>JAPVLV010000010.1:4140000-9140000 GCA_029168935.1 Oxyria digyna | reverse complement strand
ACTTGTTACTTCTGTGCTCCATATAATCACCCCCCCCCCCTTGGTTACTTGTTACGTGTTCGTTAGTTAATAATTTACTTGACTGCATTGATTTGGTGTTTTGATTCCCTTGGGTTCGACCTCTACTTTCTTGCTATACTCTAGTTAGTATTTTAGAGTTTCTTTGATTTAGCAACCACGACATTTGCTCTATCAAATTTGGCGCCGTTGCCGTGGAATTGAATTATTCTATTTCTATGCTAATTGTGACTTATCAACTGTTTGGTGTGAACCTTTATGGTTTAGACCCGTGCTACTGATTCATCTCTTGTTGCTTTGGATCCAGATATTGAAAGGACGTTCCGTCAGAACCGAAGGGCAGCTCTGAACCAAGACGACGAGATGGGTGAACATGGACCACCATTGCCTACTATGAGGCAACTCACTGCCCCAAACTTAGACCAACAACCTTTGGCAGTGACGTTTCCTTAGATTGTTGAAGGTGTGAATTTTGAGTTAAAAGTTGGTTTGAATCATTAGCTACCACACTTCCATGGCTTAGCAGGAGAAGATCCCAAGAAACACTTGGCTCAATTCCATGCCATATGTTCTAGTATGAAGCCGAGGGGTGTTACTGAGGAGCAAGTCATGCTGAGAGCTTTTGGATTTACTCTGAAAGATGCTGCGAATGACTGGCTCTATTATAAGGCCCCAGGGAGTATTGATACATGGGCTAAGATGAAGAAGGTTTTCTTGGAGAAGTACTTCCCAGACACAAAGCTGAGTAGCTTGAAGAAGGACATCACTACCATTCAACTGAGAGTCTATATGAGTACTATGAGAGATTCAAGAAGTTGTGCTCAACATGTCCCTTCCATAGTTACACTGACCAGGATCTTCTTATGTACTTGTTTAGTGGCCTGATTGATGAGGATCGTAGAATGGTAAACGCATCCTGTGGTGGTAATTTCCTGAAATTGACTATTCCTCAGGCTACTGAAATGTTTGAAGAATTGGCTGAGAGTTCAAGGCGGTTCGGTAATAGACATGGCTCCCACTCAGTGAAATCAATTGATTCAGATAGAATGCAGACTGACATGAATGAGCTGAAAGAGATGGTAAAACTTTTGATGTTGAAAAGTGATGCTCAACATGAAGTGAAAGCCATTCATGACCCAAATGCTGAGGTAAACACTGCTGGTGGATGGCAACCAAGGCCAGGGTATGATCCTCATGTGAATAATTACCAGCAACCTAGACCTCAGAATTCTATGACTGCTGAAGATATGATAAAGTCCTTAGCACATACCGTGATGCAACAAAGCGCTGAGACGAAATCAAGCATCCAAAATCTTAAAAATCAGATAGGACAGATTGCTCAAGATATGAGTAAATTAGAGGCCAGGGACTCGGAAAGAAACCCGAGAGAGAATGTCAGTGCAGTATTCCTAAGAAGCGACAAAGTGTTGGATGATAATTCTGTGTCAAAACCGCGATCGCCATTCCCATATGGCGATCGCCATATTATTTCTGAGGAATTCGGAGTCACTGCACAGCGACCGTGATCGCCATATGTTGCCATCTGAAATTGAATCATCTACAATGAAACCGCGATCGTCATACTCTGGTGGCGATCGCAGGAAGGCGACTGAGTTTAAAGGCGATTATGTTCGCCCAAATTTCCCCCCTCTGTTCTCACAGAATCCTGTGGCCCCTTTCCCTGAAGCATTGAAGGATACTCGAAGACCGGAGAATGACAAAGAGATCTTTGAAACCTTGTGTGAGGTAAACATTCCCTTGCTCAAACTTGTTAAGGGTATTCCTAGATTTGCTATGTTTTTGAAAGAAGTTTGCAGTATTAAAAGAAATCAAAAACTAAAGGGAAAGCAAAAAGTGAAAGTGAGTGAACAAGTTTCTGCTGTGTTTCAAAGGCATATGCCTAAAAAGTGTGGTGATCCTGGCATGTTTAGTATTCCATGTGTTATTGGTGATACGAAATTTGAGAAAGCCATGCTTGATTTAGGTGTTTCGATTAATGTTTTGCCTTATTCCTTGTATCAATCACTAGGATTAGGACCTTTGCATGAAACAGAAACTGTTATTCAACTCGCTGATAGATCTACTGTGTACCCGAAATGGGTTGTTGAGGATGTGCTTGTTATAGTTGGTGATCTGATTTTTCCTGCTGATTTCTTTGTGTTGGATATGGAGCATGCTAATAATGTCACACCTATATTGTTAGGTAGACCTTAATTTCATGAAAACAGCACAAACGAAAATTGATGTGAATAGTGGGACTCCCTCTATGGAATTTGATGGGGATAAGGTGGAATTTAATATATATGACATGGATCCCATTGATAAAAATTCTCTATGTGCTATTGATGTGATTACTCCTACTTGCGTGGATGAATTGCAACATGTTTTAAAGAATGTCTTAGGAGACCCACAAGTAGATATTGTTTTGTCTACTAACATGCAGGAGTTCCAGGCTAAGCTAGAGCCTGAAGGTAAGCTTTCTCCACATCCTTTGGGAAATCGCCCCACATTACTGACCTCTCCAGGCGAGATACCATTCATGTCTAGTGTGCAGGCACTTGACATTGAGCTGAAACAGCCGCCTAATAGGATCAAGGATGAGAAATTGAATGAAACCACTTTCATTGCTAAAGACAAGGTGGTCAAGGTCAAAGGGACAAGGTTCAAGGCGTTCCATGAGTGGTTCAGGAGAGAATTCAGACAAGAGACGGTTTTCACAATGCCGAATGGTGTTAGTTAAATCTCTCGAGTATCATGTCGAGCCACGACACAAAATTTGGCGCTGCTCGGGAGGCAACCCGAGGTTTGAGTTTGTTTTTTTTTTTTGTGCGTTTTTTTCAGTTTAATTTTCTTTCTAGTTTTTATATGGACAGGAGGAAAGCACCGAAGCTCATGGTCAGCTACAGTCCGTAGCCAATCCCGCTGTATGTCTTCTCTCCCATAAAAAAAATTCATAAATTCATTCCGAGAAAAAAAAAATCGGATTTAAAAAATAGAGTGCAAAAAAAAAATGAGAGAAAAGAAAGTAAGGAAGTTGTATTTCATCAAGTGTTGGTTTGATCGTTTCATCATTCCTATCATCTATGGATCTACAATTGTTGGATCTACAATTGTTGGAGGTATTCTTTCTTTTGTCTTGGTTGAGCTGTGCATTTTTGGATTACATTTGGTGCTCATCTAGTCTCTCGTTCTACCACACCTTGTGTTTCATTGGAGGAAGGTCATCCGACCTTGTATGTGAGTCTTCTGTCTCCTTCCCTGGGTTCGTTATTTATTCTTCCGGTCCATTTCATTGAGGACAATGCAATGTTTAAGTATGGGGGAGGAGAATGTATTCACATGTCTTTATTTGGTGTTGGTTGTATCTGCATGAATTTATTGAATATATTGTTGAAAAAGCCACAAATATTGAAAAAAGGCATACAAAATCCTTGGATAGCAAGTTCTATGCAATAAGAAGGTGGCTTGGCCGGCACTAGGCTGAGGCAACAATAAGTCTTGAGTGATGTGAGTTTGTGAGCCTGGAACAATTAATGAGTGGTTAGGATGAAAACCCGAAAGGATGCCTAAGCAAGATGAGTGATATAAAAAAATTGAGTGTTTTAGGATTTAATCTCATCTTGGCGTATGGAGACATAAGAAGGAGGTGCATAGGAGGATTCGGGTAGGCCACTGGGAGGAATAAGGTGTAGTTTTGGGTTTGTTCTTATTTGATCACATTGTTCTTGATGTTGTGTTTTGTATGCTTGGAGGAGTTTATTGAGTATGTAATCACTAGGAGATATTATTGTACTTCCTGAGGCCTTGAGCATTTTATTGTTGGAGGTAAATTTTCTTTAAGTTACTCGGGACGAGTAAAGGTCTAAGTATAGGGGTATTTGATACGCTGCACTTTGTATAGCGTAACTAGGGATTATTACATTGTATTAGAAGTGTTTTGGTATGAGTTTAGAGACATTGTTATGATATGAGACACTTATGGAGAAATGAAGAGTTAAGAGATTTGAAGTGAAGATATGGAGTGAAGCTGAGAAGGGTAGAAGACGCATTCGAAGTATGGCTACTGGAGCGGAACCGCGATCGCCATCCCAGCTTGGCGATCGCCATGTCACAACAGAAGAGAAGACTCTGAAGTTTACCGACCGTGATCGTCATGTACCAGGTGGCGATCGCCATTGAGCCACAGAGGCTATGGTATTGGATTTCATGAAGATGGCGATCGCCAGATTTTGGTAGCGATCGCCATGGTGTGGTGAAGACTATTTCCGGATTTTCCTTATTTGTTTTATTATTTTATTTTCGTTTGATATACTTTTTCCTTGTTTATTTCGGTATTATTCTAGGGTTAGACTCTATTTAAGAACCCTAGTTGCTTTCAATTATTAATCATCTTTTCCATCTACAACTTTTAGTCTTGCAACCACAACAACAACAACATCAAACCCCATTTATCCCGAAAAACGGGGTATGGGGTGGTCGGGATTGGTATTTCCTTACCCCAACAGGTTGGGAGGAAGTAACCGATATGACCTAACAATACATAGGAATACCACAAGAGCTAAAAACCGAAAACAAAAAGGTCAAAACAGAGAAAAAGATTATACGGCTTCAAGCCTGAGTAAAAGGATACACCACTCCATGAATCTCAGATCAAGCTTCTGTAACTCGAATCCTTTCCCTCCACAAAGCTCTGTCTTGAGCCACGTCAACTGAAAGCTCCAGAGCGGCGAGGTCCTTGCGGATGACCTCCATCCAGCTCTTCTTTGGTCGCCCTCTACCCCGGCGGTAGTCCCCCAACGCCAGAACTTCACAACTGCGAACTGGTGCACCAAGTGACCTCCTCTGAACGTGGCCAAACCATCGAAGTCTATATTCTCGCAACTTATCTTTAATACTAGCCACTCCGACTTTTCCTCGAATAACTTCATTCCGAACTCTATCCAATCTAGTATGACCACACATCCAGCGTAGCATCCACATCTCAGCTACCATAATCTGTTGCTCCTGAGCCACAGTAACTGGCCAACATTCGCCCTCATAGATCATCGCTGGTCTAACTACCACCCTATAGAAGGGGACTTTCTTGTCACACAAAACTCCAGAAGCATGTCTCCAATGATGCCAACCTATCTGAATCCCGGACTTGATGTCCTCATCCACTCCTCCATCTCTCTGCAAGATAGAGCCTAAGTACTTAAAGGAGTCTCTCACGCACACAAAAGACTCTCCAAGCAACAGCCCCACATCCCTGTCTGACGAAACTCCAAAATCAAATTCCACATACTCGGTCTTGGCTCGACTCAGTCTGAGGCCCTTTGGTTCTAAAGCTGCTCTCCACTCTTCCAATCTGTTACTGACACCCTCCTTGGACTCGTCAACCAACACAATATCATCTGCGAACAACATGCACCATGGGACCTCCCCTTGCAAGTCACCTGTAAGCACGTCCATCAGAACCGTGAAAAGGAAAGGACTTAGAGCTGATCCTTGGTGCAGCCCAATCCGCACCCCAAAGTAATTTGTCTCCGCTCGGTGTGCAGACGCTTGACTTCGCATCCTCGTACATATCCCTCAGAATTCTAATGTACGTCCCTGACACACTTTTTGCTTCCAAGCACTCCCAAAGCAGCTCCCTAGGTACACTGTCATAAGCCTTTTCTAGATCAATGAAAACCATGTGTAGACTCTTCTTCATCTCTCTATAACTCTCAATGAGGTGCCTCATCACATGAATAGCTTCCACGGAAGACCTTCCCGGCATGAACCCAAATTGGTTACTAGAAACTTGGACCAAGCTTCTTAACCTCAAATCAATAAGTTTCTCCCATATCTTCATAGAATGACTAAGGAGTTTGATTCCCCTGTAATTACCACAATCCTGCACATCTCCCTTATTCTTATAAACTGGGACCAACTTACTACATCTCCACTCATCAGGCATTTTAGCTGTTTTGAGAATGACGTTAAATAAAGTAGTAAGCCAGTCCAAACCTCTGACCCCCAAGCATTTCCAAGCTTCTGTAGGAATCTCATCTGAGCCAACAGCTCGTCTGTTCTTCATCCCTCGGATAACATACTTCACCTCCTCTCTCGAAATACGCCTACTAAAAGTGAAAACTGTTCGGTTTCCAAGACTCGGAGTACCCTCCTCCGACTCAAAACCTTCATTAAGTAGGCCCGAGAAATATTCCCGCCAACGATCCTTAATCTTCGCATCATCAACCAAAATCTGTTCGTCTACAGCTCTAATACACCTTAATCTGTCGAACTCCTTACGGGCGCCTTCCCTAACCTGAGCCAAACGGTACAACTAACGCTCTCCCCCTTCTCATCCAAAGCTTTGTAGATGTGCTCGAAAGCTTGCTCCTTCGCCTGGGCCATTGCTCTCTTGGCTACCCTCTTAGCCTCCCTGTAAATAGACAGACAACTCACTCTGTCTTCCTCGCTAGTACAAAGACGCACACTCCTGTAGGCCAATTGTTTAGCTTTGACCTTTGCCTGAACATCAGCATTCCACCACTTCTCTCCTTTGCGTCGACTTCCACTTCTACCGCTCCACTGACCCAACACTTCCCGTGCTACACGCTGAATGCAATCTGACATGGTAACCCACATGGAATTGGCATTGCTCCCCAGACACCAAGCTCCATGCTTTTCTGCCTCTTCACAAACCCTCTCTCTGAAACGGACCCCGACCGACTCTGACAAACGCCCCCTCTTAATTCTGGGTTGAGCTCTCGTCTTCTTGACAGTTAAATTACCGAGCAATACTAAATCAAGGATGAGCAAGTTGTGTTGAGTCGTCAAGCCATCGAACGGACTAACCTGACAATCCCAACACCTACTCTTGTCTCTTCTCCTAACAAGGAAGAAGTCAATCTGTGTAGCACTAGTGTCATTCTGAAACGTGACACGATGACTGTCCCATTTGCGAAACCATGAGTTTGTAATCACACAATCAAAAGCCACTGCAAACTCTAACAGCTCGACTCCGTTGGCGTTTCTATCCCCGTAACCAAAGCCTCCATGAACATCTTCATAAACTGTCCTATCCTTGCCAATATGACCATCGAAATCACCTCCAATCACAAAACTCTCTGAATTTGGAATACTTCTGAGCAAACTATCCAGTTCCTCCCAGAAACATCTTTTCTCATCCGCCCCAGGCCCGCATGAGGGGCATAAGCACTAATAACATGAAGAATACTTCCAGCAACCACAACTCTGACTTCCATCACCCGGTCACTAATGCGTTGAACACCAACCACGTGATCTCTCAACTTCTCCCCGAGAAGTATACCGACTCCATTCTTCCTACCGCAAAAGCCCGAAAACCACAACTTCCATCCATCAATGACCCGAGTGGCCCTAGAATCACTTCCCTTCCACTTAGACTCTTGCACACAAGCTATATCTAATTGCCGGGAACGGAGGATTTTAACGAGCTCGATAGACTTGTCGGTCAACGTCCCTGCATTCCACGAACCTAGTCGCAACTTAGAGACCTTCCTCCGACTACGAACCTCCGAAAGCAGAGATGGACCTGACATGAACGCTCACAAAGACAAAACAAACGAGAACAATAATAACAAGCGCATTGGAGGAGCTTCCCAATCAAAATAATCAACTAACGATTCATCACTGAAAAATGACTTTGGCATTTTGTCGAGCAAGAATTAATTTCATTGTTTTACTTAGCAGTTGAAGCCTTCAGTTAGTAAGTTGTGAGATTTATAAACTTTTGTTCTTTTCCTTTGGGTTTGTATTAATTCTCTTGTTCTTCATCTATATGATTTCTATTGGTTTTGCTAGATTGATCACCTAGTTTGATTAATAGTCTTCTATTGCTAGACTAGGAATAGACGGTGAAATTCTTTGTCATTGTAGCATCCATATTTGCATGATCTGGTAGCTGAATAGTAAGTATTATCAGGACCGGATGACCTGCTGATATATTAATGATTGGAATAGGAACATTACCTAGGATTGATAAGAACTTGAGATAATCTATGATCAACTTGATTAACTGTTGTGTGGATACTTTCTAGGTGAAACCCCTTCGCATAATATTCTCAACCCAACGTTTCTCTGCTTGATACTTGTTACTTCTGTGCTCCATATAATCAACCCCCCCCCCTTTGGTTACTTGTTACGTGTTCGTTAGTTGATAATTTACTTGACTTCATTGATTTGGTGTTTTGATTCCTTTGGGTTCGACCTCTACTTACTTGCTATACTCTAGTTAGTATTTTAAAGTTTCTTTGATTTAGTTACAACGACATTTTCTCTATCAATATACACGAGGCTTCTCTCTTCACTCTTATTTATGCATGAACATATTAATGTGCATCCAAGGAAGACAAGTGTTGATCGAAGAAGTAGAAGCGGTAAGCCTGATATTGTTTATCTCAACATGGTGCACCACATCGAAGCTACAAAACTTTAAGTGTGTGGTGTTCTTGTTCAAGAACGTGAAGTAAGTCTCTTGGTTTAATGGTTTGTGATGGATAGGAAACTAGGTTTACTCTTAGAGTGAATAAACCTCAAGGAAGATCCTAAGTGTTTATTCTCAATATTAATATATGAGAACTACGTTTAGACTTTTAATCCTTGAAAAATGGGTGGTTTTACCCAAAGATAACTAGCTGGTTATCTAGGATTTCTACCTTAAGTGATGCTATTATTCCGCTGCTCTGAGTAGCTAAACACATTTGTGTTCAGTTCTCTTGATATTAAAATGCACATATCCTACACATCGGTTATGGCATGGACCTTTTATCCTGTATTATAGAAACACAGTAAAAAATATAAGATAAATATACGTGCTTAAACATATTTACTATTGTTTTAGACTATAGTAAATGTTTGTTCCAACCAAATGAATTGTTACAACTAAATCGGTATGATTTTACCATGGTTTTTTGCATTTATCACGGTTAATGAACTATGAACCGTTGTAAAACTGAAATCGGGGTAAAACATGTGATAAACATGTTTACCAGAAACTGAGTGAACAATTTTCTGTTGTGTTTCAAAGGCGTATGCCTAACAAGTGTGGTGATCCTGCCATGTTTTGTATTCCATGTGTTATTGGTGATACGAAATTTGAGAAAGCCATGCTTGATATAGGTGCTTCGATTAATTTTTTGCCCTATTCCTTGTATAAATTACTAGGATTACATGGAACATGAACTGTTATTCAACTTGCTGATAGATCTACTGTGTACCCAAAATGGGTTGTTGAGGATGTGCTTGTTATGGTTGGTGATCTGATTTAACCTGCTGATTTCTTTATGTTGGATATGGAGCATGCTAATAATGTCACACCTATATTGTTAGGCAGACCTTTCATGAAAACAGCACAAATAAAAATTGATGTGAATAGTGGGACTCTCTCTATGGAATTTGATGGGGATAAGGTGGAATTTAATATATATGACATGGATCTCATTGATAAGAATTCTCTATGTGCTATTGATGTGATTACTCCTACTTGTGTGGATGAATTGCAACCTGTTTTAGATAATGTCTTAGGAGACCCACAAGTAGATATTCTTTTGACTACTAACATGCAGGAGTTCCAGGCTAAGCTAGAGCTCGAAGGTAAGCTTACTCTACATCCTTTGGGCAATCGCCCCCACATTTCTGACCTCGCCAGGCGAGATACCATTCATGTCTAGTGTGCAGGCATTTGACATTGAGCTGAAACAGCTGCCTGATAGGATCAAGGATGAGAAATTGAATGAAACCACTTTCATTGCTAAAGACAAGGTGGTCAAGGTCAAAGGGACAAGGTTCAAGGCGTTCCATGAGTGGTTCAAGAGAGAATTCAGACAAGAGACGTTTTTCACAAAGCCGAATGGTGTTAGTTAAATCTCTTGAGTATCATGTCGAGCCACGACACAAAATAAGGCGTTGCTCGGGAGGCAACCCGAGGTTTGAGTTTGTTTTTTATTTGTTTTTGTGTGTTTTGTTCAGTTTAATTTTCTTTCTAGTTTTTATATGGACAGGAGGAAAGCACCGAAGCTCAGAGTCAGCTACAGTCCGTAGCCAATCCTGCTATAAGTCTTCTCTCCCATAAAAAAAAATTCCGAAATTCATTCCGAGAAAAAAATAATAAATCAGATTTAAAAAATAGAGTGCAAAAAAAATGAGAGAAAAGAAAGTAAGGAAGTTGTATTTCATCAAGTGTTGGTTTCATCGTTTCATCATTCCTATCATCAATGGATCTACAATTGTTGGAGTCTGGCCTGTTGGTGACCATTTTTTTTGCAAGGAGTTGATTTTGTGTCACCATCTACATTGGAGGTATTCTTTCTTTTGTCTTGGATGAGCTGTGCATTGTTGGATTACATTTGGTGCTCATCTAGTCTCTCGTTCTACCACACCTTGTGTTTCATTGGAGGAAGGTCATCCGACCTTGTATGTGAGTCTTCTGTCTCCTTCCCTGGGTTCGTTATTTATTCTTCCGGTCCATTTCAGCATGGACAATGCAATGTTTAATTATGGGGGAGGAGAATGTATTCACATGTCTTTATTTGGTGTTGGTTGTATCTGCATGAATTTATTGAATATATTGTTGAAAAAACCACAAATATTGAAAAAAGGCATACAAAATCCTTGGATAGCAAGTTCTATGCAATAAGAAGGTGTCTTGGCCGGCACTAGGCTGAGGCAACAATAAGTCTTGAGTGATGTGAGTTTGTGACCCTGGAACAATTAATGAGTGGTTAGGATGAAAACCCAAAAGGGCACCTAAGCAAGATGAATGATATAAAAAAAATTGAGTGTTTTAGGATTTAATCTCATCTTGGCGTATGGAGATATAAGAAGGAGGTGCATAGGAGGATTCGGGTAGGCCACTTGGAGGAATAAGGTGTAGTTTTGGGTTTGTTCTTATTTGATCACATTATTCTTGATGTTGTGTTTTGTATGTTTGGAGGAGTTTATTGAGTATGTAATCACTAGGAGATATTATTGTACTTCCTGAGGCCTTGAGCATTTTATTGTAGGAGGTAAATTTTCTTTAAGTTACTCGGAACGAGTAAAGGTCTAAGTATGGGGGTATTTGATACGCTGCACTTTGTATAGCGTAACTAGGGATTATTACATTGTATTAGAAGTGTTTTGGTATGAGTTTAGAGACATTGTTATGATATGAGACACTTATGGAGAAATGAAGAGTTAAGAGATTTGAAGTGAAGATATGGAGTGAAGCTGAGAAGGGTTGAAGACGCATTCGAAGTATGGCTACTGGAGCGGAACCGCGATCGCCATCCCAGCTTGGAGATCGCCATGTCACAACAGAAGAGAAGACTCAGAAGTTTACCGACCGCGATCGCCTTGTACCAGGTGGCGATCGCCCGTTGAGCAACAGAGGCTACGGTATTGGATTTCATGAAGATGACGATCGCCAGATTCTGGTAGCGATCGTCATGGTGTGCTGAAGACTATTTCCGGACTTTCCTTATTTATTTTATTATTTTATTTTCGTTTGATATACTTTCTATTGTTAATCATCTTTTCCATCTACAACTTTTAGTCTTGCAACCATGAGCAGGAATTAATTCCATTGTTTTACTTAGCAGTTGAAGTCTTCAGTTCGTAAGTTGTGAGATTTATAAACTCTTGTTCTTTTCCTTTGGGTTTGTATTAATTCTCTTGTTCTTCATCTATATGATTTCTATTGGTTTTGATAGACTGATCACCTAGTTTGATTAATAGTCTTCTATTGCTAGACTAGGAATAGACGGTGAAATTCCTTGTCATTGTAGCATCCATATCTGCATGATCTGGTAGTTGATTGCTTTTATCAAAGAGAATTGATTGCATGTTAATACTTGACGGTTGTAAGTTATTGCATGCATCCTTATGATTCATGTGCTCTTTGCTACTATTTGATTTAACCTTGAGAGGTTTTCCTGGTTGCTGAATAGTAAGTATTATCAGAACTGGTTGACCTGCTGATATATTAAAGATTGGAATAGGAACATTCCCTAGGATTGATAAGAACTTGAGATAATCTATGATCAACTTGATTAACTGTTGTGTGGATACTTGCTAGGTGAAACCCCTTCACATAATATTCTCAACCCAACGTTTCTCTGCCTGATACTTGTTACTTCTGTGCTCCATATAATCAACCCCCCCTCCCTTGGTTACTTGTTACGTGTTCGTTAGTTGATAATTTACTTGACTGCATTGATTTGGTGTTTTGATTCCCTTGGGTTCGACCTCTACTTACTTGCTATACGCTAGTTAGTATTTTAGAGTTTCTTTGATTTAGCAACCACGACATTTGCTCTATCAAATTTGGGGTCGTTGTCGGGGAATTTATTTATTCTATTTATGTGCTAATTGTGACTTATCAACTGTTTGGTGTGAACCTTTATGGTTTAGACCCGTGCTACTGATTCATCTCTTGTTGCTTTGGATCCAGATATTGTAAGGACGTTCTGTCGGAACCGAAGGGCAGCTTTGAACCAAGACGACGAGATGGGTGAACATGGACCACCATTGCCTACTATGAGGCAACTCACTTCCCCGAACTTAGACCAACAACCTTTGGCAGTGACGTTTCCTTAGATTGTTGAAGGTGTGAATTTTGAGTTAAAAGCTGGTTTGAATCATGAGCTACCACACTTCCATGGCTTAGCAGGAGAAGATCCCAACAAACACTTGGCTCAATTGCATGCCATATGTTCTAGTATGAAGCCAAGGGGTGTTACTGAGGAGCAAGCCATGCTGAGAGCTTTCGGATTTACTCTGAAAGATGCTGCGAATGACTGGCTCTATTATCAAGCTCACATATCACCCATCCTTTTTTGGTGCGTCTCCGCTGGACTGGCTTACTCGGAACCTATCTAATGGGTTCCTGCTGAACCGGAATGTCCCTAATGATATTGTCTTTGCCTCTCTAACCTGGTGGACTTGGAAGGATAGGAATGCTTTAGTCTTCCGTGACTCTAACCATCGGCCTTCGACCTTGGGGTTTATCATTTCCCAAGTTGGGGAGTTCATTGCTTGCCATGATAGGGTGAAAACTAGGTTCAAGGAGTCTAAGAGAATGGAGATCGCGGTTGCGTGGACCAGACCGACTCAGGGCTGGGTTAAGGTCAACTCTGATGGTGCGGTGAAGGGCGATTGGGGCCCTACTGCTGCTGGTGGATGCATTCACGATAGTGAGGGTAAGTGGATCACTGGTTTCGTCGACAATATTGGTGTGTTTTCTTTTGTTTGGGCTGAGCTGGTTGGGATTCGTGATGGGCTTGAGTTGGCTTGGACCCATGGGTTCATGAAGGTTGTGATGGAGTCTGATTCCCTGCTTGTCACGAATTTGCTGAAGGCTCGTCTTCCTCCCTCCCACCCTTTTTACAGCCTGGTTTCTGAGTGCCAGCGCTCCTTGAGTTGGGATTGGCTCGTCCAATTCCTTCACGTTTACAGAGAAGCCAATGCGGCCGCCAACCGACTTCATTCTCTTGCTTTTTGCTTTCCTTTAGATTTTCTTGCTTTGGGCGATCCGCCTGATTGTATTTTGGATATTATCGTGAACGATGTATTGGGGGTGGCTATACCCCGTTTTGTTTTTCCATAGCCTTTTTATTTAATCACGCGAGAGTGCAGTCTCTCCTTAACCAAAAAAATGTTCATAGTTAAGATGAATTCGAATTTTACACAGAAACTCTCTCAACATTTGATATCTATATTTATAAAAGTCAATCATTCCTAATTAAAATATAACTACTTATTCATGTAAGGGTTTGTTTAATGTGTGTCCATGAGCACACAATAAACAACTAAAAAGGGAAATATATAGGCCTTACACCCTCTTAGGAAAATGGGTAAACTCATCACAACAAAAAAGATATTACATTTACAACGCAATTTTTTCCCCTTTTAGGTTTATTGTGTGCCCATTGACACACATTCGAAAAAGCCTTCATATAATTTCAAAAATTATTTTTCTATAATGAAATATTTCTATTTATTAGTAAAAGGATATTAAATAAGAAAAAGTATCGGGTGGGAATAACTTTTAAAATATGAACGTGAGAATGATGCACATTAGTAGTAAATTGGTGCACATTTAGTACTAACTTGGTGCACATTCGTTGATAAACATAAAAACATCCAAGATTTTAAGAATATTTATTTTTTTTAAAGAAGATTTATTGAGAAACTGAAGAACATTCAAATAAAAATTGTAAATGTGCATTACTTTTCCAAAGAATGTGTATCAAAAAATTTGATGCACATTTAAGTATATTTTAATGCACATTAGTCATTCGCACATTCTCATTTTAAAAACTATTCTCACCGAAACCGAACCCATTAAATAATTCATGCAAAAAACGATAACTAAGGTCGCCTCTATATATAATTATCAAGACAATACCCCTCTCTCATCCAAGCCATACCACGTATTTTGTGACACCCAAATGTCATCATTTTATTAGTCACGTTTTTGTTTTTTGTAATTTTTGAATAAAAAATTAATTAAATGTAAAAAATTAAATACAAAATATCACAAAAAAATTGTTTAAGATTCTCAAGATAAAAAAAGTTACGTGTAAATATTTTAGATTTTTACCTTGTAATGTTCTATTATGTTATTTTTGCAAATTTATAATCTTATTTATGATGTGTGGGATCACAAAAAAAATTGATTGATTGATAAATAAGGGAAAAATAATACTCCTGAACAAAAAAAAAATTACAAATCAAATCAATTGTAGAAAATCAAAATAACATTTCCACTGTAGCCAAGTAAGATTTTCACGCTAAGCCCTACAATGTCATTTTAATTGTGTAAATTATGTGCATTCCACGGAGAAACTTATATAAGTATCCTACAAAAGACCGGTTTGATTTTGAAAATTAAAAGGTATTGTACTGATGTACTCACGAGCACTACTTTATAATCATTTTGACGTGATGTATATATCACGCGAAAGAAGTGATTTAGCTTATTTTCTGGTGGAGAAAGAAGTGATTTACCGAAGTAGTTGATACTTAAATAAATTTATTATCAAGACACTACTTTTCATCATTTCAGATTAAAATCAATGATTAATATTTATTAGTAATAGTAGTAGTCTGATTCCATACCATGTCTTTTTTAGATTATTTTATAGTTTATGATGAAGTTTAAAATTGATATTTTAACTGTTTTTTTAATACTTTAATATAAAAGAAATAGACCTGGAAAATATTTGTCTCACATTCTTCAAAAGGTATGAATATCTATTTTATCCCTAGAATTGCATAATAATATTGTATTTGTTAAGGATTTTTCATGTACTATTTTAATATTTGGGTCACGGTTGAAATAGGTTGATTTCATAACTTTGACTCTCGAATTCGCGGATAATGTCTCGGCATAAAATAAAACCTGTTGCCATGAATATTTTTTTATACTAAATAAATAAATCCTATATTTGTAGGCAGTAACATCAAATAAGCACCTAATCTCAGCGTCGACACGAATCACCAATTGAAATAAATCAACCAATTCATCGTTGTAGTTCTTCACGCTGCTATTCTCAGAAGACCCACCGTATTTTCTCTTCTAAGACATCATCTTACGAATCTCGTGACGGGAACCACCTAAATTTCTATTCGGCCCAGACATTTTGAAAGCAACGAAAGAAAACCATTTTCTGGGAGAGGCATGTTAAATAGGACAACCACGACCATGTGGTTGCCCAAGTTAGTCGTTACAACACATCAATACCGGTTTAAAGAGGAGCAGAAAGCGATGAAGACAACCTACATTACGTTACGAAAGGAGGCGGCGTCTTCACTTCTAAAGATGCTAAAACACCTCCTAAAAAAACACTAAATACACCTAAACGTACAATTACTAAATGTTTAACTAAATGCACTTCTAAAACTACTAAATTCTTATTTTAAAGGTCAATTTTATATGTTTATAGATTTTGGTCGGAGATGAGGGATTTCCTTTCTCCTATGAAAAAGTCTAATATTTACTTCCATTAAAATTTAAAAATTAATTAATACAAATGATATGTGACTTGTTTCTCCTGCGATGCCTTTCTTATTGAAATTTATTTATTTATCTATAAGTAATAATAAATACTGTACATTTTTCTTTTCTTTTTTGGAATTTTACGTTGATTGGATATCCAAAAAAGGGAAGAGAAGAATTTACATCTAAAATATACCAAAAAATTCACCTAGTTACATAACTAAGTGATAGCAATGCTAAAACAACAAAGACAAAATTCGATTAACTCAAATAACAAGAAGCATTGTAGACTAAGAGTGATGCCTAAAGTGGAAGCCCAAGCTTGGGAATCGATAGTTTTCTTCCTCTATTTTTCAGAGGCAAAAATCTTTTCTTGGTGGATTATTCTTTCAGCACAAAAAACAATATTAGGCTTCTCATTCCTGAACAATGTAGTGATTCCTAGTGGATCAAATACTGTAGATGAAGGTCGTGACTATTGTGCATCTAAGTTGACCAATAAAGTTATGAAGATGACACTTTTTGCCCAACCAATGGAGCCAATGATAGTAGGACGGAAATCTGAGATAGATATAGAGCCATCGAAGAATAATGTCGAGCACGACATTACTGAACGAGCAAGAGGAGAAGAGATGGTCTTCAGTTTCTGAGCCCGAGTTACATAGAGCACATGAAGGAGATGATGCGATACCCCAAATGTGAAGTCTCGATCTAGTGAGAAATATTTTTATGACCAACAAGCCAAGTGGTGTAGCTACATCTAGGGACATTTAGTTTTCCCCATACGCCCCTACACCACAGCATCAACGCATTGTCATGCACAAGGAGGGAATAGATGCCTTGAGTGGAGTAGTTACCTTGAGCATTAGCCATGGCGAGACGGATGTAAGCAATTTGATGATTCAAGAACAACTCATCTCAGAGTTGTTGCAGGCTCTTGCAGAGAAAACTGAGAGAATGCTTGATAGGAAAAGACCAGATGCTATCACCTTGAAGAAGATAAATATGCAGCCACATGATGCAGATGTTGTTGATATTTTTGTCTACTTCAAAGATAGATCTACCCAAGCACGCCTTTACCATGAGAACAATTCTTTGAACCCGAGACCTCCTTTGTCTTTAGCCATACAAATAGTGCTCCACACAGTTAGAGCCATTCCCCCGTTAGCATGACCCGACCAGAGAAAGCTGCGTAGAATACTTGTAATATTTTCAATAACAGAAATGGGGAAAGGGAAGCTATTACACCAGAATGATTGAATACCAAAGAGCACAAAATAAAGGATTTCAAGTCAGATAACATAGGACAAGGACAAAGCTATCCAAGAGTGGACCTGATACGTTAACTTTACAATGAGCAGAGTATAATCACGCACTTCCAATTTTTTCGACCCCCAAGGGAACTCCCAAATAAGTCATAGGAAATTGACCGATTTCCATATTCAGAGCAGCAACAATAGTGGCTTGTTCAACAACGGGAACTCCACCAAAGAAAATTTGAGATTTCGAGTGGTTTGCCCTTAGACCAGAAGCTTGACCAAAGATATCAATATCACAATTCAGAATCTTTGCAAAGACTATATCACCACGGCAGAAGAGTATCAAATCATCAGCGAAGATCAAATGAGTAAGTTGAATGCGACTACATTTGGGATGAAAGTTGAAGTCGCCACTTGTGATCTTCACGTTGATAATCCTCCTAAGACATTCCATGGAAATAACACAAAGAAAAGGGGATAGAG
The DNA here is from genome assembly GCA_029168935.1 of Oxyria digyna. Lineage (NCBI taxonomy): Eukaryota > Viridiplantae > Streptophyta > Magnoliopsida > Caryophyllales > Polygonaceae > Oxyria > Oxyria digyna. The sequence continues at coordinate 9,122,252 of JAPVLV010000010.1, read as the reverse complement.
GACAACCTTGTCTAAGGCCACGCTTTCCTTCCAAAAAACCCAACAAGCGTACCATTGACATTCACCGAAAAGGAGGCAGTACAGATACTCAAATTGGTCCAATGAATGAATTGGCCTTGATAGCCAAAGTATTTGAGTGGAAAGAGAACTAAAGAATGTTCGATGGAGTCAAAGGCTTTCCTAAGGTCGATCTTCAGAGGGGTGAGGTAGACGAGTTTGGGTAATGGCAAAGCAGTTCTTGGCAGAGAATGATATTTTTTTATTGATTGATTAAGGACAAAGGCACTTTGCTGAGGGGAGATAATATGAGGGAGGGTAGTTTTGAGACGAGAGGAGAGAATTTTGGCTATGATTTGTAGATGGTGGTGGTGCAGGAAATGAGACCAAAATCTGAAATGGAGGAGGGATTTAGATGCTTCTTGAAGAGACAAATAGTTGTGTGATTGATTTGTTTCAAGAGTTTACTTGTTCTGAAGAAATCCATATCGCAAGGCAGGCATTATCGCCAATGGAAGGTCAAGATTCCTTGAAGAAGAAAGCATTAAATCCATCTGAACCAAGACTTATATTACTTCCAATAGAGAACACCACATTTTTTACATCGATCGGCATCACAGAGGAGGTGAGGGTGGGTAGACAGTCTGTAGGGATGAAGGGACTAGGTGGAAAAAGGTTAGGATCAGACGGAGCCACAGATGTAGAGGTGCCGAGGAGATTCTGGTAGAAGTAAACAATATGCTTGGCGATGGCTTCAAGTTCAGTGATAGGATTAGCATTATGATCAAGGATTGAGAGGATTTTTGAAGAGCTTCTTGATGTGCTCCTAATCTCGGGATGGTCAAGACGTGGTTGAGGATCTTTGATCTTGATCTTAAAAGTGCGTTGGGGTGTCTTTTGGGATGGATGATGGTCGATTATGGAGAGTAACAACGAAAGTCTTGGATATGGGACGAGAATGACTCGTCAAACTAGGGTTTTGGATATGGATGTCAAGATGAACTCGACAAACTGGCTGGTGATATATTCAAAGATGGTGATCGAATTATGAGTTAGAACGGTGAAAGGGTTTGGAGATATGGACGAAAGGGATTAGAAGTAAGAAGAGTGGAATTAGAAGATATGTGAAGGAGATTATTTAGAAATAAGAGCCAAGTTAATGGAGGGTTTAGATCAAATTTGAGTTCATTTGGGCGAGGTCAAATTTTTTGCCTTTCAGCATGGCACCGATGTTGTCATGTTGGCCTCGAAATCCAAAAGTGTGATTTACCATCAAGATGTCTTGAGCACCCTTTTGACCATTTGTAGTCCCTTTAATTTGATGAAGAAGACTCAAGACAGAACCTGATTTGTACGAGCCATTAGCAGTTTGGCTCACTTTTGCTCCAACTTCATCGGTTTTGGTTGCGGTGGAGGTTGTAGCACTAGATGCGTGAGCATTTAACAACTTTTCTCGAGCTCCAATTTCAGTACATACTAGTCTATTATGTCAAGGTGGAGGACCCAAGACAGAAGTGGTTTTGGTCGAACCATTTGAGGGTTGGCACGGTGACGTTATGTCCAAATTATGCTTCAAAGGAGAAATAAAAGAAGGGAGCTCAACTTGTTCTTTTTCATTAAAATGACACAAGTTAGGTTCAAGTAAAATACAAGAAAAACATCCATGAGTTATTGAACGGATGGAAAGTTGTTTCTTGATTTGGATGTTCTTTATATGTGTTTTGGGATGGATGGTGGTCGATTATGGAGAGTAACAACGTAAGTTTTGGATATTGATGATGAAAATGTCTCGTCAAATTAGGGTTTCGGATATCGATGTTAAGATGAACTCAACAAACTGGCTGGTGAAATACTCGAAGATAGTGATCGAATTGTGAGTTCGACCAATTTATAAAAATATTTACACAAATTAATAGAAAGAGAGTTTAAATTGTTAAACTCACGTCTATCTACAACTTAGATGGGTCATGATAACCTATGTTTGTTAGAAAAGATATTTACAACATATTGTCGGATTTGTGTCCAATAATCATGATCGAGATCAATATTACGTATAGGGTGGAAAGAAGAGAGATTAGCCATAAATGATTGAGGTTTTTGCGCCAAACCACCCCTTATTTGGACCGATTTGCGTCAAACCACCCTTTATTTATCTTTTTGCAAAAAACCACCCTTTTGTGTCATTCTGTTAACACCAAGCCACCCGTCGCTCAATTCCGTTAGTTGATCCGTTATATGTTCTGAAATATCAATTTTACTCTCCCTTATTTTAAATTTTAAGGGCAAAAATGAAATTTTAAGGTTGAATTTGTTATCATGAGATATTGTGCTTCTCCACCTTCTCTCTCCCTTCGGTAGGCGCACGAGATGGAACTTCTTTGCTTACCGCCATTAACGCCTTCTTTAGGGATCAAGGGTCTTTTGGAACTGGAATTGGAGCCAGTGGATCTACTCCTTGGGAGCAAAATAGGGCAGAGAGCTCCCGCATAATTTGTTCTTCTTCTTGTTGCATTGGAGCAAATAGGGCAGAGAGCCAGTGAATTGGAACCACTTTTTCTAATGATTTAACTGGGTTTTTTGTTCTTCTTCAAATTGCAGAGTTCAAGGAGTCAATTCGTTTCATTTTCAAATTCAAATTACTAATCAGCCAATTTCTTCTTGTTGCATTTGTCTCCTCCTCTTCCAACGGAGCTGAAAAGAGAACCTAATCCGAACAGATTACCACACGAAACATTCAAAACAGGAGAGAATCCAACACCAGAATTAGACCCATATCCCTTATTCAATGGCGGCTTTTGTTCTTACCACCATTAACGCCTTCTTTAGGGACCAAGGGTTTTTTTGAACTGGAATTGGAGCCAGTGGATCTACTCCTTGGAAGCAAAATAGGGCAGAGAGCTCCCGCATAAATGCTCTCACAGTTGCAACTCCTAAACTTCCAAAACGACGACGTATGCGAAGCCGAGCTAGACGTCTGAGTTGGGGGTTTGGTTTGGATTGGAAAGAGGACGCCATTGGAGAAGAGGTCAGCAGCGGAGGAGGAGGGAGAAAGATGAAGGGTGTGGAAGTTGAAGCTTGCGGATGCAGAGAGAGAGGAAGGGCTGAGAGGGATGTGGGGCTCCACTGGAACGACGTCGTATTAGTTGAGGTCGTGGGAGAAGGAGATTCTCGGGCTCATTACTTTGCTTTGCGGGTTGTCTGGTGAAGTGGGCGGGGAGTACTCGACCGTCATTGATGTTGTTGCTCTGCACAAGTTAAAGACAAGGGAGAGAGAGAAGATGGAGAACCTCAATATCTCAGCATAACAAATCACAATCTCGCCATAAATAGGTGAAAATATCATCAATATTAAAATAAGGGAGGGTAAAATTGATATTTCAAAACATATAACTGATTAACTAATGGAATTGAGCGACGGGTGGTTTGGGGTTCACAGAATGACAAAAAGAGTGATTTTTTTCCAAAAAAAAAAAAAAAAAAAAAAGTTAAATAAAGGATGATTTGACGTAAATTAACACAAATAAGAGGTGATTTACCGTAAATTAACAGAAATAAGAGGCGGTTTTAATCAAAAACCTCTAAATGATTTCGTGTTTATAAAACCAACTAATGAGCTTAAACTTGGACCCACCATCACACAAAGAAACTCCCCAATCCCAAAATATGCAGAGCAATCTCAAACTCATCTTCCTCCTTTCCCTTACTCTCCTCGTCTCCTCCATCGTCCATGCCGACACTAACCTCATCAAAAAAGTCTGCCAAGCCACATCAAACAGCCCTCTATGTATCTCCACTCTCCAATCCGACCACCGAAGCTCCTCCGCCGACACAACAGGGCTGATCCTGATCATGATCGACGCCGTCAATTCCAAATTCAGCGATTCTCTGGCGACTGTGAATCAGATGAGGAAGAAGTCGCATCCTCGTAAGATGCAAAACGCACTCAAGAGCTGCGCGAACAAGTTCCGGTTCGTGCTTAGCAATGATATCTCAGAGGTGAAGTCGGCTGTCCCGAGCAATCCTAAGTTTGGTGAAGACGCCATGAATGATGCTGCAGGGTCAGGAACTGAGTGCGTGGAAGCGCTTTCCGGTGCCGGAGGAGGTGTGGCGGGGTTGATTGATAGCTCGAAACTTCTCTATGAGATCTCGCATGTGACTGCTACTATGATTAGGAGTCTTGAGTAGTAAGGTGGAAACGACGCCGTTTTAGCTAACTTAAGATATGAATAAAAATCTGCGCGATAAGATATTCGCCCGTATTGTATGTACAAGGTTGATGTATTCACCTCATGTTATCAATTGTATGTTATAAATTGGTACGTAAGGGTTGATTGACAAGCCAATACTGCAACATTCACTACTCATCCCATTCAATCAAAAAGTTGCCCAACTAGACATTAAGCGCAACTAGTTGTCCAGCCGTACATATGGCTAATCTACGTTCTTTATTTTTAATTAATGTATCTAAATTGTGTGTCTTCTAAAAAATAAAGTAAATGACACATGAATTGGATATAGATGATTTGGAGATTCATATATCACCCTCCTTAAGAAATCCATTTCTTACGTGACTGATTTACACTGCAAATTTTGATTACTGAGTGATGGAACCCGAGTTTAATAAGCTGGTCGATTTGAACCTAGTAGAGCTTGGTTATCGATAAGAACGCGTTGTTTTTATTGATTTGGGTAAAAAAGATTATATGTCGACGAGTTTGAATATACCCGAGGACCTTCACAAACCTACGGCCTTAAGTCGACCTTTCAGAGTCGAGCCGAGGATCCCGTAAATAAACGTTATACATGCCTATTTATAGAGGAAGCAACCCTACTAGGCTAAGTTACGTCCAGCTGCTTGTCAGCTACCGGCTTGTATCACCTGCATGTATCAGCAACTTGCATAACCAGCTTGATTATCATGCTTTAATTGAAGTTCATGCTTTCGTTGTATACGCAAAGGTTGAAGATGATACGTGCTATTTTGTAAGAGTTAATGCGTTCCATCATGCATTATGTCGCGTTTGTTGAAGTCTTGATGCATCGGGGTCGCCATGATCTCGTACTTTGATGTCTTGTCTTTGGTTTCGATGTTCAGAACTTGGTTTCATGCCTCAATGATTTGGTCTGATTCGAGGTTCACCTCTTGGTGCTTTGTCGAGGGATGCGGCCTTTATCGTGATGACTATGGCTGAGTACTAACTCGTGTCTCGACCTCGAGCTTTTTAACCGCCCTTTGTAGGTTGGTTAACGCCTTAATGCATTGCGACGCTGCTTCCTTGACTCCTTTGAATAGAGCGTGATTGAGGTTTAGAAGCAAGCGTGTCAAATGAGTTACCATCACTGAGGTGACTTTATTAAGCGCTATGAAGTGTCATTTCTATGTTTAGTGTTTTTTCATAAAGTGTTTTACCTTTTTGGTTAAAAATCAAAAAGACCCGACTCATAACTCAATTCCCTTCAAAATTCAAATGTGTGACTTTTTCTTACTTGAACGAATCAATATTAATTTACAAAAGAGAAGGATTTGTGTTTCATTTTCGTGGAAGTAAATCGTATCGTTGTAAGGTTTTTAAAAACCTTTTCAATAATAAAAGTTTTCGAGTCTGAAATACAGCCAATCAGAAGCCGTCACGCGGCGGTCATTATTGGTAGATCAACTTATAGTGCAGATTAATTCACAAGATTTACATAAAGTTAGATGGGAGTCACGAAACAAGCTGAGCTCCCACCCTCTTCTGAATGTAAAAACCTAATCTCTGAAAAATATCCAAACAACATATTTGCCCTGAAACCAGTTAAATAATGAAAGATCTGCATGCCTAAGATCATTCTCAGACTCCGAAAGAAAACTCATGGGTGCCTCCTTGCGCACTGCGATCCCTGCTTTAGAGCAAATATCCACAAAAATGTCGCGCACCAAATTATTTCTAAACTTCACACCCACTTCACTAGAACAATGAACAACATGATTTGGAAAATACTACCTTCGGAGAACAAGGATATCGTGAGTCTGTAACATAAAATAGATCGAAAACTGATGATGGTTCATTCTCTGCCTCAAGCCATCGATAGGAAACGAAGTTTGTATTCCATTTGCTTCTTAGTGCTTGTTTGGTTAGAGTCTAAAATCCCAGTAATTGAAAATCTGCAGGAAATGGAAATGAATATCTGTGTTTGATTTGAAAAAAAATTCTGTGAAAATCATGAGATTTCGATTTCTTGGGATTTTTAATTCCTCCATTATTTGGGAATTGATCTTACCTAGTACCCCCTAGGTAATTCACTTTCCCCATTTTTACATATGAAATCTTAAATTCCCCTATTTTGATCTATCTACTACAAATTTTAACCAAACACATTTTCTCAAAATCCCCTATATTACAAATCACCTTAATTCAATTCCCATGAATTCAATTCCCATGAATTCAATTCCTATGAATTACAATTCTCACATTCAACCAAACGAGCACTTAAAAAAGGACATTCATTTATCCCATGTTATAAATCTTTCATTTTTTACGACTTGGAATAACGTTGGAACAATCGATGTACATGAATGTTAAGCACGCTCAATAACCTAGCTAAATCGAAAGTTTGTGCTCATCTTTTGGAAACTTTAATGATGTGATTTAAACCTTTTTTTTTTTGTTTCTCACTTTAGTTCAGCGGTTAGGGGACTCCCCTATTACCCTTATATTTAGAGATCGAACTGCATGGGTGGCTCTCCCAACAAACTTTTTTTTAACTTCCACCGAGTCTCGAACTGGATACCTCATGTTGGATGGGTGGTTGGATTTAAACCTTTATTAGTGCTGGATCATTAGTCCACATAATTAGTACGTGCATAGTTGCATACCTAACAGAACATATAACATTTTAGGTGAAGAAAAAAAGTCAATTATCATTCCTATCATTTGTTGACATTGCTAAAGTAACATAAAGTATATGGGATAAGAAAGTAATACGGACGAAGATAGAGGGCACCGAGCTAGGAAGATAAGGCTGATCGAGATAAAAGAGAAAATTAGACAATGATTTTTCAAAGTTACAATGGCTTTTTTTTTAAATGTAATAAATTAAAGAGAGTAACACTTTTGACTCTATTAACCATGGTTTTTATTATAATTTTATATAGTGTCGTACATAAGCTGATAGGGCTAAAATGATTGATTGTTAAAGGGTTATCAATTTTAGGGATAAGCGCTATAAAAGACTGTGTGCAATATGAAAGCATAATCTCCGAATGGAAGAAAGATTGCACAACTTGTGTTAACGATGGACTAACTATACTCCAATATGTTTGGTAAAGTTCACCAAACATATTTGATAATATCTTAGTTGCGCATGAAATATTCCACTCCTTCCACATTTGTAAAAATGGAAAAAGAGGATGGATGACACTAAAACTTGACATGGAAAAGGCTTACGATAAACTACAATGACCTTCATTATTAAGGTATTACAAAGTTTTGGTTTCAACCAACGATGGATTAATTTAATAATGACTTGTATTACGTCTGCCTCTTTCTCTATTCTAGTTAACAATGAACCAGGGCCTACCTTTAAACCTAAATGTGGATTTAGACAAGGAGATCCAATTGCACCATTTAGATTCATATTAGCAATGGAGTATCTAGCAAGAACCTTACAAGAAGAAGCAAACAAGACCAACGACAGAGTTGGAATCCAATTAACTCGTAATGGGATGAAAATACTTTTTTTGTGTTTTGCAGATGACACTATTATACTAGCTAATGCTAATATGAAAAATATGATCTACATTAAAAAATTGTTAGAAAAATTCACAAATTTATCTGGTTTATCCATTAATTATCATTAAAAAAATATGTTGTACAAAGCATGCAAAAACAACTTTCAAAATGGAAAGCAAATACAATATCACAAGCAAGAAGGGCAATCCTTATTCAATCTACTATACAATCTAAGGCAAATCACTTGATGCAATGTTTTTACCTATCAAAAGGAATTTGCCAACAGATTGATAAGGTAAATAAAAAAAAAATTGGAATAAATCAAATCCAAGCTACAGAGCATTTACTAGTTGGGACTCAATATGCAAGCAAAGCAACATGGAGGTCTAGGTCTTCATAAAACTGAAACATTAAATAAAGCACTACAACAAAAACTGCTTTGGAAACTAGCAACGAATAAAGATAACATATGGGTACAACTAATTAATCAGAAATATTTACAATCAGATTTCATACTTAATTACAAAAAGAAGAAGAAAAAGAAACAATCTTGACAGTTCTCAAGGGTATTGCATCTTAGAGAAGAGTTTATTAGAGGCATCGGTTGAGAATTAGGAAATGGTAATACCATCAACTTTTGGTCTGATAATTGGGTTTCGAATATTAACTTACGACCTTATTTTAATTCAAATTCCGCAGATCTCAACAATAAAGTGTCATATTTTATAGCACTATCAAAACAATGGGATACTGATAAGTTAGAAAATGTTCTTCCCCCGCACATTGTTGCCCATATACTTAAAATTTATATTCCCCAAAATGATACTCAAGACCAAATTATATGGAATCTTAATGATGATGGCAAGTTCAGTACGGCCTCGGCTAGAAACCTTATGAACTGAAATAATGTCACTACCATCTCACATTTATACAGTTGGTTGTGGAAATTAAAAATTCCCCCAAGACTTCTTAATTTTTTGTGGAAAATCATCTCCGATAACCTTCCTACAACAGAAAGATTGAATAGATTTTATAATAGAGTGCCTCATTATTGTTCTTTATGTAACAATCCAACGGAAACATCAGAACACTTTTTTTCGAATGCCCCTATACCTCAAATCAATTGAGAAAGTTTTCTCAAATTTCGGGGACAAGTTTTCAAATCTCAAACTCTGATTCCTTCCAAAATGTGTTAATGGAATTAATAGATTCATATAAAAATGAATATAATAAAATAGAACCCTTAATCTTCTTATGGTACCAAATGTGGTTATACAGAAATTCAGTCATATTTCGAAATAATCAAAATTACAAAAATGAAGCAACGAAGTATGCTTACTCACACTTCAAACAATGGGAAACTAGACAAAGACAAATTCAGGTCCAAAACAACCTCGGAAAAGGAATAGGAATAGGAGTAAAAATAGGCCGTTTAACCCCGCACCCGGTTTTTTATAACTGGCACCCGCTTTGGGTGCGTCCAAATTGTTTTTTTAAACCGGGTAATTTATGGGCGCATCCTGGATGCGCCCAATAATTTTTTTTTTTTTTTGCCTTCAAACTACTCAAAAATCCGGTCTGATTTTGGACGCATCCTAGGTGCGCCCAAAACTGAACCGGGTTTTTAAAAAAAGGTTTGGACGCATCCCGGGTGCGCCCAAGAGTGGGTGCCAGTTATAAAAAAGTGGGTGCGGGGTTTTTTGCCTTAAAAATAAACATCACTGTTGGAAAAAACCACCAAGTGATTGGATTAAAATTAACTTCGATGCTTCTTATAAAATGGATTCAGAATCCCACATAGCATGTATTGTCAGATATAGTATAGGAAGAGTTTTGGATATTTATAACAAATCAGTTAAACCATGTTCTCCTTTGATGGTAGCTAGAAGCTTTAGCTTACTTAAATTCTGTTAAATTAGCAATGAAATTCAAAAATAAAAATATCATTATTGAAGGTGACAACTTAACAGTCATCAATTCTGCCAATAATATTTGGAAAGTTCCTTAGGAAATATGGAAGATTATTAAAGACGTCAAAAATTTGTTGTCTAATGTTCAGAATATCAAACTCAACCATTGCTTTAGAGAAGCAAACAGGGCTGAAAATTTCCTAGCTCAGCCTCAATTTAACACACATTACGTTAAGATTATCCTTAACTATAATGAGGACCGATTGATATCTGATGACTATATCATAACGTACTATACGACCTATTTTGTTGTTGTCTAGCTTGTTCCCTTCATACAGGCCGTTTTTCCGGATCATCTCTTCTGATGGTCAGGGTTGTCATTCCCTGTTGGATGATACCCCGTGTCTTGCCTGCTAAAAAACACACTTTTGACTCTATGTTAGTTTTTTCGTCAATTTAAGTCATAAAAAAAGTAAAATGAAATAAAACATATGAATTCTTTAACGAAGGTGATGGTAATATATATGGATTCACTGAGAGGATTTTGATAACTTTACAATGCTACAATGCTACGATTTGCTTAAACGATAACAAATCACATAATTTGTAGCTGCTTGAGAGGGCGCCGACGCCGCCCTCTCAAGCAGCTTGCCCAACATCTTGGCGATACAACGCCCCGTGCCCAAGCCCCGTCCTTGGCGACCTCCTTGGCTTGGCACTATGGCGCCTCCACAAAAGACTTGGTCAACTTGGTATGATCAAGCATTGGTTTTCCCATGCCTATCCTTTATCTTTCATTTAAGACTCTTTTAGGCACACTCGAGAAACTTGCTATTTTTAGCAGGTTGCTATTTATAGTAAGTACTATTTTTAGTCCTCGTTTCCCGAGATAGAATTGCATTGCTGAACTTTCTATATTTAGTAATTTTCCATATTTAGCAGGTTTCCTTCTTAGGAAGGTATAGGTTCGGGTTTTGCTAGAGTTTTAGAACTTTCTATTATTAGAAGGTTTCTAAATATGAAGTGGTCCAGCCTTGCATGGTTTGGGCCGTCCAAATGGGCTTTTGGCACTCAAGCCCAAGAACACCCAACCCTAGCAATGCCCTAGCCGTCACCATTCTAGGAAACCCTAGCCGTCCCCTTTGCTTGTTTTTCCCTTTATAATGGCTTTGCCATCTTCATTGTAACTCACGTTTAGAATATTGAATCAAGAACCTTGTTGAGACGAAGCATTCCTCCTCTTCTTGATCTAGGCGTTACCAATCCTTCGGGCCCTGTCTTCTCATCTCCTTCACCATATCTTCTAGTCCCTATCTTCTACATCCCTAGCCTCATAAGTTCCCATAGCTTCTAATCACTCTCTTCTACATCCCTAGCCTCATAAGTTCCCTTGTTTGAGTGTCCCTCAATCGACATCTTCAAAACTTCCACCAACCCTAGCTTGCCGAGTTGCCTCCTCGACATTCATATCCCAATTCGTCAAGTCATTCTTGACGTCTATATCCCCAAAATTCCGCTGCAAACTCCATTATCTACCTTCGACCCACAAAAGACATCCACAAAACACTTTCGAGGTTTGTTGATTAAAGATCCTTCGAGCGCAATTGGCTTCCCGGAGAGCAGGCGCGCATCAACTGGCATCAGAGCAAGGTTATCTTGTAAGTGTTAATTATCTTTTACAAGTTATCTTTACAATTCACTCGTTTTTTATCCATCTTTCCATTCGACCCATTGCAGAATTTTTTTTTTCTCCATCCATTCCATCATAAACCCTAAAACTGAGTCGGCTTCTGCCCAGATTTCGACGACCAAATTTTTTTTTCCTGCACAATTTTTCCAGAATCCGATAGAGCTTTTCAATACGAGTCCACACATATAAAGAACATCAAAAACGGACCTCGTTTGACCCTTCAAAAGCCATTTTTACGAAAACTGTGCATGCTGAAAAACCCTAGCCGCCGGGATTGGACCCTAAATCCGAAAATTTGTTATCCTTTGACCTTAGGAATTGCAGAATTTGTTGTAGGATTTTCTTGTTAGAATATCTTGCATATCTTTTCATATCCTTTTGTTGAAGATAATATCTTGTTAGGATCTTGATTTCTTTCTTGTTTGGCCGATATTATCTTTCTCTCTATCTTGAGCATACCTTTGCTTTCTTGCTTGCATATCTTTGCTTTCTTGCTTGCATATCTCGAACCATATCATATCGAGATCTTTTAGTTCAAAAAAAAAATTAGCAAAAGAAAGTTGCAAATCGTCTTAGGTATAGCCCAAATAAGGTAACCCTAAAGACATAGTTCGACCAAAGCATAGCCAAAATAAGGTAACCTTTGAGTCTACACTTGTTTTTGTTCGACCATCTTCGTACCCCTCCACCGTCTAGAGTCGCTTGATTGTTTATCTTGTCTTTGCATGCTACTTTCTTTGCAATTGTGATTGAATAGTTTGCTTGTGACTAGCTTGACTATCTTGACTATCTTGCATATTTTTCGGCTCATTCCTAGAGACCTTAGCCAGCCTAAACCGCCACACGGCCAGCCAAAGTAGTCACCCTACAAGTGCGTTGTTTGGATCTTGTTAAAAGTGGTTACACTTGCTTGGTTTCTTTGTTCTTGTTACTTGTTTTTGTGCACTTGATCTCTCGCCCTGTGTTCTTACAATAGGTACCATCTATGGCGAGACGTCGATCACATTGGCCCCCTACTTGGGAATACGAAGACGAGGATGATGAAGTTTGGATAAACTTAAACATCGACTATAATAGGAGCCATGATTGGATTCCCCCCGAGAAGACCATCCAAAAAGATTATTATGGTCAAAGCTACCGAGGAAAGGCAGAGGTCAGAAACGAGAGGTACAAGACATCACACCGAGGCCATGAATACATTTCCGGGCGTTCTTCCAAATCATAAAGCCCTAGTGGTTCTAAACACCATTATAGGACCATTAGAGCCGAAGAGAGACGAGAGCGCACGGGAAGTTCACCACGTGAGGAAGAGCACCTTGCATTCCACTCTAGGCGTGATGTTAGCCCTAAGCGACCCCAAGGTGCAAAACATGCCTCAACCACACAAGGATGAAAGTCTACTCTTGAGGAGAGATCACCAAAAATTGCCCGATTGAAGGCTGATTCAAGGAGAGAAATTGATGACAATCGAAGGCTTTTCACAACCAACAACGGAGTCACGAAGGCCAAATCAAGGGAACTTGCACATGGCTCGTGTTTTTCAAGTAAGTATTCGATCCCTACTCCTCATTTTCACTCATATTCTCAGTCTACACGGGGTGCTCAAGACTTCTCTTGGAGTGCCCCACCAATTGGAGCTAGCTCCCTTGAAAAGACTCGCGGCACCGGGATCTCAAATGGTTCTGCGGTATCCCGGAATTTTCATGGGGGAGCTGGACATTCTCACTTGAACAATCCTCTAAAAATGCAGAAACTAACACATGGGAAAGAGGATGCTCGAGAAAGATCATTTGGAACTCAAGTTCCCGAGAAGAGGAGTCAAGACGACGTTGTGCAAGCAAAACCGAGCCAAATCTCAAATGGCTCGACCAAATCCACTTCCGTCTTGGGCCCTCCTCCTAAAAATAGGATACTAATATGCCCTCAAATTGGATCACAAGTAAAGTTGTCATGTGCTCGGACAACTGGTTCCAAATTCTCCACCGAGGACACATTTGGTGTCATTGAAGCAAAAAAGAGCCAACCTGAAAATGGCCTATGCAAAACCGGTTCTGTCTCGAGCCTTCATCCACAAACTGAAGGAAGTACACAAGTTCAAAAGGGTGCTCGAGACATATTGATTGTAGGTCACACTTCTGGAATGCAAAGTCCAACCGACGACAACGGGCAAATGCAAAAAGGTGAAAAATTCGACCTTGCCCAAATGGACTCAATTTTTGACACAACATCCAGGGAACCCATACAAGATGAATGGAGTTGGAATGAAGTCAAAATTCCAGAACTTGCTCAGAAAGTTATGAAGGCTAGTGATCATGACAAGCCAAATCTCTATCTTCCTAGCCATCTGGAATTAGGTACGTATTTTCTTTCTTTCTACTTCGGAGCATAGTATTATTTTTCCATGTTTAAGGTCTCAGGAAAATGAGTCTCGAAACAAGTGGTCAAGCGCTCGACCAACTGAGAATGTGCCTAAGTTTCCCGACACCAGCGCTTGGAACAAAAATTTCTCAACGATGGTCACCAGGCACCGATGCTCCAAATCCAGTTCCTCTTCGAGCAATCTTCATAATAACCCAAATAATGGAGATAAAACCTTTGGTGCTTGGAAAAAGTTGAAAAGCACACGGACAAGTGCGCAACGCCTTCAAATGACAAGCTACATCAACTTTGGGCAGACTTTAGAGCACACAGAAGAAAATGTGCCTACATTTCAGGGAAGTTTAACTTATCTCTTATTTAACATACCTATTGTTAGAGGACAAGTTGATTTTCCCTATTTTGTGCCTTTCGCGCAGGAGCATCGGAACATTCATCGTGGCCCCTTGGCAACCAACTCATGCTGTAGGGAATTTTCTGCGGAATTCACTTGTTTTCCGGGAGAATTTCTAAGCTCGACTTCATGTCATCCTCGTTGTGTGCATCAAGAAGTGGTCGACACCAATCCCGGGCCGCCTTGGTACTTGTCACCCATTTTGACACCCAAGGTGGAGCTCCATTGGCCATATAAAAGCAAAGGCAACATGCGGCTATTTAATCAAAACCATCTTAGCCCAGGATCTGTGCAACAAGAAATTTGGGATGACTTCTCTCAACTAGAACCGATTCAAATCAATGAGAAGGGGTCCCGAAAATTCATACCACATCCTTGCTTTACTCATGGTGAAACGGGGACGTTTCACAGCCAAGGGGGGGAGGGTGATGCCCCCCTGCCTTGCCTAGAACCAGGCCATGGCTCGCCTCAATGAGCGTCTCCTGCCTCCACTCTTTATGAAGATCATTTTGAGGTTAAACACCGTTGGCGCTTCATTTCTATCCTTGTCGGACGCCCCGAGCCTTCATGCGCCAAGCTTTGTGCCAACAACGGCACCACAGGCGCCACCACACTTCCACCGACGCTCACCTCACCTCTACGAGCGCCTCCTCCATGGCTGGCCAACAAACTCATGAGCGCCGAAAGCAACCTCTTCGGCGTCGACGCCGCCCTCTCAAGCAGCTTGCCCAACATCTTGGCGATACAGCGCCTCGTGCCCAAGCCCCGTCCTTGGCGACCTCCTTGGCTTGGCACTATGGCGCCTCCACAAAAGACTTGGTGAACTTGGTATGATCAAGCCATGGTTTTCCCATGCCTATCCTTTATCTTTCATTTAAGACTCTTTTAGGCACACTCGAGAAACTTGCTATTTTTAGCAGTTACTATTTTTAGCAGGTTGCTATTTATAGTAAGTACTATTTTTAGTCCTCGTTTCCCGAGATAGAATTGCATTGCTGAACTTTCTATATTTAGTAATTTTCCATATTTAGCAGGTTTCCTTCTTAGGAAGGTATAGGTTCGGGTTTTGCTAGAGTTTTAGAACTTTCTATTATTAGAAGGTTTCTAAATATGGAGTGGTCCAGCCTTGCATGGTTTGGGCCGTCCAAATGGGCTTTTGGCACTCAAGCCCAAGAACACCCAACCCTAGCAATGCCCTAGCCGTCACCATTCTAGGAAACCCTAGTCATCCCCTTTGCTTGTTTTTCCCTTTATAATGGCTTTGCCATCTTCATTGTAACTCACGTTTAGAATATTGAATCAAGAACCTTGTTGAGACGAAGCATTCCTCCTCTTCTTGATCTAGGCGTTACCAATCCTTCGGGCTCTGTCTTCTCATCTCCTTCACCATATCTTCTAGTCCCTATCTTCTACATCCCTAGCCTCATAAGTTCCCATAGCTTCTAATCCCTCTCTTCTACATCCCTAGCCTCATAAGTTCCCTTGTTTGAGTGTCCGTCAATCGACATCTTCGAAACCTCCACCAACCCTAGCTTGCCGAGTTGCCTCCTCGACATTCATATCCCAATTCGTCAAGTCATTCTTGACGTCTATATCCCCAAAATTCCGCTGCAAACTCCATTATCTACCTTCGACCAACAAAAGACATCCACAAAACACTTCCGAGGTTTTTTGATTAAAGATCCTTCGTGCGCAATTGGCTTCCCGGAGACGAGGCGCGCATCAGGTGTCCTCTATGAATGCGGTAGGGATCCTCTAGTCCATATCGGTAGTCCATTTTTGTGGTCCATTATTTCCTGTTGGTCCATTTAACACTTAATAAAAAGTTTTGATATTTATATTTGATATTTTAATATTATGGACCAATAAAAAACAATGGACCATCAAAATGGACCAGAAGATCTGATGAAGGATCATCTGGACAGCAACCGACACCTCCGGTCCCCGAGTTTGAAGGTGCATTGACTCGTTCGAGAGCTAAGGAAGTCCAACAAGAGCTATACAAGTTAGTAGCATTCTTCAGGTCCAAGGAGTTGAATACAGATGAAGAACCACCATTGAAGACTGTTCTAATGATCGAGGTTCGAGAACGAGCAGAAGACTGCAGAGAAGAACCGCGACCGCGGCTGGAAACCGCACCCGCGGCTCCATAACCGCGCCCGCGGCTCCATAACCGCGCCCGCGGCCGGGAAACTCGGCGAGTTCATTAACTTAGCTGAGGCTTCCTTTTGAAACATTATTTTCGGATGTTTAATTGGTTTTCGGGATTATTATTTTAGGAGATACTTTTTATTGTTTATTTCTTTAGTTGGCACCCTTATGAACCCTATATAAGGCTGCCTTAGTTGTTGTTTTCCCCCCCCCCCCCGAGATTGATATTGAATACAGAGTTATTATGTTTTACTCCCAAAAGAGAGTGCTTTTGTGAGTCGAGTGCCCTGTGTGCATTGTCGTTGAGCTGACCCTAGTTGTGCTTGTGTGTGTCAATCTCTTCCATAAGGTTGGTGCTATCGAGGCTTCATAGCGCATCCTCCAGGTGCTTTGACATACCATAATCATTTTGTTTGGTTGTAATCCATTGGGGTTTCTTCAACATTCGGTAAGGATCTTGTTCTAAAGTTCAAGGGTTTTATCGTTGATTGATTTGGTTCCAATTGGCCTATCCTTCAACTTCCCTTTCTTTCATCTCATATCTAATTCCGCTTTTCTTCTCTGTTCGAGTTCCTATTCGAGTTTCGTGTCTAGGTCGGCAACTGCGGCTTATCCCCGCATCAAATTGGTATCAGTGTTGTGTTGACACCATTCGTCTTCACAAGAACATCAAGAGACCCCCTATCCAGAAAATCACAAAAAGAGTCAGCTTTTATTTTCTTGTGTGTCAGTTTCTTTCAGAAATTGATTTTGAGTCTTCTATTGCTTTGATATTTCTTGTTGAGTCATTACATGTTGTGTGCAAGAAGCTTGGATCGATTAGTGTTGGTGGAGATCGAAAGATTGGAGTTTGGAGCACCCTTGTTCCCAAAATCCATTCAGCCCTTCATCCATCACAAAATCTATCCATCCCTACCAAAACGCAGCCGTCAAAACCCTAGAAGAGTTGCTGAAAATTTCAGTCCTTGCACCCCAAGCCAAGATCTTCAAGGAAGGAAATCTTATCTTCTCTACAAGGAAATCAAGGTAGTTAGTAGTTTCTTTTATTTTAAAATTCGAATTTTCTGAGATAGTATCTTAGATCAAGTCTGTAATTTCGTTTTGTTTAGTTGAGACAAAAAAAATCAAAAAAATATATATTCAAAAAAAAAAAGAATCGAAAAGTCTCAAAGTCAGTAGTTTATTTTACGTTTTGTTGAGTCAAAGTATAGTTTGATATTGTTTAAGTCGGATCTCAAGAACTCAAAGGAAATCGGGTTGAACGAGCCCGAACGAAAGCGAGAAACCACCAGGCCGCGACAGAAACCGCGCCCGCGGCCCAGTAGCCGCACCAGCGGTTCAAGCCGCGCCCGCGGAATTCAGGCCGCGCCCGCGGCTCCGCCTCAGAAGCCACTGTTCGAAATCCGCGCCCGCGGACTTCAGACCGCGCCCACGGAACCGTCACTGTTTGCATTTCCATTCCTTTCAGATACGAGTCTCAATTATTACCCAACCCTCCCGACTCCGTCTTCGATCCTTCAATCGACATCAGTCGGAACAAGTTAAGGTACGCTTCCTTTTGGTTCTTCTTGAAATTCGAAGCTTAACTCATATCTCTGTTTTGCATTCTCATTCTTGCAAAACGCCTTCAAGTCTTATTTTCTTTCTTTCTTTCATTGCGTCAGTCTCTTGTTTGAGTCAGAACCTTACAGTCGAAACCCCGCACTACGCTAGCCATCTCCATCTCTACCATCATTCATATATTGCTAGGGGTTAGGTAGTTTCAACTTAGTGGGTTATTGATCCATACAAGTCAATTCATCAAAGAAAAGCTGGTTGCAACGACAATTGAGAGAGAGTGCAGAGGAAAACATACGAGAGTAAACACTAGCGAGTTGTTTTCATTTACACTTACCTTAATATTGTTCTGTGTTAGTCTTTTCTTTAGTGATGAGCAGGCCAGGTTCTCCCCACGGGAGGCATGAAGCCCCGGAGACCCGCGCCATTACCCCGGAATTTATGACCAACATGTTTCGGGAGATGACGTCGGCCATTACAAACGCCATAGAGCGGCAGCAGTGATCCACCCCTTCCCCAAGGGTTCTAGAGCACATCGGGACCTCCTATTGATGCTCCAGTCGACAATCGGAGGCCCCTGCCTCCTCAGCAAGAAGCCTAAGAGGCTGCCCGCACGAGTCGGGAACCCAGACACATGCCTACACCCCGAGACGATCTCCCACAAGCTCGGAGAGGACGCTTTCGTAACTCTCCTATACCTCACTTTAATAGATACAATGCTGCTAACCGTTTTGATGATGCATTTCAGGACCTAGGTGATAATGATGAGGAAGAAGAGCCTGAAGCAGATGATGAGGCGGGATGGCGACCCTATCGTTCCCAAGGAGGTTACCAAGGAAGGCGAAGAGAGCCTGAGCAAGATGGAGTGGGAAAGATAAAGGTTAAGATCCCGAGTTTTGAGGGAAAATGTGATCCAGACATATATATGGAGTGGGAGACCAAGATTGAACAAATCTGGAATTGTCACAACTTTCCTGAAGCCAAAAAGGTGCAGCTGGCATCTTTGGAGTTTAGTGGCTACGCTTTAGTTTGGTGGGATAGCTTGATCAGAGGGAGAGCTGCCAATGGAGATTATCCTGTCACTACTTGGGAGCTCATGAAGAGGATGATGAGAGCTCGATTTGTTCCCCCACATTACACTAGGGAACTTATTCAGCGACTCGAGAATTTGAAGCAAGGATCAATGGGAGTCGAAGAGACTTACAATTCTATGCAAATAGCAATGGTTCGACCTAATTTGGTGGAGGATGAGGAGACAACCATGGCTAGATATCTCCGTATCCTTCACCCATATGTGTCTAGTGAGATTGAGATGTTCCCTTACAACTCAATGACTGAGTTGCTACATTTGGCTATCAAGGTGGAAAGAAAGACCAAAATTAGGAGCCAAGGGAGCAAAAACGCAGGTGGCTGGAAAAATCAGCAAGGAAGGAACTCCTATCCTTCAACCTGAGAGGTCCCTAACAAGGAAGACAGTGGTTCTCGAAGGAATCCGCCACCTACTACTCAAGTGCCCTCCAAGACAACACTTGGCCCTTCTAATCCACCCCGAGGGAGTACTTCTAACCCTACTTCTAGAGCTAGGGATATTGAATGCTTTAAATGTAGAGGAAAGGGTCATATGATGAAAGATTGTCCTAATTCTAGAGTATTAATTGTTAATCAACTAGGAGAACTTGAAAGTGAAAGTGAAAAAGAAGAGAACCTAGGTGATATGCATGATGAGGATGATCTTAGTGATGAAATTGGTTATGAACATTGTGATTCTTTGATTTGTAAAAGAAATTTACATATAAAACCCGCCCCTTGTGAAGATAATCAAAGAGAAAATTTATTTCACACTAGGTGTTTAGTTCAAGGAAAGGTATGCAATATGATTATTGATGGTGGAAGTTGTTGCAATATTGTTAGTACTGAATTGATCACTAAATTGCATTTTGCTACTATTTTCCATCCTAGACCTTATAAATTGCATTGGATGAATGAATGTGGTGAATTAAAAGTTCTAAAACAAGCTAAGATAACATTCACCTTAGGAAAGTATACGGATACGGTTTTATGTGATGTAGTTCCTATGCAAGCTTGTCATATATTGTTAGGAAGACCATGGCAATACGATCGAAAGGTTACTCATGATGGTCATACTAACCGTCAAACATTCATCTTTAATGATAAGCCTATTACTCTTAAACCTATGACTCCAGCGCAGATAGCAGAAGCTTACGAAAAGAGCAAAGGCAAGGAAAAGGTTTCAGACAGATCGCAACAGAAGGCCCAGCACGAGAACCGCGCCCGCGGTCCCGAGGTCGCGCCCGCATCTCACTCGCCCAACCGCGCCCGCGGTAATTCAGCCGCGCCCGCGGATCCTTCTTCTGGCGCGATGCTGGATCCTGCATTGACGAATCGAGCCCTATTGTCGTCCAAAGACGACCTGGAAGGTGAGTATTTACCCTTCGATACTACTCTAATGATGCTTTGCAAGAGATTTGTGCTGACAGGTACCAATGCTCGCCCTAATCTGCCACCGAGTATCCAAGCTATTCTTGATGATTTTTCAGAAGTGTTTCCGGATGAGATTCCAGCAGGCTTACCACCTTTTAGGGGTATTGAGCATCAAATCGACCTCATTCCAGGAGCATCTCTACCTAACCGACCAGCTTACAGAATGAATCCTCAGGAGTGCAAGGAGATTCAGAAGCAGGTACAGGAGCTTGTAGATAAGGGCTATGTTCGAGAAAGTATGAGTCCTTGTGCAGTCCCGGTCTTACTTGTGCCCAAGAAAGACGATTCCTGGCGGATGTGTGTTGATTGTCGAGCTATCAACAACATAACTATCAAGTACCGTCATCCCATTACAAGGCTAGACGACATGTTGGATGAACTCCATGGAGCTACAAACTTCACCAAAATTGATCTTAGAAGTGGCTACCATCAAATCCAGATGAGAGAAGGTGATGAGTGGAAAATCGCCTTCAAGACCAAATTCGGTCTTTATGAGTGGCTAGTTATGCCATTTGGACTTACTAAAGCTCCCTCCACTTTTATGAGACTTATGAATCATGTTTTGAGGAAGTTTATAGGGAAATTTGTCGTTGTCTATTTCGATGATATCTTGATTTACAGCAGGTCCCTCGGAGAGCATGAACAACATCTCAGGGAAGTACTCGTTACTCTAGGCATGCAGAAACTTTATGCTAATTTCAAGAAATGTGATTTTTGCACTGATAGAGTTATATTTCTTGGCTTTGTAGTGAGCTCCCAGGGATTACAGGTTGACGAAGAGAAGATTAAAGCCATTCAGGAATGGCCGACACCCACGACCAACAGCCAGGTACGCAGTTTCCACGGGTTAGCAAGCTTCTATCGGCGCTTTGTGAAGGATTTCAGCACCATTGTTGCACCGCTGACTGAGGTAACTAAGAAGCATTCAACATTTGTTTGGAAGGAGGCTCAAGAAAGGGCGTTTGAGGAGCTAAAATGCAGATTGACCGAGGCACCTTTGCTTGTGCTTCCCGACTTCACTAGGCCTTTCGAAGTGGAATGTGATGCTTCCGGAGTTGGCATTGGAGGAGTGCTTATGCAGGAAGGTAAGCCTATTGCCTTTTTCTCTGAAAAATTGAAAGGTGCAAGTCTAAACTACTCTACTTATGATAAGGAATTATATGCATTGTATAGAGTGCTTAAGACTTGGCAACATTATCTATGGCCTAGGGAATTTGTTTTGCATACCGATCATGAATCTTTAAAGCATTTTAGGAGCCAAGATAAACTTGATAGGAGGCATGGTAGGTGGATGGAATTCATTGAAACTTTCCCTTATATTATCAAATACAAGAAGGGAAAAGATAATGTAGTTGCTGATGCACTATCTAGGAGGCATGCTTTGATTGTTCAACTTGATTCTAAGGTGTTAGGCTTTGTTTACATCAAAGAATTATATCGTAATGATGCTGATTTTGGTGCTATTTATAAGCAATGTTTAGATAAAGGAACTTTGGATAAGTTTTACTTGTTTGATGATTTCTTGTTTAGGGCTAGTAAAGTATGCATACCTAAGTGTTCTTTGAGATTATTGTTTGTTGAAGAAGCCCATAAGGGTGGATTAATGGGATACTTTGGTAGAGATAAGACATATCATATGTTGCATATTCACTTTTATTGGCCCCATATGCTTAGGGATGTTGAGCATTGTTTGAAAAGATGCTTGGAGTGTCTTAAGGCTAAGTCTAGAGTTAAACCACATGGATTGTATACTCCTTTGCCTATTCCTACGACCCCATGGGTAGACATTAGTATGGATTTTATTGTAGGGTTGCCTAGGACTAAGAAGGGGAGAAATTCTATTTTTGTGGTTGTTGATAGATTTTCTAAAATGGCTCATTTTATTGCTTGCAACAAGACGGATGATGCTCATCATGTGGCTGACTTGTTCTTTACCGGAGTTGTTAGGTTACATGGAGTACCAAAGACTATTGTGAGTGATAGGGATGTGAAATTTCTAAGTTACTTTTGAAAAACTCTTTGGGGAAAACTAGGGACTAAACTACTATTCTCTACATCTAGTCATCCTCAAACTGATGGTCAAACTGAAGTAACCAATAGGACCTTAGGAACCCTTTTGAGAGTCATTCTTAAGAAGAATTTGAAAGCTTGGGAAGAAGCCTTACCCCATGTTGAGTTTATCTACAATAGAGTCATCCATTCCTCAACCTCGCTGAGTCCCTTTGAATGTGTGTATGGTTTGAATCCACTAACCCCTTTTGATCTTATGTCGTTACCTACGAAGGAGCGAGTGGATTTCAATGCAGGAAAACAGGTTGATCACATCAAGGAAATTTATGAGAGGACAAGAGCTAAATTGCTAGAAGTAGCTGCTACAAATGCTAGCAAGGCAAATAGGAAGAGGAAGAAGGTCATCTTCAAGGAGGGAGACCTCGTGTGGGTCCACTTTAGAAGAGAGCGTTTCCACAGCAAACGCCACTCAAAGCTGTCCCCAAGAGGTGATGGACCATTCAAGGTGCTTAAGAATATTGGAGATAATGCTTATGTCTTGGAGCTTCCCGGTGACTATCAAGTGAGTGCTACCTTCAATGTGCAAGATTTGACTTTATTTGAGAGTGAAGAAGAAGAGGAGCTGGATGATTCGAGGTCGAATCCTTTTCAAGAAGGGGAGGATGATGAAGGATCATCTGGACAGCAACCGACACCTCCGGTCCCCGAGTTTGAAGGTGCATTGACTCGTTCGAGAGCTAAGGAAGTCCAACAAGAGCTAGACAAGTTAGTAGCGTTCTTCGGGTCCAAGGAGTTGAATACAGACGAAGAACCACCATTGAAGGTTCTTGTTCTAAAGTTCAAGGGTTTTATCGTTGATTGATTTGGTTCCAATTGGCCTATCCTTCAACTTCCTTTTCTTTCATCGCATATCTTATTCCGCTTTTCTTCTCTGTTCGAGTTCCTATTCGAGTTTGGTGTCTAGGTCGGCAACTGCGGCTTATCCCCGCATCAAGATCTCTATCGGGATAGATGACACTTCTTGTTCATTTAAAAAAAATTGAACTGCAGGGCTAGGCCCGTTGGATGACCCCCAAAAAAATCTAACCTCTCATTCTCACCAAACGGATGGATCTAAAAACTAATATATCGACAATCGACTGATCGACTTCAACATATATAAAATTTGTTGGATGTATAAGCATAAAGCATTCACTCCTTTTCATGCTTAAGACCTATACCAAGACAAACAAAGATTAATGAACAAGATTTCGAATGGTACTTGTCAATAGTAAACTATGTTAATTTCAAAATATAAACATTTACAACTCAATCTTATTTGTGAATCTTATTATATAGTTGATGCATAGATTTAAAAACTTGTTATAATAAATGTACTTTCAAGTTAAAGAAAAAGGAAAACAAAATTCGAATATGGTTTTGGACCGAACGCTTGAGACAATCCAAAGTTTTGGCCCAAACAAGTTGGAATAGGGCCATGAATTACCTTGTATAACGAGACAAGAACCGGCCCAGAAGAATAGGATACGGGTCAAGGAAGGTCTCAGCTCGATGCCAACAGAGCGTCTTGCATAAATTGATATTGATCTTAATTTTGATGCATGTTTAACCATCATTTTTGATTCAAGATGGATAAACTGTTTCATAATCTTATAAATTAAAAACGTTAATTTTATGAAAATTAAAATTAAAATCCTACTTCAAATTTTGTAAAAGCTACAATTTTTGAGTGGGAGAAACACCGCGGCTGGGTGAAATTTGTTCACGGTGGTGAAGATAATGGTTGACGGTTAGACCGTCGACGGGTGGGTCTTGATGGGATGTTGGATAAGTTTCCTAGTGTAGGAATACTTTATAGATAAAACTTGCCATAAAGTAGATGAAATATTAGATATTTCATTTTGAAAATTACGATTTTCACATATGTATTTTAAGGATTAATATTAGATATTAATTCCATAATACAATTAATATCCTAATTCCTATTCCTATTCCTATTCCTAATATAATATAAATTTAGATGTTTGGGGAATTAAATTCCAAACAATAACATTAACTCCTAAATGAAGTCCCAAATCTTCTCACTTGCGTTAGTTAATCTGAGCGAATGGGCCGGCTTCACCTATGTTAATCCGAGCCAACGGGCCTCTTTCCGGTTCTGACTTCCGGCTTCACCTATGTTAATCCGAGCCAACGGGCCTCCCTCGCATTTCCATCTTGCTCGGTTGCTTGCC
Source organism: Oxyria digyna (assembly GCA_029168935.1). Classification (NCBI taxonomy): domain Eukaryota; kingdom Viridiplantae; phylum Streptophyta; class Magnoliopsida; order Caryophyllales; family Polygonaceae; genus Oxyria; species Oxyria digyna. Next base: position 9,097,719 of record JAPVLV010000010.1, on the reverse strand, counting down.
CATGACCGTAGACTCTTGCATCACATTCAAGGGATCAAGTGGAATCCTCCTCCTAGCATACTTTCTGGCAAAGAATTTGGGTCGTCGTTTTGATCGATATCTTGGTATTTTTGGAATGCCAAACTGACTTATATATTAGTCAACTGTTGTATTTGCCTAATGATGGGATGAATTTGGGTCATCTCCACTTACCTCTTTTCGATTCTGACTTGGGCCTCGGCCTCAGCCTCATTTGCACCCTAAATGATTTTGATGATGATAAGGATTGGTTTTCTCTTTTAGTTTTTAGTATTTACAACTATATTATGTTCATTATTTGTTGATAATTTGTGTTAAAGGATGAAAACAAGGTTGAGTTCCGAATTGGTGCTTGCATTTATAAATCATCCAAGAACGAGATGAGTATGAAGTTGCATCAATACATTATTCAGGTTTTCCCTCATCCCGTCCAATATATGCATCATCCCTCTGTCGAATTGCACCTAACCCCCTACTCTTTGACTTTGCACAGGAATGAGACACTCCCGCCGAGCTTCCGGATACTGGAGTCCATGGCATATCGAGCTGCAACTCTGGACATTTACAGTACCTGACCGGTCACAAGGTATCATATTCTCGCATATAAAAATGTAACAGTGTACCCCCGTGCAGAAAATACTGCAACTATTTCTACTGCATTTATACATTTCTGATTTACCACATTCTCGCATATCATTCATGATTTACCTCATTCAATGTGACTTTTCCTTTTGATTGGCTATAAGATTGTTTCTGTATTGCTGGTTGGATATGCAGTTACAATATCTGCTTCATACTGATGTTTATGAATTTTGTGTAGCCTTAAGCTGAAAAATGTATTTATCAATGAATTCTTAGTAATGATTTTATGCAGCATATGGACTGTAGATCTCGCATACTTACTGCAGAGATTTTCTATAAGCTTTTCCTACTTCACTGTGACACTAGGAGCAAATCCAGACTTCTCCATGGAGACATTTTACAAGGTAATTTTGTTTCACAGAGCAAAACCGTAGAAGTTGTAAAATTTTACAAGGGTGTATGTTGCTGGATTATTGTGATCTAAATTTGTGATACTTCACAATGGAAATTTGTTTAACATCCAAAGGGTTAAAAATTTGCTGGATTAGGTTTCGTGTCAAAATTCCCTTTGGATAGATATATGGAAATGAAGAATGATCATTCAAAGGAAAAAATGCTGATTGATAGATATACCAGCTTTGTCTTCTTATATTCAGAATTCGGATTTTATAACAGTGCTTCATATCTCAATTTTGTGTGAAGGTAGTTGCACTTCTAAAAGGAAAAGGGTGTGATTATATTGATTCAATGGCTTCTTCTGGTATTTCGAACAATCAAGGTTTTGATATGAATAAATTGTTCAAACTTGCAAACTTTGGTGCTGCTCAAAACCCTAATAATTTGGGAACGACTGGTGTATCCCTCAAAGGTGAGTTTGCTCCTCTGAAACCTCATTAACTATGTTCCTTAATTTAGTATCCATAATGTTTCATGATTTGGTTACCAAACTTTTACAGCTAGAGTATCACGAAGAATGGCTTGAAGAGATGAAGAACATGATTACCTAAGAATGTGTTGCTCCTTTAAGAAGGTAAAATTGATGTATATACCAATTATTAAATCGCAGACTTTGACTCTGAAGCTTGCATTGTTTTTGTTTTTTTTGCCATTTCAGATTGAATCTGCATTGAAGGTACGAAAATCCAGTCTTATTTTATCATCGATCAACATATTTGTGAATCTTATTCTGATTGGATTATTTTCTTTTACTGACTTTAGTTCAAGATTCTGACATGTTCACATTTGTCCATCGGGTTCTTGAGACCAACAAATCGAGTAAGCAACTATTTGATCCTCAACCTACATCAACTTAATTTATTTTGTTATGCTGCTAATGAAATTAGTCATTAATCAATTAGATATTAGAGTTTAATTTTTCACCTAGACAGTTTCTGTCATTGAACCTAAGAAATTGGTTCTTATCTTATTATTTTTCATTCTTTTGCGTCTATTCAGTACCAAAAAGGGCGCATCCATGTTCTGCAGAGCTGATCTTTGTGATTTCGTTCCTCAGAACCCTACAACATCCCGGTTTCATGCTGGTAATATCTCGCCTTAGTTTTCCATGAGCAAATATGATTAAGTCTTTGTTTCAAAGGTACACCTCAAAAACACTAACTGAAGAGAAAAAGGGCTTGCAGTCGTTGGGATTCTTAAACAGAGGACCCTTGCTGGAAGTAGCATATTCAAGTGTCTTAGACAATGGTGGTCTTTTGAAGATATGGATTGAGCTCTCGATCGTTGCATGCTTACTATTTTAACATACCTATATTACATTAGAAAGTTGATTTTTTTTGCATATGCTTAATGTAATTCCTTCGTTATGTCTGGAGTATTTTTATGTATAAAATGAACACATGCATATACATATATATGTATCTAAAATAAATTGGAATAAAAAAATTGATTTGAAAGTTCTATTTCAGGTTGTTCATTAGATGTTTGGTATGCCAAAGTCTCTTCTGATTATTTTTTTGAGCTGTTGTGTGACGCTTACATTTATTCTCTTCTACATCTTTCTTAATGTTGACAATATAATGAATTGGCAATATAATGGGGGTAATGTTAGATGAGGAATTCACCTAGATTTGAACTTTGGCCCATCCGTAAATAGTAATTGCTTAATTAAGGTATGCTTCAATGTTGTGTTATGTGATCCGTAATAAGTTCTCTTAAACTAAAAAATTCAATTTCAAAATCAACAAATATAATTTACAAAACGGCTAATAATTTAAAAATTCCAGACAAACTAAGAGAAAATACGGGAGAAAGTAGAAGGTTTCACATCCTTCTATTTAACACTTTTATTAATAATGGTTTTATGTGTTCTATTTTATATTAAAAAAACTCTAATGTTCTCCAACATCCTTTCCCCCTCCGTTCTGTTATCCCAAACAAACATCGTCTCTCTACTCACTATGGATGATTGATCAAACGATTTCATCCGCCATCGATATATCTGAACCACGTGACCTCTATCAACAACCGAACTCAAGTCTCTCTTGATAATATAAAGGTACCGAGATTATTAATTTTTGAAATAAGACAATATTATTTACTGCAAATATATTATAATACGTTTTATTTCAAATTTAAACAAAATTTTATAACCCTAAAGACCCGCGCGTAGCGCGGGCGTGAAAGTCCTAGTAATATAATAATAAGAGATAGATTTAATTAGTCTTTTGCTAATTAAAATTTTCATGCATCTTAATTTGATTATTTTGCATGAATTTTATTTATAATATTTGATATTATTTTGCATGTATGTTTTAATATTTGATATTATTATTTGCATGCGGTGACTAGTATGAGTTATACTAGGATCACAAATTCTTGTTATGGCATTTCTGAATGCTTTACAAATTATTTTAAGCTTGCATGATTCTTTATTTATTTGAATTAGTTCACTTATAAATAGACAATCATTGCATGCTTAAGTCTCTTAAAAGAAAATTGAGATATTGCCTTTCCATGTCATAACCCATGAGGCCCTTAGAATTAGTTGGATAGTTTTCGCCCTAGCGAGGTGTCCTTCTTTGACTTTGGGATAGTGCGGGCATGTCTATATAAGGGACATGTAAACCTTGATATGGTTATACTCAACAAGAGACCAAAAGGCACAGTTTTGAATCTTGAGGCATAGAGATGGTCTGACATGAGATGTGACCATCAACCAAGAATTATAAGGAGTTATAATTAGTAATTGTTACTTACCTTGATCACATAAGGCTTGAGGAAGTGCCTCAGTACGCTTGAGTCTTATCTGAAATAGGATCTTGGAATCATTTTATTCACAAGGGACATATCAAAATTGAATAAAATGTGCATTAGCTTTAATTTTAAAATGTTATGATTTGAGCTCTTGCATGACAAGCATAATTTATCTGCATGTTATTTTCGTTCCTTGTAGTTATTATGTCTACTGAACCTTTGAAATTCACTCTCCGCTCGATTCTTGAGAAGAATAAACTGAATGAGACAAATTTTCCCGATTGGGAAAGAAACTTGAGAATTATTCTCAGGTCTGAGGGACAAGAGGATCTCCTTGAAACACCAATCCCTAAGTTGTCTTACACCTCAACTGTTGAGGAAGAGTCAGAAGAAGAGGCTATAAGACGTAAGTCTGTGAATGTCACATGTCTTATGCTTGCTTATGCTTGCTGCCATGGAACCTACACTTCAAAAGAGGTTTGAACTGCAGGATGCTTACACAATCATGTCAAACCTGAAAGTTTGTTTCAGGAACAGGCTAGGATTGAGAGGTATGACACTCATAGGCGCATACTAGAAAGCAAGTTTGAAAAAGGAAAACCAGTTGCCACTCATGTATTTGACATGATAGGTCTGTTTGACAGAATGGCCAGTCTGGGTAATCCTTACGATGTAGAGATGGCAACTGACATCATACTACATTCCCTACATGATGGATACAACCAGTTCAGACAAATGTATCACATGCAAGGGATGGGTAAGACTCTGAATGAGCTACATGGCATGCTCAAAACAGCTGAGCAAAATATTTTACATGACAATAAGAAGGAAGTTCTTATGGTCAAAGGGAAAGGTTTCAAAAAGGGGCCTCAGGGGAAGCGTAAGCAGACTTACCAAGGGAAGGGCAAGCAACTTGCTCATACCAAGGGAAACACAAATGTTGTGAAGGTGGCTACTGAACATGAATGCTTCTACTGCAAGGCTAAAGGGCACTGGAAGAGAAACTGCCCTAAGTACCTGGAAGATAAAAAGAACGGGGTTGTGAACTGCAACGCAGGTATATATGTTCTTGAAGTCTTAACTTCCAAATTTTCTACTTGGGTATTAGATACCGGATGTGGTTCTCACATTATTTCTAATGTGAAGGGACTAAGAAATATTAGACGCTTGGAGAAAGGAGAGGTAGACCTGCGCGATGGAAATGCAGCAAGAGTTGCTGCACTTGCCATTGGCGATTATAGTCTATCTTTACCTTCTGGTTTAGTATTGGAACTTCATAATTGTTATTTTGTTCCTTCAATTACTAAGAACCTTATTTCGACTTCTGCTTTGGATAATGAGGGTTTTGAATTCAACAATAAGAATGGTTGTATTTCTGTCATTAAGAATGACGTTTTCTATGCAAAAGCTATTATGAATAGTGCAGGACTATACATATTGAACCTCAAATCTGAAGTATATAATATTAATACCAAAAGGCAAAAATCGAATGATTTAAGTGAAGCAAACCTATGGCATTGTCGCCTGGGCCACATCAGCATAAAACGCATGAAGAAACTCCAAGCAGTTGGAATCCTAAAATCAATTGATTTTGAATCATTTGAGACATGTGAATCTTGTTTGATGGGCAATATGACAAGGTCACCTTTCACTGGAACGAGTGAGAGGGCTGATGAACTATTGGCTCTTATACATACTGATGTGTGTGGATCAATGAGCACGGAAGCTAGGGGAGGCTATAGATACTTCATTACATTTACTGATGATTTTAGTAGGTACGGATATATCTACTTAATGAAACATAAATCTGAATCCTTTGAAAAGTTCAAAGAATTTCATAATGAAGTTGAAACACAAACTGGTAAAAAGATAAAAGCACTTCGATCAGATCGTGGTGGTGAATATCTGAGCCAAGAATTCGATCATCATTTGAGAAGTTGTGGAATCGTTTCACAATTGACTCCACCAGGCACGCCGCAGTTGAATGGTGTGTCTGCGAGGAGAAATCGAACATTGTTAGACATGGTTCGCTCAATGATGAGTTTTGCTGATCTTCCTACATCCTTTTGGGGTTATGCCCTCACAGCTATTGCGTTCACACTAAACAGGACTACGTCCAGAACAGTTGACAAGACACCACATGAGATATGGCATGGAAAGGTTCCTCGCTTGTCATTTATGAAAGTCTGGGTTGCGAGGCTTTTGTAAAACGTTTACTATCTGATAAGCTTGCACCTAAATCAGACAAATGCTTCTTTATAGGGTACCCCAAAGGAACAAGGGGGGTATTATTTCTACAATCCAACAGAGAACAAAGTGTTTGTTGCTAGGGATAGTGTCTTTTTGGAAAAAAATTGTTTTTCCAAGAAGCCAAGTGGGAGAAATGTTCAACTTGACGAAATTCAAGCTAAGCAACAAACACAACAACAAGATGACATTGAAGATGTCACAGAGGATCTATATTTTGGAGGAATACCCCTTCAAGGGAAAACCGTCCAGATTCAAGAACAAGTTCCTCAAGTGGATGAAGTACAAGAGGCGCCACAAGATGTTGTGGAAAACCCTCCTGCTATTATCCCTCCTGTTGTTGCACCACTTTGGAGATCAAGTAGGCCAAGACATCAGCCTAGACAATATGATGATTCCGTCTTTAATGTTAGTCCTGACATACTACTTTTAGAAAGTAGTGAGTCTGCAACCTATAAGCAAGCAATGACGGATCCCAACTCCGAAAAATGGCTCAAAGCCATGAAATCCGAAATGGACTCCATGTCTGAGAATCAGGTCTAGGACTTGATAGATTTGCCTGACGGGGTAACACATGTCGGTTGCAAGTGGGTCTTTAAGATCAAAACTGACAAGGATGGGCACGTTTCTGTTTATAAGGCAAGGTTAGTTGCCAAAGGATTTAAACAGGTTCATGGTGTTGACTATGAAGAAACGTTCTCACCGGTCGTAATGATTAGGTCCATTAGGATACTCCTAACAATTGCCGCTTATTATGATTATGAGATTTGGCAAATGGATGTCAAAACTGCTTTTCTAAATGGTTTGTTTGAAGAGGATGTGTATATGACACAACCAGAAGGTTTTGTGGATCCAGAGCACCCTAGGAAGGTATGCAAGCTTAAGAAGTCTATTTATGGACTAAAGTAAGCATCGAGTTGTTGGAACATTCGATTTGATGAAGCAGTCAAACAGTGACTTCATCAGATGCGAAGAAGAACCTTGTGTTTACAAGAAGTTTAGTGGGAGCAAAGTAGTTTTCCTAGTCTTGTATGTGGATGACATACTACTCATTGGGAATGACATTCCGATGCTAGAAACAGTTAAAGAATGGCTGAAGAAATGTTTCTCGATGAAAGACTTGGGAGAGGCAGAGTACATATTAGGTATCAAGATCTATAGAGATAGATCTAAGAGACTTATTGGTCTTAGTCAAGGAACTTATATAGATAAGGTCCTTGACAGATTCAATATGGAAAATTCCAAGAAAGGATTTCTACCTATGCAACATGGCTTACATCTCAGGAAGACTCAATGTCCTAAGACATCTGATGAGATTGAGAGAATGAGCAAGATTCCCTATGCCTCAGCCATAGGTTCTATCATGTATGCTATGATATGTACACGCCCAGACGTTGCATATGCTTTGAGTATGTGTAACAGATACCAATCAAACCCAGGAGATGCACATTGGTGTGCAGCCAAGAACATCCTAAAGTACTTGAGAAGGACTAAGGACGAATTCTTGGTATATGGAGGTGATGACGACTTAGTCGTCAAGGGCTATACTGATGCGAGTTTCCAGACAGACAGAGATGACTTTGAGTCACAGTCTGGATACGTCTTCATTTTGAATGGAGGAGCCGTTAGTTGGAAGAGCTCAAAGCAAGGGACAATAGTAGATTCTACAACGGAGGCCGAATACATTGCTGCTAGTGAAGCAGCGAAAGAGGCCGTCTGGATTAGGCAATTTGTAGCTGAGCTTGGTGTTGTTCCTAGCATATCTAGGGCAATTGACGTTCATTGTGACAACAATGGTGCCATTGCTCAAGCAAAGACACCGAGCTCAAGCTCTAAGTCTAGACATGTACAACAGAAATATCACCTGATTCGACACTATGTTGATAGAGGAGATGTAAGGATGTGCAAAGTGCACACAGATGATAACATTGCAGATCCTTTGACCAAGCCCATGCCCAGGCTTAAGCATGATAGTTACACTAGGGCCAAGGGTCTCAAGCACATTGGGGAATGGATTTGAGATATAACTGTTTTTCATAATAAATCTTGTTTATTGATGTTAGACACTTTTATGCTTGATTTCTATATGAGAATGACTCATTATTATTTAATTATTGCTTGGTATTAAATAAAATGTCCAAATAATTCTGTAATTATCATATGGGTTTATCATAATTGTTATGGTGAATGAAACCCCATTAAGTGAACTGAAATTAAGAATTATTGTTTTGTCCATGGTATGAATCATTAACTCGGACATAAATGATTTATCTAAAGACCATATTGTGAGATTGGCTGATAGCACAGGGTTTCATGTGCTATGGAGACATAGAGATGTCTAGTCAATTACATAGATGTGCATAGATGATGCATATTGGACTGACCGTCCTCTAGACTCTCCAAAAGAGATTGCAGAGCCTTTAGGATTAAAACCATGATTAATGAGTTCCTCATACATGAGTGTGATATTGTTTCACTTGACTGATGGTATGTCTTTGACGCTATTAAACGCTCACCGTAACAGGGAGTTATAAAGGCAGTGATTGGGATTGCCAAAGGTTGAGTGGGAGCAGTAGTCATACAAGACTGGAGAAGTCCTCCTGTTCCATGTATACCATGATGCATTGGAAAGGAATGGTGTCTTGGCCACTTGAAGAGTGAGAGCTGTAAAACGCGTGGCCACGCTCAGATGGGTTAAATGTAATCATCTGTTTTGACAGTTCGATCTCAAGAGTTCAAGAAACACATTTGATATAGATATGAAAGTCACCATATCATCAAATGAGACACTAAGAGACAAAGGAATTTTAACATTGCACGCTTGTTTAAGGACAAGTGGGAGATTGAAGGAATTGTGTCCTTTAATCAACGATGCAATTATTAATATGGAATAGGACTATTAATGGAGATTTATAATCCAGATATTTTAGGAGTCGCATGCTATTGCTAGTGGCCAATACGACTTATGAGATTAATAAGATTAAGCTTATGGCTAGAATAACTGGGTCCTATGAGGTCACACACTTAGAGTTTACGGACTGGATCATGCGAATCCGAAGGCCCGGTTAGCCTATAGGATTTGGGGTAGGTGGAACAATAAACGAGGTGAATTGTTCACCGGGTGTCTGATAACAGTTATCAGTTATTTGGACAACTCCACACCTTAGACACTTGTCTTCTTTCTTGCACACCAAGGAGTTGGCTTGGGCCCCAAGTTGCCTTGGCCTCCAAGTTCTTATCTTGGGCCCCAAGTTGCCTTGGCCTCCAAGTTCTTATCTTGGGCTCCAAGGACTAAATGCCTATATATAGGTCTCTCTTATTCCACATAGAAAGCACCCAACACACTAGACACACCATATGCTCCACACCCCGCACATCCTTGTGAATTTCGGTCTAGCAGAAGAAACCATTAGGAGATCCAGTTTATTGCTCGTGTGGACCAAGTAGATAAGTCACATGTATCCTTTTCTTGAAGCCCTTTGAGCCTTAATTGTCCATTTCTTTGTAAACTCCACAAAATCATACCAAGCCTATATATTATTCCTACCCATCCGGGGATTAGGATAGTCGATTTATTGTTGCTAGAGTGGATTTCAGTCAAGCTTGGGGGAGGTTGCATATATGGTGGTTAAAAGTGTGTTCAAAGTTTGTAATGTGTCTCTTTTCCTTGTTTCTTCTTATCTTCTTCTAAAAAAAAACAGAAATCAAAAGAAAAAAAGACATTGAAATAAAGAAGAAGAAGCAATCAAACAAAAGAAAAGAGACCGTGTCATATGTAAGGGTTAAGTTGTATGGGCTTGAAGATTCAAAATTCTATTGAAGGATATTTTCGCTTGGTGTTGTCTTGGTAAGTTCCTCTTCCCCGTTTTTAGCTCCTCATAGCCTAAATATTCCTATGTCTTATGTTATACCTTGACACCATTACAACCCTATAAAAGACCTTATGATTTTTGTTATGTGCATAGTCTATAGTAGTGGAGATTAAGAACATTGTTGCAAGCTTATGGTAGTTTAGCATTTAAAGTTGAGGATTGATATTGAGTGAAACACATACCTAAACACATGAGTGAAGTGATCTCATTTTTTTTATCCTTGTGAGGACTAGAGTGGAGGAACTAACTTGATTCTTATATTGGTTGTGAGTCATGTTATGATGGTTTTGTCTAATGTTTAGTCTTTCATGAATGTTTTCAACCTTATCATATTTTGTGGATTTATTGATTGTGTACTTGCTTAGGGACAAGCAAAGGTTAAGCTTGGGGGAATTTGATAACACCTAATTTATACATTTTTTAGGAGTCTAGTTGCATATTAGTTTAGATCATTTGCATATATTTTTGATATATTTTATAGTTAATTTTGCATTATTTTGTATTCGGAGTCTACACTCGTATTTATATGTGTTTTAGGTATTTCTAAGGCGAATAAGTACGAGTCTTGAGTTGCTGGAATTTGGATCATACACGAAGGTTAATGGATCATCAATGATATAAGCTTATCATGTAATAGTGACGAAGCAACACTTAAATTAGCTAATGTACCTCTTAAATTAGCTAATGGGCCAGCTTAGATATCACGGTAAACAAGAAATCAACTTCTGCAGACGGGCCACAGAAGTGAAATGGACTCAATTTAAGGAAGAGGAGATGGATAGCTGCAAAGGAGAGGCTGGCACGTAGACTTCAGAGGGGGTGCTTGTTTTATTAGGTTTTGTTTCAGGTTTTGTTATCGTTGTTCTTGGTGTTCGAGTTGCACCACAGACAACATTTCAAGAAGGAGTTTTCTTGCCTTCGATTGATTCGAAGACGGTGTTTATCGTTCTAGCTTGGATCAATTTGGATTATTTTCATCATCGAGACTAAGTTTTCTTATCTCCTTTGTTTATTGAATAATTCATATATGTTGATTGCTAGTTTAAATCTTTCGGATATGTCTTCGATCATGCTTGGCTAAATTCCTAGTTCTAAGGTTACGGTGATCCAAACAATGCGTATGTAATTGGAATTATATGTTTGCCTGAATTGAAATATTATTTGATTCGTTCCTTAGATGCTTTATGCCCATAGTAGTTTATGCGAATTGGATCCTATTAGGGTTTGAGACTGAAAGGTGAAAATACTAATAGGTAATCAGGTAGAGTTTGAGACTGAAAGGTGATAACTTTTACCGGAATCCTAGGAATTGAACCTGAGTGTTATTTGTGCGAAAGCGACTTAATTACTTTTGAGGATACTAAGTCATCATAGATGTTCTAGGTTTTGACTGATTTAGCGGAGCGCGACAGCAAATGTTATTTCAGTTTATTCCTAGACTCTAAGAGCGTTAATGGGTTTGAATGAGATTAGCTCTGCGCGACAACGATTGTTAGTTACTTCAAACACGTTTACTATCGTCTGAAAGGAGTTAATAGATTACCCTAGATGTCTTACCTTCAAATAGCTGGACTAGATTCAGGCAGAGTGTAGTTTTATTTCCTGAAGCATTGTTGCGGTGATCCTTAACCTTAGACACATTTATCCATATATTTTTATCTATTTTATTTGTTATTTCTAGTTAGATTGGTTCGTCCTTAGCATTATCTTTTCGACCTAATTCACTGGTAGCGTTACAATTAGTATTACATTGGTCTCTGTGGGATCGACACTTGACTACTACAACTGACCCCGTACACTTGCGGGTACGTTTTAGCCACATCAAGTTTTTGACGCCGTTGCCGGGGACCAATTTGTTAATATTAGTTGTTATCTCTATTGGTGTTTCTAGGTCTTTTATTTTTCATTAATTTTTCTTTTGTTTTATTTTCGGGCTATTTTAGAGTGAGTCGAAAAAATGTATTCAGGTGAGTATGAGGTAAATTCCTATCCCTTTCTTCCTTCTCAGTCTAATACAGGTTCTCAGAGGTATGATCATGTAAACTACAATTTGGGTTATGGCCAAAACCCAATATCTTTTAACCTCTTCTGTGAGAATTGTGGAGCTGAAGATCATGACAAGACTAATTGTCACGCTAGTTTTGGAGATATAATTGCTTGGAAAGCACAATCTTCTAATCCTAGTTGGATGACAACCCAACATATACCGCTTCAGGCTGAGACATGCCCACCCATGCAAGAGAGTAGGCTTAATGAATTCATCCAACGACATGATAGGGAAGTGGAGAAAGTTCTTCCTGTTCTTACAGCTATGTTGGATGATGTGCTTAAACCTTTATTAACCCAATTTTTTTCACTTTCAGGATTGGTGGACTCTTTGAAGATTCAAGTAGATGATCTAACCAAAGAAAATCTAAGGATGAAGGATTTGATTGCTGAGTTGGTTATATCAAATTTGCCTACAGAGCCGCCTGAAGTGCACCACTTAGAGCGATGCACTTCTATAGTGATTGGGATTGATAAACAATGGGATGAGGCACAAATTGATAGGAATGAATTTACCCAAGAGAACAAGGAGGACCCGGTGCTTCATGAGCTTAAGGTGTTACAAAGCTCTATTCCGACCTCTTCTTGCAACGAGGTCCTGAGTAGACGGAAGAAGAGAAAAAGACGCTCTGCTGACCGTGCTCTTGTAGAATTCAAGCAAGGATCATGTGATTCTCTATCATCATAAGTCGAGCATGTTTCCGGGAAGCAAGAGTACAAGATGGTCCGGTCAGTGGCGGAGACAGGGGGGCGCTTGAGTGGGCGGCCGCGCCCCCTTGACCTCCGAGAACCTCCTATTATGGGTATACAAGCCGAAAAAAATGGAGTTCAGCACCTCCTTGATTTACATATAGAGGCGAATAAGGAAGAGGAAGAAGACGATAGGTTTTTTGTGTGTTGTTCCATTAAATTGGGCTGGGCTGATTATTTATTTTAAATTCAGGTAGCTTTAGAGTAAAAGCCCATCCAAATTTAAAGTCCATCCAAATTTGAAGCTTTTTTTAGCAGCCTAGGTTTTTTATAGCATACTAAAGTTAGTTTATGAAATAGTCCACAAATACACGTCACTACATTAAGTGGTGGGTGCTTGAGATAATTGATATTTTATTTATATAAATTAATGATTGGTGAAATAAATCTTCAATAAAAAATAATTTTAAACGATTACAAATTTTAGTGACAGAAGAATTGAGTATTTTTATGCCTTAATATGTATAAACTTTATGATAAAATCGTTAACTAAAAAGACGCATTGAGAAATATTAATATTATATTGGTTTAAAAGTCGCCCCTCCTTCGAAAAAATTCTAGCTCCGCCACTGGGTCCGGTCCATACTACCTGAACCGAGTTCTTTAAAATGATTTTGTGGAGCTATGGCATAAGAACTCGAGGTATTTTCTAGTGAGAAAGATTCGACTAAAGCCTTACATAGAGCCTGATCCGATCGCGTTTTGACTGATTTAGAGGAGCGCGACAACAAATGTTATTTCAGTTTATTCCTAGACTCTAAGAGCGTTAATGGGTTTAAATGAGATTAGCTCTGCGCGACAACGATTGTTAGTTAGTTCAAACACGTTTACTATCGTCTGAAAGGAGTTAGTAGATTACCCTAGATGTCTTACCTTCAAATAGCTGGACTAGATTCAGGCAGAGTGTGGTTTTATTTACTGAAGCATTGTTGCGGTGATCCTTAACCTTAGACACATTTATCCATATATTTTTATCTGTTTTATTTGTTATTCCTAGTTAGTTTGGTTCGTCCTTATCATTATCTTTTCGACCTAATTCACTGGTAGCGTTACAATTAGTATTACATTGGTCTCTGTGGGATCGACACTTGACTACTACAACTGACCACGTACACTTGCGGGTACGTTTTAGCCACATCAATGATCGATATCAATATATGCATGAGATCCTTATTAGATGTTAGGAAAATGTTTTCTGAAATTCCGCTTTAAGCATCTAAATTTCCCAGTGCCCCAAATAGAACAAATGGAAGACAAATGTAGCAAGTCAGCAAAGGAAGATAACATCTCGAAAGTTGTCAATCCTTGGACTCCAAGGCTAGGAAATCAGGCTTGATCCCCAAGACACTATTCACTATAAATTGTGGACAAAAACGCTAAGGTTAGAGGTCGGGTTCTTGACACTTGAAATAACCAGAATCACATCTTAGATTGAAATACAAAAACTAATCACGCTTAAGAAAGAAAACAACATTTACTCCCTTTTGGTTAAATTTTGACATGAGCGTCGGAGCGGCGATCCCGAGGCCACCCTCGGGACTTGCCTTGTACGTGTGCAGGAAATCAAGGACCGTGATTAAGCTCATTCAGACCACCTTGGACCAACTCAGAACATTTCGAACCAAACACTATATGGACCCGTTTGTGAAGACCGAAAACGAAGCAACCTGGCCTCTTCAAGAAAGCTTTGTTGTCTCCAAGCCGGCTATAATCGAATAGCGCCTATCTATAGATAGGCACGTTGCTTCCAAGCTCAAACTGAAGGACGTGGCGGAAAAGTTAACAAGGAAGTCGTCGAGGTTAACATAATCTGAAAGGTAATTTTCCCCCTTCAATAAATTTTATTAAATATTATTTATATAGAATTTTTGAAGTTTTCTGATTAAAAGGGTTTAAATATTTCTTTTATGCTAACATTTTCTTTAAAATAACTCTTACCTTATGCCCTTAACAACTAATAAAAAAGCACTTAACTACTTTAGCTTCACACTAGCTGGTATTAAGTATTTATTTGTTAATCGAAGAGTTTAGCTTAAGAGAATGGTTATATACGTCATTCGTTCTCTTGAACGCAAATATTAAAGCCCCACTAGACCTACAAGATCATATACAAATTGCCTTCCTAATCGATCTTATCGCTAGCTCTATTGCAGGCATCAATCATATCTAACTTACCATGAACGTCACACACTCAATATGAAATGGACGATCACAAATATTCGCAAGTACTCCCTTCGTCCCATAACGATGTTCTTGTTTATAATTTTCACAATTTTATGCAATTTACAATATTATATTAAATATATAAGAAAAAACATAGTCATATGAGATCTTATTTGATTCGTATCGATAAGTACTTTAATAATATCAAAATTTCATAATTTTTCGACAACGTCTAATTAGAGATAGAAACGATGTAAGAAGTGCATCGGCGAATGTGTCAAAAGCAAACAGAGACAACATTATGGGCTGAGGGAGTAATAATTAATAAAAATATATTAATATTTTTTTGGTATTGTGGCGACGAATAAAGTATAAAAATGAATATTATGGATGTGATGGATTTATAAATTTTAGGATTCTATTTTGTAATCTTAGGTTTTTATTTTAATCCATTGAGATTCAAACCTATTGACATCAATTTCTTTATTGTTTATCTATACCATTCTTTATTGTTTATCTATACCATATGTATAAGCTGTTGGGCTAGCTTTTTCCCTTCCGGGATCAACATATGGTCCCGGCAAACAAGATTTTGCATTTTATTTTCAGAAAATTAAGCTAGCTTATTGTCCCTATCTACCGAACAGACTGATAATCTCCTCTCAAAGCTAAAGACCTTAAAGACTATCTTTAAGAAATTCGACAATATCCCATATGGATTAAATGGGCTAGGATTACTACTTTCTCCGTTTACAAATTACAGACTAAATTACAAGGGGGAAAACCCGCACCTGGATTTTTATAACTGGCACCTGCTTTTGGGCGCATCTTTGGTGCGTCCAAGACTATTTTTTTAAAATCCGGTTCAGTTTTGGGCGCATCCTGGGTGCGCCCAACTCAAACCAAATTTTTGAGCATTTTGACGGCAAAAAGAAAAAAAAAATTGGGCGCATCTGACCCGATTCATTTGGACGCACCCAGGATGCGCCCAAGGGTGGGTGCCGGTTATAATTTTCCGGGTGCGACGTTAAATCTAAATATAATGTTTAATCACTTGATAGAATAATTACTAAAACTGGCTGACTATTACTTCTCCTCTAGCTTTAATTTTTTATTATAATTTAGTTACCTTTTAATATATGTAGATTTGTGCCATCGCGCTGCCCACGCGCAGAGCGCGAAAAAGTTATGGATTTTCGTATGTAGTTTTAACATAGTTTCGCATTATTTGTTATTGTTATCAAATTTATTAATACTTTTATTTTCCTCGTATTAATGTTGGAGTAGTTTTGGAACATAATATCGGTTCATATATATAATTTCAATGCAACGACTCAAAAGTATCAACTTTCAATAATTTGTGGTGCAAATAGGGAAATTTGACAGCATTAAACCTTTAATAAGAAATGAGATAAAAAGTTTAAAATTATATTCGTGAAGTTAGCGAAAAAATGTGTCACGATTAATTTTTATGTGAAGTATTAGAAGTATTGATTGTGGTGGAAATAAGTATCAATAACATTATTTTTTTACAAAAAACAGCAAAGTTTGTAATATATATTTAAGATAAGATATTAGATATTAGATTATATTAGAATTATAATAAGATAATTAATTAATAAAAATAAAAACTTAAATGGATTTAGAATGAATTAGGTATCGAAGATAATTAATTAATAAAAAATAAAGAGACTTAAATGATTTTAGAACTAATGATAATTAATGAATCAAAATTGTAAAATTAAATAGATTTAAAATTAATTGGGTACCGGTTACAATTTATTTCGTTCAACGGACACCTTATATATATAAGATAAGACTTTACTTCCTTTTTTTACCAGATGTATCCATATTAGTATTGATTGTTTTTTTCAACTTCCTTTATTCTCCCACCATTCTTTCCTTTATTTTCTCCGTCATTCCTTAAAGAACATATAGTTGTTCAAAATTTTCATAAATAAATTTCCTAAACCTGCTTGAAGGACAAGTAATTTTCTCCGTCCTTCTAAGCTTCAAGAGTTGCATGCTTAATGTTCATGTAGTCACACTTCATCTCCTAATTCATTTGGATGAGCGGTGGAGGAAATCGATATTAATTCGATTTGTGTGTAGGCATTTGGTGGGAACTTAAACCTCTATCAACGCGCTTCTGACCTCGAAATCCATTCCTAACCGTAGAACTCATTGGTTAGTCAAATACAACCCTTCAGATGGAGACGTTTATTTGAGAAACTTTAATGTAAGACAACACGATAATCTGAAACGCTTAGTGACATTTAAAATAACATGTCTCATCAATACACAAACCAATTATCACAACATAAGTACTTTCTTTTTCAATCTAAGAAAAATAAAGGTACACAAAATAATTGATCGAAACGCTATCTTCTGATTCAAGAGTTGTTTATGCTTAGTGTTCATGTAGTCACACGTCATCTTCTGATTCATTTGGATGAGCGGTAGAGCAACTATGCATTGATTCGTCATTGATTTGTGTGTACACATTTTGATGGGAACTTAAACCTCTATCAAAGCGCTTATGACTTGAAATCTCTTCTCAATCGTAGAACGCATTGATTAGTCAAATATATCCCTCCAGATGATCAGAGACGTTTATTTGAGAAGCTTTTAATGTAAGATAACACGATAATCTGAAACGCTTAATAACATAAAAAATGGCAAGCCTCATCAATATACAAACCATTTATCACAATATAAGTAATTTCTCTTGTTTTTTTTTTTGATAGAGACAAGAAACGGAGTTTCATCTAAGAATAATTGACAACTACGGAAGTAATTTCTCTTTCAAAGCAAGAAAAAGAAAGGCATAAAGAATAATCGATCCAAACGTTTGGACAAAACCTCCCTGAATTAAATTCGGTTTACAATCAATCTAAGTTTGGAAGTAACAACATTCTATAATGGCGTGGAAGAACTGTATACTAAAAAATGGTAAGATACGGCGTTGGAGATGCTTTCAAAAAAACTGGGGCCCGCCTCTCTCCCACTATAAAACGCCATCGCATCATCTTCTTCAACAAACAACACAAACACTAACAAACCAAATATGCAGAGCCTCAAACTCATCTTCCTCCTCTCTCTGGCTCTACTCTCCATCTCCAAATTGGCCGCCGCCGACTTCATCGGAAGGACCTGTCAGAACACGCAAGACAGCCAGATGTGCGAAGCCTCACTCCGATCGGATCCCCGAAGCTCGGCAGCCGACACCGAGGGGCTAATTCACATCATGATCGATGTCGTCAAGTCCAAATTCACCGATTCGCTGGACTACGTGAACCAGATGATGAAACAATCGCCGTCTGCGGCGAAGAAGAAGGCGCTAAAAGAGTGCGTCAGGCGATTCAAAGTAGTGCTTACTGCGAACATAATCGTGGCGGAATCGGCAGTGAACCTCGGCGATCCCAAGTTCGGAGAAGGCGCGATGCTGGATTCGGCTGTGGAGGCTAACGCTTGTGAGCGAGCAGTGACGGGATCCGGACTTGATGATGTTGATGGTAAGAAAGGGGCGTTGATTGAGCGCACCAGGTTTCTCCATGGCCTCTCTAATGTTGCTGCTTCTTTGATCAGGATTCTTGAGTAAGCTAACTCAACGACGTCGTTTTAGATGCAATATAAAGTAAAGATGAAAAGTAAGTTTAATTTGGAGTGGGTGTGTGGAGTGTAGTGTGGATGTATACATGATCTGATATTTGCCTACCGACTTCTTCTTGTCGATCAGTATCAAGGATTTTAAGATATTTTAAATTGAATGCTTCGTGTCGGATTTTTATGCCTACATATAAATTTAAGTGTTTCAAACAAATGGAGATAATGTATTTTAAGGCCAAAGTTGCATGAGAATATGCTAAGAGCACTTAATTCAGGAATATGATACTCCGTATTACATATTACAACGAGCGTTAGCTGTAAGTCTAGT
Organism: Oxyria digyna; assembly: GCA_029168935.1. Taxonomy (NCBI): domain Eukaryota; kingdom Viridiplantae; phylum Streptophyta; class Magnoliopsida; order Caryophyllales; family Polygonaceae; genus Oxyria; species Oxyria digyna. The sequence goes on along the minus strand of JAPVLV010000010.1, from coordinate 9,078,891 downwards.
TTTAACGCCTTTTTATCAACAGTAAATATTGTAACGTTCAAAATGATCTGTAGAACTCTTTTTCCATGACTACAAACGGGAAGCGCGGATATATTACGCGTTCACTCGACTATTGTCAATTGTCTATTGTCATTCCTGAGCAACTGCTTGCATAAGTATTGATTTTTAATTATGTATTAACGGTTTTTACTAAAATATTTACTGTTTTTTTATTGTCGCATGTTTAAAATGTTTGTTCGAAGTAGAGTAGTTTTTAATAAAAAAAAAATTCCTCTAGTGTGTACATTTAACTATTTAGCAATAGATTACTATGAAATTTATATCTCAAAGTATTGGTTGTATATTATATATACTATATAATCTTATATGGGTATAATTTTTTTCGTGTGTTGAGTTCATGTGTCACACTTTATACTTGTTCAAATGAATATAGCTTTTGTTATATTATATATATTGTAGGTTTATTATGAGTATCTTACCCCAGTTTTTCCATTTTAGTAATACATATACAAAACGCGCAACTTTCATCTACAAACCATCAACAAAATGATATAAAATAGAAGATCAAGATTACTAACATAAGTTGTAATTCTATCAAATTATAATACAAACAACAAAATCTAGTTTTAAAAATTAAACACAATATTGTAGTAAGAATATATATAAATATCTTATCTATATAATGGTTGGCTGCCTATACCCAAAAGTAAATGAAATTGGTACAACATTAAATTCTAATAACTCTGTTTCAATCCCCTCACCATTCTCTTCGATTCCGTCATTACCTGTACCTGAACCCTAGGTTTTTAGAAAAGTGTTCTCCCCTCCAGCTCCACCAGAGGTCACCAATGGCGGAACAGCCGTTGCGCCTCCGCCTCAACGAGGAAAGGTCTTCCACTTCAGCGACTCAGCGGTGGAGAAGATGAAGTCAAATCTCGATAACAAATTCTCCACTTTCCAGTCGGTTTCGGTCCACATCTTGCGCGCGGAGCTTAAAGCTGGAGACTCCGACTCTATTCTCCACTCCGGCTGCACGGGAGCGCTAGGCGCTGCCGTGGGCGGCACAATCGCTCTTCTCCGGGACAAAGACGACATAAAGAAGCGAGACGAAGAGATCGGTGAGGAGAGAAAGCGGGAAAGAGAAATCGAGATAGAGAAAGAGGAGAACAGGCCGCTCGAAGTCGGAATGATGCATCATCACCACGTGCATCCTCTAAACGAGGTCGATGCCAAGGAAAAGCAGTTCGTCTGTGGAGGATGTAACAGAACCGGTCGGGGAAGAAGGTACTCCTGTCAAAATGCCGACTGTAATTTCCAGATGCACCGAGTTTGCACTTCCTCTCCTGTCATGCTCGTTGCAGAATTGAGGCCTGACGCCGCTGCCGTGCAAACCCTAGTTACGTTCGCGCATTCCGGGCATTTGGTCAAAGAGGTTTATAAACATGCTGAGAAATATGATTGCAGGAAAAGGATCGATATGCCGATACTTCAGGAATATGATTCAGGCCGTGTTACTGCCGATCCCTATCTCATTTTTCGACCCTCATTCTAATTCGTTGTCTCAATTTCTATCCGTGATTTCTTGATTGATACGGAGTAATTCGTCTTGCACAATCAAAGCGTCTCCATGGATTCTAGGGTTTCTATCATTACGTTCGCGTTTCTCATCTTCTTTCCAGGTATATGGATCTTTTTCAAGTTTCTTATCTGAAATTTGTAATCGCCGTTCCAAATTGTTAAAATTGATTTGAAATTTGTTGCTGATGTCTGAAAAACTGCTATTGTTATGTGAGCTAAAGAATATTACTTTGGCTCAATATTAAAAATTGTTTCTTGGGTAAATTCGTGCTTTTAGTTTGGAGCAATGTTAGCTTACAATTTAGTTTCCCTCTTGAGTTCAATGGATTCATGTGTATGTTGCTCTCTGGCATTGCTCACTAAGTCTTGCTTCCTTGAATCTCAACTGGTTTATCTGCAATTTCAGGGTGTATATAGGCTATTCCTGAGTAAGGCAAAACACCCTGGAAATTTCCTGTCGCGCTAGGTTCCTGTTTCCATTTGGAGGATACAACACCCCGAAAACAACATGAAGTAAGTTCATTCTTTTTGGGTCATTCTTCATCAATCTGCAATTGCATTTGTAGTACTTAGCCGAAAGATCTGACCCTATCATAATATCAAGATTAGGAAACTGATGTTTAAGAACTCAAGCTATTCGGATCTTCAACAACCACTTTTCAATAATGTATAGTTTGTTTGACTGTTAGTTTGTTGGCAATGTCATTTATGTGGAAGGGTTCTTAAATGGAGCAGAAAATACCTTCCGTCTTCATCTTAAGGATAGTACGATAATGGGATTGTGTAGTGAATACCCTCTCTTTTCCTGTCCTAATAAAAAGTAATCCAGTTTGGAATGGATTATCCCGGATTTTCTACATGTGGGGGCAATCTCTTCTTTTGTATCCGCAACATTTTTCTACATGATTTTATTTCCTATTTCGTATATTCTACTTTAATTTTGGCCCTATAAAGACGGTCTCATTCTTTGTTTCAGGTTTCCCAATTCGTCTCCATTCCTCTTCTCTCTTTGACATGGCTTCTAATTCTTCACATTGCTTTTCTGGGAGCTCATTGCTGATTTGGATTGAATTTTCTGACACTTCCAAATTTCGATACCAGGAGAACATCGCTCGGCGCTCTTCCTCCTCTTTCCCTTGCAATCATTTCTATTTTTCTTCTTCTATCATTCTGCATACAAACAATTCAACATATTGTGTGAGGAAATGAGACGATTAATGTCGATTGCTCAACTCTCGGGGTCATTAACACACAAGGTTCATGTAAGTCCACTTTAATTTCTTTCGTCCAATTGTAGTGAGTAATGATCTGATGTTCTGATAGGATGCTCCGGTGGAACTGGTGGTGTGATGGACATCAACACAACTTCGGCTGTCCTTTTTGTGGTTGTTGCTACAGGCTTTCTGGTTGTTCTCTACAAATCAATGTCAGCCTGGTTTGTGGAGCTCCTGGTGGTTTTGTTCTGCATCGGTGGTGCAGAGGTATGGCTTATTGGTTTTGGGTCTTCAATAAAATTTGATGAGTTTATGTGGAGTGTGCTAGCAGTTCCAAAATACTAATAGTTGTAAAAATTATGATGCTTGTTACTAAAACATGTAAAAGTGGTAAGACTTATTGTGATATCATGTTCTGAGTTTTTTATGCGGATCTTAAATTTTTAAGCATGTCATGTTGCGGATTTCTCAAACCAGCTGCAAAGTCATTCATTTCTGGGAGAAAATCCTATATCACTTTAGTTGTTTCTCCATTCTGCATCACATTTGCAACTGTTTGGGCACTTTATATTACACTCTTGCAAAATGTGTTTATCAACTTCTTTTTTTTTTCAAATACTCCTACATTCTTGCAAAATGTAATTCAATGGATATGTAACCCATGTATGTTAAATTCTCTACTGAAGAATTGTAATATTTCTTTAACTGTATTTTCTTATCTGTGATTGCAGGTAATTCTGTATGTGGAAATCTATGTAAGTATTCTAACTTATCATATGCCGATCAAGAAACATGTTCCTATGATACAAATTGTCTGTATGGGTTTTTTGTTCTTCGCTCGTGACAGGCATGTTTTGTCGAGTTCATAATATTGGAGAGTGACAACTTATCATCACTTTTTCCAAACTTAACAACCAGAAGAATTTGTTTCATGATGTTCTCGATTCCTGGAGGTGCATAATACGCTACTCTAATTTATTGTACTTTTTTATTTTTCCATTTTGTTGATTGTGTTTAATTACTGCTCTCAGGATGGATATCCTCCTTAAACTACAATCAAAATTGGCGGAGAATCACTAATAGTGTCGTCATGGTCACAGCTTATACAGGTCCCAATATCTCTCCGTCTCTCTCGGTGTCCTAAATTATCTGACATAACTATATATTGATTCCTATCTGTCATGACAGTTGAACTTTCTGAAGCATTTTCTTAAGGGAGGCTTTATTAAGGACATGCAGGTTCAGTAAATGCTCGAGCATGATTTTATTTTTTGTTGGATGCCTTTTGTTTTTTCGACAACTGATGCCGTCTGTTTCTAATGTGCACAGGAAAATGAATTTCTTCATGAAGTATTTGGATTCTCACCCAAAAGGAAGTTGAACATAATCGAGGAGGAACATGCTTCCAATAAGCTTGCTGAAAAGGTTTGATTTTACATTCTTGGATAATCGAGAATGCCATATAAAAGTAATAGTTTTTTAAAATCATTAATAAATAATCGTGTGCATTACAGAGATTGTTCAAGTCACCAAATTCAGTTATGAATAAAGCGCGAACACAGTACTTGAACAAGAGGAGGATGCAACAGCAGGTACATTTTGTGTGTGTGTGTGGATCTTAACGCATTGTTGTGTATGTCCATCTCTACTGGTTTCCAACTTAGTAATTGCATATGCTATTGTCTTCTTTGTTAAAGGATCGAAAGGCTGGCCATTTTGTTATTGGATAAGAAGAAAAAGCATTGAGACCTCTTCATTATTTGAAGATCCCCCTGGATATGACATGATTGTGTTGAATCTCTGCATTTGATTAGTTTTGAGTTGTACCCGTAATTCTTGACGAAACAATGTTGTGTTTCAATTTAGTTCCTTTGTGTTCAAATGGAGGAGAGGTACATGTAAATTATAATTAGTGGGTTTTAGGATAAAATGTAGGAGAGGTGCTGCATGACGCTCTAGGCAGGAGGAATTGCTTGCTTATATAGATAACCAAGAAGCCACCAAATTCAGAGCAAGCATTTTGCCTTTGTTTTATTAGTACTTGACCATGTCATATATCAAATCTAGCTTAACAGTGCTCACTTTGTCATTATAGAAAAATAAGTTTTGTTGATGAATCAAAGAGAAACGCATTTACACGGATTAACACATTTTCTTGGTTATCTATATAGGAAAATGATGGGAAATAACTCCAATAAGTCTCTGGCTACTATGACATGATGGGAAAATCTGTTTGATGCACAACAATGTGGGAGGAAGAGGTCGGCTTCTGTGGAGATGGTGACGGTTGAGAGAAGACAGAAGAGGATGATTAAGAACCGTGAATCTGCAGCTCGATCACTCGCAAGGAAACAAGTTTAGTTTTTTTCCATGTGTATTTTTTGTTGTGTCTATTGATTTGTTAAATGCAGTATGTGTGCTGATGTTGTTGTCGTGTTTCATAGGCGTATACGGAAGAGCTGGAGATCAAGATATCAGGATTGAAGGAAGAAATTGACAAGCTGAAAAAAACTAAAGTAAGGAATGTTTTATATGACCTGTGAGAATAGGCTTAATAATCCTTTAAGTTTGATAGTTTGATCTATTTGGTTATGATTCAGTGTATTTTTTGGCATCATTATCAACTACAGTATTAAGCTCCGTGCATATTAGCATTTGCTTGAAAGTGAGCTTCTCTTGAGATCCTCATAAGTGACAAAGAACACATATAGACGACATGAATACGTAATGTTTCATAGTCAAACCCTTGAAAAGTTCCTTTGTTTTCGTTGTTTTAAAGTCCTCATTGGAGTTATTTTGCAAAAACTATGTTGTGAAATGAACCATGTAGCTTCTTTCATGTCTCTAAATTCTGCCAGGACAATATTTTCTTTAGAGGAAGTGGAAAAGTTGTTGCCAAGTGCACCTCCTCCCGAGCGTAAGTACCAACTGCGTAGAACGAGCTCATCTCCTTTGAAACTATACTATGACATTAAAGTTGCAGTTTTGATTCAAGTTGCTGCTTTTTTTTTCTATGCTCCTGCAAAACTGTATACAACAAGCATGATAATTTAGTAAACACGTCAAAACTGTATACAATGGTGAAATGGCATTCAATAATTGGTCCTCGAGTTTATTAAATTGTAATGAGTTATAGACAGAAAAATAGCTCATATATTCACCAACTTGGCTATTAATAAATCAAAATAGAATACCTTAAAATAGATTACCTTATTTTATATACCAAAATCTGTGGAGTTGGTAATAATATTGTAAACAAGACTTGAATAAAATTTTAGCATATAGTGCATTGAAGAAATTGCATACACAAATAACATATATTTAAAAACTTTTGTCTCGTGCATTACAAGAGTATTAAAAATCATATTTAAAAACTTATGTCCCGTATATTATAATAATATTACAAAATGATATAACAATTTGGTGAATTGAGAGAAGAGGTACAAATCATCAAACTCATTTGATTATATGAGGTAATATCATTTCAATATCTATTATGAAACATTTAAGAATTTATAATTACGCAAGACTCATACGCGGGTTTCAGTCTGTTGATTTAAACCCTAATAAAATAGGAACACCAACACACGAGCTAATTGTTTGGCAAAAAAAAGCACACCCGAGATAATTAGGTAATGTGATGATTTTAAAGGGGGAGACGAATTCATAGGTAGTGGTGTGTCAATTGTTAACATGATTAATTAAACATTCAGGAAAAACATAATCATTAATTAAACTTTATTTTTTTGCTTTTTGGTAGAACAAAGATTAGAGACTGCTTTATTGATGCTACATTTCTATATCATAAAGGATTGTGAATATGATTAACCCAAACTAATTTTTTGGACACCTATTAAACAGCGTTAAATCATATTAAAAACTGTAATTTCCCCGCGCGTAGCGCGGAAGCCCGTTTCTAGTTATAATGATGAGAAACTGAAGAAGTAAATAAATAATGGAATGAATTCTTAATATACAAATTACTATGAAAGAATAATTAATGGTATCCTTTACTTCCATAACTAAAATGGCTTCGGATCAGGTGCGGATGGCTTAATATACGAATGTACGAATGACTGAATTCACATGCACATTTTCCACTAATCACATGCACACACAAATATGTGCATGTATTTTTCACATATTATCAAAATACATGCACAATCTGTAAAATGTGTTTGTATTTACATCTAAATGTTTATGTCAATTACATTAATTATTCGTACATTATTAATCCATTCGTACATGAAATTTTTCCAACTAAAATATCTAAATTTTTTCAACTAAAATATCTAAATTTTTTATTTGTCACGTCTTCATCAGAAACATCATCATAATATTTCGATCTTTGTATTGGCTTGTTATATACTATCTCATTAATTAACCAAATGGTCTCACACCGCCATGTTACGCAAAACATTGAAAATATGGAGGTAATATTTAGTTGCTTATTTCTTTATGTGTGTGATAATTGTTTCTATATTCGGTGGTATAATGGTTTTGGTAATTAAACTTGAAATAAGGTTTGACAAATCTAACTTGTGTTCGTGGTTTAGCACTTGGTGATTTAATTGAAGGCCCCGATCTAGCATTAGAAAGTACAGAAAATTTGTTTGGTAATTTTTGTATGAGTAAGACGTCTTTTCATTGTTACATTGTATTCGATATCAATATTATATTATTGTTGTTAGTTTTTTTTTTGGGTAAAGATACGGCACTCTCTAGAACTTAATTGAGAAAGAAGAAACAACTATCTAACAACTAAACGAGGCATAGCTAAACCTCTTACATCATCTTCTAAAATAGCACTGACAACATTAGGAATAATCTAAAAGAAATGAAAGCCTAAACTTAAAGAGTATGCATAGTTAGCTAGTCCGTCTGCAAGACGATTCGCCTCCCTATACACATGAATAACCCGAACTATTCAGTCCCTAGTCAAAAAGTCATGGCACATACGTACCAGGAAAGAGAGAGGATGTGAATCCACAACCCCTGTCATAAGAAAACCCACCACTAGCTGAGAGTCCACCTGTAAAATAATCTTGCGAAATCCAAGCTCCCAAGCAATGTGCAAACCATAATAGACTCCCCAAAGTTCTGCCATAGGTGCAGTACAGATCCCGATATTGAGAGCAAAACCTCCCTTCCAGTCACCATTCTCTCCTTTGAGCGCCCCGCCCGCCGTAGCAAGTCCCGGGTTACCTCTGGACGCTCCATCGGTGTTCAGAGTGGTCCAACCCATATTAGTACGGCTCCAGCTGATGTCCCTTGTTGATTTGCTGCTCGTCTGACTACTTCTATAGGCAATAACATGGCCTTTCCAATACTCATCTGCAGTTTTCTTAATAAAATTCACCTTGTCTCTTTTATTCTGACTATCACAGAAAAGTTTCTCATTCCTCCACTTCCAAGCCCACCACAGGGTAGTAGCAAAGAAAGTCACCGATTACTCCCCCTGACCAAACGATCGATCACCTTTGATGTTAACAAAAATCCATTTCATCAGAGGCATCCCCATAAATTCAGCAAGCAAATCCGGTGCAACAAGCTCCTGCCAAATCCAAGCAATTTCCTGACAATCTCTTAGCACATGAGTAATGCTTTCCTCCTCTTGATTACATAACCCGCAGATAGCATTGCAGCAGAATTTCCTACGAGTTCTCTCTTTATTTGTCATAATACGTTCATGTGCAACCAGCCAGACATACACCCGTACTCTCTCCGGAACCCAAATTTTCCAGATTTTGCTGAACAGGTTACCCCACTGTGGACCGATAGCACCATCTCGGGTGATCAAAGTGTAGTCTGACTGAACAGAGTATTTGCCATCCGAGGTAGCAGTCCAGGAGATCCGATCTGATGACCCAGGTATACCATCGATGGCCACAGCAGCAAGGCGCAATATACGATCCTTGTCAAGGCTATTCCTGAGCAGCTCAACGTTCCACCCGACTCCCTGTTGCCACATATTTCCTGCCTTCAGTTGTTGCACAGGGACAGAATTAACGTCCTTTTTGACATCCAACAGCGGGTAATTAACGATCCATTGATCAGTCCAGAAATTTATCTCATTACCATTCCCCAAAATCCAGGAAATCCCCTTAGCAATAACTTCCCGATAACCCACACACACAGCCCGCCAAACTGCAGAGGCCCCAGCTTTTGTTTTCACGTTAGCCAAATCATGAAGATCCCCTATACCATACTTGCTGCGGAGTGCACGAGCCCATAAACTACTCTCGTCCAGAAGCAGCCTCCATCCTAGTTTACCTATCATAGCCAAGTTCATAGACCTTGGCCTCTTCTAATTCCCACACCGCCATCTTTCTTATTTCTGCACATAGTTGTCCAGGAAATCAAATGCATCTTTTTCACCCCTTGATTGCCTCCCCAAATGAACTGTCTGCTGATCTTGTCGAGGGACTTAACAGTACTAGCTGGACGCAAGATAGATCCCATAGAGTGAATAGGTATAGCTGTTAACACAACTTTAGTCAAAGTGATACGACCCGCTAGGTTAAGGCAGTGGCTTTTCCATCCAGCTAATCTCGTGGTAACTCTTTCAATCGTGTCTCGGAATGTGTCTTTATTAATCCTTTTCTGAAGAATCGGCATTCCAAGGTAGCGACCAAGATCTCTAGTGCTCGGGATCCCACACTCTTCGCTAATTCTGGCACTAGTGTCACTGTCTACGTTTTCAGAAAAATAAATTTTTGATTTCTCAATGCTAACTTTCTGCCCCGAAGCATTACAAAAGTCAGTAAGTACCCTCCTCAGAACTCTGATTTGTGCAAGCGAGGCTTCGGCGAAAAGGATGAGGTCATCAGCAAAACAAATATGAGAAAGCAAAGGTCCCGAGCGGGAAAGTTTGATCGGCTTCCAATCCTTGCTTTCTATGGCGTTATCAATCAGATGGCAGAGTCTCTCCATGCATAAAACAAACAGGTAGGGAGAAAGAGGGTCACCTTGGCGCAAACCCTTCTGAGGGACAAACGACTCAGTGCACTCACCATTCCACATGATGCGCATACCCGACGAACGAACGCAATTCATGATCCAAGTAACCCAACTCTGAGAAAAGCCAGCAGCTCTAACAGTATCTTCCAGGAAGTCCCATCTTATTCTGTCATAGGCTTTCTCAAGGTCGAGTTTCAGAAACATCCACCCTCTTTTACCCTTCTTCTTCCTCATCGAGTGTACAACTTCTTGTACGATCACAATATTGTCAGTGCTCAATCTCCCAGGAATGAAGCTGCTCTGAGCTGGACCGATAAGTTTAGAAATCACTTTTTTCATACGGTTCACCAAGGTCTTGGTGATAGCTTTGAATAAGACATTACAAAGGCTTATAGGACGGAATTTCTCTATTCTCTCGGGTTTATTAACTTTGGCGATATGGACCAAGACTACATCATTCATATTCTGCGGGAGGATTCCCGAAGCAAAGAAGTCCATGGCGAACTTAACCGCTGAGTCACCGAAAAGAGCCCAACAACGTTGATAGAACACCGGTTGATACCCATCCGGACCTGGCGCCTTAAACGCCCCCATGTCCATAGCAGCGTGCTTTATTTCAACACTAGTAAAGGCAAGATCAAGATCTCTGGACTCTAACTCAGTAAGCCTAGGAAAACCGTCACTAGGCAGAGGGGTGGGATTAAAACTCTCACTGTCAACAGTAAACAGAGATTTATAATAGGCAACAGCAAAAGCCTCGAGTCTCTCCGGGTCCATCTCCCAAGTACCATCAGTCCGGCGAAGTGACTCGATTCTATTCTGACGACGTCTAATCACAGTCGAAGTGTGGAAGAAGGAGGTGTTGCGATCTCCAAGTCCAACCCACTTCTCCCTAGACTTCTGAAACCACATCAATTCCTCCTGCTCCATAGTTAAATCCAGATCTTTCTGCAGTCTCTCTTCCTCGTCCAGCAGCCCAGTATCCGGACGTTGAGCAATTAATTCCCGCACGATACTAAGACGTTTCACAGTCTCATCCTTTCTAACATTAATGTTACCAAAAACTTTACGGTTCCACTTTCTAAGGTTTACACTGAGGACCTTCAGTGCAGCAGGCGTGGATATAGACTGATCCCAGGAAGCCTTTAACATCTCCTTAAACTCGGGATGTAAAGTCCAGCTAGCCAAAAAACAAAAAGGCCTTCTCGAGAGATTACAGGTGTCTCCAGGTTTCAACTGAAGGTAGAGCGGGGCATGGTCCGAACACATAAACGGAAGGTGCATCACGCTTGCTTCCTGCCATTCGAGCCTCCCATGAGCATTACATAAGACTCTATCAAGCCTTTTCTGGATTCTGTTACTCGGATTCCGCCCACGAATCCAAGTAAAGCGGTTACCTTTAAAACCCAAATCCACGAGGCCAAGTTCATTAATCCAGTTTCCAAACAAAGTTGAGTCTGCAGAGAGTCTTCCATTTCCCCCCTCTCTTTCATCTAAATGCACAATAGTATTGAAGTCTCCCCCAATGAAAACGGATTCCGAAATAGATTTCATGGTAGCCTTAAGATCAGCCCAAAGATTACAGCGCCTTGCAGGAGACGGAGCTGCATAGACAATAATAAGGTGAAAGCGAAACTCATCTGACTCGAATAAAGCATGGATAAACTGAGAATCTGACCGCAGCACAGAGGCATTGTAAGCACAGTCTTTCCAAAGCAACCACACCCCACCACTCTGCCCAGTCGCATCAACTCTGAAACTGTTAGGGTACCCGAGATTACGACAAATAGTTTCAGCCTTGCTTCCCGCAGCATGTGTTTCAAAAATACCAAGAACATCCGAGTCAAACTTCTTCGCAAAATATCTGATAGAACAACGGAAGTTAGGTTTATTAGCCCCCCGGCAATTCCAAAGTGTGCAATTCATGAGGACACAAACGTAGTTGGGAAAAACCGGGGAAAATCGTTAGGCTTCCAATCTGCCTCTGCCATTCCTCGGATTATCCAAGGAATCCCGCTCAGCATCTTTTCTCCCTTGTTCATAGGGAGCCATTAATTGTTCCTGCATTCTTTCTTCCACATCACGAAGTTGTTCAATGGAGAGTGAATCTGTATTGATTTATGTTCTGTCCACAAATTCTTCCTGTCTAACAACCAGCGTGGTACACTCACGCCCTAAACAAGAGTCATCGGTCCGTAGTCTCTTTCCAGTAGATTGACTATCCACAACTACATCTCCCACAGGCCCATTCATGTTTTTTGGACCCCGATTGATTTTTGGGCCCATGGGCTTGGCACTCACTTTCTGGGCTGACTCATTACCTACTTTGAAAATAACAAGTTCACAATTTCGTGTTTCAGCAACTGTGGGGCCCGTAACAATAACCGCCTTCGAAGTAGTAGCTGGCGGGAGCGGGTATTCAGAATTCTTTCCTTCCGTAGCAATATTCTCCTTAGGTAAATCTTTAGGATTTTCCTGTAACTTACCATAATCCTCATCTGACTTACCTTCCATATCTCCAAATCGGTTGGAGGTCGAGATTTCCGAAGATTTCTCAACCCAATTACCCCGAATATTTTTCTTGCCTTTCCTGACCACAGGTTTCCAGTGATTCCCCGGCCACTTTTCCGTCGACTTACTCTCCTTTATCGGAGTCCGATTTTCCTGTGAGTGTTGCACTACTGCCTTCGAGGCCACCACGGCGTCAGTTCCGGTCTAATCTGCCCCTGTTTGTTCATTCTGGTGTTGCTGTTTCTTTTCTATCACTATCCTGGGACAAGTAGCAATTGAATGACCATACACTCCACATTGACCACAGATCGGACTAAGGCCTTCAAACGTAACAAAGAATCTAGTTCCATTAACTGAGACTGACCCCTTAAGTGGCTTCCTAATGTTTAATGTTTTGAATTCTAATTTTTATGTTGCACACAACCATATTCATTTATGTTACCTGTAATTAATAGGTTTCAATCTTTAATTTAAAATTATTATCACAGTTTTTGTTTTGTGACCATATACTTATCATAGAAACTGTTTTTGTACATTTTATCTTTTTATAATTTATGTTTAATGTTTTTATGTAATTTCTTTTAATTGTAAGTCGTGTATAACCTTAAAAACATCCAATTTGGAGTGCAGTAGTTCAAGATTAAAAAAAAATAGAATTAAATGATAAATATATTTTTCATTGACGTAAGTATGATAGAACTTAATTTTAAGTTATAGGTAAACCTCAAGGTCTCATCAAGCTACGGGCATAACCTTCACATAATTGTAATCAAATCAAGCTAATTGCCCAAATATGTTGTAACTATTGGTATGCGATCATGTTGTTATTTTCTCTAATAACATTTTTCTTATGTGATATCTTTTTACTTTATTTAGTTATGATGAATTTGTAATGCTCTAACAAATTTGGTATTGTTAATGTTTATAGTCCCTGATGTAACTAGATTTGAGCACTTGATTGACTTGTATGTAACTTGATGATGCTTAGCTTGATAGGAGTTTGTTTGGCTTTAATCCTTGATGACCATACACTTGAGCAACCCCGAGTTATCTCTGTTGGACGGCTCATGTTGTAATATGTCATCTTGTGGTTTTGGGCCTTATTCTGTGTTGGTCCAGTAACTTGTTATTAGGCCCATCTGGCTTAATATTGGACGCTTCTTCGGTACTTAAGTTAAATAAGCTAGGGTTCCTGATTCATTACAACACACGCAGTTTTCAGAAAAGAGGAAAAGAGAGAGAGAAGAGCAAGGGCGATTCGCGGCGGTTCTCACGGTGAAGAAGAGATTCTCCGGTGGCTTCCTTTAGAGATATGTTGGTGGCGAATGATTGGAGAGCTTCCATCTCGAAGCTCGTTGTTAATCTGAGAAGGGAGATCCTTCTGTCTTGGTCTTTCTTGTTTCTGTTGTGATAGAAAACTCTTGTTAGGGCTTTGCTGATCTGGTTGCGTGCTTGTTATCTGTGCTTGAACACTCCTGAGTTTCTAGTGAAAGCTTTGGGCCGAGTCTCCCCGCTGAGGCTCCGCAGACGTAGGGGATTTCCCGAACTGCGTGAACAAGTTCCTGTGTCAACTTGCTTTACTTTGATTTCGCGATATAAGTATTGGCTTGTGCGATTCAGATCTTGTTTAGCTCGAAGCGCTAGAATTACAGGTATATATAATGAGTGGCGGAATTTATATACGTTAATATAAGTCGAGTAAACATAGAAAGCCACTCTAATTGATGTCTGCCTCATTTGTGGATTTGTGCTTTCTTTGTGTTGCGTTGATGATAAGTATAAAGATACACTGATTTTTCACTTACGTAGACATCGTCAACATATTTATAAGCATAATCAATAAGGGTCAACAACCATACATCGATTAGAATCTTATATCCAATTGTCACTTTCAAGAGCTCAGACATCAATCGATTTTGTGTTATGGAGCTTTTAATAACACAATACATGACATCGCCGTATAATACACAACACACATGCAAGATGGTAAGATATTTTAAAAATCAATGCCAGTAGAGATATATATTGGTGCAGTCTAACCTTGAGTACCCATCACTCTACTTGAAACATGTGTTCTATCTTCAGTAGGACATGTCTTTGCTAATCCAAAACCAGAATGCTTTGAATTGAATTATTGCATCAATAAAATTTATTAGAACAACATACATGGTGATATACTCAAAAACGTAATGCACTTGTTACATACGATCTCAGAAGAATATTAAACTCTTTGAAATCCTAAAAGATGACTTGAACATGAAGAAAAGGGAGTCCTTTAGCAGCACCGATTGCTACTTTGATGTTTATTGGCCAAGACAATGGGTGTGGCCCTCCTAATTAACCTATAATAATAGTGCAAAAATCCAGCACAAAATCAAGTTGAATAATTTTAGGGTCTTACTATTTGGCACACCCTAAAAGTTTATTTAACACACTCATACATTCGTCACGAAGGTATTTGGTCAGACATTCGTCACGAAGGTTCGAAGGATACCCGTCACGAAGGTATTGGGGAGATCCGTCACGAATATTATTTTTTTTTTAAAAAAAAATTCAGAATCTTGTAGAGAATTTCAATACGAGTCCGTGCATATAAAATACGTCCAAAACGGACATCGTTTGCCCTTTCAAAAGCCCTAAAAACAAAACAGTCGTTTTTGTTAAGTTGGTAATATTTTAACATAATGCATAATTATACTTTATAAGTAATAGACTAGTGATATTAAATGATAACATACAATTATAGTATATAAATTTAATTGCATGATTTTTAACTATAATTAATAATTATATTATACAAATACTAAATTTATATAAGTTTTTGCTTTTACGAACTTAACGCATGCGACTATTTTGTTCTGGAGGCTTTTGGAAGGGCAAACGATGTCCGTTTTGGACGTATTTTATATGCACGGACTCGTATTGAAATTCTATACAAGATTCTAATTATTATTTTTTTTTAAAAAAAGATTCGTGACGGATCTCCCCAATACCTTCGTGACGGATGTCCTTCAAACCTTCGTGACGAATGTCTGGCCATATACCTTCGTGACGAATGTCTGGCCATATACCTTCGTGACGAATGTCTGACCAAATACCTTCGTGACGAATGTATGGGTGTGTTAAATAAACTTTTTAGGGTGTGCCAAATAAAGACTTTTTGTAATTTTATCTACTGCATTACATTTATCTGACTTACTTCTTTCACCAAAACAAAATCTGACTTACTTCTAAAAAGATGATCCTCTAAGCTTCCCTTTAGCATGAATTCGTACACCCTGAGTATGTCCTCGTTGTCAAGGCAATACCCAGTAAGCTTCAGAAGATTTGGGTGGTAAAGTTGTATGAGATACTGTAGTTCACTTCATTCTGCATTAAGAAAGCAATTAGAAAAATTACATATCAACCACTCATTGTGGCCCTGAAAGCCACCTGGTTTGAACTTCTTGATAGCAACAATCATTCCAAACTCGGATTTTGCAGGAGGAAGTGCTTGTTGATCAATCCAACCTTTAGTAAACAAAACCAAATTCTCCCTCCTCAAGGTGGCAACCAGGATGAAAGTTCTTCAAAGCATTATTTATTTCATTATAATTAAACACCTTTAAACTCGAGGATGATAGTATTTCTCCTTAAGTTCTAAGAGTGGAAAACAGGAGATCTACATAGTTATACTTGCAATAGTGGAGTAGGCTTTTTCTTTCCAGATAAGCAAGATCAAGTGAACCTAATTGCAAGAAGCTAAAGTTGTGAAGCTAAAGTGTCCGACAAAATGCAAAAGAATGAGACACCAACTATTTTATGTAATAGAGCCAAATGCATAAAAATAAAACCCATTCAATTGCTAAAATTGTTAAAACACACCTCTTTCATATAACTGTGAGCTATTGCAACTGAAACAGAAGTTATGCATTCAAAACTCTCAAGATTGAGATCACTTAGCATCAAAAGTCTCACATACTATGAAAGAGCAAAATGTATAAAAACATATCACATTATTTATAAAGCAATAAATATACAGTCTTTAAGGCCAAGCCCATACGGTCTCAAGCAAACTTACAACGGGATATGAATTAGACATTCCTTAAACAAATATGAACTACAGACTAAGAATTAAAATTAGATCAAAGTAGAATGAATTTCCACCCTAAAACTTAGAAGAGGATGAACCATTTACTTGTCTGCAGCTTGGTGTCAATGAAAAGCGTAAAATTTGATCCTCGTTGCCACTCTATTGCTGTCGGATGCTTTGATGTTATATCTTGAACAACTCGGTTTACACCTCACGTTGTTGCAAATTTTATGTGCCACATCATTAAGGAACATGTGCTCAAAGTAATACATGTCTACAACATGAGGTCATTAGCACTCTAAATTTTTATCTACATAATTTTTATCATGTCATATATCACTTTGGTTCTCGATAACAGTAATTTTGAAGCTTACCAATTTGTTGTCATTCCATCTTGACAATAGCTTCTTGTTTCTTCATCCTAAAACTTCACCTGAATTTCAGGAAACAACTGATTTCATTCAAAATCTAAGGAGATATGAAAACTAAAAAACTCAAGCACAATTTTTAATATGCCCTCACCTGAGCTTCTTGTTTCTTCCTCCTACAGCTTCGCCTAAGTTTTAGCAAACAACTGATTTCATTCGAAATCTAAAGAGAGATGAAAACTAAAAAAAACTCAAGATACCTATTCCTAGATCAGGACATCGACAATGAAATCAGATGCTTACTAAATTCATCTCCAGTCCCCCAAACCCCAGAAAGAGGTAGGTTAAAGTTCTAAATCTATTTCCCCACCAAAAAAGCAAAATCAAGAGCATCATTGTAGATGGTGAATCAAGAGCAAGCTTTTAACTGAGAAAGAGAGAAGAAGTTGAGCTTACAATCGGGGGATACAGAAGATGATTCTGATAGACAACAAAACACAGTACAACAACCAGTAGAGATTACAGATCATCAATATGAATAAGCGATTTGGAATCGTGACACCGATTAAGCATATGTTGCATAGAATCGACGATAACCCAACTTCGCCGGAGGGCCCACTTTCAAACTATTGACGCCCATCGAGTGACTCATCACAAAAGACAAAACTCCGAGGCATCTTATGAGAAGGAGTTTGTGTCTTAAATCAGAGTTATTTAATAGTGCATAACATACATGACTAATAGATAACCACTACATATATATGGTCAAAATTGTAAATGAATATTATTATACTCTACCAAAAATGATTCCCTACATAAGAGTATATTTAGAGCTTTAGAAAAAATGAAAATTTGATACTGATTGAAAAGTAAATTTGTTCATTATGTAAGGAACAAACATTGACCCACATTATGGTGCTCGTGCCTCAGCTGAAGCAATAGAACCATATCAAGCACCTCGCCACCATTGCTCAGAGCAAACAGTTGAAGGTGCCATAGTTCATGCTTGGTTTACTGTGACAGATTTTGCTGGCATGTTTGAAAACCCTAAACTGTCAAATCTCACAAGCAATAATTTTTATGCTGAAACCATCGTAACAGTGTGTGACTGCGTATGAAACCAAAATGCATTCCTCTCTTACACAATAAAATTCTATGTACAGGATTTAAGAGCATTGCATTTCCTTGCAAGTGAAACATGAAGTATTTATAAGTGGGCATGACATCCATCGCAATGCAACTAACTTTGGATTCTTTATTCACCCATTCCAAGTCTATCATAATCTGAACCGAGAACATGAAATGGAGGTAATTTCAGCCAAATACAGGATTAACTTCATCAACAAAGTGATGTACAGTGGTGGCCAGTCAAAGTTGCAGCTTCTGTAAAATTATCACATCTTAATCATCCAAAAGCTATCAAAACTGTTAATTTACAGAGAAAGGAGCTAATTTCATCCAAAATTCATATCTTGATCATCATATTCCTGCTTGCACACCAAATAACATCAGAACGATGCTTTAACACTAAATTGGGTCGACGAATTCACATACAAGACGAACGCAACATAATTCCGAAACCCTAATTCCTCAAACACCAAATAAAACCAACAACATCAAAAAATTATTAATTATGAAATCTAAAAGAGGAAAGAATCGTAACACAAAATGCAATTTCTATTGGAAGAAATAACGAAAGACAAGTTATCATAGGTGAGTGAGAATCACTCACTTTGGCGATTGATAAGGTGATTGCACAAACAAATCCCTAGAATTTTGGTCTCTCTGATACGAAAATCTCTTAAATGAAAAGACATACGTTGATTCATTCATCACAACTACAAAAGAACACATCAACACAACTTACTATAGCGCAAGATAGGTTTCAGTCACAACCCAAATAAAAAATTAACCTAATTGTTGCCTGCACCAACGCTGGTGGTAGCACTCACTACTCAGCCCATCAATTTTTAGCCCATCAATTGTCAGTGTGGAAACAAATACAAATACATTAAATAATTGTTTTGGTAGAAACAAATACAATAAGAAATACTATGAAATACAATAAATAAGCCCATCAATTTTGTTTCTAAACGGAATCACATACTCGTTTTTGCCTTAGTAACTTGAGTTTTTCTCAAAATGGGTTTGTTCACATCTACTCTTCTGATATTATAACGAAATTAGGTCAATCCAATTCAATGCTTACCATTGTTAAATGAGCCCAATAGATCTTGGGTCACCCTCCTTTTTACCCCATTTTGATTCTTAGGTGCATGATGAAATAGAGCATCTTATGGATGATGACGGTGATATGGCGGAGATGTACCTGACAGAGAAGAAACAGAGAGCAGAAGCTTATATTTCTCGAGATTCAAGTGGGGAAAAATCTGGTACACCTCGTCTGAAAGAGTCGTCAAAATCCGCACTTGTTTCACCTGTGTCATCAACCGCTATATCTCAGAGGTTGACACAGACATTTAGCAGTATGAGTTCAAGCAGACGTGGTAGCTTTATAAGTACATCAAGTGATGAGGACATAGTAGAACTTGAAATGTTGTTGGAGGCTTATTTTGTCTTCATTGATCATACTCTTAGCAAGTTGTCATCGGTAAGCCTGTTTATTGGCCTATTTAGAGGTTGATTTTACTTGATTAATAATGTCGTTTAAAACTATTCTCCTCAAAGAATCCAAAGTTCCAACAGATGCAAACGTAAGATTCAGGAATTGATGATTATTTTCACACCTAAAGGAAGCTGAACTGGGAAACTCATTTTTTGATAAAGCAGTTATTTATCCTTCAATTTTGCCTTTGAATCTTAGAGAGTTATATCCATTATGTTAATATTCCATATTCCAGCTTAAAATTCCACATTCAGTTATATACATTATGTAGCAAGGAAAATTGTGATGTAAAAGAACAATGACAGAGGATAAGCTCTCACTTAAGTTAAGTAAAATCATAGGATGACAAATAGCAAAATAGCAAAATCTTATCTTTACATGTAAAAGAACAGAAAGGCAATACAATAATCATCAACTATAGTTCAGTCACCCAGTTCTAACGTCTAATCCAATACTTCAAACTTTTAAAGCAGCAATGACAGAGGATAAGCTCTCACTTAAGTTAAGTAAGAATACAACCTAATCTCAGAAAGAGCGATCACTACTAGAAACACAGTATATTGCCTTGAATTTGGCCTTGAAAATACTCTTAAATATAGGCACGAAATAATCTTAGTATCGAAATTGACCTCGATTTTAGCCTCGAAACTGAATTCCACGCAAAAAGGACCGAGGCTAAATTTAGCCTCGAAAATATACCCTCAAAATCAAACGTCAAGGGTAAATACCCACGAACTGTATTTCAGGCTATTATCGATACTGTTAGCCTCGAAATAATTAGAAGCTAAATTTGTTGCTATGGAGGTACGAATATAACCTCGAATGTGATTAGAGGTTATAATAGAAGCTACTCAGTCATAGCTAAATAGGATAGATTTTGATCCTTAATTATTTTTGAAGGTACATTTGAGGGTAAAGAATTTCGAATTTAACCTCGAATTTAGTCCTATAAATCACCATTATAGAATCACTTTAGCCATAATCTCTTTTGCAAAGTACATTTAAGGGTAAATAGCCTCAAAATAGCCATATCTATAATCATGAAAAAATTCGAAATTCAAATAATAAGATTTAATACATTACATATGACCTTTTCTATAAATAAGCAGCACATGTATAAATGAAATTTCTAGAATCAAAACCATAAAAGTAACACATTCACAAGGTAGATTTCATAATATCATAACCATATAACTCAAACATTCAACAATAAGAGTATGGTCATATACATCAGTTAACCTACTTCACAAGTATGTAAAGGTACTAGTTGTATCTTGCAAGGCTAGCCAAAAAGAAACGAGTCTAAACTCCTAAAGTAAATGAAGCCTCCGAGAAAATCCAAGAAGGTACTCCAGAATTTTAATCTGGAATTCCTGTTGTTATTGCTGTTGTTTCTGTTGATTAATAAGCTCAGCCAAGGTTGTTCGAAGCTCTTGAATCTCGTCTTTTAAGGGCTGATCTTGTGTCTCTTAAAATGCTTGTGAGGATTGTGTTTGGATAATAGAAGAGTTGTATATCCTAGTGCGAATAAGAGCTTTACCTTGTTCTCCCAAAGCAAAAAATCTTCTTATTTTGAAGTCCACCACATCCTTGAATCCATAATTCCGTCTAAGTTAGGCTAGAATTAGCTTCTCCAGAATTAGATGCATCAATTTGAGTGGTAGACAAACCATCAAACTTTTCCTAAACAACGTAAATGCATCAATTAGGGAGGGGGGGGGGGAATCAGCAGATTGAAAACAAACACAGCAGTAGAAAACATATGCAGCATATAGAAAAAAGAAAGAAATTCACAAACCATTTATAAGCTACTTCAACAAACAACTATATACAGTGAACTATATAATCTAGTAAGCTGGTAAATTTCAACCCTCAAACTAGTAGATTCATTCCAGTTACTATGACCTCACTACACAACGATATAATCAATGAAGCATCAAACATGTAGCATAATATGCAGCAACATGAATATGCATATATTATGACATGTATATTATATGGTATTAGACTAAGCAAGAGACTAGTAATGACAACTAATGAGAGTCTACTTCCAATAAGGGAGTCTATTTTGGCATATTCTCTTTGCTAAATATCGGTAAAAAAAATGAACACTGCAATTTAGAATAAGGTTTTGATGTATATATTATATTTAGATCTGTGTAAGAGTTACTATTTTTGTGAGCACCTAAGAGCTTATATAATTAGAATATTGTTAATGGGAGATATTAAGAATTAAACTGTTAAAAATGGAGTACCAACAAGCAAAAGAACGTAAAGTAATTATTTCACTGAAGCAAGCAGAGATCATAATATATAACCGAACTAGCAATGGATCCAAACAACAGGAACTCAAAAATCACTATCAGTGGAACTCCATTACCACAGTCATACTCCCAGATTGGAGAAAAAGAAAGATGAGAGAACAAAGGAACAATTCGGCATGATTAGTCTATTCCCAATCTTAGTCTATTCCCAGCTAGCTTAACCCCCGTGTCTCATACGAAGTTGTTGAACATTAAATTAAGAGTTTAAAATAATAAATTAATTTATATAAAATAAAAAAAGTTTTATTATTAAATAACATAATTTATTCTAGTTAGAAAATCGATAATTTTAGATCAAATATAAAGGAGGTGTATCATGATCAGCTCGCCCACAAGTAAAATTGTTCTTATCCCTCCTAAATGTGTGATCAAGTGGCAACATGCATCTGTGACCTTTCGTCCATTCTGAAGTCTGAAAGCTTTTGTATTCTCCATGTAACAAGGATAAGAATACGTATCAGCAATGCTCCACCCAGATAACATACCATACGCCGAGGAAGTCATTCACAGTCCATAATAAAGCAGCACGCATCACAAAGTTTTCCTTTGTATAAGCATCATACCTCAAGACATCTTCATTCCACAACACTTGTAACTCATCAATCAAAGGTTGCAAGCATATATCAATTAATTAACCTTTTTGGATTTTTCGGACTTGGTACGACGGTGTTCAGAAACAAATAAGGAGATTGCATGTACATATTAAGTGGTAGGTTGTATGGAGTAACAATGATTGGCCATGTAGAGTATGTTTTTTCATTCATACCGAAAGGGGAGAAGCCATCTGAACATAGACCCAACCTCACGTTACTGACCTCTGCTGAAAAACCAGAAAGGTACAATCCAAATGTTTCCAAGCTTCTGCATGAGATGGGTGAGTCATGACTCCTTCTTGATCCGATACATACTCAGCATGCCAACGCATGTGTTTGGCATTTTCCTATATGGCGTATAACTGTTACAGACGCAAGATTAAAGGCAAGTATCTTAATACCTTTCTCGGAATGAATTTTCCATTTTTTTGTCAAATGCTCTTCATACCTTGGGCTTTTGCAAAATTTGCACTATGTGGCATCATAATCCTCCTTCCAAAATAACATGCAATTTTCTGAACACATTGTATATTTTGTACTGGCAACCCCAAAGCTTGAATCAACCTCTTAACCTCATAAAAGTTCTTGGGAAGGTTGTGATTCAGTGATAAGAGTTCTCCGACATCATGAAGAAGCCGATCAAACCCAGCTTGTGACAAGTGATAATCAGTCTTCAAAGATATGAATGTTTTTTACTACAAACAATAATGCAATAGCACAATCGGGATACACCGGATCAGTTGTTGCCTTTAAGACCTTGTAGAATTGCTCAGATAAAAATGAAGAGTCGCCATGAATAGGACTAGTTGTTGTTGGTTGTGGCATATGGTCATGACCCTCATTAACATGATCAACTGAAGGGCCATTATTGAACCACTTGGGTGGAACAAAACCATTCTTTGACAAGGATTAAGATTATCAAATATATCCATTCCAACTCCAAAGAAATAGAGATCATGATGGTATGAGCTGGATGACTCCTCTCTACCATAAACTTGAACTAAAGGTGTTACTCCATGAGCAGTCCAACAATAGTAGTTGTCAACAAAACCTTTTTTGTATAAACGAACGCGCACGAATGTAGTTGTTAACAAAACCTTTTTTGTAGAAATTTATTGTTACATTTATTGTGCATGATAGCCTTAAATATAACATCCAATTGTATTCAGGGTATATTTGACGGTAATAGTGTCCAATATAACCACGAATTTAGCAGTGAATGTACATGAAAAAAACATAATCCCACATTTACCCTCAAATAGATTTCGTGGCTAAATAACCTCGAGATATAACCTCGAATTCAGCTTGGATCTAACTTTGGATGTTATTCTAGTATCAAACTTAGGCTTGAATTTAGCCACAATTTATTATTGAGGCAAAGTACTCGCGAATATAACCCCGACATAATTCTTCATGGCTATATAACATCGAAATATAGCCTGGAATAATATATGTGGTTAAACAACCTCGAAAATGTGATTTGAGGGCAAATTGGAGGCTAAATAGACACAAATTTACCCTCTAATAATTTCGTAGGCAAAATTTCGAGGCAATATATTGTGTTTCTAGTAGTGGATAGAACATCACCATGTTATGGCATATGCTTGTTGTTTATTCTGACGCCCATAAGAAAATACAAAGAATTTTATTGAGAACCTGCAAAGCAAAAAGTGCACAGGAAGTATCATAATTTGAGTAGTTTCCTTCAAAATATTTCAACAGAATTTCAACATTCTAAAAGGAAGTAAATGTAGCACAGAATGGCAGCAGGAAGTAAATGCTAGCTAATCGTGTAAGAAAGAGAACTTTTGCCCCGGTTTCATGACTTCATCAAACCAGACATTTATTTTCTTTACCCCCTACAAAGGCATCTTTGAAGAGAAGCACAAGCCAAAATTTCATTTACTTTTGGCAATGGACAGCGAGTCTTTATATAGACTAGATACGGGTCTCGCGCGGAGCGCGAGAAAATTACGGATTTTCGTATGTGATTTAATATAGTTATACATTATTTGTTAATATGTTGTTGTTGTTATCAAATTTATTAATATTTGTAAATATAAGTATTTTTTATTTTCTTATATTTATGTTTGAAGTAGTTTTAAAACATAATATTAGAATAAGTTTGCATTGTCATAAGAGGTGATTAAGAAATGAGTAATGCATTAAATTGGTACCAATTTCATTCAATTTTGGCATTGGACAACCAACTTTTATATAGATAAGATAAGATAAGACTAGTTTAGATTAGGAGAAAAATCAAGCACTCTAGAAAATAGAACCGTGCACTCCGTTTTGAAAACAACACACAAGATAAAGAGTGACTTAGCCTTTTTGTATAGCACCACAAATGCAAGTGAATTGGGTGTGCTTATGGATTTAGACACTACGGAGTATTATTGTATTATTGCGATCAAGGGTAATATTCTGTAGAATGGTGATTAACGACAATGACACCCTGCACTATTGTTGCCTTTATAAGTTTTATGAACTTATTTTTTAATTTATAATTTGTCCTTAAACATCTTTCACTAGTTTTTTTTATCGAGCACTAAAACACTCATAATCAAGGAGCACTCAACCAAATTTGACAAGATGGAATATGAGATTATGGACTGAATACGAATGACAACATACAAGCTAATCAGAGAACGTAATGAATGGGAAGATAGGAGAGGAGTGAGCAGAGAAGCGTTGAGTCAGGATAGATGACGCTTTGATGGGATAGCATACGAGGTCAATGAAGTGAAACATTGTAATCTTTAGGGTTTGTTTGTATGAGTACAAAACCTGATTTTAGTTTATAAATAGATTTCTAAAGAAATATATGTTTGAGTATATAAAATATTTGTTTAAAGTAATTGTTGATTTGGCAATATAAAAATGTTTGTTGTGTTAAAAACCAAATTCATCTGAACTATAATATGTCAAGATCAAGTTAAGATTATCAAGAAATAATTAGAAGACATATATGGATCCATATCGGCAATCAAATCTTTATGCGAAACTACGAATGATCGAATGTCGTAGGTTTATAACCTTCCTCAACTAACACCAATGTGTTTCTCTTCTCTCTGATGAGAAGAGAACTCAAAGACACTTTATCAATTTAGTATGTTGGGGACCATAACCCATCTTTCCTATATATATAGCGGCCCAACAGAATCCCATTAAGCCTATTGGGCCACACCCGGTATCTACTCATTACCAGTTTACGAAGTCTATTGACTTTTAACTAAACCGAGTCACTTAAACGAGCCAACTTATATTTAGTCATATATAATTATTTTACAAAATATGCGAGCCAACATAATTATGTTGGATAATATAATCCAACATGTTGTAGACTAAAACTCTAGATCTAGAGTTTTATGTGTTCATAGTTGTTGGATAGAGGTTCTAATCAGGTGCTCAAATAATCAATAATCAACAATATAAATCTAGGTAAGTCGTTTCCTAATCTCTCCTCCAGACATCCTTGTTTGTCGTACAGTTCCACATCGTCTCCTAATCTCCTTCAATCTTTGCTCTTCAATCCACGTCGTTTCCCAATCTCACTTTCAATTGATCGATCTCCACCGATCTCTCAAAAACATCACAGAAAACAAAAATGGTGAAAGTTTAAACGAATTTACCAGCAACATGTACCGATCGGAATGACTTCGGAAAAAGACCTAGAAAGGGGACAAAGATGGGATAGAAGAGAAGAAGACCGAGAAAGGAAGATATCGATTGAAGAAATCGGGGAAACGAGTCCAAAAAATATTTTTGCTCATACAAAGGGGGAAAATATAAATAAATGTGAAATATCGAGAATCTAGCTTATATTACGTCTTTGCATTGAAGAACGGCGAGATTGCCTTTACATACCATATCAATCTTTGCTCCTTACGCTTAGTTACTGGTTTATTTTGCATAACAAAAGTATGATTTGAATGTACGTACCTCTGAATCTCACGAACTCCTTGGAGTTCTTCACCAATACTAGACAGATTATCATGAACCTTCTCACACAACTCAAATCTTTTTCTATAACTTAATTTAGGGTGGTGCTATATAAACACTCAAATATTTTTCTAGATACACTTATAGGTCGACGGTCACGGATAGCGTAAGACCACGTTAAGAGAAAGCATATGCATGATATTTTAACAAAGCCAAGGAGGTTCGTTAGGTACCACGAAAAGGGCAGGTCGTCACAGATCAAAGAGGAAAACGCTTTCCCACGTACCAAACAAACAAGTATGTCACAGACCATTTACCCTCTTGTTCAGTCACGAACTACCCATATACCTAAAAAGAAAAGATCTTTTGTCTAATCATCAACCAGTACATTAAAGGTTTTTGCATAGAAATGAATAGATTTTTAACGAGCATGAAATAATTTGTTTGGATTTCCTATACTTGTATGGGAAAAGATCTCGTAAGGATGAATCTTTAGATAAGGACGAAGGATGATGCACACAAACTATATAATTAATGCATACACACGTTATAACTCATGCACACAGTATTTTGTGATACACACAATCTATTACACATGCACACAGTGTGTGCATTAGTTATAACTCGTGTGTGCATGAGTTATAACGTTTGTGTGCATCATCCTGAGTCCTCATCTAAGGAACCATCATCACCGGACCAAACAAAAGTGGGTGTTCGTGTTTTAGGGTTGGTGTTTTTTTAGGGTTAGGGTAAGACATGTCTATCACGGACCACAATCATAGGTACGTCACGGACCAAACAAAAGGTATGTCAAGAAAGAAATTGCATTTTGCATATGTATAATTTTTTTTGTAACAAACGAGATGGATTGGTCTGTGACGAACCGGTCAAGTTGGTTCGTGATGGACGTGACATGCAGGGTAATAATCAAGTATACAATGACTTAAATAGTCTATCCATCAATGAGCACAATTGTTATCATTCGTACTTCTAGTTGAGCAATGGGGTGCCCCGTTTTCTCTTGGTTTGTACTCTGATATATCGCCATACGTATCTTAAGAAGATCATACACCGCATGTTTCTCGTGGAATGGATTGGTCCAGTGTACCTCTGTATCAAATTTGAGTTACAACCTTATTTCTCAGAAACACAACAACTTGAAGAAATACATAATTTTCCTGCTTTAAGGACGATTTTATGAGTTTGACATTATTGTGCAGGAGGAGCCACACAGATTAATATGAAGTTTTTAGCATTCATCAAGTACTTAACTCTAGAACAACTGCATTTGATTTGGTTAAAGTTAAAGCAAAAACTCATAACTTATTTGTGAAGATTGCTAGGAACAACGAGGTAGGAAATTTGTTAAGGTCTTGGCTTAAATGTGATCATTCTGGTGAGTACCTTCTTGAATCTGAAGGGAGAGGCAAGTGAAACACACACACACAAAATGGTTTCCCATTCCATATGTGTGCAAAGAAGAGGAGAAAGGGAAATGGAGCTTAAGGGTCGATCATGGAACTCACAACCACATCATCGGTCAATCCTTGTACGAGAATGTATTTGTTGGAAGACTAACACCAGAGGAGAAGCAGATAGTAAAAGACATGGGACTTGGAAATGCTAGACTAATACAAATTTTCACAAGGCTCAATGAATCTCCTCTGAATTGAATAAGAGAAAACAAGTCTACAATGAATGTGAATGGTTGAAGAAGATGAGAATGAAGGGAAGAACAACTGTCCAAGAATTCTTTGACCGGGCTAATGAGCAAACTACTTCGTACAACACAAGAGCAACGAAGCAACAAATAAGATCATGGATGTATTCTTTTCAAGGCCATAATCGATAAAACTACTTAAGGTGTTTTCTTATGTAATGTTGATCGATGCAACCTAAAACACAAACCAGTACGTGTAAATCATGTCTTAAAATGCTCATTTTCATACTTACAATTATAAGGTAGTTTTTTTTACTATATTTCATTATTGTTGTAATTGTATTATTTTGCTCCGCTTCTTTTTTGGTTTGGGCTGGTAAGCGGACGTCACTCCAACAACTATTTCATCTCGTGTCTGAGCCCTCGAATTCTTTCGGTCACTTTTAAAAAGATAAATCTAAATTAAACAAGTATTTCAACTTAAGCCTAAAAAACAGCATCTCGAATCATCCAAGCCAAAAACAACACACATAGGAAAAATGTGCAATATAGTTTGTCACAAACTAAAACTACAGCTCGGTCTGTCACGGACCTAACTGCGTGATGATGCAGGGATAAGTCGTTGATGATGATCTAGACACCAAAACTCGAATCATAACTCGGACGAGAGAAAAGGCGGAAGTAGATAAGAGATGGAAGAAACAGAAATCGAATGATAGGCAATGAAACCAAATAAAACAACGATAAAACCCTTGAACTTATGAACAAGAACCTTACTGAATGATGATGATACCCCAATGATTACAACTGAACACAATGGCTATAGAAGGTCAAGGCACCTGGAGGATCCTCTATGGAGAATCGATAGCACCAATCCTATGGAGGAGGTTGACACACACAAGAAGAACTAGGTGAGTTAAACAACAATGCACTCAAATACACTCTTCTCACACAATGGCTATGGAAGGTCAAGGCACCTGGAGTAAAAACGATAAACGTTGTACTCAATATTAAAGTCTGGAAACCTAAAATAATAACTAGGGCAAACCTTAAATAGGGTTCAAAAGCTTCCAAATAAAAAAGGAAATAACTAATTATAAGAGCTTCCTAAAATAACTTAAATGAATGAAAGAAATAATCCCAGAATAAATAAAAACGAACAAAACTCGGAAAAGTAACCGCGGGTGCGATTTTGCTCCAGATCACAACAACTTCGAACGCCAAACCAGCGGTCGCGGTTACGGGGCCGCGGTCGCGGTTTTGTCTCTGCACGGCGACTCGTCTTCGTCTTCGCCCGGGTCAGGCTCGTCTTGAACTCCAATGACGAATGGTCTTCAAAGGTGGTTTCAAAGGATTCACAGTAATGCTAAACTCCTTAGACAACAAGAATGCAACTTACTTGTCTAACTCTTGTTGAACCTCCTTTTCTCTCGAGCGAGTCATAGTGTCGTCGAAATCGAAAACTACCGGCGTTGGTTGATGTTCAGATGATCTTGCATCAATGATCTGACACGCTCACGGACCAAAGAAACCATATTGGTCCATCACGGACCAACAAGCTTTGTTCGTGACGGACCAAAATGCATACAAAGAAGGGCAAAATCATCCGTGGAGAACCGAAATGCACAAAAAAAACCCATATGAACTTCAATTTCAAGGTCAATAACATATTTTCTCACGTATCCTAAATAGAAAACCCTAAATCACATCATAAACTATTACATTGTGCCCAAGTGAACTCAAATTCATCTCTAAATGAATTTTAACTAAGTAAAATTAATATTTATGATAAAATAGAAACAAAACACTAAATCCAACACAATCAAACATAATACAAACAAGGAGAAGATGATTATAAAGAACAATATCAATCAAACCATCTTGATCTACATTACAAACCAACATCTTCAAACCCTAATTTCAAACTAATGAGGATTAAAAAAAATTATCTTTCAAACTAGGAGATGAAGTTGGTTGACGAAGAACAAGATGATGATGGTGGTTTGGAGGTGGTCTTCTTCATTACGATTCAAGTTGAGAATGAGAGAAGGTGAATTGGGGTTGTGGGGGTTAGAAAGAAGCTTTTATAGCTGCTTTAAACCGGTCTTTCACGGACCAATGCATTTGGTCAGTCGAAATGTTTAGTCTGTGACGAACCCTTTTAATGTTAAAAAATAACCGTTTTTTGACGAACCGGAACATTCTATATGTGATGAACATATACTCATTTGATCTGTGATGGACCAATCCTCTTCTTATTCTTAGAGTCTGTTTCACATAATGTTTATAAACACAAACAGTAGTACAGATTCCTATACCTCACAAATTTCAAATTTTAAAATCCACTTTCAATTTATAAACAATAAACCACCTCCACCAAATAAACCCTTAGTGCTAAATAGGAGGGCCCTATTTTAATGGTTATCGTTATTAAAAGAAAAATACCCACACCCGCTCTTCCGATTGTCCATCTCAATCAAATATATGTAGAGCTTTTATGCAGAAGTTAACTATTTATCTCATGGGAAAGAAGTCCTTGATAACAATGCCCTTGCAAGAGATCACATAACAAACTAATATAATTGTAAAAAAAGGCATCGCATCATAAAATATTACGAGTATATGCTTGTTGTTCAATGAAGTCACACTCCAAAAATAATAAAGAAATCATCCTGTATGTGCTTGGAAAATTATCCAAGCATCAAAAAGAGAATTTGAAGGAAATTTTGTGAGATACAACTATAGATAAGTATTGATGAATCACAAAGCCAAACCAAACCAAACCATGAGAAGAAAAAGAAAACAAAAAACTACGTTTAATCCTGACAAAATTTAAAGAAGCAACAACCGAAAGCAGTATTACTGTAAAGGCATTCAGGGCAGTCGCCTTGTTCTCCAGTTGGCAGGTCTTCTCGCTTTGCAATTCAACAGGATTCAGGATCATTTGAATCATAAACATGCCACAAACACCATTTTTTGTATCTATATCTTGATTATCTTCACACAAGCCATCAAGATGTTACTGCAATAAATTGGTTAAACATTCAGCCAATTCAAGTTTTGGATTTGGATTTTTCTTATGTAATCATATATCATGGCAAGTTTCAAGTCTGTACCTTCTTCCTGCCCTTGGGTTTCTCTTCTTCATCATCATCCTCTTCATCATCCTCGTCATCCTCATCATCATCGTCGTCGTCGTCATCCTCGTCATCCTCATCCTCGTCATCATCTTCATCTTCTTCTATGGCCTCAAAGTCATCATCCTCTGCTGCTTCCCCAGTAAACCAAGATACAGCATGGGGTATAATTTTGTCTCGGATAGTTGTCCTGTAGATATCAATGCCATCAAACTCAAAGTTTTCGCCATAAACTAGACAACTAATTTCTATACCAAGGGACATAAAACTTTGCTTCAACACAAGATTGATATCCCCAAGTTGGTATTTTAAAGAACATTAACACAAGTTAAGATAGCCACTGGATTCAAGGACAAGAAAGAATAGGGAAAAAAATAAACTAATTCTTACTCTTGTAGATATATTCAAATTAAGCTTAGTTTTGGATAGAGAAACAATCCTTAGTAGACATCAAAGGATCTTATTGTGAAGCAAAGGAAGATATTTTCGGTACTCAATCATACCAACTTGAAAATTATTAAAGTAAAGGACGAAACGTAAAGGATATAACTGGCAGATATAGGATAAAGACAGAAATTTAATAACAAAAGCATGTAATTAAGCTAGCTCACCCAATTTCATAGTCCAAATCCATTTCATTCTGGAGCTCATCTGCCTAGAATTTATTAAGAAATAATTAGTAATCTAGACCATCTTAGTCAAGCCCAACTAAAGTATTTTAAAGGAATCAGACTTACAATATCTTCATCAATTTCATCACCCTCCTCAGGAACTTTGGGAGGGTTGAAGAAGTTAAAGAAACTCTCGCACTTTTCAGTTTTGGTAATAACCTTGCCACCTTTCTTTGACTTTTTCTTTAGAAGCTTTTGTGTCAAACATTTTCCAGAATGCCACTCAATCTCCGTCCTAAAAAAGTAGTAAACAGATATGAGCTTTCTGCATAAGCATAACAGACCTTCAAAAATCAAACTTGCAGGTTACCCAATGGCCTTCTCCAGAATAGGATCATCTTCATCAACCATGTGATATGTTTTTGTGAGAGCAGTATTTTTGAAGTAGGGATTTGTGTTGAAAAGAAATTCAAGCTTGAAGCCCTTAAAGTCAGCAATCCTACACCATTTGATATCTTTCAAATAATGCAAAGCCTCTTCGTCACCCTCTGTAATCTGATACCAAACTCAAAAGATTGAGACTCTACAGTCTCTACCCATGTGATATTTTGTATCTTCAAAAATATCAGTGTACAATAATTACCTCTTCAGT
The DNA here is from genome assembly GCA_029168935.1 of Oxyria digyna. NCBI lineage: Eukaryota > Viridiplantae > Streptophyta > Magnoliopsida > Caryophyllales > Polygonaceae > Oxyria > Oxyria digyna. Next base: position 9,046,640 of record JAPVLV010000010.1, on the reverse strand, counting down.
CAAAACTTCATTCGTCTTCATCGCATTCACCCAAAAGTTGGGAACACCTTTTTCTGATTTAATAAGAAAAGACCTCATTATCAGATATAAATATCCCAAAAAAACTAAGAAAAAACGGATTGCCGATATTAGTGGCTCAGACACAACCTATGGAGTGAAAACTGGATTAGTAGATTTAACAACAAATTGTACTCCTGCCAAACATGTTTTTAATATCCACACACAATCATACAGTTATTAATGTTTTAATATCCTCATATATAATATTCCATTTTTTGTTGTTTCAGATTTGATAAAGCTGTGGTCAAATACCCAAGACCAGCAGGAACCAACCCATCTTATAAACACCACAAACTAATCATATTCTTATAAAAATTATAATATGATCAGTTCACTTCCTTAAGGTACCTTCTGAGGCCTCCTCATTTCCCTTTTTGGCCTCATCATCAGTAACTCCTTCCACTTCAATAACACCATTTACGATCTCATATCTCTGCACGTTAACAGCAAAATTGACATAAATACAAAAACAACTACAAAAGATAGAGAAGAGAAATAGTAATGTAACAGCAAAGAATACCTTAGAATAAAGTGGTTGATAAAGCTTCTGATATTTAGCTTCAAGTGCAGCCCTCTCCACAAAATATTTTGCCTCAAGCTCATTATGTTGACTCTGCGGAATTATATGCACTGTGAATTACTCTTCACATAAAACTATTTGAAAGAGGCAAACTTCATAATCAAAACAATACTACCACAAAGTGGTCATAATCAAAGAAAATGTGATAAAACAAATGCAAAATTAACCAACTGCAGCTATTATGTTCAAATCCAATTCTATAAAATTAAATAGTACAACAATAAGCAAAGAAGGAAAAAAAAAACCCAACTATAGCTAACATTTATCTTGTCTTGTCTAACACAAACAAGACAGAGAATGATGTTTTTATGCTCTCAAAACAAAAGCTAAACATACAATTCTTATGCTCACAGAAGATTCCCACTAAAAATACAGACTAATCATATTCCAAGAAGAGACATTATACTCCACTGATACCAATTACTCCCTCCGTCCCTAAATTTCAGTCACATTTCCTTTTCGGGTGTCCCCTAATTTGAGTCACATTTCTATTTCTATTTCTATCCATTAATTTATTCCCATAATACCCTTATTCAATTTACTTTATTCACACCCAACAATATTTTTTAGGGGTAAAGTTGTCTTTACATTGTAATAAGTTTTATGGTTTGGTTGAATTTTATGGTTTTTTGTGCCATTATTTACACTTTTACCTTGATTAGACTTGTCTTAATATTTGTGCAAAGTACTGTGACTCAAATTTAGGGACGGAGAGAGTACCTGGCCAGTACAGAGTCAAAGCATGTTAAACATCCAGTTGAACCTCTACTTATCCACAGTAAGAGAAAACGAATCAATAAAAGAAAGTAGGTGGTCAAAAGATGAAAACCTGCAAGACCCTGAGCGCCTCAACACGCTTACGAACAATGGGACCCAGACTTTCCAAAACAGGTGCAGCAGCATCTCCATCCAGATCCCGCAACTTAATCTGCAAAGTTACACAATCCAATTTCCCTCATCAACAAAAACACAATCATATGCAGCAGCTCTAATAAATATCCCCAACTACCTTGAGAGCATTCAACAGACCGGCACGATCCTCCCGACTAAGAGCTGCAATCAAAAGACAATCAGAAATCCATTGTAAGGAGGATGATAAGGGGAAAAAGAGTGGAGATATTGACCAGCGACAGCGGGGAGGTCAGCAGCGATATCATCCATATCGAAACTATCTTTGCTGCCGGTCATCTCGGTAGGCTGAATTGGATGCAGCAAGAGAGAAAAATGGTGGAATCGGAAGAGTAAAGAGGTGGTGGCGATTGGGTGCCTATTTTCTCTCGATGAATTGACCTAGCTGAAAATAATAAACCTTATATAATCGGAGAACAAATGATGACTCACGCGCCGGAATGAACCGTGATCTTCACGGACTTTAGTGAGACCCTTAATTGAAATGTGTCCGATATCGGATATTCTTTTTCCCGGACTTTTGTGATGCCAGCTTGCCTGAGCTGTTCTGTACCTCTATGTTTCTTGGTACGAACAAACAATGCAATTTTTCTTATTAAAGAATTAATTCTAGTATCTTACTCGACTAACTAAGATTGATATGTATAATTACACGTAATTATTTATTTGTAAAGATATGAAAATACACTCTTGATATCATTTGTATATCTGATTAGGGCTGTCGAAAAACCAAACCAACCCAAATTAAAAAGACCGAATCAAATTCAAATCGAGTTTTTATGGTTTGGTTTTTAGTTTGATGATTTTTGAAGTTCGGCTTTTTGTTTTGTTTGGTTTTGGTTCGGTTTGGGTTTGGTAAAACTTTTCATAAAAAAAAAACTATATTTCGGGGGTTGGATACATTAATCTTCTTCTTTTTATTAATATAATATATGTCAACCAATTTAAAGGAATGATTTTTGCTTTAAAGTACGTATTGGGATTCATGGTTTAAGATTTGATTCTTTCGTTATTTACTTTCTTTATTGCATTATTTGTCAGGGAACAAAGTTTGTTATTTGGTAATTTACGCTAACTGATCCAACATATGATTTTAGCACGAAGAGGTGGGTTCACTTTTGGGAGCAGAAGTCAAAAGCTTTGGATTGTTTCAAAGCTTTCAAAAATGTTGTTGAAAATGAAACACCTGAGCATCAAGGGCCTTAGAACAGACAGAGGAGGTGAGTACACATCAACAGACTTCAACAGTTTTTGTCACTAGTATAAAATGTCAATTTTAGGTCATACGTTTTTACTACGGTTTCGTGTTTTTGTGGATTAATTTTGTCTTTGTGATTAATTTACTACAGTTTTGTTCCAGACCGTTATAATTTAGGAACTAATTTACTACGGTTCTTTACGAACCGTAGTAAAATATTGACACAAACACTACATTTTTGAAAGATTACAATTAAATTGGTCATTTTATTACGGTTAAACCGGAACCGTCGTAATATTCATATCAATTTGATACGGTTCTTACACATTTTTATTTGATTGGGTGTTTTATTACGGGCTATAGACAACCGTAGTAAAACAGCCTCGCAAGAGCCGTAGTAAAAATTACTCGTTTAAAACCGTACTAAAAATATCTCACTTACGAGTACAACGTAGTAATAATGTCGCGGGAAATTTCTACACATTAAATTTAACTTCTAAAAAACAAGAAGATAAATACGCGTACTAATGAATCTGCTTTGTTCGATCAACTCCTGTTGCTTGCCCTAGAGATAGCAAATCGACGATGACGGCGGCCTTCCTCCAATATCTCTCCCAGTTCCATGTTTGTTTCTTCTCTTTGAGTACGCTAATGCATGTAGTTCTCAGGTTGGTCTTGATTCAATTCGCTCTTCTTGTTGATTTTAGAGATAGATCTGAATATTTTTTCTTCCTTACTTCTGCTCTAATATTTATAAATTTTTATATCTTGCTTGTGCACATATCAAGTTAGAAACTTGTAAGATTTGATCTACTATATGACAAAATCAGACTGGTGCAACTGAGAAGATTGGGTTGGAAATTAGGGTTCTATGGGTCATGCCAGGTTATTGAATTTTGATATAACTGTTGCTAATATTTTTAAATTAAAGGAGTTAGTGTTTTGTTGGTGCAACTTTTGTATACTGGAATCAGCCTAGCAAGAGTGTGGCTTGAATTGAAGCCCGTTTAGCTATTCCGGAGTGTTTTTCTTATAAAGAGTGCTTTATGAGTTCAGACCTCTAGTGTTTTCATTGATAGTATTGTTGTTTATTTATGGATTAAATGCAGTGTTTGATTCATTTGAAAAAAAACAAAAGAGTCTACCATGTGTATCCTCAAAAGCTTTCTTGTTATTCTCTTACCAATTAGCCTTGTATTCTTCTTTTTTAGTGCCAAGTAGTCTTGCTCTTCTCATTCTTGTGTTGCTTATGATAGTTGCTTTACTTAGTCCTTAAAATGAGCTATCTATTGTTAACATCATCATCATAAATTGTGTTATCTATGTTGATTTCAGATTTTTCTTTTTGGGGCATGACACAAATTCAATTCTTTAAACTCTTACCTCTTCATCTCTAATCCCAAGCTTTAATAATCATAAAAGGATTGTTTCACAAGTATAAAAAATGGAACCCGGTGCATCCAACATCCGGGGCTTTCTGGGGAATGGGATTAGGAATCAACTATGGCATGAGTTGGGGTCCCGGGTTTGTCCCTGAGGTTGTTGGCTATGTTGGTGCTGGATGTAGCATCGGATTTAGTGTCGGAATCACGTTAGCTGGTGTTGGAATCAGTCTCCCTACAAACGCCATCCTCAATGCTCCTCTAAACGATAATGAACATATTTCTTACTAAGATGTAGCATCCTTCTTGACATTTGTAATTAATTAGTTATGACTGCAAATTGATAGACTTGCCTTTGAAGTTGTTGTTATGACGGATGTGAGGAAGACGAAACAGAAAACAGATATAAACGAGAAGATAACAAAGAACACACAGATTTACGTGGTTCACCAACGTTGTGTTGGCTACATCCACGGGCAGAAGAGATCAGTTTGTATTTCAGAGGAGGAAACTGATTACAAGACTCACAAGAAACGCTCTACATCTAAGAACTTCTCTCTTGCTACTTGGGACCAGTGAATGAAAAGGCGCCACCTAGGCGCGCCTAGGCGCGCCTAGGCGCGTCTCAGGCATGCCAACGCCTATTTGGGCTGAGGCGGACCCTTGAAGATTAGGCGGGGGATAGGCGGGCTGGGCGGACTTGGGCGAGCTGGGCGACATAAGGGTTTAGGCGTCGCCTTTTTGTAAAAAAATTTCAAAATGGCTGAATTTGGGATTTGGGCCAGATTTAATTGCTTAGAATAAATGGATCTGCTGTAAAAACAGCTAAGTGATATCTTAACAACTTCCAAGATTAGATTAATGATGATTTCATTAATGATTTTATGTATTTTTCAATGATTTTGCTTGATTTTCTGCTATAAACATAGCCATACACTTCCTTTTATTTCACGTTCACTTCCTTCCTCCTGCAATCTTCTTCTCTGCTTCCTCCTCTACTCAACATCGTCCTCCTCTCCATTGCTTCAAGTGTTCGATCGAGTGTACTGCAGAACCAACCAGAAACCAGGTATGTTCATCTTCTAACTCTATGAATATATTTCCATTACTACTGTCTCTAACTCTCTACCATATTTCTACATTGCTTCATGCTTCACTGTTTCTACTTTCTTGATATAAGAAACAAGATTGAAGGCAGCATTCCATTACTTGATGTTGCTTATAAGTTATAAATTTATAAGTTGCTTGATGTTGCTTATAAGAAACGAGATTGAAGGCAGCATTCCATAAGTTACTTCACTGCCTTCAATCTCATTTATACTTGCTGTTTCATGTTGCTTATACATTTATACTTGCTGTTTTATTACTGATCTGAACTGTCTCTACCATATTGCTTATCCTTTCTTTTTGTTTACATTATTTCTAGGAAACCATGGCTGATGGGAATGAGAGTTCTATAGATGAGGAGGATGGAAGTTTGGACTTGGAGGAAGATGATTGAGCTTGCTTTTGACTGTTTTTACTGTTTTTCTATGACTTGAACTTTGAATTTCTCATGCTTTTTAATTGTTTGGATGCTTTTAGACAGTTTTTTATAACTTTTTCCATGTCTGCATTTGATTTTTATACTGTCCAAGGAATTTCTCATGCTTTTCCATGTCCTAGGCGACCTAGGCGACCCTAGGCGACCCTAGGCGCGCCTAGGCGCGCCCGGGAGGGCTCACCGCCCAGGGTCGCCCAGCGCCCTTTTATTCACTGCTTGGGACGGTTATCAAAACCCTAATTTTTCTTCTCTACTAGGTTATGAGATAATAGAGAGTATATATACTACTCTCCTAAAACCCAAAACCTAAACATGGCCCAATTGAGCCCAAAAAACCCAACTTGGGATTCAAGACACAAATCTAACAGTTGTGCTAGTGACACAAAGGAGTATGGTGGAAGCTGCTAGATCTGGTGGCCTTCTTTCAACGGGAGAAGTGACATGTGCCGGTTTGGGTGACGAAGTTACGTGAGGTCCAAAGAGAAGCAAGTGCGAAATTGTCTAGAATGCTGATATTTGATTCATTGAGGAAAAGGGTAGATGTTGGAAGCCTGAGACGCATGTTCTCCTTCCATACTAATACTGTTTTGGAAGGTTTCAATGTCGTTCAACGGAAAATTTCTGATCAACACGGTACGCTTTTGATCATCTAACTTCCGGGTTTCCTCTATCTGTACTTTGAGAGTTAGTTATTCAATTCTATGCGTTTGTATTGGTATTTTAGGGATTAGTGTTTGGTAACGAACTTTACTTTGTACTCTACTGTCTACTTGGGTAATCCCTCAAGCCCTTGGTCCCGTTATTTTTGAAAAGTATCATGTGCATGATACTTGAAGAGTGTTATCATGCTTGTTTTATAACAATACAACTTTGGAAAAGTTGGCATGTTTCTGATTGCTTTCATGTGGCTGAATGGTACTTTTTTGTTGCAGTTCCTTAGGTAAGTGAGGAGAAACAAGAATATGAGGTTTTCAATTTTTCTGGAAATGGAGGAGTTGCTTTGGCCATGTACAAGATAATGAGGTTAGTGTTTATGTTTTATTGCTTGGATCTGGATTGTAAAAGGAGTTTCTTTTACATAATAATTATAACTATGAATTTTTCGTCCTTCCTGAATTTCAGTCCATCTATTCTTTTTCGTCGAGGCTTCAATGGCTATGGCATTTGAGAAAAAGTGGCCACGATACCTTAGCACAAAGAACACTATTCTGAAGAAATACGACGAAAGGTAATTACCTATTTGTCCACATATCCCTTCGTTTTATTTAAGTGTGTGCTATAATTCTACTGGTTTGGGGAGGCAGAATAGAGCTTATTTATGTTGTAATAGTGTATAAAATAATACGGAGTATTAAGGTTTCTTATATTAATAGTCTTGCTAATCTTATTAACAAGTTGGTCTAGCTAATTTTTTACATTTGAATAATCATTATCCATTTCACTTAATTCCATGCCTGACCATATTATGAATTATCCAGGTCTAAATAATACGCCTTATTATGAGGAAAGGAGCCCAACATACCTAGTTCCTATAACTGTTACTAGGGGTGAGCAATCGGATTATCCGATCCAATCCGTTAAGCCGGATATCCGCTAAATTTTTTTCACAAAACCCCGATCCGTATCCGGTCCGTTTTGGAGCGGATATCCGGTAAATATTGTCCGGATCGGATCGGATATTTGACTCGGATATCCGAATTATCCGATTTCTAGAGGGTATATGAAAATTAAATTAAACTTTTTATTTCTATTAAAATTAAAATTCACAAAATATAAAATAAATGTTAAATATATAATTATATATATTATATAGAGGAATTAAGATGTGAAAATTAATATATTTGATTCATTTAGCGAATCAACAATTTAAATAAGCAATTAAAATTAAAAATTTTGAGAACAACAATAAAAGTTATCTTATATACAAGAGAATTTTTGTGTTGAGAGAATATATCCTATTGTTTAAAAATGTATAAAAATAATTATTGAATCATCTACACTTATAAAAGTATATTTTAGTTCTATAAAAATATATTTATATATTATAATAATAGTACCGGATATTTTCGGATATCCGTAAGCTAAATATCCCGATCCGTATCCGGTCCAAATATCCGGAAAATTCGCCCGGATAGGACCGGATTCGGATAAAACTTAATCGGATATTTTCGGATTCGGATTTTTAAGGATCGGATCGGCGGATTATCGGATCGGATCGGCCGGATCGGATATTTTTGCTCACCCCTAACTGTTACACCTTGGCTAAAAATTTTGATTTACCTATCACAAGAGTTTGATACATTGCAAATATGATTAATGATATTGTTATGTCAACTAAATTATATGTTTTCTTTGCAGTGTCCTCATCAAAGAAGTAATATAAATTGTGGATATTACATTTTTTGATATATGCTAGATAGGTACGTGTGAAATTAAAATTTACTAGCTAGTTTTCACTTTTATATTGGATTTCAACTTTAAAATATAAAATTTCAAATGCGGTGTTATCCAGAACCAAATGGGCTGAAACCACTTACAACGAAGCAGATAGATCAAGTTTCTTTTGTGCAGAGTTTCATTGATTTAGGTAAATAAGGAAACTACTCAATCCAAGAGTAGGTTGTAGTTTATTGATGAGTTCTTTCATTACTAATTTTTTTGACGATCAAGTTGGGTATACTTTATCATATATGATGGATATTGTAAACATTGTTTGATTATCGAGCATATTGTCTATAATAGAGACCAATAGTAGAACATACAATATTACTATGGTTATAAAAGAATTAACGATAATGAAAGGTTACTACGGTTCCAACAATTTTATTACACAGAAATTTACTACAGTTGTAACAACATTACTACATACACATTTACTACGGTTGTAACAACATTACTACACACAAATTTACTACGGGTGTAACAACTTTACTACATACATTTTTACTACGGTTGCCACATTTACTACGAATTTTTAATGGGGTAAAAACTTGCATTTTTACTACGGTTACTAATTTACTACGGTTGTGCAAACCCGTAGTAAACAGAAACATGACAACCACTTTAACTACGGTTCTGAACCGTAGTAAAACATGCATTTGAACCGTAGTAAAACTGACATTTTGTACTAGTGTGTGAAGAGAATGGCATTAGAATGGAACTCACTAATGCTTATACCCTCAACAAAATCGGGTAGCAGAGAAGAGAAGCAGAATTATGATGAACATGGTCAGGGATCTATTATCTGCTAAGAAAATCCCCAAGACATTTTGGCCAGAAGTAGTGAAATGGACATTCCATGTCTTGAACAGATGTCCTACTCTACCCGTGAAGAACATGACACCACAAGAGGTCTGGAGTGGAGTAAAGCCATTTGTTGATCACTTAAGGGTATGGAGATGCCTTGCCCATTCCCTTGCTCCCAAGGAGAAAAGAAGTAAACTAGATAATTCTGTATTTTCTTAGGAGTGAGAGAAATACTAAAGATTATAGATTGTTTGATGTTGCATCGAAGAAAGTTATCGTAAGTAGAGATGCGGTTTTTTAGGTAGGTGAGCAATGTGACTGGGAGAAAGACTATGGGAAACAAGTTCACAAGGAACTTGAATGGGAAGAAAGCACAGAGCATTCACCTAAGGAAAATGAAACTATGAGAGATAATCTCGAGGGACAAAAGGGAAACAGGGGAAGAAGAGCATAGTGAGGATCATATAGAGCATAGTGAGGATACAAGGGAAACACAGGGAGAACCATGCAATCAAACACAACGGAGACAGAGAAGACTCTTATTTGGATGAGAGACTATCTCCATGCACACTTATATGACAATGATCAAGTTCACCTAGTGCAAAACACTGTAGATGAAGATCCTATCTGGTATAGTTTTAATACTTAGTATTTATATTACCATGCGAAGATGTCAATACCTACTTCTACTTTCCTAAACAAATTTACAAAATTTCAATTTAAATGATCGAATTGAATTGAAAATTTGAAATACGGCTTGACCGATTCGATTTTAATTTTTTAATATTTAGTGATCATTATCTATATTACCATGAGAAGATATCATTATTATCATGCGAAGATGTATATTGACCGACAATGTTAATACTTAGTGATTTATATTACCATGCGAAGATGTCACTATCTCCATTAAGTACATGTATCACTAAATATTCATTTATTTTTGGGTCTTTTTTCAAAAATCACCTATAAAATACCGTACATTGTCCAAAACCTCTCCATTAATCAAATATTACCGAAAATCACCGATGTAACACTCGTCGTTAGCCAAACTCCACCCATTTTCATATTCCGTTTAAAATTCGTTAAGTATTTAGAGATTTAGTCCGGAAACTTTATGTTTATTCAGTTTCTTCACAATTTGAAAAGTTGGAAAATAATTGTAATTAAGTAAAAAAAAAAAGGGCTAGCTACATTAGGGGTGAGCGTGGTCAAGAAACCAAACCAAACCAAAACCAGAAAATCAAAAACCAAGAATCTTAAAAAATCGATCTAAACCAAAAACAAAACCTTCGGTTTGGTTTATGTATGGTTTGGTTTGGACAAAAACCGAAATAACCAACTTATTTAAAGACATGTTACCTTTCTTAAATTATATGTTTATAGTTTATTAAACATAATATAAGATATCATATTTTTGCAATACCAGAATAATATAGGTTAACTTATTAAAATCACTTTTCCATTCGATTTGTTCTTAAAAATAACAAATTTCGAACATATAATCAAATGCTCATAATAACATAAGTAATGAATGAGCTACTACTCAACAATAATTAATGAAAATCAATGTGCGACTGAAAAAGCCGAATGACTTGAGAAATATTTTGGAGTATACAAGCAGAGGGGTGAGATGCGACTTCAATCAGTTGATACGTCTGTGCGACTTCAACAGTGACAGACGAGATACACAATAAAAAGGAGGAGTAGCGAATGGGCGATTCTATGGTTAAAAGTTGACAGTTATTTCCTATGTCGTGTGGGGGTGTGAGAGATTGAGTAATCAAGCCAAAACCAAACCATAAAAGATCGGCTTGGATTTGGTTCGTTTTTTTTGTTTGAGTTGGTTGGTTTTTCGGTTTTAACCAACACATGCTCGGCCCTAAGCTACATCATGTTCTTCAACAAAAAATCAGATCTGAGAATTGAGCAATCGTCGCCGCCTCCTCTACACAATCACTGTCTCCGACAACCTCGTCTCATTCTCCTACAAGCATTTAATTTCTCGCTTTCATTCCGAGAAAGAGCGTAATTTCAGAGATAGAGGTGCAGATTCACAACCCCAAGGGAAACGAATCGCACCACACTTTGGCGGCCGCCGTTTCCGCTGATGAAGACGGTGTTCTTGTGTCGCCGAACAATTTCTTAATAGTAGACGAAGGCTTTTACAGATCTGGATTTCAGTAGCCTTGTAATTTCAGCTTCCTTGAAACTCTAAATCTCAAGTCGATCATTTACGTATCGTTTGATCTTGTAATTATGTTTTTTAATTCGCTTTTGGATTCGATTCTGATTCGGTTGTTTAATTGCAGATCATTATGCCATGAGCCTTATCCAGAAGAACGCCGCGATTTTCTTGAATCATGCACCATGGAACTGTATCAATTTGGGATTGAAGGGAAGAGGGTATATTCAATTCTTCAATATCTATTGTTATTTTCTTTAATCTCGAGTTGATCCACTGTTATTTTCTTTAATCCCGAGTTTATCCACTGTTTTTTTCCTATCGATCTTATGGAGTTGACTAAGAGAGGGGCTCAATTCTCAATTGTGGTTTTTTCCTAACGAAGAGTGTTATATGGGTGATTTCCGGTAATATTTGATTAATGGAGTGGTTTTGGACAATGTACGGTATTTTACGGTGTGGTTTTCGGTAAAATTTAATTTTCTATTTTCTTTCACTAAGGAATTAAAAATTAATATATATATTTACGAGTTGTTTTATTTTTTCTATTTTTCACAAGTTATTATACACATATAATTTTAAGTATTATTATAAATAACATTATAAATATTATAAGCTAAGATAAATTTATACATGTAATTTTAATATGATTAAGCTAAGATAACTTTGTATAAAATACCCGTGAAATTCACGAGACTTTATATAGATAATTTACTTGCTGAACGAAAAAACTAGTTCAACATTTTTTTTATGTTTTTGCGAGAACTAGTTCAACATTTATCTTAGCATTTTGAAGCAAATATCACAGTACACTAGGTTATTTTCCCGCGCTTTGCACGGGCCAAACACGTTTTATTTTTGTCGATATTTTTATACTTATGATGTTATTTTCATATATGTATTTTTGGAGTAATTTTTTATATAATATAGAATATCTCTTATATGTATCAGAATCACACAACCGTTGACGGTACTTGGATTGCTCTTTATCGCCATACTAATTGGAGCCGAAGAGCGAAAAACGAAAAAAGATGAAAATGGTAGAAATATCAACCAATTAAGCACATAATTACACTACAACAAAAAAGCCATTGGGCTAAAAAACAATTCGTCGTCAAAGGGGAGTTTCTTGTCGCCCAAAATCAAGGGCGACGAAACAAGTTTTGTCACGGGTTCGTCGCTTTAGGCGAGTCGCCCAAAATCTAAAGCGTCGAAATTTTCTTTGTCATCTTAAAAAAACTTTTGTGACAAAATGTTGTTTTGTCGCCCATTGTCATGTGCTACAAAAATTTGGTTTTGTCGCCAATGATCTTGGGCTACGAAACGTGGTTTTGTCGCCTATGTTTTGTGCCACAAATTTTTTATTTTGTCGCCCATTGTCTTGTGCCACAAAAATTGTGTTTTGTCGCCAATGATCGTGTGCTACGGAAACGAGGTTTTGTCGCCTAAGTTTTGTGCCACAAAAATTCGGTTTTGTCGCCCATTATTCCGTGCCACAAAAATGTGGTTTTGTCACCAATGATCTTGTGCTATGAAAAAATCCGGTTTTGTTGCCCAATGTCTTGTGCTGCGAAAATGTAATTTTTTCGCCCAATGTCTTGCGCTACAAATGGGTTTTCGTTGCCCATACCTTTGTGCCACGAAATGTTTTATTTGTCGCCCATACCTTTGTGCCACGAAATGTTTTATTTGTCGCCCATAGCCTTTTGCTACGAAATATTTGTAAATGGTGTTTTGAATAATTTTGTTGGAAATAAACGGGTATACACAAATGTAATACTATAATAAATTTCAACAATAATAACCTTTTTATAAATCCTTCAAATGTAATACTATAATAAATTTCAACAATATAACTTTTTTATAAATCCTTCAACTTCTTAAACAAAATTGGATTATATGTGTATAGTGCATTACATACTCTTAAAAAGCTTGTTCTAACTCAAGCAAAATTATACCCTTAAAAGCTTGTTCTAACTCAAGCCAAATTATATCAAAATAGATACTTAGGTAATTAGAATATATACCAAAATAATCTCGCTGAAGTAGTTTTTTTGTCAACATCTCCCTTAAGTAGTTAGTCATATATATCCCTTGACATCTTGTTAAAGTCTTCATTTGTTCACCTACAAAAAAAAAAAGGCATACATGTTTAATTTATATAAAAAAGCAAAATAAAACCTGTAGTACAATAGTTCATTTCTGAATTGAGTTTATATGCATAAAACCCGATCAATTTCAGCCAGTCACGAGTTAGTGACTCTCCTAGGAAATGGAATACCAACTGCAATCAAGGAACTAAGCATTTCAAGTATGATAAAATCCCGAGACGACTTCGAAAACAAGGTGCAGATAATAGGAAAAGACAAGCATCCTAACCTTGTTGAGCTACAAGGCTATTACTGATTTACTGGACCTTTGCAAATAATCATAAAATATAACAAGACATCCTAACCTTGTTCAGCTACAAGGCTATTACTGATTTACTGGACCTTCGCAAATAATCACAAGATACAACAGGAGAAGAACATTTTTTCACTGTGGACATTCCCAAGGAATCACATCCTTGGCTGAGATGGATAGTTTAGCCTAATGATTAAGTATAAGTATATTTTCCCCTACAAAAACAGGAGAAAAACAATGTCTAATAAAACTATAATTATGGTTTTATTAGACATTTAATGAATCTTAATTGTCATTACTTTGGGCAATCCCAACCAACTTTTTTTTATATATATAAATCGATAGACTTAAAAATTATTAATTATATTTACTTATTATTAAATATTAACAATTGTTTAGTAATAAGAATTTATTAATTTATTGCATTTATTAACTAAAGTTGATATCATGGAGTTGAAGAATATAAAGAGTTATAGATATTAATTGTATAGTTGCAACTAAGAGAAGATGAGTGTTTTGGATTAAAAATTCATGATGCGATGATAATGATTTTATTCATGCATTGAATGGGTACCGATTACATTTACTTTCGGCCAAGACCATCTAACTTTTATATATATATTTATTTATATTTATACTAGGCGACCCCCTCCGGGGGCCGTGCGATGCACGACCCGTCAATGGAGATGCAAAGTTTGAAGATTGACAATGCCATGTGTTTTAAACTTCAGCAAAAGCAAGAGTCTTTCAATTTGAAGCATGGTGGAGGGTGGGGGATACCTTGCTTTGATCAGAAGGCATACCATGAACATACCACATTTTCTGGACCCCTACAAAGGACCTTAATATCCTAGATTTTTGGTCTGGTATATCTCCCCCACACATAAAATCCAGCATTTAAAAATCAAAGATAATTATAAATTCTTTTTCACCTCTATCTTAGCCCCCATATATCGGATTTCTTATCTATTACAAAACCCAAATCAACTTAACCTAACAAAACAGAATATTTCAACTTTTTTGAAAAGATAAAAAAAAAATATTAAACTATCAACTTATCAATTGCCTATATATAGTGATATACAGATTTACATTATCAATTACAAAACCCAAATCAACTCCTAACAAAACAATGAATATATCAAGTCCTTTCAAAAAGATAAAAAATCAACTTATCAATTGCCTATATATTTAGATCACCGAAAACTTAAATTTACTTTACATACAATTCCTTATTTACAATTTCAACAATGGACCTAATTCCATGGGAAGTTGACTCAAGCGATGGTAGTAGTACTTTGGACAATTTTGCAGACGAGGTTGGTTACAGAGTCTTCTGAAACAAAGTACTCCGTATATAATTGTGTGAATCTTTTACATATTTGCTTCCATGTTTTCGTAATTTAAGTTAAATATCGATCCATTAAATTCTATCTATCTATACATACATATAGTAAATTGAGTAAGAAACTTTTTTTAGTTGCTTAGCCCAAACTGTGGGAAATAGATCTCACGGCCTACTGTATAAGTTACTTTTTATTCTTACAACATTGCTTATTAAGTTATTTGTAAGCACTTGATAAGTAAACAATTAAAATAAATCTCTTAACTTCAAAGTCTCAAAAGACATCATAATATATATAATTTTTTGGGTGGTTGAAATATATTTACACAAGATAATCACAACGATATTCCCCATTATATTCATCTTGGGTTGACCTTTTTTGCTTGGGTCACCGGAATAAAAGTCTAATATTAATGTTTACATTTTTTAAAAAGAAATTTCCACATATATTTTTCAAACAAATTTACTATTAAATTAAAGATTATCTTTTAAAAAACTACACCAATCTATTTCCTAATAAATATTTTATCTTTTAGTAAGTTAAAAACGAAATTATATTTAATAAGGATTATATAATTGAAGAAAAATTATTTTTGGGGGTGGTTGAAAAATATTCACACAAGATATTTTAAAAATAAATTTCCACATATATTTTTCAAACAAATCTATTACTATTAAATTAAAGATTATCTTTTACTACATCAATCTATTTCCTAATAAAGATATTATATTTTACTAAGTTAAAAACGAAATTATATTTTATAAGGATTATATAATTGAAAAAATATTTTGGGGTGGTTGAAAAATATTCACACAAGATATTTTAAAAAGAAATTTCCACATATATTTGTCAAACAAATCTATTACTATTAAATTAAAGATTATCTTTTAAGAAACTACATCAATCTATTTCCTAATAAAGATTTTATCTTTAACTAAGTTAAAAAGGAAATTATATTTTATAAGGATTATATAATTGAAAAAACATTTTTAGGGGGTGCTTGAAAAATATTTACACAAGATAATCACAAAGATATTCATGAATATATTCATCTTGGATTGAGGTTTTGGTTGACCCATAAAAAAAGGTTCAATCAAAAATAAAATATTGCCTTTTATAATGGAAAATATTAAAACTAAAGGATATAATAAAAAAAATAACAATAAATCAAATTAAGAAAAATAATATTTTATGAACATGATAAATCATATTTTAATAGAAATAAAAAAAAATTAAGGCTCATAATTGAAATAAATTATTTTTCACAAATTATTTTACTAAATAAAGGAATTTTATTTTTTAAGGGTCATATAATTGGAAATAGTATCAAACTAGCGTGTGTTCCCGTACCATGTACGGGGTCACATGTATAGAAATATTTTAATAATATATTTATATTTTCTACTATTAATTTGTTTATATATTTTAGTTTATACTTTATGGTTTATAATTTATAGATTATAGTTTATAGTTTACAATTTATGTTTTATAGTTTAAGTTCATTAATAAGTCAATTTAATTAGATTGATAACATAATAATAGATAAAGATATATATATATATATATATAAGATAAGGATATAATATGATAAAAGATAAAAATCCATATTTCTTTTTGTAGTATAACCTACCATATCTTTTTGATTTTTTTTACTTATTTAATTCAAAGAATAATATCAAAATATAAAATAAGATGATGTGGAGGATGACATGGTGGATGATGTAGCATAACTTAGAGGTCGACACATATGCGAATTGATTAAGGGCGACATGTGGCAAACCAACGTTCTGTTATAGTATATGTATAGATAGATATATGCATAAATAAAATTTTCTTTAGATAAAATTTATTTTAAACAAAATAAGCCAACATAAATCATATCAACTTATTAATATTACGCGTTAAGATAGAAAAAATGATTTATAAAATGTATAAGTAACATGTTTTCTGAATAAATAAAAACGAAGAAGATATATTTAGCAAAAAAAATTAATTCTTAACCTATTCATTTTTCCGTCACATTTTTTCACCTCTTATTTGATAAAGGGAAATTAGATCTGACAAACGGGTCAAACGAGTCGGGTTTGGGTTCGGATGGAAAACGGGTTTGGGTTAAGCGGGTTGACCATTGGTCGAGTTCGGGTCGGGTCAACCCAGTGGGTTTCAAATGTTCGATAGTTTTATTGTAATAAAGAAAATAAAATTTAAACAATATTTTTATTTATTCAGAAATAAAATATGTGAAAAGTGGGTCCCTCGAAGAGTTTCAAGAAGTATGGATCGGTTCAGGTTTGACCCAAACGGCATCATTGTTTGGTAAGCTTTTGACAAGTTTACTTAGGATATAATAACATATAAATTCAATATGTTAATATAACTATTTGATCTGTTTCCCCGTGCTAGAAATATCTATAATTACAAAGAACTTCATCAGTAAATATTTGACGCTAAAAAGATTAATTTTTATAAATTTTAATATTTCTCCTTTTGTAAAATAAAATTATATGATTATTATATCATTAGACAATAAATAACAAAATATCCTGTAAAGGTATTCTTTAGTAGTAACCTAAAGTTACATAATACAATACGAAAATGAAAAAAAATCTCAATTTTACTTTAGATAAAATTAATCTCAACTTTTAAATCAATAAAAAGTGAAAAACCCCAACTTAAAATTTATAAACAAAAAACAACCAAATTACAATTTCAATTAAATAATTTCTAAATTCGAAGATGAAAATTTTGCAACGTACATAAAACTATTATTATGTGCCATGTTGTTATTCAATTTTCTTAATTTTTAATGAAAAAACAGTGCCGGAGAACAATGTTAATCTTGGAGATCCTGAATTGGGAGGCCGCCAAAATCACTCTCACTATCACAACGTACTTCTCAGGATAACTTTTTCTTCACTTCAGCGCTGCACTCCAAGCTACCGACTTTTAACTGATGATGTATGAAGCTTGTTATCTCAACTTTTTGTGTTGAATTTGATAGTTATGTTACTCTTATGCTTAATAGTTTTATGGTCCATGCAGTACCCTGTACAAACAGCAAGCCATAGATCAGATCTTGGTGCTCAAGTTCTCAATGATCATTGGGTCTCTGTAACTTCTGGAAGTGAGGACTACTCATTTAAACACACGCGCAAAAACCAGTATGAGGAAAGCCTTTTTAAATGTGAAGATGATAGGTAATAAATTGCAACAGTTGCTTGATGATTCAAATTTGAGCTCGATATGTTGTTGGAGTCTGTGAATGCAACTGCAAAACGCGCAGAGGGTTTATTGAAAAATATTAGAAATAATAAAACCAACATGGACACTCCAATTTCTATTGAGGATCAGTTTACTTGTCTGATTTCTTCCTTGTCCACAAATTTTCTGTACTTATCAACTTGTGCTTCATCTTTCTCATGTTTTTGACCCCCTTATTTTCTATGTAGCTCTTAATATGAGGTGCATTGAACGTCTATACGGTGACCATGGTTTGGATGTCGCGGATTTAATGCGTAAAACTCCAACATCACCACGGCCGTCCTCTTAAAACGTCTTAAACAGAAGTTACAAGAATGGAGCAAGAGCCGTTCATATTTGAAAAAGGTCTGGGCGATGTTATGCCAAGAACCACTACAAGTCACTTGATCACCAGAGCTTTTATTTTAAGCAGCAAGATTCCAAGAACTTTAGCACAAAATGTAAGCTTTTGGTTCATTCAATGCTACTACAACTGCTACACTTGCATTGATCATTATGCTCTTTCATATTGGGTCAGTGTACCCATTTGCCTTTACTTCTTTCATTAGCTTTGAGATTGTCAGAAACATTTTTAAATTGTCCCTATAAGTATTCTCTATTATGAGTCCTAATATATTGAATAAGCAATGTCTGAACTGTGCATTCGTTACTGTTGCTGTAAACTCAAGAGTGGTGACTCGCCATTTTTTCTGTATTATAGTTTTGGTCAAAAGTAATCTCTGTTGTTTGTTTTTATCTTCCTTTGGCATTAAAGTGAACTTGAATTATAGTATATGCTATATTCCCTGCATCATGATAATCGAAATTCTGTATAAATGATGACAACTTTGGTGTCTGAGATTAAGGGACAATTCCACGTCAACCTAATTCTCTATTGTTTATACAGTTCGCAGTTATGTTCTTTCGCTTTGTTGATGTTTGTGATAACAACTAAGAAAGTGATAAACTTATAATATCTCCTTGGATTTATTGTCACAAAATGAGGATGGAGGCTTTGCAAAATATGAACTTACACGCTCCTATCCTTGGCTCAAGGTAGATCTCCATTCCAGTTACCGAATAAGATGCTATTTCATATTTGGTTGGTTGGTTGGTTGGTTTCACAGTTGTGTACTTGTATTCTGTGACAACTATGTAATGTTGCTGCTGTCTTCATTGCAGTTAATTAATCCAGCTGAAATTTTTGGTTAAATCGTCTCATTCCCCACTATGACCTGCTTTTGTTGCAAATAATATTTTCCTTCGTTTTTCGTTCTCTGATTTCTACACTGAAGTTACCACAAAAATAATGACCATCTTTTTGTCACAGTTATGTCGAATGTACATTGGCTGCAATTAAGGGTTTTGTATCTTTCAAAAAGTTATATCCTGAACACCAAAGAGTAGAGATAGATAATTGTATCAAGAAAGCTGCTAGATTCATCAAGAAAATACAGAGATCAGACGGTTCATGGTATGTTTTTCTCTCCTTTCCAAATGGACTTCAATTAGTTATCGCCAAACTTTGCAGTGTTTTATACAAATGCTTTGTATGATGTAGATATGGGTCTTGGGCAGTTTGCTTTACTTATGGTATTTGGTAAGGGGTCAAAGGCCTGATAGCTTATGGAAGGAACTATGACAACTGTAATAGCATTCGTGAGGCGTGTGATTTTCTTTTGTCTAAACAACTTCCTTGTGGTGGTTAGGGAGAGAGCAATCTTTCATGTCAAGAACAGGTAATTTCTCAACTCCATCAGTGATGCTAACTCCTGAAAATCAACAATTAAATTTCAACTCTGATACTATTTAGGTCTTTCTTGTAAGGTTTATACAAAAAGGAGCTAAATCTCATGTCGGGGATACTGGGTGGGCCTTGCTGTCTCTGATCGATGTTGGCCAGGTTCTCATCTTTTCTTAGTGCTTTAGTATTTTGCAAATAATTTCCATGAAGTTGATGAATCTTTTTTGTGTTTGTATTTAGGCTGAGAGAAACCCCGAGCCTCTCCATCGTGCAGCAAGAATACTTATCAACTCCCAAATGGAAAATGGAGATTATCCTCAGCAGGTCATTATTCTCTTTTTAAAAATTATCAGTTGTGTTATTATTATGACACCAAACTTCAAGCTGGAGATAAATGAATGTAAAGGGTTTTGACAGTAAGTATACAACTACAGGATAATAACAATAGAATTGAAAAGAGCGATCAAAACAACAAACTAAAAAAAAATACTGCCATTCCGAACTAGAAACCCTAAAAACAGATGTGCAACCTAGACTAATTAAAACAATAGAAATAAAGGGTTTTGACAGTAAGTTGTCCAATTTTGTGGTGTTTCTTTTGAGTGTTTTTTTAGTGTTGATTTGTGGGAGTGGTCTGTGATTTTGTCTTTCTTCTGCAGGGAGGAGGAGGCTCGAAACGGGATTTTGATGTCTGATTCATATATTTTGATTGCAAATGATTTATTTTAAGTTGTGTCATGGTCAGACTCAATTTTGTGGTTGTTACATATAATGCAACTATCATTAGCTTGCGAGGCCACCAATCATTTGTGTGTTTCTTGCTTGATATGATATACTAAATCACTTTATAATATGTTTTCAACATCTTTTTTTTCTCACTTTTTTTAATTCAAGAATGTTTCTTTGTTCATGTTTGGCTATACATAGTTAACTCTGAAGTTTTTATCTAGAAAAGAACTTGAATTCTGCAGGTGTTCTTTTTTCTTCTAAAGGCCATCCTAGAACCAAGATTCATTCAATGTGTTTTATCACTTAGTAGTTTATGTGTTGTTATCTTTTCAAATTAAATCATCTTTTATTTGAGTTACTAAATCTACAATTTCTTCATAATGAAACCAAATGAATTTTGGTTTAGTGCTCAAACAAAGAAAGGGATCATCGCTCCAACAAAGATATGTTCACACTGAAACAAGGAATGTACACCAGGAATCCTCTACCGATGGAACATGACAGAATAACCAGTCACAATGGCACACTAAAAACATTGATGGAAGAATGGTTCTATTTAAGATGAGCCACATATAAGGTTCATATGTCATCACACAACATGAAAATAGCGACAACAGAAATACAAATTCAGTCATCACCATCATCAATTTACAAAAGTTAGAAAAGCCAATTTCATCCATAGCCCATCCAATTTACGATACCAAGGGAACTCAGACGCATACAATCATCAAAGCAGCAAAAGGGCATAACAAAATCAAAACTGAATGATGTAATTACCATAAGTGGATAAACACAAACATCCCAATTGAAAGGTTAATCATTCAGAGAAAATCTTATAACTAACTAAATTTGTTTCTCATTCATAGGTCGAGAAAGTTTTCTGATTGTCTTTTTCTATTTGCTCAAGTTGAAAAATGATAAAGTTGATAAATGAACTAGAGGATAAAGCTGGGAACCTATTTGAGAGTCTGAGATCATCCCAGGATAAACAATATAACCCTTATAGGAAATTTTGACTGGTTCAAATTTCCTTCAATAAATTGTTTAGAATAAAGTCTCTCTATGTGATACTTCTATATATATAAAAAAAAGAGTACAATCACTGCTTTTCTTCAACCTCATCTTTTGTTTGAGATATGCTTTTCTGTATCTTTTTACTATTTTTTACTTCGTCCTTTCTTTCATGCTTTCATTTTATGTAACCTTGCAGAAAGAGTTGTTGTCGCGACAATCAGAATTAGAATCGAAAAGCAATGAAACAATCGATAAACTACACAGAAGAGTGTAGATGAATTTTGGAACTAGAAACAAAGCTAGAGAAGTGTGTAGAGCAAGTAGACTCTCAGGAGAAATAAGGATAAAGAGAAGTTGATTGCGGAGCATGAATAAGGAGAAAGTGTTTAGAGTAACAAAAGAAAAATGACAAACTTTGATTAAAGACATGCTGGAGCCAGTCTTATACCTTTGCAAGTTATAACTCTAATATTTTAGAAATCTTCCATATTTTTTTGCAGATTCAAGCACTCTTAGTCACGTTAGAAAAAAAAAGTTCACTGATGCTAAGAAGCATATTATTCAACGTTGAATAATAAGCAATTAGAGTTGTCTAAGCATTTGAAGAAGATACAAAAAAGAACTTGAAAGCTCCCTGAAGGTTGTGAAATTTTTACAGTCAAAAAATGATTTTGTGCTCAATACTGGTGAGCCTTAAACTTCATGTACTAAGTAAATTAAGGGAAAAAAAATTATGTATGGATATTGGTGTATTAATATCCTCTATTTACAAAGGCTAGAGTGACTGTCCTTTTTGGTTGAAAGAAGTCATTATGTGTACCTAGACCTGGGAAACGGGTCGGGTGGGTCGGGTTCGGGTCAGAGTACATCGGGTTTAATATATGTCAGGTCGGGTCATTTCGGGTTTAAAATTTACCGGGTCAAAACAGGTCGGGTTACGACGGCTTTATCTCCGGTTCGGATCAACCCATCGAGTCTGATTGTACAATTTTTTTTTTTTATACTTATTTATAAATAAGTTTGCAATGGATAAAAAAATCGTTGAAGATTTATCTCTTCTTTATACTTTTTCAATGAATATTTTTCCAAATTGGGTCTTAAGCCCATTTAAGACCTTTTAGAGTTTACGTATAGTTTCGAGCCTCAGTTTGTGTGAGTGATACCTTATTAGTACCTTATATTCCTAATAAGACTAAGTTGTTTATTTTTTCAACAATAATCAACATCGATGATGTATAACATACATATTGCAACAAGTTAGAGAATTATGACTAGTTTGGTATTTACAAAGGAGGTGCTACTTGAAAAGTTATAAGTTGTGATTGGAAATTATGAACATGGTCAAATATCTCTAATAGGCATTGAAATCAAGTTTCGTTCCATTCCGCCTCCGTTTGGGCGTCGTTTTGTCAAATTGGGTCTTAATCCCATTTAAGGCCTTTTAAGGTCTGTTAGCGTTTTCGCTAGTTTCCAGTCTCGTTTTGTGTGAGCGAGACATTATTGTGACTTTATATGCCTAATAAGACTAAGTTGGGTAACTTTTTCAAACATAATAATACATCGATGTTGTTGACCATACACATTGCGACAAGTTAGAGAGTGATGACCAGTTTGATGTTTACAAATGAGGTGTTACTTGAAAATGAAGAAGTTTTGATTGAGAGTTTCCCACATGGTTAAATATCTCTAATAGGCATTGAAATCAAGTTTCGTTCGATTCCGCCTCCGTTTGGGCGTCGTTTTGTCAAATTGGGTCTTAATCCCATTTAAGGCCTTTTAAGGTCTGTTAGCATTTACGCTAGTTTTCAGTCTCGTTTTGTGTGAGCGAGACATTATTGTGACTTTATATGCCTAATAAGACTAAGTTTGGTAACTTTTTCAAACATAATAATACATCAATGTTGTTGACCATACACATTGCGTCAAGTTAGAGAGTGATGACCACTTTGATGTTTACAAATGAGGTGTTACTTGAAAATGAAGAAGTTTTGATTGAGAGTTTCCCACATGGTCAAATATCTCTAATAGGCATTAAAACCATTGAAACTAAGTTTCATTCCATTCCGACATCGTTTGGACGTCGTTTTGCCAAATTGAGTCTTAAGCCCATTTTAGGCCTTTTAGCGTTTACGCATAGTTTTGAGCCTCGTTTTGTGTGATGAAGACCTTATTGTAAATTTATATGCCTAAGAAGACTAAGTAGTATAACATTTTTAACAATAATAAACATCGATGTTGTAGACCATGCATATTGCAACAAGTGATTGGTGGCTCTATTTAAATTTATATGTATAAAGCTTGTCTACCCTCATTTCCCACATGGAGAGCTTGCAAATGGATCATTATCATGATATTTTATATAACCTTGCATTTTTTGCCTTGGCTCCTTCAGCTTTGGGTACACTAACAGAATCATCAAAACATCATATGAATCAAACACCCATGTCAAAAGCCATTCACTTATAAATACCCGTATACAATTAGAAGAGACACCCACTTGTTCCTGATCTTCTGGGCATCAATGCGCATGAATAAAAACTGGGTGCTTGCCTGTTGGAGGTGGTTTTATGATGATTTCAAATATATATACGGAGAAAAACAAATCCAAAAGGCAATAAAGAGAGAAAATAGGTGTTTATGGGTTGCGTAAATGGGAAAATATTGTGCAAGGGATTTGATTGGGATTTGGAACTTATAAACTCAATCTGTCCCACATCGACCAACTGGAAAAAATGGAAGCTCTAAATGTGTATATAAGGTTGGTACAAGATATGAACTCCTTACAATTTAATTTGGGGATGTTTTCCTAATTGGGCTTTTAAAATTTAAAGTCCATAATAAGTAAAACAATATATTATTTAAGCCCAATCAACCTAATTTTTATTTTTAAGCCCGTTATTATAAACTGAATTTCTATTTTCTATAACATAGTTGCAGAATATCATTTTTTCCTGTCACTTTTTTTATTTTTTTTCATACTTCTTTTCTATTCCTATTTTTATTTTCTAGTTATTTTTTTGTATGACCCAACGGGTTGACCCGACCCGACCCGTTTTCAACCCAACAAAATGTCGGGTCATCAGGTCGGGTCAAAATCGGGTGGTTCTTCGTCTGTATTCAACTCCTTGGACCTGAAGAACGCTACTAACTTGTCTAGCTCTTGTTGGACTTCCTTAGCTCTCGAACGAGTCAATGCACCTTCAAACTCGGGGACCGGAGGTGTCGGTTGCTGTCCATATGATCCTTCATCATATACTTAACGACATTAAACCGCATACGAAAAAATCGTAATTTTCCGCGCTACGCGCGGGGGGCGAATCTAGTGCTACAAAGATAAGGGACTTGCTTGTTCAATCTGTACCTTTATTATCTAAGGTTAAATATCCATGCATGCAGTATATAAAAACCAAACCTTTGGTCTTATTGAATTTGCATTGATTTATGTTTATCTATTTGAGAGATAGTTAATGTATGAGTTTTCTATTTTATTCTCTTTGTTTCATTATTTTTTATGTTTGTAGATGGATCCTTCGCTTGACAATGCAGCTCCGGCCTCACCTCAAGTCGATCCTCCGTTCGTCCCAAGCTCAACTCCCCCTCGGTTCGTCCCAAGATCAGCCCGTCCTCGGTCCGTCCCGGACCCTCCTCGTCCTCGGTCCGTCCCGGACCCCGCTCGGTTCGTCGCGGTCGATTTTTCAGCCGACTTTCATACAAATCAAAGTTGGACAAATAGAGAGTCTATGCTTAGTTGGGCTCGGTCAGTGGCTCGTAAAAGAAACATGGTGTTGACGATTGCAAAATCAAGGCCAGGATGTAGTCGTAAACTTGGTAATGTACTTCTTGCGTGTGAGAGCTATGGTAACTATCGAAATGGAAAGAAACTTACAAGTCAACAAAGTGGTAGAATGAAGGAAAAGCAAACGATCACAAAAAAATGTCATTGTCCATTTTCTACTAGTGGTACTGTCATGCAACAATTGTTACATCTTCTTTCAAAATATGGTTATTTTGAGTCAAATAGGTTGGTTCGAGGAACTAAAGAGTTGGATGACATGTTATTTGCACATAAAGAATCGTTGGAGCTCCTACGTCTTTTTCCTTATTTTCTTATTATGGACACGATATACAAAACAAACAGGTATAGTAAACCCCCTCTACAAACCGAGCATTCATTCTCTCTCTTTTTTTTTAAATAAATGAATATGTGTTAATATACTCCATGCATTTGACAGGTATAAAATGCTTTTTTTGGAAATAGTGGGGTTCACTTCTACATTGAATACATTCGCTATTGCTTTTGCATGGATGGGAGCAGAAACTGCAGAGCACTATGATTGGGTTTTAAACCAACTGAAGCTAATTTGCCCCTCTCCTCCATTGGCGATATTGACTGATCGTGAGTTAGGCTTGATAAAAGCTCTTGCTAGAGTTTTTCCAGAGTCCAAGCATATTTTGTGCATGGTGCACGTCAAGCGCAATATAGAAGACCAAGCTTTGAAATTGAGCAATGACAAGCGGGTTCAGATATCATTTTCAAGATCATGCATGAAACTATTTCGATCTACTACCGAGGCAGAATATGAGATGCAGTTAGAGAATATGAGGTCTCGTTGGGGAAAAAAGTGGGGACTTATGGATTATTTTACACTAAATTGGCTCAGCATTTAGAAGGAAAATCTGGTGAGAGCTTGGACTGACCACATTGCTCACTTTGGAACACGAACCACTAACAGGTAATTACCATATTCTTATTTTCATCAAATCTCTATCTATCGTTTTTGGAGAATTAGTGGATTCTTGAACTTCCTTTTATATTATTGTTCATTATATAATTTGAATACATCGATCTCTTTGAAGTAAAAACAAAAAAAAGTGTGGAGTAGGGTATACTAGTTTGATGATTTTAAAAGAACAAATGTTAATGCACCAGCAAACTCTCGTCTTCATGCATGCCAATGATGGTATATACGAGAGGAGATCCATGGGTTTCCGGGAGATGTGAATACAGATCTGAGCACATATGGGATTGGGGCTTCCGTCGAAGAAGAAGGCGTTGGTGAGGCTAGAGTTGCTGCTTTGAATGAGAATGGGGAAGAGCCTGCTGTTTTGAAGGGGAATGGGGGCATATATGCTAGAGTTGTTGCGCTAAATCGAAAGGGAGAAGGGGTTGCTGCGTTGAATGAGAATGGAGAAGGGATAGATGAGAATAGGACGATGGGCAGGAATTCCGGACCTATTGCTACAGAAATACTGAAATTGGTTGCTTCTACAGGAAAGAAATCGGCTGAGTTGAATGAGCATAGGGAATCCGGATCTGCTGCTACAGGAAAGAAAATCGTTGCCGAGGTGAATGAGAATAGGAAATCCGGTGTTGCTGCAACAGGAAAATTGAAATCGTTTGCTGAGATTTTGAGGGCTGTTGAAATTTGTGGGAATTTGGATAATTTTGGGAAATTGAACTTCATTGAAGGGATTGATAAGAATTTGTTGAAGTTCACTAAGGATGATGTGCATAAAGAGGAGGATGGGTGGAAGGCGACAGCGTTCGGTGTGGTTATTGGAGAGAAATTGTCATATACGGCTTTCATGAAATTTGTCCAAAATCAATGGAAAGTAGAAACTCCTCATGTGATGCTTAAGGATAACGGTGTGTGGGTGATACGATTTCATTGCATTGAAGATAAGGAGAAGATAATCAAGCATGGATTGTGGATGATTTCTGGAAAACCGTTGGTGCTAAAGGAATGGTCAGCGGGTGTCAAAATGGAATGGGAAAATTTTGAGGAGCTTCCATTGTGGGTTGTTCTTCCCGACCTTGATCCAATTTTTTATTTTGTGCATATGTTAAGCATGATTGGGAGTGCTATTGGGAAGCCCGTTTGTATGGATCAGGTTACAAGAAGATTTGAGAGAATTTCCTATGCTAGAATGTTGGTGTGGGTTAATGTGGAGGATGCTAGGAGAAAAGAGGTTAGACTAGAAGATTATGATGGCAAACAATTTACCCAAGTTGTATTGTTTGAGTGGATTCCGGGAGTTTGTCATAAGTGCAAGGTTTTCGGGCATAGGTATGACTGGTGTCCTAAGAGAGTTGTGAATGATAGGAAATTTGTTGGTAAAAAGGACACTGAGGTGTGGGTTCCTAAGGCTAAAGTGGAGATAGTTACAAAAGATAGCAATTTGCAGGGGGTTGCTCAAAGTAAGGAGATGAGGGTGGAAGGCACTAAGGCTAATGATGATCTTTCTAAGGATCAAGGAGCACCTGAGTTGACGATTAAATGCTCACAGGTGCAGGGAAAAAGTGAAGCTAGTAAAGGAGATGAGGGGAGCTGGAAGGAAGTGGTTAAGAAAGGAGGAAATGGAGGGAAGGGTTACGAGATAGGAAGGATGAATGAGGTGGGAGCTGAGGAAGGCGTGTTAACTCCTAATAAGTTCAATGTGTTAGGTGTGGGTTCCGAGGGTTGTAGCAATCCTGGAGTTGAAGCTTATGGATAAGCTCAAAGTGTGTGCGTGGAACTCCAGAGGCTGCAATGGAGTGGGAGCTATAAGTAGGCTCAATAAGTATGCAGCTAGAATGAAGTTGGTTATTTTTGCTATTTTAGAGACCAGGATTGAGAAGAATAAAGAGGGAGAGATCTCTAGGAAGTTATTGAATGGTTGGCCCTTTGTTACTAATGCTACCAATACCCGTAAAAGTAGAATCTGGATTAGTTGGAACTCTGCTGAAGTGAATTTGAATGTGGTTGAGATTGATCCTCAGTTTATCCATTGCAAAGTTAAGTGTCTTGGTTTGAGGCAGAGTTTTGAGGTTTCTTTTGTGTATGCTGAGAACAATAGAATGGGTAGAGAGGACCTGTGGAACAGTATGAGAAGCTATGCTTTGAGTATTACTGATCCTTGGGTTGTTATGGGAGATTTCAACTGTGTGTTAGACGCTTCAGAGAGACTGTCGGATTCTGTTATTCCTATGTCTAGTTACAAGGAACTTAATGACATGATGGTGGATTGTGATTTATCTGATTTGGAGTATGCTGGAGTGGTTTTGACTTGGGATAATCAGAGAGGTGGGAGACATAGGGTTGCTTGTAAGTTGGACAGTCTTGGTGAATGGGAATTGGAGGGATAAGATGGTGAGTAGTGTCGTTTTTGATGAACCTGATGAGTCTGATCATTCCCCTGGGGTTATGTTTATTGAAACAGCAAAGGAAATGAGAAAGATCCCATTCAGATTCAGAAATTATTGGCATGTGGATCACGAGTTTAGAAATAGGGTGCATTTGGTGTGGACTAGGAGGGTCCACGGAACTAAGCAGCTTCAGTTGGTTGAGAAACTTAAACAGCTCAAGAAAAGTCTTAGGGAGTGGAGTAAAACTAGGTTTCAGAATTTGGATGGTATGGTTGAGCAAAGTGAAAGAGAGTTTGATAGGAAGTTTAAAGAGCTTCAGATGGATTATTTTAATGAGAATAAGCAGAAGGAGGCTAAGGAAGCTAGAGATATCATGATTCTTAGGAGACAACAAGCTAGAGATAAGATTGTGCAAAAAGCCAAGATTGATTGGATTGCTTATGGGGAAGAGACTTCTTCTATCTTTTATAAGAGTATTAAAATTAGGATGGGGGTCAATGGGATCCATATCCTCCATAATGATAATGGCGATGTTCTTGAATCTCAAGAGGATATTGGTTATGAGATTATTAAGTTCTACACTGGTTTGTTTGGGACTAGGAAGGATACTTGTATTCCCAACTTTGTGGATATTGAGGGTAAGAAGGTGGATGATGATGATCACAATAATCTTTGTCGTATTCCTACCCCTGGTGAGATTAAATCTGTCTTACATAGTATCAAGAGTAATAAGTCTCCTGGCCCGGATGGGTTTAATAGTTTCTTCTTCAAAGAGTGTTGGGATATTGTGTCTACTGATGTGGTTGAAGCGGTTAGGGATTTCTTTTGTTCTGGGAAACTGCTGAGACAGTTGAACACTACTTTTGTCACTATTATTCCTAAAATTTCTAAACCTCTTTTGGTGAAGGATTTTAGACCCATATCGTGTTGCAATGTGGCCTTTAAGATGATTACTAAGGTGCTTGCTTTGAGAGTCAGAGATCAGTTAGAGAAAGTGGTGTCTGTGGGGCAGGGTGCTTTCGTGCCTGGTAGAAGTTTGGTGCATAATTCTGTGATTGCTCAAGATCTTGTTAGTAGTTATCTTCAACAGTGTAAGTCTCCTAGATGCATAGTCAAAGTTGACATTATGAAGGCCTATGATTGTGTTAGTTGGGAGTTCTTGGAATATGCTCTCATTTTCTTGAACTTTCCTCCTAGTCTTATTAATTGGATTATGATTTGCGTTCGAACCCCTATGTACTCTGTACTGGTGAATGGTGAACCTAAAGGGTTTTTTAAAGGTGAAAGAGGATTGAGACAAGGGGACCCCATGTCCCCCTTCCTCTTTGTGGTGGTTATGGAGATGTTGAGCAGGAAATTACAGAAAGTCAGTAAGAGTAGAGAGTTTAAATTCCATCCTAAATGCGGGGGGGGGGGGGGTGAGGATTGTAGACCTTGCTTTCGCTGATGATCTGTTGATTTTCTGTAGAGCTGACCTTGGTTCTGTCTCAGTGGTGAAAGAGTGTATTGACAGTTTTGGTGATGAGTCTGGCCTTCTTGTGAATGTTCAAAAGAGTGAGGTCTTCTTTGGAGGTGTTTTAGAGGTCGTTCAGTATGAGTTGCTTAGGGTCTTGCACTACGCTCCAGGGGAGTTTCCTATTCGTTATCTTGGGGTTCCTTTGCACACTAAGAAGGTGAAGGTTTGTGAGTATGGAGGTTTGCTCAGGAAGATTACTGATAAGGTGCATAGTTGGACTTGCAGAAACCTTTCTTATGTCGGGAGAAGACAAGTTATTAAGGCTGTTATTGAGGGTATCTTGGGGTTTTGGGGTCAAGCTATGTTGTTTCCTGAGCAGGTGGTGGATAAGATTGTTGCTATTTGTAGAAGTTTCTTGTGGGCTAGGAAGTGTGATAGCAGGAGATGTTTAGTGGCCTGGAAAGAGGTGACCAAACCTTTTGATGAGGGGGGGGGGGGGGGGGTATTGATATTAAGGAGGTCCTCACGTGGAATAAAGTTCTCCTCATGAAATTGGTTTATGAAGTGCATGAGAAGAAGTCTAATATTTGGACTAGTTGGGTTAGAAATATGTTACTGAAAGAGGAAGATTTGTGGAGAAGAGAGGAGAAGAGTGGTGACTCTTGGATTTGGAGAGTGCTTATCAGAATAAAGAATGAGTGGAGATCTAAGTTTATGCTTAGTAATTCTTCGGTTGTGTTCTATAGTGAGAGACTGATTAGTCTTGATGACATCAAGAAGAGAAATGGTAAGATGAATTGTAAAGCTTTGTATGACAATGTTAGGGAGAAGAATGTTAGTGAGAGTAAATGACATTTGATTTGGGGTAAGAGACAGACTAGGAGATGGTCCTTCCATCTGTGGCTGGCTATGAAGGAGAGATTACCTACGAGAGCTAAGCTTCATGGTTGGGGGGTTAATGTCCCGAATGTGTGTGTCTTGTGCAGATGTGAACCTGAAACAGAAGTTCATTTGTGGTGGAAGTGTAGCTACACTAAGGAGGTGTTGATTAGATTGTTGAGGTGGCTCAGAGTTAATACTAGGAAGGAGACTCTCGATGACTGGATTACTTGGGTTGATAGTAGCAGAGACAAGAAGTGTTGGAGAGTGCAAGACTTGGTTATGGTGATTAGCGCTGCTACCTATCATACTTGGAGAGTCAGAAACGATACTATTTTCAGGGGTAAGCAAGATAGTGTGATAGAATGTTATAATATGGCTATGAATGATTGCAGGGTTCGAATTGCTTTGAAGTGCAAGGAAGGTAACAGGAGGAATGATTCTTATAGAAGAATGCTTAGGTTGTAATTGTTTTCGTTGTGTTGGGTTTGGTGTTGTGGTCGTGGGGAGCATTGGTTCTTATTACCCCCCCTAGAGTCTCTGACGTGTAGGGTCCTAGAGGGGGTGGGCGTTATTGTTTTCTCCCCTTGAGGCTTCAATATTTGTGAGGTTCCTTGAAGGAGAGAGGGCTTGTTGTGCTTTTCATGAGACCTGGGCTTGTGAGGTTCCGTGAAAATGTGGAGGTAAGGTTAGGGTTAGTCTTGTATAAAGATTTGTCCTTTTTTTGGTAATATACTTACTTTTATCAAAAAAAAAAAAAATCGTAATATGTAAAGATGCACATGTTATTGTATTTAAATTGTTTAAAAGTGGCTTTTTTACCTAGATTTACGACCATTAATTTAACAATATTAAATATATTATACATCTACAACAATGAATATAGTTGTACATATATATTTGTTAAGAGTATAGTTTTATAATAATAATTCTAACATATTATCATAAATGTACAAAAATGTGTCACATGAAGGGTTGAATCAGCTCATGCTATGTTTAAGCTACAATTGGCCTCATCAGTTAAAGGGTTTGATAAGATATTTGCTGAGTTAAACAACTTATTGAATGCTCAATTAGAGCAAGTGAAGGCCTCACTGGAGTTGTCACGTTGCACCATACCGACAACACTTACTAAGTTTCCGATACTTGGTCGACTACAATATAGGGTGTCCAACGAGTGCTTGAGGAAGTTAATGAGGATGCATGAAGACACTACAAGAAAAATGGGATTTTGTGAATTTTTTATTAAGGGCGACAATTTTTTTTTCGTCACAGAAAATCAATATTGGGCGACGAAAATATACTTCGTCATTGAAAGAGTATATCAATGACAAAAATATTATTTTGTTGCAAAAAATGAACATTGGGTGACGAAACATTTTTTCGTCGCAAGATTATTATTTTTGATGACAAAAATATTATTTCGTCACACAAAGAAGAAATAAAGATGACAAAATATTACTCGTATTATACAACTATTGTAACAGTCGGTTACAACCGAAATCTGCAACATAAAGTATTTATATGATGTTCATGTTTTACCGAGGCCAATGTTGTTTGCCGTGTTAGATGTTTTGGCGCATATGAATCAATCTTAGGTGTTGTCAATATATAGATAAAACTATCTAATTAATCTAGATTATTTTTTAATCGGGCAAGAAGGGGCGTCAGAATGAAACGAAAGAATTGATGAACGAGTAGAGGTAGGAGACGAAGTTGGTGTTTTCTTAGTTGATGATGAAATTAACATTTAATATAATAGATAATTAGAATAAAAATTTAAAATATTAGAGTAACATTTACTCCCTCCGTCCCCAAATGTTCTTCTCATTGGTATTTTTGACACTATTCACATTGTAAGA
Source organism: Oxyria digyna (assembly GCA_029168935.1). Lineage (NCBI taxonomy): Eukaryota > Viridiplantae > Streptophyta > Magnoliopsida > Caryophyllales > Polygonaceae > Oxyria > Oxyria digyna. The sequence continues at coordinate 9,013,738 of JAPVLV010000010.1, read as the reverse complement.
GAATCTTCGATATATCGTCTAATATATAAGAAAAAATATAGTAATATGAGATCTTGTTTGATTCGTTTCAGCGAGAACTTTAACAATATCAAAAATTTATAATTTTTATTAACGTATATTTGGAGATATTTACGTTACAAAACGTGTCTCGGCAAATGTGTCAAAAGAGAATGGGAAGAACATTAAGGGACAGAGGGAGTATTAGATACATGTTGCTTTTACTTGTTCAAACACATCAACTTTTATATATATATAGATAGACAAGCTGAGAAACAGAGACATATAGGAAGCTACCTGCTCAGTGGGATGGCTGCACTTGGAAAGCAATCATTCACATTAAGGATCATCTTCTAACAATCAAATCACTGTCATTGCAGAAGCTGATGAGCCACTGTCATTACAATTGGTTACAAGTACATTAGCTTCCATACCAGTTATCTCAGGGGATGATGTTTGGTCTCTGTGTACCTACCTACTGGGTCTGTTCAGGTTCCTTATGTACAGTAAGAATAGACAGCAACTCATATATTTTATTGTCCATAATAATTAATACGTAGGTTAAGAGATCTTGAATCAATTTCCTGATATCAAAAACAGTTACAAGAGAATTATCAGCCATTATTATATTATGTAACTTGAATTGACTTTATATGGTAGAAGACAAGTAAGATGCAATATTTTCTGAAGTAGAAATAAAATCTTTTGTTATTCTTTCAGATCACTCAGAATGAAAATAGCAGCAAGAGCAGGATAAAATCACGAAAGTCAAACTGTTATTCATATTAAAATCATACAGCATGTACATAGCAATATTTTAACTCTTGCATTATATGAGTTTTACCTTTTAACGAGCTACATAAGGTTATCCCAGCAATATTTTTCCTCTTGGGAGTAAATTACACAACTCTGTGGTGGAGATCCAGAATGCTAAACATACAACAGAGCAATCAGAGATGGGAATTCCATTTTGAAGTACCCTATTTTCTGATGGCTCCTAAATCGTTCCCCAATCACGAACAGCTGCAGCAGCATGGCATAGTACTGTACTGTCACATTAACACCTGCTTCGTTTTTTACACAAATCATGTAAAATCACGGCCGCTGCTCAATCCGGTGCGCTAAGCCTTCGAGTCGATCAAATGCTGAGACTAATATGAACCTCCACCAAACTGTTGAAGATTCAAACTTCAAATATCAGTTGTTAGTCTTCAACTGGAAAAAAGGGTAAGTGGACAATGAATCATAATCTTCCAATGCTGTATAGACCCAAAGAAGACAGTTTTCTCAAAAGTTTGGTGAAGAATACAAATCATGTTGCTCAAATCTTAAGTTGGGGTTAGACTACAACAAAGAAGAAAATTTTAAATGTCCAAGCTTTTTCCCTGTAGCATTAAATTTCTAATAATTATGATTAAAACTATACAACAATGGCAGATTATGAACTTCATCAAACACCAGCAAGTAGAACATTAGGCAAGTTCATGGTCCTAAACCAGCAAGTTCATGTATTAACACTAGCAGGTTCATTCAAGGAAACTCAGTCAAAATGCAACAAAAAAGGCAATCGAAACAGTTCCATAACACTAGCAAGCACACAATATGAACTTTTATGTATATTTGTTTTGAACCTTCAAAAATATAAGCAAGAACTTTTATGTATATTAGGATGAACTTCCACTGATCTTGGCATGAACCTTTATAATATCAGATTGACAATTCCCTCATATTAACTACTACTGCAGTAGATTATTTAGGGAGATACTGACGAAATCCCCAAGTCAAACACAAAGACAAGCTTATTACCAATTCAATGAGCTCCCTTGTAATGGCAATGGATCCTTTCTTCTGAACTTAACATTAATCCTAATATATTCTCCCAAATTAAAACGATGGACGAAATTACAAGTTCATCAGGTTCAACATACAAGTTCAGCAGGTTCAAAATACAAGTTCATTAGGGTCTCTGTCATTGAATTGGAACGATTTGGAAGCAGGGAGTGTTCTAGGAACTTGGTTGAATCTAATTAATCAACAAGGAACATCAACGAAGGATAATCGCAATACAAACCCCAAATCACTGGATAATAGATGAAATTAGGGTTGGAATGGAGAAATCGAGCATGAAATTAGGGTTTCCGATGACTTACAAATGAGGCTTCTTCTCCATTCCTGCGGCCTCTTCTCCGTTTTCCGCCTCTGATTTGGCGACATCGTCATCACTGTTCTCGCCCGAGTTTCCGGCGACCTCCAGTGGTGCTTTTGAACCACGCAGATTCTAGAAGAGGTGGATAGATGTGCGTACTTCTGGAAGGAAAGCTATCAAAGGGAGCGAAGAGGAGCAGAGCCTTGGAGCGAAGAGGAGTCGTCTGCGGGATCGCCATCGCCATGGATGTCGTTGCTTCTCCAGCAATTGGGAATTAGACCCGTTTTACCATTTTGCCCCTCAGATAATCCCTTAAAATTACAAACTTTGCCACCGTTTAATTTTTTTGCCTTTCTCCCTATTAAATGTCTCAAATTCAATCTGGACCGTTGATTAGCTAATCGGATGGTTCCTATTAGTTTGAACTTCTTTCTAGAACCCATCTCTAGAATTAGAATAAGATATTTAATTAATAAAAATAAAAAGACTTAAATAAATTTAGAATTAATTAGGTAAAAGAGATAATTAATTAAGAAAAATTAAAAAGGACTTAAATAAATTTAAAATTAATAAAAATTTAATTAAATAAATTTATAATTAAATAGGTACCGATTTCATTTAATTCGTTCAACAATCAACCAACTTATATATATATAAGATATATATAGATTGATATAAGAAAATAAGCCAAAAATCAATGGACAAATCACCATATATATATTATCTATCTTGCACAATTGACTGTAGATAAAACCATGACAACATTAAATTTGTTTCCTTCGTTATACTCGTTATACTCCGTAGCACTTTAGGCGAAAACATAACATTTTTCTATGGAAGCTCAACTATCTTTGGTCTCTTTCTACTCGCAACTCTTCCAGATTTGTCACCTAAAGAATTATCTTTCACATTCTTTGATTCTTGGTTTCTTGTTTCATTGTCTTCACCTTCACTATCAGAAGAGCTACTCTCATCTTCTTCATCATCCTCTTCTTCATCACTGCTTTCTTCGGAATCTGATGAGCTACTTTCAATGGGTAAATTAATAACCGGCTGCCTCCCATTAATTGCTGCCTCAGCAGCAGATACAGCTTCAGGGGTTTGGAGATCAGCGACTCCCAGCATCAAATCCTGAAGATGCACAGCTCGGTTTGTTAAGGTCATTTTAGACTAAAAATTTTGACACCAATTTATGGGAAGAAGAAGCAGGTTATTTTACCATTTCAATGTACTCTGATTCACCATCCTTGAGAACTTCGATATCATAATTCTCTGGATTTTCCTAAAAACAATAGATTGGTTAACGTTAGAAAACAAAAACCTAGAGGAAGAACGTAATCATATTTGTAAATGAAATCCATGGAATTACCTTTGCATTGATTTCAAGATTCTTGTTGGCTTGAGATATGACTCCTAGGAAATCCTTCACTTGACTAAGCACTGTGTTCAGGCAAAAAAAGGAGCCACATTACTTAGTCAGTAGTCGGTCTCACTTAAGAATTCTGTTAAAAGCGAAGCACAAGTCCACAACATAACAAGATTATGCAGCCAGATGTATAGTGAGAGAATTAGATGGTGAAAGTCTGAACTTAGGATATAAAAGCAACAACAAAATTATTTGAAATAGGAATAAGTTATTACAAATTTGGTTTTGTTATTTTGTCAGTCATCCTAGTAAAAACATAACCATCTATCAAATCTTAATTTGTACAGAAGAAATCCTTACACAAAACAGTTCTCACACTATTGGAACATCCTGGCTCCATCCAATTCACAATCCAAAATTCTAAGGCAATGTTCCCTTTATGAGTATGAAGAATAAAGAACCGGGTCCGAAATCAAATTCAATTCTTGGTGATGGTTTTTCAGAACTCAACCAAACTCCTTTGGACTCAAGTATTTAAACCCACCTCCCACATCAATTATAGGCAATTTCAACACAGATTTTTTTGTTCATCAACCCTAATTCATTCAAAACACAATTACTCGGTCATAAGCTACTCCAATATCAAACAAATGTCCCCTGAAAAAAAGAAGCAAACTTGCAAGAATAACTCATAAATGGAAATTACCATTGCTTTTGGGAAGAGGAGCTGTCGTAAGGGATTTTCCATCTTGGTTGGGCTTGTCTTGCTTTGAATTCGATCCCTTATTGCAAAAAAGCAGCGCCGATTCTGGCAAATAAAAAAAGATAATTCAATTTCAGAACTTGTTTTCTACTGACGCATGATAAAAGTGTAAAGAGAGTAAGAAGTTTACCTATTGAAGAAGCGTCTTTGTGTTCAAATTGTAGAAGGTCTTTGCTCGTCTTCTCCATCTTTTATCTTCCTCACTAATGGCAGTACTCTAGCGTCGTGGTGCTCGGAAAACCGTATTAAACGGTCAACACACGGTCGGAAACGCGATTTGCTGCAAAACACCCAGCTAGGGTTGGCGAGTTGCAGGATGTTATGAGGACAAGGAAGAGAATCGATATCCTATTTACTTTTAATTATTTATTATTTATTTCGCTGGGCTTGATTTCACACAATGGCCCATGTCCAAAATTAATTGTCTTTGGGTCCGAAATAAAGCATAGATCCAAAATAATACAAATATCACAATTCCATACCCGAAACCGGCCGGAGTCTAAGTTTGTCCGAAACCAAAATAGCCTCACCAAAATTAGCCCGGCAATCGATCTCGACGACAAGTAAGTATTCGTCCCAAATTCAACTCGATCTATTATACAATACTCCGGGTATTAAACACGAAGCAACGTCTTTACAAAAAACTAGACATTTTGCGCGGGTTTTATGACATATAAAACTTCACAATAAGGCATTGTTAAATCGAAGAGTAGAAGATGGTGATATGTTCCACACGAATCCATTATAGACATGCGTTGATGAGTCAAAATCATCATTTGGACGATATATTCGTAAACGTATGAAAGAAATGGAAAAAGAGAAAAATTAAAAATTAAATGCAGTGTGTTTAATTTGGAGAACCCCTAATTTTAGGAAAAAGATCCCATGAGGAATAAAGATCCATCCCCACCCTCCATTCCTTAACAGCCCAACCCATCCTCACCCTTCACGTGTCACTTTTTATCCCCAAATCCGTTTTTTTTCTCTCTCCTCCAGAAATCCGCTTACGCTCGATTCCTCCCTTCTCTGGCTCGCTCGTTTTTTCCGCTTACGCTCAGAAATCCGTCTCGCTCGCTTACGCTTAGAAATCCGCTCAGATCTGCTCGACTTCGCTCAGAGATCCACTCGATTTCGTCCTCTCAATTCCGTCCAGAGAAGTTGCGCTTCGATTCCGTCCGCTCGATTCCGTCCAGAGAAGTTGCGCTTCGATTCCGTCCGCTCCGTCCAAACCACCGGCCACTAATGGAGGTTTCCATGAATTCCGTCGCTGACGACTTCTCTCTCTCCGTCCAAACCGCCTCTGTTTCGTTCGATTCAGGTTACGAACTGATAAACAAATATTCTTTGTTGGATTTTTTGCAATTCTTTCAAGAATATTTTGTATGTTGTGGTTTGATCTTTGCATATCCTTGTTCTATTACGTTTTGTTGTGTGCTTAGGTTTCTTTTTATAATACAGAAAATTGTATTGGTCTTGACATATGGGTAGTTAGCTCTTCTTATTGTGTGCTAGCTAAATGGTTGCTTTTCATTAGATATATCAGTTACATACTTCTATCTTTTCTTAGATTGGATTTTCGTGAAGTTTGGTTAATTACATTGTCTGTTGTTTCTTCTTCGCTTTTTTGCTAATCACAACCTTGATGATTACGCTAGGTGTCTTTCTCATATTGTATTTTTCAGTCAGGATTGCATTTTAGTGCACACAAACAATTTGTGGATTCATTGATGGTAAGGTATTCGAAGAATGAAAGAAAACTATAGGAAGCACACCACCTGTTTGATTAAATTCTCCAACCACATGTTTTTTTGACTTAGAGAGAAAAGAATAAGAACTTGTTTTGAATTAGAGATAGAAGAATATAAACATCTTTGCTTTCTTGTATGATTTTAGGTCGAATGTCTTGTATAGCCATCCAATACGAAGTTTTCATGTATATAAGAATTAGGCACGGACAAAGTTGTTTTTGCATTGGTTTTGTATCTCTAATGCACTCCTAAGAAGTTTCTGTTGCACACACAAACTAGAACTAGTGTATAGTTTAAAATAATGTATTCATGGAAAAAGTGATGCACATATGAGGCATAATTACTGCACACACAAGACAAAGATGATGCACACAGAAGTTTAAATGTGTTCTGTTGTTTCATTCCTTTTTTAGGAGATGAAACTCATATTGAAGAAAGCATCTCATCTATTTCTCCTGGTAGTTTAGCTCAGTTTTACACCCCTGAGTGCGATGTTGCCTTGACGCCATATGTTGGTCATTTCTTTCCAACTCTTCTTCATGGCATGCAATTTTATGCATCTTATGCAAAGGCGTGTGGTTTTTCTACTCGTGTGTGCTCAACAAATAAATTCAACGATTCAGAGAAAACAATAAAGTGGAGGGTGTCTAATCGTTGTGGATGTGATGCGAAGATGTGACTTAGACATGCAGACAACGACGGATATCGAGTGACCAATTTTATGTGTGTTTTAGACTCATGGTTTTGTAATATTCAGTTTTTAGACCTAAATATTATTGCAAGACATCTTTTTGTTCAAAGTGATGCACACAGGTGAAATATGTGATGCACACAGTAGTTCTTTTGTGTTGCACACACACATTAAAACCTCTGCACACACAAACCAAACTAATGCACACGCACATTAAAACTTTTGCACACAGGTACCCAAACTGATGCACACACAAATTAAAACCTTTGCATACACATCCATTCTATAGTATTAATATTATTCTCCTCTAACTTTCATGCACAAAGTTAAGTATTGCACACATTAGACATTTCCAACGCACACAAGTGAAATATGTGATGCACACAGATGTAGTTTTGTGTTGCACACTACTTTTGTACTAGTCAAACACATATAATTAAGTCATGCACACGTTAGATATAAACCATTGCCAATATATATACAAGCTGATGTGGTTTTACATTGTTTTGCCAACATAAGAGTAATATCCATCAACAAAAGAGTTACCGTCATTGATAAGACCAAAACATTCATCCAAAAACTAACTAGAATCTGTTTAAAACCTAACATTCAAGTGCCAATTACACATAATATTTCCTGTTTCTCCCTACTACATTGTTTAACCAACTTTCTTAGAAGGTTTTGCAGTCTTCGGTTTTTGCTCCCTTTGAATAATTTGCGTCACCTTATCTCGATGTGAATTGAATTCGCTGGTTAGTAGCTTGTGAAGGTACTTAATCCTTAGAGTGTCCAGCAACTTCTTAGTTCCTTTTTTAAGGCCATTGTACCAATCGGATAGTCTTGTCCCCATGTACACACACATTAAAACCATTGCACACAGACACAAAATCTATTGCACACATACCTTAAAACCATTGCACACAAAACAACAACTTGTTTTGCGTTAAAGGAACTCTACAATTTTCAAGATATTAATACAATTCTGCCGGACCAGAGTTCAGATTACCAAAAAGACACCAGTCTGAACCATGTACTGCTTCCATTTTACGTGAAGAAAATGAAGTGTTGAATGGATTCTCCAGAAAAGAACAAGTAAATGCAGTTAGGTTATGGACTTATGACTCGAGCTAAACTGAACAAGCGAAATGAGAATGTCATTAAAGTAGGTGCCTAAACCTAAACTTAGCGGAGGATACATAACTACTGGGCTAGAGATCTTTCTAAATCTATTGCACACACACCTAAAAATCATTGCACACAAATCAATTCTATTTGTATTAATTCTATTCAACTCTAAATGTCATGCACACAACATATGTGTGTTTATTTGATGCACACACACCTTAAAACCATTGCACACAAATCAATTCTATTTGTATTAATTCTATTCAACTCTAAATGTCATGCACACAACATATGTGTGTTTATTTGATGCACACACACCTTAAAACCATTGCACACAGACACAAAATCTGATGCACACACACACACATTAAAACCATTGCACACAAATCAATTCTATTTGTATTAATTCTATTCAACTCTAAATGTCATGCACACAACATATGTGTGTTTATTTGATGCACACACACATTAAAACCAGTGCACACAGACACAAAATCCGATGCACACACACCTTAAAACCATTGCACACACATCAATTCTGTTTGTATTAATTCTATTCAACTCTAAAAGTCATGCACACAACATATGTGTGTTTATTTGATGCACACACACATTAAAACCAGTGCACACAGACACAAAATCTGATGCACACACACCTTAAAACCATTGCACACACATCAATTCTGTTTGTATTAATTCTATTCAACTCTAAAAGTCATGCACACAACATATGTGTGTTTATTTGATGCACACACACACACTAAAACCATTGCACACAGACACAAAATCTATTGCACACACACATTAAAACCATTGCACACACATCAATTCTATTTGTATTAATTCTATTCAACTTTAAATGTCATCCATACACATCAGTATTGATGCACACAAACATAAAAAACTTTGCACACAAAATTAAGAACTAATGAACACACACAAAATCAGATAGCAATCAATCCAAATATAACCATGCAGGCAGGCAATTCTGTTGAGTCTCTGTGTCGGCATTCAACTCTTACCTTCGCACCTGCATACAGAAATTGTGTTATGTGATTGATGAACACTACCAAGAATTGAAGAACATATAGCAAGGATATCAGACTACAGGAGTGAATAGTGAATGTAAAGCAGCGATTAACACATGAGAATATAATTTTGCAGGCGGAAAGAAGCCTGATAGATCTGACGAAACAAAAATATAGTAGAATCAGGTCTGAAGCAGTGGTTAGGGTTTTGAATGAGAGAATCGGCATAGATGCATGGAGAGCAGATCTAGTCATGTAGAGATGAAATTAACGCAATTACAAGAGCGTGTTTGAGCTTAGATCCACCAGATCTAACAACAGAAGCTTCAAAAAACTGACAAGATGAAAAAAGAGGAAGGAATAAAGTACCAGCGATGTAATTGGTGAGTTGAGTTTCGAAGCCGGCACGGCAAGTATCGCAGTAGACGCGACCAATGACTGAGTAAGGACTAGGAAGATGACGAGCGCTAGCGGTGAACGCCGCCATGGAAAGCACAAGGAGAGCAACAACGATGAGCTTCATTTCTTCGGAGCAAGGGAACTCGCTGCTCCGACCTCACCTCCGATCTTCCAGTCCTTTGCTGTCTCTTTCCCAATGTCGCTCGGAATGTCGCTCGCCAGTCGCTCGCTCGTCGTCGTTCGCTCTCCAGTCGCTCGCTCGTCGTCGTTCGCTCTCCAGTCACTCGCAAGTCGCTCGGAATGTCGCTCGCCAGTCGCTCGCTCTCAAGTCGCTCGCAAGTCACTCGGAATTTCGCTCGCTCGCCGTCGCTCGGAATGTCGCTCGCTCGATCGGAAATGTGGACGAGAGGGAGGAATCGTGGGAGAAGGAGGAATCGTGGAAGCTAGGTCAAGATTTTGGGTGATTTTGGGGGAAATCGTGGGAGAAGGAGGGAGAGAAAGAGTCTGGGAATATGTTGTGGGACCCCTATATTTTGGGCCTTTGGATCAACTTCATCCGAAGGATGAAGTTGATCCTTAGTCTTTATCTAGAGGGCCGTCCTCACCGGAATCGGACCCCTAATTTTATAGTATATATTAAGATTGCGCCACTCAACACACTTTAAGTGGAGACATATATATTTTTTTTTCATTATTTCTCATTCAATAAAATTTATTCAATCCACTCACCTAGGATGTAAAATCACTCACCCACCATGTAAAACCACTTTTTAAATAAAGGGGAAAATGGAATCTATGAGATCCTAAACTAAAAATTAAGAATTCCTACAAATATACTCACTCCGTTAAAAATTACTTGTTCCTGGAGTCCAAATCATTTGTTAAAAATTACTTGTCTTTTAACATAATTTTACACATTTTTTTCCAAATTTACCCTACTATTATTTATTGTTTCATTTATTCTCTCACTATTCTTTCCTTTATTCTCTATGTCATTACTTAAACTATGAAGGATATACTTGTCTAAAATTTTAATCAATAAATTCTCCCTAAAATTGCTCCAAGGACAAGTAATTTTTAACGGAGGGAGTATATCGTATATGACAATAATTGCAACTATGGTCTCTAGAGCTATTGTATTATTGTTGTTATAGTAAGGCAATTGTAAATAGTATGTTCCCAATTCCCCTCACATTTACCGATTAATTATTGATCTATTGACATTATAAATAGATAAATTTATTAACTAGATGACACGTATATTGTACGGGTCTAACACTAGTTTGTTATAATACAGAACATTTTTCTGATTTTACTCGACATGAGTAGCATAGCTCATGCTTAAAAAAAAAAGTGTAACATAACTATTTTTTTTAATATATGAAGACTCTTTCTCCACAATCGTGTCATTTATATCAAATAACATGCAATTTACTTTTATTTTTGTTGTAAATTTAGACCATATATTACATAGTTAATATGGATGTCAAGGTTTAGTTTCTAGTGAAACAAGGATTTATAGTAAAACAATAGTATCATCTAATGCGTTAGATCAATATTGAATTGACGGATCAGATTAAATCAAATAAAGTGCAATAAAATAACAAATGGAATGTATCAATGAAACAACTACCAAATCCCGATTTCAAAGATTTTATCATTGTTTAAATAATTTCTAAATTGGATAATTGTTCTCTCCTAAATTAATTTTAATATCTCCTAATTTGGTACGTATCTTTGCTCCATGAATTAACTCTTCTACTCCGTCATTGAAGAACTCCATTCTTTAAATCGTTCCTTAAACATCCTTTATTATAGTACGTTTAAAATGATTTCTTCCAACTTCGATCAACTCGTCAATTTCGCCGATGGAACCTCTAGTCACATCGGCGTCAGAAACCATCATGTTCACTGAGTCGACATCTTTCTAAATGTCTCTACAAAGTTGTCTTCTCCGAGTTATTGAGCGTATCGGGACACGATTTCAAATTAATCGGCCATTTCAAATTAGTCTCCCGATATATCATCTTCAACAACAAGTACTCAAATCGAAATTATTGATTAACTTTGGTGATATTTTGGATTTGGTCGTGTTTTCAAATACCTATTTGTTTTTAACTTAAGTTATTCATTGTTGTGTTTATTACTAGTTTTCTCTTTTGACATATCTTGATCGTCTACTAGCTTTTCTAAAAAAATAATGTTCACCAACAGAATGTTCATCACATTATAATATAATGTTCACCAATTTGAATTAGACTTAAATTTTCATTTATTTTTATACTTTAACTTTTTCATTTATTATTGAATCACCTCCGTACCGTCGTCGGACCTCCGTCGGACCGTCGCCGAACCTCTACCGGGTGGTTGTCGGATGGTCGCTGGACCACCATAACTACCCCACTACAAGTGGAGGTAACTAGTTTAATCTAAGTCATTGGATGTCAATGAATCAAATGGCTTAGATTTATTTTTATTTATCTCTATAAGAGTGTTTATTAAGGGATTCACACCCTAAATATAATTATATTATTAGAAATATTTAATTTATGCAACCCTAAGTTGTTATATTTGCCATTCCAAAGTATTATTTGACTTTTTGTTTTCCAGTTTCTTAGTGTTTTCTGTGTCTATTTCCATGCTACATAGATCGTCGATAAGAACTTCTTCACAAACCCTTTTAAGAGTGGCTATCTCAGAAGTACTAAACAGTATGAATTAAGATGGTATTTCTCAGCATGCCTGTAAAGCTGTAACAGAATCAAAAGATAGAGAAATGGTCAAATATTTGTCTGATGCTGAATCAAACTCACAGTACAAATAAAATCTTCAAAATTCAAAAGATTTTAATTGCAAGGTAGTACCATAGCCATAAATTAATGGAGATCCATATCTTTGGAGTAAATAGCAAAAAGACAATCAACATGATGCTCTCCACAAAACTTTCTTTCTTTCCTTCCTTACTTCATACTCCATTTTTTTTTCCAACTTTTTCGATTTAATTTTTATTGGGTTCGTTGTATTTTTTTTATTTACTTGTTTTGAATGCCTGCCTTGTTAAACGAGTTGTACCCTTCATTTCAAATTCATGTTAGGTATCAATTCTTCACTGAACTTTCTTGAGGTTAGGGTTGAGTTTTCGGTGATAGTTGCGATCATGCATGTGCTTTAATAAAGATTCTTTGATTACGGGAGCAACGTCATTGTATTCATTTAACACTTCCGCATGATTCTTACTCGCGTGTTTTTGGTGGCGTTTTATTTAATTGTGTTTTGCTTATCAATCGCTCTAGCCTCTAAGTTGTTTTTTACTGTAGCTTTTAACTCTTTAATTATTTTGTTGTATTTTATATGCTTGATTTATTATTATTTTTATCCGTTTTAACCCGCGTCAATTTATTAACCTCTCAATTTACCCCTTTTTCTTGGATGTGTCGAATACTTTCCTCTTGAAACAATAATATTTTTTCCCTCTCCCCTTTCTGTGCATCTTCTTCTTATTATTTGTTGTTATTCTTTCTATTTTTCTCCTCTTAATTACTAATCCCCACCACTTTTAAAGATGTATACATTTATGCATATACTAACAAAACTGTTACACCAGGGTCTCTTCTCTGAATTCCAATGAGGAAACATATCTCATATCAACAGCTGTGATTATGCATGGCCCTTTTACCCTTACAAGTTACAAAATTATGATGAAACTTTACACTAGAAATGGAAATTTTGTACATACTTTGACATTCAACTAGTACTGGCTAGTACCTCTTTTGTGTCTTTACTCTACACTGCAGTAACACACAAATTACCACCCACACCATAACAAAACTTGTTATACCTCGTCTTTTTTTATTATTATTGAAATCACTGCGCTTCTCGGATTTTTTGCGCGTCGTTGCTTTCTAGACCCCTCTTAGCTTGCTGAAATTAGGTTATCAGCAATGAGTGTTACATAGAACAGGTTACATAACACATTTTTCACATTTTTCTCTCTTTCACATCATTAATGTAACTCATCTCACTTTTTATCTATAATGGGGGTTACATATACATATTTATCATACTTATATCTTAATATTTTTTTAAATAAATATTGTGTTATAATTGTATTATGTTAGATTAATATAAGTGAAATATTTTTGTTTATAGATTTCAAACGAAATTAATACAAATCAACGTCATTATGCATGCTAAAACATCATTCAAACGAAAAATCATTGAAATACATACAAGTACATAAAATGATAACAAAATAATCAAAATACAACGTTGACTAAGCATGAATTCATACATAATTATGTCTAAAATTCCCCCAATTCAAGAATAACTTCATGTTTATGATTCAAAATTAAAAAGTATGTTTCTAGTTTTCCTAAGTGAATAATAACTTATATAACAATTATGTTTTTAGTTTGTATTGAGCTTGAATGTTAAATTAAATATATATTTTGAACGTAATCTATATATAGTTTGCATTGACTCAATTTATTTTATAGAAAAAAGTAATACATATATGTATATATATGGAATATGAGTGTCTATATGTAGATAAAAAAATATAAATATTAAAATATCTTTTTATTTTTTTTATAATTTATATAAGCCTAATATTTTGTTGAAAAACTATATTATATTACTTAAATATAAATTTAGGAGAACCATAAAAGTTAGTCTTCCATTCCTATGAAATCAATGTTTGGGTTACATAGTATAGGTTACATAGCAAAATCAAATAATAAAATATTCTATCTAATCCCGATTGTGGAAAGTGTTATGGGTGCGTACATCCTAATACGTTAGATTATGTATGTGCGGATTTCATATACATTGGATTGATTATACGTTGTACCATAAAAACATGCATTAATAATAATTTAGTGCATTTACAAGTTTCATATAGGCATTTTGCTCAAGCAATGTCAATGATTTTGCATATTCTGATCTTCTTCATATTTTTTAAAATCAAGTTTGATCACACACCAACACACCATTACATTGAATTCAATGATTATTTATCATATCTCTCTCTATATATAGAAATACCACTAATTACCAAATTCAGCCATGCCAGCTGCCAAGAGAAGAGTACCAGCAGTAGTAGTATTAGCAGCAGAGTTCATGAAATTAGCTCCTTGATCACACGGAAGCAGTGATGAGGAAGACGATGAAGAGAAAGACGACGACAACAACGAAGGCGAGTTTGCAGAAGACGAAGACGCCATTGCAAGAATACCAAGATGCTCAGCATCAACATTTCCATACTCCAATTCTGTCAACTTTTCTTGCAGTATAGAATCATTTATATTATAGTTGACAGGTTCATGAGATGGTGGATTAGGCATGTCCATCATCAGCATCAGCATCATCTTCCTCTGATGATCATCATCAACATCCACATCACCCAAGTGGATCACTTCATCCTGCTTTAAAGCTGGTGGATTGAGATTTGGAAGTACTAATCCATGATCATTACCATAAATCTGATAATTACATGGAGACCATAGTGAAGGCTCACAAGTTGACAGATTAGGCAGTAAAATGTTATTTAGTGGAACTTGATTGGAGAAGAAAGTTGGATGGTCAAGTTGCGGCGCGAGCCAAGTTGGGTTCGGGTTTGGAGGTGAGAAGAAGGTTCCTGAAGAATTAGGGTCAAGGAAAATAGTTGATGGAAGATGATGATCAGAGAGGTATAATTCTTGAGAAGCCATGAGCTTCTTCTTGATTGTTGAGTTCCAGAAATTCTTCACCTCATTGTCTGTTCTTCCTGGTAGACATTTTGCTATCTGTGCCCACCTGCAAAATTCTTAGCTTACATTACACCAAACCCAGAACATAAACAAAAATAAAGCTGTCACCTTTTTTCTTATACTGGTAAAGAACAGATGAATATACCTGTTGCCTAGGACTCTGTGAAGCTCAATGATTTGAGCAGCTTCTTGAGGAGAGAAGCTTCCACGTTTTAGGTCTGGTCTCAGATAATTTATCCACCTTAATCTGCAGCTCTTTCCACATCTCTGAAGCCCTGATCAACACCCAAAATTCAAAAAGTTTTCATCTTTATATCTAATGAGTGCAATTACAAATAAAATAGAAACTACCCAGTAAAGAAATCATACAAGAAATTTTTAATTGTTTTTTTGTAAGTGTAATTACCTGCTAATCTGGGGACAGAGCTCCAGCAGCCATGGCCATAATTGGAGATGTAGTTGATGAGCTTCTCATCTTCTTCAGGAGACCAAAGGCCTCTCTTCACCTTCTGCTTGTTGCAGCAAGAATGAGGACTCATCTTGGATAGTGATGGAGATGAGAAAGCAGACAAAGGGAGTGAAAATACTACAACTGACTCATATGGACTGATATATATAAAGAGGCCAAGACTAAGGGTAGCAGAAGAAGAGGTTTTGTTTCTTGTATTTTTAATGGAAAAAAGATCATAAGAGGATTTTGGAGCAGAGAAAGAGTTGTGTGAAATTAATGTGGAAGGAGAGTACCTTAAGTAATCTGGTCCCGTTTTGAGATTTCATTGTTGTAACAATATTGTACTGTCAAATTATACCTTTATCTTATACATGTGTGTACATCAGTACATATATCATGTATGTATAATGTATTTTATGTTTTTTTCCTATGTCCTAAAAAAATGAAATTGGTGTGCACTTAATGGATCACAAGTGATATTTTGCTTGATCAGGAAAGATACATTACTCTCTCTTTTTTAAAAACTGGTGATTGCTGGGTCTAAAATTATCCAAAAAAAAATTACATCAAGAAACTAATAGACCCAATTGTAGCTGCATATGAACATGAAAGAACTTGATACGACCAATTATACACAACTTTCTGAGGTGAGGGGAAGTTGCTCGTTCTTACCAACTGAACCAACATGCGTTAACATTATCAAGAAATTTTCTTGTGTAGGTATATCGGCACATGCTAATTACGAGTTCAAATTTTCAATTTTCTTGCAAATTATATCTTAAATTGGAATTAATTGATAATGTTTTTTGAATTAATAAATTAGTAGCTAAGTAGTTAAATGTTATATTTACAAATTATCATGTATTACCATGTTATTTCTGCACATACGGTCTTCAATTAGTGACTCCTCAAGGAAGCAGTTTTTCATTTCGATGGGTAAGGCTGTGTATGAAGTTTTATTTTATCATGTAGTTTTTGACAAACTGTAAACTGAGTTAGCTTGAGCCATATTGATAAATAGTCACCTTGCTTACGAATTTGTCCTAATCAATCACTAATTATTCCTATATCAATCACGTTGGGTTGATGTAGCAGCTTTACGTAAGTTTATATAGTGATAATTAGTTAGTCAGTGTTGGGTGTAAATTGTAAACAGTTTCACATTATGATGAGGAAAGTTCCGGTGTAAATAACTCTTAACGTAGGAAAAACGAACCGATCACGTTCACAGATTACACGTCAACGTTCATATTCTAGATGGTATTGTTCATAATCTTGACCATAAATATTTTTGGACGGTTTTAGTGAGGGACGCGGTGACATAATTGTAATTACCTGTGAATTTTTTTTCTCCTCAAAATGACCTCAAATATTTTATCACTCAGATTATGAACATTACCGCTCAAATTATGAACATTAGCTTGTTATCTGTGAGCGCGTAAAACTTCGTTTTTTCTACGTTAAACTTTGTTTTCACCGAAACTTTTCTATTCGAATGTTTTATGCGTATAACGATTTAAAACCAACGACAAAATACTTTGAAAGATCATGTTCACTAGTCTTGATGTCTTGTCGTAAACCATGAGAATACAGGAAGACAAGCAGGAGCATAAATTGTTGCCATGCAGACGAGTCCAACAATCAAAAATTTCCTTTTTGAAGGCCCACCTTAAATTGTTTTTAAATAATATTATTATTTTGTTGATGTGAGACATAAAATATATTGTGTAAAGAGGTGTGAAATGTAACAAAACTGGTTCCTATTAATATGTGTATTAGTTTGAAAGCACACATGAAGATGTATATGCAAGCTAGTTAGTGGTCTCGAGTAATTTGATGGCAATGACCTACAACCTAATCAAATGTGACTTAATTTGGTTAGGTGAGGAGAATGGATGAAAACGTTCATGTGACCTCATTTTCTTGACTAGCCAAAGATAGCTCAGTAAAATACTAAAGCTAAATAACAATTTAGATTGAGTTTAACAATATTGCAGCTGATAAATTTAGACTTACAACAAACGCATCATATGTAAGTGATATATATATATTGCAGCCTGATCGACTAGTCTCAAGTATACATTTTTCTAAAAAATTTCAAATGTCGAACGCCTCAGGAAGTGTTTATCCCTACTCACAATTCAAAGTGAAAGTGATATATATATGTTGCAAAAGATAAGATACAAACATGCAAATATTGCAAATGTTAGGGAATTGATTAGTGATACGTGTGACAAAAAATCATTAGTTGGCCTATTGGAATGAGCTACTAGATTTATTTAAGTGGTTTTTGAGAGGTTTCGTGCTCAAATCCCCCTAATAATTTGTACAAAAAATTAAACTCAAATTCCCCTTGGGAAGTTTTTATTTCATACCTAGCCATGCAAAATATTTTACGGCAGTATAGCTATAAAGTGATATTTTGTAGTAATATTTTTTGCTATAGTCATAAAATTTCCGTCTCAAATAATCTCTTGGCTATAAGTTTATCGCTGCATTTTCCGATGCTTGAATTGAAGCAAGTAAAAGACAGGAAAAAAATATATGTATCACAGAGGAGTACAAAAATATGGCGAAGTAAATAAA
This sequence comes from Oxyria digyna, assembly GCA_029168935.1. Classification (NCBI taxonomy): domain Eukaryota; kingdom Viridiplantae; phylum Streptophyta; class Magnoliopsida; order Caryophyllales; family Polygonaceae; genus Oxyria; species Oxyria digyna. The sequence continues at coordinate 8,995,691 of JAPVLV010000010.1, read as the reverse complement.
CGGTTATTTACATCTTATGTAATACAACTGGTCCTTCCAATTATGTACAGCTTAGATGGGTAATTAGTCCCCTTTTTTAACAATAACAAGGCCGAGACAAAGCAATTAAGTCTCGAATGCTTTGTATAGAAGTATTGTTGCATTTAAAACAAATTTTCATTAACATCAAATATCTTGTTGTGATACATATTTATGCAAATTTAATTTATGTTAGATGGGTGTCCTGTACGTGTGGGGTTGAGCTTTCTTTGCACAGTTCATTTTAATTTCTTCATTAGTACAATAAAACATTATCTTATCGATCAATAGCGAAGGGACGACATTAATCGTCCTTACAACGATTTATCATATACTCCCTTCGTCCCCTAATGTTGTTCCCATGTCAAATTTGTGCACTATTTACAATTTAACACAATTTACTAGATTGTTTCCGATTCATAAGAATAAATATGGTCATATGAGATCTTGTTTTGTTCGTCTTATTGAGTACTTTACAAATATCAAATTTTTATAAATTTTAAAAACATATAATAAGTGATATTACGATGCAAAATGTATCTCGACAAACGTGTCCAAGTGAAATGGGAAGAACATTGAGGGACGGAGGGAGTAGTAGTATATGCTACTTATCTACCATTGGTGCGTGATATACTAGTACTCGGTAACTGCATTTTTCGATGCAAGGATTAATTAAATTAATTAAAAGATAGTATGGTCCAAAAAAGTCGCGTTTTGGTTGGGTGTTATGTAATTGAATATAATTAAGAATGTAAAAAAAACAGAACACAGTTAGAGTTTCTATCTCCTAGAAATGAGAGGTTCATAGTGAAGATGGAAATGATGGAGAAAATGGATGGTCTCAATGAGTTTTCAAAAAATTAGTTCAGTTTCCCGTAACTCGCACGAGTTTTATAAAATAATAAATTTAATTTTAATACATACATAACTTAGGTTAAATTATTTTATCAAATAGATTTAGTTCATTTACCACATACAAATTTAATTTAATTTTTTAAAATAATTATTTAATTTGAATTATTACCTAAATTGGCTAAATAGCTAAAGTAAAAAGATGATCAATTTTTTTAATATAAAGTTTATTAGTTAGTATGATAAACATTTTTAATAAAGAAAGTGTTAATCAAGCATTGTTTAAATATTTAAATATATTTAGTTTAAAGTATTTAAAATTTATGAATTATAAGATGAAATCTTTCTATATAATTATAAAATAACTCTTTGTATATTAAAGTACATAAAATATGGTTTGGAAAATTTTAAAAAGATAAATAAAGAAGCATAATATCTTGCATATCTTAATTATCCTAAAATAAGGATTTACACATATTTATAATTTTCCTATTATATAATTTTTTATCAAAAAAGAACATGATTGAAAAATGACATGTGGCAAAATGAATATTAAAATAACATGTGACAGTTTTTATGAGGAGGTGACATTTGTCGAAAATAAATGATTGCTTTTTTTTTTGGTTTCCCACTCTAGTTCAGCGGTTAGGGGACTCCCCTATTACCCTTACATCTAGAGTTCGAGCTGCGTGGGTGACTCTCCCAACAAACAATTTGTTTTACACTCCACAATAGAATGGGAAAGTGGAGAGAAAACATCGTCATCCCTAATGTTGCTCGTGCACTACGCTTTCAAGGATCTTTACCTTTGGAATTTTTTGGTCAACGTGTCCTTACAACTACACATCTTATCAACCGGACACCCACACCTTAACTAGGGAACAAGAACCCTTATGAAGTCTTGTATCAGCGGGAAAGTACTCTCATTTACCGGTCTTCACTTGTCTATGCTTTGCTTCACAAATTACACGTTCACATGACAAATTTGCTTCTCGTAGTCGCAAATGCGTCTTATTAGGGTATCCTATTGGCCAATTAGGTTGGAAGTTATATGATCTCGAGACTAATCAAGTCTTTGTTTCTCGGGACGTTGTATTTTGTGAGTCCATTTTCCTTATGGAGAACCCAAAGTTTCTTCATCTCCATCTGATAGTCTTGTTCATCCTGCTTTTTATGATGATGGCATTTCGCAAGAGATCCCGCGGGATCCAAGCCGTGACCGCGGCTCAGCAACAGAACCTACTGTCACTCTAGAGACCGAACCGCGCTCGCGAGATCCAAGTCGAGACCGCGACTCAACAAGAGATACTCCAGAAAATGACCCGCACCTACGGAACTCAAGCTTCACCCGCGACTCTAAAAACAACCCGCACCCGCAGATTTCAAACCGCACCCGCGGTTCTGAAGCAGAAACACATGCTTTACTGGATAACAAACCGCTACCTCGGGACATGGACCGCTCCCCACGGTTTACTCCTTGACAACTTTTTGCCCTCCGATGACAGTGTGAGTTCAGAAATAGTTGATTTAACTACTAGACGTTCTTCTCGTGCCAAGAAACCGTCTGTTTTGCTTAGAGATTATGTCTGCAATACTGTATACGGCTCCGTTTCTACACCCCCCCTTGCATCTTCACTCACTCTGTCATCGTCCTCAAGTACTCCTTATCCTATTGTTGCGTTTGTTTCTTGTGCCACGTTTTCTACTTCACATGCACAGTTCTTAGCAGCCATTACATCGAATGTTGAACCTACTCGGTTCTCAGAGGCAATTCAGCATGCCCCGTGGCGGGATGCGATAAAGAGTGAGCTTGATGCACCTGAGCGGAATGGCACCTGGATTCTCTTTACTTGCCTGAAGGCAAGAAGGCTATCGAGTGAAAATTGGTGTACAAGATTAAGTTCCAAGCAAATGGAGAGATCGAGCGCTATAAGTCTTGCTTGGTGGTTCTACGTAACCGGCATGTTGAAGGGATCGACTTAACTGAAACTTTTTCTCTTGTTGCGAAGATGGTCACTATTTGGGTTTTTCTCTCAGTTGTTGCAGTTCGAGGATGTCATTTGCATCAGATGGATGTTCACAAGGCATTTCTCCATGGAGATCTAGATGAGGAGGTCTATATGTTCCCACAACTAGGATATGTCGACTCCTCTTCAAAAGAAAGTGAAGAAATCATTGTATGGCTTGAAACAGGCACCTCACAATTGGTTCTCAAAGCATGCTTTGATGCTTTGTACTTTTGGTTTTCAACAGAATAGGGCTGATTATTCTTTATTCTTGATGTCTCGAGGTGATTCCATTGTCCATGTCTTAGTCTATGTGGATGTTCTTATTATTGCGGGGAATACTTCTAGTGACATTGATAGTGTCAAGGCTTATCTCAGTCGTTGTTTTTACATGAAGGATTTGGGGCCTTTTAAGTATTTTCTCGGGCTTGAGATTGCTCGCAATTCCTCTGGTATTCTTGTCTCTCAGCAAAAGTATATTCTAGATAACTTAGCTGAAGCAAGGATTCTTGCAAGCCATGCGAGTTTCCTATGGACTCTCATCATCAGTTGGGCAAGATTAATGGTCCGGCCTTACAGGACCCTGAACGGTATCGACGACTCGTTGGTCATCTTATCTATCTTACTATCACTAGACCTGAGCTTTGGTATTTTGTGCATGTCATGTAACAGTTTATGCAAATCCTCTCCTTGACCATTGGCAGATTGCCTTACATGTTTTGAGGTATTTGAAGGGAAACCCTGAGACGGTCTTCAACTCTCTTCTTCTAGCTCTCTTCGTTTGTCATCTTTCTGTGATTCTGATTGAACTACTTGTCCCACCACTCGGCGCTCCATCAATGGGTATTTTATCAAACTTGGGGAATCCCGAGTCTCTTGGAAAACGAAGAAGCAAGCTAATGTCTCTCGATTATCTATTGAAGCTGAATATCGTGTCATGGCTGGTACATGCAGCAAGATCACTTGGTTGAGGTATCTCCTTTATCTTTGGGAGTTAATCATACGAATCATGTTCGCTTATTTTGTGATAGTCAGGCTGCTTTGCATATTGCTGCCAACCTCGTGTTTCATGAGCGCACGAAACACATTGAGATTGATTGTCATTATGTTCGTCATATGATATATTGTGGTTGGTCTAGTAGTTACTGCTCACATTTCAACGACTCAGCAACCCGCGGATATCTTCACCAAGGCTCTTGGTGAAAAGCTATTTCAGTTTCTCATATGCAAGTTGGGCATTGTTGATCCACATGATCCAACTTGGGGGGAGTATTAGAGATAGTTTATCATATTAAATGATAATATTTATAGGCTTGGTCTATATGCACACGTTTTTTTTGCTAAATGCACACTATTCTGTGCGGTAACAGTTGCAGTACACATCTGTGCGTTAAGGCTTACCGCACCAAAGGAGTCCGGGGCATTGTTGGAATTTTTTCTGAAACCTATACGACGCTGGTGCGGTAAGAATTACCGTACAGATCTGTGCGTTAACATTTAACGCACACAGTTAATACGAGATTAACCCCAAAAAAAATTTAACTTCTGAAAAACCTGTGCGGTACCGCACATAATTTTTTTTTTTTTTTAATTAATAATTTTTTTTTAAAAAGTATTAAAATACTAATATCCTGTGCGGTAACACTTACCGCACAGGTTTAATATATTAAAAAAAATATATAATATGGTGCGGTAACCCTTACCGCACCAGTTTTAAGTAATTAAAAAATAATAAATTGGTGCGGTAAGTGTTACCGCACCGTTTTTTTTAATAATTATTTGAAAATAATTAAATTAAATTTGTAAGAAAATAATAAATATAATCTGTGCGGTAACTGTTACCGCACAGGTTTTTTTGAAAAAATGCCCGTTGGAATTTTATGCCCGTTGGTGCGTTAACTATTACCGCACCAACGGGCATAAAATTCCAACGGGCATTTTTTGGTTGTATATATAGGTTGAGCTCTCTTGTTGAAGTTTTGCAATGCACACCACAATGTCTTATAATTATGAGAGTAGTAAGGATGATGGTAACGACAATTGGATATCAGGGGTCGTGGAAGAAGAATACGAAGTCGATGAAGAAGAGGAAGTGGACGAAGAAGACGAAGAAGTCGATGAGGAAGTGGACGAAGAAGAGGAAGAAGGCGAAGCAAATGTATCAATTGCATTAGACGATTGGACTCCGTTACCGATTTTGGTTAGTATATTATGAATTTAAATTTTGTATTTAATTGCATGAGATTTAGGTTAATTAGTTAAAATTGCGTATCTAAGTAATGTAGTTTAATCAATATAGAAAGAAGACTTTAGACCACATTTTAGTACTGCGCAAATGTGGGATAGTAAAGAAGAGATGATGGAATGGACAAAACAGAGAGCAAGGGATTTAATGATAGTTTTGGTACATCGTACATCTAGCAAATATTGCGTTGATTTTGTATGCGATAACCTAGATCGGGTAGGCCGAAAGTGAATTTAAAAAATCCAGAATTGCCGGTTCCGAGGCTTCGTGACCGAAAATCGAAGAAATGTGGTTGTACATTTGAGTTATATGGGGTTCGTATAAAAGAAGGGTCTTATAGTTATAAATGGATCGTGAATGTTGTAGAAGGTCGTCACAACCACACCCTTCCTACTAGTTTTCATGGGAATTCATTCGTGGGTAGAATGAGCAAAGAGGAGGAGAAAATAGCAAGGGAAGCGGGGGATGATCGCAAGACGCCAAAAAACATACTTATTCAGCTTAGGGAAAGAGACCCGCAAAATGTGACATCCATGAAGCAGATTGCCAATTTTTTGCAGAAGATCAATTTTGAAGATCGCGGTGAATTGTCAGTTACTCAGTGGTCTCTAAATTTTCAGAAAGAGAACAAGTATTTTTGTCAACCTTTGAGGAACACGAGGACGAATAAGGTTGAAGTCCTTTTTTTCGCTCACCCGGAGTCGATTCGTTTGTTCAGGAAGTTTCCTCACGTGATTATCATGGACGCCACATACAAGACAAATAGGTATGATATGACTTTAGTGGAGATGGTTGGTTTCACTTGCACGCACAAGACGTTCAACATCGCATATGCATTCATGGCTCAGGAGACAGTAATGCATTACAAGTTTGTGATGATGTGCGTTCATGAGTTGTGTAGAAATTTGGGAGTGATGCCGAAGGCTATAATGACCGACTGTGAAAAGGCTTTGTTGAGAGCAATCAAACTTGTGTTCAAAGACACTGATGTGAAGCAACTATTGTGTTGGGTGCACATTAAGCACAACATCCAGTCACACGTAGAAAAAGTGATTAAAAATACTAAAAGGGCGGAGAACTTTGTTACGCAATGTTGGGGGATATTTTGCTCGAGCACCGAAGAAATCTACGAAGAGAGGTTGAGAAAGCTGAGAGATTCATGGAAGAGGGGCATTGTTGGTTACGTTGAAAAGTACTGGTTTACTCCGTACAAGAAGTTCATAGTTAGAGCGTGGACGGACTACACTCTTCACTTTCACACAAGGACTACAAACAGGTATCTTTGTTTGTTTAGTTGTTAATTTGGACCACCATATTATTAATGCTAATGATTAGAAATTGTGTTTATTTAGGGTGGAGGGGATGCATAAGGTGTTGAAAGAAATTGTGGGTTCTAGTAGAGGAGGCTTCAACAGAGTGATCGTGAGGATCCACCATGCGGTCATAGTTCAGATGGACCTGATTAGGGCGACGATGAACCAAGCACTTACCACTCGGCAAATGGTCTTTGATGACCCAACCTTTCCTCCTAGCATTCGAATGTTGTTTTCAAGGCTATTTTACCGAGTGTCAGATAGGTGTTTTCTGTTGAGTCGATTTTTTCGTTTCGAGACGTTTTTAACCATTTTTATCAATTTTTGACGTACTTTGTCGTTTTTCGCCTTTTTCAAAAAACTAAAGTTTTGCTATCAATATTTGACATCACTCCAAGTCACGACCCTCATTCCCACTACCTTGCCCACTACCTTGGCCTTCCTCGTGGATTGAATGCCGAAAAAGCTGAGATTGACGAACCGGAGCTGGAGCCATCGGTGGAGCCCCGTCAGTCAAAACTCCAAGGAGACGCCTCATGAACTCATCGATATCTGCAGGCCTCCTCTCTGGTGGTGTCTCCAAGAAAGCTCGAATCTCACAAGTCACTAGCTGGGTCCGCTATATTAACAACATATCAAAACATTACAATCAAATATACTAATTGAATGAATATGACTAATAAAATACATAATCGTACCGCAAAACTGTCAACCGAAGGTGGAATACGCAGCGGACCAACTGGACGATCGAGTCTACGTGATCTGGGATCCACCAGAGGATGAGAAACTCGATCATACCAATCGAGATAATCATCTGTGACTGCCCAATAGTACGTCGCTCGTGGCTCCCGAATCTGTATCAAAGGCCTGGGGTCCTGATCCCACACACCAAGCAGATCCTTCTCAAAGCCAACTGAATAATGCGTCAGCCTGTTGTTACGTGTCACCTGGATGGGCTCTGGGGGAGGATCTGGGATACCTTGCACATGTCCAAACTGTCGCAGCAGGCGACCTGGCTGATAGAGCTCCTCGATGTCCAGACAACGGAGAATGTCCTCAAACAAAGACGGGGCGTACTGCGGAAGTCTGAAATCCACATTTGAAAAGGGAAACCAGTTAACCTGCAACAAAACATTACAAAACAGTTAGTATAGTTTACATTCACACAATATAACAAAAGCATACATTCTTAAAATCTGACCTCCTCATAACGAACACGGTCAAGCATGCCACAAATGGCAACCAAACGATCCGTGCTCTTCCCCTGTGGCACCTCTCCGCCCTCCCTCATAGCAGCTGCGGCGTGGTCCATAGAAAGTGGATCTGTCACAAAATGTCCACGAAAATGTGGAAAATATGCCCAGATCCACGACTGCAAAAAAAGGATAATTAGAACTCGACTTCCTAAACATAGCCAATCGTATAGTTGTTTGCGTACTAACCCGCAAAAGAATGCCAGAACTCCCCATCCCCATAGCCAATCGCCTCGACGCCTGTCCAAGGTTGCGATACAGATGAGCTAACACTCCAGCTCCCCAAGCATATCGGCCAGTGCTGTCGTGGTCGGCCAAAAGAACTAACCACCAGTGCTTGACTGCTGTAGTCGACTTGTCCACTAGAACTGTAGTGCCGAGAAGCAACAGTAAGTACATAGACGCAATGAGGCTCTCATCTCTCTGTCCATCCTCCATCCGCATCATATCCTTCAATCTCTGTTGAAGATAACCCAAAGGAATGCCTCCATCCCTATACCAAGTCTTCACCAGTGCCTCCTCTACGTGAAGCATCTCAGCAACAAAAGTGAAGATCTCCTCCCTGCTCAAAACTGAGCTACAACTCCTGCCATGTATAGGCAGCGACAGGATCTCAACCACATCGTGAAGTGTAGGACCAATCTCTCCAAATGGCAAACGAAATGTGTTGGTTTCTGGGTGCCATCTCTCGACGAAAGCAGAAACCAACACATGATCGACAGGACCGGCCCCGATATAGCGTAGATCAGTCAATCCAGATCGCTCTGCAAGCTGAAACCACGAATCTGGACCAGGTCTCCTAAACGCCTCTAGTGGAGTGCAGTAGGCGGTGTGGAAGTGAACCTTGACGACCTTCCGTGTCTGGAAAAAAAGTAAAAAATTAACACAGTTACTTCTACAGAATGCCGTTCATATGCCGTTCATATTAACACAGTTACTTCTACAGAATGTCTGGAAAAAATACATACCAAATCAAAAGGAGCCTCGCCTTCTGGAAGATCAGCAGGCTGTGGAAAATCAGCATGATCTGCAGCACGTCCACGTCCACGTCCACGTCCACGTCCTCGTCCTCGTCCTCCGCGTTGAGCGCGTCCACCTCGTGCTGGAGGATCAGCAGCGTCTGCATCAGCAACATCATCATCTGCCTGAGCTCCTCGGCCTCCTCGCTGTCTCTGTATAAATGGAGGAAGAGGATGGGGGCCAGCTGGAATCACAGGTGCGGGAGGATCAACAACTGTAAGCTCATAAATAGCCCTGGCGATGTGCGTCTCATAACTCTTCAGCAACTCATTTGTAAAAGGACCTCCGGGCATCCAAGGTACAGCAGGAGGTGGTACAGGATCTGCATCGGGAGGTGGTACAGTCGGGGGAGGTGGTACATCTGGCGTAGGAGACGAAGGACCTAAATCTGTAGGAGCTGGCGATGAAGGCCCCATACCAGCATGATCCTCTGAAATAATAGGAGGGTCGTCTCTCCTAAGCTGATCTGTCGGTATCTCGGGATGAGATACAATATAATCTGTACCTAAACCCTCACCGTCTCCCAGCATATCATCATCCAAATCAACAGCTGTATCATCGACGTCCATATCCTCCTCCTCACTCTCACTGTAACCCTCATCATCAGCAGACGGATCAACATCTAGACCACAATCCCTAACTGCCCCAGTATCTGTAAGTGCACCAGTAACATCAGTGGGTGTCGAACTAGAAGCATTCATCTGGTCTCGAGCAGTAGCAAAACTCTGACGTATGGACGCTGTAATCTGCGTCCTCCTAACACGCTCTGCAGCAACAGGAGCCCCTAGAACAAAACCACTAGAAGCCATCGTATCTCGCACCCCCTAATGTTGTTGTTATAGCGTAACGTTATTTTCATAGCGTTACAAAAATAACGTCAAATTCAAAAACGTCTTTTCCATGACGTCGTAACGTTACAAACAGTTGTTGTAACGTCAATCCTAATCAAAATCATCTCTAATTTCTAAACATTTTGTTCATAACGTTACGAAATTAACGTTATAATTCGCCTAATTTCAATACTTTATATACTAATAATTCATAACGTTACAAAATAAGAGAAGAACAATGTCATATTTCATAAAATAATTAATTCATTACTTTTACAATATAGAATGTCATATTTCATAACATTATGAAATTATTATATTTAACATTATGAAATTATTATATTTCATAACGTTATGAAATTTCATTAATTTCATAACGTTACGAATAAATTAATTAATTTCATAATGTTACCAAATAATATAATTTTATAACGTGACGCAATAAATTACTTAATTTTATAACGTTACGCAATAAATTACTTAATTTCATAACGTTACCATATAAATTAATTTCATAATGTTATAAAATAAATTAAATAAATTGATAACGTTACGAAATTTATTTAAATATTTCATAACAATATCAAATATTATTAAATTCATAACGTTACGAAATTAAATAACTAATTTCATAACATTATCAATTTAATAAATTAATCAAATTAAATAAATTGATAACGTTATGAAATTAAATAACTAATTTCATAACGTTATAAATTTAATAAATTAAATAAATTGATAACGTTACGAAATTTATTTAAAAATTTCATAACGTTATCAAATATTATTAAATTCATAACGTTATGAAATTAAATAACTAATTTCACAACGTTATAAATTTAATAAATGAATTAAATTAAATAAATTGATAACGTTACGAAATTTATTTAAAAATTTCATAACGTTATCAAATATTATTAAATTCATAACGTTATGAAATTACTTATTAAATAATTTCATAACGTTACGAAATAAAATAATTAAACTATTTAAAAACATTACAAAAGTTATAGAATATTTAATAAAAATACATACTTGATGTAGATCTACGGGAGTCGAAAAAGCTTCCGGTTGCGCCTCGGTTTGAGAATTCAACCTTCTATTTGCTCGAGTAGCGTACCCGGGACCGACGTTTTGGACGGGTCGCTTTCGGTTTCTTGGCCTCGGAGCGGGTTGGGCTGCTGGTATCGGGTCGGGTCGGGCTTCGGGAATCGGGTCGGGCTTCGGGTATCGGGTCGGGTATCGGGTCGGGTCGGGTTGTGGGTACGGGATCTCGTCGGGCTCGGGATTTTGGCCGGTTCCGGGCACCACCACTGTAAATCAGTGGCACCTCGGCTTCCTCCTCGTCTTCATCCTCCACAGCCAGTCACGTCGTCGCCGCAGGAAGAGCTGCCGTCGGCGGGAAGCTTGGACCCTCGTCTCCGGCCGGATTTTTGGGCCCAGAAGATGCGGCTTGCTCGGGGGAGCTCGAATCCATCATCAATTTGTAGATTTGGTGGCTTAATCGACGGGAAATTGGACGGAGGAAGAAGAAGTGCGGCGGCGGAGGAAAAATCGCAGAAAGAGGGAAGGAGGAAGAAAGGTCGGGAATATAACCTAAATTGGTGCGGTAACACTTACCGCACCAATTTATGATTTTTTAATTACTTAAAACTGGTGCGGTAAGGGTTACCGCACCATATTATATATTTTTTTAATATATTAAACCTGTGCGGTAAGTGTTACCGCACAGGATATTAGTATTTTAATACTTTTTTAAAAAAAATTATTAATTAAAAAAAAAAAAATTCCTGTGCGGTAAGTGCGGTAAGAGTTACCGCACAGGTTTTTCAGAAGTTAAATTTTTTTTGGGATTAATCTCGTATTAACTGTGTGCGTTAAATGTTAACGCACAGATCTGTGCGGTAATTCTTACCGCACCAGCGTCGTATAGGTTTCAGAAAAAATTCCAACAATGCCCCGGACTCCTTTGGTGCGGTAAGCCTTAACGCACAGATGTGTACTGCAACTGTTACCGCACAGAATAGTGTGCATTTAGCAAAAAAAAACGTGTGCATATAGACGCAGCCTATTTATATTACTTCCTTATTTGTAGATCTACTTTTCCTTGTAATTTGGTATATATATATATGCCCTTTAGAGGCTAATGAAGTCATCAGAATATTTTGTAATATCTTTGTTCACATGTATTTCTAGGATTTATAGACATACGTTGTTTCACATGTATAACTATGTTATTTCAAATGCACACATAACAATAGTTGTATGACATGTATAACTATGTGTTGGACCCGACTCTCAATCCATGGGCATATGGACTCGCGAGCTCTGGGTAGGGAGGTCGGCCTACATCGCAAACATAATGACGCCAGTACGAAACACCCATTTAGTCGGGTGATATCATAAATAACCTAGAGAATGGATAAAGTGGAGCCCTCATAACGGTCAGTTGTTGTCTCTCCTAAACACCAAAGGATCTTCATATTCTTCTGCTAATCTTGTTGGTACATCCTATCTAATTTCTACTCTAAATAGTGTCAGTAATTCATTTCCACGCAATCCTTGGATCATTGACACTGGTGCAAGTGACCATATGACTTACAATCTAGATTTCTTCTCTAGTATAAGATCATTGCAGTCTCCTATTTCAATATCTTTGCCAAATGGTCATAGTGTGACAGTTAAGCTTGTTGGTTCAGTAAGGCTTTGCTCAGATCTGGTTCTTGTTGATGTGCTATTTGTTCCTGAATTCAAGTTCAATCTCCTTTATGTGCATAAGTTGGCTACTCAGTTTCTATGTACTGTTTTCTTCGATACTGAGAAGTGTTGGTTGCAGGGCCTTTTTCTGAAGAAGCCACTGAAACTTGGTAAAGCACACAACAAATTATATGTGCACAGAGTGGATCCCTCTTTTCTGCCTCAAGTCAATTCCCCAGCTTCTGTTAACAATACTTCTCTTTCCAGTTATAGTTGTAAGACCAAAGATGTTGAGCTTTGGCACTCAATATTAGGACATTTACCAATGTACAAACTAAGCACCATCTTACATTGTGATATAAATAAAAATGTCCATGCTAGTTGTGACATTTGTGCTCGTTCAAGACAACAAGGGAGGTCTTTTTCTCATAGTTCAATTTCTACCTCAACACCTTTTGAACTAATTCATGTGGATACATGGGGTCTCTATAATACTCCAACACACGATGGTTGCAAATATTTCATCACAATATATAGTTGATGATTTCACTAGGATTACTTGGACTCACCTTATGAAGACCAAAGGAAATGTTTTTCCATTGCTCAAGTCTTTTGTTCAGATGGTTGAAACTCAGTTCAAGCTAACAATTAAGTTGGTCAGATATGATAATGCTCTTGAGTTGGGCCTCAACAGAGAAGGAGTTCAATATTTTGCTTCAAAAGGGATCACTCACCAAAGAAGTTGTGTTCATACTCCACAACAAAATGGAGTTGTGGAGAGAAAACACAAACACCTCTTGGAGACAGCCAGAGCTATCCTCTTTCATTCCTCATTTCCAAAAGTGTATTGGGGTAATTGTCTTCTCACTGTTACTTACCTTGCCAATAGGTACCCTACTAAACTATTGAATAATATTTCTCCTTTTGATAAATTATTTTTCAAACCTCCTCCTTATTCTCACCTAAAAGTCTTTGGTTGTTTAGCTTATGCTTCTTCTGTTAAAAGTGGTAGAGACAAATTTATGTCCAGAGCAATCAAAGTTTTCTTCTTAGGATATCCATATGGAGTTAAAGGCTTAATCTTACCACTGGACAAATTTTCATTTCCAGGGATGTGAAATTTCATGAAACCATTTTTCCATTTCAAACTTTGGTTTCTCCCAGTTCACCTATCTTTCCCTACTACAGCTACTGAGGACTCACATCCTATTCCTGTAAATGTCCCACCTATCCCACCTACTTCATCTACCACCATTGTTCATCCACCTACTCCTACTCTTACTAATACTCCAGACTCTTCACCAAACACTACTTCTCCCATTCCTCTAAACTTTCCAACTCAACCTACTCCTAGCCTTGAACCTACCAGGAAATCCACAAGAGAAACCTATCCTCCTACTTATCTAGACGACTATTGTTTTCATAGTGTCCACACTAATGTGTCTTCCTATCCATTCTTTGCCTTATATGTGTCAAGTCAAACTCTTCTCAACACTCTTTCTACTTATTCCGAGCCTTGTTCTTAGGAAGCCATCATGTCTCCAGACTGGACACAAGATGTGCAAGCAGAGTTGGAAGCCTTGAAATTAAGCAACACATGCATGGTCTGTTGCTGATCTTCCTAAGGGTAAGAGACCTATCAACTCTAAATGGGTATACAAGTTGAAACTCAAAGTTGATGGTACATTGGAGAGATACAAGGCTAGGCTGGTTATTAGGGGTTGCACACAAAAGGCACGTATTGATTTCCATGAGACATGTTCTCCAGTTGTCAAATGACAACCATTCGAGCTCTTGTCATTACCGTTGCCAAAAGAGGTTGCTCTCTCTCTCTCTCTCTCTCTCTCTCTCTCTCTCTCTCTCTCTCTCTCTCTCTCTCTCTCTCTCTCTCTCTCTCTCTCTCTCTCTCTCTCTCTCTCTCTCTCTCTCTCTCTCTCTCTCTCTCTCTCTCTCTCGACATCAATAATGCCTTCCTACATGGAGACATTGACACCGAGGTTTTCATGAAAATGCCATTGGGACTTGCTCATCTTTATCCTAACAAAGTATGTAAGTTGAACAAGTCACTCTATGGTCTGAAACAGGCTTCACGCCAATGGTACATAAAACTCCCAGATGCTCTTATTTCTCAAGGATTCACACAATCTATCAATGACTATTCTCTTTTTCATAGAACTTCTGGTTCATCCATGATCTGTCTTGTCATTTATGTAGATGATATCCTTGTTACTGACAATAATGATAAGAAGATTGTAGAATTAAAGGTTTTTCTTCCTTCTACCTTCAGCATCAAAGATCTTGGTTCTCTGAACTACTTTCTTGGCATTGAATTTCTACAGACAGCTTCAGGGATCCTCATGACACAGAAAATTCATCAAAGAGATGGTGACGGCTTTTTCTCCTCCCTCTAAAGTTGTGACTAGTCCATTAGATTCTCAAGTTAAACTTAAGAATCAGTCTTAACCCCAGTGGCCGATGCCCGCGTCCCTCGCTGCCCTACAAAGACTCTGGTTTTGCTGAACAACCACCCAATTAATCCCCGAATAAACTTTATAAAATCGTGGTTAAGACGATAAGCCACCACCATCTCAATTTTGTTATACTCCGTATAATATATGATCTAAACATGACTTGAACTATTTATAATCACTCATTCACTCCATCAATTTTATTATTATAGTCATTTCACACATACATTGATCATGATATATCTTCATGTTAACTAATACTCCACTACGCAACTTAGCGAGCTTGTGCATTAAACAAATATATATACTGAGTGACTTAAATTTGGAGAAAATTAGGTAAAGTTGTGTCATGGAGCAAAAATGGCAAAGTTTTGACATGAGAATTCTACTCGTAATGTTTTTTCAAACTCAAGTCTCTGTCCCTTTAAATTTTGTTAACTCCATGTCCCGTAGTCTCCCCATTAGTAGAGCATTATAATTAATTCCTGATCTATTCCGTTATTATCCTGTTATATAGCTAGCTAGGTATTCTAGAAGTGTCCTAAGGACAGTTGTCCATGTATGGCCACTATATATACTGTACCTAGTCCAATGAATACTACTGAGAAGATCATTTACACAAATCACGATCTCTGCTCCACTACCCATTTACCCGCAAAAATCGCACTGATCGATAGTGTTTTACATGACATTCTACACCCGAAATACGTGATTTATGTTAGAATATTGGGTCAATTACTTTAATAAAGTTTTTATGTAAATTAAATACTACATCCATTCCTATACGTATACATATTGTTCTAGAGATTTAAGATAAATTTAGAATATATGTTTTTCCATTTTATCCTTACTTAATTTTTTAAATATCTATATCTAAAATGATAATTATTTAAAGGTTCAAATCTATCTATCTTATATATTAAAGTTGAGCCTTTTAGAGCTCTTAAAGTGATTTTAGGCTTAGTTTGTTACACAATTATTATTTTTTATCTTTGATTTCAATTATTAATAGATTGGATAATTATATTAACAAATAAATCTTAAAAAATTATTATTCATTTCAACAACAAATATACAAGCTATTTTATTGAGAATAAATATTATGTTGAAGGTTAATATATATTTTTACGATAAAATTAAGATTATTTTCGATAATAAAAATGAAGTCAAGTTACGTACATAACCTTCATGAAATAGCCTAAA
This sequence comes from Oxyria digyna, assembly GCA_029168935.1. Classification (NCBI taxonomy): domain Eukaryota; kingdom Viridiplantae; phylum Streptophyta; class Magnoliopsida; order Caryophyllales; family Polygonaceae; genus Oxyria; species Oxyria digyna. The sequence goes on along the minus strand of JAPVLV010000010.1, from coordinate 8,979,786 downwards.
ACAACGGGTTAGATTTCGGTGAGGACACCCTCTAGTGTTAAGAATAATGATAAACTTCATTCGTAGGATGGAGTTTGATCCAACAGCCCACAATCAACACTGCAAAACACACGCTTATATATCTCTTTCTCCTTTCACTTTCTTCCTCACGCTATTCACGCTCAAGCCAAAATCGCTCCTTTTCCAAACCTCCCTCCCTGACATCAAATTCCAAATCCATGGTCATGGATCAGACGAATCTGATGTAAGCTCGTGAGTTTTGTAGCTTTCTCTAATTGAAGGCCTCATTCCTACCATTGGAGTAGATAGAAGAAAACCTCCAGATCTGAAAATCTGAGATTCCAAAAATTAGGGATTTGAATGTTTTCAAAGATGAATTTCAGTTCGGCGTTATAGATTCGGTCGATGCTTCTCTACATTACTAAGGTCGTCGGATTGGTCCTCCTTACTCTAGAATTTCCTTGTTGATGCTCAATTTGTTTGAGATGTTCATATCTACTCTCGTTTTTCTTTTCTCGATTTGATATATTTTAGTGCATCATTGACTATCTGAATCTCGTGTTCATTAAAAAGAACATGAGTGTTCATCACAAAATACGTATGTGCTCATCACAAAATACGTATGTGTTCATATAATAATGCTTCAACGTGCATACAATGAATTTGATAGATTTTTTCTTCTCTTGTGTTTATTATGAATATGAGTGTGTTCTTCATTATACGTGTTTGAGTGTATAACAATTGCTTTTGTGTTCAACAAAATAACATTTTCATGTGATCTTGAGTTCATTTGGAGTATATGAAATCCACATGTGAACTTGTGTTCATTAAAAAGAATATGTGTTTTCAACATTATGTGTGTTTTTATTTATAGACTAATACATTTATGTTCAATGATACATACATAAACCAAAGCTCAACATGAATGAATATCTTATTTATTTATAAGACTCCTGTGTTCATATAAGAATATTGGTGTGTACATTAAAAACTACTTATGTGTTCATAATGAAGTGAATATGTTGTCTCTAACTGATACGTTGCACTTTGTATAGCGTAACTAGGGAATATTACATTATATATGAAGTGTTTTGGTATGAGTTTAGAGACATTGTCATGATATGAGATACTTATGGAGAAATGAAGAGTTAAGAGATTTGAAGTGAAGCTGAGAAGAGTTGAAGACGCAGTCGAAGTATGGCTACTGGAGCGTTCCCGCGATCGCCACCTAGACCCCGACGATCGCCATCCTACAGCAGAAGCGGAATTGGAGCTCAAGTGAATACGGCGATCGCCATCTGATGGCGATCGCCAGGAGTCAACAAAGGCTACGAGATTGGAATTCATGAAGGTGGCGATCGCCAGATTCTGGTAGCGATCGCCATATACCAGGTGGCAATCGCCAGATTTTGGTAGCGATCGCCATATTGCGTTGAAGACTTGTTTCCGGATTTTCCTTATTTGTTTTATTATTTTATTTCCTTTTGATATACTTTTTCCTTGTTTATTTCGGTAGGATTCTAGGGTTATACTCTATTTAAGAACCCTAGTTCTTTCTATTGTTTTATCATCTTTTCCATCAACAACGCTTAGTTCTGCAACCATGAGCAGGAACTAATTCCATTGTTTTACTTAGCAGTTAAAGCCTTCAGTTATTAAGTTGTGAGATTTCTAAACTCTTGTTCTTTTCCTTTGGGTTTGTATTAATTCTCTTGTTTTTCATCTATATGATTTCTATTGGTTTTGCTAGATTGATCACCTAGTTTGGTTAATAGTCTTCTATTGCTAGACTAGGAATAGACGGTGGAATTCCTTGTCATTGTAGCATCTATATCTGCATGATGTGGTAGTTGATTGCTTTTATGAAAGAGAATTGATTGCATGTTAATACTTGACGGTTGTAAGTTATTGCATGCATCCTTATGATTCATGTGCCCTTTGCTGCTATTTCATCTAATCTTGAGAGGTTTCCTTGATTGTTGAATAGTAAGTATTATCAGGACCGATTGGCCTACTGATATATTAAAGATAGGAATAGGAACAATCCCTAGGATTGATAAGAACTTGAGATAATCTATGATCAACTTGATTGACTGTTGTGTGGATACTTGCTAGGTGAAACCCTTTCGCATATTATTCTCACCAATCGTTTCTCTGCTTGCTACTTGTTACCTTTGTGCTTCGTATAATCAAAACCTCACTGGTTACTTGTTACTTGTTCGTTAGTTGATATTTCGCTTGACTGCATTGATTTGATGTTTTGATTCTCTTGGGTTCGACCTCTACTTACTTGCTATACTCTAGTTAGTGTTTAGGGTTTTCTTTGATTTAGCAACCACGACATTTGCTCTATCACTAACAGGTGTAGATTCATCACAAAAAGCAAGAGATAAATGCAGAACACATCTCAATCTCCGAGATGAAATGGTGGTAAGAATAATGAATACTTGTGTTCATCAGTTATATACTGTTGTGTTCATTTCAGATTTTGCTCGTGTTCATTTCCCTGATATACTTGTGTTCATCAATAAATCTGTATGTGCGCAAATGCTAATGCTTCTACGTGTTTAATATACACAATCTAGTTGAAGTTGAAGCATCAACAAATCTTTTGCAAATAAGTGAACCACACGACGAAGAGAGTAGTAGGAGGAAGAAATAATAAAGGATGCTTGTTATATTTAGTTGAGAACACATGTAAAAATATTGATAGTTTTGACTAGTTTTGCTGGTTTGAAATATGTAAATACTTAGTTGTTTGTTTATATTGGTTTGTGGAAGTACTTTTGTGATGTACACATGTATTAGTTTACCATTATAATGTATAATACCTTAATACGCAAGTGTTTATCCAAGACAACATGTGTGCGCATGAGTTTAAACCATTGTGTTCATAAGTAATCATGTCTGTGTTCATTGGTAATATTGTATGTGTTCATGTAGTCCAAATAAGGTGTACATACAAAAAAACAATGCTCATCTATGTGTTCATGTAAACAATGCATGTGTTCATGTAAACAATGCATGTGCACACGCGTATTAGTCTTATACTTTATGTGTGAAAACGAGAACCATTTTAATGTGTTTGATGTTGAATTTCATGTGTGTTTATACATGGATGAATTGTGTGTTCATAGGTGATAACATATGTGTTCATCGGCGACAACATATGTGTTCATACGAGCAAAGCAAAGTGTTCATATGAAAATATGGCTAAGCTATGCGTCTTTGTGAAAACACACGTGTTCATATGAAACAACACATGTGTTCACATAAAATAACGCATGTGTTCATGTGTATTAGTCTTACAAATTTATGTGGAAACGAGAATCCTTTTTATGTGTCTTTAGCTGAATTACGTTTGTGTTCATGTGTGGATGAACCATGTGTTCATATTTGATTACACATGTGTTCATCGATGTCAAAGTATGAGTTCCAACAGTAAAACAAAATGTTCATATAAAAAATGGCTAAGTTTTGTGTCTTTATGAAAATACACGTGTTCGTGTAAAACAATGCACGTGTTCATGTAAAACAATGCATATGTTCATGTGAAACACGCAAGTATGCACATTTATTAGTCTTATAAATTTATGTTTGAAAACGAGAATCATTTTTATGTGTCTATAGCTGAAGTACATGTGTGGGTTCATAGCTAATTACATATGTGTTCATCGGGGACAATGCATGTGTTCAAACAGGGCAAACAAAGTGTGTTCTTGTAAAACATATATAGTTTCTTGTGAAACAACGTAGGTGTGCATGTGAAACACCGCATTTATGCATGTGTAATAGTCTTACAAATTTATGTGTGGAAAGAGAACCATTTTTATGTGTTTATACCTAAATTACATGGGTGTTCATACTTGGATGCACTTTGTGTTCATCAGTGATAACGTTTGTGTGACCGAATTTCGGCCAAATTATTCCGCTGTGCCATTTTTTTTTACGTTTTTTTAATGTTTTAATCATGTGGCTGAGATTTATCCTCATTCTTAACATATAGAAGCTTCCTCATGAGATCTTTTTCCCATATAATGATATAGGAAGGACAAGGAGGGAGTACCAATGTACCATCCAATTTACTTTATGACAAACACTAAGGGCCTGTTCGGTTTGGCGAAGAAATAAGCTAGCTGAAGTTGGTGTGTATTAAGTGATTGAAAAGTGTAAAAATTGTGAAATCGCGTGTTCGGCTCGACAAAAAATAATCTAGTTGATCGGTACTATTACAAATGCAAAATGATCAAAAAGGACATGGATATAATTTTGTAAGTAGATTTTAGATTAATGTGTTTGTGTGTTATAGTTTTGTTTTGTTCTTATGAAATTCACTTATTTAATTTAATAAATCAAAGTATATATTGAAAATAATTAATTAAATTTTAATAATTCATATAGACTATTCTTTAAAGTTTAAATAAAATACATTAATCTATTAAGTTAAATAAATATTTTATTCTAGATAACTCAATATTTAAAATAGATATTTGCATAAAAAAATATAAATAATACATTCATATCCTTATATATATGTAACCTTAAAACACTATCATTTTAATATTAATTAACACATTCATTTATATTTTTATGATTTGGTTATACATTAACCTACGTCGAATTCGAAACCAAATCGATGTATGTTCATCCTTTCTCATTTGCTCTCTCAAAACTCTATAAGAGATGTTATATAATTGTCCATTCTTTATCCGATGGACAGAGATTGTTGCGTGAGGATTATAGGTTTAGGTTTAGTTCATTCAACACAACACTAATGGCGTGAACCATAAACTACCCAGAGAACTGGCAATTATATTACCTGAATTGGTTCTGAAAAAATTACAAGGAGCATATTGTATGATATCATCTGCAGCAGGGTTGCATGATTCGCTCTCACCTAGGGCGAATCACGAACCGGAGCGTACGCTCCTGAACGCGGTTCTCCAAAATCAGCGAATTACGCTGGGTTGGTATTTATTCTCTGAAATCCAATATCACCTTCTGCATAAGAGCTGCTGGATCTACGAACTTGCTGCAGCTCATAATCTAGATGATAAGGACAAGCAAAACTATAATCACCACCACTGCAAACACTACCAGCAACAGATTCAGCCAACTTTATGCATAATCGACACAAACAGTAGCTCATTAGCTCAGGAAGAACATCCAACAGCTGCTGGATCTACGAACTTGTTGCAACTCATTATGTTCTTGAATGAGATTATGATTATGATCATGATTTTCAAGATCATGATTTTTCTTTCAGGCGGATGTGCAAGCAACCAACTTAACATAACATCACAACATCCAAGTGTTCATGTAAGCTCATTAGCTCTTCTCTCTATGTCTCCCAACTTCTCAAACAACTTCACAGCCATTAAAGCTCTTCTCTCTATTCTCAGCTAACTCCTTTAAACGTTCCAAGGAAAAGGATTGAGTTTAAGATTTTAGTAGATTCAACTACTGATATGAAATACATTCTAGTATGAGTCTTCCAACTGGTTCTTTTTTTGAAATTACTGCCCACTTTTTCTTGCACTCTTTTATTGCACATTTTCCCTTTTCAGCTATCTCCATCTCTCGTTTCCTTGTTTAATTCTACTGTTATATGTCCTTGTACCCTGTAAGATGGTTAGATTAGTAATGAATCTAAATACACTTTTGTATGAATACATGACATATATAGCAGGAGCAATAGCAGAATTATGATCCGGTGGCGCAACAGCAGTGGAATAGAACATGTACTGTTAATCTTGAACATTTAAGAAAACGACTAACCATTTGGCGAGAATCCTCCTCTTGATCATGACGTAGATTCATGAGTGAGCTCCAATTTGTAGTTACAACAAATGTTGTGCCAATCTGTTGCTCAATCTCAAACACAACATCTGAAGACAGCTTCAAGTTCTGAATTTGAACGCTTGATTCATTCCTAGTCCAACATTTTCCTTCAAACTTCTAACATAATTTTTCTTCTGAGTTCTTTCTTTGGCTCTTTCCTTTACCTCTTCTCTTCTCTTCTTTTTCTTCTCCTTTCCAACCGGGCGCGACTCGGTCCTCCTTTTCTTCCCATCCTTTGGCACAACATCAACAATCTCATGCTCATTTACTGCACTCTCCACAACTTCTCCTTCAGAAATTATGATGATGCAGGGCTTTTCTCGCCTTTTTTCAGCTCGTCTATAGCCAACTTGGCTTGTGAAAACACCCACTTGACAGTCTTGTTGGGCTTGTCATAACACAACATATCATGCAGCTGAAAAAACTGCTTAGCAACATCGAGTGACAGTCCTATTCTTCGATCTTTTAATCCATTTGTCGTCGGAATCTTGTTGTGCTTATCGCCTTTAGACTCATAGGTAAAAGACGTGAAGGAATTGTGTCCTTTAATCAACCATGCAATTATTAATATGGAATAGGACTATTAATGGAGATTTATAATCCAGATATTTTAGGAGTCGCCTATTGCTAGTGACCAATACGACTTATGAGATTAATAAGATTAAGCTCATGGCTAGAATAACTGGGTCCTATGAGGTCACACACTTAGAGTTTACGGACTGGATCATGCGAATCCGAAGGCTCGGTTAGCCTATAGGATTTGGGGTAGGTGGAACAATAAACGAGGTGAATTGTTCACCGGGTGTCTGATAACAGTTATCAGTTATTTGGAGATTTGGACAAGGTAGACATGTGTTACACATGCCCAAGGTGGACATGTGTCACACATGCCCAAGGAGCAAGTGTCCACACCTTAGACATGTCCTCTTCCTTGCACACCAAGGACTTCGCTTGGGCCCCAAGTTGCCTTGGCCTCCAAGCTCTTGCCTTGGGCCTCCAAGCTCTTGCCTTGGGCTCCAAGGACTAAATGCCTATATATAGGCCTCTCTTATTCCACATAGAGTGCACCCAACACACTAGACACACCATATACTCCACACCCCGCACATCCTTGTGAATTTCGGTCTAGCAGAAGAAACCATAAGGAGATCCAGTTTATTGCTCGTGTGGACCAAGTAGAGAAGTCACATTTGAGGCTTTCATCTCTGTCTTTCGGCATATACGAACACGCATCAAGAGGTATTTGATTCTTCTTATATACATGATCGGTATCAATATATGCATGAGATCCTTATTAGATGTTAGAAAAGTGTTTCCTGAAATTCCGCTTTAAGCATCTAAAATTTCCAACAGTGGTATCAGAGACTCTTGCATAAATTGATATTGATCTTAATTTTGATGCATGTTTAACCATCATTTTAATTCAAGATGGATAAATTGTATGTATGGGTTAATTTGCATTATTTTCTAGATTAATGAAATTTTGAATTTGCATGTCTAGATGCGTAAAATTTATTAAGTTCATGAAATTGTTTCATAATCTTATAAATTAAAAACGTTAATTTTATGAAAATTAAAAATCACAATCCTACTTCAAATTTTGTAAAAGTTATAATTTTTGAGTGGGAGAAACACCGCGGCTGGGTGAAATCTGTTCACGGCGGTGAAGATAATGGTTGACGGTTAGACCGTTGACGGGTGGGTCTTGATGGCTTGTTGGATAAGTTTCCTAGTGTAGGAATACTTTATAGATAAAACTTGCCATAAAGTATATGAGATATTAGATATTTCATTTTGGAAAATGCGATTTTCACATATGCATTTTAACGATTAATATTAGATATTAATTCCATAATACAATTAATAGAATTAGATATAGATTTAATTAGTCTTTTGCTAATTAATATTTTCATGCATTTTAATTTGATTATTTTGCATGAGTTTTATCTATAATATTTGATATTATTGTGCATGTATGTTTTAATATATGATATTATTATTTGCATGCGGTGACTAGTATGAGTTATACTAGGATCACAAACTCTTGTTATGGCATTTATGAATGCTTTACAAATTATTTTAAGCTTGCATGATTCTTTATTTATTTGAATTAGTTCACTTGTAAATAGACAATCATTGCAAGCTTAAGTCTCTTAAAAGAAAATTGAGATATTGCCTTTTCATGTCATAACCCATGACGCCCTTAGAATTAGTTGGATAGTTTTCGCCCTAGCGAGGTGTCCTTCTATGACTTTGGGATAGTGCGTGCATGTCTATATAAGGGCATGTAAACCTTGATATGGTTATACTCAACAAGAGACCAAAAGGAACAGTTTTGGATCTTGAGGCATAGAGATGGTCTGACATGAGATGTGACCATCAACCAAGAATTATAAGGAGTTATAATTAGTAATTGTTACTTACCTTGATAACATAAGGCTTGAGGAAGTGCCTCAGTACGCTTGAGTCTTATCTGAAATAGGATCTTGGAATCATTTTATTCACAAGGGACATATCAAAATTGAATAAAATGTGCATTAGCTTAAATTTTAAAGCATGTTTTGATTTGAGCTCTTGCATGACAAGCATAATTTATCTGCACGTTATTTTCGTTCCTTGTAGTTATTATGTCTATTGAACCTTTGAAATTCACTCTCCGCTCGATTCTTGAGAAGAATAAACTGAATGGGACAAATTTTCTCGATTGGGAAAGAAACTTGAGATTTATTCTCAGGTCTGAGGGACAAGAGGATGTCCTTGAAACATCAATCCCTAAGTTGACTGATACCTCAACTGTTGAGGAAAAGTCAGAAGAAGAGGCTATAAGACGTAAGTCTGTGAATGTCACATGTCTTATGCTTGCTGCCATGGAACCTGCACTTCAAAAGAGGTTTGAATTGCAGGATGCTTACACAATCATGTCAAACCTGAAAGTTTTGTTTCAGGAACAGGCTAGGATTGAAAGGTATGACACTCATAGGCGCATACTAGAAAGCAAGTTTGAAAAAGGAAAACCAGTTGGCACTCATGTATTTGACATGATAGGTCTGTTTGACAGAATGGCCAGTCTGGGTAATCCTTACGATGTAGAGATGGCAACTGACATCATATTACATTCCCTACATGATGGATACAACCAGTTCAGACAAATGTATCACATGCAAGGGATGGGTAAGACCCTGAATGAGCTACATGGCATGCTCAAAACAGCTGAGCAAAATATTTTACATGACAATAATAAGGAAGTTCTTATGGTCAAAGGGAAAGGTTACAAAAAGGGGCCTCAGGGGAAGCGTAAGCAGACTTACCAAGGGAAGGGCAAGCAAGTTGCTCATACCAAGGGAAACACAAATGTTGTGAAGGTGGCTGCTGAACATGAATGCTTCTACTGCAAGGATAAAGGGAACTGGAAGAGAAACTGCCCTAAGTACCTGGAAGATAAAAAGAACGGGGTTGTGAACTCCAACTCAGGTATATATGTTATTGAAGTCTTAACTTCCAATGTTTCTACTTGGGTATTAGATACCGGATGTGGTTCTCACATTATTTCTAATGTGAAGGGACTAAGAAATAGTAGACGCTTGGAGAAAGGAGAGGTAGACCTGCACGTTGGAAATGGAGCAAGAGTTGCTGCACTTGCCATCGGCGATTATAGTCTATCTTTACCTTCTGGTTTAGTATTGGAACTTCATAATTGTTATTTTGTTCCTTCAATTACTAAGAACCTTATTTCGACTTCTGCTTTGGATAATGAGGGTTTTGAATTCAACATTAAGAATGGTTGTATTTCTGTCATTAAGAATGACGTTTTCTATGCAAAAGCAATTATGAATAGTGCAGGACTATACATATTGAACCTCAAATCTGAAGTATATAACATTAATACCAAAAGGCAAAAATCGAATGATTTAAGTGAAGCAAACCTATGGCATTGTCGCTTGGGCCACATCAGCATAAAACGCATGAAGGAACTCCAAGCTGTTGGAATCCTAAAATCAATTGATTTTGAATCATTTGAGACATGTGAATCTTGTTTGATGGGCAAGATGACAAGGTCACCTTTCACTGGAACGAGTGAGACGACTACTGAACTATTGGCTCTTATACATACTGATGTGTGTGGACCAATGAGCACGGAAGCTAGGGGAGGCTATAGATACTTCATTACATTTACTGATGATTTTAGTAGATACGGATATATCTACTTAATGAAACATAAATCTGAATCCTTTGAAAAGTTCAAAGAATTTAAGAATGAAGTTGAAACACAAACTGGTAAAAAGATCAAAGCACTCCGATCAGATCGTGGTGGCGACTATCTGAGCCAAGAATTCGATCATCATTTGAGAAGCTGTGGAATTGACTCCACCAGGCACGCCACAGTTAAATGGTGTATCTGAGAGGAGAAATCGAACATTGTTAGACATGGTTCGCTCAATGATGAGTTTTGCTGATCTTCCTACATCCTTTTGGGGTTATGCCCTCACAACTGCTGCGTTTACTCTAAACAGGACTGACGAGGCGAATTTGTCGTATGCCAAGTCAAGTAATCCTAACAAGCTCACTAACAAGTATAGTAGGCAAGCAAGGGTCGAATCCCAAGAGAATCAGGTTATCGGTTCTTAAAGTTATAATAATGATCAACGAGTGTAAGTAACCAAGGGGGGGGGGTTTGGTATGTTTGAAGAACAAAGTAACGAAGGTTGATTTGGATTGTAAATATATCAATGGAAGGTGTTTCACTTGACAATTATCCACTAACAGATTAACAAGTTGATCATAAACTCCTTTTAATCATATGTCGAATTACTCATATGATCGTTCTAATCCATGTTCTAATGTAGTTATTAGTCCAACTAGTCCTAATAACCCTTACTCAACTATAACCTTGAAACTATCAAGATTCAATAATAAAGCAGCTTTAAGTTCAGGAATGGATAGATACATGCAATACCATAGACAACTAGTCAGATACTCGACATGTACTCAATTCTCTTCACAATTGACATTCACAACTAGTTCATGCAAATTGTGTGTGCTACAAACAAGTATGGTATTTCAACTAGAAATAACCAAACAATAGCAATATGAATGAGATGAAACTACTTAGATGGCCAATATAAATGAGCAAATCTAATTCAATAACAATACACACAAGAGAATAGAGACAATCATAAGAGTAGAACAAAGGAAGGAAATCTTACAACTTAATCAATCCGAAAGCTTCAAATGTCAAGCAAATCAAATGGACTTAGCAACTCATGAAGTTCTTGAGCAAAACTCTCAAAACTTGGAAATAGAATGTGTAAGATGATTCAAGATCATCAACACCTAAAAACCTATAAATCTCTGCAGAATTCAACTGACAAATTGAAGGTAAAAACATTATAAAAACGTTACAAAACTTAACACAACATACTAAATCGGGCAAATGAAGAAAGTCTTCTCTGGCGGATTTCCGCGATCGCGGTTTTGGACCCCGCGATCGCGGATTTTGTTTTGTAATCTGGCTTCTTCAGATGGTATTTCCGCGATCGCGGTTTGGGACCCGCGGTCGCGGAATTTCTTCTGTGAGCTTGGCTGGTCCAGTAGGTTTTCCGCGATCGCGGTTTGTGACCCGCGGTCGCGGATTTGGCTTCTGTGGCTTCATTGGCTTCGTCTTCAGCTGCTTCCAATGCTACCTGTGGTCTTCTTCAGCTTCGATTCCTCTTCTTAAGCTTCAATGCTCCGCATCATCTTCTGTAATCTCATGTGTAACTCAACTCTCCAAAACTCCATGATTACAGAATACATCATAACATCTAGCATAATCCTATACAAAATGAGCTAATAACCTATAGTAGCGCTATGTAAAATACCGCTTATCAAACTCCCCCATACTTAGACCTTGCTCGTCCCCGAGTAAGCTAAATGAAACTTACCCTTACAATCAGCACACATAGATCTCAGGAAGTATAGAGAAAGAATGAACTACAAATTACAAACACACTTCGCCTCCAAACACCATAGTGAGTACAAAAGATAAATATAATCCTAGCTCCTATCTAGCACCTTATTCCTCCATAGTGGCCTACCCTTTCCTCCTTATATCACCACCTTCTTATGACACCTCGCCAACATCAATAAATGGTCCTAAGACACTCATTTCACTCATTCTGCCTAGGCGCCCCGAAGGGTTTTCACCTAGCCACTCATTTCATTTTTCTAGATAACTCACAAATGACTCACATCTCTCAAGTCCACTTTTGCCTCAGCCTAATGCCGACCAGACTACCTGCGTATTGCATGGAACCGCCCTTTCGGGTTTTCAGCCCATCCCAGGATTTTCATTTGCCTTTTTTAACATATTTGTGGCTTTTTCTATGTTTTTCTTTTCTTCTTTTTTTTAAAAGAAATACGAACTGAATTCAAATAACCGAATGAAAACTACTCTAAAGATAAGCAGTAAACTAAATCCCTCTCCCCCATACTTGAAGTACACAATGTCCTCAGTGTGAAAGAATAGAAAATAAATGAGGAAGAGAAAGGAGTAGCTCACTGATCCGGGTTACCCGGTGGTGGAAGATCGGGGTTCTGATGGATCCAAGAACGACGAACTTCCTCTCTCCAGCCCTGAAATTCCAGCTGCATCTCACTCATCGACTACTGCAAACCGCGCATATTAGTAGCATAAGACGACCTGAAGGAGTCAAACTCAGAGTAGAACTGAGTGTAACTCTGCTGCATCCCCTGCATCTGATCAAACAACCTCTCCTCCAAGGGGATACTGGAGCTATCAGCAGCTCCACCAAACGTACCGACGCCAAACTGTGCCTGAGCATCAGGCATCATCTCATCATCATCATCATCATCGGCGTCATCAACATCCATAACCGGCTCTCGAATGGTAATCCCACCCCGTGCACGGCGTCTAGCAGGGGCATGAGGTGCAACGGGAACAGGCGCCAGCCGAAAAGTCTCAGCAGGACCGTAGACAAAAGGATGAGGCAAGGCTATCTCAGGCTCACCAACCCATACCCATGCGTTAGGACTACCCCGCAACAAATGGACAGTGGACCGGAGGAACCGCAGATCATACTCAAAAGGCCCAACAGAAGGGTCAGGACTACCCTCCACATCAAGATCTTCAAAGTCGTCAACGACCGCCTGCACAATCAAAGTGATCATGCCTCCCAAGGCAATCTTTCCCTTGGCTTTGTTCCGGGCGGCTTTGCAAGAAGCAACAGAGAGCCAAACCCAATCGGGGGTAAGCTCACACTCCGACATGAGACTATAGAGATACTTTAGCACATAAGCAGGAACCTTGTTGAGCTCAGTCATGCCAAAGAAGGCCATGGCTAACACCTTGTGTGTCAGCCTGAGACAAGGATGAGAGAGCTGATAATTGTAATCGTTCCCATTAGCATCCCTCGGAACACCTGTCCAAGTTTTCCACATATAAATGTGGCGATCACCCACACCTTCCTCATAGTTATCCGAGGGACCACGTGTGATCCCCAAGATATCTCTTAGCTGCTCGGCAGAAACAGTATATTGCTGCCTCTTGTAGATGAAAGTAATAGCAGCAATTGTATCATCCTGGTTCCTCGTCTTCAAGGTGGAAAGAAACTGACGGGACAAGTCCACGTGGGAGGGCGCGGAAAGTGCCATGAACCCGCCCAACCCAGCATGGTCGAGCATAGCTTGAGTACATTCCGCCATACCCAAATCCTCAAGGGTAGGGACATGGAAGAACCGAGTCGCAAGTGACTTCTTTCCCTTAAGAGTGGCAGCATACGATTTCACCTGTTTTTGCCCCTCAGCATCATTCTTATGAGAGCGCGACATTTCAACTGAGCAACAACAAATTCCACAATCCAACAACAAACAAACCACACAAGCAAAGTCCAAACAATCACCAACCACAATAACAGTTTTCAACAGCAGCAAAGCACAATAGCCGTCCCCGAGGCGAAACAAGCAACAAAGAATATTCCGGAGCCGAGAAGAAGACTTACAGAACTGAGCAAAAAGTCGAGACAAAATATAATCCGCGATCGCGGGTAGATGTCCGCGGTCGCGGAAAAGCTACTGGAGTTTCTTGTGTACTTGTCCAAATCCGCGGTCGCGGAAATCGAGTCTGGAGTGTTGTTGCCCTGTAGGCAAATCCGCGGTCGCGGGTATGAGACGCGGTCGCGGGCGACGACTGCGAAGTGAATCCGGGAGGGTGGTAGTGCGTTTTGGGTGGCGGTGGTGGAGAGTGGAAGGGAGGGCGAGAATGGCGAGGAAATGGGTTTGATGGTGGTTATGGGCGGCCGGCGAGATGTAGTGAGGAGATGGCTCCGGCGAGGTGGAGTTTGAAGGAGGGGGTGGTTGACGACCGGCTGCGGTGAGCGTGGTGGTGGAGAAGCGATCCGGCGAGGGAGTGAAGGTTTTGTTGAAGATGGGTGTTGTGGAAAATGAGGTTGAGGGAGATGGGGGCTGCGGGAGATTTGGTTGAAGGTAGGGTTGATTTTTGGGGAAAGTGGATGAGAGGGAGAAGGTGATGGGAGGAGATTTTTGAGGAGAAATTGGGGAGATGGAGAAATTTTGAGGAAAAATTGGTGAGATGGAGAGATTTTGAGGAAAAATTGGTGAGATGGAAAGAAATTGAGATGATGGGTTTTTAAATTCTCTTTTTTTTTTCAAAACACGAAAGGGAACAACCGTCAATTCCTTTAGTAACAGCGAGACGCTGAGCGTCCAAATAATACCGACAATTCCCGTGCTTTATTCCTACAGGTTAGTAAACAAAACAAAACAAAACAAAACAAAACAAAACAAAAGAAATAAAATAAAGTAAAGTCGAAAAGAAATACCATGGGTTGCCTCCCAAGCAACGCCTTGGTTAGAGTCGTGGCTCGACTTGAAACTACGTTCTCAATTTTCAACACTTGGCTCTTCTAGAGCCATCTCATCCAAAGATTCCTTGGTGAACCCTTCATGGTAAGGTTTTAACCTTTGACCATTCACCTTGAAAACATTGTGGTTGTCTTTGTCAAACAACTCCACGGCGCCATGAGGAAAGACGTGAGCTACAACATAGGGTCCATTTCAACGGGATCTCAGCTTCCCAGGGAAAAGTTGAAGGCGAGACTGATAGAGTAAGACTTTATCTCCCACTTTGAAGTCTTTTCTCAATATATTCTTGTCATGCCAAGCCTTCGTCTTCTCCTTGTAAATCACAGCATTTTCATACGCATCCCGGCGTATCTCTTCCAACTCTTGGATTTGCAATTTTCTGAACTCACCTACAGCATCCATTTCCATGTTGCACTTCTGCACCGCCCACCATGCTTTGTCTTCCAGCTCCACTGGAAGGTGGCAAGCTTTGCCGAATACAAGTCGAAAAGGAGACATACCAATAGGCGTCTTGTAGGCGGTTCTATACGCCTAAAGTGCATCATCCAATCTCAGGCTCCAATCCTTCCTATTCGGAGCAACCGTCTTCTCAAGGATCCCCTTGATCTGCCTATTGGACACTTCAGCTTGTCCATTGGATTGGGGGTGGTAAGCGGTAGAGACCCGTTGAGTGACATGATACTTCTTCAAAAGCGCACTCACCGTTTTGTTACAAAAGTGAGTTCCTTGGTCACTAATGAGAGCCTTGGGTATCCCAAAACGAGAAAAGATATTCTCTTTCAAGAAACCTGCTACCACTTTGGAATCATCAGTTCTGGTGGCCTTCGCTTCCACCCATTTGGAAACGTAGTCCACCGCAAGCAATATATATAGATTCCCAAACGAGCTAGGAAAGGGTCCCATGAAATCAATACCCCAAACATCAAAAATCTCGCAAAAGACTAATGGTGTTTGTGGTATCTCATTTCTTTTAGAGATTTTTCCGACCCTTTGGCATCGATCGCAGGCTTTGCAAAAGGCGTAAGCATCCCGAAAGATGTGTGGCCAATAGAAACTTGCGTCCAATACCTTCCTAGCTGTTTTGTTTGCCCCAAAATGTCCCCCACATGCATGAGAATGACGAAAAGTTAAAACAGATTGTACCTCATTATCCGGGAGGCATCGTCGGATTACTTTGTCAACGCAATGTCTCCATAGGTAGGGGTCATCCCAAACATAGTAGTGCGATTCCCGCTTGATCTTGTCTTTTTGAGCTTTGGTGTAGTTCGGCGGGAATTCTTCGCGAACCAGATAGTTCACTATGTTGGCATACCAAGGCTTGAAAGACTGGAAGGCGAGAAGTTCGTACTCGGGATCCCGATGAACAAATTCACCGTCCAGAATTCCGCGGTCGCGGAAAACTCTGTGTTGCAATTCCGCGATCGCGGATTGGGTCCCGCGGTCGCGGATTTCTTGCTGTAGAAACCCGAAATAAGTTTTCATCCGGGAATGTACCTTGGATCTGAGCCTTGAATTCACCATCTTCTTGCACAATCCGACTCAGATGATCAGCTACCGAGTTCTCGACTCCTTTCTTGTCCCGGATTTCCACATTGAACTCGCTCAAAAGTAAGACCCATCGAATGAGTCTCGGCTTGGATTCCTTCTTCGTCATGAGATAACGAAGAGCAGCATGATCAGTGTGGATAATCACCTTTGTTCCCAACAAGTACTGTCGAAATTTCTCAAGGGCAAACACCACAGCTAACAACTCCTTCTCCGTGGTGGAGTAGTTCCTCTGAGCGCCATTCAAGGTTGTGGAAACATAATAGATGACATGCATTGCTCTTCCAACCTTTTGACCAAGAACAGCTCCCACCGCATAATCACTAGCATCACACATGATCTCAAATGGTAGAGACCAATCGGCTACCTGAATAATGGGTGCCTCAGTGAGGTGGGATTTCAGAGTGTCGAATGCTTTCTGGCACTCGGTAGACATCTCAAAGGTCACTTCCTTCTTCAAAAGCTCACATAGGGGTGTGGAGATCTTTGAAAAGTCCTTAATAAACCTGCGATAGAAACCTGCATGGCCTAGAAAAGAACGCACTTCACGCACATTAGTAGGATAAGGCAACGATTGAATGATGTCAATCTTTGCCTTATCGACCTCAATACCCCTAGCCGAAATTATATGACCCAAAACAATACCTTGTTCAGCCATGAAATGACACTTTTCAGAATTCAACACTAAATTAGTATCTACACATCTTTTAAGCACAAGTGACAAATGGTGTAAACATGCATCAAAGCTATCCCCATGTACTGTAAAATCATCCATGAATACCTCAATGAAATGTTCAATATATTCCGAGAAGATAGTTACCGTACATCGTTGAAAAGTCCCAGGTGCGTTACATAATCCAAAAGGCATTCTACGATATGCAAAAGTGCCAAAAGGACATGTAAAGGTTGTCTTCTCTTGATCTTCGGGCGCAATGGCCACCTGAAAATAACCTGAGTATCCATCCAAGAAGCAATAATAGGGACGACCGGCAAGTCGTTCAAGCATTTGATCAATGAAAGGTAAAGGAAAGTGATCCTTTCGAGTCACCGCATTCAGCTTACGGTAGTCAATGCATACCCTCCAACCTGTTTGAGCTCTAGTAGGAACCAACTCACCATGTTGATTCTCAACAACTGTAATGCCCCCCTTCTTAGGGACACATTGTGTTGGACTTACCCACTGACTATCCGAGATGGGATAGATCATGTCAGCTTGAAGAAGTTTCAACACCTCCTTCTTGACCACCTCCATCATAGGTGGGTTTAATCTTCTTTGGGTTTGCCTAGAGGGCTTAGCTCCTTCCTCAAGTAGGATCCTGTGCATACAGGTGGAAGGGCTAATTCCCTTGATGTCGGCAATAGTCCACCCAAGAGCTGTAATGTGCTCTTTCAACACCATCACCAATCTCTTCTCTTGCTCACCTGACAACTTACTAGAGATGATTACCGGGAGGGTATCATTCTCTCCAAGAAAAGCATACTTCAGGTTCTCTGGCAATTGCTTAAGCTCAATCACTGGTGCCTGCAAAACAGAAGGGAGGAGCTTCTCGCTCTCCAAAGTCAGTAACATGGGCCTGCCGGCCAAAGATCTACCTGAAGTGTCTAGCTGAGCTAGAACCCTATGAATATCAAGAGAAAGAGAGAGATTAACTTGTGGTGGGTGAATGATGTTGTTTTCCATAACACATTGCAATTCATCTAAGCCAAAGATATTAAAAGTATCTTGAACTATAGGATCAATCACATCAATAGAACAAATAGAAGCAACATCTTCAATGGGGTGCTTCATAGCATCAAAAATATTGAATTGCACAACTTCCCCATCAAACTCTAAAGTAAGAGACCCACTAGCTAGATCAATCTTTGTGTTAGCGGTTCTCATAAAAGGCCTTCCTAACAAAATAGGTGCAGCCTGACCATCATGTTCCATGTCTAACACAAAGAAATCAGCAGGAAAGAACAAATTATCAACCATAACCAAAACATTTTCAACTACACCTTTAGGCTAAACAGTGGACCTATCAGCTAGTTGAATAATTATTCCGGTTTCATGAAGAGGACCTAAACCAAGCATCTTATACAGCGAATAAGGCAAAACATTTATAGATGCACCAAGATCAAGCATAGCTCTCTCAAAGTGAGTATCACCTATACGACAAGGAATGCTTACCATGCCCGGATCGCTGCACTTCTTAGGCATTCGCCTTTGATATACAGCGGAGACACGCTCGCTTACCGTCACCTTTTGTTGTCCCTTCAATTTTTTATTCCTCTTGATGGTGCAGAGTTCCTTCAAGAACTTAGCATATCAAGGAATACTTTTAATGAGTTTGAGTAAAGGGATATTTACCTCACATTTGCTGAAGGTTTTGAATAGCTCCTTATCATTTTCCGGCCTCCTCGTATCCTTTAGAGCATCGGGAAAAGGAGCGGGAGGTTTGGTTGAGTTGAGAGGTGGGAAGTCGGGCCGGACATAGTTGTCTTGTCTCAGTCGGAAGTCGCCCCGGTCCTCGACCTCAGCCCCAGCATCGTTTGAACATTCTCCCAAAATTGATTCGCCAGGGGCATATCCACGATCGCGGCTGTCAATCCGCGGTCGCGGATTTGCATCGGTTTCCCCAGAAGATATTCCGCGATCGCGGATTTCATCCCGCGGTCGCGGAATTCCCAGTGTTTCTCCATAACAACTTCCGCGATCGCGGATTTCGTCCCGCTGTCGCGGATTCTCACCTGTTTCAGATTCTGCCTTTTCAGCAGCAACATTTTCCAACACTTTTCCACTCCTTGTTGTCACAGCACTAACATTTCTGGTCGGATTCACTACCGTTTGAGATGGTAGAGAATTGGATTTTTGCTGTGCAAGAGTGGTCACAGCTTCAGCCAACTGCCCTATCTGTTTCTCCATGTTCTTGATACTAGACTCAGTAGTTTGGACATGGGTTGTGAAATGCTGAGTCAATGATCTCAACATATCTGCAGTTGAAGGTCCAGAATTGGGTCGTGGGGCTTGAGCTTGAGGTTGGGGTTCATTCTGATCACGCCATCTGAAATTTGGATGATCTCTATACCTCGGGTTGTAGTTGTTCTGCTGATCATTTCGAGGTCGTGGAGGTCCATATCCACCACCAGCATTGACTTCAGCAACATCATTATCTTGAAGCTCAGGGCATTTGTCTGTAAAATGAGAAGGGTCAGAGCAAATACCACATGCCTTTACCTGCTGTTGTCCTTTGTGCAGCTGAGAGATCATCTTCTTTAGCTCAACGAGCTCGGTCATAAGAGAGGGGTCTCCTGAGCTTGTGGCATTCACTCCTTTCCTAGTGTATGTCCTACCAAAACTCCTAAGTACTCTCAGCCATGTCTTGCAACTTTTCCATGGCATCTTCTGGTGTCATGTTGAGAATACTCCCACCACAAGCAGCGTCTACCATTCTCCTTTCATGATTAAGGAGACCATTGCAAACATGTAGGACCAGGTCCTCGGTATCATACCCATGAAAAGGGCAACTAGCACACAATCCCTTGAAGCGCTCAAGGTAATCATAGAGAGTCTCATCTTCACCTTGCTCAACATGGGCAATTTCCTTCTTTAGAGCATTTACCTTTTTAACCGAAAAATACTTACCCAAGAACACCTTGTGCAACTTCTCCCAGCTATCTACCGAACCGGTAGGCAAATGATAATACCAGGACCTGGCACCATCTTTTAAAGTGAACCCGAAGGCTCTCATCTTGATCTGTTCCTCAGTGACATTTGGTGGTTTGGTTGTCATGCAAGTGTCATGGAATTGGTTCAAATGCATGATCGGATCCTCACCAGGCAAACCATGGAATGTGGGAAGCAGATTGATCACCCCTGACTTGAGCTCAAAAGTCACCCCCTGAGCAAGGGGTGGAAGAACCACAGCTTGAGGTTGCTGTGTCAGATTGGGAGTAGTACGCTCCCTCAATGTGCGGACGACACCGCCGTCTCTTAGAGCATTTGCCTCTTGCTGCGCCTCAAGCAATGCCCGTTGGGCATTAACAACTAACTGAATTTCATCCAATTGACGTTGGGTGTCAGCAAGAGCTCTTTGCTCGGGAGTTAACTGAGCGCCTTCCATTGCACCTGTATCAGTCTCAGCTCTGTTCTCTCTCTGATTTCATGGAAAGTCCTCTTGATTTCTGGATCAAGAATAAAAAGAGACTGATTAGTAGAACGGGTGTTGACCATTCACTAGTCAACACTAAGGTCAATCAAAATAAGAACTTTAAAGAAAAGAAAATTTGATTCCCCGGCAATGGCGCCAAATTTGACGAGGCGAATTTGCCGTATGCCAAGTCAAGTAATCCTAACAAGCTCACTAACAAGTATAGTAGGCAAGCAAGGGTCGAATCCCAAGGGAATCAGGTTATCGGTTCTTAAAGTTTTAATAATGATTAACGAGTGTAAGTAACCAAGGGGGGGGGGGGGGGGGTTTGGTATGTTTGAAGAACAAAGTAACGAAGGTTGATTTGGATTGTAAATATATCAATGGAAGGTGTTTCACTTGACAATTATCCACTAACAGATTAACAAGTTGATCATAAACTCCTTTTAATCATATGTCGAATTACTCATATGATCGTTCTAATCCCTGTTCTAATGTAGTTATTAGTCCAACTAGTCCTAATAACCCTTACTCAACTATAACCTTGAAACTATCAAGATTCAATAATAAAGCAGCTTTAAGTTCAGGAATTGATAGATACATGCAATACCATAGACAACTAGTCAGATACTCGACATGTACTCAATTCTCTTCACAATTGACATTCACAACTAGTTCATGCAAATTGTGTGTGCTACAAACAAGTATGGTATTTCAACTAGAAATAACCAAACAATAGCAATATGAATGAGATGAAACTACTTAGATGGCCAATATAAATGAGCAAATCTAATTCAATAACAATACACACAAGAGAATAGAGACAATCATAAGAGTAGAACAAAGGAAGGAAATCTTACAACTTAATCAATCCGAAAGCTTCAAATGTCAAGCAAATCAAATGGACTTAGCAACTCATGAAGTTCTTGAGCAAAACTCTCAAAACTTGGAAATAGAATGTGTAAGATGATTCAAGATCATCAACACCTAAAAACCTATAAATCTCTGCAGAATTCAACTGACAAATTGAAGGTAAAAACATTATAAAAACGTTACAAAACTTAACACAACATACTAAATCGGGCAAATGAAGAAAGTCTTCTCTGGCGGATTTCCGCGATCGCGGTTTTGGACCCCGCGATCGCGGATTTTGTTTTGTAATCTGGCTTCTTCAGATGGTATTTCCGCGATCGCGGTTTGGGACCCGCGGTCGCGGAATTTCTTCTGTGAGCTTGGCTGGTCCAGTAGGTTTTCCGCGATCGCGGTTTGTGACCCGCGGTCGCGGATTTGGCTTCTGTGGCTTCATTGGCTTCGTCTTCAGCTGCTTCCAATGCTACATGTGGTCTTCTTCAGCTTCGACTCCTCTTATTAAGCTTCAATGCTCCGCATCATCTTCTGTAATCTCATGTGTAACTCAACTCTCCAAAATTCCATGATTATAGAATACATCATAACATCTAGCATAATCCTATACAAAATGAGCTAATAACCTATAGTAGCGCTATGTAAAATACCGCTTATCAAGGACTCCGTCTAGAACAGTTGACAAGACACCACATGAGATATGGCATGGAAAGGTTCCTAGCTTGTCATTTCTGAAAGTCTGGGGTTGCGAGGCTTTTGTAAAACGTTTACTATCTGATAAGCTTGCACCTAAATCAGACAAATGCTTCTTTATAGGGTATCCCAAAGGAACAAGGGGGTATTATTTCTACAACCCAACAGAGAACAAAGTGTTTGTTGCTAGGGATAGTGTCTTTTTGGAAAAAGATTGTTTTTCCAAGAAGCCAAGTGGGAGAAATGTTCAACTTGACGAAATTCAAGCTGAGCAACAAACACAACAACAAGATGACATTGAAGATGTCACAGAGGATCTAGATTTTGGAGGTAGACCTTTTCAAGGGAACACCGTCCAGATTCAAGAACAAGTTCCTCAAGTGGATGAAGTTCAAGAGGCACCACAAGATGTTGTGGAAAACCCTCCTGCTATTATCCCTCCTGTTGTTGCACCACTTTGGAGATCAAGTAGGCCAAGACATCAGCCTAGACGATATGATGATTTCGTCTTGAATGTTAGTCTTGACATACTACTTGATCTCCAAAGTGGTGCAACAACAGGAGGGATAATAGCAGGAGGGTTTTCCACAACATCTTGTGGTGCTTCTTGAACTTCGTCCACTTGAGGAACTTGTTCTTGAATCTGGACGGTGTTCCCTTGAAAAGGTCTACCTCCAAAATCTAGATCCAATGTGACATCTTCAATGTCATCTTGTTGTTGTGTTTGTTGCTCAGCTTGAATTTCGTCAAGTTGAACATTTCTCCTAGCCTGCAGCCTATAAGCAACCAATGACGGATCCCAACTCCGAAAAATGGCTCAAAGCCATGAAATCCGAAATGGACTCCATGTGTGAGAATCAGGTCTGGGACTTGATAGATTTGCCTGACGGGGTAACACCTGTCGGCTGCAAATGGGTCTTTAAGATCAAAACAAACAAGGATGGGGACGTTTCTGTTTATAAGGCAAGGTTAGTTGCCAAAGGATTTAAACAGGTTCATGGTGTTGACTATGAAGAAACGTTCTCACCAGTCGTAATGATTAGGTCCATTAGGATACTCCTAGCAATTGCCGCTTATTATGATTATGAGATTTGGCAAATGGATGTCAAAACTGCTTTTCTAAATTGTTTTTTAGAAGAGGATGTGTATATTACACAACCAGAAGGTTTTGTGGATCCAGAGCACCCTAGGAAGGTATGCAAGCTTAAGAAGTCTATTTATGGACTACAACAAGCATCGAGGAGTTGGAACATTCGATTTGATGAAGCAGTCAAACAGTTTGACTTCATCAGATGTGAAGAAGAACCTTGTGTTTACAAGAAGTTTAGTGGGAGCAAAGTAGTTTTCCTAGTCTTGTATGTGGATGACATTCTACTCATTGGGAATGACATTCCGATGCTGGAAACAGTTAAAGAATGGCTGAAGAAATGTTTCTCAATGAAAGACTTGGGAGAGGCAGAGTACATATTAGGTATCAAGATCTATAGGGATAGATCTAAGAGACTTATTGGTCTGAGTCAAGGAACTTATATAGATAAGGTCCTTGACAGATTCAATATGGCAAATTCCAAGAAAGGATTTCTACCTATGCAACATGGCTTACATCTCAGCAAGACTCAGTGTCCTAAGAAAACTGATGAGATTGAGAGAATGAGCAAGATTCCCTATGCCTCGGCCATAGGTTCTATCATGTATGCTATGATATGTACACGCCCAGATGTTGCATATGCTCTGAGTATGTGTAGCAGATACCAATCAAACCCAGGAGATGCACATTGGTGTGCAGCCAAGAACATCCTAAAGTACTTGAGAAGGACTAAGGACGAATTCTTGGTATATGGAGGTGATGACGAGTTAGTCGTCAAGGGCTATACTGATGCGAGTTTTCAGACAGACAGATATGACTTTGAGTCACAGTCTGGATACGTCTTCATTTTGAATGGAGGAGCCGTTAGTTGGAAGAGCTCAAAGCAAGGGACAATAGTGGATTCTACAACGAAGGCCGAATACATTGCTGCTAGTGAAGCAGCGAAAGAGGCCGTCTGGATTAGGCAATTTGTAGCTAAGCTTGGTGTTGTTCCTAGCATATCTAGGGCAATTGACGTTTATTGTGACAACAATGGTGCCATTGCTCAAGCAAAGGCACCAAGCTCAAGCTCTAAGTCTAGACATGTACAACGAAAATATCACTTGATTCGACACTATGTTGATAGAGGAGATGTAAGGATGTGCAAAGTGCACACAGATGATAACATTGCAGATCCTTTGACCAAGCCCATGCCCAGGCCTAAGCATGATAGTCACACTAGGGCCAAGGGTCTCAAGCACATTGGAGAATGGATTTGAGATATAACTGTTTTTCATAATAAATCTTGTTTATTGATGTTAGACACTTTTATGCTTGTTTTCTATATGAGAATGACTCGTTATTATTTAATTATTGCTTGGTATTAAATAAAATGTCCAAATAATTCTTTAATTATCAAATGGGCTTATCATAATTGTTATGGTGAATGAAACCCCATTAAGTGAACTGGAATTACGAATTATTGTTATGTCCATGGTCTGAATCATTAACTCGGACATAAATGATTTATCTAAAGACCATATTGTGAGATTGGCTGATAGCACAGGGTTTCATGTGTTATGGAGACATAGAGATGTCTAGTCAATTACATAGATGTGCATAGATGATGCATATCGGACTGACCGTCCTCTAGACTCTCCAAAAGAGATTGCAGAGCCTTTAGGATTAAAACCATGATTAATGAGTGCCTCAGACATGAGTGTGATATTGTTTCCCTTGACTGATGGTATTTCTTTGAAGCTGTTAAACGCTCACCGTAACAGGGAGTTATAAAGGCAGTGATTGGGATTGCCAAAGGTTGAGTGGGAGCAATAGTCATACAAGACTGGAGAAGTCCTCCTGTTCCATGTATACCATGATACATTGGAAAGGAATGGTGTCTTGGCCACTTGAAGAGTGAAAGCTG
This sequence comes from Oxyria digyna, assembly GCA_029168935.1. Classification (NCBI taxonomy): domain Eukaryota; kingdom Viridiplantae; phylum Streptophyta; class Magnoliopsida; order Caryophyllales; family Polygonaceae; genus Oxyria; species Oxyria digyna. The sequence continues at coordinate 8,954,840 of JAPVLV010000010.1, read as the reverse complement.
TAAAACGCGTGGCCACGCTCAGATGGATTAAATGTAATCATCTGTTTTGATAGTTCGATCTCAAGAGTTCAAGAAACACATTTGATATAGATATGAAAGTCACCATATCATCAAATGAGACACTAAAAGACAAAGGAATTTTAACATTGCACGCTTGTTTAAGGACAAGTGGGAGATTGAAGGAATTCTGTCCTTTAATCAACGATGCAATTATTAATATGGAATAGGACTATTAATGGAGATTTATAATCCAGATATTTTAGTAGTCGCACGCTATTGCTAGTGGCCAATACGACTTATGAGATTAATAAGATTTAGGTCATGGCTAGAATAACTGGGTCCTATGAGGTCACACACTTAGAGTTTACGGACTGGATCATGCGAATCCGAAGGCCCGGTTAGCCTATAGGATTTGGGGTAGGTGGAACAATAAACGAGGTGAATTGTTCACCGGGTGTCAGATAACAGTTATCAGTTATTGGGAGATTTGGACAAGGTAGACATGTGTTACACATGCCCAAGGTGGACATGTGTCACACATGCCCAAGGAGCAAGTGTCCACACCTTAGACACTTGTCCTCTTCCTTGCACACCAAGGGCTTGGCTTGGGCCCCAAGTTGCCTTGGCCTCCAAGCTCTTGCCTTGGGCTCCAAGGACTAAATGCCTATATATAGGCCTCTCTTATTCCACATAGAGTGCACCCAACACACTAGACACACCATATACTCCACACCCCGCACATCCTTGTAAGGAGATCCAGTTTATTGCTCGTGTGGACCAAGTAGAGAAGTCACATTTGAGGCTTTCATCTCTGTCTTTCGGCATCTACGAACACGCATCAAGAGGTATTTGATTCTTCTTATATACATGATCAGTATCAATATATGCATGAGATCCTTATTAGATGTTAGAAAAGTGTTTCCTGAAATTCCGCTTTAAGCATCTAAAATTCTCAACAAGAACAATACTTGAACATGATACTGTAGAAATATGGCAATCATAATACACAATTTTTAACCGGCTAAAAATCCATATTGGCAGTTACGCGAAGTACAGAGCCTCATATAGGAAGTTAAGTATTTTTGTATGGTAAAGATCTAAATCTCCAATAGCCACTATAGTGATTGCACAAAGCATTTGCATCAGCTGGTACCTTGGTGGCTCACACTCTCACTTTAGCATATAATACTCTTCAATCTTGAACTTCATCATTGAATCACCAAAAATTAAGTACCACATTTCCATTTGGATTTCAATTTTTTGGCAGAAAAGAAAACCATGATTTTTTTTTATATATTCGACTGTAGAATTTTTTCTCACAACTCCATTGATTTTAATTCAAGAAGAGAGTTCAACTAATCTATGAGGCTAATTGAAACTAATAATGATAACACTCCCCTCTGCTTTCTAAATCATATTAATACTTCTTGTTTGATCCATTGTTCGTAGTACTTGTACCAACTACTAAACCTACCAATTAGTTCCCCATAAGCATTGACAACATCAGTCTCAAACTCTTCCTTGATCACATACCTCATTACTTCACTAGTGGAAAAAACACCTGTTGAGGCGGTCAAAAACCCCCCTGTTGAGGCGGTCAGGGGTCGCTGCAACAGGGGGGGCTGCAACAGGTCATGAGCTGTTGAGGCGGGCAGCGTCCGCCTCAACAGAGGGGTCTGTTGAGGCGGTCGGGAGGGTGACCGCCTCAACAGATCAGACGTTTTCTACCTCTGTTGAGGCGGGCAGAAGGGTGACCGCCTCAACAGGGGGGGTCTGTTGAGGCGGGCAGAAGGGTGACCGCCTCAACAGAGGGGGTCTGTTGAGGCGGGCAGAAGGGTGACCGCCTCAACAGAGGGGGTCTGTTGAGGCGAACAAGAGGTGCCCGCCTCAAAAGCCTCTGAATGAAACAAATTTTTTTTTGCAGAAACATTGCAGTACAACAAATATATTCCACAAATTGAAACTTTGCAGTACAACAAATATATTCAACAAATAGCCAAAAATTTGCAAAAACTTCAATCGTAATTTATTCAATCTCATGATCAGTACAAAAACTACAAAAAATTGAACAGATCTGATGAACCTAAAAAACGTACAAAAATCCAGATCTGATTATAACAAAACCTAAAAACTAAACTTAATCTTCAACAAATCCAGATCTGATAAACAAATCTTCAACAACCTAATTTTTGGGAACAAATTTGAACAAGATTATCAGAAGATTATGAACAAAATTTACCAGAACCCTAACTAAACCCTAACCCTAACCTGACGAACCCTAACATGCCTCAGCCGCCTCTTCTTCTTCAGTCGTCTTCTTCTTCGGACTTGATTATGGATCTGAAGCTTCCGGCGAACCAAAAAACGACAAATAAAGAAGAGGATGAAGGAGGAGGAGATGGAGCGGCATGGAGCTTCTGGATCTGGAGGGAATGGCAAAGGAGCAGAGGAGGAGCTTCTGGATCTGGCGGCGACGAAGGTGTTGTCCAGATCTGGCGGCGAGCGGCATGGGTTCACAGACATTTCATCGCCAAATCCGCTACAATTCCAAATCGCAGTGCAAAAACACTTATGAACGGCGATAGAGGGAGACGGAAGAACTCACCGTCAAGGCTTCCTTCATGACAATAGGAGCGCTAGCCGCCGTCATGGTGGACCAGATCGGCGATCAGAAGCGCTAGCGAAGGCCGACTTTAACCCCCAAGAGCGAGGGTTCGAAGGCGATTGCGCACCAGAGAGAGAGAGGGAGTGGCATGGGTTGTCCAGATCTGAAGAGGAGAGGATGAGAGGAGAGGTCGGAGTGTTGAAGTGTTGAAGTGTTGAAGAGGAGAGGATGAGAGGATGAGAGGAGAGGTCGGAGAAGAGGAGAGGATGAAAGAGGTTCTGATAAATTGAACAGATCTAATTTTTGTGTTATTTTGAGGCGGGCGTATTACTGCCCGCCTCTAATCTCTTCGTCGCATAATTTGAGGCGGGCGCCTTATTGCCCGCCTCTAATTTTTGGGCTCTGTTGAGGCGGGCGCCTTACTGACCGCCTCAACAAGTCAAAAACACAAATATTATTTGAGGCGAACGGATATTTGCCCGCCTCTAAAGTACCTGTTGCAGCGAACTAAACGACTGACCGCCTCAACAGATAGTAGAATAAGACTTTTTGCGTCGGTTTTTAAGGTGACCGCCTCAACAGGGGGGCTGCAACAGGTGTTTTTTCTACTAGTGCTTGTATAAATGATTACACTCTTTGGTTCAGGCATTTTGTCGAACACCTTCTATGCTTCATCAAATAATCCATTAATAACAAACAATCTTTACACAAACAAGCTACTAAACAAGAAAATTTGATCGAATAGGGAAGAAACATACCTAGAGGTTGGAACCCTAGAAATCCTGATTGCTCTTCAAACTTCAAAATCGGGATGTTGTAGCCCTACCTTAACAAATGCAAAATTGAAGATAGCAGGGGTATTTCCAGAATTGTTGTCATCAACCCACGGTTGAAGTTGATGAAATCCCATAATGTTGCCCCCCAACATTATGGAATTTCGTCAACTACCGGTGATTTCGGGTTGAAGTTGATGATTTTCATGAACTAATTCCGTCAACTTCAACTACTCGGCCATGACGTGCCGAACAGGCCACCGCCCGGATCAACTAGTTGATTGCGCCAATTTTGATGTGCCGAACGCACCCTAAGATAAAAAATCTGAACAAAAACTTATCGCGTCAAGGTATGAAATATATTGCCTAGTTACTGTTGTTGTTCTTGCATCTCTGCTGCAATTACTATTGCTTATGAACATCAACATGAATTGATTTGAAGACAAAATTGGATAATCTTTACCTTAAAATTAGGATTAAATTAAAAGCGTTCTAGAAATCACAGTTTTTTTGGAGCGTTTAACCCCGTACCGAAATTTTTATATCTCGCATCCGTTTTGGGCTCATTCTAAAACAAAATTGCATTTAAAAAGCCTAAAAATCGAGTCTCTTTAAAACCCAGTTTTTAAAAAATGACATGGACGCATCCGAAATGCGGCTAAAGGTAGGTGTCAAATATAAATTTTCGGGTGCAGTATTTTTTCCTTCTTTTAGTCCATAAGTGAAACAAGACCGTAACAAGATTGGAGAAGGCTTGTCTAATGCGGATCATAGTTTTTCTTGGGAAATGTCATAGAATCTTTGAACAAATGCTTGAGGGAACCCGGTGCAACGGGTAAAAATCGCGCACTCAGCTCGGGACTACACGTCGTGTAGTTGGCTTGAACCGGGTTTTTTTTTGGAAATAAAGGCCAACTACACGTCGTGTAGTTGGAATAAACCGGTTTAGTAATTAATTCCAAACCGGTGATTTAAATAACTAATTTTATTTTGGAAAACCGGATCAATTTTAATTCGGGATGACGTCATTTTTTTTTCAGACAATAATGACGTTGGCATGACGTCATCAATTTGAAATTCAAATTTATTTAACCGTTATTGCTGACGTCATCACGATGGCTTCTGGTCCAACTACACGACATGTAGTTGGCCTACACTTAACCATTTTAGTCGCTATAGTCCAACTACACGATGTGTAGTTGACTCCGATCCAACTAAATGACCTGAACCGGTTCACCACATGACCCGAACCGGTTCACCACATGACCCGAACTGGTCCGGTTTAATTTTATTTTTTATTAAAAACATATTAAAAATTAAAATTTGAACCGGTTTCCAACTACACATCAAGTTTGGGTGAACCGGATTTTTTCAAAAAAATTCCAATTACACATCGTGTAGTCCCGAAGTGAGTGTACGGTGTAAAATGAGTGAGTGCGCGGTTAGTGATGGAAGATTCTTTTTTCTAAAATTTAGCCAAGTCAGTTATAATCACTCATCATAAATAGATTTGGTTTTTGATCGTTATGAACTAAGGAACATGTGAGAATGATCGATCTATTATTTAACACTAACAAGAATGTGTTTGTACCACCCTCCTTTGGATAAAAAAAAATAAAAACAAGAATGTGTGTGTGCTATACGTATATATGAAGGTATTTTCTTAGAGGAAAATCGTTGAAGCTTGGGAAAGTTGGGATGGGGGTAATGGGACGCCGTTCTGAACCATCTATAACCCCCTTGTGATTTTACTGCTCAAGATAATACTTGCGCTAAATGCAAAATGTCAAAAATAATCCATTAAATGGCAATCCAGACAAATCCTTATACACCATGTTAAAATTCCTTCTTAAGAAGACAAAACGACCAAACAGATTTTAGACCAAAATTAAAGCCAATGAATGTCTGTTTCTACACAATTTTGGATAGGATCAGTTCAGTTGAGTGCCATTGATCATCAAACACTGCAACAAGCTGTTGAAACTTGAAACTCTCTAAAAACACCAAAGCTTTCATTCATACCTAGTCCTACCATACCTATTTAAGCTCAAGTTAGGTGGGTAAAGAGCCGAATCTACACTATTCCTCGTCATTTCCCCACTGAATCTCAAACCGGACTTGGCGTAAAGCTGAGCCTCTCTATACCTGGTTTTACTGCTTCCTTCTCTATGCTTGGCCTTGTTTGATGCAGTCTGACTCATATATCTTGGTTTACTTAACCCGAAACTCGCGCTACTAGCACTGTCCTCAATTCCTTCAAACATGCTTGTTGTTGTTGATGATGTCACCTTGCTTGAGCTCGGTTGTGAGCTGCTGCTGCAGCATGATGAAGCCTCAAATTGTGAAGGTGGCCTTGCAGTTATCCTCCGAGTCATCTTGTTCCTTGTCACTTGTACCGAATCATAGTCGAAGATTTGCCTGTTTTCTAATGATGACAAGCCAGGATTCAGGTTTGGACTTCCCCTTAATTGCTGCCATTAAAAATCCAACATTATAAGCCCAGATCATTTGTGTCAATGGCTTCAATTTATAATTTGTAGTATTGTTTTTTGTACCTGTTGAGAAATGAAGTAAGCCTTTGCTTTCTCCCTTTTAACAATTGCTTCTTGCTTCATTTGCTGCTTTGTTTTCACATCCTCCATGCTTCCTCTGCTATCACACCATTTACCCTATACAAGAAATGTTTTAGAACACAAACCAAAATGATAATTGATTTAATTTCCTATTCTGTTGCTACCTCTGGTTGTTGTTTGACAGGATCAGATTGGTTGTCTACTTTCTTATGGAGTGATTCGCCCTCTACCGACATCTTAATCCGGTAAGCAGTCTCTTGAGCTCTAACAAGTGCTTGCATACACTTGAGTGTCATTGCAGCTTGCTTTCTTACAAGCCGTCCTCTAACAATGGCTTGTAGCCTTACGAGCGCTTTCAATGCCCTGAATGCGCGTCTCGCCTAACAATTTGTCAGTCAGTATAATTGGCTCAACAACAGCTAGGAAATTTGGATGCAATCTTAGTCATTGTCTAGTCCATTGCATTGCAACTGAACATTTCATTAACTTATATTCACTAATCTTGTACCAAGTAAGTTCCAAAAATATAAACCATCTAGAATGCCTTACAATTCAGCAAGTTTAATCAATTATAAACCTAATGTGAAAAGAAATTACCAGAAGGGCCCGGAAAGCGGTTTGGATCCGAATAGCAGCCCATTCCTGTCTTATGATACGGAAGTCTTTTGGAGGAGCTCGGACCAGACTAGCCATGGCAGCATTGTATATGTCATCAACGGCTGGCGAATCCGGCGGCTCTGATGCCGCCACCTGTCCTCGCTTAACTGATAATCTACTTTGATCAGATGAAGAAGACGAAGATGAGCTCCTCCATAGCTTCCACTTCTTGTTCCTTTTTCCACCCAAGAGATCCTAAAATCACACAAAAAAGATCAATCAGAACTAAGAATTGAACAACAAGTTGATAAAGATGGGCAATGAATTGCTTACTTGGTCATTTGATTTTCTGTGAGGTATGAATAGTTTAAGCCAATTTCCAGAGCTACCCATTTGAGATTATGTGACAGAAAAGGCTTGAAGATGATAAAAATTTGACGTACACAGTAGCACAGAGAGTTAGAATTTGAAAGAGAAAGAAAAGAAGAAACGGCATTATTTTAGTGTGGCGTGATATAAAGGAGCAATAAAAAATAGCCGTTAGGAAGCTTTGAAATTTTGAAAAGAGAGAGGAAGGAGGGACTGAAACGGATAGTGACTCTCCTTTATGAGTATAATATATTTCGTACGGTAATTTCTCTTTTACCTCGAGAAGCTCACTTTTGAATCGGGAAATTTGGATTTTTGAAAGCAAAGTTGTTTTGTTATGCTTATATAAGTAGGATAGGTTTCTTGATATTCACGGATTATAAATTTATATTAATATTTATAAAATGTTTATAATTTTTATAGAAACATTGTTAAAATAATAAATAAGTTATAGTTTTATTTGTGAAAGATAAATCATAATAAAAATGTTAATACATGTTTTCATTGTAAAATATAAGTAGGGTGTGAATTCCATAATAAACTCTCTTATAGAGACAATGACTTAGATTAAACTAGCTACATTCACTTGTAGTGGGGGTAGTTGTGGTGGTCCGGCGACCACCCGACGACTTCCCGGCGACCACCCGATGGTTGTCCGGTAGAGGTCTGACGGAGGTCCGGCGACGGCCCGGCGGAGGTCCGGCGTGGTCCGGCGGTGATCCAATAATAAATGAAAAAGTTAAAGTATAAAAATAAATGAAAATTTTAGTCTAATTCAAATTGGTGAACATTTAAATAGAATGTGATGAACATTTAATTATAATGTGATGAACATTCTGTTGGTGAACATGTAATTAAAATGTGACGAACATTCAGTAGAGTATATCAAAATAAACGTTTATAAACATTTTGATGAACATTTAGCTAATTGTAATGAACTTTTGTGTAATGAACATTTTATTAAATGCTTGTAAACATTTAAGGATGTTTGATGAACATTTTAAGTATGAGATGATGAACATTTACGTAATTTTTGATGAAGATCAAGTATTTTTCTACTCGAAATTATATTAAAGTGATGTTTGATGAACATTTAAGTAAGAGATGATGAACATTTATCAACATTTTGATGAACATTTATGAACAACGTGATGAACATTTAAGTCGATTGTAATGAACTTTGGCTAATGAACATTTTATTAAATTCTTGTGAACATTGAAGTATGAAATGATGAATATTTAAGTATAAGATGATGAACATTCAGTTGGTGAACTTTTAAGTATAATGTGATGAACATTCAGTAGAGTATGTACAAATGAACATTTATGAAAATTGTGATGAACATTTATGAACACTTGATCTTCATCAAAAATTGGTGAACATTTAAGTAGATTGTGATGAACATTCAGTTGGTGAACTTTTAAGTATAATGTGATGAACATTCAGTAGAGTATGTACAAATGAACATTTATGAACATTGTGATGAACATTTATGAACAACGTGATGAACATTTAGTACAAATGAACACTTGGTCCGACGGTGGTCGGAGGTGGTCCGGAGGTGGTCCGGCGGTGGTCGGAGGTGGTCCGCGGTGCTCCGAAAGAGGTCCGGCAGAGGTCCGACGGTGGTGACAAGAGGTGACAAGGGGTGTCACGTGTCATCATATGGATTCTTGGATCTCTCTTGATCCAAGGCTCCACATTCATTCTCATTTATCATTTTAACAAGTATTATTACATGACACTTTTCCGTATAAGTATATAAAAAAGAGTGAAAAACGCAGAATGATCAACCTCCAATATAAAATATACACCAACTTATCGTATAATCAACCAAAACTCAATTAGAGAGTCTAATCTAAGCATAAATTCCATAAAATAATGACAAGGCTACCAACAAAATAATACTGTAAATATAATCGTTTTACATCATACTCATTGAAGTTTGAACTTTTGAGTTTAATGATCGGTTTTTCTAACTTAGGGCATTGAATAAGCATACTTAAATAAATAAAAACTACCCCTACAAGTAAATGGATAAACTCGTTACAAAAAATCACTAAAATGACAACACCTAATCTGTAACACTCAATCATAAATTTCTAAAATTAATCTTATTGTATTTTTCTTATTGTATGCTCCTCCTAAACATGGTTTATAAATAACCAAAACTTTTGAATGTATGACTTGATTTGCATATTTGTAGGAGATCATGGAGGAGGTGCAAAATTGTTAAAAAATAGATTTTTAATTTACAAATTTAATTAATTAATGAATTATTATTTTTGTTTTTCTAAAATGGTGACATGGCGTTGAGGTGACGCAATATTTTGTGAAGACTTGACTTCTCCCTTATATTGTAGTTAGGTAGATACTACTTCCGTTTACTAGAGAATGTCATTTTAGGCTTTTTTTTTTTAAGAAAAGGTTGTCATTTAGGTATTTAGGTAATGAATTAAGAAGTTTGTTATTGAAACTTGTAACTTTTTACTCTTTTGATGCAAATTGTCATTTTTGATTGATTAAAAATGAGATGAATTGTGAATTTTAAAATAAATAATAAAATTATACTGTAATTATTAAATTTCTAGGTTATTGAATGTCTAAAATGACATTTTTTACTAACGAAGGTAGTAATATATACGTAATGTTTTCTTAGTTTCGAGGCTTATGCCTCCAATAATTTAAGTTTAGTTAGTTTAGAGTATATTCTACCAATAAAAAGTTACTATATAAGAGTATAACTAGCGTAGTGTCTCGAGCCAAACACGAGAATGTATTTAGTAATTAGCTTTTCTATTGATAGTTAAAAATTAGAAAATTCAAGATAATAAGCTTAAAATGATAGTGTATGAAAATTTACAAATAATTGTAACATCTTTATTGACTGTTTAATTTTTAAGAGTAATAGTTTTAATAATAAAAAAAAAATAGCTTAACAAACTATGCTAAAATCACTCTAAGGTAGGGTTGCACAACCGGTCTAGACCGGACCGGAATTTCTCGGGTCGGTCCAGACCGGTGGACCGGAATTTTTCAAATCCACAGACCGGGGACCGGACCAGAAATTTCTGGGCATTTTTTGACCGGACCGGGTTTTTCTATATATAAAAATTATAAAACTTTATTTTTCTTTAATAAAAATTTAAAAAAAAAAAATTTCCGGGTTTTCGGTACAGGAGCGGACCGGAAAATTCATGGACCGGACCGGAACCCGGAATTTCTCAAATATGTGGACCGGGGACCGGACCGATCCGCTCGGGTCTTTGGACCGACCCGGAAAATTCCGGTCTAGTCTGGCCGGGTTTCCGGTCCGGGTCTTTTTTGTGCATCCCTACTCTAAGGGCTCACAAAGCTTTAGCTTTAGATTTACCTTCAATTTGTGCTAGAGGGTTAGAATTGGCCTGCTGAAATATCGGGTGCCACGCATGGCAATTCGTTGATGACCTTAGAATTCGGTGCAAATCATCGGGTGCCATGCATGGCAATTCGTTGATGACCTTATAGATGGGTTTGTCGTGGCGTTTTAATTTCGGTGTAAAAACAAAAAAACTTGGTTCAAACAAGACCCCGTTTACAATAAGATTTGAAATCAACGAGAAAGGAAGACGAAGATTAAAAAGGAGCATCGGTTCAGAAAAAGATGAAGAGGAAGATGAATGTAGGGTTGAGTTGGGTTAAATTTAAAAGGAAATTTTTTTTTTTCCACGTGGACCAATAGAATATCTGAGACAGTGAATTTGGATAGTAAGTTGGGATAGAAGATTTGCACCCCTTAGAATTGGCATCTACTCCTTTTGTCCCCTATTATAGATTCCGTTGTTATTACCGAGGTAAATTAAGGAAAGAGAGAAGAAAAATGGAGAGAAGATATATTGTAAGTCACTGTAGATTTTTATGTAGGAGAGAGAATAAAAAAGTGAATTGGTGTAAGTTTTTATGTAAAAAAAGAAGAAATAGAGGGTACTTTGATGTGATATTTATAATAAGAAATTATATAAAAGGAAATTATGAATTATATTGATCTATAATAGGGGACGGAGGGAATATCATTTTTTCATAATTTTATAGTTTTTTTTTTTATAAAACCACCTATTATTTGTCTGAATTTACACAGAATCGTCTATTATATCTATAATTACAATAAACCATCTAAATTATATATATTTATTATAATGCACTACCCTTTTAACGGATTTCGTTACCATTTCTTTTAGTTAAGTGAAATGACTATTTTAGCCATGTCCTTTTAAAACACAAGTAAACAAGATAGGGTGAAATGGTAAAATCTTGTCTTCTTCTTCCTCTGCATTCTCTGGTCTATCTCTGATAACTTCCGTCGATACAAAATTCTAGTGCCGATTCTCGGTTAGATCCAACCTCTTCCTCTCCAGTTGCTGCAAGTCTCCAGTTGACGCTTCAATTCCCTAATTTGTTCTTCACACTTGCAAAATTACCAAACCGATTATTGTACCTTTTTTACTTCGTAGCGACTGCACATTATTGTACCTTTTTGGACTCCAATTCTTCGGCGAAGAAGAAGATATTTTGCCATTTTACCCTTGTCTTGTTTACTTGTGTTTTAAAAGGACAAGGCTAAAATGGTCATTTCACTTAACTAACGAAAATGGAAACGAAATTCATTAAATAGGTGGTGAATTGTAATAAACTTATACAATTTGGGTGGTTTATTATAATTATCGATATAACAGGTGGTTTTGTGCAAATTCGGACAATTAACATGTGGTTTTATGCAAAAACCCTAACTTTATATACGGAGAAAAACTTCGCATTCTTCATATATGCGCCTACATCCTTTTTTTACACCCGAGTTTGATTTAGGCACATTTATAATACGTCGAAACTAGATCGAATTTTTAAAATTTGAAAGCAAAAACAAACCCTGGTCCAGTTTATCTAGGTGTTTCAGATGTGTCCAAAACCGAGTGTGAGTTACTAGTTTACGGATGTGAGATTTAAGAGTCATATTTTTCTTGTTTTTCATTCTCTTCTATTATTTTGATTAGCTCTAATTAGAGCTTTCAAAAAAAAGACCGAACCCGAAAAACTGACTAGACCGCATGTACTTGAACCCGATCGGACCGGACTGAAAACCTGAATTAACCGAACCTGAAGCAACCCGGAAAAAAGATTCACCGAACCCGACCAACTCGTAACCTGCCCGAAGCTATCCGAAAAATAATGTAAAAATATTATTTTAGTGTAATACTACCAATTGCATTAAAATAATTAAATATAATATTATTTTAAGGGTTTGGGCACACAATAAACAACTAAAACAAGAAAGAATTGCATTGGAAATATAATATCTTTTTTGTTGTGATGGTTTATCCATTTTCCTAAGAGGGTGTAGGGCCTATATATTTCCTATTCTAGTGGTTTATTGTGTGTCCATTGACACATATTAGACAAACCCTTATTTTAATAAGTTATTTTAGTTATTAATGTATTATTTAATTTACTTTTAATAGTTTAATAATAAATATAATATTTAAAAATGATGTTATAAACCCGTTGGTTAACCCAAACCGTCCGCTAATCTGTAATGACCCGACCCGACTTGACCTGTTATCCGAATTAACTGTACCCGTTCTCAACCCGAACCCGAAATGAACGAACCCGAACCCGACTTGACCGACCCGATTGACACCTTATTAGAAATAAACTTTTTCTTTTATATTAGGAATACATTGATATTCTTGGTTAAAACTAGAAGGGAGTAATATTGCGGGTGGAACTATATGTAACACATAATTTTATTTTAGGCATTTGATTTTTTCCAAATCAATAAAGTGATTCTCTTTTCCATTTTTACAAATTCAACGCTAAAATGGATTTTAACTTGTCTCTCGTCTTCATTCCCGCGCTTGCACTCCATTATCGTTTGTCCCTAGAATCTTTTTAGTCTTTGTCACCAACTATGTTTGGTGCCTCATCTTTTCGATTTCGTCCCTTCATGTATCATCTTCTCAAATTCGTCTTAAACCCAAAAACGAACTCGAAGTTGTCTACCCGATTTCGGTTTTATTTTTGTCTTCTCCGATAACTCTTCTACTCGTTTCTTTTATTCTAGCAATCATATTCATCGTTCAAGCACGAACTCCTTCAACAAGCAATCATATTCATAGAACTCTTCTTCCATCATTTACACGACAAGTTCATATGAATATCTCTGTATAGTACGTGTATGAATACTTCAATATTTCTGAGACATTAATATGAATATCAACATTGGATTTTCTGAATATCAAACTCAAGTTCAAATAAACATCAGTGTAAGAAGTCAACACTCGATGACCTCAATTACCTCAAATGGAGTCGCATGTCAAGATGGTATTGGGATCAAAATTTAAGTTTGGGTTCGATCCTGGATCGTGCAAGAAGTCAACAATAGATTTGGACACCAACTACGGATGCGAGTCAACTACATGATTCGGTTTTAGATCTGGAATTCGATGGAGAAAATGATTGAAAACACGTTCATGTATGTTGAGTCCTTGAAGCATCTTTGGGGTGAAATTGCATAGCGACTCGGTCAAGTAAATGAACCAACTTTGTATCATCTCAAGCGAACTCTTGCTCCCACAGAACAAGTAGTTGAGTAATATCGCATGCTCAAGGAAACTTGGATGAAATTACGGTTTGGACAACCTTCTCGAATGTGAATGTGGCGCCATGCCTAGATGCACATGTGAGTTCGTTAAGAAGGCCCCGGAGCAAGATGTCCATGACAAGGTAATCCAATCTGCAGTAGCATTCTATCCATGGATACTATGACATGCAGATCGGGAATCAAAGCTTTAACAGTAGGGAGCCTATGAGAGGTCGATCTGAGAAGAAGTGTGACCATTGCCAAAAGAAATATCATGTTAGAGAGAATTGTTATCAACTCATTGGTTATCCAGAGAAAAGAAAATCTGCATGGAAGGGTAAGTTTGCTTCTAATGTCAAGATTGATGAGAGGATATGGATAATCATTTGGACTCTCTAGGAAGTGATCCTAGTGTTGATTCATCTTTACTGAAGGCATTATGTAAAGTAGTATGAAAGATGTACATGAGCAAAGATGGGGCATCTTCAAGCTCAATAAATTTTGCAGGTAAATTGACTTCATCCTCTGAATTTTGTGCTTTGTCTATATCACATGGTTGGATTTCTTGGATAGTGGATACATGGGATACAGATCACATGGTCTCACTTTGTCTTGTTTATTTCAAGGAAATGTCTTAAGTGTCCTATCTAAGTTGCTTAACCAGATGATAGAATATTTCTTGTTGACAGTGCACAATGTTCAAGATAATGATTATTTGTTGATTAAGAATGTGTTGTTCATTCTTGCTTCTGAATTTATTGTCTATCACAAAGTTGCTTGATGAGAATCGAGTGCAAGCAATGCTTAAACATGATAAATGTACTTCTGAGGACACTTTCACTAAGCAAGTCACTGTAGTAGGGGGAAAAGTTGGAGGCTTATACATACTCAAGTCTTAAGTGTATCAGAGAAAGCTAAAGTGGCTATCACGAGTTTACATCATGTGTGTAATAAACTAGTATTGCCAGATGTTTGTGCTATCATTCATGCTAGATTAGGTCATTGCTCATATAGAAAACTTAAACATTTAGAATGGTCCAAATCTGTAATACAAACTGATTTCCTTTGTGAAAGTTGTGTTCTAGTTAAGTAGTCTAAAGAAAGTTTGTTGGAAGTGAATCTTTGGCTTCACTACCATTTAATTTTATACACCTAGACATTTCAGGACCTTGTAAAATTGTTTCTTCATATGGTTCTTCATATTTTATTACTGTCTTGGATGACTTCACTAGATACACTTGGGTCTATATACTCAAGCATCAAATCGGTTCCTCAAAGCAAGTCTGGCATCGGGCACTGGTGCATCTGGAAAATCTGGAGCAAAGGAGAAGTTTGCTTATCTGGCATCGCCCTGGTGCATCTGACAAATCTGGAGTGGAGGAAGTCTGTTCATCTGGCACTATTATTGTGCATCTGTTACATCTGAGTCTAGAGAAACCAAGTCTGTTATCTGGCACTCTTATAGTGCGTCTGGTACATCTGGCACTCTTATGGTGCGTCTGGTACATCTGTGTCCGGAAGATTCAAGTCAAGGTGAAGATTTGTTAGATTTGTGCCTTGAATCCCAAGTTGGGCTTGTTCGGCCCAATTGGGCCTGTTTAGGTTTTGTGTTTTAGGAGAGTAGTATATATACTCTCTATTATCTCATAACTTAGAAGAGAGGAAAATTTGAGTTTTTGATAACCGTCACAAGTAGCAAGAGAGTGTTCTTAGATCCAGAACGTTTCTTATGAGTCTTGTAATAAGTTTCCTCCTTTGAAATATAATCTGATCTCTTCTGCTCGTGGATGTAGCCAAAACAACGTTGGTGAACCACGTAAATCTGTGTGTGCTTTGTTATCTTCTCGTTTATATTTGTTTTCTGTTTCGTCTTCCTCACATCCGCAATCATCAGCTAGGCATAGTCCTTGTTAATTTCTAGGCA
This sequence comes from Oxyria digyna, assembly GCA_029168935.1. Taxonomy (NCBI): domain Eukaryota; kingdom Viridiplantae; phylum Streptophyta; class Magnoliopsida; order Caryophyllales; family Polygonaceae; genus Oxyria; species Oxyria digyna. The sequence goes on along the minus strand of JAPVLV010000010.1, from coordinate 8,939,385 downwards.
TATGTATAAACTCAGTTTGGTAAAACAATTAAAAAGCTTAGAAATGATAATGGAGCAGAATTATTGTAGTATAAATATCAATCTTTATTTTCTTCATTGGGCATTATTCATGTGACAAGTGTTGTTGGTAACACTCTACGGAATGGGAGGGTAGAATGGAAGCATAGGCCCATCATAGATACTGCAAGAGCTATGAGACTTCATGTCAATTTGCCAGTGAGTGTTTATTAAATGTACTACACTTGATCAATATGCCTCCTTGTTCCATGTTACAGTGGAAGATTCCATATGATTTGTTTGAGAAATTACCAATCCTGATGAGCTAAAGGTTTTTGGTTGAATATGCTATGAAAAGATTATGCAACCAACATGAATTTGGTGTTGAGTCAAAGAGGTGTATTTTCTTAGAATATCTTTCAGGGAAGAAGGGCTACAAACTTTAAGATATGAGAATCACAAATCTGTTGTTTCAAGGATGTTTTCTTTAAGGAAGATGTCTTTCCTTACAATTTACAAACAAGATCTACATTTTCCTCTGAAAAATTGGACAAATATACTACTTTCTTTACTAAAAAAGATTGAGATGTAGAATATGTTGTACTTGTTAAAACAGGACAAATGTACTCCTTAAGCTTCACAGATTGTTGCCTACCTCTTGTAGACTTCATTGGACCAAGTTGAGCATGAATTCTGTTAGAATCAACAAAAGTTGATGGACTTGAAACTAAACCTTTTAGAGAAGCGGTAGATTGCACATCAGAAGAAAAAATTTGATTACTTGTGACAATAGGCTGACCAACAACAAGTATTGTATCATTAACTTATTATCTTCATCAAACACATGATTCACAAGAGGAAAGTTGAGATTTTCTTTGTTAATTAGAATTGTTCTTTTATAATGTGTGCTCACAGAATAAGGCATCAACATACAAAAAGGCTCAAGAAGTTCCATGTTGGGAAGAAGATGTCTGAAGAGATAACAACATATTAATCAAACTTGGTTTTAACTGATCTGCCTAGTTGTGTTTAAAGTGAAGCACACACCTAATGGGAGTGTGGAGAGGCACAAAGCACGACTAGTAGTAAAATAATACACTCAAATAGAGGGTAAGGACTTCAAGTAATACACTTTCTCACAAGTGGCGAAGTTAGCAACCGCACAACGCTTATTGCTTTGGGAACTGTAAGAAAGTGGAATATTCACCAATTGGATATAATAACGCCTTCTTACAAGCCACATTGGATGAAGTGATATTCATCGTTCCACCGTCAGGGTATCCAAAGGGAAAACTCGGTCAAGTGTGTAGACTATAAAGATCCTTGTATGGTCTAAGGCAAGCTAGCAGGTAAAAAGGGAGCTTACTTCTTTTCTTCTGAAACAAGGGTAAGTGGCATCTATGAATGAATAATCTTTATTAATAAGACAGGCAAAAAAGGACTGGTGGTCATTGCAGTAGTCTATGTTGATGTTTTGTTGCTCACATGAGATTATGTGATCGAGTATGATCTTACAAACCAATGCAACTTTGCACAAGAAATTCACCATAAAGAAACTTTGTAAGGGGAGATTTTTTTCTTGGCTTTTATGTGGCTAGATCAGATAACGGTACTATATTAAATCAAAGAAAAGACATCCTAGATATACTAAAAGACACTAAAACATCTGATTGCAAGATTATTATTGTTTTCCCTCTACAAAAAGGTTTAGACTTATCTACTATAAAGAGGACAATCTTAGGATATCCAGAAATCTATATATAGGAGACTCATTGGCAGGTTATTCAAGTCAGTTTGTATGGTGTCCAAGGGCTCCTCTCCTTCAAGCAACTATGTATGTGCTTAGGTATCTCAAGACAACAATGGATTGGGGTCTTTTTTATGATGCATCTTTTGATCTACCAGTTATAGTGATGTTGGCTTGTCAGGGTGCCAATTCTCCTCTCTATCTAACTACATATTGGGCTTTCGTCGGAAGTTGTTTAGTGTCTTGGAAAACTAGGAAGCAATCGTGTCCAAATCTGAATATAGAAGCATGTTTGCTTGTGCTAGTGAAGTAGTGTGGATTCATACCATGCTGAAAATCTTTCAATTTCTCCAACTCTACCTATCACACTGTATTGTGACAATAAGGTGCGCAACACAACATAACAACAAATCGTGTCTTTCATGAGAGACAAAATAGCTTAAAATAGACTACCATTATACTAGAGAGGAGGTTGATGAAGTCTTCATTGCTACCACTCATGTTCAATCAAAACAGCAGTTTGCGGGCATTCTCACTAAGCCATTAGGAGAGGATCAACACAAATATCTCTCTTGAGCTTGTAAATGTGACTTCACTACCATCTTTAACACAAATTCCAACTTGAGGGGATGTGGACTAGTGTACATATGTATAGACCGGTTTGGATGCTAAACCCGTTATTGTAAATACATTATAAATATTTGATTAGTGTTTGCTTGGTTAAATGGAGAAATTGTATGGGATTCAAGAAAATGTGTTTGGTATAATTCTAGCCTAGATAAATTAAAATGGAGAAATTTGAGATCTTGTAGCTAAAAATGGGGAAATGAAACTTACATAGAGGAGTAGGTAGGGTTGGCTCCCGGTCCGGTCCGGTCCGGTTCCGGTCCTCCGGAATCCGGAACCGGGAAAAACCGGTTCCGCCGGTTACGGTCCGGTCCGGTTCAATCCGGTTCCGGTCCGGTTCTGGTTCGAAACCGGAACCGGCCGGTTCAGTCCGGTTCGGGCTGAACCGGCCGGTTTTTTATTTAAAAACAAAAAAACAAAACCGCCGGTTAACCGGCGGTTTTGTTTTTTTTTTAAAAATTTATTAATTTATAAAACTGAAAAAAAACCTAAAAAAATCTAAGCATAATTTTTAAACTTAAAAAAAGTGATTATAAAAAAACGCTATTAAAAAAGAATGTTTTGTCATTTTTTTTAAGTTTAAAAATTATGTTTAAAAAACTTAAAAAAAATGATTATAAAAAAACGCTATTAAAAAGAATGTTTTCATTTTTTTTAAGTTTCTTAAATTAAATATGAAGGAACAAAAAAATTAAAAAAATTGGGCTTGCACTTAACAGTGACTTACTTGTTAAGTTGCCTACGTATCCTCTCGGGTTAGAGGAATCAAAGCCCACGTAGTTCTTTACCTTTTTTCAAAACCCGTTACCTAAGTCGAATCTTCGGCGGATGAATCGGTGCATATCGTAGTAGAATCTCCAATCCACTCGTCTTCCGATGACTTGACGAGGCGAATTTGTCGTGTGCCAAGTCAAGTTATCCTAACATGCAAACTAAGTAATATAGTACGCAAGTAAGGGTCGAATCCCAAGAGAATCGGTTTATCAAATTCTTAAGTTATCACAATGACTAACCAATAACCGTAACCAAAGGGGGGGGTTTTTGGGGTTTTGATACGAAGTATCGAATGTCAACTTGGTTTTAACAAGATTAAACGAAGTGTTCCACTTAGCTATTATCCACAATTAGATTAACAAGTTGATCATAAAATCCTTTTTATCCTTATGTCAAGTTCTCAAGTGATCGTTCTAATTCCTGTTCTTGAATAGTTATTAGTCCAACTAGTCCTAATAACCCTTACTCGATTATAACCTCGAAACTATCGAAGTTCAATAACAAAGTAGCAATGCATTCAGGAATAGATAGATACATGCAATATCATGGACAACTAGTCGGATACTCGACATGTACTCAACTCTCTTCTCTAATAACAATCACAACTAGTTCATGCAAGTAGATTGTGCTACACAACAAGTATGATAATTCAACTAGAAGTATCAAACTCTAGCAATATGAACAAGACGCAACTAACTTAGGTGATCAATCTAAAGTAGTGAATCTAGTTCATTGACAATACAAACAAGAGAGTTGAGACAATCAAAGAGTAGACAAAAGGAAAGGATAAACTCACAACTTGTTGAATCCAAAAGCTTCAAACGCCAAGTGAAACAAAGGAACTTTAGCAACTCATAAGTTTGTGAAAACTCTTCCAAAAACTTAAGCAAAAACAAAGGTTAGATGATCAAGAATGATCATCCACTACCTATATAGTATTAGCTGATGTAACAGCCCAATTAAGGTCCTAAAAAACGTATGGAAAGTTACAAAATTAAACACAAATTACTTCAAATGGCAAAGACTTCAATTTGATTCTTCTGTCGAGGAACCGCACCCGCGGGTTGAGAGCCGCGGGCGCGGTTTTGGATTTCTTCAACTTCTTCTGGATGGCAGAGGGCCGCGGGCGCGGCTTGAGACCCGCGGGCGCGGCTTGATCTTTCTCGAATGGGTTGGCTGAAAGTGAGACCCGCGGGTGCGGTTTTATCTTTCCCGAATCCTTGTCTGAGGATGAAACCCGCGGGTGCGGCTTGAGACCCGCGGGTGCGGCTTGTTGTCTGAGGCAGAATTGCTGATTTCTTCAAGTCTTCGTCTTCGTCTTCGTCTTCAGCAGCTTCTTCCTTATGCTTCAATGCTTCCAATGCTTGTATCATCTCTTGGAATCTCGTATGTAAATCTTCTCTCGAACAGCTCCATGATACAGATTACATAGGAACAAGTAACATAATCCTATACAAAACTAGCTAATAATCCATAGTTGCGGTATGTAAAACACCGCTTATCAAACTCCCCCATACTTAGACCTTGCTCGTCCCCGAGTAAGCTAAAAGAAACTTACTCTTTTACAATAATCACTCAAAGATCTCAGGAAGTATGAAAAAGAAAGAAACTACAAATTACTAACACATTTAGTATACAAACAATATGGTGAGAAAGAATTTTATCACTTTTGGTCTTCCATAGTGGTTAACATGCAAAAAATTTTGTCCTAAGACACTCATTTCACTCATTTTGCCTAGGCGCCTCGAAAGGTTTTCACCTAGCCACTCATTTCATTTTCAATCTCACCATTCCTTACCGCCCTCAAGTCCTTTTTTGCCAAGCCTAATGCAAGCCGAACTACCCGCTTATTGCATGGATTTTTCCATCCCAGGATTTTCATTTGCCTTTTTTCGTATTTTTGTGGCTTTTTCTGTTTTTAATTCCATGCAAAGTACAACAAAATAAAAACCGAAGGGAAATAACAAGAAAATGAACTACTCTAGGATAAGCAATGAACTAATTTCCCTCCCCCATACTTGTAGTGCACAATGCCCTCAGTGTGTAAGACATAGAAAAATAATGAGGAAGAGAGAAAGAAGCTCACTGATCCGGGTCATCCCGGTTTGGATATTCGGGCCAACGAGCATGCATGTCGAGCCGTAAGTCATCCACCGACTGCTGCAGCCTCTCAAAATTGTGGTTCACCGTCTGCTGCAGCCTCTCGACATTCTGGTTCACCGTCTGAACCGACTGGTAGACATACTCAATCCGCTCGAAAAGACGCTGCTCCCAAGGTACGTCAGCAGGAGCTGCAGAAGACGAGCCTTCGCCCCATTGCCTCTGAGGCTGAAAATGAGGGGCAGGCTCCTGGAAGTCGTCATCATCATCATCCTCAAGGTCAGCTGGCTGCTGATCCAGCTGCGGAACCGGCTCCTGGATGCTGATCCCACCGCGAGCTCGTCGTCGAGCAGCTGCACGAGGGGGAGCGGGTGCTGGGTTGAGCCTAAAAGTATGGGCTGGCCCATAAGCAAAATCCTCGGTGAGAGCAATCTCGGGAGGACCGAGCCAAACCCACATCCGCTCGTCTTCATTTGCTGGAACTGACTTGAGCCACCTAAGTCGGGTTTGCAGAAACGTGGTATCCAGCAAATAGGGACCCATTGAGGGGTCCGGACTACCTACGCAGTCAAGCGTCTCCCAGTCGGGGACGACAGCCTCTAGGATGAGGGTGATCATGCCACCCAAAGTAATCTGTCCCTTCGGTTTTGAGCGGGCTGTCTTACAAGAGTGAACAAAAAGTGAGAGCCAATCCGGAATTACCTGACATTCCGGCATGAGAGCATACAGATACTTCAGCTGGTAGGCAGGCACCTTGTTCACCTCAGAAAGCCCAAAGAAGGCCATAGAGAGAGCCCGCTGTGTCAGGCGGAGACATGGATGGGACATCTTTGCATTATAATCGTTACCATGTGTATCCCGAACTTGTCCCGTCCATGTGTACCAGACCTGTGTAGGGCTGGCACCAACTATAGTATCATAATCTGCAGAGGGAATTTGAGAGATTCCCAAGATGTGGCGCAGCTGTTCAGCCTGAACTGTAAAGGACCGTCCATTGTAAATGAACTGGATAGCCGAGATGGAGGTGGTCTCCGAGACGTTTTTGGACTTGAGGCTTGCCAGAAACTGATAGGTAGCCTCGGCATGAGTAGGAGCTGACCTGTACACGAAACTCTGCAGCCCTGCGTGCTCAAGCATGGCTTCAGTGCATGCAGACATACCCAAATCATCGAGGGTACGTGGATGAAAAAATCTCGTGGCTACACACTGTTTAGCCCTTAAATAAGCTAAGTTGGTCTGAACCTGTTGTTGCCACAGATCATTTTTGTGGCCTCGAGATGTTCCTGCTGCAGCCATCAGAGTGTATACGCAAAACAAATGCCACCACAAATCCGCACACAACAAATATACCACACAGCAGCAGCAGCACAATAGCAAAAAAAGCCCTCCCCGAGGCGTAAGCAAATCAACAACGATTAGTGCGGTTGGGAGAAGAACTTACTGAAATCAGTATGGACGACAGAAGTGAAAGCCGCGGGTGCGGGTGGGTAGCCGCGGGCGCGGTTGTTACTTCGTCTGATTTCTGGCGAGGAGGGAGCCGCGGGTGCGGTTTTTGGGCCGCGGGTGCGGTTTGTGCGAGCTGGGGAATTCTTGACAAGGCGAGGCCGCGGGTGCGGGTTTGTAGCCGCGGGTGCGGTTTCGTCGTGACAGGATTTCTGCGCAGGGTGAGGGTGCGGGTGCGGGTGGGAACTTTGGTGCCGCGGTTGCGGTTGGATGCCGGCGCGGGTGCGGGTGCGGTTGGTGAGGAGGATTTGGTGGGGGTGTGTTGGTGTTGGGAGAGAGGGGTTTGGTGGGAGGTTTTTGATTTTTGAGAGGTAGGGTATGTGGTGGGAAGTGGGAAGAGAGGTTTTTATGTGGTGGGAGTTTGATGTGGTAGGGGGTAGAAAATGAAATTTGATGTGGAGAAGGTTAGAAGATGGATTTTGATATGGAGAAGGGTAGAAGATGAACCGTCAATTCCTTTTCTTTTTTTTTTTCTTTTTTTTTTTTTTTTTATAAACGAAAAGAAAAACCGTCAATTCCTTTAGTAGCAAACGACCATCGTCTTCTCGTCTTGACTTCCTAGAAAATAGAAAACAAAACAATTAAAAAGAAAATGAAATTCAAGGGAAAAAGAAGAATACCCTGGGTTGCCTCCCAAGCAGCGCCTTGGTTAGAGTCGTGGCTCGACTTGGTTTCCAGTCTTCAATTTTCCAAAGTTGGCTCTTCTAGAGCCATTTCATCGAAAGACACTTTGGTGAATCCCTCATGGTAAGGTTTTAACCTTTGACCATTCACCTTGAAGACGTTGTGGTTGTCTTTGTCAAACAACTCAACGGCGCCATGAGGAAAGACGCGAGCAACAACATACGGGCCATTCCACCGGGATCGCAACTTACCTGGAAAAAGTTGAAGACGAGATTGGTAGAGCAAGACCTTGTCTCCCACCTTGAAATCTTTCCTCAAGATGTTCTTGTCATGCCAAGCCTTCGTCTTTTCCTTGTAGATCACCGCATTCTCATACGCATCCCGGCGTATCTCTTCAAGCTCTTGGATTTGCAACTTCCTAAAGTCGCCTACTTCATCCAACTCCATGTTGCATTTTTGCACCGCCCACCACGCCTTGTGTTCTAACTCCACCGGAAGGTGACAAGCCTTTCCAAACACAAGTCGATATGGGGACATTCCTATTGGAGTTTTGTAGGCAGTCCTATATGCCCAAAGTGCATCATCCAACCTTAAACTCCAATCCTTTCGATTAGGAGCCACCGTCTTTTCCAGAATCCCCTTGATTTGCCTATTGGACACCTCAGCTTGTCCATTGGATTGGGGGTGATAAGCAGTTGAGACTCGTTGAGTGACATGGTACTTCTTTAAAAGTGCACTTACCGTCTTGTTGCAAAAGTGAGTACCTTGGTCACTTATAAGAGCCTTTGGAATCCCAAAACGAGAAAAAATATTCTCCTTCAAGAAACCTGCTACCACTCGGGAATCATCAGTTCTGGTGGCCTTCGCTTCCACCCATTTGGAAACGTAGTCCACCGCAAGTAAAATGTATAAATTCCCAAACGAACTAGGAAAGGGTCCCATGAAATCAATACCCCAAACATCAAAAATCTCACAAAAGACTAATGGTGTTTGTGGCATCTCATTTCGTTTAGAAATTTTCCCGACCCTTTGGCATCGGTCGCAAGCTTTGCAAAAGGCAAACGCATCCCGAAAGATGTGTGGCCAATAGAAGCCGGCGTCCAATACCTTCCTAGCCGTTTTATTAGCCCCAAAATGCCCCCCACATGCATAAGAATGACAAAAAGTAAGGACAGACTGTACCTCGTTATCCGGGAGGCATCGTCGGATTACCTTGTCAACACAATGTCTCCAAAGGTAGGGGTCATCCCAAACGTAGAAACGTGATTCCCGCTTGATCCTATCTTTTTGAGCCTTGGTGTAGTTTGGCGGGAATTCTTCGCGAACCAGGTAGTTCACGATATCGGCAAACCATGGTTTGAAAGACCGGAGGGCGAAAAGCTTGTATTCGGGGTCAACTTCTGCATACTCGGCTGTGAAAAAACCGCGATCGCGGTTATTGAGCCGCGGTCGCGGCTCTCCTTGCAGTGATATTTCTGGAAAGCACATACCGCGGGTGCGGCTTGCTAGCCGCGGGTGCGGTTCTTTCTTTGCCGAAAACTCCTGAGAGCATAAACCGCGGGTGCGGTTCCCTAGCCGCGGGTGCGGCTCGTACTCAGCAGAAACAGAAATTGCAGAATTAATTTGATACAAGTTTTCGTCCGGGAACGTACCTTGAATTTGAACCTGTAATTTACCGTCCTCTGGTACAATCCGGCTCAAATGATCAGCTACGGAGTTTTCGACTCCCTTCTTGTCCCGGATTTCCACATTGAACTCGCTTAAGAGCAAAACCCATCGGATGAGTCTTGGCTTTGATTCCTTCTTCGTCATGAGATAACGAAGAGCAGCGTGGTCCGTGTGGATAATTACCTTCGTGCCCAAAAGATATTGCCGAAATTTTTCAAGGGCAAACACCACGGCTAGCAACTCCTTTTCCGTGGTGGAGTAATTCCTCTGAGCTCCGTTCAAAGTCGTGGAAGCATAGTAGATGACGTGCATTGCTCTTCCGACTTTTTGACCAAGAACGGCTCCCACCGCATGATCACTAGCATCACACATGATCTCAAAGGGTAGAGACCAATCGGGTACTTGGATGATTGGTGCTTCGGTGAGGTGGGCTTTCAGAGTGTCGAATGCCTTCTTGCACTCATTCGACATGTCAAAAGTAGCTTCCTTTTTCAAAAGCTCACATAGGGGCGTGGAGATCTTAGAAAAGTCCTTGATAAACCTGCGATAAAAACCTGCATGGCCTAGGAAGGAACGCACTTCACGCACATTAGTAGGATAAGGCAACGATTGAATGACGTCAATCTTTGCCTTATCGACCTCAATACCCCTAGCTGAAATTATGTGCCCCAATACTATCCCTTGTTCAACCATAAAATGACACTTTTCAGAATTCAATACTAGATTAGTATCTACACATCTTTTAAGCACAAGTGACAAATGATTTAAACATGCATCAAAGCTATCCCCATGTACCGTAAAATCATCCATAAAGACTTCTATGAAATGTTCAATGTATTCCGAGAAGATACTTACCATACATCGTTGAAAGGTCCCGGGCGCGTTACATAATCCAAAAGGCATCCTACGATATGCAAAAGTGCCAAAGGGACATGTAAACGTCGTCTTCTCTTGATCTTCGGGTGCAATAGCCACCTGAAAATACCCTGAATACCCATCTAGAAAGCAATAATATGGACGACCGGCAAGTCGTTCAAGCATTTGATCAATAAAAGGGAGGGGGAAATGATCTTTTCGGGTTACCGCGTTCAGCTTGCGGTAATCAATGCATACTCTCCAACCCGTTTGAGTTCGGGTAGGAACCATCTCACCTTGTTGATTCTCTACCAATGTTATGCCCCCCTTCTTAGGGACACATTGAGTCGGACTTACCCATTGACTATCCGAAATGGGGTAGATCATGTCAGCTTGAAGAAGTTTCAGCACCTCCTTCTTGACCACCTCCATCATAGGTGGGTTTAACCTTCTTTGGGGTTGCCTAGAGGGTTTAGCACCTTCCTCAAGAAGGATCCTGTGCATACAGGTGGAAGGGCTAATTCCCTTGATGTCAGCAATGGTCCACCCAAGAGCGGTAATGTGTTCTTTCAGCACCATCACCAACCTTCTCTCTTGTTCACCTGTCAACTTACTTGAAATTATTACCGGGAGGGTATCATTCTCCCCAAGAAAAGCATATTTCAAGTGCTCGGGTAATTGCTTGAGCTCTACAACCGGTGCCTGCACAATAGAAGGAAGAAGCTTTTCGCTCTCCAAAGTTAGTAGCATGGGCCGACCGGCCAAAATTCTACCTGAAGCGTCTAGACGAGCTAGAACATTTTGAATCTCAGGTGGAAGAGACAAGTCTAGTGTTGGTGAGTGAACGATGCTGTGTTCTAATACACTTTGTAATTCATCTAAGCCAAAGATATTGAAAACATCTTGGACTATAGGATCAATTACATCAATTGAACAAATAGACGCAGCATCTTCGACGGGGTGTTTCATAGCATCAAAAATGTTAAATTGAACTATTTCCCCATCGAACTCTAAAGTGAGAGATCCACTAGCCAAATCAATCTTTGTGTTAGCGGTTCGCATGAAGGGTCTCCCAAGCAAAATAGGAGCAGCTTGCCCATCATGTTCCATGTCTAACACAAAGAAATCAGCGGGAAAGAACAAATTATCCACCATAACTAGAACGTTTTCAACTACACCTTTAGGATACACGGTGGACCTATCGGCTAGTTGAATAACAATTCCGGTTTCATGGAGTGGACCTAACCCGAGAATCTTATAGAGAGAGTAAGGCAACACATTTATCGATGCACCCAAATCGAGCATGGCTCGTTCAAAATGTGTGTCGCCTATACGGCAAGGTATGCTGACCATGCCCGGATCGCTGCACTTCTTAGGCATTCGCCTTTGAAATACAGCGGAGACACGCTCGCTTACCGTCACCTTTTGTTGCCCTTTCAACTTTTGATTCCTCTTGATTGTGCAAAGTTCTTTTAAAAACTTTGCATATCGAGGAATGCTTTTAATTAACTTGAGCAAGGGGATGTTTACCTCACATTTGCTGAACGTCTCAAACAACTCCTTGTCGTTTTCCGGCCTTTTGGTGTTCCTAAGGGCTTCGGGAAACGGGGCGGGAGGCTTGGTGGAGTCGAGAGGTGGAAAGTTGGGACGAACGTAGTTGTCCTGTCTCAACTGGAAATCCCCCCGATCCTCCACTTCGAGTTCAGCATTTTGTGAAGGAAAACCAGAAATTTTTACCTCGGTGGATGAGCCGCGGGTGCGGTTTTCGACCCGCGGGTGCGGCTCGTCAGTGCAGCTGTCTTCTGGCGCAGGGGAGGAACCGCGGGTGCGGTTTTCAACCCGCGGGCGCGGTTCTTCAGGAATCCTGCTTTCTGGCTCGGTGGATGAGCCGCGGGCGCGGTTTTCAACCCGCGGGTGCGGTTCTCGGCTGTCCTCAGAAAACAATTTTTCTGCCGAAGCCTCGACAAGCTTTTTGGTTTCCCCCAAAATCTTACCACTTCTTGTTGTCACTGCACTCACATTTCTGGTTGGATTCACCACCGTTTGGGACGGTAGAGAATTGGAATTTTGTTGTGCAATGGTGGTAACAGCTTCAGCCAACTGCGCAATTTGCTTCTCCATGTTCTTGATGCTCGACTCAGTCGTTTGAACATGAGTTGTGAAGTGTTGAGTCAAGGATCTCAGCAGCTCCGCAGTAGATGGTCCAGCATTGGGTCGAGGGCCTTGAGCTTGTTGTTGGGGCTCATTTGGATCACGCCACCGAAAATTGGGATGATCTCTATACCTCGGGTTGTAGTTATTTTGTTGATCACCTCGAGGTCGTGGGGGTCCATACCCACCCGCAGCAGCATTGACATCAGCAACATCTTCACTTTCAAGCTCAGGGCATTTATCTGTAAAATGAGCAGGGTCAGAACAAATACCACATACCTTTACTTGTTGTTGTTGTCCTTTTTGCAGCTGGGAGACCATCTTCTTCAACTCTACAAGCTCAGCTACAAGAGCGGGATCCCCTGAACTTGCTGCATGCACTCCCTTTTTGGTGTATATCCTACCAAAACTTCTTGTGCTCTCAGCCATATCTTGCAATTTCTCCATGGCATCCTCCGGCGTCATGTTGAGAATATTCCCACCACACGCAGCATCAACCATCCTCCTTTCTTGGTTAAGGAGACCATTGCAAATGTAGAGCACAAGATCCTCGGTATCATACCCATGAAAAGGGCACGAAGCACACAACCCCTTGAAGCGTTCAAGGTAGTCATAGAGCGTTTCGTCTTCACTTTGCTCGACATGGGCTATCTCCTTCTTGAGAGCATTTGCCTTCTTCACTGGAAAATACTTGCTCAAGAACACCTTGTGCAACTTTTCCCAATTATCAACCGAACCGGTTGGCAAATGGTAATACCAAGAACGAGCACCATCCTTCAAAGTGAACCCGAAGGCTCTCATCTTAATCTGCTCTTCCGTGACGTTTGGCGGTTTGGTTGTCATGCAAATGTCATGAAATTGGTTCAGATGCATGATTGGATCCTCACCAGCCAATCCATGGAAACTTGGGAGCAAATTGATCACCCCCGACTTGAGCTCGAAAGTCACCCCATGAGCAAGGGGTGGAATAACCACAGCTTGAGGTTGCTGTGTCAGGTTCGGTGTTTGCCGCTCTCTCAAAGTGCGAGTAACACCACCTCCTGGCAGCCTTGTCTCAATTAGCTCTCGTTGAGCATTAACGACCAACTGCATGTCAGCCAACTGACGTTGCACTTCAGCAAGAGCTTCTCGATCGGCCATTTCTACTGTCTCAGTCCCGACTCTGTTCTCTCTTCGATTCCGATGAAAAGTTCTCTCGATCTCTGAATCAAGAATAGAAAGAGGCTGATTAGTAGAACGGGTGTTGACCATTCACTAGTCAACACTAAAGTTAGTCAAAATAAGAACTTAAAAATAAGAAAATTTGATCTCCCCGGCAACGGCGCCAAATTTGACGAGGCGAATTTGTCGTGTGCCAAGTCAAGTTATCCTAACATGCAAACTAAGTAATATAGTACGCAAGTAAGGGTCGAATCCCAAGAGAATCGGTTTATCAAATTCTTAAGTTATCACAATGACTAACCAATAACCGTAACCAAAGGGGGGGTTTTTTGGGGTTTTGATACGAAGTATCGAATGTCAACTTGGTTTTAACAAGATTAAACGAAGTGTTCCACTTAGCTATTATCCACAATTAGATTAACAAGTTGATCATAAAATCCTTTTTATCCTTATGTCAAGTTCTCAAGTGATCGTTCTAATTCCTGTTCTTGAATAGTTATTAGTCCAACTAGTCCTAATAACCCTTACTCGATTATAACCTCGAAACTATCGAAGTTCAATAACAAAGTAGCAATGCATTCAGGAATAGATAGATACATGCAATATCATGGACAACTAGTCGGATACTCGACATGTACTCAACTCTCTTCTCTAATAACAATCACAACTAGTTCATGCAAGTAGATTGTGCTACACAACAAGTATGATAATTCAACTAGAAGTATCAAACTCTAGCAATATGAACAAGACGCAACTAACTTAGGTGATCAATCTAAAGTAGTGAATCTAGTTCATTGACAATACAAACAAGAGAGTTGAGACAATCAAAGAGTAGACAAAAGGAAAGGATAAACTCACAACTTGTTGAATCCAAAAGCTTCAAACGCCAAGTGAAACAAAGGAACTTTAGCAACTCATAAGTTTGTGAAAACTCTTCCAAAAACTTAAGCAAAAACAAAGGTTAGATGATCAAGAATGATCATCCACTACCTATATAGTATTAGCTGATGTAACAGCCCAATTAAGGTCCTAAAAAACGTATGGAAAGTTACAAAATTAAACACAAATTACTTCAAATGGCAAAGACTTCAATTTGATTCTTCTGTCGAGGAACCGCACCCGCGGGTTGAGAGCCGCGGGCGCGGTTTTGGATTTCTTCAGCTTCTTCTGGATGGCAGAGGGCCGCGGGCGCGGCTTGAGACCCGCGGGCGCGGCTTGATCTTTCTCGAATGGGTTGGCTGAAAGTGAGACCCGCGGGTGCGGTTTTATCTTTCCCGAATCCTTGTCTGAGGATGAAACCCGCGGGTGCGGCTTGAGACCCGCGGGTGCGGCTTGTTGTCTGAGGCAGAATTGCTGATTTCTTCAAGTCTTCGTCTTCGTCTTCGTCTTCAGCAGCTTCTTCCTTATGCTTCAATGCTTCCAATGCTTGTATCATCTCTTGGAATCTCGTATGTAAATCTTCTCTCGAACAGCTCCATGATACAGATTACATAGGAACAAGTAACATAATCCTATACAAAACTAGCTAATAATCCATAGTTGCGGTATGTAAAACACCGCTTATCATGACTCGATAATGTTACGGTGTTGCCTAATTGCGGCTCTCTTCCAATCGCAAACACAACATTGCGCCTCCAATGACTCCGGTACCAAATTTGATCTCTTCCTCGTTAAAGTGTTGCCTCCTGCACTAAAAGTTTGTTCCACCGCCACGGTTGAAGCGGGGACGGCAAGAACTTGAGCCGCAATCTTCGCAAGCGTTGGAAACATGCTCCTATGATTCTCCCACCACTTCAAAACATCTAAAATTTCACAACTAACAAACTCAAAGTTGGTGTTAAGATAGTTATCAATTTCCGCATTCGTGTTTGTAACTCTTGGTCTTTTACTAAAATACTTAGCTCCAAAGGCCCCCAAGCTAGAGCCCGAAGAAGCCGGAGGTAATTGTGAAGTAGTCGGAGAATCAGAAAAATGAGTAAATAAAGTTTCAATGTTTGTTCTAGTTCTAGAAACCATACCTAAAATATCCTCTAGTTCACCGTCGGCTAAAATATATCCATAATAGTCATTTAAAAGAGCGTGTAAAACGGATAATTTAAGTCTAGGATCTAAAACACAAGCAACAAGAAAACAATCGGGAATATATCTATAGTAGAGCAACCACTTACTCCTCATGCTTGCAACGGATTCCTCAATGCCGGGAATTTTAGCTCCCTCACTTAAACCACACATAACATTACAAGCTTCCAAGACAAAAACATTACTACTTGGTGTATAAACATGACTAAATCTCTCTGTTGCATCACTAAAACATTTTAAAAACGTTGCAATACTTTGACATATATCCCAACCTGTTTCGCTAAAATAGAAAGGAGAGCCAGAAAGGTTTTGAGAAACAAAAGACGTTAAAACTTGTTTATATTCTATACATTCACATAGTAATATGTAAGTAGAGTTCCATCGGGTACCCACATCTTTTGAAAAACGTTTTGGGTGCACCCCGTTAGTTTTACAAAAGGTCATCCAATCTCTTGTAACTTTAGGATGCCCCCAAATATACTTAATAACGTTCTTAATTGGCTCAAAATGATAACTCATAGCACGTAAACCATCTTGAACACATAAGTTTAAAATATGACAAGCACATCGAATATGAAAAAATTTCCCACCAAATAAAGGTTGACACATTTCTTGTAAATCTCTAATAGATGCGGTGTTAGCAGATGCATTGTCGAATCCAATTGAAAAAACTCTATTAAGTAGTCTATATTCTTCTAAAATTGCACGAATCATCATAGCAATATTTTGTGCGGTATGTGAATCATCAAAGACTCTAAATGCCAATAAACGTTTTTGCATTGTAAAATGATGATCTACAAAATGACATGTAACACCCATGTAAGAATGGGTTTGAGTATTATCACTCCATATATCACTACAAATAGAAACATGCATATCATTTTGCGAAAAATAAGAAACTAATTCGGCCTTGCGTCTTTTATAAGCCTTAATTACGTTTTTCTTAATCACTTTCCTAGATACGGATGTAAAAGCGGGTTGTGTATGATCTTTAATGTACTCATTAAATCCTACATTTTCACTAAATCGAAATGCTAAATGATCAACACAAATAGCTTCGGCTAATGCTACACTATTAGCTTCATGATCAAAATGAAATAAAGGGTTACCGCTAGTAGAAGATGCAAATCCGCCGGAAATTTGTGTTTGTCCCCCTAGCATTCCCATCTCGGCGACGTGTTTGTGCTCCATGTGTCGTTGAAGGGTTCCATATCCTCCACTTTTCTTCCATTGGAATGTCGCCTCGCAAAAGTTACAAGAAACAATAATTAGATCGGGATCATAATCCTCGGCCTCGAGTTCCTCGAGACCGGGTTCTAATTTAGTAAACCACTTTACAAAAATAGGAGATGTTAGTTTCCGGGATTGGTTCCCGGAGGACCCGGACCTCCCCCCCTAGGGGCCCTAGCCGGCCTCGAACCGCTAGCTTGCCCTTGAGGCCTAGCGGTCCTACCCCTACCGGACCTAACTTGGGAGGTGGGAGTGGGAGTGGGAGAAGTGACATTATCACTCTCTTGGGTGTCAAAATGTTCCGCCATATGATTAAGAACAATTAAATAATATGATTAAAAGCAATTAAAACAATTAAAACAATAAAACAATAAAACTTAGAACAATATAATAATGTGATTAAAAATGTAAAAGCAATAAAATATTGAAAGACAAAAGTTAATTAAAAGGAAGAGATTAAGAGAGATTGTTGATGAAATTTGAGAGATTATAAGATTGAGATTTGAGAAAGAGAAGAGAGATTGTTGTTGTTGGATGTGTGATTTGAAGATTGTATGGTATGGTATTTATAGGGGTTTGATATGGGTTATTTTAATATTAAAAAATTAATTTTTTTTTTTTTTTTTTAATTTCCTAACGGCTATTTTAGCTAAATAGCCGTTAGGACCGCCGGTTAACCGGCAACGGCTACTTTTCTAGCCGTTGGAATCGGCGGTTAACCGGTTTTCCCGGTTAACCGGCGGTTCCATATTATTTTATTTTATTTTAAAAACCGGCGGTTCCGGTTAACCGCCGGTTCTTTATTTTAATTTTTGTTTAAAAAAACCGGTGGTTAACCGGCGGTTCCAGTTAACCGCCGGTTAAAAAAATTTAAAATAAAAAATAAAAAACCGGCGGTTAACCGCCGGTTTTGAAAAACGTTTTTCGTGAACCTGAACCGGACCGTGACCAAACCGGTTCCGGTTCCGGTTCGAACCGGCGGTCCCGGTCCGGTCCGGCCATCACTAGGAGTAGGTAAGTTATTACTTGTGTTTTGTAGAAATTGAATATCTATAGGAAATGAATTCTCATCATTTTTTGCGAAAAAGATTTCAACCAAATACAAATATCTATTAATACTTCTTTGGATTTTGTAAATCATAGGAAGTGAATGGTTAACCAATAACCAAACAAGCACTAAACCACTAGGGAATTCTAGTTTGTTCTCCTTCTTGTAAACACAATTAAGTTAATTGTTGTAACAAAATCGAAACGAGAACAAAGTAAACGCAAGAAAGACACACAGATATACGTGGTTCACCAAATTTGGCTACGTCCACAGGAGAGGGAGATCAGATTATACGGAGGCGGTAATACAGTTTCGGTACAATTAGGGTTTACACATAAGCCGCTATATATAGCGCTAAACAACCTTAAGCCCAACAACAAAACTGATGGGCCCAATAAAGCTCATACAACAGATATCGTGTACCGTTTAGCTCCCGTGTTACCTGTCGCAGTGTGTGATTCAAATTTAAGGCATACTAACATTAATGAAATTAACCTAACCTCCAAATCCACTTTTTTATTTGGGTCAAAGTCCACCTCTCTCTTTGTTAAATCTCTCTTAGTACTAGGCAGTTACTCCGGTATAAGTTTGAGTCGGACTGTTCAGTGAACGATCAAATCACTCTAAAGTCGTATCTGAGCACACCAAAATTTGAGAGCAAATTAATCAATGTTTACTTACTTTTAGTCGACAACAAAGAAAGGTTAATATCTGATGGTACATATTCCTGGGCATTGTCCAGCGATCTACTCTGCATTACCAAATCATACGAAATATTAACGTTCAGGCATACCTATTTTTTGTGCTGTCTTCCAGCCTGCTAGTGCTATCCTATCATGATCATCAGTCTTGACTCATTCTCCTTAGGGTTACAGCTCTTCCTGTTCCTTGCACTCTCTTTTGATTCCCATTTTGTCATCATGTAAAAGTATGTACCTTACCTCTCTATACAGTTATCAAGGAAAATGGTAGCACAGGCGAGGAGAGTGTCAAGATGAGTATGTAAACTAACTAATTAATGAGAACAACTTATAGATACTACCCTATATCAGATTTAATCACTACCAGGTAACCCAAAAAGGAAGAAGATTTAGTCACTACTACCTAGGCCATGCTAATTAATGTTAAGCGATAGTTTAATCTCCTTTTTAAAAAAAAAAGAAGAAGCTTAAGGCATAGTGGTTGATAAAGGGTTTGTTAGACGAAAGAGTTTATAAGGAGGTTTTAGTTTATATCTAATCTTCTAATCTATCTAATCAACAACAACAACATCAAACTCCATTTATCCCGAAAAACGGGATATGGGGTGGTCGGGATTGGTATTTCCTTACCCCCAACAGGTTAGGAGGAAGTAACCGATATGACCTAACAATACATGAGAATACCACAAGAGCTAAAAACCAAAAACAGAAAGGTCAAAACAGAGAAAAAAATTATACGGCTCAAAGCCCGAGTAAAAGGATACACCACTCCATGAATCCCAGATCAAGCTTCTGTAACTCGAATTTTTTCCCTCCACAAAGCTCTATCTTGAGCCACGTCAACTGAAAGCTCCAGAGCGGCGAGGTCCTTGCGGATGACCTCCATCCAGCTCTAATATATTATAAAATTAGGGGCTCCCCTAATTAATCACGTTGCATTTAATGCTTTGTTTTTAATTTATCAATTTCTTGATTGTTTTCTTTTCCCATTTCTTTTCTACGTTCACCAATATGTCGCCCAAATGAAGATTTTGACCCATTAACACTTGTCTATAATGGATCCGTATGGAACATATTGTCATTTTCTACTTTTCGATTTCGCAATGCCTTATTGTGAAGATTTTATAGGCCGTAAAACCCGCGCGTAGCGCGGGCCCAAAAAGTCTAGTATATACTACTCCCTCCGTCCCTCTTTTTCCTTCCTCTTTCCTTTTAAGTTGTCCCCTTATTTCCTTCTTCTTATCAAAACTTTCTATTTTTTATCATAAATATTTACCACATTACTCTCATAAAAACTTTTCAATTACTACAAAACCCACAACAATCCAAATTACCTTTTCACTTTTATCTCTCTCATCATTACTATACCCACATCTTAACCATTTAATTTCTCTCTCTCTCTCCTTATTTTTCTCATCCCAATACAGACTATCTCCTACTTTTCTTCTCCTCTCTCCTCTCCTCTCTCATCTTCTTAATTTTTGTGCGTTTTTGGAAGAGGAAGCAAAAAGAGGGACGGAGGGAGTATAAAATTAGGGGTTTCTCCAATTAATCATAATGCATTAATGTTTTGTTTCTATTTTATGTATTTTCTTGATTTTTTTCTTTATCTATTGTTTTTCTACGTTTACGAATATGTCACTAAAATGAAGATTTTGACCCACCAACATATGCTTTGTTTCTAATTGATGTATTTTCTTGATTTTTTTTCTTTTCCTATTTTTTTCTACGTTTACGAATATGTCACTAAAATGAAGATTTTGACCCACCAACATACGTCTATAATGGATCTGTATGAAACTTATCATCGTCTTCTACTCTTCGGTTCTGTAAGGTGTGAAGTTTTATAGGTGGTAAAACCCGCGCGTAGCGTGAGCCCAAAAAGTCTCTAGTATAATATAAAAAACGCGAAGAGAGAAAATTAAAGACATAACATTAAATTCTCCACATTTTGATTGGTTAATTCACACTCCTCAATTCAATGTTTATATCTTTTAATTGGTGGTTTTATACATTATTATAGATAGATGGATGAAGATCTATAAAAACTTGAATATATGAAGATTTAATTAAAACTTACACTTTGCAAGATGATTATTTTGTTTTTCATAAAAATAAAGGAGAACTTTTATCCTAAACGATTCGAACTTCAATTTAATTATATAAACGGTGTTTAAAATCATATAACTTCAACATATTATATATATGTCACTTTTCAAGTAAGATGTGATTATTTATAAATAAATAAAAGCAATTTCTTTGTAAATTCTACTAAGAAGAATTAATCCAAAATCATATATAGTTGAAAAATATAAATAATGCAATATATAAACAACATATTCATAGCTTCACACATTTGAAATAAATATTCACCTCTATTACCTATAAATTAAATAAATTAAAAACAATTATACACAAGGCCGGTGATGAACATGTGCAAGGTGGGCTACCGCATAGGGCCCCAAATTTTTTGGGGTCCAATATTACTAAAAAACTAATAATATAATTAGAAAATATTATTTATATATTACAATAACCTCATAGCTCAATTGGTAAAGTGTGGTAAATTTTACAAATAGATCTTAAGTTCAAACTTCTACAAAAGCAAATTTTACAGTTTTACTATTTTCTTTCAAATATTGCTCTTTTATAAAAAAGAATTTACGGACAATGTTTTTAGAGTAGGGCCCCACAAAATGTTGAGACGGTATACACTTTGATACATAGTCTTAATATTACTTTTAAAATAAAAAAGGAAATCTTTTCTCACGCATAAAAAAAATATTTCTACCTAAATAAAACAAAAAGAAACTAATGAAAACATGAATACACATCAAAAAATCAGACCCCCTTCTCCCTAGTACTAGTCTATGATCTGTGTCTTGTACGGGGGCTATAAATAACTCCGGAAAAAATATTTAAATTTTTATAGAAATATATATATATATATATATTTAATAGTAAGAGGAAAGTTCGGGTGCAAATAACTCTTAACGTAGGAAAAATGAACAGATCGTGTTCACATATTACACGCCAATGTTCATATTCTGGACAGTAATGTTCATAATCTAGGCCATAAAGTTTTTTGAACGTTTTCAGTGAGGGACGTGGTGGCATACTTGTAATTACTGCAAACTTTGTTTTTTGAGTTTTTTTTCTTTCAAAATGACCTCAAAAAAATTTACCGCCCAGATTATGAACATTATCTTGTTATCTGTGAACGTGAAAACTTTTTTTTTTCCACCTTGTGCCCCTCCGTTAAATATTGTACCTAAGCCGTTAAATTTCGCTAAAAAAAACAGAAAAAAGAATAGAAAAACTAACGTCGTCTTCCTGAGTCGGTGATCCTGGCTCGAGCGGCAAATCGGCGCCACCGATGACTTGGTTCTCCCTACCCTCTCCTTCTTCAGTTCGCTCAATTTGCCTACGTTTTTGCTCGTCGGAGAATTAGTTGGTTAAATTTGTTTGTCATCTCGTTCGAGTGTATCGATGTTTATGTTTTCATTTTGCAAAAGTCTAAGTTATAGAGATAATGTTTCTCTGCCGTATGCTTTTTTGCTGCATTTTACATGGAAGGTCATAGAGATAATGTAGCTTAGTCATTGCTGAGTTAAAATTGCTCATATTATTTGTTTTGTAGGTTGCATTATGAGATTTGAAGTATGATAAAGCCTATTAGCTCAAATGGTAGAGCATGTGCTTTGTGCGCAAGATGTGGATTCGAATCCCACATAGGATAATACAAAGATGAGTGTTTTGCCTCATGAGTAAGGTTATATCAATACAAGGGTTGACATTTCTACGAAATCTAAGTCAGCTAAAGTGAAGGAACCATTAACTCAGGACGCCATGGAAAAAATTGAGTGCATTAGTGATCATTGGTTGTCTTTTTCATTTATTTATCTTTTTGTGGGAATAAACATGGACAAGTATGCCTACTCTTGTTGTCTACTGCATCTTTACCTCTAATTTTGTATTCATACAAAAGTTCCTCAATAACTTACCTACTTAATTTCATGTATGAACTATATATTTCCTATTTCATTATTATATATAGTCTCTGATGTGAAAAGTGAACTATTATGATATCTTAAACACCATTAATATTGCGTTTAACAACCCAAATCTCTAACAAACAACTAGTAATGCAACAGACTGCTAGTTATATTCAAAAGGAGACAAGTAGTAATCATACTTTCTCGAGTTAATAAGTCTAACAAATTTTACATGCTATTGGCTTCCCGGAATCCACGGGGCCTAGGACATCACATTCTCAACAGATTGGACTTGTTCTTGGTTGTTCGTTCGTTTTGGTTTCTTCTTCTTGTTCTGCTGAACTCGAATACCTTGATCCTTCAATTCTCTAACAGTTGCTCCACCCTTACAGTTCTTCACATTATGTCCAAATGCCTTGAAAAACAAAAATGATAGAAATTTGTTAATAAACACTAAGAGCATCAACACTACAATCTGCATATATAAGGAAAAATATGAAGAAGGAATACCTTGCATCTTCCACACCGAACAACACGAGACCTCTTTCTCGACGGATCTTCATCCTCTGTCCTTCTTCTCTTTGTTGGAGGTCTTCCAACTCCTCGTTTCAAAGTTGGCGGGTCGATTCTTGGGAGATCGAAATTAGGCCATTGTTCTTCATCGGGAATGGGCCTATAGTTCACAGAATATGCTATCTTGTACATTCTTGTGGTATACCAGTGAGAAATATAATGCTTCGGATGTCCTCCCATGTCGACTATAACCCTCACAGCATGTCCACAAGGGATGCCACGAATTTGCCACTCGCCACAACCACAAGTTCTATTTTCAATGTTGACCCATAATGATGATTGTCCTTCTACAACTTCATATTCAGTTAGAGATGCCCTAAATATCTAAAATATATATCGAACGAATTTGCCACTCGCCACAACCACAAGTTCTATTTTCAATGTTGACCCATAATGATGATTGTCCTTCTACAACTTCATATTCAGTTAGAGATGCCCTAAAAATCTAAAATATATATCGAAATGTAAGAACACAGAATAATCACAATAATGTCATCCATAACAAGATAAAATATTTGCACACTAGACCTTTAATGATTGTGATTCTTTTTCTGCCTTTGCTAATTTTCGCTTTGCATGTTCAGTAATACCATCCATAGGCATCTTTGCAGCATCTTCTTGTCTCTTACAATGTCTTCCCATGATTGTTCGTCTAATACCTATACAATTTAAGATGGAAAAACCTCAGGAAATCTCATAATAGATAACACTTATTATTTATGAAATCTTACCTTCGAGAAGACTCAAGACTGTAAGACCTCTTTCAGCTCCTAATGTTGCATTCTAAGACTCTACAAAGTTGCTTGATGTATGAGGAGCATGTAAAGATGGGTCATACTTTCATCTAGCCCAACACTTAAAATCCCGTTTTTTCAGCCACGCAGGATTGGAAGTTTTTACAATCTCACAGTAGCCAGGCAAACTCCCATAAGAAGTGTCATCATCTCCTTTAATGAGCGCAACATCAAGTGATCTTGACTTATACAAGGAAGTTGGTCTCAAATTTATACCATAAAATTCAAACAAATGGTCGTTAATGCATTTTCCCTTGACCTCTGTATCACTTCTCACTAATGAAACGATCTTTTTTGCTGCCCATTCAGGAGTAGCCATGGAGTTAAACTTGCCCACTTTAAGACAATTATGATTCTCATTTAATGTTTTTATTGCCCATGTAATCTGATCTGATAACCTCGACGCGTGAATCCTCCACTTACAGTTTGAATCTCCACATAAAGTTGTGTACCTTCTGTGATCGGATTTTTCAACTACTACAGTGAAATCTAGATGGTAATATTAATGAAGGTTAATCATCCATCTTGTTTAATATATGTATAACACTCCCCCTTGAATGATCACCTTTCATTATACACAACTTCCATCTGGGGTATATGTTGCTTCATTAAAACCTCGTCAGGGAAAACCCATTGGGATAAAACCCGAACGTAGAAAAAAGAGTACAACCAACTCATTGTTATATGCTTTGATGATGCTGCCTCATTAAAAACCTTGTCAGGAAAAACCCTTTGGGATAAAAACCTGAACCAAGGGAAAAAGAGTGCAGCGCATATAATGCTCCCCCTGAGCTTTATTCATTTAGTGGATTTCTCGAAGTCGGCACATTCCAATCTTCCGCACAAGTTGTTCAAACTTCTTGGGGCTCAGTGATTTTGTGAAGAGATCTGCAAGATTTTCTTCTGATCGAATTTGTCGAACTTCAATTTTCCCTTTCTTCTCGAGTTCATGAGTGGAGAAGAACTTTGGTGATATGTGCTTCGTCCGATCTCCTTTGATATAACCCTCTTTCACTTGAGTGACACAGGCAGAGTTGTCTTCATATATCACCGTTGGATTGCCTTTGATTGATCTGAGTCCACATTCTTTCTGTATGTATTTTATCACCTTTCTTAACCATACACATTCTCTTCCTGCTTCATAAAGAGCAATTAGTTTTGCATGATTGAATGATGTTGCAGTCAAAGTTTGCTTCATGGAGCTCCATGATATGGCTGTCTCTCCATAAGTGAAGACATAGCCATTTTGAGATTTGGCTTTGTGTGGATCAGATAGATATCCTGCATATGCATAACCAACAAGAGTAGTATTTGGAGAATCACGATAAAATAATCCAAGGTCATGAGTACCTCGAAGATAACGGAATAAATTTTTGATTCTGTTCCAATGTCTCCTTGTTGGTGTTGAACTGTATCTTGATAACAGACTCACAGAGAAAGCAATATCTGGCCTTGTATTATTGGTCAGGTACATCAGAGCACCAATAGCACTCAAGTATGGTACCTCAGGCCCAAGGATTTCCCCGTCATCCTCTCGAGGACGAAATGGGTCATCATGTATATTGAGAGAACGACCTACCATTGGTGAATTTAGAGGATGGGCTTTCTCCATATGAAATCTTTTCAAGATTTTCTCTGTATAGATGGACTGATGGACAAAAACTCCATCTTTAAAATGTTCAATTTGCAAGCCAAGACAAAGCTTTGTCTTGCCTAGATCCTTCATCTCGAACTCTTTCATCAAGTATTTTGCGGTATTTGCCATCTCATTTGGTGTTCCTACGATATTCAAATCGTCAACATAGTCTGCAATGATAGCAAAACCTGATTCAGTTCTCTTGATAAAAATGCGTGGACATCTTGCATCATTTTTATATCCTTCTTTTGAAAGATACTCACTAAGACGATTGTACCACATTCGCCCAGATTGTTTTAGTCCATACAAGGATCTTCTCAATTCTATAGAGAACATTTCTCGGGGTTTTGATGTGCAAGATTCAGGCATTTTTAGTCCTTTAGGGACTTTCATGTAGATGTCAGTGTCTAGTGACCCATAGAGATATGCAGTCACGACATCCATTAGGCGCATTTGTAGCTTTTCCACAACAGAGAGACTAATTAAGAATCTTAAAGGAAGTTGCATCAACTACAGGAGAATATGTCTCTTCATAGTCTATCCCTGGCATTTGGGAAAAACCTTGAGCTACAAGCTTTGCCTTATATCTTGCTACCTCACCCTTTTCATTTCGTTTTCTCACAAACACCCATTTATAGCCCACTGGTTTCACACCATTTGGTGTATGAGCTATAGGACCAAATACTTTTGGTTTTTCAAGCGATTTCAACTCAGGTTGAATTGCTTCTCTCCATTTTGGCCAATCCTTTCTTTGACGACATTCATTAATCGTTTTAGGTTCAATATCATCGTCATCGGTCATCATTTCGGATGCTACTGAGTAGACAAACATGTCGTTGATCACGACGTCTTTTCTATTCCATTGCATCCATGTGGATACATAATTTATGGAAATTTCATGATTGTCAACTTCTTTGTCTTCCTCAGGAAGATTCTCATTTTTATATTCTTCGGGAAGCTTCTCCTCCTCTAAGATATTTTCATTATTCACTTCATTGCCTTTTTTTTCAAAGGTTGCATCACTTGGATGAACTATGACATCACTAGTCATCTCCTTTTGCCTTTTTGATTGCCTCGGTTTCAAATTCTTTGAACCAAGTGGCTTGCCCCTTTTTCTACGTGCAGTAGATTCATTGGCCAAAGATTTATCTGTCAAATCCGTAGGGATTTCAATTCTTGTTGGGGCATCCATAGCTGATATGTGTGACTTTGTCACTTTATTTGTATCCGTAAAGGCATCAGGCAATTGGTAAGCAACACTTTGTAAGTGAATTATCTTTTGCACTTCTTGTTCACAAACTTTGGTTCGTGGATCAAAACAAGAAAGTGAGATTGCATCCCATGTGATCTCTTTTGTGCCTTGGTCCATTTTGCTCTTTTCTTTCCCCAGAGTTGGAAATGTACTTTCATCAAAGTGACAATCAGCAAACCTTGCTGTAAATAAGTCACCCGTAGTTGGTTCAAGATATCTAATAATAGAAGGGGAATCAAAACCAACATATATTCCCAATCTCCTTTGAGGACCCATTTTTGTGCGTTGTGGTGGAGCAATTGGAACATATACTGCACACCCAAACACCTTTAGATGTGAGATATTTGGTTCCTTTCCAGACACTAATTGCAATGGAGAATATTTGTGATATGCAGTTGGTCTTAACCGAATCAAAGTCGCTGCATGCAATATTACATGTCCCCATACCGAAGTCGGTAACTTTGATTTCATTAATAGCGGTCTAGCTATTAGTTGTAATCGTTTAATTAACGATTCTGCAAGACCATTTTGTGTATGCACATGGGCGACTGGGTGCTCAACCTCTATCCCAATTGACATACAATAGTCATTAAATATTTGGGATGTAAATTCTTCTGCATTATCAAGCCGGATTTTCTTTATTGTATAATCCGGGAATTGAGCTCTCAATCGAATGATTTGAGCAAGAAGCTTAGCAAATGCAACATTTCTTGTTGACAATAGGCTTACATGTGACCAACATGTAGATGCATCAATGAGCACCATAAAATATCGAAATGGTCCACTTGGTGGAGCAATTGGTCCACATATGTCTCCTTGAATTCTTTCAAGGAATGCAAGAGCTTCACTTGCTATCTTATTTTTAGAAGGCCTGATGATAAGCTTGCCTAATGAGCAAGCGACACAACTAAGATCAATTGTTGAAAGCGCATTCTTGTTCTTTAATGAAGGCCATTCAACCAGGCAGCACCCATTTTACACTCGGCACCCCCCCCCCCTCGTTCGGAACCCCGTTCCGAACGAGTTTTGTATTTTTTTTTTATTAAAATATTCTCGTTCGGAACGGTGTTCCGAACGAGAAAATTTGTGAACCCGGTTCATGAACCGGGTTTTATTTAATACATAAAATAATCCGGTTTAAAAAACTATTCTCGTTCGGAACCCCATTCCGAACGAGAATAGTTTTTTGATGACGTCATGATGACGTCATCATTCTCGTTCGGAATGGTATTCCGAACGAGAATTATTTTTTTTTAAAAATGATGACGTCAGCTATGTATAACGGCTAGCTGACGTCATCATTCTCACCAGCTTTTGCCTATATATAGTTCGTTCGGGATGCCATTCCGAACCACACTCGAATTCGCTCTCTTCTCAATCTTACAAAAAAACGCTCCCTTCTAAATCTTTCAAAAAACGCTTTCCCTCGTCTCGATAATGGCCGGAACTCCTCCTAATCCTTTTTTTTCTGATCCGACGGCTGCAGATGAAGAAATTTACGTAGGAAACGAGTGGTGGTCGGGTTATGGTGTTCCGAATGCAAGCTACGCTGGTCCTTCTGGTAGTGGTTTTTTCAACATGGACGGAGCAGCTAGTAGTAGTTACAACCTTCCCACCCCCAGTTTCAGTGATCTCCAAAGGCATCAACAACACATGTTCTGGGATGCAACTGTTACAGGCGGAGCAACGCCTCAAGAAGAGCCGGAGCAAGCGGAGGAGGATGTCCGAGCAGCACGTCGGAGACGGAACACGGAGTCGGTTAGTATTTCTAAAAACCTGAAATACGCTTAATTTTGTAGAAATAGTGGAAAATGCTCAATTGTATTTCAAATGCATGCTAAAATTAGTTTATAGTGGAAAACGCTTCATTTCAATATTAACTGCAATGCATGGTAAAAAAAATTAGTTTAATGCATGTGGAAAGCGTATCAACACTTTTTAGAAAATACCAAAAAGGTTGAAAACTACTTAAAATCGCATATATGGACTTTAGTTATAATAATCGATGGTAAATTTGTATGTATTTCGCTAAAACTAGGATGTAGTTAGAAATATCCGATCCAGAGTTGGAGAGGACAGAAATTTGGGTGATAGGCGAATCACTGCTTCTGAGAGGAGGGGGGATAGAAGATCGCGTGGTGATAGACCGCAACAGTCAGGTTCCCGGGGGTCAAGTGCTGCGGGGGTTAGGAACCCACCTAACCCAGATGTTCCGAGTGGGTCGGGTTCTTCGCGGGGTAGATCCCGACAGACTCGGCAGTCAGGTCCTGCTCCGATGCAGTCAGAAGCTGCTGCGGCTCCTCCTCTTCCAGGACTCAACGAGGGGTCTATATTGACTCGTTATGAGCAACACATTGCTCATCAGATTTGGATAGATCCGAATCCCGATGAAAGTGTCCCCCGTCAGCTAAAGGCGCAGACAAGGCAAAAGTGTTTCGAGCTATGGTTTCCTAGAATTCCTACCGACCCGGAGCCAGAATCATGGTTTGCTCTTGCCCAGGAGTCGGGGCTGCTTCACATCCTGAAGGGTCAATTTTGGAATGTGGACCACAACCTCCTTTCTGCATTCGTGGAAAGGTGGCACCCTGAGACGAACACATTTCATCTGAACTTTGGGGAGCTTGGAATCGGTCTCCATGACGTTTTGGAGATTCTGGAGCTGCCTATTGACGGGGGTGCTGTCACCACGCCATGGACACATTTGGGTCTAGATGCAGATTCAGCGCATTGTGCCCAATTGTTTTCCTATTTGTTTGGCGTTGACCTGGACAACCCGTTTGACGCTGAGGAGGCATTTATGGTCAAGTTCATAGGTAGGGGGAAAGTCGGCGAGCGGGAATTCTTTTGCCACGTTGTCTCGATGATCAACTCTCGAAGAAGATCCGATCTGAGCTCCATTGCAACCGGCTTTCTGTGGCACCTAATTCAGCAGTCCTTGTTCGTGAACAAGACCTCCAACCTGTTAGACACATGCTTCCTGCCGCTACTAGAGGATCCGAGCAGGATACATGAATACGCATGGGGTACAGGTTGTTTGGCATTGCTGTACAGGCAGCTGGGTATAGCATCTAGGGCGAGATGCGTGCAATTTTCTGGTTGCGTCAGACTTCTTGAGATTTGGATTTGGTTACATTTCCCGTATTTTCCTGGGAACCCAAACCTGGATGTCAACTCCCAAGAAGCTACTGCTCGTGTGTCCCGTTATTCCACTGGACGAGCCCCGCTGAGGCAAAAAAGGACACTGCAACAGTACAGACGCATCTTGGATGAGTATGCACCGGAAGATGTAAGTGAATCGTCTAAATGTCATTCCAAGTTGTTATTAATATTGTTATTAATTGTTATAAGCTAATTCTGTAGGTGTGTTGGATGCCGTATCCGGATTTGGACGTGGGACCGCAAGGGCGTCATAGAGTGGCCACTTATCGTGGTGGGATCCGGTGCTTTGACATTATGGAGATGTACAACCCTGATCGGTTTTGCAGACAGTTCGGTCGCCGTCAGTCCCGGCCTTTGGATGTCCCCGAGCCAGTGGAGTATTATTGTCCGCCAAAATCAATGCGAGGTGGCCGGGAATACACTGTACGGTATGGCCCGGAATGGGATAGATGGGACCAGCGTTATGACAACCTGTGTCAGTACATCATGTCCAGCCCACCAGCTCTTATCCCTTGGGATGCTGAGGATGCTTACCTCGATTGGTTTGCTCAGGTCTCACATCCATATGTGAGCCCAAACGCCCCGGCAAGACCTCGACCGCCACGTAACCCGAACCCGATCCTTACCCTCGATTTCAACTGGGTAATTCTTATATTATTTTATTTGTTGGTATTGTGTTTTCTATATGACCCATCTCCTAATTATTTGTTGGTATTGCAGCGTGTATCGACGACACTCGCTATTATGCGGACACATCACCAACAGGGGATGGCAAATCTGGAGAATTTGGCTGCCTACATTCGGATGCTCAGTATCGACGATCCGCCTACAGCTGAGGAGGTCACTCAAACTCAACGGATGTCACAAGCAGAGTCGTCCAGGAGTGCAGAAGAGAGAGCCACACCTTCTATATGGGAGCGGGCAAGGATGGGTGCGGGACAAGGCCATCCGGAACAAGAAGCAGGGCGTAATGAATGGGAAGATAATGTGGGTCACGGGTCGGAACCTTATTGGGGGATTTGAATCGTTGTATTTGTTGTTTAAGTTATAATGAATATTATTTGGTTTCCTTAAGTTATAATGAATATTATTTGGTTTCCTTACGTTTCAATCAATTTAATTTAGTATTTCCTCCAAATACAGATATAGGAAATGATTTTGCACTGGTTTGTCTGCCATTTGAATTGATTGCATGCATGGTCAGTCTCAAATTTAATACAGTACTAGTATCAAAAAACTGATTTTCAATTGAACGGTTACTTTCTGTTTGTCACTGCTTCCCGAACGGCGCCATGGTAATTGTTTGAATTTCGTAGGGTTACTTTTCTGGGCTGTCTCGGCCCAAACTAATTTACTCTGGACCCAAATCATATCGGCCCAGCAAGAATAAATAATGGATATAAGTCAAAAGGGTAGAATCGGTATTACACAAGATCTCCAGTTTATTTGAGTAAAGTTTATGATGATATTATTGATGACAAAGCCATTTCTGATTATGAGAACAGATCTCTTCTGTTGTCAGACATCAGAATTCCATTGATTTTTGTAAGTAATTCACCCTGTTTATGCCTCCATGCCAATATTGTTTATGTTCAAATATCATTTGATTAATGAAGAAGCTAATATGATCGGTTATTGTTTGCAGCCATTTTTTATGACAGGCCTGCTGATTTTCAAGTTATTCATTCCGTTCATGCTCGTCTTGTAAGTAGACCTGGAAAATATAACCAGACCCGAACCCGTCAATCTTTTTTCGATCTTAACCCTATAAATTAAACTCGAAACCCGATTACAACCCGATCCGATACTTCTTTGTTGCAATTTACTATGTCTTTTGATGTGGTTTTCAAGTGTTCTACCAACATGATATCTTCACCATCAATATATAAGCCTTAAACACAACTTAGCAATTTTCGAAAACTTCTTTGTTGCAAATTTCTTTATTGATGTCCTTTGTTGTAACAAGACGACAACACAACTGAGCATTACAAAGTATATAAACGTGACCATTTCTAATCATCATCATCATCTTCTTCCCCACCATCTTCTTCAACGTCATCATAATCACCTTCATGTTCTTCTTCCGATTCGTCTTCACCTTCGTCTTCATCTTCGTCTTCACCTTCGTCTTCACCTTCGACTTCACCTTCGACTTCACCTTCGACTTCACCTTCGACTTCACCTTCGTCTTCACCTTCGACTTCACCTTCGTCGTCACCGTCGTCTTCACCTTCGTTGTCTTCATCGTCTTCACCACCATCTTCAACTACATGATCGTCATCATCGTCATCTTGGGGTATCGGGTTAATATTTAGAGGCGGCATTGGTTTGCACGGTTATGACGTTAAAGAAATCCGGGACATAGATATAGATGCAAATCCGGGACTCACCGCATGGCTGCCATTTATAGACGAAAATATAAGATCTGTTTGGGATAAGATGTGACGGAAATATCTGACCGGGTCCCACACCATCTCGTTCGGAACCCCATTCCGAACGAGATGGTGACGTCAGCATCTCGTTCGGAATGGGGTTCCGAAGGAATTGAGGAAGGGATGGAGCTGCTGAGGATTGGAACAAAAGAATGGGCCAACGAAATAGATGAACTGAAAGCCAAAAACACCGAGCTCATGGAGGAAAACGCTGCACTTGCTGCAGAATTGGCAGCAACACGTAACAAATAGAGAATTAAGTATTTTTAATTTCCTGTATCGCTAGTTGTTCACCGTCTGCGTTGTACTCGTGCTGTTCTTTTTCAATTGTGTTGTTGTTTCAATATTAATGCTTCTATGATTATGTTGACATCATTCTGGAAAAAAAATTACTCAAACATTTATAAATTGTCCACCAAAACATTAAACAAACATATATAATTCAACAAACATTAATCAAGTCAACAAACAACATACTTAATACGAACATTAATCAAACAAATACAAGATTTAGGTCATTATGGGACCGCCACCATGAAACTCTCTCTCGGATACGTAGTTGTCGAATCTACTCTGAAAGCGCTGTTCCCATCCGTCCACCGATGGCTGTTTGTAGATACTCCACTGCCTTGGAGGGGGTGGAATTGGACAATTGTCATCAACCAACCAAATCTGTCAAAACAAAATTGTTATTGTATGCTAAATAACATATGTGAAATAAGGTACAAGAGCGGAAAATATCGATGCGTACCGGTACGTAATGGTGGTAGGAGGCTCTGAACCGGGAGGAGCAAACATCGGAAGACATGTACAAGGACCAAACCATGATAACACCACTAGTGCAACTTGATACCTCGTGGCAAATACCAATCCCATTGTAGGTGTGCACATCCAGAATTCAGGAGAGCATGGCGATCGAATGTGATTCACTTCTCGAATGAGTTGCGGGATAGTCTTGAAACCCTCTAGCATCTCATGATACATATGCCCGTTTTGTTGGAGGTGCTTCGAAAGATCAAATCGGATTTCAACGAACTGTTGCTCTGGTTTACCTAGTAAGCGAGCGAGGGATCGATAACCACAATGACCGTCATCACCTACTTTCTCCACAGCAGCTATGTATGCGAGCATGAAAAGGTCTATATTATCTATCCCCCAGTCGAAGTCGAGATAAATGATTGAATTGCCACCGCTACATTTCGATCTAGCATTTCCTCTTGCCCTCGGTGGTTTAGTTGCACTCCCTTTTACGGTCGTGGCCCCGCTTGAAGCTCTGTTGGATGCAACCGACGATTTCTTTTGTGAATCGGCTTTCGGTGGCACAGTTGCACCCTCTTCCTCTTTCATCCCCTTTTTCCTTGCTTCTGCCTTCTCCTTATCCTTCTTAGCTTGAGCCCTCTCATCCCAACCCGGATCTCGCTTTGTACCCGTCTTCTTCGCATGAATCTTAGGCCTTCCTCTCTTCGTCTCTCCCCGAGGGGGGTCCTGGACATCAACTGAAGAAGGATCCTTGCACTCACGCCACTTATCAGCCATCCTCTTCATATCGAAATCATCAACGTTACCGGTAAACACCCCTTCAAAGAAATCATCCATAAGAACCTTATCTGCAGTCAATTGCACGTCGTCGTCAGAGTCGAAGTCTTTCAATTCCACTCCTTCCCACTTGATCTGCTTCCAGAAGATATCAATGTCGCTCGGCAACAATGGCGTTCCTTCTTCTACAAACACCTTAATCCTGTGTGGGCAAGGCAATCCGAGTGTTGATTCCCACCAAGGATCCTCACATGGGCCACATATCTTTCCCTCCTTTGCCTTAAGGACTTCTTTCAGTAGCATTCTCAAACACTTGTCGGAGCACTTCCTCAATATGCGCATGAATATAGTCTTGATCCACCGAGGCCCGTCTTGTATCTCCTTCGGGCTAGTATGGTTGGACATTTCCATCTCGGCCCGTATTCGACGGTGCTGATCGACAAACATATTGTCAATATGTTGCACTAAAGTGTCGAACCCTCCAACAGCTGAATCAAACATATGCTTCAACATCGAGTGTTGACCTTCAACCCTGACAACAACATTGTACATGTTAAACATTTTATCCAACCGAATGTCATGATCATTCTCGTTAAAAACAAATTCAAATATCTTACCTGTTAGACGTTCTTGTGCTAAAATGGCGTATATCATCGCAATACGCAGCTATAAGTTTTTCTTTATGGGGAGTAAACCATGTGCTCTCAGCATATTGTACAAGATGACCATTCCTCCATGTTTTCCGGAAGTGATCAAGTCTCTCCTCATACTGCTTCTCTGTGTGAGACCGCATCACCCGTCGAACGCTAGCAGATGCACTTTTTTCGTCCAGGTTGTTCAATTTAGCAAATGCCTTAACATTCCGATCAACGTGGACATGGCAAAGCATATGACGCACACTAGGAAATACATGGTCAACCGCCTTAATTGTTGCCAGCTCTCGATCAGACATGATGCAATCCGGTCCTTCGAGTGCACGAAACAAATACTTGACCCGTTTCAATGCCCATGCATAGTATGGGGCTGTCTCACAACAGATGAACGCTAGCGCAATACAATATGTATAGTTGGTGCAATTGAATCCAACAAACTGAAGTAACGGCCAACCATACCTATCAACGAGGGTATATTAATAATTATAATTCTATAACGGTATTTGAATTCATAATAATGAATTTTAGTGTACCTATTAGTCTTGTACGTCGCGTCCATGATCACCACCCGAGGGAACATTCTCAACAAATGTTGACAATCCGGATGAGATATGAAAAACGCTGCCAACTTTTTCTCCCCCGTCTCCGGATTCGTCTCGTGGTAAATGTCTTTACGATAACCTCTATGATGGAGGAAATCTAATGACCACTGGGTCACGGTTAGATTTGCCAATGCTTTCTTCCTCTCCTTTTCCCTCACAGTGTACACTTGCCTTCTTGATATTGTGGAAGTCGGATTTTCCTGAAGCAGCTGTGTATAAATAACCTTCGGCATTGCCCCGGCCGCTGATGCAATCATTATTTTTCGTCTCTGCTCTCCCGTCATCCTCGAAGCAAATGCATGGCCAATCAAGCTGCTGGAAAGACAGTGGTTGTGACATGCCTTCTCAACTTTTAGTATCCACCCAGGCGGCTCAACAAGAGTTGCTCGTCGATAATATCCTCTTAACATAAAAGGACAATTGTACTTCCTTAACCTACTAAGGTTGCTACGCTGCGACGATGGTTCTGCTACATCTCCTTCAAGATTAATGTTCTTTCCATGTTTTCTATAACTACCGGATTGCTCACAGTGCAGAAATATCCTCTTGTTGGCCATTGATGATTTCGTGGTGATAACCATACACAACTCATAACCGACCTTTCTAACCCACTCTCTCAGAAGATCCATAGTAGGAAATCTCTCACTAGTCGTAAAATGGGCACTATAGTCGATTTTTAAATATTCCTCATCACTACAGTATCCCTATTTAAAATTACTCAAATATCAATACTACTATACCAATAAAATAAATTATAATGAAACGCTATAAAAAAAAGGTTTACAAATACTTACTTGGAAATATGTATCATCTACCGGCGCAGACAAATCAACCTCCTCCTCCACCGACGTCTCACTAGAAGAACACTCCCGTCCTTCTTTCCAACTACCTGCCCTTGAAGAATTAGTGGAATCGCTTTCAGACGTCATTTTTTGTGTTTCTTCCGATTGGGTTTGATAATTTGGTCATACAACTCCCGAATTTATAGACTCCGTCAAAATATAGCCGTTCGCATTTTCAAAAATTTTTGCCGAATCTCGTTCGGAATGGGGTTCCGAACAAGGATTAATTTTTTTTTAATTATGACGTCAGCATCTCGTTCGGAACCCCATTCCGAACGAGATATGACGGCATATTAAAAAAAAAATGACGTCACACCTCGTTTGGAATGGGGTTCCGAACGAGATGCTGACGTCATAATTAAAAAAAAAAATTACACCTCGTTCGGAACCCCATTCCGAACGAGGTGTGACGTCATAATAAAAAAAAAAAAAAAATCCTCGTTCGGAATGGGGTTCCGAACGAGGTGTAAACCGGTTCGCAATATGCGAACCGGTTTGGCATTATTTTATTTTTTTATTTAAATGAACCGTTTCTCGTTCGGAACCCCATTCCGAACGAGAAACGAAATTTTTAAAAAAAAATAATTTTTCCCCTCGTTCGGAATGGGGTTCCGAACGAGGGGGTGCTGCCGGGCGCAAAATGGGTGCTGCCCGGTTGCAACCCGTTAATGAATGGCCCAATGAATTTTCAACAATTCTTTGCATCATTGTTTTTCCCAGGTGACCCAACCGGTCATGCCATAAGGTTAATAACCTTTGGTTGTCTAAATTGAATCTAGACACCATGTTGGCTTCAAATGGACTAATGTAAGTATAATATAGTCCAGAGGAAAAGCTTGGCATTTTCTCAAGCATTTGTCTTTTGCCAGACACGTGTGCAATCAGGCACATGTATTCCTTTTCATTTTCATTCATGGTTTCCATATGAAATCCATTTTGGCGCACATCTTTAAAACTCAATAGATTTCTTTGGGATTTGCTTGAGTATAATGCGTCTTTTATTCTCAACTTTGTTCCTCTTGGAAGCACAATATATGCTTCTCCAGACCCTTCTATGAGTCTTGTCACACCCGATATTGTATTGACATTTCCTTCGAAAATAGTCAATTGAGTAAAATACTCTTTTCCTTTCAAAATTGTATGGGTAGTGGCACTGTCCACTAAACATTGCCTTTCACAGTTTGAGTGAACTCCATATCAATGCATAGCTTCAAGATTAAGAGAATCAATGTTAATACAAACATAACTTTATATTACATAGGAGCTTTATATTACAATAGAGTCATGCATTACACACATATCATACATAATTAAACATCGGTGAAACAAACATAAAAATATTAACTTCATGATTAGAAATTTAGAAACTGAGATTTCCACTCAAGCCAAATTCACCACCATCTTCTACATTATCCATGTAGAAGGCCGAGACATCTAGATTTTGATCTTGTTGATTATTTTCAACAACAAAGTTCGCCTCAACGGCCTTGCCTTTATCTTTAAGAGACGCTTGATAGGCTTCAACTACGTGTTTAGGTGAACGGCATATTTTAGCCCAATGGCCAAACCTTCCGCACCTAAAACACTGCGTCTTTCTCTTATAATTAGGTCTCGTCGGACCCCTTGGAACATGTGGGTTCTCTCCCTTGGAGTATGATCCTCCATTATTGTCATTTTTCTGACCGGAGTTTTGATCTCTCCCATGTCCTTGCTTTCGGCCTTTGCCACGCCATTTACCCTTCTTGTTCCAACGCGGGTTCTTATATTCATTCCCCGCTGGAGGAACAACTGCAGCATTTGCTTCTGGGTATGGCGCTGCACCAACAGGTCTCATGTTATGGTTTCTCATTAAAAGCTCATTGTTCTTTTCCGCAACGAGCATCACATTTATAAGTTCAGAATACTTATCAAAACCACACTGCTTGTATTGTTGTTGTAACACCACGTTTGAGGCATGCATCGTGGAGAATGTTTTCTCCAACATTTGCTCCTCTGTTATTACGTGGTCACATAACCTCAATCTAGCAGTTATGCGAAATACGGACGAAGTATACTCTCTTATAGTTTTAAAATCTTGAACTCTTAAAGAGCTCCATTCATGTTGGAGTTGAGGGAGTAATATGTTCTTTAAATTTCCAAATCATGTTATGGTTTCTCATTAAAAGCTCATTGTTCTTTTCCGCAACGAGCATCACATTTATAAGTTCAGAATACTTATCAAAACCACACTGCTTGTATTGTT
Source organism: Oxyria digyna (assembly GCA_029168935.1). NCBI lineage: Eukaryota > Viridiplantae > Streptophyta > Magnoliopsida > Caryophyllales > Polygonaceae > Oxyria > Oxyria digyna. The sequence goes on along the minus strand of JAPVLV010000010.1, from coordinate 8,901,404 downwards.
GTTGTAACACCACGTTTGAGGCATGCATCGTGGAGAATGTTTTCTCCAACATTTGCTCCTCTGTTATTACGTGGTCACATAACCTCAATCTAGCAGTTATGCGAAATACGGCCGAAGTATACTCTCTTATAGTTTTAAAATCTTGAACTCTTAAAGAGCTCCATTCATGTTGGAGTTGAGGGAGTAATATGTTCTTTAAATTTCCAAATCTTTCATTAAGATTTCTCCATAGATCCTTTGGATCCTCCACCAATAAATATTCAGATTTGAGGCTCTCATGAATATGGTGGCAGAAAAAGGCAATGGCCCTAGCCTTTTCCATCGGAGTGGTGGTATTTTGTTCATCAATGGTTTCTGCAAGACCATTGGCCCTTAAATGGGTCAAGGCATCCACCCTCCACTCCACGAACCTATCTCCTTACAGGTCCAGGATGTCAAATTCTCTTTTGGTGATATTGGCCATGAAATCTCTACAAGTAAGATTGATGATTAGTATTATTAAGATAATATGTCAAGAGTATGTTTTCTTTTATAAACATGACAAAATAAAGTGTAACAATACTAGCCGGTATATGACAATCATCAAATGTCATATTATCAAATTTGACAAGGGTGAGATTGAATCAAATATTTAATCAACATATGTGTTAAGTATAGGAAATACATGAGTGATAATCATGTTAATGAACAAAATATTTAATGTCAAGTTGTATATGTACATGTCATAAATTTGAATTATAGTATAGACCTGTTACATGAGATGAAATTGCAAGAATGCATGCTATCACTTAATATGATTTGATCTACTTACTATTTTAGTAATTATTATCATAGTAAAGACATATTACATCTAGTCTACAAATAGGTGGTCTAGTAAGTCAAAATTAGCATGCGAAATTTCAACAAGCCATTGAATTGTAACTAGTATGCTATAGTAATATCACTAAGATGATATCTATATAAGGCATGCAAAAGTATGAACGTAAGTAAGAAAGCAATAAGAAGTATGGATATGCCTCCGGGGTTTCTCTTATACCCGGTTATATTTTTCCCTTTTTATACCCCTTATCCACTTACCTTTACCATTCATCCACATTTTCCTCATCCTTATCCACATCTCCCTCATCCTCTCGTCCCAACATCCAATTTTCCGGTCACTCCTCCGGCTCCTCCTCCGACACCGGTTCCCCATCCGTTTCCAAATTATCAGAGTCATGTCAAAAACCGATTTGGATTTGCTAAAGATGGCCTTTAGCATGTCCATGATCATGGCTATTATCATAGCTTATATCATGTGGGTCTCAAAGCATTTTCATTGTGATTAAGGGATGAAGCAAGATGGTCCGAGTACAAGTCCGAAGTAGTAAGACGTTATGTCGTTTTCTTTCTTAAATCAGTTTGTAAAATAAGTAGATTTCTTAATCTATATAGTGTGTGGTGTGTATGAACATTATCATTATGAAAGTTTCATGTTTTAGTTCATATATCTTGTTTGTATGCAAAATTACCAAATCTCTAAAATTTATGTTGATAGAGATATATATGGTCTTAAGTCGAAACAAGAACGAAATAATATTAGAGTTTCTGATGTAGAAGATCTCATAGATTTTGGGCAACTACAAAGCATACTTATCAAAAATAAAAACTGATTAACTTGTTAATGATATGATATTATAATTATCTAGATAATAAGAAGATCATACCTTAAGTATGTTTGAGAACTCAGCTGGATTTAGGGCTCGTGCTGATAACGTGTTATAATTAAACCAAAAGAGAAGTAGAAAGCTAGAACTTAGAACTTCTTGTATGAAATTTAGCAAGTACTTAAGTGTTTCTTGCTTGTGTAAATTAGCAATGAAATGCCTTCTATTTATAGGAGAGAGTGTACTTACAAGTCAAGAACAATGCCCCACTAATAGTAAGGTTATGCTTATAAGTCAAGGGTAATGTCCCACTAATAGTAAAATCTAGATGGTAATATTAATGAAGGTTAATCATTCATCTTGTGTAATACGGAGTATTGTATAACACTGATGAATATATTGCAACCTCAATATAATCTTATGTTCCATTGTGCTACACACAAGAAACAAATATCATTAATATAGACAACACATAAACAATAACCAAATATCATCATTAGATTTATCTAGATGCTGCAATATAGTTCTATCAAGAATAATTATGAGCTAATGAAATAAGAAATCCTATACATGATGAGTCAAAATAATTAATAAAAAATCAACTTTTCATATTGTGCATAAGAGAATTCACATATAGGGAATCATTAAAGCAAAAGTACAAAACTTCATTTTCAAAGCAACAGTACAAACTTCATTTTCAAAGCAACAATATAAAATTTCTTTTATCAACGCACGACACACATCAAAACATTGGCTACCTAAATTATTCTATTTCAAAATCCCTAATTTTATCATCAAAATACTAAATTTCTACAAAACCCTAATTTCTGACTCCATTAAAATATTTACTTGAGTTGTATAAATACCAGTCTAGGGGAGGAGGAGACATGAAATGAACATTAACCGACGACGCTGCCGGCGAAGTGATGGAGGAGAGGGTCACGAAGAGACGAACGGACGAAGAGAGTGCGCCCTGGAATGAATTTGTGGGTTTCGTTTTAATTTAGCTTAATTTTTTCAATTAAAATAAACAGCCTCCGTTAACTTATTAACAGAAGGACACGACACGGAACTAAATTAAATGTCGAGGGTACCAAGCGAAATTGTCTGAAATTTGGTTCACCTCGCGAATTTTTCCATACCTCAGGGGTACCAAGCGAAAAAACCGTTAAGAAAACTTCCCCCAACTAGTTTCACTCGAATTTTGGAAGAGAGTGGTCTCTTATAAGGCGGAGGTTAATTATCGCCTTTAGTTTCAATATGAGATAAACCTAGCTTAATTGTCGCTCTATGCCTAGGTGTATAGAGTGAGCCTCAACTATAAAGGGTGAGATGAAGTCAAGATTCTCATTTTCCAAATAGATTGGGTGCCCATGTTTTGTCTTTGGTTTTAAAGTCGAAGGAAGTTGTTGTAGTTGTTGGGGCCGAGGCATCAACATTTTAACCTAGCATGGTTTTCCTCCGATTTTAACCATTTAATGTTATTACTTTTTCTTCGAGTTAATGAGCGTGTTTTTCTATTGTTCTCATATTCCTCTTTGTCAATTTTGGTTGCCCTATCTCATTCCACGCTGTGTTGGTGGATAACATGGTGAATATTTGACATGTTATTAAATTATTGTTCATTAAAGATTTATTTGTTAGGGTAGAACTAAAGAGCCCATCATATTGTAGATAGTTCTTCCAATGATATTTTGACAGATTTTCCCCTTATTATGTTGATAATTTCATTTGGTGGCTATACTCATTGAAGGCATTACCAATTAGTTTTAATATCTCCTTATTCCAAGATTGCATCACGAGTTTGGTTCTCGAGCATTTGAATAGAAAGTGGTGTAGATTTTCAAAACAGTTAGTACAATTCTCACGTTGAGATTGGGGTATGTCTTTCGTATAACTTGGCTCTAGCAGGGAGGGAATTTTTTGAGGAAAATGGGGATATTTTGGTCATAACAACGTGGTTTAATGTGCAGTTTGTATAAAAAAGTGAGGGGTAAAAGGGTCTTTTTAATAAACTTAACAAATAAATTGACGGATTGAACTCATGGTGGCTTGTTGTAACAAAAGTGATAATTGGGTGTTTTCATGTAAAATCGGCTATATAAGGAGTAATTTGCTGCAAAAACCTCTTCTATTAACTCAAACTCACCACTCTATTAACTTCGAATTACCTACTTAGACCAACTTTTTTGCAAGTTCAAACTTTTTCTTACGAGGAAATCATTTAGGATCCTAGATCACCACGAAAGATGAGATTTAGAAGATCTAGATGGATAGGTTGCAAAATATATATGGTGCGGTGACTTATGGTTCAGTTTAGCAATAAGATCAACACCGCACCATTAGTCTTCGAAAATATATGGGAATTGTGACATGAGGGTTGCAAGTAAATCGTACGGAGTATATGAGTCATAATAAGCTTAAATGGGCAGTTTCATTTTTCGTTACAACATTAAACAAACACAGATTAATGTCTTAAAGCTCAATATACGAGATACATAACTGAATAAAAATAGGCGATCTAATGTTCAGATACATTTGTCGGATTTAAACTAAATAAGGGAGTATTTTCGTCTTTCGATTGAAAGTGGTTCCATTACACCTCTAATGCCTTTAGTAAAGATCAAATTTAGATACACATGCACCTTCGGTAAAGATCAAACTCAGAATTTTCCTAATAGAACACTTAAAGAAAGTCAAGCACCAAACTCAGAATTTATTTTTCCACTTTTATTTTCCTTTTGATCTAATTTTTCGGATAAAATATGGGTTGAGGCAGGTCACCCGTTTTTTACCCTGAAAATTATCCCTTGTTAAATTTAACGGATTATGATCCAAAAATTTCGGATTGGATTGGGTCGGATCTAGTTATTTTTTGCCGTGTCTAAATAGACTAAATGAGATTTCTACGTAGGGCAAATTGATAACAATGCTTTGTTACAAAGAAGATTAAGCCTTCCTCACAATCTCACACGTGTCCAACAATGGAAGCAAAATACAACTACGTACGGCACACAACCTCACACATCATTTGAGAAGGGATTAACATAACGTAAGAGTTTATTTAATACACGTATACATTCGTCACCAAGGTATTTGGTCAAACATTCGTCACGAAGGTTCGAAGGACATTCGTCACGAAGGTACTGGGGAGATTCGTCACGAAGGTATTGGGGAGATCCGTCACGAATCTTTTTTTAAAATAAAAATTCAGAATCTTGTAGAGAATTTCAATACGAGTCTGTGCATATAAAATACGTCCAAAACGGACATCGTTTTCCCTTCCAAAAGTCCTAAAAACAAAACAGTCGTTTTTGTTAAGTTCGTAATAGTTAAACATAATTTATAAGTAATAAACTAGTGATATTAAATGATACGAGTAATATACAATTATACTCCCTTCGTCCCTAAATGTTCTTCCCATTGCTATTTTTGACACTATTCACTTTACAAGAGAATCTTCGATATATCGTCTAATATATAAGAAAAAACATAGTAATATGAGATCTTGTTTGATTCGTCTCATCGAGAACTTTAACAATATCAAAATTTTATAATTTTTATTAACGTATATTTGGAGATATTAATGTTACAAAACGTGTTTCGGCAAATGTGTCAAAAGTAAATGGGAAGAACATTAAGGGACGGAGGGAGTAGTATATAAATTTAATTGCATGATTTTTAACTATAATTAATAATTATATTATACAAATACTAAATTTATATAAGTTTTTGCTTTTACGAACTTAACGCATGCGACTATTTTATTTTGGAGGCTTTTGGAAGGGCAAACGATGTCCGTTTTGGACGTATTTTATATGCACGGACTCGTATTGAAATTCTCTACAAGATTCTGAATTTTTTTTAAAAAAAAAAGGATTCGTGACGGATCTCCCCAATACCTTCGTGACAGATGTCCTTCGAACCTTCGTGACGGATGTCTGACCATATACCTTCGTGACGAATGTCTGACCAAATACCTTCGTGACGAATGTATGGGTGTGTTAAAAAAACTTTTAGGGTGTGCCAAATAAATACTCCCTCTGTCCCATTTTGATAGTCCTATTAGATTCCGACACATATGCCGAGACACGTTTTGTATCGTAAATATCTCTAATTATATGTTAATAAAAATTATAATTTTTTAATATTGTTAAAGGACTCATTAATACGAATCAAATAAGACCCCACATGACTATGTTCTTTTTTATATATTGGAAGAATCTACAAGATTTTCTCGGTTTGTGAATAGTGTCAGAAAATCAAATGGGACTATCAAATTGGGACGGAGAGAGTACTTTTTAAATTTAAAGTCAGCTTGCAGGTTTCTGATTCCTCCTCCTTATGTATTTCCAATGAATCTTTTCCATCCTCCTACACCAAAGAAATAAAGAGAACTCTGCAGACTTGCAGAGATTTTATCACAGGCCGTTTCTTGTTTTACTCCACAGTCCACAGATACACAACAACAGCTATCAAACTGTCATCTTTTAGCTTACACACCCAAAAAAATTAATAAAACAGTATAGTAGAGTAGTACTATCTTCAGATTCATCTTATAGCATCCTCTTGCTTGTGGCTTAAGATAAAAGGAGGAAGCTTTGAGTTGTCAAACAGCTACACTGTATAGCTTCATCAGCTTGTTGTTGAAGCAATTGATGATCAGAGTACTCTTCAATTCTGAAAAAAAATATTCAAAAATGTTTTCTTTAATTCTTGGCTATATATAGTTGGATTTTTGCAATAATTTCTCATGCCCATTTCCACTCTCTCTGTTTTAAGTGTCAAAAGCAATGAGGAGAAGCTTGTTGTGTTGTTTAGTTCTTTCTTTGTTGCAGATCATGAGTTGGGTATCTGCAACAAGTAGACTTATGCCACCAGCTGGTTAGTTTCTCTGCTCTGTAATGTTCTTAATAATTAAAAATTGCTTACTGAGCTGTTTTCTTTGTTTTGATCAGGGAATTATGATGATAGAGTTCCAGAATATTCAAGTGAAGAATATGTGCTGAAGGAGATGAAGAAGATTGGTTCAACACCACCAAAATGTGAGAGCAAGTGTTATGGTTGTAGCCCATGTGTAGCAACACAAGTTCCAACTACTAATGCCCATTTTAGCCTCCAATACACTAACTATTTGCCAGAAGGCTGGAAATGCAAGTGTGGACCGTCTTTATACAGTCCGTGATCTTCATTTTTTATTCGATTCCGTGCACAGTGTTAGCGTTGCTTAACATCTCTATCTTGATTTAATTGTTAGTTTTGAAGGTTCATTGTAGAGTATGAAATGAATGAAATTATATATGGCTTCATGTTTTTCAATTCTGAAGCTAAGTTGCAGAGGATCAAGTTGAGTTCCTCCTCTTTAATGGGCTGGGGAATATAAGTAGTATATTTTTTAAATTTTGTATTTGAATTAGGAGGAATATTAGTGACTCGAATAACAAAAAAATATTGACAAAAGGCAAATTTTCGGATTCGTAGAGGGTTTGAGCGTAACTAATCAGGCCACCGTTCGCTAAACTCAAATTCGGATTCTTTTACTAAAAAGAGGAAAATTCTAACCGGCATGTTGAGCCGGAAAATTTTCATTTCGCACCACCGGTATTAAAAACCATCATAACGTTTATAACCCGGTTGTTTTGATGTTATAACGTGCTATAAACGTTAAAAGGTGTTTAAAATTATAGAGAATGAAGTTATCTGTATTGAACTCGACGTTTGATTGCAAAATTTACAAAGGTACAAGGGGTAGAAGCCCTACGCGCAGGTCTATCTTATGAAAAATTGTTTGTTGTTTTTACAATGTATGAAGGTGAGATTGGTGGAAAAGGACAACACTAATGTATTAGGATTGACTATGGTGTGGTGTTTGCACATTTTCTCGATTAGAGATGATTCATTTGAGTTTGAATGACACTTTCACAGGAAATGGGAACAAATTATTATCGAGAAATCACAATACTTTATTTGATTTTAGTGTCTTCATCAACCTTGCAATGTCTTCAGTAACCTTGCAGTGAGCTTCTTAGTAACATCAACCCCGAAATAGCGGTAAAATATCTTCTAAGTGAAAATGATTGGATATTCATTGTCCAAAACCAATATAAGAAAGATTTCTGACATGGGCTATTAAATTTAAACACTGCTTTGCACATGAGCATATTAATACAAATATGAAATGAAACTTAGTTAATCTATTTCGTTGCCGATGGGAACTCAATTGAGTTGCATCCCATTCCTTCCAATCATGATTGAAGCTAATAAGCTTAGCACAAAGAGCACAACATGGTGAAAATGTGTAAACCAAGAAAAAGAAGTAGTTACAACAAATATCAACTACTTGTCCAGTATATAAGGTGCATTAATCATTATAGAATAGTGGTAGTTATTCTTTGGCAAATTAAGCATTGATTGCTTGGATCCGAGACTCCATTTCAATTTGTAGTTTTTTTAACATTACTTTCAATATTACCTGCATGAATGTGAAGGATTAGCAAAGGAGAGAATTCAAATCAATTTTCACATAAAAGTCTCAGTATCAGAAAGTTAATTGATATGTAATATCACCTAATTCTTAATCCAATCTTGTTTTACTTTGTTTTCCAAAGTGTACATTCTTCTATCAAAATTAGGCCTTGAACATATCAAAGTTATCAAAGTTAATTGAATGGTATTTGACTGAAAGAGTGAACATGATCTATCCATCTCTAGTCCGAAAGTAATATGTAATACCTAGACAATAATTTAAGAAACAAATAGGTATCATCTCAAAGTATATAGTATATGACATTGATGAGGGAGTGGCAGAGAGCTTGCCTTTCCTGATTGTGTTCTGGAGAAATATGTGAATGATCGGCTTCGCGCAGTCGATGATGGACGAAGCCGAGTTCTTCTTGTCTTGCCCTTGGCAACTCTGGCAGCCGGTAGTGTTGTGATCCATGTTGCTTCAATTCTGTGTGTTTGATTGTGATTTGGGATTGAGAGTGGAGGGGGAAAAGACGGACGATCGAAAGAGAAATGAATTAGGATTGGGAGGTGAGGGTACACAAAAACAGCTACATGGCCTACACCCATAAGTATGACGACGTTCAATAAGGCGCTTCAATTTCCTATATTATTCACATCTCAAGAGGAAGAGACCTTATTGTTATGTAGGGTTTATTGGGCTGCTCACTCATCCTTTATATAAGCCCAAGACTAAGACTGCCGATGCCTTGAATTAGTGGAGCAAACCAATAATTAAATTCCTGACCAATCAAAATCAAACAAGACACTGTTTAAGTTTAGACTACTCTACTTCCCACGCCTTGCGCGGGTTTATATACCTCATATAAATCAGTCGTTAAGTAATCTTAATTCAAGTTAATAAAAAATAATAATATGACCTACAAAAAATAAGTCTACCTGAAAATGAAGTTAGTAAAAATAATAATATGACCTTAAAAAAATAAGTCTTAAAACAGTCACTCGGTTAAAACAAAAATATTTTGAAACATAGCTAAAAGACGTAGGACTTTGATATTAATATTTCTTCGAGATCCATTTATTCTGTAATATTGAAACTCATAAGCTAGTTATTATAGGATTTTCTGTAGGGGTGTGCGAATTTTGATTTTATATCCGTTTGGGCTTTTAGGTCTAAATGATAAAAGTAAATGACATGAACTTATTACAATGTATATATTTTGATTTAAAAACAATTACAATCGAAATAGTGTGACCCTTTAATTCAATTCATAACTCACAATTGAAAACTTCAACCTCTAAATGATATAACTCCTAGGTAAAAAAATTTGTTGCCAATGAAAATTGGTAAAATATATTTTGATTTAAAAACAATTACAATCGAAATAGTGTGACCCTTTAATTCAATTCATAACTCACAATTGAAAACTTCAACCACTAAATGATATAACTCCTAGGTAGACAAATTTGTTGCCAATGAAAAATGGTAAAAGGGGGTTTGATGAAATTTGTTGTCGGTGAAAGTGATAAAAAAGAGTATTAAGTAACATATTACAAAATAAAAATGATGAATATCAGATTTTGAGTGGGAGGCTACAAATTTCGTAACAAAATAACAAATTTATGTCTAGATATGTATTAAAAACTTTAAACATAAATAATTATAAATTATAAAATTTATTCATAAAATGACACATGAAATTAGTGAAACCAGAGTGAGGGAAAGTTTTAAATGTTTATGCAACTTGATTAGAGTACTTGATTGAAAAAGAGATAGATGATTGTGTTAATATTACAATTTACAACATTATTATTTTTTTTGTTAATTTTGTTAAAACTACTCATATAGAGTCTTATAAATTGATTATTTTTTTAACATCCAAAATTATATGTTTAAAAGCATACCTATAATTAAATTGTCACAAAATATATAAGCGCAAAAATAAGAAAATAAAATTATATAGCAATGTACGTAAAAAAAGAAGAAGAAAAAGAAATAAAATGTCTTCTACAACTTATGTAACAAACTTCAAACAATTAGATGCTATAAATTAGGCAACAATATAAAGCAAATTAGCAATTATATTTAGAAAAAGATTAAAATAATTAAAATTTGAGAATTAATCACAAAATGACACGTAGGATAGACGAGGCAGAGTGAATGAGAGAGTTTTAAATAACTCTGTTTTAATATAATATAGATTATAAAAGAGATTTTCTAAATGACATATTGAAGCGTTTGTTTTCTTAATCGAATTTTTTTTTTTTTTGCAAAGGCAACGCTTACATCTAGGTTTATAATCCACTCTTTAAAAACAGTGTCAAGTCTACTAATTTAAACATCATCAGACAATGTTAACATTTTACAAACCTATACTGTTTCAAAATCGGGTTATTAAAGTGTAATTTTAAACGTCATCTCGTCGTGTAAAAGCGTTGATTAAAAAATTAAATTTTTTAAATATTGGATTTGTTAGGTAAATTAGGTTATAAAGTGTTTGCTGTGTATAAATGGTTTATTGAATTGTTAGTAATTATGTTTGGTAAAAAGTAGGTTTTTATTGGGATATGTGTATTTTATTTGAAATATGTGAGTGGTGAAAAAAAATTAAATAAATTATTTTGCACGTTAATCGAAATCGTTAAAATGAGTTTAAAAAAAGTTGTTTATAAACTAAAAACTACGGAGTAGTTTATAAACATGTTGTCAAACAAAGCCATTGTAAAACAACCTTTCGAAAGGAAATAATTTCTTTTTGGCTGAAACAAGTTGTTTGTTCTGATTTCAGAGGGGTGAATATATAAGACGTTTATTCCACCAATAAGCTTGACATTAAACATTGTTTGTTCTGATTTTATATGGGTGTATTTTCTCATTTTCTTACTCCTCCAATAAGACGCGTATTCCTTCATAGGGGCCAATATGACGCTTATTCCACCAATAAGCTTGACATTCAACATTATTCTACCAAAAAGACATTATTCCACATTTCCACCAATAAGCTTGTCATTTCTTAAGGTGGAGACCGATGACGTTGAACACAAACGTTGTTATTCATAAACACATACGTTATGATGTATGGACACATTTTTGTCAATGAACGCATATAATGTGACATATAAGCACAAACTATGACATGCACATATTCTGACGCATGAACACACTCGTTATAACTCATGAACTCACACAGTCACACATTATGATACATGAACACAAAAATATCATAATTCTTAAGCTAATAACTCATGTCAAACTAATAACTCATCCTCAGATGATTTTCCGCTTATTTATTTGTACCAATACAACCTTATTTGTAAGATAAACTAGCTTAATTTTTCTTCTCCCCAACAGAGAATATCAACGCAAAGGCAAAAGAATACTGTATATATAGACAAGTACAAACATGGATGGAAGAATCGATGAAGGATTGTTAAAAACATGTGTTATAGATTCAAATTCAATTTAGAATTTGAAAACCCTCTGCGAATCATGTCAATCACAATTTGTATCCATCAAAATAGGCCGGCTTCATAATCTCCGATTCCAAAAATGCAGAGAACAAACCAAACTTACTGAAAACATCAACTCTATAAAAAGATAGATGGATTGTTCGATTTGGTCCAGTTACGGAGAAAGGCGACGTTTGGGTGAGTAGGAAGAAGATCCGAAGATCTGATCGATGAGGATAACCAGAGCCATAGCTATTGAGCTTTCCATGTACGGACGAGCAGTGATGAGCCTGAAGACGTCAACACCGAGCGCCACACCTCCGGCCGCCACCTTTGGTCTGATCTCCGCCACACGCCTTCTTGTATTATCGTACACTGAAACCATTCGTTGCGCATATGAGCCTTCGATTTCGTACACCGCGTTTTTCCTCGTATACGACGTCGTTGTGGCGTTTCCTGAGTTCACTTGTCCTAGCGTCTTCGAATTCCTGAAATTGACACTCCGGTGAAACGAAAATCTTGGATCGACCGTCTTCTCCCCGTCGTACACCATCCAACTATCTCCCAAACTCAATCTCTGCAACATTCACATCAACATTTGGTTAGTAAATTTTGTGACAATATGGGCATTAGGTCCATCAGATAAGCCCATAGAATTCCACCTAAAATCAATTGACAATAGTTTCTTTACACCCAACTTTTAATGTGGCATACTATTCTCACCAAATTTTCATATTTAAATTTATTTTAGAGGGTGATTAAGTCTGGTGGACCAGTAAACATGGAAGTCTATTTTGGAGCATTACCTTGCGGCGGACGGTGAGGAGAGGTTTACCGGCGGCATCCATGAGCACGATCTCGCCTCTATTACCGGCGACGTAGTTATCGACACGGTAGACGAGATTTCCTCTACTGTCGTAGACGGTGAATCCGTAGCAGTTCATGAGAAGCGACTTTTTCCAGACGGTGAGCACGACGGAATCTCCGGTGAAGCTGCCGCTAGTTGACTTAGCACCAGACTTTGCCCTGCTGAAAACCTTTGCCATTGATGAATTGAAGATTTGAGATGTGTGTTAGGGTTTGAACTTTGAATGGAAGAAGAAGAAGCAAGGGGTCTTGTATTTATATACGATTTGTTGTTTCAGTTGAGATCAGCAGAGGAGAGAAAGTGGCGGGAGAATCAAGAGTGCCACTAAAACGTCTGTTACTAGTACTCTCAGTGGGCTGGGCCGATCGAATCGGATGAAAATTCTTTTTAAGAATGCAAATGTCAAATCGTCTTATGAAGGAATATCATCTTAACTTTGATTTATATGGCTGCTATATAAGATAAAAAGCTGATTCACCCCCCCTGCGTGGGATTAGGATCACATGAAAATATATCATATAATATCAATTTTGAACGGTTAACATTATTACTTTATATGTGAATTTATAATTTATAGTACTGATTTGTGAACTAAAATGATCACTATCTTATACGTGAACTTTAACTCTGATTAAGGTATGTTCACATCAGGGTCGTTTCTGACGTTTTGGAGGCCCTGTTACAATTCTTATCTATACATTTTATATATAGGGTTTTTGGATGATTCATAATGGAAAAAGGGGGAAATTCTAACCATGCATAATACAAAGTAGTATGAAAGCTATCGAAGGTGTGATTAAGAATATGAAATATTAAAAATCCGTGATTAAGAATATGAAATATTAAAAATCCGTGATTAAGAATATAAAATATTAAAAGGGTTTTGGTTGATTTTTAGATGAGATTTGAAACAGGCTGTAATGAATTGTAGGTTGTACGGCTCCTCTAATCTCCTACAGTATATTCCAAGTTTTTACTGGGCACTTTTCTTTTTTGAAAGTACATGATGAGCCTATATACTCTACATATGTGGGGCCCCAAAATTTGTGGGGCCCTGTTCAGTCGCTCACTTTTAACAGGCTTTAGCCCGGCCCTGGTTCACATATAAGATAGTAATGTTTACAGTTCACATCTGGCGTTGTAAGATATGTTTTCACAAAAACCTTCTCTATTTATGTATCTTGAAAACATATTTTGAGTATTATTTTAATCGATTATACATTTATTAACACATACAAATGAAAATACATTTATAAAAATCACAAACTAAGATTACATATCCATATATTAATATTTGTATATGCTAGGGAATGCGCATAATTTCAACAATGTATTTATATTTGTGTGCGTTAGCAAATAAACATTCGTATCTTAATTTATATTGATAGTAATTCATATCATATTTGTTATGCATTAATAGTTTATGAAGCTTTTTTGAACAGTTATCCTTATTGTTTCACATCATGCTGGATAATTAATCTTGCTAATTTTGTATATGGAAGCCAGGCATGAGATTCGAGAGAGCAATACGTGTGAGTAACAAAAAATATTGTTTATCACGATTCCATCATTGTCTAATCTATTTCATATTCAATTAATCCAATCTACGGAGCATAAAATCACAAACTAAGAGATCATATATTCAATTAATCCAATCTACGGAGCATAAAATTTGCGAGGCAATGCACGCAGCCTGATCGTGTCGGAATCGTATTCTTGACACTTTGACCTTGTTTGCAATAATTCATTTACTATCGTCGAATGGAGAATCTCTTAACGAGTGGTATATGTGGACTTCATGTGTAACTATGATACTTACTCCTCCTGAAAAAGAGTTAGACACCAAATTTATTACCATTAGTTGCACTTTTTTCTTTTCTTTTTTATACTCAAACCGTCACGCACCCGCATTGCGGGACCGTGAAATTGTCCCGCACACGCATTGCGGGAGCGAGATAATCGAACGGATATCCTTTTTTTTTTTACAGAGTTAGTGGACGGGTGGTTAGAGGTTAAGAAAATGCATTCAAAGGTTGGTCACACGTGAGTCCGTTATACACGGGTGATTGTAAATAAAGTGTCTTATTTAAGGGGTGAATTTTTTGCAATTTGCTCTATTATTTTTACACATAAGAGAGTCAAAGAGAGTCAGAAAATGAAATATTGACCATATTATTTAATTGAACACCACAAATTTAGTTTGGAAAAATGTGAGACTTCAACTTTCTTAATGCATGTCTAGAAAAACCAATATTTCGTGTTTATGACACGTTAAAATTATGTTCTCTTTTCGATTTTAATATGAAAGAATTATGTTGAGTGACTAGATCCGGAATTCCGCGCTTCGCGCGGGAAATTACCGTTTTCCGGATGCGGTTAGTCATTAAATAGGTCATAAATTCAAAATGAGTGAACGATGATATAATACAATTGTACAAACTCGTAAAATGCAAATACAACTATTGCAACAGTTGATTACAACCAAAATCTGCAACATAAAGTATTTATACGATGTTCATGTTTTACTGAGGCCAATGTTGTTTGGTGTGTTAGATGTTTTGGCGCATATGAATCAATCTTAGGTGTTGTCAATATATAGATAAAACTATCTAATTAATCCAGATTATTTTTTAATCGGGCAAGGAGGGGGCGTCGGAATGAAACGAAGGAATTAATGAACGGGATAGAGATGAGAATGGGTTTGGAGATTGTGGTAGATGAAGGAGACGAAGTTGATGCGTTCTTAGTTGATGATGAAATTAACATTTAATATAATAGGTAATTAGAATAAAGATTTAAAATATTAGAGTAGCATTTATTAGATACATGTTACTTTTACTTCTTCAAACCCATCAACTTTTATATAGAGATAGAGATAGATCCTAGGGGTTAAAGTATTGAAGGTAGATTCTTTTTGTTTCAAGAATATTAGTGTGACAACACAAATTTGAATTACGATCGAAGAGATTCTTTGAAGAGACACTAGATTCCCGCTAATATTTATGCTCTTCTCTTGATTGATGAATTTGGTATAAAAAAACGGGAGGATTATATCTCCTCTAAAGCTCATCCAGTGCGCAAGTCCTTTGAAAAACTTTTGTTTGGGCCTTCAGTCAATAAACTCGTTAAGCTATTAATTATAATTTTCTTATTAAATTAGGCTAAATGGTTTGGGAAAGTGTAGATTTTCCCTCTATATTTTACTTTTCGGGCTCTTGAGGCTAATATATAGGGCTGAAAATTCTCACAAAACACTTACTCGTGGACTATGTGATGTTGCACTTTTCCTTTCAAAAAAAAAAATGTGATGTTGCACTTGCTTCTCTTGACTCCTACAATTGACCTTCATATCATTTTCCGGCGGCACTCATAAGTCATAATCATTGCAAAACTATAACATTCTAACTCCATCAAAGCCATAGTATATAAATTATGGTAACAATAAACCTCAACATAGGAAAATCTCATAGAAAAAAACCATACGAGGGGAAAATGACGGGGCCCCTTATTCGCAATACTTCCTGAACATGTGAATGATTACCTTCCTTGGAGGCTCCTTCAGCCTTCTCCTTCTTTGCAGATTGTTCTAGGCGTTATCCGTGTCGTAGGTGTTGGAACCGACCAAACATTCATTACATGCGTCGTTTGACTGGATTAATGACACGTGCATTGACCAAATCAGCCCATCATTACACTAGATTGGCCAGATTTGGGCCATTCATTACACGCGGATTCAGCCTTTATTACACGCGGATCTCCCGTGCGAGACTCCTCCCGCAGCCTATAAAAGGACCCGCATAGCTCTCAGTTCAAGAGACACTCAACACATTATCATTCTGCTTTCTCCCACGTTTTCAGTCTCTTCACCTCTTCCTCTTGTTTGAGTCTGAGAGTACACACAGTCTAGCGTTCATTGGCTTATAGTCTTGGGTTGTGCAAACCAGAAGCGTTAACAGTTTTATCCTGGGATTTGGAACGTCGATAACTGTCACACTACAGGGCTTTTCAGAATTAAGGAAAGAGATAATATATCGACCTCGTTTTCAGTTCGACCGTAGGAGTTCGGTATTGGTCCGACTAAATTCTTCTCCCCTTAATTCTGTTTTATTACTTATATATTATACAAATTATATGTTGTAGAAACCAGGTTCTTACAGTAGGTCCATTATCATCTCTAGCAACACAAGCAATGAAAGAATTGTTTTAAGAAGTAAAAGAACCATCAAAATTTATTTTAATTCATCCGTAGGAGGACTTTTCCAATTTTGATGTATTTTTTTATTTCTATTTCTTGTGTTATCTCGCTTGGGACCTTTGTTTAATGTGAGAGTGTTCTTCCATTGTTTAAACTGAATAAAAGGACTGAACCGGTTCATTTTTGTTAACTTACACATATTTAAGATGACCAAATTCATATGTATACATACCTGATAGCACATGAAAATTAATGCTTCAATGTGTCTTCAAAAGAATTCATATTGGTAAGTTGAAATGATCTTCCTGAGATATGTTCACACATTTAAATCTGGTTGTTCGTGTATTGACATTCAAAGAAAAAATGTTCTTTGGTTTCAATTGGGTGATTACAAAGAGAGCAATATGATGACACCCTGTTATAGAATCTATTTAATCGTTGTGTTGTTGGTAAGCTGACACAACTTTCCAAATGGAATTTTGTAACTTCGGTGGTAGTTTTAGATTTCAAATCCATTTATATAGTTGAGTATTAATTATTATTGATATTATTATTTCTCCGTAACTATCTAGCTGAAGCTGTACTAAATTCCCCACTAGAGGTAAGGGCATGGTTGTCAAGATCAGGATCCTACTTTGGATCGGAGAGATCCTACGGTTTTAGAAAATGAGAGGTGAAAATGATAAAAATATGACAATGACATGACTTTCTAGTTAAAGTATTACAAAAAAAAACAATTTTGCTCACAAAAGATCGATATTTGTGCCAACTGAATGATCACAATATAAATAATGAATAAACCAACAAAATTGATCTTCGTCAAAGTTCACGTCATCAACAAGCACATCATCATATTTGTGACCATGAATGATTACAATCAAGTCAATCCATTGTCATTACCTTCTACAAGCTATGTTTCTATGTTTCAAGAATCATTAAGCTCACTAGAAGCAACACAAACTGTTATACCATTCTTGTCGTCGTCATTGATTACAAATTGTCCGACATTCTCGACAAACTGAGAGAGAATGTCATTGAAAAATAAATTTGTTGTTTTTTCTTTAGTTTAAGGTTGTACATTACCAATACTATTGAAAAATAACATTAGTGTGTGTAAACGATTGAAAAATAAATTTAGTTCAAGAAAAATTCAGTTACAGAAATAGTTCAATAAAAAAATCAGTAAAAAGGAGGTAAATCTTGCATTTACGATCCTGATCATAGGATCTTACGATCGTGTACGATCCTATACGATCCTATATGATCCTGTACGATCCTACTTCTGATCCTGACATGGGTCCAATCCTACATAGGATCGAGATCGTTTTGTAAATTTAGGATCGTAGGATAACATTGGGTAAGGGTTCAAATAATTTTGTCTTCCACATTAGTTTGAGGAATATAAATATTTAATGCATGGGGAATGATATGATGTTGAAGAATTGTTTGTAATTAGTTATATCCCATTCTTTTGAAGGAGTAATGTATTGCGATACTTTTTCATTTATGTTTCTTTGTTTGAGTCAAAGTGTTGGTTGAGATCTACGTTTTGAATCCACTTGTCTGCCCCGAAATTGATAGTTTCGCTATTACCAAGTTCCCAACTGATTTCCTTAATGAAATTCTTATGCAAATGTAATAATCTTGAGAAATGTCAAGATTGTTTTTTCTTCTTTTTTAATTAAAAATGAAATCAGATTAGAGATATTCTCACTAATTAGATGTGCTCATAAATTGGTTTTATTTGTAGCTAGTTTCCAGAGTAGTTTCTATTGGAGCGTAGTATTCAAATTATCTGTTTTATGTAGTCTTAGACCACCAAATTCTTTAGATCTACGAATTGAATCTCAACTGGTAATAATAGCTTTGTATCTGGGATTTGTATTATTTCAGAAAAATCTTTGTTTATTATATCAAATTGTTTGCATACCCCTTTTGAAAGAGAGAAAAACTACATTAAATGGTTTGCCTTGGATTGAATGTTTGATTGTATAAGTATCATTCTACATGCCTGTGATATAGTATTAACTTTCCATTTAGATAATTGTTTATGCATACTTTACACAATGTATTGGAAATTGTTGTTTATAACTCTTCCTCTTACAATATATTCCTAAATATTTTTCCATAGAATTTGTGAGTTGAAGGTTTAAAATAGAAGCGAGAGCTTGTCTTTGTTCTTGTGATATACTAGCTTAATTTCCCGTGTCGTGCACAGGATAAACAAATTTATTGCAGTTGAATTATTATATTTTTTATTGATATATAAGATTTTCATTGTTTTTCCATTTTGTATATGAAAATATATTATTGATAGATTTATGTAAAAAATTGTAATATATAATTATATTTAGTTCAAGTATATTTTAAGTAAATATAAAAGGATATAGTGAGATCTATACTTGATTCATATTTAAATTAGGAAGGAGTAGTAATAGATCGGGGGTCTTGTTTGAACCGGTTTTTTTTGTTTTTACACCGAAATAAAAATGCTATCACGTGACGTTTAACTTTTGATTTTAAAAAAAATTGATTTTATACCACGGTTCTGAAAAACTCCGGGTTATAAAGTATTAACGTGACGTTTTAAAATCAACTTTATAACCCGGATGACATGTGACATGTGACAACTTAAATATAGAGATGACCTGCGATAAAAAATGAGCTTTTTTTAATGAGGCTCTCGATACGGTTTTTGTAAGTTTTTACTGGAGTATTATTATTTCCGGAAGGATAATTTTGTAATGTTTGTACAATGAAATTTGTAATTTCTTACCATACTAATATATTACAAAATCAATTACAAAAATGAATTACAAAAATGAATTACAAAAATGAATTACAAAATGAAAAACATGAACATTTTATTCGGGAGTTTGTAATCCGCTCATCCCGGTGAGCTCCTGTTGTTTAGGAAGGTAAAAGTGGATCTCAAACTCATTCTTCCTTAGCATTCCATCTAGATTTTTCACACATTTGATTTGGTGCCCAATTAGCTCTTGTCTCTCTTACAAACCCCATTTCTTCCTTTCTTTTTTTGTCATGCCATTTCTTCCTTTCTTAATCATCCTCTTCATTCCAACACGCAGGTACTTGTAATCCGTAATTTGGAAGGTACTCTTTTCAATTAATAACCTTTTATCATTTGAATAATCTATTATTGAGCCTGTCATGGATATGTTCCTATCTAGGTTATGTCTTTTCGCATGCGTTCAGTTGTACAATGTTTCTGGGATTTTTGTTTGTTTGTTTTAGGGGTCTCCCTCTCCTACATTGGGATGATTATGATTGTTTATGATTTTGACCGGTTCTTGAATTTCATCCTGCTTCATTATAAGTTGTTTCAATTTCAATAATTACTTTATGGTCTATGTTTGAGTTTATCTGTATTTAGCCCTAGGTTGTGTTTTGCATTTCAATATTGTGAAATATAGTCAAAATGGTAATTTTCTTAACTTTTTGTCCTTTGTCTTTGTTAGGTTGTCTAAGTCTTCCACATGAATGTGCATTTTGGCTATAAACATTTATAGCTAAAGCTAGAATCTTTCTTCATGAGCAAGTGTTGACAATCTGTGATTCAAGGCCAAATGCCTAAAGGTAGGATAAGGAATAAGTTTAGACACAGTGCTCTATACTCATTTTGTGTTAAACCAAATGCATCACAAAGCAAAGGACAATCGCCAGCGACCGATAATGGCCCCGGATATTCGAGACTTGTCTACTGCAACCAATCTCATATGCTCGCAAACAAGCCTTTTAGATATGCAGCAAATAACATATCAACCACAAAATATAACATTGCCACATTCATTCCAAAAGCCCTCTTTGAGCAATTCCGTCGCGCTGCAAACATATATTTTCTTGTTGCTTCACTCTTGTCGCTTACACCCATTTCCCCATTCTCTGCTCTGAGTATGATTGCCCCTCTTGCAATGGTTGTGGGGCTCACCATGGCTAAGGAGGCTGTTGAGGATTGGAGGAGGTTTATTCAAGATATGAGAGTCAATAACCGAAAAGTCGATGTTCATACTGTGGGTGGAGTTTTTGTGCCTAAGGTTTGGCAGGAAGTTCAAGTTGGTGATGTGGTTAAAGTAATGAAAGACGAGTTTTTTCCTGCTGATTTGCTTATGTTGTCTTCTGGTTATGATGATGGTATTTGTTATGTGGAGACTATGAATTTAGATGGAGAAACAAATTTGAAGGTGAGGAGATCATTGGAGGTGACCATGTCTTTAGACGATGATTCAGACTTTAACGATTTCAGGGGTATGATTAAATGTGAAAGCCCAAATTCTAGTCTTTATACATTCATTGGAAATTTGGAGTATGATAAGCAAGTTTATCCACTTGATCCCGGTCAGATTTTGTTAAGGGATTCTAAGCTCAGGAACACCACTCATGTGTATGGAGTGGCAATATTTACTGGTCATGAATCCAAAGTCATGCAAAATGCTACAGATTCGCCTTCCAAGAGGAGCACAATCGAAAGAAAAATGGATCGAATCATATACTTACTATTCTCAGTTCTTGTGTTGATTTCGTTGCTCAGCTCAATTGGTTATGCAATAAAGGCGCAATATGAAGTGCCAGAGGAATGGTACTTGCAGCCGAATAAAGCAACGAGTTTAGATGATCCAACTAAGCCAGCCACGTCTGGGCTTGTACATCTTATCACTGCACTCATCTTATATGGTTATTTGATACCGATTTCCCTATATGTTTCAATTGAGTTTGTGAAGTTTCTCCAAGCCATATTTATTGATCAGGACATACAAATGTATCATGCGGAGTCGGGCACATGTGCTCAAGCCCGAACATCAAACTTGAATGAGGAGTTAGGCCAGGTTGATACCATACTTTCAGACAAAACTGGTACTTTGACATGTAATCAGATGGATTTTTTGAAATGTTCAATAGCTGGCGTACCATATGGAACAAAAAGTAGTGAGGTTGAACTTGCTGCTACAAAGCACATTGCGATGGAACAGACGAGCTCGGAAGTCGAGTTGGAAGCTGTGATAACATCAAATTATGAGAGGGAAACTAAGAGTGAAATCAAGGGCTTTGGCTTTGAGGATAATAGGCTTATGAATGGAGGCTTTTTAAATGAGCCGAACTTGGAAATTGTTATATTATTTTGTCGTATACTAGCGGTTTGTCAATCTGCTATACCCGAATTGAATGAACAGACTGGTGCTTACACTTATGAAGTAGAGTCCCCTGATGAAAATGCATTTCTTGTTGCTGCAAGAGAATTTGGGTTTGAATTCTATAAGAGAACCCAGTCGAGTGTCTTTATCCGCGAAAGATATCCAAACTATGAACATCCAATTGAAAGGTTGGAATTTTGCATTTATAAGTGATTTCTTTTCATTGATGATGAAGACTTATATCTTTCTTTTCATTTTGAGTTGTTTAGAGAATACAAAATTCTTAACCTCTTGGAATTCACAAGCAAAAGAAAGAGGATGTCTGTAATCGTAAAGGATGAGAGAGGGAAGATTTTTCTCTTCTGTAAAGGTGCCGACAGGTTTGTACAAATTACTTTGTTTATAATGGTAATCAAACATCACAGGGGGAATTTTCTTAATATTCTGATGATTCTTCATTACAGTATAATTTTTGATCGCCTATCAAAGAATGGAAAGACGTATCTCGAATCCACCACTGCGCAACTTAATGAATATGGAGATGCTGGTTTGCGCACCTTAGCTCTTTCTTATAAAGAACTTGACGAGACTGAGTATACAACATGGAATGATGAATTCCAGAAAGCAAGAACCTCAATTGGTGCTGACAGAGAGATAAATCTTGAAAATGTAGCAGAGTTGATGGAAAAGGAGTTAATCCTTGTTGGTGCAACTGCTATTGAGGACAAGCTTCAACAAGGAGTAAGATTTTCTATTTTGTTTCTATAAGAAATTTCTATCATCTTGCTCTGCTTATTTTTTTTGACTTTCATTTTTAGGTGCCTCAGAGTATTGATAAGCTAGCCCAAGCAGGCCTGAAGATTTGGGTTCTCACCGGCGATAAAATGGAAACTGCAATCAACATAGGGTTTGTTCTTATCTAGGAAATGTCAATCTTCTTGAATATACGTTACAGAATAAATAATGTTTTTACATTTTACAGATTTGCATGCAGTCTCCTCCGCCAAGGAATGAAGCAAATTTGTATTTCGGCAAAAGACGAATCTGGCAATGTTTCAAAAGAGGTAGTTAAATCTCAAATTCTTAGAATGAATATATTTTTCATTCCTTATAATTTATTATACATTTGTTTACTCAGGAAATCAAAGAGGATATATTGTTGCAAATGACTGATGCCGCTAAGATGATCAAGCTCGAAAAAGGGGACCCGTATTCCGCTTTTGCCTTGATTATTGATGGAAAAAGCTTGGCTTATGCACTCGAGGATGACATGAAGCTTCACTTTCTAACTCTCGCAGTTCAATGTGCATCCGTTATTTGTTGTCGTGTCTCTCCAAAACAAAAGGCATTGGTAACTAGGCTAGTAAGGGAAGGTACCGGAAAAACGACCTTAGCTATTGGTGATGGTGCAAATGACGTAGGGATGATACAAGAAGCAGATATTGGAGTCGGTATTAGTGGAGCCGAAGGTATGCAGGTACGATAACAACAATATAGTGTTTCTGATCTATTGCTTCATCTTCCTTGGTTTATATTGTTCTTTATTTATGAAATCTCAACTTTTTTTTCCAGGCTGTGATGGCGAGTGATTTTTCTATTGCACAATTTCGGTACTTGGAGAGACTTCTACTCGTACATGGACATTGGTGTTACAAGAGAATTGCCCAAATGGTAAGAAAACTCCAAAATGATATGCATGAAATTTGATACAACTTCTAATCTTTGTCATTGTTGGATACAGGTTTGCTACTTCTTTTATAAAAACATAGCATTTGGTCTCACCCTATTTTACTTCGAGGCGTTTGCCGGGTTTTCTGGACAAACAATATATGATGATTGGTATTCGTTATCCTTCAATGTGATACTCACCTCGTTGCCTGTTCTCGCTCTTGGTGTTTTCGAACAAGATGTTGCTCCAAATATTTGCTTAGAGGCAAGTTCAATCTAAAACAAACATTTTTTAAATCTTTTTCTTCGACTTAATTGTCCTTATTTTTTCTACATTTTTCAGTTTCCTTCATTGTACCAACAAGGGCCCAGAAACCTGTTCTTCAACTGGTACAAGATACTCAGTTGGATAGCGAACGGAGTCTACTGTTCGGTTGTAGTCTTCTTCCTCACAATCGCCATCTTCTCCAAACAAGCATTCCGAGAAGGCGGTCAAACTTCCGACATGTCATCAGTGGGGACCACGATGTTCACGTGTATCATATGGGCCGTCAACTGCCAAATCTCCCTCACTATGAGCCACTTTACTTGGATCCAACACATTCTCATTTGGGGCAGCATTTTCATGTGGTATATCTTCCTTGTCATATATGGTATGTTCGAATTCTCGGGATACGTGTACAAACTCTTTGTAGAGGTTCTTGCACCGGCCCCGCTCTTTTGGACTACGACGGTTGTTGTCACAGCCGCTTGCAACTTGCCTTACCTAGCCCATATTGCGTTCCAACGGTCTTTCAGTCCAATGGATCACCACATAATTCAGGAGATCAAGTACTATAGGTATATTAAAATGTGCATTAAATTGGGAAATAAGATATATACTCTTTATCATGCACTTACACAAATGTGTATGGTGATGTTGAAACAGAAAGGATGTGGAGGATCAGAATATGTGGAGGAAGGAGAGGTCCAAGGCGAGAACGAAGACGCAGATTGGTTTCACAGCAAGAGTTGAAGCAAAGATCAGATATCTCAAGGCAAAGATACATAGAAACTCCAGTTCTTTCAACTCAGTCTAAAGGCTTCGATTTTATACTAATGAATTGTGATATATCTTCAACATCAGCATCCATTCATTCTTTTGTTTCATTTACACTTGTTAATTCTTTGTTATAGTGGGATTTTAGAAGCTCTGATTTTTTTTTCATTAGGGATTTTTAGAAGCTTGTATGCAATATATATGGATGAGAACTTTTGATGTAGTTTATTATTTCGGCAAGCGATAGGAAAGCAAAGGATGAAAAACCTCTACAAAACGAGGCACACATTATTTGAAAGAAAAGTGCATCATTGGTGTATGACAAGAGCAACACATTATGAACTTTATGGTTCTCATCCTGTTAAAGGTTGGTTTTCGAGTAGATCTTGATTTCGGTTTACTAAGATAGGGCAAGCACTTGGTAAAGGCAGCGAGCACACGACACGGAGGAGTGAAGGGGCGACGACTGTGTTGGACGGCATGATTGTCGAGCAAGAGGATGTCGCCTTTCTTCCAAGGGATAGCGACACACTCTTGTTCGAGGATGAGCTCGCACTCTCGAAACACCTCGAGAGGTATAGGAGAACCGTCCCCTAATGTGACCGGTACCTTGTATCTTGGATCCATCCAACTCTTTTGGAGTACCATCAAGCTATTGAACCACATCTTGCGGGCTATGGGTCGGTTCTTGTCAGTCTTGATCCCGGGGACTGGCCCAATTACGAGCTTTGCTCCGTTGTCTAGCCATTCTAGCTTTCATCCTGATGGAAGACGAATCTGCAGGATCGAATATATGAGGCTGAAAACGTTCTCTTGGGGTGGATGTTGAGGAAGTCGATGTGGAGATTGCTTCGAGAGATCGTTGTGGCTGACGATCGATCAAACCTTGGCCTTCGACAAGTGTTATCTACCTTGACTCAGTCGTCGATCTAGGTAGACTAGCTTGACTCGGACACGATAAGCAAGTGACGTCTTTTAGAAAGACTCTCTTGACTCGAACTAACCCAAGGAATCCACCTAGGGTTCTTTCAAGGTTTTGAAGTCGAACTATGTATAAACACAGATCGATCTCACAGGTGGCCAATATCAAACCAAGCGTTGACTTCTTGCAATTCAATATCAAACCAGGACAATATCAAACCAAACATTGACTTCTTGCAATTCAATATAATCCAAAGCTACAGCTAAAGACGTTAAAACAACGTCAAAACTAAAAACGTAAATCTCAATTCTCAATTTGTCTAATCTGCCTAAAACCCTAGAAAAATACACATTAAATAGCCTTCACGAATGGCTTGATTCCCAAGAAAGGAAACCCTAGAAAAGCCCTAAAATCTTGAAACTTGTTCTGATCATGGCGGCCTCGTCCAATCTCTAATGGGCCTCAAATTTGGACACAATGAATATAAGCCTAAGTACTGAAACATATCCAAAGGAGAGCTTAATCCGATCTTCCGTTTGCCCAAACGAACAGAAACAAGTTTGGTCCTTGCAACAGCTATATCTTGGCCATTGGGCCTCTGTTGAGCTTCAACTTTGGACACGACCAAGATAGGCCCAAGAAGTATATTCTGACCAAAGATCTTCTCAAATGGACGCCCGAGCCGTCCATGCCACTCTGCCCTAGTTCCAGCCCATCTTTGACAGAATCGCCTCTTATCATCTTCCCGACCTTCAGCTCGGCTACGGGATCGCATCACGGGTTGTTCTGGGAGACGCTCCAGCGTACGTACATCATCCTCCTCCCCTTGAAAAGGATTCGTCCTCGAATCCTCTTGCTCTTCTAAATTCAGCTCGTCTTGAAAATGGGGCCCTTGTGAGCTCACCCATACAGTCATGGGTGCCAAAGATGAATAATGCCCCAGCTCTTGATGAAGCTCCGACGTACGTACATCATCCTCCCTTCCTTTGAAAAGGTTTGACCTCGAATCTTCTTGACCTGCAAAAAGGAGCGCCACATAACAAGTATCTGGACACACAACAAGACATAAATATTTACTTGAATCGAGCAAAGCTTAAAGTGTAGTACTAGAAGTCATGCTTGCAAAAGTGAGAAAACTTCCCTTCATATTGCGCAACCTATCTTCTAGAGTCATAAGCACATAAATAGCACATGAATGATTAGCTATGACTCTAAGAAAGTAAGATGCACATTCATGGATACCAATGAACGACAATCCTAAGCCTAAGTGCAAAGGATATACCAAGATGCAAGCAATAACTATGCCACCTTTCTTTCTATTCCCAATCGGATTCCTAAACATGTTAGGCATAATATAATAAGTATACGGGAATGAGAAAGCATCATTGAGACATGAATGCAACCTATATGATGTGTCTTTAAATGGAGCATGATAGTACTTGGTAGAAGACTGATCATATACAGCAGACTCATGAGAGATAAGAGAGTTTGTCTTGTAATCAGTATGTGATGAGGCTAAAGTAGTAGTGCCAAATCAAAGAAAACTCTAAACACTAACTAAAGTATAGCAAGCAAGTAGAGGTCGAACCCAAAGGAATCAAAACACCAAATCAATGCAGTCAAGTGAATTATCAACTAGTAACAAGTAACCAAAGGGGGGGGGGGGTTTGATTGCAAGAACACACAAGTAACCAGTAACAAGCAGAGGAAGTTTGGGTGAGAATATGATGAGAAGGGGTTTCACCTAGCAAGTATCCACACAACAGTCAATCAAGTTGATCATAGATTTATCTCAAGTTCTTATCAATCATAGGGAATGTTCCTATTCCAATCTTTATTATATTAACAGGCCATCCGGTCCTGATAGTACTTACTATTCAACAATCAGGGAAACCTCTCAAGATTAGATGAAATAGCACCAAAGAGCACAGGAATCATAAGGATGCATGCAATAACTTACAACCGTCAAGTATTAACATGCAATCAATTCTCTTTCATAAAAGCAATCAACTACCAGATCATGCAGATATGAATGCTACAATGACAAGGAATTCCACCGTATATTCCTAGTCTAGCAATAGAAAACTATCAATCATACTAGGTGATCAAGCTAGCAAAACCAATAGAAATCAATAGATGAAGAACAAGAGAATTAATACAAACCCATAGGAAAAGAACACGAGTTTAGAAATCTCACAACTTAATAACTGAAGGTTTCAACCGCTAGGTAAAACAATGGAGATTAGTTCCTGCTCATGGTTGCAGAACTAAATTGTCTGATGGAAAAGATGATAGAACTAGGGTTCTTAAATAGAGTCTAACCCTAAAAATATATGGTAAAAGATATATCCTAAAACTAATTAAGGAAAAAGGAAAAAGGAAAGAATTAAAACAAAAGGAATAAAAGGAAAATAAACCAAACAAACAAACTAAAAGGAAATAAATCGATCGTCAAGTGCTCGGTAACTAATGCATTTGAGCTGCTTGCTTCCAATTGTGCAACTGCTTGCTTCCAATTTGTTGATTACGGCTGCAGCTTCCAGTGGGCCCCATCTGCTTCTTCATTAAATGGGCCAGCAGAAATCACGGCCCAGCTCGCGCACGAAGGGGAATTCAACATAATACCCGCGATCACGGATATTAATCCGCGGTCGCGGATTTATTAAATATTCTCGGCTCCTCTCTGTTGCTCCACCGCGATCGCCGCTGATCCATGGCGATCGCCGTCGGTGATTTCTTCAAATCTTCAATATTCTTTGGTTCTGATCTTCAATTCTTGACTTCTTAATAAATATCTCAGAACATAACAATGGCTCGAAACACATATAATAATACTCCTAAATCAATGTAATAATCCCTAGTTACGCTATACAAAGTGCAGCGCATCAAATACCCCCATACTTAGACTTTTACTCGTCCCGAGTAACTTACAGAAAAGCTACCCATACAATAAAATACTCAAAGCCTCAGGAAGTACAAAAATATCTCCTAGTGATTACATAACCAATAAGCTCCTCCAAAACACACAAAACCCAACATCAATAATCAAGAACAATGTGATTGAATAAGCCTCCTTCTTATGGCCTACCCAGAACTACACTTTATTCCTCCAAGTGGCCTACCCGAATCCTCCTATACGCCTCCTTCTTATGTCCCCATACGCCAAGATGATAATGGTCCTAAAGCACTCAATTTTTTATTTATAACACTCATCTTGCTTGGGCGCCCTTTCGGGTTTTCATTCCAACCACTCAATAATTGTTCCAGGCTCACAAAACTCACATCACTCAAGACTTATTTTTGCCCCAGCCTAATGCCGGTCAAGCCACCTTCTTATTGCATAGATCTTGCTATCCAAGGATTTTGTATGCCTTTTTTCAATTTTTGTGGTTTTTTCATACAATATATATTCAATAAGCTCATGCAGATACAACCAACACCTAAATAAATACATGTGAATACATTCTCCTCCCCCATACTTAAACATTGCATTGTCCTCAATGAAATGGAAGACATAAAAACGAACCCAGGGAAGGAGACAGAAGACTCACATACAAGGTCGGATGACCTTCCTCCAATAAAACTCAAAGTGTGGTAGAATGAGAAACTAGATGAGCACTAAATGTAATCCAATAATGCATAGCTCATCTAAAGCAAAAGAAAGAATACCTCCAATGTAGAGGGTGACTCAAACAAATCAACTCCTTGCAAAGAACATGGTCACCAACAAGCTAAGCTCCAACGAATGTAGATCTAGAATGATAGTACTAATGAAACCAAACTTGATGTAATACAACTCCTTACTTTCTTTTCTCTCATATTTTTTCTGCACTCTATTTTTTTTTTTAATCCGATATATTTTTTTTTCTCGGAATGATTTTCGGATTTTTTTTTTTTTTTTTAGAACGGGAGAGAAGACTTACAGCGAGATTGGCTACTGACTGTAGCTGACCCTAAGCTTCGGTGATTTCCTCCTGTCCATAGAAAAACTAAAAAAGAAAATTAAACCGAACAAAAACAAATTCAAACCTCGGGTTGCCTCCCGAGTAGCGCCTTATTTTATGTCGTGGCTCGACATGAAATTCAAGAGATTTAACTAACGCCATTTGGCTTTGTGAAAACCGTCTCTTGTCTGAATTCTCTCTTGAACCACTCATAGAACGCCTTAAATCTCGTCCCACTTACCTTGACCACCTTGTCTTTAGCAATGAAGGTGGTTTCATTCACTTTCTCCTCCTTGACCGTATCAGGCGGCTGTTTAAGCTCAATGTCAAGTGCCTGCACACTAGACAGCAATGGTATCTCGCCTGGCGAGGTCAGTAATGGAGGGCGATTGCCC
Source organism: Oxyria digyna (assembly GCA_029168935.1). Classification (NCBI taxonomy): domain Eukaryota; kingdom Viridiplantae; phylum Streptophyta; class Magnoliopsida; order Caryophyllales; family Polygonaceae; genus Oxyria; species Oxyria digyna. The sequence goes on along the minus strand of JAPVLV010000010.1, from coordinate 8,871,665 downwards.
AAAGGATGTGGAGAGAGCTTACCTTTAGGCTCTGGCTTAGCATGGCACTCCTGCATGTTAGTAGACAAAACAATATCTACTTTTGGGGGCTCTAAGAGATTCTCTAAAACAGGTTGCAATTTATCCTTACAAGTAGGCTTAATCACATCAATAGCACATAGAGAATTCTTATCAATGGGATCCATATCATATATATTATATTCTACCTTATCCCCATCAAACTCCATAGAGAGAGTCCCACTATTAACATCAATTTTCGTTTGTGCAGTTTTCATAAAAGGTCTACCTAACAGTATAGGTGTGACCTTATTAGCATGCTCCATATCTAACACAAAGAAATCAGCAGGAAAAATCAGATCACCAACCATAACAAGAACATCCTCAACAACCCCTTTCGGGTATACAGTAGACCTATCAACAAGTTGAATAACAGTTCCTGTTTTATGTAAAGGTCCTAAGCCTAGTGATTCATACAAAGAGTAAGGTAAAACATTGATTGATGCACCTAAATCTAGCATGGCTTTGTCAAATTTAGTTTCACCAATCACACATGGAATGCTAAATATGCCTGGATCACCACATTTCTTAGGCATGCGTTTTTGAAACACAGCAGAAACTTGTTCACTTATTTCAACTTTCTTCTTTCCTTTCAGTTTTTGGTTTCTTTTAATAGTACAAACTTCTTTCAAAAACTTAGCAAATCTAGGAATACTCTTAACAAGTTTGAGCAAAGGAATGTTTACCTCACACCTACTAAAGGTTTCGAAGATTTCGTTGTCGTTCTCCAGCCTTCGAGTATCCTTCAATGCCTCCGGAAAGGGAGCAACAGGCTTCTGAGAGAATAGAGGTGGAAAATTCGGGCGAATATAATCGTCAGTGTACTCAGGGGGCTCCCGGCGATCGCCATCAACAACTGGCGATCGCGGTCGCAGATGATTTTGGACCTCAACTTCTGGAATGGAATGGCGATCGCGGTCGGGATGTAGACCCTGTTTTGCTCTCTGTAATCTCATGGCGATCACCACTCAGATCTGGCGATCGCGGTTTTGGCACATAACAGTCGTCATAAGTTTTTCCGCTCCTCAAGAACACTGCACTGACGTTCTCTCTCGGGTTTCTTACCGGTTCCCTGGCCTCTAATTTACTCACAGCTTGAGCAATCTGTCCTAACTGATTTTCAAGATTTTGGATACTCGATTCCGTTCTAGCATTTTGTTGCATCACAGTTTGAGCTAAGGACTTGATCATATCTTCAACAGTCATAGAATTCTGAGGTCTAGGTTGTTGATAATTAATATTATGAGAATCATACCTTGGCCTTGGTTGCCATCCACCAACAGCGTTTACCTCAGCATTCGGCTCTTGGAGTTGTTGACCACCACTTTGCAGCATAAAAGACTTCATCATATCTTTCAGTTCATTCCTGTCAGTCTGTAATTGATATGAATTAATTGCTTTGACTGAGTGGGATCCCTGTCTACTGCCAAACTGCCTTGAACTCTCAGCTAGCTCTTCAAACATTTCAGTGGCCTGAGGTATAGTCAGTTTCAGAAAATTACCTCCACAAGATGCGTTTACCATTCGATGATCCTCATCAATCAGCCCACTGAATAAGTACACAAGAAGATCATGGTCAGTATAACTATGGAATGGGCAGCTTGAGCAAAGCTTCTTGAATCTCTCATAATATTCGTAGAGACTCTCAGTTGAGTGTTGTTGAAGATTCGTGATCTCCTTCTTCAAGCTGCTCAGTTTTGTGGCTGGAAAATATTTCTCCAAGAAGACTTTCTTCATCTTAGCCCAGGTATCAATACTCCCCGAAGCTTGATAATAAAGCCAATCATTCGCAGCGTCTTTCAGAGTAAATCCGAAAGCTCTCAGCATGACCTGCTCCTCACTAACACCTCTTGGCTTCATACTAGAACATATGGCATGGAATTGAGCCAAGTGTTTGTTGGGATCTTCTCCTGCTAAGCCATGGAAGTGTGGAAGCTCGTGAATTAAACCAGCTTTTAATTCAAAATTCACACCTTCTTCAATCTCAGGAAACCTCACTGCTAAAGGTTGTTGGTTTAAGTCTGGGGCAGTGAGTTGCCTCATAGTAGGCAATGGCGGTCCATGTTGATCACCCATCTCGTTATCTTGGTTTAGAGCTGCTCTTTGGTTCCGAAGGAACGTCCTTTCAATCTCTGGGTCAAAGGAAACAAGAGATGAATCAGTAGCACAGGTCTGAACCATAAAGGTTCACACCAAACAGTTGATAATTTCACAATTAACACAGAATTAGAAAATTTTTAATTCCCCGGCAACGGCGCCAAATTTGATGAGGCTAAAGTCGTAGTGCCAAATCAAAGAAAACTCTAAACACTAACTAAAGTATAGCAAGCAAGTAGAGGTCGAACCCAAAGGAATCAAAACACCAAATCAATGCAGTCAAGTGAATTATCAACTAGTAACAAGTAACCAAAGGGAGGGGGGGTTGATTGCAAGAACACACAAGTAACCAGTAACAAGCAGAGGAAGTTTGGGTGAGAATATGATGAGAAGGGGTTTCACCTAGCAAGTATCCACACAACAGTCAATCAAGTTGATCATAGATTTATCTCAAGTTCTTATCAATCCTAGGGAATGTTCCTATTCCAATCTTTATTATATTAACAGGCCAATCGGTCCTGATAATACTTACTATTCAACAATCAGGGAAACCTCTCAAGATTAGATGAAATAGCACCAAAGAGCACAGGAATCATAAGGATGCATGCAATAACTTACAACCGTCAAGTATTAACATGCAATCAATTCTCTTTCATAAAAGCAATCAACTACCAGATCATGCAGATATGAATGCTACAATGACAAGGAATTCCACCGTATATTCCTAGTCTAGCAATAGAAAACTATCAATCATACTAGGTGATCAAGCTAGCAAAACCAATAGAAATCAATAGATGAAGAACAAGAGAATTAATACAAACCCATAGGAAAAGAACACGAGTTTAGAAATCTCACAACTTAATAACTGAAGGTTTCAACCGCTAGGTAAAACAATGGAGATTAGTTCCTGCTCATGGTTGCAGAACTAAATTGTCTGATGGAAAAGATGATAGAACTAGGGTTCTTAAATAGAGTCTAACCCTAAAAATATATGGTAAAAGATATATCCTAAAACTAATTAAGGAAAAAGGAAAAAGGAAAGAATTAAAACAAAAGGAATAAAAGGAAAATAAACCAAACAAACAAACTAAAAGGAAATAAATCGATCGTCAAGTGCTCGGTAACTAATGCATTTGAGCCGCTTGCTTCCAATTGTGCAGCTGCTTGCTTCCAATTTGTTGATTACGGTTGCAGCTTCCAGTGGGCCCCATCTGCTTCTTCATTAAATGGGCCAGCAGAAATCACGGCCCAACTCGCGCACGAAGGGGAATTCAACATAATACCCGCGATCGCAGATTTATTAAATATTCTCGACTCCTCTCTGTTGCTCCACCGCGATCGCCGCTGATCCATGGCGATCGTCGTCGGTGATTTCTTCAAAACTTCAATATTCTTTGGTTCTGATCTTCAATTCTTGACTTCTTAATAAATATCTCAGAACATAACAATGGCTCGAAACACATATAATAATACTCCTAAATCAATGTAATAATCCCTAGTTACGCTATACAAAGTGCAGCGCATCAGTATGCACATTAGATGAAAACCAACATGCACAGTTTAAGCTCTTCTTCTTATGCCTATGTATGTGCTTAATAGTGCTACTACAAACAGAATAGACATTCCTAGGCAAACCAACAAGCATACGAAACAGGGGAAACACATGATGCATGAGATATGAATATCGAACAATATGCATATATGCAACAGATGGCATAGAAGACAAATGAGAAGAGGAGAGGGTAAAGGATCCTTCCCGGAAATGATGATTCCTCAAGTGGATGGCAGAAAGGCTCTTCTTAGCTATGTTAAGCTCATCGACATCTTCTGAGGTGATGACGTCCTTGTTGGCCTCTTCTACTTCTTTTCTTGGCTTCTGGTTGTCCTCCTCTACAGCCTGCTCTACAACAGTGTTCTGGTTCCGAGCTCCTTCATCTTGAGCCTTTCCAGGGACTACATTCTGGGCTTTTTCCCCTACTTCTTTGGCAACTTCTTCAATCACATCCTGGACGTTTAGTTGCAACTCCATTTTGACATCAACGTGTGCCACTTCTCGGACGTCCTCCTTTCCATAAGCATGGACAACATCTGAGGTTTGGGTTTCATCAACTTCATCCTCGTAGATGTAGTTGCGATTTGGGCAAATATCAGCCAAGTGACCTCTTCCTCCACACATAACACATATGATGTCACGTGTTCGAATTCGAGGTTGCAGAGCTGAACCATACTGGTCATAAGGATTGTTAGCAAATATCTCAGGTGAGTCATAAACTCCCTCGGTCTGCACCAAAGAGTCAGAAGAAAAAACATAGGAGTCATAATAGTAATGTTCATGCTCGTACCTCATATGTGGGTTCATGTCATGAAAATCAAGTCTTTGATCCTCTAGTTGTTGCACATCCTCACAATATGAAAGATCGTCATAGTGGTAGACCCTAGTTTGCTCATTGAAGCTCACCTTCTTCTTCCTCCTTTGAACAATCCCATATGTCGCTCCATAAGCTTGGGCTCCATAGTAGTCATATCCTGAGCAGTTCATCGACAAGTATTGACCATGTGAGTAGCTCATGTCCTCCCAGTTGGCATATCTATGATCAGTCCAACCAACGTCAAACACTTGACGATCCATGGATCCTTAGGTTTGGCTTTGGAACGAAGACGATTTGTGTATGGGGGGGGGGTCGGCCGACTCTGTTTGTAGGGTTTCAAGAGTCTCTTCAAATTTTGGAGGCTTGCTTTCCAAGAATAAAATCCCTACAAGTGAATAAAGAAAAGGAAATAAAATCTAGAATATCTAAAAAGGAATTAAAAAGGAAAATAAGAAAATAAAAGAAAATCTCAAAATGGTTAGATAAGATCTCACCAACTTGGTAACAACTTATCTTCCAAGTAAAGAATATCTTTTATTTTCCTAAAAAGAAAGGAAAATAAAACAAATAACAAGATATGGTAACAAGAAGATCTTCCCCTTTTTTTTTGTATTTTTGGAAAAATGAGGTGGGAAGGGGGAAGGGCCACTCGGCCGGCCCAAAGGCCAGCCCGCTAGGCGCGGTTGCGCGCGCCTCGGTGTGCGTGCTCCCGCTCGAGTGGTGGGTCCCACCTTGCCAACTTGGCGATTCTCCTCGTAATCTTCCCCTGCAAGATTGTTAGCCCACTTGAAATAAAAGAGACAAAATTAGGGTAACGTTTAATTTCGCAGCCCTAGGCTCGAAATTCCTCACGCTTTCCCTTTTCAGAAGGTTCTCTCTCGGTTTGGGCTCGAGATGAGGTTCTGGCTAAAACAGGATCTTCCAAAAGTCAATAGAAGATTCGGTTGAGATTATGCCGCAAATAATTTTGAACAATAATTTTCGTAAGAAAACGAAAAAATGCAAGATTCAATTCGAAAATCTCTAAGGCCGCCCCCGGGCGGGAAAGCGTCGGGGCGGAGTTCGAGGCTACTAGCCCGACTCACTTGGCTTGACCCCTGGGACTTCTCAAGCCTACTAGCCCGGGTCCTGCTCAACCTTAAACAAACAAGGCTACTAGTCTAAAACGTTCTCGCCTTAGCCGGATTTCTCTTCGGCTAGTCGGGTTGTACAAAACTCTTTTTTTTTTTAAAATGGCCGACTGGCCGTGGAAGGGTAGGGAGCTTGAAAACGCCTCCCGCTCGTATGCCCTTTTCAAAATTCGAATTAAAAAAAGATTTTTATGATTTCCTTCCGAAAATAGTTGCACAAAATCTTAACAGAAAATCTTCAAACCTGATTCTTCACTTGATTTATGGGTTGGTTATGGTAAGAATGGATTAGGGTTTTGGCTCACCCTGGCCGTCCGCCGTCCCTAGGCTAAGACGCTGCTCGCTTCTCTCGGGTACACTCTACTCTCTGGCGCTCGTCACACGTTTTGAGGAGGATTTGGCCGAAAATATTTCTCACCCTCTCGGCTTAAGGTAGATCTGAACAAAACACCCGAGTGAGTAAACTTCAAGCAAAGGGAATACGGAACTAGAACGTTTTACCTCGTTTAGCTCTGATACCAAATGATGGCAGACGAATCTGCAGGATCGAATATATGAGGCTGAAAACGTTCTCTTGGGGTGGATGTTGAGGAAGTCGATGTGGAGATGGCTTCGAGAGATCGTTGTGGCAGACGATCGATCAAACCTTGGCTTTCGACAAGTGTTATCTACCTTGACTCAGTCGTCGATCTAGGTAGACTAGCTTGACTCGGACACGATAAGCAAGTGACGTCTTTTAGAAAGACTCTCTTGACTCGAACTAACCCAAGGAATCCACCTAGGGTTCTTTCAAGGTTTTGAAGTCGAACTATGTATAAACACAGATCGATCTCACAGGTGGCAAATATCAAACCAAGCGTTGACTTCTTGCAATTCAATATCAAACCAGGACAATATCAAACCAAACGTTGACTTCTTGCAATTCAATATAATCCAAAGCTACAACTAAAGACGTTAAAACTAAAAACGTAAATCTCAATTCTCAATTTGTCTAATCTGCCTAAAACCCTAGAAAAACACACATTAAATAGCCTTCACGAATGACTTGATTCCCAAGAAAGGAAACCCTAGAAAAGCCCTAAAATCTTGAAACTTGTTCTGATCATGGCGGCCTCGTCCAATCTCGAATGGGCCTCAAATTTGGACACAATGAAGATAAGCCCAAGTACTGAAATATATCCAAAGGAGAGCTTAATCCGATCTTCCGTTTGCCCAAAAGAACAGAAACAAGTTCGGTCCTTGCAGCAGTCATATCTTGGTCATTGGGCCTCTGTTGGACTTCAACTTTGGACACGACCAAGATAGGCCCAAGAAGTATATTCTGACCAAATATCTTCTCAAATGGACGCCTGAGCCGTCCATGCCACTCTGCCTTACTTCCAGCCCATCTTTGACAGCATCGCCTCTTATCATCTTCCCGACCTTCAGCTCGGCTACGGGATCGCATCACGGGTTGTTCTGGGAGACGCTTCAGCGTACGTACATCACATCCTACTTCGGCCACCCTAATGTATGCATTATAGAGATAATACATGAATGATGTAACAATGAATTAGTAATAATTGTGAAAGTTTGAGGATCAATACTTAAGTGACTATTTTAACATGTACGCATAAGTGTAATAGGCCATGTTTTTTTTATAGAAAGAGAGACGACACTCTCGCACACTCTATTGAAAGGCTATTAAAAAACGTTGCGAGGTATAGCCACCCCCAACAATAGTACGTACTTGCGTTCAACTACCGTTTTGTCGTGGGTGGCAAAGGTGGATTTCCAGCTCTTGCCGACGGGGGATAAGACGTCAATTTGGTTTGGCATGACCTTGTGATAGAGCAAACCGTGCTCCTTCAGGCGACGAAGGAAGTCAGAATGTCTCTTCTTCAACCCCTCGTACACAATGTGGCCTGGTACGATTGCAGTCTCACCTTGACTTCCTGGTTCAACCTCAGAGTAGAAGAACCCCTTAGACGGATGATCTTCCATCTTCAGGGTTGAACACAAGATTTACACCAATTATAAAAATCGTTATGCAAATTCTAGCAAATATATGAACTCACATAAGCAGTCTCGTTGTGAAAGTAGATAGCCTGATGTGGAGGGATGTCGTTAGCGGTGTATACGTCGCCGACGACATGGGTCCTCGGCGCAGCGATCCCGCCAAAAGGGAAGGCCTCGTACCCGAATCCGTCCACAACGACGTCGTTGAAGTCGGAGGCAGATGCCACGTGGAACCCTCGGAAGAGCAAGGCGCCGGCCTCGTGGAGCTTGGCCTCCACCCACTCCTTGTGGGCCCGTACGGAATCTGCCAGGCTGGCACTTGTTGATGACTGGGCAGGTGACATCACTAGCGGGAAGGGCACGCCGTCGAACACCTTCTGTTGAGGTACGTCGACTAACTTGAACGCCGATCCTATTTTCAAGGTTGTTGATTCCATACTTGGTTAATTCACAACTTGTGTTGATGGGAATGGGTATTTATTAAAGGAGACTTGGATATACTTTTCTTTCTTCTTTGAGACGAATTTTGTTTTGAATGATTATTATCATCATAGATTAGGACAATCATACGATCTTTATTTACGTCGACAACAGAATCAAAATTCACAATATTTTAACACAAAATTATAGAGTTGCACGTTGACTTTGACAATTAAACATATTAGAAATTGAGTTCTAAAACGTGGAGCCATAATCCTACGCGATTCAACCGGGCAGCACCTTTTTTACACCGGGCACCCCTCTTCGTTCGGAATGGTGTTCCGAACGAGCCGATTCCGAACGAGAATTTTTTTTTAAAATATTTTTAATGACGTCATTATTTTATTTTTTAAAAAAAAAAATTTATATCGGATATCCGTTTCTCGTTCGGAATGGTATTCCGAACGAGAAACAGATATTTTTAAAAATATCTACGCCAGCTAGTCGTTGGACCCCAACGACTAGCTGGTGCAAAATTGCCTATATATATGGGTTCAGAATGCCATTCCGAACCACACTCGAATTCGCTCTCTTCTCGATCTTACAAAAAAACGCTCCCTTCTAAATCTTTCAAAAAACGCTCTCTTTCATCTCGATTATGGCTGGAACTCCTCCTAATCCTTTGTTTTCTGATCCGACGGCTGCAGATGAAGAAGTTTACGTAGGAAACGATTGGTGGTCGGGTTATGGTGTTCCGAATGCAAGTTACGCTGGTTCTTCTGGTAGTGTTTTTTTCAACATGGACGGAGCAACTAGTAGTAGTTACAACCTCCCCACCCCCACTTTGAGTGATCTCCAAAGGCATCAACAATACACGTTCTGGGATCCAACTGTTATAGGCGGAGCAACACCTCAAGAAGAGTCGGAGCAAGAGCAGGAGGATGTCCGAGCACCACGTCGGAGACGGAACACTGAGTCGGTTAGTATTTCTAAAAACCTGAAATACGCTTAATTTTGTAGAAATAGTGGAAAATGCTCAATAGTATTTAAAATGCATGCTAAAATTAGTTAATAGTGGAAAACGCTTAATTTCAATATTAACTGCAATGCATGGTAAAAAGAATTAGTTTAATTCATATTGAAAGCGCATCAACACTTTTTAGAAAATTCAAAAAAGGTTGAAAATTACTTAAAATCGCATATATGGACTTTAGTTATAATAATCGATGCTAAATTTGTATGTATTTCGTTAAAACTAGGAGGTAGTTAGAAACATCCGATCTAGAGTAGGAGAAGACAGAAACCTGGGTGATAGGCGAATTACTGCTTCTGAGAGGGGGGGGGGTAGAAGATCTCGGGGTGATAGACCGCAACAGTCAGGTTCTCGGGGGTCAAGTGCCGCGGGGGTTAGGAACCCATCTCCTGTTCCGAGTCGGTCAGGTTCTTCGCGGGGTAGATCCCGACAAACTCGGCAGTCAGGTCCTGTTCCGATGCAGTCAGAAGCTGCTGCGGCTCCTCCTCTTCCAGGACTCAACGAGGGTACTATATTGACTCGTTATGGGCAACACATTGCTCATGAGATTTGGATACATCCGAATCCCGATGAAAGTGTCCCCCGTCAACTAAAGGCGCAGACAAGGCAGAAGTGCTTCGAGCTATGGTTTCCTATAATTCCTACCGACCCGGAGCCAGATTCATGGTTTGCTATTGCCCAGGAGTCGGGGCTGCTTCACATCTTGAAGGGGAAATTTTGGAATGTGGACCACAACCTCCTTTCTGCATTCGTGGAAAGGTGGCACCCTGAGACGAACACATTTCATCTGAATTGTGGGGAGCTTGGAATCGGTCTCCATGACGTTTTGGAGATTATGGAGCTGCCTATTGACGGGCGTGCTGTCACCACCCCATGGACGCATTTGGGTCTAGATGCAGATTCAGCGCAGTGTGGCCGATTGTTCTCTTAATTGTTTGGCGTTGACCTGGACAGCCCGTTTGACGCTGAGGAGCAAGAGATGGTGAAGTTCATAAGTAGGGGGAAAGTCGGCGAGCGGGAATTCTTTTGCCACGTTGTTTCGATGATCAACTCTGGAAACTCGGATCCGGGCTCTATTGCAACAGGCTTTTTGTGGCACCTCATTCAGCAGTCTCTGTTCGTGAACAAGACCTCGAACCTGTTAGACACATGCTTCCTGCCGCTACTAGAGGATCCGAGCAGGATACATGAGTACGCATGGGGTACAGGTTGTTTGGCATTGTTGTACAAGAAGTTGGGTATAGCATCCAGGGCAAAATGCGTGCAATATTCTGGTTGCGTAAGGCTTCTTGAGATTTGGATTTGGTTACATTTCCCGTATTTTCCTGGGAACCCAAACCTGGATGTGAGCTCCCAAGAAGTTACTGCTCGTGTGTCCCGATATTCCACTGGACGGGCCCCGCTGAGGCAAAAAAGGACTCTACAACACTACAAGCGCATCTTGGATGAGTATGCACCGGAAGATGTAAGTGAATCGTCTAAATGTCATTCCAAGTTTTTTGTTTTCAATATTGTTATTAATTGTTATAAGCTACTTGTGTAGGTGTGTTGGATGCCGTATCCGGATTTGGACGTGGGACCGCAAGGGCGTCATAGAGTGGCCACTTATAGTGGTGGGATCCGGTGCTTTGACATTATGGAGATGTACAACCCTGATCGGTTTTGCAGACAGTTCAGACGCCGTCAGTCCCGACCTTTGGATGTCCCCGAGCCAGTCGAGTATTATTGTCTGCCAAAATCAATGCGAGGTGGCCGGGAATACACTGTACGGTATGGCCCGGAATGGGATAGATGGGACCAACATTATGACAACCTGTGTCCGTACATCATGTCCAGCCCACCAGCTCTTATCCCTTGGGATGCTGAGGATGCTTACCTCGATTGGTTTGCTCAAGTCTCACATCCATATGTGAGCCCAAACGCCCCGGCAAGACCTCGACCGCCACGTAACCCGAACCCGATCCTTACCCTCGATTTCAACCGGGTAATTCTTATATTATTTTATTTGTTGGTATTGTGTTTTCTATATGACCCATCTCCTAATTATTTGTTGGTATTGCAGTGTGTATCGACGACACTCGGTATTATGCGGACACATCGACAACAGGGGATTGCAACTCTGGAGAATTTGGATGCCTACATTCGGATGCTCAGTATCGATGATCCGCCTACAGCTGAGGAGGTCACTCAAACTCAATGGATGTCACAAGCAGAGTCGTCCAGGAGTGCAGAAGAGAGAGCCACACATTCTATATGGGAGCGGGCAAGGATGGGTGCGGGACAAGCCCCTCCGGAACAACAAGCAGGGCGTAATGAATGGGAAGCTAACTTGGGTCACGAGTCGGACCCTTATTGGAGGATTTGATACGTTGTATTTGTTGTTTAAGTTTTAATGAATATTATGTCCCCTGTGTTATGGATATTATGTCCCCTGTGTTATGGATATTATGTTTCGTTTTCGTTGATTAAGTTTTAATGGATATTATGTTTTATGTATTTGGTTTCCTTACGTTTTGATTTAATGTTATAAAGACGTATGAAGGTGAAATTCAACACTTTAATTATGCGTAACGAAAGTATTACAAAGTATATAAACGTGAGCATTACTAATCATCGTCATCTTCTTCCCCACCATCTTCTTCAACGTCATCATAATCATCATCATGTTCTTCTTCCGATTCGTCTTCACCGACGTCTTCACCTTCGTCTTCACCTTCGTCTTCACCTTCGACTTGACCTTCGTCTTCACCGTCGTCTTCATCTTCGCTTTCTTCATCGTCTTCACCACCATCTTCAACTACATGATCGTCATCATCGTCATCTTGGGGTATCGGGTTAATATTTAGAGGCGGCATTAGTTTGCACGATTATGACGTTAAACAAACCCGTGACATATATATAGATGAAAATCCGGGACTCACCTTCACCCGCATGGCTGCCATTTGTCCGACGAAAAGAGAAGAGGTGTTTGGGAAATATCTGACCCAGTCCCACAAAGTCTCGTTCGGAACCCCATTCCGAACGAGACTTTGTGGGACCGCGTTCCGAACGAGACTTTGTGGGACTGGGTCGGATATTTCCCAAACACTCTTCTCTTTTCGTCTATAAATACCTCCAACACAAACCATTTCAAACACACATTCACTATCATTCCATTATATTTATTTTCTCTCAAATTTCCTTCCTCAAATTTCGATATGTATCTGAATCGTCCAACTCTATTTCCCGCCTCTTCCTCGACAATGGATCTTGGTCCGAAATTGTGTTGGTGTCAGAAAAAGCCCACGGTGCATATGTGTACCGAACAAATAGAGTGGGACAAGGTCAACTATGGGAGAAGATTTTGGAGATGCCCGGATGCATGTTGGGATGCCCTTACTGAAGAAGAGGAAGAGAAAGGGTGCAAATACAAACATTGGATCGATCCACCCTACACATGTCGTGCAAGGGTCGTTATTGAAGAACTAAATGCAGACAACTTATGCAACTGGTCAAAGACTGGAGGAATTGAGGAAGGGATGGAGCTGCTGAGGATTGGAACAAAAGAATGGGCCAATGAAATAGATGAACTGAAAGCCAAAAACGCCGAGCTCATGGAGAAAAACGCCGAGCTCATGGAGGAAAACGTTGCACTTGCTGCAGAATTGGCAGCAACACTTAACAAATAGAGAATTCAGTATTTTTAATTTCTTGTATCGTTAGTTGTTCACCGTCTGCGTTGTACTCGTCCTGTTGTTTTTCAATTACGTTGTTGTTTCAATATTAATGCTTCTATGATTATGTTGACATCATTCTGAAAAAACATTACTCAAACATTTATAAATTGTCCACCAAAACATTAATCAAACATATATAATTCAACAAACATTAATCAAGTCAACCACAACATACTTAATACGAACATTAATCAAACTAATACAAGATTTAGGTCATTAAGGGACTGCCACCATGAAACTCTCTCTCAGATACGTAGTTGTCGAATCTACTCTGAAAGCGTTGTTCCCATCCGTCCACCGATGGGTGTTTGTAGATACTCCACTGCCTTGGAGGGGGTGGAATTGGACAATTGTCATCAACCAACCAAATCTGTCAACACAAAATTGTTATTGTATACTAAAAAACATATGTGAAATAAGGTACAAGAGCGGAAAATATTGATGCGTACCGGTACGTAATGGTTGCGTCTGCCTACATGTGCAATGGCGAACACCGTGGTAGGAGGCTCTGAACCGGGAGGAGCAAACATCGGAAGACATGTACAAGGACCAAACCATGATAACACCACTAGTGCAACTTGATACCTCGTGGAAAATACCAATCCCATTGTAGGTGTGCACATCCAGAATTCAGGAGAGCATGGCGATCGAATGTGATTCACTTCTCGAATGAGTTGCGGGATAGTCTTGAAACCCTCTAGCATCTCATGATACATATGCCCGTTTTGTTGGAGGTGCTTCGAAAGATCTAATCGGATTTCAACGTACTGTTGCTCTGGTTTACCTAGTAAGCGAGCAAGGGATCGATAACCACAATGACTGTCATCACCTACTTTCTCCACAGCATCTATGTATGCGATCATGAAAAGGTCTATATTATCTATCCTCCAGTCGAAGTCGAGATAAATGATTGAATTGCCACCGCTACATTTCGATCTAGCATTTCCTCTTGCCCTCGGTGGTTTAGTTGCACTCCCTTTTACGGTCGTGGCCCCGCTTGAAGCTCTGTTGGATGCAACCGACGATTTCTTTTGTGAATCGGCTTTCGGTGGCACAGTTGCACCCTCTTCCTCTTTCATCCCCTTTTTCCTTGCTTCTGCCTTCTCCTTATCCTTCTTAGCTTGAGCCCTCTCATCCCAACCCGGATCTCGTTTTGTACCCGTCTTCTTCGCATGAATCTTAGGCCTTCCTCTCTTCGTCTCTCCCCGAGGGGGGTCCTGGACATCAACTGAAGAAGGATCCTTGCACTCACGCCACTTATCATCCATCCCCTTCATATCGAAATCATCAATGTTACCGGTAAACACCCCTTCAAAGAAATCATCCATAAGAACCTTATCTGCAGTCAATTGCACATCGTCGTCAGAGTCGAAGTCTTTTAATTCCACTCCTTCCCACTTGATCTGCTTCCAGAAGATATCAATGTCGCTCGGCAACAATGGCGTTCCTTCTTCTACAAACACCTTAATCCTGTGTGGGCAAGGCAATCCGAGTGTTGATTCCCACCAAGGATCCTCACATGGGCCACATATCTTTCCCTCCTTTGCCTTAAGGACTTCTTTCAGTAGCATTCTCAAACACTTGTCGGAGCACTTCCTCAATATGCGCATGAAAATAGTCTTCATCCACCGAGGCCCGTCTTGTATCTCCTTCGGGCTAGTATGGTTGGAAATTTCCATCTCGGCCCGTATTCGACGGTGCTGATCGACAAACATATTGTCAATGTGTTGCACTAAAGTGTCGAACCCTCCAACAGCTGAATCAAACATATGCTTCAACATCGAGTGCCGACCTTCAACCCTGACAACAACATTGTACATGTTAAACATTTAGCCAACCGAATGTCATGATCATTCTCGTTAAAAACAAATTCAAATATCTTACCTGTTAGACGTTCTTGTGCTAAAATGGCGTATATCATCGCAATACGCAGCTATAAGTTTTTCCTTATGGGGAGTAAACCATATGCTCTCAGCATATCGTACAAGATGACCATTCTTCCATGTTTTCCGGAAGTGATCAAGTCTCTCCTCATACTGCTTCTCTGTGTGAGACCGCATCACCCGTCGAACGCTAGCAGATGCACTTTTTTCGTCCAGGTTGTTCAATTTAGCAAATGCCTTAACATTCCGATCAACGTGGACATGGCAAAGCATATGACGCACACTAGGAAATACATGGTCAACCGCCTTAATTGTTGCCAGCTCTCAATCAGACATGATGCAATCCGGTCCTCCGAGTGCACCAAACAAATACTTGAGTTGTTTCAATGCCCATGCATAGTATGGGGCTGTCTCACAACAGATGAACGCTAGCGCAATACAATATGTATAGTTGGTGCAATTGAATCCAACAAACTGAAGTAACGGCCAACCATACCTATCAATTTAAAATTTAATAATTATAATTTAAAAACGGTATTTGAAGTCATAATAATGAAATTTAGTGTACCTATTAGTCTTGTACGTCGCGTCCATGATCACCACCCAAGGGAACATTCTCAACAAATGTTCACAATCCGGATGAGATATGAAAAACGCTGACAACTTTTTCTTCCCGGTCTCCGGATTCGTCTCGTAGTGAATGTCTTTACGATAAGCTCTTTGATGGAGGAAATCTAATGACCACTGGGTCACGGTTAGATTTGCCAATGCTTTATTTCTCTCCTTTTCCCTCACAGTGTACACTTGCCTCCTTGATATTGTGGAAGTCGGATTTTCCTGAAGCAACTGTGTATAAATAACCTTCGGCATTGCCCCGGCCGCTGATGCAATCATTATTTTTCGTCTCTGCTCTCCCGTCATCCTCGAAGCAAATGCATGGCCAATCAAGCTGCTGGAAAGACAGTGGTTGTGACATGCCTTCTCAACTTTTAGTATCCACCCAGCTGGCTCAACAAGAGTTGCTCGTCGATAATATCCTCGTTCGGAACCCCATTCCGAACGAGAAACAAAATTAAAAAAAAAATATTCGGGCAATCTCGTTCGGAACCCCATTCCGAACGAGAAGGTGTTGTCAGGTGCAAAAAAAGGTGGCGCCAGGTTGCAACCCGTAATCGTATGAGTAGAAATAAATCTTTGTAGGGATAGGTTGCGTTACATTTCTCCTATACGTTTGTCAGTCTTACAATAAATACAACCACCTCTTATGAGTTGTCATATCGGATATATGGGGTCGAGATTTCAGACTTGTTCTGATCGAATAATATTGGATACTCTTGCACACGAGTAATTACTTATTTTATAGATAAAGATCAGGTACAAATAGGCTTATTATACGAATGTACGAATCTATATACACTTTCCTTCACATTTACATGCAAATGTACACATACGTATGTATTTTTCATATGTTGTCAAAAACATGCACACATCTTCGAATGTGCATGTATTTATATCTAAATGTGCATCTCAATGTGAAAATTTGTACACATTCGTACATTCATACAATAAAAATAATTTGTACCTGAATCTTTCCCTTATAAAATTATTGGTCTCTCATGTTCCCAAATGAGCTCTCTATTTTTCACGGATGCATTTGTTGATGCATGTTTTGTATCGACGATGTTGGAGCCGATTCTCGAGTCTAAGGCCCGTGGCTCACGAGCCCTGGAATAAGGTTGGTCTACGAAAGGAACACAATAGCAACAATGTAGAGCAACCCTTAAAACCCAAGACAGTTTAAATGACTAATGACCTAGAAAACGGATAAAGTGAGGTCCAAATGACTCACGATAGATCCTAATAGAAATGAGAGAGAAAGGGGGACACTCAATCATTTGACAAATTTTCAATATTGAAAGAAAGAGAGAAAAACACAAAGAAGGAGATGTGAACGAGCTCTACTTCTCTTTTCCCAATTCATCCATTTTCATTGGAAATTGGATGATCGGTACTTGAATTATGATTCTCAGTGCCGAGTTTGTGCTTTTTGTATAGAAAGTGGTTTGTTCAAAACTGATTTGAGTGTGTTAAGGAGTGTTTTGAGTTCTAGTTCTTCCTTTCTCCTATACTTTACTCTCTCAATTTGGTGTTGGTTGTGAGTCTTTTGGCTCAACTGCTTATTCTTGCTTACTTACTTGTGCGTCGGAGAGCCAAATCTGAAGGTTCCTCCTTCTGGTTTGGTTGCGCAGGTGGATTGGAGCTCAAGAACAATTGAAGAACACATGAAGAAGATGAAGTTTGGTACCAAAAGTTAGGAGTCTCAAGTTGTTTGTCCAAGCTGCAGACAGAGGTTCCCAACAAAGAAGAGAAAGTAGGATTGTTTGCTTGCCTCGCGAGGTGTTGATCGTGAGGTCAAAAACCTGAACTCCAACATCGGTGCCGAGCGTGGGGACCTCCTCGCTGCGGGTAAACTCGAAAGTTAGTAAAGAGCATTTGATTGTTAGTAAGATGGGTGAAACAGACAGGAGTGAGGCAATCAACAACACACCACTACAATTTAACCATCATGGACCAGACACGTTGCCTGCTCATCTCCCTCGTGTGGATGAGAATGAAATCGTTATCCATGCTGAAGATGCGACGGACTTCCGAGCATAGCAAAGGGCTCGTAACCAAGAAGTGTCAATGGGAGGGGAGAGGTAGTCAATGACACAACCATAAACAACTCACGACAATATTTCCTCAAGCCGCTACAAACAAAGGCAAAGTCTTAAGTTTCATGCTGGCTGGGTTGGTATTTTGTTGGACATATAATACGAGATAATAGGTGGTGATCAGTCGAAGAAAGTAAATATAGGAAATGCACTCGTATGATTCGAATAAGGAGGGTAAATATCATATCAGACTATCGTTTGTCCAAATAAAAAACTACCTCGCGACCCCGCAGTTATAAAAACTTTACAAAAGACGTGAACATTCCCTCCTCGTTAGCGCATTTACTCGCGGCATATGCACTGGAGAAGTTGGGTTTGAATTCTATAAGAGAACTCGGCCGAGTGTCATTATCCGCAAAAGATGTCCCAACTATGAACATCAAGCTGAAAGGTTGAAATTTTGCATTTATAAGTGATTTCATTTCATTGATGACGAAGACTTATATCTTTCTTTTCATTGTGAGTTGTTTAGAGAATACAAAATTCTTAACCTCTTGGAATTCACAAGCAAAAGAAAGATGATGTATGTAATCGTAAAAGAATTTTCTCTTTTGTAAAGGTATTGACAGGTTTGTACAAACTACTTTGTTTATAATGGTAATCAAACATCACAAGGGGAACTTTCTTAATATTCTAATGATTCTTCATTACCAGGGGCGGACTTACACTTGGGCCTTTGGGAGCACGCGTCCCACTTCAGTTATAGTTTTATATTGAAATAGGATAAAAATTAAGGGATCGTTTGGTATTGAGATAGGAATCGGGTTGGAATGAGGAATCGGGTTGGATATGAGGAATCGGGTTGAGTGATTCTTAGACTTTTGTGTTTGGTAGAGGGAGAGGTGGTTTATAAACTCAGGTATAAGCCATATCTTGATTTTTATTTGGGTATGAGATCTTATGTAATTTGTTGGTATGAGAATGACTCATACGCATTCTCTATACTGATACCTATTCTAACAAACACAAAAATAAATTTAGCTCATTTCCATACCGATTTCCTATACCGAAGGTATAGAAACAAACGATCCCTAATAAGGTTCAGCTTGCTCATGGTAAGTAAGCTGAGTGTTAGCTTTGTGCTCCCGATTCGATTCATTATTTTGATGGTGGGCCCCATATAATCCTTCACTTCCAGACTTCCAATACTACTTACTCCCTCCGTCCCTTAATTATGTTCTCATTTCCCTTCTTTGCACGGGAATTAAGGAGAGGAGAGATAGATGAAAATAGAAGAGAGAGTGTATTGAGATGAGAGAATGGTGAGAGATGAGAAATTAAAGGGTTAAGATTGAGTGAGAAAATAATGGGAGAGAGAAAAATTAAAGTGTATTTTGGATTGTTGTGGTTTTGGGGGAAAATTAATGGGTTTTGATGAGGGTATATTGGTAAAGATTTGTGGTTAAAAATGGAAATGGAAACATCAAATTGGGACACTAAAAATGGGAAATGGGAACATAAAAAAGGGACGGAGGGACTATGTTTGAAATATTATTCTCCACTACTGCAGTGTATCATTTTATTCATTTACACTTATAACGTTTAAGTTTTTTTTTCAATTCAATCACAAATGAAACATGGGTGTATTTTTTTAGTTAGAAAAAAAATATTTATGTTGTTTATAAATATTGTTCGACATGGCCATTTAATATTTATATATCATTACTAATTTATCAAAAAATATTATCGCTAATAGAGATAAAAAAAATTTACTTCTAAAACCTCCTAGCAATGTAACATTGTGCCCCCACTAGCCAAAAATTATGCGTCCTCCGTTGTTCATTACAATATAATTTTTGATCGCCTATAAAAGAATGGAAAGACGTATCTCGAATCCACTACTGCGCAACTTAATGAATATGAAGATGCTGGTTTACGCACCTTAGCTCTTTCTTATAACGAACTTGACGAGACTGAGTATACAACTTGGAATGATGAATTCCAGAAAGCAAGAACCTCAATTGGTGTTGACAGAGAGATAAATCTTGCAAATGTAGCAGAGTTGATGGAAAAGGAGTTAATCCTTGTTGGTGTAATTGTTATTGAGGACAATTGGGATTGATTCCAGGGGCTCGTTTGGGCTCGTTCGAAATCGGAATCGAGCGAGACCAGTTTCGTTGGGTCCGTATCTATCCCAAATTTCACCTGATATGTCTCTCATCGTCTCATATAGGGGAACGAATCTATAAACCTCCATTTATAGTAGCAGGTGCGCACGTGACTTACACGGGTTCAGGTGCCTTGATTGGGATCGTTCAGAATTGGAATCGAGCGAGACCAATTTCGTTGGGTTTGTATTGATCCCATCTTTCACCAGATATGTCTCTTGCTCGATTTCGATTCCAAAAAAGCCCAGAAGAGCCATCAAAACCCGCATATGTATCCCAAATGCAAGAAAAATGAGGGAAATTGAGGGAGTAGCAACGACTTTAAAGGTGTTTAAAAAAAAATAGTGAACGAGAGCCATTGTTTCAATAATATCAGCTTCGAAGAGAGGCGATGTTTTGAACAACGCCTCTCCTTCTTTGTCAATTTCCGAAGGTACAGAAAGTGTACATTTCGAAAATTAGTTTCGAAAGACGCCTACAATGAGAATTATTTCCAAAATATTGATTGTTAGAAAAAAATTCAAATAAAGGGATTGTTATCTCCTACAATATTTTTTCCTGTATTATCAAGAAATATTAAATGTGTGTACGCAAGCACAAAGGGTGCAATCGGAATTTGAAGGATTGTCGGGCGCTAGGCATAGAACGAAAACACAAGTTTGCAAGCGATAAACACGTTAGATAAAGCTCTGAAATCCACCAGAAAGAAAAAAAAAACTCTCGAATAACATAACAAATAATTATGACTCCCATGCCCCAAAAGTGTTTAAATACTGAAAAGAAACCTTAATGCGAAAATTATCCAAAACAGAAATAAAACAGAAAATTGCAGGAAATATTAAAAGTTGTCGGGCCTGAAACGAAATTGGATGGATTAAAAAGCTCATATGTCACAACGTTGTGGGTTGGACTCGTTGATTTGTTTCCCTATCCGGAAATGTATTATAATAGTCATTCTGACATCGGGCGCCAAACTTGCGCAAATCCTGTCGAATTTTCTGTCGAGCGACTTCATCTTCGATACGCGCAATCAACCTTTCTACATCAACAAGTAGAGTCCTAAGGGGGTGGATTCTATTGAATTTGGATTTAGCTAAAGCATAAAATCTATGCTTCGATGAGACTTTGTCCTTGACTCTTTCAGAGATGCTCAGAGTGTTGGATTCAAAGATTTTTTAGTGTATCTCTATTCGTTTATGCATGTTCTGTGGAATGGGTAGATGTTATAGGCTTTCTTCCCATGTCGTGGGGTGCGTCAAGGAGATTCACTTTCGCCTTATCTTTTTATTCTTTGCCTTGAATGTCTTAATCAGGGCATGGAATTTTTGCTAACAAGCGGAAGCCGATTGTTTCTTGCAGAAGGATCTCATGCCCCCACTTGTTTTTTGTTGACAACATTATGTTAATGGTGAAAGCTTATGTTGGTCAAATTTAGTCGATTATGGATATCTTGGGGAGAGTTAGTCAAACATCGGATAGGGTGTGTATTGGGACAAATCTGTTATTTATGTGTCAACAATGTTAGCGAGATTCGTGTGACTCAAGTTCTCGGTAACTACTTAGATATGCTTATCCTGAATAAAATGGTGAATAAGCATACATTTGCTAGCTTAATCTCTATGGCGAACAACAAAGTGGCGGGGTGGAAAAGCAAGTCCTTGAGCTTCGCTAGTCGAGTTACTCTTTTAAGAGCGGTTCTTTCTTCATTGCGTTTCTGTACTATGAACAAGTTCAAGCTCTCGGTTTCATTTTGGAATTACTCGCTCTTTCATTTTGGGTAGTGTTAGATCGTTAGTGAACATTTGACGTTCCAAAAGCCTTTGTAACCTCAGTTCAAGTTAATAAACGTAATACATTATGCACCGGTGGTACTTAAACAAGAAAGATATTTGTCAAACCTGGACACAAGATTTAGAGTGAAAAACTTCTATTTGTAAAACTAGCTTCTTGAAGAAAAACCACCGTCTCACTTTTAAGGACTCTGAATTCTTCATTTTTTGTATTGATTTCTTGTTCGATTACAAAGTAGTTCAGACTTCAATTCCTAGACTTCTCACCTAGTCTGAATCACTCCTATTTGATCTCACGCTTTACAACTCGCATGCTCGTTCTCTTTTCTTGGTAAACACCGATTGTCTTAAGCCTACTCATACAAAGCAATTCTCTCGCTTATATATATAGCATCCTATAAATCTAGACAGGTCAACGAAATCTCTACCAAACACATGAGGAAATCTAACTAAAACAGATAGAAAATCTATCCCAAGTCTAATTACCATAAAAAAATCACCTTTCCTTTTTAGCAATAGAAAAAGACTTCTTTTCTATTCCTTTTACATAAATCACGAGACCTTCTATCTTTCCAATTTTTCATATCTCGTGCCTTCACTAGTACAAAACAAGTGTTTCTAGGTTTTTTTTAGCAAAGCGGAAGGGATTTTTTCACCTCTGTGGAACGCTTCCGTGAGAAATATTTAAAGGAGATTCTGAATATCTAAATACCGTAAGAAACGTTTCTCTGGTTAAAAAACCGTGCTTAGACACATACACGTTTATAAAAGGGTAACGTTCGATTAAAAAATGGGTTAAGGTCAAACAAGTCGATAAATTTTTTGGATTGGGCGAGTTTGAATCGGGTTGACCGGTTGACCTAGCGTGTATCAAATGTTCGATTTTATTTATTGTAATAATTAAAAAATATTCATAATAAAATTATATTATTATTTAATAAAATCCCTCAAGGAGTTTCGTGACGGTTAGGTCTGTCCGGATTTGACCTAATTAGTCCCGGATCGGTTCGGGTTTGGCCCGATGGATCCTCGGTCGGACCGGATTTAGATCTCCGTTAAAAAATAAAAATGTCAAATGAAAAAACAGAATGCAAACTAATAGCATGAACAAATCAAACGACTAGTTTTGAATTATTTAGGAATTGCAAAAAAAACATACGAATTTGGATGAGAGGGCTGGCTCTCTATCTATAGCAAGGATCATCTAATACAATATGGTAGTCTATTTGATGGTTTATTAAGGCCGTTTAACCCCGCACCCATTTTTTTATAACTGGCACCCGTCTTGGGCGCATTTCGGATGCGTCCAATTTTTTTTTTGAACCGGGTCATTCTTGGGCGCATCCTGGCTGCGCCCAAGAATGATTTTTTTTTTTTTTTTTTTTGCCGTCAAAAGTTTAAAAAATCCGGTTTAAGTTGGACGCATCCTGGATGCGCCCAAAACTGAACCGGGTTTTGATAAAAACATTTTGGACGCATCCGGATTGCGCCCAAGGCGGGTGCCAGTTATAAAAAAGTGGGTGCGGGGTTTTTCGCCGTTTATTAATCTACTTAATTACAATATAAAAAGGTCAAGTCTTCACAAAAGATTGCTCTATTTCAGCATCACGTCACCATTTAAAAAATTATTATTATTTTTTCACAATCTTCTACCGCCTCCATGATCTTCTCCAAATATGCAAATCAAGTCACAGTTTCGAAAGCTTTGGTCATTTATAAATCATGCTTAGGAGGAGCGTACAATAAGATGATATATCGGTGGAGAAAAACAAGTTTATATTCATTCTTCATGTATTATACAGAAATAAAAGGGTTCATTGCTTTTTGTATTGTATTCAAGAAGTTTTTTTCTTTTAAATTTCAATCTACTATATAAATATTAAAGCAAAACTCAATTTTTGGAATATGTCATCTCCACACTTAAATTCGCATATGTTATCATCATATTTAAATTGTCACGTGTCATTTCTTAATTTTTTTCCTTTTTTTTTGCAACAAAATTATATACTGTATAAGGTTATATTATGTTTATTTTAGGCTAAGATTTGCATATACCTCATTATATAGCATGCTTAGTTATATATATCTTTAACTTTTTCCAAACCATAATATACAAAGATTTAATCCCATAAAAAATTAATCTCATAATTTCCAAATTTTATTTTTTTAAACTAATATATATTAAAAATTTAAACAATTCTTGACCTACACATCTAAAAATGTTATTCATACAGACTTAAATATATTTTGTATGAAAATTGATTATAACTTTAGCCTTTTTGATAATAATTTATTACTGAGTTAAAAAATTGTTATTAAAAATATATTGTACTAAATATTTATATATAAGGTAAATATTTACAACTTCGTACTAACTTAAATATTTATATGAGATAAAAAGAAATAGATCAAACCTATTAAATTAACATTAAATAATTTTATAATCATAAATATATTAAATATCTTATTTTATAAAATCCGTGTGACGCACGGAAACTAAATTAGTGTGAGAAATAGACAGAGAAATAATATAATTACATTAGAAAAGTTGCAATTGTAGAGGAACACATCTTTAACATATAATAAAGACAGATTATAATCGTATACAGATTTTCTAACATATGTCGTTAAGAGATTAATTTTAGAAATTTATGATTAAGTGTTATCATTTTAGTTATTTTAATTTTTTGTAATGGGTTTATCCATTTACTTTTAGAATTCTTTTCTAGAATGGGCATTTTTTCGAAACAAATTCCCGTTATGGACGTAGTTTGAAACAAATATCAGGTTTGGAAATTTATCACGAAGGCCCCGAACCAAGTTTTTTTTTTAAAAAAAAACCTTCGTATGAGGCGAAGGCAAACAAATTCATACACATAAGGCGTTGGTTTGTTAATTTTTTTTTTACATTTAACATACTTACGTGTGTTCGAGTGACTCGATTGGGCTCGTTCGGAATCAGAATCGAGTGAGAGATGGTGAAAGTTGGGATCGATACGGACACAACAAAACTTCTCATTCGATTTTGTTTCCGAACAAGCCCCGACGAGCCACCTGAACTCGCGTAAGTCTCACTACTGTAAATGAAGATTTACACATATATTCCTCAATATCAGACGACGAGACATATATTTGGTGAAAGCTGAGATCGGTATGGACCCAACGAAACTGGTCTTGCTAAATTCCGATTCCGAACGATCCCAAACGAGCCACCCGAACCCGCGTAAGTCTCGTGCGTACCGATCTCAACTTCGTTTCGGTTTGGAAGGCTCGTTTGGGATCGTTCGTAATTGAAATCGAGCGAGACCAGTTTCGTTGGGTCCGTATCGATCCCATTTTTCACCAAATATGTCTCTTACTTGATTTCAATTCTGAACGAGCCCTGACGAGCGACCCAAACCCGCGTAATTCTCGCTACTGTAAATGGAGATTTACATATTCATTCCTCATTATCAGACAACGAGACACGTGTCTGGTGATAGCTGAGATCGGTACAAACCAACGAAATTGGTTTCGCGAAAGCTGGGGTCTACGAGACACATATATGCAGTACAAATAACCCCTTTGAGTTTTCATATATATTTATATTTTCATAAAAAACTCTAGAAGAAAAATACCACGTTTCTGGCAGATAGTTTGTCCAAATAACCTCTTTAAAAAATTTAATTAGAAAAATTAGCTCTAAATAGTTTTTGTTAAAGAAAACTAAGTTTTGAGTTTCGGTTCCGACGAGTGCACTAACTTTGGCGGCGAAAAACTCCGCACCCACTTTTTTATAACTGACACGCGCCTTGGGCGCAAGCCGGATGCGTCCAAAACATGTTTAAAAAAATCCGATTCAGTTTTGGGCGCATCCAGGATGCGTCCAACTTAAACCGGATTTTTTAAACTTTTGACGGTAAAAAAAAAAAAAAAAAAAAAATTCTTGGGCGCAGACAGGGTGCGCCCAAGAATGACCCGGTTTAAAAAAAAAATTGGACGCACCAGAAATGCGTCCGAAACGGGTGCGAGTTATAAAGAAATGGGTGCGGGGTTAAACGGCCAACTTTGGTAGTAAACGCTGCAGAGGCTCTCCCTAACGACGTCGTTTCACAGTTTTTTTGGGTGAAATTTCCATTCACATTTTCACTTGCCTAAACTTTGATTTTTCTTTTTACTGCGAAAAAAAAGAGAGAAGTAGAAAAAGCTTGGATTTGGATTATGGAAGATCGAAGCCCAGAAGAAATTCCGGTTCGTAGTAGGGCATCATGAAATTTTGATCTCCACTTCCTCTCATTTTTGCCTCTCTCTCCATCTTCAGCTCCGCCTTCGTCTCCACCGCCACCAACAACCATTCACGACGGCGAAAGAGTAAGCCGGAAACTGTTGTTGCTGCTGTTGGTGGTGGTGGTGGGATGTGGAGGATGTCTTTGATTTCTCCTCTTACAAGCTATGCTTTCATCTTAATTTGAAGTTCTTTCGGATAATCTGGATTTGGGAGTGAGATTCGGATTTGAAGTTCTTGATTGAGATGGAGCCACTAATTGCAAATAAGTTTCGGCTTGGCCAGAAGCTTGGAAGTGGCTCCTTTGGAGAGATCTATCTCGGTTTGTTGCTATTCTCTTGTGATTTTCTTCTTCTCTACTTTATGGAGTTAGGTGCTATCGTCTCTATTCCTTTCTTGTTTGCAGGCACCAACATTCAGACAAACGAGGAGGTTGCAATTAAGCTTGTAAGTGCCTTTTTACTCTTAGTGTGGTTTACCAGTTCTTGACTCATTCAATGTGACGTGGGTTAAGGAAGTATTAGTGGCTCCAATTGGCAATGCAGAGCTTTGAATGTCTTGAATAAATCTGTATACTTCATGGTGCTTATGTGTGTAATTACTTGCTAGGTTAGTCATTGTGGGGGAGGTTGTAGCAAGTAAGCAAGCTGTGTGGGTAGTGTTCATCATTGGTCAGTCTTCTTCTGATGTTCATTTGTCAATATTAAATGTTGGACAAGTTAAAACGACTTTGTTTTTGTTTTGAACTAAACTATGTATTTCACCTCCATCTATTGCTTAATAGTTAAGGTTTGAGTTGTACAACTCCTATTTGGCACCAGACTGATAGTTGCATAGTTCATATTAGTTTATATTTTCAATTGCCATCTGAGTATCTGACTGAAATCTCTTGGAGGCCTAGGTTCATCCGTTATGTTTTCTTCAGTGTGTCCCTTGGTTGCATAAGTTTTGGAGGCCTACGTAATATAAGAGGTTATCTTGAATGTGGCTTAATGACTAATGAAGTAATGAGTTCTTGCTATCTACATTCTACAGTATGTATTCAAGATATATGGCTATTCTATATTTGGATTTAAGATGTAAAATTAATCAACTGAGTATTGTGAAAGGTGAGTTCATTTGTTAGTCAGTATTTTCATGTAGTACTTGAGAATTTGAGATGAAACTGGATCGAAGGTGTATGGTGTTAGGTTGCATAATGTAAGGTATTTATTAAGCTGGGGATGAGATCAATTATCTGATTATGGTTTCTTATTTTTGAAGTACTTTAACTTCTACATGTATTCATAAAGTTCTATCAATCCTTCCTTCTCTTGTCAATTTTAGGAGCTTAATTCTAAATGAATTGATTCTTTCTTGTGATTACCATTAACAATAATTGTTTCCTCTCAGGAAACTGTTAAGACGAAGCACCCACAACTGCTCTATGAGTCAAAGTTGTATAAGATTCTGCAAGGAGGAAGTAATGAGTTTTTCACATTACCGGTTCCTTGATTCATTTAAAGTTTCAGCTACCTGTCCATATCCAGCTATTTGCTCTCACAAGTAATCCTATTTTCCTTTGTGATTTTCACAGCTGGAGTCCCGAATGTGAAATGGTACGGTGTTGAAGGGGACTTTAATGTCCTTGTAATAGATCTGCTTGGTCCTAGTTTGGAAGATTTGTTCAACTTTTGTAGTAGGAGGCTCTCTTTAAAAACTGTCCTCATGCTTGCAGATCAGATGGTAGGATTCATGTCCTACTGGAATGAATTGTAGTTTTCTGCTCTCTCTTTTTCAATACTATTCTCCTTAATTTAATAAGTTCGTGTTCTTAATCACCAGATTAATAGAGTTGAATATCTCCATTGCAAGTCGTTCTTACACCGTGACATCAAACCAGACAACTTTCTTATGGGTTTAGGTCGCCGTGCAAATCAGGTAGGCATCACAAGTTAGCAACTATTTCCCTCATGTCTTAATTTTTTTTTATTTTTTTTTGCATTTTCTAATATGGTGCTGCAATCATATTTATAGGTCTATGTAATTGACTTTGGATTGGCTAAGAAGTACAGAGACAGCGTCTGTCACCAACATATTCCTTATAGGTATATATATCTCCTTATTATCTATTGAGCTCCGTGACATATCCCTATTCTTTCTTCAATTGAGATTTAAAGAAAATGGCCTGAATTTGAATTGAAGAATCTAATCCAAATACCACAATAGTTGAGAGACTGACTTGAATTTATATTTTGTTTCTGACATTTACTATGCATGTACTCTTGGAAATTAATTTGACTGATCTTCATATGACATGGAATAAAAATATCAATTTACTAATCCAAGAATTGACTTGATGAGAATGAACAAGATTAACCTGTGAAGCTGCTGCACATATGACTATTGCACCAGCCAAAGTTTGAAATAGCTAGATCCACATGTACTCCTAGTTATTTCATTGCATCTATGGTTGTTCATCTTATTTGATTTTATTATATAATATTACTCTTAATGTTTTTTTATTTGGTGGACTGAGCTATGCTAAATACATATTCCATCCTGGTAATGCAGAGAGAACAAAAATTTGACTGGAACGGCAAGATATGCGAGCATGAATACTCATCTTGGGATCGGTATTACTTTTCTTCATCTCCAGCAGTTTATACATAATATCTTGCAATTTGGCCTTGCACTTCTTCACATGATGTAAATTGCTATGTTTGATCCATATTATTTGTTCTTTGTTGCAGAACAAAGCCGGAGGGACGATTTAGAGTCACTTGGCTATGTTCTCATGTATTTCTTGAAAGGAAGGTTGACATCTGTATTATCCTCAACTGTCTTTTGATTATCTGTAGCCTTCAATTTATTCTTACCAAGGTTGTGTCTCTGCAGTCTTCCTTGGCAGGGATTGAAAGCCGGAACAAAAAAACAGAAGTATGACAAGATCAGTGAAAAGAAGGTTTCGACATCCATTGAGGTAAATTTCTGTAATTGGAGTGGTTTGGAGCTATTTGATGCCCCCATGATTAAGTAAATTTCTGCAATTCATGATGTTACTGTCAAATGTTTTTCCCAGGCTCTATGTCGAGGTTATCCCAGCGAATTTGCTTCTTACTTACACTATTGTCGTTCTCTGCGGTTTGATGATAAACCAGATTATCCTTACTTGAAAAGAATCTTCCGTGACCTTTTCATCCGTGAAGGTTGGTTAGACCTACCATGTATTTGCTCCTTCTCTTGGTTCTCTTTAAGTTAGTAACATCATAATTTCCCTCCTTCCAGGTTTTCAGTATGATTATGTCTTTGACTGGACCATTTTGAAGTATCAGCAATCACAAATCGTTGCTCCGCCTCCTCGTGTTGCTGTGATAATTCTACTCTTAACACAAACATTCACACACCAACTGGCAAGATAAAGCAAGCAATAAAATTAAGGAAGTTTGTTTCTAATTTATGTAGGGTCCAGGTGTCGGAACAAGCTCTGGTTTGCTTAATACAGTTTCCAATATCGACAGACAAGCAGGTATGTTTACCTCTACACATTGGTGATGATAGATGTTCTTCCTGAATAAGGTAAAAAAAAAATCTTTACTGTGTAATTTACAGTTGGTGAAGATGGGAGACCTGTGGATTCCTCTAGAAGAAGAATAAATTCTGCAAATTTATCGAAGAATAGAATTCCAGTTCCATCTGATCCTAAAGACACTATGGTTCGTACTGTTATTTTTTCAAATAATATTCCGGAAGATATAATTGCTTTCTATTTTTTCCCTCCCTTTGAGGTAATTGTTAAATGTGAAAATCTGGTTTGATTAATTGATTAACTTTATTAAAAGCCACAAGACCCATCAAATGACACATGTGATGTTAGATTTTGTTACTATAGAAACTTAGTGTTTGAAAACATGTGATTTTAGATTTTGTTGTTGGCTTCATAAATTATGGTCAACCATCATGAGTGCAAGTTGCTTGTAAAATTATTGGTAAGTAAAGGCTTGTTAAATTATTGTTAATTTGCTTGTAATTTACTGCCAGCTGTCTGGATCTGGTGCCCTACGTCCAAGCACATCAGCAAGACGACCGGTTGCATCAAGCAGCCGAGATGTATTTCCTTTTGAGAATGAAGCTAGTGTTGGAATTAACCAGAAGATCTCGGGTGAGCGAAGAGCGCCCCCAATGGAGTCTACTCTTCTTCGTGGAATCGAGAGCCTCAATGTCAATAGTGAAGAGAAAACCGTGCACTGACTAGAACCCGGAAAAAACCGAAAAGTTTTTGGGCATTATCTTTTCATGGTTTTCGTTATATCGTTTTCTGAAGGTTTGGGTTTTTGATACAAATGTGAAGTGGGTGATGGATGCAGATGGGAGTAGTTGCCAGTGTAAACTTCAGAGTGGTCCTCGTTATGTTTGGTTGTGCTTCCTCATGTTCTTATGTGGATTTTCTTGCTTTGTTGCCATCGTGTTGATCAAAATGAAGTTGGATCAGGCAGTGTGAAAATCTCTATCTGTTCTACGAATCTCAAAATTCTCACTTTGTATATCTCAATTCTCACTGTATATCTCAATCCTCAACCTTATTTTAGAGATTTAACTTGTAAGTTACTGAGTCATCTTGGAACTCTAGAACTAAGATCATAAATCGTGAGGCTGATAAATCGACGCTTGTACAACTAAGATCATAAATCAAATCTGAAAATTACAACAAAACAAATAAAAATTTGAAATAGCCAAGCGAAAGATAAGCAAAGCACGATCAAACGGAAAGTGCCACTAGAACCTGTTTGGTATAAAATGATGGTATCAATTGACATATTAGAAGTTGTTTGGTATAAAATTGGGGTTTATTTTTTAATTGGCGTGCAATTGACATATTATAAGTTGTTTAGTATAATTGGGATTTGGGGATGAAATTAAGTATGGAGTTTAGGAGGGGGTATGGAGATGGATTTCAGACCTCATACTAGGTGTTTGGTTAGTTTTTCATAATTTCTCAATTTGACCATTTCAATCGTCTTCCTACTCCCTCTAAATTTCTCAATCCAGATTCATTTCTTTTTAATTGTGTTTTTCATAATTTCTCACAAGATTTGTCATTATAACATCTCCCTTTCACATCTTCATCTTAAAATTTGATCAAATCCTTGTAGAAACTCACAAACCCTAAACATTAAAGATTAAAAAATTGTGTAAAATTATTACTTGCTCTTGGAGCAAAATCTGTTAAATTCCTTTACTCGTTGATTTTCACAATCTCATACCAAAAGGGTTGAGGTATGGGTTTGAGAATTGAAAAATCATCAAACAAACACAAGGAATTGAGTTCTTATTCTATACATCATATCTCAAACCACCTTACCTAAGACTCCTTTACTAATAAGCATAGCCATTGAAATTAACTTATACTGAAATATAATGAGGATAAGATGAACAATTTAAGGTGGTATTTGTTTAGAATATCAGAAACGGAAAGGAAACGAATCTATTCAATTTTAGTGAAATTATTCATCGTTTAAAATAGTGATTTTATTTCCTTTCCCCACTCTGCTAGGAGTAGCGTTGAAGTATTTGTTACCTAATTTTGAGGTGAGTTTCAAAATTTTCTCGCCAACTCACCACTCCCTTCTCGCCAACTCATCTCCCCCTCCTCTCCTCCCTCTTTTTTCTTCTCTTGACATACAAATTTTAGAATCCAAAATCAAATTGTCAATATATAATCAACTAATAATTGTCTAGATTCATTTACATTTCATTTCCGTTTATCAAAACTACAAACAAACGCCAATTAATGTTTATGAAAAACTATGTCTATAGCTACTCAGTGGATGCTCTTACTTTCCTCTAAAACGTTAAATGCTACTCCGTATCTTAAATATTAAGGTACTCTTTTTGGTGTTGTCAAACACACTTTAACAACTCATTATGACAACAAATGATTCTAATCACTTTTATGGTTCATGTATGACTCTTGTGATTGTTATAATCCTAGCCATTTAGAGATTTTCCAAACCACAAAACATATATTAACCATTGATGATTGTATTAACTACTGATCAAAGATACAAACTTCATTTGAATACTTGATGCACACACATGAACCGATAAATTAAGATCAAACAACTCACGCCCAACCAGGCCAACAAATTACACAAGATTAGAGAAAGTGTTCTTGATCCACCTGAAACTCTTCCTAAGAGAGCCTTTCATTTTACCTTCAACGGTATAAACCTTATAGCTTGCAACTCTCTTCTTCCTCTGCAACTCCGGATCACTCAAACTCCATCCCAATCCCTTCGAAGAAGAAGAAGATTTTTTGTAACTCTTACTCTCAAAATTGCTCTGAATCTGATTCTTCTTGGGTTTAAATTGGGTTTGATTTTGGGGATAATAGGAGTTGGAAGAAGCAGACCTCAGATCTTGCATATTTGATGGGTATGTGCTTCCTCCATTGTTGCTGTAGCTTTCAAGCTGCAGATTGCCTTCTCTGCAAGACATGGATCTGAAATTCTCCATTTTTTTTCCTTATGTGAAGCTTTGTTTGTGGGATTTGGTTTTGTAGTGGGGGTTGGATTTGTTTTTTTTAGTTTGTGGGTTTGGTGTGAATTAGAAGCTTAATTATAGGGGTCATCATAGTTTCGGTGGGGAAAAGTTTTTTTTTGCTTGATTCTTTTTGGGTGTGCTGAAATTTGGGGGGAATTGCCAAAATTCTACAAGTGATGGTTTTATAGTGGTACAAATAAAGTTGTCATAGGATTTATTAGTCTTAATATATGGGATAGTCAAAACCACATTTTTTCGTAGTTAATTCACCATTATAAACAAATGTTAGAATCAGAAACAACGTTATGAAAGAAAGAGTCGGTGTAGCTGACATCGGTGAAAAATTATGGGAAATTATACTCCATTGGTATGGGCATGTGCATAGAAGACAAGCAGACGCGTCAGTCCGTAGGTGTGAAAGGGTAGATTTCAACGTGCTACAAAGAGATCGAGGTAGTCCTAAGATGATATAGAAGGACATGGCATGCTTAGAAGTGACAAACGATGTGGCTAAGGAGATGAACACTTGGAGGGGAGGGAAAATATCAAGGCGGCGGAGCTAGAGAGGTTTAGACATAATAATTAACAAGGACCTAGTGTTTTACGTGTCTCGTGTAGAGTCGTTCTGTCTATTTTCGTTTATATTTTGTTGTGTCTTAGGCCTGTCAGTTGACATACTCTCGACAAGTGTCGAGATATGAATTGTCCACATCTAGCCTCTCACACCTTACTTCGGCGGAAAAACACTAAGTTGATTGTTGTTGTTGTAAATAAATGTTAGAATGTTGTATTCATCGATCTACACATGACTAGAAAGTGTGTGTATCTAGTAAAAAGTGTTTGCTCATGCTAATCAAGTATTTATGTTAAGTATAGTGTATGTTCATATACGTTGTAGTGTGCTTGAATATATTTTTTCAAATTGTGTTCATTTCATACTTTCACATATATATTTTGGACTCATCGGAATCAATACAAATCAATAACAACAATGAATGTGTGCTTGGTCTCGAGGAGGTAAAAAATGCAGCGTCGAGCAACGATTTGGATCTTGTGAAGTCGACTCTTTGGGGACAACACTCAAGCCAATGGCTTGGTATCGGATACACCGAAAGCCTCAATATGAATGCACAAGGAATTTGCGGGGTGAAGACACTTCAAGAGAAGCGTCGATGATGATGTTGATTGATGACAATCACACAACGGAGAAGACTTGGAGATATAGACTAAAGAATTTGGAGATGTAGAAGATATGTGAACAACTTTGAGGAGTTAGAGCCTTTCGGAGTTGATGACGTCTTGAATCAAGAGAGGAGGAAATACTTCTCGAAACTAACTTTATTGAACAAAATGTAGATTGTTAGTGTATAGCCAATGACTTATAAAGAAAAACAAACTAAAAAGAAAGCAAGAGTCGAGGTTGGAAATGTCTAAAAATGTCTTTAAAAAATTTAAAAATAGCAAGTACTACATATGAAAAATGAGACAACAAATCTAATAAAGGACTACAAAAACAAAAACAAAAGCAAAGGGTGGATTTGAGGTTAACTCGGCATGAGAAGGCCAAGTAGACCTCAAAGTGGCCTCACATTGAGGCGTTGGAGTTGAAATCAGGTGTGTGCGTTGTGGGGAGTGTTGGCATGCAAGTGAAGGAACAAAGGTGAGGTGAGGCTTCGAGGGCGCGAGAGCGGCGCTAAACCTCAAAGTGATCTTGGGTGAGATCACGAGCCTCCAAAGAGCGTTCCATAGAGCGGGGTCGCACGTAACAGGTGTTGATGCAACCCATGACTTGACCTTGAAATAGACCGTGTTGCGTACCAACTTTGACTTAGGAGGTGGTGATCGAGTCCTTTAGAAAGTCTTTTTTATTTATTCATAGACATATTTTCCTTGTCGTTGTTTATGTTTCGAGTTGGAACAACGTACTATGATTCCTCTCAACCTGCAAATTAGTCGACATTTTTCACAAAATTTCACGAATGGAAGATCGTATTTTCATTTATTTATTTTTCCTCTCTTAATTCCAAATCCACTTTTTAGAAGAAAATAAGTTTTTTGAAATCTAAAATCTAAATTTTACATCTTCTTCGGGTTGAATCTTGCTTCAATTTTAACTCTATCTCCAGACATGTATTATTTACTTTTATGATCGGCTGCCAATTAATATTATCAAATTTTATAGATTTTTAATGTTGGCTAATAAGTTACATAATTATTGAATTATTGTTTTTTTATTGTAATAAAGAGAGGAATAGATATAAGTTATACATAACCTACTTATTGATATTAGGTTGAGGACATACAAATCCCGTATTCGATTTGGTTTACACGATTTTTCTAGCCTATGCTCTTAGGGCATAAGGTAAGAAGCTCATAATAGAAAGAATTAGAAGATATTTTGATTTTGAGTTATATTTTTTTACTGTGATGAATTTATATTTTTGATATATAGGAAAACAATTTCTATTAGAAGTAAACCTATTCACAATCTCTCCCTCTTGTTTAAGTTTGACTTTGGGAAAATTTAATCATGAAGCTCTAATCCACCCCCTTAAGATTCCTTTCGTCATTCCATACCGACGTAACATTACTCAAATCCACAAGTACTAGTAGCTGGATTTATGGGCCCTCTTTTCCAGCTATTATTAATACTACAATTTACTTTGATTTATAATCCGTATGTATAAACTATGCTCTAAGTTTAGCAAGGGAAGTAGCTGGATGTCCTTTTATTAACTAATAAAAGAGAAAAATCCCGCACCCACTTTTTTATAACTGGCACCCGCCTTGGGCGCAATCCGGATGGGTCCAAAACATTTTAAAAAAAAACCTGTTCAATGACCCGGTTCAAAAAAAAAAATTGCACGGATGTCAGTTATAAAAAATGGGATTTAAACGGCCTTTATTAATAAAATAAAATATAGGGGAGAATGTGAAAATTCAATTAATTGGTGTCAGGCGTCAGCCAGGGAAGTGGAGCCAAATGGTCAAAGCTTGGACTCTCAATACATAGTTGTGGCATTTACTGAAATTAATTAATTTCTGATTTAATTTCAGTGATTTACAAAATTTCAAGAAGTAGGAATAAATATCTAAGTTTGGTTCGATTTTTTCCCAAGAAAATCATAAGAATTCATTTTTTGGAGATTTTTTAATTCCTCGAAAACGTAGAAAATGAAAGAATCTCAAATTTTCTCACTTTGAAGTTAAAATTCTACCAAACACATTTTTTTCTAATCTCATCAAATGAGATAAATTGCAATTCCTCTATTTAACCAAATGAACAGGTAAAATTTTAGAGCTCGGTTTCTCCTAACCCTGACACTTGAAATTTTTAAGGATATACTCTTTTGTTTAGCAACAAACACTTGGTTTTTTTTGTGGATCCCTGTGGAGGGTTCTACTGGTTTTATTAAATCGCAAGAAACTTATACATGCTCACTAGAGATCTTATCATTATCACTGACATTAATGAGCCCGTCAGGCGGGAAATTAAAAAGAATGTTATCCCCGCGAATACTATTGTTTCACTAAAACTAACAAATAAATGGATATGTTCATGTATAAACTGAGATTTTCAGTTTTCACCAAATAAAAATACATTATCCCACTATTCACCAAACTAAAATGCTATCATGCACACACAAATGTTGCAACTCCGCAACACTTGGTGATACACACATTCATCTATGTACATGAGTTATAAGTTTGTGCACATTGTCTATCATCCTCACCGGAGCCCCTTAAATCATTATCTAATAATTCAAAACACTTAAATTAAAACATAAAAAATATTGTCTTATACTCCATTCGTCCCATTTACTTGTTCCGAGAATGAAGAATGGTCAAATGCTGAGGGCACCAATGGAGTCAATAACTCATAAACAACAAGACGTTGGACAAAATATACAAAGCAAGGATGTAAAGGGACTCCTGGAAAAACGTGTTAACAGTATAACTTAGGGTCGAAGGAATTTGAAGGGTAGGTCACCAGAGACAGAAAACTAGAGGCGTTGAACACAAAAAGTAAAACTACGACCAATCCACATTCTGTGAATCAAAAACAAATGCAAAACCACAAATTCATCAAAAAAACCTTCGAGTATATAATAATAATTCCTCGACAACATCTCTCAAAAGGAATAAAATACACGAACCCTAACAATAGGCGAAGAAGAAGAAGGCTATAATTAATTGGCAATATTCAGATTCAGACGAAAAAAAAGAGTGACAGCAACAATACCAGATAATGTAGACGGAGAGAAAAACCACGAGCAAAACTCTTGTGCCCAAATTGCCCCTCAGATGAGATCAGCAACATTAGCAGGAAGCTCCTCAACAGTTACATTATAGAACCTCTGGATATCCGCCAGCATCCTCTCATCATCTCTGGTCACAAAGTTGATAGCAACACCCTTCCTTCCAAATCTTCCACTTCGACCAATACGATGAAGGTAATTCTCAGGTTGGGTAGGGAGATCGTAGTTAATAACAAGCGAGACTTGTTGCACGTCAATACCACGAGCCAAGAGATCAGTTGTGATGAGAACACGGGACGAACCAGATCGAAACTCCCTCATGATGATGTCACGGGTGTTCTGGTCCATGTCACCATGGGTTGCTGACACGGTGTGGTCACGGCTTCTCATGTTGTCGGTCAACCAGTCGACCTTGCGTCGGGTGTTGACAAAGATGACACTTTGAGTTATGGCAAGTGTCTCGTAGAGGTCACAGAGAGTCTCCAGCTTCCATTCTTCCTTGTCAACATTGACATAGAATTGCTTGATACCTTCAAGAGTGAGTTCGTCACGCTTCACCAGAATCCTCACTGGCTTGTTCATGAACTTCCTGGTGATCTCTAGGGCTTCTGGTGGCATGGTGGCTGAGAACACACCAACCTGGATCTTAGGTGGCAGCAGCTGGAAAATGTCGTAGATCTACAACCAAGAATTTAAAGGGTTATAAATGTATAAAAACATGCAGAACTTGACACTTTTTCAGACTTATAAATGTACAAAACTATACAGTTTAAGAATGCTAGCTGATAGATGCAGAAAAAATGTAGTATTATAAGCAAATGATATTTGTTTGAGGGAATACGTATATATACCTGGTCCTTGAAACCACGAGAAAGCATCTCATCAGCTTCATCAAGAACAAACATCTTGATGTGGTCAGAAAAGAGGGACTTTCTCCTAAGCATGTCGAAAACACGACCAGGAGTACCAACAACAACATGGACACCAGTTTGGAGGATACGCTGATCCTCCCTCACACTGGTTCCACCAACACAGGCATGGACCTTGACACCTAGGTAGTCACCTAGGGCACGCATGACCTTCTCAATCTGCTGAGCCAGCTCACGGGTGGGTGCGAGTACCAATGCTTGACATTGGACTAGGCTGTAATCGAGTTGCTGCAGGATTCCAGAGCAGAAAGTGGCAGTCTTTCCTGTTCCAGATTGTGCTTGTTGGATGACGTCGAAACCTTTGCAGAATGGAACAATACCTCTCTGTTGAATAGCAGAAGGCTTCTCAAAACCTGTTGAAAACGATTTAATTATTACAATATGGCAATAGCTTGTAATAACAAGGAGTATAATTTTATATGAAAGAAAAAAGGTTTACCATATGCGTAAATTCCCCTAAGGAGATTCTCTTGTAGACCCATGCCATCAAAACTATCATTAACTTCATCATATGAAGTGAAGAATTCATCTCCTCCTTCAGCAAGCCTGAAAGATAAAACAATTAATTAGACTACAATATAGAAACAGAAACACAATATAATGAATAACTTTTCAGTGATCATAACAACTCACACTTCAGTCATTTTGCTGTCATATTTTCGGTCATCATACTGGGAACCTTCCGGAGCTACACCTGCCATGACTGCAATACCATAAATTAGGAAAAGGGCATAATATATGCTTGAGTATTCTGATTGAAAGAAAAAATTGACTTAGTGTCCAACTGAATGTAACAGAAAAGCCAAACTTGTAAACCACAAGAAACTGAGTACAAGCATTAAAATTCTGATTGATTAGAGTTTTGGAGAAGAATCTACACGGAAAAATACAGCTATCTGACATTCGGGAGGATACACCTTCAACAGACACCCTTCCCACTCTCCAAAAGACAAGAAAAACAGCAATCTCATTACAATAATTAATCTTAATTAAAATACAACTGAAAACAATTGAATGTAACAGAAAACCCAAACTCGCAAAACCACGATCATGGTGTGCAAGCATTAATATCTGATCTAAGTGTTTGGAGTAGATTGCAAGGGGGTAAATAGATATCTGACATCCTGAAGATTAGCTTTAACAGACAACTTTCCCACTCTCCAAATAGTCAAACAAAACTATACAATCCAATTATCTCTATTAGATAACCATCACTAGACCTAGAGAAAGTTCGACCACAATTGGAATATTACAATAACAATGTATGAACCCTGATTACTAGCTAGAATCGGAACACATAGAGCTTGATACTTGAACCATGAATCAATAGACAAAACGCCAAACGATTATTATCTTAGGGATTCAAAGTTGGAATCTTTTCCATCCGATGAATACATAGAATAGAGAACAACCACTATACAACAAATCGCAATAGAAATCAAACCAAAGACACGGACAAACAACAGAAAAAGTGAACAGAAGGGGGAAACCAGATCTAAACACAAGATCTAATCAAATTTTCTCAACCAAAAATAAAAAGAACAGAGCTTTGAATAGTGAATATGAAGGGATGAATCATGTAATCGTTGTGTGAAGGATGAGAAGAAGAACCTGAGAAAGTTTTGGTGATTGTTGATGTTGTTGTGTGTTTGAGGAAGCAGAGAGAGTGCGGCGTTAGAATCACCAGAAACAAAGAGAGTGTGTAAAGGTGGAGAGGAAGAGCTTTAATGTGTGGTTTGCCCTAGTCGGCGAGCAGCATTAGGATTCCTACTTCCTCTCGGATTAGGGCTCAGTTGAGGCCCAATTTGGAACAAGCCCAAAATTCTATTCACTCCTTAGGCCCATTCAAAATCTACGCAAAGCAAGAGAGGCTAGCGAATAAGCAGACGAGGGCTCTACTATACAGCTATTATGTCCTTTCTTTATTTATTTTCAAAGATTCAGAGTTTTATTTACAAAACTTATTTTATTCGGAAAAAACTCTTTTAAAAGATGATATGGATATGCTAGG
The DNA here is from genome assembly GCA_029168935.1 of Oxyria digyna. NCBI lineage: Eukaryota > Viridiplantae > Streptophyta > Magnoliopsida > Caryophyllales > Polygonaceae > Oxyria > Oxyria digyna. Next base: position 8,832,365 of record JAPVLV010000010.1, on the reverse strand, counting down.
TGGTAAACTAGATTAATACCCGTGCCCTGCACGGGATTTTTTTAATATTATTTTACTAAAAAAATCGATGAAATAATTAAGATTAATATGTAATTATGTAGTATCTTTATAGATTTTACAATAATTTTAACTAACTCTATTAGTAGATTTTGCATATATTTCATTCATGTCTACTTTAATCCATCAAAAATTGTTATATAAATTTTATAATAAAGAATTATATAATTTCTTAGACGATTAATTACCTAATTGATTTGATCGTGTTCCATTTTCTCCAAAATTTACCCTTTCGCATCATTTTCTTATTTCGGTATAAGTCGTCTATATTTTAATCACTAAAAAAATGTAAAAATATTAGACATGCAAGTGTATAAAATAATTTGTATTTATTTATGAAATATTGTAATGCTATTAATCATTTTCAAATGAGATTAATAAAATATTAATTGTATACATATTTATTTTAGTCCAACCCAAAATCCGGCCCAACTTATAATTTGGGCCTATTAAGCCCATACTTAATCTTACTAATCTGAGAACTCTCGTTATTTTCAGGTGACTACTCACTCTTTCTCATTCTACGTCTGAAACCCTAGCCTCTACATTTCTCCATTTTTCGATTTTGTGAAGCACACCTCCTCTCCTCCATTTCTCCATTTCTCTATTTCAAATCTAAGCTCTCCATTTTTACGTTTTTCCTCACTCACTCTTAGTTTTTCGTAATTTTTTTCTCATTTTTGTCCCTCTTCCAATCCAAAGCATTCAGATCTAAACCCTAACCCTAAACTTGCAATCAGGGCCTCCAATTTTTAAGGCCCATTTTGTAGCACAAGCCCATTATAATAAAATAATAACAAAAACTATTTTGGTACAATTTTCTATTTTCCGCTTTTGTATTATGGACTTCTAGTACAATTCTCAAGGGCCCATTTCAACTTGTGATGGGTTATTTTGATTTTTGCCAATTTATGGGAATTTTTTTTTTTGAAATAGGCTTTTTTTAAGAAAATATTTCCGATATGGGCTCGTTTTGAAAATAATTCTCAACATAGGCACTCTTATGAGGTTCAAAAATTTCTCACGTTTACCAACGTCTCTCATCCGAATCAGATTTTTATTTTTTAATTCCCCGTGTAAGAGACGCTGGCAAACGTACACATAAAATTTTAAAAAAAATTGGATTTGTATTACAAAGGATTTGTTTTAATTTTTTTTTTCAAAGTTTTTATATATATATTATTATATAAGACTTGCTCGTGTTTGGATGGCTCGTATGGGCTCGTTTGAAATCGGAATCGATCACGACCGATTTCATTGGGTCCGTATTGATCCCAACTTTCACCAAATATGTCTCTCGCTCGATTCTGATTTCGAACGACCGCATACAAGCCACCCGAACAAGTCGACTACAGCAGTCAAGCACTGGTGGTTAGTTCTTTTGGCCGACCACGACAGCACTGGCCGATATGCTTGGGGAGCTGGAGTGTTAGCTCATCTGTATCGCAACCTTGGACAGGCGTCGAGGCAATTGGCTATGGGGATGGGGAGTTCTGGCATTCTTTTGCGGGTTAGTACGCAAACAACTATAGGATTGGCTATGTTTAGGAAGTCGAGTTCTAATTATCTTTTTTTTGCAGTCGTGGATCTGGGCATATTTTCCACATTTTCGTGGACATTTTGTGACAGATCCACTTTCTATGGACCACGCCGCAGCTGCTATGAGGGAGGGCAGAGAGGTGCCACAGGGGAAGAGCACGGATCGTTTGGTTGCCATTCGTGGCATGCTTGACCGTGTTCGTTATGAGGAGGTCAGATTTTAAGAATGTATGCTTTCGTTATATTGTGTGAATGTAAACTATACTAACTGTTTTGTAATGTTTTGTTGCAGGTTAATTGGTTTCCCTTTGCAAATGTGGATTTCAGACTTCCGCAGTACGCCCCGTCTTTGTTTGAGGGCATTCTCCGTTGTCTGGACATCGAGGAGCTCTATCAGCCAGGTCGCCTGCTGCGACAGTTTGGACATGTGCAGGGTATCCCAGATCCTCCCCCAGAGCCCATCCAGGTAACACGTAACAACAGGCTGACGCATTATTCAGTTCACTTTGCGGAGGATCTGCTTGGTGTGTGGGATCAGGACCCCAGGCCTTTGTTACAGATTCGGGAGCCACGAGCGACGTACTATTGGGCAGTCACAGATGATTATCTCGATTGGTATGATCGAGTTTCTCATCCTCTAGTGGATCCCAGATCACGTAGACTCGATCGTCCAGTTGGTCCGCTGCGTATTCCACCTTCGGTTGACAGTTTTGCGGTACGATTATAAATTTTATTAGTCATATTCATTCAATTAGTATATTTGATAGTAATGTTTTGATATGTTGTTAATATAGCGGACCCAGCTAGTGACTTGTGAGATTCGAGCTTTCTTGGAGACACCACCAGAGAGGAGGCCTGCAGATATGGATGAGTTCATGAGGCGTCTCCTTGGAGTTTTGACTGACGAGGCTCCACCGATGGCTCCAGCTCCGGTTCGTCAATCTCAGCTTTCTCGGCATTCAATCCACGAGGAAGGGCAAGGTAGTGGGCAACGTAGTGGGAATGAGGGTCGTGACTTGGAGTGATGTATAGTTTGTTTGGATACTATGTTTTGGTAATGTTTGGTTAACTTTTGCTTATTTATTTTGGGCTTTTCTTAAAAACGCGAGAAAATGGTCACAATCGCAAAAAATAATTAAAAACTACTAAACGTCAAATATTGATACATGATTCAAAACGTGTCGAAACGACTAAGAAACGAAAAAAATCGACTGAAAACGATATAAAACAAGCCAAATCGAAATATGGAGGATTTCCGAACAAGTTGTAAAAAAGTGTAAAAATGTGGCCAAAATGATGGCATAATATGGCCAAAATGAGCAAAGCTTAGCGAAACTTGACTTTTTTGGAAAAGGCGAAAAACGACCAAGTACGTCAAATATTAATAAAAAATGGTTCAAAACGTGTCGAAACGACTAAGAAACGCAAAAAATCGACTGAAAACGATATAAAACAAGCCAAATCGAAATATGGAGGATTTCCGAACAAGTTGTAAAAAAGTGTAAAAATGTGGCCAAAATGATGGCATAATATGGCCAAAATGAGCAAAGCTTAGCGAAACTTGACTTTTTTGGAAAAGGCGAAAAACGACCAAGTACGTCAAATATTAATAAAAACGGTTCAAAACGTGTCGAAACGACTAAGAAACGCAAAAAATCGACTGAAAACGATATAAAACAAGCCAAATCGAAATATGGAGGATTTCCGAACAAGTTGTAAAAAAGTGTAAAAATGTGGCCAAAATGATGGCATAATATGGCCAAAATGAGCAAAGCTTAGCGAAACTTGACTTTTTTGGAAAAGGCGAAAAACGACCAAGTACGTCAAATATTAATAAAAATGGTTCAAAACGTGTCGAAACGACTAAGAAACGCAAAAAATCGACTGAAAACGATATAAAACAAGCCAAATCGAAATATGGATAATGGATAATGGATAGTGGATAATGGATAATGGATAGTGGATAATGGATATAAAACAAGTCATATGTGTACAGTTTGGGCCCATATCGTTTTAACGCCTTGAAACGATGAAAATCGAAATTTTGAAATTGTAACATGACAACAAATACGGCGAATAGTTATTTTCATTTTGCGGAATCGAAAAATTATTATTGAAAATGTCAACGGGCCTAATAAGGCCTAATGAAATTTGAATGAGGCCCAAACACAAAAAACGACAAAAAATGACATAAAACGGCTTAATAAGCACTTAAAACGTAAAAGTCAAGAAATGTAACATTAATATTTGAGCATTACCAATCAAACGCTATCGTTTTTATAAGAAATTAACAACTTTAACACTTAGAAGTATGTAAACGAAGACTTTCACCTGTATGCTACTACTCTCAAGTATATAAGTTGTATAGTTATACTCATATGTATGTGATACCACTTCGTTACTAAAATGAACTTCATATAATGTGTTTATTTCATCATATAACATTAGTTTAACACTTAATTGTTATCGTTTGACTCAACTGACCTCGTATTTCATTAGTATAATATGAATTTTTATCATATAACTCTTCGTAATCTCATATTACATTAGTAAAACTTGATAAAATTATTCACAAAACTCTCAATAACGACATATTTCAGTAGTATAACATTACTTTGGGTAATAAAACTTTTTATAATATCAAATAGTATAAGAAAACAACATAAAAAATGAATTTTTATGTAATTAGGGTTGGTACTACAACAGTTACCGCACCAACCCTAATACCCTAAACCCTACAAACACCAGAATCAAATATTCTGGGTAAAAGGGCTGGTGCGTTAACAATTAACGCACAGATTCTGTGCGTTAATTGTTAACGCACCAGAATCTGGGCTGGGCTTGAATGTTGGGCGTCGTCTTTGTTGGGCTGGGATTTTTCTACATCGGCCCAAATCTAAGTTACCCTAGTAAAACCTCGGCTATAAATTCACTGCCTCAGTGAACCCTATTATCTCATTCTCACTGCGCCGTCAAATAATTAGGTTTCAAGTTCTTACTCTGTATTTCAATTAAAAGTCTCATTTTTTACTGATTTCGTTAGATATCTTCATTGTTTCTAACATGTTTTCTTACTTTGTATTACAGATGCAAACAACCATGGCATCATCTTCATCCTCCCCAGTTCCAGCAGAAGGCAGTGAGATCCAGTGCCCGAGTAGAAGGTGCTCAAGAACAATCAAGGTGTTCACTGGTAATGACAAGAACAATCCCCATACGTATGGACGAAGGTATACCACATGTCAGTGTAACTACATGATCGTGTATCTTGAGCCAGAATACGACAGTCATCATCTCCGAGTCATTGCAAAACTGTTGAAGGAAATAGCTGACCAGCAGTTGAAGCTGGTATATTTTCACCAGGCTAAGAGTATTGAAGCAGCCAAACACTGGATACAACAGAGGTTTCCCAATGACCCTGTTCCTAGTTTTTATGACAGTGACTCCGATTAGGGATCTGGGTATCAAATCAGTGAATCTCCGTTAAGTCTGTGTTTAGTTTAAATTTCAAGAATGAGTATGTTGTCTTTCCTTAATGAGTCTGTTGTCTTTCCTTAATGAGTCTGTTGTCTTTCCTTAATGAGTCTGTTGTCTTTTTAATTTATGCTGAGTGTGTTGTAGTTTATGGATTCACTGATTTCACTTCACTGTTTCACCTACCTCATCTAACTCTACTGAAAACACTATTTAAAGCAAACAAGACAAGTCATTACATATTTCAAAGCAGACAAGACAAGTCATTACATATTATAAATCAATTCCAATCGAAGTCTAAAGATCAAGGCTACTAAACTATTACAAATCAAGTCATGTAGTCCATACGCTTTCCAGCAGTGAAGCGGTATTGTCGAAACAAGTCCACTTGGCCAGCATATATCCCTTCCCACCACTTGATGTTGTCATCTGCAAATCTTCTCCACGAACCGGAACAACGTGGCAATGGTGCCCCATCACGGAGCCAAACCTAGATATACAAAGAAAATTAATCAATAAGTATAAATGATTTCGACGTTTCATGACGTTTGTTTAGATTACCACAGATTCTTACCGGTATCCAGTGATTACTGCATCCGACAAGAGCTATCCCAAATATCTTCTGTGGAGGACCAGGGCTCACTGTAGACTGCCTTATTGGCAAGCATAAACACGGCGCATCCCAGGACAGTTGCACTAAACCAACATTATACACTGTGGCAAACACCAAACCCATAAATGGCATGTCCATCCAAAATGGTCTCTCACAAGGACTTCTCATGTAGTTAACTTGAGCAATAAGATCATCCCATGTTCCTACCCGTAGTCCACGTCGTATGGGCTCCCATGTCTCTTTGTTTCCAAGAAGCTCCGCTGCCAACGCAGCACGGATCATACGATATTGACTCTGTTGCATACCCGTAAGTAGAGCCATTGACCGATACCCACAATGTCCGTCTGAACGCACATCTTTCACAGAAGTCATGTAGGAAAGCCAAAAGTAGTCAATATTTTTCACCCCCAAGTTCACCCCCATATAACTTATGGCTTCTTCAATCTCTTCTTCATCTTCTCCTTCCTCTGTTTCGTTTCGATCTGGATAGCAAGCTCTTAGGGGCACGACATTCATGTCTTCGTCTTCTAAATCGATGGTCTCTGAAAACAATGGTTCAGGTTGGGACTGTGATCCGAAGTCGAACGACACTTGACTTGCTTGCTTTTTAGGACAAGTTGGTCGTTCACTTTGCCTATTTGCCTTCTCCTTTGCGACTTTTTGCGCATTCTCAGTATTTGTTAAGTCTTCTCTAACGTACTCGTGGTAACTCTTTTCCCTCTTTTCTCTCGGAGGAGAATTCCCATTTCGCTGCTTCTCCTTGTTCTTTGATCCCGGCGGCCTTCCTTTTCCTTTCCTAAACAAGTTTGTTGGCTCTACCAAAGAACTTTGTTCCGGATGCTCCAAGTCAATGTACAACTCACTTAATCTGAATAGAGTTCCATCCCTCAAATCTCCACTTTCCCATTTCGCCCACATTTCACGCATTCTGATCTCCGGAATAGACATTGAACGATTGTCGTCGGGTAAGGACAAATTTATTGCATCATCTTCCCATCTCAGTTCCTTCCAGAAGTCATGAAAATCATCCGGAACAAGAGGTGTCTTTGAAATGATTGCCCTAGCAAGATCGTGTACGCATGGCATCCCAAGACAATCTCGAACCCAATGATCATCACAAACATTTGAATACTCCTCCTTCAATATTTGCTGGTACATTTCCAACAACAACAGAAAACACCTATCTGACACTCGGTAAAATAGCCTTGAAAACAACATTCGAATGCCAGGAGGAAAGGTTGGGTCATCAAAGACCATTTGCCGAGTGGTAAGTGCTTGGTTCATCGTCGCCCTAATCAGGTCCATCTGAACTATGACCGCATGGTGGATCCTCACGATCACTCTGTTGAAGCCTCCTCTACTAGAACCCACAATTTCCTTCAACACCTTATGCATCCCCTCCACCCTAAATAAACACAATTTCTAATCATTAGCATTAATAATATGGTGGTCCAAATTAACAACTAAACAAACAAAGATACCTGTTTGTAGTCCTTGTGTGAAAGTGAAGAGTGTAGTCCGTCCACGCTCTAACTATGAACTCCTTGTACGGAGTAAACCAGTACTTTTCAACGTAACCAACAATGCCCTTCTTCCATGAATCTCTCAGCTTTCTCAACCTCTCTTCGTAGATTTCTTCGGTGCTCGAGCAAAATATCCCCCAACATTGCGTAACAAAGTTCTCCGCCCTTTTAGTATTTTTAATCACTTTTTCTGCGTGTGACTGGATGTTGTGCTTAATGTGCACCCAACACAATAGTTGCTTCACATCAGTGTCTTTGAACACAAGTTTGATTGCTCTCAACAAAGCCTTCTCACAGTCGGTCATTATAGCCTTCGGCATCACTCCCAAATTTCTACACAACTCATGAACGCACATCATCACAAACTTGTAATGCATTACTGTCTCCTGAGCCATGAATGCATATGCGATGTTGAACGTCTTGTGCGTGCAAGTGAAACCAACCATCTCCACTAAAGTCATATCATACCTATTTGTCTTGTATGTGGCGTCCATGATAATCACGTGAGGAAACTTCCTGAACAAACGAATCGACTCCGGGTGAGCGAAAAAAAGGACTTCAACCTCATTCGTCCTCGTGTTCCTCAAAGGTTGACAAAAATACTTGTTCTCTTTCTGAAAATTTAGAGACCACTGAGTAACTGACAATTCACCACGATCTTCAAAATTGATCTTCTGCAAAAAATTGGCAATCTGCTTCATGGATGTCACATTTTGCGGGTCTCTTTTCCTAAGCTGAATAAGTATGTTTTTTGGCGTCTTGCGATCATCCCCCGCTTCCCTTGCTATTTTCTCCTCCTCTTTGCTCATTCTACCCACGAATGAATTCCCATGAAAACTAGTAGGAAGAGTGTGGTTGTGACGACCTTCTACAACATTCACGATCCATTTATAACTATAAGGCCCTTCTTTTATACGAACCCCATATAACTCAAATGTACAACCACATTTCTTCGATTTTCGGTGACGAAGCCTCGGAACCGGCAATTCTGGATTTTTTAAATTCACTTTCGGCCTACCCGATCTAGGTTTTCCAAACCTATCGCATACAAAATCAACGCAATATTTGCTAGATGTACGATGTATCAAAACTATCATTAAATCCCTTGCTCTCTGTTTTGTCCATTCCATCATCTCTTCTTTACTATCCCACATTTGCGCAGTACTAAAATGTGGTCTAAAGTCTTCTTCCTATATTGATTAAACTACATTACTTAGATACGCAATTTTAACTAATTAACCTAAATCTCATGCAATTAAATACAAAATTTAAATTGATAATATACTAACCAAAATCGGTAACGGAGTCCAATCGTCTAATGCAATTGATACATTTGCTTCGCCTTCTTCCTCTTCTTCGTCCACTTCCTCATCGACTTCTTCGTCTTCTTCGTCTTCTTCGTCCACTTCCTCTTCTTCATCGACTTCGTATTCTTCTTCCACGACCCCTGATATCCAATTGTCGTTACCATCATCCTCACTACTCTCATAATTATAAGACATTGTAGTGTGCATTGCAAAACTTCAACAAGATAGCTCAACCTATATATACAACCAAAAAATGCCCGTTGGAATTTTATGCCCGTTGGTGCGTTAACTATTACCGCACCAACGGGCATAAAATTCCAACGGGCATTTTTTCAAAAAAACCTGTGCGGTAACACTTACCGCACAGGTTTAAAAAAATAGTTACCGAAAAAAATATTAAACCTGTGCGGTAACACTTACCGCACAGGTTTAATATTTTTTTAATACTTTTAAAAAAAAAAATATTAATTAAAAAAAATAATATTCCTGTGCGGTAATTGTTACCGCACAGGGTTTAAGTTAATGAAAATCTGTTTTTTTTTTTGCTTAATCTGGGATTAATCTGGTGCGGTAATTGTTAACGCACAGATCTGTGCGGTAATTCTTACCGCACCAGCGTCGTATAGGTTTCAGAAAAAATTCCAACAATGCCCCTGAGTCTTCTGGTGCGGTAAGAGTTAACGCACAGTTCTGTACTGCAATTGTTACCGCACAGAATAGTGTGCATTTAGCAAAAAAAACGTGTGCATTTAGACGCAGCCTATATATAATAGTCATATATAATATAGTAACATGAGGACACTAAAAAAAAAAATTGGCCTCTTTCTACTGCATCAGGATTGAACCGAGACCTCACAATTACTTACAAGATCACCTTACCAACTAAGCTTTTTTTCAATCTTGATTCATTTTGATCTTAATTGTTTATGTATCATATCAAGCAGACCTGGCCAAACTAGGGCTTGGGCCGGGCCAGGGCAGGGCCAAATTCCAAATTCTACCCATTTATCAGGGTCGGGCCAAGCCCTCCCATTTAAAATGGGCCAATTCCTCTACCCATATCCTCCCATAAGGGCCCTAAGGGCGGCCCTCAGGGCGGCCCTCGACTACTTACAACCGAGCTAAATGGTGTTACTAAAACATTCAAAACCTTTTTAGTGCTTACAAACAATTCACCATCCAAAAACGCATGTTAAAAATGTCCAAAATGCATGCTTAAATAACAATCCTCATAACCGATTCAACAAAAAAAAAATCCAAAAACACAATATAAAAATTATGTCGTGGTAATAGTACTCGCATCTAAATCCTCATAACCTTAATATTATATTATATATATAATATGGGCCGGGTAGGGCCGGCCCTCAGGGCCCTACTCCGATCCCATATCCTCCCACTTTAAAAAAGGGCCGGGCAGGGCCGGCCCTTATGGGCTAAATCTCCTACCCAGATCCTCCCATATTTTAGGGCGGGCTGGGAGGGCCGGGCGGGCCGGCCCTAGTTTGGCCAGGTCTAATATCAAGGCACGGATATGATCAAAATCGGTCAATTCTTTTTGGGCTGTAGCATTTTGGCCCGAGTTTTTAACAAGGCCAGATTAATAACGGCCCATTTAATAACGGCCCATTTACATATCTTATTTATATAAAGGTTGGCTGTCTATTGCCAAAAGTAAATGTAAATGGTACTGCATTCAATTCTATAATTCTACCCTATTTCAATCTATGCATTCAATTCCATAATTCTATCCTATTTCAATCTATTCACACGTATTGTCTACATTAATCCATGTTGAAATTAATGAGTGTAATATTAGAAAAACATTTTGTCAAATAAAATACATTAAGCTTTCTCCTGACAAAATTATTCCATTATTATGTTTTAAAACTACTGGTACTTCAAACATAAATATAAGGAAATCGAAAAATACTTATAATTACAAGCATTAACAAACTTAATAACAATAACAAAAATATTAACAAATAATTTGTAACTATATTAAATCTCATACGTGAATACGTAATTTCCTCGCGCGTAGCGCGAAACCCGTATCTAGTATATTATAATGAAGGATTTGTGTCCAATACCTCTATTGAGGTATTAAATTGTAAGCTTTTACAACACCCTAATTAAGTTTTAAATTTCTACCCTACCCCACATACATCAGCCTCTCCTCTCTCTGTCTCTGATGCCACTCCGGTCGTTGTCCTCTCCAAACACTTCGGCCGCCGTCCCCCTCTACTTCCGGCCGTCGTCATCCTCCTCTTCCGGCTGTCGTCGTCCTCCGCTTCCGGCCATCGTCACCCTCCCCCAAATCAATTCCGACTTTCTTCCTCCAGATCTGCTTCTTCTCTCGCTCACTCCCAGATCTGCTTCTTCCTCCCAGTCGACCGCCTTCAACCGCTCATAATCCACCGCACTCACCTCCGATCTCGCCTCCGACGTCAAGCAGGAACAAAAGCGAACAACGAAAAGCTTCAGATCTGTCAGTGAACACCGCACTCACCTCCGATCTCGCCTCTGACAATTCAGTTAGTCAATGTTTGGCCCTCAGTATGAGATTCAGTTGTGTTTGACAGATTTGTAACAACGAACACCGCACTCCAGCTTGCAAAGCTCGGTCTTTGTGAGTTTAAATCCATCTTGTTGATAAGATTTCGGTATTCCCCTAATCTGTTTTGTTAATTTTGCTTTTGTTTCATTTTTGTATTGATTTTGATTTTGGTTGATAAGTAAATGAGAGAATTATGAGTTTCCAATTGCTATTGTGCTTGAGAATTATGAGCTTTTTTATATTTGCATTGTGATGATTCAGTTTTAAAACATCAGTTCATTTTTTCTAAATAATTGGCAAGTGACTAAATACGTGGTGAACTGGTGATGATGATTTTCATTTTTGAGCTCAATTTTGTGAGAACGAAGGAGATATACATTATTAGTTTTGGTTAGATCTTTTTTGGGGGGTTGTATTCAAATAGTTGATGCTAAGTTGATTACATTTGAATAGTAGTTTAGCTGTCAACAACATATAAGAGTACATCTTATACTTTTCCTTGAAAGACAGTTTACAAATGAATAGATTGCCTTTGGATGGAGTTTTTATATGAAATTAATGTCTCTTTCAAGTTTTATCCTGCTTTGCTTTGTTTGAAATCTATGCAAATGTGCTAAACTTCTTCATTTATCTTCATAGACATCTAATGTCTTAATTGTTGTCACATTGTTTACATGGGTTTTTTCTTCTGGTGTTTTTGACAGTTCTACAAGTGTGCAGTGGATCAGTATGAGAGCGATCTGCTTTCAATAGTCCATTAATGTGTTTGACAATTATTTTTTTGACAATGTAATTTAATGGTACGTGTTGACAAGTTTTATAAAGTGTTGACAATGTTGACAATTTTGTAATATAACTAGTGTTGTTGACCATTTATTAGTCGTGTAAACAATTTATTTAGTTGGGTTGACAACTTATTTAGTCGTGTTGACAACTTATTTAGTCGTGTTGACAGCTCTGTTAAAAAATTTGTTGACAGCTTTGTTAAAAATTTTGTCGACAGATCTGTTAAAAATTTTGTTGACAAATTTTGTTGACAGCTCTGTTATAATTTTCACGTCAAAGGGTTATTATTGGTGTTGACAACTTATTATTCTTGTTGACAGCTCTGTTAAAATTTTTGTTGACAACTCTGTTAAAATTTTTGTTGAGAACTCTGTTAAAAATTTTGTTGACAACTCTGTTAAAATTTTTGTTGACAACTCTGTTAAAAAATTTGTTGACAACTCTGTTATAATTGCCACGTCAGCAAAGGGGTATTTCCATATAACTTAAAAAAGTGATGCAAAAACTTAAAAAACATAACAGTTTTGGGGTATTTACCCAAAAACTGGATATTATAATCTCTTTATTATCATTAAATACATTAAATTTTAAATTTAAATACCCTTTTGTTAATTTTACCATTCACTCTTATAACATTTCAGCTACTTTTCCCGAACACATACTTTTATTTTATCAAAATAAGCTTCTGTTTCAACTATTAAATTCAGCTACAAAATCAGCTTCAACTACCAATTCAACTTTAACTTCAGCTATTGCTACATAAGCTACCAATAAGCTATCAATAAGCTCATGTTTGCCGAACAGAGCCTTAGTAATTTTTGTTTCTTGTGATATTATCTCTCATGTATATTATGGAGCTAATGATTAGAGTCACATGACCTGCTATTATTGCAGATTTTGTACTTGATATTTTGTTTTTATCTGGATTTGACTTGATGCAACTTTATTGGATCTCTCTAGTCTTCAAGGAAATAAGAAGATATGATGCTTTTTATAGTTTACTGTCTGAATTTGTATTTTGTTTATTTAATTCCCTGAGTTTTCATGGATACTGTTATTGCTTACTTTAGATTCATGACCCAATGTGTTAGTTTATTGCTCTAGTATAAGCATCTACAATAGAAGATATGGAAAACCTAATTAATTATTGTGCATCTATTAACATGTGTTCTTATTTTCTATTTATCGAAAGTGGTTCAGTTTGGTTTCAACTATTTATAATTTTTTTTCTCCTAAGATGTGATGACTCACATTGTACATCTAATAAACTTTTTTTTTTTCAGTTTCAAAAAAAGAGCTATGCCAAACTTACGTAGTTCCATTATGGGAAGAAAGGATATGGGCTGAAGGTAAACATCTACTTCAACATGTAAACTTTCAGTTTGTATTTATGTATTGAATGACTATAGTGAGGGTTTTCTTAATAAGTTCACCCACTCTCTAATGTGTTAATTTATTGCTCTAGGATAAGGATCATACTACAAAGTTTGTAGGTGTGGTGCATTTCATTCCCATGCAAAGGAGGAGTGAGCTCATATTTCAATGGGTTATGTTGGCTTTGCATGTATATATTAATGACAGGTAATCAATGCTTCATATTTCCCTTAATAAACTCTTTCACTTTTTAGTGGTTCAATATAGAATTTTTTTTATGTATCTTTATCTTTTTTACTGTCAGTTTTCTAAGGGTCGCAAGAAAGTAGTGATCATTTTCTTGTTGGTTCTTTCATTGAACACAAGTGGTTCAGTTTAATTAGTGAGATGGTGCAGGTGTGTCTGCTATGATTTTGCATATAATCTGTTTGTTACTTGTACTTTTATTTTCTGAAAAGATAGCATTAAAAACTTCTTGTACTTGGTTGCAGGTTGACATTCTTCTATGGTCTATGGAGTTAAGTACATTGTTTATTTATTTGAGGTAATGTACTTGGTTCCTACTTCCTAGAAAAATATGTAGCTTATTACTATTTAGGAAGCAAAATTAATAATAAGAAACTGATCAAGAATTAAATTTGCAGACACGAAAACGAATTTCTTAATTCAGAAAAAAGGAAGATGTGAAGCAGTAGAGCAAAGGAGAAAAAATAAAGCCTAAAAGGAAGAGGGAAGAGGAGAAGGTAGTGAGAGGTTTTTTTTGGGATGAAGTTCTTAAAAAAAAAAACAATTAAGTTTACTGATGTCTTTTAGTTTTAGGTTTTGCAAATTGTTTCTACAAATGAAATCAATTACATATATACATTAAATATTTCTGCAAAATCAGTTAATTGTCTAAAGCTTTCAACTGTTTCCGCAGAAAATCTCTTGAGCTTGCATGATAAGATAAATAAATAAAAAACTGGATAGTACAAAACAAAAACTGCAGAAAAATCAATTATTTCTTGAAATGTGAAATTTCTGCGACTGAGTCATCATCAAGAAATATTTTTGTTCCATCATAACCATTTGAAAAATTTGACTAGTTGTTCCTTCTAGATAAATGTGCAAATTGAACGACTAAAACGATCTTCTTCTCAAGTGATAATCCGAGAATGAGTCAACACATCTCTGCATAAGCATTTCATAGTGTAAGGTCTATTATATTGTTCCTATAGTGTACATGTAGAAGAAAAATGCTTTAAAGGTTCTACAGAATGTTTCTACATTACATGTTTTTGCAGAATCAGTTAATTGTCTAAAACTCTTCCTGAAAATAAGAATAGTTATAGTTAGATAGAGAAGTATATAAGCAGAAAAATGTATGAAAATAATATATTTAACCATTCATCCATGCTAGTGAATTTGGATCTGAGAAGAAGAGAGTGTTGTAGTGGAAGACTGAATAAGCGATAGACTGAATAAGACTTGATTTTTGGTAAGAGTACCACGTTTGTACAACAATAATATAAATTTTCCAAAAAAAGTAAAAAAATAGCAACCTATAGGTGTAGGCCACGTGGAGTGGCTGAAAAGCCTTCTTGACACGTGGCATAGCTGAGGTTGGAGTATGAGTATTCGCTTTAGTAGTTATTTAGAGATTAGATAATTCTTTGTTCAGAGACTAGAATCGGACCCCCGCGCTACGCGCGGGCTAATTGCGGTTTTTCGTCTCAAAACTGGATTGATCTAATTATATATTTACAATCTTTTTCAGGACATATTTTATTCAATTCAGGCCAAAGCAAATCTAACATGCATATCAAGACATTAACACAAAAATAAACGAACAATAGAAGTGATAAAAATAGCAAATTGATTGGTTCAATTACAAATTGACAATAACCATGAGTAACAGCGAAATACAATATGCAGAAGAGTAACGACGACTTGATGGGAGAATTCAATACGAAATTCCATTCGGAGAAGTTGAAATTAGAAGAGGAATTCAAGAGGCCACATAGTAATGACGACTTAATGACAACTTTCTAGGTCATTACTCGCGCTTTGCGCGAGCCAAACACTTTTTATTTTTGTCTATATTCATATACTTAATATATTTTTTCATATATGTATTTTTAGTAAATTATAATAAAATGAATTGAATATCTCTTATATATGTACCAAAATCACATAGTTGTTTACGTTGCTCGGATTGCTCTTCATCGTCATACAGATTGAAAGTGAAGAGCGAAGAAAAAAAGATTAATATGGTGGAAATACTAACTAATTAAGCACATAATTATGGTTTTATTAGACATTTAATAAGTCTCAATTATCAATGGATAATGAGAAATAGAAAAAAAAAGAAAAAATTAAGTTTAAACATTATTGAGTCTCAATTGCCATTATTTTTTCAAACCCATGAATTTTTATATATATATAGACTAGGATTTTGCCGCCTGCGCTACGCGCGGGTTTTTAAACTTGCATAAAAAAAAGATTAAGGATATATGCAGTAAACACTATTGTGTTTTATTTTACCAATATAATCGTGACATTTCATATTAAAGTATCTCTTAGTTTATGAGAGAATTTATTATGTAATTTTTTAATATAGTTTGTGTAATCATAAATTATTCATATCTAACAAATCTCTAGATAGTATTAAGATTCTCATAAAAAAAAACATTAATACACAAAAAAACAAACTGTTTGCAATAACCAAACAAAAAAACATATAAAGGTTCAAGAAATGCATGAAGAGGTAACCATAGGGTCGAGGGAGTGTCTTCCGTGCAAATCAGCCATGAACGGCAATATCCATCCAACCATCATTCTTGCAGCCCAATTTGATCATATGCCTTGTCGTACTGTTCTGTATTCATTCTCAATCTATATGCAAAGGTCAAGTTGAATAAGCAAAGAGGAGAGCATATATAATTCATGCTAGAAGTTATAAACAATAATGAAACTTGCAGTTGTTAAAAGTAAAAAAGTACACACAAAAGCTTGCAATTGTTCTATATTTTAATGGAGCCAACAATGATCAATAATCGACAAATATAAAAAGTAAGAGGCTTATATTTGTAGATGTAGCTAAGGTTGGTCATCTTGTAATTACGATAATGAAAGGATGAACATGATGAAGTAACCAAAGAGTATGAAAACATACATATTATACATACAGACTGTAAAGAAGAGAAGAAGAAGCACAAATTTGGAGCTTCTATTTGAAAATTACCATACTAATTAATCCAAATTCACCTTTTTCTCATGACCCTTGCTGCACTGACAACGAATTTGATTGGGGCTGGAAACTTGTTGGTGCGGTGATGATATTCAGCTAACCAATTTAGAATCAACATTCCATGTTTGTAGAGTAAAATGTTTAGTTCGTGAAAAAAATTGACAATTGAGCACAATGATTCATGCTTTAATTTGAAAATATGGTTATACTCCTCTCATGCAATTAATGGATCAATTATTTGGTACACAAATGTAACATGATGCTCTGGGGAAATTAATACGAAATAATTTAGATCAAATTATAGAAAATTCGAAACTCACAATTTTTTTGGAATCTGCAAGGAGGTTTCAAACTGAAAATCATGAATAAGTAAAATGAAAATAACAAGGCGCAAGCCTAGCGAGCTATGTTATCCAAACTTCACTTACGTACCTCTAGTTTAAGTGAGATATTTCATCAACGTTAACACACTATGATTAGCATTTTTTTTTTTGAAATAAACAAATCCAAAAGAAAAATTAAAAGCCAAAATGAGTTCTTCCGCGGAAGATCTCCAAATTCATAATTTGCCTTCTCTTCTTCTTTTCTTCCTCACAAATCCAATCCTTCACAGATAAAGGCTAAAAATCAAAATGGGGGTCAAAAAAACAATTGACCTGCTTAGATAAGATACTGGACAATTCAAGTTACAGATTCTAATTCTTACATACCACATAGTTTTGGGGAATCATTGGTGTCAGCCACAAAACTTCCCATCAGATAATCACATAACATAATGAAATACATATTACCAGTTCTTCAACTCAAGTTGTCTTCAAAGACGTTGGGACGCTTCTTCCTGTGATCAGCTGATGTCAATCTGATAAAGTGTTTTTGGGCATGGCTAGATACTTGTGCAGTTGTTCTTGTCATTACAAACTTCTTAGCTATGCATTTCCGGTCGCCAACAAAGATCTTATCAGGACCATGAATCTTGTAATAAGACAGAACACCATCATGCAAAAGAGTATATCTCATTGTAGCGATACAACAGGTCCATGATATTATCTAAATAGAATTCATCCAAGCATTAGCATTAACAACAGAAAATGTGCATTCAAACTCATGTTCTCAACGTTTCATAATTTATAAGGGTTGCACAATGCTGATGGTAGACAAACAATCATAACGAATGTCAAGCCGCAATCCTACTTCAACAGATTTCTAAGGCACATGAGTGGCATTCCGATATCACAAGTTACCTCATTCCATATGTGCAACAACCAAAACTCAGAACCTGAAACTTAACTCTGCACAACCTCATCAGGCCTCAAGCAAAGAATTTTGTAAACCTTTCCTCCTAATCTAATCAAATTTAACATTTCTTCACAACTACAAATAAGCTATTCCAGAAACCGAATTATGAGTATTAGTTTCACAGAAAGACCAATAGAAATGCATAGATTCAAATACAATTACATAGAAATTACTATTCATTTGTTACCAGTGGCAGATCTAGAGGGTTGCTTCCGTGGAGTCGTCGATGTATTGCTGTGTAGATCGAAATTGGCGACGATGGAGACTTGCTCGAGAGCTCGACTTTGCTCAAGGAAGAAGTACGGAAGAAGATGAAGAAAGAGATCCAGCCCGCAATAAAGAAAGAAACAACCTGAACCCAAATAAAATGACATTAACAACTTAGGCCATACGGGGCAACTCCTTAATCATCTCAGTAATTTGTTGCTTCCGGGTCTTTGTTGTTGCAAGCATAACTGAGTTGTCCTCTCCTGAAATTATGATGGTCTTCAAATTCTCCAATCCTTCACAAAATCAATTTTTATAATCAAAACCAGTAAATTGGATCCTTAAAACCCAAAGATGAACCACAATTAAGCATTTTCATCCTCAAATCGAGAACTCATTAACCAAATAAAGATTGAATCATCATAGAGCAGTTTTATATGTACACAATTCTTTTTCATTGGCAAGATACCATGTTTTATTCCATTGCATCAACCAATATAATTGTTGAGATATTTAGGTTTTCCAATCAGTCATTCCTTGTTACATGGAAATTTGAGTTACCAAACAAAGTGTGTTCTAGCTTAGAAGAGGAATATCAACTATTACCAGAATTCTTAAAATGAACCGATACTTATCACGTTTTTGTTTTTGGTGTGTATGCACTTAAGTTGACAATGAAAAAAGATAGCTTATGTGCATGATATATATTTCACGACCTGAAGATGCTTCTCCTACACAATTAGTGAATGATCCTTTTGACAGAAAATAATGATGTAATGCTACACTTGTTTCTTAACCCTATGAATGATATCTGGCATACTTTGTTTATGTGATCTCGGAAACATGGAACAAATGAGCCCGGATTAATGTGACAATAGCTTTGCAAGAATTTAAGGTGAGATAAAATGTATCAACAGGAAGGAACCAGTACCTGCATAGGAACCGAGCCAATTTCAGTGTAGCCTCAAGTTCAAAGCTTAGTGGTGAAACCCTACAAAAAAAGTTACAAAAAAAATATTAGCTTAAAGAACACCCAATAATAGAGAGGTAATAGCAAATATAACATTAACCCATGTCTGACTCAGAATAAGAATGAGTTCTTATGCTTAAAGGAATTCTTTCAAATCACTAAAGTGGATCTAAGTTTGAGCACTTATGCTTAAGTTTTATTATTTCCATTACTTGATAATGATCAATCTCTAAATAGCTCCTGTAACATTCTTTTCATCCATACATGAACTTCAACATTACAACCAGAATCAGTTTCATAGCCGATAAGGGAAAAAAGAAGAAGAGAAGAATAAATACCTATGCGCATTATATTGAATAAAAGATTTCCCGTAATGCATTATAACGCTGTTATACCGATACTTCACCTCATCTTCCAACGCGGAATTTCGCTGATCAGTCGGATCCATCTGTCAATTCAATGATCAGATTCACAATTTTAAATTCGATCCAATTTTTCCTGATTTGCATCGTCTTTTCGTCACACAAATTCCTTATTATAGTTGGGTAACACGTAAAGAGAAGTGAAAACAGTTAGCTACTAATTAACCGACCTACCAAAGTTGGACAACTTAGTCATTCTAGCCCTCATTCTATCCCTCATTCTATCCCTCTGCTGACCATGTGTGCCTGCATATATACCAAAACTACATCAAAAATTTATAATTCAGTTGCATTCTGAGCAGTAACTCACACTGAATTAAAATCAAAGGTATATACCTAGTCAAAAGGACTGATGGATATTGATTTGGTACCAAGATTGAGCGTCGATTCTTGTCCATGATAACCGACTTGATCAATAAAACCGACCCAAAATAAGCACAACACCAATAATACCGAAGCTAGAACTCCACCAGCTGCAACTGAACAGGAATATCCACCTTGGTCTTCTGCCTCAGCTCATGAACCTTTAATCCCTATTATACACACATAACACACCAAAAAACGAATGGAAAAAGATAGAAATTAAACAATTAATTAAACAGTGATACAAAGAATAACAGTTCGTAGGATTTTACCAATTGTTTACATCTTTTGGTGTTTGCTCTTGCTAAGCGCCTGACTAAAAATAGTGTAGTAAAACATCATTAGGCTTCTCATTAGTATTTGTCTTCCAGCACATTGCAAAGCTGATATTGACACCGACAACTCCGATGAGTGGTCGAGCATCATTCACATGAAGATCCGATAAGGCAAAGATGCCCAAGTCGGATTCCTCACATTACAATAGAAGCATACCTGACACGCAAAATTCACAAACAAAGAGGTGAAATCTCATACCACATTGTCACAGTCAAATACACAAGTCATATAAAAGAAATTATAGCTTAGATTGCTCCTGATCTGTTACATTACTCTTATAACTAATTTCACAATTGGATCAATTTCAGATTGAATATTATGTTCTTCATGAGTAAGTACTATACAAAAAGAGGTTAAGAAGATAATCATACATGTTGGGTAGCCTTAGTAAATGGTGCTTTGACACCTGTTTTAGAATGCGCAACCTTGATTTTGCCGTTGTTGAAACCAATCAGATTACCAGTTGAGGTCATGTTGCTTCCCAGAGGTTTTGAAAATGGAAATTATATGTTCATGATGATGTGAAATTATGCCATTGAAATGTACCTTCATTGATGCTTCAACTTTGCTCACCTCACTGCCAACAAACTTTGAGTAGCTAGATGTTGCTCTTGATACTAACTCATAACGAAGACCAGCTGAACTCATACATGCAAGTCTGAGCAGCACAAACACAACCACATAGTAAATAATCCGGCATGTGCACTATTCTAAAGAAAATTAGTTGAAAATACTCGCAACAGTTCATGTGAGTGAGCTAGGCAATTTAACGAACAGTTGGTGGGCATCAAAAGAGTAGGGAATTTGAAGTGTAGCATGGACAAAAGAGTAGGGAAATCATGTTACCAGCAACGATAACAATCCCTAAAATCCTTGTGATCCAGAAGCAGGGTTGTGATATCCGAAAACAAAATCCCTACAAACAAAAACCCTAAAACTGAAAACACGAAATTGGGCAACTGGAGAGGAAAACGAGACAACAGAAAATAAGCGGCGAACCTGGATTGGGAAAGTCGGGGATAACTCGAATAGGAGGAGTTAATCTTCTGAATCCGAACATCATTGGACGCCAAACATCCCCGCAAACGCCCAAAGAGACATACAGTGAAGCGGCTGCTCTTCTCTCGACCGCTAACACAAAGATCTTCTCCTCTGCCTTCAAGTTCCGTAATCCCATCTGCCTTGATGAAGAGGAGCTTCTCCTCCCCTTGTTGTCTAAGGCCTCCGAGCCCATGTTTGGATTCGTTACCAGTAGAAATTCTTGGACCGAGAAGCCATGCTAGAGCCGAGTTTGGAGATTTTGAACTGAGTCGATTCTGGATGAGGAAATTAGGCGTGAATGAGGTCGAGCAGACGACCACCAGTTGGGGAATTTGGGCATGAATGAAGTGGAGTAGACGATTTTTCTATGGGATATCGATGGGGGACGAAACGGGAGAATAGAATTGAAAGTTTTTTTTAGTGTCATTTAATTGAAAGTGTTGAATTAGGGAGAGCTTGAAAGGTTGTTTTTTTGCTGTGAATGGAAAGGTAGAATGAAGTCATTTTTTTTTTTTTGGTATTGGGCTGGTAATAAGTGGCCCATGGGATAAGATTAATAATGAGGCTCATGTAAATTGGGTTGATTTGAGGCATTGAATTTTGGGTGTAGTATTTATTGTTTGGAATTTATTACCTATTATTTAACTTTATATTAGATTAAGATTGTATGATAAAACGTGTGTTTTTCTTTTAGATAGATTATCTAATAGAGTTAATAAACATTAATATGAACCTGACGTATATTATTTGAACGCGATCGGTTCGTTTTTCCTACGTTAAGAGTTATTTACACCTGAACTTTACTCATGTTTTCCTTTGAAAATTTGATATAATATATATAAATAAAATGGTTTGTTTGTTTGTTTGTTTTTACTAAGTTCGTGATTAATAACTTATGATATGATTATATGAAGCATACGAACTACTCCGTATGATATAACGTCCCTAATTTCATGTGTAGCTTTATCACGAATAGCTTTATCAGGAACTTATGAGAAATTAAATTCGTACTATATTAGAAGATTGAATCATAATTACATAAAAGATATTCAAATAATATATACACTTCAAATTGCAATAATTTAATTATACAATATTATATCAAATTACAATAATTAAATTCGTACTATACGTTTTCATTGAGAAAATACATTTTTTTATCGATAAACCCCCACCCATAAATTTATAACCCGCATTCGGACCGGTTATGGAAAATATGAGAAGCGTCTATTGTGTTGCGTTTAGACTTGTCAAAAGTTGATCCAACCCGCTGGGTCGACCCGACCCGACCCGAAAAATATTCGACCAGTCCCGATCCAAAAAGCGTGTGAACTCGTTTGTGTTAGACCCGTTTTCGATCCGGACCCGTTGGGTCAAACCCATACCGACCCAAACTTCTCGAAACTCGTGGTGGGACCTATTTGGGCTGCTCTCAGAGTCTCTACGACACAACCACAGTGTTCAACGGCCGGTCAGGAGCGCCACCTTCCAGATCTGCGACTCCGCGTTGCATATGGAGGTTATCGAAACTTGTCCAGATCAATTCATCTCAGATCTGTTTTCGGCGTTGCATATGGAGGCTGTCGAAGTTCTTCGAGTCGCTACGGCACATCCATGATGTTCAACGCCGGTCAGGAGGTGGAAGAAGAAATGGATCCATGTAGCGATGTCGTCCAAACATCGTCTCCGACTTCCTTCACCCTCAATTGACGTCGAGAAGCAAATTTGTCATGTAAATCGTCTCCTCGCCAAAAGTAGTCATGGGAATCGAATCAAAATTTCTAGATTTGACGTCGTCGATCCCTTAATCTCCCTAATCAGTCATGATGACAGTTAATCTCCCCAATCCTTCGTCGTCGATCCCTTAATTTTTGTCATCATTTTTATTAATATTGTCATCGTCAGATGAATGAAAAAACACCGATGACATGAACTGTCATCCGACAACATGAATTGCCAACTATCATTCCAAACCTAAGCCGAAAATATTATCGATTACATGGAGAATATAAACATGAGTACTATTAGCTGATTTGAATATAAAAAATATAAATATCAGCGTATCATTATACGACACCAATATATCAGTAAGCCACAAAATATATATTGTCATCAAAACTTTTCAAAAATGTCATACGAATCGAATCGAGCATGTTCAAATCAGAAGACAAAAGTTTGTTCGTCATCAAAAATATACAAATGGTGTTCAATCAAAAGAGCAAAAATAACCTTCATCCGATGATAGATTCGAATCCGATCATCCGAATATCCAAAAACTGTCCTCCAAAGTGTAACCGGATGATCGGATATTCCATTTCCCAAACAAATGTACATAGATAATCACAATACAAGAACACCACACCATACAAACATACAAATCAAAGAAAGCGAGAAATACGGAAACACTTGAACATAAAGTTATGGTTCTTGGAGGTCATTAAGCAAGTTGTTGATATAAATACTCGTTAAACTTGTCGACATGAGCGAGTTGCAGACACACAACAATGATCGTTGAGCCATCCTTACGGCCGTCCAAAAGACAAGCCACCCCCTCCCATTCTTGCGGGGCACTCGCCATATGCACCTCATTTCCCCATCCGAAATCCAAGTTGTTGAACGACAAATTCAACCAATTTACCATCATCACATCCGGGTTCACAAAAGATCCCTCTGGCGTCATGATACCGCGCCATGCCCCTAAGTCATGGACCGACTTTTGGTAGTCCATATATGCCCATATTAAATCGTCGCTCACTTTACCAATGGTTTCCCTTATCCTACCACAAGCGTACGCGAGTGGCTTCGAGACGAGGTCTTCAGATTCGCTTGTTGCAGTCACGTTGATTATTGCATTGCCATTAAACGCTTTTGGAAGTGGTTGATAAAGTCCGGTGGGCCGATAAACACGGGAGTCGTGTATACTAGCGCATATGCGCATTGGACCCACAATACAAACCCATGGGGTTCCATCCTAAAACCAATTGACAATAGGAGGAGTAATCTATGATATTATATAGTGGACTATTATTATCTCAACTTCCGATGTGAGAAGCTTATTCTCACACGCCCCCTCAAGTGGTAACTGGCCTGGCCCAGTAGCCACTTGACAAACGGGTCAGCCCATATCGCGCCATTATGACGAGCTAAACCCAAACTATGTCTTCAGGCCGACAAACCAAAGGAGTCGCCCATAACAAGCCATCATTGCGGGCTAAACTCAGATAAACCAGGAAACGAACCCAGACCCGAAACCCGCTCTGATACCATGATAAACGTACCCAGACCCGTCAACTTGAGAGAGATAGTTGGGAAGAAAGGTGGTGGTCCGTCGTCTCCGGCCAAGGCGACTGTCTCATGTTTCATGAACTCCGGGATGGACCTAGCTGGCTCCCTCGAAACTGCTACGGTCGTGAACTGGTGCCATTCCAAGTGGTTCACCACGTGCAAACCTATACATTTCAAAAGCATCTTCCAAGCTTTTTAATTTTCAAATATACTCATAGACACAATTTATTCCATTGTGCTGCACTGGTGCTACACTAGTCTTAATGATCAGGAAGATCCAGCACGCAAATTAACTTTTAAGACTAGAATATTGATTCATGCAGATCATGCAAATTAGTTTATACCTGGTCCATTGTGAGTAGAAGTGACTGGCACCAAAGCCATCAACGACGGCATGCAAAAGCAACAGGGACGCATCGAAAGTGAACGGGATCCCCCACGTGGCAGCTAGCGTCCGAGTCTCCCTTTCCTGCTGGTTTTGGTTTATTAGTTAAATCCAGTTCAGATTCCTGAGGTATCATTAAAGCATAAAGTATAACTATTTTTCTCATTAACGTACCATCGACAGATGATTACTGTGTATTTTTGTTTTTAATTTATCATATTAATATTAACGGGTTGTAATTTAACTAGCAAACTTTGTATTTATGATTAATACTGAATAAAATTATTCTTTTATCTACTAAAACTTGATTTATATCTTGCTACCAATAGTTTTTGTTATTAGTTTTCTTAAGTGTGATGTTTCCGGATTTTCCCACCTACTACCACTAGTATTTTTTTTTGTTATTAGAGTTGTTTTAATCCCATGCGAAATATGCTGCATGATGATATAAAGAGGTAAATAATTGAATACTCGGGAAATTCCATATTATTCGTATTAAAATTGTATATCTTTTTAATCGAGTTCGTCAAAAAATTAAGATAAACTTTTTTTTGTAAATACTATTTATAAAAATATATTTTAGTTCACGAAGGTTATGTAAATAGCTTGACTTAATTTTTATTATCGAAAATAATCATAATTTTATCGTAAGAATATATATTAACCTTCAACATAATATTTATTCTGAATAAAATAGCTTGTATATTTGTTGTTGAAAGGAATGATAATTTTTTAAGATTTATTTGTTAATATAATTATCCAATCTATTAATAATTGAAATTAAAAATAATAATAATTGTGTAACAAACCGAGCCTAAAATCACTTTAAGAGCTCTAAAATGCTCAACTTTAATATATAAGATAGATTTTATATAAGAAACTGAAAGTTAGGGTTAAACACTTAGGTATTTTCTAAATGAAACATATACTGCACATTTTAACAAAATCAACATATACACATATGCTACAAATAATTTGCTATGTTACCCGGAAACTCCTGGAAGTTTCCGACACGGAAACGTTTCAGACACTTGGAAACGGCAACATCAAATTTAACAAAAAGGGAAACGGCGGGGAAACGGCAACATAAATTATATATCAATATAAAGAAAACAAATAGTAGAATAGATATATCTCTAAAAGATTCATAAAAAAGATTAAACACATAATATTAAATTCCTTATAAAGCCAAATACAGTAACTTAACAACATACGTAATTTTGAGTAACATAATCAAGTTCAACATCTTAAAAACTCACAAATTAAGAAAAATAGAGTATCAAACAACATAACCAACTTCAACAACAAAACCAAGTTCAACACATGATATTGAATTCTCTTTTTCTATATCTTTATTTTCTTTAAAAAATTTAGGAAACTCCCCCGGAAACGCGTTTCCGTCCATTTTCCGAGTGTTGTGTCCGATTAAAAAGTCAACGGAAACGTTGACCGTTTCCGAGCCCTCAGGAGACGTTTCCGACGTGTTTCCGGGCGTTTCCGAGTGTCCCGAAGTGTCCATAGCTGGATACGCTCGGTCCTAGAAGTTTCCGGGTATCATAGATAATTTGTATGCACTACAAGAATCATACAACATTTAGGCCGGACTGCACCCTATTCCAAATAGCCTTACCTCACGGTGCTTTGTAGTTTGTGCAATCTGGATGATGAATTGTACTTACTCATCGGCAAAATTTAACCTAAACCTTGTGAACTGGCCCTAAATCGGACCGGTCAAAATCGGTCAAACCCTGAACCGACCCTGAATCGGACCGGTTTAGGTTAAGGTTCAACACTCTATTGAACCGTCGAACCGGGGGTTCAAAGAAGGTTAACCGGAGGTTAACCGGCTAGTTCATGAACCGGGGGTTTAAAAAAGTTAACCGGAGGTTCAAGGTTTATAGAAAAATATAGTGATTGGAAGAAGGCCGAGATGTCACCCTTATATTCAATTCGCCTATACATATACTAAGACAGAGTGTTGTTTTGCCACATGTCACCCTTATATTCAATTCGCCTATGTGTCGACCTCTAAGCTATGCTACATCATCCACCATGTCATCCTCCACATCATCCGACTTTATATTTTGATATACATCTTTGAATTAAATAAGTAAGAAAATCAAAAAATATCTAATAGGTTATATAACAAAAAGAAATATCGATTTTTATCTTTTATCATATCATATCTTTATCTTATATATATATATATAAATCGTAAACTATAAACTATAATCTATAAATTATAAACTACAATCTATAAACTACAATCTATAAACTAATTAATAATATAAAATATAAATATATTATTAAAATATTTATTACATGCGACCCCGTACATGGTACGGGAACACACACGCTAGTATATCCTAATCAAGCTACATCATCGGAGGACGAGTGGATTGGATACGTTTCAACGATCAACACTGACTCCTCTGCCGTGAAATCGTCTTAGAACATAGAATAGTGGGTTCATATAAAGGTAAGAGAACTACGCGGGCTTTGATTCCTCTTATCCGAGTACCCGAGAGGATACGTAGGCAACTTAATAAGTAAGTAAATATTAAGTTCAAGTCCTTTAATTTTTTTCTTTTTCATGTTGTACAAAATTTGAAGTTATTTTTATTCCCTCTTTGTATGAACTACAAAGAGTCCAATATTGTAATTTAATCAATCAAAGTTAATTTAAATATTATTATTATTATTTTAATATCAAGGTTCGAACCTGAACCGGACCTAAACCTGAACCGGCCCGGCCGAACCGGCTCTTAAACGTTCAGGTTAAGGTTCAAGGTAATCTTGAACCTTGAACCGGAGGTTCATGAACGTTGCCCATGACTAATTGTACTCTCACCTCTGCAACAATTGCTCATTTTCTCAATTTGTTCTTGGAGACATCCTCGATTGGCTCCACATTGCTCATCGCGAGAACAATATTCACAGTTGGTTGGAGCATTCTTGTCGGTCTTTGGTTGGAGCACTTGGCTACAAACTCTGTTACTTCTTTCTTCATATTTACCCACCAATAATGTTACTTAAGATGTTTATACATCTTGTTGGTGCTTGGATGTACCGAATAAGGAGTAGCACGAGCCTCTCTCATAAAGGTGATGTTGAAATTCCTCTTCTACCGACACACAAATTCGGTTCTTGAACCTCATGATACCATCCCCATTCAAGTTGAAATCTGATGCCTCACCTTGGAGGACTTTATCCCTAATGCCAGATAGTACAAGATCCTGTTTTTGAATCGTTTCCATTAAAGATGATTGTACATCAATCAAACACAACTTTACTTGCTCTTTCTACATCCAAACCTCAATACCAAGTCTCATCAATTCTTGCTGCAACTCTGCTTGTACAATTAACTGTGTAAGCATGTTCTCTTGAATGGTTTTTCGACTCAGAGCATCAACCACAACATTGGCTTTTCCAGGATGATACATGATCTCAAGATCGTAATCCTTGATTAATTCAAACCACCTTCTTTGTCTCATGTTTAACTTATTCTGTGTAAAGATATACCTCAAGCTCTTATGATTTGTAAAAATTTGTCAAGTCACTCCATACAAATAGTGTCGCCAAATGTTGAGTGCATACACTACTGATGCGACCCTGCCATCGTTGACATCTGTAGAGGAAGAGGAAGCCATGAGCCTTCTCTCACTTGGACCCGTGACTCGATTCCGAGCCAAGCTAATCAGTCAAGCCATGCAATCTCTTGTCCTTCGCACCGTGGCCAACTTCAGTTCCTCTCCAGCAGAGCACTCTTTGAGGTTCCTAACCTCTAGTTCCTTAATGCCTTCGCTCACTAGCATGGATGCCTCTTATTCAAGCTCCAGTTCTGAGTACCAGTCTCCAACTTCAGTTCTTGAAGCCAGTTCCCTTGGTACCAGTTCCTCCGAGCTGTGAAGGTCGACTATCTTCTTAGTTATTATTATTATTTCTTATTTTTAGCATATGTTATTAGGCTTAGGGCGTGTCTACTCTCATGCTTGAGAGGCCGGCCCTAGTTTCCCTTTTATTATCTTCCTTATTATTTTCTTTCCTTATTTTGCAAGATACTCTTTTGTAAAGGCTCGCCTATATATATGACTTGCCCTCTTCATTAATATCACGTTTAACTTTTGGATTAATTGATAAAGTCGAGTGCATCTCCTTGTTAATCCCCTAGGCGTCACCAAACAAAGTCTAACTTCTTTATCCTTTCTTCTTACTTCTAATCTCTTCCCTGGTAGATTTATCTACCAAACTCTACGTAAACCTACACTTTACATCCACTTCATCTCTACAAATCATCCGTTCCATCGTTGTTGCTTGTTGCCACAAGTAACAACATCACTATCATTCAGTTCCCCAGTTACTGTCAAGTCTTCCGCCGCCCTCCGAGTTCCCAAACTCGACCAGTTCTTGAGAAGGCCGACTCTCTACGAGATCTAGAACGCTCTAGCAAGTCATTCTTGACCTTTTCAAGGCCAGGAACGCATCAGCTGGTATCAGAGCGCCAGGGATCTTGTAAGTCACGTTCTTCTCTTGTTTGTGATTGTCACTCTTCCACTACGTAATCCCCTTCCTCCATCACTTTGAGAGCCTTAGAAATACTCCATATTCGACCTTCATTCACCTAAGAACCCAGAAAGATCAGATCTTGTTCGAAACCCTAGGAGAAAATATTTCTTTTCCTTATCTTGCTAGCCGTTTCCCTTATCTTGCAATATCTTGTTAATTTCGATTGCTTGCAATTTAATTGATAAGTATAGAGATTATTTGATTTGCATATCAAGGAAAAAAATAATATCTAAAAGATTTGCTCTTCTCTTGTTTGTTGGCCGAAATATTCTCTCTTGTGCTCAAAAGATCTTGCTTGCACCCTACTCTAATTTCTTTCCTTGTGTAAAAGCTTTGACTTTCCTTGCATATCTTTTTCATATTAGTTATTTTCGGATCCTAACAGAAAAGGGGAATCCGAAATCAAAAAAAAAAAAAAAAACGAGTTCGAAAACAATCTCATCCAAAGCCAAAATAAGGTAAGTTTGAGATATCACTAGTCAAAGTTTTCATCCTCTTGCCTCTCCATCGTCAAGGTTTGCATACTAGGAAGTTTGAATCTTTTTGCTTCTTCTCCTTGTGTTTGCTTATTCGAATTCTCTCTTGTTGTTCATTGAATTGTTCAACTTGATTTCTTGATATTGCTTGATTGCCTTCAGTTGCCCCCTGACCGCCCTCACGACTTTGCTATATATTCATAGTAACCCGAGAGTATTGTCACTTGCTTGAGTTGTGCGTGCTTTACTAGATTGTTGTGCCTTTGATATTGCTTGTGCTACTTGATACTCGCAATGGTGAATGATCTTGTTGTAGGTAACGTGACTCTAGAGGACAAAGAGGGAGACCAAAGTCAATCCACATGAACTAAGACTCAAGTTCCACCATTCCAGCAACCCCCATTGCTTGAAGATCCGCCCTTGAATCAAGTCGTGGAGCAACAAGGGCAGACAATACAACATTTGCTCCAAGAATTGACGGCACTAAGGGCTAAAGTTGACTCTGCAAGCCAACATAGTCCATCGGGGCCGACCCCGGAAGTGCACGTTGATGATGGTGTCCAGTTCCCAAAGTCAGACACTGGTGCCAAGTTCCCTAGTCGTGACAAAAGCAAGCAAGTTGTGGCCTCAACTTCACAAGTTCAACCACCCCAACGACTTGCCTCTGTAATTGAATGTCATCAAGATGCAGCAAAGCTAAAAGAACGCCGCACCCATGTCGAGCACAAGGACACCGACTCCAGCGACCATGATGACGACTACGACGTTGAGTTTCCAAGCCATTCTTCACATGGCAAGGGAACTCACCACCATCACAAGCGTCACGGCCGCCATAAGAAGCACGGCGCAAGTTTGCCCTCACCCAGTGACTACAGGAACCGAGATCACAGTTCCCATCCCACAGGTAGGTATCACTCGCGTCGTCACAACACTGCTTCGACAGTTCCCTTCAACATTGACGATCATCTTCACCACCAAAGTCCCAGATCACGACCACCTATTGGTTGTAGCTCAGCCCCTGAGTCTAATCGAGATGGTTTTGAAGAATTTGATGATGAGGACTTCGCCCATGCTGGAGTTTCCAATCCTGGTAACCTTCACGCTCCTCTGGGAGTTCCTATTGAAGACATGGAGGTCCCTCCAGATTATATTCCGCCGGCTGCTCTTCCAGTCGACCGTTATGAGGGACATCGTGAAACAGGCCAGTATGAAGCCCGCTATGGACGTAGGGAACAACATCAGTTCCCTGCACAACGCCGAGAACGCCAGCAGTTCCCTGCACCGCGCCATCCAAGGTGCCAAGGCTATGAGGATGTTGACGATTATGACCATGACAACCGTGGTTTTCATCGTCATGCACCTAGATATGATGAGCCTTTACCTGGCCATCGCCGCTATGAAGCACGTCGTCCAGCCGTGCCCGGTCACACCGCTCGCCGCGATATCAAGGTAAAGATTGAATTTTTCTATGGCTTATATGATCCCGCTGTTTTTCTTGATTGGATGCAGGATACATACCATGTCTTGAAGCATTGTCACTATGAGGAAGTCGAAAAAGTTGAGATATCCACTCTCCACTTCAAGGACGCTGCTCAAACTTGGTGGCATCGCTTCACTTCAGACCGCGTTCGTCGCAATCTTGAACCCATTTCTACTTGGGATCAACTAGTCTTTGTCATGACTAGAAAGTATGTTCCCACTGGTTATAGGAACTAGGTCCGAATGGAGATAGCTATGCTCCGCCAAGGCACCATGACACCTCTTGGCTTCTTCGCCAAGATCGAGGATCTCTACTTCAAAGCTAATGTCAGTGCCGCTCCCACAGCCCTACGCACCAAGTTTTTGAGTGGTCTCAATGCTCCCATTCAAGATCAACTTGAAATTTTGCCAATCAAAGATCTTAACACTTTGGTGCACACGGCTATGCAACTTCACTGCCAGCTTCTTCGCAAGAAGAACACTTGGCCAACTTCGGGTCAATCCAGGTACAATTCTAACTCTTCCAGTTCCCTTTCTACTAAAGTGCAAAATTCCTCTTCGCAGGGAAAGACTGGAACTAGTTCCCACCCAGTTGCAGCACCCCCACAACGCCCCTCAAGGCCTAAGCCCGCAACTCAGCAACCTGGCCACACCAGTGACATAGAATGCTACAAGTGTGGTGGACATGGTCACTTGAAGCGTGATTATCCAAACACCAAGAGAGTGTTCTTCAACCAAGCCACCGGCTATGAGTCCTGCGTAGATGAGGAACCAGAAGAGGAACCACGTGATGAGTTCCCTAGTCAGGAAGACGTGGATGCTTATGCTTGTGCCCCACATGAGAGCAATGCCTATGCCCCACTAAGTCTTGTTACTAGGCGTGTACTCACTGTCAAGGAAGTAGATTCGGTGGACCAAAGAGAAAATCTATTTCACACCAAATGCAAAGTCCAAACCGCCTCTTTGAGTGTCATAATAGATGGTGGCAGCTGCTACAACATCATCAATGAAAAGGTGGTCAAACACTTCAACCTTCCAACAACACCCCATCCACAACCATACGGTCTCCAATGGATTTCAGAATCCGAAGGCGATCCCATCACAAAACAGTGCATTGTATCCTTTTCCATTGGTCATTATAAAGATTCTGTTTTATGTGATGTAACTCCCATGGATGCCACACATCTTCTATTAGGCCGTCCATGGCATTTTGATTGACGCATTATCCATGATGGGTATTTGAACACTTATGTGTTTAATTACCATGGGAAACACCCTTTTACCTATGACTCCACATGAGATAATGCAGGATCACACAGAAAGGAGTCGCCAAAAGGCTATTGAGAACGCCGCTGCAAAGAAAGGAACTGACCCAGTTCCCAACAACACGGCCGTTCCAAAGAAGGATCCCCAGAAAGACAGGACCCCAGTTCAGCAGAGACGCAATGATCCAGTCGGTTCTGGTCGAGAACTGTCCTCTTTAGGTACTTCTGAGTTACCATCATCCACGACAGGAACTAGAAGCACCACTGCTGATAGGGTTCCCATCCAGGGAAAATGTGAAACACAGATACTTATGGCACGTCACAAGGATATCACTCCAACACTTCAGGGACGTTCTCCTGGTTTTTTATTAGTTCCCAAACTGTGCGTTTTAAATTCTCAGGAACTAGATAATCTACCCCCTAGTGTTTCCTCTCTTTTGCAGGAATTTGAGGATGTCATGCCAGCTGAGTTACCACCAGGACTTCCCCCAATCCGTGGAATTGAGCATCAAATTGACCTTGTTCCAGGAGCATCCTTGCCTAACCGCGCCGCTTATAGAGCCAGTCCGGAAGAAACAAGGGAACTCTAACGCCAAGTTCAAGAGCTTCTTGACCGAGGCTACGTAAGGGAATCCTTAAGCCCTTGCGCAGTTCCGGTTATCCTTGTGCCAAAGAAAGACGACTCTTGGAGGATGTGTGTAGATTTTCGCGCCATCAACCAAATCACCGTCAAGTATAGGCACCCCATTCATTCCTCGCCTTGATGACATGCTTGATGAGCTCCATGGTGCCACAATATTTTCGAAGATAGATTTGAAGAGTGGCTACCATCAAATCAGAATGAAAGAAGGCGACGAGTGGAAAACAACGTTCAAGACCAAGTATGGCCTCTACGAGTGGCTAGTCATGCCATTTGGTCTCACCAATGCCCCAAGCACATTCATGCGTCTCATGAACCATGTTTTGAGACACTTCTTGGGCAAGTTTGTTGTTGTCTACTTTGATGACATTCTTGTTTACTCTCAAAGCATAGAGGATCACACGAAGCACTTACGCCTTGTTCTTGAGTGCCTTCGCAAAGAGAAATTGTTTGCTAATCTTGGGAAATGCACATTCTGCACCGACTCCACCATCTTCCTTGGCTTTGTCGTTTCCAAAGATGGTCTTCGTGTAGATGAAGAGAAGATTCGAGCAATCAAAGAATGGCCCACCCCTACAACGGCCACAATGGTAAGATCTTTCCTTGGTTTGGCTGGTTTCTATCGCAGATTTGTGAAGGATTTCAGCAGCCTTGCAGCGCCCCTTCATGAGCTGACCAAGAAGAGAACTGTGATCGACTGGGTTCCCTCCCATGAAACAGCTTTTCAAGCGCTGAAAGATGCTCTCTGCCATGCTCCTTTGCTTCAGCTCCTTGACTTATCTAAAACTTTTGAAGTCGAAGGTGATGCTTCCAATTTTGGCATTGGAGGCGTGCTGCTACAAGACCGCAAGCCGATCGCCTACTTCAGCGAGAAGCTCACGGGTGCCACCCTTAACTACCCCACTTATGATAAGGAACAGTATGCTTTGATACGGGTATACGGGTATTAAGGAGAATGTGGTAGTCGAAGCCCTTTCTCGCAGGTCCAGGCACAGCGCTACCAAGCTCACGCCGTTCGAAGTTGTCTATGGTCGCAACCCAGTCACTCCATTGGATTTGACACCTCGACCGCTGTGTGATCAAGAAAGTGTGCCCGCCGCGAAGCGCGCTGAATTTGTACAGGAACTGCACCGCAGAACAAGGGAACAGCTGCTGCGCCGTGCTGAGCAATACGCCAAGTAACACAACAAAGGCCGACGCCGCATGATATTTTCCCCAGGTGACCTTGTCTGGGTACATTTGCGAAAGGAACGGTTCCCTGGACTTCGCAAGACCAAGTTGCATCAACGCGGTGATGGTCCATTCAAAGTTCTTGAGGCATATGGAGAAAACGCCTACAAGGTTGACATTCCTAGCGAATACAATGTGAGCCCTACTTTTAATGTCATTGATCTCTCTCTTTACATTCCCCCTGAGTTTGAAGATTTGGAAGCGGGGACGCTTCTCAGCCAAGAAGGGGAGGGTGATGCGACCCTGCCATCGTTGACAGCTGTAGAGGAAGAGGAAGCCATGAGCCTTCTCTCACTTGGACCCGTGACTCGATCCCGAGCCAAGCTAATCAGTCAAGCCACGCAATCTCTTGTCCTTCGCACCGTGGCCAACTTCAGTTCCTCTCCAGCAGAGCACTCTTTGAGGTTCCTAACCTCCAGTTTCTTAATGCCTTCGCTCACTAGCATGAATGCCTCTTATTCCAGCTCCAGTTCTGAGTACGAGTCTCCAACTTCAGTTCCTGAAGCCAGTTACCTTGGTACCAGTTCCTCCGAGCTGTGAATGTCGACTATCTTCTTAGTTATTATTATTATTTCCTATTTTTAGCATATGTTATTAGGTTTAGGGTGTGTCTACTCTCATGCTTGAGCGGCCGGCCCTAGTTTCCCTTTTATTATCTTCCTTATTACTTTCTTTACTTATTTTGCAAGATACTCTTTTGTAAAGGCTCGCCTATATATATGGCTTGCCTTCTTCATTAATATCACGTTTAGCTTTTGGATTAATTGATAAAGTCGAGTGCATCTCCTTGTTAATCCCCTAGGCGTCACCAAACAAAGTCTAACTTCTTTATCCTTTCTTCTTACTTCTAATCTCTTCCCCGGTGGATTTATCTACCAAACCCTACGTAAACCTACACTTTACATCCACTTCATCTCTACAAATCATCTGCTCCATCGTTGTTGCTTGTTGCCACAAGTAACAACATCACTATCATTCAGTTCCCCAGTTACTGTCAAGTCTTCCGCCGCCCTCCGAGTTCCCAAACTCGACCAGTTCTTGAGAAGGCCGACTCTCTACGAGATCTAGATCGCTCCAGCAAGTCATTCTTGACCTTTTCGAGGCCAGGAACGCATCAACTACCACATCTAACTCCAATCGTGGGTTGGATAGTTTACCTCATACGACTTCCATTGTTGAGAAGCATAGCCAATTACCTTCCCATTTTGCATAAGCACCCAACCAAGACCTTATTTGTATGCATCACTATAAATTGTGAACCATGTAATCCCCTGAGGCAATGTTAAGATCAACGCTGAAGTCAGTCTTCTCTTAAGCTCCACAAAACTTTCATGACATTCCCCACTGCACTTAAACTTCTTTAACTTGCATAGTAAGTTGATTAATGAATGGGCAATTTTTGAAAACCCCTCCACGAACCTTATATAATACCCTGCCAAGCCTAAGAAACTCGGCATTTCTTTCACATTACTTGGTGGCTTCCAATTAGAAACAACTTCAATTTTGTTGGGATCCACTTTCTCCTCGAAACACCACATGACCAAGGAAGGTCACCTCGGTTAACTTGAATTCACATTTCGACAACTTAGCATACAATTTTTTGTTGTCTTAACACATCTAAAACTGTTCTCAAATGCTCTGCATGCTCTTCTCTACTACGAGAGAAAATCAAAATATCGCCAATGAGTCAAATCTGTTGAGAGTGCCAAAACAGAAAGGTCTTTCTGAATGACTTCCACCGAACTCTTTCTTGAACTTCCCCTACCACGGTGGTCAGTCCCTAAAGTAGTCAGTATCACCTCTCGGCGTGAAGACGCTAGTCTTTGCATCGTCGTACATATCCATCAAAATTCTAATATAAGTCCCTGAGACACCCTTTTCTTCCAAGCACTCGCAAAGCAATGCCATAGGCACTCTATCATAGGCCCTTTCCAGATCAATAAAAACCATGTGCAAACTCTTCAAGTTGTTGCTCCCCATGGTAATGCACTCGGCCTGATATAGCCCTTTTCTGTCAATTCTTCAAGGTGTTTCTTTAGTTCATGCATCTCAACAAGCGCCATTTTGTATGGTGCTTTACTGGTGCAGTACTCGGTTCCAACTCAATAGTAAAGTCGACATCATGTCTAGGTGGCAAACCAGGCAAGTCACTTGGAAACACGTCATCATAATCACATACAACTAGAATTGTTGACTGGATCCCTCTTTTCATCTCTTAGAGAATAACACCAATAACCCCCACAACCTTGACTCAACATTTTAGTTGTTGACATAACATTAAAAATCTTGCTTGAATCACCAAGACTACGCCCCTGAGATACATGTTCCAAACCATCCTCGTCAACTAATGTAACAGTCTTGTTTCTTAGATCCATCATAGCTCCATGACGCACAAATCAATCCATACCCAAGATTATGTCATCATTATGCAAAACAACTACGATTAAATTGGCTACCCAATCCCGGTCTCCTCTATGAATAGGGAAATTTCTAATCTCACGAGTCTCAACAATCTTACTACCATCAGGTAATCCAATCACATAAGGTTCACAATCAATAGTATCACTAAAGCCAATTCTATCAACACATGATTGAGAAATAAACGAATGGGTTGCGCCAGTATCAAATAATATATTCATAGGTTGAGACCGAATCCATAATATCTGATGTTATTGGAGCATTGGGTTCATCAACTCACCTCATCCCATAGGCTCTTGGTTGTGTTGTACCAGAATTCGAAACCCCGCCTCTTCCCTGTCGACCCCTAGCTCGAGAGGTTACTGAACTGTGTTGTGACAATGATGGGGAAATGCGAGTCGAACTAGAATTCCCTTTTAAAGCTGGAGAAGATGATTGAGATCCAACTTAATTTTTCTTCCACCAAAATGATGCAATGTGTCTTTCCTTCCCACACTCAAAGCAAGTTTGTCGTGGTTTAGGACACTCTAGTTTCATGTGACATGGGCTCCCACAATTATGACAACGCCTATTACTCGTTGACCCAGTCGGTTGAGAGCCCACTTCTCTATTCTGTCTTGGAGGCAGTGGAGGCCTTCCAGAAGATGCACGAATGGGTTGACTCTTCCCAAATCCTCCATTGCGGTTTCCAGTAGAAGGTACTTGAACCTTTTGTCTCTTGATACTTGGGTTGACAACCTTCTTTACTGCTTCAGCCCAAGTCATCTCAAGTTCCAATGCCCTCATCTCAGGCTTCAACCATTTGGTAAAGTACTTGTTCCTATCCCTCTCGATGTGCACCACAGATGAAGCAAATGTATAGTAGTAAGTCATGAAACCTCTCAGAAGCTTGGATAACGTACAGTTTCCTCTTCTTCGGGATTTGGTTGCATAAATTCTGTCAACTTTGCTTCACGTATCGGCTCTGGATAATTCCTTCATCTTATCTCGAAACTCATCCCACGAAGGAATATGAGCACCCTTCTCAAGACCAACCAATTTGTCACCTCAGCTGGCTCAATCGACCCCTCAAAGATTTGAGGCATCAATCTTGAGATATCGGTAATGAATCTTTCCACATTTCCCATATGCCCTTGACAAGCTTGTTGTTGAGGTTGTGCAACATGTGGTTGTGGTGATGGGGGAGGTTGTGCTGGGGCTTGTTGAACCATCGTTGTTGGCATCAGTTGTATTGTCAGAGCCATTTGAGTCACAAACCCTTGAAGAATAGTTTGAAGCCCAACATTACCCGGTTTAAAGGAGGAACTATAAGTGGTCCCTCGTTTTGCATATTGGGTGCAACTTGACTACCTGCATAATCTTGACCCACCACTTCATCAACCGGTGGGGGTATATTATCCCCACAACCTCCAACTCCCCTATCACGCCTTCCACCTCTTGCCATAACTAAATAAGCATAAGCCATTAAGGTCAGAATTCCTAAATTTAACCTCATGCTCATACCAACTTTTGTAACACCCCTAAACTTGAGCTATTACAGTGTCGTCCTGAATTCTTTCGATAACTCACAAGGCGGATAAAAATTACTCATATATTATAAAGAGGTTAACATGCTAACCAGAGCTCCATGCGTCTCTGAAAGAAGTTTGAGTGTTTAAGCTTCTTGACCTATCTCTCTGCTTATTCTTTCCTGCTTTTTATCGCGGCTCATATTTGAAAGAGAGAGTAATCCTCTGAGGTTCTTCTGCAATTCAATATTGGCCTGTCTCTTTCTCCTCCATTGTATCAAAGCTTTTGCTTCTAGCGGTTCCATCTTGAAACGGTGGTCTCGCTTGTTGAAGATTCACCAGTGACTTGCATTCTTGTGTCCTGGTGCTCAATGGTGTTCGCTAGAGTTTTAAGTGTTTTTGACGACTGGCTTCAGGAGTCTTTCTCTTCTCTTGTCTTTCAATGCAATGTTAATTATCATTGAAAAATATGGATTATACATGTATAAGTCCGACAAAACAATGCCCAAGGGCTTACATCAGGAAGAAAGTATCACATCCACTCTCGCAGACGAGAGGCAAGCATAAGCAAAGTAAAGGATTACAATGCGTTATCTAAAATATGTGGATACAAAGCCAAGATAAGCTTGTAGACACACACTTTGATCCTATGAACAATGGAGTCTCCAAAAGTGTCACTACCTTCAAAGACCTTCAGATTACAAGCCCTCCAAAGATGATAGATAGTGGCCCCGAGGGCAATTTGTTTATCTTTGTTCTTATGACTGAACTTCCGTCAATTGGTAACCAAGGAGGAGATGGCAGTGACGAGGCAAAGCGTGACCCATGGAGATTTAACCCAAAGTATGATTTTTTGCCGGACCTTAGAGCTAAGGTCGCATTAGAAGAAACGGTTTTGGACTGCTTCATGCCCAACAACGCATAAAGGGAAAGCGAGAGCAGGTTGAAGGAATATTTTGCTTCTATTCTTTGATTGTGTAAGCTTTGTAATGAGATCCAAACTTAAATGTTCTCGTGTAAAGTAAACCTTTCTCTTGCTTAGTGAATTTGACCTTCGGTCTTGAGGCTACGAGGAATAGGCAGAGTTCGAGCCTTATCATTTTGTTGATTTAACTTTTGTTTTGCGTGCATGGATCAAGTCAAATCTATTTCACAAGAGCGATTGTATAGTGAATCTAACATGATTATCGAGAGCTTTGCTTCCTTCAACACTAAGGTGTGATCACCGTGTGAGTGAATGTAAATTCAATTACCATTGCTCTTTACTAAATTCATAAAGTTTGAAAGCTCTTGTTCATAAACTGTGTTTTTACCGTAATTTTGTACTGTGTAACAGTGCAATATTTTGTCTACAAGCAATTTTTATTCAGCAACAGTAGTTTTTTCCTTCTGAAAATGATATGAAATTTGTCAACAACCGATTTGTACATAAACCCAAAACGGCAAAACCAGCAGCGGGATGGAAAAATAACAGTGGTTTAAGATTAGTTGTCAAAGTTAATGGCAGACATTCAAAAGGGATTATTAGTTAAACTACAGAACTGAATACAGAATGAAATGGAAACTTCAGCTGAGTTGAGGATAATTATGTTCCATTCTTGTTCGAAATTATGTTACTGCAAAGGCGAAGTTTGACAAACTGGGCTTAATAGGGTAAGGAAACAGATACATGATGAAGAAGACACAAATGACTGAGGAGCCTAATCTTGATAGTCTACATGATCAACAAAAGGCAGTAACCCGTTTCCT
The DNA here is from genome assembly GCA_029168935.1 of Oxyria digyna. NCBI lineage: Eukaryota > Viridiplantae > Streptophyta > Magnoliopsida > Caryophyllales > Polygonaceae > Oxyria > Oxyria digyna. The sequence goes on along the minus strand of JAPVLV010000010.1, from coordinate 8,792,273 downwards.
TCCCAGAATCGCCAAATGACCGATTCTCACCATCATGACAGAGTTTAAATACACTATAGGTGACTCACACAATACATATCAATATCTACTCTTATTCTCTCCCTAAATCACAATTATCCTTGGACAATGCTAGTAATTCCTGATGAACAACTCAAGACGCCACACTACCTTAAAGTGTAACCTCATAACTTGACTTACTGACTACCAAATTAGTAACTAACCACCACAAGCAGGACATGGAAAAGATCTCTAAAAAGTCACAATGCTTATACACAACGCTGTAGAAAGTAATGCAATAGTGCAATACTCCAATCTAACACTCAGTTTTGTATCCTTTTGTTCAATAAAGAATTATATGCTTGAAGACTAGCCATCCAAGATTGACATGGATTAAGCAATAGTGCAATACTCCAATCTAACACTCAAGTTTTGTATCCTTTTGTTCAATAAAGAATTATATGCTTGAAGACTAGCCATCCAAGATTGACATGGATTAAGCAACAAACTGCATCCTATGGACATCTACTCTGTGGACCTTCCCCACGCATAAGCAGATATGCGACATATCATACTGCCCCAAATCAAGATCATATCATCCAAATTCCACAAAATAATCAATCAAACACTAAACACACATGATATATCAACACAGATATACAAGCCTTCAACTTAACAAGAACATAGTAAACTCTCAAATAGTATTGGCAATGTGTGATGCTCCTGTCAAATTATTCAACATCTAACATACTAATAACTTCCTAAAATCAAGGATGTTCTTCCCATGCCTAACAGAGACAGGGAATTCCATAACCAAACCAACATATGTAACTATATCATGCCAATTCATCGCATACAACCATGGATGTCTCTTCTTGGCCCCAGCTTCCCGGACAAGACTGATCAAAACTTTGATTAAGCATAACAGATAGCATTTAAAAAAAAAATCAATTACCGCTAGTTGAGCGATCAAATCGGAACATATCTCTTAGCCACCTGCTTCCCAGCCACCGCCAATCCAGCCGCCAACGCTCCAATTGCTCCAGCCACGACAGCGGACCTCGGGCCAGACGCCGCCTTAAACATTGCACCAGTCCCTAATCCGGCCACAACACTGTTGATCACGTCGTCAGTATCCCTAACCGCAACGAGTCCGCTCTCGAGAGCAGCGTACATCAATCCGATCACACCAGCGCGGTTTCCGAACTTCCTCCCAGCCTGTCCTGAACCGTTCAAGATCCGATTGATCCTGAGCTTCATCGTGTCCCCAGGCTCCGACGCCTTGACGCCGTCAACGAATCCCATTCCAGCTCCGGCGATAGATCCAGCGAGATACGCGCATCCGGTGTAGAAAGTGAGATTCTCTCCCCAAGAGCGGCCATGGCGGAGAGACTCCTCCGGATAGAGGTACTCTGGACGCGTCGGGAGCTGGTAGAGGTTTTGGATTGGGATTTGGAGGTCCTGGTACGGGTGGTAGAGACGAACGTTAGGATCGTTAGTGTCGTCGGATTGGGAGTTGTTTGTAGAACGCCTGTAGGGATCCATGGATGAAGAGGTGATTTTTGTCTAGGGTTAGGGTTTAGGTGGTTGGAGATCACAGGAATTTCTGAGCAAGAAAGAGAGGAAGGTGAATGTGGGCGACGGCGACCTCTTTTCTAGAGATCTCCAAAGAGGTTATAAACCCCCCGGTTTATATATAGTTAGCTAATGAACCGGACCGGTTTGGAATTATAAGGCAAAACGATGCGTTTTCAGAGCAAAGCAAGCTCTACGCGGCGTAAACCTATGAATGAATTGCCGGTAAAAACGTAGAAATTCAATTTCGCCGCCTGACACCAGAATTTGGATTCAAGCTTAGCTTCCGGAAATTCTTTTTCTATCGTCTGTTTTTTTCCAATGAGCGTTTTCAGATACGATTGTTAGGATTCTTCTTCGTCAAATTGGTGATGGAGAGGTGAGTACGTGTTGAAATTGGTTCAATTTTACTTTTACCCTAATGTGGTACTAATTTAGGTTTCATTTCTGTATCTCGATTATTATTGGCATCGTTAAGCGCTCGTAGTTTGAAATGGTTAATTAGTATGTAAATTTAACTAGAAGTTGCAGATGGATGCAACAGATTGTGTGGCATTGCTAGATGAGGCATCTGAAAACCCCAAAACTTTAAACTGTCACTGCTTAGATCTCAATCCCTAGTTAGGTGGATGAGAAGCTGAAAATCTTCTACAAAAAATTAGGTTTGATGCTTACAGTTAGCCTATAAAATTATGGGGGTTAGCAATGAAGATAGAGAGATGATGTTTTGTTTTTCTTCTGAATTTTGTTACAGCTTTACAACTGATCTATAATAATGAACTGCTGTAGTATTCATCTGGTCTAAGTTGATATGGTTGTATTAACATACCCAAATCAGAGTTGCTAGCCACTGATTCCTGATTACAGAAAAAATAGGAGGAAAACTATGTTTAGTATGTGGCAACTTTTTTTGGTTGCAAATTACAGTTGTAGGTTTCGGTATTGGACTAGAATCAGGAAGGAGATTAAACCTGTCTCATCCACAAACTTCCTCCATAAGATGAGCTACAAGACGATTCTTGATAGCTCATTGAGGAAATCGAACTGGATGTGCCAGAAATGGCCAATGCACTTAGACGACTCAGCTCTGGTAATATCACTGAACCAAGATCTGGCCTGTCCCTTTTTCTTAGTTCACAACACTTAAGAGACATTTGAGCAAAGGATAGAGCCTCTTCCACGGGCCAACCATCCACAGCTGGATCAAGTATTTCTGCAAAGTTTCCTTCTTCAATCGCATTTTCAACAGCATATGATAAACCCATTGCAGATTTTCCTGTAAGGATCTGTAGAAACACCACTCCCAGAGAAAATATATCGGATTTAACACTTAGAAGTCCAGTTTGTTGATACTCTGGATCAATGTAAAAAAATGTTCCTGCTGCTGCTGTCATGTGGTATTGGGTCATGTTTTCAGCTGCAGATTGTGGGACCAACCGAGCTAATCCAACATCACAAATCTTGGGCACATAGTTTTGGTCCAACAAGATGTTGGCGGGTTTAAGATCTCGGTGTACCAAAGGCTCTGGCTTTGTTGAATGAAGGAAATGGAGGGCAGTTGCAATTTCATATGCTATCTTGAAGCGAATTCTCCATGGAATTGGAGGAGTGTTATCCTTGAGAAATAGTCGGTCTTCTAAGCTTCCGTAGTCCATTAATTCATAAACCAAACATCCGTATTCTGGACAAGCACCTAGAAGGAGCACTAGATTCGGATGCTTCATCCGTCCTAGTACCTCAACCTGAAATAGAAAGTTTAAAATGCAATTTATAAGTTGAATCTTGCTGAAACTTGTTTTGAGTTGTTTTTTTTCCATATCAATGTTTCAGATTCTTACCTCCTTCCGAAACTGTTTTAGCCCTTGTGACACATCCGGTCTCAAAACCTTGATTGCGACTTGCGTGTTGTCGAGTTCGCCTTTATATACTGGCCCATATCCTCCCTCACCAACCTTCAATGCGGCTGAAAAGTAATCTGTGGCGACCTCGATGTCCTCGAGAGTGTATTTTCTGTACTGTACATCGTTGTCTGTCCAGCTCTCTGTATCTCCCTTATTATGCTTGCTATTCTTTACGATCTTTCTATGGGTTTCAATCTCTGCTAGCTTCTCGGATAGGAGTGCTACTTCCATTGAAACCTTCTGCTTGCTCTTCTCCACCTCTAAGAGGTTTATTCTGCTTGCATCTCGCTCCTTTTCCTGGACAATTAATCAGAAAGGTTTTTTTTTCTTCCATTTTTCCCTTTTATTTTTAGAATAAATTGACATGTCTTACCATTTTGTGTGTAGTATCTGATTCACCATCCAAATACTTTAGAGTTTCCATGTTCTGTTGTAACTGTAGCCTTAATTTCTGCATTTCAGCTTCTAGATCTTGCTGCAATGCAATTTTTTAAGATGCAGACTACATGTGAGTACTATAATATAGCATTGGCATGATTCCTAATTCATTGTGTTACAGTTTACTTACCGTGCCAACCATTGAGCCTGAGCTGTTCGTCGAGAATGAACTTTGTGATGATTGAGAGCTTGAATAGCTACTGAAGCCTCCTCCATATTTGGAACTGTTGGGGGCAGATTCTTCTGTCTTGTCTGTATAGCCGGATCTATCAAGACCGGATCTCTTGTTGAGTGGGGATGTCATGAGTCCAGGAACCTTCATCAACTTCCTTTGGGAATTTAATCGGTGATTCGACATTTTATTAGAAATGTCACCTTCACTCAATCGATCGACACTTATCCTATCATCTCCACAACCACTATTCTCACTAGACGTACTCACCCTGCACCAAAACCAGATCAGTCAATCAAAAATACCGGTAATTCTACGTTTGCATCTTCATTTAATGATTTTTACCATGAGTTATTAATGGATTCAGATGTAGGTGCTTGTTGACTCAAATGTGGTGTTGAAGCTTTGCTGGTTAATGTGTTGTTGTTGCTGGATGCTACAGACCGATTTTCCATGGTTCTTATGCTCTGAACTTTGCCTTTTGTTACCACATGAACTGCGCAGTATTCAGGTGCCAATTTGCCTACACTTGTAGGAACATCAACTGCCTTGAACTTCCTGAACATTATTAGGGTTTGTTTGTTCAAATATTGTTAAAACTTAAAAGACTTTATTTTAATAAATATTATTAGGGTTTGTTTATAGTTTTTCATTGGAATGCCGTTGAATGACAGATTTTGAATAATCTTGACAGGATACCTTGTGAGGACGTTGCGAGTTGAAGCCCCAATTACAATGCAACCAATGTGATTGGTTGTGATGTACTCTATCAAGGCGCTTGAGACTTCAATGTCATGGAGAACCACTTCTTTTGCATCAATCTGGATTACACAAAAAACTTACCAATTTGATCACAAAAATGATCAACAAGATTGGAATTGTTATATTTACCCCTTTACGAGCACAAAACCCTCGGTATGGAAGGAACAATTGATGCATCTCTTCTTCGGTTGGGGCCCGCCCTGTCCTTGCATCCGATGCAGGATCTGAACAAAACAAGAAGGAATTAAATGTCAGATTGAATGAAATATGTGGTATTATTAGAAGAGTTGTTGTGTACATACTAGTATTCAAGCTATGGGTTCGAACATGAACGAGGAGAACGGGCCGGTGGTCTTTCACGACGAGGTTATCGACGGCCCATTTGACGGAGTGTTGGCTGTTCTTGTCCTTGTCGATCCCGATAACTACAACGTCGTTGTAACCGTTTATTGGGTTGGGATCCAAGGCCGCCATTTTTCGAATGTACGACGGCTTTGGACCCTGGAAAAACCACCTTGCCCGCTCAAGAATTCAGCAGAGATGAAAATGGGAGAGGGAAATCTGGAGAAATTAATGTGGAGGATAGTTTAAATTGTGTGAAAGTATTAGCCTCTCTTTCTTTGGCTTGTGGGTTGCTATTATTAGGCTATCCATAGTTGTAAGGGAATGTCCTGAATCAAACTTGTAAGGTTTTTGCTATTATAAGATTTTGTTGTTGTAGGTATCTTTATGTGCTTGATTCGGCAAGTTTTTCATTAGCTCACAGACTTACTCAATGTGGCACATTTTCTACATTGATGTACATACAATAAATCTGAAAAATTGACCCCTTAATTATATACTTCACGTTTTTCTAACAACCATAAGATTTAGTACATTGGTTAAACACCCATAAGATTTAGTAAGATATTATTTTATAGCTTCAGAGTTCGGAAATACTTCTTGTCCAAAGAAGTTCGGAGGACATTTGGAAAGAATCCCAAACATAAGAATTGTAAACTCCCGAGGAGATAACAAAGATACATAACTTAGCATGCAAGAGGAAAAAATGTGTTACAAAGTTCGCATGAAACAAAAACCAGAATCTAAGATGCAAACACTCAAGACTAGTTCTAGCCCGGTCCCCTTCAGCTGATATCAAAGTGCCATGTTTGATAGATGGAAGGCACCCAAGAAAAAAAGAAGATCCTCAACCACTTTGGTTGGTCATGGTACAAAGAAACTATCAGACTAGTCGATGTAATCCAAAACATCCCAAAAGTCACTCCCTCTTGAATTTACCAAGCAACTGTAGTGGAAGAGGCAACAAGAGAAGAAGACCGCCATGCTCACCAGAGCCACCTGATCTACTTAATCGTACGAAAGAAGAAGAAGGTTAAAACCCCGAGAAGAGTGATCGACTAATCATTTCCCGCTTCCGCCAAACTAGCCAGCAAAGTGTCATTTTGCCATTCTACGAACATGGTTTATCTTGGAGCTAGAACATACCACGAATGAAAAAAATGGAGTTGGAGCGCACGAGATATCAACCCTAACCTTAATATCAAGAACCCTTCTGGACAAAGACGACTCTCGAAAAGAGAGCAACCAAGGGCGGAAGAATTCTCCAGAGAAGGCCACCTCAGAATCTTCTTGCCTAGCACCACAGATGACTAGCTAAGAAGAGCAATAAGAATTCTTGGCTAGGTCACCCGAATGAAACAAGAACCAGAATCTGAAGCAGAAGATTGAAAACCAACGCCTTGACACTCAAAGCTAGAGAGTTTCTTAACCTAACATCGTTAACTGCAGTGGCCATAGACTGAATCCGCTCTCCCGGTCTGAAAGGAAAATTCACAAAGAATGTGAAGTCATAAAAGGAAGTCCTCATGATAAAAATTCTCAGCAAAAGAGGAAGTAGTTGTCAGTTCGGATGGTAAAAAATGGAAAAGGATCAAGACCCCACTTCCAGGTTCTAGGTCAGGAAAGAGCAAAATGTTAGCTCCCAAGTGTAATCAAGTCCTCAACTTTTCCATAAGATAGGTAACTAGCATGTACAAACAGGGTTAAGTCAACCCCATTCATCTTCAAGCCTGTGCGGAGAAATGGTAGGCTGCAGTTGGAAACTTGAGAGGCTATGTGGGAGCCCAAAATATCTGCTTCCTAAATAAGGCCTTTATGAATTAAGGTCCATTGAAAAATATAGAGAATTGCAAATATTGTTCCAAAGTTATAAGTCCACGCAAGTTAAATTAGGCCAGATAACTCAATCTACAAAAAGACGTCATCATAGGCATCCCACAATAAGATATGTGTTTGAGTGAATCTTCCTTTTCCAAAGCAAACATTCCTTTCCGAAAAGGAAAACCTTCCCTTTTGAGAAAACAAATCTTCCTCTTTTTTTTTTTTTTTGTACAAACAAACAACAGACCATCTATTACACATAGACTACGCCTAAATCATCCGCACAAATGATCTTGAAGAAATCCCTGACGAGAAATAGTCTCGATAGCGGGGAGAGAAGGTCACTCTTCAGACTTGCGATTTGATGGGGGAAGGGAGGCTTCGTTCCATCTCACAATTCCACTCCTGAGGTCCTGGATGACAAACTCCTTCTTAGCAAGGAAGTCCGCAGCTCTGTTAGATTCCCTAACAACATGAAACACCCGGAAATTATCAAAGAATTTTAGCGATTCCTTGATATCTAAAACAAAAGAACGAATTTCCCATGGGACTTCCAGGAGTCCCGAATACTCCGAATAAGGGTCAAATTGTCCCCTTCAACAATAATATTTTTTAAGTTAAGACGGATCGCAGGCCGAAGGCCTTCATGGAGGGAAGCAGCCTCCGAGACAAGAACCGAGGAGTCTAGGATTCTGAGCCGATCAATAAAAGAAACACGGCCTAAAGAATCCCGAATGAGGAAACCAATAAAGGAGGCAGAGCTAGGTTTTTTTGTAGCATCAAAATTGATCTTGTAAAAGCCTGTAGGCGGTTTTTTCCAAAAAACAATTGTTCTCTTCTTCTTAATGTTGTGGTGATTATGGGTATGGACCTTACTACAACCAGCATCCCAATCAGTTAGTTGTGCAAAAGCAGAGTGAGCAATCCGATCAGGGGAGATTTGAAGATTTTTGACATTAGAGCGGAAAATTCGATTATTACGACAATTCCAAATATTCCACCAACAAAAGAAGGCAAGGTTTCCATGGGGAGTTGAGTTAACAAAATCTTTAATAGAATCTCTAAAGTTAGTAGAGTTTGGTAGCTGCCAATTTATATTAAGCGAATTAGTCATGGTTTGGAAGATAGTTTTGGTAAAAGGACAATTCAAGAAAAGAGGTTCAGAGTCTTCATTCGTTGTGCCACATAAGCTACAGACAGGGAAAACACAGTGGTAGTATCTGTTTAGTTTCTCTGTTGTCGGAAGACAATCCGAGAACACCTTCCACATGAAGTTGTTAATTTTAGGGGGGCGTTTCTTATTCCAAAAAATGGTTGTGTCAACAGTAGGGGTGTTCATTGGTCTAAGAAGTTTATAAGCTGATTTAACCGAGAAACGTACATCCGGCGAGGGAGTCCATATAATATGATCCTCAAATTGGGTGATTGGGATACGGATTTCAGCAATTTTGGTAATAATATTTTAGGGGCAGGATGTTCACAAGTTTCGGGTAATCCCATTGATTAGTATGGGTAATGAAATCACTAACCTTTTGATTAGACGCAACATTACCTTTAAAATGAGCAATATTAGTATTAGGAATCCAGTGGTCATGCCAGAAATTAATGGAGTTGCCATTGCCCAGTTGCCATTGAATCCCAACTTTAAAGTGGTCCATCAGAAGGAGTAGTCTACTAAATTGCCAGGATTGATTCGTATTACGTTCTAAAGAAAGAACGTCTCTAATCTTAATGTATTTTTCTTTTATAATGTTGACCCAAATGTTATTAGGAATTGCAATAATCTTCCAAAGAAGTTTTAATTGGAGCCACATTATTATCCCATGATTTCCTTAGTCCAAGTCCACCTAGAGGTTTAGGCTTACAGATAGAATCCCAGTGGAGTAGGGTACGTTTAGAAGTACCTTTATTCCAGAAGAAGTCTTTATTAATATCATCAATGACATCACAAACACCTTTGGGGAGCAGGAAGCTTTGCATAAGATATTTAATCTTAGAGGACAAATTTGTTTGGATAAGGAGAGCCCTTCCAACTTGGGAGAGGGAGTCTGCTTTCCATTTTGAGCGTTGTTTTTTTAGTTCATTAATAGCATCACAAAAGACATCTTTGGTAACACGTCCTTGAAGAATGGGGATACCTAAATATTTTTCCATTTTAGAAGTGATAGGGATATTCATAAGGGATGCTAATGCAAGAGCATGAGGTTTGGAGACATTTTTAGAGACATGAAGGGAACTTTTGTGATAATTGATAGTCAAACCACTCTGGGTAGAGAACCTATCTAATAACTCTTTAAGAAATATAATATTGGAGTGATTTGCATTGGCAAGTATAATGGTGTCGTCAGCAAAAGTTAGAAAGGGAATTGGAGTTCCTCTATTGGTGATTGTAATCCCCACTTTAGGACTAGGAGAGGCGGCCTCAATATACAGTTTCCTAGCCAGAAATTCCATGGAAATGACAAAAAGAGCAGGAGCTAAAGGATCACCTTGACGAATTGATACGCTGCACTTTGTATAGCGTAACTAGGGATTATTACATTGTTTTAGGAGTGTTATCATAGGTGTTTGGAGTTATTGTTATGTTCTGAGATATTTATGAAGAAGTGATGAAATGAAGATCAGAAGTGAAGATTATTGAAGACTTGAAGACTTGAAGAGTTGTAGAAGATTGAAGAAACATTCAAAGTGAAGGTTCTGCAGCATTACCGCGATCGCCACCTCAATATGGCGATCACCATCCTACAGCAGAACTTGGATTTGGAGCTCAAGTGAAGACGACGATCACCAGATATCAGATGGTGATCACCAGGAGTCAACAGAGGCTACGACTTAGGAATTCATGAAGATGGCGATCGCCAGATTCTGGTGGCGATCGCCATATTGCGCTGAAGACATCTTTTCGGATTTGTTTTATTTTATTATTTTTGTTTGGAATACTTTTTCCTTGTTTTATTTCGGTATTATTCTAGGGTTAGACTCTATTTACGAACCCGAGTTGCTTTCTTTTATTCATCATCTTTTCCATCAACAACGCTTAGTTCTGTAACCATGAGCAAGAACTAATTCCATTGTTTTACTTAGCAGTTGAAGCCTTCAGTTATTAAGTTGTGAGATTTCTAAACTCTTTTTTTTTTCCTTTGAGTTTGTATTAATTCTCTTGTTCTTCATCTATATGATTTCTATTGGTTTTGCTAGATTGATCACCTAGTTTGATTAATAGTCTTCTATTGCTAGACTAGGAATAGACGGTGGAATTCCTTGTCATTGTAGCATCCATATCTGCATGATCTGGTAGTTGATTGTTTATATGAAAGAGAATTGATTGCATGTTAATACTTGACGGTTGTAAGTTATTGCATGCATCCTTATGATTCCTGTGCTCTTTGCTGCTATTTCATCTAATCTTGAGAGGTTTCCCTGATTGTTGAATAGTAAGTATTATTAGGACCGGTTGGTCTGCTGATATATTAAAGATTGGAATAGGAACATTCCCTAGGATTGATAAGAACTTGAGATAATGTATGATCAACTTGATTGACTGTTGTGTGGATACTTGCTAGGTGAAACCCCTTCGCATATTATTCTCACCAAAAGTTTCTCTGCTTGATACTTGTTACTTTTGTGATCCATATAATCAAAACCCCCCTGGTTACTTGTTACTTGTTCGCTAGTTGATATTTCACTTGACTGCATTGATTTGGTGTTTTGATTCCCTTGAGTTCGACCTCTACTTGCTTTCTATACTCTAGTTAGTATTTTAGGGTTTCTTTGATTTAGCAACCACGACAATTGCTCTATCAAATTTGGCGCCGTTGCCGGGGAATTGAATTATTCTATTTCTGTGCTAATTGTGAAATTATCAACTGTTTGGTGTGAACCTTTATTGTTCAGACCCGTGCTACTGATTCATCTCTTGTTGCCTTTGATCCAGAGACTGAAAGGACGTTCCGTCGGAACCGAAGAGCAGCTTTGAACCAAGACGACGAGATGGGTGAACATGGACCGCCATTGCCTACTATGAGGCAACTCACTGCCCCAAACTTAGACCAACAACCTTTGGCAGTGAGGTTTCCTGAGATTGCTGAAGGTGTGAATTTTGAGTTGAAAGCTGGTTTAATTCATGAGCTACCACACTTCCATGGCTTAGCAGGAGAAGATCCAAACAAACATTTGGCTCAGTTCCATGTCATATGTTCTAGTATGAAGCCTAGAGGTGTTACTGAGGAGCAAGTCATGTTGAGAGCTTTCAGATTTACTCTGAAAGATGCTACGAATGATTGGCTCTACTATCAAGCCCCATGAAGTATTGATACATGGGCTAAGATGAAGAAGGTTTTCTTAGAAAAGTACTTCCCAGCCACAAAACTGAGCAGCTTGAAGAAAGACATCACTACCATTCAACAACATTCAACTGAGAGTCTATATGAGTACTATGAGAGATTCAAGAAGTTGTGCTCAAGATGTGCATTCCATAATTACTGTTAGGCAAAAATTGTTAAAAGAAAACAACTATGCACGAACACATCTTATTTGATTTTATTTGAGTTCGACCCTTATCTGTATATCCTTACAATTCTAATAATATAGATACGTTGAACACTTATAGGTTTGTTTTATGATTTGGGCTGCACCCGGATTATGACGGATTGCCTACGTACCTTCTTAAGAAGGATCAAGCCTTACGTAGTTCAGAGTGATTTGTTTATCGTACATCAGAGGAGCGAGTCTAAGCCCACCTTCTAGGAAGGGTTTCCTAGACGCGATCCAACTATCATCTGTACGACGTGAAAGAGATTAAACCCACCTTCTAGGAAGGGTTGTCTAACCTTCTCACTATATATGTTAAAACATTTTGATGAATTTTATTTGGGTTTTTGTTTGTGATTGAACTCGATGAGCGATAGCTTTATATCGAATTTCCTACGTACCCGTTTAAAAGGGATCAAATCACACGTAGTTCTAGAAAAAGAACCATTTTTGTCTTCTTTTCCTTAAATTAGGGTATGTGATTGAATTCGTTACTCTTTTATATTTTTGTAACGAACGTCCTACGTACCCACTAATATATTGTGGGATCAAATCTCCGTAGTTCGTATTAGTTCCAAACGGGCTCCAAATTTATAGTGACTGAACATAAACATTAGTCCAAATTTGCATGCCACGTTTATGTGGATGAATTTTAATTGGTTAACCCACTGCCATATAGTAGGAAAATTAAGAGATATTCACCACGACACATGCATTTGATATATGTGTCAAAATGAAACTCATATATATGTATCAACTCGTGTAATCATCGTAATGCAACACGGCCCGTCTTTGGTCCAAATTCAAGGTCGGTTATGGACCAATTTTGATATGAGAAACGAACCCGTTTCGGTATGAGAAGCGAACCCGTTTCGGTATGAGAAGCGAACCCGTTTCGGTATGAGAAGCGAACCCGTTTCGGTATGAGAAACGAACCCGTTTCAACTTTTGAGGAAAACATCATGAATCTACATAGAAACACCTCTGTTTCTCTTTAGCAAAACAATCATGAATCTACATAGAGACACCTCTGTTTTGATTTAAGAAACGAACACGTTTCAGTTTTGGTGAAACATCATGAATCCACATTAGAAAGATCTCTGTTTCGCGTTAGCAAAACATCATAAATCTAATGAGAAACATCTCTGTTTCGATTTCAGAAACGAACACGTTTCAATTTGGTAAAACATCATGAATCAACATGAGAAACATATCCGTTTCGGTATGAGGAATGATCCCAACAAAACATCTTGAATCGACATGAGAAACAATCTGTTTCACCTTAGCAAAACATCATGAATCTACATAGGAAACATATCCGTTTCGATTTTGAGACGATCCCAACGAAACTTCTTGAATCGTCATGAGAAACAAATCCGTTTCGGCTTTGTATATAGTGGCTTTGGATCCATTAGAATCCTTTCTTTGGGTCTTCTTTTTATGACAAAACTTAGAGTTTCGCCCATACTCCGATGGATATCTTCTTGCTCGATCCAAGACAAGCTATGGTTGATTAGCATATGAGAGAATTTGATAAGGAAATGGGGTATACCCTATCTCTTCTTGTATTTGTTTCTCTCGGCTCATTGTTTGCACTATGTCTTTGTTTTGTAGATTTGTTGAGCTCTTTTTTGTTGTTTAGAAGAACGGCCAGCCTCTTCCTTTTTATATATATGAAATGAATCAAGATCAATTTGACCTTCAAGATCAAAGACGTTTCTACATGTACCATAAACCGCCGAAGTTGTAACGTATGCCACTAATATGAGCTTAAATGGTACGTGTAACATCTTCTTTATCTTCTTAATTTTGTTTTTGGTATTTTTTTGGTCAAAGTTTTTAAATGTTGCCGTTGGTATTTGAGACTTGAAGACCAATTCAAGTTAATGATATTCATTTGTGGCAATTAGGGTCATTTTAATTACCACTAATTTATTTTGTAACAAGTGAGGGTTACTATATTTCTTAGTACGAACTAAGAATATAATGAGAGGCCCACAAGACTATAATATGTAAGTCTTGTTTTATTTTATTTAAGCATCATTTTTTATGACTAATTTTTAAATCATAAATGCTCAAAATTTGATGAAATTTTACCCCTCAACAATTACACTGACCAGGATCTTCTCATTTACTTGTTTAGTGGCCTGATTGATGAGGATCGTAGAATGATAAACGCATCCTGTGGGGGTAATTTCTTGAAATTGACTATACCTCAGGCTACTGAAATGTTTAAAGAGTTGGCTGAGAGTTCAAGGCAGTTTGGTAGTAGACAGGGCTCCCACTCAGTGAAATCAATTGATTCAGATCGAATGCAGACTGACATGAATGAGTTGAAAGAGATGGTAAAGCTTTTGATGTCATTCATGATCCTAATGCTGAGGTAAACGTTGTTGGTGGATGGCAACCAAGGCCAAGGTATGATCCTCATGTGAATAATTACCAGCAACCTAGACCTCAGAATTCTATGACTGCTGAAGATATGATCAAGTCCTTAGCTCAGACCGTGATGCAACAAAGCGCTGAGACGAAATCAAGCATCCAAAATCTTGAAAATCAGATTGGACAGATTGCTCAAGCTGTGAGTAAATTAGAGGCCAGGGACTCGGTAAGAAACCCGAGAGAGAATGTCAGTGCTGGATGATTAATCCGTGTCAAAACCGCGATCACCATCCCCATATGGCGATCTCCATCTTAGTTCTGAGGAATCCGGAGTTACATAACAATGACCGCGATCGCCATCTAATGATGGCGATCACCATATGTTGCCAGACGAAGTTGAGGCCCCTGCATTGAAACAGCGTTCGCCATATTCTGGTAGCGATCGCGGTAAGGTGACTGCGTACAAAGACGATTATGTTCGCCCAAATTTCCCTCCTCTGCTCTCTCAAAAGCCTGTAGCCCCTTTTTCCTGAAGCATTGAAGGATACTCGAAGACCGGAGAATGACAAAGAGATCTTCGAAACCTTTAGTAGGTGTGAGGTAAACATTCTTTTGCTCAAACATGTTAAGAGTATTCCTAGATTTGCTAAGTTTTTAAAAGAAGTTTGCACTATCAAAAGAAATCAAAAACTAAAGGGAAAGGAAAAAGTGAAAGTGAGTGAACAAGTTTTTTTTTTTTTTTGAGCAGTGAGTGAACAAGTTTCTGCTGTGTTTCAAAGGCGTATGCCTAAAAAGTGTGGTGATCCTGGCATGTTTAGTATTACATGTGTGATTGGTGATACGAAATTTGACAAAGCCATGCTTGATTTAGGTGCTTCGATTAATGTTTTGCCCTATTCCTTGTATAAATCAATAAGATTAGGACCTTTGCATGAAACAAGGACTGTTATTCAACTCGCAGATAGATCTACTGTGTACCCGAAAGGGGTTGTTGAGGATGTGCTTGTTATGGTTGGTGATCTGATTTTTCCTACTGATTTATTTGTGTTGGATATGGAGCATGCTAATAATGTCACACCTATACTGTTAGGTAGACCTTTCATGAAAACTGCACAAACGAAAATTGATGTGAATAGTGGGACTCTCTCTATGGAGTTTGATGGGGATAAGGTGGAATATAATATATATGACATGGATCCCATTGATAAGAATTCTCTATGTGCTATTGATGTGATTACTCCTACTTGTGTGGATGAATTGCAACCTGTTTTAGAGAATGTCTTAGGAGACCCACAAGTAGGTATTGTTTTGTCTACTAACATGCAGGAGTTCCAGGCTAAGCTTGATGTGTTCCTGGCCTCGAAAAGGTCAAGAATGACTTGCTGGAGCGATCTAGATCTCGTAGGGAGTCGGCCTTCTCAAGAACTGGTCGAGTTTGGGAATTCGGAGTGTGGCAGAAGACTTGACAGTAACTGGGGAACTGAATGATAGTGATGTTGTTACTTGTGGCAACAAGCAGCAACGATGGAGCGGATGAATTGTAGAGATGAAGTGAATGTAAAGTGAAGGTTTACGTAGGGTTTGGTAGATAAATCCACCGGGGAAGAAGATTAGAAGTAAGACGAAGGGATAAAGGAGTTAGACTTTGTTTTGGTGACGCCTAGGGGATTAACAAGGAGATGCACTCGACTTTATCAATTAATCCAAAAGCTAAACGTCATATTAATGAAGAAGGCAAGCCATATATATAGGCGAGCCTTTACAAAAGAGTATCTTGCAAAATAAGTAAAGAAAGTAATAAGGAAGATAATAAATGGGAAACTAGGGCCGGCCTCTCAAGCATGAGAGTAGACACGCCCTAAACCTAATGACATATGCTAAAAATAGGAAATAATAATAATAACTAAGAAGATAGTCGGCCTTCACAGCTCGGAGGAACTGGAACCAAGGGAACTGGCTTCAGGAACTGAACTTGGAGTCTGGTACTAAGAACTGAAGCTGGAATAAGAGGCATCCATGCTAGTGAGCGAAGGCATTAAGGAACTGGAGGTTAGGAACCTCAAAGAGTGCTCTGCTGGAGAGGAACTGAAGTTGGCCACGGTGCGAAGGACCAGAGATTGCGTGGCTTGACTGATTAGCTTGGCTCGGGATCGAGTCATGGGTCCAAGTGAGCGAAGACTCATGGCTTCCTCTTCCTCAACAGCTGTCAACGATGGCAGGGTCGCATCACCCTCCCCTTCTTGGCTGAGAAGCGTCCCCGCTTCTAAATCTTCAAACTCAGGGGGAATGTAAGGAGAGAGGCAGCGACATTAAAAGTGGAGCTCACATTGTATTCGCCAGGAATATCAACCTTGTAGGCGTTTTCTCCATATGATTCAAGAACTTTGAAAGGACCATCACCGCGTTGATGCAACTTGGCCTTGCGAAGTCCAGGGAACCATTCCTTTCGCAAATGTACCCAGACAAGGTCACCTGGGGCAAATATCATGCGGCGTCGGCCTTTGTTGTGTTGCTTGGCGTATTGCTCAGCACGGCGCAGCAGCTGTTCCCTTGTTCTGCGGTGCAGTTCCTGTACAAATTCAGCGCGCTTCGCGCCGGGCACAGTTTCTTGATCATGCAGCGGTCGAGGCATCAAATCCAATGGAGTGACTGGGTTGCGACCGTAGACAACTTCGAACGGCGTGAGCTTGGTAGCGTTGTGCATGGACCTGTTATAAGCAAACTCCACAAAAGATAGTAAGTCCTCCCACCTTCGTGGGTTTGACTTAAGAACGGTTCTAAGGAGTTGACCTAATGTCCTATTGGTGACCTCAGTTTGGCCATCAGTTTGGGGGTGGTAGCTCGTGGAAAATATCAATTTGGTTCCTAGCTTACCCCATAGAGTCCTCCAAAAGTGACTAAGGAACTTGGCATCTCAGTCACTCACAATGGTCCTAGGAATCCCATGTAATCTCACCACATTATCAAAGAACAAGTTGGCTATATCAGTAGCATTATTGGTGGTCTTACAAGCTCTAAAGTGGGCCATTTTGGAGAATCTATCGACAACCACAAAAATCGAGTCATTTCCCTTCTTCGAGTCCTGTGATAAAATCCATAGATAGGTCATCCAGGGAACTAAGGGAACTGGTAGGGGAGTGTATAACCCATGGGAACTCGATCTAGACTTGGCTCTATGACAAGTCACACAACTCCTACAAAAGCGAGTAACATGTCTAATCATTTTGGGCCAGAAAAAGTACTCTCTTAAGGCAGCTAAGGTCTTATTAATCCCAAAGTGTCCACGACCTTCATGGGCCTCCTTAATGAGCAGGTTCCTAAGAGAGAAACTAGGGATACACAGTTTTCATGCTTTAAACAAATAACCCTCATCAAGAAAGAAGGTTGCACTCTCACCTTTGGCTAAGCATTCCTCGAAAATAGGCTTGAAATAGTCATCAACTAAATACAAGTCTTTAATGATAGAAAAACCAAGAATCTTAGCATCAAGGGAAGTAAGAAGAACGTACCTGCGAGAAAGGGCGTCGGCTACCACATTCTCCTTTCCTTTCTTATGCACGACCACATATGGAAAAGTCTCCATAAATTCAACCCAACGTGCATGTCTCCGACCTAGAGTGGCTTGGCTCTTCAAGTAAGAGAGCGTTGCATGATCGGAATGGATCACAAATTCCTTTGGCCATAAGTAGTGTTGCCAAGTCCTTAATACCCGTATCAAAGCATACCGTTCCTTATCATAAGTGGGGTAGTTAAGTAAAACACTCCCACCTCTCTCTAAAAACCAAAACCCAAAACCCAAAACTAAAACCCAAAACCCAAAACTAAAACCCAAAACCAAAAACTACAACAATGGAATCAACAGTATATATCCAAAAGCTCCATAACATCGCAGTATAGAGAAAACTAAAAAACAAATTTGATTCCACTTTCTTTTTCATTCTTGAATGGGTGTAAAAATCAAACCCAACCTAACCATTCAAACCAGATCCACCACCATGATGAACAAGAAATCCGACACCTTCTCTCATATGTGATTTGATTTGCTTGTAAAAAATCACCATTTTTTTTTCTTTTGTCAACCTGATTTGGTTTGAGAGGTTCACTTCCTCATATCTGGTTTTGGGGAAAAAAAAAAGACCACATACATATCAAATACAAGATCTGATATTTGAGTCTCTCCTCTTGGTCGCAAAATTACCGGATCTATCAACTACTCAAACAATTTATTCGTATACTGGGTTCCACCATCCACCGACCGGCCGATTCCGACCACCTCTCCGTCCGAACAGCCCAACAGGCGGATCTGAGACCCAAACCAGATCTAAAACCCAAACCAATTTTTCTTTTGTTTAAGGTCTTGCACTGTAACCACTGACAAGTTGAAAACGAAGACCAACATCTATGTACCTTGCTTCTTCTGTTTTTGTTTGGTATAAGAAAGGAGAAGATGGTTTAATTATATTAACAAAAAAGTTTTTAAAAAAAAAACATTCCGACGACTGTGTGTCCATCGTCGTCGCGCCGCTTGGCCCTCTTCTTTCCTGAAATCGTAAGGAAGGAGATGAATTAAAAAATAAAATGAAGCTTATGTTTGGCTTCTCACACAAGCTAAAAAGGAAGCTTATGTTTGGCTTCTCACACAGGCTAAAACGAAGCTTTTTGTTATTGGGCTTGTGCCTGTCACACAAGTCAACTGCAATAAAGTTGACAATTCTTGTTATTGGGCTTTTCAGCCCATTTGCAAAAAAACACATTAAAATTAATTTCTTAAATCCTTGGTTTGAGAGGTTATAGTGAACAATAGTATCAACTAATTATAACAACAAAGATGGTTGATGTATAATCAAATTATAACATCATAATAAATATATGTTTTCACCAAAGAAAAAATAATTGGTCTTTTTGTTGCCTTTCAAGTCATTGAAATTACTTTCATTTCTTTTGGCTAAAGTTGTATACCAGCTCTCGTGATGAAATGTCGTTCCGGATGAGACTACCGTCATGGCTGTGTGGTTTGGATTGTCTGCTTGAGATGAAGCACTTCCAAGAGTTAGTTACTTGCCTAGGTGCATCACACAACTTGAAGATTGATTGTTTTCTGCTTCCGGTGTCACAACGCTTGTGTTGTACATAGTGCAACCCGTGTTCGTGTCCATTCTCTCTCCATCCCGGTGTATTGAGCTTGGTCATCGATTTTCTAGGTTCTTTTTTGACGTTGATAATGGTGCGGGAAGACCTTTTTTTTTTCTCACCCCGTTTCTACCATTACCTGATTTTGCAACATTTTCTTAGATCTTTATGATCTCATCCTTCGGGATGCTCTAGGGCGGTTTATTCTTGTTAGATAAACCCCCCTAAATGCTTTCTTCATCAAAAAAAAATAAAAATAAGTGGGGTAGTTAAGGGTGGCACCCGTGAGCTTCTTGCTGAAGTAGGCGATCGGCTTGCGGTTGATGAGGCTAAAGTCGTAGTGCCAAATCAAAGAAATAAACTCTAAACACTAACTAGAGTATAGCAAGTAAGTAGAGGTCGAACCCAAGAGAATCAAAACACCAAATCAATGCAGTCAAGTGAAATATCAACTAGTGAACAAGTAACAAGTAACCAGGGGGGGTTTTGATTGTATGAAACACAAAAGTAACAAGTATCAAACAAAGGGAGTTTGGGTGAGAATATGATGAGAAGGGGTTTCACCTAGCAAGTATCCACACAACAGTCAATCAAGTTGATCATAGATTTATCTCAAGTTCTATTCAATCCTAGGGAATGTTCCTATTCCAATCTTTAATATATCAGCAGGCCAACCGGTCCTGATAATACTTACTATTCAACAATCAGGGAAACCTCTCAAGATTAGATGAAATAGCAGCAAAGGGCACAGGAATCATAAGGATGCATGCAATAACTTACAACCGTCAAGTATTAACATGCAATCAATTCTCTTTCATAAAAGCAATCAACTACCAGATCATGCAGATATGAATGCTACAATGACAAGGAATTCCACCGTATATTCCTAGTCTAGCAATAGAAAACTATCAATCAAACTAGGTGATCAAGCTAGCAAAACTAATAGAAATCAATAGATGAAGAACAAGAGAATTAATACAAACCCATAGGAAAAGAACAAGAGTTTAGAAATCTCACAACTTAATAACTGAATGTTTCAACCGCTAGGTAAAACAATGGAGATTAGTTCCTGCTCATGGTTGCAGAACTAAATTGTCTGATGGAAAAGATGATAGAAAAGATGATTGAACTAGGGTTCTTAAATAGAGACTAACCCTAAAAATATATGGTAAAAGAAATATCCTAAAACTAATTATGGAAAAAGGGAAATAAACCAAACTAAAGCAAAAGGAAAATAAGAACGAGACATCTCTCGGTATGACGGCTGCCCATAAATATCAAGCAGCTTGCTTGATTTAATTCCCTGGCAATCCATCGTATATTCCTTTGTTCAGCCCAACTCGATGCTTGCTTAATTCTCTTCACGCGGGCCTTCTCCCAAAACAGGCCCAAGTCTTCATCGGCCCACCTTCCATCCAACGTAGCAGCAACATTTACGGCCCAAACTTCAATATATATTAACGTGGCTTCTGCTGAAGTAAGATAGCGATCGCCATCAAACCATGGCGATCGCGGTCGCTCCTGATTCTAAACTCGTCTTTTCGCCTTCGACTCTTCTTCTTCGGGTCTGATCTTCATTTCTTCACTTCTTAATAAATATCTCAGAACATAATAATGACTCGAAACACATATGATAATACTCCTAAACTAATGTAATAATCCCTAGTTACGCTATACAAAGTGCAGCGTATCAAATGCCCCCATACTTAGACTTTTACTCGTCCCGAGTAACTTACAGAAAAGCTACCCATACAATAAAATACTCAAGTCTCAGGAAGTACAAGAATATCTCCTAGTGATTACATAACCAATAAGCTCCTCCAAAACACACAAAATCCAACATCAACAATCAAGAACAATGTGATAAAATAAGCACATACCCAGAACTACACCTTATTCCTCCAAGTGGCCTACCCGAATCCTCCTATACGCCTCCTTCTTATGTCTCCATACGCCAAGATGATCAAGATCCTAAAACACTCAATTTTTTTTATAACACTCATCTTGCTTGGGCGCCCTTTCGGGTTTTCATCCCAACCACTCAATAATTGTTCCAGGCTCACAAAACTCACATCACTCAAGACTTATTTTTTGCCCCAGCCTAATGCCGTTCAAGCCACCTTCTTATTGCATAGATCTTGCTATCCAAGGATTTGTATGCCTTTTTTCAATTTTTGTGGCTTTTTCATACAATATATATAATAAGCTTATGCAGATACAACCAACACCCAAATAATTACATGTGAATACATTCTCCTCCCCCATACTTAAACATTGCATTGTCCTCAATGAAATGGAAGACATAAAAACGAACTCAGGGAAAGAGACAGAAGACTCACATACAAGGTCGGATGACCTTCCTCTAATAAAACTCAAAGTGTGGTAGAATGAGAAATTAGATGAGCACTAAATGGAATCCAATAATGCATAGCTCATCTAAAGCAAAAGAAAGAATACCTCCAATGTAGAAAGTGACCCAAACAAATCAACTCCTTGCAAAGAACATGGTCACCAACAAGCTAAGCTCCAACGAATGTAGATCTATAATGATAGTACTAATGAAACCAAACTTGATGTAATACAACTCCTTACTTTCTTTTCTCTCATTTTTTTTAATCCGATATATTATTTTTTTCTCGGAATGATTTTCGGTTTTTTTTTTTTTTTTTTTTTTTTTAAGACGGGAGAGAAGACTTACAACGAGATTGGCTACTGGCTGTAGAGGACCCTAAGCTTCGGTGATTTCCTCCTGTCCATAGAAAAACTAAAAAGAAAATTAAACCGAACAAAAACAAATAAAAACAGTTACAAACCTCGGGTTGCCTCCCGAGTAGCGCCTTTTTTTATGTCGTGGCTCGACATGAAACTCAAGAGATTTAACTAACGCCATTTGGCTTTGTAAAAACAGTCTCTTGTCTGAATTCTTTCTTGAACCACTCATGAAACGCCTTGAATCTCGTCCCTCTTACCTTGACCACCTTGTCTTTAGCAATGAAGGTGGTTTCATTCACTTTCTCCTCCTTGACCGTATCAGGCGGCTGTTTAAGCTCAATGTCAAGTGTCTGTACACTAGACATCAATGGTATCTCGCCTGGCGAGGTCAGTAATGGAGGGCGATTGCCCAAAGTGTGTGGAAAGAGCTTACCTTTAGGCTCTGGCTTAGCCTGGCGCTCCTGCATGTTAGTAGACAAAACAATATCTACTTTTGGGGGTTCTAAGATATTCTCTAAAACAGGTTGTAATTCATCCTTACAAGTAGGATTAATTACATCAATAGCACATAGAGAATTCTTATCAATGGGATCCATATCATATATATTATATTCTACCTTATCCCCATCAAACTCCATAGAGAGAGTCTCACTATTAACATCAATTTTCGTTTGTGCAGTTTTCATGAAAGGTCTACCTAACAGTATAGGTGTGACATTATTAGCATGCTCCATATCTAACACAAAGAAATTAGCAGGAAAAATCAGATCACCAACCATAACAAGGACATCCTCAACAACCCCTTTCGGGTACATAGTGGACCTATCAGCAAGTTGAATAACAGTTCCTGTTTTATGCAAGGGTCCTAAGCCTAGTGATTCATACAAAGAGTAAGGCAAAACATTGATTGATGCACCTAAATCTAGCATGGCTTTGTCAAATTTAGTTTCACCAATCACACATGGAATGCTAAATATGCCTGGATCACCACATTTCTTAGGCATGCGTTTTTGAAACACTGCAGAAACTTGTTCACTTATTTCAACTTTCTTCTTTCCTTTCAGTTTTTGATTTCTTTTGATAGTGCAAACTTCTTTCAAAAACTTAGCAAATCTAGGAATACTCTTAACAAGTTTGAGCAAAGGAATGTTTACCTCACACCTACTAAAGGTTTCGAAGATTTCGTTGTCGTTCTCCAGCCTTCGAGTATTCTTCAATGCCTCAGGAAAGGGGGCTACAGGCTTCTGAGAGAATAGAGGTGGAAAATTCGGGCGAACATAATCGTCAATGTACTCAGGGGGCTCCTGGTGATCGCCATCAACAACTGGCGATCGCGGTCGCGAATAATTTTTCACTTTAGCTTCTGGGATAGCATGGCGATCGCCATTGCCATATGGCGATCGCGGTCGGGATGCAGATCCTGTTTTGCTCTCTGTAATCTCATGGCGATCGCCACTCAGATCTGGCGATCGCGGTTTTGGCACAAAACAGTCGTCATAAGTTTTTCCGCTCCTCAAGAACACTGCACTGACGTTCTCTCTCGGATTTCTTACCGGTTCCCTGGCCTCTAATTTACTCACAGCTTGAGCAATCTGTCCTAACTGATTTTCAAGATTTTGGATACTTGATTCCGTTTTAGCATTTTGTTGCATCACAGTTTGAGCTAAGGACTTGATCATATTGTCAACAGTCATGGAATTCTGAGGTCTAGGTTGCTGATAATTAAAATTATGAGAATCATACCTTGGCCTTGGTTGCCATCCACCAACAGCGTTTACCTCAGCATTCGGCTCTTGGAGTTGTTGACCACCACTTTGCAGCATAAAAGACTTCATCATATCTTTCAGTTCATTCATATCACTTTGAATTTTAGCGGGATCAAGCGAACTTACTGACTGTGTTCTTTGCCTGCTACCAAACTGCCTTGAGCTCTCAGCTAATTCCTCAAACATTTCAGTAGCCTGAGGTATAGTCAATCTTAAAAAGTTGCCTCCACAGGATGCATTCACCATTCGACGATCCTCATCAATCAGGCCACTAAATAAGTACATAAGGAGATCTTGGTCAGTATAACTATGGAATGGGCAGCTTGAGCAAAGCTTCTTGAATCTCTCATAATACTCATAGAGACTCTCAGTTGAATGTCGTTGAAGATTCGTGATCTCCTTCTTCAAGCTGCTAAGTTTTGTGGCTGGAAAATATTTCTCTAAAAAGACCTTTTTCATCTTAGCCCATGTATCAATACTCTCTGGAGATTGATAATAGAGCCAATCATTCGCAACGTCTTTCAGAGTAAATCCAAAAGCTCTCAGCATGACCTTCTCCTCAGTAACACCTCTTGGCTTCATACTAGAACATATGGCATGGAATTGAGCCAAGTGTTTGTTGGGATCTTCTCCTGCTAAGCCATGGAAGTGTGGAAGCTCATGAATTAAACCAGCTTTTAATTCAAAATTCACACCTTCTTCAATCTCAGGAAACCTCACTGCCAAAGGTTGTTGGTTTAAGTCTGGGGCAGTGAGTTGCCTCATAGTAGGCAATGGCGGTCCATGTCGATCACCCATCTCGTTCTCTTGGTTCAGAGTTGCTCTTTGGTTCCGAAGGAACGTCCTTTCAATCTCTGGGTCAAAGGAAACAAGAGATGAATCAGTAGCACGGGTCTGAACCATAAAGGTTCACACCAAACAGTTGATAATTTCACAATTAGCACAAAATTGGAATAGTTCAATTCCCCGGCAACGGCGCCAAATTTGATGAGGCTAAAGTCGTAGTGCCAAATCAAAGAAATAAACTCTAAACACTAACTAGAGTATAGCAAGTAAGTAGAGGTCGAACCCAAGGGAATCAAAACACCAAATCAATGCAGTCAAGTGAAATATCAACTAGTGAACAAGTAACAAGTAACCAGGGGGGGTTTTGATTGTATGAAACACAAAAGTAACAAGTATCAAACAAAGGGAGTTTGGGTGAGAATATGATGAGAAGGGGTTTCACCTAGCAAGTATCCACACAACAGTCAATCAAGTTGATCATAGATTTATCTCAAGTTCTATTCAATCCTAGGGAATGTTCCTATTCCAATCTTTAATATATCAGCAGGCCAACCGGTCCTGATAATACTTACTATTCAACAATCAGGGAAACCTCTCAAGATTAGATGAAATAGCAGCAAAGGGCACAGGAATCATAAGGATGCATGCAATAACTTACAACCGTCAAGTATTAACATGCAATCAATTCTCTTTCATAAAAGCAATCAACTACCAGATCATGCAGATATGAATGCTACAATGACAAGGAATTCCACCGTATATTCCTAGTCTAGCAATAGAAAACTATCAATCAAACTAGGTGATCAAGCTAGCAAAACTAATAGAAATCAATAGATGAAGAACAAGAGAATTAATACAAACCCGTAGGAAAAGAACAAGAGTTTAGAAATCTCACAACTTAATAACTGAAGGTTTCAACCGCTAGGTAAAACAATGGAGATTAGTTCCTGCTCATGGTTGCAGAACTAAATTGTCTGATGGAAAAGATGATAGAAAAGATGATTGAACTAGGGTTCTTAAATAGAGACTAACCCTAAAAATATATGGTAAAAGAAATATCCTAAAACTAATTAAGGAAAAAGGGAAATAAACCAAACTAAAGCAAAAGGAAAATAAGAACGAGACATCTCTCGGTATGACGGCTGCCCATAAATATCAAGCAGCTTGCTTGATTTAATTCCCTGGCAATCCATCGTATATTCCTTTGTTCAGCCCAACTCGATGCTTGCTTAATTCTCTTCACGCGGGCCTTCTCCCAAAACAGGCCCAAGTCTTCATCGGCCCACCTTCAATCCAACGTAGCAGCAACATTTACGGCCCAAACTTCAATATATATTAACGTGGCTTCTGCTGCAGTAAGATAGCGATCGCCATCAAACCATGGCGATCGCGGTCGCTCCTGATTCTAAACTTCTCTTTTCGCCTTCGACTCTTCTTCTTCGGTTTTGATCTTCATTTCTTCACTTCTTAATAAATATCTCAGAACATAATAATGACTCGAAACACATATGATAATACTCCTAAACTAATGTAATAATCCCTAGTTACGCTATACAAAGTGCAGCGTATCAGCGGTCTTGTAGCAGCACGCCTCCAATGCCAAAATTGGAAGCATCACATTCGACTTCAAAATTTTTAGAGAAGTCAGGGAGCTGGAGCAAAGGAGCATGGCAAAGAACATCTTTCAGCGTTTGAAAAGCTGTTTCATGGGAGGGAACCTAGTCGATCACAGTTCCTTTCTTGGTCAGCTCATGAAGGGGCGTTGCCGCAAGGCTGCTGAAGTCCTTCACAAATCTGCGATAGAAACCAGCTAAACCAAGGAAAGATCTTACCATTGTGGCCGTTGTAGGGGTGGGCCACTCTTTGATTGCTCAAATCTTCTCTTCATCTACACCAAGACCATCTTTCGAAACGACAAAGCCAAGGAAGATGGTGGAGTCGGTGCAGAATGTGCATTTCCCAAGATTAGCAAACAGTTTCTCTTTGCGAAGGCACTCAAGAACAAGGCGTAAGTGCTTCGTGTGATCCTCTATGCTCCAAGAGTAAACAAGAATGTCATCAAAGTAGACAACAACAAACTTTCCCAAGAAGTGTCTCAAAACATGGTTCATGAGACGCATGAATGTGCTTGGGGAATTGGTGAGACCAAATGGCATGACTAGCCACTCGTAGAGGCCATACTTGGTCTTGAACGTTGTTTTCCACTCATCGCCTTCTTTCATTCTGATTTGATGGTAGCCACTCTTCAAATCTATCTTCGAAAATATTGTGGCACCATGGAGCTTATCAAGCATGTCATTGTTTTGGGCAAATAATCTCAATGGACTAAATCGCCTTAGGATGAGGTCAATCAATCGAGACAAGACTAAAAACTAGGACGTCCTAGACAATTTAACCAGATAATGATGAGACGAGAGTAGGATGAGCTTAGCTAGACTAATAAGGATTACAAATAGATGATGGGTCGTAGGATGAACATTGTCGTCGGTCGGATATCAATCCGAATTCTCGATATGACTTAAGCGATTACAATGTTTGTGAAGATTACAAAGAGATTAGTAGTTTCGTGGAGAGTTGTTGGGTGTGGTTCTCTGTATTCTGAGGCTTCTCCCAAAGTCCTATTTATACTTGGATCAACCTTCCTAGAATGGCCTTGATTTGCTCATAAATGCTCTTGATTCCGTCTTTAATGCTCTTGATTGTGCTTGATTCTCTCTTTAATGTCTTTGACTTTCCATTTGATTGTTGATATAATGCTGATAGCAATGAATGAAGAGATATCAGGCGAGATTTCCAGCGATCTTGGTGGGATTTGATCATTTAAGTTTTCTGGGCGTCTGTCTCGACTTAGGACCAAGTGGACTATGGTCGTCTCGACTTAGGACCAAGTGGACTATAGTCGTCTTGAATTAGGACCGAATGGACTGTGGTCGTCAACGTCTTCAATTCAAGCCTGATTCCTAGAGTGAAAGAAAGCCTTAACAACCGGAAGAAGTGACTTTTTAAGGATGTTCCAGTATTTTTGGTAGAACTCAATAGGGAAGCCGTCCGGTCCGGGGGTTTTATCAGAGGGCTGGTCAAAAAAATCTTTCCTAAGCTCAGCTTCTGAAGGAGGTTTAGTCAAATTCGAGTTGTCGTCATCAGTGATGATGGTCGGGATAACAGACAAGTCATCATCTGAGATATCGGTGAAGGGGCATCTAGTGAATCTATTCTGTATTTCTACAGTGATAGCAGAGGAAATACTATCTTGGTCATGCATAGTGAATCCATCTTTGGTGCAGAAATTTGAGATAACTTGTTTACTCATATGGATTTTAGAAATGGCATGAAAATATTTAGTGTTATGGTCATTGTTTGTGCATAAAAATACGACGACTATGGAACGCGTGAAAGCTACGCGTAGAAGGATAGAGGCGACGCGACGTATGAAACGAAAGATGGCGTCGACGTGACGTTATAACGAAGAACGTGTCGTTAAGCTATGAGAATTAGGTCAGCCGCCCTTAGTTACCTTGTTCTATATTATATTCGTGTAAATGGTAAAGGATAAGATGAAACAAATATCTTTTACCATATTTATTATATCGTTAGAAGGAAAAGGAAAAGATATTATTTCCTTAGTAAGATCCTAGGGTTAACCTATATAAAGGTTAACGCCAACCTTTTGTAGGGACATCGTACTATGCCGTAATATCAATACCACAAGAAAGTTCAAGTTTCAACCTTATTCTCTCGTCTTGTTCTCTTATTGTTAAGATTATACCGTTCTCTTTGATCTTTGCCCTACAATTGCTTAGTTATCATCTCGTTGATAATTTCGCTACAAACAATTGGCGCCCACCGTGGGGCTTGATCAAAAAGGTGTCATCTTTCCACACAAAGGGAACTTCTTTTTGCAGGAAGCCATGACGTCTCCAACCAATAGCCCTCACAACAACAGGGATTCAGAGGCCGAAGAACGTGCGAAGGATTCCCTCACTCCCAGGGATGAGAACGTTGAGAAGAACCTCGAAGTCACCCCCAACACTTCAACAGATAACGATCCCGCTGAAAAGCAAGGGGTAGACGGAGAAGTTACCAATGTAGCCGTAATCCGAGCACAAATCAGGTCCTTCGAGAAGGCCCAAGCCGAAGCCTTGCAAGAAAGTGAGAAGACGGCGTCGGAACTCGCCAAAGAAAACGAAAGGTTAAACTCCACCATCCTAGAACTCAAGGCAAACCAATCCGGACAATACACTTACGTCCGCAACCAGAGCGTCGCTCGACGCTTAGATATGGATGAAGCTCTTAAAGAGGACGACGCCTACCACCCCAGAGAAAACCATGGGTTCACCTTACCCAAGGATTCCGCGCGGAAGAAGAAGTCCGAAGAAACCCTAACTCCGGATACCATCGCCGCTATCGTGAAACAACAAATTGGGGCCTTCAAAAAAGAGATGATGTCGATGTCGGGAGCCCCTAAATCCATAGTGTCGGAAGACGAACACGCGTTCGAAGATAACCCGTTCATCAAGAGTATAGCCATCCAAAAGATCGCCAAGAAATTCACCGTCGCGGATCTTCCAGTCTACGACGGATCAGGTGATCCTGAAGAATACATCTTGCTCTACAAAGCTAAACTTTCCACGAGCCCCATTGATCCGCGATTCAAAGAGGAAATGATGTGCAAATTCTTTAGCTCAACGTTGAAAGGCCCCACCTTGACATGGTTCATTCATCTATCACACGGGTGCATCTCGTCCTACGCCGAGCTCTCCAACCAATTCAGGTTACAATTCGCCAGTAGCAAGCTCTTTCCAAAGTAGCCATCAGACCTCCATAAGATGCGCATGAGCAAAGGAGAAACCATAAGAGAATTCCTTAAACGTTTCAACGATGAGAAAGTCACAATCCCAAGTTGCACGGAAGCTACCGCCTCCGACGCGTTCAGACGCGCCCTCCCCAAAGATAGCGACTTGTATAAAGAACTGACAAAGATGTGCACCGAATCGTTCGAAATAACGAGGGAAAGGGGCATGCAAGCCATAAGATTGGAAGAGGACTTGAAGCAATACAATGAAGAGGTTGCCAGATCTCCACGTAGGCGGACCCCTCCGCGAAGGAATTCTCCCCAACGTCGATATACCGATAGGCACCAGGAACAGGGAGGACGCAATGATAAAAGAAACAAACCTTTCCAAAGAGAACCCCAAGCGGTACATACTGTGAGCGAGGTAGAAAGCAACTACGCCGTAGAGAGAGGAATCTCCATGAAGACCGATGCCCTACGCGTCATGAGCGCAATGGAAGGGTTACGCGACGTGCAATGGCCAAGAAAGCAAAACCCTTGAAGGAGACCTGGAACGGGCAAGGGGTATTGCGATTTCCACAATGATACAAGTCACACGACGAATGGATGCTACACCTTAAGAAAAGAAGTGATGAGGCTGCTAAAGAGAGGAGACCTGAAAGATTTACTCTCCAAAGAAGGAAAGAACGCCCTCGAAGGGATACAGAAAGAAAGAAAGTCTCCCACTCCACCTCCACCTCCAGCTCACCACGCTCGTACCATTCATTCCATCATCGGAGGACCTTCAGCAAGCAGATACGCGTTTACGATGGCAAAAAAAAGTATCAAAATTCTAGGAGACGAGAGTAACACGGCGAAAGTCTATCAAGTACGCCCTACCCGAAGCAAGCAGCTTATCACGTTCGAAGATTCGAACGCGACGATGGAGCATCACGACGGGTTAGTAATCTCTCTCACTATTAGTAACCACCTCGTTAAGAGAATCCTCGTGGACAATGGTAGCTCGGCCAACATCATCACTACGGCCGCCCTGAAAGAATTAGGATTATCCCTTAGCAACGTGACCAGGAGATGCGTACCACTAGTAGGTTTCAGCGGCGAAGTGACAGAGATGATAGGGGAAATTACGCTATCAACCTACGCCAGGGGTATTAATACGCGGGCTAAATTCGCCGTAATGGAGCTTGAATCGCCATACAACGTGATCCTGGGAAGACCATGGCTGCACGGCATGAGAGCAGTCCCGTCAACATACCATTAGTCCCTGAAATTCCCATCGCCATGGGGGACGCAAGAAATCATGGGAGAAACTCAAGTTGCTAGAGAATGCTACGATATCGGAATGAAGAAAGCAACCAAAGCGTCGCCGAGGAAAGAAAAGAAAGTGTAGCAATCAAAATATGAAGTGCGACGATCTAAAGTCTTTCACCAAGATACCAAGCATCAAAAGATCCAAGTAACAAGAAACGATCTAAGCAACATGTTCCTAAAGCATCACCCTCCGTAATCTTAAAGAAAGCACAAGAGTCTTCCGAGATCCTTCTCGACCTTATTTCCCTTTCATTTGCATGAGTAGGAACAGTCCTTTTTTCCCTTTCCTGAAGTTTTTCTTTATAATAAGGTAGAATAGTTGTCTTAGCGTCAAAACGACAAGGGGTTGTGGCGACAAAGGGGTCGACGTCTACGTAGTAGTCTTGTCTTCATGAGTATACCTTTTCTTTTTTTCTCTTTCCTTCCCCGATGTGTTCAAGCATGACAAGAGATGTTTTTTTTCAAAGTACTTGCTCTCTGTCTCTGATGTAACACCCAAGCTCAAAAATCCGCGGCGAAAATCCGCGCAGGGGGCGAATTTCGTTAGTCTACGCGTTCAAGGCTCCATCTACGCGTAGGCAACGTTAGCCGAACCGCCGACCCCGAGTCGAAGCTTCCTATGATCATTAGCGACGTGTGGCAATGGTCATAGGGATTGAAGCCCGATACCTCACGAAACCGGCATGGTGCTCTGGGGAAGAAGGGAAACCTATCGCCACCACCCATCTCCAGGAACGCGTATTCACGCCTTCCACGGCCCCTCTGAGAGTCATGAATCCACGGGCAATTCGCCAAACCGGCAGGGACGCATCCACCGGCATCGTAAGTCCTAATACTCAAGAGAACGGACGACATACACGATGAATAGGCCCGTCGATTAAAAGAGTTCGACGTCGACCTAAACGCTAGCGTGAGGCAACGGATCCACCTTTAAAGTAAGGGGTAATGTCACAAGCTGATCAAAATCACACGCTGACCTACGTCCGTCACTCGCTTCTGGGTTCAGAGGAAATGTTGGACCCAAACCTCATGTAAGTCGGCAAATAAGCTAAAGTAAGTCGCATTGACCACGTCTCCCGATCAAATCCAATAAGCACATATCAAGCACCCAAGTCACGAACATGAAGTACCATACAAAAAGATCAGAAATCCAAAAGAAAGCTCTACGCGTTCGCGAGATTAGTAAAAAAAAAAAAGGGAACAACAAGGTATATCAAGTTAAAGTATACAAGACTTCTTTGGTAGCTTTAAACTAAGCCTACAAGAAGCTCAGATCAAACCTACCAAAAGGGGTAGAGATACGTAAGAAAGGAAAAGAACTTCCCAAAGGAACGTATAAACGTCATAAGAAACCGACGACGCGTTGATACATGCCGTCGCAAGAGAGCTAGGAGCGAAAACCTGTTACGTCAGAATTTGGAGAGTAACAGAGATCGGAGGCTTTGATAAATAGCCCATCATAAAAAGGCAAAATTCTTTTTACAAAACAAAGAGAGAGAAAAAGCTACACGTACATGTACAAATGTACAAAAGAAGATTCAAAGAAAGTAAATCAAGAAGATTCATCGCTAGAAGAAGGATCGCCGTCTTCATATTCACAAGCATCCTTCTCCTCCTCAGAATCCTCCGCGACGACATCCTCGCCGTCGCCTTCATCATCCTCGACGCCGTATTTGGGATCAACCTCGTTGAGATGAGGAGCAACATCTTCTTCAATATGGGGCTCAGCCGGAGGCTTCATCGGCGTAGGTCCCACTTCAACGCCCTCGGGACGCTCCGGGTACGCGTTGTTGAATTCCCTTCGCTCCTTCACCGGGTCCCATCCATGAGTACGACCAGCAGCATACTCCTTGATGACCTCCACGCGAGATAACCAAGACCAATACTCCGCAACATTTTTGAGGTCGGAAGCCAACCTCAACTCCACCCGGGCCTTCTCAATCTCCAAAGAACCAATCTTGGCTTGAAGATCCTTGACTTGCCCAGAAAGATCTTCACGAAGCTTGAACTCTGCCTCCACCTTCTCCTTCGCCTCGTTCTCCGCCTTCTGTGACGCCTCGACCAACGACGTAAGCTCCTTAATCTTTATCTCGCCGGCCGATTGTTTAGCCTCCATAGACCTCGTTCGATCAACGAAATCAGAGAAGCGCCCATATGCGCATAAAGAAGCTTGAAGAGCCTATAGAAAGAAGACGTTCAAGTACGTATATTATAGAGAGCGAGAACAAAAGCTCCAGTAAAAAGAAAGCAATTCAAATTGAAACATACCTGCCACTGCGCCGCGAGAAATTCGCCCATCACGTCCTCAGTTTCGCTCGACAAGTAGTAATCAAGGGAAGGAGGATTTTGAAGTTGTTTCATGGCAGGGATAAACGATCTCCCAGACGCGACCGCACGAGAAATCACCCCCGGAAAGTCGTCTACAGACTCGTAGCCAAAGTCCAACTTCTCGACTACCTTCTCTTTGCCCTTACGCGATCTCTTCGCCGGAGTAGACGAAGGAGACGGGGATGAAAGCAAAGAAATCATAGGGATGGCCTGAAGCGTGGTCCCTGAAGCCGTCATCTCCTCGGCGCGACTCCTTTTACGTGACGCTACCAAAGCCGACGCGGACAGCCCTCCACCATGGACGCGAGATAAGTCCGCAGAAACTGAAAGAACCAAAAGCACACGTATAAGAATCATGAGCAAAAAGAAAGAAGAACCGAGTAAAACTCAGATGAACGAACGCGTTACCTGCCGGGAGTACGAAAGCAATTCGACGCCCTTCTCCGTCATGACCATGGAAAGTCCGATCCGCTTCAGGAATGGCAAGAAGCCTATCGATGACCTTCTGGGTCTCTCGCCTTACTATAATAGCATCCATATTCACTACATAAAGGAAGAAAAAAATAAGATCGAGGCCTTGAACACATAGTGCGAGTTTCAAAGAAATCAAAGTTTACCTGTAGGATTACAGCAGTCAACCAACCAAACACAGTCTTCGCCAAGAGAAGACTTCTTCACAAAGTAAAAGTATTCGGCCCAGTGACGATCGGCCTGACTCCCCTCGATCACGATCTTAGGCGCCTTCGGCCTAGACTTAAGGCCTACTCTTCCCACCATCTTCGTTTGGACGTTGAAAGAATAAGCGATATCCTCGACGGCTAGATCGACGCCATGTTTCTCCACCACGTCGTCTAAAGTACCAAAGATCCTCCAAACGCTTGGCAGGAGCTTCCCCATTGCAACCCCCAAAGCGAGCATGAACGCCTTGACCAACGGCGAGAAAGGAAAGTGATGGCCAGTAAGAAAAGGATACTCGTACACCGCAATCCATCCCGGCCGGTGCGCATCAGCAAATACCCCGGGAGGAGGTATCTCGATCTCCACCTCAAGACCAAGATTCGCCAGAGACCGTAACCTTTCAACGTCACGTACCTCTGTTGATTTACAGTCGGAGCCCTTCAAGATAAACTTGGGAACGTAGAAGGAGGCCATTTGGAAGTAATAAGAAGAAGTTTGGAAGAAGGTACGAAGAGAAAGAATGAGCAAGAAAGTTCGGATCAAAGTAAAGAGGAAGCAAGAAGACGATAGTGAGTAATCAGATGGGAGCAGAAAAGTAAATGAGATTGGAGATTCACCCATTATATAGCCAGAGAAGGTCGCGAGAATCAAGGAGTATTCAACGGTATTATAGCCATTGGGAAAACTAGCCGTTGCGTTTCGACGTTCCCGGCACAGGAAACAAAGCTTCTCCCCCGACACGTGTTAAGAATTGTAGAAAAATCCTGATCGAAGCTTAACGACGATGTCGAGAATTTTGATGACGTTATCAGCAACGCGTTCCAGTAATTTTGAAGACGTATTCTACAAAGAAAGAAGGCGTCTCCTAGCTCTTCTTAATATTACGCCTTGTAAGACGCCTTAGGGGTATTGTTTGTGCCTAAAAATACGACGACTATGGAACGCGTGAAAGCTACGCGTAGAAGGATAGAGGCGACGCGGCGTATGAAACGGAAGATGGCGTCGACGTGACGTTATAAAGAAGAACGTGTCGTTAAGCTATGAGAATTAGGTCAGCCGCCACTTAGTTACCTTGTTCTATATTATATTCGTGTAAATGGTAAAGGATAAGATGAAACAAATATTTTTTACCATATTTATTATATCGTTAGAAGGAAAAGGAAAAGATATTATTTCCTTAGTAAGATCCTAGGGTTAACCTATATAAAGGTTAACGCCAGTCTTTTGTAGGGACATCGTACTACGCCGTAATATCAATACCACAAGAATGTTCAAGTTTCAACCTTATTCTCTCGTCTTGTTCTCTTAGTGTTAAGATTATACCGTTCTCTTTGATCTTTGCCCTACAATTGTTTAGTTATCATCTCGTTGATAATTTCGCTACAAACAGTCATTATTACTAATATGTTTAATTTTTGCTCTACGTCTCCAATATTCAGTTTGAAAGTTGAGAAGGTGTTTATATTTAACAGAGTGTGTGGCAATTTGTTTAATAATGGTAGAATTTCCAGGTTGATTCATGAATTCAGCAGGGAGAGCTTCCAGTTTAGCTTCCGTATTTTTAAGTTGGTTAAAGTTATGATTATTGTGGCTACGAACCCAAATTCTAGCAAATTTCTTTAGCAATTTCAGTTTAGAGTTGAACTTAAACATATAGGAACCATGGAATTTGTAGCTCCATACTTTCTTAACCATTTTGGAAAAAGATGGTTTAAGAGCCCAAGCACTTTCATAATGGAAAGGGAGTTTCATTTTGGCTTCATTAATGCCTAAGGAGAAGGTTATAAGGGCGTGATCAGAGGTAGTGAACGGATGATGGTGAATGGTAAGGTTTGGAAGCATGGGAACAATGGAAGAGTGGATTAACACCCGATCAAGTCTTTCCATAATATTATTATGCATGGTTTGGGATTTCTGCCAAGTGAAGGGGAAGCCCGAGACTTTGGTATCGGAGAGGTCAAAGTCATTGAGAAAGGTCTGTAGTCGCAGGAAGCGGGCAGAATTAGGTTGTACGCCACCAATTTTGTCATTAGGATGATGGAGTTCATTGAGATCGTCAATAATGATAACCGGGAGATTAATGTTCACAATTGTCCGGCTTAGAAGATTCCAAAAATTCGGCTTATCCTCTTCCTGAGAAGGGGCATATAAGAAAATAATAATGATATTGGTATCATGGAGGGTATAGTTTACGACAATCATATTAGTATGAATTTGATTTATATGCAGACTATTGAGCGTGGGATTATTTTTATGGAGGAGCCAAAGGCCACCTTTAACCCCAATAGAGGGAACAAAAGTAATTTTATCAAAACCAAGTTTTTTAATAAAACTTTGGGGTGGTGGTGTGTCGACTTTGGTTTCAGATAAACACAAAAGATCAAGATTATTATGTTTTTGGACATAGTTGATTTCAGTTGCAAGTTCTTTCCTACGAGACCCTCGTATATTCCAATATCCTATATTCATAATAAACTAATTTGATTAGTAATACCCAAGTATAAGGAATGGATAGGATTAGTGTAGATTAAACAAATTTGTTCATATCGAAGAGGAGTCATAAGATTAGAATGCAGATTTGTCATTTGAGAAAGAAGAATAAGGTAAGTGTAGATGTAATAATGATAATTATAAATCAGTGTAGTATAATGTTGTAAATTCTCAAGAAGACAAGTAATACTATAATTACTGTAGTCATAACAGATGCAATTAACGGGACATATAATGATGGTTATATCTAAAGAGGTCATAAGAGTAATGGTGCAGGTAATAAGGCAGTAAAGGAGATAGTGCATATACTGATAATTCATGGATTGAAATTGAAGTAAGATGGTGTTCAACAGACAACCATCACAAAACATAGTCAAGGAGTCTTGGTCACGGTTACATTGGTTCGATCCCACGCAGGGGAGGGGCAAAACAATGGAGCAAGTGTTCAAATTTAACAAAACAACAACATCATGTAGATAAAGACTAATCATAAAAACTAATTGATAACAATGGCTTTGTTCTTACCATTTTTGGTTTTCTTCTGCTTCTTGTTGCCTGGAGGAGGGATAGCATCTTCATTCTCTTCTTTTTCTTTAGCTTCAGGTCCATGCTCAGAGTTCTCAATCTGTGTAATCTCCATATTGTCCATCTTCCTCAAGATTGTGCTGCTAGATTTTTCAGAAGCAGCCGGGGAGCTAACTGTGTCAATGTGTGGAGGGACAGGGACAAATCGAGGATGATAAGCAGAGAAGGCAATATTTTGGAGTGCAGGTCGCATCATCCTTGGAGAAATGGCAAGTGGCAGGCTCATGGTGCTAGGTGAGGCATAGGACATGTGATGCATCTGAGCAAGAATTTGGGAGTTGTACATTTCTGGAGGATATGCAACATGTATTGGATAAGCATGAATGTATTCATGTGCAAGGGGGCCAACTCGAGATTTATATGGAACAGTCTGGATAGGGAGAACAACAGTAGATTGTGCAGTGGTATTAAAGTTACCTTGGCCATGGCTTGAAGAAGCTTGGTGACCAGCAGTGATGAACTTGGAAGTATGTGTGGGATCTTGGCGAATGAAGTTGGGTCCTTTCTTCACTGTGGAGATAGCTGCAACCTTTGACATGAGATGGCCTATGATTCTTTGCTTGGTGGCCCTTGCAGCTTCTTCATCTTCATTGGAGCCAGTGAGATTGAATTCAAATATTTGAGGAGGCAAGTTGTTCAGGAAGCAATTCTCAAAAAGGTGATCGGGCTCGCCACAACAACCACACCCTGGTGAGAAATCCTCCGACCAGAGCTTGAAGGTGAGGATAGATTTATCCGAGTGTTCAATTCTCACAAAGCCAGAAACATCAGGTACAATTACATTGATACAAAATCTTACAAATCTCCTCTTATTTTTACGGAAAAGCTATATGGACGCTATTTTTTTGTCTAAATGGACGCGATTCCGTACGCATAAGTTATGAGTACCACATTTCCCCGCTTTATCTATGCGTAACACAACTAAGGGGTAAAAATGGAAACAAATTTGACTACCGTAGTCGAATACTACGCATACTTTAGGCGTACAACTAGCGTACAACCTAAATTTGCACGAGAAATATTTGCCCTAATTTTTGCCGTCTAACCTAAATTTGGGGAATTTATGCCCTACACATTACGCATAGTTTATGCGCAGAGACACTAAGTAAACCTAAATTATGCACTAACCCTAATCATGTTGACTAATCAGTACCCAAATTATACCAAAACATATACGCATAAGTTAGGCGCAAGTTACACGCATACGCAGAGCGTAGGACTGGACAACCTAATGATGTGACTAATCTGTCCAAATTATGCCAAAAATCGCACGCATAAGTTAGACGCACGTGATACGCATAGACAAAGCGGAGGATTGGACCCCAAGGCATAAGTATGCATGTATATTAGGGCTTCTTCAACAAACCACTTCTCGACTTCTCTTCTACAACGGTAAGATTAGGGCAAACAATCTGATTACGTAGACGCACTTTTCCACCGACGATTACTTCTCAACTTAAACATTCTCAATGGAATCACAATCTCCACCGGAATCCGCACCCAAAGAGACACAAGAAACTCAACATCCCGGCCATTAAGATGGAGACGACGGTGGGTTCGGAGGCGCAGTCGAACAACAACAAGTTATGGAGAGATTTGGATGTGAATTGGTCGGCGTTGTCGGAGGCACAATCGTTGGAGGCATAGTCGTCAACACCGGAACCTCCATCCAAAAGACAGAGATTGTTTGATTCTTATACGGTTGATGAGACAATTGATGAGGAGTCACTGCAGTCTTACCTCCAAAAATTCTTGGGTGAAATTGAAGGAGGAGGAAATGGTGATGCTGAGGCTGAAACCCTAAAGGTCGACGGTGATGTCGAAGGAGGAGGAGGAGAAGGAGAAGGCAACAAGGAGGAGGTCGGCGGTATCCTACCCGCCTGGCGGTGAAGGCGGGGACGGCTGCGCAAAACCCTACTATGGGTCCGCCTACTGTACCGGTGAGGTCGACTGCTCCGACGACATCTACGGCTCCGACAACTAGTGCCTCTGCTGCAGCGGGGAGTTCCACTAGTGTCGAAACATCGACGGAGACCCCATGCACCCCGATCGACGGACTAAGGAAATCGGTTAGTTATTCGTAACCTGTCGTTGAATTAAAAATGCATGAATTGATTAGATGCATGTAATGATTACATGATAAAATATGATGAAATTGATAAAACTTGCATGTTTATGAAACTTATGAAATAATGTAGTTTCAGGTACATTAGAATGATTAGATTAGTTATAAAACTTGCATGTTTATGAAACTTGCATGAATTGTGGATTAATAATGTAGTTATGAAATAATGTAGTTATAAAACTTGCATGAATTGATTAGATTAGTGTCCTGTTCGGCATAATGAAGTTTTGCCTTTAATTTGCAAAAATATAAGCTAGCTTATGTAAACAATAAGCTAGGATTTCAAGCTTTTTGACACAATAAGCTAGCTTATTTGTGCACTAGCCGAACAGGCCCTAGATTAGAATTTCTTTTTTGAACTTTGTAGTTTGTTAGAATTGAGTAACTTAATTAGTAAGTAATTTTTAAACTGCACCGTTATAGAACTTCCATGCGGTGATAGACACTGGATTGACCGAGCCTACTCCAGTGAAAGAGGGTCCTAAACGACAGATTGGTATTTCAAAGGAGATACGTGCTCGTAGTAGGTTCATCCACACAGATATTATAGATTGTGTGCAAGCGGGTTATGAGAGGGAGGATAAGGAGGATGATGGGGGAGGATGATACTGACCGTTTGATGAAGCTTCCTGAGGGTGCTGAAAGTCCCGAATATCCTCATGAGTATGTTGAGAGTACATTTGGTAGAGATGAAGGTCAGGAGCCAACTACAGAGGTTACTAAAGAGTTTCCTGAAATTCCTATTGGCGATTTAGGGGTTGAGGATTTTGATTTCACGTATTCCTCACCGATATTTCAAGATACGTCGAGTCCTGTAGATGATGTTCCTCCAGCTGTTCCTCCAGCTGTTTCTGCAGTTGTTCCTCCAGTTCTTCAGCCTGAAGCTGTCCAGGCTACACGGGTTCGAGATGTTGCCACAGGACCTGTGCGTACATATTGCCAATGGCTCGACAATGTTCCCCAACCCCGTTGTTCTCACCTACTTCCCAGCTTCGAGACCCACATTGCTAAGGCAATTTATGAGAGACCGCTACCTGAGGTTGCTCTAGACTATGTTCCACTAGTACAGTACAATAGACGAATACCTAAACGTAAACCTAATCAAGAAGACTCTACTGAAGAGGACACTGATGAAGATGTTCTTTATGGAGGTCCTGGTGGTGTCAGAGTTCGAGGTGCTGGAGGTGTTGGAGCTAGAGGTGTTGGAGGTGTCGGAGTTGGAGATGCTGGCGAGGTCGGTGCTGGCGAGGTCGGTGCTGGCGAGGTCGGTGCTGGCGAGGTCGGTGCTGGTGATGTCGGTGTCGGAGGTGCCGGTGTTGGAGTCGGTGTTGCTGGTGGTAATGGGGGAACTGTCGATGAAGGTGTTGGAGGGGGAGATAAGCAACAGCTGCACCTGTTCGTGGTAAAGCTCAAAGGGCTGCTACACAGGACTTGGTAAGTCTTCATTGCAGTTTATTTTATTAAATTTGTGACACTAATTAGGCTGCATCTGAAATTTTAATTTTAATGTATGCAAAGATATAAGATTTTGAAGGTCTACTTTCAGTCAGCAAAGTTGTACAAGTTGGAGCGTTACATTAGACCAGACCCAGGCAGCTGGTTTAGGATTGCTGAGTGGAGTGGCCTTACTCATCTACGCACTCTTGGTATTGCATCGGGTGTGGACTCTGCGTTAATATCAGCTTTTGTGGAGAGATGGCAACCAGACACGAACACGTTTCACATGCCATTCGGTGAGATTACCATCACACTTGCGGACATTCTATGTATTCTGAAAGTTCGCATTCATGGGAAGAGCCGCATATCATCTATGACTGACACTAAGTTGTACTCTCTTGTTGCCGACCATTTAGAGGTGGACTTCAAGCGAGTGAAGAGCTGGAATAAGGCTGGGGGCATTCCTGTAAAGTGGTTGAGGCGTTGGCTGAGGCATAAGATGTGGTTGCCAGAGGCTGAACGACATGGGTCCCGTATTGCTATATACTACATTTTATTGTTGCTCGGATCGACTGTCTTGGTGGACAAGAGCACTAATGTCGTAAAGATCAAGTGGATACGTTTTTTGTTGGACCCAAACCACTATGATGAGTACGCATGGGGTGTTGTCATTCTTGCTTATGTTTACCACAATCTGGGAGATTGCTTCTTGTGGGATATTGATTAGGGTAAGTCTTGTTCCGTTATTCTATCTATCAAAACAAGTTTATATTCATATTATAATTCTCTTCTATTGTTCAATTACAATGCTGGGTTTGGGCATATTTCCCTCATTTTCGTGGGCATATGGTTACCAACCCCCTATTTCTCGGCGACGATAGAGGAGCTGCTCAAGATATGGGAGAGGTGCCACGTAGCTAGGATCCAAAGCGTCTTGTTGCTATCCATCTATTACTAGACGAGTTGAGATATGAGGAGGTAATCTATTTTATATGTTTACACAACTTATGTTACTTGATAGTGCTACATACTGATTCCATATGTTATATTTTGTTATGTAGGTGAACTGGGTCCCATGGCCCAATCTTGACTATAACACTCCGGAGTTGTCGTCGGCTCGTTTTGAGGGAGTGTTGAGCTGAGGGGATGTGCATGAGGCTTACAACCCTGGCAGAGTCTTGCGTCAGTTTGGACATTTTCAGCCAGTTCCAGATGCCCCTATTCAACCTAGCAATGCCGTAAGAAAGCTAGAGATCAATGGATACAAGGTTGAATTTAACAAGGAGCACATTCAGGCATGGGATGCGGACCTGAGGCCGTTGATTGACCTTGAGCAAGATCACCCCAATGCAAAGCGCAAATGGGACATGGCTGACGACTACTTGGATTGGTATGACGAGATGTCGCACCCTTTGGTGAACCCCGGGTCTGTTAGACGGGATCGTCCAATTCCTCCTGTTCGTGTTGTACGTGCTACTGATTACCTTGTGGTATGTCTTTTCGTAATTAAATTAAATTTGATCATCTTATTATATAGTTAGATTGAGTTGATAATTAATCTTTTTGGAATGGTTTGCTTACAGCGTTGTCAGATTGTTGCCGCCGCTATTCAGTCGTACTTGGAGTCCGATCCTGTGGACATGCCATTGAGCGAAGACGTGTTTCGACAGTGTTTAGAGACACTGACATCTGAAGAAGGGCCTATGGCCCCACCTCCACCTCGTGCTTCACAGACCATGAACCCAGCTCCTATTGTGTTTGAGGATTCTGTAAACGAGGTTGGCCAAGGGAGTGCTAATCATGCAGTTACGGATGATGAGAATGTTCAGGACTTGATGTAGCGTTTTCAATATTCGTTCTTATGACACGTTTTGTTATGTACTTTTGAACATTACGTTCGCTCTATGAAGTATTTGGTTTTAGTTGGTAGGTTTCTGTTGTGTGATAATATAACCATTGATACTGATAAAAATTACATTAGATAATAATTACATTAGATAAGATTCATTGATACTGATAATTCAACACAACAACAACAACAAAAAAGGCAAAACGCATGCACTACGATTACACAATACTATAGGCAACACACTAGAACTGCACCGTCACTACTTCTGAAGATCCCCAAGGATTCGGAGTGTCTCATGAAGACGCTTGACATCATTTTCAAGCTCCGCCAATCTCGTAAGAAGGCCCTCCAAAACTACTTTGGTGTTGTCGTCGTACTCGGGATCAATCCATTTGGCAAACCAACAACCCAATGAACAGTAGTCACCCTTGCGTTCTGGACATGCATAATATTTCCGCCCATAGTGTTTGTCCTGCTTCGACGTTCGGATTTCCGCCCTTTTGTCACAAGCACACATGAGAGGACCCGAGTTCGCATTTGATGCAGTGCATGAATTCTTTGATGATGCCATAACGCAGTTAGTATTGTGGATTTGGCTTGTTGATCACCTTGTCGTCCCCACCTCCATGCACATGCACCCTTTTATAGTAATTTTTACACCATTACCACCATGCATATTGATAACACCTAATTTATACATGTTTTAAGAGTCTAGTTGCATATTAGTTAGGATCATTTTACATGCATATTTTATATATTTTATAGTTAATTTCGCATTATTTTGTATTCGGAGTCTACACTCGTATTCTTATGTATTTCAGGTATTTTAAGGGGAATTTATACAAAGCGTTTGAGAGAAGGTGAGCTGCTGAATTTTGGATCCAAGATATATACATAGCTGGTCAATGGACGTTAATAAATGGGCCGTGAGATTAATTTGATGAAGAATGGTGAAGTGGGCTGGTGCATGATTAAAAAGAGATTAAATTGTTGGGCCGACCCACATGGAAGCAACATTGTTGGCGGTGGACTTAAGAAAGGAGTAGCAGACATGTTGGGGGCCCACGTGGACGAGTTGGACAAGAATGGTGACAGTATTAGGTTTTGTTGCTAGTTTTTTTTGGAGGTTAAGTGGGAACTTTAGGTTTTGAGTTGTCGGTAAGATTTGGTTGTCAGGAGTTCTTATTTTTAGGTTTTGTTAATTTAGGTTTTAGTTTGTTCTTGTTTTATTTTGAGAGTTGGACCGCAGACAGCATTTCAAGAAGGAGTTTTCTTGCCTTCGTTTGATTGGAAGACGGTGTTTATCGTTCTAGCGTGGATCAATTTGGATTATTCATCATCGAGACTAAGTTTTCTTATCTCCTTTGTTTATTGAATAATTCATATATGTTGATTGCTAGTTTAAATCTTTCAGATACGTCTTCGGTCATGTTTGGCTAAATTCCTAGTTCTAAGGTTATGGTGATCCAGACAATGCGTATGTAAATTCCTAGTTTTGGTTGTCAAGAGTAATCAATATCTAATTTTCTCCTCCCCTACTTTTTGCCGTTCGCTGAACACAAAAATCAAGAAATTCAAACTCATTATGGAGATTATCTATTTTTTCCAGCAGTTGTCTAATAATCTGAATTAGTTCAT
Source organism: Oxyria digyna (assembly GCA_029168935.1). Lineage (NCBI taxonomy): Eukaryota > Viridiplantae > Streptophyta > Magnoliopsida > Caryophyllales > Polygonaceae > Oxyria > Oxyria digyna. Next base: position 8,748,726 of record JAPVLV010000010.1, on the reverse strand, counting down.
TGCTATATTCAGGATTGATCCAGACGACGTACGAACACCCTTCAGGACCTCTGTCATAGTGTAGTGAACATCCATAGTACCGTCTTCCATAAGATTCTGTAGCCCGAGATGTTTTCACAGAAGGTAATTTATTGCAACTGCACCATCGTCGTGAAGAGGAGGCAGTGGATCCAAAAATGTCCTTTGCGTTTGAAGTCATACTGAATGCTATGTTGGAGGAAGTATCTATAGAATGTACAGAAGAGTTTATGGAGTTGGTAGACATATGAAGACGGAATGATTGAAAACTGTCCGGGGGTTTTATATCCGTCTTTTCCTTGCAATCCAAGGCAATCTACGCATAAGTTATGCGTGTAGTATAGGGTTTTATACATTTAACCTATGCGTGTATTTTAGGGTTTAGGGTTTACGGTTTAGATGTTATCGTTGCATTTGACTAAAGTATTGATCGTATAAGATGTTATCGTTACATTTGACTAAAGTATTGATCGTATAAGATGTTATCGTTACTTTTGACTATAGTATTGATCGTATAAGATGTTATCGTTACATTTGACTAAAGTATTGATCGTATAAGATGTTATCGTTACTTTTGACTAAAGTATTGATCGTATAAGATGTTATCGTTACTTTTGACTATAGTATTGATCGTATAAGATGTTATCGTTACTTTTGACTATAGTATTGATCATATAAGATGTTATCGTTACATTTGACTAAAGTATTGATCGTATAAGATGTTATCGTTACTTTTGACTATAGTATTGATCGTATAAGATGTTGTCGTTACATTTGACTAAAGTATTGATCGTATAAGATGTTATCGTTACTTTTGACTAAAGTATTGATCGTATAAGATGTTATCGTTACTTTTGACTATAGTATTGATCGTATAAGATGTTATCGTTACTTTTGACTATAGTGTTATCGTTACATTTGACTAAAGTATTGATCGTATAAGATGTTATCGTTACTTTTGACTAAAGTATTGATCGTATAAGATGTTATCGTTACATTTGACTAAAGTATTGATCGTATAAGATGTTATCGTTACTTTTGACTATAGTATTGATCGTATAAGATGTTATCGTTACATTTGACTAAAGTATTGATCGTATAAGATGTTATCATTACTTTTGACTAAAGTATTGATCGTATAAGATGTTATCGTTACATTTGACTGTAGTATTGACCGTATAAGATGTTATCGTTACTTTTGACTATAGTATTGATCGTATAAGATGTTATCGTTATTTTTGACTATAGTATTGATCGTATAAGATGTTATCGTTACTTTTGACTATAGTATTGATCGTATAAGATGTTATCGTTACTTTTGACTATAGTATTGATCGTATAAGATGTTATCGTTACTTTTGACTATAATTTTCATTATATTAGAAGCTTAAAACATACAAACTAAAACTTCGACATTTCTAGAGAAGCTTAAAGCATACAAACTACATAGATTACACATTGGCGTCTTCATAGCATGGTATGTCCAAACGAAAGTCCATGTCCTTGCTCGGGGGTTTGAAGTCACGCCTCCACCTTCTTTTCAGCTCCAAAGGGTGTTGATCGGTGACAATGAAGATCTTGATTAGGGAAACGGTCCTTCCTAGATCGGCAAGGGCATGGGTATCACGTGAGTGTTGCAAGGCTCTTATAGTGTTCCTCCCTCCATGAGAATGAACCATCTCAAAAAAATAGTCTGTGTTGTTTTGGCAGTTATTAAGGGTCCATAACTGTCCTCTTAGCCAATTGATGTCTCTCACACTATCTGTTGTTGGAGCCCAATCTTCACACAGACCACCTTCGTATGTGTGGCTCGTGACAGTGCCCATTCTTCCGCTGGTGGGGACAAGGGAACCACCATAGTGAACTTCAGTATACACTCTCGTCAAATCCATAACGCGATCCATTTTTGTGATAATTTATAGAATGAGAACATGAACAATGGTGGCATTTCATGTTACGTATTTATAGGGTGAACCACCATAGTGGTTTTTTGATACAAACATCTTATCATACGCATAAGTTAGGCGCGTCTATGAGAGGCCGTTGATAATACAACACAACAACAAACAACTTATCTTACGCATAAGTTAGGCGTGTATATATACTTTTGCTACACTCGTAAGCTTTGCGTAGGACTAAGCCCAATTCTGCCTATTTTGTCACACTCGTAACATAGGCGTAGGAAAGTTTCACAATATGAAATTTACTATATAAAGCCTGGTTTTTTGGGACCACTCAATAGAAATCCGTACATATTTTGGAGTTTGGTTGAATTGAGATTCGCTAACACCTCCATAAGTCAGTTTGTAGTCATCGTCCAAACACTCTATAGAGGTGTTGGCGAATCTCGGTTCAATCCAACCCCAAAAAATTGGCGCACTCATAGCGTATGCGTACGACGTTGGAAGATTTGGCAGATTATCTCATCAAATATCTACGCATAATATGGGCGTGTGATCATCAAATTCCCACGCATAATATGTGCGTGTGAGTAGTCGGGTCCCCTATAAAAACATTACAGTGGTATTGTCATTCTCACTAAACGATTTCTTTCGATAATCTCGTTGAATTTTAATAACTTTTTATAATTATCACATGGCGTCCTCCTCATCAGCACCGCTTTCCGATGAGCCAGACTTTATGGTTCGAATGTGCCAGTGCGGTTTGCCGGTTAAATTGTACACATGTGATGAGCGCAGGTTTGCTTGCTACAAGAGACGGTACTATGCATGTCAGACTTATTGGGAAAAGAAGAGGTTTCCAGGATCTTGTCGTACATTTCAGTGGATTGATCCAAGATATGAAGAGAGGGCAAGAGACATTACCAAAGAGTTGATTACAAGAAACTTTGAACTGCAGAATGAGATAAAAATGCTTCGTGATATGAACGGCAAATTAGTTGATGATATATTGGATTTCGTATAAGATGTTCCTTTTTTTACTGTCGTTCGGTTATATTGTAATTTTAATATATTGTCTTCGGAGAAATGATATATGTTTTTTCTAACGTAATGTTCATTCTCTATTTATTACAAATACCGTACAAATATCAGTCAATTACAAATACAGATCCGTTTCCAGAAAACATAAAAGGATCTGGCGGGCGACCATTGGAAATCCGATAATCTCGACAGTCCTTCAAATTCTCAGCAAAGACTGTTTCGACCACAATATGTTTGGATCAACATTTCCACGCCAAACACCTGAAGCGTGGGGTAATGGTGAACCAGACATGAGAACAACCTATAAAAAAGTGAATTAGCGCAAATAAACATTACGTGGAATAAGCGGTATTTCTCGTAACGAATATACGAAACACTTACAGTTATAAAATGGTCGTGGTTGCCAAAATGTGCCATTCCATAAATTAGTGTCGGAGGGCCATTCCCTAAAGACCTCGACCTTAGAGGTCAGCACGACGTCGGGACATCCCAACTTAAAACTACTAGAGCAACCTGATATAGTGTGGCGAAAACTAAACCCATGAATGGCATGTGACACCAATATTTTGATGTGCATGGGCTTCTACAGTGGTTCACATTTTGTATAAGTTCTTGCCAAGTACCTAGGCGCATACGGGCCCTTATGGGCTCGTACATTTCTCGGTTCTGAAGTAACTCCCCAACCAACTCGCGTTGAACTGTTGCAAATTCGGACTCTTCCCTTCCGAGAAACAAGGCCATGGATCTCTAACATTCGTAATGTACGGAAGCCAGAAGTCATCAACATTGTCGAAACCAAAGTTAACCCCTAAATGAATAAGAGGGGCTCTTTGTTCTGTAACATGCGCATACTCCTCTGCTTCTAATTCCTCGGGTATAGGTTGAGATGACATTTGATCACAGTCCATCTCCACTGCAATAGATGAACTTTCTTGTTGCTTCCTAGGACGCCCTGGCCATTTTTTCGGTGGAACAGGTTCGGATGACATCCCATTCACATTCACCTTACTCTGGGGTTTCGGTTTTGCATTCTTTTTCACCTCTTCTTTCTCATATTGTTCCAGTTCTTTCTTCTTGTGCTCAAAATAGCTAGGTTCCCTCTCATCGACCTTCTCCTTCTTGTCCTCCTTATCGTCCCCCTTGTCCTTGTTTTTTGCACCTTTTGGCCTTCTTTTTCCCTTTATCTTTGTCGGTTCCAACATACTACTCTCTTCTGGGTGATCCAAGTCCTGATACAACTCTCCTAGTTGGTATGTAGTTCCTTTCTTCAGGGTTCCGGAATCCAACCTCGCAAACATTTCACGAAGTCTTAGCGTCGAAATGTCCATCCGGACATTTTCCAAAGGCCCAAAAACTATTGTATCATTGTCATCTTCCCACTCCAAGTCCCTCCAGAACTCATGTACATCTTCTGGAATGAGTGGTGTGCTAGAAATTATTGCATTCCCAATGGCGTGGACACAGGGCAACCCGAGGCAGTTCCTTACCCAATGGTCAGTACATTCTTCTTCATATTCATCTCTCAATAGCCGCTCATACGAAGCCAACAACATATCCCAACACCTGTCTGAAATTCTGTAGAAGAGCCTAGAAAATATTGCTCGCACAAGTGGAGGGAACGTTGGGTCATCAAAATCTGTTGGTCTTTTCGTTAATGCAACGTTCAGGCTCGCCCGTATCGAATCAATTTGAAGGATGATGGCACGATGGATCCTCACAGTGACTCGGTTGAAGCTTCCCCTACTAGAACCAATTATATCTTTCAAAACCTTGTGCATTCCCTCCACCCGGTTAGACGTCCTCGTAAAAAAATGAAGATGATGATCTGTCCAGGCTCTTACTATGCTAGTCTTGTGAGGAGTAAGCCATTCTCTTTCCACGTATCCCACAAGGCCGCTCCTCCATGATGTTCTCAATGCATTCAACCTCTCTTCGTATTTTGCTTCAGTGGTTGAGCAAAATAGTCCCCAACATTGGTTTGCAAATGCTTCCACTTTGTTTTTTTTTCTTCAGGATTGACGACGTGTGTGCCTCGATGTTGTGTTTTATATGTACCCAAAACAATAGGTGTTGAACTTCACTCCCGATTACATCGTTGATCGCTCTTATGAGTGCTTGCTCACAGTCAGTCATAATTGTCGTTGGCATCACACCCAAACCTAAAAACAATGCCTTTAACTTTCTCATTATCCACGTGTAATGAAAAGTCTTTTCAACACGTGTGAATGCATAAGAAATGTTGAATGTCAAATGCGTGTCGGTGAATCCCAGAATCTCCACTAGTGGCATATCATATCTACGATAACATCTTATATTCAAAAAAACAATCAAATCAATAACTACACAAACTTGTTTTAAATAAACTCAACTTACTTGTTTGTCTTGTACGTCGCGTCAATGATTACCACATAAGGGAACTTCTTCAGCAGATGCAATAAATCTTGGTTAGCAAAGAATAAGATTGCAACCAAAGCTTCGGTCATTCGCCCCATGAATGCATTTCCATGTAAGTTAGTTAGAAGCTTGTGGTTATGCCGACCTTCTACCACACCCAACTGCCATTTCTCACCATCCATCAAAGGATCTTTCTTCATCCGAGTCCCCATTAGCTGAAACGTACACTCGCACTTCTTCGAGTGAGACTTTCTAATCTTGGGTACCGGCAAATCAGGATTTTCCAAGTTCACCTTTGGTCTACCGGATCTCGGTTTCCCAAATCTATCGCATACCATACTAATTTGATACGGGCTGGAGTTACGCTTTATCAAAGCAATCACCACATGCTTTGCTCTATCTTTCGCCCAATTATACAATTCTTCTTTACTATCCCACACCCGGTCAGTAGTAAAATGTTCCGAGTAATCTTTGCCCTATATAATGGGTAATAACAAAAAAAATTTCATGACTAATTAACTAAGTTCTAACTTATGACTATGGAATTAGTTTAACAACTAATAACAACAACAATTTAAAACTAACTAACAAATTGCATCATAATATAACAACATATATGTAATTGGGTATAATTGCACACTAACCACTCCCCACTTGGATCCCAATCGCCAAATTCTTCATCATCTATGAATCCCGCCAGCGCTGCTCCCTCCAAGCCATTGTCTTCTTCATCTTCTTCTTCACTAGGAACCCAATCCCTTTCCTCATCACTACTTTGATTACCTTCACCACTAACATATTCATTCAACATTTTGCAAAATGAAATTTTCTGTATTTTGGATCTGAAACCTACATACACCTATTATATAGCCTCCTTTTATTTGCTTCTCGTTGGAATAATGCGTAAAAACTACATTTTATCACACGCATAGCTTGGGCGACCCCCTCCCCGAACAAACATAGCCCTACGCCTAACTCATTCGTACTAGTTAGGACAATTATTGCCTTCAATGCTGACAATTTCAAATGTTGATCCCTGTTTAATATTGACCTACCCTTGTACGCATAGTATACGCGTTCACCTTACCTGTGATCTAGCTCAGTCTTCCTCCAGATTCCCTGACATGTCAGATATTTGGACCACGTCAAGTTATACGGTAACCTTATACGCTCAGCTTATGCGTGTAACGTAGTGCAAAGTACATCAATTAGGGTAAAAAATTAGGTGAAATGATTAGGGCAAATAATTACGTATTGTACGCATAAACTGAGCGTGTGAGTTAGGCCAAAAAATTGTTTGCACTAATTACGTTATTAAAAATGACATTGAAATCATGTGTACTCATATCATATGCGTATACATATAGCCAGATACAAAAAAATTGCACAATTTTTCCATTTTTACCCTTCTTCATGCATAAGCTCAACATAGGCGTAGAAAAGGTGGACGCCTAGTTTATGCGTGTGGTTTTGCGTCCATTTAGACAAAAACCAGCGTGCATATAGCCATTGCCTATTTTTAACACTAGTACGTTCATCTATTCGAATGAAAGTACCAATGTTATTGTCTCTAATGATCATATGCAGAGCATGAGCATTATGAAAAAAGAAGGGGAGGAGTGGTATTCGTACCCAAATATCAGCAGTGTCCACTGAGGTGGAGAGGGGATCAAAATCATCACTGAATTGCTTGAGAAGGACCAACTTGTTTTGCACACGATAAGGACGGTTGTTCCACACCAAGTCCTTGGCCTCCCGGTTCGCAAAAGTAAAAAGGATCCAAGTTCCCCATTCGCCAACATCAATATCACCTTCAACTCCTTCCCAACTTTCACGCATCTTGCCCAAGATAGCCGCAAAGGTGATGTTGGTGGTGGTGTCTGCCATTCGGATGAGTAAGGATAAATTGTTTAGCCTTGCAAGGTGATCTTGAACAGCAGGAAGTAGGAGGGGATTGGGAGCACGGTTGGGTGTGAGGTGCTGAGGGAAGTCAGGGAGACCATATCCACACTGTTGGTTGAAAATTTCTTCAGGGTTCAAGTGTTGCGGGATAAAGTTTTGTGGTTCATAGGCATGGCCAAAACCAGGAGCATGCTCCATGGAAGAGGGGGAGCCATGTTCTTGAGGAGCAGGTTTGACATGTGTGGAAAGGGTGGTCATGTTTTGTGAGGAGTTATGGCTTTCCATGAGGCTGAAATCTGAGTTAGGGATGTTTGAGAAGTGTATCACTGCATCAGCATAGGACAGATTGTCCTCCATCGTGACAGAGTAGGATTGCTTATATAAGGATATGAGAGTAGTTGTTATCAAGCAAGAATGGTGAGTTTTGCATTTAATGTCGACTCGGTATTTATAGAGAATGTAATGGATTCAAAGTGCCAACTGAGCAGTCTGGAATACAAATAGTTGTATTCATGTATGCATGAATGTAGTTCTGTAATACTTGTGTCATCCGTATGACAAGGATTAAGGGTGGTTGTTTGTAGCGAAATTACCAACGAGATGATAACTAAGCAATTGTAGGGCAAAGATCAAACTTTACGGTGTCAACGCTTCATCTAGAAAACACCATTGATAAAAGAAAGAGAACTCGAGATACTTGTGTATTACTTGGGGAGAAAAGGTTGTCTTACAATGATAAGGGAGCAATTTATTTATAGGCAAACCCTAGTTCTATCTTTAAGGAAAGAATCTTATCTTTTTCCTTATATCTTTAACCTAATATAAAACATGGTAAAAGATATTCTTTCTAATATCTTTTACTATTTACATAATGAATATTAAATAAAAGACATAAATATTCTCAACCGACTCTATCTCGATCTCGACGACGCCTTTATACTCGTTATTTCTTGTACTCGTCGTCGTCTACGCGTAGCTCTTCTCGTCGACGTACTTAATCTTCACGTAGGTGACCTTGGGAACTCGTAGATAATCAAGGGAACTCGTAGTTGATCTCGTAGGTGATCTCGTAGGTGATCTCGTAGAGGAGTTCATCTATCTCGTAGATGACCTCATCTATCTAGTAGATAGCCTCATCTATCTCGTAGATGGCCTTATCTATCTCGTAGATGGCCTCATCTATCTTGTAAATGATGTCGGGGACCATGTTGATGGTGTCACGGTGATGAATGACCTTGGGAGCCTCGTTAAAACCTCTTCTTAGGAAAACCTTGTGGGAAAACCCATGAGAAGAGTAAAAAGAGTACTCTGTGCTTAACTTCGTGATGTCGACAATCATGTTACTTGCTTGGACGTCTTCTATTGGTCACCCCGTCTTCATGTACATCCCAACGCGTTGACCCTACGAACACGTCGCAACCGTAGTGGTATTTATAGGCACAAACAATACCCCTAAGGCGTTTTATGGATCTTATTGCCTTGCAGATCTGGGAAACGTCTTCATCTTCTTCAGTGCCTTCTCTTAACCTCAACGCGTTGCTGCTATAACTTGATCCTCGGAACTCTATTGCTTCATAATCGGCTCCTTGAACTCGCGTTCTACGTTTGACCATGTCTCTTCTTTCTAACTGGCGATAGGCGATCTGGATCTTGGGCTTCTTACGCCTTCTTTGGAGAGAATCAACTTCGTGCTTCATCGACTCTGAAATGTCGCGGGCCGAATCTGAAATCATGGCTAATGAGGACTTCGTAAGTGAAGTCGTTGCTTCACCATAATCCTCAACTTGGTTACTTGGATCATCCTGTCTTCAAGCAAATTTTTAGATGGTGATTTACTTCTTTCTTGTAAGATATCTCCTTATTGGACCTTTGCCGCATGTTTGGATTCTCAATGTGGTACTTCGAGCATCTTCTGCTCCTTTTTCTAAGGATATCACTTTTGGAGGAAACTACTACTTCGTCACGGATGAGAGAAACAATCGACTCTTTTAACTTCTTTCTTTCTTTGCTACTGCATACTCAGATCTTTTTCTCTTACACTTGTTCTCGACCAATCGATGCTTTTACTCAGGGAAGTTTTGGGGACACTTCGTCGCTCGTTCTTAGACATTGTGGAGGCTCTACTCATCACCCCTGGCTTGGGTGACGTGAAACTTTTCAGCTTTCTTGACTTCTCTCCTTATGCACTTGCTTAGCGTGGAGGTACTCTTTTGGAGGTTGTTCTGGGAAAATAATCTCAATCGACTAAATTGCCTTAGGATGAGGTCAATCAATCAAAACAAGACTAAAAACTAGGACGTCCTAGACAATTTAACCAGATAATGATGAGACTAGAGTAGGATGAGCTTAGCTATACTAATAAGGATCACAAATAGATGATGGGTCGTAGGATGAACACTGTCGTAGGTCGGATATCAATCCGAATTCTCGATAAAGTCGGATACATGTTCATGAGTACTTTTTGAGACTCCGCAAAAGGCCCCTTTCAGACATACCCTGTGAGATTTGTTTGCCTCACACATGCTCTTGAAATCTTCATCATTCCATTTTATGAGCATCTGGTTCTAAATAGTTTGGGTAATCCAACTGAGCTTCTGACCACTTTCTCTTGCTCTCTTCAAGCTATATCAAAGGTACTGACTACATTTAACAACTCAATTCTTCCTCAAAGCTTGCGAATATTTGTTCTTCCAAAAATACTCTGCATGCACCGCAAGTAAATGTGTTTACTGATGCATATAATAATAAAATAAAATGTTCTACAATACAAAAGAAATCTGACAGCCTAGTATAGTGTTATAAAACATTAGATAATATTAGCAACTGAGTCAAAGGATATTACTTTGATTACATAATATCCTTTGATTACACCTGCAAAGCATGGAACTTCAACCCTTGATAGAAAAGGGAGGAATCACAAACCTTAAACTCATCGAACCAGATATTCTTTACCGTAGGTGGAACTTGATTCCATCTGATACATGCTCCTTATGCACTCGCTTAGCGTGGAGGTACTCTTTTGGAGGTTGTTCTGGGAAAATAATCTCAATCGACTAAATTGCCTTAGGATGAGGTCAATCAATCAAAACAAGACTAAAAACTAGGACATCCTAGACAATTTAACCAGATAATGATGAGACTAGAGTAGGATGAGCTTAGCTATACTATTAAGGATCACAAATAGATGATGGGTCGTAGGATGAACACTGTCGTCGGTCGGATATCAATCCGAATTCTCGATATGACTTAAGCGATTACAATATTTGTGAAGATTACAAGGAGATTAGTAGTTTCGTGGAGAGTTTTTGGGTGTCCGTCTTGACTTAGGACCAAGTGGACTATGGTCGTCTTAACTTAGGACCAAATGGACTATGGTCGTCAACGTCTTGGACAAACTGGACCGGCGAAAACCGGGCCAAACAGAGGTCACGATGGGTGATGGCGACGCGTTCTATCTCTTCGTGTTTTCTTATTTTCTTTCTTCTCTGGTATATGCTTTGAGTTTTGGCGTCTCTTCTTATGATGAAACTTCTTAACTTCCGTGTCTACTTTGACATACTTTTTTCATAGCGTACTATTTTTTCTCTTCGGCGATTCTACGCGTTCTCACTTTCAACGCGTCTCTTATAATTACGCCACCCCTTGCAGATGGGTGTTGGCCTCTATTGCCTGGGGTCTTGCTAGAAGTTGGAGAGAGAGATAGACTTGCTCGACGTGAAGCTTGTAGACGAGCAGTGGAGATATGTGAAGAAGAATAACTAAGTAAAAGGAGGTCTTGAGCAACGTACCCGGGATGAATAGATTGTGCTTAGCAGTTTAGGAAAGTGCAGTTATTCTTGCTCTAATGACTCAAGGACGCCGTGAATTTCTTGCTCTGATGGCGATTATGTCATAGGTCTGACCCCTGGTGGCGTTATCATGGCGGCACAGCTTGATCTTCATGTGATGCTCTTAGATTGCTTCGAGCCTTAAGGAGGTGTAACGAGAATGTTCTGGAGAACGCGTCGGGAGACGTCTTTGGAGAACACGTTGCACATCTGGGAACACATTGGCTATGACACCTTGTGTCGACTACACTGACTTTTACCTAATGCTTTTGGGAGAACTGCTTCTTTTGAATGTTTTTCTTAGATTTGTTCCGCGATTACTTCGAGCTCATCGTGCTTTCAGTCGTACTAATGCTTCTCATGACTAGATCATGCGTGCTTCTCTTAGGAGAATTCTTTGAGATGCTTTTATTTTCTTACGGAGATGAAATTTTATTATATTCGTTGCGATGCTTTTGATCGTGTTCTTCCTCTTTTGGGCGTTTTAGGCGTTCTCTACGCGTAGAATTTGGGTGATCTTGGCCAACTCGTGATTGCCGTTCTCGTTCATATTCTAGCTCTTGGATTTTTTTATGAACTCTTGCTTTCGATTGAGATTCCTTTGTCTCGTCTTTCTTTGTTGCAAACTCTTCCTTGTATCTTGCGTGACGTTTTCGACTTCACATGATCTTCTTTGGCGATAGCGTATTCGTCTATGGGTTGAACGAGTAATTTTTCTCTTTGGATCGTCTTGACAATACTTCTATCTTTCTTGTTTCCTTGAGTGGTCCTACCCCTTTTGGTAGGTTTGACTTAGGCTCCCCGTAGACTAGGTTAGAGCTACCAAAGACCCTTGGGCTTGCTTTACTTGTTATATCTTGCACATTGTTTCATGCGTCATGCGCGTTATTCTTCGCGTCGGAGACGTCTTGGGAGCTTGCTCTTTCTTTGGTTTTGATGTTTTATGTGCTATGCTTTGGTACGCGTATCTTGCTCCGCATACGTGTAAAACTTTTTCTTTTTGACTTTAACTTCCGTGACCCCTTACGCGTAGCTCGTTTGTGAGTGCGTAGGTTTGGTCCTTGGATTTCGCTTTTGCTACTTTATCTTTAGGGTGTGGTTTTCTACCCCTGGTATGACACTTTGTTCGTAGTGAACGCGTTAGAGAGTTTTACTTACTTGATAGGGTGGTACGGTCATTGCGGCTGCTTTTGTTATTTGCCGGCTTATATGAAGGTTGGGTCCAGCATTTCCTCCGAACCCTGAAGCAAGTGGCGGACATAGGCCAGCGTGTGATTTTATCAGCTTGTGACGTTACCCCTTACTTTAAGGTGGATCCTTTGCCTCACGCTAGCGTTAGGTCGACGTCGAACTCTTTTAATTGACGGGCCTATTCATCATGTAGCGTCCGATTTCTCGATTGTTAGGACTTACGATGCCGCCGGTGGACGCATCCCTGCCGGATTGGCGTTTTGACGATGACATGATTATGCAGAAAGTAAACTTACTTAGACATGCATAACTTGGTAAATATGCACTTCAACTTAGCTAACAATCAATGAAGTTCTTACGGATCTTCCTAGGACGCGTCGAGTTTCCCAACGCTCTCATCCTTAGGAGTTTTTCATTTCGGTGTTGGAAGATTCTTTTCTCAACTATCTTACTTGGAACACTTTTGCTTTTGGTGTTTCGATTTTAACTTCTTGTGTTGTTCTTTTTGGCGAATTGCTTTTTCTTCGCAAACTTAAGGAGGATTACTTTGATCTTACGCTCTCTTTGGCGTGGTCTTTAGTTAGCGTCTTGAGACACGATCTTTCTTTTTTCTTTCAACTTGATGAAGTATCTTTTTCTTTTCCTCAGATTAAAGTAAGATCTGAAAGGCTTAGGTTCCATAGAGAACTTACTTGGTTTTGCTGCACTTTGTACTTCCTTAGGCGACTCTTAGCGTCGTGTCCGAACTTGAGACTGTCTTGATCCGTCGCGTTCTTATATTCCACTTAGTTCGTACTTTGAATGATAGCTTGGAGATCATATAATGATGGAGTTCTTGATTTCACGTCTACAAACGTTGGAGAAGGCGTCGCGTTGAGGGGCGACGTTGATAACTTGCTTACGCAGTGGCTGGTCGACTTCTATTGATTTTTCATCTTTGACGTGATGCTTTGCTCTTGATCTTTCTGGAGGGAGAGCTTTTGTCACCTTGTTTCTTAATGATGACTTGGGTATCCTATCCCCCTTGTGATGATTTCAGGATGGTGTTCAGAGTGAGATTATCATATAGTAATCCAAAGTCGTCGTCTTGTCCGACGTCGTCATTCTCTTTGTTGTACTCTTATTTAGCTTGAACAATAACAATTCTGAAAAGCTTATCCAATCAAGTGTGATTTAGATCATAAAGACTTTAAGGAGAGAGTTTAACGAAAGACTTAGGAGGTAATCTCATATTTGACATGCAATTCTTCTACTTTTCAGTTTATGAGCGTATATGAAGGTAACATGCATCTTATGCTAATTGAATCTTATTTATCATGCACGTTAAGGTGAGATATGATCATGGAAACTTGGTATTTGAATAAAGATATAGAATAAATAAGTAGAGAACTTAGCTTATGAGTTGTGATTAGATCGAGATGTATCGTCTATCTTTAGCCTTTGTAATTGGCTTCTTGGACGTCGCGTTCCTTAGACATCGTCATGGTCGTACCAAACTTGTGGAGATATTACCCCTTGTCATGGAGATGGGAATAAAGCAACGTGGTGTTTCTTGCCTTTGGAGAGGAGTTCGTCTGACATTGTCTTTGACGTCTCAGGAACGTGTTGTTCATGGCGTCTTAGCGCCTTGATTGTCTTCTTGGAGGGTCTTACATGATATTTTTAATCCTTATCTGATTTCCTTGATTTCTTGAAAACTTTCGATAGTTCACTCGACGTTTACGAGCGAGATACGGCGTCGTTATCATCATATGCAAGCAAAAACATCACGACGTGTTTAAGCAGATGTATATCATGCTTTATCAAGGTACAAACTTTATGAACTTCTACTTAACCATAAGATTCTGATCTTTTTAGATTCTCATACTATAATCTTGAATCTCAAATAAGAATAAGAAAGATTTAATCTTTAGATTAAGTCTAACATGCTTTTCTATGGTGAATATGCAAATCTAGATATGGAAATCTCATGATAATGAACTTAAGAATTTTCCTTTAGTATGATTTCTATGTAGCTTATTCTGAATTGATATGGATATAATAGATTTGAACCTTTTATAACTCAAAGGAAGAAGATTATGGATAGATATTACCATTTTGGTGAAAGAGAAATCTTCCTTGGAGAACAAGCAACTTTCTGGATTCTGCGGTCATTTTGTTTATGTCGGTCTGCTCTGTAGAAAATTCGGAATTGTATGATTCCCACGCCATTCGACCGATATTGAAGTCTACTTTAATCCCTCAAAATTTCATTGAATTTGGACATCGGACGGGAGACATACGAGATCTTAAAAATTGTGTCGCAGACATCTACGTGAACCAGGAATGATTTCGGATTTTGATCTTCTTCTTTGATCTTTGAAGGCTCGTTAGGTTTTGACTTTTTTGTGAAGAATAGATGGTTTCTTTTGATGAAAAGAAGGCACTTTTTTTTATCATGCCCCACGGTGGGCGCCATTGTTTGTAGCGAAATTACCAACGAGATGATAACTAAGCAATTGTAGGGCAAAGATCAAACTTTACGGTGCCAACACTTCATCTAGAAAACACCATTGATAAAATAGAGAGAACTCGAGATTCTTGTGTATTACTTGGGGAGAAAAGGTTGTCTTACAATGATAAGGGAGCCCTTTATTTATATGCAAACCATAGTTCTATCTTTAAGGAAAGAATTTTATCTTTTTTCCTTATATCTTTAACCTAATATAAAACATGGTAAAAGATATTTTTTCTAATATCTTTTACTATTTACATAATGAATATTAAATAAAAGACATAAATATTCTCAACCGACTCTATCTCGATCTCGACGACGCCTTTATACTCGTTATTTCTCGTACTCGTCGTCGTCTACGCGTAGCTCTTCTCGTCGACGTACTTAATCTTCACGTAGGTGACCTTGGGAACTCGTAGATAATCAAGGGAACTCGTAGTTGATCTCGTAGGTGATCTCGTAGGTGATCTCGTAGAGGAGTTCATCTATCTCGTAGATGGCCTTATCTATCTCGTAGATGGCCTCATCTATCTCGTAAATGATGTCGGGGACCATGTTGATGGTGTCACGGTGATGAATGACCTTGGGAGCCTCGTTAAAACCTCTTCTTAGGAAAACCTCGTGGGAAAAACCATGAGAAGAGTAAAAAGAGTACTCCGTGCTTAACTTCGTGATGTCGACGATCATGTTACTTGCTTGGACGTCTTCTATTGGTCACCCCGTCTTCATGTACATCCCAACGCGTTGACCCTACGAACACGTCGCAACCGTAGTGGTATTTATAGGCACAAACAGTGGCCAACCAAGAGGTTGTGTGAGGAGTAATAATCTTGCCTTGGAATTGATAACAATACCAAAGCAAAATAGTATCAAGACAGATCTCAGAGGAGCAACAGCAGTAGATACAAAATGAGTCATAGTAATCATTTGCCAGGGGAAGGGTCTTAAGGCACAAGGCCGGTTCGAGGATCACCACCTCACACTGAGCCACCAAACCAATGGGGTGTTTGTCATGACTCATCCAATTGCTGACACAAGACTTTAGGCAAGCACTCGAGCCAGAAATCAGAGAGTGAGTCATCCAAAAAACCAGCCACGGATGGGGAATGTTATAGGGGGATCTGTAGAGATAAAGGAGAGGGATTTTATCTTGGGAGAGAGCGAAGCAATTATTGTAGGCCCATCGAGCCACACGGATGCATGCAGAGCTGGCAAAGCGCCGATCTGGCGAAGAGAGGTGCCAATCCAAGGGCTTCTCGCTGCAGAAATTAAACATGCACAAATAAAGAAGTAATGATTGAAGCAAATAAAGGGGAAAAAGTCTAGGATTCACCAGATTGCAATTGAAGACAAACGATCTTCTAGGGCAAGCTGCAGAAAGGCTCCAGTGAGGCGAGATGATGAGATTATTCATCGGGAAACTCATATAGGAGGGGTCTAGGGTAGGGTTAGGTTTTGGATTGGAAAAAAAGGTAGAGATTAGGGGAAGAATGTAAGGGAAAGGAGATCGGTGAAGGGGAAGGGGAAAGCCCCAAACCCAGATGGAATACAACCCAGATCATCAGAGGGAGGAGAGAGAGAATGTAGAGAGAGGTGAGAGCGGAATGCTTGACAAACTTAAAAACTAAATGGCACAAGAATAAACTATTGTACAAATCTTCCCTCTTGAAAAGACAAACCTTCCCTCTTGAAAAGTCAAACAATTCATTCCGTAAGGCAAACCTTCTCTCTTGAAAAAGGCAAACTTTCCTTTCCGCAAGGCAAACCTTCCTTTTTACAAAGCAAATCTTCTTTTTGAAAGGCAAACCTTCCCTTCAGTGAGACAAACGTTTCCTTTTTATCAACAAAGTATTATGCTAAACCAAGCTTAGCAGGCCAACTTTGTCGGATCTGGAGGAAAATGATTTTCTACCAAGGAGAATGACGGGCTCTCAGTAATACAACACACCCCTCTAGGTTTCAAGGACAATTGTATCAAACTTTTGTAGTAACAACAGGAAGAAGGATGAGATTTCCGATGAAGGCTAAATTAATTATACCAAGATATTCCACAATTAAGCAAAGATACGCCACTAAGTAAACTTGCTACCCAAGGACCGTACAAAAAGTAAACTTCCTGGAAGCAGGGGAAGAAGAGTGGTCATCAAGGAGATCTGCAAAGATTAGCGTCCAAGTTAAATAGTGACTATAAAAGGAATAGTTGACCCATGGTGAAAGGGACAGAACTTTGGAGAAAAAGAGAAGAATTACTTTGAATATTCTCGAACCTGAAACAAAGAAACAAAGATTACAGATTAAAGAAAGTCGACACTAAATCAAACACAAATTAAGATTAAGAAGAGATAAAGTGTAATAATCTTGATTATCTTGATCCCCTCCTTTGGACAAATAATGATCTAAGCGTCGGAGGGACAATCACGGGGACATCCTCAGGACCTGTCTTGTTTGCAAGAAACGAAGGAATCAGGACTGAGCCATTTGGACTCAAACTCATTTAGTAAAGAAGTAAAGGATATTGGTGGACTGGACAATAAGCGAGGTCATCAGAGTCGGATTTTCGAGGGTTATTTGTATGTCGCCTTCCCCCACAAATTTCATATACAAAATACATATTTTGATATTCATTCAGTCCAAGGAAATGTGGTAGTATAGGTGTAGAAAATCACCAGTCGTAAGGCTTTATATCCAAAGATGTGGTAATAGTAGTAGAAAATCACACCAGTCGTTCGTTAGGCTTTATATCCTCTGATTTCCAACACATGAGACGTTGTCTACGTACTTTTAAATTTGAAAACTAGTCTAAGTATCTATTTTGGACTGTTTCGATCAATTCGTACACTTGTGACTTGATTAATTGCCTGCATCAAACACAAATTTAGGAAAAGCAACCCGAGCGCATTGAAGGCCACATTGAAGGACAACGTCCACATATATTATGCATAGGGCATGCATTCAATGATCTGAATTTGATGTATATCGCAACATCAGGTACGTGCTGTATTACATCAAATATAAGAGTCCAAATTACTGTATTAAACATGGATAAAACTCTTCACTAATCTATATATTAATTATTAATCTTGCCAGCTAGTTTGCAACACATTCAGATGACCAGGAGGAAGAGGAAGAGGAAGGCTTGGTGGGGAAGAGCTCAAGGGTCTTGAGGATTTCATGGTCGCGGTCTTGGTGGTGGCTCGAGTCAGACTCGGTTGTCAACCATGTGACGTCCATTGTTGAAGGACCCCTCCATTGCACATCTCTCGTTGCCTACATCGCGATATTCGTTAGATTTAAGCATTATCAATATTAAACCCTAGTGTATAAGCATGAACATATATATATATACACCTGAGGAGGAAAGACGGGGAAGATTCCGGAGGGATATTGTGTAGGGAGATAAAAGTAGTACAACATGTTATTGTTGTTGTTGTTGTTGTTGAGATGAAGTTTGCGAGCGAGCTTCTGCTTGTTCCTGGCCTTATGGTTTTGGAACCAATAGAAGACGTTCTTGGACTCGACCTTGCCGAACTCCTTAAGCTGATCAGTGATCTTCTGTATCTGTTGACCACTTGGTGTAGTGAGTCCTCCTTTGAACAACCCTTTGAGGATCATGACTTGCTCTCCCGTTGGCCTCCACCGCTTGTTCGAGCTCGTTTTTGGTGCACCCATAGATAGCTAGCTAAAGATAGATGGATGTTGTAAGTGTGAGTTGGAGTAGGGTTTTTGGGATGAGTAGGGTGGTGGGTTTATATAGAAGCCGGCATAATAATGTTGGTACGTGTAGATGGGTATAAATTAAATGTGAGGAGGCTAGCTCGATCTTCTTTATTCTCAAACAAAATTATTAGACAACATAAAACAGCTACTCCGTACTCTACAAAGATTTGGTGGCCGGTGTGACATAGCTATATAAATAGCTAGTAAATGACGTTTCTAATTATAGACCTCTACATATATTTTCAATTTCTGTCTATAATTAATAATTGTTCATATGGGATAATCTTTCAATATTAAGTCAAATTATCATGGAGTACTAAAGTAACATGATGGTTTACCCTCGTCAAAACATATACAAAAGTATTTTTATTGAATGAAAGGGCCAATAATTAATCTTATGGCTATATACTATACCACCAGTACATCGATCTCTTAATGTATATATTATGTACGTACGCCATCTTCTAATGTCTAGCTTGATTATTATAGGTTATATAATTTTCTTCTTGATTTGCCAAAATTAGTCACATATTTAGGTTATGTTTGAAATGTAACTCATGCCTATATATACATTTATTTGCTTTGTAAGGTCGTCTTATTTAGTCATTTCTATTCAATGTGCCTAGCTTATTTGACCAAAATATATGTGCTAATATTGTCAAAGGCCTAGCTTAATTATGAGACAGTGATTAGCTATTTAATAAGTTGCAGTTTTTTTAATATGGTAAATAAATAAAAATGGGGATTGAAATAATTTATAAGACTTTTATGGTGATATAAAAGCTAAAGAAAATAATAAAAATAAAGTAATGCACTAGATGCTAGCATAGGTCACTTCTCTTAAAGGTCAAAACTGCTAATATCCAATATTTTCCGCTAATTAATCGTCATCATGATCGACTCATCTCGCATTGCCATGATCATGATCCTCTGTATCGAAAAATATACTCGCTCCGTTCCCTAATGTTCTTCTCATCTTCAAATTTTACACTATTTACAATTTAATACAATTTGCTAGATTATTCTCAATCTATAAGAACAAACATGGTCATGCGAGATATTGTTTTGTTCGTATCATTGAGTAATTTAACAATATCAAAATTTTATAATTTTTAAAAAGATATAATAAGAGATATTAACGATGAAAAACGTATCTCAGCAAATTTGTCAAAATGAAATGAGAAGAACATTAAGGGACGAAGGGAGTATTCAATATTGAAAAGGAAGCCCGAGGACAAGTGCAACTAGAAATTATGGCACTCCATCGATCTATCGAACCAGTTGAAGTGTTTTGTTGCAGCAACTATAACAATTATTGAAAGCAAAAACTAGATATTTGTAGTGTACGTGTGTAACCAAGCCAGTGTTGAATCTGCAGTAGCAAGATAAACAATCGAAGTTACTTAAATTTTGGATACATTTATTGAAAGTGATATATAAGAGGAATAAAACACATATAACAATGCAAACATTAATTTTTCTTCACTATGTAAGTATAAGTATATTGAGTCTGAAGCCGGAAAAATAATAATGGAAGGGGATGATAGTAATAAGGAGATGGAGGATTGATGATCGAAGTTAATTACTCCGTGTCTCTGTTTGTTTGTCCATTTTTCTTTTCGGGTGTCCTCTTTTGTTTGTACACTATTTTATTTATGTCACTTTATTCTACCTATTTTATCTCTACTATCAACCTATAATTACCACATTTTTACTATTTATCTCTCTCCTAAATTCCAATCTTATCTACTCTTTCTCTCTATCTCTCCTCTAACCATTCACTTTATACTTTTATCTCTCCTATAATCATTATATTCCTACAATTCCTTAATTCCCGTGAAAATCGTACTTGTGGACAAACAAAAAGGGACGGAGGGAGTATATAAACTACGTAAGCAGGCCCCTCTCTTCCACGTGACAACTTCTTGTCGAACCCCCTATTTATTAATTCATGCTCCCCTACATACTAATGCACAAACATGACGTATGTATATGTATTACGGAGTATGTACTATTCATTGTACTGCGCTTTTATATAACCTTGTGCATGTTCTTGAGATCGACCTATAAAAATATCCATACATTTTTCTTTAACTATTTTAATGTTAGCTATATAAGGTTGATGCTTGCACGATTTTTGGATACTCAATGAGATTTAAGTGAATTTTAATAAAGTTATGTATTATTGAGTTTATTCATGCATGAGTATTTTTGTTGGATCTGTAGGTTAGTATATAACGAAGAAAAGTGAGACATAAAGTGTCCAGTTCTTGAGAGCAGCAAAATAATATGAAGTAAGTTATAACACGTCATTTTAAGGTGAAAACTCTAGATAATCAATTAATTATTTTTGATAATCAATTAATTATTTTTTGATAGAAACCACTCTTTTTCGATAATTAAAGTTTTACTTTTATATATATTGAAGTTGAGCTTCTCAGCTGAACAATCAGAGTACAATTGTTCTACTTCTTTGCTTTCTTCGAATTGATTTCTTCTATCTTTTCATCTGAAACTTCATGATAATACGAGCCAATATTTCTCAAACAGTTATTATCTTCAAAACTGAAGAAACCAAGGAAGAAAACCAAAGAAAACTGAAATTTCATAAATTTTCATTCCAACGTTACTTTTTAAAAAAACTTGTATACCTTGTAAATTACTACTAGTTTTTAATTATCAAGTCAAGTGATATATAAAATTATAAAGGAAGAGATTCAGGTGAGAATAAATATTACTGTGCGAATATGCGAATGAATGCACATTTAAGTCATTGACATGCACTTTCTTCAATAATGACATGCACATTTAAGTCAGTGACATGCACTATTTACAGATTTGCATGTCATTGATAATATGTGAAAAGTACATGCACACACCCCGCGTGTGCATGTCATTACTGAAGAAAGTGCATGTCGCTGACATATTCGTACAATAAAAATTCTCACCTAGATTCAATTATAAATAGTGAAATATAGCACATAAATTTATATCTTAATGAGATGATCGATCTACTTGTGCTTACCTACTACCACTACTAGAAAAATCTTGTATAGCCATGTATTGATGGGGATGGAAGATAGACGTGGCTAATTAGCCATGAATATAGAGACGAATCAAAAGCATTCATGGCCGGAAAAATCAGCAATGAACAACAGCCACGGATGGTCCGTAGCAAAGAATGGCTACGGAAGTCAGCCACGGCGTGTCAGTGGCTATTTTCTACCCATGCAATTTGGCCACGGATTGACCATGGCTAATCAAATTTAAAATTAGCCACACCCGTCCGCCACGATCAACTTAGTGGCTAAATTTATAATCAAATATATTATTTGAATATGGATTAATCCTTCAATTTTATATGTAAAAAACTTGTAATAACAAAAATTTAACACAATAAATATCATCATTTTAACTAAAATATTATAGAACAAATCTTATATTAGCTCCACTATCAATGAATATTTGAAAATCATATTATGATCAGTACTAACTACTTTTAAATAAAATGGTTTTCATCAATGAAGACTTGGAATATAATTTTGGTTGGTTGTCAATAATGTATTTATTATTCTCTTTAACCCATTTTATAAAATTGATTTGAGATAGTTATATTTTTAAAAGGAATTTCCAAACTAAATATTATAATTTCACACCAAAGATTAGAGGACAAAGGTGTCAATTAATAAATATTTCACGAGATAGAAATGCAAATAGATATTGTAGTATGAATATACAATTTTATAGAGATCATTATCTAATTTCTGGAAAATATTCTCCAAAATACCAATGTTTTTCAATTTTCTACTAAGTATTTACCAAATCTATCTATCTATATACTAAATAATGCGGTGTTTTGACACATCCTACGTTCAATTGGCCTATGTATTACATATATAT
This sequence comes from Oxyria digyna, assembly GCA_029168935.1. NCBI lineage: Eukaryota > Viridiplantae > Streptophyta > Magnoliopsida > Caryophyllales > Polygonaceae > Oxyria > Oxyria digyna. Next base: position 8,726,341 of record JAPVLV010000010.1, on the reverse strand, counting down.
TAGCCAAATATAATTAATTTAGTAAACTTATTTCAATCAATATTTGATCTGCAATCTATATTGTTACATATATATTATAAGAAAATATGTATATCATATAGTTCAATTTCACAATCACACATACTATAAATAATGATAAATAATCTCAATTTCATTACATCTATATTATATAATATAAGCTTTGTATATTATATGGTTCAGTTTCACTACATTCATAGTAAACAATATGTACTTCATATACTATGCGATAAGATGTGTGTGGATAACTTATTCCATCTAATATTTAATTTACTCTCCTTACAAAAATTATCTTTTAATTAGAGAACAAATTGATTTTTTAACTCATTCCATCTTTATATGAAAAAAGTATTTATACATATTTTTATCTACTTTTTATATATAATGTATTCCACCCCATCTCCTTAAAAACTTATTTGTAAAATAAAGTCTAACTAAAACCAAAGTTCTTAAAGCAATATTAGACATAAATTATGAATTTCATTATGATACTTACACCATCAGATAGACGATTCTCATCAGATTCTAAAGGAGAGAACTTATGGTGGTTGTTTGTTAACCATTACCATCAAAAAAATTCATTAAATTTCACTCTTTCGAGTGGTTTGTTTCTTCTAAAACATTGACATGTATATATAGGAACTGGTTCAGGTGAGAACCAACGTTCCCGTGAGAACCACTAACATCTGTTAGATGTAGCAGAATCAGACGGCCCATGTTATATCTCAACATCTACTTGTGTCTGCCATCTTCATCGTGTTGTTCAACTATCCACCTCTCCTTTTCCGACTCCTCACCTCCAACTCCATCTCCGGAAGCTCACCCTCGACCTCACCATCCCCATGATCCGCTTCTTTTCGTGAATTGTATACTCAGTTTTTATGAAATGCATAATCAATTTTTGTGAATTGCATACTCAATTCAACAAGCGTAGAATTTATTACTTAATCATTGCTCAAACGCCAGTTTGGTAAAGCATGGTAACTTAATCATTGCTCAAACGCCAGTTTGGTAAATCATTGCTCAATAAATTGTAGTTTTTTAACTATTTTGTATGCTACAAATTTAATACAAAACATTTTAATTATAAGTCTAAAATATTTTTATCTTTTATTTCATGGTTTTTATACTAAGACAACATGTTTCTATTTTTAAAAAACAATTATGTCCAAATACTTAGGTTACCAATTAATATCTTAATATATAGTGAGTACTACATAAAGTTGGATGAGAGTCGAGAAACAAGTTGCGCTCCCACACCTTTCTAAATAAAAAATCTCAATCTGTGAAAGATAAATGTACCATTCCAAATATTTCGATATAAAAAAATCACTTTTGAACTTTAGTTGAAGAAAATTGACACAAGTGAGACTAATTTTTTTCTAATACCATAGATTATTACATATAAATTATATTATATATAAAAACTAAATAATTAACCGCGCATGACGCGAGAAATATACTAATACTAGTACACTTTAAATTTTATCTAGAAAAAGAATTATTAATGTTCATTATTTATATACAAGATAAACAATTATTCAAAAATCTAGAACTATGATTTCTAATGCTTATCTTGTTAAGAAAACATCTGTACTTTTTGATTACTTTTCAAAATTTATTAGTAAAAAGGATTTTATACTCCGTATGTAAATAAAATATATGTGATGGTTAATAATTTGGTTCTTAATAAATCAATTTATATAGAACATTTTTACATTCAAATAAGAAGACAAAAAAAAAATTATACTAATTGTTACTCCCTAATTTATAAAGTAAACTAAATTTGAATTTACATAGAATGTATTGTATTAATTTTGTTTTAAAAAAATTTATATTCTATCTCGAACTAAAATTGGTAAACCAAATAAAAGTACTTAATTCACTGAATCTTAACCGTTCTTTATCTTTTAAATCTAACGGCTTAAAAGTTTGATCCATGTGATGCATACGTAGCCAATCAGAGTTAGACACTCATATTCTCCTTCTCTAATCTGGTCCGTCTATTCACTACCTCAATCAAATCAATATCTCAGAAGAGTTTTTCTTCTTGCTCACTCCATTTGCCTCTACCTCAAACTCTCAAATTCTCCTTCAACAAAATCAAAATCAACAATAGGCCTGTATCCAATAGCCAAAAACTAAAACAAAATCTCCTATTCTTCCTTTCTCTTTATCAACCGTCCATGTCCGAGCTCAACATCAGAGGAACTCAAAGTTAAAGACCAATGGAGCTTATATGCGCGAACCTTGTCCAGTTGTCTACTGAAGACGGAGTCGATTCGACGCCTTGTCCCCTCCCGAAAGAACGCCGTCATCTGGTCAAGGCACCACCGTCGTACGAAGCCTTGTCCCCATCCGGAAGAGCGTTGTTGTCTGGTTAAGGCACCACATCCGACATTCATATACCGAGAGGATTTTATTGTTTGTATCTAGGTCTTTGGTTTAGAATTTTCTTATCATTCTTCTATCCAGATCTGTAGAAATTATATGCTCTTGTTAAGGGTTGAGGGTTCATCTTGTAGCTATGTACATCAAAAGTAATGAATGACCAATTGACCACTGAGATTTACATTCGTCTATAGATTTGGGTTATTTGTATAAATATGTCATCTTAATTAGTGATGATAGGATTAATTCGAAGTTTTCAATGATATTATATCATAACCCATCATTTATATATATAGTAATGATGATTATATATTTCAAAATAAATAAATAACTATAGTATTTTAAAATAAAATAAATTTATTTATTTTAGCAGAAACTAATTATTACTCCGTAGAATACAATAACAATAAAATAATAAATTAAGAAAAACAAAATAAAAAAATATATAGGAGGCCACGGCTAGGCGACGGAGGTACTGTGGATAAGGAGGACGATTCATCCATGCTATAAGCTTGGTGTGTCCGTGGCTACATGGCCACGATCAATCCGTCCCTAAATTCATGGTTGATAGCCACAGATGGGCCGTCCCCAAGATTTGCTACGACCGATATAGCCATGTTTTTGGTTTTCCGTCCCTAAATCCATGGCAGATTGCCAAACATGGCCTATTCATGGCTATTTACATAGACAAGCTACTATTTACATAGCCAATAGCTTGTCGTGGCTATCATGGCATGGCTATAGAGGATTTTTCTAGTAGGGTATGGACTATTTTTACTAATTGACTGGTCGCTATATATACTCCGTATATTGGTTTACGTTCCCTTGCAAGTTGCAATAGCTGCAAATGCATGTGTACTAAGTTGTCAGCGGTGATTGAAAAAATTTCTTAACAAACCAAATTAGTATTAATATTTTAAATTGTGTACATGGTAACTTTGACATGAAAATGTTTATATATTTAGATCAAGTGATCAGTTATTTAGAATTCCATCTCTTTTACAAATATCTAACCGAATAAAACTTTGTTGTATGTCTAACAAATAACAACTTACTCCGTATTTGGCAAAATGTACACGAGTTAGGAAATGTTTTTGAAAGAAGCGACTCAAGGAAATAGAATTCTTATTGCATGTGTTTCGTGAAAAATAAGTAGTGATGATTTTTTGGTTAGCTAGGTGAAGTACCCCCTCTTCGCGCGGGTCATAACGAGTTTTTACTTTTATCGATATTTATTAACATAGATATTATTTTCATGCATACAATTATATAGTACTTTATAATAAAAGAGTAGATTTTCTTATTTCAGTAAATATATAACTTTTAACGTATATATATTATTATCTTTGTGTTTTAATATAAGATATTAGTACACGAATATACAATGTATAATTAGTTAATTACTAATTATTACTATTACATATAAAGTAATTATCCACATACATAATAGCCTATTTGAATTTATCATCATAAACTATAAGGATTGGAGGTTTGTGGCGGAAGCGAGCGTGGCCGGTGCGATTGGCCGGTGCTCGGGTTGCTCTATAGCAGTAAGGATTGAAGGCGAAAAATGAAGTAGATGAAAAAGGTAAAAATGACCATGGAATAGAAATGATACAAGAGTTTAGAGTCTTAGTTATATGTATTTTGGGCTATACCAACTAATACACATATATATAATTACTCGAAAAGAAAATTGTAATTTCAGACGTAAGAGGAAAGGAAAAAATTGAATACATTGATTGATATTATGAGTTGCTGCCTTGAAAAACACAATTAGGGCAAACTATCAAATATCCTGCCTTAATTAATTAGACTACTTGGCATAAAAAATTCCTTTTATTTTTTGGGGTGATGAAATTATCCAATACATACAGTAAATAGGGATGAGAATAATTGTCCTTGATAGCCATCTTTCTTGTTGAACCGTATCGAGCGAGACAATAGAGTGTCACGGTGACGTCAGGTGTCTGCATAGCGGATCTAGTAATTTATTGTCAACGCCAGCCCCGTCGTTTTCGTCGATTCGTCTCACTTCTACTCCGGCCAGTTCCATCCTCTCTCCTTTTTTCCCCTTCTTTCCTTTCTAGCTTGCATATATTTTAGGACTAGCTAGCTTCATTTTTAACTTCGAAAAAGTTTCTACAGTACGTAGGATTGTATGAACACATTTGCACGAGGAACGATTGGACAGATCGACATCTTCAATTTTGCTAGTGAAATATTTTTCTATGTTTGATATTGATGACTTTTTTTGGTTGAAGAAGAGATGTTGAAACAGTGTCTATGACATTGGTTTCATATTGTATGTCTGAATTTTGGTGATAACAAACTTTATCGCACTTAATGTCCTTAAGTGTCTTCACAGAAATAAATAATTAAAGGAACAGCTAGGACAGAAGGCGAAGGAAGCAAAACAACTCAGTTCCAGACTTCCAGCAGATCTAACGCGCCCATAATAGCAATATGAAGCAGCGTGCCTAAGGTTGCGAAACAACTTACTATTCTTGGAAAGCGGTACACCCTATGGCAGATTAAAAAGATTTCCTTCGTAGAGAATATCATTCACTCCTTTCCCCAAGGATGATCCGTTGGAAGATAATTTGTTATTTTCTTTTATAATGTATTTTACGAACAAATCTTATAGATCTTTCTTGGGCGTACGTGAGTTCTAGCATTTCTATGGTTTGTGAGTGTTAGTATTAATAGAAGACTACGTCCTCTATTAATATTTGTTGAAGTCGTGCTGAAAAGAAGATTTCAAGAGCTCATTGAAGAAGAAGACTTTGGCGAAACAACGTGCTTCATGAACGTGTAAGTGTTTCGATAGGATTTGGAAGAGTGGGATATATTGTTAAAGATTATGAATTACAAGTAAGGGTAACTTAGATACCTTTGACAAATTTAGGTTGAGAGAATTGACTTAATTGTAGCAGTCTCTGATTAATACACGGTTCAAATCCTACTAAGTTAAAAGCCTAGAGGTAGATGTACGTTTTACTTAAGGTTTCCTCTCTAAGAAACATTGTCTATTATTTGATTCTGCATTCTATCATTCCGCTGCACAAGAAATTGTTCACTGTTTTTTGTCTAACATACAAGCGTTCCAACAAGAGATAATATTTTTTAAGTTTTATTATTATTATTAAATATAAAATAGATATATTTTAAAATACATGTCAAAACTTAAAGAAGAAATAACATTTACTCGATTAACTAGTGATCGTCCCGTACCACGTACGGATAATGAAACGATTTTATATAACATAATGAATTAAAAATATATTATAGAATAATTAACTATAGAATTAATTTTTGATATTGCTTTGTTTTTATCAAATACATCATATGCATACATATATATAAATATATTATACAATAATTAACTATGATTTTGTTCAGACATAATTATCAGTTGAGTACTTGAGTTAGTGGAATAGTAGACTTGACTACTTGGGTTAGTGGAATAGTGAATTTTCACATGTTAGAGTGAGATAGTGAGTTAAAGGAAAAAATAAATTAAAGAGAAATTCACATGTCTCTACTCAAATTTTGCCAAATAACGCAAGATTATGTGAAAACATAGCTTCAACTTTAACATTGTATATATAAGATGAATTACTTAATTAATTAGTGTCAAAAATAGATATTGATGTGTTTGTCTGGTAATTTTCAGAGGAAATGGAATACTCAATTAATTACCTAAAATACAATTAACCCAAGTCTTGAAAGGGAGGGAATAATGAATGTCTCCACAAAAGATTTGGGGAAGTTAGTTCTATTAGTCTATTACGCACACATATGCATCATCCAAATTAAACATGCTCGATCGACCAGATATATATTCAGAACTGTATCATATGTATGATACAATGTGATAGATGTGACATTTACATGATACATAAAACTCAAGCATTTATGATAAATAATGCTTTTGCGTTTGCCCCTGCTTCTTCTCTATTGCAATATACTCCATATGGCATACATGTGTAGATATAGACATATAGTGATGTCATTAATCTGAACAGGGCCGGCCATAAGGGTATGCAAGGTGGTCGATCGCACCGGGCTTCAAAGTAGCCCATATGTCATATATAAAACTATCATAGCTCAGTGGTAGAACGCGCGCAAAGTAGCAAGAAGACCCGTGATTGAATCATGCAGCAGCACGCTCAAGTATATTAATTTTTTATTCTATTTGGGCCATTCTAATGATAGATTTCCTCTTTCCTTCTCTCTACACTTGAAAAACGTTTTTAATGGCAAAAATAATTTAAATAACCCAAGCTTTGGTTGGTGTTAAAAATATAATCCAATATACTCTTGAGTTATTTTTAACTTAAAAAAATACTTAGGTTATATTTTTAATCCCTAATCAAAGTTTGAGCTATTTTAATTATTTTTGTCTAATTTAATTTCCATTAACTTATCAATTGTTCTCAAATATAATCGGTTTCGTTGCTTATCGATTTGACTTTTTCCATTTTTATTATTTTTTGCAATTTTAATTTTTTTGGAATTAAATTTAGTATTACAAATTTACAATTATTATCAATGAATTTTGTATTTATTTATGTACACATTATATATATAACATTTAAAATTAATGGTTAAATTCAAACTTACAAAAGATAATACATGCTCGACCCTAACATATTTTATTTTCATAATTAGTTACAACTATAGTGATATCACGTAATAAAAATAATAAAATATTTAATTTATTAGTTAATATATACCTCTAAATTGTTAAAATAATTATTAAAATAATACGGAGTATAAAAAATTAATTAAAATTTTGCACATGACCTCTAAAATTGATTGGACGGCCCTGAATCTGAATTGAACTGAAATGCCCAGGGAGGTTGATGAATGCCATGCATTAAACGTACGTACTGTGTCTGCATGCATGGCGTACGTCATATACTCATACGGAATGTATATGTGTTGTATATAGGAGCACATAGATAATCACATATGTTGGGCGGATCGGAATGGACAAAAAATTACGGATGAACGTGAGATGTTTGAAATAAATGTACACACTAATAGAAAGTCGAAATTGTATTATGTGTTTTGATTTTATTTTTTTCCGAAAGAGAGGCGCTCTCAGGAATATATAAATAAACCTACTTTGTCATTCGGCGGGGCGTAGAAAAATCACTCACATCATCCGCAATACACGTACGCACCCAAATGACGGAAACTCAACAACATGAAAACCTAACGGAAAAGAAAAAACAAAAGAAGCTAAACAATCGGCTACAACATTAGCCTCCCGATACACATGCCGAAATTGAATTTCTCAATCCCTACGAAGGAAGCTTGCGCCAAAGAAACAAGGCTGAACAACGGATGGCAACGCTCCACGGTTTTGCCTAATAACAGCACCGCAACCTGTGAATTTGTTTCCAGGAAAACCCTCATGTAGCCTTTGTCCCAGGCAAATATGAGACACGAAACAATACCCCACAACTCAGCTATAGGGGCCGAGCAGGGACCAATATTGTGGACGAATCCACCGAGTTAGGACCCCTTGAGTCACGAATGACTCCCCCTGCAGAGGCCAAACCCTCCATGACAACTCCGTCAGTATTCAACTTAACCCAGTGCATAGGAGGTCGAATCCACCTGACAAGCATTTCCTCATAATCCTTAGTACTGATAACAAGACTCGTGTGCAGAACCTTCCTGTACTCCTCAAAACAGCCTTTAATGAACTTAACTTATCACCACCAAATCTCTCCTTCCTAAACACCCATGAATTTCTCCACTTCCAAATATTCCAGAGAGTAATATAACAAAGAGGCTTGCCCAATCTTGCCCACTGGCGTCGCGACTGGAGCACAAGAGATTGGTTCTAATCCAAGAGGCAAAATTAAGATCATAAAAATCAGTCCAAGGCATCGACGGTTGAAGATGCACCCAAATGTCTCCGCATATTTACAATCCCGGAAGAGATGCAGCGCAGTTTCAGGCCCCGCCAAACAGCAAGGGCAGGTGCCATTGGTTGTGAGGTGGCGACGTTGGCGCTCGGTGTTAGTCAACACCCCACCCCGAATCACAAGCCACACAAAATACTGGACTCTTTCCTGCACTTTAAGCTTCCAAATAACTTTGAAAATAGGAGAATCAATCCCCACAAAAGAAGTTCGTATGCAGCAATCTGTAAGCAGAAGATACAGAGAAATTACCGTCCCTTGAAGAAGCCCAATGAATCATGTCAGGTTGTTCACCATCATCGATCACAACCGTAGCAGCAAGTTTGAGAAGCAACTGCGCAGGAAGTATAGAGCTAAGCTCATGCCATTTCCACCCCGTACTAGCATCCCAGTAGCTGCAGATCGGATTGTCCAAACAGTCCTTGGTCACGATGCCAATAGCCTCATCCTCAAGGTTATCCTGAATGAGCCAACGATCCTTCCAAAATCGAATCAAACGACCATTGCCCAACTGCCACGAAGACCCTTTCACAACAACTTTCTTGACAGCCATCTCGATACCTCTCCAAATAGGCGAGGGTTTGTTATGGATGGATTGCGAGGCTCGGATGTACTTAGCACGGAGAACCCGACTCCATAAACAATCGTCTTTCGTAAGAAAGTTCCAAGCAAGTTTCCTTACCAAGGCAAGATTCAGGTCTCTCATCTTCTTCAAACCTAAACCGCCAAGCTCTTTAGGTTTGTAAAGCTCCTCTCTGTGAACCATATGCAGCTTCCTCTGATCAATCCACGACCCCCAGACAAAGGCGCGAGTCATTTGGTCAATCTTATCGCAAACAGAGTTAGGGAGGCTTACCGAAGCCATGGAATAGACCGGTAAGGAGCACACCACTGACTTAGCGAGCGTAACCCGGCCCGCCATGCTCAGATTTTTACTCCTCCAGCCCGAAAGCTTATCATTAATTTTCTAAAGTAAAGGAGAAAAGGTATCCTTGTCAATAACCTTACGAAGTGATAGAGCAATTGTCGTGGTTTCTAAATCAAAGTAAACCCTAAACACTAACTAGAGTATAGCAGTAAGTAGAGGTCGAACCCAAGAGAATCAAAACACCAATAGCTATGCAGTCAAGCGAAATATCAACTAACAAACAAGTAACAAGTAACCAGGGGGGTTTTGATTATATGGAACACAAAAGTAATAAGTATCAAGCAGAGAAACGTTGGGTGACAATAATATGCGAAGGGGTTTCACCTAGCAAGTTTCCACACAACAGTCAATCAAGTTGATCATAGACTATCTCAAGTTCTTATCAATCCTAGGGAATGTTCCTATTCCAATCTTTAGTATATCAGCAGGCCAACCGGTCCTGCTAATACTTACTTATTAACAATCAGGGAAACCTCTCAAGATTAGATGAAATAGCAGCAAAGGGTACAAGAATCATAAGGATGCATGCAATAACTTACAACCGTCAAGTATTAACATGCAATCAATTCTCTTCCATATAAACAATCAACTACCAGATCATGCAGATATGGATGCTACAATGACAAGGAATTCCACCGTATATTCCTAGTCTAGCAATAGAAGACTACTAATCAAACTAGGTGATCAATCTAGCAAAACCAATAGAAATCATATAGATGAAGAACAAGAGAATTAATACAAACCCAAAGGAAAAGAACAAGAGTTTAGAAATCTCACAACTTAATAACTGAAGGTTTCAACTACTAAGCAAAACAATGGAGTTTAGTTCCTGCTCATGGTTCAGAACTAAGCGTAGATGGAAAAGAAGATAACAAACAAGAAAGCTGCTAGGGTTCTTAAAGAGTCCAACCCTAGAATAAAATCCTAAACGAAAAAAAATAAAAGGAAAGGAAAAGAAAAGAAATAAAACAAACAAGGAAAATCCGGAAATAAGTCTTCAGCGCAATATGGCGATCGCCACCAGATATCTGGCGATCGCCATCTTCATAAATTCTTTAGTCGTAGCCTCTGTTGACTCCTGGCGATCGCCATCTGATTCCTGGCGATCGTCGTCTTCACTTGAGCTCCAAATCCGAGTTCTGCTGTAGGATGGCGATCGCCGGGGTCGAGGTGTCGATCGCGAGAATGCCTCAGAAGCTCCACTTCGGATGTTTCTTCAATCTTCAAATCTTCAAGTCTTTAATAATCTTCAGTTCTGATCTTCACTTCTTCATAAATAACTCAGAACATAACAATAACTCCAAACACCTATGATAACATTCCTAAACTAATGTAATAATCTCTAGTTACGCTATACAAAGTGCAGCGTATCAAATACCCTCATACTTAGACTTTTACTCGTCCCGAGTAACTTAAAGAAAAGCTACCCTTACAATAAAATGTTCAAAGCCTCAGGAAGTACAAGAATATCTCCTAGTGATTACATACTCAATAAGTCCAAGACATACAAAACGCAACAACAACAATCAAGAACAATGTGATACAATAAGCACAAACCCAGAACTACACCTTATTCCTCCAAGTGACCTACTTGATTCCTCCTATGCACCTCCTTCTTATGTCTCCATACGCCAAGATGATAAAAATCCTAAAACACTCAATTTTTTTCATACGCTCATCTTGCTTAGGCGCCCTTTCAGGTTTTCATCCTAACCACTCAATAATTGTTCCAAGCTCACAAACTCACATCACTCCAGACTTATTGTTGCCTCAGCCTAGGGCCGGCCAAGCCACCTTCTTATTGCATAGAACTTGTTATCCAAGGATTTTGTATGCCTTTTTCACAATATTTTTGGCTTTTTCTATTTTTGAATTTTTTTTGAATTTTTGGTTTATAACATGCAGAATGAAATGCAAGGAAAATAACTATGTACACCAACTCATATCATCTCCTCCCCCATACTTGAATGAAACATTGTACTCAATGGAATAAAGGACATACAAATGTAAATGGGGAAGCAAAGACAATACTCACTGTGGTGATGGTGGAAAATATGGATAGTAGGGGTTGGCACCCCTGAAGAAATCCTCTTGCCTCTGTAGCATCGTCTGCATCGTCTGCTCAATGTTGGTGAGCCGACCATCAATGGTGTTGAACCGACCATCATAGCCGCTCACGATCCTGCTCACCTCAACCAGCTCTGACCCGAAAGCTTGTTGTTGGACTGACATACTCCCCATCATCATGTACATCCTGTCATACTCAAAACCCGAGGCAGCATCCGGAGCACCACCCTGATCAGCCCACTGAGCACCAAGATTACCGCCCTGGTCAACTTCCATCTCCTGCTCCTCCTCAGAATCCTGAACAGCAGCACCATCAGGTTGCAATCGAAAATCGACTGCAAGTGGACCAAAAGGCATAAACCTGGGTAGACGCATCCTGTGTGTATCCCCCTTCTTAGATAACCAAGTAAAAACATCACCATTCACCTCCAGAACCCGTGCCCACTGCAGCCCTGAAATGTCATAAACATAAGTGGAATTGCTGCTGCTACTAGGGATAGCCTCATCTCCCAAACAAGCTCGGGCAATAAGAGTAATCATCCCTCCCATGCTGATCTTCCCCACCTTCTTATTCTGCTTTCTGTATTTGGCCACGCTCTGACAAAAAAGTAAAATCCAATCCGGGACGACCTCACAATCAGGTGTAAGGCTCCATAAAAACTGTAAGTCCTGAGCAGAGATCTTATTGACCTCTCCACGCCCCAAAAAGCACATAGCTATCACCTTGTGGGCTAGCCGGAGACATGGGTGGGTAAGGTCGTAGTTGTAATCTGTAGTAGCAGGCTGCAGCACCTTTCCTGTTGCATGAAACCAAAAGTCGACTGCTGCCTGTCTAGTCTGACTCCATCCCTCAGTAGGGTCCTTAGTCACTCCAAATAAAGTACTCAGGTTAGCAAAACCAAGGACATACTCCTTACCCTACAGAATAAAAGTAACCTTCTGCTCCTCCTTACAAAATGAAAATGTAGCTATAAAATCCTTTGTCAAAACTTCATCAGTAGGAGCATTCTTATGCATAAACCTACCCAAAACACAGTGACTCGGCAATGCTAAAGTACATTCCTCCATACCCAACAGATGTAAAGGCACGCAGTAAATTTTTGTAATCACTACAGCTTTCGAGTCCAAGAAATCCCGAACCTCTTTCTGTTTCTTATTCAACGATTTCTTTAAACCTCTCACCATTGTAATGAAGTAATGAAGAGCAAGGGAGGAAAAACGAAATTGAAACTCATAAGGTTCTAACTTGTCTCTGCAGAAGAGGATGGCGATCGCTATCGCTATAGCGGCGATCGCGGTCGCTAAAATTCCTCGCGACTTGGTTACTGAGACAGATGGCGATCGCGGCCCAGATCTGGTAATTGCGGTCGCGATTGATTCTCGGAGGTCAATTACTGAGGCGAGATGGCGATCGCTACAGTGTGGTGGCGATCGCGGTGTTCTTCTTCTCCGATTCTCCAGGGATTTTCTGCGGGTTCCGGCAAGAAATTTTTCTGCGGGGGTTTGTGGTGGACGGATTTTTTAGGAGATGAGTTGGTTTTGTGGAGGTTTGGGGGAGAATGAGATCTTGGAGGGTGGTGGCTATGGAGTTTGGAAGAGATGAGAGTGTTTTTGAGTGTGGTGGCTAGGGTTAGAGATAGTGGTAATGGTGGCTGGAATTTTGAGGGAAGGGGGAAAATGGAAATGGTAGAAATCTGATATGGGCAGTTTATTTGGGTTGGTGGTTTTTCTTGTGGGTATGAAAAATATGAGTTGAGACAAGTCAAGCCCATCAGCATTAAGACATATTCGGCCGGCCCACTTGGACATGGCCCATTCCAATATTATCAGCCCACTTCATCAATCCACCTCATCAATCCAGTCATCAGTATAATCAGCGCCAGTCATCACCAATAAACTGCCTCGTCAGCGACACGTCATCACGATTATCCACGTCATCATTTTTTTTAGGGAGAGAAGACTTACAGCGGGATTGGCTACGGACTGTAGCTGACCCTAAGCTTCGGTGCTTTCCTCCTGTCCATAGAAAAACTAAAAAGAAAATTAAACGGAACAAAACACACAAAAACAAATAAAAACAATCTCAAACCTCGGGTTGCCTCCCGAGCAGCGCCTTATTTTATGTCGTGGCCCAACATGAAACTCAAGAGATTTTAACTAACCTCATTCGGCTTTGTGAAAACCGTCTCTTGTCTGAATTCTCTTCTGAACCACTCATGGAACGCCTTGAACCTCGTCCCTTTGACCTTGACCACCTTGTCTTTAGCAATGAAAGTGGCTTCATTCACTTTCTCCTCCTTGACCATATCAAGTGGTTGTTTCAGCTCAATGTCAAGTGCCTGCACACTAGACATGCATGGTATCTCGCCTAGCGAGGTCAGCAATGTGGGGCGATTGCCCAAAGGATGTGGAGAGAGCTTACCTTCGGGCTCTAGCTTAGCCTGGAATTCCTGCATGTTAGTAGACAAAACAATATCTACTTGTGGGTCTCCTAATACATTCTCTAAAACAGGTTGCAATTTATTCATACAAGTAGGAGTAATCACATCAATAGCACAAAGAGAATTCTTATCAATGGGATCCATGTCATATATATTATATTCTACCTTATTCTCATCAAACTCCATAGAGAGAGTCTCACTATTCACATCGATTTTCGTTTGTGCAGTTTTCATGAAAGGTATACCTAACAGTATAGGTGTGATATTATTAGGATGATCCATATCCAACACAAAGTAATCAGCAGGAAAAATCAGATCACCAACCATAACAAGCACATCCTCAACAACCCCTTTCGGGTACACAGTAGATCTATCAGCAAGTTGAATAACAATTCATGTTTCATGCAAAGGTCCTAAGCCCAGTGATTCATACAAAGAGTAAGGAAAAACATTGATTGATGCACCTAAATCTAGCATAGCTTTCTCAAATTTAGTTTCACCAATCACACATGGAATGCTAAACATGCCTGGATCACCACATTTCTTAGGCATACGTCAAGAGATCTAGGAATACACTTGACAAGTTTTAACAAAGGAATGTTTACCTCACACCTACTAAAGGTTTCGAAGATCTCTTTGTCATTCTCCGGTCTTCGAGTATCCTTCAATGCTTCAGGGAAAGGGGCTACAGGCTTCTGTGAGAATAGAGGCGGGAAATTCGGGCGAACGTAATCGTCTTTGTACTCAGTTGCCTTCCCGCGATCGCTACCAGAATCTGGCGATCGCGGTTTCAATGAAGGGGCCTCAGTTTTATCGGGCAGAATATGGCGATCGCCATCTGATAGTGGCGATCGCGGTCGCAAGGCAGAAATTATAGAATCCTCAGAAACAAGATGGCGATCGCCATATGGGGATGGAGATCGCAGTTTTGACACGGAATTGTCATTTAGCACTTTTCTGCTCCTCAAGAACATTGCACTGACGTTTTCTCTCGGGTTTCTTACCGAGTCCTTGGCCTCTAATTTACTCACAGCTTGAGCAATATGTCCTATCTGATTTTCAAGATTTTGGATGCTTGATTTCCTCTCGGCGCTTTGTTGCATCACGGTCTGAGCTAAGGACTTGATCATATCTTCAGCAGTCATAGAATTCTGAGGTCTAGGTTGCTGATAATTATTCACATGAGGATCATACCTTGGCCTTGGTTGCCATCCACCAGCAGCGTTTACCTCAGCATTAGGATCATGAATGGCTTTCACTTCCTGTTGGGCATCACTTTTCAGCATCAAAAGCTTTACCATCTCTTTCAACTCATTCATGTCAGTTTGCATTTGATCTGAATCAATTGATTTCACTGAGTGGGGGCCCTGTCTACTACCAAACTGCCTTGAACTCTCAGCTAATTCTTCAAACATTTCAGTAGCCTGAGGTATAGTCAATTTCAGGAAATTACCTCCACAGGATGCGTTTACCATTCTACGATCCTCATCAATCAGGCCACTAAACAAGTACATAAGAAGATCTTGGTCAGCGTAACTATCGAATGGACAGCTTGAGCACAACTTCTTGAATCTCTCATAGTACTCATATAGACTCTCAGTTGAGTGTTGTTGAATGGTCGTGATGTCCTTCTTCAAGCTACTCAGTTTTGTGGATGAGAAGTACTTTTCTAAGAAAATCTTCTTCATCTTAGCCCATGTATCAATACTCCATGGGGCTTGATAATAGACCCAATCATTCGCAACATCTTTCAGAGTAAATCCAAAAGCTCTCAACATGACTTGCTCCTCAGTAACACCTCTTGGGTTCATACTAGAACATATGGCATGGAATTGAGCCAAGTGTTTGTTGGGATCTTCTCCTGCTAAGCCATGGAAGTGTGGTAGCTCATGAATTAAACCAGCTTTCAACTCAAAATTTACACCTTCAGCAATCTCAGGAAATCTCACTGCCAAAGGTTGTTGGTCTAAGTCTGGGGCAGTGAGTTGCCTCATAGTAGGCAATGGCGGTCCATGTTCACCCATCTCGTCGTCTTGGTTCAGAGCTGCTCTTCGGTCCGGACGGAACGTCCTTTCAATCTCTGGATCAAAGGCAACAAGAGATGAATCAGTAGCACGGGTCTGAACCATAAAGGTTCACACCAGACAGTTGATAATTTCACAATTAGCACAGAAATAGAATAATTCAATTCTTCGGCAACGGCGCCAAATTTGATAGAGCAATTGTCGTGGTTGCTAAATCAAAGTAAACCCTAAACACTAACTAGAGTATAGCAAGTAAGTAGAGGTTAAACCCAAGGGAATCAAAACACCAATAGCTATGCAGTCAAGCGAAATATCAACTAACGACGAACAAGTAACAAGTAATCAGGGTTTTTTTTTTTTATTATATGGAACACAAAAGTAATAAGTATCAAGCAGAGAAACGTTGGGTGGGAATAATATGCGAAGGGGTTTCACCTAGCAAGTTTCCACACAACAGTCAATCAAGTTGATCATAGATTATCTCAAGTTCTTATCAATCCTAGGGAATGTTCCTATTCCAATCTTTAGTATATCAGCAGGACAACCGGTCCTGTTAATACTTACTTATTCAACAACCAGGAAAACCTCTCAAGATTAGATGAAATAGCAGCAAAGGGTACAAGAATCATAAGGATGCATGCAATAACTTACAACCGTCAAGTATTAACATGCAATCAATTCTCTTTCATATAAACAATCAACTACCAGATCATGCAGATATGGATGCTACAACGACAAAGAATTCCACCGTCTATTCCTAGTCTAGCAATATAAGACTACTAATCAAACTAGGTGATCAATCTAGCAAAACCAATAGAAATCATATAGATGAAGAACAAGAGAATTAATACAATCTCAAAGGAAAAGAACAAGAGTTTAGAAATCTCACAACTTAATAACTGAAGGTTTCAACTGCTAAGCAAAACAATGGAGTTTAGTTCCTGCTCATGGTTCAGAACTAAGCGTAGATGGAAAAGAAGATAACAAACAAGAAAGTTGCTAGGGTTCTTAAAGAGTCCAACCCTAGAATAAAATCCTAAACGAAAAAAAATAAAAGGAAAGGAAAGGAAAAGAAATAAAATAAAACAAACAAGGAAAATCCGGAAACAAGTCTTCAGCGCAATATGGCGATCGCCACCAGATATCTGGCGATCGCCATCTTCATAAATTCTTTAGCCGTAGCCTCTGTTGACTCCTGGAGATCGCCATCTTATTCGTGGCGATCGTCGTATTCACTTGAGCTCCAAATCCGAGTTCTGTTGTAGGATGGCGATCGTCGGGGGTCAAGGTAGCGATCGTGGGAATGCCTCAGAAGCTCCACTTCGGATGTTTCTTCAAGTCTTCAATAATCTTCATTTCTTCACTTCTTCATAAATAACTCAGAACATAACAATAACTCCAAACACCTATGATAACATTCCTAAACTAATGTAATAATCCCTAGTTACGCTATACAAAGTGCAGTGTATCACGAAGTAAGGGCATACCAAGGTAGGTGCCAAGGTCTGTAGTGACCGAGACACCACTGGCTCGCTGGATATCCTCGACCACATTGCTACTGACATTAGGGGAAATGAAGAGTTTCGACTTGATCTGGTTGATTTTTTGCCCCGAAGAACGACATAATCTGTCCAAACACTCCCTGATCACATGAATCTGCTCCACAGACGCCTCTGCCATGAGTAAAATGTCATCCGCAAACAAAATATGAGATAACGGAGGACCACCTCTAGACAAACGAATATGCTTCCATTTTCTGTCATCCACGGCCTTTAAAATCATGTGATTGAGCCGCTCAGTACAAAGAACAAAGAGATACGGCGAGATCAAGTCGCCTTGACGGATACCTCGCGTAGGCCGGATTTTCTCAGTTCACTCCCCGTTCCAAAGAACATTCATGGTGGCCGACGACATGCACTCCACAATCCAGTCCACCCATTCAATCGGGAAACCCGCATCATGAAGGGTGTCAACAATGAAATCCTACCGGAGCAACGAACAACTCAAAAGAGCCACGTTGGACATGTTGTTTCCCATTTGTGAGATGGGCATTTTCTTCATACATATTCCAACGTGGCTCTATGTAAATTTAATTTTAAAAATAGAAAATCAGACGAATGAGAAACAACATCTCCCATTTGAATCAACGAACAATTTAAAAGAGGCTTGTCTTAGATAACGGCTCTTGTATAGTTGTATGTGATATTTTTATCAAAAATTATGCATTTAATTTTTAGTGTTTAGTTTACGGAAAAAGATCCCAGGAGGATGTGTCTTTCCATGAAGAGTAAGGACACATCTCCGGCCACCCTCCATTCTCTAACAACCCCACCTCATCCAACCATCCACGTGTCATTTCTTTTCCCAAATTTGCTTCCAAATCTTGCTCTCCTTCTCACTACCCTTCCATCAACTCCTTCGTCGACTTCACTACTTCGAACGCCGTGATTTGTGGATTCTTCCATCAACTTCGTTGTTGTCGGTGATCTATTCCCTCCGCCGCTGCCGGCTCAAACGATTCATGTAATTTTACATGGATTCATGTAAATTCTTGTTGAAATTGTATTTTTATGTCGAATTTGTTTGTTGTGACATGATTTCAATTAATTTCTTTGTATAGTTAGTTGAAACTGTAGTTTTAGGTCGAATGTTTTTGTGTGGTGTTGATTTCGAGTTGGAATTTGCTTGTGCACATAATAACTTTCTCTTGCACACTTATTTCCTTGTAGTTTTGAATGTTGTAGTCATTGCTTTGTTTCTAGTTTTGAATGTTATAGTCATCACAACACACAACAAAGATAAGTGACGCACATATAGGAACTTTCTCTTGCACAGATACGTATTAACTAATGTGTAATCATAAATTAATTAATGCACCTATGAAATAAGTAATGCACACATGAGGCATTATCACTGCACACAACAGATAAGTGATGCACACAATTATAATTATGAGTTATGTTCTTTCATTCATTTTACAAGAGATAGACCACATCTTCTTTTTTCCAAATTATAAAAGATTTAATAAATCGGAATTAAGTTTATATTCCTAATATGTTTGTTTTTTTTGTCAAATATTCCTAATACGTTAATCAGGAAAAAAGAATGTCGTCAATGCATGTGTCTGAATCTGTATTTGCACAATTAAATCTATTTTTGTCAATATATAAACACTACTAGGATAATGATGTCCGCGCTACGCGCGGATCTTTAGTCTTGTATGAAATTTATTTCCATTAGAAATAAAATACTCTTTAATATGTTTTGTATGAATATTGGACTAAATAAAACATTCCTTAATGTCACTTCCAATATATTCTTTTATTATAAATTAACAAAATTAATTAATTGTTCATGGCTTTGGGTTTAAGTATTAACTATTGATGAATTTTTTATATTTTAAATAAATTTAATTTTACTTTAATATAAGATTGAATGCAAATAAAAAGTAAAAACTTGAAACTAATTGTATTGAAGAATAGGTGAATATTAATATTAATAAAGACTAATTATTAGTTAAAAATGACTATATATTAAAGCATTGATACCTCTTATTAACACATGATTCAACTATATATTAGAAATTTTAGAGTTCAAATTCAAGCCTATTATGAATCCATATACAAAGTGCCAAATTAAGCCCACATAAAAAATCTAGTTTTGTATTGTTGATTTGGGATTAATGGTATGACATTGAATGTTGGGGTTTAGAATTTATTGCCTCAAACATTTAACCTTATAATATATTAGGATTAGGATTATACTTATATGTATATACTTTTGCCAATTTGTTGTGTAACTATTTGTAAGTGAAAATTTACACACATATAAACAAACACTATAACAGTTTAAAAATATTTAAATGTTTTTATTTATATATATGCAAAAAATTATTTCATTTATTGATTTAGAATGCGGTTCGGATGAGAATAATTTTTAGCCTGAGAACGTGTGAATTGTTGATGTTCATCAAAATATACTTATGTTCATCAAAAAAATTGATGCACATTCTTATGATTTTTCTCTGAATGTATTTTAGGTTCTCAATAAATGTTCTTTCAAAAATTAATGTTCTTCAATTTTTGGATATCTTTGAGTACGTCAACGAATATTCATCAAATTAGTTTTAAATATTCACCAAATTACTATTAAATGTTCACCATTATCACGTTCGTGTTTTAAAGTTTTTTCTCACCCGATACATTACTTTCTCATAGATTTATGACTCAACCACCCGTTAGAAAAGTCGATTTGCTCAAAACCACCCCTTAAATAATTTTTCACACAAAACCACCCTTAAAAATGTTTTGTTATCCGAAAACCACTCTCCGTCCCTTTTCCGTTATATTTTCATTAGTTCAAAACTTGAAATACCTACAACCACCCATTAAAATAATCGATTTCTTAAAAACCACCTCTTAAATTGTTTTTTTTTTACAGAAAACCACCTGTAAACAGACTTCGTAATCCAAACACCACCCTTCGTCCCATTTTCGTTAGTTTTATTAAAATTCTTATTATTTAATTGTTTTAGTTAAATTTTTTTATGGAATTGACCCGATGTGAATAAAACAAAAGGAGGATTTAGTTTTCGCATCGGTGGAAGATGCTTGTGCGGAAGGACGTTTGTGAATGGGGACGAAGTCCTTGTTATTGAGAACTTGCATGGTGGCGGGACAAGTGTTGTGTCGGTCTTCAATCCATCCCTAGATGTTTTTATGGTCGTAGGTCACGCCGGTGCAGGGCTTAACGACGATTTCATCATGTCGAACGAGATCAGACACCAAAAGTAGCTCGACACAGTTATGTACAAATCCTCCTTCCTAATTAAAACAAATAAATAATAGAATATTAATAAAACTAATGAAAATGAGACAGAGAGTGGTGTTTCGGTGAAAACAAGACTTAACGTAGGAAACGAAGTTTTTCGCGTTTACAGATAACAAACTAATGTTCATAATTTGAGCGGTAACGTTCATAATCTGGCCATAAAATATTTTGAGATCATTTTGAGAAAAAAAAAACCCAAAGTTCGCAGTAAATACATTTATATGCCACTACGTCTTGTATGGCTCAGATTATGAACTTTACCATCCAGAATATCAATAAATAATCTGTGAACACGATCTGTTCGTTTTTTCTACGTTAGAGTTATTTACACCCGAACTTTCCTCTATATATATGTAATATTTAGTATTGCTTTGTGATATATATTATACTTGGGAGAAAAGTTCCGGTGAGTACAAGGCTTAACATTGGAAAAACGAAGTTTTTCGCGTTCAGAGATAACAAACTAATATTCATAATTTGAGCGGTAATGTTTATAATCTGGGCGCTAATTTTTTTTAAATTATTTTTAGAAAAAAATAAAATAATAATAATTAATGTTCTCATTAATTACAAGTATTTCCACTGAAAACGTTTAAAATTTTATGGCCTAAATTATAAACATAAACATTGACGTGTAATATATAAACACGATCCATTCGTTTTCCCTAAGTTAAAAGTATTTCCACTGAAACTTTTCTTTTATACTCCGGACCCTCCGTCCCTTAATGTTCTTTCCATCTCTTTCCGACACATTCGTCGAGACACGTTTTATAACGCTAATATCTTTAAATACACATTAAAAAAAATTATAAAATTTTGATATTGTTAAAGCTCTTGATGAGACGAATCAAACAAGACTCCATGTTAATATATTTTTTCTTATATATTGAAATATATGTCGAAGATTCTCTTAAAACGTGAATAGTGTCAAAATTGATTATGGGAAGAACATTTGGGGACGAGGGAGTACTTGATTGTATATATATGTCGGCTTTGTATCAATCATGAGTTCCAACTCAGTGGGATTGAATATAGATTTTCTTATGTATATATATGTGTTTGCCAAAAGATTTCGACTTCGAGTCATTTTTACGCTCTCTTGATCATATATAAATGTTTTGTATATGTAGAGTGATCGATCAGGTTGATCGTATCGGAGTAGATGAAAAGAAATAAAAAATGTCATTCATGTTGGAGATTGTATACTTTGAGATATAAATATATGGTTTCTACGTAGAAAACTACAAAAGCCAAAAACGAAAGCTAATTATACTAGTACGTACGTCGATCATCATCCATGCATGTGTATACTTCCAAGGGGGCATAATCACTGACTTGCTATTAATGGCAAGCCAGTTGATAATATTTTTTCCAAGAGTTTACTACGTACTACGGAGTATAAAGTTGCATAATACTTTACCAAAAAAGATAAATTGTTGCATAATACTAATATACTATATGCTCACGCGGTGAAAAATAAATAAGTTACTGCTCCTAATTAAATTGTTACTCGTACTACATATGCATGGTGCAAAAAGATATACTTATGCTGCTGTGCAATGACGTACATACTGATCCAATGGCCAGACATTAAATTAACCCTACTCAACTGCAAATGTCGCATTTTGCTGACCTCATTGTTAAGTCACAACTTTCACATTGGTTAATACTCCCTCCGTTCCCAAATGATCCCCGTTTCCGAAATTTCACGATAATTAAGGAGAAAGTAAAAGTAGAGGATAAAATAATTAGATGGGGAGAGAGGAGAGAGAATTGTGAGAGAAGAGTTATTGGGAGAAGATAAAGTGGTTGAATTAATAGAGAAAATGTGTTGGGAGAAGATAAAGTACTATTTATTTTAGGAAAGTGGGAAGAATTTTCTGAGACGCCTAAAATAGAAACAAGTCTTATATTAAGGGACGGAAGGAGTAATGGCTATGTATAACGTACCCTCGGTAACTAACCATTTTTTCATCCTCATTTTCATTTCTAATTCTAATAGTTTATAGTGCCAACCAAATGTGATGGAGGAAGTAAGAGGGAATTGGAGGAAAGGGAATTTTAAAGGGTTCAGTTTTCAAAATGGAAGGGGAGAGAGATGGGGAGGGAGGCGGAAGATAGTTTAGGGTTAGTTTAGCTAACGCAAACGGAAGAGGATTAAAAACTCCTTTCATTGTCTATTTAGGGTCAAATGAACCCTTATTTTAGTATACGGTGGGTAGGGTAAATGACCATTGTGTAATGTTTTTATTAAGAAACTAATCTCCTTAAAAACTAACCTCCTTCATCAAGTTTCTCTCCCAAGTTTCTAATTATTTTAATAAAAAAAAATTAGTGACACTTTCCGACTAATGACACTTTTATACTAATGACACTTATTTTTTAATGACACTTTTATACTAATGACACTTATATTTTAATGACACTTTTATACTAATGACACTTATATTTTAATGACACTTTTATACTAATGACACTTTTATACTAATGACACTTTTACACTAATGACACTTTTAAATTAATGACACTTTTAAATTAATTACACTTTTAAATTAACGACACTTTCAAATTAATGACACTCTCAAACTTATAACACTTTCATATTGTTTACAAATAACATTTTTGGTCTAAAATGACACTTTTATGTATCGAATAAAAAGTGTCATTACACTCACAAAAAAGTGTCATTATATTATATTCATAGAAATTGTCATTTACACAATTAAAAAGTGTCATTATACTCCTAGCACCAAATAAAAAGTATCACTATATTTGTAAAACCACATTAAAAAGTGTGGTTATACTCATAAACTCATATAAAAATGCCATTACCTTGATTCCCTACCTCCAAAGCCATCAAGAACACTCAGTCCAGACTCAAAACATAAACCCACCTCCAAAATCCTTTGAATCAACCATTAAACATCCCTGTCATTTAGGTCAGGCGCTTATTTTCCAATTGCACATATTTCTACTCCCAATTCTATAGTTACAAACATCAAGATATCGATCAAGCAAGCTTAATAGATGATTCATATGAACAAGTTATTATAAGCTGAAACTGAAGAACAAAGCTACAAAGCCCTGATAGGCAACAATTTGAACTTCAGTATATATATGTTCATACTAATAAAATTCAACATACAAACAAACAAATTCTCAGGACCAAAATCTTATTTCTAAGCTTCAAAACAAAATCAAAATCCTCAACAACACTGAAGAGTGGTGGCTCAAATCTGTCTGCCAGCGGCATCAGCAGCAAATGGCAAATAAGGAGTCTTACCAAGAAGACAAAACAGCTGACAATGAAAACGAAGACGATGATTTACTAATATGGCTATAGTCCCCATTAACGTTGGCGACAGATCTTGAGAGAAAATCAGAGGAGAATTCGAATAAGGAAAACGATGATTTCCTCGCTGGAAAGCGATCTGATCCGGTGTGGCCATCTTCGCCGGCGACGCTCAGACTCGAAGAACATATGAGAGGAGGCAATGCTCAGATTCGAGAAGAGATGAGAGGATTGCATTGAAGACTCTCATTAGCGCGAGGAGAGGAGGCAAAGAAGAACGAACTAATTTGGGGCTGAAAAAAAAAACTAATTAAAACTAGGGTTTATATTGGGGCTATGAAAAACTAATAAAAACTATAAGAAATTTGTTTTTAAAAACTCTAAAGGGCCCAATGAGCCATATAAGTTCAAGAGTTACTTGGGCCTTATTACTCAAGGGCAGACTAACATTCAGCCTTTTGGCACTCTATGAGCCCATTGTGTGGTTCCTTACTCTCTTACTAATATCCCATTACCCTAGTTCCCGCGCCATGCGCGGGTTTATATAATTCGATATAGTTAATAAGTAGTATTAATATATAATTTTATATGAAAATAAGTTGATATCTTAAATGATATTGATATATAATTAAGTTTTAAAATTTTAAATATAATAAACAACGAATATTAATGAATTGTTATATCAAAAATCTTATTTGATCAAATTATCATAGGTCAATTTTTGAAAAATTTAAATAAATTAATTTCAACATATATAAAACTATATAATTTAAAACACTACCATAACACAAAATATAATCTTTTCTCTTATTTATTAAGAAATCAATCTTTTTATGATATGTCATATCATAAAAATAAAATTATAAATTTGTAAAATAACATAATAGGATATTGGGAGGTCAAAGTGTAAAAAAATTAACACATAAAAATCTTTTTGTAATCTGAAAGATCTTAAGCAATCTCTTTGTGATATTTTTGTACATGATTTTCCAAATATAATCATTTTTTTACAATAAATAGTAAAAATTAACACTTTTCCTATTAAACATTCTAAAAGTTACTTTTATTACATATATATAGTGGAACGAGTCATCCTTGAGTTTAATTTCGCTATTGACATACATATTGTATTGGTGAATGATTTATAAAGACTTGGGTAAGTGAGCTTTGGTTCCTGAGTCACACCCTCCTCCGTGGTGGTGATAAACATTTTATGACCATTCAAAGAAAAGAAAGGTGAAAATAATATATGGGGTAAAAACTTTACGTATTTGGATTTACAATTTTTTCGTTATATTTACTTGCACTAAATCTAGAAGGTGATGCCATATACTGCAAAGTAATATAAACTCCTTACATATTTCAATTTAAACTATAAAATTAGAGAAAATCAACATGATAAATCATACGAGACTTATTAAAGAGAGCTCGAGTTTGTTACAACAACCTAAAGCCCAGAATAAGATATATGCATTATTTATTTGTGTTTTTTTGTCCACCGGAAAACAAGTGTATAATACATTATGATGCTCGAAATCACCCTTTTAATTGAATATTACCGGAAACTACCGCATAACGCTCTCTATCTAGCAAAACGCCACCCATTTTCATATTCCGTTTAAAATCTGTCAAATATTTACAAATTTAACCCAAATTTTATGTTTTTTCATTTTTTTTCTCCACAACTTAAAGAGGTGGAAAAATTGTAACTAAACAAAAACTTACGCCCATTTTCACCTTCTTCAACCTCTAACCAAATAACCCTCTCATGTCTCCCTCTTCCTCTTCGCGGCTCAATCACCGCCTCTGGCGACCTCGTTCCACTCTCCTACATCACTTGTCGCCCTAACTCTACTCCGTTGTAACAAACAGAGAGTCGTTGCACATCAGTTGAGATAATATAGGAGACTTGGTCAAATCTTCTTTCCCTCAATTCCTGATATTATGCTCAAGTGTCTAGGATCGTGATGTTAGTGCCACCAATTCAGTAGCTTAGTTATGTACTTTGAAGTCATCAAGCGAATTCACAACATCTTTATTCTCTTTATGGTATCTGAGCCCTAATTGTTTTTTCTTACCTCTACCTTGGCACTAAACAACCAGCAGTTACTTGTTGTTGCCAATCTAGCAAATTCCAACCTCAATTTTCGGATTCCTTCAATTAGCATCAAGCTTGTTCGAGACAACCATTCCTTATGGCGAACCACAATAATTTATGCCTTGGAAACCTTCGACCATGAGTCATATGTTCTGAATCCAAACCCACCACCGGAATTCCTTCCTCCTGCAACCGTCGATGGTGCTGCTGCAATTCCCGTGTCTAATCCAGATTACACGTCTTGGAAAAAGAGGGATCACTTTGTTCTTTTGTGGATTAAATCCACTCTCTCTCTGAAAGAGCCCTCGCCATTGTTGCTTGATCAACCTCTCCACACTGTACATGGCTTGCTCTTGAGCGCTCCTTTCAAGTTCAGACTCGTGCAAGTCGGATGTCCTTGAAGACTCAACTCCAAACAATTTCCAAAGGAGCCCTTCCCATGATGGAATACATTGAGCGAAAAGTTCTCGATTGCGGACTCCCTTGCTGGAAATCTGCACCCAATCTCCGATGGAAACCTCATTAGATATATATTGAATAGTCTTGATTCGTCGTATGGCCCCTTTTTGGTGCCTTTATGATGCAGTCTGATTCCTTCTCTGTCGATGATCTTGCTGGATTACTTCTCATGGAGGAAGATCGCCTAGAGCAAGAGCATGCTCGTCAAGTTGCTGCAACATTAGCGTTGCTGCCTCCACCTGCACAACCCCCATCTCAGCATCCTCTTGCAAGCAATGCCTCTCGGCCTCAGCATCGTCAATCCAACAACACTGGATCTTCCTCTATAAATCCGCGCAATCCTGATCAGTGACGTCGCAGACCTCAATGTCAACTGTGTGGAAAACTGGGCCATGAGGCCATTGATTGTTGGCAACGATCCAATCAGACGAAATTTTCGTCTCGTCGACCTAACCCGGGAAACTCCAACAACAGGCATGCAAACTACACCAGCTACAACAACCCCTCCACCGTGATGGACCCGTCCTGGCACTTCGACAGCGGGGCGACGGATCATGTCTCTCCTGACATTGGCAAGTTGCACATAACCGAACCATACTCTTCAGACGATAAGCTGCAAGTCGGTAACGGTAATCATCTTGCTACCTCTCATTTTGGCTCAAGTTCTCTGCCTAATTTAAATCTTCCAACTGTTTTAATTGTCCCTAAACTAACTAAAAATCTCCCAAGTCTATCCAAACTTGCCCGGGACAACAATGTCTACATTGAATTTTGGCCTAATTGGTGTTATGTTAAGAACTTTAAGGGCAAACCTCTTCTCCAAGGCCAAGTTGAAAACGGTTTATACAAATTGTCTTAAGTCACAAATAAACAGTCCTCCACCATGGCACTCACTGGCGTACGAACATCGTTCACCGATTGGCACAATTGTCGCTCCTCCTCATAAACCTCTTCTGAGGCGTTTAATTTCAAATTTTCAGCTTCCTCTCAATTCAAATAAATTTCCAAATGTGTGTGAATCATGTCAACTTGGAAAGAGTAACAAATTTCCACTTTCTATTCCACATACAAAACCAAATTTTTAATAAGGAAATGGATATTTCATCTACAAAACAGTCTGATATAGTGTATTCGGATGTTCGGGGACCCTCTCCTATGCTTTCTTTGAATGGCCATCGTTACTTTGTTCTTTTTATTGATGACTGCTCGAATTTGTTTGGATATATTTTTTATCTCACAAATCACATGTGTTCTCTACATTTCAACAATTCCGATCCATAGTTAAAACACAATTCGATTGTGAATTTAAAAGCTTACAAACAGATTGGGGTGGGGAGTTTCGCAATGTTTCCATATTCCTACAAACTTGTGGCATACATCATCGTATTTCTTGCCCATATACCCCCGAGCAAAATGGTGCGGTGGAACGCCAAAACCGAATCATTGTTGAAAGGGTCTTGCACTAATGGCTAGGTCAATCATCAATACCTAGGGAATTTTGGGAACATGCCTTCAAAACTGCAACTTACCTCCGCAATTGAACCATCACCCTTGTCCTTCACTACAAATCCCCCTTACCCACTCCTATATCACAAAAATCCAGACTACGGCTTCCTCAAATCATTCGGTTGTTTATGCTATCCATTTTTACGCCCTTACAATTCGCACAAAGAAGAGTTGGATGGAGGTCATCCGAAAGGAACTCGCCTCTCTAGAGCTTTCAGTTGACGTGGCTCAAGACAGAGCTTTGTGGAGGGAAAGGATTCGAGGTATAGAAGCTTGATCTGGGGTTCTTGGAGTGGTGTATCCTTTTCTTGGGCTTGGAGCCGTATAATCTTTTTCTCTGTTTTTGACCTTTCGGTTTTCGGTTTTTTAGCTCTTGTGGTAGTCCCATGTATTGTTAGGTCATATCGGTTACTTCCTCCCAACTTGTTGGGGGTAAGGAAATACCAATCCCGACCACCTCATACCCCGTTTTTCGGGATATAATGGGGATTGATGTTGTTGTTGTTGTGTACAATTCGCACAAGATGGACAAGCCAACGTCTCACCTTTATGCTATCTATTCTTCCACAAGCCAACGTCTTGCCTTTATGTGTCACGCCATGTGATGTTCAACGAAGATGTGTTTCCGTATGTCGTTGATCAACGTGTGCCTCAACCGACTCCACCTCATGCTGTCCAACAAACCAGTGACCCGAATATCCTTTGCCACATTACTCCAACACCAATTTCTACTACCCCTCTGCCTCCAAACCCAACACCCCCTACTACACCTCTCCTTACGACCTCCCTATCTCTTAGTCCAACATATCAATTACCCACTATCAGCTCCAAAGCCAAACAAACGCCACGTTATTTCCGAGCCGCTGACAATGATCTTCACTCCATGACAACTAGAGCTAGCACAAATTCGCTCAAACCTAAAACTTTTACCACACAACTCTCCCCTGATCCACCGAGCCAAAAACAGTGGCCCAAGCTCTCAAAAATCCGTGTTGGCAAGCCGCAATGAAAGCAGAACATGATGCTTTAATGAGAAATAACACATGGTCACTTGTTACTCATCCTTGTAATGCTAATCTTGTGGTTTGTAAGTGGATTTTCAGGATCAAGCGGCATCCGGATGGATCGGTCGAGCGGTACAAAGTCCGACTAGTGGCAAAGGGATTCAATAAAGAGGAAGGTGTTGATTTCTTTGAGATGTTTAGTCCGGTTATAAAGCCAACAACCACTCAGATCGTTCTATCAATTGCTCTCTCTCAAAGATGGACGATTCGAAAATTAGATATCAATAACGCTTTCTTGAACGGTGATCTCTCAGAGGCGGTTTATATGGCACAACCGCCGTTTTTTAGGATCCCACTAGACCACATCATGTTTGTCGGTTGCAGAAAGCTCTATATGGACTAAAACAGGCGCCTCTTGCTTGGTTCAACAAGCTCAAACATCACCTCGTATCAAATGGATTCAGGCGTGCAATTTCAGATACGTCTTTATTTGTCCGCTACAACTATCTATATACTTTGTTATGTAGACGATTTGATCATCACTGGCAGCAACTCTCAGCATGTGCACAAGTTCATTGTCGACCTCAACCGAACCTTTGCTCTAAAAGATCTTGGTCCCCTTGCTTACTTCCTTGGCATTTAGGTCACAAAGTTCTCCTTCAAGCCTGACTCTGTCTCAACAACAATATATCTGTGAGATCATAGCTCGTAGCAAAATGTCTGAATGTTGACCCATCTCGAGTCCAGCTGATTCATCCAAAAAATTAGTCTTGCAAGGAGAACCCTTCTTTGATCCTCGGTGCTACCGTAAAAAATTGTTGGCTCCTTATAGTATGCCGCAATAATCCGTCCCGATATCGCATATGCCGTCAACCGCGTTTGTCAGTTTATGCACGCTCCCACCACTCTCCATCGACAGGCCGTTAAACGAATTTTGCGGTATCTTTCAGGCACCATCCACCTTTGCCTCCACTTCAAGCCATCCACACATCCATCTCTTCTAGCTTACTCAGATGCGGGGTGGCAATCGGACAAAGACGACAGTCGGTCTTAGTACGACTTTGCTGTTTTTCATGGCCACAATCTCATAAGTTAGGCATCCCGAAAACAACGAGTGGTAGCAAGGTCGAGTATGGAGGCAGAATACCGTGCCTTGGCATACACTGCAGCTGAGCTATTATGGATCAAACAACTCCTTTGATATCTCCAAGCTCCTATCACAGAACCCCCAACACTGCTTTGTGACAATATTGATGCCACATTTATGTCCAAAAACCCAGTCATTAGCACTCGCTCTAAGCACACAACGCTCGACTTTCACTTTGTTTGAGAGCAAATAGAAGCCGATGATCTCAAGATTAATCATGTCTCCTCGGTTGACCAACTGGCCGATATCTTCACAAAAGCACTAAGCAAGGATCGGGTTGGCAGTCTTCGTTCCAAGCTTCAAGTGATCCCCGCTCTTGTGCTTGCCGGGGGTAACAAACAGAGAGTCGTTGCACATCAACTTTAGTCAAATCTTCTTTCCCTCAATTTCATGATGTTATGCTCAAGTGGCTAGGATTGTGATGTTAGTGCCACCAATTCAGTAGCTTAGTTATTTACACTAATGTCATAATGGGAATTCACAACACCTTCACTTTGAGAATATCGAGCTTATTAGCACTAAAAACACCTTCACATTGATAATAGTCCGTACTTTCCAAACCATGAGAATATAAGGGATAATACTTTCCAAGCCATTATTCACGCGAACACTTTATTTTTTTAACAATAAGTTTTCTTCCTAGCCCAAACTTGCTTTAAATCTATAATTATATACAAACACAAATTCTCTAAATGAATTTTGAATTTCAGCCGTTGACAATATATCTGATCCGAACGTTTTTCCGGTGTGCCCACCTGAAGACCGTCCACAACAAAATTTCTGTTTTACCCCTGCCTCAACTTCACACACGAAACTTCTTCCATGTGTAACTTTCATATACAAAACTAGAATCAGACCCTTATTACGGTTTTTCGTCTCAAAATTGGATTAAGCTAATTATATATTTACAATCTTTTTCAGGCCAATTTAAATCTAACATGTAAATCAAGACATTAACACAAAAATAAATGAACAATAGAAGTGATAAAAATAACAAATTGATTGATTCAATTACAAATTGACAATAACCATGAGTAACGACGAAATACAATATGCAGAAGAGTAACGACGACTTGATGGGAGAATTCAATACGAAATCCCATTCAGAGAAGTCGAAAAATCAAAAGTTGAAATTAGAAGAGGAATTCAAGATGTCACATAGTAATGACGACTTAATAACAACTTTCTAGGTAAAGCGCGGGTCAATCACTTTTTATTTTTGTCTATATTCATATACTTAATATATTTTTTCATATATGTATTTTTTTAGTAAATTATAATAAAATGAATTGAATATCTCTTATATATGTAACAAAATCACATAGTCGTTTACGTTGTTCGGATTGCTCTTCATCGTCATACGGATTAAAGGTGAAGAGCGAAAAAAAAAATTAAAATGGTGGAAATACTAACCAATTAAGCACATAATTATGGTTTTATTAGACATTTAATAAGCTCAATTATCATTGGATAATGAGAAATAGAAAAAAGGAGAAAAAATTAAGTTTAAACATTAATGAGTACCCATTGCCATTACTTTCTCAAATAATTTTTATATATAGACACATTCATCAACAAATAAACTACTCCTCCATATAAAATTAACATATCTAAATTCGCTTGAATATAATCACAATATTTTGGGTCTCTCTGTCTTGAATTTCAAGTGCCCCTGCCCTTTTATCTTTCGCATCTACGACTCTTAGCTGACCGTAGCCAGGCTTCTTCGCTAGCTTTAGAGGGAGAGATTCAACTCTGCAAGAAAGGTAGAGAGAGACGTTATCTTCCTCATTACTACCCTTTTAAAGAGACCCACCATTTTGATTAGACCCAGATAGGAGCTCGATAGGGTTGAATTTGAATATATTGAAGAAGAAAAAGATCGGCTGCACTTCAAATTAATCGTTTGAATCTGAGCGGGGGTTTATCTTTGGCCTGATCTGGGTTTCTGCTTGCTGTTTGCTGAGTTCTCTTTATCTGGAAGAGCAGCCAATTGGGTATTTTGTGTTGTTGATGAAGTTAAGTTGTTTAGTGAGTTGAAGATCAAACGTCATCTTCTGCTCACCTAAAGAGGAAAAGTGAAATGGTAATTTTCGAAGCTTGAGTTTGTTTCGTTATTATTTCCCTTATTTTCCTGTAAGAGGCTAATTCGATTGCTAGGGTGTTCAATTTTTCCTGGGGAGTTAATTAGTCAAGCAAAGGGGGTTTCTCTGTGTTTGCCCTATCTTTTCTTTGCATTTATGACTGCCATGTTCTCTAACTACATGACCTAAACAGTTTAAATTTGGTTGAGAAATGGGTAGAAGCAATGTAGAAACTGGGCATTTGTTTGCTTAAATAAGTGGCATGGTTGGCTTATTTTAAGCAAGTAAAGATTGTGAACTATGGTCAAGAGCAAGTTTGAGTAGCCTAGTTGGCCTTCAACATGCGTGGTGGTTTGCTGCTGCTGAATTGGTACTTAAAACTTGTGTATGTATTCTATTTTCTTTTGCAGACTTCTCCAGTAAACATTATAGTTGGTTCACATGTGTGGATCGAAGATCCCAAGCTGGCATGGGTTGATGGAGAAGTCATCCGGATTAACGGTGATGAGGTCGAGGTTCGAACCACTAATGGCAAAAAGGTATTGTTTGTACCCTTTAGCCTTCTACATTATCGTCTCTCAGTTTCTCTGCAACATCTTTTTCCATTTTAAATTCCTTAGACCAGTGATATTAAATATATTCTTCTTTTAGTGTCATTGGTTTATATATGTGGCTTGAGTGTTTTGTTTTCTTACCTATCTCAATTGAATCCCCCAAGTAGATGTAATATTTGGAAGCATGTCTGAATGCAATTTGAAGGAAACAGCTGAAAATTGTGAGTTTCTACTTTCTAGTGTCTGGTGGGGCAAATTATCTTATGAAGTTAATTCAATTTGGAAAATGGCTCCTTTGGGTAGAGTGGAGTAGATTTAGGGCAGTCAAAAAATTAAGTTATAGATTCTTTTTTTTTTATGCTATCAGACTAATGGTTCCATATGGGTGGAGTAATTTGTTCTGTACAAGTTTACAAGAAGCCAAGAACTAAGTGTTTTTTAGCTTAATCTCCGTACTTGAAGGTTATCTGAAGACTTTTTGACTGTCGAGAAGCTTAAACCAAAACTTTATAACATTTCCTAAAAGTTCAAGTGTCTGGTAACACCTGCAAATTAATTGTGTAGATCTAGATGATAATTAGTCTTGCATTTAGTGTAAGATGTGATAGAAAATATTTCTTTCTCTATTCTATAATTATGCTAAGGAACTTTATGCCGAATTTAAAACAGGCTGTTGCCAAAATTGCGAAAGTCTTTCCTAAGGATACCGAAGCTTCACCTGGAGGTGTTGATGACATGACAAGACTTTCTTATTTGCATGAACCCGGCGTTCTGCAGAACTTGGCAACTCGATATGAGCTAAATGAAATTTATGTGAGTCATAAAAGATGAGTATCTTTTTGTTGTTAATATAACATTGCTTATTCTGAAATTTAGCTCTAATTTTGGCTTCAATGTGTCAGACATATACTGGCAATATCCTGATTGCAGTGAATCCCTTTCAAAGATTACCTCATCTGTATGACACACACATGATGGAACAATATAAAGGAGCAGATTTTGGTGAATTGAGCCCTCATGTCTTTGCGATTGCTGATGTAGCCTACAGGTTGACCCATCTCCTTTCCATTTTCCAAAATTCTACGTTTTTCTTCCTGACACACTTCTCATGAGAAATTAGGGCTATGATTAATGAGGGAAAGAGCAACTCAATTCTAGTTAGTGGGGAAAGTGGTGCTGGTAAAACTGAAACAACAAAGATGCTTATGAGGTATTTAGCTCACTTGGGTGGGCGATCCGGTGTGGAGGGAAGAACTGTTGAGCAACAAGTTTTGGAGGTATAAGAATTTTTTTTGTACATCTTTTTAAAGTGCCTGGATTATCATAAGCATCTTGAATCTGCTTCAACCTTATTGGTTTGTTAACATTTCTTGTTGACTTACAGTCAAACCCAGTTCTAGAAGCATTTGGCAATGCTAAAACTGTCAGAAATAACAACTCAAGGTTCTACTACTAGTCTCTTAATACTATTGTAGTACTTCATTTAATATTTTACAGTTCTCCAAACTTCACCATTCATGACTCTGCAGTCGATTTGGAAAATTTGTTGAAATCCAATTTGACAAGAGTGGGAGGATTTCTGGGGCAGCAATCAGAACATATCTTCTTGAAAGGTCTCGTGTTTGCCAAATTTCAGATCCTGAGAGAAACTATCATTGCTTCTATCTTCTTTGTAAAGCACCTTCTGAGGTACTTCTGCCATAATTTTGTCGTCTTTTGCATGGTTTTCAATATTTGTATCAGTGACAATTTGTAGCATTTTTTGCATAAATTGTAGGAAATTGAAAAGTATAAGTTGGGAAATCCAAAATCCTTCCACTATTTAAATCAATCCAGCTGTTATGAGTTGGAAGGTGTTGACGATGCTGAAGAATATTTAGCTCTTAAAAGGGCCATGGATATAGTTGGAATCAGTGAGGAAGAGCAGGTTTGTTTTTTTATTAATCTGTTTGCTTTTTTTGTCCATTCCAACTTTCTGTCTAATAACAAGTTTTTTTCAGGAGGCAATTTTCAGGGTTGTAGCTTCTATTCTTCATCTTGGTAATATTGATTTTGTAAAGGGAAGGGAGATAGATTCTTCAGCTATCAAGGATGAGAAATCTAGATTCCATCTTAATATGACGGCTGAGCTTCTCAAGTATGCTGATTATGTACTTCACATATGTGTTTTTTTACTAATTATTCCAAGCCTGTTTTTATTAATTTTGTATGATCATTTCATTAATGAATATTGATGGGTAGGTGTGATGCCCAAAGTTTGGAGGATGCATTAATAAAACGTGTCATGGTGACACCAGAAGAAGTTATTACAATGACCCTGGACCCTACAAATGCTCTTGGTAGTCGAGATGCTTTGGCCAAAACCTTATATAATCGTTTGTTTGATTGGTAACAACTAACAAGCTTAACATCCTAATTTCCCTTTTTCAAGTTGTTACTCTCATTTTTGTTAGGTTCATTGTTGTATTAGTATGTAAATGCTGCTGATTTTTTACAGGATTGTGGAAAAAATCAATGTCTCAATTGGACAGGACCCCAACTCAAAATCAATAATTGGAGTTCTTGATATTTATGGTTTTGAAAGTTTCAAGTTCAACAGGTATGGAGTTTTTCTTCTAGCCACTTTTTCCTTCTTTAATTATGCATTGGTTTTGAGCAGTGTTTTGTCTGTCCATTTTGTTACCAGTAGCAGTTGGAGCTTCAGTTAAACTTTTACTCCATAACTAATTAAAGAATAAAGTCTTTTGGCCTTTTGCTTACTATATTTTACATGTACAGTTTTGAACAGTTCTGTATCAATTTTACAAATGAGAAACTACAGCAGCACTTCAATCAGGTGAACTAGCTTGGTCATGAATCTCTTTGTCATCTGCATGCAAGCCTCCATGGGTCTGTGTCTAGAGTTGTTGATATTCTGTGTTTCATTGTACTTGCAGCATGTTTTCAAAATGGAGCAGGAAGAGTACTCAAAAGAAGAAATAAACTGGAGTTACATAGAGTTTGTAGATAACCAGGATGTATTGGATCTCATTGAGAAGGTATTATATTCTTCTTTCTCCAGTGCCCTCTATAATTTTGCTTTGATAGTATTTTAGCAGCACGACTTTAAATCCAATTGTCAAATTTTGGAATCATTTTGTCGCGTATGTTTGTTCTGAGAACTACATTTCTGTGCAGAAACCTGGAGGCATAATCTCACTTCTAGATGAAGCTTGGTATGCAGCTACTTTTCTACTTTCTAATCTCCTTTTAATAAATGAAAATGATATGTATTCATCACTTAAAATCAGACGTCCAATGGTAGATAATGGTTCCAAATTCCAGGAATAGATAATGAATTTTATTGTTTTCTGTTATGCAGTATGTTTCCCAAGTCAACACATGAAACTTTTGCCCAGAAGCTATACCAGACCTTCAAAAATAACAAACGCTTCAGCAAACCAAAACTTTCCCGAACAAATTTTATCATATCACACTATGCTGGCGAGGTTGCTTTTCTTGGTGATATAAAATTTGAATTTTTACCACAGGACTTGGCTATGATATGTTGTACTCACTGATTCATTTCTCTTGGTTTAAGGTCTTATATCAAGCTGATTTGTTTCTGGAGAAAAATAAAGATTACGTGGTGGCAGAACATCAAGCTTTGCTCACTGCATCAAAGTGTTCCTTTGCAGTTTCATTATTTCCCCCACTTCCACAAGATTCATCAAAATCGTCCAAGTTTTCTTCCATCGGTTCACGCTTCAAGGTAATGTTATACATTTAAAATATTGGTGAACCGGATGACCTTGTTACAGAGGTAGTACTTTTTCTGATTTAATTCAGTATTATCAACATCACTAGTTTAGTTCCTTGCTATGCACGGATGTTGAACTAATCTAATTATTTTTTTTTTTCAAAATTTATTATTTTATTATAAAAGGAGTATTTTGTTTTGTATAATCTTTCAATTAATATGTTAGTTTTTAATGGATTTACTCCCTCCGTTTACTATTGTAAGTCGTTTGGAGGTAATGGCACGAATATTAAGATTTCATTAATTATGGCCAAGTTCTCTTAGAATTACAACTCTCCATCTCTGCTCACAATTAATGTGTATGGCTAAAGAGAAAATACCAAGTACAAATTAGTGGCTCCATTTACTTTGTGTGGATGATATTAATCATATATGTTGCTTTTCAAAATCTAGATACTTGTCCAAAGTAACTTTTCTCTGCAAACGACTTACACAAAGGAGTTTTAAAAACCTCTCCAAACGACTTATACTGATATAACAAAACAGAGGGAGTGCATTTTTAAATAAGAATTCAAAATTTAGCTTGAATTGGGAAAGAATTTGTAATAATTTCTTTTTTTAGTTTATATAGTATATTGCTTCTTACCATATTTGATTTCTATCTTGAAATAAGTAAGTATCAGTTTTGGATTTAACTTGTATAAGGCAAATTTAGTATATAAAACTATTTTTTGAAAAAGTAGAAAAAGACACATGGCGATGTAAAGGAAATCACACCAAGTGGCGAAATGAATGATATATTGACAAGTGGAAAAAAATGAGTTTTGCTTTAACGTATATATAGTAGATTGTTTAGTTAAGGAAATTAGAAAACTTATAAACTTCGAGGAGTTGGTCAAAAGGGTATCATCACCATATATAAAATCTTGAGAACAAAGTATTATTCTGAAGATTCATGGTTATCTCTGAAATTTGTTGATAATGGTTGGATTCTATGTTGCAGATGCAACTTCAATCTTTGATGGAAACCTTAAGTGCAACAGAACCACACTATATTAGATGCGTGAAGCCAAACAATGTCTTGAAACCTGCAATTTTTGAGAATGTAAATGTCATTCAGCAATTACGCTGTGGTGTAAGTTGATCCTTGTCATTCATCTTGATTTTGTCTTGAAGTGGCTAATTCAAGATTTCATTATATTTTCTGTATCTTATTCGGATGTGAACTCTACTCTTATGGTTACCACCAATTTAGGGTGTCCTTGAGGCCATAAGGATAAGCTGTGCCGGGTATCCCACCAGAAAGACATTTTATGAATTTCTTCTTCGGTTTGGTGTCCTGGCTCCAGAACTGATGGAAGGAAAGTGAGTTCGTACCTCTTGACTGACTAATAATTAATGGTCAATGTAAATGATTTCTTGAGTTGTGAAATTATGCTGAATGGGTTCACTATGGCAGCTATGATGATAAAGTTGTGTGCCAGAAGATACTCAACAAGATGGGATTGGAAGGATATCAGGTGATGCTTTTTAAACCCTTTATATGTCTTCTACTTTAATATACAAATCTGTCATTTTTGCATTTTTCTCTCCAAGTTACTGATATCTTGAGATATTGCCTTGTCTTTCTAATAACAGATAGGGAAAACAAAGGTTTTCTTGAGAGCAGGCCAGATGGCTGAACTAGATACACGAAGGGCAGAGGTTCTAGGAAATGCAGCAAGAACTATTCAAAGAAGGATTCGGACTTATATTGCTCGCAAGGATTTCGTATCATTGCGCGAAGCTGCAATTAAGTTGCAGGCTTATAGTCGATGTATCTTCCTTCGTCCCATGAAATTACTTCCACTTATTTTATATTTACAATTTACTCCTTGTCTATCTATAAATGCTGGTAGGCGTTTTGGTGTTCTGTAGATAGTTTCTCTATGCTGATTTAAATATTTTGCTTGTCCGCATGCCTTCATTAGGAAGTTGGATTGAGATCTGGTGGCTATCATTCTTTTCAAGGAAATATTAACTTTGCTTTAACGACCAAACCTTAAACACTTAGTTTTACCGAAACATAATTGACTATCTTTCGTTTCTGCTAGCGTTGACATTTATTTTTCCCATTTTGTAGATGTTTCTGCATGCAAATTGCATGAGGAATTCAGGCGTCAATATTCTGCTCTTAGGATCCAGACTCAACACCGCAAGTATGTTGCTAGGAAAGCATATACAGGTGTACAATTGGCAGCAATCACTTTGCAAACAGGCTTTAGGTCCATGAAAGCACGAGACGGATTTAGACTGAGGAAGCAAACTAAGGCGGCTATCCAAATCCAGGTATACCTGTTGCTACATGATTTCAAAATAAGCATTCAGTTAAGTTTGAATTTGATTGCTGATAAACGAATTTGATGCACTAAATAGACTAGCCTAGACTCCCTAGAGCATATGCATTAATGCATTATGGTGACATATCAGTTATTTATGCTGTCTTTTTTTGTGTTA
Organism: Oxyria digyna; assembly: GCA_029168935.1. NCBI lineage: Eukaryota > Viridiplantae > Streptophyta > Magnoliopsida > Caryophyllales > Polygonaceae > Oxyria > Oxyria digyna. The sequence goes on along the minus strand of JAPVLV010000010.1, from coordinate 8,687,321 downwards.
AGGCTAAATGGCGTTACTATCAAGCCTATTCCTACTACAAGAGACTCAAGAAAGCATGTATTGCTACTCAATGTGGATGGAAGTGTAGAGTTGCTAGAAGAGAGCTCAGAAATCTCAAAACGGCAAGAAAATGGACCCCGTTAACTATTTTTTACTGTTACAGATCTGAATGTTACATAGTGTGTGCAAGTACGAAATAATGAATATTCACTACTGTTTTGCATTGAAATTTCTCCAGGCTGCACGAGATACAGGAGCTCTTAAAGAAGCAAAGGACAAACTTGAAAAGCGTGTTGAGGAGCTTACATGGCGTTTACAGCTGGAGAAACGATTAAGGGTATTAGGAACTCTATCTTTATGATTGGATTGTTCAGCTAATCAACTTATGTTTTCTGGAATTTTGACTTTGAGTGTGTAATATTCAGACTGATTTGGAGGAGGCAAAAAAAACAGAAATTACAAAGCTGCAAGAAGCATTGCAAGCTTTGCAATTACAATTAAAAGAAGCGAAAGCCATGGCAATCAAAGAAAGAGAAGCTGCTAGAAAAGCTATTGAAGAAACACCTCCAGTAATTAAAGAAACACCGGTCATAATTGAAGATACAGAAAAGATCAACTCATTAAATGCTGAGATCGAGAAGATGAGGGTATGTATATTGTAGTGGAGAAATTAGGAAAACCCCTAAGAATGATACATCTTACCCTGTTTGTATTTTTGGTCTCTTTCTCTTTTTTCTCAAAAAGCTTCATAATTATGTTTTTAGTTGAAGTATTTACATGCCGGTAATTGATGTTTTATTGTGCAGGCTGCGCTGCAAGCAGAAACTGTTTCAAAGGAGGAGGTGAAACAAGCTCATGCTGCAGTTCGTATTGAAAATGAGGAACTGCAGAAAAAGATCGAAGATGAGAAGAAGAAATCTGGCCAGTATCAAGAATCCATGCAGAAGTCTGTATCGAGAGAGCATTTTATTTTCTTATTTTACTTTAGTAAAGCTAATTGATATGAAACTGAAAATTAAGCCCTAGATATGAAAAAATAAATAGCCAGTCTTAGGTCCTTTTACTCCTTCAAAAGCTGCTCACACCAGTGAAATCCCGATACAAAATGCTTTGTGAACCTGCACCACGAATTTTCTTTACTATTAACCATCTTTTTCTTTGTTGCTAACAGCTCAATAGGCATGAAAAAGAATTTATGTCCCACATAATCTAGTCATTTGAGCCTGATAAGTCATTAATAGTGGACCTACATATTGATTCTTGTTACAATAAATACCTCTTTCTTGCATTTCAGGCTTGAAGAAAAGGTGTCTAATTTGGAATCTGAAATTCAAGTGCTTCGGCAACAGGCACTTGTCATGTCACCTACAGCGAAATCTTCATCATCACAAACAAAGACAACAATCATTTCGGTATGTTTCTTACTGTAGGTGACTTTATGTTAAGGCCTAAGGTCAATTCTGGTGCACATGGTTACAATGCTAAATTTTATTCTTCAGTTGCAAAGAACTCCAGATAATGGAGCACTACAAGACGGAGAAATAAGGAAAAAGGTATTATACTCCGAATAGTTCTATTTTTCATAGTATTATATACTACTTAAACCACCTTTTTTAAAGCTAATTATGACTCTTATATATCAGTCTCTTCCTCCGGTGCCTTATATGCGGGAACCAGAAACTGAAGAAAGACCTCAAAAATCCCTTAATGAGAAACAGCAGGTACTGAGCCTAAATGAGTTTGCATCAAATTGAATAAGATGGATCTACTGTGATTGATATATTGCTATCATCTACCGGTGCAGGAGAACCAAGATTTGCTAATAAAGTCTATTTCACAAGATCTGGGATTTTCAAAGGGCAAGCCTGTTGCTGCTTGCTTGATATACAAATGCCTTCTACAGTGGAGGTCGTTCGAGGTTGAGAGAACAAGTATATTTGATCGTATCATTCAAACAATAGCTGGGGCCATTGAGGTATGTTTCCAAGTGAATGATTATTCTGGGGTACTTTGCATGATTTGTCTGGCCTAGCAGTAGGTAATTCTGTTCATATTGCAGTCACAAGATAATAGTGATGTTTTGTCATACTGGCTGTCAAATTGTGCCATGTTGTTGTTTCTGCTCCAACGCACACTAAAAGCAAGTGGTGCTGCTAGTTTAACTCCCCAACGACGTAGAGCATCATCATCTGCTTCAATATTGGGGCGTGTTTCTCAGGTAAGGTTGCTTACTAGCTCTGATCATGCCCTATTCTTGATTTTACCGAAATGTTGATTGTCTTTTTTTATGATATCAGGGACTTCGAGGCTCTCCACAAAGTAGCTTTTCATTTTTCAGTGGCCGTCCTATCGGGGGGATAGATGAACTACGCCAAGTGGAAGCAAAATACCCTGCATTGCTTTTTAAGCAGCAGCTCACTGCTTTCCTTGAAAAGATATATGGACTGATCAGAGACAATTTGAAGAAGGAAATAGCCCCTGTGCTTGGTCAATGCATCCAGGTGAGAAAATGAGTTAAACTTTTCTACTTTAGCAATGTAATCACTATTCACTGCATACTCCGTTAATTAATAAATCTCATTTAGGCCTTCTATTTTGTGATAAGACATTTAGGTAATGATTTATCGGTGAGTTGCGAGGTATGTTATAAGAAACTGCACAAATTGGCACTTTTTATGCAAATTCTCTTTATTCATTGGTTAAAACTTAAAAGTGAGGTGGGTAATTATTTAGCTTTTAATTTTGGAAAAAGTTGGTTGTGTTTTAGTTTAATTATTACATTCCTTTGATATGATCTAAAATATTGGGGGGAAACTTGTGGCTCTTCCCTTTGTTGGACAAAATGAAGATGGAAAATTGCATTCAAAATGCCATTCATTAACTGAGTCATTTACTTGCAGGCACCCAGAAATTCCAGAGCTAGTCTAGTGAAGGGGCGTTCCCAAGCTAATGCCGTAGCTCAACAGGCATTGATTGCTCACTGGCAGAACATTGTTAAAACTCTTAACAATTATCTGAACACAATGAGAGCCAATTATGTAAGTGTGCAATTTTGAAACAGTGTTATTGCACTTGCTTTTTCCCCCAGTGAAATGTTGTTTTAAGTTTCGTTCCTGATCACCGTAGAGTTTGATTTTCTGCAGGTGCCTTCTTTCCTAGTTCACAAGGTCTTTACTCAAACATTTTCATTCATCAATGTCCAGTTGTTCAACAGGTATTTAACTGCTGCAGATTCCTAGACTTTAACTACTTGGTGTGCTGTTATGTAAATGGTTTAGTTTTCACTACTGACTTTTCTTCCAAATTATAGCCTTCTGCTGCGACGTGAATGTTGCTCTTTCAGCAATGGGGAGTATGTAAAATCAGGTTTGTCTGAGTTAGAGCTATGGTGCCGTGATGCCACTGACGAGGTGAGTTAAAAGCTGTTTTTCTCATACCCTTCTCATTCCATCTTTGATGGTGGTATTATTATAAATGAATACCTTACAGAAATAAAAAAGAATGTAAAAATATTCAAGATACTACTATACCACCAAAGATGCTCTCATTCAGCTATTTGGATATCAAGCCTTAAAAATTTCTGCTATTATCAGTACGCAGGCTTTGCTTGGGATGAACTCAAACACATTAGACAAGCAGTTGGATTCTTGGTTAGTTAATACCTTCTAATCTTTTCCTTTGGATATCTTATTGCTATTGTTTTTCCTTTTAAGTTTTGATTCTTAAAATGGTGTTTCTCGTGAACAGGTAATACACCAGAAGCCGAAGAAGCCCTTGAGAGAAATTACAAATGATCTGTGTCCTGTGAGTAAAAAGTTCAAAAAAATTACCCTTTTTATTGCGTTATGAATGATATGTTCTGAATTACTATCATTGGCTTGGTAGTCACTCAGCATTCAGCAGCTATACAGGATAAGTACTATGTATTGGGACGACAAATATGGAACTCACAGTGTGTCTGCTGAGGTCAGTCATATTATTCGCCTTAACAATTCAATTTGCATGTATTCAGGCTCTTTATTATTGTAACGGTTTTATATGTCTTGGTGCAGGTGATTCAAAGTATGAGAGTTATGATGACAGAGGAATCGGGCAATGCAGTGAGCACCTCATTTCTACTAGATGATGACTCCAGGTAATTTACTCTAAAGCGATAAACTTTTATCTACACTTGATGTTATAAAAAAGTGAACATAACTTTCAAAATGTTAACTAAAAGAAGAAGATCAAGAAGAAGATCAATCTCTAATGATAAGAATATCTATGTATTCTGTTGCAGCATCCCATTTACTGTGGACGACATAGCCAAGTCAGTGGAGCCTGTGGAGATGGTTGACGTCGATCCTCCACCATTGCTTCGTCAAAACTCCAGCTTTGCGTTCTTACAGCAATAATCCTATTGATGCACGAAACTCGGCTCTCTATCATGAGAGCTTTGCACATATATATATCTCTGGTTTGATGAAAGTTCATTTTGTATGTAGATGTTATTCAATTTCCCCTAGCTGTTGTTTTTTTGGTTCTGGGGTTGGCTTTTGCAGCTTTGTCTTTGCTGCTTTATTTGAAATAGGGGTTTCAGCAGTCATTTTGTGCTGCCTCTGTTGATTTTGTGGATCCCAAATTTGTTCATGTACATTATTATGCACTACTCCCTCCGTCCCTTAATGTTCTTCTCATCTCTTTCCGGCACATTCGCCGAGACACGTTTTGTAATGTTAATATATTTAAATACACATTAATAAAAATTATAAAATTTTGATATTATTAAAGCTCTTGATGAGACGAATCAAACAAGACCTCATATTAATATATTTTTTCCTATATATTAGAAGATATGTCGAAGATTCTCTTAAAACGTGAATAATGTCAAAATTAAGGATGAGAAGAACTTTTGGGGACGGAGGGAGTATAATACAAGAATACTGGTATTCTTTGTGTTAGTTGTGGTGAATTAAGGCGGTATTTACAGTAAATCGTTTTTGTCGTACTCGCAGGTAATGTTCGCTAATGAACTTAGTATAACAGACTAACAGTACAACCTTTTTCAGACAATACGATAATGAGATTTGATTTACAGTATGCTCAATATAACTCGTATTTATATAAGGATTTGATTTGTATTATGTTATATAAGGATTTGATTTGTATTATGGTGTGAATGTACGAATAATTTATATTAATTAAGTTGTACCTAAATATTCATTAAAATATGTCTAAATTTTCTTAAATTTTTTTGATACATTGTTTGAGACAGCGATTAACATGCACAAAATATTCTCCACATTTACTACATATGTTCTTCATCCGTAGATTTTATAGTAAAAAAATTTCACACTTAAAATTTAAGTATAAGTTGTAAAAATTCATTTTCAACAACTTATAAAAGTGAAATTTATTAATTTCATTTTTGGCTGCAAGCATAACTACATAAGGAGATGGAGGATTGTCTAAATTTCATTTTTCATTTTCAACATTGTAATTTTTATTAATAAGATACTCAGTTTTTGAGCAGGTAGAGAGTGTATAAATAGAGGCTTTGGAATGGAGGATAGTACTCTGAATTTGAAATCCCCGAGAAACGCACCTATCTTTGCAATTGTTGTTGTTATTTTACAGATTCGAAATCCGAAAGGAAACCCCCTCACTTTCCCTCCTATAATCAAATTCCCCCAATTTCCTCCTCTATTATAAACCCTAGAAACCCTAGCTCCTGCTCACACCCATCACCATCGCCATGGAGTGGAATCCACAAACCCTAGAGTTCCTCTCTCACTGCTTCCTCAACACTCTCTCCTCCGATCCCGGCCCTCGCCGCGCCGCCGAGTCCAGCCTCTCCGACGCCGCAGACCGTCCTAACTACGCCCTCGCTGTCCTCCGCCTCGTCGCCGAATCCACCGTCGACGACCAGATCCGACACTCCGCCGCTGTTAACTTTAAGAATCACCTCAAATTCCGATGGAATCCCAGCGCTGCCGCTCGCAACGGCGCTCCCGTTCCCAATCCGATCCCTGCCTCCGAGAAGGAGCAGATTAAATCCCTTATTGTCTCCCTCATGCTCCAGGCTTCTCCTCGAATCCGCTCTCAGCTCAGTGAGGCGCTCGTTGTCATCGGCCACCATGATTTCCCCAAGGCCTGGCCCTCGCTTCTCCCCGAGTTGGTCTCCATGCTCCAGAAGGCCGTCCAGGCTGCTGACTATGGCGCCATCAATGGGATCCTTGGCGTCGTCAACTCGCTCTGCAAGAAATTCAGGTATCAGTATCAAACCAATGACATTAGGCTTGATCTTAAGTATTGTTTGGATAATTTCGCTGCGCCTGTCTTGGAGATGTTTTCTCGAACTGCTGCTTTGATTGAGTCGCGCGCCTCGTCTGCCGCCCAGGCTGCTGAATTGAGGCTCTTGTTTGAGTCACAGAGGCTATGCTGTAGAATCTCTTATTCTTTCAATTTCCAGGAGTTGCCTGAGTATTTTGAGGATCATATGGAGGAATGGATGGTGTTGTTTGTCAAGTATCTTACTTCCTCTTACCCTATTCTTGAACAACAAGGAGGTGGGGATGGGCTTGCTGTGGTCGATGGTTTGAGGGCGGCTGTTTGTGATATTTTAAGCCTCTACATGGATAGGAATGAGGAGCCCTTTGAGAGGTATGTCGATACGTTTGGAAGGGCGGTCAGAGACCTCCTTGCTAGTATTTCTGTCACCGCGGGTCGTGATGAGCTTGCTGTCACTGGCTGTAAGTTCTTGACCACTTTGAGCATGCGCAGCCCGCAGAATAAATTGTTTTCAGAGGAGGGCTCGCTAGATTTAATATGCGGGAGCATTGTCATCCCCAACGTCATGCTGAGAGATGAGGATGAAGAGCTTTTTGAGGATAATTTCGTCGAGTTCATAAGGAGGGATATTGAGGGAAGTGATCTTGATACAAGGAGGAGGATTGCATGTGAGCTTCTCAAAGCAATTGCTGCTAATTACCGGGAGCAGATCATCCAGATGTCTCTTCGCCTCGTACAAGGGTTGCTGACTAAGTTTGCCGAGAACCCAGCAGCAAATTGGAAGCACAAGGACTGTGCTATCTATCTCGTTCTATCATTATCTGTTAACAAGGCTGGGGGTACAACGGTTCCTACAGGATTTATTGACGTGGGTAGCTTTTTTTCATCTGTTATAGTTCCTGAGTTGCAGAGCCAGGATGTTAATGCATATCCGATTCTGAAGGCTGCTGCTCTCAAGTTTTTCACAGTGTTCCGTAGCCTGCTGCCCAAGTCTAGTGCACTTGCGTTGGTTCCAGATGTGGTATGTTTTCTGGGTTCAGAGTCGAATGTGGTTCACTCCTATGCTGCCATATGCATTGACAAGTTTCTTCTGGTTAAAGAGGAAGGAGGTGGTGCTAGGTATGTTGATCGTGATATTGCCCCTTTCCTTACGATCTTGATGACCAAACTTTTCAATGCTCTAAGTTTTCAAGATTCCGAGGAAAATCAGTATGTCATGAAGTGTATCATGCGTGTGCTTGGTGTTGCTGATCTTTCCAGTGAGTTTGCTGGCTCTTGCATATCAGGGCTGACATCTATTCTGGATAGAGTCTGCAAAAACCCCAAAAATCCCACCTTTAACCATTATCTCTTTGAAGCTGTGGCGGTTCTCATCAGACGGGGCTGTGTTAATGCTGCACTTACATCGGCATTTGAAACCAGCCTTTTTCCCAGCCTCGAGACCATATTGAAAACCGAAGTGGGTGAGTTCTACCCTTATGCATTTCAGCTGCTGGCTCAACTTATTGAGTTGAACCGCTCTCCCCTCCCTGCTCACTACATGCAGTTCTTTGACCTTCTCTTATTTCATAATTTATGGAGCAAGTCATCTGATGTCCCGGGATTAGTGCGCCTCCTCCAGGCCTTCCTTCGAATGGCCCCGTATGAACTTATTGGAACGGGAAAGCTGGATAAAGTTCTTGGAATATTCAAGATGCTTGTCGTATCTCCTAGCACGGAGGATCAGGGTTTTTTTGTTCTCAATACAATCGTGGAAAGCCTCGGTTATGATGCGTTTGCACAACATATGGACTCAATCTGGGTGATCATCTTTAATCGCCTCCAGAGTAATAAGACTATGAAGTTTGTGAGGTGTTTTGTGATACTTATGTCACTAATTCTTGTGAAACATGGCTGGCAAAACCTGGTGAATAGCATTAATAAGGTTCAAGCTGGTTTATTCCTTGTAGTATTGGAGCAGTTTTGGATACCGAATCTGAAGCAGATAAGTGGATTTATTGAAGTTAAGTTGACAGCGGTTGCATCTACAAGACTTATTTGTGAATGTCCACTTCTTTTGGATGCTGCAGCTGCTAGGCAATGGGGTCAAATGCTGGACAGCATTGTTACTCTCCTTTCGAGACCCGAAGAAGACAGAGTTACTGAGGATTTAGAAGTTCCTGATTTTGTTGAAACTGCTGGATATACTGCCACCTTTGTTCGTCTACATAATGCTGGGAAGAAAGAAGATGATCCGCTTAAGGACATTAAAGATCCAAAGACATTCTTGTTGTCTTCTTTGTCTACTCTTCCTGGCTTTCCTAGAGCTTACCAGCAAGTTATCACTGAGACTCTTGATGAAGCAAATCAAAATGCTTTGGGTCAGTGGCTCCGGGTTTAAGTCACTGAATCATTCGAGTAAGTAGCTGAATTGAAATTTTCCTTTTGAAGTATCATATGCTGATTGTTTTGATTCTGCAGTATTTGTTATATTATGCCAATTATTATGTTCATGTTTTTATCAATAGTTACGCAACATTCTTTGTGTTAGATAATTCTTGAATATTAACCTGTCACTTTGAAGCAGAATTGTGGTGCTTAAGATCCTTTTTTGTAGTGACGTTATTTTAGTTATATATTACATTATCTACATCTCATGGTTGGCTTTTCCCTCTCATAATGTTTCTCTAGAAAAAAATTTTGGAATCCAGAGCTCTAGAAATGTTTTTGTCTAAGATCTTGGTAAATGTTTGCTTATGGCTTCATCAATTTGATGTGGTTGCTTAGTGTCTCTATGGGAAGATTATTGCCTGTATGTTTTTTGTGCAATTAATATATTTTCAAGAATTCCATTTGATGCATCTGTTCTGTTAATCGTATTTTCAGTTCTAATCAGCTTATGCCTCCTTGATCAAACCATTTATACTTCTCATTCTTTTTCCTTGGTTTGTAATATTGTGATTGGTCTTCCCACTTATGATTACTATGGAGTCGAATTCAAATCCTAAATTCAGTTTTTATTCTCTGTTAAACTGTTTTGCTGGCTGCCAAAATTTTCAGGTGCGAAGTTGATGAGCTTTGTGGCTTTACAAAGAGGGTTTGACAACCGCAGTTAGTGTATGTGTGGATCTTTGCTTCATTTCGGGTCAAGTCAAGTGTCTTGGAGATATATTTGGGTAATTTGAAAGGTACAATTCAAGAGTCAATAGTTGAATTTTGCTGTTGTTCGGATTGAGTTTTGTTTTGGTCATGGTGGACACTGTGAATTCTTATGCCTTTTTTTTTGTGGTGGAATATGTGAAGAGGTTGAACACTTATATTGGGTCATGTGAACTTTTGACGGACCATAGGGAATTAGTAATTCATGCATTTCATTTGATTTCATCTTTCTTTCTAATTTCTTCATTTTCATTGAGATATCTACAAATTTTAAACAACTACGGAGTATGTTTCTATTTTGGTTAAAAAAATATAGCATGGAAAACTTGCCTACACTATAAACATACAGATTTTCAAATGTAAAGCGACCAAATAGAATTTTGAATCCAAAGCCTGATCGATCTCAAAGTTGGAAAGGAAGAAAAAAAAGAGAGATCAAAGTAAGGTAAAAATTAAAAGTCAGAGAGCAGTGCAATATTTGCGTTAAAATCTTTCATCCATGCACGTGCTTCTTCTTCTTCATCTTTTACGGAATAGTCCTTCCTCCGTCCGTTTAGTTCTTTCCATTAAAAAAATAGAGAAATTTATTTATATTTCGGAATTTACAAGTAATCACTGTTATATCAACAATTATTTAAAACTATCCATTTTTGCAACTTTGTTGCTTGACCACATTTTGAAGGAGTAATACGAGGATTGGCTAATGAATCTGATATGAAGGATCGAACTCCGAACCTGATGTGTAGAAGATTTAGCACTCTATCACTGAGCTATAACGACTTGTATGTCCAATAACAAATTTGAATACATTAACTTGTCTTCCCCAAATCATTCACTTCATCTTCCTCAAATCCCATTTCCAGTATATTAACTTCATCATCTTCAAGAAGTCTGGTTTCTTCTTCTCCTCACTTTCTCTGCACCTCTGCTCTTCTTCTTCTTCTTCATTCTCCATCGAAATCAAAACTCTAACATTCCTCCATCTCCATCGTTCTCTCTCCCTGTAATCGGCCATCCCCACCTCATCTCCCTCCCTCTCCGCTACTCTCTCCACCGTCTCTCCACCGTCTCTCGGCCCAATCTTCTCCCTCAATTTCGGCTCTCGTCTAGTCGTCGTCGTCTCCTCCGCTTCCATCGGCAATGACTACTACTCTCAAAACGACGCCGTTCTTGCCAATCGGCCTCGCCTTCTCTCCGGCGTTATTGTTGGCTACGATTTCTCAACTCTCGTCAATTCTCCATATGGATTACGATGGAGATCTCTCTGGAAGATCTTTACCATTTTGCCTTAGGGTTTGGAATTAAGTTGGGGCATTTTTAATTACACAACGATTAACATAATCTTTAACGGAACTTGATTATGGATGGCTCTTTATTAACAGTTGGTTTTAAATAATTATTGACACCGTGGGTTGTTCTTTGCAAATTCCGAGATATAATAGGTGGTTTCCTGCAAATTTCTCTTACAAGTAATGACATTATTCACGCATTAATCGAATTCGCTAGATATCTTACGATATATAAGAACAAACATAGTGATGTGGGGTCTTGTTTGATTTGTCTCATCGAGAACTTTAAAAATAACAAAATTTATAATTTTTATTATTGTATTTAGAGATATTAATGATACAAAACGCACATCGACAGCCTAAAAGAGATGGAAATAACATTTAGGGACAAGGGAGTACTAACAAAGAAATCTACATGCCTACATGAACTTGTGGACCCAATTGTTTTTGTTACCAAATTTAAACTATCGACCATATTTCTAATGTTTCAAAATACTCTTTAAGACATTTCTAATAATATGTTAAAAATAACTATAACAAACTTTTAGCAAAATCACAACCTACTAGCAAACCAAAATGACAAAATAAAAAATATTTTTTTATATATTCTCCATTTTTCCAAGTCAAAATCTAAATATAGCAATCCAAATAACAACTCATATACTCCTCCCATATACTCCTCCCGTCTACAAAAATAAGTCTCTAAAACATTTTTCTCTTATAAAAAAATATTAACAATATAAAACATATTTCAAAATATGTGTCAAACTGAAATAAAACTTATACTCCGTAGTACTTAAAACATTTGCTTGTAAGATGAGCAAGCAAAGCATTTTATGACAAAATTTATTTTAGTCCTTAAAGCATTTGCTTGTAAGATTGAAGAGGAAAAGGTGCAAAATGTTGCTAGGATGAGCGACAAAGTGCTTTTAAACATGTCTTGATTATTTGCAAATTTCATTCTTAGAGACGAAAGAAAACTACAGAGTATGTAAATGGAATTCCTCTATGACAAGAGAAAACATGAGATCTCTACGACAATTTATCTCCTTGCCTACGAATAAAGGGCACGCTCTGATGAATTTTTTCAAGATCTCCTTACATAGTGTGTACAGTTTGTAAGAACTTTATAAACTTGTACAGTTTGTAAGAATATGCTTATATTAGTTATATATGTTGTTTATCTTAATCTAATTTAAATCTACTATAAAGTTAGCTTTCTATAAAAAAAAAGTTGAATATTCTTCATTAATCACATTTATTAATTACATTAATTAAATGATTTTAATTCTTGCTTATTCCTTCATTTATTTTTCTGCTCTTCTCATTTAGATATAACTCTCTCTTTTAATTTTCTCGACCAAAACCAAGTAAACAGTAATATAATTGACAATTTTGTAGTCTAATAAAAATTAGACCACCTCTTATGTCCAAATATCTTCGATACAAATCAAAGATATTATACAAACAATAAAACTCCATTCATATATTATAAAAAGACATTTTAAAAATTGAATACACAATATTATATCTTATAGTGTTAAAGTGTAGCACTCTTAAATTCTACTCCCTCCGTCCCACTATATAAACCCCATTTGACTTCGGTGCGGATGCCGATGCACGTTTTGTTTCGTTAATATCTCTAAATGTTTATTAGTAAAAAATATAAGAATTTGATATTGTTAAAGTAATCACTGACACGAATCAAACAAGACCTCATATGATCATATTTTTCGTTATATATTGGAATAAATCGAGAAGATTCTCTCGAATTGTGAATAGTGCTGAAAAAGCAAATGAGACTTATAAAAGGGGATAGAGGGAGTATGATAAAAAAATTAGATGCTTTTCACAATCTAATTCAACTCGGAAGAAACAAATCATAGAGATCTGGAAATATTCATTCAACCTTAATTATAAATAGATGGGATTCTCAGAATAAATGGATGGAGTATAATTTTGCAGCCCCTACCTCTAAAATAGACAACTCTATTGAATTATTTGAAAATGAATAATTTTGTAATAAAAGAGATGATCACGTTGCGATTCTATACCATTTCCTGTACTAGTATCGAAGAATTAACTCCTCATAATATTATTTACTTTCCGCTAAGATCACCGGCGTCGGAAAAGCATGGTACACCGTAGCGCCGCCGCTAAACCCCACTTGACTTCCTCCTACATACAGTTCCGGGCCCATTATTTTATTACTCCACTCCATTATTAAAACCAATTAATCCCAATATTTATTTTTTACTTTTCTTTTTAAACCACTGGACAATTTACAGGACTCTCTCCTCGTCGTCCCAAATCTCAACGCTGTTGAGAGTTCAGAGGGAGAAAGAGAGAGAGAGAGAGGAATCCCTAATCTCAGAAAATGAGCCTGAAAATGGCGATTCAATAATGTCTACATGCTGTGCTTTTATAGCAATTAATCTCTTTGTTTCGTATTCTTGGCTTTCATTGATCTGTAAACCTTCCATGTCGTGCTCTTTCGCGTGCTCTTCTTAGAATCAATCTTTTTTGTTCCGCTCAGCTTTTGTCAATCGCAATCTTCGCTTTTCTTTTTGCTCTGCTGCTGCATCGTCGTTTCTTGTCAAGTTGATTGTGGTACTCATTCTCTGCTCAAAAGCGCCATTAATGGCAGCAGCAGCATTTAAACCTTGTGGCTTGTCTCTTTCAGCTAACGTCAATAACAACAACAGAAACTCCGTGAGATAAAAATTCACTCAATTTGTTCCACTGGAAGAGCTTTCCTAGTAGAAAAAGACCTTTCTTATCGCCACTCTATTTGGATTTTCCGTAGATCCGAGATGTTGACCTGTATTGCCTGTTCGAAGCAGTTAAACGGCAGATCTCTTCCGCAGCAACCGCAAGAGGATGAAGACGACGTCGCTGCAACCACTCCAAGCAGGAAGCAATCTATTAAAGCCCTCACTGGTCATGTAAGAATATCACTACCTGCCACTTCCAATCCATTTCGTACTGCATTTGATTAAATTCCATTTCGATTACTTCTCCAGTAATAATGCTAGTAACTTCAATTGGACTTGACAGATCAAGGATATGGCAATCAAGGCTTCTTGTGCATACAAGAACTGTAAGCCCTGCTCCGGGGGAAGGAATGTGAACCGGCACTATGCAGATTCGGATGTGAATTCGGTGTCGGAGAGGTTCAATTTGGGGTACCGTAGGGCAGGGAGCTCCAACTCGACGCCTAGGGTTTGGGGGAAGGAATTGGATGGAAGAATTAAGGGGCTGTCATCCAGTGGGGAAGGGACGCCTGCATCTTTGAGTGGGAGGACAGAGTCTGTTGTTTTCATGGAGGAAGATGAGCCCAAGGAATGGGTTGCTCAGGTGGAGCCTGGTGTACTCATCACCTTTGTTTCCGTCCCGCAAGGTGGCAATGATCTTAAGAGGATCCGCTTTAGGTCAATTTCTTGCTCTTTCAATGCTATCTCATGTTTTCATCATTCCACTTCTAGTTCTTTACAGTTTTGTTGTCCTACCTATGTTCAAGTTTGGTCTTGATTGATTCCTCTATAGTCCTTCTTGAACCGCAAATGACCGAGTGCATTATGTCCAAGGGTTTATTACTCGCTATTCCTCAAAGCTGAGTAATTATGTCTCTTGTTCTGTCCATATTACGTCTCAGTTTTTCGGTTTCAACTTGGTGATTTACACTTTCCTTGCAGCATTATGATTTTTGTAGCGATTTGTTGGAAGCGATTCGGACGTGCCTATGGGTTTCACACATAGTCTAGATACTCCACTGAAAGTAGACAGGATCAAATTATGTTCATGCTATACTCATTTGCTGGATAATTAAGTGTTTACTACTTTTGTGTCATGTCATTTGGGTATCTGTCCTTAAGAAAGTTTGTTCATATATAAATCCAGATCCTTATTGGAAAGTCATAGTCTCAACAAAAAGAATTAGTAAAACACACTACATTGGTGCTTACTTTTGTTTCTAACTCTAGTTGAAGGAATTTCTTTGGCCCGGTTGTCTGCATGTTCCTGTTTGTATGTGAAGCTTGCTGCTTAGTTGAAAGTTGAAATTGTATCCTCTAAGCAAAAGATAATTTGAGGGACTGACTAGACTGGATTCTGCCTCTTAATTTTGTTCCAAGTATTACAACACATGCTAAGTTCCTGCTGATTTTTATAGTTTTTGTTGCATGCTTGAATCGGTGCATCATGTCCTGTCCTTCATTAGATGAATTGATCCTAAGTTTCAGTGTGCCTCCTTTGCTTTGTTATTTCTTCAGCCGTGAGCTCTTCAACAAGTTGCAAGCTCAAAGGTGGTGGACAGAGAACTATGAAAAAATCATGGAGCTTTACAATGTTCAGAGGTTCGACGAAAGTGTGCCACTCCCAACTCCTCCTCACTCTGAGGATGGTGTAAGTTTTATTACTCAAATTTTTATATAAGTTTTTTAGTTCATGACATTTAGTGACTGCAAGATACAATTTACATTCTTTCAGAACTCCAAGATTGGATCTGTTGAAGGTAGTCCAGCAACACCACCTCTAAAAAACGAGTCCTTGCCTCGAAAATCCCACCGTCCAAAAGGTACGATGAGCTACTCCTCCTCAGACTCTCTCGAGCACCAATCAACAAAAGACCGACACCAATCAACCCCCAAGCTCTCAAACATTAGTCCTGTAAAGACAGAGACTTCATTTGCTGACGCTTCTGCAAGAAGCAGTTCATCAAGAGAAGCAGATCACTCGGGTGAGTTCTCAGTCAGCAATGCTAGTGATGCTGAAACTGAATGGGTTGAACAGGATGAACCAGGTGTGTACATCACTATCAGAGCATTGCCAGATGGCACACGCGAGCTTCGACGTGTTAGGTTCAGGTTAGCAATCTATAAACTTGATCTACCATTCCAATATTTCAGTTTTCTATCTTGATCTGATGTTATACTTTCCATACAGCATTCTGACAGCCTAACAAATAAATCTAGGATTAAGAAAACCTAGGTTAACTCAGGAAAGCTGTCTTCTGTCAAAAGAAAATAAGAAAAAGTGTGAAAATGAACAGAGAGCTGGATAGATCCAGCAAGTAATGATGCAAATCCCATGTTAATCCACCCAATATGGCATGGACCATTAGCTTAGACCCAATAAAATAGACATCAAGGTTAATATTTTAAGATACTGGGGAGTAATTTTATAGGTTGTATTTATTTTAATCTGCATGATCAGTGGCTCAGATCTCTCATTTAACTTAAACAAATGATTTTATTTTGGTCTGTGTGATTCAGCCGAGAAAGATTTGGAGAAATGCAAGCGAGATTGTGGTGGGAAGGTAACAAAGCCAGGATTCAGCAGCAATACTTGTAATATCACAGGCTCGATTTTCGCTTTGTAGGTCGAAATAACTAGAAATTGGAAAGTCGGGTGGTAAAGCCGGATAGCATATAGCAAGCCTGGATTCGGATTGTTGTCGACTTGGGAGAGTGAAGGCGATATTGTCTTAACATAAAACGACGTAGTTTTCTTAGATACTTTAGAAGGTAGTTGGAGTTTACAGTGATACTTTGTAGCTTTGAAATGAAAAGGACTGCTGATGTTATGTGAGTTTTTTTCTTGCTGTGCAAGTGTTGGTTGGTTTGTGTACATTTTTGTCTCTTTTATAAGCTGAAAACTGGTGTTTAGGAATTGAGAATAAAGAATGGGTGATTTCGTTTCGTTGGTGTTTGGTTTTAAGACGAAAAGTTAAAACCTTGGTGTTCATATTGGTCAGTTTAGTATTCCAACGGGGGATTTGGGTCGGGTTTGGTTTGTTTGAAACCCATTACTAACTCTTGAGATGTTGGGCCGAGTTTGATTCTGGTTTTGTTCGATCCAACTCAACGTCCGGATTCAGTCCAAAAGAAATTCAGTCAAAGCTTGACTAGAACATCGTGCACGACTTCTACTAAGGCTTCGTTCTGAAAAGCTTTTTTTACCCGCTTAATTTTTTATTACATCTAGTTATCAAGTGTTCGGTGAAAAAACATTCAGATTAATATAGATTAAAGTAGCTTAATTTGTTAATGTTACCCCCTAGACTAACGGAGCTTAACAAACTTAATTTAATTTTTAATCCATTATTTCCCTTTATCAATAAAAATTTAAATATTTCAGTATGTCCTTTTTCGTAATTTTACTATTCTTATTACAAATTCAACTAGAATTACCGAATATTCAAGTAGCTTTTTAAACAACATTTACATCTTCACCTTCAGCTATTCATTCAGCTCCAGCTCCAGTTTCAACGCTTATTCAGCTCCAGCTACTATTCCAGCTCAATATACCGAACGAAGCCTAACTTGTTAAAATATGTGGACTAATATAGAGATACCCCTAATATTGTGGTTGCTTGTTAAACCATTTCGGAAAGTAAGAGAAAAACCAAATCGATGTAGACAATCTTTAATATTGTGGTTTATGGATTAAATTGTCATTTTTCTTAATAATATATTATTGTTTTATTTTCTAACTTGTGTAGACACATTTTATTTTCCTTTTCTCCGGAGTGGTGTAACACTATTGTCAGCTAAGACAAATAGTTTAACACATCGATTGGATGTTTGCGTCAAGTTTAGCGAAGTTTAACCCGTTTTGGGTTTTGGATAGGATCATATTATGATTAGGTAATAAAAATATTTAAATAATCCTTCATATTACAATGATTAAATTGGTGCAAGCTAGTTGTAATCCACATAACATACATCATTAGGAAGGAAAAAGGGATGCAAAATGTACAGTAACTGATTGCAGTGGTCGATAGTTCTACGGCATGTGGTTGTGCCTCAATTACTAGCTAGCATCTCACCAAAAAGAAAAACAAAGTGTTAAATTATAGATAAAAAAATTTGTATGTTGCTTTAGCCTTCAAGAGATCACAAACCGTCTTCGATCACAAACCGTCTTCGACGAAAAAGATCACAAACCGAGAAAAATAGCAAAACAACAGAAAAATGAAGAAAAGATGTAATTATTGAGAGCATGGGACTGTCGTGCAAGGGAGTAATAGTGGTTGGTACGTGTATATATATAGGGTCTTACTATTTAGCACATTTTTTTTTATTTAGCACACTCATACATTCGTCACGGAACTATGTCAAACATCCGTCACGAAGGTGTGTAATAGTTCCGTGACGAAGGTCTTCAATACTTTTGTGACGAAAGTCTTCAAGAGTTCCGTGACGAAGAAACTGCATAGTTCCGTGACGAAGGTCTTCTTTTTCAATTATAAAAGAGATTTTTTTACCCAACCCTAATGTAACTTCTTCCTCTACATCTCTAACCCTTTCGGCGCAGCAACAACATACCACAACACCATTCTCTACCATTGTCTACATTTCTTCATCTCTTTCACTACAATAATCAACAAATCAAGTGATAAGGTAATTTCTAACTCTCTTTTGCATTAATTTTCTATGTTTGATGAAGATATGTCAAAACCATTGAAATGGTGTGATTAAATTAGATTGATATGTGTATTAAGCATGTTTTTTAGTTCAATTGTTGTTTGTTTATGTTTAATTGAGAATTGTTTCAAATTTTAGATATAATCCCCAAATTGATGAACTTATGAATTAGGGTTTGACATTTTGATTAAGAAAGATATGGTATGAAATGATTTAGGGGCTAATTCAATTGGATAGATTAAAAACTGTTTTTTGTGCTTGAAATTCTGGAAATTTGAAGCAAATTCATTCGTCACCGGATGTTTTGGCATTACTGAAATTCTGGTTGTGCAAAATCCTTCGTCACGAAGGTAATTAGTAGTTCCGCGACGAAGGTCAGAGAGACATTCGTGACGGAGGTTGTGGCGAGATCCGTGATGAAGGTTGAGGAGAGTTCCGTGAGGGAACTCTACTGGACCTTCGTGACAGATGTTTATGCATATTTTTGCTGTTTTTTTGTTTTGTTGGTTTGTTATGCGTAAATTGACAAAATATTATGTTTGTGTAGATGCATCCGTCTTCTAGAAGCGCCCGGAAGAATGCCCGTAATCAAACTCGAGAAGAAATCGAGGCCCGCTTATCAGCCGAAGCCGAGGAAGAGGCGCGGAAGAGCTGTCGAGGGTACAAGTGCAAGTCAGGAGGTCCCGCAACCTTCTTGGCATGAACAACAACAGCTAGCTGACCCTAGTGCATATTCGAACGTTTACGAGAACATGGTTAGTTATTTTGAAATTCACTTATATTAGTGTTTTTTGTTATTATTAAATTATTAATTTATGAAATTTATTTGATTAAACAGAATATCCCGATGACTCCAACCTATGAGGCACAGGATCCAACTTGGAGTCCGCAGAGTGCTGTAAGTATTAGTTTAAAATTTAACTTATAGACGATTATGAGTGAAAGTTGTACATTTTACTAATTTGTTTTTTTTTTGTAATAGATCCCTACATGAGTTCCCCCCTCTTCTCCACAAGTAGCATGGGATGAAGCAGTAGGCCGTCAACAGGCCTTTCAGCCAGAAGCACCAGAATGGCAATCTGGTCCAACTGCTTCCTAGGCTGACGGACAGTTTGAGGGCCATTACGGGGGGATCGATCTTAATGAACATGGCGATGAAAAAGACGACATTTACCCGAAGTTACAGTGGCCTGTGCCTGGAGGTCCTAAGGAGATAGACTTGCTGCATAGCTTCAACGGGCACACTGCTTATATGGTTTGGCAAGGACATGTAAGTAAAGCTATCACCTTTGTTTGAATTGTTAATTGCGTAATTTCCATGCTTTGTTAATTTAGACATGATTTGTTAATTGATTTAAATGTACTTAAAACACTTGAAATATGATAAATAGGAGAGACCGCAATTGAGAAATACGGTCAGAAAAGAAGGTTTAAAAAAATGGAAGTTAGAGGGCGACTATCCTTGGGTTTCGTTGGCTAGGGCTTCTGGTTTGTCACATTTGCAAACCCTCATGTATCCCAACCACGACCAAGCGTTGATCAATGCATTTGTTGAGCGCTGACAGCCAGAAACAAATTCATTTCACTTGCCATTTGCTGAAATGACAATCACCCTATTAGATGTGCACAAGATTTTGGGTATCCCTATAAACGGAAAGGGCATGGGATTTCGCACATCTGCGGATGGAGTTGGCAAAGCTGACACGAAGGCTGTAATGGTCAACATAGCAAAGGCGGCTTTTGGTATAGATTTACTTGACGCAAGAGTCAAAGCTGGTAATGAAGTTTCACCAGAGCTTTTGAAGGAACAATGCATGAGAGTGGATAATGAGGGGAATTTTGAAATGGATCAAGTCTCAATCGCTAAGGGTTGGTTGACATACTTGTTGGGAATGACATTGTTTCCTGACAAGTCGCCGTACATGAGCAAGTTGATTCACCATGAATGGCTTAATGATATGGCAAATATCCATGGTGTGTCTTGGGGTTCGGGTGCGTTTTGTGCTTTGTATGGACAACTGGGTAAATACTCCCGTAGAGATTGTGCAACGATGTCTTTCTGTTACACCTTGTTGATGGTATGTTTGTCTTTAATTAAATGTTTTGATTTTAATAATTTTCCTTTTATTTTCCTTAGTTTTGTTTGATGATGTAGGGTTGGATCTATTTGTACTTTCCTGCATTTGCCCCTCCACAAAACTATGAGTGGGATGAGACAATGCCATATGCAGCCAAATTTGATTTGTCTGAAAGACCGGACAATCGTCGCAACTACAGAGAGGAGCTAGACAATATGAGCGTAGAAGGGGTATGATTATATTTTCATTATCTGTTAATTTTTTACTGTAATTTTAAACTTGTTTTATTGATTTGTGTACAACAGGTTGAGTGGCAATCGTATGGACGCCTAGATTTCCATAGGGAAGATCTTCGCCCGGCTTTCTTTCATGGGATCCTGCATGTTTTGGACAAGACCGAGCCTCACATGCCACTTCGAGTTTGCAGACAATTTGGTCGAGTTCAAGGTGTGCCAATCCCTCCCAGTCAACCAATTAAAGCTAGAAGGTGTGGAAACAATTGTAAGTACGTAGTGGAGTATGATCCCACCAACTGGAGTTGGGACCAAAGGGAGAACAACTCTGTAAGCTTATGGGACATGGGTGTAGAAGCAGATCCTTCATCTCTCTGCACTGATGATTACTTGGAGTGGTACTTGGCTCATACTCATCCAATAATCTCTCCTTATACTAAGGAGCAACTCGTGCATGTATGTAATTAATCTTAAAATTCTGTAAATCTATAACATAATCAATGTTTGCCTTAATTTATTTTGTACTTCACTGTAGGCAATTCGGACTTCTGTGTACAATTTGGAGCCGTATCGGGATGCAGATAATGAGGAGAATGAAAGACGTTGTTTGTCACACTTTGGATGAATTCTATCCTTTCCTTGAGTAGTTTGGATTGATGTTGGTTTGGATTTGGTTTGTGCTTGAGTTTTAAGAACATGCTTTGTAGTGTTTGAACGAATTACTTGTTATTTGGTTTGTTTGCAATTGTCTGATCCAAATCAATGTCCGGCCCAAAACACCATTATCTAATCCAAATCAATATCCGGCCCATCAAATGTAGTTTAGAAGATGGTGGGTTACAGCTGTAACACACTCAGGACAAGTAAGCGTGTTACAGCTGTTACTCGCTGTTGCACACTGAAGGCAATAAGTGAGTTACAGCTGTTGCTCGCTGTAACTCACTGAAACGGAGTAAGTGAGTTACAGCTGTTGCAAGCTGTAACCCACTTACCTTGAACTCTATATAAAGGACGTTTCAGCATGGAATAAGCAACATATTTCAACTTCATACACAGAAAAAAATTATGGATCCAGGAGGGAAGCTCTGCTGGTGCAACAAAGTGCCAACTGAACAGACTTGTACTGAGCAATTCTATCATGATAAGGTGAACTACGGGAGAAGATATTGGGGATGCCCTGATAGGACGTGGAACTCGCTTGATGAAGATGGTGGGTGCAAATACAGGCATTGGATCGACCGTCCATACTCAGGTCGAGCAAGGGTGGTTATAGAACAGCTGAATGAGGATAATTTGTTTCACTCTACAGAGGCTGGTGGACTGGAGGAGCTAACTGAAATGCTGAGGGCAATGTCAAAAAGCCTAAACGACGAAGTAACTGAACTTCAGGAGAAAAATGCTGAGCTCATGGATGAAAATGTTGCACTTGCTGCGGAGAAGCAGGCCTTAGTTGATGAGAAGTTTGGAGCAAGTTCCAGTGGGACTAAGTAGTTTAATGTTTGTTTAAGTTAGTGTTTGTTTAAGTTCTTGTTCGCTTAAGTTGTTGTTTGTTTAAGTTGTTGTTTGTTTAAGTTCTTTAATTTCCAGTTTCTTGTATCCAACTACTTCTGTAATGTTTGTTTCATTTGGAAATGGAAAAGTTTATGTTTTATTTTATGAATCAATTTAATAAAGTTTATAAGTTTATCAAATATGTGTTTCAGATGTTTGACACGGTTTAGTGCACGGTTAGGTGCAAACCGTGCACACCAACTGAGAGCAAACTCAGATCAGTTAGCAATAAATAATACATTCGTCACGAAGGTATTCCTGATCTTCGTGACGAATGTCTACAAAAAAACGATCCATCATGGAACTCCTAAAAACCTCCGTGACGAATGGTTACAGAGAAAACATTCGCCACGAACGGTCCAGAAACCTTCGTGACGAAGGTATTACTTCAAGACATCCGTCACAGATATCTTGAACATCTTCGTGACGAATGTTGTTTTTTTGCAAACTGAGGTGCACAAACTTAGACATGAGTACCTAAAACTTAAAAGTGAGTCCAAATACATGCAAACATTAAAAATCTTAGTCATTACAAATCCTAAACAATCCATTTAGACTCAATATTAAACGGTAAGATTAATGACGTCGTTGCCTTTCTTGTTTCTTGCTGGAGCTCTAGGCCTTTTGTACGCCGCTAGTTGCTCAGTAAAAGGGTCTATCAAGGAGCGAGCTGCCGGTGAACAGTAACGATGCCACATATCATAAACTTCAGGTAATGGAGAGTCATCGGCAATTGACATCTACAACAAGGCAAATGATTTACAAGGCAAATGTAAGAGGTATTGATTTCATAATATAAAAACCAAATTGATAGAGTGAGTTAGAAATTACCGAAATAAAGTGTCTTTCATCTTCAACAAGGCCAATGCAACATATGGGCAATTTCTCTCCCGGAGCGATGTTGTCGTCCAATACTATAGGCAAATATGTTTGCCAAATTGATTTCGCAAGCACAACGAATGCACAATTGAAAGTCGTAGCAACTACACACCCCATCGTCGGGACTTGTAACCATGTCTCTTCGGGTGCCATCTGTCCTGGTCCAGTCCAAGCTAGGTTTGTAACTGCTGTCTGAACATTAGGCGTTTCAACTGGCAATACCCAACAAGCTTGCAACCCATTATTCCAATGTGCAAATGTCGTTTGAGCCATTTCAGATCAAACTCTCCTCCAATTATCTTGGTCCCATCCTAATTGTTGTGCTATAACTCTGTATCCACAATTTCCATCAACGACAATGGGATACCAACCTTACACGTAGGGACACATGCATGGAGGTACAAGAGCATTATACTTTGTAAGCTTCTTCAAAGCCCACTCACCACTCTTACCCTTCCCGTATGAAGCCGGTTTTTTCTTCTTTGGAGGCGTTTCTTCAAGTGTTGCATCAGTGTGCTCCCAATGTGAAGGTTGTCTTTTCATTGGATTGTACTCTTTGTTTGGAGCTCCTGGAGGTCGTTCCTTCCCCCTTTTCACACGAGCTGGCTCCTGCAGGTTGGTCATTTGAGGGTTACCTATTGCCAAACACTTCATTGCACACTTGTGTTGGTCATAAGGTGACATTCCCTCCCATTGCTCAGCCATAAACTCATCCATCAAGTTTCTTGCTACTACCCTCCGCACTTCTAATTCATCTTCAGTCTCTACTCCTTTCAAAGTCAATGTCTCCAAAAGGCATGAACCGCTTCAACTGGAATTGGTTCTTGACGCCTCACATATTCATAAATGTCATGCACACATAGCAATCCATCTCTCTTCCTTATTATGCATTGACAATGTTCAAGATGCATGCCATATTCCCCTTTCTTGTATTCAGTTAGCAAGCGACTCAAACAAGTATAAGACACTCTGTATTTAAGAAGCTTGAAGAGATCAACGTCTGTAATGTTACTTACAGTCTTTTGCTGACTTTCATTGAAATTACCCAAGATCTCCTTGAACTGATTGCGCATCTTCGCATTGTATCTATCAAACACAGTGTCTATCTTCTGGCTTGGCAGCGACAAATAATATTTGAAGCTAGAATGTTCACTTTCAACCCTGCATAATCAAAACAATTTTTTATAACAACAAATATAAAGCTAACATAATTTGTAAAACAATTTCAAACGTAATCACATTACTAACCTGTTTGTGGTGTTGGAACCTAATGTAAAGATTTTATCCACATAGATCGAAAGAAATCTATTGCCGTAGGGGTTTAGCCAATTCTTCTTCAGGTACCTAATCTCAGATGGATATTCTGCCCAATCCTTTTCAATACGCCCTAGCTCAATGTTATATGCCAATTATGTCGACTGTTTGAATAACTTAAGACATTCACTTGCAAAATGGGTCCCCCTTGCTTGTGACCGCATTGCTAGCTTAGCATGGTCCTCAATGTTCTTTTGGATGTGCCGCCTACAAAGGAGGAAAGTAGAATCTGGAAAGATCCTATCCAAAGCGTTCATCAAAGCTTTCTCTCGATCAGTGACTAAGCAAGTTGGCGTCATCTTAACAACCCTAAACAACTCAGCCAATTGATACATGCACCACGCATAGTTTTCTTCTTTCTCTTCTGACACAAAAGCCCCAACAACAGCATAGTTCTTCCACGTTGATGTTATTCCAACAATATCTATGAAGGGCATGTTGTACCTTTGCAAGATAATACATTACTATAAGAATTTATGGAGTAAAAACAAACATCAGACTTTTTAACTTAATTATACTTATTGAATTGTGTTGTATGTTGCGTCAATCAACATTACGTATGGAAACGCCTTAAGCAGTTTCATCGACTCTGGGCTTGCGAAGAACACATTTGTGATCTTATTTGTCACTTCGTCGCTCTTGTGTCTTACGAAGTAGTTCAACTCCTTCGAACGATAGAAGAATTCTTGGACCACAGTTCTTCCCTCCATCCTCTCTGTTCTGAACTTGTAGACTTGTGACTTCTTAGTCATGTTGTCAGGAGATTCATTGAGCCTTATGTACATCTGTATTGGTCTAGCATTTCCCTTCCTCATGTCTAGTAACACCTTTTCCTCCTCAGGTGTAAGTCTTCCAGCAAATGCATTACCGTGTAAGGATTGACCAATAATATGGTTGTGAGTTCCATGATCAACCCTTATGATCCATTCCCCCTTTTCAGTCTCTCTACATGCAATCTGAAATTTGCAACCACATTTCTTTGTGTGGGTGAATTTCCTAGTTCTCCCCACTGAATCAGGAATATAATGTCCACTGCGCTCGCATTTAAGCCAAGACCTTCCTAACTTCTCTTTGAAGTCGGTTCTACCAACCTTCAACATGAAGTTATGAGTTTTTCCAATATCTCTTGCCCACTGTTCTGCTTCTGCTCTTGAGCTGAAGATCTTATCAGTGACGAAAACTTCTGAATAATCTGATGATATATGTGGCTCCTCATAAGGCACAACACTGTCAAACTGTGATATTGTCTTCAATTTCGGGAAATACTCAATGTCTTGATATGGTTGCGATAAAGATTGGTATTGAGGAACATTAGACCAATCAGTTTGATGGGAATGATATGGAGGAGGATCAAGCTGAGAGACTATTGGCGGAATATCAAAATCCAAACCAAGATCAAACGAAGGCACTCCATCAGGTCCCAAACGAATATCGGCATTGATCGATAAGTTTCTTAAACGATTGAACATTGGACTATTTTTCTGTAAAACAACAAAATACACAAAACTACACTGAGAAACCTGTTTTTCCTAGCTTCGTCACGAATAAAGGATGAACCTTCGTCACGGATAGAAGCAATATTTGTCACGAATGTCCTGAGAACTTTCGTCACGAAAGTCTCATATTGTTCCGTCACGAATGTCCTATTTACCCCATTTCAGATTGTTTTTTACACTTTTTTACCCCAAATTCGAATCAAACCGTAAATTCCAACACAAACACAAATTTCCACACAAACCCTAACTTCAACATTATTTAAGCATCTTCTTATCATGCTCCTTCTATGTAACACCTAAAATACACATATTTTCTATCAAACTCTATATTACAACATGATTTTCACACAATCAACACAAAAAACTAACTTCAAACTATTCAATTTCATACAAAAACATAAATTTTACTACAAACCCTAACATGAACATTATTTAAAACAACTATAACATACCTTATTGTAGTTCCCCCATGATGGACCATCTTCATCAACATTTTGGTGTATGTAATCATCCCAATTTAACATTTTCAATTGAAGATTGTGTTTGAATGAGAGTGTTTAGGGTGAAATGGGGGTAAAATGAAGTTGAAAATGTAGAAGATGAAGTTGTTGCAGATATTTGATGGTAATTAAATGTAGTTGGTGTGGATTAGACATAATAGCTTCACTTTTGCAGATATAGCTACATTCGTCACGGATCCCTTGCTTTTCTTCGTCACGGATATCATCCAAACCTTCGTCACGAAGGTCCCAGATACATACGTAACGAAGGTCTTAGTGTATACATTCATGACGAAGATCCTGTGTAATACATCTGTGACGAAACTTTGGGTGTGCTAAATAAATTTTGAGGGTGTGCTAAATAAAGGCTTTATATATATATCATGAGACTATCGTGCAGTGAAGAAAATATGTAATTATTGAAGAAAATAGGAAATTAGTGATTAATATTATGATATTTATACAAAGTCTTTATTTAGCACACCCTAAAAGTTTATTTAACACACCCATACATTCATCACGAAGATATTTGGTCAGACATTCGTCACGAAGGTATATGGCCAGACCTTCGTCACGAAGGTTCGAAGGACATCCGTCACGAAGGTATTGGGGAGATCCGTCACGAAGGTATAGGGGAGATCCGTCACGAATCTTTTTTTAAAAAAAAAAATTCATAATCTTGTAGAGAATTTCAATACGAGTCTGTGCATATAAAATAAGTCCAAAACGGACATCGTTTGCCCTTTCAAAAGCCTCCAAAACAAAATAGTCGCATGCGTTAAGTTCGTAAAAACAAAAACTTATATAAATTTAGTATTTGTATAATATAATTATTAATTATAGTTAAAAATCATGAAATTAAATTTATATACTATAATTGTATATTATCATTTAATATCACTAGTTTATTATTTTTTTTTTGGTCAAGCTAGTTTATTACTTGTAAAGTATTATTATGCATTATGTTTAAATATTACGAACTTAACAAAAACGACTGTTTGTTTTTAGGGCTTTTGGAAGGGCAAACGATGTCCGTTTTGGACGTATTTTATATGCACGGACTCGTATTGAAATTCTCTACAAGATTTTGAATTTTTTATTTTTTTTTAAAAAAAGATTCGTGATGGATCTCCCCAATACCTTCGTGAAGGATCTCCCCAATACCTTCGTGACGGATGTCCTTCGAACCTTCGTGACGAATGTCTGACCAAATACCTTCGTGACGAATGTATGAGTGTGTTAAATAAACTTTTAGGGTGTGCCAAATAGTAAGCCCCTATTTATATCATTCAGTAATTAGTTCACTATTTCTCACGAAGAAGGTACATTATAGAGAAAAAGTTACATGTATAGTTTTAGAATTTGTTTCTCCACTTTTTAGGAAATAATTTTCGATGTAGGTTCGTTTTAAACCTATTTTTGTGTATAATTTCGAAAAAAACCCAAGTTAGATAGGCATCCAAAGCTGAATTTAATTTTTCAAATTATATTTAATTCTTTTAAATATATAATAAAATAGTTGAACACAATAATAGATTAAAAAGATATAATCAGGATTCAAAGTAGAATATAAGTTAAACATACGGGACAATACTAAACCTACTAATTCATATTTATAGAGTACTAAATATTTATTTATTAAAATCCATTTGGTTGGTGCATAGCACGGGCATGAGCGACTAGTATTGATAAAGAATATGTATAGATGAGATTTATCAAGTGTATATTAAATTGTATTTGGATAGCATGTACAAAGTAGATAAAATATTTAGGTACAAGATAATCAATTAATTAAATTAATACGTATAGATTAAAAAATAAAGTGTAATAAATTTTATTTGGATAGTGTGTACAATGTAGATAAAAAGGTACTGGTAAAAGATAATTAATTAGTAAATTAAAATTTTCTTTTTCAAATTTCGTAAATATGTGGAATTATTTATTCAAATGACATATATATATGCAAATTCGTGCAATATAAATGAGTTTTAATTGAAGGAAAAGATTCATGTGCGAATTATTATTAACGTGCGAATATGCAAATGAAAAAATTCGCATGTACATTTAAGTCATTGACATGCACATTTAAGTCAGCGACATGCATTTTTGACAGATTTGCATTGTCATTGATAATATGTGAAAAGTACATGCACATGCAGATGTGTGCATGTCATTACTAAAGAACGTGCATGCGAATGAGATATTCGTAAAATATTCATTCGCCCCTAATACGATACCAAGATTGAAGTGAGATTCTATGTAGAGTATCTTTATCGAAACTTTTTCCCGGTCCACAAATGCACATGCGCACATAATTATGAAGAAAAAAAGAACCCAACTCAAAATCCTCGTCATGCATATTACTGTATAAATCAACGCATTCTTATCTTGTAAACATATGGTAACGGGTGATCCCATAGGGATGAGGAGCATTCTAATTGTCTTCGAATAAAATTATCATCTCCGTCTTCGTATACCTCACAGATTTATACCCTCATGAGTTATATGATTATTGATTGGATATATGTTTAGTAATTAAGGATTTATCTTTTTATCTTGGTGTAGGGTTTATAATAAAAAATCAATTAACCAATAAGAAACAAGAGAACGGATTGGGTGCAAAGCGACTTTAAAATAAGAATTGCGAAGTTAAATGTGGACCGTCAGATGGAAAAAATCTAGGGCTACAATAGGACACGCTATTCCTCTTATCTTTTTAATGAAGTAGGGGTATTTCAGACATTTTCTCTTAATAATAGGAGTCTTCTCCCTCAGCAAATTACTGTTCACATGAAATTCATCGGATTCAAATTGCACCCCTCTTCTCACCATTGTTGTTCCCAAATGAAGCTTCTAGGGTTTATCTTTGTTTGCAATTGGAGCTCGCCTATCATCAATAATCACCTCGTCTTACTTCTTGAATCATCTCGTTTCTTCATCTCCACAATCTATTCTTCATTTCAGCCATCAATTTTTCATTTCGTCATCTCGTTTCTTCATCACCATAGTCTCGTTTCTATTTTGGTTGTTGTTGGTTGTTATCTATCGTGCTCTACCGACTTATCATCTTTATTTTGTTGTTGTTATTGATTTCTAGATTGGGGATCGATGTGGTTGATTTTGATTATAGTGTGTGAGTATAGATGCCCAAGAGAGTATGAGTATGAATGAGCTGATAAGACTCTCGCAATGACTTGAGTCACATTTCTAGTTATTATTTGTGAACTTTAACATTCATAATATGAACATTTGACATCAATATATGAACATTTGTGTATACCTTCACCTAACATGTACATCAATAGTTATTTAAAGGTCTTTACACTATCATACAATATTTGAACTTTTCAGGACAAGATATGAACATTTACAGACGAGATGTGGACATTCTTGTAGTTTAAAATAAGAACCTCTCAAACCCCATCATTCGTACAGTTTGATTTGAAGCAACCAAGTTTCTAATTGAATCGATATCGAGCCATTGAAGTTGGTATCAATCACTAGGCTTTAGCTCATGTTTGGTATCAATCACTTCGGTTGTTTCATCATGAGAGGTCCATATGTCTTGTTAAGCTTTAATTCAATTCATTTTACCGTAACTATCATGTATGAACATAACTCTTCAAACAATGAACATAAATATTCAAACAATGAACACTATCTTCAGTATATGAACAATCTGTTTTACACGCATTTTTACTTGGCTTTCATGTAATGGATTTCATGTGTCCATGTATGAAGTTTCAAAGTCACTCTATGAACCTTTTTTTACAAGCTGGCTTTTTGTATTTTCAATATGCATTTTCTTGTGGTTTTGGTTAGAAGAGTTGCCATCTTTCGTTGCCTTTTTAGTGAACATTTTAAGTCAATCCCTGAACATAAAAGCACAGGATGCGAACCATAATAGAAGTTCAAGTAAAAAAGTATTTCTTTCATCATATTAGAAGAGTGTTGCCATCTTTCGTTGCCTTTTTAGTGAACATTTTAAGTCAATCCTTGACGATAAAAGCACATCATGCGAACCATAATAGAAGTTCAAGTAAAAAAGTATTTCTTTCATCATATTAGTTTATTCTATGGACAAAGACATAGTTTGTTAACCCTTGACAACCGAGTTCTTTGTCACGACAAGCTTCTTCTTTGAATTGGACTTTCCTTTACTTGCTTTGTAGACTGTGTTCTTCACATTTGGTGGTGGATTAACAAACTCATTCATCCTATCAACCTCACATTCTTCCTCTGTTTTATCACTACTGTCATGATCAACTTCTCCTGTTTCCACCACATTCAATACTTTTACACATTAGCCACATCTAGTAATAAAAAATATCAATGAACGTCATGCTTTAGTTGTTGAACATATTTAATTACTTGATGAACATATATAATAACTTGATGAAAATATTTAGTCAATTCTCAATATCAATGAACATGAAGCCATATAACAGTGAGGATACAAACTATATCAATTAACATGAAGCCTATATCAATGAACACTAAACCTATATCAATGAACATGAAGCCATATGACAGTGAGGATACAAACTCTATCAATGAACATGAAGCATAAATCAATGAACATCAAGCTATGGTCAACCCTAAAACAGCAAGAAATCCAAGAAAGTGAATCAATACGAAATTGAAACCCTAGAACAATGAATAGTAAACATTGAACCATAGAACTTCAATCTGGAACATAAAATTGCACAAATCCCTAAAATCAACCAACAAATAACGAAAAATCCCTAAAAATCGAGAATTGAGAGTATTGTGGTGATTACCTCCATCAAATGGTTTGTAAGCTCATCATCGCTTTTCCGCCATTGATCCATCTTCGAAGGAAGCTGTGAGGAAGGAGATAGCGTGGATCAAAGCTTCGCGAACTGGAAAGGGCGAGCGGAGCTCTTCGCGGATTGGAAAGAGCGAGCAGAGCTTTTGCACAAGAGGGAAAGAGAATTGGAAGGGAAGCTTCGTGAAAAGTCCTATCTATCCCTTATAATTTGTTGGTAATTACAAAAATGTCAGCGTTTGTGAACAGTACACTGTTATTTGATCTTCTAATCTGAACCGTTGGTTTGTTTAATCAAATGGCTCAAAGAGCTTCGCTTTTACTACCGTAACAAAGTTCGTACGGGAATTCCCCTCTAAGAAACAAAGGGTAAATATCCATAGGGTGTCTAATCACTCCCCCTATTTTTGTAGCTTCTACAAAAACCTTATATATTTGGTTTGTTCCTCTTTAAATGTCTTTGATTTCACCTTAAATGTTCTTGATTCTCCTTAATTTTGTATTAATTGTGTCCAATTCTCTCTTAAATACTTTGGACTCTCTCTTTGATTGTGAAAATAATATAGTCGTTCGAGATCCCGAAAATCTTAAAACCATTACAACAAAGGATAAATTTTCGCTCGTCTGTCGCGTTAGTCGGTCGAAGAAGGGTCCGACCCACGTACGGTCCAAGGCGGGTCGACAATCCTATCAGATAGCCGAGTCCGACGATCACATAGTGGATTTTTCGACCCCAACATGTACGTTTTAGGAAATATTATAAGAAACTTAGATTCCAAATAGATATGTTTCACATAAAATAGGCAATTACAACTATTTTAAGAGCATGGATTGACACTATGTTTTCCTAATATAAATTGTACATCAAAATTTTACTATATTAATCATTTTTCATAAAGACATAAGATAAGATTACTGATTTCCAATATAAAAATAATATAAACTCATCATAACAAATAATATAATCTTAAAATCAACATTTTTAACAATCATTTCCATTATATACTTGCTATCTTATGCTCTTAAAAAAAGATCTTATTAAAGATAGATTAGTAAGTTCGTTTTTTTTTTTGAATCTACTAATCTAATAAATTTACTTATAACGGAAAATCATTCTATTATAAATTTCTTTATAACCGTAGTAAATTTTCGAAACATAACGATTTGGTAATAATGACAGATTTATACCCATGGGCCATGGGGGAAGAAATCGAGTTATAAATAGGTTGTGTTGATAACATAAATTTGATTCCGTTGAAGGAAAATGCGTATTAATTTGGTATAAAAAAAAATCGTTTAATACAGTATTAAGAGCGACGTGATGATGATTAGCCTCACCCGTGGTATCTTTATCTTTATATAAAGCGATTCCCCGTCTGCAGTCTCGCACGCCCGCACTCCTCCCTCTTTCCTGAATTATCCCTTTCTCTCTCTGTTTTTGTTGCTCTGTTTTTAGAATGAAGGATCCTCCTTCCTTCTCCTCCACTCTCCTCGACTCCTTCGATCATTCCCCCAACCACCAACCCCGCTGGATCGATAACTCTTCAGATTCAAGCTCCGCCTTCCGATTCTCCTCTTCTGATACCGACTCATTGAAGCCCATCAGGATCCATTCTGACCAGACGCCCGCCAAATCTGACACTAGAAAAACACCCAAGTCAAGAGCCATGAAGCTCTACCGCGACCTCAAAAGGATGAAGCAACCCATTTCGCCGGGAGCCAAACTAGCCAACTTCCTCAACTCTCTATTCCCCACCAAGCACAGAATGAACCACCCCATTTCGACTCCCTCCTCTCTCACTAAGTCGTCCATGGAAGGAGGAGAGAGCAACACTAGAAAGTTAGTTGAAGTTGTGGCCATGAATCTCATGACAAACTATTATAACAAATGGGAAGCAGATACTGCAGAGAAGGTGGAGATTATTGGGAATCAGCTTGAAGAAGATGTAGAGAGTTGTTGCAGCGCAGATCTGTTTGAATTGGAGAATCTCATGGACATTCCAGGAGTTGATAAGTACTCTGCAGAGTTGCCCGTTTTTGAAACTACTAATGTTCATACAAATCGGGCTATTGCCACTCGTTTCATCGTCTAATACTATTGTCATTTCTCAACACAAGACAAATTTTGTTATATTATTACAGTACAATTTTATTACGAGTATTAGTACTCCCTCCGTCCCTGTTTGTTTGTCCTGTTTGACTTTGGCACACTTGCCGATGCACGTTTTATATCGTCAATATATCAAATTATATGTTATTAAAAATTATAATTTTTTAATATTCTTAAAGTACTAATCGAAACGAATCAAACAAGACCACTCATGACTATGTTTTATCTTATATATTGAAAGATATTTAGAAGATTCTCTCGATTAGTGAATAGTGTCAAAATTTGAAACAGGACGAACAAACAGGGACGGAGGGAGTAGGATGTACATGCAAATAATAAATCAACTTTTTCCTTACAATCATTTAATTATGGGCTCTCCATTTTTCATGTACCAAAATGAACATTGTTAGGATTCTCTTGATCTTAGATGGGTTTCTTTTTGGTATTTATGACATTCACCTTCATCTTTTTTAGGAATTTCAAGAATGGCCGCCTCAATTGCTTAAGGATTCATTACAGACTACAGAGTCATGAAAAAGAAGTGATAAAATGCACATACTATATCACTATTCTTTAGCCAACGGTTTAAATTACATTGATTTAGGCTTGATTCTAGGAAGCACAATAAAATGGCTTATTGTGCCAATTCAATAATTAAAAAAAAAAAAAATTAACTTGAAGTTTCCCTCTCTATGATTAAGGAAACAAAAATGTCAACGAACAATGAGAAAGTTTTTGGTTGAAGTTTAAAAACATGAAATTTTAAATATCTCGAGAAAAGAAAGTAATTATATATGTTTGGTTGTTTTTTTGTCTATTCAAAATCTCATATATTGAAAATATTCACATATTGAATTCCTCTATAATGTGAAATTTGCAATTACCTAACAGAGAGTGGATAAGATGTTTTACCCATTTTTCTAATCTCTTAATCACCTAATTGCCCTCTCTTTACATTATGGATTTTTCCATAAAAAAAAAAACATTATGGATTTGCAACTACAAGTTTATTACTGTAATTTTGTATATTTCCCTTCAACTTTCCTATGTCTAACTAAACAAAATGTAGGTTTTAATTTTCCATGATTTTATCATTTAACCAAACATAAATTCTACAAATTCTCAATTTCAATAAAAGAAAAGTCATCCATATTTAGGGATTGAAATCATGAGATTTAAATTTCCCGTTTTAACCAAACAAGCATAAGTGTTTTCAATTTCGGGAGCTGTAAAGTGGAGAGAGAGTGGGGGATGAGATCCGGTAGAAGATCTTTGCTGGGGTTGATTAACTTGTAAAAGTCAAATGATTTGCTATTTATTATTTGTTCTATTAGTATTCTTTTAATTAATTTGCTGGAGTATCCCCTTTGATTTACCTAATCCAAAGATTGTTTTTTCCCCTAATGTTGTTAATTTTTCCATGTATGCTAATGAGCATTGATCATGGCTGTTTACTGTTCTATAAAGTCATGACATGAATTTGAAACCGAAATCGAATTCAAACGATTTTGTTCGAATACAATTCGGTATGCAATAGTTTTATAATGGCTCCGTCTATATGCACACGTTTTTTAGGCTAAATGCACACTATTTGGTGCGGTAACATTAGTAGCACACATCTGTGCGGTAACAATTAACGCACCAAGGAGTTCCGTGGCTTTCTTGGAAACTGTTCTGAAACCTATACGAAACCGGTGCGGTAAGAATTAATGCACAAATCAGTGTGTTAATATTTACCGCACCAGCTTAATCCAAGATTAACAATTTTTTTTTTTGATTAACTTTAAACCTGTGCGGTTATTATTTTTTAAAGAAAAAAAATATTAATAACCGCACAAGTTTTTTTTAAAACAATTAATTTTTGTACAGAAAAATAAAATTTTAAAAAATATTAAAAAATATGTGCGGTAAATATTACCGCACAAGTTTATGATTTTGAAAATATGCCCCTTGGAATTTTATGCCGTTGGTGCGTTAACTATTACCGCAAACGCACCAACGGTCTAAAAATTTCAACGGGCATTTTTTCGATTGTATATGTGATGAAGGATCACCTGGACAGCAACCGACACCTCCGGTCCCCGAGTTTGAAGGTGCATTGACTCGTTCGAGAGCTAAGGAAGTCCAACAAGAGCTAGACAAGTTAGTAGCGTTCTTCAGGTCCAAGGAGTTGAATACAGACGAAGAACCACCATTGAAGACTGTTCTAATGATCGAGGTTCGGGAACGAGTGGAAGACTGCAGAGAAGAACTGCGACCGCGGCTGGAAACCGCGCCCGCGGCTCCATAACCGCGCCCGCGGCCGGGAAACTCGGCGAGTTCATTAACTTCACCGAGGCTTCCTTTTGAAACATTATTTTCGGATGTTTAATTGTTTTTCGGGATTATTATTTTAGGAGATACTTTTTATTGTTTATTTCTTTAGTTGGAACCCTTATGAACTCTATATAAGGCTGCCTTAGTTGTTGTTTTGCCCCCGATATTGATATTGAATACAGAGTTATTAAGTTTTACTCCCAAAAGAGAGTGCTTTTGTGAGTCGAGTGCCCTGTGTGCATTGTCGTTGAGTTGGCCCTAGTTGTGCTTGTGTGTGTCAATCTCTTCCATAAGGTTGGTGCTATCGAGGCTTCATAGCGCATCCTCCAGGTGCTTTGACATACCATAGTCATTGTGTTTGGTTGTAATCCATTGGGGTTTCTTCAACATTCGGTAAGGTTCTTGTTCTAAAGTTCAAGGGTTTTATCGTTGATTGATTTGGTTCCAATTGGCCTATCCTTCGACTTCCCTTTCTTTCATCTCATATCTAATTCCGCTTTTTCTTCTCTGTTCGAGTTCCTATTCGAGTTTGGTGTCTAGGTCAGCAACTGCGGCTTATCCCCGCATCAATATGAACAAGTCTCTCATTAAAGTTTTGCAATGCACACAATAACGTCTTATAATTATGAGAGTAGTGAGGATGATGATGGTAACGACAATTGAATATCAGGGGTCGTGGAAGAAGCATACGAAGTCGATGAAGAAGAGGAAATGGACGAAGAAGACGAAGAAGTTGACGAGGAAGTGGACGAAGAAGATGAAGGGGAAGAATAAGACGAAGGAGACGAAGAAGGTGAAGCAAATGTATCAATTGCATTAGACGATTGGACTCCGTTACCGATTTTGGTTAGTATTTAAATTAAATTATTTTATATTAAAATTTTGTATTGTACTGCATGAGATTTAGGTTAATTAGTTAAAATTTAGTAGCTAAGTAATGTAGTTTAATCAATATAGGAAGAAGACTTTAGACCATATTTTAGTACTGCGCAAATGTGGGATAGTAAGGAAGAGATGATGGAATGGACGAAACAAAGAGCAAGGGATTTGATGATAGTTTTGGTACATCGTACATCTAGCAAATACTGCGTTGATTTAGTATGCGATAGGTTTGGAAAACCTAGATCGGGTAGGCCGAAAGTGAATTTAAAAAATCCAGAATGGTCGGTTCCGAGGATTTGTGACCGAAAATCGAAGAAATGTGGTTGTACATTCGAGTTATATGGGGTTCATATCAAAGAAGGGCCATATAGTTATAAATGGATCGTGGATGTTGTAGAAGGTCGTCACAACCACACCCTTCCTAGTAGTTTTCATGGGAATTCATTCGTGGGTAGAATGAGCAAAGAGGAGGAGAAAATAGCAAGGGAAGCGGGCGATGATCACAAGACGCCAAAAAACATACTTATTCAGTTTAGGAAAAGAGACTCACAAAATGTGACATCCATGAAGCAGATTGCCAATTTTTTGCAGAAGATCAATTTTGAAGATCGTGGTGAACTGTCAGTTACTCAGTGGTCTCTAAATTTTCTGAAAGAGAACAAGTATTTTTGTCTACCTCTGAGGAACACGAAGACGAATGAGGTTGAAGTCCCTTTTTTTAGCTCACCCGGAGTCGATGCGGTTGTTCAGGATGTTTCCTCACATGATTATCATGGACGCCACATACAAGACAAATAGGTATGATATGACTTTAGTGGAGATGGTTGGTTTCACTTGCACGCACAAGACGTTCAACATTGCATATGTATGCATGGTTCAGGAAACAGTAATGCATTACAAGTTTGTGATGATGTGCGTTCATGAGTTGTGTCGAAATTTGGGAGTGATGCCGAAGGCTATAATGACCGACTGTGAGAAGGTTTTGTTGAGAGCAATCAAACTTGTTTTCAAAGACACTGAAGTCAAGCAACTATTGTGTTGGGTGCACATTAAGCACAACATCCAGTCACACGCTGAAAAAGTGATAAAAAAAGGCTGCGTCTATATGCACACGTTTTTTTTGCTAAATGCACACTATTCTGTGCGGTAACAATTGCAGTACACATCTGTGCGTTAACTCTTACCGCACCAAAGGACTCAGGGGCATTGTTGGAATTTTTTCTGAAACCTATACGACGCTGGTGCGGTAAGAATTACCGCACAGATCTGTGCGTTAACAATTACCGCACCAGATTAATCCCAGATTAAGCAAAAAAAAAAACAGATTTTGATTAACTTAAACCCTGTGCGGTAACAATTTCCGCACAGGAATTTTATTTTTTTTAATTAATAATTTTTTTTAAAAAAGTATTAAAATACTAATAAATTGGTGCGGTAAGTGTTACCGCACCGTATTTTTTTTTTAAAAAATAAAAATGGTGCGGTAAAAGTTACCGCACCGTATTAGTTTTTTTTTTTTTAAATAAAACTGGTGCGGTAAACGTTACCGCACCAGGTATTTTTTGAAAAAATGCCCGTTGGAATTTTATGCCCGTTGGTGCGGTAATAGTTAACGCACCAACGGGCATAAAATTCCAACGGGCATTTTTTGGTTGTATATATAGGTTGAGCTATCTTGTTGAAGTTTTGCAATGCACACTACAATGTCTTATAATTATGAGAGTAGTGAGGATGATGGTAACGACAATTGGATATCAGGGGTCGTGGAAGAAGAATACGAAGTCGATGAAGAAGAGGAAGTGGACGAAGAAGACGAAGAAGTCGATGAGGAAGTGGACGAAGAAGAGGAAGAAGGCGAAGCAAATGTATCAATTGCATTAGACGATTGGACTCCGTTACCGATTTTGGTTAGTATATTATCAATTTAAATTTTGTATTTAATTGCATGAGATTTAGGTTAATTAGTTAAAATTGTGTATCTAAGTAATGTAGTTTAATCAATATAGGAAGAAGACTTTAGACCACATTTTAGTACTGCGCAAATGTGGGATAGTAAAGAAGAGATGATGGAATGGACAAAACAGAGAGCAAGGGATTTAATGATAGTTTTGGTACATCGTACATCTAGCAAATATTGCGTTGATTTTGTATGTGATAGGTTTGGAAAACCTAGATCGGGTAGGCCGAAAGTGAATTTAAAAAATCCAGAATTGCCGGTTCCGAGGCTTCGTCACCGAAAATCGAAGAAATGTGGTTGTACATTTGAGTTATATGGGGTTCGTATAAAAGAAGGGCCTTATAGTTATAAATGGATCGTGAATGTTGTAGAAGGTCGTCACAACCACACCCTTCCTACTAGTTTTCATGGGAATTCATTCGTGGGTAGAATGAGCAAAGAGGAGGAGAAAATAGCAAGGGAAGCGGGGGATGATCGCAAGACGCCAAAAAACATACTTATTCAGCTTAGGATAAGAGACCCGCAAAATGTGACATCCATGAAGCAGATTGCCAATTTTTTGCAGAAGATCAATTTTGAAGATCGTGGTGAATTGTCAGTTACTCAGTGGTCTCTAAATTTTCAGAAAGAGAACAAGTATTTTTGTCAACCTTTGAGGAACACGAGGACGAATGAGGTTGAAGTCCTTTTTTTCGCTCACCCGGAGTCGATTCGTTTGTTCAGGAAGTTTCCTCATGTGATTATCATGGACGCCACATACAAGACAAATAGGTATGATATGACTTTAGTGGAGATGGTTGGTTTCACTTGCACGCACAAGACGTTCAACATCGCATATGCAT
The DNA here is from genome assembly GCA_029168935.1 of Oxyria digyna. Classification (NCBI taxonomy): domain Eukaryota; kingdom Viridiplantae; phylum Streptophyta; class Magnoliopsida; order Caryophyllales; family Polygonaceae; genus Oxyria; species Oxyria digyna. The sequence goes on along the minus strand of JAPVLV010000010.1, from coordinate 8,648,250 downwards.
TCATGGCTCAGGAGACAGTAATGCATTACAAGTTTGTGATGATGTGCGTTCATGAGTTGTGTAGAAATTTGGGAGTGATGTCGAAGGCTATAATGACCGACTGTGAGAAGGCTTTGTTGAGAGCAATCAAACTTGTGTTCAAAGACACTGATGTGAAGCAACTATTGTGTTGGGTGCACATTAAGCACAACATCCAGTCACACGCAGAAAAAGTGATTAAAAATACTAAAAGGGCGGAGAACTTTGTTACGCAATGTTGGGGGATATTTTCCTCGAGCACCGAAGAAATCTACGAAGAGAGGTTGAGAAAGATGAGAGATTCATGGAAGAAGGGCATTGTTGGTTACGTTGAAAAGTACTGGTTTACTCCGTACAAGAAGTTCATAGTTAGAGCGTGGACGGACTACACTCTTCACTTTCACACAAGGACTACAAACAGGTATCTTTGTTTGTTTAGTTGTTAATTTGGACCACCATATTATTAATGCTAATGATTAGAAATTGTGTTTATTTAGGGTGGAGGGGATGCATAAGGTGTTGAAAGAAATTGTGGGTTCTAGTAGAGGAGGCTTCAACAGAGTGATCGTGAGGATCCACCATGCGGTCATAGTTCAGATGGACCTGATTAGGGCGACGATGAACCAAGCACTTACCACTCGGCAAATGGTCTTTGATGACCCAACCTTTCCTCCTGGCATTCGAATGTTGTTTTCAAGGCTATTTTACCGAGTGTCAGATAGGTGTTTTCTGTTGTTGTTGGAAATGTACCAGCAAATATTGAAGGAGGAGTATTCAAATGTTTGTGATGATCATTGGGTTCGAGATTGTCTTGGGATGCCATGCGTACATGATCTTGCTAGGGCAATCATTTCAAAGACACCTCTTGTTCCGGATGATTTTCATGACTTCTGGAAGGAACTGAGATGGGAAGATGATGCAATAAATTTGTCCTTACCCGACGACAATCGTTCAATGTCTATTCCGGAGATCAGAATGCGTGAAATGTGGGCGAAATGGGAAAGTGGAGATTTGAGGGATGGAACTCTATTCAGATTAAGTGAGTTGTACATTGACTTGGAGCATCCGGAACAAAGTTCTTTGGTAGAGCCAACAAACTTGTTTAGGAAAGGAAAAGGAAGGCCGCCGGGATCAAAGAACAAGGAGAAGCAGCGAAATGGGAATTCTCCTCCGAGAGAAAAGAGGGAAAAGAGTTACCACGAGTACGTTAGAGAAGACTTAACAAATAATGAGGATGCGCAAAAAGTCGCAAAGGAGAAGGCAAATAGGCAAAGTGAACGACGAACTTGTCCTAAAAAGCAAGCAAGTCAAGTGTCGTTCGACTTCGGATCACAGTCCCAACCTGAACCATTGTTTTCAGAGACCATCGATTTAGAAGACGAAGACATGAATGCCGTGCCCCTAAGAGCTTGCTATCCAGATCGAAACGAAACAGAGGAAGGAGAAGATGAAGAAGAGATTGAAGAAGCCATAAGTTATATGGGGGTGAACTTGGGGGTGAAAAATATTGACTACTTTTGGCTTTCCTACATGACTTCTATGAAAGATGTGCGTTCAGACGGACATTGTGGGTATCGGTCAATGGCTCTACTTACGGGTATGCAACAGAGTCAATATCGTATGATCCGTGCTGCGTTGGCAGCGAAGCTTCTTGGAAACAAAGAGACATGGGAGCCCATACGACGTGGACTACGGGTAGGATCATGGGATGATCTTATTGCTCAAGTTAACTACATGAGAAGTCCTTGTGAGAGACCATTTTGGATGGACATGCCATTTATGGGTTTGGTGTTTGCCACAGTGTATAATGTTGGTTTAGTGCAACTATCCTGGGATGCGCCGTGTTTATGCTTGCCAATAAGGCAGTCTACAGTGAGCCCTGGTCCTCCACAGAAGATTTTTGGGATAGCTCTTGTCGGATGCAGTAATCACTGGATACCGGTAAGAATCTGTGGTAATCTAAACAAACGTCATGAAACGTCGAAATCATTTATACTTATTGATTAATTTTCTTTGTATATCTAGGTTTGGCTCCGTGATGGGGCACCATTGCCACGTTGTTCCGGTTCGTGGAGAAGATTTGCAGATGACAACATCAAGTGGTGGGAAGGGATATATGCTGGCCAAGTGGACTTGTTTCGACAATACCGCTTCACTGCTGGAAAGCGTATGGACTACATGACTTGATTTGTAATAGTTTAGTAGCCTTGATCTTTAGACTTCGATTAGAATTGATTTATAATATGTAATGACTTGTCTTGTCTGCTTTGAAATATGTAATGACTTGTCTTGTTTGCTTTAAATAGTGTTTTCAGTAGAGTTAGATGAGGTAGGTGAAACAGTGAAGTGAAATCAGTGAATCCATAAACTACAACACACTCAGCATAAATTAAAAAGACAACAGACTCATTAAGGAAAGACAACAGACTCATTAAGGAAAGACAACAGACTCATTAAGGAAAGACAACATACTCATTAAGGAAAGACAACATACTCATTCTTGAAATTTAAACTAAACACAGACTTAACGGAGATTCACTGATTTGATACCCAGATCCCTAATCGGAGTCACTGTCATAAAAACTAGGAACAGGGTCATTGGGAAACCTCTGTTGTATCCAGTGTTTGGCTGCTTCAATACTCTTAGCCTGGTGAAAATATACCAGCTTCAACTGCTGGTCAGCTATTTCCTTCAACAGTTTTGCAATGACTCGGAGATGATGACTGTCGTATTCTGGCTCAAGATACACGATCATGTAGTTACACTGACATGTGGTATACCTTCGTCCATACGTATGGGGATTGTTCTTGTCATTACCAGTGAACACCTTGATTGTTCTTGAGCACCTTCTACTCGGGCACTGGATCTCACTGCCTTCTGCTGGAACTGGGGAGGATGAAGATGATGCCATGGTTGTTTGAATCTGTAATACAAAGTAAGAAAACATGTTAGAAACAATGAAGATATCTAACGAAATCAGTAAAAAATGAGACTTTTAATTGAAATACAGAGTAAGAACTTGAAACCTAATTATTTTACGGCGCAGTGAGAATGAGATAATAGGGTTCACTGAGGCAGTGAATTTATAGCCGAGGTTTTACTAGGGTAACTTAGATTTGGGCCGATGTAGACAAAAGGTCCACAACAACAAAGGCCCAATAACGTAATTCGGTCATCCAAAGGTGACTTACAGCTGTGTGGTAGCTGTAACACACTCAAGCAAAATATGGTGGTGCGTTAGCAATAAACGCACAACTGATAACAGAACTTCGTCGGAAGAAACGAAAAGACACATTAACAGCGTTTCCGCACGGTCCGTAACAAATCGGCACGGTCTGAAGCAAACCGTGCCGCTTCACTGGACGTCTTCCACATCTTCTGCTGATCTGCACGGTTTGCAGCAATCCTGCACGGTTTGTATCCAATCGTGCCGCTTGACTGGACGTCTTCCACATCTTCTGCTAACGCACCAGAGTCTGGTGCGTTAACAATTAGCGCACTAACCCTTTTACCCAGAATCAAATGTTTCTGGTGTTTGTAGGGTTTAGGGTATTAGGGTTGGTGCGGTAACTGTTGTAGTACCAACCCTAATTACATAAAAATTCATTTTTTATGTTGTTTTCTTATACTATTTGATATTATAAAAAGTTTTATGACCCAAAGTAATGTTATACTACTGAAATATGTCGTTATTGAGAGTTTTGTGAATAATTTTATCAAGTTTTACTAATGTAATATGAGATTACGAAGAGTTATATGATAAAAATTCATATTATACTAATGAAATACGAGGTCAGTTGAGTCAAACGATAACAATTAAGTGTTAAACTAATGTTATATGATGAAATAAACACATTATATGAAGTTCATTTTAGTAACGAAGTGGTATCACATACATATGAGTATAACTATACAACTTATATACTTGAGAGTAGTAGCATACAGGTGAAAGTCTTCGTTTACATACTTCTAAGTGTTAAAGTTGTTAATTTCTTATAAAAACGATAGCGTTTGATTGGTAATGCTCAAATATTAATGTTACATTTCTTGACTTTTACGTTTTAAGTGCTTATTAAGCCGTTTTATGTCATTTTTTGTCGTTTTTTGTGTTTGGGCCTCATTCAAATTTCATTAGGCCTTATTAGGCCCGTTGACGTTTTCGATAATAATTTTTCGATTCCGAAAAATGAAAATAACTATTCGCCGTATTTGTTGTCATGTTTCAATTTCAAAATTTCGATTTTCATCGTTTCAAGGCGTTAAAACGATATGGGCCCAAACTATACACATATGACATCCATTATCCATTACCCACTATCCATTATCCATTATCCACTATCCACTATCCACTATCCATTATCCATATTTCGATTTGGCTTGTTTTATATCGTTTTGAGTCGATTTTTTTCGTTTCTTAGTCGTTTCGACACGTTTTGAACCATTTTTATTAATATTTGACGTACTTGGTCGTTTTTTGCCTTTTTCAAAAAAGTCAAGTTTCGCTAAGCTTTGCTCATTTTGGCCATATTATGCCATCATCTTGGCCACATTTTTACACTTTTTTACAACTTGTTCGGAAATCCTCCATATTTCGATTTGGCTTGTTTTGTATCGTTTTGAGTCGATTTTTTTCGTTTCTTAGTCGTTTCGACACGTTTTGAACCATTATTATTAATATTTTACGTACTTGGTCGTTTTTTGCCTTTTTCAAAAAAGTCAAGTTTCGCTAAGCTTTGCTCATTTTGGCCATATTATGCCATCATTTTGGCCACATTTTTACACTTTTTTACAACTTGTTCGGAATTCCTTCAAATTACATTTTGGCTTGTTTTATATCGTTTTCGAGTCGTTTCGAGACGTTTTGAACCATTTATCAATATTTGACGTTTAGTAGTTTTTAATTATTTTTTGCGATTGTGACCATTTTCTCGCGTTTTTAAGAAAAGCCCAAAATAAATAAGCAAAAGTGAACCAAACATTACCAAAACATAGTATCCAAACAAACTATACATCACTCCAAGTCACGACCCTCATTCCCACTACGTTGCCCACTACCTTGCCCTTCCTCGTGGATTGAATGCCGAACAAGCTGAGATTGACGAACCGGAGCTGGAGCCATCGGTGGAGCCTCGTCAGTCAAAACTCCAAGGAGATGCCTCATGAACTCATCGATATCTGCAGGCCTCCTCTCTGGTGGTGTCTCCAAGAAAGCTCGAATCTCACAAGTCACTAGCTGGGTCCGCTATATTAACAACATATCAAAAGATTACTATCAAATATACTAATTGAATGAATATGACTAATAAAATTTATAATCGTACCGCAAAACTGTCAACCGAAGGTGGAATACGCAGCGGACCAACTGGACGATCGAGTCTACGTGATCTGGGATCCACCAGAGGATGAGAAACTCGATCATACCAATCGAGATAATCATCTGTGACTGCCCAATAGTACGTCGCTCGTGGCTCCCGAATCTGTAACAAAGGCCTGGGGTCCTGATCCCACACACCAAGCAGATCCTCGGCAAAGTGAACTGAATAATGTGTCAGCCTGTTGTTACGTGTCACCTGGATGGGCTCTGGGGGAGGATCTGGGATACCCTGCACATGTCCAAACTGTCGCAGCAGGCGCCCTGGCTGATAGAGCTCCTCGATGTCCAGACAACGGAGAATGCCCTCAAACAAAGACGGGGCGTACTGCGGAAGTCTGAAATCCACATTTGCAAAGGGAAACCAATTAACCTGCAACAAAACATTACAAAACAGTTAGTATAGTTTACATTCACACAATATAACGAAAGCATACATTCTTAAAATCTGACCTCCTCATAACGAACACGGTCAAGCATGCCACGAATGGCAACCAAACGATCCGTGCTCTTCCCCTGTGGCACCTCTCTGCCCTCCCTCATAGCAGCTGCGGCGTGGTCCATAGAAAGTGGATCTGTCACAAAATGTCCACGAAAATGTGGAAAATATGCCCAGATCCACGACTGCAAAAAAAGGATAATTAGAACTCGACTTCCTAAACATAGCCAATCGTATAGTTGTTTGCGTACTAACCCGCAAAAGAATGCCAGAACTCCCCATCCCCATAGCCAATCGCCTCGACGCCTGTCCAAGGTTGCGATACAGATGAGCTAACACTCCAGCTCCCCAAGCATATCGGCCAGTGCTGTCGTGGTCGGCCAAAAGAACTAACCACCAGTGCTTGACTGCTGTAGTCGACTTGTCCACTAGAACTGTAGTGCCGAGAAGCAACAGTAAGTACATAGAAGCAATGAGGCTCTCATCTCTCTGTCCATCCTCCATCCGCATCATATCCTTTAATCTCTGCTGAAGATAACCCAAAGGAATGCCTCCATTCCTATACCAAGTCTTCACCAGTGCCTCCTCTACGTGAAGCATCTCAGCAACAAAAGTGAAGATCTCCTCCCTGCTCAAAACTGAGCTACAACTCCTGCCATGTATAGGCAGCGACAGGATCTCAACCACATCGTGAAGTGTAGGACCAATCTCTCCAAATGGCAAATGAAATGTGTTGGTTTCTGGGTGCCATCTCTCGACGAAAGCAGAAACCAACACATGATCGACAGGATCGGACCCGATATAGCGTAGATCAGTCAATCCAGATCGCTCTGCAAGCTGAAACCACGAATCTGGACCAGGTCTCCTAAACGCCTCTAGTGGAGTGCAGTAGGCGGTGTGGAAGTGAACCTTCCGTGTCTGGAAAAAAAGTAAAAAATTAACACAGTTACTTCTACAGAATGTCGTTCATATTTCACATATGAACATTATAGTTCAAATACATACCAAATCAAGAGGAGCCTCGCCTTCTGGAAGATCAGCAGGCTGTGGAAAATCAACATGATCTGCAGCACGTCCACGTCCACGTCCACGTCCACGTCCTCGTCCTCGTCCTCCGCGTGGAGCGCGTCCACCTCGTGCTGGAGGATCAGCAGCGTCTGCATCAGCAACATCATCATCTGCCTGAGCTCCTCGGCCTCCTCGTTGTCTCTGTATAAATGGAGGAAGAGGACGGGGGCCAGCTGGAATCACAGGTGCGGGAGGATCAACAACTGTAAGCTCATAAATGGCCCTGGCGATGTGCGTCTCATAACTCTTCAGCAACTCATTTGTAAAAGGACCTCCGGGCATCCAAGGTACAGCAGGAGGTGGTACATGAGGTGCAGCAGCCGGATGCGGTACATTATCAGTCGGGGGAGGTGGTACATCTGGCGTAGGAGACGAAGGACCTAAATCTGTAGGAGCTGGCGATGAAGGCCCCATACCAGCATGATCCTCTGAAATAATAGGAGGGTCGTCTCTCCTAAGCTGATCTGTCGGTATCTCGGGATGAGATACAATATAATATGTACCTAAACCCTCACCGTCTCCCAGCATATCATCATCCAAATCAACAGCTGTATCATCGACGTCCATACCCTCCTCCTCACTCTCACTGTAACCCTCATCATCAGCACACGGATGAACATCCAGACCACAATCCCTAACTGCCCCAGTATCTGTAAGTGCACGAGCCTCGTCAGTGGGTGTCGAACTAGAAGCATTCAACTGGTCTCGAGCAGTAGCAAAACTCTGACGTATGGACGCTGTAATATGCGTCCTCCTAACACGCTCTGCAGCAACAGGAGCCCCCGGAACAAAACCACTAGAGGCCATTGTATCTCGCACCCCCTAATGTTGTTGTTATAGCGTAACGTTATTTTCATAGCGTTACAAAAATAACGTCAAATTCAAAAACGTCTTTCCCATGACGTCGTAACGTTACAAACAGTTGTTGTAACGTCAATCCTAATCAAAATCATCTCTAATTTCTAAACATTTTGTTCATAACGTTACGAAATTCACGTTATAATTCGCCTAATTTCAATACTTTATATACTAATAGTTCATAACGTTACAAAATAAGAGAAGAACAATGTCATATTTCATAAAATAATTAATTCATTACTTTTACAATATAGAATGTCATATTTCATAACATTATGAAATTATTATATTTCATAACGTTATAAAATTTCATTAATTTCATAACGTTACGAATAAATTAATTAATTTCATAATGTTACCAAATAATATAATTTTATAACGTGACGCAATAAATTACTTAATTACGTTACGCAATAAATTACTTAATTTCATAACGTTACGCAATAAATTACTTAATTTCATAACGTTACCATATAAATTAATTTCATAATGTTATAAAATAAATTAAATAAATTGATAACGTTACGAAATTTATTTAAATATTTCATAACGTTATCAAATATTATTAAATTCATAACGTTACGAAATTAAATAACTAATTTCATATCATTATCAATTTAATAAATTAATCAAATTAAATAAATTGATAACGTTATGAAATTAAATAACTAATTTCATAACGTTATAAATTTAATAAATTAATTAAATTAAATAAATTGATAACGTTACGAAATTTATTTAAAAATGTCATAACGTTATCAAATATTATTAAATTGATAACGTTATGAAATTGAATAACTAATTTCATAACGTTACGAAATAAAATAATTAAACTATTTAAAAACATTACAAAAGTTATAGAATATTTAATAAAAATACATACTTGATGTAGATCTACGGGAGTCGAAAAAACTTCCGGTTGTGCCTCGGTTTGAGCCTCGGTTTGAGCCTCGGTTTGTGGATTCAACCTTCTATTTGCTCGAGTGGCGTACCCGGGACCGACGTTTTGGACGCGTCGCTTTCGGGTTCTTGGCCTCGGAGCGGGTTCGGGTATCGGGGCGGGTTGGGCTGCTGGTATCGGGTCGGGTCGGGCAACGAGCATCGGGTCGGGTCGGGCATCGGGTATCGGGTCGGGTCGGGCTCGGGATTTTGGCCGGATCCGGGCACCACCACTGTACCTCAGTGGCACCACCACTGTACCTCAGTGGCACCTCCACTTCCTCCTCTTCTTCTTCCTCCACAGCCAGCCATGGCGGCGTCGTCGTCGACGGAAGAGAAGACGGCGGGACCACTGCGGGGGGGACTTCAGGCGGATTTTGGGGGCCAGAAGAACCGCCATGGTCGGGGCAACTCGAATTTTGCAGAAGGAGAAGAAGGTCGGGGGAGAGGGAAATTTTTTTTTTTAAAGCTGTAACTTGGTGCGGTAAGGGTTACCGCACCATTTTGTGCGGTAACACTTACCGCACAGGTTTAATAATTATATATTTGTTTAATACTTTTTTAATACTAATAAATTGGTGCGGTAACTCTTACCGCACCAATTTATTAGTATTTTAATACTTTTTTAAAAAAAAATAAAATTCCTGTGCGGTAAGTTAATCAAAATCTGTTTTTTTTTTTTGCTTAATCTGGGATTAATCTGGTGCGGTAATTGTTAACGCACAGATCTGTGCGGTAATTCTTACCGGACCAGCGTCGTATAGGTTTCAGAAAAAATTCCAACAATGCCCCTGAGTCCTTTGGTGCGGTAAGAGTTAACGCACAGATGTGTACTGCAATTGTTACCGCACAGAATAGTGTGCATTTAGCAAAAAAAACGTGTGCATTTAGACGCAGCCTAAAAAAAATACTAAAAGGGCAGAGAACTTTGTTACGCAATGTTGGGGGATATTTTGCTCGAGCACTGAACAAATCTACGAAGAGAGGCTGAGTAAGCTGAGAGATTCATGGAAGAGGGGCATTGTTGGTTACGTTGAAGAGTACTGGTTTACTCTGTACAAGAAGTTCATAGTTAGAGCGTGGACGGACTACACTATTCACTTTCACACAAGGACTACAAACATGTATCTTTGTTTGTTTAGTTGTTAATTTGGACCACGATATTATTTCTGCTAACATGTAGAAATTGTGTTTATTTAGGGTCGAGGGGATGCATAAGGTGTTGAAAGAAATTGTGGGTTCTAGTAGAGGCGGCTTCAACAGAGTGATCGTGAGGATCCACCATGCGGTCATAGTTCAGATGGACCTGATTAGGGCGACAATGAACCAATCACTTACCACTCAGCAAATGGTCTTTGATGACCCAACCTTTCCTCTTGGCATTCGAATGTTGTTTTCAAGGCTGTTTTACAAAGTGTCGGATATGTGTTTTCTGTTGTTGTTGGAAATGTACCAGCAGATATTGAAGGAGGAGTATTCAAATGTTTATGATGATCATTGAGTTCGAGATTGTCTTAGGATGCCATGCGTACACGATCTTGCTAGGGCAATCATTTCAAAGAGACCTCTTATTCCGGATGATTTTCATGACTTCTGGAAGGAACTGAAATGAGAAGATGATGCAATAAATCTGTCCTTACCCAACGACAATCGTTCAATGTCTATTCCAGAGATCAGAATGCGTGAAATGTGGGCGAAACTGCTAAGTGGGGATTTGAGGGATGGAACCCTATTCAGATTAAGTGAGTTGTACATTGACTTGGAGCATCCAGAAGAAAGTTCTTTGGTAGAGCCAACAAACTTGTTTAGGAAAGGAAAGGGAAGGCCGCCGGGATCAAAGAACAAGGAGAAGCAGCCAAAGGGGAAGTCTCCTTCGAGAGAAAAGAGGGAAAAGAGTTACCACAAGTACGTTAAAGAAGACTTAACAAATACTAAGAATGCGCAAAAAGTCGCAAATGAGAAGGCAAATAGGCAAAGTAAACGACCAACTTGTACTAAAAAGCAAGCAAGTCAAGTGTCGTTCGACTTTGGATCACAATCCCAACCTGAACCATTATTTTCAGAGACCATCGATTTAGAAGACGAAGACATGAATGACGTGCCCCTGAGAGCTTGCTATCCAGATCAAAATGAAACAGAGGAAGAAGAAGATGAAGAAGAGATTGAAGAACCCATAATTTATATGGGGGTGAAAAATATTGACTACTTCATGCTTTCATACATGAGTTCTGTGAAAGATGTGCGTTCAGACGGGCATTGTGGGTATCCGAGCACCACCAGCCAGCGACGTCGACGTCGCCTCCTTCTCCTCCACGCACAACACAACAACAGCCGGTGGAGCCTCCGCGCAAATCTCCTCCGCCGCCTTCTCGGGTCGGGCTGCTAAAACTCCGTCTCTGGCCACAATTCCGGGCTCATTGGAACGCCATGATCGGGTGAATTGGAATCCATGGTCAATTATATGTTTGGGTTAAAAACTTATGGTTTTTGAAGTATTGAAGATTTAGGGTTTTCGGGAGAGAAAAGGGGGAAGAACAGGCGGGAGGAAGAAGAAGAGGCTGTAATAACCCTGTGCGGTAACTATTACCGCACAGGGTTATTAATATTTTTGAAACTTATTTTACTTTAAAAAAAATAATTCATGTGCGGTAATAATTACCGCACAGGTTTAAAGTAAAACAAAATTTTAATTTTTTTGTTAATCTTGGATTAAGGTGGTGCGGTAAATATTAACGCATAGATCTGTGCGTTAATTCTTACCGCACCGGCTTCGTATAGGTTTTAGAAAAATTTCCAAGAATTCCCCGGAACCCATTGGTGCGTTAATTGTTATCGCACAGATATGTGCTACTAATATTACCGCACCAAATAGTGTGCATTTAGCCTAAAAAACGTGTGCATTTAGACAGAGCCTTTTATAATTAGGTGTCCATGAACAGTTGAACACACTACAAAACACCTACAAAAATTTAATATTGTTTTCATTTTCATATTGAAATGTGAACATTTGTTTTTCCCTGCAAACATTTGTTTCCATGCCAAAACAATATGTGCACATTTTCTACACAAAATGTGCACATAAATTGTATAAGATGTGCACATTTTCTACACAAAATGTGCACATAAATTGTATAAGATGTGCATAGTTTTTTTCAAGCACAATTTTGAACTTTTTTTTTATGAGCTCTTTTTCCAGCAAATTTTCATTTCTGCCCTAGAATTATATGTGCACATTTTTCAGCACAAAATATGCACAATAGTTATATAAGTTGTGCACAATTTTTCAAACACAAAATATTAACTTGTGTTTTTCAAGTTTTTTTCAATAAAAAACTTTCGTTTCTGTGCCAAAATTACATGTGCACATTTAGCTGTATAAGGTGTGCACATTTTCTTCAAACACAATTTTTAAACTTGTTTTTACGAGCTCTTTTTTAATGAAAAACTTTCGTTTTGATGCCAAAATTACATGTGCATATTTTTTGTACCAAATAGGCACATGAGTTTTATAAGATGTGCAAATTTTTCCCAACACAAATTTTGAACTTGTTTTTCGGAGTTTTTTTTTTCATGAAAAACTTTCGTTTTTGGTCCAAAATTATATTTGCACATTTTCTGCACAAAATAGGCACAATAGTTTATTAAGATGTGCAAATTTTCTCAAACAAAAATTTTGAATTTTTTTTTTCATGACAAACTTTCATTCTTAAGACAAAGTTATATGTGCACATTCTTTGCACAAAATAGACACATTAGTTGTATACAATGTGAATATCTTTTAGGGATGACAATGGGGAGGGGAATCCCCAATACTAACGGGGAATGAGGATGAGGATTTTTTTTTGAAACTGGGATGGGAATCGGGAGAAATAATATCCTCACATGGGGATGGGGATAGGGGTCTCCGCCTAGTCCCCGCCCCATCTCCATCCCCATTGGGGATTCCTGTGGGGATCCCCATTCCTGTCCCCGTTGGGGATCCCCGTCCTCATTTCCGTCATCATTGGGGATCCCATCCCATATTAAATATGTTTAAGCTTTGATATACTTTCTGTTTAAAATATTTTGATCTAGTTATTGTTATTTTTACATGTATATGAATAATGAAATTTAACGAGGATACAAAATCTTCAATGGGGAAAATTAACGGGGATGGGGATTCCCCAATGGGGGCGGGGATGGGGATTCCCCAATGGGGGCAGGGATGGGGATGGGGCGAGATTTTAGAAAAAAACGGGGATGGAGATGGGGATTATAATATTAAAGGGGATGGGGATTATAATATTAAAGGATTGGGCTGGTAGGAGTACTCCCCGCCACAGTCCCGCCTCATTGTCATCCCTAATATCTTTATTTAACATAAAAATGGATGCAAGTTTGTTGAAAAACGCACAAGTGCACATTTTAAGTTGAAAATTGCACATATTTACTAATAAAATGAAATTTGATTTTTGGAGTAGAAACGAATTTTCTTACAAAATTTTTTTTGCCCTGAGAAAAATTACCAATTGAAAAAGCACTAAATATGTTAAAATGTGCATATTTTAGAAATTAAATGTGCGCATCGTAATAAAAAATGTGCACATTTCTTCTTTATGCACAAAAATCAGGTGAAGAAAAAAAATTGACCGACAGTCAACAGTCAAATTTTTTTCCTGCCAAATTCCCCCTTCCAAATATTTATTTCTAGGCCAAAAAAATATGTGCACATTTTCTACACAAAATATGCACATTGTCAACGGTAAATGGTCAACAGTCAACGATCAAATGTGCACATTTGATATCCATCCCTTGAATGGTTCCCACCGGATGAGGCCCCTATATATATATATATCACAAGATAGTGATTAAGATTATATTTATAATGATCTATTAACAACTACATATCGATTTTTTTGGCGTTTCAAAATTACATAAGTTGACAGTAGGGTTGTCAAAAATTCGACGTGACCCGAAAACCCTGATCGGTCCGGCAGAAAAATAGCCCGATCGAAACTCGTAAAAATGAAAGCGCTTATGTCCGAGAAGAATCCAACCCGACCGACTAATTTCGAAGCCCGAAAATAACACGAATAGATTAACCCATTTTTTGTCTGAAATCCGAAATTGCCCGACCGACTAATTTCGAAGCCCGAAAATAACACGAATGGATTAACCCATTTTTTGTCTGAAATCTGAAATTGCCCGACCGAAATCGTTTGACCCAACTCGCCGAAACCCCGAATTGTACGAAACCCGAAATCATTCGACTCAAACTCGTCTGAAACTCAAAATTCTCAGATCCGAACTTGTTTGAAACCCGAGATTGTCCGATCCGACAATATCTGAAACCTGAGATTGTCCGAAATTGGATATTATTCGATCATTTGCTACTTAATTAAAGATAATTAGTAACTCAAACATATATTAATTAGTTTAAAATATATTTTTAATAAGAATGGGTAGACTTCGAGATACACGTTGATCTCAGGGGGAGCATTATACCCGTGTCACTCTTTTTCCTTTCGACCAAGCTATCATCCCACTTTTGCTTAACAAGATTTTTAATGAGGCAACATCATAGTGTACGCCAAGATTCATAATTGCACTCTTTTTTCATTTGATCCGGGGTTTTATCCCACTTGTTTTTTTTCTGACAAAGTTTTTTAACATACACTATATCCAAGAACAATTCAAATGTGAATATTCTAGAGGATGTTATGAACTAATCAAGCAACCATATGCACATCTTGAAGACTACATTTATCACAGACAATTTCATGTAAAATTGTAAGAATACAAGATTTGTATAAATTTGACAAATGAAGATTATTACTAAAGATAAATAGTAATTGTGAATTATTCACCTTCTTCACTTTCTTATCTTCAAACTTAAGCTAATATAAAGGCTAGTGTAATTAGTCAAATGTTATAGGCTTAGGTATTAATCATTAATCCATGCACCCAGAAAAAAAGGAAATACATTCTCATTCGGTGGGTAGGCCTCTTAGAGTGAGAAATGCAAATAATAACATTCATCTCTTGAATGATATCCAAAGAATGGATATCAAATGTGCATATTTGACCAATCGGTCAACGATCAAAATTTTTTTTAGTTTTCGGGCCAATTTGTTTTATTTTTCAAGGCCAATTTATTTTCTTGTGCATAATGTAAAAATGTGCACATTTTTTCATTCAGATTCGCACATTTTACTAAAACAAATATGCACGTTTTAACAAATATTACTCCCTTTGTCCCTTAATATAAGACTCATTTGCTTTTTCGACACTATTCACAATTCGAGAGAATCTTCTCGTTTTCTTCCAATATATAGAAATAAATATAGGCATGCGAAATCTCGTTTGATTCGTCTCAATGAGTAATTTGACAATATAAAAAAATTATAATATTTATCATCGCATATTTAGAGATATTAACGTTACAAAACGTGTCTCGACAAATATGTCAAAAACAAATGGGAAGATCATTAGGGAATAGAGGGAGTAGTTTTTTACAATCGGTATTTTTTCAAGGCAAAAACGTTTTCGTAAAGAAATTTGTTTCAACTTCAAAAAAAAAAATTGCATAATTATTAGCAAGGATGTCCTATTTTCAACTTAAGAAGTACATTTGTGCTCTTTTTAGCAAATTTGCATCCACTTGTATGTTACATACTATATTAACCGTGTATACAATTAATGTGTCTATTTTGTGTAGAAAATGTGCGCACATATAATTTTATCTCGAGAAACGAAAGTTTGTCATTGAAAAAAGGGCTCAAAAAAAACAAATTCAAAATTTGTGTTTGAAAAAATGTGCTCATCTTATAAAATTATTCTATTATGTGCAAACAATGTGCACATGTAATTTTGGTCCAAATACGAAAAAAAATCATGAAAAATGGAGCTCGTAAAAAACAAGTCCAAAATTTGTATTTGGAAAAATGTGCACATCTTATTAAACTAATATGTCTATTTTGTGGAGAAAATGTGCACATGTAATTGTGGCCCAAAAATGAAAGTTTTCATGAAAAAAGAGCTCGGTAAAAACAAGTTCAAAATTTGTGTTTTGAAAAATGTGAACAACTTATACAACTAAATGTGCACATGTAATTTTGGCCCAGAAACAAAAGTTTCTCATTGAAGAAGGCTCGGAAAAACAAGTTCAAATTTTGTGTTTGGAAAAATGTGCACAACTTAAGCAACTGAAGTGCATATTTTGTGCAGAAAATGTGCATAGATAATTTTGGCTCATAAATGAAAAATTTGCTACGGAAAAAAAACACTCGTAAAAAACAAGTTCAAATTTTGTGTAAATTGTGCAAATTTTATGACACATACACGAATGTTTGCTAAGGCAAAAAATGACGTGAAATAAAAAGTCGGTCAACCTTTGACCGTTGTCCATTGACTTTTAGTAGAGGTAATTTACACCCTTAGTTTTAATTTTGGTTTTTTTTTTACCGGAAATCACTCGTATAATGCCCTATATTGCTCAAAATCACCTTTGTGTTGCAATATTACCGGAAACCACCCGTATGAACACCTCTGTCACTCAACGACCACCCGTCCCCAAATCTGTTTAATTTCCCGGTTAACGCGCTACACGCGCGAATATTATATTATTATAATTTTTTATTTTCTTTTTTTACTTAATTTACGTTAATTTCATTAACTTTATTTCATTTTTACTTTTCACTTTCAAATTTCTCACCTCTCGATTTGTACCCCCAATTCTCCTTATGAACCCTAACCCTAGGTTTTTCAGATTTCAAATCGAGCTCTCTTTCTTCTCTTTTCTTACGATTGATGCGAGGAAGATGATCGACTGAAGATTCTACACATTGCGAAGCCCTAAATCTGTAAGTATTTCAGTGTTTGTAAGTATTCCGAATCGATTCGATTTGATTCGATTGCGAAGCCCTAATCTTCTCTTTTCTGATTTCTGGGCTAGGTTTGAAAATGTCAAACTCAAGGTCTTCATCAATTAATTCTCAACAACGATTCTGCAAGTGTGGTTATCCAGCATCTGAAGCAACTTCAAAAATTGAATTCAATTTTATGAGAAGATTTTGGGACTGTCGTTTTTATGGTACAGAGACAAAGAGTTGCAACTTTTTTATGTGGAAGGATGATGAATATAGTGGAAGAGCCACTTATGTGATTAACAAATTATTGAAAGAGAAGAAGAAAATGGAGGTCGAAATTGTAAAGCTTCAAGATGCAGTTAGAGATTTTCAGATTGAGAAGGAATCACCCAAGTTAGCAGTGGCTATGAACCCTAGAAAAATAAGTTGTAATGATGCAGTAGTTGTTGTAATGTTTCTCATAATATTCATGTTTGCAAATGTTTTAGTTTTGAAATAGGCAATGTAATGCTGTTTTAGGTGATCTGAATTGGAGTGATGTTTTTGTTTCTAAAAATCAATGTAATGCTGATGTTGACACCAGGAAACTGAGATATAGTAAACTGACACCATGAAACTAAAACATTGACACCAGGAAACTAAAACATTGACACCAGTAAATAAAACTGACTTAACATTGACATCAGGAAATAAAAGTGCAACACACCAGGAAATAGAAATAAAACAGAAATAAAAGACAAACTGACTTAACAACACACTAGGAAACTAAACCAAAGTACAACACATTGCATAAAACACCAGGAAATAGAAATACTGCAAAGAGACAAACATCAGGACCAAAGTTCAAAACAGAAACTCGAGTAGTCAAACAAAATAGACAGTCAGTTCAACTTTGAAGATGATGACCTCGTAGATGGGTTTACGAACTATCATATCCATTTGAAAGAGACAAACATCATCTTTGACTAGGTCATTGTCTTTGACAAAATCTCTCCATCCTTTGCCAAATTTGTATTTGTTGTCACTGAATTTCAGAAGTACTTTCCAAGTGTGTTCACCAATGAAAAGTGTAACTTCATCATCTATGACAGGCTTCAAATGGTTGTTTGCATATTTGAATGGAAGAATCTGTTTGGAAGAAATTTGATGAATATTCGTCATTGGAAGAATCTGCCCAAAATACAACAATAAGATAAAGTAGAGTACTTGCACTTACCATTCGACAATCTTTCTCTACAAATGAAGCTTTCATTTCTGAGTAAAAGCTTAATTTTGTAGGGTGAGGGTAGTTTTGAGCCATTTCTAATGGAGTTTGAGGGTTGCATTCTTCACATTTGCAATCCGAAGGTGGGTCACATGAATCACAAATGCAGTGGGAATTCACTTGTTCTTCATTGTCAGAGGAGTTTGAAAGATGAGTTAGGTCAATGACGTTATGGGCCATGGAAGAGATGGAAGGAAGAGACAGAAGGAGGCTCGGTGGAAAATTCAAGAAAGGAAGAGAAGTTTGGCTGTGATGGAACCGGCTTAGATGGAGCTATTTATTGTTGAATGTTGCAGGCGTTTTAGGTGAAGAAGTAAATTTATGTTGTTACAATTCACCAAATTGATCACAGTGGTAGGTGACCAATTGACCAAAATAAATGTGGTCATGGTCAATCGCAAATCTCTCCCCGAAATCGCCTTCTTCGACTGTACAAGGCGCCACATCTACCCATTCGCTCCCAATCGCTCCCAAAGCTACCCAATCGAACTCGGAAACACTGATAGACTCCCACACCTTCCCAATTGAACACCCAAATCGGGATTAGGGTTTGAGGATAAAAGCCCCAAATGGGGAAGAAGATGATCGAGAG
Source organism: Oxyria digyna (assembly GCA_029168935.1). NCBI lineage: Eukaryota > Viridiplantae > Streptophyta > Magnoliopsida > Caryophyllales > Polygonaceae > Oxyria > Oxyria digyna. Next base: position 8,629,853 of record JAPVLV010000010.1, on the reverse strand, counting down.
GTGAGAAATTTGAAAGTGAAAAGTAAAAATGAAATTAACGTAAATTAAGTAAAAAAGGAAAATAAAAAATTATAATATAATAATATTTGCGCGTGTAGCGCGTTAACCGGAAAATTAAACGGATTTGGGGACGGGTGGTCGTTGAGTGACGGAGGTGTTCATACGGGTGGTTTCCGGTAATATTGCAACATAAGGGTGGTTTTGAGCAATATAGGGCATTATATGGGTGATTTTTCGGTAAAAAACCCTTTAATTTTTATGAAATCTACTATTCATTCTCACCTCATATCTTGGAAAGGGGATTAACATTTGAGCCGATATTTTTTATTATTGAAACGGAATTTTAGACGCTATATTATAGCGTTTTAAAAATAAAAAATAGAAGAATCTTTGAACACCATGCTCTTGCGTTTTATATGCCGGCTCATTTATTAAAACCCTCGGTGCAAAAAAGATATGAGAATATGAATAATATTCTGTTATAGAGTGACATCACTATGATGTCACCACACTAGTATAAATACAAAATTTTGTTGTAACAGAATTGACTACTAGATCAAACACTTCTGTAATGAGAGCTTTCTCTCTTTTGCTTCAATGGAGTTCACTCAATCCTTCCTTCTAGTTCTGATATGATATCAGAGCAAACGCTCACTTTCGTGAGAGATTCCACATTTTTTTCAGAACTCGGATTGGGGATTTCCATTCCTAGGGTTCATATCTTTGTTTTTCTGTTCTTGGAGAAATTGAGTGCAGCCTTGAGCGATGGTTACTGAGCCGAATCCATCTATTTGTCTTCAAGATCTTCATCGTCAAGGGAATGCCTCCAATGATCCATTGTCTCTGTCGAATTCGGATCATCCAGGTGCACAATTGATCGCATTACTGCCGAATGGAATGAATTTCTTGAATTGGAGTTACAATGTGAAGCTGGCCCTTGGAGCGAAGTCAAAAATTGGATTCACTGATGGATCGTGTGTGAGACCGGTCCATGGATCTTTTGATTGCAACAGGTGGATCAAAGTTGATTACATGATTCGATGTTGGCTGTTGAATTCCATTGAGTCGTCAATCGCCAACACATTCATGAGAGTCGAATCAGCTAAGCAGCTATGGGATGAACTTCTGGAGCGTTTTGGCCAGGAAAATGGTCCAATGCTGTATCAACTGAGAACGTTATCATCTCTTCAACAAGGATCACAATATGTTGGTGATTATTATTGCAAACTTAAAGGCCTTTGGGATGAGATAAGTTGTCTCGAGTATTTTCTCATATGTGATTGTGGCTATCTTGCAAGATGTGGATGTGAAATCATCAAGAAACTTCAGGAGCAAGAATCCAAGAATCGAGTGATTCAATTCTTGATGGGGTTAACTGAGGATTTTGATGGCATTAGAAGCAACATATTGGCCATGGATCCCATACCTACTGTCAACAAAGCTTTCTATCTTGTGCAACTAGTGGAGAGACAAAAGATAGTGTCTGGCACTCTGGGATCTCAGTTTAATGGAGAGGCTTGTGTTGTCAACAATTTCACATCAAAACATTCTCAACAATTGAAAAGATATGCACAAAAGAGAGAGAATAGCAAATCTGGGAAAGGAGACAAATCATTGTCATCTGAAGGGACACACCAAAGATAAGTGTTATAAGTTGGTAGGATATCCACCTAATTGGAAGTCTAAACAACCTTCTTACAGACGAGCCAATGCTGCAGATGGAGAGCTTGATAATCCATTGGAAATGGTCCCTGGCCAAAGCAACATTATGGATCCTGCTATGATCAATGCTCTATGTCAAGAAATGTCCAAATTCTTTCAGGCTAAGGATGGTGGTTCTTCCTCCAGTGGAAATTTTGCAGGTAAATTGGCATTTGTTTTCTCAGTTAATTTAGATTTGCTAAAGACCAGATGGATTGTTGACACTGGTGCTACAGATCATATGATCTTTGATCCCAATTTATTTCTGGCTCAAAGAACTTTAGTAAATCCTATTAAGGTTTCCTTACCTGATGGAGAGGTAAAGATTGTTGATACAATAGTATCTGGCAGAGTTAATTCTCAGCTTGTCATTGATAATGTGCTTTTGGTTCCTGGTTTTAAGCATAATATGATGTCAGTCACTAAATTGCTTGATGATCTTGGTTTGCTTGGTCTGATAAAAGTTGATATCATATCTGATGGTACCTCATTCGACACGCTTGCTTCTGAAACTCAACCGCACTCTAATCAAAGGAGTCGAGGAAGCAGCGACGCAATGCATTAAGGCGTTAACCAACCTACAAAGGGCGGTTAAAAACTCGAAGTCGAGACACAAGCTATTACTCAACCATAGGCATCGCGATAAAGTCCGCATCCCTCGACAAATCACCGAGTTCTAAACATCGAAACCAAAGACAAGAAGTCCAAGTACGAGATCATGGCAACCCCGATACATCAAGACTGTAACGAACGCGTTAATGGAACACGTCATCGTCAACCATCACGTATATAACGAAAGCATGAAATTTGATTGAAGCACGACAATCAGGCTGCTGATACATGCAGCTGATGCAAGCAGGTGATACAAGCTGCATACTAATGCAACCAGGTAGCTGACAAGCAGCTGGACGAAACTTAGTCTAGTGGGTTTGCTTCCTCTATAAATAGGAATGTATAGCGTTTAGTTACGGGATCTTTTGTCCCGACTCTGAAATGTAGACTTAGGGCCGGAGGTCTGTGGAGGTCCTCGGGTATATTCAAACTCGTCGGCTTGTAATCTTTCGACTCAAATCAATAAAGAGCGCAGTCTTCTCGATAACCAAAGCCAATTAGATTCAATTCGACCAGTTTGCTAAATTCGGGAACCAACAATATCATTCCAGGACCCTATCACTAAGGATACAATGGTTAAGGGATTGAGAGTTGATGGCTTGTTTGTTGCGCAGAGTGCTTCTGCACAGAGACAGATGGAAGATTTAATAAATGCCAATCAGGATGTTGTTGTGTGTATTGATAGTAGCTCTTCAGCTTTGATGTCTACTAGGCTTATTCATGATAGACTAGGACATTGTTCTAGGAGCAAATTAAAACATTTGACTCTTCCTGGTCTCAATCACACTGATGATTTGTTTTGTGAAAGTTGTGTTTTAGCTAAACAATGTAAAGACCCTTTTATCAGAAATGATTCTTTGGCTAAACTGCCTTTTGCTCTTGTGCATTTTGACTTGTGGGGACCTTATAAGACAATAACTATGATCGGTGCCTCCTATTTCTTAACTATATTTGATGATAGTACTAGATATACTTGGATTTATCTATTTAAACACAAGTATCAGGTTCCTGAGATTATTGAGTCCTTTATTGTTTATGTGAAGACTCAATTCAGCACTGTCATCAAAGTCATCAGAAGTGACAATGGGATGGAGTTTGTTCAACAAAAATGTAGATAGATATTTGCAAGCAATGGGATAATTCATCAGAGAAGTGTTCCCGGGAATCCACAACAGAATTGCAGAGTTGAAAGAAAGCACAAGCATATTTTGGAAATTGCAAGAGCAATGAGAATACATGCTAGTTTGCCTATTAAGTTATGGGGAGAGTGTGTTTTAGATGTTGTGCACACTATAAATATGTTACCCAGTTCTATCTTACAATGGAAAATTCCTTATGAGGAATTGTTCAAAGAAAAGGAAAACTATGCACATTTTAGAGTCTTAGATTGTATATGCTTTGCTAAAGGTTCTAGTGTCAAGAGAGACAAATTTGGTTTACAATCCAGAAAGTGTGTTTTTGTGGGATATCCTGCAGACCAAAAGGGCTATAAATTGTATGATCTTACTTCACATACAATTTTAGTCTCCAGAGATGTAGTCTTTAAAGAAGATCAGTTTCCATACAAAATGGATAAAGTAATCCATTCATCTCCATCTCCCACCAAATCTTTGCCTCTTATTCAGTTTGAGGATGATTCACAAGCAGATATATCACCTATTGAGCCTACTGAGTTCCCAACAACTGATTCTATGCCAGACTCTGTGCCAGATGCATCACTTGCACCTTCTCCAGATACTATTGTGCTTGTCTCTACTCCTTCATATCCAAGAAGATCCACTAGAGCAAAGTTACTTTCTGCTAAGCTTCAGGGTTATGTATGTGCTTCTGTAAGAAGAACTTCACCTCAGAGTTCTCCTCTTGTTGCTTTTGATGATTTTTCCTCAGATTATGTGGCCTCCTTTTTCAATGCTTGTTCCATCTATGAGCCACAGTTCTATCATCAAGACAAGGATATTCCTTGTTGGGAGGAAGCTATGTCCAAAGAATTGCAAGCATTAGAAGACAACAACACTTGGGAATTAACTACTCTTCCTCCTGGAAAAAGAGCAGTTGGTTCCAAGGGGGTATACAAAGTTAAATACAGACAAGATGGATCTGTCGAGAGGTATAAAACAAGATTAGTTGCTAAAGGTTATAATCAAGTAGAAGGTACAAATTATAAGTACACCTTTTCTCCTGTGGATAAACTAGCTATTGTTAGAACTCTTATAGCTTTGTCTACTGCTCAGAAATGGGATATCTTCCAACTAGATATCAATAATGCCTTTCTCCATGGGCATTTGGAGGAAGAGGTGTACATGTCTCCTCCATTAGGATATAAGCAAGCTAAAGGTGGCCAAGTTTGCAAGTTAACCAAGTCCTTATATGGTCTCAAACAAGCATCTAGACAGTGGGACATTGAATTAACTAATCATTTAATCAGTTTAGGCTACATTCAGTCTAAACATGATTATTCTCTGTTTGTGAGGAAAGTTGGAGATCTTATGGATGTTGCCTTAGTCTATGTTGATGATCTATTACTCACAGGTAATGATATTGCATTCTTGATGAAAACCAAGTCTGGTCTTCATGATACCTTTACTATAAAGGTTTTGGGATTGATAAGGTTTTTCCTTGGCATTGAAGTTGCAAGATCTGCTAAAGGCACTGTTATTAACCAGAGAAAGTATATCTTGGATATTCTGAAAGATACAGAAATGCTTGACTGCAGACCAACAACTTTTCCTCTACCTAGCTAAGGGCCTAGGACTAGACAAAGACAAAGGAGTTCTATTTGAGAATCCAGAGTTATACAGACGATTGGTAGGCAGATTGTTATATCTCAATATTACCAGGCCGGACATATCCTATTTTGTTCATCATTTGAGTCAATTTGTGAGACAAAGCCACATTTTTAAGCAGCTTTGCACATTCTCATGTATCTCAGAGGGACCCTCAATTGGGGATTGTTTTATCCTACAAAGAATGTTCTTCAGGCCAGTTGTTTCAGTGATGCAAATTGAGGAAAACATGGGTCTCTTACATCCTATTGTGTCTTCCTAGGTGATGCCTTAGTCTCTTGGAAAACCAAGAAACAAAAGACAGTGAGTAAATCTTCTACTGAGTCTGAATACAGGAGTATGTCTGCCACTGCTAGGGAAATGATATGGTTCAATGCTTTGCTCAAAGATCTTCATGTTCATGTTCCACTGCCTATCGCCATGTATTGTGACAACAAAGCAGCTCAGCACATTGCAGCCAACCCTCTCTTCCATGAAAGAACAAAGCACTTGACCATTGATTGTCATTATGTGAGGGAGAAAGTCACTGAGGGATTCATCAAAACTGCTCATCTCAAGTCTCAGCTTCAGTTAGCAGATATTTTGACAACCCCTTGGTGAAATACCTCATAAGTTTTTATCTTTCAAGTTAGGATTAGTTGAATCCTCCCCAATCCAACTTGAGAGGGGATATGAGAATATGAATAATATTCTGTTATAGAGTGACATTACTATGATGTCACCACACTAGTATAAATAAAAAATTCTGTTGTAACAGAATTGACAAATAGATCAAACACTTCTATAATGAGAATTTGCTTTTTTTTGCTTCAATGGAGTTCACTCAATCTTTCCTTCTAATTCTCATAAAAGACACTCGTTTAGAATCGTAGTCTCATTTAATTATTCTTTGTTGTAAAGTGATTCTAACAATAATCATCTTATAATAAAATGTTCTTTTTAATCCATAGTCCATATGTAAGTAAGATCCTGAGCATATTATCTTGAACGAACATTCAAGCTGGCATGAGAAGGGTAGATTGAGCGCACGTGACATGGAAGGGAAAGTGTTTGTATTATTTAACCACCCTTGAGGCATTAAGTCCATTAACCCAAGATTCTCATTAAATTGAAACTTTTCACCGTACTTAATCTACCATTGTACAAGTTAGCAGAATCTCAATTCAATAATCTAGACCTAAAACGATGTTGACTGATCGAAATCATGCAATCAAAATAAAATAAAGATTATCATATGCATGTTGTGACTTGGCATCATAGACGTAGTCATCATGCTAATAAAATTAGATTTATAAGCTATTTTTAACCGATTTATAATTACTTGGTACACAGTCACAGACTACTTTTTATTTCATTTACTCCGTAGTTCTCTATATTTTGTTTGTAGACTATTTAATGACTTACACCAGTAAATTGAGAAAGTGTTATAAAGTCATAAAATTAATTCGTGTATAACCATATTTGTTAACAATATTTTCACTCCTTTAACAAAAAACGAAACACATCCTCGAGGGAAACTCAAATGAAATCATTATTGATCGAGTCACTCGACACTTCTCTGAAATTTAAGGAGACGTACGGCCCTAAAACCCATATGTCCCCCACTTTATATTATAAATACAACACCATCCTATTTGTTTGTTTCTCACACTTAACTTCTTGATTCAAACTCTCAGTACTCCATTTAATCTCCCAAAATCAAAGATGGTGAGAAAGCCATGCTGTGAAAAAGTAGGCATGAACAGAGGAGCTTGGAGGGCGATGGAGGACAAGATTCTCACCGATTACATATCTCTCAACGGCGAAGGCAAATGGAGAAACCTCCCTATCAATGCAGGTATGTATTTCTATGTGTGTATTACGTGTTCGATCTTAACAAACTTTACTCGTCAAGGTTGTATAAAAAGATTAAATTTTGTACATCTTTAGGTTTGAAAAGATGTGGTAAGAGTTGCAGATTACGGTGGTTGAACTACTTGAGACCCGATATCAAGAGAGGGAATATAACTCGTGAAGAAGAGGATTTGATTATTCGCCTTCATAAGCTTCTCGGTAATAGGTATATACATCACTACATTTTATCAATTTATAACATTGATTTTTGTAATTAACTAGTATATGTAGAGAAAAGTTCTAATGAGAACAATACTTAACGTAGGAAAATGAAGTTTTTCGCGTACACTAACAAGATAACGTTCATAATTTGGGCGGTAATGTTTATATTCCGGGCGATGGAATTTTTTGGGGTCATTTTGAGAAGAAAAAAAAAGTTCGCAATAATTACAAGTATGTCACCGCGTCCCTCATTGAAAACGTTCAGAAATTTTCATGGCTCAGATTGTGAACATTACTTTCCAGAATATGAACATTGACGTGTAATATGTGAACTGTTCATTTTTCTTACTTTAACGGTTCATTTGGATTCCTCTAAAAATGACATTATTTGGCATTATAATGTCACTTTTTAGCATTATAATGTCAAAAAGTGGCATTATAATGTCAAATAATGTCATTATGATGGGAATCCAAACGGACTCTAAGAGTTGTACGCATCAGAACTTTACCCAATATATGTAAGCTCTCTTATTATTGTTATTATAATTGGCTAATTTGTATTAAAAAAAATATAGTTGGGCCACATTACATATATGGTGATCGAGTGAATGGTACGTATGGACCTTAACTTAGACTAGAAAGTGATGTGGTCATTGGATTCCCTTGACTTTTGATGAATAACCCACTAAAACAAAACAAGTTGAGTCCAATTACAATTCGTGTCTACATCTGGAGATTAAGAAATTGGATAATGACATGCTTATTCATTCAAGTAATTTGCTCACGTTTACCAAAAGCTAAGCCTGATTTGTATAATAAGTGACAGATAATCCGCATGCATTAGTTGTACAAAATGTTTACATTTGTTGAATTTTTAAAAAAAGGGCAACTTAGTTTAGTGCTTTTTCATATAATGAAGATTACTATCCTTAAAGAGCAAAGCCTGATTCTATTTTTTGATGAATTAGGTGGTCATTAATAGCAGGTAGACTTCCGGGAAGAACAGATAATGAGATAAAAAACTATTGGAACACCAACATCAGTAAAAAGCTCCAATGCGAGTGTCCAACCGCTCATGACCAAAACAAGAGGCACTTCTTATCGTCCCTTCGTTTCCATGATCAGCCTAAGACGAAACTGCCAACGGTTCTTACTTACGCGGTCCGTACAAAGGCAACAAGATGTACCAGAGTGATTATCCCTAAGGAGTTGCAAAACATGGATCCAAAAAACAATGATGGAATAGCAAAGAACACATCTGAGATCTTTGAGCAAGGTCCCATGTGGGCCCGGGATGAATCTACCTTGTCTAATTTGAAGATGGATGTGGACATGCATGACCACATTTTGTCCAATGTTGAAGAAGTTAATGAATTATTTCCCTTTCCTGACCTTGAACAACATCAACAACACCAACAACAAAATGAAGGGGAGTTAATATCTTCACCTTTTAGGAATGACAACTTGTTTTTTGACGAGGACATGCATGGTGAGTTGGATACAGATTGGATCACGAGCTTCCTTCAGTCTACTCAACTCATTCAAGAAACAAGTCATCACTAGGGTTTCAACGTATTTTCATATGCTCTATGCTAGCCATATGCATGCACGTTGTTCTACATTCTTAGCTTTAAGATTCAAATGAATAAGTTGTATGATCATGTGCACACGGTGAATAAATCGGTTGAGATTGAGTTTTTTTGTATGAACCTATAATTTGTATAAAATACAATAAGTAAAACAGAATTAAGGTAAAAAGAAACCGATCAAACCACTACCGAATGCGAATGGTCGGACTTGAACGGAGTCGAGATTATAATCTCTTTCCTTAATTCTGAAAACGCCCCGTAGTGTGACGGTTACCGGCGTTCCGAATCCCAGGATAAAACTGCTAACGCTTCTGGTTTGCACAACTCAAGACCAGAAGCCAACGAACGCTAGACTGTGTGTACTCTCAGACTCGAACAAGAGAAGAGAAAGAAGTGATAGAGACTCGAAAAACGTGGGAGAGAGTAGAATGAGATGATATTGAGTGTGTTAAAATGAGGAGGAGAAAGCTCCCTTTTATAGTCTTTCAAGGAGGATCCCGGTTTAATGCAGCCCATTAAAACCAAATCTTTGACCAACTTAATTGGAAGATCAACCTATTCAAAACCAAATCAAAAGTTTGATATGGTAATATTTGACCAATTTAAACCTCCACATTTGTCCACTTAGTGCACTTCAAGTAAGCCACTTTGGACCTTCATTTCTCATTCAAACGGAACCCGAATTATACGTATGAGCATACTACTAAATAGTGCTCGCGGAGACGAAGCCAACGCTCCCATTATCCGACACCAACGGTGCCCGGAAAATTCGGTTCCAACAATCCCCCACATGAATAGAAATGACTCTAAACACGTGAAAACGACTCGACAAAAAGACTTTTGAGAGTACGGTCGAAGAATCACTGCATTTGGGCCGGTAGCATTTTTTCAGCCTTGAACCACCCATAGTGAGTAGCCATCAGATTTACTCGACCAGGTAGTGAACGTGATGTCTTGAACCACTTGGACTTTGATGTAAACCTAGACAACGACTATCACACAGTTTCATCTTCTCACAGAACTAGGTTCTCTGATTGTGTTCATTTTTGCCTTGAACATCCCTGGTTATTCATGAGTGAGCTTAGAGAATTCAGCCTCGGTTAATTCTCCTAGAAACGGCCCCATTTCACACTCATAAGGTTATTTTACCATAAGTAGTATACCATTATACTTCACTTTGATTTTCAAAGCTTATGGAATCATTAAAAGCCAACACTTTATGACTTAACCTATAGTTTACCAACACACTTTTATCATCCTAGGAACTGGGAGAAGATGTTAATCTCCAAGTGCTCTTTAGATTTTGCTTGATTTCGTTGTCCCTTTGAACTTATATCTTGGGATCTCCAATCACGTAAGTAGGGTTACCATCAAACTTCATCTTATGTCATAGGCTTTAAACCCATTCCTCTTGATGATTTTACAACTTGCTCTCGAGACAAACCTTTTGTAAACGGATCCGCTAGGTTGCCAGCCGATCGGATGTAATCAACATTGATCACTCCGTTTGAGAGCAATTGTCTTATGGTTTTATGTCGTCTTCTAATATGACGAGACTTGCCATTATACATTGAACTTAGTGCTCGAGCTATTACTGATTGACTATCGCAATGGAGACTCATAGCCGGCACCGGTTTTTCCCACATTGGTATATCCTGCAGAAAGTTTCGAAGCCATTCTGCTTCTTCTGCTGCTTTGTCCAAGGCAAAGAATTCAGATTCCATTGTGGATCTAGCCAGTAGTGTTTGTTTGGAGGATTTCCAGGATATAGCCGCACCACCTAGAGTAAAAACATACCCGCTTGTGGATTTTGAGTTTTTGGAGTTTGATATCCAATTAGCATCACTATAGCCTTCCATCACTGTTGGATATCGTCCATAGTGTAACCCATAATTTCGAGTATATCGCAAGTAGTTCAATACCCTTGTTATGCCTTTCCAGTGACCATGTCCTGGATTACTGGTGTAATGACTTAAAACGTTCACCGCATGTGCTAAATCTGGCCTTCACCTAGGGTTTACGAATTCTGGGCATTTGGGGTCTCGATTTGTTGGAGTTGTCGAAGCATGTATATCCGGTATATCTGACTTGTATACCAAGAAACAATATGCACTACTATTATGTGCATACCCGATGAAAATACAATCAACGGTTTTTTGTCCAATTGAGACCTTTTTAGGAGGTGGTACTGGTACTTTTGCTAGGCACCCCCACACTTTGAGGTATTTGTACGAAGGTACGTTACCTTTCCACAACTCATAAGATGTCTTTCCAGTCACCTTATGTGGTATTTTGTTGAGAATGTAATTTGAGGTAAGCAACGCTTCCCCCACATGTTCTGGGCTAACCCAGATTCTTGAAACATTGCATTCATCATTTCCTTAAGAGTTCGGTTCTTTCGTTTCACTACTCCATTGGATTCTGGCGAATAAGGAGCGGTAGTTTGGTGAACAATGTCATGTTCTCTACAAAACGAATTAAAAGGTTCACTATACTCACCTCCTCTATCACTTCTTACGATTTTAATCGTTTTACTAAGTTGGTTCTCAACTTCCAACTTGTAACCTTTGAACTTTTCTAAAGCTTCATCTTTGCTACGTAACAAGTAGACATAGCAATATCTTGTGCAATCATCTATGAAGGTCACAAAATACTTTTTACCTCCTCTAGTTTGCACAAACTTTAAATCACATAAATCATTGTGAATTAATCCTAGAGGTTCGATTGTCCTCTCTCTACATCCGCATCATCTAGAGATACGATGGGCTTATCCTCTTTCAGATATTTGTCCAGATTCAACGTGCTCAAGAAGAAATGCATCTTCTGAGACCATATCCTGAATCCCTTCCCGTCAAACTTATCGGGTAGAACTCCAGCATGAAATGCACTTGGCATGCTAGCCGTGTACGACCTTTCCGGTACCCTCACATGGGGCATTTGAACATCTGACAAGTCCAACGAATGGCTTGTTTGAGACTGTCCACCGGTTTCGGTATGACCCGAGCCTGGTTCTCGAGCTAAGGCTTGGTCATTGACCGTAGTCGTTTCAGGGTTCTGAACCTGATTCTGATCCAGAGTCACGGGTGGCAGACTATCTCCAAACTGAATTTGGAGTGTCGAGTCACCACTCTTAGTTGTAGCGGTAGCATCCACAACATTGTCGTTGGTCATGTTTTAAAACTTATATTTTGAAAACATGTTCATGCCTATAAATCTACTAATAGATTATGAACATGCTAATAACAAATTAATCATAACACACCACAACATGAACCAAGATCCACATGACCAAAGGTAGAGATCTCAAGCACATATAATCATCAATCATCAAAATGATATTAAAAAAACAATAAATCACCCAATGCATACATCATCATTAATATATAAATTATCGTCATATATATATTATGTATATATACAACATGTATATAAACTCTACAAATTTATATGACGAGAGCACATGAGCATACATGAGGAAAATAATATTGCATGTTATATATATATATATAAAGCAAAGATGAATCAGATTTATGCTTTTAGGACATTAACTCTCGTAATGAATCAAAAAAGGTAACAAATCGCCAACATAAAAATGTGTTGACCAACACCAACACTAACGGGTTCAAACAATATATATGCATTAATGTCTCCACTAAATAGTAATTAGCTAAAATCAAAACCATCGACTAATAACTTCAGTACTATTCCGTGTTGACTAGAATCAGCAAAAAATTAATTCTATAATATTGGTTTGAAAAGATCAACTCGAACCAAAGAACCTGCTCAGTATATAGTGATAGAGCATATAAACCGAATATATTCCGGTCGACACAACAGAGGGTAAAAAACCCAAAAAAAATATTATAATTTTTTCCGGAGTCTTCTCGTATAAATGAGACTAATATTTCCAATTCCGCCTTAACCTGTTTACTCAAAAACAAAATTATTAGTCGTAGAAACGTAGGAAAAAATTTCAGAATTAAGATTGTATGAACCTATATTTCTACAACATATAATTTGTATAAAATACAATAAGTAAAACAAAATTAAGGTAAAAAGAAACCGATCGAACCACTACCGAATGCGAATGGTCGGACTTGAACGGAGTCGAGATTATAATCTCGATCTTTCCTTAATTCTGAAAACGCCCCGTAGTGTGACGGTTACCGGCGTTCCAAATCCCAGGATAAAACCGCTAACGCTTCTGGTTTGCACAACTCAAGACAAGAAGCCAACGAACGCTAGACTGTGTGTACTCTTAGACTCGAACAAGAGAAGAGAAAGAAGTGATAGAGACTCGAAAAACGTGGGAGAGAGTAGAATGAGATGATATTAAGTGTGTTAAAATGAGGAGGAGAAGACTCCCTTTTATAGTCTTTCAAGGAGGATCCCGGTTTAATGCAACCCATTAAAACCGAATCTTTGACCAACTTAATTGGAAGATCAACCTATTCAAAACCAAATCAAAAGTTTGATATGGTAATATTTGACCAATTTAAACCTCCACATTTGTCCACTTAGTGCACTTCAAGTAAGCCACTTTGGACCTTCATTTCTCATTCAAACGGAACCCGAATTATACGTATGAGCATACTACTAAATAGTGCTCGCGGAGACGAAGTCAACACTCCCATTATCCGACACCAACGGTTCCCGGAAAATTCGGTTCCAACAAGTTTTTCACACGTTGGAAGGCAAGTTTTTTTAACCATGAATGTGTTACACGAGCAAAGTTAAGCAAATGGTCCCCGATTTTATATATGAGTACGTACTAGCTTGAACAGTTGAGGCTACATGTTAAAATTAAATAGTACGTATAAAGTGAAGAAAAGGGTCCACATTCTGTACAATTTTAAAAAGGCAGCCATCATAAACTGGTGAATAGTGAGGTAGTAGTAAATATATGTAACGGAACATTAATGTCTGTGGCCCAAAGTGATTGGAGGTAGCCAGTGAATTGTACGAGGCAGCTCCGAAGTGATTGGAGCTAGCTACGCCTATTAATTGTTTTGCATTGGAGTAATATTTGTGGCCCCAGTTTAGACGTCAAATTATATATGCATATGGTTTCCTACTAACGTCTTAAATCAGATGAACCAGTAACCAAACAGGTATAATGTCAATGATATTATCTATCATTGTTGATGTGGTTAGCACATACTCCGTATTAACTAAGCATCTAAGAATTGACAATTAATTGATTGGTGAGCCGATCTATAGGGGTCCAGTGAGGGATGTGATACATCCTTCATCACTCTCTTAATTTTTTGGATGTATATATCCATCTAATAAGAATGTGTGAGAAGGAATGTGTGAGTTAAGGGTTTTCTCATGGGCAGTCAGCAGACACGCTCAATTTCAAACATCGCTCGGGAAAGACCTGAGAATGGGGGTGATCAAACTAAACACAGATGGCATTGGAGGGTGATTGGATTTGTGGATTTAGCTTCCATATTTGATTGTTGCATTGTACGTTTCTTGTGCATCATTCGAAAGTTTCCATGCAGTGTTATAGACTTATAGGTCAAACCTGCTATACGGAGTAGTAATCTGCAAACTTGGTACTCCCTCCGTCCCACTTTGTTTGTCCTCTTACGCGTTTACACACTTGCCGATGCATGTTTTGTGTCGTTAATATCTCTAACTACATATTATTAAAAATTATAAAATCTTGATATTGTTAAAGTATTAAATGAGACGAATCAAACAAGACCCTACATGACTATATTAATACACAAAGATTGAGAATAATCGAGCAAATTGCGTTAATAGGTGAATAGTGTCAAATTCCGTCATAGGACAAACAAAGTGGGACGGAGGGAGTAGTTTAAGTGTTTAATAATCTTTCACTTTGTAGTTTAAAAAATAATTTAAATGTCAATTTAAAAAGCTGACGTTTTACAAGTGAAAAAATTGTGAATTTTTTAAAGAAACTCTCATGACAATTAATTAACCATATTTGATAATGATATTTATATTAAAAATTATATATAATCATAGAAAATAGAAAGTAATAATAATGACAAATCTTTGGACTAAATAAAAAATTAACATTCTTTTTTGGGAAAATGTAAAGTACTCCCTCGGTCTTATAATGTTCTTCCCATTTGTTCATGACACATTTGTCGAGGTTTGTTTTGTATCCTTAATATCTCTAGTTTTATGTTAATACAAATAATTAAAATTTGATATTATTAAAGTACGCATTAATACGAATCAAACAAGACCCCACATGACTATATATTTTCTTATATAATAGACAAAATGAAAAATTTATCTTCAACCGTGAATAATGTACACTATTTAAAATGGAAAAAACAATATGGGAGTACCAGAGGGAGTACGAGTTAGACGATTCAAAGGACTTGCACATATCGATCCTATACATCCATTTCTAACTTACATTTATTTTAAAATACATGCATCATGCATCATGCATCTATCTTTCTATCAAAAATATACCGTACATTTTGTCGCTGCCTTTTATCTTACCACTGAGTCGCCCTTTTCACTCGTACAAACCCTCTCTGCAAGAAATTTATATCTACTCCCTCTAGCTTTCGTAATGATTTTCTCTTCCGTTAATTTACTACTGTAGCATGTATTTTTCTTTTTCATTAGTTTTTCTAAAGCTCCAAATACTCCGTATCATTGTATTTTTTAAGAAGTTAATCTAAGTTGAGACCATGCACGTAAAATGGTTATCAATCATTCAGCTTCTTTTTCTCATAAGTCGTAACAATGATTTTCAATATCAGGTTTTTTAATCTATGGAGTATAAGATATAAAAAAAATATACATAGTGAATGTTTATATATAGATAAAAAGAATTATAATAAATTTTAAGTATATATTTTAAATAAAACATAAATTCAGATTAATATGACTGAAATAAATAAATATCTAAATTTTCAAATGGGTGTCTTTATTCCTTATGCGATGCACCGTTGCAATAATCGAAAACGATTTTATACGTTGTGTATGAATTTTATTTATGTATTTTAATTTTTTTTTATAATCTTACACTCCCTCCTTCTCACAATAGAAACAACATTTGCTTTAGCCACATATGTCGATGCACGTTTTGCGTTGTTAATATCTCTAGTTATATGGTGATAAAAATTATAAAATTTTGATATTATTAAAGTCGTCATCGAGACGAATCAAACAAGACCCAACATCATTATATTTCTTCTTAACACTGGAGTGAATTTAAAGATTACTCCGTAGTATTGAATTGTGAATAGTGTCAGAATTTCAAATGTTGCTTATATTATGGAACAGAGGGAGTAGAGAATTTCAATACAATCGCGTATATAAAATTCGTTCAAAACGAACATAGTTTGTCCCGTCAAATGACCAAAAAACAAAGAATATATGCACAACTAATTAAGTGTAACAGATCTATTACCTATACAAGTATACACCGTATTTATTAATTATATTTAAGTATTACAAATTTATTACTAAATAGAATCCTCGTTAAGTTCTCTACCATAAAACAAAACACAGTTGAAAAAATAATGTTAAGTAAACACTTGTTGACGCGGAAAATTATATTTAACAAATTTGGTTTTTTGGCCTTTTGAACGGGCAAATGATGTCCGTTTTAGACGAATTTATATGCACACGATCGTATTTAAATTATCTACAAGGTTAGGAAGAAAAAAAATTATATGCAACGTATGAAACCGTTTTCAATTATTTCATTGATGTGTTTGCATATGAGGAACACTCATACACAAAGCACCGAAGGTCGATAAATAGAAAAATGGTGGACGGTAAATAAAAATCAAGTTATATATATCAAGTTATAGATTTAGGTTTCGATGTAACAACCTCTTACGGTGTAACGAGTATTTACCCTTAATTGTATTCGGGTTTGTTAAGGTTGATATTCAACTTAATTTACCTATATTAATATAGGGTAGATATTCAACTAAATAAACATGAATAAATAGCGTAAAAGATTGAATAGAGACACAAGCATATGAGAATGCGATTAGTGCATATTTAACGTAAATCTATATAAAGTTGAATATCAACTTAACAAACCCGAATACATTTGAAGGTAAATACTCGTTACACCGTTACACCACAATACTCGTTACACTAGAACTCACCTCTCAAATTATATATATATATATATATATATATATATATATATATAGAGGGAGGCTCCGGTAAGACCACTTTTATAGTAAAACTGAGTTAACGAATATGAGCCATAAAATGAGATTAGATGAAGGGCTAGATTAGATGTCTTGGAATTAAAAGAAAATAAGGAAAAAACTATCATAACCCCTTCCTTAATTTATGGCAATTCCAAATTCTCTCTCTCTTCCATCAATTCAACGCCTTCTCTCTTCCATCGTTCTTCTCTTCTGGTTTTTTCTTCCCGACGGTAACAATAGTTGATTGATACAACATCACACAAATCTTCATGGAGGAAGGTTAGTATCGAGATATGCGTCAAATTTGTTTACTAAAATCGACTTTGATATATTAGATTCATAGGAATTTGATTAGGGTTTTATTAGGATTTGATTAGGGTTTGATTATACTCGACTTTGATATATGCATCAAACTAGGGTTAAATAGGGTTTCGTTCTGATATGCGACAACAATAAAACGATATGCATCAGATGATTCGGTGGTATGCAGTAGCAATTTAGGGTTTCACATGAATTCTTTTATGCAGTAAAAAGGGTGTCGTATGCGTTTCGTAATCGCTGTTATGCACCCGGATATACTTGATATGCAGTAGATATGTTTTGATTCTAACAATGGTTTTTGCCTCTTGAATCGAATTCTTAGCCAAGTGGATGTGACATTCGACTTTCATATTAGATTCACAAGATTCTTTCATGTAAATTGACGGTCATATCTATACATATTTGGTGCATATCAGTAGATATCTATACATATCAGTAGATATCTATACATATTTGGTGCATATCTATACATATTTGGTGCATATCAGTACAAATTTGGTGCATATCGGTACAAATGTACTGTATAACTATACATATGTGTTGCAATCCACTTGGACCCCCGCATCTGCATAAGCAACAAAACGTTTTTACAGTACCATCTAACATAAAGAAAGAAGATGACGATGATCACAAGAATTACATAGATCCCGTCATCAGTCTTGTTTTGGGTATTCACCCACGCCAGTGATACGACATCAGTTGTTGTTGTTTATCCTGTAACCATGATTGAATCCTACACAAATTACTACAATAAAGACACTAAGATTAGTAACAATAGAGGCTTTAATCATGCATAACTTAACAAATAAAAAAGAGACAAGAAAAAACAGTAGAACTCCTATACTAGGCTTTTATTTAAGTTATACTCCCTCCGTCCCTCAATATAAGCCCCATTTGACCTCGGTGCGGATGCCGATGCACGTTTTGTTTCGTTAATATCTTTAATTATTTATTAGTAAAAAATATAAAAATTTGATATTGTTAAAGTAATCATTGAGACGAATCAAACAAGACCCCATATGACCATATTTTTCATTATATATTGGAAGAAATCGAGAAGATTCTCTCGAATTGTGAATAGTGCTGAAAAATCAAATGGGGCTTATAAAAGGGGACAGATGGAGTATTAGGTAATCCACATTCAACATGACAATTTCCTGCAGCAGAGATTCTCATGTTATTATACATTACAAATTACATCTCTAATAATAAACCTCGATGGGTGCCTATATTCTTCATGCATAAGCTACTAGAGAACAAGAGTGCAAAAGCAAGCAAAACAGCTTAACACGGAATCCAACAGCCAAGGGTTTATAGACGTCATTCGATGTTTCTATATGCCTAGACTAGTTCAAAAGATAGAGCAAAACTCATTCTCATCTACATCAACGTGCCTAGAAATTAAGTATAAGAGTACTGATATTTTCAAGTTGAGACCGAAGATAAAAAATATACTCACACATCATCAACAACTATATAATAATAATATTTTTGAAAAGACAGTGGTCTTATCTTCATCCAACAAGAATTTCAAATCAACCTAAAGTGGAACATAGTTAAGTATGACATCCACGTTTGTTAATTAGCCAAAATTAAACCACATGCAAGCAAGAAACTCGTAAAGTATCAAAATTTTAATCCGACATCTTGTAGTCTTTAAGAAAAATCTCTTTTGGAGCATCCATTTTCAACTAGTATGTTTGCTTTGGTACTTCTGTTGCAACTGAACAGATAGTTCGACAAGTAATAATTGAAGAATCAGATAAGCTACATGTAAGTGTATAAGAGCAATTGAGCACAAATGGTAATATATGGATTATGTTCATTAGAAGGAAACGACTAATCCACAATACCCTAATTTTGCTGAATTAGAACGAAAGCCCTAATTTGTAAACCCTAATCTACTAAACAAAAACACACCAAATTGAGGCTTACCGGCGACTACGAACGGCTGCAAGAATGGCGAGCAAGACGGTGGCGCAACGAATGGCGAGCCAGACGGCGGGTTCACTGCAGCGAATTAGGTCGAGATGGATGGGCTTGGGCGAGCACGAGGGTCAGAACTGTGGTTACCTGCGAGCACGAGTATAGAGCGTACACTAGTAGAAAAAACACCTGTTGCAGCCCCCCTGTTGAGGCGGTCACCTTAAAAACCGACGCAAAAAGTCTTATTCTACTATCTGTTGAGGCGGTCAGTCGTTTAGTTCGCTGCAACAGGTACTTTAGAGGCGGGCAAATATCCGTTCGCCTCAAATAATATTTGTGTTTTTGACTTGTTGAGGCGGTCAGTCAGGCGCCCGCCTCAACAGAGCCCAAACATTAGAGGCGGGCAGTAAGACGCCCGCCTCAACAGATGCGTAAAAACAATTAGAGGCGGGCAGTCATGCGCCCGCCTCAAAATATAACAACAATTAGAGGCGGGCAGTCATGCGCCCGCCTCAACAGAGGCTGCGTAAAACACATTAGAGGCGGGCAGTCATGCGCCCGCCTCAACAGAGTGTTAAAAAAAATTAGAGGCGGGCGCATGACTGCCCGCCTCAACTGCTTTCATTTCCTTCTGAAATTAATTAGCGCGAACTGCCTTCATTTCCTTCGTTTTCAGTCGACTGCGCAGCAGCTTCCTCCTCCTCTTCGCAGCCTCCTCCTCGCCGCTTCCTCCACGTCTCGCCACCTCCTCCAACTCACCGCCTCCTCCTCGCCTCGCCGCCTCCTCCTCCTCCTCCAGCTTTCGTCCTTCGAGTCATCGAGGTAGGTGAAACTTCCTCCTTTGCAAATTGTTTTCGGATTTTGATGTGCATGAGTTGATTCCTTTTGTGGTATGAATGGTTGATTTTTGTTGTTGTGGGTGATTAGTCCCTTATTTGGTGGAATTTTGATTGATTATGTTGTTTTGGTTCTTTAGGAAATTTTGATGCACTCCAAGTGTTCGGTAAAATGCCTAAACGAAAATTTAATCTTAATCTTGTCAATTTTACTAGTTCTTGTTAATACCTTTCATGTTAGCAATGCTTTTACTGTTGTTTTGAGTTGAGACTTTGGTTTAATTCAGTACAATGTGAAATTGATCCTGATGCTATGTTGGTGAAAAAAGGACCTTGATTTTAATCATTGAATTAGATGTCTTGTATGGTGAAAAAAGTTCTTCTTATAGAATTAATTCTCTCTCTGGATTTAGGTGGATAGTGTGAAATTCATTCCCTTGTCTTTATACAAAATTGTAGGAAAGCAAATGAAATATGTCGATGAGTGATTTTAATGAGTTTTGCATGAGATATTGTTTTGTTAGCTAGATATCCAAATAATTTTATTTTATTTCAATGAGTGTTTTCAATGTTATGTATGTATTGGTCTTTCTACAGTTTTCTCTAGTTATTAGAAATGAGTCGTCGTTGGATGTACGGTGATCATACTACAGCTGAATATTTGAGTGGGGTTGGGGAGTTTATTAGATGTGCTTTAGCCAACCAACAGAGTACAAAAGCCGAAAAAATCTATTGCCCCTGCCGTGATTGTAACAATGTAAGGAGGTTAGCAGACATTGATGAGATTGAGGATCATTTATTTCGTCGTGGGTTTAAGCAAGATTATCATGTTTGGTTTTGGCATGGAGAAAAAATACCTGATCGTCCAAGTTCTAGTGTAAACGAATTTGATCTTCAGGTAGACAGTGATGAGAGTGATGATAACATTTCTGAGAATTATGAGATGGATGATGATGATGATGATGAGCAAGAGGATGAAATGAATGAGATGATGGATGGGGTGAGAGATCGCTTGGATGAACGACCTAAGGTGTTAGAACAACTAACAAAGGCTGCTGAGACGCCTTTGTATCCTGGGTGTACAAAATTTACCAAGTTAGAAGCTTTGTCAATGCTATACAACTTGAAATCGAAGAGTGGCTGGACTGATTCGAGTTTCACGACCTTATTGGAGTGGTTAAGTGAAGTTTTGCCGGAAGGCAATGAGTTGCCCACCTCTACCTATTATGCCAGGAAAGTGATGTGTCCCTTTGGCTTAGAGGTTGTCAAAATAGATGCTTGTCCAAACGATTGTGTTCTTTACAGAAAAGACCATGAAAATTTGGATGAGTGTCCAAAGTGCGGTGTATCTCGTTACAAGCGTAAAGGGGTAAATTCCGCTAAGAAGGGGCCGCCGGCTAAAGTTATGTGGTATCTTCCAATCATAGATAGATTTAAGCGTTTGTTTTCATTAAAGAAACAAGCAAAAAATCTGAGATGGCATGCAGAAGGGAGGAAGAAAGATGGACTCCTTAGACATCCTGCTGATTCTCCTCAATGGAGAAATATCGATAAGAAATATCCTGAATTTGACAAGGAGGTTAGAAATCTGAGACTTGCTCTGTGTACAGATGGTGTGAATCCTTATGGCACTCTAAGCACTCAGCACAGCACATGGCCGGTTCTTCTTGCGATTTATAATCTTCCTCCATGGTTGTGTATGAAGCGCAAGAATATCATGTTATCACTCCTCATCTCGGGGCCTAAGCAACCTGGAAATGACATAGATGTGTATCTAGCGCCACTCATAGAGGATTTGAAATTATTGTGGAATGAAGGTGTTTCAATGTACGATGCACACACCAACTCAGACTTCACACTGCGAGCTATGGTTTTTTGTACCATAAATGATTTTCCAGCATATGGAAACTTGTCTGGGTACAAAACCAAAGGAGAACAAGCATGCCCAATATGTGAAGAAGACATGGAACCCACATACTTGAAACATTACAAGAAAAATGTGTTTGTAAAGTACAGGAAGTTCCTTAGTCGGTATCACCCTTATCGTAAGAAGAAGAAAGAGTTCAATGGTCACACCGAGGAAGGAGTGGCTCGTGCAC
Organism: Oxyria digyna; assembly: GCA_029168935.1. Lineage (NCBI taxonomy): Eukaryota > Viridiplantae > Streptophyta > Magnoliopsida > Caryophyllales > Polygonaceae > Oxyria > Oxyria digyna. The sequence goes on along the minus strand of JAPVLV010000010.1, from coordinate 8,607,757 downwards.
CTTTAACGGGATCGCAGGTTTATGAACGTATTAAAAATGTTGAAACCAAATATGGCAAGTTCATGAAGCCCAAGTCTAAAAAGGGTGTTTTATGGAAGAAATTATCTTCACTATGGGATCTTCCTTATTGGAAAGATTTGTCGGTTCGTCATTGTCTCGATGTGATGCACATTGAAAAAAATGTGTGTGATGCTATTATTGGGACTTTGCTACACATTCCCGGAAGGACTAAGGACAATAAGAAAGTTCGGAAAGATATGAAAGAGAGGAATATGCGTCCAGATTTGTGGCCCGTGAAAAAAAAGGATGGTAAAAGGACTTTTCTTCCTCCGGCGTGTTACACAATGTCAAGAAAGGAGAAAAAGACGTTTTGCGAGTGCTTACATGGCATTAAGGTGCCATCGGGATATTCATCTAATGTAAAACGTCTAGTTTCTCTCTCAGACCTGAGGTTGATCGGTATGAAGTCTCATGATTGTCATGTACTGCTTAATGTTTTCTTGCCAATTGCACTTCGTGGGATATTGCCGAAACACGTGAGGCATGTTATAACAAAACTGTGTGTGTTTTTCAGTTCGATATGTGCTAAGGTGATTGATCCAGAGAAACTGGATAGTCTGCAAGATGATATCGTTGAAACTTTGTGTCGATTTGAAATGTACTTTCCGCCCTCTTTCTTTGATATAATGGTGCATTTAATTGTCCATTTAGTGCGAGAAATCAAGTTATGTGGCCCGGTGTTCTTAAGATGGATGTATCCCTTTGAGAGATATTTTGGGTCTTTAAAAGACAAAGCAAAGAATCCGGCGAATCCAGAGGGTAGTATAATTCGGGGAATCTTTCATGAAGAGATATGTGAATACGTAGCTGAATTTTTGTCGAGGCTTGAGCCAATAGGCCTTCCGAAATCTCGTCATGTAGGGAGGCTTGAAGGGGTGGGAGTAATTGGTAAAAAAGTAATCTCGCCTCCTTCTGAAAGGAAGAATAAGGCACATCTTTGTGTGTTGCAGCATCTTACAGAGGTCAGTCCTTACGTAGATAAGCATGTGCTTGAATTGCAACATAATAATCCTAAATTTAATGAAAGGGCATTGATGCGGGAACATAATCGCTCATTCGTTGATTGGTTTAAGAAGGAAGTAGCTGAGGAACTAAAGAAAGGGCATGATGTTTCTGATACAGTCAAGTGGTTAGCTCGAGGTCCTCGTCTATGTGTTCGGTCTTATGAAGGGTATGATATCAATGGGTTCACATTCTACACGTCAAGACAAGATGAAAAGAGTGTGGTGCAGAATAGTGGAGTGAAGGTTGTTGCATCATCTAGGGTCTATGCAAGCGCTAAGGATAAAAGACCGGTTGATGCGACACAATCGTATTACGGTGTAATCGAAGAAATATGGGAGCTTGATTACAGCAGTTTTGTGATTCCTGTTTTCCGGTGCAAGTGGGCCAACAACCATAATGGGGTGAAACAAGATGATATTTACCCGGGTTTAACGTTGGTAAACTTTGACCGATTAAGTGAGAGTGACGAGCCATTCATTCTAGCGTCACAAGCTAAGCAAATTTTCTATATCGTAGACAATGTTGATCCTAGATGGCGTGCAGTTGCACAAGGGAAAAGGCATATTCTCGGTATTGATGATGTTCTGGATGAAGATGAGTATGACAACTACGATGACTCACCCCTGTTATCAACTGTTGTTCAACCATTACCAGAGGAGGAAGATGCAAATAATACTAATCACATGCGCACAGATCATAGGGAAGGAATATGGGTTTCAAAGCGCAAATGAATAAGATGACTCTGCTTCTGATCTGATTCCGGTTTGCTTCTGATCTGATTCTGATATGATTATGATTTGCTTATGGCGTGCTTCAGTTTTTCTTCGGTTCTGATCTGATTTTGATATGATTCTGATATGATTCTGGTATGATTCTGATTTGCTTCTGGCGTGCTTCAGTTTTTCTTCGGTTCTGATCTGATTTTGATATGATTCTGATATGATTCTGATATGATTATGATTTGCTTCTGGCGTGCTTCAGTTTTTCTTCGGTTCTGATATGATTTTGATATGATTCTGATATGATTCTGGTATGATTCTGATTTGCTTCTGGCGTGCTTCAGTTTTTCTTCGGTTCTTCCCTTGATTCTGGTTTGTTTCCCATCTTATCTATCATTGAAATATGTTGTGCTGCTAGAATCTTTAATGTATATTTAGTATCTTTAATCTTTATGTATACTCATTGTTTTCTTGCTTATGATGCAGGAGTGTATTTGTCAGTGTTAAAATGCATAACCAATTTGTTGCTGGAAGTGATTCGGAAGGTGACAGTGATCCAGTTATTCCTCCTACAACAGTTGACGAATCACTGGATGCTAGCACGATTACAAAGATTGTCCGTGGTCGATCCAAAGGAGTCAAGGCAAAAAAAGCTATGTTCCTTGAGTATAATGAGCTTAATATCCCTGATGGAAAGTGGTCGGCGGAATACGGGAAGCAAGTTGGAACTTGTGCTGCTAGAATTAATATTAATGAGAAAGAATACCGAAAGATAGATGAGCAAACAAGGAAGGGGTTTTGGGAGGAGACCAAGGTAAAACGTTGGATATGATTTCACATGTTTTTAATATATACTATGTTCATAATTTAACAGTTTCTGAAAATTGGCAGCTTTTGTTCCACATTTATGATGATTCGAGTAATTCAAGGGAAAAATATTTTCACCATGGTGTGGCAAAACGATTTCGAGATTTCAAGAGTAAGTTGGTGCGTCGATGGATCACTAAAAAAGAAAGGATGCCGAAGACACAGTCATCCAAGATGCCTTGGGAAGTCTATGACCACATCACAGAGGAAGATTGGAACACATTTGTTCAACAATACTTCATGCCGGAGTCATTGGTAAGTTATTGTTTTTTATACAAATGGTTTCTTATGCATCATTGGTAATAACGTAAGGATATATCTAGAAAAGGACATGCATAGGGTTAATTAAGTGCATGAAAATCTGACCTTGAACATAGCACAAGAGTGATTTGTTTAATTTGTAACTGATAGGACAATTAGTGTTCACGGTCCGTAACAAATCGGCACGGTCTGCAGCAAACCGTGCCGCTTCACTGGACGTCTTCTGCTGATCTGCACGGTTTGCAGCAATCCTGCACGGTTTGTAGCAAACCGTGCCGTTTCACTGGACGTCTTCTGCTGATCTGCACGGTTTGCAGCAATCCTGAACGGTTTGTAGCAAACCGTGCCGTTTCACTGGACGTCTTCATCAACTTCTGCTGATATGCACGGTTTGCAGCAATCCTGAACGGTTTGTTGCAGACCGTGCAGAACCATTTTTCTCCTTTTTCCTCGCTCGTTTCGTCCCTCGTCGAGTCCTTTAGCTCCCCTGTTGCAAGATATCATCCAATACACACGAATCCGCATCCGAAAGTCCGCAAATCCACCTGTAACACGCATAAACTTGTGTAGACATCAAGACTCAACAAAACAATGAAACTAACAAGAAAACTATGCAAGAACACCATAAAACGACACATTCTAACACCTAAATGCATGTCCTACGGTATATGAATTGGATGCTATCAGTAACATACACTCTAATTTTGACGAGTACATAGAAGGAAAAAAGCAAGTAAATCTGACCTTGAACATAGCACAAGAGTATGACATAGTCTCACCCAAAAATATAGAAAATATATCATTGCTCTGCAATATTGAAAGGAGATAATAATGGTTATCTCTTGCTATCCAAAAAGTATGAATGCAAATAGCAAATATATCGTACAGTATAACTTCATAAAGACACAATTGAAGACAAAAAATCATGTTATATATTGTATTTTATGAGTTTCATATGGATATGTTTGGTTATCTCTAACATTACAACTGCATGGATTTTTGGAACAGATATTGGTTAGGGGTTGTGAGCAAATAGCTAGTTTGGACAAATAAATAGTTTCATATGGATATGTTTGGTTATCACCTCATTTGTGTTTTGCATAATTTTGTCGTATTTTTTAAAGCTTGTTTTAATGCCCCTAATCTCTTGTATGGTAATATAGCTTGGTTTACTTGTTAATAGTTATGTGATCCATGACAGATGAGCATAATAGATCACAAGTTTGATTCATACATATAATTTTAGTGATATGCATATTGAGTAACTCTTTGTAAATGAATTATAATTTTATGTGCATCTGTGTGTATTGTTCATAATTTTTATGTGCATCTTTAACATCCTTTTTGACAGGCTCGTAGTGAAAAGGCAAGGAACAGTGCGTCATTCAACAAAAGCCATCATCGCACTGGCCAGAAGGGTTATATCAGAAAACGACCTGAATGGATAGATGATGGACGACTTCCACCAGAAGCAGCATTAACTTTCTCAAGTAGTTCCTCGGTGAACTCTTCTGTCACCTCAACGCTAGCTAGAGTTAAGAAATTTAGATCAAAGGAGTGGATATTGGCTCATCAAGTTCTAAATAAAGATGGAGAGTGGGAAATTGACCCAAATGATAAGGAAATTGCAGAAATTGCCAAAAAACTGTAAGAAGTGATATCTAAGTAATGTTTATTTTCTTTGATTATAAATTATGAACTAATTCTTACTTTTCTAATTGACATAGATGGAGTACATTGAAGAAGAAGAAAAAGGTAATCTTGTTTTTGAAGATCAAGAGGATGCCCTCACCAAAGCTATGGGGAAAAAAGATCATCGTGGGCGTGTCAAGGCAATGGGTGGAAATGTTTGTCATACAGTTGCTTTTGGTCCGAGAAAGAGACAAAATAAATTTGCTCATAGTGAAGCTTCTTCAGATGTAATTGAATCAATTAGAGCTTCAATGAGAAAGGAGTTTGAAGACGACCTAGATAGAATAGTGGAGAAAAGAGTGCAAGAGGCCCTCCAAAAGCAACTAGCCGCCATGGGACATATGGGCCAGTATGCCTCCACTTCCAACCCTGTACATGATTTCTATGGACATGCTGAACATGATTCTGCCCCTCAACCACGCGAGCTAAAGGTACAATTTATGTCATTCATGTATATTTGAATGATGATGATTTATATTGGGCAAATAAAAAATTGAAATTGCATACATAAGGCAATATGCTGTCGTAGATTATGCACGAAGATATGGGAGAAGGCAATTGATTTCATATATACTCATGAGTGAAAATCAGAACCATATATATATTACCTTAATATACAATATATATGGCCATAGGAAAGGAAAGGAATTTTGATTACACAATCTCGTTCACATGCATGGGATTGTGCTATTTAAATTTCTAAAAAGTATGTCAAAGGGTTTAATTTGTATACTCATGCAGTATGTATATAGGACTAAGCTCAAAATTGACCCATAATATATAAGCCTTGGTGCTTACGTATTTTATATATGACTAGAGCATGGAGTTAACTTATATTTATTTTATACGTTGTATAAAGTCTGGGTCTACATATATACTTTGAAGTAAGAAGATTTGATCCCAACATGTTGAAGCGCAAAATCCAAGCACTAATGTCATCTCCTGTATAAGGCATATATAAGAACTACATACCAATTTCTCTTCCTTCACAAGGATAAAGACAATAGAATTTGGTACAGACGTTGTATGTGGACCTCAGTTTCAAGATTAATTGAGTTTTACCAACTCATCAACATAATTTACACTCTTATTACTTCTACAGTTCTACCTAATTGGCAATACCTGTCATATTTTTTTATTTGGTGTTATGTAAAAAAACTTGTCATTGATTTATTTTTTCTACTCTTGGTTTACAGTCTTGAGATAACATGAGCATGTTTATAAACATAAAAAATAGCATCTGAAACAACGTTTAGCTTTTCAAAAAATAATGTGTTTAAAATGTAATGACTCATATATTTGCATCAATTTCATTATTTATGCAGGAAAGGGTTCCATGTCATCTTGCCCTTGAGGATGAAGTTTCCGGTAACAAAGTCATTGTGGCGGATGGTATGGTACAACCCTCAGATGGTGCATTGACCCAACATTTTAGATTAATGAAGCCTGGTCACTATAAAGTCCAAATTGATTTTGTTTACGAAGGGCATGTTGATGATATTCTTCCGGTACCTACTGGAGATGGTTTAACTAACTTAGGCGGTGCTCAGGGTAGTTTTGTACAATGGCCAATCCACTTAGTGATTTTCGAAGACGACGAGGTATGAATGTTTTGAACGAATATGATAATGCAAGCATTTGCTACATCTAATTGTCTACTCAATCTTGCTCATGTAATATTTTTGTAGGAGTTCACTCCACGCCTGATAAAGAAGTCTAAGTCTAAGTCACTCCAGGTATATGATTAGCTAGAACTTGTATTTTTAATTCATGACATATGTTCTATTTGCAGCTTCTGGCGTGTTTATTAGTTATGGTAATGCACTGCTGAATGTTGTTCTTATTTTTCTGCATTGTTGTTACAGTTATTCATGACATATGTTCTATTTGCAATTTTTCTTGTTTATTAGTTATGATAAAGAAGTCTAAGTCTAAGTCACTCCAGGTATATTTTTGTTCTTACATTTTGTTATTATTTTCATATGCAATGAAGTCTAAGTCAAACAAAGAGGCGGTGGGTAGTTGTGATCGTAAAACTCAAGAGTCAGCCGCCAAAAGCAAGAAAGCGAATTTTGTAAACGATGCAATTCAAGGTCTTGGCCCGCAATGCAAATATTTGCATTTTTTCATCTCTTCAGCTCCCGGCGAAATATACGATAGTACTCCCATCAAGTTGGATGCTTCGATTTGGCATTATTCGCAAGATCAAGATACATACGTAACTGAGTCTGATGTTGAAGAGTTCCTTAGAGGGGCGTGCTTAAACATTTCAGTGATCCAAGTCTACATACTGTAAACATTTTCATCAATCTTTATGTTTTAGTTGTTAATTATTCTATCTGTGAGATTTTTACTTTACAGATACTAATAGTGTAATCTTGCATATTTTGTAGGTATTTATTGCATGATCACAGCTGGGCATTTGAAATGTCGTCTAAGATTGGATTCTTATGTCCTGAGACGATGTCAAGCACAAGAATCAAGGCTGATCCTAATGTCCCAACAGAGTATTTAAAAAAGATTTTCGTTGCTGAAATTCAAAAGGAGAAGATGAATGATCCTAGCATAACCAAATGGTTTTTGCTTCCATATAATCAAGAGTAAGTGTGATATAGCAATCCTTCTTTCTTGTTCTGACTACATTTTTTGACTTGTTTTCTGATGTTATACAATATCTTTTATAAATGACGCAGAAATCATTGGATTCTATATGTACTAGACCTACGTAAAGGCCTTGTGTATATTTTCGATCCTCTCAAAGCAGCACGCAAAGAGTATTATGTATGGGGCATCTTGAGTTTGTAAGTTTTTTACTTAAAAATTGTCTTTTCAAATATTTACAAAATCAGAATTTTTGACTTGTATGTTGTTTATTTTATAGGACATACCAAGTGTATAAGTTTAATGGTGGGGTGCGTCCGAGTAAAACGACTAATTTCAAGTCTTGGAGACCCATTCATATAGAGGTATACCAACATAAATTACCTTTTTCTTTATTTTTTATATTTATTGATCTTAAAACTAAGACGATGTATTATATTGTTATTTTAGTGCCCTCAACAAAGTGGCGGAACCGAGTGTGGATATTACGTTATGAAGTTCATGTTGGAGATTGTCACGACATATCAAGAGTCTAATGAGCGACTAGATAAGGTAGTTACTTTACACAATATGCATGTATTGCAAGTTATACATATCACAGATTATATACATCTTTCACAACGTCTGAGTTTATAAATCGTGATATATTCTTATAACGTTTTCAATTTTTATCTAAGTTATCCTAGATAAGGTAGTTATCCTAGATAAGGTAGTTATCCTTTCATTTCATATATGTAAAATCTAATTTTTTTCATGTTAATTACTTGACTAAGACGATGTACTATATGTTTTTGAAGGTCTATGTTCAGAGGAGTGCGCCTTATACAAGTGAGGAACTCGATGTTGTTCGTGAGCAATGGGCTAAGTTCTTTACAACCAAATATCTATTATAGTTTAAGCTGTATGTTTTGGATATTTGAACAATAGGTTTTGTACTTGAATTGCATATATTCTGTTGAAACTGAACACATATTGTTTGTGAAATGTATCTGCAAGTGGAACTAGACGTTCAGAATGATTGAAACAGGTTTTCTACGTACCTCTGTACAGGCTGGTTACTGTAAATTCAAACCGAATATTTTAAAAAAAAAAACACTTGTTGAGGCGGTCGGGAGGGTGACCGCCTCAACAGATGGCACGTTTTCTACCTCTGTTGAGGCGGGCAGAAGGGCGACCGCCTCAACAGAGGGGGTCTGTTGAGGCGGGCAGAAGGGCGACCGCCTCAACAGACCCCCTCTGTTGAGGCGGTCGCCCTTCTGCCCGCCTCAACAGACCCCCTCTGTTGAGGCGGTCGCCCTTCTGCCCGCCTCAACAGAGGTAGAAAACGTGCCATCTGTTGAGGCGGTCACCCTCCCGACCGCCTCAACAGACCCCTCTGTTGAGGCGGGCGCTGCCCGCCTCAACAGATCATGACCTGTTGCAGCCCCCCCTGTTGCAGCGACCCCTGACCGCCTCAACAGGGGGGTTTTTGACCGCCTCAACAGGTGTTTTTTCCACTAGTGGTAGGTTATCGGCGAGGCATGGGGCGATGACGAACAGAGATCGAGAGATGGAGAGACAACGACAATGGAAGAGATCGAGAGAGAGAGAGAGGCGGCGACAATGGAAGATCGAGATCGAGAGAATAAGGGAGGAGAGAGAGGAGAAAATAGGGAAGGTAAACTGCGGGATTTAGGGAAGTATTTTGGGTTAAAAGATTATTATTATAATTCAAAAATACAAGTGAATCTGGTTCATTCATCCATATTTGATCCAACGTCTATAGACCGTTAACTCCGTTTCTCCCTAAGAACTGATTTCTCATGAACTTAAATCTATATATATATATATATCTTATTTTCAATTTTTAGATGGACATGATTCACATGTTTATATATACTCCGCACAAATCCTAACTTTTAGTTGTGCTTGTGGTTGTGAGTCCACATCATTAAAGAATCTTTCCACTCTATATGGTGCCCTGGACCGCCTCGTGCGATGGGCAATACTCGTACGTTTTTGTCATAAGTTTATAAATAACGTGCTCTTTAATTTTGGTTCTATTTTATTTTTCTTATCTCTGATTTTTACTCTAGTTGAAAATAATCTTCCGATTTCTGACAAATCTATAAGGAAAACATAATTACGAGGGATTTTGTTTGATTTGTTTTAGTGAGTATTTTAAAAAATTTAAAAATTTATAATTTTTACTAACTTATAATTAAATATATTTAAAATATAAAACGTACATTAGCAAATGTGTCACTCAGAGATACTTCAACAGGAAGAATAATACGGGACAAAGAGTATCAGTTTTCAGTACCTAGTTAAAAAACCCTAATGCGCGTAATACTTCGCTAATAATTAGCGATTTGTACCTATTTTACAGTAAACAACCCCACTTATTAAGAACATCTGCATTAGTGTTATTTTGAATAACACACCTAATTTTAAAAAGAAAAATTAAAATAAATTGTCAGATTTTGTGATAGAATCAAGGTGATGTGTGGAGAGAAAGTAACACAACAATGTTACTCACTGTGACAAATGACACTTCCATTTTAGCCATGTGGTCCCCAATAATTCATCAATTTTATTTTTCATCACAAAAGAAAATTAAATAATGAACAAGGACCACTAGTAGAAGCAATCCAATTATAGTGGAGTAACACCATTGTGGGACATAAGTTACACAAGATAATGTAAATAAAAAATTATTATTAAAAAATTGATAGTATTATTCATCTTGGATAACATGGATAAAAATACTTTAAATTTATAAAATAATACATTATTGGTTCAACTGTAGTATATGTGTTGTTGTTTCACGTATTTATTTCTTGATTGCACCATTGTCCGGTCATATTAATTACTCCATCCGTCCCCTTTTGAACTTCCCATTTCAAATGGGCACATTTGTTGATGCACGTTTTGTTTCGCTAATATCTCTAAATATACGATGATAAAAAATATAATTTTTTTATATTGTCAAAGTACTCATTGAGGCGAATCAAATGAGATCTCGCATGTCTATATTTATTTCTATATGTTGGAAGAAAACGAGAAGATTATCTCGGTTTGTAAATAGTGTCGAAAAAGTAAATGAACCTTATATTAAGGGACGGAGGGAGTATTAATAACTCTTCCGAAACAAAAATGTACGTACACATTACAAAATTCAGAACACACAATCATACAATGCTACTCCGTACAAACATTCGACACATAATGTGTGTAAACATATCTGTGACACGAGTTACTTTTTGCAAGCTATATCATTTTTGGGCTTTTGGTGATATGGGCCTGTTTCACTTCAGGAATCTGTCATTACCAAGCGACCTTGTCCAAAATTGATGCAGGACATTTTTTTCCCTCCATGTCTTTTTTTCTCCATATAACCTCGATTTGAAACTTATTTCCAAAATAGGCGTTATTTTCAGATTCCCTCCATGTCTTTTTTTCTCCATATAACCTAGATTTGAAACTTATTTCCAATATAGGCGTTATTTTCTGATTCGGAAAATATACCCGTTGGAGAGACGTTGTTTTTTACAGTGTCTCTCAACCGAGCCAAAGTTTATTTATTTTTAAACACTTGTGTATAAGAGAAAAACCACTTATACATTCATTTTAAAAAAAATACAAAAATGAGACGTTGTTTTGAACATCGTCTCAAGTCCAATTTTTTTTTAGTTCTAAAGTCAGCGTCTCTTATACGTTATTACTAAAAAATGTATATGAGACGCTATATATCGATTTTTTTTTAATTGCTGACGTATAAGAGACATTGTATACTGTTTTTAGTTTTTTTAAAATAATTGTTGAATGATGTCTGATGAGGCTAAAGTCGTAGTGCCAAATCAAAGAAAACCCTAAACACTAACTAGAGTATAGCAAGTAAGTAGAGGTCGAACCCAAGGAAATCAAAACACCAAATCAATGCAGTCAAGTGAAATATCAACTAGTAACAAGTAACCAAAGGGGGGGGGGGTTGATTGCAAGAACACACAAGTAACCAGTAACAAGCAGAGGAAGTTTGGGTGAGAATATGATGAGAAGGAGTTTCACCTAGCAAGTATCCACACAACAGTCAATCAAGTTGATCATAGATTTATCTCAAGTTCTATTCAATCCTAGGGAATGTTCCTATTCCAATCTTTAATATATCAGCAAGTCAACCGGTCCTGATAATACTTACTATTCAGCAATCAGGGAAACCTCTCAAGATTAGATGAAATAGCAGCAAACGGCATAGGAATTATAAGGATGCATGCAATAACTTACAACCGTCAAGTATTAACATGCAATCAATTCTCTTTCATAAAAGCAATCAACTACCAGATCATGCATATATGAGTGCTACAATGACAAGGAATTCCACCGTATATTCCTAGTGTAGCAATAGAAAACTATCAATCAAACTAGGTGATCAAGCTAGCAAAACTACTAGAAATTAATAGATGAAGAACAAGAGAATTAATACAAACCCATAGGAAAAGAACAAGAGTTTAGAAATTTCACAACTTAATAACTGAAGGTTTCAACCGCTAAGTAAAACAATGGAGATTAGTTCCTGCTCATGGTTGCAGAACTAAATTGTCTGATGGAAAAGATGATAAAGAACTAGGGTTCTTAAATAGAGACTAACCCTAAAAATATATGGTAAAAGATATATCCTAAACGAAATAATAAAATAAGGAAAAAGAAATAAAACAAACAAAGGAAAATAAGGAAAGTCCGGAATGTCTTCGGCCTTGTTGTGGCGATCGCCATAGATGTCTGGCGATCGCGATCTTCATGTAGTGTCTGCCGTGGTCTCTGTCGCCCCATGGCGATCACCATGATCTCTCGAACTCGTGTAATGCTTCTGTTGTAGAATGGCGATCGCCATAGTGATGGTGGTGATCACCGTTGCTCCGCAGAATGTCTTCAAGTCTTCATGTCTTCAATCTTTGATCCTCTTCTTCTTCGGTTCTGGTCTTCATTTCTTCACTTCTTCATAAACAACTCAGAATATAACAATAGCTCCAAATACTTGTGATAACACTCCTAAACTAATCTAATAACCCCTAGTTACGCCATACAAAGTGTAGCGTATCAAATACCCCCATACTTAGACTTTTACTCTTCCCGAGTAACTTACAGAAAAGCTACCCATACAATAAAATACTCAAAGCCTCAAGAAGTACAAGAATATCTCCTAGTGATTACATAACCAATAAGCTCCTCCAAAACACAACAACAACAATCAAGAACAATGTGATAAAATAAGCACATACCCAGAACTACACCTTATTCCTCCAAGTAGCCTACCCGAATCCTCCTATACGCCTCCTTCTTATGTCTTCATACGCCAAGATGATAAAGATCCTAAAACACTCAATTCTTTTTATTTTTTTTATTTTATAACACTCATCTTGCTTGGGCGCCCTTTCGGGTTTTCATTCCAACCACTCAATAATTGTTCCAGGCTCACAAGCTCGCATCACTCAAGACTTATTTTTGCCCCAGCCTAATGCCGGTGAAGCCACCTTCTTATTGCATAGAACTTGCTATCCAAGGATTTTGTATGCCTTTTTTCAATTTTTGTGGCTTTTTCATACAATATATATTCAATAAGCTCATGCAGATACAACCAACACCCAAATAATTACATGTGAATACATTCTCCTCCCCCATACTTAAACATTGCATTGTCCTCAATGAAATGGAAGACATAAAAACGAACCCAGGGAAGGAGACAAAAGACTCACATACAAGGTCGGATGACCTTCCTCCAATAAAACTCAAAGTGTGGTAGAATGAGAAACTAGATGAACACTAAATGTAATCCAATAATGCATAGCTCATCTAAAGCAAAAGAAAGAATACCTCCAATGTAGAAGGTGACCCAAACAAATCAACTCCTTGCAAAGAATATGGTCACCAACAAGCTAAGCTCCAGCGAATGTAGATCTAGAATGATAGTACTAATGAAACCAAACTTGATGTAATATAGCTCCTTACTTTCTTTTCTCTCATATTTTTTTTTTCTGCACTCTTTTTTTTTTTAATCCGATATATTATTTTTTTCTCGGAATGATTTTCGGATTTTTTTTTTTGACAGAAGAGAAGACTTACAGCGAGATTGGCTACTGACTGTAGCTGACCCTAAGCTTCGGTGGTTTCCTCCTGTCCATAGAAAAACTAAAAAGAAAATTAAACCGAACAAAAACAAACTCAAACCTCGGGTTGCCTCCCGAGTAGCGCCTTATTTTATGTCGTGGCTCGACATGAAACTCAAGAGATTTAACTAACGCCATTTGGCTTTGTAAAAACAGTCTCTTGTCTGAATTCCCTCTTGAACCACTCATGGAACGCCTTGAATCTCGTCCCTCTTACCTTGACCACCTTGTCTTTAGCCATGAAGGTGGTTTCATTCACTTTCTCCTCTTTGACCGTATCAGGCGGCTGTTTAAGCTCAATGTCAAGTGCCTGCACACTAGACATCAATGGTATCTTGCCTGGCGAGGTCAGTAATGGAGGGCGATTGCCCAAAGGATGTGGAGAGAGCTTACCTTTAGGCTCTGGCTTAGCCTGACACTCCTGCATGTTAGTAGATAAAACAGCATCTACTTTTGGGGGCTCTAAGATATTCTCTAAAACAGGTTGCAATTCATCCTTACAAGTAGGCTTAATCACATCAATAGCACATAGAGAATTCTTATCAATGGGATCCATATCATATATATTATATTCTACCTTATCCCCATCAAACTCCATAAAGAGAGTCTCACTATTAACATCAATTTTCGTTTGTGCTGTTTTCATGAAGGGTCTACCTAACAGCATAGGTGTGACATTATTAGCATGCTCCATATCCAACACAAAGAAATCAGCAGGAAAAATCAGATCATCAACCATAACAAGAACATCCTCAACAACCCCTTTTGGGTATACAGTAGACCTATCAGCAAGTTGAATAACAGTTCCTGTTTTATGCAAGGGTCCTACGCCTAGTGATTCATACAAAGAGTAAGGCAAAACATTGATTGATGCACCTAAATCTAGCATGGCTTTGTCAAATTTAGTTTCACCAATCACACATGGAATGCTAAATATGCCTGGATCACCACATTTCTTAGGCATGCGTTTTTGAAACACTGCAGAAACTTGTTCACTTATTTCAACTTTCTTCTTTCCTTTCAGTTTTTGATTTCTTTTGATAGTGCAAACTTCTTTCAAAAACTTAGCAAATCTAGGAATACTCTTAACAAGTTTGAGCAAAGGAATGTTTACCTCACACCTACTAAAGGTTTCGAAGATTTCGTTGTCGTTCTCCAACCTTCGAGTATCCTTCAATGCCTCAGGAAAGGGGGCTACAGGCTTCTGAGAGAACAGAGGGGGAGAATTCGGGCGAACATAATCGTCAATGTACTCTGGGGACTCTTGGCGATCGCCATCAACTCTCGGCGATCGCGGTCGCGAATAATTTTGCTCCTCAGCTTCTGGAATGGAATGGCGATCGCCATCGCCATATGGCGATCGCGGTCGCGATGCAGACCCTGTGTTGCTCTCTGTAATCTCATGGCGATCGCCACTCAGATCTGGCGATCGCGGTTTTGGCACAGAACAGTCATTTAAAGTTTTTCCGCTCCTCAAGAACACTGCACTGACGTTCTCTCTTGGGTTTCTTACCGGTTCCCTGGCCTCTAATTTACTCACAGCTTGAGCAATTTGTCCTAACTGATTTTCAAGATTTTGGATGCTCGATTCCGTTCTAGCATTTTGTTGCATCACAGTTTGAGCTAAGGACTTGATCATATCTTCAACAATCATAGAATTCTGAGGTCTAGGTTGCTGATAATTAATATTATGAGAATCATACCTTGGCCTTGGTTGCCATCCACCAACAGCGTTTACCTCAGCATTCGGCTCTTGGAGTTGTTGACCACCACTTTGCAGCATAAAAGCCTTCATCATATCTTTCAGTTCATTCATATCACTTTGAATTTTAGCGGGATCAAGTGAACTTACTGACTGTGTTCTTTGCCTGCTACCAAACTGCCTTGAGCTCTCAGCTAATTCCTCAAACATTTCAGTAGCCTGAGGTATAGTCAATCTTAAAAAGTTACCTCCACAGGATGCATTCACCATTCGACGATCCTCATCAATCAGACCACTAAATAAGTACATAAGGAGATCTTGGTCAGTATAACTATGGAATGGGCAGCTTGAGCAGAGCTTCTTGAATCTCTCATAATATTCATAGAGACTCTCAGTTGAGTGTTGTTGAAGATTCGTGATCTCCTTCTTCAAGCTGCTCAGTTTTGTAGCTGGAAAATATTTCTCTAAAAAGACCTTTTTCATCTTAGCCCATGTATCAATACTCCCTGGAGCTTGATAATAGAGCCAATCATTCGCAGCGTCTTTCAGAGAAAATCTGAAAGCTCTCAGCATGACCTGCTCCTCAGTAACACCTCTTGGCTTCATACTAGAACATATGGCATGGAATTGAGCCAAGTGTTTGTTGGGATCTTCTCCTGCTAAGCCATGGAAGTGTGGTAGCTCATGAATTAAACCAGCTTTTAATTCAAAGTTCACACCTTCTTCAATCTCAGGAAACCTCACTGCCAAAGGTTGTTGGTTTAAGTCTGGGGCAGTGAGTTGCCTCATAGTAGGCAATGGCGGTCCATGTCGATCACCCATCTCGTTCTCTTGGTTCAGAGCTGCTCTTTGGTTCCGAAGGAACGTCCTTTCAATCTCTGGGTCAAAGGAAACAAGAGATGAATTAGTAGCACGGGTCTGAACCATAAAGGTTCACACCAAACAGCTGATAATTTCACAATTAACACAGAATCGGAAAAATTTCAATTCCCCGGCAACGGCGCCAAATTTGATGAGGCTAAAGTCGTAGTGCCAAATCAAAGAAATAAACTCTAAACACTAACTAGAGTATAGCAAGTAAGTAGAGGTCGAACCCAAGGGAATCAAAACACCAAATCAATGCAGTCAAGTGAAATATCAACTAGTGAACAAGTAACAAGTAACCAGGGGGGTTTTGATTGTATGAAACACAAAAGTAACCAGTAACAAGCAGAGGAAGTTTGGGTGAGAATATGATGAGAAGGGGTTTCACCTAGCAAGTATCCACACAACAGTCAATCAAGTTGATCATAGATTTATCTCAAGTTCTATTCAATCCTAGGGAATGTTCCTATTCCAATCTTTAATATATTAGCAGGCCAACCGGTCCTGATAATACTTACTATTCAGCAATCAGGGAAACCTCTCAAGATTAGATGAAATAGCAGCAAAGAGCACAGGAATTATAAGGATGCATGCAATAACTTACAACCGTCAAGTATTAACATGCAATCAATTATCTTTCATAAAAGCAATCAACTACCAGATCATGCAGATATGAGCGCTACAATGACAAGGAATTCCACCGTATATTCCTAGTCTAGCAATAGAAAACTATCAATCAAACTAGGTGATCAAGCTAGCAAAACTAATAGAAATCAATAGATGAAGAACAAGAGAATTAATACAAACCCATAGGAAAAGAACAAGAGTTTAGAAATCTCACAACTTAATAACTGAAGGTTTCAACCGCTAAGTAAAACAATGGAGATTAGTTCCTGCTCATGGTTGCAGAACTAAATTGTCTGATGGAAAAGATGATAGAAAAGATGATCATAGAAAGAAAGAAACTAGGGTTCTTAAATAGAGACTAACCCTAAAATAATATGGTAAAAGATAAATATCCTAAAACTAAATAAGGAAAAAGGAAAAGAAAAGAAAAGAAACAAAAGGAAAATAAAACAAAGTCTCGGAAGTAAATGGTATGATGGCTAAGATCAAGCAGCTTGCTTCCATAAATGGCCAGCACCTAGCTTGATTTAATTAAGCCCAATCCATCGGCCCATCACTTCAGCCCAACAAGTGCAATACCCGCGATCGCCACCATATCACCCGCGATCGCGGTCGCTGATTTCTTCTCGAATGGCTTCTGTTGAATGATGGCGATCGCCTGGATGGTAGTGGCGATCGCGGTTGGCGTCGCAGAAGCATCTTCATTCTTCAAGTCTTCAATCTTCTTCGGTTCTGATCTTCATTTCTTCACTTCTTAATAAATATCTCAGAACATAACAATGACTCGAAACGCATATAATAATACTCCTAAACTAATGTAATAATCTCTAGTTACGCTATACAAAGTGCAGCGTATCAAACAACCGGAGAGGTAGAGGCAGGCATAGTCGAAGAAAGGAGGAAGAGAAAGTTCGAGTTGTACGGAGAGCGTTTCATAAAAGGCTGGTGCTTGGCTTATGATTGTTTGTGATCATAGTTTGGGATACATAGACATAGTTGTCTCTTATTATACAAATATTAACAAATGTTTTCAATTTCTTTTTGATGTGAAACATATATTTTAACAGAACTGAATAGTGTGTGAAATATATTTTTAGTGGCTAATTATTGATTTTTAGCATGAAAACTTAATTTGTATGCACATTTGCCTAGATCCTAGCTTTAACAACTTATATTCTAAAAACTATTGTTTATTTTGTTGTTCTTTTCATAAAAAAAACATTTAGGGGACATCCATCAATCTAGAATAGTATGGAGTATCGCCCTAGAGCACCCCAAAGGATGAGATCACGAAGACCTGAAGAGGATGTAAAATCGGGTTGTGAAGGGAAGTGGTACATTTTGGCGATTAAGTCGGTTGCACCATAAATCTTATGCGACTTGATTCAAAGAGTCGCAAATCCATAAGTATATATATCAGTCATAATTGGCTCAATTTCCCCTGAATAATCTCATTTTCCGTTTATGGAATTAATAAGGCGAACATTATCACCTTCAATGAGTTCAATCTCAACATATGAGATCTATAGCTTAATAGCCGCTGGAATACCATGACATAAAGCCAATGCCTCTCTTTTTTAATGTGAATTGGTTTGTCTTTGTGATATAATTGAATAATAAATCCTATAGGCGCTTGCTAATTTCTTGGTTAATAACCAAAAAATATCCTTCACGTACGGTACATGTGTAATTTTATGAATATATATATATATATATATATGTGATAGATACGTATTAAATAATGTTTCTATGTAATAACGCATTAAACATTCATATTTTGCACCATAATTTTCATCTGTATTAGGCTTGCTGCGTAGATATATATATTCTCTGCTTATATAAATTCTTTTAATTTTACCTTTTGTTGTTTTGGACGAGTATGTTGTGTGGGGCAGTTTTGGTTTCACCTGAACTATACTAGAAAACACTAGTAGTTTCGCGTCGACAATGATCGAGCTGACACCACTTAGTTAAAGTTACGATTTATGAAATAAAGAGAAGTATGTGTGCATGCATGCTTCACATGGTATGTGAAAGAAAATGTTCTCTTAACTCCAAATATATGCCATTCTTCATAAGTCTGAGGAAAGTGGTAAAAAAAAGACAATGATACATCATTTCTTTTTTCGTGATTCTCTTTCTGGTCTATTACATTTGTCTATTTATATATGCTTTGAATCCTGATGTTTAAAGTGAAATCACAAAAAAATACTCGCTTTTTAGTTGTTGCACAAAATAATTTATCAATATCAGTTTGCTTTCATCTGTAGTTCCGCAATCCATATGGAAGAGATAATGTAAATCAGCTTTATATCATAAGGTGGGTCAAAGTATGTCAATCAAAGAAATCAACAGACTGTGTCGCGGACCGCTTTGCGCTTTACGCGTCTAGCTAGTTTCCCTCTAGGTACTTTTATCCTGGGTGATCCACCGGACTGTGTGGTGGACCTCATTGAAAACGATGTTAGGAGTGAAGCTACACCCCGGCTTATCCCGATTTAGCCATTTTCTATATAAGCGCACGAGAGTGCCGGCTCTCTTTTACCAAAATAAAATAAAATAAGGATAAATATTGTATCACAAGATAGACTAATATATACATAAGATATAATCTACAGTACTCCCCCTTAAGCTGGAGTATGGGAATCTCTTGTTCATTCGGTTTAAAATCAAACTGAAAACCGTGCTTGGAAATTTTGTGAATCAAAAACCGAATAAGGGTTCGATTCGGTTTTACTTTTAACTGAATGAGGATTTTTTAAATATAAAAATTAATTAATTATTTTTAAAGTAAAAAAGTTTGTTTTTTACCAAATCGATCTAAAACCGAATCAAATTGAAAACCGAATTCCCGAAAAATGAAAATTGAAAACCCAACCGAACTAACTTTTCGGTTTCAATTCAATTTTTTTGGTTCGGTCTAGAACAAAATTTAAACCAGAGTTTGAACACTATAACACCCCAAACCCAGAGTGTTACCGCCGTGGATTTCCTCTCGAAACCTATTAGGCTAAAGACAACAACATAACGATAACTACAATGAAAGCGACTAAAATACGGGGACATTCTAAAACCGATTACAAAAACTATACAATAATATAAGAAACTCTATACACTAAACTAGCACCACCGTCGAGAACCTCCAACTCCTTCATACAACTATCAAATCGTACACGCTAAAAACTGTAATCAACACAAACTGAACAAGAAGAAAACCCCAGAGTAACATGGGATAGAAGTTGGGATCTCAACTTTATATCATAAGATATGACGCGCGCTTGACCTTTGTCAACATGTCCTGAACCCATTTAGAACCAATGGGACCATGTGCGCCGAGCCAAAGTGGTTGGAAGGGATCAGACGCATGTAGCCTTTCTCTGGCGCATAGGCGTCGCCGGGCACTAACGATGACATCGATCACTATGAATTTATGGAGCACATGCCTGGGTGTTAAGAGGCTTGACCGCCTTCTTTTATGCCTCTGAATCCAATAGTCAAGGTGGCACCCGAAAAAAGTCTCGTTGTTTCACCAATGGCGGGCCATGTGCATTTCTGGTCGGAGCATCCTGAGGTAGGCGCCTTCCATGAACAGTGCTTGGCTCCGGGGTGCTGTTTTGGCCAAAGAACATCATGATGAGTCAGGCACCTTAGGATTTGGCTTGATGGGATGGAGTCTATTGGTGAGAGCACATCATTTTCCCCTCCTTGGTTGTGAGACGTCTCGTCTCACCTAGTTTGAACATCTTTGACATCTTTGACTCATGAAGCAAGGCGCCAGTCTTGTAATGGTGAAGTGCGCCAAGTGGTGTTTGGCAAGGAATGTCTTGGGGCACCAAATGGTTGAAACTCTTGATTCACGCCATGTGAGACTTGTGGAGGTTAGGCGCCGTAGTAGTTTGCCTTTATTGAAGGGTCGCCTATGTAGGCTTGAGACACCGTAATAGAGGGTGACGTCATGTAAAGCTGTCGAGCACCTTTGACATTGACGTGGGCCTTGTCTTGAACACTTTAGTATGAGATATCATATGCATCAAGGGAATGACTTGCGCCTGGTAGACTTGGTTTTTTGTTGAGAATGCTCGGGTAGGCCGTTTCATTAGGCCCTTTGGCCAATAAGCTTGCACTACTAAATATAAGACTTATTGAAACGTTTGAAATTTGTTTCTTTAAGTCATAAAAATCGTTTCATTAGGCCTAATGAAACGGTTTGTGTCCTTCACATTTGCTCGCGGCCTAATGAAACGGTTTGTGTCCGTTACATCTGCTCGCGTTGCATTAGGTCTAATGAAACGGTTTTTTAGTCTAATGAAACGGTTTGTAGTAACTATGAATAAACTGTTTCATTATGTAAACAAAACCGTTTCATTTGCTATTACCTAATGAAACAGTTTTTATTGTCTAATGAAACAGGTTTTAACAATTCAATGAAACACTTATTCATGATAATGAAACGGTTTTTCATAACAACATGGGTTTTCAAACTACCATTTTAGTTGCATTGCATGTATAAACAAATATAAACAAAATTAAAGATATAAAATTGATACAAAAATTGTATTGTATCAGTAATTATATTAAGTATATAAAATAAAGTAATTACAAAGTTTATACATGATTAGTTACGTACAAAATATCATAAACCATAGTCCTAATAAATTGGTATGTGCACCATTTTGTCCTCGCCAAGTTGATGAGCTTTCTTTCCTTCGTCTATTGCCTTTCTAGTCGCCATGTCTTGCCTGCGCAATTTCACTTGGAAACATGGGTAAGAGTTTGACGTTTTCCATGGTGGGTGAATGATGTAAGTACACCTATACTTACTCAAGGATCTAGCTCAGACATACCAGGACCACCCATGACACGATCTAGACGTCGGGCTGAGGAAAATGAGGATTCAGACAGACCAGGAGCCATTACTCGAAGCCGAGCCAAGCAGTTGTTGATCGCCTTACGAAAGGGAATGCATATCATGGAGAACACGGGACAAGGGAGAGAAGAGTACATCATGTTGATTCAAGCAAAAGAGGAGCAGCCGAGCTGCATGGAGAAGGAGAGGGCCGGCCGGCCATGAAGAGAAGAGAAGAGAAGAATTGGGCCCTAGGCCCAATTTGAGTTGGACTTTTCCCTTTTGAGTATTTGCTATTTTCAAGAGTATAAATAGATAAGTTTCTAGGGTTTTTAGGCAGATTAGACAAATTGAGATTGAGATTTACGTATTTCTGTTTTGACGTTGGTTTGACGTCTTTAGCTGTAGAATTGGTTTTAGTACTGAATTGCAAGACGAAAGCACTTGGTTTGATATTAGCCTGTGAGATCGATCTGTTGTTGACACATATTTCGATCTCCAAACCTTGAAAGAACCCTAGGTGGACTCCTTGGGTTAGTTCGAGTCAAGTGAGTCTTTCTAGATTGACGGCTGAGTCAAGAAAGACGTCACTTGCTTATCGTGTCCGAGTCAAGCTAATCTTCCTAGATCGACGACCGAGTCAAGGAAGGTAACACTTGTCGAAGACCAAGATTCGTTCGATCGTCTGCCCCAATGATCTCTCGAAGCCGCCATCGACCTCAACGTCAACTGTCCGTCCGCCGCCGCCGTCGACCAAATCCGCTGCCGCCGTCGACTTCAATCCACCGTTCATCCAAATCCTAGCAGATCGTCGATCTTCATCGGAACCTGTGTCATCATTTGGTATCAGATCCAACGCTGGGTAAAAACGTTTTTCTGTTTAATTTTTACGGTTACGTGTTGAATTCAAGAAAAATTAAACCGGGTTGTTACGGGATCTATTCAAAACCGAGGGCGAGAGCCACTAGAATTTTTTCTAGGACCGTCATCCCCCATGCGAGTGAGATCCGTGAGCACCGCCACGTGGCTGGGCGCGGTCGCCGCCTAGGCGCCGCCGGCGTGGCTTGGGTCGGGTGAGAGAAAACCCTAACCCTAACCACCTTGCCTTAACCTCCAAGATCAAATCTTCTTGTTTTGGCAATTAATTATTTGATTTGATTCTGATTCTTATTTTGTTAAGATTTGATATCTTAGGAAATCTCTAGGTGGTTGAGAAGATCTTCTAGTTACCAATTTGGTTAGATTCTAGAGATTTTGTTAGCTTATCTTAGGAAAAAAAATATTCTTTTTATTTTTTTAATTAATTCCGAATATTTGATTTAATTATTTATATTCTCAGAATTATATAAAAAAAAAAGGAATCAAAACGTCTAGTTGAAGAGAAACCCGACTAGGGCAAAATTCGTTCTAGGCTAGTAGCCTTAAAGAACCGACAGATTTAAGCGGACCCCGGTTAATAACCGTGAGAAGTCCTAGAGCACAAGTCAAGTGGTCCCCGGGATAGTAGCCCAGGAGGGCCCCGCTCGACAACTTCTCTGGGGGACGACCAGTTGATTCCTTGGATTTCTGTTCACCATCTTTGATTTTGTTTGCTGTCACTTCTTTCATTATAATTTCAGCTTCTTTCATTGATTGATTGCCCCCTTTTTTCGTGACTTGCTTTACCATTTTGCTTGTGCCTTGCCTTTCTTGTCTTCAACTGCGTAGCGTAGGAATAGACAGATTTCGTTTTTCCTTCGTGTGTTGTTGTTGCTTGTGTTTGCGCAGGTTCAGGAAATGGCAACACCATGGGCATGTGTTGTCAAGAGGTCGTTGATCTCGAATGAACAGGTTACTCTACCGTCCCAACGGGAGACAATCTTTCATTCTCGGTGTCTAATCAAGAGCGTCGTCTGCAATTTGATCATTGATGGAGGATCTTGCTGCAACATCATTGATCGCACAATGGTGGAGCGCCTAGGGTTAAACGCCCCATCATCAACCCTATAGCCTGAATTGGCTTAATGCTGACTCGCCGCTACGAGTCACCGAGCAAGCCAAGTTGGTCTTTGCTATTGGCGGGTATACATATGAGGTTTTTTGTGATGTGTTACCTATGACTGCTTGCCACCTACTGCTCGGGAGGCCTTGGCAACATGATCGGGGCGTTATGCACAACGGTGTCACAAACGAGTACTCATTCTTTATGGAAGGAAAGCGTTATACCCTACTTCCTATGACACCAACCGAAATCATGACAGCGCATATGGAGGATGAGCAACGAAGAGCAGCTAAGGAGAAGGAAAAGAACTTGACTAAGGCAAAGAAGATGACCTTAGGTCAGAACTCGGGAGCTGAAAATCACATCCTCTTAGCTACTGCTAAGGAGGTTGACGCTGCAATCCATGGAAGTCTTCCTTGTTTCTTACTTGTTCCTACTTATTCTCTGCATACGTCTCCAGATACACTTGATCTGCCTTTCCCTATCTCGTCATTGTTGCAGGAATACAAGGATATGTTCCAGGAAGAATCCCCAGGGCTACCACCTGTTCGAGGAATTGAGCATCAGATTGACTTCATTCCGGGAGCGACTCTTCCCAATCGGGCCGCCTACCGGACGAACCCCGAAGAAACCAAGGAGCTACAGAGACAGGTGCAAGAGCTCATAGATAAGGGATATGTACGAGAGAGCCTGAGTCCATGCGCAGTTCCAGTGATTTTAGTTCCCAAAAAGGACGGGAGTTGGCGTATGTGTATGGACTGTAGAGCCATCAACGACATTACTATCAAGTATCGTCATCCCATTCCCAGACTGGACGATATGTTAGATGA
The DNA here is from genome assembly GCA_029168935.1 of Oxyria digyna. Classification (NCBI taxonomy): domain Eukaryota; kingdom Viridiplantae; phylum Streptophyta; class Magnoliopsida; order Caryophyllales; family Polygonaceae; genus Oxyria; species Oxyria digyna. Next base: position 8,583,559 of record JAPVLV010000010.1, on the reverse strand, counting down.
GCTGCACGGAGCCCAAGTGTTTTCAAAGATAGATCTGAAAAGTGGGTATCACCAGATAAGGATGAAGGAAGGTGATGAATGGAAGACGGCCTTAAAGACGAAATACGGACTCTACGAATAGATGGTAATGCCCTTCGGTCTAACCAACGCTCCTAGTACTTTCATGCATCTCATGAATCATGCTTTACGCCCATTTTTAGGAAAGTTCGTAGTAGTCTACTTTGATGACATTCTTATCTATAGCCCATCTGTTAGTGAGCATGCAAAACATCTTCGACAGGTACTAGAGGTCCTCCGAAAAGAGAAACTTTATGCTAACCTAAAGAAATGTGAGTTTTGTTCGGACCATGTTGTGTTTCTTGGGTTTGTAGTGTGCAGTACAGGTCTAAAGGTGGATGAGGAGAAAGTGAAGGCTATCCAAGACTGGCCAACACCGACAACTCAGACTCAAGTCCGGAGCTTTCTGGGTTTGGCTAGTTTCTACCGAAGATTTGTGAAGGATTTCAGCTCCATTGCCATGCCATTGACGGAGCTGACCAAAACAAAGACCATTTTTCACTGGGGAGAACCACAGTAGTCTGCTTTCCGGACGCTCAAGGACAAGCTGACTCACTCACCATTGCTGATACTCCCAGATTTCAGCAAAACCTTTGAGATTGAGTGTGACGCTTCATGCATAGGGTTGGGGGGAGTATTGATGCAAGAAGGCAAGCCCATAGCCTACTTTAGTGAAAAGTTGAGTGGTGCTGAACTCAACTACCCAACCTATGACAAGGAACTGTATGCTCTGGTCAGGTGCCTTCATACTTGGCAACATTACCTCTTTCCAAAAGAGTTTGTCATACACTCTGACCACGAAGCTTTGAAGTATCTCAAGGGTCAGAGCAAACTGAACAAGCGGCATGCCAAGTGGGTAGAGTTTATCGAGACATTTCCTTATGTCATCCGACACAAGAAGGGGAAGGACAACGTCGTAGCTGATGCACTATCTCGCAGGGCCATACACTCAGCAACAAAGAAGACACCTTTCGAAGTAGTGTACGGACGGAATCCTCTTACACCTCTTGATATGATTCCGTACACTATCAAGGAGCGAGAGATCCAAGACGGATTAGATCAAGCGGATCACATCAGAGATCTTCACCAGCGCACCCGCGATCGCTTGGACACCAGAACAAATCAGTATCAGAAGCAAGCGAACAAAGGGCGAAAGGAGCTACTTCTAGAGACATGGGATCTCGTGTGGGTTCATCTGCGAAAGGATCGTTTCCCTAAACAACAGAACTCCAAACTCAAGCCTAGAGGTGATGGACCTTTTGAAGTGCTCGAAAATATCAATGACAATGCTTACAAGATAGACCTCTCAGGTACGTACGAAGTCCATAATGTTTTTAATGTGTCAAACCTTTCGCCTTTCCTTGTACATGAGCTGGAGGACGATTTACCCATGGATTCGAGGTCGAATCCTTTTCAAGAGAGGGAGGGTGATGTAAGTACACCTATAATTACTCAAGGATCTAGCTCAGACATACCAGGACCACCCATGACATGAGCTAGACGTCGGACTGAGGAAGATGAGGATTCAGACAGACCGGGAGCCATTACTCAAAGCCGAGCCAAGCAGCTGTTGATCGCCTTACGAAAGGGAATGCATATCATGGAGAACACGGGACAAGGGAGAGAAGAGTACGTCATGTTGATTCAAGCAAAAGAGGAGCAGCCGAGCTGCATGGAGAAGGAGAGGGCCGGTCGGCCATGAAGAGAAGAGAAGAGAAGAATTGGGCCCTAGGCCCAATTTGAGTTGGACTTTTCCCTTTTGAGTATTTGCTATTTTCAAGAGTATAAATAGATAAGTTTCTAGGGTTTTTAGGCAGATTAGACAAATTGAGATTGAGATTTACGTATTTCTGTTTTGACGTTGGTTTGACGTCTTTAGCTGTAGAATTGGTTTTAGTACTGAATTGCAAGACGAAAGCACTTGGTTTGATATTAGCCTGTGAGATCGATCTGTTGTTGACACATATTTCGATCTCCAAACCTTGAAAGAACCCTAGGTGGACTCCTTGGGTTAGTTCGAGTCAAGTGAGTCTTTCTAGATTGACGGCTGAGTCAAGAAAGACGTCACTTGCTTATCGTGTCCGAGTCAAGCTAATCTTCCTTGATCGACGACTGAGTCAAGGAAGGTAACACTTGTCGAAGACCAAGATTCGTTCGATCGTCTGCCCCAACGATATCTCGAAGCCGCCATCGACCTCAACGTCAACTGTCCGTCCGCCGCCGCCGTCGACCAAATCCGCTGCCGTCGTCGACTTCAATCCACCGTTCATCCAAATCCTAGCAGATCGTCGATCTTCATCGGAACCTGTGTCATCAGTGAATAAATAGGTATTTTAATACCCATCATGGAGAACTCGTTGGTAAAAAATCTATGGACGCCCAAGAAGAATATGGGTGACGTCCATAGTCACAACTCACAACTCACAACATCACATAACATATCATCTTTGTAATCTCCTGTGGAAAGTGAAATAATGCATTGATGAGTGACTTGATTACCGTCATTTGACAACCTTCTTGTTGACAATGTTTGAGCAACTCCCTCCGTCAATGATCAATCTTAGGATTACCGTCCTTGTATTAAACGTTTTAGATTTCAACCTTCCAATATCCTATTATGTTATTTTTACAAATTTATAATTTTATTGATTGGTTAATAAATAAGGGAAAAGATTATAATTTTGTCTTATGATACTGCTTTAAATTATATAGTTTTATATATGTTCAAATCAATTTATATAAATTTGTTAAAAACTGAATTATGATAATTTGATCAAATAAAATTTTGTATGAAAATTTATTTATATTCTTAGTTTATTATATTCAAAATTGTAAAATTTATTCATGTATCAATATAATTTCAATGTATCAACTTACCTTCGTATAAAATTATATATAATACGAAATATTACTTATTAATTTTTGAGTTATATAAACATGTGCATTGCGCATGAACTGAACTAGTTTAGCTCCTGCTCCTAGTTGTATTAAGACTCTTTGAAGACGATATCAGAGATCTAATTAATTAGGGGTTATCTTAAAGTAGTTCCAGGCTTTGTCTTTTATGCACTAGATACGGGCCTCCGCGCTCTGCGCGGGGAAAGTGAAGATTTTCGTATGTGGTTTATTATAGTTTCGCATTATTTGATAATACTTTTGTTAATTATTGTTATCAAATTTGTTAATAATTTTAATTATAAGTATTTCCGATTGCCTCATATTAATGTTTGAAGTTGTTTTGAAACATAATATTGGTTCATATATATAATTTCATTGAAATGACTTAAAAAGTCTCAACCTTTAATAATTTGTCGTGCAAACAATGAAATTTGACAGCATTAAAAATGAGATACAAAGTTCAAAATAACATTCGTTAAGTTTTATTTCTAACTTAATACGAATTCTTTTTAATCATAGAAACCCAACATAAAAAGCAAAAAATATGCCAAGATAAACGAAACGCCTATATACACGCGACTTTTTCACTATATGCACGCCAATCTATGCGCAGTTCTTAACCGCATAAGTCTATGCGTAGTTGTTCAGCGCACAAGGGTATTTTAGGGATAAATATGAAATTGATGGCGCCATCTGACAAATTGATGCGCTGATGACACGCGTATTGCAACACCTGTGCGCAACACATCTGCGCACAGCGTTTTGAATTCTAAAATCCTATGCGCAGACGTTTTGCGCATAGGACCTGTGCGCAGTTAAGTTGCGCAGATATACTGCGCACAAATTTTTAACGGTAAAAAAGTGTGCGCAACATAACTGCGCACAGTTTGTTACCGTTAAAAATGTGTGCGCATTGGATCTGCGCACATGGATTTAACGGTAACTATGTGTTATTAGGAAGATTGATAAAGTTACAGATTGATAAAGTTACAGAATAGGTGCGCATAACCTTGACGCATGGATGAAATCTGGTTTGAAGTAGTTGAGATATGAAGGGTCTAGTACATCGATGTTGATTATGTTTCAAAAACTTATACAATAATGTGTTATTAGGCATATAAAGAGTGTATAAGGTCTCTCCTTCATAAAAATTTGATCGAAAATACTCAAAAACGTCTTATCAGTCCTGATGGCCTATTAAGGTCGAGAATAGGCGGTTCGATGCCCAAACGACGTTAGAATGCAATGAAACTTTTTTTCAATGCATATTATAGCTATTTAACCTTGTCGGTAACTTCGAGTCGAAAACTCGAACTCTTCGAGTAACACCTCCTTTGTAAACCTTCACTAGTCTTTCATTCTTCGAAATAATCGAAGTAGTTGAGATATGAAGGGTCTAGTACATCGATGTTGATTATGTTTCAAAAACTTATACAATTATGTGTTATTAGGCATACAAAGAGTGTATAAGGTCTCCCCTTCACAAAAAGTTGATCGAAAATACTCAAAAACGCCTTATCGGTCTTGATGGCCTATTAAGGTCGAGAATAGGCGGTTCGATGCCCAAACGACGTCGGAATGCAATGAAACTTGTTTTCAATGCATATTATAGCTATTTAACCTTGTTGGTAACTTCGAGTCAAAAACTCGAACTCTTCGAGTAACACCTCCTTTGTAAACCTTCACTAGTCTTTCATTCTTCGAAATAGTCGAAGTAGTTGAGATATGAAGGGTCTAGTACATCGATGTTGATTATGTTTCAAAAACTTATACAATTATGTGTTATTAGGCATATAAAGAGTGTATAAGGTCTCCCCTTCACAAAAAGTTGATCGAAAATACTCAAAAACGCAAAAACGCCTTATCGGTCCTGATGGCCTGTTAAGGTCGAGAATAGGCGCTTCGATGCCCAAACGACGTCGGAATGCAATGAAACTTGTTTTCAAACCATATTATAGCTATTTAACCTTGTCGGTAACTTCGAGTCGAAAACACGAACTCTTCGGGTATCACCTCCTTTGTAAACCTTCACTAGTCTTTCATTCTTCGAAATAGTCGAAGTGGTTGAGATATGAAGGGTCTAGTACATCGATGTTGATTATGTTTCAAAAACTTATACAATTATGTGTTATTAGGCATATAAAGAGTGTATAAGGTCTCCCCTTCACAAAACGTTGATCGAAAATACTCAAAAACGCAAAAACGCCTTATCGGTCCAGATGGCCTGTTAAGGTCGAGAATAGGCGGTTCGATGCCCAAACGACGTCGGAATGCAATGAAACTTGTTTTCAATGCATATTATAGCTATTTAACCTTGTCGGTAACTTCGAGTCGAAAACACGAACTCTTCGGGTATCACCTCCTTTGTAAACCTTCACTAATCTTTCATTCTTCGAAATAGTCAAAGTGGTTGAGATATGAAGGGTCTAGTACATCGATGTTGATTATGTTTCAAAAACTTATACAATTATGTGTTATTAGGCATATAAAGAGTGTATAAGGTCTCCCCTTCACAAAAAGTTGATCGAAAATACTCAAAAACGCAAAAACGCCTTATCGGTCCTGATGGCCTGTTAAGGTCGAGAATAGGCGGTTCGATGCCCAAACGACGTCGGAATGCAATGAAACTTGTTTTCAGTGCATATTATAGCTATTTAACCTTGTCGGTAACTTCGAGTCGAAAACTCGAACTCTTCGAGTAACACCTCCTTTGTAAACCTTCACTTGTCTTTCATTCTTCGAAATAGTCGAAGTAGTTGAGATATGAAGGGTCTAGTACATCGATGTTGATTATGTTTCAAAAACTTATACAATTATGTCTTATTAGGCATATAAAGAGTGTATAAGGTCTCCCCTTCACAAAAAATTGATCGAAAATACACAAAAACGCAAAAACACCTTATCGGTCTTGATGGCCTGTTAAGGTCGAGAATAGGCGGTTCGATGCCCAAACGACGTCGGAATGCAATGAAACTTGTTTTCAGTGCATATTATAGCTATTTAACCTTGTCGGTAACTTCGAGTCGAAAACTCAAACTCTTCGGGTATCACCTCCTTTGTAAACCGTCACTAGTCTTCCATTCTTCGAAATAGTAGAAGTGGTTGAGATATGAAGGGTCTAGTACATCGATGTTGATTATGTTTCAAAAACATATACAATTATGTGTTATTAGGCATATAAAGAGTGTATAAGGTCTCCCCTTCACAAAAAGTTGATCGAAAATACTCAAAAACGCAAAAACGCCTTATCGGTCCTGATGGCCTGTTAAGGTCGAGAATAGGCGGTTCGATGCCCAAACGACGTCGGAATGCAATGAAACTTGTTTTCAGTGCATATTATAGCTATTTAACCTTGTCGGTAACTTCGAGTCGAAAACTCGAACTCTTCGAGTAACACCTCCTTTGTAAACCTTCACTTGTCTTTCATTCTTCGAAATAGTCGAAGTAGTTGAGATATGAAGGGTCTAGTACATCGATGTTGATTATGTTTCAAAAACTTATACAATTATGTGTTATTAGGCATATAAAGAGTGTATAAGGTCTCCCCTTCACAAAACGTTGATCGAAAATACTCAAAAACGCAAAAACGCCTTATCGGTCCAGATGGCCTGTTAAGGTCGAGAATAGGCGGTTCGATGCCCAAACGACGTCGGAATGCAATGAAACTTGTTTTCAATGCATATTATAGCTATTTAACCTTGTCGGTAACTTCGAGTCGAAAACACGAACTCTTCGGGTATCACCTCCTTTGTAAACCTTCACTAATCTTTCATTCTTCGAAATAGTCAAAGTGGTTGAGATATGAAAGGTCTAGTACATCGATGTTGATTATGTTTCAAAAACTTATACAATTATGTGTTATTAGGCATATAAAGAGTGTATAAGGTCTCCCCTTCACAAAAAGTTGATCGAAAATACTCAAAAACGCAAAAACGCCTTATCGGTCCTGATGGCCTGTTAAGGTCGAGAATAGGCGGTTCGATGCCCAAACGACGTCGGAATGCAATGAAACTTGTTTTCAGTGCATATTATAGCTATTTAACCTTGTCGGTAACTTCGAGTCGAAAACTCGAACTCTTCGAGTAACACCTCCTTTGTAAACCTTCACTTGTCTTTCATTCTTCGAAATAGTCGAAGTAGTTGAGATATGAAGGGTCTAGTACATCGATGTTGATTATGTTTCAAAAACTTATACAATTATGTCTTATTAGGCATATAAAGAGTGTATAAGGTCTCCCCTTCACAAAACGTTGATCGAAAATACTCAAAAACGCAAAACCGCCTTATCGGTCCTGATGGCGTGTTAAGGTCGAGAATAGTCGGTTCGATGCCCAAACGACGTCGTAATGCAATGAAACTTGTTTTCAATGCATATTATAGCTATTTAACCTTGTCGGTAACTTCGAGTCGAAAACTCAAACTCTTCGGGTATCACCTCCTTTGTAAACCGTCACTAGTCTTCCATTCTTCGAAATAGTAGAAGTGGTTGAGATATGAAGGGTCTAGTACATCGATGTTGATTATGTTTCAAAAACATATACAATTATGTGTTATTAGGCATATAAAGAGTGTATAAGGTCTCCCCTTCACAAAAAGTTGATCGAAAATACTCAAAAACGCAAAAACGCCTTATCGGTCCTGATGGCCTGTTAAGGTCGAGAATAGGCGGTTCGATGCCCAAACGACGTCGGAATGCAATGAAACTTGTTTTCAGTGCATATTATAGCTATTTAACCTTGTCGGTAACTTCGAGTCGAAAACTCGAACTCTTCGAGTAACACCTCCTTTGTAAACCTTCACTTGTCTTTCATTCTTCGAAATAGTCGAAGTAGTTGAGATATGAAGGGTCTAGTACATCGATGTTGATTATGTTTCAAAAACTTATACAATTATGTCTTATTAGGCATATAAAGAGTGTATAAGGTCTCCCCTTCACAAAAAATTGATCGAAAATACACAAAAACGCAAAAACACCTTATCGGTCTTGATGGCCTGTTAAGGTCGAGAATAGGCGGTTTGATGCCCAAACGACGTCGGAATGCAATGAAACTTGTTTTCAGTGCATATTATAGCTATTTAACCTTGTCGGTAACTTCGAGTCGAAAACTCGAACTCTTAAAGTAACACTTCCTTTGTAAACCTTCACTAGTCTTTCATTCTTCGAAATAGTCGAAGTAGTTGAGATATGAACGGTCTAGTACATCGATGTTGATTATGTTTCAAAAATGTATACAATTATGTTTTATTAGGCATATAAAGAGTGTAAAAGGTCTCCCCTTCACAAAAAGTTGATCGAAAATACTCAAAAACGCAAAAACGCCTTATCGGTCCTGATGGCCTGTTAAGGTCGAGAATAGGCGGTTCGATGCCCAAACGACGTCGGAATGCAATGAAACTTGTTTTCAATGCATATTATAGCTATTTAACCTTGTCGGTAACTTCGAGTAAAAAACTCGAACTCTTCGAGTAACACCTCCTTTGTAAACCTTCACTAGTCTTTCATTCTTCGAAATAGTCGAAGTAGTTGAGATATGAAGGGTCTAGTACATCGATGTTGATTATGTTTCAAAAAATTATACAATTATGTGTTATTAGGCATATAAAGAGTGTATAAGGTCTCTCCTTCATAAAAAGTTGATCGAAAATACTCAAAAACGTCTTATCAGTCCTGATGGCCTATTAAGGTCGAGAATAGGCGGTTCGATGCCCAAACGACGTTAGAATGCAATGAAACTTTTTTTCAATGCATATTATAGCTATTTAACCTTGTCGGTAACTTCGAGTCGAAAACTCGAACTCTTCGAGTAACACCTCCTTTGTAAACCTTCACTAGTCTTTCATTCTTCGAAATAATCGAAGTAGTTGAGATATGAAGGGTCTAGTACATCGATGTTGATTATGTTTCAAAAACTTATACAATTATGTGTTATTAGGCATACAAAGAGTGTATAAGGTCTCCCCTTCACAAAAAGTTGATCGAAAATACTCAAAAACGCCTTATCGGTCTTGATGGCCTATTAAGGTCGAGAATTGGCGGTTCGATGCCCAAACGACGTCGGAATGCAATGAAACTTGTTTTCAATGCATATTATAGCTATTTAACCTTGTCGGTAACTTCGAGTCAAAAACTCGAACTCTTCGAGTAACACCTCCTTTGTAAACCTTCACTAGTCTTTCATTCTTCGAAATAGTCGAAGTAGTTGAGATATGAAGGGTCTAGTACATCGATGTTGATTATGTTTCAAAAACTTATACAATTATGTGTTATTAGGCATATAAAGAGTGTATAAGGTCTCCCCTTCACAAAAAGTTGATCGAAAATACTCAAAAACGCAAAAACGCCTTATCGGTCCTGATGGCCTGTTAAGGTCGAGAATTGGCGGTTCGATGCCCAAACGACGTCGGAATGCAATGAAACTTGTTTTCAAACCATATTATAGCTATTTAACCTTGTCGGTAACTTCGAGTCGAAAACACGAACTCTTCGGGTATCACCTCCTTTGTAAACCGTCACTAGTCTTTCATTCTTCGAAATTGTCGAAGTGGTTGAGATATGATGGGTCTAATACATCGATGTTGATTATGTTTCAAAAACTTATACAATTATGTGTTATTAGGCATATAAAGAGTGTATAAGGTCTCCCCTTCACAAAACGTTGATCGAAAATACTCAAAAACGCAAAACCGCCTTATCGGTCCTGATGGCGTGTTAAGGTCGAGAATAGTCGGTTCGATGCCCAAACGACGTCGTAATGCAATGAAACTTGTTTTCAATGCATATTATAGCTATTTAACCTTGTCGGTAACTTCGAGTCGAAAACTCAAACTCTTCGGGTATCACCTCCTTTGTAAACCGTCACTAGTCTTCCATTGTTCGAAATAGTAGAAGTGGTTGAGATATGAAGGGTCTAGTACATCGATGTTGATTATGTTTCAAAAACATATACAATTATGTGTTATTAGGCATATAAAGAGTGTATAAGGTCTCCCCTTCACAAAAAGTTGATCGAAAATACTCAAAAACGCAAAAACGCCTTATCGGTCCTGATGGCCTGTTAAGGTCGAGAATAGGCGGTTCGATGCCCAAACGACGTCGGAATGCAATGAAACTTGTTTTCAGTGCATATTATAGCTATTTAACCTTGTCGGTAACTTCGAGTCGAAAACTCGAACTCTTCGAGTAACACCTCCTTTGTAAACCTTCACTTGTCTTTCATTCTTCGAAATAGTCGAAGTAGTTGAGATATGAAGGGTCTAGTACATCGATGTTGATTATGTTTCAAAAACTTATACAATTATGTCTTATTAGGCATATAAAGAGTGTATAAGGTCTCCCCTTCACAAAAAATTGATCGAAAATACACAAAAACGCAAAAACACCTTATCGGTCTTGATGGCCTATTAAGGTCGAGAATAGGCGGTTTGATGCCCAAACGACGTCGGAATGCAATGAAACTTGTTTTCAGTGCATATTATAGCTATTTAACCTTGTCGGTAACTTCGAGTCGAAAACTCGAACTCTTAAAGTAACACTTCCTTTGTAAACCTTCACTAGTCTTTCATTCTTCGAAATAGTCGAAGTAGTTGAGATATGAACGGTCTAGTACATCGATGTTGATTATGTTTCAAAAATGTATACAATTATGTTTTATTAGGCATATAAAGAGTGTAAAAGGTCTCCCCTTCACAAAAAGTTGATCGAAAATACTCAAAAACGCAAAAACGCCTTATCGGTCCTGATGGCCTGTTAAGGTCGAGAATAGGCGGTTCGATGCCCAAACGACGTCGGAATGCAATGAAACTTGTTTTCAATGCATATTATAGCTATTTAACCTTGTCGGTAACTTCAAGTAAAAAACTCGAACTCTTCGAGTAACACCTCCTTTGTAAACCTTCACTAGTCTTTCATTCTTCGAAATAGTCGAAGTAGTTGAGATATGAAGGGTCTAGTACATCGATGTTGATTATGTTTCAAAAAATTATACAATTATGTGTTATTAGGCATATAAAGGGTGTATAAGGTCTCTCCTTCATAAAAAGTTGATCGAAAATACTCAAAAACGTCTTATCAGTCCTGATGGCCTATTAAGGTCGAGAATAGGCGGTTCGATGCCCAAACGACGTTAGAATGCAATGAAACTTTTTTTCAATGCATATTATAGCTATTTAACCTTGTCGGTAACTTCGAGTCGAAAACTCGAACTCTTCGAGTAACACCTCCTTTGTAAACCTTCACTAGTCTTTCATTCTTCGAAATAATCGAAGTAGTTGAGTTATGAAGGGTCTAGTACATCGATGTTGATTATGTTTCAAAAACTTATACAATTATGTGTTATTAGGCATACAAAGAGTGTATAAGGTCTCCCCTTCACAAAAAGTTGATCGAAAATACTCAAAAACGCCTTATCGGTCTTGATGGCCTATTAAGGTCGAGAATAGGCGGTTCGATGCCCAAACGACGTCGGAATGCAATGAAACTTGTTTTCAATGCATATTATAGCTATTTAACCTTGTCGGTAACTTCGAGTCAAAAACTCGAACTCTTCGAGTAACACCTCCTTTGTAAACCTTCACTAGTCTTTCATTCTTCGAAATAGTCGAAGTAGTTGAGATATGAAGGGTCTAGTACATCGATGTTGATTATGTTTCAAAAACTTATACAATTATATGTTATTAGGCATATAAAGAGTGTATAAGGTCTCCCCTTCACAAAAAGTTGATCGAAAATACTCAAAAACGCAAAAACGCCTTATCGGTCCTGATGGCCTGTTAAGGTCGAGAATAGGCGGTTCGATGCCCAAACGACGTCGGAATGCAATGAAACTTGTTTTCAATGCATATTATAGCTATTTAACCTTGTCGGTAACTTCGAGTCGAAAACACGAACTCTTCGGGTATCACCTCCTTTGTAAACCTTCACTAGTCTTTCATTCTTCGAAATAGTCAAAGTGGTTGAGATATGAAGGGTCTAGTACATCGATGTTGATTATGTTTCAAAAACTTATACAATTATGTGTTATTAGGCATATAAAGAGTGTATAAGGTCTCCCCTTCACAAAAAGTTGATCGAAAATACTCAAAAACGCAAAAACGCCTTATCGGTCCTGATGGCCTGTTAAGGTCGAGAATAGGCGGTTCGATGCCCAAACGACGTCGGAATGCAATGAAACTTGTTTTCAATGCATATTATAGCTATTTAACCTTGTCGGTAACTTCGAGTCGAAAACACGAACTCTTCGGGTATCACCTCCTTTGTAAACCTTCACTAGTCTTTCATTCTTCGAAATAGTCAAAGTGGTTGAGATATGAAGGGTCTAGTACATCGATGTTGATTATGTTTCAAAAACTTATACAATTATGTGTTATTAGGCATATAAAGAGTGTATAAGGTCTCCCCTTCACAAAAAGTTGATCGAAAATACTCAAAAACGCAAAAACGCCTTATCGGTCCTGATGGCCTGTTAAGGTCGAGAATAGGCGCTTCGATGCCCAAACGACGTCGGAATGCAATGAAACTTGTTTTCAAACCATATTATAGCTATTTAACCTTGTCAGTAACTTCGAGTCAAAAACTCGAACTCTTCGAGTAACACCTCCTTTGTAAACCTTCACTAGTCTTTCATTCTTCGAAATAGTCGAAGTAGTTGAGATATGAAGGGTCTAGTACATCGATGTTGATTATGTTTCAAAAACATATACAATTATGTGTTATTAGGCATATAAAGAGTGTATAAGGTCTCCCCTTCACAAAAAGTTGATCGAAAATACTCAAAAACGCAAAAACGCCTTATCGGTCCTGATGGCCTGTTAAGGTCGAGAATAGGCGGTTCGATGCCCAAACGACGTCGGAATGCAATGAAACTTGTTTTCAGTGCATATTATAGCTATTTAACCTTGTCGGTAACTTCGAGTCGAAAACTCGAACTCTTCGAGTAACACCTCCTTTGTAAACCTTCACTTGTCTTTCATTCTTCGAAATAGTCGAAGTAGTTGAGATATGAAGGGTCTAGTACATCGATGTTGATTATGTTTCAAAAACTTATACAATTATGTCTTATTAGGCATATAAAGAGTGTATAAGGTCTCCCCTTCACAAAAAATTGATCGAAAATACACAAAAACGCAAAAACACCTTATCGGTCTTGATGGCCTGTTAAGGTCGAGAATAGGCGGTTTGATGCCCAAACGACGTCGGAATGCAATGAAACTTGTTTTCAGTGCATATTATAGCTATTTAACCTTGTCGGTAACTTCGAGTCGAAAACTCGAACTCTTAAAGTAACACTTCCTTTGTAAACCTTCACTAGTCTTTCATTCTTCGAAATAGTCGAAGTAGTTGAGATATGAACGGTCTAGTACATCGATGTTGATTATGTTTCAAAAATGTATACAATTATGTTTTATTAGGCATATAAAGAGTGTAAAAGGTCTCCCCTTCACAAAAAGTTGATCGAAAATACTCAAAAACGCAAAAACGCCTTATCGGTCCTGATGGCCTGTTAAGGTCGAGAATAGGCGGTTCGATGCCCAAACGACGTCGGAATGCAATGAAACTTGTTTTCAATGCATATTATAGCTATTTAACCTTGTCGGTAACTTCGAGTAAAAAACTCGAACTCTTCGAGTAACACCTCCTTTGTAAACCTTCACTAGTCTTTCATTCTTCGAAATAGTCGAAGTAGTTGAGATATGAAGGGTCTAGTACATCGATGTTGATTATGTTTCAAAAAATTATACAATTATGTGTTATTAGGCATATAAAGGGTGTATAAGGTCTCTCCTTCATAAAAAGTTGATCGAAAATACTCAAAAACGTCTTATCAGTCCTGATGGCCTATTAAGGTCGAGAATAGGCGGTTCGATGCTCAAACGACGTTAGAATGCAATGAAACTTTTTTTCAATGCATATTATAGCTATTTAACCTTGTCGGTAACTTCGAGTCGAAAACTCGAACTCTTCGAGTAACACCTCCTTTGTAAACCTTCACTAGTCTTTCATTCTTCGAAATAATCGAAGTAGTTGAGTTATGAAGGGTCTAGTACATCGATGTTGATTATGTTTCAAAAACTTATACAATTATGTGTTATTAGGCATACAAAGAGTGTATAAGGTCTCCCCTTCACAAAAAGTTGATCGAAAATACTCAAAAACGCCTTATCGGTCTTGATGGCCTATTAAGGTCGAGAATAGGCGGTTCGATGCCCAAACGACGTCGGAATGCAATGAAACTTGTTTTCAATGCATATTATAGCTATTTAACCTTGTCGGTAACTTCGAGTCAAAAACTCGAACTCTTCGAGTAACACCTCCTTTGTAAACCTTCACTAGTCTTTCATTCTTCGAAATAGTCGAAGTAGTTGAGATATGAAGGGTCTAGTACATCGATGTTGATTATGTTTCAAAAACTTATACAATTATATGTTATTAGGCATATAAAGAGTGTATAAGGTCTCCCCTTCACAAAAAGTTGATCGAAAATACTCAAAAACGCAAAAACGCCTTATCGGTCCTGATGGCCTGTTAAGGTCGAGAATAGGCGGTTCGATGCCCAAACGACGTCGGAATGCAATGAAACTTGTTTTCAATGCATATTATAGCTATTTAACCTTGTCGGTAACTTCGAGTCGAAAACACGAACTCTTCGGGTATCACCTCCTTTGTAAACCTTCACTAGTCTTTCATTCTTCGAAATAGTCAAAGTGGTTGAGATATGAAGGGTCTAGTACATCGATGTTGATTATGTTTCAAAAACTTATACAATTATGTGTTATTAGGCATATAAAGAGTGTATAAGGTCTCCCCTTCACAAAAAGTTGATCGAAAATACTCAAAAACGCAAAAACGCCTTATCGGTCCTGATGGCCTGTTAAGGTCGAGAATAGGCGGTTCGATGCCCAAACGACGTCGGAATGCAATGAAACTTGTTTTCAATGCATATTATAGCTATTTAACCTTGTCGGTAACTTCGAGTCGAAAACACGAACTCTTCGGGTATCACCTCCTTTGTAAACCTTCACTAGTCTTTCATTCTTCGAAATAGTCAAAGTGGTTGAGATATGAAGGGTCTAGTACATCGATGTTGATTATGTTTCAAAAACTTATACAATTATGTGTTATTAGGCATATAAAGAGTGTATAAGGTCTCCCCTTCACAAAAAGTTGATCGAAAATACTCAAAAACGCAAAAACGCCTTATCGGTCCTGATAGCCTGTTAAGGTCGAGAATAGGCGCTTCGATGCCCAAACGACGTCGGAATGCAATGAAACTTGTTTTCAAACCATATTATAGCTATTTAACCTTGTCAGTAACTTCGAGTCAAAAACTCGAACTCTTCGAGTAACACCTCCTTTGTAAACCTTCACTAGTCTTTCATTCTTCGAAATAGTCGAAGTAGTTGAGATATGAAGGGTCTAGTACATCGATGTTGATTATGTTTCAAAAACATATACAATTATGTGTTATTAGGCATATAAAGAGTGTATAAGGTCTCCCCTTCACAAAAAGTTGATCGAAAATACTCAAAAACGCAAAAACGCCTTATCGGTCCTGATGGCCTGTTAAGGTCGAGAATAGGCGGTTCGATGCCCAAACGACGTCGGAATGCAATGAAACTTGTTTTCAGTGCATATTATAGCTATTTAACCTTGTCGGTAACTTCGAGTCGAAAACTCGAACTCTTCGAGTAACACCTCCTTTGTAAACCTTCACTTGTCTTTCATTCTTCGAAATAGTCGAAGTAGTTGAGATATGAAGGGTCTAGTACATCGATGTTGATTATGTTTCAAAAACTTATACAATTATGTCTTATTAGGCATATAAAGAGTGTATAAGGTCTCCCCTTCACAAAAAATTGATCGAAAATACACAAAAACGCAAAAACACCTTATCGGTCTTGATGGCCTGTTAAGGTCGAGAATAGGCGGTTCGATGCCCAAACGACGTCGGAATGCAATGAAACTTGTTTTCAGTGCATATTATAGCTATTTAACCTTGTCGGTAACTTCGAGTCGAAAACTCGAACTCTTAAAGTAACACTTCCTTTGTAAACCTTCACTAGTCTTTCATTCTTCGAAATAGTCGAAGTAGTTGAGATATGAACGGTCTAGTACATCGATGTTGATTATGTTTCAAAAATGTATACAATTATGTTTTATTAGGCATATAAAGAGTGTAAAAGGTCTCCCCTTCACAAAAAGTTGATCGAAAATACTCAAAAACGCAAAAACGCCTTATCGGTCCTGATGGCCTGTTAAGGTCGAGAATAGGCGGTTCGATGCCCAAACGACGTCGGAATGCAATGAAACTTGTTTTCAATGCATATTATAGCTATTTAACCTTGTCGGTAACTTCGAGTAAAAAACTCGAACTCTTCGAGTAACACCTCCTTTGTAAACCTTCACTAGTCTTTCATTCTTCGAAATAGTCGAAGTAGTTGAGATATGAAGGGTCTAGTACATCGATGTTGATTATGTTTCAAAAAATTATACAATTATGTGTTATTAGGCATATAAAGAGTGTATAAGGTCTCTCCTTCATAAAAAGTTGATTGAAAATACTCAAAAACGTCTTATCAGTCCTGATGGCCTATTAAGGTCGAGAATAGGCGGTTCGATGCCCAAACGACGTCGGAATGCAATGAAACTTGTTTTTAATGCATATTATAGCTATTTAACCTTGTCGGTAACTTCGAGTCGAAAATTCAAACTCTTCGGGTATCACCTCCTTTGTAAACCGTCACTAGTCTTTCATTCTTCGAAATTGTCGAAGTGGTTGAGATATGATGGGTCTAATACATCGATGTTGATTATGTTTCAAAAACTTATACAATTATGTGTTATTAGGCATATAAAGAGTGTATAAGGTCTCCCCTTCACAAAACGTTGATCGAAAATACTCAAAAACGCAAAACCGCCTTATCGGTCCTGATGGCGTGTTAAGGTCGAGAATAGTCGGTTCGATGCCCAAACGACGTCGTAATGCAATGAAACTTGTTTTCAATGCATATTATAGCTATTTAACCTTGTCGGTAACTTCGAGTCGAAAACTCAAACTCTTCGGGTATCACCTCCTTTGTAAACCGTCACTAGTCTTCCATTCTTCGAAATAGTAGAAGTGGTTGAGATATGAAGGGTCTAGTACATCGATGTTGATTATGTTTCAAAAACTTATAAAATTATGTGTTATTAGGCATATAAAGAGTGTATAAGGTCTCCCCTTCACAAAACGTTGATCGAAAATACTCAAAAAAGCAAAAACGCCTTATCGGTCCTAATGGCGTGTTAAGGTCGAGAATAGGCGGTTCGATGCCCAAACGACGTCGGAATGCAATGAAACTTGTTTTCAATGCATATTATAGCTATTTAACCTTGTCGGTAACTTCGAGTCGAAAACTCGAACTCTTCGAGTAACACCTCCTTTGTAAACCTTCACTAGTCTTTCATTCTTCGAAATAGTCGAAGTAGTTGAGATATGAAGGGTCTAGTACATCGATGTTGATTATGTTTCAAAAACGTATACAATTATGTGTTATTAGGCATATAAAGAGTGTATAAGGTCTCCCCTTCACAAAAAGGTGATCGAAAATACTCAAAAATGCAAAAACACCTTATCGGTCCTGATGGCCTGTTAAGGTCGAGAATAGGCGGTTCGTTGCCCAAACGACGTCGGAATGCAATGAAACTTGTTTTCAATGCATATTATAGCTATTTAACCTTGTCGGTAACTTCGAGTCGAAAACTCGAACTCTTCGAGTAACACCTCCTTTGTAAACCTTCACTAGTCTTTCATTCTTCGAAATAGTCGAAGTAGTTGAGATATGAAGGGTCTAGTACATCGATGTTGATTATGTTTCAAAAACTTATACAATTATGTGTTATTAGGCATATAAAGAGTGTATAAGGTCTCCCCTTCACAAAAAGGTGATCGAAAATACACAAAAACGCAAAAACGCCTTATCGGTCCTGATGGCCTGTTAAGGTCGAGAATAGGCGGTTCGATGCCCAAACGACCCGTGCGCAAACCATCTGCGCACAAACCCAAACCCTAAAGCACCTGTGCGCAGAACCTAAGCGCACAGATTTTCATTTAACGGCTACTTTTTTCAAAAATTTCAACGGCTACTATGTTTGAACAGTGCGCAGAAACACGACGCACAGATTTTCAACCTGTGCGCAGTAGTTAGGCGCACAAGTTGTTACAGACTCTGAAAATTTACGAAAAGTACCCGTAATACCCCGTAAAACACGTATGCGCATAAGACCTGCGCACAGATGCATGCGCATAAGTTGAGTGCACAGAATCGCGTGCATATATGCCTCGATTCGAGTGCATATAGCCATTGCCAAGATAAATTGTTATGAGAAGTATTAGGAGTATTGATAGTGGTGACAATAAGTATCAATTACATTAATTTTTGACAAAAAACAACTAAGTTTTTAATACATATATAGGATAAGATATTTGATATTAGATATTAGATTCGATTAGAATTAGATGAGATCATTAATTAATAATAATAAGGAGACTTAAATGAATTTAGAACTATTTAGCTATCGGAGATAAATAATTAATAAAAAAATAAAGAGACTTAAATGGATTTAGAATTAATAATAATTGATTATTAAAAAAATAGATTTAGAATTAAAGTCCAAAATTAAAGGCCCAATATAAAGCCCATTAGATTTCGGTACCGATTATTATAGAAGTTGTGCCCCCGCGTAGCGCGGGTGAAAGTGTCAATCTTGAAAAACTGAATTATTTGATAAGCTCGATCAGACTATAATACATATGATAGTACATAAATCAACTTCAAGAGAAGTCAACAATTTTTCTTTTTGATTCAAGACAACAGTTCCATAAACTCAACAAATTAATGAGCATAGTGGCACTGAAATAATATGAATTTAGCACCAAATTCTTTTTAACCAACATAAAAAATGGTTTTACAACTTCATAGAGATGAATTACATAAAAATCTATATCAAGCAATTGAGAAATAAAAATTAGCAAATTCAAAAACACCTTATAGAGTTTTAATGAACTTTTCTGTAGATTTCATCATCTCATTAATCCATCTCCACCTTCGTTGTCCACAAAATCAATACTTCTAGTAAGATATGAGCTTAAAATATATGTACCAATTACCTAACAAAAATCCCAAATATACATATTGACAAATGCTGAATTGGTACGAGTGTTGAGATTAATTCATGAATTGCCCTATGGTCAATCCCATATTCATACTCCGAAAACCTAGAAATTTGTCTTGAGTGCCATGAATAAGAGGTAATCATGTTCCAATTTATAAGTCGAAAAGCTCCAAAAATCTCACCGCAAGATCTTCTATATATGATTCGTCTGAAGGATGAAAGCGACTTGCTCGTTGGGATCAAATTGAGTTACGGGAAAGAGACTCAGGAGCCAATCTTTGCTCTTCCAGTATTAGTGCTGGTATGTGTGGGAGTTATATTCTGTTTTGCAACACGTGCTGTGCACATGACAAGTTGTTAGAAGTTAGTTAGTCTTGTGCCTGCCTCAGCAAGTCACTCTTCTCTGTATAAATACAGTTCATTATCCAGCCAAGAGATTAAGCTGGTTTTTCCCCAATTCTTCTCTCGTTTTCTTATGTTGCAATTCTTTTCCCCAATTCCGACATGGTATCAGAGCATTACGATCTCGTCTCTTTGATCGGAGTTTCCTGAAGGAACAGATTTTTCTTTCTCTGCGCAAGATCGATGGAGGACGCACAGAATGAAGCGCGTCGTCAATCGACTTTGGAACAACTACAGCGAGATCCGCTTTATGTTCATCCATCGGATTCGCCAGGTATGTTGCTGGTTTCTAGATCTTTTGATGGATCTGGTTTTAGTGCGTGGAAGAGATCTATGAGAGTTGCTCTTTCAGCAAAGAATAAGGTTGGATTGATTGATGGTACTGTCCTTAGACCTAATTTTGATTCCGCTGGATTTAGAATTTGGGAAAAGTGCAATGATATGGTAGTTTCTTGGATCTTGAATGCTGTTAGTAAGGAAATCGCAGAGAGCATTATATACACTGAATCTGCACATGACATATGGAATGAATTGTGTGTTAGATACGGTCAAAGCAATCTTGCTCAAAACTTCTCAGTACAGAAGGAATTGTGCAATGTGTCTCAAGGAAATGACAATGTTACAGCATATTTTACTCGTATTAAGCGCTTATGGGATGAACTGAGTTCATTGAGAAGCCTGCCTATGTGTAGCTGTGCAACACATACTTCTTGGTTGAAACTTGAGGATGATCAGAAACTTCTTCAACTTTTAATGGGACTGAATGACAGTTTTTCTGTTCTAAGAGGAAGTATATTGATGATGCAGCCTACTCCAACTATTCATCAAGCTTTCTCTATGTTAATTCATGAGGAAAAACAGAGAGAAGTTCGAGCACCAGCTCAGTTCAATGAGGATGCTACTGCCATGAATGCTCGCACCAGTAGATCAAGGCCTCCTATTCAATGCAGTTTTTGTCACAAGAATGGTCACACTATAGATTCTTGTTGGCAAAAGAATGGTAGACCTGAGGGAGCTTTACCTACAAGGAGACAACCACTTGTTTGTTCTCACTGCAAGAAGACAGGTCATGTCAAAGATAACTGCTACAGGATAGTGGGATTTCCTCCAAGAAGTGAAGGAAATACTCAGGAAAGGAGAGGCACAGCTTTTGCTACCTTGAGTGAGAATACTAGTGATGGGGCTAGTACTTCAGGCACAGTTAATTCCTTTTCTGCTGAAGAATTTGCAGAGCTGAGAAGACTATTAGTCAACAACAACACAAATCCTGGCACATCTAGCTTTGTTGGTGCCTCCATGTCAGGTATTCCACTCCTTGCTTTACGCTCTTCATTATATGATACAAGTTTTAGTGCACAGTTTAGAGTAACAAGTTCATTGAATGTTTGGATAATAGACAGTGGCGCCAGCAATCACATGTGTTTCAATTCCAAAGTTTTTCTTAACCTAACACCAATGACCAAATCACGTATGATTGCTTTGCCTAACAATTCACAGATTGAAGTAACACACTCTGGTTCAGTTCAAGTCCTTCCTACTCTTACTTTGCACCAAGTTCTTTTTGTTCCCTCATTCAAATTTAATCTTCTATCTGTTAGCCAACTCATATCTCAAACACATTATCATGTCCTCTTTTCTGACATTGATTGCTTATTGCAGGCCCCTTCAGTGAAGAACCCACTGGTTCTTGGTAAACACAAGGAGGGCCTCTACATATTACATAGTACTGTTGGAGATGAAGATTCATATACATGTTCTAGTAGACTTGATTCTTCTTTTTGTAAACCAAACCTTACAAAGGATATATGCCTAGTTTGTCCTTCTTCTGATGCTTTGTTATGGCACAAGAGACTAGGGCATGTACCTTTTTCCAAATTGAATAAAATGTCTGTGGTTTCTAATACAATTACTGATGTTCCTTGTGAGATATGTCATCAGTCTCGTCAACATAAAAGACCTTTTCCCACCAGCACCACCTCAAGCCTTAGACCTTTTGACCTCCTTCACATTGATCTTTGGGGGCCATATCACACACCAACTCACAATGGTTACAAATATTTTGTAACAATTGTTGATGACTTCTCCAGAAACACTTGGACATATCTGATCAGTGTCAAAAGTAATGCCTTCAATGTGATCAAAAACTTCATTATTCTCACTCATACTCAGTTTGGATCATTTCCTAAAGCTATAAGAACTGACAATGCTTTTGAACTAGGATCCAGTTTAGAGGCCTCCTCATTCCTAGTCTCCAAAGGCATCATACATCAAACCACTATTCCTCACACTCCAAAGCAGAATGGAGTTGTTGAGAGAAAACACAAGCATCTTCTTGAAACCTCCAGAGCTCTCTTGTTTCAGTCCCATCTCCCTACTCAATTCTGGGGGGAGTGTGTCTTAATGGCTACTTATCTGATAAACAGATATCCAACCAAAGTTCTCAAAGGCATCTCACCCTATGAAGCTCTTTTCTCTAAGCCTCCCTCTCTAGACCACATAAAAACCTTTGGCTGTCTATGCTATGTGTCACTCCTACTCAGGGAAGAGATAAACTCCAACCCAGATCACAAGCTTGTGTTTTCCTAGGGTTTCCTTATGGGAAGAAAGCATACAAAGTCATGAATCTATCCTCTCACTCCATTTTTTACACCAGAGATATCATCTTTTATGAAGATCTTTTTCCATATCATCCAGACTATGTTCCTCCTACACATTGTATCCCATCTTCAAATACAACTTTTTCTGATGATGATTCTCTACTGCCTACATCTACTCCTGACATTCCCATTTCAAATTCTCCATCTATCCCTCAACCTCGAAGGTCTACTAGATTACATCATCCTCCTGCTCATCTCCAAGATTACATATGTGGTAATTCTATTTCCTGCAATAATGCTAGTTTAACTGATCCTTGCTCACATACTATCACATCTTTATGTGCTATCACTACTCCTCTTTTCTCTATTTGTGCCACTGCTTTATCCACTCATGATCAGAATTTGCTATCTTCTTTATCTGTTGCTCGAGAACCTGTGTCTTATACAGAAGCAGCTAGGTACCCTGCCTGGCAAGAGGCAATGGACAAAGAGTTTGAAGCACTCACTTTAAACCAGACTTGGGATCTTGTCCCACTCCCAAAAGGAAAGAAACCTATAACTTGTAAATGGGTTTATAAGCTGAAGTTGAGAGCTGATGGCACCATTGAAAGACATAAGGCCAGGCTTGTAGTTCGTGGTTTCACACAGAAAGAGGGTGTGGATTACACAGAGACTTTTTCTCCTGTGGTTAAAATGACCACTATTAGAGTTCTTGTTTATGTTGCTGTCAAGAAAGGCTGGCCTATTGCTCAACTAGATGTCAACAATGCATTCTTACATGGTGACTTACATGAAGATGTTTATATGAAGCTACCTCTTGGTCTCACTGTTTCTGATTCATCTCTGGTATGCAAACTCAACAAATCTCTTTATGGTCTGAAGCAAGCTTCTAGACAGTGGTATGCTAAACTGTCTGCAACCTTATTCTCTCAAGGATACAAGCACTCACCCAATGATTACTCATTATTCTCCAGAAAGATAGGCTCTTCCATTGTGTTCCTGGCAATATATGTTGATGACATACTTTTGACAGGAAATGATCCCACAGCAATGGAAGATTTGAAGAAATTCCTGGATGCACAATTTCGAATTAAAGATCTTGGCAGGCTCCATTTCTTCCTTGGTATTGAGTTCCTTCAAAGTAAAGGTGGTTATGTTCTGAGTCAAAGAAAATTTCTCTTGGAATTGCTTTCTGAATTTCCTAGCACATCAACAACAACTCACACACCACTGCCTTCCTCCACATCTTTCTCTCCTAAGGCCACTTTGCTCTCAGATCCTAGTATATACAGAAAGATTGTTGGAAAACTGAATTTCTTGACTAACACCAGGCCAGATATAGCCTTCACAGTACAATTTCTTAGCCAATTCTTGCAGAAACCCACGGTGGAGCACTTAAATGCTGCTCAACACACTCTGAATTATTTGGCTGGTCATGGTGATTTGGGTATTTACATCAATGCTTCTTCTGATATGAGCCTCCTTGGTTACTGTGATGCTGATTGGGCATCTTGCCCCAACACCAGGAGGTCAGTTAGTGGCTACTTCATCCTTTTTGGTGGTTGTCCCATATCCTGGAAAGCCAAGAAGCAAACCATTGTCTCCCTTTCCTCAGCAGAGGCTGAGTATCGCTCTCTTCGCAGGCTTACAGCAGAATTGGCTTGGCTTTCTCGTCTTTTCCATGAATTTGACATTCCAGGCCTTCTTCCCATCCATGTCAAATGTGATAGCCAGGCTGCTATCCACATCGCCAAAAATCCCGTATTTCATGAAAGAACAAAACATGTGGATCTTGACTGTCATTTCATCAGACACAAGCTACAGGAAGGTTTGATCTCCATCTCATATCTTCCAACTCTTCATCAGCTTGCGGACATTTTCACCAAATCATTGTCTGGTCCTCGTCATTCCTCCTTGATTGGCAATCTGAAGTTGGTTTCACCGTCTTCAGCTTGAGGGGGGGTGTGGGAGTTATATTCTGTTTTGCAACACGTGCTGTGCACATGACAAGTTGTTAGAAGTTAGTTAGTCTTGTGCCTGCCTCAGCAAGTCACTCTTCTCTGTATAAATACAGTTCATTATCCAGCCAAGAGATTAAGCTGGTTTTTCCCCAATTCTTCTCTCGTTTTCTTATGTTGCAATTCTTTTCCCCAATTCCGACAGTATGATATTATTAATTGAGGTTGATGGGTAACAAAGTTGAGGACATTGTTTCTGATTAACACTTCTCTGACTTAAATTCATGTTCATCCATCTACTACTGCACTTCTATCTCCTTGGTTGATCATTTTTGTTTGACTATGGATGATGGTAGCTTTACGCCTAACATCACATTGATTTCATGGATCAACACTTCAATGGAGGCCGAATGTTAACAACTGCTCACTTGTCCATTTATTTGCAGCCAGGGCCTTCCACATCATCAGCTTCCATGAACATAGAATCCCAAAATTGTGACAAAACCAGCAGCTGGATTCAGCAGTTAATCCAGGCCCTTCTTCCTCTGTTAAGGAGCGGCTTAAAAAGGTGATTACTCACTTCCAATACGTATCCAGTGACAAAAGCTCACTAATTCAGATTTCGGTTCTTGTAAAAAGAGACATCAAGAATTTCCTTACGACAGTTGATCAATGATCATCCATGTTCATATGATCTTAGGTGCACTACTCTGGTTGATTACAAACATGTGTTTGAGAGTTCTTCTCTATTGTCCTTACCAATTTTACTGTCTGTGGGGGCAACAACAACTTCTATGGTGCTGCACAAAGAAGGTAAAGGGATAGCACAAACAGCAGCAACTCCAGTTCCAATATTTTTCCGATAATTCTACAATTTATAAATATAGTTAGATAATAACAGCAGATGCAATAAAGCAGCAATAACAGTTCTACTTGAAGGCTGAACCACTTGACACATGTATTCACAAAAGGGATGTCAGGTATGTTTGAGAACATAAAGGGGTACAGTTTCTAGCCAAAGGGTAAGATAGCCAACCACAAGCAGAATACTTGCCCTGAATATTGGTAACGTGTTAATTTAATAACAGTGTGACATTTTTTGGTACCACAGGTAAGCAATATGCTTTCAGTTATTAAATTCTACGAACTTTCCAACTACTGACAGTGACAGGGTGAATTGGTACAACTTATCAAGCCTAGGCCGGTGCATTACATGGTGCCTTGAGAGAGTATGTTTACAAAGCAGAAGAGTAGGCATGAGAGAGTTAGAGACTGACTGAACATAAGCTAGAAATGCCACCATGTAATGCACTTGACACTTTTCTTACTTTTATGTGATCTATGCTAAATTTAACAGACTTGGGAAATATTAACTGACTTGTTTCACAGTGCAATATTACTATTAGAAGCTAGACTCATTCCTGAACTTCTCCACACACATGCTATAACATCCATTTCAACAACACCGGTATTTGCAACGTCATCCAACAAAATGGCTCCACATCATATAAGAAAGACTTAAGTTAGTACACACCAAACACATGTATGACTGGCTAGAAACCACAGAAATCCGAATTGCTAAACTGAAACACAAAAAGCCACAATGGCTGACTCAAATTGTACAAATAAAATCAAATTTTCCAACGCCCATCTCTATCCAAATCTCCATTTGTTTCTTAATAAATAAACAACCACTCAAAACTACGAACAAAAGGTTATTCTCCCATTGATCACATGACAATTCCTCCATTATAGAAATAAAAATGCCAAAACACCATTGGAATGAGAAAACCACAATCTTTTACACCCGAAACAGAAAAAAGAGGGTGGAGGTAGCAAGAAAAATAAAAATGAAAAAAGAGGTAAACTGGAAGGAAGAGGGATTAATCAAAGTCCCTACTTTTTGTTGTAAAATGAGAGGTGGAATGCAATATAGTGTTGTTACTGCCTTCTCAACTTCTGCAGTTTTTCCTTGCTACAATGCAATATACATGTTACATTGAATATATAAAAACCATCCAAAGAAACTGCTCGAGGTGCTTCACTGGCAGTAGTTCCCTAGTGAATTAGACGAAATAATCACCTTAATGAATAGCAGGCGAGCAACAATGCTTCATATACTAAATAAGAAATTTTATTAGTGATTTCTCTGAGAAATATCATAGCATGATGTAAGCAGAAAATGCTTCATATACTGAATAATAAATTCATTACTTGTAGCGGAGTAAATTAAAGGTAGAAAATTAGTTGAGCTACTTTCTTCACAAAATCTAATAGATGCAAAAAAGTGTTCTTCTGGATCAAGCTAACTTGGTTTAGGTAATGTTGTGAATGCAGTTAACATCAACACAATTAAGAGATGGTGATATCCTAATCACCATCTGAGAAACCTTGCATACCCGGAATGTTCCCATTCGGATCCAATGGATTGTATCCTCGTGCAAGTAACTTTATGGCCACATCAATTACATGTAAGTGGGTAATTTGAGCATAAACTTCATCTGTTTCTTTTTCAGTCTACAGAAAAAAAAAAGTCAAAATATTGGATCCGAATCACAACACCAAAACACAATACAACATGATTTTATGACAAACACTAATGTAGATACAAAGACATGGAGGCAGAAACGTACCACAACACCAAAACACAATACAACACGATATTTTCCAGATTGCCCAAGATAATAAAGCCAGAACTGGATAGTACAGACATTGAGATGCTACGATTAGAGGGAGAAGTAATTGTAGTGTATCAACCAGGATCAAACACCGGAATACAATATTTGAAGATTTATCAAATTGGACAGTGAGGAAAAGCAAGAAATGTTAGTGGATTCTTAAAAATGTACCCAACCAAACGAACACAAAATTGGAACCATTTAAAAAAAAAATGTAAATTTAGACCGAATAATCAAAAGCAATACTTTTTATAAACAAAAGTACCTAATCTGAAACCTGCTTCTGATATCTAAAATTAATATGTTCCTGCCTTTATTAATATCTCGTGGTGCTGATTTTTAATTGATATATTTAATATTTAATGAGCATACAAAAAAAAACAAATCATATACTCACATAAAGATTCATAAAGTTTGCAGGATACAAAAAATTGAAGTTGGACTCAAGGAAATGGACACAAACAACAGAATTAATTTAAGGAATTTCACCAAAAAAATAGCTCTAACAATAAAAAACGTGCATGGACTGTAGGGAATGGAGGCGAACACCAGAATTCAATTTTTGAATATTTATCAAATTGGACAGTGAGGAAAAGCAAGAAACGTTAGCGGATTCTTAAAAATGTACCCAAACAAACGAACACAAAATTGGAACCATTTAAAAATAAAATCTAATAAGTTGCAAACATACTCCTGAATTCTCTGACGTTCATCTTGAAATCGCTATGAATGGAGGAGCAGATGAATTACTCATTTTCACCAAATCATCACACAATGATCCCAACAGGGTAGCTTTGATGCTCTGTCTCCTAATGAATGGTATTCAATAACAAATAAATAAATCAAATCAACCTCATTTTAAACTACAAAAGGGAGAACACTATGTGTATACAAAAAAAACGTTTCATTCAGCAGGTGTAACTCAAGCATTTAAGAGCCATCAAAACGGTCATCATTCCAAAAAATTTAACATGAAAATTATAGAAACTTACACTATCACTGTATAAAAAGGCAGACTGAATCAGTTTCCTCAATGCAGGCTTGTGAATATATTCCCACAGAAACTTCAAAATCAGCAATTAGAGCCTGCAAAGAATTTAAATAAATAAAGCACATGAGTTTTTTTTATATAAGTTATATAGCTACCAAGAAATACATCTAGATTCCTGACAAATCATTGATAAATTGAAAATCATTTCCATTAGCCAAAATAGAGGTTGAAAAATGTTAGTCTGTATTTCTTATCTGGAGAGTATTAAAATATCACCTTCAAGATACAACTCTGTGAAACCATAGGCCATTGAAAAAGAAATATAAGATATCACACAAGTTTTTGAATAGAACTGGAGAGAATCACAGCAATCAAACAGTACTTTTAAATAACATACTCATGAAAATACAAAAAACAAACCTCACCAGTACCCTTCCTTGCTTGCAAGGTACCAACTATGTCTAAGCATGTCTCAATATCAGGAATCTTAGCCTGGGAAGTAGAGAAAAAAACCATATTCAGATAGAATATCTTTGTAAAAAGTTTGAAGCTTTACGTGGTCAACCTAAGGAACTTTTCACCGTCGCAGATGCTTATCCCTTCCCAGAAGGTACAATTTTTGCTCTTCCATCTTCGGGTGGAACTTCCCTTGATGAGTATGGCACTTTCTTTCCTTTGAGTATATCGTCTCTCAAACTAGGCTTTAAGCTCCCTTTCTCCAACTTTACTAAAATGCTCCTGAGAGAGCTGACCTACAACCCAGCTCAGATGCATCCTAACTTCTGGAGGGCCTTGGTTATTTATGTGATGAGGTGCCAAGATATCGGGGTAAAACCCAATCCTTGTCATTTTCTCCTTGTGTTTTCCACGCGAAGGGCTCCTGAGGAGATGGGGATGTTTACAGCCGTAAAGAATGGTAAGTCGGAGTGGGATGGTCCTCCCCGCATACCGAAGTGGAAGGTCGACTGGTTTTTGGTACGACCTCCTCCGGGTTCTGGGATCTCGACCAAGATATCGATGCTCGCGACCCAACCCAAATCTGGTAACTGGTCTCAGCCTAAGAAAGATTGTCTTTCCCGCAAATTCCACAATTTCCCTGATCTCGTCTCAACGCGCATATTCCTGAAGTGTATTACCCACGAGGTGTTAGCCCAGCGTGGACTTAGTCTTAAGCACCATTATGGTATCTCTTATGTCTCTCGTCTAACGATTTTCTTGCTTGTTGTTACTTATCTCTTTCTTTTTTTATTGTTTATTTTTGTTACGGATTCGCGATGTCATATGCTTATGGATTTTTTATTATATTTTTTTTTATTTTCAGAGACAGGATACTTTTCTCGTCTCCCGACCATTGAGGGCTCTGATGATTCTTTTGACGAAGAGCCTATTGATAAACAGGCTCCCGCCCCACAGAAGAGCAAACGCCGAAAGCAACTGGCGAACAAGAATAAGGCTCCTTCTAAAAAGAAGAAAACCTCTGCTGGCGGCATTAACATCTGTGAGTCCGTGCCTCAAGCTGTGGAGACCGAGACTCGCATGCCAGAGCCTCTAAACGACCAATCCCCGATTGGTCCGACAATTCCTTTAGGGGCCGACGGGACTCCTACTTCGCACCGAGCAACCCCTGCAGAGAGGGCCTCGGAGACTGCCAAGGGTAAAAAGCCTATGACCCTTGAAGGTGGCCAAGATACCCCTTCTCAGGGCCTGGCTGAGCTCTTTCCCGAGGAAGAGGTGGTGAGGACGTTCTTTCATCGCGATCGACCAGGTTTCCCAGAGATGCCTGAATTCTTAGAGGGCATTGCTCGGGGTAGAGTAGGGCTCTCGAGACTCAATTTGGCGGTGGGTTTCCCTCCTTTTCTTTCTGAGTGGTTTTCCTCCTTCTTGTCGGTAGCTAATTTTAACTAGCATATTTTGCTTATTGTAGTCGATTCTTCTTAACGAGGCATCGGGGCAATATGCCATCGCCCTTGAAGATGGCTACGTCCAGATGGAGGGGGACTATAACCAGATGGTCGATTTTGCTAATAAAGCCCGAGATGTCAAGGAGGCCGCGAAGAAATAACTGAAAGAGGAGAAAGAGAGGAATGTTGTTTTGGAGAACAGGGTAAATGAGCTGACGGCGAAGATAAGTGATTTGGAGCTTTCGGCCAGGACCATGGAGCGCAATCACCATACAGAGTTATCTTTGCTCCGACAAGAGAAAGACCAAGCTTTTGACAAGGGTCGTCGCGAAGGTGCCAAGCAGTATGCTTCTAGCTATCGCGAGAAATGTCGTATTGATTTTATCAGCTTGGCTCGTGACACACTGGTGATTACCGCACTCAAGCGTCAGCTCAGAAAACACAAAGTGGCTAACTTTCCTTATGATCCTACGGATCTTTGTGGCCTTCCTGCCGAGCTCCCTGCGTATACCTCTCCTCCTCTTGGGACCTTTATTGATGACGACGCGAGCCTTCTTGAAGGTTGGGTCGTCGAACCCTTCTTGCCTAAAGGCGAAGGGGTCGTTAGAGGGATGGAGTCTCACATTCCTTTAGTCCCAGCTCCTAAAGTGCCTAAAAAAGTAGTTTATTCGGAGGAAAGGATGAAGAAAACAGCGGACTCTTCGACTTGCTCTTGTGCTAGATCGTCTGATGTGGATGGTGGGGACGATGTTGTGAATATTGACAGCGAGGAGACTGCTGTTGGAGGAAACATCACGTTGGCCAAAGGCGTTGGTGGTGTGAGAGGGGCTCGCGATTCCGCGCTGGATGAGGCTGATGGGTATCTGGATCTTCCTGATGAAGTTTAACTCCTTTTCATGCGCTTGTCTGCAAACTCTTAGGCTGGTGTTATATACAATTTGTTATTTGGTTCTGTGGTCCGTGGATCGGAATGTGATCGCGAGTCTAAATGTAGGTTAGACGATTTTCTTTGGGTCTCGTGAGGAGACCGTACAATTATTCCTCTGCATGTTTTTTGTGTTTGTTACTTTTGTTCTCCCAACTACTTTTCTGCCTTTTCATTCAATGCATTAACTGTGGGTTAGGTGTATTTCTTTTATAAATAGCGTTTTCTGCTTTCTCCTTCCTTGTCTGCCTTTTTTCAAAGAATATCGACATGGCCAGGACACGACGAACTCGAGAGGGGTCTCTGGATGAGTCTTTCACTATTACTATGGACTCCTCTGCAATTACTAGCAGATGCTTGGTAAATATCCTTTTTACTTTGCCTTTCTCTGCTTGTCCGTTTCTTAGACTCCTCTTCTCTACGTATAGCGTTTTCCAAAGGAACATTGTGATCAACACCTTAGCCATTTCGGTGGTAAGAGTCTTGTTCTTTGCGTCAATTTCGAACCTTGGGACGTGACTCTGGACAAGGCTGGGAGTTCTTACTTTCTGGGCGAAGGTTGGAGTGAGTTTGCGTATGAGAATGGTCTTCGTGAGGGAGATGAGGTGACTTTCACCATGTGGCGTGCCAATCCACCTGAAGTTCCCTTTTAATGTCTCTTTATTTTGTGTTTGTATGGTGATTTCTCCTCCTCTTCCCCCCCCATAGTACTCGTGAGGATGTTTACAGTCTCGCGAGCCCTATATGTTAAAAAAGGAGGGAGAATGAACGAGGTTTTATGAATAAATTAGACTGGGATTACCGGAAAAACTTTGGAACTCAAAATGTAATGTGCACCTCTGTGCCATCGCGATTAAAAGTATGCGTCTCACTAATAGACTTTAAAATGTTTTCCGAAACGAGAATACTTAATATCATAAATAGGACAATCTTCAACATCTTTTGTCAGGAAAGATTCTTCTGTTGGTCTTACGAAAAACCCTGCGAGAAAATCGATCGTGTAAGTACAGAGTATTCATATGTCATGACCTGCGATATGATAAAGAGTGTGCTCTTACCTGACTACTGCATGCGTATGAGCCAGTAGTAGGGTTTTTCGTGCACTTATGAGTGTCTTTGTGTTTGAGAATGTGATTTCCTATAATGAATTGGGATCAGATTCTTTGTTCTTGTGACAAAACAAAGTAGCTCGTGTGTTTATCTCATCATACCTTAGCTAAGGTATTCTTGATGCCTTGGGAAATCCATGCTCGCGGATAATTGGAGCTTTAGCGCCAGTTTCATCACAAACTGCCATTTTCTGTTTTGTTCGCGATCATGCCTATGATCGTTCGTTTCTTTAGTGCGGGAGTGTCTGTCAAAACAGATGGGGATTCATTAGCGTTTTGCATTGCATATTTCCATGCTAAGTATATAGTTTCATGATTGACTTTTTAGAGGAGTGTCACTCGCTGAACTCCGTGCCTTGATGGGTTGCTATCCAATCAGGGTCAGGACTTCGTGGTCGAGGTGAGGAGGACGAAGGTCGTTACTCACTCTCGGACGGTCACGACTTCGCGAGCTGGGTGGGTGCTCTTGGCCCCAGCCCAGCGTCACGGCTTCGCGGCCTGGGTGGGTGCTCTTTGCCCCAGCCCAGCGTCACGGCTTCGCGGCCTGGGTGGGTGCTCTTGGCCCCAGCCCAACGTCACGGCTTCGCGGCCTGGGTGGGTGCTCTTGGCCCCAGCCCAGCGTCACGGCTTCGCGGCCTGGGTGGGTGCTCTTGGCCCCAGCCCAGCGTCACGGTTTCGCGGCCTGGGTGGGTGCTCTTGGCCCCAGCCCAGCGTCACGGCTTCGCGGCCTGGGTGGGTGCTCTTGGCCCCAGCCCAGCGTCACGGCTTCGCGACGTGGGTGGGTGCTCTTGGCCCCAGCCCAGCGTCACGGCTTCGCGACCTGGGTGGGTGCTCTTGGCCCCAGCCCAGCGTCACGGCTTCGCGACCTGGGTGGGTGCTCTTGGCCCCAGCCCAGCGTCACGGCTTCGCGACCTGGGTGGGTGCTCTTGGCCCCAGCCCAGCGTCACGGCTTCGCGACCTGGGTGGGTGCTCTTGGCCCCAGCCCAGCGTCACGGGATTTATGCGACATCCTGAATTTTTCGAGATGTGCACGTACCTTTTATTCTGAGATCACGTCCCCCTTTGCGGCGAAAGTATTTATTCCTTTGGTAACCCGATGATAGATTCTTGCAAATGTTTAGTCTCAATCGGTCCTTTTGCCTGTGTGGGGGAGTAGGCTAGGCGTAATAGCGGCGTAGTCGCATCACGTTCCAGGAATTTGCAACGTGATTGCCAGAGCTATCCTTCAGTCGATAGGCCCCTGGTGCGACCTCGCGATCCACTATATACGGCCCCTCCCAGTTGGGATCGAGTTTTCCCCCCTCTGTCTTTCTCAGGACCAGATCTCCCTTCACGAAACCTCTTTCCTTGACATGCTTGTTATAATACTTCGCGACACCTGCTTTGTAAGCGGCCGCCCGGATAACTGCCATTTCTTGCGTTTCTTCGCGAAGTTGGAGCTCCATCCTCATCTTTTCGTCATTGGTACCCGAGTCATAGTGAAGGAGTCTTTCGTTTGGGAACAAAATTTCTACTGGAACCACGGCCTCCACTCCATACGCGAGGGTGAAAGGACTCTCCCCTGTTGCTTTTTTTACTGTGGTTCGATTGGCCCAGAGAGTAAGTGGCAGGACCTCCGCCCATCTGCCCTTTGCGCTATCTAGTCTCTTCTTAAGATCTGTGACAATGCTTTTATTGACGGCTTCTACCTGCCCATTGCAGTGTGGATGTGCAACTGAAACAATTTTTAAATTAACTCCCAGATCGCTGCACCATGCCATCAGCTGGGGCGAGTTAAATTGAGGGCCACGATCGGTAACAATCTCGCGTGGCAACCCATAGCGACAGATAATGTTCTTCCAAAGGAATTTTTTTACTACAGGTACTGTTGTCGACGCGAGTGCTTCCGCTTCAATCCATTTTGTGA
The DNA here is from genome assembly GCA_029168935.1 of Oxyria digyna. NCBI lineage: Eukaryota > Viridiplantae > Streptophyta > Magnoliopsida > Caryophyllales > Polygonaceae > Oxyria > Oxyria digyna. Next base: position 8,549,987 of record JAPVLV010000010.1, on the reverse strand, counting down.
AATAGTCAACCGCGACAATGATATACTCGAGCTGACCCGAGGCCTTTGGTTTAAAAGGGCCAAGAATATCCAACCCCCACCTCGCGAAGGGGATGGGGCTTCCCATGATCTGAAGCTGGGCCCCTGGTTGGTGAGAGGCAGGGTCGAAATACTGGCATGCCTGACAAGCTCGCGTCATCGTTTGAGCATCTTGTTTCATCGTGGGCCAGAAATGCCCTTGGCGCAAAGCCTTATATACCAGGGGTCTCTATCCTGCGTGTGTCCCACACAGCCCAACATGCAGCTCTTCGAGGTAGGCCTTTGTCTCATAGTGGCCCATACATTTCAGTTCACAAGGGTCACCTCCCCTTTTGTAAAGCTCACCTCTGCTGATATAAAAGCGTCCAGCCTTTCTTTTCAATTGCATGAGCTCTTTTGGGTTAGTTGGACCGCGACCATATCTGAGGTAGTCTATGAATGGGCGACGCCAATCCTCAGACGAAGTGTTGATTGCCATCATCTCAATTTCGCGACTGATGGCGCTTTCTTCTTTCACAAAAAACAGATATTTCGGGGGGGCCCCCTTTGATACCATGAACCCTGATCTTCGCTCACTCTTCTTTGGGACCTTCCCAACCGGCTCTCATCTTCGCGAGCTCATCTGCTTTCTTATTCAGTTCCCTCGGGATTGCCTTTATTTCGAAATGCATGAAAAGCGAGGTCAGTGTCGCGACCCTAGCATGGTATTGTGGGAAGTTCCCTGTTCGCTCTTCATAAAGTCCATGCACCTGTTTTACTACAACTTCTGAATCGCAACAACATGATAGCACAGAGATTGAAAGGCCAATGGCCAACTCTAGCCCTACGATCAAGGCCTCATATTCAGCTTCATTGTTTGTGGGTTTGAATTTTAGTGCGATGGCGTGACTTATCTCATCTCCCGTAGGCGACGTGAGAATCACACCCGCGCCGCACCCCTCGTCATTTACAGCCCCATCAGTGTGCATTATCCACATCATCTGTTCACCATACGGATTGACCACTTCCCCCTCTCTGAAACTCGTTTCGACAATGAAATCAGCTAGCGCTTGTTCCTTGATAGCCGGCCTGGGCCGATATACCACATCGAAATCTGACATCTCGATGACCCATTTTGTGAGCCTCCCTGCTACAGTCGGTTTTGTCATGAAGCTATTGAGTGGCAAGTCCGTTAGGGTTTCAATCGGGTGTGCGTGAAAATAGGGTCTTAGCTTACGAGCAGCCGTTATCAGCGCGAGCACAGATTTCTCAACCGGAGAATACCGTGTTTCCGCCGGCAATAAAGCTCGGCTGACAAAATATACCGGCTTTTCTGACTCGCGAACAAGGACTGCGCTTACCGCCCTTGAGCTGGCTGCGAGATATAACTGGAGAGCTTCTCCCGGAACCGGGGAAGATAAGATCGGGAGCCGTGTCAGATGCTCTTTGAGGCTCGCGAAAGCTTGACCACATTCCTCAGTCCACTCAAAATTCTTTGGCTTTCTCAGAATCTCGAAGAAGGGGAGGTTTCGTTCGGCCAACTTGGCACAAAATCTCCCCAAATAATTCACTCGGCCTACAAACCGTTGGACCTCATGGGTAGACCGCGGTGGTTCAAGATCGAGAACGGCTTTAACTTTATCGGGATTTACCTCAACACCGCGAGCACTAATCATGAAGCCCAAGAATTTTCCTTCTGTGACCCCGAATACGCACTTGTCCGGGTTTAGACTCATTCCGTACTTTCTGAGCGTTGCGAAGACCTCTGCCAGGTCGCGAGCATGATCACTCTGTTCCTTGCTCTTTACCACAATGTCATCAACGTAGGCCTCAACTGTATCCCCTATCTGATCACTGAAAATGCGGTCCACCAATCTCTGGAAAGTGGCCCCCGCGTTCTTAAGGCCGAAAGGCATCACTTTGTAGCAGAAAGTTCCCTTATCTGTTATGAAAGAGGTATGCTCTGAGTCAAGGGGGTTCATCATGACTTGGTTGTATCCCGAGTACGCATCTAAAAAGCTGAGTGCCTCATGCCCTGCGGTGGAGTCTACAAGCTGATCAATAGAAGGTAGTGGGTAGCTGTCTTTCGGGCAAGCTTTGTTTAAGTCTGTGAAGTCTACACACATCCTCCATTTTCCCGTTCCTTTCTTCGCGACCATGACGACATTAGCCAACCAAGCCGGGTACTGTATTGGTCTAACAAACCCAGCTTTTAGGAGTTTCGCGAGCTCCGCGGCCGCGGCCTCATTCTTCGGACCCGCCTGCTTTCTCTTTCTCTGTCTTTTAGGAATGATATCGTTGCTAATATTTAGAGAGTGAGTGATCACCGATGGGGGAATTCCTTTCAAGTCTTTGGGGGACCAAGCGAAGACATCTCGCGATTCCGATAGCAAGTTTTCAATCTCCACCATCACCATAGGATCAAGGTTACCCCCCACCGATAACTTCTCTTCTTTGTTTGCAAAGGGAGTGACCTCCTGCGTTTTAAATCCGGAAAACTTTGCTCTGTCCACATCTCCCTCAGAATTCTGATATCTAGGGGGCTCGCGAACATCTAACTCAGCTTCCTCCTCAACATCAGGCATGCCCGGGACAAAAAGTTGATTTGCGAGCAGAGGTGTTTCTTCTCCCATTTCAGACTTGATATAACAAGAGATGCTCTCCTTCTCCACACCCGTCGCGACTCCAGTTCCGGATGGTGTGGGAAACTTTATGCAGAAATGGCTCATGGATACTACTGCATCAAACTTGCACAATGTGCCTCTCCCGATGATTGCGTTATACGAAGAGCTTGTCGGGATGATGACGAAATCAATCTTTTCTGACCTCCGTGGCCCTGTCTCATCTCCCATCACTACATCTAAACTCACCACACCCAGAGCAGTGACTCTCTCTCTTGCGAAGCCTACTAAGGTTGTTCGCGTCGGTCTCTTCATCCGTGGATCAACCCCTAGTTTTTCGAAGGCATCTAGATATATTATGTCGGCAGAGCTGCCTGTGTCTACCAGAATACGGCTGACTAGTTTCGTGCCGATCTGTAGATGTATAACTAATGGGTCACCAGAAGAGACTGCCCACTCGTTGATCTCCTCGTTAGAAAAAACAAGTTGATATGGTTCTCTGGGAAGGGGCTTCGCGATACTCATAACTGGGAGCCCGCGAGGGAGCGGTGCGTTAATCATCTTTCGTTGTTCACGCCTGTTTGGGGGTATAGGGATATGTTTCCCGGCTATGGTCCCTACATGACCGTCTGGTCGCGGGAAATCTTGGTTGCGTTGAGGTGGATGAGGATCGTTCGCGTTCTGCTGATTACGTCCCCTTCCTCGCCCACCATTGTTGTTTCCCCCTCTGAATGGCCCCCGACCAGGGTTTCTACCACCCCTGCCTTGATTGTTTCCTCCACCTCTCTGATTCATGAGGACGGCTCTCTGTTCGGGTTCATTGTTCATTCTTGGGCCACTCCTGCACTCATCCGTGTTGTGAGTAGTGGAGTTGTGGTTGGCGTACCACATTCCATCGCGACCGCGACCTCGGCCTCCATTGCCTCGACCGCGACCTCGGCCTCCATTGCCTCGACCGCGACCTCGGCCTCCATTGCCTCGACCGCGACCTCTGTAGCCGGAGTCGTCATCCCTCTGGTTCACCAAATTCTGTTCCTGGAACTGGTTCTGGTCCGTGTTCTGTCTGTAATCCTGATATTGGTCCCGATTCTGACATTGAGTTACTAAACCTGGAGCTCGTGAATCACTCTGACCCTGGTCAAACTGTTGTCTTTTGTTCCCCCAATTCTGAGAGCTCTGGTTTTGGTTTTGGTTCTGTTTGTTCTGACCTCCACCCCCCGCGGGCGTGCTTGAGTGAGTTTCAACTTGAATTTTGACATAAGATCTTTCTAACATGGCCTGATAGGACCCTTCTTGCTTTCTGTATAGGTGCTTTTTGAACTCACTCCCGTCGGCCATGTCCGTTTAAGAACGCGACCCTGGCGGTTTTATCATCGAAGTCATCAGCTTCCAAGACCATCAGCGAGAATCTTTTTACGTACTCTTCCAGACTTTCACCTGTTTTTTGTTTGATCCCGACCACTTCTTGCATGGTGATCTTCCTCTTCTTCGACGAGCCAAAATGTAACAAAAATCCCCTTTCAATATCTGCAAAACAAGAGATGCTCCCGGGTGGTTGATTTAACATCCATGTCATGGCAGTGTCCGCGAGCGTTCCCGGGAATCCCTTGCACAGGGTGGCCTCATCCGGACCCCTCGCGATCATGGCGTACTTATATCGGGTAAGCTGTTCCTTAGGGTCTCCCTTACCAGTGTATTCCTTGACAGTTGGGAATCTAAAATCTGGTAGGGGAGGGGCCCTGATGATGTGCTCTGCAAAAGATGTGGGGCCAAACATTGTTGAAAAGTCGAGAGGAGGGTTCTGGGATGTCTCGCGGTTATAGTGGGGTGCTCCCTGACGTTCGCGCTGGTCTTGCACAGGATAGTATGCTCGGCCCCTCTCGTCATAACGATCATCGTGTTGAGAGTTGTAGTGCTCCTGATGACTCATTGGGGCCTGGTTCAAGTCGAACCTTCCCTGACCCACGTCGCGAGTACCATTTCTCTCCCTCGGCCTTCTAGAAACCGATGCTCTGTCATCCGGGACAATTTCAGCTACTTCTTCTTCTCGATTAGTCTCTCGCGCGTCGCGATTGGCCTGGTCGTTAAGAGGTTCGACCCTTTGGTTAGCTGTATTTGGGGCGATCGGGGCGCCTTGCGCTATCCAGGCGGCAAAAAGCTCGTTCTGCTCCCGAGGGATAGTGATAAGCTCGGGGACTTCCTCCTCGACGCGAGGGAGTGGTGGGGGATTGAGGGTGTTTTGATTGATGTGTGATGTGGTGGCGTTTACTGTTCCGCTTCTGCCAGTTTCGACCATAATGTTGTCCTTCGCGAACTGACTCTCGAGATTTCAAAGGGAGCTAGCTGCGCGAGGAGGTCCCCACGGTCGGCGCCAGTGTTGGAGCCCAGATATTCGCGATCTCGCAATCAACACCTCACGAGATCTGGCCTACAGTGAATCTTCGAATACTGGAGACCTTCCTTACGCAAACTGGAGCAACAACTTACGACTCATCTTCATCCAGATCAAAATGTGCCATTCTCTTCTGTTCTTTGTGCTCTTCAACCCTTTGAGGTACCTGCACAACCAAACCGGAAGGTTGGACCCCCTGATTTGGCTCTCTGACGCCCAAGTCAGTAATAGCGACAGATAAATGAACACAATGCCTTAAACACCAATAGGATGAAGTAAAATAGAAAGAAGATAACGATCAAAATAATGACCAAATCTATGAAACCTCGTGAACCAACTCAATGAAACAGTAAATGGTGAAACTCAACCAATCGTGATGATTCGCATCTCGAAAGCACGATAACGATACCGAGAGTCAGAATCCAGGTACCGATCATCCGATTTCCTACTAAAAGAGGTGAATCGGGATCAAAGAGACGAGCTCGGAAATGAGTAATCGCCCTGTGTGTTTATCTCCCTCTTTCAAGAGGGGAAGGAAGATGCTCTTAATCGCCTGTCTTTTTCTCTCCTAGCCGTTAGGATTTATAATCGGACGTTGGGTCCCACACAATCTGTTGTTGTTCCCTTTACCTATTGGGCTTCTTAATGGGCCTCTCGTTCTCGATTTAGTTATTCGACCTTATGGGCTCGCGGCCTGTTTCTCAATCGCGGAGCGGGTTCGTGTCATGACTCGCGAGAACCGGGTCCAACAATAACTGGTTACTGATGCTCTATCCATTCTAAACACCAAACTTGTTAGCATCTCAAAAACAATGCGGAATCTCTCATCTCCAGACTTAACAACCTCAGGGTACAATTTCAACAATCGAGGAAGAGCTAATTGAACCTGTGAAGATTGGAAGGAAGAAAAAAACAGAAAAAGGAATCTAAATAAATCAGAAAACAAGGCAAGAAAAAAAAAGGTGGCTTACATGGATTTGTTCAGTAAGAAGCTGTCTCACTACTTGTGCTTTTGATTTTAACCTTTGATCAGAATCTGATATACAGGAAGGATTCAACGCCAAAAGTTGTAATACGTCCGTTAGATAAGGGTTCAGAAAGGAGCCGAGCTTCTCAACAAGCGCCTCCAAAGTCGCCATTTCCCCCCAAGATATTATATGCATAAGAAGCCCAAATTGCATCTTCACCACATGAATTTGTAACATCCATCTGTAACAGTTTTTCTTCTCCATCAAAGCTTCCATGATAAGAAAATCACTAACTGTATCAAGAGAAGCTCAAAAGATTATTAATTTGAAGTGACACCAAGCTAGGACCACTAATCAGCCACCCAATACTTGCCACTGTGTGAGTTCTCATGATCATATATTATACAGTTTATTAGAGAAACACAGGAACAGACATCTAACAACCCACAAATACCCACCTCAATTAGATTGACATTACGAAAGACAGTGCTTAGCAGCCATCCATAGACAGGGACCTAGTCAACAACCCCAATTTGAAAGGGAATATGAAAACTTTGGAATAAGGATAAAGAAAAGAAGAAGAAAGGCACCTGAAGAAAGCCGATCTCTTGTTGAAGGCGTTTCAACTCAGCAAGAATTCGGAAAGTGCGATTTTACTTAGCAATTGATCTATTCGGAAAGTGCAATTCCCTGCAAAGAGTTTAGACAATAAAGGAAACAAAAACAAAAAACAGAAACTAGAAAGTATATTTAATTATCAAAATGATATTAAAGGGAAAACTCACAAGGATGTTAGCTCAGTGAGGCCACCAATATCACCTCCTAGGTTTCCTTTAAACTTGAATCTGGAAGTTAACATGGTACATAGATAATCTGAGTTGTTGTGATAGATCTTTACACCATAAGCATAGCAAAATCAAAGTGTGACATATCCTAGAACTAAAAAAATCTGTTGGATCGTTAGTTCAATTACTTCTGAGGGAACAAAGTGTATTGTTCCTTCAGAGGTATAGCAGCGGAATATTAACGCAGGAAATATAGAAGAACACAAGTATTTAGAGTGGAAACCTCAACTACTAAGAGTTGAGTAAAACCACTACCTTCAAGCTTCTCACTTGAAGGATTTGAATGAGTATACTTATCTTATTAATCTCTTGTTTGTTACAAAAGAAAGCAAGGATTACGATCACGAATCTCTTCTTTCACTCGAGCCCAACCTCAACGCCTAAGACTAAGTATTGCTCACTCTTTCTCTCTTTTCTTCTTGTTCTTATTTTGGACGATCACACTTGATTCACACAAGCATAAACTCTCTCAATCGTCTCATCTATTCCTAAGCCTAAGACTAGTTTATATAGCAAAGATAAAACTAGGTTTAAACTAGGGAACAAACAAGAATATGGAAAATATATCTTTCGCATAAGAAGATATAATTTCCATCTTTTAATTATATCTCTTTCCTTAACTTCTTCATGATATCTTCTCAGCTCAAACCATATTTTCCATAAAGGAAACATGATATCTTCTCAGCTCAAACCATATTTTCCATAAAGGAAACATGATATCTTCGTTGCGCTCCCTCAGCCCTTTCTTTCCTTAATTAGCTTTCGCCTCTGTTGAGTAACGTTCCTGCTCAAGTAGACATCCTGAAACACTCAAGTATACATTAGTAGGAATGTTTGTTACCATCAAAACCAGAAGGAACTTTACTTCAGCCGTAGCTTCAACAAATTCCCCCTTTTTGATGGTGACAAACATACTCATTGAATACTTCTAAAACTCATCTAAACAGTTCTCCTAAGGGAACGTTACTTATAAGGTATAAGTACAGATGTTCCCCCTCAAACCTTGACCATTCCTTTCTTCCCCCTTTTGGCATCATCAAAAAGCAAGTCTAAACATGCACTTGAAATAAAAGAACTTTAGAACACATCAAAACAACCAAATCATAGATTAAAAACAAGCGCCATAAGAACAGACGCTGATACATATACTGGACGGGGAATAGAACACACAAGCATAGAGAAATTAAAAGAAGACACATAAAACCCTAAACAAAGGGTACAATAAGCACAAGAGAAGATAGATAGATATGCTAGGAACAGAGAGTGTGGGTCAGAGAGAGGAGGAAGGGTGTGGAGAAGAGACTTTTAAACTGCCAAGGGAACCTCTAGTTGGATGACGTCCAAGGACGTATCTCAGCCTTCAAGGCAACAACTTCCTTCACCAGAAGCCTTTGTTGTTCAGTCAAGGTGGCAACTAGTGAGCACAGCTCTTCCATCCTCTGTTGTTGGTAGACCAAAGTTGGCTCTTCACTCTGTTCATGTGGAGGGTCCTCAGATATATGCTCTGTTTCACAAAACTCAGCAGAGCGGACCCAAACTCCATCTTCATTCTTCTCAAATTTCATCTTCCTTAAATTCGCTTCAGCTAACTCCCTAGCAAAGACAACCTCATAAGGACCAGCTTCATACACCCTCAGATACTCTAGGATCTTCTTGACTACGCCTGGGAAGGGAAGACCGTGCCTATCGTTCCTCCGGGCATGGGCCATGTGTAGCATGATGATCTTTGGTAAGTTTATGGCTTGCCTGAGGAGGAGCTTGTCCATGAGAAGGCAGTCCTGAATAAGGATGGTAGTGCGCTTCTACACTCTGGGAGTAACATTACTAATTAGGTAGCTATGCAGGATCCGGTTAGCTACCCCCATGGACGAGGTGGTCATCTCCCCAACAACTTCAGTGGAGTAGTCCTGAGATACCCTTTGGATTGCAGCCAACCCTATGTCCTTTGGCCACTGTCCTTTGACGTACTCTTCAAAGCCTTCGTGAGGTACCCCGAGTATGACTCCCAGTTCGGTGCTTGAGACCACGTGGGTGTCCTTCCCAAGGACGAAGGAGGCTTGGATGGCGTGTGGCCTCTCAGTGATAGTGAAGGAACTATAGAATTGCCTTATCATTCCCTCATTGACCTTCGGCGCTGTGCAAAACAGGTGTTCCCAACCTTGGTAGCGGATGATGTCGACCAAGACATCCATCCTGTTGGCAGATAGAAACTCCTCATCAAACAGAAGATCTCTGATGATGGTTCGTTTCCCCAAGGCTTTTCCTTCAGCCACTTCTTTGGGAACTTTCCTTCCTTTGGGTGGCTTTGCTGCAGTACTCCTTGTTCGTGGACGAGAGAGGGAAGACTCCACTTTGGCTCTTTTGAGCACTGGTTCCTGAGCCTCTTCGGGAATGTTGGCCATTGCTCGTTTGGGAGTAACCCTCTCTTTCCTGATGATGAGTGGGTCGTCATCGTCGTCTTCCTCTCTGAGATCCAGAATCTCAAGGAACTTTCCCTTGGATAGTTGCAAGTCCTCCTCCTCGATTTCGGCGAGGATTTTGGTGAAGCACAGGTCTGTGTTTAGGGGAGAGGAGTGTGGAGGGCTAGGGATGGTTTCTATTTCAGTGGTAGGGGAGGCCAATTTCTCAGTAGAGGTACTTGAGAGGGATGGGACAGGGGTGGCCGGCGGCGTTGTTTCTTTTGCCGGCGAGGGTTCTGGATTGATTTCTTTTGGAGGGGATGAAGGTGCTTTGGCTGGGGATTTTGGCTGTGGAGCTTCTGTGGGGATGCCTAAGGAAGCAAGGATGCTTCGTAGTGTCTCAGGGCTTTCATTTCCTGTGAGGGATACAGAGGAGGTGTTCACCATTTTTGCAGGGAAGGTTTTTGAGGAAGCTTGTGTTTAGGAGAGGGTAGATAGAAGGTTGTGACGATGAAGAGCTGGGAAGAATCCTTTAAGTAATTTCCATCCATCAAACCAGTCGATTCGAATTCAAAACTTCCTTTTCCATATCTGAACCACCTTCCATAAATGTGCCGATTTTTCCTCCAATCAAAGATACTCAAAATCCATCATTACCTTTCTAGGTTCCAGAACCTACTCTAGTCCTTAGGCTTCTGCCGAATGCATGTAACTGTCACCTCAGAGCTATCAATCCCCTCAACAATTTTTCAAATCTCAACCCTTATCCTTTCCTTTCTCAATCTGATATCGTAGGTATTGTGACGCTTGGGGTATGTTTACCAGAGATGGTACAAAAGAACATCACATAGAAAAAAATTTCACATAATATGAATTTAAAACATTTTATATCATGATGAGGGAGTCCAGTTGTGGATGGAAAAACATGGCTCATAGGACTATCGATCATGAAGGTTTATAGGGTGGTCGTAGATTCCCTCTATCCTTTGGGCTTGTATTGAGGGATCAGTACATCAAGAGGGATCTTTTGGGTTAGAAAATAAGACCTTTGCCTAAGGAATCATGCATTTATCAATTTCAATCACTAGCAAGGTATCTTTCCTAATCACGTATAGATCATGCAAGCAGTTCAAAGGACTCAAGTTTATTTCACAGAAAGGCAAGTATGAATATGCCTAAAGGACTAATACTCAAGATGAATAAACTCACTAATTTCTCCAATCATTGGGGGTTTCAAGGAAGATCAAGATTAGTTGAGAGAAATCATACCTAGACCCATACGTAATTTCTCAAAGGGAGCCTTGTTTAGTGGCTTTGTGAAGATATCCGCGATTTGTTCCTCAGAGCGGACATGTTCCATAGAGACAATCCCTTTCTCCACACAATCACGAAGGAAATGATGTCTTATGTCAATATGCTTAGTCCTGGAGTGCTGCACAGGATTCTTATAAATATCAATAGCACTAGTGTTATCACAAAGTATAGGAACGTTACCTAAAATGATGCCAAAGTCACTTAGCTGTTGTTTGAGCCATATGAGTTGAGACCAACAAGCTGCGGCGGCGACATACTCAGCTTCGGCAGTGGATAGGGCGACAGTGGTTTGTTTCTTTGATCCCCAAGACACAAGACAAGGGCCAAGGAATTGAGCCATCCCAGATGTTGATTTCCTATCTGGCTTGTGTCCATCAAAGTCAGCATCTGTGTACCCTAGTAATTCAAGACTTCCCCCTCTTGGGTACCACAGACATAGATCATCAGTCCCCTTAAGGTAACGCAGGATCCTTTTCACAGCAATGACATGAGTTTCTCTAGGACTTGCTTGAAATCTAGCACAAAAACATACACTCTGCATGATATCAGGCCTACTGGCGGTTAGATAAAGCAATGAGCCTATCATCCCACGATAGACCTTTTGATCAGCTGCTTTCTTGTCAACATCCATTCCTATTGAATCATTTGGGGACATGGGGGTCGAATAGTTCTTTGCATCCATCATACCAAACTTCTTGATGCACTCTCGTAGGTACTTTTGTTGATGTACCTTTGTTCCTTCCTCTGTTTGAACAACATGTAGGCCTAGAAAGAACTTAAGCTCGCCCACCATACTCATCTCAAATTCACTCTCCATCAGCTTTGTGAACTTGGTAACTAAGTGCTCGTTGGTGGAGCCAAAGATTATGTCATCCACATATACTTGTACTACCAAGGTATGCTTTCCCTCTCTTAATAGAAATAAAGTTCTGTCTACTTCCCCTCTTACGTAACCATGAGATAAGAGGAATTGAGAAAGCCTTTCATACCAGGCGCGAGGAGCTTGCTTCAGACCATAGAGTGCCTTATCAAGTATGTAAACGTGGTCAGGATAGGAAGAATCTTCGAATCCAAGCGTTTGTTCCACATAAACTTCTTCCTTTAGTACCCCGTTCAGGAACGCTGTCTTGACGTCCATTTGTTGCAACTTGAATCCATAGTGGGCAGAGTAGGCGATCAAAAGGCGTATTGCTTCTAATCTTGCAACTGGCGCAAAGGTTTCATCATAGTCAATTCCCTCTTGTTGGTTGTAGCCTTTTACCACCAGTCTTGCTTTGTTCCTTATCACTTGTCCTCTATCATCCATCTTGTTCCTGAACACCCATTTAGTACCTATGACGGAGCGATCCTTAGGTCTGGGACCAAGTCTCCATACTTTGTTCCTCTCAAATTGATGAAGTTCCTCTTGCATAGCATTGACCCATTATGGGTCTTCTAGGGCATCTTTCACTGTTCTTGGTTCAGCTGTGGAGACAAAGGCACAGAAGGCATGAAATGTAGGATCTAATGTGAGCACGGAACAATCCTTGTCGCTGGGTTCTAGAGATACATCGGAGGAGGGAAGCGAAGCACAGTTGCATACGTAGTCCATGAGTCTTGATGGGGGCCCATGGATACGAGTGCTGCGTCGCGTTCCTTCCTCTTCATGGTGAGTATCTTCTTCAAATTGTTCCTGAGATGGGGATTGTTCCCCCTGAGTTCCGGAATCTCCATTTGGTATACTTGCATCTTGATATGGGGCTGCTTCTCCTTTTGCGTTCATGTCCGTAGTAGGGATGAATTTCTCAGCATCAGCGATGTTCTCTATGATTCCCCTGAGGAGAACTTTCCCTGTCTCAACATTCTCAACCAAACACTCATTAGTAGTAAAGATAACCCTATTTTGACCATCCTGACACATTTGACGTACGCTCAATAGATCGAAGGTTAGGTTATCCACTAAAGTAACGTTATTCACAACAAGATTGTCAGAGATCCTTACCTTTCCCATGCCAATTACTTCCCCTTTATTGTTGTTCCCAAAGGTTATAGAACCTTTGTTTTCAGGATGGAGAGATATAAACCATGCTTTGTTCCATGTCATGTGTATTGAGCAAGCGCTATCTATATACCAGGAACTCTTCTTCTTTCCATCCAGCAAGTTTTTGCACACCCAGGCAAGCCTAGGCTTACCTGGAATGAAGAACAATCTTCTATCCTCATTATCTTTTAAAACAACCTTGATCCTGGGAGTGTTCCTAACAGAGGAATTCTTGCAATAATTGTAGGCTATCTCCTCATCTCTTGATTTTTTCCAACACTCTTGTTGGTAATGTCCTGACTCACCACAGTACCAACAAACTCTGTGGTGTTTCAGATTGACATACCTACTTTGTCCGGGCCAGATGGTTTGGTTTTCAATTCTAGACCTAAAATCCACCTCTAGTGCTTTTGACATGTTTTTGCCATATCTTATACGCCTTTTGTCCATCAAACCACACCTTCTCTTCCTGAGCAATTTTCTTCCCTTTATCTCCAGAACCATTGTGGGAACAATGCGTGATTGATCCTCCACAGGGTCCTTTATGACAGAGGGAATTTTGTATACCAGGAGACAAGATGGCAGTTTGTGAACAAGAGGCGCTATCATAGCCTAATCCAGCACGTGGTACAAAGCGTTTAGAGAAATCAGCCTTCTCCTTATCAATCTTATAGGTGATATATTCATCTAACCAAATTTTCTTTTTGTTTTCTTCCTCTATTAGAAATTCATCAACTTTCTTAGCAAATTTTGAGTTATCCTCAGTCAAAGTTTTAATTTCAGATTCAAGAATGGCAATTTTCTTTTCCAGGGAAGCTATATCAGACACATACTTAGGACAGGATTTGCACGTGTCCGACGAAGGGAACGACGCCTTTTCAAGTCTAGCAACCTTAGAAGCCCAAAGCTGGTTTTCCTCAATTAGACATGAAATGGTTTCTTCCTTCTCGTCGATCAAAGAATTCAGATTACTTTGTTCCTTTCCCAGAGAATGAATGAACCTAATAATCTGAGCTTTTGATTTGTTTTCTAAGAAAGAGTCAAATTCTGAAGTGTTTACCTCTTCTTCGGATTTTTCTCCTGTAGCCATTAGACACGTTTCCTTGGGAGTGTAGAGAAATTCGTCTTCAGAGTCAGATGTCCCCCATGTTGCAATCATCGCTTCCTTCCTTTCCCTTTGAGGGACATTTGCTTCTCCTCCCTTCTTTTTAAAGCAATTTCTCGCGAAGTGTCCCTTCTTCTGGCAGTGATAGCAGATGATAGTGCTCATGTCTCTGTTCCCATCAGGGAGACGTTGTTTTTCTCTGCTATCCTTCCAAACTCTTCGAAAGGCTCTAGTGAAGAGAGCAACTTCTTCATCCTTATCAACAATTTCATCCTCTTCCTGAGCAAGATCGAAGGCTTTTTCGATTTTTAGAGCAATGTTCTGGGACTTCTCTGCCTTCTCTCCTTCCCTTCGTAGCATCTTGCTCTGTTGAATCCCCGTGTTGCTCTGGAGACGAGCAACTAGTTCCTCCAAGGTGATGTTTTTGATATCATTCTGAGCTTGGAGTGCAAGAGAGAACGCGTCCCATTTAGAGGACAATCCCTGAAGAAATTGATGCGTCAGTTTCCACTCAGGGATTGTTTCCCCTAAGAACTCGAGTTGGCCTACGTATCCCTGGAAACGTGAATGGTAGTCATCCAAAGACTCATTCTTTCCTTGAACAGCACTATCATACTCCTTGATGAGAGTCAAGATCCTATTTTTCTTGAAGTCTTCATTCCCCTCATACATCCTTTTGAGGGATTTGAATATGTCGTGAGCAGTCTTGTACTTTAGAACCTTCCTTTGATCGGATGGACCAAGGGCAGCGAGTATGACCTTCTTTGCTCTCATGTTGAGCTCCAAGACTTTGTAATCAGCATCTTGATAATCTTCTCTTTTCTTGAGTGTTCCTCCAGTCTCATCTGAGGGATCGAGAATCTTCACATCCCCAAATTCCATTATCTTCCACATCTGTCCATGCAGGGAACATATATGTGATTCGATCTGTTCCACCCAGTATGAGAACTCTCCTGACTTGAGCATTGGTGGCTTCCAAAAGGAGTCGTTGATGGCTATTCCTGACATTCTTCCTGCAAGGGTAACAATCTAGAGATCAGGCTCTGATACCAATTGTTGGATCGTTAGTTCAATTACTTCTGAGGGAACAAAGTGTATTGTTCCTTCAGAGGTATAGCAGCGGAATATTAACGCAGGAAATATAGAAGAACACAAGTATTTAGAGTGGAAACCTCAACTACTAAGAGTTGAGTAAAACCACTACCTTCAAGCTTCTCACTTGAAGGATTTGAATGAGTATACTTATCTTATTAATCTCTTGTTTGTTACAAAAGAAAGCAAGGATTACGATCACGAATCTCTTCTTTCACTCGAGCCCAAACTCAATGCCTAAGACTAAGTATTGCTCACTCTTTCTCTCTTTTCTTCTTGTTCTTCTTTTGGACGATCACACTTGATTCACACAAGCATAAACTCTCTCAATCGTCTCATCTATTCCTAAGCCTAAGACTAGTTTATATAGCAAAGATAAAACTAGGTTTAAACTAGGGAACAAACAAGAATATGGAAAATATATCTTTCGCATAAGAAGATATAATTTCCATCTTTTAATTATATCTCTTTCCCTAACTTCTTCATGATATCTTCTCAGCTCAAACCATATTTTCCATAAAGGAAACATGATATCTTCTCAGCTCAAACCATATTTTCCATAAAGGAAACATGATATCTTCGTTGCGCTCCCTCAGCCCTTTCTTTCCTTAATTAGCTTTCGCCTCTGTTGAGTAACGTTCCTGCTCAAGTAGACATCCTAAACACTCAAGTATACATTAGTAGGAATGTTTGTTACCATCAAAACCAGAAGGAACTTTACTTCAGCCGTAGCTTCAACAAAATCAGAACCACAACACAAGAACCAACTTAGAATAGAGCACAATATGAAACAAGAGTCAAGAGATCCACTGAATTTTTGGAATTGGTGTTATATATTCTAGCAATTTCTCTCGAAAGGGAACACAAAAATAAAGAGCCAGCAACCAGCAAACAATTGAATGACAACAAGGTAAGAAGATACGCAATGCCTATAGATGAACCTCTAATGAACCTAATTTAATTTGTTTCATTCATCAAAACTATAATGAACCTCTATGCAAATAAACATGAACTTGGAGTCACTGTACCATGAACCTAAGACAATCAATATATTGGATTCTTCTGTGTAGAATCCAGGATCTGATTTCTGCAAATCCAAAACAGCATTCAAATAGCAGCTTGCAGTATTTGATTTACTAAGAAATATGAATAGTTAGAGCTTAATAATCATTTATCAGAATCATATATATGAACATAGCATCAAGCACACAAACCTTCCAATATCGCATCCCCAACCTCAGATCAATTTTTGGTAAGTCATAAAAAATTGTTGTCAATCAGATAGTAAGTACAACTATTATTATGGATCATTAACTGATAATACATGAAGAATTTTCCTCTAGTACAAAGCATATAATGTTGCACATTAACTCCAGAAATCCTCAAAGTAGTTCTTCAGTGTTCATACTGTGTTATATCCGAGTAGTTCTACAGTTCTACAGTGTTCATACTGTGTTAAGTGCTCAAAGTACGAAACATTGTTGCATATTAGAACAAAATTCATAATTCAAGCCCTAGTAAAACTGTGACAAAATCATAAATTCTGAATTCAAACATTGAGCTGGAGAAATTACCTCAAGTACGAGATACTCAAGGACGGAGGCGAGATAGATGGAAGCCTCACCACACTGTGAGTTCTGAGCATACACAGATGCAGGTTCACGACGAAGACGACGATATATGTCACGAATTTCTCGCCGGAGTGGCTGGATTTTAGAAAGCAGTGACTATGATGAGAATAATGAAGACGATAAACAAAATGTTGTAGATAGTGTAGATCCTATGTAGAAAATAGTAATCTGAAATAATTTCTCCTTGTATTCAATGAACGATTACAATTGGTACATATAGAAGAGTTTAGCCTTGACAAATAAGTTAACAGCCTATACAAGAATATCTTCCTAACCATATATACATGAGAAAAGATATGCAAATATCTTCTTGTTATTTATATACTGAAATCTCTAATACTCTCCCTCAAGTTGGAGCATGCAAGTCAATAATGCCCAACTTGTCAAGATAGTTGAATTGCTGTTTGCCCAAAGCCTTTGTAAAGATGTCAGCAGGTTGCTCAGAAGTGCCTACGTGAGCTGTAGTGATGAGACCAGCAAGAAGAAGATCACGAACAAAATGACAGTCAATTTCAATGTGCTTTGTCCGTTCGTGAAACACAGGATTAGAGGCAATATGCAATGCAGCCTGGCTGTCACAGTAAAGCTTCATAGGAGATGTCAGATAAACACCCAAAGACTGTAAAAGAGAGCGCAGCCAGACCAATTCACAACATGCGGAAGCCATGGATCGATACTCGGCCTCAACTGAAGACCGAGAGACCGTTGGTTATTTCTTCGTTTTCCAGGAGATAGGCGATTGGCCAAATAGAACAAAATAGCCGGTTAGGGAACGACGGCTCTTAGGACATCCTGCCCAGTCTGAATCACAATACGCAGAAAGAGAGAGTGATCCTTGTCGAGAAAGAAACAGACCTTGCCCGGGATTGCGCTTAATGTAGTGCAGGACGTGTAAGCTGGAGTGCCAATGATCATCCGTTGGACGCTGCATAAACTGCGATAATATATGAACATAGTAGCACAGTTCGGGGCGAGTAATGGTTAAATAAATCAGATGCCCGATCAGACGGCGATACCTCTCTGGTTCAGAAAATAACGGTGCTGTAGATTTCCCAAGCTCGTGATTTTGAGGGAGCGGAAAATCTGAGGGACGAGCACCAAGAAGACCTGCCTCCGACAAGATATCCAGCGCATACTTACGCTGACAAAGAACAATGCCATCCGGGCCTTGAGCGACTTCAAGCCCTAAGAAATACTTAAGTGACCCGAGATCTTTCATATGAAAACAGCTTTGGAGATAGGCTTTGAAACGTTCAATACCAATAGGAGAGTCGCCAGCTATGAGTAGATCGTCTACGTATACAAGGACATGAAGTGCGTGGTCTGAAGTGATCAGCGAAAACAAAGAGTAATCGGCTTTTGACTGCTGAAAACCGAATCGAAGCAAAGCGGAAGCTAATTTTGCAAACCAATTGCGGGGTGCCTGCCAAAGTCCGTATAATGATTTGCGAAGATGACATACCTTGCCAGAAGGAATGATAAAGCCCGGTGGAGGTTGCATATAAACCTCCTCGTCAAGATCGCCATGCAAGAATGCATTATGCACATCCATTTGATGCAGAGTCCATCCCTGAATAGCCGCAATAGAAAGAAACACACGAACATATGTCATCTTTGCTACCGGTGCGAACGTTTCAGTATAGTCAATTCCCTCGACTTTCCGATTACCAAGAACCACAAGGCGTGCTTTGTATCTCTCAATAGAACCGTCAACACGATGCTTAATGCGAAAGACCCATTTACACCCGATTTGCTTCTTGTCAGGCGGAAGCGCTGTTATGTCCCATGTCCCGTTTTGCTCAAGGGCTGCCAATTCCGCAGCCATAGCTTCTCGCCACTGAGGAGAGCGAGCAACTTCAGTGAAGTGCTTAGGTTGTGTTGTTGCAGTTACTGCTGCTACAAACTGCACATGGGAAGAGGATAATTTCGTACAACTGACGTAATTAGCTATAGGGTAAAGAGTACCAGGGGATGGTGTGCTGAGAGGAGCCGGTGGTGATGATATGGGGGGGTCTTGAATGCGTGTCGTATTGCAGACATAGTCCCGAAGATTTGCAGGAGCTTCTCTAATTCGAGTACTACGGCGAGCAGAATCTAAAGTAGGAGAAGGAGCAGGGATGGAGTTCGATTCTGAACTTCCCCTATCGTCAGAAACTGTCTCAGAGGTCATTTCAGATGGCGTTGAAGATGACAGTATAGCAGGGACGTCGACATCGACGCGAGCCGGAGAGCGAGAATCAATAGGCGGTGCAGCTGACGACATTGCTGGATTTTCAGCACGGGGAAATATTGTTTCTATGAAGACGACATCCCTTGAAACAAAAGACGTCTTCGTATCCAAATCAAATAATTTCCAGCCCTTTTTCCCATATGGATAACCAATGAAAACACACCTTCGACTGCGGGAAGCAAACTTGTCAGAATTTCGAGGTTGAACTGAGGCATGACAGAGGCAACCAATAACGCGAAGATGATCATACTTAGGCGGGCTGCCATACAAAATTTCAATTGGAGTTCGGCCATTGAGAGTAGTTGAAGGCGTGCGATTGATTAGATAGGTAGCACTAAGAACACAGTCGCCCCAAAATTCAAGCGGAAAAGAAGCCTGAAATCGAAGAGCTCGAGCAACGTTTAATATGTGTCGGTGTTTACGTTCAGCCCGACCATTTTGCTCCGGTGTAGCTACACAAGAGGTCTAAAAAATAATGCCATTGGAGTCAAAATATTCATGCAGTGAAAAGAATTCGGTACCGTTATCGGTGCGAAAACGCTTGACTTGGAGACCAAATTGAGTGGAGGCAAATGCACAAAACTTCTTGACTAAGTACCCTACTTCTGTCTTTGAAGGCATGAGATGAATCCATACACATCTAGAATAGTCATCAACTATAGTAAGGAAATACCGAGCACCACATAGAGACGGTGTGCGGTAAGGACCCCAAACATCAGCATGTATAAGTTCAAAAGAAGTAGATGCTTTATTGATGCTAATTGGAAAACAACCACGAGTCTGTTTAGCTTGTAAACAAATAGAACATGGTTCTTGCAAACTAGAATTCAACTTAGATGCTAGAGGTAACTTAAAGATAGACTGATAAACGGCATGACCCAGACGGTTGTGCCATAACTGAGCTGACGAAGATTGAGCAACCGAGCAGTTTGGTGTAGAAGAGTTGACGACATGCAGCATGTAGACCCCACCCTCTGTATTACCGGCTCCAATCACCATCCTCGTAGCTAGGTCCTGAATTACACAAAATCTAGATGTAAGAGTCACAATACAAGAATGTGAAGATGTCAACTATTTCAATGATAGTAAATTGCAATTGAAATTTGGAATAAGCAGAACGTCAAGAACACGCAGATTGTTTCCAAACAAAACAGTGCCGGATATAATCGAAGTAGACTGAGAACCGTCAGGAAGAGTAATCAATACTGGCGATGTTTCAACAAGATCAAATAATAGAGTACGATCTCCAGTCATGTGATACGAGGCGCTCCGGTGTCAAGTATCCATGGATTCTTACCCATTAGTTTATCAGAGGACTGAGTTGTCTGTAATTTCTGCAACATCTGATTGAACTGAGCATCAGACAAGGCTGGGCTGAGAGCGTTGCGATTAGCAGGTGTAGGTAAAAATGATGTAGAATCACCAGCAACTTGGGCTGCATTAGCTCTGCCGCCACCACGGCCTGCAGAACCACTACGACTACGACCGCGTCCAGATGAAGAACCCGAAGGCTGATTCTGACGAAGTTCTCCCCACCATTCAGGGAAGCCAATTAATTTAAAGCAAGAAGAGACAGCATGTCCCTGCTTCCCACAGTGAGTGCACACCGGTTTTGGTTCATTCTTCTTTGTAGGAGGCGGAATAGGAACCTTTGCAGCAAGAGCAAGAGCATCTTTCCTGGGAACTTGCTGAATAGAAAGAGCATGGTGACGTTCTTCTTGAACAACCAAGGAATAAATCCGAAGCAGAGGAGGCAGGGGATCGAGTGACAGCAAATTTGATCGAAGATGCCCATAGATAGAGTTATCAAGGCCCATGAGAAATTGGTGGGTCTGTTCATCTGCCTGTTCAGAGATAAGAGACGAAATTGAAGCACAGTTCGACTTACCACAACAACACATAATCGGACTGGTGTAGTTCTTCAATTCCTCCCTAAGTTTTTGAAGGCGGCCGTAGTAATCAGCGACAGTCTGGCCATTTTGGCTGCAACGAGCGAGTTCAGTACGCAGTTGGTAAATCCGAGGAGCATTACAAAGGGAAAACTGATGCTTCATGCTATCCCAAAGAGACTTGACAGATTCAGAATATGTGATAGAATCACGGGGCAAGGGTTCAATGGATTGGAGAACCCAAGCGACGAGCATAGAGTTAACGCTCTCCCAATCGTCAAATTCAGGAGATGTCACTGTTGGTTCGACAACAGTGCCATCAAGAAAGCCATGTTTGCGTTTTGCACGAAACGCATTTTGTAAGGCCTTCTCCCATGCTTGAAAATTGCCACCTTTGAATGTGACGGTACTGATATTCATGCCGGGATGATCCGAAGGATGTAGGCAGTAAGGGGACGTTGAAGACAACGTCTGAGTGTTGGCTCCATCAACATTCACCATAGTGAGTCAGGGAAAGAAGATCGAACACGATCTGGACAAGTAAAGGATCGAAGACGATCGAAAGAAGAAAAAAAAAATTTGACTGGGGAATCGATGTAGGCGGAGGGGGACTGGGCTTGTGTTTAGGTTAAGTTTCTTGGCTCTGATACCATGTAGAAAACAGTAATCTGAAATAATTTCTCCTGTATTCAATGAACGATTACAATTGGTACATATAGAAGAGTTTAGCCTTGAGAAATAAGTTAACAGCCTATACAAGAATATCTTCCTAACCATATATACATCAGAAAAGATATGCAAATATCTTCTTGTTATTTTATATACTGATATCTCCAATATCCTATGACCCCACACACTGCAAAGATGTAGAAACAAAGAGTTGCATAACAATAGCAAGTAGCTTCGTATTTAAAAAAAAAAACTAATCAGATTTGGGGAGCTTACTCAGGAATTTTTCTACTTCAAACAATCTAATAGATTCATTGCAATAATTGAAGGTTCATGCAAACAGCAGAAGTGAAGGGAAGAATGCGATTTTTAGAAGAAATGCCTTCTTCAACTAGACAATGACATAGATCAAGAATTTTACAGCAGCACCTGATGCCTGAACTTTTTAATTTTGTTTCCCAAAATATCGTGGGGAATTTAATACGAACGCGTACATATAAAATTCGTCGGAAAAGGACATCGTCTGCTCTTTTAAAAGGTCGAAAAACAAATATGTCACATAATTTCAGCGCCCACAAGTGTACGTTAAAACTGAAAACACTATTTTTTCAACTTTCTTGCATAATATGGTGGAGAATTTAATGACGAGTCTGTAGATATATATTTTATCCAAAATGAAAATCATTTGACCCTCTAAAAGGTTGATAAAAAACAATAAGCTTATGAAAATATTGTCCCAAATACCCCATTTTCGTACCTAAATTACACAACTGCCCAATTTCAAACGGATATGACTGTCATATCCGTTTGAGGGTTATAATAGTCCAAAAAAATATTTTTGCTATTAAAAAGAAAAGTTTTATTATAATTTAATTTATCTTTATTTTTTTAACTGAAATGATTATTTTTATATTTTCAAAAATTAAGAAAAAGGAAAATCAAAATAAAAAATAAAAAATAAAAGGAAATTAAAATAAAAAAAAAGGAAAAAAGGAAAATTGGGACATTTTGAAATGACGGTTTACAAAAAGTAAGTGCTTGCTAATTAATTAAGCATACTTAATTAACTCCTTCATTAAAGTTAACTCCTTCATTAAGCAGCCCATTCACCCATTTTCTCATTTTCTCTCTCTCGTTCAAAACCCGTTCGTCTTCTCTCCTTTCGCTATTTTCACTCCTTTAACCATTTTCACCATTTTTCAACCGTCCCGACCCCAACTCTCAACCTCTTCTCTCAATCGCTGTCAACTGCCGGCAACCGCTCGCAACCTCCAACAACTCTCTCTCTCTCTCTCCCAATCTTCCAATCATCTTCCGCTCCAGTTATGGTTGTCACCAGAGCTTCCGCACCCCAGAAGAGAAAGAGAGACGCACATGGAGACTCTAAAGGACGAAAGAGGAGGCAAACCGAGAAAACCCCCAAATCTACTAAGGGTTCGTCGGCGAAGTCGGAGGCCAAAGGGGAAGCCACAGTCTTCCAGAGGAAGAAGGAGGTCTTGAATCTCTTGGAAAAATGGAGAAGCATCGAGCCTCTGGCTTTTAAAGACAATGTAAGTGAAATTTCTGAAATTATGTTATTCAATTCGAGTAAATGAGTTAAATTGGTGAATTTAGAGTTCATGAATGAAGCCAATGCATGTACATTTGAGATAATAGGTACATTTGCACCTGTAATTGGAGTTGAGAACAAAGTTGTGAATAATTTGATTATTGTTTAGGGCTCCTCTCTGTGTCCTAACATCCTCTTGTCTGTGTCCCGACACTTGAATTTTGTTTTTGTGTAGCTTATGTGCATTTAGGAGTTTATGTAGTGGAATTATTTGGATTTGAGTTTCTGAATATTGTTAGTTTTTAAGGACTTTCATTTCTTCATGTGTATTATGAATTCTGACACATCAGCTAATGGGGAACAAGGTCAGCTAATGGAGGTCATGAAGGATTTGTTCATGAAGATTGATAAGTTGGAGGCTGGTCTTTGTCAGAGGATTGAAAGGCTGGAGAGAAAGAATTTTGTTTGTGAGGAGGAGGAGGAGGTCCCCAAGAAAAGGATGGGAAAAGAGAGAGTGAAGAACGATGTAGTTGATGAGGAGGAGGAGGTCCCTAGGAAGAGGATGGCAAGGAAGAGTGTCAAGAGACCAGCCGGGAAGGGTAAGCAACCAGTTTCAGCTTCTAGTGAAGAGAGTGAAGAGTATGAAGAGGAGTCTGAAGGTTCTGATGCTTCCGGGGAAGGCAGTGTCAGTGAAGAAATTGACAGTGGGGAACATAAGGTGGAGACAACACAAAAGGATGACAATGGAGGAAACGATGATGGTAGAGATGGAGATGATGGATGTGAGATAGCAGAGGACAAGACAGTGACAGTTGAGAATGAGGTATGTATACTTTGTTTTGTTCATTTAGTTTTTTTATTAAATTATGACAGAATATTATTTGAGTATGAAAAGATAATTTGGGCTGTATGACAGGATAGTATTAAATCATACTAGGATAGAATGTGAAGCATGCCAAGATAGTTTATGGAGTATGTCAGGATTTTGTTTCAAGTATGACAGGATAGTTTGTGAAGTTTGAAATATAGGATTTAAGAAACTTTTATTGCAGGAAAGAGGACTTGTTATTTACCATGAACCAGTATTTGATTTTGGTAATAATGAGGAGTTGGAGGACCATATTTTTCCATAGGATAATGTTGTTGGGGATGAAGTACATGGTGTTGATGAAGTTGTTGTTGAGGGTGGGGTTGACAAAAGTGTTGAGGATGGCGAGGATGTTGTGGAGCCAGTGGATAATGTTGTTGTTCCTTGTGTAATCTTGAATGAGGAGTTTGTAAGCTCCAAAGACTCTAGTGACAATGAGGTATGATTTAGTTTATTGGTGTCTAGGAAGTGTTTGTTGAATGACAGGATATATATTAAAGTATGACAGGATTGTTTGCAGGGGGTCCAAGATTTTCAATTAATTGGTGTTGGTAGAAGAGCAGGAGATGTGGTAATGAATTTGTTCTTGCTGAGCTAGCTGAGAAGGCATTTGATAAGGATGAGAGCGACCCTAAGGTGCAAGATGAGTTGAAAGAGAATGAACTTGAAGATGCACCAAGGGAAGAGCTCACTCAGCAGGCTACAGCTGAGGAGAAAAAGGCTGAGGAAGCAAAGGCTGAGGAGAAAAAGGTTGAGGTGGCCGAGGTTGAGGAGGAAAAGACTAAGGAGACCAAGGCTGAGGTGGCCAAGGCTGAGGTGGCCAAGGCAGAGGTGGCCAAGGCTGAGGTGACAAAGGCAGAGAAGGAAAAGACTAAGGAGGACAAGGCTGATGTGGAAATGACTGAGGTGGAGAAAGGTGAGGAGGACAAGGCAGGTGATTTTGCCAAACCCAAACTTGTGTTTGGCAAAAGGGTGAAGCATGTTAGTGGCCGTTCTCCAAACAAGGTGTCTCCACAGAAACAGAGGTAACTTATGAAATTACAGGATAGTTTTTGGAGTATGACAAGATAGTTTGTGTTGAATGGTAGAATATGATATTTTTTGAGTTCACTGTGGTTTTGCAGGATCCTTCCCAAGCGTAATATAAAACCTTCTACTTCTCTCAGCTCTCCTTACACATCCAAAACCACCAAGAAGAAAAACACCAAGAAGGCCAACAAGGCCAACAAGGACAAGAAGGTAGTCTATTCGAAAGCTTTCTGGAAGAAGATAACCAATAATCCTGCTGTAAGAGAAATGATAGATGCAATACAATGGTACCAAGGGGAAAGGTACTTGAAAAAATTGGTCTATTAATATACTAGATATCTTTTATGATGATTACAATGAAATTTTATAATCCTATATTGTGTTTTATGATTCAGCCCTGAGGAGTTTGATGGTCTGAGTGGAGTTGTTATTGACAATGCTTTCTTTGAGTCAATTATTGAACCACGGTACTGGTGGGATAATTTGGTAAGGGTGACAGGATAAAATTTTCAATTTTTATTTTTTCAGTCTTAAGTGTAATAGATGTGTACTTGTGTTGGCATCACATCGATGAGGTTCTTGCACACCTGAGGTCTGAGCTCAGAAAAAAACCAGCTGATAATCACAAGGCTGCCATAATGGATTGTCTATGGTCTGAGGATTACAAGGACCAACATAGGAGTGAATCAAGTGGAGTTGAGGTACCATTTATTCCAGATCGTGTTGTGAGGTACTTCAAGGGAAGTCTTCCATTTCTATTTGGAAAAAATTGGGAAGATGTGGACTTCATTTATGCACCACTCTTTGTTGGAGGCAACCATTGGGTGGCTGTTTGTGCCTAAAAATATGACGAGTGTGGAACGCGTGAAGAGCTACGCGTAGGAAGACTGTGTCGACGCGACAAGAGGAATGAAGGATGTCGTCGATGTGACGAGACGTGGAAAAGGTCTCGTTTATCTTGAAGATTAGGTCGGCCGAGCGTATTTTATCTTATTCCTTATTATATTATTGTAATTGGTAAAAGATACGGTAAAGAATATCTTTTACCTTGTTTGTTATATCGTTATTTAGATAAAAGGAAGAGATAGGATCTCGTTTCCTTAAAGATATTATTAGGGTTAGCCTATAAATAAAGGCTAACGTCTGTTTTGTAATAATCCAGCCACCATTACGAGTAATACTAAGTTCAAGCCTCAAACCCTAAATTCTTCTCTCGTTCTAAATTGCTTAGTTATCTTCTCATAGGTAATTTCGCTACAAACAATTGGCGCCCACCGTGGGGCAAGATCGAAAAGATATCGTCTTTCCATACGAAAAGAGCTTCTTTTTTGCAGGAAATCATGACAAGTCCGACCAACAGCCCGCGTGATGGTGAAAAAAGATCCGAAGAAGAGGATCACGTAACGGTTCCTCTCATTCCGACGGAAGAAAACACGGGAAAAGATCTCGAGAACACTCCCGATGCTCCAAAGAACAACGCTCCCACAGAAGGGCGGGAGACGAGCGGCGATATGACCAACGTGACCTCTGTCAGAGTCCACTTCGACACCCTCCAAAAGGCGTGGACGGAAGCTAAAAACGCCAACGAAGAAAACACGTCGGGACTCACCAAAGAGAACGAACGACTACGTTCCATCATAAAAGATCTTAGGGAAGAGTCAGCGAGGCCGCTCACCTACGTTCGTAGTCAAAGCGTCGTTCGCCGCCTAGATATGGATGTTGTCGCCGAAGAAGGAGAGGACTACGGATCCCAGGAGCAACGAAACACCATCCCGTCGAGAGAAACGAGTCAGAAAGAAAAGTCTAAAGAGAACATGACTTTGGACGCCGTCGCTGCGCTCGTAGCACAACAAGTCGGAGCCTTAAGGAAAGAGATGATGTTAATGTCCGGGGCTCCTAAATCCATAATCCCTGAACACGAGTTCGGATTTCAAGAAAGCCCTTTTGTTGCCGCTCTTGCGGTCCAGATGATCGCCAAGAAGTTCACCGTCACCGACCTCCCCGTCTACGACAGATCAGATGACCCGGAAGAACACGTCTTACTCTACAAGGCCAAGCTCTCCACAAGTCCAATCGATCCAGAGTTAAAAGAAGCAATGATGTGCAAATTCTTTAGCTCGACGCTGAAAGGTCCAGCCTTGACGTGGTTTATCCACTTAACCAAGGGAAATATCTCCTCCTACGCCGAACGCTCCAACCTGTTCCGACTACAATTCGCCAGCAGTAAGTTGTTTGCAAAACAACCCTCAGATCTCCATAACATGCGTATGAACAGGGGTGAAACTATAAGGGCCTTCTTGAAACGTTTCAACGACGAAAAGATTACAATCCCAGATTGCAGCGAGGCTACCGCTGCCGACGCGTTCAGACGCGCACTCCTGTGAGACAGCGATCTATACAAGGAGTTAACGAAGACTCGTCCTACTTCATTTATCTCGACGAGAGAAAGAGCTATGGAAGCCATACACCTTGAAGAAGACCTCCTAAGTCACGCTGAAGAAAAGTCTCGATCTCCACGTAGACGTACCCCTCCGCGCAGAGATTCCCCCCAACGGAAGGATGGCGAACGTTACGATAGAAGAAACAAACCGTTTCACAGAGAACCTCCCATGGTGCATAACATGAGCGAAATCAATAACGTCTACGCGGTCGAAAGAGGTGTATACATGAACACCGACGCGTTGAGGGTTATGAACGCAATGGAAAAGCTCCATGGCGTGAAGTGGCCTAAAAAACCAAATCCTGAAAAGAAATCAGGATCAGGAAGGGGATACTGCGAGTTCCACAATGACTCAGGACATCCGACAAATGATTGCTATACTCTGAGGAAAGAAGTTCTACGTCTCCTGAAAAGAGGCGACCCGTTGGATTTACTTTCCATAGAGGGAAGGGACGCGTTCGAAGGAGCAAGGAAAGGAAAAAGATCTGCAACGCCACCACCTCCTTCGTCGAATCGTTCAAGGAAAATCAACACAATCTTCGAAGGTTCCCCCATAAGTGGCTATACCGCCTCTGCCGCCAAAAGAAACGTCAAGGCATTACGCGGCGAAGGAAGTGTTCTGCCAATCTACCACGTCAGGACCGTTAGGAAAGATTGCCCAATCACGTTCGAAGAACTCAACGGGAGTGTAGATCACCACGACGGGTTAGTCATATCCTTAACCATTAGTAATTGCAAGGTTAAAAGAACCCTCGTCGATAACGGAAGCTCTGCCAACATCATCACCTTGTCCGCGATCAAGGAGCTCGGATTATCTAGCGACGACGTGGTGAAAAAGTACATCCCTTTAGTAGGTTTCAGTGGCGAAGTCGCCGATATGCTAGGAGAAATCACCCTAACCACTCTGGCGGAAGGGGTCAATATGCAAACCAAGTTCGTAGTGATGGAAGTCGAGTCGCCCTATAACATAATCCTAGGAAGGTCATGGTTACACGATATGAGAGCTGTACCTTCAACGTACCATCAATCCCTGAAGTTTCCATCTCCGTGGGGGATCCAAGAGATCAAGGGTGAACCACAAATAGCAAGGGAGTGCTATAGCATAGGAATGAGGAGTACGACCAACGCGTCTCTGGAGAAAAAGAGTAAGGCGTAGCAATTAAAAGACAATGGAGAACAAGTGAGATATGCTCAATGGAGGCTCTACGAGATAAAAGAGGAAATAGGCCGGGTAGGCGACAAGATATACGTCCTAGAAGTAAAATCCTACGCCATCCGAAGAGTAGAGAAAAGGAAAGCATCTTCATGGTCTGGATCATCGAATGATAAAGAATCAAAACGCCTGAAAGCACGGAAAAGCCATAGAAAGTATAAGACAGAGGCTAGGGGTAGAAGAATAACCCCCGACGCGTCAAAGAAAAAGCCGTCCAAGAAGTACGATAAGGGCATCGATAAGCACGACGCGTCTCTACGGAAACACAAGCAAAATCTCCGCGTTCAAAAGTGGAAAAAATAATGGCAGAGAACCTTGACTTAAGCTACATGTTCTTGAAGCACCACCCACCGTAAAGACACCATCAGGGAAGAGTTTGAGATACTTCTATGCGCCTTTTTGATTCCCATTTATTTCCCTTTTCATGAGTAGAATTAAGTTTTTAATAAGAACGCGTCGTTATCATCAAGTCAAAGCGACAAGGGGTCGTGGCGACTAGGGATAGGCGTCAGATTCAATGTTTGTTATCGTATTATGCATCTTTTATTAATATACAAGTAAACCTTTCTTTTCAACGTGTTAAGCATGCTGAGTTGTTTCAATTCCACGACTTGCTCTGTGTCTATTAAGAGAACGTGCCTCTTGAGTACGACGTACCAAATAAAAAGCAAGAAGGCCGCGGTGAAAATCCACGCCGGGGGCGAATTTCGTTAGTCTACGTGTTCAAGGCTTCATCTACGCGTAGGCAACGTTAGCCGAACCGCCGACTTCGAGTCGACGCTTCCCATGATTGTTAGCGACGTGTGGCAATGGTCATGGGGAATGAAGCCCGGTACCTCACAAAGTCGGCCGGATCCTCTGAGCAAACAAGGTCGAACCTATTTGACACGATCATTCTCCAGGAATGCGTATTCACGCCTTCCAGCCCCTCTGAGAGTCAAGAATCCACGGGCAAAATGCCAAACCGGCAGGGATGCGTCCATTGGCATCGTAAGTCCTAACAATCTAGAAATCGGACGCTACACGATGAATAGGCCCGTCTATTAAAAGAGTTCGACGTC
The DNA here is from genome assembly GCA_029168935.1 of Oxyria digyna. Classification (NCBI taxonomy): domain Eukaryota; kingdom Viridiplantae; phylum Streptophyta; class Magnoliopsida; order Caryophyllales; family Polygonaceae; genus Oxyria; species Oxyria digyna. The sequence continues at coordinate 8,520,655 of JAPVLV010000010.1, read as the reverse complement.
GACCTAACGCTAGAGTGAGGCAACGGACCCACCTTAAAAGTAAGGGGTAACGTCACAAGCTGATAAAAATCACACGCTGACCTATGTCCTCCACTCGCTTCAGGGTTCGGAGGAAATGCTGGACCTAACCTTCATGTAAGCCAGCAACGTAACTAAAGCAGCCGCAATGACCATACTGTCTTATTAAGAAAATAAAGCCCTCTAAACGCGTTCACTACAAGCAAAGTATCATACTAGGGGTAGAAAACCACACCCTACAAAGAAAAAGTAGCAAAAGCGAAAATCAAGAACCAAACCTACGTACTCATAAACAAGCTACGCGTAAGGGGTTAAGAAAATTAGAATCAATAAGAAAAAGGTTCTACACATACGCAAAACAAGATACGCGTATCGAAGCACAACGCATAAAAATGGATATGAGAACCGAAGAAAGGGTAAGCTCCCAAGACGTCTCCGACGTGAAGAACAACGCACATGACGCGAAGAACAAATGAAGCGAGGATAAGAATATTTGGTAGTTCTAACCTAGTCTACGAGGAGCTTAAGTCAAACCTACCAAAAGGGGTAGGATTACGCCAAAAAAGAATGAGAAGTGCCTAAAAGATAGCAACAACGTAAGAACAAGAAAGCTGGCAGCAATAAAACGCTATCACCAAAGATGTTGATCTGGATTCAAAAAAAAAACAACAACAACGTTTGAAAAAGAAAGAAGTAATCCAACTACAAGCAACGCGTACAAATACCCTACGCAAAGAAAAAGATAAAAGTTTTTTTTTTTTGGTTTAAAGAGGGACGGCACCCTCGGTTAATTTTGTATTAATATGACCCTACTAAAGAGGGTAAAGAAGCAGTACAAATTCAGTTCAATCAAATAATCAAAGCACACTTGGAGAGGCGCGTAGGCCAGCCAAACTGCGCAACAAGGTGTATATGGAAAGGCAAACAGGCCATCCAAGCTACACAAACCAAAAGAAAGTGTATATGGATAGGCAAACAAGCCCTCCAAGCTACACAAAAAACAAACCAAGCAAACAAACCAAACAAGACAAACACAAACACAAACACAATCCAACAAGAGAAACACATTACAAGGCCCCAACCATTTCAGGCGGGAATCGTTCATGTAAAAGTCTAAAAACATGAACTAAAATTAAATGAACCATGTCTTCTTTAGGAATCCTGTTACCCTGAAAAACAAGAGCATTTCTAGCATGCCAAAGGTAATAAACAGTAGAGGATAAGGAACATACCTGGGCATGGGCGAGACAGCTGCGCCTTGATGCACGCCTCCGGAGCCAGCGCAAGGTGGACTTGATCGAAGTGGCTTCAGTCGGGATCATGAATCGAACTCTAATCTCTCTCCATATATCAGTCGAATAGGGACACTCGAAGAAGATGTGCTTGTGGTTCTCCAGGTCAGCCCCACACATCCTACAACCCGGCTCAACCTCAAGAAAGGACAAGCGGTCATACGTAGAGAGCTTGCCGAGGTTAGCAAGCCAAAGAATAAACATATGCTTAGGGGTGTTATGGGCAGACCACACCTCCCTATGCCATCTGACAATAGGTCTCTTCACACGCAGCGCCTCGTAAGCTAAGGAAACCTTGAAGTGGCCAAGCTTGCACCACTCCAAGAGAGACTCCTCAACACTAAGCACTCTACCATTAAACTGCACAATCATATCACGAGCCGAAAGGATGCATTTGATCAGGGGAGAGTCACGTCTATGCACATTCCAATCCAGAGGTTCCACAACCCCAAGGAATCTATGATAGACCCATCTAACCCACATGCTATCACGCCGGCTAAAGATATGCCAAAACTGCTTGAGCATGAAACACTTATTCCATAAGCCAATACTAAGGAGGCCAAGGCCACCTTCCTTCCTAGGAACACACACCTCCTCCCATTTCACTTTGGGTCGTCTCCATAAGAAGCCACGACAAATGCTAGTCAATCCCTTAAGGACACCCACAGGCATAGGCAAGATAGAGAGCCAAAACCCCTCAACCCCTTGTAAGACCGAGGCAATTAACTCTCTCCTCCCAGCAAAAGATATAGACTTTTTGGTCCAAGCATTGAGATAGTTGCTAACCTTGTCCAGGAGGGGCTTGTAGTCCATAATCCGGAGGCCATGGGGGTTAATGGGAATGCCAAGGTATCTGAAGGGAAACTCACCAACCTTGAAACCAGAAGAAGCAACCAAGGAAGCTCCTTCTAGTTCCCCAACGGAAGCAAGAAACATAGAGGACTTCCCCACATTCACACTAAGCCCGGCCATGGCCTCAAATTTCCTTAAGCACCCCCAACGCCATTTTGTTTCAGGGCTTGGCTAAGCCCTCTCACATTCCAAGAAAGAACAATCATTGGGACACCCTTGATTTGTGTCCCCGGATCCGCTCGGAGTTGCGTGAGGGTGTAACATTCTTGTTCCATTTTTGCTGAGCTCTGAGGGCCATGACCACAGGTCTTTGCACCTGATTCTTGGCCTTAGTTTGATCCTTAGACTTCCTTAATTGAGACTTGGACAGCACCTCCACGAAAGGTTCATCCGAGCCCTCTTTTTCCCGGGTTTCTATCTCTTGCTCCCCGGATTGACTAGAGGCCTCAAGTTTCCCTTCTTCCATCTCGTGAACGGACATCCCACCTGAGTTAGCCTCACTTTTAGCCACTTCCTCATCACTCATTTCACCCTCGGACTCACTCACCTCGTCCTCATCACTCTCCTCGCTCCCGGAATCACCACCCGAGATCGAGCCATCAACATCGGTATCGGCTAAAGAATTTTCTTTCTTGTCTTCACCAACAAACAAAGGTTGCTCCTTAGTTCCTAAAGCTCCCGAGACTTCACCACCCTCAGCCACCTTAGTTCCCAAGGTCTCTCCTTTGTCCGTCTCCTTGTCTTTCCTTCTCTCATCCCCTTTGAACACCCTCGGTGCTCTCTTAGCCTTAACTCCCACCCCATCCTTCTTCTCCTTAAACTTGCACTCATCCATATTGTGTCCAAATGTGCAGCACTCATTACAATATTTAGGCTCATTCTCAACAAGGAAAGACAAGTTGATCGAGTCACCATCATCAAAATTCACACTCACCTCTCTCGGGAAGGGCAAAGCGAAATTGATCTCAACTAAAACACGAGCATAAGCTCCTCTTTTCCGGCTGTCCGTGACCGGGTCCATAAAGAGGGGCTTTCCAACATAGGACGCAATACGACTAAGGATATCCGGGGTCCAGAAATTACGAGCTAGACCATGTATACGGACCCAAAGGGGTATGGTGGCTATATCCCGTCTATTAAAAGCAAACTTGTCGGGAATGTTCTTAAGGATCATGGGTCGGTTATGGATAAAATAAGGGCCATTCATAAGGACATTGTCTTTATCTTCTTCGGATTGGAAGTAAAAGATGAGCCAACCCTCTTCTTCCTTATAACTAGCCTTAACCCCCCATGACTTAACCATAGTATTAATCATAAAATGACCGGGATGAAATCCAACATATTGACCAAGAAGACTCCATCCCCAAACATCATGAGTAGAATAACCCTCGGACACTTTAATAGAAATAACATCGGAAGAAGGAGGAGAAAACGAAAGCTTACCTCCAATCCCGGCGTTCATAAAAATTTTCTTGGATTTTGAAGCCCAAGCATTAGGCCTAGATGGTTCATTAGCATGTGGTTTGGGTGCCGAGTCACTCGTCCCAATATGCTCATTGCCTTTCAAAATTGTCTCGGAATTACCCGGGCACGCGGGGATAGCTCCGGGCACGCCGTTTACAAGGACTTGGACTCGCCCTCAGACGACCCGGAGCCGGACACGCGACCATCGCTTTCCTCTTCATCAGCCGCAAATCCTCCTCGTCGACACGTTCTCCGCCTTCAGCATCTACGGCGTCGGGATGAACACCTGTGGGAGGTTCCAGAAAAGCTTCCCTAAACTCAGCACGCTCGCCCACCAGATCCCAATCTTTGTGCTTACCAGCAGCATACTCCTCATAAACTTCCACCCTGGACAACCAAGACCAATATACCTTCGCATCCTCCAAATCCTTGTCATGCTGCGCCTCGTTCCTTTCCACATCCGCCCGCAAAGCACCGAGTTTCCCCTCCAAATCCTTGATCCGCTTGGTGATCGTCTCGTTAAGAGTAAGAACCTCAGTAACCTTGTCCTTTGCCGCCTTCTCCGCGTCGCGAGATTTCTCCAATAAACCACTTAAACGTGTAACCTTCGATGAAGCATCAGACGCCTTTTTCTCCAACGCCTCCATCCGCTCCGGATACTTAGACAAGAGCGTCCAAGCGCATAGCGACGCCTGAATCCCCTGAAAAAAGGAACGAGTAAAATAAAAAAGAAAGCTCATGAGAAAATCGTCAAAGAAAGTTAGAGTCGCGATCTTACCTGCCATTGAGCAGCGAAAGCCTCTCCCATAACGTCGGCAGGATCCATCGACGTGTAATGGTCAAGGGACGACGAAGAACGAAGCCCCATCAAAGCTTTCATAAGCTCCCTTCCCGGAGCGAAAACATTCGAAATCACACCAGGAAAGTCATCCACAGACGAGTATTTCTCTTCGGAAACCTCGACCACTTTCTCCTTTCCCTTCCGTGAGCGCGTCGCCTTAGCAGGAGAAGGATATGGTGTAGATTCCAAAGTAGCCATGAGATCAACATCCAATGGAGCAGCGGATGAACATCCTTTTATGGCAAGCTGCTTCTTCCTCGACGTCACGAGATCAGTGGCAGATTCTTCACGAGCACGAACGCGAGAAATCGAAGCTACACCGCCAACAAAGAACAAATAGTTAGGACGCGAGTACGAAGGAATAAGTTGAGAAAAGCTATCGAGGAAAAAGCCGACTTACCAGATGGCGTCGCCGGGCCGCTACGATGACCCTCTCCGTCATGACCATAGAAGGTCCGATCAACTTCAGGAATCGCTAAGAGCGTGGCTACCGCCTTTTTGGACTTCGCCCTGGTCTTAAGAGCCTCCGCGTTGACTAGAAAGCACATAAAGTTACACGTAAGTAAAGCACTAACAAGTAAAACGAACGAAAATAGAAGATCGGTAAAACGAAATAAAGAAGCTCACTCTCAGGGTTCCATTCCTCGATGAACCAAGAGCATGTATCTCCGAGGGAAGATTTCTCCACGAAGTAAAAAACCTCGGCCCAACCCCGATCGGCCGTACTCTTCTCAAAGGCTATCCTAGCCTTCTTCTGCTTAATCTTGAAATAAACCCTGCTCGGCGAATTAAGCGAGACAGTAAGAGAATTAGCAAGGTCCGCCGCGAGGAAGTCCAAGCCATGTTTTTCAATAGCGTCGTCAAGAGCGCCCAAGATGCGCCATGCCCCAGGAAGAAGTTGACCTATCACCAAACCCAGAATGAGCATAAAAGATTTGACCAGAGGCGAGAACGGGAACCGATGCCCCGCCAGAAAAGGATACTCGTAGACCGCTATCGATCCCGGCCGATGAGCATCCGCACAAACCCCCTCTGGAGGGATCTCGGCCTTCACGTCTGGACCAAGTTCAGCAATGGTCCTCAGACGGCTGACGTCATGTGCTTGAGAGTAGTAGCGATCCGACTCGCGGAGTACCTTCCCTGGCTCATAGAGTACTGGAGATGCCATTAGAAGAGAGAGTAGATAGAAAAGCGGAGCAAAAAGGCGATCAAACGAGAGAGAAATGAGAAGGCAAGAAAGATGTTCGCGAGAAATAAAAATTAGAAGAAGTGTATGAAGAAAGAAGAGATCCCCGCTCATTTATAGGAAGAAAATCGCGAGAATCTCGGAAGGATATTCTCTAACGGCAACATTCTCCACTAGAGAAACTAGCCGTTGAAAACGAACGTTGTCGGCACAGATAACAAAGTCCCTGTTTGTAGCGAAATTATCAACGAGATGATAACTAAGCAATTGTGGGGCAAAGATCAAAGAGAACGGTGTAATCTTAACACTAAGAGAACAAGACGAGAGAATAAGGTTGAAACTTGAACTTTTCTTGTGGTATTTATATTACGGCGTAGTACCATATCCTTACAAAAGGCTGGCGTTAACCTTTATATAGGTTAACCCTAGGATCTCACTAAGGAAATAATATATTTTCCTAATTGTTTCTAACGATATAATAAATATGGTGAAAGATATTATTTCATCTTATCCTTTACCATTTACACGAATATAATATAGAACAAGATAACTAAGTGGCGGCTGACCTAATTCACATAGCTTAACGACACGTTCTTCTTTATAACGTCACGTCGACGCTATCTTCTGTTTCATACGTCGCGTCACCTCTATCCTTCTACGCGTAGCTTTCACGCGTTCCATAGTCGTCGTATTTTTAGGCACAAACAGTCCCTCGTCTGCCACATTGAAATAATTGAAGAAGAATGATGGTTGAAGCTCTGCGACGATATTAAAAATTCTAGTGACGTAATCATCAACGCGTTCCTAGTGTAATGAAGACGTATTCCTTGAAGAAAGAAGGCGTCTCCCAGCTCTACTAGACGTTAAGCCCTGTAAGACGCCTTAGGGGTATTGTTTGTGCCTAAAAATACGACGAGTGTGGAACGCGTGAAGAGCTACGCGTAGGAAGACTGTGTCGTCGATGTGATGAGACGTGGAAAAGGTTTCGTTTATCTTGAAGATTAGGTCGGCCGAGGGTATTTTATCTTATTCCTTATTATATTATTGTAATTGGTAAAAGATACGGTAAAGAATATCTTTTACCTTGTTTTTTATATCGTTATTTAGATAAAAGGAAGAGATAAGATCTCGTTTCCTTAAAGATATTATTAGGGTTAGCCTATAAATAAAGGCTAACGCCTGTTTTGTAATAATCCAGCCACCATTACGAGTAATACTAAGTTCAAGCCTCAAACCCTAAATTCTTCTCTCGTTCTAAATTGTTCTTGAGTGTTGAGATTATATCGTACTCTTTGATCTTTGCCCTACAATTTCTTAGTTATCTTCTCGTAGGTAATTTTGCTACAAACAGTGGCCATTCAAATAGACCTCCAGAACTGGAAGCTCAATGTGTATGACTGCAAAACTGATTTGAAGCCAGAGCGGGTGATAAAACAAGGTGTGGCCCCAATCCTAAAGTATGTGCCCAAGTTTTTTAGCAAACACGAGGCTCTGTCCACAAAGTATGCACATAGGCTTCAGGAGGACATGACTTACACTGGAAGGGTTGATGGTTTACCACATAATAAAAGAAGGTAATATATCCCTCCACTAATCTATTATTTACCCGCTGTTTGTGCCTAAAAATACGACGACTATGGAACGCTAAGGAGCTACGCGTAGAAGCATAGAAGCGACGCGACGTGAAGAACGAAGGATGGCGTCGACGTGACGTTATAAGGAAGAGCACGTCGTTTAGCTATGGGAATTAGGTCAGCCGTAACTTAGTTACCTTGTTCTATATCATATTCGTGTAAATGGTAAAGGATAAGATGAAAGAATATCTTTTACCATATTTATTATATTGTTAGAAGGAAAAGATATTATTTCCTTAGTAAGATCATAGGGTTAACCTATATAAAGGTCAACGCCAACCTTTTGTAATCATGGTACTACGCCGTAATATCAATACCACAAGAAAAGTTCAAGTTTCAACCTTATTCTCTCGTCTTGTTCTCTTAGTGTTAAGATTATACCGTTCTCTTTAATCTTTTCCCTACAATTGCTTAGTTATCATCTCGTTGATAATTTCGCTACAAACAATTGGCGCCCACCGTGGGGCTTGATAAAAAAGGTGTCATCTTTCCACACAAAGGGAACCTCTTTCTTTTTTGCAGGAAGCCATGACGTCTCCAACCAATAGCCCTCACAACAACAGGGATTCAGAGGCCGAAGAACGTGCGAAGGATCCCCTCACTCCCAGGGATGAGAACGTTGAGAAGAACCTCGAAGTCACCCCCAACACTTCAACAGATAACGATCCCGCTGAAAAGCAACGGGTAGACGGAGAAGTTACCAACGTAGCCGTCATCCGAGCACAAATCGAGTCCTTCGAGAAGGCCCAAGCCGAAGCCTTGCAAGCAAGTGAGAAGACGGCGTCGGAACTCGCCAAAGAAAATGAAAGGTTAAACTCCACCATCCTAGAACTCAAGGCAAACCAATCCGGACAATACACTTACGTCCGCAACCAGAGCGTCGCTCGACGCTTAGATATGGATGAAGCTCTTGAAGAGGACGGCGCCTACCACCCCAGAGAACACCATGGGTTCACCTTACCCAAAGATTCCGCGCGGAAGAAGAAGTCCGAAAAAACCCTAACTCCGGATACCATGGCCGCTATCGTGAAACAACAAATTGGGGCCTTCAAAAAAGAGATGATGTCAATGTGGAGAGCCCCTAAATCCATAGTGTCGGAAGAAGAACACGCGTTCGGAGATAGCCCGTTCATCAAGAGTATTGCCATCCAAAAGATCGCCAAGAAATTCACCGTCGCGGATCTTCCAGTCTACGACGGATCAGGTGATCCTGAAGAACACATCTTGCTCTACAAAGCTAAACTTTCCACGAGCCCCATTGATCCGCGATTCAAAGAGGCAATGATGTGCAAATTCTTTAGCTCAACGCTGAAAGGCCCCGCCTTGACATGGTTCATTCATCTACCAGAAGGGTGCATCTCGTCCTACGCCGAGCTCTCCAACCAATTCAGGTTACAATTCGCCAGTAGCAAGCTCTTTCCAAAGCAGCCATCAGACCTCCATAACATGCGCATGAGCAAAGGCGAAACCATAAGAGAATTCCTCAAACGTTTCAACGATGAGAAAGTCACAATCCCAAGTTGCACGGAAGCTACCGCCTCCGACGCGTTCAGACGCACCCTCCCCAAAGATAGCGACTTGTATAAAGAACTGACAAAGATGTGCACCGAATCGTTCGAAATAACGAGGGAAAGGGCCATGCAAGCCGTAAGATTGGAAGAGGACTTGAAGCAATACAATGAAGAGGTTGCCAGATCTCCACGTAGGCGGACTCTTCCGCGAAGGAATTCTCCCCAACGTCGATATACCGATAGGCACCAGGAACAGGGAGGACGCAATGATAAAAGAAACAAACCTTTCGAAAGAGAACCCCAAGCGGTACATACTGTGAGCGAGGTAGAAAGAAACTACGTCGTAGAGAGAGGAATCTCCATGAAGACCGATGCCCTACGCGTCATGAGCGCAATGGAAGGGTTACGCGACGTGCAATGGCCAAGAAAGCAAAACCCTGGAAGGAGACCTGGAACGGGCAAGGGGTATTGCGAATTCCACAATGATACAGGTCACACGACAGATGGATGCTACACCTTAAGAAAAGAAGTGATGAGGCTGCTAAAGAGAGGAGACCTGAAAGATTTACTCTCCAAAGAAGGAAAGAACGCCCTCAAAGGGATAAAGAAAGAAAGAAAGTCTCCCACTCCACCTCCACCTCCAGCTCACCACGCTCGCACCATTCATTACATCATCGGAGGACCTTCAGCAAGAAGATACGCGTCTACGACGGCAAAGAAAAGTATCAAAATTCTAGGAGACAAGAGTAACGCGACGAAAGTCTATCAAGTACGCCCTACCCGAAGCAAGCAGCTTATCACGTTCGAAAATTCGAACGTAACGATGGAGCATCACGACGGGTTAGTAATCTCTCTCACTATTAGTAACCACCTCTTTAAGAGAATCCTCGTGGACAATGGTAGCTCGGCCAACATCATCACTACAGCCGCCCTGAAAGAATTAGGATTATCCCTTAGAAACGTGACCAGGAGATGCGTACCACTAGTAGGTTTCAGCGGCGAAGTGACAGAGATGATAGGGGAAATTACGCTATCAACCTACGCCAGGGGTATTAATACGCGGGCTAAATTCGCCGTAATGGAGCTTGAATCGCCATACAACGTGATCCTGGGAAGACCATGGCTGCACGGCATGAGAGTAGTCCCGTCAACATACCATCAGTCCCTGAAATTCCCATCTCCATGGGGGACGCAAGAAATCATGGGAGAAACTCAAGTTGCTAGAGAATGCTACGACATCGGAATGAAGAAGGCAGCCAAAGCGTCGCCGAGGAAGGAAAAGAAAGCGTAGCAATCAAAATATGAAGTGCGACGACTATGGAACGCTAAGGAGCTACGCGTAGAAGCATAGAAGCGACGCGACGTGAAGAACGAAGGATGGCGTCGACGTGCCGTTATAAGGAAGAGCACGTCGTTCAGCTATGGGAATTAGGTCAGCCGCCACTTAGTTACCTTGTTCTATATTATATTCGTGTAAATGGTAAAGGATAAGATGAAAGAATATCTTTTACCATATTTATTATATCGTTAGAAGGAAAAGATATTATTTCCTTAGTAAGATCCTATGGTTAACCCATATAAAGGTCAACGCCAACCTTTTGTAATCATGGTACTACGCCGTAATATCAATACCACAAGAAAAGTTCAAGTTTCAACCTTATTCTCTCGTCTTTTTCTCTTAGTTTTAAGATTATACCGTTCTCTTTGATCTTTGCCCTACAATTGCTTAGTTATCATTTCGTTGATAATTTCGCTACAAACACCCGCCACCCTTTATAAATCTGTGAGTAATGTTTTTTTTTGTTTGCAGTGGTGATTGTGGTGTATACACTGTGAAATATATTGAGTGGTTGTGTTTTGGAAATAATGATCTCTCCCTCATTTCAGACAAGATGATCGACTTGCACACATTTGACCTTGCTAACAACCTGTTTGATGAGAAATGGGTCACTAGGTTGAATAATGTTGATGATGTTACACAATAGGAATAATTTGTATTTCTGATTGTTGTGTGTTATGTTTCAGAACAGTTTTAAGGTGTGTTTATGTGAATATTGGTTTTGTTGACCTATGTTGGTCTAGCCATGATTGAAAGTTCAACAATGGTTTGATTTCTAGTATGAATGAAAGTTTATTGTCATACATGAACCACCTATGATAACTCAAAATGGTAGGATGTGAAAACTGCCAAAGTAAAGCAGTTGTCCTTGTGCAGGATAAAAAAGACATATTGACAGGATGAAAAGGGAACATTGTGAGGATAAAATTTCAAAATTGAAAAAACCCGCCTAAAATTTTAAAAAACCCCGCCTTTAATTTGTGTTAGCCTTGAAGTCTATAAATAACAAAGTTTCCTACCCCATTGTTCATGCTCTTAGTCTATAAATTATCAAAAAAATGGATCGCGTTATGGATTTGACAAGAGTCCATACTGAAGTTCACTATGGTGGTTCCCTTGTCCCCAGCAACGGAAGAATGGCCAGTGTCACGAGCCACACTTACGAAGGTGGTTTCTGCGAAGATTGGGCTCCAGCGGCAAATAGTGTGAGGGGCATCAATTGGCTAAGAGGAGAGTTATGGACCCTCAACAACCGCCAGAACAACACACATTATTTCTTTGAGATGGTTCATGCTCATGGAGGGAAGAACACTATAAGAGCCTTGCAGCACTCACGTGATGCCCATGCCCTTGCCGATCTAGGAAGGTTCGTTGCTCTAATCAAAATCTTCATTGTCATCGATCAACACCCCTTGGAGCTGAAAAAGAGGTGGAGGCGTGACTTCAAACCACCAACCAGGGACATGGACTTTCGTCTCGACATACCATGCTATGGAAACTCTAATGTTGTGTAATCTATGTAGTTCGACAGGATGTGTGGGCAAGGGTGGAGGGATATATTTTAGTTTGTGATCTAAGTGCAATGATGTCGGCGTTTTCAATTTCTACGCTTTAATCTTCTCTTATAATGAAAAATTATCTCTCTTTAGTGTGACTTATCATATCAAAGAGGCATTGTGGTAGCATTGAAATGCGTCCGGATGTAAGTTAATGTGTGACAGGATAAAACCGAATGTGTGGCGGGATAATACAATACAACTTAACAAAGCATGCTAAAAGAATTTCAACATCCATACTAACAGCATTTCAACATCCATACTAATAGAATTTCAACATCCATACTAACAGAATTTCAACATCCAACCCAAAATAATATGACTTATAAAAGTACGGGTGACAGGATAAAACTTGTATGTTGGCGGGATAAAACATCAAATATGGAGGGACAATTTTACCAAATCCATACCAAAAAGTTAGCATTGTTCATATACCAAAAAGTTAGAAACTTGTTCTCTTACCCTTGTACCATATGGTCTTCGCCTTGACTGTCCTCCCCTTGCAGCCCGGAAGCACGTGTTGTGAGTATGGCCAGACAGACCACATCTTGCAAATCTCGTGGACACTCGTTTGTAAGGCCTCTCCCACCTAGCCTTATATCTATTCAACCTTGGTCTTCCAGGTCCCCTTTTCCATGGTGGTGGAAAACACGACAGAGAGGAGACTGATTGTGGAACATCCCATTGGTTGGGTGGAGGGATCAAATGGATGGTTTCCTTGTAAACTTCTTTCAAGATGTTGTTGGTATAAAAGTGACTAACAAGGGTAGAAATATCAACTCCCCTGTCCTTTGCTAATGCCAAAGCATGCTTGCAAGGAATCCGATCTCTCTGAAACACGTTGCATTTTCAAGTTTGTTGGCGAAGATTCACCTCATACTTGTTCCTTCCATCAGTCACCTCTGCTTCAATATCACTAAGCCTATTGATGCTCATGCTCACAGATGTCGCATACCTATTATCAATGGTCTTGGTCACTGCCTTAGTAGTCACCTCACACCATGTAGTAGCCGACTCCCTCCTTTCACAGAACCAGGTGGAAAAGGTAAGTAATATAACATCAAACAATGCTACAATAGGCCACATACGCTCCTGTTTAAACACCTTGTTCAGACATTCTGCATTGTTTGTCGTCATGATGTTGTACCTCTCAGCTGTGAAATATGCCCTAGACCACTTTTCAAGAGACACTTTGAGAGCCATATTTTCCACAACTGAAGTTCTGTTTTGTAGGATCCCAAGCTCAATCCTATACTCTTCTATAGTGTACGCCTTTGCAACCTGAAACCACTGGTCTTGCAAACCTCCTCAACTGCACTTTTGCTTGAAGTTTTGTAGCATATGATAAATGCAATATCCATGTTGTGCAAGAATGTAAACTTGTCTCAGAGCGGCTTTAATAGCCAAATGATGATCAAACACAAAAACCACATCCATACTATCTGGTACAACAGCCGTCTTCAACTCTTCAAAGAAGAAGGCCCAAGAATCCTTATTCTCATTGTCTACTACAACAAAAGCCAAGGGATAGATCTGTTTGTTTCCATCTTGGACAGTAGCTAGAAGAAGATGGCCATTGAATCTCCCTCCTAAGTGTGCTCCATCAACATAAATCACCTGATACATCATATATCCTGTCACACTCTATAATATATCCCGCCAGATAATTATATCTATTCTTATGAAATCGTATCCCTTCGCCCATCAATTATTATCTCTCCACCCACTACCTATTATCTGGACAGGAAAAAGATATAGTTTTAAAAGTTACCTTTCTCAAATGAGGAACATCCCTGATACAAGCACCCAATGCCCAGAAACAGTACTTAAATCGGTTTTGAGAATCCAATATTAAGGTTTTATGTGATCCAGGTTTGAGTTCTTTCAACATATGAAGCCATGAGTGAAGTTGACTATAACCTTCCTTGAGAGACCCTCGAATAATGTCCTCTGCCTTTTGTCTTGCTCTGTTTGCTTTGGAATAACTGGTATGGACTCCTAGATCTTTCATGATAACTTGTATCTCTTTTGCCCTTGGTGTGTCCTTGCGACCTTTGAACCTGTCAGACAATAATTTTCGAGCAAAAATTTGCTCTAAGTGAGCTTACAACAAATTTGGCGGGAAAGTGTACCGCCAAAGATTTAATGTGTGGCTGGGAATTAATCTGGTGCGAGTGAACAATGACTCGTACGGATGTGTCAGAATTTTTGTGGTTGATCTGTTTTTTCCTGACGCATTTCCAAATTATCCATTTATTTATTTTACAAATGCTGACACATGTCCTTTTATAGCCATATCATCATGTCCAAAAACCTGACACATGTACGGATTTTCCTTCTTTTCTTCTTTTCTTCTTTCCTTCTTTTCTTCTTTTCTTCTTTTCCGTCAGAATTTCTTTTTCTTTTTTCCTCTTTCTCAACTCATTATTACGGAGTATAATGTTTTTTTATTTTCTTTTACCTTTTTCCAATTTTTTTTTTAATTTACCAATTCAAAAAGAAAAGCTAAAATAAAATAAAATATGGATATTACAGTAATATCCACATTGTTGGAACTACTTTTGTTAATTACCCCCAAGTAGAGTATTTTTGCAAATCAGCCTAAACTTATACTCATATGTTGTAGTTATTCATTATGAATAATATATGATGGTATACTACTTACATATTATAGTAATGTATTATGTTTAATTATTTTATGTACTTTATAACTTATATAGTATAGTAACACATTATTATGTCTAAGTTATACCAACTTCTTACTTCTATAGTATATGTACTCATTTCAGTTAAGCAATACGAACTTAACAAAAGGTAATGCATTATAGTTAACTATTCTTTATAAATATCAATTTCGTCACACTTAATCAAGATACAGAACCATTTCATTTTAATGATAAGTTTGATACTTATATATAACCATAACTATAATGTATAAGTAACGATTCGTTACTTAAGCATATTTGCACATATATTCTATCTTATTTAGGCTTTTGAAGAGGCAAACTATGTCTGTTTTAGACGAATTTTATATGCAAACGCTCGTATTTAAACTATTTACAAGATTATGAGGAAGAAAAATGGTTAATGCGATACGCATGAATATTTTTGAATTTTTTAATTCATACGTTACACATGAGTGTATTTTGAAATTTTGCATTTCGTACGTTATGCATAGATTGCTCCCTGCAACGCACGAACTCGGACACGGACAATATTATGTAATTCACCCGGGTTATATATAAAATCGGTGTTTATTTGTTTTTGTTGGGTTTATTCGTTATACTGTTTTACTGCGTACTAGTATATATATTATATAAGTCGTGCTAGACTGTAAGCTCTATATATGTGGAATGACTACGTAATATTTTCCATTTTGTCAAAGTTACGTAGCTATTATAGCTTACCCTACGTATGTTTGCACCAAAAAAAACAAATTAAAATGTCCTTTTCAGTATAGAATTTATTAAATGCACATAGAAAATGTGATTTCCCACCCTGAAAAAAGTGAAACCCTTGCCATAAAGCCCTGACTTTTGATGAGATCTGATAACGATAATATTACGCAGTACTCCGTCTCTATAAGTTAATTATATGTATTAATTTCTTATTAGTTCTCTAAAATTAAATTATTTAGGGCTCGTTCGGTATCGATATCTAGATATCGGATATGAGTATCAAGATGTATGAGTATCAAGATATGGATATGAGATATCGGGTATTGGGTATGAGATATTGGATATGGATATGGATATGGGTATGACTGTATGAGTGATATCTTCGATATACGTAAGGGCCCGTTTGGTATTGATATCTAGATATCAGGTATGGGTACGAGATATCACTCATATCCATATCTGTGTTTAGTATAATCAGTATATCAATATCAATCTGATATTTGTTGTTTGGTACGAGTCAAGTATATCAGGTATGGATATCGAAATGATTGTAGAGTGTGTTTTTGTGTGTTTTTGATATCCCTCAAAAACTTGGTATATAAAAGATATCACCCATACCCATACCCATCTCAAACCCATACCCGATATCTCATACATATATTGATACCCATACCCGATATCTCATACACATATATTGATACCAATACCCGATATCTAGATATCGATACCAAACAAGCCCTAAGGGATATCAAAAACACACTCTAAAATCATTTCGATACTCATATCTGATATACTTAGCTCATACCAAACAGCAGATATCAGATTGATATCGATATACTGATTATACCAAACGCAGATATGGATATGATCGAGTGATGTCTCATACTCAAACCTGATATCTAGATATCAATACCAAACGGACCCTTATACTTTTGTAATTTTAAAATTCTCAATAATAATAGTTGTTTGTTAACTATTATCCGAGGAAAGTTTTGATGCAAATAATTCTTAACATAGAAAAATGAACATATCGCGTTTATAGATTATATGTCAATGTTCATATCCTGGATGATAATGTTTATAATGTGGGTCATAAATTTTTGTTTTTTTTTGTTTTTTTTCTCAAAATGGCCTCTAAATTTTTTATCGCTCAGCTTATGAACATTGCCGCTCATATTTTGAACATTAACTTATTATCTTTGCGAAAACTTCGTTTTTCTACGTTAAGCCTTGTTCTGACTGAAATTTTTCTCCTATAGCCTCCAAATTTAACTATGAGTATAATATTTTGTAATCTTTTATTTCATGATTTGTTATGGTTGAAGTTTATTAAAGTCATAGTTTGTTAAGTCTAATATTTATGATCTTACATTTCATGATTTGTTATGGTTATTATATTTTTTATTTAAAATTGAGTAATAGTGTTAAGACGCATAAGAAAAACATATCAACATATGTTGAATATACAAACTAAAATTTAATATAATGTGCTTTATTTTCATAATTGAATTTTAGATGTGTTTTGAACTATATATTATATTATCTGATATATGATTATTCATTTACATTATTGTTGTTTAGAGGGTATAAATCAAATCGATTTGTAAAATATAAATTTATTAAATGTTTATGTCTATATATTAAAGGAGAGTTATTTAGGGGTTTGGTTCCAGTGAGGATGAGTCCTTAGATGAGGACTGGGTATAATGCACAAAAACGTTATAACTCATGCACACACGAGTTATAACTCATGCACACAATGTGTGCATGTGTCACAGATGATGTGCATCACCAAATACTTTGAGCATTAGTTGTAATGTGTGTGTGCATTAATCATAGCGTTTGTGTGCATCATCCTCAGTCTTTATCTAAGGACCCATCCTCACGAGATCTTTTCCCGTTATTTGAGCTCTCCCTTTAATTTTAGCTATCTCAATCTTATGTGTAACCTTCTTATTAATCCTCTAGAATTAAATCATTAATAATTTTGAATTTTTAAAATTCTCAATAATAATAGTTATGTGTTTATGTAGCCTCAAAATTTAACTATAAGTCTAATATTTTGTAATTTTTTATTTCATGATTTGTTATGATTGAAGTTTATTAAAGTCATAGCTTGTTAAGTCTAATATTTATGATCTTATATTTTATTATTTGTTTCGCTTATTATATTTTTTATTTAAAATTAAGTAATAAAGTGTTAAGATGCATAACAAAAACATATCAACATATTAAATAATATAGGTTGAATGTACAAATCAAAATCTTATATAATGTGCTTTACTTTAATAATTGAATTTTGAAAATGTATTTTGAACTATATATTGTATTATTTCATATATGATTATTGATTTACATTATTGTTGTTTAGAAGGTATAAATAAAATCGATTTGTAAAATATAAATTTATTAAATAACCTATAATTAATAAATTAACCTAAAAAAATATTAAAATATAATTTATTTTTATTTTTCTACTTTTCCACTAACATGAATTTGAAAAAAAGATTTATAAAAAAATTGTTAAAGGTCGAGCAATAAATAAAACACGGACACCTTTTTTAATGTAAAAACTCAATTTATGAAAAATAAAGCCCTAAACTTGGTGCTACTAAAGTTACTCAATAAAAAAGATTTAATTCTTCAATGTATAAATAATTGTGGAATTCAATTCAATTAAATAAAACTTTTACAAGTGAGATTTAACTATAATCCTTAATATCATATTTAAACAAAACCTTTATTTAGCACACCCTAAAAATTTATATAGCACACCCATACCTTCGTCACAAATCTATTCCACATGATCTTCGTCACAAACGTATAGAGCAAGACTTCCGTCACGAATGTTTAAAGCAAGACATCTGTCACGTATGTATGGAAGAGATACGTGACGAAGGTATACAAAAGTTCTGTGACGAATGTGTGTAATACTTACGTGACGAATGTGTCTATACCTGCAAAAGTGAAGCTATTATGTCTAATCCACACCAACTACATTTAATTACCATCATTCAATCGAACAACCTTCTTCTTCAACAATTTTCACTTCATTTTTTAACACATCAAACCCTAAACACTCTCATTCAAACATTCAAACTCAAGCTTCAATTGAAAATGTCAAATTGGGATGACTACATACACCAAAATGTAGATGAAGATGGTCCATCATGGGGGAACAATAGTAAGGTATGTTATAGTTGTTTTAAATAATATAGAAGTTAGGGTTTGTAGTAAAATTCATGTTTTTTTATGAAATTGAATAGTTTAAAGTTAGGTTTTGTGTTGATAGTGTGAAAATCATGTTGTAATATAGAAAAGATGTGATTTTTAGGTGTTACATACCATAAGCATGATAAGAAGATGTTGAAATAATGTTGAAGTTAGGGTTTGTGTGTGATTTTAAGTTCATGTTGAAATTTAGGGTTTGAATCGAATTTAGGGGTAAAAATGTGTGAAAAACATTCTGAAATGGGTTAAAATTGAGATTCGTCACAGATATATGTTAGACCTTCGTGACAAAACTACACAATACATTCGTGACGAATGTTTTTGTACGAAAAATGTGCAAATGTTTTCGTCACGCAAATGTGGCTCCTATCAGTGACGAAGGTGTATGTAATATTCGTGAAGAAGGTAGAAAAAATGGTTTCTGAGTGTATTTTTTGTTTTTTTACAGTATAATAGTCCAATGTTCAATGGTTTAAAAAACTTATCGATCAATTCCAAAATTCGTTTGGGACCTGAAGGAGTGCCTTCGTTTGATCTTGGTTTGGATTTTGATATTCCGCCAATAGTCTCTCAGCTTAATCCTCCTCCATATCATTCCCAACAAAATGATTGGTCCAATGTTCTTGAATATCAATCTTTATCGCAACCATATCAAGACATGGAGTATTTCCCGAAATTGAAGACAGTACCACAATTTGACAGTGTTGTGCCTTATGAGGAGCCACATATATCATCGGATTATTTAGAAGTTTTCGTCACTGATAAGATTTTCAGCTCAAGAGAAGAGGCAGAATTGTGAGCAAGAGATATTTGAAAAACTCATAACTTCATGTTAAAGGTTAGTAGAACCGACTTCAAAGGGAAGTTAGGAAGGTCTAGGCTTAAATGCGAGCGCATTATCTTCCTGATTCAGTGGGGAGAACTAGGAAATACACCCACACAAAGAAATGTGGTTGCAAATTTCAGATTGCATGTAGAGAGACTGAAAAGGGGGAATGGATCTTAAGGGTTGATCATGGAACTCACAACCACATTATTGGTTAATCCTTACACGGTAATGCATTTGCTAGAAGACTTACACCAGAGGAGGAAAAGGTGTTACTAGACATGAGGAAGGGAAATGCTAGACCAATACAGATGTACACAAGGCTCAATGAATCTCCTGACAACATGACCAAGAAGTCACAAGTCTACAACTTTTGTAACAAGTTCAGAAAAGAGAGGATGGAGGGAAGAACTATGGTCCAAGAGTTCTTCTATCGTTCGAATGAGTTGAACTACTTCGTAAGACACAAGAGCGACGAAGTCACAAATAAGATCACATATGTGTTCTTCGCAAGCCCAGAGTCCATGAAGCTGCTTAAGGCGTTTCCATATGTAATGTTGATCGACGCGACCTACAGCACAATTCAGTAAGTATAATTAAGTTATAAATTATGATGTTTGTTTTTACTGCATAAATTCTTATAGTAATGTATTATCTTGCAAAGGTACGACATGCTCTTCATAGAGATTGTTGGAATAACATCAACGTGGAAGAACTATGCTGTTGCTGGGGCTTTTTTATAAGAAGAGAAAGAAGAAAACTATGCGTGGTGCATGTATCAATTGGTTGAGTTGTTTAGGGTTGTTAAGATGACGCCAACTTGCTTAGTCACAGATCGAGAGAAAGCTTTGATGAACGCTTTGGATAGGATCTTTCCAGATTCTACTTTCCTCCTCTGTAGGCGGAACATCCAAAAGAACATTGAGGACCATGCTAAGCTAGCAATGCGGTCACAAGCAAGGGGGACCCATTTTGCAAGTGATTGTCTTAACTTATTCAAACAGTCGACGGATTTGGCATACAACATTCAACTGGGGCGTATTGAACAAGATTGGGCAGAATATCCATCTGAGATTAGGTACCTGAAGAAGAATTGGCTAAACCCCTACGACGATAGATTTCTTTCGATCTATGTGGATAAAATCTTTACATTAGGTTCCAACACCACAAACAGGTTAGTGATGTTACTACGTTTCAAATTTGGGTTATACAATATATGTTAGCTTTTCATTGTTATTATAAATAATTGTTTTGATTATGCAGGGTTGAAAGTTAACATTCTAGCTTCAAAAATTATTTGTCACTGCCAAGCCAGAAGATAGACACTGTGTTTGATAGATACAATGCGACGATGCGCAATCAGTTCAAGGAGATCTTGGATACTTTCAATGAAAGTCAGCAAAAGACTGTAAGTAACATTACAGACGTTGATATCTTCAACCTTCTTAAATACAGAGTGTCTTATACTTGTTTGAGTCACTTCCTAATTGAATACAAGAAAGGGGAATATGGCATGCATCTTGATCATTGTGAATGCGTAATAAGTAAGAGAGATGGATTGCTATGTGTGCATGACATTTATGAATATGTGAGGAATCAAGAACCAATTCCAGCTGAAGCGGTTCATGCCTTTTGGAGGACATTTACTTTGAAAGAAGTAGAGACTGGAGACGAATTAAAAGTGCGGAGGGTAGTAGCAAGAAACTTGATGGATGAGTTTATGGCTGAGCAATGGGAGGGAATGTCACCTTATGACCAACACGAGTGTGCAATGAAGTGTTTGGCAATAGGTAACCCTCAAATGACCAACATCCAAGAGCCAGCTCGTGTAAAAAGGGGGAAGGGACGACCTCCAGGAGCTCCAAACAAAGAGTACAACCCAATGAAAAGACAACCTTCACATTGGGAGCACACTGATGCAACACTTGAAGAAACGCCTCCAAAGAAGCAAAAACCGGCTTCATACGGGGAAGGGTAAGAGTGGTCAATGGGCTTTGAAGAAGCTTACAAAGTATAATACTCTCGTACCTCCGTGCATGCGTCCCCACGTGAAAGGTTGGTATCCCATTGTCGCTGATCGAAATTGTGGATACAGATCTATAGCACAACAATTAGGATGGGACCAAGATAATTGGAGGAGAGTTAGATCCGAAATGGCTCAAACAACATTTGCACATTGGAATAATGGGCTTCAAGATTGTTGGGTATGCCCAGTTGAAACGCCTAATGTTCATAGAGCAATTACAAACCTAGCTTGGACTGGACCGGGAGAGATGGCACCCGAAGAGACATGGTTACAAGTCCCGGCGATGGGGTGTGTAGTTGTTACGACTTACAATTGTGCATTCGTTGTTCTTGGGAAATCAGTTTGGCAAACTTTTTTGCCTATAGTATTGGACGACAACATCGCTGAAGGAGAGAAATTTCCCATATGTTGCATTTGCCTTGTTGAAGATGAAAGACACTTCATTTCGGTAATTTCTAACTCACTCTATCAATTTTGTGTTTATATTTTGAAATCAATACCTCTTACACACTCTATCATTTTCCTTGTTGTAGATGCCAATTGCCGATGACTCTCCATTGCCTGAAGTTTATGATATGTGGCATCGTTACTGTTCACCGGTTGCTCGCTCCTTGATAGACCCTTATGCTGAGCAACTAGCGGTGTACAAAAGGCCTAGAGCTCCGGCAAGAAACAAGAAAGGCAACAACGTCGTTAATCTTACTGTTTAAGATTGAGTCGAAATGGATTGTTTAGGATTTGTAATGACTAATATTTTTAATGTTTGCATGTATTTGGACTCAGTTTTAAGTTTTAGCGACTTATGTCTCAGTTTGTGCACCTCAGTTTGCAAAAAATCTAACATTCGTCACGAAGATATTCAAGATATCTATGACGGGTGTCAATAAGTAAAACCTTCGTCACGAAGGTTTAACAGTGATCCGTGTACGCATTCGTCACGGAGGTCTCGTAGAGATCCGTGATGGATGGCTTCTGTTTAGATATTCATCACGAAGGTCTGGATTACCTTCGTGATGAATGTATTAATAGAAGAGAGTACACTTCAGTTGCGCTCAGTCTTGGTGCACGTTTTGCGCCAAACCGTGCCCCAAACCGTGCATAACTACAGAATTTGTCATTTTATCCTCAAATGTGTATGTTTGAGTGAAAATGTGTTAAACTTATAAACATTAATCAATTGATTCATACAACAAAACATAAACTTTTCCATTTCTAAATGAAACAAACATTACAATAGTAGCAGTACAAGAAACTCGAAATTAAAACAAACAACAAAGTACTTAACAAACAACAACTTAAACAAACAACAAACTACTTACACAAACATGAAACTACTTAGTCCCACTGGAACTTGCTCCATATTTCTCATCAACCAAGGCCTGCTTCTCTGCAACAAGTGCAGCAATTTCATCCATGAGCTCAGCATTTTTCGCCTTAAGTTGAAGTACCTCATCGCCTAGGCTTTTTGACATTGCCCTCAGCAGTTCAGTTAGCTCCTCCAGACCACCAGCCTCTATAGAGTGATACAAATTATCCTCATTTAGTTGTTCTATAACAACCCTTGCTTGACCTGAGTATGGATGTTGGATCGATTAGCGTATAAAAACTCAAGGAACAAAAGCTATTGTTCCTTGACAAGTAGATAATGCAGAAAGACAAACAATAATGTAAACCAAACCTGGACACGATGATATATAGTGGAAACACCCCAAGTACCAAAAAGTCCTCGAGGCGAAAAACCACTCATCTCTAGCTTTCACTAGAGAGAGTTTGAACGAGTCTACTTGTTGTATTGATATCTTGATTACAATAGAACTTGGATCACTCACCTAGACGTCCTAGCTAGATCTCGGATAACTCTTCTCACTTGAATCTCAATCTCACACACGTAGAACAACTCTAAATCGAGTATTAGGTTTTCGCTCTTCAAAGTCTTACTAAGCTATGCAATTCCCATGCAATATAAAGCACACTAAATAGCTCAAACCTAACTACCAATCTAGCCGTTCTAATATTACCATAAATCTCACAATATCTTTCTAAAAGGAAATTGCTTCCTAATATTTCATTCACAAGGAATTCTCTTCCTAAGAAATCTTTCACAAGGAAATCTCTTCCTAAGAAATCTTTCCTTCCGTGTGACATTCCAACTTGTATTCCAAGTAGTCACCTTGGGCCTTACACTTCGGCGCGCTGCCTTGAACAAATAAGGAAACAATAGCGTAAGGAAATATTCCTTGCGCGTAATATTTCCTTATTCCTTTGGCGCTTCTTCACACGCGCGTCCAATGCCCATCCTTGCCGAGTTGCCACTTTCCTTATTTGTCGAGATCTTCTTTTCCTTCTTTGACAAGATCTTCTTTCCTTCTTTGAAACGCAACTCTTCCATAATTCTTCAAGTCCATTCTCCAAGATATCTTCGACCAATAATCTTCTTCGGATGAACTTATTCTTCACAATTGTCTTCCATTCGTCGTAACCTTACGCCTCATGGATTCCAACAAGACTTCCTTCGTACCTGCTTGTACTTCCTTTGTTCCTGTCTACGCACAAGTAGACTTCCTTCGTTCCTGTCTACACATAAGTAGACTTCCTTCGTTCCTGCACACACTAGTAACAATACCTACGCACTCAAGTAGACCATTAGTGGATGTTTGTCATTCAAACAAAACTTCATCATATCTCAACAATTTCCCCCTTTTTGATGATGACAGACATCCTTACCAATAAGAGTATAAACCTGAGACATATATACTAGCTAAGGAACAAAGACTAACAAAGTACTAAAAATTCTCCCTCAGAAAAACAACGAACTACAACTAAGTCATGAATTCCCCCTCAAGTCCTGCTATCCTCTAATTTCCCCCTTTTGGCATCATCAAAAAGAATGAAACCAAAAGTCATAGATAGGAAATATTCAAAACAAAAGAAGGCAACCGAGGTAATAACTTATAAGAACTTCAATGCTCAAGAAATCACAATATCAAGAAAAAGAGTGAAAAGCGGCATGCTAGCAACCAAGAATAATAAATCATGAGAAAGTGTACAATAAGATCAAAGAGAGGAGGGATAATGCAGCTGGGAAAGAAGAGTGGGGATGGAGTAATTGGAAAGTAGTCAGAGATGTTCTGTTCCCTTCGAAGAATGAGGCTAGATTACTCTAAAGTGGCGACTTTTCAAATTTTCCGAACGAAGAGAACGAATCCCAGCAGTCTTGTTAACTTTTTCACCTTCTTCTTGTTGTTGTTTCTTTAGAAGCTTCTGAAACTGAAGCCATTGAATCGGCCCAGCTTTTTACTGTGCACGGCCTTCTTGAGTGTCTTCGTTGCTTATTTGAGGGTATCAAACCTACCCGATTTCTGTACGCTGAAGGCTTCCTTCTTTAGTAACCATTCTTCTTTTGGCTTCCTTTTGTAATCTTCATCCTTAGTCATCACAATCTCAGAAACATCATTGAGCAATCCTTTCGCAACCTTACTTGTTGGGTTAGTGTCTGCAGCGGAATAGATGGATGGATGTTGTTGAAGAGAGGGTGATGAGGGCGGTTGTAGGGTTGAAGATGGAGGAGGGCGGTGATGAGTGACACTTACGTAGTTGGGATGCGTGGGAGAGGGTCAATGACTTTGAGGAGGTGATTTTAAGGAAGGGGTATATATAATGGATGGAAGTCGTTTCAAGTTGGAAAGAGAAAGATCCTTTTCCAAATTGATAAGACCTTGGGATTTTGGGACCCGCTTCACTTTTTCCACTACTTGAGTAACTTACCAAAAACACACGGATGCTTCTTTTCATGCCATCTTGAGACCCCGCCTCCTTTCCTTCTTGAGGACCAGAACATTCATTCCACTTTCACAATTTTTCCAAAAAGAATAGAATAGTATAATGCGGGGGTGAGTTACCAAAGATGGTACAATAGAACATTATACAAAAAAAACATAGATGAAAATGTGAATTTATTAAGTCATGATGAGAGATTCCAGATGTAGATGAATACAGGGGGCTCATAGGAATGTGCAATAATGAAAAGGCTTCACGGACAGCTGTAGAGATCCTCTATCCTTTGGGCATATAATGAGGGTTCAAATCATCAAGAGGACTCTTTTGGGCAACAAATAAGACCTTCTCATGTAAAGAATTTATGGTGCTAGCATTTCGAATTCAAATAGTGTTGGATCGATTAGCGTATAAAAACTCAAGGAACAAAAGCTATTGTTCCTTGACAAGTAGATAATGTAGAAAGACAAACAATAATGTAAACCAAACCCGGACACGATGATATATAGTGGAAACACCCCAAGTACCAAAAAGTCCTCGAGGCGAAAAACCAATCCTCTCTAGCTTTCAGTAGAGAGAGTTTGAACGATTCTACTTGTTGTATTGATATCTTGATTACAATAGAACTTGGATCACTAACCTAGATGTCCTAGCTAGATCTCGGATCACTTCTCACTTGAATCTCAATCTCACACACGTAGAACAACTCTAAATCGAGTATTAGGTTTTCGCTCTTCAAAGTCTTACTAAGCTATGAAATTCCCATGCAATATATAGCACACTAAATAGCTCAAACCTAACTACCAATCTAGCCGTTCTAATATTACCATAAATCTCACAATATCTTTCTAAAAGGAAATCGCTTCCTAATATTTCATTCACAAGGAATTCTCTTCCTAAGAAATCTTTCACAAGGAAATCTCTTCCTAAGAAATCTTTCCTTCCGTGTGACATTCCAACTTGTTCTCCAAGTAGTCACCTTGGGCCTTACACTTCGGCGTGCCGCCTTGAACAAATAAGGAAACAATAGCGTATAAGGAAATATTCCTTGCGCGTAATATTTCCTTATTCCTTTGGCGCTTCTTCACACGCGCGTCCAATGCCCATCCTTGCCGAGTTGCCACTTTCCTTATTTGCCGAGATCTTCTTTTCCTTGTTTGACAAGATCTTCTTTCCTTCTTTGAAATGCAACTCTTCCATAATTCTTCAAGTCCATTCTCCAAGATATCTTCGACCAATAATCTTCTTCGGATGAACTTATTCTTCACAGCTGTCTTCCATTCGTCGTAACCTTACGCCTCATAGATTCCAGCAAAACTTCCTTCGTACCTGCTAGGGCTGAGCAATCGGATTATCCGATCCGATCCGATCCGGTAAGCCGGATATCCGATAAAAAAATTTCCACAAAACCCCGATCCGTATCCGGTCCATTTTGGAGCGGATATCCGGTAAATATTGTCCGGATCGGATCGGATATTTGACTCGGATATCCGAATTATCCGATTTCTAGAAGGTATATGAAAATTAAATTAAACTTTTTATTTTTATTTTTATTAAAATTCACAAAATATAAAATAAATGTTAAATATATATTATATATATTATATAGAGGAATTAAGATTTGAAAATTAATATATTTGATTCATTTAGCGAATCAACAATTTAAATAAGCAATTAAAAATTAAATTTTGAGAACAACAATAAAAGTTATGTTATATACAAGAGAATTTTTGTGTTGAGAGAATATATCCTATTGTTTAAAAATGAATAAAAATAATTATTGAATCATCTACGCTTATAAAAGTATATTTTAGTTCTATAAAAATATATTTATATATTAAAATAATAGTACCGGATATTTTCGGATATCCGTAAGCTAAATATCCCGATCCGTATCCGGTCCAAATATCCGTAAAATTCGCCCGGATCGGACCGGATTCGGATAAAACTTAATCGGATATTTTCGGATGCGGATTTTTAAGGATCGGATCGGCGGATTATCGGATCGGATCGGCCGGATCGGATATTTTTGCTCACCCCTAGTACCTGCTTGTACTTCCTTTGTTCCTTTCTACGCACAAGTAGACTTCCTTCGTTCCTGTCTACACACAAGTAGACTTCCTTCGTTCCTGTCAACACACAAGTAGACTTCCTTCGTTCCTGCACACACTAGTAACAATACCTACGCACTCAAGTAAACCATTAGTGGATGTTTGTCATTCAATCAAAACTTCATCCTATCTCAACAAATAGTTTTCAAGACTATAGAGATTAATCAAGACAAGAAGAAACAAATAACTCACACCAACGAAATACTATCACATGTTCATATAATCCTATAGATAACGACCAATTATCACTCAGACTTCAACCAGTCATGGGAGGTTCTTAGGAATAGACAGAATTATTCGAGAGAAATCATACCAAGTTCTAGACGCAGCCTTTCAAAAGGTTCCTTGTTTAGTGCCTTGGTGAAGATGTCTGCGATTTGTTCCTCAGTGCGAACGAATTCCATTGTTACTAGCCCCTTTTCAACGCAGTCTCTTAGAAAGTGGTGTCTAATCTCAATATGTTTTGTTCTAGAATGCTGCACAGGATTCTTAGCAATATTTATAGCACTAGTATTATCACAAAGAATAGGTACTGAATTGAGATTGATACCGAAATCACTTAGCCGTTGTTTGAGCCATAGGAGTTGTGAGCAACAGGCTGCGGATGCTATGTATTCAGCTTCAGCTGTGGAGAGGGCCACTGTGGTCTGCTTCTTTGATCCCCATGAGACAAGACATGGTCCTAAGAACTGAGCCATGCCAGATGTAGACTTGCGATCTACTCTGTTCCCTGCAAAGTCCGCATATGTATATCCTACAAGGCTCATGCTTCCTCCCCTGGGATACCATAGGCAGAGATCATCTGTTCCCCTCAGGTACCTCAAAATCCTTTTGACTGCAACGGTGTGTGATTCTCTTGGATCAGCTTGAAATCTTGCACATAGACACACACTGTACATTATGTCAGGTTGGCTGGCAGTTAAGTAGAGTAAGGATCCAATCATTCCTCTGTAGAGAGATTGATCTTCTTTGTTGCCGCTCTCATCTTTGCCCAGAGAGTCATTCGGAGAAATTGGGGTTGCATATGGCTTGGAATTTGCTATTCCAAACTTCTTGACAACTTCTCTGAGGTAATTCTGTTGATGGACTCTGGTTCCATCATCTCCTTGTATTACTTGTAGTCCGAGAAGGAATTTGAGTTCACCTACCATGCTCATCTCGAATTCGCTTTCCATGAGTTTGACAAATCTCTCCACTAGCTTGTTGTTTGTGGACCCAAAGATGATGTCGTCCACATAGACTTGCACAACCAGGGTGTCCTTTCCTTCCCTCAAGAGAAACAAGGTTTTGTCTACCTCTCCACGAACATACCCATTGGACAACAGATGGCGAGATAGTCTCTCGTACCATGCTCGAGGGGCTTGTTTGAGACCGTAAAGTGCTTTGTCCAGTACATAGACTCGGTCTGGATGAGCTGAATCGACAAACCCAGGAGTTTGCTCCACAAAGACCTCTTCCTTGAGTTCCCCGTTGAGGAAGGCAGTCTTTACGTCCATCTGTTGAAGCTTGAAACCATGATGTGCCGAGTAGGCGATTAGTAATCTTATAGCTTCCAATCTGGCTGATGGGGCAAAGGTTTCGTCATAGTCTATCCCCTCCTGTTGGTTGTATCCTTTTACCACCAGTCTTGCTTTGTTTCTTGTTACATGTCCTTTGTCATCTAGCTTGTTTCTGAAGACCCATTTTGTTCCTATTATTGTTCTGTTCCCTGGATTAGGAACAAGTCTCCATACCTTGTTTCTTTCAAACTGATGAAGCTCGTCTTGCATAGCCTTGACCCATTCTGCGTCCTTTAGGGCTTCATCTACTGTTTTTGGTTCTGCTAGAGAGACAAAAGAAGTGAAAGAACAAAATTCATTAGAGGGTAAGAGAGATGACGTACCTTCGCTGGGATTGTTCGTGATTGTGTTTGACGGTAATGGGTCTTGTATGACTGCATTACATATGTAGTCATTCAACCATCCTGTTGGTCCAGAGCTTCGAGAGGTGCGTCTGATTTTTGTGGCAGGTTCTTCGTTGACGCACTCTTCTGCTGTGTTCCCTGGGGAGGGACTTGCATCCGGACTGTCAGGATTGTTATTGATTTCCTCATCACTTTCTTCCTCTGTTTCCTCAGAGTTGCTTTCTCCTGATTTGTCGGACTCTGAGGCTTGATTTGGGTCACCATTATTCGGGCTTTGTTCCCCGAGATTGGCAACTTCGACTAGATCGAAGTTTTCTTCCTGAGTGTAGGGTGTGCTATCTCCTTCTTG
This sequence comes from Oxyria digyna, assembly GCA_029168935.1. Taxonomy (NCBI): domain Eukaryota; kingdom Viridiplantae; phylum Streptophyta; class Magnoliopsida; order Caryophyllales; family Polygonaceae; genus Oxyria; species Oxyria digyna. The sequence continues at coordinate 8,491,344 of JAPVLV010000010.1, read as the reverse complement.
TATGGCTTCGCCATCCATAGTGGACTCATCGAAGATGACATGAATACTTTCTTCAATTTTTCTTGTTTGCCTATTGAAGACCTTGTAAGCTTTGCTTTGGAGAGAGTATCCCACGAATGTACCTTCATCGATTCTTGGATCAAATTTTTCGGAGTTTTCCTTCCCATTGTTGTGAACAAAGCATCTACACACAAATACTTTAAGATGAGATACACTTGGCTTTCTTCCATTTAGGAGCTCATAGGCGGTTTTGTTGATGATAGGTCTGAGAGTGGCTCTGTTTAGCACGTAGCATGAGGCGTTGAGTGCTTCAGCCCAGAAGTTCTTTGGAAGATTGCTGGAGATTAGGAGAGTTCTTGTCATGTCTTCCAAAGTCCTATTCTTCCTTTCCACGACTCCGTTCTGCTGAGGAGTTCTTGGGGCTGAGAAGTTGTGGTTTATCCCTTTGTTCCTACACGGATCATAGAACTGATAGTTTTTGAACTCAGTTCCGTGGTCGGAACGTATAGAGACTAAGGAGACTCCCAATTTGTTCTCCGCGGTTTTTAGCCATGCTTCAAACTCCTCAAAGACTTCATCTTTTGAATACAAGAATATGGTCCAGGTGTACCTAGAATAGTCATCCGCAATAACAAAAACATATCTATTTCCTCCACGACTCTGTGTACGCATAGGTCCACAGAGATCCATGTGGATCATCTCTAAAGGACGAGAAGTGCTTACCTCCCTTCTGGATTTGAAAGAGGACCTTACTTGCTTGCCTCTTATGCATGACGAGCACACCATGTCTTGAATGGCTTCTACTTTGGGGAGACCGGTTACCAGGTCCTTTTTTGGTAGAGCTTTTGAAGGTGTGAAAAACCTGCATGACAAAATCTTTTGTGCCAAAGGAGAGAGTCCTCTTTAACAGAGGTAAAGCACAGATCCTCCTCAGGAATAAAGGTTGAGTCTACTTTGTAGATGTTGTTGATACATATTCCTTTTAAGAGAATTTTCCCTGAACTTAAACTCTCAACTTGACAGTCATTAGTAGTAAAGACAACCCTATTCTTCCCTTTTTGACACAGTTGAGCAACGCTTAACAAGTCAAAACCAAGATTGTCTACTAGATTCACATTATTGACAAAGAGTTTTTCGGAGATACTTACCTTGCCTGTTCCTTGAACTTCTCCTTTTCTTTTGTTCCCGAAGGTGATGGAGCCTCCGCCTTGGAAATTTAGTGATTGAAACCATTCTTTGTTCCCTGTCATGTGACATGAGCAAGCACTATCTATATACCAAGAATGAATAGGTACCTGGTTGGCGTCATCATGATTACTCCCGGTTGCCATGAGACATAGGTTGTCTTTTGTTCCTTCCCAGGTTGCCATCATTGCGGATTTCTCTGGTGGTTCCTCTACTCTTTTCTTGAAGCAATTCCTGGCGAAGTGACCTGCTTTTTGGCAATTATAGCAAATAATTTCTTTTGGACTTTGGTTACCTTCGGTGTGACGTGTCTCTCCTCCTCTCCATGCTTTCCTGAAGGCTCTTGTGATGAGGGCAACTATGTCGTCCTCTTCAATTTCATGGTCTTCCATCTGGGACAGATCAAAAGCCTTTTCCACCATTAAAGCAATTGATTTCCTTTGTCCGTATCTTTCCTTGTCAAGAGCTTCCTCTCAAGAATTCCAGAGTGACTCTTGAGACGGCACACAAGGTCTTCCAAGGAGATTTCTTTGATATCGCTTTGAGCTTGAAGGGCATTGATGAACTCGTCCCATTGGACGTTCAGTGCTTGCATGAATTGATAGGTGACTTTCCACTGAGGAAGCTCTTCACCTAGAAATTCAATTTGACTTACATAGCCTTCGAACCTTGCATGGAAGTCTTCCAAGGATTCACCTTTCTCCTGCACAGCTTGCTCATAGTCCTTTTGAGCAGCAAGGAGTATGTTCCTCTTGACATCGTTACTTCCCGAGTATGTCCTCTTTATTGCATCCCAGATTTCCTTGGCGGTCTTGTACTTCAAAATCTTCCGAAGATCGCCATGACTTAGAGCCATGTGAAGGATCTTTTTAGCCCTGGCGTTCTTCTCAAGGATCTTGTAGTCTGCATCACTATAGTCAGATCTCTTTTTCTCTTTGGTTTTGTCATCATCATTCAAGTCAAGGATGATGACATCGCCAAACTCAATAACTCTCCAGATCTGGGCATCAAGAGACTGAGTATGTGACTCAAACTGAATAGACCACCAATCATACTCTCCTGGCTTCAGCATTGGGGGTTTCCAGAATGAATCGTTGATTGCATTGTTGGATGACAACTTTTCCTGCAAAGCTAACTGAAACAATCTAGAGACCAGGCTCTGATACCAATTATTGGATCGATTAGCGTATAAAAACTCAAGGAACAAAAGCTATTGTTCCTTGACAAGTAGATAATGCAGAAAGACAAACAATAATGTAAACAAAACCTGGACACGATGATATATAGTGGAAATACCCCAAGTACCAAAAAGTCCTCGAGGCGAAAAACCACTCCTCTCTAGCTTTCACTAGAGAGAGTTTGAACGAGTCTACTTGTTGTATTGATATCTTGATTACACTAAATAGCTCAAGCCTAACTACCAATCTAGCCGTTCTAATATTACCATAAATTTCACAATATCTTTCTAAAAGGAAATTGCTTCCTAATATTTCATTCACAAGGAATTCTCTTCGTAAGAAATCTTTCACAAGGAAATCTCTTCCTAAGAAATCTTTCCTTCCATGTGACATTCCAACTTGTTCTCCAAGTAGTCACCTTGGGCCTTACACTTCGGCGCGCCGCCTTGAACAAATAAGGAAACAATAGCGTATAAGGAAATATTCCTTGCGCGTAATATTTCCTTATTCCTTTGGCGCTTCTTCACACGCGCGTCCAATGCCCATCCTTGCCGAGTTGCCACTTTCCTTATTTGTCGAGATCTTCTTTTCCTTCTTTGACAAGATCTTCTTTCCTTCTTTGAAATGCAACTCTTCCATAATTCTTCAAGTCCATTTTCCAAGATATCTTCGACCAATAATCTTCTTCGGATGAACTCATTCGTCACAGTTGTCTTCCATTCGTCGTAACCTTATGCCTCATGGATTCCAGAAAGACTTCCTTCGTACCTGCTTGTACTTCCTTTGTTCCTGTCTACGCACAAGTAGACTTCCTTCGTTCCTGTCTACACACAAGTAGACTTCCTTCGTTCCTGCACACACTAGTAACAATACCTACGCACTCAAGTAAACCATTAGTGGATGTTTGTCATTCAATCAAAACTTCATCATATCTCAACAATGGACGATCGATCCAATGCCTGTATTTGCACCTACCATCATCATCAAGCGAGTCCCACGTCCTATCAGGGCATCCCCAATATCTTCTCCCGTAGTTGACCTCATCATGACTGCATTGTTCAGTACAAGTCTATTCAGTTGGCACTTTGCTGCACCAGCAGAGCTTCCCTCCTGGATCCATAATTTTATTGTGTGTATGAAGTTGAAATGTGTTGCTTATTCCAATCTGAAACGTAAGTTATATAGAGTTGAAGGTAAGTGTGTTACAGCTAGCAACAGTTGTAACTCACTTATTGTCTTCTGTGTGTTACAGCTAGCAACAGTTGCAACAGTTGCAACTCACTTATTGCCTTTACTGTGTTACAGCTAGCAACAGTTGTAACTCACTTACTTGTCTTCAATGTGCTACAGCTGTAACCCACTATCTTCTGAACTAAATTTGATGGGTCGGATATTGATTTGGATCATATAATGGCGTATTGGGCTTCTTTCTATTTAGTCGATTTGGTAATCTGCAATACCAATCTAACAATTCAAAACAAACCAAATCACAATAACAATCTATTCGTCCAAACACTACAAAGCATGTTCTTAAAAATCAAGCACAAACCAAATCCAAACTAATAACAACGTCTTTAAAAACTCAAGCACAAACCAAATCCAAATCAAAGTAACTGAATCTAAAAACAACATGAATCCAAACTACTCAAGGAAAGGATAGAATCCATCCAAAGTATGACAGACAAAGTGATGCGGGGATAAGCCGCAGTTGCCGACCTAGACACCAAACTCGAATAGGAACTCGAACAGAGAAGAAAGGCGGAATTAGAATGAGATGAAAGAGGGATAAGTCGAATGATAGGCCAATTGGAACCAAATCAAACAACGATAAAACCCTTGAACTTAAGAACAAGAACCTTACTGAAAGATGAAGAAACCCCAACGGATGATTACAACCAAACACAATGACTTTGGTGGGTCAAGGCACCTGGAGGTTGCTCTATGGAGTCCCGATAGCACCAACCTTATGGAGGAGATTGACACACACAAGCACAACTAGGGCCAACTGAACGACAATGCACACGGGGCACTCTTCTCACAAAAGCTCTCTTTTGGAAGGAAAAACGATAAACGTTGTATTCAATATCAAAGTCTGGGGGTGGGTAAAACAACAACTAAGGCAGCCTTATATAGGGTTCATAAGGGTGCCAACTAAAGAAATAAACAATAAAAATATATCCTAAAAATAATAATAATCTGAATAACAATTTAAACATTCGAACATGTTTCAAAAGCATTCGCCGAGTTTCCTGGCCGCGGTCGCGGCTATGGAGCCGCGGGCGCGGTTCTTGCCTCCTGGCCGCGGGCGCGGTTATGGAGCCGCGGGCGCGGTTTGCGGGTGAGCCGCGGGCGCGGTTATGGAGCCGCGGGCGCGGTTTGCGGGTGAGCCGCGGTCGCGGTTCTTCGCTGTCGTCCTCTGCTCGTTCTCGAACCTCGATCATTAGAACAGTCTTCAATGGTGGTTCTTCGTCTGTATTCAACTCCTTGGAACTGAAGAACGCTACTAACTTATCTAGCTCTTGTTGGACTTCCTTAGCTCTCGAGCGCGTCAATGCACCTTCAAATTCAGGGACCGGAGGTGTCGGTTGCTGTCCAGATGATCCTTCATCATCCTCCCCTTCTTGAAAAGGATTCGACCTCGAATCATCCAGCTCCTCTTCTTCTTCACCCTCGAATAAAGTCAGATCTTGCACATTGAAGGTAGCACTCACTTGATAGTCGCCGGGAAGCTCTAAGACATAAGCATTATCTCCAATCCTCCTAAGCACCTTGAATGGTCCATCGCCTCTTGGGGACAGCTTTTAGTGGCGTTTGCTGGGGAAACGCTCTCTCCTAAAGTGGACCCACACGAGGTCTCCCTCCTTGAAGATGACCTTCTTCCTCTTCCTATTTGCCTTGCTAGCATTTGTAGCAGCTACTTCTAGCAATTTAGCTCTTGTCCTCTCATGAATTTCCTTGATGTGATCAACCTGTTTTCCTGCATTGAAATCCACTCGCTCCTTCATAGGTAACGGCATAAGATCAAAAGGGGTTAGTGGATTCAAACCATACACACATTCAAAGGGGCTCAGCGAGGTTGAGGAATGGATGGCCCTATTGTAGGCAAACTCAACATGGGGTAAGGCTTCTTCCCAAGCTTTCAAATTCTTCTTAAGAATGGCTCTCAAAAGGGTTCCTAAGGTCCTATTGGTTACTTCAGTTTGACCATCAGTTTGAGGATGACTAGATGTAGAGAATAGTAGTTTAGTCCCTAGTTTTCCCCAAAGAGTTTTCCAAAAGTAACTTAGAAACTTCACATCCCTATCACTCACAATAGTCTTTGGTACTCCATGTAACCTAACAACTCCGGTAAAGAACAAGTCAGCCACATGATGAGCATCATCGGTCTTGTTGCAAGCAATAAAATGAGCCATTTTAGAAAATCTATCAACAACCACAAAAATAGAATCTCTCCCCTTCTTAGTCCTAGGCAACCCTACAATAAAATCCATACTAATGTCTACCCAGGGGGTCGTAGGAATAGGCAAAGGAGTATACAATCCATGTGGTTTAACTCTAGACTTAGCCTTAAGACACTCCAAACATCTTTTCAAACAATGCTCAACATCCCTAAGCATATGGGGCCAATAAAAATGAGTATGCAACATATGATATGTCTTGTCTCTACCAAAGTGTCCCATTAATCCACCCTTATGGGCTTCTTCAACAAGCAATAATCTCAAAGAACACTTAGGTATGCACACTTTACTAGCCCTAAACAAGAAACCATCAAACAAGTAAAACTTATCCAAAGTTCCTTTATCTAAACATTGCTTATAAATAGCATCAAAATCAGCATCATTACGATATAACTCCTTGATGTAAACAAAGCCTAACACCTTAGAGTCAAGTTGAACAATTAAAGCATGCCTCCTAGATAGTGCATCAGCAACAACATTGTCCTTTCCCTTCTTGTATTTGATGATATAAGGGAAAGTCTCAATAAATTCCATCCATCTACCATGCCTCCTATCAAGTTTGTCTTGGCTCCTAAAATGTTTCAAAGATTCATGATCGGTATGCAAAACAAACTCTCTAGGCCATAGGTAGTGTTGCCAAGTCTTAAGTACTCCATATAACGCATACAATTCCTTATCATAAGTAGAGTAATTTAGACTTGCACCTTTCAACTTTTCAGAAAAGAAGGCAATAGGCTTACCTTCTTGCATGAGGACTCCTCCAATGCCAACTCCGGAAGCATCACATTCCACTTCGAACGGCCTAGTGAAGTCGGGAAGCACAAGCAAAGGTGCCTCGGTCAATCTGCGTTTTAGCTCCTCAAACGCCCTTTCTTGAGCCTCCTTCCAAACAAATGCTGAGTGCTTCTTAGTTACCTCAGTCAGCGGTGCAGCAATGGTGCTGAAATCCTTCACAAAACGCCGATAGAAGCTTGCTAACCCGTGGAAACTGCGTACCTGGCTGCTGGTCGTGGGTGTCGGCCATTCCTGAATGGCTTTAATCTTCTCCTCGTCCACCTGTAATCCCTGGGAGCTCACTACCAAACCAAGAAATATAACTCTATCAGTGCAAAAATCACACTTCTTCAGATTAGCATATAGTCGTTGTATACTAAGAGTAACGAGTACTTCCCTGAGATGTCGCTCATGCTCTCATAGGGACCTGCTGTAAATCAGAATATCATCGAAATAAACTACAACAAACTTCCCTATAAACTTCCTCAAAACATGGTTCATAAGCCTCATAAAGGTAGAGGGGGCATTAGTAAGTCCAAATGGCATAACAAGCCACTCATATAGACCAAATTTGGTCTTGAAGGCGGTCTTCCACTCATCGCCTTCCCTCATTCGGATTTGATGGTAGCCACTCCTCAGATCAATCTTGGTGAAGTTTGTGGCACCGTGAAGCTCATCCAACATGTCATCCAGCCTTGGTATAGGATGACGATACTTGACAGTTATGTTGTTGATAGCTCGGCAGTCAACACACATCCGCCAAGAATTGTCTTTCTTAGGCACAAGTAAGACCGGAACTGCACAAGGACTAAGACTTTCTCGAACATACCCTTTATCTACAAGCTCCTGCACCTGCTTCTGAATCTCTTGACACTCCCGAGGGTTCATTCTGTAAGCTGGCCGGTTAGGTAAAGAAGCTCCTGGAATAAGATCAATTTGATGCTCAATGCCCCTAAAGGGCGGTAAGCCCGGTGGAATCTCAGCAAACTCATCAAGAATAGCTTGAATGCTAAGGGGTAGATCAAGTCGAGAATCGGTACCTGTCAACACAAATCTCTTGCAAAGCATCATTAAAGTAGTATCGAAGGGTAAATACTCACCTTCCAGCTCGGCTTTGGACGACAATAGGGCCCGATTCGTCACTGCAGGAACCAGTGCGCCAGAAGGATGACCCGCGGGCGCGGCTGAATCACCGCGGGCGCGGTTTGGCGAGTGAGCCGCGGGTGCGGCCTCGGGGCCGCGGGTGCGGTTCTCGTGCTGGTCCTTCTGTGGCGATCTATCGTGAGCCGCGGGTGCGGCATCTGAACCGCGGGTGCGGTTTTTGGTCGCTGCTGTGGTTGCTTCGGTTCTGTCAGAAGCCTTTTCCTTGCCTTTGCTCTTTTCGTAAGCTTCTGCTATCTGCGCTGGAGTCATAGGTTTAAGAGTAATAGGCTTACCATTAAAGATTAATGTATGACGGTTAGTATGACCATCATGAGTAACCCTTCGATCGTATTGCCATGGTCTTCCTAACAATATATGACAAGCTTGCATAGGAACTACATCACATAACACCGTATCCGTATATTTTCCTAAGGTGAATGTTATCTCAGCTTGTTTTAGAACTTTTAATTCTCCACATTCATTCATCCAATGCAATTTATAAGGTCTAGGGTGGAAAATAGTAGTAAACTGCAATTTAGTGATCAATTCAGTGCTAACAATATTGCAACAACTTCCACCATCAATAATCATATTGCAGACCTTTCCTTGAACTAAACACCTAGTGTGAAATAAATTTTCTCTTTGATTATCTTCACAAGGGGCGGGTTGTACATGTAAATTTCTTTTACAAATCAAAGAATCACCATGTTCATAACCAATTTCATCACTAAGATCATCCTCATCATGCATATCACCTAGGTTCTCTTCTTTTTCACTTTCACTTTCAAGTTCTCCTAGTTGATTAACAATTAATACTCTAGAATTAGGACAATCTTTCATCATATGACCCTTTCCTCTACATTTAAAACATTCAATATCCCTAGCTCTAGAAGTAGAGTTAGAAGTACTCCCTCGGGGTGGATTAGAAGGGCCAAGTGTTGTCTTGGAGGGCACTTGAGTAGTGGGTGGCGGATTCCTTCGAGAACCGCTGTCTTCCTTGTTAGGGACCTCTCGAGTTGAAGGATAGGAGTTCCTTCCTTGCTGATTTTTCCAGCCACCTGCGTTTTTGCTCCCTTGGCTCCTAATTTTGGTCTTTCTCTCCACCTTGATAGCCAAATGTAGCAACTCAGTCATTGAGTTGTAAGGGAACATCTCAATCTCACTAGACACATAGGGGTGAAGGATACGAAGATATCTAGCCATGGTTGTCTCCTCATCCTCCACCAAATTAGCTCGCACCATCGCTATTTGCATAGCATTGTAAGTCTCTTCGACTCCCATTGATCCTTGCTTCAGATTCTCGAGCCGCTGAATAAGTTCCCTAGTGTAATGTCGGGGAATAAATCGAGCTCTCATCATCCTCTTCATAAGTTCCCAAGTAGTGACAGGATAATCTCCATTGGCAACTCTTCCTCTGATCAAGCTATCCCACCAAACTAACGCGTAGCCACTAAACTCCAAAGATGCCAGCTGCACCTTTTTGGCTTCAGGAAAGTTGTGACAATTCCAGACTTGTTCAATCTTGGTCTCCCACTCCATATATGTGTCTGGATCACACTTTCCCTCAAAACTCGGGATCTTAACCTTTATCTTTCCCACTCCATCTTGCTCAGGCTCTCTTCGCCTTCCTTGGTAACCTCCTTGGGGACGATGTGGTCGCCATCCCGCCTCATCTTCTTCGTCAGGCTCCTCTTCGTCATCATTATCACCTAGGTCCTGAAATGCATCATCAAAACGGTTAGCAGCATTGTATCTATTAAAGTGAGGTATAGGAGAGTTACGAAAGCGTCCCCTCCGGCCTTGTGGAACATCGTCCCGGGGTGTAGGCCTGCGTCTGGGTTCCCGACCCATGCGGGCAGCCTCATAGGCTTCTTGCTGAGGAGGCAGGGGCCTCCGATTGTCGACAGGAGCATCATAGGAGGTCCCGATGTGCTCTAGGACCCTTGGGGACGGGGTGGATCGCTGCTGCCGCTCTATGGCGGTGGTAATGGCCGACGTCATTTCCCGAAACATGTTGGTCATAAATTCCGGGGTGATGGCGCGAGTCTCCGGGGCTTCTTGCCTCCCATGGGGAGAAACTGACCTGCTCATCACTAAAGAAAAGACTAACACAGAACAATATTAAGGTAAGTGTAAATGAAAAACAACTCGCTAGTGTTTACTCTCGTATGTTTTCCTCTGCACTCTCTCTCAATTGTCGTTGCAATCAGCTTTTCTTTGATGAATTGACTTGTATGGATCAATAACCCACTAAGTTGAAACTACCGAGCTCCTAGCAATATATGAATGATGGTAGAGATGGAGATGGCTAGCGTAGTGCGGGGTTTCGACTGTAAGGTTCTGACTCAAACAAGAGACTGACTCAATGAAAGAAAGAAAATAAGACTCGAAGGTGTTTTGCAAGAATGAGAATGCAAAAACAGAGATATGATTAAGCTTCGAATTTCAAGAAGAGCCAAAAAGAAGCGTACCTTAACTTGTTCCGACTGATGTCGATTGAAGGATCGAAGATGGAGTCGGGAGGGTTAGGTAATAGTTGAGGCTCGTATCTGAAAGGAATGGAAAAGGCAAACAGTGACGGTTCCGCGGGCGCGGTCTGAAGTCCGCGGGCGCGGATTTTCGAACTGTGGCTTTTGAGGCGAAGCCGCGGGCGCGGCCTGAATTCCGCGGGTGCGGCTTGAACCGCAGGTGCGGCTACTGGGCCGCGGGCGCGGTTTCTGTCGCGGCCTGGTGGTTTCTCGCTTTCATTCGGGCTTGTTCAACCCGATTCCCTTTGAGTTCTTGAGATCCGACTTAAACAATATCAAACTAGACTTTGACTCAACAAAACGTAAAACAAACTACTGACTTTGAGACTTTTCGATTTTTATTTTATTTTTTTTTTATTTTTTTTTTTTTTTTGTCTCAACTAAACAAAACGAAATTACAGACTTGATGTGAGATATTAATCTCAGCAAAATTGAAAATAAATAAAAATAACAACTAACTTGATTTCCCTTGTAGAAAGATAAGATTCCCTTGTAGAAAGATAAGATTTCCTTCTTTGAAGATCTTGTTTGGGCTTCAAGGAAAGAAATTCCAGCAATTCTTTTGGGTTTCTGATGGCTGCATTTTGGTAGGGATGGATAGATTTTGAGATGGATGAAGGGCTGAATGGATTTTGGGAACAAGGGTGCTCCAAACTCCAATCTTTCGATCTCCACCAACACTAATCGATCCAAGCTTCTTGCACACAACCTGTAATGACTCAACAAGAAATATCAAAGCAATGGAAGACTCAAAATCAATTTCTGAAAGAAACTGACAAACAAGAAAAAAAAAGCTGACTCTTTTTGTGATTTTCTGGATAGGGGGTCTCTTGATGTTCTTGTGAAGACGAATGGTGTCAACACAGCTCTGATACCAATTTGATGCGGGGATAAGCCGCAGTTGCCGACCTAGACACCAAACTCGAATAGGAACTCGAACAAAGAAGAAAGGCGGAATTAGAATGAGATGAAAGAGGGATAAGTCGAATGATAGGCCAATTGGAACCAAATCAAACAACGATAAAACCCTTGAACTTAAGAACAAGAACCTTACCGAATGATGAAGAAACCCCAACGGATGATTACAACCAAACACAATGACTTTGGTGGGTCAAGGCACCTGGAGGTTGCTCTATGGAGTCCCGATAGCACCAACCTTATGGAGGAGATTGACACACACAAGCACAACTAGGGCCAACTGAACGACAATGCACACGGGGCACTCTTCTCACAAAAGCTCTCTTTTGGAAGGAAAAACGATAAACGTTGTATTCAATATCAAAGTCTGGGGGTGGGTAAAACAACAACTAAGGCAGCCTTATATAGGGTTCATAACGGTGCCAACTAAAGAAATAAACAATAAAAATATATCCTAAAAATAATAATAATCCGAATAACAATTTAAACATTCGAACATGTTTCAAAAGCATTCGCCGAGTTTCCTGGCCGCGGTCACGGCTATGGAGCCGCGGGCGCGGTTCTTGCCTCCTGGCCGCGGGCGCGGTTATGGAGCCGCGGGCGCGGTTTCCAGCCGCGGTCGCGGTTCTTCGCTGTCGTCCTCTGCTCGTTCTCGAACCTCGATCATTAGAACAGTCTTCAATGGTGGTTCTTCGTCTGTATTCAACTCCTTGGAACTGAAGAACGCTACTAACTTATCTAGCTCTTGTTGGACTTCCTTAGCTCTCGAGCGCGTCAATGCACCTTCAAATTCAGGGACCGGAGGTGTCGGTTGCTGTCCAGATGATCCTTCATCACAAAGTCTTTCATTCTCCGGTACTTCTCCTCATTATCTGCATCCCGATACGGCTCCAAATTGTACACAGAAGTCCAATTTTCCTAGAGTGAAATTGATGAAGGATCATCTGAGCATCAACCAACACCGGTGGTTCCCGAGTTTGAAGGCGCGTTGACTCGTTCGAGAGCTAAGGAGGTCCAACAAGAGCTAGACAACTTGGTGGCTTACTTTTTATCTAAAGAGCTTAGCATTGCAGAGGAGCCTCTGGAAACACCATTGAAGATGGTTCTCGAAGTTGGAGTTCAAGGCGAGGCTGAAGTCGAAGTTGCAGAGGCAGCCCCCGCTGCTATGCCACCGACGACCGCTGCCTTGCCACCGGCGACCACTGCCTTATTGGCGGCGCCCGCTTCCATTTAATTTGTCACCAAGTCATAGCCAACGCACAGGCTAAGCGTTTTTCGCACAGGCTGTGTGTTTTTCGCACAGGCTGTGTGTTTTTCGCACAGGCTGTGCGCGCAGGATTATTTCTTTGTTTTGATTGTTTTCGGGATTATTTCTTTAATTCGGTTTAAGTCTTTTAGGATATACTTTTATTGGTTTTATTTCTTTAATTTGGCACCCTTATTGACTCTATATAAGGTTTTCCCTAGCTATTGTTTTAGGCCCCCAGACTATTATATTGAATACAACGTTTATCGTTTTTCCTCCCAAAAGAGAGCTTTTGTGAGTAGAGTGTCATGTGTGCATTGTTGTTGAACTCGCTCTAGTTGTACTTGTGTGTGTCAATCTCTTCCATAAGGTTGGTGTTATCGGGGCTTCATAGAGCATCCTCCAGGTGCCTTGGCGTACCATAGCCATTGTGTTTGGTTGTAATCCATTGGGGTTTCTTCATCATTCGGTAAAGTTCTTGTTCCTAAGTTCAAGGGTTTTATGGTTGTTTGATTTGGTTCCAATTGGCCTATCATTCGACTTATCCTTCTTTCATCTCATTCTAATTCCGCCTATCTTCTATGTTCGAGTTTCTGTTCGAGGTTTGGTGTCTAGATCGGACAACAGCGGCTTATCCCCGCATCAAATTGGTATCAGAGCTGTGTTGACACCACTCCATCTTCACAAGAACATCACGAGACCCCACTATCCAGAAAATCACAAAAAAAGAGTCAATTTTTGTTTTCTTGTTTGTCAGTTTCTTTGAGAGATTGATTTTGAGTCTTCGATACTTTGATCTTTCTTGTTGAGTCTGTTTCAGGTTGTGTACAAGAAGCTTGGATCGATTCGTGTTTGTGGAGATCGATAGATTGGATTTTGGAGCACCTTTGTCCCAAAATCCATTCATCCCATCACCCCATCACAAATTCATCCCTCCCTACCAAAAACGTAGCCGTCAAGAAACCCTAAGAGTTGCTGGAATTTCTTTTCCTTGGAGCCCAAACAAGATCTTTAAAGAATGAAATCTTATGTCTACTACAAGGAAAGTCAAGTTAGTTGTTATTTTATTTATTTTTCAATTTTGATGAGATTAATATCTCGTATCGAGTCTATATTTCATTTTGCTGAGACAAAAAAAAAATTAAAAAAATATAGAAAAAGAAGAAAAGAAAATCAAAAGAAAAGAAAGAAAAAGAAAAAGTCTCAAGTCAGCATTTGTTTTTACGTTTTGTTGAGTCAAAGTCTAGTTTGATATTGTTTGAGTCGGAATTCAAGAGATCGGAGGAATCGGGATTGCCACGAGCCCGAACGAAGAAAACAAATTTTCACTCGGAAAAAGGCAGCGATCGCCGCCAAGTAGGCAGCGACCGCCACCCACTTAACGGCGACCGCCGCTGCAAATACAGCGATCACGGCCTCACTGTTGAGTTCTTCCTACCGCTTCGAGCCCCCCGAGCCATTCCCGAACTTACCCTAGCCCTCTCGACTTCGTCTTCGATCCTTTATTGACACCAGTCGGGACAAGTTAAGGTACGCTTCCTTTTGGCCCTCTTGAGTTTAAACTTGAGTCGTATTAGTTGTTTGCATTTACATTCTTGCAAACGTCTTTTGAGTCTTTGTTTTCTTTCTTTTGTTGAGTCATTTTGCTTTGAGTCAGAACCTTTAGTTGAAACCCCTCCCCTACACCAGCCATCTCCATCTCTACCATCACTCATCATAGTGCTAGGAGCCTGCCAGTTTCGATCTATTGGGTTTTTTATTCACACAAGGCAATTCATCAAGAAAAGCGTGTTACAACAACAATTGAGAGAGAGTGCAGAGGAAAACATACGAGAGTAAACACTTGCGAGTTGTTTTCATTTACACTCACTTAACATTGTTCTGTGTTAGTCTTTTCTTTGATAATGGACAAATCAGTTTCTCCCGGCAGGAGAACTCTGGTGGACCGCACAACCAGCCCTGTCACCCCGGAGATGATGAGTTTCTTGGAAACCTTTAGTGACAGGATTTTCAGTGGGCTTACTACAGTCTTCAGGCAGGAGCTTCGCCCGACCCCACCTCCAACAACTACGGAGCATATTGGAGCTTCCCAAGACGCTCCCACAAACGCTCCTCGGAGGCCCTTACTAACCCAACGGGAAGTATATGAGGCTGCTCAAATGAGTCGGGAAGCTAGAGAGGCTGCAGATGGGTTTCGCAACGAACTCAGAGGCAAGACCACACTCAGGGCTGACAACCGTCAAGCTCGAAGAGAGCGTTTCTCTAACTCTCCTACACCTCATCATAATAGATATAATGTTGCTAACCGTTTTAATGATAGATTTCAGGCTCTAGGTGATAATAATTACAATGAGGAGCATGAAGATAAGGATGACGAAGAAGCAGTAGAAGCAGTATGGCGACCACCTCGTCAACAAGGAGGGTACCAGGGAAGAAGAAGAGAACCTGAGCAAGATGGAGTTGGGAAGATCAAGGTGAAGATCCCAAGTTTTGAGGGCAAGTGTGATCCAGATGTCTACATGGAGTGGGAGACGAAGATTGAGCTGATATGGAATTGTCACAACTTCCCCGAGCATAAGAAGGTGCAACTTGCATCTTTTGAATTTAATGGTTATGCTCTGGTTTGGTGGGACAGGTCAGTCAGAGGAAGAGCTGCTAATGGAGATTATCCCGTTGCTACTTGGGATCTAATGATGAGAATGATGAGAGCTCGATTTGTTCCCACACACTTTACTAGAGAGCTTATACAACGGCTTGAGAATCTGAAGCATGGATCTATGGGAGTAGAAGAGACCTTCAATGCTATGCAAATAGCCATGGTCAGAGCCAATTTGGTTGAGGATGAAGAGACAACAATGGCCAGATATCTTCGAATTCTCCACCCCTATGTAGCTAATGAGATTGAGATGTTTCCCTACAATTCTATGACTGAGCTGCTGCACTTAGCAATTAAGGTGGAAAGGAAGACTAAGGCTAGAAATCAGGGAGGCAGAAATGCAAGCGGGTCTTCCAACAGTTGGAAAAATCAGCAGGGCAGATCTTCTTATCCATCAGCCCGAGATGCTCCTCCCAAGGAGGATAATGGTTCACGAAGGAACCCACCACCAGCTACCCAAGTGCCTACAAAGACGACAATTGGCCCTTCCAATGGACCCCGAGGGAGTACTTCTAACCCTACTTCTAGAGCTAGGGATATTGAATGTTTTAAATGTAGAGGAAAGGGTCTTATGATGAAAGATTGTCCTAATTCTAGAGTCTTATTTGTTAATCAACTAGGTGAATATGAAAGTGAAAGTGATAAGGAAGAAAACCTAGATGAAAATCATGATGAGGATGATCTTGAGGATGAAATTGGTTATGAGCATGGTGATTCTTTGATTTGTAAGAGAACTTTGCATATACAACCCGCCCTTTGTGAAGATAACCAAAGAGAAAATTTATTTCATACTAGATGTTTGGTTCAAGGGAAGGTTTGTAATATGATCAGTGATGGGGGAAGTTGTTGCAACATTGCTAGCACTGAATTGGTTTCTAAATTGCAAATTGCTACTATTTTCCACCCTAGGTCATATAAATTGCATTGGATGAATGAATGTGGTGAATTGAAAGTTCAAAAGCATGCTAGAATAACGTTCACATTAGGAAAATATGAAGATACAATTTTGTGTGATGTTGTCCCTATGCAGGCTTGTCATATGTTGTTAGGTAGACCATGGAAATACGATAGGAAAGTTGTCCATGATGGTCATACTAACCGCCATTCATTTACTTTCAGTAATAAGACTGTTACTCTTAAGCCTATGACTCCAGTGGTTCCCGAGTGAAGATGATGAAGGATCATCTGAGCATCAACCAACACCGGTGGTTCCCGAGTTTGAAGGCGCGTTGACTCGTTTGAGAGCTAAGGAGGTCCAACAAGAGCTAGACAAGTTGGTGGCTTACTTTTTATTTAAAGAGCTTAGCATTGCAGAGGAGCCTCTAGAAACACCATTGAAGATGGTTCTCGAAGTTGGGGTTCAAGGCGAGGCTGAAGTCGAAGTTGCAGAAGCACCCCCCGCTGCTTTGCCACCGGCGACCGCTGCCTTATTGGCGGCGCCCGCTGCCATTTAATTTGTCACCAAGTCGTATCCAACACACAGGCTGTGTGTTTTTCGCACAGGCCGTGATATTGAATACAACGTTTATTGTTTTTCCTCCCAAAAGAGAGCTTTTGTGAGTAGAGTGCCCTGTGTGCATTGTTGTTGAACTCGCCCTAGTTGTACTTGTGTGTGTCAATCTCTTCCATAAGGTTGGTGCTATCGGGACTTCATAGAGTATCCTCCAGGTGCCTTGGCCTACCATAGCCATTGTGTTTGGTTGTAATCCATTGGGGTTTCTTCATCATTCGGTAAGGTTCTTGTTCCTATGTTCAAGGGTTTTATCGTTGTTTGATTTGGTTCCAATTGGCCTATCATTCGACTTATCCTTCTTTCATCTCATTCTAATTCCGCCTATCTTCTCTGTTCGAGTTTCTGTTCGAGGTTTGGTGTCTAGATCGGACAACAGCGGCTTATCCCCGCATCAGAAGTACGATATAAATTAAGTCAAACATTGATTAAGTTATAGATTTACAGAATTTGAAGATTAATGACATACCTGCATGAGATGCTCCTTAGTATAAGGAGAGATTATTGGATGAGTATGAGGCAAGTACCACTCCAAGTAATCATCGGTGCAGAGAGATGGAGGATCTTCTTCTACACCCATGACCCATTAGCTTACAGAGTTGTTCTCCCTTTGGTCCCAACTCCAGTTGGTGGGATCATACTCCACTACGTACTTACGATTGTTTCCACACCTTGTAGCTTTAATTGGTTGAATGGGAGGGATTGGCACACCTTGAACTCGACCAAATTGTCTGCAAACTCGAAGTGGCATGTGAGGCTCGGTCTTGTCCAAAACATGCAGGACCCCATGAAAGAAAGTCGGGCGAAGATCTTGCCTACAAAGATCTAGGCGTCCATACGGTTGCCACTCAACCTGTTGTACAAAAATCAATAAAACAAGTTTAAAATTACAGTAAAAAATTAACAAATAATGAAAATATAATCATACCCCTTCTACGCTCATATTGTCTAGCTCCTCTCTGTAGTTGCGACGATTGTCCGGTTTTGCAGACAAATCAAATTTGGCTGCATATGGCATTGACTCATCCCACTCATAGTTTTGTGGAGGGGCAAAGGAAGGAAGCTACAAATAGATCCAACCCTACATCATCAAACACAACTAAGGAAAATAATTCAAATCAAAACATATAATTAAAGACAAACATACCATCAACAAGGTGTAACAGAAAGACATCGTTGCACAATCTCTGCGGGAGTATTTACCCAACTGTCCATACAAAGCACACAATGCACCTGAACCCCAAGACACACCATGGATATTTGCCATATCATTAACCCATTCATGATGAATCAACTTGATCATGTAAGATGACTTGTCAGGAAACAATGTCATTCCCAACAAGTATGTCAACCAACCCTTAGCGATTGAGACCTGATCCATAATAAAGTTCCCCTCATCATCTACTCTCATGCATTGATCCCTCAAAAGCTCTGGTGAAACTTCATTACCAACTTTGACTCTTGCATCAAGTAAATCTAAACCAAAAGCCACCTTCGCTTTTTTGACCATTACAGTCTTCGTGTCAGCTTTCCCAACTCCATCAGCCGATGTGCGAAATCCCATGCCCTTTCCGTTTATAGGGATACCCAAAATCTTGTGCACATCTAGTAGGGTGATTGTTATTTCAGCAAATGGCAAATGAAATGAATTTGTTTCGGGCTGCCAGCGCTCAACAAATGCATTGATCAACGCTTGGTCGTGGTTGGGATACATAAGGGTTTGCAAATGTGACAAAGCAAAAGCCTTAGCTAACGCAACCCAATGATATTCTCCCACTAACCGCCACTTTTTTAAACCTTCTTTTCTGACCGTATTTCTCAATTGCGGTCTCTCCTATTTATCATATTTGAAGTTTTTTAAGTACATTTAAATCAATTAATAAATCATGACTAAATTAACAAAGCATGGAAATTACGCAATTAACAATTCAAACAAAGGTGATAGCTTTACTTACATGTCATTGTCAAACCATATAAGCAGTGTGCCCGCTGAAGCTATACAGCAAGTCTATCTCCTTAGGACCCCTAGGCACAGGACACCGTAACTTCGGGTAAATGTCGTCGTTTTCATCGCCATGTTCATTATGATCGATCCCCCCGTAATGGCCCTCAAACTGTCCTTCATCCCAAGAAGTAGTTGGACTAGCATGCCATTCTGGTGCTTGTAGCTGAAAGGCCTGTTGATGGCCTACTGCTTCATCCCATGCTAGTTGTGGAGAAGAGGGGGGAACCCATGTAGGGATCTATTACAAAAAAAACAGATTAGTAAAATGTACAACTTTCACTCATAATCGTCTATAAATTAAATTTTAAACTAATACTTACAGCACTCTGCGGACTCCAAGTTGGATCATGTGCCTCATAGGTTGGAGTCATCGGGATATTCTGTTTAATCAAATAAATTTCATAAATTAATAATTTAATAATAACAAAAAACACTAATATAAGTGAATTTCAAAATAACTAACCATGTTCTCGTATAGGTTCGAATATGCACTAGGGTCAGTTAGCTGTTGTTGTTCATGCCAAGAAGGTTGCGGGACCTCTTGACTTGCACTTGTACCCTCGTCAGCTCTTCTGCGCCTCTTCCTCGGCTTCAGCTGATAAGCGAGCCTCTCTCCAGCCTCGATTTCTTCTCGAGCCTGATTGCGGGTAGTCTTCTACGCGCTTCTAGAAGACGGATGCATCTATACAAACATAATATTTTGTCAATTTACACATAACAAAACAAAAAAACAGCAAAGAAATATGCATAAACATCCGTGACGAAGGTCATGAAGACTTCCGTCACGAAGGTCCAGTAGAGTTCCGTCACGGAACTCTCTTCGACCTTCGTCACGGATCTACCACAGAATTTTGTCACGAAAGTTTGTCCAACCTTCGTCGCGAATCTATTCATCACCTTCGTGACGAAGGATTTTGCACAAAATTTCCACAATTTCAAGCAAAAAAACAGTTTTTTAAGCTATCCAATTACAATAGCCCCTAAATCATTTCATACCATATGTTTCTTAATCAAAATGTCAAACTCTAATTCATGAGTTCGTCAATTTTTGGGATTATATCTAAAATTTGAAACAACTCTCATCAATTAAACATAAACAAACAACAATTGAACTAAAAAACATGCTTAATACACATATCAATCTAATTTAATCACACCATTTCAATGGTTTTGACATATCTTCATCAAACATAGAACATTAATGCAAAAGAGAGTTAGAAATTACCTTATGACTTGATTTGTTGATTATTGTAGTGAAAGAGATGAAGAAATGTAGAGAATGGTGTTGTGGTATGGTGTTGCTGCGCCGAAAGTATGAGGAGATGTAGAGGAAGAAGTTACATTAGGGTTGGGTAAAAATCTCTTTTATAACTGCAAAATCTGACCTTCGTCACGGATATCAGCAGTTTCTTCGTCACGGAAGTTTTGAAGACCTTCGTCACGGAAGGGTATGCTAAATAGTAAGCCCCTATTTAAATAAACACTAAAAAAATTTCTCCCGCGCATGACGCGAGGACTATACTAGTATCCTTAGTTTTCAGCTAAATAATTATTTATTATTTTTATGGTTTTTCAGTAATTACTCGACTTTCCAACCCAACAACAATAGCATATATACAAACTCTACATGTACCGTACAAGAGCCATTTGCTCTCTAAATTGCTCAAAACATCCATAAACATATTAATTAAAAAAAGTTATCTTGACATGGATCATACTTCGTTTAAACCCGTACCACTGAAAAATATGTTTAAAATCATATTATTGGAAATATATTGGAATATTTAATCAATAAATTTTGGAATCTAGCTGAAGAAATCTCCTAAGCCACTCAAGATTTGATGGGGTCTCATTGGAGAAATCAAAGAACTCATCCATATTGAACTCATTATTCTCTTCTTCATTATTGCTTTTGCTATCATCTTCATTACAGTTCCTGAGCTTCGCGTCTTTCCTTTGCGATCTAAATTCCGTTTTCTCAAAAGAATCCACGTTTCTGGACTTTTTCCCCGACCCTTCTTGCTTAGTCTTCTTGCTTAAATAAGAATTCCAATAGTTCTTGATTTCATTATCTGTTCGACCTGGAAGTCGTCCTGCTATGAGTGACCACCTACAAACAAATGAAACAATTAACTAGATATGTAAAAATGAAGGTTATTGTAAGATATATAAAGAAAAAGTTACCTATTGCCCAAGAGTTTATGAAGTCTTAAGATCAGATCCTCTTCTTGATCAGAAATGTTGCCTCTTTTGATGTTAGGCCTCAGATAATTCATCCATCTAAGTCTACAACTTTTGCCACACCGGTTTAGTCCTAAAGTAATTTCAGCAATTCTTGATTTAATTTTATGTTTATGAATTTTGAGAGGTAGAAAAGGAAAAGAAAAGAAAAACTAACCAGCTTTAGCAGCAACAAGTTTCCATCTTCTTGGGCAATTGATTTCAATAATCTCAACTAGTTTCCTGTCTTCTTCAGCTGTCCAGGCTCCTCTGTTCAAGCTCTTCATTTTTCTGCAATGGGACTTATTTCTTCGACTACTTATTTCTTCTTCTTCTTCCTGTTTGTCTTCTTCTTTTCTAATGGAAGCCATTCCGGGAAAGAAGTGTGAATTGCATGTGGTGGGTAATTTTAGGGCTTAATGCTGATGTAAGTTATATATAAGGAGTATATTATATATATAAGTGTTTATATAAACCAACTAATCTTTCCGTCCAATATTATAGATCACGTCTTTCATTTTAGGCGTCCCAAAATATAGATCTTACTTTCATTTTTTATCTTTTGTCTTATTATCAATATCACATCAATCTACACTCTATTTTCTCCTTTTTACATTAAAACTCACACCAATTCAATTTTTTATCTTCTCTTTCCTACATAAAAATCCACATTCACTCACAATCTCTCTCATCTCCACTTTTCTTTCTCCCTTCCTTAATTTACCTCGATAACAACAAACGAGATCTATAATATGGGACGGAGGGAGTACCTTTCTTCAACTACGCAGTGACATACATATACCCACAACTACTTAGTGAGGTACAGTAGGGAGATATTATATATGAAATGGGATACTTGATTTACTGTTTTTACTCGCTATGTCCCTTAATGTTTGTAATATTTCCTTTTCGAGCGTCCCAAAATGTTTGCAACATTTTTTTTCTATCCATTATTTTTTCCCCATAACACCCTTACTTTATTTATTTTATTCATATCTTAACAACACTTTATCAATCAAATCAACAATCTATATCATATTTTCTATCTAATTTTCACCATTAATACCTTTACTCAATATTTTATTCTTCTTTTTGTATCTAAAAACACTTTATCATTCAAATCAACCATCTACTCAACTTCTTTTGTCTTCTTCTCTCCACTCATCTCACTTTTATTAAATATTATTAAATATTGCAAACATTAAGGGAGGAGGGAGTATTACTTATTTGATTATTGATTTATTTTTATCAATTTTTTTGTTATTTTTTAAGCCAATCGTTATTGATATCATGATATCATGTATAATGTGAGTGTCAGTCATATTTAACTTTGTGTTTAGTACAACTTAATAAATATATTGAAAAATATAATGTAATGAAAATTATATATCCACTACAATAAAATATAAATCTCTAAAATTAATAAAACACACCACAATAAAATAGTATCATTTAATCTACAACAAAATAATATAATGTGTATATTGAGTACGTGTTAGATCTAGAGGATAGAAATGTAAATATTTATATTTCGAATAAGTAGAGAAGTTGTGTTCGATGGATATGGAAGAAAAATCGGCAAAATGGAAAAGGTAAGCTTATAGATTTGATATACCAATAATTGGCATGTTTAGCATGATAAAGTAAGGGTATTGTTTTTTACTTTGTTTTTCAACCAAACAAAAAGTAAGGGTATTGTTTTCGGAACTGGATTTTCAGATTGGAAAAATTATATACTCTCTTTGTCCCGAGTTGATAGTCTCCCTTGACACACGTGACCTCGAACAACCGAGCGGAGGTCGAGCAAGTTCCTCCTCGGCGATTGCGACCTTGACACGGTGGATGGTGGAGGCCGTGAGTATCGACACGGTGGTGGGAGGCCACCGGAGAGGGTTGTGGTGGTGGATGACAGAGAGTAAATATGTGAGGGGGAAGGAGGGGTGGGAGTTGAGAATCTCAGGGAGAGAAAAGGGGAGAGAAAGAGAAAGGTAATTAGGGTTTTAGTACGTGGGTTATGAAATTGGGGTTAATAATGGGCTGGAGTGGTATAGGAAAATGGGTTAGAGGATTTAGTAGTTTTATTAAATTAAAATCTAAGTTTAGGTAATGGTTAATTAAAATTATGGGTTTATGAAAATATGTTTGAGGGTTTAGTTATGTGAAAATGGTGAAAATGGATGAAAGAGTACATGGAGAAGATGAAGTATATGGTTAATTTGATTGATAAAGTGTTATTAGGGTTATAAATAGATAAGATTAAAATGGAGTAAAATATAAAAAATAAGGGTAGTTTGGCAAGAATTAATTGATTAAAATGGAAATAGGACTATCAAAAAGGGACACATAAAATAGAAACGAAACTATCAAAATGGAACAGAAGGAGTAAATAATTATAAAATTCGTTTGCAAATTTCGCACATAACGAGAATAAAGCTACGAATACAGTAACACGGTAGAAGCCAAGCGAAATTAGTAGGACTCGAATAGAGTTGTGTACCAAGCATGGCCGGGCATTAGGGTGTTAAGAGTGGGTGACCGAACAGGGCCCCAAATTTCGGGGCCCCATATTTTTGTTTGAGAAAGTGTCGGTGAGAATAACTTTTAAAATACGAACGTGAGAATGATGCACATTAGTAGTAAATTGGTGAACATTTAGTATTAATTTGGTGCACATTCGTTGACAAACTTAAAACATCAAAAATTTGAAGAACATTCATTTTTTAAAGAACATTTATTTAGAAACTGAAAAAAATTCATATAAAAATTGTATATGTGCATCACTTTTTCAAAGGATGTGCATTTGATGCACATTTAAATATATTTTGATGCACATTAACCCTTCGCACGTTCTCATTTTACAAATTGTTCTCACAGGAACCGCACCCTTTTAGTTTTAGGTCTATTATATATTTTTTATTTATATCTCCAAAATTAATAGGTTTATTTTCTACCTCTTTTTGTCCAAATTCGATCCTTTTTTCCAGAAATTGGTCTCAATTCTTTCAATTATTGTTGATTCTCAATTCAAACGTATGTATTTAATATCATAAAAGCATAGTTTACAATGAATAATTTGTCAATTTTTTTTTATAAATTTGGGTTTTTTATATGTTCCTTCGTCAACGTTCAAAGACACAGATTTTGGCATATGGGTTGTTCTCAATTTTTTTGGTTATTCTTACTTTTTCGAATTCCTTTCAATCGTTTTAATTTTCATGTGAAGTACTAACTTCCTTCTCTAATATTATTGATATTAAATTCGATTATTAGAATGATAAGCAATTAAGCATACTTAATAGGTAATGAAATACTACTTATTTTTTAAAATTTATATATTTTAAGAGTTGTAGCAGGGCCTCCAAAATGCTAGGAACGGCCCTGGTACGAAGTAATCCGTAGTAATTAATTAAGGACGTTTTATCGATCATGTGGAGTCTGTATATGTCTAAAGAGGCAAAGCACAAAATAAATAAAGACATTTATCAAGTTTTGTTAAGTTGGCTCTATCAGCTGTTTCAGCCTGTTCGGTAAATGTTCCAATAAGCTAGCTTATGTTTGTAAAAAGCTTGAAAGACTAGCTTATTCAAACAATAAGCTAGCTTATTTTTCAGTTAAAACAAAGGCAAAAATCACTTAGCCGAACATAATACAAAAAGAATGTAAATTTGGTTGTATCAGTTTGTATTTTATGGCAACAAGTATCCTTTCTAGTTTCTAACATAACATAATAATATCCATATGTAAACAGAATTCTTGTCACGGTTATTTGCAGGATACAGATTATCAAATTCAGCACATGATCTTATTTGTCTATTTGAATAGTAAATTTTGTCAATATGCTTTGATAGCCATCCACAATTCGACTAGCATATCATACAAATTGACCATTAAATAAATCTATTTAACCTCCAACTGATAATGCTATATTACTGTAATACTCCAGGATATAACAGTAAAATATAGGGTTCTGAATATAAGCACTTCGAATAGCAATAGCATCGTATAAACTGTCAATAATATGCTTTGATATTTTTTTATTTAATTGGAATCTTTTATACTCCATCAGAATATCTCCAAACACTTCAGACTTAAATATTAATATGAAAAATTCTAGTTTAGGTTAGAGACTGAAAATCTAAAACCATATGGGATTGCACTGAACATGAACCATTAAACCATACAAAAATGTAGGGTGAGAAAATATGAATGAGATTCATGATTAAACAATGCATTAATTCATGGGGATGGGTATGATCGATCTATCCTATCAAAAGGTGTTGCTAACTTTTCACCATTTTTTTTTCTGAAATAGGCTTTTTTTTTAGAAAATATTCCCGATATGGGCTCGTTTTGAAAATAATTCTCAACATAGGCACTCTTATGAGGTTCGGAAATTTTTCACGTATGAGAGACGCTGATAAACATCCAAAGCAGATTTTTATTTTTTAATTCCCCCGTGTAAGAGACGCTCGTAAAACCAGTGTCTCTTACACATAAATCGGAATCGATCACGACCGATTTCGTTGGGTCCGTATTGATCTCAGCTTTCACCAGATATGTCTCTCGCTCGATTCTGATTTCGAACGACTGCATACGAGTCACCCGAACACGCGTAAGTCTCGTGCGTACCTTCTACTGTAAATGGATATTTACAAATTCGTTCCTCCATATCAGGCGATGAGAGACATATCTGGTGAAAGTTGGGATCAATACGGACCCAACGAAACTGGTCGTGGTCAATTACGATTCCGAACAAGCCCATACGAGCCATCCGAACAAGCGTAAATCTCGTGCATACCTTCTTTAACATGAGGTTTTATTTACAATGTCATTTTAATAAAATTAATTTATATACTCCGTAGTATTTTACTGTTTAATTTTAACTAATTTTTAGTTTAAAATAGCAGGATTACTAAACATAGCCTATAAAGCAAAAGCATTTGTATATTCTAAAGTGTATATTCCTATTCAACACTTGAAAAGTTGAATTTTTTTTCTGAAATAGCCTTTTTTTTAGAAAATATTTCCGATATGGGCTCGTTTTGAAAATAATTCTCAACATAGGCACTCTTATGAGGTTCGGAAATTTTTCAAGTATTTACCAGCGTCTCTCATCCGAAGCAGATTTTTATTTTTTAATTCCCCCGTGTAAGAGACGCTACATAATTTATTTATTTTTAAATTTTTTTTGTAGCAGCACCTTATACAAAGCATTTGTTTTTAATTTTTTTTTCAAAGTTTTTATATATATATTATTATATAAGACTTACTCGTGTTTGGATGGCTTGTATGGGCTCGTTTGAAATCGGAATCGATCACGACCGATTTCGTTGGGTCCGTATTGATCTCAGCTTTCACCAGATATGTCTCTCGCTCGATTCTGATTTCGAACGACTGCATACGAGTCACCCGAACACGCGTAAGTCTCGTGCGTACCTTCTACTGTAAATGGATATTTACAAATTCGTTCCTCCATATCAGGCGATGAGAGACATATCTGGTGAAAGTTGGGATCAATACGGACCCAACGAAACTGGTCGTGGTCAATTACGATTCCGAACAAGCCCATACGAGCCATCCGAACAAGCGTAAATCTCGTGCATACCTTCTTTCACCAGTTCGGAATCGGAATTGATCACGACCAGTTTCGTTGGGTCCGTATTGATCCTAGCTTTCACCAGATATGTCTCTCATCGCCTGATATGGAGGAACGAATTTGTAAATATCCATTTACAATAGAAGGTACGCACGAGACTTACGCGTGTTCGGGTGACTCGTATGGGGTCGTTCGAAATCATAATCGAGCGAGAGACATATCTGGTGAAAGCTGAGATCAATACGGACCCAACGAAATCGGTCGTGATCGATTCCGATTTCAAACAAGCCCATACGAGCCATCCAAACACGAGTAAGTCATATATAATAATATATATATAAAAACTTTGAAAAAAAAATTAAAAACAAATGCTTTGTATAAGGTGCTGCTACAAAAAAAATTTAAAAATAAATAAATTATGTAGCGTCTCTTACACGGGGGAATTAAAAAATAAAAATCTGCTTCGGATGAGAGACGCTGGTAAATACTTGAAAAATTTCCGAACCTCATAAGAGTGCCTATGTTGAGAATTATTTTCAAAACGAGCCCATATCGGAAATATTTTCTAAAAAAAAGGCTATTTCAGAAAAAAAATTCAACTTTTCAAGTGTTGAATAGGAATATACACTTTAGAATATACAAATGCTTTTGCTTTATAGGCTATGTTTAGTAATCCTGCTATTTTAAACTAAAAATTAGTTAAAATTAAACAGTAAAATACTACGGAGTATATAAATTAATTTTATTAAAATGACATTGTAAATAAAACCTCATGTTAATAGTAAATAATATCCTCTTTTTTTCTCGTTGTGTATATAATTACCGTCTTTTATGGCACAATAATGACTTTTGAAATGAGTTAAACTATGTGCACTTAGCAACTTTAATTTAAGGTTTGTTTGGTGTAGGGTAGTTTGTAGTTTATAAACTGTTTTTTTTTGTAAAAGTAGGTTTTCAAATTCAAATTTGTGAGGTATGTGAATTTGTGTAAAAACAGATTTTTGTTTATAAAGTGTTTATAAACACTTGTCAAACAAAGCCTTAAAGAGCAGACACAAAAACAAAAATAGTATCGTTTGAAAGCGAAACGATTTAACTTGAAAGCTCAGTGAAGGCAAGGGTCGTGCTTGGAAGGAGATTGAAGGAAAGATGAATGTACCTATTATAATTTGACTTTAGTGTTGTCCCACCCTCGACTCTTCTTGGAATCGAGCATATCTTGTTGAACGAGGATGACATTAGGTTTTCAAAACCCTTCATCCTTTACAAGGTAAAAAATTAAAAATGCTTACGAGTTGAAATAGTAACTAAAGCTCAACGATTTGCTAAAACTGAAAATGAAAATGTTATCCAAAACGCTACTTAAATGTTCGATACTTTCAGATGAATTTGTGTACCTTGTCGGTTCACATCCTCTTCACGAATTGTTGAGAAATAGATTGTCTCTATCTCGCTCTTCATACCTTGTATTTTCTAACCCTAAATTTTTTTAATGGGTTAACTAACCTTTTGTTGCACTATGCTATTTTTATTTATCATTTTTTATTATAATTTTTGTTGTCACTATTATTAATATTGTAATTTAATGAATAAACACCGACGACATGAACTGTCATCCAAACGATATGAACTGTCATCGGGCCGACGTGAACTGTCATCAGGACGACGTGAACTGTCGACGTGAACTGTCATCGGGACGACGTGAACTGTCATCGGGCCGACGTGAACTGTCATCGGGACAACGTGAACTGTCATCGGGACGACGTGAACTGTCATCGGGACGACGTGAACTGTCATCGGGACGACGTGAACTGTCATCGGGACGACGTGAACTGTCATCGGGACGACGTGAACTGTCATCCGGACGACGTGAACTGTCATCGGGACGACCTGAACTGTCATCGAGACGACATGAACTGACATCGGGCCGACATGAACTGTCATCCGGACGACATGAACTGTCATCGGGCCGACATGAACTGTCATCGGGCCGACATGAACTGTCATCGGGCCGACATGAATTGTCATCGGGACGACATGAACTATCATCGGGACGACATGAACTGTCATCCGAACGATATGAACTGTCATCCAGAGGACATGAAATGTAATTTCGATTGATGACAGTAATTTTTGTTAGATGACAACAATTTTGCTTTGATGACAGTAGTACATTTGATGAAATAAATGACAATAATTAAATCAAAGCGTACTTAGCAATTTGATGAAATAGATGACAATAACATAATAGTGTATATAAAACAAAGTAGCACATCTGATGAGATGAAATAGAAGAAAATAAGTGGACTTGCAATTTGATGAAATAGATGACAGTGACATTACAGTTTAAATAAAACAAAGTAGCAAATATGATGAAATAGATGACAATAATCAAATCAAAGTGGACTTAGGATTTGATGAAATACGGAGTACATGACAGTAATTAACTTAGACGAAAACAGTAAGTAACATTGTTTTTTCGGACTCAACATCCCTAAATCAGTTCGAAAATACTCGGACGATGTGAAAAACATGTCAATCGGACACAAAATCGTCACCTCTTGCCCAGATCTGAGGCAATTTCTCAGAGTCTTTACCTCTTGCGTTTTCGTCGCAGTCTGTCCCTTCTCCTTGCTTATCTTCTTCGGCAACACGTCCATTTGCAATATTAACAGATCCAAGAAATTTGTTGAGCTCTTCATCGTTCCTCACAGCGAGTTGAATATGGCGAGGCACGTGCTACATCTGGCGATTTTTTCATGCCTATTTTTGGCGAGGAGACGGATTTCCATGGAAGCTTGCTTCTTGACATCAATGGAGAGCGGAGGTAGGAGACGATCTGAAGGATGAGTTCTTCGGCGATTTTGGTGTTGACGACGAAGCAGAAGATGCTGAGATGCCAGGAGTGAGCGGCGGCGGAGGTCAACTCACCGGATCGGAAGGAAAAGGGAGGGAGATGGCATGAATGGAAAAGAGAGCGGCTGGAAAAGAGAAGGGAGGGAATAGAATTAATTAGGGTTTAGAAAAAAAGTTAGTTTCTATAAATCAGATACAGTAGGTTTAGAAACTACTCTCGTTGTCCAATAAGCGACAAAGGGCCCCGTTTTGCGAGTGCAGTCTTGTGGCCCATATGATAATACTATGGGAAGTAGCAGCCCATGGTGGTTTCGCAGAATTGTCGAGGTTCACTCGGCCCTCTCTCTCTTTGCCCCCCTCGCTCTTTTTGTCGTCAATGACATGGCATTATTTAGTCTTAGTATATATCGTCCACCCAACTTACTGAATATCGTTCACTTTCATTCGATATGCACCATTTTATTCCATGCGTAAAACATAAATTTAAATTTTCAAAAAAAAAACATGTCCAAGGCATACCATGAATATTTTTTAATGTTTTTTTTCATAATGTTGTTGATAGTTTGAATAGGAACGAGTGCATATAAAATTCGTTCAAAACGCACATCGTTTGTCCTTCCAAAAGGCCAAAAAACAAATATATCATATATAATTTTCATCGTCAACAAGCGTGCGTTAAAACTTAACACACTATCTTTTCTACTTTCTTGCATAATATTGTGGAGACCTTATCAACGAGTTTGTACATATTTAATTCATCTAAAACGAAAAAACGTTTGACCCTCTAAAAAGCCAAAAAATAAGATCTTATACTTATAAGTTGTAATTTATTATGAATAAATATGATGGAATATTACTTACATATTATAGTAATGCATTATGGTTAAGTATTACGGACTTTAATACTTATATAGTATAGTTACAAATTACGTCTAAGCAATATGAACTTCCTACCAAAAGCGTTGGAATACCATTAAGTCCTCCCTTCTTGCTGCTATTAAAGCTTTCTTTTACTCTGAACAAAATGTTATCTTCCATTAACCATTCCTTCATTGCACTTATTCCTAAAACTTAGTCCCCCATTACTATCAATCATTACAGACCAATTAGCTTGTGTAATTCTTCTTATAAGATTATTACTAAAATCTTGGCTAATCGTCTTAGACCTATGCTTGAGAAAATCATATCCCCTGTTTGTGGAAGGTCGTCTCATTCATGATAATATTCTTGCTACTCATGAGATCTTCCATTCTTTTAACAAAAACAACAAAGGTGGTGTTGGGTGGATGACTTTAAAGCTTGATATGGAGAAATCTTATGATAAGCTAGACTCGGATTTTCTTTGTAGAGTTCTTAATCAATTTCGTTTCAGTAAGAAATGGATCAATCTTATAAAAGCTTGTCTTAGTACGGCGTCTTATTCTGTTCTCATTAATAATCAATTGGAACCCGAATTTAAACCTTCTTGTGGTATTAGAGTCATTAGACAAGGTGATCCTTTGGCTCCGACTTTATTTGTTATTGCTATGGAATTTTTGTCTAGAAAACTTAAACTAGATGTCAGCAGGGATAACCCTTGTGTCAATATCAAGCTTACCCGTGGCTCCCCCATCCCTTTCCTTACTTTTTCAGATGATACTATTATTCTTGCTAATGTGACCATTGACAATATCATTTTTCTTAAAAGCTTTCTAACTTTTTCCAAACAGAGTGGATTATCTATTAATTATCATAAAAGCTCTATCCAATTGTCTAATAATATCTCTCCTCCTTTTGCTAGATCCTTGGCCGCCCATATGAATATCCCTCTTACTTCTAAAATGGAAAAATATCTTGGTATTCCGATTATTCAAGGTCATGTTTGTAACGATCTTTTGGATGATGTCATTTCTGCACTAAAGAAACAAAGATCCAAGTGAAAAGCTGATTCGCTTTCTCAAGGAGCCAGAGCTGTCCTTATCCAGACAAATCTTGTCTCTCAGGTAAATTATTGAATGCAAAGCTTTCTCCTCCCGAAAGGTGTTTGTGAGAACATTGATGATATTAATAAAGATTTCTTATGGAATAAGAAAAATTCGTCTAGCCATTATCTCCTCCATTGGAACAATATCCGTAAGCCTAAAAGTCTTGGAGGCTTAGGTATTCGTAAAGCATGTGATAACAATTGCGCCCTTCAAATGAAATTAATCTGGAAAATCATTACTAAGCCTGTTAACATTTGGGTTTCTATCCTTAGGGACAAGTATTTCCCCAACTCTGACTTCTTGTCCCTAGAAAGAAAACCGTCTCAATCATGGAAATTTAGTAGACTGCTTTTACTTCTTGATGATTTTAAGAAAGGTATTTCGTGGCAATCAGAAAATGGTAAAGCCATCATTTTTTGGACTGATAGTTGGATTCTCGATATTCCAATATCCCATCTTCACCATCATCAACCTTTGTCCCAGAAAAGTTTGTGACTTCATTACTCGGGATAGACAATGAGACTTTGGTAAATTATCCATGGTGCCCCCGACTCATATTATTGATAAAATTGCACATATTCACATTTCTGTCTCGAATTTGGAAGACCACATTATCTGGACTCCTGTAGCTGATGGTTCCTTTTCTGTCAAATTTGCCTACCGCCTTATTCGACCTTTGACTAGTCCGAGTATTAATCTGAACCTTTTCTTTGGAAACCTTTCTCTTATTGCCTCCCCACCACTGAACGTTTGAACAGACATTTCCATAGGGTTTTCCCTATATGTAGTCTTTGTTATTCTAATGATGAAGATAAGAACCATTCTTCTTCAATTGTTCATTTACCATTAAAGTTTTTGAGCATTTAAATACATTAGGCAACTATGACCTAAAGTTACATCATTCTAGTGATTTTATAAACTATTTTGCTAAATATTGTGATAACAATCCTGCTCTAGAACTCGGCTTCTTTACCTGGTGGACTTTATGGAACTTTCGAAACAAACTTATCTTCAAACTTGATGTTGCTCCCATACCACAAACTCCCTTTGATATTGCCAAAACAGCTCTTTTCCATTTTTCGAAATGGAAGTCTGAATTTCCTACCATAGACTCAACCAAAACAGCCACCCCTAATAAGTGTCTTCGTAAAAAGACCCATTGGCATAAACCTCGAGAAAGTTAATTTTTTCAAGCTTAATTTTGATGGCTCCAAGAGAGCCAATTTTTACACTTATAGGTTTTATTATTCGTAATTCGATAGGTCAGCCTTCTTTTGTGGAGCATCAATGTATTCCATCTTCTGCTTTGATTTCGGAAGCGACGGGCCGACGACGGTTCTGGAAGGAATTAGAGTTGATATTCGTCTTAATATTAAGCATATTATTGTGGAAAGTGACAATTCTTCTGTTATTAATTGCCTTACTAAACAGGCTCAACCTCCTTGGGAAATTCAGTCCATCATTATGGATATCAAGAATATTTGTAATTGTTTTGATGTTTGACAGTTGTTCATGTTAACAGGAACTGTAATAGGGTTGCTGACTTCCTTGACTCCAGAGATTTTGATTTGGACGAGCTTCGCTCGACTATCATTAGATGGAACAATATCACGTCAACCTTTGTTGGCGCTTCAAAGTCTCATTGTTTCTAGAGATCCGAGAATCCCTCCAATGAAGGATTCCTTCAAAATTATCCGTGAAGATGATTTAGACTTGATTTGTGTTTAGCCGTAAGCATTTTGTTTTCTTGTTAAAAAAAAATAGAATCTTTGATATATCATCTAATATGTAAGAAAAAATTACTATGACATTTTGTTTGATTCATCTTAATGAAAACTTTAATAATATTTAAATTTAATAATTTTTGGCAATGGCTATATGCACGCGAATCGAGGCGTATATGCACGCGATTCTGTGCGCGCAACTTATGCGCACGCATCTGTGCGCAGTTCTTATGCGCATACGTGTTTTACGGGGTATTACGGGTACTTTTCGTAAATTTTCAGA
Source organism: Oxyria digyna (assembly GCA_029168935.1). NCBI lineage: Eukaryota > Viridiplantae > Streptophyta > Magnoliopsida > Caryophyllales > Polygonaceae > Oxyria > Oxyria digyna. Next base: position 8,458,100 of record JAPVLV010000010.1, on the reverse strand, counting down.
GTCTGTAACAACTTGTGCGCCTAACTACTGCGCACAGGTTGAGAATTTGTGCGCCCTGTTTCTGCGCACTACTCTAACATAGTAGCCGTTGAAATCTTTGAAAAAAGTAGCCGTTAAATGTTTGTGCGCTTAGGTTCTGCGCACAGGTGCTTAAGGGTTTGGGTTTGTGCGCGGATGGTTAGCGCACAAGTCTTTACAGTTTAGGATCCATCCATTTGGACCACAACGGTCATAAATGTGCCTATATAAAGCCACAATCTCTTCGTTTCAAACAAATTCATTCAAAACCTCTTCGTTTTCCAACAAATTCATTCAAAATGTCTCGTCGTAATCAAAACTCTCGTATGTTAGAGTTGATTAATCAAAGTTGTGAAGATAGTGATGAAGAACACGATTGGGATAGCGGATCACAAGAAGAGGAAGACGACCCGAACGACGACGAATGGTTGGATGGTTTCTTAGAAGACGAAGAGTTCGGCGACTGGGATCCGAGTGGTGAATTTGTGGTTAGTATAATATGTTATAATTTGAAACATATGGTAGCGTAATTAGTTTCAAATTAGTTTCATATGCTAGCATAATTAGTTTCATATGCTAGCCTAATTAGTTTCATATGATAGCCTAATTAGTTTCATATGATATCCTAATTAGTTTAAAGTAATGATTCGTATTTTGCCTTGTTATTTTGGTAGTAGTGTAATTGTCGCTCTACAATTACGTATAGGGGAAAGATTATTCGGATTATTTTAGAACCGCACAATATTGGGATACTCGACAAGAATTGTATGAGTGGGCGAAAGATAGAGGAAAGGAGTTAGTGATAGCTTTGGTAACGCGTAATTCAAGTCCGTACCAAATAAGTATTGTGTGCGATAGATTTGGAAAACCAAGAACTGGGAGGCCAAAGGTGAACAAAGAGAATCCAGAGTTGGCTGTTCCTAGGCTTAGAAAGTCGAAGTCGAAGAAGTGTGAGTGTAGATTTCAGCTACTGGCAGTGCGAAAGAAAAACATTCCCGGGGTCGCAGGAGAAAAATGGATTTTAGGTGTGATAGAAGGTCGGCATAACCATGTGCTACTTGCTAGTTTTCATGGGAATGCATTCATGGGTCGAATGACGGAGGAGCAAGAGCTTTGTGCTAGGCGGTGGGGAGATGGAACTGGACGCAAGACGCCAAAATAAATTATCTCTAAATTGAGGGAGAAGTACCCTGGTAATGTTACTTCAAGGAGACAAGTTGCAAACTTTTTGCAGAAGGTGAATTACGAAGATCGCGGAGAGCTAAACGTGACACAGTGGTCGCTTAAGTTTTTGCGAGACCACGACTATGTAGTTCACCCACATAGAGACACGACAAACGGAGAGGTTGCAATATTATTCTTTGCTAACCAAGAGTCGTTGCGTTTGTTGAAGAAGTACCCGTACGTGGTAATTATCGATGCGACGTACAAGACAAACAAGTAAGTCTCTACAATACCTTGGTCGATATTTAGTTTGGATAATGATATATGTTCTGTAGTGATATATGTTAATGTTTCAATAGATATGAAATGTCGCTCGTAGAGATCGTTGGATTCACCAGTACACACAAGACGTTCAACATCGCGTATGCATTCACTAAAGCGGAAAGGATTTATCATTACACATGGATAATGATTCAATTGAAGTCATTATTCATAGATTTGGGAGTGATGCCAACGGCTATAATGACACATTGCGAAGACGCGCTGATAAAAGGGATAATTAAAGACTGTTTTCGGGAGCGAAGTTCAACATCTGTTGTGTTGGGTGCATATCAAACACAACATTGAGGCACATGCTTCGACCATCCTAAAGAGACAAATTAAAGTGGAAGCCTTTGCAGGACAATGTTGGGGACTATTTTGCTCAGCTACTGAAGAGACCTATGAACTGCGGCTCGAACAGTTGAAGAGATCTTGGAAGAGCGGCCTTGTGGGATACGTCGAGAGAACATGGCTTAATCTTCACAAGACAAGTATAGTGAGGGCTTGGACAGATCATAAGCTTCATTTCCTTACGAGGACTTCAAACAGGTAAATATTGATATTTTTTAGTTAAAGACGATTATATCATAACGGCGTACTTTCTGAACTTACCAACTTAACTGTTTTTTAGAGTTGAAGGGATGCACAAGGTTTTGAAAGATATTATTGGTTCCAGCAGAGGGGGCTTTAACAGAGTGATCGTACGGATCCATCATTCAGTACTCCTTCAGATTGATTCAATTAGGGTGAGAATGAACATGTCTCTCTCCAAACGACCAACTGATTTTGATGATCCAAACATGCATCCGCTTGGAAGGGCTATTTTTTCCCGACTATTCTACAAAGTGTCATACAGGTGTTTTGATCATTTGTTGGCTACTTATGAGATCATGTTGACGGGGAAATTTCCTGAACAATGCACCGACCATTGGGTGAGGAACTGTCTTGGGTTGCCGTGCGTCCATCAAATTGCACACGTTATCATTTCAAACACACCCCTGATTGAGGATGACATTCACCCGTTCTGGAGGGATTTGCATTGGGATGACACTCCTGAAACAGAAGACGACCAAAATCTGAAGGTCCGAATGAACATTATAGAGTTGCGACTCCATGAAATGTTTACCAAGTTGGAACTTGGAACCTTGAAGAAAAGCACGGCATACCAGCTAGGTGAGTTGTATCAGGACTTGGAGCATCCTGAACTAACTACCTTGAAAGAACCGACAAATGTGAGAAGAAAAGGCAGGCCAAAGGGTGCAAAGAACAAGGATAAGGAGGAGGTTGACAGTGAAAATGACAAGGAGGATGACATAAAACAAGAAGATATGGAGCAGTATGAGATGGAGGAGGCAAAGCAGAAATCAAAAGGAAAGAAGAGTACAGGAGCAAGACGGCCAGGTCGTCCTAATAAGGAGGAGGATGACAGTGAAAATGACAAGGAGAAATCGAGAGAGAAGAGTTATTTTGAGCACAAACAAGAAGAGCTGGGGAAGTATGAGAAGGAGGAGGCAAAGAAGAAATCAAAAGGAAAGAAGAAGGCAAACAATACAGGAGCAAAACGACCAGGTCGTCCTAGAGAGCAAACAACGACATCACTTCCCATGGTCATTGAGGCTGAGGAGTTGCATTCTCAACCCATGCCCGACCTATCACAGCCTGAAGGATCAAACTACACTGACTTCGATCAGTGCCCTGAAGAACTTGGTGTTCCTCTCATTCATAGGGGGGTTGACTTCGGCATTGACAATTTGGATGATTTTTGGCTTCCATACATCACAGATGTTAGACAGGTACGTTCTGACGGACATTGTGGTTATAGATCGATGGCCTTTACTTCTGGGAAGAAAAGAACAAGAGTACGGAAACATTCGGCGTGAGCTGGTAACGGAGCTGCTTCAGAACCGAGAATTGTACGAGCCTATTCGTCGTCGTCTTCGTCCGGGTACTTGGGAGGATCTTATTCTCCAAGTTAACCATTACAGAAGCCCTTGTTCAGAACTGTACTGGTTGCACTTTCCACTGATGGGCTTAGTGTTTGCCACCCTATACCAAGTTGGCCTCGTGTTATTGTGTTGGGATGCTCCGACCTTTTGCTTACCGCTAAGGTGTAGAACAGAAAACGCTGATCCTCCACGACAGATTTTCGGCATGGCACACGTAGGCAACCGTGACCACTTCATACCGGTAAAGTAGACAATTGTACTTGATACTTGTGTAATCATAGTTTTTTGTTTAATATCTTAAGTCGATTGTGTTTATATAGGTGGCGTTGATGGTTGGTTCGCCACTACCGCATACTCCCGGTTCGTGGAAGAAACACGTAGATCCAAACATTCAATGGTGGGAAGAAACATTTGGGGACAATTTGAGGATGTATCGAGAGTACCGCATTTCAAATGGTCGGTGATGAGGCTAAAGTCGTAGTGCCAAATCAAAGAAATAAACTCTAAACACTAACTAGAGTATAGCAAGTAAGTAGAGGTCGAACCCAAGGGAATCAAAACACCAAATCAATGCAGTCAAGTGAAATATCAACTAGTGAACAAGTAACAAGTAACCAGGGGGGTTTTGATTGTATGAAACACAAAAGTAACAAGTATCAAACAAAGGAGGTTTGGTTGTGAATATGATGAGAAGGGGTTTCACCTAGCAAGTATCCACACAACAGTCAATCAAGTTGATCATAGATTTATCTCAAGTTCTATTCAATCCTAGGGAATGTTCCTATTCCAATCTTTAATATATTAGCAGGCCAACCGGTCCTGATAATACTTACTATTCAACAATCAGGGAAACCTCTCAAGATTAGATGAAATAGCAGCAAAGGGCACAGGAATTATAAGGATGCATGCAATAACTTACAACCGTCAAGTATTAACATGCAATCAATTCTCTTTCATAAAAGCAATCAACTACCAGATCATGCAGATATGAATGCTACAATGACAAGGAATTCCACCGTATATTCCTGGTCTAGCAATAGAAAACTATCAATCAAACTAGGTGATCAAGCTAGCAAAACTAATAGAAATCAATAGATGAAGAACAAGAGAATTAATACAAACCCATAGGAAAAGAACAAGAGTTTAGAAATCTCACAACTTAATAACTGAAGGTTTCAACCGCTAAGTAAAACAATGGAGATTAGTTCCTGCTCATGGTTGTAGAACTAAATTGTCTGATGGAAAAGATGATAGAAAAAATGATGATAACTAGGGTATATATAGAGTCTAACCCTAAAGAAATAAGGTAAAAGAAATATCCTTAACGAAATAATAAAATAAGAAAAAGGAAATAAAATAAAGGAAAATAAGGAAAGCCTGGAATATCTTCGGCCTTGTTGTGGCGATCGCCATCTTCATGTAAAGCTTTGTCGTAGCCTCTGTCGCCCCATGGCGATCGCCGTAGATTAATGGCGATCGCCATGGTCCCTCGAACTCATGAAATGCTTCTGTTGTAGAATGGCGATCGCCTGGATGGTAGTGGCGATCGCCGCTGCTCCGCAGAATATCTTCAAGTCTTCATGTCTTCAATCTTTGATCTCTTCTTCTTCGGTTCTGATCTTCATTTCTTCACTTCTTAATAAATATCTCAGAACATAATAATGACTCGAAACACATATGATAATACTCCTAAATCAATGTAATAATCCCTAGTTACGCTATACAAAGTGCAGCGTATCAAATACCCCCATACTTAGACTTTTACTCGTCCCGAGTAACTTACAGAAAAGCTACCCAGACAATAAAATACTCAAAGCCTCAGGAAGTACAAAAATATATCTTAGTGATTACATAACCAATAAGCTCCTCCAAACATAACAAAACAACAACATCAAGAACAATGTGATAAAATAAGCACATACCCAGAACTACACCTTATTCCTCCAAGTGGCCTACCCGAATCCTCCTATACGCCTCCTTCTTATGTCTCCATACCGCCAAGATGATAATGATCCTAAAACACTCAATTTTTTATTTTTTAGACACTCATCTTGCTTGGGCGCCCTTTCGGGTTTTCATCCCAACCACTCAATAATTGTTCCAGGCTCACAAAACTCACATCACTCAAGACTTATTTTTGCCCCAGCCTAATGCCGGTCAAGCCACCTTGTTATTGCATAGATCTTGCTATCCAAGGATTTTGTATGCCTTTTTTCAATTTTTGTGGCTTTTTCATACAATATATATTCAATAAGCTCATGCAGATACAACCAACACCTAAATAATTACATGTGAATACATTCTTCTCCCCCATACTTAAACATTGCATTGTCCTCAATGAAATGGAAGACATAAAAACGAACCCAGGGAAGGAGACAGAAGACTCACATACAAGGTCGGATGACCTTCCTCCAATAAAACTCAAAGTGTGGTAGAATGAGAAACTAGATGAGCACTAAATGCAATTCAATAATGCATAGCTCATCTAAAGCAAAAGAAAGAATACCTCTGATGGAGAAGGTGACCCAAATAAATCAACTCCTTGCAAAGAACATGGTCACCAACAAGCTAAGCTCCAACGAATGTAGATCTAGAATGATAGTGCTAATCGAAACCAAACTTGATGAAATACAACTCCTTACTTTCTTTTCTCTCATATTTTTTTTTCTGCACTCTATTTTTTTTTTTAATCCGATATATATATTTTTTTTTTCGGAATGATTTTCGGATTTTTTTTTTTTTTTTAGACAGGAGAGAAGACTTACAGCGAGATTGGCTACTGACTGTAGCTGACCTTAAGCTTCGGTGATTTCCTCCTGTCCATAGAAAAACTAAAAAGAAAATTAAACCGAACAAAAACAAATTCAAACCTCGGGTTGCCTCCCGAGTAGCGCCTTATTTTATGTCGTGGCTCGACATGAAACTCAAGAGATTTAACTAACGCCATTTGGCTTTGTGAAAACAGTCTCTTGTCTGAATTCTCTCTTGAACCACTCATGGAACGCCTTAAATCTCGTTCCTCTTACCTTAACCACCTTGTCTTTAGCAATGAAGGTGGTTTCATTCACTTTCTCCTCCTTGACCGTATCAGGCGGTTGTTTAAGCTCAATGTCAAGTGTATGTACACTAGACATCAATGGTATCTCATCTGGCGAGGTCAGTAATGGAGGGCGATTGCCCAAAGGATGTGAAAAGAGCTTACCTTTAGGCTCTAGCTTAGTCTGACACTCCTGCATGTTAGTAGATAAAACAGCGTCTACTTTTGGGGGCTCTAAGATATTCTCTAAAACAGGTTGTAATTCATCCTTACAAGTAGGATTAATCACATCAATAGCACATAGAGAATTCTTATCAATGGGATCCATGTCATAAATATTATATTCTACCTTATCTCCATCAAACTCCATAGAGAGAGTCCCACTATTAACATCAATTTTCGTTTGTGCAGTTTTCATAAAAGGTCTACCTAACAGTATAGGTGTGACATTATTAGCATGCTCCATATCTAACACAAAGAAATCAGCAGGAAAGATCAGATCACCAACCATAACAAGAACATCTTCAACAACCCCTTTCGGGTATAAAGTAGACCTATCAGCAAGTTGAATTACAGTTTCTGTTTTATGCAAAGGTCCTAAGCCTAGTGATTCATACAAAGAGTAAGGTAAAACATTGATTGATGCACCTAAATCTAGCATGGCTTTGTCAAATTTAGTTTCACCAATCACACATGGAATGCTAAATATGCCTGGATCACCACATTTCTTAGGCATGCATTTTTGAAACACTGCAGAAACTTGTTCACTTATTTCAACTTTCTTCTTTCCTTTCAGTTTTTGATTTCTTTTGATAGTGCAAACTTCTTTCAAAAACTTAGCAAATCTAGGAATACTCTTAACAAGTTTGAGCAAAGGAATGTTTACCTCACACCTACTAAAGGTTTCGAAGATTTCGTTGTCGTTCTCCAGCCTTCGAGTATCCTTCAATGCCTCAGGAAAGGGGGCTACAGGCTTCTGAGAGAACAGAGGGGGGAAATTCGGGCGAACATAATCGTCAATGTACTATGGGGACTCTTGGCGATCGCCATCAACAACTGGCGATCGCGGTCGCGAATAATCTTTCACCTCAGCTTCTGGCATGGAATGGCGATCGCGGTCGCGATGCAGATCCTGTTTTGCCGTCTGTAATCTCATGGAGATCGCCACTCAGATCTGGCGATCGCGGTTTTGGCACAGAACAGTCATTTAAAGTTTTTCCGCTCCTCAAGAACACTGCACTGACGTTTTCTCTCGGGTTTCTTACCGGTTCCCTGGCCTCTAATTTACTCACAGCTTGAGCAATCTGTCCTAACTGATTTTCAAGATTTTGGATACTCGATTCCGTTCTAGCATTTTGTTGCATCACAGTCTGAGCTAAGGACTTGATCATATCTTCAACAGTCATAGAATTCTGAGGTCTAGGTTGCTGATAATTAATATTATGAGAATCATACCTTGGCCTTGGTTGCCATCCACCAACAGCGTTTACCTCAGCATTCGGCTCTTGGAGTTGTTGACCACCACTTTGCAGCATAAAAGCCTTCATCATATCTTTCAGTTCATTCATATCACTTTGAATTTTAGCGGGATCAAGTGAACTTACTGACTGTGTTCTTTGCCTGCTACCAAACTGCCGTGAGCTCTCAGTTAATTCCTCAAACATTTCAGTAGCCTGAGGTATAGTCAATCTTAAAAAATTACCTCCACATGATGCATTCACCATTCGACGATCCTCATCAATCAGGCCACTAAATAAGTACATAAGGAGATCTTGGTCAGTATAACTATGGAATGGGCAGCTTGAGCAAAGCTTCTTGAATCTCTCATAATATTCATAGAGACTCTCAGTTGAGTGTTGTTGAAGATTCGTGATTTCCTTCTTTAAGCTGCTCAGTTTTGTAGCTGGAAAATATTTCTCTAAAAAGACCTTTTTCATTTTAGCCCATGTATCAATACTCCCTGGAGCTTGATAATAGAGCCAATCATTCGCAGCGTCTTTCAGAGTAAATCCGAAAGCTCTCAGCATGACCTGCTCCTCAGTAACACCTCTTGGCTTCATACAAGAACATATGGCATGGAATTGAGCCAAGTGTTTGTTGGGATCTTCTCCTGCTAAGCCATGGAAGTGTGGTAGCTCATGAATTAAACCAGCTTTTAATTCAAAGTTCACACCTTCTTCAATCTCCGGAAACCTCACTGCTAAAGGTTGTTGGTTTAAGTCTGGGGCAGTGAGTTGCCTCATAGTAGGCAATGGCGGTCCATGTCGATCACCCATCTCGTTATCTTGGTTCAGAGCTGCTCTTTGGTTCCGAAGGAACGTCCTTTCAATCTCTGGGTCAAAGGAAACAAGAGATGAATCAGTAGCACGGGTCTGAACCATAAAGGTTCACACCAAAAAGTTGATAATTTCACAATTAACACCGAATCAGAAAAATTTCAATTCCCCGGCAACGGCGCCAAATTTGATGAGGCTAAAGTCGTAGTGCCAAATCAAATAAATAAACTCTAAACACTAACTAGAGTATAGCAAGTAAGTAGAGGTCGAACCCAAGGGAATCAAAACACTAAATCAATGCAGTCAAGTGAAATATCAACTAGTGAACAAGTAACAAGTAACCAGGGGGGTTTTGATTGTATGAAACACAAAAGTAACAAGTATCAAACAAAGGAGGTTTGGTTGTGAATATGATGAGAAGGGGTTTCACCTAGCAAGTATCCACACAACAGTCAATCAAGTTGATCATAGATTTATCTCAAGTTCTATTCAATCCTAGGGAATGTTCCTATTCCAATCTTTAATATATTAGCAGGCCAACCGGTCCTGATAATACTTACTATTCAACAATCAGGGAAACCTCTCAAGATTAGATGAAATAGCAGCAAAGGGCACAGGAATTATAAGGATGCATGCAATAACTTACAACCGTCAAGTATTAACATGCAATCAATTCTCTTTCATAAAAGCAATCAACTACCAGATCATGCAGATATGAATGCTACAATGACAAGGAATTCCACCGTATATTCCTGGTCTAGCAATAGAAAACTATCAATCAAACTAGGTGATCAAGCTAGCAAAACTAATAGAAATCAATAGATGAAGAACAAGAGAATTAATACAAACCCATAGGAAAAGAACAAGAGTTTAGAAATCTCACAACTTAATAACTAAAGGTTTCAACCGCTAAGTAAAACAATGGAGATTAGTTCCTGCTCATGGTTGCAGAACTAAATTGTCTGATGGAAAAGATGATAGAAAAAATGATGATAACTAGGGTATATATAGAGTCTAACCCTAAAGAAATAAGGTAAAAGAAATATCCTAAACGAAATAATAAAATAAAGGAAAATAAGGAAAGCCCGGAATATCTTCGGCCTTGTTGTGGCGATCGCCATAGATGCCTGGCGATCGCCATCTTCATGTAAAGCTTTGTCGTAGCCTCTGTCGCCCCATGGCGATCGCCGTAGATTAATGGCGATCGCCATGGTCCCTCGAACTCATGAAATGCTTCTGTTGTAGAACGGCGATCGCCGCTGCTCCGCAGAATATCTTCAAGTCTTCATGTCTTCAATCTTTGATCTCTTCTTCTTCGGTTCTGATCTTCATTTCTTCACTTCTTAATAAATATCTCAGAACATAATAATGACTCGAAACACATATGATAATACTCCTAAATCAATGTAATAATCCCTAGTTACGCTATACAAAGTGCAGCGTATCAGTCGGGCACCAGATCCATTCATGTATAAAGGAGGGACCGAACCCGTTCACATATCTGACTGAGTGAGATTGTCATGTAATAATTAGAAGACGCATTGGAATTTCTTAGTTTGTAATGCCTTGGTTTTTAATGTTTCGTATTTGTTATTTTGGTAGTAGTGTAATTGTGCTTTATATAACAATGAATGGATCAGATTGCATTGGAATTTCTTAACACGTTCGAGAGACAAAGAAGCGACAATGAAAATACATAATGAAAGTACATAATGAAAGTACGTAATGAAAGTACACAACCAAAGTACACAATGCTCATAACATTAGATGTCTACGATTTAGGCGTCGTCGGCAGAAGAGGAAGAGGAGTCGGAAGCATAGACGATACTACAAACCATCAACCGCAATTCTTTTTCTTTAATCTTAAACCTTTCCATCAGGACCTTCACTCTATTGTCACTCTTCTTTTTCTTGATGATTAATTTCGTGATAGCACGTAAAGCAGTAGGGGTATGCTCTGGATCAATAAACCTGATTCCGAAGAAACAATTGCATGCATAATGCCTTCGTCCATACTGGTCAGGCATGTCTTCGTCATTGCTAACGTAAACATTACACATTTGGCGACACCTTTTTGTACCAGTACACATTATCTGTGGAGGGTCAGGCTTCACACGTCTTGGTGATGATGATGATGATGCCATATTCGTAGTTATGTTCTTCCAAATAAGTAAATAATAAAAAACTTTAGTTATAAACATGAAAGCATATACAAAAAGGTTCACACCAAACAGTTGATAATTTCACAATTAACACCGAATCAGAAAAATTTCAATTCCCCGGCAACGGCGCCAAATTTGATGAGGCTAAAGTCGTAGTGCCAAATCAAATAAATAAACTCTAAACACTAACTAGAGTATAGCAAGTAAGTAGAGGTCGAACCCAAGGGAATCAAAACACTAAATCAATGCAGTCAAGTGAAATATCAACTAGTGAACAAGTAACAAGTAACCAGGGGGGTTTTGATTGTATGAAACACAAAAGTAACAAGTATCAAACAAAGGAGGTTTGGTTGTGAATATGATGAGAAGGGGTTTCACCTAGCAAGTATCCACACAACAGTCAATCAAGTTGATCATAGATTTATCTCAAGTTCTATTCAATCCTAGGGAATGTTCCTATTCCAATCTTTAATATATTAGCAGGCCAACCGGTCCTGATAATACTTACTATTCAACAATCAGGGAAACCTCTCAAGATTAGATGAAATAGCAGCAAAGGGCACAAGAATTATAAGGATGCATGCAATAACTTACAACCGTCAAGTATTAACATGCAATCAATTCTCTTTCATAAAAGCAATCAACTACCAGATCATGCAGATATGAATGCTACAATGACAAGGAATTCCACCGTATATTCCTGGTCTAGCAATAGAAAACTATCAATCAAACTAGGTGATCAAGCTAGCAAAACTAATAGAAATCAATAGATGAAGAACAAGAGAATTAATACAAACCCATAGGAAAAGAACAAGAGTTTAGAAATCTCACAACTTAATAACTAAAGGTTTCAACCGCTAAGTAAAACAATGGAGATTAGTTCCTGCTCATGGTTGTAGAACTAAATTGTCTGATGGAAAAGATGATAGAAAAAATGATGATAACTAGGGTATATATAGAGTCTAACCCTAAAGAAATAAGGTAAAAGAAATATCCTAAACGAAATAATAAAATAAGAAAAAGGAAATAAAATAAAGGAAAATAAGGAAAGCCCGGAATATCTTCGGCCTTGTTGTGGCGATCGCCATAGATGCCTGGCGATCGCCATCTTCATGTAAAGCTTTGTCGTAGCCTCTGTCGCCCCATGGCGATCGCCGTAGATTAATGGCGATCGCCATGGTCCCTCGAACTCATGAAATGCTTCTGTTGTAGAACGGCGATCGCCGCTGCTCCGCAGAATATCTTCAAGTCTTCATGTCTTCAATCTTTGATCTCTTCTTCTTCGGTTGTGATCTTCATTTCTTCACTTCTTAATAAATATCTCAGAACATAATAATGACTCGAAACACATATGATAATACTCCTAAATCAATGTAATAATCCCTAGTTACGCTATACAAAGTGCAGCGTATCAGTCGGGCACCAGATCCATTCATGTATAAAGGAGGGACCGAACCCGTTCACATATCTGACTGAGTGAGATTGTCATGTAATAATTAGAAGACGCATTGGAATTTCTTAGTTTGTAATGCCTTGGTTTTTAATGTTTCGTATTTGTTATTTTGGTAGTAGTGTAATTGTGCTTTATATAACAATGAATGGATCAGATTGCATTGGAATTTCTTAACACGTTCGAGAGACAAAGAAGCGACAATGAAAATACATAATGAAAGTACATAATGAAAGTACGTAATGAAAGTACACAACGAAAGTACACAATGCTCATAACATTAGATGTCTACGATTTAGGCGTCGTCGGCAGAAGAGGAAGAGGAGTCGGAAGCATAGACGATACTACAAACCATCAACCGCAATTCTTTTTCTTTAATCTTAAACCTTTCCATCAGGACCTTCACTCTATTGTCACTCTTCTTTTTCTTGATGATTAATTTCGTGATAGCACGTAAAGCAGTAGGGGTATGCTCTGGATCAATAAACCTGATTCCGAAGAAACAATTGCATGCATAATGCCTTCGTCCATACTGGTCAGGCATGTCTTCGTCATTGCTAACGTAAACATTACACATTTGGCGACACCTTTTTGTACTAGTACACATTATCTGTGGAGGGTCAGGCTTCACACGTCTTGGTGATGATGATGATGATGCCATATTCGTAGTTATGTTCTTCCAAATAAGTAAATAATAAAAAACTTTAGTTATAAACATGAAAGCATATACAAAAAACAAAGCATATACAAAAATGAACAAAAGAAAAATTTACCGATTAAGTAGGGAAACTTCGATTTTTGCTCTAGTTGAGATGGATGAACTAGTTGAAATGGATGAAGAAATCACCACCTTCAAACCGTTGGTTTTATAGGAATTTATGTATATGGTGCGCGTTGCTTCTGCGCACAAGGAGTTACCGATTCAAAATAACGGTAACTAAAAGTGCGCTATGTAGTTGCGCACAAATTTTTAACGGTAATTTTCTGTGCGCGTTACACCTGCGCACCAAAAGTTACAGATTCAAAAAGTTACAGAATAGGTGCGCTTTACCTTAGCACATGGCTGAAATTTATGTGCGTTCTACCACTGCGCACTATAATCTTCAATCTTCGAAATAGTTGCGATATGAAGGGTCTAGCACATCGATGTGGATTATGTTTGAAAAACTTATACAAACTAGTGTTATTAGGCATATAAAGTGTGTATACGGTCTCCCCGTCACAAAAAGTTGATCGAAAATACGCGAAAACGCAAAAAAACCCTTATCGGTCTTGATGGCCTGTTAAGGTCGAGAATAGGCGGTTCGATGCCCAAACGACGTCGGAATGCAATGAAACTTGTTTTTAATGCATATTATAGCTATTTAACCTTGTCTGTAACTTCGAGTCAAAAACTCGAGCTCTTCGAGTAACACCTCCTTTGTAAACCTTCACTAGTCTTTCATTCTTCGAAATAGTTGAGATATAAAGGGTCTAGTACATCGATGTTGATTATGTTTCAAAATATTATACAATTATGTGTTATTAGGCATATAAAGTGTGTATACGGTCTCCCCGTCACAAAAAGTTGATAGAAAATACGCGAAAACGCAAAAAAACCCTTATCGGTCCTGATGGCCTGTTAAGGTCGAGAATAGGCGGTTCGATGCCCAAACAACGTCGGAATGCAATGAAAATTGTTTTCAATGCATATTATAGCTATTTAACCTTGTCGGTAACTTCGAGTCAAAACTCGAGCTCTTCGAGTAACACCTCCTTTGTAAACCTTCACTAGTCTTTCAATCTTCGAAATAGTTGCGATATGAAGGGTCTAGCACATCGATGTGGATTATGTTTGAAAAACTTATACAAACTAGTGTTATTAGGCATGCCAAATGAACCAATGCGCACGTATATTATTTGCGCAAGTGTTAAGCGCACGGTTGAAGACCGTTAAAATATGACCGTTGCGTGCGCATAACATCTGCGCACGAAACGGTCATATTTCAACAGCAAAAAATGAAGCTATAAAAGGGGGGTTGCACTCACCTCAATTCACCAATCTCACCATTTCTCTCTTAACCTCACCAATCTCACCATTTGTCTCTTAACACTCGCTATGTCGCACAGTTCATCATTAAGCAACGCTGCCCTTTTTTATTGTAAATGTGATCGACCAGCGGTAATGAGGAGTTCAGAATCTCAAAGAAACCTCGCTCGAAGGTTCTGGACATGCGCTGGTATTGGTGGTTACATTTGTGAATTCCGCGAGTGGATCGATCCACCACACCCTTGTTACTCCTTAGCTGCAATAAGAGATCTATTCTCGAAGATACGTACGTTGGAGGAGGAAAACGCCGATCTTAAGGCGACCCTGGCTTCCAATCGTTAGTTAAGTGGTTGTTTTAATCGTTAGTTCGTTGTTGTAATTGTTAGTTAAGTCATTGTTGTAATCGTTAGTTAAGTCATTGTTGTAATCGTTAGTAAACAATCGTTGGTACATATTGCCGACTCCGAACATCGAAACCAATCATCGGTTTGGGGATCTTGATAGGTTGGTCTTCCTCACCATCTCTTTGTGTAGTGTTGTTGTTGAAATTTGTATTTCGTTTTCAAATTAATATAGTTTTTCACGTCTTGTTGTTCAGATTTGTATTTGCATTATTGTTCAGAGTCGTTTTGAATATTCAAACAAGCAAAACATAAAATTTAAAACCATCACACAAGAAAAAGGCATACATAAAACATCAATCGTACATAAAACATCCATCAAACAAAAACAGAAGTCGAGCGTCTAATCCTGAGTCTCCTGAGTATAAGGTGGAGCATCTTCCCGAGGCACATCACCCTGAGTCATATCATCTTGGTGCGCATCCTCCTGAGTCGTATCATCCTGAGTGCCGCATCCACTCCCCTGGCCCCCCTCATGAACAGAATCTCGGAAAATAGGAGGTGGTGGTGGTGGCATCCGCGATGCACGTGGGGGAGATGGTGCCAAAGGTGCCTGAGGTGCCTCTAAGATTGCAAGCCAACCACGAATCACATCTTCAGTGGCCCAAGGTCGATCCGAGATAGGGGTGTCTAGAAAAGAGTGCATCATGGCTTGAAGGATCTGACAACGCTGCAAACAAAACGTAAATTTAATCGTTAGTTAAGGTCTAAAGCTAAGTTTTGTACAAACTTTATAAAATTTTACATACCGCTAATGCATCGATAGGCACCGGGGTATATCCATAGCGAGGCGGGCGATCATGTCTCTCAGAGGATGGATCGACGACGGGATGTGAGAACTCGTCCAGCCAATCCATATAGTCATCAGACATCTTCCATGCTGGCTCTGCAACCGGCCCATCCAGATCGATCAGAGGCCTCGGCTCTGCGTCCCATGCAAGAAGAAGCTCAGGTGCATAAACGACGTCATACCTCGTGCAACCCATGGGCCGATTAAATGACAACGGCTGAATGGGTGGTCGGGAACGGGCTGAGCCCACCCAAACTGCCGCAGGACTCTCCTAGGGTTGTAGGCCTCATGAAATTTCCAGATGCTCAATACGCCCTCAAATCTCGTAGGAGAAACCTCTGGTGAGTTGAAGTCCAAATCTCTCCATGGCTGCCAGTTAACCTGAAACAAATAACAAGCCAAATTAGACACGTATTGCGGTAATGAAATAAAAAATATAAGAAATCAAATCCAAACCTGCTCATATCTCATGTTGTCGAGCATGCGACGGATGGCAACCAAACGCCCAGTATCCGAGCTAAGCGGTGTATACAATCCTACAGCAGCATCTCCATGGGCGAATGCAGGGTTTGTGACAAAGTGATCACGAAAATGAGGAAAGTATGCCCAGATCCAGCACTACATATAAACAATTACAGATTATTAGTAAAACTACGTGAATAGTTAAGAGTTATTCACCAAGACGTTAAATACAAGATCTTACCCTCAGAAGAATCCCACATGAACCAATGGTTGTCGTCTCGACTCTAGATGCAGACCCTAAATTGCGATACACTAACGCAAGTATGCCGGCTCCCCATGCAATGTCCCATGTACGATCATGGTTGAGAACAAGCGCCGCGTACTGGACCTTGACACCCTTTGTCGACCTGTCCACCAAGACAGTCGAGCCCAAAAGCAAAAGGAAATACAGAGTGGCAATGTGACTCTCATTCCTGACTGGCGCATCAAACAAAACTTCCAACCGAGCATTGAGGGCACCGAAATGAATGCCACCTGAGCTATAACATGCCTTCATGTCATCAGCCTCCTGACCCATAGCGTCCGCAAGCGCCGCATAGATCTGGTCATCTGTCATAGGTGAATTGCAGCTACGACCATGTATACGGACTCTGAGGATCTGCATCGCGTCATGTAGGCAAATGGTCATCTCAGCAAATGGCATGTGGAAAGTGTTGGTCTCTGGATGCCACCTCTCCACAAAAGCAGAAATCAATGCAGCATCGATCTGAGACGCTATGCCCACTCGGCGCAGCTCTGTCAGCCCAGAACGCTCAGCAAGCCTGAACCATGTACCCTCCTCAGCTGAAATATGATGCTCATAATCATGAACCTGTGCAGATCTGTACGTCACCCTCAGGAGCTTCCTAGCCTAAATAAGTACAGAAAAAAAAATTGCGTCCGGTTAGTAAATATGAAACGTATAACTTATTATAAGCATTCAGATCAATGTTATTGAACATACCGGATCTAACGGAGCCGCAGCAGCCTCGGCCTCATCCCCGTCCCCATCCTCTGGCTGAATATCTCCTACTCGTCGTCTCTGCCTGGGACGACGACCACCTCTAACGGGAGCCGCAACCTCCTCAACTGCAGCCCCCTCAGCGACTCCCTCAGCAGCAACACCCTCACCACCAACTCCCTCAGCACCCTCCTGGCCTCTCCCTCTCCCTCTACCTCTCCCTCTCTCTCTCCCACCACCTCGGCCTCTGTCTACAGCACCCTCACCACCACCTCGGCCTCTGCCTCGGCCTACAGCTTCCCCCGCACGGGCACGCTTCCTAACCTGCACCGGGGGCACCAATGGTACATCGGGAGCAGGCCCTGGAAGAGGACCACGCGACCATATCCATCTCGCTATATGCGTCTCATAAGAACACAGTAGGTGAGGCGCACGTGGACGACAAATGTCCTGCATCGAGTCCCCGAGCCAAGGAAAATAGGTCGCTACGGCATGGTCATCGTCGTCTAAATCTCCCGACACTGGCTCTGAAGATGCGATTGGCTCTGCAGATGCGACCGTAGGAGGAGAAGATGTCGACGTTTCTGCATCTGTCACTGCAGGTAAATCTTGCTCTGTATGCTCTGAACTGCGAGGTACAGCATCCTGAAACAGAGGTGCGTCGTGGATATCATAGTCATCTGTGGTCACCTGCGCCTGTACTGGTGTGGGTTCGATAGGGTCGAACGCAGTAAGATATCGACCAGGATAATCTACGTCGTCATGGAAATCTCTTGTCTGTCCATCTATCTCCATATGCGAACCATCTATCTCCTGCTGCTGCAGCTGTGCGTCGTCGTACTCATTCTCTGGCTCACGACGCTTAGGTGATCCGGTGCCGAAAAATCGTTCGAGGGCCTCAAACTCTAATCGCACACCGGCTGCCACATCATGTCGACGTGGAAGTCGTTCCGCTACTGGTGCGGGCATCGTGTTGCCCGTCTGATCCATGACGGCTTGTATAGTCTACATGTTTTTACATTTTTAGTATGACTAATTCATACTAAAATATTCGGAAATAATTTGCAACTTCGTAATCAAATTCGAGTCTTTATATCTACGAAAACTAAATTATTTAATAGGAATTGTTAGAAATTTAACAATTAAGTCATAACTAGTTATGACTGTTAAGTTTCTAATATTTAATTCATAATTACTAAAAAATAAACATCTCAACTAATACGAAATAATAATCACTACTATTACTAAAAAATTACAATTAATACGAATTCATAATAATTCGATTAATGCATAATAATCTGAAACTTAATCGTAATTATAAAAAATTACGATTAATAAGAATTATAATATTTAATTCATAAAAAACTGAAATTTAATCGTAATTATGAAAAATTACGATTAAATTACAATTAATACGAATTCTAATATTTAATTCATAAAAAACTGAAATTTAAACGTAATTATGAAAAATTACGATTAAATTACAATTAAGATATGAATTCTAATATTTAATTCATAAAAAACTTAAATTTAATCGTAATTATTACAAAAAAAAAATTACGAATAAATTTCCAAAATTAAATACGATAAATATTGGAAAAAAGCGGGTTTAGAAATTTTATACCGAATAAAGCTTGTGCGGTGTCTCCGGATCCGTAGTCGTCGTCGCTGGAACCCGAGTCGCCGGAACCCTAGCCCTCGCCGGAATGTTCGCCGGAATTTTTGCCGGAATAGTCGCCGGAGGAGCATTTGCCGGTGCCAACGCCGCTCGAGTCGCATACCGCTGGCCGCCTCCATCCACCAACGCTTCATCGTCGGACAAGGTCGCCGGAGGTGGCTCCG
Source organism: Oxyria digyna (assembly GCA_029168935.1). Classification (NCBI taxonomy): domain Eukaryota; kingdom Viridiplantae; phylum Streptophyta; class Magnoliopsida; order Caryophyllales; family Polygonaceae; genus Oxyria; species Oxyria digyna. The sequence goes on along the minus strand of JAPVLV010000010.1, from coordinate 8,439,202 downwards.
TTGGGACGGAAGTCGCCGGAGGTGTTGGGATTGGGACGGAAGTGGTGTGGTCGGAACCGGAAGAATGAGGGGGTTCAGAATCCATTGACGGAATTGTGTTTAGACGAGGGAAACGCTCGGAAATGGAAAAAAGGTGGTCGGCGCCGTCGAGCGTAAAAACGCAGAAAAGAAGAGAAAGAAGGAAGAAGAAGAAGTTGCGCAAGGGTTTAAATGACCCTGTGCGCATAAGAACTGCGCACTAATCCTGTGCGCACAAGTTCAGCGCACACATTCGGGAATCCGAAACGTCGTGCGCTGAACTTTTGCGCATTATTTCTTCTGTGCTCTTTTGTCCTGCGCACACATTTGTCAGACATCGTCAGAATTTTCACATTTATCCCGAAAATACCCTTGTGCGCAAGAAAACTGCGCACCAACCTATGCGCATAACATCTGCGCACCAAATCGCGTACATATAGAGAAAAAGTAGCGTGCATAGGCGTTTTGTAATTTTTATTAACATGTATTCAGTATTATTAACATTACAAAACATTTGGTAAATGTGTCAAGGAGGAGGAGGAGAACCGAAATATGAAGGACAAAAAAGAAAAGCGAAAATAAAGAGGTGCAAATTGTAAAGATGACCACACGTCTGTAAACCAGTGTGGGTACAGATGACTGCAACATCTGCAGACTAAAAAATTGAAAGAAGAAGAAGATGGGATTTGGAACGTCCCCCAAGAAAACCCTCTCACCATTCAACCCATTAATTAACCATACCCTCCTCCGTATCTTTTTTACTGCAACATTCACAATCGTCTGTCCTCCTCCAAGTCCATACTCACCTTCCCCAAGTTTGAAGCGCACATTTTTAATCTCCTGTCAGCTGTAATAAAAGTGATACTCTCCGGAGTATAAATAGTGTTTCGGGGAGCGTGAGGTTTTTTTGGGGGGTTTGAGAAGCAGAAGAGGAAACAAAATGAGTAAGTGGTTAGGGTTTTCTCTGACACCTCACCTGAGAATCGATGAGGACGATAACCAGCAAATCGGAAACGCCGATGCACCGCCTCTGCAACCTTCTTCCACCGGCGGATGCTACTTGACTGTTATGCCCCTCCACTCCGACGGCTCTTTGAGCGTCCTTCACCCCTTCCACCGCTCTCAGTCTCAAGGTTTCATTTTATTATTATTATTCATTTGCATGCATTTCAGATCTCACCGTTCATTTCTCCAATTCGTTTATCAGAGATGAGGGCGTACGATAAGATGAGCGCAGAGGATCAAGGCCCCCAAGAATCGCCACCTCTTCAATACGCGTCGTTTCAGGGAGCGTTCACGCAAAACGCGCCGCTTCATCACAGCAGTAGCAGCAATAATCCCCTGTGTTGCGCTCCACCGTACGACGGTGGGTTCAAGAGCTGGGTTAGATCGGAGCCGAATACGGCGGTGGTGGAGCACGGGAAGAAGGAGGCGGTGGGGAGGAAATCGATTGATACTTTCGGTCAAAGGACCTCTCAGTATCGTGGAGTTACTAGGTAAAAATACTTTTAACTTTTGACTCTCTAGTTTTGGATATGGATTGGCTACTTTTGAATGCAAAATTCTCTTGGGTTTACATCAAACAATAGGTGTGTTCTTGGACAAAATAACATACTCACATAAACGCGAATTTGAACCCTTATCTAGCTTAGCTTAGGCCACATGTAACATAGGTTAAGCTTACATTTTAAGAAAGTTGTAATCCTAATTTGGTATTTATAAAACCCATCACTAAAGCAAGTATCTTAATTCTTAAATTTGATATAACTCTTACCACTTATTCTATTATAAGTTTCTTAACCTATTATAAAAAATGAATTTAAAATATTTTGTGTAATGGAATGTGAAATTGTTGGTAGGCATAGGTGGACCGGGAGGTACGAGGCCCATTTGTGGGATAACAGTTGCAGGAAGGAGGGCCAAACAAGAAAAGGACGTCAAGGTATGCTTTATTTTACTTTCTCACACAAAACTAAAGAGATTAAAATTGCATTTTGTGTCATTATATTCACCATTTCTAAACCTAAACACTGCTTATATATACTTCTAAAACTATTTTCTCATTCTTGTATTTGATGCGGCAATGATCATCTTCAACCTTGGCAATGGACTTTTGATAACAGTATATCTTGGTATGTCAACTTTCCCTAACGATTTTGCCTAAATTACCCAAGTTAACTCATACTTGATTAGTGAGGTTAAAATTGCTTGATGTAAATCTTATTAAAGGTGGATATGATAAGGAGGATAAGGCAGCTAGAGCATATGATTTAGCAGCTTTGAAGTATTGGGGTCCAACCACTCACATAAATTTCCATGTAAGTCTTTCTGCTAAATTAAAATATTTTGTCATTCAGACTCTTTGATGTTATCATATGATCACTTTATGAATATTAGATCAATACTTATGAGAAAGAGCTTGAAGAAATGAAGAACATGTCACGGCAAGAATTTGTCGCCCATTTAAGAAGGTAATAAATAGTCTGGGCTGGATTCATTTTAATGTACTCCACATAAATTGTCTATGCTTAAACTTTTGATTTTTAGGCAAAGTAGTGGGTTCTCAAGAGGGGCATCTATGTACAGAGGGGTGACAAGGTAGGCCTATAATACCCTGTTTTAGCATATTTCTAAGAATAATTATAGTCCTGATCCCTATTGGATTATGTCTTAAATTTAAAATCAAGGATATTCTGAAGTTGACTTTTGCTCTAATGTTGTTGCTAGCCCAATTTTCCTGGAAAAGTGAGAATTTGCACTGGCTCTTGTATTTTTCATATATATTTCATTTAATAGTTGATGATATTTTCCATTATCCATTTTGTTAAACCATGGAGGTTGGAGAAGAATGAAATAAAATGTATAATTTGAAGTATGTTTCAACCCGTAATATTATGAGAGTGCCATTTTCCGCTCTTCTCTTAAGTGCAAAATCGATACTCGGACAAACCGATATCGAGAGAAACAAACAAATTGACATGAAAATACAGCACTAAATCCAATGTATGCGTATTGTTGCTCTTTAGGTTGATATCAGTTGCTGCCAAATCCAATGTATATAATTGTTTGAAAATACAGCACTAAAAGCTGTAGCTATTTGTTAACTTGTTTTGTCCCTCAAGCTTAAAGATTACTACATCAGAGTGTTATATAATGAAGTAATTACGTGAACAGGCATCACCAACACGGGAGGTGGCAAGCACGAATTGGAAGAGTAGCAGGCAACAAAGACTTGTACCTCGGCACTTTCAGTAAGTTTTGTTGTTCATCACTTAACTTTTGAAGTTATTAATGTTCCAATTAAACTTAACTTATTCACTTTTTTAAGGGTAGGTCCTCCATGAATGAGTATTTTCCTCTCGTCTTAAAAGTTTTTCGGACCGAAAAATATGACATTATAATGTCAAAATTAGCATTGAAATTATTTGTAGCATTGACAGCTCCATGAAACCGCAGGCACACAAGAGGAAGCTGCTGAGGCGTACGACATAGCTGCAATCAAGTTCCGAGGCACGAGCGCTGTCACAAACTTCGACATAAGCCGCTACGACGTCAAGCGGATATGCTCGAGCTCCACCCTCATCCCGGGAGGCGACCTCGGGAAGCGTAACATCTCTCCTGTTCGAGACCGGGACCTCGTTCCGTTCAGCCCCGACCCTAATCCTGCACAAGTACCGAATGAAGGCAGCAGCAGCAGCAGCAGCAACGCAAGTGTGGGCCCTGCTGCTGATGTGGCAGAGATGATGTGGAGTGCCAAGTCAGCGCCAGATCAGTATGCTCACGAATGTCTTCACGAAGAAGCTGGCAGTCTCGCGTTGGGGGTGCACGCGCCAATGTTTGCTCTGTGGAATGAGTAGACTAGAGAGTTTTGAAGTTGGAACATAGTATAGATGATGGTATGAAGGTATCAAAGTTTTATGAGATGGATGAGGAATTTTGTACTAATTTTTAAGCAGGATTTTGTATTGTCTACATATGCATATCTGTTTTTGTTGAGTTTGCCTTTGAATCCTTCCTAGGCAAACTGCAAAACTGTTTCTGAAATAAGGTTATTAAGTATAGATGTTGCTCGTTTGCAAAAGTTTATTTTTCCAATCAATCCATCTACCAACAACATCCAATTGTAAGTCACCCAATGTCTCTATTTATTAAAGAGACATTGATAAACGTATAACAAGTTATGTCTTAAATACCTAAACAAAAAAAAATTTAGAGAGTATTGTCTCTCTATGAAATAGACTAATTGTAATATACTCCATCTGTCCCACTATATAAGCCTCATTTGACCTCGGTGCGGATGCCGATGCATGTTTTGTTTCGTTAATATCTCTAATTGTTTATTAGTAAAAAATATAAAAATTTGATATTGTTATAGTAATCACTGAGACGAATTAAACAAGACCCCATATGACCATATTTTTCGTTATATATTGGAAGAAATCGAGAAGATTCTCTCGAATTGTGAATAGTGTTGAAAAAGCAAATGAGGCTTATAAAAGGGGACAGAGGGAGTACAACTTTCACATTCATGTTCAAACAATTCAGTTTCATCTTACTCATTTAAAATTGTTCGATATCCAAGATTACAAATTGAGAGCGGTTAAAAGTAAAATCAACTTATTATTGTTCAACAGTTTTGAAAGTTAATCTATATACAAATACCTTTTATCGATATCAATAAAATCAACTTATTATTGTTCAACAGTTTTGAAAGTTAATCTATTTACAAATACCTTTTATCGATATCATAGAAAGAATCGCGTTGGAATAAAAAAAAAGATTAGGTTTGAAGATTGAGGTTGTATAACTATTGTTTTTAATTTTTAACTTTTTTTTGGTTTTCAACTCTAGTTCAGCGGTTAGGGAACTTCCCTATTACCCTTACATCTAGAGTTCGGAGAGCCACCCACGTATCTCGAACTCTAGATGTAAGGGTAATAAGGAAGTCCCTTAACCGCTGAATTAGAGTGGGAAACCAAAAAAAAATTTAAAAATTAAAAGCAATAGTTATACATTTATTTTCTTATTAATATAAAATATAGGATAATGAACAAACATTAGTATGAATTTCATTCTCATACCTAAATTTTATACACTAAAACAAGTAGCACTGGTCCTCATACGCATTTGCTATACTTTTGGTATACAACCTAACATCCCCTAATTATATTAATATCTTCTATACAACATTCATCAAATGGATGAAATAAAGTCACTCTTAACTTTAAAACAGTAAAATTCATACAGTAAAATTGGAACGAAGCTGAATTGATTTGACCCAACCCAAGCCAACCCAAGCCAACCCAAGCCGAAGAGAAAGGAAACTGAAATAATAAATGATTGGCTGGAGAGGTGACCCAACCCAAAAGCATTAGGCATTTAGGAAACTCGTATAGAGCATTTGCAATTGCAAGCAAGAAAAGAAATACAATAGTTTATTCTTGTGCTTCCCTGCAACTTCTTCTTCTTCTTCTTCTCCTTCTGGCTGTCTCCCCCACTCGACAGCGTGTAAATTAATCTCCCCCAACCCCACTTGATTCAACCCCCCCAATTCCATCGGTATCTCTTCAATCTTCCACTACTCCTACTTCTTCCTTTTCATCTATCTCACTAATCACTATCCCTCCCTCCCTCTTTTTCAGATTTACCCGATCCATTTTGTGTACCTGCAACAGACCAAACCCTAACCCCTGATTCACGCAATTCGCCGCCTAATCAACCCCAGATCGATCGATTCAACCTCCTAATTCCTCATTTCCCCCCGGATTTCGATCAATTCCAGGGTTGACGACCAGATGCGAGAAAGAAATCCTCATCCGAGACCGACGATTTTCCATTGACCTAGGTTTCCGAAATCGTCGGCGTAAATCCATGGAGATTTGTTCGATTGGGAACTCGCCATTGCTCTTCTTCCTCTTCTTCGTCCTCCTCTTCTCCTCCTCCGCCGCGCAATCGCCGCCTCCTCCCATGACGATTGTTAAATCAGCAGATCCACCACCACCACCTCCATCGCCATCTCCGCCTCCTCCGTGGACAGCACCTCCTCCTCCTCCACCACCACCAGATTCACCATCGCCACCTCCTCCGCCACCGCCGAGACCACCGAGAAAGCAGATGAGACATCCGCCGCATCACGCGCCAATGCTGGCCTGTCCTAATAATCTTAACACACCCAAGAAGAATCATCATCGGACCGGAGGAATGAATTCAGGGAAGAAGATGGGATTGTTATTCGCCGCCATTGCTGCATTCCTTCAGATCATTGCAGCCTCCTTCCTCCTCTACAAGAGGAATCAACTCTTCAGGCCTTTCAAGGTGCGAGATTGAAATCTCTCTTTCCATGTCCGATTCATTGCCTTATTGCAGTTTGGTTGGTTGTTTGATTGATTCATGCCTCAGCTTAGCAATTTCATATATTTAATTTGGGGATTTTTAGAAAAAAAGCTTGTGTAAATGGGATTCATACCTTATTAAAGGAATGTCATTTTTCTTTATCATCTTCCCTTTCATGTAACTTGTAACACTAACCTCCTTCCTTTCTTCCTTATTCATATTCAACATCACAATGAGAGGAATCACTCAATAATATGCTCTATGGTTTTGAATGCTTTGATGGCTTCATTTGAGCTGTGATTCACTGTAATTTAGATGCACAAATCTCTTCTATCATTGCATTTGCAGCTTTACACTTCATTTGCCAACTAATTCCAGTTTAAACAATTTCATACACAAACAATAATAAAATTTATAGCCTGAACCTATATATATATATATATAAATATAGGTATATGAATATGATAAAAGAGTATTTATGAATTCAAACATGATGATTAAGATGACAGTTGTTGACTTTGGACCAATTCTATTTCAGGACATACAAATTTGAGAGACTACTGATCGGTGTATATACATTGATTCACCTTAACCACATGCTACGGTAGCTACCTCCTACCTAGCCAATTTCATAAATATGTAGTATCACTTTAATAATGAGTATGTTCAACCATTCTTTATGCAACTTTCTGGTCGGTGACTTCAGCAATTTAACAAATACTATACTAACTCTGAAAATGATATAAAGACCTGTTTGCTATGTATATCTATGAATACTACTTATACTTGTATATGTGTTTGGTACATTTGTTGTCCAGTTCTTTTGAGTATTGTTCTTTTGATTAATCAGAAAAGAATAGCGACATTTATAAAACTCCTTCCATAAGATTTTAGTAACATTCTGAAATAACAAACAAAAACTAGTCGATGAAGCTTGGTTAAATTTCAACTTCATAAACGGAATCCGCCTCAAATTGAGAATTCAATAAGCAGTAAGCACTATTTGTAACCACAATTATACAATCACCCTGGAGTATAAAACTAATAAATAGACCTTTTTCAAAGTTCAAACTCTCTAGCTAAAAAACCAAGTTTAGTTTGAATAGTTTTCAAACCTCAAGAAGTCAAGATGCATATATCCTCACCGAGTTGTGGGTGACTTGGCGACAAACGGGACATTTCGGGTTTAATTCCCTTTCGATAAGTAAGGCGCATCTCTGACAGCATATGAAGTGTCCACAAGGAACAAATGCAGATTGCCTTCTCCTAGAAAGACACATGACACAAAGCTGTCCCTCGGGAATTTCTCCTCCGCCTTCTTCTTCGTCTTCTACTACCTCTTCCTCATTTACTTCCTCAAACGAACTAGATTGTTCCCTAGTAATCCTTTGCTGCTGCCGCCAATCTTTCCATCTCCATAGATTCCTGGAAAAAAAATATAACATATAAAGGGTAATTTGTTAATCCAAGTGCTAATTTTAAGGGCTATAGGCCATACCTCACAATTGCATAACTGAGTATGCCAAATGAAAGGGAACCAAGGACAGCAGTGGTCCACGTAGAAACCTTCATTCTGAAAGCAAGATCAGCTATCATCTGATTCTTTTGCATATTGGAACTGCATGGAAATTACATCTTATTCAAACAAGTGTAAAAGAAGCAATAAAAAAACAGAATTTGTAAAACAGACGAGTATCTCGCTTAATATGAAAGAAAAATTCAAATAAAAAAGGAGTTCAAACGATAGGTTTGTTTGGTTTGATGCTTATACATATAAGGTACTCTGACTAATGCACAAAAAGAAACCTAAGTCATATCAGAACACAACAGGTGAGAATAAGTTTCTACTTTTAGGGGTTTCACACAGAAGAACCTTAAGGATATTCAGAGCAGTAAATCCACTCACAGAAAATATGGAAGATCGTTGCATGATTTTATCTCTGGAACACCACCTTTTAAACAGCAAACTCCAATAGCAGTAATTTCCTTTCCAGTGGGAAGAATTTTTTCCTCGTCAAGAAGGCCAACCTACAAAAGTAATAAATCGTAAATGAAGCAGATTACCAATAATCTGATAAAGTGATAATTCATATGACTGCAAAAATATTTACATAGCGTTCACGAAGGGAAGCTGATGAAAGAACCCATCACTCTTGTATAAATTAGATTCAAGTAGATTATGTAGACACAACAATTACTTACAAAACTTGACAATCAAAATAGTATTAGTAACACATTCAAAATGAAGCTGAAGTAATTGCATACACATGATTGTAGTGGCAGAGAATTAAAAGCATATGATCTTCACCTTCCACAATTACAAGTAGATAGAACATCACATTAGTCAACACTAAGCGATTAGAGGAGATGGATCAAAAGCCAAACATAGAAGAAAAGTGGACAACCAGAAAAAAGTCTAGCAGCAAACAACTTACAGCGTGTTCTTGACCAAATAGTGTCTGCAATAAGGTCCAGCCAGAACTAATTGGTGTCATGTGACGATAGACTGTGACGAGAGGCAAGGGATGCTTTGATCCTTCCATGTTCACGACGAGGTAATTTTGCTGCGGCTGCTGACCACCTTCCTTGAGAACAAAAGGAACCTGCAGAGATCATAAAGAAGTCCCCAGTTATTATATCTGTAACGCTAGAATACATCACAACACAAATAAGGCAAAACAGATCTCACCATTCAATCCCAAGAATTTAAGGACTGAAAAAAGAGAGGATAACACAGTATTGCCCAAATAGCCAAAACGGGTTATATATCACCGATTCACCATAGACTTCTAGAGGGAAGAACTTTTGATTTATAGCTTTCAACACTACCAAGTTAAAAGTAATACACTCTATAATTTCTAGTTAATGTAATACTGAGAGAAGGTTTTAATATCTTTAGATGCTTGATCTAGTCATGTGTTGCAAAACCAAAAATTGAGATGCTCTTATCAGTTCAATCTTGAATCTGTAGCACAGATGTAGTGATGTAACTCTTACATATTAATAAGCAAGGCAAGCTATCACTTCATTCTTCATTCCAGAGCACAAATAGCATTACTGATAACAAATTAACAATATGCATAGATATTTAAACTGATCTACTGAAGCATAGTCTTCTTAATAATGGCAAGAAATTCACAATTTGCTTGACTTCACTAAGACAGAATTGTTCCTTATTCAATATACATTCATGAACTTGAACACAGCAAGAAAACACATATAAGAAAGCAAAGAAGGTTGTCCACTACAGAAATGAGATAAAAAGAATAGTGCAGTTGAAATATACCGCTCTTGTGCAGAAAGACTCCTCTTTCCAGGCTCTAGTAAAGAATGATCGAACTCCAGATGTCCAAGGCATGAAACCTACCATTCCATTATAGATGCACTGCATAGCATATGTCAAGTAAGTGAAACAAACGGAAGGGAATAGGAGAATTTAAAGTTATACGGAATATGTGGAAGTCCAATTTCAAAACCCTAAGATACATTTGGTATATTCAAGCATGCTATCTCCGAACACGAATTGAATCGAAAAATGGATAAATAATAGTGATTACCGACTGAACTTTCTGGACTACGACGGCGTTTTGTCCGTCTTTGGAAGGGAGAAGAACATTCTTCCCCTTTCCTCCCTCCACGGCGAACTTGGCGTCCACCGTTCCCGTCACAAAAACGAGAATTTCTTTTACGACGTCGCCGCTGCTAATACCGGATGCGTCGGAGGAGTCGTCGGAGGGCGGGGAGAGGGCGGAGCGGAGATCAGAAACGGAGACGGAAGGAGCATCGCGTATCTTGTTGAGGGAGGAGGAAGTGCGGAAGCAATCGATTAGGGCAGAAACTGCGAGGTAGGCAACGCCGACGCCGAGGAGAGCGCCGTCGGCAACATTCGCCAGTTTCAGGAGGAGGTCTATGGTAAGGCGGTCGCTGGAAGACATCGCCAACTACTGGCTCGCTCTTTTTCTTGCTTGCGGAACAGTACACTGCACGATATGTGTATTATATTGCTTCAGTAACTTCTCGTCTAGGCTAACCAATTCTTTCCATTTGAAAAATGTTCGATATTTACTATTCAACACAATTTGCTAGTTTTTTTTTAATTTATAAGATCAAATTTAGTCATACAGGATATTATTTTACTCGTCTCATTGAGTATTTTAACAATATCGAATTTTTATAATTTTTAATAACATATAACAAGAGATATTAACGACGCAAAATATGCATCGGTAATGTGTCGAACTGAAATAGGAAAAACATTATGGACAAAGGGCATAATAGAAAAAAATTGGGCATTTTGAAGAAAAATCCTTTCCAATGGTCAATGAAATGCAAAAATCCTTTCCAACGGAGAAATGCAAACCCAGACCCACTCTTGGGCGCAACAATGATGCGCCCAAACCTTTTTTTAAATCCCGTTCAGCTTTGGGAGCACTTAGGATGCGCCCAACTAGACCGGGTTTTTGAGCATTTTGAAGATAAAAAGAGCGCGTTAAGGATGCGTCCAAAACGATGTGGGATATAAAAAAGTGGATGCGGGGTTTAACGGCCTTATTTTTATATGTTTCCTAATTTTTTGAGGCATAAAATTGTCGGACCTTACCCTCAAAACTTCAATAGATCAATTTCTCATATTCTTTCCTTTTTGAACTTATTCAATTCACTTCTAAATTTCATCCTATCGCATTCTTAATTAGCACATATATTCAAAATAAATAAGAACATCAATTTTGAGGAAGCTGGAGCTCCGCGTGTCACTTGTTGGGCTGAGGTATATAAGTCCTAACCCTGGCTTTCTCTCTCATTCTTCTTCTCCGCCTTCATATGTGAAAGAGAGCTTTAGGGTTAGGGTTTCCTGAGTGTTCTTGACTGTGGTCTGAGAGCTTGATCTCGATAGAAGCAAAGCTTTTGCTTCTAGAGATAGTTTCGAGTGGATTGTGTTCTTGCTTGAAGTTGGAGGTCCTGACGAGTGGTGAAGCTAGCAGATGCTCGACGGAGTTGAGGTTTAGAAGCGATCTGGATATACACTTGGTTTAGGGAGTTCTTCTTCTCTTGCTTTTACAGATTATTGTTATCTCTGTTCTTGTGTATTTGATCTGAACTTGGAGTTGTGCTCTCTTGTATGTTTGTGACCTACTTAGTGCATTTGGCCAACAATCTTGAGGCCACGGGGATGTAGGCAGAATCCGAACCTCGTTAACAATTCACTGTGTCATTTACATTCTGCGTATATACTTAGGTGTATTTGGTAATCTGATTCGATCAAGTCAATCTCACAAATAGCCCAAAAAATCTCCCCCCAATGATACATGATCCTCGTTTTCTATGGTAAAAACATCCTCTCTTCGTCCTCTTCCTCTCGACTTTTACTTTAAATTCATCTCACATGCCGAACTCTGAATATTCCATTCACAATGTCTTGGATTTTCCATATCGCATCCCTTCCTCCCTCGAGAAGTCATGGGGGAGATGAGTTTGAAGTAAAAGTTCAAAGGCTCCAAAGGTGCTCAAAACTTGGCACCAAGCATCGAGCTCCCACAAGAAGCATGCGCACGCCGAAGCAGCCAAATCCCCTTTTCTCGCGCGCACGCCACGCCTCGCACCTGGATTTTCGCTGACTTCCTCGCTATCTTCTTGGCGCCTCACTTGTCAAGATCCATTAGTCAAACACTGTTCACGCCCGGGACATAACCTCGAGAAGTCATGGGGTGCTCAGTGCCTAACCTCAAGATGTGTCATCCGAGGCCGGTGCTACTTCGACCACTTCCCTTGGCGAATCAAGCTCCTCGAAGCACATCATTGTTCATTCTTGTAGCTGCCTCACCACGCCTCGCCATGTCTTGTGTGCGCCTAGCTCCATCTTGGCTTTTAAGTTTTAATCCATCAATAAGTGCTTGAGATACAATCCCACCTTTTACTTCTTTTTACTTATTTCTAGCATATTTTCCTTTATTAGAATAATGTACATTTTAAGTCTTGATTTAGTCTTTAATGTAATCTTTCCCTTTGAAGAGCGATCTCTCTTTTGGAAGGTGAGACATCTTCCTCTTATTGTCATGTCCAGGATTTATTGTTAGACACGTTGAATTCTAATATAAAACTTTAGTCAGAGTAAATCTTCTTTTCTTTTTATTTGGCGTCAAACACTATCGTTGAATTCTAATACAGAAGTTGTATTCCTCCCGCAAAACTTTCATGTGTGAGCAACAACAACTCTTCAACTTGTTCCATGATGGGCTTGGAGTCCACCATAAGTCTAGAAACGTAACATATGTGGATCAACAGTTTAGCACAAGTGACTTTAAACATAACTCTTGCACAGAAAGGGATTTTGTGTGGGGAAGCACCGGAGAGAAACGTAGAATGCATTTAGTTGCATGGAAAACAATATGTAAAGATAAGAAGAATGGTGGTGTGGGAATCCGGCAGCCGCGACTGATGAACCTTGCTATGGTGAGTAAACTGAGCTGGAGATTACTTCTTGATGAAAAGAGCCTATGGGCGCAGGTTCTAAGGAGTAAATATGGGTTGGGCAACGTCCATAAGCTTGGTGAAGCAAAGGCCAAAACAGGTTCGTCTGCAGTGTGGCGAGCAATTAATTTGGGTTTTCGGGAGGTCATTGCGAATGGGATTTCGTGGGTGATTGGAAATGGTAAGGAGACTAATTTCTGGACTGATAAATGGCTCGGAAATCAGGCCCTTGACGACTTGAAAATTCAACAGCTGTCGAGCAGGGATTTAAGTGCTAAAGTGGAGAATTTTTGGTCTCCGAGAGTAGGCTGGAATATGGAGGAACTGAGAGGAGTTCTTCGTGAGGAAGATGTACTGCGGGTCGCTGCAATGGCGATAGATGTTTTTACAGGAACAGCGGATCAGATCTCCTGGGGCAATACAGCTAACGGGACATTTACAGTTAAGTCTGCGTATGAATTAATTAGTAAAGATGCCACTGCTGGACCACAATGGGGTAGGATGTTTTCCAGAGTTTGGGCGATCTGTGCTCCTGAACGGGTCAGAATCTTTATATGGCTGATTATTCATGGAAAAGTTTTGGTGAACAGCGAACGAGCTCGACAGAAACTGTGTGAGAGTACTCTCTGCGAGGTTTGTAAAGCCGGAGAGGAGAACTTGCTGCACATGTTACGTGACTGCAGCGAAGTGGCGTGGGTATGGAAAAATTTGGTGCAGCCGGCCAAGGTAAATCAATTTTTTGCTATGCCTCTTTCTGAATGGATGTTTGTTAACATGGACTGTTATCGTGACTTTGGGACGGAGAGGAGGTGGACGACAGTTTTTGCAACTGTTGTTTGGTGGGCTTGGAAGTGGAGAAATGATAGAGTCTTCAACAATATGGGGTATGCAGGGGATAAGATTGAGTTTATTAGGAAGATGGCGAAGGAATACTGGGATGGCAACATGAGGGTGAAAAATGGGGAAATAAGAAGGGAGCGGGTGGAAAGGAATATAGGGTGGAATAGGCCTAGAGCTGAGTGGGCTACTCTGAACACGGATGGTGCTTCGAAGGGTAATCCGGGACTTGCTGCGGCGGGAGGAGTCATTAGGGATTAGAATGGAAACTGGAAAGGAGGGTTTGCTCTTAATATTGGTATCTGCACGGCACCTATGGCGGAGTTGTGGGGTGTGTACTATGGTCTGCATATAGCTTGGGAGTTAGGGTTTCGCCGCATTGTGGTGGAGATTGATTCTGAGCTTGTGGTGGGGTTACTCAAGGCAGGGGTTGTGTCTTCACATCCTCTCTCTTTCCTGGTGCGCATGTGTCATGACTTCTTAACTAGGGACTGGATTGTCCGGGTTACTCATGTGTAGTTCCAGATAAGAAAGTTCATCGGAAACTGGGAGAAAAAAGGGAACACAATCAGGAGGTCTGACCCAGTTGGGTCTCCTCCACTTGAGTCTGAACCTCCTCCATATCGGCACAATGGTTCTGAGCAGAATCGAGCTCGGGTAGCTCCGACTGGGCAGGCGGAGCCATAGCCAAGTCGCATGGGGGTAGGGCAGTCGAGGAAGAAGGGGGGGGAGAAGTTGCGTCTTCTTTTGCCCGACCCGCCACCATCAATGGACCCCGAAGAGGCAGCCCCAAGTCCACGGCCCGATCTTCTGTGCTGATAGTTATGGGCCTTAATTTTAGGCAGGCCCAACTCTTTGACACACGAGGAAGCACCATTAACGAATAGATTAGGCCCAGGCCCATCGCCCTTGTCTTCTTCTGAGATTGAGTTTATCTTTGTCGCTCTGCAGAGGCACCAAACTAGGGGAGGCACCACTTTCCACTTCCAATTTCTTCTTACCTTTGGCAGGGCTACTGTTACAACCCACGACCTACGAGGGAACCTTAGGAGCCGTACTGGGCATAGGCCCTTTCGTGTTTCCCACCTTTTGATTTTGTGGCTTCCCAGACTGAACCTGAGATTTTCCATCAGAAGTTGCAGGGCTATCAACCCCCTTTCCTTGTCCTTTGTTGCTAGGCGACCGTGGAGGATAAACAATAGTCAGCCAGGAGCCGGCAAGGCGAGTCCCTGCCGCCGAAGGAGTCGAGATGGCTTTCTGCTTGTCGGAGACAGGTTTGGGCGGGGTGGGTTTGGCAGCGCTCGCGGGCGGCGGCTTCTTCGGACAGTTGGCACCGATGTGTCCGTAGCAACCACAACCATGGCAGATCACCTTCAAGCCTTCATACTCCACAAAATATCGAATCCCATTAATGTTGATGGACCCTTGGAGAGGTTTCGTAAGGTCCACCTCCACACAGAGTCTAGCGAAACGCCCACGATTAGCTTCGAGCGTCCTCGGGTCCACTTTGATGGGACGACCTAAGCCCGCAGCAATCTGGAGAAGGATCTTCTCTTCGTATAGAATAAGAGGAAGATCAGAGATGCGGATCCAATCAGGGGAGGTTTTGATTTCGTGGGACGCAGGGTTGAATTCCGGCGACCAGTTTCTGATGATGAGATAGTGCCCGAAGATCGTCCAAGGACCCGTCGAGAGAATCCGCTCATGATCGGAGACAGTTTCGAAGCGAACAACAATCGTCTTGCTGATGGATTAACGAACTATGCCTTTTCGCTTCCGCTAGGTTTTCATTTCTTTCAAATTTTGCCTAATGTTGTTCGTACTATTTTAGAGGATGATGTAAGGGGTTTTGCTATCCCCGGCTTATTGCTAATTAGCCCTTTTCTTTTCAATTAAATGTCAGATAGTAGTGCCTCTCTTTATCCAAAAATAAAATAAAATACAAAAGTTGTATTCCTCCGGCAAAACTTTCATGTGTGAGCAACAGCAACTCTTCAACTTGTTCCATGATGGGCTTGGAGTCCACCATAAGTCTAGAAACGTAACATATGTGGATAAGCAGTTTAGCACAAGTGACTTTAAACATAACTCTTGCACAGAAAGTCCCCATGTATATCATAGTTTAGCAGCATAAAATATCAAACTTCATTACTAGAGCGACATAATGCACGTATGCAATCAATTTAACATATATAGAACTAACTAAAATTGTTCAGCAACAACTTAGAGAGTAGTTTGAGATAGAAGACACTTAAGTTATTTCCAAATTAGTGTAGCATAAACGATTTTACAAGCTCGTTAGCTTCACGTGGAGCATCCATACTTACAGCATGTCCGCAATCCTTGATTATCGACACGCTTGCCTTTAGCCCCAATCGGCTACGTATAGAAATAAATAGCTTAGAATATTACGCATAAATGTATAATGTAGGAGAATGAATACCTTTGCAATTGATAAGCCATATATGGAGGGAATATTCTGTCTTGATCACCCCATATTAGAAGCGTTTCCTTGACCAAATTTAAACAATATGCAGATTAATGAAGTTAGAAAGAATAAAATAGTGTGCGGTGCAGAATTGACTTACTTGGGTAATAGGAGGGAGGTGATCAGAATGAGGCATGTAGCTCATCAAGTGATCCACTAGCTCTCTTCTTTGTTGCTTATATTTCTGGTGTGCGAGCTGAACGAATTGTCGGAGGAAGAAATCGGGAACCCAATTGAAGCGATACCTGTAAGTGGCTATACGCACCAAGTCCCTCAAATCGGCAGGCCCCTCAGGGATCAAAAGATCCTCTATGCGCCGCTCCATCTTATTAAGGTGCACCCTCCTCTGGTCCTCACTAAACCCGACCCCACTGCTAACGATCATGAGTTTATCCACTACATCCGGGTAAATCTGAGCCATCCAATATCCAACCCACCCACCGTAGCTGAGAGAGTACAGCGAACACTTTGTGACACCGAATCCAAGCCTAAGGGCCTCCATTACAGATCTGGCCTGATTCTGGACGGTTCGATCGGGGGAGAGCGTGAAGGAAGAGGAGATCGGGGATGAAGAGGTTGAAATGGGAGGAGAGGGAGCGGATCTGGGAGGAGAATTGCCAGCGGGAGTCGGCGCCGAAGCCGTGGAGGAGGATGAGATTGGGCTTGGAGTGGATGCGGTGGGAGGAGGCCCAGAAATGGAGGGTGGTGGATTCGTCGAGGTCGATTGTGGAGGGGGAGAGGCCGCAGTGGAGGAAGAAGAGGGAGAGGAGAAGCTCGCCTGTTTTGACCAGGAGAGGGAAACGCAGCGTTTTGGTGAGGACGGAGGTCAAACGGCGGAGGGTTGACAGGAGTGTGGAGATGAGTTTATGGGCGTTCATTGTGTCTCCGAATAAGGAAAAGGGCGGATGATCGGACCGGCTAAATCGCCCCAATTAAAACCCGAACCGCTCTCTTATTGGTTAAGGACTCCGGTTTCAAATTTATGGCCCGTTAGTTAAACCACCTGCTTCAAAGAAGCTTAATCAAGTGAACCGTTAAGTTTAGGTTTAACAAAAAAAAAACATATAAATAATTTTTAAAATGAAAATCATAAGTGTGAGAAAAGTTTCCCTGAGATTTATCCGCTCATTACATTAATCACACCGCATAAGCGAGATCTCCTCCTTTCTTTTTTTCTTCTAATCTATGTAATTTCTTTTGTGAGTACTCTAAACCTCATTCTCAATAAAAATATTCTTGAAACCTCATTCTCACAAGAACAAGATCAAACTTTGGTGGGAAATAATATGAAATCTATTCCTTCGCGTACTAGGCTTACTTGCTTTTTTTTTGGCGCTTACTATTTGGCACACCCTAAAATTTTATTTAGCACACCCAAACATTCGTCACGTAACTATTCTCTACATTCGTCACGAAGGTTTTGAAAACATTCGTCACGAAGGTATGCAAAACATTCGTGACGAATGTTTTCAAAACCTTCGTGACGAAGGTTGGTCAGACATTCGTGACGAATGTATCAATTTTGCAACTATAAAAGAGATTTTTTACCCAACCCTAATGTAACTTCTTCTTCTCCATTATACTCGTTTTCGGCGCAGCTACAACAAATTCACAACACCATTCTCTACAATTCTTCATCTCTTTCACTACAATAATCAACAAATCAAGCAATAAGGTAATTTCTAACTCTCTTTTGCATTAATTTTCCATGTTTGATGAATATATGTCAAAACCATTGAAATGGGGTGATTAAACTAGATTGATATGTGTATTAAGCATGTTTTTTTAGTTCAATTGGTGTTTGTTTATGTGTAATTGAGAGTTGTTTCAAATTTTAGATATAATCCCTAAAATTGATATTTGTTCATGAATTAGGGTAAATTTGATTTGATTAAGAAACTTATGGAATGAAATGATTTAGGGGCTAATGTGTTTGGATACCTTCATAAACTGTTTTTGTGCTTCAAATTGTGCAAATTTTGTGCAAATTCATTCGTCAGCGGATATGTTGGCACTTCTGCGTTTTTGCAATTGTGCAAAAACCTTCGTCACGAAGGTTTGATGAAGATTCGTCACGAATGTCCAGTATACATTCGTGACGAATGGTTACTGGTTCTTCGTGACGAAGGTTATACTCAGATTCGTCACGAAGGTTTAGTATACATTCGTCACGAATGTATACTGGACCTTCGTGACGGATGTTTTTGCATATTTGTGATGTTTTTTTGTTTTGTTTTGTTGGTTTGGTATGCGTAAATTTTGAAAATATTATGTTACTGTAGATGCATCCGTCTTCTAGAAGTGCCCGGAAGAATGCGCGTAATCAAACTCGTGAAGAGATCGTGGCTGGAGGAAGGCCCGCTTATCAGCCCAAGCCGAGGAAGAGGCGTGGAAGAGCTGACGAGGGTACAAGTGCAAGTGAAGAGGTCCCAGAACCTTCTTGGCATGAACAACAACTGCTAGCTGACCCTAGTGCATATTCGAACCTTTACGAGAACATGGTTAGTTAATCTGAAATTCACATTATATTACTGTTTTTTGTTTTTATTAAATTAATAGTTTATGAAATTTATTTTATTACAACAGCAAATCCCGATGACTCCAACCTATGAGGCAGATTATCCAACTTGGAGTCCGCAGAGTGCTGTAAGTATTAGTTTAAAATTTAATATATAGTCGATTATGAGTGAAAGTTGTACATTTTACTAATAACCAATTTTTTTTGTAATAGATCCCTACATGGGTTCCCCCCTCTTCTCCACAAGTCGCATGGGATGAAGCAGTAGGACGTCAACAGGCCTTTCAGCCAGAAACACCAGAATGGCAATCTGGTCCAACTGCTTCCTGGGCTGAAGGACAGTTTGAGGGCCATTACGGGGGGGTCGATCTTAATGAACATGGCGATGAGAAAGACGAAATTTACCCGAAGTTACAGTGGGCTGTGCCTGGGGGTCCTAAGGAGATAGACTTGCTGCATAGCTTCAGCGGGCACACTGCTTATATGGTTTGGCAAGGACATGTAAGTAAATCTATCACCTTTGGTTGAATTGTTAATTGCGTAATTTCCATGCTTCGTTAATTTAGACATGATTTGTTAATTGATTTAAAAGTACTTAAAATTTTTGTGAAATATGATAAATAGGAGAGACCGCAATTGAGAAATACGGTCAGAAAAGAGGACATTTCAGCATGGAATAAGCAACACATTTCAAAATGTACATTTTGAAATGTACATTTTACCCCATTTCAAAATGGGGTAAAATACATTCGTCACGAAGGTTTGCAATACTTACGTGACGAAGGTTTCTATTAGTTTCGTGACGAATGTACATTTTACCCCATTTCAAAATGTTTTTTACACTTTTTTACCCCTAAATTCGAATCAAACCCTAAATTCCAACACAAACACAAATTTTCACACAAACCCTAACTTCAACATCATATTCAAATTTTCACACAAACACAAATCATGCTCCTACTATGTAACAACTAAAATAAACATATTACAACATGATTTTCACACATTCAACACAAACACCTAACTTCAAACTATTCAATTTCATAAAAAAACATATATTTTATCTACAAACCCTAACATTAACATTATTAAAAACAACTATAACATACCTTATTGTAGTTCCCCCATGATGGACCATCTTCATCAACATTTTGGTGTATGTAATCATCCCAATTTGACATTTTCAATTGAACAATGTGTTTGAATGAATGTGTTTAGGGTGAAAACTAGATTGATAGTTGAAATGAAGAGGTAGAAGAAGAAGTGGTTCGTATATATGAATGTAAAGATGGTAATTAAATGCAGTTGGTGTGGATTAGACATAATAGCTTCACTTTTGCAGATATAGCTACCTTCGTCACGAATGTTTTATAGTTATTCGTCACGAATGTCATCCATACCTTCGTCACGAAGGTTAACAATACATTCGTGACGAATGTATAGTGAAATACATTCGTGACGAAGGTTTCGTCAAATACATTCGTGACGAAGGTATGGATGACATTCGTGACGAAGGTATGGTAAAATACATTCGTGACGAATGTATGGGTGTGCTAAATAAAATTTGAAGGTGTGCTAAATAAAGGCTTTGTTTTTTTTGGTCAATCTAGGCTTACTTGCTTAGAGAATTGTTTAGTGAACAAGTAATATTATTATTTTATCATATATATTGATGTTACAGCTTTATATGCTCACATGCTATTACAAGTTAAATGAACGTTATGATAACATACAGACATACGCATAGACTTTGTCACTGAATATACCATTGCAAGATGGCTATATGTTCGAATTGGTCTTGGCCATATTCATCCCTGACCTCTTTTTGAAAAGTCTAGCTAGTTGTTTTCATCTTTATCTTTTTGGCCGGCTATTTCTTTTACACCAAGAATTCCTCTTTCTCTCCTTTTCTTTCGCACCTCCTCATCAATATATACATATATGTATATATACCAACTTATCTATGCATCTCATACTTCCATTTGCTAACTCAAACTCATCTTCAATGGCCATCCAACACACCTCACAAAGGCCTCTGGCTATGGCGTTAGCGTTGGTGGCTTCTGTTGTACTGTCACCTTTATATATTAAGAGACACAAGAATGAGACGCGGTATAATCTTAGATGGAACTCCGAGTTTGTACTTCCCGTTGTCCTAGCCGGGCTCATTATAGCGATTAAAACGACTTCCTCATTGTCGTCTTCATCATCCTCATTGTCGGTCATTCATGAGTTGGACCCTTCATCGGTGATTAGAGTTGGGGGGTCTTCATGGGGGTTAGCTATACTTCTGGTTATGTTGTTGATTGTCCTGTCTTGGAAAGACTCTCTTCGACATTTCTTGTGGAAGTGAATTACCCTCTTGGTTAAAGCATATATAGGCCTTATTTGTATCTTTTCATTTGAGAAGCTTGTTATATATGTGTAATACATACTTTCTACGTACGCACTATGTTGCGATTTTTGTTAGTTTGCTTTTCCGATGACTCTTAGATGAACTTTCTGATTCACCCTTCTTTTAGTGTATCGACACGTTTGAAACTAAATAATGATGGAAAGTGGAAACTTGCAAGTTGCAGCATTCTTAAAGTCGCAATGACAAAAAGATGTTGGGCTAGTTTATTGGGCCTGACCTACCGTCTTTGGGCTGACTTAATAATTAGTATGTTGTATTGTGATGAACGGTACATAAGAATGAGGGATCCAGTGTAAGCAGCAGTGATGAACTTTCATCACGTCAATGACATCTGTTTCTAGTCGAATAGAAGAAGAAAGAACTACGGAGTATGGGTCGATTGATGCGCCCCTGCCTAGCTCCAAGACTAGCCTAGTAGCTCCTCCAAGGCTCACTCGACACACCCGGAGAATCCTAGCTGAAATGGACAAGGTGTGGAGCCAAAGCACCAAGACTCAACCCATGTTGAGGTTAGGTGCCCGGAAGCGAGCCAAGCGCAAGAAGGCTCCATGTCATGCCATGACACTCAGCCCACGCCAACGCTCCCCAAGCCAAGCATCCAGCCATGCTCGAGTCAAGACCCCCAGCGCCCGGCCAGCGGTGCCCGTCAAAGTGGAGCTCCAAGACTTCTCTGAGCGCCCCTCCAGTTTCCTCGAGCCATCTTCAGCCCTAGACCATGGACCACCTCCAACGTTCAAAGGGATCATTGAGCGCCCGTGGAAACCTCCAGCGAGCCAGCCAATGCCAAGGAGCCTTCGCCCGCGCCCGCGCCCAAATCACATAGCCTTGATGAAGGCTCATCTACAGTTCCAGCTCGGGCGCACCAAGGCTCATCTTGAGCGCAACCCCATGGTTGCCGGTGACTCTGGACTCAACGTCGTGGTGCCTCTTCTCCGCGCCGAGATTGCCCGAAGGTGATTTTCATTACAAGGCGCGCCTATTTGCATTTTGTTGTCTCTATTTGTTTTTGTTGTCTCAAACATTGGTTGTTTCTATTTGGGATTTGTTGTCCCTATTTGAGATGTGTTGTCTCTATTTGGGATTTGTTGTCTCGGTCCCATGTTCGGAGACTTTCCATTTTAAGGAAGTTGTTTAGCTCGGGTTTTGCTAGCGTTTTAGAACTTTCTATTTTTAGAAAGTTTCTAAATATGGAGTGGTCCAACCTTGCATGGTTTGGGCCGTCCTATTGGGCTCTTGGCACTCAAGCCCAAGCTCGCCCAAGCACTAGCCCAAGCCTAGCCGCCACCTCCTTTGTTTGCCCTAGGTTTAGTCGTCTCTTTTGCATTGTTTTTCCTTTATAAGGCTGCAGCCTCCATCATTGTAATCTCACGTTTAGTTTGAATCAAGAACCTTTGTTGAGACGAGTTTTCCTCCATCTTCTTGATCTAGGTGTCACCAATCCTACGGGCTCTGTCTTCTCATCTCCTTCACCATATCCCTAGCCAAAAGTTCTCATATCTTCTAGTCTCTTTCCTCTACATCCCTATCCAAAACTTCCTTTCGTTTGAGTGTCCCTCAATCACCATAGTCGAACCCTTCACAAACCTAGCTTGTCGAGTTTACTCTTCATTCATATCCCAATTCGTCAAGGAAACTTGACATCTACATCAAATCCTTCTGCTGCATACTCCCATTTCGACCCTCACTTCCCCCAAAAGACATCCACCAAAACACTTCTAAGGTTTCAGTCGAAGATCCTCGAGCGCTATTGGCTTTCCGGAGACGAGGCGCGCATCAACTGGCATCAGAGCAAGGTCATCTTGTAAGTGTTAATTGTCTTTTACAAGTTATCATTTCATTTCACTCGAGTATTAGCCTTATTCCATTTGATCCATTGCTGATTTTTTTTTTCTTCAACCCATTGTTTGCTCACGGCTTTTGCTCCATAAATTGTAAAAAAATACCAAAAAAATTATTCACTTGCCTTAGGAGACTTTCCTTGTGAAATACTTGGAAGTTATTGAAAGATATTGGCCGAAAATATTGCTAGCCTTTGACCTAAGAGATTGCCGAAAATATTTGCTTGATTTTCTTGTTAGAATCTTTGCATATATTTTCATATCCTTTTGTTAAGATTAGTATATTGTTGAGATTTGATTTACTATCTTGTTTGGCCGATTACTCTCTCTCCTATCTTGAGCATATCTTTTGCTTTCTTGCTACATATATCTCGAACCATAAAATATCTATAAGATCAAATCAAATCGAGATCTATTTAAAAAAAAAAGTTAAGTCAAAAGACTTCTAGTTCGGCCAAGGCACAACCCAAATAAGGTAACCCTTGAGTCTACACTGTGTTTGGTTCGTCCATTTTCATATCTCTCCATCGTCTAGAGTCGCTTGATTGTTCATCTTGTCTTTGCATGCTACTTTCTTGCATTTGTGATTGATTAGTTCGCATAAGTGACTTGCTTGAATTTCTTGCATCTTTTTCGGTTGTTTCTTGAGACCATAGCCAGCCAACACCGCCAAACGGCCAGCCAAATTAGACACCTTCGAGTGCTTTGATAGGTTACTTGTTTAGACGGTTACTCTTGCTTGGTTTCTTTGCTTCTGTTCTTGCTTTTGTGCACTTGATCTCTTGCCATGACTATCTCTATAGGTACTTTTACTGACCCCGAGGATCAAACCAACTCAGGCAACAACAACAACCAATAACCTCTTCTCCCCAACCCACCACAAGAGACAACCCAAGTAGAAGACGCAAATACAAGAGCTGCGCAAGACTTGGCTGAGGCTCTTGATTAGATTAGAGCATTGAGGCAAAGGATGGCCTACGTAGAGCAAGAACACCGAGCTCTTTCAGTTACCCTTGCGCCGCCTCAAGTGACAAACCAAGGTGTCAATGCAGCGCAACAACTCCCAGGGCTTGCTACTCAAAGCTCCCATGAAGTACAATGACCTCGGCACCCACAAGACAAAGGTAAGTCAGCAATGCCTTCCAGTTCCCAACAACAGCCCCTAAGGTGACTACACTCCATCATTGAAAGTTGCCAAGAAGGAGAACATGATGATCGCTTCAGACCCTTGCGCTCACCACTTGAAACCGAGAGTGAGGGTCACACAAGTGAAGGCGGTCGTCATGACCAAGAAGAGAGGTCTGCAGAGCGCCATCAAGCACATCAACGAGAGCATGAAAATGCTCGAGAAAGGGAGCGAGAGTGCCCTGCACAAGTGCTCAGAAGTGCTCAACGCCAAGTCACCGAGCGCTCACCCGAGCGCAACTGAGACGGCTCCGGGCCTTCCCGACGCCATAGGTCCAGGCGTGATTCTGCCTTTGATGTTGAGCAATACGCTCATTTTCAGAGTCCCAGGAGTCCATGGGAACCACCAAGTGACGAAGACTCCCAAGGAGCTCATTCCCGGGACGGCTTCAAGGAATTTGACTCCGACGGCTTTGAAGACGCAGGTAAGTATAACCCTCGTCAATTTCATCCTCCATTACGAGATCCTATTGAGAATTTGCAAGTGAGAAGTGACTACATTCCCCCGGAGCAACACAGAAGAGAGTGCCCGGGAGAAGTCACCAGGCGCCCGACGCAAGATGATCGTTGCCCGGGCATTGGCTATAGGCGCCCGGATGAGGAGCGCCCAAGCACAAGACATGGCAATCAGCCAAGACAGCGCACGCGGGGGGCACCTTCCTCGTGACCTTAGGCGCCAGCCCCACGGAGACAGCTCACCTCCAACTAGCTCCGAGGATGGAGACCCTAGAGACCACCGTCGCCGAGGAAACAGCCCTAGACATGACCGTCACCATGCTGCGAGTGACAATGACATTCCTAGACTCCGAGGAGGCCGACGTGACAGAAATGATGAGCGACGCCCTAATGTCCAAGGACGTCGAGATATTAAGGTAAAAATCGAACCCTTTCCTGGTGATTACGACCCTTCTTTCTTTCTTGAGTGGACGCAGGCAACAGAGTACGTCCCAGATCATTGTCATTATGATGAGTATGAGAAGGTCGAAGTGGCAACACTTCATTTCACCGGGGCTGCGAGGACATGGTATCATAGGCTTGTCCAAGATAGACAACGACGCAATCTCCTCCCTATTCGTCAACGGCGTCAACTTGTCTTTGCTATGACAAGAAAGTATGTCCCAGATGACTACAAGAACAAGATGAAGATGGAGATTGCTATGTGTAGACAAGGAACCATGGCACCATTGGAGTTCTTTGCAAAGTTGGAGGATATGCACTTCAAAGCTGGAGTAAGTGTGTCACCTTCAACCTTGAGGACAAAATTTTTGAGCGTTCTAAACACTACTTTGAGAGACCAACTAGAGGTCTTACCTATCAAGGACATCAATAGCTTGACGCGTGCAGCCATGCAATTGCACAATCAATTGGTTAGGAAAAGAGCATTGCCGGCGTCACAATCTAAAAGGTATGATTCTACTCCTTTGAATTCGGTTTCTACTAATCCCTCTTCTTCTAGTGTTTTGAAACCAGGATCGAGCTCTAAAGAGAAGGACAAGGCGGCAATGCCTCCACCAAAAATCAGCGACATTGAGTGCTACAAGTGTGGTGGACGAGGCCATATTGGACGCAATTTCCCTAACCCAAAGAAGGTCCTAATGACTCAAAATGGAGAATATGAGTCATGTGAAGAAGAAGGAGACCGAGAGAATGAAGAAGTGGCTACGGCCTTGACTTTGGTGGCTGAATCCGAGGACTATGATGCTTATTCTTGTCATCCACAAGAAACAAATGATGGCATGGCTCTTGCCCTAGTGACAAGACGCACCCTGCATGTCAAGGAAGCCCCACACCGCGAGCAAAGATCCAACTTGTTCCAATCTACTTGCGTGGTGAATGTCAATGGTAAGAAAGCCAACTTGAGTTTGATTATTGACAGCGGTAGTTGCTCAAACCTCTTGAGTGACAAGGTAGTCGATTACTTTGCTCTTCCTACTTCTCCTCACCCAACTCCCTACGGTTTACAATGGATTTCTTCCCAGGGTGGTGATGTTGTTAATAAGCAATGTTTGATTGCTTTTTCTATTGATAACTATCATGATGAAGTACTTTGTGATGTGGTGAAAATGGATTCTACGCATATCTTGTTAGGTAGGCCGTGGCAATTTGATAGAAAAGTATTTCATAATGGCTTTGAGAATGAGTATACCTTTACTCATAATGATATACGTGTGAGGCTTTTGCCTATGTCTCCTAACCAAATATTGCAGGACCTTAAGACTAGGAGAACAGAGACGGAGCCTCGACCTAAAGTACAAGCCATGGTGCGCATGCACAAAATTGCGGAAAAATTCCAAAGCTTGGCTAAGCAACACAATTGGTCATTTGACCCTCTTAAGATGGTTGATGGAATTCGGCATGAGCACGCTGAACAGAGAAGGTTAGAAGCGGCTGAATTTGGCACGACAAGACCCATGCCGACGCCTAACCTAGAGATACAAGAGATTCCAGGCGTTCTCCCAAACGACTCGGGCATTTTGCAATCTATTTCGAGAACTTCTCATGAAATCCAAGGCACATACTGCGTGCCAAATCTTGCTCGAGAGGTTGTCAAAAGCTCCCAACCAATCTGGCCACAATTTGCTCCGCCGCATGCTCCACCAGACCCCCAGGCGTTCTCACTATCCACTCGGGCGATTCGAATTCTGTTTCGAGCGTTCCTCATGATTCAATGGACACATGCTGCGTGTCCAATATTGCCCAAGAAATTACTCAAGGCACCCGGACATTTTGGCCACCATTTTCTTCGCCGCGTGCGCCGCCTGAACCTCAATTCCATTTCTTTAGTTTTGGTAAGAATTATTTCCCTACTTTTACACTTAATATTGCTTTGGGAAACGGTGCTTTCTTGCAGCTTGGGACAAACAATGACGTCTTTGGAGCAAGTCTCAATTTGCGTGAAACGGGGACGTTTCACAACCAAGTGGGGGAGCGTGATGCGCCCCTGCCTAGCTCCAAGACTATCCTAGTGGCTCCTCCAAGGCTCACTCGACACACCCGGAGAATCCTAGCAGAAATGGACAAGATGTGGAGCCAAAGCACCAAGACTCAACCCATGTTGAGGTTAGGTACCCGGAAGTGAGCCAAGCGCAAGAAGGCTCCATGTCATGCCATGACACTCATGCCACGCCAACGCTCCCCAAGCCAAGAATCCAGCCATGCTCGAGTCAAGACCTCCAGCGCCCGGACAACGGCTCCAAGCGCCCGGCCAGCGGTGCCCATCAAAGTGGAGCTCCAAGACTTCTCTGAGCGCCCCTCCAGTTTCCTCGAGCCATCTTCAGCCCTAGACCATGAACCACCTCCAGGGTTCGAAGGGATCACTGAGCGCCCGTGGAAACCTCCAGCGAGCCAGCCAACGCCAAGGAGCCTTCGCTCGCGCCGGCGCCCAAATCACATAGCCTTGATGAAGGCTCATCTACAGTTCCAGCTCGGGCGCACCAAGGCTCATCTTGAGCGCAACCCCATGCTTGTCGGCGACTCTGGACTCAGCGCCGTGGTGGCTCTTCTCCGCGCCGAGATTGCCCGGAGGTGATTTTCATTACAAGGCGCGCCTATTTGCATTTTGTTGTCTCTATTTGTTTTTGTTGTCTCAAACATTGGTTGTTTCTATTTGAGATTTGTTGTCTCTATTTGCATTTGTTGTCTCTATTTGGGATTTGTTGTCTCGGTCCCATGTTCGGAGACTTTCCATTTTTAGGAAGTTGTTTAGCTCGGGTTTTGCTAGCGTTTTAGAACTTTCTATTTTTAGAAAGTTTTTAAATATGGAGTAGTCCAGCCTTGCATGGTTTGAGCCGTCCTATTGGGCTCTTGGAACTCAAGCCCAAGCTCGCCCAAGCACTAGCCCAACCCTAGCCGTCACCTCCTTTGTTTGCCCTAGGTTTAGTCGTCTCTTTTGCATTGTTTTTCCTTTATAAGGTTGCAACCTCCATCATTGTAATCTCACGTTTAGTTTGAATCAAGAACCTTTGTTGAGACGAGTTTTTCTCCATCTTCTTGATCTAGGCGTCACCAATCCTACGGGCTCTGTCTTTTCATCTCCTTCACCATATCTTCTAACCTCTTTCGTCTACATCCCTAGCCAAAAGTTCTCATATCTTCTAGCCTCTTTCCTCTACATCCCTAGCCAAAACTTCCTTTCGTTTGAGTGTCCCTCAATCACCATAGCCGAACCCTTCACAAACCTAGCTTGTCGAGTTTACTCTTCATTCATATCCCAATTCGTCAAGGAAACTTGACGTCTATATCAAATTCTTCCGCTGCATACTCCTATTTCGACCCTCACTTCCCCAAAAAGACATCCACCAAAACACTTCCAAGGTTTCAGTTGAAGATCCTCGAGCGCTATTGGCTTTCGGGAGACCAGGCGCGCATCATCGATTATAAGATTGACTGTCGTCTAGGCGATAATCTTACAGTTATAAACTCTATCAAACAACAATTGAAAATTCCATGGACAATTTCAATAATTAATTCTGATTGCCGAAAATTACTTCAAAACATTAATTCATTTCAATTATTCCATTGCTTCAGAGAAGCAAATCAAGCCGCTGATTTCCTTGTTAATAAGGATGTGAACATCCTTGCTTTAAAACTGACTATGTTTTCTAGTAGCCCGTCTTTACCTGGTGCTAATATAAGGAACCTAAGGAATAATTTTGGATTACATGGTTGTAATCCATCCTTTCGGTCTTTCTTAAAGATCGTCTCTCGGGATCGATGATCAGGGACTGTCAGTGTCATGAGACACGGGGTTCCGGTTCTTGCCTAATATCAAAAAAAAAAAGATTGACTGTTGTCAAGTAAAATATAACCAGAAAATAATTTGTTTGGGTCACAAAATATATTACACACTCTAACACGAGTCATCTAATTTTTGATTGGGTATTAATACAAGGTTTTTATTCACCGTCCACCATCTATCTTATATATTAAAGCTGGAACTTTTCTAGCTCTCAGAGTAATTTTATCATAGTTTGTTACATTATTTATTTTTATTTTTTAATTTTAATTTTTTATATATTGAATAATTGACTTAACAAAAATTTTTTATAAAACAATCACTCCTTTCAAATAATTTTTTTTTACAAATTATCTTATCAAGAATAAAAAATGCCTTTAAAGTTAATATGTATTTGTATTATCTAACTATTTTAAATTTAATTATGAGATATATAATGAGATATTTATATATTTAAATTACAAATCGTTCATGAAATGAATATGTGTTAGTTAATAGTATTCACAAACAAAAAGTTAAACTTATTTCGCTTATTTAGTGATAGTTAAACTTAGTTTTGAGACGAATTTGGCTTAAACAATATGGAATTTTACGATGCACAATCTTGAAAATCTCGTGCATGGCACGGGTCACTACACTAGTTTTTTTTATTTACCGTCCATACTCGATGTGTTGTGTATGGATTCATTTTAAACGTGGCACATCGATGACATTAGTACAAAACGCATCCATATGTCGCATATGAAATCCTTTCATACGTCGTGTATGGATTTGTTTTTTCCATAATCTTGTAGATAATTTCAATACCATCGCGTGCATTTAAAATTCGTCCAAAACGTACATCGTTTGCCCCTTCAAAAAGTAAAAAAAACAAAGAAAATATGTTTAATTATGCGAGTGTAATAGATCTATTACTTATAAATTGTAGCTATTGATTATATTTAAGCATCACAAATTTATCACTAAATAGAATCATCATTAAGTTATCTACCATATTAAAAAAAAAAGTTTTAAAAAGAGTGTTTTGAGTTTTAACGCACTTGGTTACACGGGAAATTATGTGTTGTAAATTTGATTTATTGGCCTTTTGAAGGGCGAACGATGTTCGTTTTGGACGAACTTTATATGCACGTAATCGTATTGAAATTATTTACAAGATTATGCAAAGAAAATCTATACGCGACGTATGTATGCGTGTTGTACTAATGCCATCGGTGCATCACGTATGGAATAAATCCATACGCGATGCACCAAGGGTGGTCGGTGAATAGCAAAAATGGTGGCGGTGAATAGAAAGCACCTATTAATAATAGGGGTGTGAAATCGGACGATCGGGTCGGGCTCTGGTCGGGCAATTTCGGGTTTCAGACAACTTCAGGTCGGACACTATTCAAAATTATAATAAGTTGGACTTGGAACAAGTCCGTTCGGGTCAGGGGTTCGGACCAAACACTTACTTATCGGCCGAATTCGGGTTTCAGGCTAATTTCGGTCGGTTTGTTTTTGGGTCACACAATTTTTGGGTCGGAACGAACGGTCATTTCTACGGTCGGATCGCATGTTCGGATCTGGTCATGCTCGGGTCGGAATGATTTCGGGTCGGGTCGATTTCGGTCGGGCCATATTCAGATCCCAATAATTTAGTTATTTTTATTCATAAAAAGAAAAGATTAATTTTAAAAATGATATTTTAAACTATTTACTATATATGAATTACTAATTGCCTATAATTAAGTAAGAACTAATCGAATAGTCCATAGCTTTGGACAATTTCAGATTTTGTACAAGTTCGGATCAGACAACTTTGGATCAAACAACTTTGGGTTTCACACGAGTTCAGGTAGAACAAGTTCGGTTTGACCAACTTCGAGTTTCAGACAAGATCGGGTTGGACGATTTCGGCTTGAACCATTGTAATTATTCAGTCAGTCGGAATCATATCAAACATAAAAAAATTCATTTTTTCCGGATTTTGGTCAGACCGGTCAAACCATTGTATCAAATAACTAATGGACTCTTGTTTCCAAGATGATTCATATCATTGTATTACGTAGACCCGTGAGAGTCTAAGACAAACATTCAACAATGAAACTATGAGTTTTGTAGCCTTTTTCAAAAAAACAAAACGAAAAGAATGTAAGAATTTTTTGTAGTCAATTCAAATTTTAAGAGTTTGAAACTCAATTTATGAGAATAACAAAGTTGTAGATTTTTTATTTTTTTAAAAGACTTTGAAACTTATTTTTGCTTTTGAAAGGAAAATCATGTTGTGCTTATATTATATCAATGCGTACAAGGTTTGTATTACGTACCTTGAGGATAGCTGTTAAGGTGTACAATTTTACAACCAGGATTGCTAACAAGTCTACAAGTAAGATGTGTCACCGTATTGTCTGATCGACACACAAAAGAAAAAGAACAAACAGTAAAGGAAGAAGTAAGAGCTAAAACATGAGAGACCACCATATAAATATAAGACGAGCCATGTTCCCCAGTCTGTGGGCTCCTGAATAGCGTTAGGGAATCAATTTCGATGACCACCCGAGAGTAACACAATCGGCGTACCACCTGAATACCCCATCTACAGGCCAGAGCTTCTGCAAGGAGGGTGGAACACACACCATGTACGCGGTTACCACCCACCATTCGAACCAAACCACTTGAGTCCCGACTATGGATGAGAACTTCACCCGCAACCGATAGACATCCAATTCAGCCGACCCGAAAAAACGAGTGATAACCCAAACAATGATGGATGATGGACGGGTGCGGGTGAAGGTTTTTCACCCCTCACCCGACCGAGTGCACCCGAAATACGTAAAACTTTATATACTCTTAACATAATAATCTCAAATATTTAAAACTTTATGTTTTCTAATTTGCATTCTTATGTTCCTTATGTATTAAATATTTGTTTTACATCTTACAACAATAACTTATTTTCTAATAGATATGTAAAATTACATAAAAATGATACTAAAAGGTATAAAAAATTATATTTTTCAATCACCCATGGGTGCACCCGACCCACCCAGTCACCTGATGGATGGCGAGTGGGTGCACCCGAAAAGGTTAATGGGCGGGTGATGGACGTACTCCACCCACTCATCACCCGACATATTGTCATCTGTACTCACGATAGACCACACCCAACCCGAACCGACCTTGCCCGACAACATCGTTTGTATTAAGCTTCAGGAGACCCAATGGTGGATGAGGCTGAATGCGAGGGTGTAGGGGTCACAACTGTTGTTGTCATGCGATTATGTCCATGAAAATCTGCAACAAACTTCAACATGCCTTCTCTGATCATATCAACATTCATAAAATTTGGATCAAACACAACTCGGTTTCGCCAAGTCCAAGTCATTCAACATCTGATCAGAAAATCTCGGACAATCGCAGAGCCTTGAGATTCAAATAATTCAATAACAACATCTTCGAGACGAGTGAAAGCCCGACTCATATCCCATGACAGTAATGATGAACACCCACATAATGTCTGATTTTGGGCATAAAACAACCATATTCCAAGTAAATTCTGCATGAGCGCCACACCTAACATAGATAGGAGAATCAACAATATGACGGCGATGGAGTTCGTCTTTCACATGAATCGAATTGGAAGATGCTCTCCACGCAAAATTCTGCACTTTTGAGGGCACTTTCATAGACTAAATCAGTTCCAAATGTCAAACCCAACTCTCCCTAGCTGGTCTTGCCAATTTGATATTGAAGTGCAAGTCTCCAACCAGTAGGTTGATCAGACAGAGAAAATACCATTACTGTTAGGCCACCAAATTTGAGAGTCTTGTTGATGCCTCCAAGATAAGGGAATTCTCAAAATTGCATCCACATCAACAAGTGAGAAGTTTGCTCTGACGACATCAGCATCCCAACACCTGGCGCCTCACACCATAAGCTTAGAGACTGATAAGGAAGCATTGGCTTCAACAGAAAGAGGCTTTCTTAGAGAAGAACCATCTGGAATCTACAGATCTGATGCCACCATAATCTGACTACCGTTTTCCAAAGTTCTATTGAATAATCTCATATGCTGTTTCCAAAAATAGATGTGGTTGTAACCCCCAGTAGCATTCAAAAGAGAACAATGTTTAAAGTACCTTGCCTTAAGAGTTCGAGAGAGGAGGCAATGTTCATTCTATACTAGTTGCCAAACCTTTTTGAAGCGCTCAATCACTGTGGGAAGACCCAAATACTTAGCATGCATATTCACCTCTGAAACATCCAACAAGCCAACAACCGAAGACTTTGTTCTTGTATCAACATTCTCGCTAAAAGAGACCTCCATCTTGTCATATTTAATTTTCTAACCGGATGCTCTCTCATAAAGGCTGATAACATCAGTCAATTGAGCGCACTCTTGGAGGTTAGCCCTAGCGAAGATTAGGCTATAACATGCAAAAAATAGATGGGATACAGGTACCTTGCAAAATGGGTACTACTGTATTGCCCACTTAGGATCCTCTAGTCCATAATTATAGTCCATCTTTATAGTCCAATTGTTGTGATTGGTTAAATTGATATAAATTTTTTTATATAACTATTTAATTTTAAAAAAATAAAAGGAAAATACTTATTTAAACCAATTAAAATGAATGGATCATGAAATGAACTATCATATTGGACTAGAGGATCCCTGCTGCTCAAATGGAGAGCTAAAATGGACATGCCACTTAGGATTATAGCAAATGAAAATTGTACCTTTTAGCAATTGCTATTTTTACCAAGTCAAACAACCCCAATAACAAATGCTAAAATTTTGCAATTTCCTAGCATAATTTCAACATTCTCATGCTATATTAATTTATTTGTTAAATAAAAATTCAATATTCTTTTGACACATCATCAATTTTGCTATAAGGATTGTTATTTTGATTGTTAAATTTAGCAATTGATTTGACAATTCAAATCATCTATAAAATAATATTATTACTACTGTCTATATTAGCTTACTATTGGTGTTTTATTTTTGCTATAAATTTGTTATCTCCATTTATAACAAACTATCGAAAATGCCCTTATAGACCTGTTTCTGTTCTGAATCAGTTGCTTTGGGTCGAATTTGGACACTACAGATGGGCGATACAATAGTACCCTTTCTGTTATGAAGTGTTCTCTTGTCTACTTATTTTGTGAAACTGTAGTATTGGAGATGTCATTAGAAAGTTAAGTCTTGACCACAAAATTATGTTTTGACTAGTTGGAATTTGGATTGACATGTCTATAAGTGGGCATTTTGCAAGGACCGTGTTTACAAATCCAAGATGACATTAATATTTTGATATCTCGTGATCAACTACAAATAGGTGATAGAACAAATCTTTATGACATTAAGATTTTGAATTTAGTTTCTAATCTAAATATTAACAAATGAATCAAGTACGTATCAATTTGATTAAGCTCCCTTTGCCATGTTTACGAATTCTTATCATTAATTTTGTACTAGAAGCACCCAAAGAATAATCATTCACTTAACATATCAAGAGTTTGGGTCTACAAGTTTATTAGGACAATCCAAGTAATATATATCCATAGCAAAACTTTGGCTTTGATCGACATGTTAAGTGGAAGAGGGCGCTGAAACTAAATTACAAGTTGATGTGAAGGTGAATGAGTAAGTTAGATTTATTAATTCTGTGTAAATAGTTTCATCATTTTTTTTTATAATTTTTTTAGTAATAGATGAATATTAAGAACCAAATAATTAAATGATTACTTATATTATATTTCACTTATTTATTTAAAGACATCAATAAGATTACAAAAATTATATTAAGCTACTTGTATTCTCATATGACATTAAAATTTTAAATTAACTTAAATCATACTCTATAATAAATATGTTAAACCAGAGGGAGAAACTTATGTAGGAAAAAAAAGCTTAATGTAGAAAAAACAAAGTGTTCACGTTCACAGATAACAAACCAATGTTCATATTGTAGATGATATCATTATTTAGCGATCATTTTCAACAACAAAAAAACTGTTCACAAAAATTTCAAAATTGTAATCGTCCTTAAAAAGTTTAAATTATCACCGTCCAGATTATGAACATAAGAAACTTTACCTATTATAACGCAAACAATTTATTCTTATTATGTTAAGCCTTATTCCCGAACCTTTCTCTAAACTAGCTAGACGAGTAGTTCTTTTTGTCAAACTTGGAAAAATATTGTTCCTTGCCTTGCAAACATAACTTAGAGAATTTACCAAAAATAAAAGCATACCTTTTTAAAACCTTATCAAATACCGCGTATTATGTACCAGAGTATTTACGAAGGCCTCATTAAATATTACTTGCTCCTTGCCCTGCAAGCCACTATTTACGAAGACCCATAGCAACATACCACGTAATTAGCTCAAGAATGCAGGGGTATTTTTGTAACACAACTACCTATATATACTCATCTTTCTTCATACCCTCGCCTCGTCTCTCCACGGATTTCAGTGACTCGCCTCAAAAGCTCAAAAACCAGAAGACTCGGGTCTCTCTGTTTCCGAAGCTACAAAAACAACATCATCGAGGCACAACTTCCATAAACCCTAGTTCTACTCTATTTCTATTCGTTTCTATTGATTTCTCTTCTACGCAACAAATTACGGCGCACATACACACTCCATTTACCAAACCCTACACGATTTCTGAATTTGCCTGTATCAGATCCATACTCTTCGTTGTTTTCCGCCTCATAACATCCACCTTTATCTTTCTACGCATCTCCGGAATCTGGATCAGTTTGATGGTTCTAAAGCATTATTGAAATGAACGGATTTCTGTAACGGGTGTGAAATTTGCTATCAATTTGATTAATTTTTGAACTGGAGTTGCGATTGGAGTTCGGAACTTGAAGGTTTTGAGATTTGGAGGGACTTAGTGTTTTGCTCGATCCAAAATGGATGACCTAGAGAAGGCAATAGTCATCAGCTTTGACGAATATGGGACTATAGATTCTGCTCTTAAATCACAGGCGGTGGAGTTTTGTCGGAGGGTTAAGGAGAATCCGACGATTTCTACCATCTGTATTGAGCGGTTGTGGTCGTCGAATTGGTTCCAGGTTCAGTTCTGGTGTTTGCAGTGTCTCCATGAAGCAGTTCGCAACCGTTACTCCTCGATGAGCCAGGAGGAGCGCTCCTTCATCCGCAAATCCTTGTTTGCAATGGCGTGCTATGAGAGTGTTGATAGTGAGAATTCGGGGGTTAGGGTTTTGGACAGTCCTGTATACGTTAGGAACAAGCTTGCGCAGCTTATTGTTGCTTTGATTTACTTTGAGTATCCATCAGTGTGGTCGTCTGTCTTCATTGATTTCATCCCCCACCTAAGCAAGGGTACTGTTGTTATTGACATGTTCTGTAGAGTTTTGAATGCTCTCGATGAGGAGCTGATTAGCTTGGATTACCCGAGGAATGCGGATGAGACTGCTATTGCTGCTCGAGTTAAGGATGCTATGAGGCAGCAGTGTGTGCACACAATAGTTAGTGCATGGTACAACATTCTGTCTATGTATAAAAATTCAGATGTAGAGCTCTGTGCTAATGTGCTTGATTCAATGAGGAGGTATATATCTTGGATTGATATAGGGTTGGTTGCTAATGATGTGTTTGTTCCCTTGTTGTTTGAGCTCATCTTGGTAGAGGGTTTGTCTGGGCAGCTTCGTGGTGCTGCAGCTCACTGTGTGCTGGCAGTGGTTTCCAAACGTATGGATCCACAAGCAAAGCTTAATCTTTTGCAGAGTTTGCAGATTCGACGTGTTTTTGGTCTAATAACTGAGGATGCAGACTCTGAGTTGGTTTCCAGCATAGCTGCATTGCTTACTGGCTATGCCACTGAGGTTCTAGAATGTTCCAAGCGCTTGACTAACGAAGATGGGAGACGACTTTTGACAGATCTTTTGGATGAGGTCTTGCCTTCAGTTTTCTTTGTGATGCAGAACTGTGAGGTTGATGCTACATTTAGCATAGTACAGTTTCTATCTGGGTATGTGTCTACAATGAAAAGCCTCTCTACATTAACTGAGAAACAGCTTGTTCATGTAAGCCAAATATTGGAAGTGATCAGGTCTCAAATATGTTATGATCCTGATTATCGTGATCAACTTGATAGCTTAGATATGATTGGTAAAGAAGAAGAAGAGAGAATGCTCGAGCATAGGAAGGATCTGTTTGTTCTACTTCGTGTTGTGGGACGTGTGGCACCTGAAGTTACACAAATGTTTATCAGGAACTCATTAGCTAGCTCTGTTGCATCTTCTTCTGGTCGGAATATTGAAGAGGTTGAAGCTGCACTCTCTCTTCTTTATGCTCTTGGGGAGTCAATGAGTGATGAAGCAATGAGAAACGGGAGTGGGCTCTTGGGCGAGTTGGTTCCCATGCTTTTATCAATGAGGTTTCCTTGTCAGTCTAATAGGCTGGTTGCTTTAACGTACTTGGAGACAATGTCAAGGTTTATGAAATTTGTTCAGGAGAACACCCAATATATACCAATGGCTCTTGCGGCTTTTCTAGATGAAAGAGGCATTCACCATCCAAATATCAATGTCAGTCGGAGGGCAAGTTATCTGTTCATGAGGGTTGTAAAATTGCTGAAATCAAAACTGATACCTTATATAGACACAATTTTGCAGGTCTCTTCTAATCTCCAACCAGTGTTTCTGTACCTTTTTATGCTTTATAATGGCCTACATTATCGATAGTCCATATATTTTATTTACTGAACTATCATTATTATGGTTGTCAGAGCTTGCAAGATACAGTTGCTCAGTTTACTAGCATGGGATCTTCAACAAAGGAGATTTCTGGATCTGAAGATGGAAGTCATATATTTGAGGTAATTATTTTTCCTGTGTTTGTTCATAATTTCACATTAGACATAAGCTTGGTATGCATGAGACATTGGGCTTTATTTTTTTTAATTTTGGGCTTTATTGATAACAATGAATATTTTGTAGGCAATTGGTATATTGATTGGGATGGAAGATGTACCCCTGGAAAGGCAAACTGATTATCTATCTTCGTTACTCACTCCCCTTTGTGGACAGGTTGAGTACAGTTCCCGTACGATTATCTTAGAATTTGATGCTGATACTTGATTTATGAGTGGAAAATGGTTTTTTGTTGGTCCAGGTTGAAGCATTCCTTGCCAATGCAAAAGTACAGAATGTGGATGACACTCCATCAAATTTTGTGGTTGTTCAGCAAATTATAATGGCTATTAATGCACTCAGCAAGGTCCTTCTCTTCATGATTAAATTGTAATATATGTTGGCTTAATGGGAAAGTTATTGTATCTGCTTAAAGTAGATGTTTTACATGTATTTAGATCAAGAATTTGTACTTCACTTATATTTCATATGCTTTTAGTTGTTTTTGTAACTGCATTTGACTTCCATGATTCTCAAACTCCTTCTTTTTGGCAGGGATTCAACGAGCGTCTTGCGACTACCAGTCGTCCTGCTGTTGGTAAT
Organism: Oxyria digyna; assembly: GCA_029168935.1. Lineage (NCBI taxonomy): Eukaryota > Viridiplantae > Streptophyta > Magnoliopsida > Caryophyllales > Polygonaceae > Oxyria > Oxyria digyna. Next base: position 8,400,881 of record JAPVLV010000010.1, on the reverse strand, counting down.
ATGTTTAAGCAGGTCAGTTGGGTACTGTTGTTGTGTTTTAACTCTGTTCATAATTTGTTTTGCACCTTAATCTGCTGTCCTTTTCATACCTTTTCGTGAGTCTGTATCAAGTGGGGAATGGTTTAGTAGTGAAGGCATAAGGGAAGCATAGCTTATACTTAATAGCTTTAGTCCACATTCCTCTTTGGACTTTTGCAAGTAATATCATGATTTTTTTTGCCACTATTTGATGTTGAAACCATATGAAAGTAAGATGTGTCAGTAAACCACTATTGATGTAAAAGACTGAGAGTAAGGATTTTCCAAATGATAAACCACCTGCTACTTCATCTTTGTTGTTTCCTCCCCTCTATATATGGTTTGGTTAAGCTTTGTTTTCCTGTTCAAGTTATCATTTGCTTTCCTGGCCAGTTTAAACAGTCATGGGAAAATGTGCATCTGGTTTTCCTCAGCTGAAAGTCCCTTTTCTTTTAATTATCTCAAACTTCATTTCGTAGCTAACTTTTAATTTTATCTCTTTTAATTTATTCTAGACATTGGATGTGCTGGTCCAAATACTCATTGTATTTCCAAAAGTCGAGTCTTTGCGGATAAAGGTGGGTACTTATTGTTTTGTATGGTTAATGATATAAAGAGATGGATACCTAACCTGGATTTGAATGTTCAGGTCACATCATTTATCCATCGTATGGTGGAGACTCTAGGTGCATCCATTTTTCCTCACTTGCCTAAGGCATTGGAGCAGCTTCTTGCAGAAAGTGAGGTAAGAACAATTCTCTTTTCTATTTCTCTGGTTATTTTGTATTATACCTTCTACAGTTCAGCTAAATCCTAGTAGTCTTTTCCTTGTTGGGTTCTCACAATATTAATTTAATCATGTTGCTACGAAGTCTGAATATAGTATAGTATTATAAGTTCATCGTTCAGTTTGTGAAAGTTATATTAGGATTTTTATAGAAAGCATGGCATTAATTTGGGTCGGTTGTTGTGACGGATCAACATTAAAAGACCGACTCTTTTCTAATTTTTTCACTTATTTCCTGCTATGTTTGTACGACAACCCTGTAGGGTTTACTTCTCATAATTGCCTTCCTTTATTTACAAGTTGCTCACTGTATAATCATTGATGAATGAAATACCAATGGTGTAATGGAATTTGGTGTTCTATTATCTTTGGAATTTCAGTTGCTCTATTAACATCTCTTCAATGGCGCTTAATCATTTTATTTGACTTGTTATCCTTGGCAGCCAAAGGAGATGGTCGGCTTTCTTGTGTTGCTCAATCAGCTTATATGCAAATTCAGCACTTCGGTGCATAACATATTGGAAGAAGTATTTCCTGCTATAGCTAGTAGGATATTTTCTGTCCTCCCACAAGAAGAATTTCCTTCTGGACCTAATACTGAGGTAGTAATACTTCTGTATTTGAATTTCAATTTTTTCAATTTGCTTTAGAAACCATGTACATAATGATGACCATGCATATATATATTTGTTAAGTGCAAATCGGATAAAATGGTTACAATGATTGAGTTCATTGATTGTGGTAAGTGTTCTTATGTGCTTCACCCTTGTTTTGGAAGTTCAGTGTAGCCTTTTAATCTTAGTTAAATATTTCCGGACTGATTCATGCTAGGATCAGATCATGACATGGAAACACCTTCATTAAGTTTGATCATTTGTGTTTTGGGTAGTGTTAGGTAGGGAGCATAAGCTAAACATGAACTTATCTTTCTCTGTTTAGTTAAATTTCAGATTGTGAATTTACGATTTCAGACTTCTAACCTAATGCTTTTATAGGAGCTTCGCGAATTGCAAGAGCTTCAGCGGACCTTGTATACATTTCTTCATGTGATCAGTACACATGACTTGGCTTCTATTTTTCTCTTACCTAAAAGTAGGCCTCATTTGGACCGGGTTATGCAGCTGCTACTCTATGCATCTTGTAACCATAAAGATATGGTTGTAAGAAAGGTATTCCTTATTCTCATCCTTTGGTTACATAACTTTAGGGAGAATTTCTTACATGCCCATAGAAACTTGGCTAATTTGATATATATCCGTAAAATTATATCCATCATTTTCACGGGTATTTTTTTTAAACGTTGGATAATTATTCAGATTGTAAGAAAGGTCATTGATTGGTATCCAAATGTTGGATAATTAATCAGATTATTGTCTCTCTTAAATGATTCTTCAAAAACAATTTTATTTTAGATAAAAAATACCCCCAAATTATATCTTTTCACATAGATATTCACAAAAATGGAAATTACATGATATCACCCACAATCAGAGACCTTTGTATAAATCAGTTATGCATAAAAGTAAAAAAATACACAAAATCATCATTTTTATGGATTTTGGTTACTATTCAAATTTGGAGGGTTTTAAGAAAACCAATGAAATATATTTGTATTATCCTATTGCTGATAGAGATTTCTATTTACTCTATGGAAGTAGAGTTAATCTGATGCTTACATCTCTTGTTGGTAAACAGACATGTGTGCAGATATTTATCAGGCTAATCAAAGATTGGTGCGGTGGACCTTTTGGAGAAGAGAAGGTATCCTATCCTCTATTCTAGCATGAACATCTCTGTTTCATAAAATTTTAATTTCTGATCAATTTACCAGGTACCGGGATTTGAGAGGTTCATCATTGAGGTTTTTGCAACAAATTGTTGCTTGTATAGTGTTATGAACAAATCATTTGAGTTCCGCGATGCAAATACTGTAAGTTGCCATACTCTTACAGACTTTCTTTGCGCTATTTGTAACTATAGCTTTCTGCAACCGATGATCTTACCTACTTTTTCATTGTACTTTTTTTTATGTACTACAGCACTTGTTGTTTGGAGAAATAGTAACAGCACAGAAGGTCATGTACGATAAATTAGGTGACAGGTTTGTAGCTCACTTCGTGTCAAAAGGGTTTCTTGCATCTCATTGCTCCCAAGATCTGGCCGAGCAATATCATCAGAAGTTGCAGGTTAGTTATGCCTTCTGCTTTCTTTTTTAACAAGAATAATATAATGAAGACTAAGACTTAACAACTTTTTATGTAAAATTTTTGTACCTTGTTAACAAAAATTTCATTCCCTTTCCAGGAACCAATAAATATTAGAATTACAACCTCTAGATAGCTCTAACTTAAAAAAAAATTGTACTTTGTTACAGGGAAATGATATAAAAGATCTTAGATTGTTTTACCAATCCGTCATAGAAAACATGAGACTTCAGCAGAATGGAAGCCTTGTTTTCAGATAGCATCTTCTTGAGGCCTTAATTTCATGTCATCATCAGATGCAGATATTGATTTTCACATCTTTTTTCTTTCTAGTTTTCTGATACAGGTTAGTATACTTTTTCATTTTGTTTGTGTTTCGAATGTGCATTCTTTCCTCATAAAGTTTTTAACAGGACCCATTGTAATGAATTGATAGTGATATCTGCAGGTTTCTTTTTGTGTAAATATCATGGATGAGCATCTATAGGCGGCAAGGTATACATTTATTAAATTACAATTTTACGCTTAAATTAATAATATTGTTTCTCATTTTTTTTTTTTTTTTTTTTTTCAGACAGATGTATGATTCAGCTGATCGTATATTCCGATCAATGTCAAGGATAAAATGTTTGAAAGTACATGTCCACTTTAATCTATGGGCTCAAGCTAGGGCAGCTGGAAGCAAGTTTTAAGTTGGATTTCCCAGAAAGTTTCTAGTTTTAGCTGCCTGTTCTCATTAGTTTTTCTACTGAGAACTAGAGCAAAATGAGAAGTTTTGGTGTATTTGCTTGTATATGTGCAGCAGCAGATGGACTGTGATTTTCTCAGTCCCAATGAAGTTTTGCCTGGTTTATTTTGGCTATGGTTTTTGAGCCATTTCTTCTTGCTTTCCGTTTTCTGTTAACATTAATTATTTATATTTTGAAAGTGTACTTGATAACTTATTTATTTATGAAAATACGAAATTACTTTGATCGATTCAAGTTGAGATATATATACTTTTGGCAATTGTTTTCCATTTTTCAATGAAATCAAAGATTTAGTGATCAAGCCTTGGACTCCGAATTTCGATCCCCTCACGGATGTTATTGCTTCAGCTCCGGCGTGGGTTCGTATAAACAATCTTCCTGCTATGCTTTACGAGGAGAGTATTCTCATGCAAATTGTGGCGGGTATAGGAAAACCAATCAAAGTCGACAAAAAAACGCTGCACGTGGATAGAGGTAGATTTGCTCGGATATGCGTCGAGCTAGATCTAACTAAGCCATTGAAAGGTTCAGTTTTTATTAATGGTCGGAGGTTCTTTCTTGAGTATGAGAAGCTTCATAAAATTTGTTTCCTGTGTGGCAAGTATGAGCATCTCCAACCTATGTGCCCTAATCTGCCTCAGAACTTAGAGAAGAAAAGAGAGGAGGAGACTAAGAAATCGGAGAATGCTAAGACTCTGGCCGCCATTCCGGGTTCTTTGGCAACCATCATGCCGGACCGCCTTGGAGGGTGGATGTTGCCCAAGCCATGGCAAAGGTCCCCGGTAAGGAAGGAAAACTCAAACCCTAATGGGTATTCCAAGAAAGAGATGAAACCGTTGAAAATTAATTCCTCATTGGGGAGTTTTGGTGCCTTGGAAAATGAGGTGGGGGATATTGAGGTGGTAGAGTTGCAGGCCAATAATAAATCAAAAGGGAAGAATGTAGAGGGGTGCAATACGTTTTGTCAGAATATGGATGGGAAAAAGGATATTAAGAAGGGTCAAAGTTCTGAGAATTTGGCTAAAGGTAGGCTACTTTTGGGGCTAATAAAGTTGTGTCAGAATCGGTTATCGAGGGAATGAATTATGTTAATAATTCTAAAAGGGTTATGAAGAATAGAAATAGGAGAAATGCAAGAAAAAAGAAGCTGCAATCGAGTGGACCTATTAGAATTGAGTCCCCCACTTTTGATTTGGATTTGGGCCCTGCTAAAAGGAAACGGATTGGGCTTGATGTTGGCCCGTCCCCCACTTTTCTGGGATTAATTTGGGCCTCCGTTTGGGCCTTGAAGAGAAGCCTGTTTCGGCTGAAGCCATGAATTCGTTACGTACTGCAGTTGCTGTTCGCCCTCCCACTGCTGCGATGAACTGCGCTCTCTAGGGCACCAAAGGTAAGGATTGCAACTCGGCGTCGATCGAGGCTGAAAATGCGGAAATTGCCGAAGATGATGGAATGGCAGAAGACGAAGAAAAGTCCTTCGGCGACCTGGGTGTGCACATTGTCGTGCAGCAGTTGGATTGATTTTTCCAGGTTTGGTGCTCTTCTCTTTTTTGTTTCTTATGAATCTTATTATCTGGAATTGTCGTGGTGCAGGTTCTGTTGGATTTGCCCATACCCTCAACTATATGATTAAGAGTCACCGACCTGATGTGGTGGTTCCGATTGAGACGCATATTTAGGGTTCTAGGGCGGATGATGTTTGCAAGATATTCAGGCTTAAAGGTTCGTTTAGAGTGGAAGCTCAGGGCTTCAAGGGAGGCATTTGGGTTTTGTGGAATGATGATGTGATTCAGTTTGATATAGTTCATGCTGATGACCACTTTGTTAGTGTTGTCTTGTCTAAAGGTGACATTAAGGCTCATTATGTGTTTTTGTATGGTCCTCTTACTGTTCATAGGCATCGCAGATTCTGGGATGCTCTTAGTGATGAGATAGCGTCTATTCAGGGTCCGGTGTTTGTTGATGGGGATTTCAACTGCATTGTTCATCCTGATGAGAGACAGGGAGGGTCTGGAGGCTTGCATCCCGATTCTCCAGAGTTCAGTAAAGTTATTGATGATAATGCTTTGATTGATATGGGTTTTATGGGTCAGAAGTTCACTTGGTCTAGGGGATTGTCTCCGGAGACGCTTATCTCGAAAAGACTGGATCACTTCCTCATGAACTTGGAAAGTTGTCTCTTGTGCCCTAATGCGTCTGTTCGTCACCTTCCTCGTTTTTGTTCGGATCATTCGCTTTGCTTCTTTAGATGTTGCCCGGGGTTTCTTTTGACAAAGGCAGGAGGCCTTTTCGATTTTAAGCGGCTTGGCTTGCTCATCCCGAGTTTTTGAATTTCATTCAGAGTGCTTGGGTTCGTGACTGCCCGACCAATCAGGCGCTTGCCATTCTGAAGGGTAGGCTCCTGGATTGGAATAAGTTCACTTTTGGCAACATTCACTTGAATAAACTTGGTTGATGCTCTGGACAAGGTGCAGAAGGAGTTGGATATTTTTCCGAGTGAGGCTTTGTTGGTTAAAGAGAAGGTGATCAAGGAGGATTTGAGTAGGGTTCTGGAGCATGAGGAGTTATTGTGGTTCCAAAAGTCTAGGGAAGCGTGGCTTGTTTCGGGCTACCGTAATACCAAGTTTTTTCATGCTTCAACTATGATTAGATGGAAGAGGAATAAGGTGAAAGCTCTTCTCAACGAGGATGGTGTTTTGGTTGAGGATAAGAAGGATCTTGAGTTGCTTGTTGTTGACTTCTTTCGGAATCTCTACTGTGTGCCTAGTCATGATTTGTTTCCTATCGCTACGCCTCATGGTTGCTTTCCTAGGATTCCGCTTGCTAGTTGGGAGCAACTGGGTAAGGCTTTCACGAAGGAGGAGATTTTTAGCGCTCTTAAGAAGATGGGAGGTTTTAAGGCTCCCGGTCCTGATGGATTCCAACCTATTTTCTTCCAGAAGAGTTGGAGTATTGTTGGTGAGTCGGTGGTCAAGGGTGTTCTGGATTTCCTTGCTAGTGGTAGGCTTCTAAGGGGCTTGAACGAGACGCTTGTTGCCCTTCTTCCTAAAGTGGCTAATCCGGATAAGGTTAGTCTCTTTAGGCCCATTAGTCTCTGTAATGTTTCCTACAAGCTCATTATGAAGGTTCTGGTGAATCGGATGCAGTTCTTAATGTCGGAATTAATAGGTCCTACTCAAGGTAGCTTCCTCCCCGGGAGACTTATCACCGACAATATTGTTCTTGCTCAGGAAGTGGTTCACTCTATGAGGTTTAAGGAAGGTGTTAGTGGTTGGATGATTCTCAAGATTGATTTGGAGAAGGCTTATGACCGCCTCAGATGGGATTTTATTGCTGACACACTTGTTGATGCTGGTTTTCCGGATCAATGGGTGAGTTGGATCATGGAATGTGTCTCCTCTGCGTCTCTGAATTTTCTTTGGAATGGGGAGAAGACGACTACTATTGTGCCGACCAGGGGCATCAGGCAGGGAGATTCCATTTCCCCGTATCTCTTCATTTTGTGTATTGAGCGGCTCAGTCATTTGATTATGCAAGCTGTGGATTCTAGGAATTGGAAGGCTATTCAGATTTCGAGGGGGGGGGGGCTAGGCTTTCTCATATCATGTTTGCGGATGATCTCCTTCTGTTTGCGGAGGCGTCGGTTTCTCAGGTTAGTGTCATCCAGCGGTGCCTTGATCTTTTTTGTCGGTCTTCTGGACAGAAAGTGAACCGGGCTACGTCCAAACTGTTCATTTCTCCAAATGTCTGCGAGGTTACTGCTCGTCAGATTGGCCTGGCTAGTGGTTTGACGGTGACGTATGATCTTGGGGAGTATTTGGGCATGCCATTACTCCACAAGAATGTGGATAAGCAGACTTTTGAACCTTTGCTCGAGAAAATCAATTCGAGACTTTCGGGTTGGAAATGTCATCAGTTGAGTTTTGCAGGTAGAGTTACCCTCGCGAAATCGGTTATTCACTCGTTGCCAATCTACACCATGGACACGCCGAGTATTCCGGCTTCTGTTTATGAGAAGATTGACCAGCTCACACGCTCTTTCATTTGGGGCAGTTGGGGTGAAAGAAAGCGCATGCATATGATGAGATGGGAAGAGTTATGTAAACCCAAGGAGCACGGTGGCCTCGGGCTGAAATGTATGACTGACCTTAATCAGGCTATTACTGGTAAGTTAGCTTGGAGGTTTAGAAAAGACAGGGACAGTCTTTGGTGTCGGGTTATGAGAGCTAAGTATGTTCGTCCATCGGGGGCCATTCATGGTCATCCGCCGCCCATCTGGCGTAGTATCAGTAAAGCCGAGCTGAAGGTTGTTGACCCTGGCTCTCTGTGGCATGTTGGTGATGGGAAGTCTATCTTGAGCTGGAAGGATATTTGGGTGGGAGATTGCAGATTACAGGACTGTGCTTTGGGGAGGATTAGTGATGGGCTTCTTCAGTCTCAGGTGGCTGATCTCTGGATTCCTGAGCGTGGGTGGAATTGGGAGGTTCTGAACTCGCTCCTTCCTAATTCGATTCTGTTACATTTGGCGGCTATTGCAGTGTCTTCGGAGCATGGTTGCTCGGATGTTTTGGCTTGGAAACATTCCCAGGATGGTAATTTTTCTGTTGCTACGGCTTATGCGATGCTCCAGACTAAGGCCATTTATATTGATATTGATGGGGACACTTTCAAGGCGATCTGGAGTCTTCGGGTGCAGGAGCGTGTGCGGTACTTTGCTTGGCAGGTTCTTCGAGCGGGGGTGCTCACTAACGCGGAGCGTAAGCGTCGTCATCTTAGTTTGGGGGATGTCTGCCCGGTTTGCCTTGCTGCTCCAGAGAGTATGCTCCATCTTTTCCGTGACTGCAGGCAGATGAGTAGTATTTGGAATGCTATTTTGCCTACTGGGTTGCGCTTGGAGTTCTTCAGTCTCAACTTGGCTCAACGGTTGAGATGTAACCTTCTTCAGAAGGTGAAAATCAATGGCACTGGTATGTGGGCATGTATTTTTCGCTATTGGTCTCTAGAACATTTGGAAATGGGGGAACGCGTGGGTTTTTGAGAAGAAGCAGTTTGTTGGGGATAAATCGTCTCACATTTTGGCGCTGGTCAAGGAGTATGGGACTGTTAGAGAGTCGGTGATGGGTGCTGGCAACAAGCCGAAGGAGTTGCGCTTGATCAAATGGATCCCTCCGCTGGAGTCGGTTATCAAAATTAACACTGACGGGTCGGTTGTCAATGGCCTTGCTGCGGCTGCTGGGGTCCTTAGGGATTCTGATGGTGTTTGGTTAGCTGGTTTCGCTCATAATCTTGGCTCTTGTTCTGTGCCTATGGCTGAGTTGTGGGGTGTTGTGTCGGGTCTCAAGCTGGCTTGGGATAGGGGATACAGGAGGGTTTGTCTGGAAACTGACTCGCAAATTGCGGTGATGCTTCTCAACAAACCTAAGGATCGTTGTCACCCCCTTTTTAGCCTCGTCTCTATGGCGCTGGGCTTCATTCGTAGAGACTGGGTTGTCCAGGTTCGTCATGTCTTTCGGGAAGCGAACTCGGTTGCTGATGGTCTCGCTTCTTTTGCTTTTTCTTTTCCCTTAGGTTTTCATGTTCTTGTTGTTCCGCCCGATTGGGTGTCTGTCTTACTTTTGAATGATGTGAGGGGTTTAACTATGTCTCGCCTGATGGCAAAGTATCGTTTTATTTATATCCGCCTCTCTTTTCACCAAAAAAAAAAAAGATTTACTATTTTTTGTTTTTGGAATTACACGGAATAAAGCAAAGCGACTCGTTTAAATGTTTATCCTTCTTATCTGATGAAGTAATAGTGATTAGACTATACATTTTTTGACAATTTTTTATTTTGTTCATAAGTCAAATAACCCTATTTTTTTGACATAGGATTTAAGGTTGCGTATATTCGACCCTCTCATCTTGTTTTAAGTAGGATTTTTGTAAAGGCATTGGGATAATGTTGTTGTTGTGTAGCTGAACTAGGATAAGGGCCAGGTTATTTCCGTCAAAGTTGTATTTGAGACCCATGAAGATCTCTCGTTTACCTTAGTTGGGTCTAGTTATCCAAAAACTGGTTCAAGTCATTTCGAGAAAGCAGATATGTCACCAACATATATGACGAAAATGCTATGTGTTTGAATTTTCGGGTTATAAATACTAAATGAGAGTGGTTGAGATTAAGAGTATAGTGGACTAAGTTTAATTAGATTTTATAGAATAATCTATCGTAGATATTGACATTATTAGATTCATGCATTCCTCATATATTAACTTTATTTTTGAAGTATTTATAAGGTGTTATCTTCATCCATAACGTTTCCTCATTTATTCTAACTAGAAACGGGCCTCCGCGCTACGCGCGGGGAAATTACAGTTTTTAATATGATTTAACGTTGTTTGATAGGCGTCCTAAAATTAGATTGGGCTAATCATATTCACAACCCTTTATGATATAAAATCTAACCTCGACAAAGCAGTCTCTAATCTTTGTTCTATTAAAAAGAAAAAAAATAAAGTTTAATTAGTGATTATGTTTTTCCTGAATGTTTTATTAATCATTTTAGCAATTAACACACAACTACCTATGAATTCGTCCCTCCCTTTAAAATCATCACATTACCTAATTAGCTCGGGTGCTTTTTTTTTGCCAAACAATTAGCTCGTGTATTGGTGTTTCTATTTTATTAGGGATTAAATCAACAGACTGAAACCCGCATACGGGTCTTGCGTAATTATAATTTCTTAAATGTTTCATAATAGATATTGAAATGATATTATATCATATAATCAAATGAGTTTGATGATTTGTACCTCTTCTCTCAATTCGCCAAATTGTTATATCATTTTGTAATATTATTGTAATATACGGGACATAAGTTTTTAAAAATATGATTTTTAATATTCTTGTAATGTACAGGACAAAAGTTTTTAAATATATGTTATTTGCGTATGCAATTTCTTCAATGCTCTATATGCTAAATTTTTGTTCAAGTCTTGTTTGCAGTATTATTACCAACTCCACAAATTTTGGTATATAAAATAAGGTAATCTATTTTGATTTATTAATAGCCAAGTTGGTGAATATATGATCTATTTTTCTGTCTATAACTCATTACAATTGAATAAACTCGAGGACCAGTTATTAAATGTCATTTCCCCATTGTATACATTTTTGACGTGTTTACTAAATTATCATGCTTGTTGGAAACTGAGTGTAAATGTTTGAAAACAACATGCTAGCATATTGCAATATGTAATAATGTTTACAATTACTAAAATTAGATGCAAACGGCCTCCGATAAGGGCTCAAAGTTTGGTACTTATGACGAAAAATGTAGTTTAGGATAAGTAAAAAGTAAACACTTCAAGCACAAAGAAATTGAAAGAGGAAAAAATGCATACCATATAGTTCACAACAGATCTCCCTCTTTGTATAAATTTAGTAATTGCAAAAGTTAAATCATTTTACAAAGACACATGATACATGAATTGAATATAGGGAATTTAGATTCTTTGGTAAGTCGGTCCTCTAAACTCTGTAAACCTGCATATTATTTGTATATATATATACTCCATCCGTCCCAAAATATGAGTCTCATTGTACAAAAATATCTTGGATTAAGGCAAATGCTTTAACGTACATAAGTGTATTGGAAATGATGAATGTAAAATATTAAAATAATTCATTAACCAATGGGAGAAGAGTTTACAAATGAAAAGTACATAAGTGCATTGGAAATGATGAATGTAAAATATTAAAATAATATGAGTAAGGGTATAATTGGAAGAAGTTTATGGACAAAAATAGAAATGGGACTAACATTTCGGGACACCCAAAAAGGAAAATGAGACTCATATTTTGGGACGGAGGGAGTATAATTTACTAAAGTCTTCATGTGTACCTTTGAAAAAAGTTATTGATCTGACTTTTTACTTTTTACTTTATTAATCTAATGATAAAGTCAATTACTGCAAAATCATATCATCCACTCCAAACCTCTATCCACATGAGAGGTTTGTAAGGTCTATTTTAGTAAACACATAACAGTAAAAGTCGTTGCAAGTATATTAATCTGTCACAATAAGATCATTAACTATTAAAAAAAATATTTTGAAAAGAATTAAGATTGTCAACAAGAACACTGGAACTTATAACGGGATCAAGAGAGTCATCTTCCTTGCACATTAACCATGGAACACCAATATCTAATTCAACAACAATGTTAGCAACCCATCTCATGTGATCACAACCTTCTTGTCCAAACATCTTTCTTTGCATTTTATATTTATATTCGATCTGAAAACACAAAATGATAGCACATAATTCAGTTTTTGAAATCAGAAACTCAAATTAATTTGACTAATCTTAATTACAAGAGGTCATGAAAAAAAGAGTCAATGAAAACATACAACATTGAGTGATGTTAAGACATTGAATTTCATGTGTACAAGAGTGATTTCCATGAAATTTCTTTTTATTATTGCCTTCAAAATGCTCAAAAATTCGATCTAGTGTTGGGCGCATTCTAGTTGCGCCCAAAACTGAACCGGGTTTTAAAAAAAAAGTTTGGGGTGCCAGTTAAAATTTTTCGAGTGCGGGATTTTTCCCCACAATCATACGGTCAAGTATGTGCGCGAGGGGGAGAAAAGACAAGTAGACATTATTCACTGTCATCTATGTAAGAAGAAAATTACCATAGTCAAAATTGAGGTTGATCAGTGAATTTGAAAGGGAGGGTGGGGATCGAGGAATTGGGGGTTATCGGCAGTGGCGGATCTAGAAAATTTCTACCGTGGGGGCTCGTATTAGAATTAAGATTATAAATTATGTTCTGTTTTTCTTGAGTATTATCAATTTGATTTAAACATATTCAATATAATATTAACCCACATTTAAATTTTAAATTAATTTAATTTATTTGTGGTAAAATCAATAATAAATATTCTTCTACTTTTTATTCTTGTATCAAATAAATATCTTGTATATAGAAATATCATATAAAAGTTAATCTTTTTCTCTAATATTACTGATTTTTCCCCACAATCTTTTTCTTACATTTTTAATAATCATGTTTCTCTGTTTAACACACCTCTTACTTTTCTTACCAAAATTCAAGAATAAATTAGAAACAATCTCTATATAACTACTAAAGCAAATTACATTTCTTCAATTCTAGCTATGTCACGTGACATACTCTTCATTCAGGTCATCCACCTGTCGTCATTTCATTGGTCACAATTTTTTATAATTTATTATAATTTTCTCAAAAAAAATTAATTAAATTTGGAAAATCGTGTGAAAAAATATTACAAAAAGATTGCTTAAGATCTTTCAGATTACAAAAAGATTTTTATGTGTTAATTTTCTAGATTTTGATCTCCCAATATCCTATTATTTTATTTTACAAATATATATTTTATTTTTATGATATGACGTATCACAAAAAGATTGATTTCTTAATAAATAAGAGAAATAATTATATTTTTGTGTTATTGTAGTGTTTTCAATTATATATTTTTATATATGTTGAAATCAATTTATTTAAATTTGTTAAAAATTGACCCATGATAATTTGATCAAATAAGATTTTTGGTATTAAAAATTCATGTATATTCGTTGTTTATTATATTTAAAATGTAAAAACTTAATTATATATCAATATAATTTTAAGATATAAACTTATTTTCATATAAAATTTTATATTACATAATACTCCTTACTACTAATTCACTATATCGAGTTATATAAACCCGCGCATGACGCGAGACCTAGTCTAGTTTGTGTATAAAATTAAATGGCTAAAATGACTTACGTTATATTACATGGAAAATAAAATCAAACCAACTTCATGTAATTCTATTAATTACTTAGTAATTAATTACCGTTGTGTAAATTGAATTTTAAAAATATATATTAAAAAACTAACTACTTATATGATATTAAACCAGAGGAGTATAATCAGTATATCACATTTTTACTTAAAATTTAAAACAATTGAATCTCTAGTTTGGAAAATTTTAACCGTTGTACAGTTTTACCACGGATCTAATGAAAGAAAAAAAAGGAGGGTGTTGACATCTTTTTAAATTAGAAAAAATGGTTGATGTAAATTTATTTAGTGAAATCCTAAATTTATCAATGGAGAGAACAACATTTATGAGGTACCAATTTCATTCAATTTTGGCATTGGATAGCCAATCTTTATATAGATAAGATTTAAACTTGTGAAAATAAGGATCATAGTGTAAACTGTTCGTAAATTTAAATTGAAGACTCAAAAGTCACGAGCACACGTTATTTGTCGAGACTTTTTAGAATTTGTTAATAGCAAGTTTTATTTATACGCCACAAGTGTATAGCGAAAATTTCTGCATGTAATATTTGAAATTTCATATAATATACAACTACAGGTACAAGTTGCATGAAAATGTGCTAAAATTTTTTTTTATTTTTTTTTGCTACTAGGCTAGAATCGGGGTGTCATCAACTACGGGATGACCACCCCTCACCATCATCAGCGATGATCCGAAAAAACGGCTGATATAAAGGGTACATAGGAGAAGCCAACAAGTGTAGCCTAATACTGTTGAGATATATCTCAACATATAATGTTGAGTCAGGATTGCAGTTTAAAACTGCTTTAATGAAATGAGGGTTTTTATCAGAACAAGCCAGAAAATCTGCTGCCCTATTAGCCTCTCGAAAACAATGTAGAATTTTACAATTATCAAAAAAATTTAGGTTTTGTTGCGCATCCCAGAGGATATTTTTGATATCACAAGGAACTTTCCATATCTTATTTGCTGCATTAATCACAGTAAGATTATCACCTTCCAAAATAACATTTTTATATTTTAGTTTTATTGTTAATTTTTTAGCCATTAACATTGCGTGCGCCTCCGTCTGTAAAGCTGATAAAGATTGAGTGTGTTTACTATAAATATCAAGAATTTGTCCTCTATTGTTTCTAGCTATACAAGCAATCATAGATTGGTTGTTTGGTTTAAAATACCCATCGAAGTTAATCTTTATCCAATTAGTGGGTGGAGCAATCCATTGTTTGTTGTGTGATTTATTTCCGTTTCTTCTTGTTTTGGCTTTGGGTCCTTTTACAGATTTTATTGCGTTTTCCCATTGCCTATATTGGGAATATGCCTCCTGAGCAATACCTTCTTTTGAGACCCTTTCATTTCTAAAGATGATTGCATTTCTGTGTAACCATACCTGATACCATAAGAATATTATACATTCTATTTTATGATTATTATTTTTATAATCATAGATAACTTTTGTTAATGTTGTTTCAAATTTATCTTTAACATCAATTTCAAACTTTGTTCCTGTTATTAATTCTAGTTGTTGTATTTGCGATTTGAGATAACTGCATTCAAAGAAAAAATGATTTCTTGTTTCATTGTGAAAATTACATAATGAGCAATATGATGGTACTCGGTTATAATACCTGTTCAATCTATCTGTTGTTGAAAGATTATCAGACACTGCTTTCCATAAGAAGTTCTGTATTCTGGGTGGAATTTCTAATTTCCAAATCCAATTGAAAAGATCCGCATTATCAGATGGGATATTCATGGTATATAATTTTCTAGCTGACATTGTACTAAATTTTCCATTTGCAGTCTGATTCCAGATTATTTTGTCATCTATATCATTTTGTGGAATATAAATTTTAGTAATATGAGAAACTATTTGCTGGGGTAAAATCTCATTCAATCTTGGTATATTCCATTCTTTATCGGAGGTTATATATTCAGATACAGTTTCCGATTCTTGACATTTTGTACTATCGAAATATTGTCTGATATCAATGTTATGTATCCACTTATCCTTCCAAAATTTAATAGTCTTTCCATTACCTAGGTTCCATTCTATACCTTTAATAAAGTCATCCCGTAAGTGTAGGAGTCTGGAAAATTGCCAAGATTGTTTTGTCTTCTTTTTATAATCAAATATAGATCTTTCTTTAAGATATTTTTGGCTAATAAGAGTCGCCCATATATTACTCTTTTCTATTGCCAATTTCCAAAGCAGTTTTTGTTGTAGCGCTTTATTGAGATTTTCTGTAGTATGGATCCCTAATCCACCTGAATCCTTGGGCTTACAAATGTTATTCCAATTTGTGATTGGTCTAAATCCTGGATTTGAATTATTCCAAAAGAACTTCTTATTAATTTCATCCATTTCTTTACAAACACCCTTTGGAAGATAGAAACATTGCATTAAGTGATTTGCTTTAGATTGTATGTTAGACTGGATTAGGATAGTTCTACCTGCTTGGGAGATAGTATTAGCTTTCCATGATGAAAGTTGGTTTTGCATACTTTGTATCACATATTGAAAAGTATCATTTCGTACTCGTCCCCTAACAATAGGGATTCCTAAATATTTTTCCATAGCATTCGTAGGTTGTAAATTCATAATAGAGGCTAATTGTTGTCTTTGAATCCTAGAGATATTTGTTGACGTTTGTAAAGAAATTTTGTTATAGTTGATAGCCAAACCCGATAAATCAGTAAGTTTTTGTAAAAGGTTCTTTATGTATATCATATTTTTCATGTTAGTGTTTGCTAAAATAATGGTATCATCCGCAAAGCAGAGAAACGGAATACGCATACCATTCTTATTTAGTTGTATGCCAACTCTATGATTTGTTTTTCCTGTCTCTTTTTGCAATGTTCTTGCAAGATATTCCATAGCGAATATAAATATAAATGGGGCAATAGGATCACCTTGTCTAAGACCACATTTAGGTTTAAATATAGGACCAGGCTCATTGTTAACTAGAACTGAGAACGAGGCTGATTTGATACATGTCATAACTAAATTAATCCATTTATTATCAAAGCCAAATGATTCTAATACTTTTACTATAAAAGGCCATTGTATTTTATCATATGCCTTTTCCATATCTAGTTTTAGTGCCATCCATCCCCTTTTTCCTTTTTTCCTATTATGAAAAGAATGGAAAACTTCATGTGCAATCAAGATGTTATCGAATATAGATCTATTTTGTACAAATGCTCCTTGACAGGGATGAATTAATTTGGGCAAAAGACTTTGTAATCGGTTGGCAAGTATTTTAGTTACTATTTTGTACAAAGTTGTGCACAAACTTATAGGTCTATAATGGTTAACTGTTGTTGGATTGTCCACTTTTGGAATAAGCGCAATAAACGATTGTGCACAATCCGACAACATTATACCAGAGTAGAAAATTGATTTGATTGAGCTAATAACAGATGGACCTAAAGTTGACCAAAATGATTGGTAAAATTCAGCATTATAACCATCTGGGCCCGGTGTTTTATTATGTGGGAGCTGGAATACTACATTTCTTATTTCATTATTCGTGGGAGGTACACAAAGTTGTACATTATCTTCTTCTGTTATTAGTTTAGGAATAATTTTAAATTCTCTATCTCTTAGGTCTATTGTATG
Source organism: Oxyria digyna (assembly GCA_029168935.1). Taxonomy (NCBI): domain Eukaryota; kingdom Viridiplantae; phylum Streptophyta; class Magnoliopsida; order Caryophyllales; family Polygonaceae; genus Oxyria; species Oxyria digyna. Next base: position 8,383,685 of record JAPVLV010000010.1, on the reverse strand, counting down.
CATAGATTGCTATCTTAGTTGTAAATCCTTAGTTAAATTTGTCATAATCTCGTCTTGTTTTGTATATTTTATTCCATCTAAGGATTCATAGCAAAATATTTTTTGTTTGAATGTTCTTATTTTAGCCGATGTCTGAAAATATTTAGTATTTTTATCCTTATCATTATAATGTTTAATTTTCGCTCTCTGTTTCCAGTATGAATGTTGGAAATCTAAAAGTTTATTGTATTTTGTCAACATTCTGTTGTAATGTTCTGTCATTATAGTATTACGGTTTTGAAAGCATTCATTCTCTATTTTTTGTAGTCTCTCTGCAGTTGTTTTTAGTTGTTGAAAAATATTATTATCGTTAGTCTTTATCCATTTTTTAGTTTCATTTTTTAACTGCTTTTGTTTCATGAATAATTTAAATGTATGAGATCCATTGAAATGATAAGACCAAATCCTTTGTACTAAATTCTTGTATGTTTCGTTTTTGGCCCAGTTGTAAAAGGAAGATGTTGTAACATGATCTTACTAAAATAATAAATTAAGTTTGGTTGAAGCAATACTCTATCCAATCTTTCAAAAGTACTTTCATTAGTGTTACTATTATATCTTTTCCAAGTATATGGGAATCCTATTATATTATGGTCAATTAAACCATGTGTACTAACAAACGAATTTAATCGTGTCAATCTAGAAGCATTAACTTGGGATCCACCTAATTTATCGTTAGGCGTAAGAATATCGTTAAAATCCCCCATTAGTAAAACCGGTTCTATGTGTGAATTTATAATTTGCGCTATAAAATTCCAGTAGTCCTGTTTTTGGGGTTCTCTACTAGGAGCATAGATGAAAATCATAACAAAATTTTTAGAAGGTTCGTCATAACTAATAACAATTGTATTATTGCTATGAAATTTTAAATTTAAGTAATTAGCCTTGATAAAATTAGTACATAATAACCAAAGGCCTCCCTTAGTCCCATCTGTCGGTGATATAAATACCTTTTTAAAACCAATGTTTGCCAGGAATTGGTTACTCGGAGGTTCATTAAATTTTGTTTCCGCTAAACAAAGCATATTCAAAGCGTGATTCTTCCTAATATAGGATATTTCAGTCCAGAAATGGGGTCGACGCACCCCTCTACAATTCCAATAGGCTATATTCATAAAAACTATTTGAAAATATATTAGCGGTTTTGGACATCTCATAATTTTTAGAAGAGTGGAAAAAGGGATTGTTATAGTCTGTATTAAACTCCACACTACACACATCATGAAAATCATAACAAAAAGGGATCGTTTGATTATTATCTATACAAGCAAAGATAAAACATCCCTTTAAATTGCTATAATGAATATGACTTAAACCATTAAGATTGAAAATATGCAACAATTTAGGTTTGTCGAGCTCGTTAGTAACGTTGCCACTATTTTGATAATAACTGTTATGGGGAAGAAACATGTCAAAACTATTCTTATTACAATGCAATATATAGATTCCATTAAGAAGACTGTAAGGATTATGGTTTTTATGGTAGACTTTCCAACCTAAATTATCATAAATTGACCAAAATCATTTGGGATTAAAACTGTAATAACAGACAAAATTTCTGTAATTATCTATGAAAACAAAGTGCTGGTTATGAATGTAAACTGAAATATGATTGTAGATGTTGGTGTTGTGATAAAAGAGGAAAATGAAATCACCTACTTCATGGTTAATACTCACGGGAGAAAGTGTTTCTACATTAAAATCATAAGTATGTAATTTGAGCTTATAAAAACTAAGAGTTTGATACCAAATTGTGTTGTCAGACAACAAAATATAATTTGACAATTGGGTGTAAAGGATCTTACTGTATTTATAGAAGAAGAGGATAATTCTCCTAAAACACCAGTAAAACATTATATGTCACTCACTAGTCCTATTATTATGATTCATATAGCAAATAGAATACAGAGACCAAGGCAATATACAATTAATATGAGAAATGGAGTTCCTAAAACATTTTAAAAAAATAGCCAGCATAATAGTACATGATACATAGTTTTTGTCACAGTTTTGAGCTTGATTGTAAACACGGTTGTGATCATGGTTGTTGAGACACATCAAAAATTGGATGAATAACATAGCAGTGTTTTTGACATACCCATAGAGCTTCGATGAATGTTCAAATAGGGAGCAACAGTGACAATAAAAAAAATAGGCCACAACAATATTCCAATCAAAGTTTCCGCAGTTTTGAATATGGTTTTGATCAAGGGTTTGGACATGGTTGTGATTATAGTTGTTGAGAGAAGAGAAAAGGAAAAGGAGAACTACCTGAGACATGACTAAATCCAGAGGGTTTACTGTGCATATTAGTAACATAGGCAAGGCAATATACAGAACTGAGATAAATACAATTGTTAAGATTAGGGAACTTGATGAAATCATAGCAAATATCATGCATAAAAAAAGACATAGAACTCTTACAAAATTCAACACCGTAACTCAACATGAAGAGGTGAGAAACAAGGATTTGATCAAGAATTTGAAACTGATTATGATCATGATTGAACTCAAAAACGTTAGAATAACCTAGAAATTGAAAAGAAGGGATACCTGATATTTGATCGAACTCGTAGGGTTTTAAGGAGTCTTCAATTTGTTTCATGTACTGATGAAAAAGGTAAAAGAGAGAACAAGATTGACATGAATTTTTGCCATAGTTTTGAACTTGATTTAGATCTGAGATGTGTACATGGTTTTGGTCACATATTTTGATTGAAGAAAGTAAAGAGAAAAATAGCCTACCTGAGCCATGGTTGCTGTCGTCAGCGAGGTTATATTCCTTGTCTATGTCTGCCAATTCGTCCCAATTTTGATAGAAGAACCAAAGAGAAATACATAGAAAGTTGTAATTGTGGAAATCTCCACAGTTTTGATCATGATTTTGGACAAGAGTTTGGACAAAGTTGTGGTATATAGTTTTGATAGAGTTTTGGTATAGAGATTTGGGGGAGAAGAGTAAGAGTAAAGAAGACCTACCTGAGCCATGGCCAAGACCAGAGGGCTGGTGGATGCCGATTACGAGATCATGGTTATGTACAAGGCGGTGAAGCGGCGGAGGGCAGAAGAACCTAGAAGAATACAAAGCGTATTTTTAGAGTGAGAAAGAAGAGATAATATTTTAACGAGATCTCAATAATTAATGTGCTAAATTTTATTGACTAAACTAGATCCGGAATCCCGCGCTTCGCGCGGGGAAATTACGGTTTTTCGGTTGCGGTTAGTCATTAAATAGGCCTTAAATTCAAAATGAGTGAACGATGATATAATACAATTCTACAAACTCGTAAAATGCAAATACAACTATTGTAACAGTCGGTTACAACCGAAATCTGCAACATAAAGTATTTATACGATGTTCATGTTTTACTGAGGCCAATGTTGTTTGGCGTGTTAGATGTTTTGGCGCATATGAATCAATCTTAGGTGTTGTCAATATATAGATAAAACTATCTAATTAATCCAGATTATTTTTTAATCGGGCAAGAAGGGGCGTCAGAATGAAACGAAGGAATTGATGAACGGGTAGAGGAAGGAGACGAAGTTGGTGCTTTCTTAGTTGATGATGAAATTAACATTTAATATAATAGGTAATTAGAATAAAGATTTAAAATATTGGAGTAACATTTATTAGGTACATGTTGCTTTTACTTCTTCAAACCCATGCGCACAGACATATTGTGTATAAATATAGGGGCTTACTATTCGGAACACCCTAAAAGTTTATTTAATACACCCATACATTCGTCACGAAGGTATTTGGTCAGACATTCGTCACGAAGGTATATGGCCAGACATTCGTCACGAAGGTTCAAATGACATCCGTCACGAAGGTATTGGGGAGATCCGTCACAAAGGTATTGGAGAGATACGTGACGAATATTTTTTTTAAAAAAATTAAAAATTCAGAATCTTGTAGAGAATTTCAATACGAGTCCGTGCATATAAAATACGTCCAAAACGGACATCGTTTGCCCTTCCAAAAGCCTCCAAAACAAAATAGTCGCATGCGTTAAGTTCGTAAAAGCAAAAACTTATATAAATTTAGTATTTGTATAATATAATTATTAATTATAGTTAAAAATCATGCAATTAAATTTATATACTATAGTTGTATATTATCATTTAATATCACTAGTTTATTACTTATAAAGTATAATTATGCATTATGTTTAAATATTACGAACTTAACAAAAACGATTGTTTTGTTTTTAGGGCTTTTGGAAGGGCAAACGATGTCCGTTTTGGACGTATTTTATATGCACGGACTCGTATTGAAATTCTCTACAAGATTCTGAATTTTTTATTTAAAAAAAGAAGAAGATTCGTCACGGATCTCCCCAATACCTTCGTGACGGATGTCTGGCCATATACCTTAGTGACGAATGTCTGACCAAATATCTTCGTGACGAATGTATGAGTGTGTTAAATAAACTTTTAGAGTGTGCATAAAGATTTTGTAAATATATAAGTCAATCGATCATATTCTCATGCGTGTGGATGAACATGGTGATTCTGTATATAAAATATTCCTTTGGATTTACAAATATTAAACCCATATAAACAAAAGAATGATTTTTATTTTATATTTATATAATGTTGTAATTCATCAAGATCCTCCGTATCTGAGTCAGAAATCTTAATCAATTAATTTGTAGTTATGTGAAAACTCAAAGTAACTAGTTTTGTTTAACTATACATAATACGTAATAATGAAAACTACCACGGAGTATGTTATAAAGACGGATTATGATTAGGTGAAAATATTTTTAGTGTGAAATATAAATTGTGAACATTACTACCTTATACCGTTATATGTGAATCTATACTGCTAATTCTTGAACGTTTTTACGATCACTACCTTATATGTGAACCTTAACTGTTCTGAGTTGAACATTTAAGGTTTATTCACATAGAGGAACGCTCCGGTAAGACCATTCTTATAGTAAAACAGAGTTGACGGGTATAGAGCGTTGGATGAGAAGTAGATGGAAGGCTGAGATTAAATGCATTAAAATAAAAGGAAATTAAAAAAAAATACCAATTAAATCATCCTTAATTAACGCTTCTCTCTCCACTTTTTTCCAAAATTCACGATCTTCTCTCTCTCCTCTCTCTCACGATTTTCTTTGTTACAGAGGCTTGAAGAAATTCGTATTTCTCCTGGTGTTGATCCATATATGTTTGATTGATACAACAACACACAAATCTCCATAGAAGAAGATTAGATTCATGATGTTTCATTCTGATATGCGAATTCGTAAGTTCGATATGCAATTTCGCATGTTCGTTATGCAGTAGCTAATTAGGGTTACGATTTTTAGGCGTTATGCAGTTGTTAAGTTGTCGTATGCGATGCTAGTTCGACGTTATGCAATATTTTTTCATAGATATGCATTGTTGAACTGTTTACGTTAGGGTTTGATATAGGGTTACTATTTTTAGGGTTATGCTTCTTCTAATATGCAAAATAGGTTTTGATGTAATTGAACAACCTATTTGCCATTATGCAAACTCGCTAGGGTTTGCTAGGATTCGCTAGGGTTTAATTCTGATATACAAACTCGCATAAACGATACGCATATTTCATTCACCAATATGCAATTCCGCATCCTCGTTATGCAGTAGCTATTTAGGGTTTCGAATTTTGAGGCGTTATGCATTAATTAAGTTGTCGTATGCGTTTCTTTTTCGACGTTATGCAATCAAATTTACTAGATATGCAATATATCTGTTGAATGACTTTCAATTTTTTTTCCCTCTCAAACCGTATGATCAAGAATGGGGGACCTTATGTGACTAGGGTTTGATTTAATTTGACTATGATGTTTCAGATGATGGTTTGACAAACGAAGAATTATTATTATTAGGGTTTCGAATTTTGAGGCGTTATGCATTAATTAAGTTGTCGTATGCGTTTCTTTTTCGACGTTATGCAATTAAATTTACTAGATATGCAATATATCTGTTGAATGACTTTCAAAAATTTTTCCTCTCAAACCGTATGATCAAGAATGGGAGACCTTATGTGACTAGGGTTTGATTTAATTTGACTTTGATGTTTCAGATGATGGTTTGACAAACGAAGAATTATTATTATTTGGTACTCATTGTGTTATTGGCGTTGAAGACATACTAGAGTTCGTTTTCCAAGGTTTACAACTTTCTAGTTGATATGCAACACATATCTTTAGATATGCACCAAATCTGTATCGATATGCACCAAAACATGCAGCGATATGCACCACATATGTATAGATATGAACCAAATTTGTAGCGATATGCACTAAATCTGTATAGATATGCACCAAATCTACATCGATATGCACCAAATCCGTAGCGATATGCACCCATCGTTGTTCATCAAATTCATCATATTAAAAATGCACTGAAAAAAACTACATATGATTTGCATAATGTAAGAATTAGTGTGCATATCACACACAAACAAGTGAATATCAACACACTATATATGAATATTATACTCATACCGTTGCATATCATATATATATAATGAATATGCATTAGACTATAGATGATATGCAGAACTTGCTAATGCATACACACTATACTATAGCCGATATGCAGAACTCGCTAAGGCATACACAGTATACTATAGACGATATGCAGAACTCGATAATGCATATGCACTAGACTATAGACGATATGCAAAATTCGCTAAGACTAACTCGATTGAATTAATCAACTTTTTTAGTAAAGAATATGCAGAAAGCTATTGATGATATTCATATCGTTGGTATTGATATTCATTAAACAGATATGAACTTTGTTGGCATTTTGTTTTTTTAATATCGATTACGTTAGTTAATAGATATGCACTTTGTTAGTATTGATACTCCTTGTTCACTAAGTGATATTCAAGATTTCACCTATACAAGTTCATGAATATATCTCAACATACAATCTGCATAACATAAAAAGTAGTATGCATATCATATTCAAATAAATGATCTTTAAATAAGTGAATCTCATGTTTAATAGACCTCAAACAAAAAAGATCTTAAAAATCAATTGTCCATAATTTTCAGCTCCCTGGAACAATATAGAAATATACTGTGTATTGATATTCATTAACGACAATTGATTGATGATATTCCCTGGAAAGCTATTAATTGAATCCAAGTAGACTACTTTTCTCATAAATCATATCCGTGATGAATAGTCTTTCGTTTCCGTCATAGATAATCTTCTGTTTCTTGGCCCCTGGATAAGAAATACTGCATATCAATAACGACAAGGCGAATAACATAATAAGAATTGAATATTGTTAGAAAATTATGAATATAAATCTATGAAGAGTGCTCGTCCTACACTCCAACACAAAGCAAAATCAAAAGACTTAACAATTTAACTCTAGCATTCCTGATTTTTCAATTTATTACCATAAGAACAATATAGAAATATGCATAATTGATAAGACGATATGCTAAAGCACCACTTGGATTCAATTACCAATTCCATTCTGCCTTCTCTCTCTAAATCATGTATTTAATGCCAAATTATATAAACAAAAACACAAATCAGAAAAAACAAGGGATTAAAACGTATAAATATAAACAACCATGTATCACCAATAAGATCATGTAAAGCTACATATCCAAACTTACACACAAACCAACTCAAACACCACTACACCAAAATCACAATTGAATGGATATTATAGATATTGGGAAAAAGAAGAAACTCACATGATAAGTCATCTTCACTCTTCAAAGTATTGTAGAAAAACATGAAGACAGAATCATAGAAGATTTGTGATCACCACTAAATTTTATGATGGTACAACACTCCCGGATACAATTGACATTTAACAAAAAAAAAAAAAAAAGAGTCATGAGTAGGACTTTGACACATTAAGAACAATATTTAATATATTTTACCGTATAGAGCTTATACTACTCCATAAAAAATACATAAAATCTCAAGCATGAATTCAATTAATTAATAAGTCTATCCTAAACTCAACTAGGTCGGTATATAACAAATGAAGAAGGATATGAAATCAAAGTGGACAGGTTTTTGGGAAGTATAGCATTGTCAAATAAAAATTTGCATGCTCTTAGTTGACTAGCTAACTGTTGCTACTAACTAAATAATATAAGTAACTCCCTGGTGTTGTCTTGAACTAAAATGTTGGCTCGATTGACTATTCATCACCATAACATACATTTAATTTTCTATGCAAATCTAAACCACAGATCCATCAAGAAATCTTTCGAAACTTATACTACGGTCAATTGACAGAAAAATTGAACAAAACCCCTAAATATTGGAAACTAAAATCCAATCGTAAAAATCAACCTCCAAATCTGCAAATTAGACCTAGATTTGACGAATTTCAACTGAAAGGTGCCAAATAGCATAGGAAGAGAGAAATAGAGGACTAACCTGATGCTTGGGCTCGGGCTAATTGGAACTGTGGAAAAGGAAGAGGATGCGTAGTAAACAGTCTCGGGCTTGCTCCGACAACGGGAGAGATTCGATGTTGAAGATGATAGCAAGAAAAAGGTTCGTGTGCGGGAGAGAGGCGGTAGCAAAACGGCTCCGGCTCCTTACGGCGGCAACGATGGAGAAGGCTGCTAGGGCAAGGAGCAAGGAGAGACAGAGAGAGGAAGGAGGGAGAGACGAAAGATGAGAGAGGGATAAAAGAGATTCCATTCATTTAGGAATTTTTAAGATTTTGTATAATTATTATGATTATTAATAATTAAGGGTTAATCTGAACCATTCATCTAAATTTGATCCAACGACTCTAAGTCGTTAACTCCGTTTCACCCTAAGAGGTGGTTTCTCAGGAGCTTAAATCTATTCACATATATATATGAAGCGATATCAGGAGGACGAGCTAGCAACGACATCACCATTGAGTCTTAGGCCTTGGCGTCCCCCATGAAGAATGAGATTACAGAAACCCAGCAGCAGCAGCCGCGACCAAACCGCGGCCAAATCCGCGACCGCGGGTGGTCAGCCGTGATCGCGGTCGTGCCTCTGCGATCTACTGTTGAACATTTTGCTGAACTGTTTGGTTTTATGTTTTCGAGTTTTTATTACTTTCTTTATTGAGTTTGGTTGAGAATTAGGTTTAGCAGCCGTCGTTTTATTTCCTTAGTTTCTTTTCCTTGTTTTAATTTGTTGGAGTTGTCTATATAAGGAGCTCCATTGTTTACTTTGTTTTCAGACGTTGAATTTGAGTTTAAACTTTGAAGTTGAGTTATCTCCTCCCTTAAACCTTCTTCGTCAAACCCCACTGATTGGATCCGGAGTTGTTCTCGATAGCGAACTGTCATCAAGCCAACCGATTGAATTCGTTCATATCTTGAGGGGACTCTCAAGACATCGAGTTCTTGTTGAATCGAAAGATTCAATACTTATCAAACCCTAAAAGAGTTCTAGAAGCGCCATCGACTTCTTTTTCTTCCACGATCCTTCCCGAGGGCATACGAGTCACCCAGATTCGTATCAATTGGTATCAGAGCCCAGCGGTTCAAAGGTGTAGTCATTCTTAAACTCTTACTTTTCATTCCTTTCCATATCATCTCCACCAAATTCCGCACAAAACAAATGTAAACCCTAAAATCCCGTCGACTTCTACCCAGATTTTGGCCCCAAATGTTTTTTCCTTTGCCACAAAAACCTCCACCATCATCTAGATCTTTTCAAAACGAGTCCATACATATAAGATTTGTCAAAATCGGAGTTCGTTTGCCCATCCAAAACCCTAAAATACGAACTTGCCGCTATCTGCCAAAAAAACCCCGCGATCGCGGCTCAGAAGGGGCGATCGCCGCGCCGCCGCTGACAGAACCCTAATTTTAGGTTTTTACCCATCCAGCCCTAGTTTTCCCTATGTCATATCGTCGGACCACAGGACGGTTCAATGATTACTGGTCTGATGACATGATGAAGAGTGGGACAACTATGAACGATTCGGTGGTGTGAGCCCTTACGCCAACATGCCTCCCGGTTGGCTCTCACCTCCGTATCCGCTTAACCCACAACGCTATAGGCCATCTCCACAACGCTACAGGCCATCTCCACAACGCTACAGCGCACCTCGGCAACGTCATCCTCCAGCACAGGCTCCCAAGTCACGTACAAAGGAGCGTCGTCCATCAGACCTCGAGGCTGAAATTGCTTGGCTAAAGGCAGAAATCGCCATGACACGACAGGCTCTTGATCAACGAGCCAAGGAGATGATCGATATGCCTGAACCTCTCATAGAAGCAACCCAAACGATAAATCAGGTATCGGTTCTCAACTTGGAATCAATAATTGAAGTGTCAGTAATTGAGGAGTCAGTCACAGATCAGAATCCTTCCCAAGTTGTCGGTTTCGTTGAAGACAATGAGGAGGAAGAGTCCTCAAATTGTGAGCAGAAACTTCCATTGATGATACATACACCCTTCACACCAAAGCTTTCTTTGACACCTTCTGGTGTTCAAACACTTGCAGATAAGACACCATTCACCACAACAGCGTTGGTTTCAGTCCCCATTAATTGTGCTTTTGGAGTGCTCCCAACAGATGAGTTTGATCTTAAGAAGGGGAGATGCTCCATATTGCTTGATCTCTTTCTCTCCTGTGCACCTACACGATCGAAGCGAGGGGCTAAGAAGGGGAGAATGAAGCGATATCAGGAGGACGAGCTAGAACCGACATCATCATTGAGTCCTAGGCCTTGGCGTCCCCCATGGAGAATGAGATTACAGAAACCCAGCAGCAGCAACCGCGACCAAGCCGCGACCGCGGTCGTGGCTCTGCGATCTACTGTTGAACATTTTGCTGAACTGTTTGGTTTTATGTTTTCGAGTTTTTATTACTTTCTTTATTGAGTTTGGCTGAGAATTAGGTTTAGCAGCCGTCGTTTTATTTCCTTAGTTTCTTTTCCTTGTTTTAATTTGTTGGAGTTATCTATATAAGGAGCTCCATTGTTTACTTTGTTTTCAGACGTTGAATTTGAGTTTAAGCTTTGAAGTAGAGTTATCTCCTCCCTTAAATCTTCTTCGTCAAACCCCACTGATTGGATCCGGAGTTGTTCTCGATAGCGAACTGTCATCAAGCCAACCGATTGAATTCGTTCATATCTTGAGTGGACTCTCAAGACATCGAGTTCTTGTTGAATCGAAAGATTCAATACTTATCAAACCCTAGAAGAGTTCTAGAAGCGCCATCGACTTCCCTTTCTTCCACGATCCTTCCCGAGGGCATACGAGTCACCCAGATTCGTATCAATATTTATATAAAATAGTAATATTCGCGGTTCACATTTCGTACATAAGCATATGTATTTTTACTACAAACTACCTCTATAAAGTAATAAAGACACCTTACTTTAGTTTAACAAAAGCTTTTAGATGTTATCTTAACTTAATAGACGTCCTCAAGCTTCATAATCTACACTCAAAAGATTGATAAATCGTTATGCATGCTCTATTAGATTAATGAGAAAGATTTCTATATAAATGTATATTAATACATAATTCTCTATTCCCTAACGCACATAAATGTATACTATTCACTAAGCCAGGTATAAATATAGGGTGTGAATCCCATAATAAACCCTCTTATAGAGATAAATAATAATGAATCTAAGTCATTGGATGCCTTGACATCCAATGGCTTAGATTAAACTAGCTATCTCCACTTGTAGTGGGGGTAGTTGTGGTGGTCCGGCGGCCTTCCGGCGACCACCCGACGACTTTCCGGCGACCACCCGGTAGTTGTCCAATAGAGGTCCGGCGGAGGTCCGGCGACGGTCCGACGGTGGTCCAATAATAAATGAAAAAGTTAAAGTATAAAAATAAATGAAAATTTAAGTCTAATTCAAATTGGTGAACATTTAAATATAATGTGATGAACATTTAATTATAATGTGATGAACATTCTGTTGGTGAACATGTAATTAAAATGTGATGAACATTCAGTAGAGTATATCAAAATGAACGTTTATAAACATTTTGATGAACATTTATGAACAACGTGATGAATATTTAAGCTAATTGTAATGAACTTTTGAGTAATGAACATTTTATTAAATGCTTGTGAACATTTAAGGATGTTTGATGAACATTTAAGTATGAGATGATGAACATTTAGGTAATTTTTTATGAAGATCAAGTGTTTTTGTACTCGAAATTATATTAAAGTGATGTTTGATGAACATTTAAGTAAGAGATGATGAACATTTATCAACATTTTGATGAACATTTATCAACAACGTGATGAACATTTAAGTCGATTGTAATGAACTTTGGCTAATAAACATTTTATTAAATTCTTGTGAACATTGAAGTATGGGATGATGAACATTTAGGTGAACATTCAGTTGGTGAACTTTTAAGTATAATGTGATGAACATTCAGTAGATTTTGTACAAATGAACATTTATGAACATTGTGATGAACATTTATGAACACTTGATCTTCATCAAAAATTGGTGAACATTTAAGTAGAATGTGATGAACATTCAGTTGGTGAACTTTTAATTATAATATGATGAACATTCAGTAGAGTATGTACAAATGAACATTTATGAACATTGTGATGAACATTTATGAACACTTGATCTTCATCAAAAATTGGTGAACATTTAAGTAGAATGTGATGAACATTCAGTTGGTGAACTTTTAATTATAATATGATGAACATTCAGTAGAGTATGTACAAATGAACATTTATGAACATTGTGATGAACATTTATGAACAACGTGATGAACATTTAGTAATAAATAATTTTGTAATATTTGTGAACAATTTTATACATCTTTGTGACAATTTTATTCCGGCGAGGCCCAAAGATGGTCCGACGGTGGTGAGAGGGGGTCGGTGGTGGTCGGAGGTGGTCCGGCGGTGGTCCGACGGAGGTCCGGCGGTGGTCCGATGGAGGTCCGGCGGTGCTCCGGTGGTGGTGACAAGGGCTGCCACGTGTCATCAGATGGGCTCTTGGATCTCTCTTGATCCAAGGCTCCACATTCATTCTCATTTATCATCTTAACAAGTATTATTACATGACACTTTTCCATAAATATATGCATGTACTATCTAATATAAATTTGTATTTTTATACGGTACCGAATTTTGTGTATATATTTATGCTTATCTATATTACAAATTCATTTTTTCTAACATATGCCTCTAAGATATGGGTTAAGTTCCGATGAGGATGAATTTTAAGGTCAAAGAATAAGGACGATGAACACAAACATTATTACGCATGAACACACACGTTATAATATATGAACAGGGTCGTCCCATCATAATATGAGGCCCGGTGAAAAATTACTTATGGTTTTTATAATTTATAAATCTAAATAAAATTTTATATCAATTTTTATAAAATATATGCATTAAGAAAATTTATGAATTTTTTGAAATTTTATAAATACGTAGTAGAATTTTACCTTAAAAAATCTATAATTGTACACTTTATTTATAGAAGCTTCACCAATTCACATAGTAAAACACCTAGAAATCTCTTTTATTCCTTAATAATATGCGAAGAAAATAAATATTAGAGATTTATTTAGAGAACACGGGAAAATAGAGCTAACAATAAAAGAAGTCTTAACAAATATTAACACTTTCAAATAAAATAATCTAATCATAATATAAAATATTTTTAATGAATTACAAAATTGTCAAGCGACAATAATATGTTATTGGATATTTAGTAATGTATTATTTATAACTTTTAATATACATTAAAATGGAAAACAAAATTTAAATTTAGACTCTAATTTTATGTAATTATTCTATAATAATAGTTTATATTTAATATACTGTAATGGAGAATAAAACCTAAAAGAAGAAAGAAAACAAAACTAGGCCTGTATATGCCAAGGATCGAACTCCTCATCAATCCAACGATTGCAGCAGCCACTTACCAATTGAGCAAACGAGACGTATTGACATAATTTACAATGATAATTATTAGTAATGAATTTTAAAATATATGAGGCCCTAAATTTTGGGTTTGATTTCGGTGAAGATGGATCCTTAGATGAGGACTGAAGATGATGCACACAAACGTTATGCATCACCAAATACTATGTGCATGAGTTATAACGTATATGTGCATTAACTATAGCGTTTGTGTGCATCATCTTTAGTCCTTATATAATGATTCATCCTCACAGGATTTTTTTCCCTAAATTTGTGGGGGGCCTGTTCCGTTGGGCTGTTTGCACATGCCCATGGACGGGCCTGTATATGAACACATTTTTGTCAATTAACACACAATGTGACATATGAACACATTTTTGCCAATTAACACACAATGTGACATATGAACACACACTATGACATGCACATACTCTAGCGTATGAACACATATGTTATGACTGATGAACACACACATTATAACAGTACATGAACACAAAATTGTCACGAGTCTTAACCTAATAACTTATCCGCATCAGATCTTTTTCCTAAGACATAGATTGAGCTTATTTTAAAGAAAATTGTTTTCTTATAGGATAAGTTTATAAACTAATCACAACAAATGATATAATATAAAAATAACTATAATTAGTGATATTTTCATTTTGACCTCCTTAACCTATGACCTTGAGAGATTAGCAAAATCATATTTTTTTATACATAAATAAATATGTTTATATTAAATTCGCGCCTTTTAACATGATCTAACTTGATATCTATTAACTATCATCATAATCATAATCATAATCATAATATATATAATTTTTGGGGGTGGTTGAAAAATATTCACACAAGATATTCATGAAGATATTCATGAATATATTCATCTTGGTTCACCGGAAAAAAAAGTCCATTATTAAAGTTCATATTTTTTAAAAACAATTCCACTTATATTTTTCAAACAAATCTATTTTTATTAAATAAAAGATTATCTTTTAAGAAACTATTTCACCTATATTTTTCAAACAAATCTACTATTATTAAATAAAAGATTATCTTTTAAGAAACTACATCAATCTATTTCCTAATATAGATTTTATCTTTTATTAATTTAAAAACGAAATATTTTTTTATAAGGAATATATAATTGAAAAAATATTTTTGTTCTTAGTATTTTAAGAAACTATTTCACTTATATTTTTCAAACAAATCTATTTTTATTAAATAAAAGATTTTCTTTTAAGAAACTACATCAATCTATTTCCTAATAAAGATTTTATCTTTTATTAATTTAAAAACGAAATTATTTTTATAAGGAATATATAATTGAAAAAATATTTTTGTTCTTAGTATTTTATAAATGTATTAAATTCATAAACGAAATATTCATCATAAAATGGGAAAAATATGTTATTAAAGATATTTGTATATTATATATTCACAAAGATATTCATCAATATATTCACAAAGTTGTTCATCAATATATTCATCTTGGGTTTAGCTTTTGCTTGTCCCAACGAGAAAAAGTCCAATATTTGAAAATAAATATTTCTTTTTATAATTGAAAAATATCAAACCTATAAGATATACTGAAAAATATTTTAGTTGAAAAAAGATAATAAAATATATTAGGTATAATATTTTTTACACTACATAGATTGTCAGTTGGTAGTTGGAGATTACACTACATCTTTGCAATAACATACTTAAATTATATTGAATTTGATAAAATAATATTTTTTATACCGTTATATTGTACAGTATGTTACTATATCTTTTGTTCATGAGATTTATATTCTCTAGAGATATTATCAAATAAAAATCTTATCAAAAAGGGAAAAAGTTTATTCTTTATTAGCCTACTAAAAAATTTCAATATTAAATACATATATTTTTTTTAGTTAGACATATTAAAAGTTAAATAAACAATCTTATCCTATAAAACAATATATTCACAAATCATTCCCCATTATATTCATCTTGGGTTGGACTTTGGCTTTTGGGCTTTTGAGAAAGCTTGAAATTTACGAGTATCTACTTACTTTGAGATTGAGAAGAGAAAGCTTGGAATTCAAAGTTAGGGATTTTGGATAAAATTTATCTCTTCTTTTTGTGTGAAGGAAAATAATATATCTCTTACAATTAATTATCTTCTACTGCAATCTTTTACGTAACTTGAATAAATAACCAATATGTAACAACTAACTACCCTTTAAAAGATAACATTTTATCTCCAAGCGAATAGTATAAATCAACTCTTGAATTAACAAGATTTAAAATTTAATAATAAAAAGATAAAATACTCTATAATGACAAAAGATATCAAATCATGTCATAATATGTCATAATCATAATCATAATATATATAATTTTTGGGGATGGTTGAAAAATATTCACACAAGATATTCATGAAGATATTCATGAATATATTCATCTTGGGTTGGAATTTTGTTTGGCCCACCGGAAAAAAAAGTCCATTATTAAAGTTCATAATTTTTAAAAAAACATTTCACCTATATTTTTCAAACAAATATATTATTATTAAATAAAAGATTATCTTTTAAGAAACTACATCAATCTATTTCCTAATAAAGATTTTATCTTTTATTAATTTAAAAACAAAATTATTTTTTTAAGCATTATATAATTGAATAAAATATTTTTATGCTTAGTATTTTATAAATATATTAATTTTTATTATTAAATAAAAGATCATCTTTAATGAAACTACTTTATAAAAGGTATTAATATCGATTAGTTTGTACGTGAAGATATAACAATATGATTTTACTCACGTAACTTTTAGAGATAGAGATCTCTTGTATGTGGTAAATGAGAGATTCGCCATATAGTGAGATATATATACGTAAGATTGAAAAAAGGGCTAGATGAAGTTCTCTTACGGTTTATTTGAAACCTAAAAAGGGTTCCTCCGTTCATCTTCCTTGTTATAAGATTGTGCCTTTGAGTTACTCAATCTGGCAGAATAGAGGAGTCACACTTGGGACTATCTCTCCATTCTGACAAGATTCAAACACGCATCAAGAGGTATTTATTTTTTCCTATATACTCTTGCATAAATTGATTAGATCAAATTTAAAGGTTTAAATTTTGATGCATGTTCATGTTTTATGTTGATTGGATTATGTAGATATTGTTTGTATGGATTAATTTGCATGACTGAAACGAAAAAATTGATTTTTCTAGCCATATAATTCATGAATTACATGTAGGGTAAGTTGCTGATTTTTTTGAAATTTATGCATGATTTTTCCCTAAAGTTGATTCTTTTGGTTAGTTTATGCAATCTGTTGGATATGTTTGAACATTCATGTTAAAATCCGACTTTTCATGTTTAAACTATGAATCAAGAAGTCTGAATTTTATGAGAATCCATTACCATAAATTTTCCTATCAAGAGTTGTAAAATTACAAACTTTAAGTGAGAGAAACATCGTTAACAACGGAAAACATGGTTCGGGATCAATGAGTCAGCCCGATAGCCATTCTGATGGCGGTGCAGGCTGGACATGCACGACAACAACACTACCCTGGTGGTTGTGTTGTGGTAGCCGTCGATGGCCCACTACCAATCCCAAAGATTTTGTGCTTCTAGATAAATTTCTGATTGGATAAAAATTACACAAAAAAGGATACTATTTACCAAGATAAGATAAGATATATGATATTCTATCTTAATAAATTAGATTTATTTTAATCAATAAGATATTTCATATTTTATTTGGTAAATAAAGATTTAGTTAAATGTTACAAGATATTTTGATATCTTATTTGATAAATTTTGAGTAACCATATTAGATGTTATCTTTGAATATTAGATTCACCAATTTTAGCAAATTAATGATTAATATATGATATTAATTCCATACACAATTTAATTGAATTAATATAATTAGAAATCAATTTCTATATTAAATAATTAACATGATTACGAGGTTAAATTAAATAAAAAAAGATAATATTTCAACATTATTAAACACTCACGTGTGGTCATACGAAAGATAACTTGATAGAATTTTAGATGGTAAAAGGATAATAAATTCGTTGCCACAAAGATAATCATCGTATCATAATTTATATAATTTTTTGAAGAGTTAAAAATATTCACTCATTATATTGAAAAACATATTTATTCATTATATTTAATAAGGTATTCATCTAACATATTCATCTTGGGTTCGGCTTTTGTTTGGTCCACCAAAAAAAAAAGGTCTAATATTGAAAAAACGAAATATTGCCTTATATAATTCGAAAACGAAATCAAAACTAAAAATTTAATAAAAAATATTATAATTGAAAAAAATATGATGAAATCCTAATGGCTTCATTTATTAATGAATGAACACCACGACTATGTTATACGAAAAAATATCCTTAACTAAATAAAAGAGATAACCGATCTCTAATGAATAAAACAATGTTGCCTTTTATATTGACTTGTTTTATGGACTCTAATTCTATATAATATAATTTAGCCAAATAAAAAATAATCTTCAATCAATAAAAGAAATTATACCGCACAAATAATAAAAGAAATTATACCTCTCAAAAAATAAAAGAAATTATACCTCTCAAAAAATAAAAGAAATTATACATTGTGTTTGAATACCCAAAACAAAAACGAATACTTTTCTAAAAGTTTAGTCAAACCATATTCATATGTTAGACTATTTTAAAAAATCATTATAATAATATAAATGCAATTCATAGAATATACATTTTTACTCTATTTCTATCTTTTAAATTTATTTATTGGAATTTATTAGCGGTGATTGTGTGTTGTATTTGGGGTATTTTATGAACTCATATATTTGATTATTTATATAGGTTTTATTGTAATTTAGATTATGTATTTGTTTATTATACATACCATGTATTTCAATTAACAAAACACATATTTGATTAATTTGATGATCTATGAAAGATATCTGAAATTTAGTATATTTAGATTATTTAGTCAATCTAAAAATTAAGATGAAAAGGATAAATTGGATTCATTAATATATATGGTTAGATGTAGAATACATATCGAAAATATATTTTTTTTATTACATTTGACGATTTATTAATGTTACACAATTATAAAAAGATGTGAAAATAAAAGAAATATATTTTAATATGAATATTTGAAATATCGTTTATCTTCCTTCTTAATGATAAGAAAATATTTTTCAATTATTTTAATATTATATAATACTAAAAAATAATTTGATAAACATTATTAGTCGTATCAAAAATATGTAAAACTATTATTGTCTCTCGAACCGTAATCATATTCATATCATAATATATATTTTTTAGGTAGAAAAATGTGGTAAAAGGATTTTACATATATGGAGGATAGATTTTTTGCAAATTTATTCGTATACGAATCATCTACAACATGAATTTGATGTAGATCCAACTGTTCAACAAAAATTTCACATCGTGATAGTATATTGTACATTCAAGAAAATGTCGGATTTGTGTTTCATATGAACGATTGTTTAGATTTTTTTTTTGGAATATTATAGCTTTTAAAATATGAATATCTCTATCATAACCACCAATTATTATTTTTTTCAAATAATTTCAAAGATAATTTTTAAGGAAAGTAATAATAATATAATTTTGAATTCATACAAAGATATGGTATCAAAGAAATAAGATTTAGTACTAACCTAAATATAATACGAAAATAAAAAAAATCTCAATTTTCATTTCGGTAAAATTAATCTCAACTTTCAAATCAATAAAAAAATCAAAATCCCAACTTAAAATTTATAAACCAAAAACAGTCAAAATTACTTCCTCAATTTAAGTTTTATAAATTTGAAGAGGAATGTTTTGCAACGTACATAAAAATCTTATTATATATGTCATGTTGTTATTGAATTAATCTAATCTTCCATGAAAAAATTCGTTTGATCCTCCTAAAAAATTAAAGTTGAAGCTTATACTTTCCGTGTGTCATGTATATATTTAGTATATTTATGTACATTATTATTTAATTTGTCAAATTATCTTTAACTCTTTTAAAGATATATAAAATAGTTAAACGTTATAATAAATTAATAAATTATAATTAGATTCAAAGTAAAATATAAGTTAAACAAATTCCATTTTTATTTAATAATTCATATTTATAGAGTACTAAATTTTTATTTAATAAATTCTTTTGGCCCGTGCGTAGCACGGGCAGAAAGGACTAGTATATATAATTTTTGGGGGTGGTTGAAAAATATTCACACAAGATATTCACAAAGATATTCATGAATATATTCATCTTGAGTTGGACTTTTGACTTGGCCCACCGAAAAAAAGTCCAATATTAAAGTTTACATTTTTTAAAAGAAATTTTCACATATATTTTTTAAACAAATCTATTATAATAAATCATCATATCATATCACATCATATATGATTTTTGGGGGTGGTTGAAATATATTCACACAAAATAATGGAAAAAAGATATTCACACAAGATAATAAAAGAAGATAGATATTGACAAAAGATATTCACACAAGATAATCAAAAAATATCATTACTCTATTATCTATAGTGACAAAAGATATTTAACAAAATAATATAAAAAGATAGATAATAACATAGGATATACACACCTAAAAATCTGTTATCTATAAAAATAAGATAAGTTTGATAAAAAAACCGAAAAAACTTAACACGTATTACTATATAAATTGAAACCGCCGAACATTTCACATTACATATTTTCAACAAAAACTATAAGAGATTCTAACGTAATTATGGATTAAAAACAATATGGTTATTTATAAGATTCCATATTATCAATCGAAGACGATAGCAAATTAACTAAAAATAATTATGGATTTAAAATTATGATTATGGACGCAAATAATAATACGAATTAAATATATCCGAAAATACTATATCTACTAATTCAATTTCAGAAGATACTATATATCGTAAACATCATATAATATATATAGATTTGTAGGAGACAATTTAATTACCTTAAAATCCACCAAGGTAAATAATATGAAAGATATGTATAAATATATTTTTTGTTAGATCAAATGTATTATAAAAAAATTAACCAACATAAATCATATCAAATTTATAAAATTATGGGTTAAGGTAAAAAAACTATTTATAAATTTATAATTAACATGCTTTCTCAATAAATAATTGAACAAAAGATATATATATACCAAACACTTTTTACATCTTAACCATGTCAAATTATTTTTAATTCTTTTAAAGATATAACAAAATAGTTGAACGCAATAAAAGATTAAAAAATTAATATCAAAGATATGTATAAATATAATTTGTGTTAGATCAAATGTATTATAAAAAAATAAACCAACATAAATCATATCAAATTAATAAAATTATGGGTTAAGGTAAAAAAAAGATTTATAAATTTATAATTAACATGTTTTCTCAATAAATAATTGAAAAGAAGATATATATATACCAAACACTTTTTAAATCTTAACCATGTCAAATTAATTTTAATTCTTTTAAAGATATAACAAAATAGTTGAACGCAATAATAGATTAAAAAATTATAATGAGGATTTAAAGTAAAATATAAGTTAAACATACAAAATAATATTACATCTACTAATTCATATTTATAGAGTATTTAATTAATGTTTATTAACTTCATTTGGCCCGTGCTACAACTTTTATTTTCTGCGTGTCGTGTAGGCATTTAGTATGTTACGTATATTATTATTTAATATGTCAAATTATTTTTAATTATTTTAAAGATATAACAAAATAGGTGAACATAGTAATAATAGATTAAAAAGTTATAATGAGAATTTAAAGTAAAATATAAGGGAAAACATTACTTCTACTAATTCATATTTATAGATAATTAGATTTTTATTTATTAAATTCATTTGGCCCGTGCGTAGCACGGGCATAAGGGACTAGTATATATAATTTTTGGGGGTGGTTGGAAAATATCCACATAAGATAATCACAAAGATATTCATGAATATATTCATTTTGGGTTGGGCTTTTGCTTGGGCTACCGGAATAAAAGTCTAATATTAAAGTTTACATTTTTTAAAAAGAAATTTTCACATATATTTTTCAAACAAATCTATTACTATTAAATTAAAGATTATCTTTTAAGAAACTACATCAATCTATTTCTTAATAAAGATTTTATCTTTTACTAAGTTAAAAGCGAAATAATATTTTATAAAGATTATATAATTGAAAAAAAAAATTTGGGGGTGGCTGAAAAATATTCACACAAGATATTTTAAAAAAATTCACATATATTTTTCAAACAAATCTATTACTATTATACTAAAGATTATTTTTTAAGAAACTACATAAATCTATTTCCTAATAAAGATTTTATCTTTTACTAAGTTAAAAAAATTATATTTTATAAGGATTATATAATTGAAAAAACAAATTTGGGGGTGGTTGAAAAATATTCACACAATATATTTTAAAAACAAATTTTCACATATATTTTTCAAACAAATCTATTACTATTAAATTAAAGATTATCTTATAAGAAACTACATCAATCTATTTTCTAATAAGATTTTATCTTTTACTAAGTTAAAAACGAAATTATATTTTATAAGGATTATATAATTGAAAAATTATTTTTGGGGGTGGTTGAAAAATAATCACAAAGATATTAATGAATATATTCATCTTGGGTTGGACTTTTGCTTGGGTCACCGGAATAAAAGACTAATATTAAAGTTTACATTTTTTAAAAAGAAATTTTCACATATATTTTTCAAACAAATCTATTACTATTAAATTAAAGATTATCTTTTAAAAAGCTACATCAATCTATTTCCTAATAAAGATTTTATCTTTTACTAAGTTAAAAACGAAATTATATTTTACCAAGATTATATAATTGAAAAAAATATTTTTGGGAATGGTTGAAAAATATCCACACAAGATATTTTAAAAAGAAATTTTCACATATATTTTTCAAACAAATCTATTACTATTAAATTAAAGATTATTTTTTTAAAAATTACAACAATCTATTTTCTAATAAAGGTTTTATCTTTTACTAAGTTAAAAACGAAATCATATTTTATAAGGATTATATAATTAAAAAAATATTTTTGGAGGTGGTTGAAAAATATTAGCAAAAGATAACCACAAAGATATTAATGAATACATTCATCTTGGATTGAGATTTTGCTTGACCCATAAAAAAAGGGTTCTATAAAAAATAAAATATTGCCTTTTATAATGGAAAATATATCTATACATATACTAAAACAGAACGTTGTTTTGCACATGTTGCCCTTATATTCAATTCGCCTATGTGTCGACCACTAAGCTATGCTACATCATCCATCATGTCATCCTCCACATCATCCGACTTTATATTTTAATATATATCTTTGAATTAAATAAGTAAAAAAAATCAAAAAGATATCTTATAGGTTATATCACAAAAATAAATATCAATTTTTATCTTTTATCATATTATATCTTTATCTTTATCTTATATATATATATATATCTTTATCTATTATTATGTTATCAATCTAACTAAATTGAGTTATTAATGAACTTAAACTATAAAACATAAATCGTAAACTATAAATTATAAACCATAAAGTATAAGCTACAATCTATAAACTAATTAATAGTATATAATATAAATATATTATTAAAATATTTATTACATACGATCCCGTACATGGTACGGGAACACACGCTAGTTAAACCTAAAGGATATAATAAAACAAAATAACGATAAATCAAATTAAGAAAAATAATATAAATAATTTTTTTAAGGCTCATATAATTTAAATAAACAATTTTTCACAAATTATTTTACTAAATAAAAGAATTTTAATTTTTTAAGGGTCATATAATTGGAAATAATATCAAATATATGCATAAATAAAATTTTCTTTAGATAAAATGTATTATAAACAAAATAAGCCAACATAAATCATGTCAACTTATTAAAAAATAATTTATAAAATTTATAAGTAACATGTTTTCTGAATAAATAAAAAAGAGGAAGATATATTTAGCAAACATTTTTTAAATCCTAACCTCTTCATTTTTCGGTCACATTTTTTCACCTCTTATTTGATAAAGGGAAATTAGATGTGGCAAACTGGTCAAACGGGTCGAGTTTGGGTTAAGCGGGTCCACCATTGATCGAGTTCGGGTCAGCTCAACCCAATGGGTTTCAAATGTTCGATATTTTTATTGTAATAAAGAAAATAAATTTTAAACAATATTTTTTTAATAAAATATTTTTATATTATTATTATTTAATAAAATTCATTATTCTTTTTAATTGAAATGAAAGAAAATATGTGAAAAGTGGGTCCCTCGACGAGTTTCGAGAAGTACGGATCAGTTCAGATTTTTCCCAAACGACTTCATTATTTGGTAAGCTTTTGACAAGTCTACTTAGGATATAATAACATATAAATTCAATATTTTAATATAACTATTTGATCTGTTTTTTCTTGCTAGAAATATCTATAATGACAAAGAACTTCATCAGTAAATATTTTAAGCTAAAAAAGGTTAATTTTTACAAAATTTCAATATTTCTCCTTTGGTAAAATAAAATTATATGATTATTATATCATTAGACAATAAATAACAAAATATCCTACAAAGCTATATATTCTTTAGTAGTAACCTAAATTTACATAAAACAATACGAAAATAAAAAAAAATTCAATTTTTACTTTAGATAAAATTAATCTCAACTTTTAAATCAATAAAATATTAAGAACCTCAACTTAAAATTTAAAAACCAAATTACAATTTCAATTAAATATTTTCTAAATTAGAAGATGAATGTTTTGCAATGTACATAAAACTATTATTATGTGCCATGTTGTTATTGAATTTTCTTAATTTTTAATGAAAAAAGTCGATTGATCTACATTTTGATCTTTTGGTAAAAGATGAAAATATTTTAATTAGTTTTTCCTAAACAATTAAAGTTTAAGCTTTTATTTTTCCCGTGTAGTTTATGCATTTAGTATGTTTATGTACTTTATTATTTAAATTTTCAAATTATATTTAATTCTTTTAAAGATATAACAAAATAGTTGAACACAATAATAGATTTAAAAATTATTATCCCGATTCAAAGTAAAATATAAGTGAAACATACAGGACAATATTATACATTCTAATTCATATTTATAGAGTACTAAATTTTTATTTATTAAAATTCATTTGGCCCGTACGTAGCACGGACATGAGGGACTAGTATTCTTTAATCTTTAATAAATACGAATCACAAAACGTGAATCAACCGCTCCCTTCTAGTCATATTTTTATAATTTATAGTTAAACAACAAAAGAATGTGATTATGGGAGGTAACATTATTACGTAGATAGAAGAAGTCGTAGTAATGGTTAGATTTTCTCCTTGAGAAATTAAACGTAGTGTCTATTTACACTGTTTTTCGTTGCAGGCCTAAATTCGCGCGGAGTTTGACTTCGCGAGGAGTTTGACTTCGCGCGGAGTTACGAAATGGACGGATTTAAAACCCGCCAGAATACTTGAAAATTTTGTAAAAAATTAGGCTGAAAAGCTGGCAAATCCTAAATCCGCCCGCTTTTTCACTTTGAAAATGTTGGCGAATCCTAAATCCGCCCGCTTTTTAGCTTTGAAAAGCAAGCGAATAAAGATGGCGGATTTACATCCGTCAGGTCGGTCGGAGCTCAGCTCTGCGCGAAGCTCAGCTCCGCGCGAAACTCAAATTCGCCGGAAAATCAAAACGGTCATTCGACCTGATTTTCCGTCCCATCTCAGTGCAAATAGGATCCGCCAAATTAAATAGAACAAGGTAATGATTGGAATTTTGGTACTAATAAAATCAGACTGTCGCTTAACATGCTCACTTTTCACATTTTTTTCTTTCTATGTTGTCTTGTAACAAGTTGTCGTGTTTGAGTAGTTACAGTCTTGTCCATCGTATAATATAACTCTATTTCATCCACGTTTTGTATCGTTAATATATATATAATTATATGTTAGTAAAATTATTATTTTAATATTATTAAAGTATTTATTGAGACGAATCAAACAATACTCCACACAACTATATTTTTTCTTATATATTCGAAGAAATCTACAAGACTCTCTCGGTTTGTGAATAATATCAACCAAATCTATCTCTATATAATAATCCATTAGTTTGAAGAAGTAATGTCAAATTGTACGTGGCCACGCATTAAATCGCTGGGCCTAAGTGGGTTATCGTGCCACATCTGGATCGGCTATTATTAAATTGTTCGGGTCGGATGACATTATTTTTTGGGGCTTAATGAACTTTTATGTTTATGGACTTTTCGTTTCACGATTGCTCTAATGGTGCACTCAACCGACCATGTCCTTTACGCTTCCTCTTCCAGGTTGGGATTTTGTAATTGTTCGTCACCCCATTCTCTACTATTATGATTTCCATTACAGGAAGCACATGAGAAGGCGACCGACACGTTGAAGAACCGCATCTTCTCCGTCGACGCCCCTCTCCTCAATTAATTCTCCTCCGATGAAGACGACGACCAATTTGACAATAGCCGCGCCTCCACCGTCTCCTCTGTTGCCGACCAGCACCTTCCCATCGTCCTTCCTATATCCTGGTCTAGCCCTCCCTCTTCCAGTATTGGAAGCAGCTGCCGGCGCCGGTTCGCGATTGTTGTGAGACGGCGAAGCTTGAATTTAGTTGGGGACGGGCGGGAACTAGCAGTCATCTATGTGTAATTTAGATGACAAAATTTGTCACATTGGCTCTGGAAAATCATTGATTGTGAAGGTATTCCCACAAAGTTCTATTAATAACCTGTTAGCTTATTTGCCTTCCCCACAGCGAATTACAAAATATTGCTTCTTCACATGCTGGACTGTCTTGGAGCCCACAAATTGAGATCACGCGACACAACACTTCGCGTGACACAGGGCGTCTGGACAATCAACTTATATAATATTCTTCGTCGTCTTCTTCCTCGAGATCAACCTTACTCTCGACACCTCTGACACTTGCGTAACTTAACCGAGAAGGAAACCGGCTCCGATAAAAAGGATTAACGTAAAACCAGATACACCGAAACAACACAAGTATACACAAAGGTAAGAAAAAACAACGTGAAGGAAGAAGAGTGTACTATCAAAAACGTTTCACGTTCCAAACTTATAAGAAACCAAACAACTCAGAAAACGTACACAACAACGCTAAAAGCTTAACAACAAGACTATGAGTGGTAAAACGAGAGTTAAATGTCTAAACTCTTCTAGGTAGTGAGCGTTTCGGAAGATTGAAGCTAGGGTTTGCACTGTGTTTTTCTTACTGCTAAGAGGGAGGTGAAGCGTTTTTCTCTTCTGACTGGGATCCCCTTCCTTATCCATTGGGTTGCGTTTTTATACTATCAGCTGGGACCCACGCGAGTCTATTACCGTTTTGCCCCTCGATACTTAGTCTCGTTGTATCCTCTTATTGGGCTTCACCTGTTTATGAGCCGCTTTATTCTTCTGGGCTGACTTCTTGGACCGACCCGGCTCGCGTTCCATGGGCCTGACCCAATTCCCTATGGGCCTCGCGAGCCCATCGAGAACCGGCTCCAACATCCAGCCCCCCAAGCTTTCATGCTGAATAGCTGAAGGCTTGGGCCTGTCTTCTTGAAGTCGCGTTCTCGATATGAGGTTGGCTCTTAGACCTTGCTCGATCTCATCGCGTGATAGGGTCGCGTGTTTCTCTGCCTCGTTTTCTCTGGGCGACGTTTTGAATTCAAAAAACTTTACGAATTCCCGCGCTGAGCGCATGTCGTCCACGTGTTGACTCATTATTGCACCCTCTTTCCCCCGATTTTTTCTTATATATATTCGCCTTCGTCTTCCTCTTTCCTTTTCCGCCGTAACCTCCATTTTCTCTGCAACTCTCAAACCCGCCGTAACCTCCATTTTCTCTGCAACACTCTTCGCCGGTGCTTTCCTTCCTTCTCCATCGTCATCTTCGCCGTCGTTCTCAGTCGATTCTTCATGGCAGGTTAGTCTTCCGCTCTCCTTTCTCTTTTCTACTTCGTTTTCTTGATTTTTTAGGGCTTCCATTGTTGCTCAATTTCTCCCCGCTCACAGAAATTTCGCTCGGACCTTTTGGAATCGAGAGGCTTTTGAAGGTCATTTTTCGTTCATGGGGTGTTTTCTGCGTTGTATTCCCTTTCGACCCTTATTTCTTAATGCGCTTGTTTGAGAAAAAACGTGTTTTGGTCAATTTCTGCCATCTTCGACCTTCGTGATGTTCTTCGTGTTCTTGGGCTTGGTCCATTCTGATGTCGTTTTGGCTTCCCTTTTGATTCTTGAGTTTCAGCTTTTCCAGGGATTTCTTGTTTGTTTACTTTCTATAGCCTCGCGTTAGTTTCCTTAGACACGCGTTGCTCCTAATTTTGATGTTCTTTTTTCCCTCTTTCCATCCCTGGAAAACTGAAACTTACTTTGCCCATGCTTTCAGGTAGCGATGATTTTTATGAACGCTCAGCTCGGGCTGAGTATTCGGGGCGCACCACGTCCGGATCTGAAGGGGGTTCTGGTGATCGCGAGCCAGACTCACGTAGACGATCTCGCGTTTCTAGGAAATCTAAGAGGAGCAAAGCGAAGACGCCCAAAAGATCTAAAACCAGACTCCCATCTCGCGTCATTCAAGAGCGAGCCGAGACCAATTATGGTCAATTTGCCAGTTTTTTCTCTCACAAGGGGTCTTTGCCCCATATAGTTATAGAGAAACCCTTTCTCGCGGGCCCCGGCCGCGTCAGTATCCTTACAAAGAGAATTACACATTCTCGCACCCTAATTCCCAACACCGCCCAACGTAGCAGTCTTACCTTTGACGATCTTCGTCGCCTCGCTACGCGATATCCTTTTCCTGAGGGGACCGTCTTTGCCCTCCCCGATCTTGAAGGCACTTCCCTCGACCAGTATGGGTCTTTCTTCGCCTTGAGTAGGCAGTCTTTAGAAGCCGGCTTCCGCCTTCCTTGGACGTCCTTCCAGACTGAAGTAATGGCGGATTTAGGCTTCAGCCCTTCCCAGATGCATCCAAACTACTGGAGCTCTCTGATCGTTTACATCATGCGATGTCAGGACATTGGGATAGTTCCTAATACTCCTCACTACGCTCTCATCAATTCGTACAAGAAGAACTCCCGCGAGGATGGGTTTTACACCGCTCAAGCCAAGACTCCTAGCGCCTTCCGATTGCCTTCTAAGATCGAGGGGTGGAAAACTTGTTGGTTTTTGGTCTGTCCCCCTCCTGGTTCTGAAATTTCCGTCCAGGTACGCGAGCCTACTGCGAGAAGGGCCCCATGCTTTTTCCCCAAGGAGACTCGCGATAGATTCATTCGTGATTACAAGGATTATCCCGACAAAGCAGTTCAAAAACGTTTTGAGCTGGCTATCTCGGACTCTTTACTGGTCGCCAGGGGACTTAGTCTCAAGGCTCATGCCCTAGGTTTTTGTTCGTTTTTGTTTCAGCGCTCGCGTTTATTATGATTATTTACACTATGCTCACTTGTGGTGGCTTTTGTAGATGCTGATATGTTCGCCGATCTTCCGGATCTGGGGGGGTTGGTTCTCGACGAGTCGGGCGCGCTAACAACCATCAAGGCGCCTACCCGCATTGTTTCATCCGTTCCTGGCTCGACTCCTACTCCCCCAGCCGCTGTTTCGGAAACACCAATGGAGCTTGCGACGACAGTTTCTGAGGATGCTCCTCCGGTCCAGAGGTCTCGCGTACTTTCGGTTCGTGATAAGGGGAAGCAGAAAGTTTCCGAGAGAAAACGCAAGAGGACGACGGAAGTGGAGTTTGTCTCCTCTCCAGAGCCTACTGACACCCCGGTCGCGAACCCGACCTTCATTCATAGTTTATCCGCGACGCGTGCATTCGTTGAAACGATACCGACTGTTTTCCCTCCCGAACCTAGCCTCTACGAGGAAGTTTCGGATAGGCCTGGCGGCTTGGCCAAACTTCTCTTTGCTGTAAGTCTCCTGTTTACCTATTTCTTGTTTTCTTGGGGTATTTCTAACTTCATTTTGCAGGGGATGAATATCATCGCGAGCGCAACTCGGAAGGTGCTTGCTGCTGAAGATGAACTTAAGGAGCTGAGGGCAGAGGATCAGTCCACCCGCGATGCCCACAGAGCGGCCAAGTCTAGGCTTATGGGAGAAAAGAAAGCTTTGGAGGAGGAGCTTTCGAGAGCTAAGACGACGATGAAGGAGATGGAGGGCGAGCTCGCGTGCCTGTCAGTCAAAGACGCGAGGATAAAGGAGCTGGAAGCCCAGCTTGCGTATGAGAGGTCCACCCATGTTAACATCGTTACTGAGTACAATACGCAAGTGAGCGACCTCAAACAGGAAAACGAGAAGCTCCACGCGACGATGTCTGAGAGAATCGCTTATGAGAGGAACATGGCGGTGGAGGAGTATTGTGGGGGTTATCGCCAGCGTGCTCGCGTCGATTTTTACAAAAATGCTGCCAACACGCTTCTCCTTTGCATGGTAAAGATGCAGATGCTAAAGTTCAAAGTTAAAGACTTCCCCTTCAACGCTCAGGACCTATGCGGGCTTTCCACTGACCTTCCTGAGTACCAGCCCCCGTTGCCCGGAACTTTCATTGACGACGGGGAGACTCCACTCGAGGCTTGGGGGATTACGCGTCTCGCGCCTGAGAGAGGTATTGTTAAGGGCAAAGAGAATCAGGTTCTCAGGCCTCCTCTCCCGAAGTTGGTCGCTCCTCCTCCGCTTGAGAGGTCAGAGCCTGTTCCTCGCATGCTTCCGAGCCCTCCTTCTCCATCCCTCTCGCCTCGCAAGAGAAAGGTGTTCGCGTCTGATGCCCTTCTCGACACCGTTCAGCCTTCGAAGCGTTCTAGTTTAGATCAAGCGGGGGGCTCAGGTTCGCGAGTGTCTGGTGTTCGAGACGTCGTGGATCTGGAGGCGGATAGTGTAGAGGACGCGGGGACTGCTGCTGAGACTGTTTCTAAGTAATGTCTTTGTCTTTGAACAATGTTTTCTGTATTAGGAATTGTGACTTTTTGTAATCAACTTTTGTACATAACGTGGGTATGATGGTCGCGACCTTTATGCTGTTTCTATATTATTGTTTTTGCTTTTGTTTGCTTGTTTCGTACATACTTATCTCGCCTCGTTCCCCCCGTTTTGCGTTTCGGAAAAATGAGTAAGTTTGCGAAAAAGGAAAACGCAAAGAGATAAGTGTCACAATTACGGTCCATCCTGCATAGTAAGGCAAAACTGACTTGTTACATAATTTTGTGAGAGTAAGCATTGCAAACTATTCTTCTGCTAACTATTGCATGATCTTTACACGCGAGCTCTAAATGACGGTTGATACTCGCGAGGTTCGTCTTTAGCCTTTGTTAGCCGCGGCGCAGTAGGATAGCTTTTCCTTGGTGTGGTTGTCACGGAGTATTTCTGGTCTTTGTGAAGCATTTAGTCATGGTGCTGCTCTCGCGTGGGATACCAAGCACTGCACATGTAGAGGAGCATTTAGTTTTCGGTTTTTATCCTTAGGTAGTAGGAACTTTTGAAAGGCGGGGGTCATGATGCAAACCCGTCCATACTTTCGCGACCAAGGGGAGTTTTCTAGCTCAGCCCTGGAAGCTGGAAGCAGGACACGCGACCGGGGGGGGGTTTTAGCCCAGCCCAGCCGTCTACGCTTTCGCGACCAGGGGGAGTTTTCTAGCTCAGCCCTGGAAGCTGGAAGCACGAGCCGTCCACACTTTCGCGACCAAGGGGAGTTTTCTAGCTCAGCCTTGGAAGCTGGAAGTAGGACACGCGACTGGGGGGGTTTTTTAGCCCAGCCCAGCCGTCTACGCTTTCACGACCAGGGGGAGTTTTCTAGCTCAGCCCTGGAAGCTGGAAGCACGAGCCGTCCACACTTTTGCGACCAAGGGGAGTTTTCTAGCTCTGCCTTGGAAGCTGGAAGTAGGACATGCGACCAGGGGGGTTTTTTAGCCCAGCCCAGCCGTCTACGCTTTCGCGACCAGGGGGAGTTTTCTAGCTCAGCCCTGGAAGCTGGAAGCACGAGCCGTCCACACTTTCGCGACCAAGGGGAGTTTTCTAGCTCAGCCTTGGAAGCTGGAAGCAGGACACGCGACCGGGGGTTTTTTTTAGCCCAGCCCAGCCGTCTACGCTTTCGCGACCAGGGGGAGTTTTCTAGCTCAGCCCTGGAAGCTGGAAGCACGAGCCGTCCACACTTTCGCGACCAAGGGGAGTTTTCTAGCTCAGCCTTGGAAGCTGGAAGCAGGACACGCGACCGGGGGTTTTTTTTAGCCCAGCCCAGCCGTCTACGCTTTCGCGACCAGGGGGAGTTTTCTAGCTCAGCCCTGGAAGCTGGAAGCAGGACACGCGATCTGACAGCTCTTCCTGTGCTTATCATGCTATAATAATCATGCTTTTCGTGTAACGTAATAAATATTGTGACCAAGGATGAGGGAAAGTTTTGTGGTACGCACCTGATTTTTACGGGAAGATTAGGCATAGAAACGACGAAGTCGCATCACGTTCCAGGAGTTGGCAATGTGATTTCCAGAGTGGTCCTTGAGGCGATATGCCCCGGGCGCGACTTCGCGATCTATAATGTAAGGTCCTTCCCAGTTGGGGTCGAGCTTTCCCCCTTCTGTTCTACGGAGCACGAGGTCTCCTCTGGCAAATCCCCTCAACTTTACGTGCTTGTTATAATATTTTGCGACGCCGGCTTTATGATTGGCTGCTCTTATAGTGGCCAAGTCGCGAGTCTCTTCTCGCATCTGCAACTCTAGCTGCATTTTTTCGTCATTGTCGTCCGGACTATACTGAATCACGCGGTCCGTGGGCACAATGAACTCGACTGGTACTGTGGCCTCTATTCCATAAGCGAGAGCAAATGGCGTTTCTCCAGTTGCCTTCTTTACCGTGGTCCTGTTTGCCCAGAGTACTAGGGGTAATACTTCGGCCCACATGCCTTTGGAGCCTTCTAGCCGTCTTTTTAAGTCCATGACAATACTCTTGTTCACTGCCTCTACCTGGCCATTGCAATGAGGGTGAGCGACTGAAGCAATCCTCAAAGTGATCCCTATGTCTCTGCACCATGTAAACAATTGCGGCGAATTGAATTGTGGTCCCCTGTCGGTTACGATCTCGTGAGGGAGGCCATACCTGCAAATGATGTTTCTCCAAAGGAACTTTTTAACTGCCGGGACGGTAGTGCTCGCGAGAGCTTCGGCTTCGATCCATTTGGTGAAATAATCAACTGCTACAATGATGTACTCTAGTTGACCTGGCGCTTTTGGTTTGAAAGGTCCTAATAGATCTAGCTCCCACATCGCGAAGGGGCAAGGGCTTGACATTATCTGCAACTCCACGCCTGGTTGATGAGATGCCGGGGCAAAGTACTGGCACGGCTTACAGCTCTGAGACTCGCGTTGTGCGTCTTGCTTCATGGTGGGCCAGAAACTTCCCTGCCTTAATGCTTTATAGACCATTGGTCTCCAACCCGCGTGAGTTCCGCATAATCCTGCGTGAAGTTCCCTTATCAGCACGTCACTTTCTATCTTAGTCAAGCACTTGAGCTCGCGTGGTCCATATCCCCTTTTGTAAAGTTCTCCACGACACATGTAAAAGCGTGCAGCCATAGAGACAAGTTTTCTCATTTCTTTCGGATCCGAAGGCCCTGTTCCGCTAGCAAGATATTGAATTATAGGGGTGCGCCAGTCGCTGACTGGGTCGCTTATCTCCATCAGTTCCACCTGATTGCTTATGGCGCTCTCAGACTTCACGAACCAAAAGTATGGGGCCTTTCCTTCTTTGATAATGGCAGTGGGACCTTCGCTAGTACATTCTATATTTGCATACTGAGTTTGGGAACCTCGCTTCGCGAGTTCATCAGCTCGCGTGTTTTCCTCTCTTGATACCGCTTCAATTTCAAAATGCCCGAGCAACGAAATCAGGGCTATGGCCCTCGCATGATATCTGGGGAGATTGTCTGTCCTGGCTTCGTAGGTCCCATTGATCTGATTCACGACGATCTGGGAATCGCTCATGCATTTTACCACATGAACACCTGCGTGAACGGCAATTTCCAGCCCTGCGATGAGTGCTTCATATTCTGCTTCATTGTTCGTGGCTTTGAACCTTAGCGCAATCGCGTGATCTATCTTATCCCCAGCCGGGGAAGTCAGGACGACTCCCGCCCCGCAACCATCTACGTTTGCCGATCCATCAATGTGCATCACCCACGCGGGGTGTTCGGGAGCTATAATATCTTTTTCTAGCTCTCTGAAACTTGTTTCAACTATGAAATCTGCCAAAGCTTGTGCCTTGATGGCGGGTCGTGGTCTATAGACTACGTCAAACTCTGTCATTTCAATGACCCATTTAGCGAGCCTTCCAGAGGTTGTTGGTTTACTCATAAAAGATGGTAGTGGTAAATCTGTCAGTACTTCGATGGGATGAGCATGGAAATAAGGTCGGAGTTTACGAGCGGCTGTTATCAACGCGAGCACTGCTTTCTCAATGGGTGAATATCTGGTCTCGGCCGACAGAAGTGCTTTACTGACGAAATAGACGGGGACCCGTTGTTCTTTTACTAACACAGCGCTAACTGCACGCGTGCCTGCCGCGAGGTACAGCTGCAAGCCTTCACCCGATATTGGGGACGCAAGGGTTGGGAGTTTAGCCAGATGCTCTTTAAGACTCATAAACGCCCTTTCACACTCTTCAGACCATTCGAAGCTTTTTGGCTTCCTTAGTATGTCGAAGAAGGGAAGGTTTCGCTCCGCGAGCTTTGCGCAAAACCTTCCTAAATAGTTGACCTTTCCCACGAACCGTTGGACGTCGTGAATGGACCTTGGCGGTTGCAGATCTATCACGGCCTGGACCTTGTCTGGATTGACTTCGATACCGCGTGCACTGATCTGAAAACCTAGGAATTTGCCCTCGGTGACTCCGAAGACACATTTCTCTGGATTGAGGCTCATACCGTATTTTCTCAGGGTTTCAAAGACTTCTGCCAGGTCGCGAGTATGATCCGCTTGCTTTTTGCTTTTAACCACTATATCGTCAACATAGGCCTCTACAGTGTCACCTCTTTGGTCGCTAAAGATCATATCCACCAGTCTCTGGAATGTAGCCCCTGCGTTTTTCAAACCGAACGGCATTACTTTATAGCAGAAGGTTCCTTTGTCTGTGATAAAAGCAGTGTGCCCCGAGTCGGCTGGGTTCATCATAACCTGATTATATCCAGAGTACGCGTCCAGGAAGCTCAAAGCTTCATGACCCGCGGTGGAGTCTACCAACTGGTCGATCGAAGGTAATGGGTAACTGTCTTTGGGACATGCTTTATTGAGACCAGTGAAATCTACGCACATGCGCCACTTCCCCGTCCCTTTGGGATTTTTTTCTACCATTACAACGTTTGACAGCCACGTTGGGTATTGCACTGGTCTTACAAACCCTGCTTTAATCAGCTTCGCGAGCTCTACCGCAGCTGCCGCGTTCTTTGGCCCTGCTTGTTTTCGTTTTTTCTGTCTACGCGGCTTGACCTCTGGACTAATGTTCAGGGAGTGGGTCATGACACTTGCCGGGATCCCTCTCAAATCCTTTGGCGTCCACGCGAACACATCCCGGGAGCGGGTGAGTAAGGTCTCGATCTCTTGTACGACTTTTTGATTCAGTCTCCCCCCTACGTAAAGTTTCTCCTCTTTGTTGGGGAAAGGAGTGATTACCTGCTTCTCAAACCCATCAAAATGCGGTTTATGCCCTTCTTCCTTTCCCTCAGTATCTCGCGGTCTGGGTGAGGCACGAACTTCTAACTCAGCTTCCTCCAGGACGCGAGGCAACCCTGGAATAAATAACTGGTTGGCAAGCAAGGTCTTGTTACTGCCCTTTTCGGACGAGACGTAGCAGATACGGCTCTCCTCTTGGTTTCCTCTCGCGACCCCTACTCCTGTCAATGTTGGAAATTTTAAACAAAAATGGCAGATTGATACGACCGCCTCAAACCTGCACAGTGTCTCGCGTCCCAGTATCGCATTGTAGGAGGATATTATTGGGATTACCACAAAATCTATCTTTTCTGACCTTCTTGACCCTTTCTCTTCACCCAAGATGAGATCTAGGGTGACGACGCTCAGGGCCCTCACTCTGTCACCCGCGAAACCTACCAGCGTGGTTTTAGTGGGCCTGAGTGTAGACTGATCAATCCCCATTTTCTCGAACGCGTCCCAGTACAGTATATCGGCTGAGCTCCCAGTGTCCACGAGGATCCTTTTTACTAGCTTGGTTCCTATCTGAGCATGGATGACCAGTGGATCAGCGGCCTCGACAGCCCAGGTATCTACTTCTTTGTCACTGAAGGCAAGCGTGTAAGGTTCGGACTTCGATCTCGTGACACTATAGATCGGTTTTCCCTGAGGCTTAGGTGCGTTGTTAATGAGCCTTTTCTCTCGTTTGCCCAGGGGCATGGGTTCATGGCGGCCCGCGATCGTGCCTACATGGCCGTCCATGCGAGGGAAGTTCTGGGATGGGTGGTGATTAGGCCCCTGATTCTGGTTATTTCTCGCGGGGGTTTGCTGCTTCGTCTCATACTGCGCTCTACTGCCTCTCCCTCCTCTACTCCATGCTCCTCTGTGTGTGACGCCGTGACCTGCATCAACGTTTCCCCTTCGAGCAGTCAGGACCTCCTGCTCTCTTGGGTGATGCTGTCGCGACCAACACTCCAATGTAGAGTGAGTATTCACTCCGTGGTATTCGCACCAGGTGGTAGGCCCATGGCGGTTATGACCGCGATCCCCTCTCCCCTCAACATCGCGTCGGTTGTCTTGTTCGGCTACAAAATTTTGCGATTGGAATTGATTCTGATCGTGATTTTGTCCCCTGAACTGTCTTTGACCCTGATTTCGGTCTTGAATCTGTAAACCGGGTACTCGCGAATCGATCTGTTCCTTCCCCTGACTACCCTGATGACGTTTACTCCCCCAGTTCGGGTTTTCTCTCTTATGACCCTGAGCGGGCTTGTTCTGATTACTCCCCTTCAAAGCGATACCTGAGTGTGCTTCCACATTAATCTCTGTGTATGCTCTCTCGAGCATGCCTTGGTAGTCTAAATCTTTCTTGCGGTATAGATATTGCTTGAAGGAGCTTCCATCAGTGAGTCCGTCTAGGAACGCGACCCGAGCGGTTTTATCATGAAAATCTTCGGCTTCCAAGATCTTTTCCGCGAACCTCTTAACGTAATCCTCTAGTGATTCATGTGGCCCTTGTTTGACTCCTACTACTTCTTGCATTGTCACTTTTCTTTTCCTCGAGGAGCCGAAATGCAACAAGAAACTCTTCTCTAGATCGGCGAAACAATGGATGCTTTCTGACGGTTGGTTAAGCATCCAGGTCATGGCGGGTCCCGCGAGCGTGCCTGGGAAACCTTTGCACATTGTGGCTTCATCAGGGCACCTCGCGAGCATAGCATACTTGTAGCGTGCTAGGTGCTCGCTGGGATCTTCTTTACCATTGTACTCTTTTATGATAGGAAATCTGAAATTAGGCAAAGGGACTGACCTGACAAAATGCCCCGCGAAAGCAGTCGGGCCGAACAAGAGTGTCGGGTTGACGGACGGGTAGGCCTCAAAGGCCTGTCGCGGGTGGGTGGCCTGGTTGCAAAAAGGCTCCCCCTCGTACAGGCGGCGGGAAGGTCTTTGCTCGGCGCGTACTCCCTGTCCTCTTCCTTCGGTTCTTCCCCTGCAAGATTGATCTTCCGCATAGCTCACAGGGGGTTGATTCAAATCAAATCTACCAGGGTGACAAGGCCTTTCGCGTCCCTCGACCCTCGTTCTATGTGACACTGAGACTCTGTCGTCAGGCACATGTTCAGCACTCCCTTCCGCGACCGATTGTTCTCGTCCGCTCTGATTCTGTTCGTGCTCACGTGATCGAGTCCTTGGTTGCCGCTGGCTTCGGCTTCCGCCCGCGCTTTGTCCCATCGTCTGCAGGAAAGCACGATACTGAACCAGCGCGGGTCCTACCAGAACAATTTCCTCCTCATGTACGTGTGAAAGCCGTGCTCGCGTGCTATTTATGTCTCGAGTTCTCGTCTGGGGAGGGGTGTTGTCGCTTCTTTCGTCACTAGTATTCATCTTCTCAGGTTGTTGTATTAGAAATACGCGGGTATATATAGTAAGCCTTACTTGTGCGAGGAGGTCCCCACGGTCGGCGCCAGTGTTGGAGCCCAGAAATTGAGATCACGCGACACAACACTTCGCGTGACACAGGGCGTCTGGACAATCAACTTATATAATATTCTTCGTCGTCTTCTTCCTCGAGATCAACCTTACTCTCGACACCTCTGACACTTGCGTAACTTAACCGAGAAGGAAACCGGCTCCGATAAAAAGGATTAACGTAAAACCAGATACACCGAAACAACACAAGTATACACAAAGGTAAGAAAAAACAACGTGAAGGAAGAAGAGTGTACTATCAAAAACGTTTCACGTTCCAAACTTATAAGAAACCAAACAACTCAGAAAACGTACACAACAACGCTAAAAGCTTAACAGCAAGACTATGAGTGGTAAAACGAGAGTTAAATGTCTAAACTCTTCTAGGTAGTGAGCGTTTCGGAAGATTGAAGCTAGGGTTTGCACTGTGTTTTTCTTACTGCTAAGAGGGAGGTGAAGCGTTTTTCTCTTCTGACTGGGATCCCCTTCCTTATCCATTGGGTTGCGTTTTTATACTATCAGCTGGGACCCACGCGAGTCTATTACCGTTTTGCCCCTCGATACTTAGTCTCGTTGTATCCTCTTATTGGGCTTCACCTGTTTATGGGCCGCTTTATTCTTCTGGGCTGACTTCTTGGACCGACCCTGCTTGCGTTCCATGGGCCTGACCCAATTCCCTATGGGCCTCGCGAGCCCATCGAGAACCGGCTCCAACAGACTGAGGCACACAAAATTGATTCATTGCTACATCAACACTCTTTCTGACAAGTTCATTTGTGGATAATCATGCTTTATTTTATTGGCTGAAAACATGTAAAATATGCAGCATTGTTGCAAGATGTTGTGGAAAATGTTGAAAGGAGCGCCTTTGTCAAATTGTTAGGTGGTTCGATATTGAACTGAACCAAGACTATTGTTTAATTCGTTTGTGTGTGTGTTAAACACACCCGTTTAGCCATATCACAAAAGATTATGACTCTAATTAACAAAAGAATAACATATCATGATTGAAGTTGTGACTTTGAAAGCGTAATTTGTTAAGTATTCATTTACTGTTATATTCTTGATTATATGGGTGTGTGTCAAGCACTTTCTTATAGTGGAAATAAGAGTCCATGATACATTAAAGTGAGGTCTTTTGTTTGTTAATATATGTACTTGATCATGCTTAATTTAATCACATGTAAGTCTAGCAAATTGAGAATTCGTCCAAAAGCTTGACATGGAGAGAGTTTGTGGAAATTCGTGATCAGGAACACATTTGAGACAAACGGGAGGACTCCTGTTCTCTAGAGCTGAATCGAGCCACAAGCAAGAGATTGATAGATTGCTCAAATTCTTCCAAGTTACTACATCACTGCTCTCGAACATATGTTGTTACACAAAATCTTCCAAGTAAGTATATTTTCATCTGTGGCATTGTTGTTGTTTCTTGACTATTTGTGGCAGTCATTCTTAAGGATTATTAGCATGTAAGGTCTATATTACTTATATTGTTAAGGATTATTAGAATGTAAGGGCTAGATTACTGATATTGTTGATGAGGCTTGATGGCTTGATGTATACAAACCATAGTTTGATAGTTATTCTAAGTCTAAAGTATAATGTTTCAACCTCAGGTCCTCAACCTTACTTCTGATGTTCCTCTTTTTTCAAATCCAGAGGTGTTTGGGCGAGCCATTCTATATATCAATCTATTGGTCCTTTTGGGAATTATAATGCAACGTATCTCTTGGTTTTATTGGTGTCAATTAAATGCGAACTATGAACAAAATTTATCAATCATATTTATCTAAACACACAAGGAAATCG
Organism: Oxyria digyna; assembly: GCA_029168935.1. Lineage (NCBI taxonomy): Eukaryota > Viridiplantae > Streptophyta > Magnoliopsida > Caryophyllales > Polygonaceae > Oxyria > Oxyria digyna. The sequence goes on along the minus strand of JAPVLV010000010.1, from coordinate 8,343,698 downwards.
ATGAACTTAAAATTTGATAAGCATGAATTAATCATGTGTAGAAAGGAGAATAATGTGTGTCCTATATACAAAGTAAGTTACAACATTTAAATGTCATGTGTCAAAGCTATATAAATCTAAGAAGTTTAATGGTAACATTGGTGTAGGAAAATAGTTGTATTTCTGAGGCATGGAGAAAAGGAACAACTTCTTTATGCTGATATGATGCTCAAGTTAAATTGGGCTTTAATAATTAGATAGTTAGTTTGTGATTACAACAAGTCTTGCTTATTTGACTATTTCTATTTATTTCTATTTCAGTATCATCATCATATCACTGTTTTTGCATCCAGAATTTTTATCCACATTTCAGATCATGTTTGTGCGTGATTTTGGCATTTCAGGTCATGTTTATGTCGAGGAGGAGATTCGATGGGAGTGAGGTCAGGGCCTACGATGATCCTCATCAGATAGTAATAGGCCCGAGTGGAAAAAGTGTAATAAAGGATTGTGCACAATCAGATAGTAATAGGCCCGAGTGGAAAAAGGATTGAACTTCTGATGTTAGTGTTTTTGAGATATATTTCCAGTAGTGTTGATAGAATTCTGTTGTAAAACCATTTGGACCTGGTGTTTTATTGTTTGGAAGTTCGAATACGACGATTTTGATTTCTTGCATTGTTGGCTCTTTAAGTAGCTGTGTATTGTCATCTTCTGTGATTAATTTTGGAATCATTTTGAAGTCCTGATCTTTCAGATCTGTTGTATGTGTCGGAATAAACCTGCTTTTTAAATCATTCGTGATTTGGGTAGTGATATCCTCATGATCATAGTATTTTATGTTTTCTAATGATTCATAGTAGTTAATTTTTTGTTTGAAAGTATGAATTTTTGTCGTATTTTGAAAATATTTAGTGTTTTTATCCATTTCAGTTGTATGTTTTATTTTTGCTCTTTGTTTCCAATAAGAGTGTTGAAATTCTAAGAGTTTATTGTATTTGAGAATAAGTCTCATGTACTCGGTATGCATATCGGTCGGCATTGGTTCTGTTGAATATAATTGTTGTATTGATTGGAGCATATCCTCTGTCTGCTTGAGTTGATGTAAAATATTGTTGGTGTTTTTCTTTAGCCAGTTTCGACATTCATTTTTAATTTTCCTTTGTTTCATAAAATGTTGGAACATAAAGGAACTCTGGACATGATAATTCCAAACACGATGTATCATTTTGTCAAACTCTGGATTGGGTAGCCAAGCATTTTCCATAATAAAAGGATAGTTTCTAAATTTTAAATTAATTTCTAATTGCAAAGTAATACAACAGTGGTCTGAAGTTGTAAATGGTAAATGTTGAAGTTCTATGTTGTTGTAAAAAGTTAAAATACTTGGGTGGATGAAAACCCTATCTAATCTTTCTAAGGTGGTAGTAGGTGTTTGACTGGATTTCCGCCAGGTAAAAGTGGATCATGTGTTTTGTTGTACTATTAGGCCATTTGTATTTATGAAAGAATTAAGCCGTGTATATCTATTGTAGGTGTCAGATGCCCCTCCTAGTTTATCTTCAGGAGAAAGAAGATCATTCATATCTCCAATGATGATTGGTGGTTCATCGTGTTCATTTATAATTTGAGAAATGAAATTCCAGAAATCTTGTTTTTCATTTTCTTTATTCGGAGCATAAATGAAAACCAAGATATAGGATTTGGTGTGATCATTGTAAAGAGCTACAATAGTGTTGTAATTATTAAAAAGAATGGTGATATTAGCTGATTTATCAAAGTTAGTAACTAAAAGCCATAGTCCACCCTTGGAGCCACTGGATGGTGAAACAGTGAGATGTTTAAATCCAATTTTTCCAAGAAATTGCGAAGATAGAGCGTCATTGTTCTTAGTTTCTGCTAAGCAAAAAATGTCAATATTATGTGTTTTTCGAATATATGAGATCTCTGTCCAAAAGTGTGGTCTACGAATTCCTCTACAATTCTAATAGGCGATCTTCATAAAATCCTTCTGTAAAGAATTTGAAAGAACTTATATTGTGATTTTTAGAATGGGTTTGATGATGCAAATTCTCATAGGTATAGGATTTGTATGAAAGAGTAGTAGAGTATATAAGATGTAGTTTAGAGTTATTGTTTGTGGTTTGGTAAGCTGTTTTGATATAGTGTATATAATATGATAACATAGTGTATAATAGAGTATTATAGGGTTTGTATATAGGTTGTAATAAGTTGTAGTAGACAGTGTATGAATTACAGAAAATAAAAGAGGCCAGAAGACCTCACCAACAAACCAGAAGCAATAAACTAGAGCAGTAGGAGTTTTCGGGATTACATCGCTATCAAATGATGAGACACTTATTAACCCAAACTTGATGCATACAAAATAGGGGGGGCAAAATCATAAACCATTACAAACTTCCCATCACACCGGCAAGTGGAAATAGGATTATGCAAGTTGAAATATCTCTTAGTAGAATAATGCATCATACAAGCACAGTAAAAAAGGTTAGTTATATAATGAATTAAAAAAGACCAATTTTTTTTGCATGTGTACATCAGTGGAGGTGTGAAGAAGGTAGAGCTGCCACATTATCTGACAAGAGCACCACGTGTTACTACAACACTCAAACGAAGCGGTGGGAAACCTCCTCATGTTGTACTCGGTATTGTACCTATTCTCAATAAAATTCCAAATACCAATAACAAGCAAGTGATACCTTAGTGATGTTATTGTTGGATTCCTTGTGTTCGCGAGACAAGGAGTAAGAAGAGTAGGGATGAACATGAATTACCAAGGTTTTAACAAAGTTACTAACTGAGGTGTATAAATTGGTTTGAATCTGGGTTGTAATTAATATTTGTGAGAAAATATCAGCAGTATCAAATAAGAAATTTCGATTTGGCATTTGCATTTGTGGATGCTCTTAGAGGTATTGTTTTCTTGATAAAACTAAAACTTATTAACTCTCTCCGTCCCTTTATATAATTCTTGTTTCACACTATTAATCTCTTAACAAATTTTGTTGTATAACTTTTAAGATATAAGAACAAACATAGTTATGTGGGGTCTTGTTTGATTCGTCTCGATGAGTACTTCAACATATTAAAATTTTATTTTATTTTTATTAACATATTGTTAGAGATATTAACGATACAAAACGTGTGTCGGCAAATGTAAAAAGTGAAACTGAAATTATATTATGGGACAGAGGGAGTAGTTTGAAATCAAATGATTTAAGTGAAGGTGTACGTCTGGGAGAATGAAAATTATAAGATCTATGAAACAATCAAACTCGATCCTGCTTCCTAAGCTTGGTTGATACATGCTTCATGAGCCCTAATCCATCGGAGTTGCGTGTTATTGGAATTCTTCATGGGTAAACGATCGATCAACATCAGAAGCTAGAATTTGGATATTGGACCAATCTATACGAGATAATTTCTAAAAGTATAGGGTAATTCGGCCTAGAAAAAGTGTAGCACAAAACCCACCATATCAAGATTAAACAACCATCTTCCTTGCGAAAAAAATTCATGCGAAAATGATACTAATGTACGAATATATAAATAAATTATTCAAATGCATAAATACATGTAAATTCGTAAATGTATACACGTATTTAATCATGTCTGAAAATATCAATACAGATTAAAAAAATGTACATATGAATATAAAATAACTAGTGCAAGACTTGTGCCATGGACCAAGATATGTTTATATAATTATTTGATAATAATTCTAAAATCGGTTTTGACATATGTTTTATATAATTTATAATATTTTATATTGTTACAACCTTAATAAATACCTATAATAAAAAAAATATTTATGTATTTTTTTATTGGTTACCTATCAAATTTTTAGTGGATAATTAAAAATATAATTGATATTGAGTTTTATTAAGTTCTTGTTATTTTTTAACATGGTTAGATATTTATAGTTTTATATCTACTTTAAATTTCATTATATATCAAAAGTAAAATAGATGAATAATAATTAGATAGATTAAGTTTACTTAAACCTAGAAAATAATTTACTCCAAATTAATGATTTTATTTTTCTTAATGTAATTTGTTAATATTGAGGGTTGCCAACCAACACACAACAACCCATTTAGTCGGCTGGATTCCTCGCCATATTACTTCACACCACTGTTCAGGCATGGAAGGACCCGAAATACAAGTGTAAGCTGCTGCTGAATTCAAGTTTCCGTCTGGCTTCAAAAACTCGTCAAATACAATCGGTCCAGGTTGATTTGCAAGCAAGAACGAGTCCCTGCATTTCAAAACACTCTTCCAAAACCAAGAGCTGAGAGCATTAGCCTTAACGTGCCAGATATCATCACCTTTGAGTAGATTTTTAGCCGCCCAATCTGTCCATAAGCCTCGCCTTTGCGTATAGATGTCAAACACGTATTTTAGCATCAACGTCTTATTCCACGAGAGCAACTCCTTGAAACCCAAACCACCGCTATCCTTAGGCTTGCACACCTTTGTCCAAGCAACCAAACTCCGCTTCTTGCCCGTTTCACCGGACCAAAGATAAGACCGGAAAGAGCTTCAATCCTCCTCACTACTCCTTTCGGAAAAATCATGATTTGCATCCAAAATCTAATTACACTTTCCAAGACGGACTTTATGACCTGAATACGCCCAGCATATGAAAGATGTCTCGCCTGTCTACTAGACACCGCACTCTGAATACGCGCAAATAGAGGCTTATAATCACCACTTCTAAGCTTGCGGGAATGTAAAGGAATACCGAGATAGCGGACAGGAAAGTGGCTGATTCGGAACCCCATGAAGTCAGCAGCAGCAGCCCGTTTTGTTGCATCAATCCCACCAAAGAAAATGCAAGTTTTACTCGCATTCGCCACCAATCCAGATTCCGCAGCAAACGAGTCAAGAACGCTTTTAACAATGCGAAGAGAGGATTTTACAGGCTTGCAAAAAATGAGAAGGTCGTCTGCAAAAACAAGAGAAGAGAGCCCCAATTGCTTACAGCGAGGGTGAAACAAGAACCCTTTACTCTGACTAGCTGCCTGTAGACGTCTTGTGAACATCTCCATAACAAGAACGAAGAGGATAGGCGAGAGAGGATCCCCCTGACGCAGACCTCTTTGTCCCCGAAAGAATCCTTCTACTTCCCCATTAACAATTACCGAGTAGCTCGGGGTAGAGACCGTCTCCATAATCCAGCTTATCATCCGACTCGGTAAATTGAAGTACTCAAGGGTGCTTCTTAAGAACCCCCAACTCACACAATCAAAGGCTTTTTGAAGGTCTATCTGCATTAGGCAACGGGGAGAAGTGTACCTTCCATCATAGCCCTTGACAAGCTCCTGCGCAACTGCAATGTTATCCGAAATCCTCCTATTAGGGACGAAAGCCCCCTGATTAGTCGAAACAATCGAATCCAACAGCGGCCTCAATCTGTCTATAATGATTTTGGAGATGATCTTTAAGGTCATATTGCAACACGCAATGGGTCATATTGCAACACGCAATGGGTCATATTGTAATTTGTTAATATGTTAATAATTTTTTTTAAAAATAAATAAATAATCTAACAATTTTTTTAAACTCACTTTTTAGAGCTCAAAAAGACTCTGCTTAGCTTTAATATATAAGATAGATGTGAATCTTTATCTGTAAGACAATAGTCAAAATATACACTTGAAAAATGTACCATAGCCCATAGGTATAGATTATAGAATAGGGGACGTTTTACTCTAAATTCGTATAAGCCGAATCTTGATCGCTTTGTCGCCGTCGTTCACTGAAGTGGTCGACCGTTCATAAACCGAACCCACACGTTTACTAGGAAATATTTGCCCAAGTCAACGCAGAAAATTCATTATATTTCAGAAAGTCAACAAATAAATCAAGAATTTATTAACCAGTTCAGATCTTTCGATACGTTTCATTCTTGTGGGAAAATAGTATCTTCCTTTAATATTAAATAATGTTTTTTTTTTTTGGTGCAAAAGGAGGGTTATACCAGTTTATTTAAAGCATAAAGAATTACATAAACTCGCTTAAGAGCTTGTCGGCTTCGATGAATAAGCCAAGGCCCTCAGGCGGAATGGAAAAATACGTGAAGTCACCCGGGCAAGAGCGGGTAAATTTTGCGATCCAGTCAGCCGCCTGATTTCCGAGGCGAGGAACGAATTTGATGCACACCTTCCAGGAAGGATCAGCGATCAAATTTTGGATTTTGAGGATTTTATCCCGGTGGAGTGCTGGCGGTATACCATCAGCTGTAACATGCTCCAAGACTTCTAAGGAATCAGTTTCCACTTCCAGTTGGATGATCTGTAGGGAATTAGCAAGAGATAGACCATGAACAATGCCAAGAATCTCAGCGTGAAATGTTGATTCCCCTGCCTGGCTCGCTGTAAATCCATGAACAAAATTTCCCTCATGGTCACGGACTATTCCACCTACATACACCCTCCCTTCTCTCACCATATACGAGCCATCGTTGTTCAGTTTCAGCCATCCCTGTTTCGGTCTCGTCCATGTCTCCATATGTCCCGCTCTACTGTTTCTCTTTGATTTCCTGTCACGCAGCAGCCTCATGTACTCTTCCACCCGGTCTTTGATGAAGAGAGCACGGGAATAGGACATGACAATCTGGGTATTAAATACACGCGCGTTGCGCCACTTCCATATCCACCAAGCAGCAAAACAGAAAATAGTAGCCCAGGAATCCAGTTTGTTGATGTTTTGGTCCACCCATTCCTCCAAAGTTGCCCCGAAGAAATTTCTGCGTTGTTCAGTGTTTAGCAAATCGTTCCATACTGCAGCTGCAAGGGGACAATCACGGAGAATGTGTAGAGTTGTCTCTGGTCGGTCTAGGCAGTTCGTGCAAGCAGAATCTGTTCCACAGTGGCGTCTAACTCTGTTAGCATTACTCACCACCGCATCATGGGTTACAAGCCACATAAAATTATGCACTCTTTGGATTGTCTTGACCTTCCATATCCTCTTCCATACGATTGGTTCATCTGTTTCGGGTTCATTCTGGATGATTTGTAGCGCTGATTTAATGGTGAATTTTCTGGATCCAGTTGCACACCAGCTGAAATTATCTCCTGATCCTTCAGCAACTACCGAGACATTGGCAATTTTCTGCAGAACAGCAGCTGGCAACAGATGGGAGAATTCAGTCCACCTCCAGGTATCACCTTCCCAGTAGTCGGCAACAATCTTGCTTTGATCTTCCTCGGTAAGTGGTTCTGTAACGAAGTTTTCCAAGGGAGCCTTGTCAATCCAGGGGTGAGTCCAGAAGAAGGTGTTCAGTCCATTGCCAATTACAGTTTTTGTGCCTTCACTAGTAGAAAAAACACCTGTTGCAGCCCCCCTGTTGAGGCGGTCACCTTAAAAACCGACGCAAAAAGTCTTATTCTACTATCTGTTGAGGCGGTCAGTCGTTTAGTTCGCTGCAACAGGTACTTTAGAGGCGGGCAAATATCTGTTCGCCTCAAATAATATTTGTGTTTTTGACTTGTTGAGGCGGTCAGTAAGGCGCCCGCCTCAACAGAGCCCAAAAATTAGAGGCGGGCAGTAAAGCGCCCGCCTCAAATGATGCGACGAAGATATTAGAGGCGGGCAGTAAGGCGCCCGCCTCAAAATAACACAAAAATTAGAGGCGGGCAGAGTTTTGCCCGCCTCAAAACTTGTCCTTTTTACCCCAATTTTTTTGTTATTTCCCAAACCCATTTATTCCCTCTGCAGGCATGCAGCTGCTGCTCCCTTTCATTTCTTCTCAAACCCATTTCTTCCCAAACCCATTTCCTCCCACGTTCTATCTCCCAAAACCCATTTCTTCCCAAACCCATTTCTTCCCACCTCTCTCTTCCCACTGCTGCTCAGATATTCCTCCTCCGCCTCCTTCTCTCCTCCTCCGCCTCTTCCCCCGACGATCTCCTCTACTCCTCCTCCGCCTCTTCCCACTTCAGAAATAAAAGCTCACCGGATCCATCACTCTCAAATCCTCCTCTTTGTCGATGCTGGAGGTGCCGATTCGGGAGGGGACGATGTCGTTCCAGTCGAAGGAGGTGAGCGGGGCGCAGAACTCGCTGGATTTGGAGTTGTTGAGGACGGCGACAGGCTCGACTGTGGAGGAGTCGAGATTGTAGAGGCGGAGGTAGTCGGCGGAGGAGGCGAGTAAGGAGGGGGAGGAAGGGTGGGGATTGAACATGAGTTTTGTTGGAGGGTAAGGGTGGGAGAAGGAGAGAGATGGATTGGGGGTTAGGGTTAGGGCTTCTTCGTCGAATGTAAGAATGTCGACCTGGTTGTTGAACTCTTCGATGAAGCTTCCGACTGCGATGGAGGAGCGGGTGGTGCGGCGGTGGAGGTGGGCGGTGGAGGAGAACGACATGGCGTACAGAGGGTAAGGGGATTCGTATGTGACTAAGCTTTCGTTTCGGAGATGCGATTCCTGAGTTGAATGCTCCATTTCTGGTTCTTGGAAGTGTTGGATTGGGGTTGAATCGAGTGCTGTGATTTTTCTAGATGCAGATCCAACTTCTCTCCTTTATTCCTCCTCCGCCTCAATGTGAAGATTTTGTTAATGTGAAGATTGGGGTCTTTAGTGATTTTATTTTATCTTGTAAGTCATCATTTTCAGAATTGATTAATGTAAAGATTTTGCTAATACGAAATCAATGTGTGTTGTCATACGAAATCAAAAGTTGAAGATTGTTAATGGAAATATTGTTGAAGGCCTCCATTAAAGCACCATCGATTTTTTAATTTTACTGAGCTTTGTTGAGGCGGGCAAACAATTGTCCGCCTCAAAAAGCAATGTTATTAGAGGCGGGCAGAAAGTTTTTAGACGACAATATCTGCCTACTTGTTGAGGCGGGCACACTTTTGCCCGCCTCAAAAGACCACTTGTTGAGGGGAACAAATGCCCGCCTCAACAAGTATTTACTTGTTGCAGCCCCCCCTGTTGCAGCGACCCTTGTCCGCCTCAACAGGGGGGTTTTTGCCCGCCTCAACAGGTGTTTTTTCCACTAGTGCTTTGAGTAGGTAATCCTTGGCCTTAATTATACCGCTCTAGAGGTTAGATGATCCTTTCACCGCCCGAAACATGTCCCGATCACAGCGCCCATGGCAATATTTCCCTCTTACAACTCGAGACCAAAGTGAGTCGGGTTCCGAGACGGCTCGCCAACTCATCTTAGTCATGAACGCCGTATTGACTTGGCGCATACTCCTCATCCCAAGACCACCAACGTTTTTACTCTTCCGCAGCGTCTCCCAATTCAGTAAATGCAGTTTCCGTTTCTCAGGTACCGAGCCCCAGACGAAACCCCTTGTTCGCTTGTCCACTTCATCATAGATGTACAAAGGGATTTGATTGGTCTGCATGGAGTAGTACGGTATGGTCGCTACTGCTGATTGCGCTAGTGTGACTCGGCCGGCCATCGAGAGTAATTTCATTTGTCACCCGGCCAGTTTAGCATCGACTCTGTCTAAGATGAATTTGAAGGTATGCTTATTCATTTTCTCCTTCGTCATAGGAATTCCTAGGTACTGGCCTAGGTCATCAGTGGCGGGGATACCCCCCTTCACGGCAGACCCGCTCAATCAAATCCGGTGGTGTGGAGTTGGAGAAGCAGATTTTTGACTTCAGGAAGTTAATTTTCGCCCCTGATGCTGCACATAATTTTTCTAAGCAAAACTTTTCTCATCTGTTCCGGTGATGCTTCAGCAAACAAGATAAGATCATCAACAAAAAATAGGTGTGACAATCCCGGGCCATGTTCAGACAAGCTAACTGGTTTCCAAGCTGGAGATGATATTGCTTCATCAATTATATGGCCTAGCCTCTCCATACATAACACAAATAAATATGGAGACAGCGGGTCCCCCTGGCGTACCCCCCGAGAAGGTCGAAACTGATTACCGAGCTCCCCATTCCACAATATTTTCATACTACATGAGGAAACACAGTCCATAATGACCTTCGTGAGCATTGACGGGATCCGAAGTTCTTGCAGCGTGTCCCGAATGAATTCTCATCTAACTCTGTCATATGCTTTCTCGAGATCAATCTTTATGGTCATAAAAGGCAGCCCGGACGTCGAACGCATGGAATGCATAACCTCTGGTGTGATCACAATATTGTCAGTTATTTGTCGCCCCGGGACGAAGCTAGACTGAGTGGGAGCGACCACTTTCCTCATCAGCGGTTTTAGTCTAAGGACAATCGCCTTCGTGGCAATCTTGAAGACAGTGTTGCACAGACTGATTGGCCGCAATTGATGCGTTGTCTCTGGGTTGTCGACCTTAGGTATCAAAACTATCATGGTCTCATTCATAGCCTCCGGAACCCCTTGTCCATGCAATATCCCAAGTACACTCTTGATGGCCTCTTCCCGAACGGTAGTCTAGTTCTTTTGCTAGAACACTGCATGATACCCATCGGGACCAGGGGCTTTAAGAGGTCCCATCAAGTCAACTGCTTCCTTGATTTCAGCAGGTGAGAATGGTCGATATAGTGCCTCAAACTCAGCTTGGCTGAGCTCCAGAAATCTCCTCCTCGGCATATCAAACGGCCCCATGCTGCCCAGGTCCTCGGTATATAAAGTTTGCAGGTGAGTGGAGACCATGTCTCGAATTTCTCTTGGGTCCCATACCCATTCATTGTTCTCACTGCGCAGTCCCTCGACTCTGTTCTATTTTCTGCGGATTACTGAACAGGTGTGGAAGTAGCGTGTATTTCTGTCTCCATCAAGTAGCGCATCAGATCTCGCTTTTTGCATCCAGAAGAGATGTATTTGGTCAAGGGTGGTTTCAAGCTATTTTCTGAGTTTTCTATCCAGCTGAATCAGACCATTGTTCGTTGTGCTACACAAGTGTTTCTGAACTCCCTCAATTCTTCGCCAGAGTCGATCCCGTCTTCGGAATAAATTTCCAAAAACTGACCTGTTCCATTCTACCAGGTTCTCAGTAAGAGTCGCGAGCGCTTGAGATATGGGTGCTCCATGAGTCCAGTGTTGCGTAAGAAACGTCTGGAATTCATGGTGCATGAGCCACGCAACCTGAAATCTGAAAGATCGGTTAAAGGGCCTGTAGTGATTGAACCCGCTAATACTGAGCAGAAGTGGATTGTGATCTGACTGCAACGTTGGGAGATGACGTATGGCCCCATCCTCGAACATGCTTCGCCAGGATAAGTTATAGAGCCCCTATCCAGTCGAGTGCATGAGCGGGTAAGAGGATCCACACCACGACTCCATGTGAATTTCTGACCCGAGAAGCCAAGGTCCAGGAGGCACATATCCTCAATCCAGCGATTAAATTTAGCACAACGTCTCCTCATGTCATCTGAACTGCTCGTTCGTTCCTCAAGCGAACGGGTTTCATTGAAATCTCCTATGAGTATCCACGGGAGGTTGTTGGAGCTGCAAAAATTCATGAGTCTGTTCCATAATTCATCTCTATTTCTCGGCGTCGGGCTGGCATAGATCGCAGAGAGAACCCATTCAGCGTCCCCGGCTCTAGCAACTTTCAGCGTGACTACCTGGTTATGTACATCGACACAGTTAAGCTACACTCGATCGGATTTCCAGAGAACCCAAATCCCGCCGCTAAATCCAATGGCGTCTGATTTTACTACCCCGTCGAAACCAGTTTGTTTGCAGACCAAATCCGCCTGGGTGCCGCTGATCCGAGTCTCAAGGAGAATGAGAATAGAGGGATCATGAGCTCGAATGAGGTCCTTAAGAGCAAGAAGGAAATTTTTGCTTCCCACGCCTTGGGTGTTCCAAGAAACAATTTTTATTTCTTTTGTCAACATTGAGAGCAGATTAACTAGAGGCTTATCGGTTTGGAGCAATCTATCAAAAAGCTTGGCAATCTACAGATTCCATGGCGGTATCACCGCCCTGCAAAGCTTCGCATCCCGAGTTCTCTGTCTGTTCCTCGAGTTCCTGATCTAAACTTTCCACTCTGTTAACCACGGGGTCATTCGAAGAATTCTTGGCTCCGAATCCCTGATCAAGTTCCATTGAGATGTCATCGTTGCCAGGCGGATCACTACTGTGTTCCTGAGACGAGGCGCTAGTACCCGCTACAAACTGAATTACTGGAATAATAGCTTGGTCGGGTCCTGGGTCCTCTTTTCCCCAAAATTTCCCTTGAATATTCGTAATATTCCTTGTTGAAGAAATATGTCCCGAAAAATCTTCTTCTGTCATATCTCCTTCCTGATTCTCTACCACCTGTATTTCCTTATTTTTTCCTGTCACTGGATAATCTCTTTTATTTTCCTTGCCTGCTGTGTTAACCCTGTTGTTACTTGTGGCATCATTGTTATTCTTGGTCAAGATCTTTGCCCCTAGTATTTTTATTCCCTGTTTTCGCCTATTCTTCCTGTTTTTTCCTTTGTTTTCTTTCCTCGTATTTTCCTGAATTTCCTTTCCTTTCTCCCTCGTGTCTGCTTCCCTTATTTGTGGCCCTTCTGATTCTTTTCCTTGCAGAGAATCATGTAGTGCTGCAACTTCCTCCTCAATTACAGCCTTTTCCCCATATTTCTCCAGAATATTGAAACGAGATCCCGAAGTCGTTGGAGTCTCGTTGACTTTCCTTGCTTGGAGAGATTTCTTTGGGATTTGAAATCCATCCTCATCCGTGTTCCCCGCCTTTCGATTTGCATCCCCGGAGTTCGTCACCGGCGTCGACTCAGTGGCTTTTGCCTGCGAGTTTTGCTTGTTTTCTGGCCTCTTCCTGAAGACAACTTCAGGCATCATCCAGCTCCCCCAGTACTCCTTTGCTTCTGGTGGATCAGGCTCTTTTTCTCCTCCTATGTCATCCTCATCATCATATTTAGAGCAAACATCATTTGTGTGTCCTGCTCTTCCACATCCAAAGCAGATCATCTTTAAGCCTTCGTACTGTATTTTCCAGACTTTCTGGTTCATCCTAAACTTGGAGAGAAGCGGCTTCTTGATATCAATTTCAACACATATCCTTGTGAACTTTCCTCTCTCGGCAGAATTCGTTGTTCGATCAATCTTGATCACATTTCCCACTTTCGCTCCTATCCTCCTAAGAATGCTGGAGTCAAAGTACTCCATGGAGAGATTTGGCACCCTTATCCAAGCAATGACAAATCCGATCTTATCATCCTTCGCGACAAAGTTTGGCTTCCATTTTTGGATGGTCAAGTAGTTCTCTCCAATTAACCATGGACCACCTAGTAAGACATGATTGAAATCTTCGGCATTCCTGAACTTGACTACATAATAGTCGTTGCCTATATCGACCATTACGAACTCTCCCTTTGTGCTCCACTTCAGTCTCAGTGTGTTACGAAGGAAGATGAAACCAACACTTCGACCGAACACTTTGATAATGACTGAGTTCCGCCATGGTTGACGAATGCGTTGTTTCTCCTCTGCCGTGAGAAGGATCTCAGGGCAATATGGGTCTTCCTCAGTTTCTTGGACATCATCAACAAGATCATTATCAGTAATCTCCTCCTCCCAGAACGGGTTCGAGTATTCCGTCACCATTTCATTGCTACTGCCTCCTGTCATTGCTTCCCTGAATGACTTTTGTCCCTTCGAAATACCCTGAGTTCCTTCAGCGAGGGATGGGAACTGTTCAGGTTCAACGTTCGGGTCAAGTATGTCAGCAAGGCCTTGTTTCATTTTCTTAGTCGAACGTCGGACAAGATCAAGTTCTTCCGATGTGCCGGTAGAGGCGCCGACGGTTGGGTCACTGTTCCCGGGGGGATTCATTCAGAGCGTTTCAGCCTCGCAAAACTTTATTAGGGTTCAATTTTGGTATAATTTTAAAATCTCTATCCTTTAATTCTATTGAATGAAGTGGTTTAATAATGTTATTTATAGTTTATTATTGATACAGGATATGTTCATTTGCTGCAATATATTCTTATTCATATTATGTAAAAGTAGATGGTATTGGGCAAAATTTCACTAACTTAACTAAAAAACACGACCCCACTAAGTCAAATTAATGATCATACGATATATCGACCTTATTGTTTTCGTATGGGCCGGGGAATCACCATAGACTAAACACAAAATTAAAATAATAAAATCAATATCGCGTACACGATTTCTACTTTCTTACTCTCAGCTGTATAGGCAGGTTCTCCTTTAGGATAAGTTCTCGTTTGAGCACGGAAAATACAATTTTATGGGATTAATGATAAGGCAACCAAACATATATAGTATTTGAATACGTACTAATTCTTCATTTTGAATAGAAAGAAGTTTAGAGTGAGAGAATCGTAGTTGAAAGAAGTCGATCTTAAAGAAGGATTTGTGTATATTTTAGCTGAAGAAAACTAGACGCTAGAGGCCGAACCTATAAGTAGTCACATACTCACATGCATACCCTAACACATTTTACTACTCAATTTCCATTACGTACAAGCTAGTACGTAGCTAGCTAGCTATAAAACGAATAAGTAATTTGTTCCTTGAAATTTGCAGTTCTTCCGGGATATCCATTGGTGTCCCATTTGGGGTGGGTATTAGAAGAGAGAATGTCAAAATAATAGTAAAATAATGAAAAGTGAATTTTTGGAAGAGAGAGAATGTCATTCTCTTCACCATGGGGGAAAGATCGGTAGAGATCCTCTAGTCCAAAATGGTAGTCCATTTCATAGTCCATTCATTTTGATTGGTTCAAATGAGTTTAAAAAATGTTATATAACTATTTAGTTTTAAAAAAATAAAATGAAAATACTCATTTGAACCAATCAAAATGAATGAATCATGAAATGGACTACCATTTTGGACTAGAGGATCCCTACCGGGGAAAGATGAGCATTCAACATATAGTTGATATGTGTCCATATCCCATTACACTTTTGACATCACTTTTTGATAAAAATGACATCATCAATCAAACCCAAATTTGAGATATTGCTGCAACGGTCCGAATTTTGAACTCAAACCCAAAATTTTCATTTATGTAGAGATATTGGGTGGGATAATTAAAATCTTACGATTATATTCCTTCATTAGTTATGCTTATTTTATTTTAATTAAAATCTTACGATTAATTATCACATGTACTATGGAATTTTAAGAGGTGTTCTATTATTATGTATCAATAAAAAGAAATTCTTAATATCCAAACAAATCAATTAATGGATATTCTTGTTGATAGCTTTGTCAAATAATTGAAAATTTGTAATGATATTGGATGGGATAATAGAAAAAGTAGAAAAGAGAAATGAATGACCATAAATAAAGGCCCTTACTATTTAACGCCCACCCTTTTTGCTATTTACCGCCCAGGCTCCGTGCGCCCACCCTTCATGTTGTTTTGATGATATTTACTTCAAAATCCAATGTGTATGTTAATTAGTTGATTAGAAATGATTAAACTTGTAATATATGAATGGATTGTGTACTTTGTTGATAATTTATTGACCAGTTTGATATTTTCATGTGTATATAGTTTATTAGGGTTTTGATATTGAATTAGGGTTTTGTGAATTAGGGTTATGAAATTAGGTTGTTGAAATTTGGTATGGTTTTAATGAAATTATTGAAAAACTGTTAGAATTTTGAAAAAACTGTTGAGATTAGGGTTTGAAACATGGAAAAACTGTTGACGCACAATTTATGGAATGTGCAATTCCACACGTCACGCATGGATGAAGCCATGCGTGACAATTGTGTAAAAAAAAACCCCTAAAACAAGTCAAAACCTTGAACATGTAATATTATAAAATCCATAGAAAGTAATATTATAATACATTTTAAATATCATAAATCAACATAGATTCACAAATCAACATGTTTAGTCATACAACTAATACCTTGAACATGTAAAATCCATTAAACCTAACTAATACAAACCCCTAAAACAAGTCAAAACCTTAAAAAGTAATATTATAATACATTTTAAATATCATAAATCAACATAAATTCACAAATCAACATGTTTAGTCATACAACTAATACAAACCCTAAAACAAGTCAACACCTTAAAAAATATTATTATGAACAACAAATGTTACCTTATTAAGGTTGTAACTTGAAAATGGAGCTTCTCCACCTCTTTCATTGGTGCATTCCTCTTCATTCTCCATATAGAAGGAAAGGAAGATAGTTAAAAATGGTGTTTTGCTCTCAAAAATGTTCAACAATGGTGTTCAAAGGTTTTTGACATTTGAAATATGGAAAGAAAGGAAGATAATAGGGATTAATGTAGGTGTTACGGAAATAGTAAAAATATTAATGGAGTTATTACAGTAGGTGAGACAAGACGTACGTGCTGGCATGAGTTCTGAAAATAAAATCCGTGCGTCACGCATGGTTAATGTCTATGCGTGACGCATGGATATAATCCACGCGTGACGCACAGTTCTCTTCCATGCGTGACGCACAAAATGACACATGATCCCTTTGATTCTTAGTAACACTGATGTGTGCATGATTTCCAATCAAAATAAAATTACATATTGTCAAAGGTTGGACATTTAGGCCACGTAAGAAGTCCAAACAAAGGATATGCTACTTTACAAGTTCATAGGTGTTATTGGGAGTTACCCACATGGTTAAATATACCTAATAGGCATTGAAAACAAGTTTCATTACATTCGGACATCGTTTGAGTGTCGTTTCGCCAAAAACCGCCTTAAGTCCATTTAAGGCGTTTTTAGTGGTTTTAGCGTTTACGTGCCTCATTTCGTGTGAGTGAGACCTTTTTTCTACTGAATATCCCTAATAAGAGTAATTTGTATAGTATTTTCAACAATAATCACCGTCAATGTTGTAGAATATACATATTGCGACAAGTTAGAGAGTTACGACTAGTATGTTTTTTTACAAAGGAGGCGGTACTTTAAAAGTTAGAAGTTGTGATTGGGAGTTACCCACATGGTTAAATATCCATAATAGCCACTGAAAAACAAGTTTCATTACATTCGGACATCGTTCGTGTGTCGTTTCGCCAAAAACCGCCTTAAGTCCATTTAAGCCGTTTTTAGTGGTTTTAGCATTTTGGCATAGTTTCGAATCCCGTTTTGTATGTGTGAGACATTATTGGGACTTTATATGCCTTATAACACATTTGTGTATAAATTTTTCAAACATACGTGAACATCAATGTTGCGACCATATATATTGCAACAAGTTAAGCTTGTGGTGAGTAGTTTGATGTTTTACAAAGAGCGTGTTACTCTAAAAGCAAAAGGTTTTGATGTAAAGTTACGGACATGGTTAAATATCTCTAATAGGCATTGTAAACAAGTTTCATTCCATTCCGATGATGTTTCGACGACGTTATGGCGAATTGTGGTTTTAAAGCCTTTAAAAACAACACGGAACATGAATTATTTTGTGTGACATAAGTACAAATACATTGAATACATTAACATGGACCACATAAGCAACAAAAAAATACATTGACATCCATGCGTCACGTATGGTGTAAAACCATGCGTGGTGTGTGGATGCATTCCACCCGTGACGCATGGTTTTATGTTGCAAAATCTTATTGTTAAATTTAGAATGCTTATATTGTTGTTATGTTGACGAATGTTCAACCTTATTATATTTCAAATTGTATATGGTGCGCCATACATATTGCGACCTCGTTCGGTTTTCAAACTATGTTTCACTTACAAAGGTATAAATTTGATTTTCAAGTTACACACATGATCAAATAGACATTATAAGGATTGAAACAAAGTTTCATTCCATTTCGATAAAGTTTCGATGACGGTTTTGTCGAATTGGGCTTTATCGCCTGAAAAAAGACACTAAAAATGTGTTTCTTTGCACACTTAACTAGAAATACATTGAATACATTGAATAACCCTAGAGTCATATATGCAAATCCATGCATGACGTACGAATACAATCCATGCGTCATGCATGGATGCTAACCGTGCGTTTTCTGGAATGTGCAATCCGTGCGTCACGCACGGATGAAATTCATGCGTGACGCACGGATGACCTGGGCGGCAAATAGCAAAAAGGGTGGGCGTTAAATAGAAAGTATGTAAATAAATGTGCAACCATTAGGAGTGTATTGAAAGTGAGTGAATATGAAAAATGGAGATTGATAAAAATAAAGAGAGATATATTATTAAAATACTTGATTTACAAAAAAAAAAAAAAAGGCCGTATGCTCTTAGTTTGACACTCCATGCATTAGGTGAAGATTTGACAAAATCATATTACAAGCGTTGCTTTCATCTATTTTTTTTTCTTTTTATTATTTTCACACAATAATACTAATTTCACCACATGACACATTCATATCCATTTTTGTCATTTATCATTTCTCTATAAATTAAATTATATAAAGATGACTATATCAAATCTCTACTCTTTCCATATTTGAATCAAATTAAAATTCATTGTAATCTTCCTTGTCGTTTTCATATGCATGTTTAAATAATTTAATCTAAAATACTTTTACTAAACCATATCATTGAACTTTAAAATTTTATGATCATAAAATTGAATTATAATAATAATTTATTAATTAAATATTTTTATAAAACGTGCGACGTGCAAAACTAAGCTAGTTACAAGATCAATCAAAATTATCAATGCACGCATATCATTATTTTGATCCTCCATATTTTAGTAAGGGTGTGAACCTCATGATAAACCCTCCTATAGAGATTAAAAAGAATGAATCTAAGTCATTGGATGTCTTCTAAGATTAAACTAGTTACCCTCACTACAAGTGGGGGTAGGTGTGGTGGTCCGGCGGCCTCCCAACGACCACCCGACGAAGATTCGGGGGTTGTCCAGTAGAGGTCCGACGATGGTCCGGTGGGGGTCCGATGGCGGTCTGGTGGAGTTCCGACGGTGGTCCAACAATAAATGAAAAAGTTAAAGTATAAAAATAAATGAAAATTTAAGTCTAATTCAAATTGGTGAACATTTAAGTATAATGTAATGAACATTAAGTTGATAAACATTTAAATATAATGTGATGAACATTCAGTTGGTGAACATGTAAGTTAAGTAAAATGTGGTGAACATTCAGTAGAGTATGTCAAAATAAACATCTATCAACATTTTGATGAACATTTATGAACAACGTGATGAACATTTAAGCCGATTGTAATGAACTTTTGAGTAATGAACATTTTATTAAATTTTTGTGAACATTTAAGGATGCTTGATGAACATTTAGGTATTTTTTGATGAAAATCAAGTGTTTTTACTAGAAATTATATTAAAGTGGTGGTCCGGTGGTTCGGCGATGGCTTGATGGTGGGTCAGTTGTGGTGTGGTAGTGGTCCTCCGTTTTTCCAAATAACATAACCATTTAAGTGTAATAAACTTGGTGAACATTTAAATATAATTTGATAAACATTCTGTTGATGATCATTTAAGTATAATGTGATGAACATTTAAGTATAATGTGATGAATATTCAGTAGAGAATGTCCAAATGAACATTTATGAACATTGTAATGAACATTTATGAACAACGTGATGAACATCTGAGCCAATTGTAATGAACTTTTGAGTAATTAATAATTTTATAATATTTGTGAACAATTTTATACATCTTTGTGACAATTTTGTTCCGGCGAGGTCCAAAGGTGGTCCGGCGTGGTCGGAGGTGGTCCGACAGCGTTCCGGTGACGGTTTAGCAGTGGTCTGGTGGTGGTGACAAGTGGCTCCACATGTAGTCATTTAGGCTTTTAAATCTCCCTTGATCCAAGACTCCACACTCATTCTAATTTATTATTTTAAGAAAGTTTATTACATGATATTTTTCCTTTTACTAATTCTATTTTAGATTTATAGTTGACACTTCATAATGATATCGTAGACAATTTGACATTTCCCTATTAGTATCACTAGTTTCTACCTAAAATGAAGTGCGAGAACTGAAACTCTCGACACTTGTTGTAAATCCTGTCGTAATGAGGCTCCGATAAAACGAATTTTATCGTGAAACGGTTAAACGACTTATACAATAGACGATATGCAAAAATTGAAAAGGCATATGCACTAGACTATAGACGATATGCAGAACTCGTTAAGGCATACGCACTATACTATACACAATATGCAAAACTCGTTAAGGCATACACACTATACTATAAACAATATGCAGAACTCGTTAAGGCATACACACTATACTATAGACGATATGCAGAACTCGTTAAGGCATACACACTATATTATAGACGATATGCAGAACTCGCTAATGCATACACACTATACTATAGACAATATGAAGAATTCGCTAAAGCATACACACTATACTATACACGATATGCAGAACTCGCTAAGGCATACACACTATACTATACACGATATGCAGAGCTCGCTAAGGCATATACACTATACTATAGACAATATGCAGAACTCACTAAGGCATACACACTATACTATAGACGGATGCAAAACTCGATAAGCCATATGCACTATACTATAGACGATATGCAGAATCCGTTAAGCATATGCACTACACTATAGACGATATGCAGAACTCGCTAAGGCATATGCACTATATTATAGACGATATGCATAACTCGCTAAAGCATATGCACTATACTATAGATGACGTGCAGAAGTCGCTAAGGCACTAAGAGGCCATAAATCGAGGCCACATATTTAGCCCATAAATCAAGGTCACAAATTTTACGATTTATTTAACTTTTTAATATCATTTTATTCCATCACATTCGTCCATCTAGCTAAATCCAACGTTTACAGATGATTTCACCGTTTCAATATAAGAGGTGGTTTATCTTAGCCTAAATAAGTTAAGGGTGCAATTCGAGTGAGAACAATTTCTATAGTAAGAACGTGAGAATGACTAATGTTCATCAAAATATACTCAAATGTTCATCAATTGTTTTGATGCACATCCTTGGAAAAAGTGATGCACATATACGATTAATGTCTGAATGTTCTTCAGTTTTTTAATAAATATTTTTAAAAAATTGAAGGATCTTTAATTGTTATTGGATGTTTTTGAGTTTGTCGAATAATCTCCAAATTGATATTAAATATTCACCAATTTAATGCTAAATTTGCAATTTACAATTTATTACCATTTGATACTTTTCCACAAGTTAAATCGATTGAAATTGTTGGTAAAGCTCGTCTTCTTTTAGCCTAGAAACATCAAATCGTAATAAAGTGGACCATCACTCATTTAAAAACAAAAAAATCTAATCACAGATGCATCCAAATTAATATGAATACTAGCCCTACGGAGGCCGTGCGATACACGACCCCTATGCTATAGTGTTTAGCTTAATTTTTTATTTCTAATGTTGGTGGTTCTGGTCATGTACATGATTTTTGTGTTTTTGTATAGGAAAATTTGTTGTATTATTGGTCGGGCACACTTGTTGTGCTTGTCATTGTTTTCGTTATGCTCTACTTTCGTACTTCAACCGGCGTGGATTCCTCTGTAGCAAAGGCATGAAGAGGGAAAGAGATGAGAAAGGAAGATTTTTCTTTTAGCTCTATATTTTGATAGATAGGAGAATTCCTTCTGTACTTACAAGAACATGTGTTTCCTTGGTTTGTTTTTTGTGTGTTGGTTGTGTGAGTGTTATTGATTTTGTTTCTAAGTTACATATGCGTAGGAATGGGTACTCATCAAACTCAGAACGTGATGTACTTTTTTCTGCGATATATTTGCAAATCCAACATTCACAAACGACCTTAAGTCCAAAAACCCGTATAGTCGTCAAAATAAGACTTAGGCAGAGGGAAAACATATACATACTCATGACCTTGAAAATTACTTTATAAAATTAACATGGATGATTTATTAATTTCATAATGCATGTCAACTGCTCAACTTCTCCAACCAAGCACTTCATCTTACACTCAAGAAAGACATTTAGTCCAGCTCAAAACCGAACAGTTCCTCTACTGAAGTATATGATCTACCATCTATTAATTTAAATTTCAACAGTTCAAACACAAAGAAAATTCTTGAGAAATTCTCATCAAATACACATTTCTTGAATTGACTATCGTGCAAATATGAATATTACTTTGGTCTGTTGCGTGACTTCCCAGACTTGATGTTTACTATAAATGGAGGCATAAATTTCATTGAAGAGGTACACCATTTAAAATACTTCATATATGCCGTAAACCTTTTTTTTTTTTTTTTATCAAATCACATATTAAGTATGTTTTGATTTACTTTTTATAATTTCTATACCCTTTTAAAAATGGGAAAGTGTCAGATGAGAATAACTTTTATAATACGTACATGAGAATGATGCATATTAGTAGTAAATTGGTGAACATTTAGTACTAATTTGGTGCACATTCGTTGACAAGCTTAAAAACATCCAAAATTTGAAGAACATTCATTTTTTAAAGAACATTTATTGAGAAACCGAAGAAAATTCAGTTAAAAATTATATATGTGCATCAAATAATTTGATGCACATTTAAGTATATTTTGATGCACATTAACCATTCGCACATTCTCATTTTAAATTGTTCCCACCGGAGCTGCACCCTTTAAAAATTACTTTATAAAGTTAACACAGATGATTTATTAGTTTCATAATGCATGTCAATAGCTGGGAAAAAGAGTTTGAACTAAACAGGGTCCATAATTAGGAAAACGAGAATGAGCTAAACTGGGTTCACAACTCAATTCACTGATCTAAATACACTATTAAACATCATTAATGCTTAAACAAAAGGTCATCTTTATAGTATATAAGATATTAAACAACAAAATTAGGGATGCTCATTTGGGAATAACATTTGAGTCAATTTTTTTTTATTTTTTGGACCGATTTAAAATGATATTGAGTTTAAAACTGGGTTCACAACAAGAAAGTCGGATTATAATAATTAACTTTTATCTCGGTACTAAAAACTCCGAATTATAAAGTGTTTGTACTGTTGAGATACCAAACATAAAGTTGGATTCAAAACGCCGTATTAATATCCTGGAATTTTCAGAACCGTGATATAAATTTACGATTTAAAAAATCAAAAGTTAAACACCACATGATAGCCTTTTTAATTCGGTGCACAAAAAATTGGTTCAAACAAGATCTGATTACATAAATATGTGTATATATCATAATCATAATCATAATGGTTGAAAAATATTCACCCATTATATTCATCAAGATATTCATTATAATTTTGGACTTTTACTCGGCCTGTCGAAAAAAAGCCCAATTCCGAATAGACTACATATAATTAAAAAAACCAAACAAAAAAAAGATATGGTAAAAGATATGATAAAAAGATAAAAGATAGTTATAAACACTATTATAATTATAAAACCAAACAAAAAATAGATATAGTAAAAAGATATGATAAAAAGATATGTCTGCAACCCTAATATAATTTCATGTCAACATAAACATGATTACAAAATGTCAATTGAACATTGAAAGATGCATATGAGCAGTGACGAATCTACAGTGGGGACTGTGGTCGGCCGCCCCGACGAACGTCCGACAAGAAGCCTAAATAATCCGGCGAGCCCCCACGACGCCATTGAAGGGAACAACAGAGTAGGAGTAAGTAGATCTGAAAATACATGAATGGGGGAGAAACTGGAGAAGACGTCTCCTTTTTGTTTCGTTTTCTTAATTTTTTTTAAGCAGTAAACGTCGTCGTTTCAGATTCAAAATTTTAAACAACACTCTCTCGTCCTTTTTAAACGGCATCGTTCCACTCACAATAAAAAAATATATAAATACAACGTTTTTGTTTTAAAAAGAGTTATATAAAATTCTCCAACTTCTTGCTCTTACAGGCCAGTAACCACCACCAACTGGCCACTGCCCAAACTTTCAAAAATTTCGTCCCAAATTCTTGAGTTTTATTTGTGTTAGAATAAAATTATAATTTTATATTTTATTTTAGGTTAATAAAAATGTTGTTATATAAACTACTAAATGACACGCTTGTTTATAGTGCTATTAGTGATTAATTAAATTGTTTGAATTATTAAATTAGTTAATTTTTTTATTGATAATTGTAATATGGAGATTAATTTTACACACATTTTTTAATATATTTTGTGTAGAAAATATGTACGCAAATTTATCTATTTGTAGTTTGGAGAGTTTGCAATGACAATTTTTTCCGATAAGTTGAGCCCCCACGGATAAAATGTTCTAGATCCGCCACTGCATATGAGGAGCAAAGATATATGGACAATTGAGTTGTATACGACTTTATCAAGGGTACAAAATTTGGTAAATATTGATTTCATTACATAAACAATTAAGTTCAAAATCTTTTACTCTGTTTGAACAAAATTATATTGAAATATAGTAATCATTGAAAAAATCATATTAATTTCTATATAAACATGACTATAAAATCTTTTGTTAATATAATAAATAATTAAAATTATATTTTTTAATATTAATCATTGAAAAATTGTTATTAAAGATATTCAAATACACTATTATAATTATAATAAAAAATAGATCATTGGGCCGTTAAATATTGTTCATGGAGATATTACATTTTTGGGTTAAGTTTACGAAATCCGCTGGATCGACCAGAACCGAACCCATTCACCCGAAAATTTTATCAATCCGAAAATGTATACCCAAAAAAAATTCATAGATCATTGTTATGCATAGATCATGTCTAAATGTTAATAATAAAATCGCTATTAGTTAAAAAAATATATATGTTGTACATTTGATTATTTCAGTTAACTACAAATACAATTTAATTAACTGTTTCCTAACCGATTAACTGTAAATAATATCATTCGGTTAATTATAATTGAAAACTAGTGTAGTTCCCGCGCCATGCGCGGATTTCTAGAACTTATGAATCAGTAATCTATTAGTTTTGTATGAAATTTTATCCAAAAATTCAGTTGATATTTTTATTAAAGAATTCCTAAATGACATTGTTATATAATTAAGTTTAGTAATTTGAATTACCACTAATAGACAACGAATATATCAATAAAAAGCCGAAATAAACGTATAAAAACATTAAGTTGATGTAATTATATGTGACATGCTTATTATAAGTTAGAATTAAAGAGATAGCTCTAAATTTTAGAAAAATGATAATTACAAGTTATTTTACTATTAATATATGATAGGATCATTATTTCGGTCTTTCTAACTTATGCCCTTAAGGCATATGTAATGTTTCCCGAAAAGAAAATTGTAACCCCAAGAAGGAAATCATAAACCCATCACAATAACGGATTTAATGAAATTTAGCATAAATATATCAAATCTTTTTATATTTGGACTCTTATCCTATGCCCTTAAAGCATAGTTTAGAAAATTCGTTATTATTTTTAGTCTCATGATCAATTCATGCTGGTGTTAATTAACAGGATTGTAGTTATATTTGACATGATATTATAACTTGGTTGACATGTGAAAATGTTAATTTACTATATGTGTCAATAGTTGATATGTTTATTTTAATATATCTATGCATTGTTTTAAAATGTCAAATTTAAATTATATATTTTTCTTTTCTTTTTATGTTTAATAAATCTTTTCAAACAAATTTAGTTGGTTAGAGATTTTGGTAATATAAATCAAGTTAGCTAAATTTAGTGGGTGCATTAATAAATCATTAGATGCTCTATCATTTTCATATTAGGATTTTGTTAATCAAATTGTTGTTAATAGGGAGAAAAGTTAGAATGGTGAACATTCGCCTCCTTTGATGGCGCCTTGCACCACATTCTTCCAATCTTCTGTGGTTCTTGGGCTGAGTAACTGAACGACCAGAAGGCTTTCGTTATCAATTCGTTGAAGCTTGCTACGGAGTTCCTTATATGGCGTCTTGCACAGTAACCGTCCGACTTCATGAAGCCTATTACGAGAGCGACGACGACTTCGGCCTCCTCCTCCACTACAACCTCCTTCTCTATCTTCCTCCTTCAGTTACCAAAGCGGCCACCACAACGGCCACCAACGTTGGACTGCCTTGCCGGATTTGATTGTGGTTGGGATTAAGCAATTAATTTTTTTTAGCTTATAAATACTAGAGACATGTCTTTCTAATCGGAGATCTAGTAATGCATGACCGTTATGTAATAGATTAGGTTTACATATATGTGATAACATCCAAGTCTTGCATTTTAGTCATTAGGCTAGACCTTATCACATGTTTATATCTCGTTTTTAGTTGTTTTCATTGATTTCTTCGAGTTAGATGTCTACACTAGTTGTTTGCATGTTTTTAGGTAATTCTGTGGAGTTTGGAGGCGTTGAACGAGACAAGGACATCATTGGAGGATCACACGGAGCTAAGGAATGTCAAGGGAAGCAAAAGATGACAAGTATGGACTATCTGTAGGTTGGCACGGTTCGTCATCAACCGCGCGAAGTCAAAGGAGCAAAGGAGAGAGTTTCTGCAGGATGGCACAGTTTGCTACAAACCGTTCCATTTGGTTCTAAATCGTGCCATTTGGATTTCATCAAAAAAACATGTTCTGCAAAGAGGCACGGTGTGTGACAAACCGTGCCGTTTGGTCACAAACCGTGCCAAACACCTGTTTTGGGCCGAATGTGTTTTGGACTTTTGCTTGTTTTTGGACCATTTAAATAGTTTTTTAGGGACGAATTTTGGACCCTTCTCCTGCACTTTTACTTTTGTTCTAGACCTAATCCTGTGCCTCCTTTTTGGGAAGATTGCAACTTTGGAAAGATTGCAACTTTGAAGATCTTTCACTAGATTCAAGACCAAGTATTGCTTTCTCTTTAATCTTGTTTATGATTTCCATTGTTATTATGATTTCTTTTGTTGTTATTACGATTATGTCTAGCTAAAACCATCTTTCTAGGGTTGGGGTGATCCCAACAATGAATTGGTGAACTTGCGAATGATATTTGTCTGAATTGAAACCTGAAACTTCGTCTGATTCATTTCTTGAGTTCTTAATGCAATCGATGATGATTGATTAGAATTTTATAAGGTTTGAGTCTGAAAGGAGATAACCTGATAGATAATTTAGATACGGTATGAGTCTGAAAGGAGATTACTACTATAGGATCACTAGAATTTGAACCTGAATAATCTCATTTGTTCATGTGGAGTCCTAAGTTATCGTAGAATCCCTAGGTTTGTCTAGTCTAGCAGAGTGCGACAACAAATGTTAACCTGGTTAATCCTAGAGTTCTAAATGCTTAATGGGTCTGAATTTTTTAGTTTTGCGCGACAGCGACTATTAGTTTGAGTTTAGGCACATCTATTATCGTCTGAAAGGAGTTAATAGAGATCTTAGATAATTTACCGTCAGACAAGTTCACACTATTTTCGGGCCACTATTTGTTGAGTTACCGAGGCATTGTTGCGGGGATCCCTGGTCCTAGATACTTCCTTCCGTTGATTTTATCCATCCTAGCGAATTTTAATTCTTAGTTTAAAGCGACAATTCTACTTTCACGGCTTAGCTTACCAGTTTAGTTACGGTGATACTACATTGTCCTCGTGGGAACGACATGAAAAACTACAACTGATCCCATACACTTGTGGGTAGGTTTTTGTCCTATCAATATGCCCTTTGACCTATTCTAGAACAATCCTTTGTATAGGTGTCCTACGGTGTTGCACTATATATATCTATGTGTAAAGCTCATGCCTAATCAATGAGACAATGCTCAACATTCACAAATCGTGCTATGGCATCAGAGCCAGATAAGGACAAAAGTCCCTTTCCAAAATATCCCCTACCTTTATCCTTACTTTTCACCAAACCCTCTTTTCCCCTACCCTAGAAAACACAGCCGCCTCCCTTTCTTGAAATCTCTGCTTCTTCTTCCCAGCTGTCATGGAGCTCATCCCTCACCCAAATTGAGCTCAAGCTCTCCCCTCCTTCTCTCACTTCATCACAATCAAATTAACCCATGAAAATTTCCCTCTTTGGAAAATCCAGGTGACACCCTACCTTAGGGCTCACAACCTCTTCTCCATAGTTGACGGCTCACACCCCTGCCCTCCGGCGACCTTGCCCGACGCTATCGTCAACCCACTCTACTCTGAATGGACAGCCCGTGACCAGCTTGTCATGGCTATATTGAATGGCTCCTTATCTGAAGCTATTTTGGCTCAAATGGTGGATTGCACTTCCTCTGCACAAATTTGGAGCACCCTGCAGGACCTCTTCGGAGCCAGATCCACCGCCCAATTCGTGCAGACCCGCTTGCAGCTCGCCTCCCTTCGCAAAGGGGCGGAATCCATCTCCGACTTCTTGACCAAGGCCAAAGGCCTTTGCTCCTCTCTTGCGGCTGCGGGGCAGCCCCTCTAGGATGCGGAGTTTTCCACCTTCGTCTTAGCCGGCTTGGGCAGCGACTACGATGCAGTGGTGACCTCCCTTTCCACGCAGCTCACTCTCCCGAGCTCGACGCAGATTCTCTCTCACTTGCTCACTCATGAGTCGAGGCACTCTCGACAAACCGCTGCTCTCCAGTCCTCAGTCCAACTCAACAACACAGCTGTATCTGAGGCGAACTTCACCTCCACAAACAGAGGAAGAAACAGGGGCGCTCATCAGTTTCGAGGCCGTAGTCAGAGCTCTGCACCAGGTCGTGGTGGTCGGGGGAACACCACCTTCACTGGAGCGCTGGATACTCGACCCACCTGTCAAATCTGCAACAAACCCGGTCACTCCGCCATTCGTTGTTGGCATCGCTTCGATCAAGCTCACCAAGCCCCGACGCCCCCCTCGTTTCAAGAAAACTATACAGCCAACACCTCTTGGTTCTCGGATACAGCCGCCACTCATCACTTCACTCCAGACTTGGAAAATCTTCGACTTAATAGCTACCCGTACGAGGGTACCGACTCGGTTGCTCTAAGCGATGGCTCACTCTCCTCTATCCAACACCACGGTTCTTCAATCCTTAACTCTTCCAATCATTCTTTTAAGCTCACTCACCTTTTACATACTCCCGCTATAACTAAAAATCTCTTGTCAGTAAACCAGTTTTGCCATGATAACAATGTGTTCTTTGAATTTCACTCAAATCGTTTTGTCTTGAAGGATTCCCGGACCCAGGAAGCTCTTCTGAAAGGTCCCGCTCGGAACGACCTATATGAACTTGAGGCCACCACCGCGTCGCCGCCACCTCGCCTTCACAACACCTCCATCACCTCGGCATCCCTTCTTCACCGGCGACTCGGTCATCCATCTTCCAGGATCAGAAACTCTGTTTTCAGCTTACTCTGTCCAACAAGAAAAGGCCCATCAAGCTCTCCTAAATGCACTGATTTCTCTTGGGCCAAGGCCCATCAGTTGCCACATCCCTCCAGTCCAAACAAAACAATTCGGCCCTTTGAGCTTTTATTTTTAGATGTCTGGGCCCAACCCATACAATTTTAGTTAAAGGTCACTCTTATTACTTGTCTATTGTTGACCATTTTACAAAGTTTATATGGATTATTCCCTTTAGTTCCAAAACTATGGTCTCTCAACTTGTTCTTACATTCATCAACTTTGCTACCAAACACTTTTCTACCAAAATCTCCTCCATACAAACCGACAATGGGACCGAATTCTCCCCTCTTAAGCCGATTTTTCTCTCCATGGGGATTGCTCACCGCCTCACATGTCCATACACCGTCGCATAGTTGAGACCTGACATCGTCGCATAGTTGACATGGGCTTGACCTTACTCAAGCATGCTTCTTTCCCACTCAAGTTTTGGGACTACACCTTTGAAACCGCCACCTATCTACTAAATCGCCTACCCACTCCTATCCTCCACAACAAATCTCCCCATGACCTCCAATTCAATAAGCCACCCGACTTCTCATTCCTTCATGTTTTTGGTTGCCTTGCTTTTCCCAATCTTCGTCCCTACAACCGCCACAAACTATCTTTCCGCTCCACGCCCACAATCTTTCTTGGGTATGCAAGCAATCACAAGGGCTACATTTGTTTCGATTGGGTCACCGAGAAAATCTACATTTCTCGTGATGTGATCTTCCATGAAGAACTTTTTCTCTACTCCAAACCACAAATCCTACCTCCACAAAATGATCCCGTTGCCATTCTCCCTGGACTTACCCCCACAAATTTGCCCTTACCTCCCAGCCCAAATCCTACTAGCCCATCTCCATCCACTACCAATGGACTGGACTCCTCACAAACTCCATCCTCCCCTTCTCCTGAGGCCTGCTCCGATCCCTCTCATCACTCGCCCATCTCAAATGACAACCCCTCTTCTAGTGGGCCTTCTATCCTTGGACCTCCTCCCACAAATGGACCGATTTCTCAACCTGAGCTACCGTCCAACACCATTATTACCCGTTCTAAGTCAAACATCTTCAAACCAAAAATTCATACGGATGGAACGGTCCCTTGGCCACCTGATTGCAACACCACCACCACTACTGTACCGGATGAGCCCACTAGCCACACCAAAGCTCTCAAATTTCCCGAATGGCGCCAAGCCATGTCCGATGAGTTTCAAGCTCTCCTAGCCACCAACACATGGTCTCTTGTCCCTCCCACAAACTCATCCAATGTCCTAGGTGTCAACTGGGTATTCAAAACCAAGTGGAATGCCGATGGCTCGATTGAACGTCGCAAAGCTCGTCTTGTTGCTAAAGGGTTTCATCAAGTCCACGGGCTTGATTATGCTGAAACCTTTAGTCCCGTTGTGAAACCCTCCATCGTTCGACTTCTCCTATCCTTGGCGGCGATGCATCGGTGGCTGGTCCTTGCAAGAAGAAGTCTTTATCACACAACCTCCAGGTTTTATCAACTATCAATTTCCTTCCTTAATTTGTAATCTCCACAAATCCCTTTATGGCCTCAAACAAGCCCCTCGGGCTTGGTTCTCTCGCCTTAGTGACTCCCTTGTCACGATGGGCTTCACTCCGTCCTTAGCCGACTCCTCCCTTTTTAGCTATCGCAAGGACTCCGATTTGGTATTCGTATTGGTATATGTTGATGATTTGATTGTCATTTCCTCTACTCCTATGTTGGCTAACCAATTTTTGCAGAATTATCCAGGCAATTTCCCGTTAAGGACTTGGGGCCTCTCAACTACTTCTTGGGGATTGAGGTCCGACGTGATAACAGTGGCTTCTTTCTCTCCCAAAGCAAATATATCCGAGACTTGGTGCGACGGGCAAACATGAGTCAATCCAAGCCCGTCCGGACACCTATGGCGACCAACTTTGATGATGATCCGAAGAAGTTTGTGCCGCCATGTTCTGATCCCTTTGCCTATCGCAGTCTTGTTGGTGGTTTACAATATTTGGCGTTCACCCGTCCAGATATTTCCTTCGCCGTCAACCGTCTATGTCAAGCTATGCACGCTCCGAATGAAATCCATTGGAAAGGCGTTAAGCGGGTGATTCGATATCTCAATGGCACTGCGGACCTACAATTCCACTTAGCCGCCAAACCAGGAATTTTTCTCTCCACGTTCAGCGGTGCAGACTGGGGCGGGGATGAAAGTGACGGTCGCTCGACCAACGCCTACTGCGTCTTTCTCGGGCCCAACCTTATTTCTTGGACTTCCAAGAAGCAGCCCACGATATCCAAATCAACAATGGAGGCTGAATACCGTGCAGTCGCCTCAGCCACATCCGAAACTCTTTGGATCCAATCACTCTTGGCTGAACTGAAGATTCCACTAGCTCATCCACCTGTTTTGTGGTGCGATAATATCGGTGCCACGTACCTCGCCGTGAACCCGGTACTTCACCATCGAATCAAGGACCTGAATTTGGACTACCACTTTGTTCGTGAACGTGTCAAATCCGGCTCCCTCAAAGTCGCCTTCATAGCCTCTCAAGATCAAAAGGCGGACTTACTCACCAAGCCTCTGCCCTCCATACGCTTCATCACTATGCGATCCCAACTCTGCCTTGCACCGTTCGGATCGAGGGGGAATAGTAATACATGACCGTTATGTAATAGATTAGGTTTACATATATGCCCTTTTACCTATTCTAGAACAATCCTTTGTATAGGTGTCCTAGGGTGCTGCACTATATATATCTATGTGTAAAGCTCATGGCTAATCAATGAGACAATGCTCAACATTCACAAATCGTGCTAAGATCCATAAGCCATCATCAAGTTTGTATAGTAGTGTGTCGTCTTCTATTTGTATAATATAAATATAAATGATGTCTCCTACACTACTAAGTTTGTTATTGCATAATTAATTTATTTATAGTTTGAATTATTAGTAGACTCTTGGAAATAAAAATAAAAGTCGATCATATATATAAAAGCAAACCATATATAATAAAAATCATAAATAATAATAAAATAAGTAATTTAATATTTGTGCATTAATGAAAATAATTTATACTGCATTTATTTATTTATTTTGGAATGTGGGAATTTTTAACACTAAGGCCCCGCTCGGCGTGAATGAAGTTGAGCAAAAAACGGGTTGAAGTTGAAGATGGAGGTGGGTTGAAGCTGTTTTGCCCTGTTCGGCAAAGATGAAGGCGAAAAATGCTTTTGGTTGAAGTTGGTTGAAGAAATGGGCAAACTTCAACCCAACAGTGCCGATTTCAACTTCAACCGAGATGAAGCTGGGATATTTCCATGAAATACCCTTGGCCATGCTATCACACAGTGACGAATTTCTGGTATGCATTCCTCTTTGTTTTACGAAGAAATCGCCTCCTCTCTACTTCTGTGAACCCTAAAATTTTCTTCAATAATTTTGCAGCGCAAAATCGAAAAGGAAGAGCTTCCAACCTTCGTTTCAGATTTCTCAAGGTATGTGGAACCCTCAATTTTGATTTTGCCTAACCCTAAAGCCCTAAATTCTTCTTTTCTGATTTCAGTTCTTGAACCCTAAAATTTTCGAATGTCTTTTGTCTTCAATTTCTGCTCTATTTGCAAAGCTTTGGTGTAATGATTGTCGATTAGGATGGTTAATATCAATTATGTATTGTGTTTTATAAAAATTTCTACTTGTGCACTCCATGTGTTTGTTGAAATGCCAAACACATGGATGGTGGCTTGATGACTGTTTTCTCGGTTTGCCTGTGTAATTCACTATCTTAATATTATGTCCTCGAGTTTTCTCGGTTTGATGGGAGTTTTCTTGGTGAATATATGCATTCATGGTATATGTCCACACTTGTTTATTTGACAGGGTTAACTAGCTGAATGTGAATGTCATAGTGTTAACTATGTGAATATGTTTGGTGGTATATGTCCTCAGTGTGATAACTTCTTTTGGATTAGTTACTGAGGTAGTAATACAGTCATAGTGTTAGTGTTAACTAGCTTGGTATTATATAATTCAAGTGTATCTTTGCCTCAGTTTTCAATTTACAGATGCTTGAGGATAATAATGTCTCTTATAACCATTAGATAGAGAAGACACAGTTACTTCACCAGTGACAATGAAAAACAAAACAAAAAAAATCATCTTTGTTACACTTTATCTATAGAGTTAAGTGTGAGTGTTTTCCACATTAAAAAAATGTATATCACTTACCAAACGTCCATATAATCACACTTCACTTTAACATAATTAAGTGTTGGATTTACCAACACTAAACTAAAAAGTGTAGCTAATATGTGCACTCTTAATTGTGGGTATATCAAACTTCTCTTGTAGTGATTCATCTTGGATTGGGGGCTTTTGGTTGGCCCAACGAAAAAAGTTCACTAAAACATAAATCACTTTTTATAATTAAAAAATATCAAAACTAAAAAATATAAGAAAAGATATTATAATTGAAAAAGATAACTTAACTTGAAAAATTCCCTAAAAATAAAAACACTATAAAATAATTATAAAATTCTAATCAATCTATATAGAGACTATCGTCTCTTCTAATCACCATCTCCTCCACCACGATTGCTTCCATGGCTAATCCACCATCTCACCAACATATGTTGTTGGTTGAAAAAAAAAATACAAAATCAACTTAATTTTTAGAATACGAACTTGCTATTGACGTGTATCGTTTATTAGTAACGTAGTTTTTCCCTTTATTTTAGCCCATAATTAAATCAACCCTTATAATTCAAAGAAAATATAATCATAATCAACATATCATATCATATCATAATATATATAATTTTTGGAGTGGTTGAAAAATATTCACCCAATGTATTCACAAAGATATCGATCAATATATTCACAAAGCTATTCATCAATATATTCATCTTGAGTTATGCCTTTGTTTGGAAAAATAATTTTTTATAATAATAAATAA
Organism: Oxyria digyna; assembly: GCA_029168935.1. Taxonomy (NCBI): domain Eukaryota; kingdom Viridiplantae; phylum Streptophyta; class Magnoliopsida; order Caryophyllales; family Polygonaceae; genus Oxyria; species Oxyria digyna. Next base: position 8,309,575 of record JAPVLV010000010.1, on the reverse strand, counting down.
ACAAAACTATATATTTTAAGATTCATATAGTAGGAAAAATTATTTTAACAATGATATTCATAAAAATATTAATTGATAATAAATAACTTTAATGATAAAAAAATAACAAACAAATCTAAGGATTAAACGATCAAACATAACTATGTAAATCGAGTAAATAATTATTTTACATAACTAACATTCACCTAAATTTATCTTTATTAGGTGACATTTTAACTTAATTTATATTTACATTTTGCTTTAAAAATTATCTTTATTAGTCAACTTTTGTCGATGGGTGGTGAAAAGTATTCACCTATTATATTCACAGAGATTTCATCAATATATTCATTTTAAGGTTGGGTTTTGGCTTGTCCAACCGGGAAAATAATCTCATATATAAAATATTGCTTTTGTAATTGAAAACAAAATCTGATATTAAAAGAATATGGCAGTAACATATAATATATGTTCCCTTTTTACGAGGAACAATAGAACTACATAAATATATCCAATATATCTATACATTTGATTCCAAAATAAAACCAAAATTTAAAGATAAATAAAAAATATTAAAAAAATCGATTAAGGCTTCGTAACAAAATTTCTCATGAAAAGTAACAATCTTATTACGCTAGAAAAGTAATTTTAGAATACTTTAGGCTTTAGAGATTTAACAATTTTACATATCAGCATTAAGAAAAAAAATTAGGCATGAACTCAAGAAAAGTAAACGATTTCATTTTACATAGAATATATTAGCATGTGTTCTTGTGTCATACATATAGTCGCATATATTAAATATTTTAAAGATATAACTATGTTATATAGTATGGAAAAATGTCAAGTAATAATACTTGTTAAAATGATAAATGATAATGATTGTGGACCCTTGGATCAAGAGAGATCCAAGAGCCCATATGATGACACATGGCACCCCTTGTCATGCCTTGTCACCTTCGCCGGACCACCACCGGACCACCTTCGACCACCGCCGGACCACCTTCGACCACCGTCGGGCCACCTCCGACCACCGCCGGGCCACCTCCGACCACCGCCGGGCCACCTTTAGGCCTCGCCGGAATAAAATTGTCACAAAGATGTATAAAATTGTTCACAAATATTACAAAATTATTTATTACTAAATGTTCATCACGTTGTTCATAAATGTTCATCACAATGTTGATAAATGTTCATTTGTATATACTCTACTGAATGTTCATCACATTGTACTTAAAAGTTCATCAACTGAATGTTCATCACATTCTACTTAAATGTTCACCAATTGAATGTTCATCATATTATACTTAAATGTTCACCAACTGAATGTTCATCACATTATACTTAAATGTTCATCAACTGAATGTTCATCAAATTATATTTAAATGTTCACCAAGTTTATTACACTTAAATGTTTATGTTATTTGGAAAAACGGCGAACCACCACCGGACCACCACCGCACCACCACTGACCCACCATCAACCGGACCACCACTTATGTGGAACACCACTTTAATATAATTTCTTATAAAAACACATTTAATTTTCAACAAAAATCACCTAAATGTTCATCATCTCATACTTAAATGTTCATCATCTCATACTTCAATGTTCACAAGAAATTAATAAAATGTTCATTACTCAAAGTTCATTACAATCGGCTTAAATGTTCATCATGTTGGTCATAAATGTTCATCAAAATGTTGCTAAATGTTCATCAAAATGTTGATAAATGTTCATTTGATATACTCTAGTGAATGTTCATCACATTATACTTAAATGTTCACCAACTGAATGTTCATCACATTATACTTAAATGTTCATCAACTGAATGTTCATCTAATTATTTTTAATTGTTCACCAAGTTTATAAAACTTAAATGGTTATGTTATTTGGACAAACGGCGGACCACCGCCGGTAAATCCTGCGTCTCTCATACGTGAAAAATTATGAGCCTCATAAGAGTGTTTATGTTGGGAATTAGTTTCAAAACGAGCCCATATCGGGAATTTTTTCTAAAAAAAGTCTACTTTAGAAAAAAAATTCTAAAAAATACGTATATATTGAATTTTTTAAGTGTATTAAATTATATTGGGAAAGTGTATACAAAGTAGATACTTTTTTATGTAAAAGATAATCAACTAATTGATTTAATATGTATAGATGAGAAATATCAAATGTATTAAATTATATTTGGATATTGTGGGTAGCTACAAAATTGAGGTAATAGTCTAATAGATAATAAATTAATTAAATTATGATTTTTTCAATATTCTTAAACACGTGGCATTTTTTGGGTTTTGTTTAAGTCATGACGATGTGTCAGATAACATGGCTAATGAGTGACATAACTCAAAGACTGACACATATGTCAATTGAACGTGAAAAAAATAAAATTATAGAAAATTTATGACAAAGTGATTCAAATAAATATTACGCTAAATCTACCAAGATTAATATCTCAATTCAAATTAAATTATAGAAAATGATTCTTCCTCAGATTAATATTACCTAGCATAATCTATTAATTATAAGATAAATAAGGTTAATTACAAATAAACTATGTTGCACTGACACGGACACGGTGTCCGACACGAGACACCAGACATAGTGAATCTAAAATATACAAGACTTGGACACGACAAGACACGACGATATATTTTTATATTATATATAATTTTAAAGCTATTGTAACGAAGATCACATCAATATTACTAAAGGATGCGAAGGCGACGAAGAAAGGGCGGCGAAGGCGACAAAGAAAGGGTGGTGAAGGCGACGAAGATGTCGGGTTTGAAGAGGGAAGAACGATAATTAGGCTACATTTCCCCTTTCTTTTTTAATTAATTAATAAAATAAATAAATTTTTATTTTTTTACTAATTAAAACGCAGCATTGCGTGTTCAACTGTGTCCAAGTCGTGTCCTGATCGTTGACCGCTGTGTCTGGATCAATGACTGTTGTGTCCGGATCGTTGACTATATCCGACACGGTCAACGGCTGTGTCTAGGTGTCCTGGTGTGTCCGACACGGGCCTTCAGCTTCCGGAGGTGTGTCCGTGCATCCCAGCAAATAAATGATATCACATAGTGATAGAAGGAAAAACAATTTGAAAAAAGAAAGAAAGAAATAACAAAATTAAATAAATATTGTTTATGAAAGGTTAAATAATGTGGCAGGTGATATTACTATACCTATTAATGCAATAAAATGATAATGTTATACCTATTAATTAGAGTTTAAAAAATATCTAGCGTCGTTCCTAATTAGACTGACAAACGGGTTGGACGGGTCAGGTTCGAGTCCATAACAGGTTCACGTCAAAATACTAATTCATATTTATAAAATACTAATTTATTTATTTTAAATTAATTTGGCCCGTGCGTACGTAGCACGGGCATGAGAGACTAGTATATGTTAAAAATCAGATATTCATGTATCAATATTTTTGTGTTCTATCTTATTTTACTTACAGAGATAATCGATAGCATATTTAATTTATTTGTGTAAGTATATGTATTTATTTTATACACATATTTAATTTGTTTGTAGATGTATTATGTAAATATGTTGCGTTCTAATAAAAATTAGGGGAAAAATCTCGCACCCGATTTTTTATAACTGGCACCCGGTCTTGGGCGCATCTTGGGTGCGTCCAAAAACCCGGGTCAATCTTGGGCACACCTTGGATGCGCCCAAAACTGAACCGGATTTTTGAAAAGTAGTTTTAGACACACCCAAGATGCGCCCAAGACCGGGTGTCAGTTATAAAAATGTGGGTACGAGCTTAAACGTCCTAAAAATTTGCGACTCAAGTCAACCCCAGAATTGGACTATAGGCACTATGTTGAAAGCAGCTATTAATCAGACCCTCTTTCAGTCTTTCCTCTTCTTTTATACCCGCGTTTTGGACCATACTTTGTTCAACAACCTTCAATGAAATTACGTGAACAAACATAGGCCTTACATTATCAGATAAAAGTATAACCCAAAGTTATTTGGTATATTAAAAATATTCCAAAAGCATCTATCTATATATATAAAAGTTGATGGGTTTGAAGAAGTAAAAGCAACATGTACCTAATAAATGTTACTCTAATATTTTAAATCTTTTTTTTTTACCAAAAAAAATATATTTTAAATCTTTATCATAATTACCTATTTTCTTAAATGTTAATTCCATCATCAACTAAGAACACACCATCTTCGTCTCCTTCCTCTATCACAATCTCCAAATTCATTCTCATCTCTATCAGGTTTATCAATTCCTTCGTTTCATTCCGACGCCTCATCCTTCCCCGATTAAAAATTAATCTGGATTAATTAGATATTTTTAATCTATATATTGACAACACCTAAGATTGATTCATATGCATGGCCTCAGTAAAACATGTAACACGCCACATGTAACACGCCAAACAACATTGGCCTCAGTAAAAGATGAACATCATATAAAGAATTTATGTTGCAGATTTCGGTTGCAACCACTGTTGCAATAGTTGTATTTGCATTTTACGAGTTTGTAGAATTGAATTATATCACCGTTCACTCATTTTAAATTTATGACATGTTTAATGACTAACCGCAAACAAAAAACTGTAATTTCCACCCGCGTTTCGCGGGTTTCCGGATCTAGTACAAAAACAAAATGCAAACAAATGGAGGTATCAAAGTCATTATGTGGGCCTGTATTAATCCTTCTCTCATCTCAAGCATCAACTAATCCGATTTATAAATTCCAAAAGCTTTATTAATTCTTCTAGACCTACAATCTCTACCACCTACTTACCCAAAATTATTGACAAATCAAAATATCAAATACCGTAGAAAAAACCAGAAAAAGTATTTTTTTTTGGATCCAAAAAACCCATTTCCACCGCTTTAAAGGGGGAATCGGAGATCCAGGGGGATTTAATTTCCGGGAAAGCTGAAAAAATCCTAATTTTTAGGGTTTGAAAACATGGGTTTGGGGAAGATCACTAGCTGCTTCAAGCCCAAGAGAGTAGAAGCCAAGAAAACAGTAAAAAAGCCACAACCTCAGAGATTTTCATTAACAGATGTCAGCTACCCAGATGGGTCTGAGATGTCGATGAGTGATCTTTCAAATTCACTTGTTGGATCCAATCTGTTTGTGTTCACCCACGATGAGCTGAGGCTGATAACAAACAATTTCACCCTCTCAAATTATCTGGGTGAAGGCGGATTTGGGGCGGTTTATAAAGGGTTTATTGATGATAAGCTCAAACCGGGTTTGATTGCTCAGCTCGTTGCTGTTAAGATGCTTGATTTGGAGGGTACACAAGGTCACAAGGAGTGGTTGGTGAGTTTTGTTCTTGTGATTTTCAGTTTTTGTTGTTCTTGGATCTTTGAGTGTGAAATTTGATTTGCTTTTGCTGTTTCTTTTTTAGGCCGAAGTCATATTTCTTGGGCAGCTGAGGCACCAACATTTGGTGAAGCTGATTGGGTATTGCTATGAGAATGATCAGAGATCACTTGTTTATGAGTACATGGAAAGGGGAAATTTGGATAGCCAACTGTTTAGAAGTAAGTATTGCACATTTTTCTTTTTTCCTGCTCAGGAATTGTTTTTCTCTACTATAGGCATGAAATGAATAAGATTATTACTGTAACGTTTAACGGTTCTATCTATATGATCAAGCATTTTACTATTTCAGTATTGACAAATTCAGTTTCAGTGTTTATAGCTGATCAACATTTTTGCATATGTAGAATGAATTGACTAGCTTTAGCAGCTCTGTCTACATGATCAAGCCTTTCAGTAATGACAGATTCGGTTTCGGAATTCATAGCTAAATTAGCAAAATTGTTACATCCAAAAGTGGTCGTGATAATATGTGTTTGGTGTTAATTTCCATTGTTAAGTAGTCTGATTGCAATCCCAGATATGTTTAACACGGATTTTGTGCTAAACTCAGGGTGCTCTGCTCCGTTACCATGGCTGACAAGGATGAAAATATCCGTGGAGGCTGCAAAGGGACTTGCTTTTCTTCATGAAGAAAAACAGCCTGTTATTTTCAGAGATTTCAAGGCGGCTAATATCCTGTTAAGCCCGGTAAGCTCTAATCATCTCATCCTCTTTCTATGATATATTTGGTGCTCAGATTTTAATGTTGATCACTATACTTGCATCATTTATTAATTGCTCATCTACAGGATTACACTGCAAAGCTGTCAGATTTCGGTTTTGCAAGAGATGGACCAGGCGATGACAAGACTCACATTTCGACTCAAAACATCCTAGGAACCAAAGGCTATGTGGCCCCTGAATACATCATGACAGGTATCACACCGTTAAAAAAAAAACAATCAAATATCACCGTCTTCCAAAGTACAATCAAGCTGTGACATCTAAACTGAATTCAATTAGCTCTGTTATTTATTTAATTTATCTTTTAAACTTTCAATTATGATAGTGCAAATAGCCAAATACCACCATTAAAGATGCTCTAAGTTTTAGTGCATTTGTGTATGCCTTTTGTGGTATGCTTCTTATTGATTTGCTTACCTAATAGGTCACTTGACAACAATGAGCGACGTTTACAGCTACGGAGTAGTGCTTTTGGAGCTTCTTACGGGCCGAAGATGCATGGACAAGTCAAGGCCAAGAAAAGAACAAAGCCTAGTCGATTGGGCCAGGCCTCGTTTGAAAGACTCTCAAAAACTAGACCTTATAATGGACCCCAGGCTCGAAGGACAATACTCTGCTGAAGGAGCCAAGATTGCTGCCTTGTTGGCTTACCAATGCCTTAGTCACCAGGCTAAGACGCGGCCCACAATGGGGACTGTCGTTAAGACGTTGGACCCACTCTTAAAAATGAAGGCAGGTATTTCAGCTCCTTTTGTTTATGTTGTTGCTGATGAAACAAACAGGCAAATCGATGATCACAAGACAAATGTCGTCAAGATTGAAGTAGTTGAGAAAGTGAAGAAGCAAAGAACAACAACAGCTACTACTACTACTACTACGATGACGACAATGAACCAAAGAGTTGGTAAAAAAGAGAGGTCTAAGTTGAGGCTGGTTGGATCTCGCGCTGTTCATTCTGATAGTGAGATATACAGAAACCCTAATAAGAATGGCTTGATTCATGATCTTAAGCTCAAGCAGTAATTTACTGGAAGAAGCTGAAAATACAGTCAAGTGTGAAACACTGCTTTTGTAACTAGCTTTTGATAGTGTCTTTCATTTAGGTGTTGTTTGTGTAAAGGAAGATTTTTCTGTTTTTTTTCCCCTCTTCTTCAGTCCATCAAAACATATAGAAGTAAGGATATAACGATGGATACAAGAGTTTAAGGGTAAACAATAACCTTATATGCAGCCTCACTTGGCAATGTTCTTTGTATTGGTTATGTGATTCAATATACTGTGTAATTTTATTTATATGACCACAAAGAACTAACCAATGATTTAAAGCGGTTGATCATATGGCCCAATGAATTTCAATAATTTTGATTTTAGAAGACTTTTTCAACAAACAGACGTTCCTTAGCCGACTTTCATATCATAAATTTCATAATCGTTATTATTTTGTTACCCATCGTCGTACATTCCCACCAACTCGCCTTATAAATGAGTGTACTGACCCGTGACATGCACGAGAAATTACATATTATTCGTATAGAAATTGTATATCCTTTTAATCGAGTTCGTTAAAAAATTAAGATTAACTTTTTTCTAGTAAAAACTATTTATAAAAATATATTTTATTTCATGAAGGTTATGTACGTAACTCGACTTAATTTTTATTATCGAAAATAATCCTAATTTTATCGTAAGAATATATATTAACCTTCAACATAATATTTATTCCCAATAAAATAGATTGTATATTTGTTGTTGAAAGAAATGATAATTTTTTAAGATTTATTTGTTAATATAATTATCCAATCTATTAATAATTGAAATTAAAGAAAAAATAATAATTATGTAACAAACTAAGCCTAAAATCACTCTTAGAGCTCTAAAAGACTCAACTTTAGTCTATCTTATATATTAAAGCTAAGCTTTTTTAAGCAATTGTATATTTCAAAAAATATTTATCTAATAAAATTTTAAAATCATCCTTTTAATGGTTGAAATTAAAGAATAATTATTTTTGAAATTTTGTTCAGATTATTAATATCAATTTGAAACTTTAGTATTTGAAAATTATACATAGTTTATACAATTCTAACAATTGATTTCAATAAATAAATAAAATTTTAAAATCATCTCAATATGTTTCTATTATAAAAACTTATACGTATAAAGTATAAACTGCTTGATATTTTCATTTTAAATATAAAAATAATTTAATCTATAATAAAATATTATCTTATTTATATTATAATAGAAATTTTTTTTAAAAAACATATTTTTATATTGAACCCCGTGCTTGTGGGCAATAGTTGATAGAAGGTTTAATTAAAACAACTTTAACTTTTGGTTATGTCTTTTATCGGTCTTCTAAATAGAAATTGTGTGTTCCCGTACCATGTACGGGGTCGCATGTAATAAATATTTTAATAATATATTTATATTTTATACTATTAATTAGTTTATAGATTGTAGTTTATAATTTATAGATTATAGTTTATAGTTTACGATTTATGTTTTTTAGTTTAAGTTCATTAATAACTCAACTTAGTTAGATTGATAACATAATAATAAGATAAAGATATATATATAAGATAAAGATATGATATGATAAAAGATAAAAATCGATATTTCTTTTTGTTATATAACATATTAGATATATTTTTTATTTTTTTATTTATTTAATTCAAAGATATATATCAAAATATAAAGTCGGATGATGTGGAGGATGACATGGTGGATGATGTAGCATAGCTTAGAAGTCGACACATAGGCAAATTGAATATAAGGGCGACATGTGGCAAAACAACATTGTGTTGTGTTTTAGTATATGTAAGATGGTAATTTTTTTTGTAGTTTCGTAAACTAGTTTGAACTCTAATGGACCCTATGGTCCCTATTTGAGTTACTAGACCAATCCTGATTATTTTTCATTTTATTTAATTTGATAAAAGTAAATTTTCATTTTATAATTCATTGTTTTTGGCGATTAATGATGATGCCACTTACTACTCCGTACTATTTTTTATCTAAATCTTTTTTTCATGTACGTCGACATTTGTTATTTTGGTGAAAAATTCGGGAGGAGCCCGAATAGTGTTTTATTAAACTGGTAGAATAGTGTCTACTCGAGACGAGAGTAAATCCAACGCGAATAAATCGTTCAAACAAGCAGGTAATTCAATCAAACTAGAATAAGGAACTAAGCTGGAAAAAGACAGTTGAGCAAGGCCGTCGGCGACTGCATTATTTTCACGACGCGTATGTTGAATCTGGACCTGTCGAGGGTGATCATCTATGAGCTTCCAGCAGCGTTTAATGAGATAGTAGTTTGCGTGTGTGAGCAGCCGGCAATAGACTGCAGGCCAAGACCTCCCTCCCCCTTGGGACGTGCGATGGTTTCCCAGGCAACGAGGTGCATTCGCCGTCGTTCAGAGGTTGAGCCCCAAATAAAACTCCGAATGGAGCGGTCGATAGAGTCACATACTGATCGGTGGAGAAAATTGGATTGCATTGCATACATGGAGAGAACAGAGGAAGCAAGCGTTACCCTTCCTGCAAACGATAACGACTTTGTTTTCCAACCACTTAACCGAGACGACACTTTGTCAAGCAGAAATTGGTACCTATCCTTTGTCATCTTCCCAGTAGACGTCGGAACTCCCAAATAATTGTCAAAGTCCTCGCAGATCGTCATGGATAGCAAACTCGCAGTCACCTGTTTCATTTGCGGCGAAACCGAATTGGAGAACAAAACACTACTCTTCTCAAAGTTGACTTGTTCACCAGAGGCCGCACAAAATTTATCGAGGCATTCCTTAATCACTAGCGCCTGACGAGCATCAGCTTGCGCAAATAAGACTAAATCATCAGCAAAAAACAGATGGGACAACTGAACTGAGCCGACTGTTACCCGGATCCAACTGCCATCATCTACAGCCTCTTGAATAATATGTGACAATCTCTCCATACAAAGAACAAACAAGTATGGAGATAAAGGGTCACCTTATCGAATGCCTCGGGATGGAGTAAAATGGCCAGCCAATGTGCCGTTCCATAGCATGTTCATGGTTCCCTGCGTTTGACAAAGCATATTTACCTCAATCAAATGGTCCGGAAAGCCGGCTCCCTACAAAGTAGCTCTAAGAAAACTCCATCGAATGCGGTCGTACGCCTTTGCCAAATCAATTTTTAAGAACATCCATCTTGAAAGTATTTACTTAAGTTTTAAATAGTCTTTGAATTAGTCTGCATCTAGTCCGAGTCTTTAGGAATCTGTTAGTTGTTTTCCCATTATTTGAGTCATGGCCAGTATGCCTTGATTGTAGGAGACGTGAAGGTTATCTGTAACTAATTCTTCTGTAGGCTATTTATAGCCATGTTCTTTATTGAATGAACAAGCAAATTACAACAGCCAAGTATCTTGTATTCTTAACATCTGGTATCAGAGCCAGCACAGAAAAGAGAGTCTAAGGCCGCAGCCTTGAGTGAGAAAAAATTGAGAGGATGAGTGATGAGAAAACACTCACAAAGATACCACACTTCAATGGTCACTACGACCACTGGAGCGAACTCATGGAGAACCTATTGAGAGCCAAAGGTCTCTGGAAGTTGGTTGAGGAAGGTTACGCTGAGCCAAGAGACAGAAGCCTCTTGACAGATGCTCAATGTACTCAACTTGATGATGTGCAGACAAAGGATTATCAGGTTAAGCATTATCTCTATCAAGCCATTGATAGGTCTGTGTTTGAACAAATCTTGGACAGGAGCACATCCAAGATTGTGTGGGATTCCTTGAAAAGGAAATTTGGTGGCAGTGAAAAGGTGAAGAAGTCTCTCAGAAATTCTCTAAGAAGAGAATTTGAAATCTTAGAGATGAAGGAGAGTGAGACTATCACTGAGTACTTCGCCAAAGTCATGGCGGTATCCAACAAGCTAAGAAGCAATGGTGAGGATATGCAGGACTCAAAGATCGTGGAGAAGATACTCAGAACCTTGACAGAAAGGTTCACCTATGTGGTATTGTCGATAGAAGAGTCAAGAGACACAGACTCCATCTCCATTGATGAACTACAAAGCACGTTGACAATGCATGAGCAAAAATTCAAGAGAACTCACAAAGAAGAGGAGGATCATGTTCTCAAAGTAGAAGAGAGAGCAAGTTCCTAGAGAAGCAGAGGAAGAGGAGCTGCACGAGGAAGAGGGCGTGGCAGAGGGAGATCCACTTACAACAAAGCCAATGTGGAATGCTACAGATGCCATGAACTAGGACACTTTCAATATGATTGTCCCAAAGGCAATAGGGAGGCTCATTACACTTAGATTGAAGAAGAAGATGAGCTCCTTCTCATGACATACATGGGCTCTCATGAAGATGAAAGGAGCAAGACTTGGTTTGTGGATTCAGGTTGTTCAAACCACATGTGCAACAATGAAGCCATGTTCACAAGTCTAGACAAAACATTCTCTCATTCTGTCAAACTTGGCAATGACAACAGATTGAGTGTTGAAGGCAAAGGTGTTGTGAAAGTGATGTTGGGTGGAGTCAAGTGTGCCATAGGAGATGTCTACCTCGTGCCAGATTTGAAGAACAACTTGCTAAGTGTGGGACAGCTGCAGGAGAAGGGGTTGATGATCATGTTTCAAGATGGGAAATGTACAATTTCTCACCCAAAAAGAGGAGTACTTGCACAGGCACCCATGAGTGCTAACAGGCTGTATATCATCCCACCTACAACCGCAAATCACTTGGGAAGCTCAGAGGAGAACTGCCTTCAAGATGCAAGTTCAGAACTACCAAAGTTATGGAATCAAAGGTTTGCACATCTCAGCAACAAAGGATTGTATCTCCTTTAGAGCAAGCAAATGGTGAGAGGCCTTCCTGAATTTCCCATGTCAACTACCACCTGCTCAGATTGCTTCCTTGGAAAGCAAATTCGTGCTCCCATTCCAAAGCAAAGTTCCTGGAGAGCCAACCAGCCCTTGGAACTCATTCACTCAGATATTTGTGGTCCAATTTCTCCAGCTTCTAACAGTGGGAAGAGATATTTTCTGAGCTTTATTGATGACTACAACAGAAAGGCTTGGGTTTATTTGTTGGCAGAAAAATCAGAAGCATTTGCAAGCTTCAAAGCTTTCAAAAGTCGTGTTGAGAAAGAAGCAGGAATGGAGATCAAGTGCCTAAGGACTGACAAAGGAGAAGAATATCTTTCTTCTGAATTCAGCCAGTTTTGCAGAGAAAATGGAGTAAGAAGACAGCTCACAAATGCTTACACTCCACAGCAGAACGGAGTAGCAGAGAGGAAGAACATGACTGTCATGAACATGGTAAGATCCATGATGACAACAAAAGATATTCCCAAGTTTTTTTGGCACGAGGTAAATTAGTGAGAATACTAAAGGCTATAGACTGTATGATGTCAAGTCCAAAAAACTTGTCATTAGTAGGGATGTGATTTTTGAGGAAGGAAAACAGTGGGACTGGGAAAAAGAAAGGGAATGTGGAAAAGAAGTGAGTGAAGAGTTAGAATGGGAAACACAAGAAACACCAGAAGATACTAACCTTGATGAAACCAACATTGATTCAGGTCAGCCAGGGGAATCATGGGAAACACGGGAAGAAGAGAGTTCAGAAGGGGAAACACGGGAAACACATGGAACTAGAGAGGTTCAGACTAGAGAAAACACAAGAGGGGAGAGCCAAGGCACTAGGATTCAAGCTCAAGGGAGAGAAAGAAGAGCTCCTAGATGGCTAGATGACTATGAAGTCCATATGATCCAGGATGATATGAACCAGGACAGTGAAGATCCAACCAGTTTTGCAGAGGTTGTACTAGAAGAAAAATGGAGACAAGCCATGGAGAGTGAGCTTGAATCCATAGAGAAAACCAACACTTGGAGCCTCACTGTTCTTCCAGCTGGAGCAAAGAAGATAGGTGTCAAGTGGATCTTCAAGACCAAGAGAGATGAGAATGGTGAAATTACTAAACACAAGGCAAGGCTTGTTGCAAAGGGTTACTCTCAACAACAAGGCATAGACTACTCAGAAGTATTTGCACCAGTAGCTAGGCTTGACACAGTGAGGATGATCATAGCTCTTGCAGCTCAGAGGAAATGGAAAATACATCAACTTGATGTCAAGTCTTCTTTTCTCCACGGCCAGCTAAATGAAGAAGTGTTTGTTGAGCAACCAAGAGGCTATGAGAAGAAGGGGCAAGAAGATATGGTATACAAACTGTGTACAAGGCTTTGTATGGGCTCAAGCAGGCACCAAGAGCGTGGTTCAGCAGAATCAAAGCTCACTTTGTCAGTGAAGGATTCCAAGGATGTGATAGTGAGCATACTCTCTTCATCAAAAGGAGCAATGAAGGGAAAATCATCATAGTCAGTGTGTATGTAGATGATCTGATCTACACAGGAGATGATGAAGAAATGATGCAAGAATTCAAAGCATCAATGATGAGAGAGTTTGACATGTCTGACTTGGGGCACATGAATTACTTTCTACGCATTGAAGTGATACAGAAGAAAGAAGGAACTTTCATTTGCCAGAGAAGGTATGCTGAGGAGGTCCTAAAGAGATTTGGAATGTGGGAGAGCAATCCAGTAAACAACCCTATATTCCCTGGAATCAAGATCGACAATGATGTAAATGGAGCACTTGTGGATGATACATACTAGAAACAGATTGTTGGAAGCTTGATGTATCTTACATCCACCAGACCTGATTTGATGTATGCTACTAGGCTGCTGAGTAGATACATGTCAAGGCCAACATAAATGCATCTCCAGTTAGCAAAGAGGATCCTAAGGTACTTGAAGGGAACCGTGAACCTTGGGATATACTACAAAGAAAGAGGAGAAAAGGAGCTTCAAGCCTACACTGACAGTGACTATGCTGGGGATGTGGAGGATAGAAAAAGTACGAGTGGCTATGTGTTTTTGCTGAGTGAAGGAGCAATAGCTTGGAGTTCTAAAAAACAACCTATTGTTACTCTGTCTACCACTGAAGCAGAGTTTGTAGAAGCTGCTCAAAGTGCCTGCCAAGCTGTATGGATGAAAAGGATACTCAAGGAGATCGGGTACAAGGAGCTTGAATGCACCAAGATCAAGTGTGACAACAGTTCAACCATCAAACTGTCAAAAAATCCTGTTATGCATGGTCGTAGCAAACATATCGATGTGAGGTTTCACTTTCTAAGGAATCTTGTTGCTGAAGGAGTCATATCTTTGGAGCATTGTTCCAGCAGTGATCAAGTGGCAGACATTATTGTTGGAACTCAGAAAATGCAGCTCGCGACACAACACTTCGCGAGTCTGGCCAACAAACTTGTATACGTAAAACCCTACGTCGTCCTCTTCCCAAAGACCGTTCCGACGCTCAAATAAAATAGGAAGCAAACTAATTATCAAAGGTAATAAAGTGATGCAATAGTAAGAGAGGGTAGAAAGAAATAAGGTAAAGGAAGAGAGTACTCGATATATAAGATAAAACGTTTCAAATTCTTTACAATCAACAAACCATACGACCCTAGGAGTCACTTACTAACGGAAAAAGCTCAATAGCAACACCGGAAGTTACCAACCAAGTATTGCTTGCCTAAATGCCTCAAGGAGAAAGATATTTTGGAAGACTGTGGGTTTGTCTCTTTCCTGTGTTTTTCTTGCTCTAGAGAGGAAGATGAAGCGTTTTTCTCTTTCTTGTAATGAACCCCCTTTTCTCTATCCATTGAGTTGCGTTTTTATACTCTTGTCGGGGGGCCCACGCGAGTCAATTACTCATTTGCCCCTTGATACTTAATTTCGTAGAATCCTCCTTCTGGGCTTCGTCTGCTTATGGGCCGCTCTCGTTCTTCTGGGCCGACATTATGGACTGACCCGGCTCGCGTCCAATGGGCCTGACTCGGTTCCTTTTGGACTTCGCGAGCCCATCGAGAATCGGCTCCAACATCCACCCCCCAAGGTTTTATGCTGAATAGCTTAAGGCTTGGGTTTGTCTTCTTGAAGTCGCGTTCTCGATGTGTGAGTGGCTCCCTGACTTAGTATGATTACATCGCGTGTAATGGTCGCGTGTATTTCGTTTAGACTTCTCGGGGCGACGTTTTGAATTCAAAAACTTATGAATTCCCGCGCTGGGCGCATGTTATCCACGTGTTGTCTTCTCATTGCACCCTCTTTTCCCGGTTTTTCCTTATAAATTCTCACCCTTCGCCCGCTTTTTTCATTTTGCCGCAACTCTTCATCGTTCTTCTTCAAACTGCGAGTTCGTCCTCTTCTCCGGTGCCCTCGTTCTTCTCTACTGTCATCTTCTCCTCCGCTCCCACACGATCTTCAATGGCAGGTTAGTCTTTCGTTCTTCCTTCCCTTTTCCTCTTTGTTATTGCTTGATTTTAGGGTTCCCCTCAGATTTGTTGCTCGATTTTTCGTTCGTAACTGCTTGTCAGAATTTTGTTCGGGCTCTTCGGTTTGATTGGCTTTTGTTAGTGATTGTTTGTCCATTGGGTGTTTCTCGTGTCGGATTCTCCTTCCGACCCTCGTTTCTCAAAATGTTGTTTTAGGAAAAACGTGTTTTGGGCAATTTCGCCATTTTTGTACCTCCGCAAGGTTCTTCGTGTTCTTGGGCCTAGTTCATCTTGTTGTCGTTTTAAATTCTTTTTTGATCTTCCGAGTTTCAGTTTTTCCAGGGATTTCTTGTTTGTTCTCTTCCTACTGACTCGCGTCAGTTTTCTTAGACTCGCGTTGTTCCCACCTTCGGTGTTCTCTTTTTCCTCTTTCCATCCCTGGAAAACTGAAACTTTATTTGCCTATGCTTTCAGGTAGCGATGATTTCTATGATCGCTCAACTCGGGCTGAGTATTCGAGGCGCACTACGTCTGGATCCGAGGGGGGCTCTGATGGTCGCGAGCCCAGCTCTCGTAGACGATCTCGCGTTACTAGGAGATCCAAATGGAGCAAAACGAAGGCGTCCAAAAAATCTAAAGCCAGACTCCCGTCTCGCGTTATACAAGAGCGAGCTGAGACTAATTATGGTCAATTTGCCAGCTTCTTTTCTCATAAGGGGTCCTTACCCCATATAGTAATAGAGAAACCCTTTCTCGCGGAGCCCGGTCGAATAAGTATTCTTACAAAGAGAATAAAACATACTCGCACCTTAATTCCTAACACGGCCCATCGCAGCAGTCTTAGTTTTGACGACCTTCGCCGTCTCGCCACGCGATACCCATTTCCTGAAGGGACCATCTTTGCCCTCCCCGACCTCGAGGGCACCTCCCTCGACCAATACGGGCCCTTCTTTGCTTTGAGCAGGCAATCTTTGGAGGCTGGCTTCCGTCTTCCGTGGACGTCTTTTCAGACTGAAGTGATGGCGGATTTAGGCTTCAGCCCTTCACAGATGCATCCAAACTTTTGGAGTTCGCTGATCGTTTACATCATGCGGTGTCAGGATATTGGGATAGTTCCCAATACGCCTCACTACGCTCTTATTAACTCATATAAGAAAAACTCACGCGAGGATGGATTTTATACTGCTCAAGCCAAGACTCCCAGCGCCTTCCGATTGCGCTCGAAGATTGAGGGGTGGAAAACGTGTTGGTTTTTAGTTCGTCCCCCTCTTGGTTCTGAAATTTCTGTTCAAGTACGCGAGCCTCATGCGAGAAAGGCTCCGTGCTTTTTTCCAAAAGAGACTCGTGATAAATTCATCAGGGACTATAAGGATTACCCTGACAAAGCTGTTCAAAAACGTTTTGAGTTGACAATCTCAGATGCTTTACTGGTTGTCAGGGGACTTAGCCTCAAAGCTCATGCACGAGGTCTTTATTCGTGTTTGTTTTTAGCTCTCGCGTCTATCATTATTATTTTTTATATACTCACTTGTGGTGGTCTTTGCAGATGCTGATATGTTCTCTGACCTCCCGGACTTGGAGGGGTTAGTGTTTGACGAGGCTGGCTCCCTAACTCTCGAGGCTCCTTCTCGCAATACTTCGTCTGTCCTCGGCGTGACCTTTGCTCCGCCTCCTGCTGTATCAGAGTCGCCTGCTGAGATCGCGACCACAGTTTCTGAGGAGGTTCCTCAGACCAAGAGGTCTCGCGTATTATCATCTCGCGATAAGGGGAAGCAAAAGGTATCCGAGAAAAGTCGCAAGAGGACGACGGAGGTAGAGTTCGTCTCCTCTCCAGAGCCTACCGATTCTGCAGTTGCGAACCCTACTTTCATTCACGGCATAGCTGCGACGCGTGCCTTCTTCGATTCAATTCCAACTGTTTTTCCCCCTGAACCCAACCTTTACGAGGAAGTCTCGGATAGACCTGGCGGTCTGTCTAAACTACTTTTTGCGGTAAGTTTCGTGCTCTCATCTATTTCTGGTTTCTTGGGGTACTTTTAACTCTGAAGTTGGTCATTTTGCAGGGGATGAATATTATCGCGAGCGCAAGCCGGAGGGTGCTCGCGGCGGAGGATAAACTTAAGGAATTGATGGAGGAGGACCAGTCGATTCGTGATGCTAATAGAGCGGCTAAGTCTCGGCTCATGGGGAAGAAAAAAGCTTTGGAGGTGGAGCTTTCGAAGTCCAACGCGTTAGTGGAATCTAAAGATGCAAAGATAAAAGAGCTGGAAGCCCAACTTGCGTATGAGAGGTCCACTCATGTCAACATTGTTACTGAGTATAACACGCAAGTGAACGACCTCAGACAAGAAAACGAGAAACTTCACGTGACGATGTCCGAGAGAATTGCCTAAGAGCGGAACATGGCGGTGGAAGAGTATTGCGGGGGTTACCCTCAACGTGCTCGCGTGGATTTTTACAAAAATGTTGTTAACACGCTTCTCCTTTGCATGGTGAAGGTTCAGATGCGGAAGCACAACGTCAAAGATTTCCCCTTCAATGCTCAGGACTTATGTGGTTTTTCCACCGACCTTCCTGAGTATGAGCCCCCAGTGCCGGGAACTTTTATTGACGATGGGGATACTCCGCTTGAGGCTTGGGGTGTAACTCGTCTCGCGTCCAAGAAAGGCATCGTAAAAGGTAAAGAGAATCAAGTGCCCAAGCCCCCTCTACCGAAGATGGTTATTCCGCCTCCGTCCGAACCTGTTCCTCACACGCTTCCGAGCCCTTCTTCGCCGGCCCTCTCTCCTCGCAAGAGGAAGGTATTCGCGTCCGACGCTCGTGTTGACACCATTCAGCCCTCCTTGAAGCGTTCTTGCTTAGATCAAGCGGGGGGGTCTGGATCGCGGGTAGCTGATGCTCAAGACGTCGTGGATTTAGAGGTGGATAGCGTAGAGGATGCGGGGATGGCTCTTAAGTCTGTTGTTTAAGTAATGTTTATTAACCTTCTAACGCGGCGTAGTGGTCTTTTGAACAATATGTTTTTGGTGCTCCTGTCGCGAGGATTGAACCTTCATGTAATTATTTTTAATGTGGCTATGGTTGTCGCGAGCTTTATGCTATTTTGCTCTATATTTTTGGTTTTTCTTATCCGTCTGCTTGTTTCGTATACACTTATCTCGCCTTGTTCCCCCCGTTTTGTATTTCGGAAAAGAGTAACTTTGCGAAAAAGAAAACGTAAAGAGATGAGTGTTTCATAACTACAATCCCTCTTTTATAGTAAAAGGTAAAACTGATAAGTGTTACATAATTTTTGTGAGAAGCGTAAAGCATTGCGGACCATTCTTCTGTTAGCTACTTCCTGAACATCACACGCGAGCCCTGGTCGGTACGTTCGGTTTAGCTGATGACAGGGTTTCGTGCTTTAGCTCTTAGTGGTTGTTTGATATTCGCGGGGCTTGCCCTGAGCTCTTGTAGTCGCGAAGCATCAGAACAGTTTTTCTTCGGTATGGTTGCTGCAGAGAATTTCTTGATTTTGCAGAGACGATTTAGGCATGAATTTGCTTTGGCAGGGGATATTAAGCGCTGCACATGTAGAAAGGCATTCAGTATTTGGTCTTTATTCAGTATTTAAAAGATGCGACCTGGGGTTTTTTTTTTTTAGACCAGCCCAGTGAAACGGAATCATGGTGGGTGAGCTCATTGACGTAAACCCGTCCATGCTATCGCGACCAAGGAGAGTTTTTTAGCTCAACCATGGAAGCTGGACACGCGACCTTGGGGGGGGGGGGTTTAGCCCAGCCCAGTGAAGCGGAATCATGGCGGGTGAGCTCATTGGCGTAAACCCGTCCATGCTTTCGCGACCAAGGAGAGTTTTTTAACTCAACCATGGAAGCTGGACACGCGACCTGGGGGGGTTTTTTAGCCCAGCCCAGTGAAGCGGAATCATGGCGGGTGAGCTCATTGGCGTAAACCCGTCCATGCTTTCGCGACCAAGGAGAGTTTTTTAGCTCAACCATGGAAGCTGGACACGCGACCTGGGGGGGTTTTTTAGCGCAGCCCAGTGAAGCGGAATCATGGCGGGTGAGCTCATTGGCGTAAACCCGTCCATGCTTTCGCGACCAAGGAGAGTTTTTTAGCTCAACCATGGAAGCTGGACACGCGACCTGGGGGGGTTTTTTAGCCCAGCCCACTGAAGAGGAATCATGGCGGGTGAGCTCATTGGCGTAAACCCGTCCATGCTTTCGCGACCAAGGAGAGTTTTTTAGCTCAACCATGGAAGCTGGACACGCGACCTGGGGGGGTTTTTTAGCCCAGCCCAGTGAAGCGGAATCATGGCGGGTGAGCTCATTGGCGTAAACCCGTCCATGCTTTCGCGACCAAGGAGAGTTTTTTAGCTCAACCATGGAAGCTGGACACGCGACCTGGGAGGGTTTTTTAGCCCAGCCCACTGAAGCGGAATCATGGCGGGTCAGCTCATTGGCGTAAACCCGCCCATGCTTTCGCGACCAAGGAGAGTTTTTTAGCTCAACCATGGAAGCTGGACACGCGACCTGGGGGGGGGGTTAGCCCAGCCCAGCGAAGCGGAATCATGGCGGGTGAGCTCATTGGCGTAAACCCGTCCATGCTTTCGCGACCAAGGAGAGTTTTTTAGCTCAACCATGGAAGTTGGGCACGCGACCTGGGGTTTTTTTTTAGCCCAGCCCAGTGAAGCGGAATCATGGCGGGTGAGCTCATTGGCGTAAACCCGTCCATGCTTTCGCGACCAAGGAGAGATTTTTAGCTCAACCATGGAAGCTGGACACGCGACCTGGGGGTTTTTTTAGCCCAGCCCAGTGAAGCGGACTACGACTTTTTGGTCTCAGTTGAAGCGCTACCTTTTTAGGTGGTCGAGCGTTGGTCGACCAGGCTGTGACCTATTTCTTGGTAACCCACTCGCGTTACAACGAATTGCTGGTTCTACAACCTGTACTTGTTATATCATAGTGATCGAATGTTTTAGTGTTTTAATGCGGTAAGCATTGACCACGGATGAGAAAAAAAAATTTGTGCTCTGCTAAACTTTAACGTAAATAATCGTACCTGGGTTTTGTGGGAGGATTAGGCATAGAAGCGACGAAGTCGCATCACGTTCCAAGAGTTTGCAATATGATTCCCAGAGTAATCCTTGAGACGATATGCCCCTGGGCCGACTTCGCGATCTATAATGTAAGGCCCTTCCCAGTTGGGGTCGAGCTTTCCTCCTTCTGTCCTACGGAGCACGAGGTCTCCCCTGGTGAATCCTCTCAACTTTATGTGTTTGTTATAATACTTCGCGACACTGGCTTTATGATTGGCGGCTCTGATGGTTGCTAAGTCGCGAATTTCTTCCCGCATCTACAACTCTAGCTGCATTTTTTCGTCATTGTCGACCGGGCTATACTGAATCACGCGATCTGTGGGTATAATGAACTCGACCGGCACTGTGGCTTCTATTCCATAGGCGAGAGCAAAAGGTGTTTCTCCGGTCGCCTTTTTTACCGTGGTTCTGTTCGCCCATAGTACTAGAGGTAGAACTTCGGCCCACTTTCCTTTGGAGCCTTCTAACCGCTTTTTCAAATCTATAACAATGCTTTTGTTCACGGCTTCTACTTGGCCATTGCAATGTGGGTGAGCGACCGACGCGATTCTTAAGGTGATCCCTATGTCACTACACCATGTGAGTAACTGTGGTGAATTGAATTGTGGTCCTCTATCGGTTACGATCTCGTGAGGGAGGCCGTATCTGCAGATGATATTCTTCCATAGGAACTTTTTAACTGCCGGGACGGTTGTGCTTGCGAGAGCCTCGGCTTCGATCCATTTGGTGAAATAATCAACTGCTACAATGATGTATTCCAGCTGACCAGGAGCTTTTGGCTTGAAAGGTCCTAATAGATCCAGCCCCCACATCGCGAAGGGATAGGGGCTGGACATTATCTGTAATTCTACACCTGGCTGATGAGATGCCGGGGCAAAGTACTGACATGGCTTACAGTTCTGAGACTCGCGTTGCGCGTCCTGTTTCATGGTTGGCCAGAAATTCCCTTGTCTTAACGCTTTATAGACAGAAGGTCTCCAACCCGCGTGTGTCCCGCACAATCCCGCGTGTAGCTCTCTCATAAGCACGTCACTTTCTTTTTTAGACAAACACCGGAGCTCGCGTGGTCCGTACCCCCTTTTGTAGAGTTCTCCACGACACATGTAGAAGCGCGCAGCCATAGAGAGAAGTTTTCTCACTTCTTTTGGATCCGGGGGTCCTGTTCCGCTTGCAAGATATTGAATTATAGGGGTGCGCCAGTCACCGACTGGCTCATCTATCTCCATCAGCTCCACCTGATTGCTTATGGCGCTCTCGGACTTTACTATCCAAAAGTATTGGCTCTTTCCATCTCTGGAAACGATGATAGACTTTTCATCGGGACGTTCCGCATTCACGTACTGAGCCTGGGAACCGCGCTTCGCGAGTTCGTCAGCTCGCGTATTCTCTTCCCTCGATATTGCTTCAATCTCAAAATGCCTGAATAACGAAATCAAAGTCGTAGCTCTCGCATGATATATGGGGAGATTGCCTGTTCGAGCTTCGTAAGTCCCATTGATCTGATTCACAACAATCTGAGAGTCGCTTCGACACTTCACCACGTGAACACCCGCGTGAATTGCAATTTCCAGTCCTGCGATGAGTGCTTCATACTCTGCTTCGTTATTAGTGGCTTTGAATTTTAATGCAATCGCGTGGTCGACTGCATCCCCGGCTGGGGACGTCAGGACGACTCCCGCCCCGCAACCGTCTACGTTTGCTGCCCCGTCAATATGCATAACCCACGCGAGGTGTTTTGGAGCTATATCATCCGTTTCTAACTCTCTGAAGCTTGTTTCAACAATGAAATCAGCCAAAGCTTGCGCTTTAATTGCGGGCCGTGGTCTATAGACTACGTCAAATTCAGTCATCTCAATTACCCATTTAGCGAGGCTCCCAGAGGTTGTTGGCTTACTCATGAAAGATGGGAGTGGTAAATCTGTCAATACCTCGATGGGATGGGCGTGGAAATAAGGTCGGAGCTTTCGAGCGGCAGTTATCAACGCGAGTACTGCTTTCTCAATGGGTGAATACCTGGTCTCGGCCGACAGAAGGGCTTTGCTGATGAAATAGACGGGGATCTGCTGCTCCCTCACCAATACTGCGCTTACCGCACGCGTGCCCGCCGCGAGGTACAGTTGTAAGCCTTCAGCAGGTACTGGTGACGCAAGTGTTGGGAGCTTAGCCAGATGCTCTTTAAGGCTCATAAATGCCTTTTCACACTCCTCAGTCCATTCGAAGCCTTTTGGTTTCCTCAATATGTCAAAGAAAGGAAGGTTTCGCTCCGCGAGCTTGGCACAAAACCTCCCGAGATAGTTAACCTTCCCTACAAACCTTTGGACGTCATGAGTGGATCTCGGCGGTTGTAGATCTATTACAGCTTGGACCTTGTCTGGATTGACTTCGATACCGCGTGCACTGATCTGAAATCCCAGGAACTTACCCTCGGTGACCCCGAAGACACATTTCTCGGGATTGAGGCTCATTCCATACTTTCCTAGAGTTTCAAAAACTTCTGCCAGGTCGCGAGCGTGATCTGCCTGCTTCTTGCTCTTAACTACTATGTCATCAACGTAGGCCTCCACGGTGTCACCCCTTTGTTCGCTAAAGATCATGTCCACCAGCCTCTGGAATGTTGCTCCCGCGTTTTTCAAGCCGAACGGCATTACTTTATAGCAGAAGGTTCCCCTGTCTGTGATAAAAGCCGTGTGCCCCGAGTCGGCTGGATTCATCATGACTTGATTATACCCAGAGTACGCGTCTAAGAAACTCAAGGCTTCATGACCCGCGGTGGAATCTATCAACTGGTCAATGGAAGGTAATGGGTAGCTGTCTTTGGGACATGCCTTGTTGAGACCAGTGAAATCTACGCACATGCGCCACTTTCCTGTCCCCTTGGGATTTTTCTCTACCATTACTACGTTTGACAGCCACGTCGGGTATTGTACGGGCTTAACAAACCCTGCCTTTATTAACTTCGCGAGCTCCACAGCTGCAGCCGCGTTCTTTGGTCCTGCCTGCTTTCGTTTCTTCTGCCTACGCGGCTTGACCTCTGAACAAATATTCAGAGAGTGGGTCATGACACTCGCGGGAATTCCTTTCAAATCCTTTGGCGTCCACGCGAAAACATCCCGGGAGCGGGTGAGTAAGGTCTCGATCTCCTGCACAACTTTCTGATCCAGTTTTCCCCCTACGTAGAGTTTCTCTTCTATGTTGGGGAATGGAGTTATTGTCTGTTTCTCAAACCCATCAAAATGTGGTTTGTGTCCCTCTTCCTCCTCCTCAGTAACTCGCGGCCTCGGAGAGGCACGTACCTCCAAATCGGCCTCTTCATACACGTGAGGCAACCCTGGAACAAACAACTGGTTGGCGAGCAAGGCCTTAGTGCTGCCTTTTTCCGATGATATGTAGCAGATACGGCTTTCTTCCTGGTTTCCTCTTGCGACTCCTACTCCGTTCGTCGTTGGGAACTTAAGGCAAAAATGACAAATTGACACGACCGCTTCAAACTTACACAGCGTCTCGCGTCCAAGTATCGCGTTGTAGGAGGACGTTATTGGGATCACCACAAAATCTATTTTTTCTGATCGTCTTGATCCGGTCCCTTCCCCCAGGATGAGATCCAGGGAGACAACGCCCAGGGCTCTCACTCTGTCACCCGCGAAGCCCACCAGTGTAGTTTTAGTAGGCCTGAGTGTAGACTGATCAATCCCCATTTTTTCGAACGCGTCCCAGTATAGTATATCGGCCGAGCTCCCTGTGTCCACGAGAATCCTTTTCACAAGTTTGGTTCCAATCTGTGCATGAATGACTAGCGGGTCAGCGGCTTCGACAACCCAGGTATCTACCTCCTTGTCGCTGAACACAAGCGTGTAAGGCTCAGACCGCAATCTCGCGACACTGTAGATTGGCTTTCCCTGAGGCTTGGGCACGTTGTTAATGAGCCTTTTCTCTCATTTGCCTAAGGGAATGGGTTCATGGCGGCCTTCAATTGTGCCTATATGGCCATCCAAGCGAGGGAAGCTCTGGTGTGGTTGGCGATTAGGACCCTGATTTTGATTATGACTCGTAGGGGTTTGCTGCCTTATCTCGTTCTGTGTTCTACCTCCTCTACCTCTTTTTGTGATGCCTCGACCTCCGTCACCATTTCCTCTCCGAGCAATCAAGACTTCCTGCTCTCTCGGGTGGTGTGGTCGTGACCTACATTCCTCTGTAGGGTGAGTATCCACTCTGTGGTACTCACACCATGTGGTTGGTTCGTAGCGACCCAAGCCGTGATCCCAACTCCTTTTAGACTCGCGACGAGTAGCCTGCTCAGCTACAAAATTTTGCGAGTGGAACTGATTCTGGTCATGGTTCTGGCCTCTGAACTGTTTTTGACCTTGATTTTGATCTTGAATTTGCAAACCGGGTACTCGCGTGTCAATCTGTTCCTTACCTTGACTACCCTGATGGCGCTTGTTACCCCAGCTCTGGTTCTCTCTCTTTTGGCCCTGAGCAGGCTTATTTTGATTGTTTCCTTTTAACGCGGGACTTGAGTGCGCTTCCACGTTAATCTCTGTATACGCCCTTTCGAGCATGCCCTGATAGTCCAAATCTTTCTTGCGGTATAGGTATTGCTTAAAAGAGCTCCCAACTGTAAGACCATCCAGGAACGCGACTCGGGCGGTTTTGTCATGAAAATCCTCGGCTTCTAAGATCTTTTCCGAGAACCTTCTGACATAACTCTCTAGTGATTCGTTTGGTCCCTGTTTGACACCCACTACTTCTTGCATAGTCACTTTTCTCTTCCTCGAGGACCCAAAGTGCAACAAGAAACTCCTCTCTAGATCAGCGAAAAAATGGATGCTCCCTGGCGGTTGGTTAAGCATCCAGGTCATGGCAGGACCCGCGAGAGTGCCTGGGAAACCTTTGCACATCGTGGCCTCGTCAGGGCACCTTGCGAGCATAGCATATTTGTAGCGTGCTAGGTGTTCGCTAGGATCTTCCTTGCCATTGTATTCTTTGATAATAGGGAATCTGAAATTAGGTAGAGGGACTGACCTGACTATGTGGTCTGCGAAAGCAGTCGGGCCGAACAAGGCCGACGGGTTAATGGACGGATAGGCCTCGTAAGCCTGCCGCGGACAGGTTGCCTGGTTGTAAAATGGTCCCCCCCCCATACTGGTAGCGGGAAGGTCCTTGGTCGGCGCGAATCCCATGTCCCCTTGTTCCGGTTCTTCCCCTGTAAGACTGGCTCTCTACGTGACTTACGGGGGCTTGATTCAAACCAAACCTACCAGGGTGACAAGCCCTCTCGCGTCCCTCGACCCTGGTCCTTCGTGACACCGAGATTTTGTCGTCGTGCACGTGGTCAGCACTCTCCTCAGTGACTGGTTGCTCTCGTTCGCCCTGAATCTGCTCCTCCTCGCGGGCTTCAGCCGTTTGTCGCTCTTGGTTACGGCCCCTGCCCGTGCTCTGTTCCAACGTCTGAAGGAACGCGCGATACTGCACCAGCGCGGGCCCTACCAGAACAATCTCTTCTTCATGCACGCGAGTAAGAGGTGCTCGCGAGCCATTTATCTCTTGTTGTGTTCTCGACTGGAGAGGGGTGTTGCCGCTTCCTTCGCCCCCAGTATTCATTCTTTCAAACGGTAAGTATTAGAGATACGTGAATATCTGTAGTGAGCCTTACTTGTGCGAGGAAGTTCCCCACGGTCGGCGCCAGTGTTGGAACTCAGAAAACGCAGCTCGCGACACAACACTTCGCGAGTCTGGCCAACAAACTTGTATACGTAAAACCCTACGCCGTCCTCTTCCCAAAGACCGTTCTGACGCTCAAATAAAATAGGAAGCAAACTAATTATCAAAGGTAATAAAGTGATGCAATAGTAAGAGAGGGTAGAAAGAAATAAGGTAAAGGAAGAGAGTACTCGATATATAAGATAAAACGTTTCAAATTCTTTACAATCAACAAACCATACGACCCTAGGAGTCACTTACTAATGGCAAAAGCTCAATAGCAACACCGGAAGTTACCAACCAAGTATTGCTTGCCTAAATGCCTCAAGGAGAAAGATATTTTGGAAGACTGTGGGTTTGTCTCTTTCCTGTGTTTTTCTTGCTCTAGAGAGGAAGATGAAGCGTTTTTCTCTTTCTTGTAATGAACCCCCTTTTCTCTATCCATTGAGTTGCGTTTTTATACTCTTGTCGGGGGGCCCACGCGAGTCAATTACTCATTTGCCCCTTGATACTTAATTTCGTAGAATCCTCCTTCTGGGCTTCGTCTGCTTATGGGCCGCTCTCGTTCTTCTGGGCCGACATTATGGACTGACCCGGCTCGCGTCCAATGGGCCTGACTCGGTTCCTTTTGGACTTCGCGAGCCCATCGAGAATCGGCTCCAACAATTATGACCAAACCATTGAAGAGTGATACATTCTGGAAGCTCAGGAAGGAGATGGGAATGACTGATCTAGCAGAGTTAAGTTGAAGCTTGGCAACTTCAACTTAAGGGAGAGATTGAAAGTATTTACTTAAGTTTTAAATAGTCTTTGAATTAGTCTGCATCTCGTCCGAGTCTTTAGGAATCTGTTAGTTGTTTTCCCATTATTTGAGTCATGGCCAGTATGCCTTGATTGTAGGAGACGTGAAGGTTATCTGTAACTAATTCTTCTGTAGGCTATTTATAGCCATGTTCTTTATTGAATGAACAAGCAAGTTACAACAGTCAAGTATCTTGTATTCTTAACACATCTGTTAGACTGAGAGTTGTTCATCGAATGGAGTGCTTCCTGAACAACGACGACATTGTCTATGATTTGCCGCCCCGGTATGAAAGCTGTTTGTGTTGGCGAGATTAAAGAAGGCAGGATCGGTTTTAGACGGTCAACAATTGCTTTTGTGGCCATTTTGAAGGTGACGTTCAGCAGACAGATAGGGCGCAGATGAGCGGGATTGGTCGGGTTAGGAACCTTATTTAACAGTACCATAAGAGCATCTCCCATGCCAGGCGGATAAACACCCTCATTCAGGAATTTCAAAACTGTCTGACAAACTCTAGGGCCTACCAAATCCCAGTTTTTCTGATAGAAAACTGCGTGAAAACCATCAGGACCCGGCGACTTGTAGGGGTTCATCTGTTTCAGAGCAAACCATACATCAGACTCAGAGAAAGGCGCTTCCAGACGTCCAGTGTCATGCGTAGATAGAGGCGGAAAATTAGTGCTCTCAAAAAGAGTGGGCTCGACTCTCCCACTGTTTTCAGCCGAGTAGAGTGCAACAAAGAAATCTCGAACCAGTTGTTGTAAGTCTGAATCCGAAACCCAATCACCTGCGCTATTTTGTAGAGACATGATTTTATTCCCTCGTCGACAAATGATAGTCGAGAGGTGATAAAAGAGCAAAATTACCAGGCTGATTTGTTATCATCTAATTTAATATATTCAAGCATTAAAAGAGCAAAATTACCCTTGTAAAACTAGTTAACTAACCACACTTTACCCTAGAAATCGGGAGGCTTGTTAACAAATAACAACCTTTGATTATAATTTATAAAAAAGATTAAAAATCAATCTTACCAGGCTGTCAACGCGAACTTCTCCGTCTGTTCTGGTTAATTTCCTCCTTCCTACCTCCTCTGCTCTAGACCTCTTCCACTCATCAATGGAGGAACTCCAAACTTATCCACCGAACGTTCTAGCAGTTGATGCTGACGAAAGTTTATTGCTTGCTCTTGAAAAAGTGATGGAAGATTGCAACTATAAGGGTACGGATTGACTTGCTTGTTATTGCTAATTTCATTACTAAATACTGTGCAATCCATCCATTTCGATCAATTCCGTATGTGCCGTATATGCAATCTTTTACAAAACCCTGATGTGAACGTACTTATATTGGGATTGCTAATCAAAACTGAGATTTCACTGATTTAATGTGATACAGAACTATAGAGATAATGGTTTATATGGTATGATAGGATATGTATCCATATTCATCGTTAATTCCATGATAAAAGTTCTCAATAAGAAAACCTTCCATCAATGATTAGAATATGGACATACTTGTAATTGTTAATTGCTTGTTAATTGCACATGATAGGGTATAATACGATACGATAATGGCTTCTGCTAAAATTTATAGTGTTGATTTGAATTCGGGTTCTGCTAAATTTTCAGTTACAAAGTGCAAAGACGCTGAACAATGTCTATCGGTGTTTCGTGAGAGTCAAGTGAAGTTTGATCTTGTCATCATTGATGTGTGCATTCCCAAGATTGATGGCTATGAACTATGTAGACTTTTACGAGCAGAGAGCGATGTTCCTATCATCTGTAAGTTCATTTAGATTTGATTATTTCATGTCCAAAACTTAGTTTAGTATTTTTGTAACACTAACCTATTTTATGGAATTTAGTAATGTCATCCACATACTCCAATGCTGACCCCATTAAAAAGGCTCTGGATCATGGTGCTAGTGATTTTCTACTCAAGCCAATCACACCCGAGCATTTGAGGAAGATGGACTTGGATGCACTTCGTTATAAGCCTAGAAGTTCTACCCTAGTGAAACAAGAAGTGAGTTATGGAGAAGAAGAACAAGAAATTAGTGCTACTTCTAGCTTGAAACGCGATGCTTCAACCAAAAAACGAAAGGGGGACTCACTCGATCCACCAGCTCGCAAAAAACGAGTTGTTTGGTCATCAGAGTTGCATAATCTTTTTGTAAAGGCGGTAAATAAGCTTGGACTCGAACGTAAGAATCATATCCCTTCACTTTAATTATTTGAAATTTTCACCTCACTTATTTGTAATCAACTCATTATTTTGAACATTTAGGCGCGGTTCCGAAAAAGATCATGGAGTTAATGAATATTCCTGGTCTGACTCGAGAGAATGTGGCCAGCCATCTTCAGGTGAAAGCTTATTTTGATCATCATGCTTCAAAACTGAAAATTGAATTATGTAACATTTTTATTGCTATTATTGATATTGATTAATAAACCAGAAATATCGCCAACACCTCAAGAAGCAGCAAGGAGATTCACAAGAAAAGCAACCAAGAAAACAACAACAAAAACAAGAGCGGCATCAAAACGAAGTTGTACCCGATCAAGATGTGATCAAAATGGTTTTACCCGTGTCAACAATGCAACCTCAAAGGGAAGTTGAAGAACTAAACATAAAATCCGAGCAAGGAATGCACAACTTCAACATTGGATCTCATCAACCACTTGCTTGGACCGTTCCCACTGTTTATAACACATATAATATTGGAAATTTCAGTACAAAGGTTGATTGGATACAACAGTCTGTGTACAACCAAATGGGCTATGTTGGGTCAAGCAATGTGAATCACATCATGGATCAACAACTCTCAAGTGAGAGCGGTGGCTTGTTGAATAATCACCCAATCGACATTCTCCCATACGAGTTAGATCTCCCAGATGACCACTTCGATTCCATTCAAGAGCTTTTCTTGACGCCAAAGATAGAGTTTCATGCAGATGATAGCTATAATAGCTATGTTGCTTCAATTAATCAAGGTGAGCAACATAATTACAATGTTGTTGCAGGTCTTAACTATGATGATCATCAACAACATCCTCAAACTATGCTCAACTCGAGTTATTGTGATGTGCCGCATGATTTATACTATGATCAATTCAATCAGGTAATTAATTTAATTGATTTCTAGATGTCAGAGCTTGGTTTGATGATCTATGAAAATGCTTTATTGATTTTTCTTTTCTGTTGCATTTGAATTGTGACAGGAAAAAGCAGAGACTGATGAATTTGATTTGAAGAAGTTTGTTCCGTAAAGCAATAGAAGATGCAATGTTGTCTCTTTTTTAAGTCACATGTGCATGACATTTAGTGGTAGGGATTTTTGGACTTGGATGTGATTATCGTTTGATTAGAATTATCATTGAATATTGTTTAATGTTAATAGGAAGGTAATCTGATGATGGCTTAGAACTAATCTAATTTGGTTGGTTTCCAGCTGTTAATTGGTTCCTATTGTTCTTCCATTGGTATTGCGGACTTATACCTTTGTACTTATCTGCGGTAAATTATGTTGAAGATGGATATACTTCATACAAAAATCTTCATAGAATAATCTTTCAAAAGTAATTCAGTGCATTCAACTCAAGAACTATGCTAATGCACAAATAAGTCCAACCAATTATATACAGTATATATAAGCTTAAACTGATACTATTACGAAATTTAAAGTGCCATGAAAAACCATATAGATCATATCTCTCCTCTATACCGTCTCGAGCTCGCAATCTGCAAAGTAACATGAAATTTTAAGGCCTAGTTCGTCCATATATAACTTGTACTCCGTAATTCAATATTAGACTCCATTTCAAAATCCATTTTGAATGAAATTCCTCCAATTCGAAACTTAAATGTTAGAATCCTAAAAACTGTGCAACTAAACACCATAAGTGATGAAATTCGTACCTTGAATTTTTATCTTATTGAATACTCCGTAAGATAGAAAATTTGGATATAATTCTTTCCAAATTTGGAGACTTGCTAATGAAGGAAAGCATAAGGTAGAAAAATTCTCGTTAATTCTTAACATATACTACCATATTACCAAATGATGACTACATTAAAAAAAAGGCTGATAAATATAATTTATCAATAAATATAGGGGATAAACTTTTAAACCGAAAAAATTCAGTTTTGCACCGGTTTAAGACGCCACGGTGTGTAGTTTAAAAATTGACTTTATATCACGGTTCTATAGAATCTGGATTATAAGGTATACTTTTTACCTCGATTCTGAAAAACTTCGGGTTATAAAGTCCCTGAAGTGTTTGAAATCTGGGGTATAAAGTTGATTTTAAAACGCCACGTGATAGCGTCATATAAAGTCACTTTTTAAAAAATCAAACATTAAACGCCACGTGATAGCGTTTTTACTTCGGTGTGCAAACAAAAAAATTTGGTTCAAACAAGACCCCGTAAAATATATCACGTGCTAAATAAATATCTAATAACATATAAACTTGACATTTTGTTTTAGCATTAATGATGTTTATTAATGAATTTTATTATTATTTAAACTTCTAATCTAAAATTGACATCTTGGTTGAGCATTAATGACGTATTTTATTGCATTTTCATAAATATTTGTCTAAATGTAATACACACGTGCTCAAGTGCCCGAAGAACAAATTTGCTGAAACAAATACGATTACTGCGATAAGATATTTCCCTCATTCTTCCTCTATATTGTTTACAGAGTACGAGTTCTTTTGGGGTTATAGTAGAAGAATTTTTTTCCAATTTCATCCCTATTATTGTATTGCATAACCGGACATGAAAATTTCTTCTTATCCGACTCCTCGCGAATGAATTGATCCCAAAACAATATATATATTATTTGAAATAAAAGTTAGATAAAAATATAGTCAGGATAATTATTTAGATTTTATCGGCATAAAATACACCAAAAGTTGAAATTAAAACTTCATTTATTTTTTAATAAGTTAATAAATATAGTTATAACAAATCTTTGTTTTCTTTTTGCTTTTTAACATCATATCGTCTATAAATTCCTGAGTCAAGACATAGATGTGCAAGGATGAAAACATATGAAACTATACGATAAAAAAGGGCTTGAAAGCATCTAATACAATATTAAAGAAGTTTCGGTATGCAACAAGAAGTACGTTTTGTATTTGGGTGGTTCTTTGCATACGTTCATCACTATTGGTTGTGAGCTAAGTAATTGCATATGTTATCAATTTGTTTTCTAAAAGAATTGGAAAACTGATCATTTTGCTCTCAGATATGAAGAATAAGATTTCCCTTTATTATTAATTAAAGAGCCCGATATGACATGGTAGTGTTGGGTACGGTGAATTACTCGATTTCATTAGTTTTGTGAGTGTTGTATCAATTTTCACTTTGGAGTATTTTCTGTTGTCATTGGTTAATGGTTGTGAACATGGATCCTCTCCAAGATATGCTCTTGCATGTAATTTAATATAGGATACCGGAATGGTGCTAGAAGTATAGTATTCAGTCTAACAAAAAAACGTGGCACTAAGAAGTAATTGTTGTGTGCAGGTCACAACGATTTTCTAACTAATCTGCAACACATCGTCGAGATGGATGGAGGTTTATAAGATCATATATATCTCGCAAGTAAATTAGAAAAAAAATCAATGGTTTTGGGGGATAAGTCTCACGGGTATATATTGCCTCAAGTTGATTTCTTTTTATTTATAAATATCTATTACTAAAGGAGAAGATATCTTTACACTGTTTCTAAAGAGATAGAGTTCAATAGTTTTACTCTTAATAATTATCATATAACTTTACAACCCAATTCGATTAACATTTCATTATATAACCGAGTTTCAAATCAGATTTTTATGTTCCAAAACTATGAAAGATGGACACCATCTTTGCTTATATATAAGTTGATTAATTATGAACCGTCTCATTAAGACATCGAGTTTCCAGTACTATGAATTTGTACTTAGATCAGTTTGTAGAAGCTTACCTGACGAAGAAACTAATTCAAATTTCTCTCCTATTTACTACGCCAAAACAAAGGGACATGACGAAGACTAAAAAACGGAGACTTAGTGATCCGACGACGCCGAGTGGAAGGGCTTTGACTATTCCATCACACAACTTGTGAATGGGTATCTACGACAGAAAAATTCCACAATTTTTTTGAGAGTATGAAATTTCTGAGAAATAAAAAAGGGTACAATGGCTTTATTTATCACCAAGTAGTCATAAGGCTTGATCCGTGTATTCAATCGACCAGATAGAAAAAAATTTGATACGAAAGGCCTCGAACTCTCCTACAGCTCTTGGCTTGGATAATGAAACTGCCTTTTTTTTTATCCAGATAGGATTTATGTTGGAACGGTTCGAATAACATCAACTAAAATCACGAAAACCTTTGTTAAAAGGCGAGTTCGGCTGGCAATTCGTTCACTCGTCCACTCGCTTCCAATAAACTTGCAGATGACCACTGACATATAAGACCAATAAAAGACGTACTTAATTATACATGACGAATAACCACATCACAAATACACACAAAGTCTGAATCATATACAAAATGTAAAAATAACTTCATAAATGACCCGAGCATCGTACGTACGAGCACATAATACATAATGATTGAAATCAGGGTACACTTAATTTTCCCCAAAGTTGATATTAACATTTGTAAAATAATCAAAGATAGCTTATATTTTAATGATTGAAATTGTCCATTTATTTTGAACTTACAATGAAATATAAACATGCAAATAATATAATGATTTGGGGGTAAGTCAATGTGAAACCTTCTTCTGTTTACTTTTATGGAGACAAAAAACATTGCTCATTACGAAACTCATGCACAATGTCTAAACGCCCTATACTATACACTACTATGTATACTTGTTATTGTTGTTGAAATGATATATGACATTCAATTAGAGACATTAAGAATTGTACCCTATTCTATCATTCTATGTATCACAAACAATACAGATAATGATACAATTGCTACATGCTTTTAATTTGTCTGACAATTACAGTCTGTATAAAACCTGAAATACCAGCTTTAAAAACCACACTCCCACTAAAGCACTACCACACAGGGGTCGTGCATCGCACGACCTTTGTAGGGCTAGTAGTGTTGTAAAAAAAAAGAGAGATTAAAAAGCAAAATTCAATAATTAACATACAAAACGAACGAAAGTCTCATTTGGAATGGATAGATAGAGAAAAGTTCGAGTAAGAAAAATGATTAACGTAGATTTTTTTTACATTCACAATTAACAAGGCAATGTTCATAATTTAGGCGTTGAAATTTTTTGAGGTCATTTTGAGGGTAAAAAAGAAAAAAATCAAAGTTTATCAGATCCGATCTGATCGGGTACGCCGGATAACCGGTAAATTTTTTTCACAAAACCCAAATACGTATCTGGTCTGTTTTGAAGCAGATATTCGTTAAATATTGTTAGGATTGGATCAGATATTTGACTCGAATATCCGAATTATCCGAATTATCCGATTTCTAGAAGGTATAAGAAAATTAAATTAAACTTTTTATTTCTATTAAAATAAAAAAATCACAAAATATAAAGTAAATATTATTTATATAATCAAATATATTATATAGAGGAATTAAGATATGAAAATTAATATATTAGATTTATTTAGTGAGTCAACATTTTAAATAACAAATTAAAGTTTTTAAAAATTTTAAGACCAATAACCAAATTATGTTTTTATATAAGAGAATTTTTGTGTTGAGAGAATATATCCAATTAATTAAAAATGTATAGACAATTAATTAAAAGTAGATTTTATTTTTATAATAAAATATTGAGGTTTTTGCGCCAAACCACCCTTTATTTGGGCCAATTTGCGTCAAACCACCCCTTATTTGACTTTTTGCAAGGAACCACCCATTTGTGTCATTTTGTTTACACCGAGCCACCCCTCGTTCAATTCCGTTACTTTCTCCGTTTATTTGTGTGAAATGTCTAAAATACCCCCACTTACTTCAAAATTTTAAGGGCAAAAATGTCTATTACCATTATCACACTTAATCCAAATTAATTAACCCTAACTAAGCTTTTTTTATCCGCCTTGCTCAAGAACCCTAGCAAAATCGGAGCTCCTCAACCATGGCGGCCGAGTTGACTTAACTCCATCCTGCTCAACTCGCCGCCCTACTAGGCCCCGCCCCCTCCCAATTCGACCTCCTCGTCTCCCTCCGCTCCGAAGCCGAGTATCTCTTCAACCTCTGCAAGGTGCACCACCCCCATTCCCTCTTTCTCAAGCTCTCCCACATCCTCTCCAACTCCCCGCATCCCGACGCTCGCTCATTCGCCGCCGTCCTCCTCCGTAAGATCCTCTCCGCCGTCGAATCCCACCTCTGGCCCCGCCTCTCTGATCCTACTCGCACGGGTATAAAATCCACTCTTTGATCCTCCCTCCACCGCGACGACCTCCGCTCCGTCTCCAAGAAGCTCTGCGACACCGTCTCCGCCAGAGTTCTCCTCCCTTTCTATTTCACCGCTCAAGATCCAATCCACAACACAATGGATCTTCTTTATTCTCCCCAAATTCCACACCAACTAATTTCAGAAAAGGAATGGCGTGGGAAGAAAGCGAAGAGCACAAGAGGAAGAAAGCTTAGTTAGGGTTAATTAATTTGGATTAAGTGTGATAATGGTAATAGACATTTTTGCCCTTAAAATTTTGAAGTAAGTGAGGGTATTTTAGACATTTCACACAAATAAACGGAGAAAGTAACGGAATTGAACGAGGGGTGGCTCGGTGTAAACAAAATGACACAAATGGGTGGTTCCTTGCAAAAAGTCAAATAAGGGGTGGTTTGACGCAAATTGTCCCAAATAAAGGGTGGTTTGGCGCAAAAACCTCTAAAATATTTATACATTAAAATAATAGTATCTTTTACGAATATTCGGAAAAAATCGCCCGGATCGGACCGAGTGGCGAGTTCGGATATTTTCGGATACGAATTTTTCATAATCGGATGGGCGGATTATCGGATTGGATCGGCTGAATATGATGTTTGTAATCACCCCCTACTACAATTATGTCACCAAGTCCCTCACTGAAAACGGCCAAAAAATTTATGGTCTGGATTATGAACATCACTATCCAGAATATGAACATTAACGTGTAATTTGTGAAAACGAACTGTACAAGGTGTTCGCATTGAAACTTTCTTTCAAATAGATAAGTGTGCAGTGGACAAATAAAACGAATGGAAATTTCACATTATTCATTCGAAACGGGTAGATAATTGCGCACTGGACAAATAAACACCACGCGAAAAAGATTCTTGTGGTAAGAAAATTGAATGAACTAAATAAACATCAAGGCCATGTTGGTCGAATGATCTGCCTTCAACTATCAGCCATGTACTTTGATGGATTGTTCCATTTTATGGCATTTAAGGTGACACTTTGCATAGATTTTCTTCAAAGTAAACAAGGCCTCAAGATCTTATGTACCAATCTTATCGCCTTGCACAAAGCAACAATAATAACTTTGTGAAAAACGACGCGCTACATTTTTGTCACCTGTTACTACTTATCTAATCGAATGAAAACTATTTTTCTCATGAGTCAATTAGAGGACGATGTGTGAGATATTAGTTGATAGAAACTCTTGTCTTCTCTTACAAATATCCCTCTCACCCCTCCTTAAAAGTGATCGAGCTTTTGAACCTCGAATTTTAATGCACGAGACACCTATTAGTTTCGATATTTAAGATTGAAGTCCATGAACTTTACCTTAGTCATCATATTCTTCTTAGCACTTGTTTATAGTGAGTCAACGCACTTCATTCCTTCATAAAGTGCGTTGATCCATGTAATTGATGTGCTTTACTGAAATTAATTGTAGTACCTTCTCTTAATAAAACCACTGTGTTCCTCTATTAACCATACTAGTTTGAGATCTTTTCTTAATTGATTATCTTCAAATGGTATCTTTATAACGGCTACTGATTCTATTCCATTGCCAATCCTTCTTCCGTTTCCTCCAAGAAACACCCGTTTTTGCTCCATTTCCTCTCCTGACAAAGCAAGATCTCTGCAATGGCGATCGATAGGAGGTCCTACACGCCGCCTCCATTGTTGAACTCGAGACCTCCCAACTCCTGCAGGTCTGACAACAGGAAAAGCAACGACTCTTGTGCTCCTCTTTCTCCTTTCTCCGATCGTTCTCACGTCCTTCACAAAGTTCCCGCCGGTGACTCTCCCTACGTCCGGGCTAAACGCGTTCAGGTTTTCATCCTTCTAAACCCTATCTCAGTTACCAATTCCTGATTTAGGTTTTATGTTCTTTCGCAATGTTAGGGTTTTCGGTTTGAATTCTTTGATGATTTTTGACGAGCAGTTGATAGAGAAGGATCCGACAAGGTCAATCTCGCTGTTCTGGAGGGCGATAAACTTGGGTGATCGAGTTGATAGTGCGCTCAAGGACATGGCTGCGGCAATGAAGCAGTTGGATAGGTCAGATGAGGCCATTGAAGCAATCAGATCCTTTCGTCACCTCTGCTCAAACGAAGCACAGAGAGCTCTTGATAACATACTAATTGAACTCTACAAGGTATATATCTTCATTCAACTTTGCTCGTTTTTCCTTTCTTTTCTTCTTGAAATGATATTCAGTTTGCCTCTTTCTAATTTCCCTCATCATGATTTCACGGAATAGAAATAGCATAGTGATTAACGAATTTGGCTGATCTTGCTAGCACATTAGTTTTAGAAAGTTTAGGAACCTGTTGATTGTCTTAGTTCATGATGAATCCAGTTAGCATGTTACAAGAAATTTGGCTGATCTTGTGGCTCGTGATGAATTCTGTTAGTGTTCTTGATCAGTCATGTCAATGTTCCAGTATCTGTATGTGCTTATATGGATATTGTGAATTCAGCTGTTTATTTGTGGGTTTATTTGTCTGTGCAGCAATCTGGTAGGCTAGAAGACCAGGTTCAAATCCTTCAAGAAAAGTTGAAGTGCATCGAAGAAGAAGCGTCTAATGGTGGGAACAGAACTAAGGTTGCCAGATCCCAAGGGAAGAAGATTCACATTACAATCGAACAAGAATACTCACGGTATATAATCCATTGGTAGACCTAATCTGCCGTGATGACATTTTCTCATTTGCATTTGAGCAATGCATGATACTTTTGTTCTTTTCGTATTTCAGGCTGTTGGGTAACTTGGCTTGGGTTTACTTGGAGCAGAATAATTATAAAATAGCTGAAGATTACTACAGGTAAAGAGTCTCTCTATACTTGTAGAACAAAGTTTATTCTCTGTGTGTCTTGAAATGAGCCTTATCTGACATTAAAACTCATCATTGCAGAAAAGCACTGTCGATTGAGCTTGACAGGAACAAACAGTGTAATCTAGCAGTTTGCTTGATGTACATGAACAGAATCAAAGAAGCAAAGCTTTTGCTTCAGTCCATAAAATTCTCATCTTCTAATCATCAGATGGACGAGTCGTATGCTAAGGCGTATGAACGTGCACAGGATCTATTGAATCAAATAGAGTCACATGGAGGTTTGAACCCCTTCATGAAAGCTCAGAAGAATCACAATGAAGAAGAAAGGGATTTTGATTGCCAAAGCCAACTGGATTATCTTGATGATATGTGTGCAATTGGGGATGATACTCCATCAGATACTAAGTGGAAATCTGGAGCTAGATTTGAAGCTTCAGCACGTCGAGCCTTGTCTTTTGATCATGCTAAAGAAGCAAGATGGAAGTAACTGATTTCTTTCCCCCCATTTGGTTAGTTATAGTGAGAACTGAGAAGTGATTATGTCATACCTTGCAAGTGCTGTATAATCTGGTACTTGAATTTCTTACACCACAATTGTAGAGAAAACCTCCTTAGAAATTTTTGATTAGCTGTATAATCTACAAAGCATTCTGATTCTATTATGTTAACAGAGTTGGTTCTTAAGGGAACTGTTATTTTGTTACTAGTATACTTAGCGGTTCTTTGGCATCCACAGAATCAAATCTTCAGAACAAATGTGAAAGTGATGATCAGGAAATTTGGTTCTACTGAGCATTAATAATGAGCTTACAAAATACATGAAGTTGATATGGTGTAAAAATAATCCAGAAGTATCTCATAACACAAAACAGTCAGGCGAAAAGTGACAACTATCTACAACCATATCTATAGTAGATGTTACCTCAAGTGCATCATTATTTCTGGCCAATCAGTTGAAGATAAAATGACCAATCATCACCAAAAGGACTCCTTTGTCGACGAACATGAACTGGTAGATGCGGCAATTGAAGAGAAAAGTGTGAGTCCGCTTATGATCAGAAGAACCGGCTATGTCAAAGGAAATTGGCTACATTGGAGATGTTACCACTTGCCACAAGTGCATCATTATTTCATACATCTGTTTTTGAATTTATTAGATAAGTTTTGTAGAATCCAAAATAATCAAAATATTAGTCTTGGAATAAACATAGACGCTATTTTACTGTGAATCCGGAAGGGGGGAAATATTACTGTCAAATTAACTTAGCAACAGCATGTCTGCAACCAAGATTTATGCAATATTACGTCTAAAACAAGCTAATCAAGCTAAGTGACTAACCAATTCTAGCTGCCTTCCAAAAGAAACCTCTAAACCTGCAAAGCACATTCCGTATCAGATGAAATCCACAAAGAGGCATAAGTGTTACAACGAAGTAAAAGAATAGTGCAGCTAAAGGCCCATTATATTTTTCAATTTTGGTAATGCCAGACTAGTTGAACACATATTCCAACACAAGCAAACAAATCCACAGGCTTTCCTTGGACATTATTTATGAATTCTTCATGACATCAACCAACCGAAGTGAATTTGCTAAAGCCATACTGGTAGCACCTTGATGCTTTGATCAATAAACAGCTTCAGCAATGCCAGATTTATAGTCATTATGACTTAATCATTCATCAACTCCACGTATTCCGCTTTCCCTCGGTTGTCAAAGATTATACCAATTTCACAACCATATGTTCACCCTTCAATGTATTTATTCCTTGATACTCGCACAAAATCAATACTAAGAATTCATCTAGTCGTTATCTGTTCAGCTGAACTAAGACCACAATCATGACATAACAGTCTTAACAAGACCTCTATAATTCTCTAAAAAGTTGTTCCAAAATTTACAATCAAACAGCATGAAATAGCAGCTTATAGTTGATAGCACAATTAAGATGGAATGCTAACTTCCAACCTCTTTCATTTAAGTATATTCTACTTCTATCTAGACATGGTTCAATCTTATTATAACTAGTCAATATTGGCGAGAATTATATGAATTTTCTCAAGTTTAGCTGTCAATTTATCTGAGATATCTTGCAAGAGAGTTCTAACACTGTTTGGGACTATGAGTATTGTGAAGAATTCATACATCTTACTTTATAGCAACCTCTCCTATGACAGACTCTTCCCATTATGATGAGCTGCAGAACAATACCAACTAACAGGGTTTGTTTGGTGGAGGGTAGTTTATAGTTTATAAACTGTTTTTTTGTAAAAGTAGGTTTTCAAATTCAAATTTGTGAGGTATGGGAATTTATGCAAAAACAGGTTTTTGTTTATAAAGTGTTTATAAACACTTGCCAAACAAAGCCTAAACTATCCAACTGCATACAACAGAGGCACATAAACAAGGTTTATACATATTTTTTCGGGTACTGACTAACTGAATTTCTATGTATCGAATGGAAGACCAATAAACATGCCCATGATAGAACTATACATATTATTTTAGGTAACTGACTAACTGAATTTCCGTATTGTTCAGGTAACTGAATGCTGTAGCAAAGACACATTAACTGAAGACCAAAGAAAAACTCAGTGTTTGAAAACTGAAGAACTTTCCTACACGAAGGTGGCATTGAAGTTTCAACCAAAGTAGCTTAAGTGTGGACAACTTTCCTCCTTGTTTTACAACATACATTCCGATGTGATTCAAAGGTGGATTTCAAAGAAGTTTGGATCTTAGGATGTCACATAATTTCCTACTTTTTAAGTAGCCCAAAAAACGAGCAGCAATAAAAACGAGCAGCCATAAAAAACGAGCAACCAAATTCCACCAGCTAGCACCATTTTTTTTATCAAATGGAATTTAAATCACATATATAGGTGATCATCAGTGCTTTTCTTTTCTTTTCTTTTCTTTTCTTTTCTAAATGACATTGAATTTAATCTAGTATCTATGATCCAACTGCATTCAGCAGAGTCAAACAAACCGGGTTTATATTTCTAAGGTAGAGCCATAGAGAATACCACTACATAGCCCCGCCCCCCACTCATCAGGTTCATAGTATAATGTAATCTCCACATCTTAAGAAAGTTGAATAAATGTCAGTCTTATGACTATTCTATTTGGTTTAGCAACTTTTACACTGAAATAGGGCTAGCCAATCTCAATTTTTCAGGTATTCGTTCTGTAGCTAAGGAATATGTCTATCACGACCTAGGATAATCGAAGCACATGCCATTTTGGCATTTCAAATTCAATGCAGCAACATATCACACAGATAACAGAAATCAGTGGATAATGACAAGATTTAAAGGGAAAGCGATGAGATGAATACCCCGTTCGCTGTTGAAGAATGGCCGGAAACTGCATCTTGACATAGGTACACGCGCAGATCCATAGTAGCACTACAGTTATAAACGAATGAAAATTGAACAACGCAGACTTGAATTCCAACATACACCATCCAAAAACATAAAATCGGCATCAGAAATCATCTAATTGCACGTACGATTCAAAAATTAACAACTGAAAAAAACACACAAGGAGGAGTAATGTTGCACCTAATTACCATAATTCCGTTCTTCAAAAATCGAGGACTTAAGATGGCTACAAGCTTCCCCCAATTCCCAACTGTTTAGCAGGCTTCAGAAGATCTGTGCAAAAACCTGCTTGTTTCTTGTTCTAAAATTCCTAATTTTCATTTACACACACCTATTTGGTTAGCTTCAGAATAGTCATTACTTGTGCTAGTTAATTGGAATCTTTATAACGGCTACTTCATCATCGCCTTCTGATTTTTTTCCATTGCCGATCCTCTTCTGTTTCCTCCAAGAAACACCAGTCTTTGATCCATTTCCTCCCCTGAAAAAGCAAGATCTCTGCAATGGCGATCGATAGGAGTTCCTACACGCCGCCTCCTTTGTTGAACTCGAGACCTCCCAACTCCTGCAAGTCTGACAGCAGGATAAGCTACGACTCTTGTGCTCCTCCTCCTCCTTTCTTCGATCGCTCTCACGTCCTTCACAAAGTCCCCGCCGGTGACTCCCCCTACGTCCGGGCTAAACGCGTTCAGGTTTTTGTCCTTCTAAACCCTAACTCAATTCCTGATTTAGGCTTTATGTTCTTTCGCAATGTTAGGGTTTTCGGTTTGAATTCTTTGATAATTTTGGCGAGCAGTTGATAGAGAAGGATCCGACAAGGTCAGTCTCCCTGTTCTGGAGGGCGATAAACTCGGGTGATCGAGTTGATAGTGCGCTCAAGGACATGGCTCTGGTGATGAAGCAGTTGGATCGGTCAGATGAGGCCATTGAAGCAATTAGGTCTTTCCGTCACCTCTGCTCAATGGATGCGCAAGAATCTCTTGATAACATATTGATTGAACTCTACAAGGTATAAGCACATTCAAATATTTTTTTCTTTATATTATTCAACTGAAATGCAGTTTGGGTCCTTCTATAATCTTGTTGCACCATTTTATGAGAAATTGCTTGAATCCATCCTACTTGATAACAGTGTCCATGGAGTTCATAGAACCTTGTTCAGTTGCCCCTTATTTGTCCCAGTCGGATTCTCAACAAATTTTCACAATCTACTATTTGCAACTTTTATTGGTTTTTGCAGCGCACTGGCAGGATGGATGAACAGGTTGAAATTCTTCAAGGAAAGTTGAATCGTATTGAAGAAGAGGCGTCAACTGGTGGAAAGAGAACAAAAATTGCCAGATCCCAAGGGAAGAAAGTTCAAATCACAGCTGAACAAGAATACTCAAGGTATATAAATAGCTTACCCTTGTTGCTGGTGCATTTTGAGTTTCCTTTTGAGCAAATCCATGGTAGTTTTGTGCTTATTGACATTTGGTATTTGCAGGCTGTTGGGTAACTTGGCTTGGGCTCATTTGCAGCAGAATAACTTCAAAGTAGCTGAAGAGTACTACAGGTAATATAAATAAACTCTACACTTGTTGATGTAATATGCCTTTTAAGTTTTACTCGAATGGTTTGATATGTTTGTGCAGAAAAGGGCTATCCATTGAGCTTGACAGAAACAAGCAATGTAATCTGGCAATTTGTTTGATACACATGAACAGAATCCAAGAAGCAAAACTGTTGCTTCAGTCTGTAAAAGTTGCAGCTGGAAATCTAGAAATGGATGAGTCCTATGCTAAGTCGTACGAGCGTGCACATGAGCTACTGGATCAAGATATGAATGGTAAGGAGAATTACAGTCTGCAAGAAAGGGACCATGACTGTCAAAGTCAACTGGATTATATTGATAAAATGTGTACAGTTAGGGATGCCAAAAGTTCTGGAAGCAATCTGCATACTCCAGTAGTTAGTAAGTGGAAATCTGACAACGTGGAGGAAGTTTCAGCACAGCGTCTGTACACACAGCCTATAATAAACCGAAAGCAGCATAGGAAAACAACACGGCCTGCTACTCCTTTTTTTAGGAGAGGTTATACCAGAAGTCCGTTAACACAGCCTAAAAGAAATCCAGGAATCTTAGGCTGTGGACCCTACAACTCAAATGAGAGCAAGACTG
Source organism: Oxyria digyna (assembly GCA_029168935.1). Classification (NCBI taxonomy): domain Eukaryota; kingdom Viridiplantae; phylum Streptophyta; class Magnoliopsida; order Caryophyllales; family Polygonaceae; genus Oxyria; species Oxyria digyna. The sequence continues at coordinate 8,265,755 of JAPVLV010000010.1, read as the reverse complement.
AGCAGCAATTGAGTGATGATGGAGTTGAGAAGAGTTGTCTGAGTAATATTGATCCCAACACAAATTGTTCAGATCCTGCCAATTGTGACAATGTTGATGAAGAAGCTAAAGAGTTTTTGTTGCCTAGTAGTTGGTCATGCAAAAGTGGTAAGAGCTGGGCTGACATGGTTGAAGAAGACGAACAAGAGGGTTTACTAGATTATACCAATGATGGAGCTCAAATATACTCAAAGAACTCATCAGCGCGTCGTTCGTTGTCTTTTGATCACGAAGAGCAGCCAGAAACGATGAATTTTGACACTTTGCCGCCCAAACCGAAGGGCTTGCTGACTTTTAAAGGTAACAGAGATATTACAAGTTAGTTGAATCACTGAAGACTTTGAAAATCCTAGAGCTTATATCTTATGAGCTGTAGACAATGGTAATGGTAAATACGCTTATAGGGTGATTACTGAATCTGTACAAAACCCTATTGTGCCAATAAAAAAAATATATACAGAGCTGCCTGAGCTGCAGTTTGATTTTTGTTCTCTGGATCATTGTTTTACCTTGATTTTGTTAGATTCAACATTATCATCAAATTATTGCAGAAAGAGAAGTCATGACTCATGATATGTGATGCAAATGTTGATTTTCTTTTATGACTTTTTTGCAGAATGTTTGGCTCTGACGTGTTATTGTAGTGTTGAGTTTGAGTTATTTGAAGTTTAGCCATTTGATTTTGATGTGTTTGAAAGCATGTTGGCTGGGTTCTTGAATCCCAAGCAACAGATTAAATGTTGTTGATTCATGATCTATTGCTACACGCATTTGATCCTATGAGCTGACTTTTGCTAATGGTAAATACCCAATGCCTATTATTTTACCTTAAAAATGTAATTATAAACATGTACTTGATATAGTTATTATTGTAACAACATCTTTTGTTCGGATTTTTGTTGTGTTTTGGATTTTTTGTTTTTAGTTGATTAGTTTGAAAGTTAAAAAAATAATGTCATTATTTGGAAGTAAAATTACTTCAAGAATATTTCAAGAGACTTCAAATAAGTCATGACATCAAATAAGTCCTATTAGAAACAACAATTTGTTTTGGCTCGTCATTAGAGCTGTCAATTGGGTCGGTCAAGTCGGGTTCGAATTCGGTCATTTCGGGTTTGAACGAGTTCGGTTAATTCGGATAACAAGTCAAGTCGGTCGGGTCATTACAGGTTAGCGGACGGTTCGGGTTAACCAACGGGTTAGTAGCGTCATTTTTGTAATATTTTATTTAGGCAATGCCTATATGCACGCGAATCGAGGCCTATATGCACGCGATTTCGTGCGCTCAACTTATGCGCACCATTATGTGCGCAGGTGTTATGCGCACCATTATGTGCGCAGGTGTTATGCGCACAAGGGTTTTACGGGGTATTACGGGTACTTTTCGTAAATTTTCAGAATCTGTAACAACTGGTGCGCAGAACTACTGCGCATAGGTTGAACATATGTGCGCCGAATCCGGTTGAACATAGTAGCCGTTGAAATTTTTGAAAAAAGTAGCCGTTAAATGTAAACCTGTGCGCTGAGGTTCTGCGCACATATGCTTTAGGGTGTGGATGTGTGCGCAGATGGTTTGCGCACGGGTCTTTACAGTTTAGGATCCATCCATTTGGACCACAACGGTCATAAACATAGCATTGCTCATCCAGTTTAGGATTCATTCAAAACCTCTTCATTTTCCAACAAATTCATTCAAAATGTCTCGTCTTAATCAAAACTCTCGTATTTTAGCGTTGATTAATCAAAGTTGTGAAGATAGTGATGAAGAACACGATTGGGATAGCGGATCACAAGAAGAGGAAGACGACCCGAACGACGACGAATGGTTGGATGGTTTCTTAGAAGACGAAGAGTTCGGCGACTGGGATCCGAGTGGTGAATTTGTGGTTAGTATAATATGTTATAATTAGTTTTATATGGTAGCGTAATTAGTTTCAAATTAGTTTCATATGGTAGCGTAATTAGTTTCAAATTAGTTTCATATGCTAGCCTAAATAGTTTCATATGCTAGCGTAATTAGTTTCATATGCTAGCCTAATTAGTTTCTTATGCTAGCCTAATTAGTTTCATATGCTAGCCTAATTAGTTTCATATGATAGCCTAATTAGTTTCATATGCTAGCGTAATTAGTTTCAAGTAATGATTCGTATTTTGCCTTGTTATTTTGGTAGTAGTGTAATTGTTGCTTTTTTTCGCTCTACAATTACGTATAGGGGAAAGATTATTCGGATTATTTTAAAACCGCACAAACGTGGGATACTCCGCAAGAATTGTACGAGTGGGCGAGAGATAGAGCAAAGGAGTTAGTGATAGCTTTGGTAACGCGTAATTCAAGTCCGTACCAAATAAGTATTGTGTGCGATAGATTTGGAAAACCAAGATGTGGGAGGCCAAAGGTGAACAAAGAGAATCCAGAGTTGCCTGTTCCTAGGCTTAGAAAGTCGAAGTCGAAGAAGTGTGAGTGTAGATTTCAGCTACTGGCAGTGCGAAAGAAAAACATTCCCGGGGTTGCAGGAGAAAAATGGATTTTAGGTGTGATAGAAGGTCGGCATAACCATGTGCTACTTGCTAGTTTTCATGGAAATGCATTCATGGGTCGAATGACGGAGGAGCAAGATCTTTGTGCTAGGCGGTGGGGAGATGGAACTGGACGCAAGACGCCAAAAGAAATTATCTCTAAATTGAGGGAAAAGTACCCTGGTAATGTTACTTCAAGGAGACAAGTTGCAAACTTTTTGCAGAAGGTGAATTACAAAGATCGCAAAGAGCTAAACGTGACACAGTGGTCCCTTAAGTTTTTGCTTGACCACAACTACGTAGTTCACCCACATAGAGACACGACAAACGGCGAGGTTGCAATATTATTCTTTGCTAACCAAGAGTCGTTGCGTTTGTTGAAGAAGTACCCGTACGTGGTAATTATCGATGCGACGTACAAGACAAACAAGTAAGTCTCTACAAAATAGGTCGATATTTAGTTCGGATAAACTATACTATATTCTGTAGTGATATATGTTAATGTTTCAATAGATATGAAATGTCGTTCGTAGAGATCGTTGGATTCACTAGTACACACAAGACATTCAACATCACGTATGCATTCACTAAAGCGGAAAGGATTTATCATTACACATGGATAATGATTCAATTGAAGTCATTATTCATAGATTTGGGAGTGATGCCAACGGCTATAATGACAGATTGTGAAGACGCGCTGATAAAAGGGATCAAGACTGTTTTCGGGAGCGAAGTTCAACATCTGTTGTGTTGGGTCCATATCAAACACAACATTGAGGCACATGCTTCGACCATCCTAAAGAGACAAATAAAAGTGGAAGCCTTTGCAGGACAATGTTGGGGACTATTTTGCTCAACTACTGAGATTCTTTTCTTCCCAGAAGTAAGGCCATCGACCTATAACCACAATGCCCGTCAGAACGTACCTGTCTAACATCTGTGATGTACGGAAGCCAAAAATCATCCAAATTGTCAATGCCAAAGTCAATCCCCCTATGAACAGCGGCTCGAACAGTTGAGGACATCTTGGAAGAGCGGCCTTGTGGGATACGTTGAGAAAACATGGCTTAATCCTCACAAGACAAGCATAGTGAGGGCTTGGACAGATCATAAGCTTCATTACCTTACGAGGACTTCAAACAGGTAAATATTGAATTTTTTTAGTTAAGACGATTATATCATAATGGCTTACTTTCTTAACTTACCAACTTAACTGTTTGTTTAGAGTTGAAGGGATGCATAAGGTTTTGAAAGATATTATTGGTTCTAGCAGAGGGGGCTTTAACAGAGTGATCGTACGGATCCATCATTCAGTACTCCTTCAGATTGATTCAATTAGGGCGAGCATGAACATGTCCCTCTCCAAACGACCAACTGATTTTGATGATCCAAACATGCATCCGCTTGGAAGGGCTATTTTTTCCCGACTATTCTACAAAGTGTCAGACAGGTGTTTTGATCATTTGTTGGCTACTTATGAGATCTTACTGACGGGGAATTATCCTCAAGAATGCACCGACCATTGGGTGAGGAACTGTCTTGGGTTGCCGTGCGTCCATCAAATTGCACACGCCATCATTGCAAACACACCCCTGATTGAGGATGACATTCACCCGTTTTGGAGGGATTTGTATTGGGACGACACTCCTGAAACAGAAGACGACCCAAATCTGAAGGTCCGAATGAACATTATAGAGTTGCGACTCCATGAAATGTTCACCAAGTTGGAACTTGGAACCCTGAAGAAAAGCACGGCATACCAGCTAGGTGAGTTGTATCAGGACTTGGAGCATCCTGAACTAACTACCTTGAAAGAACCGACAAATGTGAAAAGAAAAGGCAGGCCAAAGGGTGCAAATAACAAGGATAAGGAGGAGGTTGACAGTGAAAATGACAAGGAGGATGACATAGAACAAGAAGATATGGAGCAGTATGAGAAGGAGGAGGCAAAGCAGAAATCAAAAGGAAAGAAGAGTACAGGAGCAAGATGGCTAGGTCGTCCTAAAAAGGAGGAGGATGACAGTGAAAATGACAAGGAGGAATCGAGAGAGAAGAGTTATTTTGAGCACAGAGAAGAAGAGTTGGAGCAGTATGAGAAGGAGGAGGCAAAGAAGAAATCAAAGGGGAAGAAGAAGGCAAACAATACAGGAGCAAAACGACCAGGTCGTCCTAGAAAGCAAACAACGACATCACTTCCCGTGGTCATTGAGGCCGAGGAGTTGCATTCTCAACCCATTCCCGACCTATCACAGCCTGAAGGATCAAACTACACTGACTTTGATCAGTGCCCTGAAGAACTTGGTGTTCCTCTCATTCATAGGGGGATCTACTTTGGCATTGCCAATTTGGATGATTTTTGGCTTCCGTACATCACAGATGTTAGACAGGTACGTTCTGACGGACATTGTGGTTACAGAATCTCGGAAAACAGGAGGTGGTGGTGGTGCCATCTGCGATGCACGTGGGGGAGATGGTGCCAAAGGTGCCTGAGGTGCCTCTAAGATTTCAAGCCAGCCACGAATCACATCTTCAGTGCCCCAAGGTTGATCCGAGATAGGGGTGTCTAGAAAAGAGTGCATCAAGGCTTGAAGGATCTGACAACGCTGCAAACAAAACGTAAATTTAATCGTTAGTTAAGGTCTAAAGCTAAGTTTTGTAGAAACTTTATAAAATTATAACATACCGCAAATGCATCGATAGGAACTGGGGTATATCCATAGCGAGGCGGGCGATCATGTCTCCCAGAGGATGGATCAACGACGGGATGTGAGAACTCGTCCAGCCAATCCAGATAGTCATCAACCATCTTCCATGCTGGCTCTGCAACCGGCCCATCCAGATCGATCAGAGGCCTCGGCTCTGCGTCCCATGCTCCTAGAAGCTCAGCTACATAAACGACGTCATATCCCGTGCAACCCCTGGGCCGAACAAATGACAACGGCTAAATGGGAGGGTCGGGAACGGGCTGAGCCCGCCCAAACTGCCACAAGAATCTCCTAGGGTTATAGGCCTCATGAAATTTCCAGATACTCAATACGCCCTCAAATCTCGTAGGAGAAACCTCTGGTGAGTTAAAGTCCAAACCTCTCCATGGCTGCCAGTTAACCTGAAACAAATAACAAGCGGCTATTAGACACGTACTGCGATAATGAAATAGAAAATATAAGAAATTAAATCCAAACCTGCTCATAAGCAAAACGAGATATAGAGTGGCAATGTGACTCTCATTCCTGACTGGTGCAGCATACAAAACTTCCAACCGAGCATTGAGTGCACTGAAATGAATGTCACCTTTACTATAACATTTCTTCATGGCCTCACTCGTCTTACCCATAGCCTCCCCAAGAAGAGCATAAATCTCGTCATTTGTCATAGGTGAATTGCACCTACGACCATGTATACGGACTCTGAGGATCTGCATCACGTCATGTAGGCAGATGGTCATCTCAGCAAATGGCATGTGGAAAGTGTTGGTCTCGGGATGCCACCTCTCCACAAAAGCAGAAATCAGTGCAACATCGATCTGAGACGCTATGCCCACTCGGCGCAGCTCTGTCAGCCCAGAACGCTCAGCAAGCCTGAACCATGTACCCTCCTCAGCTGAAATATGATGCTCATACACATGAACCTGTGCGGATCTGTAGTGTACCCTCAGGAGCTTCCTAGCCTAAATAAGTACAGAAAAAACAATAACTCCGATTAGTAAATATGAAACATTAAGTTATATCAGCATTCAGATCAATGTTATTAAACATACCAGATCTAACGGAGCCGCATCAACCTCGGCCTCATCCCCGGGCTCATCCTCTGGCTCATCCTCTGGCTGCTCAACAACAACAGCCTGAGGTGGCTGAACATCTGCTACTCGTCGTCTCTTCTTGGGACGACGACCACCTCTAACTGGAGTCACAACCTCCTCAACAACAGCCTCCTCAGCGCCAGCCCCCTCAGCATCTCCCTCAGCAGCAACACCCTCACCACCAACTCCCTCATCAGCACCCTCTTGGCCTCTCCCTCTGCCTCTGTCTCTACCTCTCCCTCTGCCACCACCTCGGCCTCTGCCTCGGCCTACAACTTCCTCCGCACGGGCACGCTTCCTAACCTGCACTGAAGGCACCAATGGTACATCGGGAGGGGGCCTTGGAAGAGGACCACGTGACCATATATACCTCGCTATATGCGTCTCATAAGAACACAGTAGGTGAGGCGCACGTGGACGACAAATGTCCTGCATCGACTCCCCGAGCCAAGGAAAATATGTCTGTGGGGCATGGTCATCGTCGTCTAAATCTCCCGACACTGGCTCTGAAGATGCGACTGGTTCTGACACTAGAGGTAACTCCTGCTCTTTATGCTCTGAAGTGGGAGGGACAACATCCTGAAACAGAGGTGCGTCGTGGATATCATAGTCATCTGTGGTCACCTGCGTCTCTACTGGAGTGGGATCAATAGGGTCGACACTAGTAAGATATCGACCGGGATAATCTAAGTCGTCATGCAAATCTCCTGTCTGTCCATCTATCTCCATACGCTCACCATCTATCTCCTGCTGCTGTTGTGCCTCGTCGTACTCATCATCTGGCTCACGACGGTCACGAATCATACCGGCGCTGAAATATCGTTCGAGGCTGTCAAACTCTAGTCGCACACCGGCTGCCACATCATGTCGACGTGGGAGCCGTTCCGGTACTGGTGCGGGCATCGTATTGCCGGTCTAATCCATGACGGCTTGTATAGTCTACATGTTTTTACATTTTTAGTATGACTAATTCATACTAAAATATTCTGAAATATTTGAAAACTTCATAATCAAATTCGATTCTTTATATCTAACTAAATTTTTTAATAGGAATGCTTAGAAACTTAACAATTAAGTCATAACTAATTATGACTGTTAAGTTTCTAATATTTAATTCATAATTACTAAAAAATAATAATCACTACTAATACGAATTCTTACAAATTATTAACAATTCACTAACTAAAATAATAATCACTAATAAGTTTCCGTCGTCTTAATAATTACAATTAATTATGAATCCTAAAGGCCCCGAATATCTATTACATTATTTACGAAATTATATAATAAACACAACAATTACTAACTAACATTAACGAATCATAATTATTACTAAAAAATAAACAATGCCTAACTACTCAATTTCCAAAATTAAATACGATTAAAATTTGAAAAAAGCGGGTTTAGAAATTACATACCGAATGAAGCTCGTGCGGTGTCGATAAAACCGGATCCGTAGTCGTCGACGGAACCCGAGTCGCATGAACAGTCGTCGTCGCCGGAGCCCGACCAGTCGTCGGAACCCTACCAGCCGCCGGTGCCCGCGCCGGAACCCTACCAGTAGCCGGAATAGTCGCCGGAGCCTCATTTGTCGCTGCCAACGCCGCTCGAGTCGCATACCGCCTCCCGCCTCCATCCACCAAGGTTTCAACGTCGGGCAAGGTCGCCGGATGTGGCTCTGTTGTGACGGAGGTCGCCGGAGGTGTAGGGATTGGGACGAAAAGGATATCGTCGGGAGCGGAAGAATGAGGTGGTTGAGAATCCATTGACGGAATTGCGTTTAGAGGAGGGAAACAATCGGAAAATGGAAAATTGTGAAGGCGCCGCCGGGAGTGAAACAGAGAAGAAGAAAAGAAAGAAGGAAGAAGAAGAAGCCGCTGCGGCGCTTAGGGTTAAAGACCCTGTGCGCAGGTAATTTGCGCAAAAATGTTGTGTGCAAACGTTCAGCGCACAACATTTGTCAGCCCACGCCAGCATTTTCATATTTACCCCCAAAATACCCTTGTGCGCAAAACAACTGCGCACAAACTCATGCGCATAACGTCTGCGCACATATTCGCATGCATATAGTAAAAATTTCGCGTGCATATAGGCGTTTCGTTTATTTATTGTTAAATTATAAAAAATAAACTAAATATTGCATTAAAAACTAAAATAACGGATTAAATAATATTATTCTCAATTATCTTAATGCGATTTGTAGTATTACACTAAAATAATATTTTTAAATTATTTAAAATTCATATATATTAATTTTTAAATTTCTTAATTACAAAAATTACATAACCAAAATCACATTCATTTTTCGAAGATACTTAAACATGTTAACTTTATTTATATGTCATTTATCATTTATACTTTATGTAAAACTTTAGTAATGTTCAAAACTTATTCATTAGTAGGTCGGGTTCGGTGAACCTCTTTTCCGGGTAGCTTCAAATTCAGTTAATTCGGCTTTCCGGTCCGGTCAGGTCAGGTTTAAATGCATGTCGGCCATGTTGGTTTTTCGGGCTCAACCATTTTTTGACAACTCTACTTGCCGACTATGTATATAAACCACCTTTTGAGTTTTGATGCTTTTTTCTATAATTTCATAGTTTATTACAATTTGTGAATAAGAATTAATTTACTAATAATTTGTTGTAATATATCTATAGAAGGCCAATATGATAACTTTCATTTCGGTTGATTTGACTTGGTTCGTCTAATGCGTTTCGATTGCGTCCAGAAAATGTCAGTGTTATGAAAATCGAATGCGAGATAGAATGCATCTAATTCGAGATATTGTTAGTCTATATCTGACCTAATATCAGACTCAATAACAACGCTTTGAGAAAAATTAACATCACTAAACCAATTCAACGTTCTTAAGAGCATCTGCATTAGTGTTATTTCAAGTAACACACAATTTATTTTAAAGGTAAATAAAAATAAGATGTCAGCAATTTTGTTTGAATCAATGCATGAGTAACAACTCTTTGTTACTCTTTGTTACTCTCCTGACACAAATCAACACACTCTTCCAATTACATATTTACACATGGCCCAATAACAAAATTCTTTTACTTTTGAAAAAAAATAAAAAATAAAAATTGTGGGGATGATGCAGAGGCACAGCCAATTGCACCCCTGGGACTGAGCTGGAGAAATGCCAGGCTGGCTTTAACATGGCAACTAGTTGCCATCTCATACGAATATACGATACGACTGCACACGTTTCTCCTTATAAAAAATGAACGGTCAAGATCCGTCGCTCCAATTGATAATTTCGCACTATCACTCTCTCCATTCATCGCCTTCTCCTCTCGTCAAAATTCTCTCTCAAGCCTAGACAAAGAGATTCGCCATTGCCGCCACCGCATTCTAGCCGTTCTCGATCAGCCTACTGCTTCTAGATTGATTGTGTTTTCCGTTTCAGATCCGATCCTCTCAGGTTTGTTTCAGATTCGATTCGATTCGTTGTTGCGTTCTGAGATTTTAGGGGTTTTAATTGAATATTGGATACTAGTTATCTTGATTGCTTTGTGTTTGAATTCTATAGATCTGGAATTTTGTTATTATTATCTGCAGCGACAAGTTTTTTTATATCAGTGTTGATATCTTTAGGCCGGAGTAGTGTTCGTTGATTTTTTGATTTGATGCTTTGCGTTTGAAATTTTGGATCGTTACGTGGGGCCGAGTGGTTGGGATATGGTATTACCTTCTAGTCAATTTCAATTTGTCAATTTGTTATGCGTAGTGGTTGACAAGTTATTTTCGACATCGGATTGTGTTGAATTGAATATCAAATGATTTTGCTTAAACATTTATGTTTTAAGCTTTAGTATGAAATATTGATTTCTCTAAGGAGCTGATTGATTGCTGATTCGTTTTAGTTTGCCAATTTAGTAGTGAAATAAACGTTTTGATGTTTTATAGCATTTCTCTTTCAGAAAGGACTATTGTTCTGAAACTGAGAAGTATGTTTCACACTGCAATGTGTTTTTTATTAATTAAATAAAGAAATCAACCTGAGAAGGCAAGAATATTAGATTGAGTACTTCTAGAAAGTTTGTATGCGTCAAAGGTTGCCAAATTTTGCTTGCTTTCTGGGATTTAAGTTAAAGACTTTGAACCTTGATGGAACTAGACCTACTACAATTCAGGTTGATATTTTTTTCTTAGAAATCTCTTCCCTTGTTACCAGATGTTTCGTTCCAGTGGAAACCGTTGTCCTGATAAGATTTGAACCTATACAACTAGGATGTTAATTCCGTTGTATTGTTGGTACCTGTCTTGCAATCTATGTTTTTTTTTACTTAACTGGAATAAATTTTCATCTCTATCTCATCCATAATTCCATATGCATAAGCTTTCCACCATTCAATATATGTGGCTTGTCCTTTTTATTGTGAGACAACGTTGTCCTCCATCTCATTTCCCTGACATCATATCTCATGCTAAGCTAAGCTATTGCTGCTCTCTTTCAGTTTATAGCAAGGTAAAACAATGGTTGCAAAGGGTTTCACTGTGGACCTAGATAAGCCGCTTGTTTTTCAGGTACATGCAATATTTAAACTCTTTCACCATTTTCTGTATCAGTTGAAATTGAATCTTAATGGAACACGTTACCCAAATGTTTATTATCTGGATAGACCATTCAATGGATTTTTAGGTGGTCCATTGGATGGGTGATGATGCAAATAGTGTACATTTCCAGTCATTCATTCTACAGTTTTTTTTTGTTGGATTATTTTTAAATCTTATTTCCATTTTCATTCCAGGTTGGCCACCTTGGGGAAGAATATAATGATTGGATTCACCAACCTATCGTCAGCAAGGAAGGCCCTCGTTTATTTGGAAGTGATTTTTGGGAGGTAATTTCATTTTGTTAATGTGAAGCATCTAAGATAGATAAATCTAGGTTCTTGTGGAGTTCCATTGCTCAATTTAACTTTGCATGAGTGGTTAATCATTTTGATCTCCATCTTCTTACAGTCCTTAACCCGAACAGTGTGGTGGGCTATCCCTACTATTTGGGTGCCAGTGTCTTGCTACAGCATCTCAAGGTCAGCAAAGATGGGCCACACAGTACCTGAGCTAGCATTGATGGTGATGTTCGGTATTTTTGTGTGGACTTTGATGGAGTACGCAATACATCGATACCTTTTCCACATCAAAACAAAGACCTATTGGTAGGTTCCTTTGCTTTCTCTTTGTATGGAAAACTTGATTGGCTGCAGAAAATTTATTTTGCTAATTGATCCATTTTAGGGGAAACACCATGCATTATCTTCTTCATGGGATCCATCACAAACACCCAATGGATGGCCTTCGCCTTGTTTTCCCTCCAGCTGCAACAGCTGTTCTACTTGTGCCTGTATGTTCCCTTTTAATTAATATTCTTTCCATATCATTCTGAAATGTTTCTTCTATTATTATTTGGTTTATCTTGATTGAGATTTTGCACCATAAACCTTTGTGACTGAAGTCATATACTGATACAGAATTTCTTTTCATCTGGGTCATCTTCTAAAGTTCTAATAGTAATAAATTTCTTGTTCTTGCTAGTTCTGGAACTGTATTAAGGCTATTACAACTCCCTCAACTGCTCCTGCTCTTTTCGGAGGTATCTTACTTGGATATGTGATGTACGACATTACTCACTATTATTTGCACCATGCTCAACCATTAGAAAAGATCCCAAAAAAACTTAAGGTAATTTTTTCACTTTCAATTCTATGAATCTTATTGGCATGATGATTCCTCCCTTTCGATTTTAGTTTCAGTAGATGTATATTTTGGTAAATCCCTACCCCGGATCTCTCTGAAACAATGAAATTCCTGACATTTGCTATTATGTTTTTAAAATTCCTGCAGAAGTATCACTTGAATCATCACTTCAGGATCCACGACAAGGGATTTGGGATAACTTCGTCGTTGTGGGATAGGGTTTTTGGGACACTGCCACCATCATACACGCCTGAGAAAGCCAAGCAAGTGCAATGAAAAGGTGGAGTTGTTGTGGCTTTAACAAGAAACCATTCTTTACAATAGTACGCTTGGTGAAATTAACGGGGTTGTCAATATAGCCACTTGTTTTTTCTAGGGTTTGCAAAAAGCCTTGGATATGGTGTGTTGATTATTTCCATTGTCGCCTGTCCGTTGCATTATTTGTTTATCCAAACATGGATAAAAGAAAATGGCATTGTTTCTCTGTGTATCATATTGTTTTTCAGCTATGAATCTTAGTAGAAATGAAATTTAATGTATGTTTGCTCAGACTGGGTCATTGTTAGCTGTGTCTGGGCTCTGCTATAGCTTGGGTTTGATTACTGTACTTACAAATTATTAAGTTTGTTATATATAAAGATGTGCATCCTATTTTTATAATGGAACAACAAATAACTAACTCCTAACAGTAAATGATTGGAAGATTTTTATATCAATATGTTTAATTTTTTATCAAATGATTTTACATCACTGCGTAGTCTGCGTACGGTTCTGTTTGACGTTATTCTCAGAACAGGTTTTGTTTAACGTCTGACGAGTGTCTGACGAGTGGAGAGGAGATGTAATAAGTTGGTTTTAGTTTTAAAAAAAGGGGTTGTACAAAATTGTGGAAAATATAGGATCAAACTCCTTAGTGAAAAACTTATTGAGTTGAGGTTAAGAAAGTTGGTTTAGGTTTTATGTGGGGAAGATTATTTGTGAAGGGAGGTTATTGATATGATGAAGCGTTTTATTGAGATTTAGAAAGAGAGAAAGAAGAGTTTGCAAGTGGTGTAATTCCTCAATAAAACAGAGCCGATTCCTGTAATTGGTCTTCCTGTATCAATTGTGTATTATTGATCTGGAGAAGACATAACAAAGTGCCTAAAGCATCACTTTGTAAGTGATGCTTTACAGGCGCGTCTGGCTTCATCGCCTCCTCGTTGGTGAAGCTTCTCCTCCTCCGGGCCTACACTACACAGTTCACGCCACCCCCCGTTCCCTCGGTTGCTCAACCTCTTTTAATATATCCAGCCGTTCAAGGAACCCTCAACGTTCTCAGATCTTGCGCCAACACTTGTTCTGTCAGGAGAGTTGTGTTGACCTCTTCAATTTCCGCGGTCATGCGCAGCGGCAAGCCTCTCACCGAGGAGACTCTGGTTGACGACACCTGGTTCTCCGACGCAGCACTTTGTACGATTTAGTGGTGATGAATCCCGCGTGGGTCATTGGTCCATCTCTTCACCCTACACTCAATGAAAGTGATGCTACTACTTTCAACTTAGTTGGTAACCTAACCTTGTTCATCAGCAACTCTTAACAATGTAGTATAGGCTACATATAACAGATATACATATACATGTAGGAGCGAAGACGTACCTGAACCAATCTTGTGGATGGGTTCATGTCAAAGATGTTGCAAATGCTCACATTAAAGCATTCGAAGTGGAATCAGCAAGAGGAAGATATTGCTTAAGTGAACGCGTGGCTCATTATTCTGAGATTGTCAAAATCCTGCAAGACTCTTATCCAACTCTTCCATTACCGGATCAGTAAGTTTTCCTCTGTTTTATATCACTTGAAGTTATTGTGTTATGCAGAAATTATAAACTGTGTTGTAATTAGGTGTGCTGATGACAAGCCACCGATGCCAAAGTGGAAAATTTCCAAGGACAAAGCCACGAGTCTGGGCATTAACTTCATTCCTTTGGAGATCTGCTTGCAGGACACTATTCAGAGCTTCAAGGATAGCAAGTTTATCAATGAACTTTAAACAAGGTAGTATCATAAATGATGGAAGAATTTGAGGAAAAAAAAATAGTGCTAGTGATAGGCCAGAAAAAAATACATATCAGTACAATTCCAAGTTTATATTTGAGCCGGTATTTATTATTATTGAGCCGGAATTTTAAACGCTATATTGTAGCGTTTTAAAAATAAATAAAAGAAATCGTTAAACGTCATGATATTGCGTTTTATATGTCGGCTCAATTATCAAAACTCAAGAGGTGTAAAGAAGTCTCCCAATAACAAATCCATCAACCTTTTCCTCAATATTGTACTCTCTCCGTCCTATAATATAAGTCTCATTTGATTTTGACATATTTGTCTATGTACGTTTTGCATAGTTAATATCTCTAATTGTATGTTAAAAACAATTATAATTTTTTAAAATTGTTAAAGTATTCATTCAGACGAATTAAATAAGGTCTTACACGACTAGTTTTTTCTTATATACCGGAAAAAATCTATAAGATTCTCTCGATTTGTGAATAATGTTGGAAAAAAATGAGACTACGAGACGGAGAGAGTAGGAGGAAACATATATCATTGTCAATTTGTCATCATATAATTGCGTGCCATGGAAATGTATATAATACAACAAGCATACGTGATCGCACTGCACCCAGTCACATGTAAACCACAAAGTATAAAACTTGTGTATTTGTATGAAAATTTAATATCAAACTAAATTTTAATTGATAATAGGAGCAATAGGTGACTTGAGTATCAATGAACCTTTATTTTATCCGCAGGTCATCCATTATTATTCCACAGGTAACAAGAAAATATGGAATTGAAAAATGCTCCTGTAATTTCCTGTAGTCACAACAAAATATGGAATTTATGTTATCAATTTTTATATGTTATCAGTATTCAACACTGCTTTGTAATGACCTATTGAACAAAATACCTGTTGTGGAAAATCGCCATTCTCTTCATTTTGGGAGTTAATCAATAGCTTCAGACCTTTCTTTACGGGTGTTGGATCAATTCCAACCTAGTGATTCATCAAATATATTAAAATTAGAATATGAAAACATCTTTTTAATTAAGAGGAAAACCATGTTCTTATTTATATACGTCAATACCTAAGGGAAGTTACTTAAGTAGACAACCTCATTACCTACCCGGGCTATACTTACAAGTCTACAAGCCAAGTGCGTCACCCTATTCCCGTTAAGAAAACATCTTAAATAGAAGGAACCTCAATTTTAAAACAGTTTTTAAAATATATTTTAAGATTTAAGATTTTAGTTTAGGCTATTATATCCTAAAATGAAGATGGTAAAATTCTTTAAGGAAAAGATTAACGTGAGAATGATTATTATCCTACAAATTACGAATACATACACATTCTTCTATATTCACATGCACATTCCTTTACATTCACATGCACATTCGCAGACGTGTGCATGTCTTTAACAATATATGAAAAATACATACATGTAATGTGATGAAATGTGCATGCGAACGAATTTGCATGTATTTGTACATTCGTACAATAAGTTCATTTGTAGCTGATCTTTATCCTTTAAATAATACTCCTTCTGTCCCATATTATAGATCTCGTTTGTTGTTATCGAGGTAAATTAAGGAAGGAGAAAGAAAAGTGGAGAGAGGAGAGATTGTGAGTGAATGTGGATTTTTATGTAGGAAAGAGAAGATAAAACAGTGAAATGGTGTGAGTTTTAATGTAAAAAGGAGGAAATAGAGCGTAGATTGATGTGATATTGATAATAAGACAAAAGATAAAAAAAAAAAAAAGTAAGATCTATATTTTGGGACGCCTAAAATGGAAAACGTGATCTATAATATGGGACGGAGGGAGTAGTATTATAAATCACAAGTATTTACACTATCATCTATGTTTCTATAAATGTAACCTTAATTAGACTATATTCTTGGGGTATTATACTGAAAAAATCCATGTAATAAGCTGCCAACAAAACATACTCCAGTAAACAAATGTAAGGAACGAATGACAAACCTGGCCTGCCTTAATTAGTGCCCATGACGTCTGAACTAGATTCGACATATTTCCATCAATATTTGTATAGACCTATTTTACATGAAAATATACAATGAAAGAATTAATCTGTAATTTTTGCTAAACAGTACTTCTATTTTAGAGGTTTGGATATTGAGAAAATCTAGGAAGTAGATTTCTTGTGGTGTTTGATTTAATAAATAAGGAAGTTGTAATTTTTTCAATCATGAAAATTGTTTTTACCTTTTTTAGCCCTCGTTTGGTTTAATGTGTAATTGAAGTTCCTGAGAACTTACCTACTTCCAAGGAATTGTAAATTACCATGAGAAATCATGTTTGGTTTAAATTGATATAATTTGTACTAATTTAAGATTAAGAATTTTACGATTAGTTAAAAACACAGGAAATTGAACTTACCTATGTTTTTTTAAGAATAAGGTAAGATCATTTTCCATGATTGGAGGAATTACAACTTACTAGAAAGAAAGTTCCGCTTTTTTATTGAATCAAACAAAGGAAGAAAATTTATTTCCTGTGCTAGTTCTACTTCTTGTGGAGTAGAGTATGAACCAAACGAAGACTTAGTAGGTAAGTTCAACTTCCTATGTTTTTAGATAATAAAATTCTTAATTTCTATATTAGTACAATTTGCATCAATTTAAACCAAACATGATTTATCATATTGTGGTAATTACAATTTCAGGGAAGTAAGTAAGTTTTCGAGAACTTAAATTCCCACGTTAAACCAAAGGAGGGCTAAGATTTATGAAATCATGAGGTAATTATGTACGGAGTACAGCCTAATTTTATATTGATCATTTTGTAATCACTAGCTTTATTGTTGGAGTATAAGTTTCAATGTAAAGCAGTATAAAATACCTTATTTGTGTAGGAGAAGTAGCTCTCTCCCCAACCACCATCAGGCAGCTGCTTTGATAATAAAAACTCACAAGCTCTACGAAGCACAAGACTGTTTTGGTAGCTCATACCACATGTTGTTAAAGCACTCACGGCAAAACATGTTCCATATGTGTAACATATTCCCCAATTACCTCTCCTGTCATGCATTTACTTAAATCTAGTTAACATTTACTATGAATATGCATTTCAATTCAAAAGGACCTACCATGAACCATCGGGATTTTGTTGGTCAATAATGTACTCAACTGCTTTTCTGATACACAAATCTATCTCTTGCCTTCGATATTCAGGGTTCAACTTCTTGAATAAATACAAACATTGAATGGTAGATGATGTACACTCTGTTGGGCTCCCTCCTTATATTAGGAGTGGACTTGGTCCAAGAAGAAGATCAAAGCCCAAAGCCCATGATCAAGGAAGATTAAGAATAATCTAGAATTTGGAAGAAGCTAGATGATAGACTAGAGTTAGTTAGTGAGCTGAGAAGTTAGTTAGCAGCTGCAACAGAATTTGTTTTGTACAAGATATAAATATCCTTCTTCTGTAACCAAATACACACACATCAATACAATGAAACAAAGTTTCACACCTCTAAACTTTGACATGGTATCAGCCAAAAAGATCCACCAATAACAAACACCTTCCGCCATAACCAACACCTCTGTTCCTCCATGGATTCCACGAGCAATCCATTGTTCCTCCAGAATTCCGATCATCCAGGATTGCTCCTCGTTACACAACAGTTCACCGGCCAGAATTATGGAGAGTGGCGTCGCAATATGACGATTTCCCTTTCTTCCAAGAACAAGCTAGGGTTCGTCACCGGTCGTCTTCCACAACCTCCTTCCACAGCCGCTGAGTTCGATGCTTGGGAGAGATGCAACAACATGGTGCTCGCGTGGCTTCTCAACACCTTGAGTCCAGAAATACGCAGCAGCGTCATCTATAATCCACTCGCCAAAGGAGTCTGGGATGAACTAGAAGCTCGATATGGAACCTTCAATGGCGCTCAGCTTTACTCGATCCAGAAAGATCTTTTATCCCTCACACAAGGTTCGATTTCTATTTCTGCCTATTTCACAAAGATGAAATCCCTATGGGACGAGCTCAATCATATGCGCAGATTTCCAGCCTGTTCTTGTGGTTGTCTTCTTGAAATTCTGAAGTATGAGGAAGATCAGAAGCTTCTTGTATTCCTAATGGGATTAAGTGATGGATTCACTGCTATCCGAGGACAAATATTGATGATGAAGCCTCTTCCTAGCATCAATGATGCGTACAACATGTTAATCCAGGAAGAGAAACAGAGGTCTATTCACTCTCCTTCGATTGATTCCGCTTCGTTTCATGTTCATAACATTGAACAATGTGAGAGCTCTCGTTCTCGCAATGAGGCTGGCAAATCCAATGGAAACAAGAACGATCGCAAGAACCTGTACTGTCAAAATTGTAAGAAGACAGGTCACACCATCGATCGATGCTTCTTTATCATTGGTTTTCCACCAAAGAAACCAAAGGGAGAACGCTCAGATGATCGCCAGAAATCCACTCAAAGTCAAGCAAATGCAGCTTCTAGTTCTCCTGTTGTTATTTCACAGGAACAAATCTCACAGCTTCTTCGTCTTCTTGGTGATCAATCAAAGCAAGGGGCTACTTTTGATCCAGATGACTTTGCTGCCTTCGCTGGTAAGGTTCTCCCTACTTCATCTGTTCTTTCTTCCAAGGCTTGGATCCTTGATACAGGTGCCAGTAACCACATGACTTGTGACAAGTCTTGTTTGACCGATGTGGTTAAACTTTCTCATCCATTCAATATCACTCTACCTAATGGCCATGTAGAGCGAATTCAAACTGCTGGTTCTATACAGATTCTTCCAGATTTGAAGCTACAAGGAGTTCTTTATGTTCCTGCATTTAAGTGCAATCTGATATCTATTGGCAAGCTAGTTTCAGATCTTAATTCTCTGATCATATTCTCACGTCAAGGTTGCTTTCTACAGGATGTGATCTCCAAGAAGATTACGATCCTTGGTGATGCAAACAAAAGCTTATATTTTCTCAAGCAGGATCATGAAGGATCAAATGCTCAACTGAATTCTGATGACTTACCTATTGCTGATGTTTTACATTCAAGTGTTAATAATGTTTGTGCAGAAACATGGCATGCTCGCCTTGGTCATTTACCTGCATCTAAACTCAAAGATTTTTCTTTTGTCAATGGTGATGTTAACTCACCGTCTATTGTTGCTTGTGACTCATGTGCTAAAGCTAGGCATAGAAGGTTGCCTTTCCATCCTAGTGTCATTAAATCTACTTCTATATTTGAGTTAATACACCTGGATGTTTGGGGGCCTTACAGATGTTCTACACATGATGGATTCAACTACTTTCTGACTATTGTGGACGATTTCAGTAGGTCTACCTGGATTCATTTGATGTCTACAAAAGGGAATGCTTTCAGTATTATAAAGAACTTCTTGTCTATGGTTACAAGGCAATTCAGTTGTCAAGTGAAAGCTATTAGAACAGATAATGCGCTGGAACTAGGCTCAGGGAAGACTGCTTCAGATTTCTTGGCATCACAAGGCATTCTCTTACAAACTTCTTGCACTGCAACTCCTCAGCAGAATGGTGTTGCAGAGCGCAAGCACCAACATCTCTTACAAGTTGCAAGAGCTCTTATGTTTCATTCAAAACTTCCTATATCATTCTGGGGTGAAGCCACTTTGACAGCAGCTCATATTATCAACAGAATTCCTACTCCCCTCCTCCACAATAAATCACCTTTTGAACTCTTATACTCTAAACCTCCTGATTACTCTAGATTCAAAGTGTTTGGCTCTTTGTGTTTTGCCTCCACTTTGCAACAGAACAGAGACAAATTCAGTGCCCGAGCCAGAACTTGCGTCTTCCTTGGCTACTCCCCAGGTAAGAAAGCTTATAAACTCTTAGACTACAACACTAGACAAGTATTCCACTCCAGGGATACTGTCTTCCATGAAACTATATTCCCTTTCCACAAACAAAATCCTACACCACAGAATTGGCCATCTGAATCATTTTCTTGTGATCAAGATCCTCTTCCTATTCCACATTTATTCACACCACCAGATGAACCCCAACCACCCCTTATACCTGACACACTCAGAAGATCCTCACGATCACATACAAAACCTCAATATCTCAATGATTATGTCTGTCATGCTTCCTCTTCTACTGAGGGTTTCTGCTGTCACACATTAACCACAACTCTTTCTTTCCCTTCCACTACCACCACACCAAATTACATCCCAATCACTGAACCTGTTACTTACCAACACGCCAGCCAATTTAAAGAATGGCAAGATGCTATGACAGCTGAATTCTCTGCCCTTGAAGCCAATAAAACTTGGGAGATAGTGTCTCTACCCAAAGGCAAAAAGCCTATCAGCTGCAAATGGGTTTACAAGATCAAACATAAACAAGATGGCTCAGTGGAGAGATACAAAGCACGCCTTGTAGTCAGAGGTTTCACCCAACGTGAAGGCATTGACTACCAAGAAACCTTCTCCCCTGTTGTCAAAATGACAACTATACGATGTTTGATCAGTGTGGCTGTCATGAAAGGTTGGCCTTTATTACAACTGGACGTGAACAATGCTTTCTTGCACGGTGAACTTCATGAAGAAGTGTATATGAAGCTGCCTCAAGGTTTGTCTGTTGATGGAAATACAAACCTTGTCTGTCGACTACTCAAGTCCCTATATGGCCTCAAGCAGGCCTCTCGACAGTGGTACTCAAAACTTGCCTCAGTCCTTCGCCTTAGAGGATATAAACACTCCCAGAATGACTACTCCTTATTCTGTCGCAAAGAAGGAGAATCACAAGTTTTCCTTGGCATCTATGTCGATGACATCCTCATCACAGGAAATGACACTTCAGAAATCACTTCCCTCAAAGCTTTTCTCCATGAAGAATTCAAAATCAAAGACCTAGGTGAGCTGAGTTATTTCCTTGGCCTTGAATTCTCTAGGACTGATGAAGGGGTCACCATATCACAGCAAAAATACATCCAGGACTTGCTCACTGAGTATAATTGCACAGAGTCAATTTCTGTCCTTAGTCCATTGGAACTCAATGCCAAACTCTTGCTTGAATCCGGCACTCCTCTTCCCACTGCTTTTGAGTACAGGAAGTTGGTGGGAAAACTTAACTTTCTTGTTCATAGTAGACCTGATTTGGCATTCACTGTACAATACTTGAGCCAATTCCTAC
Source organism: Oxyria digyna (assembly GCA_029168935.1). Taxonomy (NCBI): domain Eukaryota; kingdom Viridiplantae; phylum Streptophyta; class Magnoliopsida; order Caryophyllales; family Polygonaceae; genus Oxyria; species Oxyria digyna. Next base: position 8,244,483 of record JAPVLV010000010.1, on the reverse strand, counting down.
AGAGCCCCTGTTCGACTCACATGGATGCAGCCCTTCACACTCTTCGATACCTCAAAGGAACAATAAGCAAAGCTTTATTCTTCAGCTCTTCCTCTTCATCAACTCTGAGGGGATATTGTGATGCAGACTGGGCTTCGTGTCCAAACACAAGGCGTTCTGTAAGTGGCTTTGTGATTTTTCTAGGCAACAACTTGATCTCCTGGAAATCCAAAAAGCAACAGACTATCTCCTTGTCATCAGCTGAGGCCGAGTACAGGTCCCTTAGAAGAATTTCTGCTGGATTAGCTTGGCTCAGTCGACTGTTGTCTGAGCTTGGCATCGACCACTTGACTCCTATTCCAGTGAAGTGTGACAACAATGCAGCCATATACATTGCTCGCAACCCAGTATTTCACGAGCGAACAAAGCACATCGAGATCGATTGCCACTTTGTCCGAGAGAAGCTGCTTGAGGGACTTTTATCTCTCAGTCATGTTCCTACTGCCTTGCAGCTTGCAGATGCTCTCACCAAACCCATCCCTGGCTGCAAACTCAAGACTGTGCTTCCCAAGCTAGGCATGATTGACACCACTCCTACCTTGAGGGGGGATGATAGACTAGAGTTAGTTAGTGAGCTGAGAAGTTAGTTAGCAGCTGCAACAGAATTTGTTTTGTACAGGATATAAATATCCTTCTTCTGTAACCAAATACACACACATCAATACAATGAAACAAAGTTTCACACCTCTAAACTTTGACACTAGATTATGATAAGTATACACTAGTCTAGAATTGTCTAGGAATATCCACCTAGTTAATGGTGAAGGTTTATGTAGGATAATCTAGACATACGTAGAAAGCTCTCCTCTACCACTATAAATAGAGAAGAATGTTGCACATTTGTAATCAATCCAAGCAAGAAAAAAAATAGAGAGTGATCAAGTTAATATAGCTTAAGGGAGTGTGACTATAATCCTCGGAGGGTGAAGTGCGTAAGATCAAGAGTTCGGGTAAGTCTTCCACAACTATTCTAATTAGTGTTGTAATCCTTTCCTCATATATAAAAGTTAGAGTGAGTTTGTTAGTCCGCGTCTTGCCCATCTTAACTATACGAAGAGGGAAAACTCCTATATTTCCCAACACACTCCACGTACCTTTAGTAAACACAATAAACTCTGATCTTTAATTTGGTGGACAATACATGAAAGTTTTTATTTTCAAACAAGAAGTTTTAAAACTCACTCTTTTTCGACTAGACAATCTTCAAAGAGTTCGGTGGGGTTGAATTTCTGAAAATTTAAGTTTCACACAACAATTTAACCAAGTAGGAAACATGGTTCAATGGTGATTAAAAGATACCTATTAAATTAAATAGCATACCTCAAGCCAATGACATGTTCTCATGGGCTCCCAAGCGGGAAAACCTCCATTTTTACTCTATAAACAAAAAATGAGTAAAAGTTCATGATGTATATTTTTATAAGTTCAACTTATAAACCTGGAAAGAAATACTCCGTATATAATAGTGTCAAAATAAGAAATTTAAATAAGTGATAGATTATGGTCGAATTTTTAAACCTTTTGTTCTATGTGAACCATTAATTCCTATCATGATATATTCAAATAGAACAGTAATTAGTTTGTTACTAAAATATTGATCCTCTCAAACCTAACTATTTAAAAAAAATTAAAGTAGAAACATTCACTTCGAATACAATAAAAATTCAATTATACCTGATATCTGAGAAGGAGATCTATGGTGTCATTGAGATGTTGGGTCTCTAGTTTTTCAGAAACAAATGCATTTTGCATCTGTGAGTACAACAATACAGCCTATGGAATGCATGGGAAACATATACTAAGTTAAATCATATAGTCCAAGTATAAGCTTGATCGAATAAGTTTTATTACATACCTTAAGAGAATCTGCTGTACAATCAGATACTTGCCAGCCATGATCTTGTGTGCAGAAGGTCCATGCTCCTTTACTGGTATATCTATACTTTTTCTTGAAATTTTAAGATGGATTTCCATTGACCTTTCATACAGTCAAATTTGTTTCTCTTAAAAAAGAGCAAATTTAGTTATGCCATATATTTAGAGCTACAAAGAATTTGTACCTGTGAAGCTTTTATAAAACCATGTGCTTTATGTAATGTTTCCTCGTATTCTTCAGCCAATTGCTTGAAAAAATTGTTTGGATAGTTAATGCTGTATCCCATGTCTGACTCCCAGGGGTACCCTATAGTGTAATGTAATTAATATGATTCAAAATTTCACATTTTCAATCATATGTTCTTTTCCTCGCACAAGTGTGATATATCTATCTATACTAGTGTTGTAGTGACCCGTGCCATGCACAGGAAATTCCATATTATTCGTATGAAAATTATATATCATTTTAATCGAGTTTGTTAAAAAATTAAAATTAACTTTTTTCTTGTAAAGAGTATTTATAAAAATATATTTTATTTCATGAAGGTTATGTAAGTAGATTGACTTAATTTTTATTATCGAAAATAATTCTAATTTTATCGTAAGAATATATATTAACCTTCAACATAATATTTATTCTCAATAAAATAGCTTGTATATTTGTTGTTGAAAGGAATGATAATTTTTTAAAATTTATTTATTAATATAATTATCCAATCTATTAATAATTGAAATTAAAGATAAAAAATAATAATTGTGTAATAAACTAAGTCTAAAATCACTATAAGAGCTCTAAAAGGCTCAACTTTAATATATAAGATAGATATGTTAATACCCTTATTTTCATGCCATCTTCTGCTATCCAAATGTAGTCAGGAATTCGAGCAAGATGAAACTTATATGCCTCTGAGTTCGGATCTTCTAACCAACAAGAGATGAGACATAAAATCTGCATAAGATACATTATTTAAAGTCATATTGTATGTGTAATATTATCACGGAATAGGAACATCAAGCCTTATCATACAGGTTAACCCTTCTTACCATATCACCACAGATTAGACAATTTAGCATTTTGTTTGAATAAAAACCTGAAAAAAATGTACCTTTGGAATACATCCAATGCCGAGATAGTTACAATTGATATCTTCGTAGTGGATTTGCTCCATGACCACATTTATTGCCTTTTCTCTTAGTTTAGTCAAGGGCCAAAGCCCGAGGATTGGCTCTCCAATTTTGTACAAAAATCCCCAAAGCATATTTTGAACCATTGGAGGTGAGTAATAAACATCCACCTGAAAAATATTGACAAAATCTCTAAATAATGTAATTTTTGTCATAAATCCTTGGAGTTGAAATGAAATTTTAAGAAATTCAACATAAATTATTATTGGAACCGAATTTTCCGGGCACCGTCGTTGTCAGATTATGGGAGTGTTGGTTTCGTCTTCGCAAACAATATCTCGTAGTATGCTCATACATCAAATTCGGGTTTCGTTTGAATGAGAAATGAGGGGTTGCATTTAATGTAACTAAGTTGAGTTTTGGGGATTAATGTGTATCCCACATTGGAAATGGGATGATAAATCCACTAGTATATAAACTAGGAGTGAATTGTTTGTAATAGAGGGGCTATCCTGTTGGACTGGGGTCTTCGAAGACCACGCGCGGTTCGGTACGATTTGGTTCTTGGCTCGTGGGATGGGTCGTAGGCCCGAGGAGGAGGACCTCTCTTTTTGGGCCGTTCAAGTCAAACTATGCATTCAAGGCTTCATATCCCTTTTGACTGGGCATTGATGCCACATAGATCCGAGCATTAAAGACACGCGGGATTGACCAGATCCTCCTCTTCATTACACCATTGATGAGAAAATCCGAGCATTGAAGAGCTCCAGATTTATCTCCTCCCAAAGGCTCCTCCCTGCAACCTATAAAAGGGGTTGCAGAGCTCTCAATTCAGACAATCACTCAACCTAAGCATCATTTTTTTCTTCCTCCCACGATTTCTGTCTCTTCCCTCCTTCTCTTCTAAATTGTCGAGTCTGAGAGTACACACACAGAAAAGCATTCGTTGGCTTCTGCATTTTGGGATGTACAAATCAAAAGCGTTAATAGTTGTATCCTAGGACTCTGCTTCTGTTTGGTCGGTCACATATGGGTATTGGTTTGACAAGTTATTTCTCCCCTTAATTCTGTTTTATTTCATGTATTTTATACAATTTATATGTTGTATAAATTAGGGTTCCTACAATTTTAATTCTGAATTTTTTCTTACGTTTCTACGACTAACGAATTGTTTTTTGAGTAAGACAGGTATAGGTGGAATTGGTGAATTTTGTTCTCATTTTTGGACGAGAAAACTCTGAAAAAAATTGAATTTAAATAAATTTGAATTTAATCTTTTGTGATTCAAAAAAATCGATATTTAATCTAAAATTGATTAAATAAAACCGGAAAATTTAATTTAATTAGCTAAATTAAATCAGAAATATTTGTATTATTGCCTATTATTTCGTTTTTAATATTCTTATTGATTTCTGTTTGATTTTTTGAAACAATATTGAAAGATGACTAACGAAACTTTCAACGTCGATGTTTCTGCTGGAACAAAAACTAGTGAGTCAACACTCCAAATTCAGTTTGGGGATGGTCTGCATCATGGAGTTAATCTTGAGTTCCTAGACCTCAGTAGGATTATTTCCTGTGATAAGAACATCATCGACGTAAACGGCGACATAGGTGACTTTATCATCCTGTATTTTTAGAAACGTAGAATAGTCATTTAGGGATTGGCTAAAACCCTTGAGGCGAAGAGCTAAGGAAAGCTTCGCATACCATTGTCGCGACGTTTGTTTATTCCCGTAAAGGGACTTTCGGAGCCTGCATATATTACCATCCTTGGTGGAACATCAAGTCCTGGTGGCATTTGCATAAACACCTCCTCGTGTAAATTCCCCATGGAGGAATGCGTTATTAACGTCTAGCTGAGACAATTCCTAGTCATTCTTGATGGCAACAGTGACTGAATCCCTAATTGTCGTCATCTTTACAACCGGAGAGAAGGTTTTGGCATAATTTATCCCCTCCCATTGAGTGAAGCCGTGCACCACAAGTTGAGCCTTGTAGTGTTCTATGGAACCATCGGCTTGATGTTTCACTTTAAACACTTACTTGTAGCTGATCGGTCTCTTTTGTTTTGGAAGAGCCACAATCTCCCAAGTGTTGTTTGCAGTCAAAGCTTCAAATTCAACCTTCATAGCCTCTTGCCACACTTGGTGTTTACAAGCCTCATTGTAAGAGGCAGGTTCTGTGAAATGAGCTATGCCAGAGATTGAATAAGTATTAGGAAAAAAAAATGGTGGAGGTCAAGGTATGCATACAAAACGCAAAAGAAGGTTTAGTTGCTGCACAATTGTGACATCATCTTCCTAGTGAGTCGGGGCATGTGTTTGTCGAGTTGATCGATCAGGGTGTAAGGTGTTGGTTGGAATTTGTCGTGGCATTTTGTGGGGAATCAGGATTAGGAAAGTCATCAAGGACAAGGAAAGAATGTGGAGAATTGGGCAAGGTGTCATTATCTGTGTCATTTTGTGGCCGAGAAGGAAAGAGGAAAGATGGAGAGGTGGTGTTGTAAGGAAAAATGTGTTCGTGAAATATGATGTCTCGGGAGTATTGGATTTTTCGTGCGTCAAGGTTTAAGACTTTGTAAGCCTTCTTTCCGAAAGGATAGCCAAGGAACACACATGGCGAAGCTCGTGCCTGAAGCTTGTCACACCCTTGCTTGAGTGTCGACACAAAATAGAGGCATCCAAAGGACCTAAGATGATCATAAGTTGGAGCCTTGTTATAAACTGTAGCTCGGGGGTGTTCGTTTTCCCGCCAAGTCCCTTTGTAGTTGGTTTTATTAATTCAACGCTTAAGAACCCAATTATTTTCCGATAAAAAAGCTATTCTAATGACATGGACAAAGTGCTGACTGGGCAAGTCAACAAATGTCAATTGTGTATGACTAATTATCCTCTTGTCCGTTGCTCTATTCTCGCATCGAAAAGTTGGAAGAAACCTAGAATAAGTTTGGTGGACTACTCTTAGGTCTTAGTCTTTGAATATCTTGTATGATTGACTACAACACTGACCTTTATATTTAGGCATATTCGTGGTTGTCCCTATATATACTACGCGTTTATATGTACTAATATTCTCATACGTTCAAGTAAACTTCCAATATGTACTCATGGAATACCTATTCACCATAGTAAAAGACGTGTGGATGGAGATTTATTTGATCACTTGCCTGCGAGAGTGTTTTCCGAGCGAGGTTCCAGTTGATCTGATGGTAAGGCTGCATGTACAACTCTTGTCAAAGTTGTCGTATCAAAGGTGTGATACATCCTACGAATTTCTTCCCATAGAGGTAAGACATGGGCAAGTAGGCTAAGCAACCAAAACACGACATTTTCCCTGCAAGAACGGGTAGATGAAAGTTTAACATTGAATTTTGTATGAATTTCTTACGACTCTCACTTGTGTACATATATATGTCAACACATGCGACATATTCATATATTTTTCCCATGAAATTATTTCATGCACTCTCTTCTATATTTTTTGTTAGAATGTGATGACGTAGCGCACAAGTCCACACCAGAAAAGGACAAAATAGGCCCTCACAATTCTGTTACATTTGTTGAGTAGTAGGGTTGTAATCCCATCTGTAATCCAGCTGTAATACAATATATAAGGCCTTGTTTGCCTCACTAATACAATCAATGGTTACAGTCTTGTCTTCTTCGTCCCTTCTCTTTCACCAATGCAAGACTTTGATCAATGCTTACTCTCATTCATTCTTTCTTTCCTTCAACTGCACAATCTTTTATCGTTATCTGAATTGTAACATGGTATCAGAGCCTCACAATTGATACGAAGCTGCGAGATCGATCATGGATCAAGAAAGTCAGAGATTAGGTCGTGAGGATGCTCGCGGTCTGATCAGAGAGCTTACCTTGCACAATTCGGATCATCCAAACTATGTTTTGGCCACAAATCTTCTCAATGAACGCAATTACAGTCATTGGAGGAGATCTGTTGAACTATCACTGGGAGCGAAGAACAAATTGGGTATGATGATCGGGAAGTGCGCCAGACCACCACCAGGATCGCCTGAAGCGGAACAATGGGAGATCGTAAACAATATGGTAATCTCTTGGTTGTTTCATTCTGTTGAGAAGGATATAGCTGAATCAGTGATTTACTGCAAGACTGCAAGTCAGATATGGAAAGAATTTGAGACTAGATTTAATAAATCTAATCGAACTAGAGTCTATCAAGTTCAAAGAGACCTTAGTGCTTTATCTCAAGGTTCTTTGTCAGTCACATCATATTTTACTCAATTGAAAAGATTATGGGATGAATACCTAATGGTTCTTGAGGATTCTGTATGTACCTGTGGATCTACTGTTGTGCTACAAAAGGTTATGACAAACCAGCAAGTTATCCAATTTCTCATGGGATTAAATGACAGTTTTAGCACTGTCAGAGGAAATATTCTCATGATTAGCCCTCCTCCTGGTCTGAATGAGGTATATCAACTAGTTCTTCAAGAAGAACAGCAGAGAATGCTCCACACTAGTAACAAGAATGATTCAGATGCAATGGCTATGGCTGCTCAAAGAGGTAGTTCCTATAGCAAGGAAGAAGGAAAAAGTTCTTCCAAATACTGTGATCATTGCAAGAGAGGAGGTCATTCTGTGGATAAATGCTGGAGGCTAGTTGGTTTTCCCACCAAAGCAGGAGCTGATCAACGAACTCCATTCTGTGATCATTCCAAAATTCCTGGTCATACTACTGATAAATGCTGGAAGGTTCATGGAAAGAACTCAAGCTCTCAGTCAGGAAGCAAGTTTTATTGTGAGCATTGTAAAGTACCAGGACATACCACTGAAAGGTGTTGGAAGATCCATGGCTATCCACCAGGAAAGGGACCAAAAGTGGCAGCCAATGTGAGTTCAGATCACAAGACTAATGACAATGTGTCATTAACTCAACAACAGTATTCACAGCTTATGGATCTCTTGCACAAGCAATCTGGAGGTGATGGACTTTCTCATGCTGCTTTCATGGCAGGTACACCTTTTTCTCTCTTTTCCTCTAGCAATAAATCTGTTTGGATCCTTGATAGTGGAGCTTCAGACCATATCACACCACATTTATCCATGTTTCAATCTTACAAACCTGTCCGCAAACCCACATACATTACTTTGCCTAATGGAAAGAAAGTCACCATACAGAACACTGGTATAGTACATCTTTCTCCCCATGTTATCCTTCATGATGTACTTCATGTACCAGAATTTCATTTCAACCTATTATCTGTACACAAATTAACCAAAGACTTGTCCACTAATGTCATTTTTACCTCTGGTTTATGCTTAATTCAGGCCCCTTCGATGAGCAAGCCTCTAGTGATTGGCCATGAAGCTAATGGACTATATGTCATAGAAGAATCATCTTCCCTAAATAAAGCTGCTATAGATTCTGTTTCTTTTTCTAGTATCAATCATTCACAAAATACTACTTCAAGTTGTAATGCCTTTGTTGCACAAGTTTCTGCTGAAATATTACATTGTAGAATGGGACACTTACCTTTTAGTCAATTGCAATACATAAAGAATTTTAGTATATCTCCTAAGTGCAATGTCATATGCACTATATGTCCTAAAGCAAAACAAGCCAAACCCTCTTTTCCTAATAGCCTAACCAGAGCTTCAAAACCATTTGCCTTGGTCCACATTGACACTTGGGGACCCTACAAACATGTTACACACATTGGCTTTAGATATTTCCTAACCATTGTTAATGATCACACTAAGTGTACCTGGACCTATCTTATGACTCATAAGAGTAATGCTTTCTCTATACTCCAGAGTTTTTACACCATGGTGCTAACTCAATTCCAAACTAAAATCCAAACCATAAGGTCTGATAATGCACCTGAATTCTGTGGTCCTACAACTCAAAATTTCTATTCCTCTCAAGGCATACTTCATCACACATCTTGTGTTGACACACCCCAACAAAATGGTGTTGTTGAGAGAAAGCATAGACACCTTTTAGAGGTTGCCAGAGCTTTAAAGTTTCAATCCAATCTTCCTAATTCTTTCTGGGGTGAATGTCTTCTTACATCCACCTTTCTCATTAACCGTAGCCCTTTGCCTTCATTACAGAATATTTCCCCATATGAATTAATTTTTCAAAAACCACCAAACTACTCATTCCTAAAATCTTTTGGTTGCTTATACTATGTGAATACTCTAAAGAGAGAAAGAGACAAGTTCTCTCCAAGAGCTACACCTTCTGTCTTTGTTGGATATGCCTTTGGCAAGAAAGGTTACAAGACCTTAAATCTGCACACGAAGCAGATCATTATATCCAGAGTTGTGATCTCTTTTTATGAGACACACTTTCCCTTTCATTCCAACAACTTTGATATCAATGCCCTAGTAACCTTACCTTCCTTACAAAAGGACATATCCTCCTCATTTTATCCTATCTTCATACCTGATACTACTACTTTTTCTAGTACTGCAATTGACAATTCTATTGTGTTTCCTACTACTCCTTCCACCTCTTCTTCTTCTCATATCACTCCATCTCCTTCACAAACTATACAAATCACAGAAACACAACCACAAGAATTAAGAAGATCAAACAGAATCTCTAGACATCCATCTCATTTACATGATTATATATGTTCCTATAGCTTTGCTGAGCCTACCACTGGTCTTGTGAATCAAGGTGACCTTCCTTCTCAACACTTTGCTTTCCTTTCCCACATTTTATCATATTCAGAACCTACCTCTTACATTCAAGCTTCTAAGGATCCAAATTGGACTAATGCTATGAATTTAGAGATTAAGGCTTTACAGGCCAATAGCACTTGGGAATTGCTTTCTTTGCCTGTAGGTAAAAGACCCATTGGTTGCAAATGGGTATTTCGTCTCAAGTTAAAAGAAGATGGCACTCTTGAGAGGTACAAGGCAAGGCTGGTTGCTAAAGGGTTCACTCAACCAGAAGGAATTAACTTCCATGAAACATTTTCACCTGTTGTGAAAATGACCACTATAAGAGCAATTATTTATGTTGCCTCTGCAAGACAATGGCCTCTTTATCAACTAGATGTCAACAATGCATTTTTGCATGGAGATTGACGAGGCGAATTTGTCGTGTGCCAAGTCAAGTAATCCTAACATGCAAACTAAGTAATATAGTGCACAAGTAAGGGTCGAATCCCAAGAGAATCAGTTTATCAAATTCTTAAGTTATCACAATGACTAACCAATAAACGTAACCAAAGGGGGGGGTTTTTGGGGTTTTGATACGAAGTATCGAATGTCAACTTGGTTTTGACAAAATTAAGCGAAGTGTTCCACTTAGCTATTATCCACAATTAGATTAACAAGTTGATCATAAAATCCTTTTTATCCTTATGTCAAGTTCTCAAGTGATCGTTCTAATTCCTGTTCTTGAATAGTTATTAGTCCAACTAGTCCTAATAACCCTTACTCGATTATAACCTCGAAACTATCGAAGTTCAATAACAAAGTAGCAATGCATTCAGGAATAGATAGATACATGCAATATCATGGACAACTAGTCGGATACTCGACATGTACTCAACTCTCTTTTCTAATAACAATCACAACTAGTTCATGCAAGTAGATTGTGCTACACAACAAGTATGATAATTCAACTAGAAGTATCAAACTCTAGCAATATGAACAAGACGCAACTAACTTAGGTGATCAATCTAAAGTAGTAAATCTAGTTCATCGACAATACAAACAAGAGAGTTGAGACAATCAAAGAGTAGACAAAAGGAAAGGATAAACTCACAACTTGTTGAATCCAAAAGCTTCAAACGCCAAGTGAAACAAAGGAACTTTAGCAACTCATAAGTTTGTGAAAACTCTTCCAAAAACTTAAGCAAAACAAAGGTTCGATGATCAAGGATGATCATCCACTACCTAAATAGTCTCAGCTGATGTAACAGCCTAATTAAGGTCTAAAAAACGTATGGAAAGTTACAAAATTAAACACAAATTACTTCAAATGGCAAAGACTTCAATTTGATTCTTCTGTCGAGGAACCGCACCCGCGGGTTGAGAGCCGCGGGCGCGGTTTTGGATTTCTTCAGCTTCTTCTGGATGGCAGAGGGCCGCGGGCGCGGCTTGAGACCCGCGGGCGCGGCTTGATCTTTCTCGAATGGGTTGGCTGAAAGTGAGAACCGCGGGTGCGGCTTGATACCCGCGGGTGCGGTTTTAGCCTTCCCGAATCCTTGTCTGAGGATGAAACCCGCGGGTGCGGCTTGAGACCCGCGGGTGCGGCTTGAGACCCGCGGGTGCGGCTTGTTGTCTGAGGCAGAATTGCTGATTTCTTCAAGTCTTCGTCTTCGTCTTCGTCTTCAGCAGCTTCTTCCTTATGCTTCAATGTTTCCAATGCTTGTATCATCTCTTGGAATCTCGTATGTAAATCTTCTCTCGAACAGCTCCATGATACAGATACATAGGAACAAGTAACATAATCCTATACAAAACTAGCTAATAATCCATAGTTGCGGTATGTAAAACACCGCTTATCAAACTCCCCCATACTTAGACCTTGCTCGTCCCCGAGTAAGCTAAAAGAAACTTACTCTTTTACAATAATCACTCAAAGATCTCAGGAAGTATGAAAAAGAAAGAAACTACAAATTACTAACACATTTAGTATACAAACAATATGATGAGAAAGAAATCTATCAAGTTTGGTCTTCCATAGTGGTTATCATGCAAAAAAAATTTTGTCCTAAGACACTCATGTCACTCATTTTGCCTAGGCGCCTCGAAAAGGTTTTCACCTAGCCACTCATTTCATTTTCAATCTCACCATTCCTTACCGCCCTCAAGTCCTTTTTTGCCAAGCCTAATGCAAGCCGAACTACCCGCTTATTGCATGGATTTTTCCATCCCAGGATTTTCATTTGCCTTTTTTCGTATTTTTGTGGCTTTTTCTGTTTTTAATTCCATGCAAAGTACAAACTTGATTAAATAAAACCGAATGGAAATGACAATGAAATAAAACTACTCTAGGATAAGCAATGAACTAATTTCCCTCCCCCATACTTGTAGTGCACAATGCCCTCAGTGTGTAAGACATAGAAAAATAATGAGGAAGAGAGAAAGAAGCTCACTGATCCGGGTCATCCCGGTTTGGATATTCGGGCCAACGAGCATGCATGTCGAGCCGTAAGTCATCCACCGACTGCTGCAGCCTCTCAAAATTGTGGTTCACCGTCTGCTGCAGCCTCTCAACATTCTGGTTCACCGTCTGAACCGACTGGTAGACATACTCAATCCGCTCGAAAAGACGCTGCTCCCAAGGTACGTCAGCAGGAGCTGCAGAAGACGAGCCTTCGCCCCATTGCCTCTGAGGCTGAAAATGAGGGGCAGGCTCCTGGAAGTCGTCATCATCATCATCCTCAAGGTCAGCTGGCTGCTGATCCAGCTGCGGAACCGGCTCCTGTATGCTGATCCCACCGCGAGCTCGTCGTCGAGCAGCTATAAACGTAACCAAAGGGGGGGGTTTTTGGGAGAGAGGGGTTTGGTGGGAGGTTTTTTTGATTTTTTTTAGAGGTAGGGTATGTGGTGGGAAGTGGGAAGAGAGGCTTTTATGTGGTGGGAGTTTGATGTGGTAGGTGGTAGAAAATGAAATTTGATGTGGAGAAGGTTAGAAGATGAATTTTGATATGGAGAAGGGTAGAAGATGAACCGTCAATTCCTTTTTTTTTTTTTTTTTTTATAAACGAAAAGAAGAACCGTCAATTCCTTTAGTAGCAAACGACCACCGTCTTCTCGTCTTGACTTCCTAGAAAATAGAAAACAAAACAATTAAAAAGAAAATGAAATTCAAGGGAAAAAGAAGAATACCCTGGGTTGCCTCCCAAGCAGCGCCTTGGTTAGAGTCGTGGCTCGACTTGGTTTCCCGTCTTCAATTTTCCAAAGTTGGCTCTTCTAGAGCCATTTCATCGAAAGACACTTTGGTGAATCCCTCATGGTAAGGTTTTAACCTTTGACCATTCACCTTGAAGACGTTGTGGTTGTCTTTGTCAAACAACTCAACGGCGCCATGAGGAAGGACGCGAGCAACAACATACGGGCCATTCCACCGGGATCGCAACTTACCTGGAAAAAGTTGAAGACGAGATTGGTAGAGGAAGACCTTGTCTCCCACCTTGAAATCTTTCCTCAAGATGTTCTTGTCATTCCAAGCTTTCGTCTTTTCCTTGTAGATCACCGCATTTTCATACGCATCCCGGCGTATCTCTTCAAGCTCTTCAACCGGTGCCTGCACAATAGAAGGAAGAAGCTTTTCGCTCTCCAAAGTTAGTAGCATGGGCCGACCGGCCAAAATTTTACCCGAAGCGTCTAGACGAGCTAGAACACTTTGAATCTCAGGTGGAAGAGACAAATCAATTGTTGGTGAGTGAACGATGCTGTGTTTTAATACTATAGGATCAATTACATCAATTGAACAAATAGACGCAGCATCTTCGACGGGGTGTTTCATAGCATCAAAAATGTTAAATTGAACTATTTCCCCATCGAACTCTAAAGTAAGAGATCCACTAGCCAAATCAATCTTTGTGTTAGCGGTTCGCATGAAGGGTCTCCCAAGCAAAATAGGAGCAGCTTGCCCATCATGTTCCATGTCTAACACAAAGAAATCAACGGGAAAGAACAAATTATCCACCATAACCAAAACGTTTTCAACTACGCCTTTAGGACACACGGTGGACCTATCGGCTAGTTGAATAACAATTCCGGTTTCATGAAGTGGACCTAACCCGAGAATCTTATAGAGAGAGTAAGGCAACACATTTATCGATGCACCCAAATCGAGCATGGCTCGTTCAAAATGTGTGTCGCCTATACGGCAAGGTATGCTGACCATGCCCGGATCGCTGCACTTCTTAGGCATTCGCCTTTGAAATACAGCGGAGACACGCTCGCTTACCGTCACCTTTTGTCGCCCTTTCAACTTTTGATTCCTCTTGATTGTGCAAAGTTCTTTTAAAAACTTTGCATATCGAGGAATGCTTTTAATTAACTTGAGCAAGGGGATGTTTACCTCACATTTGCTGAACGTCTCAAACAACTCCTTGTCGTTTTCCGGCCTTTTGGTGTTCCTAAGGGCTTCGGGAAACGGGGCGGGAGGCTTGGTGGAGTCGAGAGGTGGAAAGTTGGGACGGACGTAGTTGTCCTGTCTCAACTGGAAATCCCCCCGATCCTCCACTTCGAGGTCAGCATTTTGTGAAGGAAAACCAGAAATTTTTACCTCGGTGGATGAGCCGCGGGTGCGGTTTTCGACCCGCGGGCGCGGCTCGTCAGTGCAACTGTCTTCTGGCGCAGTGGAAAAACCGCGGGCGCGGCTCTCTACCCGCGGGCGCGGCTCTTCAGGAAGACTGACTTCTGGCGCAGTGGAGGAACCGCGGGCGCGGCTCTCTACCCGCGGGCGCGGCTCTTGGCTATCCTCAGAATCTGATTTTTCTGCCGAAGCCTCGACAAGCTTTTTGGTTTCCCCCAAAATCTTACCACTTCTTGTTGTCACTGCACTCACATTTCTGGTTGGATTCACCACCGTTTGGGACGGTAGAGAATTGGAATTTTGTTGTGCAATGGTGGTAACAGCTTCAGCCAACTGCCCAATTTGCTTCTCCATGTTCTTGATGCTCGACTCAGTCGTTTGAACATGAGTTGTGAAGTGTTGAGTCAAGGACCTCAGCAGCTCCGCAGTAGATGGTCCAGCATTGGGTCGAGGGCCTTGAGTTTGTTGTTGGGGCTCATTTGGATCACGCCACCGAAAATTGGGATGATCTCTATACCTCGGGTTGTAGTTATTTTGTTGATCACCACGAGGTCGTGGGGGTCCATACCCACCAGCAGCAGCATTGACATCAGCAACATCTTCACTTTCAAGCTCAGGGCATTTATCTGTAAAATGAGCAGGGTCAGAACAAATACCACATACCTTTACTTGTTGTTGTTGTCCTTTTTGCAGCTGGGAGACCATCTTCTTCAACTCTACAAGCTCAGCTACAAGAGCGGGATCCCCTGAACTTGCTGCATGCACTCCCTTTTTGGTATATATCCTACCAAAACTCCTTGTGCTCTCAGCCATATCTTGCAATTTCTCCATGGCATCCTCCGGCGTCATGTTGAGAATATTCCCACCACACGCAGCATCAACCATCCTCCTTTCTTGGTTAAGGAGACCATTGCAAATGTAGAGCACAAGATCCTCGGTATCATACCCATGAAAAGGGCACGAAGCACACAACCCCTTGAAGCGTTCAAGGTAGTCATAGAGCGTTTCGTCTTCACTTTGCTCGACATGGGCTATCTCCTTCTTGAGAGCATTTGCCTTCTTCACTGGAAAATACTTGCTCAAGAACACCTTGTGCAACTTTTCCCAATTATCAACCGAACCGGTTGGCAAATGGTAATACCAAGAACGAGCACCATCCTTCAAAGTGAACCCGAAGGCTCTCATCTTAATCTGCTCTTCCGTGACGTTTGGCGGTTTGGTTGTCATGCAAATGTCATGAAATTGGTTGAGATGCATGATTGGATCCTCACCAGCCAAACCATGGAAACTTGGGAGCAAATTGATCACCCCCGACTTGAGCTCGAAAGTCACCCCATGAGCAAGGGGTGGAATAACCACAGCTTGAGGTTGCTGTGTCAGGTTCGGTGTTTGCCGCTCTCTCAAAGTGCGATTAACACCACCTCCTGGTAGCCTTGTCTCAATTAGCTCTCGTTGAGCATTAACGACCAACTGCATGTCAGCCAATTGACGTTGCACTTCAGCAAGAGCTTCTCGATCGGCCATTTCTACTGTCTCAGTCCCGACTCTGTTCTCTCTTCGATTCCGATGAAAAGTTCTCTCGATCTCTGAATCAAGACTAGAAAGAGGCTGATTAGTAGGACGGGTGTTGACCATTCACTAGTCAACACTAAAGTTAGTCAAGATAAGAACTTAAAAATAAGAAAATTTGATTCCCCGGCAACGGCGCCAAATTTGACGAGGCGAATTTGTCGTGTGCCAAGTCAAGTAATCCTAACATGCAAACTAAGTAATATAGTGCACAAGTAAGGGTCGAATCCCAAGAGAATCAGTTTATCAAATTCTTAAGTTATCACAATGACTAACCAATAAACGTAACCAAAGGGGGGGGTTTTTGGGGTTTTGATACGAAGTATCGAATGTCAACTTGGTTTTAACAAGATTAAGCGAAGTGTTCCACTTAGCTATTATCCACAATTAGATTAACAAGTTGATCATAAAATCCTTTTTATCCTTATGTCAAGTTCTCAAGTGATCGTTCTAATTCCTGTTCTTGAATAGTTATTAGTCCAACTAGTCCTAATAACCCTTACTCGATTATAACCTCGAAACTATCGAAGTTCAATAACAAAGTAGCAATGCATTCAGGAATAGATAGATACATGCAATATCATGGACAACTAGTCGGATACTCGACATGTACTCAACTCTCTTTTCTAATAACAATCACAACTAGTTCATGCAAGTAGATTGTGCTACACAACAAGTATGATAATTCAACTAGAAGTATCAAACTCTAGCAATATGAACAAGACGCAACTAACTTAGGTGATCAATCTAAAGTAGTAAATCTAGTTCATCGACAATACAAACAAGAGAGTTGAGACAATCAAAGAGTAGACAAAAGGAAAGGATAAACTCACAACTTGTTGAATCCAAAAGCTTCAAACGCCAAGTGAAACAAAGGAACTTTAGCAACTCATAAGTTTGTGAAAACTCTTCCAAAAACTTAAGCAAAACAAAGGTTCGATGATCAAGGATGATCATCCACTACCTAAATAGTCTCAGCTGATGTAACAGCCTAATTAAGGTCTAAAAAACGTATGGAAAGTTACAAAATTAAACACAAATTACTTCAAATGGCAAAGACTTCAATTTGATTCTTCTGTCGAGGAACCGCACCCGCGGGTTGAGAGCCGCGGGCGCGGTTTTGGATTTCTTCAGCTTCTTCTGGATGGCAGAGGGCCGCGGGCGCGGCTTGAGACCCGCGGGCGCGGCTTGATCTTTCTCGAATGGGTTGGCTGAAAGTGAGAACCGCGGGTGCGGCTTGATACCCGCGGGTGCGGTTTTAGCCTTCCCGAATCCTTGTCTGAGGATGAAACCCGCGGGTGCGGCTTGAGACCCGCGGGTGCGGCTTGAGACCCGCGGGTGCGGCTTGTTGTCTGAGGCAGAATTGCTGATTTCTTCAAGTCTTCGTCTTCGTCTTCGTCTTCAGCAGCTTCTTCCTTATGCTTCAATGTTTCCAATGCTTGTATCATCTCTTGGAATCTCGTATGTAAATCTTCTCTCGAACAGCTCCATGATACAGATACATAGGAACAAGTAACATAATCCTATACAAAACTAGCTAATAATCCATAGTTGCGGTATGTAAAACACCGCTTATCAGAGATCTCAAAGAAGAGGTTTACATGACTGTACCTGAAGGCATTCCTAATCCAGACAATCTTGTTTGCAAACTAAAGAAGTCCCTATATGGCCCCAGACAAGCTTCTAGACAGTGGTTTCACAAGCTCACCAGTGCATTTCTTCTCCTTGGCTTTGAGCAATCCAAGAATGATTACAGCTTGTTCCTCAGAAAGACGTACTGCACACCACATTACTATTGTGGCAATATATGTGGATGATCTATTGATCACTGGATCTGACATTGAGTGCATCAACAACCTCGAGTCTTACTTAGACAAGACCTTCAGCATAAAAGATCTTGGCATACTTCATTATTTCCTTGGTCTTGAAGTGAGTTATCTACCTACTGGTGTTTCCCTTACTCAACACAAATTCTCAAAGGAACTTCTTCATGAAGCAGGTTTCTCTGATTCTTCCCCTGTTTGCACTCCTTTGCCACTCAATCTGAAATTTAGCCTAACTGAAGGCACTTTATTGTCTGATACCAAGCCCTACAGACAGATTGTAGGTAAGCTAAATTTCTTAACTCACACCAGACCAGACTTAAGCTATGCAGTCCAAACTTTAAGTCAGTTCATGCAAGCTCCTAGATCTACACACCTCTCAGCTCTTCATCACACACTGAGATATCTAGCAGGCACTCAAGCTCAAGGAAATCTTCTCAATGGGTTTGATCAACCTACTCTTACAACATATTGAGATTCTGATTGGGCTGGTTGTGCCATAACCAGAAGATCTGTGAGTGGATACCTTATTCTTTTAGGTAAGTCTCCTATAAGCTGGAAATCCAAGAAACAAACTACTATTAGCAGGAGTTCCTCTGAGGCAGAGTATAGAACTCTTGCACACGCAACTGCTGAGATCACTTGGTTAGTTCGTTTGCTTCAGGATCTTCAAGTCACAACTATCAAACCTGTGTCTCTTTGTTGTGACAATCGCTCTGCGATTCAAATTGCCACAAATCCTGTCTTCCATGAACAAACAAAGCACATTGAAATTGATGTGCATTTCACTCGAGAAAAGGTTATTGATGGTCTCTTACAACTTCAGTTTGTTCCTTCTACTGAGCAGCTAGCAGATGTTTTAACAAAGAGTCTTCCTTTACATCAACAAAACAAGCTTCTCTCCAAGCTGGGGCTGATTTCTTCCCATCCTCCAGCTTGCGGGGGGCAGTTAGAATGTGATGACGTAGCGCACAAGTCCACACCAGAAAAGGACAAAATAGACCCTCACAATTATGTTACGTTTGTTGAGTAGTGGGGTTGTTATCCCATCTGTAATCCAGCTGTAATACAATATATAAGGCCTTGTTTGCCTCGCTAATACAATCAAGCATTTGGTTACAGTCTTGTCTTCTTCGTCCCTTCTCTTTCACCATTGCAAGACTTTGATCAATGCTTACTCTCATTCATTATTTATTTCCTTCAACTGCACAATCTTCGATCGTTATCTGAATTGTAACATTTTTCTATTGCTTCATCGATCTCTGTATGTTTGTCTCATCGATCATCTACAGGGAAAAATTGTTGTATAGGAACTTCAGGAACTCGTGTTCCTCTAGAGTTTGCTTCCTCAACTTCTTCGATTTTAAGACATTCATTAAGTTATATTGACAGAATATATGGAGTAAAATAGATGAAAGTTTAAAAAAGGAAAATATAAATGAGATTACCAGGAAAGGGAGAAACTCTTGGAAGCAGCCATAACTCCGGCGGCAGGGGATTACAACCATCCCATTCGTAAACTCCAAGTATCTATTTTAAATGCAAGATTGATTATACGTATTATTCCAAAAAATGAAGTAATGTAGATAATATTTACAAGTGAAAATAAAAAGAAGAAAAAGAAGTGAGTTAGTTAATTAGGGTTAGAAAGAAGTTCCCCCAAGAAGGAATGGCAAGTGCGCCTCCATGGTCGAGGATCCACTTTTGAGCTTTTGAAACGGCGTCGTTGTGGAGCTCCTCACCCAGTAGCCTAAGTGCCGCGTAGTTGAAGGTTGAACCAAATACGGTGCATTCCCCAACCCCCATCTTCATTCTACATACCACCAACAATTTGTTAATTTGTTAACAAGAAGACAGAGTCAAAGTTTTGTAGCCTTTCCTCCTTCCCTCTCCCTCTTTCTCTCTTTCCCTCTTCCTCTCCTTAATAATCCAACTAATGTACTGGTATTGCACATTGTTCGTCGTAAACATTCATACGGTTTAAGGTAAGTTTATCTAAAAATTAAGTTTAAACTCTCACCAAATAAGCGAATTTTGTGAATACTAATTAATACATATTCATTTCATAAATGATATATAATTTAACTATATATAAATATCTCATTATATATATCATAATTAAATTTAAAATTTATTCTTAATAGGATAAGATAATTTGTATTGTTTTTATGTTGAATGAAGTGATTGTTTTATAAGATTTACTAGCGTGTGTTCCAGTACCATGTACGGGGTCGCATGTAATAAATATTTTAATAATATATTTATATTTTATACTATTAATTAGTTTATAGATTGTAGTTTATAATTTATAGATTATAGTTTATAGTTTACGATTTATGTTTTATAGTTTAAGTTCATTAATAACTCAACTTAGTTAGATTGATAACATAATAATAGATAAAGATATATATATATATATATATAAGATAAAGATATGATATGACAAAAGATAAAAATCGATATTTCTTTTTGTTATATAGCCTATTAGATATCTTTTTTGATTTTTTTACTTATTTAATTCAAAGATATATATCAAAATATAAAGTCGGATGATGTGGAGGATGACATGGTGGATGATGTAGCATAGCTTAGAGGTTGACACATAGGCGAATTGAATATAAGGGCGACATGTGTCAAAACAACGTTCTGTTTTAGTATATGTATAGATTTGTTGAGTTAATTATTCAATATATTTTTAATTAAAGTCAAAAATAAAAAATAAAAATAGCTTAACAATCTAGCCTAAAATCACTCTCGAAACTCTAAAAGTCTTAGCTTTAATATATAAAATAGATTACTCTTGCTATTTCCAATTTTCCACCCTTTGTTAGATGGTGCTACTGCTACTCACTCTTCTAGAAATTGGATTTGTGCTATCTCATAGAAAATTTACTAACTCGAGCTACCTAGTCACAGTTGCAAATCGAACAACAAATCACCAGATGTACCGCCTCTCGCCAAGATTGAACATCAGAACCCACCTCTCGCTTCTTTATCAAGATCGAACAACAAAGTCCCGACCCGGTAGGGATCCTCTAGTCTAAAATGATAGTCCATTTAATGGTCCAATTGTTATGATTAGTTAAATTGGTATAAAAATTCTATATAACTATTTAGTTTTAGAAAAATAAAAGAAAAATACTTATTTGAACCAATAAAAATGAATGGACTATGAAATGGACTATCATTTTGGACTAGAGGATCCCTACCGGTCCTGACCATGATCGAATTTTTCGATGGTCGGTCTACTATACTCGAATTTCATAATGGCGATTTGACCAGAATCAGACTAAATAAAATCAAACTTCTCGATTTAGAGCTGGATTTATTTATTTTCGTTGACACACTGTTCTGCTATGATAATTCCGAATTCATTAGCGATTATGGATTTAGGTAGGGGTGTACACCTGGACCGGACCAGATCGAAAGGTTTTTGGTTCCGGACTGATTTTGTTATTTTTAAATTGTTAAATACAGTAAGGGGCGGACCTACATAGAGACATTGAAAAATGAACTAAATTGTAGATCTTTTCGATACGAGTCCATGCATATAAAATTCATCAAAATCGGGCATCGTTTGACCCCTGAAAACCCCAAAATACGAAACCCTCGCAGATTGCTTACCACGCCGCCGCAATACAAGACTAGATGATCAAGATGACGCGTTCCGAACTATTCGAGGTTAGGGACGCAACACGAGGTCTTCTTTTTTAAGTTTCTTACACGTTTTTCCATGTGTTGTTTCATTTTGAAGCGTCACAG
Organism: Oxyria digyna; assembly: GCA_029168935.1. Lineage (NCBI taxonomy): Eukaryota > Viridiplantae > Streptophyta > Magnoliopsida > Caryophyllales > Polygonaceae > Oxyria > Oxyria digyna. Next base: position 8,223,013 of record JAPVLV010000010.1, on the reverse strand, counting down.
ACTACTTTTGTTTCCATGTGTTGTTTAATTTTTAATAGTCACAAGATAGAAGAATATTTTTATTGAATTGATCTTTGTAAAAGATTCTACTAGAAATGGCTTAACGTGAAAAATCCCGCTCTCTCTCGTCCATGGCGATTGCTTGTGAAAGAAGATTCTAACTGAATTTCACGATTCCGATTGCTTTGGTGCTCCGGCGATCACGAGTGAGGACGTTGACAACATGGTGACGAGGAAGCAGGCTCGAGTGCAGATTGGAAAGAAAGGAGGGAACAAGGCAGAGATTGCGAAGATCGTGGCGGAGGAGATCCACGATCAATTCCCTGAATTAGGGACGGCGAACCCTAGGAACAAAGGGCCATTGATTGCGATGGCGAGCTCTGGCAGGAGGCTTAATTATCAGAATGGTAATACGTCCTCGAATTCCTCTACTGAATCCGTTCTTGATGTGAATTATGGAAAAGATGTAGGAAATAAAGGGGAAATTGCTGGTGGTAGTAAGACTAGAGTGATTCAGAATGGCTTAGATCATGTGCAGGAAGTGAATAGGGAGATCTACACATTCACTCTAGAAGAAGTTGCATCTGAATTGAAATCTTGGCAATCTACTATGATTAGAGGAGTTTTAGGGAGGAATCTGACTTTGAATGAAATGAAGAAATTTGTTCAAGAAAACTGGAAGATTGATGAATCTGAGATTCAATTGCGTGAGAATGGAATATGGATCTTTAAATTTGTTTCTAGTGAGAATATGGAATGGGTTCAGGATAATGGTCCATGGATTGTTCATGGCAATAGGCCTATTGTTCTGAAAGCTTGGTTTCCTGGTGTGAAAATGGCTTGGCCCAGTTTTGAGGTGGTGCCAGTTTGGGTTCAGATGAGGGATCTAGATCCTATTTTTCATTCTCATCATATGGTGAGCATAATTGGGAGCATGATAGGTGTTCCTATCTGTATGGATGAGTTTACATCTAGGGGGAAAAAGCTAGCTTATGCTAGATTGTTTATCCAGGTGACTGTGAAAGAGGCACAAAGGCAAGAAGTTGTGCTACAAGGTCCAGATGGAAAGATCTATAGGCAGCCTGTTTCGTTTGAATGGATCCCATGGCAATGTACTAAGTGCAATGTCTTTGGCCATTCTACTGAGCATTGTGGCAAGAAGAATGATGGAATAAGGGCAGGGAAGAGGATTTCTGGTACTGAGAAGGAGAGCATAAATAAACGTGATGTTGCTATGCCTCCTACAAAGGTTATGAATAACCAAGCTGTTGTTAATGAGGCTACTAACCAGACTGAGAAGAGTGGTGGTGAGAAGACTGATGCTAATACTGAGAAGAGTGGTGGTGAAAAGACTGATCAGATTGAGCAGAAAAGAAACACTAGTGAAGGATTCATTGATATTCTTAGGAAATGTGTGAAGCCTAGGAGTATTGATGAAGCCAATCCTGGACACATTCAGGTGAAAAATAGGTTTCTAGAGTTTGAAAGGAGTGGTAGCAACTCCAAGAGAACCTCATTATGACAGAAATCAAGATTGGGGCATGGAACACTAGGGGGTGTAGCACACTCCCTAGAGTTAGGGTGGTTAGGGATTTTATTAGGAGGAATAATTTCTGTTTGGTTGGCTTGTTGGAAACCAAGATCTCTTTGGATAGGGAATCAGTCATTGTTGGTAGTCTTATGAAGGATTGGAGATTTGTAACTAATAGCTCTATTGCTCAGAAAGGCAGAATTTGGATCACTTGGGACTCTTCTCTGTTAAATGTGGTTATCCTGAGCAACACTAGTCAGCTTATTCATTGCTCTGTCAAGAGTAAAGATAGAACTTGCAGCTTCTTTATCACCTTTCTATATGCTTCCAATGCCACTATTGGTAGAGAAGTAATGTGGCAGGATGTTGAGAATATTGCTCAGAGTATTAATGGTCCCTGGGTTTTGATGGGAGATCTAAACTGCATTTTAGATTCCTCAGAGAAGATTTCATATAGAAGAAGAAATGTTAGAGATTCTGATGAGTTTGCCACTGTTTTGAGTAGAGTGAATGTTGTGGATCATATCTTCTCTGGTGCTAAGTATACCTGGAGCAATCAACAGGAGGGAAATGAAAGAATTGCTTGCAAGCTTGACAGAGTTCTCATTAATCAAGCTTGGGGATCTAGCTTTCCTTCCTCTTATGTGTTTTTTGGGGATCCAAGTATCTCTGATCATTCCCCAGGAATCCTCAACATTAATCCTACTATTGGAAAAAAGAAGATCCCTTATAAGTTCAAGAATTTTTGGACTGAGGAGGCAGATTATCAGGATTTGATTAGTAGTTCCTAGAATGTGCCAATATTGGGAGACCCCCAATTTATCCTAGCAGCAAAATTAAAAAGAGTTAAAGAAGCACTGAGAAGTTGGCAGAAAGGTAGATTCAGGAAGTTAGAACTCATGGTTGAAGCTGTTGTTGAGCAACTTAAGATTGCTCATGAATCTCTCCAATCTGACTTTATGAATGTGGCTAAGCAACATGCTGTAATTAGTGCCAAGGAGGAAATGAATCTGAGAATGACCCAGCTGCATAGCTTTATGGCTCAGAAAGCTAAGATAGATTGGATAAAACTTGGAGAGGAAACTTCTTCCATGTTTTATAATGGGATTAAAACCAGGAAAGCCAGAGGCTCTATTTTTACTTTGAAAGAAAGAAATGGAGTTGCTTTGGAATCCCAGGAAGATATTGCTCAGGAGATTGTACAATTCTATATTGAGTTATTTGGCACTGAGGGTATGCCCTTTAATGTGGATTTTGAGAACTATGGGGGCACAGTAATTGATTATGATAATCATGCTAGCCTTTGCTCTATCCCTTGTGATAAAGAGATTAGGGATGCTGTTTTTGATATACGTAATCTAAAGTCACCTGGTCCAGATGGTTTTGGAAGCCTCTTTTTCAAGAATGGTTGGAATTGTGTGAAAACATATGTTATTGGGGTTGCTAAGGATTTTTTCAGAAGAGGTAGATTGTTGAGGCAATCTAATGCAACTTTTATCTGCTTGATTCCTAAGGTGGACACTCCCTTTCAGATAAAAGAATTCAGACCAATTGCTTGCTGCAACACTGTTCTCAAAATTATTTCTAAGATTCTGGTTATGAAGATAAGGCCTCTCTTGGATGAGTTGGTTTCTATTAATCAAGGGGCCTTTGTCCCTGGTAGATCTATCACCCACAACATGGTAGTTGCTCAGGACCTTGTCAAAGGGTATGACAACCTCAGAATTTCTCCTAGATGTTTAATTCAAATAGACCTCCAGAAAGCCTATGACTGTGTATCATGGGAGTATCTTGCCAAAGCTCTACATTTTTTGCAGTTCCCCTCAGTGATGATCAAGTGGATTATGGAGTGTGTGACCACCCCTTCATTTTCTATTATTGTCAATGGAGAAGCTAAGGGATTTTTCAAGGGGAGGAGAGGATTAAGGCAGGGAGATCCTTTATCTCCTTTTCTCTTTGTCATTGTCATGGAAATGATGGCCAGGAAATTAAAGAAGATGAGTAGAAACAAGGGATTCAGCTTTCAGCCCAAGTGCAAACAGCTTGGTCTTACAAACATTGCTTTTGCAGATGACTTGATGATCTTCTGTAAGCCTACTAATTCATCTCTGAGATTGATTAGGGATTGTCTTTCTGAATTTGGTAGAGAATCTGGGCTGATTGCCAATGCTTCCAAAACTAAAGTCTTCTTTGGTGGCCTGAGTAGTGACAGAAAACAAGAATGCTTGAGTATTTTGGGCTTCAGTGAAGGGGAGTTTCCCGTGAGATACCTTGGCACACCTCTTCATTCAAGAAAGCTCGGAATTAGTGACTACAATCCTCTCTTCAACAGACTCAAAGCAATGCTGAATAGTAGAAATGGAAGACAAGCCTCTTATGCAGGAAGAGCACAGATTGTGAAGGCTGTTTTAGAAGGAGCTCTTTCTTCTGGATGCAGACTATGTTGTTCCCTAAGAAAGTCCTTAAGAAAGTTGAAGCTATTTGCAGATCTTACTTATGGGTTGGTGTTGTTGAAACTAAGAAAAGCCTTGTTGCTTGGAAAGTGGTTTGCAGAACTACAGAAGAAGGTGGATTGAATTTCAAAGAGCTTCTATCATGGAACAAAACACTGTTATTCAAGCTTGTTTTTGAGCTGCACATGGGTCACAACAACTTGTGGACTGTCTGGGCTACTCAGAATCTCACTAAAAGGCAGAGCATTTGGACTACTAAAGCCTCTAGTACTAGCTCCTGGATTTGGAAAGTTGTGCTGAAAGCTAAGGAGGTGGTTCTTGAGCTCCTACAAATCCAAACCATTACTGAGCCAATATATCTTCTTAAAATCGAATGGTAAGATGGACTGTCTCAGATTGTATAATTCTATAAGATCCTCAGAGAATAGCTTGCCTTGGTGTGATATTATCTGGAATGGATATCAACCTAGAAAGTGGAGCTTCATGTGTTGGCTTGCCACTTTGGATAGGCTTCCTACAACTAGTAAACTGCACAGATGGGGTTTGATTGCTAGTCCCACTTGCTCTCTTTGCCATCTGGAAGAAGAAACTAGTGATCACCTTTGGTTCAAGTGCCCCATTTTTACCAGCATTACTGATATTGTCCTGAATTGGCAGGAGATTGGGCTCAGGCACACCACTTTGCTTCACTGGTGGAACTGGTTCAATCAAAGTGATAGAAGAAGAAACAACATCTATAGAAGAAAGCTGTTGGCGGTCATGGGCTGTGTCTACAACTCTTGGAAACTTAGAAATGATGTAATCTTTAATAATGTTGTAGTTGATGTGAATGTGTGTGCCACACAGATTATAAATGATTGTCAATTCAGGATTATACACAAAGCTAGCATTACTGGGAGAAGAGGTAGTGCAATGAGGAATAGATTGAGTCTTTAGTCTTGTATAGGTTTCCTGGCCTTTCTTTGGTGTTTGGTTTGTCCTAAAACTTTGAGTTTGTACTTGTTAGTTCTTGGTCTTTTGGCCCCTACTCAATATACTTACCACTTGGCGAAAATATTCTACTAGAAATTTTTTTGTTGAACTGTGTTGTGTAGAATGTTGAGCTGATGTATACGTTTGATTAGAATTATGTTAAATTATTATGCAATCAAAATTGTTTTTTAACTAAACAGGCCTCCACTGACTTGAAATCCTGGGTCCGCCACTGAATACAGTATAAACAATATATATAATAGCATTAAAATTTATTATTTTAAGAAAAATAAACTAATATAATAATAAAATATATAATATTTTAAAAATAATACAAATAATATCATAGTTTTTAATTATAAAAATAAAAACAAAGAAATGCAAATTATGCATGGTCTAAGACCGGACCGGATCGAAATCGGACCGATCGGTGTGATCCGGTCTTCTGTCCAAGTTTCAAAATATTCGGTTCAATCGATCCGGATGAACAACCCTAGATTTAGGTGATCCTTCGCACTTAAATCCATTTGATGGCCCTGTTATGTTATATCTCTGGTTTTCAAGTTTTTGATAGAAAAAAGCACGATAAATATCAGTTTGTAAAAAATTAATATATATGTGAGAAAGTGCATATTTTTCAACAACAGAATCAACTTGAATATGCTTTAATGATTTCTTCATATGGTTTAATAGTTTAGTACGTATAGACTGTATAGTCAATAATTTCCGGCCAACATATCACCAATAGTTACTTGCATATCAAAAATTCCCGAACATCATTCCAATGGCTTGAAATATCAACGATTTATGCATATCTTGTATAATATCATGCATATCTGTCACATGAATATCAATACCAACCAAGTGCGTCTCGAATATCACTATAGGGGCTTGAATGACCTTAACGATTTTTTCATATCGTTCACTACCATGCATATCAATACCCGAATTGCTTTTTCTAGCTTCCTAGAATTATGATATTGATTCACTCCATCTCCTTCTCCAAATCTGATTATGACTTCCTGTTTTTGTTTTTCCTAATCCATCCATTCATCACTCCTCGTTTCACCACGCTTCACCGGAGCACTTATATATGTTAGTGATGCATAAATGGGGGAAAGTGTAGATACCTGATGATTGTAAATGTAGCGTTTGATCTCAAACTGATGCTCTGATGAAAGAACAATATTCAATCCTCCAGTTATGTACAACCCCATGATCTGTAGAGGTATATAATATTGAATCATGAGCTCATTTGCTTCTAGGGATGCAGCAAATTAAATACATACACACATAATTAAAGATTTGTGAATTTTGTTGTAACCATAGGAGGCGAGAAAAATAAAGGGCCAGCGATTTCAGCAGGCCAATGGCCATCGTGTGCTTGGATGCTGCATAAGTAGTCTAATCCTCTGCGGAGCGTGGTTGTCACCGCCTCCTCCGTTACGTCTTCTACTCTTTCTACCTTCACTGCTTCCGGTATTGGCCTCCTTCTCCTTTCTCGTCTACAGAGTATAAGTCTTGGTGTTAGCACTCGTTGCAACTTGTTTTACAAAGCAATAAAATTCTGATTGTTAGAGGTTTCTTTTCTTCCAGTGTTCTTGAGTGTTCTTCGAGTATCCGTTAAAGTATGATTTAAGAACATTAAACAAACACTGATGCGTAATGAAATGTTGTAATGATAATCAGAAGAGAGATAAAAGAAGACACAGGAACCAGTATTGAAATTATTATGGTGGAATAGAAGGAAAAAGAAAAATAGGTAAAATTGAAAATATCGTTAATTTATCACGAGAAATTGAAAATATTATACGTAGTTATATCAATGACATTTTAGTAAATTTTGCTAAAAGACAAGGGATAAAAAGGTAATTTCACACATTTTAACGGCAAAACTAACGGATAAGTGAGATGGGTGGCTCTTTGTTAACAAAGTTTAACATATGGGTGGTTTTAAATAATTTTCAATATCATGGGTGGTTCTTTGCAAAATCCGAGATATAACGGGTGATTTCCAGCAAATTTCTCTATAATAAATTAGACATTTATTATTAGTAGTAGTAATTAACTATGGCTTTATCTCATCTAATCAATGCAACTGAATCTCTATATAACTACTAAAGCAAATCCATTTCACTCATTCTAGCTATGTCACGTGACTTTCTTCATTTTAAGTCACCCACGTGTCAGCATATTATTGATTTCCATTTCAGTTATAAATTTTATAATTTTCTAATAATGTGTGTTACATTTGAAAAAAAGAAATAATATCAAAAGAGGATCACAAGATTAAAGGCACAATCTTAATAAAAAATATTACTACTCAAAATTATAAAAAAATAATAATATTCTAGAATCAAATACAAATTTTCTTAATTACAAATAAAAGATAAGTAAAATATTACTCTACTTTCTCAAATTTTTTTAAAAGCATTTTACTATATGTTTTCCTTTGAATATATAAATAAAATGGTTTATATGTTTGTTTGTACTAATTTCATGATTAATACTTCGAAACGCCTATATACACGCGACTTTTTCACTATATGCACGCCAATCTGTGCGCAGTTCTTAAGCGCATAATTCTAATTCTATGCGCAGTTGTTCAGCGCACAAGGGTATTTTGGGGATAAAAATGAAATTGTTGGCGTCGTCGGACAAATTGATGCGCTGATGACACGCGTACTGCAACACATGTGCGCAACACATCTGCGCACAGCGTTTCGAATTCTAAAATCTTATGCTCAGACGTTCTGCGCATAGGACATGTGCGACGTTAAGTTGCGCAGATATATTGCGCATAAATTTTTAACATTAAAATGTGTGCGCATTGGATCTGCGCACATGGATTTAACGGTAACTTATTGTGCGCTTTACAACAACGCACAATAAGTTATAGATTGATAAAGTTACAGAATAGGTGCGCATAACCTTGACGCATGGATGAAATCCGGTTTGAAGTAGTTGAGATATGAAGGGTCTAGTACATGGATGTTGATTATGTTTCAAAAACTTATACAATTATGTGTTATTAGGCATATAAAGAGTGTATAAGGTCTCCCCTTCACAAAAAGTTGATCGAAAATACTCAAAAACGCAACAACGCCTTATCGGTCCTAATGGCCTGTTAAGGTCGATAATAGGCGGTTCGATGCCCAAACGACGTCGGAATGCAATGAAACTTGTTTTCATTGCATATTATACCTACTTAACCTTGTCGGTAAGTTCGAGTCGAAAACTCGAACTCTTCGAGTAACACCTCCTTTGTAAACCTTCACTAGTCTTTCATTCTTCGAAATAGTCGAAGTAGTTGAGATATGAAGGGTCTAGTACATGGGTGTTGATTATGTTTCAAAAACATATACAATTATGTGTTATTAGTCATATAAAGAGTGTATAAGGTCTCCCCTTCACAAAAAGTTGATCGAAAATACTCAAAAATGCAAAAACGCCTTATCGGTCCTGATGGCCTGTTAAGGTCGAGAATAGGCGGTTCGATGCCCAAACGACGTCGGAATGCAATGAAACTTGTTTTCAATGCATATTATAGATATTTAACATTGTCGGTAAGTTCGAGTCGAAAACTCGAACTCTTCGAGTAACACCTCCTTTGTAAACCTTCACTAGTCTTTCATTCTTCGAAATAGTCGAAGTAGTTGAGATATGAAGGGTCTAGTACATGGATGTTGATTATGTTTCAAAAACTTATACAAGTATGTGTTATTAGGCATATAAAGAGTGTATAAGGTCTCCCCTTCACAAAAAGTTTATCGAAAATACTCAAAAACGCAACAACGCCTTATCGGTCCTGATGACCTGTTAAGGTCGAGAATAGGCGGTTCGATGCCCAAACGACGTCGGAATGCAATGAAACTTGTTTTTAATGCATATTATAGCTATTTAACCTTGTCGGTAAGTTCGAGTCGAAAACTCGAACTCTTCGAGTAACACCTCCTTTGTAAACCTTCACTAGTCTTTCATTCTTCGAAATAGTCGAAGTAGTTGAGATATGAAGGGTCTAGTACATGGGTGTTGATTATGTTTCAAAACCTTATACAATTATGTGTTATTAGGCATATAAAGAGTGTATAAGGTCTCCCCTTCACAAAAAGTTAATCGAAAATACTCAAAAACGCAAAAACGCCTTATCGGTCCTGATGGCCTGTTAAGGTCGAGAATAGGCGGTTCGATGCCCAAACGACGTCAGAATGCAATGAAACTTGTTTTCAATGCACATTATAGCTATTTAACCTTGTCGGTAAGTTCGAGTCGAAAACTCGAACTCTTCGAGTAACACCTCCTTTGTAAACCTTCACTAGTCTTTCATTCTTCGAAATAGTCGAAGTAGTTGAGATATGAAGGGTCTAGTACATGGGTGTTGATTATGTTTCAAAAAATTATACAAGTATGTGTTATTAGGCATATAATAAGTGTATAAGGTCTCCCCTTCACAAAAAGTTGATCGAAAATACTCAAAAACGCAAAAACGCCTTATCGGTCCTGATGGCCTGTTAAGGTCGAGAATAGGCGGTTCGATGCCCAAACGACGTCGGAATGCAATGAAAATTGTTTTCAATGCATATTATAGCTATTTAACCTTGTCGGTAAGTTCGAGTCGAAAACTCGAACTCTTCGAGTAACACCTCCTTTGTAAACCTTCACTAGTCTTTCATTCTTCGAAAGAGTCGAAGTAGTTGAGATATGAAGGGTCTAGTACATGGATGTTGATTATGTTTCAAAAACATATACATTTATGTGTTATTAGGCATATAAAGAGTGTATAAGGTCTCCCCTTCACAAAAAGTTGATCGAAAATACTCAAAAACGCAACAACGCCTTATCGGTCCTGATGGCCTGTTAAGGTCGAGAATAGGCGGTTCGATGCCCAAACGACGTTGGAATGCAATGAAACTTGTTTTCAATGCATATTATAGCTATTTAACCTTGTCGGTAAGTTCGAGTCGAAACCTCGAACTCTTCGAGTAACACCTCCTTTGTAAACCTTCACTAGTCTTTCGTTCTTCGAAATAGTCGAAGTAGTTGAGATATGAAGGGTCTAGTACATGGGTGTTGATTATGTTTCAAAAACTTATACAATTATGTGTTATTATGCATATAAAGAGTGTATAAGGTCTCCCCTTCACAAAAAGTTGATCGAAAATACTCAAAAACGCCTTATCGGTCCTGATGGCCTGTTAAGGTCGAGAATAGGCGGTTCGATGCCCAAACGACGTCGGAATGCAATGAAACTTGTTTTCAATGCATATTATAGCTATTTAACCTTGTCGGTAAGTTCGAGTCGAAAACTCGAACTCTTCGAGTAACACCTCCTTTGTAAACCTTCACTAGTCTTTCATTCTTCGAAATAGTCGAAGTAGTTGAGATATGAAGGGTCTAGTACATGGATGTTGATTATGTTTCAAAAACTTATACAATTATGTGTTATTAGGCATATAAAGAGTGTATAAGGTCTCCCCTTCACAAAAAGTTGATCGAAAATACTCAAAAACGCAACAACGCCTTATCGGTCCTGATGGCGTGTTAAGGTCGAGAATAGGCGGTTCGATGCCCAAACGACATCGGAATGCAATGAAACTTGTTTTCAATGCATATTATAGCTATTTAACCTTGTTGGTAAGTTCGAGTCAAAAACTCGAACTCTTCGAGTCGAAAACTCGAACTCTTCGGGTAACACCTCCTTTGTAAACCTTCACTAGTCTTTCATTCTTCGAAATAGTCGAAGTAGTTGAGATATGAAGGGTCTAGTACATGGATGTTGATTATGTTTCAAAAACTTATACAATTATGTGTTATTAGGAATATAAAGAGTGTATAAGGTCTCCCCTTCACAAAAAGTTGATCGAAAATACTCAAAAACGCAACAACGTCTTATCGGTCCTGATGGCCTGTTAAGGTCGAGAATAGGCGGTTCGATGCCCAAACGACGTCGGAATGCAATGAAACTTGCTTTCAATGCATATTATAGCTATTTAACATTGTCGGTAAGTTCGAGTCGAAAACTCGAACTCTTCGCGTGTGCGCAGAACCTAAGCGCACAAATTTACATTTAACGACTACTTTTTTCAAAAATTTCAATGTCTACTATGTTTGAACAATGCACAGAAACACGGCGCACAGATTTTCAACCTGTGCGCAGTATTTAGGCGCACAAGTTGTTACAGACTCTGAAAATTTACGAAAAGTACCCGTATTACCCCGTAAAACACGTATGCGCATAAGAACTGCGCACAGATGCGTGCGCATAAGTTGCGCGCACAGAATCGCGTGCATATATGCCTCGATTCGTGTGCATATAGCCATTGCCTAATACTTATGATATGATTATATAAAGCATACCGACTATGATATAACTTTCGGAATTTCATATGTAGCTTTATTAGGAATTTATGAGAAATTAAATTCATTACTATACTAAAAGATTGAATCACAATTACATAAGAGGTATTCAAATTTTATACACATCATATTATAATAATTTAATTATATTATATAAAAGATAATTTTTATACAAGTCTCCTACATGGTACGGGAACTAAACTAATTAACTAAAATTAATTAGGATCTTTGGGTAAAGTCATCACAACAAAAAATATATTGTATTTCTAATGCAACTCTTTACCTTTTTAATTGTTTATTATATGCCCTTAAACACACATTACAAAAACTCATATATAAATGAGGAGTAGGTTAGACTTTGGATCAATATTGCTAGCCAGTCATCGAGAGTGTCGCTTTGACATGGGAATTCCAATTTAAGTTTACGAAGAGGTGGGAATTTTTTCTGAAATGGACTTTTTTTAAAAAAAAGTTTCCTATGTAGGTTCGATTTAAAATAAATTTCCGACATAGGCATAAATTTTGTGTTCGGAAAATTTACACGTTGGAGAGACGCTGACAAAACCAGCGTCTCTCAACCGAATCACATTTTTTTTTGAATTCCCACGTGTAAGAGACGCTGGTAATCTTAAAAAAAAAATTGCTTGCATAAGGCGCTGGCACTGGCTTATACAAACTTGTTTAGATAATGTGTCAGTGTCTACACCTTATATATGTAGCACTTCCATATAGTACAAAATTGTTATGTAGATGTGGCAACTTTGTATATGCAAGCAATTTTTTTTAAGGTTGGTGTAAGAGACGCTGGTTTTCCCAGCGTCTCTCACACGTGAAAATTTTCCGAGCCTCATAAGAGTGCTTATGTTGGGAATTAGTTTCAAAACGAACCCATATCGAAATTTTTTTCTAAAAAAAGCCTACTTTAGAAAAAAAAATTCAAGAGGTGGAGCTTAATTCTTTCGGTGTTTGACGGTTTCTCGGACAACTGTGAATAAATCATATTTTAGAGTTTGAAGACTTAATATGACACTTTGCATCGCAAATTTTACATATTATACCATTATCATTAACACATGGTTAGGTTTCTTCAAAATAGTTATTTTATGAATATTGGATATTGGAATATTAGAGGATCTCGTCGTAAAGACTTATCTACTGAAATTGCATATATTAAAAAGAAAAATAAACTTGATATTCTTTGTCTTTCCGAATTTTAAAGTTGATTCTCCTCCGACGAATTGATCTATTGCTAAAATGGGCTTCGACAATATTATTTTTGTACCCTCGGATGGTGTTGAAGGAGGTTTGTGGCTTCTCTATAAAAACTCTTTTAATACCAAAAATCTAACCATTAATCAGACTCACTCAAATATGATCTGTATGAATTATTTCGTCAACAATACCCATATGCTTCTCATATTTGTCTATGCTCCCTCAAGAGATGTAGATAAAAACGACTTTTGGAATCAGCTGCATAATATAATCATTGCTAGTTCTATTCCTACTATTATCATTGTAGATATAAATGAAATTCTCGGGCCAACCGACAAAATCGGGGGTATTCCTCCTTCATCATCTCGTTTCTTGAGACTCCAATCATTCATTTAAGATCTCGACCTTGTTGACTCTTCCTTTACAGGATTTCCATTCACTTGCAGAAAATCTCAAAACATGCAAAATAATATCCTTGATAGAGTTCTCTTGCATTACTCTCTAACCTCTATCTTCGCAAATCTCTCTACCCACCACCACCCATTTACCTCTTCTGATCACTCTTTAATCACATTTTCATTAGGATCCTTAAACTCACATATTCGCCTTCCTTTTAGATACGAACCAAATTGGGCCAACAATAGAAGTTTTCAAAATCTAGTTGCTAAAATTTGGAAGTTTAAAATCCAAGGATCCTATATGTTCCGCTATAATTCTAAACTCAAATTTTTCAAAAAATATGCCCGAACTGGGCACGCAAAAATTGTGGCAATAAGTTTACCCAACTTAGCATTACGGAAAATAAACTCCAAGACCTTCACTTACGATTTCTCGATGATCCCATCGATATTATTATTCTTAGACAAATAAGGTATCACTCCAGAAAATATGTGAGCCTACTTTAGTTCCAAACTGATTACTGGCGACGCAGAGCTAAAGTTAAGCATATCAAAGAAGGTGATTGTAACTCCAAATATTTCCATGCTATAGCTAAAATGAAAGTTTTCAAACAGACCATTCTCCGATTCTATACAAAGGACGGTATTGTTGTCCACGACCATGAGAGCATCTCTCAGGAAATCACTAAAGAACTAGCTTTTAGATTCCAGAATAATGGTGCTACTGGTGTTAGTTCGGAAGAGCTCAATCTTATCTCTTGTTTAATTACTGACCAAGACAATATGACCCTTATTAAACCTCCTACAGAAGCAAAACTAAAATTTGCCATTTTTGATCAACCTCCTTGATAAAACTCCTGGTCCAGACGGTTTCTCTATTGAATTTTACCAGAAAAACTGGAATATTATCAAATCCTCCCTTCTCAATGCTGTTAAAGCATTCTTCTATTATGAACAAATGCTCTCTTCTATCAACCATTCTTTCATTTCTCTCATTCCCAAAATAGATGCCCCTAGTAACATTAATCACTACAGACCTATCAGTTTATGCAACTCCTCATATAAAATCATTACCAAAATAGCCAATAGACCCAAACCACTTCTGGAAAAAATAATATCCCCTTTTCAAGGTGTCTTTGTAGAAGGACGACTAATTCAAGATAATATTCTAGCAGCTCATGAAATTTTCCACTCGTTCCACAAAAATAAAAAAAGGTGTTGTTGGTTGGATGGCCCTTAAACTTGACATGGAAAAAGCCTATGATAAACTTGATTGAGATTTCCTTTGTAAAATCCTCTCACACTTTGGTTTCTGTCCCAAATGGATCAATCTTATTAAAGCCTGCCTTCAAATGGCCTCTTACTCTATTCTAGTTAATAACCAACCTGGATCTGAATTTAAACCCACTCAGGGTATTAGACAAGGTGACCCGTTAGCTTCAACTCTTTTTGTTATTGCTATGGAATTTCTAGCTTGTAAACTATCTAAGGAAGCATTAGATGATAACCCTCATGTGGGTGTTAGATTAACCCGCCATAGTACTGCTATACCCTTTCTCACTTTTGCAGACGATACTATTATTCTAGCTAATGCAACTGTTGACAATATCCTTTACATTAAAAATTTCTTTCACGTTTCTCCAAACAAAGTGGCTTGTCGATAAATTACCATAAAAGCTCGATTCAAGTATCTAACAATGTCTCTACTATAGTTGCTAAAACTCTAGCTTCCCATATGAATATCCCTCTTACCTCGAAAATGGAAAAATACTTAGGTATCCCTATTCTCCAAGGGTGAGTGTGTAATGAAGTATTTGATGATGCGATCTCTTCACTTAAACAACAACGATCACAATGGAAAGCTGACTACCTTTCCCAAGCTGCTAGAGATGTACTTATCAAATCCAACCTCTCATCACAAATGAACTACTTAATGCAAAGCTTTCTCCTTCCTAAAGGAGTTTGTGAAGAAATTGATGATATCAACAACAACAAAATTTGGAATAAAAAGAACCCTTCATCCCAAGCCCTCCTTCAATGGAAATATATTTGTCAACCCAAAAGCCAAGGTGGACTTGGCCTCCGCTTGGCTTGGGACAATAATTGTGCCTTACAAATGAAACTTCTCTAGAAAATTATCACTCAACCTAGTAATATTTGGGTCTCTATCGTTAGGGACAAGTATTTCTCCTCATCAGATTTTTTAACTATCCTTCGCAAACCAACCCAATCTTGGCAATTTAGTAGATTGCTTCTCCTCCTTAAAGATTTAAAAAAAACTATTCTGGCAACTTGGTGACGGTTTATCTATCCGTTTCTACACAAATAAATGGATCCCTAACTGCTCTTTAACTCAATACCACACTCTCTCATATGGCTCCCCAACTGTAGCAGACTTTATCACTCAGGACAAACAATGGGATCTCCCAAAACTCTCTCTTTTCCTCCCTACCCATATTATAGAATCAATTATCCAGATTCGTATCCCTGTTACACCAATAAAGGATAAAATAATATGGAAAGACACTACTACAGGAAATTTCTCGGTTAAATCAGCCTATAATGCTATTTGACCTTCTATTGACCCCTCTTTGGATACCAACTTATTCTGGAAATCTAAACTACCCCCAAAAATCCAAAATTTCCTTTGGAAAGCCTTCTCTGAATGCCTTCCAACTATTGAGCGGCTTAACAGGTACTATCATAAGGTATTTTCCCCATGTAGTCTATGTGACCCCCCTACAGAGGATACGAATCACTTCTTTTTTCACTGCCTCTTTACTCTTTCAGTCTTCCAAAAACTTAATGAACTTGGTAACTATAACTTAACTATCCAATATTTTGATAATTTTGAAAAATCTATGAAAACATTGTGTAATCTAAACCATTCTATGGATATTGCTTATTTTGCTTGGTGGACTCCGTGGAATCATAGAAATAGCTGTATTTTTAGAACCAATAACATTTTCACTCCTAAGAACCTTGAGGATGTTGCTAAAGCTATCATGTTTAATTATTTGGAGTGGAAAGCTGAATTTCAAGATAAATCTACCAGGAAACCCAGTAATAGACTCAAGACCAACCAATCTAAATCCTGTTGGAAAAAACCATCCGCAAATATTTACAAACTAAATTGTGATGGCTCGGTTCGGGCCAACTCTGGGTCTTTTATTGGTTTCATCATTCGAAATTCGAATGGTCAACCTTCGTTTATTGAGAAACTTCGTATTCTAGATTCTTCTGTCCTAATCACTGAAGCAATGGTCATTATTGAAGGCATTAAAGCTGCTATTCGTCTAGATTTAAAAAATATTTTGGTTGAAAGTGATAATCTTTCCGTTATCAATTGTCTTAATAAGCATTGTGATCCTTCGTGGGAGATTAGATCCCTTATTATGGATATCCTTACCCTTGCGAGAAGCTTTGAATCCTGCAGGTTCTTTTTCATTAGACAACACTGTAACAGAGCTGCTGACTTCTTTGCAGTCCATAACTTCTCAATTGAAGATCTTCGAGAACTGGTCATCTGATGGAACAATCGAGACTCAAGTTCAAATACTATGGAACTTCAGAAGCTGCTTCATACCAGGAACTCGGAATTCTTTCCCTTGAAAGAATTCTTTAGAATCATCCGTGCTAATGATTTGGGCTTGACTTGTTTGTAAACAATGAGCATTTTGTTTGCTTGTTAAAAAAAAGAAAAAAAAAGAAAGAATATGAGGCACGTTTTTTGACTTGCTTGATTGCTAGATTAGTAAATGCTTTATTATTCGATATCATGTGTTAGTAGTTTTCTTAAAGCTATTTTATGACTATGGGGTACATGTAGTACGCCGTGTTTATATTTTTAAATTGTATGGGTCTTGGAAGTGCATTTCCAGGGTACGTGTAAAGGTCTCAAATTGTCCGATGTACGTTAAGGGTCTCAGAGATTATTCTCTGGAGTACGTTGTGCAGGGAACGTTCCAGGTTAAATGCCTAAGAGGATTTACTCTCTTTCCGGTAGCAATTGGAAGGCAAAAATGATTAATATGAAAATGTATTATATGCGTATGCTTGCCTTCGTTTATGGCATTTAACTATTTTATACTTTCGCATGAGGTTGTTTGATTTAGTGTCTTGTCTGTTTAATAGCTGACTAGTCGTACTTTGGAATACATTGAGGTTGTTTGATTAATTATTGTTGGGTAAATTAAAGCTCTGTCTAGTCGTTCTAAAATGGTAGTATTAGTATACTTTTAGTTCTTTTCCAAGTGTAAGGAGAACCTTGATAATTTTGATTACTTAAATCGTGGTTTGAAATAAATGTAGTTAATCTTGCAAATCTACTAATACTCGGCTCATCACCACCCTGTTTATCCTCTGGTTGCAGTATATGATTGAAGTCACCTATGATGATAGGAGGCTCATTCTGAGTAATTATAAAATCGGATATGAAATTTCAAAATTCCGTTTTAAGATGTTCTTTACTGGGTGTAGATAAAAACTATGATAAATCTGATATGATGTTCTTCATACCTTACTATAATCGTGTTGAGTCTTGTGAAAATAATTTTAAAAAATTATGCTTTCTGAAAATATGAGCAAAGCAACCATAAACCGCCTTTTGTGCCATCAGTTGGGGAGACAAAAATATTTTTAAAACCCATCTAATCTATCTAAGATAATATAAAAATCGCAGAGAGAGAAAATTAAAAGCCGCATTAAATGCCTTTGTTTTCTTATTGGTTAATTATTACACTCTTCAAATTAGTACTATTACTTTCTAATTGTTGAGTTTTATACATTATAAATGGATGATAATTTTTTTGTATAATTAAAACTTACATTTATAAAAGATGATTATTTTTATTTTCAATCTAATATAATATAATCTATCTAATCTAATATATAAATTACGATTTTGACAAATGGATCAAACTCTATAAATGAGCTTTTATTCTCTCTTATTATGCGAATGCTTTCTAAACACGTTTGTTTGATGCGGAACATTTTCATGAGTCTTATAATTTTTTTGAGTTGTCCAACAAAAAGATGGCCCATTACTTTGGACTAAAACAAAAGACACAAAACCCTATTGTTCTCAAATTCCTTACACTATTTTAGTTTTGAATTTCATAATGGATTAATTTGATGATAAATCTCAAATTCGCCTTTTTTCCTATCTTGCTCTTGAGTTATGTGACTGAGTGATTTATGTTAATAGTTTTATTGGGTATAAATATACTAATGAATTAAGCATTGTTTATTCAAAAGAGTTGATGAATGTTTTTTTGTTGTAGTTTGATTATAAGTTGGATGTTTAATATTCTTTGTTATAGTTTGAATTATATATTGGATGTTTGATATTGAACAATACTGTAAAGGTAAGCTTATTTTATGATTTATCTTCTCATTGAATTATAGAGTCTTAGATTTCACCAAAAGGATAAAGTGAAAGGTTTTTATAATCAAAATGGATTATCATCTTAATATAAAAAAATTATTGTCTTACAGATTACTCCACAAGTTGGTAAAACTTACAAATTCTATCTATATAATATCAACCTGTGTAATATCAACATGAATCACATATCCAAATTATCTTTATAGAGAAATACTAAAATGACGAGAAACTCAACAAAGAACAACAAAAAAGACGATCAATCAAGGGCTTATAACCTTTTATATTACACAAAATGTATTTTTCCTACAAATCAGTAACGTTATGGAAGGAAAATGTTGAATTTCAACATTATGAAAAAATCATAAGCTAGCTTATTGGAAGGAGAATGTTGATTTTCGGGCAAGAAAATCATAAGCTAGCTTATTGGAAGGCAAATATAGTAGTTACCGAACATGCCCATAGATCCGCGCGTAGCGCGGGCCTCAAAATGCTAGTTCTATTTATGAATTGGTTACTTGGAGTTTCATTGTTTTTGGTCTCCGCTAAACAGAAAAGATTTATTTTATGATTCCGCTTTATGTGAGAAAGTTCTATCCAAAAATGTAATCCACGCATCCCTCTACAGTTCCAATATGCAATTTTAATCATATAATAATATTAAGTTTTTAAGAAATATATGCACGGGTTTTAAATTCCTATTATACATGCTATTAGTAATGCAGGGGAATCGGAGTATTTGTTTTTGTCGAAACTTGAATTTTGCCTAAGAAGTTTAAAATTAGTAGATTATTGATTTCTTTCGTTAATATGGGTTGTGTTAGAATAGAGGTTAAAAAATACTTAATCAGAGCGTAATTCTTGTCTTTCCAATCAAAGCTTTTTACGTTTTTGAAAGATCTATCCGCATTGATCTTCCAAAAACGTAAAAACACACACTTTTTTACGTTTTCTGATATCTCTGTTGTCAATCTTGCAAACCCATTTTACAAAAGGTAGTTGTAAATGCATATAAATACAGATATGAAAGTAATATTTAAACTGAGAAATGACAAGGACATGGATTACAAGGGTGTAAACTAGGTTGTAGATATATATATAAATAAACAAGGCTGCGTCTATATGCACACGTTTTTTTTGCTAAATGCACACTATTCTGTGCGGTAACAATTGTAGTACAGATCTGTGCGTTAAGGTTTACCGCACCAAATGACTCAGGGGCATTGTTGGAATTTTTTCTGAAACCTATACGACGCTGGTGCGGTAATTCTTACCGCACAGATCTGTGCGTTAACAATTACCGCACCAGATTAATACGAGATTAACAAAAAAAAAAAATTTGATTAACACTTGTGCGGTAACTCTTACCGCACAGATCTGTGCGGTAAGAGTTACCGCACGGGATTAAAAAAAATTAAATTTTTTATTAAAAAAATTCCTGTGCGGTAACCTTTACCGCACAGCTTTTTTTTTAAATTTTTAAATTTTTTTTAATTTTTTTTGAATTAATCGCGCAGATTTTATTTTAAATAAAATATATCTGTGCGGTAAATATAACCGCACAGATCTAATAATTATCGCTTCAGTCTCATTGCTCTAGTGGTAAGGCATTGTGCATCCTTTGTAAGGTCTCAGGTTCGAGTCTCAACTCCAACACTAAATCTTTTATTTTATTTGTGAAAAATAAATAAAAGAAGAGGGTGAGAAGGATTGAACTTGAGACCTTATGCACAAATATTTGGTGTGAAACCACCACACTAATGAGTTCTCATGATATGTTTGTAATTTTATTATTACATGTTACAATAGAACTTTGTTCCATCTTATTTTATTATTAATTTTTTTTATCTTGGTCCCATATAATTATTGAATTAATTATAATAAATTCAAAAAAAAATATTATTCAAATAATCAGATGTTTTGTATTATTATTATTTGGCCTTTTTAATATATATTATTATTTGAATATTTTTACTATTTTTCATGTTTTGATAAATCTTTTTATATAACAATACTACAATTATAAAACAATAAAACTTATATTATTTTTTAAGATAAAAAAAGTATGATAATCAATATTAATCTCAATTTAATCTTTCAATAAATTCTAGACATGGCAAACGACCCAAACGCTAAAAGGCCTTAAATGGGCTTAAGGCCCAATTTCACAAAACGACGCCCAAACGATGTCGGAATGGAATGAAACTTGATTTCAATGCCTATTAGAGATATTTGACCATGTGGGTAACTTCCAATCACAACTTCTAACTTTTCAAATAGCACCTCCTTTGTAAAAACCAAACTAGTGATAACTCTCTAACTTGTCGCAATATGTATGGTCTACAACATCGATGATGATTATTGTTGACAAAATTATAAAACTTAGTCTTATCAGGCATATAAAGTACCAATAAGGTCTCGCTCAAACAAAACGAGGCTCGAAACTATACGTAAACGCTAAAAGGCCTTAAAAGGCCTTAAATGGGTTTAAGGCCCAATTTCACAAAACGACGCCCAAACGATGTCGGAATGGAATGAAACTTGATTTCAATGCCTATTAGAGATATTTGACCATGTGGGTAACTTCCAATCACAACTTCTAACTTTTCAAATAGCACCTCCTTTGTAAAAACCAAACTAGTGATAACTCTCTAACTTGTCGCAATATGTATGGTCTACAACATCGATGATGATTATTGTTGACAAAATTATAAAACTTAGTCTTATCAGGCATATAAAGTACCAATAAGGTCTCGCTCAAACAAAACGAGGCTCGAAACTATACGTAAACGCTAAAAGGCCTTAAAAGGCCTTAAATGGGCTTAAGACCCAATTTCACAAAACGACGCCCAAACGATGTCGGAATGGAATGAAACTTGATTTCAATGCCTATTAGAGATATTTGACCATGTGGGTAACTTCCAATCACAACTTCTAACTTTTCAAATAGCACCTCCTTTGTAAAAACCAAACTAGTGATAACTCTCTAACTTGTCGCAATATGTATGGTCTACAACATCGATGATGATTATTGTTGACAAAATTATAAAACTTAGTCTTATCAGGCATATAAAGTACCAATAAGGTCTCGCTCAAACAAAACGAGGCTCGAAACTATACGTAAACGCTAAAAGGCCTTAAAAGGCCTTAAATGGGCTTAAGGCCCAATTTCACAAAACGACGCCCAAACGATGTCGGAATGGAATGAAACTTGATTTCAATGCCTATTAGAGATATTTGACCATGTGGGTAACTTCCAATCACAACTTCTAACTTTTCAAATAGCACCTCCTTTGTAAAAACCAAACTAGTGATAACTCTCTAACTTGTCGCAATATGTATGGTCTACAACATCGATGATGATTATTGTTGACAAAATTATAAAACTTAGTCTTATCAGGCATATAAAGTACCAATAAGGTCTCGCTCAAACAAAACGAGGCTCGAAACTATACGTAAACGCTAAAAGGCCTTAAAAGGCCTTAAATGGGCTTAAGACCCAATTTCACAAAACGACGCCCAAACGATGTCGGAATGGAATGAAACTTGATTTCAATGCCTATTAGAGATATTTGACCATGTGAGTAACTTCCAATCACAACTTCTAACTTTTCAAATAGCACCTCCTTTGTAAAAACCAAACTAGTGATAACTCTCTAACTTGTCGCAATATGTATGGTCTACAACATCGATGATGATTATTGTTGACAAAATTATAAAACTTAGTCTTATCAGGCATATAAAGTACCAATAAGGTCTCGCTCAAACAAAACGAGGCTCGAAACTATACGTAAACGCTAAAAGGCCTTAAAAGGCCTTATATGGGCTTAAGGCCCAATTTCACAAAACGACGCCCAAACGATATCGGAATGGAATGAAACTTGATTTCAATGCCTATTAGAGATATTTGACCATGTGGATAACTTCCAATCACAACTTCTAACTTTTCGAAGAGCACCTCCTATGTAAAAACCAAACTAGTGATAACTCTCTAACTTGTCGCAATATGTATATCGACAAGTTAGAGAGGTAAGAGATGTTTGGTATTACAAAGGACGTGTTACTTGAAAAATACGAAGTGGTGGTTGAGAGTAACCCACATGGTCAAATACCTCTAACAGTCATAGAAACCAAGTTTCAAACCATTCTGACATCGTTTGGGTCGTTTGTCAAGTATAGAATTTATAGAAAGGTTAAATTGAGAAAAATATTGATTATCATAATATTTTTATCTTAAAAAGTAATATAGGTTTTATTGTTTTATAATTATAGTATTTTTATATAAAAAGATTTATCAGAACATGAAAAATAGTAAAAATATTCAAATAATAATAAATATATTAAAACAAGGCCTAAAATAATAATAATAAAATATTAAACATCTGATTATTTGAATAATATTTTTTTTTGAATTTATTATTATAATTAATTCAATAATTATATGAGACCAAGATAAAAAAAAATTAATAATAAAATAAGATGGAACCAAGTTCTATTGTAACGTGTAATAATAAAATTACAAACATATCATGAGAACTCATTAGTGTGGTGGTTTCACACCAAATATTTGTGCATAAGGTCTCAAGTTCAATCCTTCTCACCCTCTTCTTTTATTTATTTTTCACAAATAAAATAAAAGAATTAGTGTTGGAGTTGAGACTCGAACCTGAGACCTTACAAAGGATGCACAATGCCTTACCACTAGAGCAATGAGACTGAAGCGATAATTATTAGATCTGTGCGGTTATATTTACCGCACAGATATATTTTATTTAAAATAAAATCTGTGCGATTAATTCAAAAAAAATTAAAAAAAAATTAAAAAATTAAAAAAAAAAGCTGTGCGGTAAGAGTTACCGCACAGGAATTTTTTTAATAAAAAATTTAATTTTTTTTTAAATTTTTTTTAATCCCGTGCGGTAAGAGTTACCGCACAGGAATTTTTTTAATAAAAAATTTAATTTTTTTTTTTAATTTTTTTTAATCCCGCCTGTGCGGTAAGAGTTACCGCACTGGTGTTAATCAATTTTTTTTTTTTTTTTTGTTAATCTCGTATTAATCTGGTGCGGTAATTGTTAACGCACAGATCTGTGCGGTAAGAATTACCGCACCAGCGTCGTATAGGTTTCAGAAAAAATTCCAACAATGCCCCTGAGTCATTTGGTGCGGTAAGCCTTAACGCACAGATCTGTACTGCAATTGTTACCGCACAGAATAGTGTGCATTTAGCAAAAAAAACGTGTGCATATAGACGCAGCCATAAACAAGCATATAAATTATAACGTATCTCTTCAAAAAAAAAAAATTTGGAGAGTGCAAGTGTGAACATATGTATCTCGAGGAAGCTTAGGAACATTACCTATCTTGTCCTATTTGAAATAATTTTCTTTTTTTTCATGTTTATCTTAGTTGTCATATTTCAATCTCATATATACTCCTTACTATGTTTACATCAAATTATGTGCTTTTTAATGTTAATTAACTAGCTTAGCTCTCGTATGATGTATCAAATTATTTATTTCATTATATAAAAATAATAATTCAAAAATATATAAATAATGTTTGAATTTGGAATGTTGACTTTTATAAATATGTATATCAAATCTTTCTATATAGTGACGGGATGATATATATCTTTTCATATATTTTTACATTACAAGAAAAAAAATATTTAAAAAAATGACACGTGAAAAAATAAATGATAAAATGGCACGTGACAAATTATTTGTGAAGTTGACACATGACAACAATTGAGTTTTTTTTATAATATGGACATAAATATAATAGATTAAACCTTACAAATATTTAAGTTTTGGATTTTGTAAGTCAATTTAAGTTTTGATATAAGGAGTTGGAACCGGTGAGAATGACATTATCCTACGAATATACGAATACATGCACACTCTTCTATATTGACAATTTGACATGCACATTCCTTCACATTCACATGAGCAATTTTAAATTTATTATGAGCCTAAACGATGGATTTAAAATAAGCAAGAATACTATTTCTACGAAAACTATCATCTATGGGTATTTCAAACTAGATACCTGAAGAGGGCATTAATTCTTTCTCTCGTTCTTGAATCGATTGAAATGGAATGGCGAATCTATTTTTTTGCCTCTTTGCCAATAAATCAGAATTTTTGTCAGGATATACGAGATTGTAATGCCCAGTTCGTACGATTCGATTCATTTTTTAATAATTAGGAATACTATCCCCTTTTTATGATAACATGCTACTAATTCTTTCTCCGCATTCGCATTTGTTAATTTCTAACCTTTTATTGTATAGTAAAAATAAGTAAAATCTGGATGTACTCGAAAAAAAAAAGACTTGAGCTAACCATGGACATGCGGTGGAAACTACCAAGCTGGACTACGGTAGAGACAGAGGGAATTTCCAATGGAGATCTAAGAATAGCATCATGAACTAAATGTAATATATATATCAGTTAATGAAAGAGCCCAATGCAAAAAAATGCATGTTGGGTCTTTGTAACAGTTCCAATCTGTTTGATAATCTATATATATATTAAAACAAAGCTATTTAGAGCTCTCTCATTAACTCTGACCCCACAAATCCTATGTGTAAATTTCTCCTTTAATTTCTCTTTTTTTATTTTAGTTTCTTTTTAAATTTACAATTCACATAACAAAATCCTAAAAAGTCTCACAACAAACTCTAACAAATTTTAATAAACCTGATTTAGTTATTTTTCATTAGTTAAAAACGTAAGAACAATATATTTAACTTCTAATCATCTATCTCTATATAAAAACTCATGGCTTTGATGTAGTAATGTCAATTGGTACCAGGCTCAATTATTTAATTCCGGGCCTGTCTTTTCAATGCGCCCAATTCTTTAATTCCTCTACAGACGTTAGGTATTGATGGTGAATTTATAATTTCTCAACGCTCCTTCTCCTTGCCGTTTCCTTTCATCTTCTCTTCATCTCCCTCTCCTCTATCTTCCAGCCCATTACGTTTCCATGGTGTTTTCATTCCGTATAAATACCCTCGGTTCGCCGAGTTTCTTTTAGGTTTTCCCATTTCCATTCCCAGTTTTCCCCGACTGTGCCCATTCTCATTCTCCCCACCGATCTCCAATGGTGTCCAACTCTTCCCTACAAGTCTCGGCTGCCAGCAATGCCCTCCATAGTACCAAAGGGAAGCGTGAGGACATTGAGCTTTCTGGGTCTAAATTTCTAATAGGTTTGTTTTGTACTCAATGTTCATATTCAATCATGGTTGTGCCTTTTATTATTACTCCTGCAATCAACAGATGTTGTGGACTGTGCAATTAATTTGGGGAAGATCAATAAAAGAAATAACCCTCTCTCCAATTCTAAGTCAGAATCGAGTTACTGTCAAAAATAGGGTTGAGCATGATTGATTAAATAGATGATTACACATGATACATAGATGATAATGAGTCTAATTCATAGATGATTAGACATGATACATAGACCAGTTGGCAACAAACAGATACAACTATATGATATGGAGATTAATCTTTAGTATCAGCAGGAAAGAAGCCAAAAAAGATGAGGGCTTAAGTACTATAAAAAGAGGAAGAGAAAGGAGAATGATGCAAATAAAACTTCACCATTTGGAGCCGTAAAAGCCATGTACAAAATCCTAAAATGCAGTTCTACATAAGACAGCAATTTAAATGATATTTTTAGAAGCCTAAGTGGAATAGGTGGAAGGATGGATGAGTGGTTAGACAACTTCTACATAGTTACAAGGGAAGAGATATGTTATGGAAAACATGGTACCTTTCACCAGGAGATCTGCAAGTGGTGTAAAAAAGGGGGAATGACATAATTATGGCATGTACCTAGGAATTCCATTTACTCTAGCTTGATAATAAGGAATCATCAGTTTATCCCAGATAGGGTTAGTCAGAGCCAAAGGAATGAAATAGACATGTTTAATAAGAAAGATAAGCTCTCAGTCTCTCACTATTATCAGCATTGATGTAGGATATATGTAGACAACGGTTTAGACAAAAAATAATCACCCCCGCCCCCTGAAATCTATTTTGAATTGGTGAAGGCAGACTCATTCTTGACAGATTTTCCTCCCTGGCAAACTTTTATGACTATATTGCCTCCCTCTTATTGAATAACAGAAACTCATTATAGTGTGTTGATAAGTGATACAAAAAAATAAATAAACTCAGACCCTAATCACAAGGAAATATATGAACCTATATTATATGATAGCAAGTAAGATATCTATAGAATAGGATTTTCATTACGCTTCCTAGCAGCAAGAATTATAATGTGCAACCATGCCTCTTGCCTTTATATACACCTGGTTCCTCTCCTCTGATCATTGTTGTACTAACCGGGATGAATGTCGAGGAATTTCGTGGTATGTTTAGTGTTTGTTCTTTTTGAATTATCTGTTGGAACTGCCCCAGTCCAAAGTATTTCATACTGTGCTGCATTCACTTGATGATGTGTATAATAATTGTGTGTTTCAAAGTACTAATATTATGAGTCTGTGTTGTAGACTGTATTTATTTCATCAGTTTGTCAATCTGTTTTGTCATTCTCATGAATCACCTACTATTTTGTCCGTGTACTATGGCCAACATTTCACAATCCCCAATTTACACTTAGCCAAAACCTTGCGCTTTTAACTGTATTTGAAGTGTCAGCTGATAAAGCAAGGTCCAACATATTGAGCAACTCATCATCAGAAACAGTACCAATCTACAAAATTTAGAAAGGAAAAAAGTGAATAAAAATTTGGTTCAAAAACACAAGGAAATAACAGTAATTAGTTGCATGCATGTACACTCACTAGATCAGACGCCAAGGTCATAGTGATCTGTTTGCTAAGTAAGCTAAGCTGGTCAAGCATCATCTCAGCATCCCTTAGAGATCCATTGGATTTAGCAGCAATAAAACCTAAGCTTAGGTGGTGGAAATTTAATAGATTTGGGGACGAATCATTGATATATTGAACATGTTCTTGATGTTCCTTAGTCAGTATTGCTCCAGAAGTTATGTTGCTGCGTCCATTGAAAGTGGGATATTTTCTATTTTGTAACAAAAAAGTCATTATTTTTAGGCAATGGCTATATGCACGCGAATCGATGCATATATGCACGCGATTCTGTGCGCGCAACTTATGCGCACGCATCTGTGCGCAGTTCTTATGCGCATACGTGTTTTACGGGGTATTACGGGTACTTTTCGTAAATTTTCAGAGTCTGTAACACCTTGTGCGCCGTGTTTCTGCGCACTGTTCAAACATAGTAGCCGTTGAAATTTTTGAAAAAAGTATCCGTTAAATGTAAAACTGTGCGCTTAGGTTCTGCGCACAGGTGCTTTAGGGTTTGGGTTTGTGCGCGGATGGTTAGAGCACGGGTCTTTACAGTTTCATTTGGACCACAACGGTCATAAATGTGCCTATATAAAGCCACAATCTCTTCGTTTCCAACAAATTCATTCAACACCTCTTCGTTTTCCAACAAATTCATTCAAAATGTATCGTCGTAATCAAAACTCTCGTATGTTAGAGTTGATTAATCAAAGTTGTGAAGATAGTGATGAAGAACACGATTGGGATAGCGGATCACAAGAAGAGGAAGACGACCCGAACGACGACGAATGGTTGGATGGTTTCTTAGAAGACGAAGAGTTCGGCGACTGGGATCCGAGTGGTGAATTTGTGGTTAGTATAATATGTTATAATTTGAAACATATGGTAGCGTAATTAGTTTCAAATTAGTTTCATATGCTACAATAATTAGTTTCATATGCTAGCCTAATTAGTTTCATATGATAGCCTAATTAGTTTCATATGATATCCTAATTAGTTTAAAGTAATGATTCGTATTTTGCCTTGTTATTTTGGTAGTAGTGTAATTGTCGCTCTACAATTACGTATAGGGGAAAGATTATTCGGATTATTTTAGAACCGCACAATATTGGGATACTCCGCAAGAATTGTACGAGTGGGCGAGAGATAGAGGAAAGGAGTTAGTGATAGCTTTGGTAACGCGTAATTCAAGTCCGTACCAAATAAGTATTGTGTGCGATAGATTTGGAAAACCAAGATCTGGGAGGCCAAAGGTGAACAAAGAGAATCCAGAGTTGGCTGTTCCTAGGCTTAGAAAGTCGAAGTCGAAGAAGTGTGAGTGTAGATTTCAGCTACTGGCAGTGCGAAAGAAAAACATTCCCGGGGTCGCAGGAGAAAAATGGATTTTAGGTGTGATAGAAGGTCGGCATAACCATGTGCTACTTGCTAGTTTTCATGGGAATGCATTCATGGGTCGAATGATGGAGGAGCAAGAGCTTTGTGCTAGGCGGTGGGGAGATGGAACTGGACGCAAGACGCCAAAAGAAATTATCTCTAAATTGAGGGAGAAGTACCCTGGTAATGTTACTTCAAGGAGACAAGTTGCAAACTTTTTGCAGAAGGTGAATTACGAAGATCGCGGAGAGCTAAACGTGACACAGTGGTCGCTTAAGTTTTTGCGAGACCACGACTACGTAGTTCACCCACATAGAGACACGACAAACGGAGAGGTTGCAATATTATTCTTTGCTAACCAAGAGTCGTTGCGTTTGTTGAAGAAGTACCCATACGTGGTAATTATCGATGCGACGTACAAGACAAACAAGTAAGTCTCTACAATACCTTGGTCGATATTTAGTTCGGATAATGATATATGTTCTGTAGTGATATATGTTAATGTTTCAATAGATATGAAATGTCGCTCGTAGAGATCGTTGGATTCACCAGTACACACAAGACGTTCAACATCGCGTATGCATTCACTAAAGCGGAAAGGATTTATCATTACACATGGATAATGATTCAATTGAAGTCATTATTCATAGATTTGGGAGTGATGCCAACGGCTATAATGACAGATTGCGAAGACGCGCTGATAAAAGGGATAAAGACTGTTTTCGGGAGCGAAGTTCAACATCTGTTGTGTTGGGTGCATATCAAACACAACATTGAGGCACATGCTTCGACCATCCTAAAGAGACAAATTAAAGTGGAAGCCTTTGCAGGACAATGTTGGGGACTATTTTGCTCAGCTACTGAAGAGACCTATGAACTGCGGCTCGAACAGTTGAAGAGATCTTGGAAGAGCGGCCTTGTGGGATACGTCGAGAGAACATGGCTTAATACTCACAAGACAAGTATAGTGAGGGCTTGGACAGATCATAAGCTTCATTTCCTTACGAGGACTTCAAACAGGTAAATATTGATATTTTTTAGTTAAAGACGATTATATCATAACGGCGTACTTTCTTAACTTACCAACTTAACTGTTTTGTAGAGTTGAAGGGATGCACAAGGTTTTGAAAGATATTATTGGTTCCAGCAGAGGGGGCTTTAACAGAGTGATCGTACGGATCCATCATTCAGTACTCCTTCAGATTGATTCAATTAGGGCGAGCATGAACATGTCTCTCTCCAAACGACCAACTGATTTTGATGATCCAAACATGCATCCGCTTGGAAGGGCTATTTTTTCCCGACTATTCTACAAAGTGTCAGACAGGTGTTTTGATCATTTGTTGGCTACTTATGAGATCATGTTGACGGGGAAATTTCCTGAACAATGCACCGACCATTGGGTGAGGAACTGTCTTGGGTTGCCGTGCGTCCATCAAATTGCACACGCAATCATTTCAAACACACCTCTGATTGAGGATGACATTCACCCGTTCTGGAAGGATTTGCATTGGGATGACACTCCTGAAACAGAAGACGACCCAAATCTGAAGGTCCGAATGAACATTATAGAGTTGCGACTCCATGAAATGTTCACCAAGTTGGAACTTGGAACCTTGAAGAAAAGCACGGCATACCAGCTAGGTGAGTTGTATCAGGACTTGGAGCATCCTGAACTAACTACCTTGAAAGAACCGACAAATGTGAGAAGAAAAGGCAGGCCAAAGGGTGCAAAGAACAAGGATAAGGAGGAGGTTGACAGTGAAAATGACAAGGAGGATGACATAAAACAAGAAGATATGGAGCAGTATGAGATGGAGGAGGCAAAGCAGAAATCAAAAGGAAAGAAGAGTACAGGAGCAAGACGGCCAGGTCGTCCTAAAAAGGAGGAGGATGACAGTGAAAATGACAAGGAGGAATCGAGAGAGAAGAGTTATTTTGAGCACAAACAAGAAGAGCTGAAGAAGTATGAGAAGGAGGAGGCAAAGCAGAAATCAAAAGGAAAGAAGAAGGCAAACAATACAGGAGCAAAACGACCAGGTCGTCCTAGAGAGCAAACAACGACATCACTTCCCGTGGTCATTGAGGCCGAGGAGTTGCATTCTCAACCCATGCCCGACCTATCACAGCCTGAAGGATCAAACTACACTGACTTCGATCAGTGCCCTGAAGAACTTGGTGTTCCTCTCATTCATAGGGGGGTTGACTTCGGCATTGACAATTTGGATGATTTTTGGCTTCCATACATCACAGATGTTAGACAGGTACGTTCTGACGGACATTGTGGTTATAGGTCGATGGCCTTACTTCTGGGAAGAAAAGAACAAGAGTACGGAAACATTCGGCGTGAGCTGGTAACGGAGCTGCTTCAGAACTGAGAATTGTACGAGCCTATTCGTCGTCGTCTTCGTCCGGGTACTTGGGAGGATCTTATTCTCCAAGTTAACCATTGCAGAAGCCCTTGTTCAGAACTGTACTGGTTGCACTTTCCACTGATGGGCTTAGTGTTTGCCACCCTATACCAAGTTGGTCTCGTGTTATTGTGTTGGGATGCTCCGACCTTTTGCTTACCGCTAAGGTGTAGAACAGAAAACGCTGATCCTCCACGACAGATTTTCGGCATGGCACACGTAGGCAACCGTGACCACTTCATACCGGTAAAGTAGACAATTGTACTTGATACTTGTGTAATCATAGTTTTTTGTTTAATGTCTTAAGTCGATTGTGTTTATATAGGTGGCGTTGATGGTTGGTTCGCCACTACCGCATACTCCCGGTTCGTGGAAGAAACACGTAGATCCAAACATTCAATGGTGGGAAGAAACATTTGGGGACAATTTGAGGATGTATCGAGAGTACCGCATTTCAAATGGCCGGGCACCAGATCCATTCATGTATAAAGGAGGGACCGAACCCGTTCACATATCTGACTGAGTGAGATTGTCATGTAATAATTAGAAGACGCATTGGAATTTCTTAGTTTGTAATGCCTTGGTTTTTAATGTTTCGTATTTGTTATTTTGGTAGTAGTGTAATTGTGCTTTATATAACAATGAATGGATCAGATTGCATTGGAATTTCTTAACACGTTCGAGAGACAAAGAAGCGACAATGAAAATACATAATGAAAGTACATAATGAAAGTACGTAATGAAAGTACACAATGCTCATAACATTAGATGTCTACGATTTAGGCGTCGTCGGCAGAAGAGGAAGAGCAGTCGGAAGCATATACGATACTACAAACCATCAACCGCAATTCTTTTTCTTTAATCTTAAACCTTTCCATCAGGACCTTCACTCTATTGTCACTCTTCTTCTTCTTGATGATTAATTTCGTGATAGCACGTAAAGCAGTAGGGGTATGCTCTGGATCAATAAACCTGATTCCGAAGAAACAATTGCATGCATAATGCCTTCGTCCATACTGGTCAGGCATGTCTTCGTCATTGTTAACGTAAACATTACACATTTGGCGACACCTTTTTGTACCAGTACACATTATCTGTGGAGGGTCAGGCTTCACACGTCTTGGGGATGATGATGATGCCATATTCGTAGTTATGTTCTTCGAAATAAGTAAATAATAAAACTTTAGTTATAAACATGAAAGCATATACAAAAAATAAAGCATGTACAAAAATGAACAAAAGAAAAATTTACCGATTAAGTAGGGAAACTTCGATTTTTGCTGTAGTTGAGATGGATGAAGAAATCACCACCTTCAAACCGTTGGTTTTATAGGAATTTATGTATATGGTGCGCGTTGATTCTGCGCACAAGGAGTTACCGATTCAAAATAACGGTAACTAAAAGTGCGCTATGTAGCTGCGCACAAATTTTAGCAAAATGTACGAACTAATAAGAGTTTGGAAACTGGTTATTAGTTGGTACATATTGCCGACTCCGAACATCGAAACCAATCATCGGTTTGGGGATCTTCATAGGTTGGTCTTCCTCACCATCTCTTTGTGTAGTGTTGTTGTTGAAATTTGTATTTCGTTTTCAAATCAATATAGTTTTTCACGTCTTGTTGTTCAGATTTGTATTTGCATTATTGTTCGGAGTCGTTTTGAATATTCAAACAAGCAAAACATAAAATTTAAAACCATCACACAAGAAAAAGGCATACATAAAACATCAATCGTACATAAAACATCCATCAAACAAAAACAGACGTCAAGCGTCTAATCCTGAGTCTCCTGAGTATAAGGCGGAGCATCTTCCCGAGGCACATCACCCTGAGTCATATCATCTTGGTGCGCATCCTCCTGAGTGCCGCATCCACTCCCCTGGCCACTCTCATGAACAGAATCTCGGAAAACAGGAGGTGGTGGTGGTGGTGGCATCCGCGATGCACGTGGGGGAGATGGTGCCAAAGGTGCCTGAGGTGCCTCTAAGATTGCAAACCAACCACGAATCACATCTTCAGTGGCCCAAGGTCGATCCGAGATAGGGGTGTCTAGAAAAGAGTGCATCATGGCTTGAAGGATCTGACAACGCTGCAAACAAAACGTAAATTTAATCGTTAGTTAAGGTCTAAAGCTAAGTTTTGTACAAACTTTATAAAATTTTACATACCGCTAATGCATCGATAGGCACCGGGGTATATCCATAGCGAGGCGGGCGATCATGTCTCTCAGAGGATGGATCGACGACGGGATGTGAGAACTCGTCCAGCCAATCCATATAGTCATCAGACATCTTCCATGCTGGCTCTGCAACCGGCCCATCCAGATCGATCAGAGGCCTCGGCTCTGCGTCCCATGCAAGAAGAAGCTCAGGTGCATAAACGACGTCATACCTCGTGCAACCCATGGGCCGATGAAATGACAACGGCTGAATGGGTGGGTCGGGAACGGGCTGAGCCCGCCCAAACTGCCGCAGGACTCTCCTAGGGTTGTAGGCCTCATGAAATTTCCAGATGCTCAATACGCCCTCAAATCTCGTAGGAGAAACCTCTGGTGAGTTGAAGTCCAAATCTCTCCATGGCTGCCAGTTAACCTGAAACAAATAACAAGCCAAATTAGACACGTATTGCGGTAATGAAATAAAAAATATAAGAAATTAAATCCAAACCTGCTCATATCTCATGTTGTCGAGCATGCGACGGATGGCAACCAAACGCCCAGTATCCGAGCTAAGTGGTGTATACAATCCTACAGCAGCATCTCCATGGGCGAATGCAGGGTTCGTGACAAAGTGATCACGAAAATGAGGAAAGTATGCCCAGATCCAGCACTACATATAAACAATTACAGATTATTAGTAAAACTACGTGAATAGTTAAGAGTTATTCACCAAGACGTTAACGACAAGATCTTACCCTCAGAAGAATCCCACATGAACCAATGGTTGTCGTCTCGACTCTAGATGCAGACCCTAAATTGCGATACACTAACGCAAGTATGCCGGCTCCCCATGCAATGTCCCCTGTACGATCATGGTTGAGAACAAGCGCCGCGTACTGGACCTTGACACCCTTTGTCGACCTGTCCACCAAGACAGTCGAGCCCATAAGCAAAAGGAGATACAGAGTGGCAATGTGACTCTCATTCCTGACTGGCGCATCAAACAAAACTTCCAACCGAGCATTGAGGGCACCGAAATGAATGCCACCTGAGCTATAACATGCCTTCATGTCATCAGCCTCCTGACCCATAGCGTCCGCAAGAGCCGCATAGATCTGGTCATCTGTCATAGGTGAATTGCAGCTACGACCATGTATACGGACTCTGAGGATCTGCATCACGTCATGTAGGCAGATGGTCATCTCAGCAAATGGCATGTGGAAAGTGTTGGTCTCTGGATGCCACCTCTCCACAAAAGCAGAAATCAATGCAGCATCGATCTGAGACGCTATGCCCACTCGGCGCAGCTCTGTCAGCCCAGAACGCTCAGCAAGCCTGAACCATGTACCCTCCTCAGCTGAAATATGATGCTCATAATCATGAACCTGTGCAGATCTGTACATCACCCTCAGGAGCTTCCTAGCCTAAATAAGTACAGAAAAAAATTTGCGTCCGGTTAGTAAATATGAAACGTATAACTTATTATAACATTCAGATCAATGTTATTGAACATACCGGATCTAACGGAGCCGCCTCAGCCTCGGCCTCATCCCCGTCCCCATCCTCTGGCTCATCCTCTGCCTGAATATCTCCTACTTGTCGTCTCTTCCTGGGACGACGACCACCTCTAACTGGAGCCGCAACCTCCTCACCAACAACCTCCTCAACTGCAGCCCCCTCAGCGACTCCCTCAGCAGCAACACCCTCACCACCAACTCCCTCAGCACCCTCCTGACCTCTCCCTCTCCCTCTCCCTCTACCTCTCCCTCTCCCTCTCCCACCACCTCGGCCTCTGCCTACAGCACCCTCACCACCACCTCGGCCTCTGCCTCGGCCTACAGCTTCCCCCGCACGGGCACGCTTCCTAACCTGCACCGGGGGCACCAATGGTACATCGGGAGCGGGCCCTGGAAGAGGACCACGCGACCATATCCATCTCGCTATATGCGTCTCATAAGAACACAATAGGTGAGGCGCACGTGGACGACAAATGTCCTGCATCGACTCCCCGAGCCAAGGAAAATATGTCTGTGGGGCATGGTCATCGTCGTCTAAATCTCCCGACACTGGCTCTGAAGATGCGACTGGCTCTGCAGATGCGACCGTAGGAGGAGAAGATGTCGACGTTTCTGCATCTGTCACTGCAGGTAAATCCTGCTCTGTATGCTCTGAACTGCGAGGTAAAGCATCCTGAAACAGAGGTGCGTCCTGGATATCATAGTCATCCGTGGTCACCTGCGCCTCTACTGGTGTGGGCTCGATAGGGTCGAACGCATTAACATATCGACCAGGATAATCTACGTCGTCATGGAAATCTCCTCTCTGTCCATCCATCTCCATATGTGAACCATCTATCTCCTGCTGCTGCAGCTGTGCCTCCTCGTACTCATTCCCTGGCTCACGGCGCTCAGGTGATCCGGTGCCGAAAAATCGTTCGAGGGCCTCGAACGATAATCGCACACCGGCTGCCACATCATGTCGACGTGGAAGCCGTTCCGCTACTGGTGCGGGCATCGTGTTGCCCGTCTGATCCATGACGGCTTGTATAGTCTACATGTTTTTACATTTTTAGTATGACTAATTCATACTAAAATATTCGGAAATAATTTGCAACTTCGTAATCAAATTCGAGTCTTTATATCTACGAAAACTAAATTTTTTAATAGAAATTGTTAGAAATTTAACAATTAAGCCATAACTAGTTATGACTGTTAAGTTTCTAATATTTAATTCATAATTACTAAAAAATAAACATCTCAACTAATACGAAATAATAATCACTACTATTACTAAAAAATTACAATTAATACGAATTCATAATAATTCGATTAGGCATTCGATTAATGCATAATAATCTGAAACTTAATCGTAATTATAAAAAAATACGATTAATAAGAATTCTAATATTTAATTCATACAAAACTGATATTTAATCGTAATTATGAAAAATTACGATTAAATTACAATTAATACGAATTCTAATATTTAATTCATAAAAAACTGAAATTTATTCGTAATTATTACAAAAAACAATTACGAATAAATTTCCACAATTAAATACGATAAATATTTGAAAAAAGCGGGTTTAGAAATTTTATACCGAATAAAGATCGTGCGGTGTCTCCGGAACCCGAGTCGCCGAAATAGTCGCCGGAATAGTTGCCGGAATAGTCGCCGGAGGAGCATTTGCCGCTGCCAACGCGGCTCGAGTCGCATACCGCCGGCCACCTCCATCCACCAACGCTTCATCGTCGGACAAGGTCGCCGGAGGTGGCTCCGTTGGGACGGAAGTCGCCAGAGGTGTTGGGATTGGGACGAAAGTGGTGTGGTTGGGACCGGAAGAATGAGGGGGTTCAGAATCCATTGACGGAATTGTGTTTAGACGAGGGAAACGCTCGGAAATGGAAAATTTATGATCGGCGCCGTCGAGCTCTACAGCAGAAAAGAAAGAAAGAAGGAGGAAGAAGAAGAAGCTGCGGCACAGGGTTTAATAAACCTTGTGCGCAGTTCTTCTGCGCACTAATATGTGCGCACAAGTTTAGCGCACACATTCGGGAATCCGAAATGTCGTGCGCTGAACTTTTGCGCATTATATCTTCTGTGCGCTGTTTTAATGCGCACACATTTGACAGACATCGTCAGAATTTTCACAATTATCCCGAAAATACCCTTGTGCGCAAGAAAACTGCGCACCAACCTATGCGCATAACATCTGCGCACCAAATCGCGTGCATATAGAGAAAAAGTCGCGTGCATATAGGCGTTTCGTATTTTTATTGTGGAGGAACAATTGGTCAACAAAAAACTGCAGCAACATGGCCTTTTTTTTTTATCCTAGGATAAACTTATGTATGCTACTTTAAGCTATGTTCGAGCAAGTGTTTCAAATCCTTTAGTTTGATTTCATTTTATTAACTTTCAATTACATCGCTCTTCTGAAGGCCATTGTTGAATTTAAAAACAAAAATTATTACTTTACAAGAAGTATAATGAGTTTTCCTTACCATTAAATTAATTTGTATGCATGTTGTTCACATTAATCATAGATCTACAAATATTTAATTGTTTATTTCCAATTATCATAGAAATTAATATGCAATAATTCAACTCTAAGGTGAATTACAAACCATCCTTAATTTTTATAATGAATTATCCTTTAACTTACCCCTTCTATATAATCGTAGAGTATCCGAGCGTGTCTGTTTCTACATAGCAAGCAAGAATTATATACTAAGGTATGTTTTCACAACCCATCCCGATCCCCCTGAGGTTATATACTTTATTTTACGGTGGAATCTGATTTAATTTCACCTAAGCATGTATTACACCCTCCATTCACATAAGGTTGTTATTTTAATCCAAAATTTTTGTTGTAAAGTGTCTATTATTTTTAGATTTCTTACTAAATGTGCAAATCTACTAAATGTGCAAATATACCATACAAGATTACTTACTAAATGTGCAAATCTACTTATTTATTGTAGTGTTATCATTGTATTCCATAAGAGTTGTGTCACACGCAAAGATGACAACCTGTCTCTGTTATGCTCACAAGGCTGTTTTGTACAAAAGCTCAAGAAATGTACCTATCTCTGTTCAAGTGAAAGTTCTGATGCTACAACAACCATTTGGAAAGACGTTGGCAGTGAATATGAATGTGTTTTCAGTTTTGAGGTACTCCTAAATTATAAGCTTCAAGTATTTAAGAATGTTAATTAAGCTGAATTGAAAAAGAACTTGGATACATGGAGGACACATGAAGAGTGGTCATTGCTATACTATTGTTTTTCTTAAATATGAATTGGAAGTTTTTGTGCATCCCATTAGCAAGCACCCATAATTGATTTTAGGTCTCGAGTCTCGACATATCTTTCCTTTTTAAGATGGGTGTAATATAAAAGATTGTTTGCAGTTTGATATGGGTTACTGATACATTAGGGGAGTGTTGTTGACTTTCTTTTGATTTGCCATACTCTAAAGTTGCAAAATTTCTGTATAAATGGCCTTATTCTAAAAAAAAAGCAAAATTCGTTTATGGTGGTGAGTAATTGTCCATACCCATATGTTGTTCCGGTAAACAATTTTACATTTTTGGGTTCATATCTTATTCCCCATTTCCCTGTTTTTGCATTATTTAGTTGTTAAACTTTTCAATTATTTTCATTTGGAAGCCAATGTAATTAGTTGGCGGATTGTTTACATCGACCGTAAACAACTGAGGGTTTGTTTACATCGACCGTAAACAACTGAGGGTTTGTTTACATCGACCGTAAACAACTGAGGGTTTGTTTTAAAGAGTGGTTAGTCGTAAAAATTTAGTTTTGCACCGACTCAAAGTCCCTGTTATAAAGTCCAATCCAGGTTAAAATTGAATTCATATTACGGTTTTGTAAAATTTATATTATAAGGTATATTTTTTACATTGGTTCTGAAAATTATGAGTTATAAAGTCCCTAGACGGTTTGAAATCCATGTTATAAAGTTGAATTTAAAATAACACATTGTAGCATTTTCATACTTTATACCCCGGAATTTTTAGAACCGTAGTGTAAAGTCAATTTTTTTAATGTTCCTTGCTTAGATCAAATTGTATGACAAATTGAAGGTTTTTGATAACTTTTTCAATAATTACAAAACCGCTCATTCAGAAATTACAAAAACGGCCCAAATCGGATGATAGATTG
Organism: Oxyria digyna; assembly: GCA_029168935.1. Lineage (NCBI taxonomy): Eukaryota > Viridiplantae > Streptophyta > Magnoliopsida > Caryophyllales > Polygonaceae > Oxyria > Oxyria digyna. The sequence continues at coordinate 8,184,236 of JAPVLV010000010.1, read as the reverse complement.
AAGAATTATTTTTTAAACCATAGAGTGTATAATCGTCGAGATCAAATCAGAAGAAAGCCACATTAAAAAGCAAAAGAAGAGTATGTGATGGAACAATTGGAAGCTTGCCTTTCTACTCTTCTTCACCGAGCTTCACAAGGTAATATAGATCCATCTCTTTTGTGTTACTGTAATCCAGCTTTAGATGCATTTATTAATATTGATTTGTTACGCCACTTTGAACATGAAAACAAGATGAAAGACGTTACATCTGAAACTTATTAGTACCGAGAGATTTGGGTTCGTTATTGACAAGAAAGACATTATAGTTTCTCGAACCATTCGCAACATGCTTACCTCCACAACCTCAACTTAACTTTTAATATGAATAATAAATTATAACATATTGAAGTATATTTTCTTAGACATGAGTTCAATTATGCATTTTTCTTAAAATATTCTAATGAATAGTTTTGAAAACAAATGCTAAAGAATTGTTCATTTGTCTGAAAGCATAGTTGTGACTTATCTTTTCCCACTAAGTCTAGACACTCATTGATACAATATGTAAAGAGTTCTCTGATGATGAACTCAAACTCCAAGCAAAAGATGTTGTCAGTGTCACAGCCTGATTAATGTTAATACCAAATCTTGAAGTGCTTATATACTTTGGGATATCTCCAAGCGTTTGTTAATTATTTATATTCCTCTACATTACATGTGTACTTTTTTATGTGATTTGCTCCATTTTATATGACAATAAGAGAGAAACACCGTAATTTCTTACACTTTCTCACTCGACACTACGCGGTCTTAGGAGTGCATTTGCATTTATGTTTCTAAAAATACAATGACCTACACGTATGTGTAAAATATAAGTTTTGGTAATTCGTTTTTTTTTTATTATGTCAACCTTATCAATGAAGTTCTTTTTTTATATTATTACTACAAATATGGTATATTCATGTTAGATGAGCAATTTCAGCTAGGAAGTCGGGCCTCCATGGAATTCACATCCACAACCGCAGCGACACCACAAATGACTGCACACATAATAAGTGACTTCTTTGTCATTACTACGGTTTTTTTTTTATTGAAGTGAGTTCTCTATTGTTGAGGCTACATTGTTGTATTAGAGGTCGAGAACATGATTAGCCCCAATCCGATTTCGAAACGCCTATATAATTAAGTTAAACCAATTACGAATAGCTGTAATTGGCCCGCGCGAAGCGCGGGGTTCCGATTCTAGTGTATTAAAATAACACCATAGTATTTTAGTTCGATCAAACTTTATAACTAATATATATTTCATAAATTTTTCATTCATAAACGAGTACTCTTTACATGTTTCTTAACTCATATATGTAAAGAAACTTCATCATGAGAAAATTAAACTAATAACAAAAGCTTAGAATAATTATTGAATTATACATGTGTAATATAATTAAATATTTATAATCTAAGAAAATAATAATTTAGTTCAAACAGATTATAATGTCTCATGTCAATATGTAAGAATTAATCACTTAAATTGATTAGGACAACCTTGGGAATTTTTTCAAAAAAAATTCCCGACGTAGGCTCTTTTCAAAAGAAATTCCCAATATAGGCATTTATGCCAGCTTCGGGTTTTTTTTATGTGTGAGAGACGCTGGTAGAACCAGCGTCTCTCGTCCGAAGCTGGTAATTTTTTTTTTGAATTTTTTATGTATAAGAGACGCTGGCCGAACCAGCGTCTCTTATACATATTTTTTTTTTAATTCCCCGTGTAAGAGACGCTGGTCGAACCAGCGTCTCTTACACGTAAAAAGTTTAAAAAAAAAAAATTATTTGTAAGCGCCTTATACAAAGGTTTTGTTAATTTATTTTTTTTCAAAGTTTATATATATATATTATTATACATGACTTACTCGTGTTTGGATGGCTCGTATGGGCTCGTTTGAAATCGGAATCGATCACGACCGATTTCGTTGGGTCCGTATTGATCCCAGCTTTCACCAGATATGTCTCTCGCTCGATTCTGATTTCGAACGACCCCATACGAGCCACCCGAACAAGCGTAAGTCTCGTGCGTACCTTCTACTGTAAATGGATATTTACAAATCCGTTCCTCCATATCACGCGATGAGAGACATATTTGGTGAAAGCTGGGATCAATACGGACCCAACGAAACTGGTCGTGATCAATTCCGATTCCTAACTGGTGAAAGAAGGTATGCACGAGATTTACGCTTGTTCGGATGGCTCGTATGGGCTTGTTCGGAATCGGAATTGACCACGACCAGTTTCGTTGGGTCCGTGTTGATCCAAGCTTTCACCAGATATGTCTCTCATCGCGTGATATGGAGGAACGGATTTGTAAATATCCATTTACAGTAGAAGGTACGCACGAGACTTACGCTTGTTCGGGTGGCTCATATGGGGTCGTTCGAAATCAGAATCGAGCGAGATACATATCTGGTGAAAGCTGGGATCAATACGGACCCAACGAAATCGGTCGTGATCGATTCCGATTTCAAACGAGCCCATACGAGCCATCCAAACACGAGTAAGTCATGTATAATAATATATATATATAAACTTTGAAAAAAAAAAAATTAACAAAACCTTTGTATAAGGCGCTGGGTTACAAATATTTTTTTTTTTAAAAACTTTTTACGTGTAAGAGACGCTGGTATTAAAAAAAAAATATGTATAAGAGACGCTGGTTCGGCCAGCGTCTCTTATACATAAAAAATTCAAAAAAAAATTTACCAGCTTCGGACGAGAGACGCTGGTTCTACCAGCGTCTCTCAAACATAAAAAAAACCCGAAGCTGGCATAAGTGCCTATATTGGGAATTTGTTTTGAAAAGAGCCTACGTCGGGAATTGTTTTTGAAAAAAAGCCCATTTTAGAAAAAAATTCCAACCTTGGTTGAGTTATAGTTTTATTAGATTTTATGATATACATGAAATATCCAACTGAAGGGTATCCAATTTATTCGAAAATAGTTGTATCGAAGAAATTAATGGATCAATAAAATATCTATATTTTATAAATTTTCTTTAATTATAATCTATTATATATGCAACTTATGAGATAAAATTTCCATGTTCTCAAAAAAACATTGCTAATGCCCTTAACATAAACAGTTCGTATTTATTAAAATTATGTTAATATGAATATAAGTAAACTATGTTAATATGAATATAAGTTAAACTACCGTTTATATAATTATAATTTATATATACCCGTACATGGCACGGGAATTACGCTAGTAATAATTAAGTTTGATCTTTTCTTTTTCCATATCTCTTGTTCTTTGATTTGGGATCAAAGGATTATCCTAGAGAGTGGGTTCTTTTTTATTTAGGATACTTCCGTTTCCGGGAACAGATACGATAAAAGAGAAATAGAATTCTTTTATTTGTATTGGTGTGGTTTCTCTACGCCTAGACCCCATTTGCATGGGAAAAAAAGATGAATATATTAACGGCGGATACAATAACAATGAAAATGGGCCTCCTCTAATAGTGAAAATCCTTCCCTGCTCAACAAGATTATTTATAAAGAAGAACTTAAACCAAAATAAACTTAATCTTTGATACGCAAAACATGGAGATTGGGAATGTGGCTCGTGAATATTCTTCATACCTTTAGTTAGTGATCACTGATCAGTTAAGCTACGTACCTTGATGCACTCTACTGTAAACTTGAGGATCATCTGCCAAAACCTTAAGAATCATGCACAAAACCGTAGTGACAGTCTCATGGCCTGAGAAAAGCAAACCCATAATACCAGCCGCCACATCCTTGTCGTCCTCACATACTTGTACAACATATGATAGGAACGTTTTATAACCAGAATCAGAAGAAGATTCCGCCATTGATTTTCTTTGGTGCTTCACTGTCTCTTCAATCTTAGACCTTAACAATATTCCTGCTTTGTGTGATCGGTTCATGCGAGTCCCTGGAAGATTTATCGGTATTGATTGCATGCCTAACCCTAACGTCTCCATTGGTTCATACAATGATTCAACTTCTTTAGGATCTTCCATCGATACAAAAAATCGACAAGCCAATGCGAAGGCATATCTCTTCACTGATGGATAAACCGTTATTACCTAGCTCGCGATCGTGTCCAATAAATACAATGTCACTATATTAGGTACGTGCATATCTAGATATATCATGATATATATACATTGCATAAAGATTCTTCTAATATACTCTATTCTTGTTTCCTTAAAATAGCCAATTATTTGGACAATAATAACCCAAAATTACAAACCTGTCCTCCATGCCAACCGGAATCCAAGTGATGTTGAGCCATTTCATCTATAACTCCAACGAAATTTTTGAGGCCATCAAGTGTGACAAACCGAAGGAGTTCCGGCTTTATATATCGATCAAAAGGAGCAACAAATTCATCATAGTTAAAGATGAGTTGAATTGGCCTAGGCATCCACCTCTTCACCAATTTGTTGGCATTGGAAAACAAGAACTTGTTCGCTGCAGGGCCACACAAAACCGCCACATGATCCCCAAGAATCGACGGTTTGAACGCGTCTGGAGAGTATTTGAGCATCCGCTTGAAGGAGAACTTCTCCAACTCGAGATTTCGCAAGTTTGACACAAACTCAATCGATTCTCCGATGATTGGAAGACCAGTTTTACCGGGTGGCAACCGGGGATTGGTGGAGGTTTTGGAGGTTGATGAGTAGTAGAAGGAGATTGTAAGTATGGAGAGTAGATACTAACGCACATGACAACAAGGGAGTAGTCACGTGACAGCCTATGAGTCATCCTTATTCTAGAATCATCTTGGATCATGTGTAGCAAGATTTGTTGACACTTGGCAATAGATCATTCATTCTTTTCATTGTAAGCCTAGTATATAAAGGCATTGTAAATAAACCCTTTAGAATCAGTGTGAAGCAGCAGCAACTTTCCTACATTCAAAAAATATCTTCTTTCATCTATCTATTTATCTCAGCATGGTATCATGAGCCAACAAAGGCCAACGCCTAATATCTAACCATGTCACCTCCAAACACATCTCCTTCCACCAGTATCAGCCTCCCTCAATCTCTCATGGCCTCCCACAATCCCTCCCTACCTTCATTCTCCTCCTTCATCACTGTCAAACTGACAGCTGATAATTTCCCTCTTTGGAAGGCTCAAGTAAGCCCCTATCTACGTGCACACAGCCTCTTTGGCGTTGTTGACGGCTCAAATCGATGTCCCGAACCAGTCCTTGATGCTGCTCCAAATCCAGCTTACTCTGAGTGGTTCACCAAGGACCAACTAGTGGTAGCCATACTCACCTCCTCCCTCACCGAGGCGGTGCTTGTTCAGGTCCTTGATTGTGTCACTGCTGCAACCATCTGGAATCGCCTACATGAGCTTTTTGCTGCTCGATCGAGTGCCCAAGTCGTGCATACAAGACTTCAGCTCGCAACCCTGAAGAAAGGAGGTTCCTCCATCACTGACTATTACAACAAAGCAAAGGGCCTAGTCACTGCTATTGAGGCAGCCGGACAGATCATCTCTGAATCTGAATTTGTGGTGTACTTACTCGCCGGGCTTGGACCTGAATATGACTCCCTGGTAACATCTCTTTCGACTCAGCCTATCTTGCCCTCTCCCACTCAGATTTTATCTCATCTGTTAGTACATGAGTCTCGACTCCATCTACAACATGCTATCACTCCTCCACTCTCAGTCAACAACACCACCAGTCCAAAGGTTCACTCCACTGAGAGCCGTCGTCGAGACTCATTCAGAGGTCGCAACAACTACTCTCGAGTTCGAGGCAGGGCTCCCTTCTGCGGACGTGGCAGCGGCACTACCTTCTCTGGGGCGCCGGACACCCGCCCTGTTTGTCAGGTGTGTGCTAAACCTGGTCATACGGCCTTAAAGTGCTACTACCGCTTTGATCAGGCTTACCAGGCAGCACCTCCTCGCTCTTTTCAAGCCCATCACACATCCTCTTCTTCATGGTATCCGGACACGGCGGCAACACACCACTATACTCCGGATCTTGCCAACCTGCGGACTGATGCTCTGCCCTACTCCGGCACAGAACAGGTGGCCCTTGGTGATGGTTCTCTTGTTCCCATACAACACTATGGTTCAGCACTCTTAAACTCTTCCTCATCTCCTCTTAAACTTAATCATATCCTTCATACTCCTTCATTAACCAAGAATCTTTTGTCCGTTAATCGCTTTTGTCTTGATAACTCTACCTTCTTTGAATTTCACTCTGATCATTGTGTTGTGAAGGATTCCAAGTCCCAGACTCCCCTGCTCAGGGGCCATGTCAGTAACGGTCTGTATGTCTTGCCTGCTTCGCCTGCTTCCACTCCCTCTGCTCATCTGACAACTGCTTCGACTACCGCCTCCACCACCTCACTCTGGCACAGCAGGTTGGGCCACCCGTCTCTCAAAGTCACGTGTTCTGTTCTTCGTCAATTGCAGCTACCTAGTTCTCCTAACCCTAAAGAAGGCTTCCCCTGTTCAGCCTGCTCATGGGCCAAGGCCCACGCTTTACCCCACCAGCCCAGTCCGTCTAAGTCCACAAAAATTTTACAATTACTGTTTCTTGATGTATGGGGCCCTTCACATTATCCTTCAACTAATGGACATCGTTATTTCTTATCTATTGTGGACGATTACACTAAGTTTGTGTGGATTTTCCCGTTTTCCACTAAAAATTTAGTCCCTACCATTGCTCAAAATTTCTTTCGCCTTATCTCAAACTTTTTCTCCACCAACATCATTTCCATTCAAACCGATGGGGGTACGGAATTCAAACCACTAAAAACTATCCTTGAAGCCAATGGCATTTCTCACCGCCTTACTTGTCCACATTCTCATCAACAAAACGGAAGTGTTGAATCTCGACATCGTCGCATTGTTGATATGGGTCTTACACTCCTTAAACATGCCTCCTTACCCCTTCCTTTTTGGGACTATGCCTTCCAAGCCGCCGTTTATCTCCTCAACCGTCTTCCCACCCCAACACTCAATAATTCTACCCCTTACACCGCCCTTTTTAACTCCCCACCGGACTACAAATTCCTCAAAGTTTTTGGGTGTTTATGTTTTCCCAACCTTCGCCCATACAACCGCTACAAGCTCTCTTTTCGATCCACACCTACCCTATTTTTGGGCTATAGTTCACACCACAAAGGGTATATTTGTCTAGATTGGGTAAACACTCGTATATACATATCTCGGGATGTTCTTTTCCACGAAACAGTTTTTCCATATGCCTCCATCTCCCTTCCCTCACAATCTTCAAATTCCCCTCTCAGTTCTCTACCCGCCTTGCCCGGATTATTACCCTCACCAGCCCAGCCCACATCATATCAGCCCATTTCTACTCCTTCTTCACTTGAGCCCAACACAAACTCTCCACATGTCCAACTCTCTCCAGCAAGCCCGATCCACTCGAGTCCTTCTTTTGAGTCTCCTGCTTCATCCCAAGAGAGCCCACCTACACCCACAACTTCCTCTCCACCTATGCAAACACGATCCAAACATAATATTTTTAAACCACTCCAGAGAACCGATGGCACAATTGACTGGCCATCCAACCCTAGCTGCTCCGCCACTACCATCGTCCCTGAAGAACCAACATGCTTCACAGAGGCCTCGAAACACCATGATTGGCGTGATGCGATGAAGACGGAATTCAAGGCGCTTATGTCCAATGGCACGTGGTCCCTCGTACCACCACCCTCCAATGCCAATGTTCTTGGCGTTAAATGGGTTTTCAAATCAAAGCGCCACTCCGATGGCTCTCTCGAGAGACGGAAAGCCAGATTGGTAGCAAAAGGGTTTCATCAAATGCAAGGAGTCGATTTCCACGAAACCTTCAGTCCAGTCGCTAAGCCGTCTACGATTCGACTCCTCCTGTCCATTGCCGCTATGCACAATTGGTCGGTTAGGCAGCTAGACATACAAAACGCTTTCTTACATGGCTCGCTGACAGAGGACGTCTACACCGCCCAACCACCTGGTTTCATTCATCCCCAATTCCCTCATTACATATGTAAGTTACATCGATCCTTATACGGTCTTAAACAAGCCCCTAGGGCTTGGTTTTCCAAACTGAGTGATGCCTTGATCACAATGGGATTCTCTGCCTCTCGGGCTGACTCTTCTCTCTTTACCTATCGTCAAGCCTCTGAGTATGTCTTTGTTCTCGTCTATGTCGATGATCTCCTCCTCATCTCCTCCCAACCTCACCTATCCACCTCCTTTATTAAAACACTCTCCCATCAGTTTCCTGTAAAAGATCTTGGCCCAGCTCACTTCTTCCTCGGTATTGAAATCCAAAGAAACTCCACTGGTTTCCTCTTGTCCCAATCCAAACACATTAGGGAACTTGTTGCCAAAGTGGGTATGACCAACTCGAAACCCGTAGCCACTCCCATGTCCATCACCACAGATTTCTCTATCCCATCAAAACCATTCCATAATCCCTCTCTGTTTCGTAGTGTTGTAGGGAGCTTGCAGTACCTCGCATTCACCCGCCCTGATATTGCATTTGCTGTCACCAAAATCTGTCAATATATGCACGATCCTTGTGACGTTCACTGGCAAGCTGTGAAGAGGCTTCTTCGTTACTTAAACTCAACTGTCTCATTACAATTTCATATCTCATCTGCTTGCCAAAACACATTGTCTGCGTATTCTGATACAGATTACGCAACTGATAAGGGACATCGCAGATCGGTGGGTGCTTACTGCATCTATCATGGTGCAAACCTGATCTCTTGGAGTGCAAAGAAGCAGGCCACAGTCTCTCGATCCTCCACCGAAGCCGAGTACCGCGCCGTTGCCCATGCCACATGTGAGACCATTTGGTTACAAAACCTTCTTGCTGATCTTGGCATATCTCTCCCTCAAGCTCCTACTCTATGGTGTGACAATCTTGGAGCCACTTACTTAGCTGTCAATCCCGTGCTTCACCACCGCATTAAGCATATTGCTCTCGACTACCATTTTGTGCGGGAAAGGGTCCAATGCAAGACGCTTGCTGTTGCCTTTGTGTCCTCGAAGGATCAAAAAGCTGATCTCCTAACCAAGCCCTTGTCATCAAAAAGCTTGGATCGAGGGGGAATACTAACGCACATGACAACAAGGGAGTAGTCACGTGACAGCCTATGAGTCATCCTTATTCTAGAATCATCTTGGATCATGTGTAGCAAGATTTGTTGACACTTGGCAATAGATCATTCATTCTTTTCATTGTAAGCCTAGTATATAAAAGCATTGTAAATAAACCCTTTAGAATCAGTGTGAAGCAGCAGCAGCTTTCCTACATTCAAAAAATATCTTCTTTCATCTATCTATTTATCTCAGCAGTAGAACAACACATAGCAATATTAACTCCATGGTTAGCTAGCTTATAATGTATAAGTTTCTCCACCATACGTTAATATATACACACACGCAAAGGTAGATGATCAACTTGGTTAGGAGACCGATGGTGTGCAATTATTAATTTCAAATTCACTGTCGGACCCATCAAAATAGCAAACAATTAGTAGCATTCAACCGCCTCCGCTCGATAGGGTTCCAGAGCAAACTATAAACGCCCTAATTTCCAATGCAAAAACTCGGTTGAGTTTTGAGCATAACCTGATTCGATCTTATTTTAATATTGTTATATTGTTATACTAAAACTGATATAATGCTAAGTATTTTTTGAATATTGGTTAGATTAAGTTATATGCTCTATGATTTCATATTGTATTTTTCAAATATGAATTATACTAAGTATTTGATAATGAAGGTATAATCTAACATAAACTTAGAATTTAAATCTAGCTCTAAAATTCTCATAACATAACTTTACAATTTTACTTTAATCGGGGGTCAAACGAAGTCTCAGCTAAACCGACAACACTGACATTTGTGTGTTCGTTTTTGTTGTCAATCAGCTCCAACTCATCCAAGCCAATAACTTTAATTCTTTTTTCAAACTGAGACATAAATCCATCTACAAACGGCAACAGAGTCTAACTATGTATTCAAATTCAGTCAGAATTTAAAGTCGGCTAAGGCGAGCTAAGAACATCAAACATAAACGATGGTGATCAAAATTTCTCCAAAAAGTTATTGGTCTGTCAGACAGCCATGCGATCAGAGACTGAACAGAGGACGATCCTCTACAGCAAGGACCAAGGCCGGAGCGACGTGATTTCCTCCTGTCTCCTTAGAACTCAAGGATACAGAGGTACGAGCATATAGAACAGATCCTGTTCAAGTAAGGTCGTGCCGATTCATGCTTGTTTGCTCTCTATATACTGCTTAATTTTCTTAACTGTTGTCGATGTGGGATGGCCATAGAAGTTTCTCTTCTAAACCTACTACTCCCGTAGTAAATTAGGCCCACCCATGAAAAATGACCAATGGGCCTTCATTCATACTAGAGAACAATCAGTCTAGACGAATAATTAGGCCCGCTAACTCCTAATATTCTTACTAGAGAACAATCAATTGCACAAATGAGGAATTAGAATTCACTAATTTGTATGTCTTGTGACAAGGATGATGTTGGATCGATTATCGTATAAAAACTCAAGGAACAAAAGCTATTGTTCCTTGATAAGTAGATAATGCAGAAAGACAAACAATAATGTAAACCAAACCTGGACACGATGATATATAGTGGAAACACCACAAGTACCAAAAAGTCTTCGAGGCGAAAAACCACTCCTCTCTAGCTTTCACTAGAGAGAGTTTGAACGAGTCTACTTGTTGTATGGATATCTTGATTACAATAGAACTTGGATCACTCACCTAGACGTCCTAGCTAGATCTCGGATCACTCTTCTCACTTGAATCTCAATCTCACACACGTAGAACAACTCTAAACCGAGTATTAGGTTTTCACTCTTCAAAGTCTTACTAAGCTAAGCAATTCCCATGCAATATATATCACACTAAATAGCTCAAACCTTTAATATTTTAGTTATTTAGAAGTCAATTGAGTCAGTTTTATTAGAGAGTCAAGCAGTTTCCACTTTTACAACATTATAGGAGTAGTGGGTTAGTGTTAGTAACTGCTACTTATTTCCCTATTTAAAGTCCTTGAAGAGTCAGTCTGTAACTGTCCAGATTTGAGAATTAAGTTTATGAAAAACGTAGGAAGTTTCCTGCACATTCCTGATTGTTAGATACTGACTTTCAGTGGGCTCTTGGGTGAGATCCTTGCCCAAGAGAAGAATCTATCATTTGGTATCAGAGCCTAACCGTTCCGAATGGCCAAATCCCGCCACCCCGACCCACCACCAATCACCTTTCAAAAAAAAAAACTACCAATCTAGCCGTTCTAATATTACCATAAATCTCACAATATCTTTCTAAAAGGAAATTGCTTCCTAATACTTCATTCACAAGGAAATCTCTTCCTAAGAAATATTTCCTTCCGTGTGACATTCCTACTTGTTCTCCAAGTAGTCACCCTGGGCCTTACACTTCGGCGCGCCGCCTAGATCAAATAAGGAAACAAAGCGGATAAGGAAATATTCCTTGCACGTAATATTTCCTTATTCCTTTGGCGCTTCTTCACACGCGCGTCCAATGCCCATCCTTGCCGAGTTGTCACTTTCCTTATTTGACGAGATCTTCTTTTCCTTCTTAATTTGACAAGATCTTCTTTCCTTCTTTGAAATACAACTCTTCCATAATTCTTCAAGTCCATTCTTCAAGATATCTTCGACCAATAATCTTCTTCGGATGAACTTATTCTTCACAACTGTCTTCCATTCGTCGTAACCTTACGTCTCATGAATTCCAGCAAGACTTCCTTCGTACCTGCTTGTACTTCCTTTGTTCCTGTGTACACACAGGTAGACTTCCTTCGTTCCTGCACACACTAGTAACAATACCTACGCACTCAAGTAAACCATTAGTGGATGTTTGTCATTCAATCAAAACCTCATCATATCTCAACAATTTCCCCCTTTTTGATGATGACAAACATCCTTAACAATAAGAGTATAAACATGAGACAAATATACTAGCTAAGGAACAAAGACTAACAAAGCACTAAAAATTCCCCCTCAGAAAAACAACGAACTACAACTAAGTCAAGAATTCCCCCTCAAGTCCTGCTATCCTCTAATTTCCCCCTTTTGGCATCATCAAAAAGAATAAAATAAGTCAACTTGCAACCTTAAGAGCTCATAAATCAAAACAACTTAAGCATAATTCTATTAAGATTAGCTGAGGCCCACGCCCTCCTTACATCAGACCACCAATAAACAAAAAAGAAATACAAGCAACCATAGACAACAAGAAGCATGAACAAAGTGAAATAAAAACAAACAGGAGACAGTAAAGGAGGCTAGGGAACAAAAAGTGGGGGTCGGATGTGCCAGGGAAAGATATGATCATTCTATGTCGTTACGAGGAGATGACTGGGGCAGGAGACTTTCAAGTGCCGTCTCTATTGTTTCCAGCTTGAGTCTCACAAGACTCATCTCCTTTTCAAAGATTCCTATCAGCCGTTGTTGTTGATCAGATAGACTAGCAACAACACGGCTCAACTTCCCTATGACATTCTGCGTTTCATAGACCATCGTTGGCGCTTCATTTTGTTCCCCCTTAGGGCTCTCAGACAAAACCTCCTCAGCATCTTCACTCTAAGCATCTTGAGCCCTTATCCAGCCTCCCTTCTCATCCTTCTTGAACTTCATTTTTCTCAGATTGCTCTCATCCAAATTTCTGTAGAACACGGCTTCACTCTCCTCTGAATACACCATTAGACTCTTCAAAATCTTTTTGACGATGCTGGGGTAGGGAAGTGCATGGGTTTCACTATTGCTGGCATGCTCCATGTGCAATAGAACGATCCTTGCAAGGTTTACCTGTTCCTTATTCAACAGCTTGTCCATGAGCATGAAATCTTGGATGAGGATGGTGTTCCTCTTCTGTTCTCGTGGCGTGAGGTTACTGATCAGGACGGAGTGAAGAAGACGGTTGACCACCCCCATGGAATTTGTCTTGACGTCGGCGTTTGGAGGATTTTCATCTTCACTGATCCTCTTCTTCAATTCCAAAGGCTGAACATCCTGCGGCCATTGTCCCTTGGGGTAGCTGCAGAAGCCTTCATGAGGAACCCCAAGAATGAAAGAGAGTTCGATGCTTGAGATGGAACAATGCTGTCCCCCTGCGGTAAACTTCCCCGTGATGGTGTGTGGTCTTTCTTCAAGTGAAAAGCTTCCATAAAACTCTTTGAAGAGCTCGGCATTGACGCTTTCTCCCTCAGCGAACAACTGTCCCCACTTCTGTGCTTTGAGAAGCTCGGACACCATCTCTAGTCCATTTTCCTTCATGAACTCTTCATCCAGAATCAATTCTCTCACAATTGATCTCCTTGACACATCTTTCGGCGACGGATTTTCTTTCTTCACGGCCACTTCCTTCCCCTTTCTAGCGCTCTTCCTTGACAAGGCAGTAACCCTGGCTTTTTTTGGCATAGGCGATTTGGGCTCAGGCGTCTCCTCGATCGTCTCCTCAGAAGTCTTATAACACTCATCTTGCTTGGGCGCCCTTTTCGGGTTTTCATCCCAACCACTCAATAATTGTTCCAGGCTCACAAAACTCACATCACTCAAGACTTATTTTTTCCCCAGCCTAATGTCGGTCAAGCCACCTTCTTATTGCATAGATCTTGCTATCCAAGGATTTTGTATGCCTTTTTTCAATTTTTGTGGCTTTTTCATACAATATATTCAATAAGCTCATGCAGATACAACCAACACCCAAATAATTACATGTGAATACATTCTCCTCCCCCATACTTAAACATTGCATTGTCCTCAATGAAATGGAAGACATAAAAACGAACCCAGGGAAGGAGACAGAAGACTCACATACAAGGTCGGATGACCTTCTTCCAATAAAACTCAAAGTGTGGTAGAATGAGAAACTAGATGAGCACTAAATGTAATCCAATAATGCATAGCTCATCTAAAGCAAAAGAAAGAATACCTCCAATGTAGAAAGTGACCCAAACAAATCAACTTCTTGCAAAGAACATGGTCACCAACAAGCTAAGCTCCAGCGAATGTAAATCTAGAATGATAGTACTAGTGAAACTAAACTTGATGTAATACAACTCCTTACTTTATTTTCTCTCATATTTTTTATGCACTCTATTTAATATAACTCCTGCATGTTAGTAGATAAAACATCATCTACTTTTGGGGGCTCTAAGAGATTCTCTAAAATAGGTTGCAATTCATCCTTACAAGTAGGCTTAATCACATCAATAGCACATAGAGAATTCTTATCAATGAGATCCATATCATATATATATTATATTCTACGTTATCCCCATCAAACTCCATAGAGAGATTCCCACTATTAACATCAATTTTCGTTTGTGCAGTTTTCATGAAAGGTCTACCTAACAGTATAGGTGTGACATTATTAGCATGCTCCATATCCAACACAAAGAAATCAGCAGGAAAAATCAGATCACCAACCATAACAAGAACATCTTCAACAACCCCTTTCGGGTACACAGTAGACCTATCAACAAGTTGAATAACAGTTCCTGTTTTATGCAAAGGTCCTAAGCCTAGTGATTCATACACAGAGTAAGGAAAAACATTGATTGATGCACCTAAATCTAGCATGGCTTTGTCAAATTTAGTTTCACCAATCACACATGGAATGCTAAATATGCCTGGATCACCACATTTCTTAGGCATGCGTTTTTGAAACACAGCAAAAACTTGTTCACTTATTTCAACTTTCTTCTTTCCTTTCAGTTTTTGGTTTCTTTTAATAGTGCAAACTTCTTTCAAAAACTTAGCAAATCTAGGAATACTCTTAACAAGTTTGAGCAAAGGAATGTTTACCTCACACCTACTAAAGGTTTCGAAGATTTCTTTGTCGTTCTCCAGCCTTCGAGTATCCTTCAATGCCTCAGGAAAGGGAGCAACAGGCTTCTGAGAGAATAGAGGTGGAAAATTCGGACGAACATAATCATCAATGTACTCAGGGGTCTCCCGGCGATCGCCATCAACAACTGGCGATCGCGGTCGCATAAATTGGGGTTCTGCAGGAGACCCGCGATCGCGGATCATCATCCGCGATCGCGGATTTGTGACGAGCAAATCTGGGCATTCTGGAGTGGCATGGCGATCGCCATCACCATATGGCGATCGCGGTCGGGATGTAGACCTTATTTTGCTCTGTAATTTCATGGCGATCGCCACTCAGGTCTGGCGATCGCGGTTTTGGCACAAAACAGTCGTCATAAGTTTTTCCGCTCCTCAAGAACACTGCACTGACGTTCTCTCTCGGGTTTCTTACCGGTTCCCTGGCCTCTAATTTACTCACAGCTTGAGCAATCTGTCCTAACTGATTTTCAAGATTTTGGATACTCGATTCCGTTTTAGCATTTTGTTGCATCACAGTTTGAGCTAAGGACTTGATCATATCTTCAACAGTCATAGAATTCTGAGGTCTAGGTTGCTGATAATTAATATTATGAGAGTCATACCTTGGCCTTGGTTGCCATCCACCAACAGCGTTTACCTCAGCATTGGGATCATGGAGAGAATCACTTTTCAGCATAAAAGACTTCATCATATCTTTCAGTTCATTCATGTCAGTCTGTAATTGATCTGAATTAATTGCTTTGAATGAGTGGGATCCATGTCTACTGCCAAACTGCCTTGATCTCTCAGCTAATTCCTCAAACATTTCAGTAGCCTGAGGTATAGTCAATCTTAAAAAATTATCTCCACAGGATGCATTCACCATTCGACGATCCTCATCAATCAGGCCACTAAATAAGTACATAAGGAGATCTTGGTCAGTATAACTATGGAATGGGCAGCTTGAGCAAAGCTTCTTAAATCTCTCATAATATTCGTAGAGACTCTCAGTTGAGTGTTGTTGAAGATTCGTGATCTTCTTCTTCAAGCTGCTCAGTTTTGTAGCTGGAAAATATTTCTCTAAAAAGACCTTTTTCATCTTAGCCCATGTATCAATACTCCCTGGAGCTTGATAATAGAGCCAATCATTCGCAGCGTCTTTCAGAGTAAATCCGAAAGCTCTCAGCATGACCTGCTCCTCAGTAACACCTCTTGGCTTCATACTAGAACATATGGCATGGAATTGAGCCAAGTGTTTGTTGGGATCTTCTCCTGCTAAGCCATGGAAGTGTGGTAGCTCATGAATTAAACCAGCTTTTAATTCAAAATTCACGCCTTCTTCAATCTCAGGAAACCTCACTGCCAAAGGTTGTTGGTTTAAGTCTGGGGCAGTGAGTTGCCTCATAGTAGGCAATGGCGGTCCATGTCGATCACCCATCTCGTTATCTTGGTTCAGAGATGCTCTTTGGTTCCGAAGGAACGTCCTTTCAATCTCTGGGTCAAAGGCAACAAGAGATGAATCAGTAGCATGGGTCTGAACCATAAAGGTTCACACCAAACAGTTGATAATTTCACAATTAACACAAAATCAGAAAAATTTCAATTCCCCGGCAACGGCGCCAAATTTGATGAGGCTAAAGTCGTAGTGTCAAATCAAAGAAAACCCTAAACACTAACTAGAGTATAGCAAGCAAGTAGAGGTCGAACCCAAGAGAATCAAAACACCAAATTAATGCAGTCAAGTGAAATATCAACTAGTAATAAGTAACCAAAAGGGGAGGGGGGTTTGATTGCAAGAACACACAAGTAACCAGTAACATGCAGAGGAAGTTTGGGTGAGAATATGATGAGAAGGGGTTTCACCTAGCAAGTATCCACACAACAGTCAATCAAGTTGATCATAGATTTATCTCACGTTCTATTCAATCCTAGGGAATGTTCCTATTCCAATCTTTAATATATCAGCAGGCCAACCGGTCCTGATAATACTTACTATTCAGCAATCAGGGAAACCTCTCAAGATTAGATGAAATAGCAGCAAAGGGCACATGAATTATAAGGATGCATGCAATAACTTACAACCGTCAAGTATTAACATACAATCAATTCTCTTTCATAAAAGCAATCAACTACCAGATCATGCATATATGAGTTCTACAATGACAAGGAATTCCACCGTATATTCCTAGTCTAGCAATAGAAAACTATCAATCAAACTAGGTGATCAAGCTAGCAAAACTAATAGAAATCAATAGATGAAGAACAAGAGAATTAATACAAACCCATAGGAAAAGAACAAGAGTTTAGAAATCTCACAACTTAATAACTGAAGGTTTCAACCGCTAAGTAAAACAATGGAGATTAGTTCCTGCTCATGGTTGCAGAACTAAATTGTCTGATGGAAAAGGTGATGATAGCCAAACAAGGCTGCCAGGGTATATAAAGAGTCTAACCCTAAAATAATATGGTAAAATATAATCCTAAAACGAAATAATAAAATAAGGAAAAAGAAATAAAACAAACAAAGGAAAATAAGGAAAGCTCGGAATGTCTTCGGCCTTGTTGTGGCGATCGCCATAGATGCCTGGCGATCGCGGTCGCTGATTTCTTCTCGAATGGCTTCTATTGAATGATGGCGATCGCCTGGATGGTAGTGGCGATCGCGGTTGGCGTCACAGAAGCTTCTTCATTCTTCAAGTCTTCAATCTTCTTCGGTTCTGATCTTCATTTCTTCACTTCTTAATAAATATCTCAGAACATAATAATGACTCGAAACACATATGATAATACTCCTAAACTAATGTAATAACCCCTAGTTACGCTATACAAAGTTCAGTGTATCACGTCTCCTCGATCGTCTCCTCAGAAGTCATCTGAGCAGCTTCTTTAGCCAATTGAGAGCGGGTTTTCCTTTTCCCGATGACGCTGCTACTGTTGCTCACCTTCTTTCCCTTCTGAGAGGAAAGAATGAGAACATTAGCTTCAAGCTCCTTTTCGAAGTCTTCTAGGGTTTCATCCTGCCTTGGCGCCGTCTCAGAGACGTCGCCGACAGGTCGAGACTCATCCTCGTCGACCTCGATGATTGGCTTATTTGGGGAAGGAGAAGCAAGGATTGCAGGGATAGAGGATTTAGTGGCTATGGGTTCTTTGTAGATAACAATGGCGGTCATGGGATCGATGATAGGAGACTCAGGGAGGGCAGGAGAAGGATTTTGGGACATGTAACCTGCGACGGCCAATTTCTGGAGGAGTGTTTCTAGGGTTTCATCGTTGGTGATGAAAAGTGTGGGGTTTTGGGAGGAGGAGTTGGAGGCCATTTTTGTGGAGCTTGGGAGTTTTTGAGAGGCAAGGGGGATGTAAGAGATTTCAGGAAAAATGAGAGCGTGAGGTTAGGGATTTGGGAATGTGGGTTTAAATAAGGGAGGAGAGAGATTTGCCCGGAAGAGCGAATTGTTTCATGAAGAGTTAGAATATTGGCCGTTTGAGATCTCCTTCCTTGTTCACACGCCACAATCATCACACAAGTACACACTTAGCAAACACTATTCTTTACCTTTCCTTTTTCACACGACAGTAATAATTGCTTCCCCATTTAATTTCTTGCGTCATTCCTCCTCGAGACGGCCACACGCTGCAGACACGCAACCCTGACACGCTGCGCCTCTCTTTCCACCCAATCAGACTCCTCGTGTGACAAAAACTTTCCTTTTCTTTCCAAGGCAATCCAAAAAGATCATAGTGTATGATTTGGGGGGTATCGTTACCAGAGATGGTACAAGAGAATATCATACGAAATAATAATAATATGGATAATTTAAAAAATCACGATGAGAGATTCCAGATGTGATGACATAAGATTGGCTCATAGGAATATACAATCATGATTTAGGCTTAAGGGACGGCTGTAGAGTACCTCTATCCTTTGGGGTTATAATGAGGGATCAAATCATCAAAAGGACTCTTTTGGGCTGAAAATAAGACCTTGTTCATGCAAAATGAAGTTTCAGAAAGGCATGCAATCATGTAAGTGATCATAGAGAGGAACGACATAATTTAGGAATTACACAAAGTTAATCTTACATAGAAATTAAGAGTTGTAGAGCTCTATGAGATTTAGGAGCAAGAGACAAGAAATCATTCAAGTTTCAGCCAATCATTGAAGGATTTCAAGAAATATAAGGAGCATTGAGAGAGGAAAACATACCTTAATGAGTTCCTTCCTTTCTGAGGTGATCTTGCTTAGTGCTCTTGCTAGGGAAGACTCATTTGTCCAATAACTAATGTCTTCATAAGAAAAAGTTTGCATAGATAGAGAGAGAATCTACGTACCTTTTTAACCAAGGTTAGCAAAATTCTGATTTGGGGAGCCTCCTGTGTGAGATGGTGTGTTCCCTTCGAGGTAAGAGTTCCAATTTTTTTTTTGATTGATAAGGAGGCTAAAATGAGCAAAGGAAAAAGAAAGTGGAAGCAAAAGAAAAGCAAGAATAAGAGGAACCGTACCTGTGGGGGAACACATCTTTATTTAGAACATACCTTTTTTTCTTGATCACTTGATTCGTGCTTGGGTCATCTTTGTATCTCTTTCCCCCTTTGACACAGTTGAGTTACTCAACAAGTCAATACCAAGGAGTGATGAATGAGTGAATGCCTTTGACCGGATCTGTTGTATCCTTCCTTTAATCCAGAGGGAGGGATCCCTCTAGATGTTCCGGTGAAGTGGCATGGAGCTAACCTTTGTTCCTTGTAAGTTTACTCTGTCTATGTACCAAGGATAGTTGCGCTTCACCTGAGAGAAAGGGTTAGTTTTTCCTTACCCAAGCAAGTCTTGGCTTGCTTGAGTTTTGTGGGACAGATCTATCGTTCATAGTGCCTTAAAGTTCAGATTGATTAACCTCAACCTTTACTTTAGGGGTACTTCTTGGTGATCCTCTTGATCCTATCCCACCTTGAGCATTCACACCCTTAGTCTTGGGAGTGTCTTTGGAGTGATCGTTGGATCCCATCTTTGACTCAGATTGAGTCTCCGATGTATCCTCTGATTTTCTCTCATTCTGAGCTCGGCAAGGAGCACGTATCTTTTCCTCAATTTGGATTCTGAGGGAACATTCATGCTTGTAGTGCCCTGTGTTACCACAGTGCCAACAAACACGATGTTGCTTGAGATTGACGTACTTGCTTTGTCCTGGCCAGATGGGAATGTTAGCTTTCCTGGACTCGAAGTCAATATGTGTCGGCTCTGTGTTTTGAAGTTGGCTCAACCAGATTGCATATGCTTTCTGCCCATCAAACCATGTGCTTATCCTTTCAACGAATTTGTTTCCCCCTAAGGACTCCACTTTGGTGACACACCTTTTGCAAGGGTTTTCCAATGATGGTTCCTTGGGTGATTCCAAATTCTCGTTAGGTGACTCATGAGTTTTAGGGTTTTTATCTGAGCCATATCTAATTCCACTGCGGGGCACAAATCGACTTGAGTAATCGGTTTTTAAGCCATTTATGTAGGATCTAGCATGCTCATCTAGCCACAACTTTTTCTTGTGATCCTCATCTTCCTTGAGTACCACAAGATCATTACACAACTTCTCATTCTCATGAACCAGAGAAAGCTTTGTATTTTCGAGCTCAGAAACCTTACTCTCAAGGGATATGATCTTGTTTTTGAGCCCAGGGCATTTTTCGCAAGAGCTGGATGAAGAAGAGGAGAGGCTTTCTAGCATGGTAACCTTTTCAGACAAAAGTCTTGTTTCGTTTACCAGTCTTGAGGGTTCCTCCTCTCTTTCATCTAATTTCTCTTGTATATCCCCGTTCTCTTCTCCAAGTCTTCTAACAATATGAATTAATTGAGTACTAGACATGCTTTGTAATTTAGTGATGATGGAAGAAAGACTTACCTCGGCTTCAGGTGTGCTCTCTTCGGCTGCCATGAGGCATACTTCCCTCTCACTCTTCTGGTCTTCTTGATCTGAGTCTGAATCCTCCCAGGTTGCCATCATTGCTCGCTTTCCTTCTGGAACGGGTGGTTCTCCCGCTCTTCTTTTGTAGCAATTTCTGGCAAAGTGACTAGTCTTCTGACAGTGATAGCATACGACTTCCTTCATGTCTTTTGTTCCGTCAGAGGGACGAGAGTCACTCCTTCCCCCTCTCCAAGCTTTACGAAAGGCACTTGTGATCAATGCTATAGTTTCATCCTCAACGTCTTCCATCTGGGATAGATCAAATGCTTTTTCAACTTTCAGGGCAATGGATTGACTCTTGTCAACCTCCTTTCTTCCTTGGAGATTTCTTTCGAGAATCCCTGAATGACTTTTGAGGGGGCAGACTAGATCTTCTAAGGATATATCTTTGATGTCGCTTTGTGCTTGTAGAGCATTGATGAATCCGTCCCACTTGGAGTTTAGTGCTTGCATGAATTGATGCGTAACTTTCCATTGGGGGATGTCTTCACCAAGAAATTCTATTTGGCTGACATATCCTTCGAATCTGGCATGAAAATCTTCCAAAGATTCGTTCTTTTCTTGGAGAGCCTTCTCATAGTCCTTTTGTGCCGCTAACAGGCGATTTCTCTTCACATCGCTACTTCCTGAGTAGGTTCTACTATGTGCATCCCATATTTCTTTTGTAGTTTTGTATTTTAATACCTTTCTGAGATCACTTGAACTTAGAGCCATGTGAAGGATCTTCTTGGCCCTAGCATTCTTCTCCAAGACTTTGTAATCTGCATCATCGTAGTCGATTCTCTTCTTCTCTTTGGTCTTGTCTTCCCCGACAAGGTCCAGAACATCTATATCTCCGAATTCAATGACCTTCCATAGTTGGGCATCAAGGGATTGAGTATTGGATTCAAACTGGATTGCCCACCAGTCATACTCTCCCGACTTCAGTATTGGGGGTTTCCAGAACGAGTCGTTGATTGCATTGTTGGATGACATTTTTTCCTGCAAAGCTAATTGAAACAATCTAGAGACCAGGCTCTGATACCAATTGTTGGATCGATTAGCGTATAAAAACTCAAGGAACAAAAGCTATTGTTCCTTGATAAGTAGATAATGTAGAAAGACAAACAATAATGTAAACCAAACCTGGACACAATGATATATAGTGGAAACACCCCAAGTACCAAAAAGTCCTCGAGGCGAAAAACCACTCCTCTCTAGCTTTCACTAGAGAGAGTTTGAACGAGTCTACTTGTTGTATTGATATCTTGATTACAATAGAACTTGGATCACTCACCTAGACGTCCTAGCTAGATCTCGGATCACTCTTCTCACTTGAATCTCAATCTCACACACGTAGAACAACTCTAAACCAAGTATTAGGTTTTCGCTCTTCAATGTCTTACTAAGCTATGCAATTCCCATGCAATATATAGCACACTAAATAGCTCAAACCTAACTACCAATCTAGCCGTTCTAATATTACCATAAATCTCACAATATCTTTCTGAAAGGAAATCGCTTCCTAATACTTCATTCACAAGGAAATCTCTTCCTAAGAAATATTTCCTTCCGTGTGACATTCCTACTTGTTCTCCAAGTAGTCACCTTGGGCCTTACACTTCGGCGTGCCGCCTAGATCAAATAAGGAAACAAAGTGCATAAGGAAATATTCCTTGCACGTAATATTTCCTTATTCCTTTGGCGCTTCTTCACACGCGCGTCCAATGCCCATCCTTGCCAAGTTGCCACTTTCCTTATTTGACAAGATCTTCTTTTCCTTCTTTGACAAGATCTTCTTTCCTTCTTTGAAATACAACTCTTCCATAATTCTTCAAGTCCATTCTTCAAGATATCTTCGACCAATAATCTTCTTCGGATGAACTTATTCTTCACAACTGTCTTTCATTCGTCGTAACCTTACATCGCATGGATTCCAGCAAGACTTCCTTCGTACCTTCTTGTACTTCCTTTGTTCCTGTCTACACACAGGTAGACTTCCTTCGTTCCTGCACACACTAGTAACAATACATACGCACTCAAGTAAACCATTAGTGGATGTTTGTCATTCAATCAAAACCTCATCATATCTCAACAGATGAACTCTATGATAAATATATATGCACATTACTAATCTACAAGCAACATGGTATTTTTACAAGGATGAACTCTCGGAACCGTCCAAAACCAATTCAAACCGGAACGAATCATATTATGAATAGTCTGATGTCGATTTTGTTTCATGATCTCATTCAACCATGACACATTAGTTCCATTGGTTTGGAACCGACTTGAAACCATAGGTTGAAACGTTTATATTTTATATTCATTTCACGAATATAGCATATTTTATACTATTGGTACATGAAAAAAAATGTACTTAATATATTACAAAGTTCAACCCCTTTATTTTTCAAAAAAAATATATTCAAACCTTGGTTTTGGTTCCAATGAGAATGATGCAACTCATACATTATCACGTATGCACACACGGTGTGTAAGTGTCACAAATAGTCTACAACACTAAATATTATGTGCATGGGCTATAACGTGCATCATCCTCATCTAAAGACCATAACTGTAATTTATTGTTCCTATTTCTTTTCTTATTAACGATTTATCAATAAAAACAAATTCTTTTTCTTATATTTTTAGTTTGGTAATTTAATTTATAATAAAAAATGAAAAGATTTTAAAATTAATGTAAAACTTTGATTTGGAAAAAGTTCGAAACGTAATCATTTGAAACCAGATGAAATTCAATTAAAACCATAACCAAATTGGCATAAGAACTGAAATCGCTAGATTCGGCAAAGTCCTATTCCGGTTTTGGTTCAAGATTTTGCAAAATCGAAGTCGGGTATTCCAAAACTGTGAGCATGTCCGTTGAATAAACATTGTGAAACCAGTTTTGCCCTAACATTTTGAATCAACCT
The DNA here is from genome assembly GCA_029168935.1 of Oxyria digyna. Taxonomy (NCBI): domain Eukaryota; kingdom Viridiplantae; phylum Streptophyta; class Magnoliopsida; order Caryophyllales; family Polygonaceae; genus Oxyria; species Oxyria digyna. The sequence goes on along the minus strand of JAPVLV010000010.1, from coordinate 8,160,492 downwards.
CGTTCCTTGTTGTGTACTTGTATAAGTAGGTTGACCAGTTTTAATACAACAAATCTGTATAAGAACTTCTAAGAACACAAAATAAGGAAGAAGATAAACTAGAGAATCAATGTTCATAAGCAAACAACGAAACTCTACCTCAAGACCATGAACTGGCTGCTTGAGAACTCAGACAAACGAGAGAGAGAAGAGGGAAGAAAGATTTCTATTGAATTTGGATAAAATGTACAAATGGTTGGTTCCACTATTTATAACCAAATTCTGTTATTAACAACTCCCTAACAGAATTCTAACCAACCCATTCAATTCTGTACACGTGGCATTACAATTGAAATGCTCTATCAAATCTCCCCCTGTTAGAAGAACCTTGTCCTCAAGGTTCAAAGTCTGGGAATTTCTTTTGAAGATCATACAAGAACTCTCAGGTGGCCTCTTCTGTAGACTGGTTAGACCATTGAACCAACACTTTGGTGGCTGCTTTGTTCTGTCTGTTGACCATCTTCCTCTCCAAGATAGCTATAGGTTGCTTCTCAAATAGGTCTGGTACGACTGATGGCAATGTAGAAGAAGTTACCTCTGATCCCACATGCATGCTTCTTCAATTGTGACACATGAAAAACTGGATGGACACGAGAGGATGAAGGCAATTGTAACTTGTAAGCTACTGCACCACATTTGTCTAGTACTTTCTAGGGCCCAAAGTATCTAGGAGAAAGCTTCTGATTACTTCTCAAGACTACACTCTGCTGTCTATATGGCTGCAACTTGACATACACAATATCCCCAATCTCAAAACTCCTGTCACTTCTGTGCAAATTTGCATAATGCTCCATTCTGTGTTGTGCCCTGGCCAAATGGAACTTCAGTATCTGTATCATGTGCTCTCTGTCTTGCAAACTTCTAGCAACCATGTATACCTTAGATTCACCAGGCAAGTATGGTAAATGGGTTGGTGGGGCTTGACCATAAACCACCTCATAAGGTGTGAGTTGAGTAGAGGTGTGATAAGTAGTGTTATACCACCACTCAGCTAGAGGTAGCCACTTGCTCCAATTCTTAGGCTGATCTCCACACATACATCTCAAATAGGTTTCTAGACACCTATTAACCACCTCAGTCTGGCCATCTGTCTGAGGGTGGTAAGCAGTGGACACATTCAAAGATACCCCTTGTAAGGTAAAAGACTCCTTCCAAAAATCACTCATGAAGACTGCATCTCTATCACTGGTGATAGATTGAGGGAATCCATGTAATTTGAATACATGATCCAAGAAGCATTGGGCTACTAAAGCTGCTGAGTATGGATAGGAGAGTGACATGAAATGTGCAGCTTTACTCAATCTGTCCACTACTACAAAGATGAAAACTTTTCCATGAGACACTGGGAGGCCTTCAATAAAATCCATAGTAATATCACTCCATACACCTTCAGGAATGGGTAGAGGTTGCAAGAGGCCCGGGCTAGCTGACCTGTCATACTTATTTGTCTGGCAAATAGTACAACTCTTAATGTAATTCTGAATTTCCACGGCCATTCCTTTCCAGTAGAATAATGCTTTCACTCTCTGTAATGTTGCATCTCTTCCTGAATGACCACTTGTCCCAGCACAATGAAGCCATTTCAATATCTCATTCTTCAATTTAGAATTATTTCCATCTACCAACTTCCCTTTTCTCCTAAGCTGATTGTGTAGCCATGTGTAATGCTTTTTTCCTCTTTTATCTTTCTTGAGAGTGTCAATGATGGTCTGCAATCCCAAGTCAGAAGTATAGCAATCTATGATAGACTGTAAGAGGGTTGAATCTAGAACTGTAAGTGCCATGCTCATGATTTCAGTGCTCTCAACTCTAGACAAAGCATCAGCTGCCACATTATCCTTCCCTTGCTTGTACTGAATGTCATAGTTGAACTCTAAGAGTTTAGGAAGCCACTGTTGCTGGACTGGAGTGTTCAATCTTTGCTCAAGCAAATATTTCAAGCTTCTCTGGTCAGTTTTGATTGTGAAGTGGTTGTTGAGAAGGTAATGTCTCCATTTCTTCACAAAAAATACCACTGCTAATAGTTCCTTCTCATAAATTGAAAGATGAAGTTGCCTCCCTTTAAGGTTCTTGCTAATGTATGCTAAGGGATGACCCTCTTGCATTAATATTGCCCCTATTCCATAACCACAAGCATCTGTTTCCACAACAAATTTCTTATCAAAATCTGGTAAAGCCAACACTGGTGCTTGGCACAAAGCATTTTTCAAGGCTTCTAATGCTATATTGGCTTCTTCATTCCATTGAAAACTATCCTTCTTCAGCAATAAGGATAGTGGCTAGAAATCACACCATAATTCCTCACAAATCTTCTATAATATCCAGCTAAACCCAAGAACCCTCTCAGCTGCTTAAGAGTCTTTGGCACTGGCCATTTAGCCACAACTTCAACCTTCTTAGGATTTGTTGCCACCCCTTTATCTGCAATGTAGTGCCCCAAATATTCAACTCTATTGACAGCAAAAGCACACTTGATTCTCTTTGCAAATAGCACACTCTTCCTCATAGTATCAAACACAGCTCTAAGATGGATGACATGCTCAACTAGATTAGCACTGTATATCAATATATCATCAAAGAAAATTAGCACAAATTTCCTAAGGAATGCCCGGAATACTGAGTTCATGAGATACTGAAATGTGGCTGGTGCATTTGTCAACCCAAAGGGCATGACCAAGAACTCATAGTGTCTATTATGAGTCTTAAATGCAGTTTTGTGGACATCATCTTTGCTCATTCTCACTTGATGATACCCTGCTCTTAAGTCTATCTTGGAATAAACTTTAGAGCCCTCTAATTCATCCATATGGTCTTCAATAAGAGGAATGGGAAACCTGTCTTTAATTGTGCTGGCATTCAAGCCTCTGTAATCCACACACATCCTCCAAGTGTTATCCTTCTTATTGACCAAAACCACAGGAGAAGCATAAGAACTTGAGCTAGGTTGAATTACCCCAGAAACCAATAACTCCTTGACCATCTTATCAATCTCATTCTTCTGATAGATAGCATATCTATATGGCCTCTGGTATTCTATGATCATGACCCTCTCTGAATGGTGGCAGTGCCTTTGGCTCCTAAAAAATATCTCCATAATCTGCTAACAAAGCTGCAATTTCAGGAACCATCTCAGTTTTGGCCTCTAAAGCTTGCAACATACACTCATACTGCATTACTGTCATATCTCTTACACAGATCATGGCAATTTGTCCTTCTTGAGACAAGGTTCTATTCATCTCTTGTGCCTTGATCTCCCTTACTGAACCTTGGTTAATCCCTTGTAGGACCAACTTTTTGCTGCCTAACTTGAACTCCATTGTTAAGTTCTTGAAGTCCCACATGATCTTTCCCAAGGTCTCAAGCCACTGTACAAGAACCATATCACAACACCCCAAGGGAATTACCATAAGATCAGCCTTGAATGGTGTCTGTTGAAATGACCACTCAAACCTTGTAATCTTAGCTGACACATCAATAGTGCTACCATCTTCTACAGAAACTTTAGTCAATCTAGAGGACACCAGCTTGCAACCTAACTATCCAGCCACTTTCTGATCAATGAAATTATGAGTGCTTCCTGAATCTATGAGGATGAATAAAGCTCTCTTACCATGTACACCCTTGACCCTCATAGTTTTGTATGTTGAGACACCAGCAACTGCATTCACAGATATCTGAACCTCTTCTTGAACCTCATCATTTTCAGCTTGCTCCTTATCCTCATCCTCCTCCTCCATTTCCATAAAGAACAGCTGGCCCTTCTTGTTCTTGAGATAGTGATCTGGTGTGTAGGGTTCATCACATTGGTAGCAAAGGCCTTTGGCCCTTCTTTCACTCATTTCTGCAGCTGTCAAAAACTTCCTACCACTCTTAGCTGGCTCATTAGCTTTCACAGTCTCTCCTTCCTTGTGCCCTGAATGCACCCTAGGTACAAAATCTTTCTTGAAACTCCCTTTGTTGAAATTGGAAGACTTCCCCTGATTGCTCATCTTTGGGTGTGCCATCTCATACAATTTCCCCAATGTAAAGCACTGCCTAATAGAATGTGGTTGAAACATTCTTAAGTGCATATGAGTATCAATCCCGAGCCTTGCTAGATAAGCACTAACCAAATACTCCTCTAACAATCTCACTCGAGTTCTTATTGACTCAAATTTCTCATTATAAGCAACAATTTCCTCAGTTTCCCTCAATTTCATCAAATCTGCTATAGGATCATCCACTACTTCCCCAAATCTTTCTAACAACAACACTTTATAAGCTGACCAGTCAAGAAATCTACCTCTTGCTTCTTCCTGTGTCACTGTGGATTGATGCCAACAAGCCGCCTTGTCTTCCAAGTGAATTGACGCCAGATTGACCTTGATATCCTCAGGTGTCCTATCAATGACAAAGAATTGCTCACATTTGAAAAGCCACTCTTTGACATTGGTTCCCCCAAATCTTGGGAAGTCTAATCTTGATAATCTGGTCAATCCCGAATATCCCTGATTTGGATTCCCTCCTTGTGGCCGATCTCGCAGTGGTTAGATGGGAAAATGGAGGCGTCAGTGATCGCCTTTGCCCTGTATCTGGCTGTGGAGAAGGAACTAAGCCCACCAGAACAGACGAAGAAGCCCTATTGTTCAATGCTTCCATGGCGTCGAAGATCTCCTTGGAAAATCCCGCAAACTTTGCTCATAAAGACTCATCGATACGCCCAGTTAATTGCGAAAATTGTGCCTCAATTTTCCCATCTAACCTGCTTTCAAGCTGCTCCTCCAAGGTGATGAATCTTGAACTGAAAGATTCCTCCATCTCACGCACTGTCGCCTCTCGCAGAAGCATCTGAGCTCGCGTTTCCGCCATTGACAACAATACTCCAAGGTTCGCTGGTTACTGATACCAATTTAATACAACAAATCTGTATAAGAACTTCTAAGAACACAAAATAAGGAAGAAGATAAACCAGAGAATCAATGTTCATAAGCAAACAACGAAACTCTACCTCAAGACCATGAACTGGCTGCTTGAGAACTCAGACAAACGAGAGAGAGAAGAGGGAAGAAAGATTTCTATTGAATTTGGATAAAATGTACAAATGGTTGGTTCCACTATTTATAACCGAATTTTGTTATTAACAACTCCCTAACAGAATTCTAACCAACCCATTCAATTCTGTACACGTGGCATTACAGTTGAAATGCTATATCAAGTTTATTACAATATGTTGTAACAGAACGAGAACTTCAGTGAGAGCAGCTTCATCTTCCTCTCCTTTCTCTTTTAGATTTTGACATTGTTATATGTTCGCGGTTAGAGTTATTTACTTTGTAATGTGAATCAAGGATCGGGTGTGACACGGTGCAAGGAATGGCTTCAAAGATCTTCAAGGAATCGTCAAGCAAAGCCCAGAAATGGACATCTCGAATAAGCTCTCAAACACGATGTTATTTGATGTGCTTGGAAAAGGGAAAGATATAACTCTCAATGTTGAATCTAGGAGAGTTTGGGATAGGCAGATCAATTCAACATAGGATATAACGCACCTTAGAGAATTGAAAAGAATGGATAAGCACCTAATACTCTTGTGGATATGACTCACCACTCAAGTTTAGGAGAGATCAAGATTCAAGAGATATGACTCACTCTTGAAACAAGACCAACGATTGTTCTTGAGTTCTAACTTTGGATATGACGCACCAACGGAAGAACTAAGAGTTTTGAGAGTTTGATATTACACCCAAACTCAAGATAAAAGTGAGCTTTCAACAATTCTCAATAAGAGGTTTTTCATCAAGTCAAAAGCTGAAAATTACAAAGGAAGAGGTGGCCTTTTATATTGTTTTTGGCCTGCCTCCTAAGGTAACTTTCTAAGGCTTTCAAAGCCTGAATTAACACATAAAAAACGTCCAAAATAAAGTCTAAAAACATATGCCTTAAAGGTGTTCAAGGCTGAATTAAAACAATACCATAAAGGAAAAATGCAAGAAAGGAATGTTGGCATAAGTGTGCCTAGGATTCCATTTTTGATGGGCTGGCTCTTCAAGGCTCTTCCTTGGCTTCCGAGGGTGTATATGGTTTAGGTTGGATGTGAGAAGGAAGCCCATAAGTGTGTAGGCCTTTCTTGAGTTGGGCGCCCAATTCTTTGTCCTTGGCGTGAGTGATCCGCCTAGGCATGTCTTGGTCTTGAGGCGCTGACTTTTCTTGGGATTTGCTTATGTCCTTGACTTGGAGATGGGATGGAATCACATCATCCTCCCTCCCTTCAAAATGATTCGTCCTCGAATCTAAGTGCCCTACAAGAATGACAAAAAAATGAAACTCGAGCATGGTCATCGATCGGTTGGTTGGATTGTGATTCATCACTCCTTTTCAAAACCTCCTTGCGTCGCTCTGATACCAGATAATGTGAATCAAGGATAGGGTGTGTCACGGTGCAAGGAATGGCTTCAAAGATATTCAAGGAATCGTCAAGCAAAGCCCAGAAATGGACATCTCGAATAAGCTCTCAAACACGATGTTATTTGATGTGCTTGGAAAAGGGAAAGATATAACTCTCAATGTTGAATCAAGGAGAGTTTGGGATAGGCAGATCAATTCAACATAGGATATAACGCACCTTAGAGAATTGAAAAGAATGGATAAGCACCTAATACTCTTGTGGATATGACTCACCACTCAAGTTTAGGAGATATCAAGATTCAAGAGATATGACTCACTCTTGAAACAAGACCAACGATTGTTCTTGAGTTCTAACTTTGGATATGACGCACCAACGGAAGAACTAAGGTTTTGAGAGTTTGATATTACACACAAACTCAAGATAAAAGTGAGCTTTCAACAATTCTCAATAAGAGGTTTTTCATCAAGTCAAAAGCTGAAAATTACAAAGGAAGAGGTGGCCTTTTATATTGTTTTTGGCCTGCCTCCTAAGGTAACTTTCTAAGGCTTTCAAAGCCTGAATTAACACATAAAAAACGTCCAAAATAAAGTCTAAAAACATATGCCTTAAAGGTGTTCAAGGCTGAATTAAAACAATACCATAAAGGAAAAATGCAAGAAAGGAATGTTGGCATAAGTGTGCCTAGGATTCCATTTTTGATGGGCTGGCTCTTCAAGGCTCTTCCTTGGCTTCCAAGGGTGTATATGGGTTAGGTTGGATGTGGGAAGGAAGCCCATAAGTGTGTAGGCCTTTCTTGAGTGGGGCGCCCAATTCTTTGTCCTTGGCGTGAGTGATCCGCCTAGGCATGTCTTGGTCTTGAGGCGCTGACTTTTCTTGGGATTTGCTTATGTCCTTGACTTGGAGATGGGATGGAATCACATCATCTCGGGTGTGACACGGTGCAAGGAATGGCTTCAAAGATCTTCAAGGAATCGTCAAGCAAAGCCCAGAAATGGACATCTTGAATAAGCTCTCAAACACGATGTTATTTGATGTGCTTGGAAAAGGGAAAGATATAACTCTCAATGTTGAATCAAGGAGAGTTTGGGATAGGCAGATCAATTCAACATAGGATATAACGCACCTTAGAGAATTGAAAAGAATGGATAAGCACCTAATACTCTTGTGGATATGACTCACCACTCAAGTTTAGGAGAGATCAAGATTCAAGAGATATGACTCACTCTTGAAACAAGACCAACGATTGTTCTTGAGTTCTAACTTTGGATATGACGCACCAACGGAAGAACTAAGAGTTTTGAGAGTTTGATATTACACACAAACTCAAGATAAAAGTGAGCTTTCAACAATTCTCAATAAGAGGTTTTTCATCAAGTCAAAAGTTGAAAATTACAAAGGAAGAGGTGGCCTTTTATATTGTTTTTGGCCTGCCTCCTAAGGTAACTTTCTAAGGCTTTCAAAGCCTGAATTAACACATAAAAAACGTCCAAAATAAAGTCTAAAAACATATGCCTTAAAGGTGTTCAAGGCTGAATTAAAACAATACCATAAAGGAAAAATGCAAGAAAGGAATGTTGGCATAAGTGTGCCTAGGATTCCATTTTTTATGGGCTGGCTCTTCAAGGCTCTTCCTTGGCTTCCAAGGGTGTATATGGGTAAGGTTGGATGTGGGAAGGAAGCCCATAAGTGTGTAGGCCTTTCTTGAGTTGGGCGCCCAATTCTTTGTCCTTGGCGTGAGTGATCCGCCTAGGCATGTCTTGGTCTTGAGGCGCTGACTTTTCTTGGGATTTGCTTATGTCCTTGACTTGGAGATGGGATGGAATCACATCATCCTCCCTCCCTTCAAAATGATTCGTCCTCGAATCTAAGTGCCCTACAAGAATGACAAAAAAATGAAACTCGAGCATGGTCATCGATAGGTTGGTTGGATTGTGATTCATCACTCCTTTTCGAAACCTCCTTGCGTCGCTCTGATACCAGATAATGTGAATCAAGGATCGGGTGTGACACGGTGCAAGAAATAGCTTCAAAGATCTTCAAGGAATCGTCAAGCAAAGCCCAGAAATGGACATCTCGAATAAGCTCTCAAACACGATGTTATTTGATGTGCTTGGAAAAGGGAAAGATATAACTCTCAATGTTGAATCAAGGAGAGTTTGGGATAGGTAGATCAATTCAACATAGGATATAACGCACCTTAGAGAATTGAAAAGAATGGATAAGCACCTAATACTCTTGTGGATATGACTCACCACTCAAGTTTAGGAGAGATCAAGATTCAAGAGATATGACTCACTCTTGAAACAAGACCAACGATTGTTCTTGAGTTCTAACTTTGGATATGACGCACCAACGGAAGAACTAAGAGTTTTGAGAGTTTGATATTACACACAAACTCAAGATAAAAGTGAGCTTTCAACAATTCTCAATAAGAGGTTTTTCATCAAGTCAAAAGCTGAAAATTACAAAGGAAGAGGTGGCCTTTTATATTGTTTTTGGCCTGCCTCCTAAGGTAACTTTCTAAGGCTTTCAAAGCCTGAATTAACACATAAAAAACGTCCAAAATAAAGTGTAAAACCATATGCCTTAAAGGTGTTCAAGGCTGAATTAAAACAATACCATAAAGGAAAAATGCAAGAAAGGAATGTTGGCATAAGTGTGCCTAGGATTCCATTTTTGATGGGCTGGCTCTTCAAGGCTCTTCCTTGGCTTCCAAGGGTGTATATGGGTTAGGTTGGATGTGGGAAGGAAGCCCATAAGTGTGTAGGCCTTTCTTGAGTTGGGCGCCCAATTCTTTGTCCTTGGCGTGAGTGATCCGCCTAGGCATGTCTTGGTCTTGAGGCGCTGACTTTTCTTGGGATTTGCTTATGTCCTTGACTTGGAGATGGGATGGAATCACATCATCTCGGGTGTGACACGGTGCAAGGAATGGCTTCAAAGATCTTCAAGGAATCGTCAAGCAAAGCCCAGAAATGGACATCTTGAATAAGCTCTCAAACACGATGTTATTTGATGTGCTTGGAAAAGGGAAAGATATAACTCTCAATGTTGAATCAAGGAGAGTTTGGGATAGGCAGATCAATTCAACATAGGATATAACGCACCTTAGAGAATTGAAAAGAATGGATAAGAACCTAATACTCTTGTGGATATGACTCACCACTCAAGTTTAGGAGAGATCAAGATTCAAGAGATATGACTCACTCTTGAAACAAGACCAACGATTGTTCTTGAGTTCTAACTTTGGATATGACGCACCAACGGAAGAACTAAGAGTTTTGAGAGTTTGATATTACACACAAACTCAAGATAAAAGTGAGCTTTCAACAATTCTCAATAAGAGGTTTTTCATCAAGTCAAAAGCTGAAAATTACAAAGGAAGAGGTGGCCTTTTATATTGTTTTTGGCCTGCCTCCTAAGGTAACTTTCTAAGGCTTTCAAAGCCTGAATTAACACATAAAAAACGTCCAAAATAAAGTGTAAAAACATATGCCTTAAAGGTGTTCAAGGCTGAATTAAAACAATACCATAAAGGAAAAATGCAAGAAAGGAATGTTGGCATAAGTGTGCCTAGGATTCCATTTTTGATGGGCTGGCTCTTCAAGGCTCTTCCTTGGCTTCCAAGGGTGTATATGGGTTAGGTTGGATGTGGGAAGGAAGCCCATAAGTGTGTAGGCCTTTCTTGAGTTGGGCGCCCAATTCTTTGTCCTTGGCGTGAGTGATCCGCCTAGGCATGTCTTGGTCTTGAGGCGCTGACTTTTCTTGGGATTTGCTTATGTCCTTGACTTGGAGATGGGATGGAATCAAATCATCTCGGGTGTGACACGGTGCAAGGAATGGCTTCAAAGATCTTCAAGGAATCGTCAAGCAAAGCCCAGAAATGGACATCTTGAATAAGCTCTCAAACACGATGTTATTTGATGTGCTTGGAAAAGGGAAAGATATAACTCTCAATGTTGAATCAAGGAGAGTTTGGGATAGGCAGATCAATTCAACATAGGATATAACGCACCTTAGAGAATTGAAAAGAATGGATAAGAACCTAATACTCTTGTGGATATGACTCACCACTCAAGTTTAGGAGAGATCAAGATTCAAGAGATATGACTCACTCTTGAAACAAGACCAACGATTGTTCTTGAGTTCTAACTTTGGATATGACGCACCAACGGAAGAACTAAGAGTTTTGAGAGTTTGATATTACACACAAACTCAAGATAAAAGTGAGCTTTCAACAATTCTCAATAAGAGGTTTTTCATCAAGTCAAAAGCTGAAAATTACAAAGGAAGAGGTGGCCTTTTATATTGTTTTTGGCCTGCCTCCTAAGGTAACTTTCTAAGGCTTTCAAAGCCTGAATTAACACATAAAAAACGTCCAAAATAAAGTCTAAAAACATATGCCTTAAAGGTGTTCAAGGCTGAATTAAAACAATACCATAAAGGAAAAATGCAAGAAAGGAATGTTGGCATAAGTGTGCCTAGGATTCCATTTTTGATGGGCTGGCTCTTCAAGGCTCTTCCTTGGCTTTCAAGGGTGTATATGGGTTAGGTTGGATGTGGGAAGGAAGCCCATAAGTGTGTAGGCCTTTCTTGAGTTGGGCGCCCAATTCTTTGTCCTTGGCGTGAGTGATCCGCCTAGGCATGTCTTGGTCTTGAGGCGCTGACTTTTCTTGGGATTTGCTTATGTCCTTGACTTGGAGATGGGATGGAATCACATCATCCTCCCTCCCTTCAAAATGATTCGTCCTCGAATCTAAGTGCCCTACAAGAATGACAAAAAAATGAAACTCGAGCATGGTCATCGATCGGTTGGTTGGATTGTGATTCATCACTCCTTTTCGAAACCTCCTTGCGTCGCTCTGATACCAGATAATGTGAATCAAGGATCGGGTGTGACACGGTGCAAAGAATGGCTTCAAAGATCTTCAAGGAATCGTCAAGCAAAGCCCAGAAATGGACATCTCGAATAAGCTCTCAAACACGATGTTATTTGATGTGCTTGGAAAAGGGAAAGATATAACTCTCAATGTTGAATCAAGGAGAGTTTGGGATAGGCAGATCAATTCAACATAGGATATAACGCACCTTAGAGAATTGAAAATAATGGATAAGCACCTAATACTCTTGTGGATATGACTCACCACTCAAGTTTAGGAGAGATCAAGATTCAAGAGATATGACTCACTCTTGAAACAAGACCAACGATTGTTCTTGAGTTCTAACTTTGGATATGACGCACCAACGGAAGAACTAAGAGTTTTGAGAGTTTGATATTACACACAAACTCAAGATAAAAGTGAGCTTTCAACAATTCTCAATAAGAGGTTTTTGATCAAGTCAAAAGCTGAAAATTACAAAGGAAGAGGTGGCCTTTTATATTGTTTTTGGCCTGCCTCCTAAGGTAACTTTCTAAGGCTTTCAAAGCCTGAATTAACACATAAAAAACGTCCAAAATAAAGTCTAAAAACATATGCCTTAAAGGTGTTCAAGGCTGAATTAAAACAATACCATAAAGGAAAAATGCAAGAAAGGAATGTTGGCATAAGTGTGCCTAGGATTCCATTTTTTATGGGCTGGCTCTTCAAGGCTCTTCCTTGGCTTCCAAGGCTGTATATGGGTTAGGTTGGATGTGGGAAGGAAGCCCATAAGTGTGTAGGCCTTTCTTGAGTTGGGCGCCCAATTCTTTGTCCTTGGCGTGAGTGATCCGCCTAGGCATGTCTTGGTCTTGAGGCGCTGACTTTTCTTGGGATTTGCTTATGTCCTTGACTTGGAGATGGGATGGAATCACATCATCCTCCCTCCCTTCAAAATGATTCGTCCTCGAATCTAAGTGCCCTACAAGAATGACAAAAAAATGAAACTCGAGCATGGTCATCGATCGGTTGGTTGGATTGTGATTCATCACTCCTTTTCGAAACCTCCTTGCGTCGCTCTGATACCAGATAATGTGAATCAAGGATCGGGTGTGACACGGTGCAAAGAATGGCTTCAAAGATCTTCAAGGAATCGTCAAGCAAAGCCCAGAAATGGACATCTCGAATAAGCTCTCAAACACGATGTTATTTGATGTGCTTGGAAAAGGGAAAGATATAACTCTCAATGTTGAATCAAGGAGAGTTTGGGATAGGCAGATCAATTCAACATAGGATATAACGCACCTTAGAGAATTGAAAATAATGGATAAGCACCTAATACTCTTGTGGATATGACTCACCACTCAAGTTTAGGAGAGATCAAGATTCAAGAGATATGACTCACTCTTGAAACAAGACCAACGATTGTTCTTGAGTTCTAACTTTGGATATGACGCACCAACGGAAGAACTAAGAGTTTTGAGAGTTTGATATTACACACAAACTCAAGATAAAAGTGAGCTTTCAACAATTCTCAATAAGAGGTTTTTGATCAAGTCAAAAGCTGAAAATTACAAAGGAAGAGGTGGCCTTTTATATTGTTTTTGGCCTGCCTCCTAAGGTAACTTTCTAAGGCTTTCAAAGCCTGAATTAACACATAAAAAACGTCCAAAATAAAGTCTAAAAACATATGCCTTAAAGGTGTTCAAGGCTGAATTAAAACAATACCATAAAGGAAAAATGCAAGAAAGGAATGTTGGCATAAGTGTGCCTAGGATTCCATTTTTTATGGGCTGGCTCTTCAAGGCTCTTCCTTGGCTTCCAAGGCTGTATATGGGTTAGGTTGGATGTGGGAAGGAAGCCCATAAGTGTGTAGGCCTTTCTTGAGTTGGGCGCCCAATTCTTTGTCCTTGGCGTGAGTGATCCGCCTAGGCATGTCTTGGTCTTGAGGCGCTGACTTTTCTTGGGATTTGCTTATGTCCTTGACTTGGAGATGGGATGGAATCACATTGTTTCTTGAATTCCGCTCTTCCATTTATCAATGGATCTCCGTTGTCCACACAATTAAGTTGGGCTTGATAATTGTTATTTGTTTAATTGACACTCAAAATAATAATTTTTAACGGCAAGTCGTTTTCATACATACCTGTAGGATCTGTATGTTAGTATCAAGGGAACTGTGACAAAGAGTTGTTCAGTTCCTAGGCACAGCGGAAGTAATATAACAAGTTATCAACACAATTACTTAAGGTGGAAACCCTAGATAACCAACTAGTTATCTTTGGATGAAAACCACCCCTCTTTCGAGGATTTAAAAGGTCTACTTGTATATTCAATCAATGAGTTTAGAGATGAACGAGATTACAAACTTATTGCTAAGTACTAACCTAGTTCCTATCAGAAACTCTTACATGATAATACCTGTGAACTTACTTGATGTTCTTTTGCAAGAACACTTCAAGTTAACCTAATTAACTCGAGATCTTCCAAATATTTCATAGACAATATTACAACAAACTTTAGCAATATCCTAACAAGGAAAAGATCTTCTACAAGATCTTCTCGGGTCGCCGCCCACTCTAGGGTTGGAAGTAACACGGATGTAACGCAATTCCTTCTGACTTCCCTTAATACTTCATCAGCTTCAAATCTTCAATCTTTTCATCTGAAATATCAAGATAAACTATACCATAGTATATGCTAAGGTTGTCATCGTGAAAACATAGAGTAATAGTGGAAAGGAACCTATTGAGGAACCATAGTTCCTCAGGTCCTTATCCCAACAATTACCCCCTTTTTGATGATGACAAACTCGTATAAGTGTAATCACAGAGACAATAGGCAAATATGAATATAAGTCTCAGGACAAAGATACTTAGATCAAAAGCTTCAAATGGTTCCCCCTTAACCTTTGAATTTTCTAACAAGTTCCCCCTAAACATGATACCAGTCCTATTGGTTCCAAGATTTCAAAGTATATTCCCCCTTTTGACATCATCGAAAAGATATGAAGATAATATAAGGAACAATGATGCAAAACATGAACGTGCAAGACTCACAAGGCATAGAGCATCAAAATATTATTATTGTCATTCATGATCCCAAAGACAACTGCGACTCATACTAGCAAACACAAATAGATAACAAAAACCATGAAGGAGAGAGAACAAAAAAAACAGAAGGATTGATGTGCTGGGAGAACTATGCCAACTACATCGGAGGAACTGCTAGAGGGACCCTATCCTCTCTGTGCAGTGAGAGCTTCGGCGAGCTTGAAGAAAGCAGTGCTGAGGTCACGAACAACAGCCGTAATCTCTCTCAGTTCCTCAACAATCTCAGAGGAGGCCTCCTCTTGATCTTCTACAGGAGCGGGTCGAGCAGGTAAGTTTCTGGAGGGCCTTGACTTCTTGGTGACCGTCTCCTCCACCTTGAGACTGTTGATGTAGGAGTCGTCCATCTTGTGGGAGAACGACGTCTCTCCCTCTGCTGCCGGGTAAATGTCAAGTCTCTCCAAGAGAGCCTTGATGATTGTAGGGAACGACAGGGAGTGGGATGGATGGCTGTGGCAGGCCTGCATGTGATGCATAATGATCTTCGGCAAGTCTAGCAGCTCCCCAGAGATAATCTTATCCATGAAGACAACATCAACAATGAGGACAGTGCTCCTCTTTTCCTGGCGAGGAACCACGTTGTTGATGAGGAAGGCGTGAAGCAGCTTCATTGACAAGGAGAGGAACCTGGTGTTGAGTTCCTTTAAATCCGGGTTCCCAAAGACGGTCTTGGCATAGTCGCTTTTCTTTGTGGGCCAATGCTTTTTGGGGATAGCAAAGAACCCAGTTCCTGTTGGAATGCCTAGGACCGAGGAGATCATCTCCGTGGTGATCTTGTACAACTTCCCCCGGATATTGACCACTATATCCTGGGGATCCTCAACCTCCGACAAAGAAGCGAATGACATGGAGGAGTAAAATGATCTGATTACCCCCTCATTGACGCTCTGGGGAGCGGAGAACAGTGATTCCCAACCTTGGGAAGTCAAGAGGGAGCCAAAGGTGTCAACTTCGCTCAGTTCCGAGTTCCAGAGCTCGGGGTCCACAAAAAGAGGACCTAAGATTCGCCTCTCTGCAAATTCCGGTTTGAGAGAGGTGGTGGCGGTGGCGAGGGAGCTGGAGGAGGAGACTATATGATATACGTACGCTGGAGCGTCTCCCAGAGCAACCCGTGATGCGATCCCGTAGCCGAGGTGAAGGTTGGGAAGATGATAAGAGGCGATGTTGTCAAAGATGGGCTGGAACTAGGGCAGAGTGGAATGGACGTATCGGGCGTCCATTTGAAAAGATCTTTGGTCAGAATATACTTCTTGGGCCTATCTTGGCCGTGTCCAAAGTTGAAGCCCAACAGAGGCCCAATGACCAAGATATGGCTGCTGCAAGGACTGAACTTGTTTCTGTTCGTTTGGGAAAATGGAAGATCGGATTAAACTCTCCTTTGGATATGTTTCAGTAATTGGGCTTATCTTCATTGTGTCCAAATTTGAGGCCCATTCGAGATTGGACGAGGCCGCCATGATCGGAACAAGTTTCAAGATTTTAGGGTTTTTCTAGGGTTTCCTTTCTTGGGAATCAAGTCATTCATGAAGGCTATTTAATGTGTGTTTTTCTAGGGTTTTAGGCAGATTAGACAAATTGAGAATTGAGATTTATGTTTTAGTTTTGACGTCTTTAGCTATAGCTTTGGATTATATTGAAATGCAAGAAGTCAACGCTTAGTTTGATATTGTCCGAGCCAAGCTAGTCTACCTAGATCGACGACTGAGTCAAGGTTGATAACACTCATCGAAGGCCAAGGTTCGATCGATCGTCTGCCACAACGATCTCTCGAAGCCATCTCAACATCGACTTCCTCAACATCCACCCCAAGAGAACGTTTTCAGCCTCATATATTCGATCCTGCAGATTCGTCTGCCATCATTTGGTATCAGAGCTAAATGAGGTAAAACGTTCTAGTTTCGTATTCCCTTTTCTTGAAGTTTACTCACTCGGGTGTTTTGTTCAGATCTACCTTAAGCCGAGAGGGTGAGAAATTTTTTCGGCCAAATCCTCCTCAAAACGTGTGACGAGCGCCAGAGAGGAGAGTGTAGCCGACAGAAGCGAGGGCGTCTTAGCCTAGGGACGGCGGACGGCCAGGGTGAGCCAAAACCCTAATCCATTCTTACCCTAACCAACCCATAAAGGGAAGAATCAGGTTTGAAGATTTTCTGTTAAGATTTTGTGCAACTATTTTCAGAAGGAAATCAGAAAAAAATCTTTTTTTAATTCGAATTTTGAAAAGGGCATATGAGCGGGAGGCGTTTTCAAGCTCCCTACCCTTCCACGGCCAGTCGACCATTTAAAAAAAACGAGTTTTGTACAACCCGACTAGCCGAAGAGAAATCCGGCTAAGGCGAGAACGTTTTAGGCTAGTAGCCTTGTTTGTTTAAGGTTGAGCAGGACCCGGGCTAGTTCCCTTGAGAAGTCCCAAGGGCCAAGCCAAGTGAGTCAGGCTAGTAGCCTCGAACTCCGCCCCGGCGCTTTCCCGCCCGGGGCGGCTCTAGAGATTTTCGAATTGTATCTTGCATTTTTTCGTATTCTTACGAAAATTATTGTTCAAAATTCTTTGCGGAATAATCTCAACCGAATCTTCCATTAACTTTTGGAAGATCCTGTTTTATCCAGAACCTCATCCCGAGCCCAAACCGAGAGAGAACCTTCTGAAAAGGGAAAGCGTGAGGAATTTCGAGCCTAGGGCTGCGAAATTAAACGTTAACCTAATTTCGTCTCTTTTATTTCAAGTGGGCTAACAATCTTGCAGGGGAAGATTACGAGGAGAATCGCCAAGTTGGCAAGGCGGGACCCACCGCTCGAGCGGGAGCACACACACCGAGGCGCGCGCAGCCGCGCCTAGCGGGCAGGCCTTTGGGCCGGCCGAGTGGCCCTTCCCCCTTCCCACCTCATTTTTCCAAAAATACAAAAAAAAAAGGGGAAGATCTTCTTGTTACCATATCTTGTTATTTGTTTTATTTTCCTTTCTTTTTAGGAAAATAAAAGATATTCTTTATTTGCAAGATAAGTTGTTACCAAGTTGGTGAGATCTTATCTAACCATATTGAGATTTTCTTTTATTTTCTTATTTTCCTTTTTAATTCCTTTTTAGATATTCTAGATTTTATTTCCTTTCCTTTATTCTCTTGTAGGGATTTTATTCTTGGAAAGCAAGCCTCCATAATTTGAAGAGACTCTTGAAACCCTACAAACAGAGTCGGCCGACCCCCCCCCCCCCATACACAAATCGTCTTCGTTCCAAAGCCAAACCTAAGGATCCATTCATGGATCGTCAAGTGTTTGACGTTGGTTGGACTGATCATAGATATGCCAACTGGGAGGACATGAGCTACTCACATGGTCAATACTTGTCGATGAACCGCTCAGGATATGACTACTATGGAGCCCAAGCTTATGGAGCGACATATGGGATTGTTCAAAGGAGGAAGAAGAAGGTGAGCTTCAATGAGCAAACTAGGGTCTACCACTATGATGATCTTTCATATTGTGAGGATGTGCAACAACTAGAGGATCAAAGACTTGATTTTCATGACATGAACCCACATATGAGCAATCCTTATGACCAGTATGGTTCAGCTCTGCAACCTCGAATTCGAACACTTGACATCATATGTGTTATGTGTGGAGGAAGAGGTCACTTGGCTGATATTTGCCCAAATCGCAACTACATCTACGAGGATGAAGTTGATGAAACCCAAACCTCAGATGTTGTCAATGCTTCTGGAAAGGAGGACGTCCGAGAAGTGGCACACGTTGATGACAAAATGGAGTTGCAACTAAACGCCCAGGATGTGATTGAAGAAGTCGCCAAAGAAGTAGGGGAAAAAGCCCTGAATGTAGTCCCTGGAAAGGCTCAAGACGAAGGAGCTCGGAACCAGAACATTGTTGTAGAGCAGGCTGTAGAGGAGAACAACCAGAAGCCAAGAAAAGAAGTAGAAGAGGCCAACAAGGACGTCATCACCTCAGAAGATGTCGATGAGCTTAACATAGCTAAGAAGAGCCTTTCTGCCATCCACTTGAGGAATCATCATTTCCGGGAAGGATCCTTTACCCTCTCCTCTTCTCGTTTGTCTTTTATGCCATCTGTTGGATATATGCATAGTGTTCGATATTCATATCTCATGCATCATGTGTTTCCCCTGTTTCGTATGCTTGTTGGTTTGCCTAGGAATGCCTATTCTGTTTGTAGTAGCACTATTAAGCACATACATAGGCATAAGAAGAAGAGCTTAAACTGTGCATGTTGGTTTTCATCTAATGTGCATACTGATTACAAGACAAACTCTCTTGTCTTTCATGAGTCTGCTGTATATGATCAGTCTTCTACCAAGTACTATCATGCTCCTTTTAAAGACACATCATATAGGTTGCATTCATGTCTCAATGATGCTTTCTCATTCCCGTATACTTATTATATTATGCCTAACATGTTTAGGAATCCAATTGGGAATAGAAAGAAAGGTGGCATAGTTATTGCTTGCATCTTGGTATATCCTTTGCACTTAGGCTTAGGATTGTCGTTCATTGTTATCTATGATTGTGCATCTTGCTTTCTTAGAGTCATAGCTAATCATTCATATGCTATTTATGTGCTTATGACTAGAAGATAGGTTGCGCAATATGAAGGGAAGTTTTCTCACTTTTGCAAGCATGACTTCTAGTACTACACTTCAAGCTTTGCTCGATTCAAGTAAATATTTATGTCTTGTTGTGTGTCCAGATACTTGTTACGTGACGCTCCTTTTTGCAGGTCAAGAAGATTCGAGGTCGAATCTTTTCAAAGGAAGGGAGGATGATGTACGTACGTCGGAGCTTCATCAAGAGCTGGGGCATTATTCATCTTTGGCACCCATGACTGTATGGGTGAGCTCACAAGGGCCCCATTTTCAAGACGAGCTGAATTTAGAAGAGCAAGAGGATTCGAGGACGAATCCTTTTCAAGGGGAGGAGGATGATGTACGTATGCTGGAGCGTCTCCCAGAGCAACCCGTGATGCGATCCCGTAGCCGAGCTGAAGGTCGGGAAGATGATAAGAGGCGATGTTGTCAAAGATGGGCTGGAACTAGGGCAAAGTGGAATGGACGTCTCGGGCGTCCATTTGAGAAGATCTTTGGTCAGAATATACTTCTTGGGCCTATCTTGGCCGTGTCCAAAGTTGAAGCCCAACAGAGGCCCAATGACCAAGACATGGTTGATGCAAGGACCGAACTTGTTTCTGTTCGTTTGGGCAAACGGAAGATCGAATTAAGCTCTCCTTTGGATATGTTTCAGTACTTGGGCTTATCTTCATTGTGTCCAAATTTGAGGCCCATTCGAGATTGGACGAGGCCGCCATGATCAGAACAAGTTTCAAGATTTTAGGGCTTTTCTAGGGTTTCCTTTCTTGGGAATCAAGCCATTCGTGAAGGCTATTTAATGTGTGTTTTTCTAGGGTTTTAGGCAGATTAGACAAATTGCGAATTGAGATTTACGTTTTAGCTTTGACGTCTTTAGCTGTAGCTTTGGATTATATTGAATTGCAAGAAGTCAACGCTTGGTTTGATATTGTCCTGGTTTGATATTGAATTGCAAGAAGTCAACGCTTGGTTTGATATTGACCACCTGTGAGATCGATCTGTGTTTATACATAGTTCGACCTCAAAACCTTGAAAGAACCCTAGGTGGATTCCTTGGGTTAGTTCGAGTCAAGTGAGTCTTTCTAAAAGACGTCACTTGCTTATCGTGTCCGAGCCAAGCTAGTCTACCTAGATCGACGACTGAGTCAAGGTAGATAACCCTTGTCGAAGGCCAAGGTTCGATCGATCGTCTGCCACAACGATCTCTCGAAGCCATCTCAAGACTTCCTCAACATCCACCCCAAGAGAACGTTTTCAACCTCATATATTCGATCCTGCAGATTCGCCTGCCATCACTGTTGGCTTGGCAGATCTGGTGCGAGTGGCGACAGTGTTGGGCTTGGGCTTCTTAGCCTGTCGACCACCGTGAGTGGTGGTCTTGGTGATTAGAGGCTCATCATCATCAGCCTCTTCCCTGAGGCGCTTGAGGAAAGCGTTGCCTACTCTCTCCGGTTCGGGGACGCTGGGAGGATGGGAGGGATTATCCATGGAGTGGGGAGAGAAGTGCTGCTGGGATTTGGCGGGAGAGTGAGCAGAGGCGTCACTCTTGGCAGGGTTGGGGACGAGATTGGTGGAGCTCTCTGGAGGAGGAGGAGATGTGGCCGGAGATGAGGGGGGAGAGACGTAGGGTATGATGGCCATGGCTATGGGAGCGGGGGAGGGTGATTTTTGTTTGGGTGGGGAGGCCATTTTTGTGGAGGGCAGTGGGGTGGAGGAGGATGAGGGGATGTCGGCTTGAATGACTGCCTCCGATGGGAGAGCGGAGGCCGATGTAGTTTCCTTCTCCACCTGTAAGGACCATAGTCGGAACCACGTTGCAACTGCTCGTCAGTTAGGATCACGGGTTTGTTTTGAGCGGCCATTGGAGCTTTTGAGAGATTAGGGTTTGAGAGTGTAGAGTTTGAGAGGAGGCGAGAGAGAGATAAAATTAGGGGAAGGGAAAATACGGTTTAGAGCAGCCCTTAAATATTTCTCACACCAAGATCATAGGGAAATCCTTCAAACGGTCACAAAATGATCTTCCCCAATCACCGCTGATTCAAACGGTCACAAAAATCCCTATTTACTCGGCCTTAGTTTCCATAATCATTCCAGCCCCAACGTCCATATTTCTCAGTCAATATTTACCACAAAATCGATCATCATTACCCTGCAAAAATCGGCACAAGGAACTAAGTGGAAAAAGCAGTCTGTCAGGCGGCTTCGCGTGTTTCCGAGGCAGAGAAGCGTGCGACAGAGGAGAAGCGAGAAGTTCTTTTCACAGTTCTGTTTTAGTAGTTGGCAAGGAAGGGTTTGGATGCATTTATGTGATAGGTAATAAAATTAAAACAAGAATACACATCCAAACAATATAAATCAGGGAAGGCCAATTTTGACACAAACATAAACAAGTTCCAGAGTGGTGCTCGTATAAAGAAGATCATAGGAACAGTTTATGTAAGTCAAGCAAGGGAGGGTCTATAATCAATCTTCATTTCGGCTTATATTGTGGGTTCAAATAGATCTGATTGATTATTTTGTGTTCAAAGAAGTACGATTTTGTCAATTTATCATGAGTGAAAGCAAAGTCCGTATATTATGCACGTCACAAAGACAATAACATTTTTTGAATGAATATGACTACAGAATCAAGGACCATGTAAGCAAGCAGGGAACCATAAAATCAAACAATCATTTACTAGTCAAGACAGGGAAATATACAAAGAAACTCAGAACCACTAATCAATGGCAATCATGCCCAGGAGTAACCTAAAGTATTCAAAAGGTTCTCTATTTAGGGCTTTAGTAAAGATGTCAGCTATTTGGTCCTCAGTACGACAATGTTCCATGAGAATGATACCCTTTTCCACATTATCTCTAAGAAAATGGTGCCTTATGTCAATATGTTTAGACTTAGAGTGAAAGACAGGATTCTTAGATATACTAATGGTGCTAGTGTTATCACAAAGAATTTTTAGTGGACCATAGGACTTACCAAAGTCAGCGAGTTGTTGCTTGAGCCATAGGAGATTTGCACAACAAGCTGCAGCTGCGATGTACTCCGACTCGGTGGTTGAGAGGGAAATGGATGATTTATTTTTAGATGCCCATGACACCAGGCAAGGACCAAGGAACTGAGCCATCCCTGAGGTGCTTTTCCTATTCTTGAGATATCTTGCATAGTCAGCATCAGTGTAGGATAGTATTTCAAAATCATCACTTTTAGGATACCATAGGTACAAATTTTTCAGTTCCCTTGAGATATCTAAGGATATGTTTGATTGCAGCCAGATGTTTGACTCTTGGATCTGCTTGGAATCGCGCACATAAGCACACTTAGTACATGATATCTGGACGACTAGCCGTCAGGTATAGAAGGGAACCAATCATTTGCATGTAGAGAGATTGATCAGCCTTGATGTCTGTGGGAACCAACTTCAGTTTCGTTATAGGAGAGATTGGAGTGGCGAATGGCTTAGAGGAACTCATTTGAAATCTGTCAAGGAGTTCCTTGACATACTTTTGCTGATGAATTTGAGTTCCCGTGCGAAGTTGATTAATTTGCAATCCCATAAAGAATGTGAGTTTCCCAATCATACTCATTTCAAATTCGCTGCTCATGAGATCCTTGAACTTCTCTACAAGGGACAGATTAGTGGAGCGAAAAATAATATCATCGACATAGACCTGGACAACCAGGATGTCTTCATTTTGTTCAAGAAGAAATAGAGTTTTATCAATCAAACCTCTTCTGTATCCATTGGATATCAGGAACTGAGCTAACCTGTCATACCACGCTCGTGGTGCTTGTTTGAGTCCATAGAGAGCTTTGTCGAGGAAGTACACATGATCGGGTCTGCTTTTGTCCTCAAAACCCGGAGGTTGCTTGACATAAACCTCTTCTTGAAGATATCCATTTAAGAATGCAGTCTTGACGTCCATTTGGAAAAGTTTAAAACCCTTATGAGTGGCAAAGGCGATCATGAGACGAATGGCTTCCATTCGAGCAACAGGAGCAAAGGTCTCATCATAGTCAATGCCTTCTTGTTGATAGTACCCTTGGGCGACAAGTCTTGCTTTATTTCTGGTGACCATGCCCGAGTCGTCAAGTTTGTTTCTAAAGATCCATTTGGTTCCAATGATAGTTTTGTCTGAAGGACGAGAAACCAAACGTCAAACTTTGTTCCTTTCAAATTGATGAAGTTCCTCATGCATGGCATGCACCCAGTCCGCATCATTTAGGGCTTCCTTGTAATTCTTAGGCTCAAGGACAGAGAGGAACGCTGTGAAGGCACATAAGCTGTTCAAAGAGGATCTGGTGGAGGGACCTGTCTTGTCAAAAGGAGAGATGATCTGATCAACTGGGTGAGAGCCCTTGTATTTGTAGTTGACTACA
Source organism: Oxyria digyna (assembly GCA_029168935.1). Classification (NCBI taxonomy): domain Eukaryota; kingdom Viridiplantae; phylum Streptophyta; class Magnoliopsida; order Caryophyllales; family Polygonaceae; genus Oxyria; species Oxyria digyna. Next base: position 8,137,123 of record JAPVLV010000010.1, on the reverse strand, counting down.
GGAATGGATGATGAAGAGGGTTCATTATGAGGAACCGTAGTGACTTCGTTCTCATTTGAGTCTAGGTTCTCTGAGGAAGGATCAGGAGTTGAGTCAGAGGAACCGGGAATACTGGGAGGAGATTCATCATTTTGCACAAGGGAACTGGATCCAGGATTTTGATTTGGATATTCCTCAGGTTGCTCATTTGCTATTCCGGTAGGATCTAAGGAGAATTCAGGTATTGAAGAGGAATCTGGAGCAGAGAGATCTTCTTCTTCGTCAGCATTAATGTCACTTGTGGGAAGTACTTGTGAAAACATATGGAAAGCAAATTCATTGAAAACAACATGAATGGATTCTTCAAACTTGGAAGTCCTCGTGTTGAACACTTTGAAGGCTTTCCTGTTTGAAATGTATCCCAAGAAGATCCCTTCATCACTCTTGGGATCAAATTTCCCAATGGGAGATTTGCCATTGTTGTGGATGAAGCACTTGCACCCAAAAACCTTAAGATTAAATATGTTGGGAACTCGTCCATGAAGAAGTTCATATGAAGTCTTCTCAATTTGGGGGCGAAGCATGGCTCTGTTTAGAATGTAACATGCAGTGTTGACAGCCTCAGCCCAAAATCTTTGAGAGAGGCCAGCTGAGATGAGCATAGTGCGAGCCATATCTTCAAGAGTCGGATTCTTTCTTTCAACCACTCCATTTTGTTGAGGAGTTTTGGGCGCCAAAAAGTTGTGAGTAATCCCCTTTTCCCTGCAAAAGGTTAAGAACTTTGCATTTTGGAATTCGGTTCCGTGATCGGAACGAATAGCCTTAATTTTATGTCCCAGTGACATCTCGAGAGTGGGAACTATTTCATAGAATCTATCAAACACTACGTCTTTTGATTTTATGAAAATAGTCCACGTGTATCTCGAGAAGTCATCTACAATCACAAGAATGTATCTATTACCTCCAATACTTTGAGTACGCATAGGACCACAGAGGTCCATATGTATCAATTCCAGAGGTTTGGAGGTACTTATAACAGTTTTAGGTTTGAAGGAACTACGTACCTGTTTGCCTCGAACACATTCATAACAGAAGTCAGATTCATCTACCTTGATGGAGGGTAGGCCCTAGACAAGTTCCTTTCTTTGAAGTTTGTGAATGAGATTTAGACTTGCATGACCAAGTCGTTGATGCCACAGAGTAGATTTGTTCATCATTGTGGCAAGGCAGAGCTTTTCTTGTGGAGAGTAGCTATGGTCAACGATGTAGACATTATTGAACCTCTTACCTTTGAGGAGAGTCTTCTCAAACTCAGGATGAATCACAAAGCACTCGGAGGGAGTAAATAAGACATTGTTCCTGATGCGTTCCTGGCCTCGAAAAGGTCAAGGATGACTTGCTGGAGCGATCTAGATCTCGTAGGGAGTCGGCCTTCTCAAGAACTGGTCGAGTTTGGGAACTCGAAGGGCGGCGGAAGACTTGACAGTAACTGGGGAACTGAAGGATAGTGATGTTGTTACTTGTGGCAACAAGCAACAATGATGGAGCGGATCAATTGTAGAGATGAAGTGGATGTAAAGTGTAGGTTTACGTAGGGTTTGGTAGATAAATACACCGGGGAAGAGGATTAGAAGTAAGAAGAAAGGATAAAGAAGTTAGACTTTGTTTGGTGATGCCTAGGGGATTAATAAGGAGATGTACTCAACTTTATCAATTAATCCAAAAGCTAAACGTGATATTAATGAAGAAGGCAAGCAATATATATAGGCGAGCCTTTACAAAAGAGTATATTGCAAAATAAGTAAAGAAAGTAATAAGGAAGATAATAAAAGGGAAACTAGGGCCGGCCTCTCAAGCATGAGAGTAGACACGCCCTAAACCTAATAACATATGCTAAAAATAGAAAATAATAATAACTAAGAAGATAGTCGGCCTTCACAGCTCGGAGGAACTGGTACCAAGGGAACTGGCTTCAGGAACTGAAGTTGGAGTCTGGTACTGAGAACTGGAGCTGGAATAAGAGGCATCCATGCTAGTGAGCGAAGGCATTAAGGAACTGGAGGTTAGGAACCTCAAAGAGTGCTCTGCTGGAGAGGAACTGAAGTTGGCCACGGTGCGAAGGACCAGAGATTGCGTGGCTTGACTGATTAGCTTGGCTCGGGATCGAGTCATGGGTCCAAGTGAGCGAAGACTCATGGCTTCCTCTTCCTCAACAGCTGTCAGCGATGGCAGGGTCGCATCAGTTCCCTCCTTGGTCACACAGCTGTGACACACTGATTAGATCAAAACCAAGATTATCCACAAGATGAACGTCACTTACCTTAATGTTTTCAGAAAGATCTACAGTTCCAGTTCCCAGTATTGCTCCTTTCTTCTTATCACCGAAGGAAATCTTTCTTCCGTTGTACCTCTGAAGTGAATGAAGTTGCTCTTTATTTCCTGTCATGTGACATGATGCGCCACTGTCGATGTACCACTTAGCAACATTATTCACTTCAGTCTTCAAGGAAAACATTAATTTTTACGAACCCAATCCAGCCAAGCTTTTCTGGATAAGTTAGTCTTAAAGTTCCCTTGTTGGGGAGTTCTGACATTTTTCTGAGTTTTGAACTTGGTGTCATTAACATTCTCATAATATTGAGGGTCATTAATATCATTGATTTGAGTCCTTCCTTATCTGAATTTTCTAGACACCTTTTCCTCCTGTTTTCTCCTTTTCTCACAATCATATATAAGATGTCTTTGGTTCCCACAGTGCCAACAAACACGATTTGAGGGAATCCACTGATACTTATCCTGAGTTTTGTAGTGAAATTTCTTTTTACCTATATCAACCTTTTTCCTGGGGGTATTTCTAGGTTTACCCTTTCCCATATTTTTATACATGTCGTGAATGTGGGGACTGAAGTATGGGGCACAAGGTGGTTCCTTTGTAGGGGAACTCTCAATCACTTTGATTCTTTGTTCCAAATATTCATTTTTGCTATTTGAGGTTTGAAGAGCTAAGTCAAGTCTTTCATTTTTGGCCTCAAGATTTTTGGTTATTTCATCAAAGTTGGAATGAGAGTCACAAGGAGGATTAGACACGTCATGAGGTTTATAACCTAGGCCTCTACTGGGTTTAACAAAGACGGTCTGAGTAACAGTTTTCTCATGAATACATTCAGTAAGAGAGTCGAGTTTCTCAATAATAGTTTGCAATATGGACTCAGAAGGTTGTGAAGGGGAACTGTTTCCTCAGTTCAGCTTTTCATGCAAATCACAAGTAGGACAAGTAGTGATTTTATTTGGTATGATGGCATTTTCATATTTCTTGCACCAAGCTTCACTTTCCTCAGATAGAATAGAGATTTCTTCCTCATTTTCTGCAAGTCTTCCTAGCAGGTTGCTATTTTCTTTACTCAGAGATTTGATAAGTTTTATCAATTTTTTCTTATCATATTTGAGAAGAGTTTCAGATAGTTCAGAGAAAGAGGTTACCTCAACAGTTGGTGACTCATATTTAGGTTGAGCCATGAGACAAAATTTGGTCATATCATCCTCAGAGTCACTATCTCCCCATATGGCCTCTGGTTTCGAGACTGTCATGAAGCAGACCTTCGATGGATTTAGATCTAGTTCGTTATCAGAATCACTATCACCCCAAGTAGTGGTAGCGACCAAGGCCTTTTTCTTAGCAGGAGCTTTTTCCTCCTTGGGCTTTTCTTCATTCTTAGGACAGTCTCTAGCACGATGCCCTGGTTGATCACATTGATAGCATCTAAGTTCCCTCTTTTCCTTGCGATTTTCATTTCTGGGGAACTTACCTTTATGAAATTTCCTCACAGTGCTTGTAAGCAGTGCAGTCATTTCATCATCATCATCATCAGAGTCAGCTCCAGTGGAGAGTCTTTCCATGACTTTGGTTAAGGCTAGAGCAATGCCAGCCTCAGTAGAGCTTTTCTCATTTCCCTTCATTTTGTCTTCATGACGTTGAGCTTGCCTAACGAGTTCCTCTAAGGGGAATTCCCTAATGCTAGGAGTCTGAAGCATGATGTCTTGTGTGACAGCAAATTTTGAGTTTAATCCATTGATAAACACCATGGATTTTGACCATTCCTCAAGTTTAACTCCACAGGAGCGAAGTTTGTTGCAAAGGATCTCCAGACGACCATGATAAGCAATTACGTTTTCAGTTTCTAGCATCTTTAATTTGTGATATTCTCCTTGTAAATAGAATTTTCTGCTATTTTGGAGATCCTCACTTCCCAAGTTGAAAGTTTCAAGAGCTTTACACATATCTTTAGCATTGTCAATGCCCATAACCTTATCTTGATCAGATTTGGAGAGAGCATTCAAAATATATTGTCTGGCTGTGGCATTATTTTCTTGTTGAGAGAATTGTTCAGTGGTCCAACGCTTGAAATCAAGCTCTCACTTGTGATCAGCCGGATCCTTTGGGACTTCGTAGTTTCCATGCTCAACAATTTTCCAGCATATCATGTCATTAGTTTGGAAGAAACCAGTCATCTGTTCCTTCCACCATTGGAATTGACCAGGTTTCAACAAGTATGGCTTGTCGAGATACCTATTTCTGGTTCGTTTGGACGAGACATGTTGATAACCTGCGAGTAACACACAATCTAGAGCTCTTTCTCTGATACCAATTGTAGGATCTGTATGTTGGTATCAAGGGAACTGTGACAAAGAGTTGTCCAGTTCCTAGGCACAGCGGAAGTAATATAACAAGTTATCAACGCAATTACTTAAGGTGGAAACCCTAGATAACCAACTAGTTATCTTTGGATGAAAATCACCCCTCTTTCGAGGATTTAAAAGGTCTACTTGTATATTCAATCAATGTGTTTAGAGATGAACGAGATTACAAACTTATTGCTAAGTACTAACCTAGTTCCTATCAGAAACTCTTAGATGATAATACCAGTGAACTTACTTGATGTTCTTTTGCAAGAATACTTCTCTCTTCTCTTAGTCTGATGCCCTTCAAGCTCCGTCAAAATACATAAGTCAAAGAACATAAAGATTATAATATATATAGGAGGGACGTCTGCTGTATAAAGATATTCCAAGAATATATTATATGTCAAACTACTTTCCTAAAATATGACAATCTCTATGGCTTTCAAGTTAACCTAATTAACTCGAGATCTTCCAAATATTTCATAGACAATATTACAACCAACTTTAGCAATATCCTAACAAGGAAAATATCTTCTACAAGATCTTCTCGGCTCGCCGCCCACGCTAGGGTTGGAAGTAACATGGATGTAACGCAGTTCCTTCTGACTTCCCTTAATACTTCATCCACTTCAAATCTTCAATCTTTTCATCTGAAATATCAAGATAAACTATACCATAGTATATGCTAAGGTTGTCATCGTCAAAACATAGAGTAATAGTGGAAAGAAACCTATTGAGGAACCATAGTTCCTCAGGTTCCTATCCCAACAATACCTTTTTTATCATCATTTATCATACATCATTTATGATACTACCTTGTTTAAAGCTCGTTGATAAACTTGATATCCTTGAAGCTCTGAATAGTGCATATCCCTAAAGGAGTGAAGTTAATGCCTAGACTCGTTGCTTTTTCCTTGGAAATTTTCCACTTTGGTATTGTTGGAAAGTTGGTGGAAGTAACTAGGGATGGCAATGGGGCGGGAATTCCCCATCCCCAACGGGGAATCCCCGCTACGGGGACGGGGATGGGGAATTTATATGGGGACGGGGATGGGGATGGGGATGCTCTCATCCCCATCGGGGATCCCCATACCCATCCCTAACGGGGATCCCCGCAAACTTCCCTATTGGGGAATCTTCTTGGTTCTCACAATATCCCTTCAGAGCTACAATACTCATCAGATAAGACTTATGCAACTCCACTGGAACCCGTAAATTGTCTTGTCCCTTTTCACCATATCAATAGCTTCTCCACTTCCAACAACATCATTGTCATCTCAGAAAAGGGCATATGGAAGGATTTGGTCTCTGGCTGCCATCTCTCTATAAAAGCACAAATTAGCGGATAGTCAATCTCACCGTACATCAGTAACTGAGATGTGTCAGCTGGCCGGGTTTCATTTTCATCATAGCTCCAAGGCTATTGTTCGTCCAGAGACCAAGCACTAATCTGACTCCTTCTGGTCTGATTCCTCAAAACACCTCGGTCCTATAATTGATTACGTAAAAAAATTCACTTCGCAAAATATACAAATCATTTCAATAACTAAAAAAGCATTATCCACCAATTAACAAAATCATATTTTCCAAATCAGAAACTGCATAATGCAGGTTCTGTCAAAACTGCAGAAACTGCATTCATCAGGAGAAATGCAAATCCATACGTCACGTGTGGAAAGAATTCATTTGCCGCGTATGGAGTGCATCCATACGTCGCGTATGGATTTGCATTTCTCATAATGCATGCATAATTCAGTTTCTGCATTCTGGACAGAATCATCCCTAACCATATTTTCAACAGCTCTACAAATATTTTAACAAACAAATCATCATTTAACTAAATCAATCCATACATTACCAAATTTAATATCAAAACACAAAATTATCATACATAAATCAAAAAAATCCACTCATACAAGAACTCATGAGCATATGTGGTCTTAGTGAGCCCAAGCTCCACTAGGTAGTCTCCTTTATGCACTAGGAAACATCTATAGTACCATCACACTAGTTTGTATACTATAGGATTTCCCCCCAACTTTCAACGTGGAATGCACAAAGTTTCATCCCAAAACAAAAAATGCTGCACTTCAAACATCCAACTTTAAACTCATTTCTCATTCAAACGGGATCCAAATTTATCGTATGAGTATACTACGTGTATGTGTCGTGAAGATGAGCCAACACTCCCATGTTATTGCGCTAAGATGGTTGGAGCCCACCGGAAAATAGCCTAGAAGGTGAACAAAAACTTGTTTCCAACAAAACTTGTGGCTTTGTGGGTGGAGAGTACGTTTGTTGCTCATGTCAACAAGAGAGTAATGAAGGTTGGAGAGATAAATGGTAGGATTTTTTTCAGGGTGATATAAGGGGCATGCTGATTCAAATATGACAGTCTTAGTTAAGCTTGGATGGAGATTATTAAACGATAACATTGGTATTTGAGACAAGTTATTAAAAGCTAAGTATGGCCTAACTGTTTGTGATGGTCGGATTCGTAAGGCTAAACGGTCCAAGGGATCGTGTTAAGCTTGGATGTAGATGGCTATTTACATTGTTAATTTCAGATTAATCTGATCTAGTTATATTACGGTATTTAGCGAGTTAGTCTATATGATTTTAAAAGTCCTTATGTTAGTATTGTATGTTTTAGGTGCTTGATAGTATCTTGGAAACATTGTGGACAATTTTATTTGGAGATTGAAGAATTTCAGGCAAGTTTCTTTGACTTGCTCGGTTGCTGGATTAGTAGATGCTTTGTTATTCAAAATCATGTGTTAGTAGTTTCTTAAAGCTATTTTGTGACTATATGTTATATGTAGTACGCGGTATTATATTTGTAAATTGTATGGGTCTCGGAGGTGCACCTTCGGGGTACGTGTAAGGGTCTCGGATTGTTCGAGGTACGTTAAGGGTCTCAGAGATTATTCTCTGGGGTACGTTGAACAAGGAACGTTCCAGGGTAAATGCCTAAGAGGATTTACTCCCTTTCAAGTTGCGGTTAGAAGGAAAATGATTGAGTTAAAATATGTTTTTATGTGTTAGTCGTCTTGTACTTGTTTAATTGTATCTAGTTGTTTTATACTCACGCATGAAATAGTTAATTGAGTGTCTTGCTTGTTTAGTAGCTGACCCGTTGTGGCTGGCTCTGTTTCGACATCCAGGTACTAGTGTCGCACAGACTCAGGAGCAACATGATGGAATTGGTGCCAACCGACGTTAATTAGATAGCTTTGCTTTGGGGGATTTATTTTCTTTAATTTTATTAGACCTTATTATTAACTACTAGTTGCATGACTTGGTTTATCCGACGTTAAGTTCTCATTATCTATTGAAGTTTTTATTGTACATTCCTTGTTTCTATACTCTAGCCTTGTGGATTCCAGGTGGGGTTCACGACACTGTAACTCTAGGTTTTGGGGTGTTACAGAAGTTGGTATCAGAGCCAAGTTCACATTTTTTGGGTTGAGTCTAGGGTTAGGAACGTCGGTTGACAACCTCCCATGTGGTCTGTGTAGGTAAATCGCTTATGTATGTGTTGCATATTATTACTAGTATTAATTACATATTGGATGCAGCTATGGCGCGTAGAGGTACGGGAAGAGGTGCTGCTGCTGCTGCAGGTAGAGGTGAGCCAGGAAGAGGACGATCTCGCAGAGTTGTTGGACAGGGGGAGGCTGCTAATCCCCCACCAATGGAGGAGCCCGAGGAGCAAGTCTCAGTGGGTAGTCAAGTAGCACCCTCCGGTGGTGCACAACGGGGAGGAGTTCCACAAGGTGTACCTCCAGTCTTGGATGTTGCTGCGATGCAAGCCATGATTCAGACTATAGTAACACAAGCCATCCAAGCTGCACTGAATCAAGCACAGCCGCCAAACCCAGCCGTACAACCTCAGCCACCTATTCACCAACCTGCACCTCAAGGAACCGGGTTTGATCGATATCTTACTGAGCTACAAAAGATGAAGCCTCCAACCTTTGATGGTACTGGAGACCTCGATGAATGGCTGGCAGAGCTAGAGATTTTGCTAGAGGGTATGAGATGTCCGGAGGATAGAAGGGTGGAAGTTGTGCAATACTTGCTGAAGGAGAATGTTGCTCAGTGGTGGAGAGTCTTTAAACCTGAAGGACGTGTTGTCTTTTGGGAAGAGTTCAGAAGCATGCTTGACGAAGAATATTGTCCAGCACCAGTTCGCAGAGCTAGAGTGAAGGAGTTCTTTGCTCCCCAACCTCAGGATATCTCAGTAGCTCAAGCAATTCGACACTACAAGAAAGAGTTGTGTCATGTGTCCCATCTAGTTGGTACCGAAGAGGAAAAGATTTGTCATTTTGAGGCTCGATTGAAACCAGAAGTGCAACAGTATGTTTCTGGCTTTCAGTGCAACACTTTGAGAGAGTACCAAGACAAGGCCTTAGCATTTGAGATGGCACCTTCTGCCAAGGAGCCCGATCAGAGTAACAAGAGACAGAGAACACAATCATCCCCTTCAGGTGCATGGGACAATTCATCTAAGAAGCCTAGTGTTACACCTACACATACTGGAAAGTCGCATCTGCCTCCGAGGAATGACCGTACAGGAGCACCCCAGCAATCTGAATCAGTAAATGAGGGTAGACGTTGTTACAACTGCAAGAGTCCTTTTCATATGAGGAATGAATGCCCTAAGCCTCCTTCAAGGTGCTATAACTGCAATCGAGATGGTCATGTTGCTCTCTATTGTCGTCAGAAGAATGCTACTCAATCTCAAGCTTCTTCGTTAGCTCAGGGTGGTAGGGGTTACCAGGGCAGGCAGACACCGACACAATCACATCAGCAGACTTCAGGATCAGCCAGAGGTGGGGGAAGAGGTAATGGGAGTGGTACTTCTAGCGCTGGAACGAATCAACACAGGGTGTTCGAGATGAGGAAGGCTGATGAGCCTAATGCTCCCACCACTACAGGTACGCTATGGATCTGCTCTCAACCTGTTAGTATACTTTTTGATACTGGGGATACACACTCATTTATATCTGATGTATGTGTTGAAAGACTTGGCCTTAGTTGCATTCATGATTGACAGCCTTTTATTGTGGATATGCCTGATGGGAGTAAGATAGTTGGGAATCGGGAGCTTAGAGATTGTCCGATCCGTATAGGTGATCGGGATTGGGCATGTAATTTTCTTGTCATGGCACTGCACCACGATGATGTTATTCTTGGCATGGATTGGTTGGTAAGACACCAAGCAATCATGGATCTAAAGGACCGTACAATTATAGTTACTGCAGAAGATGGGACCAAGCATGTATTTAAGGGTCGCCAACCTAACGAATCTGGAAAGATGATCAATACAAAGGAAGCATCCAAATTATTGAATCAAGGTTGCATTGGTTATTGGTGCTATGTGTTGCGTGAGGAAAGTTTGGAGTCAAAGATAGTTGATATACCTGTAGTGCAAGAGTATGATGATGTATTCCCTGATGAGTTGCCCGGGTTGCCACCACGTCGAGAAGTCGACTTCACTATTGATTTGGAGTCGGGAACATCGTCTGTTTCAAGAGCACCATATAGGATGGCGCCTGTTGAGATGCATGAGCTTAAGAAGCAGTTGGAGGAGTTGGCCGAGAAGGGGTATATCCGGCCAAGTGCGTCACCTTGGGGAGCACCTGTCTTGTTTGTAAGGAAGAAGGATGGTTCTATGCGACTATGCATCGACTATAGAGAGTTGAACAAGGTTATAGTCAAGAACAAGTATCCTCTTCCACGAATTGACGACTTGTTGGATCAGCTACATGGAGCCTCTGTCTTCTCCAAGGTTGACTTAAGGTCAGGTTATCATCAGTTGAGGATCAAAGATGAAGATATTCCTAAGACTGCCTTCCGTACAAGGTATGGACATTATGAGTTTGTGGTGATGCCTTTTGGTTTGACTAATGCTCCTGCAGTCTTCATGGAGTTGATGAACCGGGTGTTTATAGAGTATTTGGATCAGTTTTTCGTTGTCTTCATCGATGATATTTTGATCTATTCTCGGAGTCAGGAAGAGCATGCTCAACATCTGAGACTAGTTTTGGGTCGGTTTAGAATGCACCAATTGTATGCCAAGCTCTCTAAGTGTGATTTTTGGATTTCAGAAGTTACTTTCCTTGGCCATGTCATCTCAGCGGAGGGTGTCAAGCTTGACCCTCAAAAGATTGAAGCGGTCTCTGCATGGCAACCACCTAAGAACGTCAAGGAGGTTAGGAGTTTTCGTGGTTTAGCAGGGTACTACAGGAGGTTTGTGGAAGGATTTTCTTGTATTGCTCAACCACTAACCAATCTTTTACGCAAGAGCAAGAAGTTTGAGTGGGATGATTGTTGTATGAGAAGCTTTGAGGAACTTAAGAAAAGGTTGACAACGGCTCCAATTTTGACCTTACCTCAGGGTACAGATGGATTTGCGGTGTATAATGATGCATCAAGGAAAGGATTGGGATGTCTATTGATGCAGCATGGACGAGTCATTGCATACGCTTCACGTCAACTGAAGTCTCATGAGGCTAACTATCCAACACATGACCTAGAGCTTGCAGCAGTAGTTTTTGCACTAAAGATTTGGCGTCATTACCTCTACGGGGTAACTTGCCAAATTTTTACCGATCATAAGAGTTTAAAGTACATCTTTACGCAAAAAGAGTTGAATATGAGGCAAAGAAGATGGTTGGAGTGGATTAATGATAAGCGGTATTTTACATAGCGCTACTATAGGTTATTAGCTCATTTTGTATAGGATTATGCTAGATGTTATGATGTATTCTGTAATTACGGAGTTTTGGAGAGTTGAGCTACATATGAGATTACAGAGGATGATACAGAGCATTGAAGCATAAGAAGAGGAGTCGAAGCTGCATGAAGACCACAGGAAGAAGACCACAGGTAGCATTGGAGGCAGCTGAAGACGAAGCCACAGAAGCCATTTCCGCGACCGCGGGTCCCAAACCGCGATCGCGGAAATTCCACTGGACCAGCTAGTTTTACAGCACAAAATCCGCGACCGCGGGTCCCAAACCGCGATCGCGGATTCCGCCAGCAAAGACTTTCTTCCATTTTCCGATTTAGAAACTTCTTTATGTTTTGTAACGTTTTTATAACGTTTTTGTTAGTAATTGCATCAGTTTTATTGGGCAGAGACTTATAGGTTTAGTTGTTAGGGGTTTTGGGATCATCTTCCATCTTCTACATTCCATATTCCAAGTTTCTTAGTTTTTCTCTCAAGAACCCATGAGTTGCTAAACCTCCATTGTTTTGCTTGGCATTTGAAGCTTTCAGATTGATTAAGTTGTGAGACTTCTTTCCTTTGTTCTATTCATTTGATTGTCTTTATTCTCTTGTGCGTATTATCATTGAATCAGATTTGCTCATTTAGATTGGCCATCAAAGTAGAATCATCTTATTCATATTGCTAGAGTTTGTTTATTTCTAGTTGAAATATCTTACTTGATTGTAGCACACACAATTTGCATGAACTAGTTGTGAATGTCAATTGTGAAGAGAATTGAGTGCATGTCGAGTATCTGACTAGCTGTCTATGGTATTGCATGTATCTATCCATTCCTGAACTTAAATCTGCTTTATTATTGAATCTTGATAGTTATAGGGTTATAGTTCAGTAAGGGTTATTAGGACTAGTTGGACTAACAACTACATTAGAACAGGGATTAGACCGATCATAGGAATAATTCGACATAGGACTAAAAGGAGTTAATGATCAACTTGTCAACCTGTTAGTGGATATTTGTCAAGTGAAACGTCTTCCTTTGATAAATTAGAACCCAAATCAACCTTCGGTACTTTGTTCGTGAAACATTATAAAAAAAAACCTTTGGTTACTTTCACTAGTTAATCATCTTCATTACTTATAGAATTGATAACCTGACTCCCTTGGGATTTCGACCCTTGCTTGCCTACTATACTTGTTAGTGAGCTTGTTAGGATTACTTTGACTTGGCATACGACAATTCGCCTCGTCAAATTTGGCGCAGTTATCGGGGAATCAATTTTTCTGTTCTTTAAGTTCTTATTTTGATTGACTTTAGTGTTGACTAGTGAATGGTCAACACCCGTTCTACTAATCAGTCTCTTTTCATTCTTGATCCATAAATCGAGAGGACTTTCCATCGAAATCAGAGAGAGAACAGAGCTGAGACTGATACAGGTGCAATGGAAGGCGATCAGTTGACTCCCGAGCAAAGAGCTCTTGCTGATACCCAACGTCAATTGGCTGAAATTCAGTTAGTTGTTGATGCTCAACGGGCATTGATTGAGGTGCAGCTAGAGGCAAATGCGCTAGGAGACGGCGGTGTTGTCCGCACTTTGAGGGAGCGTACTACTCCCAATCTGACACAGCAACCTCAAGCTGTGATTCTTCCACCCCTTGCTCATGGGGTGACTTTTGAGCTCAAGTCAGGGGTAATCAATCTGCTCCCCACATTCCATGGTCTGCGTGGTGAGGATCCAATCATGCATTTGAATCAGTTCCATGACACATGCATGACAACCAAACCACCAAATGTCACTGAGGAGCAGATTAAGATGAGAGCATTCGGGTTCACTTTGAAAGATAGTGCTAGGTCCTGGTACTATCATTTGCCTACCGATTCCGTAGATAACTGGGAGAAGCTACACAAGGTGTTCTTGGGTAAGTATTTTCCAGTCAAAAAGGCAAATGCACTGAAGAAAGAAATTGCCCATGTGGAGCAAGGTGATGATGAGACTCTCTATGATTACCTTGAGTGCTTCAAGGGATTGTGTGCTAGTTGCCCTTTTCATGGGTATGATACTGAGGACCTGGTCTTACATGTTTGCAATGGTCTCCTTAACCATGAGAGGAGAATGGTAGACGCTGCTTGTGGTGGGAGCATTCTCAACATGACACCGGAAGATTCCATGGAAAAGTTGCAAGACATGGCAGAGAGCACCAGGAGTTTTGGCAGGACATACACTAGAAAAGGAGTGAATGCCACAAGCTCAGGAAACCCCGCACTTATGACCGAGCTCGGTGAGTTGAAAAAGATGATTTCTCAGCTGCAGAAAGGACAACAGCAGGTAAAGGCATGTGATATCTGTTCTGACCCTTCTCATTTTACTGACACATGCCCTGAGCTTCAAGATGATACTGTTGCTGAAGTCAATGCCGCTGGTGGATATGGACCTCCACGACCTCGAAATGATCAGCAGAACAATTATAATCCGAGGTATAGAGATCATCTAAACTTCAGATGGCGTGATCAGACTGAACCCCAACCTCAAGTTCAAGCCCCACGACCCAATTCTGGACCTTCAACTGCAGATATGTTGAGATCGTTGACTCAGCATTTCACAACCCATGTCCAAACTACTGAATCTAGTATCAAAAACATGGAGAAACAGATAGGGCAGTTGGATGAAGTTGTGACCACTCTTGCACAGCAAAAATCCAATTCTCTACCATCTCAGACAATAGTGAATCCGACAAGAAATGTTAGTGATGTGACAACAAGGAGTGGAAAATTGTTGGAGAGTTCTGCTGCTGAAAAGGAGGAATCAGAAACAGTGGAAAATCCGCGACCGCGGACGGAGAACCGCGACCGCGGAAATTGTTCTGGGAAAACAGAGGAAATTCCGCGACCGCGTACTGACAGCCACGATCGCGGAATTGCTGCTGGAAAAGACAATGTGGAGGATGCTTCAAATGATGGTGAGGCCGAGGTCGAGGACTGGGGCAACTTCCGATTTAGACAAGACAACTATGTCCGCCCCGACTTCCCACCACTTAGCTCAACCAAACCTCCCGCACCTTTTCCAGATGCTTTAAAGGATACGAGGAGGCCGGAAAACGATAAGGAGCTGTTTGAAACCTTCAGCAAATGTGAAGTAAATATCCCTTTACTCAAGCTCATTAAAAGTTTTCCTAGATATGCTAAGTTCTTGAAGGAACTCTGCACCATCAAGAGGAATCAGAAATTGAAGGGACAGCAGAAGGTGACGGTAAGCGAGCGTGTCTCCGCTGTATTCCAAAGGCGTATGCCTAAGAAGTGCATCGATCCGGGCATGGTAAGCAGTCCTTGTCGTATAGGTGACACTCACTTTGAAAGAGCTATGCTTGATCTTGGTGAATCTATAAATGTTCTGCCTTACTCGTTGTATAAAATGCTTGGTTTAGGACCTCTTCATGAAACCGGAATAATTATTCAACTAGCTGATAGATCCACTGTTTATCCTAAAGGAGTAGTTGAAAATGTTTTGGATTAGGTTGATAATTTGTTCTTTCCTGCTGACTTCTTTGTGTTAGACATGGAACATGATGGTCAGACTGCACCTATTTTGTTAGGGAGGCCTTTTATGAGAACAGCTAACACTAAGATTGATTTAGCTAGTGGGTCTCTTACTTTAGAGTTCGATGGGGAAGTTGTGCAATTTAATATCTTCGATGCTATGAAGCACCCCATTGAAGATGCTGCTTCTATTTGTTCTATTGAGGTGATTGATCCTATAGTGCAAGATACTTTTAATATCTCTGGCTTAGATGAATTGCAATGTGTTATGGAAAACAGCATCATTCACCCACCACATGTTAATCTCTCTTTTTCTCCTGACATTCATAGGGTTTTAGCTCAGCTAGACACGTCAGGTAGATCTTTGGCCGGCAGGCCCATGTTACTGACTCTGGAGAGCGAAAAGCTCCTTCCTTCTGTTTTGCAGGCACCAGTAATTGAGCTCAAGCAATTGCCAGAGCACCTGAAGTATGCTTTTCTTGGAGAGAATGATACCCTCCCGGTAATCATCTCTAGTAGGTTGTCAGGAGAACAAGAGAAGAGGTTGGTGAAGGTGTTGAAAGAGCACATTACAGCTCTTGGGTGGACTATCGCTCATATCAAGGGAATTAGCCCTTCCACCTGTATGCACAGAATCCTACTGGAGGAAGGAGCTAAGCCATCTCGGCAACCCCGGAGGAGATTAAACCCACCTATGATGGAGGTGGTAAAGAAGGAGGTGCTTAAGCTTCTTCAAGCTGACATGATCTTTCCCATTTCGGATAGTCAATGGGTAAGTCCAACACAATGTGTCCCTAAGAAGGGGGGCATTACAGTTGTCGAGAATCAACATGGTGAGTTGGTTCCCACTAGAGCTCAAACAGGTTGGAGGGTATGCATTGACTACCGTAAGTTGAATGCGGTGACTCGAAAGGATCACTTTCCTTTACCTTTCATTGATCAAATGCTTGAACGACTTGCTGGTCGTCCCTATTACTGCTTTCTGGATGGATACTCAGGTTATTTTCAGGTGGACATTGCGCCCGAAGATCAAGAGAAGACAACCTTTACATGCCCTTTTGGCACTTTTGCATATCGCAGAATGCCTTTTGGACTATGTAACGCACCTGGGACTTTTCAACGATGTATGGTAAGTATCTTCTCGGAATATATTGAACATTTCATTGAGGTATTCATGGATGATTTTACGGTACATGGGGATAGCTTTGATGCATGTTTACACCATTTGTCACTTGTGCTTAAACGATGTGTAGACACTAATTTAGTGTTGAATTCTGAAAAGTGTCACTTTATGGTTGAACAAGGTATTGTTTTGGGTCATATTATTTCAGCTAGGGTTATTGAGGTCGATAAGGCAAAGATTGACATCATTCAATCGTTGCCTTATCCTACTAATGTGCGTGAAGTGCGTTCTTTTTTAGGCCATGCAGGTTTCTATCGCAGGTTTATTAAGGACTTTTCAAAGATCTCAACACCTCTATGTGAGCTTTTGAAGAAGGAAGTTATTTTCGAGATGTCTACCGAGTGCAAGAAGGCATTCGATACTCTGAAATCCCACCTCACTGAGGCACCCATTATTCAGGCACTCGATTGGTCTATACCTTTTGAGATCATGTGTGATGCTAGTGAGTATGCGGTGGGAGTTGTTCTTGGTCAGAAGGTTGGAAGAGCAATGCATGTGATCTATTATGCTTCCACAACCTTGAATGGAGCTCAGAGAAACTACTCCACCACAGAGAAGGAGTTGTTAGCTGTGGTGTTTGCCCTGGACAAATTTAGACAATATTTGTTGGGCACAAAGGTGATTATCCACACTGATCATGCTTCACTTCGTTATCTCATGACGAAGAAGGAATCCAAGCCGAGACTCATTCGATGGGTTTTACTTTTGAGCGAGTTCAATGTGGAAATCAGGGACAAGAAAGGAGCCGAGAACTCAGTTGTTGATCATCTGAGTCAGATTGTGCAAGAAGATGGTGAATTAAGGGCTCGGATCCAAGGTGAATTCCCGGACGAAACTCTGTTTCGGGCATCTACAGCAGAAAAACCGCGACCGCGGGACCCAATCCGCGATTGCGGGTGGACTACAGAGAGTTTTCCGCGATCGCGGGCATCCAGCCGCGACCGCGGAATTCCTGACGGTGAATTTGTTCAGCGGGATCCCGAGTACGAGCTTCTCGTTTTCCGATCATTCAAGCCTTGGTATGCCAACATAGTGAACTACCTGGTTCGCGAAGAGTTCCCGCCGAACTTCACAAAAGC
Source organism: Oxyria digyna (assembly GCA_029168935.1). Taxonomy (NCBI): domain Eukaryota; kingdom Viridiplantae; phylum Streptophyta; class Magnoliopsida; order Caryophyllales; family Polygonaceae; genus Oxyria; species Oxyria digyna. Next base: position 8,119,931 of record JAPVLV010000010.1, on the reverse strand, counting down.
TCACAAAGATAAGATCAAGCGGGAATCGCAATACTATGTTTGGGATGACCCCTACCTATAGAGACATTGCGTTGACAAGGAAATCCGACGATGCCTCCCGGATAATGAGGTACAATCTGTCTTAACTTTTTGTCATTCTCATGCATGTGGGGGACATTTTGGGCGAACAAAACCGCTGGGAAGGTTTTAGACGCAGGTTTTTATTGGCCACACATCTTTAGGGATGCTTACGCCTTTTGCAAAGCCTGCAATCGATGCCAAAGGGTTGGAAAAATCTCTAAAAGGAATGAGATGCCACAAACACCATTAGTCTTTTGCGAGATTTTTGATGTTTGGGGTATCGATTTCATGGGACCCTTTCCTAGCTCGTTCGGGAATCTATATATATTGCTTGCGGTGGACTACATTTCCAAATGGGTGGAAGCGAAGGCCACCAGAACTGATGATTCCAAAGTGGTAGCAGGTTTCTTGAAGGAGAATATCTTTTCTCGTTTTGGGATACCCAAGGCTCTAATTAGTGACCAAGGAACTCACTTCTGTAACAAGACGGTGAGTGCGCTTTTGAAGAAATATCATGTCACTCAAAGGGTCTCTACCTCTTACCACCCCCAATCCAATGGACAAGTTGAAGTATCCAATAGGCAGATCAAGGGGATCCTTGAAAAGACGGTAGCTCCAAATAGGAAGGACTGGAGCTTGAGATTGGATGATGCACTCTGGGCGTACAGAACCGCCTACAAGACTCCTATTGGGATGTCTCCTTTCAGACTTGTATTCGGCAAAGCCTGCCACCTTCCAGTGGAATTGGAACACAAGGCGTGGTGGGCGGTGCAGAAGTGCAACATGGAGATGGATGTTGTAGGTGAGTTTAGAAAGTTGCAAATCCAAGAGTTAGAGGAGATACGCCGGGATGCGTATGAGAATGCTGTGATTTACAAGGAGAAGACGAAGGCTTGGCATGACAAGAACATATTGCGAAAAGACTTTAAAGTGGGAGATAAAGTCTTGCTATATCAGTCTCGCCTTCAACTTTTCCCTGGGAAGTTGAGATCCCGTTGGAGTGGACCCTATGTTTTAGGTCGCGTCTTTCCTCATGGCGCCGTGGAGTTGTTTGACAAAGACAACCACAATGTTTTTAAGGTAAATGGTCAAAGGTTAAAACCTTACCATGAAGGGTTCACCAAGGAATCTATTGATGAGATGACTCTCGAAGAGCCAAGTGCTGATGATTGAGACCTGAGTACCAAGTCGAGCCGCGACTCTAACCAAGGCGCTGCTTGGGAGGCAACCCAAGGTATTTCTTTTCAATCTTATTTTATTTTATTTCTTTTTGCTTGTTTTGTTTTCTTTGGTTTACTAACCTGTAGGAATAAAGCACGGGAAGATGACTGTCTTTTAGCTTTTACTGAAGGAATTGACGGTATTCCCTGGACGCCCAGCGTCTCGCACTGACTAAAAGAAATGACGATTTTTCCTTTTCGTGTATAGAAAAAAAAAATCAGCTGAAAAATCGTTACCATTTTCTCCCCAATTTCCCATCATCTCTTCAATTTCTCCCATCTCCCCAATTTCTCCTCAAAAATTTCCCATCATCTCTTCAATTTCTCCCATCTCCCCAATTTCTCCTCACAAATTCATCCATCTCCACCTACAAACCCTCACCACCAAATCCCCACCTTTTCACCACCACCACGTCTCCACCACTCCTTCCCTACCGAAACCCCCTTTTCAACAACCCTCCTCCCACTTCTCCCCCTTTTCCACAACCCTCCTCCCACTTCTCCCCAATTTCACAAACCCTCACCACCAAATCCCCACCTTTTCACCACCCCCACGACCCACACACAACTCGTCGGAGACCCCCAAGCCCCACCGAGATCGACTTCCGACCAGCCACCAGATTCCTGTTCGACGTCTCAGATCTCGCTTCGCAGTCAAAATCCGTGACCACGGAAAACAGCCGCGACCGCGGTTTCTCGCCAAAGAAAACCAGAACAACAGAGCGATTTCCGCGACCGAGGAATTCTGCCCGCGACCGCGGATTTCCGTCTGTCTCGATTTTTCCCTCGGTTCTGTAAGTGATTCGTTTGCTCTCTTTTGGTTCCAGCTTGGTGTTTGTTGGTTGTTTCGCCTCTGTGAGGGCCATATTTGTGCTTTGCTGGTGTTGAAACTACTGTTGTGGTTGGTTTGTGTTTGGTGATTGTTTGGAATTTGATTGTGTGGAGTTTGCTGAGTTTGTGGAATTTGATAAGTGTGAAAATGTCGCGCTCAATGCCACATAAGAACGATGATGAGGGGCAAAAGCAGGTGAAGATGTATGCTGCGACTCTTAAGCAGAAGCGGGCAATTGCCACTCGGTTCTTTCATGGACCTACCCTTGAGGAGTTGGGTATGGCGAATTGTACTCAGGCTATGCTCGACCATGCTGGTTTGGGCGGGTTTATGGCCCTCTCTGCGCCCTCCCATGTGGACTTGTCACGCCAATTCCTATCGACCTTGAAGACGAAGAGTCGGGATGGTACAATTGTTGCCATCACTTTTATCTATAAGAAGCGACAGTATACTGTTTCTGCCCCGCAGCTGAGAGATATCTTGGGGATCACACGTGGTCCCTCGGATAACTATGAGGATGGTGTTGGTGACCGCCACTTTCACATGTGGCAAACATGGACAGGTGTCCTGAGGAGTGCTGATGGGAATGACTACAACTATCAGCTTTCTCACCCTTGTCTCAGGCTGACGCATAAGGTGTTAGCCATGGCTTTCTTTGGCATGACCGAGGTTAACAAGGTCCCTGCCTATGTGCTCAAGTATCTTTTCAGTCTCATGCCGGAGTGTGAGCTTACCCCTGATTGGGTTGGGCTCTTTGTTGCTTCTTGCTGGACCGTCCGGAATAGAGAGAAGGGGAAGATTGCATTAGGAGGCATGATCACCTTGATTGTGCGAGCGGTGGTTGATAACTTTGTAGATCTTGATGTAGAGGGTAGTGTTGATCCCTCTGTTGGGCATTATGAGTACGATCTGCGGTTTCTGAAATCCACCGTTCATCTGTTGCGTGGAGGTCCTGCACAGTGGGTATGGGTTTGTGGTAGGATGAGTGAGCATGAGATTGCCCTGCCTCAGCAGTTTATTTATGGTCCTGCTGAGACTTTCAGGCTGGCACCTGCTCCTGCTGCGCCTCGTGCACCTGCTGTTCGTCGTGCACCTGCTGGTCGTCGTGCACGGGGTGGTATTGCTATCCGAGAGCCAGTTGCTGTTGCTGATGACGACGACGATGATGATGATGAGATGATGTCTGATGCTCAGGCACAGTTTGGCGTCGGTTCGTCTAGTGGAGCTGCTGATAGCTCCAGTATTCCCTGGGAGCAGAGGTTGTTTGATCAGATGCAGGGGATGCAGTCCGAGATGCATGTTATGCATCAAGGATATCAGACGATGCAGCAGAGCTACAACGAGTTTTATTCTGAGTTTGATTCTTTCTGGTCCTCCTACGCTGCTGATATGCAAGGTTTGCAGCAGTCCATGACTGGGATGCAGCTGGAGTTGCAGGGCTGGCGAGAGGAGGCTAGGAGTTCTTGGTTCCATCAAAACCCCGATCTTCCACCACCAGGCAACCCTGATCAGTGAGCTTTTCCCTTCTCTTCCTCATTTATTCTCTATGTCTTTTGTTTCACACTGAGGACATTGTGTACTTCAAGTATGGGGGAGAGGGATTTAGTTTACTGCTTATCTTTAGAAGTGGTTTCAATTCAGTTTTTGGAATTCAGTTTCGTATTTAAAAAAAAAAAAAAAAAGCCAAAAATATGTTAAAAAGGCAAATGAAAAATCCTGTGATGGGCTGAAAACCTAAAAGGGCGGTTCCATGCAATAAGCAGGTAGTCTGGTCGGCAATAGGCTGAGGCAAAAGTGGACTTGAGAGATGTGAGCCAATTGTGAGTTTATCTAGCAAAATGAAATGAGTGGCTAGGTGAAAACCCTTCGGGGTGCCTAGGCAGAATGAGTGAAATGAGTGTCTTAGGATCATTTGTTGTTGTTGGCGAGGTGTCATAAGAAGTGGTGATATAAGGAGGAAAGGGTAGGCCACTCTGGAGGGATAAGATGCTAGATAGGCGCTAGGATTAGATATATCTATTGTACTCACTATGGTGTTTGGAGGCGAAGTGTGTTTGTAACTTGTAGTTCATTTTTTTCTATACTTCCTGAGATCTGTGTGTGCTAATTGTAAGGGTAAGTTTCATTTAGCTTACTCGGGGACGAGCAAGGTCTAAGTATGGGGGAGTTTGATAAGCGGTATTTTACATAGCGCTACTATAGGTTATTAGCTCATTTTGTATAGGATTATGCTAGATGTTATGATGTATTCTGTAATTACGGAGTTTTGGAGAGTTGAGCTACATATGAGATTACAGAGGATGATACAGAGCATTGAAGCATAAGAAGAGGAGTCGAAGCTGCATGAAGACCACAGGAAGAAGACCACAGGTAGCATTGGAGGCAGCTGAAGACGAAGCCACAGAAGCCATTTCCGCGACCGCGGGTCCCAAACCGCGATCGCGGAAATTCCACTGGACCAGCTAGTTTTACAGCACAAAATCCGCGACCGCGGGTCCCAAACCGCGATCGCGGATTCCGCCAGCGAAGACTTTCTTCCATTTGCCGATTTAGAAACTTCTTTATGTTTTGTAACGTTTTTATAACGTTTTTGTTAGTAATTGCATCAGTTTTATTGGGCAGAGACTTATAGGTTTAGTTGTTAGGGGTTTTGGGATCATCTTCCATCTTCTACATTCCATATTCCAAGTTTCTTAGTTTTTCTCTCAAGAACCCATGAGTTGCTAAACCTCCATTGTTTTGCTTGGCATTTGAAGCTTTCAGATTGATTAAGTTGTGAGACTTCTTTCCTTTGTTCTATTCATTTGATTGTCTTTATTCTCTTGTGCGTATTATCATTGAATCAGATTTGCTCATTTAGATTGGCCATCTAAGTAGAATCATCTTATTCATATTGCTCGAGTTTGTTTATTTCTAGTTGAAATATCTTACTTGATTGTAGCACACACAATTTGCATGAACTAGTTGTGAATGTCAATTGTGAAAAGAATTGAGTGCATGTCGAGTATCTGACTAGTTGTCTACGGTATTGCATGTATCTATCCATTCCTGAACTTAAATCTGTTTTATTATTGAATCTTGATAGTTTCAGGGTTATAGTTCAGTAAGGGTTATTAGGACTAGTTGGACTAATAACTACATTAGAACATGGATTAGGCCGATCATATGAATAATTCGACATAGCACTAAAAGGAGTTAATGATCAACTTGTCAACCTGTTAGTGGATATTTGTCAAGTGAAACGTCTTCCTTTGATAAATTACAACCCAAATCAACCTTCGGTACTTTGTTCGTGAAACATTATAAAAAAAAACCCTTTGGTTACTTTCACTAGTTAATCATCTTCATTACTTATAGAATTGATAACCTGACTCTCTTGGGATTTCGACCTTTGCTTGCCTACTATACTTGTTAGTGAGCTTGTTAGGATTACTTTGACTTGGCATACGACAATTCGCCTCGTCAATTAAGGATTATGATCTTGAGATCTTATATCATCCTGGGAAGGCTAATGTGGTGGCAGATGCTTTGAGCAGGAAGTCAGTTCAAGAGCAGATGCTCTCTCAGTTAACAGTACAACCAACATTGCAACAAGATTTGATTCGAAGTGGCATTGAAGTTATACTTTCAGGAGAAGAAAGTCATCTAAACATGCTAGAAGTGCGATCATCATTGTTTGAGTCTATTCAGCAAGGGCAGGATAAGGATCCGTTGTTAGTTCGGGTACGAGAAGAGGTGATCCAAGGAAAAGCACCATGGTTTTTAGTGCACGAGGATGGAATTCTAAGGTATAGAAACCGTCTTTGCGTTCCAGCTGATGAAGAGTTGAGAACAACTATCATGACTGAAGCTCACGCAACCCCGTATTCTGTACATCCTGGTACTAGTAAGATGTACAAAGACCTAAAGCAACTTTAATTGGTGGACTAACATGAAGAATGACGTTGTAGAGTCCGTTTCAAAGTGCTTGACTTGTCAGCAGGTCAAGATTGAGCATCAGAGGCCAGCAGGAATGCTCCATCCACTTTCAATTCCTGAGTGGAAGTGGGAGGACATCTCCATGGACTTTGTCACTGGACTACCAAGGACTAGGAGAGGCATGGATGCGATTTGGGTGATTGTTGACCGATTGACCAAGTCAGCTCACTTCCTTGGGATTCGAGAGACTTGGGGTCCTGAGAAGCTATCAGATATGTTTATTAGAGAGGTTGTGAGATTGCATGGTGCTCCAAAGACAATAGTGTCTGATCGGGATGGTCGCTTTGTATCGAGGTTCTGGAAATCAATTCATGCAGCACTTGGGACCCAGTTATGTTTCAGTACTGCCTACCATCCACAGACCGATGGTCAGTCGGAGAGGACTATTCAGACCTTAGAGGACATGTTGCGGGCTTGTGCACTTGATTGGAAAGCAGATTGGGAAGCTCAATTACCGCTAGTAGAGTTTGCATATAACAACAGTTGGCATGCATCTATTCAGATGGCACCATATGAAGTGTTATACGGTCGACGTTGTCGCTCACCAATTTGTTGGGATGATAGAGCAGATTCCATCGGGACTGAGCCTGACATACTTCAGGAGACAAAAGAAAAGATCAAGATGATTCGGGAGATATTGTTGACCGCACAGAGTCGACAAAAGTCGTATGCTGATAAACGAAGATGCCCTTTGGAGTTTGAAGTTGGTGATCATGTACTGGTCAAAGTGTCACCAACTCGAGGAGTCTTCTGCTTTGGGAAAAGGGGAAAACTAAGCCCAAGATATATAGGTCCTTTTGAGATCCTAGAAAGAGTCGGAGAACTCGCTTATCGTTTGGCCTTACCACCAGCATTGAGTAGAGTGCACAATGTTTTTCATGTATCTCAATTACGGAAGTATGTCTCTGATTCTAGACACATAATCAGCTATGAGGAGATTGAGATTGCTGATAACGTCACTTATGAAGAGCATCCAATGGCAATCCTAGAGCGCCGATCGAAACAGTTGAGGACAAAAGTGATACCATTAGTAAAGGTGCAATGGTCTCGTCATGGAGTTGAGGAAGCTACTTGGGAGACCGAGGATAGCATGCGGGAGCGTTATCAGAAACTCACTTGTATATTCAATCAATGTGTTTAGAGATGAACGAGATTACAAACTTATTGCTAAGTACTAACCTAGTTCCTATCAGAAACTCTTAGATGATAATACCAGTGAACTTACTTGATGTTCTTTTGCAAGAATACTTCTCTCTTCTCTTAGTCTGATGCCCTTCAAGCTCCGTCAAAATACATAAGTCAAAGAACATAAAGATTATAATATATATAGGAGGGACGTCTGCTGTATAAAGATATTCCAAGAATATATTATATGTCAAACTACTTTCCTAAAATATGACAATCTCTATGGCTTTCAAGTTAACCTAATTAACTCGAGATCTTCCAAATATTTCATAGACAATATTACAACCAACTTTAGCAATATCCTAATAAGGAAAATATCTTCTACAAGATCTTCTCGGCTCGCCGCCCACGCTAGGGTTGGAAGTAACATGGATGTAACGCAGTTCCTTCTGACTTCCCTTAATACTTCATCCACTTCAAATCTTCAATCTTTTCATCTGAAATATCAAGATAAACTATACCATAGTATATGCTAAGGTTGTCATCGTCAAAACATAGAGTAATAGTGGAAAGAAACCTATTGAGGAACCATAGTTCCTCAGGTTCCTATCCCAACAATACCTTTTTTATCATCATTTATCATACATCATTTATGATACTACCTTGTTTAAAGCTCGTTGATAAACTTGATATCCTTGAAGCTCTGAATAGTGCATATCCCTAAAGGAGTGAAGTTAATGCCTAGACTCGTTGCTTTTTCCTTGGAAATTTTCCACTTTGGTATTGTTGGAAAGTTGGTGGAAGTAACTAGGGATGGCAATGGGGCGGGAATTCCCCATCCCCAACGGGGAATCCCCGCTACGGGGACGGGGATGGGGAATTTATATGGGGACGGGGATGGGGATGGGGATGCTCTCATCCCCATCGGGGATCCCCATACCCATCCCTAACGGGGATCCCCGCAAACTTCCCTATTGGGGAATCTTCTTGGTTCTCACAATATCCCTTCAGAGCTACAATACTCATCAGATAAGACTTATGCAACTCCACTGGAACCCGTAAATTGTCTTGTCCCTTTTCACCATATCAATAGCTTCTCCACTTCCAACAACATCATTGTCATCTCAGAAAAGGGCATATGGAAGGATTTGGTCTCTGGCTGCCATCTCTCTATAAAAGCACAAATTAGCGGATAGTCAATCTCACCGTACATCAGTAACTGAGATGTGTCAGCTGGCCGGGTTTCATTTTCATCATAGCTCCAAGGCTATTGTTCGTCCAGAGACCAAGCACTAATCTGACTCCTTCTGGTCTGATTCCTCAAAACACCTCGGTCCTATAATTGATTACGTAAAAAAATTCACTTCGCAAAATATACAAATCATTTCAATAACTAAAAAAGCATTATCCACCAATTAACAAAATCATATTTTCCAAATCAGAAACTGCATAATGCAGGTTCTGTCAAAACTGCAGAAACTGCATTCATCAGGAGAAATGCAAATCCATACGTCACGTGTGGAAAGAATTCATTTGCCGCGTATGGAGTGCATCCATACGTCGCGTATGGATTTGCATTTCTCATAATGCATGCATAATTCAGTTTCTGCATTCTGGACAGAATCATCCCTAACCATATTTTCAACAGCTCTACAAATATTTTAACAAACAAATCATCATTTAACTAAATCAATCCATACATTACCAAATTTAATATCAAAACACAAAATTATCATACATAAATCAAAAAAATCCACTCATACAAGAACTCATGAGCATATGTGGTCTTAGTGAGCCCAAGCTCCACTAGGTAGTCTCCTTTATGCACTAGGAAACATCTATAGTACCATCACACTAGTTTGTATACTATAGGATTTCCCCCCAACTTTCAACGTGGAATGCACAAAGTTTCATCCCAAAACAAAAAATGCTGCACTTCAAACATCCAACTTTAAACTCATTTCTCATTCAAACGGGATCCAAATTTATCGTATGAGTATACTACGTGTATGTGTCGTGAAGATGAGCCAACACTCCCATGTTATTGCGCTAAGATGGTTGGAGCCCACCGGAAAATAGCCTAGAAGGTGAACAAAAACTTGTTTCCAACAAAACTTGTGGCTTTGTGGGTGGAGAGTACGTTTGTTGCTCATGTCAACAAGAGAGTAATGAAGGTTGGAGAGATAAATGGTAGGATTTTTTTCAGGGTGATATAAGGGGCATGCTGATTCAAATATGACAGTCTTAGTTAAGCTTGGATGGAGATTATTAAACGATAACATTGGTATTTGAGACAAGTTATTAAAAGCTAAGTATGGCCTAACTGTTTGTGATGGTCGGATTCGTAAGGCTAAACGGTCCAAGGGATCGTGTAGTTGGCGGAGTTTATCGTGGTATTTGAAAGGCCTTGTGTGTGATGACGCTACTCTCGGTGAGATATTTATGTCTTGTGAGTTTATATTAATTAATAATATAAACTATTATAACGTTTTTTTTAGTTAGCAGACCAATAATTGTTTATGGGCCTAACCCTCTTTACCCAGCCCAAATACCTCTGTTAATTAATAGGTTGTCCGTGTATATATAGATAGATACATGAACAAGAGTAGGGTTAATTAGATCAGAAATTGTTAACCACCGAGAGAGCCGTAGTTGTTTTGGATTTCCGATTTGAGTTTACAGAGGAGTGGAGCTTAATTCTTTCGGTTAGTACATGCAGACTAAATTCCTAGTTGATTTATTTCCTCCCTTGTTGATTGTTATTAATTAGTGTGCTAGCTTGATGTGTGTGTTGCTTCTATTAAACAAATATGTATAAGTCTCTTTTGCAGAGAAGAGTAGAAAAATATTATAACCATATTAATTTTAGTGGACACGATCAACATGAAACATGCTTATGTTTTGGCTAGATTAATTATTGTCTATAGCTTAGAGTCTTATGTTGATGGATTTATGTAGATAAATTCGGTATCTTAAAGTAGTTTTATATTAAAGTACATACATCATGAATATCGATTTTAGTTCAAAACAGTTTAGTTATATGTTTTCATGGGTTAGTCTATTAAGAATTAATTATTTACGATATCTTTACGAACACGCGTAAGAAGTAGATGGCTATTTACATTGTTAATTTCAGATTAATCTGATCTAGTTATATTACGGTATTTAGCGAGTTAGTCTATATGATTTTAAAAGTCCTTATGTTAGTATTGTATGTTTTAGGTGCTTGATAGTATCTTGGAAACATTGTGGACAATTTTATTTGGAGATTGAAGAATTTCAGGCAAGTTTCTTTGACTTGCTCGGTTGCTGGATTAGTAGATGCTTTGTTATTCAAAATCATGTGTTAGTAGTTTCTTAAAGCTATTTTGTGACTATATGTTATATGTAGTACGCGGTGTTATATTTGTAAATTGTATGGGTCTCGGAGGTGCACCTTCGGGGTACGTGTAAGGGTCTCGGATTGTTCGAGGTACGTTAAGGGTCTCAGAGATTATTCTCTGGGGTACGTTGAACAAGGAACGTTCCAGGGTAAATGCCTAAGAGGATTTACTCCCTTTCCAGTTGTAGTACGCGGTGTTAGTCGTCTTGTACTTGTTTAATTGTATCTAGTTGTTTTATACTCACGCATGAAATAGTTAATTGAGTGTCTTGCTTGTTTAGTAGCTTACCCGTTGTGGCTGGCTCTGTTTCGACATCCAGGTACTAGTGCTGCACAGACTCAGGAGCAACATGATGGTATTGGTGCCAACCGACGTTAATTAGATAGCTTTGCTTTGGGGGATTGTTTTCTTTAATTTTATTAGACCTTATTATTAACTACTAGTTGCATGACTTGGTTTATTCGACGTTAAGTTCTCATTATCTATTGAAGTTTTTATTGCACATTCCTTGTTTCTGTACTCTAGCCTTGTGGATTCCGGGTGGGGTTCACGGCACTGTAACTCTTAGGTTTTGGGGTGTTACATTGTGCAACAGGGAGTTTGATGGAACATCGACAATGGAAGTAAGGCGGGGTTTTGGATGGATTGGAGGCTTGATGAGGGGCAATTGTCAAAATAGATTTCCCACATCGGAAAGTTGAGATAATAATAGCTCACTTTATACACACATGAATTGCTCCTCTTATTGTCAATGGTTTGATGGTGGTGGATGGAATTGGGCTATGGTGAGCTCTCTATCTTCCCCTTACTTTCTTGATAAAAATCTCTGCAATTGCTATATCGGTCTTGATGAAGGTATATTGGATTCTGTTCGTTGGTGATTCACTTCTCATAGTGAGTATTCTACTAGATCTTCATATTGTGTTCTTAGGCCAAGTGTTGTTTTGTAGAATAGGTTGACAACTCTATATAGTTGAATCTGGCCTTTTGATGTCATTGAACAACCTTTTTGCAGCTTGGTGTGTGTGGTTGCTTGCTAACGAATGCCAAGAGGTCCCGAAGCCATCTCACTACAAATTTAGGGTGCGTTGTTTGTGGATGGGCGATCAGACTTTGTCTCGTCTATTTCAGGATTGTCCTAAGGCTCATGAGGTGTGGCTTTTATTTGTACAGAAAGATACTTCAGTTTTTGATAGTTTCTTTTGTGTTGATCTTGATGTGTGAGTGCGTCATGGGAAATTTTATTTGGTTGTTGGAGTGCGTAATGAAGTCTTATTTGTCCCCGTTATTCCCTCTCTAGCTTGATATATGTATGTTAGGACTTCTTTATTAGGGATTAGTTGTTCTGATTTCGTCATGTGTTTCGTGAAATTAACCGTGTCACATACACTTTGCTGCTATTGCTTTTAATTTTTCTACGGATTTCATAGTTTACATGAACCTCTTGATAGTGTTACTTTTTACTTTTAGATTATGTGTGGGGTGCGGCTACCCGTATGATTAAACAATAGTCTTTTTTTAATATAAAATAAAACGCGCAAGAGCGGCACTCTTCTTCAACCAAAAAAAGATAACTAGGAGTGAAAGATTTACCATCACTAAATACAAGGTTATTTTGACAAAAAAAGACTTAATACAAGGTTATAATATAGAGAGAGGGTGTAGATTGTTTTTGACATGCAAGGAACGAGGCTACTTAAGAGGTTGGCCTCACACCCATCTAATTCTAGGAGGATGTCAGGGTGGGATTCGAATTCTCCATCCCATGGTAAGGGGTAACCCATTAATCATTGGGCTACAAGCCCATTGACAAAAAGAGGGTTGAGATAGTGAGAGGACGATTTTGTTACTTATTAATACAAAATTTCTAATTTTAATTCGTCTTACTAATATATACTAATTTTAATATTTTTAAAATAGCCATTCACACTAATCAAATAAAACATCACATTTTTTTTAGTTATATATGAAACTTCTTTTTATAAGATTTTATCAAATCGTAAGTAATGTCAACAAATCAAATCAATCTTACTTACGAGACAAGGAGCTATTTGTTTGTTTTTTGTTTTTTTTTTGCTGGAGGCAAGAACCGGAGTTTTACCAGGGGTCATTGTTGAGATGTGATGAGTTTTGATTATGACAAACATCTACTAATGATTTACTTGAGTGTATAAGAATGTTACTAGTGATTACAGGATGCAGAGAAATGCTTGCTGGAATCCATGAGACGTAAGGTTACGTCGAATGGAAGACAGCTGTGAAGAATAGTCCATCCGAGGAAGAATATTGGTCGAGATATTTTGGAGGATGGCCTTGGAGAAATAAGGAAGAGTTGATTCAAAAAGAAGGAAAGAAGATTTTTCAAATAAGGAAAGAAGCAACTCGGTGAAGACTTAGTCTTGGAGAAGCACGCGTGTTCTAACGATTGAAGAAATAAGGAAATAATATTTATAAGGAATATTTCCTTATAGATAATATTTCCTTATACATAAAGAAGCAGCGTGCCTATTGAAGACCTAAGTTGAAAGACTTGGAGATCAAGTTGGAAGATTACACGGAAGGAAAATATGGAAATTATATCTAAGGAAGGGAATTCCTTAAAAATAGAATTTACCATATATTTGATGAAGATTTATGGAAAGTCGGATTTGAAGTATTGGAGAAAAAGATAGAAGATTATTTGGAAGGAACAAATGATATTTTATTTAAGGAAGAGATTTCCATAAATAAAATATATCATATCTTTGGTCAAGCTTTATGGTAATTCAGATTGAAGACATGGAGCACAAGAAGACGTCTAGTTAGGGTTATTTAGTTTGCTATATATTGTGAGGGATTCATGTAGTTTAGCAAGTCTTTTGAGAGCCGAAAAAGAACTAGAGCGTTGAGAGTTGTGAAGAGAGACTACGAGTGTTAGAGATTGAGTTCAAGTAGAAGAGAGATCCGAGATCTAGGTGAGAAGCTTAGAAGAGTGATCCAAGTTCTTATTGTAACAAGAAATCAATAACACAAGTAGACGATTCAAACTCCTTCTAGTGAGAAGCTAGAAGGGAGTGGTTTTGCCCTGAAATACTTATTGGTATTAAGGGTTTTCACTATATATCCTCGTGTTCAGGTTTGATCTTTCCTTTGTTGTTTTTAATTCCGCTGCATTACATTTCAGGGAACAAAGCTTTGTTCTTTGGTATTTTAACCTAACCGATCCAACACTCATCATCCTGACGAATGATCTTTAAAAAGTCAGAGCAAGACTGCACCAAGCCTGACTGTATTAGAACTGGTCTAATAGTTCTGATATATTCATCAGATACGATGTCCTCCTGATCACAGTTAAGGACCATTTTGAGTATATGTAGCTGATTTTTGTTTTAGACAAAAAGTCAGCTGCTCTATTGGAAAATTATGTAATTATCAAATAATTTTAAAATATTCTGAATATCTGTAATAATGTTTCGAATTTTCCATGGGATTTTCCAAATGTTTTTTATTGAATTAATAACAGTAAGATTATCGCCTTCGATGATAATACTCTTAGCTTTAATTTTTATGGCTAATTTAACCGCATATAATGCACCTAGAGCCTCCAATATTAAAGGTGAAGATGAAATAATGTCCTTCATGTATATATCTAATACCTTTCCATCATTATCTCTAGCTACACAACCAATACTAGTTTGTTGCATAGTTGAAAAAGATGCATCAAAGTTAATTTTGACCCAATTTGCTGATGGTTTGATCCATCTCCGATTAATGTGTTTATTCTTATTTCTCTTATTTTTTAGTTTTGGTCCTTTAATTGTATTTTGCATAGATTCCCAAAATTTAAATTGTTCAAAAGCTGAATATGCTGTTTCTTTTGGTATACGGCTACGATTTTTGAAAACAATTGCATTTCCATGCATCCACAACGAGTACCAAAGAAAAATTAAAACTTCAATTTTATACTTTTTAATTTGACACGCATGTATAGTGTTTTGTAGTGTTTGGTTAAATGATACATCTTGGGATATATCAAACAAAGTATCCGTCATTTGTCCATATTTTTGTAATTGGGATCTAGTATAATGGCATTCAAAGAAAAAGTGTTCTCTAGTTTCATGTGGTCCATTACACAAAGAACAGTGATAGGGGACCCGATTATAGTACTTATTTAGTCTTTGAGTAGTAGGAAGGTTGTCCGAAATAGCTTTCCATAGGAAATTCTGGTATCTAGGAGGAATTTTAAGATTCTATATCCAGGAATATAGTTCATTGTTACGACACAATAATTCTGTTTTGTTAAATTGTCTTGCTGATGCTGTACTGAAATGACCTGTTTTATTTGGAAACCAAATAACCTTATCTTCTATATTTGTATTTGGAATATATAGACTCCTAATATGTATGACTATATTACTTGGTAAAACCGCGTTTAATTTGTCCAAATTCCATGTTTTTGATTATGTGATGAAGAAGACCACTTTGGTGTTAATGTCTGATTTAGTGGGGTCAAAATATGGTAGTAAATTTACGTCTTTAACCCAGTTATCTGTCCGGAAATTAATATTATTACCATTACCTTGTTCCCGTCCTATTCCTTTTTGGAATTGTTTTCGAAGATGTAATCTCAAAAATTGTCATGATTGTTTTTTCTTGTTTGTAAATGTGAAAAGGTTTGAATTTTGTAGATACTTTTGATTAATTAATCTAACCCATATATTGTCACGATGATCCGCTACAAGATTCCATAGTAATTTCTATTGTAGCGCTATATTTAAATCCATAGCTTTATGTAACCCTAATCCACCTACATCTTTGGGTTTACATCTAGAATCCCATGAAGTAATTGCACGGTAATTTGGATTGTTATTGTTCCAGAAAAAATCTTTATTAATTTTATCTAATCGATCACATATTCCTTTTGGTAATGAAAAACATTGCATCAAGTGGTTTGTTGAAGACATATTATTTGATTGTATAAGAATAGCTCTACATGCCTGTGATATTGTGTTTGCCTTCCATTTTGAGAGTTGTTTTTGCATTTTTTGCACCGCATATTGAAATACATCATTCTTAACCCTACCTCTAACAATTGGTATTCCTAAATATTTTTCCATAGAATTATTTATTTGCAAATTTAACACAGAGGCCAAGGCTTGTCTTTGAATTGAACTTATATTAGGTGTTGTTTGAATAGAACTTTTATGACAATTAAAAGCAAGGCCTGATAAATCAGTAAATTTTTGTAAGAACTTTTTAATATAATTCATATTGTTCATGTTAGCATTTGCAAAAATTATAGTGTCATCTGCAAAACACAGGAAAGGAATGCGCATCCCATTTCTAGTAAGTTGTATCCCAACTTTATGATTTGTTTTTTCAGACTCATGTTGGAGAGTTCTAGATAAATATGCCATAACAAATATACAAATAAATGGAGCTATCGAATCACCTTGTCGTAGGCCGCACTTTGGTTTGAATACTGGACCCGATTCGCTATTAACTAAAACAAAATAGCTAGCCGAAGTAATACATGTCATCAATCTATCTATCCATTGTTTATGGAATCCAAAAGTATGTAATATCTTATTTATGAATGGCCATTGAACTTTGTCATATGCTTTTTCCGTATCAAGTTTTAATGTCATCCAACCTCTTTTGCCCTTTTTCTTTTGATGAAAAGAATGAAATATTTCGTGCGATATTAAAATATTGTCAAAGATGGAGCGATCTTGTACAAAAGCCGCTTGACATGGGTGAATTATTTTAGGTAGCAGGTTTTGAAGTCGATTTGCCATAAGCTTCGTGATAGCCTTATATACAGTTGAGCATAAACTTATAGGACGATAATGATTAAAGGATATGGGTGAGTCAACTTTTGGTATTAAAGCAACAAATGATTGTGCACGTTCATTTAAAATTATACCTGAATGGAAAAAGGCTTGTACTGCTTGAATTACTGAATTACCAACAATGGGCCAATAGTGTTGATAAAACTCGGCATTGAACCCATCAGGGCCGGAAGTTTTATTATGAGGCAGTTGCATAAATACATTCTTAATCTCCAATGGAGTCGATTGTAACAAAAGAATATTATTGCCGTTATCTGTAATTAATTTGGGTATAATTTGAAAGTCTCTATCCGAAAAAGGGATAGAATGTAATAGTTGGAATATGGATTTTAGGTCTACCGAAATTGTTGTTTTAATATCTTCCGTATTAAAATATTTTTGTTCATTCAGTGATTCATAACAGTTAATCTTTTGTTTGTATGTTCTTATTTTGACCGATGTTTGAAAATATTTAGTATTTTGTCCATCTCTTTACATTCTTTTGTTTGGCTCTTTGCTTCCAATAAGTATGCTGAAATTCCAAAAGCTTATTATATTTCAAAACTAGTCTATTATAAAGAGGAAATTTACTAGAGTTTTGATTTTAAAAACATTCTGTTTGCAATTGGTGGAGTGTCATTTCCGTTCTAGTGAGTTGTTCTTTGATGTTATTAATATTCTTCTTTGCCCAATCTTTAGTACTATTCTTAAGATTCTTTTTCTTCATAAAAAGTTTAAACATAGCCGAACCATTATATATGTAGTTCCAAATTTTTGTAACTAAACTTCGGTAACTCTTCTTTTGAAGCCAAGTATTTTCAAAGCGAAAAGGGTAGTGTTTACTAACAGTTACATCACCAAGTTGTAGCGTAATACAACAATGATCAGATGTGGTGAAAGGCAAGTGTGTTAACCTAATATTATTATAAAAAATTTAGAATGTTGGGATGTAATAGTGCTTGATCCAATCTTTCCAAAATGGTAGAATTGGTAAATTTGTTAGAACGTTTCCATGTATAAGGTAAGCCTTCAGGAGTAAGATCTAACAAGCCATAATTTGTACTGAAATTGATTAATCTAGTAAATCTGTTGTTGGCAGGTTCCAAACCTCCTTTCTTATCAGATAATTGTAGGATGTCATTAAAATCTCCTATAATAATGGGTGGAATATTATGATCATTGATGAAATCCGAAATGAATTCCCTAAATTCATTCTTAAAGTTCTCCTTACTAGGAGCATAAATGAAAATAACCATAAACTTAATGTTTTGCTCTTCATATTTAAGAATAATAGTATTAGAACCATTGAAAATAATACTACAACATTCTGCTTTATGAAATTTAGAACATAGAAGTTATACTCCCCCTTTTGTATCATCAGCTGGTGAAATAAATACGTTCTATGTGTGAAATTTCAGTCCAAAAATGAGGTCTACGTACCCCTCTACTATTCTAATAGGCTACTTTCAATAATATCTTTATAAAAAATGTAATGATTGTGTTGAGTACCAATATTATAGATAAGATAGTCATTATAATTGGTCAAATCCAAATAAGAATGGAACTGTTTTGAACAATGAGTGATAGTCGTTAAGATCACAAAATCTTTTTTAAAAAGCTTTATATCTAATACAAGCAAAATTAGTTAAGATAACAGTTTTCCAAGCTATAACATTGACTCTGCCTTGATTAAAACTCATAATGCAAGAAGTTTTGAAGGTCCAAATATCCATTATAACAAATGTAATGAACACATAAGAAGTTGTAAATTCTATTCTTACCACATAAAGGCATATGAGTTTTATTGTAAAAATGTAAAAGTGAAAATTGAACAAGAATATATAAAGATACCAAATACTAATAATACTATAAATTTGAAGGGCTGAATTAACCAAATTTCTACAATGGTTACTAAGTTGAACAATACTGTAGACGAAGTGAACTATAGTGATTTGGTAATCTTTATCTATAGTTAAAATCCAGTAGTGTGATGTACATTCATAGCTACTGTATTAAGTTTCAATCTAAACTTAAAACAACCCTGAGATTGATACATCATGCGTCCTAGGTTGCAAAGATTACAGATTACAGATTGTATACCAGTAAATTTTTATGCCAAAGTGTGATACTATATTTCATTATGATTCTATTGATAGTGGTAAGAAGTTTGTTTTCGTAATTGAGCATATGATTCAAGGGAAAGTCTGTAACATCTACTTGGATAAATTTACAAAGCCAGATAGATTGGTACTTACCCCGTCTACCTAACTACAATATAAGGGAGAAGTCATCCCTTTGTTAAAATTTGTGTCACCTCAACGCCGCTTAAGCGCCATGTCATCATATTCGGCAAAAAAAAAAAAAAAAACTTCCTGAAAAACCTACGTCTTCTCTGCTTCCTTCTTACTATCTCCTCTATTTTCTCCCCACTATCTCCTATGTTAACTACACTTTAGCCGTATGCTGAATTTTGTTTAATTTCCTGAGAAATTAATCTCCACCTCCTTGGCAAGCTCCTGATTTTTTGCATTCGCACTATCTAATTCGCAGATTCAATGTAAACTCTAGGGTTTCTCTCGTAGTTTCATTGTTTCCCATCTATTGTATTTGATTCTCAATATCAGTGTCGATGATGCGCTCTTTCGCCTCTTCCGCCTCTACCTCAGTGTTAATAGCGAGTTCATTTGTTCAACAGTGAGATCTGAAATAAAAAGAAGTCATTGTTACCCTTCAGTGGCGTATCGAACTACGAGTCTTTTATGGAACATTCCCTCGACAGCGACATCTCCATCTTTAAACTCGACGATCACGTCTATGGTATTTCCTCAGTTTGTACCTTCACTCAATTCATCGGCGTTGTCAAATCTGATTTGTAACTTGTAAGTTCTATATCTAGGGTTTGTCATTTTTTGTATATTGAATTTCGTTTTTAAGTAAATATTGATGTTTTTTCTCAATATTGTGTTTGATCAGTATAATCATATTCATATCATCTGATGGAAATTGGGCAGTTGAAATATTTTCAGTGAGTATGATTTCGCTTCATTGTAAAAATTGCAAATTTCTGCATAGCTAACCTTATCCCTGGTCAGGTATTTCACTTTCTTTTTATATCCTCAAATTTGTTACTTCCAGAGTTTGATCTTCTTATTGTACATTTTTGTGCTTGCTTGAACTTCTTTTTGTTAATTCTTTCATTATTATATTCTATGTTAAGTTTGGTCTAATGTTCATCATCTGATTCTGGATTTCTATCCCCATTAGCAGCAAGTGCAATCTCATAAGAAACCTCCATATTTTCTTATCCTCTTCGTCAATCAAGAACATGAGGCACTCATATTAATCTAGATTTTTTTTTGTAAACAGTTTGTTCTACCTTTCAGTCAATTGCTTAAGTTATATTGATGAGTTTTTTTATCTCTTATTCTGTTCTGATGTTGCAGTAAATGGATTGAGATTGATCAAGCCATTAAAGGATGTGATGAACAAAAGCTAAGAGCCAAGTGCAATAACGCTTTATGTTATTGAAAGAGCTCTTGCTCTATATAGGTAAGTCACAGTCTACTTAGAGTTGTTTTGATACCTCAATTAGTGTTGGGAGCTGCTAGGCATGTATTTCTCAAACGGAGGTTAGTCTAATTCATCTTTTGATTTATTTTTGATGTTGTAGAAATCAGATATATCGGTTATGGAAACGAACATGGCGAAGAATGTAGCAGTTAATGCTGAGATTAAGCCTGACAATATATTATCCCTCTCATTATGTGGATTGTTTCTTATTTACAACTAAGGCTTTGCTTTTTATAGATTTTACACTAAGTACCTCTTACTGGTTTGTGATTGTTTATCTTCTTGCATGTTAACTCATGTTGCTTTATGAAGTAACACCTAGATGTAGGTTCAACATCATTGGGAGTAGGGTATTGTCATGTTCGGGTGATTTAGTAGAAGTGGTTTGACATGAGATATTGTGTGGAATGGGAACAATGGCAGGCTTGCATTGAGTTTTCGTACATTCAGTTGTTTGGTATTTATTAGTGTTGGTTATCTCATCCATAGCGAACCTGAATCAATTTTTCAGGTTTATTGTCCAATGCGGGGTTTTAGATCATAGTTGTTGTTACGTTCAAACATGAATTACGGAGTTGGTATGAATTTTCTACTATCAATATGTCCTTGATTTTCTGCTCATCGAGGTCACTTTTTCTTCCTCTTTAATACTTGGGCAAATGTGTTCACATGGAATTGCAAAATTTAGGTTTGAAATCCTCTCTTTCACTTTGTGTTTTCCATCCATAACTAAACTGCAAAATCCACTTTGTGTCTGCCGCCGAGATGAATCACAATCTTGATTTGATCTTCACCAGTTTAATGTTGGTGATTCAGTGGAAGAGGATGGGACTTCACGTGCTCCCAAACCCACAGTCCCAGTATAAAACTGACTAAACGACAACTTCCTAGCAAGTTTATGAAATTAGATTAGTTATTGGGAGAGTCGATCTTGAAGGTTTAGAGCATTTATTCACTTTATCTGTATAATTCATATTTTTCTAATCAAATCCTACATAATTACTCTAGAAATGGAAAAATAATTTAAATCAATATATATAAATTTGTTAAAATCTGACTTATGATAATACGATCAAATAAGATTTTCGTATAAAAACTCATTTATATTTGTTGTTAATTTATTATATTCAGAATTTTAAACTTAATTATATAGCAATATTATTTTAAATTATCAATTTATTTAAGTTAAAATTGTACATGAGATTATTTATTGAGTAATTCAAGACTTACATAAACCCGCGTATGGCGCGGGGACTAAACTAGTTTGAAATGAAAGATAGTAGAGCAGCCCATTATTTTACTAACAATGATCTTACTTAAAACAACACAACTTTAGTGTTATTAATAAGTCACATCAGTACTTTAAAAATGATAAGGTGGGAAATCAGAAAACCAGAGAAACAACTTTGCATATCCTTGCCTTTGTCATCCTTACATTCAAGACATTTACTATACTTTGAAATACCAAACTTTAATTGAGAAGCTGAATCGTCATTTTTATACTGATAACCAAAATGATAAGAGAAGCAAGCAGGATCAACAAAGAACAACATATAATTTTTAAGATCATCACTTAATTTCTCTCCATTGAAATGACAGTCTTGGTCTATAATGAAATTAGGGGAAAGACTATATATAGTTAAACAGATTATCAAAAACCACAAAATTCATAGCCAGGAACATGAAATAATCGAGATTCAGGATCCTAATGAAACAGTTACTCAAGATGATCATCAAACCATACTTATACAATAAATTACCGATTCCAACATCCCTATCATTAAAAGTGATGGAAGGAAGATCAAATAATCTCTTCCTGGGCCTACAGAGAGCCAATTTTGAATTGCGTCTACAACGAGAATTTATTTCAAAAAAGTGCTCATTTCAAAAAAAAATCTAAATTAAAATAGTTTGTCTTTAAAAATGTCTATTTTCCAAAAAAGTAAAATTTAGAAGGCCTCGAAAAGAAAAAATGAAACATACAGTAGCTTTCTAGAAGAAAAAATCCGAAAATAAAAAAATACAAAATAAATTATCTACAGCTCACTGCAAGTATCGTGAAATGCCCCAGCACTCTTTACCAATCGACGTCTAAGCAAAACCCTAGATTTCCTCCTCTCTTTCTCTCCCCCTTCACCAGAGATCTGAACTAAGATGAGAGAAATCCTCCACATTCAGGGCGGGCAGTGCGGTAACCAGATCGGATCCAAGTTCTGGGAAGTGATCTGCGACGAGCACGGAATCGACCAGACCGGAAAGTACTGCGGTGACGTAGATCGCCAGCAACTCGAGAGGATCAATGTCTACTACAACGAAGCCAGTGGCGGGAGGTACGTACCACGCGCCGTTCTCATGGATCTTGAGCCTGGCACCATGGATTCCGTCAGATCTGGTCCTTTTGGCCAAATCTTTAGGCCGGATAACTTCGTCTTCGGACAGTCCGGCGCAGGAAACAACTGGGCGAAGGGACATTACACCGAGGGAGCGGAGCTCATTGATTCCGTTCTTGATGTTGTTAGAAAGGAGGCTGAGAACTGTGATTGCTTGCAAGGTACGACAGTTTCTTTTATCAATCAGTCCCTAGGTTTTTGTTCTGATCTGAATACAGTGTTTACATGCCTCGATAGTCGGTATGTGTTCTTGTTTGGAGTACGAGTTACTGTCCATTTGTTTAGGGATTTGGTTTGTGATTTTTTTTTATCTGCGTTGACATTTGTCTGATTATCTCTAGATTTGTCTTGCTTGTGAAATTGAACATGTGTATAGCCTACGTAATGATGTTGAAACTATCATTGTGCTTCCGTTTTGGATCTGTTTGGTTGATTCTTGCCATGGAATTTATCTCATTTCTAATTTCGATAGGGTTATGGTGATCCTAGTGCTCTTTGCTGCGGGATTTATTAGATGCTTTATTTATTGATTGAAACCCAAAGTTATTAATTACTTCATAGTTTGGAGATCAATTGCTCTGATGTAATTGTGATTATTGATATCTAACTGAGATCTTGAAACAGGATTCCAAGTTTGCCATTCACTCGGAGGAGGAACAGGTTCTGGTATGGGAACCCTTCTTATTTCGAAAATTCGTGAAGAGTATCCTGACCGGATGATGTTGACATTCTCTGTCTTTCCTTCACCGAAAGTGTCTGATACTGTTGTTGAGCCATATAACGCCACCTTATCAGTTCATCAGCTCGTTGAGAATGCTGATGAGTGTATGGTCTTAGACAATGAGGCTCTCTATGACATCTGTTTCCGAACTCTGAAGCTATCAACACCATCTTGTAAGTCATTCTTTTTCCTTTTTCTTGTCAGTGCAATTACTTCAGGTCTTTCAGTTTGACAGGGTATGTCCTATGTGTGTGGGTGATTTGTGACGAGCTGTTTAGTTTGTGCTGTTGTTTCATGGACCAGATATTGCTAATTTGCATTGATCCAGATATTCTCTATTACAGTTTGCGAATCATAAGCCTTGTTTGTCATTGTTTTACTAATCTTATTTGCTTTGTATATAGTGTCTGTTACCTAGGAGCAGTGTTCTAAAAGACGCTAAGCGGGAGCTAGGCGGTGGGTGGGGGACTAGCGGCTAGGCGGGGATTAGTCGGGGATTAATCGGATCAAAATTAATTCTCGGTCCATGATATTAGATTACCAATTTGTCACCATAATCAGCCATTTCTATTAAATTATGTAAGAACGAGGTTTGAGATCCTAGTATAAGTATTAATATGATAAAATAAACTCAAAACTTGCTATAGTTCACTAGATATTGCTACTTTTGCAAAAATGATCCAAATCGTTTTTTTCCTAGGCGGTGCTAGACGGTGAGGGAGGGCCTAGAGATTAATCGGGGATTAATCGGCCCCTAGTCGGGATTTTTAGAACACGGCTAGGAATTACATCCTCCTAGCGAGCTATTTTTAGTAGGTGTGGCAATATTTAGTACCTTATAGGTAATTCTTAGCATATTTTAATAAGCTATTTTTGTCATTTGTCATACCAAATACTCTATGGAATGGTTTGTACATCATACAACTTGTAGGACACATCATAAGACACAATGTTTGAGTTTATTTTTCAGTGCTACCTATTACTTGGCTATAATCTAAATATCTTTTATACTTGGATAGTTTTAGTGGAAGTTGCTTTGAAACATATTCAAACTGAAGCCAGTCCATTGCATTCTCTTGAATACTTAAATGCTTTGTTTTGCTGAATCTTTGCTAACTTTCTCTCATTCATCTTTATACTATGCAGTCGGTGATCTGAACCACCTCATCTCTGTCACCATGAGTGGTGTAACATGCTGTCTACGTTTCCCTGGTCAACTCAACTCCGACCTCCGTAAACTAGCAGTGAATCTCATCCCTTTCCCACGTCTCCACTTCTTCATGGTCGGCTTTGCTCCCTTGACATCAAGAGGGTCCCAACAATACCGAGCTCTAACCGTTCCTGAACTGACCCAACAAATGTGGGACGCCAAGAACATGATGTGCGCTGCTGACCCGCGTCATGGAAGGTACTTAACTGCTTCAGCCTTATTCAGAGGTAAAATGAGCACAAAGGAGGTAGATGAGCAGATGATCAATATCCAGAACAAAAACTCGTCTTACTTTGTTGAATGGATCCCGAACAATGTGAAGTCCAGCGTTTGTGACATTCCTCCAAGGGGTTTGAAAATGGCGTCGACTTTCATTGGAAACTCGACCTCCATTCAGGAAATGTTCAGGAGAGTGAGTGAGCAGTTTACTGCTATGTTCAGGAGAAAGGCGTTTTTGCATTGGTACACGGGTGAAGGAATGGACGAGATGGAGTTCACCGAGGCAGAGAGTAATATGAATGATCTTGTGGCAGAGTATCAGCAGTACCAGGATGCGACTGCTGATGAGGAGTATTATGATGAAGAGGAGGAAGATGAAGAAGAGGTTGCTGCTTGATGCAGAATCAGGTGTAATTCTTGTTCTTTTTTTGTTTTCAAGTGATTCTGGTGTGGGGTTGAATGTTACATAGTGTTAAGTAATGAGGTATGGCTTCTTGAATGTCGTCTGTCTTGTGGATTTATCTGACTATTTTGTGAATTCTTCTCAGATTGTGTACTGAGTTCAGGTAATGTTTGTTATTATCCGATTGTACTTAAATCAGGTAATGTTTGCTTTCTGCTAAAAACAATTAGTAATGTTTGTTGTGATGATTATGTGTATTCGATCCTTCTTTTTTTCATTCTTTTTTCCTAATGTTGTGATTTAACTTGAGAGGTCCATCTAAGAAAAGTTGGAGCGTCCTGTGACGTCGCCCACGCCCACCACCTGTTTGTTGAATTGCCAGACTGGCTTTGTTAGTTGAGTGTCTCTAATCATTGTTAGCCGCTAAGATTCTCTTAATTAGATATTGATTCGTTAATTGCTTATTATGCTCCGGTGGAATAATATATGATATAATCCACCATCACTATGACCTCGCTAACCACAAATCCTGATCTCTCGATTACTTTGTGAATTTAGTTTAATTGTAATACTTATTATAGTTCTTTCTCAACTTGTAATCATGTATCACACGTAAGAAACCTAGATAACTTGTAGTGTATGGAGGTGCTATAACTTAGGCAAACTAATTATCTAATACCTTGGTGGGTCAATTTTATCATAAATTCTTATACCTTCAACAGTTCAACTACAAAACATCGATCATAATCAACATGTTGCTTTGTCTAGCCTTAGAACTTGTTGTATCATACAACTACATCACAGAATGTAAACTTAGACATGAACAAAAACACCAACTACATTCAATGTAGATATCGTCTAGGTGCTGTCTAGAAAAACACAAGATCATAATTTGATGGCTGAACTACGGGGCAGTTTAATTAGAAGGGTTGATACCTCACACATACATGAAACCAAGATTATTAAAATCCTCCTTTCTTGCCTACATGGCCATGATGATGAGAATGATAGTGATAATGAAAACCATGATGCTTCATCTTTATACCCTTTTTCACCGGTGTGGAAACCGGGAGCGGCGGAATACTCTGCTCATGCCTAAAGAAATTATCGGGATCAACCTTGGTTTTAACCTGCACCAACCGGTTAAAATTGGATTTGAAATACTTAACTCCCCAAGAGCTTGCTTGCACGAAGCTTGAGCTACCGTTTTTGTCGTTCATCCCTAAGTCTAAATCTCTGTAGTTTACGTATGCTTCTCTAGGAAGCATTGAGACGTAAGGCGACATGTAATCGTATAGCTTCCTTATCCATGTCATCCGAAGTGGGGCCGCTCCTGCCACCTCATCCGCCTCCTGCCATGTCACCACGTATTGGATCTTGTACTTGGTCCCGTTCCTGCATTATGATGTTTAACAAATATGTAAATTAGATAACAAAAAACTCAAAAGCATGACAGAGAGAGATTAAGAAATGACCTGTGAGGGAATGGTGTTTGTGATTCGGGTATCCGACTCATCATACCACCGTACGGATTCCATATCATCAAGGCACCCTGACCTTGGGCCAACCGGGCCCACAAACCGTCCAGCCCAGTTTCCGGTATAGCAGTCCTCACAAAGTCACACTTTGCCTTAAAGTAGTTGGTGAACAACGGCTTCCCTTGCAGCAAAATCGACGGCTGGGCCCCCGCCGGGTCCCCGGCCACGTACAACACCGAGTTAATCCAACCCATCTCGCTGCAGTCCTTCGCCTCCACCCCCAGCTCAGGAAACTCTTTATCCATCAACTTTTTAAGTTGTGTTGCTCGCCCGAGGTATAGTGCTTGAAAAGCTCCTGACACAGTGCCTTTTCCGCCACTTGTCTTCGCTGGAGATAGTATGAGCCTTATCCAGAGATTATCGTCGGTAGAGTCAGAAACTTGCTGCCATTTCGAAACCACCTTGGTCAACCCTTGCTCAACGGTCTTGACCACCGTGAACGTGGTCACCGTGGCTGGAACGGAAACGAGACGAACCTTCCATGCCAGGATGACGCCGAAGCTACCGCCTCCTCCTCCACGCAAGGCCCAAAACCAATCCTCGCCGATGTCTTTTCGGTCGAGGATTCTCCCGTTGGAGTCGACGACTCGAACGTCGAGGACATTGTCGGCGCCTAGCCCGTGTTTTCTCATCATGGGCCCGTATGCGCCTCCAGTGATGTGGCCACCGATGCCCAAGCTCGTGCAGAGACCAGCCGGGAAACCGTGCACGGGGCTCTGCTCGGAGATTCTGTAGTAGAGCTCGCCGATGGTGGCACCTGCCTCGACCCACGCAGAGTTGTCGTCGATGTCAACAGAGATCTGCAGATTGAAAACAGAGCTACATAGCTATATTATATCTGATATGATACAGATATGAGTATACTCGTAGATATATTTTCTTTTGGTATCAAATATGAGTATATATGAAGGTATAAGTATAAATAATAAAGCAGATCACTCATATCTATACTTGTATCAATACTCTCGATATCTAAGATATGAGATATCAAATGAGCCTTTACAAAGTTATAGCTAATACCGAGCGAAGCTTGGACAAGTCGAGGATGAGGAAAGGCTGGTCCATCTCGGACGCGTATGAGACACCCTCATAGTCGTGTCCACCACTTCGGACTCTTAGGTTGAGTCCAAGTTTCTTGGAGCAGATGACAGCAACTTTGACGTCAGAGTCGACGAGCGGGAGGAAGATGACACGTGGCTTGTTAGACGAGGAGGTGAGGTATCGTAGGTTTTGGGCGGTGGAGTTAAGGACGGAGGTAAAGGAGGCGTTGGAGGTGGTGAAGCATGTGGATGGGAAGGCGGCGCGTGTGGATGCGTCGCTGGTTTGTGCTAAGCATTGCTCAAATGTTTCGGGGGATTGTTGTGCATGGATTAAGGGGTTGATTGAGAGTAGGGCTAAGAATAATAAAGGAAATGTCATTGTGTTGGTGTGGTGTTTAAGTTGGGCTTACTAAGGTGTTATATATAGTGGGAGTGGACTAGTGGACGGAGGTTGTGATGTAGACTTGACGTAAGGAAAATGTCATTGTTGTGTGACTTGATCTTGGGGTTAATAAAGATTAGGGGCATCAAATTCGGGTCAAAAAGTTAATTGTGAAGAGGAGGTAGTTGGAATCCTTGACTCTTGAGGTGAGCGTGAAATTATGTTGGGGTTCTTTCCATTTGTTTTGTAAATTTCGTGGGACATACCCTTAAATTATTGATCTTTTGTTTTGTAGCAGATCGAGTATGTGTTTAGCTTAGTAAGAGTCGATTCCTCATATATGTTTTCAATGGGTTTGGAAATAATTGAGGGAGTTGTACAAAATATTAATGCATTCTAGTATCGGGATCGTGATGACACGAGCACATACGTTTAAAACATCTAGTATGGGCCGTGCCTTTTAGGTTTTGAGTTGGAGAATGTAACGTTATGTGATGGCCTGTATTTTCTGTTTGTGTGTTTTTTAAAACGTAATAATATAAGCGTGTTAAATTTTCGGATCAAAAACTTAAAAATTGGTTTTAAATTCATTACCCTATATAAGTTCGCACGTTTAAACACAATAAGTCTATGGCTTGTTAAATTTAGCAAGCCAACTAGGATTATAGCAAGTTGAAATGACACATTATAGCAAATGTTGTTTTAGCAAACAAGTGTAACATTAACAACACTTGTTATAATTTTGTCATTTTCAAGTGTAACACCAATTTTTTACTCTTTTAATTATCAATTTATTAGAGAAATATCATTTATTTAGTGGACCACGCACACTTAGCTTTCTATTTGGATTGCCAAATTTAGCAATTAAGATGGAGAAATAAAACATCTCTAAAAAACTATTCTTATTATTTGTCATTATAGCTTGTTATTGGTGTTTGATTTTGCTATAAATTTGTTATCTCCATTTATAACAAGTCATTGGAGATGTCCTAAGTATAGCGAAGTTCCGTTACTCCTAATCAACATCAATTGACAATACAAAAAAAATATTCATATTCTAAAATATTCAGGCTTTGAATTATTTTAACATATATGAAATCTAAAATTATGATCACCAAACCAACTTTAATTTGTGATTAACATTATATAAAACACGTGTGATTAATATAACAAAAGTTAAAGAATAAGCTATGATGAAATTTTGATATCACACCTACTTTGCATAATTTTAAATTTATTCCATATTTGTGTCTGATTTTAATTAGGGAAAAACTCTTTTTGGGCATGGAGTATATGTCTTTGGTTAGTAGCCTGTTACTTTTAGGGTGCATAATAATGGTGGGATGGGGTGGTGGGATTAGTAGTGCTCTCAGTCACAAACTCACAATGTACGTGGTTAAAAGGTAAATTGTGGTATCTTGTCCATTCTCATTATCTTCGGTGGATCTTTTGCCCCAAACCAATAATATGTTTCTCCTTATGTATTTAGTGGATAAATTTTAGATATTTATAGTTTGTCTGATGTATTTACCATACAAATGGATGAACCACAATGATGATCATTTGCAAAAAATCTATCACTTTTAATAATTTTATTAGGTTTGTTTTGGGGGGTTTTGAGTTATAAGTTTACTTGTTTAATAATATTTTTGTTTGTATATTACAAAATTATTTTTTGTATTACATAAGTATATTTAAATTGTTATTAATATTTAAAATATAACATCAGAATGTTCAAATAGCGACATATTATAGTTTTAAAACTATTTATAATGAGTTTAGGATAGAGAAAATAAATTATAAATTATAAATTTTCAAATATACATAAAAAGGTGTCTTTAGATAGATAAAAATGCAAATAGAATTATGGTATTTTGTTTATAAAAAATTAACATTTAATTTTTTGTATTTAAAATGATTTTTCTAAAATTTAAATCAGAAGCCCGGATTAAATTTAGACCGCATGTGTGGCGCCACATGTCATACACCAGACGCACATCTGACACCCTATAGATGAGCGACATGTAGCAATTCTCTTTAAAAACCCAACAAATGAGGGTTTTTTATTGTGCTATTAAAAAACTTTTGGGTAAGAGTTTTTGTGAGTTTTTATTATTATATTAGAAAAAATTAAAAACATTTGCAAAATCCCCGGAAGAAACTTGCTCTTATAATACTCAGTAGTAGCTAGGGCTGGGCACGGGTTGGGTAAACCCGAAACCCAAACCGGATTGAACCGAAAAAACCGGACCGAACCCGGACCGAAGTAATTTCGGGTCGGTTTTCGGTCCAGATTTTTTGGGAATTTCGGGTTTCGGCTTTTCGGGTTCGGTTCGGTTCGGTTCGGTTTTTGACCGAAATGCCCAGCCCTATCTACAATAAGATAGACCGACCATTTACCAAAAAGGCCTAACATAATCGGGATAAGGCCCAGTATTCCAGCCCATCATCTTTTTAACGATCGTCCGGGCCCTTCTTCTTCTTCTTCATCTGTGTCTCGCTTCAAGTTTCCTTCGCTCTCCTTCGTCTTGTGTTGTGTTCTACTTGTAAACCTCAGA
Source organism: Oxyria digyna (assembly GCA_029168935.1). Classification (NCBI taxonomy): domain Eukaryota; kingdom Viridiplantae; phylum Streptophyta; class Magnoliopsida; order Caryophyllales; family Polygonaceae; genus Oxyria; species Oxyria digyna. The sequence continues at coordinate 8,089,492 of JAPVLV010000010.1, read as the reverse complement.
TCCAACTTCGTATTCTTCGTATTCTGAGTATTCTTCTTCCCCTCGTCTTCATCTCCAACCTCACATCTATTCTTGTTCACCGACTGGTCTTCGCCTCGTCTTCTTCACCTCACCTCGTCTCGAATCTTACTCGATTGTCTTCGCCTCGTCTCGAATCCGTCTTTTGGCAAATCTGCACTCGTCTTCTGCAAGTCTTCGCCTCATCTGCTGCAAATCTGCACTCGCAAAGAGAAGACAACGAGCTCAGATCCAGATCCGAGCACCCCGCCTCACCCCGCTGTTAACCCTAGATCCAAGCCCTTGTAGCTCCTCGCCAGATCTGAGCCGCCGCTCACCTTGTAGCTTCTTCCTCATCAGATCTAAGCGTCGGCGTCTCGAAATCGACTCGTATCGCCACAGATCCGAACTCAAATCTGCAATCGGCTCAAAATCGGTCCTATTCGGTTTTTTATTGGACCGGACCGAACCGACCCAAACCCGGACCAACCTAACCCGAAAGATTTCGGTTCGGTTTTCGGTCCAGATTTTTTGGGAATTTCGGGTTTCGGTTTTTCGGGTTCGGTTCGGTTCGGTTTTTGACCCATGCCCAGCCCTAGTAGTAGCTTAATAAAAAACAATCCATAGGTGTTTAAACATGGTATTATTTACACTCCACCCAAATTGTTATTTACCATCCAGTTTAATTTATATGTCTAGTACGGATCGAATCCATATGTCGCATATGAATTGCAACATTTCAAAAAAGAATTCATACGTTAAGTGACATATATGTAATTAATTTCAATGTATTCAATGTATTTGTAGTTATGTGTGAAAAATAAGTTAATTTTTGTGGCGTTTTAAGGCTTTAAAGCCCAATTCGGCAAAAATAAGTCAATCATACTCCCTCCGTCTAGTAATATAAGTCCTTGGGGCATTTGAGATAGAAATTAACAATTATAATTTAAGACTAAATTATCCTTCATTTATTTACCTAATTTAGCAGCACCCAATATATATTTGCTCTAAGTAGAATTTGTCCATAAAATTAAGGGTAAAAAAGCATTGCTACCTTACTATTTAAGGGAGGTAATAACTTTTGTCTTATTTATTAATGAGTGCCAAGTGATCACTAGAAGATCTTCTAACGATATTAGGAGACTCTGCCAAGTGATCACTAGATTGTGGCCCTGAAGAATCTGAATGAGTCAATTCTGGTATGACCTCTGGAGCAAGACAACCTTCATCACAGACAGTGTTATTAGTAGGATCATGAGTAGGAAAAATAGAATCCTGAGTAGGGCTATCAGAGCAAAAAGGCATAATGTTTTCATACAAAACAACATCTCTGGTGAAAATAATTTCTTTATTCTCCAGATTTAACAACTTATATGCCTTTTTGTTAGATGGATATCCAAGCATAATACATCTTACTGCCCTAGGCATAAATTTGTGTCTGCCAACCTGAGTTGTTGTAGCAAAAGCTAAACATCCAAAATTCCTTAAATGATCAAGTCTAGGAACTTTGGAGAAAAGAACTTCATATGGAGATTTGCCCTGTATGACTGGAGAAGGATATCTGTTAATAAGATAAGCAGCAACAAGTACTGAATCACCCAATATTCAATAGGTAAAGAAGCTTGGAACATAAGTGCTCGTGCAACTTCCAATAAATGCTTGTGTTTCCTCTCTGCAACACCATTTTGCTCAGGAGAATATGCACAAGAAGTCTGATGTTGTATACCTTTCTCTAGAAAAAAATCAGAATTGGCTTTGCTACTCCCAAACTCATAAGCATTATCAGATCTCACAATTTTGACAGTGGCACCAAACTGAGTATGTACTAAAGCAATGAAAGACTTTAGAACTGAAAAAGCAGAAACTTTATCTCTTAACAAATGAATCCAAGTGATTCTTGAATAATCATCAACAATTGTTAAGAAATACTTGTATCCATCATGAGTACAATGTTTAAAAGGACCCCAGATATCGATATGTATCATCTCAAAACAAGATACAATTGTAATAGGACTTTTGGCAAAAGGAAGCCTATGTTGTCTAGCTTGTGCACAAACATTACATGGAGGAATTTCATCCTTATTGAAAGATACATCACATATCAATTTCATTTTGTAATATGGCAAGTGACCTAATCTCTGGTTCAACATTTGAAACTCAAAGAGGTTCTTAGCTCTTTCAATGCATATATTCGATGTCGACATGTTTTATGTATTTCCTAGTTTTGTATCTCGTTTTGTGTCGAGGCAGGTGGTGTGCCGACGTGCCTATGTGTTTCTCATACGGTGGACTGGGATGTTTGAGTGGTCTGCCATTGTACGTAATTTTGTTAGTCATGACATGTAGAATGTAATTCCAGGGGAGAAAGCAATGTTTTTTGCGTTATGGTTGTCTTAGGTTGGGTGAATCCATACCTTTTGTGTTTTGTAAGGTGGGTTGTTTGCCATTGTGCCTTTTAGTTCTATCCCATATGTTTTGATCGATCGTGTCTGTAAACGCTTGGTGTTCTTTGTGTGGACAATAGACATGCTTAGTTTACCAGAAAATGATTCTCTAAAGCTAGGGATTGATATAAATATAAGTTGATCTTTTTAATTTGTTTCTCTTAAGCTTTGATTTTCAAGAGTGTATGCGATGCCAATCGCTAAACTGGAAGCAACATTATACGTGCAAATTGGATTAAGCATATAGACCAGATTGATTAGACTTAGCCACATACTGTTTGTGTATGAGGAAATTGAGCCGGAGAAGAGAAAGGAAGGAAGAGAACTTTGTATTACTTAACTAACTCAATCAGTTTACAACAGAATACAAGAGGGCTTATATAATGCCTTGATAATGATCTTGACATATTTACACATATGTCCTTCATAATGAAACTATCCTATATACCATGGTTGTCAGGATCGGGATCCTACTTTGGATCGGTAGGATCGGATCGTAGGATCGTAAGATCCTACGATTTCAGAAAATGAGCAATGAAAATGATAAAATATGACTATGACATGACTTTCTAGTAAAAGTACTACAAAAAAAAACACTTTTGCTCACATACGATTGGTATTAGTGTCATACATAGTTAAAAATGGTTGTACGAGGGTTAATTAAAGTTTACAATTTTTCAAAATCAAGAAATATATTGTTTTTAAGTATTACAACTTCCAATCATCAATCTAAATAATGAATAAACTAACAAAATTAATCTTCGTCAAAGTTCACGTCATCAACAGCACATCATCATATTCGTGACCTGAATGATCACTGTCAAGTCAATCCATTGTCATTAGCTTCTACAAGTTATGTTTCTATGTTTCGAGAATCATTAAGCTCATTAGAAGCATAACACACTGTAATACCATTCTTCTCGTCGCCATTGATTACAAATTGCTCGGCATTCTCGACAAACTGAGAGAGAATGTCATTGAAAAATAAATTTGTTGTTTTTGCTTCAGTTTAAGGTTGTACATTACGAATACTATTGAAAACTAACATTAGTGTGTGTAAACGATTTCTTTTTTATTTTTTTTGCTTAAGTTTAAGGTTTACATTGAAAATCATAAATCTTTTGTGCGTTTAAAATATTTCTCTTCTTTGTATGCACCTAAATAGCATTGAAAATAAATTTAGTTCATAAAAAATTCAGTTACAGAAGTAGTTCAGTCAAAAAAATCAGTAAAAAGGAGGTAAATCTTGCATTTGCGATCCTGATCGTAGGATCGTACGATCCTACTTCCGATCCTACGATCCTACTTCCGATCCTGACATGGGTCTGATCCTACATAGGATCGAGATCGTTTTGTAAATTTAGGATCGTGGGATCGTAAGATCCTACGATCCGGATCGCGATCCTAACAACCATGCTATATACTAACACCCCCCCCCCCCCCCCCCCCTCAAATTGGAGGTGCTGGTAGCAATGACAATTTGGATAGTTGTGACATATGTGACGGACCAGACAAAGGCTTTGTCAATATGTCAGCTAGTTGTTCTGTTGTAGGAACATGTTGTAGTGTGATCAATCCTTGAGCAAGTCTTGAGCGAACATAATGACAGTCTATTTCAATGTGCTTTGTGCGCTCGTGGAAGACTGGATTGCGAGCTATATGAATAGCATCCTGACTGTCACAATTGATAGGAATAGGCACAAGTTGAGGAACTGTCAAATCTGCAAGCAATCTAGTCAACCAAGCTAGCTCAGCTGATAGTCTTCTTAAGGATCTATACTCAGCCTCAACAGAAGATAAGGACACTGTTGTCTGTTTCTTAGATTTCCATGATATTGTTGAACCACCAAGAAAAATAATGTAACCACTTACAGATCTTCTAGTGCAAATGCAAGAAGCCCAGTCAGAATCACAATATCCTTGGAGCTTGAAGTCTGGAGAATTGTTAAGAATAAGCCCAGAGTTTAATGTGCCTTTGAGGAAGAGCAATGTGTGCATAGCAGCTTTGTAATGTTGTGGTGTTGGACTGTGCATATATTGAATGAGATTATGAACAACAAAGGTGATGTCTGGTCTGGATTGTGTGATGAAGTTGAGCTTGCCCACTAGCCTTCTATAAGGTGTTGCATCCATCGTGAACTCATTAGGTGCAGAAGCAAGCTTGATGTTAGGATCAAGAGGACTCTTGGTTGGAGACAAATTATCGTGATCAAAATCCTTTAACATGTCAAGGATAAATTTTCTTTGAGACATCAAAACTCCTCTAGGAGAATAGAGAAATTCTATGCCCAAAAAATAGCTGAGTTTACCAAGATCCTTGATTTTGAATGTCTCATCCAGGAATGATTTGATGGCTTCCATTCCATCTTTGTCATTTCCAGTGAGCAGAATGTCATCCACATACACTGCTAGAAAGACAACTGAAGAAGTGTCTTTGCTTTTGTAAAACAAGGAGTGATCATTTGGAGACTGAATGAATCCCTGAGAGAGTAATACTGATGACAATTTTGAGTGTCATTGCCTACTTGCTTGTTTTAGGCCATAAAGAGACTTATTTAACAAACAAGCTTTTCCTGGTATAGAAGTCAAACCAAGAGGAATCTTCATATATACCTCTTCTTGGAGATCACCATGCAAAAATGCATTGTTGACATCTAGCTGACTAATGATCCAATGCTTCTTGACTGCCACATCAATGAGACTTCTAATTGTAGTCATTTTGACTACTGGTGAAAAAGTCTCTGTATAATCAATGCCCTCCTTTTGTGTACAACCTTTGATCACTAGCCTTGCTTTGTGCCTTTCCAGTGTGCCATCTGCTTTGTACTTCAGTTTATACACCCACTTAGAACTAATGGGTTTCTTGTTGGCTGGAAGATCCACTATATCCCATGTGTGATTAGCATCTAAATCAGAAAGTTCTTTTCTCATTGCCTCTTGCCACTCTGGATAGCTATTAGCAACCTGGAAAGAAGTTGGTTCAAATAAAGTTGTCACATTAGCAATCAAATGCTGACTCTCAGGAAGAATTTCATTGAAGGTCATTAGCTGAGAATCTGAAATAGTTATGACAGAATGACACTGAGCATTGGAGCATATGTAATCTTGCAAATAAGAAGGAGGATTAGAAGGTCTAGAAGATCTTCTAACGATATTGGGAGACTCTGCCAAGTGATCACTAGATTGTGGCCCTGAAGAATCTGAATGAGTCAATTCTGGTATGACCTCTGGAGCAAGACAACCTTCATCACAGACAGTGTTATTAGTAGGATCATGAGTAGGAAAAATAGAATCCTGAGTAGGGCTATCAGAGCAAAAAGGCATAATGTTTTCATACAAAACAACATCTCTGGTGAAAATAATTTCTTTATTCTCCAGATTTAACAACTTATATGCCTTTTTGTTAGATGGATATCCAAGCATAATACATCTTACTGCCCTAGGCATAAATTTGTGTCTGCCAACCTGAGTTGTTGTAGCAAAAGCTAAACATCCAAAATTCCTTAAATGATCAAGTCTAGGAACTTTGGAGAAAAGAACTTCATATGGAGATTTGCCCTGTATGACTGGAGAAGGATATCTGTTAATAAGATAAGCAGCAACAAGTACTGAATCACCCAATATTCAATAGGTAAAGAAGCTTGGAACATAAGTGCTCGTGCAACTTCCAATAAATGCTTGTGTTTCCTCTCTGCAACACCATTTTGCTCAGGAGAATATGCACAAGAAGTCTGATGTTGTATACCTTTCTCTAGAAAAAAATCAGAATTGGCTTTGCTACTCCCAAACTCATAAGCATTATCAGATCTCACAATTTTGACAGTGGCACCAAACTGAGTATGTACTAAAGCAATGAAAGACTTTAGAACTGAAAAAGCAGAAACTTTATCTCTTAACAAATGAATCCAAGTGATTCTTGAATAATCATCAACAATTGTTAAGAAATACTTGTATCCATCATGAGTACAATGTTTAAAAGGACCCCAGATATCGATATGTATCATCTCAAAACAAGATACAATTGTAATAGGACTTTTGGCAAAAGGAAGCCTATGTTGTCTAGCTTGTGCACAAACATTACATGGAGGAATTTCATCCTTATTGAAAGATACATCACATATCAATTTCATTTTGTAATATGGCAAGTGACCTAATCTCTGGTTCAACATTTGAAACTCAAAGAGGTTCTTAGCTCTTTCAATGCATATATTCGATGTCGACATGTTTTATGTATTTCCTAGTTTTGTATCTCGTTTTGTGTCGAGGCAGGTGGTGTGCCGACGTGCCTATGTGTTTCTCATACGGTGGACTGGGATGTTTGAGTGGTCTGCCATTGTACGTAATTTTGTTAGTCATGACATGTAGAATGTAATTCCAGGGGAGAAAGCAATGTTTTTTGCGTTATGGTTGTCTTAGGTTGGGTGAATCCATACCTTTTGTGTTTTGTAAGGTGGGTTGTTTGCCATTGTGCCTTTTAGTTCTATCCCATATGTTTTGATCGATCGTGTCTGTAAACGCTTGGTGTTCTTTGTGTGGACAATAGACATGCTTAGTTTACCAGAAAATGATTCTCTAAAGCTAGGGATTGATATAAATATAAGTTGATCTTTTTAATTTGTTTCTCTTAAGCTTTGATTTTCAAGAGTGTATGCGATGCCAATCGCTAAACTGGAAGCAACATTATACGTGCAAATTGGATTAAGCATATAGACCAGATTGATTAGACTTAGCCACATACTGTTTGTGTATGAGGAAATTGAGCCGGAGAAGAGAAAGGAAGGAAGAGAACTTTGTATTACTTAACTAACTCAATCAGTTTACAACAGAATACAAGAGGGCTTATATAATGCCTTGATAATGATCTTGACATATTTACACATATGTCCTTCATAATGAAACTATCCTATATACCATGGTTGTCAGGATCGGGATCCTACTTTGGATCGGTAGGATCGGATCGTAGGATCGTAAGATCCTACGATTTCAGAAAATGAGCAATGAAAATGATAAAATATGACTATGACATGACTTTCTAGTAAAAGTACTACAAAAAAAAACACTTTTGCTCACATACGATTGGTATTAGTGTCATACATAGTTAAAAATGGTTGTACGAGGGTTAATTAAAGTTTACAATTTTTCAAAATCAAGAAATATATTGTTTTTAAGTATTACAACTTCCAATCATCAATCTAAATAATGAATAAACTAACAAAATTAATCTTCGTCAAAGTTCACGTCATCAACAGCACATCATCATATTCGTGACCTGAATGATCACTGTCAAGTCAATCCATTGTCATTAGCTTCTACAAGTTATGTTTCTATGTTTCGAGAATCATTAAGCTCATTAGAAGCATAACACACTGTAATACCATTCTTCTCGTCGCCATTGATTACAAATTGCTCGGCATTCTCGACAAACTGAGAGAGAATGTCATTGAAAAATAAATTTGTTGTTTTTGCTTCAGTTTAAGGTTGTACATTACGAATACTATTGAAAACTAACATTAGTGTGTGTAAACGATTTCTTTTTTATTTTTTTTGCTTAAGTTTAAGGTTTACATTGAAAATCATAAATCTTTTGTGCGTTTAAAATATTTCTCTTCTTTGTATGCACCTAAATAGCATTGAAAATAAATTTAGTTCATAAAAAATTCAGTTACAGAAGTAGTTCAGTCAAAAAAATCAGTAAAAAGGAGGTAAATCTTGCATTTGCGATCCTGATCGTAGGATCGTACGATCCTACTTCCGATCCTACGATCCTACTTCCGATCCTGACATGGGTCTGATCCTACATAGGATCGAGATCGTTTTGTAAATTTAGGATCGTGGGATCGTAAGATCCTACGATCCGGATCGCGATCCTAACAACCATGCTATATACTAACACCCCCCCCCCCCTCAAATTGGAGGTGCTGGTAGCAATGACAATTTGGATAGTTGTGACATATGTGACGGACCAGACAAAGGCTTTGTCAATATGTCAGCTAGTTGTTCTGTTGTAGGAACATGTTGTAGTGTGATCAATCCTTGAGCAAGTCTTGAGCGAACATAATGACAGTCTATTTCAATGTGCTTTGTGCGCTCGTGGAAGACTGGATTGCGAGCTATATGAATAGCATCCTGACTGTCACAATTGATAGGAATAGGCACAAGTTGAGGAACTGTCAAATCTGCAAGCAATCTAGTCAACCAAGCTAGCTCAGCTGATAGTCTTCTTAAGGATCTATACTCAGCCTCAACAGAAGATAAGGACACTGTTGTCTGTTTCTTAGATTTCCATGATATTGTTGAACCACCAAGAAAAATAATGTAACCACTTACAGATCTTCTAGTGCAAATGCAAGAAGCCCAGTCAGAATCACAATATCCTTGGAGCTTGAAGTCTGGAGAATTGTTAAGAATAAGCCCAGAGTTTAATGTGCCTTTGAGGAAGAGCAATGTGTGCATAGCAGCTTTGTAATGTTGTGGTGTTGGACTGTGCATATATTGAATGAGATTATGAACAACAAAGGTGATGTCTGGTCTGGATTGTGTGATGAAGTTGAGCTTGCCCACTAGCCTTCTATAAGGTGTTGCATCCATCGTGAACTCATTAGGTGCAGAAGCAAGCTTGATGTTAGGATCAAGAGGACTCTTGGTTGGAGACAAATTATCCTGATCAAAATCCTTTAACATGTCAAGGATAAATTTTCTTTGAGACATCAAAACTCCTCTAGGAGAATAGAGAAATTCTATGCCCAAAAAATAGCTGAGTTTACCAAGATCCTTGATTTTGAATGTCTCATCCAGGAATGATTTGATGGCTTCCATTCCATCTTTGTCATTTCCAGTGAGCAGAATGTCATCCACATACACTGCTAGAAAGACAACTGAAGAAGTGTCTTTGCTTTTGTAAAACAAGGAGTGATCATTTGGAGACTGAATGAATCCCTGAGAGAGTAATACTGATGACAATTTTGAGTGTCATTGCCTACTTGCTTGTTTTAGGCCATAAAGAGACTTATTTAACAAACAAGCTTTTCCTGGTATAGAAGTCAAACCAAGAGGAATCTTCATATATACCTCTTCTTGGAGATCACCATGCAAAAATGCATTGTTGACATCTAGCTGACTAATGATCCAATGCTTCTTGACTGCCACATCAATGAGACTTCTAATTGTAGTCATTTTGACTACTGGTGAAAAAGTCTCTGTATAATCAATGCCCTCCTTTTGTGTACAACCTTTGATCACTAGCCTTGCTTTGTGCCTTTCCAGTGTGCCATCTGCTTTGTACTTCAGTTTATACACCCACTTAGAACTAATGGGTTTCTTGTTGGCTGGAAGATCCACTATATCCCATGTGTGATTAGCATCTAAATCAGAAAGTTCTTTTCTCATTGCCTCTTGCCACTCTGGATAGCTATTAGCAACCTGGAAAGAAGTTGGTTCAAATAAAGTTGTCACATTAGCAATCAAATGCTGACTCTCAGGAAGAATTTCATTGAAGGTCATTAGCTGAGAATCTGAAATAGTTATGACAGAATGACACTGAGCATTGGAGCATATGTAATCTTGCAAATAAGAAGGAGGATTAGAAGGTCTAGAAGATCTTCTAACGATATTGGGAGACTCTGCCAAGTGATCACTAGATTGTGGCCCTGAAGAATCTGAATGAGTCAATTCTGGTATGACCTCTGGAGCAAGACAACCTTCATCACAGACAGTGTTATTAGTAGGATCATGAGTAGGAAAAATAGAATCCTGAGTAGGGCTATCAGAGCAAAAAGGCATAATGTTTTCATACAAAACAACATCTCTGGTGAAAATAATTTCTTTATTCTCCAGATTTAACAACTTATATGCCTTTTTGTTAGATGGATATCCAAGCATAATACATCTTACTGCCCTAGGCATAAATTTGTGTCTGCCAACCTGAGTTGTTGTAGCAAAAGCTAAACATCCAAAATTCCTTAAATGATCAAGTCTAGGAACTTTGGAGAAAAGAACTTCATATGGAGATTTGCCCTGTATGACTGGAGAAGGATATCTGTTAATAAGATAAGCAGCAACAAGTACTGAATCACCCAATATTCAATAGGTAAAGAAGCTTGGAACATAAGTGCTCGTGCAACTTCCAATAAATGCTTGTGTTTCCTCTCTGCAACACCATTTTGCTCAGGAGAATATGCACAAGAAGTCTGATGTTGTATACCTTTCTCTAGAAAAAAATCAGAATTGGCTTTGCTACTCCCAAACTCATAAGCATTATCAGATCTCACAATTTTGACAGTGGCACCAAACTGAGTATGTACTAAAGCAATGAAAGACTTTAGAACTGAAAAAGCAGAAACTTTATCTCTTAACAAATGAATCCAAGTGATTCTTGAATAATCATCAACAATTGTTAAGAAATACTTGTATCCATCATGAGTACAATGTTTAAAAGGACCCCAGATATCGATATGTATCATCTCAAAACAAGATACAATTGTAATAGTACTTTTGGCAAAAGGAAGCCTATGTTGTCTAGCTTGTGCACAAACATTACATGGAGGAATTTCATCCTTATTGAAAGATACATCACATATCAATTTCATTTTGTAATATGGCAAAGTGACCTAATCTCTGGTTCAACATTTGAAACTCAAAGAGGTTCTTAGCTCTTTCAATGCATATATTCGATGTCGACATGTTTTATGTATTTCCTAGTTTTGTATCTCGTTTTGTGTCGAGGCAGGTGGTGTGCCGACGTGCCTATTTGTTTCTCATACGGTGGACCGGGATGTTTGAGTGGTCTGCCATTGTACGTAATAAAAAGTAAAAACTGAAAAACTTTCAGGCAAAAGTGTATATGTGCGTCACTTTTTCAAAAGATGTGCATTAAAAAAATTGATGTATATCCTAGTATTTTTTTATGCGCATTTCAGTATATTTTGATGGACATTAATCATTCTCACGTTCTCATTTTTAAAAATTGTTCTCACCGAAACCGCACCCATGTTCTTGTTCTGCGCGTATTTATCAGAATTCACATACGACCGCCAAATATTCTTACTGTGCCTAATGAAAAGTCGGAAGGATGAATTGAGTTGTGACTTTGTGTATGTAGTGGAAAAATAGTAGGCGAGTGGATGTCGACGGCAATTAGTCTAACTTAATTGAATGGTTTAAATAAATAATTTTTCTAATGTAATACTTTAATAATATGATTCGCATTGTGCAGACCAATACAGTTCAGAAGAGATCAAGCATGCCGTGGACAGTATGAGAGCTCTGAAAGCGTCCGCCCCGGACGGATTCCAAGCCATCTTAATTAAAGATGAAATTAAAATTCACACTAGAGGTATAATTCCATTAGAACACACAACAGAGAAAAATTTCGAAATCGAGATCTAATTATTACTCCACTATTTGCTGAGGCGAAATTTAAGACTGACATTTTCTAGACATGTGCTTTACCAAAAAAAACGGTGAGAATTAGAGTCACAATTTTGGGGCCGTGGAGTACCTAAAACGTTGAATTAATAAAGAGGGGAGACCTCATGTTGACGCTCAGGTCCAAGTCATTATTTCTAACTTCCGTTTTCCACGTCTTTTCGGGCGTAATAAATAATAATACTTCTTAGGGCTCGTTTGGTATCGAGATAGAAATCGGGTTGGAATGAGGAATCAGATTGGATATAAGAAATCAGGTTGGGTGGTTCTTGAGCTTTGATGTTTGGTAGAGGAAGGAATGAAGGATAAAATTAGGTATGAGTGGATACCTTCATTTTAAATTGGGTATGAGATGTAGTACGTTGGTAGTGGAAATGACTCGTACCCATTCCATATATCCATACCTTGTCTACCAAACAAAAGAAATAGGTTTAGCTTCTTCCCAACTTCATTCTCTATACCCATTGTATACAAACAAACGACCCCTTGGTCCTTTACTCCTATAATATACTTTATGTTTTTTTTCACATTTGTCAAGACACGTTTTGTATTGTCAATATCTCTATTATATGTTGTAAGGATAATTTCCATTTTTGGGAATTATCCATTGTTAACAGATCTTGTACTTAGGCTTATCAGGAAACTCGTTTATGATGTATTGGGCCTTATGTTGGTCCAGTAGAAGATTAGGCCCAAAAACCGTAGCAGATGCCCATGACTCGACCCGACCCGCTTGAGGAAACCGGGGCTCTGCGTGTGAGTTAGAAGCTTGGTATATAAGCTCTCTAACCCTTCTTCTCGCCTCACTTCTTGCCTTTGCTCGTTCCTGTTCATCCCAGAGAAAGAGAGAGAGATCTGAGAGAGTGTTCTTGAGGGAGATCGACGTTGGTTTGATTCTTCTTCTTCGCCGAAGCAAATCTCTTGTTGTTGGTGTTCCAAGCTTGAAGACGGTGGTCTTGGCTAGTGGAGAAACTCTAGATCGTGACCTCGGGTGCTCAGCGGGGCTAGGGCTCGTAGTCTTGCCGGTGACTGTGAAAGGGGGTTCTTCTATCTCTTGCTTGCTTCTTGTTTCTGTAGTTGTAAGCCTTCGTGAGTTAAGATCTGTTGTTGTTGTATGCTCTCTGTAAGACCTTCACCTTTACTTAGTGGATTTGGCTCTTATCTTGAGGCCACAGGGAGTAAGCTGAGTCCGAACCTCGTTAACATCTCCTGTGTCCTTTCTTGTTACTGTTGTGCATGTTCTTGATTCGATCTGTCAACATTCGACCTCACAGATTGGTATCAGAGCCAGGTTTCCCTTGTTTTGTGCTTTTCTGGATCTTGTGTGATTTCAGAAGTTCATCTCCAAGGATCTTTGGTGCTTTGATTGATTTCTGGTTTCTTGCTTCCGCTCATTAGTGTTGACTGATCATTTCTTGTCTTGCATGTAGCTCTGCCTAGGTCTTTTGTGTAAGATCTAAACTACTTGCATTGTAACTCAGGATATCTTGGTAATATTGTGATTACCACAGCTATCTGAATTGTTACTTGAGGATTTCTTGGATTATAGTGTTAATTTCAAGAATCTCTGAAGTGCTCTACCTTCTTTGTCTGTTGTACAAGTGCTCTGACTAACTTGAGTGTTGATTCAGGTACCATGACAGATAACAACATAAGGATGAAGCCATTTGATGGAACCACTGATTTTGCAATGTGGCAAGTGAAGATGAAAGCCATATTGATCAAAGAAAAGGTGTCCAAAGCCATTAAGGGTGACTACATGGCTGAGACTTCAACTGCTAGGCAGCTGGAGATGGATGAGATTGCTCATTCAGAGATCATGATCAGATTGTCTGACGATGTTGCTCGACAAGTGGTAAACTTCAAGACTACTAAATCTCTATGGGAAGGTTCAGAATCTCTTTACTTAACTAAATCCATGCCTTCTAGAATATCTTTACTGTGCAGATTATTTACCTATAAAATGGATATGAATCTGACCTTGAATGATAATCTAGATAAGTTTCTTAGGATGACTCAGGATTTAGAAAGATGTAATGAAAAAATTGAAGATAACCACCAAGCTGTTATTCTCCTTAACTCTTTGCCTGCTCAGTTTGACAACTTTAAAGATGTTATTCAGTTTGGAAATGAATCTTTAACAAAACACAAGATCATTGAGTCCTTGACTGAAAAGAATGAAACTCTAAAGGTGTTTAGGGGTAAGAACTCAGATAAGAAGATTGACTCTAAAGCTGAGGTTCTTATGGTTAATGGCAAACCTAAGAAGAATTTTAAACAGTATAATAAGGATAAAAGAAAAGAGTCCTTAGGATCTAATAATGGTAATGATAAGAAGAAAACATGCTTCTATTGTAGTAAAGTAGGACACTTCATCAAGGATTGCCATAAAAAGAAAAAGGATGATGCCAATAAATCTGGAACTGATAACACTGCTGCTGTGTTTGAATCTGAGGAATACAATGACTGTAGATTACTGATGTGTTCTGATGCTCCTCTAGATGATGATTGGATCCTTGATTCTGGTTGTACCATGCATGCTACTCCAAATAAATCTTGTTTTAGCTCCCTAGCTGAGTCTTATGGGGGTAAGGTAATGTTAGGTGATCACAGTGCCTTAATAATTAGAGGTGTAGGTAGTGTTCCCATGTGTATGCATGATGGTGTTGTTAGGACCCTTCGGAATGTTAGGTGGGTCCCTGACCTTAGGAAAAATCTGTTATCTGAGTCAGCCTTAGATGACCTTAAGTGTAAGATTGTTACTCAAAATGGAATAAGGGAAGTTATTAAAAATGGGACTACTCTTATAAAGGGAATTAAGAAAGGTGGTTTGTATCATGTTGTCATTTCACCAGAATTAAATCTCTCCTTTGATAATAATAATCTTACTTTAGATCAAACTAAGGTGTGGCATAGCAGAATGGGGCACATTGGTAATAAAGGCCTAAACCATTTACATAAGCTAGGTTTAATTAATAAAAAACCTTGTGACTTGAGTTTTTGTGAAGACTGTATTTTTGGTAAAAAGACTAATGACTCATTTGCTAGATCTACATTTGTTGCTAGTGCTCCTCTTGAGTATGTACACTCTGACCTATGGGGTCCAGCACAGGTAAGCACAGTAGGAGGTAAGAGGTATTTTATCTCCTTCATTGACCATTATTCTAGGAAAGTTTGGCTTTATCTGCTTAGAACTAAGGATGAGGCCTTTAATGCTTTCAAAAACTGGAAAATAACAGTAGAAACTCAAACTGGTAAGAAACTTAGATGTCTTAGGACTGACAATGGTTTAGAATTTTGCAATCATGAGTTTAATAATTACTGTCACCAAATGGGAGTCAAAAGACACTTAACTGTGCCTGGAACTCCTCAACAAAATGGTACTGCAGAAAGGATGAATAGAACATTGCTTGAGAAAACCAGATGCATGCTTGTTAGCTCAGGAATGAAACACTCATTCTGGGGTGATGCAGTTATGACTATTGCCTATCTCATTAATAGGTCTCCCTCCTCTGTCATTGACTTTAAAACTCCACAAGAGATGTGGATGGGTAGAAAACCTAGTCTGTCACACTTAAAAACTTTTGGTTGTACAGCTTATTCTCAAATTTCTCAAGGTAAACTAAAACCTAGGGCAATTAAGTGTGTTATGCTAGGTTACCCAGAGGGTGTAAAAGGGTACAAGCTACTTGTCTTACAACCTCATGGTCTAAAAGTTATAGTGTCAAGGAGTGTCACTTTTAATGAGAATGATTTTTATTTTAGAAATAATCTAACTGCTGCTACCAAGGTGACAGGTACCTCAGAAGATGGTGATGGAGATGAAGCTCCATCAAGGCACTTCTACACTCCCACTGAGCCACTGCCCCCAGATGAAGAAGAGTTTGACATTGGCCAGCTGTCTCTCAGTCAAGATGAGTCAAATGGAGGCACAAGTGAAGAGATGCCTAGCTCAAGGGAGACAAATGTTAGCAACCCAAGAGGGCAGGAAATAGAAAGTGGTGAAAGAGATGGTGCAAATAACAATGCACAACAATTAAGGGGAGAAGAAAACAGGGAAGAAACTTCGAACTCTCTACACTCCTCTAGCTCTGATATGCATAATATTACTGATAATGTAGTGTCTGAACCTTTATCTGAAATGCATGACCTAGAAAATTATCAATTAGCTAGAGATAGAGTCCCTAGAGTTAGGATACCTAATAAGAAGTTTGCTTCTAATAATGTTGAGCATGTTATCTTGGTTGTTGTTGGCCTAGTTGATTATGCTTTCATTACAGCAAATGTAATTGACAACTCCTACACCCCTGACACTTATGAGCAAGCTATGAAATGCAAAAATGCAAATTTATGGATTAAAGCTATGCAGGAAGAAATTGAATCCATGACAGTAAATAAAACTTGGACTCTTGTCCCTAAACCAGACAAAGCCAAACTTATTGACTGCAAGTGGATTTATAAGATCAAAGATGGTAACAGTAAAATGGATCCACCTAGATTTAAGGCTAGGTTAGTAGCTAAGGGCTTCACCCAAAGGGAAGGGGTGGATTACAATGACATCTTTGCACCTGTAGTTTAGTATAAGACAATGAGATTATTACTTGCTATGTGTGCTGTTTTTGACTGGGAACTAGAACAAATGGATGTAAAGACAACCTTTTTACATGGAGATTTAGATGAGACAATTTATATGAAGCAGCCTAAGGGCTTTATTAATGTGAAAAATCCTGATCATGCTTGCTTATTAAATAAATCCATTTATGGATTAAAACAATCACCTAGGCAGTGGAATTTAAAATTTGATGCTTGTATGAGAAAGCTGGGTTTTCACAGAAGTAGTTATGATACTTGCTTATATTTTAAGAATGTAAATTCTATCTCTCCTGTGTATGTTCTACTTTATGTGGATGATATGCTTATGATGAGTAACTCTAAAGTGACTATTTCTGGTGTTAAAAGAGATCTTAAGATGCATTTTGATATGAAAGATCTTGGTCCTGCTCAAATGATTCTAGGAGTTAGGATTATTAGGGATAGAAAGAAGAAAATAATGTGGTTATCTCAGAAAGACTACTTGAACAAAGTTTTAGATAGATTCAACATGAAAGATTCTAAACCTACTTCTATTCCCTTAGGAAGTCAGTTAGAGCTCAGTAAGGATAGTTGTCCTACCAGTCAAGAAGAAATTGATAAGATGTCCAGTGTACCTTATGATGTTGCTGTTGGTTCTATTATGTATGATATGCTGTGTACCAGACCTGATCTGGCCTTTGTTGTGAGTGTATTAAGTAGATTCATGTCAAACCCTGGTGCTGATCACTGGATTGCTATGAAGTATACTTTGAGATATATATGTGGTACCAAGGACTTAGGAATAGTGTTTTCTGAGCACACTAGTAGAGATGAATTATATGGATTTGTAGATTCAGATTTTGCTAGTAATAGAGACACTAGGAAGTCTACTACCTCTTATTTCTACACTTGGGATGGTAACTGCATATCTTGGAAATCTCAACAACAATCTGTGGTTGCTTTATCTTCTACAGAAGCTGAATCTATTGCAGCTACTGAGGCAGCTAAAGAAGCCACTTGGTTGACTGGGATTTTGAATGAGATTCAGTCTGTTAAATATATTCCTACTCTGCATATTGATAGTCAAAGTGCTTTATATTTGTGTAAGGATCCTGTATATCATGAAAGGTCTAAACACATAGATGTAAGGCACCATTTCATTTGTGACAAAGTAGAGAAAAAGGAAATTTTAGTTAGTAAGATTAAGGGTGATCTTAATCCTGCTGATTATGGTACTAAAATTGTAACAGCTGATAAGTTTGCATTTTGCAGGAACTCCCTTCACATTCTGGATGTTCCTTGATGATTGTTGAAATGTGTTTTTGGCCGACGATGGTTGGTAGCTTCAAGTCTGCTCCTTTCTCGATCAATGGTTGTGTTCTACAGTTAGAGTTAGGCAATGTAAAGGTGATGGAAATTAAGAGGGCATATTGTAAGGATAATTTCCATTTTTTGGAATTAGCCATCGTTAACAGATCTTGTACTTAGGCTTATCAGGAAACTCGTTTATGATGTATTGGGCCTTATGTTGGTCCAGTAGAAGATTAGGCCCAAAAACCGTAGCAGATGCCCATGACTCGACCCGACCCGCTTGAGGAAACCGGGGCTCCGCGTGTGAGTTAGAAGCTTGGTATATAAGCTCTCTAACCCTTCTTCTCGCCTCACTTCTTGCCTTTGCTCGTTCCTGTTCATCCCAAAGAGAGAGAGAGATCTGAGAGAGTGTTCTTGAGGGAGATCGACGTTGGTTTGATTCTTCTTCTTCGCCGAAGCAAATCTCTTGTTGTTGGTGTTCCAAGCTTGAAGACGGTGGTCTTGGCTAGTGGAGAAACTCTAGATCGTGACCTCGGGTGCTCAGCGGGGCTAGGGCTCGTAGTCTTGCCGGTGACTGTGAAAGGGGGTTCTTCTATCTCTTGCTTGCTTCTTGTTTCTGTAGTTGTAAGCCTTCGTGAGTTAAGATCTGTTGTTGTTGTATGCTCTCTGTAAGACCTTCACCTTTACTTAGTGGATTTGGCTCTTATCTTGAGGCCACGGGGAGTAGGCTGAGTCCGAACCTCGTTAACATCTCCTGTGTCCTTTCTTGTTACTGTTGTGCATGTTCTTGATTCGATCTGTCAACATTCGACCTCACATATGTTAATAAAAAATTATAAATTTTAATATGTTAAAATACTCATCAAGACGAATCAAACAAAATCCTCATGACTATATTTGTTCTTATATCTTAAAGGTTATACAACAAAATGCGTTAAATATAAATGGACGGATGGAATAATAAAAGTAAAATATCACATTTTCAATGCAGATCATATTATTTATTTTTTTGCTGAAAGTGGAGGGTGATACCCATTTTATTGAATAATTGAAAACTTACATGTGCTTAGAAAGAAATTCCTCCTGTTCTAGAATGGTCATAAGGCCATCAGGAGAGGTTGTAAACAATGAAAAGGTACCAGAAATATTAGAACTAAAGCTAGCAAGCCAATCAGCCGCAGTGTTTGACGAACGAGGGGTATGGCGGAGCTTAGTCTGCCAATCGGTCCTTGTCAGAAGAGCCCGACATTTCTTGATCAGATTACGGAACCTGGGGAACATGACCTGTTGATCCTCCATTAATTCAGCATGGTATAGTCCCATTAATTCAGCATGAAGAGCCGACTCTCCCGCCTCTTTAGCAGTAAACCCAGCCAGGAATTCACCTTGTTCATTCTGTATTAATCCACCAGCACCAATCCAATTGTCTCCTGGGCGATAAGAGCCATCTGTAGCAAGTCGTACCCAGCCTGATTCAGCCCCGAATTTTCTCTGCAGGTTGCCATTGTCTTGGCCTTGAAGTCCAGCCCGAAGCTTCAGCATCGCCCTGTATTCCCCTGCTCGTCCCAAAATATACGCTTGTTTCTCCTGCACAATCTCATCTGCAACTCCGAAAACTTGCATATATCTCCATTTCCACATCCACCATGAGCCGAATGCAAAAGTAGTAGCCCAGGATTCAGACTTTCCTAGGTTTTGTTCGATCCAGTCATTAACAGAATTTGGCCTCATGAACTCATCCATTCAGACATCAGGAATTCTCTCCATACTTCCTTCGCAGTGTCGCAGTCCCTGAGAATGTGCATCTCTGTTTCTGTTAGATTTGATGCAATTGAAGAAGCAACAATTCAAAAGAATGCGGAAGAAGAACTCAAACTTCCATTAGAGGGAGCAAAAGCTCTGAATTTACAGACGGAAGCGAAGAAGAGAATGAGTTCATTGGTTTGTTACAAAGGGAATCAATCTGTTATATACAAAACAGAAAAACTGATCACGTGATAGGCACGTGTTTATTACAGATGAATACTGGAGTCGATGTGGGAGAGCCTTGCTTCCCAACAGCCCCCTGCAAGCTCGAGGATGTGGGAATCATGCCGAGCTTGGAAGTGAGTTGCTTGTGTTGAAGACCGATAATGGCTTGGTGAACACATCGGCTAACTGAGTGGCCGAAGGAGTGAAGTGAAGAGAAATAAGACCATCATTCAACTTCTCTCGGACGAAATGACAGTCCAATTCAACATGCTTGGTTCGCTCATGGTATACCGGGTTCTTGGCAATATAAATTGCTGCTTGATTGTCACATAGAAGAGGAATAGGAACCACTGAGGGAACTGTGAGTTCATGAAGTAATCTGGATAGCCAAGTCAATTCAGACACCACCCTCCTCATGGATCTGTACTCAGCTTCAGCTGAAGAAAGGGAAACAGTAGGTTGCTTCTTACTCTTCCAACAAAGAGGACTAGAGCCTAGAACCACATAGAAACCACTCACAGACCTTCGAGTAGAAGGGCAAGCACCCCAGTCACTGTCACAATATGCTTGTAAAGAGAAATCTGTGGCTTTGGAGAAGACAAGACCAAGAGAGGGAGAGCCTTTAACATACCTTAAGGCATGAAGGAGAGCTTGATAATGTGGGATCCGAGGAGTCTTCATAAACTGACTTAGCAATTGAACTGTGAAGGCTAAGTCTGGTCTTGTATTGGTAAGAAAATTGAGCTTACCAATGAGCTTTCTGTAGAGGAGAGGATCATGAAACAACTCCCCCACCTCAGGAAGAAGCTTAAGATTGAGCTCCAAGGGACTAACTGTGGAAGGAAAATTAGTGACACCAGCCTCTTCTAGGAGTTCATGAGCAAACTTTCTCTGGGTCAAAATAATGGAATCCTCTTCAAACAAAACTTCCATTCCCAAGAAATAGCCTAAAGAACCAAGATCTTTGATCTTAAATTCTTCATGAAGGAAACACTTTAGTCCATCAATTTCTGCCTGATCAGTGCCTGTAAGTAAGATATCATCCACATAGACAACTGCAATAGTAATAGAAGATCCAACCTGTTTGATGAACAAAGAATAATCATTCTTGGAGTAATGAAAACCTTGTTGATGCAGAGTAGAGGACAATTTGGAGTACCACTGCCTAGAAGCCTGTTTGAGACCATACAGGGATTTTCTGAGCTTGCAGACTGTTGTGCCTTCAGTTTGAGAAGAATTAGGTACAGTGTATCCTAAAGGAAGCTTCATATACACATCTTCATATAAATCACCATGAAGAAAAGCATTGTTGATGTCCAATTGAAACAATGGCCAACCTTTCTTAGCTACAACTGCAAGAATACATCTAATAGTTGTCATTTTGACAACAGGAGAGAAGGTCTCATTGTAATCCAATCCAGCTTTCTGAGTATTCCCTCTTACAACTAATCTAGCCTTGAATCTTTCTACTGCCCCATCTGCTTTATACTTGATTTTATATACCCACTTGCTAGAGATTGGTTTCTTCCCAGCAGGCAAAGAAACAATTTCCCAAGTTTCATTAGCCTCAAGGGCTGCCAACTCAAGATCCATGGCTTCTCTCCACTTGGAATCCTGAACAGCTTCAGAATAAGAGAAAGGTTCTCTAAGTTGTGCAACTGACATGACAAAGGCTTGATTTGTGGGGGAAAGGTCTTGTATAGTTAATTGTTTAGAAGGTGTGATCTGTGTAAGAAAGCAACAATGATCATGGTTGGTAAGGGCTGCACAACTGTAATCTTGTAGATAAGAAGGTGGATTGGAAGGTCTAGTAGATCTTCTTACTGGTGGATTAATTTGTGGAGATAATGGTTCAGTATTTTGTGGAGTTAAAAGTATGTTTTGTGGAGGTAGGATTGTATCATCATCTTTTTCCATGGGCACAGGGAAAGGGAGAGAATTGGTGAATAAAGGACTTGAATTCTGGTGATGAAAAGGTATAATTTGCTCATGGAAAATAACATCTCGAGTCACAGTGAATTTCTTAGACTCTAGTTCTAAAACTTTGTAGGCTTTCTTTCCAATAGGATATCCTACAAACACACAAGGAACGGCTCTTGGATGCAATTTGTCTTTCCCTGGTCCAACAATAGCTTTGTAACACAGACACCCAAATACTCTTAAATGATCAAATGAAGGAGTTGTGCCATATAAAACTTCATAAGCAGACTTACCACCCAGTAATGAAGTAGGATATCTGTTAATGAGATAAGTAGCAGTCATCAAGCAATCTCCCCAAAAACTAATAGGCAGCTTTGAGTGAAAAAGAAGAGCTCTGCAGGTCTCAAGCAAATGTCTGTGTTTTCTTTCTACAATCCCATTATGTTGAGGGAGTGTGTGGGCAAGAGGTCTGGTGTGTAATGCCTTGAGAAGCTAGATACTGCCTTCCTGAAATGCTGGAACCAAGCTCATAAGCATTATCAGTTCTTATACACTTGACAGTGGTATTAAATTGATTCCTTACCAAAGCAATGAAAGCTTTAATAAGATCAAAAGCATAAGCTTTAGAACTCATCAAATGTGTCCATGTAGCTCGACTGAAATCATCAACTATAGTCAGAAAATATTTGTGATTGCCATGAGTGGAAGCATGATAAGGACCCCAGACATCTATGTGCACCAATTCAAAAACAGAAGTAGTTTGTCTACTTGAAGTAGGAAAGGGCAATCTGTGTTGCCTTGCTTTGTGACATACCTCACAAGCTTCTTTATTATGCAGTTTATGAGAAGGAAAGATCTTACTCAGCTTAGAGCTAGGTATGTGGCCTAGTCTATGATGCCATAAAACTGAATCAAAAACAGAAGAAGAATTGCACCTCTCCCTTGCAATTTTGCAATTATTCTCTGTAACTTGGGAGAGTATATACAGACCACCAGATGCCTTACCAAGTTCCACTGGGCTCTTCAGAGAAGGGCCCTGCATCAAACACTTATCAGCTGAGAAAACAATCTGGCAAGAGAGTTGAACACACAATTTTTGTATGGATAAGAGATTGTAATGAAAACTCTCAACAAAAAGGACATTCTGTAAGCAGAAATCACCAGTGATTTTAACATCACCACACTAGTGAACTGTCATCTTAGATCCATTAGGAAGAGAAACCACACATGGAGAAATAAGATCTCTAATATTACTTAGAAGATGCCTCTCAAAAGTCATGTGTTCACTAGCTCCTGAATCAATGATCCACTCGATATTCCCTAATTTCACACTTTGCTTAATGTTGCTAGATAAGCAATGAGATAAGACATATGTTATACCAGCAAAGTTGGCAGAGGTAGGAGCATTCTGGTGTTGAGTCTTGAGACCATCAATGAGGGAAAGAAGTTGATTGTATTGGTATTGTGAAATGGATGAATTTCCTGAGATTTGAGATGTGGATGCCTCCTCTTGAACTTCAGCATTTGAAGCTACTCTCCTTCCCTTGAAGTTCTTGAAATGAGGTGGAAAACCAATCAATCTGTAACACTTCTCTTTAGTATGGCCTTGCTTTCTGCAATGTTCACATACAGCAACATTCTGAGTAGGTGTGTATCTTCTCTGTTGATCCCTCTGAGGTTCCTTGTTCTTGTCTTGAGAAGACACATTCAGAGACAGAGAATTATTCAAGAATTGAGATCCAGCTTGCACCTGCCTTTGCTTCTCATCTTGAATGAGTAAAGAATAGGCCTGAGTGACAGTAGGCAATGGCATCATCATGAGAATTGTACCTCTCACCAAGGTGTAGACTTCATTAAGCCCCATCAAGAATTGCATCAACTTCTGAGTTTGATCAATCTTGGTCAAGGCTTCCCTATTTCCACAATTGCAAGGTGGAAAAACAAGCATGCTCCCGATCTCATCCCACAGTCTCTTGAGCTTGGTATAGTAAACAGTAATACTATCTGATCCCTGGCATATAGAAACAACCTCCTTCTGAGCTTGATAAAGTCTTGCTCCATTGACTTGGCCAAATCGCTCCTCTAGCTCTTGCCAGATCTCATGAGCAGTGTTGCAATAGAGCACACTATCTGCAATATCCTTCTGCAGAGCATTCAACAACCAGGAAATCACCATACTGTTATTCCTATCCCACGCCTTGCTTTGCAAAGGATCAGGGAGAGGCCTAACATACGATCCATCAAGATATCCTTCCTTGTTCTTTGCAGAAACGACAATGAACACCGATCTTCTCCAGAAATTGAAACTAGAGGTTCCATCAAACACCTGCGAGACTATGATCGCTCCTGGATTGTCCGAATTTGAGAGATATAATGGATTAGAATTATCCATTTGACCTGGAGGACGGATTCCATTTTCCATATCTCAAGAAAATCGAGAAGAAAAGGGGATCTGAGAGGGAGAACAGCGTGGATCAAAGATCCAGCTCTGATACCATGTTAGATTTGATGCAATTGAAGAAGCAACAAATCTGAAGAATGCGAAAGAAGAACTCAAACTTCCATTAGAGGGAGCAAAAGCTCTGAATTTACAGATGGAAGCGAAGAAGAGAATGAGTTCATTGGTTTGTTACAAAGGGAATCATTCTGTTATATACAAAACAGAAAAACTAATCACGTGATAGGCACGTGTTTATTACAGATGAATACTGGAGTCGATGTAGGAGAGCCTTGCTTCCCAACAGTTTCTTCAGAATCCCCGCAAATTGTGCATTTTGCATTCAGAGCTAAATGTCGTCTATGTCTGTTGTAAATCGTCACCAAAGCATCATGTGCGACAAGCCAAAGGAAATTCCCTACTCTCTCTGGCGCCTTCACCTCCCATATCAGTTTCCATAGCCTGCGGGGCAAGTCGCCCTCATCTTTCAGGATAATGGATATAGCCGAGGAGATGGAGAATTTACCTGAGGCTATTTCATTCCAAAGGAAGTTGTCACTGACTTCCTCATTGGCGAGAATGGTGATGTTGATTTTTTCCAAAGCATCCTGATGAGTTCATCCCAGCGCCACTCGTTTTCATCCCAGTACTCAACAACAACGGGTATCTCTCCTGTGACGACCTGTTCTAGGGGCTGAGACAGGGCCCAACTGTGCGACCAAAACATTGCGTCGCCCATCTCCAACACTAGTCCGTAGTCCCGCAAGCAATGATGGACTCGCTTTAACCATACCTTGCCAAAGATTAGAAGAGCCTCGTTGAGTAGTGAATATGTCACGATCGCATCTACCTCGACAATATTTCCCTCGTAGCACTCGAGACCAAAGGGCATCTGGTTCTGTAAGGGATCTCCATCCTATCTTGGCCATGAAAGCGGTGTTTGTTTGTCCCATGTTTCTGATTCCAAGTCCACCAGCTTCCTTCGGCCGAGATAATTCAGTCCCCCTCAGCATGTGACAGGAATGCTTGCAGTTTGTATCGAGTATACCGGATGCTTGAGATAGCTGATTTGGCCAAGGTTGCTCTTCCCGCCATGGTTAACAAACAGGCTTTCCATCCTGCCAAGCGATCCCCAACACGATCGACTATGTACTGAAAAGTTGCACGTGTGCCTGGTTTTTTTGACATTGGCATACCCAGGTATTTCCCAAGGTCATCAGTAATTGGGATGCTGCTGATAAGCGGTGTTTTACATACCGCAACTATGGATTATTAGCTAGTTTTGTATAGGATTATGTTATTTGTTTCTATGTAATCTGTATCATGGAGCTGTTCGAGAGAAGATTTACATACGAGATTCCAAGAGATGATACAAGCATTGGAAGCATTGAAGCATAAGGAAGAAGCTACTGAAGACGAAGACGAAGACGAAGACGAAGACTTGAAGAAATCAGCAGGTTCTGCCTCAGACAACATAGCCGCACCCGCGGGTCTCAAGCCGCACCCGCGGGTTTCATCCTCAGACAAGGATTCGAGAAAGCTCAAGCCGCACCCGCGGGTTTCACCTTCAGCCAAGGTTTTCGAGAAAGCTCAAGCCGCGCCCGCGGGTCCCAAACCGCGCCCGTGGCCCTCTGCCATCCTGAGAATCTGAAGAATCCCAAACCGCGCCCGCGGCTCTCAACCCGCGGGTGCGGTTCCTCGACAGAAGAATCAAATTGATGTCTTTGCCATTTGAAGTAATTTGTGTTTAATTCTGTAACTTTCTATACGTTTTTAGTACCTTAATTCGGCTGTTACATTAGTTGATACTATACAGGTAGTGGATGATCATCCTTGATCATCTAACCTTTGTTTTGCATAAGTTTTTGGAGAGTTTTTTCACATACTTATGAGTTGCTAAAGTTCCTTTGTTTCACTTGGCGTTTGAAGCTTTTGGATTCAACAAGTTGTGAGTTTATCCTTTCCCTTTGTCTAACTCTTTGATTGTCTCAACTCTCTTGTTTGTATTGTCGATGAACTAGATTTACTACTTTAGATTGATCACCTAAGTTAGTTGTGTCTTGTTCATATTGCTAGAGTTTGATACTTCTAGTTGAATTATCATACTTGTTGTGTAGCACAATCTATTTGCATGAACTAGTTGTGATTGTTATTAGAGAAGAGAGTTGAGTACATGTCGAGTATCCGACTAGTTGTCCATGATATTGCATGTATCTATCTATTCCTGAATGCATTGCTACTTTGTTATTGAACTTTGATAGTTTCAAGGTTATAATCGAGTAAGGGTTATTAGGACTAGTTGGACTAATAACTATTCAAGAACAGGAATTAGAACGATCACTTGAGAACTTGACATAGGGATAAAAAGGATTCTATGATCAACTTGTTAATCTAATTGTGGATAATCGCTAAGTGGAACACTTCACTTAATCTTGTTATAACCAAGTTGACATTCGATACTTCGTATCAAAACCACAAACCCCCCCCCCTTTGGTTACGTTTATTGGTTAGTCATTGTGATAACTTAAGAATTTGATAAACTGATTCTCTTGGGATTTGACCCTTACTTGCGCACTATATTACTTAGTTGCATGTTAGGATTACTTGACTTGGCACACGACAAATTCGCCTCGTCAAATTTGGCGCCGTTGCCGGGGAATCAAATTTTCTTATTTTTAAGTGCTTATTTTGACTAACTTTAGTGTTGACTAGTGAATGGTCAACACCCGTTCTACTAATCAGCCTCATTCTATTCTTGATTCAGAGATCGAGAGAACTTTTCATCAGAATCGAAGAGAGAACAGAGTCGGGACTGAGATAGCAGAAATGGCCGATCGAGAAGCTCTTGCTGAATTGCAGCGTCAATTGGCTGACATGCGGTTGGTCGTTAATGCTCAACGGGAGCTAATTGAGACAAGGCTACCAGGAGGTGGTGTTACTCGCACTTTGAGAGAGCGGCAAACACCGAACCTGACACAGCAACCTCAAGCTGTGGTTATTCCACCCCTTGCTCATGGGGTGACTTTCGAGCTCAAGTCAGGGGTGATCAATTTGCTCCCAAGTTTTCATGGTTTGGCTGGTGAGGATCCAATCATGCATTTGAACCAATTTCATGACATTTGCATGACGACCAAACCGCCAAACGTCACGGAAGAGAAGATCAAGATGAGAGCCTTCGGGTTCACTTTGAAGGATGGTGCTCGTTCTTGGTATTACCATTTGCCAACCGGTTCGGTTGATAATTGGGAAAAGTTGCACAAGGTGTTCTTGAGCAAGTATTTTCCAGTGAAAAAGGCAAATGCTCTCAAGAAGGAGATAGCCCATGTCGAGCAAAGTGAAGATGAGACTCTCTATGACTACCTTGAACGCTTCAAGGGGTTGTGTGCTTCGTGCCCTTTTCATGGGTATGATACCAAGGATCTTGTGCTTTACATTTGCAATGGTCTCCTTAACCAAGAAAGGAGGATGGTTGATGCTGCGTGTGGTGGGAATATTCTCAACATGACGCCGGAGGATGCCATGGAGAAATTGCAAGATATGGCTGAGAGCACAAGAAGTTTTGGTAGGATATACACCAAAAAGGGAGTGCACGCAGCAAGTTCAGGGGATCCCGCTCTTGTAGCTGAGCTTGTAGAGTTGAAGAAGATGGTCTCTCAGTTGCAAAAAGGACAACAACAACAAGTAAAGGTATGTGGTATTTGTTCTGACCCTTCTCATTTTACAGATAAATGCCCTGAGCTTGAAGGTGAAGATGTTGCTGAAGTCAATGCTGCTGCTGGTGGGTATGGACCCCCACGACCTCGTGGTGATCAACAAAATAACTACAACCCGAGGTATAGAGATCATCCAAATTTTCGGTGGCGTGATCCAAATGAGCCCCAACAACAAGCTCAAGGCCCTCGACCCAATGCTGGACCATCTACTGCGGAGCTGCTGAGATCCTTGACTCAACACTTCACAACTCATGTTCAAACGACTGAGTCGAGCATCAAGAACATGGAGAAGCAAATTGGGCAGTTGGCTGAAGCTGTTACCACCATTGCACAACAGAATTCCAATTCTCTACCGTCCCAAACGGTGGTGAATCCAACCAGAAATGTAAGTGCAGTGACAACAAGAAGTGGTAAGATTTTGGGGGAAACCAAAAACCTTGTCGAGGCTTCTGCAGAAGAGTTAGATTCTGAGGACAGCCGAGAGCCGCGCCCGCGGCTCCTCTACTGAGCCAGAAAGCAATTGCACTGACGAGCCGCGCCCGCGGGTAGAAAACCGCACCCGCGGCTCCTCCACCGAGGTAAAAATTTCAGACTTTCCTTCACAAAATGCTGAACTCGAAGTGGAGGATCGGGGGGATTTCCAGTTGAGACAGGACAACTACGTTCGCCCCAACTTTCCACCTCTCAACCCCACCAAGCCTCCCGCCCCGTTTGCCGATGCCCTTAGGAACACCAAAAGGCCGGAAAACGACAAGGAGTTGTTTGAGACGTTTAGCAAATGTGAGGTAAACATCCCCTTGCTCAAGTTAATTAAAAGCATTCCTCGATATGCAAAGTTTTTAAAAGAACTTTGCACAATCAAGAGGAATCAAAAGTTGAAAGGGCAACAAAAGGTGACGGTAAGCGAGCGTGTCTCCGCTGTATTTCAAAGGCGAATGCCTAAGAAGTGCAGCGATCCGGGCATGGTCAACATACCTTGCCGTATAGGCGACACACATTTTGAACGAGCCATGCTCGATTTGGGTGCATCGATAAATGTGTTGCCTTACTCTCTCTATAAGATTCTCGGTTTAGGTCCACTTCATGAAACCGGAATTGTTATTCAACTAGCCGATAGGTCCACCGTGTATCCTAAAGGTGTAGTTGAAAACGTTCTGGTTATGGTGGATAATTTGTTCTTTCCCGTTGATTTCTTTGTGTTAGACATGGAACATGATGGGCAAGTTGCTCCTATTTTGCTTGGGAGACCCTTCATGCAAACCGCTAACACAAAGATTGATTTGGCTAGTGGATCTCTCACTTTAGAGATGCTATGAAACACCCCGTCGAAGATGCTGCGTCTATTTGTTCAATTGATGTAATTGATCCTATAGTCCAAGATGTTTTCAATATCTTTGGCTTAGATGAATTACAAAGTGTATTAGAACACAACATCGTTCACTCACCAACACTTGATTTGTCTCTTCCACCTGAGATTCAAAGTGTTCTAGCTCGTCTAGACGCTTCAGGTAGAATTTTGGCCGGTCGGCCCATGCTACTAACTTTGGAGAGCGAAAAGCTTCTTCCTTCTATTGTGCAGGCACCGGTTGTAGAGCTCAAGCAATTACCCGAGCACTTGAAGTATGCTTTTCTTGGGGAAAATGATACCCTCCCGGTTATCATTTCAAGCAAGTTGACAGGTGAACAAGAGAGAAGGTTGGTGATGGTGTTGAAAGAACACATTACCGCTCTTGGGTGGACCATTGCTGACATCAAGGGAATT
This sequence comes from Oxyria digyna, assembly GCA_029168935.1. Lineage (NCBI taxonomy): Eukaryota > Viridiplantae > Streptophyta > Magnoliopsida > Caryophyllales > Polygonaceae > Oxyria > Oxyria digyna. Next base: position 8,059,942 of record JAPVLV010000010.1, on the reverse strand, counting down.
AGCCCTTCCACCTGTATGCACAGGATCCTTCTTGAGGAAGGTGCTAAACCCTCTAGGCAACCCCAAAGAAGGTTAAACCCACCTATGATGGAGGTGGTCAAGAAGGAGGTGCTGAAACTTCTTCAAGCTGACATGATCTACCCCATTTCGGATAGTCAATGGGTAAGTCCAACTCAATGTGTCCCTAAGAAGGGGGGCATAACATTGGTAGAGAATCAACAAGGTGAGATGGTTCCTACCCGAACTCAAACGGGTTGGAGAGTATGCATTGACTACCGCAAGCTGAACGCGGTAACCCGAAAAGATCATTTCCCCCTCCCTTTTATTGATCAAATGCTTGAACGACTTGCCGGTCGTCCATATTATTGCTTTCTAGATGGGTATTCAGGGTATTTTCAGGTGGCTATTGCACCCGAAGATCAAGAGAAGACGACGTTTACATGTCCCTTTGGCACTTTTGCATATCGTAGGATGCCTTTTGGATTATGTAACGCGCCCGGGACCTTTCAACGATGTATGGTAAGTATCTTCTCAGAATACATTGAACATTTCATAGAAGTTTTTATGGATGATTTTATGGTACATGGGGATAGCTTTGATGCATGTTTAAATCATTTGTCACTCGTGCTTAAAAGATGTGTAGATACTAATCTAGTATTGAATTCTGAAAAGTGTCATTTTATGGTTGAGCAAGGGATAGTATTGGGGCACATAATTTCAACTAGGGGTATTGAGGTCGATAAGGCAAAGATTGACGTCATTCAATCGTTGCCTTATCCTACTAATGTGCGTGAAGTGCGTTCTTTCCTAGGCCATGCAGGTTTTTATCGCAGGTTTATCAAGGACTTCTCTAAGATCTCCACGCCCCTATGTGAGCTTTTGAAAAAGGAAGCTACTTTTGACATGTCGAGTGTGTGCAAGAAGGCATTCGACACTCTGAAAGCCCACCTCACCGAAGCACCAATCATCCAAGTACCCGATTGGTCTCTACCCTTTGAGATCATGTGTGATGCTAGTGATCACGCTGTGGGAGCCGTTCTTGGTCAAAAAGTCGGAAGAGCAATGCACATCATTTACTATGCTTCCACAACTTTGAACGGAGCTCAGAGGAATTACTCCACCACGGAAAAGGAGTTGCTAGCCGTGGTGTTTGCCCTTGAAAAATTTCGGCAATATCTTTTGGGCACGAAGGTGATTATCCACACGGACCACGCTGCTCTTCGTTATCTCATGACGAAGAAGGAATCAAAGCCAAGACTCATTCGATGGGTTTTGCTCTTAAGCGAGTTCAATGTGGAAATCCGGGACAAGAAGGGAGTCGAAAACTCCGTAGCTGATCATTTGAGCCGGATCGTGCAAGAGGACGGTAAATTACAGGTTCAAATTCAAGGTACATTCCCGGACGAAAACTTGTATCAAATTAATTCTGCAATTTCTGCTTCTGCTGAGAACAAGCCGCACCCGCGGCCAGTAAACCGCACCCGCGGTTTGTGCTCTCAAGAATTTTCGGAAAAGAGAGAACCGCGCCCGCGGCTAGTAAACCGCACCCGCGGTTTGTGTTTGCCAGAAATCTCACTGCAAGGAGAGCCGCGACCGCGTCTCAATAACCGCGATCGCGGTTTTCTGACAGCCGAGTATGCAGAAATTGACCCCGAATACAAGCTTTTCGCCCTCCGGTCTTTCAAACCATGGTTTGCCGATATCGTGAACTACCTGGTTCGCGAAGAATTCCCGCCAAACTACACCAAAGCTCAAAAAGATAGGATCAAGCGGGAATCACGTTTCTACGTTTGGGATGACCCCTACCTTTGGAGACATTGTGTTGACAAGGTAATCCGACGATGTCTCCCGGATAACGAGGTACAGTCTGTCCTTACTTTTTGTCATTCTCATGCATGTGGGGGGCATTTTGGGGCTAATAAAACGGCTAGGAAGGTATTGGACGTCGGCTTCTATTGGCCACACATCTTTCGGGATGCGTTTGCCTTTTGCAAAGCTTGCGACCGATGCCAAAGGGTCGGGAAAATTTCTAAACGAAATGAGATGCCACAAACACCATTAGTCTTTTGTGAGATTTTTGATGTTTGGGGTATTGATTTCATGGGACCCTTTCCTAGTTCGTTTGGGAATTTATACATTTTACTTGCGGTGGACTACGTTTCCAAATGGGTGAAAGCGAAGGCCACCAGAACTGATGATTCTCGAGTGGTAGCAGGTTTCTTGAAGGAGAATATCTTTTCTCGTTTTGGGATTCCAAAGGCTCTTATAAGTGACCAAGGTACTCACTTTTGCAACAAGACGGTGAGTGCACTTTTAAAGAAGTACCATGTCACTCAACGAGTCTCAACTGCTTATCACCCCCAATCCAATGGACAAGCTGAGGTGTCCAATAGGCAAATCAAGGGGATTCTGGAAAAGACGGTGGCTCCTAATCGAAAGAATTGGAGTTCAAGGTTGGATGATGCACTTTGGGCGTATAGGACCGCCTACAAAACCCCAATAGGAATGTCCCCATATCGACTTGTGTTTGGGAAGGCTTGTCACCTTCCGGTGGAGTTAGAGCACAAGGCGTGGTGGGCGGTGCAAAAATGCAACATGGAGTTGGATGAGGTAGGCGACTTTAGGAAGTTGCAAATCCAAGAGCTTGAAGAGATACGCCGGGATGCGTATGAGAATGCGGTGATCTACAAGGAAAAGACGAAGGCTTGGCATGACAAGAACATCTTGAGGAAAGATTTCAAGGTGGGAGACAAGGTCTTGCTCTACCAATCTCGTCTTCAACTTTTTCCGAGTAAGTTGCGATCCCGGTGGAATGGCCCGTATGTTGTTGCTCGCGTCTTTCCTCATGGCGCCGTGGAGTTGTTTGACAAAGACAACCACAACGTCTTCAAGGTGAATGGTCAAAGGTTAAAACCTTACCATGAGGGATTCACCAAAGTGTCTTTCGATGAAATGGCTCTAGAAGAGCCAACTTTTGAAAATTGAAGACGGGAAACCAAGTCGAGCCACGACTCTAACCAAGGCGCTGCTTGGGAGGCAACCCAGGGTATTCTTCTTTTTTCCCTTGAATTTCATTTTCTTTTTAATTGTTTTGTTTTCTATTTTCTAGGAAGTCAAGACGAGAAGACGATGGTCGTTTGCTACTAAAGGAATTGACGGTTCTTCTTTTCGTTAAAAAAAAAAAAAGAAAAAAAAGAAAGAAAGAAGGAATTGACGGTTCATTTTCTACCCTTCTCCATATCGAATTTCATTTTCTACCCTTCTCCATATCAAATTTCATTCTCTACCTCCCACCATATCAAACTCCTCCACCACATAAAACTCTCCCACCTCCCACTTCCCTCATACCCTACCTTCCACTTCTCTTTCCCAACACCAACACCCTCCCACCAAGTCCTCCTCCACAGCCGCACCCGCAGCCGCACCCGCGCCGGAATCCAACCGCAACCGCGGCTCAAAAACCCGCGCCCGCTACCTCGCCATGCCCAGAAGTTCTCTGTCTCGACGAAACCGCACCCGCGGCTACAAACCCGCACCCGCGGCCTCGCCCTGCCAAGAAAATCTCCAGCTCGCAGAAACCGCACCCGCGGCTCAAAAACCGCGCCCGCGGCTCCCTCCTCGCCAGAAATCAGACAAAAGCAAAAACCGCACCCGCGGCTCCCAACCCGCGCCCGCGGCTTTCGCCTCTGTCGTCCATTGTTTGCTGATTTCAGTAAGTTTTTCTGACAACCGCCCTCATCGTTGTTGATTTTCTTACGCCTCGGGGAGGGCTTTTTGCTATTGTGCTGCTGCTGCTTGGTATCTTTGTTGTGTGCGGATTTGTGGTAGCATTTGCTTTGTGTATACACTTTGATGGCTGCAGCAGGAACATCTCGAGGCCACAAAAATGATTTGTGGCAACAACAGGTTCAGGCCAACTTAGCTTATTTAAGGGCTAAGCAGTGTGTAGCCACGAGATTTTTTCATCTACGTACGCTCGATGATTTGGGTATGACTGCATGCACTGAGGCCATGCTTGAGCACGCAGGGCTGCATGGTTTCTTGTTCAGGTCAGCTCCCACTCATGCCGAGGCTACCTATCAGTTTCTGGTGAGCCTCAAGTCCAAGACCGTCTCGGAGACCACCTTCATCTCGGCCATCCAGTTCATTTACAATGGACGGTCCTTTACGGTTCAGGCTGAACAGTTGCGCCACATCTTGGGAATCTCTCAGGTTCCCTCTGCAGATTATGACACTACAGTTGGTGACAGCCCTACACAGGTCTGGTACACATGGACGGGACAAGTTCGTGACACCCATGGTAATGACTATAATGCTAAGATGTCCCATCCATGTCTCCGCCTGACACAGCGGGCCCTATCTATGGCCTTCTTTGGGCTTTCTGAGGTGAACAAGGTGCCTGCCTACCAGCTGAAGTATCTATATGCTCTTATGCCGGAATGTCAGGTAATTCCGGATTGGCTCTCACTTTTTGTTCACTCCTGTAAGACAGCCCGCTCAAAACCAAGGGGACAGATTGCTTTGGGTGGCATGATCACCCTCATCTTAGAGGCTGTCGTCCCCGACTGGGAGACGCTTGACTGCATAGGTAGTCCGGACCCCTCAATGGGTCCCTATTTACTGGATGCCACATTTCTGCAAACTCGACTTAGGTGGCTCAAGTCGATTACAGTAAATGAAGACGAGCGGATGTGGGTTTGGCTCGGTCCTCCCGAGATTGCTCTCACAGAGGATTTTGCTTATGGGCCAGCACATACTTTTAGGATCAACCCAACACTCGCTCCCCCTCGTGCAGTTGCTCGACGACGAGCTCGCGGTGGGATCAACATCCAGGAGCCGGTTCAGCAGCTGGATCAGCAGCCAGCTGACCTTGAGGATGAGGATGATGATGACTTCCAGGAGCCTGCCCCTCGTTTTCAGCCTCAGAGGCAATGGGGCGAAGGCTCATCATCTGCAGCTCCTGCTGACATACCTTGGGAGCAGCGTCTCTTCGAGCGGATTGAGTTTGTCTACCAGTCGGTTCAGACGATGAACCAAAATGTTGAGAGGCTGCAGCAGTCGGTGGATGACTTACGGCTCGACATGCATGCTCGTTGGCCCGAATATCCAAACCGGGATGACCCGGATCAGTGAGCTTCTTTTTCTCTTCCTCATTATTTTTCTATGTCTTACACACTGAGGGCATTGTGCACTACAAGTATGGGGGAGGGAAATTAGTTCATTGCTTATCCTAGAGTAGTTTCATTTCCTTGTTATTTCCCTTCGGTTTTTATTTTGTTGTACTTTGCATGGAATTACAAACAGAAAAAGCCACAAAAATACGAAAAAAGGCAAATGAAAATCCTGGGATGGAAAAATCCATGCAATAAGCGGGTAGTTCGGCTTGCATTAGGCTTGGCAAAAAAGGACTTGAGGGCGGTAAGGAATGGTGAGATTGAAAATGAAATGAGTGGCTAGGTGAAAACCTTTCGAGGCGCCTAGGCAAAATGAGTGAAATGAGTGTCTTAGGACAAAAATTTTTTGCATGTTAACCACTATGGAAGACCAAAATTGATAGATTTCTTTCTCATCATATTGTTTGTATACTAAATGTGTTAGTAACTTGTAGTTTCTTTCTTTTTCATACTTCCTGAGATCTTTGAGTGATTATTGTAAAAGAGTAAGTTTCTTTTAGCTTACTCGGGGACGAGCAAGGTCTAAGTATGGGGGAGTTTGATAAGCGGTGTTTTACATACCGCAACTATGGATTATTAGCTAGTTTTGTATAGGATTATGTTATTTGTTTCTATGTAATCTGTATCATGGAGCTGTTCGAGAGAAGATTTACATACGAGATTCCAAGAGATGATACAAGCATTGGAAGCATTGAAGCATAAGGAAGAAGCTGTTGAAGACGAAGACGAAGACGAAGACGAAGACTTGAAGAAATCAGCAGGTTCTGCCTCAGACAACATAGCCGCACCCGCGGGTCTCAAGCCGCACCCGCGGGTTTCATCCTCAGACAAGGATTCGAGAAAGCTCAAGCCGCACCCGCGGGTCTCAAGCCGCACCCGCGGGTTTCACCTTCAGCCAAGGTTTTCGAGAAAGCTCAAGTCGTGCCCGCGGGTCCCAAACCGCGCCCGCGGCCCTCTGCCATCCTGAGAATCTGAAGAATCCCAAACCGCGCCCGCGGGTGCGGTTCCTCGACAGAAGAATCAAATTGATGTCTTTGCCATTTGAAGTAATTTGTGTTTAATTCTGTAACTTTCTATACGTTTTTAGTACCTTAATTCGGCTGTTACATTAGTTGATACTATATAGGTAGTGGATGATCATCCTTGATCATCTAACCTTTGTTTTGCATAAGTTTTTGGAGAGTTTTTTCACATACTTATGAGTTGCTAAAGTTCCTTTGTTTCACTTGGCGTTTGAAGCTTTTGGATTCAACAAGTTGTGAGTTTATCCTTTCCCTTTGTCTAACTCTTTGATTGTCTCAACTCTCTTGTTTGTATTGTCGATGAACTAGATTTACTACTTTAGATTGATCACCTAAGTTAGTTGTGTCTTGTTCATATTGCTAGAGTGTGATACTTCTAGTTGAATTATCATACTTGTTGTGTAGCACAATCTATTTGCATGAACTAGTTGTGATTGTTATTAGAGAAGAGAGTTGAGTACATGTCGAGTATCCGACTAGTTGTCCATGATATTGCATGTATCTATCTATTCCCGAATGCATTGCTACTTTGTTATTGAACTTTGATAGTTTCAAGGTTATAATCGAGTAAGGGTTATTAGGACTAGTTGGACTAATAACTATTCAAGAACAGGAATTAGAACGATCACTTGAGAACTTGACATAGGGATAAAAAGGATTCTAAGATCAACTTGTTAATCTAATTGTGGATAATCGCTAAGTGGAACACTTCACTTAATCTTGTTATAACCAAGTTGACATTCGATACTTCGTATCAAAACCACAAACCCCCCCCCCCTTTGGTTACGTTTATTGGTTAGTCATTGTGATAACTTAAGAATTTGATAAACTGATTCTCTTGGGATTCGACCCTTACTTGCGCACTATATTACTTAGTTGCATGTTAGGATTACTTGACTTGGCACACGACAAATACGCCTCGTCAGCTGCTGATGTTGCTTATTTGTGCAGCAAGCTCGGGTGGATTTGAATTAGAGAAGCAGATGGAAGAATTTTGAAAATTAATCTTGGCGCCCGACGCCTTGCAGAACCTGCCCAAGCAAGACTTAATGATTGTCATCTGTGCACATGTCGCCTCCCCGAACAAGATTAGATCGTCGGCGAAGAAAAGGTGCGAAAGTTTCGGCCTTGGATCAGATAGACGGATAGGAGACCAAGCTCCAATTCTTACGACTTCATCGATAATGTGGCCTAGGCGTTCCATACACAACACAAATAAATAAGGAGACAAAGAATCGCCTTGCCTAACTCCTCAGGATGGTTTGAACGATTCACGCATAGTGTCGTTCCACAGAACTCGCATAGATGCAGAGGTGATGCATTCCATTATCACACGGACCATGCCCGACGGGATTCTAGCCTCAATAACTTATTCCCGAATGAAACTCCATCGAAGCCTGTCATAGGCTTTCTCTAGGTCTATTTTAATCGCCATAAACTGCTTCCCGGTGGTGGCACACATCGAGTGCATAACCTCTTGGGTTATGACAATAATATCAGAGATTTGTCGTCCCGGTACGAAGCTTGACTGCGTTGGAGCCACAATAGTTTTCACGACTTGTTTTAATCTGAGAACAAGAGCTTTCATGACGATCTTGAACCCCACGTTACATAGACTGGTTTTTAAACAACAGTAAAATTATGGAGCCTAGGCTCCGTTCGGTATATCGAACAGAAATAGTAGTCGAAGTTGAATACATAGTTGAAATAGTAGCTGAAGCTGAACAAATAGTTGAAATTGGAGTTAGAGACGTTGAAAACGGGTTTGGGTTCGGGTCAATCGAGTTCGAGTCGAAAACGGGTTCGGGTCAAACAGGTTGATAAAATTTTCGGGTTGGTCGGGTTTGGGTTCGGGTCAACCCAAAGGGTTTCAAATGTTTGATTTTTTTTATTGTAATAAAGAAAATAAAATTTAAACAATGTTTTTATAATAAAATATTATTTTTATATTATTATTTAATTAAATACATTGTTATTTTTTAATTTAAATGCAATAAAATATGTGAAAAGTGGACCCCTCGACGAGTTTCGAGAAGTTCGGGTTGGTCCGGGTTTGACCCAACGGGTCTCAGATCGGCTCGGGTTTAAACCCAACGGGTTGCATGAGTTTTCCGGTCGAGTTGGGTCGAGTTTTTTTTCGGGTTGGGTCAGCTTTTGACAGGTCTAGCTGGAGTTGAACATGAAAATGTTGTTTAAAAAGCTACTTGAATGTTCGGTACTTCTATCTTAATTTGGAATAGTAGATGAAGCTGAATAAGTATCTGAAACTGGAGCTGAAGATGAAAATATTTTTTGAAAAGCTACTTGGTACTTATAGCTGAATTTGTAATAATAATAGTAAAATTACGAGAGAAAAAAATATAATGAACTATTTATTGATAAATTACGAAAAAGATACTTGAATGTTTCTTTTACTTTCAGGAGTACTAAATGAAATTACGAATCAGAAAATCAGATGTACATTCGCCCAAACTAAGACTTCGTTCAGAAGATTTTTTTTACACGTGGCGGAGCTTAATTTTTTATTTCATCCAGTAGTTGAGCATTCGGTAAAAAACATTCATCTAAGGCTCTGTTCGACAGACCTTTTTTGGCATATTACTAAGCTTAATTTTTTATTACATCTAGTTATTAAGTGATCGGTAAAAAAACATTCATCTAGCTTAACAAGCCTAATGTAGATTAAAGTAGCTTAATTTGTTAATGTTACAACCCCTAGATTAATGGAGCTTAACAAGCTTACTTTAAGTTTTAATTCATTATTACCCTTTATCAATAAAGATTTAAATAATTCATTTTATCCTTTTTCGTAATTTTACTATTATTATTACAAATTCAGCTATAAGTACCGAACATTCAAGTCGTTTTTTAATCTATATTTTCATCTTCAACTATTCATTCATTCAGCTCTAACTTCAGTCTCAGCTACTTATTCAGCTTCATCTACTATTTCAGCCCAATATACTGAACGGAGCCTAATTTCACAAGCTTAATGCAAATTAGTGTAGCTTAATTTTTTATTGTTACACCCCTAGATTAATGGAGCTTAACAAACTTAATGTAATTTTTAATCCAGTATTGTCCTTTATCAATAAAAGATTTAAATAATTCATTATATTTTTTTCGTAATTTTAAAATTATTACTATTGCAAATTCAGATAGAAATATCGAACATTCAAGTAGTTTTTTAAACAACATTTTCATCTTCAACTCAAGCTATTCATTCAGCGTCTCTAACTCCAATTTCAACTATTTGTTCAACTTCAACTACTATTTCAATTATGTGTTCAACTTTCGTTACTATTTCAGCTCGATATATCGAACGAAGCCTTAGTTTGACTTTTCATATTATTAGAGTATGATTTTTTACTTATTAAATCATTGAGGGGATGTAATAGAATGACTGAGTAGGAAAATGTTGTTAAATCCAACCAGATAGCTTTCTTTTCCCTCATATGCCTTAATCCACTCCCTTTAGGAAAAATGTGAATTACTCCGTATAAAATACTGATAAATTGACCTTACTTCCCTTTTTTTTTAACAAGCAAACAAAAGACTCAATGTTTACAAACAAGTCAAGCCTAGATCATCATCACGAATGATTTTAAAGAAATCTTTCAGGGGAAAGAATGGAGAGTTCCTAGATAAAAGAAGTCTATGGAGGTTCAAAGTATCTTCAATAGAGCTTGAGTTGTTATACTTGATAATGACCTCTCGTAAGCCTTCAATAGGGAAGCTCAGTGTTGCCAGGAAATCCGTTGCTCTATTGCAATGGCGTATGATGAATGAAAACCTGCAGAATTCAAAGCTGGCAGCTAGGGTTAAAATATCATATATAATAGATCTAATTTCCCATGGAGGTTCCTTTTTTCTTGTTGATACAATTGATAATAGAAAGACTATCGCTTTCAACAAGTATATGACAAATATTAAGCCGAATAGCAGTTTTGATGCCTTCAAGAATGGCAACGAATTCAGTGATTAGAACTGAAGAAGGCGGAATACTAAGATGTTCAACAAAGGATGGTTGACCATTCGAGTTTCGAATGATGAAACCGATAGCGGACCCAGAATTGGCCCTAACCGAGCCATCACAGCTGAGTTTAAAGACATTAGGAGGCGTTTTTTTCCAGGCAGTATTAGTGGTAGTGGTATGAGATGTAGATTTTGGTTTTTTAGGCTCAGGGTTTTGGAATTCAGCATTCCATTCCAAAAAATGAAATAAGACACATTTAGCTAGATCCTCCGGGGTTTTAGGAGGGGTGGCACGAAAGATACAATTGTAGCGGTGATTCCAAAGGTACCACCAAGTGAAAAAAGCAATTTCGGTGGATTGATTGTTTTGGGAAAACAAATTCATAGAGTTATCAAAGTTATTCTGGAATTGAATATCTAAATGATATTTTCCTAATTCATTAATTTTATGGAAGACTGCTAGGGTGAAGGGGCAATGAAAAAAGAAATGGTTTTTATCTTCAGTAGGATTATCGCACATACTGCAAGGAGAGTAAACTCTGTGGTAGTGTCTGTTAAGACGTTATGTGGTTGGGAGGCAATCAGAGAAAGCTTTCCAGAGGAAGTTTTGAATTTTAGGGGGAAGCTTGGTTTTCCATAAAAGTTGCAAGTCAATAGATGGCTTCGTACTAGGTCTAATTACTTTGAAAGCGGATTTGACTGAGAAAATACCATTAGGGGCCTCAGTCCAGATCAGTTTGTCTGACATTTGTGTGACAGGAATCCGAATTTGAATGATTTTCACCACAATGTGGTGAGGGAGGTACTGGGAGAGTTTAGGGATATCCCATTGTTTGTCATGAGTAATGAACTCAACTACAGAAGGATTACCATGATTAGGGTTATGGAATTGGAGTAATGGACAATCCGGAATCCAACGATCCGTCCAAAAACGGATAGATACGCCATCACCCAATTGCCACAATAGTTTTTTATTAAAGTCTTCTAAAAGAATGAGAAGTCTATTAAATTGCCAAGACTGGCCTGGTTTGCGTTGGATAGTTAAGAAGTTTGTAGAAGCGAAGCACTTCTCTCTCAGAATAGAGACTCAAATGTTATCAGGTTGAGTAATAATTTTCCAGAGGAGTTTCATTTGGAGAGCACAATTGTTCTCCCAGGCCAGACGGAATCCAAGTCCACCATGGCATTTCGGTTGACAGAGAAATTTCCATTGGATAAGGGATTGGGAAGAAGGGTACTTTTTGTTCCAGATTTTTTTTTGTTTATATCATCAATTTCTTCACAAACACCTTTTGGTAAGAGGAAGCTCTGCATTAAATAGTTAACTTGAGAGGAAAGAGTAGATTTAATAAGAACTGCTCTACAAGCTTGAAAAAGAGAGTCAGCTCTCTATTGTGAACGTTGTTGTTTAAGAGAAGCAATTGCATCATCAAAGGTCTCATTACAAACTCGTCCTTGAAGAATAGGGATCCCTAAATATTTCTCCATCTTTGTAGTAATGGGAATGTTCATGTGGGAAGCTAATATTCTGGCTAGGGAGTCAGATACATTGTTAGAAACTTGGATAGAGCTTTTGTGGTAGTTGATAGAGAGACCACTTTTCTTGGAGAAACTGCAAGAAAATTTTTAATATAAAGAATGTTGTCAGTATTTGCATTAGCAAGGATAATAGTATCATCAGCAAAGGTGAGGAAGGGAATGGTGGAACCATGTTGTGTTAATTTAATACCAACATGAGGATCAATACTTTGAGCTTCAGCAGTGAGCTTACGGGAAAGGAATTCCATAGCAATTACAAATAGAGTTGGGGCTAGAGGGTCACCCTGTCTGATTCCACACGAAGGGCGCAATTCAGGACCAGGTTGATTATTAACTAGTACGGAGTAGGATGCGGTATGCAGACAGGATTTGATGAGGTTAATCCATTTCGAGCATAAGCCAAATCTAGAGAGAACGTGGCAAAGAAAATCCCAATCTAATTTGTCATAGGCTTTTTCCATATTCAGTTTGAGGGCCATCCAGCATGTGGTACCTTTCTTATTTTTATGAAAGGAGTGAAAGATCTCATGGGCAGCTAGGATGTTGTCTTGGATAAGACGACCTTCTACAAAGGCGCCTTGGAGAGGGGAGATAAGTTTAGTAAGAAGAGGTTTGAGCCTAGTAGATATAATTTTAGTGATGATTTTATAGGAAGAATTACACAGACTAATAGGTCTATAATGATTTATGTTGACAGGAGAGTCATTTTTTGGTATAAGAGCTATAAATGAATGGTTGATTGCTGAGAGCATGTGTTCAGAGAAGAAAAAAGCTTTAACAACATTTAGCAGAGAGAACTTTATAGTGCTCCAGTTCTTCTGATAAAACTCAATGGAGAAACCATCAGGGCCAGGGGTTTTGTCAGGGGGTTGGTCAAAGACATCATGCCTTAGTTCAGATTCAGTTGGAGGTTTAGTTAGATTATAGTTGTCTTGGTCAGAAATCAAACAAGGAATAATATTGAGATCGGCTTGGGAAATGCTTGTTGCCCCATTATTTTGGAATCTGTCTTTTAGTCCCGAGGTAATCTCTTGGGTTATGCTTTTATGGTCATGAACAACCAGACCATCTTTGGTACAAAAACGGAGGATGGATTGTTTAAAAACTTTCATTTTGGCAATAGCATGAAAATATTTAGAGTTACGATCTCCATCTTTAATGTGTCTGACTTTGGCTCTACGACGCCAGTAATCTGTTTGAAACTGGAGAAGACTAAGGTATTTTTTAGAGTGAGAACGAATCAGCCTAATGGTGGTAGGGTTAGTGGGATCTTCTAGGAAACGGGAGTGCAGATCTTGGAGTTTATTTTCAGAATAGCTGAGTTGAGAGAAGCTGTTACCAGTATTTTTACGAGCCCAGGCCTTAGCATAGGTTTTGAGTAATTTTAATTTAGCACTAAAGCGGTACATGTAGGACCCTTTCATTTTAAATTTCCAGACTTTAGAGACCAAAGCTTTGAAGGAGCTATTATTAGACCAGTTGGGTTCATATCGAAAGGGAAGGCGAATCGGGGAGTCCATAGAACCTAATGAGAAAGTGATTAAGGAATGATCTGAAGACGTAAAGGGATGATGATGGGTGACGAGATTAGGGAAAACAGTGGTCAAAGAGCATTGTATTAGCACTCTATCAAGACGCTCAAGAATATTGTTATGCATATTCTGAGATTTTCTCCAGGTGAAAGGAAATCCGGTAAAAGAAGTGTCAGTAAAATCAAGATCTGAAATAAGGGATTGGAGTCGCAGGAAACGAGAGGAAGATGGAATAAGTCCTCCAATCTTATCAGCTGGTCCAAGGATTTCATTTAAGTCGCCAATGATAATAGTCGAGATATCAATAGAGGTAATCATACTACGAAGTTGTTGCCAGAACTCATTTTTGTCAAATTCTCTAGAGGGAGCATAAACAAATATAAGCATTATATGGGTATTTTTAATAAAGTAGTTCATACAGATCATATTTGAACTAGCATGATGGAGTGAGAGGTCTTTGGTGCTAAAAGAGTTTTTCGAAAGAAGCCACAAACCTCCTTTAACACCATCAGAAGGGACAAAGATAATATTGTCAAATCCCATTTTGTCAATAGTTCTATTAGTCGGAGAAGTATCGACCTTAGTTTCAGAAAGGCAAAGGATATCTAATTTATTTTTCTTTTTAATATATGCAATTTCAGAAGATAAGTCTTTACGACGCAAACCTCTTATGTTCCAATATCCGATATTCATATAATAACTATTGTATACAAGGGTAGCCGATTGTCAAAATGAAGTGTCATCTTCAACCTTTCAAATCTCAACAGGTAAGTAAAGGAGTTGAAAATAAATTTCGGATGCAATATTCCATAAGCATAGTAGTTGATATGAATCAGCCAATGGTACATGGGATGCTTAATTCTATTTGGAGAAGCAGAATGACGTAAAGCAGATATTACAGTAACAAAGGAAATGTGATAATATTGTATGAAATAAGGCCAGTACATGATAAAAGCTTGTAACTTCATAATTGCAAAGCTGCGGATAATTGTCCAAAATACATGATAATCAGCAAGTAGTTCATGGTGGCTAAAGTAGTTGCCAGCAATACAGAAATCATAGTGAAAAAGTTCATGGTTCAGTTGGATAGTGTTACTTCCCACGCAGGGGATTTCAAAACAAAGTTCAGTAGTAAATTATAGACAAAATGATGAAGCAGTTCTTAAGAGATTGTCAATCATAAGGAAACTTACTCGAGGTTACCATTTTTCTTGCCCTTTCCTTTTCTCTGTTTCTTCGGTGCTGGGATCTGGGGTGGAGCTTCACTTGGTTCTTCCTTCCTTTTGGGCTCAGCAGTGGAGGTGGTGGCACCATCAGTGGTCTCAAATTCCATGCCATCTAGCTTCCTCGGGATCGTGTTGGAAGACTTCTCAGATACACATGGGGAGGGGTGGAAGGATTCCAATCCAAGGTGTGGTGGAGCATAGTGAAGATGTTGCTGAAGTGGAGGTCAGACCATTCTAGGAGGCATATTCTGGTTGAAGTTGATAGCATAAAATTGTTGCATATGCGCCAGGATTTGTTGGTTGTAGACTTCCGGGTTGAATGCAGGATGAAGGTGGATTCCTTGAGAGTATTCTGGTCCACGAGCAAGTTGTCTTTGGGAGTACTGGATACTCTAAAGAGGAGTAGCAACCTTAGGATTGAGTGGACTCATTCCTCTAGGAGAAGTGACAGGATCTTCATGTCTGATGGTAGGAGTAGCAGGTTTCCTTACAAAATTAGGGCCTTTTCTCTGAAGTGATCCAGCAGTGAGTTGTTTGGTAAGATGACCAATCATCTTCAGCTTAGTGGCTTTAGCTACTTCCTCATCATCCGAGGAACCAACCAAAAAAGCCTAAAAAACTGAAGTTGGGAGGTTGTTTAGAAAGCACTCATCAAACAGATGATCAGGCTCTCCACAACAACCACACCCAGGAGAAAAGTCTTCCGACCACAGTTTAAAGGTAAGAACAGAGCCATCAGTGTGCTTGATTTTAGCATAAGTTGGAACCTCAGGTATAGTGACATTGATACTGAGTCTCACAAATTTGCCACGGTTTTTGATAGTGGAGTTTTCATCCATTCTAATAAAAGTTCCTATATTATTGCCTCGGATGATCATATTCAAAGCATGCTCATTATGGTAAAACATGGGTAAAAGAGGAATTCTAACCCAGATGTCAGCATGACTTACAATTCTTGCTAGGGGATCAAACTCCTGGGAGAATGGTTGCAGGAGGACGAGCTTGTTCTGAATTCTGTATGGACGGTTGATCCAAACAATGTCCCTGGCTTCCCGGTTGGCAAACGTAAGCATTGTCCATGTTCCATAGGATCCAACTTCAATATCTCCTTGTACTCCTTTCCAGTGCTCTTTCACTTTAGCCAAAATGACAGAGGGCTGGATATTTAGGGTGGTGTCTGCCATACGGATAAAAAGAGTGAGGTTGGACAATCTAGTCATCATCTGCTGAACTTCAGGGAGAGCTATTGGGTTTGGGATAGTGTTTGTCTGGGAAGTGTGGGTGATTGACTGGTAAGGATATGTGTTTTGTTGGTCAAAGAGTTGATCAGGGCTGAGATTTGGAGGTTCAGCAAGGGGAGTATCAGTATCCAGGGCCTCAGAGACTGCATTCTCCCTAGCAGGGAGAGGGTTAGCATTGCTAGGGTGTAGGATTAAAGCTGTAGAAACCTGGTTGTGTTGGTTGAGAGAGTTTTCTTCTTCCATGACGTGAAAATCAAGTGGAGAGATTGGAGAAAAATTAATCACAGCATCAGCAAATGACCCGTTATTGTCCATATCAAGGACCAAGGACAAGTACTTAAATGAGAAATGTTCTTTGAGAAAGAGATGGTTGTGAGTGGTGAGGATGTTGTGATCATAAATGCATCCATTTATAGGCAGAAGGTATGTGGAATAGCAAGAGGTTACTCGGATGAAAAACATAGGGAAGAGTATGCTAATTATCATAATTATGGGGAAGTGTGATAGTTGCTCATGCAAAACACTCTCAGAGAGGAGGTGCATGAATACATATTGCATGTGTAAATGATCTGATGCAATTTGTGAGAGTAAGAAGAATGTCAAGGGTTTAATAGAGAGACCAATCCCTGTAATCTCTTCAGAGAAGTAAAGTATCCGGGTGTGTATATCATCTGTAATATAAGAATAGGGGAGTGATATTTGTATACAGAGGAGGATAGCGCATATTCTTGAGCTGGAGGATTTATGAAATCTTAGGTCATACATATTTAGGATAATGAGAACATGGAAATGGATAGTATTCTTATTAGTAAGGGAGTGTAGTCTGGGATCTATGAAGAGGAGAGTGGGCTGCTTAGTGGGATTTGATTTGCTAGAGTACTTTTTATTAGAAGAGTTACTAGTATAGAGACTGATGGTAATAGTATCGAAGGCTATGTGTTCCTTGGAAGAGTGTAGGAGTCTAGTCATATTCATTAGATAAAATATTTGATAGTTTTGTCTTAAAGATTCAAAAATAATGAACCAGTAGTTAATTGAGCTAAGGTTGCTTGTAAGTTTAAAGATAAAGGTTTGATAGAGAGATTCAGTAATAAGAGGTTCCACTTTTTTAATACTACAGTTTGAGTAGGTATTAGGATGTAATAAGGGCATGCAGTGGGGGATATAGTGAGTTAAGGGGCAACAACTCAAATTTATATGGCAGCAAGTTAATAAAGAATCTCTGAGCAAGATTGCATATTGCAGATCTGAGCAATATTTAGAAGTAGAATATGTAAGTTGAATTGTACTAATTTGAAAAGAACAGGGAATAAGATTAACAGAATAAGGGTTAACTCGATGAAGATAATAATCATGAAGCCAATGTTCAATGTTACATTTATACATATTAATATGTATATCTAGGGGTTCACTTTCAGCATTATCAGTAGTGAAGAGGTTAATAAAGCATAAGGTTTTCCAATAGATTTGTTTGCTAATGACAGGAAGACCAAGATCAGAAAACCAATCCTCTAGTCTCACTATCATTGGTAAAAGAATGGGGCTTAAAGTCTTGATGATAAAATGAGTGCAGGAGAAGATAAACCTTCCAGTTTTAAGCTGAAAGAAGTTTTTATTTTGCCAGAAGTAGATCATCATTGTGGTATTAGGAGATATTAATCGAGATTTTCCACAAAATCCTATTATCAAAAGTTCTATAATAAGGGGATCCAGAGTTATTTTGAGCAAGGGTATCATAATGATCGATTTCATATGTGGTTAAAAGTAATTCTAGCATCAGATCTTTATGACAGTGAATGGAAATGGGGATATGCATCAAAAAATCATATGAGAGCTCAAAGAATAAGGACAAAATCCAGATTTCATATGACCAAGCTATCATGCAAACAGATCTTATGGGATAAATTCTCAGGTTAGGTTTTGGGTGGCTTTCGGCCGAGAAAGAAAAGCCCAGTCTCTCTGCAGAACATGCAAGATGTGATTGAGAGCTCCAGGACACCAGATTTAACCCCAAAAGAAATCGAGGCTCAAAATGGCGAAACGGGGAAACAAAACACCACCAAGTACTACTGACAAAGAGGAGGCGTAAAGAAATCAAGTAGAGATTAAGAGATGTATCTGGGAAAAGGAGGACTCCGGGATTGCATGCAAGAGATCCGATGAGCTGCTTCTCAATCATGACTTCCCTTGGAAACGAGATCCAGAGTAAAGATCGGAGGAACCAGATTTCAAGGAGCAATGATGGTTTGGGGGTTCTAGGAGAGTTTCTGCTGCCAGAGAAAAGGGCCGAAAGGAGCTTCTGGGGAAACTCGGAGAAACGGCCATTCTCCAGAAGCAATAACCCATCAAACCAATCGAGGAGGAGTAAATGCTTAGGGAAGAGCAATTTGAGGAGGATGATGAATCGATGAGGATTCCCGAGTACGATTTGAAGAGGTCTAATAATCATAGCTTAGGGAAAACGGGGCAAAACGCCCCTTAGGTGATTTAGGGTTCAGGAGGAAAAGTTTTAAAGAGACCCTTACTTCCCTTATTTTGTAGATTTTTCTTTTATTGATGACTTATGTACTTTGTCTCAAACGCACATATAGAAAAGAAGAGAGCAAATGGGGGCTTGTGATTGTGAACGCATAATCCAAAGTTGGAGGAGAAGCAACAACAATAACAATTGCACCATTATGGACACCCCATCTGAAAACGGTCAAATATGCATCATTATCCAATATATAGATCATATAAGGTTCAGTGGGCACCATTATTGAAAAAATATGCAAAAAAAAGTGAAAAAACATTTGGTGCCATTTTGAAGCATTTGCATTTTTTGCTAATTTCTTGGATAATTGTGCATATTTGTATGGAAAAATACATTTGCGTCAACTTAAGATGAAGAAAAAACAGTTTTATACAAATTACTAGTGTAGTTTTCACGCCTTACGCTATTATAAAATTTATTCGTATATGACATTTTCACAATTTTAGAACCCTAATTAGATGAACTCATTCTAAGACCTTTATTCGTTTGTGTTTTGATTTGTAGACATTTCTTCTGCTATGTTATTTTGAAGTTTATATCATCAAAATTCTACTTAAAATAATATACATAAGAACAAATTATTGTATACAATTACTCTAATTTACATGAAGATTACAAAAAAGCTAACAAATTAACAATTTATTATTAATTGCTAAGATTTTTTTTAAAAGGTTAACAGTATTAAGAATATAAAATTTGAGAATTAATAGAAAAATAACACATAGGATTGGTGAATCTAGAATTAGGGGAGAGCTTTAATTAATTCTCCTTTGATACATAGATATAGATAAATTTGTAGTATTATTTTCAAAATCAAGAAGATTCACATTATTTTTAAAATATGTAACATGTTTTGTTTCTTACTGTAAATACAAGGCTTTACCAATATCTCGAGTTGGAAAAGATGATACTACCATACAAGTTCTTTAGATTCCCAAAGCACCAGTTATGGTGGAAGAAATTGATTATTTATAGAGCCCGCAAAATACGCTATATTGCTTAAAATCACCTCTTTAATTGAATATTACAGGAAATCACTCGTATATGTATCTCCGTTAGCCAAACGCCACCCATCGTCGAACTCTGTTTAACCTTTAGTACACGTGGCAAATTTTATTTATTTTTTAATCGAAACAAAAATTAATAGAAAATAAAATAAAAAATAAAGAAAAAAGAAATCACATCTTCTTCTTCCTCTCCTCTCGACCTTTGCTCTCATCAATGGAGGACCAAAAATTTAGATTTTTATTCATCATTAATGAATCCTCCTTCTCGTCTCACTCTCTTCTTCCTCCTCTCGCTGCTCCATTAATTGATGACCCGAATTGGGGGGGGGTTCCTCTTCCTTCTCTCGCCGGCGAAGCGTCTCTGATTCGGACGATTCAGTCCTCAACCGATTCCGGCGAAAAGGCTCTCACTGTTTCCACCCGATTTCGAAGCTCCGGGCAATAATAGCGAAGTTCTGATCCAAACAAAGTGGAGATCTAGAATTCGTGTAACTTAAATTTAGTTTTCAAACTTCAAAATAATTAACAGATCTAAAGTTCGTGAATTACTCAGCAATGTCGTGCGACGCCATTTCTTTATTGACGGAAGATATATAGATTTGGTTCTAGATCTGGATTAGATTTTCTTTTTGAATTTTTTTTTTTGCCCAGAATTTGAAAATGATAGGTTCAGAGAAGAGTGGGTTTGGAGATGACAATGGAGGTTGTTGGACAACGAGAAAGTCGTCATCGTTGGACTGATTTATTCATGCAACAACGAGCTTGTAGAAAGCCATTTTCGATTTCTTGAAATGATATTGCAGAAGTAGATGGATTTTGCACACACATGGAATTTGGGAAATTAGGGCTTGTGATGAAGCAATAATTAAGGAGTTAGTGGAAAAGGGTTAGTTGAGCATGATTTTATTTTAAAAATGGCAGGTTTTGAAAATTCGAAGGATAGATAGGGGTATTATGGTCAGGTAAGGTATTTAATTATTTCATAATAATAAAATCTGAAAATCCTTTAATCTATTATATTATATTGAATAAGTAAGGGTTAAAATAATAATTTACTATATTTAACAAAAAATTTGACGAAATTAGACGAAGGGTGTTACACAGGTGGTTTCCGGTAATATTGACTTAAAGAGGTGGTTTTGAGCAAAGTAGCGTATTTTACGGGTGGTTTTCGATAAAAACCTCTTATTTATAATTACGAATTTTTGCACAATACACACATGGATCCCGAGCCTACAATGAATAAGGCTTATCATCTGATTCAGCAGTCTGAGAGGCAAAAGCTGGTGACTGGAAGTGGAGTGATTAACCAAGAATCTAGTGCTTTATCTGTCAATAGAGGAAACAAAAAGTTTGTTCGATCGATGGAGGAGCTTGCTCGATCAATAGATGAGCTTGCTCAATCAATGGAGGGAGGAGGACAACGACACAATGCGATCCTCCAAATTGAAAGGAGGAGGACAACATGTTGATTAGGAGAGGCTGGTGGAGATACATGTGACCTCTCCTAATCAACGTGTTTTCTTCCTCCTTTCAATTTGGAGGATCACATTGTCCTCCTCCCCCATTGATTGAGCAAGCTCATCTATTGATCGAGCAAACTCCTCCATCGATCAAAAAAGCTTTTTGTTTCCTCTATCGACATATCTACCGTATGATAAAGCTGCAACAAACATGATTGAATCAACTGATAATCCTCTAGATCTTGGTGAAGGAAGTTCTCAAAGAAAAGTAACCACAGTTGATCCAGGGTTTCTCAATGCTTTATGCCAGGAGATGATGAAAGTTATGAAAGGAAAAGGGCCAATTGAATTCTCAGGTACCGCTTTTCTTATGCACTCGTCTAGAACTGGATCAAATAATTCATCATCATGGATCATTGACACAGGTTCATCAGATCATATGACTTGTAATTCAGATTTTCTTAGTATTCGAAGAAAACAAATAAAATATTATTCTCTACTGGACTAAAGCTACATGGAGTTTTTCTTGTACTAGAATTCAAACAAAACATGTTATCTAGTTGGGAAACTTTTTGATGATTCCTTACTTCATGTTGGGATTGACAAGGGAATTTGCTTGTTTCAGGACCTTGAGCTTGGAAAGACTGTGTTGGATGCTAAGAGAGAGAAAAAGGTGGTCTTTATAGAGCTATTTCAAGTCAAGACCACACTTATGTGCCTCATGTTTTACATACTTTTGCTAATAATATAACTCAAGGTGATGGTGTTAGTCATAATAAGTCTGATTTTGATCTAATCCATGCTAGATTAGGTCATACTTCAGATTCTAACATTTGTCTCAGTTTGCCAGTTTGATGTGTTCTCATGACAGTTGTGAAACATGCACTATGGAAAAATTTCATGCCCTTCCTTTCAAAGGAGTAATTGTATTGCTACTTCATTATTTGAATTAGTCCATTTGGATATGTGGGGACCTTACAAGTCCGCAACTTATTCTGGAGCAAAGTATTTTCTTACTATTCTGGATGATCACAACCATGCAACATGGACTTACCTTGTTCGAACTAAAGACCAAGTTCCTAGCATTAGCCAACAATTTGTAGCTTTTGTTGAGACACATTTTTGTGCTAAGGCCAAACAGGTCAGAACAGATAATGGGACAAAGTTTGTGCAAAGGACTTGTACTCAGTTCTTCAAAGACAAAGGCATACTTCATCAAAGATCATTGGCTTATGTTCCTCAACAAAATGGGATAATTGAAAGGAAGCACAAACATTTACTTGAAATAGCCAGATCACTACGAATACAAGCATGCTTACCTATTAGATTTTGGGGATGACTGTGTCTTAGCTGCTACCTTTCTTATCAATCTTTTGCCTTCATCTGTCATTAATTGGGATGTTCCTTATCCCAGACTTCATGGTAAGCCTCCTAACTATGAATTTCTTAGAGTCATTGGTTGCCTTTGATTTGCTCTTAACAGATGACCATCTTATGACAAATTTGCCTCTAAGGAAAGGAAATGCATACTTTTTGGTTACCCTCATAATCAGAAAGCTTATAAGATTTTAGACTTGAATACCCAACATATTTTTACTAGCAGATCGAGATGTGGTACTTTCAAGAACATATTTTTCCTTTCCAAAGTTCTCCTTCTTTACCAAACCCTACTGTTCAACGGTCTCTTCCAATTGTTAATCCATTCACTGATGATCAACTAGATTTATCATGTGGTTTACATCCTATGCCTACACCTTGTCCTACCATAACACCTTCTTCATCTCCAAAATTACTACACATATCTCTTCTACATTAGAGGTTCCTACGGATTCCCTTCCAGGTGAAGAATGCACTGCAGATCCTGCATACATTATTGATCCTCCACTTTGGAGATCTAATCGAACCATATGTCCACCAGGTCATTTAAAAGAGTTTGTTTTCCCTACTCTTCTTTCCACTAATTCTCCTCCTGCTTCTTTTATCACCAACCTCTCTGACTCTATCTATCATAGTTATGCTTTTGTGGCTTCTTTACATAATACAATGGCCATTAAAGAACCTTACTGTTATAATGAGGCATTAACTGATCCTTTGTGGATAGCAACCATGAATAAGGAGTTAGAAGCATTAGGAGCCAACAACACCTGGTACATGACAGACTTGCCTCCTGATGCAAAAGCTATAAGTTGTAACCGGATTTATAAAATCAAGTTCAAACTTGATGGAACTGTTGAAAGGTACAAGGCCTGGTTAGTGGTAAAGGGATATAATCAGATCAAAGGGGAAGATTACAACAATCACGTTGTTATTTGCTATAGCAACTATGAACAACTGGCCTATACATCAGCTAGACATCAATAATGCATTCTTGCATGGTTTTATTGATGAGGATGTTTACATGACTCCTCCAATGGGTTATGCTAAGGGATCTTCTCCTTAGGTATGCAAGCTAACAAGGTCTCTTTATGACTTGAAACAGGCTTTCAGGGAATGGAACATTGAACTCACTTAGTTTTTGCTTCAACTTGGTTGTGTCGAACCTTCTTTTGATTATTCCTTTTACACATGGGATTCTCCACAAGGGTTTATTTTTGTCATTGTGTATGTTGATGATCTTCTAGTTTCTGGGGAGAATGGGGATCTTATTTGATTTGTTAAGTCTAAAACTCCATAAGGCTTTTACTGTTAAGGATATTGGGTTGGTTACTTACTTTCTTGGTCTTGAGGTATCTAAAACCTCTAGAGACACTCTTATTAATCAGAGAAAGTATGTATGTGATCTTCTCCTGGATCAGCATACGACTGAGGGCAAAGCTTCTCCATTTACATTTCCATAAGGGTTGGAGCTCATTGTAGATAAAGGGAAAATGTTGAGCAATCATGAAGTTTACATGCGCCTTGTAGGTCGACTTCTTTACTTGAACATGACCAGACCTGGTATATATTTCATTGTGCAATATCTTAGCCAATTTATGTGTCAACCTAAGGAGCCACATTACAAAGTTGCTTTACATGTGGTTCGTTATCTTTGAGGCACATGAAATACTAGACTTTTCTATCATGTTGTTAATCAGGCTTCTATCACTGCTTTTTGCGATGTTGACTGGGGAAATTGTGAGTTCAGTGGAAGGTCATTAACTGATTTCTGTGTTTTTATTTGTCGTGCGTTAGTTTCTTGGAAAACTAAGAAACAAAACACTGTTTTCAAGTCTTCCTTTGAATCATAATTTCGGAGCATGTCCAAAACCATAGGGGAATTAGTATGGCTTGGTAATCTCATGTCCAAATTCAGAATAAGGCCTCCTCTTCCTATACCTTTACATTGAGATAGTAATATGCACATTGCAGAGACTTCCGTTTTTCACGAGAGGATTAAGCATCTTCCTCTTGATTGTTACTACGTCAGAGAGAAGTTTAGGGAAGGCTTTGTGAATCTCATTCACATCAGGACTGGTACGCAAATCGCTAATATTTTCACCATACATCTTAGGGTCTAACATAAGTTTCTCTTCCAAACTAGGCTTGTTTTATATCTTTTCGGTCCTACTTTGAGGAGGAGATATTTAGAGATATAGTATGGAGTATATTGTAATAAGCACCTTGTTAGAGGGCACTTTAATCTATGTCTACTATTGCTAGATATAATAGTCATAATTAATTCCTAGGAGTAAGAGATTGTATTCGAGAGACTTTCACAATAAAACAAAGCTTACGAGTTGTTCTTCCTCCTTATTTACGAAGAAATTATAGGTATCTTGATTTGATTACTTGTTTTCATAGATTGTAGCCTAAATGTCATGCTTTATCTCGTATCTTTGAATATCATATAATTTTGTATCACATCAACTAGTGTCGTAATTTATATTTTTGTGGGCGTAGGTTGATAGAGCAAACATTAATGGTTGATCGTGCCCTCGTGACCCGTAGGCTAAATTCATTAACATTTGCCAAGTTTTGAAATTGTGAAGTCACAAACGAGCCACATAAGCCAAGTTTAGTAATGGGAGATGGAGACGTAACCGGATATCCGGTTTGAATGTTCAAATGAAGCAACAAAGTACCCACCCTGTAATTCATTCATAGCCGCCAGAAAAGGAAAAAAATTCATAATGGAACTCATCAACTTCGTCCCTACTTCACTTCATTCATCCCAAATTCCCAATTCTACCGCCATTGTCGATTCATCGATTTCCTCCTCACCCGAATTGCTTGAATTTCCTTCTTCTCCGTTTGCGCGCGATGGGATTCTTCGACTTACTGCCTTCAATCGATTGGGAGCTAGAGTCCTATCCAAAGTACGCCGATTTCGCCGTCCTCCCGCTTTTCGCGCTCTTCTTCCCTTCGATCCGCTTGTTCTTGGACAGATTCGTCTTTGAGGTACCCCTTCCTTCGTTGCTTCAATGTGCCATTTCTCAAAACTGATTGGTTGATCTAGGTGTATGTCTGTTCTATTTCACTTCATATTTGTAGCTGAATATACTATCTCCTTACAAGGAACTAGTAATAATTGATTCTGTTGCATGTTTTGAACCTACTTTGTCCATGTTCGATTAGGAGAATGGGCTGGATTCTTCTTAGATATTTTCTTCATTGGGTATATTATATATCTACTGTTTTGCTTTCCAATTGCGCGTCTGAAATTGACTTACTTGATCCAGAAACTTGGCGAGAGATTGATTTTTGGGAAGGGACACAACTCAAAGTATTTTGATGTGGATAAAAGAAAAAAGAAGCTGGGGAAATTCAAGGAATCAGCTTGGAAGTTTTTATATTTTCTGTCAGCGGAAATATTGGCTCTGTATGTGACTTATAACGAACCATGGTTCACTGACACAAAGAGTTTTTGGGAGGGACCTGGAGATCAGAAATGGCCTGACCAAAAAATGAAGTATGATTTTGATCGTGTTTTTTCAGCTCTGCATCATTACTTTCATGTCAGGAGTTTTTGATTGTTGACACAGCTTACACCTATTTTATATGCAGGTTGAAGTTGAAAGGACATTATATGTATGTTGCTGGATTTTACATATACTCAATCTTTGCTCTACTTTTCTGGGAAACAAGGCGCAAGGACTTTGGCGTCTCAATGGGACATCATGTTGCGAGTATCATTCTCATTGTCATGTCTTATATCCTTAGGTAGGTGTATAACAGTATATTTTAATAAGTCTGATTGTTTTAAGGTAATATCTAGTTATTCTTTCGCTTTAAGTCAGCTAGTAGTACATTCTTCAAAAAAATCATTAGAGGGATGAAAAGACCATACTAGTGGATGTAATTTTAGATATGAACAAGATTAGACATTAATCACAGTAATGTATGTGCTAAATTACTTCTAAGTGTCTTATGAAAGTTAATGTGCCGGTGTGGATAACCAACATAAGAGGAGAAGTAATTGCAAGTCTATCATTAGAATGGCGTAAATAATTTTTTGATGAGTGTACCTTTTGGTAGACCTTTCTTTCAACTTTTAACTAGCTAGATGGAGCATTACACTTTCCACTAAGCTTTTCTTGTTGTTCTGTGTATCTCTATACTGGTATTTCCATATGCCTGAAACCTTTCAAGGAGCAGTATCTTTTAGTGGGCAATCATTATATATAGGGTATATAATTGATGCTATATATAGATTTCGGTACTCAGTTTCAGTAATTTAAATGTTGATTTACTTATTGTACTCGTGGCTGAATGATGATAGACTCAAATAGTTGTTCCTATTGCTTTTGAGTGTGGTTTCTCCATAAATATGAATCCATTTACTCCTTGTCTCTATCAAATCTAGTTTTATATAAATTGAGCTTCGTTAGATATATCCTTGAACATATGTTTTCATGAAGATGAAAACAAAAGTTGATTGTCTCTAGCTACAAATGTACTGTGCTCTCCAAATCTTTTTTGGACATTCTTTTCATGTTCTACATGCTCTTGCAGCTTCGGTCGTGTTGGCTCAATTGTATTAGCTGTTCATGATGGCAATGATGTGTTTCTTGAAACCGGGAAGATGTCTAAATATAGCGGTGCTGAAGCACTTGCTAGCATTGCATTCGTCCTCTTTGCATTGTCTTGGCTGCTACTCCGTGTCATTTACTACCCATTTTGGGTCCTTTGGAGTACAAGGTGAGTAACTTGCTACAAAAGTTGTCAATCTACTTCCCTATTGGGTTCATTGGATTCTTATCTACCCTCATAGTAAATTAAATAAATTTGGTTTAGTTAACTTTATATTTTCCGAAGTTGAATCATTAACATAGGTACATTCAATTGAACATTAAGCTTGATAAAAATATAGCTTAGAACTTTTTTTTGATGTTTCTTTCTGTTAAAGAGATTAGGATTGTGCTTCCAATACTCCTTCTATGGAACAATTTGATGCAATTTTCAGAAGCAGCTTCTCTATATTATATCTATAAAAGAGTTATACAATTCAGTTGCATAGTTAATTCTCAAAGCCTGCTAAAATCAGTCGAATAAATGTACTGTAGAAACTGTGGCATAATTGGATCGTTGTTCAAACTCCAAAGATATAATGTCTGTGCGGAAATATTTCAATCTTCTGCTGATTCTCATAATTTATACTCCGTATTTTCTTTTCCTTGTTACAGCTATGAAGTTGTCCAAACATTGGACGATGAAAAGACCCTTCTGATTGGACCTTTATACTATTATATCTTCAACACTCTTTTATACACTATACTCGTGCTGGACATTTACTGGTGGATTCTTATTTGGCGTATGCTCGTGGGACAAATCAAAGCCAGAGGCCAAATCACTGATGATGTTCGATCTGGTTAGCACACATGCTTGTATATATTTAGTCATGGCTCGACCGGACCGGGACCGGCGGTTCGAACCGGAACCGGACCGGGTCAAAACCGGAACCGGTAGGAACCGGTTTGGTCACGGTCCGGTTCAGGTTCAAGAAAAATGCATTTTCGAACCGGCGGTTAACCGGAACCGCCGGTTTTTTAAATAAAAAAATAAACCGGCGGTTTTTACATTTTTTTATTATTTTTTTCAGTTTTATAAATTTATAAAATTATTTTTTAAAAAAAAAACCGCCGGTTCTAACCGGTTAACCGGCGGTTTTATATTGTTTTTTTTTTTTAAAACCGGTCCGGTTCAGCCCAAACCGGACTGAACCGGGCTGAACCGGCCGGTTCCGGTTTCGAACCGGAACCGGAACCGGTGGAACCGGTTTTTCCCGGTTCCGGATTCCGGAGGACCGGACCGGGAGCCATCACTATATATATTGCTATTTCAATCTGAAAATCCAACCAGAAAACTAAAAAACTAAATTCAGCCTGCCTGATAGAGCACAGTGAAGATCATAGTATCAATTTCTAGTTTGTGCGAAGTTCTAATTGCCATTTTTCTTGTTTACAGATTCTGAAGGTGAAGAAGAGCATGAAGACTGATCGGTCAGGTTTACGCAATCTACAGTTCAGGTACATGATTTAAATATGCACATCAAGGTAAATAAGCTACAAGACCCTGCAATTGATGAATCCCATAAACTGAAGTTCCTATGTGTAATTAATTCGGCATCATATGTAATATGAGTATATGACAGTCGTATACTTTTTTGTAGAGATTTGTAGTGTATTCACGTGTAGAGGATATGAGATGAGTTATTATATACCAACAAGATTCGGAAACCCGCTTTGCGCGGGGAAATCACAGTTTTTCGTTTGCGGTTAGTCATTAAACATGTCATAAATTTAAAATGAGTGAACGGTGATATAATTCAATTCTACAAACTCGTAAAATGCAAATATAACTATTGCAACAGTGGTTGCAACCGAAATCTGCAACATAAAGTATTTATATGATGTTCATGTTTTACTGAGGCCAATGTTGTTTGGCGTGTTACATGTGGCGTGTTACATGTTTTACTGAGGCCATGCATATGAATCAATCTTAGGTGTTGTTAATATATAAATTAAAAATATGTAATTAATCCAGATTAATTTTTAATCGGGAAAGGATGAGGCGTTGGAATGAAATGAAGGAATTGATGAACCTGATAGAGATGAGAATGAATTTTGAGATTGTGATAGAGGAAGGAGACGAAGATGGTGTGTTCTTAGTTGACGATGGAATTAACATTTAAGAAAATAGGTAATTAGGATAAAGATTTAAAATTTATTTTTTTTGGTAAAAAAAAAAAGATTTAAAATTTATTTTTTTTGGTAAAAAAAAAAAGATTTAAAATTTATTTTTTTTGGTAAAAAAAAAAAGATTTAAAATTTATTTTTTTTGGTAAAAAAAAAAAGATTTAAAATTTATTTTTTTTGGTAAAAAAAAAAAGATTTAAAATTTATTTTTTTTGGTAAAAAAAAAAAGATTTAAAATTTATTTTTTTTGGTAAAAAAAAAAAGATTTAAAATTTATTTTTTTTGGTAAAAAAAAAAAGATTTAAAATTTATTTTTTTTGGTAAAAAAAAAAAGATTTAAAATTTATTTTTTTTGGTAAAAAAAAAAAGATTTAAAATTTATTTTTTTTGGTAAAAAAAAAAAGATTTAAAATTTATTTTTTTTGGTAAAAAAAAAAAGATTTAAAATATATTTTTTTTGGTTAAAAAAAAAATTTAAAATATTAGAGTAGCATTTATTAGATATATGTTGCTTTTACTTATTCAAACCCATCAACTTTTATATATAGATAGATAGATATGTTAGAGTCTATGCCAAATATAATGCATTAAATGTGAGATTTAATGAATTATTTTTAGAATCCAAACAGACCCTTAAAAGAAGGGGAGAACACTTTACTCCCATGTGAAATTGGCATTACATTTTAAATCTAAGAAGAAAACCATGAAGAAAAGACATTTGGTACTTTGTTGTAGTTCAAAAACTTTTGTGCTTACAGTCACAGCTTCCACCCAAACAATCAAGACCCTGCATCCGACTCCTGACAATGACATGAAACGACCTTCTAACCTGTCGTTCCAACGGCTCCAAACCTTTCTTCAACCCTTCAAAAACCTCATGTATCTCCTCCACTTTGCTCCTCACCTCAGCCTCCTTCTCCCCGACAACCGGAAACTCCGAACAAGTATCAACCGTCCGGCTCATCTCCCGCACCCACTTCTCAACCCGGTAAATCTCCTTAAGCAACCCGCACGCGTGCTTCCTCTCCCTCTTCTTGCTCAATTCCACAATCCTGTTCATAGTCATTGCAACACATCATTGTAAGTTTGTCCATTCCTGACATTAATAAATACACAAACTCGGAATCGACCTGATTCATCATATTTCTCTTACCTGTCATGGATGGATAGGATGGGAGCGGCCCAGACGAAGTGGCGGGGTATTGAGAAATGGTTTTCGAGGCGTCGGTCATGGCAAGGTATTGCTGCAACCAGGGCCCACATGACTATGTAAAGAACACAATTCATGGTGTAAACTGCTGCTGTAAATCCATGAGTTGTGCTGACATCGTTCCCCTTTGGAGGCGAGAGCTTGCATCCAATGGCATGGATTTGCCGGGACGCAGACCACCTCCGAGACACGCTCCATGAGAGCGACTTCTGCAGGCTCCTCGGATCCTTGCTTGATTGGTGGTTCCTCACAAATGATCTGTTCACACAACAGTTTGTAAAATCTCAACATTAGTCCTCAAATTCTTTCAAAAGAAGTCAATTGGAGAAAGAACAGGCCTGTTTCTGTGGAAGAAGGAGTTGAATCCCTTGTCTTCTTCCATCATCGCAGCAGCGAGATCAGCCAACGCTTTCTTGGCTCGTCGAATCTGACCTTCCCCTAAGCTCTTCTGAAAACTCTTTCTCCTACACTTACCACCATCAACAGCATCAAACACAATCTCCAGAATCCGTTTCCATTGCCGAATCTGCTCGATCCCATCCCTAATTGCGTTACACACATCGAGCGCTTTGACGCTCCTCTCATAGAAATCCCCGATCAGCCTCTCCAATGGCGGTTTCGCCAAACACGATCTGTTATTCAGCAACAGGATCCGAAACTCCTCTTGGCAGACGACGAAGACCTCGAGGAGAGATCGGAGCCACGGGAGCGACAGGGTCTCGCAGGAAAAGGTCGAATTCGACGGTATTAGTGTTAGAAATAGGTGTGCGACTTTCGTCTGGAAGGCGTCGATCTCTTCCGCCGCCTTGTCGCGGTGGTCGAGTTGATGGTGGTGAGAGTGGCGGAGGCCGAGGATTGTACGGCCGATGGCGTGGAGAGGGAGGATCTGGAAATCGGCAGTCGACATCTGAAAGAAGGGCGGATTATTGATTTTAAGTTATTGGTTGTGTTTCAGAGAAGTTGATTGATCATCATGATTTTGATGGTGATTATAGTTTCTCCGAGCATGGCGTTGATGCTTGCTAAATAATTAGTTATCGCCATTGTTGGAAAGTGAAGGATTGTGTGATTGATTCGTGAATGAGGGAGAGTCATGGGTCCAGGAGAATGGAGGGAAAGGAAGGTATATAACAGTGGCCAGAATCGCTAAATTCGGAGGGAAATTTGAAATTTGGACTTGGTCAAAATTATGAATAATGGGAGATTATTTATAAATTTTTGTTCCTTTTATTAATTTACGGAGTATTTTGTTTTCGGATCCGATATAGGCACGTTTTAAATATGTCCTAAAAATAAAATATATAAAATATTTAACAACTTTTTTATAGCATGTATTTTTAACTAGTTAAATTAATGTCATATGAATTTACACAATAATATATGTTTTTTAAATCCATAATATAGAAATTAACAATTTATGGAGTATTTTTAACTCCAATTTTCTTAAAAAATCAAAAAGTTGGTGATGATGCTCTCAATTTTCTGGGGAGCTTGGTGATGATGCTCTTGATATTTCGTCTACGATTATATGTGTTGCTTAGAGTCACGCAATCAATGTCAATATTAGATTTTTTTTTAAAAAAATATATACACTAGTCCCAACAATCCATGAAATTTCATCCTAAAATCAACATGTCTGTTGCAATCATCTAGAGTTTGAAAACACTTTTTTTATAACTTATGTTTTAGGCTTGATACATTATGTTAAAATCATCTATATATAAATATCTTCATAGATTAGGTTAAAATCCTGCTAACATTCCCTTTTTAACAGCAATAATCATCTTACTGAAACTAAACTGAAGTTATGTATGTACATGGTACAACAGTAAAAGCGAAATGGCAATGCTTACAAGAAAAACATTGCCGTTCGTATATAATTTACACCAGATTTATGTGGAAAATCAAATGAATTGCGCTGTGTAATCAATCTTCTTCATCTTCTAAATCAATCACCATCCTCAACTTTCTTCTCTTGATGACACTGCTTGGTGATGCTCTATCAGTAGTTTCATCACCTGCATCTGCAATCTCTGTATCGCTCTCCTCGTAATCAAAGAGTTCATCTTTGTTTCTTGAACTGTCAGCGCCAAATGCTTCCTGCTCAGGACTTGCAATGGGGCTGTCACTCAAAGATTGAACGTGTCTGTTGACGTTGACGGGTTCTGCTTCACTGTGTCGCTTTTTAATTTTCCTGAAGAGCAGAAAAAAAAAAGAAACGGTTCAAACAAATCTCAGATGGTGGATTTACATATAACATGGAAATGAAAATCCAGAAATATATAAATGACACCTATTTTGTACTAACGAATCTCTGCAGAATTGCAAGTAGGAAACCAGGAAAGTAAGGTGAGCTTGGAAGAGCAACTAAAACATAAATGGCTGCATGAATCAAATGTTTTCCCTGTCAATTATGTAATGATTTTATTCCAAAGCTATGTAGTTAACAAGTTATCAATATTTTCACGCTCAAAACACAAACAATTAATTTTCAGAACCTACATTAGATCATTAATAGAGAGCATACCTTTTCGAAGAACCTTGAGGATTTTCATGATCAGAATCAGTTCTAGTAAGAGGCTGCTGATTTAGTTCAGATACTTTCTCCTTTTTCTTCAATGAAGTTTTAGATCTTCTGTTAAAAACAAGAAAGAATGTCAGAATATGATGAACTAAAACCATACAAACTAATCTTCAAGAGAACCTGGAAAGGATTTTTTTGCTGCATCATTCAAAAAATCTAGTAGCTTTCAGTTTACAGTAATACATATAAAATTATTCTGAACATAAACTCATTGTCATATGAGCATATAATATAAGGCCATTTAATGCTCATTTTTGTATAACTTGGGGATGATTTGTATTTACTGAGGTTTTTAGTAAAAGCATGTCACAGAAAAACCAAATCAAAGCTCAACACGAGATCAGCATCAAAAAAATTGCATGATGGGGGAGGGAGAGGGGTGAAATGAGGATGAAGAAGTAGTCTGTCTGAGGTAATGTGATGCTTGTTTCTACCTAATTTCATTTCCCAAGTTCTTTTAGCTTTCTTATTGATCTGCTTACTGTTTCTTATTTTTATATGAAGGCTGAAATTTTATGACACATTTGCTGTTACAGTTTCCCAACTGGCATGGGAGATTGTGGACACTATTAAGTGCACAGTCCCAGATACCATTATTGCACTGAATTAATATCCTTTTCTTAACATAATGAGAAACAGACTACTGATGACATGGGAGATTTAGGGAATAGCCAAACTCACTTCTTTATAATAGAGCTCAAAATTTCATCATCAGAGCTGAGTGCAGCAGAATCTTCCCCATCTGGTGATGTTGCATTGACCTTTGTTTTGTGTCTGGCAATTACAGCATATTTTTACAATTAGTTCAAAGAATAACTGCCTTATACTAAAATCAAACCATTAGCCAGTATAAATAGTCGACTTTGAGAAACACTACTGCAACAACAGTAACAATCAGACACACTACTATGATTTGATTTTTGTTGTTCTCCTATTTCCCTAGTTAGCCAAAAAAAATGGGTGAGATACTTTGATTGAAGACAGATGCTTTTAATAGTTGAAGTTACATCCAACAACTCACCTCAATTAATTCAAATGACCAACGATACCAACAATATATTTTGATGCTAACTTCGAAATGTGAACAATAAGGAGTTAAAATTGCCAATTTCCCCACTTTGAAATCCTGGAAATTGACTAAATCTATTCCTTCCTTTAATCCCTTCCCTTCTTGTCCCTTTCAATTGGATGGGTTTCTCTCTTACCAATACCAAATGGTACATGTTTTCTATTATTCTAGATGAATATTTTGCCCATCATACTATATACAACTTATACCCAGTGGGAAATACCTTTTCTTCAGTGATGCCAATGTCTGATTGTCAGGGTCCTCATTTGTCATAAGCATGCTCCCTTCTTTAGCCTGTTTAGCAGTTTGAAGGCCTAGCTGTTTGAGTTTATGTGAAACTTGTACAGCTGTAATTGTTCCCTCTGCACCAAGTTCATTGGCAATCATGTGGGCACATCTCTTCTGGTCCTTGTATCTGCATAAATCATATAACATGTTAGACTTTAAAGAACAATTTAGTGATGGTATAAAATCTTTCAGCTATAAAACAACTACAATGCTCACTAACTCGATAAATCTTATTTTCACAGCATATACTTAATTGATCAATAACATGAAGCTTTTGAAAATATTTACAGCAGTAAATTAATATCTGAAAGTACCGTAATAAAGATTCTTAGCGTCCTATCTAACATAAATACAATATATGATTATAAGCGTACTTGTCATGAAGTCTTTTAAGCTCTTCAACCATCTCATCGCTGAAAATTCTTCTTCTTTTCAGTTTGCTGCCTCTTTTGAAATCATCTTTTCTTGGAGGCTCCTCTCTATACAAAATCACAAGCAATTTCAGCAGAAAATTCTTGAGCATAAGTACTCAAGTAGCAGGTTAAAAGATCCAAGATCAAAGGTAAATACGTGTCATCTTCCCCGTTTCCTTCAGTCCAATCATCATGCAAAAGTGTGGATCTTTTTCCTGATGCTCTGACATTTTGTTTCCTCGTGTCAGGGACCATCTCTGGATGAGCTGTGTCTAAATCACTACCCCTGCACATGGGAAAAATCATCAAACATAGTTTCAGATATATAATTTAAGATCATATCTCCATAACGTAGTATATCCATCAAAATAAACAAAGAAAGGCTCTTGTTTAAGTTGAGAGGAAGCAAGTTCACATACAGCAATTTTCTTGATCAATGAATTAGTATAAGATATTTGTGACATATAGTATCTTACTCATCGTCATTAGATTCAAAAGGGATTGTGACATCAAATTCATCATCACCAAGTGCATCAGCCATGCTTCTTGGCCGGGCAGATCTTTTCACACTATCTTCTTCATCTACATTATCATTCCATTTTTTCAAATCATTCTTCATATCACCAAGCTCATTTTTCATAGAATCAGCATTGATGAGATGGCAATCTCTCCTTGTCTTTGAGAACAACAGCTCCACAAAAAGAAGGGGTTGACTCTCCATTTTCCGAAGCAATCTCCGAACAAAGGTTGTTAAAAAATCAACAATATTTTTGTAATCCTTGTGAGGACTTGACTTGTGTTCATCCAGTATTTCATAAAATATGCAAACATACGAGAGCTGTCAAGTTGTAAGGAAAAATATAAATGTCAGATACGTAAATGTACAACAATCTTACTGCTAACATAAGAAACCAATAAGTCATCACCTCATATAACATCGGAGAGAGATTCAAATCATCGCAAATTCTCCATAACATGCATATGATGTAGTGGTTTGTACTGGCTGAGTTGCTCTTATAGAACTTGAGTAACCAGCAGATATTTGTTATT
Source organism: Oxyria digyna (assembly GCA_029168935.1). Classification (NCBI taxonomy): domain Eukaryota; kingdom Viridiplantae; phylum Streptophyta; class Magnoliopsida; order Caryophyllales; family Polygonaceae; genus Oxyria; species Oxyria digyna. Next base: position 8,024,502 of record JAPVLV010000010.1, on the reverse strand, counting down.
ATGGTGTCGTTCACCAGAGAAGTAAGCAACGTCGTTAGCTTAAAATCAACTTCATTGGTCTCAACAACTTGTTCATCACCAGAGGATCCATCGTTATCATCAACAGCATCTGGGTCCACTGTATGCACATGCGGGCTATTTCCTGCAGCAGCCTGTTTCTCAGACTCTGATGCTTCAGGGTTCTGAACTAAATCAGTATCAGAACCTGATTTGTCTTTCTCCGTCTGCAAACTGCTCACATCGACATGCTCCTGTTTCTCAGACTCTGATGCTTCAGTGTTCTGAACTAAATCAGTATCAGAACCTGATTTGTCTTTCTCCTTCTGCAAAGTGCTCACATCATTGCTCTCATTCTGAATGACAGGTTGATTTGCCTGACTTTCATCCATGTTTTTCACACTGGCTTTGTCAGTTTTCCTTCTGCGCCTTCTGGCCTTCTGAGCAACCTTCATAATATGAACAGAAGGAATCAATACTAAATTTGCAGAAGAGAGAAGACATTAGACATGGGATGGTGAAATATGTAGATTATAGAAGCACTAGGCTTCATCTTGATGGTAACTTCACCCCTACATTTTGGATGTAATGTATGTACTAATAAACTTAAGTACTACACCCAACATATCTTTATATTTCTTTGCATTTTCTTCCAGATCAATAGCAATGACAGGATATCAGAAACAATAAGATGAGAAAAGATGTCCACTTAAAAAATGCTAATCTGAGAAAGGAATAATTTAATTCCATAGTTGAGTAAATTTTCATTTCTTCAATTTGGTGGAAAGCTTACAATAGCTAGGCCTTAATTCTCTTGTTAACTAGTGTCAAAACTATCTGATTTTTACCTGTTCACTGGTTTCAACTTGTATTAACCTATATATCCTGATCATAATTCATAAGTTGACAAAAAAGATTGAACATAACAAATCAAATGTGCCATACCCTTAATTTCCCAAATGTTTGCAGACTCTCCATAAGGCGCAGAATTATGTGAATCGTCTCCACCAAATCAGCAAGATAACTATAGCAAAAAAACAGAGTTTAAAAGACCATAAATAAGAAGCCATATAGGTACAATGTGAAATCTAGAGTCTAGACATGAGTGATAGTCTAGACATGAGTGATAGTCTAGACATGAGTGATACATGGATTCTTCATTACAAATTTACTAGTCCTATTAATTTTTAAACTTAGTCCTCTACTGATAGATGTCTTCATACTATATGGAACAAGTGCAAAAAGGTAGGATTCTCATAATTCTGTTAAATGCATATGTTGGTTGATATAGTATGGTGTTGTAGTTAACCTAATGAAAAGGTAAAGATAGTGATGGTCTGAATGGTTGTGACAATGGCACTCAGAATAAATCTTATGTCTTTCCACTGCATATTATACCTCCTTGGTTGTTTGTGAGCATCAAATGATTTGATCAAGTTGAAAAGATACTGGGTCAAGCCTTGATCTGTTTGATCATAAAACAGCTTATAGAGAAGAATGCAGGCTGTATGGTGTTCCTTTGAATCTACTGGTTCGCGCTTCAGCACCAAATCCAAAACACGTATCTGCAGTGTATCCAACATGGATTGTATTACGGTTACATGACATTTTCATGGCTAAAGATCCTCCAAGCTACATGTATACCCAAATAGATATTATTCTAATTACATAATCATACGTAAACACCAATCTGAAACTTCGTATATAAAGAACCTATATAATTTAGCATGTAAAAATATGCAACATATAAAAAGAAAAGATTCATAACAAATATACCAGATACTTAAAAATCCTCTTAATGCTAAGGGTTAATGAACTGAATAGTACATGATCATTGAAAGTTCCAGACAAATAAGCCTGATATTCAAAATTAGAGATTTTGTATGCCACGAAGGAAATAGTGTAAGAAGAAGAAAATTTAAGAGGCTTTTTCTCTTTCACAAAGATGCTTATAGAAAGTGATACAAATAAATACTTAAAAATGAAATTTGATTGATGTTTTTATTGGGTGCGTCAATAGATGTATAATAATTAAATAGATTAAAAGACAATACCATGAATTTCATCAGGGAGCCTGCAGTTGACAGAAACTTGTAGTCCTTTGTTTCCTTCAAGCATTCAAAAGCATAGCGCCATTTTGAGATTACTAGTTCAAACATGGACTGATTCATCGTTTCCGCAATTGGCCCACATATGTTATCCTTAGCTGACATGTTACTATCGTCACAACCATGGGGTGTTTCTGTCATGTTAGCTTCACCATGTGGCTGGTAAAAAAAATAACATTACATCCAATAAGAACTAGCAAATTGTCTCAATGATCAGATAATTTAGATACTGCAATGATCAGATAATTCAGATTTAATATCCTGAAAGCATTCTTTTTAAAAGAGATACTGCAATCAGAGATAAAAAGAAATGGTGCAAATGACAGGACTACATATTCTACTGAAACACTTTCAAAAAAAAAAGTATCCAACAGAACAGTGGGCAAAAAAACAGATAGTTGTGCAAAAAGAAAAAGATCATGAAAAAAATATGCTACTTAGAATACCAATCAAAATCCTCTGTTTTGTGGATAATTTATATGACGTGAGGCCCACACAGGCAGCTCAAGTCCAGAGTAACTACACAAAGAATTTCATAGTGCCTTGGAGGATTCATTATTTAAATGTTGATAATATAAAGGGTTAAACCAAGATGGCCGTATTCCCAACAAACCAAATTCCAGCATTATATAAAATGAAAATAATAAACACGTATAAAAAACTCATACATTTCAAACAAGAGCCAAGTATCATTCATGATGTTTACAAAGAACGTCAAGACTCTCTAGGTCAGACAGTATAGTCATCTTAAGGTTAAGGTATCCTCTCTTTTTCAGATCAAAACAGCAAGCCTGAAATGAGGGAATTAGAATTTGTCAGCAGCTCTCACCTTGGTCATATTAGACTTGTAATATTGGTAAGATGTGACAAACTGAGTAAGCTGGAAGAAGGCAAGTACATCACTGTGTTGTATGCCATGATAATCCTTCTCAATATCTTCCCGGATGGACTGCATCAGCACTAAAAGCATGAAGAACTTATCAATATGATATTAGAAAGCCATAAAAGGGTAAAAAGCTTAAAAAAAACAGAAAGATGGTGTTCCAAAATACCATTATATGCCCCTGATAAAAACTGGTTCAGGAAATTGTGGAGTGAAACTAGAAGATCATTGTTTATGACAGGTGGCCTCTTTTGATCCCACACAACCCTTTTTGAAGCACCACGGTGGACTTTAGGTTTAGCAAGTACATTGGCTGATGTAGCCGGAGTTCCCTTGTATAATTCTTTGGAACCATCCTGACAAAAAGCAATAAAACAGTTTAGACAGTCTCAATCTGATACATAGTATAAGAAGATGTAGTACCACAAAGCACTACCATGGTAAAACGTGCAAATGTTCCACTAAACTGGGAATGTCTGCCTAATGCATTCAGTCTTTTTAGTTTTTTCTTCGCTTCCTCCTCTTTCATGATAGATTTTAGACTTTCGATACAAGCTTTGGCATCAACATCCACCTAAAAAAAAGAGAAAGAAAATCAATAGATTAGAATCAGTTTTGGATTGTAGAACAGAACGGGTAACAGCAAGTAATGCCAACCTCTGAAACCAGACTGACTTTAGCAACATACTCCGAATCTTGGCCCATAAATATATTATGGAATATATCTAAGAAAAGCAAATTGTCCTGTCGCAAATGGCAACTATGACCACCAATATGTTGAGTTAACACTAAAATTAAATCCATGACATTCTCTCGGAACAACAGAGACAGGAAGTTATCCCTCAAGGATATAAGATGATTAGCAGATCCCTCAGCTGTTTGATTAGCTGAAATCTCCTGCACAGCTAGTATATTTCGGAACAGAGTCATCAAAAGCTGAACCAGTTTACGATCATCCTCAGTCAGTGCATCCCTATAGGAACAAAGTAGGTCAGAGGAATAATAATAGTGTAACATGAAAGAACAAACCATTGAACAATGACATCATAAAAAATACTGCAAAGAGGTATAAAAGAGGACATTTGAAGTGAAACATAGACAACAAAAATAACAGCAGCAACAACTTACCAAAACCTATTTTCTAGTCCAAAACATATTTTAAGATTTCTGATTTGTAGATTGTTTGCAACCGAGATATCAATCATGATCAGAATCAAGTTTCATTCAGGCGTAATTTCACATCCCAGTTATTTTATCATAATGATCTGCAGGTTTTACATCACTGATTCTCATCAGATTGTCGAAAGCACTTATTCCATGTAGCAATTAATTAATTACAAAGAGAGTAAAAAAAATTGAAGCCGAAAAATTTATTAGACCACTGTTATCTGTAATATTGGATATATGGTACACTATATAGAGAATAATAAATTGAAGAGGGATATAAAAATAATTGCACATGGTGCCATATCGTTTCCAATTAATTTGCATTCTTCTTCGCAATCCATTTTCGCTAAATGATAACAACTAGAACAATTTTACTGCACTCTTCCGAATATCAGAAGTACCAAATTGAAGCTCTAAAGAGAGCTCTCTTGTCTGTACAAAATCATGTGTTTTGAAGATAGAGGGGGGAAGCACTTATCAGAAAACAATAGCACCCCTCTCCTCCACTTTTCAACACTATTAATGTTATATTCTGCTGAATCTTATTTTCTTCAGATTTATAAAACGCTTTCAAAAGAAGTTTCCCTTTTTATTTTGGTATAATTTCCATTAAACTGAAATTTATTAATATCTTGAACACTAAACAAGCAAACATACTTCTGAATTCTGATTGATTTTCTAATCATAAATTTGCACGACTAGGATTAAATACAGAACTGTATAAATCAACTCAACATCAGAAACCCATTGGCAAGAGCTAACTGTTGGAAGAAGCATATTGACAGGAAGATAGACTTATAACATTAAGTGTATGTGATTGTTGCTAAATGTCTTAAGACAACCTATAGAAAATGAAAAAAATCACAAAACATCAATAAGAAAGATCTATTAATTAGATCCAACTCCTACAATAGAACAATCTATTTGAGGTTTCTCGTATAAATAGATTCTCCCACTTCTTTGGTTTGGTATCAGGAAATTTCAGTTTTGTAGATCTTAGGTGCCTTATTTTTCTTAATATATATGTCTTCCTTTCTGTAGAACAAAATCACTTACTCCTTGTAAAACATAATTTGAAACAATGAGTGATTAGGAAATGTGATATTCTACAGACTACAGGTAACAAAAAAGAATTCATCATAACACACATAAAAGCTCGTGAACTCAGAGAGACTTAAATAAGCATATAGGATATACCGTTCCAGATTTTCCAGCGGGCTCTCCAGAAGAGATACAACCACAGCAATTGCATCAGAATGAGTGATGATAGATTTCAAATTCCACAGATACTCCAACTGTTCATTGATATTAGCTGAAGAAGCGTCAATTGGCATGCTGAGGAACACCAATACTTTCACTGCAACATACCAAACAAGTGTTGAAGCTACAGTTTACATTTTCCCCAAAAAAGATGAACCGAAAAAGCATGCAGCAACGAACCAGAATTTAAAACGAGGTCACGATCATCCTGGAATTGCTCAATGATCGGAATCAAATTGTTACCGACAATATTCCATTTGCACAGCTGCTTGAATACATCCCTCGTCTGAGGATCATCACGGCGCAAAAACCTAACCAAATCCTTCAAATTATCTGCCAAAACAACTCAAATTTCAGCGCCTTGCGCAAAATCAAATGGAAGCAGTAAAAGCTTAAAATTGTACCTAGGCAATATATGCCCTTGGTGTAGCCAACGGGCTTTCCGGAACTATCTTCTTCGATGCAGCCAAGGCCTGCGCAGATACTAGACAGGCCTTCGGTTGCCATGGATTTGTCGGAGCGCAATCCCACTAGGGTTTCAGATACTAGGGTTTCAGATAGGGGGGTTTTACAATGTTGTGTGAGTGTGGATCTCAACTGCAAGCAATTCGAGACTTGGAAGTTTTGAAGAATAGAGAATTGGAAGGAGGAGTTGGAGATCGGCAATGGCGTCTGTGGTTTGTGGGGATTTCCTATTGAAAGAGGGCGCAATCCTTTGGCGCCAAAAATTTGCGCTCTCCCGCGCTATATACTTCAACTCCTTTGACGCCTCTTTTAAGGGTCTGTTCGGTTGGACCTAGAAAATTACTTTGAAATGCTTTTAAATTTTGATTTACTTAATTTATAGAAATAAGTAAATTTTAACCTGTTCGTTAGTTTTTGCTTCTGAATGCTTTCAATTACTTTCAAGTGCTTTTAAATGCTTAAATATGCCTAAAAAAAAAGATCCCAACTCATGCTTTTGGGTACTTCTGTATACTTATCTTCAAAATTTGTTTACACATTCCCAATTCCAGTCCCCGACAAAACGACAAAAAGGATGGGAAGAGGTCCAATTCGCAGGTGAGTTCATCATCTTCAACCCTTCAAACGACTGCAGGTTCTGCGGCGGCTCGTCTAGCTCCGACGGCGACGGATATGAAAACTTCAAGCTCCAGATCTACATTTCGGCTTCAGATCTTGAATCGAAACACAAGGTTATGCAGAGGTTGCTCTCCTAGCTCCCAGATGGCTTCAGATCTGGATTTACAAAGTCGGGTTGCGCCGTGGTGGCTCGCCTAGCTCCGAGATGGCTTCAACCTTCATATCTGGATTTGCAACATCGGGTTATGCGGTGGTGGCTCGTCTAGCTCTGACGACGCCGTGAGGAAAGAGGTGTTGTATGGAGTTGGAGGTTGAAGACGAAGTGGGGAAGGGGAATGGAGATGGAGGTTGAAGATGAAGTGGGAGAGGGAGAAGGGCACGTGGTAGGGTAAGGGTAAAGGCGGCTGAGAAAAGTTTATAACAATTTAAGGATATTTTAGTAATTTTATGTTAAATTTATAGTTTTTAAGTATTAACAAGTAATTTTTACCGAACATGTTTATCGAAAATAAATACATAAAAAAGTATCAGCAATAGCATTAAATAAAGTACCAGCAACAACATCAACATAAAGTATCAGCATTGTTAAGTATGAGCATCGACTAACCGAACAGACCCTTACTGTTTTAAACAAAGTATTGTGATACTTTCATAAAATGAGGATGATATTTGAGAGATAAAATAAATAAATATTTTAATAAATTAGATGTTCAAATATTATAAATAAATATTTTTAATGTTTTAAAGAAAATATTGTACAGGCTTAAATATACTCATAGATGTTTAAAATGGTCGGTGACAAACTTACGAGGACGATACGAGGACGATTGATGGTCAGTATACGAAGTGGGCATGGCACAATTGGTTAACCTAAGGTCGGTTTATTGATGTTTCTGATTTAGGCTTATCATTTATTACCGTTATCGGTAAATCAAATAACCATAATAGTAAAACACTTCATAAAAAATTGTATGATTGTGGTCCATTTTTACTTATATTTTCTAGCGAACAAAAACTAATAAAACACTTAATATGAAAAATGTACATAAGTTCCTCACTTATATTATCGTGCAATTAAAAATTAATAAAATACTTGATATGAAAACTAATAGAACACCCAATCTTAAAAAAGTAAAAATCACTTGCATTTTAATTGGCTATATGAAAGGCAATTGTTATCCTCAATTAACATTAATAGTAGAGTTAAAAAGTTAAATATATCAAACCTAACCTAATTCAATTATATAATTCTAATCTAAAATATATATTTTATATATTCGCAGTAAATCGATTAACCGAGTTGGAACGTCAAATAACTGTAAAATACTTCGATTGGTTTCCGTAACTGTAATTCATTTTTTTACCGTTAACCAAAAAATTAATTGGTATCTCGGCATGGTTATATTGACAGTTGCGCCATTAATATTTAAAATATGGAATAAGTATACATATTACAAGGATTGGGTATTGTTGGAATTCAGATTTTTCAGAACCTCATTCCAACATAATAGAACCCGACAACACTTCAGATTCTCGGGTTTGTGAAGATATTTCTCTCTTCGTTGTTAAAGGCATTGTTGGGCCGGATTCCACCCCATTATCTTAGGCGGCCCAAAGTCCTATATCTGAAGATCGTTAACCGATTAGAACGTTGGAAGATCGTGATGGAAGATCGTGGATGAAGAATCCGAGAGCAGTTATATGAAGCCGAGATTCTAGGAGTGATGGAGAGGATGACCAACGGCAGGATTATGGAGATAACCGATATTATAAATAGGATCTTAGGGTTTATTATATGGCCAGGTTCTGATAAGCACAAATTCTCTCTGTAATCTCATATTCGAAGCATAAATCGAAGTAGTTTCATACTTTGATCAAGATTGTCATCTGAATCGGACATACTCTAGCAATATTCCATCTATTATCAACGCCCGTCTAGCTAAGCTTTTCTTATCTCTCGTCTCATTCTTGATTATCTGATTCGATTGTTAGGACGTCGTAGCATTTATTTCTTGATTCGATTAGTTAACCTCATCTTAAAGGCAATTTGGTCCATAAGGATTATTTGCCCAAAACAGGCATGACTTGCAACTAGCTTATGAACATCTCTTCCCACACGTTTCTAGACTTCTTACTTTCAAGAGAAATGCCTCTTTACGAGTTTCCTACAAAAGTCAAACCTAGACATGAGCGACATTAGCTTAGAGTGGGAGCGGTAGAACATCAACGAGCCGGACACGAACCACTTGTTGGAGCTTTAGTCAAGCGGGCTTGCTAAAGACACGATCGTCGAGCTCATCCTTATTTTGGCCGGAGGGTTACGAGCTCATGATAATGTTCATGAGATGAGGCACGACTCGACTTGTTCAGAGATTTACTATGGAGGTCCCGTCCTTCCCCAGGGCTGTCGAGGCGAACAGATCGACACGGACGATATCCACCTCCTCTTTACCCATGGATGAGTGTTAAGGTAGTACAAGCCTCGTTCTCCCTCTTTGTGATTTCTCTGTATTAATGTGGTAGTTAAATGTTTTTTTCTTTCTTAACTAGTATAATCTTCGTGCCATGCGTGGTTAATTATTTAATGTTTATACTCTCTCCGTTCATATATAAATGTCGTTTGAGACATACAATTTTGTTCATATATAAATGTCGTTTCACATATTTTTATATTTATCTTCCAGAATTGCCCTTGTTAATTATTACCTTCAAATCTTCTTTTTGTGCACTTCACCATTAATAAAACAAAGCAACAATCCTACTGGTACACGAGACCCGTGCAATGTTCTCAAACGACATTTATATCTGAACGGAGGGAGTATATAATATAATTTATATGCAACAATTTATGATATTATAAAAAAAATTAAACTCACTTGTATCAATTTTTTCCAACTAAAGTTCAAAAGTGGTTTTTTTATATTGAAATATATTGGATATAAATTTCAAAAAAAAAGAAACATGCGAAGTAAACATGTCTTAGTATAAGAACCAAGAAAAAAAAGATTATAATATATTAGACTAATAATTAAAATATTTTCGATAAATTTTGGAGCCTACAAAATAGATAACAGACTACTATTTATTGTGTTTTTTGGACAATAGGTACTTAAAATTGGGACATAGGGAGTAATGAATTATACACCACATTAGCTCGTGAAAAACAATAACTTATGCACCAAAATACGAGAAAGATTCGGATAAGAAAATACGAGAAAGATTTGAACTAAGTGAGTCACGCGGTGACAATGAGGTGAACAATGTTTTTTTCTTGAAAATAACCGAAAATAACTAATAACAATGTTTCACCCGGACTTTTCTCCCAAAATACACACTTGCACACCACTTATTTAAACTAATAACAATGTTTACCAAAAGTTTTCACATTTGTACTTTTCTATATATATTTTCCAGCTTTTTAACTTGGTTATTCCTTTTTTATGCCCTTTGCAAAGTAGGTATACCGTTATCATGATAAGGGCCGTCCAATGACTTTTGGAGGTCCTGTTCAAAATTTAATTACGACATTCGATAAATATTATTTTAATATTTTAAGGGGTATACAATGAATAAAATAGTTATTTTATCGTTTAATTAAGACTTTCGATAAATATTATTTTAATATTTTAAGTGTATACAACTAATAAAATAGTTATTTTATTATGTAATATCGGATATAATTTTAAATAATTAATAAAATAAAATATATTTAGAAACATGTATTGATTTTGCATTAATGAATTTAAAAATTATATTCTTAGCCATCAATTCATTCTAATTTATTGAGTATTCCATGAATTAGTATAAGAATTTTTAATTTTTAAATAATGAAAGTAACATCGTTTAAACTTAATAATTTTTACTTAGTAGATTTAAAAATATAAATGTTCATATTTATAAAAGTGAATAAAAATGGAGAAAAATAAAAAATTATAGTTCCATAAAATTCTTAGCATTTAGAATCAATAAAGTTTTAAACAATTCATTAATGAAATAAGAGAAATATGGGATGGGCATGAGTTGCACTTGCACAAAATCTCAAATAAGCAAAAATTGAAAAAATAGAAGGTGAACGCCACATGAAGGAATCGAACACGGATCTCAAAATTATCATTTGGTACCCTTATCACTAGGCAATTTTAACTTCTTTACCTCATAAGCACAACTATTATACTTATCTTATATCGGGCTGCACATTTTGGACCTTTAAGATTTTTGGGGCCCTGTGCGGTGGCTCTTCTTGCCCACCCTCAGGGCCGGCCCTGACCATGATAAGGTTCACATACACAGCATAGAAACATTCCTTTGTTCTAGCGTCTAAATGCATCGTATTATCCTCACTTTTCTTAATTTTCAATGCTTTTGCTCAATCTTTAATAATTAACTTAGGTGATCTTAAGCACAATTGACTCAATAATGCTGTCATGAAAAGCCATAAATTTTATTTCAATACATTTTTATTTAATTCTTATATAGTTTATTTATATAGACCTTTTGGTTTGTAAGCTCTTTTCTACTGTAAAAGGAGAGATAACACTCTTACACTTTAATTAATTAATAAAAAAAACTCATATTCGAGTTATACAAGACGTACGTACGAAACAACATCCGGTAAATAATCTTTAAATAAGGGAAAATGCTATTAAAAAGATTTTAAAAAAAGATGTAACAATAAATCAAATACATTATTAGTTGGGTGATCAATCGCCCTATTGATTTTCATGGTAAATGTGATGGAACTACACTTAATCGCTACTGATAAAAGTTTTCATGCAAAATAATAATTTAATATGAGAAAAAATATAGTTTTTTAAAACTTTTTCTCACGTACAAATTAAGATGGTAATGCCCAGCCTATTAATTATGTCCACCACAGCATCAATCAACGTTTATTTAACCTCTAAATTTTGGTTTTTGTCCCTCTTTCTTGGCTGCAGATAAAATCAAAGCTAGCTCACTCCAAAAAGAAATGAAACTTCGCCAAACATATTTTTTCAGCAAATTACGTGATATTATCACATTCACAACTTTTTTTTTCTTCATTTATGGTTTAATTTTTATATTTGTATGTATTGTCTGTTTCAGTATTTGGTTCTTGCTGAGGAAATGAAGAACAGTTGGAGAAGAGTTACTTTCGTGTCGAGACAGCAAGGGGACCGCTGCCTTTTGTTAACTCGGAGGATGTTTTTAAGAATGTCTACAATTAATGATTGAAAATATAATCATTTCTTCAATTTTATTTAAAGTAGTACTGCATGGCTGGATCCTTGTATACGTTAGATTGATTCAATATATCCTTAACCTTAGCTAAACATAAGGTAGTTTGTGGACATAAACACTTACAACTTGTAAGTCTAACCCTACTATTTTAATTGTGATACACTTTTTTGAACCCATCAAGGCATCAACTTTCAAGTAATTAATAACATTCTTAATATTAATGTATGTTCGGAACAAGATATTTTGTAGCATTATGTAATTAATATGATTCATGAATGATGTGCATATATATAGCTTTGTCAAAGATCTTGAGAGGATCAGATCAGAGGCATGGAGCATGCATGGAGGCCATAAGTTATCTAGAAATATAGATCGAGGAAAAATACTCCGCAGTAGTTAGTTTTCTTATGAGGAAAAAATATATATGATGGTAACAAAAATGAAAGTATAGGCCGAGGACGCGCGGTTACTTATGATGGTAACAAAAATAAAGTGAAGAAACTAAGGACACCTAATTTTGTCGAGAGATCTTACAATATTAACTTGTTATATCTCATAAAGTTCAAAGTTATAAGACATAATCATTGGATATATCGTTTGGTCTTGTTTTATGTTGGAAAAAGTGTAAGAAAAAAATGGAATCTGGTTAGTTTTGGCGTCATTTCCTTACGCTGCATTCCATATGAAGTTCATGAACCTTTTCGTTGTAAGATCGAGGTTCATGCATTTTGCTAACATTTTTTTTTAAAAAGTTTTCATGAAAATGCAAAATTATATAAAAAAAAAGTGATTGATGGAAAAGTATCCTCCATCCGTTATTTTTCCTATCTATGGCTGATAAATTTATCAATATACTTTTATATTGTTAATATTTTTAATTACAAGTTAGTGAAAATTATAAAATTTTGATTGTGTTGAAGTACTCATTGAAACAAATCAAACAAGACCACGCATAATTATATTGCTCCTTATGTATTGGTAAAAAATTAAAAGTTTCTCTTCGACTCTAAATAGTATCAAAATCGGAGATTAAAAGAACAAAAAGTAAAAGTGGGAGTAATTGCAAACCCTTTTGCCGATCCTTTAGTATGGTTGAGACATTTGTGGAGAATAAAATAGCTAGGCAAGACATATTCATTGCAAACTCTCATGATATACTAGAAAACTCTATGGATCAACGAAACTTCTATAGTACCTACTACCAAGGTGTTTAATTTTCTTTTTGGTTCTACAAGAGCCAAGAACTAGGCCGACATAACGGGAGAGAGCGTTTTAAACTCGTAACAATTATGGTCATGAGCTGTCGGTTGTTCTTCACAAAGGTAAAACACTAAAAACAATTAACATGCATAATGCAAAGCAGACTATATGGGTTGGTGTTATAATTTGGCTAAGAAGCTATTAATAAATCCATGCAGTCACAAGAGGGAAGACACCCAACTCACTGGATCCTAAGGCCAACAAGAATAGTGTTGACTACAATTGCATGCCTTCAAATTGAAAAGATAACAGAACAAAGAAAAAACAAGACACAAAGCAAAAACAAAATCAAGAGACAAGTAAAGAACAGGCAAGTGCCCTGAAAGAATGTACAGCTTCCATTGAAGCTTCCATCGGCGTTCGATATTGGTACTTTTATGCGTATTTGTGCTCAGATCGTTCTTCTTTGAAGTAATTGTCTGATATTTGGCTTAGTCTTCCGCTCCTACTTTGTATGTTGCTCGTTTATTTGGTGATTGTTGCACTGTGTTGATCTTATCTTAGCTACTCGATAATCAGTTATTATGATGAAGCTCAATCCACGATTCGGCGCACTAATCCTCTACTTGGAGATGATCGTATACCTCCTCGAGGCAAGAGGTTTGACCCGTTCTTGAGTTGGAGTAAGCATGTTAAGATGGCATTAAGAGCTAAAATGAAATTATGTTTTATTAATGAATTGATTGAGAAACCTCTTATTTCTGATGAAAACTTCGAGATCTGGGAGAGATGTGATTCCATTGTTATGGCATGGATCACTAATTCCATGACTAAGGATATTTCACAGACATTTTCCTTCTCTAATACTGCTCTTGAACTGTGGTTTGAAATTACTGAGAGATATGCAGAATCGAATGTTCCAATGATCTATCAGTTAAGAAGGGAATTGAGTAATTTTAGGCAAGAAAACCTCTTTGTCGCTATGTACTATGCTAAGCTCGAGAACCTATAGGATGAGTGATAATATTGATGGGATTCCTTTATGTACTTGTGGAGTAATTGGTCAGTGTTCATGTATTTTTCTCAAGCGTGTATTTGACAGGGATATGACTGTTAGGGTTATGCAATTTCTTATGGGTTTGTCCGAGGCTTATGAAACTGTCATAAGTCCTATCCTATCTACTGAGCCTCTTTCTAATGTAAACAAGGCTTATCACCTTCTTCTTCGGATTGAAAGACAACAAGAAATTACATGGAAGGGTGCTTCTACTCATGATGCTCTGGCTATTAATAGAAATCAACAATACAGAAACAAAGTAATAGGCAACATGGCCTTAATTCTAGTATCTATGGACAAGGTTTTGCACCTAATACCTCTGGTGGTTCTAAATATGACAAAGAGGCTAAGAAACAAATGCATGATACTAGGAAGTGTAACTATTGCAATGAAAGTGGACATATTAGGGAGACATGCTACAAATTGGCGGGGTACCCTGACTGGTGGAAAGGGTAAAAAACTGATGGGAATGGCAAGGTGGAGATTATGGTTCTCCTCTTGATAATGAAGAGTCTAGACAGTTTTCTGGTCATCTTAAACCCGAAAATTCTCTAATCAATGTTGTTGTTGATGAAGTTTTCATACGATAAAAGGCTAGAACTAATGGAAATAAAGGAAACAACAATGCTAATTACATAAACTTTGCAAGTAAACTTGGTAACCTAACTTTGTCCTCTCATGATCATGCATCAATGGGATTTCCTTGCACTTGGGTGGTTGATTCAGGAGTTACTGATCATGTAGCTTCCAACCAAGATTTATTTACTGAATTAACGGATATGAGTAAACCAATTCGGATTGGTTTACCAGATGGCTCGATTCAGGTAGTTGAGAAGTATGGATCAGTGGATATCTCACTTGATCTACGACTCACTAATGTGTTGTTTATGCCCAAGTTTAAGCATAATCTTCTATTTGTTTCAAGATTTCTTGCAGACGATGCTATTGTGTTTATTTTTGGTGCATGTGGATGTGCTTTACAAGACCTTATCACTAGAAAAATTATGGTTGCTGGGAGGAAAGATGGTGGTTTATATCGATTGGCGATTCAAGATGGTATTTCTGGTGTCCAACGGTTATGTCTACTTCGATTTCTGAAGTTCTTCGCTCTATATTGAATAAACGAAGGATTTTGAGCTGCAACACACCCGATTGGGACATGTTTCAATATCAAAGATGAATCATCTTGATATCAGTTGTAATAATTTGGAGGATTTTTCTTGTGATGCTTGTGACCTTGCAAAACATCATAAACTGTCTTTTGCTAGCAGTGCATCTATTGCTTCTCATATTTTTGAACTGGTCCATTTTGATTTGTGGGGCCCATATCGCACAGGGTCATTGTCTGGGCCAAGTATTTCCTCACAGTTGTGGATGAATTTTCCAGAGGAACATGGATTTTTTTTTGTTAAATAATAAAGCCCAAGTTTTTGGTATGATTTCACAGTTCTTTGCATATGTTGAGACTCAATTTGGTGTGCCTGTCACCAAAATACAAAAAGATAATGGAACTGAGTTCCTAAATCAGCGTGTTTGTGATTTGTTGATTTCTAAGGGTATTGTGCATCAACGATTAGCCGCTGGAGTGCTTGAAAAGAACGACATGGTTGAGCGGACGCATCGTCATTTAGTACGTCGAGATGGCTCGAGCATTACGATTACATGTTGGTATGCCTTCTCGTGTTTGGGGTGAATGCATTCTTGCAGTGACGTCACCTCATTAGTCTTCTCCCTTATTCGGTTCTTAATTGGGACACGCTTTTACCTCGGCACTTTTATAACGGTTATAAAACAACCGGGGTATTTCGGCAACAGTGGAGTTTTTACACCAGTTAATTTACCAACCGTGGTAAAAATGTTGACAAATTACCCCAGTTGTTTAATTTGTTTATCATTTTACCCCGGTTTTATATATTTTGGTGTTATTACCCCGGTTATTTCTCAACCGGGGTAGTTTTATATGATAATTTACTCCGGTTTTTAAAAATACCCCGGTTATTTTAGGAACCGAGGTAATCGTGTCCACCGGGGTAATTTTGTCAACCGAAATTACCCCGGTTAATTTTTGCATACCATTAAATTTACCCCGGTTGCCAAATAACCAGGGTAAATATGTCAACCGGGGTAAATCCGTCAATCAGGGAAATTTATTTTTTTACCTGTGCTTTCTTCATCGACACAGAAGCTCGCCCTAATTTTCGCCGCCATCCTCTTCGATCGCCATTGCAATCTAGCTCTAGAATCTCCACCGCCATCGTCTTCCCTCGCCTTAGTCTTCCCTCACTCAAGTTTCCAGCCCTAAATTCGGGATTTATCGAAACTCTAAACCCGTTTTCTATATAAATAGATATGGTCTCCTTCGTAGCCAGAAACTTTGTCTCCTTCGTAGCCAGAAACTTCGTCTCCTTCGTAGCCAGAAATTCCGTCTCCTTCGTAGCCAAAAACTTTGTCTCCTTCATTTGTTTCTTTTGTCGAGAAGTTAGCCAGCTTCTCTCTTCTTCTCTTTTGTCGGAACCCTCGCTCAATCCGCCTTGTCTTAGTGGTTTGTTTTTGTCGTCGTCTGAAGCATCTCGTCGTTTATTCCTAGACAAGTCGTCGGTGTTCTGTCCTTCATATTCGCCTCCATTCGAGTTCGTGAAGCGCCGGAAACCCATGTTATCGGTGGTCGTCTCCATTTAGTTCATCGAAGTCACCGGAGTCCGCCCTTGGTGAGCTCCCCTTCTCTCTGCTAAGAATGGTGCAACGGTGAGCAGATGAGGTGGCTAAGGTCAGCGGAGGACATTCTCAAGGTACTTTGAGTGCACTCAAGGTGTTTGATGAAATGTCAATTTGAAAGTCCTTCGTTTTAGTGTTTTTCTTATACAGTTAGTTGGAACAAATTATGTTTTTGAGGAATTTAAGGATGAACTCTTGCAGCGTGGTGTCTGAATAATGTTATTTATTCAGCGGCAATTCTCCTAAATAAAGTCCGAACATTTTTTTGGGTGATGTATTTCTCATTGGCTTCTTGGTATGAAAAACAATGCTTATGAACATGTTCTATGCCGCTACGGAAGGGGTCGTTCAGCATTGGAGGCGACTGCATTTTCATGAGGTGAGCTGTCATATTTTTGGATGTAAATGTTTCTATCTATCAATTGGCATTTGGGCCATTTGCAGTGCATATTTAACTGAAGTTATATAATCTGTCGTCTACAGGATATGCTTGAAATACATTCGCATATGCATGAAATATGGAAGAATCATGTGGAAGAGAAGTCTTTTCAATCAAGTATATCCAGCTGGGTTATGAATCTGCCATTTTGTAGTAGAATCAAAGAATGGTTAGCTGAAAAAGAGCAATAAAAGCAAGCATTACAAGTGAAACACATTTTTTCTGCTGTAGGAAACAAATATCTTGTAGATCAGCAAGTGGATAAAAGAGGAGCTAGCATACTTTGCTTTGATGAAATTCAGGTGCGGTTGCTTAGGAGAATGCATTTGCAAAGTTTTTTGTAGAAAAGATCTCTACTTAGTTAATTTTGGTTGAAAGTTTTGCTTTTGACTTAAATGTTTTCCCTTTTAATGCAAACTGTTAATGTTTTTGCTTTTAACACATTCTTTCTGCTGTAGGAAACATATTTCTTGTAGATCAGCAAGTGGATAAAAGAGGAGCTAGCATACTTTTGCTTTGATGAAATTCAGGTGCGACTGCTTAGGAGAATGCATTTGCAAAGTTTTTTGTAGAAAATATCTCTGCTTAGTTAATGTTGGTTGCAAGTTTTGCTTTTGACTTAAATGTTTTGCCTTTTAATGCAAACTGTTAACACTTGAGCTGGAACACTTGTGCTGGAACACTTGTGCTGATTGTTGAACACTTGTGCTGGAACACTTGTGCTAATGAAGCATACAAACGATTATGTTGATTTGCATCCAACCACTGAGCAAGAGCGAGATAGCAGTGAGCATGAAGTAAGTTTGAATCTATTCCACTTGAATAGATAGCATTTCTATTTTGATGCAATATAATGTTAAAATTTGAAATCCGCAGGTTACTGCGTTCATAAAATCATGCCAAGAGCAAATAGAAATACTTAAAGCTAGCATAATTGACGAAGAAGCCAATTCAAAGAGGTGGCTTAGTGGTATGCATAATTTTTACTGAGGTGGCTTAGTAGAGAACCAAGATTTTATTGAGGTTCAACCAAATCCTCAGAGACTTCAGCAACAACTTTTGGATGATGAAACTAGGTCTCTTCAGGTATGCATAATTTTTTGTATTGTAGATTTTGCATGGTGACTTGTTACGTGGAGCTATGTTCAAAGGGGATTGTAAAGATAATTCATGCTTTTATTTGCAGACTGAACTAACCAGTTTGCTCGAAGGTGCTCAACAAACAAAAACAAAGATGATTGAGATGTCTGCCATGAATCACGTTATGTCTACACATGTGCTCCACCTGGCGCAACAGATTGAGGCTTTGTATGACCAGTTCAACTTATTCTTCTATTCATATCACTTTCTAATTTGTTTGCTTCGATGGTGGATAAATAAATTACATTTAAGTTGAATCCTGCTTTCTAGCAAGATTCACAAATCCAAATTTTGCTCTCCTTAAATTTCCTTGAAATTATGTTTGTAAAGACTATTGAAAACTTTTAATTTATGAAAAATACATCGTTTTGATATATAATATATCATTTGTATTATAAATAAGGTGTATTATAAATATTATAAAGCAGGTGGTGCGGTTTTAAAACGGTTTTTAATAATTCATTCGGATACAATTTTACCACGGTTCTGAAAAATTACATACCACGTACTAATTACCCCGGTTGTATATTTTTACGTCGTCCACATTTACCCCGGTTGGGCTATTTTACATCGTCCACATTTACCCCGGTTGTTTAGTTTACCACGGTTTATCTTGACTCCGGATTAATTTGTTTTTACCACGGTTGGTTGATTTACCACGGTTCTGGAACCAAGGTAAACACGTAACTGGGGTAAAACTGTAACCGGGGTAAACACATTTACGCCAGACACTTTAACCCCGGTTCAAAACCGTGGTATTCTTTGCCAAATAACCGGGGTAAAAGGCTATTTCTGTACTAGTGAGATCTATATGGTCGTAAACCAAACTATTCACACCTTTGTGTCATTGGGTGTTTGTGCTAAGTGTTACAACCACATGTTTCCAAGGCCAAGTTTGATGCGAGTAGACGATGCATAATGCTTTGGTATCCCTTGGATCAAAAGGCATATACCTTATATGATTTGGAAACAAGGAAAATCATCACTGCACGCCATGTCTTATTTCGGAAAAGTATTTTTCTTTTCAAGATGGACCAACCCATCACACAGCCTACATCCCAATCTCCTCCTTTAACAATTGTGAATTTTGGTCTGGATGACCCAGTTGGGCCTTCTTTCCCAAATTCTCATTATCAAACTTACAACTCTCCTGGACCTTTGCCAACAACTAGTGATCAACCTTTTATTGGATCACTTGCTGACAATGGACCAGAAATACCTAACCCTACAGTTTCACCAATCCAATTACTACTCCACAATCTCCTCCTTCATATGGAGTTATTGCCACACCTCGAAGGCTTTCCAGAGCTGTAAAATCACCTCCTCGTCTCACTGATTTTGTGTGCAATCAACTTCCTACTCATGCTCTTCCTCATGAACTGGTAGAAGATTCCTTCGCACATGCTTTTCACCTTTTATAAAGCCTCATATGCTTCCTTTAACATATTGAGCAAGTAAATGCATAACATAAAATTCTCTCATTTCTCTCTGCCTTCGTTACATCTCTGCTCCATTTCTATCATCAATCTTTCTTGTTCATCTGATTTCTAGTTCAATCATGATTATTGACAAGGGAACACTTGTGTTATACTGCTATGACAATGTAATAAGAATTGCAAAAACGGGAGGCGAATGTCATCCTTTCATATGTAACTTTTATAACCAACAAAACAAAAAATAATCAACCTAATTTTATCTATATATCACGGGACATTACTTTATTTTTGCCAGAAAGAGAGACGACGTTCTCCAGAATTACATAAATTAAGATTTTAGACTATAGTTAAGATTGTAGAGAAATTATTGCAATCAAGACAAAGATCTAATATCGTTAAAGACGGGAGTGCAATCGATCACGAGTTGGAAAAAAAATGTGTTTAAGGTCACTAGACCCACTACTACAAAAGTCACATTATAGCCCGGATTACAATTATCGGCACTAAAAGTGTCGGGAATTTTAGATGCTTAAAGCGGAATTTCAGGAAACACTTTCCTAACATCTAATAAGGATCTCATGCATATATTGATACCGATCATGTATATAAGAAGAATCAAATACCTCTTGATGCATGTTCATAGATGCCGAAAGACAAAGATGAAAGTCTCAAATGTGACTTCTCTACTTGGTCCACACGAGCAATAAACTGGATCTCCTTATGGTTTCTTCTGCTAGACCGAAATTCACAAGGATGTGCGGGGTGTGGAGTATATGGTGTGTCTAGTGTGTTGGGTGCACTCTATGTGGAATAAGAGAGGCCTATATATAGGCATTTAGTCCTTGGAGCCCAAGGCAAGAGCTTGGAGGCCAAGGCAACTTGGAGGCCAAGGCAACTTGGAGGCCAAGGCAACTTGGGGCCCAAGCCAAGTCCTTGGTGTGCAAGGAAGATGACAAGTGTCTAAGGTGTGGACACTTGCTCCTTGGGCATGTGTGACACATGTCCACCTTGGGCATGTGTAACACATGTCTACCTTGTCCAAATCTCCAAATAACTGATAACTATTATCAGACACCCGGTGAACAATTCACCTCGTTTATTGTTCCACCTACCCCAAATCCTATAGGCTAACCGGGCCTTCGGATTCGCATGATCCAGTCCGTAGACTCTAAGTGTGTGACCTCATAGGACCCAGTTATTCTAGCCATGAGCTTAATCTTATTAATCTCATAAGTCGTATTGGCCACTAGCAATAGCGTGCGACTCCTAAAATATTTGGATTATAAATCTCCATTAATAGTCCTATTCCATATTAATAATTGCACCGTTGATTAAATGACACAATTCCTTCAATCTCCCACTTGTCCTTAAACAAGCGTGCAATGTTAAAATTCCTTTGTCTCTTAGTGTCTCATTTGATGATATTGTGACTTTCATATCTATATCAAATGTGTTTCTTGAACTCTTGAGATCGAACTGTCAAAACAGATGATTACATTTAATCCATCTGAGCGTGGCCACGCATTTTACAGCTCTCACTCTTCATGTGGCCAAGACACCATTCCTTTTCAATGTATCATGGTATACATGGAACAGGAGGACTTCTCCAGTCTTGTATGACTATTGCTCCCACTCAACCTTTGGCAATCCCAATCACTGCCTTTATAACTCCCTGTTACGGTGAACGTTTAACAGCGTCAAAGACATACCATCAGTCAAGTGAAACAATATCACACTCATGTCTGTGTAACTCATTAATCATGGTTTTAATCCTAAAGGCTATGCAATCTCTTTTGGAGAGTCTAGAGGACGGTCAGTCCGATATGCATCATCTATGCACACCTATGTAATTGAATAGACATCTTTATGTCTCCATAGCACATGAAACCCTGTGCTATCAGCCAATCTCACAATATGGTCTTTAGATAAATCATTTATGTCCGAGTTAATGATTCAGACCATAGACATAACAATAATTCTTAATTCCAGTTCACTTAATGGGGTTTCATTCACCATAACAATTATGATAAGCCCATTTGATTACAGAATTATTTGGACATTTTATTTAATACCAAGCAATAACTAAATAATAACGAGTCATTCTCATATAGAAAACAAGCATAAAAGTGTCTAACATCAATA
The DNA here is from genome assembly GCA_029168935.1 of Oxyria digyna. Classification (NCBI taxonomy): domain Eukaryota; kingdom Viridiplantae; phylum Streptophyta; class Magnoliopsida; order Caryophyllales; family Polygonaceae; genus Oxyria; species Oxyria digyna. Next base: position 8,002,655 of record JAPVLV010000010.1, on the reverse strand, counting down.
AACAAGATTTATTATGAAAAACAGTTATATCTCAAATCCATTCTCCAATGTGCTTGAGACCCTTGGCCCTAGTGTGACTATCATGCTTAGGCCTGGGCATGGGCTTGGTCAAAGGATATGCAATGCTATCATCTGTGTGCACTTTGCACATCCTTACATCTCCACTATCAACATAGTGTCGAATCAGGTGATGTTTCCGTTGGACTTAGAGCTTGAGCTCGGTGCCTTTTCTTTGAGCTCTTCCAACTAATGACTCCTCCATTCAAAATGAAGATGTATCCAAACTGTGACTCAAAGTCATCTATGTCTGTCTGGAAACTCGCATTAGTATAGCCCTTGACGACTAACTCGTCATCACCTCCATATACCAAGAATTCGCCCTTAGTCCTTCTCAAGTACTTTAGGATGTTCTTGGCTGCACACCAATGTGCATCTCCTGGGTTTGAATGGTATCTTCTACACATACTCAAAGCATATGCAATGTCTGGGCGTGTACATATCATAGCATACATGATAGAACCTATGGCTGAGGCATAGGGAATCTTGCTCATTCTCTCACTCTCATCAGATGTCTTAGGACACTGAGTCTTGCTAAGACGTAAGCCATGTTGCATAGGTAGGAATCCTTTCTTGGAATTTTCCATATTGAATCTGTCAAGGACCTTATCTATATAAGTTCCTTGACTAAGACCAATAAGTCTCTTAGATCTATCCCTATAGATCTTCACACCTAATATGTACTCTGCCTCTCCCAAGTCTTTCATTGAGAAACATTTCTTCAGCCATTCTTTAACTGTTTCCAGCATCGGAATGTCATTCCCAATGAGTAGTATGTCATCCACATACAAGACTAGGAAAACTACTTTGCTCCCACTAAACTTCTTGTAAACACAAGGTTCTTCTTCATATCTGATGAAGTCAAACTGTTTGACTGCTTCATCAAATCGAATGTTCCAACTCCTCGATGCTTGCTTTAGTCCATAAATAGACTTCTTAAGCTTGCATACCTTCCTAGGGTGCTCTGGATCCACAAAACCTTCTGGTTGTGTCATATACACATCCTCTTCTAAAATACCATTTAGAAAAGCAGTTTTGACATCCATTTGCCAAATCTCATAATCATAATAAGCGGCAATTGCTAGGAGTATCCTAATGGACCTAATCATTACGACTGGTGAGAACGTTTCTTCATAGTCAACACCATGAACCTGTTTAAATCCTTTGGCAACTAACATTGCCTTATAAACAGAAACGTCCCCATCCTTGTCTGTTTTGATCTTAAAGACCCATTTGCAGCCGACAGGTGTTACCCCGTCAGACAAATCTATCAAGTCCCAGACCTGATTCTCAGACATGGAGTCCATTTCGGATTTCATGGCTTTGAGCCATTTTTCGGAGTTGGGATCCGTCATTGCTTGCTTATAGGTTGCAAGCTCACTACTTTCTAAAAGTAGTATGTCAGGACTAACATTCAAGACGAAATCATCATATTGTCTAGGCTGATGTCTTGGCCTACTTGATCTCCAAAGTGGTGCAACAACAGGAGGGATAATAGCAGGAGGGTTTTCCACAACATCTTGTGGTGCCTCTTGAACTTCATCCACTTGAGGAACTTGTTCTTGAATCTGGACGGTGTTCCCTTGAAAAGGTCTACCTCCAAAATCTAGATCCTCTGTGACATCTTCAATGTCATCTTGTTGTTGTGTTTGTTGCTTAGCTTGAATTTCGTCAAGTTGAACATTTCTCCCACTTGGCTTCTTGGAAAAACAATCTTTTTCCAAAAAGACACTATCCCTAGCAACAAACACTTTGTTCTCTGTTGGGTTGTAGAAATAATACCCCCTTGTTCCTTTGGGATACCCTATAAAGAAGCATTTGTCTGATTTAGGTGCAAGCTTATCAGATAGTAAACGTTTTACAAAAGCCTCGCAACCCCAGACTTTCAGAAATGACAAGCTAGGAACCTTTCCATGCCATATCTCATGTGGTGTCTTGTCAACTGTTCTAGACGGAGTCCTGTTTAGTGTAAACGCAACAGTTGTGAGGGCATAACCCCAAAAGGATGTAGGAAGATCAGCAAAACTCATCATTGAGCGAACCATGTCTAACAATGTTCGATTTCTCCTCTCAGATACACCATTTAACTGTGGCGTGCCTGGTGGAGTCAATTGTGAAACGATTCCACAACTTCTCAAATGATGATCGAATTCTTGGCTCAGATATTCGCCAGCACGATCTGATCGGAGTGCTTTTATCTTTTTACCAGTTTGTGTTTCAACTTCATTCTGAAATTCTTTGAACTTTTCAAAGGATTCAGATTTATGTTTCATTAAGTAGATATATCCGTATCTACTAAAATCATCAGTAAATGTAATGAAGTATCTATAGCCTCCCCTAGCTTTCGTGCTCATTGGTCCACACACATCAGTATGTATAAGAGCCAATAGTTCAGTAGCCCTCTCACTCGTTCCAGTGAAAGGTGACCTTGTCATCTTGCTCATCAAACAAGATTCATATGTCTCAAATGATTCAAAATCAATTGATTTTAGGATTCCAACAGCTTAGAGTTCCTTCATGCGTTTTATGCTGATGTGGCCCAAGCGACAATAGGTTTGCTTCACTTAAATCATTCGATTTTTGCCTTTTGGTATTAATGTTATATACTTCAGATTTGAGGTTCAATATGTATAGTCCTGCACTATTCATAATAGCTTTTGCATAGAAAACGTCATTCTTAATGACAGAAATACAACCATTCTTAATGTTGAATTCAAAACCCTCATTATCCAAAGCAGAAGTCGAAATAAGGTTCTCAGTAATTGAAGGAACAAAATAACAAATATGAAGTTCCAATACTAAACCAGAAGGTAAAGATAGACTATAATCGTCGATGGCAAGTGCAGCAACTCTTGCTCCATTTCCAACGCATAGGTCTACCTCTCCTTTCTCCAAGCGTCTACTATTTCTTAGTCCCTTCACATTAGATATAATGTGAGAACCACATCCGGTATCTAATACCCAAGTAGAAACTTTGGAAGTTAAGACTTCAATAACATATATACCTGAGTTGGAGTTCACAACCCCATTCTTTTTATCTTTCAGGTACTTAGGGCAGTTTCTCTTCCAGTGCCCTTTAGCCTTGCAGTAGAAGCATTCATGTTCAGCAGCCACCTTCACAACATTTGTGTTTCCCTTGGTAAGTTTGCTTACGCTTCCCCTGAGGCCCCTTTTTGAAACCTTTCCCTTTGACCATAAGAACTTCCTTCTTATTTTTATGTAAAATATTTTGCTCAGCTGTTTTGAGCATGCCATGTAGCTCATTCAGGGTCTTACCCATCCCTTGCATGTGATACATTTGTCTGAACTGGTTGTATCCATCATGTAGGGAATGTAGTATGATGTCAGTTACCATCTCTACATCGTAAGGATTACCCAGACTGGCCATTCTGTCAAACAGACCTATCATGTCAAATACATGAGTGCCAACTGGTTTTCCTTTTTCAAGTTTGCTTTCTAGTATGCGCCTATGAGTGTCATACCTTTCAATCCTAGCCTGTTCCTGAAATAAAACTTTCAGGTTTGACATGATTGTGTAAGCATCCTGCAATTCAAACCTCTTTTGAAGTGCAGGTTCCATGGCAGCAAGCATAAGACATGTGACATTCACAGACTTACGCTTTATAGCCTCTTCTTCTGACTTTTCCTCAACAGTTGAGGTGTTAGTCAACTTAGGGATTGGTGTTTCAAGGACATCCTCTTGTCCCTCAGACCTGAGAATAATTCTCAAGTTTCTTTCCCAATCGAGAAAATTTGTCTCATTCAGTTTATTCTTCTCAAGAATCGAACGGAGAGTGAATTTCAAAGGTTCAGTAGACATAATAACTCTAAGGAACGAAAATAACATGCAGATAAATTATGCTTGTCATGCAAGAGCTCAAATCAAAACATGCTTTAAAAATTTAAGCTAATGCACATTTTATTCAATTTTGATATGTCCCTTGTGAATAAAATGATTCCAAGATCCTATTTCAGATAAGACTCAAGCGTACTGAGGCACTTCCTCAAGCCTTATGTGATCAAGGTAAGTAACAATTACTAATTATAACTCCTTATAATTCTTGGTTGATGGTCACATCTCATGTCAGACCATCTCTATGCCTCAAGATCCAAAACTGTGCCTTTTGGTCTCTTGTTGAGTATAACCATATCAAGGTTTACATGCCCCTTATATAGACATGCCCGCACTATCCCAAAGTCAAAGAAGGACACCTCGCTAGGGCGAAAACTATCCAACTAATTGTAAGGGCCTCATGGGTTATGACATGGAAAGACAATATCTCAATTTTCTTTTAAGAGACTTAAGCATGCACTGATTGTCTATTTATAAGTGAACTAATTCAAATAAATAAAGAATCATGCAAGCTTAAAATAATTTGTAAAGCATTCATAAATGCCATAACAAGAGTTTGTGATCCTAGTATAACTCATACTAGTCACCGCATGCAAATAATAATATCATATATTAAAACATACATGCACAATAATATCAAATATTATAGATAAAACTCATGCAAAATAATCAAATTAAAATGCATGAAAATATTAATTAGCAAAAGACTAATTAAATCTATATCTATATCTAATTCTATTAATTGTATTATGGAATTAATATCTAATATTAATCGTTAAAATGCATATGTGAAAATCGCATTTTCCAAAATGAAATATCTAATATCTCATCTACTTTATGGCAAGTTTTATCTATAAAGTATTCCTACACTAGGAAACTTATCCAACAAGCCATCAAGACCCACCCGTCAACGGTCTAACCGTTAACCATTATCTTCACCGCCGTGAACAGATTTCACCCAGCCGCGGTGTTTCTCCCACTCAAAAATTATAACTTTTACAAAATTTGAAGTAGGATTGTGATTTTAATTTTCATAAAATTAACGTTTTTGATTTATAAGATTATGAAACAGTTTCATAAACTTAATCAATTTCAGGCATCTCTAGACATGCAAATTCAAAATTTCATTAATCTAGAAAATAATGCAAATTAACCCATAAATACAATTTATCCATCTTGGATCAAAATGATGGTTAAACATGCATCAAAATTAAGATCAATATCAATTTATGCAAGAGGCTCTGATACCACTGTCGAGAATTTTAGATGCTTAAAGCGGAATTTCAGGAAACACTTTCCTAACATCTAATAAGGATCTCATGCATATATTGATACCGATCATGTATATAAGAAGAATCAAATACCTCTTGATGCGTGTTCGTAGATGCCGAAAGACAGAGATGAAAGTCTCAAATGTGACTTCTCTACTTGGTCCACACGAGCAATAAACTGGATCTCCTTATGGTTTCTTCTGCTAGACCGAAATTCACAAGGATGTGCGGGGTGTGGAGTATATGGTGTGTTTAGTGTGTTGGGTGCACTCTATGTGGAATAAGAGAGACCTATATATAGGTATTTAGTCCTTGGAGCCCAAGGCAAGAGCTTGAAGGCCAAGGCAACTTGGGGCCCAAGCCAAGTCCTTGGTGTGCAAGGAAGAGGACAAGTGTCTAAGGTGTGGACACTTGCTCCTTGGGCATGTGTGACACATGTCCACCTTGGGCATGTGTACACATGTCTACCTTGTCCAAATCTCCAAATAACTGATAACTGTTATCAGACACCCGGTGAACAATTCACCTCGTTTATTGTTCCACCTACCCCAAATCCTATAGGCTAACCGGGCCTTCGGATTCACATGATCCAGTCCGTAAACTCTAAGTGTGTGACCTCATAGGACCCAGTTATTCTAGCTATGAGCTTAATCTTATTAATCTCATAAGTCGTATTGGCCACTAGCAATAGCGTGCGACTCTTAAAATATTTGGATTATAAATCTCCATTAATAGTCTTATTCCATATTAATAATTGAACCGTTGATTAAATGACACAATTCCTTAAAAAGGTCCTCTCGTAAATCACTAGAAGACCGGTTATTCGTATAGGGGATCATTTTATCCTGCATATACATAAGATCCCCAAATATACAAATATAATGGATATATAGAGATCGTGCCTTAGATAATGTATCTAAACTAATTAAAGATAAAATCCTCATTACAAAATATTATATTAATTAACAAGATAATCTACATCTAATATCTCCTAATAGGGTTATTTAACGACAAAAGGGTGTAGTTTGGTCCTTAACATCGTTCAAAAAAAAAAAAACATTTGAATTGGACGGAACATCTAACAAATAGACCCTAGAGAATAATCAAAAGTATAAGACGCTAATTGATCGGCGACTGCATTAGACTCTAAAAATGCGATAGAATTGGATCTCACAATTCCTACTAGAGTGGATCGAGCATTGCGCCTTGACAACAAGATTAGCAAGGAGAGGTTCTCAATTGAACTAGATAAATGGTATAGTAAGTTGCTAACTAGCTCAATTTGTAGTTAGCAGATGACTTTACCTCGTCTAGTTCAGTTGAGAACCTACAAATTGAGCTAGCTAGCTAGAGAATCTCGTTACTTTTTTACAGTATATATTGCTGGATCGATCACAAAGATGATGATCATGAAAGCGATGCTCTTATCAAGAAGTATTACTACATAGTAATGAACCCATCACACAAAAAAGAAGAGAAGGGACCATTTTAAAGAAAGGAGGAACAGAAGATATGCATGTGGGGTTTCACCAATTCTCCTTCCTCTTTCAAATCATTAAATTCATTTGTCATTCTTTTGCGACACACTATTAAATTATTAAATCACCTCCCAACTCACCAACACTTTATGCTATTTTTTGTTATATAAATACCCTCTTCCCATATTCCCGACTTGAATCAAATCAATCACAAAACATGGGCTCATCAGAAACCCATATCTCTTCTCAAGAACAACTCCCATTCTCCATTGAAAGCTTCACATATAGTTGGTGCATCAATCTCAACCCTCCATCACTTGAAAGCCTAAGCAACTCTCTTAGATTCTCTCTTGATCATACTCTCTCCGGCTACTTCGACATCGACATCCTCGACCTCGAAAACGATGACGTTGTTGATCATCATGATCGCGGTTTCCAGCCACGCGGCATGATGGACTGTTCTTGGGACTCAAACCGATCGAGTTCGATGATGAGGAGATGCAGGAGCTTCATTTCAAAGAAGATGTTAAAGAGATATTTGGGTTTGCTTTTGATGATGCCAATTTATAGGAAATTAATAAGGGGAGTTCAAATGAAGAAAAGGATGAGCTCAAAAGTGGATTCTCTTGATGATCAAGGTTTCAACAATGCCGGAAATTGGAGAGCTTCATGTGATTCTGAGACCTCTATTCATGAGGCAGTTCTTCATTGCAAGAGATCTATTACTAATTCATCAATCGATCCTTAGTTCCTTACCAAGGATCGACCTTAGTTTTAAATAATTAATTAGTAATTAATTTAATTCAAAGCATGTATAAATTATGTATGAGCAAGTAATTATTAATCGAGTATCTTGCTTTGGATTATTTCGGTTTTTAGTTGGATGGTTCATATGAACGGAAGAAAGGAAGAAGAATAAAGAGTATTTTTATTTTGTTAGTAAAATAAAAATAAGAATGGAATCTTCTTATCCTGTACAAAACATATTTGTTTGGCTGATAATAGAAGAAGGTTTGGAAGTTTGTTAATTCGGAGCTAGGCATATAGTATTAATGTGTGCCATGAAATGGCTTTTGTCTCATTAGTTGTCTTGTGGCCAAACAGGAATGTGTTTGCTTGTTGTCGATACCACACATTTTAACTAACAAAAATATGATGGATTAATATGGTTTGATTTTATCGGATCCGACACGTTAAATGAATCGATTTGCAAATTGACTTGAGCCTGAATTAATTAATTACCGATATATAAAGACATACACTATTTTCTAAAAGAAAATTATAAACAAAATCTCTATATAATTACTAAAATAAAATATCTTCTTCTCACTCCAGTTATGTTCCATATGATTCTTCAATATAGTCACCCACTTCTCAGATTCCTAACCTGATTCCTGAAACGAGGATTACGAGGATAGGTGTTTGATCCCTTTTCGCCCACTTTTTCAAAATTTTGATCAAAAATTTAATATTTTTATCCATAATATTTACGGAAGGCTTATTACGGAGTAATTTTTATCCATAATATAGGTGTTCTCTTTATTATTTTATGTGAGCTTAATATCATTATGCTTAATTTTGATTTAATACCACCTAATTTTTAACTTTGCGAGATAGAATGAAAAAATATTCTCCATAAAAGATATAATTAATATATAATTAGGTAGGGAAAATAAGAGAAAAGTTCGGGAGGAAAGAAAACTTAACGTAGGAAAAACGAAGTGTTCACGTTCACAAATAACAAACTAATATTTATAGTCTGGATGATAATGTTCATAATCTGACGATCATGTCCGTCCCGATCATTTTTAAAAAACAACATTGTCCATAAAAATTACAAAAGTCACCGCGTGACTCACCTTAAAAGTTCAAATTGTCACCGTCCAGATTATGAACACTAACATTCAGAATATGATGTGTAAATTATAAACGTGAAAAAATAGATTTTGGCTTTCTTTAACGTTACACACTCTTCTACCGTGTGTTCCCAAATATCAACATGGAAATGGAACCAGACCTTAGGCCTTATCAAGTCATCATGTCTCTTTAGTTTTAACAAAAAAAAAAAGGAATAGTTTCTCGAGTAAAAAAAAAGGAATACCAACAAGCATGTGGTCGGGTGGTAAGGGACCCCAATCACCCAACATGAGGTCTCGAGTTCGAGACTTGAGTGGAGGTTAAAAATTGTTTGTTGGGAGAGTCACCCACGCAGCTCGAACTCTAAATGTAAGGTAGTAGGGGAGTCCCCTAACCGCTGAACTAGAGTGAGAAACTTAAAAAAAAGAAAAAAAGAATTGTTTCTCTATGAATTTTGAAATTTATCTTTCATGTTTCTAATATACTCATAACTAATTTGGGGTCACATGATAGATTTTTTAATTGGGTTGTCTCATGTGAGTCATGTGACTATGGAAATTATACTCCAATCATTTAAAATTAATTATTAGATTTTGAAATCCATTAAATTGAAAAAAAAATTAAAAAGATATAGGGATCATCACGAATGATTGATTTACAATCATTGTCGAGATCTCTCAACCACTCTCGCAGACATTCTCTAAACTAAATCCAATACAATATGATCTCAAATATGATCGAATAAATGTCCATATTATAAAGTTGTTTGGTCTTTGGGAAGTAAATGTAACTTGTATTGGATTATTAAAAGATATAAGATTTTATTGGAGTATGTAAATATATTACTTAATAATTCTATAATTATTAGAAAGTTAATGATATTATTAATGTTTTGTAAGTAAAATCAATTTCATTTCGAGTTTGAATAATTAACAAACAACATAAACGTCAAATGACATAGCATCCACTATAAATATATGAATGTAGTACAAGACTTTCAACAACAAATATTCATCATCTACCTCGTGCTTAGTGCGAGTTACCGGTTTTAGTAATATTGTATTTGTATTAGACAAAAAAAGTTCGAAAAACGGTTAAAATAGAATCGAATAAAAATGATATGTTCGTGATATAATTCATACGGAGTAGTAGACTAATTAGGCGTAGGCTAATTAAAGGAGCTTTTTCCCTCACAAGGACAAATTTAACCATAACTACTATAGTTCCCTCGTGGTGGCTCCGGTATATAATCAAGATTGAGGAGAATATGATCATACTATAACCACTAGAAGCCTGATATTCCTTAGGCTCAAATAGTTTAAATTTGGAGGAGTTAAACGTTTGGCGGATCATTTGAGAAATTGTCTCTGTTCAAGTAGACATGCTCACGGTTTTAGAATCACAAAATCTAATCCTAAAAACTCATGAACCGGCATCTGAATCAATGATAAATAATTAATTCAAGAAAGTGTAAGCAAACAAATTCAAACATTAAAGAGTTTGAAGTTTGTGTTAAATTGCATATATAAGTTTTATTATTGATATACTCATAATGTCAAAAAAATAAATATTTCAACTCACAATTTAAAAGAGCTAGGTTCCAAACCGCCGATGCTATGGTTATATGAATCATGAATCGATATCAGACATTATCTAACAATTCTGCAGAGATACTCGATTGATCGATTCAAACCGAACGGTTGAATATCTTTACATACCACTATGATGTTAAAGACATGAAAAACTAAGTGTCGATATTACAGCTCAATAGCTCATTGATATTGTATAATAGGCTCGACTTCTGTCAACTTTTCAATGTAGAACATATATCATCATGTGATGAGAATCCTTCAACAGTAAACATGCTATCAAATATCTTACAAAATCGATGTATATATATAGATAGAAGTGTTAGATCGATCCACTTATCTACTATACAGAATTATTCCAAAAAGTACATTACATTCGATCACAAAGATGTAAGTTAATCGAGATCGACCGTGGCTACCCACCCCATGTGTTATAGAGTGCTTAATAAATTAAAAATAAATTTGCAGGTATATATAAGTTGAGATGTGCCAAGCAGCAATGACAAAGATGACTCACAAGTGACAACAACAACAATTAGAAGCAACTCAACTTGTATTACTTAAATTCAAGGAAAAAGCTGGATATAGGTAGGTTAATACTATACGTCATATATATGACACCCTAGCCAGAACTAATACTAACAAAAAAAAATTAGCATAGGAACTTAAATAAAGTAGGTTTGATGTGAGACGTTAGGACCGTTTTTAGTTATAGGTGTCGTGTTCGAAGTATTAGTTTAGTTTGGTAAAAAGTATGTGATCAACGTGATGATACCTAATGTAGATTGACAAAAGATTCAAAGTGATCAAGTCAATGAAGTGAATACATACTCCTAGGGGCGGAGTCAGGATTTGTAAGAAGGAGGGACGGATTTTTAAAACCTAATATAATAATATTAATATATTTTCTTATACTTAGCATATTTTGTTTAATAATTTGTCTAATTTTAGTATAATGGTAAAGATTGCTCATAAACACTTAAATTTTTTATTACAAAAGTTTACAATCGTGAAAAATTAATTACATATTATTTTCCTTCAATTATTGTTTTTGTTGGAAACTATCCTACCATTATCAATTATTATCAATTTAATGATATCAATTTTTAAAATTTTAAATATTATTACTGTAAACGTGATACGTGCTTCTTTAAATGAAAAAGATGGGCTACTTCTTTTAACATTCTAAACAATTTTAATGGGCTTCAAATATAGTGGGTTTTGAAGGATTTGTGCCCAATGCCCTATTGGGCACTAAATTTGCGATTTTTGCACTCGTTTTTTAAACACTATGAAAATACCCTTCTCTCTCCCTCTGTCAAGAACACGCGCTACACAGAACATCTCAGACGACTCTCTCTTCCATTCTCATCGCATCTTTCACGCCTTCAATCGCAACCTCCTCTAGCCAAACTCTCCAGATCTGACTACATAGTTCTCAGATCTGTCTTGCCGCAAACCTTATCGAAATCTGAAGCCAGATCTGTCTCTCCGCAGACCAAATCAAAATCGAATTCGCTCCTAGATCTAAGCCAGATCTGGCATCAAAATCGAAATCGCTTCATTGCAGCAGCAACAACAGGCTTAGGCTAAGCCAAATCTGTCTCCACTTCTTTTTCGTCGCAGTTCTCAACCTCGCCGTAGAAATCGGCTCCAATCGGAAAGAGTCGAAGCCTAGCGAAAACCTCGTCCGTCAGCGGCGAGCTAGAAGCCTGATGGCAGCGACGCGGCATGGAACTACCGACGGAGCTCCGGCTCCGACGTTGGATAATGAGTGGAGAGAGTGGAGAATCATCCTGAGGATCATTCGAAGGATAACATCAAGAGGATATCTGGTCAAGTTGGGAGGTATTTATTTTACATATCTTTCATTTTGTTTTCGAGACTTCCTATGTTTGAATGACAAATCTAATTGGTTTCTGCTGCTTGAATTTATAGAATAAAAAGCATTTGCGTCCGTGACCCTTGTGCTGCTGAAAATTTAAAGCAATACAGCAAAGCCGAGAAGCCAATTAGTTTCAAGGTACTACCAACTGATCTTGTTATTGTTTGAGTTGTTATGGTGTAGGTTTTTTTAGTTCTTCAGCATGTTAAAGTGTTTGCACAACCTTCTTTTTTCTGATAGAAACTAGCTAGTTTGTTCAAAGCATGAAAATAACAAAACCGACCATTGCATCCAATACAGATTCACGCTCTTGTGGAATATGAGACTGTGGAGGCAGCAGAGAAAGCGGTTAGTAGACAAGTCTTCCATGCTTCAGTTATGTCTATTCATAATAACAAGGGGTTGGTTACTAATTAAGTGACAATTTCATCCAAAATTGAATCTGGCAGGCTTCCACTCTAAATGATGAGAAGGACTGGAGGTGGAGTTTACACGTGGCAAGGAGGCGATGCTTCCTGCGCAAGCCAGCCATAGCTGAGAGTTCACCGAGCTTTCTTCTACTGCTCTCTCCATTTCTGTTGAACGCAAAAATGGCGGAATTCCTTGTTTCCATTTCCGGTTATTCAAAACCTAGCGGCGAGTGTGAACACTAAGAGTGAAAGGGGGAAATTGCAGTAGACAGAAAAGGATAATTAATTGAGTTTGTATTGTAGCGAAAGAGCAAAGCAGAGGAAGAAAGACATAGAGAAACAAATTACTTGTGGCACAGACAACCATGCTTCTTCACACCAAAGCCATGCTTGTGTTACTGTGTGTATGATTTGTTGTTAGTGAATGAATGAAATTGCTTTTTGGAAACAAGAGGCCAAAATACAAACTCAATTAATATTCGTGTATTGTTGTTCTCGGCCTTGCTGCAGGAGATAAATGCTCTTCTATTGTAGAAATGCTGATGTTTACACTGTTACTGTCAATCTGTATGCTTATTTAGTTGTGTTGACAACTTATTTAGTCGTGTTGACAACTTATTTAGTCGTGTTGACAACATATTTGTAGTGCTGACACTCATATGTTGTTTTGTTGACAAGTTATTAGTGGTGTTTGACAGATTATTTAGTTGGGTTGACAACTTATTTAGTCGTGTTGACAACTTATTTAGTCGTGTTGACAACTTATTATTATTCTTGTTGACAGCTCTGTTAAATATTTTGTTGACAACTCTGTTAAATTTTTTGTTGACAACTCTGTTATAATTTTCACGTCAGCTTGACAACTTATTATTCTTGTTGACAACTCTGTTAAATTTTTTGTTGACAGCTCTGTTAAATTTTTTGTTGACAGCTCTGTTAAAATTTTTGTTGACAACTCTGTTAAGATTGCCACGTCAGCAAAGGGGTATTTCCATATAACTTAAAAAAATGATACAAAAACTTAAAAAATATTACAGTTTTGGGGTATTTACCCAAAAAAAATTTTAGATCTTAAAGCAATCAACCCATCCCATCTTTTAGAAGAACCATAAACCCTTAGTCTCATCTTTCCCCATCTTCCTCCATGGATGCCCAAATCAAGCAACCAAGCAGGTGCGGTGGCCGGCTCTATACCTATAATTTAGGGGTTCTTAGAGGTGGAGGGGGAGCGGCCGCACCCTCAAGCGCCCGCTGGCTCCGCCACTGCATACTCGAGTCAGTTAGTTTAATAAGGAGATCGATCAAAGTAACTCAATGAATACAAACCAAAAACTAAAGTTTTTTATTGAATAGAAACTAGTGTTCGCTCCCGTGCCTTTTAAAGACACAGAGACTTAAATTGTATGTTTTATGAAAAACATGTCTAAAAAGTTTACAAAACATTTAAAATATAAGTTGTTTGAGAATTCAGCAAAAATACATAGTTTCAAATACACGTGGAACATATGAGTATCTCTAGTTTTGCAAGCAAGATTCTTGAAAAAATATGGGACAACTTTGAAATAGGTTAAAGTTCGGATGAGTCAACGATAGATCAGGAGACAATGGAATCAGATTCAACAAAACCCTTGCGGAAACATCAAGACCAAAACAACTGTTTAGTGTAAATTATTATACGCATGTGTATATGTGAAATTTGGAACAATGCTTTATTTTGTAGTTATACCCATGGATGCATTGTTGTTCAATATAATAAATGTAATTCATAACTTATATATAATCACCTTAAAGAAATCCATCTACTGAACGTTACATTTAAACAACACTCTGTACACTAAACTCAAATCTAGATAATCTTAAACGCCACCTACGTATTCTCTTCGACACGCGGGACATGTAGTGTCATAATATAACCATTTCCGAATACAATCGGAATGAAATACATGTCTACAAGACAATATCGAAAGTTCCATGCCTAAACCTAACCCAAATATAATTAAACAAATTACACAGTGACGCCCCCCCCCCCCCCACTTTGTTGGAGGGTTGCAACCTCCAACAAAGCGTGTAAAGGGTTCGTTGAAGAATCAGATGACTCTGATATGTTGTCGGGTGATGGAACAGGAGCTTCAACCAACTCATCATGCTCCAAGTCAATGATTTGTTGAAGTGATCGAACATTGACAATAGTATTTGGGCATCTGTGGGGATACAAGGTTGGGGCTTGTGAAGCCAGATAATTACTGACGAAGTCCTGTACAAGGCCAACAACGCACATGTTTTGTATAAAAAAAGGTATGTCTGCTCCATCCAAAACAAATCTTGTGTGCGTCTCACTTATGAGAATACCACCCCATTCAGAAGAGAAAGTGAAAGTATTCACTTTTGTACCGACTTGTTGACGGTAGCGTATTACGAAATATCACTCCATATCTCTCACGGTTTCATAGTGGGCTGATATAGTGATCATATAATCCCCAAAGAGGGGATGATACATCCCCTCGGTTATTTGTGGAGGCAACACGTTTACATCAACTGAGTCGTTTAGAGACATAGTTAACATAATTGTACATATACAATTAGAGATTTTTTGAAAAAAAATATGATATAAAAAAACATTAAAGGAATAGAATGTAATTTCAACTATAAAACTAATAAAGAATTCACATCAAAATGCAAAAAACACGCATTACAAATCTACCCATCACAGTCAAGTCACGATTCATCTAAGATCATGTAATCGAATTATAATATATAGAGTATTGCAAGGTTGATGGTAATTGCTTTGTTGATAAGATAAATTGAAGCTTAAAATATAATACTAAGGTTCATAATATTCAGGATAACTATAGTTTCATGTACTCACTTTTTAACAAAGCCTTTATTTGGCACACCCATTTTCTTTATTTAGCACACCCGGAGATTCGTCACGAAGGTATTACAGCTGATCTTCGTCACGAAGGTATTACATAATAGATTCGTCACGAAGGTAAATGGGAGTTCCGTCACGAAGGTAAACAAGAGATTCGTGACGAAGGTAAACAAGAGATTCGTGACGAAGGTAAAATATTTTTTTAAATTTTTTTTCAGATTCTTGTAGAGAATTTCAATACGAGTCCGTGCATATAAAATACGTTCAAAACGGACATCGTTTGCCCTTCCAAAAGCCCTAAAAACAAAACAGTCGTTTCCGTTAAGTTCGTAATATTTAAACATAATGCATAATTATACTTTGTAAGTAATAAATTAGTGATATTAAATGATAATATATAATTATAGTATATAATTTTAATTGCATGATTTTTAACTATAATAAATAATTATATTATACAATTAATAAATTTATATAAGTTTTTGTTTTACGAACTTAACGCATGCGACTATTTTGTTTTGGAGGCTTTTGGAAGGGCAAACGATGTCCGTTTTGGACGTATTTTATATGCACGGACTCGTATTGAAACGACTGTTTTATATGCACGGACGTATTTTATATGCACGGACTCATATTTTATATGCACGGACGTATTTTATCATTTAATATCACTAATTTATTACTTACAAAGTATAATTATGCATTATGTTTAAATATTACGAACTTAACGGAAACGACTGTTTTGTTTTTAGGGCTTTTGGAAGGGCAAACGATATCCGTTTTGAACGTATTTTATATGCACGGACTCGTATTGAAATTCTCTACAAGAATCTGAAAAAAAATTTAAAAAAATATTTTACCTTCGTGACGAATCTCTTGTTTACCTTCGTGACGAATCTCTTGTTTACCTTCGTGACGGAACTCCCATTTACCTTCGTGACGAAGATCAGTTGTAATACATTCGTGACGAATCTCCGGGTGTGCTAAATAAAGAAAATGGGTGTGCCAAATAGTAAGACCCCTTTTTAATGTACAACAACGTTGTTGTTTTGATGATGTTAGGCAATGATGCTAAAACAAAAGACACCCTAAGCCAAAGTTAAGGAAGATAGGTATGCGACATTTATCCAATTTCATAAGTTAAACAATTTCAGTTATCTAATGCGTGAATCTGTAAAATACCTTAAACCAAGGTTATAGAAGGATGTATTTACAAAATAGAGATCAATCATGTAAGGAAGATAAGAGTTTTGAGATTAAAGTTTACCTAACAAATCGAAGCAGAAGGTTGGTCTCGAAATTGGATTTGCAATAATTTATATAGTGTTTGTAGAGAATATCTAACTCCATGATACACAATTTAATAGCCATAGGCCCTGATCGATTATGGAGGAAGGAGGTGGAGAAGATGGAGGAGGTGGTGGAGAAGATGGAGGAGGAGTTGGATATCAAGTTTTAAAGAAAGAAAGGTGCTTAGGGTTTAGGAAAATGGACTTAATTGGTATTAAATATTATATTATTATTCAAAATTTATCTAAAAACAAAAAATTTAAAACATTCTAAGTTGGATTTTCCAGAATATTGTTCCCAAAGAAGACAAAAAACTCATAATATAAAATAAAATAATAAGACACAGAACAGACTTATAAAGAGGAATACATGACCGTAACATTTTAAACGGTCGTAATTATATCTGTTTTGACGAATACGAAGCAAGCTGTAAAACACTTTACACCTGTATTAAATGTGAAACCTGCATATTTTTTCTGGAAAAAAACTTCTTAGTGTTTCATTGCAACTATTTACAAAATGGTAAGAAGAATTAGTGCATCAAACATCAAAGAACAAATTGTTTTATTTACATTTTGAAGCAATACATTACACTCTTTGCAACACTTCTTTGTACACAACATTAACCGTATGATTTGCAGCTTCATTGTTCTTGCCAAGAATAAAGAATTTTAAGCCTTTTTGATTTGTGACTCGGGAGACTCCCACAGAAAACTGACCATGAGTGAAGATAAGCCTTCGAAGAAATATAACAAAAACTCATTGATAAAACAGCCCACATCAAGAATTTTAACATTTTAAGTCTTTATCGAAGGTGTAAATAAAACAGCCCAAAATAAGCAGCAGTAAAAAAAGACCTAACAAAACTCATTGATATTGTAGATTGTACTAAATATTTGTATGAAGTAACTATATATAACTTAATATACAAACTTGAAATTTATAAGAGATAAAAAAAAATTACTTTTTGTCGATGCAAGTCTTTGTACATTGGTGATTACTGATTATGCTTTCCCGGTATAACCTCTTAATGCATTAAGTATCTTTACGTGCTATTTGTTCTCTTTTAAATGTTGTAGGGTTTGAGACAAATTTACTTTCTAAGATAAAACAAAGTTATCTTATAGTTAGACAACAAATCTGTACTTTCTTATCTATTTTCTTGTATAGAAAACATTATGTATCTATAATGAATTTCTGAACTCTCAGACAATTAATTCAGAATGCAATTGAGGAAAGCAATACAATATAAAATTATTCCAAGAAAATCACAGCCATTAATCTAAAAAAAAATCAACATTATCCTTAGCCACTGATTTCCAATAAATCAGATTCATCGATTTTATCTAGTTTCATAATTATTCTTTTTAAATTCAATAAGTCATATTGATAGACTTTTACCAAAATATATATACAAGTTCAGCAGCTCACGTCATGTAGACAAAAAATACAAGATTCAATTCGTTTAGTACATAGTTTCCTTAAGCTCAACGATGAAGGGTAGGCAACTAAAGATCAATTTAATGATTCTGTATCACTTGGATTCCCAATAGTATCATCTCCAAATTGTAATATCTAATCTGCAAATTTAGGATGTCAAGTAAATGAAATATCAATTAGTTTGTAATTATGTCCAGTTGGGGAATACAAAACACTGCTAAAGGGTGTGTAAAAATTAATTTCAGTCGCACGACAAACATAAAATGCATCCATGAGACCAACAATACATCTTAGACTCTTGCGTCCCACAGAAAAAAAAAACATACAAAAATACAATCTATCTGGTCTCTTGAGAGACTGTTTTAAAAAAATTCTCCTGAACCTTCCACAGAAAATCTAACCAAATAGTTACCAAAACTGTCAATAAATCTACAAATCTTCCACAAAAAATCCAACCAAACAGTTATCAAAACTGCTCTTTTTTTTATGAGCACCTCAAAACTGCTTTTTTATTTTCATATAGGAATACAGTGATATAATAGACTACAAAGAGTATATGCATATGCTATTTTCATAACCTAATCAGTTCCAGATAATAGAGCAAATACATCAAAAAAATCAGTTACAAATAATAGGTAAAGTTTAAAGTTAATCTTGAAAGAACAGCAAATGGAGATTGAATAATTAATGCAAAAAGAGAGGTGAATCACAAAAAAAAATCATACTGCAAAATGAATATTTTAATTTGTTACTGGATCCAACACTAGTACACTACTACCAATAATGATAAAAAAAAGATACCGTAACAACTTATTCGAGAGGTTTGGCTAAGAATTTTATATTTCAACTCCAGGTATTTAATCATATTCCTCAAATCTGCAAAGGAATTTTGTTATTGTGGTTATGTTTTACTTGCTAGTTTTGGAAAAGGGAAGCAACAATGTTACAAGAACAGTTGCAAAGGTTGCAGCAAAAACAACAGTAGATTTCTTCTGTTAAAAGTCTGCTCTAGCTTAGCCTTTGCTAATATTATAACTCAATAATTGCAAAACACATGGTCTAACAAAGCCATAAACAGTTCACTACAACATTATTCTTATGGTCATCTACATATTCTCATCTTATAGATGAATGATTGCCATATTCCGTGTCTTATAATCTAGTTTCAAGTGAATCTTGTGCACTGCTTTCGTAAATGTATATGCCCTCCACAGAAAAAAGACTTATTTGAATTATTCGCACTCAGTGTCTTCATTTATGTCTATCAGATATCTTCTCATATACACAAAAGATAACTCATTATTCCTATTGCTCAATTTTCACCTAATCAACAATGGACTAGATGAAAAGAATCCTATGTGCATGTCCATCTTCAACTGTCAACCACAATATCAAAACTACAAAACATCACAAAAGGCCTCCAACTTAGAGTAATGGTCAAACATTCCATCTAAAGATAGTGGATTCCAGCATTATTTATTCCTTTTTTCTGATTTATGCAGGCTACAACTCCACTAACAGAGGCAACCAAGACGCTATTAAAAGATTAAAAAAATTATCCTGTTATTGGTGCATCAACCATATTATCAGAAGAAACTTGTTTGCCTTAGGCATGAAACAGTCACATTGTTTGCCTTGTTTCGCCAAATATTGTTTCCCTCATGGCTTCAAAAACACAATCTAGCAAAGGCAAAGAGAAAAGTTAAACATACCTTCTTGTTTTTCTTACGGAAACAAAACTGACCAGTGATTCTCGATCTATGCTTGACGATGCTCGAGGGGTATGCTTGATGCTACATAATGGTGAGAATTCGCCGACAATGGTTGAAGGAAGGAGGAGCAAACCCAAGAGCTCTCTGTTGTAATTGACTAATGAGAAACTACCTCAATGTATGAATGAACAACCACAACAATCACAAAGAAAAAACAGAGAAATTCCACCTGGGCAACATATGGAAGAATTAGGGTTCAGATGAATTTTTGCTCCTAGAATACCAAACATAAAACAAAATTTAATGAGCAAACATCTACTAAATTTCAGAGATAAAGAGGTTTCGTAAGATCAATCTAGTGTTATTCAGTTGATCATCAACAATATTTGCAGCAAAAATTTCACCTAGCCAAATTGTGAAGGGAGGGGGAAATATCGAAGCCATGGGAGAGGAGGGGGTCGTTTTCGGTGTAGGATGAAAGACGGTGAGGCGTTTGAAGTACCTGTGGAAATTCTTCATCTTGAGAGAAATAAATTGCTCGCTCAACCGCCTTCGAAAAATCTTCTCATAACTAATGGTGTCTTTGTTGAAGAGGAGTTGAACCGATGGATGAAGGCGGTGGATGGTCGTGGCTGCGGCGATGGAAAAGTTGACGGTAATTCACGCGGAAGTTGGTGGATATGAGAGCAGATTTGAAGAGAGAATGCAAAGGGAGGCGGTTGTAGAGAATAGAAGAACGTGGTTAAGCGGGTTTCATATTGGTGGAGGAGGAGGGCCGGAAAAATAGGACTGAAAAATTGGCTAAAAAGAAATGATTTTAATTTTTTATTTGGACATGTAACAGAGTGAACATAGAAGGCCCAAGGGGATCTTTAATGTTTTAGTAGATGCGGACATTATGAGGACAGATCTCGTCTCTTAGATCAATTAATCAACGATTGAGATTAAAAGAGGGAGATTATTCGCTGTTACGCACGTACGTGAGCTTGCTTTATACATGCGGTGACAATTTTGCAGTATTAATTTGTTTAAAGGGTAAACTTGTCTTTCTACGTCAAAATCATAACAGAAGCCGTCTTCCTCCCTCGACCTTTCTCCTTCCTTCCGACTTCCTCTACCCACCAATCCCCCATCCTCCGCTCGTCATCTCCGGCGTAGTCGCAGGCTCGCAGCGGCCAACCACCTTCCTTCTCTCTTCTAGTGGCCAAGCAGCAGCAGTCAGCGAGATTATCCATCTTCTGCGCTGCGTCAACAACGCATCAGCCAGCGAACTTGCCCCTCATTTGCGCACAGCTCGTCCGTGCAGGGACCACCTCCGCCGTTCAGCAGCTTGCCGGAACCTCCTTCGAGCCACCAAGTTTGCCAATTACCCAATTGTGAGAATTTTCCTCTAAACCCTAACCTGTTGAATTTGGGGATTTTATGTTAATTTCATACTAGGTTGTTCATTGCTATGAATTTGCTTTCCAGAGGGAGACGAGCCAGATTGAGAGAAAGCTCGCTAGATCTATGATTAGTATAATCGCTGGATCCAAGTGGGCCCATCCGGTGCTCTGCAGCAGCCCAAGCCGGACCCAGGAAGCTCTAGCTTGGTCCCTGTTCATGATCAACACAATGCATTCTTAAACCAAGTATGAACTTAACAGCCTGATATTTAAAAGTTACAAGAAAATTAGTATTTTTAAGCTGCTTCTCTTTGTTGTTGCAGTCAATGAAAGTGGACATGTATAACCGGATGGCAGCTCTTTATGGAACACAAATGAATCAGCCTTCGAAGACAAGTAGTGGTCATATGCGCATGAACTCGATGCAACAAGGTTATATGAGATGTACCAGATAAAAATGTGTATGAACAGATAATTGTAAGGTGTTATATGAGATGTACCAGTTATCAGATATCTGTCCTCTTTAGTTTTGGCCTGTTTAATAATAAGAATTTATTACTGAAGTGGGATAGAGAAGATAATGCAGCAACTCTATTTGTCATATACATCAATTTCATAGGGGACCAAGAAAATTTAATCAGTAGATTCCAGGAAAATGGCTAAGAGTAAGATCTCCCGTATTCCTCGCCTCTGGCTTACATCTATCACTGCAGCATATTTCGCCTCAGTTCTGCAGCTTCTTCCAACAATTTAGGGAGGCTTCTCCTGGTAAACTTGAATTTGACTGAAAATGGATCTTATTAATATGAAATGCAGCATGAATAGGTCTCATTTTGTGTTATGATATTTGCAGCTTATGCATGGTTAAGGTGCAATACAGAGGAAGACATGGATTGCTATGATATCCTGAAGTCGTCTGAAATCATAGGCCGAGCTGGCAGCGTCTTTGGAGGAAATGAAGGAAGACGTTACATTCGCCTTAGTCTTTTGAGGAGTCAGGATGACTTTGAACTCCTGATATCTAAGCTTGAGAAATTAGTGTCAATCTCTGCAGATGAAAATCGCCACAATGTAATATGAAAATAAAAGTCAGCACTTCATTTGAATCTTATACAACTACATGCCTCTTTGCTCCAATCTGTTGTCTGTGTTTTGGATAGTTGAATCCTAGTTTTCTTCTAAGAACGTGGCAAAAGAAGGCTAATAGAATGACGATAACAAGGGAGATTTCCATGTGTGGCTTTACAAAAGTGTCAGACATTTCTAGGCTCACTTTGCTGTCACAGTTGCAGTCACAATTGCTGCTTACTCTTATGATGAAGTTTCTGGATCAAGAATGAAATCTGCTGTTGTGGCTTCCTCGTCTAGCCACACCGACGTTGACTTTGACTTGTACCCGGGCATGGACGCTATAACTAAACATTGCAAAAACAGTAACAAAAAAGTTCAAGTAAGTGGAATACAATCATCTCTTTCTTGATCTGATGAAAGCATATCAAAATTAAATTCAATCAAGGACAAAAAGGTAGAACTTTAAGCAGACATTGTTATTCTGAACCAAAATACATTCATATTTTACTCCGGGTGCAAGTAGGCGATGATACTCAGCAAAAGGTTCTTTTGTTGTGACGTGCCAATTGAGTTTTCAGGGACAAGATTCATTTGGGTGATAAAAAGTAATGGTAAAAGTCAGCGGTTCTCTTGTGCAGCAAGTGTCAGCAAACTATTGCTCCAGTTCAAGGCAAGTGTTTCCTGACAACTTCGTTGTTTTATGAAGGGTCAAGGATGGACTGCTGGGCAATAACAAGCATATTTTGAAAGCGATGAGAAATAGAAGTTGGTAGGGATGTTTACACAAACATATATAGCATATTTTGAAATATGGCACAAGGAGCTTTTGTACCGAATTAACAAGGGACTGTTGGGTCATAGCAAGGCTATTTTCTTACATCATGCTTAACTGGTAGGTTTTCTAGTACTATATCCAAGTAGTAGGGGCACTTTTTAGGCAATAAAAGAGTCCACTTGGTAAAGAAGAAGATGGAAATGCATGGTATGAGCCTAAACATGTCCTCCTCATAGTCGCCAACTCGGTGACGTTGGTGGCAGGAGAGGCAGAAGACGATCCCTCGGAGGGGGAAGGGCGGAAGGCCTCTGCAGCCTGAATATCTAATAGTCTTGTAGGTTCATTTATCCTAATTTATTTTTCAATGAACACATTTAACTAAAATGTCTTAGGTTCATGTGGATAGTCATGTAAGTTCATGTCGATAGCCTTACAGGTTCATGCTAATAGTATTGCAGGTTCATTTAGCCTAATTTATTGTTGGAGACTGAGAAGAAAAGATTACACGCTAGATTTGTGCAAGTTCAACAAATAAATCACACTTAGGTTCATGAAAATATGCCTAGAGGTTAATAAATTTATTTTTACCGGTGTTTGATATTGAGTTGCAGTGCCCGTGACCCTTGTTATTAATCTATTTTTCTTTTAACTTTTAGGTTCATCAGTTTTGTCTTATGTGTTAATGAGAAATAAAACAGATTTCTATGGTTACACTTAGGTTCATGAAAATATGCATAGAGGTTCATGAAAATATGTCTAGATGTTCATGAAAATATGTCTAGAGGTAAATGAAAAGACACACTTGGGGTTTATGATAATATGCCTAGAGGTTCATGAAAATATGCTTAGAGGTTCATGAAAGTATGCCTAGAGGTTCATACTGATAGTAATGGAGATGTACAAAAACTGGAATCCTGATTTGTACTGAATTTCCATATAAGTTGGCGTGTAACAAAGTCTTGATGAAAACTGCAACAAATTTAAATCTAGTTTGCAGTCAGATGATACTCTTGTTGGAATTTCATTTAGCCATTTGGTTTACCGGTGTTTTATATTGAGTTGTAGTGCTCGTGACCCTTGTTATTAATCTATTTTTCTTTTAACTTTTAGGTTCATCAGTTTTGTCTTATGGGTTAATGAGAAATACAACAAATTTCTATGGTTACACTTAGGTTCATGAAAATATGTCTAGAGGTTCATGAAAATATAAACTTAGGTTCATAGCAATACACTTAGGTTAATGAAAATATGCCTAGATGTTCATGAAAATATGCCTAGAGGTTCATAAAAATATGTCTGGAGATTCATGAAAATACACACTTAGGTTCATGAAAATACACACATAGGTTCATGAGAATATGCCTAGAGGCTCATGAAAATATGCCTAGAGGTTCATGAAAATATGTCTAGAGGTTCATGAAAATACACACTTAGGTTCATGAAAATACACACATAGGTTCATGAGAATATGCCTAGAGGTTCATGAAAGTATGTCTAGAGGTTTATGAAAATACATACTTAGGTTCATGAAAATACACACATAGGTTCATGAAAATATGCCTAGAGGCTCATGAAAATATGTTTAGAGGTTCATGAAAATATGTCTAGAGGTAAATGAAAATACACACTTGGGGTTCATGAAAATATGCCTAGAGGTTCATGAAAGTACGTCTAGAGGTTCATACTGATAGTAATGCAGTTTCATGAAGTTTTTAAGCTTGTTTTTTTTGTTATTAACACATAGCAGTAAAAGGCTTTAGATATGCCTAGAGGTTCATGCAAATATGCCTAGAGGTTCATGAAAATATGTTTGAAGGTTCATGAAAATATGTCTAGAGGTTCATGAAAATACACACTTGGGGTTTATAAAAATACACACTTGGGGTTCATGAAAATATGTCTAAGGTTCATGAATATGCCTAGAGGTTCATGAAAATATGCCTAGAGGTTCATGAAAGTTTGTCTAGAGGTTCATGAAAGTATGCCTAGAGGTTCATGAAAATATACACTTAGGTTCATGAAAGTATACACTTAGGTTCATAGCAATAAACTTAGGTTAATGAAAATATGAGATTCATGAAAATATGCCTAAAGATTCATGAAAGTATCTCTAGAGGTTCATGAAAGTATGCCTAGAGTTTATGAAAATATACACTTAAGTTTATGAAAATATGCCTAGAGGTTCATGAAAATATGCCTAGAGGTTAATGATAATATGTCTAGAGGCTCGTGAAAATATGCAATTTATCTTTTAGTTCATGAATTTTTACTTACAATTTCATTAGATTTCACTTGCATGTACTTGAGTATACCCTTGAAGTTTCAAACCTTTATCAAGTTCATTAATTTCATAGTGTAGGTTCATAAATTTATACTTATAGGTTCATAACTTTACACTTACAGGTTCATAAGTTTACTCTTGTGGGTTCATTAGGATTTTTACAAGAATCACACGGAGACATGTCTATAATGAATACCTCGCCACTTGTCACAGACCTACCTATTTAAAACTATTTGACCTATTTAAAGCACCAAAGAGCAGACAAGAAAATTCTCCAGCTTTTATTCACAATGAATCTAATTCAACCAAAAGTCGATCTACCGTCAAGTTTGCCGCTTTTAAAATGACACATAACATGATATAGCTTGATCAAATAGTGGAATGTCTCATATCCTTGTACTGTGCTTCATCAATGATTAATTTCACACCAAATTATGTGTTCATGATAGATTTTGACCACATTTTAAGACACCCAAGAAAATAAATGTGGTTCACCCTCAACCTTATGAATAACAGACCAGCTTGAGGTGAAAATTTAAGCACAAACCAAAACCAGGGGTGAAAATTTAAGCCTCGTCCACGAGTTCAATTTTTGAAGGATATGCAGAGAACATCTTCAATTACAATACAATGCTTAAATATAAATAAGATTCTCAGTCACACATGTATTCGAAGGTAGCAATAAACTCATCTACGAGAATAATGCCCTGTACTCATTTGCCTCCTGAGCCATCTCTTCCGGGTTCTATCTTTCCGTTCCTTGTCCAAATCCAGGTTATTTCTTTCTCCTTCTCATCTATCTGTCACAGAAAGAATGCCTTGCTCCACCTGCTGATGATGCTGCAGAAACATGCTCTATCTGCTTAGACGACTTGTGTCAAGGAACTAAGGTCACCAGAATGCCCTGCTCCCATACTTTCCACCCATCCTGCATATTCACCTGGATCCGCATCAAACCCGACTGCCCCGTTCTTCGTATCCACCTCAATCTCAACGGATCCTCAAACTCCATCTCAACACCCTAACATTCACCTGCAATGTTCACTTCTTCCTGATAGAATTACATCAGCTCACCTGAGTCTAAGTTATTAGACCTCTTTAATTGCTGATACTAACATTCACCTGCATGTTCACTACTAGAGTTTAGCACAAAACCATGATGCGACAATGGATTTAAAAGTAAAACGAAGATGCAGAAAAGCCATTCGAATGAAGTATTTAAGAACCGACGACCCGATAACTAGTCATATGATAGGCAGATTATCTGGAAGGATGAAATTTTGCAAGAGATAATGGCACGGACAAAAAGAGAATAAGAAGACTGTAGTATATACTATCAAAACAAAGATTTAACAGACATGGCAATATAAGCTTTACCTGCTGATGACCTTACTCGTCAATTTTTGGAAATCCATATCTATTAGCACTATTACATAGAAGAAGTCCATACCAGATAAAAATAAAGAGCAACAAAGCCGGAGTCATCAATCAATCTTGTTTATGCTACTTCCTCCCCAAATTATTGTTAAGTTGCCACAAAATTCTCTCAGACATAATTTCACCATCTAATTCCATCAACTTGCCATGTCATTTAAAAATCTACAAGTAGAATAAATACTTTAGTGATTAAGTGCTAGTTGAAGCAATTAAGATGTGAATTTGATCAGTCTACAACAACAACAACACTCCCCATTATATCCCGGTAACGGGGTTTGGGGGGGTCGGGATTGGGTAATTCCTTACCCCAACATGTTGAGAGGAATGACCTAAATGACCCAAAAGAAGAAAACCTACACGCGATCTCAGAGATAAAAATACAGAGATAAAAATACAGAGATAAAGGAAAAGGCCATATCACGAAAAACAAAGAAGAAAGCAAACAAAGAAGGTTCGCTCCAAAGAACCAGAGGTTTAGGCTTCTGTAACTCGAATCTTCTCCCTCCACAAAGCTCTGTCCTGAGTCAAATCTTCCGAAAGCGACAAACTAGAAAGGTCATTCCGAATGACTTCCATCCAGCTCTTTTTTGGACGACCTCTTCCCCGACGGTATTCTCCTAGCGTCAGAACCTCACATCTGCGAACCGGGGCACCAAGTGGTCTCCTCTGAACGTGCCCAAACCACCGAAGTCTAGATTCTCGCAACTTGTCATGAATACTAGCCACACCTAATTTCTCTCGGATTACTTCATTTCTGATCCTATCCTACTTTGTATGGCCGCCCATCCAGCGTAGCATCCGTATCTCAGCTACTATAGTCCTCTTCTCCTGAACCCTAGTAGCTGGCCAACACTCCCCTCCATAGATCATCGTTGGTCTGACCACCACCCTGTAAAATTTGCCCTTTAACTTCAGAGGGACTTTCTTGTCACACAAAACTTCAGACGCCCTTCTCCAACGTAGCCAACCTATCTGTATTATAGACTTGATGTCCTCATCCACACCTCCATCTCTCTGCATAATAGACCCTAGGTACTTAAAGGAGTCTCTCAAACACACGGTACTCTCCCCAAGCATCAACCCCACCTCCCTGTCCGACGAGTACTCAAAGTCAAACTCGACATACTCAGTCTTTTCCCGACTCAGCTTGAGGCCCTTCGACTCTAGTGTAGCTCTCCATACTTCTAATCTGTTACCGACTTCCTCTTTGGACTCGCCAACCAACACAATGTCATCCGCAAACAACATGCACCACGGGACATCTCCTTACAGGCTACCTGTCAACACATCCATCAAAACCGTGAAAAGAAAAGGGCTCAAAGCCGATCCTTGGTGCAATCCTATTCGTACCCCAAAAAAGTTCGTATCTCCGCTCGGTGTGCAGACGCTAGTCTAAGCCTCGTCGTACATGTCCATCAGAATTCTAATGAAAGTCCCCAACACACCCTTTGCTTCCAAACACTCCCAAAGCAATGCCCGAGGCACTCTGTCATAAGCCTTCTCCAGATCAATAAAAACCATGTGCAAACTCTTCTTCCTCTCTCTGTAAATCTCTATAAGACGCCTCATCACATGAATAGCTTCCATAGATGACCTTCCAGGCATGAACCCAAATTGGTTAGCCGAAACCTGAACCAAACTTCTTAGCCTCAACTCAATAAGTTTTTCCCAGATCTTCATAGTATGGCTAAGTAGTTTGATTCCCCTGTAAATACCACAATTCTGGACATCCCCTTTATTCTTGTAGATTGGAACCAACTTACTACACCTCCACTCGTCACGCATCTTCGTTGTTCTGAGTATAACGTTAAACAGAGTTGTAAGCCAGTCCAAACCTCTAACCCCTAGGCATTTCCAAGCTTCTGTAGGGATCTCATCAGTTCCAACGGCGCGCCTATTCTTCATTCCACGGACAACATATTTCACCTCTTCTTTGGATATACGCCTACTAAAAGAACAAACCATTCGACTCTTGAAGATCTGTAAACCCTCATCGGACCCAGAGCCCTCATTAATGAGGCCTGAGAAATATTCCCGCCAACGGTCCTTAATAAGTGCATCGTCAACCAAAACATGACCGTCTTCAGCTTTAATACACCCGACTTTGTCGAACTCCTTGCCATCACCTTCTCTAACCTGAGCCAGACGATACAGTAGGCCCTCACCCCCCCTACATTCAAACCTTGATCTGTCTGAATGCATAAAAAGGTTCAACAATCTAATAATTTTTTCCGAACTGAAAAATCCCCAAATTGAAATGAACCCTACATTCAAACACGAACGAAAGCAAAATCATTGAGAATCACAAATGCCATCTTTTTGGTGATGATTTACGAATCCTACATGTCTAAATTTCAAGCAAAACCTCACCAACAATATTTCTATCCAAAAGTCACAGTGCCTGAGAATCAGAATTTCATACCTGTTCTACTCTTCCATTCTCAGTAGGCAAAGAATCAAACAAATCCACTCTGATTGCTTGCACTTCTTCGCCACCTGAGCCGGATTCGGGACTTCCGTCTTCATCGGCTTCGATTGTTGAAGAGATACTCACCATACATACCACTAGAAGATGCCGGGAGGGCCAGGAGGAAGATGATTCCGGGAGGGAGACGTCGGGAGGCCTAGAGAGAGATGATTTAGCGAGGGCGACGCCGAGGAGTCTGAGAGGGGTCGCAAATCGCCGTAAAGAGGAAAGAGGATAGCTTAGCGAGGAACGAGTTCAGAAGTTTTGGATGGTAATTTCCTAAAATACCCCCATCCCATCTACTAAAAGATTAAAGCCTCTGACTTTCAGCCACATGGCAGCTTATTACAGGCCCAGAAAAAATTTAAAACCTAATTTTTTCAGCCCAAATTTGCACCCCATTAACTATTTAACTATTTAACACGTGCATCTTACGCTGATTTTCTAAACTGCCGCTCCCTTCTTCTCAGCTCTCAACCTCCATCCTCAGCAGTTGCATTTCTCCCCCACTCCCCCACTCTCCCCACTACTTCCACTCCTCCATAACCGCCTTCAATTGCCAAGTACACTCACTATTTAACCTCAAAATGCAGCCTGCTTTGAATCTTTTTTTCTCTCATTCATCTTCTCCTCTCATTCTCAAAACCCTAATTTTCTACCCAAATTACAGTAAAAAGGGCTTAGTTGTTGAGATTTACGAGGATATATTCACTGTTTATCAGAAACGGAACTCTGAGAAGAAGATCAATGAATTCGTCACACGTTTGTCTCTCTAAAAAGGCTTGATATATTCACTGTTTATCAGGTGCTCTTCTAATTGCTTTGTTTTCTTCTAATTGTTCTTAGGATCAAATTTAATTTGATAAAGTTCGCTTCTTGGATCACGTGAACTTGAAGAGGTTTGCTGTTTCTCGTGGCTCTGTCTTGTGTATCATATGATTTTTGGGTTTATGTGCTGAAATTGATTGTGTGAGCGCCAGGGCTGTATTATGCTTCTTCTTCTGAAAGTCTATACCTAATTTTAGGCTTCCATTCCTCATTAATTTCTGTAGTATAGATTGATTCCAAACAGAAATCTAGAATGGGAGAGGACCAATGTGAAATTAATCTTGGCTGCAAAGGATAACCTATGAGATAATTCAATGTTACTAGATTTGATGTGAAACAATGTTGCCGTGTTGTGTGCTTATACGTTATACCTCTTACCTGATTATATTTCTGTTTTGTTTGACAACATATGATTTCTTAAACTCAAATAAAAAGTCCTTTAATTCATTGATCTTCTTCTCAGAGTTCCCTTTCATATGAACAACAACTTCTATCTGAACCTGGTAATCTCTTCTATACGGTCTTAATTAATTTCTGGTCTTATTGTTTACATTTTGCTTCTTAATAATCTCTTTTTTAATCTCTTCTCAGTTATACCGATAAGCCGCTGATTAGTCATACACTCATACAGTCAAGACATCAAGTAATGATAAGTCTTAACCTATTTTTTGGGCACTTGCAACTGTTTTTTGTTCGTTTCTAAAAGCCCTTCTTTACTTATTTTCATGTAGATTTCCCAGAGTTCCCTCAGTTAAAACAGCAGGTAAAGAAATGTTTACATGTTGATTTTTTTGTTCATCTGGTGTTTACTTAACAGTTAGAACCTTAAAACAGGTCACTGCTTCAATTTGCAGTTTACAAGTTGATTTTTTTTGTGCATCTGGTGTTTACTTAACAGTTAGAACCTTAAAATAGAACTTTCAATTGCCTGACCAAAATTTGCAGTATACTCAGATGAAACTTACTTGGCATGTATATGACTCTACCTTATTGCTTGAAAATTAGGGTTAGTATTGAATTTTGGCATCTTCATTACCTTACAATAAGAGACATTGAAGTTTTTAGTTTCTAAATTCTTGAAACAGTATGCATCTCTATTGTGAAGTTATTTACAAGAAATATGTTGTCTCTAAATTATTTATTTATTTTTTCTGTAGAATGCCCCCGTCTTCTCATTTATGCCAAGGATATCATTATGGTTGTGGAAACTTTTCCGTCCAAGTTACAAGTGGATATACCTCACCTTTAGATGAGACTACAATCGTAGTCAAGTATTTCTGCAGTGTATATACAACGGTGGAGGAGTATCTGACTACATATCACTGGAGGGGAGAACATCTATCAGTTCAAGAAATTGAATTGATTTTAGATCACGCTTATGTGCCAAGTGTTTTGCAACATTTATGTGCAACTGAAATGGTTCGTGATTATATAAATAGTTGGGTTATTGATGACCCTTTCTTCATTCAAAGGGGCATGGTACGATTTATAAACATCGAGATTGAAGTTGATCCATGTGATTTGCCTGAATTGATAGATGCTCCCTCTTCTTCTGATTTAGAGACGGACACTGAACAATATCAAGGATCGCCAATTCGTTCAGAACCGGACATTGTAGCTTTGGAGAGTGTCACATATTCTGGTAATGATCTTGATTGCTCAATCTGCCTTGAACCATTCAGACGGGGCACTGTAGTAAAAAAACTGCCATGTACTCACATATTTCATTGTTTATGCATTGAATCATGGTTTTTACGGAAACAAACTTGTCCAAATTGCAGACGGGGTCCTTCTTCTGTATAGGGATTATGTTAAGTATGGGTTTGTATATACGTCTTTCTTATGTAGTTGAATGAAGATTAGTGCTTATGTAAATGCATAATGTAAATAAATAAAATTAGTGCCTTTGTGATTGTATAATATAACTGATACGTAATATTGCTTTTGTAAAGAAATTTTATGAGGTAATTTCAAGTATAAAGATAAAGAGGATGGCATGGAAAATCCAGCAAGATATACCGTCGTATAAAATTTCACAAAGAGGAGAGTATGGCATGGACAATCCAGCAAGATATACCGTCGTATAAAATTTCACAAAGAGGAGAGTATGGCATGGACAATCCAACAAGATATACCGTCGTATAAAATTTCACAAAGAGGAGAGTATGGCATGGACAATCCAGCAAGATATACAGTCGTATAAAGTTTCACAAAGAGGAGAGTATGACATGGGAAATCCAGCAAGATTTACGGTCGTATAAAATTTCACAAAGAGGAGAGTATGACATGAGAATTACAGCAAGATTTACCGTCGTATAAAATTTCACAAAGAGGATCATTCACATTCTTGTGTTTTAGAACCAATTTATATTTATTTATAAATTTATGGTAACAAACATTGAAAATAAGGTAACAAACATTGAAAATTCCAAAAAAAAAAAGGAAAGTGATACCCTTAATGATCCTGATAACCTTGCAATTGTTCACTTACAACAATTGTTTACTTACAAGCATATCACTTTCAACAAAATGAAAAAGTCCAGCAGGAGGAGTACTAAAAGAAATAAAATCTCCAGCGTATTCGAAACTGGCGTTAGCTAACCATTCAGCTGCTTGGTTAGCAAGGCGAGGGACGAATTTGACGCTCGTCTCCCAGCTCCGGTCCGCGAGAAGGTTTTTGATATTCGTGATGAGCTCTCGGTAAATAGTTGGGCAGGGTTCATCAGAAGTTAGCATGTCGATTACTTCCAGGGCATCGGTTTCAACCTCCAAGCGGTCAATTCCTTTCCATTGGGCAAGTCGGAGGCCCTGCTGCAGACCAAGCAATTCAGCCTTGAACGCTGAGTTTCCATTGGAGACAGAGACAAATCCACATACATAGCTTCCAAGATGGTCCCTTAGTAAACCCCCTGTTCCTATCCTTTCTGAGCGGAACTTGTAAGATCCGTCTGTATTCAGCTTGTGCCATCCAGCATTTGGCCTCGTCCACGTCACTAGCCCCGAGTTTCATGTACCTTTCTTTATTTGTTCAGCTAAAATCTCATATTCCTTTGCTCTTGCAATAACAAAGTCAGTATGTGAATCAGGTGCAGCCAAGTTAGTACGAAAGACGCGAGCGTTGCGCCATTTCCATAGCCACCATACTCCGAACGAGAAGGTTGTAGGCCATGACCCTTCCTTAGATATGTTATGATTAATCCATGTGACTAGATCCTGAGATATGAATTCCTGATATCTCTCCTCAAAGAATAAGCTCCTCCACATTCGTGACGTAGCTGGACAATCTCTAAGAACATGAAGAACAGTTTCTTCTTTGTCATTATAGATTCCGCATAGGGCGTTGTCGCTGATGTGTCTGCGAGCTCTGTTTGCATTCGTCATTATTGCGTTGTGAGTGGCAAGCCATAAGAAATTCCTGACCCTTTCCGTCGTTGCAATTTTCCAGATTTTGATCCACACCGGATGACGTGCAACTTCTTCCGTGCTTCTGATAATAGTTATACAGGATTTCAGTGAGAAATTACCCGTGCTTGTGCCATTCCAGGAGAATCTTTCTTCGTTATTCTCAGATTTCAGAACAACTCTCCCGATTTTGAGCAGAATATGTGCAGGAAGTAGATGTGAGAATCTGTTCCAGTCCCAGGCGTCGCCTAACCAATATTCTGCCACTGTACTGTCTTGCTCAACTTCTTCTATATCTCCCAGCTTGAAGTTTTGCAGGACCAAGTTCTCAATCCAAGGGTGACTCCAAAAGAGGGTGTGGTTGCCATCCCCTACCATATTTTCGTATCTCCTCCCAGGGAAAATCCAAGGGTGAAAACTTTTCAAATCGGGAGAGATATCAAATTTTTTAATCCGCTGCTAGATTTATGGCTACAAACTTTTAAAATTCAAAAATTGATATCTCTTGATATCTTTTCGTTTTGTTATAAAACCTAATCTGTTACAACTACTTGAAATATTCTATAATCTTGTTATCTACTATATGTCCATTATATGTTAACCAAATTTTAAATTTCAAATTTTTTGGATCTCTTGATATCGTTTTGGTGTGTGGCAGGGAGAAATCTTTTCTGTTACAACTACTTTAAAGATTCTACATATATTTTAAACCTCTAATATATATATCGTTCTTCTCATCCATTAACCCTGTTATCTACGATATATCCAAGCAAAGGTCGATCTGTCCAACAAGCAAAGGTGAAGGTAGTTGTTATTGATACATGACGTTTTACAATTCATCCCTTGCCTCTACTTAGTATATTCATATTTATACACTTAAGCTTTCAAATTGATATTGTAATTGTTTCGTGTATTGATATCGTAATTGTTTTCGTGTAATATCTGATTTGGCGTTTGTTCATCTACACTCTCTGTTTAGTTTGTTCTTATTACTAATGTTGTTGAATTATAGGGTTGAAATGGGGTCCAAATTTGACAACGTAGCTGATCTGGATTCATCCAAAGATTCATGGAAGATTCGGATTCGTGTCCTTCACCTTTGGACGAGATCCTACAATAAGGAGAGCGAAATCGGTACAATTGAAATGATACTTATTGATATGCAGGTATTATATTCTTGAAGATCCTTTTACAAATACTATCTACTAAACAAACCAAAACCTAAACCTTATTATTTTACAGGGACATTCGATTCATGCAACAATACCAACAATTTTAGTCAGCAAATGGATCTTTAAATTAACTGTTGGTCAGTCGTACACACTGAAGAGCTTCACTGTTATTCCAAACAATAATCAATACAGATACACTTCTCATCAATTCAAGATAAAGTTCTTGTATTCCACTACATTGACAAGTATGGCAGGATTAAAAATTCCTGTCAACGATTTTAATTTTATCTCTTATGAGGATGTCAAGTCTAATAGGTTGGATTTGAATTATTTAGTTGGTAAGTGGAATTTACATATCTTTTCATTTTGTGATGTACTTTTTTTTTCTATTTCATGATTATTACTTATATTCTCTTTGTTAAACCTACAGATGTTATTGGCCGTATTGTCACACTTGATCCTATTAAGAATAGAGTATGCAACTTCCGACTCCAAGATCATAAGTAAGTATGTAATTTCATATTTCTTTGTGTATTTATAATACTATATAAACACTTAATCGTATATGTATCATAGAATTATTAAGAAATAATCACCTTATTTTTTTTTCTCTAGGAATGATATTATCCTATGCTCTCTTTGGGTCCCCCATGTTGAGGAGTTGCATAATTATGTCAATGAACATGAAGATTCCGGGGTTGTTATTATCATGAAGTATCTTAAGCCAAGTATAGTTGGAGGTATAATCATTGTCTTTTTCTCTATAATGTATATATTTTTATAACGATGATTCTGTTAATCTACAATAGGGGTCACAAAATTATGTAATGCACATTTTGGAACTCAACTGATTCTCGATCAACAACATGATGAAGTGATTCATTTTAAGACTCGGTTATTTTTATAATCCCTCTATTTCTAATTCATTATTTTGATCTTTATATGTAAATTATTTTGCTTAATTAGTGACAGTTCAACTTCTAAATTAAAACCTTTTTATGATATGATATAGTTGGAGTCTTACTAATGCTGGTGATTCAATGACTTCTTGTACACAATCGTCAATTGAAAGTTCACTTCCTGCTACAACAAATTTCTTTGAGCTTGATAGGAAAGTATGTGTCCAATTCTTGACTGAAACAGATAAGGTATTTATCTTATTATAGTATACCCCGTTCCTTCAAAACTATACAACCCATATTAAATAAATCTAATAATTGTTTTTATAGGCATCTGTATATGTTGTTGTTGCAACTATTGAGAGTTGGCAAGACAAGTTTGGCTGGTATTACAATGCATGAAAAAGCTTGATTGGGATGGAGATCAATTTTCTTGTGGCACTTGTAATTCTGTTGTCAAATTTCCCACACTAAGGCATGTTTATCTAATTTGTTATGCAAATTTTGTTTTAGTTTTACATGTAGTTTACATTATACATTGACCATGCTTAATGTAAGGCTTGTATTTGAACTTTTTAGGTTGAGGCTCAAAGCACGAGTAAATGATGATACTGGGAATACTTTGGTGACCATATTTCATAAGGAAGCCCTTCAACTTACAACAAAATCACTGGCAACTTTAATTGAAGGCTACCAGTCGGTAAGTATTCATTGTTCTCATGTGCTGTATGCCCAAATGTATTTATCGGCCGTATGTATATTGTATGCATACCTAATAAGTATTGTATGCATATCTCAACAGGTTCAACCTCCTGATGTATTCCCTGATGAGTTCAACCAGCTTATAGGTAAAAAGATGCTCTTTGCAGTGCAGATCTCGAACGACGATATAGCCCATAGAAATTCGTCAAACTTATCTTATCTGGTCAAGAAAATTAACACTGACGAGAGCTTGATAAAAAAGTTCCAAACTGAAAACGTGGTGCAAGAGGTAAAATATTTTGCTTATTGTATAAACGTAAAGTTATATTTAACTGTTAGTATCTCTCCTGTCTATTAACACATAGTATTTATTTTTTATTTTTTTATGATTAGGCCGAAGCTGAGTCATACAATTTGGAAGTCGGTGTTCATTCGCAAATGTCATCTTGTGCAGCAAGTAGTACAATACAATCTCTACATGATGAACTTTACATTGATAGTGGTGATGGTACTGTTGGGGTAGATGCTAGCGGATCTACTCCTTTAAAGCGAATTAAGCGAATGCGTGATATAATTCAAGATGAAAGTGAGAAAGCGAATGATGAAGTCGAACCAGATCGAAAGAAGAAACACTAATCTGTAATTAGCACGTGTGAGTGGTGAAGAGTATGAGTTGAATTTGGAGAAATTCAATGCCATTTTCGGTTTTCCAAATCACAGTGAAACGAAACTGAATGACTTCTCCAAGGATACTGTTTGGGTTGATCTCACAGGGTATGCATGGAATGCTAAGACAAAAAGGAACAGCCACATCAGCAATCCAAATCTGAGGTATGTGCAACGCTTCATGGCTGCCAGCATTTTTGCCCGTAAAGATAGTGATAGTGTTGTGCGGAAGGATGAATGCGCTTTTCTGTATGAAATGTTGTATGGGACGCTTAAGCTGAACGCATGTTGCTTTTTTGCTAGACAGCTTGAAAGGGTTGCTAATCAAACTCCTGGAAAGATAGTGATTGGTGGTTTTATAACCGCAATAGCCCGTTATCTCAAGTGTGATTTGAAACACATGGCTGTTGTACCAGGACATAGTTCACTTGATTTTGATGCGTGCATTGCCATGGGTATGATTGAGAGGGTCGATGACGACGATTATTTTCTTAGATTTAAGGATTCTGACTACACCATTGAGCTTCCTAATGTTATGCAGACTACTGTCAAAGATAAGAAGAACTGGGTTATGAGAGCGCCTGAAGGGAATTCATGTGATTTGGGCCAAAATCCATCCTCAAGTGGAGGAGCTGTTGGAAGTGAGTGGAGTGCTGTTGCCATTAGGTATTTGCAAGCTGAAATGAAGGCTCAAAGGAATATATTGGAATGACTTGAATCACATGTTGAGGATACGTTCAATCTCCTCAATGCTGGTCAAAACTCTTCTACCTCTTCCGAAGACTAGGTCGGTAAGTTAATTTATTATTTACATTTGTGTTTTATGTATTTGTTATAACACTTCTAACTTTTGTTGCATTATGTCGTTTTGCTGTGGCCATTTATTAGGTAACTGTATTGAAGTTTTGTACACATGAAGACATTTTGTCCATCGTCTTCTTGTGGAGGATCGTGTTGAAGAGGATGTTAATGCACTACTAATTTTTATTATGCTTATCGGTTGTAATTTTAACTTTGATCTATTTTGACTAAGTTTGGTGTTGTTTAGTTATCATGGTATGCATTTTGTATGCTTTTGGATCGACGAATATCGTGACATAGAAACAGAAGGGTATTATTTAACTTTACGATTATATCCACTTCATCTTATTTTTGTTAACATGTTTTACAGTTCGTAATTTTCATAGCACTCTGAATTCTTACAGTATACGGTCAACTGAAAGTTATAAAAGTTTACTTACAAGTACAACATTATATCTTAACTGAAATTTATACCAACGTAATTTATCTCTACAAACAAAGTACAAACATGGCAGTTTACATCAATCATAGCCATATTTAATTCATAGAAAAGCAACGTTAGTTATGGATTGGATTTGATATTATTTTGGAAAATAAATCTTATTTGCCATTGATAGGATTTTATAATTAAATATTCCTAAAAGATATTATCCTATCTTCCTATAAGATATTCTTAACAGTTTGCCCAAACAAACTAAGATATTCCTAAAAGATACAGTAACTTACCGATTCAGTTATCTACTCAAGTCTACTAATTAACAAAATTAGGCAGATTTTTGTTTTTGAATTTCGTGAAATTCAAAAAAAACAGCCTCTCTTTTTCAAACGTTCAAAGGTTAATTGTAATTAATATTTGAATTTGAAATTTTGAATAGAAACTAACTGCTTATTTCCATGAAAAAACACAGGACTCCCAGAAAACAGGGTTTACTGTCTTTTCTTTGATGTAGTTCCAACAACTTTGCTTCAATTGTCATCAAAATCGTTCAATTGTCATCAAAATCGGCCAAGACAGAGCCTCCTTCGTTGAGGCTTTCTTCATCTCCTTCAAATTCAAAGGTGTGTCAATCTTCTGTGCATCTCTATTGATATCTATGATTTTTGTGAAATCAATAATCTTTTACTCTTTACTGTATCTTCTTCATGTGTATGAACGTCTACCTATAACATCTGGGAATACAATATGCACCTTATCTGTTTGTGAACTTATACTTGATTCATTTCACAACTTTCTGGGAACATGTGTTTATCCTGCTCCATGGTGTTTATCAACAAGTCCTTTTTTATTTAACCAACTGTTGAGGATACTTATAACGTCATGTTATTTGTTATATATTGCTTGCCCTGTATGAATTCGGCATTCTTATTATCTTTTCAGTATAAGGTTAGGAGTATCTTCCGTAATGGAACATACAGAAAAAGTGAAAAGATTAAAGCGAAAGCTCACACTAAAGGAACAACGAAAGGCGCAGGCGCCAAAGAGACATATTCCGATCAAAGTCTTAGCACAGAATCATTTTCGTGATATTACCAATTGTGAGTACTTCATATATGATTCTATGTATTCGTGATAGAAGTCAAATACATATTACTGTCTAACATATTATATTTCATTTCATAGTCAATAATGTACATTCACAATTTGTCGGAGGGTCAAGCAGTTCACGCCAATCCGAAAATCAATTCATCGCCAGCTCTTCAAATCCTCCTGACGATGAAACATCGAGTAGTGAAACATGGTCTATTGGTTCAAATAGTGATTCGTCTGAGGATGAAAGTTATACAAACACTTTTAGAAGGTATGCCAGTATATCATTTTTCTGAAATTTTATTAATTATGCATACATTGATTTGTGATATATCGTTTTGAAATTGTGTATAGATTATGATGATGAAAGTGCATGTTCAACATCCTCTATAACCGGTACGTATGTGTATTGCTATGTTTTAGATATTAATTGATATTTATAGAATAATACCTTATGTGTCTTTTGTAATTTATGAAGAGCACTATTTGGATGTGGGCGATCCTGTTTATAAATGCCAAAAATGTCGTGCAAACATGTGGTATGCGGAACGAAGAGAAAAGGATAGAAAAAAAAAGTTTCAACATTTAGTGGATGTTGTTCAAACGGCAAGGTCAAGCTGCCCCTTCTCCAACCTCCCCCTCTTGTATTGTCAAAGTTATTGTTTAACATGGATCCAAGGAGTCAACACTTTTGCAAGTATATTCGTGGATACAATATGATGTTCTCCTTCACATCTCTTGGGGGAAAGGTTGCAGAAATCAAAGATGGACGAGGACCACCTACATATAGAATGTTAGGTCAAAACTACCATAGGATTGGTAGCTTATTGCCACCTGAGGGCTCACATCCTAAATTTCTACAGATTTACATATTTGACACCGAAAATGAGAATGAAAATCGGCTCTGTGCGTATAGGTATCTTCTTCTAACCATATTCAAATTAGATTTCCAGTGCTATCCAGGTTAGATTCATAAGATATACTCTTACAATTGATATGTGCAGGTCTGATGGTTCTGACTCATTTGATCAATCGGTTGTTGCTGATTTGAAATGCATGATTGATGAATTCAATCCATTAGCACAGATTTATAGACAAGCAAGGGACCGTTTTCAAGAAAATTCGAGAGCTAATGTCAAGGTTAAGCTGATTGGAAAAAGAACAAAAGATGCTCGGACATATAATTTGCCAACCGTGGATGAGGTTGCCCTTCTGATTAATGAGGAAGATACAGGCGATTCATGTGTGAGAGATGTGATACTAGAGACGCGATCAAATTCGTTCAGGCGTATTAATGAGTTGCATCCTTCATTTCTCGCGCTTCAGTATCCACTTTTGTTCCCCTATGGAGAGGATAGCTATACTGTAGAGATTCAACATGCTGAGAAGGAACCCGACAACACCAAGAAGAGAACGAATTTAAGCATGCGGGAGTTCTTTGCATTTAGAATTCAGGACAGAAACGAGGAAGGTGGCAAAATCGTATGTTCGAGGAAGTTGTTTCAACAATTCATCGTGGATGCATATTCAATTATTGAAGCAAATAGACTGTCTTACTATCGAAACAATCAACATCTTTTCCGGTCGGATACATACAAGAATATCAACGCCGCTGCTAGGCAAGGAAACACGACCCCTGCTTCCATAGGAAGGCGTATCAAGGTCCCAGCTACATTTACAGGGCCCCCCAGATATATGATTGAGAATTACCAAGACACTATGGCTATATGTAGGACTTATGGTAATCCCGATCTATTCATCACTTTTACATGTAATTCAAAATGGCCAGAAATTGATAGATTTGTGAAAGCCCGGGGACTGGCCGCTCAGGATCGGCCAGATGTCGTTGTCAAGATGTTCAAGATCAAGCTTGATCAAATGATTAACGATTTGACAAAAAACAAAATCTTCGGAGAAGTTAAAGCACGTAAGATCCTCTACCTATTCATTGTTATGTTTGATGTTTTGACTTTGTATTGCAATAAATATCAGTTATAGGTTATTAAATTTCGTATTACAACTGTTGGTTTGACAATTATTGCGATCTCTCAGCACGTATATTGCCATAAATTTTCATAAACTGATGTAATGCTTTATCCAACTGCATAATACAGTCGTAATTTTTGTCACAGTCCAAGTGCAATTCTTTCACTTAACATAACACTATACGGCTGTATATTTTATTACAATACTAATTCTTTCACTTAACAGAACACTATACGGCTGTATGTTATATTACATTACTAATGCATGCAATGAATCTCATTCCTGTGTACATGTACTGATTGGCACTTATCTATATTACTAACGCTTTTTTGTGTGTATGAAGTGATCTATACAATTGAGTTCCAAAAAAGAGGGCTACCGCATGCACACATTGTGTTGTTCCTTGAGGAGAAACTGAACACAGCGGAGGACATTGACAGGATCATCACGGCTGAACTTCCGGATCCTTCTTCTGAACCAGGACTGTTTGAAATTGTGAAGGATTTGATGCTTCATGGTCCGTGCGGGAGAAACCATGACCGGTCACCTTGCATGAGGGATGGCAAGTGTATTAAGCACTTTCCAAAAAAAATCAACAAGGACACATTTGTTGATCCTGAAGGGTTCCCAATCTATAGAAGAGAGGACAAGGGAATAAAGGTGAAGAAGCAGGGATCTAATCTTGATAATAGACATGTCGTACCCTACAACAAATACTTGATGGAAGTATATAATGCACACATCAATGTGGGGGCTTGTAATCAAACCAAGCCAATCAAGTATTTGTTCAAGTATATCAGCAAGGGACATGACAGAATTACTGCAATGCTTACCACTTCTTCCGGTGAGGGTGAAGTGGTGGACGAGATTAAGAGATACTTTGATTTTAGGTATCTCTCGGGATGTGAGGCTGTATGGAGAATGCTTGCTCTTCCTATCCACTATAGAAAGCCTGGTGTTGTAAGGTTACACGTGCATCTTCCGGATGAA
This sequence comes from Oxyria digyna, assembly GCA_029168935.1. Taxonomy (NCBI): domain Eukaryota; kingdom Viridiplantae; phylum Streptophyta; class Magnoliopsida; order Caryophyllales; family Polygonaceae; genus Oxyria; species Oxyria digyna. The sequence continues at coordinate 7,960,551 of JAPVLV010000010.1, read as the reverse complement.
CAGAGCATAATGTTTGAAGACGACGACTCACTTGATGTTGTGGCCGTCAACAGAGGATTAAGTTCGTCTAAGTTATTAGCATGGATGCGATGTAATGCGGTTGATACGGAAGCAAGGAATTTGAGATACGTTGATTTTCCAACAAAATATGTTTGGAAGCAAGACAAGAAAATGTGGGAAAAGAGAAGCGAAAAATCGAATAAGAGTGTCGTTGGCCGTATCTATCATATCCCACCAGGTAGTGGAGAGTTATACTATCTCAGATTGTTGTTGAATGACGTTAAGGGTGCAACATCGTATGAAGATATACGTACCGTAAATAAAGTGCCTTATGCAACATTCAGAGATGCTTGCTACAACTCCGGTATGTTGGATGATGAGAGAGAGTAGATAGATGCCATTAAAGAAGCAAAATCTTGGGGTTCTGCTCAATATATGTGGAGTTTATTCGTAATGTTGTTACAGTCCAAGACTTTGTCTAGACCGGAACATGTATGGGAACAAACATGGCAGTTTTTATCAGAGGATGTTCTCTACACACAAAGAAGAAATTTGCAAATAGAAGGTACAAAAACCTCTTTCCACATACAATTTAATTACTGTCTCAATATATCTTTAATCGTCATGAACTTTCTGTAGATCTACAACTTTCCGATGAGCAGTTGCAAAACTATGCTCTCGCCGAGATTGATAAACTATTGGAAAAGAATGGAAGTAACCTCAGTCTATATCCGGTAATGCCTCAGCCAGATTTCACACTCTTGAGGGAAGCTGGCAATAGAATCATACAGGAAGAGCTTCGTTATGACATCCCGCAGTTGGCCACGGAGCATATGCAACTCACTTCCACCATGACTATGGAGCAACAACAAGGAGGCGTGTATTTCCTATATGGCTATGGAGGGACGGGAAAGACCTATATTTGGAGAGCATTGGCATCAGCTATACGGTCACAAGGAGATGTAGTTCTTACTGTAGCTTCGAGTGGAATTGCTTCCTTGCTTATCCCCGGAGGAAGGACAACACATTCAAGATTTCGTATTCCTTTGAATGTTGATGATACTTCGTGTTGTAGAATTGATGTAGGGAGCCTTCTTGCTGAATTGTTGATCATGGCTAAGCTGATCATATGGGATGAAGCACCAATGGTCAGAAAGTATTGTTTTGAGGCCCTTGATCGCACGTTAAGGGACATTCTCAGGTTTTCGAACCCGAATAGTATGAACCAGCTGTTCGGTGGAAAAGTTATTGTTTTTGGTGGTGATTTTTGCCAAATATTGCCTGTAATTCCTCACGGAAGTCGAGGAGATATTGTTGCAGCTACCATTATGTCTTCGTACTTGTGGCATGAGTGTAATGTTGAGCATACAACTATATCTCAATGGGTTTTCTCTATTTTTGTTTGTCCTTCTCTCATGTATTTGTACCATATGTAGGTGTTGCGACTCACAAAAAACATGAGGCTTCAACATAATGCGTCGGATCCTGATGCACAAGAGATTGAAAAATTTTCAAATTGGATACTGCAAATTGGTGATGGTGATATCGGGGAATCGGGTGACGGTGAATACACAGTAGAAATTCCTCCCGAATTCTTGATCACCGAGGTAAATAAAGATGATCCGATTTCTTCTATTGTTCGTGCAACCTATCCTGACTTCATACAAAATCTGAATTGTCATGGTTACTTTCAAGAGAGAGCCATTCTAGCTCCGACCCATGACATTGTTGATGAAGTCAACGAGTACATGATGTCATTACTGGATGGGACTGCATCAAAATATTACAGTTTGGATAGTATATGCAAGGAAGATGGCGGTTCTGCTATCAATGAGTTGCTATACTCATCCGACTTCTTAAACAACATAAAATGCCCAGGTCTTCCAAATCATGTGCTCAAGCTAAAGGTTGGTGCTCCTATCATGCTGTTGAGGAATATCGATCAATCGTCCGGTCTGTGCAACGGCACCAGGTTGTTAAACACTGAACTTGGGACGAGAGTCATTGAGGCGGTTGTAATTTCGGGTAGCAACATTGGTCATAAAGTTTCTATTCCGAGAATGCTTCTAAGTCCTTCAGATTCCACAATGCCTTTCAAGTTCCAAAGAAGGCAGTTCCCGATTATGGTTTGTTTTGAAATGACCATAAACAAGAGCCAAGGACAGTCTTTGTCTAATGTAGGGATATTTCTTCGAAGGCCTGTCTTCACTCATGGTCAGTTTTATGTGGGAGTCTCACGAGTCACAGATCGAAAAGGCTTAAAATTCTTGATTCTTGACAAGAACAATGAAGCTGTAAATCATATCGTTAATGTTGTGTACAAAGAAGTGTTGCAGAGAGTGTGATGTATTGCTTCAAAATGTAAATAAAACAATTTGTTCATGTTTGATGCACTAATGCTTCTTACCATTTTGTAAATAGTTTCAATGAAACAGTAAGAATTTTTTTCCAGAAAAAATATGCAGGTTTCATACTTAATACAGGCGTAAAGTGTTTTACAGCTTGCTTCGTATTCGTCAAAACAGATATAATTACGACCGTATAAAATGTTACGGTCATGTTCGTATTCGGCAATTTGAAACAGTAATGTATACGGGCGTATGATATTCTACAGTCAGTTTCGTATTCCTCTTTGTAAGTATGTTCTGTGTTGACGAATATTTTATACGTTTTTTATATTTGGGAACAATATTATGGAAAATCCAACTTAGCAGGAAATAATTTTTTTTGTTTTTAGATAAAATTTTGAATAATAATATAATACTTAATACCAATTAATTCCATTTTCCTAAACCCTAAATTACATCGATCTCTTTGTTTGTTTGTTTCTTTCTTTCTTTCTATAAAACTCGATCCCCACTCTTGCCTCCATCTTCTCCACCGCCTCCCTCCATTATCGATCAGTTTCTATGGCTATTAAATCGTTTATCATGGAGTTTGATATTCTCTACGAACACTATACAAGTTATTGCAAATCCAATTCCGATACCAACCTCCTGCTTCGATTTGTTAGGTAAACTTTAATCTCAAAACTCTTTTCTTTCTTACATGATTGATCTCTATTTTGTAAATACATCCTTCTTTAACCTTGGTTTAATGTATTTTCCAGATTCATACATTAGATAACTGAAATTGTTTGACTTATGAAATTTGATAAATGCCGCATACATAGTTCCTTAACTTTGGCTTATGGTGTCTTTTGTTTTAGCATCATTGCCTAACATCATCAAAACAACAATGTCATTAAAAAAGTGAGTACATGAAACTATAGTTATCCTGAATATTATGAACCTTAGTATTATATTCTAAGCTTCAGCTTATCTTAGCAACTTTGCAATTACCATCAACCTTGCAATACCCTATATATTATAATTCGATTACATGATCTTAGATGAATCGTGACTTGGCTGTGATGGGTAGATTTGTAATGCGTGGTTTTTGCATTTTGATGTGAATTGTTTATTAGTTTTATGGTTGAAATTACATTCTATTCCTTTAATTCTTTTTTATATCATATGTTTTTTCAAAAAATCTCTAACTGTATATGTACAATTAATTAGGTTAACTATGTCTCTAAACGACTCAGTTGATCTAAACGTGTTGCCTCCACAAATAACCGTTTGGGGATTATATGATCACTATATCAGCCCACTATGAAACTGTGAGAGATATGGAGGGATGTTTCGCAATACGCTACCGTCAACAAGTCGGTACAACAGTGAAAAATTTCACTTTCTTTTTTGAATGGGGTGGTATTCCCATAAGTGAGACGCACACAAGATTTGTTTTGGATGGAGCAGACATACCTTTTTTCATACAGAACATGTGCGCTGTTGGCCTTGTACAGGACTTCGTCAGTAGTTATCTGGCTTCACAAGCTTCAACCTTGTATCCCCACAGATGCCCAAATATTATTGTCAATGTTCGATTACTTCAACAAATCATTGACTTGGAGCAAGATGAGCTGGTTGAACCTCCTGTTCCATCACCCGACAACATATCAGAGTCATCTGATTCTTCAACGAATCTTTTACATGCTTTGTTGGAGGTTGCAACCCTTCAACAAAGTGGGGGAGGTCACTGTGTAATTTGTTTAATTCCATTTGGGTTAGGTTTAGGCATGAAACTTTCGAGTTTGCCTTGTAGACATGTATTTCATTCCGATTGTATTCGGACCTGGTTATATTATGGCACTACATGTCCCACGTGCCGAAGAGACTACGCATGTGGCGTTTAAGATATATCTAGATTTGAGTTTAGTGTACAAAGTGTTGCTGATCAAACCACTAGTAGATAAATTTCTTTAATGTGATTATATTTTGTTGCAGCAATGTATACAGGTGTATAATTAATTACATTTAAGTTATGAATTTTTATAATTACATTGAACAACATTGCATCCAGGGGTATAACTACAAAATAACATCATTGTTCCATATTTCACATATACACAGGCGTATAATAATTTACACTAAACAGTTGTTTTGGTCTTGATGTTTCCGCAAGGGTTTTGTTGAATCTGATTCCATTGTCTCATGATCTATCATTGACTCATCCGAGATTTAACCTACTTCGAAGTTGTCCCAGGTTTTTGCTAAACTAGAGATACTCAAATTTTCCACGTGCTTTTAAAACTATGTATTTTTGCTGAATTCTCAAACAAATTATATTTGAAATGTTTTGTGAATTTTTTAGACACATGTTTTTCATAAGACATACCGTTTAAGTCTCAGTGCCTTTAAAAGGCACGGGAACGAACACTAGTTTAAATGGGAATAAATAAATGTTTAGTCCTAGCCTTTAATTAAAATGATCAAATGGCTGATATCGCGTCCTCATATCCTCACCGAATGATTTGTCCTCATATGATCCCAATTATTTGCGTGACATTTATTTTACAATTTCGAGGTAACGTAATAAAAATGAATTTTAAACGTTTTTTTTAACATTGTCATGTTTATAGATCAAATTGATAAGTGACTCTCTTCGTCTCCTTGTGTTCCTTATACAATGGTGTCAACGTGTTATAGTAAAGGGGAGGATCACTCTCTCCCCTTCTTTTGACATAAACCTCAATATCAGAATATAAATTTTGATTTTATTGTAGGGGTTTTGCAGGAAACCACCCGTTATATGTCGACTTTTGCGGGAAACCACCCTTTATAGAACACCAGGTTGATGTTAATGGAGACGCTGCCGGCTGATGTTAATGGAGACATGTGTCTCGCCGTCGAATTTGTACTTGAACATAGAACACCGTTTGGATTCGATTATATTGCTCCTTCCCGACTTGAGTTGAGTATCCAATATGTTTTTCCCCAATAATTGTCTTCACTCATCAGATTATACCCACCTAAATTGATTGAATGCTTGTGATTTGCCCCAATTTAAAATTGTCTCCCTACCCTAAACCCTAATTTACTATCAGATAAAATCCCCCAATTTAGAGATAAATTTTGAAAAAAAAATCAAATTGTGATAATTTATAGAAACCGGTAATAGCAGGTTATCAAACTGGTAAAATTTGTAATTAATTCAAAAAATTAAGGGTAAAAAGGTAATTTCAAATTTTTAACGGAAGTTAGTCAGGGGTGTGACTTTGTAAGAAAAAGTAAAATAATGGGTGGTTTTAAATCAATATTGATATAAAGGGTGGTTCCATGCAAATTGGCCCATACAAGGGGTGGTTCCTTGCAAAAACACCTCTGACCTAATAACTAAAATTCACTCCATTTAACCACATGAGCCATTTTTAAGTTTAGATATATTCCTTTATATATATTTAATTTTTCTGAAATTATCTCTACTTTCTCAAAGAGTTCATTCTTCCCTTTTTCTCCAGATCTGAAATTTTCCTTCCCCAGTTCTTCGTTTCCATCAAACCGAGAACCTCCCCCCGTCAAAATTTATACTCTGTTTTTCATTCCTCTGCAAACCCGAACCGTTCTTCCCCATTATTTCTCTGCATTTCCACATCCTCTATTCCACTTCTTTTCCTTTATTGTTCGTTTCACCGGAGAGTCAGAGATTATCATCGTCGTGCTCGATTCCAATCTCCTTAAAGCAACGGCGGGGTTCTTCTTTCGTCGTCGTCTTCACTCGCTCGATTTCTCCGTTCGTCGTCGCCGGAGTCCATCGTCTCGCCACAAATCGGGAGCAACAAACTATATATTGAAGGAATTGTGTCCTTTGATCAAAGATGTAATTACTAATTATGAAATAGGACTATTTATGGAGATTAATAATCCAGATATTTTAGGAGTCGCATGCTATTGCTAGTGGCCAATACGACTTATGAGATTAATCAGGTTAAGCCCATGGCTGGAATAACCGGGTCCTATGAGGTCACACACTTAGAGTTTATGGACTGGATCAAACAAATCTGCAAGCCCGTTAAGCCTATTGGATTTGAAGTACTCGGGAGAATTAAAGAGATGGATTGTCTATCAAGTAAAAGATAATAGTTATCTATTACTTATTGATAAAAGAAAATATATCTTTTAGATATATAATATATCGGATTTATTAATATCTACGATTTCCTTATCTTTTAAAGAGGAACTAATTTAGATTAGTTGTACGTATACAATACGTGGAGATATAGTAATAAGTTGTTTGATTGTATTCACGTGATTGAAATAAAAAGATGGAGATCTTTTATATAATTAATGTGAGATTAATTATATATGTTTAATGGGAGATTAACCATAGAGATATATATACGTTAGATTGAACGAAGTAGAAAAAGAAAAAATCTCTAAGGTAGAGATCAATCTAGCTGCCATTCACCAAAAGGAAATGAAGAGAGGCTTCTCACGGTTTGTTCGAAACCTAGGAAATTGGTTTCCTTCGTTCATCCTCTTCCTCGTGCTAAGGTTATATCTTCGAGTTGCTCGGTCTAGCAGAAGAGACTCAAAAGTGATCCAGTTTATTGCTCGTGTGGACTAATTAGAGGAGTCATACTTGATGCTCTAATCTCTCCATTCCAGCGAGATTCAAACACGCATCAAGAGGTAATCGTTTCTTTTACTTCTTAATCCAATTGGTTTATGCAATAGATCCTTGTTTAGATGTTAGGAAATCGTTTCCTGCAATTCCGCTTATAACATCTAAAACCCTACAGTGGTATTAGAGTCTCTTGCATAAATTGATTGGATCAAATTTTAATCTTACAATTTGATGCATGCTCATGTTTATTTTGATTCAATACGAATAGATGTGATGTCCGGATTCAGATTGAATCTTCTATGTCCAGCTATCTATCTTTTGTTGTGCCTAAAAAAAATATCATTTTTTTTTTACCTAAATCGTACTCCCTACTCCCAAAATACTAAATATAAACCCCAAATCACAAATCTTAAACCTCAAATCTCAATATCCTAAACCCAAATCCCAACTCTTAAACATTAAAAAAATATTAAATCTGTTTTTTTACTCTTGGGCACACAAATGGCTACGGATCCGGCTCTAGAGGATCCAAATTCGTCCGGATTTGTTTGCCAAATTGAAATCAAAATTGTTTGATTCTAGTTGTCGATGATGATGTAAGGCATTTGATGCCATAACATCATCGTTTCCATCGATGATGATGTATTTTTGTAATTTAAATTTCTGGAAGAGAGTTTATTTCAATTATATGTAAAACAAGAAGAAGGAGATGCTAAGGAGACCAAAGATGGAGATCCAAGAAGAGGTGATCCAAGGATGATGATCCATGAAGGGTCATGATCTTAATGATTAGATCTTTATTTGGTTTTTTAGGGGCCATACTAGGATCACAATTTTTATTTATTTTTTGCATTACTTGAATGCTTTAATATTTTCCCACTTTGCATGCTTGTTTGTCTATTTATGCTATTTAGTTCACTTGTAGATAGACAACATTACATGCTTATGTCCCTTAAAAGAATATTGAGATATTGCCTTTCCATATCATAACCCATGAGGCCCTTAGAATTTGTTGGATAGTTTTCGCCTTAGCGAGGTGTCCTTCTTTGACTTTGGGATAGTGCGGGCATGTCTAATAGAGGCATGTAAACCTTGATACGGTTACACTCAACAAGAGACCAAATGACTTAGTTTTGGATCTTGAGGCATAAGTATGAGTTTAACATAAGATGTGACCATCAACCAAGAATTATAAAGGGTTATAATTAGTAAAGAGTTTACTTACCTTGATTACATGAGATTTGGGGAAGTGCCTAAGTTCGCTCAAGTTTCATTTAAGATAGGATCTTGGAATCATTTTACTCAGGAAGGGACAATTTTAATTGAGTAGAATGCGCAATACCTTAATTTTTATATCTTGTCTAAATTTTAAGTTATTGCATGTCAAGCATAATTTATCTGCATTTTTTTATTCTATTTCTGTACTTACTACGTCTTCTGAACACCTCAAAATCACTCCCCACGCAATTGTTGAGAAAAATAAGTTAAACGACACAAATTTCTTTGATTGAGAAATAAAATGAAAATTGTTCTCAGAACTGAGGGTCAACAGGATCAAGAAAGGATTTACGTATTGAAATCTCCACAGCTAAGTCTCATTCTTAGGTATTAGATACCGGATGTGGTTCTCACATTATTTCGAATGTGCAAGGACTAAGATATAAGAGACGGTTGCAAAAGGGAGAGATAGATCTTCGCGTTGGAAATGGAGCAAGAGTTGTTGCACTTGCCATTGGAGATTATTATGCTCAAGCCCATATGTGTAGTATTGGACTATACATATTGGATCTCAAAGCTGAAGTTTATAACGTTAATACAAAAAGGCAAAAGTCGAATAAGTGAAGCCAATCTATGGCATCGTCGCTTAGGTCACATTATCTTTACGCATGAAGGAACTCCAAACAGTTGGTAGCCTAAAATCATTTGATTTAGAATCATTTGAAACATGTGTATCATGTTTAATGCGTAATATGACAAGGTCACCTTTCAAAGGTACAAGTGAAAGGACTAATGAGCTTTAAGCTCTCATACATACTGAAGTGTGTGAACCTATTAGCACAGAAGCTAGGACATTGTTAGACATGGTCCGCTCAATGATGAGTTTTGTTAATCTTCCTACATCTTGTTGGTGTTATGCCCTCACTGCCGCTATATTCACACTAAACACGACTCTGTCACGATCAGTTGATAAGACACCACATGAGATATGGTTTGGGAAGCCTCCCTGCTTGTCATTTCTGACGCTCTGGGGATGTGAAGCTTATGTAAAGCGTTTACTATGTGATAAGCTCGCACCCAAATCAGACAAATGTTTTTATAGGTTAACTCAAGGAAACGAGGGGTTATTATTTCTACAATCCAGTTGAGAACAAAGTGTTTGTTGCTCGGGATAGTGTCTTTTTGGAAAATGGGTTCTTTTCCAAGAAGTCAAGTGGGAGAAATGTTCAACTTGATGAGATTCAAGCGGAGCAACAAACAGGCCAAAACGGCAACCTAGACGATATGAGGATTTTGTCTTGATTGTTGACGTTCTACTTTTAGAGAATGATGAGCCTGCTACCTATAAACAAGCAATGACAGACCCCGACTCTGAAAAATGGCTTGAAGCCATGAGATCCGAAATGGAATCCATGTTTGAAAATCAAGTTTGGGACTTGATAGATTTGCCTGATGGGGTAAAACCTATTGGATGCAAATGGGTCTTCAAGATCAAGACAGAGAAGGATGGAAATGTTTCTGTCTATAAGGCAAGATTAGTTGCCAAAGGATTTAGACAAGTTCATGGTATTGACTATGATGAAACGTTCTCCCCGGTCGTTATGATAAGGTCCATTAGGATAATCCTAGCAATTGCCGCTTATTATGATTATGAGATATGGCAAATGGATGTCAAGACCGCTTTTCTAAATGGTTATTTAGAAGAGAATGTATACATGATGCAACCAGAAGGTTTTGAGGATCCAGAGAATCCTAGGAAAGTATGCAAGCTTAAGAAGTCTATCTATGGACTTAAGCAAGCATCTAGGAGTTGGAATCTTCGTTTTGATGAAGTGATCAAAAAGTTTGATTTCATCAGATGCGAAGAAGAGCCCTGTGTTTACAAGAAATTTAGTGGGAGAAAAGTGGCTTTCCTGGTTCTATATGTGGATGACATATTACTCATTGGAAATGATATTCCTATGCTGGAAGCAGTAAAGGAATGACTTAAGAAGTATTTTTCAATGAAGGATCTAGGAGAGGCAGAGTACATAATAGGCATTAAGATCTATAGAGATAGGTCTAAGAGGCTTATTGGTCTAAGTCAAGAAACTTATATAGATAAGGTCCTTGCTAGATTTAATATGGTGAATTCTAAGAAAGGATTTCTTCCTATGCAACATGGTATACGACTCAGTAAAATCCAGTGTCCTAAGACACCTGGTGAAATTGAGAAAATGAGTAGGATTCCTTATGCCTCAGCCATAGGATCCATCATGTATGCTATGACTTGTACTCGCCCAGATGTTGCGCACGCTTTGAGTGTGTGCAGCAGATACCAATCAAACCCTGAAAGACACATTCGTGTGCAGTCAAGAACATTCTAAAGTACTTGAGAAGGACTAAGGATGATGTATTGGTGAATGGAGGTGATGACAAATTGGTCGTCAAGGGCTATACTGATGCGAGTTTCCAGACAGACAAAGATAATTTTGAGTTTCAGTCTGGATACGTCTTCATTCTGAATGGAGGGGTTGTCATCTAGAAGAGCTCGAAGTAAAAGAGACTTTCCTAGTTTTATATGTGGATGACATATTACTCATTAGAAATGACATCCATATGTTGGAGACATTTAAGTACTGACTTAAGAAGGATTTCTAAATGAAGGACTTGGGAAATGTTGAGTACATACTTGACATTAAAGTCTATGGAGATAGACATACGAGACCTACTGGTCTGAGAAAGAGTTAGTGTCAGTGGTGTATAAGAAAGAACATCCTATGGTACTTAAGAAAGACTAAGGATGGATATTTGGTTTATGGAGATAATGACGAGTTAGTCGTCCAGACAAGTACTACGAAAGTGCCACATGATTCAATACTATGTTGATAGAGGAGACATGAGGTTGTGCACATTACACAGATAATAACATTGCAGATATTTTAACCAAGCCTCTGTCTAGACCCAAGTGTGAAAGTCACATTCGAGTCAAGGGCTCAAACACAATAGAGAGTTCTTTTGAGACTTTGTTTGTTTTAAGGTAAATCTTGTTTATTGTTATCACAAACATTTATGCTTGACTTATATATGAGTTTCATATTATTATTTAATCAATGCTTGGGATTAGATAAAGTATCCAAACAATTTAATAGTTAACAAATGGATTCATCAAAACTGTTTTGGTGAATGGAACCCCATTAAGTGAACTGAAATTATAAAATTATTAGAAGTCCATGGTCTGAGTCATTAACTTTGATACAAATGACTTTATTAAAGACCATATTGTGAGATTGATTGATAACACCGGGTTTCATGTGTTATGGGGACATAGTGATGTCTAATCAATTACATAGATGTGTATAGCGATACATGTCGGACAGACCGATCTTAGGATTCTTCAGGACATTACTGCAGAGTTCTAGGAATATTCATGATTAGTGAGTTCCTTAGACATGAGTATGATATAGTTATCATTTGGCTGCTGGTATGTCTTTGACGCTGTTAAACGCTGACCGTAACAGGCAGTTATAAAGGCAGTGATTGGGATTGCCAAAAGTTGAGTGGGAGCTATAGTCGTACAAGATTGGATTTGTCCTCCTATTCCATGTATACCATGATACAATTGGAAAGGGTTGGTGTCTCGGCCACTTGAAGAGTGAGAACTGTGAAAACGCATGGCCATGCTCAGATGGATTATAAGTAATCATCTGTACTGACAGTTCGATCTCAGGATTTCAAGAAACATATTTGGCGGTAAAGATGAATTTCATCATATAGTCAAATAAGACATTAAGCGACAAAGGAATTTTAATATTGCACACTTGTTTTAAGGACAAGTGGGAGATTGAAGGAATTGTGTCATTTAATCAAAGGTGCAATTACTAATTATGAAATAAGACTATTTATGGAGATTAATAATCCAGATATTTTAGGAGTCGCATGCTATTGCTAGTGGCCAATACGACTTATGAGATTAATCAGGTTAAGCCCATGGCTAGAATAACTGGGTCCTATGAGGTCCCACACTTAGAGTTTATGGACTTGATCAAACAAATCTGCAAGCCCGTTAAGCCTATTGGATTTGAAGTACTCGGGAGAATTAAAGAGATGGATTGTCTATCAAGTAAAATATAATAGTTATCTATTACTTATTGATAAAAGGAAATATATCTTTTAGATATATAATATATCGGATTTATTAATATCTACGATTTTCTTATCTTTTAAAGAGGAACTAATTTAGATTAGTTGTACGTATACAATACGTGGAGATATAGTAATAAGTTGCTTGATTGTATTCACGTGATTGAAATAAAAAGATGGAGATCTTTTATATAATTAATGTGAGATTAATTATATATGGTTAATGGCAGATTAACCATAGAGATATATATACGTTAGATTGAACGAAGTAGAAAAAGAAAAAAATCTCTAAGGTAGAGATCAATCTAGCCGCCATTCACCAAAAGGAAATGAAGAGAGGCTTCTCACGGTTTGTTCGAAACCTAGGAAATTGGTTTCCTTCGTTCATCCTCTTCCTCGTGCTAAGGTTATATCTTCGAGTTGCTCGGTCTAGCAGAAGAGACTCAAAAGTGATCCAGTTTATTGCTCGTGTGGACTAATTAGAGGAGTCACACTTGAGGCTCTAATCTCTCTATTCCAGCGAAATTCAAACACACATCAAGAGATAACCGTTTCTTCTACTTCTTAATCCAATTGGTTTATGCAATAGATCCTTGTTTAGATGTTAGGAAATCGTTTCCTGCAATTCCGCTTATAGCATCTAAAACCCTACATATATTTGTTAATCTGAGCAGTAAGGCGAGTATAAGAAGCGTTTGGTGTTCGAAATAAGAGGCCAAATTGGAAAGATCGAGCGGTTGAGGTCAAAGATAGGTTCAAGTTGGAATCTGAAACAATATTGAGGATGGGTGGGGTTGAGTTGAAAGAGAGAGGAAGCATATAAGAAAATGAAAATAGCTCAGCTGGTTATATGGTGTTAAGTAATTAATCATGAGGTCAGTGGTTCGATTCTTCAGTCTCCCTTCCTTTTTTTAATTTATAGATTAGGGGTAATTTGGTCATTTTACGCCTTTTGACGGAATATTTGACGGATTCTGTCAATGGGTGGTTGATTGTAAAGAAAAGTAGACTTTTGGGTGGTTAAGAATAATTACTGATATAAAGGGTGGTTTCCTGCAAAAAAAAACCCTTTATTTTAACCAATATAAAAAAAATTGGGTCTTAAATGAACTCAGATGGCCTAAAAAGTCCATAGGTCATTGCGAATAAGTCAGTTCGTCTTGTTAAGACGATTCCCACTCCGAAACGTTAAATTTGCGCAAATCATGTCGAACCTTTCCCACATGCGACTTTTCTTTCGATACGCGATGCCAGCCTTAACGTTAGAGAAGGAGCTAATCACTTCATATGTCGATAATACAATATACTCCCTCCGTCCCCTTTTATAGTGCTCATTGTTGCTTTTGCACGAGAATTAAGGAATTGAGAGAATTAAAGTGAAATGGAGAGAGAATGTGAGTGAGTGTGGGTTTTTATGTAGGAGAGAAGATAAAAAGTGGTTTTATGTGAATTTTGAGGTAGAAAAGTGTGTAAGAGAAGAGAAATGAGTGTAGTTTTTGAGAAAAAAGTAGGATAAAAATGGAAAGAAGGGGGGAATGGGAAGAACTTTTCGGGACACCCAAAATAGAAACGGGAACTATATAATGGGACGGAGGTAGTACTATTTATTGGTGAAAGCAATAATATAATATAATATACTTGTCTGAATGTAGAACAATTTTGACAAACTAAATCAGGCTAAAGACATGGCGATTCTGTTGCTAGGAAATCTATGGATCGTGGGCATCCTCTCTTCATTCTTGTTGCCTTGACATAAGACTTCCTTAGTAGAGACTGAGATTGTCAGTTTCGTCATGTGTTCAGAGAAGCGAACGTCGTTGTCGACGGTTTGGCTTCTCTGACATTTTCCTTTCCTTAAGTTTTTTTTTTTTGCTTTGAATGTTCCTCTGTCGGGGGGGCGTATTTCTCTACTTGTCGAGGACTTTAGGGTTCGATGTGTGCCCCGCTTAGTTGTGATGTAATCGTCTCTCCATCTATGACGGTTAGAGTTTTCAAAAAAAAAAAACAGGCTAGAGACCCGAGTGGGGAAATGGCAATTTCACTCTTTCTTATCTCGGAAGTATAATATAGGTGTTGGGTAAGGTCGATTTACAAATCACATTCCCGCTAAAATATGATGGGCCCTTTTTCCATATCGGGCTTCCAAAATTGGCCCAAATATATAACTTACTTTAACCCGGTTTTTGGGTAAATACCCTAAAACTGTTATGTTTTTTAAGTTTTTGCATCACTTTTTTAAGTTATAAGAAAATACCCCATTTGCTGTCAACAAAATTTTTAACAAAGTTGTCAACAATATTTTTTACAGAGCTGTCAACAAATGTTTTAACAAAGTTGTCAATAATTTTTTTAACAGAGTTGTCAACAAAATTTTTAACAGAGTTGTCAACAAAATTTATAATAAAGTTGTCAACAAAAAATTTAATAGAGTTGTCAACACGAATAATAATTTGTCAACACGAATAATAAGTTGTCAACACGACTAAATAAGTTGTCAACACGACCAAATAAGTTGTCAACACGACTAAATAAGTTTTTCAACACAACTAAATAAGTTGTCAACCGAACTAAATAAATTGTTTACACGACTAATAAACAGTCAACAACACACAACACGAGTAATATTACAAAATTGTCAACATTGTCAACACTTTACAAAACTTGTCAACAAACTAAATAAAAATGTCAACATATTTTAAAAACTATAAACACACTAGAAAAACAGTATATCTCCCTACTTCGTCTGCTGAACCTCGATCATGAAGCATCTCCATCACAGTTTCCTAATCCGAAATAGTCTGGTTACTTCTTCCTCATCTAAAGCAAACTTCACTACACTGCAACAAAGCAGGTTCTTTATCCGTCCCTGCAGCGAGCAAAACTAATCTACTTGAAAGCAAAAAAATGATGCCAATGGAAACGAAACTAAGATAAATCAAGATACATGACTCAAATGATACTGCAACAAGAAACCACGAAAACAAGACAAATCAAGAAATCATTCAATGACATTCAACTGCTCCACCATTTCTGATCCTATCAATTACCTAATCGCTAAGTTTATGAAGAACATACCCATGCCCAACGCAGATAGCTCAACATCATTGTACTGCTTGATGTACCTCTGCAAGAGAATAACATATATGTGTTTACAGGTTTTTTTTAATTGACTATATGATTACAAGTTAAACTGCTTCAAATCACCATTGGTAAAGCAGATAGGATTTCTATTAAGCAACTAATTGAAGCTGTAATTTGATAGATTCGGCTCAGCAAAGGTGACATCAATAGCTAATGAAAAACGTTCTAGAAAAAACAGTGCTAATCGCATCTGATCTCTTACAATAACATCATTTGCAGTACAGGCAACCAATTAGAAGAACCAAAAGAATGTCAATAGCAATCCTCGGATCAAATTTTGGACCCCCTATCAAATAACAAGTGCAATGTTTCCACAAGTGACTAGTAAAGATCATAATCCAGCGAAACATTTCAAGATTCTGAATCAAGATACATGACTGGAATCAAGATACAAAGGCGATCGTACATCAAGAAGCATATATATACGACGCGAAATCAAATGGAAAGAATAAAGAGAAAGACAGAAGAACCTTGGCGAGGTTGAGGTAGAAGAAGAGTGGCTTCTTGGTGTTGGAAACTTGGATCCGATTCTTCTTCTCGGAATTAGCGGAAGCAGCTTCGGCCTTAGATCCAGACACATCATCGCCGACCTTCACTGTCTCTGCGTTCGCCGAAACATCGTCGTTGACACCTTGCCTGAGGCCTGACCACCAAAGTCCAAAGTAAGAATCAACACAAGTATTTTTGTTTACAAGTTCACTTCCTCATCTCATCTCCATGACGCAGAGCTTCGCATTCGGCGTCGATCTTCCTGGACAAGCTTTCCTTGGAGCAAACACAGTTTGGACGTCCGGATCTGATTGCCTCGCAGGCTCGCCGTGGGAACGCGCTCGTCAGCGCGCCGCCTTCGGGATCCAGACCTTCTTCTGCTTGCCTACTGGATCTGGCGTCCTCGAATTGGGATCTACTGATCTCATTTCACATAGCTCTCTCCTCATCGATTCGGCTAGGGTTTTGTTCAATCCAGATCTGGTAAGCAGGAGGCCGGCGACGGAGCATCGTTGGCGAGTGGGCGACAAAGAGAAAGCCGGCGTTGGAGAGATATAGATCTCGGAATGAAAGAGGGGAGGAATGAAAGAGGGGAGTAGTGAGGGAAGGAGAAGGGCAGAAAATTATAATTTAATTAGGAGGTGTAGTTGTATAAATTATAATACCAAATAGGGCATTGGGCACAAATACTCCTTACTTTAACATAGCTAACGAGCCTCAGCCCACTATATATGTATTTTGCAACGACCACATTTGGCCCCCAAATGACAGTGTCTCTTTCGGGATAAATAGAATGGATTTTATCTAATCTAAACTTAGAAATTTTATATTTTTTCACCCATTAGAGACAATTTTTCGTCATCAAACTGACTATCATTACTCAATAACATTAGTATGTCATCATTCAATAATAATAACTATCATCAAATATTTAATGAAACTATTATCATATGTTAATTAGTCAATGGATTAATATACTATAATTTTTTAAGATAAAAAGCCACAAAACGATCTCTAAAGAGGGTCACTTACCCCAAAGATGGCGAATTACACTTCCTAGTATGTATTGATAATGGCTTGTTTATTGCGTTATCTTTAAAGCTCCCTAACGTGTAGAACAAGAACATTGTAAACTAGCAGTGTTCCCGTACCATATGGGGTAGCATATAATAAATATTTTAATAATATATTTATATTTTATACTATTAATTAGTTAATAGATTGTAGTTTATACTTTATGGTTTATAATTTATAGATTATAGTTTATAGTTTACGATTTATGTTGTATAGTTTAAGTTCATTAATAACTCAATTTAATTAGATTGATAACATAATACTCCGGTAATTGATAAAGATATATATATATATATATAGATTTAAGTTCTGGTGTAACAATCTCTTACGGTGTAACGGTGTAACGAGTATCCACCCTCAATGGTATTCAGGTTTGTTAAGGTTGATATTCAACTTAATTTACCTATATCAATATAGGGTAGATATTCAACTAAATAAACATGAATAAATAGCGTAAAAGATTGAATAGAGGCACAAGCATATGAGAATGCGATTAGTGCATATATAACCTAAATCTACATAAAGTTGAACATCAACCTTAACAAACCTGAATACCATTGAAGGTAAATACTCGTTACACCGTTACACCACAATACTCGTTACACCGGAACTTACCTCTATATAGATTTAAGATAAAGATATAATATGATAAAAGATCAAAATTGATATTTCTTTTTGTAATATAACATATTTGCAATATTCGCACGACAACTTAATTACAAGGAGTTAGTGGGGAGCCTGGACACAATCTGGGCCCCCACTCCCTTAGCAATCGCAAAACCAATTCTAGTAAATATATGTGCAGCAGACCGTGTCCCAATATCCTGAGCTTGAGCAAATTTCTGAATCCTTTTGAGAAGGCCAACAACATCTGACTCAAGCTCTCCTAACGATGAAAATGAAAATGGTAAGAAACCATAGCCCATATCCTTGCACTTAGCATGATACTTGATCCGCTTGCGATTCGCCGCCCCGATCACAGATATATATCAAAATATAAAGTCGGATGATGTGAAGGATGACATGGTGAATGATGTAGCATAGCTTAGAGGTCGACACATAGGCGAGTTGGATATAAGGGCGGCGTGTGGCAAAATACCGCTTTGTTTTAGTATATGTATAGATCTCTCTTTTTTTCATGCCCTCTTTTCCCACCAAAAAAATATTTTAATTTGTGAGGCATCGCAAATTCCTATGTTTAAGCTATTCGCTCGTTACATACATGTGAGGTTTTGTTAATTCAAAAGCGTTCGCACCTAAAGAGGAATTTGATATTCCTATCCACTAAAACGCTCTCTTTTGCCCTAGTTCCGTTCGCAACGACTGCCGTCGCCGTTTCTTGCCTCGGAAGTTTGCCTTCCGGCGGCCATGGAAGGCCCGGTTTCCTTGGTTGCTGGCGTTGATGGGGTTCCATTCATTCCTGCGTCTGCAAACATGTCTCCATCGGATTCTCTTGATGTCACTAATGCTAGCTCTTCAGTTCTGGTTTCCAAAGGAAACCCTGTTACCAGTTCTACGGTCCCTGTACCTACCTATTCCATGATCCTAAAGAAGAATCTGAATTCCAGTTCGATTACGCCGGATCGTATTGAGAATACTGTATCCATTGAGGATAGCTCTAAATATAAGAAAATGACCAAAGTCGTCCTCCCGCAGCAGGATTTCTATGAGTTTGATATTTCGGAGATCCGAACTGACCCCATCATACCTAAGTATATTCTTGTTGGTGGTATGCTTGGATATGGTGTTTCGGAGGAGGAAATGAAAGCCTTTGTTGATAAGTACTGGAATTGTGTTGATGTCTCTGTTCAGATTCGGAAAAATGGAATGTGGAGTTTTGAATTTGGTACCGAGGAGGAACTCATCAGTGTGATTGATCATGATATCTGGCTAATCCGGGGAAGATTTCCGTTGGCTCTTAAGCGTTGGACCAAGGGTATGAAGTTCTCTTGGTGCAGTTTCGACAAAGTCCCAGCATGGATCAGAATTCGGGATTTAGATCACCAATTTCAATCAGACAGAATGCTGAATGTTATTGCTTCGTTGATTGGGGATCCAATCAGTTTTGATGACTCTATTTGGGCCAGATCACAGGACAAGTATGTGAGAATGCTGATCTCTGTAAGCATACAGGATATTATGAAGGATGCTATTCTTCTCAAGAGTAAGGACGGTGAAGAATTTCGAATTCATGTTCATTATGAATGGATACCTCACTTTTGTGAAGGTTGTGCTAAATTTGGACATCTTGATGCCCGCTGCTTCCATGCTGCAACTCATAAGGTTTCTACAGATTCAGTTTCCCCTGATCAAGCCCAAGCTGGTGCTCAGACAGTTCATACTATCCCTGATCCTTCAACATCTAATTTGAATGCGGATTCCTCTGTTGAGAAAGAGCCAGATCAGTTTGCTACAGGTTTGCAGGATTCTCAGATTGTTACTCCTGTGGTCCCTGTTGTTTCTAATCAGCAGCAGCGTTTGAAAGAAAAGCATGGTGTAACAGGTAATGTTGAGAGCTCAGATGCTGTTCAACAGATTCAGAAACCTCCTAATAAGGTGGGAAGGCCGAGGAAAACTACCTCTAGTACTTCAAGCCCTTCTGTTTTTCAGGACCATCTGCACAAACCGAGAGGTATTTTGATGATTAAGGATAAGGAACCTATGGGTGCTCTTACAAGGTCTAGCTCAAAAGTGGGAAATTCTAACAAGGTTTCCAATGGTTAGTACAAACATATGTGCATGGAACTCGAGAGGGTGTGGCTCCCCTTCCCGTTTGAAACTGATTACTGAGCTTGTGCATAAGCACAAAATTAATGTTCTTGGCTTTCTTGAGACTAAGATTAGTCAAGATCGAGAGCTTGTTATGTCTACGAGACTGCTTCCTGGTTGGCATTTTGTCACAAATAGTACTTCCACTTCTAAGGGACGCATTTGGGTTTCTTGGGATCATTCTGTCGTCAATCTGTCGGTGTTGTTTATCTCTTCACAACTAATTCACTGCTCTGTCCAGAGTTATGATGGTAGTCCGATTTTTCTTCTCTCCTTTGTGTATGGAATGAATGATAGGGATGCAAGAAGCTCTTTATGGCAGGAGCTGAGCACTTTTAATGTGTCTAATGTTCCTTGGGCTGTTATGGGTGACTTTAATTGTCTCTTGGATATTTCAGATAAGCTGAACTTTGGCAACAGAACCTTCAGTGGTATTCAGGAACTTCAAGCTGTGTTCACTAGTAATGACTTATCTGACCATGAGTTCAGTGGCGCTCTCTACACTTGGAGCAATCAACAATTGGGTAGTCGGCGTGTGGCTTGCAAACTTGATCGTATTGCTATTAATCCTTGTTGGCATACTTCTTTTCCTGACTCTGTTGCCTTGTTTGATAGTCCTGGGTTTTCTGATCAGTCTCCCGGCATCTTGAGAACTAATCCTTCTTGTCTTAGCAAAGTTTTTCCTTTCAAGTTCAAGAATTTCTGGACTGACGAATCTGATTTTCCTGATGTGGTTAAGCGGAGCTGGTTAGAGCCTGTTGATGGTGATGCTCAGTATAGGTTGGCAGCCAAGTTGAAAAGGCTGAAAGGTGTTCTTAAGATCTGGCAAAAAGGGAGGTTTAGGGAGTTGGAAGTTATGATTGCTGAATGTTCTTCCTCCCTCAATCTCGCACATGACATGTTACAAAGTGATTTCAGCTCTGTTTTGCTGCAAACGGCCGTGCAAGATGCCAAAGCCCAGCTCGCTCTTCGTCTCAAGCAATATGAAAGTTTTGTTTGTCAAAGGTCCAAAATTCAATGGGTAAAGTTTGGTGAAGAAACCTCTGCTATGTTCCATAGAAGTATCAAAACCAGAGTAGCCAGAAACTCTATTGTTTCTCTTGTTACTGAGCAAGGTGTGCAAATTTCTGAGCATCAGGATATTGAAGCTGAGGTAGTGGGCTTTTTTCAGAACCTTCTTGGTACTAATCTGGCATTTCCTGGTTTTAATAGCCTTCTTCAGGGTCCTACTGTTGATTATACTTCTCATTCCCAGCTTTGTACTATTCCATCTGAAGATGAGGTTAGAAGTGCTTTATTTGCGATCAGTAACATTAAGTCTCCAGGGCCGGATGGATTTGGTAGCTGGTTCTTCAAGAACCAATGGCAACTTATTAAAGGGGATGTTTACGAGGCTATGAAGGATTTCTTTAGGAGAGGGAGACTCCTCAGACAAGTTAATGCTACTTTCATTTGCCTTATTGCTAAGGTTGATGACCCTTTTCAGATTAGCCAGTTTCGTCCTATCTCTTTATGTAACACTACCCTTAAGATCATCTCTAAGGTTATTGTTCACAGGATTAGGCCTCTCCTCGATGAGCTTGTTGCTGTTACTCAAGGTGCATTTATTCCTAACAGATCTATTGCTGCTAATCTCTGCGTTGCACAGGACCTTGTTAAGGGTTATGGCTCTAGATCTATTTCTCCTAGATGTATGCTTCAGATTGACCTTAGAAAGGCTTATGATTATGTGAGTTGGGAGTTCCTGGAACACTGCCTGATCTACTTCAATTTTCCTGCCCAGCTCATTGGTTGGATTATGATGACAGTGACTACAACTAGCTATTCTGTGCTTCTGAATGGTGAGTCTAAGGGCTTCTTTAAAGGTAGACGTGGGCTGAGACAGGGTGATCCTCTATCACCCTACTTGTTTGTTCTTGTTATGGAGGTTCTGCACAGAAAGCTTTGGGAGATGAGTCATTCTCCAGGATTTCAGTTCCATCCTAGATGCAAGTCTCTGGGTATTACTAGTATTGCTTTTGCAGATGATCTTCTAATTTTTTGCAAGCCTACTTCTCTTTCCCTTAGGAAAATTAAGTCATGTCTGGATGCTTTTGCTGGTGAATCTGGTCTAAGTGCTAATCCTTCCAAGTCGAAGGCCTTCTTTGCTGGTGTTAGTGGATCTCAGAGAGAGGATTTGGCTTCTATCCTGGGTTTTCAGAATGGTAGCTGGCCGGTTCGATATCTTGGTATTCCTCTCAACTGCAAGAGGCTCAGAATTCAGGATTTCAAACCCCTTCTTGATCGTCTTCAGTCCGCCCTTTGTACTAGAAATGCAAGATGTCTCTCTTATGCTGGTCGCATGATTGTCATTAAGTCCGTCTTGGAGAGTATTAATACCTTTTGGATGCAGACTATCCTCTTTCCCAAGGGTGTTCTTAAGTTGGTTCAACAGCTCTGCAGAAACTTCCTTTGGTCTGGCTCTGTTGATGGCAAGAAGTCTCTTGTTGCCTGGAAGTTTGTTACTAGAAGATGGAAGGATGGAGGGTTAAACTTCAAGGAACTACTCTCTTGGAACAAAACTCTTCTCATGAAGCTGATCTTTGACATTCATTCTTTTAGGTTCAATCTTTGGACCATTTGGGCTAGGAGGAATTTGATGACTTCCTCTTCTATTTGGGCTTGTTATGCTAAGGCTGGTAGCTCTTTGTTTTGGAGGAATCTCTTAAGGGTTCGTGATTCTCTGGTAGATGCTTGTCCTGGACTTAATGTCAACGCTCTTGGTTTGGTTTCTAACCCTTTGAAGATGGATAACTCTCTGATTTATGACAGCTTCTTTCCTCATTCTCCTTCTCCTCACTGGTGTAGTGTGCTCCGGGGTAAGATTGTCCCAAAGAAATGGGCTTTTATCTGCTGGTTGGCGTTGCTTGATAGGCTCCCTACTGCTGCTAAGCTTTTCCATTGGGGTTTGATAGATACTAATGTCTGCTGTCTGTGTAATCAACCTAATGAGACTGTTTCTCATCTTTGGTTCCATTGCCCTGTGGTGTCTTCTGTGCTGGACAAGGTGCTGGCATGGCAAGGGGTGTCTCTTAGACTCGTGTCGTTGGATGCTTGGTGGGTCTGGTTCAGTTCTTGCACAAGGAGAAACAACAATATTTTCAAGAGCAAGCTTCTTGCATTTACAGCTACTATTTACCATTCATGGCTTTTTCGTAATGAAGTTCTCTTTAGAAATGTTGTAGTAGATGTGGATTTTATTGTTGCTAGGATTATTAGTGACTGCAAGTTCAGATGCCTCTATAAGCTGAACATTACTGATAGGAGAGGGATTGCCCTTACTCGTAGACTTGCTATGTAATTCTTATTGATGAATGCAATTTCTTACCTTTGGCAAAAAAAAAAAAAAAAGCGTTCGCACCTATCAAACTTAGACCTTTGAATTTACTTTTGTCAAAATATTCAAATAACTACTACGGATTCCTCATGGAAGCTCATATACTGATGAAGCAAGCATCTATTTATATCCATAATCCATCCATATTTCAATGATAGCCGATAATTTACTCAAATGATAAAGAATATACCGGCACCAATGCCATTTATTGAAAATTTTAGATACAATTAGCTAAATATATTTGTATATATTTGAATTTGATTGTTGCGGTAAAAAGAATCAACTACTTGTCACCTACCACGTAACAAACACCTACTTTACCAAAATAATTCGGCTTCGTTTGGTAAATGTATTCATACAAACTTTTTTTCTTTGATCTAATTAGCTTACTATTTAAAAAGTACTGATACAGAAAGATGTATTCATTGCAATTATAAGTATGTTGTTAACCAAATCCTTTCTCGTTTCATATCAACATGGAGCAATTTTAAAATCTAAATAAATTGGTTAAATTCAAATGTTTGTTTTATATTCTTCCGTGTATAAAATATCTTGAACCAATGGCTAAAAATGGTGCAATTGTAGCTTAAAAGTTAAGGTATGGTATAGGAACAACTTTGTAGTAGTAATCTCAAAGCGTCAACTTCAAATGGGAATTGGATTATTTGAATGATGAGAAAATAAGGGTCCAAGTTGACGTCAACGGTCGGATCAAACTCCATTTGAGCCGTTGGATGAGTGCTAACTTTTAAATGTATCGGTTGATCGGGTTGGATTTAACCCCACACATAGAAATCGCCATTAGTACTACATTAATTTGGATTGAGTAGGAGAGCCATCAACGTAGAACAAGACTTGTACTCCCCTATTTCCCCAATCTAGCCTAGCCTAGCATGTAATCAAGATCGCCTAATTTACAATGTTACCTTTTTATTACACAGCGCGGGTATGATTAACGCATATTATGGATTCTCAATTCGCTAGCCTATATGAATTTTTTTTCTTTTTTTAAAGAAACAATTCTCGATATATGCTCGTTTTGAAACTAATTCCCAACATAGGCATTTTTATGAGGTTTGAAAATTTTTCACATATGAGAGACGCTGGTTTTGTCAGCATCTTTCATCCGAAGCAAAATAAAAATTTTAAAAAAAACTTATGTATAAGAGACGCTGGTTTACATGTAATTTTTTTTAACTCACGTGTAAGAGCGCTGGTAAACTCTTACACGTGGGGTTTAAAAAAAATGTATTTTAGTATAAGAGACGCTCTCTTACACTAATTAAAGGGTGGTGACTCGTTTTAAATTATATGTGTTTTGATGAATGAGGGGGTGATCGGTGACTTCGTATAGCTTCCTGCAACTCAATATTTTATGTGTCTCGGAGAGTTGATGAACGAGGGGGGGTGACTTGTAAGATGAAGCTGGTTTATTTTTTTTAAAGGGTAGTGTAAGAGACACCAATATTCCTTGTATAAGAGACGCTGGTTTTTTGGGTTAAAAAAAATTCTGCTTTGAATACTTGAAAAATTTCCGAGCCTCATAAGAGCGCCTATGTTGGGAATTAGTTTCAAAACGAGTCCATATCGTAAATTTTTTCTAAAAAAAAGCCTTAGAAAAAAATTCAGCGTACATGCAAATAAGTAAATATTTATGTTTGTACTTGCGAATTTTATTAATACGAAAGAAATATATATGTGCATGACTTTATACGAGATTTTTTTCTCTTTTAGTGAGACAATTAGAAAAGATAAAGATACAAAATATAAATAAAAATATCTCTCATATATTTGTTCTCTTTTTCGATGTTAGACATTAATATTAATAGAGTACGGAGTAGTATATATCGTCATACTAAGATCTTATTTTTATGTCAGTTAAAAATTATTTTTAAATATAATCATCCTAGTATGAAATCCCGTATCTTGTACAGTAGACGTTACAATGTGTGAATATTGACTGCCTTCTTTTTTTGGCAGTTGTAATTTGCAGTACCATTTTCTCAAAAATCTGTTGTTTGTGCAGTACAACGTCAAGATTCAAGCACTGCAATAAAAACGAATCACAATTCCAATACAATCTCGTGACAGATTAAAACCATTTTCCCTCCACCAAATCCAAACCTAACCCAGATTCAGATGGCTCGATCTCTTTACAATACCCTGTTTTTCTTCCTCCTCTGCCTCTTCTTCATCCTCCACGCCAACGCCGACCAAGACGCCGCCGTTTCAGACCCGTCTTCTCCACCGCCTAATCTGCGTGCCAAGTCTCTGATCCTAGTCAAAATCTGGTGCTTGATCATCATCTTCTTTGGCACCTTCATCGGAGGGATCTCCCCCTGCGTTTTCAGATGGAACGACGCGTTTTTGGTTGTCGGCACTCAGTTCGCCGGTGGCGTGTTTCTTGGCACCGCGCTTATGCATTTTCTCAGCGATGCGAATGAAACATTCGGGGATTTGACTACCAAAGAGTATCCTTTCGCCTTCATGCTCGCTTGCGTTGGATATTTGTTGACTATGTTGGCTGATTGCGCTATTCTCTATCTTTACAAGAGGCAAGATGCAACTAACAATCGTGACGCTGAAGGTATTGATTGCATATTCATGATCTGGGTTTTGCTTCACCAATCTTGCTAGTCTTTATCTGGATGTTTTTGTCAAGATAGATGCAATATGGGAATTTTGTATATCGCTGTTGATGTAGGTTAGCTGTTTGTTGTTTTGCCTGACTGAAAATTGTATGATAGTTCAGTATGGGATCTATGATATGGAACTTTACAATAATTGTGAATGATTGCACATTCTTGCTGAAATTACTGAATCGTTACATGTCTGTGTTCATTGCTCATTCACTTGTTCCTGTGATCCAGATGGGAAAACGGCAAATGGAAGCGCAAATGTGACATCTCAATCTCAGGGTTGTGAAGCACCAAGCCATCATGTAGCAATGGCGAGCTCAGTAGGAGACACAATCCTTCTAATCGTGGCCCTATGCTTCCACTCGGTTTTCGAGGGCATAGCCATAGGAATATCAGAAACCAAGTCAGACGCATGGAAAGCTCTTTGGACAATTTCCCTACACAAAATCTTTGCAGCCATAGCCATGTCAATAGCTCTGCTCAAGATGGTCCCGAACCGCCCTTTTCTCTCGTGTGCAGCATACGCCTTCGCCTTTGCAATCTCAAGCCCGATTGGTGTTGCAATCGGGATCATTATAGACGCCACAACTCAAGGGACTGTTGCTGACTGGATTTTCGCCATTTCCATGGGCTTGGCATGTGGCGTTTTCGTGTATGTTTCGATTAATCATTTGTTGGCCAAAGGGTATAAGCCTCAGACGAAAGTTTGGGTTGATACGCCATTTTGGAAGTTCCTGGCTGTGTTTTCGGGCGTTGGTGTCATTGCTGTTGTCATGATTTGGGACACTTGAATTTGAGGTTAGGCTTGGCTTGTTATACATGTAGGTTAGAGATATGGAGTATAGATAGTGAACTGGGATTTGGAGAGGGGTGCTTTGGATCTTGATTGTCTTGGGTTAGTATGAAGATGGAGTACACTTTGGATTTCACATTCATGGCTGATTATGATGCCACAAAATTTATCCCAAAATGCCAATATTTTAAAAGTTGGAGTTGTACTTTTATATAACTATGTTAGGATAGAGCTTTACAGAACTACATTCACCAGCTTCTAAAATCTATGTCGCTTTCACAACTTCTCATCTCTTAAAAGTTTCTAGATGAGTTTTAGATGGAAAATAGCGTCTAGATAGTCCAGATGCCCATAGATGAGGACATTAACACCGATGAACTCAATGATGTCTCATATATATGTTCTATTACTTCAGTAATATCTGAAAAATTACAGAACACTAAGAGCTTCACATTTTCACAAGAGCTCTAGGGACAACAACAATAGCCCCCAGAAATCCTGGTCGTTCAGCCTTCTTCGACGTTGTCATCAAGGGGCTCAGAAGAAGCGTCCATGATCTTACCATCCCGATTAACAGCAACCTTCATTTCCTTGCCATCAGAAGAGAAAAACTTGAAATAATGCAAGAAATCGTTTGTACCTGCAGAATTACCATTACCCAAATGGAACCACTTTGTTCTTGGAATGAGTGGCTTGCCAGTGACGGCAATGGCACTGTCGTTAGGGAAAAGGTCTCGTAAAACGAACGCGTGGACTATGGTTGTCCCGAGAAGAGCGGATACCATGAGTGTTGATAATGTGCATAAGGTGACAGCGAGTATCTGGGTGAACAAGCCCCTCACTTCATTTGAGTACCTGATGGTTGCAATGGCTGCTCCAGTCATTGGAAATGTATAGGCCCACCAAGCCAACGAGAATCTGTCACAATAATAAGACCATTTAAAATGGAGAAATACATAATTTAGTTCTTGTTAAATTACAAAAATAAAGATATTTCTATTCTGACATTTTTCATCTTATTTTGCAGTACAAGTTTCAAGGACAGGAGACTTCCATCTGAGATTAAGTAACTCAAAACTGACAATTCTGGCACATAATTTATGTAAGCGAATAAAGCTATACGGCTATACCTGAATCCTCTGAAGAAATTCACCCTTACAGCCTGCAGAGACACAGAAACATGTCATAATCCCAATGTAACTGATTTGAAAAAATAATCCATTGTTAAAGCATATATAAGGTATTCTCTGGACAATATGTAAGGTATTCTCTGGACAACTTTTACATACAGCCTACAACTTTCATTGTTAAAGCATATAGAAACTCAATTCTGAACGACATGAATGAAAGGCTCACCAATGAGAAGTAGAGAAACAAAGCAATGAAGTAAATGATCCTAGCTCCAAGATCAAAGGAGCCCTGGATCTTTGCCCACGCCATAGAAGCAACACTAGGAGCTGCAACAAAGAGGAAAAACACAGGGTGAAGCTCCTTTGGAAGCGTCTGATTTGTTGGGAGTCGTTGGTATAGAGTAACAAACAGGACCGTGTAGTGAGCCAAGCCAATTGCAAAGAAAAATAGTGGGCCCTCCTTAAGCCCGATTGATGCACCCAACAAAGCACCAACAAAGTTTCCAACAACAGATAAATGGTTAGAAGGATTGGCGACTTTTGAAAGCCTGCGTTGGCCACCTGACATCCACTGACCATAAATCTTCAGCTCAAGGCAAAATATAGGCGTCATCAGAACGTACCAAAGAGCATGAGGAAGAGTTTGGGAAATTGATGGGGGAATGCCGAGGCAGAGAAATAGTAGGGCTATCCATGGGGCAAAAAAGAAGTTCACCCGTATAGGATGGTAATATTCACGACGGACGGCTTCAAAGTAAAATATCAACTTTAAAATGTAGATGGAGGCAGCAGTCAATACCAGAATAGCAGAGATAATCCACATGATGAAATTTACTTTCAAGCTTATGTGAATAAACTTAGTAGATGCAGATGTCGCCAGGGTTTTCCACAAAATAGCTTGACTGCTGACACCGAGGCATATTCCAAATGAAGTTATAGTATAACGGAGAAGAAATGGCCAGTTTCTGTCATCTGGAAGAACCGACTGCTCAAGTGGCTGCAACAAAGATCAATGATGATTAGCTTGTATACATAAACCTTTGACTGACAGTTGTATACAAATATTGAAACAACTACTTACTTTGAGGGTATCAAGCTCTGGCCCCTCAAGTGCATCAAAGTAACGATCCACCGGCAAAGCATCACTATCAATAAGATGGCTCCTCTGAATTTCTGGCCCGGGTTCGACTGGTATACCACGTAATATGGATAATTGTCTTTCAAGCCTCCCAGATAATGTCTTGAAAGGATCAAACCTTGAATCCCTTCCAATCTGTCGACTAGGAGGTTGGAGAAAGCTAGTGCGATTATTAGACTGCAGATATATGGCCCCTTTTGGCATTGGCTGTGAATAAAACTTATCCTCACAACAAGTTTCTGTAGTTTCAGGCAGAGAAGAAGTGTGTTGGAGAAGGTGATCACAAAAGAGCACTCTCTTTGGAGTCTGAGTACGATATCCGGTAGGAGAAGGTGGCATGCTGATGGAGACGGAGTGGACATGTGGTTTCCATCCATAGGCAGCCGCTTCAGATTCCTAGCGTAATAAACAAAGAAGTTAGACAAACAACATATATTAATAGCACAGTAAAAAGAAGAAAAAAACAAAAACTAGATATTATTGATCTTCTTCTCAGACCCATCAGCATGCCACCTTGAAAATATTTCTTCTTGAAAAAAGTTTGCATAATCAGGAACGAACATGCATTTTGTTGCAAATATTTCTCCATGCGAATGTGGAGCTAATTGTTTCTTCTTGAATTTTTTTTTTTTTCCTGAGCATGGTCATTCGACAAAATCAAAGCTAACCAGTTATCTGCTAAGGACAGTGACTTACCCTGGCTGATATACTGAAGACATTAGGTTGGCTTAGTTGATGAGCAAACCCATCAGATTCTTCGATGCTATCAAAGTCAGCCAATCCATTGACACTAATATATTTGATAAGAGAGGGAAGTGGTTCATGTGATTCCTGCCTCCAGGTGCAAGGATCTTCGACAGCGTCCATGAAGAATTGAGATTGCCTAATATTTTAAAAGAGTCCAGTCATAAAGAGCTTGAAAGACTTACTTTGTAAGACAAAAGCAAGAACTGGAAAAGAGTACATGGAACTAGGAATTATAGAGCAGATATTATTTAACTCAGTGAAAGTGAGGAAAATAAGGATGTCCAGCAAAGCAGCAATATGCATGTTTATTGTATGAGTAACTGAGATCTGCTACAAATACAATATTTGAGAAGCCAAGGAAGAAAAAATAAATTTAATGTATCACTTATTCCTTCTTAAGCTGTCTGCTTAGTTAGTTCAATGCAATATGTGCAGAAAAGCACAATCTGTCACCACTGACCATCCTTGATGAATGAACTTGCCTGAGTATACAATTGTAATTGTTGCAGATGACTGGAACTTAGAAGACAAGACTACAAAGAGCACAAGGATCATATGGGGAAATTATTTACCTCTCATACATAGCAGCCGAGTTCATCAAGTAAAATAGAATACAGAAAACAAAGCTAATCGATCTATAGGCATGCATGTATATAACTTACAGAATTCAAACCATCTATCACATTAGATGCAAAATCTACCTATCCAATACTATTACAAAAATCTAACCCAGAAAATCTGTACCTCTGAACTTCTGAAGTAATTATTTCTTGTCTGTAAGGCTTATGACAGACTCTAGATCTCGATCAAGACAGACACCACAAACAAGAAAGGTCTCCTTATTCCTCTCGTGTCTCTACTCGCTGACAAAATTCAAAACAGATTCAAAGTATGAACACACTGGATTAGAGGAAAACCAATGAAACTCCCACTTTTTTGTCATAATGACCAAAAATACACACTTATGTTGCACAAGAATCAAATAAACATAAAACATAAATATATAGAGAACCACAAAGTGATGGCCACTGTCATGCAATTTTGAACCAGCTTCGGTTTCGGTTTGACTGCACGATCATGCCAGAAAACAACGACAACGAACCCCAGAACAGGACAAATTGATAGGCTAGACGATGATGTGACTTCAGCTTAGGGAAACATTTTATGAACTACGGAGTAGAAATCCTAGTGCAGACAACATTGAAAAATAATCTGATTACCAAATGCATGAAAGCTGTAAGACTGTAGAAATAACCCAATGTGACAACAGAGAAATCATAATGAAACATCCTAACTAGGTGCAACACAGGTGTACTGTGTAGTGCATAAAATAAACATGATCAACCACAAACACATGCGGTGGCTCAAAATTTCAAACACAGTACGCATTCAAATGCTTATTACAAGTTTTTTAATTGTAATTTCACAGTAAGCAAGTTAAATGCAATGCATTTAATAAAGAAACAAAATCGCCTGCCCGCCAAGCTGGACTGACGAGGCATTACTCTCAGATTCATAAACTTAATGCCATGCATTAAACAAGACATGCCTAAAAAAATCTAGAGCGGCAAGACAAAAAAAATTAAAATCTAATTTTGCATGCTTGAATCGGCGCCGTCGTCAGCACGAAAACGCACAAATTGAAGGCAACAAAATCAAAAGGCAAAACGTCAAGATTGAAGAAAAAATGGCGGAGGCGTTGAAAGCGACGAATTAGTATCGATTCAGTCAACAACAGTACAGCTAATCGGAAATTAAAAAACCCTAGAAAAAACCTACTCTTGGGGTATTAAAATCGAAGAAAAATCGACCAAGATATTCGGAGGAATTATACCAACGGAAAGTGAGATGATGTACGGCTGTTTCCGGCGGGTCCCGCGGTGAGATGGTGACCTTCTTGGAAGCTTCTTCTTGTCTGTCTGTACACTGTGAGTCTGTGACTGATTTATGTTCACGTTAACACCAATGAAGAAGAAGAAGAAGAAGAAGAAGAAGAGTTGGAAGACGGGGTTTTGAAAAATGCGACTTGCTCAGAAAGGTTTTCGGTTTCTTACAGCTGGAATCAAACAACGATTTCTTTTGCATTTTGGACACCAAAGTGGAAAAATGGTATCACGAGTTATTTACGACGATCTCTTGCAAAAAATACTTTGTATGGTAGTATAATTTTAGTGATTTGAATAAATATTTATAAATAGACATTGTATTAAAAAAACAGTGTTTTATAAACTTCATTAAAATTGAAACTTAGTTGATTAGCATGTATGATAGACGATTATTTTGACCAAAATAGACGTTTAAGTCCAAACCTTGGTACAGAAGCAACCGAAGCGTTTACTCTGATGACTTCAGACAACAGTATTAAAGTTGGATTGACCTACGACCTTCTCCGCAAGGTCAATGTTCGTGCGCCTTGACACAAAATTATTTGGCAAGCTGGGTATCCCCAAGCACTCTTTCATCCTTTGACTTGCTGCTAAAGGTGCACTCCCTGCAAAGGACAAGCTCCATTTTCTCCAACTGGACCCGGCTTACACTTTGTTCCATTCTGGGAGTGATTCGATTGAACACTTGTTCTTTGATTGCTCGACAAGTAGAGATATTTGGAAGGGTTTGAAATTGTAGCTCAAAATCAAGGACAATGAACAAGGCCCCCATGAGGCAATGAAGGCGGCACGTTGTAGCAAAGGAGGGCTTTTGCACCAGCACAAGGCTAGAAATCTCAAGATTTTTGAAGGTGTCTCATTGGAAGCGGACCATATCATCCACCGAGTCAAAATCCACGTATAGGGTTATTCTTTCCTTGTATCCACAACTCTTGACATATTTAGACAATATTGTTTTATAGTCTTGTACGTAAAAAAGGGATACATGTTTTTTTTTGTTTTTTTTAAAAAAAGTTTTTACCTTGTTTACAGAAAATTATCAACCATTAATCCAACTCAACCTTAATCTTGAGTGGTACAAGTTCAATACTTGGAGCAAAACCACCTAAACGGAAAGCCTTGTTTTTTTTTAAACAGGCAAGAAACGGAATGTCATCTATGAGTAGATGACTATCCATGATCATCATCAACGATGATCCTGAAAAAGGGTCGGTATGAAGCGAATAAGCTCGAAGCCATAAAGTGTGGCCTAAGGACTCTGATGTAATCATAAGATAGACTACAATCGAAATTACAATTTAAAATTCTTTTAATGAAATGAGAATTTATATCAGGGTGTGCTAGGAAGTCAGTCTCCTGTTTGCTTCTCTGAAACAATAGTTAATTTTAATATTAAGGAATTTATTTAAGGTTGGTTTAGCATCATGAATGATATTTTTGATTCCCCAAGGGATTTTCCAGATATTATTGATAGAATTGATAACCGTTAAATTGTTTCCCTCGAAGATGACATTAGAGTATTTTAATTTAATTGCGAGTTTTACCGCGTAAAGTCATGGCTTCAGTCTATAATGACGACTTAGAATTAATATGTTTATTATAGATATCTAAACAGAAAGCCTTGACTCATCCATATTTCCTCTAGAAGTACCATTTAGGTTCTTTTTGAAAATTAATTAGCGAGTCTTTGAGCAATTTGATACTTATATTTCAAGGTGACTGAGCAAAGCCCACAGGGTACTGAAACTGATGTTGAAAATGGAAAAGATGAGCTGAATAAGGCTGAAACTGATAAGAACACCAGGTCCTGGAAGCGTTTAGCCAGAAACAAGATGAATGAAGAGGAGGTAACTAAGGAAAACACAGAGGGTAAGAGGAAAGCGTGTTCAGAAACCGATAGCATGGAGGTTGATGGAGAAGAGATTGGCCAAAGAAAGGGAAAACAAAGAAAGACCATTGAGAAGGCGGAGGTTGGACACATCCAACCCTGCCTAGGGCAATGAATTGCCTTAGTATTAACTGCCGGGGTCTGGGCAACCCTAGTGCAGTCCGATCCCTTCTTGATCTGTTGAAGAGGGAAGCCCCGGTTTTGTCCTTTCTTTGCGAGACAAAACTGAGTAACAGGCCGCACTACAAGAAAAAACGTTTTTGGCAACGACCTTTTTAGCAACGACAATCTTGTATCGTTGTTAATACTGTTGCGATAAATAAAATCACCTTCGTATCGTTGTATAAAATTTTGCGTTTAATTTTTGCAACGGGTTTGTCGTTGCGAAAAATAATGAATAGGAATGACAACGAAAGTTGTCGTTGCAAAAGCGTTTTTATAACAATTGCAACGTGCAGGTCGTTGCTAAAGAATAGGTAAAAAGGAGCCAAATTGGTGAAGTCATTATCTTCTCCCTCGATTTTCCTGAAACCCCACCCTACCAGCTCGAGCCTCTCCCTCCAGCTCTCGCCTCTCCCTACCAGCTCGCGCCTCTCCCTCCAGCTCTCGCCTCTCCCTCCAGCTCGCGCCTCTCCCTACCAGCTCGCGCCTCTCCCTCCAGCTCTCGCCTCTCCAGCTCGCGCCTCTCCCTCCAGCTCTCGCCTCTCCCTCCAGCTCGAGGCCTCTCCCTCCAACGACTTTCTCTTCCCCCACCTTCATCTCCGACGACCTTCTACTTCGGTCTGGGGTCCCGACAACTTCGCCTCTGCAACCGCTACTCCCTCAATTCCCCATCAGGTAGGTCGTTTTCGTACCAATTTTTAGGGTTCTTATGCACCTCGATTTTATCTGCAATCTCCTACCGATTTTCGTTCCTATTTCATCTGCAATCTTCTTCATTCCGTATAAATTAGCAATTGAAAAACCTAACCCTACCGGACATTTGCAATCTTCTGATTTTTTTAGGGCTCTTCATCCCGATTTTTTTGGGCTCTTCATCTACTTTTCTACCTGGATCGCAGATTTCATCTTCAAAATATTAGATTGTAGAGAATTAAGTATAAAAGAGGATGAGGAAGGAGATATTAAGGGTTAGACATACCGCTATGGAATATAGTGTCGGTTAACTTTTGAATAGCAGACTGATATGAAAAAATATAAGGTGTTAGTTGGATTTACTGTCACTAATTTATAATTCATAGTGGTCAGTTAATTGATTCATTAGCACTTATTAGTTTCCCTATTTAAGTCCTAGTCTCCTTTGGGTAAGATCCTTGCTCAAAGTGGTTTCCTTAGAATGAGATTCTTGCTCTAAGTGATTTATATCACAGACACTCTCTAAGTTTGCTGGAATCCAAAAACGTTCAATACAAATAGGAACGCTAATATATGTACAGTCGATTTGCTCTTCACTGACTTAAAACACTAAATGCAAGTCACATACTTGATTTATAAGTAAATGTTTATACAATATGTATGAAGTTTTCTTCGATAGTAATGGTTCATGTGAATGCACATATATAGTCCCTATTATCATTTACTGATTGAACTTCTGATTATCAAAAAAAAGAAAAATCATATGATCAGAGAGATGATATCAAGTAGAAAAATTCAGATAAAATAAACTGGAGGAAAGGAACTAAAACATCAAGTTGTCTTTTTTTTTTGAAGGACAAATATTTGAAGTCAATGCTGTAACCACATCCAGGAGAAGCCATCTGACAATTGTTGTGATCAGCAATCAAGAAGTAAGTACTATTACCTAGTTTATGCACATGTCAATATAAATAGTATCTCATAGTTGAACCCTCTTTGTTGTCTTAACATTACTAGTCACATCATGTAAAAACAAACATGTATAGAATTTTACTGGTCATTTGTGCATCAGCAATGGATGATTGCTGATTTGTTTTGTTGGTAATGGAGTGAATTGTTGCTAAGTCAATTGCTTTTGTGCTCCAGTTGGTATTGATTGTACATTTGGTAGAGATGAATGTATATTTTGCCTTCAGATGATTTGAGCTGTAAGCTTTATATGATGCAACAGCAATGAGTTTACTGAAGCGAAAACGAGCATTAGGAAGCATAAGGAAGGAACTAATTTGATTCTTACATTCTGCACTGCTAACAATTGAATCCCTCTTTGCCTTTTCAAAATTACTAGTCACATCATGTATAAAAAAAACACTCTTCAGAATTTCACTAGCCACTTGTACATCTGCAGTGACCGATTGCTAATTTGTTTTGTTACTAATGGAGGGAAATATCGTGTTAAATCAATTGCTTTCGTGCTGCAGTTGGGATTGGTTGTAAATTTGGTAGAGATGAATGTATATTCTGCGGATTTGGACTGTAGTCTTATGTTAGTTGCTCAATCTTTTACTTGCTTCTCCTAGTCCTTTGATCTTCTGTAAACCATTCTTTAGAAAAACGTTATAGCCCATGCAATTTGGAATGCTCAGGGATCTCTTTTCTTTGCACTTGCTGACACATATGTATTTTGCTGATTATAATCATTATTCTTGTTATTATAGTTTCATATAATATTGTATATATGATACAATTGAGTTATTTATGAAATCTTCATTAGAATATGTATCTTAGTGGACGATGTTTTCTTTTCGCAGGTTTTTAATTTTTAAATTTTTTGCGCATTAGAATGTGGATTCTACTACTTATACTTAATCTTGAGATACCTTTCTTCTTCTTAAAGTTCCGCTGCTGATACTTTTTCTGTTTTTCCTTATTTTCCTTTCTACTGTTGACTGAACAGGAATTAGACATCATTGAGGGAAATTTGAGGGCTGAATTGGAAAATGCTCTAGATATATCTAGCTCAGGCAAGGGGGATCCATGTTCTTTGGAACCAGGAAGTATCCTGTATAAAGAAGCAGGTGAAGATGCTTCAGAATCTACCCTATTACTGGAGTTGGATAGCAAGCAGAAAGAATTGGTTTGTTGCTTCTCTTTCTTTTCTTTGTATGCATAGTTTCTTTCCTTTCACCTCATTCTTATTAAGGTGGGTGGAGGCTGAGGGATAACTGGCAGGATAAATTAATTAGCCTTCTCTATGACAAATTAATGGGCCACTTATTAAGGTGGGTGGAGGCTGAAGTAATCCGAGAGTAATTAGGTTCCTTAGACCAAAAATGACCATTGTTATTATGTTTTGTATTGTTTTTTTGGCTGGACTATTCAATATTTGTGTAGCATTGTTGTAAAATTGTTATCTTGTGCGTCTCTCTGGATTTTGGATCCTTGTATTATCAATATAATTTGCCACAATCATCAGTATTTCTGCATCTCTATCATTCGTGGTGGTTAGCAGTAAATTGATGCATTGAGTATTATTCCTGAACTGAATATTATTGGTCAAAGAAATTTTGATGTTGTTATCTTGTGATTGTAATTCAGCTGAAAGAATATTATTGCAGTAAATTAACTCAGCTGAACTTATTTTTATCTTATTGGATTACTGCAACTGATTTATACATTATGGTGTTGTGCTTGTTGAACTGAATATTATTGCCACTTGAGTGCTTTGTTTTTATTTATGGATGAACTGAATTTGTTTCCGTTTCTTTGTAAACACTAATTCTGAACTGAACTGAACTTCTGTTTCTGAATTATTTCTGTAATTTGAGCTGTCTGTAAATGTGTTTTTTCCGAACTGAACTGGTTCAGTTTAGAAATTTGCTGAACTGGTTCTATTCAGAAATTTGTTGAACTGGTTTTGTTCAGACATTTTGCTGAACTGGTTCTGTTCAGAAACTTAGTTGAACTGATTTCAAACTGAACTGAACTGAATTGTTTTCGTTTCTTTCTAAATACTAATATAGCTTGTTGTTTTTTTGAATTTCTGTTTCTGGATTGATAAGCTGAACTGATCTGGTTCTGTTTTTGGATGTTTCTGAATTAATAATCTGATGTTTTTTTTTTGAACTGATGTTTCTGGATTGATAAGCTGAACTGAAAAATGTAGTTGACCAGCTTCTGCAATCTCAACCCTAGCTTGCCTAATTCGGTCACTGCTCTCAAATTGACCAGCTTCTGCAATGTTACTCCTCATCGGAGCATCGCGGGATTGCGATGGAGCACTTCGAGGTCGACTGTTGTTCGCTGTGAAGCTTCTCCTAGCGGAAGGGTAGGTTTCTTGCTCATTCAGTCCAAATCGTAATGTTTAGGTTTTGAGTTGACGGATTGTTTGATTGTATGATTTTTGTAATGTAGATTACTCAGCAAGATTATACGGAAATGGCATGGCAAGCGATTGTGGCTTCTCCGGAAGTGGCCAAGGAGAATAAGCATCAGATTGTGGAGACCGAGCATCTGTTGAAAGCTCTGTTGGAGCAGAAGAATGGACTTGCTCGTCGTATTTTCTCCAAGGCTGGGGTTGACAATACCCGCCTTTTAGAAGCAACTGACAAATATATACAACGTCAACCTAAGGTATTTTTAGCATAACAAATGTGGAAGCCCGTTGTTCCTTACACTCTTTTGTCAAAATATAGTGAAAATGCCACAGTACTTGATCTTCAAGAAGCTACTTGTGGCCCATATGAAATGATTCATTTCTAGTTACATGGCTACCTCAATCTGGTCTGCTTATCCTTGTATTTTTCTCATGTACCAGGTTATCGGTGAATCTTCTGGTTCTATGTTAGGAAGAGATTTGGAAAACCTGATCCAGAAAGCAAGGGATTACAAAAAAGAGATTTGGCAAGCAATTGTTCAAGGAATTTCAAATTACAGAGAAGGCTTTAAAATCTGCAGTACCGGCTATTAGGGGACGACAATCAGTTCTTGACCAAGGTAAATTATCAGTTGCTATCATTTTTCTCATTATTGCTTGTGGTTTATTTAATCCAAATAGAGTGTGTTGTTTACCAGTTTATACTTCACCACAATCAGACTGTGTGTAGGTCATTTTCCTTAGCATTTTGTAATCTAAGTCATTTCTTTTTTGTTTATAGATCCTGAAGGAAAATATGAAGCCTTGGAAAAGTATGGTAAAGATCTGACAGCAGCGGCTCGGGAAGGAAAGCTTGATCCTGTCATAGGTAGAGATGACGAGATACGGAGATGCATCCAAATCCTTTCGAGAAGAACAAAGAACAACCCTGTATTGATTGGTGAGCCAGGTGTTGGTAAAACTGCAATTGCCGAAGGGTAGGTCATAAATACTGATGCTTGCGTTTTAATCTTGTTTGACTCCTGAGCCTACATTTGAATCTCGGCTGACTGTTGAGCTTACATTTGAATCTCGGCTGACTGCTGAGCTTGCATTGCCACACATGACGCATTTTCTAATAAAGATAGCTATAGTTTAAAAGTGGTTGCCATGCGAGTATGATCCATCATGATTCTTCCTCCTTTATAACCGTAGGATTTGAGACTTGCTTATAGCGAGTCGAGATTATGTGCAATTGTGCTCTACTTTCTACTAGTTACTGAAATACTCATGCTATATTGTTATTGTCTTGGTGACAGGCTTGCCCAAAGAATTGTTGAAGGTGATGTGCCTCAAGCCTTGATGAACCGCAAGGTATATCTTCTCTTCTTCAATATATTGTAGAGATGGGTGGCTGGAATATGCTTGACTTTGAGCATTTAAACTCTGTTGATAATGAATCTAGGAGTTTCGTAGCACTTAAAGTTGTAAAGGTGCTGAAGAATTTAGAAAATTGTGGAACATGGCTTCATGTGCAATTACGTTCAAAGTCGGATTATGGTTCTGGCTGCATCTCTTATTATCTGCATAGAATTGATTTTAATATTGTTATTTGCAGTTAATATCACTTGACATGGGTGCACTCATAGCTGGAGCTAAGTACCGAGGAGAATTTGAAGACAGGCTGAAGGCTGTATTGAAGGAAGTCACAGATGCAGAAGGACAAACAGTTCTTTTCATTGATGAGATCCACACAGTTGTTGGAGCAGGTAATATATTTATTACACTTATTTCTATTGATGAGTACCTTGGAGATTATAATATTTTGGTTTATTACTCGGAACAATAGCTCTATTTTTCTTGGATACTATACTTCAAAGCAGTAGAGCTAACGTAGTGTAAAAATTCTTGATTCAGGTGCTACTAGTGGTGCAATGGATGCTGGTAATCTTTTGAAGCCCATGCTTGGTCGTGGAGAATTGCGATGCATTGGTGCAACTACATTAGATGAATATCGTAAATACATTGAAAAAGATCCAGCTTTAGAGATAAATTGTAAGTTTTTAGCCTTGTTTATATGAAATTTTTTATTCAATGGTGCAGGGAAACAAGTAGATGTCGAAGGATGATTTTGGGATATTGTGGATGACACAAATATTATGAAATGATTTTGGTTTTATGATTCGGGATGTAGCTAAGTTGGCAAATTAAATACTTGAATGTTAGACATGTTTTTGGTACAGGTTGTAATTTGAACAAGTTTTTGAAGGTTATATAGTCGAAGTTATTGTGTTTATGATTTTGGATACAGGTTGGTTGAATGTGAAGGGTAGAAACAGGTATTGACAAGAGGATACTGTAATGTCGTTGCAAAACATCAGATATGTATTGCAACGACATTTGTCGTTGCAATACTTTAATAGGTATTGCAACGACAAATGTCGTTGCAATACTTTAATAGGTATTGCAACGACAAATGTCGTTGCAATACGTTGATATGTATTGCAACGACATTTGCCGTTACAATACCTTGACATGTATTGCAACGACATTAGCGTTGCAAAAGATGTGACGAGTTCGGACTGTTATAGCAACGACAATTAATTAACAACGACCAAAGTCGTTGCGAAAAATGTTTGTTTTGGCAACGGAAAAAGTCGTTGCAATAGCCTTTCACTACGGCGTTACCGGCAACGACCTAGCAACGACAATTGTCGTTGCCAAAACCTGTTTTTGCAACGACTTGATATGTATCGCAACGACAAAAGTCGTTGCTAAAAACGGTTTTTCTTGTAGTGAGGGAGATGCAAGGAATCATTAGTCGAATGAAGTACTACCACGGTGTTGTTGTGGACAGTCGAGGCAGATCAGGAGGTATTGAAAGTGTGGAAGAAAGAAATGAAGTTGCAATTAAGATCCATGTCTCTACATCATATAGACATGGATGTACTCGATGAAGAAGGTCAAGTGGAATGGAGAATCTCTGGGATATATGGATGGCCTGAAACTGATAACAAAAGTCTTACGTGGCAGCTTATGAGGCTACTAAGTCAAGGTAACAGTGGGGCTTGGATGTGTGTAGGAGACTTTAATGAAATATGCAACAACCATGAAAAGTTGGGAGGGAATGATCGACCTAATAGGCAGATGGAGGCGTTTAATGAGTGTTTGCTTGACTGTGAGCTTTACGACCTTGGTTTCCAAGGCTATCCCTATACTTATGATAACGGAAGGGCAGGAGACCAAAATGTTCAATGTAGGCTGGACAGAGCAGTGGCTAACGAGAGATGGAGGCTCAGATTTCCAAAGGCTAGAGTCACTCACCTTGACAGGGAGTGATCAGATCATGCTCCAATAAGGATCAACTTTACTGAGCAAGAGAGGCATAATACGAAGAGAATCTTCAGATTCGAGGAAGGGTGGGCGGATAAGGAGGAATGTAGGGTGGCTATTAAAAAAGCTTGGGATGAAAATGAGGGAAATATTATTGGTAAGATAGGCAATTGCGCTCAAAATCTGGCAGCTCTGGCAACCTCGAAAAGAAAGAACAGGAAGAAATTGGCACAGAAGAGGAAACAACTTAGTGAGTTGAACCAGGGTCAATTGTCTCATCCTCGGTTACTCCAACGCAGACAGATTGTCAAAGAAATAGCAAGTTTGATAGCAGAGGAGGAGAAATATTGGAGACAAAGAAGTCGTGTCCTCTGGCTCAGAGAAGGGGATAAAAACACGAGCTTCTTCCATAACAAGGCCTCAGTCAGGAGAGACAAGAACACTATCAAAAGACTTCGAGATGATGATGGAAACATTAAGGTGAAAACAGAGGAAATCCAGGATATAGCCTCAAACTATTTCAAAAATCTCTTCCAAAAAGGTCCTCTAACTGATTCGAATCTTGTGATAAATGCGGTTAGGCCTGTGGTTACTCCCGAGATGAATGCTGATTTGTGCAGAGAGTTTTGCAGAGAGGAAGTGGTTGAAGCTGTTAAGCAAATTCATCCCCTCAAATCTCCGGGCCCGGACGGCATGTGTGCACTCTTCTTCCACACTTATTGGGATCTAGTGGGAGAGGATGTGATTAGAGAAGTTCTAAGAGTCCTTAATGGTGGACATATGCAGCCAGAAATGAATGAGACGTTCCTTGTACTCATTGCAAAGAAAAGCAAGCCTATCTCGATGGATGAATATAGACCCATAAGTCTATGCAATGTTCTATATAAAATTCTGTCCAAAGTGGTTGCTAATAGGCTCAAAGGTTGGCTTGACAATATCATTGACCTGAGTCAAAGTGCGTTTGTCCCGGGCCGTATGATCTCAGATAAAATTGTGATCGCTTTTGAACTATTTCACCATATGAAAACTGCTGGGGAATCGCAAAAACACCTTGCTCTTAAACTAGACATGTCTAAAGCCTATGATCGGGTTGATTGGGATTTTTTGAGAGATATTATGCTCAGGCTGGGATTTGAAAGGAAGTGGGTAGAGACTGTGATGAAGTGTGTTTGCTCAACCAGTTTAGCGATTTTAATCAATGGGAAACCAACAGAGAGCTTCATGCTGAGTAGAGGTTTGCGTCAAGGTGATCCCCTCTCCCCCTACTTGTTCATCTTGTGTAGCCAAGGCCTAAGCTCCCTCAACAAACAAGCTGAAATGAATGCAATCAGAGGGATCAAAATTACTCCAACTGCTCCTCGTGTATCACACTTGTTATAGGCTGATGATAGTGTGGTATTCTTTGAGGCTAATGTCACCCAAGCTAAGGAAATCAAAGAGCTGCTAGATCTTTACCAACGAGGCACTGGGCAGAGGATTAATCTTGATAAAACTGAGGTATCTTTCGGTACAGGAGTCTCTCGAAGAAGCAGAGATGAAGTGCTACAGGTGCTTGGGACTCGGGGGAAAGAGTTAAAAAAATATTTGGGGCTTCCAACACATGTGGGTCTATCCAAGAGAGAGCTTTATAATTCTGTCAAAGATAAGGTGGAAAAGAGGATCTCGGACTGGAAGACTTTGTTCCTCTCAAAGGCGGGTAGAGAGGTTATGATTAAAGCGGTGGTCCAATCTATTCCAACTTATACTATGGGTCTGTTCGGAATCCCATATTCGTATTGTGATGAGCTGCAAGCAACTGTGAATAGATATTGGTGGGGGCAGAGAAATAACGAGCGTAAAATTCATTGGTGCAGAGCTGAAAGATTATGTGAGCCTAAGAGATGTGGTGGGCTGGGATTTAGGGAGCTTAAACTTTTTAATTCAGCTCTATTGGCAAGGCAAGGTTGATTATGAACAATGAATCCTCTCTGGTGACATCAGTTCTTAAGGCAAAGTATTTCCCTGTTTCTGATTTCTTAAATGTTGATCTTGGGAACAAGCCAAGCTACTTGTGGAGATCGATATGGGAAGCGAAGTGGGTGATTAAGAAGGGTATGAGGTGACATGTGGGCAACGGAAGATCCATCAAGGTATGGAAGGATCCGTGGGTGATCACTAATAGAAAATTTCGTGTACTTAGCCCAGCTGCCAATCATGACCCAAACCTTCTTGTGAGTGACCTGATCTGTAGTGATTTTGCTCAATGGAGAATTAGGGAAGTCAAGAACACTTTCCTATCCTTTGAAGTTGAAAGAATCACTTCTATTCCCATTAGTAGCTCTTTGCCAGAGGATAGGCTGATATGAATGGTGATTTCACTGTAAAATCTACATACCATGGCATTACAGGTGGAGATGACGTTGATGTGACTACTAGTGGTAGTGTGTCCAACAAAATTATTTGGAACAAGATTTGGATGGCTAACACAACCCCTAGGGTGAAGATGATGGCATGGAGTGC
The DNA here is from genome assembly GCA_029168935.1 of Oxyria digyna. NCBI lineage: Eukaryota > Viridiplantae > Streptophyta > Magnoliopsida > Caryophyllales > Polygonaceae > Oxyria > Oxyria digyna. Next base: position 7,917,151 of record JAPVLV010000010.1, on the reverse strand, counting down.
TTGCAATGATGCCCTTCCCTCAAATACTAGACTGAAGAGAAGGATCCAAAGTCATGATCAAAGATGCCCCGTTTGCAATTTTTCTGAGGAACATGACCTCCACATTTTCCGAGAGTGCAACGAAAGTAAGCTGACCTGGAAGATGTTGGGCATGGATATTGATAAATCTGCAGGTTCGATGATAGAGTGGATTGAGAATATGGAGGTCCGCCTTGATTTAGAGGGCTTTGCGACTTTCCTAACAACTTTGTGTGCCTTGTGGGATCGAAGAAACGAATGGGTTTTTGAAAGGAAATTCAAAGAAACGCAGATTCTTGTCACTGGAGTTCAAGGGCTGCTGTAGGAAATTATGAAGAAGAAACCCAAGCCCAAAATACCTGTTGCGAAAGCAAAATGGAAAGCTCCTGACACTAGATGGATGACCCTAAACTCAGATGCAGTGGTCTTCGATAATGGCAGGACCTCCTTAGGTGTGTGCATTAGAGATGAAAATGGCAGGGTTCATGGGGCATGTACTGAGAATCTTACACCAACTTTTGATCTGTTGGTTTCTGAAACAAAGACCCTCATTATGGGCTTGCAATTTGCTGCTACACTTGGATGCCACAAGTTAGTGATTGAAAGTGATTGCCTCCAACTAATTTCAGCTATGAAGAAGGAGAAGAAGGAGTGGCCTAGTCTAATTAGTTTTCTTCTTGATGATGTATTTAGTTTAACAAATTTTTGCTATGAGTTTAGATGGGTTCATATACCTAGAGAAGCTAATGTAGTGGCTCACAAATTAGCTCGTTGTGATTCGGAGTTGGTAGGGCTTAAGGTCTGGGATTCTTCCCTCCCTTTGTCTGTAAGAAAAGTTTTGATGGAAGATCTAATCAATGAATGAAACCAGTGGTTTGCACTGGGGCTTTCAAAAAAAAAAAATACTTCCGTTTCCAATTTCAGTTTCAATTGCAATTTAAACTACCATAGCTTATAAATGTGCCATAAACAAATTTCTCGAGAATGTGACATGAGTTGGACAAAAACAAATGTGTGTTGATATTTTAAGCAATCTTCAATTAGAAAGGCCTATATTTGATTAAGTTATTGTTTCGGCAAAATCTCCGGAATTTGCTCAAGGTTGTACAAGAAAATGAAGGAATTTCTCACTCTTCTCTATATGTCATGATTTTTGTGAGAGAAAATTATGAATTCACTAGCTAGTACACTTCAATACTTCATTCCCAGATGTATATGAAATACTAGTTCCTGAATATATAATTGTTATGGCAAAAAATATAGAGAAAACAGTAGTAGGTAAGGTACCCCATTTTACAATATACTTTGCAAAAATGTTTAAGAGTAACATGTAACAAAACAACCCTATGTTTTAGTATTTGTGTAGAAGGTACGTAGTGTAGCATGTATGATATGATTAATGTATTTGATATCGAAGACACTTTGGAGAGATGCCATAGAGTGGAAGAGTTTTAAGCTGATGCGATAGAGTGGAGTCTAAGCTTGGTGATCCTCCCCTCTTGAATATCAACCCATTGGATGCAACTTGACCCATTTCTGTTTTTATTGTGGGCCAATAATTGGACTATCTAAATTAAGGAAGTTCACATAATGGGCCTCTTTAAGCTTTTAAATATGGGCCGACCGTTCGGGACACGTTTTCTAGCTAGTGTTCTTTATTCTTTTAGTGGAAAGTGTATCATTTTTTTAACAAGCACATAATGTCCCTATGTTACATAGGATAAACCTAAATTATCAAAACGGATGATCTTTAAAAAGTCTCTAAAATTGATTAGATACGAAGCAACGTCAAGGAGCAACGATCTTCTAGTTTTGTATTGCTTTTGTGCCTGCTATCCGGTTGCATTGGTGCATGACGAGCCAAAAGTGCTCGTTAGTGAAGTCTTTAGAGACGATGAAGTCTATGTTGCATTCCCTTGAATAAAAACTAAACAAAACTAAGTCAAAGAGCTTGAAAAACTAGTTGATATTCGTTGTTATATATAATCTCTCAAAATATTTTTCAAATATTTTTAAAAATTAATAAGAATTAGACTATTATTTTCAAAATTAATGTTCTGGAAACCAGATCCCTTATAACACGATTTTATTTTCATTTCTTCATATATATATATATATATATATATAGATTTAGGTTCTAGTGTAATGGTTTTTGTGGTGTAACAAGGGGATTAATTAGGAGCATTAGATCTTCTCTAAATCAATGGCCTAGATTTAATCCCGGAAGGTACATAGAACACTATAGTCTTGCACACACCGGATCCACCCCTATTTACCGAAATTGCTGGAAATAAAAAATAAAAAAATTCCCCAAATCATCAAAAATCTCCCAGAATCTCACTCACCTCTTCTTCTTCTCGGTTCTACCGATTCTCATTCTCACCCATCTCCTCTCTCGACTCCATTTCTCAATCTCTCGAACTCCCCTCTCTCGACTCCATTTCTCCCCCAGAAGCTCCCTCTCGAAATCCCCACGACCCAAACTCGAACTCTCGCTTGGCACGAAATTGGAACTCGGAGCCGACGAAGACCCGTCTCAACAAAATTCCGCCTCGGAGCCGACGATTTCGCCTCCATTCTTCATCCCTTCCTCCATTCAAGCTCCAAACATGTAAGTTTATGGTTTGATTTAAAAAATTTCTATGCATTTCTAAAAAAAAACCTAATTGTTGAAAAACCCTAATTTTGGAGAATTAGATTCCCTAACTGTTGGTTTCATAGATGTGACCCTAACTGCTGGTTTCATAGATGTGACCCTAAGGAGAGGTGGCTTCACCAATTGATGTATGATGATGGGAAAATGAAGAGTTTGAGAGGGAGATGGGAATGAGCAGTGCGGGATCAAGGAAGCCACTGGTGACAGTTGAGGGGTTGATTCTCGTCGGCGTTTCCTTGTTTTGGCGCAGCGTCGTCGTCTTCGCCCTAGTTCGCATTCTCGCCGGTGTTTTCTTCGTCTTCGTCGTCGATTCACCCCAGAAGAATGTAAGTTTGTTGTTTATATGCTTCTCGTTTTTAAAACCTAATGACATCTATACAAATTTCTCACCCAATTTTTTGGTTTTTGTATGAAATTTGTGGGATTACGTTGAATCTACACTCATTGCGTGAATTCACCCTCATCAATTGTTCCTTCTCTGCTTCATCTAAAGGTTAGTATCCTAATTTTTTGAATGAAAAAAATTGTTTCCCCCAATTGATAAAAACTCCTAAATTGCAAAGTGGTGTGTTAAAAATTGAAACTATTTTAGTTGTTGAAATGAGTGTAGATAATAGTTGATTTTGACACACCTTTGTAGTTGTTGATCGATGTCTATTATGCTGTCCAATATCATTCATGATCCTCAAGACTTTTATTTGTAGGCTGTGATGGAACTACTAGTAAAATCGTAACGAATATTTGGTTGTCATTTTTTGTTAGACTTTCGAAATTATCAAGATGCAGGAAGAGACCAAAAGCAAGAAATGGTGTTAAAGGGGCAGGAATTCAAGAAGCTGCAACTTGAAGCTGAAATTGTAAGTTGATACATCTAGCTTATTTAGATGGTTTCTTATAATTTGTATTATATCCTAATAGTTGCAATCCGTTCTCTTTTATATTGTCGTTTGAAATAGAATGGACGGGAATGGACCTCAATCTAGACAAGCAACCTTGTCTTTCATGACTTTTTTTTATTGTTAGATGAGTTAATAATGTCTTCCTCTGGTATTATCCTTGATAAAATCCTTCATACGTTCTTTTCCAGGAGAAGCAAAAGATGGTATATGACGAATTGAAATTCACAACTTTAGCAGGTCTACAGTACATAGGAGCTCCAAGAGCATTATCTGTTTCCTCATTTCTATTTGGTAGAGAAGGGTTGCCCTGTAAAAACAAACGAGCAGTTTATATTGAACAGAATTCTGCTTGACTTGATAAAGAAATTTAGCTCAACTCAGTGAAGGGAAAACTGATTTCTGCGCATGAAACTCAGGATAGTGTTGTACCAGGTCCATGGAAGCTTCTCTCATGAAACAACTTTGAATAGACGACCCTTGCATGTCAAAGTACACTCTGTTGTCATGTCTTTTCACTGGTGAGGATAAACTGCTGCTACAATTCTGATGGAGAATTTGAAAGAACGATATGAATGAGAATGCAAGGGAAGGAATGAAATCTGATGTAGAATTTGTGACAACAAGTTTGGTGTTCTTCTTCTTTTTTTCTTTTTTTTTGTACTTTTATACAGTTCTACCTCAATGAGTTAGGATTACTGTCGAAAATCTGACATATAGGATACAGAAGTACTGTTGTTAGCAATCCAGTTGATCCACATAAAATCCACGATGAGCTAGCAAATGCATTTGGTGCTCACATGATTTTGATTTAAGTTGCTTCATTTTTATACCACCTTTTCATTACTGACATGAATCATATGCCAAAAATATAGTCCCAATTTTTTTTTTGAGAGACTTGTTAATTAATACTTGTTGTTTATTGAGTTGGCTATGGATGTTGAGCAATACATTGCAAATTAGCGAGCAAGCTAGTTTTTCTTTTCTCTTCGTACCATTTTCTTTGAGATTATGGTGATGTCTTTGTTGTTTTCTTAAAGAAATAATTTTCTATCTACTATTTTTATACAACCATTAATTTTAAAAAATCACAAAAAATAGGTAGTTTATTTGATTCCATAAATCTAATCCATATACATTTAATTCCTGAATTAATATCCAACCATCCAATTTATCAAAAATCCTCTTCACCAACATCTGTTATTCAAGTTTCGCAAACCTCCATATCTTCTCTTGAATAGTCGGTCTCCAAATCATCACTTGACCATTCATCGACCACTTTTTTGCCTGGTCAAAACCGAATATCATTTAATACATTCAGAAAACGTAACACAAGTGTCATTACTAGACAAAACTTTTTAACTTACACGCGTATGTCAATTTGTACAATGAAGTACACTATATTCGTTTATAAGAATGTGGTGAAATCCGGAATACAACCATTAATAATGGAACATATACAACCGAATATACAATAGTAGAACACGAATATCAACGATTAGCATCAGAATATCGTCTTCTTTATGTAGGAACAACAACCTTTCATAATGGAACACCTATAACCGAATATTTCAACAATAGAACACGAATAACAAATCATCAGCTTCTTCCTCTTCATCAACGTCTGTTATTCCAGTTTCACAAACCTCCATATCATCTCCTGAATTGTCGATCACCAAATCATCACTTGACCATTCATCAACCACTTTTTTACCTGGGCAAAACAGAATAACATTTTGTAATGGAACCCCTTTTGTATAATGAAGTACACTATATTCGTTTATAAGATGATGTTCAAAACCGGAAAAAATCCCTTTCACAATGGAACCCCTATAACAAAATATTTCAACAGTAGAACACGCATAACAAAGATTAAAAACTGAATATCGTCTTCTATATGTAGGAACAAAAGCCTTTCGTAATGGAACCCCTATAATAGAATATATCAACAGTAGAACACAAATAACAAAGATGAACATCAGAATATCGTCTTCTTTATGTTTTTCATTAAAGCCTTTCGTAATGGAACCCCTATAACAGAATATATCAACAGTAGAACACGAATAACAAAGATGAACATCAGAATATCGTCTTCTTTATGTTTTTCATTAAATCCTTCCGTAATGGAACTCCTATAATAGAATATATCAACAGTAGAACACGAATAACAAAGATGAAAATCAGAATATTGTCTTCTTTATGTTTTTCATTAAATCCTTTCATAATGGATTCCCTATGTCAGAATATTGCAACAGTAGAACACGAATAACAAAGATGAACATCAGAATATCGTCTTCTTTATGTAGGAACAAAAGTCTTTCGTAATGGAAACCCTAGAACATAATATATCACTAGTAGAACACGAATAACAAATATGAACATCAGAATATCGTCTTCTTTATGTTTTTCATTATTACTTTCATAATGCAACCCCTATAACTGGATATTCAACAGTAGAACACGAATAACAAAGATGAATATCAAAATATCGTCTTCTTTATATTGGAATACCGTCTTCTTTCGTAATGGAAAACCTAAAACATAATACTTCAGATGAAGAACACGAATAACAAAGATGAATATCAGAATACCGTCTTCTTTCGTAATGGAAACCCTAAAACCTAATATATCACTATTAGAACACCCGGGGAAGATGAATATCTCACATTAGAACATGAATACACAAATTGTACTGTAAACATGAATATCGATTAATCAAAATTGAATATTTCTTGCACAACATAAGCCATTGATTTTTGCATATTTCGTTGAACAGCAAAGTAACCATAACTGAATACTAAGAAACCCTAATTCTCAAGAACTAACCTTTACGATCAACTTCTTCCGTAGACATTGTAAATTCATGCGTCAATGGAAAAAGAATTAAAAACTTCAAGAAGAATGAAGATCTGGAAGAAGAGCAAGAGCGTTAATGTTGTGAACATGGATTCAGGCTGCAATGGAGAAAATTAAATCGTCATTCTATCTCTCTGTTTAACCGTCATTCTATCTCTTTCTCTCTCATGTTTAACGTTTAAAATTTAAATCAAAAAATCAAAAAATCCTACAAATATGTTAACTGCTAACAATTACATACTCTCTCTCCTATTAATTTTTTTTCTTTTTTTTCCACCATTAATCCTAGTCATTGATTTAATCCCATCAAACGCTCCTAATCAATCCACTCGTTACACCATAAAATCCGTTACACCGGAACCGGACCCTATATATATATTTAAGCTCCTGAAAAACCACCTCTTAAGGTGAAACGGAGTTAACGACTTATAGGCGTTGGATCAAATTCGAATGAATGGACAAGATTTACCTACAATTTTCGATAATAAAAATAAAAAATACGTTCCAAACTAGATCCCTAAATTCCGCTTACGAGTATAATTTTTCTACCTTCTCTCTCCCTTTTTTTTTACAGATTCTCTTCTACCCTAATCTGGCCGCCATCTCAAATCCCTCCTCTTCAACCACCAACCGGCGTCGACACCCATCACCAACAAAGATATTGACAAATTGCGGGTAGGCAGTAGGATTATTATTCGCAACTCAGCAGCGAGCTCCGAGCAGGCAAGCATGGCGACCCTTCCCGCACTTCGCTCGTTCTTCACCCACCTCAAATTTGTTAGAAGAACCCATCCAAAACTATCCATCTCCACTATCGGATTCGTTGCTCCTTCTCCGCATCAATCACAACGCCAACCAATCTTCAACCTCTCGCCTACCACAAAGGTTTGGAATTTATAATTTTCCACTTAGTGAGGGGAAATATTGACGGCCTTTAATTTTGACCCTTTGTTCTTATTAACAGAGAATAGTCCAGTTTTGAAGCAAGATGAGCGGCTGGGTTTGGGCTCGGTCGATTTGACCCGAAATCACAATTTTTTGAATCTTCTTTTATATGTGTTTCATAAATTGTAGATTGCTTAGAAACAACCTGCATCGAAAGTGAAGATAACTTTTTGATACTCGTTTTGCTCTGTTTCACTTCTATTGTTGACTTTTTGATACTCGTTTTGCTCTGTTTCACTTCTATTGTTGTTTTCCTGAGATCGAATTCTTCTCTTGACTTGTTTCGGTTGTGTATGAAAAAATATGCTATTATTGAATTGGCTCTTTGAATTGAACGGTAAAAAATGTTAAAGTCCTCCGTCTAGATAAAGCTTCAAGGAAATCATGTTATGTTAATTATATTATATAATCATCTTTTTGGTTAATTGATCGGAAGCTATTGGTCAAGCAACTGATTTGATGTCCAACACATCTTTGTGGGTACCAACAGTCATGTAATTGAGTATGGCTTAGTCCATTATTTTAATGGCTTCAACAATCATCCCAAGCCGAAACAAAACTCCCATCATGAGATGAGCATCCATGTCTTGACTACAGGGTAGTCTTGTGATATGCAATTCGTTTTCGCCGTTATGCAGTACTTAAATTGTAATATACAATTTATTTTTGCCGTTATGCAATTTGTTTTTGCCGCTATGCAATTGTAGGGTTTAAAACCAATGCTATTATGAAGTACTTGTAAAATGCAGTTCGTTTTCATTGTTATGCAGTATTCTAAGTTGTAATATGCAGCTCGCTTTCGTTGTTATGCAGAACATTAGTTGTAATATGAAGTTCGTTTACTCTTTTATGTAATTTGTAGGGGTTTGATATGCACTCATTGTTCACTTGATATGCGCACACTGTTCATAGATATGCATTCGATGTTCATTGGTATGCACTTCCTAAGACGATGGTGTTGATGTATTTGACAGTGGTTTAATAGACAAAGAAGAAGAGTGATTATGAAAAATGATAGCACAAGCATGAACAATATATCTCGAAAATAGATGATTATATATCACAAATACAGAAAATAGGTGATTGTATATCTCGAATGGAGATTGTGAAACCAATGTTTTTTGTTTTTATCTTTCTCCTCACTAACACATTAGGTATCATATAATGCTTCTTCTTCATTATGTGTCATACAATCAACACCTTCGTCTGAGGAAGAATAGATCACTTCATCAATTGGTTTCTTTGCATACCTAGACCAGTTTTGTGCATATAAATGAAAAATTAGTGCATATCCGTTAAAAACAAGTGCATATCATATAAATCAACTTGCGTAACCGCAAAAAAGAACTTAGGGGTGAAAACCAACATAAATACTGCATAACAATGATTACGAATTGCATATGGATTTGTTGTTATCGCATATCACCATGAAGCCCTAGTGACCCGTAGTAAAATTCAATAGGTAAATAAAATTTCATATTATGACCGTCAATTTATATGAGATAATCTTTTGACTCTAATATGAATGTCGAATGCCACATCCCCTTGGCTAAGCATTCGATTTAAGAGGCAAAACCCATTGTTAGAATGAAAACGTATCTACTGCATATCAAGTAAATTAGATTGCATAACAACGATAACGAAACGCATATGATAACTTAATTACTGCATAACATAAATCATTCGAAACCCTAAAATTTCTACTACATAACGGCGAATAGAATTTGCATATCGATTTAGCGAGTTCGCATATCAGAATTAAACCCTAGCGAACCATAGTGAAATTCAATTGGTAGTTCAATTACATCAAACCCTAATCAAATTTCTATAAATCTAATACATCAAAGTCGAATTAAATCAAACCCTAGTCACATAAGGTCCCCCTTTGTTGATCATACAATTTGAGAGGCAGAAAAAATTGAAAGTCGTTTAATAGATCTAGTGCATATCTAGTAAATCTGATTGCATAACGTCGAAAAAGAAACGCATACGACAACTTAATTAATGTATAACGCCTCAAAATTCGAAACCCTAAATAGCTACTGCATAACGAGGATGCGGAATTGCATATCGATTTTACGAATTCGCATATCAGAATAAAACATCTTGAAACTAACCTTCTTCCATAGAGATTCGTGTGTTGTTGTATCAATCAAACAAGATATGGAATTGTCAAGGAGAAGAACGCAATTTTCAAGCCCTCTGTAAAAGAAAAGATCGTGAGAGAGAGAAGAGAGAAAGAAGACCGTGAAAGAGAGAGAAGATAGAGAGAGAGAGAGAGAAGCGTATAATCAGGAGATTTATTTGGTAATTTTTTCCCTAAATTTCTTTTATTCTAATGCTTTTAATCTCAGCCTTCCATCTACTTCTCATCCAACGCTCTATACTCGTTAACTCCGTTTTACTATAAGGGTGGTCTTACCGGAGCCTCCCTAGAGAGAGAGATTTAGGCTCCTGAGAAACCACCTCTTAGGGAAAAACGGAGTTAACGATTTAGAAGTGTTGGATCAAATTTGGATGAATGGCAAGGATTAACTCAGAATTTTCAATAATAAAAAAACGTTTTAATTTTAGCAATCAAATCTATTCCTCTCTCTCTTCCCTAATTCCTTCTCTCTCGTTCTCTGCAAGCCGTCTCATTCCGCCTCTCTGCAAGCCGTCCTCCTCCGCCTCTCTGCAAGTCGTCCTCCTCCGCCTCTCTCTCTGCCCTAATTCCTTCTCTCCCTCGTTCTCTGCAAGTCGTCGCACCTCTCTTTTTCCCTAATCTCCTCCGAGATAATGTAATCACGAGATAGTAGGATGCACATCACGAGATAATGTAATTACTTTTACAGGACCATCCGACGATGAACATCACGACCAATCACGGCCTTCTTCTTCTTCCCATGAAATTGGGCATCTACCCATCTCCAATTTCCCTCTCAGAAGCCATCAAATCGCAGGAGGAGCAAACGGGGAACCAAACACCGAGTTGAGTATGTGCCCAAACCTGATTTGAGCTCCAAATCCGAATTGGATTTGGAGGCTATCGAGGAGGTCAAAGAGGATGAGAAATCGGAAGGAAATGGTGCAGACGAGGTGGGTGAGGAGAGAATCGATGGATGTGAGACGAGTGGAGGCGTTGATGATGTTTTAGGAAGATTGGATGAGCTGCAATTGGGAGCTAATGAAGTGGAGTTGTCGGAGGAGTTAATGAATGCTAATGATCAGCTGCAAGAAGATGAGGTATAGGATTCATAACCGTTACTATTACTGTGATTGATTATTATTCTAGCTTGAATTGATTTAAGTTTTTCTTGTTGCCAATATGTAGCCAAGAACTTGTTGTGTTGGGTCAATTAATGTGCTCTTGTGAGTCTTACTTGTTATGAGCAGTGTGTAGTCTATCAGGAACTGCAATAATTTTGGGCATGTATGCTTTTCAAATTTAGGATAAATTGGACAGCTTGCAGCAAGTTATCTATGTATGCTTTTCAAATTTAGGATAAATTGGGCAGCTTGCAGCAAGTTATCTATAGTTTCGAACTAAAACAATAAACAGGAGTTCAGATCCCCTTCTTAGATATATGAAAGAATTGGGCCTGCAAATACAAGAGATGCAAATCAAGCAAACTATGACTAAGTTTCTATAAAAACACACTAGTGTATCTTGTAAACATCAAACCTGTTGAATTGAGTGTAGATAACAAAGAATTACTTCAAACTTGCTGTATAAAAACAGGAGATCTGAAACAAGTAATGGTCATTGTGCTTCTAATACATATTGTAGCATCTACAATATCTTCTATGTTCAATGTAACTATGTCAGAATAAAAGGTCTAGCTTATAAGTAGCCTTGCAGGTGAAAACGAGTGCCTGTGGCCAGATCACGTTAACAACTAAATGCTTGAGAAAAACTAAGCTTGACAGTTTAGGAATTCTGAAGCTACGCAATAACATATATTAGTACCAAGAAAATTAGTTGAGCTGATCTAAGCACGAATCATTAGAATCTATACATTTATGCAACACAAAGACTAGCAAGTAATCAATGATGTCACAGATCAAGTGAGTGACCATTGGCACAAGAACAGTTGTAACCTTAATCATCTAAAAGAGTTTACCAACTCAACTGGATGGAGTAATCAATGATTTTGCTAATACCCCAGCTTTAGAAACTTCAGCAAACGCCAAGTAATATTTTACTTTCATAGAAGTACAAATTTTAGAATAAAGAGGACTACTAATACTATATTCATACCCAGTACCATGTTACTGGTTCCAAGTTGAAGATAATTAAGTTAAGATCTCTAAGAAGGCTGAAGGCCCTTGCTTTCTAGGAGCTACTGATTATAATAGCCGGGAATCAACCCAACCCAATTCAATTTCGCATCAATGATGTCACATATAGTGTGTTGATATTCACTTGTTTGTGTGTGATATGCACACTACTTTTTACATTATGCAAATCGAATATAGTGTTTTTGAAGTGCATTCTTAATATGATGAATTTGATGAACAACGATTTGGTGCATATCGCTATGGATTTTGTGCATATCTATACAGATTTAGTGCATATCGCTACGAATTTGGTTCATATCTATACAGATTTGGTGCATAACGCTAAAGATTTGGTGCATATCGCTGCAGTTTTGGTGCATATCTATACATATGTAGTGCATATCACTACGGATTGAGTGCATATCTATAGATATGTGTTGCATTTCAACTAGAAAGTTGTAAACCTTGGAAAATACATTAACACTTATCTCTTAATTAAACTCCATATAAAATACATTGTGCATATCAACTAAATAGGTGTACATTGAGGAAGAATAGATCACCTCATCAATTGGGTTCTTCTGCATACCTGAATCAGTTTTGTGCATATCAATGAACAGTTAGTGCACATCCGTTAACAACAATTGCATATCAAATAAATCCGATTGCATAACAACAAAAAAGAACTTAGGGGCGAAATCGAACATAAATACTGCATAACGACGATTATGAACTGCATATTGATTTATTGTTATCGCATATCATAATGAAACTCTAGCGACTCATAGTAAAATTCAATAGGGCATGCGATTTGAGAGGCGATAAACATTGATAGCAAATCAACACATCTAGTGCATATCATGTAAATCCGATTGCATAATGGTGGGAAAAAACGCATATGACAACTTAATTACGACATAACATAAATCATTCAAAACCCTAAATAGCTACTGCACAACGACAATTACGAACTGCATATCGATTAATTAATTTTGCATATTAGAATGAAACCCTAACAAACCCTAGTGAATATCAATACTTTTCATTTGTGCCTTTCGCGTCAATAACACATTCGGTACCATATAATGCTTCTTCTTCATCATCTGACATACAAGCAACACCATCTTCTGAGGAAGAATAGATCACATCAACAGTTCGGTTCTCCTGCATACCTGATACAGTTTTATGCAAATCAATGAACCGTAAATGCACATTCATTTAGAACAATTGCATACCAAATAAATCAGATTGCATAACCTAAAAAATATAACTTAGGGGTGATTTACATGAAAGAATCTCGTGAATCTAATATGAAAGTCAAATGTCACATCCACTTGGCTAAGAATTCGATTTGAGAGGTGAATGTCATTGTTAGAATCAAAACGTATCTACTGCATATCAAGTATATCCGGTTGCATAACAACTATTACGAAACGCATACGACAACCTTTTTACTGCATAACAGAATTCATGTGAAACCCTAAATTGATACTGCATACCACCGATTCATCTGATGCATATCGTTTTATTGTCGCCGCATATCAGAACGAAACCCTATTGAACCCTAGTTTGATGCATAAATCAAAGTCGAATATACTCAAACCCTCATCAAACCCTAATAAAACCCTACTCAAATCCTATGAATCTAATATACCAAAGTCGATTTTAGCAAATAAATTTGATGCATATCTCGATACTAACCTTCTTCCATGGAGATTTGTGTGGTGTTGTATCAATCAACTATTGTTACCGTCGGGAAGAAAAAACAGGAAGAAAAGAACGACGGAAGAGAGGCAACGTGAATTGATGGAAGAGAGAGAGAATAGTTAAATGCCTTAAATTAAGGAAGGGGTTATGATATTTTTTTCCTTATTTTCTTTTAATTACAATAATTCTAATCTAAGCCTTTCATCTAATCTCATCCTATGACTCCTATTCGTTAACTCCGTTTTACTACAAAAGTGGTCTTACCGGAGCCTTTTCATTTACATACTATTATTGAGATCAACATGTTTGAAAAATGCACTTATTATGAGTTTTCTAGATGTTCCACCATATAAATAACTAAATAAGGGATGCCACAATTTAAATTTTCATTTGTATAGTTTATCAGGTAGGGAAGAAATCATTTGAATAAGAAAACGTCATGTTTGTATTTAATTTTGAATTAATTTTTTAATAGACCGTTGCGATGAAATTTTTGGGCCTTTTATCTATACAAACAACATTTAATAGTTTTGTAATACAAGTTACTTCTCTTCCCTTTTTTCCCTTTTTTTGATCGGCAAGGAATCGGGCCCTTGCAACACAAGCGGGCTCCTATCCCAGCTAATCCTGGGGTCAGATGCACTTTGATGGTGGTGTTATCGAACTCACCACCTAAAGGTAACACTAATACAAAAATTGATATATATCCCCTTTGTTTTACCTCACTTTTAATAAACTGGAGTGGAGCTTGCAAATGGGGGTACCCGGATCCCGGTTATTTCAGAAACCGGGGTGAAAATATTAAAAGTCTTACCCCGGTTATGTATAGATACGGAGTCCCAAAATCCATTGGATCCCGTTTAGAAATGTATCCGGGGGTGAACAACTAAATAATTTCCCTAACAAATAAAAATTACACTAGTCTTCCCTCAGTCTCGCGCTGAAACAAAACCTCAGTCTCTCCCTTCGCACGCTTTCTCTTCAACCCTTCCCTCAGGCGTCTTTCCATTCTCCCTTAGGCTCTTCAACCCTTCCCTCGGTCTCCCTCAGTCTCCCTTCGCGCTTTCTCTCCCTTCCCTCAGGCGTCATCTTCAACCCTCAGTCTCCCTCAGGCGTCTTCTTCAACCTTCCTTTGGGGCTTTCAATAGGTACAAATATCCTAGTTGTGCTGATTTGAAATTGAAGTCAATATCATTCCCGCTTTTACTTTGCATTTGAATCGATGCATAAATTTTAGTTTTTTTGATCCAGAGATGGCTCAGTTTGAGGCTGATTTCATAAATTAGGGATTAGGTTATGGCTTGTTTTGTTTGTATCGGGTGCCCTTGGTATAGCCTAATGAACATTAAGCATATGAGCTTATCAAAAATATCAATGATTCATATGGTTGGTTCAGTATCATTAAGATGTTGCTGGTTGTGTGGGTAATTAAGCAGAGTTAACACTCGTATTCAATAAAAAATTGCTCTCGTATGGTTTTGGATGGAACCTACAAAATATATTTAGGTCATTGTATCCATTTGCACTGTCATGTTGTGTTTGTTTTGGGTAGCTGAATATTAGGGTGCCTCTTGTTGAGCATAAATGAGATCCCATTTCTTTTTACAGAACATAATTAGATTTATATTTTGTCATAATTGAATATCCTTACAGTAAAAGAACATGGTGTGATTAACAGTATGATTGAAGTGAGATTATTGTGTGTTTGATTCTAAATTGATGTCTGCAAATGAGACGGAGTCATCATATTATGATATCTAATCATGATTTTGTCCTAAGAAGCTCTGAGGTTACACCAAAAGTAAAAGTTGTTATTTTTTCTTTTACACATTGTTGGGAATAATTACCATTTTCAGCAACATCTCAGTGATACAGGATGGAAATAATTACAAATGTAAAGGATAATCCAATATATAAAGTCAACTTGTAGCATCTGACCGACTTGTCATGCATAATTAAGTGTCTATTTGAAGCTAATTGAGTATTCTCCTGGTATTCAACAAGTTTGAGGTGACATTCTAACTTAGAAATTTAACAATTCAGAATTGCTGAGGTATAAAATATTTAGAGGGACTTGCAAGAAAAATCTGGATAACAAAAACTCAGCATTGCTTTTTTCTTTCGTTCTGTACTTAATTTAGTTTTTGATAACTAATAGATGTAGTTTGCTGATGGTTTTTCTTTTTATGTGTATCTTATCTCCAGCTTCCCACTTCCCTCATTTGCAGCCTTCACCCAATTTCTTTTGTTGCTGTAAATTAGGAGTAAGATTTTTTAATTTCTATTATGTGAAGAGGAGCATCTGCCCTCATACGGATTACATATTGAGTTGATTCCACAACCCCCGTTGTGCTTCTTGATCCAGTTTCTATGTTTTTATTTTCAGTCTTTGGTTTGTATAAAATGTTTTTTACCGAAATTTCAAATAACATTCACAAATACTCTTTGGCTGCCCTTTTTTTAAGCTTGTTCAATAGGAAATGAATTTTCTGAACAAACAGACTCTTGTATGGTTAAAAGTATATAGAGACGACTTATCTGAACAAACAAAACATTAGATCAGTAAAATAAATCAATATTATATATGCACATGGTGGTATGATTGATTTTTTCTCTACCTATCCTTACCACTTTGCTGAGATCACTGGACGGAAGATTATATTAGAAAATAGTTGTTTCCCAGAAACTATATTTTTCTGTAGTAAAACAATATGCAGATTTAGCTCCTAGTGAACCATTACATTCCAGATTTTCATAGACATCAAATTAATCAGAACTGACAATAAAAGAACAGTTGCATGAAGAATTGACCCCGGTAATCACAGTCTCTTGATAGTTAAGTAGTAACTTATTTCAGCAGTACACCTAACATATATTGAGCACAACTTCTAGCTTCTTGAATCTAAGTTGGACTTCTCTTCTGTTTCTTTCATTTTACTGCACAATCATTTGATGTATCAACATGACATATTTGTAACATGTTTTTATACAACTTTCAGCAAGCTTTTATTTAACTAATTTTTAACATGTTTTTATACAACTTTCAGCAAGCTTTTGAGATTCCTGATAATGCGGATAAGAAATATGTAGTTATGAGTGCGGGAGATAAGTGGAAAGGATTCAAAAAACAGCTTACAAAGGAAGCTTTAGCTAACAAGAGAGAGCCTCCAGCTCAGTATGATTTTATCAGCCAGGCCACATGGGATGAGTTTCTACGACAACGATGCACTAAAGATTTCCAGGTTAGATATGTATGTTATTTTGTTAATAAAGATGTTTAAATTTTCCAGTTAAGTAGTTAACGATGACAGATCACTGTGAAAACAATAGCAACAGATATCCAAATATCCTAGAAGTCCTCCACGTAGATCAAAAACATATATACACTGCCGCACAATAGGATGATTGCAATTAAATGTGTTTCCACAACCTGAATAGTTATAATATTCTTCCTGTATTTTATAAAAGGAAGATAAGAGATTCAGTTCAGTGCATCAACAGTCAGCTTCATTAAATTTAATGGACATAGTTGCCGAAGAAGTTCAATTAGTTTTTAGTCATTTGTTGACTTTTACTGCATGACCTCCAATAATAAACATGTATTATCTTGTAGGAAAAGAGTGAAAAAATAGAGCAAATGCAAGGAAGAACAAATATCCTCACTAGATATCAAGAAAGGGTTATCGTCGTAAAATGAGAGAGATGGTAAGGACTATGTGATTATTATTGATAAGCTTTTTTTTTTGGGTGGAAAGAGAGGCGGCACTCTCGACAATTTTATTCATAAATAAAAATAGGCTAATTTCCCGTTAAGCGGGGGTAGCCAATCACCGAACATCATCCATAACAATAGAAAGTAAAGAACTAGGACAACTAGGAAAGAAATGGAAACCTAAATCTAAGCTAAAGGCATAGTTAGCTAATCCATCCGCAAGACGATTAGCCTCCCTAAGCACATGAGTAACTCAGACCGTCCAGTCCCTAGAAGTAAAGCCATGGCACATACGTACCAGGAAGGAAAGGGGATGAGCGTCAGCAACCCCTTTTTGAATCCATCCCACCACAAGTTCTGAATCCACCTCAAGCACAACAAATTTGTATCCCAGTTCCCAAGCTATGTGAAGCCCATAGTAAACTCCCCAAAGTTTCGCCATAGGAGCCGTACACATACCAATGTTAAGAGCAAAACCTCCCTTCCATTCCCCTCTATAATCCCGGATAGCTCCACCTGCAGTAGCTTTCCCCGGGTTACCCCGAGACGCCCCATCCGTGTTAACCTTAACCCAAGAAGTCGTAGGCTTGGACCAAGACACCTGCTTCCAAACTTTCCGCACCACACCCCTGCTCGTGCATGATTTCTGGAAGATATTCCAGTAATCTTCAGCAATTCTTCTAACGAAGCCGACCTTGTCATGCACAACTCGCCCCCCATCAAAAATAGCTTCATTACGCCAAAAGCCATCCCCACCAAGAAGTAACAGCGAATAAGACCGGCCACTGTTCGCTTCTCGCCTGCCCCATATTCTGATATAACCATGAAAACAGAGGCGCAGCAAAAAATTCCCTTCTGCCTTCTGCCGGAATCAATGCTTCCCAGACCGGTTCAATCTTCGGACAATCCCGAAGGACGTGCAAGATCGTTTTGCTCTCTCTATTACAGATGCTGCACACGTCATCGTCAACAAGGTGTCTCCTGAATCGTTCAACATTCGTGAGCAATTTCTGGCACGTAGTGAGCCAGAGGAAGATCCGAAGTCGTTCAGGAGTTTGCAATTTCCAGATTTTTTCAAACACTCCCACCCATCCCAGGCCAAAGGTGTTGTCTGTAGTAATCAAACGATACGCTAAGCTCACCCTGTATCTCCCATCAGACTCACCTTTCCAAGAGAGGCGGTCTTTTGAGCCCGGTATACCGTCCAGAGCCCTAGCCTCCAACTGAAGTATCTTGTCTTCCTCTAGAAAAATTGCCAGTACGTCCCAGTTCCACCCGCTTCCCGGAATCCACATATTAGCAACCTTCACTCCCTGCAGATTCGGCGGAATGGGAATAAGGGATTGATTGATAAGTGGCTCCTCTCCCAACCACGTATCCTGCCAGAACTGGATCGACTGCCCATCTCCCGGGATCCAAGCCATCCCTTTACTAACGACTTCCTTAAGACCCGTGATAACCCCCCTCTAGACGCGAGATGATCCAGGTTTAACCATAAGGGTATCCAGATTCCGAGAAGCCTCCAATCTGTATTTACCTCTAAGAACTCTAGCCCAGAGACTACTGTCATCATTCAATAACCGCCAGCTGAGTTTTCCAACCATAGCTAGATTCATACTTTTCGGTTTTCTGAGACCTACACCTCCATCAATCTTAGGTCGACATAACTTATCCCAAACCACCAAGTGAATTTTACGTTTCTTAGGGGTGCTGCCCCATAAGAAATTCGTGCAAACTCTCTCCATAGACTGGATGACACTAGTCGGGAGGACTACAACACTCATAATATGGATCGGTATTGCCGCAAGCACGGATTTCGTAAGAGTAATCCTACCCGCGAGGCTGAGAGTGCGTCCTTTCCAACCCGCTAACTTTCCATTGACACGCTCCAAGATCTCAGCAAAGGTCTCTTTATTAAACTTCCTCTGCAAAACCGGCATTCCAAGATATTTCCCCAGATCACAAGTGTACTCCATCCCAGCTTCAGCACTCACTTCCGTCTTCATGTGTCGGTCGACATTCTTAAAGTAAATTTTAGATTTCTCCAGGCTGACCCTTTGTCCCGAGGCAACACAAAACTCCCTCAAGATTCTCCTAATTACCCGGATTTGAGCCACTGATGCTTCAGCAAAAAGTATTAAATCACCGGCAAAGCAAACATGAGATAGGAGGGGTCCCGATCTAGATAATTTGATAGGCTTCCAATCCTTACCAGCAACTGCTCTATCAATCATATGGCAAAGACGTTCCATGCAGAGAACAAACAGATAAGGCGAGAGAGGATCACCTTGTCTAAGACCCCTCGAGGGAACAAGCTCATCAGTCATCTCACCATTCCAGAGAATGCGCATACCCGGGGATTCAACGCAATTCATGATCCAACTAATCCAGTCCAAAGGAAGACCCGCAGCACTTAACGTATCTTTCAGAAAGTCCCATCTAACCCTGTCATAGGCTTTCTCAAGGTCAAGTTTCAAACACATCCAGCCCCTTTTCCCCTGCTTCTTACGCATAGAATGAACAGCCTCCTGAACGATCACTATATTGTCAGAAGTGAGTCTACCCGGGATAAAACTACATTGTGCAGGTCCCACAAGAAGAGGGATGACCCTTTTCAGACGATTTACCATAGTTTTCGTAATCACCTTAAACAGAACGTTGCATAAACTGATAGGTCTAAATTGACCCATTCTTTCCGGTTTCTGCACCTTAGCAATCAACACAAGGAACGCATCGTTCATGGTAGGTGGCAGACGCCCAGTCATGAAAAAATCCTGCACAAAACTGATAACAGAAGTACCCACAATCTCCCAACACCTCTGATAGATAACCGGTTGGAAACCGTCGGGTCCCGGAGCTTTGAAAGCGCCCATGCCCTTGACAACAGTCTCAATCTCAGAACCCAAGAACGGCCTAGAGAGCCAAGCCATGTCCGAATCTGAAAGCAAAGGAAAACCCTCCCTGGGAAGAGCTCTACCTGACTGATTCTCACCCTCAACAGAGAACAAACTACGATAAAACTCGAGAGCCATGCTCTCCAAAGCGATCGGATCAGACTCCCAACTCCCATCGTCCCTCCTTAACGATTCAATCCTGTTGATAAGCTTAAATGTGTATATGTTTTTTGTTGTTCTATTTTAACTGTGTTATTTCAGCTTATTGAAAGAGGAGAAAATCCTGCCACTTCTTCGATTCCTAGAGCGGACTTATGGTTGGCTGCGAGAGAAGCGACAAATGGGTTGTACGATCCTGATGTTAGCAAAATAGCTTCAAAAATAGTAAGTGGCCACTTAATGATAGGTACATAGTGAAAATGGCTGGAATGTATTATCCATGTGTGTTGTTGTATTTGCTTAATATGATTGAATAGGGAAATGTGTTAGTAGCTGCACAATAAATGAGCAAGGAGGACAATGACCAGCTCTTATCTGTTATAGTATAGGGCTGACGAGATTGGTGAGTGCTTTACATTCTTTATACTAAAAATGCCCTATACTCCTTTGTTAAATTTTTGCAAGCAAGCAACCACTTGCTGGTGCCATGTACTTCTGGCTTTGTGTTGTTTTTGTGAAGATGAACATGTATATGGAATTGAATATCAAATACAGGTACTGGATTGGGCAACTGTAATTCGTATTATTAAAAAAACATTTTTTACCCCGGTTTATTACAAAGCCGTGGTAATATCTCTACTACATTAAAAACGTTTACCCCAGTTTTTAAAATAACCGTGGTCCTAGATCACCCCGGTTTTCAAAACAACCGTGGTCCGAGATCCGGAACTCGGTTAACAAAATACGGGGTCCGAGATGTTTATTTCGCCTAGAACCACCACGTTGTCTAAACCGGGGTCCATCCCCCCTTATGTACTAGTGTAAGGGAAGAGCTTTGATAGATTAAAGATAATTGAGGACTAATCTTGTATTTACCTTTGTACCCTTATTGTATCATGAGGGAGGATCCGGTGAAAATAATTCTTACAGGTGCGAAACGTGAACCGTGAACATTAGTATCTTATATGTGCACCTATAGTACTAATTTACATATAAGGTTCACAGTTAAGCTTATATGTGAACCTTAACTGTTCATAGTTAAAGTTCAAATATAAGATTGTAATGTTCAAGGTTTTACATATAAGATAGTAATGTTGACATTTAATGTGAGTTCACATTTCATACACTAAGATATGTTTTCACCTGAACCCCCTCATTGTATCCTTTGTATACTCCAATAACACTCCACCCCATTTTGGGGTTCACATCATAACATGGTATCAACTTGGTAAACGATCCTTCTCTTTTCCATAGCAGCCTTCCTCTCCTTTCCTCATGCATCTACCTTTTGTCTCCTCTACTTGTCTTCCCTGACCAAAAGCTCCCTTACAACACCCTTATTCACATGTTGAATATCAAACTCTCAGCCTCCAATTTCATGTTATGGAAGGCTAAGTCACCCACATTCATAGGGCTAATTTTTTTGGGGGGGTATTTGGACGGAACCACTCCTTGTCCGCCCACCCCTGTTTCGCCCCAACTCCGGTTGATCCCGTAGTTGGCGGCGTCGTTGTTGCAAAGACATCCTACGATACCTCTCTTCTGATTTTGAAGATTGGGTTGTTGAAGATCAGCGCCTCTTCAGTCCCCTCTTCTCATCGCCTCAGCAACCTACGATACCTCTCTTCTGATTTGTTGCTTCTTTTCAGCACAACAAGTGTCAAGTCTCTTTTGAACTATGGCATGCTCGTCTGGGACATGTGTCTAATAATGTTATTTCTATATTAAGCAAAACTGACATGTTGTCTGTCTCTTCCTTATTACCTAAACCTCATACTTGTGGCTCTTGTGTTATGGAGAAAGGTCACAAATCGTCTTTTGTTGAGAATTCTAGGTGTGCTTCGCATGTTCTTGATTTAGTTCACTGTGACATGTGGGGTCCTTCCCCCGTATTATCTAGAAATGGATTGGATTATAATGTTCTCTTTGTTGATGATTTCTCACGATTCACTTGGGTGTATCCGCTTCGTCGGAAATCTGATTTTTGTTGATACATATCTCCAATTTGAGGCGTTTGTTGAAAATCAATTCTTTGCACGTATCAAGGTATTTCAAAGTAATGGTGGAATCGAATTTCTTCGTCATGCTCGCTTTGATGAGTCATTATTTCCCTTTGCTACATATGTTTTCTCTTCTTTGGATGTATTTGCTTTTGTTGATCAGGATATGCCTGTTTCTTTGCCAATAGTTGTCTCTGAGCCTCTGTCTCCTTGTCAGTTGTGTCCATCTGACATGCCTATTCATGATTCTGACACCCCTGCTTTGCCTTCCTCTTCTCCATTATCTACGTCCTACATTTCATCTTCGTCCTTATCTGACTCTTCTAACATGCCTGAACCACCACAAGTGCAAATTCATCGTATGGCTACTTGATCTCGTACAAGTTCTCTTCGTCCTCGTGATTTCCCTGATTATGAGGTTTATGGCTTCCTTGCGGCTCTTCTTTCTCAGACTGAACCACAAGATAATCACACTGCTCTTCGTGATCCCCAATGGGTGACGACCATGGATGAAGAGATGGATGCACTTCGTCGTCAACATACTTGGGATCTCGTCAGTGGGCGCCAAATTGTTTTGAGTAAAAAGATGGGCACCTAAATTGCCTTTTTAGTAGGGCGACAAGTCGATCGAACACACTGTCGTCAAACGAGTAACACCGATCTTAGATGGACAGAACTACAAATGGTACTAAAGGCAAGTTTAGAGGACAAGTAAAGGAAATGAACCATGATGTTTTATTGATTTGATAGAATGAAATGACAATTGAGATAGTGACAATATTGACCAAGGCAAAGAATTGCAAGTGTAGGCTATTAATTTCACACGTCTTTTCTTCATTATACGCTCTTCCTTTTATAGCGTTCTGGCTCAGCTGAATCCCTCCTCCAACATTGTGGCGTAAATGGGAAGATTTCTCGACGATCATTTCGACGAATTTATCGGGTAATAAATGTGCAACGGTCCGATTTGACTTTGTTTTTGACTTGGTTTTGTTAATTCCTCTCGACAATATCTTGACTCCAATGGGCCTTCCAGAATCACTGATTTTTTGGGCTCAATATCCAGATTAATTTTATTGGGTGTCTTGTACGAGCACGACCATTGAAATATGGGCCCAACAAGTTTGACATTAATAATTTGTATGAAATTTTAATAAACTATATATTTTAATAAATATGTTTTGATAAAATGATGTACATGCACATAATGCACATTCATAAAATATTTTCGTAATTGATATTTTCTCATTTCAAAAATGGCTCCACTTTATTCACATGTATATGTTATGACTTATGATTTTCGAGTACACTTCTTAGAAAAATATTATGATATGTATATAAGTATATTACTTATATTTTAGTGATTTCTTTGAAACTCATAATTCAAGTAAAACTAAAACTAAAGCTAGACCAAAAAAGAAAACCTTTACTTTACTGTTGGTCTTTTATTAGGTAATGTGGAGTTTGAGAATTGGCCCTTTTTGTTCTTTTATTCTACTTTGCCTTATTATCTCTTCTTTTCCTTCATTAATATTTCTTTGGCTTATGGAAAAAAGTTATCGTTTCTCCCCATTCTTTTCTTGGCTTTCTTGCATGCATGTGTAAGTGTATTATTGTATAAATGTAGCTTTGTCTCTAGCTTTTACGTGTATTTTCATGCAGTTCTACTCATTTAACTTATATGCATGGGCACTTAACGAGTTTGACCACTCAAAGAAATAACAGGAATCCAAGGTTGAATAAAACCCTAAAGCTCTTCTTTCACATACCATTGATAAGGTCATACCCTCTTTAGTCTTTACCTATGCTTTTCTGCAAAAGTAAAGGCTGGCTCTTTAAACGTTACCCTAAATTGAAAATCTGGAAGAAGAAAAAAAATACATCCTTCAGTATGGCACCTTTTTTTTTGGTGAAGTTTTTTTTTTTGTGTGGTGAAGGCCAGTATGGCTACTTGCCTACTTGATCGTGAGTTGTATGATAAAAATTATGTATACAAGTACAATATTTGATTGCCCGTTTGCTTAAAACATTCAACTTCGTATGTGTAAAGTAAAAAAAACGAAGGTAAACAGAGAATCTTTGAATGTTGTGGAGTTTCTTTTCTCTACATCTTTAGCCTTTGCCATTTGTTGACGAGCTAGCTTTACTATAAGTTGCTTTTATGTTAAAGCTCTTGCAATTGATCTTTTGATAAAGATTACTCTTTCAATCTTCTTGACTTGAAAGACAAAATTGATTATCAAAATATACAAATTAAATTGATAACACAAGATGATAAATCGATCATGACAAAATTGAAAAGCTATGTATATTACTATCCCAAACTTATTTTTGGTTGAGAAATACACTTCTATGTTGTACCATGTACTCCGTATTAAACTATATTATGATATAATGTGAATTATCTATAACTATTGTTGCAACATGTTCATCATACTTCCCCCGTCCCTTTAAGTCAGTCTCATTGTGTCCTTTGCGCTTGGAATAAGACAAGTCTAATCAAAACAAAAGTATAAGTAATGGTACAATAAATCATAAAATCCAACCAATAGGAAATTTGATTAGATGGAAAAGGTTGATTTGATTGATAAAGTGTTGTTTAGATATGAATAAAATAAATAAAGTAAGAGTATTATGAAAAAAAATTAATGAATAGAAATGAAAATGAGACTAACTTTAGAGGACGCCCAAAAAGAAAATGGGACTAACTAATTAAAGGAACGGAGGGAGTAATTGGTAACATCTTTAGGGATTTAAAGGCATCCACAATGGAGGTTTTATGAGTTTCTAAAACTTGAAAAATAAATGGAAATAAAAATAAATGGCAGAAAATGTCAGAAAATTACATTATAAACTCACCTTGATTCTAGAGTAGTTTCTCTATTAAGAAACTCATTTCTTAATAAGAAATTCATGGAAAAAAAAAGCTAAAAATTAAGATAAGAAACTCAAATTGAATTTCTCCATTGTGAATGCTCTAATAATAATCCTTTAGCTATCTTTTACTCCGTACTACTTTTCCTTTCTCATGGAGTAGTAGATATGTACGTGTCTATTTGATCAGTCAAGTCGGATTCTAATTCGATTATTTCAATCATAGAGCTCATGTGACATTTTTACACAAAGCAATCCCAGTAGATTGTTGGAATTACTATAAATGCATCATTGTGGATTTTCATCATATAATTATAATTATATTATACATGTATCGATCATTATACAAATATGCACAATTTACACATTATGTATTACAATTGTTCGCACTTTAAACAAAAATAATTGTAAACAACAACACCCTGATGTTATCATTTTTTAATAACGGATGATGATTATATATACATATTTTTTACTACATTTAAAATAATTAAGATCATCTTGAATCATGAAATTAGGAGTTTAATTATTTTTCTCTTAGAAAAAAAATTGAATTAAAATATCTAATTCGTTAGTATTTTGAAATTCATTTATACTCCCTCCGTCCCTTAATGTTCTTCCCATTTCATTTTGACACATTTGCCGAGACACGTTTTGCGTCGTTAATATCTCTTATTATATCTTTCTAAAAATTATAAAATTTTGATATTGTTAAAGTACTCAATGAGACGAACAAAACAAGATCCCGCATGACTATATTTGTTCTTATAGATTGAGAATAATCTAGCGAATTGTATTAAATTGTGAATAGTGTAAAAATTGGAGATGAGAAGAACATTAGGGGACGGAGGGAGTATAACTTCAATTTGATTGTTATGTTAAACCTATAAAAACGATTTTATAAAGGGAAAAGTCTCACAAGATACACCAAAAAAACTGAAAAGTTTTGCACTCTCAAATCAAATGACACTCACCGGAGAGCCAAAACTTTGAAAAATCATTGATTTAAACATGGAGTATTCAAAATCATGACATGATTGATGACGAAAGCATTTGGGTAGCCTGCCCTGCATTCTGCAGCCAGCACAGGCATCAAATCCGCCGCTCTTCTCTCTGCCTCTGTTTCTGCCTTCTATTCTCTGCACCTACTATACCAACCAATACGACGTCGTCTTACCTCCAAAAAAAGTATAAAACCCGAACCTCTATTCTTCCTTCTTTCCTCCTCCCACCATCACTCAAGTCTCAAGCAAGTAACAGAGAGCCTGCACAAAAAGCTTCTGAAACGCCATTTTCTCAACCACTCGCCGCCCTCAAACGAATCAAATTTTACAAAAGCTAAAGCTAAAAAATCAAACAAAAGCTTCACATGATTTCCTGCTTTCTCACCCCTATAAAACTCTCCAAACCTCCTTCTTCGTTTCTTCAAACCTCATACACTCTTCCCAGACTTATTTCATCTTCATCCATGGACTCCTTTGCACTACCTAAGATCTGGAATCCCCCTGCCGGCTCGCTCTCCGCCGATAGGTGTCTGATGTCAGTTGTCGAAGCCATGGAGGAAGAAGAGGACTCCTTCTTCGAATTGGAGTTCACTCTTCCGGATTACGACTCGGCGGATCAAAAGATCGGCAGGATTGGGGATTTTATCTCCTATGAGAAGCCGGTTCCGAGGACAACCAGATCCAAGCCTTCTCAGTCTCCGATGGCGATTCTCAGGCAATCGGCTCCGAAGCTTCGAGTCTTCATGTTCGGGAAGCCGATTAAGAGATCCAAGCCGGAGAAGTCGTCATCCGACTCACCGAGACGAAAAACTAGGGTTAATTTCACGCTGAAGCTGAGGATCGAGGACACCGCTTCTTCCGCCAAGAAGAAAGAGATGGATGGATTCTGTAAAAAGTACCTGAATCTCTTCAAGAAACCTCTGTACGTTAAGCTCTCAAACACGAATTCGAACTCGAAGCCGAGAGAATCGTTTGATGGAGCAGCGTTGTTTTCATTGCCAAGGAAGAGCGAAGAGCGACCAGTGAAAAGGTTAGGGAAGTGCAGATCGGCGGGAGCGTTGCTGGTCGGCGCTACCTTACCGACGGGATTGAAGGACGATTCTCTAACGCAGCAAAATGACGGGATTCAAGGCGCCATTCTCCACTGCAAACAATCTTTCAGTTCTTCCTCTAAAGGTACAAATCCAAATCACCTCCAGCGTTTGTTCAAACTACAGATCTTAGATACGGTTTTTGAATTTTGAATTGTTTGAAATGCAGAGCGACGCAAGATGTCCAGATGCGCCAGCGATACGTCACATGAGAAATCATTTCAAAGGACTGAGTAATTCGCCATGGGCTGTGATTGTCTGTGCAGCACAGACAATCAAAGTATGATGCAGAAATGACGATAGGATTTGTTTTTTTGTTTTTTGGATGATTGTGCTTTGACTGTTGCAACAAACATGAGATTTTGAGTAGAGGTTTGTTGTGGATTTAGTTAGGTAGGTGATGTGTGATGATGATGATTGTTGATTGCTGAAGGAGGAAGACGACCAGTGACGAGTAGCGGGGTCATTTTGTGTCGATTGTAAAGTTTGTCAATGTATGAATACAGTGTGAAAATGGTGATTATTGTGTGACAAATGCTTGCTCCAAAAAATTCTCTTTCACACACACTAGTTAACCGGCGCGTGCAGTATGGGAGGTGATTCAATAGTGGTGTAAGACCCGCGTCCTTCGTCGATTTTGAATAAATGCAAAATTATTATTTAAGAGACATAAAAAGAATTCATACATCAAATATGAATATAATCTATCTTATCTATTAAAGCTTATCATTAGTGTAAGACATATGTTTTATTGGTTCTCTTTAATTCTGGCCCTACAACATTCATGTGACAATTTTTTATTGGTTCTCTTTTAATTGTTTTAATTTTCTATTTGACTTAAAATAAAACATTATCATCTAATCACTTTTTAGGTAAATATATACATATAAATAACTTCTAACAAATATGACTACAAACTATACTATTAAAATAAAATATTACTTAAACATTTATTACATTAAGGTGTCATATCTTATAATATACAGGGTTTTTCACTTTTTTTCTAAAGCCCTCATCAATTTTAGCCTTTTATAAAGATTAGATCCAATTTCCAATTTTAGCTTTTTTATTAAATTGTTTGATAGATAATTTTGATAAATTATAATAAAAATATCAATTTCTAGGTTAGTAATTTACTAAAGTACTTATAATATCCTTTCAAAAAAAAAAGTACTTATAATATAATCATCATAACTTTCCGGGAAAGCAGCGCGCATAAACCCTAACGCCATCGCCGACGAGGGTTTAAGCCTCAGAGATGCCGTCGGCGAAGTCGAGCAGCAGAAAATCCAGATCCAAATCACGCCTTATATATTAAAGTTGAGCCTTTTTGAGTTCTTAGAGAAAGTTTAGGAAAATTGTTAGGCTATTTATTTATTTTTTTAAAACATTATTAACATATTAACAAATTACATTAAGAAAAATAAAATCATTAATTTGAAGCAAATTATTTTCTAGGTTTAAGTAAACTTAATCTATCTAATTATTATTCATCTATTTTACTTTTGATATATAATGAAATTTGAAGTAGATATAAAACTATAAATATCTAACCATGTTAAAAAATTACAAGAACTTAATAACTCATTATCAATTATATTTTTAATTATCCAATAAAAATTTGATAGGTAACCAATGAAAAAATACATAAATATATTTTATTTATCATAGGTATTTATTGAGGTTGTAGCAATATAAAATATTATAAATTATATAAAACATATGCCATGCGCGGGAATTTGTCGATTTTGAATAAATGCAACATTATTATTTAAGAGACATAAAAAAATTTCATACATCAAATATGAATGTAATAAATTAGTTATTCAATAGCTGCAACATTATTATAAACTAAGTCTATTAAGGACAAAAATCTGGAATCCAATAACAGAAATGTCGATGCATAAATATGATTGAGGAAGAGGCCAAAGATTAGCAATAACAAATATTGATGCTGGTAGTGATTGCGCTCCAATCCTACTATTTCTTCATGACTTTTTATTTTAAAACCTGTATTCTCCTGCAAAAAAAAATTACGCTTAGGGATAAATATTGAATGATGAGATGACTCTATTGACTAACTAATATTCAATTCATATGTTGTTACTTAAATAAAAATTTGCCTTATAATTGTAATAGTCATCTAAGTAGAGTATCCACCATCAAAATGAAGTAACTCGGAAGTTTGAGATAGCACGAAGAATCATAATATCATCACGATAACCTATTGACATTAAAAATACAATTACTAAAGGAAGAGGCTTGACTATTGACAATAAAAACAACTACTAATAAAGATTAAGTTTACCTCATATTATCGAAAACCTCCTTGTATACCACATTTATTGTCTCATTAGATGTGCAATTGTCTTTATCACATATCAAAACAGTCAAGCCATCTCTGCTTGTAACCCTTGAAAATGCAACATATAGCTGGCCATGAGTAAATACCGGTCTTGGCAGAAATAGACCAACTCGAGATAGAGACTGCCCTTGACTTTTGTTGATAGTCATGGCAAAACAAACCATGAGAGGAAATTGTCTGTGTCTCAATCTGAAAGGCAATGTGACATCTGCGTTACTGAAGAAAATACTTTAAATGAAACATTATAAATCTCCACCTAACAGCAGAACAAAATTTCACATGCCGAGAGAGCAAAACTCGGATATGACAAACCTACGCATCTGGATATAAATTGTAATATGATTTGTCTAGGTAGTTTCTAGGAAGTAAATATTTACCTTTTCCATTGATAAGAGTTTTTTGAACTCTTCAATCAGCTCCACATCATCTGTCATGTCCTTGACAGTATATCCAGATTTTTCTCTGTAGTGTAAATTATCATCTTTAATTTCTATCTTAAACAAAAATTCTTTGTTTACGAAGAAAGTTAAATCCTCAGGAATTGCATCCAAGTCTTTATGCTGTAAAATTCAAGTACATAGTTAGAAATATAATTTTTCATAAAGAATAAAGGTTGAAGCAAACTGATTTTATTACCTCATCAATAATAGTTGTAGCAGCCTTCCCCACAAACTTCTGGACAATTTTGTCAAACAAAGTAAACGTTCCAATGTTGACACCATCATCGCATACAACTAACTTGATTTTATATCTGCATAAATTAGTTTTTTTTTATTAATTAATGTAACTTATGAAGAACAAAAAAAAGAGTTTTTAAACAATGGGTGAAATAAGAGAATAATAATTAATGTAAACAAAAAAGCATTACCTTAGAAGCGGAGTAATTGGGTGAAATAAGAGAATAATCGATGAATTGATGATGAAGTTGGGAAGATTGTAGCAAATGGGGGTGATTGGATCCAGGTCTTAGGAATTGAGAAATCCTCCTTAAACCCAACATCGATCTGCGCAATGGAATTGAAGGCGAGATTAGGGATTGGATCTGGAGTCGATTCCAGAAGCAAGAAGGAATGAGTATGGAGTCGATTTGGTGGGATCTGGAATTGAAGGCGGGATCTGCGCAATGGAATTGACGGAAGCGGAATGCTGGATGGAGAGAGCTCGAAGAAAAGAGGAGAGAGCTAGAAGAAAAGCGGGGAGAGAGAAACGAAGTGAGGTTACGGGAAAAAAAAATAATAATGATAAGAGCCAATCAAAAATTGCCACATGGGAGGTGGTAGGGCTAGAAGCAAGGAGAGAGCTCTAAAAGGCTCAGCTTTAATAGATAAGATAGATTACAACGGTTCAAACAAACTCATGTAATTAGATCTAAACTTACGCTAGTAATATAATACTGTAGAACGTTGATAACTTATAACTTAGTGCACTATATCGATCTTGCTTTTAACACATTTGTCAAAACACGTTAAGTACATTCACAATGGAGATCCTATGGGTTTCTTAAACTTCAAAAATAAAAGAAAATAAAAAGAAATGACAAAAAATGTCACAAAGTGGGGAAGAAACACACCTTGGTTTCTAGAGTAGTCTATAACTAAGAAACTCATTTTTCTCACAAAAAAGAGAGGAAAAAAAAAGCTAAAAATAATAATTAAGAAACCCAATACTCTAAATATACGATGATAAAAATTATAGTTTTTTATATTGTCAAAGTATTCATTGAGGTGAATTAAACGAGATCTCACATGCCTATATTTATTTTTATATATTAGAAGAAAATGAGATGATACTCTTGGTTTATGAATAGTGTCGAAAAAGCAAATGAGTCTTATATTATGGGACGAAGGTAGTATATAGCAGTACATATATATAGCAGTAAGTGAATACGTCTTGAAACAAATATAGTATGAGTGCGGGTCTATTTATAAAGCGCTTTAAGATAATAAATAAGAATGAATTTTAGTCATCGGATGTCTAGTAACTAAGATTAAACTAGTTACCCCTACTACAAGTAGGGGTGGGTGTGGTGGTCCGACGACCTCCCAGTGGTTGTCCGGCGGCGGTCCGACAGAGCACCTGCAACGGTTCAAAAATAAATGAAAGTTAAAGTCTAAGAATAAATGAAAATTAAAGTTTAATTCAAATTGGTGAACATTTAAGTATAATTTGATGAGCATTCAGTTGAGTATGTCAAATTAGCATTTTGATAAACATTTATGAACAACTTAATGAACATTTAAGTCAATTGTAATGAACTTTTGTAACGAACATTTCACTACATCCTTGTCAACATTTAAGGATGACTTGATAAACATTTAAATATGACATGATTAACATTTAGTTACAATCTGATGAATATCAAATGTTTTTTACTCGAAATTATATTAAAGTGGTGTTCCACATAAGTGGTGGCTTCATGGTGGGCCAGTGGTGGTTCAGTGGAGGTCGGTGGTGGTCCGTTGTTTGTCCAAATAACATGAATATTTGAGTGTAATAAAACTTGATGAGCATTTAAGTATAATTTGATGAAGATTCAATTGAGTATGTCAAATGAACATTTACGAACATTTTGATGAACAACTTGATGAACATTTAAGTCAATTGTAATGCACTTTTGAGTAATGAACATTTTATTACACCCTTGTGAACATTTAAGGATGCCTTGATGAGCATTTAAGTATGACATGATGAACATTTAGGTACGTTTTGATGAAAAATCAAGGGTTTTTTTACTCGAAATCATATTAAAATGGTGTTCTTATAAGTGATGTGCTAGTGTTGGTTCGGTAGAGCTTCGTCGTTTATCCAAATGACATGTACATTTAAGTGTAATAAAACTTAATGAACATTTATTTAAGTATTATTTGAAACTCTTATTGACACCAAGATTTGATTTAACACAATTCATCATGAGTTCTTGATGAAATGGAGTAACTTGCCTTTTTCCTTTTGAAAATACCATATGGGACAACTCCAACATAGCATGTGCATGAATACACTCCAGTTTCGTAACACGGTAACCATCCATACCTTCTTACTTGAGCCAAAGCTTAGCTTCACATCCACATCTATTAGATATTCTCCTCCTCTTCACAACATCTCCATCATTCGGGACAACACGGTTGAACTCAGAATATGGAGATACACTAGTAGAAAAAACACCTGTTGCAGCCCCCCTGTTGAGGCGGTCACCTTAAAAACCGACGCAAAAAGTCTTATTCTACTATCTGTTGAGGCGGTCAGTCGTTTAGTTCGCTGCAACAGGTACTTTAGAGGCGGGCAAATATCCGTTCGCCTCAAATAATATTTGTGTTTTTGACTTGTTGAGGCGGTCAGTCAGGCGCCCGCCTCAACAGAGCCCAAACATTAGAGGCGGGCAGTAAGACGCCCGCCTCAACAGATGCGTAAAAACAATTAGAGGCGGGCAGTCATGCGCCCGCCTCAAAATATAACAACAATTAGAGGCGGGCAGTCGTGCGCCCGCCTCAACAGATGCCGCGTAAAAAACATTAGAGGCGGGCAGTCATGCGCCCGCCTCAACAGAGGGTTAAAAAAAATTAGAGGCGGGCGCATGACTGCCCGCCTCAACTGCTTCTGAAATTAATTAGCGCGAACGTACTGCAGCTTCATTTCCTTCGTTTAATTTCAGTCGACTGCGCAGCATCCTCCTCCTCTTCGCAGCCTCCTCCTCGCCGCTTCCTCCACGTCTCGCCGCCTCCTCCAACTCACCGCCTCCTCCTCGCCTCGCCGCCTCCTCCTCCTCCTCCAGCTTTCGTCCTTCGAGTCATCGAGGTAGGTGAAACTTCCTCCTTTGCAAATTGTTTTCGGATTTTGATGTGCATGAGTTGATTCGTTTTGTGGTATGAATGGTTGATTTTTGTTGTTGTGGGTGATTAGTCCCTTATTTGGTGGAATTTTGATTGATTATGTTGTTTTGGTTCTTTAGGAAATTTTGATGCACTCCAAGTGTTCGGTAAAATGCCTAAACGAAAATTTAATCTTAATCTTGTCAATTTTACTAGTTCTTGTTAATACCTTTCATGTATGTTTAGGATTATGCTCTACCTCTTGTCTATATAGTCAATTCATTTAACTAAACTTAATTTTGTCACTTTTTAGCATGACTTGATAAAAATTGTAGGAAAGCAAATGAAATATGTCGATGAGTGATTTTAATGAGTTTTGCATGAGATATTGTTTTGTTAGCTAGATATCCAAATAATTTTATTTTATTTCAATGAGTGTTTTCAATGTTATGTATGTATTGGTCTTTCTACAGTTTTCTCTAGTTATTAGAAATGAGTCGTCGTTGGATGTACGGTGATCATACTACAGCTGAATATTTGAGTGGGGTTGGGGAGTTTATTAGATGTGCTTTAGCCAACCAACAGAGTACAAAAGCCGAAAAAATCTATTGCCCCTGCCGTGATTGTAACAATGTAAGGAGGGTAGCAGACATTGATGAGATTGAGGATCATTTATTTCGTCGTGGGTTTAAGCAAGATTATCATGTTTGGTTTTGGCATGGAGAGAAAATACCTGATCGTCCAAGTTCTAGTGTAAACGAATTTGATCTTCAGGTAGACAGTGATGAGAGTGATGATAACATTTCTGAGAATTATGAGATGGATGATGATGATGATGATGAGCAAGAGGATGAAATGAATGAGATGATGGATGGGGTGAGAGATCGCTTGGATGAACGACCTAAGGTGTTAGAACAACTAACAAAGGCTGCTGAGACGCCTTTGTATCCTGGGTGTACAAAATTTACCAAGTTAGAAGCTTTGTCAATGCTATACAACTTGAAATCGAAGAGTGGCTGGACTGATTCGAGTTTCACGACCTTATTGGAGTGGTTAAGTGAAGTTTTGCCGGAAGGCAATGAGTTGCCCACCTCTACCTATTATGCCAGGAAAGTGATGTGTCCCTTTGGCTTAGAGGTTGTCAAAATAGATGCTTGTCCAAACGATTGTGTTCTTTACAGAAAAGACCATGAAAATTTGGATGAGTGTCCAAAGTGCGGTGTATCTCGTTACAAGCGTAAAGGGGTAAATTCCGCTAAGAAGGGGCCGCCGGCTAAAGTTATGTGGTATCTTCCAATCATAGATAGATTTAAGCGTTTGTTTTCATTAAAGAAACAAGCAAAAAATCTGAGATGGCATGCAGAAGGGAGGAAGAAAGATGGACTCCTTAGACATCCTGCTGATTCTCCTCAATGGAGAAATATCGATAAGAAATATCCTGAATTTGGCAAGGAGGTTAGAAATCTGAGACTTGCTCTGTGTACAGATGGTGTGAATCCTTATGGCACTCTAAGCACTCAGCACAGCACATGGCCGGTTCTTCTTGCGATTTATAATCTTCCTCCATGGTTGTGTATGAAGCGCAAGAATATCATGTTATCACTCCTCATCTCGGGGCCTAAGCAACCTGGAAATGACATAGATGTGTATCTAGCGCCACTCATAGAGGATTTGAAATTATTGTGGAATGAAGGTGTTTCAATGTACGATGCACACACCAACTCAGACTTCACACTGCGAGCTATGGTTTTTTGTACCATAAATGATTTTCCAGCATATGGAAACTTGTCTGGGTACAAAACCAAAGGAGAACAAGCATGCCCAATATGTGAAGAAGACATGGAACCCACATACTTGAAACATTACAAGAAAAATGTGTTTGTAAAGTACAGGAAGTTCCTTAGTCGGTATCACCCTTATCGTAAGAAGAAGAAAGAGTTCAATGGTCACACCGAGGAAGGAGTGGCTCGTGCACCTTTAACGGGATCGCAGGTTTATGAACGTATTAAAAATGTTGAAACCAAATATGGCAAGTTCATGAAGCCCAAGTCTAAAAAGGGTGTTTTATGGAAGAAATTATCTTCACTATGGGATCTTCCTTATTGGAAAGATTTGTCGGTTCGTCATTGTCTCGATGTGATGCACATTGAAAAAAATGTGTGTGATGCTATTATTGGGACTTTGCTACACATTCCCGGAAGGACTAAGGACAATAAGAAAGTTCGGAAAGATATGAAAGAGAGGAATATGCGTCCAGATTTGTGGCCCGTGAAAAAAAAGGATGGTAAAAGGACTTTTCTTCCTCCGGCGTGTTACACAATGTCAAGAAAGGAGAAAAAGACGTTTTGCGAGTGCTTACATGGCATTAAGGTGCCATCGGGATATTCATCTAATGTAAAACGTCTAGTTTCTCTCTCAGACCTGAGGTTGATCGGTATGAAGTCTCATGATTGTCATGTACTGCTTAATGTTTTCTTGCCAATTGCACTTCGTGGGATATTGCCGAAACACGTGAGGCATGTTATAACAAAACTGTGTGTGTTTTTCAGTTCGATATGTGCTAAGGTGATTGATCCAGAGAAACTGGATAGTCTGCAAGATGATATCGTTGAAACTTTGTGTCGATTTGAAATGTACTTTCCGCCCTCTTTCTTTGATATAATGGTGCATTTAATTGTCCATTTAGTGCGAGAAATCAAGTTATGTGGCCCGGTGTTCTTAAGATGGATGTATCCCTTTGAGAGATATTTTGGGTCTTTAAAAGACAAAGCAAAGAATCCGGCGAATCCAGAGGGTAGTATAATTCGGGGAATCTTTCATGAAGAGATATGTGAATACGTAGCTGAATTTTTGTCGAGGCTTGAGCCAATAGGCCTTCCGAAATCTCGTCATGTAGGGAGGCTTGAAGGGGTGGGAGTAATTGGTAAAAAAGTAATCTCGCCTCCTTCTGAAAGGAAGAATAAGGCACATCTTTGTGTGTTGCAGCATCTTACAGAGGTCAGTCCTTACGTAGATAAGCATGTGCTTGAATTGCAACATAATAATCCTAAATTTAATGAAAGGGCATTGATGCGGGAACATAATCGCTCATTCGTTGATTGGTTTAAGAAGGAAGTAGCTGAGGAACTAAAGAAAGGGCATGATGTTTCTGATACAGTCAAGTGGTTAGCTCGAGGTCCTCGTCTATGTGTTCGGTCTTATGAAGGGTATGATATCAATGGGTTCACATTCTACACGTCAAGACAAGATGAAAAGAGTGTGGTGCAGAATAGTGGAGTGAAGGTTGTTGCATCATCTAGGGTCTATGCAAGCGCTAAGGATAAAAGACCGGTTGATGCGACACAATCGTATTACGGTGTAATCGAAGAAATATGGGAGCTTGATTACAGCAGTTTTGTGATTCCTGTTTTCCGGTGCAAGTGGGCCAACAACCATAATGGGGTGAAACAAGATGATATTTACCCGGGTTTAACGTTGGTAAACTTTGACCGATTAAGTGAGAGTGACGAGCCATTCATTCTAGCGTCACAAGCTAAGCAAATTTTCTATATCGTAGACAATGTTGATCCTAGATGGCGTGCAGTTGCACAAGGGAAAAGGCATATTCTCGGTATTGATGATGTTCTGGATGAAGATGAGTATGACAACTACGATGACTCACCCCTGTTATCAACTGTTGTTCAACCATTACCAGAGGAGGAAGATGCAAATAATACTAATCACATGCGCACAGATCATAGGGAAGGAATATGGGTTTCAAAGCGCAAATGAATAAGATGACTCTGCTTCTGATCTGATTCCGGTTTGCTTCTGATCTGATTCTGATATGATTATGATTTGCTTATGGCGTGCTTCAGTTTTTCTTCGGTTCTGATCTGATTTTGATATGATTCTGATATGATTCTGGTATGATTCTGATTTGCTTCTGGCGTGCTTCAGTTTTTCTTCGGTTCTGATCTGATTTTGATATGATTCTGATATGATTCTGATATGATTATGATTTGCTTCTGGCGTGCTTCAGTTTTTCTTCGGTTCTGATATGATTTTGATATGATTCTGATATGATTCTGGTATGATTCTGATTTGCTTCTGGCGTGCTTCAGTTTTTCTTCGGTTCTTCCCTTGATTCTGGTTTGTTTCCCATCTTATCTATCATTGAAATATGTTGTGCTGCTAGAATCTTTAATGTATATTTAGTATCTTTAATCTTTATGTATACTCATTGTTTTCTTGCTTATGATGCAGGAGTGTATTTGTCAGTGTTAAAATGCATAACCAATTTGTTGCTGGAAGTGATTCGGAAGGTGACAGTGATCCAGTTATTCCTCCTACAACAGTTGACGAATCACTGGATGCTAGCACGATTACAAAGATTGTCCGTGGTCGATCCAAAGGAGTCAAGGCAAAAAAAGCTATGTTCCTTGAGTATAATGAGCTTAATATCCCTGATGGAAAGTGGTCGGCGGAATACGGGAAGCAAGTTGGAACTTGTGCTGCTAGAATTAATATTAATGAGAAAGAATACCGAAAGATAGATGAGCAAACAAGGAAGGGGTTTTGGGAGGAGACCAAGGTAAAACGTTGGATATGATTTCACATGTTTTTAATATATACTATGTTCGATCATAATTTAACAGTTTCTGAAAATTGGCAGCTTTTGTTCCACATTTATGATGATTCGAGTAATTCAAGGGAAAAATATTTTCACCATGGTGTGGCAAAACGATTTCGAGATTTCAAGAGTAAGTTGGTGCGTCGATGGATCACTAAAAAAGAAAGGATGCCGAAGACACAGTCATCCAAGATGCCTTGGGAAGTCTATGACCACATCACAGAGGAAGATTGGAACACATTTGTTCAACAATACTTCATGCCGGAGTCATTGGTAAGTTATTGTTTTTTATACAAATGGTTTCTTATGCATCATTGGTAATAACGTAAGGATATATCTAGAAAAGGACATGCATAGGGTTAATTAAGTGCATGAAAATCTGACCTTGAACATAGCACAAGAGTGATTTGTTTAATTTGTAACTGATAGGACAAATTACCTATAATCACTGGACGTCTTCTGCTGATCTGCACGGTTTGCAGCAATCCTGAACGGTTTGTAGCAAACCGTGCCGTTTCACTGGACGTCTTCATCAAATTCTGCTGATCTGCACGGTTTGCAGCAATCCTGCACGGTTTGTAGCAAACCGTGCCGTTTCACTGGACGTCTTCATCAAATTCTGCTGATCTGCACGGTTTGCAGCAATCCTGCACGGTTTGTAGCAAACCGTGCCGTTTCACTGGACGTCTTCATCAAATTCTGCTGATCTGCACGGTTTGCAGCAATCCTGCACGGTTTGTTGCAGACCGTGCAGAACCATTTTTCTCCTTTTTCCTCGCTCGTTTCGTCCCTCGTCGAGTCCTTTAGCTCCCCTGTTGCAAGATATCGTACAGTATAACTTCATAAAGACACAATTGAAGACAAAAAATCATGTTATATATTGTATTTTATGAGTTTCATATGGATATGTTTGGTTATCTCTAACATTACAACTGCATGGATTTTTGGAACAGATATTGGTTAGGGGTTGTGAGCAAATAGCTAGTTTGGACAAATAAATAGTTTCATATGGATATGTTTGGTTATCACCTCATTTGTGTTTTGCATAATTTTGTCGTATTTTTTAAAGCTTGTTTTAATGCCCCTAATCTCTTGTATGGTAATATAGCTTGGTTTACTTGTTAATAGTTATGTGATCCATGACAGATGAGCATAATAGATCACAAGTTTGATTCATACATATAATTTTAGTGATATGCATATTGAGTAACTCTTTGTAAATGAATTATAATTTTATGTGCATCTGTGTGTATTGTTCATAATTTTTATGTGCATCTTTAACATCCTTTTTGACAGGCTCGTAGTGAAAAGGCAAGGAACAGTGCGTCATTCAACAAAAGCCATCATCGCACTGGCCAGAAGGGTTATATCAGAAAACGACCTGAATGGATAGATGATGGACGACTTCCACCAGAAGCAGCATTAACTTTCTCAAGTAGTTCCTCGGTGAACTCTTCTGTCACCTCAACGCTAGCTAGAGTTAAGAAATTTAGATCAAAGGAGTGGATATTGGCTCATCAAGTTCTAAATAAAGATGGAGAGTGGGAAATTGACCCAAATGATAAGGAAATTGCAGAAATTGCCAAAAAAACTGTAAGAAGTGATATCTAAGTAATGTTTATTTTCTTTGATTATAAATTATGAACTAATTCTTACTTTTCTAATTGACATAGATGGAGTACATTGAAGAAGAAGAAAAAGGTAATCTTGTTTTTGAAGATCAAGAGGATGCCCTCACCAAAGCTATGGGGAAAAAAGATCATCGTGGGCGTGTCAAGGCAATGGGTGGAAATGTTTGTCATACAGTTGCTTTTGGTCCGAGAAAGAGACAAAATAAATTTGCTCATAGTGAAGCTTCTTCAGATGTAATTGAATCAATTAGAGCTTCAATGAGAAAGGAGTTTGAAGACGACCTAGATAGAATAGTGGAGAAAAGAGTGCAAGAGGCCCTCCAAAAGCAACTAGCCGCCATGGGACATATGGGCCAGTATGCCTCCACTTCCAACCCTGTACATGATTTCTATGGACATGCTGAACATGATTCTGCCCCTCAACCACGCGAGCTAAAGGTACAATTTATGTCATTCATGTATATTTGAATGATGATGATTTATATTGGGCAAATAAAAAATTGAAATTGCATACATAAGGCAATATGCTGTCGTAGATTATGCACGAAGATATGGGAGAAGGCAATTGATTTCATATATACTCATGAGTGAAAAAAACTTGTCATTGATTTATTTTTTCTACTCTTGGTTTACAGTCTTGAGATAACATGAGCATGTTTATAAACATAAAAAATAGCATCTGAAACAACGTTTAGCTTTTCAAAAAATAATGTGTTTAAAATGTAATGACTCATATATTTGCATCAATTTCATTATTTATGCAGGAAAGGGTTCCATGTCATCTTGCCCTTGAGGATGAAGTTTCCGGTAACAAAGTCATTGTGGCGGATGGTATGGTACAACCCTCAGATGGTGCATTGACCCAACATTTTAGATTAATGAAGCCTGGTCACTATAAAGTCCAAATTGATTTTGTTTACGAAGGGCATGTTGATGATATTCTTCCGGTACCTACTGGAGATGGTTTAACTAACTTAGGCGGTGCTCAGGGTAGTTTTGTACAATGGCCAATCCACTTAGTGATTTTCGAAGACGACGAGGTATGAATGTTTTGAACGAATATGATAATGCAAGCATTTGCTACATCTAATTGTCTACTCAATCTTGCTCATGTAATATTTTTGTAGGAGTTCACTCCACGCCTGATAAAGAAGTCTAAGTCTAAGTCACTCCAGGTATATGATTAGCTAGAACTTGTATTTTTAATTCATGACATATGTTCTATTTGCAGCTTCTGGCGTGTTTATTAGTTATGGTAATGCACTGCTGAATGTTGTTCTTATTTTTCTGCATTGTTGTTACAGTTATTCATGACATATGTTCTATTTGCAATTTTTCTTGTTTATTAGTTATGATAAAGAAGTCTAAGTCTAAGTCACTCCAGGTATATTTTTGTTCTTACATTTTGTTATTATTTTCATATGCAATGAAGTCTAAGTCAAACAAAGAGGCGGTGGGTAGTTGTGATCGTAAAACTCAAGAGTCAGCCGCCAAAAGCAAGAAAGCGAATTTTGCAAACGATGCAATTCAAGGTCTTGGCCCGCAATGCAAATATTTGCATTTTTTCATCTCTTCAGCTCCCGGCGAAATATACGATAGTACTCCCATCAAGTTGGATGCTTCGATTTGGCATTATTCGTAAGATCAAGATACATACGTAACTGAGTCTGATGTTGAAGAGTTCCTTAGAGGGGCGTGCTTAAACATTTCAGTGATCCAAGTCTACATACTGTAAACATTTTCATCAATCTTTATGTTTTAGTTGTTAATTATTCTATCTGTGAGATTTTTACTTTACAGATACTAATAGTGTAATCTTGCATATTTTGTAGGTATTTATTGCATGATCACAGCTGGGCATTTGAAATGTCGTCTAAGATTGGATTCTTATGTCCTGAGACGATGTCAAGCACAAGAATCAAGGCTGATCCTAATGTCCCAACAGAGTATTTAAAAAAGATTTTCGTTGCTGAAATTCAAAAGGAGAAGATGAATGATCCTAGCATAACCAAATGGTTTTTGCTTCCATATAATCAAGAGTAAGTGTGATATAGCAATCCTTCTTTCTTGTTCTGACTACATTTTTTGACTTGTTTTCTGATGTTATACAATATCTTTTATAAATGACGCAGAAATCATTGGATTCTATATGTACTAGACCTACGTAAAGGCCTTGTGTATATTTTCGATCCTCTCAAAGCAGCACGCAAAGAGTATGATGTATGGGGCATCTTGAGTTTGTAAGTTTTTTACTTAAAAATTGTCTTTTCAAATATTTACAAAATCAGAATTTTTGACTTGTATGTTGTTTATTTTATAGGACATACCAAGTGTATAAGTTTAATGGTGGGGTGCGTCCGAGTAAAACGACTAATTTCAAGTCTTGGAGACCCATTCATATAGAGGTATACCAACATAA
The DNA here is from genome assembly GCA_029168935.1 of Oxyria digyna. Classification (NCBI taxonomy): domain Eukaryota; kingdom Viridiplantae; phylum Streptophyta; class Magnoliopsida; order Caryophyllales; family Polygonaceae; genus Oxyria; species Oxyria digyna. Next base: position 7,875,246 of record JAPVLV010000010.1, on the reverse strand, counting down.
ATTACCTTTTTCTTTATTTTTTATATTTATTGATCTTAAAACTAAGACGATGTATTATATTGTTATTTTAGTGCCCTCAACAAAGTGGCGGAACCGAGTGTGGATATTACGTTATGAAGTTCATGTTGGAGATTGTCACGACATATCAAGAGTCTAATGAGCGACTAGATAAGGTAGTTACTTTACACAATATGCATGTATTGCAAGTTATACATATCACAGATTATATACATCTTTCACAACGTCTGAGTTTATAAATCGTGATATATTCTTATAACGTTTTCAATTTTTATCTAAGTTATCCTAGATAAGGTAGTTATCCTAGATAAGGTAGTTATCCTTTCATTTCATATATGTAAAATCTAATTTTTTTCATGTTAATTACTTGACTAAGACGATGTACTATATGTTTTTGAAGGTCTATGTTCAGAGGAGTGCGCCTTATACAAGTGAGGAACTCGATGTTGTTCGTGAGCAATGGGCTAAGTTCTTTACAACCAAATATCTATTATAGTTTAAGCTGTATGTTTTGGATATTTGAACAATAGGTTTTGTACTTGAATTGCATATATTCTGTTGAAACTGAACACATATTGTTTGTGAAATGTATCTGCAAGTGGAACTAGACGTTCAGAATGATTGAAACAGGTTTTCTACGTACCTCTGTACAGGCTGGTTACTGTAAATTCAAACCGAATATTTTAAAAAAAAAAACACTTGTTGAGGCGGTCGGGAGGGTGACCGCCTCAACAGATGGCACGTTTTCTACCTCTGTTGAGGCGGGCAGAAGGGCGACCGCCTCAACAGAGGGGGTCTGTTGAGGCGGGCAGAAGGGCGACCGCCTCAACAGACCCCCTCTGTTGAGGCGGTCGCCCTTCTGCCCGCCTCAACAGACCCCCTCTGTTGAGGCGGTCGCCCTTCTGCCCGCCTCAACAGACCCCCTCTGTTGAGGCGGTCGCCCTTCTGCCCGCCTCAACAGACCCCTCTGTTGAGGCGGGCGCTGCCCGCCTCAACAGATCATGACCTGTTGCAGCCCCCCCTGTTGCAGCGACCCCTGACCGCCTCAACAGGGGGGTTTTTGACCGCCTCAACAGGTGTTTTTTCCACTAGTGATATAACTTATACCCTTCTCTGTTACAACAAAGGTACTTCCAAATAACAACCGATGGTACACTCTTATCTTTCTTGGTCAAACAGTAACGAACAATAAAACCACATGTCAGTGCATAAGCTTCATAAAAGGTAATGGCATCATGGAGAGTTGGGAAAAGCTGACCAAGATAGGGCTTCAATGAATCATTGCACTCAAGAATGATATAGTCAACATTAATACTTGGAGAAACCGATATAATACTAGGCATCCTTTGACTTCCATTTCCTGACAAACATGAAAAAGTGCAATAAATAATAAGCATGACCTAATAAGTGCATTGTTGGCTGAGGAAAAGTGCATGAAACACCTATTTTTATACATTAGACACAAGATCATCAATGTTATAATTAGGTGCATCATATCCTGAATAAGGTGCACCAGTTAAAGGTAAAAGGTGCATCAACCAGTGAACATTAATGCATTATGCACACAATCATTAATGTTTATCATTAGGTGCATCATAGCCTAAAATAAGGTGCATCGGTCAAAGGTTAAAGGAGGATTCATGAACAACTGGTTTTAGGCAAACTCAATCTGGTCAAATAGCAACATATCTTAATTTGAAAAGGAAGCACATACCTAATTCAAACAAGCATGTATCTAAATTCAACCAAGCACATACAAAAAATTCGAAAACCGAGACATTCTATTGATATTGTAATGAAATGCAATATATCAAACCTAAGTAGTCAATTTCCGCAGAAACAAACACCAGATTAACAGATCTATACCTAAATTAGAAGAAGCATTAGTCATGTCGACGAATAGATATTGGCCAACGACAACGGAAACACAGAGATAACAAAGCGAGATCACACAAAACGGGGACGACTGAGTAGAATTCGATGAGATCGAAGAACAACGAAATCAACAAACGAAGTCGAGGAGAATTCGTTGAGAAGATGACAATGACGGCTGGATTTCTGTTATATCGAACATAGAGAGAGAGAGCGAGAGAGAGAAACGAAAAAGGAAAATAAAAGAGAAAGAGGACGACCGAGATTAGACAGATGGAAAAGGAACGAACGATCCAGATTAATCATCACTCTTTTTTTGAATAGTGATCCTCACCGGATCTTTTTCTCTATAAAGTGTACATTAACTTTTTTGTTAAACTAAAACTTTTTTTTCCAAAGTGAAACTTAACCAATTAAATGATCTAATTAATCTAGGGATCTTCATTATATTAATTAGGGGACCTCTTGTCCTTGAATGCTTGAACTATGCATTTAACCTAGCTAGCTCGTTAGATATTAAAAACATCTAATGCCATGTATTTGGACGAATAAAGTTACTAACTATAGTTAACCTAAAATCTAAGGGTCTCCTCATAATGTATATTATATTAAAAATGTGTTTGTTTGTCTAGCGGTAGTCTGTTACTTTTGCTACACAATTAGACCGACAACTGCATGGATGTTCCCTAATTAGTTGGTAATGAAACCTAAGTTAAGTAGATTTCATCATCAATTACGATACATTTCATAGCATTTGGTCTTATCTTAGAAAAGTAAGTACGGTATTAAAAGTAGAGAATGTACATCGCTCCATCGTATCAAACCGTGACTTTGAAACAATTTTAGGCGACAATAGCATTCAAAATCAACATATGTTATGATCCATTTCGATCCCAAAACAGCCACTGATAAGTAATTCATTTGTCTTGCTTAAAATGTAATCCATCCAAGCCCAAATGATGTTCGTTTTACCTCTCGCTTCTATAAATGATATTGAGGTTTTGTACTCGGTAACACAAATTTGGTATCCTATTAGATTTTCTATCAACAACATAAATTATCCTTCATTTATTTATCTAATTTAAGAACGCTCTATATATTTGTCCTGAATAAAATTTGTTAATATAAATTAACTGTAAAATACAAAAGTTTTATCAAAAAAGTCTAGAAAAATTTATATTTTATCACAAGAGATTCTCTTTTTCATAATAAGGGAAAATATCCGGTGTGAATAAACTATAAAATGTGTGAGAATTTTGAACATTTAGTAGTAAACTAGCCTAGTCCATATAACTCGATATACTTAATAAGTAGTACGTAGTATTATGTAAAATATAATTTTATATGAAAATAAGTTGATATCTTAAATAATATTGATATATAATTAAGTTTTAAAATTTTAAATATAATAAACAACGAATATTAATGAATTGTTATACCAAAAATCTTATTTGATCAAATTATCATAGGTCAATTTTTTTTAAATTTAAATAAATTAATTTCAACATATATAAAACTATATAATTTAAAACACTACCATAGCACAAAAATATAATCATTTCTCTTATTTATTAAGAAATCAATCTTTTTCTAATACTCCCTCCGTTAAAAAATACTTGTCCCTGGAGCAATTTTAGGGAGAATTTATTGATCAACATTTTAGACAAGTATACCCTTTATAGTTTAAGTAATGGCATAGAGATTAAAGGAAATAATAGTAAGAGAATAAAGGAAAGAATCAATAACAGTAGGGTAAATTTGGAAAAAAATGGTGTAAAATTATGTTAAAAGACAAGTAATTTTTAACAAATGATTAGGACTCCAGGGAGAAGTAATTTTTAACGGAGGGAGTATGTCATATCATAAAAATAATTATAAATTTGTAAAATAACATAATAGGATATGTCTAAGTCTAAAAAAATTAACACATAAAAATCGTTTTGTAATCTGAAAGATCTTTAACAATCTTTTTGTGATATTTTGCACATGAGTTTCCAAATATAATCATTGTTTTAAGAAAATTACAATAAATAGTAAAAGTCGTGACCAATGAAATGATGCCAAGTGGATGGCCTGAATGAAGAGTATGTCACGTGGCATAACTAGAATTGGAGTAAGGTGATTTGCTTTAGTAATTATATAGAGATTGGTGAACATTTAATACTAATTTGATGAAAATTCGTTGACAAACTTTAAAACATCCAAAAATTGAAAAACATTCATTTTTTTCAAAGAATATTTATTGAGAAAATGAAGAATATTTGAAGGAAACATCTTATATGTGCATCACTTTTTCAAAGAATATGCATTACAATTTGAGCGCCACATTTTTATATCTCACACCCGTTTTGGGTGTATCTTTAACGCACCCAAACAAACCGGGATGCGCCCAGAAAAAAAATTTGCCTTCAAAATGCCAAAACACCGGGTCTGTTTTGGGCGCATCCGTATTGCGCCCAAAGTTGAAACCCAGTTTTTAAAATATGACCTGGATGCATCCGGAATGTGCTAAAAGGTGGTGTCAGTTATAAATTTTCGAGTGCGAGGTTTTTCCCATAATTTTTTTTATGAACATTTAAGTATATTTTGACGAATATTTAAGTATATTTTAATGAACATTATCCATTCTCATGTTCAAACCATAAAAATTGTTCTCATCTAAATCGCCTTATAATATTGTTAACAAATTTTTTGATTCAGCAAAGTTACAACTACAGTCGTTGAAACTGGTTTGTTTTCACATTAGAGGAGTTTGCACGATTGAGTGATGACTCCTCAGAGAATCTCGACGTAAGTACATAGGCTCGAAATGTAAATTGGACTACATGGGCCTGACAAAATATATGGGCTGTAAAAGTATCAAGAGTGATTGGACCCAAATTATAATTTATTTTAGGGCCAATTTGTAAAGTCAAAGTGGGGGAAAAAGATTTTTGTTGTTGAAATTCTGCAGTTCCTGCCATTGAAATCTATTCGACGTAGTAGCTTTTTATGATACAGATGAGTATTATGTTATGTCCAATCTTAATTGGGACGGTATACAGCTTCGGTTTATGATGTATTTATAAAATTAATTAAGAGATATAAGCAAGATGTATTTACAAATTTAATAAAGAGATATAAACAAGATGTTACAAAATTAATAAAGAGATATATCCTATAAGAAAACAAGATATATTTACAAAATTAATAAAGAGATATCCTCGTTTTTCAACTTGTTTTTTCGTGAATTTATATACTCGCAGTTTTAATCTTTGATTTGTTCGCATTATTCACCTAACGGTCTGTTTGGATTCTCGTTCATAATGCATTTTAATGTATTATGTTTGATATAATGCATTAAAATTTTAAATTGTGTTTGGCTGATCAAAAGTTTAACGTATTACATATACAATAAACATTGAGACAGAAGACATATGAATAGTAAGAGGTGATAAACTTTAATAGGAGAATCTAAAAGTAAACTTGTATCAGTTATCAATCAATCGCAAGTCATATACAATATATTCATTAAATTTCATATATCCAAACGAACCCTAAGACGTATGAGAACAAAACGAGGAAAACTCCAAAATATAAAGAGCATATAAGAGGACAAGCAGGTAAGTAAGTAATCAGAAAAATGCAAACAGTTAACTCGTGAGTCGTGACAGTCGTCATATACGGATATTCCCGCTCATTTTGATTTCATATTGTCTTGTAATTAAACTAATCAAAAGAGTACTTATATTAGATGAACTGATCGATATTTAAATCGAGGAGCAAAAAATAGAAATTTAGCAGTACACATTAATACTTTTAGTAACATCAGCAAACAATTTTAGGAAACTAAAATGTGAGCTTAGGATGAGACGGTATTCCAAAATCATAGTGCTTAATCCACTGATATATTCGGCACAACGCTAAGGGTTTGTTTGGTGTAGGGTAGGTTTTAGTTTATAAACTGTTTTTTTTTTAAAAGTAAGTTTTCAAATTTGAATTTATGAGGTATGGAGATATGTGCAAAAACAGGTTTTAGTTTATAATGTGTTTATAAACTTCCACCAAACAGACCCTAAGTGACTAAATTCAAAACAAAACTAGAAATAAAATATAATTAGGCTCAAATACCAAAAATCACCCCTTAAATTTTTTTTATCGAAAATCACCCCTAAACTACCTCCGTTATCCTAGAACCACCCTTTTTCATTATTCCGTCCAGATCCGTTAATTTCATTATTTTAATATTTTTTCTTTATTTTTTTTTTACCTTTTTTACTTAAACCCCAAAAATATGTTCTTCCCAAAATTATGTTCTTCCCCAACAGTATATAAAGTCCTCATTGTTTACAACTTCTATTACAAGTGGATTTTGTTGCCTGAGCATAAATCTATTTCCAGATTCTACTTTTTTCTTATACTCCTTCCGTCCCTTAATTATGTTCTCATTTCCCTTCTTTACACGGAAATTAAGGAGAGGAGAGAAGAGAGGAGAGAGATGAAAATATGAGAGAGAGTGTATTGGGATGAAAGAAGGGTGAGAGATGAGAAATTAAAGGGTTAAGATTGAGTGAGAAAATAACGGGAGCGAGAAAAATTAAACTTTATTTTGGATTGTTGTGGTTTTGGGGGAAATTAATGAGTTTTGATGAGGGTATATTGATAAAGATTTGTGGTTAAAAATAGAAATGAGAACATCAAATTGAGACACTTAAAATGGAAAATGAGAACATAAAAAAGGGACGGAAGGAGTATATCACATACATATATAAAAATTCCAGTGTGTTTGTACCATGCAAATAGCTAGCCTGCTCTAGACCAGCAACAATTATTAGATGAGTTTTTTTTCTTGGTCGAAAGAAAGTGGTGAGCCCCTGGGAATGCAATAAATAAAACTAGGCTAAAATCAAACGGGGCTTAAGTCAATCCTCTAACATCGTCTTTGAGCGCGGATCTAGAGCAAAATTGTCGTGGGGGCTCAAATATTTTTAAATATTTAATTATAATTTGTTTGGTTTTACAAAATTAGCGGCAACTTTATTTTTATTAAAAGTTAACCGCTTCTAAATTAAATTTCAAATAGGGTAAATTCATCAATGACTTTCATACTTTTCGGTAGATGTGACGGAATTGGACGAGTCAATCCCTACAAAGGTAGTTTCGGTAAGAAGCCATGAGACTTACGAGAGGATGGTGAGCGGGTGGAGGGTTGTTGAGAAAACCGACGACAACCCATCTGACCTAATTAATCACATCATGTAAAAATTAAAAAAAAATGTGATCATGTACGTACTAATCTAAAACTCTTTTTACATAGTTTCTATTTGACGCCCACCCCTTTTGCTATTTACCGCCCAGGTCATCCGTGCGTCACGCATGGAATTAATCCGTGCGTGACGCACGGATTGCACATTCCAGAAAACGCACGGATTGTATCCATGCGTGACGCACGGATTAATTCCATGCGTGACGCACGGATACAATCCTTACGTGACGCAAGTATTTGCATATATGAAACTTCTAACTTTCAATGTATTCAATGTATTTCTAGTTAAGTGTGCAAAGAAACACATTTTTAGTGTCTTTTTTAAGGCGATAAAGCCCAATTCGACAAAAACGTCATCGAAACTTTATCGAAATGGAATGAAACTTTGTTTCAATCCTTATAATGTCTATTTGATCATGTGTGTAACTTTAAAATCAAATTTAGACCTTTGTAAGTGAAACATAGTTTGAAAACCGAACAAAGTCGCAATATGTATGGCGTACCATATACAATTTGAAATATAATAAGGTTGAACATTCGTCAACATAACAACAATATAAGCATTCTAAATATAAAAATAAGATTTTGCAACATAAAACCATGCGTCACGCATGGAATTAATCCACACACGACGCATGGTTGTACACCATACGTGACGCATGGATTTTCATATGTTTTTTTGTTGCTTATATGATTCATGTCAATGTATTCAATGTATTTTTAGTTATGGCACACAAAATAATTCATGTTCCGTGTTGTTTTTAAAGGCTTTAAAACCACAATTCGCCATAACGTCGTCGAAACATCATCGGAATGGAATGAAACTTGTTTACAATGCTTATTAGAGATATTTAACCATGTCCGTAACTTTGCATCAAAACCTTTTGCTTTTAGAGTAACACGCTCTTTGTAAAACATCAAACTACTCACCACAAGCTTAACTTGTTGCAATATATATGGTCGTAACATTGATGTTCACGTATGTTTGAAAAATTTATACAAAAATGTGTTATAAGGCATATAAAGTCCCAATAAAGTCTCACACATACAAAACGGGATTCGAAACTATGCCAAAATGCTAAAACCACTAAAAACGCCTTAAATGGACTTAAGGCGGTTTTTGGCGAAACGACACACGAACGATGTCCGAATGTAATGAAACTTGTTTTCAGTGGCTATTATGGATATTTAACCATGTGGGTAACTCCCAACCACAACTTCTAACTTTTAAAGTACCGCCTCCTTTGTAAAAAACATACTAGTCGTAACTCTCTAACTTGTCGCAATATGTATATTCTACAACATTGACGGTGATTATTGTTGAAAATACTATACAACATACTCTTATTAGGGATATTCAGTAGAAAAGAGGTCTCGCTCACACGAAATGAGGCACGTAAACGCTAAAACCACTAAAAACGCCTTAAATGGACTTAAGGCGGTTTTTGGCGAAACGACACTCAAACGATGTCCGAATGTAATGAAACTTGTTTTCAATGCCTATTAGGGATATTTAACCATGTGGGTAACTCCCAATAACACCTATTAACTTGTAAAGTAGCATATCCTTTGTTTGGACTTCTTACGTGGCCTAAATGTCCAACATTTGACAATATGTAATTTTATTTTGATTGGAAATCATGCAAACATCAGTGTTACTAAGAATCAAAGGGATCATGTGCCATTTTGTGCGTCACGCATGGAATAGAACCGTGCGTCACGTATGGATTATATCCATGCGTGACGCACTGTTTTTCTTTTCAGAACTCATGTCAGCACGTATTAGTTGTATGACTAAACATGTTGATATGTGAATTTATGTTGATTTATGATATTTGAAATGTGAAACCTAGTTTGAAAGTGAAACGAGTCGACATGTTTTAAAATACCTACGAAATAGACACTCATAAGAAAAAACAAGTAGTTCTTGCAACACAATAAGGTTCAACACTTCAAAGGTGCAACACAATAAGGTTCAACATAATAAGGTTCAATCTTCAAAGGTGCAACACAATAAGGTTCAACATAATAAGGTTCAACATAATAAGTAGATCTAACGACGAGGGTTGAACGGCTTGAAGAGGTTCCTGTATTCTCGTGCGGTCATCCTTGGTCTAGTGGATGGTTCCCCTCTCTCCCTTTGACGTTCTTGTCTCTCCCGTTCACGTCGCTCACGTTCACGTCTCTCCCGTTCACGTCTCTCCCGTTCAAGCATATCAAAGTTGTCTGCCACGCTAGACGCCGTACTAATATCGGAAATATCAGATTCTTGATCGGAATAGGACATCTGTATAATCAGAAACATAACCAAATTATAGTTACATAATCAATTAACTTCTGCATGTTGAAAATGTTGAATGTGGCAATTCCACGCGTGACGCATGGTCACTAACCATGCGTCACGCATGGTTATATTCCATGCGTCACGCATGGAATTGCCACTTCCAGAACTTCAGTACTGCTTTCTAATATATTCTCAAACCCTAATCTCAACATTTTTTCCTGAAATTCAACAGTTTGTCAATAATTTGATTAAAACCACACCATATCAAATTTCAACACCCTCATTTATAACCCTAATTCACAAAACCCAAATTCAGTATCAAAATCCTAATTACACTATCTACACATGAAAATATCAAATTCAACAAGAAACTATCAACAAAGTACACAATCCATTCATATATTACAAGTTTAATCTCTTCTAATCAAAGTATAACATACACATTGGATCTACATATGTAAATATTATCAAAACAACATCAAAACCTCATATATACATCAATACCATACCATAACAATGAAATCTTAATGTTTACATACCTTATATGTAGAAAGATGATGAAAATGGGGTAAATCCGTGCGTGATAGAGCTTCAGCCGCCGTCAAGAGAATGAGGAAGAGAACAAAATGGTAGGGTTTCGATGTTGGGCCTTTTATAGGCAAAAAAATCCATGCGTCACGTATGGAATGTGACCATGCGTCACGCATGGTTTGTATCCATACGTGACGCATGGATTTCAATGTATATGTTTTTGCTTATGTAATAAATTTCAATGTATTCAATGTATTTGTAGTTATGTCACGCAAAATAATTCATTTGTCGTGTTGTTGTTAACGGCTTTAAAACCACAATTCGCCATAACGTCGTCGAAAATTCATCGGAATGCAATGAAACTTGTTTACAATGCCTATTAGAGATATTTAACCATGTCGGTAACTTTGCATCAAAACCTTTTGCTTTTAGAGTAACGCCCTCTTTGTAAAACATCAAACTACTCATTACAAGCTTAACTTGTTGCATTATATATGGTCGCAACATTGATCTTTTTGTATGTTTGAAAAATTTATACACAATTGTGTTATAAGACATATAAAGTCCCAATAAGGTCTCACACATACAAAACGGGACTCGAAACTATGCGTAAACGCTAAAAGGCCTAAAAAGGCCATAATGGACTTAAGGCCCAAATCAGCCAAACGACCCTCGAACGATGTCCGAATGGAATGAAACTTGTTTTCAATGACTATTATGGATATTTAACCATGTGGGTAACTCCCAATGACAACTTCTAACTTTTAAAGTACCACCTCCTTTGTAAAAAACAAACTAGTCGTATTTCTCTAACTTGTCGCAATATGTATATTCTACAACATTGACGTTGATTATTGTTGAAACTACTATACAAATTACTCTTATTAGGGATATTAAGTAGCAACAAGGTCTTGCACACACGAAATGAGGCACGTAAACGCTAAAAGGCCTAAAAAGGCCTTAAATGGACTTGAGGCCCAATTTGACGAAACGACACTCAAACGATGTCCGAATGGAATGAAACTTGTTTTCAATGCCTATTAGGGATATTTAACCATGTGGGTAACTCCCAATAACAACTATTAACTTGTAAAGTAGCATATCCTTTGTTTGGACTTCTTACGTGGCCTAAATGTCCAACCTTTGACAATATGTAATTTTATTTTGATTGGAAATCATGCACACATCAGTGTTACTAAGAATCAAAGGGATCATGTGCCATTTTGTGCGTCACGCATGGAATAGAACCACACGTCACGCATGGTTGAAAACCACACGTCACGCATGGTTGCAAACCACACGTCACGCATGGATGGCAACCATGCGTGACGCACGGATTTTCTTTTCAGAACTCATGCAGCAAGCACGTCTTGTCTCACCTACTGTAATAACTCCATTAATTTTTTTTACCATTTCCGTAACACCTACATTAACCCCTATTATCTTCCTTTCTTTCCATATTTCAAATGTCAAAACCCTTTTAACTCCATTGTTGAACATTCTTGAGAGCAAAACACACCATTTTATCCCAAAAAAGCTCTTTCTATATGGAGAATGAAGAGGAATGCACCAATGAAAGAGGTGGAGAAGCACCATTTTCAAGTTACAATCTTAATAAGGTAACATTTCTTGTTCATAATATTAATTTTTAAGGTGTTGACTTCTTTTAGGGTTTGATTTAGTTAGGTTTAATGGATTTCAAATGTTCAAGGTATTAGTTGTATGACTAAAGATGTTGATTTGTGATTTTTTGTTTACTTTAGTGATTATGATGTTTGAAAAGTATTATAATATTAGTTTTTAAGGTGTTGACTTGTTTTAGGGGTTTGACTTGTTGGGTTTTATGGACTTTACATGTTAAAGGTATTAGTTGTATGACAAAAGATGTTGACTTTTGAATTTATGATGTATGATGTTTGAAATGTTAATGAAACATATTGTGGTTAACAGAATCATACGAACCATGACAAAAGATGAATGAAACTGCATGTTGTATTTCTATGCGTCACGTATGGAGTGGATCCATGCGGCACGCATGGGTTGTAACCATGCGTGACGCATGGAATGGATCCACACGTGACGTATGGATTTGCCATACAGAAGCTTAACTGGTTTGTTATCTGTGTATTTGTGCATAGATGAACTTTTCTGTGTTTACTGGATTAGACAAGATTACTCTTAATGACTGCCCACCTCCGTCATACCTCGACTACATACCTTCGTTTGATTTGGGCATTGATTTGACAACATGGGAGCAACCGCAATCACAGTTTGGTGATATCAACACTGGATCTTTTGGAACCGGTTACGGTTTGTCGCAATGGCCTTCGCATTTGATGAGGCCACTTTCAGACACAAGTAGCTTAAATGTGTTTCGTCCTTTGCGTACTGCACCAGAATTTGATATTGAAGTTCAAGAAGAACAATATGTCTCTGTTGATTACTCAGAGTTGTTTGCAAATGACTTGGTATTCCCCTCTAGACAACAGGGAGTGGATTGGGCCGTTAACATTGCACAAGCCAACAACTTTTGCATAGTCAATGGAAGGAGTAGAGCACCTACCGAAACAAAATCTGGAAAACTTCAGCTTATCTGTGATAGAGGACGAGTGAATTACTCAAAAGCTAAGGGAGTGAGGAAAAACATCAAGACGAAAAAATGTAGATGTTGGTTCGAATTAAAACTTCTAGAGGAGCATAGAGGGGCTTGGAAACTTACTGTAATGTTAGGTACCCACAACCATCCTATTGGTAGTAGCTTGTTTGGGAATGCGTTTGCAGGCAGATTGACGCCTGATGAAGTGTGTACAGTAGTTGAAATGACCAGGGCTCATTGTAAACCAAATGAGATTTACACTATGCTCAACAAGTCTCCAAAGAACCTTACAAAAAAAAAACAAGTATACAATTTGATGGCCAAGACGAGGATCGAAAACAGGGAAGGAAGAACTGTTATCCAAGAGTTTTTCTACAAATGCAAACAGAGCGACTATTTCATGGAGTATAGGACAAGCAAAGATGATGCATCTATGATTGGTGATATGTTCTTTGCGTCCCCTGAATCAATGAAGCTCTTGAAATCATTTCCCTATGTACTTATAATGGACTCCACATATGCCACAATCAAGTAAGTTTTGTGTGATTATTGACCATTACATATGATTTTCCATAACATTGCAATAATATTATTTCAAATTATTTATTTACAGGTACAAAATGCCATTTTTCGAGATTGTTGGAATCACGTCTACATGGAGGAACTTTGTAGTTTGTGGGGCATTTCTTGAGGGCGAGACTAAAGAGCATTATTTGTGGGCAATGCAACAACTTCAAGAGATGTATAGAAGAATTGGAGCAACGCCCACTTGCATTGTCACCGACCGTGAACAAGCTTTAATGAGTGCAACGGATCTTCTTTTTCCAACTGCAAAGTTTCTTCTATGTAGACGACATATAAGGAAAAACATAGAGGCCAAAGCTTCCCTCGAAATGAGATCGAAACTAAAGGGAAAAAACTTATCCAACGACTACTACAACTTGTTCGAGGAAACCACCGTAGAAGGATATGAAAAAAAGTTGGATACTATAGAGAGAGATTGGAACGCGCATATTCCCGTACTGCAATATGTTAGAGACAGTTGGCTTGGTCCTTTCAAAGAAAGATGTGTGTCGGCATGGACGGATGACGTGTTTACTCTTGGAAGCAACACGACAAACAGGTAATTTATCTATAATTGCACTTACACAACTATATTCAGTTTTCTGTGAATTTAAACAGTTTCTGTAAACTGCACATTTATACGTCACGCACGGATTGGTTCCATGCGTCACGCATGGATTTGTTCCATGCGTCACGTATGGATGTGCAGTTTACAGAAACTTTTGATGCACATTCCTGTTTGAACACCTTAATAAAAATGCAGAGTGGAAGGAGCGCATTCCTGTTTGAAGTCATATTTGAGTGGTGGACAAGGTAGGCTCGACACAGTGTTTGAGGAATACAGTGACATGGCACGAAACCAGCTGAAAGAGATATTGGGTTCATTTAACGAGAGTCTAACAAAGACGTTTAGACTTGTTCACCAAACATCTTTGTTTGTACATTTGAAGTGCAAAGTTTCGTACAAGGCAATGGAGCTCTTGATTAAAGAATACGACAAAGGTGTACAAGGCATGTACAATGCACAATATTGCGATTGTGCAACCAAGGTCAGAGACGGGATGCTGTGTGTCCATGACCTTGCGACTTGTGTGAAGAAACAAATGCCAATTCAGCCCGTGTCTTTGCATCCTTTTTGGAGTACGTTGTCTTTGGAAGAAGTGGATACACAGTGTCATCTTGAAACTAAGAAAAACGTGGCAAGACGTTTATTTGATGAATTTTATGAAGAAACATGGAACACCTTGTCACCACATGATCAAGAGAAGTGTATTGAATCTGTCAGAAAGATAGCTAAAGTGGATACACCTCTCAAAGAGCCGCCTATTTCGAAACACACCGGTGGTCGTCCCCAAGGAGCTCCTAACAAAGTGCCTAGATCTACACAAAGAAAGAAGTCAGCATGGGAATACACCGACCAAGAGATGAGGTCTAGAGCTTTGGAAGAAACACCTCCCAAGAAGCAAAGGGTTCCTAAACCCTTTGGTGCACCTCCCGCTCCACAAAAAATGTATGCGCCTTCTAAGTACATTAGAAAGATACCAATGTGCATGAGACCATATGTGGAGGGGTGGTTTGACATCAGAGCCGATGGAAACTGCGGGTTTAGATCTATTTCTATGGAAACAGGTGAACGATATTATCTTCACTCTAATGTACACTTTATCCAAAATATTCCGTCACTCAATCTGTTTTTGAGAGTCATGTAACAGGTGGGACCCAAGAGCATTGGAAGTTCATACGAGAAGAGATGATACGAAAGGCTAAAGAGATTTGGCATTTACTTAAAGGCACGTGGATTGGTGGAGAAGTAAATCCAACATTGGAGTCCGCTATACATCAACTTACATGGGAAAGCGATTACTACCCAGCTCCAAGGGATAAGTGGCTTACCGTACCAGAAATGGCATGTTTGGTGGCTTCGGCATGTAATTGTGTCTTTGTGTGTCTAGGCGAGCAAATTAAACAGACATTCCTACCTCTTAGACTTCCGACTTGGTATGGTCAACCTGGAGCCAAGATGCAAGTTGTTTGCCTATTACTACTCACACAGGAAGAACATTTCATCCCGGTATGTTTTTTTCAATTGCTATTTACCTAGTGCATTACATGTAAATTTAATTATGCAATTCCGTAAAATCTATCTCAGATTCGCCTGAAGGATGGATGTCCACTACCACCTGTTTATAATCTTTGGGAGCGTAATTGTGAAGAATCTGCTGCGGCCTTGTATGACGAAGTGTGGCAAAGGTGTGGGGCTTACACCCCCCCGAAAAGAGGAGGACATCAATCGTCCAAACAAAGCATCACAATTCCAGACGATGATTAAAACGATTACTAGTTCAAGAGTTATTGTCAGTCATGACAATGTTGTAATGTGTATTTTATTTCGAGTTTCGAATGACCTTCTAATGTTGTAAGGTTGTATCTTTTGATGCACATTTCAGTCTTTATGTGGTATTTCTGGGTTACATTTCACGTGAAACAGGTGCTTTGCATCTGAAATGGAAATTCTGCATTCAGTAGGACCAATGCAATTCCATGCGTCACGCATGGAGTCAATCCATGCGTCACGCATGGTTCGTGTCCATGCGTCACGCATGGAATTGCATTTTTCCTACAGAATGCAGAAATTCCATTTCAGCTTTACTTGTCAAAAGCAACACTTCCGAATTGTTTTCTCAAAAGGAGACATATGAGTTGTCTTGTCAAAAGGAGACATGTGAGTTTTCTTGTCAAAAGGAGACATATGAGTTGTCTTGTCAAAAGGAGACATATGAGTTGTCTTGTCAAAAGGAGACATATGAGTAGTCTTATGAAAAGGAGACATCAGAATTACAACATAAAACAGATATATTACAACATAAAACAGATACGTTTCAACAAAAAACCGATACATTACAAAATAAAACAGATTCATTACAGCATAAAAAAGACTCATTCTTGAAACGTAAATTAAAACGAACATAACAAAGACAAAACACCAAGACACTTCACATTACATCTTAAAAGGAACGAAATACTAAGACCACTACGCATCGTCAGAATCGGCTGGTTTCTCTTCAAAATCCTCATAGAGCTCCTTCACCCACCATTTAGCCGTTTCCAAATCTTTCTCTTCGTTAAAGATTCCCAGTTTCGCTGCCATAGTTCGATTTTCCTCCAACAATTTCGTCATAACACGGAGATGATGACGGTCATACTCAGGATCAAGAAACACCCACCTGAAGTTACATTGGCATGTAAAAAACCTTCGGCCATACTGGTCTGGTCTCATCTTGTCATTAGCGCTGAAAACCGTGATAGACTTCCTACACCTCTTATTTGGACACTGAATGGTGCTGCCTTCTTGTGGTATTGAAGATGATGATGAGGATGATGCCATGTTGGTTTCCAATCTGTAATACAATGTAAGAAAACAAGTGAGAAAGTAAGGAATAAGATGTGGAATATGGAGCTTCAAAGAAGAACTTCAAGAATCAACTTACAGGCTGAGGGAGTGAAAAGGAGAGATTAATGAGTGGAAATGGTATGCTGAGGGAGTCAATTTATAGGCGTAGGTTAACAATTCCATGCGTCACGCATGGAATGTATCCATACGTGACGCATGGAATGCATCTGTGCGTGACGCATGGTTCGACATTTGACTAACAGAATGCAGATTTATGTCTTGTGCACCCTAAACAAATAATCCAACAAATTCAACAACGCTAATCAGAATTGAAAAGTTCAAACACAAAACAACCTTAACAAACAATCCAACAACATCAATCCAACAACGTCATAGTTTCCTTACGAAAAACGGACAATCCTGAAAATCTGAAAACAAACAGTTCATACTCCACAATCGAACCCAATCCAACAAGATCACCACCGATGTTGTTGATACATAGTTGTCCACGGCTCAATATCTTGAAGGACCTCGGTTATGGCTCCATGCATTGCAGAAACATCATAGGGATCAGGCAAGGTTGCATATGGTGACAAGTGATCGTAGACCCTGTCAAAAACCTACAAATAAAAATAAATATTGAAATAAGCTATTTGCATAATGTTTACCTTAAATCAAACTTAAAGAAAAATCAAGATCTCAAGTTACATGAGATAAATGTATTACCTGCTGTGCTTCCAAGCTAGCGTGTCTGCCGGGTATCAGAAATCGATGAGTGCGGGGGATGTACCACATAAGATACTCCGGAGCTTCTTCAAAACCTGTCTGCGCAGGTGGTCCCATCTGCTCCAGGGTCGCCCTGTGGATATCCATCCCCTCCCAACTCCACGCCATTCTATCATAATTCACCACATATGACCTAGGGCTGATGAGCCTATGGGCTCTAAGGGGTGAAATTGGAGGCCTGGGAATCATCTGCACCCTACCAAACTGCCTAGGCGACCTATCGGGATGGTGGGGCTCGGTTATGTCCATGCAGCTCAGCACCCCGAAAAAAAGAGCAGGAGCATAGGTAGGATCACTGAAGTCGATTTCACCATACGGGTTCCAATTAACCTAAAAACAATATCAACGTCTTCCATTACTCAAACAGTAATTTCATTAAAGGTCCAAGCAAAGATGATGAAAAAAAGTCCTCAGTTTTTTTTGCAATTCCATGCGTGACGCATGGATTTGATTCGTGCGTGACGCATGACACAGATCCATGCGTGACGCATGGAATTGAAAAAAAACTGAGGCTTAAAAATGTAAACAAAATGCAACACAAATACCTGATCCGCCCTCATTGCATCTAGTTCAGCTCTGTAGTTTCGTGCTTCAGGGTCGTAGTTCGGCAACGCTTCCTCTGGTAGAAACCGAAACGCATAAGGATGATCAACTGACCAACCAGGATTACGCCGAACACCAGCTGCTAAGGATGGGAAGTATGTGTATATCCAACCCTACCATTTAAAAAATATAGTTAGCATTAAAACCATAGAAATAAGTTATGATTGCTAAAAAATGTAGTTCCTAAATAATTAAAAACTTACTTGAAGGAGAGTGAAACAAAATGAGATCAAACCACAATTTTCGCGTGTAGCGATGCCCATTTGGCGATAGAAATATGCTAGCGCCGCAGATCCCCAAGAAATACTTCTTGCCTCTTCAACACTCCCTAGAAATGCACCAAATCTCATCGGGAGCTTATGTTGTGACTTGTCAGTGAAGATTGTGGAAGCCAGCAAGTGGAATATATATCCCATTCCATGAACTACGGGATCATTTAGGCCCTCAATGTGCGCCTTAAACTTTTTCGCGCTCATCCAATAACTATCGAGCTGTTCAATTTGAAGATGAAAATTTTGCCGTCCCTTTTCACCAAAAAAGTTCTTGTTCGTAGTTCTCCCGACTGAAGCGGTGGGGTCGGTCACCATAGCTTTCCCGTGAATAGGAAGCAACAGCAGCTTCTTGATGTCGAGCAACGTCACTGTCATCTCACCAAATGGCATGTGGAAGCTATTTGTTTCAGGATGCCACCTTTCTATAAAGGCGCAGATGAGCGGATAATCAATCACATCGTACATCAATACCCTGAGATGAGTCAGCTCCGTTGCAATTGCGTGATTACCCCATGACAAGTCAGAATTAAGTTCCCAATCTTTCAGCTGGGATTGTCTTGTCTGGTAAGGGAGTACGCCTCTATCCTGTAAATTGATTACGTAACACAAATAATTTTAATAACGCATAATTTTTTTCCAGAAACTGCAGAATACAGAAACTGCATAAATTTGGTTAAGGTGCAATGTACAGAATGCAGAAAGCAGTTTCTGCATTCTGTGTAATGCAAATCCATGCGTCACGCATGGACATGAACCATGCGTGACGCATGGACATGAACCATGCGTCACGCATGGATTTGCATTACACAGAATGCAGAAAATTATGTACAGCACACCTTAACCAAATTTTCAACAAAACTACAAATATTTCAACAAATAATCCATTTGGTTAATCAAATCAATTCATACATTAACAAATTTATTATCACAAATTCTATAAACCAAATAAGTTATGATAAGTATTGAATCTATAAACCAAATTCTAATTACATACCTTTCCTTTTTGCACAAAAAAGGCTGTATGAGCTTCAAAGCTTATGAGCAGCTCCGGAATTTGTGGACCTCCAGGAGTACCCCCCTCTAACTGAGGGACGTATATGTTTTTGACCGGAGGTTGTCGTCGTCGTCGTCTTCTGGGTTGTTCCTCCTGCTCCTCTTGCTCTTCCGCTTCTTCATGTTCTTCATGAACATTCCCATAGGTCCGATCCTCTTCCTGACCCTGTTCCTCATGCTCCTGCTCATAATCAGAATCAGAATCACCATTGGCACCCCCAGCTGATGGCCCTGCACTGCTACAAGCAACCAGTGCGTACTGGTCATCACCCGTCTGAGGGTTCTGAAAGTGATGAGAACCAGTAGCTTGCCTCATCATCTCCACAAATGATTGGTCATGTTGTGGATAGCCCGGATAGCCTGAAAACTGTGTTTGTTGTGGAAACATAGTTTGATGTGGGATCAGAATGGGGGTGCCAGGAAAGTAATGAGGGGAACCCTGGGGATCGAAACCTGCAGCAGACAAAGCTAGCTGTTGTTGTTGTTGTTGTTGTTGTTGGTGTTGTTGTTGTTGTTGTTGTTGTTGTTGTTGTTGTTGCTGTTGTATCTCATCAGAAAACTCTAAACGACGAGGAGGCGATTCTTGTCTATTCTTCTTCTTCCTTTGTTTTGGAACTACGGGATCTTTTTTCTTCAGATCTCTGTTTCTTTGACGAGTATCCCGTCCAGGTCGACGACCACCATCCATATCTACATCATAAAATGTGCAATTCCACAAAATTAATCAGTTTACTGAATTTAATCAGCATATCATCAAAAACTCAATCAGCATATCATCAAATACAATCTGAAACTGCAGAACACAATTTCTGGAATGTGCAATTCCATGCGTCACGCATGGCTTCCATCCATGCGTGACGCATGGTTTCAAGCCATGCGTGACGCATGGAATTGCACATTCCAGAGTTGTGTTCTGCAGTTTTTCCATGGCTTTCAAACCCTAATCTCAACACTTTTTTCAAAATTATAACAGTTTTTCAATAATTTCATTAAAACCATACCCAATTTCAACAACCTAATTCATAACCCTAATTCACAAAACCCTAATTCAATATCAAAACCCTAATAAACTATATACACATGAAAATATCAAATTTGTCAATAAATTATCAACAAAGTACACAATCCATTCATATATTACAAGTTTAATCATTTCTAATCAACTAATTAACATACACATTGGATTTTGAAGTAAATATCATCAAAACAACATGAAAACCTCATATATACATCAATACCATACCATAACAATGAAATCTTAATGTTTACATACCTTATATGTAGAAAGATGTAGAAAATTGTTGAAAATGGGGTAAATCCGTGCGTTTGAGAGCTTCAGCCGCCGTTCAAGTTGTTGAAGAATATGACAAAATGGTAGGGTTTGATGTTTTTGGGCTTTTATAGGAAAAAAATCCATGCGTGACGCATGGTTTGTGTCCATGCGTCACGCATGGTTTGGTTCTGTGCGTGGCGTATGGATTAAAACCATGCGTCACGCACGGATATAATCCATGCGTGACGCACGGCGCCTGGGCGGTAAATAGCAAAAGGGGTGGGCGTTAAATAGCAAGGGCCTCTTTTTATAGCATGTGCATATCTTGATACGGCTTAGTTGGATGTCAGAATTGGTTATAATTGAGCGCGAAATGCCAATCGGTGAGTAGTCCGTGATACCAACTTTCATGCACTTGCCCATCTTCTCATATATACGTATAAAACAATATTTCTTGTGAAAACTTGGAAATCATACTTGGGGTAGTACTATGTTAAATAAAGTTTATAAAACAATATTTCTTGTGAAAACTTGGAAATCATACTTGGGGTAGTACTATGTTAAATAAAGTTTATTTATGTGCTACATAGTGGACATATCCATGTTTCAGGTCCCACTTAATTAGATTTATCCTCGGACAGTCTTTAAATTAAATTGACCATGGACCCATAAAGTTTAACAAATACGATAAAATTTCTTGTGTAAATTATCCAATGGTTTAATTTATGTTCACAGTGCGATGGATGATCAGAGAGAAACTGTAACGAGAATAATTTGGGGAATTTCTGATGATCTCATTAGTCTCTCAAATGGCAATATATACATACAAAGAGATATCTAATATCAAGCCTAAAGATATTTTCTACAAATATAGAAATATAATAATATCTTCAATACTCCCCCTCAAGTTGGAGCATGTGGATCAACAATGCCCAACTTGCCCATTAGAAACTAAAATTGTCGTTTGCCTAACGCTTTAGTGAAGATATATGCAGGTTGTTGAGACGTAGAAATGTGTACCGTAGCAACCAAACCAGCAACAATCATATCTCGAATGTAATGACAATCAATCTCAATGTGTTTCGTACGCTCATGAAACACTGGGTTTGCAGCAATATGGAGTGCTGCCTGACTATCACAAAATAGACGAACATGAGTCAAATGACGAACTCCTAAAGAAGATAAGAGAAACCTCAACCAAGTTATCTCACTGCATGTAACTGCCATAGCACGATATTCTGCTTCAGCAGAAGACCGAGAAACTGTAACTTGCTTCTTCGTCTTCCAAGAGACAGACGATTCCCCAAGCATGATGAAGTAGCCACTAATGGAACGACGAGTCGTGGGACAAGTAGCCCAATCAGAATCACAGAAAGCAGATAGACGAAGAGAGCTAGAAGCAGATAGCTGAAGACCCTGACCAGGGTGGCCTTTCAAATATCTTAGAACACGTAATGCAGCATGCCAATGATCAAGAAGTGGATGTTGCATAAACTGGGACAAAACATGTACAAAATATTAAAGCTCGGGTCTAGTGATAGTCAAATAGATAAGACGACCTACTATTCGTCGATACCGCTCAGGGTTCTCTAAAGCTGGACCATTGATCTTGCCCAATTGATGATGTGAGTCCATAGGAAACTCGCACGGCTTGCAACCGAGAAGTCCAGATTCAGCTAAGATCTCCAATGCATACTTACGTTGAGAGACAAAAATGTCGGAAGAGTTGCGAGCAATCTCTAGACCAAGGAAGTACTTGAGAGGCCCCAGATCTTTCATATAAAAACAACTACTAAGATAAGCCTTGACACCATCAATTCCACTGGATGTATTACCAGCAATAATAAGATCATCCACATAAACAAGCACATGAACTATAGAGTCACCCTGCCTCATGGAGAAAAGGGAGTAGTCTGCTCTACTTTGCTGAAAACCGAAAGCATGAAGAGTTGTGGCAAGTTTTGAGAACCAATTCCTTGGAGCTTGTTTCAAACCATATAAAGATTTCTGCAACTTGCAGACTTTTCCTGAAGAAGAAGTATCATATCCAGGAGGAGGGAACATGTAAACCACCTCATCCAAGTCACCATGAAGAAATGCATTATGAACATCCATCTGATGCAAATCCCAACCTCGAATAGCAGCTACTGAGAGAAAGACACGAACAATGACCATCTTTGCAACTGGGGCGAAGGTCTCAGTGAAATCAATGCCTTCCACCTGTCTGTTACCCAATACAACCAGACGCGCCTTGTAGCGCTCAATATCCCCATTGGCCCGATTAATATTTGCAACTGGGGCGAAGGTCTTAGTGATTCAAGTCGTGGAATGAGTTGGACAAGAGGGTTTGGGACACCTCAAAAAGAATCTAGATTAATATTTCACAAAAGATATACTGGTTTTTGCGTTAAACTACCCTTTATTTGACTTTTTTTTTGGTGAAATGAAGGGCCGAAACCCTTCGAATAGAATACCCTAGGCTACTATGGGAAAACCCGAGGCGAGCCCGCAACCCTGGACTACTTTGGGATAACCCGGGGTGTAGTCTGACCCCTTACATCGTCTTCTAGTAAATTGAAAATGCAATCCGGGGGGTCCGACAGAACCGAACACCCAAGAGGGGAAACTAGAGCTAAAGAAGCTAAACAATCAGCAACAAAGTTAGCTTCCCTAAAGACATGACGAACTTGGATGGACCAAGCTCTACTGATGAAGACTTGGCAACAAGTGACCAGGCTGGCTAGGGGGTGGTTGGGAGGGATGGGACTATGGAGGAGGTCGATGGCTAACTTGGAGTCCGACTCGACGATGATTTGTCTGAAACCATTGTCCCAAGCCAGGCGAGACCGTTGAGGAGGCCCCAAAGCTCAGCCATTGGGACCGAACAAATTCCCAAGTTGTGGGCGAAACCAATAACCAAACTCCCCGCATGGTCTCGAATGAGACCACCTGCAGCTGCCCTGATGCCCTCAGTAACGGCCCCGTCGGTGTTGACTTTGACCCAACCAATAGGGGGTAGAGTCCAAGACACCTAGATTTCCATCATATCTCTAGTTCTGCTACTTTTCAGTAAGGTCTTGCAAGCTTGATTGTACTCAGTTACAACATCTTGAATAAACTTCTTCCTATCCCCGTTAAAAGATAACCCTTCAAAAATCATCTTGTTCCTCCATTTCCAAGCCCACCACAATGCAGTCGCAAAGATGCTCCTCCAGAGAGTGCCATCTGAAACAGAGTAAGAAGAGAGTAAGTTAGAGCGAATCCAGGTGGATATGGGAAGAGAGAAAAAGGAGGGATTGTTTGCCACAAAAGGCCAACTGAGCCAGAAATGTTTCATAGCCTGGCAATCACGAAATAGATGTTCGAAAGACTCGTCCTCCTGGTTACAAATAGTGCAGATGGGAGAGTTTGCAATATGACGGCAAACACGTTCCACATTGCAAAGGACACCACCTCTGGAGAGGAGCCAAAGGAACATACGGACACGCTCCGACACTTCGAGCTTCCAAATCCATTTAAACAAATCATGATCCACCGAGGGGGTACCCGACCACCCTTTTAACATATCATAACCCGTTTTAACAGAGTAGACGCCGTTGGGAGTCAGGGTCCAACTCAATTCGTCTTGACTTTCATCCTCACTAGAGATGAAGCAGGAGGCCAACTTCAAAGTAACTGAGTTAGGGAGAAGATCCGCGAATTTGTCCCACTTCCATCCTCTACCCTCCTCCCAATAATCACGGATAAGGTCCCCCTTTCTATCTCCCACATCAGAGTGAACTAGGTTGATAAGAGGAGTTTTCAGGATCCAGAAATCCGTCCAGAAGTTGACATCACTATTCTTCCCTGGGATCCACTTGATACCTGGATTGATGACTTTCCGAAAGCCCTTCTTCATACCCCTCCAAATGTGGGAAGCAAGCTTGGGAGAGTTACGGTTGGAACTCGTGTATTTTCTCTTAAGGACAGAGGCCCAAAGAGAGTCTTCCTCCATAAGGAACCGCCAACACAATTTGCCAAGGAGAGCAAAATTCAACTCCTCCATGGACTTGATGCCGAGACCACCCAGGGCCTTAGGTTTCGAAACCTCCTCCCAACCTCTTATATAATTTTTTTTTTGGCAAGAAATCACCTTTATATCTAAGTCTGTTAACACTCCTTTCAATTTTCGGTCTAAACATCTGTTACAAATTGTGAAATTACTAACATACCCTCATTTTTTGAAAAAATTGAAGGGCAAACTTGTATATATTCCAATCATCTCTTTCCATTGGTTTTCTTAAGGCGGAAGATGAAAGAAGCTCAACAGAGTTGGCCCTTCTTCCCGTCAATCTCAACTCCTCTGCTGCCACCCTCGGTCTCAGATTAGTTGCCTCAGATAAGACGACGATCTTACACCTCTATCTCAAATTCTGATTCCCCTTGACTTGGCTTCTTCGTTCAACATCATGCCTGAACCCTACCAGACTCCCGTTGACGTCAATCGAGCCACGCAGAACACGCTCTCCGTCCTCCAAGGAAGCCAGCCGCCGCCGAGCTTCGTGCGCAACGACGATCTTTTCGACACGAAGAAGATCTAGAGAAGTGAGTTAATGGAGGATGCCGATTCGGAGTTCCGAGTTGATCAGATTTTGCGAGTTGATCCATAGAAGTGAGTTAATGGTGGCGCAAGTAGCAGATCCGACTGTTCTAGTGGCGGAATCGGCACCGGAAAAGGACAATTCATTTGATTTGGAAAAGGGAGAAGAGTTGTTGTTGGTAAATCGAGTCGGCGACTCGGGTGCGTCGTTATCCGAGTTGAATCATGAATAACGAGTCGTTATCCTCAGAAAACCAATGGAAAGAGATGATTGGAATATATACAAGTTTGCCCTTAATTTTAAAAAATGAGTGTATATTAGTAATTTCACAATTTCAACAGATGTTTGGACTGAAAATTGAAAGGGGTGGTATATTGTTAACATATTTAGATATAAGGGTGGTTTCTTGAAGAAAAAAAAAATTATATAAGGGGTGGTTCCGTGAAAAACAGGTCAAATAAAAAGAGTTTGTAGTGGGCATTACAACATCAAAAGAAATAAAGGACATAAGTTCAGCAGAAGGCAAGACAAATTCAGCAAAGGAAGTAGTTGTGGAAACAACAAAATTGGCCAAATGATCGGCCGGGCCATTTGCTGATCTCCTGACGTGAGTAATTTTGATCGAATCCGGGTAAGCAGCAATGGCACTCTTGCACTGTTTGATGAGGTAAAATTGGGGTGGATTTCTAGGGTCCCTGAGGAGAGAAGTGAGCAAGCTTGAGCGGAGTCAGTCTGCAGAATCAGGCTCCCAAGCTGAAGTCTACCTGCAATCTCCAAACCATGAAACAGAGCCCAAAGTTCAGCGGTGAGGGCATTGCACACACCGCAGCAGAAGCATAAGCAGAATGCACGCATGAAGTCACCATTAGCATCTCTGAACAGACCTCCTCCCCCAGCAGCGCCTGGATTACCTCTTGACACAACATCAGTGTTTAAAACGAACCAGTTCGGCGGTGGGGGAAGCCATGAAGATAGGGGAGGTGTAGCAACAGGCGGCGGAATGGTTAAGCCATTATCAGATTTTGTGAGCCGGAAAGCGGATGACATGGAGACAACTACGGTAGACAGACGGGAGATCTCATCAGCTCCCGAGAAAACCAGTGAGTTGCGCACTTTCCACGAGTGCCACAACATATAAGAGAAGGTAGTGCTCCATCTGTCATTGTGCTTGATATTCAAATAAATCCACTTGCGAATGTCTGGCTCTGTAAAGAAACTCGAAGGCAGTGAATTGCCACTAAGTGCTCGCCAAACATTGTGGACTGCATTGCAGTCGCGTAGGACATGTAAACAAGTCTCCGGAACTGAACAACGAGGGCATGCTGGATCCTGCGCAAGATGTCGCCAAACTCTTACTGAATTGCACAAAAAACTTACATTTGCTACCATATAAATGAAATGCCGCACTCTCTGCTGCGTTGTGATTGCCCAGATGGCTGGCCAAAGTGGATTTTATTCATACAAGCTCTCATCCTGCATTGCCCGGTACGCCGATGCCGAAGAGAATTTCCCATTGGGCGTGAGCATCCAGAAAAGTTTGTCGGGGTTGTCCAGCGATGGGAGAACTTTGACTGATCGGAGCTGGTCACATATGGAAGCAGGCAGGAATCCGGAACTGAACAACGAGGGCATGCTGGATCCTGCGCAAGATGTCGCCAAACTCTTACTGAATTGCACAAAAAACTTACATTTGCTACCATATAAATGAAATGCCGCACTCTCTGCTGCGTTGTGATTGCCCAGATGGCTGGCCAAAGTGGATTTGATTCATACAAGCTCTCATCCTGCATTGCCCGGTACGCCGATGCCAAAGAGAATTTCCCATTGGGCGTGAGCATCCAGAAAAGTTTGTCGGGGTTGTCCAGCGATGGGAGAACTTTGACTGATCGGAGCTGGTCACATATGGAAGCAGGCAGGAAAGGAGTAATTTCAGGCCAGATCCATGAAGAACCATCCCACATTTCGGCGACAGTTGCAGCCAAATTCTCATCCGGAGGAGTCACTATAGCAGCTTCACTGAGAGGCGTGTTAATTAGCCATCTATGGTCCCAAAACAGTGTGGTTGTTCCATTCCCGATAGCAGCCTTAAGCCCTTTGCATAGAGTAGTTGATCCTTGGATGACCCCTCTCCATAAGTTTGACACTCCCGTTCTTTTCTGGAACATATCGACATCTAACCGACCAGCGCAGTACTTCCCCCTAAGAACACGGCTCCACAATGAACTTGGTTCCTGCAAAAGACGCCACCCAAGTTTAGAAAGAACAATTGTATTGGAATCTCTTGTTGATCTGAGGCCAAGACCTCCATATCGTCTTGGTCGTGCAATTTTACTCCAATGAATGAGGCGAATCCGGCGGTGTTCAGACGAACTACCCCAAACAAAGCCCCGGATTGAGCGCTCAATGCTATCACAAACAGATTTATGAAAAGGTGTAGATTGCATAACATATAGAGGGAGGCTCAAGAGAACCGAGTTGGCGAGAACAACACGTCCTGGCAGCGATAAGGATTTTGCTTGCCATCCACGTAGGCGGGCTGAAACTTTGTCTAAGAGGAGAGAATACCTATCCACTGTCATGCGTCCACAAGCAATAGGCACACCAAGGTATGATCCAAAATCCGTGACCACTGGGATGGACAAAGCGCCTGAAACAGCAGCAGACACAGTCGGGCGCACTTTGGGGGAGAAGATCATATTGCTCTTGGAATAATTTACTAGCTCACCTGAGAAGAAACATAACTTATAGAGGCAAGATTTCACCACTGTAGCTTGCTCAACAGATGCTTCGGCAAATAAGACTAGATCGTCTGCAAAAAAGAGGTGCGAGAGTTGCACACCACCTATTTCGATAGGCCTCCATCTTCCCTCACTTACAGCTTCTTGAATGAGGTGAGAAAGAAACTCCATGCATATGACGAATAAATATGGTTAAAGTGGATCACCTTGTCGAACTCCTCGCGAAGGAGAAAAGGATTCAGACTTGGATCAATTCCAAAGCAAGTTCATTTTATCTGAGGTTTGGCACATCATGATGGTCTCCACTAGCTGACTCGGAAGATGAGCATGAAGGAGCATTTCTCGCAAAAAACTCCAGCGCACCCTATCGTATGCCTTAGCTAAGTCGATCTTTAGAACCATCCATTGTGTAGTTCCAGCGGGTGCTGACATAGTATGCAAAACCTCTTGGACTATTACCACATTATCAATAATTTGACGTCTCGGTATGAACCCGGCCTGAGAAGGAGAAATCAGCGTAGGTAAAGTTGGTTTGAGACGTTGCACTATCATTTTCGTTGCCAACTTGAAAACTACGTTCAGCAGGCTTATGGGACGCAACTGCGCAGGACTCTGAGGTGGATCGACCTTAGGGAGAAAAATGAGCAATGCATCAGCCATGCCTTCTTCAAGAGTGCCATGATTCAGCAAATTCAGTACACAAGTGCTAACAGAATGACTCACTGTATGCCACGACTGTTGGAAAAACAAAGCCGGAAAGCCGTCGGGACCGAGGGCCTTGTAAGGTCCCATAATTCTTAGAGCTTCCCACACCTCAGCAGGCAGAAACGGTTGACTGAGGCTCTCAATTCTAGCAGAATGCAGAGCAGGAAAAGAGACAGCAGTCTGAGGAATAACACTTACAGCAGTAGAGGTCGGATCGGCTGTGTAGAGATCCCGAAAGAAAGCTAGCGCTAAGCCTCTTACTTGATCAGGTTCCTGAATCCAAACCCCATTAGAATCGTGAAGAGCGGTGATCTTATTGGCACGTCGTCGAACGACAGTAGAGAGGTGAAAATATCTTGTGTTTCGGTCGCCATCAAGGAAAAAATTAGCTCGAGACTTTTGGAACCATAGCACTTGTTCCTGATGGAGAACAACTTCCAAGTCGAAGAAAAGACGTCTCTCAAGAGAAATGAGCCACTGGGATGGAGAAGTTGCAAGTTTTCGTCTCTCCCCTTCCAGACGCGCTCACAGCTTCTTTTTGCGTTGAAAAATATTACCAAAGACTCCCGATTCCAGATTGACAAGTCAGACGCCAGTTTGGATAAAGCGGGTTGGAGAGGAGCTGAACCCGACCAGAGAGACTGAAGGGTATCTCGAAAGGATTCGTGCGAGAGCCAAGCGCCCTGGAAACGAAAGGGTCTGTTGCTAGGATCAGCAGTAGCAGCATGTTCAATGTTCAGAAGGAATGGAGAATGATCAGAGTGGGTAGCTGTTAGGTGGTGAATAACAGCCTCTGGAAAACGAAGGCGCCACGAGTTGGTGCATAACCCTCTATCAAGACGACTCGCCTTGAAAGTACGATCAGAAACGCCCCTGAACCAGGTGAAATTCGGGCCAGAGAAGCCGAGATCAACCAGGCTAGAGTCATCCACAAACTGTCTGAAATCAATAGAAGAGCGAGTCGTTGCGTCTGAATTATACGTTCGTTCAGAGACATCCAACGTGGCATTAAAGTCTCCACCGAGAACCCATGGCTTATTATTCGAACGAGCAAAATTCCCCAAGTCGTTCCATAACTGAAGCCTCCTGTGAGAACTAGGCGAGGCATAGATGGCCGACAGTAGCCAAGGATCTTCTCCTCGTCTGAAAATCTCAACTGTAATGTGTTGCTGATCAATAGTGATAAGAGATACCATAACCTCAGCAGAGTGCCAAAGAAGCCAGATACCTCCAACAAATCCCACTGCATCCACGCGAAGCATGCCATCAAAGCCCAACTGACGACAGACTTGATCCGCTCGGACTCCACTGATTCGTGTTTCAACAAGAGCAAGAACAATGGGCCTATGAATACGGTTCAATTCTCTAATAGCTTCAGAGAATCTGGTGCCACCTGCTCCTCTAGTGTTCCAAAACATGATGCTGATGTTCTTCATAGGAAACAAAGATTGAAGTAGGTCTCCGAATATTGGTGAATTCAGGGAATTACTGGCGACGACAAAAGACATTGCAACTTCTGATAACCGAAACATGGCATCATACAAATTTTGCGGCATCGTCGCCCGACAAAGTATCGGTTGCGACTCCGTTAGCATTGGGAGTAACTCCACGGTCATTCTGTTTGCTAGGCAAGGAAGAGTTGCCAGGAAAGGCCCCATCCGGTGGTTTGAGAGCAGGAAGCAGGCTCGAGGCATCACTGTTTTTTGGGTCACTGTTGGGAGGGCGAGAGGGATGGATGGCTCCATCAAAAGTTTTGTTCGAACGAGGAGGGTGATGTTTCTGAAGGATGACGGTAGATGAATGCGAAGGCTCTGTATGGGTATGTTTGCTAAGGAGCAAGTCCGAAATCAAAAGAGATTTTTTAATCTCGGCAGCTTTAGATACCACTTGTGCCCTAGGAGTAACTTTTCCTGTAACTTTCCTTATTGAAGATAGAGAAAAATCTTTTCCATCTTTTCCATCTTTTCTCTTTTGAATCTTAGGGAAAGAATCTCGCTGATTTGGATGGCCGTTATAACTTATAGCAGGATATGTTGACTTTTCTAACACCTCCTTTGACTTCATGGGATCGGCCACTGATTTCGTTGACTGCATTGAAACTGCCTTTGATGCTTCTAGTTCGTTTGGCAAGTTTGCCTGATTTTCGGGATTTGCGTGCAATTTCGCAGCCTCACTAACTATGACCGGTGAAGTCGTCTGAGTCGCAGCAGTGACTGCCGGCGTTGAATTCTCTTCCAAGGCAGGTTCGTCTGCGTTGTCTTAAACCAGTCCTTGAGATTCCTCTTCTTGCCGAGAACCCAAGATGTTGAACCTGGATCCTGAATTCTGAGTCTCTGATTTGTCATGCTGAATGGTCTGAGTGTTGCTTGTCTGGGGTCGTTCAATATGCTTTGTGTGCGCCTGTTTGTTGGAGTCTCTTGCTTGGCTTGTCATCTTCCGCTTTGGCTTGATTACTTGATTCCATCTTCCAATCTCATCTAGCACAGCCGCCGGATGCACACCTTTTGGTTCTAAATTCAGCATTGCCTCTAAAATTTCATCACTCGGCCATTCCTCAGAATTGGAAGCAGCGAGTATAGGACAATTGTCCTGAACATGCCCTACTTTACCACAATGATAACAAAGGTTCTGAATGCCTTCATACTGAATTGGCCACGTCATCCCCCAGAACTTGAACTTGAAAAGAAGAGCCTTCGAGAGATCAATTTCAACACCCATTCGAAGTAGATGCCTGAAAGAGCGGATTAGTCTTAGGCTGGATGGAGGAGTCGACCTCCATGGCAGAATGTTGTTTTCCAGGGGAAGAGGCCATGGCCCCCGGTGCAGCGAAGGAGGCCGGCGAAACGAAAACAGCAGTGCGTGAAGGAGCGCGTTGTTTGGAAGATTTTGTTGTTGGCTTTGAAACAGAGTAATCTACGTGTGCATGAATTTGATATGAAGTAACTTGAACATATCTTATGAAGTAACTTGAACATATCTAATGAAGTAACTTGAACATAAAAATGTAACATAAATTATGGACTAGTTGCAGGTTATGAGCAGATTAAATTTTGCATCTTGAATTTGATATGAAGTAATTTGACCATATTAAAACTGGATAAAGAAGAAGCCAAAGACACATAACATAGATTCCCTTCAAGGCTTCAACAATAACTTTAGATCGATCTATGGACGTTGTCCGTAGAACTCGAGAGTCGAGACCGATATAGCCATGTTGAGATAGTTACTACGTCAACCAGCATTAGTAAGGCGAATATTATTTGCACTGAGATGGGACGGAAAATCTGGTCGAATGACCGTTCTGATTTTCCGGCGAATCTGAGCTTCGCTCCGACCGACCCGTACAATCCGCCAGCTTTATACGCTCGCTTTTCAAAGCTAAAAAGCTGGCGGATTTAGGATTTGCCAGCTTTTCAAAGCTTAAAAGCTGGCGGATTTAGGATTCGCCCCCGGATTTAGGATTTACCAGCTTTTCAGCCTAATTTTTTACAAAATTTTCAAGTATTCTGAGGATTATAAATCCGCCCATTCCGTAACTTCGCGCGGAGTCAAACTCCCCGCGATAGCTCCGCGCGGATTTAAGTCTGCAACAAAAAGCACTGCAAATAGCCTCCTCGATTAGTAATGAAAAGGACGTGTAAGATTAATATCTAGTATACAACTCGATCAAATTACTCTATTCATAATCAGTTAATTTTTTAATGAGAATTTAATTAGTGTCCTTCTATACGGTTACTCGTATGTAATGGATTTCAGATTTTATCAGTCCATCCGATTTTGCCAAAACCTTACAAGATCAGGCGTATGTAGACCTGGCAATCGGGTCGGGTCGGTCGGGTTCGGGTTAAGGGTGCTCCGGGTCGGGTATTTTTCGGGTCGGGTCATTTCGGGTCTAAAATTACCGGGTCAAAACAGGTCGGGTTGTTACGGGTTTATGGGCGGGTCGGGTCGGGTTCGGGTCTAAAATTACCGGGTCAAAACAGGTCGGGTTGTTACGGGTTTATAGGCGGGTCGGGTTCGGGTTCGGGTCTAAAATTACCGGGTCAAACAGGTCGGGTTGTTACGGGTTTATAGGCGGGTCGGGTCGGGTTCGGGTCTAAAATTACCGGGTCAAACAGGTCGGGTTGTTACGGGTTTATAGGCGGGTCAGGTTTGGGTCGAAAATATTGGAGTCAAACAAGTCGTTTGTTACGGATTTATTGTCAGATCGAGTCGCTTTGAGTAAAAACTTACCGAGACATAACAAGTTGAGTCGTTACGAAATATTGATGTTAAATTTGGGTCAATCTTAATTGCAAATTTTAATGTATGCTTCGATAGCAACACCACTACATTACCTTCTTTTCATTTATTTGAATAAGTTTGGCATAGTAACTTTTAGTAGATTAACTAATATTTGAAAAAAAAACGAATGAAAACATTTATAAATTACAATTTACAACCTATGGACAAGTCAATAACCATCGACTAAATAAAACACGGTAGGTTCAATGCGACGGCAAATAAAGACCTGATATGTTGCTCAAAATCAAAACACATCTTCACAACCATAATCAATCCATCGTTTAATGCAACTCAAGATAGATAGAGTATTAAAATGAAAACAATATGTCAACTTAGTCACATAATTCAAACTGCAAAAAAATAACAATCTCATAACTTAGAAAGTAAAACATGTTCTTCATATTCTTGTCAATCTTCCATGTCCATTGACATTGGACTATCTTCACTGTCATTGTTGATGTCCATTCTTGTAAATTGGATTTCTAATCCTTCTTCTAAATCATCTTCGGGAGCTGTATAATTAAAACTGTGAATTAAACTCATATATATAAGATCTAAAATATCATAATAATGTGAAACAAACTAACTGCTTACCTTCTTCAAGGTCTAGTCCATAAAGCCATGAACGAGTCGTCAAAAGAGCTTCGGCGGAATCCTTATTAAGAGAAGATCTCCACCTTGTAATAACTCTACTTCCCATGCTAAATGCAGATTCGGATGACACTGTTGTTATAGGAATGACTAGAATATCTCTTGCCATCCTAGAGACACTAGGATATCTATGAGCATTTTTCCTCCACCAGTCAAGCACATCTAGATCTTTAACTAATTTTTCCAGAGTCTCATCCAAATATAGCTCAATTTCTGATTTTTCTGTAGAAACATCATAAGAGGAAGCAAATCCCTAGACACAAAATAAACATATGTAAAACATGCTGAAATATGATAAAAGTAACTTATATTATTTATTTAATTTACCTCAAACTCTCCAGGGTCCATCGGATTAAGAGTAGAAGTCGTGTCATTACTGTTTGAAACATACTCTTGATAGAACTTCAGAAATTCGTCTTTCACATGTTTGGAGCTGCGTGTCATTGCTGCGTGAAGACGACTTCTCTGGGCAGAATCGACTTCTCTGGGCAGAATCGACTTCGACGAGCTGCTGCGTGAAGACGACTTCTCTGGTCCGTAATCAGGTTCGACGAGCTCGGCTGAAGACGAGCTGCTGCAAACTGCAGAAAAACAAACACAAGGAGCCAAGGGAACCTGAATGAGATTCTTAAATGAGATTCTTAATGATACAAACTTTACAAATGGTAAGAAAAGATATAATATGCATACAAGGGAACCTGAATGAGATTTATCACTGATAAAGAAGTTTTCACAAATTCAAAAGTTTGGAACCAATTGAGTATAACAGCTGCATCACAGCCTGTTATCTTCAAATTCCGTTTGATGAATCTCTTAAAAACGCAGATTAACTTGTCATTCCCATAGATAAACACCGACTCAAATATTGGAAGGATGACTTTGCTCTGTGCAAGTGTTCTGGAAACATGGCATCAACAGATTCATTTTTTCATAAACTAACAGAGCATAATAAGCATACAGATTTAGAGAAGAAGAGCTCCAATAACAGGCGGAAACTGGTAGTAGCAGCAACCCTACTTCCTATGAAAAAACATTACCTTCCAATTAGATCAAATTAGAGCAAGTTTTAGCTAGGGCTTCAATAAGCAGAGTTTTAGCTAGGGCTTCTCATTCAGGTTCCCTCTTTCGTCTTCAGCCGAGCTGCTGCGTGAAGACGACTTCTCTGGTCTGTAATCAGGTTCGACGAGCTCGGCTGAAGACGAGCTGCTGCGTGAAGAGCTGCTGCGTGAAGAGCTGCTGCGTGAAGACGAGCTCGGCTGCGCGAAGACGAGCTGCTCAGTAGTCAATTTGGCAAGACGAAGTCACGAAGGAGATGAACTGATGAACATGAAAGGGAGAGATGGGGGTGCCGTCAAATTGAACATAAGAAAGTGAGAGCTGCTCAACAGCTCAGCAAACAAAACCCTACTTGAAAATTATAAAAATAATTTTGATTAAATGATTAAATTTTACAAGGATGGTGTAATTTGAAAAGTTAGAAATTTCGATTAAATTATATTCATATGGTTAAATGTCTTTAATAGACATTAAAATCAAGTTTCATTTCATTCCGACATCATTTGGGCATCTTTTTGTCAAATTGGGTTTTAAGCCCATTTAAGGCTTTTTAGCGTTTACGCATAGTTCTGAGCTTCGTTTTGTATGAGCGAGACCTTATTGATATTTTATATGCCTAATAAGACTAACTTGTATAATTTTTCGAACAATAATCAACATCGATGTTGTAGACCATACATATTGCGCCAAGTTATACAGTTATCACTAGTTTGGTTTTACAAAGGAGGTGTTATTTGAAATGTTAGAAGTTGTGATTGGAAGTTACCCACATGGTTAAATATCTCTAATAAGCATTGAAACCAAGTTTCATTCCATTTCGACATCGTTTGGGCGTCGTTTTTCCAAATTGGCCTTAAGTCCATTTAAGGCCTTTTAAGGTCTTTTAGCTTTTACGCATAGTTTCAAGCCTCGTTTAGTGTAAGCGAGACCTTAATGGGACTTTATATGCCTAATAAGACTAAGTTGTATAATTTTTTCAATCATAATAATACATCGATGTTGTTGACCATACATATTGCCACAAGTTAGAGAGTGATGACTAGTTTGATGTTTAGAAAAGGAGGTGTTACTTGAACATGAAGAAGTTTTGATTGAGAGTTACCCACATGGTCAAATATCTCTAATAAGCATTGAAACCAAGTTTCATTCCATTCCGACATCGTTTGGGCGTCGTTTTTCCAAATTGGCCTTAAGCCCATTTAAGGCCTTTAAAGGTCTTTGAGCGTTTACGCATAGTTTCAAGCCTCGTTTAGTGTAAGCGAGACCTTAATGGGACTTTATATGCCTAATAAGAATAAGTTGTATAATTTTTTCAATCATAATAATACATCGATGTTGTTGACCATACATATTGCCACAAGTTAGAGAGTGATGACTAGTTTGATGTTTAGAAAAGGAGGTGTTACTTGAACATGAAGAAGTTTTGATTGAGAGTTACCCACATGGTCAAATATCTCTAATAGACATTGAAATCAAGTTTCAATCCATTCAGACATCGTTTTGCCAAATTGGACCTTAATCTCATTTAAGGCCTTTTAGTGTTTACACATAGTTTCGAGCCTCGTTTTGTATAATAAGACTAAGTTGTACATTATTGGTACTTTATATGCCTAATAAGCGAGACCTTACTTTATATGCCTAATAAGACTAAGTTGTACATTAATGGTATTGGCACTTCATTTTAGTAGTGTTATTGATAGATTATTAGTGTTGTTGACAAAGTATTAATGATGTTGACAATTTAGTTAGCCGTGTTGACAACTTAACTAGCCATGTTGGCAGTCTATTGGTCTCGTTGACAGTTTAATTAGTCGTGTTGACAATTTAACCAGTCCTGTTGACAGTTTATTTAGTCTTGTTGACAATTTAATTAGCCATGTTGACAGTTTACTTTACTAGTTCTCTAAAAGTTTAATTATCCATATTGACAGTTGATTAGTCTTAGTGACAGTTTATTTAATTGTGTTGACTAATTAATTAGTCATGTTTGCAATTTATTATCTAGTGTGTTGACAATTTGTCCAACGTGTTGACAGTTTATTAATGTTGTTGACAATAGTTATCTAGTGTGTTGACAATTTTTTGGGTAAAATTTACAATTTCCGCTTCTTTATTACTTTTATCTTTTTGGCCAAATTTTGGGGTCAAAAACGGGTTGGGGCGGGTCAACCCATTTTTGACCCAAAAAAAATCGGGTCAATCGGGTTGGGTCGAAAACGGGTCACGGGTTTAATTTGACGGGTTATGACCCAGAAAAATCGGGTTGGGTCGGGTCGGGTTTGCGGGTCGGGTTAATTTCTGCCGGGTCTAGGCGTATGTAATGGATTTCAGGTTATATCAGCCCGATCGTATCAAAATCAGTCACTACGTCAGGGAGGCTAATTTTAACAAAGTTGTAAATTTTATTGGAACGAAAGAAATTAAAATCTCACAGCTTAACGTCACTCTTATTAGACTCAATAATATTAATGATGATCGTGATTTAGAAGTCATCTAACTATACAAGAACTCGTAGAAATTCGGCTTTGTTTAAGATTACAATAAGTTTCAAAATCTTTTATTGCAAAAAAAAGTTATAAAGACTTAGAATTGTAGAGGGAGGGAATATTAAAAAAAGTATAATAATTGGATGGATGGTAGAGGTGTCAACTTGAAAAAAACTCCACATGTTTTATTGTATATAAATTTAAAGTTGATAAAGTATTGCCCATATAGTAGCAATAGAAAGACTTGGACTAATCCGATTCCGAGCAGCATGGGAGCAGCAGAGACGTACACTCTTACAGCGTCATCAATCTCGTTCAGCAAATGGAGGCAGTTGTACCAAGGCCGAGAAAGCATCCTGGACAACATCTCGTTCAGCGCGGAGCCGTCGGAACTCCTGGGCATAGTCGGGGCGAGCGGAGCGGGGAAATCAACCCTCCTGTCGATCCTGGCCGGCGTGACCTCCCCTTCGTCGGGCCAACTCCTCCTAAACTCAAGCCCAATCCCAAGCCTGTCATCCTACCGTAAACTGACATCGTACGTCCCCCAAGACGACACCTCCCTCCCTCTCCTGACAATCCTGGAGTCCTTCTCGTTCACCTCCTCCCTCCTCCACCCCCACCTCACCCCTCCTCAACGCCACCTCCTCATCGCCTCCCTCCTCGCCTCCCTCAACCTCCTCCACCTCTCCTCCTCCCTCCTCTCCGGCCCCCTCTCCGGTGGCGAGAGGCGCCGCGTCTCCATCGGCCTCAGTCTCTTACAAGACCCCAGGGTACTCATCCTCGACGAGCCCACTTCCGGCCTCGATAGCGCCTCCGCTCTCACCCTTGTCCTCACTCTCAAACGGATCGCAGCAGCCAAGATGACCACTGTTCTGCTCTCCATTCATCAGCCTGGCTTTAAGATCTTGGAGGCCATTCATAAGCTGGTCTTGATCGACAAAGGGAAGCTGCTGCACCACGGGACTGTCGATCACCTTCAGGGGATGTTGGCCACTCAGGGGTTTCATGTCCCGCCTCACCTTAATGCGCTTGAGTATGCCATGGAGATTCGAGATCGCCTCAACCCGCCGCTGCACGATCATTCTTCCCTCCAGTCTCCTCTTCAGGATGGACCCCAGCTCCAAAAGGACATTATTGCCGTCAGGTATAGTTGAATAGCAAACTTAATTTATCAACTCTGAAAACTAATCATCAATAACTGTTAATCATCTTCTAAATTTCAGGTACAAGAGCTCAAGGGTACAAGAGATACTCGCCCTTTATAGGCGGTTTTGGAAGATCATCTATCGAACCAAGCAACTCCTGTTGACAAATGCCCTAGAAGCCCTCGGAGTAGGACTTGTCCTAGGAACCATATACATTAACATAGGGTATGACAAGCAAAGCATTCAAAAACGACTAGGCCTCTTCGCCTTTACTCTCACCTTCCTCCTCTCATCCACCACAGAAACCCTACCGATCTTCCTCAACGAGCGTCCCATCCTCCTTCAAGAAACCTCGAGTGGTGTCTACCGCCTCTCGTCATATCTGATAGCCAACACTCTGGTCTTTCTCCCCTACCTCCTTTGCATTTCCCTCCTCTACTCCGTCTCTGTCTACTTTCTGGTCGGCCTGTGCTCCACCTGGCAGGCATTCTCCTACTTCGTCTTCGTCATCTGGGTCATCAACTGCATGGCAAACTCCTTCGTTCTCTTTTTAAGCTCATTGGCACCAAATTATATCACTGGGACCTCATTGCTGACAATTGTCCTTGGAGGATTCTTTCTCTTCTCGGGCTACTTCATCTCTCAAGCGAGCATGCCCAAGTATTGGCTCTTTATGCACTTCTTCTCCATGTATAAGTACGGTCTTGACGCGCTTCTCATTAACGAATACTCCTGCCTTACGTCCAGATGCTTGGTTTGGTATGACAACGGGAATAGCACTTGCATGATCACAGGGGGAGATGTGATGGAGAACAGAGGCTTGCATGTAGGCCAAAGGTGGACCAATATCTATGTCTTGCTAGGCTTCTTTCTACTTTATCGTGTGCTTTGTCTACTTGTTTTGATCAAAAGGGTTTCTCGGTTAAGGAAATGAGAATAATATAAT
Organism: Oxyria digyna; assembly: GCA_029168935.1. NCBI lineage: Eukaryota > Viridiplantae > Streptophyta > Magnoliopsida > Caryophyllales > Polygonaceae > Oxyria > Oxyria digyna. The sequence continues at coordinate 7,836,167 of JAPVLV010000010.1, read as the reverse complement.
GTATGCAATCAATCAATGTATTGAATATCATATTGATGTTGGAACTGATTTTGACTGGACTTCCGGGCACTTTTCTGGTGGGCTGCGGTCACCGATTGTACCGGATTATGGGAGCGTTGGCTTCGTCTCTGCGAGCACTACACCGTAGTGTACTCACACGTCAAAATCGGGTTCCGTTTGAATAAGAAATGAAAGCTCAAAGTTGGTTGCTTCACTAAGTTCAAAGAACAATTTTGGAGCTGAATTTTGATATGGGTTTTGTCCCACATCGAAAATTGGGGTGGGAATATGAAAGGTTTATATACCCCAAACCCCATACCCTTGGTAAGCCCTTGGGAGAGGTATGGAGAGAGGACACGAGGGGCCCTCGCGCGGTCCGTCCGTCCGTCCGGTCCTGGTCCGTGGGCTGGGCCGTAGGCCCAAGCAGCACCTTAGCTTCCCTTTTTGAAGTGGGCTGGATCTGGAAGTTTTGGGCTTCCATATTGGGTTTGGACTGCCTCGTTGGGGACGCCCAACTAAGTCAGCAACAACCTCCCTGTTTTCCTCCACGTTTACAGAATTAAGGAAAGAGATCTAATCTCGACTCTATGCAACAGTTTCGTCAAGAACGATTCGGTAAAATTCTTTCTTAATTCTGTTCTTCGTTTTAATTCTTTACAGATTGTTATTCTGCGAAATACAGGTCCTACAATCTTAATTCTGTACAATTGTATCCTGTCGCTAACAATCTGTTTGAGTTTTAAAGGAACAGAAAGTTACACCCCGAAGAAAATTGTCTGTACTGCGTACAGTTTCGGATCTGTGTTCAGATTCGAGTAAAAACGAATATTAATCTTTATAATTGTGAGGTTGCTGTTGTATTACAGAACCAGGTTGCTGTTGTATTACAGAACCGAAAAACTGTGTTTACAGTTCACAGATTTCTGATTCTGTATTTACAGATTGCAGAATCTGTGTTTTACAGTTCGCAGGAATTCAGTTCTGTTTTACAGATTCGTGATTTCTGGAATTGTTTACAGTTCGCAGGAATTCAGTTCTGTTTTACAGATTCGTGATTTCTGGAATTTTTTACAGTTCGCAGGAATTCAGTTCTGTTTTACAGATTCGTGATTTTCTGGAATTTTACTGGTTTACAGATTCTGTGTTTACAGAGTCGTGAATTACTGGTTTTGAGTTTAACAGATTCGCAGATTCTGGTTCTGTAATTTTTACAGTTCGCAGATTGCTGGTTTCTGCATTTACAGTTTTGCAGAAAACTGTGTTTTTTCAGAATTTTGAAATCTGTTTTGCAGAGTTACTTCTAAGTCATACTAATATTTGTTTGTCTTATTGAACAGATACAATGACTAACGGAGATGAGAAAACTGCTGCTGACGCTGGAAAGGTCACTGGGTCGCCCCGAATTAAGTTTGGGACTATGCCTCTCGATCAGGCTCAGATACTTGATAGGGTTCAAGTTCAGAACAGTCCGGGTCATGAGAGTCCGACTAAGAAGAGTCCGATCAAGGAAACCCCCCAGGTCGTCCAACTGGATCTGCCACCAGTGCCTCTTCATTCGGCTCAACCGAGTCATCCGGCTGAAACGAGTCATCTGGCTCCACCTCTTCATCCGGGTCAAATGAGCCATCCGGGTCAAATGAGTCATCCAGGTCAAATGAGCCATCCGGGTCAAATGAGTCATCCGGGTCAATTGAGCTATCCGGGTCAAACAAGTCATCCAGGTCAAACAAGTCATCCAGGTCAAACGAGTCATCCAATGGATCTGTCTGATGTTCAGTTGCCTCATCTGTATGTTCCCCACAGACCTTATGTGACAACTATGTCGAACACAATCCATGCTGGGATCCTACCCGAAAAATTTGACGGGAAAGGGTTCAAAATATGGTCTCAGAAGATGGAGTTCTTCCTGAGCATGCTGGGTCTGGACAAGTTCTTGAAGGAGGGGAAACCTATGTTCTCCCCACATGACACTGATGCCCTATCTGATTGGGCGAAAGAGGACTATGCATGCAGAGGGTATCTTACTTATCGCATGATTGACTCGCTGTACAAGGTCTACTGTAACCATAACACCGCTAAGGAATTGTGGGATACTTTGACAAAGAAGTACAAGACACAGGATGTTGGCTCTAAGAAAGCGGCAGTAGCAAAGTTTCTGAACTACAAGATGGTAGATTCAAAGTCAGTCGTGGAACAGGTTGAAGAACTACAACTGATCGTCCATGAAGTGATCTCGGAAGGAATGACCATCTGTGAGGCTTTCCAGGTAGGTGCCATCATTGAGAAGCTTCCTCCATCCTGTGAGCAATTCAAGGTTTACTTGTTGCTGAAACAAAAGGCAATGAGGATTGAAGACTTGATCTTGAGGCTTCGGGTCGAGGAAAACAATAAGAGGGCCAATCAAGTTGGGCTCTCTAACAAGGCAAACCTGGCTGAGCATCGAGACAAGGGGAAGAACAAGAAGTTTCAACCTCAAAACACCACAAACTTCAAGAAGCAAGGAGCAAAGAAGTTCAGTGGAAAATGCCACAAGTGTGATAAGGTTGGTCACAAGGCAGAAGAGTGTCGCAGCAAGCCCGACAACAGAAGAGACAAAGGGAAGAAGTCTCAAGCCAATTTAGTTGAAAACTCGCTGACAGCAGACGACCTGTGTGCGGTGACTGAAGTGAATTTGGTTGGGAGCAACCCAAAGGAGTGGTGGTACGATACATGTGCCACTAGACACATCTGCTCGGATAAGGGATTGTTTACCACTTATCAGAAAAGCCGAACAGAGGAGAAGCTCTTCATGGGAAACTCTGCGACATCCAAGGTTGAAGGTATTGGGAAGATCGTGCTCAAGATGACTTCTGAGAAGGAGCTGACTCTCAACAATGTGCTTCATGTGCCAGACATTCGAAAGAATCTGATCTCGGGGACTCTTCTCAATAAGAAAGGGTTATGTGTCAAGTTTGTGTCTGATAAGTTAGTTCTTTCTAAGAATGAGATTTATGTGGGGAAGGGTTATGTGAAGGATGGACTGATCAAAATGAATGTAATGACAGTCCTTCCCAAAAAGGTTGTAACTGATGTTTCAGTGAATGAGAATAATCCTATTGCTTATGTCGTTGAGTCTTTTAATATTTGACATGAAAGATTGGGACATGTTAATTATAAATCTATAAGTAGACTAATAAGCATGAACATGATTCCAAAATGCAAAACAAGTAAAGACAAATGTGAAGTATGCGTACAAGCGAAACTCACAAAAACGCCATCACCCCATGTAGAGAGAACAACCGAACCTCTAGGACTAATTCACACTGATTTATGTGATTTAAAGTTCGTGCAAACTAGAGGCAGTAAGAAGTACTTTGTAACCTTCATAGACGATTGCACACGATATTGTTATGTATATCTGTTACATAGCAAAGATGAAACTTTGGAAAAGTTTAAAGAATACAAGTTGGAAGTTGAGAACAAACTTAGTAAAAAGATTAAAATGATCCGAAGTGATAGAGGAGGCGAGTATAGTGAACCATTTAATGCATTCTGTAGAGAACATGGAATCGTTCATCAAACTACTGCGCCTTACTCACCTGAATCTAACGGGGTTGCGGAACGAAAGAACCGAACTCTCAAAGAAATGATGAATGCAATGCTGCAAGAATTTGGGTTATCCCAGAACATGTGGGGGGAAGCGCTGCTAACCTCCAACTACATTCTCAACAAAATACCGCATAAGGTGACTGGAAAGACGCCTTATGAGTTGTGGAAAGGTAATGTACCTTCATACAAATACCTCAAAGTGTGGTGGTGCCTAGCAAAAGTGGCGGTACCACCCCCTAAGAAGGTCTCAATAGGACCAAAAACCATTGATTGTATCTTCATCGGGTATGCACACAATAGTAGTGCGTATCGTTTCTTGGTATACAAGTCTGATATTCCAGATATACATGCAAATACAATAATGGAATCAAGAAATGCATCCTTCTTCGAAAACACGTTCCCGTGTAAGGATAAAGAAAATCCGAAACGGACTCGTGAAAAAGGCGAAGCAAGCACTTCTGTTCAACCAACAGAAGAGGACAATGATGAACCTAGACGTAGCAAAAGAGCTAGAAAGGAAAAATCATTTGGTCCTGATTTCGAAATGGCTTATCTTTTGGAAAATGAACCTAGAACATTCAAAGAAGCCATGTCAACACCAGATGCACCTGCTTGGAAGGAAGCGGTGAAAAGTGAAATCGACTCCATTATGCAAAATCATACATGGGAGTTAGCTGAGTTGCCACCCGGTTCGAAAGCTCTTGGGAGCAAATGGTTTTTCAAAAGAAAATTAAAAACCGATGGCTCAATCGATAAGTACAAGGCTAGGCTTGTGGTGCAAGGATTTAGGCAAAAAGAAGGCTTGGATTTCTTTGACACCTACTCTCCAGTAACGAGAATAACTTCAATAAGAATGCTAATAGCCATTGCAGCTATACGCAATCTAGAAATACATCAAATGGATGTAAAAACAACTTTTCTAAATGGAGAACTAGAAGAGGAAATTTATATGAAACAACCTGAGGGTTATGTTGTCCCTGGACAGGAACACAAAGTGTGTAGACTTGTGAAATCCTTATATGGACTTAAGCAAGCTCCTAAGCAGTGGCACGAAAAATTTGACCAAGTAATGATGTCAAATGGTTTCAAAATAAATGAATGTGACAAGTGTATCTATGTCAAGGAAACTGCAAAAGGATACATTCTGTTGTGCCTATATGTGGATGACATACTCATCATAGGTAGCAACAATGACATGATCAAACAAACCAAGAACATGCTTAATGGAAAGTTTAACATGAAAGACTTGGGACTAGCGGATGTGATCTTAGGGATCAAAATATTTAGACATTCAGAAGAAATAGTCTTGTCTCAACAACATTACGCCGAGGCGGTACTTGAACGATTCAAGAACTATTCAAATGGGATTGCAAAAAGTCCGGTGGACCCGCATCTCAAACTGAAGAAAAACTCGGGTAATGGCATATCACAGTTAGAGTATGCTCGTGTGATAGGAAGTCTTATGTACTTGACAAATTGTACAAGACCAGACTTAGCACATGCTGTCAACGTACTGAGTAGATATACCAGTAATCCAGGACACAATCACTGGAAAGCAATAACTCGAGTATTGAACTACTTGCGACATACTCAGAGTTACGGGCTGCACTATGGAAGATATCCAGCCACTCTGGAAGGCTATAGCGATGCTAACTGGATATCAGATTCAAAGAATTCAAAATCCACCAGTGGGTATGTATTCACGCTGGGTGGTGCAGCTGTATCATGGAAATCCTCAAAACAAACGTTATTGGCCAGATTCACAATGGAATCTGAGTTCATTGCTTTAGACAAAGCAGCTGAAGAAGCAGAATGGCTTCGAAACTTTATGGAGGATATTCCTCTGTGGGAAAAACCAGTGCCAGCTTTAGGTGTACACTGTGATAGTCAATCGGCTATCTCTCGGGCACTGAACACAATATATAATGGTAAGTCTCGCCACATAAGACGACGACATAAAACCATAAGACAATTGCTCTCAACTGGTGTAATATCAATCGATTATATCAAATCAGCTGACAACTTAGCAGATCCGTTCACTAAGGGATTGTCAAGAGAGCAAGTTGTAAAGTCATCTAGAGGAATGGGTTTAAAGCCTATGACTAAAGAGGATGCTTGATGGCAACCCTACCTAAGTGATTGGAGATCCCAAGAAATAGGTTCAAGGGGAAAACAAATTCAAGTCGAATCTAGAAGCGCACTTGGAGATATTATATCTTCTTCCCCAGTTCCTAGGATGATAAAAATGCGATGGCAAAGTAGAGGTTAAGCATTTGCTTTTAATGATTCCATAAACTTTGAAAGAACAAAGTAGGGTATTGGTAATACCATTTATGGTCAATCACCTTATGAGTGTGAAATGAGGCCGTTTCTAGGAGAAAGAAGAGAGGCTGCTTTCTCCAAGTTCACTCATGAATAACCAGGGATGTTCACGGCCAAATTGAACACAATCAAGAACCTAGTTCTGTGAGAAGATGAAACTGTGTGATAGTTATTTTCTAGGTTTACGTCAAAGTCCGGGTGGTTCAAGACATCATGTTCACTACCTGGTCGAGTAAATCCGATAGCTACTCACAATGGGTGGTTCAAGGCTGAAAAACGCCACCAGCTCAGAGGCAGTGATTCTTCATCCGTACTCTCAAAATTTCTGTCTGTCTTGTCTAAGCACGTGTAATAGAATCATTTCTATTCATGTGGGGGATTGTTGGAACTGATTTTGACTGGACTTCTGGGCACTTTTCTGATGGGCTGCGGTACATAGGTTATGCAACATTTTAAGATATTTCATAGTACTTTCGTAATTAGTTTGGATTTTCTCAACTTTCATTGTCGAAACTAAGATGAAACTATATGTATATATTATGCTCGTGACAAAATCCAAAGTACGTCAATCTTGTCTGGACGTTGCTTGTGATCGATTAGTCACACAAATTACACGTCCCCATCACTCATATCTTATTATTATTCTTTTTTTTTCATGAAAAATAAGTAAATAATACTTCCTCCGTTCCACTATATAAGCCTCATTTGACCTCGGTGCGGATGTCGATGCACGTTTTGTTTCGTTAATATCTCTAATTGTTTATTAGTAAAAAAATATAAAAATTTGATATTGTTAAAGTAATCACTGAGACGAATCAAACAAGACTCTATATGACTATATTTTTCGTTATATATTGAAAGAAAACGAGAACATTCTCCTCAAAATAAAATAAAATAAAATTCGACAGTCACGGGTTGATTTTGCCGGATGGTTTTACTAAAATTCGACAGTCACGGGTTGATTTTGCCGGGTGGTTGCCAACAAAAACGGACCCTCCCGTGATCCACTTTTTCACATGAATTCCTTTTATTTTCCAAGACCTATAAATTGTTAATCGTTCAACAATATACCTATCCGTTTGTAACTTGTCTGTTATGTGCATATATATTCCAAATACTCCCCAAACCCACATTACGGATTCTCTACAGACTGAATTTAACTTGTATACCAAAAACAAAAAAGTAAAATCTTTTTTTCCTTCTAACTTACAGCTGTCTAGAACATTGTATACAAAAGTAGTTTTGGTGCATGACAAGCCCAAAGCTATACCAGTTTTTGGGTAACTACCCCAAAACTCTTATGTTTTTTAAGTTTCTACATCACTTTATTAAGAGTTAACAAAATACCCTACTATATAAGCAATAAAGAAAAATTAAATCTGTAAAATCTCATTACTGACCTTCTTCCCCAAAATTAAAACGCTCCCACGCCGACATTCTCCATTGATACTCTGCCGACTTGTTCATCCTCCGCCGACGGCTCAAACTTGCGAATTCTCCATTGATTCTCGCTAATTGTTCTCCATCCTCCTCACACTCGCTGCTGGCGCCTCGATCGGAAGATTTTCTCGATACAGCTCGCGCCTCCAACCTTCTGCATCTTCTTCTTCGAATTATCAAACAAACAGCGAAAACTTGAATTCTAGAACAAAAACGCAGCGAGAAGAAGATTCAATTCAGGAAACAGAATAAGAGATTACAGAGAGATCAAAAATAGAGACAGACAAAAAACGCAATCAATTCTCTGGAAACATATACAAAAGGAGGCATATCTACTGCAAACACAATGCTAAGCGCAGAATTTGTAAACGACACCAGCAAATCCATCGAACAAGAGGTAAAATCATGATAATAATGATATAGAACTTCTTTGGTTGACAGATTATGATATACATATATGATTTGATGACAGAGAATGAATTACATTAGGATTTTATCAATTTTTGGAAAATTCCATAATGGATTAAGAAAACACAACTTTGTTGACAAGTTTTAACAATGTATGTTGACAAGATATTACTGTGGATGATTTTATTGGTTGTAGACATATGTTGTATAACATGATTATTTAGGTTGTTGACAAGTATATGTTTATTGATTAGATTTTATTAACACGTAAGTGAACGAAGCGCGCTACGCGCGCCTCATAAGAATAATAAACTTACGAAGCGCGTTGAGCGCGCTTCGTTATTAATTAGGAATATAAATTTGGACCTGATAGAATATTGCTGACATGTAAAACAGAAATGTTTATATTCCCTAGGCAAAATGTTGAAAAGATATTACTGTGGATGATTTTATTGGTTGTAGATATGTTGTATAACATGATTATTTAGGTTGTTGACATATCTAAGTTGTTGACAGGTATATTTTTATTAATTAGGAATATAAATTTGGACCTGATAGAATATTGCTGACAGGTAAAACAGAAATGTTTATATTCATTAGGAATAATGTTGACAGATAGATTAGAAATACTTGTCTAAAAAAACTTTATTGAATATATCTGCAGATAAAAAAGCACATTCTGACAGTCTCCTATGAATCTCCATCTCTGCCATCTTAATCCATTCCAGAAGATCAAAGTCAAGTACAGTGTTGAGACAGATGATGATCTTGCGTCATTCATGGAAATTAATGACACAACAGAAGTGGAATGGACTTGTCCACTATATGTATCAAGGGAATACAGGAATTATGAACAAAAGATAGCAAAAGAGAATGGATGCAGTAGTATAGTTGCAGTTAACATGAATGAAGACATGTTTCTACCTATGGAATATGAAGTGCCAACACAAGGGAATAGCGAAATTATGGATTGTGAATCTGCAAGCAAGATAATGACAGAAAAAAAAACAGGGGAGGATGAAATGAGTCACAATGGAAGAGATGCAGACTTTGTCCATGTGAGAAAGCTATTTGACACAAAAAAGAAGCTGATTGAGGCTTTGAAAAAGTTGGCAATGACTGAGAACTTTGCTTACAAAGTTAAAAAAATCAGATCCAAAGCTTCTAACAGTGATGTGCACAGATACAAGTTGCAAATGGAGATTGAGGGCTATTGCATTACAAAACACTCCATTCTTTGAGGTGAGAATGTTTCAAAGAGAACATACATGTTCCTTTGACTTTAGATGTCAACATGAGTGCAAACCAACATACAGAATGATTGGGGAGCAAATAAAAACCAGGTAATGTGTATACAAGTTTCTGTATCATAATATCAATATATTAATTGCTTGAACATACACAGAGAACTAATATTAATGTGATAAACATGCAGGTTTGAAGATGTTAAAAATGGACCAATACCAAAGAGCATTTGCAATGATATGAGGAAGGAACACTACATTGATGTTAGCTATTGGAAGACATGGAAAGCAAGAGAACATGCACAAGATCTAATACGAGGAACACCAGAAGAAAACTATGCACTCCTGCCCATGTACTGCCATATGCTCAAAGAAGTCAATATAGGATCATACACATGCCTAGAAGTTGGTGAGCATGACGACTTCAGATTCGTGTTTGTATCTATTGGAGCATGCACAAGAGGATTCCAAATAATGAGAAAGGTATGACAGTGAGTAAATATAAATTAAATGACATATTGATTAATAGAATGATTTATTGTTGACAAATAAAATTAAACATATGATAACAGAATAGAAAATGTAAACATTACGTCTGCTTTTGACATTTTGATTGTTGTTGACAACTTACATTAATAAATTATAAATCTAAGATAAAAAGATAGAACAACTTATTACAGTGTTGACATGAATATATATTTGAATTATAAAATAATACATTCGATTGGTTTTGACAGGTAATAATGGTAGATGGGTTTCACTTGCATATAAAACACAAAGGACATATGCTTATTGCTAAAGCTCAGGATGCAAACCAGCAGATCTACCCACTTGCATATGCTGTAGTGGATAATGAAAACGACATATCGTGGACATTCTTTTTTACACAGCTTCTGAAAGTCATACCATGTATAGAAGATTTGGTAATAGTGTCAGATAGACATCTCAGCATTGCCAACGCCATTCAAAGAGTGTACACAACAGCAAATCATGATGTGTGTAGGAGACATTTAAAGCAAAATCTGAAGACAAGATTCAAGGATAAGGGGGTGCACAAACTATTCTCTCTGGCTGCTGATGCATACACGCTAAACGATTTCCAAGAGAATTATGGAAAAATTTGTGAGATAAATAAGGAGATGGGCAAATACTTGGAAGCAGTAAGATTTAGAAAATGGGCAAGAGCACATTGCAAAGGGAATAGATACAACATAATGACAACGAACAACTCAGAGACAATAAATTCAGTAATACTGGAAGCAAGGTATGACAAAATTATAGATATGTGCCCAATTTACCATCTATGAAGGGTCAAAGATATTTAAAAGTTGTTGACACTGTTGAATTTTGATGTTGACAAGTCTTTCCAAGTTGTCGCTCTACTAGAGTTTTTGCGAGATGTGCTGTCAAGGTGGTTTAATGAGAGGCACACAGAGGCTGAAAAAAACAATAGTAAGGTGACACCAAATATCGGGAAAATACTGGAGTCTAGGTACCAAATGTCAAAGGCGTATGAGGTGAGAAAGCTAAATCATGCTCAATATCATATACTTGGTGGAAATTTCTTTGGGGTGGTCAATCTATTAGAAAGGAAATGCACTTGCAAAGTCTTTGATGTGGACCACATCCCGTGTGTGCCCGCTATAGCTGCAATACAAAAGGCAAAATCAACTGTGACAGATTTTGTGAGCGACTACTATAAAACTGAAGCTTGGACAATTGCATATAGAGAAACAATCTACCTTGTGCCAAGAGAGACCGAAAAGAGTGTACCGAAAGATGTAACGGATACAATATGCATGCCACCGATTGTGCAGACAAATAAAGGGAGAAGAAAGAAGAAAAGATACCCATCTGAAGGTGAGTTCCCAAACATAAGCAAGAAGAGAAAAGGAACAAGAAAGCCAGGAAAATGCAGCCTCTGTGGTAATATGGGACACAACAAGACTTCTTGCCAAAAAAACTTTGCTGACAAGATCGGGACAGAGTTATCAGTGTGGACAACATTTTAGGATTTTAATTTTCAATTTTTTACTTTAATTGAAAAGGAATAATAGTTTTATATCCTGTCAACATTGATATTCATACTGTAAACAGGTTTTACACACAAACCATTTTGGGTTTTGAGATAATGTCAAAAATACTAATTCTGAGACTGATGTATACAGGTTAATGTTGAGATGTTGATATTCTAATACAAAATGTTGACAACATTGTGTTTATAGATTTGTTGACAGCTTTTCATATTGTAATGATAGAAAATGTGTTGACATGCAAACAAAAAATGGTAACAGGTGTGAAAAATATTAACAGATTGGATTGAGACAATGAAAAGTTTCTCAATAAGAGCTTCCTTAGCCTCATTGAAATGCCCATACCAGATCCAATCCATGATTGCAACATCCTTGAATTTCTCACTGTTTTGATTTATATGCTTCCGGAAGAAAAATAATGCTTCAGAGATATGCTACATAACAAAAACAAAAAGAAAAAAAGAGAAATGTTAAAAGAGAAATAAAAAATAAAATAAAACTGAACAATAACAACACCAATAATAAAAATTTGCAACTGAAAGTAGAAGAAATAATAAAAGACTCACTGACAACACAAATATGAAGCATACGTTGACAGGACAACAAATATTAAAAACTTTTAAAATGTTGACAGGACATATAAAAAATAATTAACTTACACAATCATTTAACCACTTGGCTTGTCCAATAGATTTTGTGCTTTTCAACAACAATTTGTTAAAGAAGTCCTTGGTGAAGTTTAAATCATGTTCCTTATGCTTAATAACCTCTTTCTTACCACTGCGACAAAAAGAAAAAAAATAGTAAACACAAATATGAAAAATATAGAAAATAAATTAAATCAGAAATATAAGGTGGACAACTAGGATTTGAAACCATTCGTAGAACTTTCTGCGATCAACATATCCATAGAATGAATAAGGTGGACAACTAGGCATTGAAAGCTTCTTCTTCTTCTCAGCAGTGAAAGGGCTTTGAACAAGAACACTTGGGGTTGCGACCCTGGAAGACTTCCTCACTTGTGCTCCAACATCAAGAGTTTTTTTAGGAGACTTCTTCACTTGCTCTTCTGAGTCAATAATGTTCTGGGAAGCAGGAAGAACAGTATCCAAGGTGTCTTGAGAAAGACTGATTCCAGAAGAGATGAGAATAGAGTCCTTCTCTGAAAATTCTGGGATGCTGCAAAGATATTGATCAATACACCCACTGTCATCGAGATATTGACTAGAACCACACACATCAGAAGTGTCAACACCTTGTGCATCTTGGAAGCTGTCAACTTCTGGCCCAAGTGTAATGTTGTCAGCATCTTGAACCACTTTCATGCTCTCAACATCTTTCCCCACTGTCAAGTTGTCAACATCTGGCCCCACTGCTTCGCTGTCAACATCTGGACCCAATGCTTTGCTGTCAACTTTGATGTTGTCAACTTCAATGCTGTCAACATCTTTGGCATTTGAAGGAGTGTCAGCAATGTCTTCTTTGGGCTCTACAGATTCAGCTACTGGCAGATGATCAGCACTATCAACTTTGACATCCCTAACTTTGCCCACAACACTTCCACCAACTACAACATCAAACATTGATGGAATTTCAACACCTCCAGCTTCACCCAAGTCCCCTTCCTTTTCTGGAGCTCTTTCTTTCTTCTCAGAAAATTTAGTTCCATCAAATTTTGAAGAAGTCACCAAGCTGTCAACATTGTCATGTGTGCTGACATCTACAAAATCTTCAGATTCATATTGGGTGCTCTTATCTTGGAACGAGGCCTTGACGTTGCTATGCATCAGACTAGATAGGTCGTGCATCTTCTTTGCGACATCAACCAACGTCAAGCCATGTTCTTTGGTGGAAGATTGAACTTCGGACATGGCATCACACAGAAGTTCAATTTTATGGCTCAAAACATCAAACCGTCCAACCCAAACTGCAGCATCGTTTCCTTCTAAGTCAACTGAGGGACGAACAGACGCTGTCCTCTCACTGTTAGCAGAATCACATGCAGGGCCAGCTGCATTTGTTTCCATGTCAACATGAATAGAAGAAGATGGTGGTTGAACAGAAGATGGCTTACCACTCTCAGATGAGGACGGGAACTGAACAATAGGCGGGGCATCTTGGGTGGCTAGATCTGGGATGTCTAACCTTAGCTTTCTGAGGATGTTGTCAACATCAACTTTGACAGGGTCGTACACAACAAGGGTCTTCATAGAGTCCTGCTTTGCCTTCTTCAATTCTGGCTCGGAACCACTAACTTTAAATATGACCTTGGGGCAAGGAGGAGGAGGAGGAGACTTCCTCTTCTTATTTACGACTTTGAGATTAGCAGAATGTTGTTCATCTTCAACCTTACCAGCAAATCTTGTTGCTTTTCTGGGAGACATTTGTGAAGGGACAACAGAAACACCAACAAAATCCTTTACATCTCCAACCTTCTCCGGAGACTTTCATGGTCTTTTACGAGAAGAATATACAGGGGCTGAAGAAACACCAGCAGGAACCTTGTGTTTGCCGGGCTGATTGCTCTCAGATTTACTTAATCTTGGTGATTTCCTTGGAGTGTGTTCAGAAACAAAGATTTTGCGATTTTGTATGTTGAGCCTACGTGTATAAGTTCTGACAACTAGAGGGGAATATGAAAAAAAGTATAAAGAACTGTCAAAAAACAGAAAAAACAAATGTCAACAAAACAAAACATGTGCAAATAGAAAAAAAACAAAAAGATGTCAACGGTGTATAAAATTGCCAAACATATCATACCTGGAGTGCTGTCAGGTTGCTTTCTCTTACAAACAACTTTTCCAGCCTTTGACACATTAGAAACTAGATTGCTGACAGCTTGCTTGTCTTTACAATCACCTTTGCCAACCTCTGCAGCATTTTGAACTGAAGTGCTGACAACTTCCTTCTCTTGGTTGACAGCTTCCTTCTCCTTGTTGACATCTTCCATTTCTTTGTTGACAACTTTGACAACCTTCGCCACTTTCTGAACTGGCTTCTTGACATTCCTTTTGGGAGCGGTTTTCACTGGCTTAGACGCAACCTTCTTGACAGTCTTATCCGGTCGCTCGGATATTACTGTGTCAGAAATAGCTTGCTCTGAATTCTCACTAGCAGTGACAAGAACTTTTTCAGCGTATGCATCAAACAAAGGATCTTCAACCTCGTCGAGAAAATTGAGGTGCCGAAATGTAGAATGTTCCTCGTATGGAGATGGTCTGCACAACTAAAATAATGAAAAAATAGCAAAAGAGTTATAAAAATGTGATGTCAACAAAAAGAGTTAAATACAAAAATAAAATAGACAAGACAAAGATAAAGAATAATACCAAAGGATGAACATCAAAATGATCTGAGACAGAATGATACCAAGCGAGCTTGGAATTATCTCTTGAGAACCAACGTTCGCCATATGGAATGGTCTTAAGCGAGGCAGTAGCAGCTCCAACAAAATAACGAAACTGATGAAAATGTTCAAGCACCCAAACCTACAAACAAAAATTAAGGTTTAAAAAGGAAAAGGGATAAAAATGTATTCAAGCAACTAATTGAAAAAGAGAAATGATAAAATAAATACCTGAAAACCAAGAGGATACTCATGCAAAGTATACCAAACTCTATCATTAGAAGAACCACCTCCTGTACGTTTTGCATGGACTGGAGCATCTTGAAAAGCCCGGATAGTCTCTAGATATACTTCCCTACCCCAAGGATAGTTCAAAAAAGTTTCATAGTTGTTAGCGAGCTTGAGAAACTTCACTCTGACAGCAGAGCCTTTCCTCTGAGGCATCAGTATACCTTCAAGAATAATAAGGTGTGCTAGAACCATCTTGCGCTCACCAGTCGAAATGGCAAACTCTGCAATTATGTCGTCAAGAGTGATCTTGCTTTTGGTTCCAAGAGAACACTCAAAGACTTCATTTGGGATGACATGGCCTTCAAAATCAGTGCACTTCAATCCCGTGATCGCAGCAAAGTCTTGAAGTGAAAAAGACAGCACATTGCCTTGCATATTAAACCACATTTCGTACTTCTTCTGGGTCTTAACAACACGCATTCAAGCGTAGTGAACTATGACGTGTGAATAGTTGAGCTGGGATGTCATGCTTAAGATAGTTTTGAATACACCAGTACAAAACAGAAGATTACTGACATCATCTACCCTCAATTTGATCAATCACAGAAAATCCGTGGTATGTTGTAACCTTGGGAGCTACAAACAAATCTTTGGAAGCCAAAAACTGTAACTTAGAAACACCCATGACACCTGTCAACAAAAAAAACCAAATACAGAGTGTCAAAAAAAATATCACAAAAAGAGATAAAAGTAGAGCAAGGTGTCAACCATAAAAAAAGAATGTTGGAAATCTGAACAAGTTGTCAACATGAACAAGTTGTCAACATGAATAAGATGTCAACATGAATAATATGTCAACAATAAAATATTCAAACACCAAAAGTTGTCAGCATGCCATATTCAAAGATGTAAATATGAACAAGCTGTCAACAATAAGCTCTCGAGACACATAAAGTTGTCAGCACGCCATATTGAAGATGTCAACATGAACAAGCTGACAACAAATATGATCTCAAGACAAAATCAAGCTGTCAGCATGCCATATTAACAACAGAAACATGAAAAAAATGCCAAAAATAAAATCTCTAGCCACAAAAGGCTGTCAGCATCCCATATTCAAGAACATAGACATGAACAAGCACTGAACAATCACATATACAGACACAACAAGTTGTCCACCATGACAAATTCAACAACAGAAGCTAAAAAACAGTGAAGAATCAACAAATAAAGTGAAAATTTCAAAATAAACACACAACATGACATATTCAACACACATTTGAACAGTGCAAATGCTCTGGATCTGTCAGAAAACTTAAAAACCTAAAAAAAACACAGATAAAGACGCATGCAACTAAAAAGAGCCTTCAAAATCTAGGTTTCGAACAAAAACGAACTCGATAAAGACACATTTATTTAAATTTGTTAAAATTTGACCTATGATAATTTGATCAAATAAGATTTCAATTTACGAGTTTGAATATTCCCATAAACATCACGATTCCACATCAGCATCTTAGTTTTCAACTCACTCAAAGCCTCAGGTGTTGTATTAGCATTAGTCCAAGAAGATTTCATAAAGTCTTGGAACAACGGGTGAGAAAGCCATGCAGCTTCGAACCAGAAAGGACGTCGAGCAGGATCAACGGGGCATGGTCCGAGGACAAGAAAGGTAATCGTGAGACACCAGCCTCTTGCCACTTCAGTCTCCCCTAAGTACAACAAAATACTCGATCAAGACGCTTAGCCTCTCTATTATCGACAGTACGTCCACGAATCCAAGTAAATCTATTTCCCTTGAACCCAAGATCCACAAGAGATAGATCATGAACCGATTCACCGAACTCAAGGGAGTCCTGCGACAAACGTCCATTTCCTCCAAGACGTTCATCGAGTTTAAGAATAGAGTTAAAATCGCCTCCAACAAACACCGGGTCAATCAAAGGGGAGATCGCAGTTTTCATGTTTGTCCACATATGACGTCTACGAGCAGGGCTAAAACAGGCATATACGACAAACACGTTAATTCTATCACTCCCCAACACACACCTCATCATGAATAAATTGTTGATCGGACGCCACAACGCGGAGTTTAACCAACTCACCTCTCCATCAAAAACAGATTCCACCACTATGGCCTCGAGCTTCGACGCAGAAGTTCTCAGTGAAGCCTAACAGATGACAAATACGATCAGCACGTGCACCAGAAGTGTGCGTCTCAGACAAAGCAATGATATCGATAACTTGACGTTTAACAAGATACCTAATAGAACGGCGAAAATTAGGTTTGCTAGCCCCCCGACAATTCCAGAGTACATAGTTCATCATCAAAAAACTATTTGAGAATAGAATAGTCGGGGAACACCATTAGTCCACTGTGTGATTCCTCAACAAAACCCTCACACCATCATGTCTCAACATTGGGTTGTTATCTTGTTGTTTCACCATGCCCAGTCTGTTATCAGCCGTTTGAACGACAACCAATTGCATCCCTTCAATCTCAGTATCTTCAAAGGAATTGTCCAACATCTCACGAGCCATCCCGTTGTCCATTCTCGGACGCTTACCCATGCCTTTACTTTCTTTCAGCACTCCAATCGGCCCATACACCAAACCAGGAGCAGGTTTATTTAATAAATGGGCTTTGGGCGTGGCCTTTTTTTATTTTTCGTAGACTTGAAGACTATGTCAGCCTTTAGCTTGGTAGTAGGATTTTCCTTAATATCATCTAAGGAAACTTTCCCTTTATCAATCTTTTTTGGGTCCACTTTATTGTGAGGCTGATTCTTTCCCTTATTCCGTACCGACTTTTCAGCAACTACCCCTTTAGCGGTGCCAAGATCTTTCTCAACTTCCTTATTCAATGATTGAGAATTATTGCCAAATCCGTCAAAACGGTTACTCACCGCAATCTGCGGGATTTTCTCCAACGACCTCGCCTGCGTGTAAGCCTCCTTACGGTTCTCCGCCCTCACCGGCGAGCTACTATGGTTGATCGGAGCCGACACCAATTATTTATTGCTTGGTTGGTTCAAGACTACATTGCTTGGCTCTCCTGGACTTTAACCACCTGTGTACTTTACCCCGGTGTTGACTCACTAGCAGTGCCCCATTCAGAAGCCATTACTCTCTTCTTGGGACAACTCGCAACTGAATGACCGTAAATGCCACAGAAGGAGCAAATAGTATTCAATCCTTCATATGATACCCATTGATCGCAATAGAACCTTTCAAAGGTATGTTGAGATTGATTTCTACACACACTCGCACAAAGCGAACCCTCTCCATTTTCAGAGTTGCCATATCCACTCGAATGGGTTTTCCCAAACCTAACACAATCCCCATGATAATCTCTTTATGATAGAACACCATCGAAATGTTAGCAATCCTAACCCACACCGGGGTAGTGGTTATATCATCGGTCATGGGATCGAAATTCGGAGCCCAAGTTTTAACCAACATATAGCTTCCAAAGATTTTCCAAGGACCACGCTTCAACGTAGCAAAGTAGTCAGCTTCTGAATCAACACGAACCAAGAAGAACCTCTTAGGCAAGTCAACCACGTTCATTCCCCCCGAGGGTCTCCAAAGTTCCCTGAGTTTCCTCTCCATCACAAGCAGGGGCACATAATGACTCAACACTTTGACAAAGATACAGTTCTTCCAGAACCCCGCCATGGCTTGTAACACCTCATGTCTTATCTCAACTTCCGGTTCCCCATCGATACCATCTGGGGACGAAACTTTCAATCTATTCCGGACAAATTCTTCATCCAAAACCATCTCCGGAATTGGCATTCCTCCTCTACATCCTCCTGCTACTTTCTCTTTCCATGACTCCTTATCCGGAGGTATATCTGGGGGCAGTGGCGGAGCTAGGAATTCTTGAAAGAGGGGGCGGAATTTTTCGCACGTCTCAAAATATATATCTTACGACATTACTTCACAAACGGGATAAATCCATCTTGCGTGTCTTTATACTCTGAAAATGTTGAATGATGACTTCATTATCAATGCTTGTGAACAATTATCAACACAATAAATCGGTAACATGTCTAAATCAAACGAATTTCATTCCAATTCCACACAAAAATTATCCAACTGAACACAATAAATCGGGAACAAGTATAAATAATAAATCAAACGAATTTCATTCCAATTCAACAAAAAATTATCCAACTAAACCAAAATCTATTCAAACCCTAAATTCATATGTAGTTTAAAGAGGAGAAAACTTACAGAGCACAATTCGAGAGATTGTCTTGTCGCTGGTTTAAAGGAAGTAGTGCACTTGTGATGTCTCTCAATCCCGGCAAAATTTTGTGGATGGTGAAAATCGCCCACTTGAGTACAGGAAGAAGGAAGGGAAGCAAAACTGAACAAGCAGGTGAAGATTTTACGGCCTCAGTTAACAAATTTGTCTAGGAATTTGTTCTTTTCTTTTTAAAAATTTTGTTGAAAATTTTTAACAGAACGAAGTCGTTTTGATATGATCTTAAACGACGTCGTTTTGATCTTGTTTTAAAATTAAAAGAAAAAGCCTGTGTCTTCTACTCTTCTTCCTCTAACCTATGCCATGTAATTTGACATAGCCGCCATTTCAAGGGGTACGAGAACTTCCAGCTCTCTCTTCCTCCGGTAATATAAGCATTTTCCGACGACGAAGGGGGTGCGGCCGCCCACTCAAGCGCCCCCTGGCTCCGCCACTGTCTGGGGGTCTATTATCGCCATCGCAGTTGGCCATAGTATCATCAACAACCACAGTTTCCGGCACCAACGTACCAAAAGTCCCAGACCCTAGAGCGCGAGACATTTTTCTTTCGGGTAAATGTCTAAAAATAGTATAACGTGTTCTAGCACAACGATCTTCCCACTTCAAAATATAATTGAAGTTAACAATGATAGTTTTTATTGTGATGAATCCACAAGTTTCATAAAAAAGAACTAGTTTGAGGTCTTCCTAGAGTTCAAGCTATGTGCAATGAAGTATGCGATGTTTGTGTCAAATGTAAGCAAATCCAAACGAAATGCTACTATCACTCGTCTCTACTGATCCGTATGGATCTCTGTTGTCTTATAAGGAAACGAAGCATTTCTAGAAACTGTATTTCTTTGTTATAGTGGATGATTATTCACATTTTATCTGAATCATTCCTTTTTCATCTAAGGCTTCGTTCGACCGAGCTTTTTTTACACATTACAAAGCTTAAATTTTTATTACATCTAGTTATTAAGTGTTCGGTGAAAATACATTCATCTAGCTTAACAAGTTTAATGTAGATTAAAGTAGATAAATTTGTTAATGTTACACCCCTAGATTAATGGAGCTTGACAAACTTAATTTCATTTTTAATCCACTATTACCCTTTATCAATAAAGATTTAAATAATTCATTGTATCATTTTTCGTAATTTTACTATTATTATTACAAATTCAGCTAGAAGTACCGAACATTCGATATCTTTTTACACAACATTCTACAATTTCAGCTCAATATACCCAACTGAACCTAAATATCACGTAGCGTTTGAATCTTTTATCAAACACGTGTTGTGCTTTGTTAATTTTGACGGTATATATATTCGTCCAAATTACAATTCAGGTGTTAGAGTACCCCTCTTGACCTTATATTGTAATATATAAATATAAAACATCACATAATAATAATGTGTATATTGCAACCCCCACCACAATCTAATTACTGCATAAATAATTGCAAATAATTAACATGCACGACGAAACAATCCAAAACGCAGACATAATGCAAGCTCAGCTCGATCGATTTGGATCGATTGATGAGCCAACTAATTGAAACCCGGTCCAGCAGTTGAACCGGGGGCAGAAGACGAATAGTAGTTCTTGAGTTCTTCCATACTCCTCATCATATCTTGATCGACCATCAAATTGGGTATAAGCAACCCCTCATCTTCCTCGACATCATCCGATGGTGTTGCTGGTTGATCGGAGAAGGGGACGGAGGCTCCGATGAGAGAGGCGAGAACCGAACGAGGGAGTTGAGTGGGCTGAACCGGGTTCAAGTGAACATGCTCCCCTTTGTAGGACACCATGTATATTTCCGGATCCACTAGAATCTTCTCCACTTGCTTCTTCGCTTTACACCCTTTTGAACTGCTGCATGTGTAGTAACTCCTGTATCGTCAACGTACTCAATTAATGAGTATGTTTTTTCTTGTTTTTGTTAAAAAGACAGTCGGAACTCATTCCATAAAAAAACAAAAAACAAAACAGAACAAACAAACAAGAAGTACGAACAACTAACAAATACGGGATGTTGCACGACCTCTCACATCGTCTGACAGTAAGCAAAGACGCGGACAAACAAGAACATGAAAAACAATAACAAAAGAGAAAGCAAGAGACGTAAGATGATCTGCAACCACATTGGCCTCTCTAAACACACTGCATATGTATGTTAGAGATGGGCTGACCTTGGGTATGAGCAACCCTTGATGGGTTTTTGGCCGTATTTACGCCATGCCCAGCTGTCCACCGCCTGCATGTTCACCGCCGCCACTAGATACGCCTTTTTCCTTTTCTCCGGCCTCTTAATTCTTGATTATAAAAGGAATAAAAAAGATCCAAATTAGGGTAATCAAAAGCTTTCTCTACAAGTTTCATAAATGAATTCAAGAAAAATTAATACCTCTTCCTTGGAATATTGGTAGCTGGATGATGTGGGTTTTGCACAATCTGATTCACTTGTTGCAGCTGTTGCCAGTAAATTTGACGCCAAATCATAAGTTTTTGTTGTTGTGCTTCAAAACTCTTAATCATCTTCAGCTTCAATAGCTCTTCCTGCTTCCGCCTTTGCTCCGCCTGATCCACTGGCATCTGTGGTGCCTGATGATTACCGGTGGGGAAGTAGATTTCGTACAATTTAGTAAAGAGTCTATTGCTGTTTTCTGAATTTCCTACGTTCATTTTTAGGGTTTTTGATCTTGGATTTTTTGAAAGAGGGTGTTTGTGTCTTTGAGATTTCTAAAAAATGGGTTTGGAGGGGACGGTGGAGTAAGATGAATTTATGTGTTGTTTTATAATGTGGGAGAATGTACGGCTATAGTTATCTTTTTTCTTTATGTTTTTTGTCTTTTTTTTTTGTAGGGAAAAAGTGGATTCTATTTTAAGAAATGGGCAAGGTGCATGTGTATTAAGTGCATATGTATTAAATGTATGATTTTGACCAAAAATATATGTTACTACTCCCTCCGTCCCTTTTTGTCTGTCCACAAGTATGATTTTCGCGGAAATTAAAGAATTGTAGGAATATAATGATTATAGGAGAAACAAAAGTATAAAGTGAATGGTTAGAAGAGAGAGATAAAGAGAAAGAGTAGATAAGATTGGAATTTGGGAGAGAGAAAAAGTGAAAAAGTGATAATTATAGGTTGATAGTAGGGATAAAATAGATAGAATAAAGTGACATAAATGAAATAGTGGACAAAAAAAAAGGGACACCTTAAAAGTAAAGTGCACAAACAAATAGGGACATAAGAGTACTATAATTTGGTAATGTTTATAGACTTGGAGACAAGTGTCAAAAAAGCTAGGGCTCTTTCTCTTATGAGATCAACTAGGAATTTTTCTCCATTCGAGGACCGTTTTAGGCGCATTCTTAACACGTCCTTATAAATCGGGTCGGTTCAAAATACGTATTTGCAAAAACTCGAAGCACACCACACACCAGTATTTCCTAAAAATATAAATTATAAATAACTTAATAGTATAAAATATAATATATTCCAAAAATATTTAACAATGCGAGCATAGAACACATGTTACATTAAGGTGTCATATCTTATAATATACACAATTTTTCACCTTTTTTTAAATCCCTCACCAATTTTAGCCTTCTTTATAAAGATCAGATTCAATTTTCAATTTTAGCTTTTTTGTTAAGTTGATTGATAGGTAACTTTGATTGTATATCTTATCGGTTTAAAAAAATTCACGTTGTTACTTAGTTAAAAAATAATAATTCTAAATATACTAACAAATCGTAAACCGAATGATTATAAATTGATTTAATAATTATTCTTTACTTAAGTTAATTGTTTAGTAAATAGATATATCAATTTAAAAATAATCTTAATACCTATCTAATATTTATACATCTATATTAAAGAAAAGGGTATTTAAATAAAATAAAGAAAATGTATTTAATACTCCATCAATTCTATGTGTCATGTTCATGTGCTCATTTTTTTTATTAAACGAAAAGATCTTTAACCTTTTCCAAATGTTTAACAAATAAAATTTGCCTACTTGATTTGTTATTGATTTAATAAGTCTCTGAGCTGATTTTTGAATATTTTATCTTGTGGTTTATACACCACAACAAAGAAGTTAGAGAACATTTCAACAAAATCTATATGAGAATCGCTTATAAAATTTATTGTAACTAACTTCTAGACTAACATTTCTTTGGAAATAAATTTTTGAAGTTGCATTAGAATTAATATTTATTAGTATTTAATTTATATAATTATGAGTTTTTTTTTCGATTTGGTTCATGAATTTCTTTTAAAGGAGAGATATTATATCATTTGATATATAATTGTTTTTCTTTAGGTTTTTTTTTTAAAACTATAAGTCAATATAAAGTCATTAGTAATTTAATGAGTTATAATAAAAATATCAATTTCTATGTTAGTAATTTACTAAAATTATTATAAAATAATTATTATAAATATACTCGTGCATGACGCGAGTCTATGCACTTCTAAAATATCAAATCTAAAGAATTTTAAACAAATGATCACTCCATTTAATCTTTTCAAAATGCCCTCTTAGACTTGGGCTGGATAAAAGATTTTAGAAATTTTCTCCCACCCCAGTAGTGGCTATATAATTACTAAAGTAGTTTTCTCCAACCCCAGCTATATCATGTGACATACTTGGCAATTAGGTTATCCACGTGTCACTATTTTTTATTGATTTTTTTTTTCTGTTTTTATAATTTTCTTATATAAATAGATATGCTATATCACAAAAGTGTTATTTTCATTTTTTAACTAAAATATCAAAAAAGATTGCTTTCAGATAATCTTATGATCTTTTGAAATATTGGCATGAATATTTTTTTTCAAATTTGTAAAAATATCAAATGTGAAAATTTTACTTAATCTTTTTAAAACCGGTCAAATAAAAAAAAATCATAAATAAGACAACAAATATATTACAATTATATGCCATAAATATGTTAATTGATGCAATATATATATATGATCACAATATATTGTGTTCTGGTAAGCATTCTTTGATACAAATCTTCCTACTATTCCAATACCGTCTTAATCTAAACTGAGACTCTAGGCCTTCCGTCACCGTGAAGCTTCGTCTAAAGTGGAGATTAACATTTGAGCCGGTATTTTTTATTATTGAACCGGAATTTAATATTATAGCGTTTTAGAAATAATCTGAAGAAATCTTTAAACGCTCAGTACAAATTAGTTTTCCGTTTAGAATATTGGATATGATGAAATGTGTATCGCATTAAAAACTCGTGTATCAAAAGTTATAATGAATTACACAGTAGTTTTAATGAGGTATGAACTGTTTCCTCGCTAATGCACAGGATGTTGCAAATTCATGTGAAAAGAAACCAAGTTACTGCATTTGACTGAGAGCAGGTGAGATAAATATTGGGGTAGATTTTGTTATTGCTCGACAACACACCTTACATTTTCAGTAGATGTACATGAACAAGATTAGGTAGCATTCTACAGTTATAAAAAAAATTCCCACACAAACTTTTCCTTGTCACAAACTACGTATTCTACGTTTCCTGATGTCAGCTTTGTGTTTCCACCTCTGTATTATTGTTCAGACTAAGGAAGCTGATTTGACTGAGACACCGTCTTCTCAACTTCCGCCCACCACTCTTCTTCATCTTCTTCATCATCATCATCATCATCATCATTTTCGCACAAAGCATAACCATCCTGTTTACAGAGGGATTACTACAAAGATTTGACAATACTTGAGGTAATAAAAAAAGAAAGGAGAGTGAGAGTTATACCACCTCGGACAAATTTCTAATATTCTCAACATTATTAGCAATTTTAACAGCTTCGAGCCACCAGCTCTCGCTGCAGGGACTCTCTGTAAGATTAATTGTTTCATGATTCAGATTCAGTTCTGATTGGCCGAACGTTTCTGGAATGACTTCCAAAGGAATTGGACGAGAAGGAGATCTGAAACCTGATAAAAAAATCAGTTGAACTACTGAGGGTTACACATCTCCATTATTTGAACACAGCATATGCTTCCAAAGCTTTCATCAGGATTAACGAACCTTTGCAATCAGGATCATAACATTTCTGATAATAAAGTGCCCACTGCATATCAACAACATACATTACTGTATCAAGAAAAGTGAATCAAGTTAGTAAAAAATATGCATGTTATTTAGAAATTATGCTCAGTGCATAGGAACTTTTGATTTTACAATTTTGAATTGAGAAATGGTGCAAGAAAACTAGAACACTGAAAATAATTGAATGAAAAACATACCATGATTGCTCTTATGCTCTCGGCCAATTCTTTCACAGAATCTGTTCCTCAACATACTATAGACCATCAGGTTATATTCAGAGAACCAATACCAACAGCGAATTTTTCCTAGAAATAGAGTGAGCCCATACTGTGATTAACAAAACAAATTGGAGCATGAAAACAGTAAAAAAAAGGTTTAAATGATGCTCACCCGAAACATCCCCAATAGATGCAATTGATACAATGAACGCATCAAGGGCAGGAAAGGGTGACTTTCCCATTAAGTATGTATTTGAGGAATCACTTGGACAAGCTTCAAATCTGTATTGTTGAAGTCTACTGGGCTGCTTCATATTGTCATAATTTACCTGAACCAATGTAGTTGAAATATGCAAGATTATTCTGCAGTAGCTTAGATGCTATTAGAAAATTTTAAAATGAACAACCAATATTCATCTTTTTTCTGTTTATAATAAAAATTCCGTTGTTTAATGATAAAAAATTTAATTTAAAAACTGTACTCTGTTTTCCTTTATTTTGTCTTTTCTTATCTGCCTAATTTGCAAGTTAATTTGTTCAGGATACATTGCCTAAATGCTTGAGCAAAAACTCGTAAACTGTAGTTCAAAGAAGTAACAATTGGACATATTTGTCAAAGTCTACTAGCAAATTTATAAGATGTTCAAAATTCTACTAGTTGAGACAGTATTCAGCAGCAAACGGAAACAAACTTATAGTTACCTCCGTATCATAATGCAGGGTCTTTACACAGTCTATATCTATTTTGCAGGTCAAGAGCTTCTCACAGTCATTGTCCATATTGCAGATCAATGATGCAAAAAATACGTCTTCTTCACACTGAGATACATTTGATGAGCTCAATTGAATTTACACTGTTTTGACACATGTAGTCAAAACAATAGTTTCGAAGAATTTACAATTTATAATCTTTACATGAAAAATGAAAATAGTATTCACGCATATAAATTCTAATATAGTGACCCTCAAGAATAAGAAAAATGAGAGGCATAGCTCGCGAAAAAAGAAAATATAAAATATAAAAGGATAAAGATAATGAATATTGACCCTGATTAGAAAAAGAAGGAAAGATTCATACCATGTCTTTACATTTGAAACGTCCTGTAGGCAAAAGCACAGAGGTCTTCCCTGCTTTTGATGATAGAGCTAAACGGAAACAACGGTTTCTAGAATATACAGCAGTATCAACAAAAAGCAGGGACGGCAGTCCAGAAACGCTCGAACCTTTGGATATAAAAAGTTGCTCAAATCTGACATCCTTCTCCCTTAAATTACAAATACGCGAGCATATCTGGATAAGGCATTCTATATTACAACACTTGGACCCTCACAGAAAACCATTGAGTTTAGATAAAGGCTATAATAATTATGCATACACCACATGATTGGAATCTAGAACTAAATATCTAGTAACTTGATTCAGAGAGAAACCTAAACAGAGAACAACAAAGCACTCCATAAATTACTCTGTTGGTACATACCTCGTTAACAAATACACCAGCATGTGAGTTGTCTTTGAAAGCAGCTTTTGGAATGTGTATCAACAAGTGACGAGAAAACTTTACTGCCAATGCAAAATCAAGACGCCATGAAATTGGAAAGTTAATAAAAAAATGTTACAGATCAAATCAGACTGATAGATGATAGCTCCACACAAGAACACTTGCACCAACACGTTGAGCAAAATATGAGAAAAAGGGAGCTGGCTCTATCTGGCTAATAAAAATCGTGATCCCTGTTTTGACCAAAATAAAAGTATAAAAAAGAGAGTAATATTCCGTAGCAAATATTAATAAAGTGGCACAACGCTGTAACCATGCATAATGGAAATGGAATAGCAGATCCATAAATCAGGATCCATGATAACATTGCTCAAGCAGTTCCTTTGACACAAATCAGTCCTGCAAATGTGCTTAAATTCCATACCATCATTGGAGGAGTCCAACTCTACAATCCAGTCCAAATCTCCTTGTATGCTATACTTTTCATGCAAGGCATCAAAAATAACTGTTATCAAAAGATCTACCATCTGGTCTCCATTTTTATCAGCATTTTCACTCTTTTCGAACTCCAAATCGAAGTAGAGGTGACAAGGCAAACCCTGCAAGTAAAATCACTTTTAGATGATAAAAAACGCCTCCCCTGTGACCTAATTGATCACTTACACCTGACACGTCTAGAAACAACATTAGCAACTACAAGAAGAACTAGTATCTTCATTACCTACTAATCCACTACAAATGTTTATTTTTATTTCAAAAATACTATGAAAAAAGGGCATGATAGTGTGGCATAAGGTATTATAATGAATTTTATAGGAAGTAAATAATTTATTTGTGAGAAAAGACGTAGGAAAGGAGGATAGAACTATAGAAAATATCTATTAGTACAGAAAAGCTTTTCTTCAGTGCAGTTCATTTAAAGGCCCTAAATGGTAATCTAAAAATATACAAGCAGCTAAGTAAAGCAAGCTTCATGAACTCCAATTATTTTTCCAAACAAATAACTATCATGTTAAGCTACGAAAATGTTCCATAGGCGACAAAACATCAATAGGACAGAAGAACTATGTCCTCCAATTGATCGGATGAATACAAATCTGTACACCAAACTTGGTAATACTATAACTTAATCTTGGTAATGAATAGAACAACTACGCAAATGGAAGCAATTCCGTCCTCTTTGCTACACCAACGACCTGTTTTAATAGCTGACTATGTTGTTCTAGTTGCAGCTCAGGTACCTAATTATTTTCAATAAAAAATACTAAATCTTCATAGAATATGTCAATAGCTTATATCATGCTGATAATGGCGGAGAACAGGGAGCAATTAAGATATTTTACCTCCTGGATAACCTCATAGTGGTGCCTGAATTTGCTATCCATATTTTTGTACCTGAAATTTCAAAAAAAGATTAAAAGAACAAGTTAATAAAAAAAATGACGAACTTTACTAGAAAGGCAAACTGTACCAAATGACATAACAAATAAACAAATGCAGACACGAATGTGGAACATGACCTCTGCCAGAACACGTTGTAGCTAGAAACAAGAAATCTCCTCTGTCCATTAAAATGATCTTGGTAACTGAAAACATAGACATCTGGATGTTCTCTGGAAAATTCCATTGCTTTATCTTGCTTTGGAAATGTTGCCCATATATCTTTCCTGAGGAACCAATAATTGATACTAAACATAGTCAATCAACAGAGAGGGCAATGTTTATAACAAGAAAAATTATGTTTATAGCACGAAGTACCTCAAGTTTGATCTATGCTTTTCAGCAAGATCAATACGTATTTCACGAAGTAATCGCAACAAACTGGATGGCCTTTTTCTAGGGACGCCATGCGGTGAGCCATAAAATACAACTGGAGAGATCTGCCTTTTAGCATCAACTTTCTCTGCCTTATCTGTCACTGGACCAACCTGATAAATATTTGTACGAGTCTCAGGTGCGATGGTAATGAAGAAAAGACAGAAAATAGAAAATAGAAAATAGAAAATTGAAAAGTTCAAAAAAGAGGAAAGAGCAGATAGAAAACATGGTCCATGTCAATCTCTCTTTAGAACTTTTACTTTTTATGAGTATATCAAACAAGAAGGAAATAACATACAAGTCTTGCAAGACTGTTAAATTAGATAGACCTTTTGCTAATTTACTCAATATAGTCGCATGAAGAAAATGGAAGATAATTCTATAACTCCATATTCCACGAGTATGAAGACGTGACGATCTTGAGCCACTGTATAGTCTATATAGAGAAAGGGTAAAGATAGATATGAAACATAGCATAGATGATTTATGGTTTGTTCTGCTCTTCAGAATTCATCATTATCACATAAATGGTCAAAACACCGAATGACAACCTTATTGTACATGTATCAGATTATATGCTTGCACCCTTGGATCGTACAAGATTTCATATGTATAACATCTACGCATGTTCATATTAATGAGGGCAGACAAAAGATGGGAATAGTATGCCAAAGCAAGATTCTTCAGCAACATGCAAGAGCTATAAATTAAAATTGTATACAGAATACCTTTTCTGATCTAGAATTTGAATTTGATAGAAGCTCACGTTGACCCCCAGATAGTGGAGATTGAAGACCTTTCAGTGTATAGCCTTCAGACCTTAAACTTTTCCTCTTCAGTCCACTACTTCGTGTTTTCCTCTCTCTAAAAGCAGACTCTGGACCAATAGATGATTGCTCATTAATAGGATTGAGATGGAGAGAATGAATAATTAGTTTCAAATTTCTTCAGCTTAATATTATGATAATATTCACTTTTTTAATGAGGAATTAAGGACGTTTTTTAAGGTACCTCAGAACGCTAATTTCAATCTCACTCAGTTCATTCTTATTCGACCTCATGAATGCAGTATAACCATAATTGAAATAGATCGAACTTTGCAGATCAAGAAACACATATTTTTCCTTCATTGAAATTAGTATTAACTTACTCTATCTCTCGGTAAAACATTTCTCTGTTTACAGAAATGTTTAATCATTTATGCCTTATTTAAAATTATTAATGCCTTTTAAATTTTTAATAGCATCACAGCCCTTCCAGACTATCATTTCATTTCAGTTCTCCCATTTAGCGTTTTAAGATACTGTTCGAACTCCTTTTTTACTTCCTTTTCATGTGATATACCATTGTGGCTTTCTTGGTTGAGCTTCATTCCTTTGACTTTCTACCTCCTACAAGCCCTATGACAGGGAAAAGACTTCTCTTTCTACTTCCTGTCTTCCTCTAATTTTGTATAAGAAAAACGTAGAATCTGGAAGTAGATTTATGCGCAGGCAACAAAATCCACTCGTAATAGAAACTGTAAACAATGAGGACTTTATATACAGCAGTTGATAGACTCTACAGTCTACACTATCATCAAGTAATTTCTCTGGGTTGCACAAGAGATTGAGCAATTTGTCTGTTTTCAGTAAATCGTGAAATCCTCCCTTTTTCACATAACTTCAACTAAGGCAGGTAGGTAGCGATACTAAGCATCAGCTACCTCCTAACAGTAAAATTCTCCACACATCATGGGGATGGAAGAAAACAACCTTTTAGTACATGAAGAAAAAAAAAACATAGCCGCATCTATTTTCAAACTGAACCTAGGAGTTTGATAATGTGGGAAGCAAAATGAAAAGCAACCATATTTATGAACACAAGTTACAAAACCATGCCAGTTTAATGACTCTTGTTGATAAGTTTATTAAAAAAATTCTATCTGGCTTTTCAGTAAAAGGAACATTGTGATAAAGAAATGAAGTTCATTTCTTTTTCCACCCAATGGACTTTGCTTTTCTAAAGCCTAGAACAGTGAATAAAAAGGTGTTAGGCGATCCTGGGCAATGAGGGCCGCTAGGTCGCCTAGGACTACCTAGGCGATGAATGAGAGAACAGTAGGATTTAGCGAAGAAAAAAGGAAGATTGTTCATTAAATCACTTAGGAAATCAAACAAAATACTTATTAGACATATTATCTTTTGAATTAACAGTTGAAAACTTAAAAAATCTAGTGAAATTGATTAAGTGGTCGCCTAGCAGTGAGGCGTTTTCTGTGCCTAGTGTCGCCTAGGTCGAGTAGGGCTCCCCCAGCCATACATGGATTACTAGGCTGTATGAATTCAGTTTCTAACAGATACAAATGGTGAGGAAAGAAACCCCAATTTTTCTCAATCTGTGTAGATCAATTCGACTAATATACTTACACAGAAGAGTTTTAGCTCGCTTTCGTATCAGTTCTCATAAAAAAAGTTCCAGTAATGAAACTCGAGAATGTACATTGAATGGTGATGATTATTGGTAGTTGCTGATGGAAAAGCCAGTACTGATTCTAATAAGATTTCAACATTGAAGTGCGAAACAGGAGGAAAGTGAGGGAGTACCAGGTGGAGAGACACCGCACTTGAAGCATTCGAACAAGCGATCGACGTCGTCCATGGCGCTTCTACAGTCTTGTCATTGCAATTTTGGCGAACATCTTCTCTGCAAAGATTCAAAAGAACACGACGATTACAGTGTAGAAACCACAAGAATTTGACCATTAGAGATATTGGGCCTACATATTTCGGTATACATCCCACAATAGAACGAAGGGCCGTAATAAATAAAAACCCAAACAGCCCAATCTGGAAAACCCAACTGAAATTCTAGCCGAAACTTTATTTTTATTGCCTGAAAAACCCGTACCCGAGTGAGTTCTTTCCGGTAATATAAAACGGTCGTTCATTAGGGTTTTCGCTCTCTCCCCCTGCAGTCGAATCCTCCTCTTCCCCAACTCGTAGCCACAATGGTGATTCTCCCTCCATATACTTACGTCTACCACTTTCCCAGTGTTTTTAAACTAATGGTTTTCGCTCATTTTCGTTTGGCAGATCATCACGGAGAAGAACAGGAGAGAGATATGCAAATACCTTTTCCAAGGTCGCTCCTTTCGCTTTTGCTCTCTCTACTTTGATGTCTTTCTTCGATTTCTTATTTCTGTTTTTATTGTTCGTTTCCCCCCGACTATGTTTGAGGCCAATTTTGAAACATTACGATTTGATGAACTTATTTTGCCTTTCAATTGATGACCAAATATTCTTTGCATTGCTCTCGATCCAAAATATGATTCGAAATTATTGCCACATGTTAAACTGTTCGCTATGGAATTATTAGATTAGTAACTAAGATGGAAGCTGAATATACTTGAGTATAGAATTTAGTATAGACTTGAATGACATTGTTACCTTTTTGTTGATCTAAGATTATTTGGAATAGGAGATGATATATAGTTGCTTTACTGTGTTGTGTTTGAAATTTTGAATAATCTGATTACATTAGATTTCCCCACTTCATTGCTAAATTTTCAACTTTTTGATTATGGAGTGCTTGTTCTGCCATGGCTGGTTCTTACTTGTGGTGCTTGCATAATTACAGAGGGTGTCTGCTATGCAAAGAAGGACTTCAACCTTGCTAAGCACCCTGAGATTGATGTCCCCAATCTTCAGGTGATTAAGCTTATGCAAAGTTTCAAGTCAAAGGAGTATGTCCGTGAGACATTTGCATGGATGCACTTTTACTGGTATCTTACCAATGATGGTATTGAGTTCTTGAGGACCTACCTTAATCTTCCATCTGAAATTGTCCCTGCCACCTTGAAGAAGAAGGCTGTTGCCCGTCCCATGGGTGGCCCAGCTGGTGACCGTCCTCGGTAAATTTGTTCACAACTTTCTTAGCTGAAGTCATTAGAATACTAAGACTTGAATGAGTTTTAAATGATGTGTTTTGGTTACTCTACTATGCAGTGGCCCACCACGTTTCGATGGTGACCGTCCCAGATTTGGGGATCGGGATGGATACCGTGGAGGACCACGTGGACCTCCTGGTGAGTTTGGTGGTGAGAAAGGTGGCGCTCCAGCGGATTACCAGCCCTCGTTTAGCGTAAGTCTCCACTGCTTATCTTTTTTGTTGGTCAATAGATTTTGTCATAGAATGATTAAGAAATTCTGGAATTTGCAGCATCCTGGCTCATTTACATTTTCAAAGAACAGGATGTTGATCAAACTGATCTTAAATTTCAAATATGTGCAGTTGAACAATTCAGATAATGCCTATAAGCTCTCACATTCTATTGTGTTACCTTCCACGGCTTTATGCATTCTACTATGGTATTCGATGATTGTGCATTAATGCATTATCTAATTTTATTTTCTTGGACATTCAGGGTGCTGGTAGGAGGCCTGCTTTTGGCCGTGGAGCTGGTGGCTTTGGCGGGGGTCCAGCTGCAGGTGGTTCTGGTGTTCCATAAGAGGAGTTTGTTAGTAAAGGAGCACAGATCTCTGTCCACCAGTTAGCTCTGATAAGTTATGCAATTAGTCTTCAATTTTGAAACACCTGTAGACTGACTCATCTATGTTTGCCAAACTCGGTTTTTTATTTATCTAAATGAATATGTTCTTCTCTCATTTATGTTTAATCTCTCCTTTTTGCATTCATCTCTTCTGCTTCTTTCCACTTTTCACTATTTTTCAAGCAATGCAGAAATTTCGACCTAATGTTTTGAACCAATTCCTTAACGTTCTAACCTTTATATGTGCATTCACTCACACAGATAAAGCTTGCTCAAATCGAGTTTGAAACATAGCGCCTTCCGCCATAGATGAAACCCATATGCCGACGGTTTATTGTTGTATGATGTTTGAAGAACTAATTAGGTTCAAGTCCTATCTTGATGGTTCTAAATAAGTACATACCTATTCTATAATCCAATCCTGAAGGTTCTTCTAAAAGTAATGTTTTCCATTAATGATGTTGTTTGTGTGCTGAGCGCAAAAATGGATATTTCCTATTGATAACAACATAGTTTTGTTATTTTGTGAATAAAACGATCACATTATGAATTCTTACAGGGAAAAGTTTTAAACATTGCCATCACGTGTGCGGCTGTTTACATAAATTCAGTAAGATGATGACTAATTTAAAAAGGGAAACGTTAGCAGAGTTTTGATCTAATGTACGATGATATTTACAGGCCCTTGCTAAATACCGCCCGGACGTTTTCTAAATAACGCCCGGGCTCTCGCGTTCTGCGAGGGAGCGTCACCTCGCAGAACGCGAGGGTGCGTCACCTCGCAGAACGCGAGGGTGGTTTTTCCCTATAAAAGGGGAAAAACCCTACTCGGCCCATTTTTTACCTCACACACAATTTTCTACCGCCGCCTCTCACCATCTCTCTCGTTTCAACCTACTTCTTCTTCCTCTTTTCACTACAAATCTCCATATAAGGTATGTTTCTTATACTCTTATGCTTTTTAATGTTGTTTCTAGATGAATATATGTTATTAGTATAGGAAATTGCATATTATATGATGTTTTGATATTGAATGTTGATTTAGAAATGGTTGTATAATGGATGAAAGATGATGATTTTGAATTATGGTGGATGAGTGGATGTTGTTTTATGTTGAAATTCATTAGGGTTAGGGTTTTTGATTAGGGTTGTTGATTTTATTTAGGGTTTTGATGTTTATTTGGTAATTTACTTAAATTGATAGGTATTTTAGCTAAAATATTGAATTTTCGTCGGAAAATCTCGTCGGAAACTGTTGCCGGAAACTCATGATAGTGCAAATTTACGCAGAACGCGAGGGGTGTAGTGTACTCGCAGAACGCGAGGGTCATGGTACTCGCAGAAGCGTTCATCGAACGATGGCAATCGGAGACTAACTCATTCCACCTCCCTTGTGGTGAGATCACTATTGGCCTTCTGGATGTACATATGATTTTAGGCCTACCTATAGAAGGGAAAGCAATGACTACTTGTAAGAAACTGGGTGCCAAGTTTAGTCATGATGAGATTATAAAATACTATGGTAGGAAGGGGGCGGAAATTTTTGGAGTAGATCCGCACACTTTAGATTCTGGGAGGGTGAAAGCTGATTGGTTTAGAAGGCATTGTGAAAACCTAGGTCCAGAGCGAAAGGGTTTAGGATGGGTGTTGTATACTGCTTCCTCGCTCTTATTTCCGGACAAGTCACAGAACTTGATTCGGCTTAGATATGGGCCTTATTTGGAAACCTATGCCCATGCTACGGGCATATCGTGGGGTTCAGCTGCTTTGGCCCATCTGTATAGGCAGCTGGGGGTATGCACACGACAGGGTTGTGCCCAGATGTCTTTCTGTTACACCTTGTTGCAGGTATTATACTTTCTAAGCGTTTAATTTACATACTTATATATATTTGCATATTTAACGTACTTTGTATTTCTTAGGCATGGATCTACAACTACTTCCCACACTTCCGACCTACTGAACGTCCTCGGTGGAGAGCGGAGCAACCATGGGCATACCGGTGGA
The DNA here is from genome assembly GCA_029168935.1 of Oxyria digyna. Taxonomy (NCBI): domain Eukaryota; kingdom Viridiplantae; phylum Streptophyta; class Magnoliopsida; order Caryophyllales; family Polygonaceae; genus Oxyria; species Oxyria digyna. The sequence goes on along the minus strand of JAPVLV010000010.1, from coordinate 7,801,143 downwards.
TGCCTAAGAATGTAAAGCTGAAGAAGGGGCAAGTCGGAAGGGACTATAGGGGAGCGCTCGATATTCTTATGCCGGAGATGGTAAGTTTCTGCATTTTCTGGGATTTCTGCATTTTTTTAGTACGCAGCAGTAATTTGTTTGATTATGCAACATTTTCTCGCAGAACGCGAGTTTGTGGCTCCTCGCAGAACGCGAGGATGCACACACTCGCAGAACGCGAGTTTGTCCTAGTTTCTGCAGTTTCTGGTGTTTTACAGACTTCATTTTGTTAGGTATGTTGGAACCCGTATGGAGCACAAGACTTCACCGATCCTGAGCTTGCTCCCGCTCTATTTCACGGGGTGCTATCTTGCTGTGACATCACCGAACCACACATGCCTGATAGGTGTCCCAGACAATTTGGGAGAGTGCAGCGTATTCCTAGGCCAGTCATCGAACCGCTCAAAGCTCATAGGTTGAAAAACATTAGGTGTTATAGTGTTTTTTATGACGCCAACCAATGGCTTTGGGAGTCAAGAGATGTTCACTCTTTGTCTCTCGATGATATGGGGCCAGTTGCCTATGCACCACATGAATGCTCCCATGATTACATGGATTGGTACATCAAGAGGACCCATAGGTATATCCGTCCTGCAATCCCTGGGATGATGACTGAGAGACAGGTAATATTAATTGTTTTGGTTTATCTTGCGTTTCTAGTCTTTGTTTGTCTCGAATATTAACATAGAATGAATGTTTACTTGCGTATAGGTGATTGGCCGGGTGTACAATGACATGGACCGGTATCGGTTTGCCACTCCAGAGGATTTTGATTCATATCACGCCCAAATGCTACTAAGTATGTCAAATCTCGCTCCCTTCCGACCACGAGAAGACGAGTAGCCTTTCGTTTTGTGTTTTGGATTGTGTTTTGGATTGCTTTCTTAGGTGTTTTGTTGATTGGATAATTTTGTTGGATTATGTTTAGGGATATGTTGGTGTTGCTTCAATTCTGTTCGTTTTTTGCATAACCTCGCAGAACGCGAGGTGTACACCACTCGCAGAACGCGAGTCTGCCCTATAGGAAACAGGGCGCTCTCAGTTGATATGCACGGTCTGTGGCACGGCTGGTGTGACTCGCGTTCTGCGAGTGACACCTATCTCGCAGAACGCGAGGAATGACATTTTCTGGAAAATGTCATTCCTCCAGTTTAAGAATTTCCAGCCGACCAGTGTACGGTCATCTCAGCTTGTCAAATTGTCATTTATTCAGCGAATAAAACATAACTTCAACATTACATTTCAAAGGCGGCACATCGATGTGACACAAGATCGTGCAAAGAAAAAGCATCTCTTTCAGCGTTTCGCCACCAAGGAGTAAACACATGAGGTAATGGGCAGTTTTCTTCAAGACGCAACTACAAGAAAACAACAATGTTAGGAAGTTGCATATTAGATAGTAATTCATAAGTAGATCAAAAAACTTACCGGAACAAAATGTCTCTCACTCTGAATATAGAATAAGCAGAACGTCGGAAGTGTGTCACCATCTTCTAACCAAGTAGGACGTTGTAGAGGAAGGTAAGTGTAGTTAGCATTTTTTCCCACCGTTACGAACACTATGTTGAATGTGGATGCCACAAGGCATCCCATTTCCGGGGTAGCTAGCCAGTGATCTTCTGGAGCCCTTCCTATTCCTTCCCATGTAAGTTGGTGTAAAGCGCTCTCCAAAGTTGGTTGTTGTGGAGGTCCAATCCAAGTTCCTTGAACTAGGTGCCAAATCTCTTTGACCTTAGCTATCATCAAATCTCTTACTTCCCTCCATAAGTGTTGGTTGTCATGCAATTCATGAGCTATTGCTCTAAATCCACAATTTCCATCTCCATTTACCTCAAACCAACCATTCACATGGGTGCGCATTGACGCGGGTATGTGAGACTTGTACTTGCCAATCACCTTAATCTTTGGTTTCTTGAATGTTTCAGAATTAGAAGCATTTTTTTGCTTCTTTGGGGGTGTTTCTTCCAAATCTCTAGCATCCATCTCAACATTAGTGTGCTCCCATGCAGACGGTCTTCTTTGCGTTGACCTAGGTTGTTTGTTAGGAGCTCCGACTGGACGACCTCCGGTGTGCTTTGAAATAGCCGGCTCTTTTAGAGGAGTATTTACTTTCCCAATGTCTAAAACAGTTTGTGCACACTTTTCTTGATCATGGGGGCACAATTTCGGAAACGTTTCCTCATAGAAAGTCTGAAAAAGACGCCTTGCCACCTTACTCTTAACTTCCAGTATGCCGGGAACATCAACTTCTTCCAAACTCAAAGTACTCCAGAAAGGGTGCAACTCTGATACTCTTAGTGGTCTTTGCTCCTTCCAATGTCTTACAATCTGATGAACACACATCAACCCATCTCTAATCTTGATCCCGCAGCTACAAAACATATTAAAGTGCGCACCTAATCTCTCCCCCTTCGTGTATTCCTTAAGCAAAAATTCTATGCATTTGTAAGAGACTTTGAACTTCAAGACTTTAAACAAGTCGGCCCCTTCAACAACTGTGAAGCTCTTATTCAAACTCTCGGTGAAAGACACATTAATCTCCTTAAGTTGGTTCTCCGCCATTGTTTTGTATTCTTTGAACATTGTGTCTAGCCTAGCATTTCCACTTGACAAGTATGACTTAAGACATGAATGTGCTCCTTCAACTCTAAAATGTTCGAAAAACAATAAAATGCAAATACAAATCAGAACCTGTGGATCCAGAGGTAATGTGCAACTCCTCGCGTTCTGCGAGGTCTGTCCACCTCGCGTTCTGCGAGTTCATTGATTGTTCCAGGATCTTTGCATTCGAAAATGCATCAACACTGAATCAAGGAATTTACTCGCGTTCTGCGAGGGGGTATGCCCTTGCGTTCTGCGAGGTGTGCATTACAGAAGCTCTTTTTATCATATGTAGAAGGTAGACATAAATAACAGAACATACCTGTTTGTCGTGTTATTCCCGAGAGTGAAGACATTATCCGTCCATGTTGAAACAAGTCTTTCTTTGTAACGGTTTAGCCAATTCGTTCTCACGTACTTCAATACGGTTGGATAAGCTCGCCATTCGTCCTCAAGTTTCTTCAAAGTACTCTTGTAATCTTCTTCAGTGGTTTGTTCGAACACGTTATAATAATCATTTGAAATATGAACCCCCAATGCTTGTGTGCCCATAGCTATCTTGGCTCTCGCCTCTATGTTCTTCCTTACATGTCGCCTACATAAGAGAAACTTTGCATTTGGCCATAACTTGTCTGTTGCATTCATAAGAGCCATCTCACGGTCAGTGACGAAGCAAGTAGGCAATGCTCCTATTCTCAAATACATCGTCTGCAGCTGCTGCAACGCCCATAAATAACTATCCTCGCTCTCAGCCTCTAACCATACCCCGCACACAACAAAATTCTTCCATGTAGAAGTCAAACCGACTATCTCCAGGAAGGGAACATTGTACCTGGAACCAAAATACAGTAAGATAAATACAACATAAAAACAGAATGATAAATACTTACCTGTTCGTGCTATAAGTCGAGTCCATCAAAAGGACATATGGAAACGCCTTTAAGAGTTTCATTGATTCGGGGCTAGCAAAGAACAAGTCGCCTATTATCGAAGGGTTCGTTGCACTTGGCCTATACTCCATGAAGTAGTTGCTCTCTTTGCATTGGTGAAAGAATTCTTGAACCACGGTTCTACCTTCCATTTCCTCTTCCCTTATATGTCTTACCAAATTGTACACTTGGTTCTTCTTTGTGCAACTTCCGGGATCCTTGTTTATCTCAGTGTAAATCTGATTTGGAGAACAATGTGAAAGTACCATCTCACGAACCTTTTTCTTTTGATCCGGGGTTGGCCTCCCGGCAAATGCATTCCCGACCAAACTATCTCCAATAGGATGGTTGTGCAAACCACAAACAACCACTAATCTCCAATTCTCTTCAACCCGGTTCTCCATGAGCTTCAACTGAAATTTACACCCCGTTTTCTTGCTCTTTGTGTTTGATCTAACACCGACACCTTTAGGCCTATGGCTTCCCCCTTTCTCACAAATGATTTGAATCTTACCACTTTGCCCCAGTTTAGATGGTACAGTCCTTCCAATAGAGATCATAAACTTGTGTTGCTTTGCAACATTCAAAGCCCACAAATGACCAATCTCCTTAGAGGCAAACACTTGCTCCGTAGTGAAATATTCCGAATAATCCCTAGAAACAACCTCTTCCTCACATACGGGACTATCAAACTTTGGTGCAGTGCGTAAAGAGGGAAGAAAACACATCTCCTCTCCTACGTTTGTTGGCAATTCATAAGTAGATGGCACGGGCAACTCATAAGTAGATGGCACAGGCAATTCATATGTAGATGGCACATGTTGTTCATATAAAGATGGTTGATGATAATATCCAAAGTCGTCAATCCCTAAATCAAATGACGGTGGAGAAACGGGCACCGTATTCCGCGAGGGGTAGGTGTAGTCATTCAACTGGATTGCATTCAATCCAGTGAACAAAGAAAAATTCACCTATACACAGTGCTTCTGTTAATACTCTGTAATGTGCAACTTCTCGCGTTCTGCGAGGAAGGCCCTTCTCGCGTTCTGCGAGGGAGGCACTTCTCGCGTAACGCGAGAGGCTTCCTCTAGCAGAACGCGAGAAGTTGCTATTTCCTGAAACTAGTCATTCAACGGGATATTTTAACATAACATGAGTTTCTACATTCAAAACCATAAAAACCCTAAAAACATGAACACATCTAAGTTTTTGACATTATATGCAAAAGTCATCTCTTCAACACTTACCACTACTACTAGATTTAACATGAAATACAACATAATAAGTTCATTTTAGCTCTTAATGGTGCAAAACAAATTAAAATTCAAAAATTAAGTAAGAACATTACCTCATTTGAATGGTAACTTGATGAACCACCATCTTCATTCCCTCCTTTGTTGAATTCCTCTTCATCTTCCATTATTTTAGGTGTTTTTAGAGTGTTTTGAAGTTTTAAGGTTTTGAAAATGGGTTTTAATGGAGGGTGAAAGAGGTGAAAGATGATAAAAAGAGGTGTTAGGGTAGGGTTAATAGGTGTTACGGAATACTTAAAATAAGGGGGTAGTTATTATAGTTAGGTGGGGACAAGACATGTAGTAATGGCGCACAACAACGTCCATCTGACATGCTAATCTCGCGTTCTGCGAGGGACGTGACACTCGCGTTCTGCGAGGACACGTGCACTCGCAGAACGCGAGATTAGCATGCATGTAATTAACCTAATTTTTTGCTAATCTCGCAGAACGCGAGTGTACGTGTCCTCGCAGAACGCGAGTGACCCGGCGTTGTTTGAATAAAGCACCGGGCTGTATATAAGAACCGTGTATTTACAGGGGCTTACTATTTAGCACATCCTTTTTTTTATTTAGCACACCCATATATTCGTCACGGAACTATGTCAAACATCCGTCACGAAGGTGTATAATAGTTCCGTGACGAAGGTCCAGTCTACTGGACCTTCGTGACGGATGTTTATGCATATTTTTGCTGTTTGTTTGTTTTGTTGGTTTGTTATGCGTAAATTGACAAAATATTATGTTTGTGTAGATGCATCCGTCTTCTAGAAGTGTCCGGAAGAATGTCTGTAATCAAACTCGAGAAGAAATCGAGGCTGGAGAGAGGCCCGCTTATCAGCCGAATCCGAGGAAGAGGCGCGGAAGAGCTGACGAGGGTACAAGTGCAAGTCAAGAGGTCCCGCAACCTTCTTGGCATGAACAACAACAGCTAGCTGACCCTAGTGCATATTCGAACCTTTACGAGAACATGGTTAGTTAATTTGAAATTCACATTATATTAGTGTTTTTTGTTATTATTAAATTAATAATTCCTGAAATTTATTTGATTACAACAGCAAATCCCGATGACTCCAACCTATGAGGCACAATATCCAACTTGGAGTCCGCAAAGTGCTGTAAGTATTAGTTTAAAATTTAATTTATAGACGATTATGAGTGAAAGTTGTATATTTTACTAATAACCACTTTTTTTGTAATAGATCCCTACATGGGTTCCCCCCTCTTCTCCACAAGTAGCATGGGATGAAGCAGTAGGCCGTCAACAGACCTTTCAGCCAGAAGCACCAGAATGGCAATCTGGTCCAACTGCTTCCTGGGCTGAAGGACAGTTTGAGGGCCATTACGGGGGGATCGATCTTAATGAACATGGCGATGAAAAAGACGACATTTACCCGAAGTTACAGTGGCCTGTGCCTGGAGGTCCTAAGGAGATAGACTTGCTGCATAGCTTCAGCGGGCACACTGCTTATATGGTTTGGCAAGGACATGTAAGTAAAGCTATCACCTTTGTTTGAATTGTTAATTGCGTAATTTCCATGCTTTGTTAAGTAAGACATGATTTGTTAATTGGTTTAAATGTACTTAAAAAACTTGAAATATGATAAATAGGAGAGACCGCAATTGAGAAATACGGTCAGAAAATTAGGTTTAAAAAAATGGAAGTTAGAGGGCGACTATCCTTGGGTTTCGTTGGCTAGGGCTTCTGGTTTGTCACATTTGCAAACCCTCATGTATCCCAACCACGAACAAGCGTTGATCAATGCATTTGTTGAGCGCTGGCAGCCAGAAACAAATTCATTTCACTTGCCATTTGCTGAAATGACAATCACCCTATTAGATGTGCACAAGATTTGGGTATCCTTATAAACGGAAAGGACATGGGATTTCGCACATCTGCTGATGGAGTTGGCAAAGCTGACACGAAGGCTGTAATGGTCAACAGAGCAAAGACGACTTTTGGTATAGATTTACTTGACGCAAGAGTCAAAGCTGGTAATGAAGTTTCACCAGAGCTTTTGAAGGAACAATGCATGACAGTGGATAATGAGGGGAACTTTGAAATGGATCAAGTCGCAATCGCTAAGGGTTGGTTGACATACTTGTTGGGAATGACATTGTTTCCTGACAAGTCGTCGTACATGATCAAGTTGATTCACCATGAATGGCTTAATGATATGGCAAATATCCATGGTGTGTCTTGGGGTTCGGGTGCGTTGTGTGCTTTGTATGGACAACTGGGTAAATACTCCCGCAGAGATTGTGCAACGATGTCTTTCTGTTACACCTTGTTGATGGTATGTTTTTCTTTAATTAAATGTTTTGATTTTAATGTCCACTGTGCTCGCATTTAAGCCAAGACCTTCCTAACTTCCCTTTGAAGTCAGTTCTACCAACCTTCAACATGAAGTTATGAGTTTTTCCAATATTTCTTGCCCACTCTCCTGCTTCTGTTCTTGAGCTGAAGATTTTATCAGTGACGAAAACTTCTGAATAATCTGATGATATATGTGGCTCTTCATAAGGCACAACACTGTCAAACTGTGGTACTGTCTTCAATTTCGGGAAATAGTCAATGTCTTGATATGGTTGCGATAAAGATTGGTATTGAGGAACATTAGACCAATCAGTTTGATGGGAATGATATGAAAGAGGATGAAGCTGAGAGACTATTGGCGGAATATCAAAATCCAAACCAAGATCAAACGAAGGCACTCCATCAGGTCCCAAACGAATATCGGCATTCATCGATAAGTTTCTTAAACGATTGAACATTGGACTATTATTCTGTAAAAACAACAAAATACACAAAACTACACTCAAAAACCTGTTTTTCCTACCTTCGTCACGAATAAAGGATGAACCTTCGTCACGTATAGAAGCAATAATTGCGTGACGAAAAAATTTGCACATTTTTTGTGCAAATACATTCGTCACGAATGTCCTGAGAACTTCCGTCACGAAAGTCTCATATTGTTCCGTCATAAATGTCCTATTTACCCCATTTCAGATCGTTTTTTACACTTTTTTACCCCTAAATTCGAATCAAACCCTAAATTCCAACACAAACACAAATTTCCACACAAACCCTAACTTCAACATTATTTAAGCATCTTCTTATCATGCTCCTTGTATGTAACACCTAAAATACACATATTTTCTATCCAACTCTATATTACAACATGATTTTCACACAATCAACACAAAAAACTAACTTCAAACTATTCAATTTCATACAAAAACATAAATTTTACCTACAAACCCTAACATGAACATTATTTAAAACAACTATAACATACCTTATTGTAGTTCCCCCATGATGGACCATCTTCATCAACATTTTGGTGTATGTAATCATCCCAATTTGACATTTTCAATTCAAGATTGTGTTTGAATGAGGGTGTTTAGGGTGAAATGAGGGTAAAATGAAGGTGAAAATGTAGAAGATGAAGTTGGTTGCGGATATTTGATGGTAATTAAATGTAGTTGGTGTGGATTAGACATAATAGCTTCACTTTTGCAGATATAGCTACATTCGTCACGGATCTCTTGCTTTTCTTCGTCACGGATGTCATCCAAACCTTCGTCACGAAGGTCCCAAATACATACGTGACGAAGGTGTGTCCGAATACTTTCGTGACGAAGATCCTGTGTAATACATTCGTGACGAAACTTTGGGTGTGCTAAATAAATTTTGAGGGTGTGCTAAATAAAGGCTTTGTATTTATATTTAGGTGACTAGATCCGGAATCCCGCGTTTCGCGCGGGGAAATTACGGTTTTTTCGTTTACGGTTAGTCATTAAATAGACCATAAATTTAAAATGAGTGAAAGATGATATAATAAAATTCTACAAACTCGTAAGATGCAATACAACTATTGCAACGGTGGTTACAACCGAAATCAAGAATGAAAAACTCGAGAAGGTGTTTGGATACTGTAATAGGCAAAACATATTTATACCGAAAAAACCCTAAGTAAAATCATCCTTCAATTCAGCAATCAAGTGGGAAGATGAAAGGCTAAAGGGAAGAAGAAGAGTTTAATATCAACGGAAGAAATAAAGCCTAATCGATAAATCAAATTTAAACCAATAAACCAATTAGGCCCGATGTATTAATTACGGAGGCCCGATACGGATTGACATTACTTTGTCAAGTTCATCAATTTCTATATAAATATAGATATATAATATATAGATAGATTAAAATATCTAATTAGCCCATATTCATTTTTAACCGAAGAAAGAGGGGGTGTCAGGATAAAACAAATGGATTGACGAACGTGATTAGATGAAAATTAGTTTGGAGGTTGTGGTAGAGGAAGGAGACGTGTTCTTAGTTAGTGATCGATGAAATTAGCATTTAAGAGAATAAATAATTAGAATAAAGATTTAATATATTAGTATTTATTAGGTACAAATTGTCATTACTTCATCAAACCCAACAATTTTTATATATAGATAGATTGTATATGTAGCACAGGTTCAAGGCTTCAAGCCAAACATGATTTAATGTTATAGCAGACTTGTCATTTCCATAGCTTCATGAAGCAACACAATGGGATAAAGAAATTCAAGATTAAAATGCGCTTTAAATCAATCTTACAAAGAAAAAAATTCAGCAATTTAATCAAGGATTAGATGACGAAATTTGGGGATTGAGGAGTGAAATGTGGGTCAAGAGTGAGTAATGGGTGGGGTTAAATGTAGGCGGAAATGGTGGGATCTTGGCCGATTTGGTGATGGATGAAGGTGATGGTGATCAATGGTAATTTCCTTTTCTTTTGGCCGTCTTATGAACCCTATATAAGGTTTGTCTTAGTTATTGTTTTAGGCCCCAAGACTTGGATTATTGAATACAGACTTCTAGTTTTTCCTCCCAAAAGAGAGCTTGTGAGATGAGTGTATTGTGTGAATTGTTGTTGAACTCGCCTAGTTGTTCTTGTATGTGTCTATCTCCACCATAAGGTTGATGTTATAGAGTCTACATAAAGCATCTTCCACGTGTATAGGCCTTCCATAACCATTGCGTTAATTGGTTGTAATCATTGAGGTTTCATCATCATTCGATAAAGTTCTTTTTCTTAAGTTCAATGGTTTTATCATTGTTAGATTAGGTTTCATTGTCTATCATTCGAGTTCTATTTCTTCCGTCTCATATCTAGTTGTGTCTTTTCTCTTTGTTCGAATTTTCATTCGAGTTTTGGTGTCTAGGTCGTCATCAACGCCTTATTTCCGCAAAAAAAAATCACAATTTATAATGTGTTTTCATCTCGAAACTAAACATCTAAATAAAAGTTGAATATACTTATAAATAATTTTAAAAAATCTAATAAATTTATCAAAATCCACGTACAAATAATAAGTAAACCGATTAAGTTTTTGATATATTACTTATATCGTAAGTTATCTGGTCACGTACTGTTTTCATAATACATTGTGTAAGTAAATATATCCTTTCTAATTTTCTAAAACTAAATAGGGTAAGTAAATAGGAAAAAATTCACGTGCGAACGCATTATTAACGTGCGAACGCATTATTAACGTGTGAATGTGCGAATGCAAAAATTCGCATGTATATTTAAGCCAACGACATGCACATTTGACAGATTGTGGATGTCATTGATAATACTAGTGTAGTGACCCGTGTCATGCACAGGTATTCCAGATTGTTTGTAGTAAGAATTCGTATTGTTTAAGCCAAGTTCGTCAGAAAATTACGTTTAACTCTCACCGTCGACGATATATCACATTATATTAATGTATAATATAAAAAGAGGGGAAAGTGTCAGGTGTGAAACTATGTGAAACAGATCTGAAGCAATATTCAGCAGAAAACAACCCCAAGCCATCAAACGGCAACTATAAGGGGCCATCAAAATGCAGCTATAAGGTCACTGCTTGGTCACATGAAGCACAGGATATGAGGATATAACAGCTAAACCAAAGGTTAAAAAGCAAAGGAAGAGAAACGAATTGTGTTTGGCTAATGACTCGTATAGTCGTCCCCCGCACTATCAGTATAACCTTCCATGATACAGCTTTCTTGAAACATTCCATGAGCATCACTTACACATAATTTCAGTACTATGTGATCACAATATAGCAAGTAATTGTGTAGACGCTAGCTGAGTTCAATTACACACACGCGCAGTTTTCATGCCGTTTACCGATCTCAACAAATCACATAAAATTGATAGTAGAAGAACAAGTTAGAATCACGGCCGGTGTTTGTAGCGAAATTACCTACGAGAAGATAACTAAGCAATTGTAGGGCAAACATCAAAGAGTATGGTATAATCTCAACACTCAAGAACAATTTAGAACGAGAGAAGAATTTAGGGTTTGAAGCTTGAACTTGGTATTACTCGTAATGGTGGATGAATGCTTACAAAGCAGGCGTTAACCTTTATTTATAGGCTAACCCTAATAATATCTGTAAGGAAACAAGATCTTATCTCTTCCTTTTATCTAAATAACGATATAACAAACAAGGTAAAATATATTCTTTACCGTATCTTTTACCAATTACAATAATATAATAATTTATAAGATAAAATATGCTCAGCCGACCTAATCTTCAAGATAAACGAGACCTTTGCCACGTCTCGTCACGTCGACGACATCCTTCACTTCTCTCGTCGCGTCGACATAGTCTTCTTACGCGTAGCTCTTCACGCGTTCCACACTCGTCGTATTTTTAGGCACAAACAATATCCCTAAGACGTCTTACAGGGCTTAACGTCTAGTAGAACTGGGAGACGCCTTCTTTCTTCAAGGAATACGTCTTCATTACACCAGGAACGCGTTGATGATTACGTCACTTTAATTTTTAATATCGTCGCAAACCTTCGGTCATCACTCTTCTTCAATTATTTCCATGTGGCAGGCGAGAGGCTTCATTATCTGTGCCGATGACGTTCAATCGCAACGGCTAGTTTCTCAACGGCTATAATGTCGTTGAACTTTCTCCCGTATTCTTCGCGATCTCTTGGGCTATATAAAGAGGAGATCTTCATTCTCTTCCTACTCCCTCTACAACTCATCTACTCTGATTATTTCTTGCTTTCTCGCTTGCTTACGCTCAAAAAGATCATTTGCTTCTCCCTTCTTTAGATTTCTCCTTCATTTCTCCTTTCAGCTTCCAAAAATGGCTTCTTTCTACGTACCAAAGTTCATCCTGAAGGATTCTGATTGCAAATCGACGGAGGCACGCGACGTCGAGAGACTGAGATCGTTGGCGAATCTTGGTCCCGAGGTGGAGATTGAGATACCTCCTCAAGGGGTATTTGCCGATGCACATCGACCAGGGTGGATCGCGGTATACGAATACCCTTTCCTTACTGGTCATCGGTTTCCTTTCTCGCCGTTGACGAAGGCGTTCATACTTACACTAGGAGTTGCCGTAGGTCAGCTTCTGCCGAGTGTCTGGAGAATCTTTGGTGCTCTAGACGATGTAAAAGAAAAACATGGCGTCGAGATTGCCGTCGACGATCTTGCTTTTTCCTTAAACGTTTAAACTAAAACGGTTGGGAGAGTAGGTCTTAAATCAAGACCTAAGGCGGCTAGGATCGCCATCGAGGGAAGTCAGGCTGATCGTCACTGGGCCGACTTCTTCTATTTTGTCAAAAATAGACTCTTGGTGAGGAGTGTTCTTGGTTGATCGAGTGCTGGAATCCTGCGAGTAAGTTTGCTTTTTCTTTCGGATCTTTGTTGCACATGTCGTCATTCGTTGATGTCTTACTTTATTTTGTTCTTCCTTGCAGTTAATACGGACGCTATCGTGGTGAGGCGGGAGACTAAGAAGGTTATTGACAGACTTCTCGAGATCCCTGAAAGTGATCGAACTTTTCATGGTCACGACGGGAAGGGTCATCGTATTGCCTCGACGGCCTTGACTGGTAACGTGTTCACGCTCTTTTACTTGTTTTCTTTTTGCTTTGAGGGTCTTAACTCTTTTTATTGTTGATCTTTTAGTATCCGCGGATCTTTCACGCATTCCCAGTGGAGGACAATCCACGTCCGCTCTCATCGCGTCGCGGAAGAGGAGTCGTACCGGAGAGGGAACTGCTTCTGAGGTTCCTATCCAGATTACGCCAATGATTTCTCTCGTTTCGTCTCCATCTCCTTCTTCAATCCCGGTGAAGAAGTCTCGTAAGGGTAAGGAGAAGGTTGTCGAGAAGTTGAGTTTCGACTACGAGACCGTGGAAGACTTCCCAGGAGTTATCTCCCGTGTCGTCGCGTCTGGAAGGTCGTTTTTGCCCGCCATGAAGGGTCTTCAGAATCCTCCGTCGCTCGACTACTATTTGCCGATGGAGACGGAAGATGTGATAGGAGAGGCTCTTGCTATGCAATGCCTGTTTGTAGCGAAATTACCTACGAGAAGATAACTAAGCAATTGTAATATGGAACGAGAGAAAAATTTAGGGTTGAAGCTTGAACTTAGTATTACTCGTAATGGTGGGTGAATGCTTACAAAGCAGGCGTTAGCCTTTATTTATAGGCTAACCGTAATAATATCTTTAAGGAAACGAGATCTTATCTCTTCCTTTTATCTAAATAACGATATAACAAACAAGGTAAAAGATATTCTTTACCGTATCTTTTACCAATTACAAGTATATAATAAGGAATAAGATAAAATATGCTCGGCCGACCTAATCTTCAAGATAAACGAGACCTTTGCCACGTCTCGTCACGTCGACGACATCCTTCACTTTTCTCGTCGCGTCGACACAGTCTTCCTACGCGTAGCTCTTCACGCGTTCCACACTCGTCGTATTTTTAGGCACAAACAATACCCCTAAGGCGTCTTACAGGGCCTAACGTCTAGTAGAGCTAGGAGACGCCTTCTTTCTTCAAGGAATACGTCTTCATTACATTAGGAACGCGTTGATGATTACGTCACTTGAATTTTTAATATCGTCGCAGAGCTTCAACCATCATTCCTCTTCAATTATTTCCATGTGGCAGATGAGAGGCTTCGTTATCTGTGCTTATAACGTTCAATCACAACGACTAGTTTCTCAACGGCTATAATGCCGTTGAACTTTCTCCCGTATTCTTCACGATCTCTTGGGCTATATAAAGAGGAGACCTTTATTCTCTTCCTACTCCCTCTACAACTCATCTACTCTGATTATTTCTTGCTTTCTCGCTTGCTTACCCTCAAAAAGATCATTTGTTTCTCCCTTCTTCAGATTTCTCCTTCATTTCTCCTTTCAGCTTCCAAAAATGGCTTCTTTCTACGTACCAAAGTTCATCCTGAAGGATTCTGATTGCAAATCGACGGAGGCACGTGACGTCGAGAGACTGAGATCGTTGGCGAATCTTGGTCCCGAGGTGGAGATTGAGATACCTCCTCAAGGGGTATTTGCCGATGCACATCGACCAGGGTGGATCGCGGTATACGAATACCCTTTCCTTACTGGTCATCGGTTTCCTTTCTCGCCATTGACGAAGGCGTTCATACTTACACTAGGAGTTGCCGTAGGTCAGCTTCTGCCGAGTGTCTGGAGAATCTTTGGTGCTCTAGACGATGTAAAAGAAAAACATGGCGTCGAGATTGCCGTCGACGATCTTGCTTATTCCTTAAACGTTTAAACTAAAACGGTTGGGAGAGTAGGTCTTAAATCAAGACCTAAGGCGGCTAGGATCGCCATCGAGGGAAGTCAGGCTGATCGTCACTGGGCCGACTTCTTATATTTTGTCAAAAAATCGACTCTTGGTGAGGAGTGTTCTTGGTTGATCGAGTGCCGGAATCCTGCGAGTAAGTTTGCTTTTTCTTTCGGATCTTTGTTGCACATGTCGTCATTCGTTGATGTCTTAATTTATTTTTTTCTTCCTTGCAGTTAACACGGACGCTATCGTGGTGAGGCGGGAGACTGTTTGTCGTGAAATTACCTACGAGAAGATAACTAAGCAATTGTCGGGCAAAGATCAAACAGTACGGTATAATCTCAACACTCAAAAACAATATGGAACGAGAGAAGAATTTAGGGTTGAAGCTTGAACTTAGTATTACTCGTAGTGGTGGCTGAATGCTTACAAAGCAGGCGTTAGCCTTTATTTATAGGCTAACCCTAATAATATCTTTAAAGAAACGAGATCTTATCTCGTCCTTTTATCTAAATAACGATATAACAAACAAGGTAAAAGATATTCTTTACCGTATATTTTACCAATTACAAGAATATAAAAAGGAATAAAATAAAATATGCTCGACCGACCTAATCTTCAAGATAAACGAGACCTTTGCCACGTCTCATCACGTCGACGACATCCTTCACTTCTTTCGTCGCGTCGACACAGTCTTCCTACGCGTAGCTCTTCACGCGTTCCACAATCGTCGTATTTTTAGGCACAAACAATACCCCTAAGGCGTCTTACATGGCTTAACGTCTAGTAGAGCTGGGAGACGCCTTCTTTCTTCAAGGAATACGTCTTCATTACACTAGGAAAGCGTTGATGATTACGTCACTTGAATTTTTAATATCGTCGCAGAGCTTCAACCATCATTCCTCTTCAATTATTTCCATGTGGCAGACGAGAGGCTTCGTTATCTGTGCCGGCAACGTCCATCTTCAACGGCTAGTTTCTCTAATGGAGAATGTTGCTGTTAGAGAATATCCTTCTGAGATTCTCGCGATTTTCTTCCTATAAATGAGCGGGGATCTCTTCTTTCTCCATGCACTTCTTCTAATCTTCATTTCTCCCGAACATCTTTCTGCTCTCATTTGATCGTCTTATTGCTCTGCTTTTCTATCTACTTTCTCTTCTTATGGCAGCTCCAGTACTCTACGAGCCAAGAAAGGTACTTCGCGAGTCGGATCGCTACTACTCTCAAGCACATGACATCAGCCGTCTGAGGACCATTGCTGAACTTGGTCCAGACGTGAAGATCGAGATCCTTCCAGAGGGGGTCTGTGTGGATGCTCATTGGCCGGGATGGGTAGCGTTCTACGAGTATCCTTTTCTAGCAGGGCATCGGTTCTCGTTTTCGCCCCTGGTTAAATCCTTTATGCTCATTCTGGGTTTGGATATGGGTCAACTCCTTCCCGGGGCACGGCGCATCTTGGGCGCTCTCGACGATGCTATTGGAAAACATGGCTTGGACTTCGTCGCGGCGGACCTTGCTAATTCCCTGACTGTCTCGCTTAAGCAGAAGAAGGCTAGGATAACCTTTGAGAAGAGTACGGTCGATCGGGGTTGGGCCGAGGTTTTTTACTTCGTGGAGAAATCTTCCCTCAGAGATGCGTGTTCTTGGCTCATCGAAGAATGGAACCCTGAGAGTGAGCTTCTTTACTTTGTTTTACCGATCTTTTCTTTTCGTAAGGTTGTACGTTTTGCTTGTTGGTGCTTTATTTACGTGTAACTTTATGTGCTTTCCAGTCAACGCGGAGGCTCTTAAGACAAGAGCAAAATAAAAAAAGGCGGTCGCTGCGCTCTTGACGGTTCCCGAAGTTGATCGGACCTTTTATGGTCATGACGGAGAGGGTCATCGTAGTGGCCCGGCGACGCCATCTGGTAAGTCGGCTGTTTTCCTCGTCAGCTTTCTTCGACTTTTTCCTTCATACTTTGCGTTCTAACTATTTGTTCTTTGTTGGTGGTGCAACTTCGATTTCTCGCGTTCGTGCTCGTGAAGAGTCTGCCACTGATCTCGTGGCATCGAGGAAGAGGCAGCTTGCCATAAAAGGATGTTCATCCGCTGCTCCCTTGGACGCTGATCTCATGGCTACTTTGGAATCTACGCCATCTCCTTCTCCGGCTAAGGCGACGCGCTCACGGAAGGGAAAGGAGAAAGTGGTCGAGGTTCCCGAGGATAAATACTCGTGTGTGGATGACTTTCCTGGTGTGATTTCGAATGTTTTCGCTCCGGGAAGGGAGCTTCTGAAAGCTTTGATGGGGCTTCGTTCTTCGTCGTCCCTTGACCATTACACGTCGATGGATCCTGCCGACGTTATGGGAGAGGCTTTCGCTGCTCAATGGCAGGTAAGATCGCAACTCTTACTTTCTTTGACGATTTTCTCAGGAGCTTTCTTTTTTATTTTTCTTGTTCCTTCTTTCAGGGGATTCAGGTGTCGCTATGCGCTTAGACGCTCTTGTCTAAGTATCCGGAACGGATGGAGGCGTTGGAGAAAAAGGCGTCTGATGCTTCATCGGAGGTTACGCGTCTAAGTGGTTTATTGGAGAAGTCTCGCGGTGCGGAGAAGGCGGCAAACGACAAGGTTACTGACGTTCTTACTCTTAACGAGACGATCACCAAGCGGATCGAGGATTTGGAGGGGAAACTCAGTGCTTTGCGGGCGGATGTGCAAAGGAACGAGGCGCAACATGACAAGGATTTGGAGGAGGCGAAGGTCTATTGGTCTTGGTTGTCCAGGGTGGAGGTTTATGAGGAGTACGTTGATGGTAAGCACAAAGATTGGGATCCGGTGGGCGAGCGTGCTGAGTTTAGGGAAGCTTTTTCGGAACCTGCCGCAGGTATTCATCCCGACGTCGTAGATGCTGAAGGCGGAGAACGCGTCGACGAGGAGGAGGTTGCGACTGATGAAGAGGAAAGCGATGGTCGCGCGTCCGACTCCGGGTCGTCTGAGGGCGAGTCCAAGTCCTTGTAATTTTTATCTTTTTCTTTGCGTAGGGTATTTGTACGCGTTGCTTGTAGTTGGATTGCTTCTTTCTTGTTCTCACGTTGTTGCTATCTTTTAGGCACTTCTCATTCTTTTTTGGCGTAATCCTACCCCTTTTGGTAGGTTTGACTTAGGCTCCTTGTAGACTAGGTTAGAACTACCAAAGATTCTTATGCTCGCTTCATTTGTTCTTCGCGTTATGTGCGTTGTTCTTCACGTCGGAGACGTCTTGGGAGCTTACTCTTTCTTCGGTTCTGATATCCATTTTTATGCGTTGTGCTTCCACTAGTAGAAAAAACACCTGTTGCAGCCCCCCTGTTGAGGCGGTCACCTTAAAAACCGACGCAAAAAGTCTTATTCTACTATCTGTTGAGGCGGTCAGTCGTTTAGTTCGCTGCAACAGGTACTTTAGAGGCGGGCAAATATCCGTTCGCCTCAAATAATATTTGTGTTTTTGACTTGTTGAGGCGGTCAGTAAGGCGCCCGCCTCAACAGAGCCCAAACATTAGAGGCGGGCAGTAAGACGCCCGCCTCAAATGATGCGACGAAGCGATTAGAGGCGGGCAGTAAGGCGCCCGCCTCAAAATATAACAAAAATTAGAGGCGGGCAGTCATGCGCCCGCCTCAACAGATGCGTAAAAAAAATTAGAGGCGGGCAGTCATGCGCCCGCCTCAACAGATGCGTAAAAAAAATTAGAGGCGGGCAGTCATGCGCCCGCCTCAACAGATGATTAAAAAAAATTAGAGGCGGGCAATATGCGCCCGCCTCAACTGCTTCTAATTAAGTTACAGTCGTCGACTGCTTCCTTCATTTTTGCTCGTTTTCAATTCAGTCGACTGCGCCTCCTCCTCGCCGCCTCCGCCAACTCGCCGCTTCCTCCACACCTCACTGTCGAACTCGTCGACTGCTCCTCCTCGTCTCCTCCTCCTCCTCCAGCTTTCGTCCTTCGAGTCATCGAGGTAGGTGAAACTTCCTCCCTCGCAAATTGTTTTCGGATTTTGATGTGCAGGAGTTGATTCCTTTTGTGGTATGAATGGTTGATTTTTGTTGTTGTGGGTGATTAGTCCCTTATTTGGTGGAATTTTGATTGATTATGTTGTTTTGGTTCTTTAGGAAATTTTGATGCACTCCAAGTGTTCGGTAAAATGCCTAAACGAAAATTTAATCTTAATCTTGTCATTTTTACTAGTTCTTGTTAATACCTTTCATGTATGTTTAGGATTATGCTCTACCTCTTGTCTATATAGTCAATTCATATAACTAAACTTAATTTTGTCACTTTTTAGCATGACTTGATAAAAATTGTAGGAAAACAAATGAAATATGTTGATGAGTGATTTTAATGAGTTTTGCATGAGATATTGTTTTGTTAGCTAGATATCCAAATAATTTTATTTTATTTCAATGAGTGTTTTCAATGTTATGTATGTATTGGTCTTTCTACAGTTTTCTCTAGTTATTAGAAATGAGTCGTCGTTGGATGTACGGTGATCATACTACAGCTGAATATTTGAGTGGGGTTGGGGAGTTTATTAGATGTGCTTTAGCCAACCAACAGAGTACAAAAGCCGAAAAAATCTATTGCCCCTGCCGTGATTGTAACAATGTAAGGAGGTTAGCAGATATTGATGAGATTGAGGATCATTTATTTCGTCGTGGGTTTAAGCAAGATTATCATGTTTGGTTTTGGCATGGAGAGAAAATACATGATCGTCCAAGTTCTAGTGTAAACGAATTTGATCTTCAGGTAGACAGTGATGAGAGTGATGATAACATTTCTGAGAATTATGAGATGGATGATGATGATGATGATGAGCAAGAGGATGAAATGAATGAGATGATGGATGGGGTGAGAGATCGCTTGGATGAACGACCTAAGGTGTTAGAACAACTAACAAAGGCTGCTGAGACGCCTTTGTATCCTGGGTGTACAAAATTTACCAAGTTAGAAGCTTTGTCAGTTCTATACAACTTGAAATCGAAGAGTGGCTGGACTGATTCGAGTTTCACAACCTTATTGGAGTGGTTAAGTGAAGTTTTGCCGGAAGGCAATGAGTTGCCCACCTCTACCTATTATGCCAGGAAAGTCACTAGTGGAAAAAACACCTGTTGAGGCGGGCAAAAACCCTTCTATTGAGGCGGACATGGGTCGCTGCAACAGGGGGGGCTGCAACAAGTAATTACTTGTTGAGGCGGGCATATGTTCGCCTCAAGAAGTGACTTGTTGAGGCGGTCAAAATTATGCCCGCCTCAACAAGTAAGCAATATTATGCCTAAGATCTATTACTGCCCGCCTCAAAAAGGCAGGCCTGTTGAGGCGAACAAGGCGTGCCCGCCTCTAAACATTGCATATGGCCTGCCTCGAAACATTGCATATGGCCCACATCTAAAGTAATAAAGTAATAAACAGATACATCTTAGAATTTCAGAAACCCAGAAGTAATAAAGTAATAAAGTTTCAATGGTGGATTTAAAGAAATGACAGGACTTTACAGGAAGCTTCAATGGCGGATTATTACAGAAGACTATTACAGGAATTCAACATGCACTAGGTGCTTTACAAACTTAAACTCGATTTGAACTTAGATCTGAAACCCTAATTTACAAACTTAACTCGATTTGTACACAGATCTAAACTCGATTTGAACTTAGATCTGAAACCCTAATTTACAAAATTAACTCGATTTGTACACAGATCTGCACTCGATTTGAACTTAGATCTGAAACCCTAATTTACAAACTTAACTCGGGCCTTCTCCGACTGTGTGGCTGCGAATCTGCTTGCTAGCATGTGCGGCTTGAGATGGTGACGACGAAGGAGAACACGAGCCTTCTCCGACTTGTTGCAGAGGTGGCGGTTTCCGACGAATTTGAGTCGGCAGGGAGGAGGTTGGGTTTTGGGGCTTTTTGAGAGGGTTGGAGATTCATTGAAGGGGATTTCAGGAGGGAGGTTGCAGGATCTGAAGATGAAGAGGAACGAGGAGATTAAGAGGAAGAGGAAGAGATGAAAAAGAATAAAAATCGGAATGTTGACGAGGGGATTTTCACTATTGATGTATATATACTGTTATGCTTGCTATTGTTATCACCTGGATTAAATTGACAAGCTAATGAACAGGAGGAAGAGATGAAAAAGAATGGAGAACGATTTGGATATGAGGAAGGAGGAGAACAGGAGGAAGGAGGTGAACAGGAGGAAGGAGGAGAATGATTTGGAACGTCACTTTTGGATCTGAGAAAATTGAGAAAGAGAAATGATTTATTTTAAGTCGTTGGATCTGTTTCTACTATTTACTAATCAAGGGTGGAAAATAGTGATCCGTGGAACATGTAGTAATATTAAGTCAGATTTTTAAGGGGTTTGTTGAGGCGGACGGAGTTTTGCCCGCCTCAACAAGTCAAGACCTGTTGAGGCGAGCGGTATTTTGCCCGCCTCAACAGACCCTGTTGAGGCGGGCGGAGTTTTGCCCGCCTCAACAAGTCCAATTTTTTGTGGTTGTTGAGGCGGCCAAAGTTTTGCCCGCCTCAACAAATATCTGTTGAGGCGGGCAGAGGTTTGCCCGCCTCAACAAGGGCGCTGCAACAAGTGTAATTTCCACTAGTGAGTGATGTGTCCCTTTGGCTTAGAGGTTATCAAAATAGATGCTTGTCCAAACGATTGTGTTCTTTACAGAAAAAACCATGAAAATTTGGATGAGTGTCCAAAGTGTGGTGTATCTCGTTACAAGCGTAAAGGGGTAAATTCCGCTAAGAAGGGGCCGCCGGCTAAAGTTATGTGGTATCTTCCAATCATAGATAGATTTAAGCGTTTGTTTTCATTAAAGAAACAAGCAAAAAATCTGAGATGGCATGCAGAAGGGAGGAAGAAAGATGGACTCCTTAGACATCCTGCTGATTCTCCTCAATGGAGAAATATCGATAAGAAATATCCTGAATTTGGCAAGGAGGTTAGAACTCTGAGACTTGCTCTGTGTACAGATGGTGTGAATCCTTATGGCACTCTAAGCACTCAGCACAGCACATGGCCGGTTCTTCTTGCGATTTATAATCTTCCTCCATGGTTGTGTATGAAGCGCAAGAATATCATGTTATCACTCCTCATCTCGGGGCCTAAGCAACCTGGAAATGACATAGATGTGTATCTAGCGCCACTCATAGAGGATTTGAAATTATTGTGGAATGAAGGTGTTTCAATGTACGATGCACACACCAACTCAGACTTCACACTGCGAGCTATGGTTTTTTGTACCATAAATGATTTTCCAGCATATGGAAACTTGTCTGGGTACAAAACCAAAGGAGAACAAGCATGCCCAATATGTGAAGAAGACATGGAACCCACATACTTGAAACATTACAAGAAAAATGTGTTTGTAAAGTACAGGAAGTTCCTTAGTCGGTATCACCCTTATCGTAAGAAGAAGAAAGAGTTCAATGGTCACACCGAGGAAGGAGTGGCTCGTGCACCTTTAACGGGATCGCAGGTTTATGAACGTATTAAAAATGTTGAAACCAAATATGGCAAGTTCATCAAGCCCAAGTCTAAAAAGGGTGTTTTATGGAAGAAAGTATCTTCACTATGGGATCTTCCTTATTGGAAAGATTTGTCGGTTCGTCATTGTCTTGATGTGATGCACATTGAAAAAAATGTGTTTGATGCTATTATTGGGACTTTGCTACACATTCCCGGAAGGACTAAGGACAATAAGAAAGTTCGGAAAGATATGAAAGAGAGGAATATGCGTCCAGATTTGTGGCCCGTGAAAAAAAAGGATGGTAAAAGGACTTTTCTTCCTCCGGCGTGTTACGCAATGTCAAGAAAGGAGAAAAAGACGTTTTGCGAGTGCTTACATGGCATTAAGGTGCCATCGGGATATTCATCTAATGTAAAACGTATAGTTTCTCTCTCAGACCTGAGGTTGATCGGTATGAAGTCTCATGATTGTCATGTACTGCTTAATGTTTTCTTGCCAATTGCACTTCGTGGGATATTGCCGAAACACGTGAGGCATGTTATAACAAAACTATGTGTGTTTTTCAGTTCGATATGTGCTAAGGTGATTGATCCAGAGAAACTGGATAGTCTGCAAGATGATATCGTTGAAACTTTGTGTCGATTTGAAATGTACTTTCCGCCCTCTTTCTTTGATATAATGGTGCATTTAATTGTCCATTTAGTGCGAGAAATCAAGTTATGTGGCCCGGTGTTCTTAAGATGGATGTATCCCTTTGAGAGATATTTTGGGTCTTTAAAAGACAAAGCAAAGAATCCGGCGAATCCAGAGGGTAGTATAATTCGGGGAATCTTTCATGAAGAGATATGTGAATACGTAGCTGAATTTTTGTCGAGGCTTGAGCCAATAGGCCTTCCGAAATCTCGTCATGTAGGGAGGCTTGAAGGGGTGGGAGTAATTGGTAAAAAAGTAATCTCGCCTCCTTCTGAAAGGAAGAATAAGGCACATCTTTGTGTGTTGCAGCATCTTACAGAGGTCAGTCCTTACGTAGATAAGCATGTGCTTGAATTGCAACATAATAATCCTAAATTTAATGAAAGGGCATTGATGCGGGAACATAATCGCTCATTCGTTGATTGGTTTAAGAAGGAAGTAGCTGAGGAACTAAAGAAAGGGCATGATGTTTCTGATACAGTCAAGTGGTTAGCTCGAGGTCCTCGTCTATGTGTTCGGTCTTATGAAGGGTATGATATCAATGGGTTCACATTCTACACGTCAAGACAAGATGAAAAGAGTGTGGTGCAGAATAGTGGAGTGAAGGTTGTTGCATCATCTAGGGTCTATGCAAGCGCTAAGGATAAAAGACCGGTTGATGCGACACAATCGTATTACGGTGTAATCGAAGAAATATGGGAGCTTGATTACAACAGTTTTGTGATTCCTGTTTTCCGGTGCAAGTGGGCCAACAACCATAATGGGGTGAAACAAGATGATATTTACCCGGGTTTAACATTGGTAAACTTTGACCGATTAAGTGAGAGTGACGAGCCATTCATTCTAGCGTCACAAGCTAAGCAAATTTTCTATATCGTAGACAATGTTGATCCTAGATGGCGTGCAGTTGCACAAGGGAAAAGGCATATTCTCGGTATTGATGATGTTCTGGATGAAGATGAGTATGACAACTACGATGACTCACCCCTGTTATCAACTGTTGTTCAACCATTACCAGAGGAGGAAGATGCAAATAATACTAATCACATGCGCACAGATCATAGGGAAGGAATATGGGTTTCAAAGCGCAAATGAATAAGATGACTCTGCTTCTGATCTGATTCCGGTTTGCTTCAGATCTGATTCTGATATGATTATGATTTGCTTCTGGCGTGCTTCAGTTTTTCTTCGGTTCTGATCTGATTTTGATATGATTCTGATATGATTCTGGTATGATTCTGATTTGCTTCTGGCGTGCTTCAGTTTTTCTTCGGTTCTGATCTGATTTTGATATGATTCTGATATGATTCTGGTATGATTCTGATTTGCTTCTGGCGTGCTTCAGTTTTTCTTCGGTTCTTCCCTTGATTCTGGTTTGTTTCCCATCTTATCTATCATTGAAATATGTTGTGCTGCTAGAATCTTTAATGTATATTTAGTATCTTTAATCTTTCAGTATACTCATTGTTTTCTTGCTTATGATGCAGGAGTGTATTTGTCAGTGTTAAAATGAATAACCAAATTGTTGCTGGAAATGATTCGGAAGGTGACAGTGATCCAGTTATTCCTCCTACAACAGGTGACGAATCACTGGATGCTAGCACGATTACAAAGATTGTCCGTGGTCGATCAAAAGGAGTCAAGGCAAAAACAGCTATGTTCCTTGAGTATAATGAGCTTAATATCCCTGATGGAAAGTGGTCGGCGGAATACGGGAAGCAAGTTGGAACTTGTGCTGCTAGAATTAATATTAATGAGAAAGAATACCGAAAGATAGATGAGCAAACAAGGAAGGGGTTTTGGGAGGAGACCAAGGTAAAACGTTGGATATGATTTCACATGTTTTTAATACTATGTTCATAATTTAACAGTTTCTGAAAATTGGCAGCTTTTGTTCCACATTTATGATGATTCGAGTAATTCAAGGGAAAAATATTTTCACCATGGTGTGGCAAAACGATTTCGAGATTTCAAGAGTAAGTTGGTGCGTCGATGGATCACTAAAAAAGAAAGGATGCCGAAGACACAGTCATCCAAGATGCCTTGGGAAGTCTATGACCACATCACAGAGGAAGATTGGAACACATTTGTTCAACAATACTTCATGCCGGAGTCATTGGTAAGTTATTGTTTTTTATACAAATGGTTTCTTATGCATCATGTACAAATCTGTTTTTGGTGTTGAATTTGGTTTTGAATGGTAATTGAGTTAAATTTTCTTTCAGAAATCATCTTTAACATCCTTTTTGACAGGCTCGTAGTGAAAAGGCAAGGAACAGTGCGTCATTCAACAAAAGCCATCATCGCACTGGCCAGAAGGGTTATATCAGAAAACGACCTGAATGGATAGACGATGGACGACTTCCACCAGAAGCAGCATTAACTTTCTCAAGTAGTTCCTCGGTGAACTCTTCTGTCACCTCAACGCTAGCTAGAGTTAAGAAATTTAGATCAAAGGAGTGGATATTGGCTCATCAAGTTCTAAATAAAGATGGAGAGTGGGAAATTGACCCAAATGATAAGGAAATTGCAGAAATTGCCAAAAAAACTGTAAGAAGTGATATCTAAGTAATGTTTATTTTCTTTGATTATAAATTATGAACTAATTCTTACTTTTCTAATTGACATAGATGGAGTACATTGAAGAAGAAGAAAAAGGTAATCTTGTTTTTGAAGATCAAGAGGATGCCCTCACCAAAGCTATGGGGAAAAAAGATCATCGTGGGCGTGTCAAGGCAATGGGTGGAAATGTTTGTCATACAGTTGCTTTTGGTCCGAGAAAGAGACAAAATAAATTTGCTCATAGTGAAGCTTCTTCAGATATAATTGAATCAATTAGAGCTTCAATGAGAAAGGAGTTTGAAGACGACCTAGATAAAATAGTGGAGAAAAGAGTGCAAGAGGCCCTCCAAAAGCAACTAGCCGCCATGGGACATATGGGCCAGTATGCCTCCACTTCCAACCCTGTACATGATCTCCATGGACATGCTGAACATGATTCTGCCCCTCAACCACGCGAGCTAAAGGTACAATTTAGTCTCATGTTGGCTAAAAATAATATATTACATTCTTTTACTTGTAATCAAGTAAATCTTGTTAGAATAATTCACATTAGCTTCATTATATGAAGAGTAGCTAGGAAAGGGTTCCATGTCTATTAAAAAACTGAATCTTGTTAGAGTAATCAAGTGAATCTTGTTATAATCTATTAAATAGAGTATATTTGCATCAATTTCATTATTTATGCAGGAAAGGGTTCCATGTCATCTTGCCCTTGAGGATGAAGTTTCCGGTAACAAAGTCATTGTGGCGGATGGTATGGTACAACCCTCAGATGGTGCATTGACCCAACATTTTAGATTAATGAAGCCTGGTCACTATAAAGTTCAAATTGATTTTGTTTACGAAGGGCATGTTGATGATATTCTTCCGGTACCTACTGGAGATGGTTTAACTAACTTAGGCGGTGCTCAGGGTAGTTTTGTACAATGGCCAATCCACTTAGTGATTTTCGAAGACGACGAGGTATGAATGTTTTGAACGAATATGATAATGCAAGCATTTGCTACATCTAATTGTCTACTCAATCTTGCTCATGTAATATTTTTGTAGGAGTTCACTCCACGCCTGATAAAGAAGTCTAAGTCTAAGTCACTCCAGGTATATGATTAGCTAGAACTTGTATTTTTAATTCATGACATATGTTCTATTTGCAATTTTTCTTGTTTATTAGTTATGGTAATGCACTGCTGAATGTTGTTCTTATTTTTCTGCATTGTTGTTACAGTTATTGTTGTTACAGTTATTCATGACATATGTTTTATTTGCAATTTTTCTTGTTTATTAGTTATGATAAAGAAGTCTAAGTCTAAGTCACTCCAGGTATATTTTTGTTCTTACATTTTGTTATTATTTTCATATGCAATGAAGTCTAAGTCAAACAAAGAGGTGGTGGGTAGTTGTGATCGTAAAACTCAAGAGTCAGCCGCCAAAAGCAAGAGAGCGAATTTTGCAAACGATGCAATTCAAGGTCTTGGCCCGCAATGCAAATATTTGCATTTTTTCATCTCTTCAGCTCCCGGCGAAATATACGATAGTACTCCCATCAAGTTGGATGCTTCGATTTGGCGTTATTCGCAAGATCAAGATACATACGTAACTGAGTCCGATGTTGAAGAGTTCCTTAGAGGGGCGTGCTTAAACATTTCAGTGATCCAAGTCTACATATTGTAAACATTTTCATCAATCTTTATGTTTTAGTTGTTAATTAATCTTTCTGTGAGATTTTTACTTTACAGATACTAATAGTGTAATCTTGCATATTTTGTAGGTATTTATTGCATGATCACAGCTGGGCATTTGAAATGTCGTCTAAGATTGGATTCTTATGTCCTGAGACGATGTCAAGCACTAGAATCAAGGCTGATCCTAATGTCCCAACAGAGTATTTAAAAAAGATTTTCGTTGCTGAAATTCAAAAGGAGAAGATGAATGATCCTAGCATAACCAAATGGTTTTTGCTTCCATATAATCAAGAGTAAGTGTGATATAGCAATCCTTCTTTCTTGTTCTGACTACATCTTTTGACTTGTTTTCTGATGTTATACAATATCTTTTATAAATGACGCATAAATCATTGGATTCTATATGTACTAGACCTACGTAAAGGCCTTGTGTATATTTTCGATCCTCTCAAAGCAGCACGCAAAGAGTATGATGTATGGGGCATCTTGAGTTTGTAAGTTTTTTACTTAAAAATTGTCTTTTCAAATATTTACAAAATCAGAATTTTTGACTTGTATGTTGTTTATTTTATAGGACATACCAAGTGTATAAGTTTAATGGTGGGGTGCGTCCGAGTAAAACGACTAATTTCAAGTCTTGGAGACCCATTCATATAGAGGTATACCATCATAAATTACCTTTTTCTTTATTTTTTATATTTATTGATCTTAAAACTAGACGATGTATTATATTGTTATTTTAGTGCGCTCAACAAAGTGGCGGAACCGAGTGTGGATATTACGTTATGAAGTTCATGTTGGAGATTGTCACGACATATCAAGAGTCTAATGAGCGACTAGATAAGGTAATTACTTTACCTAGTCCTTTCATTTCATATATGTAAAATCTAATTTTTTTCATGTTAATTACTTCACTAAGACGATGTACTATATGTTTTTGAAGGTCTATGTTCAGAGGAGTGCGCCTTATACAAGTGAGGAACTCGATGTTGTTCGTGAGCAATGGGCTAAGTTCTTTACAACCAAATATCTATTAGTTTAAGCGTATGTTTTGGATATTTGAATAATAGGTTTTGTACTTGCATATATTCTGTTGAAACTGAACACATATTGTATGTGAAATGTATCTGCAAGTGGAACTAGACGTTCAGAATGATTGAAACAGGTTTTCTACCTCTGTACAGGCTGGTTACTGTAAATTCAAACCGAATATTTTTTTAAAAAAAAACACTTGTTGAGGCGGTCGGGAGGGTGACCGCCTCAACAGATCAGACGTTTTCTACCTCTGTTGAGGCGGGCAGAAGGGTGACCGCCTCAACAGAGGTAGAAAACGTCTGATCTGTTGAGGCGGTCACCCTCCCGACCGCCTCAACAGACCCCTCTGTTGAGGCGGGCGCTGCCCGCCTCAACAACTCATGACCTGTTGCAGCCCCCCCCTGTTGCAGCGACCCCTGACCGCCTCAACAGGGGGGTTTTTGACCGCCTCAACAGGTGTTTTTTCCACTAGTGTTCGGTACGCGTATCTTGTTCTGCGTACGTGTAGAACTTTTTTCTTATTGATTCTAATTTTCTTAACCCCTTACGCGTAGCTTTTTTACGAGTACGTAGGTTTGGTTCTTTGTTTTCGCTTTTGCTACTTTTTCTTTGTAGGGTGTGATTTTCTACCCCCAATATGATACTTTGCTTGTAGTGAACGCGTTTAGAGGGCTTTATTTTCTTAATAAGATAGTATGGTCATTGCGGCTGCTTTAGTTACGTTGCTGGCTTACATGAAGATTGGGTCCAACATTTCCTCCGAACCCTGAAACGAGTGGCGGACATAGGTCAGCGTGTGATTTTTATCAGCTTGTGACGTTACCCCTTACTTTTAAGGTGGGTCCGTTGCCTCACGCTAGCGGTAGGTCGACGTCGAACTCTTTTAATCGGGCCTATTCATCGTGTAGCGTCCGATTTCTAGATTGTTAGGACTTACGATGTCGGTGGACGCATCCCTGCCGGTTTGGCGTTTTGCCCGTGGATTCATGACTCTCAGAGGGGCTGGAAGGCGTGAAGACGCGTTCCTGGAGAATGATCGTGTCAAATAGGTTCGACCTTGTTTGCTCAGAGGATCCGGCCGGCTTCGTGAGGTACCGGGCTTCATTCCCCATGATCATTGCCTCACGTCGCTAACAATCATGGGAAGCGTCGACTCGGAGTCGGCGGTTCGGCTAATGTTGCCTACGCGTAGATGAAGCCTCGAACACGTAGACTAACGAAATTCGCCCACGACGAGGATTTTCACCCCGGCCTTCTTGCTTCTTATTTGGTACGCCGTACTCAAGAGGCACGTTCTCTTAATAGACATAGAGCAGGTCGTGGAATTGAAATAACTCAACATGCTTAACACGTTGGAAAGAAGGGTTTACTTGTATATTAATAAAAGATGCATCATGTGATAACAAACATTGACTCTGACGCCTACCCCTAGTCGCCGCGACCCCTTGTCGCTTTGACTTGATGATAACGACGCGTTCTTATTAAAAACTTAATCCTACTCATGCAAAGGGAAATAAATGAGAATCAAAAGGCGCATAGAAGTATCTCAAACTGTTTCCTGATGGTGTCTTTACGGTGGGTGGTGCTTCAAGAACATGTAGCTTGAGTCAGGGTTCTCTGCCATAAATTTTTTCCACTTTTGAACACGGAGATTTTGCTTACGTTTCCGTAGAGACGCATCGTGCTTATCGATGCCCTTATCTTTCCTCTTGGACGACTTTTTCTTTGACGCATGGGAGGTTATTCTTCTACCCCTAGCCTCTTTCTTAGACTTTCTATGGCTTTTTCGTGTTTTCAGGCGTTTTGATTCTTTATCATTCGATGATCCAGACCATGAAGACGCTTTCATTTTCTCTACTCTTCGGATGGCGTAGGATTTTACTTCTAGGACGTATATCTCGTCGCCTACCCGGCTTATTTCCTCTTTTCTCTCGTAGAGCCTCCTTTGAGCATATCTTATTTGTTCTCCATGGTCTTTTAATTGCTACGCCTTACTCTTTTTCTCCAGGGACGCGTTGGTCGTACTCTTCATTCCTATGCTGTAGCACTTGATAAGGCTAAAGTCGTAGTGCCAAATCAAAGAAAACTCTAAACACTAACTAAAGTATAGCAAGCAAGTAGAGGTCGAACCCAAGGGAATCAAAACACCGATCGCTATGCAGTCAAGCGAAATACCAACTAACGAACAAGTAACAACTAACCAAGGGGGTGGGGGGGGGGGGGTTTGATTGTATGAAACACAAAAGTAACAAGTATCAAGCAAAGAAAGTTTGGGTGAGAATATGATGAGAAGGGGTTTCACCTAGCAAGTATCCACACAACAGTCAATCAAGTTGATCATAGATTTATCTCAAGTTCTATTCAATCCTAGGGAATGTTCTTATTCCAATCTTTAATATATCAGCAGGCCAACCGGTCCTGATAATACTTACTATTTAACAATCAGGGAAACCTCTCAAGATAAGATGAAATAGCAGCAAAGGGTACATGAATCATAAGGATGCATGCAATAACTTACAACCGTCAAGTATTAACATGCAATCAATTCTCTTTCATAAAAGCAATCAACTACCAGATCATGCAGATATGAATGCTACAATGACAAGGAATTCCACCGTATATTCCTAGTCTAGCAATAGAAAACTATCAATCAAACTAGGTGATCAAGCTAGCAAAACTAATAGAAATCAATAGATGAAGAACAAGAGAATTAATACAAACCCATAGGAAAAGAACAAGAGTTTAGAAATCTCACAACTTAATAACTGAAGGTTTCAACCGCTAAGTAAAACAATTGAGATTAGTTCCTGCTCATGGTTGCAGAACTAAATTTGATGATGGAAAATATGATAAGAAAGAAAGAACTAGGGTTCTTAAATAGAGACTAACCCTAAAAATATATGGTAAAAGAAATATCCTAAACGAAATAATAAAATAAGGAAAAGGAAATAAAATAAACAAAGGAAAATAAGGAAAGTCCAGAATGTCTTCGGCCTTGTTGTGGCGATCGCCATAGATGTCTGGCGATCGCGGTCTTCATGTAGCGTCTGCCGTGGTCTCTGTCGCCCCATGGCGATCGCCGTAGATTCATGGCGATCGCCATGATCTCTCGAACTTATGAAGAGCTTCTGTTGTAGAATGGCGATCGCCATAGTGATGGTGGCGATCGCCGCTGCTCCGCAGAATGTCTTCGTCTTCATGTCTTCAATCTTCGATCCTCTTCTTCTTCGGTTTTGGTCTTCATTTCTTCACTTCTTCATAAACAACTCAGAATATAACAATAGCTCCAAATACTTGTGATAACACTCCTAAACTAATGTAATAACCCCTAGTTACGCCATACAAAGTGTAGCGTATCAGCACTCCCTTGCTATTTGTGGTTCACCCTTGATCTCTTGGATCCCCCACGGAGATGGAAACTTCAGGGATTGATGGTACGTTGAAGGTATAGCTCTCATATCGTGTAACCAAGGCCTTCCAAGGATTATGTTATAGGGCGACTCAGCTTCCATTACTACGAACTTGGTTCGCATATTGACTCCTTCCGCCAGAGTGGTTAGGGTGATTTCTCCTAGCATATCGGCGACTTCGCCACTAAAACCTACTAAAGGGATGTACTTTTTCACCACGTCATCGCTAGACAATCCGAGCTCCTTGATCGCGGATAAGGTGATGATGTTGGCCGAGCTTCCGTTATCGACGAGGATTCTTTTAACCTTGCAATTACTAATGGTTAAGGAGATGACTAACCCGTCGTGGTGATCTACACTCCCGTTGGGTTCTTCAAATGTGATTGGGCAATCTTTCCTGACGTGGTAGATTGGCAGAACACTTCCTTCGTCGCATAATGCCTTGACGCTTCTTTTGGCGGCGGAGGCGGTATAGCCACTTATGGGGGAGCCTCCGAAGATTGTGTTGATTGTGCTTGAACGATTCGATGAAGGAGGTGGTGGCGTTGCAGATCTTTTTACTTTTCTTGCTCCTTCGAACGCGTCCCTTCCCTCTTTGGAAAGTAAATCCAACAGGTCGCCTCTTTTCAGGAGACGTAGAACTTCTTTCCTCAGAGTATAGCAATCATCTGTCGGATGTCCTGAGTCATTGTGGAACTCGCAATATCTCCTTCCTGATCCTGATTTCTTTTCAGGATTAGGTTTTTTAGGCCACTTCACGTCATGCAGCTTTTCCATCGCGTTCATAACCCTCAACGCGTCGGTCTTTATGTATACACCTCTTTCGACCGCGTAGACGTTATTGATTTCGCTCACGTTATGCACCATGGGAGGTTCTCTATGAAACGGCTTGTTTCTTCTATCGTAACGTTCGCCATCCTTCCGTTGGGGAGAGTCTCTGCGCCGAGGGGTACGTCTACGTGGAGATCGAGGCTTTTCTTCAGCGTGACTTAGGAGGTCTTCTTCAAGGCGTATGGCTTCCATAGCTCTTTCTCTCGTCGAGATAAATGAAGTAGGATGAGTCTTCGTTAACTCCTTGTACAGATCGTTGTCTCGGGGGAGTGCGCGTCTGAACGCGTCGGCAGCGGTAGCCTCGCTGCAATCTGGGATCGTAATCTTTTCGTCGTTGAAACGCTTCAAGAAGGCCCTTATAGTCCCCCCCTGTTCATACGCATGTTATGGAGATCTGAGGGTTGTTTTGCAAACAACTTACTGCTGGCGAATTCTAGTCGGAACAGGTTGGAGAGTTCGGCGTAGGAGGAGATACTTCCCTTGGGTAAGTGGATAAACCACGCCAAGGCAGGACCTTTCAGCGTCGAGCTAAAGAATTTGCACATCATTGCTTCTTTTAACTCTGGCTCGATTGGACTTGTGGAGAGCTTGGCCTTGTAGAGTAAGACGTGTTCTTCCGGGTCATCTGATCCGTCGTAGACGGGGAGGTCAAAGACGGTGAACTTCTTGGCGATCTTCTGGACCGCGAGAGCGGCAACAAAAGGTCTTTCTTGAAATCCGAACTCGTGTTCAGGGATTATGAATTTAGGAGCCCCGGGCATTAACATCATCTCTTTCCTTAAGGCTACGACTTGTTGTGCTACGAGCGCAGCAACGGCGTCCAAAGGCAAGTTCTCTTTAGAATTTTCTTTCTGACTCGTTTCTCTCGACGGGATGGTGTTTCGTTGCTCCTGGGATACGTAATCCTCTCCTTCTTCGGCGACAACATCCATATCTAGGCGGCGAACGACGCTTT
Source organism: Oxyria digyna (assembly GCA_029168935.1). Taxonomy (NCBI): domain Eukaryota; kingdom Viridiplantae; phylum Streptophyta; class Magnoliopsida; order Caryophyllales; family Polygonaceae; genus Oxyria; species Oxyria digyna. Next base: position 7,768,009 of record JAPVLV010000010.1, on the reverse strand, counting down.
GACTACGAACATAGGTGAGTGGCTTCGCTGACTCTTCCCTAAGCTCTTTTATGATGGAACGTAGTCGTTCGTTCTCTTTGGTGAGTCCCGACGTGTTTTCTTCGCTGGCGTTTTTAGCTTCCGTCCACGCCTTTTGGAGGGTGTCGAAGTGGACTCTGACAGAGGTCACGTTGGTCATATCGCCGCTCGTCTCCTGCCCTTCTGTGGGAGTGTTGTTCTTTGGAGCGTCGAGAGTGTTCTCGAAATCTTTTCCCGCATTTTCTTCCATCGGAACGAGAGGAACCGTTATATGCTCTTCTTCTTCAGACCTTTTTTCACCATCACGCGGGCTGTTGGTCGGACTTGTCATGATTTCCTGCAAAAAATAAGCTCTTTTCGTATGGAAAGACGATACCTTTTTTTATCTTGCCCCACGGTGGGCGCCAATTGTTTATAGCGAAATTACCTATGAGAAGATAACTAAGAAATTGTAGGGCAAAGATCAAAGAGTACGTACGGTATAATCTCAACACTCAAGAACAATATGGAACGAGAAAAGAATTTAGGGTTGAAGCTTGAACTTAGTATTACTCGTAATGGTGGCTGAATGCTTACAAAGCAGGCGTTAGCCTTTATTTATAGGCTAACCCTAATAATATCTTTAAGGAAACGAGATCTTATCTCTTCCTTTTATCTAAATAACGATATAACAAACAAGGTAAAAGATATTCTTTACCGTATCTTTTACCAATTACAAGAATATAATAAGGAATAAGATAAAATATGCTCGGCCGACCTAATCTTCAAGATAAACGAGACCTTTGCCACGTCGACGACATCCTTCACTTTTCTCGTCGCGTCGACACAGTCTTCCTACGCGTAGCTCTTCACGCGTTCCACACTCGTCGTATTTTTAGGCACAAACAGAGACTAAGAAGGTTATTGACAAACTTCTCGAGATCCCTGAAAGTGATCGAACTTTTCATGGTCACGGCGGGAAGGGTCATCGTATTGCCTCGACTGGTAACGTGTTCACGCTCTTTTACTTGTTTTCTTTTTGCTTTGAGGGTCTTAACTCTTTTTCTTGTTGATCTTTTAGTATCTGCGGATCTTTCACGCGTTCGCAGTGGAGGACAATCCGCGTCCTCTCTCATCGCGTCGCGGAAGAGGAGTCGTACCGGAGCGGGAACTGCTTCTGAGGTTCCTATCCAGATTACGCCAATGATTTCTCTCGTTTCGTCTCCATCTCCTTCTTCAATCCCGGCGAAGAAGTCTCGTAAGGGTAAGGAGAAGGTTGTCGAGAAGTTGAGTTTCGACTACGAGCACGTGGACGACTTCCCGGGAGTTATCTCCCGTGTCGTCGCGTCTGGAAGGTCGTTTTTGCCCGCCATGAAGGGTCTTCAGAATCCTCCGTCGCTCGACTACTATTTGCCGATGGAGGCGGAAGATGTGATAGGAGAGGCTCTTGCTATGCAATGGCAGGTAGGTTTTTCTTGCTTTTTACGCTGAGTCTCTTGTCTTTGATTTTATTCTGACCTCTTTATCTTCTCTCTTTTAGGCTTTTCAATCTTCGCTGTGCGTTTCTCTGATTTTGTCGATCGGGTGAAAGCTGTGGAGGCCAAGCAATCGGCCGACGAGGCAAAGATTAAGGAGCTTAATGCGACAGTTGAGGCGTCGCGTAAGGAGGAAAATGAAGCTCAAGAAAAGGTTGCGGCGACGCTTAAACTTCACGTCGATCTTTCCAAACAGGTTGAAGACTCGAAGGCAAGGATTGCTGCTCTGGAGGACGAGAAGGCTAAGGTGGAGAAGAAGCTTGCTTCCGAGCTCAAGGAGGTGAAGCTTTATTGGTCTTGGCTTTCTCGTGTGGAAGTCATTGAGCAGTATGACGCTGGTAAATACCACGGTTGGGATCCAGTGAAGGAACGGAGGGAGTTTCAGGAAGCGTTCGCGGAGCTCCCTGAAGGGGTCGAGGCAAGACCTACGCCTATGAATCCTCCGGCGAATCCTCACGTTATGGAGGATGATGTCCCTCATCTTAACGAGGTCGATCCTAATGATGGCGTCGAAGATGATGGAGATGCTGGTGAGGAGGCTGTCGTGGAAGATTCTGAAGACGAGGGAGAGGATGAACATAAGTATGAGGACGCGGATGGCTCCTCATCGGGTTCTTCTGAGTCTGATATCGATTCTTTGTGATTTTCTTTTTTGTTTACGCGTTGCCGGTCTTCAGGGCGTTCTCTTGTAAATACTTTTCATTCTCGCCCTTGATGATGGGCTTCTGTAATATAACGTCGTATTTTGGAAATGCTTACTTGTTGATGAAGATGTCTCCGAGATCTTTTATGTTTGGAGTATGTCGTTGCATCTAGTCTTCCTTCTGTTGGCGACGACGTATTTGTCCATGAGTTTCCTCGAGTGACCTTTGGGTCCTCTTTGAATCGACCTTTGTCTTGGGGGTTGTTTGTGCCTATAAATACCACTACGGTTGCGACGTGTTCTTAAGGTCAACATGTTGTAATGTACATGAAGACGGGGTGACCAATAGAAGACGTCCAAGCAAGTAACATGATCGACAACATCACGAACTTAAGCACAGAGTACTCTTTTTACTCTTCTCATGGCTTTTCCCACGAGGTTTTCCTAAGAAGAGGTTTTAACGAGGCTCCCAAGGTCATTCATCTCCGTGACACCATCAACATGGTCACCGACATCATCTACGAGTTCCCAAGGTCACCTACGTGAAGATTAAGTATGTCGACGAGAAGAGCTACGCGTAGACGACGACGAGTACGAGAAGGAACGAGTATGAAGGCGTCATCAAGATCAAGATAAAGTCGGTTGAATATATTTATGTCTTTTATTTAATATTCCTTATGTAAATAGTAAAAGAAATAGTAAAAGATATTAGAAAGAATATCTTTTACCATGTTTTATATTAGGTTAAAGATATAAGGAAAAAGATAAGATTCTTTCCTTAAAGATAGAACTAGGGTTTGCCTATAAATAAAGGGCTCTCTCTTTTATCAATGGTGTTTTTTAGATGAAGTGTTGGCACCGTCAAGTTTGATCTTTGCCATACAATTGCTTAGTTATCATCTCGTTGGTAATTTCGCTACGAACAATGGCGCCCACCGTGGGGCATGATAAAAAAAGTGCCTTCTTTTCATCAAAAGAAACAATCTATTCTTCACAAAAAAGTCAAAACCTAACGAGCCTTCAAAGATCAAAGAAGAAGATCAAAATCCGAAATCATTCCCTGTTCGCGTAGCTGTCTGCGACACAATTTTGAAAAACTCGTATCTCTCCTGTCCGACGTCCAAATTCGATGAAATTTTGAGGGATTAAAGTAGACTTCAATATCGGTTGAATGGCATTGGAATAAAGCAATTCCGAATTTTCTACAGATCATAACGACATAAACAAGATGACTGCAGAATCGAGAAAGTTGCTTGTTCTCCAAGGAAGATTTCTCTTTCACCAAAACGGTAATATCTATCCATAATCTTCTTCCTTTGAGTTCTAAAAGGTTCAACTTGATTATATCCATATCGATTCAGAATAAGTTGCATAGAAATCATGCTAAAGGAAAATTCTTAAGTTCATTATCATGAGATTTCCATATCTAGATTTCCATATTCACCATAGAAAGCATGTTAGACTTGATCTAAAGATTAAATCTTTCTTATTCTTATTTGAGATTCAAGATTATAGCATGAGAATCTAAAAAAAATCAGAATTTTATGGTGAAGTAGAAGTTCATAAAGTTTGTACCTTGATTAAGCATGGTATACATCTACCTAAGCATATCGTGTTGTTTTTGCTTGTATATGATGACAACAACGCCATACCTTGCTCATAAATGACGAGTAAACTATTGAGAATCTACAAGGAACCAAGGAAATCAGCTAAGGATTAAAAAGATCATGTAAGACCCTCCAAGAAGACGATCAAGGCGCTAAGACGTCATGAACAACACGTTCCTGAGACGTCAAAGACAGCGTCAGACGAACTCCTCTCCAAAGACAAGAAACACCGCGTTTCTTTATTCGCATCTCCATGACAAGGGGTAGTATCTCCACAAGTTTGGTACGACCATGACGGTGTCTAAGGAACACGACGTCCAAGAATCCAATTACAAAGGCTAAAGATAGATGATGCATCTCGATCTGATCACGAGCAAACAAGAGCTCATAAGCTAAGTTCTCTACTCCTTTATTCTATATCTTTATTCAAATACCAAGTTTCCATGATCATATCTCACCTAAACGTGCATGATAAATAAGATTCAATTAGCATAAAGATGCATGCTACCTCTATATACGCTCATAAACTGAAAATTAGAAGAATTGCATGTCAAATATGAGATTACCTCCTAAGTCTTTCGTTAAACTCTCTCCTCAGAATTGTTATTGTTCAAGCTAAATAAGAGTACAACAAAGAGAATGACAACGTCGGACAAGACGACGACTTTGGATTACTACGTGATAATCTCACTCTGAACACCATCCTGAAATCATCACAAGGGGGATAGGATACCCAAGTCATCATTAAGAAACAAGGTGAAAAAAGCTCTCCCTCCAGAAAGATCAAGAGCAAAGCATCACGTCAAAGATGAAAAGTCAATAGAAGTCGACCAGCCACTGCGTAAGCAAGTTATCAACGTCGCCCTTCAACGCGACGCCTTATCCTAAACGCGTCTGATGGACACAACGTCCTAAACGACATCCTTCTCCAACGTTTGTAGACGTGAAATCAAGAACTCCATCATTATATGATCTCCAAGATATCATTCAAAGTATGAACTAAGTGGAATACAAGAGCGCGACGGATCAAGACAGTCTCAAGTTCGGACAGGACGCTAAGAATCGCCTAAGGAAGTACAAAGTGCAGCAAAACCAAGTAAGTTCTCTATGGAACCTAAGCCTTTCAGATCTTACTTTAATGTGAGGAAAAGAAAAAGGTACTTCATCAAGTTGAAAGAAAAAAGAAAGATCGTGTCTCAAGACGCTAACTAAAGACCACGCCAAAGAGAGCGTAAGATCAAAGTAATCCTCCTCAAGTTTGCGAAGAAAAAGCAATTCGCCAAAAAGAACAACACAAGAAGTTACAATCAAAACACCAAAAGCAAAAGTGTTCCAAGTAAGATAGTTGAGAAAAGAATCTTCCAACACCGAAATGAAAAACTCCTAAGGATGAGAGCGTTGGGAAACTCGACGCGTCCTAGGAAGACCCGTAAGAACTTCATTGATTTTTAGCTAAGTTGAAGTGCATATTTACCAAGTTACGCATGTCTAAATAAGTTTACTTTTTGCATAATCATGTCATCGTCACAGCGCCGAGGCGGCAAAGGGTCGCGTCGACTAGGGGTAGCTTTAGAATGTCATCATGTTGAGTCATCATGATTACTTATTTTCATAAGCATATTTTCTCTCCGACGTGTCAAGCATGCTGAGCTGTTTCATTTCAAAGTACTTGCTCTGTGTCTATGACGTAACACCAAGCTTAATAAGGCCGCGGCGAAAATCCGCGCCGGGGGCGAATTTCGTTAGCTTACGCGTTTAAGGCTCCATCTACGCGTATGCAACGTTAGCCGAACCACCGACCCGAGTCGAAGCTTCCCATGATTGTTAGCGACGTGTGGCAATGGTCATGGGGAATGAAGCCCGACACCTCACGAAATTGGCACGGTCCTCTGAGCGAAGAAGAGAAACCTATCGCCACGACCACTCTCCAGGAACGCGTACTTGCGCCTTCCACGGCCCCTCTGAGAGTCATGAATCCACGGGCAAAACGCCAAACCGACAGGGATGCGTCCACTGGCATCGTAAGTCCTAACAATCTAGAAATCGGACGCCACACGATGAATAGGCCCGTCGATTAAAAGAGTTCGACGTCGACCTAACGCTAGCGTGAGGCAACGGACCCACCTTAAAAGTAAGGGGTAACGTCACAAGCTCATAAAATCACACGCTGACCTATGTCCGCCACTCGCTTCAGGGTTCGGAGGAAATGATGGACCCAACCTTCATATAAGCCGGCAAATAACAAAAGCAGCCGCAATGACCGTACCACCCTATCAAGTAAGTAAAACTCTCTAACACGTTCACTATGAACAAAGTGTCATACCAGGGGTAGAAGACCACACCCTAAAGATAAAGTAGCAAAAGTGAAAGCCAAGGACCAAACCTACGCACTCACAAACAAGCTACGCGTAAGGGGTCATGGAAGTTAAAGTCAAAAAGAAAAAGTTTTACACGTATGCGGAGCAAGATACGCGTACCAAAGCATAGCACATAAAACATCAAAACCAAAGAAAGAGCAAGCTCCCAAGACATCTCCGACGCGAAGAATAACGCGCACGACGCAAGAAACAAAGTGCAAGATATAACAAGTAAAGCAAGCCCAAGGGTCTTTGGTAGCTCTAACCTAGTCTACGGGGAGCCTAAGTCAAACCTACCAAAAGGGGTAGGTGACGCGGCTAATTTGTCGTGTGCCAAGTCAAGTAATCCTAACGTGCAAACTAAGTAATATAGTGCGCAAGCAAGGGTCGAATCCCAAGAGAATCAGTTTATCAAATTCTTAAGTTATCACAATGACTAACCAATAAACGTAACCAAAGGGGGGGTTTTAATGGTTTTGATACGAAGTATCGAATGTCAACTTGGTTATAACAATATTAAGCGAAGTGTTCCACTTAGCGATTATCCACAATTAGATTAACAAGTTGATCTTAGAATCCTTTTCATCCCTATGTCAAGTTCTCAAGTGATCGTTCTAATTCCTGTTCTTGAATAGTTATTAGTCCAACTAGTCCTAATAACCCTTACTCGATTATAACCTTGAAACTTTCAAAGTTCAATAACAAAGTAGCAATGCATTCAGGAATAGATAGATACATGAAATATCATGGACAACTAGTCGGATACTCGACATGTACTCAATTCTCTTCTCTGATAACAATCACAACTAGTTCATGCAAATAGATTGTGCTACACAACAAGTATGATAATTCAACTAGAAGTATCAAACTCTAGCAATATGAATAAGATAAAACTAACTTAGGTGATCAGTCTAAAGTACTAAATCTAGTTCATGGACAATACAAACAAGAGAGTTGAGACAATCAAAGAGTAGACAAAGGGAAAGGATAAACTCACAACTTGTTGAATCCAAAAGCTTCAAACGCCAAGTGAAACAAAGGAACTTTAGCAACTCATAAGTTTTGTGAAAAACTCTCCAAAAACTTAAGTAAAAACAAAAGGTATGTGATCAAGGATGATCATCCACAACCTAAATAGTCATCAGCTATTGTAACAGCCACATTAAGGTAATAAAAACGTGTGGACAGTTGCAGAATTAAACACAAAATACTTCAATTGGCAAAGACATCAATTTGATTCTTCTGTCGAGGAACCGCACCCGCGGGTTGAGAGTCGCGGGCGCGGTTTTGGATTCTCCAGAATTTCAGGATGGCAGAGGGCCGCGGGCGCGGTTTGGGACCCGCGGGCGCGGTTTGTGCTTTCTCGGATCCTTGGCTGAGGGTGAAACCCGCGGGTGCGGCTGTGTTGTCTGAGGTAGCAGCTACTGATTTCTTCAAGTCTTCGTCTTCGTCTTCGTCTTCGTCTTCAACAGCTTCTTCCTTATGCTTCAATGCTTCCAATGCTTCCTATCATCTCTTGGAATCTCGTATGTAAATCTTCTCTCGAACAGCTCCATGATACAGATTACATAGAAACAAATAACATAATCCTATACAAAACTAGCTAATAATCTATAGTTGCGGTATGTAAAACACCGCTTATCAAACTCCCCCATACTTAGACCTTGCTCGTCCCCGAGTAAGCTAAAAGAAACTTACTCTTTTAAAATAATCACTCAAAGATCTCAGGAAGTATGAAAAAGAAAGAAACTACAAATTACTAACACATTTAGTATACAAACAATATGATGAGAAAGAAATCTATCAATTTGGTCGTCCATAGTGGTTAACATGCAAAACATTTTGTCTTAAGACACTCATTTCACTCATTTTGCCTAGGCGCCCCGAAAGGTTTTCACCTAGCCACTCATTTCATTTTCAATCTCACCATTCCTTACCGCCCTCAAGTCCTTTTTTGCCAAGCCTAATTCAAGCCGAACTACCCGCTTATTGCATGGATTTTTCCATCCCAGGATTTTCATTTGCCTTTTTTCGTATTTTTGTGGCTTTTTCTGTTTTTAATTCCATGCAAAGTACAACCCAAATTCAAAAAAACCGAAGGGAAATAACAAGGAAATGAAACTACTCTAGGATAAGCAATGAACTAATTCCCCTCCCTCATACTTGAAGTGCACAATGCCCCCAGTGTGTAAGACATAGAAAAATAATGAGGAAGAGAGAAAGAAACTCACTGATCCGGGTCATCCCGGTTTGGATAGTCGGGCCAACGAGCCTGCATGTCGAGCCGCAAATCATCCACCGAATGCTGCAGCCTCTCAACATTTTGGTTCACCGTTTGAACCGACTGGTAGACAAACTCAATCCGCTCGAATAGACGCTGCTCCCAAGGTATGTCAGCAGGAGCTGCAGATGATGAGCCTTCGCCCCATTGCCTCTGAGGCTGAAATCGAGGGGCAGGCTCCTGGAAGTCATCATCATCCTCATCATCAAGGTCAACGGACTGCTGATCCGGCTGTTGAACTGGCTCCTGGATGTTGATCCCACCTCGAGCTCATCGTCGAGCAGCTGCATGAGGGGGGGCAGGTATAGGGTTGATCCTAAAAGTATGTGTTGGCCCATAAGCAAATCATTTTTGTGGCCTCGAGACGTCCCTGCTGCAGCCATCAAAATGTCTACACAAACCGAATTCGAAATCAGCAAAAATTGACGACAGAGGCTAAAGCCTTGGGCGCGGGTTAGGAGCCGCGGGCGCGGGTTAGGAGCCGCGGGCGCGGGTTTGGAGCCGCGGGAGGGTCAGATCCCGACGGTGGTCGCGGTGGCCGGAGGTGTGGTGCGGAGAAGAGGGAAGGTGTGGTGGTTTTGGTGTTGGGAAAGAGAAGTGGGAGGTGGGAGGATTTTATGTGGTGGGAGGTAGAGAATGGTGGAAGTGGGAGTTAGGGTTTGATTGGTGGGGATGGGAAGTGGGGTACGTAGATGGGGTAGAAAATGAAATCTGAGATGGAGAAGGGTAGAAGATGAAATCTGAGATGGAGAAGGGTAGAAGATGAAAGTCGAAGAGAGAATGGTAGAAGTAGAACCGTCAATTCCTTTTTTCTCTTTCTTTTTTTTTTCTTTTTTTTGGATAAACGAAAAGAAGAACCGTCAATTCCTTTAGTAGCAAACGACCATCGTCTTCTCGTCTTGAATTCCTAGAAAATAGAAAACAAAACAATTAAAAAGAAAATGAAATTCAAAGGGGAAAGGAAAAAAATACCTCGGGTTGCCTCCCAAGCAGCGCCTTAGTTAGAGTCGTGGCTCGACTTGGTTTCCCGTCTTCAATTTTCAAAAGTTGGCTCTTCTAGAGCCATTTCATCTAAAGACACTTTGTTGAATCCCTCATGGTAAGGTTTTAACCTTTGACCATTCACCTTGAAGACGTTGCGGTTGTCCTTGTCAAACAACTCCACGACGCCATGAGGAAAGACACGAGCAACAACATACGGGCCATTCCACCGGGATCGCAACTTACCCGGAAAAAGTTGAAGACGAGATTGGTAGAGCAAGACCTTGTCTCCCACCTTGAAATCTTTCCTCAAGATGTTCTTGTCATGCCAATCCTTCGTCTTTTCCTTGTAGATCACCGCATTCTCATACGCATCCCGGCGTATCTCTTCAAGCTCTTGGATTTGCAACTTCCTAAAGTCGCCTCCCTCATCCAACTCCATGTTGCATTTTTGCACCGCCCACCATGCCTTGTGCTCTAACTCCACCGGAAGGTGACAAGCCTTCCCAAACACAAGTCGATATGGGGACATTCCTATTGGAGTTTTGTAGGCGGTCCTATACGCCCATAGTGCATCATCCAACCTTAGACTCCAATCCTTTCGATTAGGAGCCATCGTCTTTTCCAGAAGCAGTGCTCCCAAAAGTATTAAAACCTTACCATGAAAAACATTCAAGAGAAGCAGTTCTCCCAAAAGTATTAAGTAAAAGTCAGTGTAGTTGACACAAGGTGTCATAGTCAACGCGTTCCCAGATGTGCAACGTGTTCTCCAAAGACGTTTCCCGACGCGTTCTCCAGAACATTCTCGTTACACCTCCTTAAGACTCGAAGCAATCTAAAAGCATCGCATGAAGATCAAGTTGTGCCGCCATGATAACGCCACCAGGGGTCGGACCTATGACATAATCGCCATCAGAGCAAGAAATTCACGGCGTCCTTGAGTCATTAGAGCAAGAATAACTGTACTTTCCTAAACTGCTAAGCATAATCTATTCATCCCGGGTACGTTGCTCAAGACCTCCTTTTACTTAGTTATTCTTCTTCACATATCTCCATTGCTCGTCTACAAGCTTCACCTCGAGCAAGTCTATCTCTCTCTCCAACTTCTAGCAAGGCTCTAGGCAATAGAGGCCAACATCCATCTGCAAGGGGTGACGTAATTATAACATACGCGTTGAAAGTAAGAACGCATAGAATCACCAAGGAGAAAAAGGAGTACGTTATGAAAAAAGTATGTCAGAGTAGACACGAAAGTTAAGAAGTAGCATCATAAGAAGAGACGCCAGAACTCAAAGCATATACCAGAGAAGAAAGAAAATACGAAAAAGCGAAGAGATAGAATGCATCACCATCGCCCATCGTGACCTCAAAAGAGTACCTCCACGATAAGCAAGTGCATAAGAAACCCAAGATCCAGATCGCCTATCGCCAGTTAGAAAGAAAAAGACATGTTGAAACGTAGAACACGAGTTCAGGGAACTGATTATGAAGCAATAGAGTTTCAAGCATCAAGTTATAGAAGCAACGCGTTGATATTAAGAGAAGGCATTGAAAAAGATGAAGACGTTTCCCAGATCTACATGGCAATAAGATCTGTAAAATGCCTTAGGGGTATTGTTTGTGCCTATAAATACCACTACGGTTGCGACATGTTCGTAAGGTCAACACGTTGTAATGTACATGAAGACGGGGTGACCAATAGAAGACGTCCAAGAAAGTAACATGATCGACAACATCACGAAGTTAAGCACATAGTACTCTTTTTACTCTTCTCATGGTTTTTCCCACGAGGTTTTCCTAAGAAGAGGTTTTAACCAGGCTCCCAAGGTCATTCATCGCCGTGATACCATCAACATGGTCCCTGACATCATCTACGAGATCATGTACGAGTTCCCAAGGTCACCTATGTGAAGATTAAGTATGTCGACGAGAAGAGCTATGCGTAGACGACGAGGAGTACGAGAAGGAACGAGTATGAAGGCATCGTCAAGATCAAGATAAAGTCGGTTGAATATATTTATGTCTTTTATTTAATATTCCTTATGTAAATAGTAAAATAAATAGTAAAAGATATTAGAAAGAATATTTTTTACCATGTTTTATATTAGATTAAAGATATAATGAAAAGGATAAGATTCTTTCCTTAAAGATAGAACTAGGGTTTGCCTATAAATAAAGGGCTCCTTATCATTGTAAACCAGCCTTTTCCCCCCAAGTAATACACAAGTATCTCGAGTTCTCTCTCTTTTATCAATGGTGTTTTCTAGATGAAGTGTCGGCACCGTGAAGTTTGATCTTTGCCCTACAATTGCTTAGTTATCATCTCGTTGGTAATTTCGCTACAAACAGGGGTGCTCCTTGACTCCCTTATCTTCTTACGGGTAGGTGGTCTCGGTCTTGTTTTGACGCGTGTCCTATGTACTTCTCGACTTTGGGTGTGTTTTCATGTCTTCTTGAGTAGTCCTACCCCTTTTGGTAGGTTTGACCTAGGCTCTTTGTAGACTGGGTTAGAGCTATCAAAGACTCTTCTCTATTTGTTGTATTTCATACTTCGTTTCTTGCGTTTTACGTGTCGTTCTTTTGCGTCGGGGGCGTTTTGGGAGCTTATCCTTTATCTGGTTTTGATATCTTATGTACTTCGTTTTGGCACGCATATTTTGCTATGCGTGTGTATAGAACTTTGTTCTTATTGACTTTTATTTTCCGTGACCCCTTACACGTAGCTCGTTTGTGAGTACGTAGGTTTGGTCCTTTGGCTTTTGCTTTTGCTACTTTATCTTTTAGGGTGTGATTTTCTACCCCTAGCGTGATACTTTGTTCGTGATGAACGTGTTAGATGGTTTCTACTTGCTTGATAGGGTGGTATGGTCATTGCGGCTGCTTAAGTTACGTTGCCGGCTTACATGAGGGTTGGGTCCAGCATTTCCTCCGAACCCTGAAGCGAGTGGCGGGCTTAGGTCAGCGTGTGATTTTATCAGCTTGTGACGTTACCCCTTACTTTTAAGGTGGGTCCGTTGCCTCACGCTAGCGTTAGGTCGACGTCTAACTCTTTTAATCGACGGGCCTATTCATCGTGTGATGTCCGATTTCTAGATTGTTAGGACTTACGATGCTGGTGGACGCATCCCTGCCGGTTTGGCGTTTTTCCCGTGGATTCATGACTCTCAGAGGGGCCGTGGAAGGCGCAAGTACGCGTTCCTGGAGAGTGGTCGTGGCGATAGGTTTCCCTTCTTCGCTCAGAGGGTTGTGCCGGTTTCGTGAGGTGTCGGGCTTCATTCCCCATGTCCATTGCCACACGTCGCTAACAATCATGGGAAGCGTCGACTCGGAGTCGGCGGTTTGGCTAACGTTGTCTATGTGTAGATGGAGCTTTGAACGCGTAGGCTAACGAAACTCCTCCCCGACGCGGATTTTTGCCGCGGCCTTATTAAGCTTGATGTTACGTCATAGACAGAGAGCAAGTAATTTGGAAATGGAACAACTCGGCATACTTTAACACGTCGGAGAAAAAGGAGTGTACTCATATATTAATAAAGAAAACGCATCATGAACTAACAGACTTCGACACCGACGCTTACCCCTAGTCGCCGCAACCCCTTGCCGTTTCGACGCTAAGATAACGACGCTAAATTTATTGAAACTCTTGAAAGAAACTAATCCTACTCATGCAAGAAAGAACACAAAGGAAATAATGCCAGGAAACTTGGAAACTCATATCACTTCTTTAGACTTATGGTGGATGGTGCTTCCGGAACATGTAGCTTAAGTTGTTGCTCTTTGCTTGGGCTTTTTGTTCGCGCTTACTTGGTGGATTGGTATCCTCTTGCTTGTCAGACTTTGCTTTTCTCATCGTGTCAGGGACTGACTTTCCATCTCTAGCTTTTCCTTTGTAATTCCTTGATTGCTACGCTTTCTTTTCTTTGCCTGATGATGACTTAGTGGCTTTTTTCATTCCAATGCTATAGCATTCTCTCGCGACTTGAAGCTCGCCTTTGATCTCTTGGATCCCCCATGGAGATGGGAATTTTAAAGATTGATGATACGTCGAGGGTACAACTTTCATGTCGTGTAGCCAAGGTCTTCCCAGGATAATGTTGTATGGTGATTCGATATCCATCACCACAAACTTCGCTTGTTTATTGATACCCCTTACATAGGTTGCCAATGTAATTTCTCCCAACATGCTTGCTACTTCACCGCTGAATCCCACTAGAGGAACGTGTTTCTTCACGACGTCGTCGTTGGGTAGCCCGAGTTCTTTTATAGCAGATGTAGTGATCACGTTGGCGGAACTCCCGTTGTCTCTGAGGATTCTCTTGACCAGGAAATTGCTGACGGTGAGGGAGATAACTAACCCGTCGTGATGTTCCACCACCTCGTTTGGCTCCTCGAACGTTACCGGGTAATTTCTTCTGGAAGGGCGAATTTGGTAAACTCGCGTCATATCACTGTCGTCGTGTAGAATCTTAATGTTCCTTCTAGCGGAGGATGCGGTGTAGCCGCTCGCGGGTGAGCCTCCGAAGATGGTGTGTATAGTCCGGGTATGACTTGACGGAGGTGGAGGAGGAGTAGGGGACTTCTTTTCTCTCTTCGCCCCTTCAAACGCGTTCCTTCCTTCTTTGGAGAGTAGATCTTTCAAATCTCCTCTTTTCAACAACCTTAACACCTCTTTTCTCAGGGTGTAACAACCATCCGTCGTGTGACCCGTATCGTTATGGAACTCGCAGTACCCCTTTCCTGTTCTAGGCCTCCTTCCAGGATTTGGCTTTCTCGGCCATTGCACGTCGCGTAACCCTTCCATTGCGCTCATGACTCGCAACGCATCGCTCTTCATAGAGATACCTTTGTCCACCATATAGACGCTATCAACTTCGCTCACAACATGCACCGTTTGTGGTTCTCTTTGGAACGGCTTATTTCTCCTGTCATGGCGTTCTCCTCGCTCTTGATGTCGATCGTTGGGTCGACGTGGAGGAGAGTTCCTACGCGGAGGAGTTCGCCTACGTGGAGATCGAGGACTTTCTTTGTTGTATCTTAGGAGATATTCCTCTAAGCGTATGGCTTCCATGGCTCTTTCCCTAGTTGAGACGAATGATTCAGGGCGCGTATTCGTCAGTTCCTTGTACAAGTCACTATCTTGGGGAAGTGTGCGTCTGAACGCGTCGGCAGCAGTGGCCTCGCTACAATCTGGGAATGTAATCTTCTCGTCATTGAAACGCTTCATGAAGGCTCTTATGGTCTCGCCTTTGTTCATTCACATGTTATGGAGATCTGAAGGTTGCTTTGCAAACAACTTACTGCTGACGAATTATAGTCGGAACAGGTTGGAGAGCTCGGCGTAGGAGAAGATACTTCCCTTGGGTAAGTGGATGAACCACATCAAGGCGGGACCTTTCAGCGTTGAGCTAAAGAACTTGCACATCATTGCTTCCTTTAATTCTGGCTCAATTGGACTTGTGGAGAGCTTGGCCTTGTAGAGTAAGACGTGTTCTTCCGGGTCATCTGATCCTTCGTAGACGGGAAGATCGACGACGGTGAATTTTTTGGCGATCTTCTGGGCGGCGATAGCAGTAACAAAAGGACTCTCTTGAAATCTGAACTCGTCCTCAGGGATTATAGATTTGGGAGCTCCGGGCATCAGCATCATCTCCTTTCTTAGGGTGCTGACCTGTTGTGCTACGAGCGCAGCGACGACGTCTGACGTCGTCTTTTCCTCGGGTTTGCTTCTCTGAACCGTTTCTCTCGGGAGAACGTGACCATGGTGTACTTGAGGCTGGTATACGTCGTCTTCTTCGACAGCTGCATCCATATCTAGGCGTCGGACGACACTTTGACCACGAACGTAGGTATGTGGCCCCGTGGAACCCGCTTTGAGTTCCCTGATTATGGAGTTTAACCTCTCGTTTTCTTTAGTGAGTTCCGACGCCGTTTTCTAGCTCACGCGCATGGCTTCAGCCTGGGCTTTCTCGAAGGACTCGAATTGTGCTTGGACGGCGGCCACGTTGGTTACTTCACCGTCTACCCCTCGTTTCTCTATGGGAGTGCTTTCTTTTGGAGTGTTGGGGGTGTTTCCGAGACTTTTTCCTGCGTCTTCATTCGCCAGGACGAAAGGAATCGTCGCATGGCCTTCCTCTACGGATCTTTTCTCGCCATCACGCGGACTGTTGGTCGGACTTGTCATGATTTCCTGCAAAAAAGAAGCTCTTTTCGTATGGAAAGACGATACCTTTTTTATCTTGCCCCACGGTGAGCGCCAATTGTTTGTAGCGAAATTACATATGAGAAGATAACTAAGCAATTGTAGGGCAAAGATCAAAGAGTATGGTATAATCTTAACACTCAAGAACAATTTAGAACGAGAGAAGAATTTAGGGTTTGAAGCTTGAACTTGGTATTACTCGTAATGGTGGATGAATGCTTACAAAGCAGGCGTTAACCTTTATTTATAGGCTAACCCTAATAATATCTTTAAGGAAACGAGATCTTATCTCTTCCTTTTATCTAAATAACGATATAACAAACAAGGTAAAAGATAATTTTTACCGTATCTTTTACCAATTACAATAATATAATAAGGAATAAGATAAAATATGCTCAGCCGACCTAATCTTCAAGATAAACGAGACCTTTGCCCCGTCTTTGCCAGGTCGACGACATCCTTCACTTCTCTCATCGCGTCGACACAGTCTTCCTATGCGTAGCTTTTCACGCATTCCACACTCGTCGTATTTTTAGGCACAAACAGCTGGTCCTAACCTATTTAGGGCCCTAGGGCGACACCCCTATTAAGGGTCCTTAATACAACATTTTAATCAAAATTTTGAAATATAATATATTAAAATAAAGTCTTACAATAAATTCTCAAAAATATCCTCACCACTTCTATAAATGTCTTACAAGCAAATCGAAATAGCTGAAAATTATAAAAACAAGACTTAAAAACACATGCAGCATCAATTCAATCGACGAACTGCGATCACCGGTCCTGTTTGTGCTTAAAAATATGACGAGTATGGAACGTGTGACAAGCTACGCGTAGAAGAATTGTTTCGACGCGACGAGAGAAATAGAAGATGTCGTCGACGTGACGAGACGTGGCAAAGGGCTCGTTTATTTTAAAGATTAGGTCGGCCGAGTGGATTTTATCTTATTCTTGTAATTGGTAAAAGATACGGTGAAGAATATCTTTTACCTTGTTTGTTATATCGTTATTTAGATAGAAGGAAGAGATAAGATCTCGTTTTCCTTAAAGATATTATTAGGGTTAGCCTATAAATAAAGGCTAACGCTTGCTTTGTAAGGGCCCAGCCTCCATTCGAGTAATATCAAGTTAAAACTTCAACCCTAATTTCCTACTTTGTTCTTGAGTGTTGAGATTATACTGTTCTCTTTGATCGTTGCCCTACAATTGCTTAGTTATCTTCTCGTAGGTAATTTCGCTACAAACAATTGGCGCCCACCATGGGGCTAGATAAAAAAGGTATCGTCTTTCTATACGAAAATAACTTCTTTTTTGCAGGAAACTATGACAAGTCCGACCAACAGTCCACGTGATGGTGAAAAAAGATCCAAAGAGGAAGGCCCTGCAACAATTCCTCTCGTCCCAGTAAATGAAGACGCAGGAAAAAGTCTCGAAGACACCCCTGACACTCCAAAAAGAAGTGCTCCCGTGGAGAAACGAGGGATAGACGGTGAAGTAACCAACGTGGCCGCCGTCCGAGTGCATTTCGAGTCCTTCGAAAAGGCCCAGGCTGAAGCCATGTACGCGAGCGAGAAAACGGCATCGGAGCTCACTAAGGAAAACGAGAGACTGAACTCCATAATCAGGGAACTCAAAGCGGGTTCCACAGGGCCACATACCTACGTCCGCGGTCAAAGTGTCGTCCGACGCCTTGATATGGATGCAGCCGTCGAAGAAGACGACGTATACCAGCCTCAAGGACACCATGGTCATGTCCTCCCAAGAGAAACGATTCAGAAAAACAAATCCGAGGAAAATATGACGTCGGACGCCGTCGCTGCACTCGTAGCGCAACAGGTCGGAGCCCTAAGAAAAGAGATAATGTTGATGCCCTAGGCTCCCAAATCCATAATCCCTGAGCATGAGTTCGGATTTCAAGAGAGTCCTTTTGTTGCCGCTATCGCCGCCCAGAAGATAGCTAAGAAATTCACCGTCGCCGATCTCCCCGTATACGATGGATCCGACGACACGAAAGAACATGTCTTACTCTACAAGGCCAAGCTCTCCACAAGTCCAATTGAGCCAGAATTAAAGAAAGCAATGATGTGCAAGTTCTTTAGCTCGACGCTGAAAGGTCCAGCCTTGACGTGGTTCATCCACTTACCAAAGGGAAGTATCTCCTCCTACGCCGAACTCTCCAACCTGTTCCGACTACAATTCGCCAGCAGTAAGTTGTTTGCAAAGCAACCCTCAGATATCCATAACATGCGCATGAACAGAGGCGAGACCATAAGAGCCTTTATGAAGCGTTTCAATGACGAGAAGATTACAATCCCGGATTGTAGCGAAGCCACCGCTTCCGACGCGTTCAGACGCACACTTCCCCGAGATAGTGATATGTACAAGGAATTGACGAAGACCCGCCCTGAATCATTCGTCTCAACTAGGGAAAGAGCCATGGAAGCCATACGCTTAGAAGAGGATCTCCTAAGATACAGTGAAGAAAGTCCTCGATCTCCACGTAGGCGAACTCCTCCGCGTAGGAACTCTCCTCCACGTCGACACAACGATCGACATCAAGAGCGAGGAGAACGCCATGACAGGAGAAATAAGCCGTTCCAAAGAGAACCACAAACGGTGCATGTTGTGAGCGAAGTTGATAGCGTCTATATGGTGGACAAAGGTATCTCTATGAAGACCGACGCATTGCGAGTCATGAACAGGAAAGGTGTACTGCGAGTTCCATAACGATACGGGTCACACGACGGATGGTTGTTACACCTTGAGAAAAGAGGTGTTAAGGTTGCTGAAAAGAGGAGATTTAAAAGATCTACTCTCCAAAGAAGGAAGGAATGCGTTTGAAGGGGCGAAGAGAGAAAAAAAGTCCCCTACTCCTTCTCCACCTCCGTCAAGTCATACCCGGACTATACACACGATCTTCGGAGGCTCTCCCGTGAGCGGCTACACCGCATCCTCCGCTAGAAGGAACATTAAGATTCTACGCGGCGACAGTGATATGACGCGAGTTTACCAAATTCGCCCTTCCAGAAGAAATTACCCGGTAACATTCGAGGAGCCAAACGAGACGGTGGTGTTGAGAATTTAGATGCTTAAAGCGGAATTTCAGGAAACACTTTCCTAACATCTAATAAGGATCTCATGCATACATTGATATCGATCATGTATATAAGAAGAATCAAATACCTTTTGATGTGTGTTTGTAGATGCCGAAAGACAGAGATGAAAGTCTCAAATGTGACTTCTCGACTTGGTCCACACGAGCAATAAACTGGATCTCCTTATGGTTTCTTCTGCTAGACTGAAATTCACAAGGATGTGCGGGGTGTGGAGTATATGGTGTGTCTAGTGTGTTGGGTGCTCTCTATTGGATTAAAACAGACCTATATATAGGCATTTAGTCCTTGGAGCCCAAGGTAAGAACTTGGAGGCCAAGGCAACTTGGGGCCCAAGCCAAGTCCTTGGTGTACAAGGAAGAGGACAAGTGTCTAAGGTGTGGACACTTGCTCCTTGGGCATGTGTGACACATGTCCACCTTAGGCATGTGTAACACATGTCTACCTTGTCCAAATCTCCAAATAACTGATAACTGTTATCAGACACCCGGTGAACAATTCACCTCGTTTATTGTTCCACCTACCCGAAATCCTATAGGCTAACCGGGCCTTCGGATTCGCATGATCCAGTCCGTAAACTCTAAGTGTGTGACCTCATAGGACCCAGTTATTCTAGCCATGAGCTTAATCTTATTAATCTCATAAGTCGTATTGGCCACTAGCAATAGCGTGCGACTCCTAAAATATCTGGATTATAAATCTCCATTAATAGTCCTATTCCATATTAATAATTGCACTATTGATTAAAGGACACAATTCCTTCAATCTCCCACTTGTCCTTAAACAAGCGTGCAATGTTAAAATTCTTTTGTCTCTTAGTGTCTCATTTGATGATATGGTGACCTTCATATCTATATCAAATGTGTTTCTTGAACTCTTGAGATCGAACTGTCAAAACAGATGATTACATTTAATCCATCTGAGCGTGGCCACGCGTTTTACAGCTTTCACTCTTCAAGTGGCCAAGACACCATTCCTTTCCAATGCATCATGGTATGCATGGAACAGGAGGACTTCTCCAGTCTTGTATGACTACTGCTCCCACTCAACCTTTGGCAATCCCAATCACTGCCTTTATAACTCCCTGTTACGGTGAGCGTTTAACAGCGTCAAAGACATACCATCAGTCAAGTGAAACAATATCACACTCATGTCTGAGGAACTCATTAATCATAGTTTTAATCCTAAAGGCTCTGCAATCTCTTTTGGAGAGTCTAGAGGACGGACAGTCTGATATGCATCATCTATGCACATCTATGTAATTGACTAGACATCTCTATGTCTCCATAGCACATGAAACCTTGTGCTATCAGCCAATCTCACAATATGGTCTTTAGATAAATCATTTATGTCCGTGTTAATGATTCAGACCATAGACAAAACAATAATTCTTAATTTCAGTTCACTTAATGGGGTTTCATTCACCATAACAATTATGATAAGCCAATTTGATAATTACATAATTATTTGGACATTTTATTTAATACCAAGCAATAATTAAATAATAATGAGTCATTCTCATATAGAAAACAAGCATAAAAGTGTCTAACTTCAATAAACAAGATTTATTATGAAAAACAGTTATATCTCAAATTCATTCTCCAATGTGCTTGAGACCCTTGGCCCTAGTGTGACTATCATGCTTAGGCCTGGGCATGGGCTTGGTCAAAAGGATCTGCAATGTTATCATCTGTGTGCACTTTGCACATCCTTACATCTCTTCTATCAACATAGTGTCGAATCAGGTGATATTTTCGCTGTTTATGTCTAGACTTAGAGCTTGAGCTTGGTGCCTTTGCTTGAGCAATGGAACCATTGTTGTCACAATGAACGTCAATTTCCCTAGATATGCTAGGAACAACACCGAGCTCAGCTACAAATTGCCTAATCCAGACGGCCTCTTTTGCTGCTTCACTAGCAGCAATGTATTCGGCCTCCGTTGTAGAATCCACTATTGTCCCTTGCTTTGAGCTCTTCCAACTAACGGCTGCTCCATTCAGAATGAAGACGTATCCAGACTGTGACTCAAAGTCATCTCTGTCTGTCTGGAAACTCGCATCAGTATAGCCCTTGACGACTAACTCGTCATCACCTCCATATACCAAGAATTCGTCCTTAGTCCTTCTCAAGTACTTTAGGATGTTCTTGGCTGCACACCAATGTGCATCTCCTGGGTTTGATTGGTATCTGCTACACATACTTAGAGCATATGCAACGTCTGGGCGTGTACATATCATAGCATACATGATAGAACCTATGGCTGGGGCATAGGGAATCTTGCTCATTCTCTTAATCTCATCAGATGTCTTAGGACACTAAGTCTTGCTGAGACGTAAGCCATGTTGCATAGGTAGGAATCCTTTCTTGGAATTTGCCATATTGAATCTATCAAGGACCTTATCTATATAAGTTCCATGACTAAGACCAATAAGTCTCTTAGATCTATCTCTATAGATCTTGATACCTAATATGTACTCTGCCTCTCCCAAGTCTTTCATCGAGAAACATTTCTTCAGCCATTCTTTAACTGTTTCCAGCATCGGAATGTCATTCCCAATGAGTAGTATGTCATCCACATACAAGACTAGGAAAACTACTTTGCTCCCACTAAACTTCTTGTAAACACAAGGTTCTTCTTCGCATCTGATGAAGTCAAACTGTTTGACTGCTTCATCAAATCGAATGTTCCAACTCCTCGATGCTTGCTTTAGTCCATAAATAGACTTCTTAAGCTTGCATACCTTCCTAGGGTGCTCTGGATCCACAAAACCTTCTGGTTGTGTCATATACACATCCTCTTCTAAAAAACCATTTAGAAAAGCAGTTTTGACATCCATTTGCCAAATCTCATAATCATAATAAGCGACAATTGCTAGGAGTATCCTAATGGACCTAATCATTACGACCGGTGAGAACGTTTCTTCATAGTCAACACCATGAACCTGTTTAAATCCTTTGGCAACTAACCTTGCCTTATAAACAGAAACGTGCCCATCCTTGTCTGTTTTGATCTTAAAGACCCACTTGCAACCGACAGGTGTTACCCCGTTAGGCAAATCTATCAAGTCCCAGACCTGATTCTCAGACATGGAGTCCATTTCGAATTTCATGGCTTTGAGCCATTTTTCGGAGTTGGGATCCGTCATTGCTTGCTTATAGGTTGCAGGCTCACTACTTTCTAAAAGTAGTATGTCAGGACTAACATTCAAGACGAAATCATCATATCGTCTAGGCTGATGTCTTGGCCAACTTGATCTCCAAAGTGGTGCAACAACAGGAGGGATAATAGAAGGAGGGTTTTCCACAACATCTTGTGGTGCCTCTTGAACTTCATCCACTTGAGGAACTTGTTCTTGAATCTGGACGGTGTTCCCTTGAAAGGGTATACCTCCAAAATCTAGATCCTCTGTGACATCTTCAATGTCATCTTGTTGTTGTGTTTGTTGCTCAGCTTGAATTTCGTCAAGTTGAACATTTCTCCCACTTGGCTTCTTGGAAAAACAATCTTTTTCCAAAAAGACACTATCCCTAGCAACAAACGCTTTGTTCTCTGTTGGATTGTAGAAATAATACCCCCTTGTTCCTTTGGGGTACCCTATAAAGAAGCATTTGTCTGATTTAGGTGCAAGCTTATCAGATGGTAAACGTTTTACAAAAGCCTCGCAACCCCAGACTTTCAGAAATGACAAGCTAGGAACCTTTCCATGCCATATCTCATGTGGTGTCTTGTCAACTGCTCTGGATGGAGTCCTGTTTAGTGTAAACGCAACAATTGTGAGGGCATAACCCCAAAAGGATGTAGGAAGATCAGCAAAACTCATCATTGAGCGAACCATGTCTAACAATGTTCGATTTCTCCTCTCAGATACACCATTCAACTGTGGCGTGCTTGGTGGAGTCAATTGTGAAACGATTCCACAACTTCTCAAATGATGATCGAATTCTTGGCTCAGATATTCGCCACCACGATCTGATCAGAGTGCTTTTATCTTTTTACCAGTTTGTGTTTCAACTTCATTCTGAAATTCTTTGAACTTTTCAAAGGATTCAGATTTATGTTTCATTAAGTAGATATATCTGTACCTACTAAAATCATCAGTAAATGTAATGAAGTATCAATAGCCTCCCCTAGCTTTCGTGCTCATTGGTCCACACACATCAGTATGTATAAGAGCCAATAGTTCAGTAGCCCTCTCACTCGTTCCAGTGAAAGGTGACCTTGTCATCTTGCCCATCAAACAAGATTCACATGTCTCAAATGATTCAAAATCAATTGACTTTAGGATTCCAACTGCTTGGAGTTCCTTCATGCGTTTTATGCTGATGTGCCCCAGGCGACAATGCCATAGGTTTGCTTCACTTAAATCATTAGATTTTTGCCTTTTGGTATTAATATTATATACTTCAAATTTGAGGTTCAGTATGTATAGTCCTGCACTATTCATAATAGCATTTGCATAGAAAACGTCATTCTTAATGACAGAAATACAACCATTCTTAATGTTAAATTCAAAACCCTTATTATCCAAAGCAGAAGTCGAAATAAGGTTCTTAGTAATTGAAGGAACAAAATAACAATTATGAAGTTCCAATACTAAACCAGAAGATAAAACTAGAGTATAATCGTCGATGGCAAGTGCAGCAACTCTTGCTCCATTTCCAACGCGCAGGTCTACCTCTCCTTTCTCCAAGCGTCTACTATTTCTTAGTCCCTTCACATTAGAAATAATGTGAGAACCACATCCGGTATCTAATACCCAAGTAGAAACTTTGGAAGTTAAGACTTCAATAACATATATACCTGAGTTGGAGTTCACAACCCCGTTCTTTTTATCTTCCAAGTACTTAGGGAAGTTTCTCTTCCAGTGCCCTTTAGCCTTGCAGTAGAAGCATTCATGTTCAGCAGCCACCTTCACAACATTTGTATCCAAGCACCAAGATTGATCAACGACACCCCTTTCTACAACATTCTAAACCAATATTTTCTTGTTGATCAATGGCGTCCACATCGATTCGTGAGATTAATTCAAAATTTGAAAAGTTGGAGAAGTTCGAAGGCGTGGACTTTCGAAAGTGGCAAAAAAAAGATGCACTTCCTTCTCACGACGCTCAAGGTGGTGCACGTTTTGAGCATGCTCATGCCCCCGGTGCACGAAAATCCGGAGAATGAGACCTTGGATGACATAAGGAAGCGCAACAAGTGAGAGAATGATGACTACATATGTTGTGGTCACATTCTTAATGGTATGTTAGATCCGCTCTTTGATGTCTATCAAAATGTTGAATCCGCAAAGGAGTTGTGGGATGCCTTGGAATCCAAGTACATGGCGGAGGATGCTTCTAGTAAAGAGAAAAGTTCTGCTGAGAACAATTCAATGAAGTGCTCCGTATCTTAGGGCAATTTTCCCAACACAACATTAAGATGGATGAGTCTATCTCGGTGTCGAGTATTATCGATAAGTTACCACATTCGTGGAAGCATTTCAAGCACATGTTGAAACACAAAAAGGAAGAGTTGTCTCTTGTGCAACTCGATAGTCACTTGCACATAGAGGAGTCTCTAAGGGCGCAAGAGGACGGAAAGTCTAAGGATAAGGAGGTTGGATCTTCTTCCGTCAATATGATGGAGGAGGGTGGGAGTTCTAAGAAGAATAAGGAAAAGAAACGTCCCTACAATAATAACACTAACACTGGATCTAACAAGAAGCCTAAGGGCCTTTGTTGGATATGTAACAAGCCGGGTCACTTCAAACGTGATTTTCGGGCTGCAAAGGATAAGAATAGAGCGGGACAAAACCGTTCGAGGCAAGGGTCTAAGGACCAAGGCCCATCCACTCATCAAGATCATATTTCTGATTTTAATTCATATTCAATTATAAATTATGTATCGAAAATTTAGGAGGCATTTTATGTGCAGGATGATGAAGTGGCTTGGTGGATTGACTCAGGTGCAACCAAACATATTTGCAAGGGTCGTGGCTGGTTCAAGACTTATGAGCCAACTCAGATGGTTCCGTTCTTCATATGGGAAACGAGTCAACAGCCCCTATCCTAGGCCGTGGAAAAATAGTGTTAGAGTTTAATTTCGGGAAGACCCTTGAACTTAGGGATGTACGTCATGTACCCGGAATTAGGAAAAACTTAGTCTCCGGTAATGTTTTGAATAAGTGTGGTTTTAAACAAGTTTATGAATCCGATAGGTATATATTATCGAAGTGTGGTGTGTTTGTTGGATTTGGATACTTTTGTAATGACATGTTTATGTTGAATATTAATAAAGTTTTCAATTCTATTTATGTGGCATGTTCTAGCAAAGATGATAATTCTATATGGCATGCGAGATTAGATCATGTGCATTACAAGCGTATGATTGATATGTCTAAAGAAGTTTTAATTCCTGCATTTGACATGAATATAGAGAAGTGTAGAACTTGCATGTTGACAAAAATAATTAGATAACCTTTTACAAGAATTCCAAGAAATCATGCGGTGCTTGGACTTGTAGATTTATGTGATTTGCATGCTACACCGTCTTTAGGGAACAAGAAATATTTCATCACGTTCATTGATGATTATTCTCATTTTTTTATGTATATTTATTGCATGCTCTATTCTTATCCTTTGCAGCCCGAAATTTAAGGTTTATAAAACCTAGGTTGAATTGCAGCAAAATGACTTGATTAAGAAATTACGCCCCAACCCAAGATTAAAACATTTGGGGAAAGAGGTGTTAATTGTATCTTGGATATGTCAAGCATTTCAAGACTTATAGGTTTTATGTCATTGAACCTAATGATTCTCTATCGGTTCACACCGTGATTGAATCAAGATAGGCATTATTTGATGAGAATCGTTTTTCATTAATACCTAGACCAAAGGATTTGGTTCCGAGCTCAAGTGGAACTAAGGAAGGAGACTGTTCAGTCGTGCCTCCTAATGAGTCACCTAAGCTCCGTAAGAGCAAGCGAGGGAGGATAAAAAAATCATTCGGTCCTGATTTTGAACTTTACTTAGTTTCAAGAAATGAGGTTGATTTTAAATACTCATATTGCTATAATACTATCATATTGATGATGACCCTAGGACTTTTGGTGAGGTTATGAAGTCTCAAAACGTTGCTTTTTGAGGAAGCAATAAATGATGAGATGGACTCCATCATGGGCAATAATACTTGGGTCTTAACGGGTCTCCCATCGGGTTGCAAGCCTTTGGGCTGAAGTGTATCTTCAACATGAAGATAAAAGTTGATGGATCAATTGACAAGTTTAAGGCTTGATTGGTTATCCAAGACTTTAGACAAATGGAAGGTATTGATTATTTCGATACCTATGCTCCGGTTGCTAGGATCTCTTCTATAAGGTTGTTGATTGCCTTAGCGGCTATTAATGATCTTGTGATTCACCAAATGGATATCAAGACAACGTTCTTGAATGGTGATTTGGAAGAAGAGGTATATATGAAGCAATCCGAAGGGTTTGTAATGCCCGATAATTAGCATAAGGTGTGATAACATCAATTTGTCGTGCAAATTGCTCTTATGCAAGTAATCCAAACAAACCTAATATGCAGTCCTAGGCAAGTAAGGGTCGAGTCCTCAGGGAGACAAATTCTAGTTCTGTATGAAATATATGTGTCAATCAAGTAACCAAAGGGGTTTTTGTTTGTCTTAAGTAACCAAGCATGAAAATAGTAACCAGTCAAAGATGATGGAATCAGTAATTGGGAAATAGCTCAGTCAAACAAATATCCACACTTCGTATGACAAGTTGATCTTAGATAACTCATTCAATATCTCATGCAATGGAAATTCCTATTCCTTTTCTGAATTAGCTATTAGCACAACCAGATACTAATAACTCTAACTAATTAAACAACCATGAAACTATCAAGATTCAGTTTAATAGCAGCATTAAGATCAGGGATATAATCAGGATACATCAGCATAAAACAACCAGCTTTTATCCTAGATGTAAATCAATTCTCTCCACATAAGACTAGCACAACCAGATACTAGCACGATGCAGTTGCTACTACGAATTAGATATGCTCAACCAGTAACAATCTAATTCTGCAATAGATCAATAAAGACGATACCTAGATGATCAGGCTAGAAACAATCAATATTAATCATGAAAGATTCAAGCAAGAGAATAGATTAATTCCAAGCAATTGATAAGGAACGAGAAATCTCACAACTTAATCAAAACGAATGCTTCAATTGTCTGACTAAGCAAAGGGCTTAGTTCTTCATAACAAACTGTCTGCTGATGAATAGAAGAGTGTAAACGGGGTTGGAGAAGAACATGCTCTCCTCTAACCTAATTATATAGAAACAATATCCTAAAAATAAAGCATAAAACGAGTTTAAACAAATAAGGAAAAATAACAAAAACAATAGAAAATAGAGATAGTAATACGGATCTGACAGAGGCAGCGGTCGCTGCCTTTTGGGAAGCGGTCGCCGCCAGTAATAACTCAACTTCTTCACATGGAATGGGCGGCGATCGCCGTAGGTTTGGCGGCGGTCGCCGCCAGCAATAGTCTTAATCTTCTTCTGTCTTCTCGTCGGTCTTCTGTTGGCTTCTCTTCTTCTTCTGTATTAAGTCTCTAATATCAACATAAAGCTTCATACGTCGTCTTCACTCCAAATGCATGAATAAGCTCCAAGACGCTCCTAAAACTCAGTAATCTCACCCTAAAACACCATACTTACACACTATGATATCGTGTGTATCAAACTCCCCCACACTTGAATCTCTACTCGTCTCGAGTAGATAGAAAACTACTACCCATCATCAATATAGCTCATAGACACCCAAGTACACAAGAGATCTCAATACTAAGAATATAGCACCTAAACATGTAAGCTCATAACTCTAAACAAGTGAAATCACCAACATCCTAGCTAACAACCAACAAACTCCAACTCAAACAACACCAAATAGTCTTGATACGCTGCACTTTGTATAGCGTAACTAGGGATTATTACATTGATTTATGAGTATTATTATATGTGTTTCGAGCCATTGTTATGTTCTGAGATATTTATTAAGAAGTGAAGAATTGAAGATCATAACCAAAGAATATTGAAGATTTGAAGAAATCACCGACGGCGATCGCCATGGATCAGCGGCGATCGCGGTGGAGCAACAGAGAGGAGCCGGGAATATTTAATAAATTCGCGACCGCGGATTAATATCCGCGATCGCGGGTATTATGTTGAATTCCCCTTCGTGCGCGAGTTGGGTCGTGATTTCTGCTGGCCCATTTAATGAAGAAGGAGATGGGGCCCATATGAAGCTTGCAGCCGTACACAAATTGGAAGCAAGCCGTAATGCAATTGGAAGCAAGCACTTACTCGTTTGTTTCCTTTTTGTTTGTTTTCCTTATTTTTCTTTATTTCCTTTTCCTTTTTCTTATTTTTCCTTAATTAGTTTTAGGATATTTCTTTTACCATATATTTTTAGGGTTAGTCTCTATATATACCCTAGTTATTATCATCTTTTCTATCATCATCTTTCCATCAGACAATTTAGTTCTGCAACCATGAGCAGGAACTAATCTCCATTGTTTTACTTAGCGGTTGAAACCTTCAGTTATTAAGTTGTGAGATTTCTAAACTCTTGTTCTTTTCCTATGGGTTTGTATTAATTCTCTTGTTCTTCATCTATTGATTTCTATTAGTTTTGCTAGCTTGATCACCTAGTTTGATTGATAGTTTTCTATTGCTAGACTAGGAATATACGGTGGAATTCCTTGTCATTGTAGCATTCATATCTGCATGATCTGGTAGTTGATTGCTTTTATGAAAGAGAATTGATTGCATGTTAATACTTGACGGTTGTAAGTTATTGCATGCATCCTTATAATTCCTGCGCCCTTTGCTGCTATTTCATCTAATCTTGAGAGGTTTCCCTGATTGTTGAATAGTAAGTATTATCAGGACCGGTTGGCCTGCTGATATATTAAAGATTGGAATAGGAACATTCCCTAGGATTGAATAGAACTTGAGATAAATCTATGATCAACTTGATTGACTGTTGTGTGGATACTTGCTAGGTAAAACCCCTTCTCATCATATTCACAACCAAACCTTCTTTGCTTGATACTTGTTACTTTTGTGTTCCATACAATCAAAACCCCCCCTTGGTTACTTGTTACTTGTTTGTTAGTTGGTATTTCGCTTGACTGCATAGCGATTGGTGTTTTGATTCCCTTGGGTTCGACCTCTACTTACTTGCTATACTCTAGTTAGTGTTTAGAGTTTATTTCTTTGATTTGGCACTACGATTTTACCCACATCAAGTCTCATCCTCCAACAACACTAACAAATGTGATCAAAGAAATCATGACCAAAACTAACTCCTTATAGCTCCAAAATATCCTACCCAAATTCCTCCTTATATCACCTCCAACTTATGTCACCTCGCCAAAACAATAATGAATCCTAAAAATCTCTCTTTTCTTACCACTCATTTTGCTTAGGCATCCTCTCGGGTTTTCATCCTAACCACTCATTAATTGTTACAGGGCTCACAAAAACTCACATCTCTCAAGACTTCATATTACCCCAGCCTAGAGTCGGTCCAAGCCACCTGCTTATTGCATAGATCTTGCTATCCCAGGATTTTTCTGCCTTTTTCATATTTTTGTGGCTTTTTTTTTTCAGAATCATAATATCAAAATAACAATAACAAATACAATATCTACTCCCCCACACTTAAAGCTGACATTGTCCTCAATGAATTAAAGACTGAATGATAAGGGGAAGTAAAGAGAGTACCGCTACTGAGGTGGTGGATAATGCTGGGTCATGAAAATGTCCCAGGATCACATCTGATCTTCTAAGCTCTGTATGTTCTCGGTCTGCCGCTGCTGAATGGTACGAAAGTCAAGTTGATTGTCAACAAGTTGAGTAAGCTGACCTCTCATGAAGCTCTGCTCATCACTGGAAAACTGTTGTTGCTGCCTAAACTCCCTAAAATCAACCTCCATTGCCTGCTGCCTCGTATCCATCCTCTGCATCATCTGAAACATCTGCCTCTGCATATCATCAGCACTCATAGAAGGAGGGACGAGATCACCCATAGTGTCTTCCTCATCTTGCTCAGCAGGTGCACGTGAGGGTCCAGCAGAAGAGCTTTCAGAAGTGCCTAACCGATACCTGCTTATATCAAAATCCACATACTTGGGTCCAAAATGCATCTCTACTCGAAGAGGAAGCTTGATCTTGTGACTTCCTCTTGAACCATAAGTCCAATAGTGCTTGCCTTCCATGTGTGACAAAACACCCACATGCCTCATCTTGACCCAGTCATAAACAAAGCTTGGAGAAACCTGTGATTTTTCATCCGGAAGTGGGATGTCAAGGGACAAAGCAATCAAAGATATCATTCCACCGATCACATTCTTGCCTTTCTTGGCACCCTGATATTTCGTACAACACCCCAAAAATAAGGCTAACCAATCCTGTACCAATGAGCATTCTGGTGTCATGCTCCAAACTGTTGTCAGGTGTAGATACGGAAGCTTGTTCTGCTCTGATTGGCCTAAGAAAGCCATCCTGATTACCTTATGAGCCAGGCGGAGACAAGGATGTGACCATTTATAATTATATTCTCCACTTTTGGCGTCATAATTTTAACTACCAGTAGAGCCATACCAGAAATCCATGTACTCACTAGTGGTTGCCCATGCTGATTCCTTAGAGGGTGGTTTGGTAATCCCAAGCGCAGAGCTGAGTTCTTCGTAACTCATTGAGTAATTATTACCTGCAAGCACAAAAGCAATTCTTTCCTGGTCTTTCACATTCTCAAGGGTGCTCAAGAACTCAATCGTCCAACTCTTGAATGTTGGTGCCTTCAGATGGAAAAACCGTCCCAAACCACCATGCTAAAACAGTTTCTTCGTGCAATCATAGAGGCGAAGTGCACCTAAGCATGGATGGTCTAAGAACAAAGTGGACGAAAATTCCTGTTTTTCTAGCCTTTTCTTCCTCTCCTTTTGCTCAGGAGTCAACTGTGGGCGAGAGCTAGCGGTACGCTTCATCATTCAATCAACAACAACAACCTTTCCCTTGGTATGAGCAACTTGCTTACGCTTCCCCTGAGGCCCCTTTTTGAAACCTTTCCCTTTGACCATAAGAACTTCCTTCTTATTGTCATGTAAAATATTTTGCTCAGCTGTTTTGAGCATGCCATGTAGCTCATTCAGGGTCTTACCCATCCCTTGTATGTGATACATTTGTCTTAACTGGTTGTATCCCATGTAGGGAATGTAGTATAATGTCAGTTGCCATCTTTACATCGTAAGGATTACCCAGACTGGCCATTCTGTCAAACAGACCTATCATGTCAAATACATGAGTGTCAACTGGTTTTCATTTTTCAAGCTTGCTTTCTAGTATGCGCCTATGAGTGTCATACCTCTCAATCCTAGCCTGTTCCTGAAACAAAACTTTCAGGTTTGACATGATTGTGTAAGCATCCTGCAGTTCAAACCTCTTTTGAAGTGTAGGTTCCATGGCAGCAAGCATAAGACATGTGACATTCACAGACTTACGTCTTATAGCCTCTTCTTCTGACTTTTCCTCAACAGTTGAGGTGTCAGTCAACTTAGGGATTGGTGTTTCAAGGACATCCTCTTGTCCCTCAAACCTGAGAATAATTCTCAAGTTTCTTTCCCAATCGAGAAAATTTGTCCCATTCAGTTTATTCTTCTCAAGAATCGAGCGGAGAGTGAATTTCAAAGGTTCAGTAGACATAATAACTACAAGGAACAAAAATAACATGCAGATAAATTATGCTTGTCATGCAAGAGCTCAAATCAAAACATGCTTTAAAATTTAAGCTAATGCACATTTTATTCAATTTTGATATGTCCCTTGTGAATAAAATGATTCCAAGATCCTATTTCAGATAAGACTCAAGCGTACTGAGGCACTTCCTTAAGCCTTATGTGATCAAGGTAAGTAACAATTACTAATTATAACTCCTTATAATTCTTGGTTGATGGTCACATCTCATGTCAGACCATCTCTATGCCTCAAGATCCAAAACTGTGTCTTTTGTTCTCTTGTTGAGTATAACCATATCAAGGTTTACATGCCCCTTATATAGAAATGCCCGCACTATCCCAAAGTCAAAGAAGGACACCTCGCTAGGGCAAAAACTATCCAACTAATTCTAAGGGCTTCATGGGTTATGACATGGAAATGCAATATCTCAATTTTCCTTTTAAGAGACTTAAGCATGCAATGATTGTCTATTTACAAGTGAACTAATTCAAATAAATAAAGAATCATGCAAGCTTAAAATAATTTGTAAAGCATTCATAAATGCCATAACAAGAATTTGTGATCCTAGTATAACTCATACTAGTCACCGCATGCAAATAATAATATCAAATATTAAAACATACATGCAAAATAATATCAAATATTATAAATAAAATTCATGCAAAATAATCAAATTAAGATGCATGAAAATTTTAATTAGCAAAAGGCTAATTAAATCTATCTCTTATTATTATATTATATTAATTGTATTATGGAATTAATATCTAATATTAATCGTTAAAATGCATATGTGAAAATCGTATTTTCCAAAATGAAATATCTAATATTTCATCTACTTTATGGCAAGTTTAATCTACAAAGTATTCCTACACTAGGAAACTTATCCAACAAGCCATCAAGACCCACCCGTCGACGGTCTAACCGTCAACCATTATCTTCACCACCGTGAACAAATTGTAGCTTTTACAAAATTTGAAGTAGGATTGTGATTTTAATTTTCATAAAATTAACGTTTTTAATTTATAAGATTATGAAACAGTTTCATAAACTTAATAAATTTCACGCATCTAGACATGCAAATTAACCCATAAATACAATTTATCCATCTTAAATCAAAATGATGGTTAAACATGCATCAAAATTAAGATCAATATCAATTTATGCAAGACGCTCTGATACCACTATTGGGAATTTAGATGCTTAAAGCGGAATTTCAGGAAACACTTTCCTAACATCTAATAAGGATCTCATGCATACATTGATATCGATCATGTATATAAGAAGAATCAAATACCTTTTGATGCGTGTTCGTAGATGCCGAAAGACAGAGATGAAAGCCTCAAATGTGACTTCTCTACTTGGTCCACACAAGCAATAAACTGGATCTCCTTATGGTTTCTTCTGCTATACCGAAATTCACAAGGATGTGCGGGGTGTGGAGTATATGGTGTGTCTAGTGTGTTGGGTGCTCTCTATTGGATTAAGAGAGGCCTATATATAGGCATTTAGTCCTTGGAGCCCAAGGAAAGAACTTGGAGGCCAAGGCAACTTGGGCCCAAGCCAAGTCCTTGGTGTGCAAGGAAGAGGACAAGTGTCTAAGGTGTGGACACTTGCTCCTTAGGCATGTGTGACACATGTCCACCTTGGGCATGTGTAACACATGTCTACCTTGTCCAAATCTCCAAATAACTGATAACTGTTATCAGACACCCGGTGAACAATTCACCTCGTTTATTGTTCCACCTACCCCAAATCCTATAGGCTAACCGGGCCTTCGGATTCGCATGATCCAGTCCGTAAACTCTAAGTGTGTGACCTCATATGACCCAGTTATTCTAGCCATGAGCTTAATCTTATTAATCTCATAAGTAGTATTGGCCACTAGCAATAGCATGTGACTCCTAAAATATCTGGATTATAAATCTCCATTAATAGTCCTATTCCATATTAATAATTGCACTGTTGATTAAAGGACACAATTCCTTCAGGTGGAACATCACGACGGTTTAGTTATCTCCCTCACCGTCAGCAATTGCCTGGTCAAGAGAATCCTCATAGACAACCGGAGTTCCGCCAACGTGATCACTACATCCGTTATAAAAGAGCTCGGACTATCCAACGACGACGTCGTGAAGAAACACGTTCCTCTAGTGGGATTCAGTGGTGAAGTAGCAAGCATGTTGGGAGAAATCACGTTACCAACCTATGCAAGGGGTATCAATATACAAGAGAAGTTTGCGGTAATGGATATCGAATCACCGTACAACATTATCCTAGGAAGACCTTGGCTACACGACATGAAAGTTGTACCCTCGACGTACCATCCATCTTTAAAATTCCCATCTCCATGGGGGATCCAAGAGATCAAAGGCGAGCTTCAAGTCGCGAGATAATGCTATAGCATTGGAATGAAAAAAAGCCACTAAGTCACCATTAGACAAAGAAAAGAAAGCGTAGCAATCAAGTAATCATGAAGGAAAAGCTAGGGATGGAAAGTCGGTCCCTGACACGATGAGAAAAGCAAAGTTTGACAAGCAAGAGGATACCAATCCACCAAGTAAGTACGAGCAAAAAGTCCAAGCAAAGAGCAACAATTTAAGCTACATGTTCCTGAAGCACCACCCGCCATAAGTCGAAAGAAGTGATAAGAATTTCCAAATTCCCTAGTGTTATTTTCTTTGTGTTCTTTCTTGCATGAGTAGGATTAGTTTCTTCCAAGAATTTTAATAAAGCTAGTGTCGTTATCTTAGCATCGAAGCGACAAGGGGTCGTGACGACTAGGGGTAAGCGTCAGTGTCGAAGTTTGTTAGTTCATGATGCATTCCTTTATTAATATATGAGTACACTCTTTTTCCTCCGACGTGTTAAAGTATGCCGAGTTGTTCTATTTCCAAATTACTTGCTCTCTGTCTATGATGTAACATCAAGCTTAATAAGGCCGCGGAGAAAATCCGCGCCGGGGAGGAGTTTTGTTAGCTTACGCGTTCAAGGATCCATCTACGCGTAGACAACGTTAGCCAAACCGCCGACTCCGAGTCGACGCTTCCCATGATTGTTAGCGACGTGTGGCAATGGTCATGGGGAATGAAGCCCGGCACCTCACGGAACCGGCACGGCCCTCTGAGCAAAGAAGGGAAACCTATTGCCACGACCACTCTCCAGGAACGCGTACTCGCGCCTTCCACGACCCCTCTGAGAGTCATGAATCCACGCGCAAAACGCCAAACCGGCAGGGATGCGTCCATCGGCATCGTAAGTCCTAATAATCTAGAAATCGGACGCCACACGATGAATAGGCCCGTCGATTAAAAGAGTTTGATGTCGACCTAACGCTAGCGTGAGGCAACGGACCCACCTTAAAAGTAAGGGGTAACGTCACAAGCTGATAAAATCACACGCTGACCTATGTCCGCCACTCGCTTCAGGGTTCGGAGGAAATGTTGGACCCAACCTTCATGTAAGCCGGCAACGTAACTAAAGCAGCCGCAATGACCGTATCACCCTATCAAGTGAGTAAAAAGCCTCTAACGCGTTCACCGCGAACAAAGTATCATACTAGGGTGGAAAACCACACCCTAAAAGATAAAGTAGCAAAAGCGAAAGCCAAAGGACCAAACCTACGTACTCACAAACGAGCTACGCGTAAGGGGTCACGGAAGTTAAAAGTCAATAAGAAAAAGGTTCTATACGGACGCGAAGCAAGATACGCGTGCCAAAGCGAAGTACATAAGATGCGAGGAAGAAAGTACGAAATGCAACAAGTAAAGAAGAGTCTTTGGTAGCTCTAACCTAGTCTACACAAAGCCTAAGTCGAACCTACCAAAAGGGGTAGGACCACTCGGGGAAACATGAAAACACACCCAAAGCCGAGGAATGTATAGGACACACGTCAAAACAAGACTGAGACCACCTACCTGTAAAAGAAAGATAAGGAAGTCAAGGAGCACCCCCGAGGCAAAGAAATTGGAAAGACAAAGGTTGACTCAAAGGGATCCAAAAGTTACTCGCGGACAAACACTTACGCCAACAAAAGCACACCTGGACGCAACGACATACTCAAAACATAAAAGACCATGGAGACGCCTTCATCAACAAGTAAAAAATTCCAAAAAGTTATATTACAGAGGCCCATCATGAAGGGCAAGAACGAAAGTATTTACAAAAAAAAACGCTCCGAAGGCCGGCGACGCATAAACAAAAAGAAAAAAGAAATTTACAAGAAGTCCAAGGGAAGAATGACCCCGGAAAAATCACAAAGAGTCGATGTCAGACGCAGAAGAGCTCGATGAAGAGCCATCCGCGTCCTCATACTCATGCTCATCCACGCCCTCGTCTTCAGAGTCTTCCACGGCAGCTTCTTCACCAACATCCTCGTCATCTTCGACGCCGTCATTAGGATCAACCTCGTTAAGATGAGGACATCATCCTCCATGACGTGAGGATTCGCCGGAGGATTCATAGGCGTAGGTCCTTCCTCGACGCCTTCAGGGAGCTTCGCGAATGCTTCCTGAAACTCCCTCCGCTCCTTTACTGGATCCCAACCGTGGTATTGACCAGCATTATACTGTTTAATGACCTCCACACGAGAAAGCCAAGACCAATAAAGATTCACCTCCTTGAGCTTGGAAGCAAGCTTCTCCTCCACCTTAGCCTTCTCGTCCTCCAGGGCAGCAATCCTCGCCTTCGAATCTTCGACCTGTTCTGCAAGATCGACGTGAAGTTTAAGCGTTGCCGCAACCTTTTCTTGAGCTTCATTCTTCGCCTTACGCGACGCCTCAACCGTCGCATTAAGCTCCTTAATCTTCGCCTCGTCAACCGATTGCTTGGCCTACATAGCTTTCATCCGATCGAAAAAATCAGAGAAACGCCCATAGATGCACAACGAAGATTAAAAAGCCTAAAAAAGAGAAGATAAAGAGGTCAGAATAGAATCGAAGACAAGAGACTCGGCGTAAAAAGCAAGAAAACCTACCTGCCATTGCGTAGCAAGAGCCTCTCCTATCACATCTTCCGTCTCCATCGGCAAATAGTAGTCGAGCGATGGAGGATTTTGAAGCCCCTTCATGGCGGGCAAAAATGACCTTCCAGGCGCAACGACACAAGAGATAACTCCCGGAAAGTCGTCCAAGGTCTCGAAGTCGAAGTTCAACCTCTCAACAACCTTCTCCTTACCCTTACGCGACTTCTTTGCCGGAATTGAAGAGAGAGATGGAGACGAGATGAGAGAAATCATTGGCGTGATATGGATAGGAACCTCAGAAGCAGTTCCATCTCCGATACGACTCCTCTTCCGCGACGCGATGAGAGCAGATGCAGATTGTCCTCCGTTACGAACGCGAGAAAGGTCCACGGATACTAAAAGATCGACAAGGAAAAGGGTTAGGACCCTCAAAGCAAAAGAAAAAGGAAAACAAGGTAAAAGAGCGTGGATACATTACCGGTGAAGGTCGTAGAGGCAATGCGATGACCCTTCCCGTCGTGCCCATGAAAAGTTCAATCACTTTCAGGGATCTCGAGAAGTCTGTCAATAACCCTCTTAGTCTATCGCCTCACCACGATAGCATCCGTGTTGACTGCAAGGAAGAACAAGATAAAGTAAGACATCAACGAGTAACAACATGTGCAACAAAGATCCGAAAGAAAAGGCGAACTCACTCGCAGGATTCCAGCACTCGATCAACCAAGAACACTCCTCACCA
The DNA here is from genome assembly GCA_029168935.1 of Oxyria digyna. Classification (NCBI taxonomy): domain Eukaryota; kingdom Viridiplantae; phylum Streptophyta; class Magnoliopsida; order Caryophyllales; family Polygonaceae; genus Oxyria; species Oxyria digyna. The sequence continues at coordinate 7,730,798 of JAPVLV010000010.1, read as the reverse complement.
AGAGTCAATTTTTTGACAAAATAGAAGAAGTCAGCCCAGTGACGATCAGCCTGACTTCCCTCGATGGCGATCCTAGCCGCATTAGGTCTTGATTTAAGACCTACTCTCCCAGCCGTTTTGGTTTGGACGTTTAGAGAATAAGCAAGGTCATCGACAACAATCTCAACGCCATGTTTCTCTTTTACATCGTCTAGAGCACCAAAGATTCTCCAGACACTCGGCAGAAGCTTACCAACGGCAACTCCTAGCGTAAGTATGAACGCCTTCGTCAACGGCGAGAAGGGAAACCGATGACCAGTAAGGAAAGGGTACTCGTATACCGCAATCCACCTTGGGCGATGTGCGTCGGCAAATACCCCTTGAGGGGGTATCTCAATCCCCGCCTCAGGACCAAGATTCGCCAGCGATCTCAGTCTCTCGACGTTGCGTGCCTCTGACAATTTGCAATCAGAATCCTTCAAGATGAATTTTGGTACGTAGAAAGAAGCCATTTTAGGAGATTAAAAGAAAGAGTGAAAGAGAAATCGGAAGAAGCAATTGATTTTTTTGAGCGTAAGCAAGCGAGAAAGCAAGAGATGTTTAGAGTAGACGGATTGTAGAAGAAGTAGGAGAAAGATGAAGATCCTATCTTTATATAGCCAAAGAGATCGCGAAGAATACGGGAGAAAGTTCAACGGCATTATAGTTGTTGAGAAATTAGCCGTTATGATTGAACGTTACCGGCACGGATAACGAAGCCCCCCATCTGTCGTATGGAAATGTGATGAGCCTAAAGTCGTAGTGCCAAATCAAAGAAAACCCTAAACACTAACTAGCGTATAGCAAGTAAGTAGAGGTCGAACCCAAGGGAATCAAAACACCAAATCAATGCAGTCAAGTGAAATATCAACTAGTAATAAGTAACCAAAGGGGGGGGGGGGGGGGTTTGATTGCAAGAACACACAAGTAATCAGTAACAAGCAAAGGAAGTTTGGGTGAGAATATTATGCGAAGGGGTTTCACCTAGCAAGTATCCACACAACAGTCAATCAAGTTGATCATAGATTTATCTCAAGTTCTTATCAATCCTAGGGAATGTTCCTATTCCAATCTTTAATATATCAGCAGGCCAACCGGTCCTGATAATACTTACTATTTAGCAATCAGGGAAACCTCTCAAGATTAGATGAAATAGCAGCAAAGGGCACAGGAATCATAAGGATGCATGCAATAACTTACAACCGTCAAGTATTAACATGCAATCAATTCTCTTTCATAAAAGCAATCAAGTACCAGATCATGCAGATATGAATGCTACAATGACAAGGAATTCCACCGTATATTCCTAATCTAGCAATAGAAAACTATCAATCAAACTAGGTGATCAAGCTAGCAAAACTAATAGAAATCAACAGATGAAGAACAAGAGAATTAATACAAACCCATAGGAAAAGAACAAGAGTTTAGAAATCTCACAACTTAATAACTGAAGGTTTCAACCGCTAAGTAAAACAATGGAGATTAGTTCCTGCTCATGGTTGCAGAACTAAATTGTCTGATGGAAAAGATGATGGAAAAGATGATAAGGCTGCTAGGGTATAAAAAGAGTCTAACCCTAAAGATATATGGTAAAAGATAAATCCTAAAACTAAAATAAGGAAAATAAGGAAAAAGGAAATAAAGTAAATAAAATAACAATAGTAAACAAACTCAAGTCGGTGGCTTCAAATCTCCAACTTCTTGCTTCGTGGTCCACATGAGCAGCTTGCTTAAGTAGTGGCCCAGCCCAATATATCTCCCAAGCAGCACAGCCCAACACGCACAAATCGGCCCAGCTACTTGCTTCTCCGCGATCGCCGCTATTAATCCGCGGTCGCGGAATTAATTAAATCCTTCGGCTCCTCTCTGTTGCTCCACCGCGATCGCCACCATATCACCCGCGATCGCGGTCGCTGATTTCTTCTCGAATGGCTTCTGTTGAATGATGGCGATCGCCTGGATGGTAGTGGCGAGCGCGGTTGACGTCGCAGAAGCTTCTTCATTCTTCAAGTCTTCAATCTTCTTCGGTTCTGATCTTCATTTCTTCACTTCTTAATAAATATCTCAAAACATAATAATGACTCGAAACACATATGATAATACTCCTAAACTAATGTAATAATCCCTAGTTACGCTATACAAAGTGCAGCGTATCAAAATGATTGAAGGCGAATGACGATTGAAGCTCTGCGATGATATGAAAAATACAGGTAACGTAATCATCAACGTGTTCCTAGTGTAATGAAGACGTATTCCTTGAAAAAAGAAGGCGTCTCCTAGCTCTATTAAACGTTAAGCCCTGTAAGATACCTTAGGGGTATTGTTTGTGCCTAAAAATACGATGAGTATGGAACGCGTGACAAGCTACGCGTAGAAGAATTGTTTCGACGCGACGAGAGAAATAGAAGATGTCGTCGACGTGACGAGACGTGGAAAAGGTCTCGTTTATTTTAAAGATTAGGTCGGCCGAGTGGATTTTATCTTATTCTTTATTATATTCTTGTAATTGGTAAAAGATACGGTGAAGAATATCTTTTACCTTGTTTGTTATATCGTTATTTAGATAGAAGGAAGAGATAAGATCTTGTTTTCCTTAAAGATATTATTAGGGTTAGCCTATAAATAAAGGCTAACGCCTGCTTTGTAAGGGCCCAGCCTCCATTCGAGTAATATCAAGTTAAAACTTCAACCCTAATTTCCTACTTTGTTCTTGAGTGTTGAGATTATACCGTTCTCTTTGATCGTTGCCCTACAATTTCTTAGTTATGTTCTCGTAGGTAATTTCGCTACAAACAGGTCCTAACCAAGATCAATAGCCTACAAAAGAAACAAACTTGTAAGTGATCATGCAAAAAGATTTCTCGTGGCAGTTTTAGATGCAAAATCAAAAATTATATCACCAATATCAATATTCTCTAACATATCCTTCTCAATACTAAGAATAGCTAACTCATTTAATCGTTCTTGTGAAATAGATGATCTCAAGTAAGTTTTCCACAGTTTCAACTTTAAAAACTTATTGCTGCCGTTGCAACAGTCACATGCACAGTTAATAACATACGATAAGCAATTGAAACATTGCGATAACAATCAGTTTTTTTTTACGAACTCAAGAATCTCAACGGCTGGCAAATTCCCATCAGGCAAGTCTGCATCAGGTGAGTTTGCATCAGGCAAATCTGCATCAGGCAAGGTCATTCTCAACAACTTCAAATCAGAAAAGAAATCATCTAAATCAATATCTGAAATATTATCATGTGAAAAGGTATCATGAAATTTAATACAACATTTCCTAAGTTCATTCGCATCCAGCAACTTCAAGTTCTTAGAATTAAATAAGAATTCAAATATACTTTAAAACATTTTTAATTGATCAAATCTTTCCTCCAAAGAAGTAATTTCCATAAGTACGCTTAAAAGACTCCTCAGGTGACAAAGTTTCTTCAACATGAGCTTTTTCATCAGACAGTTTTTTCCTAAAAATTCTTCTTTTAGTTGCAAAAACTGGCTTCACTTTCAATTCAGATGCAAGACTCTTGGCTATGATCATGCTTGACTCAAACCCTTCATTTCTAAACTTACGAAAATATTTCATTGCATCTTCAACTTGCTTCATAGCCGTGTCAGTACAAATAGATTTAGTTTGCAACTTTTTACTTATCGTATTAATTACAAATAAAACTTCATACCATATAACCATACCAATTGAAAACTCAAAATTCTCAAGAGAATTCATTAAACTTTCAGCTTCACTCTTTGACTTAGCATCATCAACACTAGTGCAAAGTTCACCTAAAGCCACAATTATTTGTTGAGTTTGAAATCTAATAGCTTTGACACTTTTAATTCGACTCTCACAACGGGTATTGCATATTGATTTTGAAGTGAAGTCCATATTATCAAGTAAAATCTTTCACCTTTTGGTAAAACTAGAAAATAATACATAAATGTGTTGTACAATCCAAAAAAAAAAACAGCATGCACACAAGCATGTGTCATATCACTAAGAGTAAGATTAAGACTATGGCAAACACATGGCATATATCATGCTCTAGGATTTATTTCAAGTAATCTATTTTGCACACCTTGGTGTTTTACCTTCACATTAGATCCATTATCATAACCTTGGCCCCTCACATTATCAATATCAAGATCAAGTGACTTACATGCAACATGTAAACAATTAAAGAGGTGATTTCAAAGAGGAAGATGATGGTGTGAACAAAGAAGAGTAATTCATAGTATATAAAGTTGGAATCGGATTTCTTCCCGTTGGTAATCAATCACCAGAGTAAAAATTTATGGGAAATGATGGAGGAAGGTATAGTGTAGGAGAGGAAGAATTCGAAAGTTTGTTGAGTTGTTTTAGGTTCTAGGTTAGGTAGTGTACGTGAGTAGGTTTGTAATTGATTTGGAAAAGGTAATATTGACAATTTCCAATAATAATTTATCAAATAACCGATGTGGGTCTTTGGGTTTTTCTTTTTTTTGATTCAAGATGGGCCTTGATGTTGTAAAATGGGAAATATTTGTGCCCAATGCCCTATTGGGCACAATAATCTCAATAACTACACTTCCTCAATTAAATACTTAATTTCTACCCTACCCCACTATCCTTTCCCTTTCTCCTTTCCAGATCTAATCCTCATCCACCAAGTCTCCCTCTCTTCTTCTCCACCTCATCCTACCTTCTTTCTTCTAACCATCTTCGCCGGCTCTCATGGATCCTCCGCTTCCGTCGTCGGCCTCTTTCGAAAGAAGAGTGTGGACTTCGCGAACCAGATCTATTTTTTTCCCGGTCAAACCTTCGCGAACCATATCTGCTACTTCAGATCCGGGGGCGGGAGGAGGTGAGGCGTGGACTGGATCGGGCCTTCCATGAAGGAGAGGTAGATCCGGCGTCTATGGGAAGGAGGAGGTAGATGCGGTCGGTGGTGCTGGCCTCTTAGAAGCGTCGATGGCCGCCTCTTTTTCCGGTCGTCCTCGTCGCCTCTCCGTCACGCTCACGCCTCCATCCGAATCCGGTCACGAGCTTCCATCTCCGACAACGTTCACAAGGTCTGCATCCCGTCGTATTCTCCTTCCTCTGTCTCCTCCCCCGTCATCCCCGAGCTCTTGTATCTCATCCTCTGTCTTCCACCGGAGTCTTCGTCTCCGGTCAATGCACAATCGTAGTTTATGTAAGATGTCAATCATAATCCGGTTTGGTTCCTTGAGGCTAAGAGGTTTTCGATCTAGGCCAACTTTTTGATGTTGAATTATTGATTTGCCAGTGGCAAAATTGTTGAAGAGTAAGATGGTGGCATGTACAAGACAAAGAAAGGTTTTAACATGTTGCCTCCAAGGTGTTTGATATAATGTCCCAATGAAGTTTTGTATTTAAGTGTATAATCATTGTACGTTGCATTGCATACTTGCATTGGTAATATTTTTTTGCTTCCTTTTGTAATGACTTGTTAGTGTATATGGTGCACTAAGATGATGAGTTGTTGATTTAATTTTATTTTTTTTTCCTTTCGAGTGCACTAAGATGATCGAAGGATTTAATTATTCATAAATGATTTAGTTGACAGTGTGAATTATGCAACAGTTTTTGTAATATTGCTCGTGTTGTATGTTGTTGACCGTATTTTAGTCGTGTTAACAACTTATTTAGTCGTGTTGACAACTTATTTAGTCGTGTTGACATCTTATTTAGTCGTGTTGACAACTTATTTAGTCGTGTTGACATCTTATTTAGTCGTTTTGACAACTTATTTAGTCGTGTTGACATCTTATTTAGTCGTGTTGACAACTTATTTAGTCGTGTTGACAACTTATTATTATTCTTGTTGACAACTCTATTAAAAATTTTGTTGACAGCTTTGTAAAAAAAATTGTTGACAACTTTGTAAAAAAATTTGTTGACAGCTCCGTAAAAAAATTTGTTGACAGCTCTGTAAAAAAATTTGTTGACAGCTCTGTAAAAAAAAATTGTTGACAGCTCTAAAATTTTTGTTGACAGCAAATGGGGTATTTTCTTATAACTTAAAAAAGTGATGCAAAAACTTAAAAAACATAACAGTTTTAGGGTATTTACCCAAAAACCGGTGTAAAATGGACTATTATTACATATACCTACTATACTAGTTTTATATGTAAATTTGCCGAAGGATTTGTGCCCAATACCCTATTGGGCACTATTATTTTAACAATTACACCCCCTAACTAAACATTAATAAAATACCTCATATATAAATATACACCTTCCAGATCTACAATTCTATTCCACGCTTTTCTTCCTCCATGTTCCTCTCTCGCTCAATCTCTCCATTCCCTCTTCTTCTGGCCTTCGCCGCACTTGGAACGCTCGCTGGAAATTTGCGTTGAAAGAACGCTCGCTGTTAGAAGGAAACGAGTTCGCTGCTAGAAGGAAATTTGCGCTGGAAGAACGCTCGCTGCTAGAATTTGGATTTGTTCCTCCAGCTCTGATAAGCTATGGACGCCATAGGTGATGGCTCCACCGTCAGAATCTCGAACTATTAACAAGTCGAAGAAGGAATTCGGGATGGTTGTGGATTGTGGACTAAAAAATTTGTTGACAGAGATGTTGAGAAGTTGAGAAACCTGCGTATACCATTGCTAATTCCGACTCCGAAGCCTGCGTATCCCGAAGAAGGAATTCGGGATGGTTGTGGATTGTGGACTAAAAAATTTGTTACAGAGATGTTGAGAAGTTGAGAAGTCTGCGTATACCATTGCAGCACATTGAATCGGAGCACAGTGCGGATCTCCCTGTGAATTTTCAGGAAGAGCGGCGACTACTAGCAAGGAGGCAAGGCCACGACTGTCACGCCTTTGCCGCATATGTTCGTGATCCGGAGGAGTATCTCGGCCCTGCTGCGCTGTTGCATGCTCACAAGTTAGTTAAGATGAATTTCTCTTGAAATTGCTCCTTGTTTGATGTTTTGATATAACTTTCTGAATCAGAATCAGAATCTGTATATATGCTATTGATAAATATGTTCTGAATCAGAAACTCTAGTTTTTGTTGGTGTTAGATGAATCACAGAGATTAGTAGATCATTGAGTCTGCAGAAAACGAATCTTGGTTAGAACTATGAATTTGTTGTTGATTCACAACTACACTATGAACATCAAAAGACAACAGAAGTACACCAGTAAGATATATTTTACATTCAAGAGGACTTTCAGTTTTTCTACTATATGAAATCAAGTGCTTTTGTTGCTGCAATGGTTCAGATGCGTCTAAGAGAAGCTAGCCTCTTCTCGAGATCCTCGACATCCGATTATTCAGGTCTGCAGATGAGAGTAGAAAAACATTATTTTCAAGTAAAACTACATTGTTTGTGATATATTGTCAAGGAAATTTACTTGGGATCAGCAACAATTTGTTGTTGTTGCTTTGTTGCAATTCTTCCTTTTGGAGCTGAGGATAACTGCAACAAGAGAATAATTACTGTCAAAAAATGGCAAGACAACTTACTGAAAGTACGAGAAGTAGAGTATTATGAACAAACCTAAGATGCAATATCAACACCAATTTCATCAAGAACCTGCATTATTGGTCACAGAAATATTTCATTGTTAGAAGACGTGGAAAGAAAATAAGGATGATCTAGGAAGAGACTGGCTATTTCGAGCACCTGGTTTAAGTATTTGTTCTCATGTTTTCAGTTTACTACGTCAATGTTGGTTGTGGCTTATATAACGTTTTGGTGAATTCTTGCAGTGGACAAGCAGAGAAGGAATTCAGGGTAGAAGTGGAGGCTATTGGTCATGTCCGGCATAAGAATTTGGTTCGACTTTTAGGATACTGCATTGAGGGAACACACAAGTATTTATAATCACCCTTTCTAATGAAATGTGTCTTTGTAATTTAGTGGTGCTTACAGCGTTGACAAGTTTTGTAAAGTGTTGACTATGTTGACAGTTTTGTAATATTACTCGTGTTGTATGTTGTTGACTGTTATTAGTCGTGTAAATAATTTATTTAGTTGGGTTGACAACTTATTTAGTCGTGTTGACAACTTATTTAGTCGTGTTGAAAACTTATTTAGTCGTGTTGACACATTATTATTCTTGTTGACAACTTATTATTCTTGTTGACAACTTATTTAGTCGTGTTGACAACTTATTTAGTCGTGTTGACAACTTATTATTCTTGTTGACAACTTATTATTCTTGTTGACAGCTCTATTAAAAATTTTGTTGACAGCCCTGTTATAAATTTTGTTGTTAAAAAATTTTATTGACAACTTTGTTAAAAAATTTGTTGACAACTCTATTAAAATTGTGTTGACAGCAAATGAGATATTTTCTTATAACTTAAAAAAGTGATGCAAAAACTTAAAAAACATAACTGTTTACCGGAAATTTGCCCCCTAAATTTTACGGGTCCTAAGCCATCTCTCTAACTGGACTACCCAAAAGACCGACCCTGGTTAGAATGTAATATGCAAAAACAAAGGGAATTTAGCAATAGGTATCAGAGGAATCGTACTTGTGTGAAGGCCTTAGGATCGTGAGGAAACTCGTTGACTACTTCAACAGTGTAAATTTGAGCTGATAGATGTGGAATGTTAGAATTCCAGGACCAATTTCTCGAGGAGATGCTAAAGACGGCGAGAATAGATGCGATCACAACAAGGGAGAGAAGTATGGAGACTCGGCTGGGACGGTACGCCATTGATGAGCGGTTAGAGGCGGGAAGATGCCGAGACTTCTTCTTGTTCTGTTGCTGCTTTTACTTCTGCTTCATTCACAATCGTTCGCCGCCTTTCATTGGCTGCTGGGACTCATTTTGGTCGGAGATGGATTTGAAAATTTTCAGAGACGACGACAACATAGAAAGTTGAGATTTTGATTTCTTTGTGATGTCGATCGCCTGTCGGTCCTCAAAATTGCCGCCCAAAGTGTTTATTTGGGCTTAGCCGTTTGGATTTTTTACAAACGAGATATTCATCAACTTTAGTTTTAACTATATATATATATATATATATATATACAAAGCCTTTATTTAGCACACCCTCAAATTTTATTTAGCACACCCATACATTCGTCACGGATGTATTACATAGACTCTTCATCACGAATGTATAACATGAAACCTTCGTGACGAAGAAACATAATAGATCCGTGACGAATGTAGCTACATCTGCAAAAGTGAAGCTATTATGTCTAATCCACACCAACTACATTTAATTACCATCAACATATCCGAACTAACTTCATCTTCAACCTTTTTCACTTCATTTTACCCACATTTCACCCTAAACACTCTCATTCAAACACAATATTCAATTGAAAATGTCAAATTGGGATGATTACATACACCAAAATGTTGATGAAGATGGTCCATCATGGGGGAACTACAATAAGGTATGTTATAGTTGTTTTTAATAATGTTAATGTTAGGGTTTGTAGGTAAAATATATGTTTTTTTTATGAAATTGAATAGTTTGAAGTTAGTTGTTTGTGTTGATTGTGTGAAAATCATGTTGTAATATAGAGTTTGATAGAAAATATGTGTATGTTAGGTGTTACATACAAGGAGCATGATTTGTGTTTGTGTGGAAATTGTAATATAATGTTGAAGTTAGGGTTTGTGTGGAAATTTGTGTTTGTGTTGGAATTTAGGGTTTGATTCGAATTTAGGGGTAAAAAAGTGTAAAAAACAATTTGAAATGGGGTAAAAATAGACATTCGTCACGGAACAAAAGGAGACCTTCGTGACGGAAGTTTGGCAAACCTTCGTGACGAATGTATTTGCAGAAGAAATGTGCAAATTTTTTCGTCACGCAACTACTGCTTCTATCCGTGACGAATGTTAAGACTTTATTCGTGACGAAGGTAGGAAAAACAGGTTTTTGAGTGTTGTTTTGTGTATTTTGTTGTTTTTACAGAATAATAGTCCAATGTTCAGTCGTTTAAGAAACTTATCGATCAATGCCGATATTCCTTTGGGACCTGATGGAGTGCCTTCGTTTGATCTTGGTTTGGATTTTGATATTCCGCCAATAGTCTCTCAGCTTGATCCTCCTCCATATCATTCCCATCAAACTGATTGGTCTAATGTTCCTGAATACCAATCTTTATCGCAACCATATCAAGACATTGAGTATTTCCCGAAATTGAAGACAGTACCACAGTTTGACAGTGTTGTGCCTTATGAGGACCCACATATATCATCAGATTATTCAGAAGTTTTCGTCACTGATAAGATCTTCAGCTCAAGAGCAGAAGCAGAACAGTGGGCAAGAGATATTGGAAAAACTCATAACTTTATGTTGAAGGTTGGTAGAACTGACTTGAAAGGGAAGTTAGGAAGGTCTTGGCTTAAATGCGAGCGCAGTGGACATTACATTCCTGATTCAGTTGGGAGAACTAGGAAATTCACCCACACAAAGAATGTGGTTGCAAATTTCAGATTTCATGTAGAGAGACTGAAAAAGGGGAATGTATCATAAGGGCTGATCATGGAACTCACAACCATATTATTGGTCAATCCTTACACGGTAATGCATTTGCTGGAAGACTTACACCTGAGGAGGAAAAGGTGTTACTAGACATGAGGAAGGGAAATGCTAGACCAATACAGATGTACACAAGGCTCAATGAATCTCCTGACAACATGACTAAGAAGTCACAAGTGTACAACTTTTGTAACAAGTTCAGAACAGAGAGGATGGAGGGAAGAACTGTGGTCCAAGAATTCTTCTATCGTTCGAAGGAGTTGAACTACTTCGTAAGACACAAGAGCGACGAAGTGACAAATAAGATCACAGATGTGTTCTTCGCAAGCCCAGAGTCGATGAAACTGCTTAAGGCGTTTCCATACGTAATGTTGATTGACGCAACATATAGCACAATTCAGTAAGTATAATTAAGTTAAAAAGTCTGATGTTTGTTTTTACTCTATAAATTCTTATAGTAATGTATTATCTTGCAAAGGTACAACATGCCCTTCATAGAGATTGTTGGAATAACATCAACATGGAAGAACTATGTCGTTGCTGGGGCTTTTGTGTCAGAAGAGAAAGAAGAAAACTATGCGTGGTGCATGTATCAATTGGCTGAGTTGTTTAGGGTTGTTAAGATGACGCCAACTTGCCTAGTCACGGATCGAGAGAAAGCTTTGATGAACGCTTTGGATAGGATCTTTCCAGATTCTACTTTCCTCCTCTGTAGGTGGCACATCCAAAAGAACATTGAGGACCATGCTAAGCTAGCAATGCGGTCACAAGCAAGGGGGACCCATTTTGCAAGTGACTGTCTTAACTTATTCAAACAGTCGACAGATTTGGCATACAACATTCAGCTGGGGCGTATTGAACAAGATTGGGCTGAATATCCATCTGAGATTAGGTACCTGAAGAAAAATTGGCTAAACCCCTACGGCAATAGATTTCTTTCGATCTATGTGGATAAAATCCTTACATTAGGTTCCAACACCACAAACAGGTTAGTAATGTGATTACGTTTGAAATTGTTTTACAAATTATGTTAGCTTTATATCTGTTGTTATAAAAAATTGTTTTGATTATGCAGGGTTGAAAGTGAACATTCTAGCTTCAAAAATTATTTGTCACTGCCAAGCCAGAAGATAGACACTGTGTTTCAAAGATACAATGCGAAGATGCGCAATCAGTTCAAGGAGATCTTGGGTACTTTCAATGAAAGTCAGCAGAAGACTGTAAGTAACATTACAGACGTTGATCTCTTCAAGCTTCTTAAATACAGAGTGTCTTATACTTGTTTGAGTCGCTTGCTAACTGAATACAAGAAAGGGGAATACGGCATGCATCTTGATCATTGTGAATGCGTAATAAGGAAGAGAGATGGATTGCTATGTGTGCATGACATTTATGAATATGTGAGGCGTCAAGAACCAATTCCAGTTGAAGCGGTTCATGCCTTTTGGAGGACATTGACTTTGAAAGAAGTAGAGACTGAAGACGAATTAAAAGTGCGGAGGGTAGTAGCCAGAAACTTGATGGATGAGTTTATGGCTGAGCAATGGGAGGGAATGTCACCTTATGACCAACACGAGTGTGCAATGAAGTGTTTGGCAATAGGTAACCCTCAAATGACCAACCTCCAGGAGCCAGCTCGTGTGAAAAGGGGGAAGGGACGACCTCCAGGAGCTCCAAACAAAGAGTACAATCCAATGAAAAGACAACCTTCACATTGGGAGCACACTGATGCAACACTTGAAGAAACGCCTCCAAAGAAGCAAAAACCGGCTTCATACGGGAAGGGTAAGAGTGGTCAGTGGGCTTTGCAGAAGCTTACAAAGTATAATGCTCTCGTACCTCCATGCATGCATCCCTACGTGCAAGGTTGGTATCCCATTTTCGCTGATGGAAATTGTGGATACAGAGCTATAGCACAACAATTAGGGTGGGACCAAGATAATTGGAGGAGAGTTAGATCTGAAATGGCTCAAACGACATTTGCACATTGGAATAATGGGTTGCAAGCTTGTTGGGTATTGCCAGTTGAAACACCTAATGTTCAGATAGCAGTTACAAACCTAGCTTGGACTGGACCAGGAGAGATGGCACCCGAAGAGACATGGTTACAAGTCCCGGCGATGGGGTGTGTAGTAGCTACGACTTTCAATTGTGCATTAGTTGTGCTTGCGAAATCAATTTGGCAAACATATTTGCCTATAGTATTGGACGACAACATCGCTCCGGGAGAGAAATTGCCCATATGTTGCATTGCCCTTGTTGAAGATGAAAGACACTTCATTTCGGTAATTTCTAACTCACTCTATCAATTTGGTGTTTATATTTTTAAATCAATACCTCGTACATTTGTCTTGTAAATCATTTGCCTTATTGTAGATGCCAATTGCCGATGACTCTCCATTACCTGAAGTTTATCATATGTGGCATCGTCACTGTTCACCGGCAGCTCGCTCCTTGATAGACCCTTTTACTGAGCAACTAGCGGCGTACAAAAGGCCTAGAGCCCCAGCAAGAAACAAGAAAGGCAACAACGTAATTAATCTTAGCGTTTAAGATTCAGTCGAAATGGATTGTTTAGGATTTGTAATGACTAAGATTTTTAATGTTTGCATGTATTTGGACTCACTTAGAGAAGTAGTTGGATACAAGAAACTGGAAAGTGATCGAACTTAAACAAACAACAACTTAAACAGACAACAACTGAAGCGAACAAGAACTTAAACAAACAGAAACTTAAACAAACATTAAACTACTTAGTTAGTCCCACTGGAACTTGCTCCAAACTTCTCATCAACTAAGGCCTGCTTCTCCGCGACAAGTGCAGCATTTTCATCCATGAGCTCAGCATTTTTCTCCTGAAGTTAAGTTACCTCGTCGTTTAGGCTTTTTGACATTGCCCTCAGCATTTCAGTTAGCTCCTGCAGTCCACCAGCCTCTGTAGAGTGAAACAAATTATCCTCATTCAGCTGTTCTATAACCACCCTTGCTCGACCTGAGTATGGACGGTCGATCCAATGCCTGTATTTGCACCCACCATCTTCATCAACCGAGTTCCACGTCCTATTAGGGCATCCCCAATATCTTCTCCCGTAGTTCACCTTATCATGATTGAATTGCTCAGTACAAGTCTGTTCAGTTGGCACTTTGTTGCACCAACAGAGCTTCCCTCCTGGATCCATAATTTTTTTTCTGTATGAACTTGAAATGTGTTGCTTATTCCATGCTAAAACGTCCTGTATATAGAGTTGAAGGTAAATGGGTTACAACTTGCAACAGCTGTAACTCATTTACTCCATTTAAGTGAGTTACAGCTAGCAACAGTTGTAACTCACTTATTGCCTTCAGTGTGCAACAGCCGGATATTGATTTGGATTAGATAATGGCGTTTTGGGCCGGACATTGATTTGGATCAGACAATTGCAAACAAACCAAATAACAAGTAATTCGTTCAAACACTACAAAGCATGTTCTTAAAACTCAAGCCCAAACTAAATCCAAAACCAACATCAATCCAAACTACTCAAGGAAAGGATAGAACTCATCCAAAGTGTGACAAACAACGTCTTTCATACGGGAATACTTCTCCTCATTATCTGCATCCCGATACGGCTCCAAATTGTACACAGAAGTCCGAATTGCCTACAGTGAAGTGCAAAATTAATTAAGGCAAACATTGATTATGTTATACATTTATAGAATTTGAAGATTAATTACATACCTGCAGGAGTTGCTCCTTAGTATAAGGAGAGATTATTGGATGAGTATGAGCCAAGTACCACTCCAAGTAATCATCAGTGCAGAGAGATGGAGGATCTGCTTCTACACCCATTTCCCATAAGCTTACAGAGTTGTTCTCCCGTTGCTCCCAACTCCAGTTGGTGGGATCATACTCCACTACGTACTTACGATTGTTTCCACACCTTCTAGCTTTAATTGGTTGAATGGGAGGGATTGGCACACCTTGAACTCGACCAAATTGTCTGCAAACTCGAAGTGGCATGTGAGGCTCGGTCTTGTCCAAAACATGCAGGATCCCATGAAAGAAAGCCGGCCGAAGTTCTTCCCTACGAAAATCTAGGCGTCCATATGGTTACCACTCAACCTGTTGTACATAAATCATTAAAACAAGTTCAAAAGTACAATAAAAAATTAACAGATAATGAAAAAATAATCATACCCCTTCTACGCTCATATTGTCTAGCTCCTCTCTGTAGTTGCGACGATTGTCCGGTCTTTCAGACAAATCAAATTTGGCTGCATATGGCATTGTCTCATCCCACTCATAGTTTTGTGGAGGGGCAAAAGCAGGAAAGTACAAATAGATCCAACCCTACATCATCAAACAAAACTAAGGAAAACAAAAGAAACAGTATTCAAATCAAAACATTTAATTAAAGACAAACATACCATCAACAAGGTGTAACAGAAAGACATCGTTGCACAATCTCTGCGGGAGTATTTACCCAGTTGTCCATACAAAGCACACAACGCACCCGAACCCCAAGACACACCATGGATATTTGCCATATCATTAAGTCATTCATGGTGAATCAACTTGATCATGTACGACGACTTGTCAGGAAACAATGTCATTCCCAACAAGTATGTCAACCAACCCTTAGCGATTGAGACTTGATCCATTTCAAAGTTCCCCTCATTATCCACTGTCTTGCATTGTTCCCTCAGAAGCTCCGGTGAAACTTCATTACCAGCTTTGACTCTTGCGTCAAGTAAATCTATACCAAAAGCCTTCTTTGCTCTGTTGACCATTACAGCCTTCGTGTCAGCTTTGCCAACTCCATCAGCAGATGTGCGAAATCCCATGCCCTTTCCGTTTATAGGGATACCCAAAATCTTGTGCACATCTAATAGGGTGATTGTCATTTCAGCAAATGGCAAGTGAAAAGAATTTGTTTCTGGCTGCCAGCGCTCAACAAATGCATTGATCAACGCTTGGTCGTGGTTGGGATACATGAGGGTTTGCAAATGTGACAAACCAGAAGCCCTAGCCAACGAAACCCAAGGATAGTCGCCCTCCAACTTCCATTTTTTCAAACCTTCTTTTCTGACCGTATTTCTCAATTGCGGTCTCTCCTATTTATCATATTTCAATTTTTTTTAAAGTACATTTAAACCAATTAACAAATCATGTCTAAATTAACGAAGCATGGAAATTACGCAATTAACAATTCAACCAAAGGTCATAGATTTACTTACATGTCCTTGCCAAACCATATAAGCAGTGTGCCCGCTGAAGCTATGCAGCAAGTCTATCTCCTTAGGACCTCCAGGCACAGCCCACTGTAACTTCGGGTAAATGTCGTCTTTTTCATCGCCATGTTCATTAAGATCGATTCCCCCGTAATGGCCCTCAAACTGTCCTTCAGCCCAGGAAGAAGTTGGACCAGATTGCCATTCTGGTGCTTCTGCCTGAAAGGCCTGTTGACGGCCTACTGCTTCATCCAATGCTAGTTGTGGAGAAGAGGGGGGAACCCATGTAGGGATCTATTACAAACAAAATTGGTTATTAGTAAAATGTACAACTTTCACTCATAATCGTCTATAAATTAAATTTTAAACTAATACTTACAGCACTCTGCGGACTCCAAGTTGGATAATGTGCCTCATAGGTTGGAGTCATCGGGATTTGCTGTTGTAATAAAATAAATTTCATAAATTATTAATTGAATAATAACAAAAAACAGTAATAATGTGAATTTCAGATTAACTAACCATGTTCTCGTAAACGTTCGAATATGCACTAGGGTCAGCTAGTTGTTGTTGTTCATGCCAAGAAGGTTGCGGGACCTCTTGACTTCCACTTGTACCCTCGTCAGCTCTTCCGTGCCTCTTCCTCGGCTTCGGCTGATAAGCGGGCCTCTCTTCAGCCTCGATTTCTTCTCGAGTTTGATTACGGGCATTCTTCCGGGCACTTCTAGAAGATGGATGCATCTAAACAAACATAATATTTTGTGAATTTACGCATACCAAACCAACAAAACAAAAAAACACCAAAAAAAATGCAAAAACATCCGTTACGAAGGTCCAGTATACTTCCGTCACGGAACTTTACTGAACCTTCGTGACGGATCTCAGTATAACCTCCGTCACGAATAATCACTAAACATCCGTGACGAAGGTTTTTCTAACCTTCGTCACGGATCTACCTATTACCTTCGTGACGAAGGTTTTTGCACAAATGCAGAAACACAGCAGTGCCAATATATCCGGTGACGAATGAATTTGCACAAAATTTCCAGAATTTCAAGCAAAAAAACAGTTTTTGAAGCTATCCAAATACATTAGCCCCTAAATCATTTCATTCCATAAGTTTCTTAATCAAAATGTCAAACCCTAATTCATGAGTTCATCAATTTTGGGGATTATATCTAAAATTTGAAACAACTCTCAATTAAACATAAACAAACAACAATTGAACTAAAAAAACATGCTTAATACACATATCAATGTTATTTAATCACACCATTTCAATGGTTTTGACATATCTTCATCAAACATGGAAAATTAATGCAAAAGAGAGTTAGAAATTACCTTATCACTTGAATTTGTTGATTATTGTAGTGAAAGAGATGAAGAAATGTAGAGAATGGTGTTGTGGTGTGTTGTTGCTGCGCCGAAACTTTGAGGAAATGTAGAGGAAGAAGTTACATTAGGGTTGGGTAAAAAATCTCTTTTATAACTGCAAAATTGAGACCTTCGTCACGGATGTCTGAGTTTTCTTCGTCACGGATGTTTTTAAGACCTTCGTCACGGATGTTATGCATACCTTCGTGACGGAACTTTATAAAACATTCGTGACGGATGTATGAAATAGTTACGTGACGAATGTTTGGGTGTGCTAAATAAAATTTTAGGGTGTGCTAAATAATAAGCCCCTGTATATATACACGGTAAATGCTGAATAAAATTAAAAGGTTGGGTGACTTGGGTTTAGCATCTGATTGCGGAGGATATGTACGATGATGAGTAGAAAAACAAATGTTGTCGTTATGTCTATCAGGTTTCATAGTTTCTCCTACCGGTCAAAACAAGAAAGAGATCCATAGTATGTGTTTTCATTGTCGATTGGAGAACCATAAATCTGATAGTCAGAACGACGCAATTTAATTTTTACAACTATATAGTATGGGCCACTTCTGTTAGTCCGTCTTTCTCATGGAAATCAACATGTAGAGATTGATGTGTTGATGTGTTTTTTGTGGTAGTCTAAGTCTTAATTTGATAAGGTTTTGTTAGTTCTTGCGCTTGATGTATTACATCATTAATTTGTTTTCTGCGCGTTAATTTGTGATTAAATTGGATATGCAAATTTAGGGTTTCTTTTGGTTCTTATGTTTGGGGTTTACATATATATAAAATCTGTTTTTTTTGTGGAAGAAGGGGCGGAACCCTTCGAGGATTTTATTAATTAGAACTACTTTGGAATAACCCTGGGTGTAGTCCGACCCCAAACATCGTCCTCAAGCAAAACAGAAATGCAATCCAGGGGTATGACAACACCGAACAGCCTAGAGGAGAAAGTAAAGCAATAGAAGCTAATCGATCAACAACGAAATTAGCTTCCCTAAATACATGACGAAATCGGATGATTCAACCCCTATTTAAGAAGCCTCGGATGTGGGTGACAAGGTTGGAAAGGGGGTGAGAGGGTAAAACTTTCTTGTGGATGAGGTCTAAAGCAAGTTTTGAGTCTGATTCGAGCAAAACTTGCCTAAAACCTTTATTCCAAGCAAGTTCTAACCCCTTCAACATATCCCACAATTCAGCTTTAGGGACAGAGCATGGGGTGGGAATGGAATGGAGGAACCTTTCAAGTATTAGAGTTTACGACTGTTAATGAAGGAATGGAAACACCTGAAGTGTAGAGATTAATTATCAAAGTTTATAGGAGGAGACTAATGATTATAGAGTTACCGTTTTGAAGTTAGACATTGCAATCAATTGGGCTTAGCCCATTTAGGATGGCAAAATACTTGACAACCCATAATTACATGTAAGCACATATAGACGTGGGTTGTCTATAAAAGACTACTTGCCCTAGATATTAAAGATGGGTGGACAAACACTCTTCTATGGGGGCACCTCTGAGCTTGAGAGCTTTTAAGGGTTTTTGTCCTTGTATATGCTCTAGCCATGTGTTCTTGAAGAGCTCTCTCAATCCAAACTTCAGATCTCTCTTTGCCCTTTGATTTCTAACCTAGTGGTTTTAGGTATTCTAGTTGAGGCCTAAAACGTTTTTCGTTTACAAATCTTTATTCCGCATTTATATTTCTACATGAAGAGATGGTGTTACTGGTTGTGCACCAGTATATTCAATCATCTTCTGTCCA
Source organism: Oxyria digyna (assembly GCA_029168935.1). Taxonomy (NCBI): domain Eukaryota; kingdom Viridiplantae; phylum Streptophyta; class Magnoliopsida; order Caryophyllales; family Polygonaceae; genus Oxyria; species Oxyria digyna. The sequence continues at coordinate 7,711,954 of JAPVLV010000010.1, read as the reverse complement.
AGGGAAGATGACATTGTAGTCGGAGAAAAAGTAGGCAACTTTTGTCCTGGTTGTGCACCAGTCGATCGAAAATTCTGCAAGTAATTTTAATTAAAGGATGGATCGGACTATGGAAGAACGCAAGAAACAAAAAGAAAAGAAAGAAACCAGGATGAACTACCTCCACCATTGGAGATGAACACTTCTGGGCTGCGCCCCTATCAGGTTTCATCGTTTCAGCGAGCAAGAACAGACAGAGAATAACGAGTAGTGCTTTTACGTTTACCATGACTTCAGCAAGGACACAAAAGATGATTTGGAAACCTCGACCCCCCCCCCCCCCCCCCCGACGAGACACTAATCAGAGAGAGAGATAGATTGGAGGAAATGGACTAATGGAGTCGGAGAGGATGATTTGGGGAAAATGGCAAGGGGGCGATGGAGAAGATAGATATGTAATGGGTTTTCTGAAATCGGTTGATATTTTAATATGCTTTTTTTGGCTTTAACGACCGGTCTTGAGGCGGTTGGCTTGGTGTGAATAGCTTTTGTACGCATATGAAATTGGTTTTGAAAAAAACCTTACATGGCTATATTGATAATCCTAAATTGATATGCATTATTTACACTATTGCAAAATTAACTTATCGCTAATGTCAAAATATTCAATATGAAACCAATTATGGCATATTAATGTCAATAATTAATATAACACATTAACACAATACTTTAATTATAATTTAGTGCTAATCATAGATTGACCATTTGGATTTGAATCGCCAAAATCTTCATTATCTACGAAATCAGTCATATATTTGTCGTCGATGTCGTCTTCCTCTTCTTCTGCTCCACTTTTTTCAATTATTATCCTTGTCATTATCTTCACAATTGTGATACATCTTTAACATTGATATTGAATACCAGAATATTGATAACACCTAATTTATACATATTTTAGGTGTCTAGTTGCATATTAGATTAGGTCATTCTCATACATATTTGATATATTTTATAGGTAATTTTGCATTATTTTGTATTCGGAGTCTACACTCGTACTTTTATGTATTTCAGGTATTTTTAGGCTAAATAATATAAGACGAGGAGAAGGATGGAGTTGCTGAATTGTGGAGTGCACTGTGCACACGATGCTTGATCCAAAGGGCCGTGCACATGGGCTTAATTCAAGAGGAGTGGGTCGGCCCATTACAAACAAGAAAGTTAGCAGCAGTAGATGACATGGCAATGATGACAATAAATGGAGGAGGAGGTTACGTACACTTTATGAGGTTTTGGGGGGTTAGACTTTTTGGGGGGAGAGAGTTCTAGTTTTTGTTTTAGTTTTGTTCTTCTTGTTGGAGGAGCACCGCAGACCGAGATTTTCATGTGGAATTTCTAGCCCTCGTTTGATTCGAAGACGGTGTTTATTGTTCTAGCTTTCGTTTGGATTATTTCATCATTGAGACTAAGTTTCCTTTATCTCTTGTTTTTATTGAATAATTCATATATATCGTTGGCTAGTTTAATCTGTTTTGCATCTTCGATCATGCTTGGCTAAATTCCTAGTTCTAAGGTTATGGTGATCCAGACAATGCGTAAGTAATTGGAATTATATGTTTGCCTGAATTGAAATATTATTTGATTCGTTCCTAGATGCTTTATGCCCATTCTTGTTTAGGCGGATTGGATCCTGTTAGGGTTTGAGGCTGAAAGGTGAAAACGCTAATAGGTAGTCAGGTAGAGTTTGAGATTGAAAGGTGATAGCTTTTACCGGAATCCTAGGAATTGAACCTGAGTATTATTTGTGCGAAAGCGACTTAATTACTCTTGAGGATACTAAATCATCATAGATGTTCTTGGTTTAGACTGATTTAGCGGAGCGCGACAGCGAATGTTATTTCAGTTTATTCCTAGACTCTAAGAACGTTAATGGGTTTGAGTGAGATTAGCTCTGCGCGACAGCGATTGTTAATTAGTTCAAACATGTTCACTATCGTCGGAAAGGAGTTAGTAGATTACCTTAGATGACTTACCTTCAATTAATTGAACTAGATTCAGGCAGAGTGTGATTATATTTATTGAAGCATTGTTGCGGTGATCCTTAACCTTAGACACATTTATCTATATATCTTTATCTGTTTTCTTTGTTATTCTTAGTTAGCTTGTTCGTCTTCCTCCATATCTATTTGACCTAATTCGCTAGTAGCGTTTCAATTAGTATTACATTGGTCTCTGTGGGATCGACACTTGACTACTATAACTGACCCCGTACACTTGCGGGTACGTTTTAGCCACATCAAGTTTTTGGCGCCGTTGCCGGGGACCAATTTGTTAATATTAGTTGTTATCTCTATTGGTGTTTCTAGGTCTTTTATTTTTCTTTTGTTTTATTTTCGGGCTATTTTAGAGTGAGTCGAAAAAAAAAAATGTATTCAGGTGAGTATGAGGTAAATTCCTATCCCTTTCTTCCTTCTCAGTCTAATACAAGTTCTCAGAGGTATGATCATGTAAACTACAATTTGGGTTATGGCCAAAACCCAATATCTTTTAACCTCTTCTGTGAGAATTGTGGAGCTGAAGATCATGACAAGACTAATTGTCACGCTAGTTTTGGAGATATAATTGCTTGGAAAGCACAATCTTCTAATCCTAGTTGGATGACAACCCAACATATACCGCTTCAGGCTGAGACATGCCCACCCATGCAAGAGAGTAAGCTTAATGAATTCATCCAACGACATGATAGGGAAGTGGAGAAAGTTCTTCCTGTTCTTACAGCTATGTTGGATGATGTGCTTAAACCTTTATTAACCCAATTTTTTTCACTTTCAGGATTGGTGGACTCTTTGAAGATTCAAGTAGATGATCTAACCAAAGAAAATCTAAAGATGAAAGATTTGATTGCTGAGTTTGTTATATCAAATTTGCCTACAGAGCCACCTGAAGTGCACTACTTAGAGCGATGCACTTCTATAGTGATTGGGATTGATAAACAATGGGATGAGGCACAAATTGATAGGAATGAATTTACCCAAGAGAACAAGGAGGACCCGGTGCTTCATGAGCTTAAGGTGTTACAAAGCTCTATTCCGACCTCTTCTTGCAACGAGGTCCTGAGTAGACGGAAGAAGAGAAAAAGACGCTCTGCTGACCGTGCTCTTGTAGAATTCAAGCAAGGGGATCATGTGATTCTCTATCATCATAAGTCGAGCATGTTTCCGGGAAGCAAGAGTGCAAGATGGTCCGGTCCATACTACCTGAACCGAGTTCTTCAAAATGATTCTGTGGAGCTATGGCATAAGAACTCGGGGTATTTTATAGTGAGAAAGATTCGACTGAAGCCTTACATAGAGCCTGATCCGACCGAGTTGGGTATCACCGACCCGCCTGATCTGAGCACTTGACATTGTTGAAGGTCAAGCTAACGACCATAAACAAGCGCTTCTTGGGAGGCAACCCAAGGTACGTTTTTATCCTCAATTTTTGTTTAGTTTTATTTTTATTTTTATTTTTTTTTGGTGCACGAGGAGTGTTCGTAGAAATTGCACGAGAAAAAACACGTTCACTCTGCCTTTCAGAGAGTCCGCACAGTCAGTTACAAACCGTGCGACATTGTTCTAAACTGTGCATATTTTTTCGAATACTCCCAGTTGACTCGCACGGTTTGCTGCAAACCGTGCGAAAATGCTGCAAACCGTGCAAGATTCATTTTTTTAAAAAAAATAAAAAAAAACCAAAAAAAGGGAAGAAGCGTTCTTTCCCGAGCCCTACTCTGCCTCCCGAATTCTCCATTACAGCCACCTTCACCATCCTTCCCTTCAGCCCTCACCTTCACCCTTTTCTTTCTTCTCTGCCGGCCTTCTCCCTGCTGCCCCGTCCTTCTTTTGCTGCTACGCACAACCCCGCCCCGCAGCCCCGCCGCGTCTCTCCTCCACCTTCCGCCTCTGCTCACGGCATCGCCAGTAGCCACAACCGCGCGCACTTCTCAGCCACTGCTCCTCTGCCACCATCCATCTTCGCGCGACTCCACTGCGCCACCCCCGCTACTGCTCGCGTTGCTTCTGGTGCGCCTCCGTCTGGGTTGCTGTACTGAACCGTCGACGAGCACAGCTGCTGCGTTTCGCCGCCCCTCCCCTTGTGCGCAACCGCCACTGTTTAGCATTGAACGTCCTTGCTCAGATCATCTCTTCTCCCATCTTGTTTGCCATCTCCAAAGTCAGGTATGACTTTCCTGATTTCTCCTGAGCATGATATGGTGGAAGGTAATGAGCTTGAGTGGAAATTTGTACTGTTTGGCCACAGATGCAATGTGCTAATTATTTTATGATTTGATTGCAATTATTTGGCAGCAATTCCATCCATTCATTTGGTTTATACGGCTTGTGTATTGATTAATTATGGCCTTGGGTGTAATTTTGGGTTGCTGATTGTTGATTGCTCATGGAATTATGAAATCAGTTGATGAATTTTGAACTTGGTGTTGCCATTGACCTGGTGTTAATCTTGATTGTCCATCATTTGTACTTCAAGCATCAGTATATTTGTGTGTGTTCTGTTTGTCTGACTGGTTTTGCTAACACGAGATGGATTAATGAAGTTGTTACTTGTTAGCCGGTGATGATTGGATGTCTACTTAATGATCAATCAAATTATTTGTCCGAGCATGTAAATATTATGTCTGATCATTGTTGTTACGTATAGTCTTGTTCGGGGTTTTGTTTGTCTTTGTCGTATACAGTGCTACTGGAAGATGGAAGATGGAAGAGAAGAAGCTGCTGAAAAAAAAATCTTCTGCACTTATACTAATCTTCAATAACCCCGGAACATAGAGTGAAGATGCCTGAATTACCTGAATTTATTTGGTGAGTTTCTTTTCCTCTTTCTTTTATTTCTACATTGGGGACAATGTAGAATTTAAGCTTGGGGGAGGATAATTCCATGTGTAGCTTCGTTTGCATTTTAGTGTCAGTCTTTCATTCCGTTTGCATTGTAGTGTTAGTTTATCATTTGCATTTTAGTGTTAATTTTTTATTTTTCTCATGACATTTCATACATCATGCATTGCATTTGCATTATATTTTAGGTGTTTGATATGATTCACGGGTTTTACTTTTTGTTTTTCTTTTTGCGATGCACAATCCATGAAACCCCTAATATGCTTTGGTTGTTGATAATGTAATGATATATGCATGGTAATGAGGGCTTAAATGTTTGACATTTGACTTGAGCATGTAATGTGATCGCCAAACTTGAATCTTGTTAGAACCGATACTCTAGACAAAAGCCGGTGAGGTTTTGGCCGTTCTTGGACTAAATTCTATAAGTGTCCTCTCTTTACTTTCATGTGAGTGAACTCTCTTTGTGTGTTAACTCTAGAACTTGCATTAATATCTTCTTCGAGACTACATTCACGACTTATGTGCATGACATTAATATGATTGAGGCATTGTTTTTATTAGCCCTTTAACCTTGGCCACCCTATACTTGTATCCTCTTCTTGTAGCCCGTTTGAGCCTTAATTGCCTTTTCTTTGAAAGCTCCACAAAAGCATACCGAGCCTATATGATCATTCTACCCATCCGGGGATTAGGATAGTTGAATTGTTATGCTAGAATGGATCTTAGTCAAGCTTGGGGGAAGTTACTTGTATGGTGATTAAAGTGTATTAAAAGTTTGTAATGGGTATCCTATCCTTCATTCTTCTTATGCTTCTTCTTCTACAAAAAGTGTTGGAAAAAAAAAAAGAGAAAAAAAAAATCAAAATCGAAAAAAGAAAGAAAGAAAGAAAATAGCATTGAAATAAAAGAAGAAGAAGCAATCATATAAAAGGAAGGAGACACTATCATATGTAAGGGTTAAGTTGTATGGGTTGAAGGTTTGTAATTTAATTGAAGGGTATTTTCGTTTGGTGTTATCTTGGTAAGATCCTCTTCCCCGGATTTAGCTCCTCATAGCCTAAATATTCCTATGCCTTATGTTATACCTTGGCCTCATTACAACCTTGGAAAAGACCTCATGATTTTTGTTATGTGCATAGTCTATAGTAGTGGAGATTAAGAACACTGTTGCAAGCTTATGGTAGTTTAACATTTAAAGTTGAGGATTTATATTGAGTGAAACACATACCCAAACACATGAGTGAAGTGATCTCATTTCTTTATCCTTGTGAGGACTAGAGTGGAAGAACTAACTTGATTTAATGTATTGGCTGTGAGTCATGTTATGATGGTTTTGTCTAATGTTTAGTCCTTCATGAATGTTTTCAACCTTATCATATTTTGTGGATTTCTTGATTGTGTACTTGCTTGAGGACAAACAAGGGTTAAGCTTGGGGGAATTTGATAACACCTAATTTATACATATTTTAGGTGTCTAGTTGCATATTAGATTAGGTCATTCTCATACATATTTTATATATTTTATAGGTAATTTTGCATTATTTTGTATTCGGAGTCTACACTCGTACTTTTATGTATTTCAGGTATTTTTAGGCTAAATAATATAAGACGAGGAGAAGGATGGAGTTGCTGAATTGTGGAGTGCACTGTGAACACGATGCTTGATCCAAAGGGCCGTGCACATGGGCTTAATTCAAGAGGAGTGGGTCGGCCCATTACAAACAAGAAAGTTAGCAGCAGTAGATGACATGGCAATGATGACAATAAATGGAGGAGGAGGTTACGTACACTTTATGAGGTTTTGGGGGGTTAGACTTTTTGGGGGGAGAGAGTTCTAGTTTTTGTTTTAGTTTTGTTCTTCTTGTTGGAGGAGCACCGCAGACCGAGATTTTCATGTGGAATTTCTAGCCCTCGTTTGATTCGAAGACGGTGTTTATTGTTCTAGCTTTCGTTTGGATTATTTCATCATTGAGACTAAGTGTCCTTTATCTCTTGTTTTTATTGAATAATTCATATATATCGTTGGCTAGTTTAATCTGTTTTGCATCTTCGATCATGCTTGGCTAAATTCCTAGTTCTAAGGTTATGGTGATCCAGACAATGCGTAAGTAATTGGAATTATATGTTTGCCTGAATTGAAATATTATTTGATTCGTTCCTAGATGCTTTATGCCCATTCTTGTTTAGGCGGATTGGATCCTGTTAGGGTTTGAGACTGAAAGGTGAAAACGCTAATAGGTAGTCAGGTAGAGTTTGAGATTGAAAGGTGATAGCTTTTACCGGAATCCTAGGAATTGAACCTGAGTATTATTTGTGCGAAAGCGACTTAATTACTCTTGAGGATACTAAATCATCATAGATGTTCTTGGTTTAGACTGATTTAGCGGAGCGCGACAGCGAATGTTATTTCAGTTTATTCCTAGACTCTAAGAGCGTTAATGGGTTTGAGTGAGATTAGCTCTGCGCGACAGCGATTGTTAATTAGTTCAAACATGTTCACTATCGTCTGAAAGGAGTTAGTAGATTACCTTAGATGACTTACCTTCAATTAATTGGACTAGATTCAGGCAGAGTGTGATTATATTTATTGAAGCATTGTTGCGGTGATCCTTAACCTTAGACACATTTATCTATATATCTTTATCTGTTTTCTTTGTTATTCTTAGTTAGCTTGTTCGTCTTCCTCCATATCTATTTGACCTAATTCGCTGGTAGCGTTTCAATTAGTATTACATTGGTCTCTGTGGGATCGACACTTGACTACTATAACTGACCCCGTACACTTGCGGGTACGTTTTAGCCACATCAAATATTTTTCTTAGATATGGAATACGAAAAGATTTTAGCTTAATTTAGACAAATTTTGGTTGTTGGGATATTACTGTTTGTACGCGTTACATACTGGGAATATTACATCGACTACTTCCTCAAACCCTAAATTAAACTAAAGACATAAGTTATGAGTACAAATTAAATTTTGTACTCGTAACATATGCGTCCTACGCTTAAAGACTCCTCAGGTGACAAAGTTTCTTCAATATGAGCTTTTTTATCAAACTGTTTTTTCCTAAAAATTCTTCTTTTAGTTGTAAAATCTGGCTTCACTTTCAATTCAAATGCAAGACTCTTGGCTATGATCATGCTTGACTCAAACCCTTCATTTCTAAACTTACGAAAACATTTCATTGCACATCCAACTTGCTTCATAGTTGTGTCAATACAAATAGATTTAGTTTGCAACTTCTTAATAATCGTATTAATTACAAATAAAACTTCATACCATATAACCATACCAAATGAAAACTCAAAATTCTCAAGAGAATTCATTAAACTTTCAGCTTCACTCTTTGACTTAGCATCATTAAGACTAATGCAAAGTTCACCTAAAGCATAATTATTTGTTGAGTTTGAAATCTAATAGCTTCGACACTTTTAATTCGACTCTTCCGATGGGTATTGCATACAGATTTTGAAGTGAAGTTCCCTAAAAATCAAGTAAAATCTTTCACCTTTTGGTAGAACTAGAAAATAATACATAAATGCTTTGTACAATCCCCCAAAAAAAAGCATGCACATGTGTCATATCACTAAGAGTAAGATTAAGACTATGGCAAGCACATGACATCTATAATGCTCTAGGATTTATTTCAAGTAATCTCTTTTGCACACCTTGGGTGTTTTCCCTTCATATTAGATCCATTGTCATAACCTTGGCCCCTCACATTACCAATACCAAGATCAAGTGACTTACATACAACATGTAAACAATTAAAGAGGTGATTTCAAAGAGGAAGATGATAGTGTGAACAAAGAAGAGTAATTTATACTCCCTCTGTCCCCTTATATAAGCTCTATTTCATTTTTCAACACTATTCACAATTCGAGGGAATCTTCTCGATTTCTTCCAATATATAACGAAAATTAAAATATGATCATATGGAGTCTTGTTTGATTCGTCTCAATGATTACTTTAACAATATCAAATTTTTATATTTTTTACTCATAAACAATTATAGATATTAACGAAACAAAACGCGCATCGACATCCGAACCGATGTCAAATGAGGCTTATATAGTAGGACTGAGGGAGTAGTACTATATAAAGCTGGAATCGAATTTCTTCCCGTTGGTAATCAATCACCAGAGTAAAAGTTTATGGGAAATGAAGGAGGAAGGTATAGTATAGGAGAGGAAGAATTCGAAGGTCTGTTGAGTTGTTTTAGGTTCTAGGTTAGGTAGTGTACGTGAGTAGGTCTGCAATTGATTTGGGAAAGGTAATATTGACAATTTCCAATAATAATTTATCAAACTGGACTATTCAAAAGGTCGGGCATGGTTCTCCTATCGACAATGAAAACACGTACAATGGATCTCTTTCGTGTTTTGATCAATAGGAGAAACCATGAAACCTGATAGACATAACAACAACGTTTGTTTTTCTACTCATCATCGTACATATCCTCCGCAATGAGATGCTAGACCCAAGTCACCAACCTTTTAATTTTATTCAGCATTTACCGTATGTATATATATATAGTTAAAACCAGTACGCGCATGATTCGAATCTAGGAGGGGCTAAATTATATATTAATTAAAATTAATAAAAACACCACATTTTATGAGGGGTTATATTAGAAAATACGCTATTTTGGCCTAACGTATGCTGTCGTGGTTAAAACTAAACTTGATGAGTAAGTGAGAGAGTGTGGCTCATTGGCCCCTTAGAAGTTTTGAATAATAAAAACTAGCCCCTTCTAGTTTTAATTAGTTTTGTTGTAGCCCCACGCTCTTCTTTTCTCAAACGCTCTCACGCTCTTCTTCCCTTTCGTCCCTTTCGTCCTACTCCTCGATCAACTGTCACATTTTCTCAAACGCTCCCTTTCGTCCTCCTCCCCGATCGTCCTCCTCCTCCTCCTCGACCGTCCTCCTCCTCGACAGTCCTCCTCGTCAACCGTCCTCCTCCCCGATCGACTGTCACGCTTCTGATTTTGCCCAAAATTCGTCGAGGATTTTGCCCTAAATTTCGCCCTAAAGTCGACATCTGATTTTGCCCGAAAACCCTACAAGCAAGGATTGATATGGCTCCATAGTGGTCGATGATATGATACAAGCAAGGATTTCGCCCTAATTTAGTTGCGGCTAACAAGGTATGTGATTCTGACAATCTATGTTTACATATAGATCGAAATCAGCATGTCTATATTAGTATATTGGGAACGTTAAAATCAGAGTGATACTTATTGTCAGGCATTAGTGCAATCTGCACTCAAAAATTAAGGTTTAGCCATTTTAATTAGGATTCCATGGAACAAGCCTAATGCAAATGGATCCATATTAGTATATTACTACTAGTAAAAAAAATGGTGACACTTTTTACACTGTAGTAGAAAAATAGTGACACTTTTTATAACATGAATGAAACATTTTATTACTACAATGCCACTTTTTAAAACTTCAATGACACTTTAGTTCATAGTTGATTTGATCATGTGTGTTAATGACACTTTTAATCCATGTTGTTCTTATAATGACACTTTTAATGACACTCAGTGACACATTTTATTACTGCAATGACACTTTTTATAAGATCATTGACACTTTAGTTCATAGTTGCTACCTGTCTAATGACACTTTTATGAACTAATGCAGGTTTAAATATGGATCCAGTTGAGTGTAAATATTTCCTTAATCCAGGAGAGCGTTTTGATGCGAGGATTAACTTTTTTCATCAAACGAATATCTTTGACATTATAAGATCCCATCTTGGAGAGCCTGAGTGGGAATCCTTATGCAACGGTTGCCTAGGTCCAATAGTTAAACTTGGGACGAATCTGAAGTTGAATGCTCAGTTAATTCATTATGTCTTGTCGAATGAGATTAAAACTCAAAAGGAGAAAGAAATGTGGTTTTTGGTGAAGGGATATATTGCTCGTTTCTCATTAGTCGAGTTTGCTGCTGTAAGTGGAATTGGTTGTGATGCTGCAAATTACCCTCCTCCGTCAGATTCCATTTTTGATATGAACGTTGTTCTTGGTAGGAACAAGTGCAAGTATTTTGATCTTCTTCAAATGTTTATTGACGAGAATGATCAGTCAAAAAAACTGTCTTTTGCTCATGTTCTGATTCTTGATGCAATGTTGTTTTCTAAGCAAGGAGCTCATCATATTGAGCCAGATTGGTTTGCTCGTATGTGTGATATGGATTATTTTCATAGTTATCCATGGGGGAGGGAGGCCTATACCTGTCTACTCAAGTCTCTTAAGCTTTTTAATCATGGCCCACGTGATAAAGGAACAACTATATCTGGCCGATTTGGATACAATCTTCTAGGGTATCCACTTGCTTTTCAAGTATTACTAATGACAGTTTGTTTCTCTCTATTTCATGTTATTTTTTTGACACTTCTAGAGACAGATATCAATGACACTTCTAGTTTGCTGACTATTATTCTCTTTGCCTTTCAGGTGTGGATATTGGAGACGTTCCCAAATTTTGCTGAGGTTGTTCATGCGGTGTGCAAACCTGAAAGAATTGTTCCATACTGTCTTCGTTGGAGTAGTATAGATAAAGAAAAGCTAGCAACAACGCTGCAGGTTCTTAAGGATGCCAACAGTCCAGGATTTGTATGTATCTTTTTTGTAATTTGAATATTTCAAAGAATTTCAGTTCACTACTTTGATGACTAATATGGGTTATGACACTTTTCCTTTTTTTTGTTTCCTCAGCGTTTTGTTCATCCGTCGCGTGATGTGTTACAACAATTCAAGTCTTGTGAAATTATGTTTGAAAAGCATGATTCCACCTTTGATGCAGTAGCTGAAAGTTGGATTTCTGGTCAAGAATGTGATGTGAGAAAAGGTGTATATCATGAAGACATTGAAGCTAATGGTGAAGAAACTGATGATGATGATGATTTTGTATCACCACCACCAAAGAAGCTATGCCTTGGTGAAAGACCTCATCTCCGTAGAAAGTCAATAGCTAATAAGAACTCTCCACAAAAGGTCAACAACAAAAAGGAGATGAAGGAAAAGGAGAAAAAAAAAAAAAGGTTAGTTGACTCTTTTCTGCTAACTACTGTCTTTGTAATGACATTTTCACTTTCTAATGACACTTCGAAAACAGAGAGTCAAAGTTTATTTCAATGACAATGTCCTAATATTATAGTGACACATTAAATTTTTATATAATGATACTTTCTAATTACCTACTCTTTGTTAGTGTCATTAAGCTTTTATATAATGACACATCTACTGTTATACTATTGTTTGTAATCTTGTAGTGACAATATCGTTATCATATGTGTTTGTGTGCAGCGAACTTCACCCCCTCCCTCTAATGACACTTCCAGTAAGGAAAAAGGGAATGAATGTATTCCAAAATGGGGACAAATTCTAGTTGATAGCATGAAGGTTCAAGAAAGGGCTATTAGAGATATTCAATATTCTTCTCATGATACTAAGGCAAGATTGAGATGCTGCAAAAGGATGTTAAAATGATTCGTAACTTGCTCTTGAATAGAACACAATCTACTAGTGATGAAGAAGATGATGATGAAGTGATGGAGGTGAATCAAGTTCAAGGGAAATCACAAGCGAAAGATGTAGTATCTGAAGATGAAGAAGATGATAATGTAGTGACGGAGGTGAATAAAGTTCAAGATAAATCACAAGCGAAAGATGTCGTATTGGAAGATGCTAGAGGTGTGTTGACACTTTTTAATTTATTAATGACACTTTTTAATTTATTAATGACACTTTATATTTACTAATGACACTTCAGATTCTGAGAAAACAACGGCCGGTCAAAAAGTAGTTGACGTCGTAGTACATGAAGATGATAATGGTTTGTTGACATTTTTCAGTTAATCCTTCTAATGACACTTTATATTTGCTAATGACACTTTATATTTACTAATGACACTTCAGATACCGAGAAAACAACAGCCGGTCAAAACAGTGGTTGACACCGTAGAACCTGAAGATGATAATGGTTTGTTGACATTTTTCAGTTAATCCTTCTAATGACACTTTATATTTGCCAATGACACTTTATATTTGTCAATGACACTTTATATTTACTAATGACATTTCAGATTCCGAGAAAACAAAGGCCGATCAAACAGTGGTTGACACCGTAGTACCTGAAGATGATAATGGTTTGTTGAAATTTTTCAGTTAATCCTTCTAATGACACTTTATATTTGCTAATGACACTATATATTTACTAATGACACTTCAGATACCAAGAAAACAATGGTCGGTCAAACAGTGGTTGTTCAAGTTGAAGAGAAAACAAAGGCTGATCAAACAATGGTTGTTCACGTTCTAGGTGTGTTGATAATATTCAGTTAATCCTTTTAATGCTCTAATGACACATTATTGTTAATGACATTCCATTTCTAACAGTTGATCATGTTCAAGAGAAAACAGAGGCCAAAGATGAAAATGGTGGTGAGAAGCGAGAAGAGGGCAAAGAAGAAAAAACAGATCTGCAGGAAAATAATGAGGAGCAAGATGCAAAAATTGATGAGTCATTGAACGAGGGTGTTCCAGATTCTCCTATTATAAGGAAGTCCACAAGAGCTTTAAAAGAAAGTCATTGTCTTCTCCCTCCATATACTGCTGAAAAGAACAAAAAGTTGAAGATTGTCAAGAAGAAGCATATACCACTTACAAGGAGACCAAAATGCTCCTTCTATGACCAAAATACTCGTAAAGCACTTCATGACTTTTGTAGAAACAAGTAAGTAATTTTGTCTGTACCAAATATCATTACGATTATGACTTTAAGCAAGTTGCCTATTGATTCAATTGTTTGACAACTTTCTCTTTTTAACAATAGTTCAAATCCAGACACTACCTGGCGTGGACATGATGTGGAACATAAGTTGAAATTCTTTGTGGAGATTTTGACACATAAAAGCTGGATACGGGATGATGTAAGTTTTTTTGTTTCATATGCAGTGACATTTTGGATGCATTACTGATTAACGTTTTAATTGCTGATTTTTTTTCCAGCATTTTAGTGAGGTTCTTTTTCTCTTCTGCAAGCACATCAATGATTGTCCTAATGTTTACGAGAAATGTGTCATTATGGATTGGCTTTGATACAAGGAGTTTGATTCCCAAAAAATAGAGAATTACACATCTGGTGTAGATGTTATCCCAGGCAGATTTACAGAATATTTTGATGGTTCTCGTCCGTTTCATTTTGGGAAATCTTGGTATGATGGTGTGACAAAGGTATATTGCCCACTTTTTATTGACACTTTGGTCAATGACACTTCTTTATTTTTTATCTGTTCCTTCAAGTTAGTGGTTGTTTAATGACAATTGTTGCAAAGTTTTAATTACAAACTTTTTGCAGGTATATACACCATTTAATTTGGATAATTACCATTGGATCGGATTAGAGATCAATTTGCCAAAGGTTGAAGTCAAGGTATTGGATAGTATTCCTGATTTGTACAAAGACGAAGAGATTGCAAAATTTCTTCAACCTCTTCTAGATTTTATCCCCTGTTTGCTGCGTGATTCTGGGAGATTCACTCATCTTGGAGAATTTCAAGAGTCTTTTACTTGGTACAGAGATCTCAATCTTCCTAGAGACAATTTAGGGTAATTCACTTCCTCACCCAATATACTTTCTAGATGTGATTATCAGTTCTTTTGTGACACTAATTTAATTTCCCTTTTTTTTTTAGGGGTTTTTGCAGGAAACCACCCGTTATTTGTCGAAATTTGCAGGTAACCACCCGTTATAAACGTATTTATTCTAAACCACCCAAATTCTATACTTTTCTTACAATTCACCACCCGTAAACAGTTTCCGTCCAAGTTGTCGTTTGAGTCTGTGAAATGACCATTATACCCCTTGTTTTTTAACCAAATGAAGGGTAAAAATGTCATTGTAATATCCGATGAATCTGACGAGAATTTGAAAGATATTTTCAATTTCTCGTATGACTCCTGCAATCTATCATTAAGGTAAAACTTCATCCTTAGGTAAAATGTTCATCAGGAAAGGGGCGAACTCTCGATCGGCGATTGGAGATTGATCGAAGAATAGGATTCTCGCAATTGAAGATCGAAGCTTTCCTCTCAGGAATCGAAGAACGAAGCTTTCGTCGCAGGAGTCGTGGTAAGTAATCCTCAAACCAATGTAGTCCGCAATTAGGGTTTATTCGAAAACGAATATTAGGGCCTTTACGTTCTAGAATTAGGGCTATATGTAATCGAATTGGGGCTAGGTTGTTCTGTACGTGAGTTTTGGTTATCTAATTTGTTGAAGTAAGTTAAGTGAATTAGGGATTTCGAATTAGGGGATTCAAATTAGGGATTTCTTTCGAATTAGGGTTGTTGTTAAATTTGTGTGTAAAAATCATCTGATAATGTGCAGGATCATGTCATCTGAATCTCAATCCTATTCTTCACACAATGGTAGCATATTTTGTCATTGCAATATGAGGCCTGTAATTCTTACAGCTTATACTCCAAAGAATTATGGAAGGAAATTTTTAAGATGCCCATCAAGATGCTGCAAATTTTTTCAATGGATTGATGCTCCATTGGAGCCCAATGCCAGTGACATAATTCGGAAATTGGAAGAGAAAAATCTGAGCTCAAAGCAACAGTGAAGGCCAAAGATAAGCAGATTGGGAGGTTGTGGTTGCTTGTATTTGTATTGGTTGCTGAGATTGTATTTTTTAGGTTTTATAAGTAGGGCTAATGTGTTATCTTAGTATCTTTGAGACATGACAAAATGTTGTATGAATCTTATTTGTAAGTCTTATCTAAGTTTCAATTTATGAATTATGTAAGTCTTAATATTGCATCAGATTGCAAGTTTGAATTTGGCTTATAAAATGGTACATTGGTTGCATGAAAAGGTGCACTGGTAAGCTGCAGGTGCATTGGGTTTTGCTTGGTCAAAAGTAGGTTAATACACACATACTGATGTTCAGGTGCATTGGTTATTGTTTGACCAAAAAATAGTTAATGCACATTTGTAACCCTAGTTGTTAACTATATATATGGAGTCTTCCTACAGTTTGGTTTCATTGTGTGACTTGTTCGAACAAGCTCAAGGGGAAGAGAGGTTGGGTTTGCTGAAGTTTTTTTGAAATGGCTCAAAATGTTGATCCTGAGGTGATTGTATTGAGTTCAAACAATTCATCATCTGATGAGTTCTCTGATTGGAGTTCAACCGAGGAGTCTTCTGATGTCGAGGAGATCAACAATCCAGAAAATCGACATATAGTTGAAGTAGGAGGTGGAGGCGAAGCAGCACTTGAAAGAGCACGCAGTTGCCCATGTGACAAGAAGAAGAGTTTCATTGTTTCAATGAAGAAATCGTTTGTTGAGGACGATTGTCGACTAGTACTTTCTTATCTCTTGTCTTATAAATTGGTGTTATACTTGTTTGATATTGACATTATTTTGTTGTGTGCAGCCACTCCCTTACAAGCATGCAGATAGGTTTATGAAGAGATTCAAAAAAATCAAGCTATCAAATGGTTATCATCATTGGCCTGTACTTGTGAAACATAGCAACAATGCATATAGGTTGGGAAAAGACTGGAGGACTTTTGTTGAAGAAAACAACATGCGCAAGGATGATGTGTGCTTGTTTGAGCTATTGGGCGTAGGACATGACGGTGCTGTCTATGATGTCAAGATCTTCAAGTCTTGAACAATTGGGTGTTCTATCCTTCTAGGTGTTTCTCTGCTTGTTTTTAAGTGTGCTTTGTTAGCAACAATGATTTTTTTTATGTAAGCTTGGTAATGCAACGTATTCCAGATATTTCACCTAATCAAACCAAAATGACATAGAAAGTAGTCTGACATAATTAGATGCAAATTTTTTCCAAACTAAGATATGGTCATTTTGTTCCACGTGAGCTTGATCTTGTCGATGTGCCAACTTGTGATCTTGTTGTAGTTCCAGACCTGGATGCAACTTGTGATCTTGTTGTAGTTCCAGTGGTAGGCTTCTTAGAATGTCTCGGAGGATGGAACTTCCTGGCAGTAGTAGGTCTTAGAGCATCAACCTGCGATAAATAAGTAGGCCTCAGTAACAATGAAATAAGTAGGAAAATCAGTGCAAAAATCAAAATGGCACTCACATTATTAGAAGTTGGTGCTTGGGGTGACTGTGTAGATGGAGGTTGTGTCATCTCTTGGAGAAGGAGTGCATCCTGCCAAAATAAAATGAAGTAATGGTCAACCAAAACAATGAAGTATTGGGAACCATAGTAAGCAATGAAATTACCACATCATAATCTTCAACATTTCCCATCTGCACTGTTTCATCAGGGACTGGAGTTGCTCTTGTAGGTGATGTTGGATCTAGCCTCAGCTATAACAAAAAAAAAATCCCTCCAGTGTGTTAAGAAACATTATACATTCAAAAATTTATGAAATAATCCCATATCAACCAACATTACCTGCCCCATGAATGACATACACTTCTAAAGTATGATCATTCCCTACAGATTCACACCACTGCAATATATCACTGTCTCCTATGATCTGTTTGATCCCCCTTTGCAGTGGCATACCAGACCTTGCATACCATAGTTCCTTAATATCTTCAACTCCCACAGCCTCCTTAATGAAATCCTCTAGTTCAATCTTAGAAATTAAATCAGGATCTACATTATCCTTCTTATAAATCTTATTTCTCCTATAAGACAATCTGCCTCTTGAGACATATTTGGACCCAAATAAAATGTCCCATCATAAAAGAACTTGATGCTAACACTCATCTGGAGCCATAAGACAAACAATAAACAATTAACATTTAATAACTATACATATCTATACTATAATAACTAAGGCATAGGATTTCCATGATTTGTTTATACTATATTGGCACATATATCGAAATTCATCATCCACATCATCTATCTACACATGCTTGAAAGCTGAAAAAAGATTCCAAAACAAAGAAATGAGACCATGATCACATGCTTCAAAGCTGCAAAAAATATTCCATATCCACTTACTTCCAAAGCATTGAATTCAAGTCAACAACCACTACCAACAACCATTCAAACATCCATTCAATTGAAAAATCTGAAACAAACACTAATTGAAACCAGCAAACCCTTAAATCATCTCATAAGAGAGACAGGGAGAGTGAGAGAGAGAATTACCTTCTGTTGAACACCCTTGGTTGTTCTACGTCTTCAATCGAAGCTCAAACCTCCAGAAATGGCCTCGTCTTCTCCCTCGATCGAAACCCCCAAATTCTGCCTTCTGAAACCCTAGATCTCCGTCTTCAATACAAACCCGATATGATGCCTTCTCAAGCCCTAAACCTCCAACCTCAATCGCAACCCATAAATTCCCCCTTTTGAAACCCTAAACCTCCATCCTCAATCGCAACCCAGAATTAGAACAAGAAAACCCTAAATCTTCTCCCTCAATCGCAAGCCCCTTTCTCACCCAAAATCGACAGATTCCGAGCTCGCACAACCTATCTCCCTTCGTAATCTCGCACAACCACCTATCTCCCTTCGTAATCTCGACGAGATCGAACTCAATCGCCAAGAAATCGGATCCCCAAATGTAAAAAGTAATTTTGAAATTAGGTTAAAAGTTTCAATCGACACTTTCTCGCGATATAATGAAACCGGGTTGGGAATGGGTTGGCAAATCCGGTTATTTGGTTAAAAAACAAGGGGCATAATGGTCATTTCACAGACTCAAACGGCAACTTGGACGGAAACTGTTTACGGGTGGTGAATTATAAGAAAAGTATAGAATTTGGGTGGTTTAGAATAAATACGTTTATAACGGGTGGTTACCTGCAAATTTCGACAAATAACGGGTGGTTTCCTGCAAAAACCCCTTTTTTTTATCCTACAGTGGTAATTGTGGAATCTATACTATCAAGTACATAGAGAAATTGGTTTTTGGAGCAGATTTGGATGACAGCCGTGTAAGAGCACATCGGGAGAAGATAGCGATTGATATCTTCAGGCGTCAATGGTCCTGGGGTGCTTTACCACGAGAGTAGTGTAATGACAGTATCAATGACACATTGTAATGGTGGTTTTAGATGACTTGACACGTTGTAATGGTGGTTTTAGATGACTTGACAATATCAGTGACACGTTGTAATGTTGGTTTTAGATGACTTGACAATATCAGTGACACGTTGTAATGGTAGTTAATTTCACTACATATCAGTGACACTTTGTATTGACAAAAACCTTTTAATGACACTATTGTGCATTGGCTATGACACTTTTTGCATTTTTATTGGTTAATCTCACTACATATCCGAACACTTTGTATTGATGAGAGCCTTTTAATGACACTATTGTACATTGGCTATGACACTGTTGTGATGACATCAATACGAAGTGTCATTAAAACAGTAATGAAGTTGTATGTCACTATCCTGCAGATTGACAATATATTTACACAAAAATCAGTAAAGTTGCAGATAATCATTGTTGCAAAAAATCAATAAAGTTGCAACTGCACATCAGGACAAAATTCAGTAAACATCAATAAACTGTAATCCCTGCACAAGAAGCTTCCACTATTATGTCCAGCTGCACATCAGGACAAAATTCAGTAAACATCACAAAAATCTGTAAACTTGCAGCATGTCTTAATAAACTGTAATCCAAAAAGTGTCAATAAAATGTAATCCATGCACAAAAAGCTTCCACTGTAAATCCATTTGCATTAAGCTTCCACTGTTGCTACTTGATGTTGTGTTCTTGCACGTCTTCTTGTTATGTCCAGCTATCCCACATAATCCACTGTTGCTACTTGATGTTGTGTTCTTGCATGTCTTCTTGTTATGTCCAGCTATGCCACATAATCCACAGTTGACTGTTTTTTTCCTTCATTTTGTGATGATTGCTTTTATAAACTCTCCTTCTGAGGGAAGCCTTCGCTTTCTTCGTCTTCAAGCTTCTTTGTATATTTTGGTGGGAGAATTATAACGTTACTAATACACTCAGGAACAACCCACTCAGATTTCATGGGAACCGGGTATATTGTTTCCTTGTACGTCATTTGCCAACTCTCAGACTGATAATAGGGACTCAAAAAATCAGTAATTCTCCCATTAGCTTTTCGAATGGCTCTCATGGCATGTGGACATGGTATTTTTTTCAAATCAAAAACCTTGCAGCTGCACATTCTTCTAGACAGATCAACAACTCCAGTGAAGCTCCCACCAGATATTTCATATTCAACTCTGTTTAGTTGCTTTGCTTCATATCTCTTTGACTCTTTGTATCTTGCTTCTACAACTTCCTTCACATGTGGTGGCAATTCTCCATTGTGCTTTACCGACAGTTCTCGACGCTTGTTAAACCAATTTGATACTACTTGGTATGATCTAGCCTCTCTCAAAACTATAAACAAACATAAGTGTCATTATAAATTTAAGAATACTGCAAGAACACATACATATCTGAGTTTATAAATTATAAAAATGTCATTTTAAATTATAATATTCACTGTAAGAAAACATGGAGACAGAAGTGACACTCAGTGACACTCTAATGACACTCAGTGACACTCTAATGACACTTTAATGACACTTTCTGAGTGACACTCTAATGACACTCAGTGATACTCAATGACACTCTAATACAATCAGTGACACTCTAATGACACTTTCTAAGTGACACTCTAATGACACTCAGTGATACTCAGTGACACTCTAATGACAATCAGTGACACTCTAATGACACTCTAATGACAATCAGTGGCACTCTAATGACACTTTTTGAGTGACACTCGGTGACACTTTTTGAGTGACACTCGGTGACACTTTTTGAGTGACACTCGGTGACACTTTCTGAGTGACACTCGGTGACACTCTAATGAAAATCAGTGACACTTTAATGACAATTTCTGAGTTACACTCTAATGACAGTCAGTGACACACAGTGACGCTCTAATGACACTCTTGCGATAATCATTGTTGCAAAAAATCAATAAAGTTGCAGTTGCACATTGTTTGTAGCGAAATTACCTACAAGAAGATAACTAAGCAATTCTAGGGCAAAGATCAAATAGTACGGTATAATCTCAACACTCAAGAACAATATGGAATGAGAGAAGAATTTAGGGTTGAAGCTTGAACTTAGTATTACTCGTAATGGTGGCTGAATGCTTACAAAGCAGGCGTTAGCCTTTATTTATAGGCTAACCCTAATAATATCTTTAAGGAAACGAGCTCTTATCTCTTCCTTTTATCTAAATAACGATATAACAAACAAGGTAAAAGATATTCTTTACCGTATCTTTTACCAATTACAAGAATATATTAAGGAATAAGATAAAATATGCTCGGCCGACCTAATCTTCAAGATAAACGAGACCTTTGCCACGTCTCGTCACGTCGACGACATCCTTCACTTCTCTCGTCGCGTCGACACAGTCTTCCTACGCGTAGCTCTTCACGCGTTCCACACTCGTCGTATTTTTAGGCACAAACAATACCCCTAAGGCGTCTTACAGGGCTTAACGTCTAGTAGAGTTGGGAGACGCCTTCTTTCTTCAAGGAATACGTCTTCATTACACTAGGAACGCGTTGATGATTACGTCACTTGAATTTTTAATATCGTCGCAGAGCTTCAACCATCATTCCTCTTCAATTATTTCCATGTGGCAGACGAGAGGCTTCGTTATCTGTGCCGATAGCGTTCAATCGCAACGGCTAGTTTCTCAACGGCTATAATGTCGTTCAACTTTCCCCCATATTCTTTGCGATCTCTTGGGCTATATAAAGAGGAGACCTTCATTCTCTTCCTACTCCCTCTACAACTCATCTACTCTGACTATTTCTTGCTTTCTCGCTTGCTTACGCTCAAAAAGATCATTTGCTTCTCCCTTCTTCAGATTTCTCCTTCATTTCTCCTTTTAGCTTCCAAAAATGGCTTCTTTCTACGTACCAAAGTTCATCCTGAAGGATTTTGATTGCAAATCGACGGAGGCACGTGACGTCGAGAGACTGAGATCGTTGGCGAATCTTGGTCCCGAGGTGTAGATTGAGATACCTCCTCAAGGGGTATTTGCCGATGCACATCGACCAGGGTGGATCGCGGTATATGAATACCCTTTCCTTACTGGTCATCGGTTTCCTTTCTCGCCGTTGACGAAGACGTTCATACTTACACTAGGAGTTGCCATAGGTCAGCTTCTGCCGAGTGTCTGGAGAATCTTTGGTGCTCTAGACGATGTAAAAGAAAAACATGGCGTCGAGATTGTCGTCGACGATCTTGCTTATTCCTTAAACGTTCAAACTAAAATGGTTGGGAGAGTAGGTCTTAAATCAAGACCTAAGGCGGCTAGGATCGCCATCGAGGGAAGTCAGGTTGATCGTCATTGGGCCGACTTCTTCTATTTTGTCAAAAAATCGACTCTTGGTGAGGAGTGTTCTTGGTTGATCGAGTGCTGGAATCCTGCGAGTAAGTTTGCTTTTTCTTTCGGATCTTTGTTGCACATGTCGTCATTCGTTGATTGCTGCTCTGGAGGACGAGAAGGCTAAGGTGGAGAAGAAGCTTGCTTCCGAGCTCAAGGAGGTGAAGCTTTATTGGTCTTGGCTTTCTCGTGTGGAAGTCATTGAGCAGTATGCCGCTGGTAAATACCACGGTTGGGATCCAGTGAAGGAACGGAGG
The DNA here is from genome assembly GCA_029168935.1 of Oxyria digyna. Taxonomy (NCBI): domain Eukaryota; kingdom Viridiplantae; phylum Streptophyta; class Magnoliopsida; order Caryophyllales; family Polygonaceae; genus Oxyria; species Oxyria digyna. Next base: position 7,689,421 of record JAPVLV010000010.1, on the reverse strand, counting down.
GAGTTTCAGGAAGTGTTCGAGGAGCTCCCTGAAGGCGTCGAGGCAGGACCTACGCTTATGAATCCTCCGGCGAATCCTCACGTTATGGAGGATGATGTCCCTCATCTTAACGAGGTCGATCCTAATGATGGCGTCGAAGATGACGGTGATGCTAGTGAAGAAGACGTCGTGCAAGATACTGAAGACGAGGGAGAGGATGAACATGAGTATGAGGACGCGGACGGCTCCTCCTCGGGCTCTTCTGGGTCTGATAGCGATTTTGTAATTTTCTTTTTTGTTTATGCGTCGCCGATCTTCCTGGCGTTTTCTTGTAAATACTTTTTGTTCTCGTCCTTCATGATGGGCCTTTATAATATAACGTCGTATTTGGAAATGCTTACTTGTTGATGAAGGTGTTTTCGAGATCTTTTATGTTTGGAGTATGTCGTTGCGTCCAGTCTTCCTTCTGTTGATGATGGCGTATTTGTCCGTGAGTTACGCGAGTGACGAATCGATCTTTTTTTAATCGACCTTTGTCTTTTCCAATTTCTTTAACTTGGGGGTGTTTCTTGACTTCCTTATCTTCTTACGGGCAGGTGGTCTCGGTCTTGTTTTGACGCGTATCCTATGCATTCCTCGACTTTGGGTGTGTTTTCATGTCTCCTCGAGTAGTCCTACCCATTTTGGTAGGTTTGACCTAGACTCCTTGTAGACTAGGTTAGAGCTATCAAAGATTCTTGGACTCTTCTTTACGTATTGTATATCGTACATTGTTTCTTGTATCTTACGCGTCATTCTTTGCGTTGCGGACATCTTAGGAGTTTACCCTTTCTTTGGCCTTGATTCCTTACGTACTTTGCTTTGGTGCGTGTACCTTGCTTCGCGTGGGTGTAGAACCTTTGACTTTTAACTTTTGTGACCCTCTACGCGTAGCTCGTTTGTGAGTACGTAGGTTTGGTCCTATGGCTTTTGTATTTGCTACTTTATCTTTCAAGGTGTGGTTTTCTACCCCTAGTGTGATATTTTGTTCTTGGTGAACGTCTTAGAGGATTTTTCGTTACTTGATGGGGCGATATGGTCATTGTGGCTGCTTTAGTTACGTTGTCGGCTTACATGAAGGTTGGGTCCAGCATTTCCTCCGAACCCTGAAGCGAGTGGCGGACATAGGTCAGCGTGTGATTTTATCAGCTTATGACGTTACCCCTTACTTTTAAGGTGGGTCCGTTGCCTCACGCTAGCGTTAGGTCGACGTCGAACTCTTTTAATCGATGGGCCTATTCATCGTGTGGTGTCCGATTTCTAGATTGTTAGGACTTACGATGTCGGTGGACGCATCCCTGCCGGTTTGGCGTTTTGCCCGTGGATTCATGACTCTCAGAGGGGCCGTGGAAGGCGCAAGTACGCGTTCCTGGAGAGTGGTCGTGGCGATAGGTTTCCCTTCTTCGCTCAGAGGGCCGTGCCGGTTTCGTGAGGTGTCGGGCTTCATTCCCCATTACCATTGCCACACGTCACTAACAATCATGGGAAGCGTCGACTCGGAGTCGGCGGTTTGGCTAACGTTGTCTACGCGTAGATGGAGCCTTGAACGCGTAGGCTAACGAAACTCCTCCCCGGAGCGGATTTTCGCCGCGGCCTTATTAATCTTGATGTTACGTCATAGACAGATAGCAAGTAATTTGGAAATGGAACAACTCGGCATACTTTAACACGTCGGAGAAAAAGGAGTGTACTCATATATTAATAAAGAAAACGCATCATGAACTAACAGACTTCGACACCGACGCTTACCCCTAGTCGTCGCGACCCCTTGCCGCTTCGACGCTAAGATAACGACGCTAAATTTATTGAAACTCTTGAAAGAAACTAATCCTACTCATGCAAGAAAGAACACAAAGGAAATAATGCCAGGAAACTTGGAAACTCATATCACTTCTTTAGACTTATGGTGGATGGTGCTTCAGGAACATGTAGCTTAAGTTGTTGCTCTTTGCTTGGGCTTTTTGTTCGCGCTTACTTGGTGGATTGGTATCCTCTTGCTTGTCAGACTTTGCTTTTCTCATCGTGTCAGGGACTGACTTTCCATCTCTAGCTTTTCTTTTGTAATTCCTTGATTGCTACGCTTTCTTTTCTTTGCCTGATGATGACTTAGTGGCTTTTTTCATTCCAATGCTATAGCATTCTCTCGCGACTTGAAGCTCGCCTTTGATCTCTTGGATCCCCCATGGAGATGGGAATTTTAAAGATTGATGATACGTCGAGGGTACAGCTTTCATGTCGTGTAGCCAAGGTCTTCCCAGGATAATGTTGTATGGTGATTCGATATCCATCACCGCAAACTTCGCTTGTTTATTGATACCCCTTACATAGGTTGCCAATGTAATTTCTCCCAACATGCTTGCTACTTCACCGCTGAATCCCACTAGAGGAACGTGTTTCTTCACGACGTCGTCGTTGGGTAGCCCGAGTTCTTTTATAGCGGATGTAGTGATCACGTTGGCGGAACTCCCGTTGTCTATGAGGATTCTCTTGACCAGGAAATTGCTGACGGTGAGGGAGATAACTAACCCGTCGTGATGTTCCACCACCTCGTTTGGCTCCTCGAACGTTACCGGGTAATTTCTTCTGGAAGGGCGAATTTGGTAAACTCGCGTCATATCACTGTCGTCGCGTAGAATCTTAACGTTCCTTCTGGCGGCAGATGCGGTGTAGCCCCTCGCGGGAGAGCCTCCGAAGATGGTGTGTATAGTCCGGGTATGACTTGACGGAGGTGGAGGAGGAGTAAGGGACTTCTTTTCTCTCTTTTCCCCTTCAAACGCGTTCCTTCCTTCTTTGGAGAGTAGATCTTTCAAATCTCCTCTTTTCAGCATCCTTAACACCTCTTTTCTCAGGGTGTAACAACCATCCGTCGTGTGACCCATATCGTTATGGAACTCGCAGTACCCCTTCCCTGTTTCGGGCCTCCTTCCAGGATTTGGCTTTCTCGTCCATTGCACGTCGCGTAACCCTTCCATTGCGCTCATGACTCACAACGCGTCGGTCTTCATAGAGATACCTTTGTCCACCATATAGACGCTATCAACTTCGCTCACCGCATGCACCGTTTGTGGTTCTCTTTGGAATGGCTTATTTCTCCTGTTCTGACGTTCCCCTCGCTCCTGATGTCGGTCATTGTGTCCACGTTGAGGAGAGTTTCTACGCGGAGGAGTTCGCCTACGTGGAGATCGAGAACTTTCTTCGTTGTACCTTAGGAGATCCTCCTCCAAGCGTATGGCTTCCATGGCTCTTTCCCTAGTTGAGACGAATGATTCAGGGCGAGTCTTCGTCAGTTCCTTGTACAGGTCACTATCTCGGGGAAGAGCGCGTCTGAACGCGTCGGCAGCAGTGGCTTCGCTACAATCTGGGATTGTAATCTTCTCGTCATTGAAACGCTTCATGAAGGCTCTTATGGTCTCGCCTTTGTTCATTCGCATGTTATGAAGATCTGAGGGTTGCTTTGCAAACAACTTACTGCTGGCGAATTGTAGTCGGAACAGGTTGGAGAGCTCAGCGTAGGAGGAGATACTTCCCTTGGGTAAGTGGATGAACCACGTCAAGGCGGGACCCTTCAGTGTTGAGCTAAAGAATTTGCACATCATTGCTTCCTTTAATTCCGGCTCAATTGGACTTGTGGAGAGCTTGGCCTTGTAGAGTAAGACGTGTTCTTTCGGGTCATCTGATCCGTCGTAGACGGGAAGATCGGCGACGGTGAACTTCTTGGCGATCTTCTGGGCGGCGATAGCAGTAACAAATGGACATTCTTGAAATCCGAACTCGTCTTCAGGGATTATAGATTTGGGAGCTCCGAGCATCAGCATCATCTTCTTTCTTAGGGCGCCGACCTGTTGTGCTACGAGCGCAGCGACGACATCCGACGTCAACTTTTCCTCGGGTTTACTTCTCTGAATCGTTTATCTCGGGAGAACGCGACCATGGTGTACTTGAGGCTGGTATACGTCGTCTTCTTCGACGGCTGCATACATATCAAGGCGTCGGACGACACTTCACTTCGACGGCTGTTGGTCGGACTTGACATGATTTCCTGCAAAAAAGAAGCTCTTTTCGTATGGAAAGACGATACCTTTTTGATCTTGCCCCACGGTGGGCGCCAATTGTTTGTAGCGAAATTACCTACGAGAAGATAACTAAGCAATTGTAGGGCAAAGATCAAAGAGTACGGTATAATCTCAACACTCAAGAACAATATGGAACGAGAGAAGAATTTAGGGTTGAAGCTTGAACTTAGTATTACTCGTAATGGTGGCTGAATGCTTACAAAGCAGGCGTTAGCCTTTATTTATAGGCTAACCCTAATAATATCTTTAAGGAAACGAGATCTTATCTCTTCCTTTTATCTAAATAACGATATAACAAACAAGGTAAAAGATATTCTTTACCGTATCTTTTACCAATTACAAGAATATAATAAGGAATAAGATAAAATATGCTCGGTCGACCTAATCTTCAAGATAAACGAGACCTTTTCCACGTCTCGTCACGTCGACGACATCCTTCACTTCTCTCGTCGTGTCGACACATTATTCCTACGCGTAGCTCTTCACGCGTTCCACACTCGTCGTATTTTTAGGCACAAACACACATCTGGACAAAAATAAGTAAACAGTGACATTGATGTCATTAGAAAGTGTCATTATAAATAATACATACCTGAGTTTATGCTTTCCAAGTTATTTGTTGTCATTATGTTGTATATGTCTCCTTTACAGTGAACTCAAGCCCACTTCTCTATATTTGCAGTAGTCAGGTACACCCCAATTGTTGGATTTATTGCACAGATTTGATGGAACCATTTCTCAAATTCATTGGATATCGTATAGGCCTTAGCTGCATTCATGAACAGTCCAGGAACACTCTTTTCCTTGAAATTTCTCTTCAGATTCTGACTTAGGTGTCGCATGCAAACTGCATGCTTTGCTGTAGTGTACACTGTCTCCACAACTTTTGCAATGCTACCATGTCGGTCAGAGACAATAACTAAATCAAAAGAAGATGGTATGGCGATATGTAGTTGTTGGAAAAAACAAGTCCATGCATGAGTTGTCGTTTTCTGAGTCAACTATGGCATATCCAAGAGGATATATTTGGTTGTTTGCATCCCGCGTTGTTGCTATCATCAAATGTCCTTCATATTTACCATGGAGAAATGTACCATCCACCATGATCACCTACAGAAAAACAGAGACAGATAATGACACTTCTAGAGATAGATAATGACACTTCAAGAGACAGATAATGACACTTCTAAGACAGATATCAATGACACTTTGACAATATATAATGATACTTTATTCAATGCAATAGAGTAACTATAAAGACACTTACAATGCAATAGAAAAACATTAATGATAAATTTCAGACAACAGTGACACTTTCAATGCAGAAGAGAATGACACTTTTAGATGGTAATGGACTATTTGGTATGCTAATGACACTATCATTTTTGGATGCTAATACACTATCAATGCAGAAGAGAAACAAACATTACTGACACTTTTTGGATTGTTTTAATGATATTGTTTGCTAATGACAGATAAATGTTAGTAGTGTACCTTTCTCATAGAAGTAAAACCTCTAATTGATGCTCCGAATGATATGAATACGTACATGAACTGGTTATGGTCATCAATCTCAAAGCATGTATATGTGCCAGGATTGACACTCTTCAACATATAGCAATATGCATGTATCATTGCATAGTTTTCTTCCGCCTCTAATCAAGTTGTGTGCCCACTCCTGCGCTTTCCAAGCTTTCCAATAGCTGACATCCTGGTACCACTCCTCCCTCATATCATTCTGAATCATACCAGCATTCAGTCCTTTCTTAACACCTATGAACCTATTTTTTTCAAGAGCAAACATGTTAATTTCTTGTTGAATCTAATACAATGACATTTTCAATTATATATTGTCATTAAAACATATCACACCTTGTCTTTATCTGTTGAGCAACAATTTTATAGGTAGGTTTTGAGTGGTTTTCACATCTTGAATCAAACGAACATGTATGGTCATCAGTGAGTTTCCTTATCTCAAAGTATTCGGAACCCTTCAACTTTGCAGCTCGCGATCTCCATTTGCATTTGGCATCCACACAAAACACCTTATACAGTTCAACATTTGACTTATAAACTCTGTAACCAAAATTCTCACGCATTGCACTGTTTTTTACTGCATTTTGCAAATCAATCTTTGTCTCAAACATCTGTCCTACATCTAGAAAATCCTTTGTTGTTGGTATAGCATGGTCATTTATCTTGGAAGACTGCCCTTTCATCAATGACACTTGGTTGTCAACAACAAAATCCATAGGCAAATCATCTTGAGAATCAACCAAGCGCATGCTATTGTCTTCAACAAGCGCCTCATTGTTTGTAGGTCTAACTGTCACCGTGCTATTATTTTCAACAAGCGCAGGGATTGTATTCACTTCAACTGTGGATATGCTTGGATGTATAGCTGTCCATGTCTCTTGGATTTCACCCATAGTCAACAAACTAGTAGACGACTTAGTTGATGATACATACAATGGCAGCGTCCATGATACTTTTGGGGACTCATTAATCGAAAAAAATAAACTGTAATCTTCATTTGTCTCAACCACAAATGAACTTTTTAACTGCTGGAATGGATGCAAATGATATAAGACAAGGTCGGATACTGTCGACTTTATTTTGAACCTCTCTATAATCAGTTTTATAAGATCTTTAAGCTCCAAAGTGTCATCAACCACAAATGATTTCGAAACGGCATTTCCAATATAAGAACAACTTCCATCTTCTACTTTCCATTCCTCTCCAAAGAAAACCGATAGGATTCTCATCTGCATTTGAAATGAACAAAAACACCATAATCACATTAAGTTACCCAGACAACAGTAATGACACTCAAATGATTCTCAGTGACACTCTAATGATTCTCAGTGACACTCTAATGATACTCAGTGACACTCAATGATACTCAGTGACACTCTAATGAAACTCAGTGACACTCTAACAGGAATGATACTCAATGACACTCGAATGCCACTTTAATGACACTCAGTGACACTCTAATGACACTCTTGCGAACAATCTATTCAATTACAACTACAATATCATCAACCATTCCATACACACTAATCATAAATTACTAATGACACGCTAATAACTCTCAATGAACAATCTAATGACACTCTTCTAACACATCATACCCTATTTACTCGCATTGTGCAATCCAAAATCCCTTTCTGTCAAAACACATCATAGCTCTTTGTGAATATCATAAAATGACACTTTCAAATTTTCACCATATGAACAATCTAATGACAGTTTAATGACGATCAAGCCTCCGGCGACGACGAAATCTAACCTGTAGTGTCCGGCGACGACGACGAGCAGTGTTGGTGAGCCTCCTGTAGTCGCTGGCAGCGGCGGCGAGGAAAGAGAAGAACGATGGCAGCGGCAGCAAGCCTCCTGTAGTCGCTGGCTTTTGGTGGCGAGGGAAATTGTGCAGCGGCGAGGGATGACGAAAGCGAGAACTTGGGGAGGGAAATTGTGCAGCAGCGACAACTTGGGAAGGGGTTAACGAAAGCGGGTTTTTTAGGGGAGGGGATTTTATATTACAACTGTAGAAACTTAGGGAGGGGGTTCGAATTTCGAGGAGGTTAGTTTGTTAATAAAAACTAACTTCGTGGGTCACTTACTCAACTCGTCGTGAATAAGTAAACTCGATGAAAATCTCGTTTGTAAAAAGCCCAAACGGCTAAGCCCATATAAATACTTTGGGCTGCAGTGTTGAGGACGGCAGGCGATCGGCATCACAAAGAAGTCAAAATCTCAACCTCTCCGTCCGTCGTCGTCTCTGAAATTTTCAAATCCATCTCCGACGAAAATGAGTCCCACCGGCCAATGAAACGCGGCGGAATGAAGCAGAAGCAACATCAGCAGCAGAACAAGAAGAAGCCTCGGCATCTTCCCGCTTCTTACCGCTCATCAATGGCGTACCGTCCCGGCCGAGTCTCCATACTTCTCTCCCTTGTTGTGATCGCATCTGTTCTCGCCGTCTTTAGCATTTCCTCGAGAGATTGGTCCCGGAATTCTAACATTCCACATCTATCAGCTCAAATTTACACTGTTGAAGTTGTCAACGAGTTTCCTCACGATCCTAAGGCCTTCACACAAGTACGATTCCTCTGATACCTATTGCTAAATTCCCTTTGTTTCTGCATACTACATTCTAACTTGTTCTTCTACTATCAATTTTATCTGATTTGTTGAGATCGGTAAAAGGCATGAAAACTGTGCGTGTGTGTAATTGAACTCAGCTAGTGTCTACACAATCACTCGCTATATTGTGATCACATAGTACTGAAATTATATGTAAGTGATGCTCATGGAATGGTTCAAGAAAGCTGTATCATGGAAGGTTATACTGATAGTGCGGGGAACGACTATACGTGTCATTAGCCAAACAGAATTCGTTTCTCTTCCTTTGCTTTTTAACCTTTGGTTTAGCTGTTATATCCTCATATCCTGTGATTCATGTGACCAAGCAGTGACCTTATAGCTGCATTTTGATGGCTTGGGGTTGTTTCCTGCTGAATATTGCTTCAGATCTGTTTCACATAGTTTCTCTTTCGTAAAACTTGCACATTTTCTACTGGTTAAAAGCTGGTGACACTTTTTTGTAGGGTGACAGTTGGTGACAAACTGACAATAGTGTTAATTCTGTTATCTAATTTAGACCAATAGAACACTGTAAAGGATGTTTATTGATGTCCTCTACTTGAATGCGGGCATGACTTATCTATAAACTCAAATATTTTATGCTTGCTTTCAGGGTCTTCTGTATGGGGGAAATAACACTTTGTTCGAGTCAACTGGTCTCCATGGGAGGGTAAACATGATTTTTGTTAGCATCTATATTCTTAAATAACTGATGACCAATTAAATGGTTGTCATCTCCTGTTCTATAGCAGCTTGCTCGTTCCCATTGATCAATAATCCAGGACATTAGTTTTGTGCAGCACTGCAGCATTTGCATTAAATTTCTCTTAATTTTGTGTTACTTTACTTTAATAATTTAAAAATCGATAATTTATTGTTTGAAAGAAAGGTAGGAATGGTAACACCTTAGATACTGCAAAAGACTGAGGTTCATCTTCTGAGTGGCAATTAGGCAGGAGACTTGGTAAACAACAATGAAGACTGATATATACAAAGCTTCTAGTTTTTTATGCGAATAAAAGCGCCAGTCATTTGTATTTCATCAAAAAACCCACCAATGGATTTCTATGATTATTGAAACTTGAGCAACATGCCAGAATTTTAAATGATGGCGTTGTAACTTCAGTTAGTGTTAATGTGTATCTTCTTTCTATTGCTATGCTATTGATCCATTTATAAATCAGCTTGAAATAACATTGTAGGTACAATGGAGCGCTAAAAAGTGTTTAATATTTTGATCATAAAATAATATCTCTCTTTTGACTTTTTGTGTTGGTAAAGTGATTTTTTTTAAAGACTTTGTGAAGCAATCCAGAAACTGACTTGTCAAACTTCCTGATCTCTACTGGAATGAACCACTTCATTTCATCAACACTTTCTATCTTTCTCATATTTTCATCTTATTTCTTGTTTGTCACTGCATCATATTGAATTTGTGTGTGGATTGTGTGCACTACTTGGCTTAGTTATTCTGCTCCTTAGCTTAGTTATTCTGCTTCTTGGCTTAATGCTGGACTTCTTTTTTGCATACCTTGATGTTGTACTACCTATTGACTTTTTTCTATTTTCACTGCAGTCATCTGTTCGAAAAGTAGCACTGCAAACTGGGAAGGTACTGTTATATGTCAAGAATGTTGTTCATTGTTGCACATAAATATCCCTATTCACATTTATCAGTGTCCATGTGTCCATTTTGTGATGTGTGCACTTAACTGGTTGCAATTAAATTCTAGAAGCTCTAGAGAGTTGTTGCAAGTCAAGTTACACTCGAATTTTGGTATATAAGATTGAATGCAGATAGTGAAGCTATTGTTTTCTATTGTCTATGGGGAATGCAGGTCAATGTTATTGTCAACATCACTCAAGCCAGTTTGACACGTCAACAACACCAAAATTTGTTATTGCATATATTTGGACATTGTCCGCACCAACACCTAAATGCTGTTATTAATTTATTTAGAGAGACGTTGTGCTATTTGCTGCAACCACCTGAGAATCTGTATTATTTACAACAAATTTTCTCGTTCTAAACATTTTATAACAGGTTGAGGCGCTGCAGACAATGGACAGCTCCATCTTTGGGGAAGGTCTAACCCTCCTCGGCGAAAGGTAGGTATACAATATCAGTAGTAGTAGTTGACAGAACCTGTGCAGACCTATTTCTCTCTCTCCACCTTTCTCTTTGCTTCTCTCTTCTGGATGACTTCAGAAGTCTAAGAACTAGTGTATCATGACAGTAACTGAATGGCTTATGTCAAGATGCTTTATTTTTTCTTCTACCTGATTGAGACTATGGTCCCTCACCCCCTTTGTGTGTGTCCCCACCCTTTCCATTCTGATCTGTTTCCAAAACTGTGTAAGAATGCATTTGATACCCCACTGGCTCGTCAATGTTTCTGCAACTTCAAGTTTTGTTGTGTTTCCAGGTTGATCCTTCAATTTATTGCACACTCTTGCTTAATGCACAACAATTGAGGGTGAGAATTGTCATAGAATCCACAAGCTATGGTTTTAAACTAGAGGAATAGTAAACTAATGCATAAATTGTTTTATCACCTAGGACGATGCACGTATGAGGGCAGTGCATACTGAAAGTATCCCATTCCCCGTTGTAGCTAGCCTTAACTTGTTGCATTTGGTCAGTTCAAGATAAGATTGAGACAAGTACGATAACTATTCTGATCTTCTGGTGGTGTTTTTCTCTGTAGGTTGTACCAAGTTGCTTGGATGACGAATGATGGTTTCATTTATGACAGAAATAATTTAAGCAAAGTCTGTCGTCCACGTTTTTTCTTCTTGATGTTACTCTCTTTGGTGTTCACTTAGTAATATTGCTTAGTAATCTATTTCATAAGCTGATGATAGAAATGCATAATAAATGGCTCTAGAGTTTATTGTTCTTCAGCCAACTGTCTGCTTTACTAAAAATTATGTGTATTTCAAGCCAGACACGAATAGTTGCATTCATTCGTAAATAGAAGATCGATCCAAAACCAGTCAGCATAGCAGTTATTGATATATCAACTATATACCTGATACTTTGATTGACTCCGGTTACACTGATTTGTTTTTACCACAAATACTCTAGTCTGGTATCAAATAATTTGTTAGCTATGATGTTTGGGAAGTACTTCAGAATGTTGCAAACTCTTGAAGGATACAACCTCTTCTGGTTAGTTTTGAGTTTTGACAATTTGGGTTTGGGAAAAAATTGTCATCCATGTATGCTGCAGATGACAGTTCGGTTTTTTAAACCCATTGTGTTTTCTACACTTCTCCAAATCACAATAGATCTCATACCTTGATGGCTATTTGTTTGAGAAAAAAAAGTTTTATTCATAGGTCTTGCTTCCCCTGGGACTTGCCTTTTTATTATAGCAAAAATGCTTTCTTAAAATAACTTAGCTACATGGTTTTATATGCTTTGGCAGATCACAAAATTTACTCATCAGATGAAAGACGGATGGGGACTTGCAACTGATGGGAAGATCCTGTTTGGAACTGATGGAACTTCCATGTTATACCATATCGACCCTCAAACAATGGAAGGTTCCTCATCCAAAACCGTAATCATTTGTACTAGGTTTTATTTGTTCCCTTTTTTCCCAACACAATTCACATTTCAGATATTAAGAATAAAATAATTTATAGCGTTTATTCTCTCTCATGTTGGTTGGATGCGATAAGCTTCTATTGTTCCAAGTATACACTTGTTCTTTTTCCTGATGGGAATGTGCATTTTCTTCTTGTAGATTTCTACTTTAACTTGGGTTAGTTTGCGTTTGATTTTCTGCAGTGATAGAGAAGCATACCATCAAATATAAAGGTCATGAAGTGCACAACCTGAATGAACTAGAATTTGTAAATGGCGAAGTATGGGCTAATGTTTGGCAGGTATTATCTCATATATTCATGATCTCTTTTTTCTGCTCATCTGGGAATGTTGAAATCGGTTAAATTTGTGGACTCTTATCATCCTTCCTTTGGTTTTGTTTAACCATTCTACTTACATAGATTTTTTTTCTTTATCCCGTTCTGTGTTCAAAGAATCCACAGCAATTCACACTTGGGTTTGTCAAGCCATGTATATCCGAAACAGTAATGATTTCATTGTGGGTTTATTGCTTTGCTGGAAAATGTACTGACTTCAACTCACACTCAACCATGTTTTGCACACTCAAAACTAGTATTATTAGGATTCATATTTTAGCTTAATTCCTCTTGGCTTCCTGATTTCCAAAATTTATTTTGCTATTACAGACTGACTGTATAGCAAGAATATCACGTGATGATGGTTCTATGCTAGGATGGATTCTTCTTCCGGAACTTAGGTAGGATGGATTATTCTTTATCTTGTTCTTGTTTTCTTATTTTTGTCTTTAGCATTTTCTTGGGTTTGGCGGGAACAAACCATGCTTTGGTGGGAACAAACCATGTTAATTGTTGTTGTTTTCTTCCCTTTCCGTCTACAGGAAAGGATTGTTCCGAGCAGGCATAAGGGTATGTGCTGATTGCTCAAATCTACCATATTTTCTGGCATATTATGTGATCGTTCCAACCTTATCTGATGTGCTTTCAATGGGTTATCATGTACCAGAATATCGACGTTCTAAATGGAATAGCATGGGATGGCGACAAAAACCGCCTTTTTGGTAATCTCTACCTCAGACTTATGATTGCAGTTTTTAGATCATAAACTCATAATTTTCATCAGTCTCTACTGTCCCTTCGATCTCTCACACGAATCTGACGATACATTTTTGTGGTCTTCTTCTTTTTCTAGTGACTGGAAAGCTGTGGCCAAAGCTATATGAGATCAAGTTGCGTCCTTTGAAGGACAAACTCAGTGTAGACATTGAACAATTATGCATTAGAATGCCGTTCCAGTTTTGACAGTCTTGGATGAACAGTCACTGCCCAGTGAATCCAGTATTGCAAACACGTATTGGTATCGTGCCCATTTACCCCTTGTATTTTTGTGAGGCACTAAAAATATAGCAATATACTAACCGAGTACATTATAATTTTATAGATACTAACATCTCGACACAAAAAACTGAAGCAGCGATATTTTTATTGATTTTAATTATCTTAAGAAAATCTACAGATGTTGATGTTATTATGCAGTGCTCAACGCATTGGATCTATCCAAACTGCAACAACTTGTATAGTTTTGGTAATTTACAATCCCAATTGAAACACTACTAAATTTAGTGTCCCGTCTAAATCATTTGATAAATTTAATAGAGCAACTAATTAGTGTCCCATCTTAAATCTGATAGACAAAACAAAGCACCAAACTCCAATGTCTCTCCTCGCCTCAGACTCCGATCGCTACGGTGAGCTGAAAAGCTTCGATGAAACAAAGCAGGGAGTGAAAGGCCTGGTTGACTCGGGCTTAACCCAACTCCCTCGGATCTTCCACCACCCACCCGAATCCCTCTCGGATCTCAATCTCCGAATTAACCACCCGATTCCGGTGACGATGATGGACCGGCTTCTGGATGCTGTCAGGTGCTTCAACGAAGCTCCGGCGCCGGAGAAAGTGCCGTATTACTCGAGGGATAAGGGGAATGGGGTTTCCTTCTTCTCTAATGGCGATTTGTTCGTTTCTAAAGCTGCCTGCAAGAGGGATTCCTTGTATGTTAACTTTGGCTCCAATAAGCCCGATCTTCACCTCATTCCTCAGATTTGCAGGTACCAATTTCAGGTTGCGGTTGTACAATGGCTCGTTTCGTATCATGAGTATCGAGATTTGTGTGTGAGATATCGGGTATGAGTACGAGACATTGGGTACGGTTATGGATACGAGTGATATTTTTTATTTACTCAATTTTATGAGAGATATTATACGTGATATACTTGACTCGTATATCAAACAACAAATATTAAACAATTTGATATCGATATACTTATTATACCAAATGAGATACGGGTACGAGTACATGATATCTAGATATGAACACCAAAAGTCCCTTTAGGGGATTGCAAATAAAAGTGGAACTTATGTTGTTAGGGAAGTGATTGCTGAGTGGAATAGAGAGATGGTGAATCTTGGAGAGCTTCTGATGGGCCTGTTATCAGAAGGGCTAGGATTGAAGGAGATGCCATGTTTGGAACCAAGATCTATGGTGGCGAATTACTATCCACAATGCCCTGAACCGGATCGTACTTTTGGGATCAGTTCGCATCCGGATGCTGGGATGTTGACGGTTTTGTTGCAGGATCAAGTTGGTGGTTTGCAAGTTAAGTATAAATGTCAAGCCTGTCCATGGCGCTCTTGTTATTAACATCAGTGACACACTTCAGGTATAATCTTACCATTCTGCAAGTTATGATGTTGGTTTTTGAGTTCTGTATGTGTTTATGAGCAGATGATGACAAATGACGAGTACAAAAGTGTGGATCATCGCGTCCTGGCAAACCCATTTAAAGAAACCCGAATATCGGTTGCGGTGTTCTTCTATCCGACCCTGGGAGATGGCATTTATGGACCACTCCTTGAGCTTGTTTCGGAGCAGAAGCTGCACTTTATCGGCACTTCACTCAAAATGAAATCAGGGAGAGGTTTTTTTCAAAGGGGTTGGATGGCAAGCCTTTAGTTGAGTTCTTCAAGATCCAGAATGCGGAGAATGAGGATGAACACCTCCAAAACTAGTCTGTAAATGTAAACACAGCTTTGTGAAACCCAACTGTTGTTGCATGCAACCCTAAGAACTTTGGAGAACGAAATGAACTAGTTTCTTCTTCACTTTTCACTGAACTTCTTAAGCAGATAAAATAAACTATTCTTCTGTAACAACATCTTGTTTAACCATCACAATTCAGAATTTTATTTGAACAAAAAACATACCTTTCAGTAAGTAACTGTGAACTCGATACTATGTTGGCAAAACACTTTTTCCTTATAGCAGAAACCTCCTTTTCCATTGAAGCTACCTCCCTTCTTATCCTTTTAGCCTCAACCTCCATGGCTTTAGTTAAGGTTTTTACTTTCTTTGCTAACATCTGAGACAATCATACAACACCACAAAATTTGTAAGACTAAACTCAAGACAAAATGAAAAAACTAACCTTAATTGCATCATCCTTGTCTTTTTGAGGCTTTGATCTTTTCCATAACCAGCCTTCCTCAGACAGTCAGACTATGACTTCCTTTTGCAGCTAATCATACAATACACCTGGGATACTATCATCTACATCAACTGGTCGAATCTCACTATGTTTTTCTTCTGATGTTTCTTCACATGAATCTTCTTTCTCACTATCCATTGCTCCCTGAGAAGAACTACTAAGATTGCAACTTGTGCTTACCTCATTTAGCAGAGCTTTAACCCTTCCTAGTGATCTTGGCAACTGTCGAATGACATTGACACCCCTTTACCATTTCTCAGCATCATACAGATTGGACATAGCATCCTACAACATATATACCTCTAAATCGCAAATCATATCTTAAATGTTCTTCATATTTTACAGTTCGCTCTTGACCGATAAAAATAAAAATATATTCATGTTCAAGACAAAATATTTTGCTGTAGCAAGCTTACCCCTTAGTTGCTGCATCTCTCACTGAATATGAGGTAAAGATATTCATGTTCAGGAAAAATTTAGATCTGCGAATTTGTAAAGCATCAAAACGTATTTGATCGATATTCATGAACGTTGTGAAAATGGTTGATTGATATCCATAAACGCATCAATAGATAGTATTCATGAACGATTTCGTTGAATCAGAAAAACAAAATTTGCCTCTTATCCAGGAATTTGCAAATACGATGTATATCACAAGCTACTCCGTATATAAATTAGTACCTTGGCTTCCAAAATCAAATCCTATAAATATGTTCTAAAAGAAGAAAAACAAATAAAGAGAATGGTAATTACAAAAAATGGACAATTTGACCCATTTTAATCAACCGTTTCAAACTATAAGGTCACTCGCCACATTTACACAAGGGAGGGAGGACTAGAACACAACACATTCCAATCCATCCAAATAAATATGCATCACTAGAGCAAGAAATACAAAAACCAGCGCTGTTAGCATGAAGACGTCGACTCTACCTTATATGAAGAGCTTGGAGAATCCGTTGAGCTGTCAATGTCGAGCAGCGGCTTTATCTGTCTCTCCACCTCTTTACTTAGAAGCTGCAATTCTTGGAGAATGATAGATTGAGCTGACTTGCATGACTCTTGATCTCTGAATGCCAGTGTCCATTTTCCATCAACGTGAGGTTTACCTTTTTTTCTACCATCACTAATGGATCTCAAAGTGTCCACAGAGGGCAACACAGACGGCCGAATTTTTATGTGTAACCATTTCGGGCGCTTTTCATCTACTCTCGGCTGAAAGAAAGTATGAATGAAACCAAAATGTTTTGAACAATACTTGTAAAAAGAATAAAATTTACTCCCTCTGTTTCAGATTTTACTTGTTGTCCTCTTCAAAGAAATTTATCTAAATATAAAATCAATTATTTTGTATTGGAATTAGATATAAAAAAAATCCTTTTCATCTACTAAAGGGTGGTGTGAATAGTACACATTTAAAAAAAAAGGATTTTCAAAACACAATTTTGATAACTTTCTTAATGTGTGTGCACTGCCTACAAGGACAAGTAAGGGCATGTTTGGATAGGTAGCATACTGCATTATTTTGCATTAAATTTTAACATTTAATGCAAAATAATGTATTAAATAATGCATTATGTTTGCCTATCCAAACATACCCTAAATTCGAACGGAGGGAGTACTAAATGTAACACTGGAAATTTGAAATTTGGCATACAGCGCATCCAGCAAGAGGTGCAACAACCCGAATGACACCAACGCTCAGTTTAAGGGGTAGCTCATCGACAAGGAGCAACCATCCATTTGTTCCCACAGATGCAGATATGAAGCAAAAATGTCGCTCTTTACCTCTCTCAAACGCTATTCTGCAAGGAACTGCATCACCTGCACTAGACATTAGAAAGCATGAAGGAGAATCAAAACAAAAACTAAGGAGAATTATCCATAAGAAATGCACAACAATGGCTGTATTGGCAGAAGATGAGAACTGCACAAACCACAAAGGTTAAAGACATTAAGAAAAAAATACTGACCAAGTTTTATTTCAGTTCCTGGCTTTGGGCTACCATTCTCTAGACCAACAGCTTTAGCCCTTGAACTTTCAGGGATATCCACAGAAGGTTGTAAGGGAGGGCGATCAGGCAAAGCTCTGCCATGAAAGCACATTTGAAGTTGATAAAGCAGCACAAGCTCCTGTATCAGAACGGTATAGAAACATTTAGCTTTAAAATAGCGTAAAACATCTTGCTAAGTTAATCTAAACAGCATGATTCTACTCTAGTTTCCCGTATGGGGCAAGTTCCAACAAATTTTAAAAATATTATTATAAAAGAAAAAAACACTTCAACCAAATTGGTAGCCCAAGAAGAGCAACTGTAAATTGGAAGTAATATCACTTTTTCTCTATTACTGGAAATGAGAAGCAAACACTGCTCGGATCATGCTAAATCAAACGATAAGGTTCTTTAAATAAGAAAATAAGTAATCAACGATAAGGTTCATTGATCCAAGTGCTAAAAGAATTATAAATATTTACAGCGTTCTGCATACTACCCCCATGAATTTTTTTATTTCAGAATCATACACATTACACACACATTAGAATGCAAATATAAAAGATGGCCTGGTGCAAATTTGGTCCAATATATACCTTCACCAACTTGCGCATCTTCTGTCCAGTAGCAAATGATGACTCACTAGGAACTGCATTAGTAAACATAATTATCTCAGCCATCAATCGAATGTAAATGTTTGTTAATGAAAAGGATGAAAAAGTAAGTAGAAAATAAAGAAGGTAGATCAGAATCAATGCTCCTGTTCTTGGGGAGTGAAAAGACATTTTTAATTATATCTGGGTCCCATGAGTTTTGTGTTTTTAACAGAACCCCGCGGAAATGTGGAATCTTGCACTTTTAAGTTTCTTTGGACTCCATTGCTAGTGTACTGGCATACTAGCATTATTATGGGATGGATTAAAACTTTGAAAGAAGAATGCACATTGACCCCTTGAAGCAATATGGTCAATATAATTCCCCTTTTGGTGGTGCATTCCGCTTTGGAACACAATGGACTTTGAAAAAAGGTAAAAAAATCCTTCATCTTCCATGTATTATGTCAGTGGATCCTTCTTAAGTTGCAAGATCCTACTAAAACAGCCTCTATAACTGCATTTGTGGAAGGGAGTGCTGCCACAGTTGTCCGATCTGTCCCTACTTTGGGGCAGGACTAGACATGGCTATGGTTATGCAGTAAGGCTGAACTTAAGAAAAACAACCCAAAATGAATTGTCCATCCATTAAAAACTTTTGCGTTGAGGAGTATAAGAGCAATGAGGGTATTTCTGTAACTGCTCCATCTTCAGAGGTAACGGATGAAAGTCTTATCCTCCATCTAGTGTATAACATTAGTAGTTTTCTAATCTTTGTTGCAAGGCACCATTTTTCCCTTCCTTAGGAAAAAAGGTGGCAATATAATTTTGTTTTCTTAATGGAAAAGAAAACGGAAAAAAGAGCTGCATAGTACCTTCTGGATATGTATTCTGAGGTGGCATGAGTAAACACTTGAGTTCTCTCTGAGGGGACGAAGCCTCAATAACTACAAGAATAATACAGTCATCAACATATATGGAGAAAACATTTAGGCCCATTTGGTTCTCCCTTATGGAAACGGAAAATAAAATGAATGTAGACAATGTTTTGTATTGTGGTTCATGGGTTAAAATATGAATATTGGCAAGAGTGGGGATGGTTGTTTAAAAGAGAGCATCCAAATACAAAAGGGAGGAGAATGTTTTATGGTCTTTGAAACCTCACCCTATAGTTGAGGAAACAAAATGGGTGAATCACTCTCCTCACCCACCCCTTCCCCCTTCTTGCACATACAATGGTCATTTTCACCTAATAAAATTTTATTATTTTATTTTTTAACCATGATACTAGATATTGTCTAGATACATTTTGTTTCCCTTTTCTTTCCAGAATGGTATAACAAACGGGACCTTAATCAACTATAAATAGTCTACAACTATAAATTTGGATACCTTTCTTGCAATTTCTCCATTCATCGCATAGGAGAGGGAGGATCTGATCAGCCCAGGTCCCTTGGACCTCCTGAAGTATTCCATTTGAGCATTGACTATATAAATCCTGCTAAAAAATATATTTTGTATTAAATTATCAACTCTGAAACATTGAGACACTGGATTTCAATATTTCAGTGTCTTTGGCAAGCAATTGACAATATAAATCACGGTAACAAGGTTAAGTATCTAAAAATGATGATGATGATGATAACAAGCAATTGAAGCTAGTTCATATGCAAACTTAACCTTTTTCATTCACTGTATGAGAAAGGTGTATAAATTTCTGAGCATGACCGTGTGAAAAGGAATATCAAAGAAACCAAATGAATGGTGATAAAGCAGAAATATATCTTACCCCAAGAAGTTTAAGATGCTTCCTACTGATTTCAGCCTGGCTGTAAGGAAGCAACTGGCGCAGAAGCCATGCACCGTGACACAATGCATCTACTGATATATCTGATCGGCAGAAAAGATTTACCAAAGCATCAAGTACCTGTTTAAAAAAATAAACATTTGAAAGGAATTTTTCCAATTACGCCAATAGTGTACTAGTGTAGTACGTGATGTAAAACAAAGTAAACATTTCGAACCAAATAAGAAAATTTTCAAACATATAGATTCCTTATCGAAAATAAATAAATAAAACTAAAACAGGTTTTTCAAGATTGAAAATATCTTTTTAATAAGATGCCCAAAATGAAATGCAAGGTCCATAGTAAATTGCTAATACATCAGAATGGCCTGATTTTCAAATTACTTTCCTCTTCCTCTTTCTGTGATAGCTAAGAAGACAGTAAAATATGTTCTAATACTATTAAAGTACCAGGATGAAATATTCTCCAGTAAAGATGCCTCAAAACTTATTTAGAAATTCATCAGCCCCACCGTTCTGAAACCTTGCCAAGAATGTCTGGCTATATATATATAACTATGAATCAGGAATTGCATATTTTCTTTATCATTTGAAAACGAGGTTTTTGGATTCCTACTTAATGTCCTATAAGTTCAAAAGAAGGCAGTAAAATATGTTGTAATACTATTAAAGTACCAGGATGAAATATTCTCCAATATAGATGCCTCAAAACTTAGAAATTCATCAGTGATCACCAGAAGGAAAAGGCCTAAGAGTACCTGAAATCTACATAGGCGGGGACTTGCTTGCATGTCTGCATCAGAATAAGTAACTCCATAATGCTCCTATATGTAGACGTGTAATATCAAAATCCACATCGTACACAGTAAACAAGAATATCATCCTGATCAAGAGTTTTATTTGATAAATAAGCAGCACTTATCCCTCTCAGTAATATATGAAAAGTAACAGAATCACAATTGAAAATTATTTCCAACTTAGGTAGCAAGCAGATAGTGATCTGTTCCACTGAGTGAAACACATCTTTTCATTTATACAGAATACAGTTTCATGCTATGATACTTTCTAATAGTCGTAGCTCTTTCACGTCTGTAACTACACCACAATGAGAACCAGCCAGTTCTTATAGTCTAGCTATTATGGAGGAGAAGGTAGCACGAGGTTAAAACTGGAAAGCCACAAGACAAGAACACGGACAACAGAACAGAATTAACAATAAAAAAGAGGATGGAACGTTTCTTCTACTAGACAATTATTACCCAACACATTAGACTTTTTTAAGATTTCTTTTCATTCATGAAAGTTTCACATTTTCAATATAAGAAGTGCAGACTCAATGAACTCCACATAAGAATAATTAAAATTTTCAATATGCTTACCCCCCAAAGATTAATATGGATGTCAAAAATAGTTTATAATAAGGAAAAGATTCAGGTGAGAATAATTATTACTGTGCGAATATGCAAATGAATGCACATTTAAGCCATTGACATGCACTTTCTTCAGTAATGACATGCACATTTAAGCCAGCGACATGCACTATTGACAGATTTGCATGTCATTGATAATATGTGAAAAGTACATGCACACACCCCGCGTGTGCATGTCATTACTGAAGAAAGTGCATGTCGCTGACATATTCGTACAATAAAAATTCTCACCTGATCCGGATTCTTATAATAATGCTAATTAGTAATGTTAGTTTTTTAGATGAAAAATATGTTGTTTAGATGAAAAGGTCCAAGCCGATTAGAATACCCAAGGTAAGAGGAAAACATTACAGAAAATTTCGGAATGGGAGAAAAAGACTCCGATATTCTTTTCGAGTATCTATATTTTCTCTTCTGGATAAAATTTTCATGGGGCAAGGTAATATTTTAGTTGTTCCCCACACCCCAATTTAATAGGTCAACATACTTTAACTTTATGAGCCTTACATAATCACATTTTTGTGCATGTAGAGCAAAGAGACAGAAAGGCAGATAAAGGAATATGTTTAAAAGGTTTACAAATACCTTTAGCTTTCTTAGATAATTATTGAGCTCTCCACTACAACTCTCGCGTGCAAAGTGATTTCCTGATGAAAAAAGTTGGTCCTCACCTGAGCTCTCACCAACAAGTGCTTGCTGCAGATAACCAAAAACACATAAATAAAGGAAAAGAATGACAATGTTAGATATCCTGTATAACAAAAATAACAATGTCATCCTCGGTTTAATTTAGGTAACTTCATACTGATGTTACTGCAGCATTCAGTAACTAAGACAGCAGATATTACAACTATCATATCGACTAATAGAATCCTTTCCCTGCTGCTTAATAAAGCCTTGCTAGATGTAAAAGGTCTGAGAAAAAGAACATCACACCTGTTTTCATTTCAAATAAATCGAAAGGAAGTCTGAGTTGCATTTGTGTTGAACTGAAAGATACATGACAGGAATCTCTTCTTCTTTGTGAAAAGTGACAAAACCTTCGCCTAGACCTAGTAATTATGTTTATAATGTCTTGTACTTATTTCTTTTATTTACCTATGCGGTAACTTTCGCAGAGTTAAAATGAAATTGTTTTTTACCACACTGTCTAATGTCTATGCATACAAAGAAATGAACTGGAATAGGAGACAAACATACCAGCAGAAGTTTCTTATGTTTTTTTCGCTGTGGAAGAATCCCTAATGCATCAAGCATTGACTCGTCCAACTCTAAACATGTAGCAACTCCATAAGAATAAGGGTGAATATCAGTTATTACGAAAAATATTCAGAAAACCAGAAATATTACCCTTTGTTTGCAGCAGTACAGCCAGCAGGCTCAAGGAACCCAACACATGTACATTGCTTCCATTTTCAAGATAAGAAAGCAACGATTCCCTACACAATAAATGTCATATGACAAGAATGCATCAGGTAGTACAACTTACTTGCAATGTTTCCATTATCTTGGAAAGGAAAGGGTAATGTGAATAGAAGATTATGTAACAGCTTACATACGTTAAACCAGGAAGTTAAGTTAAAACTAAAAGGAATCCTGAAAACAAACCCATCCTACAGATTCAATCTTTCCGTTTAACTACACAACCATAGTCCTTGAGATAATGCCAAAATGGAGCAGTCAACAATGTTCTAAGTCTTTACTGTTTAACTCCAATCCAACTGATATGATACTCTTAAAGATGTAAACAAGGATCAATAAACAGCCAAGATGGGGTGTTCATATACAATGTTCTATCAGGTTGCAATGGGCATATCATTTCTATGCATTCTTTTCCAATATAGATTTGTGAAAGGAGAGAATAAAAAGAAACACTTCACTCTCCCAAATTCCCAAGTCTAGAAACTTAAGAAGAATGCTAAACTACCTCAATGCCAAATATGAGCCAGCAGATCCATTTGGTAGACTTGGGTAATCAGGCACGGCAATCACTAACTTCCTTTCTGGAACTTCTTCCTCGGGATTGCTATTATCATGTGACGAAGGATGCTGAGTTTTTGAGCAGGTTAAATCACCATTTAATAGATTTGTATTATCAGGTACAGCAATCACTAAACTCCTTCCGGGTATTTCTTCCTGGTGATTGCTATTTTCATGTGACAAAGCATGCTGAATTTTTGAGCAGGTCAAATGACCATTCGCCTTAGCTTCAGGTATCTCTGACAAGGTCTCTTGTGGACAAAAGAGAGCAGCAGCAGTAGTATTTGCCAAATCTTTGATTTTGACTATTCGCAAGGTGCAACATAGTAAGTACATTGCTGTTATGGCGCCAAGCTGGGCATCCTGGTTTGAAGCAACAGATATTAGGTAAATCAAAGTATCTAAACATGTCACAACAAAATCATAAGCTGAAAGGAAAACACACAGCATAGGGAATCAATGTCAGCTTCATGTGGGTCGTTTTTCTCCTCTTTTCAAGGGAAGTATTGACAGTAAACCACAACCTAACAAAATGGAAGCAAAGGTAACAAGAAAGCAAAACAAGACCAGCCAATCAATCTCGTACATTAACACCTTCATTAGTCAGAGAGGGAAGCAGCAGTGGCAAAATTAAACGCCGCAATAAGTTGTCTGATATCAATTGGCCAACATCTGGGATCCCAGCCGAAATAATATCGCTATAATAGTACAGATTGTCCTCAATTTCATCTACGGCAGAAAAAATGCTTGATGCAACTTCTTGGCTTGGGTTCCTGTAAAAGACCAAAACATTCATCTTAAACAAAGATCCCTCACATATATGGTGGTGTTTATAGATAAAACCAAAATCTTACTCTGATGCTCCTGACACCAAATCGTTTAAATTGATACATAGCTTTCTAAAAAATGTGATTAGATCTGGAAAATACTTTGTAAGTGGGCCACTTGTGATATATCTATTTACACCATCATCCCCAACTGGATAATAAAACAGCAGGCAAAAATGTTAGTACAGAGTAACAGTGCTGGGAAATACAAGATACACGAAAAACAACGAGTAGCAAGCTGACCATGGTAAACATTGAGTGTCAAAGCACGTACAGCAATCCTAATCATGCTTTCTTCGTGGAAAGCAAATTTCAGAGCCTCGACATACAATGGGAAAGCAACCACCTCGTTCTAGCAAGAGAGAGAATTAATGTCATATGAAAAAATACAAATAAAGTTCAACAGAAGTGAAGTCATGGATGGTTAATGAGAGAACAATGCTAATCATAGCACCGAGGCTAAATTGTTATGCATACTACAAAGAGGAAACACATTACTGCATGATACGAGTAACTGATAAAAGCAGAATATTCAATGTGTATAGAAAAGAGCCAAAAAGACCATCCTTAATACTGGAAATGCAGAGCTTATCATGAGAGATATGTTTTAACATCGCTAAATGTTATACTATAGTTTAATAGCTTAATCACCGCAGCAGGAACGGGTAATAAATATCCATAAGCACCAGCTATTGAAGCCCTAAATCTCAATTATATAAATAACATAAAAAAACTGGAAAGTTTTCACTCTTCAGACATGTTTTCTTGTTGCACTGAAAGGTGTTAATCTTGTTCAAAAGTCTTTAAATCTTTTGAATATCTACCAAAACTTCTGACATTTATAAAACATTAGGAACAAGCATGAAACGTTAACCGCTACGTATTGTTTCCTCAACTATAGGGTGAGGTTTCAAAAGCCATGAGACATTAATCGCTAATTATCTAGTAAATATGGTTACTATAAGTTTTACAACCACCTACAATACTGAAACGTTCTTTGAAGTAAGCTCATAACCACTATGTAAAACAACTTTGTGCAGGAATCCAGAGAAGGAAAAATGAGATTAATCGCATCTTATTTGGATAGAAGCTGCCTAAGTGTCCTCCTTTCACAGATATCACGTACTTTATTTTTTTTTAAACATATAATCTCATGACATAGTATCTAAAGAAATTGAACTATTATCTGAGAAACAAAGAGGAAGTACATTGTTTGTCTTCACCAGCAATGATATTGTAGTTCGATCAAGCTTCCCACTTATTGCTCTTCAAAAAAAATTGTAGAGTTATCAGGGTATTAGCATAGTGCTTTGAAAAGACAATGATGGAGTTCCTTCACTTTGAAATATCAGCATAGTGCTTTAATGTAAAACAAGGAAGGAAAGTTAATCTAAGGGGAGGGTAAGAGATATCAAAAGTATAAGGGAGAACAAAGAACCTTAAAAAGGATATATAGTATGACAATAGCTCTTCGTTTTGAAAATCGAAGGGATAAGTGATGAGGTAATTTATATGCTCATTACTGAATAGATAATCTGCAAAACAAAATTGCCTTAGGTTGACTTGTATACTCCCTAGAATTGACACTGCACAAGCAAATGAAGAAGAATGCAACAAATTTATCAGCTCACATATAGCATGCTCGTTCTTTAAGTTCTGGATCATAATGCTCACTGTCTGAAGCAACTGAAGTGGAACACTACCAGTTTTACTGACTTGCAGTAAACGGACAAACTCCCCCATGACTTGTTTCTCCATAAAAAAGCTGCATAGGGGCTTCAACATTAATAAGAGTATAAATCATAAGCAACAAAGGGATTCCATGAATAATGAAAAGTCATACTCGAAAAAGGTTGAGTCATGCTGATCACCATATGTCACCAGCTCTGCAATTGATCTCAACGCCTCAACCACAAAAGCCTGCTTAGGTATCAAGTAAATACAGGACGTTCTCATGAGTGTTTCAATAAATAAATAAATAAAAAGAAGAAGAAGAAAAAACGGCCGTAACCTTATTCACATCATCTACAGTTTGTACATTCTGCAACTGCTCAGTCAGATACCTGAATCCAATTAAGAGATGGAAAGACATTTTCTTGAGTGTTTCAGTATTTGATAGGCAAAAGTGTTTATTTTTCTCTTGGGATAAGAGCAATTGATAGAACAACGGAGCAACAAGAAGTCAATTTTCTCAAGTAACTTTTCCAGGCAAAAATATATTAAGGGAGAAAAAGATAGAGATAGAGGGCAATTTCTCTCCATTTCTATTTTGTACTTGTATATATATATCTGCAAGTGGAAGAAATCAGGTAGAAACCTATCCTTTCCAAAAGCAATGATTGACCTTTCAATCACACTTTGTTATGCCAATGACATGCAACTTTGAAGTGAATTAATTTTGTGTACCTCTAACCCAAAACTACAACCATAAGAGTGTAAAGGATTCATCTTCTTCACCTCACTTCAGTACATAAGGATATAGATTACATGCCTGTATATACAACGCACCTACTATCGTAAAAAGTTTCCACTTTCTTCCTCACATATTATTCATTCTTGTAATATTTGGCATGCTTAATTTCTGATATATTTTTAGAGTTTGTAACAAGACTTTTGTTGAGAGTAGAGACCAATATGGGATAAAATAGCCTGCATGGTAATGCGTAGGAAGTAATTACTTCTTGACCTTCAGTATATATAATTCAACGTGTACATGAATGCAACTATTTGATAGACCTAAGTCTAGTTCTATTAAATTGCCCTATGTTCTTTTCCTTTTTGCTTCGATACAATCTTAGATGCAAAGAGAACAAAAAAATTCAACTTTGAACTCAAAGATACAGAAGCACGAGCTCAAGGAGAGTGTAAAAATTAGAAGCAATGCTCACATAAACCGTCCCAAGAAAGCATGTAAGTCACTAATTTGACAGAATTAAAATGTACTTCACACCAAGAGGTTACTTATTCCTTTGTATTTCACATATAATGACCTAAAAATAGCAAACCATCTACCAACTTTCTTTTCAAAATATTTCCACGAAACTAACACTGATCCATGAAAAACACCTTACATTCAGCACATTAGCATAAAACATAGCCAAAAATCAGGAAAGAAATAGGAAGTAAGACTACTAATGACAAGTAGAAAAACCTGAGTTCCTCCAAGGAGAACCTATTTTTGGATCTCCAAAAGGAAAACCACATTGTTGAATGATGAAGCCTCTAAAAGTCTCAATCTCCACATGAATCTTCATTCATACGCCATTTCAGATTCATGGCGAGTAAAATGAAGAACTCTGTAAAGTAAAAGCATGTGGGAATTAAATCCTGAGATAATAAAGAAACAGATTTCTAGTGTTGCATGAATCTAGCAGCCAGTCATTGGACAAATTTAATCTTCAACGAATTCTCGTGCAAAAAGATATTTGAGACAAAACATTTCAAAAACTAAGAGAAATTTTTAGTAGAAGCATCATATTGTTATAACTCAAGGGGATTTGAGCTATTGGTTAATGGAAATATAATATAGAGACTACAGTCCTCTACGGAAACTCAAAAGTGGGTAGATGGCTTTTTAAGATGTGTCAAGCTAGGGTCCCTTTGCAAGAGGCTGGAAAGAATATTTGAAAATTGTCATTTCATATCCTCATAGCGTTTTTGTGCAAGAGGAAGGGAGATTTTTACTGTTTCATTTTGATAAACAAACCAACACCAGGGGTGAAAAGAATAGGGTGAGTAGTGGTAGTAGGAGTACACTTTTCCACCATAGGCACCATTCAATCCTTTGAGACATATAACATGTTCACACACTAAAAGACTGTACACTAATATAGTTAACAAATATATCAAGTTTCAAAACACCCATCCACCAGTTAAAACCTCCGTAATACCCTTCTACCACACTTTCAAACATGTCAAAAACCAAAAAAGTCTGCGTTAACATGTTTTGAGAATATTTCTCCTTCCAACCCAACATACACTGAAGATTCACCCCAGTTTCCAATTCAATTTCATAAACTGAATTAATTCCTTACAAAGTCAATTCCCTGCTCATACAAACTGCTAACTCTAATCACAAAATATCCTCTATCTAAGAATCATCTAATTCCTTCAAAACAGATATATCTACAAATACTAATCTTTTTCCAAAAGAATTTGAAAACGCACCCAGAATTTTTCAATCATATCAGAAAATCTCTGGTTTACATTACTTGCCACGACAGTGTACCGATGCCAGTCCAGGCACGCAACACTCCAGCTAAAAAACAAGGACTTGAACTAGCCCTTATTCTGATCAAACAGGAATAAAAAAATATATCATTAATATCAAGCTTTTGAAGAAATCAACCCTAAAAACTTCGATTACAATCCAACTCGATCAAATCACGGAACATCAATTCTTACCTTCAAAACTAAGTCAAGTAACGTGAAATCAAGAGCGGATGGTTGGCTACTAAGGAAGAGTTGAATTGAATGATGGGCTTGGCGATGCCGCAACCAGCTGGAGTATGAGAGGGATCTGGAATTGGAAGCGAAGTCTAGAGTAGAATTGAGCGGGAAAAGTGTTAACGGAAGGTGATCTGGAATTGGAACCGGAGGCTTTTGCTAGTGTGAGAGAGATCAACGATGGAGTTGGTGTTCGTATAGAGAGATGCAAGATACAGACGAAGAAGGAGGAGTCTGAAGAAACGAATTTATCTAACAGACTAATAAACAACTAAAGTTTATTAAACATAAAATTCGTCTTTTCGATACGTTTGTTCGGTCCCTAAGAACTCCAAATTGCTTTGACAACAAAAAATAAGCTATATCACGCTATCTCTTCATCTGAAAAATGGGTTTTGATAAATAAGTATGTTTGGTAAAAATGTGATTTTTATAGGAAAATGTGTAGTTTTTAAGAAAAGTGTGAGAAGAGAAAAAAAATTAAAATAAAATTTATTGCACACATTTCAAAATCAATAAAATTATTTATTTTCAATAAAGTGTTTATAAACCAAAACCTAAAATTGCCAAACAAAGCCAATAACTACTGGTTGAGGATTGTCAATCAACCATTGTCGATTACCACTAATAATACAGTTATTTAAATAATATTAAAAAATATTTGCATATGCCTTTAAAACAAACCAAGATACACTATATAGTACCTAGTTGTAGATTCGGTAAAATAATAATATTTAATTAGAAAACATTAGTTAATATAAATATATCAATTCACAAACCGCCTATTAGATACTATCAAGATGCTTATAAGACATCTATAAAATAAATTTTGTAAAAACCATCACTAATACTTAGTTAGAAAACATTAGAAAATATCAATACTTCATTTCACAAAACACAGGTAAGATATTATTAAGACGCTTACAAAATAGTACAAGACGCTTACAAAATAATATGTGACGCTATTAAGATGTTACAAAAAATCTAAAAAGCCTCTATCTGAACGCTAACTTTTCTCCTATTTGGACGCGATTTTGCACGCCTATATTAACCGATCAACTTTTGCGCGTCTATTGTAAGCAATCAAGAGTAAATCGTCAAGTTTGGAAAATATACCCAAAATTTACACGCGTAATATAACCGCGCAAAAAGAAAATGAATTTTGAAACAAAAAGATAAATATAATGGCTAAAATATAAAAAAAAAAAAACTAAAAAGGTTACACGCCTAAATTAGCAATGCAATCTGAATCTTCACTACTAAGTTAACCGTACAAACAAACAAAAAATAAGGCGAAAATAAAAATTGTTGAATTTGCACTACTAATTTAGTAGTGCTAGGAGCTGATTTTTTTTTTTAAAAAAAAATTGACTTGCGCGTGTAGATTAGGCACATAATTGATAGCCGTTATAATAGAATGACTAGATTAGACGTGGATAGTTAATATCTACTAGCAAAATAAGACCGTTTTAAAAACACAGTTTCTACTCAACGCCCAGGGCCATTCTTATTTATCGTCTTGGGTATCCTTGTGTCGCGTAAGGATTCCTTGCGCGACGCAAGGAATCCAGAATTTCAAAAATAAAATTATTATGTCACGTATGCTTGATACTCATGCGCGACGTAAGGATTCCTTACATGACGTATGAACGGTATTTGTACGTCAGTACGTGACGTAAGGAATTTACATTCTTACGCTGCGTAAGGAAGTGCCATGTGTCAAATGACCTTGTACGTGTTAGGTTAAGATGCTTGAAGCATATGTGTAAAGAATGTTGTATAAATGACATGATCCGGACTACAATTGCTTGAAAAGTGGTCAAATACGAGTAATACTACGAAGTGGTGGTTCTGAGTAACACTCATGAAGTTATTGTATCCTAAATTGTCTATCGAATTTCAATCCATTCCGCATCGTTTGGGCTTTGGGTTGTCAAGTTAGAGAATTATGACTAGTTCGGTATTTACAAAGGAGGTGTTACTTGAAAAGTAAGAAGTTGTGATATGAAGTTACCCACATGGTTAAATATCCGTAATAGGCATTAAAAAAAGTTTTATTCCATTCCGACATCATTTGGGCGACGTTTCTTCAAATTGGGCCTTAAGGCCTCTTAAGGCCTTTTTAGGCCTTTTAGCGTTTACGCATAGGTTCGAGTCTCGTTTTGTGTGAGCGAGACCTTATTGGGACTTTATATGTCTAATAACACTAATTTGTATAATTTTTTCAAACATAATATAACATCGATGTTGTTGACCATACATATTGCGACAAGTTAGATAGTGATGACTAGTTTGATGTTTACAAAGGAGGTGTTACTTGAAAATGAAAAGGTTTTGATTGGGAGTTTCCCACATGGTTAAATATATATAATAGGCATTAAAAACAAGTTTCATTCCATTACGACATCGTGTGGACGTCGTTTTGCCAAATTGGGCATTAAGGCCTTTTATGCCTTTTAGCTTACGTACTCATTTTGTGTGAGAGAAATCTTATTGGTACTTAATATCCCTAATAATAGTAAGTTGTATAATTTTCTCAACAATAATTAACATCGATGTTGTAGAACATACATATTGCGACAACTTAGATAGTGATGACTAGTTTGATGTTTACAAAGGAGCCAAGGAGGCTAGGTGTTACTTGAAAATGAAAAGGTTTTGATTGAGAGTTACCCACATGGTTAAATATCCTTGATAGGCATTGAAAACAAGTTTCATTCCATTCCGACATTGTTTGGACGTCGTTTCGCCAAATTGGGCCTTAAGGCCTCTTAGGTACTTTTTAGGCTTTTTAGCGTTTACGTGCCTCATTTTGTGTGAGCGAGACCTTATCAACATCGATGTTGTAGAACATACATATTGCGACAAGTTAGAGAGTTATATAGGCCACAATATAGTCGTTTGAAAAATATGATCGTTTTTAAAACGATCATATTTTTTAAAACGGTATTATTTTGCTACTAGATATTAACTATGCACGTCTAATCTAGTTGTGCTATTATAACTGCTACCAATTGCGCATCTAATCTACATGCGCAAGTCAAATTTTAAAAATAAAAAAATTCAGCTTCTAGCACTACTAACTTAGGCGTGCTACTAGCACTACGACAATTTTTATTTTCGCCATATTTTTTGTTTGTTTGTGCAAATAACTTAGTAGCGCAACCTTTATATTTATTTAGACGTGCAACCTTTTCAGTTTTTTAATATTTTAGCCATTATATTTATCTTTTTATTTCAAAATTCATTTTCTTTTTGCACAGTTATATTAGGCGTGCAACTTTTGGATATATTTTTCAAAATTTGACAATTTTACCCTTGGTCGCTTACAATAGACGCGCAAAAGTTGCTCGGTTAATATAAGCGTGTAAAATCGCGTCCAAATAAAAGGAAAGTAGCGTCCAGATAGGGGCATTCTTCTTCTATGTACTTCTAACTCCAATCATATCGACTGCCCTTACAACAATGGAGGACGGGATCGATGCTCCTTTGCAATAGATTTATCACTGCAGATTGCATGGTCAAACAAACAAACAAACTTTCTTTTGTTGAATGGTTTTAGCCTTTATCAAAAAAAAAAAACTTTCTTTTGTTGAAACTCTCTCCCGCTTTCGACGGCGCTCGGTAAGCTTCCGGTGGGCACACATCGTTACTCCCGAGTCCGATCATGGTCGTCTTCGACCTCGGGCCGAAGCTATACCACGGATCTCTCGCCCTCTAAGGATCTCGACCCGACGCTAAAGGTCGCTCACGAAGCATGTCCAACGCCTCATCTCTGAGCTCGTACTTCACGGATTCGAGCAATCATCTTAGATCGCGAGCTCATATCAGTCTTCCTAGCGGGCTCCCGACCTTAGCTCATGCTTCATAACCATTAACGATCCCCGTCCTTCTAAGTTCTCGCCGTGAATAATCTCAAGCCATGGTCCAACTCGCGAAGCGAAGCTCATTAGCCATGGCCTTGCTCTCGAAGTCCCGACCATCCGCTTGAAATACGGTCTTTCTCGCGAGGGTTTGCTCGCGAGATATAATTATATTATGGAGCATAGTTGCTCGTGATGGTAGTATGGAAGCAAGGTGTTAAAGTATGACTTTTACGGATCACGAGCTCACATGACGGGTGTCGTGTATAACTAGATACGTATACATATATATATATATGTCGATTAAGGTAGGTTATTTAGACATGAACGATAATACTCTCGCGACTCTTTATACTTTCTTACCGCTTAAAATATATCATTTATACAATTACTGACTTGAGCGTCGGAGTGTCCTTCCCGGGGAGTCCCAACTCCGGATATGGCCTTTGCAGGAACATAGACGCATTTACCTTACAACAAGAGAGACTAGAGAGTTCACTAGAAGAAGAAACGATAAAGACTCGAGAATCTGGAGTGTTGCCGGTTTCTCTTCCGTTGGAACGAGGTTCCAATAAATCCGAGTTCCAACACTGGCGCCGTCTGTGGGAAATTTCCTCACACAACCAGTTTGACATTCGTCATGACGAGATATTTATATTCTCGCTCTATGAAAAACGAATCACAAGATTAACAAAAGATAAAAGGCAAAGGGCCGGGTGAGTCCCGCTAGACTCGTACTTTGTTTTACGGAGAGTCCATTCATTTTAGTCTTGCGTGAATGATAATACTTGACTAGTAGATCATGCTTCAATTTGCTTTACAGAAAGTCCTTACATTTCACCTTGTGTGACTTTTGCCTTACTTAGGCTTTCTTCTGTTTGATGAGTTGCTTACAATTAGCGGCATCGGGATAGTACCGAGCACGCGATAAGCGGCATCGGGCTAGTCACCGGGCACGCAAAATATACCGTGACCTAGGTGAGCTGTACACTCACCTAGGCCACGAAGCCGTGACGCTGGAGTTCGAGAGGCAAGTATTCTCGCTCAGGTCGCGAAGCCGTGGGACCGAGGCTGAGTGACAAATATTCTCACCCGGACCATGATGCCGTGACACTAGGATGAGTGTACACTCACCTAGGCGCGAAGCCGGGACGCTGGAGCTCGAGAGGCAAGTATTCTCGCTCAAGTCGCGAAGCCGTGTCACCAAGCTGGGCTATAAGCCCTCCTGGGTCGCGAAGCCGTGTCACTAGGTTGAGTCTACACTCACCTAGGCGCGAAGCCGGGACGCTGGAGCTCGAGAGGCAAGTATTCTCGCTCAGGTCGCGAAGCCGTGGGACCAAGGCTGAGTGACAAGTATTCTCACCCGGACCATGATGCCGTGACACTAGGATGAGTGTACACTCACCTAGGCGCGAAGCCGGGACGCTGGAGCTCGAGAGGCAAGTATTCTCGCTCAGGTCGCGAAGCCGTGTCACCAAGCTGGGCTATAAGCCCTCCTGGGTCGTGAAGCCGTGTCACTAGGTTGAGTCTACACTCACCTAGGCGCGAAGCCGGGACGCTGGAGCTCGAGAGGCAAGTATTCTCGCTCAGGTCGCGAAGCCGTGGGACCGAGGCTGAGTGACAAGTATTCTCACCCGGACCATGATGCCGTGACACTAGGATGAGTGTACACTCACATAGGCGCGAAGCCGGGACGCTGGAGCTCGAGAGGCAAGTATTCTCGCTCAGATCGCGAAGCCGTGTCACCAAGCTGGGCTATAAGCCCTCCTGGGTCGCGAAGCCGTGTCACTAGGTTGAGTCTACACTCACCTAGGCGCGAAGCCGGGACGCTGGAGCTCGAGAGGCAAGTATTCTCGCTCAGGTCGCGAAGCCGTGGGATCGAGGTTGAGTGACAAATATCCTCACCCGAACCATGAAGCCGTGTCACTAGAGTGAGTGTACGCTCACCTAGGCGCGAAGCCGGGACGCTGGAGCTCGAGAGGCAAGTATTCTCACTCAGGTCGCGAAGCCGTGTCACCAAGCTGGGCTATAAGCCCTCCTGGGTCGCGAAGCCGTGTCACTAGGTTGAGTCTATACTCACCTAGGCGCGAAGCCGTGACGCTGGAGCTCGAGAGGCAAGTATTTTCGCTCAGGTCGCGAAGCCGTGGGATCGAGGTTGAGTGACAAATATCCTCACCCGAACCATGAAGCCGTGTCACTAGAGTGAGTTCACACTCATCTAGGCTGCGAAGCCGTGACGCTGGAGCTCGAGAGGCAAGTATTCTCACTCAGGTCGCGAAGTCCTTTTATCCCTATGCTAAAGCGTTCGCGAGCGTAAAACCTTAGCCTTTGTTCATTCACATTAAGGCCGGGAGCTTCCCTTAGCGTTTTTCACTCGCTCCAGCGATCGCGAGCGTAAATCCTTACATTAAGCTCGGGAGCTTCCCTTTGCCTTTGTTCATTCACATTAAGGCCGGGAGCTTCCCTTAGCGTTTTTCACTCGCTCGAGCGATCGCGAGCGTAAATCCTTACATTAAGCTCGGGAGCTTCCCTTAGCCTTTGTTCATTCACATTAAGGCCGGGAGCTTCCCTTAGCGTTTTTCACTCGCTCGAGCGATCGCGAGCGTAAATCCTTACATTAAGCTCGGGAGCTTCCCTTAGCCTTTGTTCATTCACATTAAGGCCGGGAGCTTCCCTTAGCGTTTTTCACTCGCTCGAGCGATCGCGAGCGTAAAACCTTACATTAAGCTTGGGAGCTTCCCTTAGCCTTTGTTCATTCACATTAAGGCCGGGAGCTTCCCTTAGCGTTTTTCACTCGCTCGAGCGATCGCGAGCGTAAAACCTTACATTAAGCTCGGGAGCTTCCCTTAGCCTTTGTTCATTCACATTAAGGCCGGGAGCTTCCCTTAGAGTTTTTCACTCGCTCGAGCGATCGCGAGCGTAAAACCTTACATTAAGCTCGGGAGCTTCCCTTAGCCTTTGTTCATTCACATTTGGCCAGGAGCTTCCCTTAGCTTTTTTCCGTCTACAAGTGTCATGATCTTTCGTCGATTCTCTACGAACGTTTAGTGAATGAGCCACTTTTATGCTTCTTTACCATTGGATTTATCCTTCAGACAAATGCTAAAGTTGAACAATATGAAAACACGAATTAAAACCCAAACAAAATATAAAGGGGTGTATCGAGCGGAGGTTGGACGCGATACATCCTCAAAATCACCGTTTCGTACCATCTTATTAAGAATTCGTCCTCGTCTTTTGGGTTCATTCTTGAACTTTAGAGGACTAGTTCTCTAGACTTATGCACACATTTATTAAGTTCGTCCCAAACTCTTAAGTTTGTTCACGAGGCTTTGTCCCTCGATTGACGCATAATCACAAAGTCTCCAAACGAGTGTAAGAATTACTACAGGTCCAATGAACCAAGCCTTCGTTGAGACAACGAAGAGCTTGGGGAGCTGTGTTGGACCCGGGTAAATAGAAGCCCAAAGCCCATTAAGCGAAAGGCCCATTATTCTTCCTTTAGGTCACGAAATGAAGGATATATATATATGAGTGAACAGTGCAAAAAGATCCGGGAGGCAAAATGGGAGAGAAAGGGAGCTATTTGGGGAAATACTTGGAGAAAGGGGCAAAGGGAACGGACAAGAGAAAGATGGAAGGAGAATGATCGGGAGCAGACAGGAAGGCCAACAAATGGTCAAGCCATTTCATCTCCAACCTGAGATTGCACTCCCCAATCATCTTCATCGGTCATCAAAGGCGGAAATGAGCTCATCTTTTGTAGCTTGCGTCTTGGCTCAGCATCCTGGTGGGCGGTTCACGAACTATTCGGCCGTTGATGACTCCCGACGGAGCTTACAATCATTCGTCCGAGTTCGACCGTCCACTTCCCACCTCCGACTGAGCTACGTCAAACCGCCATGGAAGCGTTCCCGAGCTCGACCGTCTCTCTCCCGCTTTCGACGGCGCTCGGTAAGCTTCCGGTGGGCACACATCGTTACTCCCGAGTCCGATCCTGGTCGTCTTCGACCTCGGGCCGAAGCTATACCACAGATCTCTCGTCCTTTAAGGATCTCGACCCGACGCTAAAGGTCGCTCACGAAGCATGTCCAGCGCCTTATCTCTGAGCTCGTACTTCACGGATTCGAGCAATCATCTTAGATCGCGAGCTCATATCAGTCTTCCTAGCGGGATCCCGACCTTAGCTCATGCTTCATAACCATTAACGATCCCCGTCCTTCTAAGTTCTCGCCGTGAATAATCTCAAGCCATGGTCCAACTCGCGAAGCGAAGCTCATTAGCCATGGCCTTGCTCTCGAAGTCCCGACCATCCGCTTGAAATACGGTCTTGCTCGCGAGGGTTTGCTCGCGAGATATAATTATATTATGGAGCATAGTTGCTCGTGATGGTAGTATGGAAGCAAGGTGTTAAAGTATGACTTTTACGGATCGCGAGCTCACATGACGGGTGTCGTGTATAACTAGATACGTATACATATATATATATATATATGTCGATTAAGGTAGGTTATTTAGACATGAACGATAATACTCTCGCGACTCTTTATACTTGCTTACCGCTTAAAATATATCATTTATACAATTACTGACTTGAGCGTCGGAGTGCCCTTCCCGGAGAGTCCCAACTCCGGATATGGCCTTTGCAGGAACATAGACGCATTTACCTTACAACAAGAGAGACTAGAGAGTTCACTAGAAGAAGAAACGATAAATACTCGAGAATCCGGAGTGTTGCCGGTTTCTCTTCCGTTGGAACGAGGTTCCAATAAATCCGAGTTCCAACAGAAAAAGGATCAAAATATTGTTGCATAAAGATCATATGTGTCTAAAATATTTCATTATTTAGAGACTCGAATAGAATAATTCAAGATGAAGTCACTAATGACGTAACTTACCCGGCCCGTTTTTAACCGGTATATATAGGGCATGTTCGGCAATAGCTTTTTTACCCTTAATTTCAAAGAAAAATAAGCTAGCTTATGAAAACAATAAGCTAGGATTTCAAGCTTTTTGGAAAAATAAGCTAGCTTATTATAACCTTCCCGAACAGAGCCATAATCACCACAAGAATCACAGTTTTAATTGCTTTACACGTACACTCTTGAAAACATCTCCACACAAAATTCATTTATTTATCAGCATACCTACAAACACAAAATTAAAGCCCACACATTTTGTGTAATGAAATGTTTGTTTATGGCGGTAATGTGGACACGTGTAGTACCGAACCAATGGTGGTCTAGTGCGTGGCTACAAAATATCATGATATGGTAGCGACTCTGTATGGACTCGACACGTGAAAAAGTTGCAAAACCGAAAGCTAAGCTTCGTCTACGTGTTTAACACCTAAGCTGAGCCCACGCATTATAGTATAATTAACAAAAGCGATTTCTTAATTTGTCCACGTGGTTGTGATATCACTAAAGTTGATCAACCCTAATCGGAATTGATTCCATCCGGAAAAAATGGATCCAATTTAATTTGAAAAGTTCATAAAAGTTGATGATCCGGAAATCGAAAGGATTCATAATTCATTGGATCAAATCGGGATCCATTTTTCACATATTTAGAGAATGTGTACATCTTTATGAGCGTGTATATTAGTTATAAACTTATAACTGAATTGTCCGTGAGGATCTTTTCTTATTAAACACTTTCTTAATCTCAAACTCATGGATAAAAAATGAGACGAGTTAAGTATTAAACTAAATTTGAGTACAATACTAATCTAAGGCCAATAAATTTTTAAAATTTTTAAAGTATTTTTCATTCTTCCTAGCCATTTATTTAATATTTTTATCGTCAATTTATTCACCAAAGATTTTTTTAATTCAATATATTTCAATTTGAATTTAATTCAAAATAATAATCGTTTTTCATTTTTAAAAAAAAACGAGCATGACCAGGATGCCATTTCGCTTTTTATAAAAGGTGTATACTGTATATAAACACTGAGATTCATAAACCAATCTGTGGACGCAATTTCATTTCGTCTTCCTCAGAAAAAAAACTCTCATCGTTTTCTCCTATCTCCATGGCAGCCGGAACTTCCTCCTCCGCCACCGCCTCCAGGAACCCATTTCTGGGCCATAAACCACCAACCTCTCTCCTCCCTTCACTCCGCCGCCCAACCCTCCATTTTCGGAGAAGGAGCTTCACAGTCTGCTTCGTCTTAGAGGAGAAGAAATTGGGCCACGTGGCGCCTCCTCCACCACCCAATTACGATGATATCGATACCCTCACCGTGCCGAGTACCGACGAGATTGACAGGCAGATCTCGGCCCTTCGATTGGCCGAGAAATTGGCAAGGAAGAAATCTGAGCGGTTCACGTATTTGGTCGCTGCTGTCATGTCCACTTTGGGTATTAGCTCCATGGCTGTTTCCGCTGTTTACTACCGCTTCCATTGGCAGATGGATGTAAGTATACGATTATCACATAGTTCTGCTTAATTGTTGAATTCTTTAGGGTACGAATTTCAATTTATTTTCTGCATTCTTTGTTTGTGTTTAGGGTGGAGAAGTTCCACTTACCGAGATGTTTGGCACATTTGCTCTTTCTGTGGGTGCTGCTGTGAGTATTTTCTTCCATACATCATCCTTCAATGACATTTTAATCTTAGGAGGGAGAACTTTTTGGTCAATTGTTAATGTGTTGATAATGCAGGTAGGGATGGAGTTTTGGGCGCAATGGGCGCACAAGGCCTTGTGGCATGCTTCTTTGTGGGACATGCACGAGGTAGTCTAGTTCTAGATACGCGTAAAGCGATTAAATTCGGCATAAGCATCATCTAATCATGCTATCTTTTCATGTTTGTAGTCTCACCACAAGCCAAGAGAAGGTGCATTCGAGCTTAACGACATTTTTGCAATAATAAACGCGATCCCAGCAATCGCCCTCCTCAACTACGGCTTCTTCCACAAGGGCTTGTTTCCCGGCCTTTGCTTCGGAGCGGTACATTCTCAATCACATTATAATTTTTTCATCAAGGGCTCGTTTGGTACCATACACTGAATCAGGATAGGAATGAGTTTGAGTGAGTGGTTCAAGTGATTTCATAAATAGTCAAAGTAGTATAGTACCAAACGAGGCGTAATAAGTAGTTCACCTAGGAAATTTAATGAAGTGTACATTGAATGGACGGCGAATTAACAGGGGTTAGGAATCACAGTGTTCGGGATGGCCTACATGTTTGTACATGATGGTCTAGTCCACAAGAGGTTTCCGGTGGGGCCAATCGCCAACGTGCCCTACTTTAGAAGAGTGGCTGCTGCTCATCAGGTATCTTCCATTCTCTAGCTGGACTATTCTGGCTCTTAGCTACATACTTTTCTTAGTGTTCATGGATGATAGGGATAGTACGTATGTCTAATGACCTAGATATTAGGGTTTAACGGAGTTGAGAGACTCATGTCGGTCAGCTTTTTAAACGTTCTTGCATCAATCACAATTACATAATGCATTGCTACAGGGAATGAGGATTAGAAGAGATAGATTGTGTGTTGTATATAAGGCTACAATTCATGAAACTTAGCTTCACGAAATCTTTATTGATCGTGATGTTTGGCGTCTTTCAGTTGCATCACACGGAAAAATTCAATGGAGTTCCATATGGGCTGTTCTTGGGACCAAAGGTTAGGGCCCCTTGCGTCTCTATCAGTACTTTCTAGAAAACTTTTGTTTATTATTTTTGATAAAAATGATCAAATTGTTCGGACCCTTGTTTGGTTATGTGGTTCAGGAGCTAGAGGAGGTAGGAGGCCAGGATGAGCTAGAGAAGGAGATAAACAGAAGGATTAAATCTTACAAGAACTCTTGATTGTTTGAGGTCATCTGCAGGAGATTCTTCTTTTGTGAATTTTGTTAGTAGGCTGACAGACATTTAAATTTTGTATTTAATTACATATTTGCCCCTAAGAAAGGGAAGAGAAAAGAAGGTAGATTAAAAAAGTAGATTTTAAATTGAAGTATTACTTGTTATTTACGATTAACAAATGAATATGAGGGTAACATAGATAAGAGGATGTAACATTGGACATGGGATAACAAGAAGACACAAAAAGAAAGAAGTTGGAAACATCATTTTTCCTAGTTCAACACCAATAC
The DNA here is from genome assembly GCA_029168935.1 of Oxyria digyna. Taxonomy (NCBI): domain Eukaryota; kingdom Viridiplantae; phylum Streptophyta; class Magnoliopsida; order Caryophyllales; family Polygonaceae; genus Oxyria; species Oxyria digyna. The sequence continues at coordinate 7,648,999 of JAPVLV010000010.1, read as the reverse complement.
TCATCTCTGTATAATTGATCTCTTATTTTACACCAACAAGAACAGACAACGAAGGATTCAGAGAAAAACAATGCTATATGATGAAACAACAGTCTTAATTAACACCAATGCCACTAACAACCCTTAGGGGTGTATTATCATGGCTGAAACAGACAACCACACAAAAACACACCAGCCACAACCTCAGCCTAATAATCCATCCTCCACACTATATCACCTACATTTTGTCAGCAAGGAAGATGAATTTGTTTAATAGTTAAGGTGTGATAATATTTGGGTTACTTCTTGGAGAATTCTTAAAGGCAAGTTCGAATTGTTAGCATCTCAACCAGAAACATCTGACACTAATATTCTTTTATCAATCCCAAGAACAGTCAACACTTACTTTCCAAATCTTGCAATAAAAAGAGGTTTTCAAGCTGAGGGTTCTTGCAGTACTAGGTTATTAACTAACTGGCCCCTATCAAGTTAAATAGCTGTCAGTCCCCAAAGAAGTTAACTTACTGATGAACCAACAAGAACAATGAACTATCATCAAACACATCTTTATTCATCAAGCTTCACTAAACTTTGCAACGAAACATGTTGAAAACAACCAAAAAGAACAATTATCTGAATTCAGCACTACATAATAAATAGCCACAAGAACAGGAGGCTTTCAAAAACCTATCACCAATTACTTACCTACGCAAGAATTAAAGCATACAGCAAAAGAAACTCAAGGAACAAAATTCTTACCCAACAACTGTACATAGCCATAACTTCCTGCACATCAGCAAAAGAAAATGTTGGGGCTGAATCACCATCATAATCACCCTCCAAAGAAAGAGAAAAAGCCGCGTTTCTTGGGGGCTTCCTCGACCATGACAGCCTGCATACTATCCTGCTCAACAAGCCTCCAAGCAGCCTGCTCAAAAGCCAAGCCAGCAATGGTAGGAGGCCTATTCAACACCAATGGATAGCCTCTATTTGTGCTGCGAATCACCTCAGAATCCTCAGGAATCATCCCCAACAACCCCAATCCAAGCATCTCCTGAATATCCAACACAGACATCATATCCTCCCCCTTGATCATATCAGTCCTAACCCTATTCACAATCATCTTAATCTCCTTAATTCCATCACACTCAAGCAATCCAGTAACCCTATCTGCATCCCTAAGGCTGGTGATATCAGGAGTCGTCACGAGCACCGCCTCATTGGCGGGAGTAATCGCAGTGATGAATCCAGCGTCAATCCCAGCAGGACAATCGATGAGAATAAAGTCCGGAGATCCCTCGGTTCGGTGCTTAAGCGCGTCAACGAGCCAGACTAGGGCTTTACCGCCGAAGCCTAGGGGGAGTTTAGATCTGGCTTTGGAAATGCAAAGGAGCTCGAAATTGGACCAGCGTTTGTCACGAACGAGGGCCTGGTCGAGGCGACAGTCGCCATTGAGGACCTCAACTAGCGTGTAATTGACGCGATTCTCGAGCCCTAGGAGAAGGTCGAGGTTACGGAGGCCGACGTCGGCGTCGATTGCGACGACGGAGAAGCCGTAGCGGGCGAGGGAAATGCCGATGTTGGCGGTGGTGGTGGTCTTCCCGACGCCTCCTTTTCCGGAAGTGATGACGACGACGCGCGGAGTAGTGCCGGAAAGCTGAGGCTTGCGGTTGAGGTTGAGAGCGGAGGATATGGTGAGCGAGGGTTTACGGAGGGTTTTGGTGGATGAAGGGGAGAGGAAGGGAGTGGTGATGGAGGTGGATGCGGTGGTTGTCGCGGGGGAGAGAGGCTGGAGGAGAAGCGATAGCGTCGCCATTAGTGTGAGCCTGTCAAAGAAGGGTGAGACAAGCCGGCTATGGCGATCAGCGATTTCGTTGCTTTGCAATAGTTTGCTCCAGAATTTGGGCCGCTACTTAATTGGGTTACTCGGCCCAATGTTCGAACCACAACAAATAACACCGCTTGAGAAGTTTGCTTGATTTTATTTTTTTGAACAAGAACAATACTTCAATTCCAAACCTATATCATCCTCACAAAAGAGAGCTCGAAGTTGTTGATGTGTTTTTGTATCTTTCAAAGAGTAACGGTAAAAAAGTTGATAACGTCAATTACTGTGTTAATTTTCACGAGAGAGTGCTTGTTTGATTGGATAGAATCATCGTATATCCATAATACTCCGTTTTAGAAACAAGTCAACCTCAAAACCATGAACAAACTTATGTTGGTTAATAAGAAAGCTAATATTTCAATAACCAATATTCACTGTTCTAACTGATTGATATAGAAAATCTGAGCACACTTAAAGATTAAGAAATTTGATTTTAAAAAAAATACAATTGAAGAAGTGCAAGGGCATCGCCCAAGCTTCTTCGTCTCTTCTATGCACCAAGTTGATATATGTAAAAAAAGGTCCGATTGTAAAACATATAGAAGATGAAGTTAATGCATTTGGTACATCAGGTTTAAGTGATTTTGATTATTCCAACATGAATCAAGCAATCTGAAAAGTTGAGAGAATGCTCGACACACCATTGAAGCGCAAACGCATAGAGAATAGTGTTGGTCACTCTGTTTGGAATGTAGCTCTGGTCACCATTGAAGCGCAAGCGCAAACAAATATTTCCGCAAGATCGCGAGCATGGTCACTCTGTTTCTTACTCTTCACGACAATGTCGTCGACATACGCTTCAACTGTGTCTCCCATCTGATCACTAAAGATCCGATCGACGAGCCTTTGGAATGTAGCTCCTGCATTCTTAAGACCGAAGGGCATAACCTTGTAGAAAAAGGTCCCCTTATCTGTTATGAATGATGTGTGCTCTGAGTCTAGAGGGTTCATCATCACTTGATTGTAACCTGAATATGCATCGAGGAAGCTTAACGCCTCGTGTCCTGCGGTGGAATCCACAAGCTGGTCAATAGAGGGCAATGGATAACTGTCTTTCGGGCAAGCCTTATTGAGATCAGTAAAGTCTACACACATCCTCCATTTTCTTGTTCCTTTCTTCGCGACCATAACAACGTTGGCTAGCCAAGCTGGGTATTGTACTGGTCTCACGAATCCGGCTTTTAAGAGCTTCGCGAGCTCTACAGCTGCGGCTGCGTTCTTTGGCCCTGCTTGCTTTCTTTTCCTCTGTCTCTTAGGGATTATTTCGTTACTGATATTCAAGGAGTGGGTAATAACGGAGGGTGGAATCCCCTTCAAATCTTTTGGAGACCAAGCAAATACGTCTCGCGATTCAGACAGCAATTTCTCAATTTCTCCCATTACCATGGGATCTAGATTTCCTCCCACAAACAACTTTTCCTCTTTGTTACCAAAGGGTATAATTTCTTGAGTCTCAAAACCAGTAAACTTCGCTTTGTCCACCTCCCCGTCAGGCCCTTGGGATCTCGAGGGCTCGCAAACATCTAAATCTGCTTCCTCCTCGATGTTTGGCATGCCCGGGACGAAGAGTTGGTTCGCGAGTAGAGGTGTGTCTTCCCCCTTTTCAGATTTGATGTAACATGAAATACTCTCATTCTCTACCCCAGTCGCGACCCCGGTGCCTGATGGTGTGGGAAATTTCAAACAAAAGTGACTCATCGACACGACTGCGTCGAACTTGCATAATGTACCTCTTCCAATGATCGCATTGTATGACGGACTTGTCGGGATGATGACAAAGTCGATCTTTTCAGACCTTCGCGGCCCTGTCTCATCGCCCATTACCACATCAAGTGTTACAACACCCAGAGATGTGACTCTTTCTCTTGCAAATCCCACCAAGGTGGTCCGGGTTGGTCTTTTCAATCTAGGGTCGACTCCCAACTTTTCAAAGGCATCAAGATACAAGATATCAGCGGAGCTCCCTGTGTCAACTAGGATACGTCTAACCAGCTTTGTTCCTATCTGTAGATGTATTACTAGCGGATCACCTGAAGAAACTGCCCACTCATTAACTTCTTCATTGGAGAATACAAGCTGGTAGGGTTTTCTGGGTGGAGGAGTCGCGATGCTCATAATCGGAAGACCGCGAGGCAATGGAGCATTGACCATCTTTCGAAACTCGCGTCTGTTTGGGGGGATAGGGACATGCTTCCCGGCTATAATTCCCACATGACCATCAGGCCTCAGGAAGTTTTGCTGCTGATTACCCTGGGGGGGTTGGGGCCAATCGCGTTTTGTTGATTGCGACCCCTTCCTCTGCCTCCGTTGTTATATCCCCCTCTGAATGGTCCTCGGCCAGGGTTTCTACCACCCCTGCCTTGTTGATTGCCTCCGCCTCTCTGGTTCATGAGGACGGCTCTTTGTTCGGGTTTGTTGTTTACTCTAGGACCATTCCTACACTCTTCCGTATTGTGAGTAGTTGAATTGTGGTTGGCGCACCACATTCCATCACGACCACGACCGCCATTACCACGGCCGCAACCCCTGTGATTGACGTTTTCATCTCTTTGGTTCATTAGGTTCTGCGCCTGAAACTGGTTCTGATTTGTATTATGTCCGTAATCCTGATACTGATTCTGATTCTGATGTTGAGTGGCTAAACTCGGAGCTCGCGAACTGTTCTGACCCTGATCATATTGCTGTCTCTTGTTCCCCCAACCTTGGTTGTTCTTTTTAGAGTTCTGACTTTGGTTCTGATTCTGCTTGCTCTGTCCTCCCCCTATCGTGGGAGTGTTAGAATGAGTCTCAACCTGAATCTCGACGTATGCCCTCTCAAGCATGGCCTGATAAGACTGCTCTTGCTTCCTGTAAAGGTGTTTTTTGAACTCACTCCCGTCCAGCAGACCATTAAGGAACGCGACTCTAGTTGTTTTATCATCAAAGTCATCAACTTCTAGCACCATCAATGAGAACCTCTTCACGTACTCCTCCAGAGTCTCCCCTTGTTTTCTGCCTAACTCCCACTACTTCTTGCATGGTGATTTTCCTCTTTTTTGAAGAGTCGAAGTGCAATAGAAAACCTCTTTCAATGTCCGCGAAGCAAGAAATACTCCCGGCAGGCTGGTTCAACATCCAGGTCATGGTTGTGTCAGCTAGAGTCCCTGGGAAGCCTTTACACATAGTGGCTTCATCCGGATGAAGAGGAGACCCCAAAGAGCACCCCTCGCGATGAAGCCTTTACACAGAGTCTCCCCTTGTGCTCTTTGGGGTCTCCCTTGCCCGTATATTCCTTGATAGTCAGGAACCTGAAATCTGGCAGTAGAGGAGCCCGAATGATATGCTCCGCGAAAGTTGTGGGACCAAACATGGATGAGAAATTGAGAGGAGGATTAACAGGGTACATCTGATTCTGGTACTCTTCGCGAGGGTAGTAGGGAACTCCGTGATGGTTGTGTGGAGTACGTTGCTCATTCAAGGGGTAATATGCCTGATCCCTCTAGTCATAGCGACCACCATGTTGAGAGTGATAGTGCTCTTGATGGCTCGCGGGAGCTTGGTTGAGATCAAAACCTCCTTGTCCGGCTTCCCTCGCGACGTTTCTGCCCCTTGGCATTCTGGAGACTGAAGCTCTGTAATCCGGAGCAACTTCTGCGGCTTGCTCTTCCAGGTGAGCCTCTTGATTTCCGCGATTCTCTTGTGGCTCGCGAGGCTCTACCCTTTGGTTAGTGGGGTACTGATTCGCTGGTATTTCTTGGAGTCCCACCCAAGTACTGAAGAGTGCATGTTGCTCTCGCGGAATCACAATAAGGTCGCGAGGGTCCTCCTCGTCCACGCGAGGGAGGGGCGGATTAGGGGCATTCTGGGTGAGAGGACCTGTCTGTAATAGAGTGTTGTTCACTGTGCCGCTTCTATCGGTATCTTCCATTGTACTGAATTTCACAATCTGATTCTTGAGATTTCAAAGGAACTAGTTGCGCGAGGAGGTCCCCACGGTCGGCGCCAGTGTTGGAGCCCAGGTGTTCGCGATCTCGCAATCAACACCTCGCGAGATCTGGCCAGTAAAATATCTTCAAGTACTGGAGACCTCCTTTACGCCAACTGGAGCAACAACTTGAACTTCGTCTTCTTTTGGATCAAAACATGACTTTCTGCACTGTTCTTCGTGTTATTCAGCTCCGAAACACCTGCACAACCAAACCGAAAGGATGAACCCCCAGATTTGGCTCTCCGACGCCCAAGTCAGTATTGATCGCAACCAGAACAAAGTAATGAACCCAAATAACACCAAAGTATAACCAAACAGAATAAGATAACGATCAAAATACACTTTCAAACCATTGAAACCTCACGAACCAGCTTAATGAAATAGTAAAATAATGATTCTTAACCAAACATCACGATTCTTACACCAAAAGCACGAATGCAGTACCGAGAGTCAAGATCCAAGTACTGATCATTTGATTCTCTATGAATGAAGATGAATCGGGACGAAGAAGACGATTCCGAGAGGAAGGTTTCGTCTTCTGTGTGTTTCTCTCTTGCTCAAGGGGAAAAGTGCTCAATTGCCCAAAAGATGTTTTCTCTCTCCTTTCTGTTATGATTTATAATCAGGTCGCGGGCCCCACTTTATCCGATCTTGCCTATTTCGCTTATTGGGCCGCTTATTGGACTTTCTACTTGATCCTCTCATTGGCACAATGGGCTTTCGCGGTTCACCGAGCCGTCGCGAACCAGGTTCGCTCTTGACCTGAGAACCGGGTCCAACAAATAGCTTTCGCCTTTGCAAATTCGGCGTCTGCTGTGGGAGTAATCCCACGAGGCCAAAGAAGTGTCGAGCCATATAAATCACGAACCAGAAAACCAACACATTCCTATCTTTAGTATTACCTCTAATTTTTCTGAGTGCAAAGTATTACCTCTAATTTTTCTGAGTGCAAAGTATTACCTCTAATTAAATAAGGGTAATGATCTTAGTATTAGGTTCAGGTGAGAACGAACTGTCAGGAGAGAACGGCCTTAAGGTGAGAACAATTCTCATCCGTTAGATACAACCCAATCGGACGGTACATGTTATATCTGCACATCTATCCGTGTTTGGCATCTTCATCGTCTTCTTCGACTCTCCGCCGGCTCCTCACCTCCAACTCCATGTCCGACTCGCCCTCGCCTCACCATCCTCGTCTTCTGCTTCCAGTCCAGATCCATCCCTGGCATGTCCTTCCTGGCATCTTCTTCTTCGATTATCCTCCTCTTCCCTGTTTCAATCCCCTCCATCTTCACACCCCCAAATTTCTTCTACTGGCATCTTCTCCGCCTCCGCCTCCATTTCACTGACATCTTCATCTTCTCGCCTAACTCTCTCGTCTGCTTTGATTCTCCTCCACCAACTTCATCACTCTCGCTCTCTCGCCGACAGGCAAAGAACCCTCAGGCCTCAGCCTCAGCTTCTCCGTCCTCCACCTGACACCGTCCTTCTCCTCGCTACCCCTTCCTTCCTGCTTCTGCCTCACCGACACCACACCTCATGATGATCCTCCATCTCTGGTGTCACATTTCTCTAAACGAACTCGAGATTTCCGTTTTGCCTCTGCAGGTATGTAGATTCAATCATAGAAGGGATTTCAGTGCATTGAAGTGTTTTAGAAGGTTTGTTGATTCGGGATTTTAAGGATTTATGAATTTGGGGCTTTTTATGCATCTTAGGTATATTTCTGAATTTTTGGATTTGGGAATTTTTGAGATTAGGTTTGTTCGATCTAATTCTTCTTGCGATTTTCACAAAACCCTAATTCATTGCCATCCCGATCAATTTCTGAATGTCCGAGGCTCTTAATAGATTACCTTTCTTTGGATCAACGATTGGAATAAGGAGTTTCCTGTATCCAGTTTCAGAGAAAAGGTAGCTCTTTCAATAGATATCTCTGCTTGTTAATCCTTGAATCATAACATTTGTGGAGCATGTGGTGGTAAGCGCACACAGTTTCTTTGATCATATCTTAAATGTACAAAATTCTGCACACAGTTTCTGTTAATGGATTTAGCTTGGGACTAAAGTTGGAGCTATTTGTTTTTGATGCATTCACATATGCTCCTCCTACTGCACTTTAGAATTTGAAAATTATATCTCAATGCATTCACATTTACTTGCCGAGTTTTGGATTTAAGTCGTGTCAGATATCTCAACTATATCATGTGTTTCAGTTTTCTATCATATTCATGTGTATAATAAAAGGAATATTGAAATATCAAGAATTGGTATCAAATGATTTAGTCTTTCAGATGTTCAGCTGAATGACAATAATGAAGATGCAGTTTTGGCTAATGTAATTATGGTAGTTCACTTGGAAAGAGGTAACAACCTGGTACTCTTCTTGAGCGTGAGTATTGATAACTAAATCCATCTTCATGCCTAAACTATTATCCATCTCCACTTGCTTTTGTTTGCATCGACAAAGACAATTTCCTATTCTTTGAGCAGTATGGTCTCAGGTACAATTGGTCTTGATTATTCAATCGATGTTGGAGCAGGGTCTTGTTGGTGTGATTACTCTTGCTTTCTCATTTGCTAGTTCACTACAAAAATAATTAACAATTAGCCTTTCTTTTTGTTCTGTGCCAACCTCTCTGTTTGTGTTATGTTAATTACTATGCATCTCTACTTACTACACAATTGTGAAATTTCAACAGTCCATTTCTTCTTCTCGTGTCATGTCAAGGGGATTATTATATTGCATTAGTGTGTCGAGTTAAGCTGCTAAATTTGACTAAAAATATGGATCCTCCACCAATGTATCATCATACTGCATTCTGCAAAGTATTGGTTATGCACCACATGATCAAACATCGATGTCTCCCTTTTCCTGGCTACATCTAGCTAATACATGATGTTATCCATAATAACTTTTAACTCAAGGTTGCTTGAGATGTCATATCAATACAGCATTTAGGCTTAGTGTTGATTGGGTGTTGTCTGCTTAAACCCATTGGTTTCTTATAATATGTATATTGAAGCAAGGTTTGCCTGACATTTTGTAATTGTTAACATCTAATTAATCTCATTTGGTTGTTGAACAGGAAGTAACCCATTGTTCAACCATTCTGATGTTGAACAGAATGGCTTGAACATTCACTGAAGTTGTTGTATGGATGTTTAGCTAAAATAGAAAAAGAGCATAGTTTGGTTTCTGTGTAGGAAAGAAGTTTCTACTTTGCTGATTTTTCTTGTTCTTTCTGTGATTGCAGTATTATTTAAGGACAAGAACTTGTAAATTTAGGGGGATTACTACTGCTATCTAGCCGAATTTAAGACCGGCTCTCAGGGTAAGTACGTTGCCAAGAATACCCTCTTCTCTTACAAAGCAGCTCAGGTCAGTCGATTTCAGTTTGAACGAGTTTTGGAAACGTAAATCTCGATCCTAATTTGATTAGTTGTGATTTAAGACGAGATGTTTCTCAGTATAGAGTTTATGTATTGTAGACACAAATTCAGAACCATTAATTTTCTATTCGTTTTCGTGGGACCTTGCAAATGCGGACTTGCCCCCTACTCATTCAATTATGCTTGGTTTGAAGCTCAACTTTTCATAGAATGCAATTTGGGGGGCAGAGACACATTGTGGAATGGAGAAGCAGACAATGCAATTAGCCAAGGAGTTGGAGTTCCAGAGGATGCACATGCTCGTGGAGATGCAAGTTCAGATGGGGAATTTTAAAAGGGAAAAGAAGATCGAATTTTTACTTATATGATTTGTAGCTGGCTGATTTGAGATGCATTTCTAAGTTGCGTAAGCTTCTCACTGGGACTGTATATTGGTTGATTCTTGTGGTGGAGGACATTGATTGTTCTTCTGTTGATTTTGAAAGGAAGAAACAATAGCTGATTTTATAGGTTAAAAGGGTGGACTTGTATTTTCTTATCAGAGTTGGCGTGGCCAAATTCAAATGGTTTGACAAGTGAAATATACTCTACATTTCGTACTATATAATGTGTACATTTCGTAATACACTCAGTAATATGTTAGATGTGTATCTCATAATAGAATTGATTTTTCTAGAAACAAGGTAAGTAAAAAATAATGATTTTGTATTACATGATAAGTACATTTTGTAATATACTATGAGTAAATTTCTTAATATATTGTACTCGCATTTCAAAAAAAATGTTACGTGCTTCTCCAAAGTGTTTTCAAAAAAAGAAAATTTTAATATACTAAGTGAATTTTGAATTGTCTACTAAGTTACTTTTTTAATTACATACCAAGTGTTTTCTGAATTACATACTAAGTGATTTATAAATTACATACAAAGTGTTTTTTGAATTGCATATTAAGGGATTTCTGAATTGCATATCAAGTGTTTTCTGAATTGCATACTAATTGAATTATGAAATGCATACTAATTGATTTGCAATTTGCATATCAAGTGTTAACTGAATTGCATATTAAGTGAATTGTGAATTTCATACTAAGTGATTTCTTAATTGTATGTCAAGTGTTTTCTGAATTGCATGCGAAGTGTTTTTTGAATTACATACTAAGTGATTTGTGAAATGCATACTAATTGATCTGCAAATTACATACAAAGTGTTCCTGAGTTGTATACTAAGTGAATTGCATACTAAGTTATTTTTGAATTGCATACCAAATGATTTCTGAATTGCATACTAAGTGATTTCTGAATTGCATATCTAGTGTTTTCTGAATTGCATACTAATTGAATTATGAAATGCATACTAATTGATTTATGAATTGCATATCAAGTGTTTCCTGAATTGCATACTGAGCGAATTTTGAATTGTCTACTAAGTTATTTTTTTAATTACATACCAAGTATTTTCTAGATTACATACTAAGTGATTTATAAATTACATACAAAGTGTTTTCTAAATTGCATACTAAGTGATTTTTGTGAATTGCATAATCAGTTGTGTGTGAATTGCATACTCAGTTTTTTTGAATTGCATACTCAATATTTTGTGAATTGCATACTCTGTTTTTGTGAATTGCATACTCAGTTTTTGTGAATTGCATACTCAGTTTTCGTGAATTGCATAATATTTTTTAGGAATTGCATACTCATTTTTTAAGAATTACATACTCATTTTTTAGAAATTGCATATGTCCAATGTGTTGTTGTATTACTACTCTCATCGATTACTGTTGTATCTTCAACAAGAATGAGAGAATAAAGTTAACCACATTCTTTATGTCCAGTGTGCTTGTGATGCAAGCAGTGGCAAGCAAGACAATCTAGCATCTACGCAGTTTGCACTTACATATTTTAAGAAATAAGAGAATATACATCCATTGACACTCAACCTGCACACTTAGCTACAAAATACTGCATATCCTCCTAGTATTTGGCTAATCAAAATTGCACATCAAATAATAGTATATAATCATGAACCAGACCTACAAATAAATTGTCCATCAAAAAATCTAAACGAGATCTTGTAAAGTCTGGTAACCCAATTGATCGTCCTGAGACCTGCAAAAGCCCTTGCTGCTTGAACCATTTGCTCAAGAGCACAAGTTCTCAAGTACGCTTGTAATTGTGAAAGTATCAATCCATTAGAATCCATAGAGTTGTGTCCTAAACATGACTAAGCTAGCTTAAAATCACATATTAAACACTTGTAAAACAGGGGTGGGAAAGATTTACCAGAGTCAATATAATTTCCCAGCTTCGTTCTCCAGGTGGCCGTGAAATCATCTTCATCCAGCGTTGCAAGCGACTGCAACCACACATACCCCATTGAGATAAGCTTCAAACTCAGGAATTCCTGACGCAGCTGCAGCAGGAGCAATATAAGCACATATAGATGCATCATGAGTTGCTAAGCCTAAATTGTGTACAATAAGCATTCTGAGCTGAAACTCAGCTTCGTCGTCATCGAAATTTGTCAATTCATAAAGCAGACAATATAATCGAAATCCATGTAGATCAAATTTGAGCTGAAATACACAATCAAGAATCACATGAGACTGCAACAGTATTTCCCTAAGTCGTTGCTTCATTTCCCTCTCGCACAATGATCGAATTGGGGACATGCTCTGAAACCAAAAACCCTAACAATCAGGCTTCAAATATTCAGAATCAAACAACAGAAATTACTAATTAGTCAATTTGTTAACATATATTACAATTCTTTGTCACGAATCATCCAGCAGATTGATTGTTTACTTGCTTGGAATCTGGTAAGATGGGTCGATCATCTTCAGGATAAACAGGTTTCCTTTATCTTCTCTTAGATCTGAGCGCTTTAAATAAATGGACGGATGAGATCCGTTCTCACCTAAGGATGGGTTCTCTCCTAAGAAAGTGTTCTCACCGGATCCTGACCCAATAATCTTATTCTATCAACTCACGTTAGCATATACTATATTCTGGTATAAATAATATTACTAGCTACAGTAGAATATAACATTACATCAAGTAATAAAAGAGATAGTATTGCCAAAAAAACTATCCATAAAATATTAAAAGATAACCAAGTGGACACAGAGTAGGCTAAAGAGGGGCTATAGCCCCCTTCAAGAAAAAAAATCCCAAAAAAAATTAGTGTAAAAATTAGCGTTTTTTATTTAACCCCTCTTAAAAAATAAATTTATTGTTATATATTTTTATTGATTTTAATTAATGTATTTTTTTAACTCATCGTGAGCTAAATTTTCCTTATCTAATCAAAATTCAAAATTTTAAAAAGACCCAAGCAAATAAATAATGAAACACGTGGCAAGTTGCGATTGGATAATAATAGATGGGAAAAAGCATCAACATGACAAATCTCTTATCAATAGGATACAACACCTTCTGAATAGGTGTCACATTCTTATTGGTCATGAAACTCTATCAACTCTAATCCTTGTAGAGAACCGAACTCGTACCCAAACTATAAATACACATCAAACGGCCTTACCAGCATCCACTACAACTTTCTAAACTTGAGACAGAGCATTCAACTTGAAGCACAATGAAGATGGATTCCAAAACCATGGCCATGGCGATTCTTCTTCTCTTCGCACTAGGTATAATCAAATCAACCATTACACTAATTATTTTGGTATGGATATATTTGTTGATTATGCTCAATCATTCTTTGGAATTTATTCTTTGACGAACTAAACAGAGTTTCACATGGGAGTCGCCGCTGCGGCGACGACAGGAAAAGCCGATGATCAAGAACTCATAAAAGACACAATAATCGGTATCGATTTGGGTACCACGTATTCTTGTGTAGGAGTTTATAAAAACGGAAACGTCGAGATCATAGCGAACGACCAAGGAAACCGAATAACGCCTTCTTGGGTCGCCTTTACCGACACCGAGCGTTTAATCGGAGAAGCTGCCCGGAATCAGGCCACTGTTAACCCTAGCCGCACCATCTTCGACGCCAAGCGACTCATAGGAAGAAGGTAATAACTGATTATAGTTTATAAGTTAATTAGGGTCTTTGAACTTGTACCGAAAATATAAGGGACATTTGATTTTCGTACATTATTCACTAGTTAAGAGAATCTTCTCGTTTTCTTCTAATGTGTAAGAACAAATATAGGCATGTGAGATCTTGTTTGATTCGTCTCAACGAGTACTTTAATAATATATAAAAATTATAATTTTTGTCATCGTATATTTAGATATATTAAATGTGTCAAAAGCAAATGTCCGTTATATTAAACGAGTACATGATTATGACGATGATAATGATGATGTGTGCAGATTTGAGGAGGAGACGGTGCAGAAAGATATGAAGATGTTGCCGTATAATGTGGTGAATAAAGAAGGGAAGCCATATGTGGAGGTGAAGGTCAAAGATGGAGAGGTGAAGTTGTTTAGTCCAGAGGAGATCAGCGCCATGGTTTTGACAAAGATGAAAGAAACCGCTGAGTCTTATTTGGGCAAGAAGGTTAAATATGCTGTTGTTACTGTGCCAGGTAATTAATTTTTCACACAACAGTTGAAACTTTCATCAAAAGATTCGTGCTTTGGTATTTGGTGTAACTATTTTGTTATGTTTGTGCAGCTTATTTCAATGATGCACAAAGGCAAGCAACCAAGGACGCAGGGACCATAGCCGGACTGAACGTGGTCCGTATAATCAACGAGCCAACAGCAGCGGCTTTAGCCTACGGGCTTAACGAAAAGGAGGTGGAGAAAAACATCCTCGTATTCGACTTGGGCGGCGGCACATTCGATGTCAGTGTCCTCTCCATGGACAACGGTGTCATCGAGGTTTTATCGACGAGCGGAAACACTCACTTGGGAGGAGAGGATTTCGACCACCGTTTGATGGATCACTTCATCAAGATCTTCAAGAAGAAGTACGGGAAAGACATGAGCAATGACAATAAAGCCCTTGGGAAATTGAGGAGGGAGTGTGAGAGGGCGAAGAGGGCTTTGAGTAGTCAACATCAAGTTAGGATTGAGATTGAGTCTTTGTTCGACGGCATTGACTTCTCTGAGACGTTGACTCGGGCGAGGTTCGAGGAGTTGAATGCGGACTTGTTTAGGAAGACTATGGGACCGGTTAAGAAGGCATTGGAGGATGCTAAGTTGAACAAGGCTGAGATTGATGAGATTGTTCTTGTTGGTGGAAGTACCAGGATTCCTAAGGTTCAGGAGATGTTGAAGGAGTTTTTTGGCGGGAAAGAGCCGAGTAAAGGGGTTAATCCCGATGAGGCTGTTGCTTATGGTGCTGCGTTACAAGCCGGGATTATGATGACCAAAGGAGACGATAAGGATGGTATGTGCATCAATTCTATCTTTCATTGAGTAGAGAAAACTAGATGTTACATTACATCCACTATTAACACTGATCTGAGTTTTTTGTTGTTGTAGATATTGGACTGGTGTTGATTGATGTGAATCCATTGAGCCTTGGAATTGAGACAGTTGGTGGAGTTATGACACCTTTGGTGAAGAGAAACAGTGTGATTCCTTCCAAGAACAAGAGAGTGTTCACAACATACCAAGACCAACAAACGAGTGTGGAGATCAAGGTTTACGAAGGGGAACGAAGCTTGACAAAGGACTGTCACGAGCTCGGTAAATTCACCCTCTCGGGGATCGCACCAGCTCCAAGGGGAGTGCCTCAAATCGAGGTGACGTTCGAGATTGACACAAGCGGGATGCTGCAAGTGACGGCCGAAGACAAGGCAGCAAAGAACAAGCAGAGCATCACCATCACCAATGAGAATAACCGACTCTCCAAGGAGGAGGTAGAGAGGTTGGTAGAGGAGAGTGAGTTGTATGCTGAGGAGGACAGGGTTGTTAGAGAGCGAGTGGAGGCTAAGAATAAGTTGGAATCTTATGTTTACAATATGAAGAGCAGCATTGAAGACAACAACAACAAGCTAGGAGGAAAGATCGAGGAGGAAGACAAGGATGAAATCAAGAGTGCTTTGAAAGATGCAGAGGAGTGGTTAGAGGAGAATTTGAGTGCAGATAAGGAGGAGCTTGACGAGAAGATGAAGGAACTTGAATCTGTTTGTAATCCTGTGATCAAGAAGGCTTATGAGAATGGCGCATCCGCGAATGGGGAGGAGGAAGATGAAGATCACGATGAGTTGTAGACTGTTGAGTTTAGATTGGATAACTTATTTTACCTTTACTGTTAACTATAGTTTCAACTTTGCTAGTTAGTTCTCGAAACAAAGTATTTTTCTATCACTTAGCAAGTAATTCATTCATGAAAAGTTTTTTTAAAGGCAACTTTTGTCTTTCTACAGTTATTCCTACTTAGTAAATCACAACACATGATACTCACTTTTGTCATGTTTTTATTGTACCAGAGTCCTGCTCGCAGCTTACTGCATTAAACTCATGTGCTTCAGTTCATTACAGGTTTTTCTCTGATTGAGTTTTACAAGTTCATGTATTATGTATGTGAAGTGCTATGATTATGACACAAAATATGATGTAGGAGATGTCTGTAGTGTTTGATTAAAAAATGTTCTCCTCTAACTTTATAGGTATGTTTATGCTCTACCATTTGAGGCAAATAAGCACCATTTTTCCACCGCGCACACTCATTCGATCGTCACGACGTAACGATCGGACGAATCGGATTAGAAAAATTGACCGGTTCGTACCGTGACGATCGCTAAGTCATCGTACTCACAGGTCGTCATGCCATCGTCACGGCGTGACGATCGGTGGTGTTAATCCTAATCTGTTCGTCACGCCGTGACGTTGGCATTCGAACAAGAAATGCCAAGAGAATGGGCAACCATATTAACTTACTGATGTGGTTCCAAGAATAGCGAAAGAACCCATATGTATTATGATATTGTAGTTATAAAGACTATATATTATTTTCATAAAAAATAGATATTCATTTCCCTACTTTTTTCCATCTGTATGCCTCATCCCTATTTCCGTTATTTCACATCCTCCTTGGTGTCGTTGCATCTAAATGCTTGAAATTTCATATTTATTTTTTTCATAATAGTATTGTTGTATTGTTAAAAAACATTTTCAGCACATCTTCCCACTATATAAATTAAAATTTAAAGGAAAAGTGTCGGGTGAGAATAACTTTTAAAATACGAACGTGAAAATGTTGCACATTAGTAATAAATTGGTGAATATTTAGTACAAATTTGGTGCATATTTGTTGACAAACTTAAAACATCCAAATTTGAAGAGCATCATTTTTTAAAGAACATTTATTGAGAAACTAAAGAACATCAGGTAAAAATTGTTTATGTGTGCATCACTTTTTTAAAAGATATGCATCAAAAAATTTGATGCACATTTAAGTATATTTTAATGCACATTTAAGTCTCTTTTTAATGCACATTAGTCATTCGCACGTTCTCATTTTTAAAATTGTTCCGATACGACACCCAAATTTAAAACCAATACCTATATAATGTCTATACATTGAAGTCAACTTTTTAATTGAAAGATATAGTTCTTATTAACTATATAGCATATTCCAAACGTTATGGAATCACATAAAGTGTATCTAAAACTTTCATTTAATCTTATGGAAACTCAAATCATATTAAATAACAGTTATTTACATCTTTGTTATGTGGATATCGGTTGTCACATATTGTTACAAATGCATTATTAACGAGGAAGTACTTATATACTTATGTGCTTAGTCAAATGATATTCACATAACGAAGATGTAAATAATCGTTATTTAGTATGATTTGAGTATCTCATAAGATGTAATGAAAGTTTTATATACTTGTATGTGATTAACGAAGTGTTATTACATATATATGAGTATAATGATATTACTTATATACTTGTGAGTTTCTCGTTATTACGTGAAAGCGTTCGTTTAGATATTTCAAATTGTTTAGTTTGTTCATTACATGTAAAAATGAAAGAGTTATATTGCTAGTGGTCAAGTACTACTTTTACATTTCATTTTTTGCATTTTAAGGTCGTTTTAAGCCGTTTTATGTCGTTTGGGCCTCAGTAGGCCCATTAACCCATACATTGCTTTTCTGTTTCCTACCAAGGTTAATAAATACGGGCCTTATTTCGTGTCATTTTACGAATTCGAAATTAAGTTTTTCTCGTTTGTTGACGTTTAAACGAATTGGGCATTTCGTGTCATTTTACGAATTCGAAATTAAGTTTTTCTCGTTTGTTGACGTTTAAACGAATTGGGCCCAAATAACCTACTTATCAAACCAAATTCTATTGTTCTAGCCTAATTGTCCCCATTTGTTGAAATATAAATCCCTTATCTAAAAAATAATTCATTTCAACCTTTTTACTATATTTTATCATTTTCACTAGGGTTGTACATTTTCGGATCGGACCGGACCAAAATTATTTCGGTTTGATTTTCCTTATTCCGGTTCCGGTCCAAAATCCGAAAAAACAAGATTGGATCGGACCGATTTTGTTATTTTTTAATATTTTAAAATATAAATAATATACATAATAGTATTAAAAGTATGACACCTTTTGAGTTGGCTTCTTTGATGACCACCGGAATGTATGACACCTTTTGTACTACATCTCCAACTCTACCTATGTTTCTTTCTAGTCAAAACTTGAGTAAAGACAAAAATGTTCTCTGGCATCTTAGGTTGGCTCATGCACTCATTGAAAAACTATCTCATGTTACATCCATTTCTTGTGATATAAATAAAACTACGGATTTTCATTGCTCTAACTGCCCTCTTGCTAAACAATCTAGAAATTCTTTCTCCTCAAGTACATCACATGCTAACAAAAAATTTGAGCTTTTACATTGTGATCTTTGGGGACCCTATGACACACCTACTTAGAGTGGTCACAAATTCTTCCGTACCATTGTTGATGACCATAGCAGAAGTGTGAGGGCTTACCTTATGAAATCCAAAACTGAAACTAGTGCCTTACTTCAACACTTCATCTCTCAGGTTGAAACTCAATTCTCTACCAAGGTTTAAATTGTTAGGACTGACCAAGGAACTGAATTATTTAATTCAGAAACAATTTCTTTCTTCTCTTCAAAGGGAATTGTTCATGAAAGCTCTTGCACTGCCACTCCCCAACAAAATAGGAGGGTAGAAAGAAAGCATAGGTATATCTTAGATATGGAAAGAGCTCTAAGATTTCATTCTTCTCTACCTACCAAATTTTGGCGTGACTATGTGTTGACTGCTACTTATCTTATAAACAGATTACCTCCACCTATTCTTCATAAAAAAATCTCCTTATGAACTCATGTTCAACAGAAAACCAGAGTACTTCTCTCTAAGAGTATTTGAATGTCTATGCTATATTTCAACTTCTATTATAGCTAGAAAGAAATTTGATCCTAAAGCTGATCCTTGCATATTTTTCGGTTATCCTTCTGGATTCAAGGGTTACAAAGTTTACAAATGAATCCTTCTACAAATATTGAGTCCCTAGCAGACTACTCTCCTAATCATGTACCTGCTATATTTGACCAAATTCCTCAAGAGTTAAACATCATACCTAACACTCAACCCAGTAGACAGTCATCAAGAGTGTCTAGACCACCTTCCAGATTAAAGGACTATGTGTGTATGACAAACCAACTCCCTACTGATGCAACATCTTCTTCCAAAGGTAAGACCTCTCCTTACCCTATGCATTGTTTCATGGCTTAGGATAAATGTTCTGCTCCATACAAAGCCTTTATCAACAATGTAGTAGCACTGTCTGAACCTAAATCTACTAAAGAAGCATTGCAACTAGAACCTTGGTGTCAAGCTATGTTAACTGAGTTGCATGCCTTGGAGAGCAATCATACTTGGAGACTTGTCCCACGACCTCTCAGTCAAGTTTTGGTTTCATGCAAATGACTCTTTAAAACTAAGCTAAAGGCTGATGGAAGCTTAGACAGACACAAGGCAAGGCTTGTGGCTCGAGGATTTTCCCAAACAGAGGAAATAGATTATGCTGAAACCTTTGCACCAGTAGCTAAAATGATAGCAGTGAGAACTCTACTAGTTGTTGTTGCTGTTAAAGGATGGTCAGTCAGTCAAATGGATGTTACAAATGCCTTTCTATATAGAGATTTAGAGGAAGATGTCTTTATGGAACTCCCCCCTTCATATGAGTTTCTTAAAGACTATGATGCTAGGATTCAAAGGGAAATAGTAAAGAAGACTCCAAGCATCAAGTGGAAGTCAAGACAGAAAAGTCTAAACTTGTGTGCAACCTGGATAAATCTTCGTATGGCTTAAGTCAAGACAATGGTTTGCAAAATTTGCTCAAGTAGTGAAAGAGGCTGGATTCACACAATCTAAGGTAGATTATTCTCTCTTCTTCAAGAATTTGGGAAAAATATATAATGCACTTCTGGTTTATGTTGATGATATGTTGATAACAAGAGACATTGAAGAAGAAATACTCGAACTCAAAGCTCATATGTGCAAGAATTTTCCTATTAAAGATCTAGGAAGCCTCATGTATTTTCTTGGTATAAAAGTAGATAGAACCAAAGAAGGGTTTCATCTAAATCAGAGAAAGTATGCTTTAGAACTACTGGATGAGGCAGGAATGACAGAAGCCAAACTTGTAGTTACACCTTTTGAGGCTCGAGAAAAACTAACCCTGAAGGGAACAAAAAGTGAGCTTGATTTAGTGGCATATAAGAAGTTAGTAGGAAAGTTGATCTACCTAACTATTACTAGACCTGGCATATGTTATTATGTGCAAGTGCTAAGTCAGTTTATGCATAATCCTAGTGATGATCACTGGAGGGCTGCAAAAAGAGTGCTCAAGTACATAAAAAATGCTCCAAGTCAAGGATTGCTTTTGCCAAGCAAAGTAGATTTGAAACTCAAAGCCTTCTGTGATGCAGATTTTTAGAGTTGTGCTATGATCAGGAAATCTCTTACAGGATTTTGCATTCTATTAGGATCTTCATTAATCTCATGGAGAACCAAGAAACAAGGATATGTGGCTTCCTCTACAGCAGAATCAGAGTATAGGGCTATGGCTATGACTTCATGTGAATTAACTTGGCTAAGCAAGTTGCTTAAGGATCTAGGAGTCATATTAGGTCCAATGGAGATGTACAGTGACAATCAATCTGCCATACATATTGCTAGAAATCCTGTATTCCATGAAATGACCAAGCATATTGAAGCAGATTGTCATCTGGTGAGAGACAAAGTTCTAAATAAAGAAATTGCACTCAGCTACATATCTACCTATGCTCAATCAGCTGACATCTTCACCAAGGCTGTTACTAAAGAACAATATACAAGAAATCTGATCAAGCTTGGAGTTGTAAATATGTTTACAACCTCAGCTTGAGAGGGAATGTTAATTACTCTTGTAACAAAATTTGTTATAGCTATAGTTTGTTAGCTTTCTGTTAGGTTGTTAGATAGTGACGTCATCACGTCCTTAGTTCATTTCCTTCACTAAGAGACTATAAGTACTCTTGTATGTTAATTCTTCATGATCATCTTTCAATGTTAAATTTTCCAGTTTGTGAGGTTTTATTTTCTCTTCTCTTTATCTAAGTGAAATTTCTTGTGTGTTGATTAATCTAATCAATCATCAAAATATCTATAAAAACATATTTTCCCGAAAAATATTCTTTTTACACATCCATACCTTTCAAGTTTCAACTACTATATAAACACTATTTTAAGGCAGCGGCTATTTCCACTACAAAATTCAACTTTTGGCACTACATTTTCTTACGTTGAAAGCCAACGTACGTTGGTTTCCAACGCAGAGGCAAAACAAAAAAATGTTACGTGAAGCAAAATACGAAATACGTGGAGCGGATTGAAAAATACGTAAATTGTACACGATGGAAACCCACGTACGTTGGGTTTCAACGTACAAGTATAATTTGAAAAAAGTAGCCGTTGAAAAATAATTGGAAAAAAAAAAAAAATCCCGTACGTTAATTTTTTTTTTCAACCTACAAAACGTTTTTTTTTAAAAAAAATAATTACTTTTAGTATATTATACCAATAATAGGTTATGTATCACATCTATCTATTTGCTCTAGTGGTAGGTAAAGTACATGTGTGAGGTCTTGAGTTCAAACCTTAACACTAACACCACACTATTTTATTTTATTTTGGGGGGAAAATGATGGAAAAAGGAGAGTGGGAGAGTCGAATTTGAGACCTCATGGTGGTATAATGGAAATGAAACCACTACGCTACTGTGTCTTATTGGTCTATATGTAATATTAATACTACAAGATAACAAGGGAACTTACTTTCACCTCACCCTTTTATTAGAAAAACAATTTTTAAAAATATTTAACATTTCATAATTATTTGTACTATTTTTTTCGTTTAAAAATGATAATAATATTCATAAATTATTTAATAAATAAATAAAATAGTTTTAAATAATTATAACTAGTGTAGTGACCCGTGCCATGCACGGGAAATTACATATTAGTCGTATGAAAATTGTATATCCTTTTAATCGAGTTCGTCAAAAAATTAAGATTAATTTTTTTCTTGTAAAGACTATTTATAAAAATATATTTTATTTCATGAAGGTTATGTACGTAGCTTGACTTAATTTTTGTTATCGAAAATAATCCTAATTTTATCGTAAGAATATATATTAACCTTCAACATAATATTTATTCTCAATAAAATAGCTTGTATATTTGTTGTTGAAAGGAATGATAATGTTTTAAGATTTATTTGTTAAAATAATTATCCAATCTATTAATAATTGAAATTAAAGATAAAAAGTAATAATTGTGTATCAAACTAAGCCTAAAATCACTCTAAGAGCTCTAAAAGGCTCAACTTTAATATATAAGATAGATGTAATAAAATTTTAATTTTAATATATTATTTTACTTGTTTTTAGTAAAACTTATATATTTTTTACGATAAAAAATAATGATAATCAATATTATTCCAAATATAATCTCTCTATATTTTTTTATTTTTTTTAAAATAATATATATTGATAATAAAACCAAAAAATATAAAGAGAATATATTGTATAATCAAACCAAAAAATATATTATTTAATCCTAGTTTACTTATCAATTGTCATACATTGTATAAATTTTGTAAAAACAATTGAACTTTTTTTTCACCTCATCATTTTATTATAAAAAAGCTTTTACTAATATTTAATATTTCATAATTATTTTACAAATTATTACGTTTACAAAACGAGTAATGGTGTGAAAACCGAGTAAATCCGACTTAAAACGAATAATGGCGCGGAAATCGAGAAAAACGGACTTAGAATGACAAATGGCGCGAAAATCGAGTAAAACGAGAAATAGCGCGAAAATCGATTAAAAGGGACTTAAAACAAAACATGACAAGAAAAGGGTATTTAGCAAAAAAAAAAAGAGAGATGATGGAAGGGGTATTTAGCTAAAAAAAACTTGAAAAATAACTTAAGGGAAGGGGTATTTAGCAAAAAAAAAAAAAAAAAAAAAATTGAAAAATGATGTGATAAATGGATTGTTTGGTCCAAATCGTTTAAACGCCTTAAAACGATAAAAATCAAAATTTCAAAATTGTAACATGATAGAAAATAAAGCCCATAGTCGTTTTCATTTATCGGAATCGGAAAAAAATCATCGAAAAACATCAACGGGCCTAATAAGGCCGAATGGAAATTTAATGAGGCCCATTATCAAAAAACGACATAAAACGGCTTAATAAGACCTTAAACCGCAAAAAACTTGAAATGTAAAAGTTGTATTTGAGCATTACCAATATGACGGTTTCGTTTTTATAAGAAATTAACAAAATGAACTCTTTGAAATATCTAAACGAGCACTTTCACCTAGTAACGAGTTAATCTCAAGTATATAAGTCGTATAGTTTTACTCATACATGTGTGATATCACTTCGTTACTCAAATAAAGTTTATATAAAACTTTCATTAAATGTTATGAAA
This sequence comes from Oxyria digyna, assembly GCA_029168935.1. Classification (NCBI taxonomy): domain Eukaryota; kingdom Viridiplantae; phylum Streptophyta; class Magnoliopsida; order Caryophyllales; family Polygonaceae; genus Oxyria; species Oxyria digyna. Next base: position 7,625,805 of record JAPVLV010000010.1, on the reverse strand, counting down.
CACTCAAATAATCCAAAATAACGACATTTCACATCTTCGTATTGTCGTTATTGCTTGTTTAATCATATATGTATGAGTATTTCATTAAAACTTTCATTAAATATCGACTAATCATGCAATAACGACAATACGAAGATGTGAAATGTCGTTATTTTAGATTATTTGAGTGTTTCATAACATTTAATGAAAGTTTTATATAAACTTTATTTGAGTAACGAAGTGATATCACACACATATGAGTAAAACTATATGACTTATATACTTGAGATTAACTCGTTACTAGGTGAAAATGCTTGTTTAGATATTTCGAAGTGTTCATTTTGTTATTTTCTTATAAAAACGAAAGCGTCATATTGGTAATGCTCAAATATTACTTTTACATTTCAAGTTTTTTGCGGTTTAAAGTCTTATTAAGCCGTTTTATGTCGTTTTTTGATAATGGGCCTCATTAATTTTCCATTCGGCCTTGTTAGGCCCGTTGACGTTTTCGATGATTTTTTTTCGATTCTTACAAATGAAAACGACTATGGGCTTTATTTGCTATCATGTTACAATTTTGAAATTTTGATTTTTATCGTTTTAAGACGTTTAAACGATTTGGGCCCAAATTATCCACTTATCACATCCACTATCCACATTCACTATCCACTAACCAAACCCTATACCCTATACTCTAAACCCTATACCCTATACACTATCCACATTTAACTCGATTTGTGTGCTGGTTCTCGTTTTAAGTCGTTTTACTCGGTTTTTGCGCCATTGGTCTTTCTAAGTCGGTTTTACTCGATTTCCGCGCCATTGATCGTTCTAAGTCGTTTTTACTCAGTTTTCGCGCCATTAGCCGTTCTAAGTCGGTTTTACTCGGTTTTCGTGCCATTAGTCGTTCTAAGTCGTTTTTACTCGGTTTTCGTGCCACTAGTCGTTCTAAGTCATTTTTACTCGGTTTTCATGCCATTAGTCGTTCTAAGTCGGTTTTCCTCGGTTTTCGCGCCATTGGTCGTTCTAAGTCGGTTTTCCTCGGTTTTCGCGCCATTAGTCGTTCTAAGTCGGTTTTACTCGGTTTTCGCGCCATTGGTCGTTCTAAGTCGGTTTCCTCGGTTTTCGCGCCATTAGTCGTTCCAAGTCGGTTTTACTCGGTTTTCGTGCCATTAGTCGTTCTAAGTCGTTTTTACTCGATTTTCGCGCCATTGGTCGGTCTAAGTCGTTTTTACTCGGTTTTTGCGCCATTACAAGCCTTTAACCCTAATTTCCCATCGTGTTCTTGAGTGTTAAGATTGTTACCGTCTAGTTTGATCATTGCCCTACAATTGCTTCGTTATCATCTCGTTGATTATCTAGCTACAAACAGTTAGAAGTTGTGATTGTAAGTTAGCCACATGGTCAAATATCTCTAATACGCATTGAAACCAAGTTTCATTATAATATGACATCATTTGGATGTCGTTTTGCCAAATTGGGCCTTAGGACCATTTAAGGTCTTTTAGCGTTTACGCATAGTTTCAAGCCTCGTTCAGTGTCAGCGAGACCTTATTGTGACTTTATATACCTCTAATATTCATTGTAACCAAGTTTCGATCTATTATAACATCGTTTAGTCGTTGTTTTTCCAAAATCAAGAAAAAACTACAAAATTTATACAATGTATGATAATTGATAAGTAAACAAAGATTAAATAATATATTTTTTGGTTTGATTATACTCTATATTCTCTTTATATTTTTTGATTTTATTATCAATATATATTATTTAAAAAAAATTAAATATATAGAGAGATTATATTGGGAATAATATTGATTATCATTATTTTTTATCTTAAAAAATATATAAGTTTTACTAAAAACAAGTAAAATAATATACTAAAATTAAAATTTTATTATATTTTTGAAATTTTAGTATATTTTTAAAATGTTAAAATTAAAGTTTTAAAATATTATAATTATTTAAACTGTTTTATTTATTTATTAAATATTTTATGAATATTATTATTATTTTTAAACGAAAACAATAGTACAAATAATTATGAAATGTTAAATATTTTAAAAAATTGTTTTTCTAATAAAAGGGTGAGGTGAAATTAAGTTCCCTTGTTATCTTGTAGTATTAATATTACATATAGACCAATAAGACACAGTAGCGTAGTGGTTTCACTTCCATTATAGTGTTGAGATTTGAACTCAAGACCTCACACACACAAGCTGTGCACTTTACCACTAGAGTAAAGAGACAAATGTAATATATAACCTACTATTTGTATAATATACTAAAAGTAATTATTTTTATTTTTATAAAAAAAACGTTTTGTACGTTGAAAAAAAAAATTAATCTCGTACGTTGGAAACCAACGTACGTGGATTATCAACGTACGGGATTTTTTTTTTTTTTCCAATTATTTTTCAACGACTATTTTTTTCAAATTATACATGTACGTTGAAACCCAACGTGTGTATTTCATATTTTTAAAAAATTATATACGTATACCCCGAGGATAATACATATATAAAATATTTTGCCGTTGGAGTTTAGTGGAAATAGTTTCACGTATTTTAACACAAACTCTTAGTGTGTGGATCAGTCTCATATTGTCACTATTGTGAATTTGTGACATTATAGACATAATTCAAGCACCTTTAAATCTTAACTGATCCATATGCTTTAATAATCTCAAATCTTATCCCTCAAATCCTACATGGGCTCGTGGCCCACCTACAACCTTCTCAATGGCACTTACTTTCTCGAATGGACCCACTTCATGCACTAAAAAAAATCTATGAACAAAAGAAATGCAACAAAAAATCTCACCATCCAACTCACATTAAAAAAAAGCCTTAAAAATGCCACGTGTCAGTCACATGTGAAACAGGTCGTTAGTGACGGCCAATGAAACGTCAAGGCTTTTTCCTTGTATAGATTTCACGATTAATTTTTTGTTTCAACATTTACTTGCCTTTCCAGCTAGCCCATCTTGATCGCCAACCGTAACGTGTCTATCGCCAGCTGATGAAATGACATAACTACCCTTATCTACCTTTTCTTCTTTCCTATTTCCTCAACGTCTCCCCTCTTTCTCTCCCTTTCTCTCGCTTTGCGTCCTGTGATCACTTTCTTCTGTAGATCGAATTCTAAGCTTCCTCTTTTTCCAGACCCATAGCCTTCTTCCACTGTCTCGATCCGGGAGGACTTCAATTTCTCCTCTTCTACATCAGGTTTCGATTGCTCTCAACAACCTATTCCGATTTTCAATTGTAGCTCTAGGTTTCAGATGATTGCATTTCCTAGTTATGTTTTTAATCATTATCTTTCTAGCTTCGATATATTTCCGGTCAAGAATTGTAGATTTTTGATCGAATCGATGGGGAATTGGTCGAATTCATCTTTTTCTAGGTCTTGTAGATCTGCTTTCGAATGTTATTATTGCATATTTAAGTATATTTGAGCTTCTTGTATAATTCCAATAAGAATTAGGACTCGTGGATATGAATACTTTGACGGATCTGATTTGATTGCACAGTCGATTTCTTAATAAAGAGTAGATCTCTTATGCTCGATTATGTAGAGGTGGTATCTTCAGTTAGTATATTTCGTACTTTCCTTACCTGACTATTTTCAGTTCTAATCTACTTCATTTCTCGTTTTACTCTATGGGTTTGATGTTTTTTTGTCTGATTTTGATTATTTAGCACAACTCTTCTGTAAAGGATTTTTAGTTCCAGTGGCTCTTTGTAACTTCTGTTATTTGTCAACAGTTTTACTTAAACAAGCTATCATTGTCTGGACTTGAACTGACTCATAATTACATTCTTTGGGCATGCTGCAGAGAGAGGACATGTAAGCTGTTTGAACTGGCTGAATGAGAGTGAGTTTGAGTGATTAAGTTTTGTTGGTGCACGGCAGATGGGTAAATGCAACGGTTGTGGGAAATTGGTGAGAATGGTGGCGAGTGAGGATTCTGTTAATTCGTACCAGTTTGCTCTTTACCTTTCTCCTGTTGTCTCAGTCTGGGATTGCATTGTTCGTAAGAGAAGGTATTCCTTTAAACCTGATTGGGTGTAGGTACGATCCGATCCCTTGTGTTAGTTTGTCGAGTGTAGATTTGCTGTAGATTTAGTCTTCCAAAGGAGTAGAAAAAGGATAACAAAGCTGGAAATAAAGGATTATAGGGACAAAATGCATACAAAAAGTTAGTTTTACTACGTAAAGAAGTCGAGTGCTCACAGTTTGGAGTCGAGAAGTGAGAATATTGAGGTGAAGGACTTCGAAGATGGAGTCTAACAAAATCCCTCATGCCAAAAAAGCAAAGAAGAAGCAAGTAAAGGATGAATTGGATCGTATGAAGCAGGCCGAGAAAAAAAGAAGGCGTCTAGAGAAAGCTTTGGCAACTTCAGCAGCCATTCGCACTGAATTAGAGAAAAAGAAACAAATGAAGAAAGAAGAACAGCAGAGGCTGGACGAAGAGGGTGCTGCCATTGCTGAGGCAGTTGCCTTACATGTTTTGATAGAAGAAGAAGCAGATAATGGTGAGTTGAATTGTTGGCAAGATGCTGCTGGTGATATTGGTCTGTTTGTGAATACAAGATCTGGCTTTTCCAATGAGGATTTGCAGAGATGTGCTTTCCAAAGCATTAGAGAGATGCCTAATTCTGATGATGGATATGGGTATAAGTGGAACCATTTTGGATATGGTGGTTCTGAAAAAAGTTTTCCGTTGCCGTATCTTGAAGGTTCGTCGTGGGGCCCAACTGATGTATCTGCAGGCTTTTCAACCCTTCAGATTGGGGATGCAAATGTTGATACCGTTTTCTTCAACAGATTCTGAGAAATGGATGAAGCAACAGTTCAAGATGTTCAATAATGTGCTGACGCGTAGTTGATCTCTCGTGTATGTGCCTCTGTCTTCTCTTATTTTCGCTTGATGAATTTGGACATGTTATTTAAATCTGTCTATGGTGTTCTTCTGGTGTCCCCTGTTTTACTTGATTGTTGTAATCGTCTGAACTCTCCCCTGCTTTCTCTGATGATTGTTTTTTTTGCTTGCACTTTCTTTGATCTGACTCAACTATGTCATTATACTGCATTACTATAGTGTTGAATCTTAATTTTATTTTGTTTCAGTGTAATCTTAATGATTACTTTTATACTGCACTTAAACTGTCCCTCAATGAGATCAATGATGGGATGAAAATGCCTGGAGCGGCTTACAAGTGTAAGTTTGCCAGCTGATATCATTGAAACCATATACATCCTAGCTCGTGGTTTTTCATGTAACCCTTAAAATACGAATGATATTGATCCGTTGTTTGGACAATTTTCTTAATCGATTAATCAAGTTGTTTCTAAATAAGATTGAAATAATTGATCTTCCAAACCCAATCCAAGCTTAAGTTTCGGTGTTTTCAGTTTAATAAATTTTGTTTCTTGGACGCCTCTAGTAGCCAGTAGCCATTATTTTAGTACTACATTGACTTCTTCATTGTGTTTGCTCTTGACCACATTTTTCCAGCCTCTTACCTCATATTTATCACAAATATCAACCCTCTACAATACTTGAGAAATAAAATATCCAGCTTTGCTGGCCATTTTGTCTAAACTTCTGACCAAATTTATTTATTTAAATCGAATATGTTGGTCTATTCCCAACCACTACACATGCAAATGACGAAGTCAATGTCTATGTGATCGACTCATTGCCAGCAATGGCATTGAAAATGTGCTACCGATGGGGAAACTGAGGGACGTGCGGACCGCAGTGTCGTTAGTCAAACGATTGCAATTCACTCATTGTTATACATACCAAAGTGATATGAGTGTGTTCTTTATAATTCTCATTTATTGGATGTATTAAAACTATCACTCATATCTACATTCATACCCGATACATCATACTATCGAAATCTAATATCTTAGATTTTGATATCAAGCGAGAGATATCTCTGGTTTTGGTATCGATATCAATGTCATTAGTCAAACAGAATATGCCTTTTCAAATGCATATGATATATACAGAGCTTCACTCACTACTACAAATTTTCCTGACTTTTTCTATTCTTAATTACAAATAATATAAACACAATGATAATTGAGTGTTGTGTTTCATGCAGATAGGAAATAGTGTGACACATTCTTAAACAAACTCAAAAGACAAGACAGAGTCAAGCACTAAGTTCATACTGAGTAATAAAAACAGGCATTTAAAAGTTTTACACTTGGGCACAAATGAAGAACATATTCTAACAGAAAGATTATAGTGACATTTTACACTGGCAATATGGTATACAAAGAAATACCCGAGAAGGATTCAAAGGAAGGGTTGATTTTTGCTGAAATTATAACATTGTCCTTCTATCAGCTGTGGATGTTACCACTTGTACTTCCTGACAGAGGTGCTTCTCCATTTTCTCCATGTTTTTGTCTCTCGATCACTTCTTGATTTGGTTCTTCAAGAACTGAGCTGGCAGATGGCTTGTCACCAGCTGGTATAAGATTTCTGAACCATGATCCTTCGAATCGGGGACTGCTTCGATTTGGACTTGGATTTTCTGGTGAGCCTGAAGTAATGCCAGATAGAAACCTGTATGCTACTTTGCTGGCAGAGACTATTTCTGTTTTAGCCTGTCTCAACTGCAGTAACAACACAAAATAAAACAAAGCAAATATTAATGTGATTCAACGGCTGCAAAAAAAAAGAGAAGTATAATCAGTCATAATACTTGGTCTAAGTAAAAGACATTGAATTACTTGTCATTTGAAGATGGGAAGAAATAGAAAAGAGAGCAGCAACTTCATACTACAGAGCTTAAATTTAATTCAGATCTATATCCACGAAACTTATTATACAGAATCAACAGCTCCACTTTAGTATTTAGGTATTTTGCAGACCAGACGTATAAAAAAATAATAGAAATTTAAAAAGTGAACAAGAAATCAAAATTTGGCATAGTATCACACCCGGAATGCTGTGTTTCCAGCAATTTCTACAGCAGCATCACCAGCATGTGCAAATCGATTAACCCAACCTGCAAAAGAAAAAAGTTTAAATAGTTTAAGTAATGCACAGAAAAGTTATGTATACCAGTTTCATTGTATACTTGAGGGACATATAAAATGATAAAAGCCCCAATTAGCAGATGCTCTCAGGAGAGTCCATATCCCTTCTTAACAGCATCTTCCCTCCAAGAATAATAAGTTTGAATTATGATTTATGAGTAAACCATAAATCTAAGCATTGTATACATGAGGGACATATAAAATGATAAAAGCCCCAATTAGCAGATGCTCTCAGGACAGTCCATATACCTTCTTAACAACATCTTCCCTCCAAGAATAATAAGTTTGAATTATGAGTAAACCATAAATCTAAGCATTGTATACTCGAGGAACATATAAAATGATAAAAGCCCCAATTAGCAGATGCTCTCAGGACAGTCCATATCCCTTCTTAACAACACCTTCCCTCCAAGAAAAATAAGTTTGAATTATGAGTAAACCATAAATCTAAGCATTGTCAGAGGCTAGTCTGATAGGAACACGGAGGGGAAGAATGAGATCATACAACTCTTCAGCTAATTTACAAGTTCAAAGTTCAGATATCACCTACACACTTAGGTTTTTGAACATTTTTTTGAATATATAATGAATAAAGGCTGTAGAGTTTAAGATCTTGATTCCAGAAATTAGGAAGCTTCAATATTTTTATTCAGAAAAAGAAGGAAGCATCAATTTTCTCTGACAAGGACCATTAGTCTCTGTGCTTGTATAAATATATATGTTATCTTTCAGAAGGCAAAAGGTGGTAATGACAATATTTCCAAGAAGGCACATCCGTGCAAAGTATTCCATTAGACAAGAGTAATACGCTCGGAGATTAAATACATATACTAACATATTGGACAACAGTTTTACCTACAATGAAGACCACCAAATTCACTATAGTACACAACTATGTATATAACTATATAAGTTATCAATTTAGTATTTATTGGAATATAGTTACTTGGCAAATAATAGCAATCCAACTGTGCTCAACAATACTATATTGTGATGTGATGCATGAATGCTAGAGAGAGAGAGAGAGAGAGATAACGCACTTACCTGGAAGTTTAGGCACACCGAGTAGTTCACAAAAATCATCACAGAAATGATTGCAGTTTTTCGCTAGCAAGTCATATGAGCTTCCAGGCCACTCTCTGCTAAGCTCCCTCAATATCTGATTGACCTTATAAATGGACATATTTGTTTTTCCAAGAACGATTTTTTCACGGTATGTATACATGGGATTTTGTCCAGAAGGACAGCTAAAAACTCCAGTTCCTTGTTCACAGTACCCAAATGACCATTCATCATCTCCATAAATCTGTCAATGCAGCACAATTTTTAAAGATCAGCATCTTAAACAATTCAATCTTCTTTCATAAAGATTTAGTCTACATCCAAAGTTGAAAAAAATGGTGAAAACTGATCAAATACTACTTCAATCTAAAACATAACATACACAAAATCCATCACCCTAGACATTAATTTAAGTACCAGTTTAAATTCATAAGCATGTTTGCACAGGGCAGGTGCAGTAAGTTACTGATTCTTCCAAATTAGATTTTCTTTCATTTCATGTTACAAGAATTCTTGCGATCTTTACTCAGTAGAAGGGTATGTATACATCCCTTCGAGATATAAGCATGACTTTTTCCAGATTTTGTCATAGGAAAGAAGAAAGGAAATTGCACTAACTTCAAAGTTCATAAAATCTGGTTTCCGTGGAATTTTGCCTTTCACAATTGATTATGAAGCCAAAGACTACCTAGATTCATTGCCACTGAATTACTTCCAGAAAGAAAGCGGAGTGTAATCAGAAAGCTCAATTACAACTTATTAAATCGAAGATACAGATCGAGTGCTTTCTTGCATAAATTCAAAGGTGATCAACACACTAGAGCAAGTAAAACCCTAGATCTGACGTCGCTGACCAAAATTCAGACAATGGCGGGAATAAACCCTAACAGAAAATTCATGAAAACAATTCACACGCACCTGAACAGCACTATGGAAGATGCCGCCTAAGCCGATGCCATCTTTGAAGATCTTGTTGATCTGCATAATAGTGTTGTTGGTCTTCTCAGAACCACTATTGGTGACATCGTAGATGTGGAGGGCCACCTCCATTTCCAATTCCGATCAGCAGAAACCCTAATTCGACCAACGCAGGGCGCAGACACCACAAACAGCACAGTTACTGGTAAACTGTAAAGGCGAGCAACGAAATACTTAGTTGGCAACGACGAAATTGGTATGTTTGAGAAAGCAGAGAAAAGGAGAAGAACGAAGCGAGGAGACAACCAGCAGCACCACCACTCTGCAACCCACAACAGCTGTTTGTTTTTTCGCTTTGTATATTGATCGGAAGTCGGAATTGATTTTTTTTAACCACTCCGCTTTCTGTTTTAGAGCTGTAACTCTGCAATTTCACACATCGCTATTGGTTCATCTAGATGCTGGATTTCCCTCTCTCGGATGGCTTAATCTTTCATGTTATCAAAACGATAAAAATAGAAGATGTGGATGGTAAAAATATTTTTTATATTAATGTTTGTTATTTTAGTCTTATACACTCAAGTTTCATACATACATATTTTATTTTGATGAAAATCGTGGATTGGTTAAATTGTTAATTTAGTGGTGGAGTCTATTTAACAATGGTAGAAAACCACTTGCCAAAATGTGTAAGTGTTACTCGTTGGATGAGTAACACTTCTATGTTACTTCTCTTCACTCATGACATTGATTCTATCAAATAGTATGACACATTATTTTATTTTTCATTTTTTAAATTGACTTTGTTACTCCAAATAACATTGATGTAGATGCTCTAAGTGGATGGTAAATTGAGATCATCTGTTTGGATGAATCGAATCTCTATATAATTATTAAAGCAAAACATTATACTCGTTAATAAGCTATATCATATCATCTACTCATTAATAAGCTATGACACATCATCATTTGACACATGTTATTTTTTCAAAAATAAATAATTAAATGTATATGTAAAAGATAATTAACCTAATTGTAATGATATCATTTCCTTATTTGAATACTAATCAATTAAAATATATACAAAGATCACTACACTGAATCTATTGATATAATTTCCTTATTTAAATACACATCAATAATATAAAAGATTATAAATCAAATAATTTAAATATAATTATATAATACATATTTTTATTTATTTTAATATTATTTTTATGTGTTTATAAATTATATATATATAGATTTAGGCTCTTGAGAAACCACCTCTTAGAGTAAAACCATGTTAACGATTTCCTCTATATAGATTTAGGCTCTTGAAAAACCACCTCTTAGAGTAAAACCATGTTAACGATTTCTATCCGTTGGATCAAATCTAAATGAATGAACCGGATTTAATTATAATTTACAATAACAATAATATTTTTTAACCCAAAATTACTCCCTAAATCTAGCCAAACTTTCCTCTCTCTCTTCTCCCTTATTTCCTCTATCGATCTCTCTGTAATGGTGCCCTAACCATTACCCTCGCCTTCTACTGAATCGCCGCCACAACAAGTTGAGTTTGTCATCGCCGTCGCCGCAAGCCCGTCTCTCTGGTAAGCATACTACGACCCTGATTCTCCTTTATTTTTTGTTCTTATTCGAAACCCAAGCTTTCCCGTTTACAAATTAGGGTTTACGAAAATATTCAATTTTGTGATGGTGACCGTGATCGATTCCTTTCGCTTCTGGAAAAAATCTCCTCCTCAATCCCACACAAAAAATCGGGTTTTCGTAAATCGGGTTCTCATCTTACGTGCTAGGGAGATAGATGAATGGTCAAGGAGTCAAGAGTATCAACAACTTCTCAATTATGCACCAAAGATGAAGTCTGCACAAAAGGTTTAAATTGGAATAGACTCAGCAGTTTCAAAGATATACACAAAAGGTTTAATATGAATGTAATCATATTATTTTTAGATGAAAATACTCGTGTTGTTGTATCCTTGAATTGATCATATTATTTTTAGATGAAAATACTCGTGCTGTTGTAATCCTTGAATTGATCAATTATGAGGCTTGCTCATTTATATTTGATTACGCAGGAAGAACTACGCTGACACTATACATCCCCTTTTAGGACTTATTTTTTCTAGTGCTATTATCAGCTCTTTTCGTATACAAAGTAATTTTCTATTTACTAGTGGCAACAACTATTGAGTTTTGGGATATTCCTTTATTCTCAATATATTGCACTAAGTCCATCTATGAAATTTGTTATTTCCTCCTATCTATCTTGTGCTTCATTTTACAAGAGAGGCTACAACTAATACTTGATGAAATTGTTCTACAATGTACCAGAGACCCATATTGTGCATATCAGTACCTTAATAGACTGAATAACCGCAAAATGAAACCCTAGAGACCCATATTAAAATTCACTAGGGCATATTATTTGAGAGGCGACAAACACTGATAGCAATTTAACACATGTAGTGCATATCATGTAAATATTATTGCAAAGCAGTGAAAAAAACGCATATGACAACTTAATTCATGCATAACGCTCAAAATTCGAAACCCTAAATAGCTACTGCATAACGAGGATGCGGAATTGCATATCGACGAACGGAATATGCATATCGTTTATGCGAGTTCGCATATCAGAATTAAACTCTAGCGAACCCTAGCAAACCCTAGCGAGTTCGCATAACGGCGAATAGATTGTTCAATTACATCAAACCCTAGTGAATTTTAATGAATCTAATACATAAAAGTCAAATTAAATCAAACCCTAGTCACATAAGGTCTCCCTTTGTTGATCGTACGATTTGAGAGAGAGAAAAAATTGAAAGTCGTTCAACAATGCATATCTAGTAAATCCGATTGCATAACGTCGAAAAAGAAACGCATATAACAACTGAAATAATGCATAGCGCCTCAAAATTTGTAACCTTAATTAGCTACTGCATAAAGAGCATGCAGAATTGCATATCGATTTTACGAATTCGCATATCAGAATGAAACATCTTGAATCTAACATTCTTCCATGGAGATTTGTGTGTTGTTGTATCAATCAAACGAGATATGGAATTGTGAAGGAGAAGAACGCAAATTTCAAGCCTACTGTAACCGAGAAGATCGTGAAAGAGAGAAGAAGAGAGAGAAGATCGTGAATTATGGAAAAAAAAAAGAGAGAGAGAAGCGTTAATTAAGGATGATTTTTTTGGTAATTTTTTTTATTTCCTTTTATTCTAATTCTTTTAATCTCAGCCCTCCATATACTTCTCATCCAACGTCTATAGATCGTCAACACCGTTTTACTATAAAAGGGATATGGCGCGAGAATAAAGCTAGTAAACACTAAAACATTAACATAGGAACCATCATATATAGTTATTGAAGTATATATAGTTATTCGATTAATATTAATATTTTTTTGGAGCACTATTTGCTTTTCTAAAACAATGGAAAACACGAATTTCAGAGAAATTATATAATAGTATGACTTGCACAATTGTTTGTATTACTACTCTCTCTGTCCCGAAATGATAATCCCATTTGAGAATTTACATAGTTTTTTATGAGAGGAAAAAGTACAATAGAGGAAAGATGAAGGAGAGAGAAATAAATTCTTTATTTATTACAACCAATCAGATGCAAGCATACAAATTATTTCATCCAATCAGAATCCAGTATTACAAGCACACAGATCACCACATTTTGATACCCAAAATACCCCTAAATAGTTCTACCCACTTTCTCTCTTCTTTTCTTTGTACATTCTGTCTCTGTACATTCACTTTCAGATATCTACTTTCAGCTCTATTATTCCATTTACAGAAGAATATACAGAGGTAAAAACATAGCATTTACTTCTTCACTTTCCTTCATTCTCTGTCTTCACCAAACTTTTGGAGAGCATCATCGCCAGGCTGGATGTCTTCAGCATTTGACTTAAATTTTGCTCCATTAATGGATGATGACAACAACCATGTAGATGACATGGAGAAAGAATGGTCCCAAGAAGGTGGGCTAGTGGGGGACATGTGATGAGCGCTTGGTCTCCGGGAAAGCCAATGGCGCTCGAGGATCTTCGATTGAAATCTTGTAAGTGGGTTGTGGATGTCTTTTCTGGATTGAGGATCGAGATGGCAACAGAATTGTTTGGATATATACGGTGAGAGGTTCACCGAATTGGGATATGGATGTTGATTGGGCTTCAACAAACTGGTTTTGTGAGGATTTCGATGATGGCGATTGAGGGTTACTCAAACAAAGGGAACTTTTGGTTGGAGATGTAGAAGAAAGAGGCTAGAAGATATGAGAACTTTGGGTTAGGGATGTAGAAGATAAAGGCTAGAAGATATGGTGAAGGAGATGAGAAGACAGAGCAAGAAGGAAGGTGACGCCCAGACCTAGAAGATGGAGGATTTCATTCGTCTCAATAAAGGTTCTAGGTTCATTAATCTAAGCGTAAGTTTACAATGGAGGCGGAAAGCCAATATAAAGGGAAAAACAAAGGGAAGAGACGACTAGGGTTGCTAGGGTGTGACGGCTAGGGTTTGGTTTGGGCTAGGGTTTGGACGATCTTGGGCTTGATGACCAAGAGTCCAATAGGACGGCCCAAACCATGCAAGGCTGGACCACTCCATATTTAGAAACCTTCTAAAATTAGAAAGTTCTAAAACTCTAGCAAAAACCGAACCTAGACTTCCCAAAATAGAAACCTGCTAATAAAGGAAAGTTACTAAAATAGAAAGTTCAACAATGCAATTCTATCTCAGGAAACGAGGAGTAAAAATAGTACTTTCTATAAATAGTAACTGCTAAAAATAGCAAGTTTCCCGAGTGTGCCTAAAAAGAGTCTCAAAGATGAAATAAAGATAGGCATGGAAAAACCATGGCTTGATCATACCAACTTGACCAAGTCTTTTGTGGAGGCGCCATAGTGTCAAGCCAAGGAGGTCGCCAAGGACGAGGCATGGGCACGAGGCGCTGGAACGTCAAGATCCTAGACAAGGCGCTAGAGCGGCGTTCTGTGTCTTGGAGGGGGCTTTTGTCGGCGCCGGCTGGACCATCTCCGGCAACCAGGTGGTTGCGCTCCCAATGAAAGCCGATGGAAGTGATGTCGGCGACGTTGTTCCACATCTGGTGGCTTTGGTGTCGGGCGCTCGTGAGGGAAATGTAACCTCAACTTTGAATAGTAGCATGGGACACGAGACAAAGCGCTAGAAAAGAGGCGCCAACGGTGCTTAACCTCAAAATGATCTTCATGAAGAGTGGAGGCAGGAGACGCTCGTTGAGGCGAGCCATGGCTTGGCTCTAGGCAAGGCAGGGGCGCATCAACATGGAAGACTATGATTTTGACCTTAATATCTTACCTGGAGTCAATCATCCAGAAGCAGAGCATTTTGAGGAGGCAGTAGAGCATCATGAGACATCCATAACCCGACTCACCGGTTTGGATAAGATGCAGATCGTACCCTTTCTTCTCCAAAAGACTTCAGAAGGCAAGCTACCACATGGTGCCATAAATAAAGTTGCAACACATTTTAACAGGTTACTTGCCCGCCTCAAAACAACGCAATTTGCTGGACTGAAAGGTCACTTGCCCGCCTCAAAAAATCAAGTTGCAAGTCGATTGGTATTTTTGTCCGCCTCAATAGTTTTTATTATTTCTAGAACCAAATCAAAACAGGCATACAAAACTCAACAAGCACACGGAATTGAAATTGAAACTGGGCAAACTCTCTTTGAATAGAAATTAAAACAGGTTTACAATCTACCAACATCAATGGAGATTATCCTTTCAATATACAACAAAACCCAATTTACATTTAAAAAACCCTAAATCTGCATAAACAAAAAAAAACTAGAAGAAGTGAACCCTAAATCTGCAGCAAGACGACCAACAACATTCTAACTCAATCCTCCTGCGCCGCCACCGAGAACGAATCTATCAACCACCTTCATTCCAACTCAATCGACGACCAGCAACAAGACGCCATGGAAATCCGCCTAAAAATCACTAGATCTGACACCACATACCTCATCCTTCTTCGATAGTTACGACACTCTGGAATAGCGAGCTTCTCCGACTCGAATCCTGGCCGCAAACATTCCAGATCTGGACGGAGACGACGAAGGAGAACGCAATGCTTCTCCGTTTTTCACAGATTGACGAAGAGGAGCGATCGAGAGGAAAAGAAGAAGAAGGAAACCAGAGGGAGATATATGGAGAGAAGAACAAGATCGAAGAGGAAGGAGGAGGAGAAAAAGATCGAGAATGTATTTGGGAGAGAAAGAGATCTTGGAGTTTAGAGGAAGAGGAAGAAATGAGGAGGGGAGAGAATTTGTTTTTGATATGTCGTCACTCGTCAGATATGGGAGAGGAAACACAATTGTTTTAATTCGTTGGATCTATTACCTAATCAACTGTTGTAAATGGTGATATGTGGGACATGTATTAATTAAATTTTTATTTATTTCTAAGGGGCTTTATTGAGGCGTACATATTTTTGTGCGCCTCAACAAGTCAAGACTTGTTGAGGCGAACATATAATGTACGCCTCAACAGGGTCTGTTGAGGCGGACAAAGTTTTGCCCGCCTCAAAAAGTCAAGACTTGTTGAGGCGGGCAAAAATGTGTTCGCCTCAACAAGTCCGATTTTTTGAGGTTGTTGAGGCGAACAATATAATGTACGCCTCAACAAGGGCGTTGCAACAAGTGTTTTTCCACTAGTGATTCCACCTCTGTGGAAGGAAGAGAGTTCAAGTAGACCGGAAGCAATCGAAGCAATAAGCATGGGGGACAGAACATGCGTTCGGGACTTAGCAACTTCACTAGACATATCAAAATCAACATGTCATAGGTTGATAAAACAAGGAGTCATGAAGCCACATACAAATGTCATTCATCCAGGTCTATCAGATTTACATAAACTCGCAAGGCTTAAATGGTGTTTGAGGGTGCTTAAAGGGGACACAACAGAATCCAAAAAAGAGTATTACCCTATGTATGATTTTGTTCACATAGATGAAAAATAGTTCTTTCAAACAAGGAAATCACATAAAGTGTACCTAGATAGGAATGAAAAAGGCCAATATAGAGCATGCAGTTCAACAAAATTCATTCCAAAAGTTATGTTTACAGCAGTTGTTGCAAGACCAAGATACAACTCAGAGGGACAATGTACTTTTGATGGAAAGATTGGAATATTTCCATTCTCATATGAAGAACCAGCAAAGAGGAGAAGTGGCCAATGATAACCAAATTGGTGGAAATGGTCAACAAAGAAGCAACAAGAAACATGCTGATCAATCAAATTATTCCAGCAATCAAGGAGAAGTGGCCAAATGAGGGAATGCATGTAACAATATTCATCCAGAAAGATAATGCAAGGCCACATATAACTCATCAAGATCCACAGTGGCAAAAAGTATATCAACAAGAAGGATTTACATTTATATTGATACAACAACCATCAAACAGTCCAGATGTGAATATCCTAGATCTTGGTTTTTTTAGGAGTATCCAATCATTAATGCACAAAAAAATTCCAAAGACCATTACTGATATGCTATCTGCAGTACATGAGGCTTTCTATGAGTTGACACCCCTAACACTAAGTGATGTTTGGCATACATTGCAATTTGTAATGAATGAAATACTGAAAGCAGAGGGTGGTAATGGCTATGACATGCCACATTTTAGAAAGAAAAAGATGAGAGGTCAAGGCTTGCCACCAAGGGAAATTAAGGCACCAGATTGGGCTGTCAAACAGGCATTAGTTCATGGAGGTGGTCAATCCACAACAACTCAACAAGGAAACACACAACCAACAGCAGCAGAAAGGACATCAAATGATCAAGGAGACACACAACCAACAACAGCAGAAGGGACATCAAATGATCCAGTCTAGTAAGGGATATAAACAACACTAATATTATGCAGTTAGATAAATTTCTATATTTCACATTACTAGACAGTAATGTGAAATCAAGTACTCCCTCTGTCTCTGTTTGTTCGTCATGTTTCCTTTTCTAGTGTCCCCTTTTGTTTGTCCTATATCTCTTTCTTTCCTTTTTATCCACTTTTTTCTTCCAAAAATACCCTTACTTTTCAACTATTCAACCAATATATCATTTTTATTTACATCTCCATTAAACTCAATCACCATTAATATCCACCACTTTTATCACATTTTTTAACGTTACTACACAATTTCACTAATCTAATCTAATTAATTAACCTAATTTAAACTCAAAACCAAACCCAATTCTCTTATCCAAGCAACCCACCCCATCCCAAATTAGTCTAAGCCCAACCCAACCCAATAAACCCCCTATTCAACTTTAGAAAACTTCTAAAACCAAAAAAAACCCTAGATTTGAAATCTGCAAAAACCCTAGATCTGAAATCTCCGTTCACCACATATCTCCACGGCCTCCACCCACGACGATTCTGTCTTTTCGGCCCGCCGCCTCTGCAACCCAACCTTATCTTCTTTTTCCGCAGTGAAGAATTCGCCCTCCGCCGGTACCTTCGCTTACGACGCCAGTGGCTGGCGTTTCGCTCGTCGGTTTAACTCTGTTGTCTCCGTGAACTGCCGCTTCTTCCCTCAACAAAAGTTTTCTTCTCCTCTCTTTCACCTCTTCGGTTTCACATCGTCTTGAAAGCTCTCAAATCCGTAAAATCTGACACCGCCTTCACATGATCAGAGAAGTAAAATTCCACCGCCTGTTCTTGACCTCTGATTTGGGAGGTTGTTCTTGAGATTGACCTAGGCTATACTTTATATTTGTTTGCTTGGAAACCCCATATGTGTAGGGGTGAAATTGTCATTGTTGTAATATTGTTAATTATAAAATGGGTTTAGCATTATTAAATTGTTGATTTTATGATTAACTATGTCCATTCATTCCACTTTTGCTTTGCCTTAATTCCCGTGTAATTTGTCCTTTAGGACAAACAAACCGGGACGGAGGGAGTAACTCTTTTGTATGCTAATCTTTTTGGATAAATGAATGTAAGAATGAATGCTACAAATGAATATAAGTTTTCAAGATCTCAGTTGTCCCCAAACATCATAGACTCAAACCCCTTTTTCACAACTCATAATACCAGATAAGCCTAGCTATCCAGTTACAAGTAATTGGTGGCTTATAGCACATTTAAGTTGTAAAAATTCATAGGATTATCATCTCATGTAAAAGGATTCATCATCGACCAATTACCAAAAAAAAACTAATCTAAACATGCCAGATAGGCATCTACTTGATTACAAATGAGAGTTCCTATGGCAAGTTAAGCTTGTGATCTTAGCAATGCTATAAGCTTTATCAAAATTCATCATTGATATTATTGTAATATCTCAGACAATACACATAGCTAGCCACTCACTTAAAATATCACATTAGAAGCAATCAAATGCAAAAGAGTTCCTATGGCACATGTAGACAACATTTTCATGGTATGTTCAAACATACCACCCAAAAATCCATCATCCACAACCAGACAGCAGAGAAACAGATAACAATCAAGTCAGTCGTTCATCAAAACTACTAACAATGTTCTTCAAACTGTTGTTCATTAAACTTTCATAAAAATATATATATGGCAACAGATTGGATGATAATCAATTTAGAAACATAAGTTACCTATTTGATTTGTATGTTACATCAACAGACACTATATCACCCAAGAATGAAAAACTCTTGCGTCCAATGGCATCAACCCAGAATAAACGAGTTAATTGATTACGCTCATTGACAAAGTACTCAAAATAAAAGGCATCAAATCTCTCTTTCTTACGAAATAGACTATCAATTACCATTTGAGCATCACAACCAACCATATACGCATTGAATCTTGGTTAAAATTCATGAAATCAATAAAAGAGGCACCGACATTGGCGTATGGTCCAACATAATTCTTGAACATCTTAAATGCCTTGTTGGTACCAATATTGGACTTGATACAGACGCTCCTAAAACATCTTTACAAAATAGCCTTCATGCCCAGGATAACGAAGGGATAATTTAGCGACACAACCACATCAATCTGAATTCCTCCTCCTTTTGGATGAAGTCAAATCATATGCAGTATTCACTAGTAGAAAAATAGCCTTTAACCACGGTTTATTTGTAAAGAAGACCACGGTTCTGAAACCGTGGCAAAAATGGCCGCGGTAAATCTGTTTACCCCGGTTACACTTATACCCCGATTTATGAACCGAGATAAGTGTAACCGGGGTAATATTCATAATTCTATTTTTAGTTTGATACTTTTACAGCGGGTCATGAACCGTGGTAATATTACAATCGAGGTAAATATGTCGCATTCAATTTAACTTGCCATCTTCACTATAGACCCCTGTTATGTTTATAACTGGGGTAAAGATATACTTTTAAAAAATGCATTACAAATGTCAAATAACCACACCCTGTATTCTCAAAACTAATTCGAGATATTCACATACAGAAAAACACAAGAGGTAATTCAATTACTAATTTTGTAAAGAAGACTTCAAGACCATACATTTTCACACCACTAGTTTTCAAAACAGAATCATTACTCTTCTTCAATGAAAACATCTGGTGGTTTCCTACGGCTCCACCATGCAAATGACATTGCAGGTGCAGCAAACAACAATGCAGCACCATCAGCAACACCTTCGACAATAGCTCCGCTGACACTACTACTATCTGAAATTCAAAGCATTTTCTACGTAAAGAAAAACGACTTAAGCGAATCCAAAATACATTTGCATTATCTAAAAAGGATTAGAACGATTAACATTTCTCACAGAAATCACAATTTTGAAAGTTTGGCCAGAGAATCCGGAATTGGACCTGTCAATCCGTTCAAATACAAGTCCAAGCTCACCAAATTGGTCAGATTGCCCAGATCATTTGGGAATCGGACCACTTGTGTTCTTTCCATAAAGTTTTCTGTTATAACAAAGAAAACAACTTAATCAGTAATGCATACCAAATATTATAATAAACAAAAAAAACTTAATGAGATCATTAGTAATTTATTACTACACTAAAGCTAAAGACCACAATGCTGAAATAAATATATAAGGAAGTATTTCAATAACATTCATCTTTACCAGTCAACTTTTTATCAGAAATTCGTGTGGCATGTCCTACTTTGATTTTAGCATTACAAGTTTACTTAAACAGTCATTAGTGTAGAATGATAATTAAGTAATTGGGCCTATTTTGTATACACAATGACAAGTTTACATAAACATCCACTTAGTCACATTGCCACGAAAGTCAACTAATAAAGACTCAATATTGCAAATGGAATCACTTAAAGCTTGAGCAACATCAGGCGAGAGATATCTATAATGATCCACTTCAATCTTTGTGCCATAAATTTGGTCATATGACATCATCGTTTGACCTCAAGCCTTTCTTCAATTCCCAATATACATTTCATGATAACTTGATCAAATATAATAACTACATCATAAATTATAATATGAATCTATGGATTAATAGTCCTAAATTCCTACAGCTTGTTGGATCCACAGAAAACTATATATGCAGCAATTGAGTTGTTTGACAAAAGTCTATTACTTAAACAATCATTAGTTGGGCATATTTTTTATTCAATGATTATGTTGACATCGGAAGAATGAAGACTTTAAGATAGATATTATCATCATTGGGAGACTTACAAGTACTGCAAATTCTTTGTAAGCGGAACTAGTTGCCCAGACAAAGCCGCATTTCCAAGATCACTAAATGAATACAAAGATGAAAATATTACATCAGATATTCTCTTGGAAATAAATTAGCTAATCAGTTGAGAGTGAAGGGATTCCAGAATCATACACTCTTATAACACTTTTTTTTTGGGGTCGAAATACACTCTTATAGCACTGCTATCACTATCACATGACACATGAAACAAGTGCAAGGGTTAAGAAGTGTGGGGTCCCAACTCTGTTGTTCAAATCCTGCAAGTGGGTTCTCAGACTAGATAAAGCATCAGGTTTTAGGCTAGATAAAGCATCACCCGTTCAAATGTTCAAATGTCCAAACATAAGCAACAAAAGGCAAAAACTTGTAAGCAAGCACGAACAGACAACACTAAATCCTGAATTACGAAGAGACTGAACGGTTCTAACAGCAATATATCTTTGTCATGACAAACTATGTCTATTCGTAAACTAACAGATCTCTTATCCCCTATTGTATGATGCAGCCAACCTAAATGAAAACTTATCAACCATGCATAAAGATGAAAACAATATTGTATACAAGTAAACAGACGAGCATAGCATGCAAAAAGAAACTTTTTGTTAGACATCACAAAGACCAACTTACAAGATAAATTTTTGGTTTCTTCATCCAATTTCCTGGTGTTCAAAGAGGTGCCACTGGAGGCAGCCATGTTTAACCAAGGAGCTGCTGCATCACAAGAAAAACAACAACGGTCAGCATATCTTATCCTAGATATACACAACACAAAACCAACATACTTCAGATGAGCTAGACTAAGCTATGACAATCCATATTCAAAGAGAAAAATGAACATTATATCAATACAAGAGCTAAAAGCCCTAATTAAAACTTGTTATCTTTAACTCACTGAAGCCGAAATGAAATTCTGAGCCACAAGGTGGTAATTGAGCTACTCGACATCTCTATAGATAACTAATTTACTGTACTATTTTACAAATTCAAGAACCACAACCCCTCACGGACAGTCTCAAGTCTCAACACCGGCGCAATGAGCAGCGTTGAAGATAAATACGGAAGAAAATCGAAATTTCGAATCTTACGGTTCTGCAAAAGTAAAAGAAGAGAGAACCTTGTACATCTTGAAGCTCGGATCTGCGGTCGATATCTCCTTCATAACACAATCGATGTTCCCATCTTTCGAAACCCCCACTTCACTTTCCCTCTGGTTCGCCCTAGGCAGAACGACGGCCCGCTTGAAGTTCCGACGGGAAATTACCTAATTTTCTACAAGGAAGATCTCCTGGAGGTTGGATGGGAAGGACCGAAGGAGCGACTGGAATCGATGGCCTTTGTCAAAGACGAAGACGACAGTAGAATTTTTTTTCCTAATCTTTTAATAGAGTTATTAAAAACCCTAAATAAAACCGCGAGATGGTCACAAATTGACGAGTAGAATAAAGCTTTCTAACTATTACAGTTCATAAACTGTGCTATATATGAACCGAATTAAAATTACTAGGTAGTTTAACTGCGGTCCGAAAATAACCGTGGTAATTAATTCAAACCGAGAAATTATCTACCACGGTTTTGAGTAAATCGCATTAATTTTTATACGAACCGAGGTATTTAGGTGGCCGTAATAAAAACCGGAGTAAATATTCAATTAAATTCACCCCGGTTCTTCTCCAATTCGAGGTAATTATACATATCTTCTCAAATTACCTCGGTTACCTAAGGAACCGGGGTGAATTTAACGTTGCTAAATCCTCTTTTTGTACTAGTGTACAACAAATATACTTCCAAATGAGAACATTTCTTCCATATTTAGTGCTAGTCTCTGACATAATTCGAACACTAAAACCAACCTCAAGTGCATATCTTCTATAAAACTTGATTCCATCATCAATTGTTGGAAACACTTGACCAACACATGGCTTATAAGAATCTTTGCATAAAGGTAAAAAATATTTCGTATTTCCGGGAGAAATTGAAACAACACCATTAGAATTAGATTCATCAATTCTTATTACACAAAAAGAACAACAATCCTATCCTATCCTAATCCTAATCCTAATCCTAATATAATATAAATTTGGATGTTTTAGCTAATAAATTACAATCCCCAACTCCATAAATGCTCTTTTTTAAAAACATCAATCAACCATTCCGTTGAAAAAATGGTGCCAAATTCATAATGCGTAATGTATACGTGGGTAGTCTTTGCAGTGGGTCGGCCGATCCACATGCTTCATTTTACCTTTACCTTTGAGATTTTTACCGTGTATAGATAATAAAATGTTCTCTCATTTTTCCTGTCTAAAAATAAGAATATTTTATTGATAAGGGTTCACAGAATTCCATAAGGGGAATCCATGGAAGAAAGAGCAATTTGATTTGTTATAGAAAAAAAAAACAGTAGTGTATACTTGCTCCAACAAAGTTGTGAATAGAAAGTAAGATCAATTTGAGTGTGTAAT
This sequence comes from Oxyria digyna, assembly GCA_029168935.1. Taxonomy (NCBI): domain Eukaryota; kingdom Viridiplantae; phylum Streptophyta; class Magnoliopsida; order Caryophyllales; family Polygonaceae; genus Oxyria; species Oxyria digyna. The sequence goes on along the minus strand of JAPVLV010000010.1, from coordinate 7,602,617 downwards.
TTTACACTTGCCTCCAAAGTCTTAATTAACAGCTTAGTGTAAATAAAAAAATATACTTCCAAAAATAATCGACGTACAAACATGTTTTTTTAGCACCAAGTACAAACATGTTTGTAATCAAAAGAAGGATAGTTCTCATCTTTTGAAGACGCACTTGGTAAAGACTGCCTGCATTTAAAAAAAACATCGACTAGAATAAAGAAATATTGGCAATTGCACCTTCACCTTTAAATGAAGTACAACACCTTTATATAATACAATACTCAAATAAAATTATGGAGTATCAAATGTTAAGATTGAAAAAACAAATACATATGTTTGCTCTTTTCATTTTAAAAGATGGAATTAGCGAAATGTTAGAGCCGTTTTAAAACTCGCGCGTAGCGCGGGCCGAGAAATCCCAGTAAATAAATAAAGTACATTATATATACAATGTTCATCAACTGTAATAAATATGTTCACAAACCCCTTATAAATGTTCAAAACAGAATTACAAATGGTTTGAATTTTCTTAACACTAAATTTTCATCACATGTCTTTTAAATGTTCATCACATGTCTTATAAATGTTCATAAAACACCTAATGAATGTTCACAAACCGTTCTATTAATGCTTGAATTTTTAAGGAACTAAGTAAATGTTTATCACACGTGTTATAGATGTTCATTAATTACTTCAGAAATAGGATAATAAATAATGTTCAAAGCTTAATGTTGGTCAATGGAAGTTCATCGATGATATCTTCGTAATACTTAAAACAACCAAGATCGAATTACATAGAAACAAGTAGAGAAGTGGAGAGACAAAAAAAAAACCTAAATCCATAGTTAAATTGAAGGAGAATAGTTGATAATTGATAAGTTTGATTAAGCGAACAAAACAATCAAGAGATCTATGAAGCCTGCATCGAAGAATCAACAAAAAATCAGAGGGATCCAAACACAAAATTAAGGATGGCAATTCCACCCGCACCCGAGGATATCCGCATCACCCGACCCGAAAAAACGGTGGAAAACCCGAAAAAACGTGGATGGAAGTTGGATGACGGATGACTGGATGGGTGAACGGATCAACTGTGGACTCAAAAGTCTCGCTCCGTTCTTCATTCCTCCAACCTCGATCCATCGCTCTCTCAGTTCCACTCAACTTCCTAAGGTGTTCAAACTGTGTACCATATTAGTCTTTAATTAAAGTATATGCACTTGAAGCATTGCTTATATATATGTAGAATTTACGAAAGAGAGGACCGAGGAGTGCACGGGTTTGTGGACGACGAAGATTACCACAATATCTACTTGTATTTCAAGTTCCTTCATGAACTAAACTAGATCTTTGATGTATTTGAACAATGTTTAATGCTTTGTTAGACTTGAAATTTGGGTTATATTTTTGTTTATTGTATTTTAGTATAATCATATCTCATTTTTGCTTCAATTTTTTTTTTATATAATTTTCACATGTAATCATCTGGTTCACCCGATCACCCGCGAATGATTGGATGGATTGGAGCGGATGATGCCTCATTACGAATGCGGATGGGTTGGATAAGTTATCTCATCTAACCCATGGATCGGGTGATGGATGTGGTTCATCCATCTTTCACCCGATCCATTGCTATGGAGCAAATATGTTAATGAATAATCAGATTGATGAATGAAAAAAACAAAACAAAAGGAGGAGAAAGAAGTTAATAACCGACCGAATAACGAAGAAGAACACAAGACAAGTGAGATTTGTTGAAGAATCCAGTGAAAAAGATAAGAAGAAAGAGAAGGGAGAAGAAGGAAAGAGATCTGTTGAAAATGAACGCGCCGTCAATACACAGGCCCCAAAAGCAAAAAACCACACCTGTTAGATCAAGCAAGATTGAACTGCCCAAAATCATTCTCATTTATTACTATAGCACTATTATGATGAGATACTTTTCCTGAGGGGGTTTCTGATGAAAACATATCTTACAATGTAAAATGTGAACTCACCTTAACTGTGAACATTACTCTCTTTTATGTGAAATATAAACTTTACTATCTTATATGTGAACCTTAACTATGAACAATTAAAGTTCACATATAAGGCTAATTGTGAACCTTATATATGAATTAGTAAAATAGATTCACATGTAAATTAGTAATGTTCACAATCAATAGATCATGCCTCACTTTTCCTATAGTATAATATCACTTTGATACTCATACTATAAGAGCATATCCAATGGTTCATCACTTTGGGTGAGCACTACAAGAGAGAAACTAAATATATTATTAAACTAATAAAAAAATGGATTTTAGAAGAAAGACTCAATACTAGGGCATTGTGATGACCATGAGGATCAAATGATAATTCAATATATGATTGACAAGTGTCCCCAAAACACAATTTTTTACCCCACATGTCATAATAATATTAATAAAAAAAGTATGAAATAGAAAACTGATAACCACAAATTAATGGGTAACCATTGAGATAATGATACATAGATGGGTACTAGCCTGGTTCTCGTCCATGTGCGGGTTTATATAACTCGATACATAGCTTGAAATGATATTGATACATGATTAAGTTATAAAATTTTAAATATAATAAACAACGAATATAACTGAGTTTTTATACAAAAAAATCTTATTTGATAAAATTATCATAGGTCAATTTTTAAAAAATTTAAATAAATTAATTTAAATATATAAAAAACTATATATAATATAAAGCACTACTATAACACAAAAGTATAATCTTTTCCCTTATTTACTAAAAAATCAATCTTTTTTTATATGTCATATCATAAAAATAAAATTATAAATTTGTAAAATAACATAATAGGACATTGGCAATTAAAAATCTAAAAAGATTGATACATAAAAATCTTTTTGAAATCTGAAAGATATTAAGCAATCTTTTTGTGATATTTTTGTACATGATTTTCCAAAAATTATTTAAGAAAGTTACAATAAATAGTAAAAATTGTGATAAATGGAATTGCAACAAGTGTAAGGTCTGAATGGAGAGTATGTCGGGTGACATAGTTAGTGTGTGAGAAAGGTGTTTTGATTTAATAATTATATAGAGATTGAAAATAAGTATGAGAAAATCTAAAGAGTTTGTCTAATGTGTGCCCATGAGCACACAATAAACAACTAATCGAGAAAATATATATGACCTACACCCTCTTAGAAAAATGGATAAAACCCTCACAACAAAAAAGATAGGGGTTTTTGCAGGAAACCAACCGCTATTTGTCGGAATTTGCAGGTAACCACCCGCTATTAACGTATTTATTTTTAACCACCCAAATTCTATACTTTTCTTACAATTCACCACCCGTAAACAGTTTCCGTTAGATATTCTGTTAAAACTTGTGAAATTACACTTCTACCCCTCCATTTTTACAGAAAATAACAAGTTTGAAAGTTATGGGGCAATTTTTATAATTTCCTTAAAACGGATTGAAAACCTAGTTCATCTTCTTCTTCCCCAAATCTCAATCTCCCACATTTTGATGGCGGAAATTCCCAAGCACCTCCATCTGCATCTCGAATTCCCTCTTAGCCGCCACCACACCCTTCAACCTCTTGACAACCACCGTGGTCCCTTCCTCCAACACCGCCTTGTAGCTAGTCCCCACACTCCCCTTCCCCAACACCTCCGCCGACGCCCTCAACAGATCCTCCAAATCGAAGCTGTATGCTGCGACAGCTCCAGCGGCGTTAACGAACACCAGCTTGTTCCTCTCCGCCTCCACCGCACTGCTCGTGGTTAAATCGTCCTTGGAGGAAGAAGTCCCCGCCTCTCCGGCTAACGCGGCCCCGCCGATTGCTCGGGATGTGGCGACAGGAATTGGGGATTTCAGAGGCTGAGATCGCCTGTGGCGGACGCAGAAGAGGAAAATGAGGATGAGGAGGATGACGGCCGCAGCGACTGAAATGGCGACAATCGCGGCGGTGGAGAGCTTCTTGCGACTGCGGTCCGCGGGGCTTGAAGGGACGACTGAGGTGGAGGCGGAAGGGGGAATCGCCGGGAGAGGGAAGAAGGAGGAGTTGCAGGCGGGGAGTGGGCCACCACAGAGCTGTAAATTTCCCCTAAACGAAGACTCTGGAAACCTCGTGAGGCTTTTGGGGATGGAGCCGTTGAGTTTGTTGTTGGAAATGTCGAAGTCGTTGAGGCTGTGTCCGTCAATGCTCGGAAGCGAGCCTGAGAAGGCGTTGTTCTGTAAATGCAGAACAATGAGGTGAGTGAGGGTGTTGAGATTGAGATTTGGGGAAGAAGAAGATGAACTAGGTTTTCAATCCGTTTTAAGGAAATTACAAAAATTGCCCCATAACTTTCAAACTTGTTATTTTCTGTAAAAATGGAGGGGTAAAAGTGTAATTTCACAAGTTTTAACAGAATATCTAACGGAAACTGTTTACGGGTGGTGAATTGTAAGAAAATTATAGAATTTGGGTGGTTAAAAATAAATACGTTAATAGCGGGTGGTTACCTGCAAATTCCGACAAATAGCGGGTGGTTTCCTGCAAAAACCCCAAAAAGATATACATATCCAATGTAATGATGGCTCCCGGTCTGGTCCGGTCCGGTTCCGGTCCTCCGGAATCCGGAACCGGAACCGGGAAAAACCGGTTCCACCGGTTCCGGTCCGGTTCAATCCGGTTCCGGACCGGTTTTTTAAAAAAAAAAAAAATTTTTTTAAAAAATAAATAAAAAAATAATTTTTTTAAAAAAATAAATAAATAAATGTAAAAATAATTTTTAAACTTAAAAAAAATAATTATAAAAAAACGCTATTAAAAAAGAATGTTTTGTCATTGTTTTTTAGTTTAAAAATTATGTTTAAAAAACTTAAAAAAAATGATTATAAAAAAACGCTATTAAAAAGAATGTTTTACAAAACATTCTTTTTAATAGCGCTTTTTTATAATCATTTTTTTTAAGTTTTTTAAATTAAATATGAAGGAACAAAAAAATTAAAAAAAATTGGGCTTGCACTTAACAGTGACTTACTTGTTAAGTTGCCTACGTATCCTCTCGGGTTAGAGGAATCAAAGCCCACGTAGTTCTTTACCTTTTTTCAAAACCCGTTACCTAAGTCGAATCTTCGGCGGATGAATCGGTGCGTATCGTAGTAGAATCTCCAATCCACTCGTCTTCCGATGACTCGTTAATGTTACGTTGTTGCCTCATTGCGGCTCTCTTCCAATCGCAAACACAACATTGCGCCTCCAATGACTCCGGTGCCAAATTTGATCTCTTCCTCGTTAAAGTGTTGCCTCCTGCACTAAAAGTTTGTTCCACCGCCACGGTTGAAGCGGGGACGGCAAGAACTTGAGCCGCAATCTTCGCAAGCGTTGGAAACATGCTCCTATGATCCTCTCACCACTTCAAAACATCTAAAGTTTCACAACTAACAAACTCAAAGTTGATGTTAAGATAGTTATCAATTTCCGCATTCGTGTTTGTAACTCTTGGTCTTTTACTAAAATACTTAGCTCCAAAGGCCCCCAAGCTACTAGAGCTCGAAGAAGCCGGAGGTAATTGTGAAGTAGTCGGAGAATCCGAAAAATGAGTAAATAAAGTTTCAATGTTTGTTCTAGTTCTAGAAACAATACCTAAAATATCATCTAGTTCACCGTCGGCTAAAATATATCCATAATAGTCATCTAAAAGAGCGTGTAAAACTCCTAATTTAAGTCTAGGATCTAAAACACAAGCAACAAGAAAACAATCGGGAATATATCTATAGTATTGCAACCACTTACTCCTCATGCTTGCAACGGATTCCTCAATGCCGGGAATTTTAGCTCCCTCACTTAAACCAGCCATAACATTACAAGCTTCCAAGACAAAAACATTACTACTTGGTATATAAACATGACTAAATCTCTTTGTTGCATCACTAAAACATTTTAAAAACGTTGCAATACTTTGACATATATCCCAACCTGATTCGCTAAAATAGAAAGTAGAGCCAGAAAGGTTTTGAGAAACAAAAGACGTTAAAACTTGTTTATATTCTATACATTCACATAGTAATATGTAAGTAGAGTTCCATCGGGTACCCACATCTTTTGAAAAACGTTTTGGGTGCACCCCGTTAGTTTTACAAAAGGTCATCCAATCTCTTGTAACTTTAGGATGCCCCCAAATATACTTAATAACGTTCTTAATTGGATCAAAATGATAACTCATATCACGTAAACCATCTTGAACACATAAGTTTAAAATATGACAAGCACATCGAATATGAAAAAATCTCCCACCAAATAAAGGTTGACACATTTCTTGTAAATCTCTAATAGATGCGGTGTTAGCAGATGCATTGTCGAATCCAATTGAAAAAACTCTATTAAGTAGTCTATATTCTTCTAAAATTGTACGAATCATCATAGCAATATTTTGTGCGGTATGTGAATCATCAAAGACTCTAAATGCCAATAAACGTTTTTGCATTGTAAAATGATGATCTACAAAATGACATGTAACACCCATGTAAGAATGGGTTTGAGTATTATCACTCCATATATCACTACAAATAGAAACATTCATATCATTTTGCGAAAAATAAGAAACTAATTCGGCCTTGTGTCTTTTATAAGCCTTAATTACGTTTTTCTTAATCACTTTCCTAGATACGGATTTAAAAGCGGGTTGTGTATGCTCTTTAATATACTCATTAAATCCTACATTTTCACTAAATCGAAATGCTAAATGATCAACACAAATAGCTTCGGCTAATGCTACACTATTAGCTTCATGATCAAAACGAAATAAAGGGTTACCGCTAGTAGAAGATGCAAATCCGCCGGAAATTTGCGTTTGTCCCCCTAGCATTCCCATCTCGGCGACGTGTCTGTGCTCCATGTGTCGTTGAAGGGTTCCATATCCTCCACTTTTCTTCCATTGGAATGTCGCCTCGCAAAAGTTACAAGAAACAATAATTAGTCCGGGATCATAATCCTCGGCCTCGAGTTCCTCGATACCGGGTTCTAATTTAGTAAACCACTTTGTAAAAACAGGAGATGTTAGTTTCCGGGATTGGTTCCCGGAGGACCCGGTCCCGGTCCTCCCCCCCCCTACCCCTAGCCGGCCTCGAACCGCTAGCTTGCCCTTGAGGCCTAGCGGTCCTACCCCTACCGGAGGACCTAACTTGGGAGGTGGGAGTGAGAGTGGGAGAAGTGACATTATCACTCTCTTGGGTGTCAAAATGATCCGCCATAATATGATTAAGAACAATTAAATAATATGATTAAAAGCAATTAAAAACAATTAAAACAATTAAAACAATAAAACAATAAAACAATAAAACAATAAAACTTAGAACAATATAATAATGTGATTAAAAATGTAAAAGCAATAAAATATTGAAAGACAAAAGCTAATTAAAAGGAAGATTAAGAAAGGAAGAGATTAAGAGAGATTGTTGATGGAATTTGAGAGATTATGAGATTGAGATTTGAGAAAGAGAAGAGAGATTGTTGTTGTTGGATGTGTGATTTGAAGATTGTATGGCATGGTATTTATAGGGGTTTGATATGAATTTTTTAATATTTAAAAATGAATTTTTTAATATTTAAAAATGAATTTTTTAATATTTAAAAATGAATTTTTTATTTTATTTTAATTTCCTAACGGCTAGGAGCCGTTAGGACCGCCGGTTAACCGGCAACGGCTAGTTTACTAGCCGTTGGAACCGGCGGTTAACCGGTTTTCCCGGTTAACCGCCGGTTTTTTATTTTTTTTTAACCGCCGGTTCGAAAAAAAGGATTTCCCGAACCGGAACCGGACCGGGTCAAAACCGGTTCCTACCGGTTCCGGTCCGGTTCCGGTTTTGACCGGTTTTGACCCGGTCCGGTTCCGGTTCGAACCGCCGGTCCGGTCCCGGTCGAGCCATCCCTAATCCAATGTAATTCATTCCTCTAAATATAGGGCGTACACCATAACTAATTGACTGACCAGTGACTATAATTAAATGAGCAACTATTGGAAAAATGATTGGGTTAACTAGTGGCTAAATAATGTATTATGTTTGATTGGTCATGTATTTTATAGTGAGAAATTTACCATTTTTTAAAAAGATATAATTTATAATAAAAAAGACATTCAATCAATAAAAATGTATCAATCCCCCAACCATATGTGTGTTTGATAACAAACAATAAATCGTTTTTATTTAAAGAACCCCAAACAAATGTGTCAGACCCAAATTTGAAATTCAGTGTAGAAACACAGTATACTCGCAGGCGAAACGGATTCAAAAAACCAAGACGCCTCCTTCTTCTCTCCTTCTTCTCCCTCCTTTGATCTGCCAAGAAATTATCTTCTCTTCTCCAGTCCAGAACCAAGAGCAGCCATGGAAGCAATTCTCACAGATTGCGTTCAGAACAATCTTCTCAATTTCATGTATCGAAATGCCATTTTCCTTTGCGAACGTCTTTGTGCAGAGTTCCCTAGTGAGGTATCTCCCTCCTGTCTCTTCTATCTCACAGCTATTTAAACAATCCGGAAACATTAATCTGAGTTCTCTTTTCGAAATTTGACAATTGGTAGTATAATAGCGGAGATTAGGGTTTTTATTGCCAAATTGAGCTCTTCTGTCAAGTTTATTATTATTTTTGGTGCTGATAGAAAGCGGGTACAATCTTTTGAGCATTGGTTTTGTAATAAAGTTCAAACCAGGACTGGAAGCTCATGACTTGTTCGTTAATGTTCTTATCATCTTCATCTACAATACTGAATTGTGCTTACTGTATTAAATCTTTCTATTTTCAGGTCAATTTGCAGCTGTTAGCTGGGTGCTACTTGCGCAATAATCAAGCATATGCTGCATATCATATATTAAAAGGTATATGTGGTTCTGTGCATTTTAGACAGATCAAATTACGTCATATGAACATGTGTCTCTTTGCTTCTTGTTCCCCATATTTGGGTATCCTCTTCTGTGATTTTTTGTTTTTTGTCTTCTGGTTTTGTTCACTATTACTGTAATCTTTTCCTTCTAGTAATCTTTCTTGTTTATTTTTTCGAGAAGGTACACAAATGGCTCAATCACGCTACTTGTTAGCCCTATCATGCTTTCAGATGGATCTTTTAAAGGAAGCAGAAGCAGCAATATGCCCTCCAAATGAGCCTAGTATGGAGGTATGTTATCATGAGTAACTATAAGAAGCCTGAACAAAAATTTGGAACAGAGTCTTATTCACAAATAAATTACGCCAAACTAATTATTTTATGTTGCAAAGTACTTATTTCGTTTCCGATGAATGAGCATGTGAATTGGTCAAGTGGCTTTCTAGCTCTATGAGATTTTTTAACAAATTTGAATGTTTCATAGTAAATCTACCTCTATTGCATTGCATGACTGATTTCTGTCCCTTCTCAATTCTCAAGAAGTGATGGGAAGTGTGGAATACTCTACTTTTTTGAAATTTAGAGTTATGGGGTATTTTAATTGTGAAAGAGATTAACATTAACATGTTGGATGAGGTAAACACTAAGTGAATAAATTGGAGAGTGATGCAATTGACTTGATCACCATGTAGGGGAGACTTCCAGAAAGTTTTCTTTTTTAAATGTGCTCCCCTTGTTCCCTTGTGATTTTCTTGAAGGTTTGGGATTCAACATGTAGATTGGTCACCTATATCATAGGGGAAAAGAGACTAATTGGAAGGCATTAGAAAACTTTGATTACATTAGAAAAAGATACAGTACGTCTATGAATAGAGGAAGGCATGCTCTAGATTATCAGCTGATTTGGAACTTATAATGGTCTAATCAACCGCAACTACATAAGAGTAAGGACTCTACATGCTTTTGCATAAGTGTCCACATAATAAGTCAAGTAGATAATTCTATGATACAATTGCATATACCTTTTTGTGTATTCTATTCAGATAATGACTTAATGACCCCATTGTAGCAGTTGAAATTATGAACAAAAGTCAGAATAATGACTTTCTAGAGTAGGAGGTTTAACTAAGTGACATATCCTTTTTACTACTATAATAAAATTGTGATTCTTTTTCCTGGATTGAAGAGCCAATAGGCCTGTGTGCTTCTGGAGCAAAGACCATATTGTGCTTTTTTAAAATATCAAGCTTTCTAAGTCACTATAACAATTATTTGATTCTTGTAGTGATTCTGATTTTCCAATATTTTTTTTACATAGCTAAGCTAGGACATATCACTACTCTGAAAGAGATAGTATTTATAATTTTAATGTGATAATGTCCTCTTGTTTGCTATGTCCTGCCCTTTTTCTGTCAATATATTAGTTAAACTTCACTGAAGGATTCATTCTTATTGCTGTTCAGGTCCCAAATGGTGCTGCTGGTCATTACCTTCTTGGGCTGATTTACAGGTTATCTTTTTCTTTTTCTGCATATTGTATATTTTGCTAAAGCTAATTGCCTGTGCCTCTAGATTCTAATATTGTTAAGGTTCTTGGCTGCGGTGATTCTTCTTTCAAATAACCTTAAGCTCGGTCCTGCTTTAGGTTGTTTATGTCGGAGGTCCTAAATTAGTCGGTTTTTCTTAATTTACTTCAGGTACACTGATAGAAGGAAGAGTGCTGTTCATCACTTCAAACAAGCTTTAATATTGGATCCACTGCTGTGGGCTGCTTATGAGGAGCTTTGTATTTTAGGTAAGCCCACTCTATCTGGTCAAAGATCATTGATCATTTTTGTTAGAAGGTGTTTTATGGATTACATTTGATCCTTCATGCATTTTTTTGGGGGGATTACACCTGCTTGTAGAAAAAAAATCATCTTGGTTGAGGTAAACTACCTACCTTAACAATTAGAATATTGAATCTATCTGCATGATTTATCAGAGGGCTTCTCAAATCTCAAACTTTCATTTTATAATATCTATTTTGAGCCATATCTGCACAACTGATAGAATAAACATATGTGTTTTCTTAACTTCAAATAGTCAGAATAATGGATTCAATTTTGTAGGTTCTGCTGAAGAAGCTGCTACCGTTTATAGTGAATCAGCTGCTCTTTCTGTGCAGAAGCAGCAGCTGCAGCGACTCTCTTCTGAAACCTTTCTGACAGCTATTGAAGACCCCAATGTGTCTACTCGGATGCCAGAAGATGCAAGTCCAAGACAACTAAGAAACATGAATCATGTGAGAGAAAGTACTGAAAACCATCAAGGAAGTATTGTTCCGAGAGGTTTAACCAATCAGTTAGCAAATAGTGGTCCATCTAACTTCACATTTTTCAATACACCATCACCAGTGACAACACAGGTAAGGTCACTATATGCATTTCAAACCTTTTTACTGTCACAAAATAGTATTTTAGCTTCATCACATCTTTGATATTTGACTTCCTTTATGGACCTTCCGTGTCCTGGTATGCTCTTGTATTACAGTTGGACTACTTTAGGGGAAAAAGAATTGTAGTTTATACAACTGGAAATGTGTTAATTACATGAGTGTTAAGATACTTACCTCATATAAAAACTCTAATCATACTAGTAGATTATAAAGAGTACAACCGGACTTAGAGCTGGCTGCATCCACTTGTGTTTGATTCAAACAATTTGTAATAAACAATTAAACATGAAAGTCACTTCCTAAGATACTTGTTTTAACTTTATTTTTTTATTTATGTTGCCTCATCAGACAAACCTTAAATGTGATTATCTCCACATATAGTTGTTTGATCCATTTTCCATGAATGTAGTTTTCAGGTGCCGCTCCTCCACCACTATGTAGAAATCTGCAACCAAATCTAGCTAAAATGAACAGTGATAGCTCCTCCCGCTCAACTGTGAATCCTGTAATTCAAGCTCCTCGGAGAAAGTTTGTTGATGAAGGGAAGCTGCGGAAGGTGAATATTCATAATATTTACTGCTTTGAAGCGGGATGCATACTATACCCATGCTTGCTTGTCATCATCTTGTTTCCATCAAAATTTTAAGAAATATCACAAAAAAGAAAATTGACCAAATCAACCCGCTGTTATTTTACACTTGTTAGCTGATTAGTATCTGCATATAATTGACATTTTTAGCTGAAGAAATATCGGTTCTTGCAATTTCTTTGAGTTTACATGAATCAGGGTTATATCTTGAAATTCTTGTTTTTGACATGTAAAATTCGTGATGACATTTCAACAACCATTATACTATGCATGCATATAATGGAATATCACCTGAAGTAGGCATCAAAATTATGCAAGAAAGATAAAATATTATTGCAATTTATTGAGATCATAGTGTTGGAAATGGCTAAAAATCAGATAGAAGCTAATACTTTAGACTCTTGCTTACAATAAATGAAGCTCCTTGTGTAAGTATGCTGCTCTGCTGACCCAATGATAAAACAAAAGAGATGTAAATAGGCTTAAGCTCTTGGGATTGTAATATGAAAACACATGCAATAAACAATTAGCATGCAGATTGTGAGCCTGATATAAACAACAATGTCAGTTCATTGTCATTAGCAAGCACATGCAATAAATATCTTCTTTTGAAGAACCAGGGAAATATTTTGGATTCAGTTAAAGCGGATGCCTGAAGCACATATCTTTTTGACTGATGAAATGAAGTTCATTGCTCTTTTCAGATTTCAGGGAGGTTATTTTCTGATTCTGGCTCTCGAAGGAGTACTAGACATTCCGGAGATACTAGCGCCCCGTCAAATGCGACAGGGGCAACAATAGCAGGGAATGGGACTGCCCATTCCATGAAACATTCTGGAAGTTCAAAGTTGAGCTCAGTAACGTTACGTTCAGTCACAATTCGCAAGGGAACAGGCTGGTCCGGTGATAATTATGAAGAAGGTAGTATTTGTGATTTGATGCGCTTAAGTGCTAGTTAATGTCCTAACTGCGGGTTGTCATGGGATTTCACTTAAACATACTCTCTTTTTTTTGCTTCAAACTTTAGGCTAATAAAATGTAAGACTGTAACTTCCTTGTAATTTGAGAAAAACTTCCCAAATTGGGAAACAACTCATCCTTGTAGAGTCTCACCCTCTTTACTAGCCCACCAGTCCACCACTATACATGGGGATACTACCAACTCTAATGTTTTGTCCACTTACCACTCAACTTTGCTTGTTTTACAGCTCATTTAGCTGTCAATTCAGTCATGACCAGTACTTCTGTTAGTCATCTTACATACAAACAAGCCTATCAAAATGGTATCTGCACGATGATCTCACTGGAACGGAGGTCCTTGACCATAAGCCGATTGCTATGCAATACCACTTTTTTCACCATCCCAATACCATTTACTTTTAACGCTGGTTATGATTTGTTTTGGTAATAGAACATGTCAAGTAAACTATTGGATCAATTTTGTTTCTGGTTGTTAAAGATTGGGTTGGTTGTATTAGAATTGCTGAATATATTTCATATTTTGTAATGTTTGATGGGCCAGTCATTGAGAAACCTGAGTTGGGTTGCCCTGGACAGGCGATATTTTGTAATGTTTTGATTGTCATTAAAATCGTAATATTTTTTCATGATAAACATTTGTCCTGCTAATACTTAAATCTGATTTATTTCCATATAAGAATTATGTTTATTCCTTTTTGCTCATTTAGCTTGAGTTGGGATAAAACAGCATCAAGTTTAGTTACATATAGAAGAATGGAACCTGCATAATCCTTTTTTTTTTGTACAAGAATGAAGAGTTTCTAGTCATCTGCAATATGCATTAACAATTTTATTTCAGGACCACGTCAGGAGGATTTTGAAGACTCTAGTTCAAATGGAACAGCAGCAGCCTCTTCTTCATTGCCATCTGGCGATGTTAAATCCTATGATCAGGATGATGGGAGCATGTTAACATGTAGGGGTACTGTTGATGCATCAAGAATTCTAACAGGAGCTGTAGATATCATGAATCTCTTGAAGCAGTTCGGAGAAGGTTATAGACTTTCTTGCTTGTACAAGTGTCAGGTAATGGGTCATTTTCACCCAAGTTTTAGGAATCTTCAGCATATCATTCTTCCTGTGCTTATTTATTTGCATTACTGCTTTGTTACCACAGGATGCATTGAACATATATCAGAAACTCCCACATAAACATTATAACACTGGATGGGTGCTTTCCCAGGTAATCATTCATAGTTTATGATTTTTATTTTGTCATTTGTTTTTACAGATAACTGTGTTGATCTGGTAGACTTTGATTTGCAATGTATTATAAGAATTTTGACATTGAAAACTTCTGTTGTCTTTATGTTTTCAGGAAGTTTCTCAATATTCAACTGATTAACTGGATATCCTAAGACTGTCATGCTAAATTAGTTCTGATTTTGGCAAGATCATTTTAAGTTTTAATTTCATTACCAATTTTAGTGGACCGGAAACTATGTAGTCTATGTTTTGAAAATGGGTTTCTCAGTAACGAGGGCTGGAGTATTGGCATTAGAAACTACAAGGTGGATAGAATTTTTTTCTTTTGATATTTTATTTGCAACAAGGGTGCTGGCCTTCCACATGTCTAGCTGTTTGTTTCCACACCCTCCTCTCTCATTTATATAACCTTAGCCGGTAGATGCATTGTGGGGTTTTCTGTTGTTTTTCAGACCCTAATAGTAGTCTTTATATCTCAATGTGAGCTTTGAGCCATAGAAGGGAGATGAGAAGGGACTACATAAAACAGTAATGAAGGTCGATATACTTACAAGAATGGCCAATGAAAACAATTGTGGCTGTGAAAAATGTGGAGTGACCACTTAAGACATAAAAACATAGTTTTCCATCCTGCCTAGTCGAACCGCTCTGAAACCCTGAAGAAAACTGAAAGAAAATTATATGTTAGTTTGAGTAAATACGGTTTAACTTAGGTGACTACATGTCCATGTTATTGTTACCAAAAAAGGAAAATATATATCCTATCCAAATCGAACTGGACTCGTAAGAATTGACATGATATTTTGGATTTACGAACGATTACTATATAAACCGAATCAATCTATACAAAAGGAAAGGAAGATGTATATCTTTTTCTAATTGAACTAGACTCGTATAATTGACATGCTACTTCTTTCAGACCTTGATTTACAAACGATTTCTTGCACATAACAATTATAATTACATCAGCATTCTATATGATTAATTGTGGGTTATATATGCTGTAAATGTTCTTGCTTGTAGATTAGTGAGGAATAATAGCTTCATTTTTCATCATATATAATGTTAAAATATTGTTTGAGTATCGTATCGCATTCCAGTTCACTAGCTTTTTCTATGTGCTTACAAAAATCTGTTATTATGGAAAACAAATGCTGTGCTACATCCAGGTTGAGGTTCATTATAAATTTCCATATATTCTGAATGGACTAATGTGAAAAGGATTCTGCTGCAGGTTGGAAAAGCTCATTTTGAGTTGGTTAATTACGTAGAAGCTGAATGTGCCTTTAGTCTAGCTCGCCGTTTGTCTCCTTACAGCTTAGAAGGGATGGATGCGTATTCTACTGTTCTATATGTGAGTAAAAATTTATGTTTGACTGCTTCTTTGTAACAGTTTAGGCTTCCTGAAAATCTCACTACACAATGTCCATTAGCACAATTACTGTAAGTTGTACATTTTATTTACTTACAAGAAAAACAACAACGTGCTCAAAATCCCACATGAACGATGTCAGAGGGTCAAGATTCCTTGAGCCAGTCGGGAGTATGTTTCAAAGTGAAACCCAGGAACGGACAGGCAAAGAGAAGTAAAAGAAGCAATAGTAAGATAAAACACACAAAACACTTGAAATGAAGGGAAATAGTAGATTCCAGGACCCCTAAGCTAAGGTCTTGTGCTATATCACTAATCAACCCGTCCCTATGGGTCTAAACCCCTAAGAGTGACCCCTAATATAGTAGATATGATGCCCTTCATGACAATGTACAGTGCTTAGTTCCTGCTAGCTGAGTAATTCAAAAAAAGGAGATCTTAATTTAATTACTGTAATGCAAATTTGTGGGTCAGTTTTGTGTTGGTTAGATTCTGGTCTTTGGGTATTGTGCCGTAAATCAATATGGATGTTGCATGCTGTAGCATATTCATTATATCTTCATTCTGAAATGCAAAGTTATTTTTTCTTTCAGCATCTTAAAGAAGATATGAGATTGAGCTATCTAGCTCAGGAGCTGTTATCAACTGATCGCTTGGCTCCTCAAACTTGGTATGCTAGACCTTGCCATTTTCTGCAGCTATGAAGTGCTATCTTTTTATATGTGACATTCAGTTTCTTTTTTTATTAAGATTTCACACATTTAATTGTCGCAATAGTGATGTGGCTTGATAAGCTCTTTTAAGCACCGATGTTAATTGCATTAGGGGCTTGCATTTCTAGAATTTTTCGGTGAGACCATAACAAAGATTCTTATTATTTTCAGCCACATCAAAATTGGACGTAACCTACTTCATGCAACATTATTTGCATGTTGTCCATGATTTATGTTCTCGTTGTCATAAGGTCATTAATGGTTTTAACTCATTTCTCAAATAAATATGATCTACAGGTGTGCTATGGGAAACTGTTATAGTTTGCAGAAAGATCATGATATGGCCTTGAAGAACTTTCAGCGAGCTGTGCAATTAGATTCAAAATTTGCATATGGTCACACTCTATGCGGGCATGAGTATATCGCTTTAGAGGATTTTGGTAATGGAATTAAATGTTTCCAATGTGCCCTCCGAGTTGATTCAAGGCATTACAATGCATGGTATGGTCTGGGTATGGTCTATCTTCGCCAAGAAAAATTTGAGTTTTCAGAGCATAATTTCCGCATAGCTATTCAAATCAATCCACGCTCATCCGTTTTGATGTCATATCTTGGGACCGCATTACATGCATTACAGGTATATGTCCATTTCTACTAATTAGATTGTAGATCTCTTTGCCTTTGGAGAAGTAAATTAGGGTTCGCTTATATAGGTAGGTATACATTAAATCTATCCAAACAAACCCCAAGTTTTTTATTGCTGCATTTAGCAACTTTATGTTGTATTGTGTTTTTAGAGAAATGAAGAGGCTTTGATGATGATGGAAAGGTCAATCATAGCAGATAGGAAGAACCCTCTCCCGATGTTTCATAAAGCTACAATTTTAGTTGTCATGGGGAAGTTGGAAGAAGCGTTGGAAGTTCTTGAAGAGCTAAAAGAGTACGCTCCTCGTGAATGCAGTATTTATGCTTTGATGGGGCGGATTTACAAGCAGCGCAACATGTATGATAAAGCTATGCTCCATTTTGGTATCGCTCTTGACTTAAAGCCAGCTGCAGCTGATGTCGCCTCCATAAAGGTAATCTTGCATTTTTTTATATCACGGTACTACGTATAACACAACATGTCTGAATTGCGAAGTTGGGACTTAATCATAGGCTGAAGTTAAACTTGATCATGTCTGAATTGAATTAACAGCTTATTATGGAAAGATTTGCTAGATATTTACTGATTTAGAGAGAGAATAAACTTTTTTGCTATTTGTAAATGAGTATGCTTAAATTATGCCTTATGAAATATGTTAGAAAGACCAATAAATTAAAACCTTGTGAATTTGAAGATTATAATCTGCAATGCTTTTGTATCATTCTGAACGAAATTCTTTTTGTTTGCTTAATATTTGTTCTTATCCAGGCTGTAATGGAGAAATTGCTTGTCCCAGATGACTTAGATGAGGAGTAGTAGTAGTAGTAGTAGAGAAAATCTCTTTCGGTTCATGTACAAGTCAGAAATTTTGTAGCCTAGTTTTGTATAAACATCAAATCAGTGTATTACATAAGTGTAGCAAATATTTGTTTATTGCATCTGGACCTGGAATTGGTAATCAAGTTGGGAGTATAATTTGTTTAACTCAATTATGGTACACTGTTATATAAAATATCTTATAAATTAATGATATATAAAGGATAAGTGTTACTGAGTGTGAATAACTCTTATGGTGCATCACTTTGTGTTGTACTGTGTTAATAAGCTTCTTAAAATTTATTTAAATGATTATCTAGATTCTACATCAAGTTTCACCACATGTTGAGAAAACGAATGTTCTTTTTTTTCTGGCTTGTGGAATTTCAGCCTTTAGGGCACTAATCTTGACCACTTTATTCTGTTCAACTAATTTTATTACATGTCTCGTGATTCTTATTAAGAAACGAAATAAGAATTTCTGAACAAGTATGACCCTTCATTTCAGAGTAGAGTCGTTTTTATATAATTTGACATTTCAATAGGTTTATAATTCAACTCAACAAAAATATTTAGGTTGAAAACATCAGAAAGAAAAAACCACGTGAAAATAAAATAAAAATTTAAATAAGTATTGAGAATGATGTATACTATAAACTATATATCCACATCTAATCTTAAGTGTCACAATTTAATTGCATCCTTATCAAGCTTCATACTCATCAAAGGCTCTACCCATCCAAAACTATAATTTGTATAACAAATATCTATTAAAAGGCGCATATGCCATTACAGCAAACCTGAACTATAACATGATAATACATCAACTAAAAGCAGTAAAAATAACTTATAGTGATCTAGGCATCTCATACTAGAAAACCTATTACATGAAAGCACAAATCTTACATCAACAAACCACAATTATTTATAGACAATACTTTAACTACATAAAGAGAACATTTAAATTGAAGCAATGAACATCCAATACTAGCATTCTTAGCTGGTTGATGATCATCCATCTTCTTCAATCAAGCTCCAAACTTAGGAACATTCGCGGTTGAGATCTGAGTCAAGAAATGTTCAGCTACAAATCTACGTTGGATTTTTCCGGTAGCCGTCTTAGGCAAGAAATCGGTGATGAACACTCTTTTGGGTACCTTGAATGCAGCTAGGTTTTTCTTGCAGAACCTTAAAATCTCTTCTTCGTCCAGGTTTGAGTCTTCTCTTGGGATTACTGCACAGTTTATCTGCAGAGATTTGGAACATTTGGTAAGTGGAAATCATAAGAAATTGGAATGCTTAAAACAATTTGCATTTGGAAAATTCAGAAAGTTCTGCCTCTCCTTCCAATATAAAATTAATCATTTTTCACATCACGAGAGAGAAAATAGGGAAACGAAGGAGAACAAAGGAAGCACGTAAAGGGAAATTGGGATCCTCTATTCCACCCGTACTCCCATCTATACTCCAGTTATTAATATTCAATATAAATAATATTTGAAATAAACATATACGTATTTTAAGATTATTCTTAAATTTTAAGATTGACAAAGTGAGTGGAGTAGAGGATTCTCACTCGTAAAAAGGAACCAAACCAGTTGATTTGATATAAAATCTTATTATAACAACTTGTTTTAAATTTGGTTTCAACAAATTAATACTTTATGGGGAGTGAATCGGATGCTTCATATTCTATATTCATCCTTGTAAGAAATGCACTAACAAATACCTTTTCCTCTCCTTATCACCGGAGCCTAGTAGTAATTTTGTCTCAAATAATGAAATAAGATGACTCTTGATTAAAGTAGCATTACAAAAATATTTGCTTAGCCGAACCAACGGCTGTGAAAGACAGAAAGGAACTACTCAAAGAGCCACGAAGAATGCATCTTTTGACTAATAACCACAAAAATATTAATTATAATGCTTTTGTCTATTCCCCTCAACAAGCACCGGCCGACCCTTTGTTTATAATTTATGGAAAATTATGCTAAGCTGCACTTATTTCTTGAAAATTGAGACGTCTACCCAACTTATGAGAAATCTTAAAAAGGGTAGGATTACGATGATTATTAATTGAGAGAGGACAACCCAGATGCAAGATGAGGCACCCATACCTAAATAACTTGTGGTTGTTATGTATGGATGTATGTATATACAAATAGTTATTTAAGGAAATATCGTAAGGCCCACGATCATTTTGAAAAGAAGAAGGAAATAAATGAGAAAGTAGAAATTGGATGGAGTTGTTAGGTTGGTTTGTGGTGGCTTACCTCTTCCCCGTATTTGTCATCAGGCACTCCGAAAGCAACGGCTTGTGCTACCTCAGCATGACCTAATAGTACTGCGTCAACTTCTATTGGTGATATTTTCTCTCCTGGAAATACAGTAGTATATACATCAAATCAAATCAACGGCCATAATTTAAGGTTTCATTTTCTCTTCTGTCAATATTGTAAATCTCTTGTTAGGCAAAATTAAGATGCAAAACAGTCTTCCTTAATTTGATAAGAAAGAAACCGTGTAAACAATTGAATACTCTACACTCTTTCTGATTAAATGCAAAACAGGATGTTTGGCAGTTCACGTCAAACTCTTTCTGATTACAATTTTCTAACACGGAAAGAATTTCCTCCACTTCAAACTCTACACTCTTTCTGATAATTTGAAGACTGATTGAGACCTTATTTGTTATTTCACAAAAACGAACAAATTATTGGTATGAGACTGTTTTAATCTGAAACATGGCTAATAAAATAATTATCAAAACAAAAAAGCATGGGTTATGACGTGAGTCCCACTTGAAGTTTGATGTAAAACAATGAAAATGAGGAATAGGAAAATAGTTGAATGGGTAATTGGTTACCTCCACGGTTAATGAGCTCCTTGATCCGGCCCACCAAATGCAGGTAACCATGCTGGTCCAAGAAGCCGACGTCCCCCGTATGAAACCAGCCGAACTGAAAGGCCGTTTTATTCGCCTCCGGATTATTCTTATACCCTCTGGTGACATTGGGTCCCCTGACGCACACCTCCCCATTCTCCCCACTTCCCAACACCTGTCCTTTCTCATTCAAAACCGCCATCTCCTGCCCGACCGCTTTCCCCACCGAACCGGGTTTATGCGGACCCGCCTCAGGCAACGGGTTCGAGCTCATCAAATGCGTCGCCTCCGTCATCGCGTACGCCTCAAGAACCGGCGCACAAAAAGCCGCCTCCAGCCGCTCCATTATCGACGGCGCCAGGGAAGCGCTGCAGCTCCGTATGAACCGGAGCTTCGGGTACCCGCTTTGCTCGGCTCGGGTCGAGTGTCTGTCCAGGATTATCTGGTGGATGGTGGGGACGGCCGTGTACCACGTCGCGCGCGTTGCCTTCATGTCGGACCAGAACGTCGAGGCCGAGAAACGACCCGCCGCCGGGAGGGTGACGGACCCGGCGCCGGCGAGGGAGCTCAGGAGCGAGGCGATGAGGCCGTGGACGTGGAAGAGCGGGAGGACGACAACTGTCGAGTCCGACTCAGTGAGTTTGTAGACCGATTTGATGTTGGTGACGGAGGAGGCCAGGTTCAGCTGCGTCAGTGGGACCCCCTTGGGTCTGCTTGTGGTCCCCGACGTGTGCAGGAAGAGGGCCACGTCGGACGGGTCGTTTCCCCCTCGACTCGGTGAGTGTGACTCGGACTGAGTCAAGGACAGCTCGAGCTCCGAGTCGGGGTTGGGGAGGGAGGCCGTGTGGTGCGGGATTCCGAGTTTCCAAGCGGCTTTCTCAACCGCTTCGTTTCCGGTCCGGTCTGTTAACAGAATCTTTGAACCGGAGTCGGATAGGTAAAACTCGAATTCCTCGGATGTGTAGGCCGGGTTCAGAGGCGCAGCGATCGCACGCGCTTTTATCACCGCTAAGAAGCCGATCACCAACTGCAAATTTACCAAATTAGGCAAAATTGAAGGCGATTAAAACATGAGACTTCTAGAAATCTAGGTTACCTCGAGGGAATTGGGGAAGGTGAGGGCGACGACATCCCCGGGGGAGATGCCGGCGGAGGAGAGACGGGAGGCGGCGGTGGAGACGAGGCGGTGGAGGGTGGAGTGTGAGACGTCGAATTTGCCGGAAACGGAGATGGCGCGGTGGTCGGGGAATTCGTCGGCTACGTTGGAGAGGAGAGCGGAGAGAGTTTGCGCCATTGTTATGGTGTTATGCATATAGAGAGAGAGAGAAGAGAGATTTTTGTGGGATGAATTTAGGAGCAAGAGGAGGCGGGGAATTTATAGATATGGAGGGTTTCGAGATTTGTAGGGAAGATCGAACAGTTTTTTATTTTTTATTATTTTATTTTGGTGAAATTTAATTATTATTTTATTACTAGCATTGTTAAAACTCCCTATTGTTTATCGTGCACGGTTCAACTGTTTCTTGAAAGCGTTGAGGTGCTAAACTGCTAATACACCAGCATTTATGTTATCCAGTATTCCCTCCGTCTCTTTATTTCCTTCTTATTTCTCTGGGCACGTATGACGATTTGCGTTTTGTTTTATCAATATCTCTAATTTCATGTTAGTAAAAATTATAAATTTTGAATTTTATTAAAGTACTCGATAAAACGAATCAAACAAGACCACACATGACTATATTTCGATTTATATATTGCTCGGAATTACGAAGATTCCATTGATTTGTGAATAGTGTGAAAAAGAGAATCAAGAAATAAATAATGGGACAGAGGGAGTATTTTAAATTGAAAATAAATAAATTAGGGGATAAAGAGACCAATAAGCCGGCACTAAACACAAATCAGTTTATCTTAGATCCCACAATCTTAGTCTCATTTGACTTTGACACACTTGTCGATGTACGTTTTGTATCGTCAATATCTCTAATTCTATGTTAGTAAAAATTATAAAAATTTGATATTATTAAAGTATTTATCGAGACGAATCAAACAAGATCACATGACTATATTTTTTCTTATATAGTAGAAAATATCTAGATGATTCCCTTAAATTGTGAATAGTGTCGATATTTGTCATGTGACAAACATAATGGGACGAAGGGAGTATATTTTTTAACATTCATTATAAGAATAATATAGAGTATAGCTTTAACCTGTAACGCAGAGGTCTTAAAAGATTAACCAGTCCGATTAAATTGGTGCAGAATCCGGTCCCAAGGTTAACCAGACCGACTAAACTGGTCCGAAATCGGGCCTGGATCGATCAAAATGTCTCCCTACCGGTTGAGGTTCATGAAATTATGAAAATTTTAACCGACGGTTTCAATGAAGCTTAATCGAACGAACCAGTCTAGAACCTAAACCATCGGTTCACAACAAAAAGTATTTTAAAAATTGAGTGGAGGGGGATAATTTCATTTCAATATACTGACTTTAACCTCCCGCGTAGAATTGATGTATGAAGTTTTTAAAAATGATTGAAGTTAGTAATAAAAGAGCTTTCCAAGTTGGAGAATTGAAAAAATAAAAATAAAAATTGTGCTTGTTTATATAAAGACAACACAACCTACATATAAGTTTTCATAGCCTATTACAAAAAGAGATAGTAAAATTTTAAAATATAAGTATCTATTTTTATTTTTATTTTTTTAATAAAATTGAGAACCGAAACCGGTTAAAAAACCGGAGGAAAACTAGTTAAAAAACCGGAGGAAAACCGGTCAAATCCAGTCAAAACCGAAACCGACCTCTTGTCGATTCAGGTTCATGTTTAAGCATACGTTAAACCCTAAACCATCGGCATCGGCAACACCTTTATTGTAATAATACCTTGTGTGTAGTTTGACATTAATTTGGAACAATCTGTCTGAAAATAGTTAAATTTGCATTTTGTTTTGGTCAAGAGTTAAATTTGCATTAATTTGTGTTTGAAATTACAACGTTGGCAACTTACTACCAACGATGAAGTTATTTGACGAGTGGGCTAGTTTTATTTGATTGTATGTTATTGTCATGCCCGGCCCAAGTCCAGTCCTATTGCCAAATGGTTAAGAGACAGAGAGGACGCAACTTGTTATACACCTTCCTTACATTGTTCCTAGCTACAACTTTTGACTTTACAACTATCGACGAACGTTTATACCTCTCTCTGTCCCAATTTGATTGTCACATTTCAACTCGACACATATGTCGAGACACCTTTTGTATCGTTAATATTTCTTATTATGTGTTAGTAAAAATTATAATTTTTTAATATTGTAAAAGTACTCATTGAGACGAATCAAACAAGATCCCACATGATTAGGTTTTTTCTTATATATTGGAAGAAATCTACAAGATTCTCTCGATTTGTAAATAGTGTCAGAAAACCAAATGAGACAATCAAATTGGGACAGAGGGAGTAGTAAATTTTACTAAACTTTTTTTTAAAACAAAGGGAATAAACTATTTTCAAAATTATATTTATTGGGTATTCTTTTTGTTAACATATTCATTAGATATAAGTAGACCTGACAAACGGGTCGAACAGGTTCGGGTTCGGGTCGAACACGAGTTTGGGTCAATCGGGTTAACAAAATTTTCGGGTTGAGCGCGTTCAGGTCGGGTCGACCCAGCGGGTTTCAAATTTTTTTGATTGTAATAAAGAAAATAAAATCTTAAAAATATTTTATAATAAAATAATAATACTTTATTGTTATTTAATAAAAAAAAAAATTATTTTTTAATTTAAATAAAATAAAATATGTGAAAAGTAGGTCCTTTCACGAGTTTAGAGAAAAGTTCGGGTCGGTCCAAATTTAATCCAACGGGTTCGGGTCGAAAACAGATTTGACCCAAACGGATTCACGCACTTTTCGGATCGGGTTAGGTTGAGTATTTTTCGGGTCGGGTCGACCCAGCGGATTGAGTCAGATTTTGACAGGTCTAGATATAAGGTATAACGTTTCAGGCAATTTTAAATAATTGTTTATCGATTTTTATAACATGTCCTAACTCCTATGAGAATAGATTCAACTTTCATAAATAGGAAGATTTGATAAAAAAATAATAATTTTACTTTCTTTATCCAAAACTACGTCTTTTCTTTTTATAGGATTACTATAATATTAAAAAAGATATTTATGATAGGTTCTTAGTCCTTAGAATATAGATTAGAAAAATTGTTTTTTTTTCATACGATAGTACCTTTGGGAAAAAGATTCGGTGAAGATAAGTTATTAAGTTAAGACTCATGACAGTTTTGTGTTCATGTGTTATAATGTGTGTTCATAAGTCATAACGTTTGTGTTCATATGCCAGAGTATGTGCATGTCATATAATGTGTGTTCATATGTCACATTGTATGTTCATTGACGAAAATGTATTCATACATTATAGCGTGTGTTCATGCGTAACAATGTTTGTGTTCATCGTCCTTATTCTTCACCTTAAGATTCATCCTCACGGGAACTTAACCCGTATCTTTGACATCTACAAATTCAGTCAATGTAACATTAAGCTCACTAATGTTTATAAATTCTATTTGATCAATGTTTATTTTATTCATTGTGTTTGTCTAAAAAAATTACTCCTCTGTCCCTATTTGTTTTTCCACTTTCCTTTTCGGATGTCCCTTTTTTTTGTCCACTATTTCATTTATGTTACTTTATTCTACTCATTTTATCCCCACTACTCCCTCCGTCCCACAATATAAGTCACATTTGAGGCGTTTTACGGGAATTAAGAAAAATGTGAGTTTAATGATTAAAGAAGAGTGAAAAGTGAAAAGTGTAATAGTTAGAGGAGAGAGATAGAGAGAATAAAGAAAGAGGAAAGTGAAAATTGAATGATTACAGGAGAGAGGAAAGTGAAAAGTGTATTGGGAGAAGATAAAAAGATGTAAAAAGTATACTAAAAATGGAAAATGTTGCTTATATTTTGGGACGCTTGAAATAGAAATGTTGCTTATATTATGGGACAGAGGGAGTATCAACTTATAATTACCACCTTTTCACTTTTTCTCTCTCCCAAATTTCAATCTTATCTACTCTTTCTCTCTATCTCTCTCCTATAACCATTCACTTTATATTTTTCTCTCTCCTATAATCATTATATTCCTACAATTCCTTAATTCTCGCGAAAATCGTACTTGTGGACAAACAAAAAGGGACGGAGGGAGTATGTATTGGCAAAAAATTCAAGCTTACATTTGAAATTTAATTTTTCTATTTCGTATATTAATACTCCCTCCGTTCCATATTTATCTTCTCGTTTCTCTCTCCTGACACTATTCACTATTCAAGAGAATCTTTGTAATTTCGGCAAATATATAAATAAAAACATAGTCATGTGTGGTCTTGTTTGATTCGTCTTATTGAGTAATTTAATAATATTAAAATTTTATAATTTTTACTTATTTATAATTAGAGATATTAACGATACAAAACGCGTATCGGCATATGTGCTCAAAAGAAACAGAAAGATCATTATGGGACGGATGGAGTATATTTTTAGAATTGATCCTTGGGGGAGGTCGATTAGCTAAACAAAGGCAATCCTTATTGATGGTACATATTTTTATTTTTTTTTGATAAAAATACGAAATAGATACCCAACATATATTCAAATATGTGGGGTACGAAAAAGGTGGCCTTTTGAAAGGGCAACATATAACTTAACGCAATTTGATTGATAATATGACCTCTTGGCTTTAAAATCAGAAGTGTACGTTTGGATACGGTTTGACCCCCCGCTTATGTTAGTGAATAAATAAAGAACTAGTGCAAGACCCGTGCCATGCACGGACATATGTTTATATAATTATTTAGTATTAATTTTATAATCGATTTTAACATATGTTTTATATAATTTATACTATTTTATATTGTTACAATCTCAATAAATATCTATTATAAATAAAATATATTTATGTGTTTTTCATTGGTTAACTATCAAATTTTTAGTGGATAATTAAAAATATAATTAATGTTGAGTTTTATTAAGTTCTTGTTATTTTTTAACATGATATTTATAGTTTTATATATGTTTTAAATTTCATTATATATCAAAAGTAAAATAGATGAATAATAATTAGATAGATTAAGTTTACTTAAACCTAAAAAATAATTTGCTCCAAATTAATGTTTTTTATTTTTCTTAATGTAATTTGTTAATATATAAACAATGTTTTTAAAAAGTAAATAATTAACCTAACAACTTTCCTAAATTCACTCTAAGAGCTTAAAATGGCTCAACTTTAATATATAAGATAAATATACAATCGGCGTGTCTACAATATCTTTTCAAAAAAAAAAAAGGATCCGATGAGACTCATCTTTATAAAAGATGTACGAATACATGAACAATCTTCTATATATATATGCACACAAAAATATGTATATGTATTTTTCATATATTGTCAAATACATGTACACAATTGCGAATGTGCATGTGAATGTAAAGGAATGTGCATTGAATAAAAAAGACAGTAAATTAATTAAAAATGTCATAATTATCTTTTATTATTTTAAATCGTTTGCTATTATTTTTAATTTGTTTATGTTAATATTATTTCTATATGCCATAAATTATTTAAAACTAATTATATAAGCTATTCTAACTCTTATCTTATGGAAAGAAATAGAATAGTGAACTATTTGAAGCCTTAAAAGGCCACTTTTTGGTACTGTATTATTTATCCAACTACTACTGTTTACATTTTCACCGACAACTCCCTATAATGAATATTCCCTCTGTCCCATAATATAAGGAACATTTCTATTTCAAGTGTCCTAAAATATAAGCAACGTTTTCCATTTTTAGTATACCTTTTACACCCTTTTATCTTCTCCCAATACACTTTTCACTTTCTTCTCTCATCTAATCATTTAATTTTCTCTTTTCTCTTTCCTTCTTCTCTCTATCTCTCTCCTCTAACTATTACACTTTTCACTTTTCACTCTTCTTTAATCATTAAACTCACACTTTTCTTAATTCTCGTGAAAAGTCTCAAATGTGGCTTATATTATGGGACGGAGGGAGTATATATCAGCATTGTGACAAATATTGAAGCCTTAAAAAAGACATATTCAATAATTAGTCTAACCAAATACAGTAAAAGCTAAGGTAGCTAACAGGTGTCGAGGATCTGTGTTACCACTTAATTCAACTTCACGTCGGTGTGGTTTTACTTTTGGGAGGTTTTTGCGGAGGAGATGAACAAACAAAATATATGAGTACGTAGTCAGTAGTCAGTAGTCAGTAGTCAGTAGTCACACTTGCATGGTTTACGTCACTAATTCATGTCGGTTGGCTGGTCATGCACTAAATTCCACTAATTGGAGAAGATGAGATGAGTCCATGACCGTAAATTCCTCCTACACACAACTTACTTTGTCCTTTTCAATTTTGTTCTCTTCAGATTTTATACATAATTAGTGTATGACGATCTGTATATATATTTGGGTAAAAAAGAGGCGCTAATCTATGTCATTTTATTTTATTGAAAACTCAAAATAGATAATTTGTTACAGATTATGAGAATGACATGTATAATATGTAATTTTAGCCAAAAACGGGTTAAGTAACCCGGTTTGGTTACTTATCAAAGGTAAGTAACCCTATTTGTTGAAGGAGGGGTAACTAACCCTTTTTTTGTACACGCGCGCCTCCTATTTTCCTTCTCCTCCTCCATGACCGTCTTGCTCTCGCCTCTCCTCCTCGCCTCGATGCTTCGCCTCGCCTCGCCTCGATGCTTCGCCTCGCCTCGCCTCGATGCTTCGCCTCGCCTCGCCTCGATGCTTCGCCTCGCCTCGCCTCGATGCTTCGCCTCGCCTCGCAGCTTCGCCTCGCCTCGCAGCTTCGCCTCGCCTCGCAGCTTCGCCTCGCCTCGCAGCTTCGCCTCGCCTCGCAGCTTCGCCTCGCCTCGCCTCGTAGCCTCCAAGACTCGCAGCCTCCGAGACTCGCTTCGCCTCGCCTCGCCTCGCCTCGCAGCCTCGTGGTTGATTGAACATCAATCTGTCGTCGCGAGATAAGAAACATTCTGTCCAAGTACGATCACAAATAGCAGATACATCGTTCTTGCTGCAATTCGAATTCAAGGTAAGAATAATTCTGTCATCATATAATTCCATGACTGTGAATGCTCAAACACACGAAAATTTAAAAAAAAACAGAAATTTTTATGACTTTTTGGATTTCTGATGATAGCTTATTGTTGAAAAATAATGAATATGATATCATATGCTCCATAGAGCAATAATTTATAGTACATGGAATTTAAAAATCAATAGTTTAGTATTAGAATTGAAAATTATGATGACAGATTGTTGTTTAGATTCATATTCAAATCAGGATTTGAACAAACATGATGTTGTTAAAAAAGGATTTTGATGACAGAAAAATGATTAGACACAATGTTGGATTAATATTGGAAATTTGATGACAACGTTTATATGGATATAAAATAATACTTTGAATGTTGATGTTGATGACAAAATGATGCTAAGATGGAATAATGATTAGATATGAAATATTGAATGACATAATTTTGAATAAAGAAAGATGTTGTACAAAATTATAATTTTGAGGATAGAATATTGGATTAAGATTGGAAAGTTGATGACAGAATTTTCAACTTAGTTTTAGAATTGAAAGTGTGATGACAGATTGTTTCTTAGTTTCATTTCAATTCATGAGCTGAACAGTGAGGACAAAATGTTGATAAACTAAGGATTTGATGACAGAATAATGATTAGACACAATGTAATACAAAAAGAGAGTCTTAATATTTATGATAGATGCATAATGTTCTTTGAGCTGTAATCCTCCGTCTCGCAGGGAAGCCACGCCTCGTCTCGGCTCCCATCGACTGGATTTGGTGGCTCGCATCGACTTTTCTGGTAAGATTAATGAAGCACGCTTCGCGCGCTTCATAAGAACTCTCTCGGGGTAGCTTCTGGGATGAAATTCAAGGTTTGACTTCATCAAACTAACAAAGCATCAATCTGTTGTCGCGATATAAGAAACTTCCTGCTGCAAATTCGAATTCGAGGTAAGATTAATTCTGTCATCATATAATTCCATGAATGTGAATGCTCAAACACACGAAATAATTAAATAAACAGTGATTTTAAAGACTTTTTGTATTTCTGATGACAAAATGTTGCTTATATGTAATTTGTTTGATGACAGTGATTTGATGACAGAATGTTGCTTAAATAAACAGTGATTTTAATTTGTTTGATGACAGAATGTTGCTTATATGTAATTTTATTGGAGGAATTGAAAAATGATGACATAATGATATGATGCTTAGACACAATGTTGTTTAGAATTGGAAGTTTGATGACATAATTTTTTATGGATGCATAATGTTACTATAGAATTTCATTTATGATGACACAAATTTGATGGATGCATAATGTTGAAGAAAAGAGGCACAAATTGGTCAAGAGATTTGAAGTGAGGGCGCTGAATGGATTCCAATACCAAGTGATTGGAGGAGATTTCTATAGAGTAGCAGCAATGAAGAAGAAGGTGCAATATAAGTGGATCTACTGGACACAACAGAAACTCATGTATGAACAAAACACAAGAAGTCAGAAGTACTACATTGGATCTTGAAAAGTTTGTTTATAAAAATATATATATGCATATACAACTTGCATTTCTTTTGGTTCAACAAAGTTTGGATAACAATTTACATTCTTCTTACTATTAATAAATGATGGATTATTGTCAACATATATTGAATAGCAGGTAATAGCTCCAAGCATTATTAATTGTTGAAAACATATGAGCATTGATGACAGATGAAGGTTGATGACAGTTCAGCTACTGAACCCTACAACACTGTCACAAGCTTTATCACAATTTGATGAGAGGCAAATGAAGCACGCGTAGCGTGCTTCATAAGATTAATATAAAAAGATAACAAGATTTGACTATTTAATAGACTATGTGATAATAATAATAAATCTTGATGACAGTAGAAGAATCTAACTATCATAGAAAAAAATGAATATTGATGACAGATGAAGGTTGATGACAATTCAATTACTGAGTTCTTTTAGACATTTAAATAGGGCAAAAAAACTTTAACATTGAAAAAAGAAATGAACATTTTAAGGCAATAGAATATAGATGACAAATGAAATTGGATGACAATACAACAATGGATGACAGAACATAAAAAAAGGATGACTAAATTATTATACAATGATTGATCAAATATAAAGCATAAAGAAGAAGATTTTATTTAATTGTCATCACTGAAATAACAATATAAGCAAACTGTCATCATTACAGCAAACTGTCATCATTACAGCAAACTGTCATCATTACAGCAAACAGTGTCATCTAAAAATCCAAAACCAAACATATTATCCAAATTGTCTTGTACATACTAAACCAAACATATTTTTTGCTATAGACTTTCCCTTCGACACAAAAAAAATCCAAAACAAGGACTTGCTGATTCTTTTTCTTGCACGGGAGCCAACTTGAGCATCACACTATGGTTTTCTCATTTGCTACTTGAAAGAAAGGAACTTGCTGGGTTTTTTTTGGCGCCTTAGACCTTCCGTCTTTGTTGGTGAAGGTTATGTTTGTTGTCGCAACGTTTTGGTCTGTGTGCACATTTAGATGTCGATTTCCATTCCTCTACGCAACCAGCCACTGAACAAGATGTTGCTGCACAAAAATTTTCTGCACATTTCACTGCTGCACAGCTACCAGTTGTACCTCCCACTGCTGCACAACCAGCCAGCAGCTGCACATTTCATTGTTGCACAGCCACCAACTGTCATCAATTCATCATTACAGCTGCACGTTTCACTGTTGAACCGAATTAAACCATGAGTATTATGCTTCAATTTTATGCCTTTCATTATCATATTATATACATGAGTATATGATAAAACCACTAAAAGAAAAAAAATGCTCAATGAAAAACAGAAGTTAAAGACTTGGAGAAAAACAAGGAACAAAATGTTATTGTCATCAACCACATATAAGTTGGAATAACTATTGGAATAACTATTGCCATCAAATGAACAAAAGAAAAATATCGACGACAGTTAAATTATGACTATAAAAAAATAATGGAGTTTTTAAGAAAAAAGTTTATTTAGGAGATTATTAACAATAAAAAGGATGTTTTAGGGATTGAAAGAAAAATAGATAACATGGAAAACAAATTATGATATTTGAACAAACTGGATGACAATACAACATTGGATGACAGAACATAAAAAAAAGGATGACTAAATAATTATATAATGATTGATCAAATATAAAGCAAAAAGAAGAAGATTTTATTTAACTTTCATCACTGAAATAACAATACAAGCAAATTGTCATCATTACAGCAAATTGTCATCATTACAGCAAATTGTCATCATTACAGCAAACTGTCATCATACAGCAAACAGTGTCATCTAAAATCCAAAACCAAGCATATTATCCAAACTATATTGTACATATCAAACCAAACATATTGTTTGCTATAGACTTTCCCTTCGACAAAAAAAATCCAATACAAGGACTTGCTGATTTTTTTTCTGTTTTTTTCTTGCACGGGAGCCAACTTGGGTATTTTCTCATTAGTTACTTGAAAGAAATAAACTTGTTGTTCTTTGTGTGCCTTAGAGCTCCGTCTTTGTTGGTGAAGGTTATGTATGTTGTCGCAACGTTTTGGTCTTTGTGCACATGTAGATGTCGATTTCCATTCCTCTACGCAACCAGCCGCTGAACAAGATGTTGTTGCACAATTTTTTGCTGCATATTTCACTGCTGCACAGCCAGCAGCTGCACGTTTCACTGCTGCACAGCCAGCAACTGCACATTCCACTGCTGCACAACAATAAGGAAAATAGAATAAAATTGTCATCAACAAAAAAAGGACAACAAACCCTTTATTACTACATACAAGATACTATAATCAAATCTCAAAAACTTTAGATAACTACTGTCATCGAATTCAAACAAAAAATCAAATATAGAGCACTAAACTGTCATAAAAGAGACCTAATTTTATTATTAGAACAACATGATAGAAATTTGATGACAAATCAACATTGTCATCAACAAGAAGAAAAAAAACAAACAAATCCTTCATGACTATACACAAGATACTGTAATCAAACCTCAAAACTTTTAAATAACCAATGTCATCAACCTTCAAACAAAATCAAATAGAGTAATAAAATTGTCATCAAAGAGACCTAAAATACTATATTTGAACAAAACATGATAGAAATTTTGAACAACAAACATAATCATACAAAGAAATGATTAAGATCATAAAAGCTTTAATACGGCATACAAGATACTGTAATCAAAATCTCAAAAACCTTAAATAACTATTGTCATCAAATTCAACAAAAAATCAAATATAGAGAACTAAACTGTCATCAAAGAGACCTAATATCAATTATTAGAACAAACATGATAGAAATTTGATGAGAAATAAACATTGTGATCAACAAGAAAAAATAGACAAACAAATCCTAATATAGAATATTTTGTAATCAAATCTCAAAAACTTTTAAAACCATCAAATGTCATCAACATTCAAAACAAAAATTAAATAGAGCAAAAATACTGTCATCAAAGAGTACTAAAAAACTGTATTTGAACAAAACAAAATGTCAATCACATTGCCATCCACATTTTCGTCCACATTTGAACAAAACACATTGTCATCAATATTGTAATGCACAAAAAATAAAATAGAGCAAAGAACACTGTAATCAAGGGAAAACCATCTCGATGACAAACACATTGTCATCAACAATAGTATAATACTGAGATCTCACTAAACAAACTGTCCTCAACATAAAACACAAACAAACACATTGTCATCAAAACAAAAACCAGATGACTAAGCAAACTAACTGTCATCAACATCAGTTTATATAATTGTACTCTAAAATAGTAGAATATTCAAGTGAAAACCATCTCGATGACAAAACATATTGTCATCCACAATAGTATAACAATGACATCTCACTAATAAACTGTCCTCAACACAAAACACAAACAAACGCATTGTCATCAAAACAAAAACCAGATGTATAACCAAACTAACTGTCATCGAAACTACAAAACTAACATAAATTACACGCAAATAACAATAAGAAAGAACAAAAAAAAACTAAATAGCATAAATATGATGACAAATACGAAAATTAAACAAATAAAACTGTAACCAACACATGCAAAAGGACAAACAAGTAAAAAATCAAAGAGATACAGTAAAAAAAGTGCAATTCGCAAGCAAAACACACAAAACAAAACTGTAATCAAATCGAAACAGCAAAATCGCACTCAAAATCAAACCGTAAAACCTAAAAACACAAAATAAAAGCAAAAACTGAATTAAATACATACTTGTGACTGATTGTGGATGAAATTTGGTCGAAATACACACAGAAACAAGAGGAGAACAACTTCTTTACAGTAAAACAACAAAACATCGATCAAAATCAAACCGTAAAACCTAAAAACACAAAACAAAAGCAAAAACTGAATTAAATACATACTTGTAACTGATTGTGGATGAAATTTGGTCGAAATACACACAGAAACAAGAGGAGAACAACTGCTTTACAGTAAAACAACAAAACATCGATCAAAACCCTAATTTCTACAAAAATAAACCAAAAATCGAAATAAAAAGTACCTGGAGATCGTGCGTGAGGATAGAAGCTCGAAATCGACGAGAAACAACAAGAAATCGCGGCCAAATCGAGCGGAATGCTTGGAAGAGGAAGGAGGCGTGAAGAGCGTGAAAGAGGAACGAGGAGGAATCGGGAATAGAAAGTGGAGATAATTTAATTAGGGAAGGTATATATATTTTTCTATTAAAAATTTAATAAGAAAATGGGAAGGGTTAGTTACCACTTTAAATTGGAAGGCATGTTATATTACACTCAAAGAGTGCAATAAGGGGCAAAGGGCCCCGTTTTGCGTAATTTTAGTGTATGATGATCTGTATATTTATTTGGGTAAAAAAGAGGCGATAATCTATGTCATTTTATTTTATTGAAAACTCAAAATAGCTAATTTGTTACTGATTATGAGAATGATATGTATAATATGTAATTAAGTTGCTTATGTGGCACTTATCTTAGCTTTCCATAGCTTGTATTCCCTCCGTCCCATATTGATCTTCTCATTTGTTTTTGAGACATTTTTCGAGACACGTTTTGTAACGTTAATATTTCTAAATATACGATGATAAAAATTATAATTTTTATATATTGTCAAAGTACTCACTGTGACAAATCAAACGAGATCTCACCTGCCTATATTTATTTCTATATCTTGGAAGAAAACGAGAAGATTCTCTCGATTTGTGAATAGTGTCGGAAAAGCAAATGAGCTTTATATTATGAGACGGAGGAGTACATAAGTACTATCCTGTTTCTTTTTACAAGGTTAAGTCAATTATACCAGATTCTCAACTCTCTCCTCTCCCGCTTATTCCTTTCACGATCCTATAATCGATCTTACTCTCTATGGCTAGATCCATCTTCTACATCGTTTTTAACATGATTTCCTAGTAGGATCAACAATATTAACATGGTATCAGAGCGTAGAGAGAGAGATCTCGTTCGGATTTACCCGAACGAGTTGTTCTAGGGTTTCTGTCTTCGATTCGCCATATTTCGTCCCCGATTTACTTCGTCGGCTTAGTTCTGTGCACGATTCGTCTTATCTCGCTTGTTTCCGTCTTCGATTGGCTTCATCTGCTTGATCTAGTGTTGGTTCTGGATTTTCCATATTTGCGTCCTTATTTGAGTGGATTATGCACAACAACAATGGTTCATGACGCATGTTCTGTTAATCTTGGAGGCGATGATCGTCTTCCACTTAGAGGTAAGAAATTTGATCCCTATTATCTCTCTAACTCCGATCACCCGTGGATGACACTCGTTTCTGCTTTATTTGATCGTAATAACTTTCTGAGTTGTAGTAAGAGCATCATGTAGCACTTAGATCTAAGATGAAATAAGGTTTCATTAATAGTAAAACTGGAAAACCTAAGGAATCTAATGAAAAATTTGAAATATGGGAGCGCTGCGATTCGATTGTTATGGCATGGATTACCAACTCATTGATTAAAGAAATTTCTCAGACGTTTACCTTTGCTGATACTTCTCTGGAATTATAGAATGAAATTGTTGAGTGGTATGCAGTGTCTAATGCTCCAATGGTTTATTAGTTAAAAGGGGATTTAACTAATTTCCATCAAGAAAATATGTTTGTCCCCATGTATTATGCAAAGCTCAAAAGTATATGGGATGAATGGGAGAATGTTGATGACATACCTTTTTGCACTTGTGGTGTGATTAAGCAATGCTCTTGTATTATGTTGAAAAGGATCTTTGATAGGGACATGACGGCTAAAGTCATGCAATTCCTTATGGGATTAAACGATGCATATGAAATTGTTAGGGCTTCTATCTTATCTTCTGAGCCTCTTTCAAATGCCAATTCGGCATACCATATGGTATTGAGAATTGAGAGACAACAATGCTCGATTTGTCGCTAAAGGCTTTAATCAAATCAAGGAGAAGGATTATAAGCATACGTTTTCTCATGTGGAAAAATTTCCTACCGTCTGCATTGTGCTTGCTCTTGCCTCTGCTCGGAAATGGCCACTGCATCAGCTGAACATTAATAATTCGTTCCTCCACGAATTTCTGGACGAAGAAGTCTATATGCTCCCTCCTCCAGGCTATTACCTCGCTCAATCTGATCAAGTTTGCCGCCTTCGTCGCTCGTTATATGGGCTGAAACAGGCGAGTCGGCAATGAAACATCGAGATCACCAAACATCTTATTACTTTGGGGTATGTTCAATCGATAAATGATTATTCCATGTTTTTTAAACATAGCAGTTTATCTAATACAGTTGCATTAGTGTACGTGGATGACATGATTCTCACTGGGGACAAGTATGTCCCCAGTTGCATCAGCGCAAGTATGTCCGTGACTTGCTCACTGATACAAGTTTTCTGGATTGCAAACCTTCCTCTTTTCCTAACGGAATTTTCATTTCAAGCCAGAAGTTGGAGAACCTCTCCCAGATACTGAGTCTTATCGTCGTCTTATTTGTCGGTTGCTTTATCTCACTTTGTCCAGACTAGATATTTCCTATAGTGTGCAACAATTAAGTCAGTTTTTGGCTTCTCCTCGCGTTCCTCATATGCAAGTTGCTCGCTATTTGCTTCGTTATCCGCGTGGGACGATTAGTGCTTCTCTCTTCTATCCTGCTCATTTAGATTTTTTGTTGAATGCCTATTTTGATGTTGATCATGGCACTTGCGCATATTCTAGCCGCTCTCTCACTGGTTACTGCGTTTTTCTGGGTACTTATTTGATTTCTTGGAAAACAAAGAAACACAAAGTCGTGTCAAGGTCTTCGGCTGAAAGTGAGTATCGCTGCTTATCTCAAACTGCTTGTGAACTTGTTTGGCTAGAAGGGTTGCTCAAGGATTTTGGTGCTTGTGCTCCATTGCCCATTCCTCTGCATTGTGACAACACGGTTGCGATTTAGCTTGTTAAGAACCTCGTTTTCACGAGCGTACCAAGCACATTCGCATCGATGTTCATTTTGTTCGAGAGCTTGTCGTCGAGGGTTTTGTTTCTCCTCGTCATATTTGATATCATCTTCAGTTTGCCGATGTGTTTACCAAGGCCTTGGGAACTCAACAACATACCTTTTTATCGCGCAAGTCGGGTCTCGTTCTCCCGAGTCCAACTTGAGGGGGTGTATGGTATGTATAATATGTAACTAAGCTGCTTATGTGGCACTTAACTTAGCTTAGCATAGCTTGTACATAAATACTAATTTTATTTCTTTTTTACAGGATTAAGTCAATCATATCATATTCTCAACTCTCTCTTCTCTCCCGCTTACTCCCTTCACGATCCTAGATCCATCTTCTACATTGTCTCTATAGGATGATTTCCTAGTGGGTCAACAACATTAACAATTTAACACTAATCAACATCATCTAAAATATTTAAACCAATAGTACTAGGGACATTCCGAAAAAATGGAAACTACACTAACGAGTGATAGAAGAAGTTACTATATTATCATTAAGGGTGTGAATCCCATAATAAAATCTCTTATAGAGATAAATAAGAATGAATCTAAGCCATTTGATCAAGGTTATTAAAATCGAGTTCTAGGATCGGATCGCAGAGCCTTCCTAGAATCGAATTGTAGATTCAAATCCTAGAATCGTACGATTCTACGAAAATCAATAAAATAATAAATAAATAAATAAAAATTAATATATAAATAAAACAAAAAAAAAAAACTATTCCTTAACAAAAATATATGTTAAACCTGCATTAAAAAACCTGTAAAAATCAAAACATGTACAAAATCGTACGGTTATTACACTTCACTTTTTTTCCAATAGAATCCACATCAGTACCATGCTCCCAAGCTGGATCAACTCTAGAACTAGCAGCTCTTTTTCTTGATTGTTTCACGGATTCAACACTTGCCATTCAAGCAGAAACCAACTGATTCAACTCTACTGACTACGGGAAAAGCGGGTATGAGAATTACCTGAGCTGGTGGTCGACCACAACAACTTCAGTAAGCAGCAATATCAACAACAAAAGCCTCGAACTTTTTTACTGTAAATTAGGATGTTCGAGTTCTTTAGACTAGCACAACAACAAGTAGCAACTGAGCGAGAAGAAGATGGGAAACTGGATAGACACATACCTGGTTGTTGCTTGTGGTCGAGGACATCAGCGGCAGCAACAAAACCGAGCAGCGTCGTCGATTTTACAGCAGAATCGTACGATTTTAGCCTAAATCGTACGATTCAACGATTTTGGGACGATTCAATACGATTTTATCCGATTCTGCTGATTTTTTATTCTACCTCTTGATTCGGATCGTCATCCCTATAGTGAATCTTAAAATCGTACGATTCTAAGATTTGAGTCTAGATTTTAATAACCATGCATGACTTAGATTAAACTAGTTATCCCCACTATAAGTGGGGGTAGTTGTGGTGGTCCGGCGACCACCCGGTGGTTGTCCGGTAGAGGTCCGACGGCGGTCCGGCGTGGTCCGGTGGAGGTCCGGCGGTGGTCCAATAATAAATGAAAAAGTTAAAGTATAAAAATAAATGAAAATTTAAGTCTAATTCAAATTGGTGAACATTTAAATATAATGTGATGAACATTCTGTTGATGAACATTTAATTATAATGTGATAGACATTCTGTTGGTGAACATGTAAGTAACATGTGATGAACATTCAGTAGAGTATATCAAAATGAACGTTTATCAACATTTTGATGAACATTTATGAACAACGTGATGAACATTTAAGCTAATTGTAATAAACTTTTGAGTAATGAACATTTTATTAAATGTTTGATGAACATTTTATTAAATGTCCGTGAACATTTAAGTATGAGATGATGAACATTTAGGTAATTTTTGATGAAGATCAAGTGTTTTTTTACTCGAAATTTTATTAAAGTGGTGTTCCACATAAGTGGTGGTCCGGTGGTCCGACGGTGGCTTGATGGTGGGTTAGTGGTGGTGAGGTTGTGGTGGTCTGGTGGTGGTCTGGTGGTGGTCCGCTGTTTGTCCAAATAACATAACCATTTAAGTGTTATAAACTTGGTGAACATTTAAAAATAATTTGATGAACATTCAGTTGGTGAACATTTAAGTATAATGTGATGAACATTCAGTTAGTGAACATTTAAGTATAATGTGATGAACAAACAGTAGAGTATATCAAATGAACATTTATCAACATTTTGATGAACATTTATCAACATTTTGATGAACATTTATGACCAACGTGATGAACATTTAAGCCGATTGTAATGAACTTTGAGTAATGAACATTTTATTAAATTCTTGTGAACATTGAAGTATGAGATGATGAACATTTAGGTGATTTTTGTTGAAAATTAAGTGTGTTTTTAAAAGAAATTATATTAAAGTGGTGTTACACATAAGTGGTGGTCCGGTGGTGGCTTGATGGTGGGTCAGTGGTGGTGCGGTGGTGGTTCGCCGTTTGTCCAAATAACATAAACATTTAAGTGTAATAAACTTGGTGAACATTTAAATATTATTTGATGAACATTCAGTTGATGAACATTTAAGTATAATGTGATGAACATTCAGTTGATGAACATTTAAGTATAATATGATGAACATTCAATTGGTGAACATTTAAGTAGAATGTGATGAACATTCATTCGGTGAACTATAAAGTCTAATGTGATGAACATTCAGTAGAGTATGTACAAATGAACATTTATGAACATTGTGATGAACATTTATGAACATTTAGTAATAAATAATTTTGAAATATTTGTGAACAATTTTATACATCTTTATGGCAATTTTATTCCGGCAAGGCTCGGAGGTGGTCAGAGGTGGTCCGGCGGAGGTCCGGAGGTGGTCCGGCGGAGGTCCGGAGGTGGTCCGGCGGAGGTCCGACGGTGGTGACAAGGCATGACAAGGGGTGCCACGTGTCATCATATGGGCTCTTGGATCTCTCTTGATCCAATGGTTCACAATCATTCTCATTTATCATTTTAACAAGTATTATTACATGACACTTTTCCTATCATTAAAATAGTGTATTTATCAAAACATTATTGATTACCATTTGTTTTATTTTATTTTATTATTGAATAATAATATACAACATAAAATTTGGTAAATGTAGTAAATTTATATATTACAATATTGATTTCATTGGTAATTAAGATATCACAATTCTAAAATTATGATATCACTCTTATTATAACATATACACTTCCTATATAATTATATATTTAATTAACATGTATGATTTATTAATATTTTATCTTAAGGAAACAAACAAATTACACTAGTCCAAGGCAGAGGAAAGTTTTGGTGCGAACAAATCTTAACGTAGGAAAAACGAACAGTTCGCGTTCATATATTACATGTCAATGTTCATATTCTGGATGATACTGTTCATAATCTGACCCATTAAAGTTTTTGAACGTTTTCATTGAGAGACGCGGTGACATACTTGTAATTACCGTGAACTTTGATTTTTTATTTGTTTTTTTTCTCAAAATGACCTCAAAAATTGATCGCGAGGATTACAACCATTACCACCGAAATTATGAACGATATATTGTTATCTATGAACGTGAATTTTTTTATTTTTTCTACGTTAAACTATGTTTTCACCCGAATTATTCTCGTCCAAGGTATTATATTTCAACGATATACTCCGCGCTAAGTTGCAACTTGCAGCTTTTCCTTAAGAGACTTAGAGACACAAGAGAATTCTCGTCACTCCATCATTAAGAAGCTAACTAAGTTATGTTCGGAGTTACACTAAAATGATCTTCATTGGATGTAAATTGATCGATTTTTCGCTCGTCGAGAGACCTTCTATAAATAATTTATAAATTAATTATAAATAGGTAAAATTGTTTAAAATATCTTATTATTTTACACGGTTGCATATTCTACCCTGAACTTGTTGAATTTTACAAAATATCTTACACTTACTCAATAGTTGTGTACTCTACTATAACCTTTTTCGACAATGAGTATTTGGACAAAAAACGATAACATGTCTAATTTTGTTGATGATGTGACACACAAAATTTCCAATTGTTTTTTTTTGCTACAATAAAAATAAAATACATATACATTTTTTATTGTATAAAAAACAATAAAAATAATACAACAAAATTACTCATTCATATTCAATCAAGCATGTATTTGACTCGAATTTGATTTCTTATGTAATTAATATTATTATTAGTATAAAATTTAGGCTTTTTTTGCCACTTCAAACCTTATGTGCATTAGCTATGGTAAAGGAGGAAAAATAAAGATGAAGGATGAGAAAGAATGTGAATGTATAGCTTATTGTGTTCTTTTTTCCTATAAAATATTAATAAAATATCAAAAAAATTATTTGATGAGAAGAACTACTTTCCTAATATATGTGATTTTTTACTAAAAAATGGATTTTTGTTTTAGAATTAACAAAAAGATGTATTTTTTATTATTATTACAAGAAAATTAAAACTTTCAATTTCATGTGCCACATCATCAATATAATCGGACATGTCATCATTGTTTACCAGAATACTTATTGTCGGAAAATGTTAGGGTAGAGTACGCAATCATTGAGTAAGTATAGGATATTTTTGTGAAATTCAATAAATTTAGGGTAGAGTGTGCAACCGAGTAAAATTTAGGATATTTTAAGAAATTTTGCCTTATAAATATTACAATTTCCTTTCAATTCTATTAAAAATATGTGCATCAGACCATGTCCCAATGTCCCGAGCTTGAGAAAATTTCTTTATCCTCTTAAGTAAGGCAATAACATCCGACTCCAGCTCTTCCAGCGAAGAAAAGGAAAAATGTGGGAAACCATAACCAATAACCTTGCACTTAGCCTCATACTTGATCCACTTACGATGCGCCTCCCCAATCACAACCCGCTCTGGCCCAAAATCAAACATCCTGATTGGGTCAGCGGAGATGATCCAGTCAAGTCAACACAAACCTCAAGCCCATTCTCCCAAGATATCTCCTACAGATACCTTGGAGCACGAAGAGCAAGGCTTGGAAATGGAAAACATGGGGATACCCAATCGATACCACAACACACAACGATATGTCTTATCATTCATAATCTGACCCAAACCAGAAATCGGGACAGCCCTAAGCAAATAGGTGGCATGGTTTCCTTCCATTATCCTAATAATTATTTAAAAATCAATTAAAATAAATTTAATTATATACTCCGTACTACTAAATCTTATTTATGCCGGAAGTTACGGTCAATTAACTCATGTTTTGGTTAAGAATTGCGAGCATTCCTTGAACTATCTTTGCTTTTAAATTTTTCGTTTTCCTATTGCCTAATAGTGAAAAACTGTGTTTAAATTTAGGGGACTGCATCCGTGGTACTTGCTGACCTGCTTACTGCGTAGGAAATGATTGGCAACGCTCCTGCTGATATATGTTCCTTGGGATTGAAGGGGTATATATCTCTTACTCATGTTAACCCATTAAATTGGTCAATGCTTCTTTTTTAATCTTATGATTTAAGGAGAAAATCATTTCAATAACAATATGAAAAAACCATGTGCCAAGGAAAACATTAATGCACCAATAAACAAAATTTTGTTAATGTTAG
Organism: Oxyria digyna; assembly: GCA_029168935.1. NCBI lineage: Eukaryota > Viridiplantae > Streptophyta > Magnoliopsida > Caryophyllales > Polygonaceae > Oxyria > Oxyria digyna. The sequence goes on along the minus strand of JAPVLV010000010.1, from coordinate 7,559,845 downwards.
GATGGTTGTGGTATTCCCTCATCTTTTTTTCATCCTTTTACCTCCAATTGCAGGTTGGAATTGTGTATAGCAGAACTCCATACACATTAAAGTTGAGGATGTTTTAGTAACAATTTTTGCAAGAAGGTATGCTTTCTCATCTTTTCCTTCTTAGCTTATTCTGTATCGAGATGCTTAAATACATTATCCCTTTTGATAATGTTCAATAACCTAATCAGTCACGTGTAGGTGTACTACTAACCTCCTTGGCTCTTATAGTCGAACATTAAAGAAAAATGAAGAAGGTATGAGTGAAATGAAATCGAAGTAAAGATAGGCGATTACTGCTTCTGTTTTAGCACTCATTTTGTGAATGAATGGGATTAAGCATAACTCTTTCAAACTCATGTTTCTTTGCAAAACTCCAAGGTTATTGCTTCTATAACCCTAAGCATGAATTTTATTATAAAGATTCATAAAATTCATGTTGTTTTTCATGTGTACAGTGTGATGTTATATTGTATTGATCAATATGACTAAGTTTTTCTTACCCTTCTTGGGTAATCTTACATGGGTAGCATTTTTAAAGCTAATATAGATTATTTTGTGTTTGTTTTCAAGGAATTTCATTGTCGTAGACTGAAAGCATATCTTTTTGACGATTGATGAGGCGATTGTCGTGATGCCTATCAAAGAATACCTAACTCAAATCCACTAGTATAGTGGGAAGCAAGGGTCGAATCCCAAGAGAGTCGGAATACAGTTTAAATCACAATTTTGTTCCTAACAAGTAACCAAATTGGGGGGGGGGGGTTTGTATGTAGTTGAGATCAAGGAAGTAAACAAACACGCAATTGTTGAGATTAAGTAGTTTGATGGAAAGAAGTTCACTTCTCGGTTATTAGCACATCAATCATGCAAGGAGAATTGATCATAGAAACCTAACATCATATATTCATGAACATTCAATTGGTTTATCCTACTCTTTGTTCATATAAAGTAACTAGTCCAACAAGTCCTAGAAACCCTTATTTGATTATAACCCTAGAACAACTAAGATTCAATAATCAAATAGCATTGAGCTCAAAGATAAGTAGGCTTGTGCAATACCATTGGCGACAAGCCGATACTTGACACAAGTTTATAATCTCTACCCTATAAACAATCACAACAAGTTCATGTAGATAAGGATTGCTACCAAAGGACAAGACTCTTCAACAAGAATTATCAAGTCTAGCAATATAAAAGATAGAAATCAAACCTAGTTTGCAACCTAGATTAAACCAATATCTCTCAATAGCAAATTGAGGCACAAGAGATTATAAAATAAAACAACAACTGAAATAGAATATAAGATGTAGGAAACTCACAATCCTCCAATGAAAGAAGGCTTCAAACCTCAAAGTGAACAATAGAGATTTAGTTACACATAGTCATGGAAGCTCTCAACAATGGAGTTTTCTTACTAAAAACCAAGATAAAAACTCTAGGGAGAAGGAGAAGAGTTTATATAATTTCTCCCTAGAAAAACCAAGAAAAATAAATAAAAACCAAGTCTTAATGCAGCAAATTAAAGATAAACATAACTTGTTTCGGAGTTACAAATCAAGTGGAAAGAGGAAGGTCTAGCATCCAATGCCATCAATTCAATGTTCTCCGGATAGAAAATCTCGACCGCGATTTGCACCTGCTGACGTGGAATGACGTGGAATCAACAGAATCCCGATGCTGGAAAATGGCAAAATCTCGACCGAGATAATGGAAATCTCGACCGCGATTTGTTGTCTGCAGCTTCTTCTCTCCGTCTTCTTCTGGTCTCGAGGCAGCTCGGCTTCGCCTCTCGACCACTCCTCTGGTGCAAGTGTGGTGTGTACTCCTCCTAAGCTCCATCCCGCAAGTACCAATGAAGGATACAAGCGGAATCTCCTAACTCCACCACCAAAATCGCTTTCGAGCTTCCCGCAAATCCATAATAACAACTCCAACCGGATTCCGGAAATAACACTCGACAAGCACCTAAACTCCTCTAATCCTATGCTAATAGTCGCTAGTTATCACCATATAACATGCTCCTATCAAACTCCCCCATACTTAAACCTTGCTCGTCCCCGAGAAAGCAAAGTGATGCTAACTCCTCCAATAAGCACAAAGGTCACAAAAGCATGGGAAAGCTTGCTAGCGACTATACTCCAAACTCCGTGTGTAAGCAAGTAACTCTAATCCTAGCTCCTGACTAGCTTCTTATCACTCCGAGGTGACCTACCCAATTCCCTCCTTATATCACCACTTCATATGACGCCACTCCAAAATAGTAACCAATATCGAACCAAATGACGTGCAATAAGCACAAGTGGACTCCTAATCTCCTCTAAGGCTAAGGGAAAAATAATGGGCAATAATATAAAAATAAAACCGAGTCACCCACTCGCTTAACACACTTCTTATTCCTCCTCTTCTTTTGATGTCCTAAACCACTATATAATATCCAATCAACACATCAACCACCAATCCTAAAACAAAAAATCTGCATAGTACAACCACAACAATATGCATCAAACTCCAAGAATAGAACCTAATCCTAGAGCTATCACAACCGCCAAAGATGTACCAAAACAAATCTCAAATCAAAGAAAGAGATAGTAAATTGATCATGGGTATGCAATAAAGATCAATGAGAGAAAAAAAAACAAATCTAACTCCTTATCCCTCCATGGTGAATCCTAAAACCCGAAACAATCCTTCTACTCCCTTCTTATGTCTCCAACGCCATAAAAGTGCAAATCTTTCAACAATGAAGTCAAACAAATCACAACACATTAAGTTCGGCGCCCTTTCGGGTTTTCACCTCCCTTCTCAAGACGTCAAATTTTTCTTTCTTTTTTTTTTTTTTTCGGGAAAAGTAACCATGAAACGGAATGGTGAATCGAATGTGTGACACTCGGGATTGCAATGAGCAACGATCCGAGTGACATGGAGGTAGAGGATGAGGTGACGTCGTCGGCGCTAGATCGATGTTACTCGGGGAGGCGACGACGTTTAGGTATGGATGAAAGAAGCGGAATGGTGGAGTGAAGGTGAAATGGAGGTGATAGAATATCAATGAGCACAATTTTCTTTTTTTTCTATTTTTTTTCGTCTTTCTTTTTCGTCTTTTTTTTTTTTTTTTTCTATTTTTTTTTTTTTCAGCTTTTTTTTTACAGACTCAATCACAAACTCAAAGCAGACTCAATCAAAAACAAACTAATCTAGAAAGCAATAAACAAGTAAGAGCATGCCTCGACTACCTCCCCCATACTTAAACAGCGCAGTGTCCCCAATGCAGCAAAAGAGAACAATTCATAGTAGGAGAGGAAGAGAAGACATACAATCACTGGTCCATCCCGGGAGGAGGTGGAGATGGGTTGCCCCACCGCGCTGCCTGCTGAGCCCAATATGCCGCCTGGGCCTGGTGATCGTCCGCCTGCTGAGTCCAGTGCGCCTGCGCAGCTTGCTGCCACTGAACCTGTTGTGCCCAATGCGCCTCTTGGCGCTGATCAAACTCGCCCGACCAGGACACCAATGACTGCACACTAACCTCAACTCGACCCAACCGGGCCGCAAGCTCATGAATATCCTCCCTCCGAGGCTCATCCTGCTCAGGTTGCACATCAAACAACGGCACACCCCCCGTCGGCACATCGTCCATCGGGACATCATCCTCTCGAGGCCGCCTCCTCGATCCACTAGCCTCATACCCGTCTGCTTCAGCATACTTCGGAAGCACATCCGGCTCAATCCGCATGTCTCCGGAGGGCAGCAAACGTATTTCCTCGGAACGTGGGTACCACACCCCAAACTTGAACTTGAGACCATACCGGTACAACCAACGTCTCTTGACCGGCTCCCGCCTTTTCAACCAACCATGACCATACCACCAATCCTCATCATAGGCAATCTTACCAACAAGAGGAGGGTCACGATCGAGAACCGTTTGCGGAACCCCTGCAGCCAAAGCAACAAGGGTGATCATCCCACCTTGCGAAATATCACCCCCTTTTAGTGTCCGGCAGTCAACACAAGATTTTACAAATTCCGACACCCAACACGGATAGTAGTTGCACTCCAGAGCAAAAGGATACATAAGGAAAAGCTGCACCTTCGAGACCTTATTTGTCTCCCCCTTTCCGGCAAAACACATGGCAATGATCTTATGGATAATCCGGAGAGGAGGGAAATTCACCTTAGTGTCCGTCTCATTCTTGTGATCAAACGGAATACCTGTCATATCTTCCCACCAATCAGTCACCACATCATTCGTCACCGAATCATCCCAATTTTCTTGCTTGGTGACCCCGAAGGCATCACGCAGTTGCTCAAGAGTGGCGGTGTAGGTTCTCTTTTGATACGCGAAACTGAGACTCTGAACATACTTTCCCTCAGAATACACTGGCTTCATGGTGGTGAGAAAGGCCCTAGTCAAATTAGGGTGAGTTTCGGCAAATTGGTCAAGAAATCCTCCCAAACCAGCTTTATCAAACATCTCCCTCGTAACTCTTCCCAAACCCAACTTGTCAAGAATCGGGAGATCAACAAACTTAGTAACCTCAATGTTCTTATCAGCCACAATAGTCTTTGGATCAGTAGGATCATGACTAGCTCTAGAGCGCTTGGATGAAGAAGCCATTATCCAACACTAGCAAAACACAAATTCAAGGCGGGCACCGCCAAAGGAAAAGAATGACCCGAGGAGGATACCTGAGCAACGAGGAGCAAAAGCTGGCCAGAACAGAAAACTCTCGACCGCGAAAGTGCCTCTCTCGACCGCGATTTTTGTTCTGGAAACAACAGTAGCTGCCAGACAATAAATCTCGACCGCGAATGACCAAATCTCGACCGCGATTTTTGTTCTGGAAACAGCAGTAGCTGCAGACAAGAAATCTCGACCGCGAATGCCCAAATCTCGACCGCGATTTCCCTCGCTGGAAAACAGGTATGTCAGCCCTTCAACCCGTCAAATCTCGACCCCGAAAAACTCCAGATCTGCCGCGATTTTCAAAGTTGGACAACCCTCGACCGCGAAAATCACCTCTCGACCGCGGAAATCAAAGACCAAACCCGAATCTTCTTCAAATCTGGCCCAAAACCTTCTTCTTGGTGACAATGGAGATGAAAGGTGAAAATTTGGGGGTTAGGGTTTGTGAAGATGGTGGATGGTTTAATGAAGGAATGGGAGTGAGTGGGAGAGTAAGGAGATGAGAATGGAGAAGATGGGTGAATGTGGTGAGATTTGAGAGTGAAAGCTTGAGATTTGTGTGAAAATGGGGGTGAGGGTTTGAGGAAGATGAAGTGGGAATGGAAAGAGAATGAGGGCCAGCAACAAGGGTTACGTATTTTTTTGTCTTCAGCTTTATCTCTTTTTTCGATTTTTTTTTTTTTTAAAAGGGTCAGCAAAATCTCGACCGAGATGTCAAAATCTCGACCGAGATTTTGCTTCTGCAAACCACCACTTGTCAGCATCTCCCCCATACTTAGAAAAATACGCGGGAGCGAATTTCCGAGATCGGACCTGCAAAGTTAGTCCCTCAACACAAAAGAAAGAAAGGAAGGAAAAAAAAAAAAATAGAAAAGAAAGATAGGGTAAGGAATACCCCTCGGGTTGCCTCCCGATAAGCGTCGCTTTTAACGTCTTGACTCGACGTGAGTTTGCAACTCAAGTAGCGGACTCGGGTTCCTCAAGAGCCAACTCCTCAACAACCTTGGTAGAAAAACCATCATGGTAAAGTTTCAACCTTTGACCATTCACTTTAAACGTGGTGTGGCTTCCCTTATCAAAGAGCTCAACCGCTCCATGAGGAAAGACACGTGCTACCACGTAGGGGCCACTCCACCTCGATCGTAGCTTGCCCGGAAAAAGTTGAAGACGGGATTGATATAGGAGGACTTTGTCTCCTACTTTGAATTCCTTCCGCAAGACTTGCTTGTCATGCCAAGCCTTCGTCTTCTCCTTATAGATAGCCGCATTCTCATACGCCTCTCGACGTATCTCTTCAAGCTCATGCAATTCCAGCTTCCGGGACTCACCGGCTTCATCCATCCGCATATTACATTGTTTCACAGCCCACCATGCCTTGTGCTCAAGTTCCACCGGAAGGTGGCATCCTTTCCCAAACACAAGACGATAGGGAGACATTCCAATGGGCGTCTTGTAAGCGGTCCGGTAGGCCCAAAGTGCATCGTCAAGGCGGAGACTCCAATCCTTTCGGTTTGGTGCCACCGTCTTTTCCAAGACACTCTTAATCTGCCGGTTAGACACCTCGGCCAGCCCATTACTCTGGGGATGATAAGCGGTAGAAACTCGATGGGTAACGCCATACTTCTTTAGAAGAGCACTCATCGTTCTATTCAAGAAATGAGTTCCCCTATCACTCACAAGAGCTTTAGGAATCCCAAACCGAGAAAAGATGTTCTCTTTCAAAAAAGTAGACACTACTTTCGAGTCGTTAGTTCTAGTGGCCTTTGCTTCCACCCACTTGGAAACATAGTCCACCGCAAGCAATATGTAAAGATTCCCATAAGAGCTAGGAAAGGGACCCATGAAATCAATCCCCCAAACATCGAAAACCTCACAAAAGATCATCGATGTTTGTGGCATCTCATCTTTCCGGGAGATCTTACCAACCCTTTGACACCGATCACAAGCTTTGCAAAAAGCGTGCGCATCCCGAAAGATGTGAGGCCAAAAGAAGCCGGTATCTAAAACCTTCCTAGCAGTCTTATTAGGCCCAAAATGACCCCCACAAGCATAAGAATGACAAAAGGAAAGAACCGATTGTACCTCACTATCCGGGAGACATCTTCGGATAACCTTATCAACACAATGCTTCCACAAGTATGGGTCATCCCACACATAGAACCGGGCCTCACTCTTGATCCGTTCCCGTTGAGCCTTGGTGTAATTGGGCGGAAATTCACCCCGCACAAGATAGTTCACAATATGAGCATACCATGGCTTAAGGGACCGAAGAGCTAAGAGTTGAGCAGCCGAAAGAGAAGGAGGACCCATGTCAACCCGGAAAAGAGATTCATCCGGGAAGGAGCCTAGCCTTGGTCTCGCTTCTTCTCCTCCATCATGAACAATCCGGCTAAGGTGATCCGCTACGGGGTTCTCGGACCCTTTCTTATCACGAATCTCAACATCAAACTCACTTAGCAAGAGAACCCACCGAATGAGTCGAGGTTTTGATTCCTTCTTCGTCATTAGATAACGAAGAGCTGCATGGTCCGTGTGGATGATCACCTTCACCCCTAGCAAGTATTGCCGGAACTTGTCCAAGGCGTAGACCACGGCTAACAACTCTTTCTCCGTGGTGGAGTAGTTCTTTTGAGCCCCATTCAAGGTCATAGAGGCATAGTAAATGACATGTGAAGCTCGCCCCACTCTTTGACCTAGAACGGCTCCAACCGCATAATCGCTAGCATCACACATGATCTCGAATGGGAGAGACCAATCCGGAGCCTTGATAATGGGTGCGGCTGTGAGGTGTGACTTCAAAGTGTCGAATGCAAGCTTGCACTTGTCGGTGAGATCAAAAGTCACATCCTTCTTCAAGAGATCACAAAGGGGTGTCGCGATTTTTGAGAAATCCTTAATGAACCTGCGATAAAACCCTGCATGGCCAAGAAAAGAACGCACTTCGCGCACATTAGTAGGATAAGGTAAAGATTGAATCACGTCAATCTTTGCCTTATCAACCTCTATCCCTTTGGATGACACAATGTGGCCCAAAACAATGCCATGGTTTACCATAAAATGACACTTCTCCGAGTTCAAGACAAGATTAGTCTCAACACATCTTTGAAGTACTCGTGTCAAATTAAGTAAACAAGCATCAAATGAGTCCCCATGCACAGTGAAATCATCCATAAAGACCTCAATAAAATTCTCAACAAAATCGGAGAAGATACTCACCATACATCGTTGGAAAGTACCGGGTGCGTTGCACAAGCCGAATGGCATTCTACGATAAGCAAAAGTGCCAAAGGGACAAGTGAAGGTGGTCTTCTCCTGATCTTCCGGAGCTATGGCTACTTGGAAGTACCCCGAATAGCCATCAAGGAAGCAATAATAAGGGCGACCTGCAAGGCGTTCTAGCATTTGATCAATGAAAGGAAGAGGGAAGTGATCCTTACGAGTTACCGCGTTCAGCTTGCGGTAATCAATGCAGACACGCCAGCCCTTTTGAGTTCTTTGGGGCACCATCTCTCCTGCGTCATTCTCCACGATTGTGATCCCTCCCTTCTTCTTGACAACTTGAGTAGGACTAACCCACCGGCTATCGGAGATTGGATAGATCATGTCCGCGGACAGCAGCTTAAGCACTTCTTTCTTCACCACCTCCATCATAGGTGGGTTCAATCGTCGCTGCGGTTGACGGCTCGGCTTTGCCCCTTCTTCTAGGAGGATTCGGTGCATGCAAGTCGAAGGGCTTATGCCCTTGATATCGGCAATGGTCCATCCCAATGCCGTGACGTTTTCCTTCAACACTTGCACCAACCGGTCCTCTTGATCCTTAGTGAGGACGCGCGAGATGATAACCGGCAACGTGTCACCTGTCCCTAAGAAAGCATACTTCAAATGCGAAGGCAGCTCTTGGAGCTCAATAGTGGGTGCCTGCACAATAGAAGGGAGCAATTTCTCGCTCTCAAGAGTTAGTGACAAGGGCCCACTGGCCAATCGCATATCTGGAGCATCTAACTGAGCCAAGTCCTCATACATATCCGAAGTGACAACCAAATCATGCTCACTAGAAGTAGTCAAACTATTCTCTAAAACAGAACGCAATGAATCAATAGCACACAAGTCAAAAGTCTCTTGCACTATAGGCTCAATAACATCAATAGAGAAAACCGAATTATCACGTGAGGGGTGTTTCATAGCTTCATAGATGTTAAAGCTCACCACTTCCCCATCAAACTCAAGTGTAAGCGCCCCACTAGCTAGATCAATTTTAGTGTTCGCTGCTCTCATAAAAGGTCTACCCAAAAGGATAGGTGCAGCCTGATTATCATGTTCCATGTCTAGCACGTAGAAATCAGCAGGAAATATGAGACTATCAACCATGACCAATACATCTTCAACCACCCCTTTCGGGACGACCGTAGACCTATCGGCTAATTGAATAACAATCCCTGTTTCATTCAGGGGTCCTAGTCCTAACAACTTGTATAATGAGTAAGGAAGAACATTGATGGAAGCACCCAAATCAAGCATAGCTTTATCAATTTTAGTCTCACCTATCACACAAGGGATAGTAACCATACCTGGGTCGCTACACTTCTTTGCGACCTTGTGTTGGAACACAGCAGACACTCTCTCGCTCACCTGGACCTTTTGCTTGCCCTTCAACTTTTGATTCCTCTTGATGGTGCACAACTCCTTCAAGAACTTGGCATACCTAGGAATACTTTTAACAAGTTTAAGTAAAGGGATATTTACCTCACACTTGCTAAACGTCTCAAAGATCTCTTGGTCGTTGGCGGGCCTTCTTGTGTCCTTGAGAGCTTCTGGGAAGGGAGCGGGAGGCTTCTCGGAGTATAAGGGAGGGAAACTGGGGCGCACATAGTCCTCTTGCCTCAAAGCAAAGTCTCCTCTATCCTCGTACTCCTCTTCGGGTCTTGGATGTGTGGTTTTAGGCTTAGGACCCCCCTTTTCCAGATCTCGGTCGAGAATGTCACCAACAGGTCGAGATCCACTTCCAGAAAGTAAATCTCGACCGCGAATTCCCATATCTCGACCGAGATTTCCCTCTGTTGATTTTTCGGAAATGCAATCACCGTCTCCAGAAGCAAAATCTCGACCGCGATTTTGGGATCTCGACCGCGATTTTTCCCCTGTATCTTTTCTGTCCGAATCAGCTTGGAGCTCGGGAATCGATTGGCCTTCCACCAACTTTTCTTCTTCCAAACTTCCCTCAAGAACCTTACCACTGCGCAAATGGATAGCACTTATGTTCTCTCTCGGATTCACCACCGTTTGAGAAGGCAAGGATGACGAGATACGCTGTTCAAGCCTAGTTACCGATTCCGCCAATTGCCCAACTTGTTTCCTGAGATCCCTCATGCCGGATTCAGAGGTTTGGACATGAGTGGTGAAATGTTGAGCCAAGGACTTCAGCATATCCTCGGTGGAAGGGCCTTGAGGCTTGGGTGCATAAGGAGCTCGGTTTTGATTGAAATTCTGAGCACCTGCCGGATCACTCCATCGGAAGCCCGGATGATCATTCCCTCGTTGATTGTAGTTGGCATTGTTCTGATCATAACAAGGTCTAGGAGGTCCGTAACCTCCCAAAGCATGAACTTCAGCAATAGCGGGATCTTCTAGCTGGGGGCATTGATCAGTATGATGCCCTTCTTGAGTACATATCCCACAAACGACCCCCGGCTTTTGATTGCCAATTGTGATTTGTTTGATCATGCTCTTCAACTCAGCAATTTCCTCTTTCAGCTCGGTATTCTCGGAGCTCACTGCACTTGCTCCTTTCTTTGTATAAGTTCGCCCGAAACTTCTTGTTCCCTCCGCAATCTCATGGATCCGGTTTCGGGCAGCAGCAGGAGTCAAATTCAAGACGCTTCCATTGCAAGCGGCGTCTATGAGCCTCCTCTCATGATCTAGTAACCCATTATAGAGGTGGGTCACCAAATCCTTCTCCTCAAACCCGTGGAACGGGCAGCTAGCACACAACCGGGCGAAACGCTCACAATAGTCATAGAGCGTTTCATCATCAGCCTGCTCAACATTTGCCATCGCTCTTTTCAAAGCAACCGCCTTCTTCGATGGGAAGTACTTCTCAAGAAAAGCCTTATGCAGCTTGGCCCAAGTGTCAATAGTCCCCACCGGAAGCAAGTAGTACCACCTTCGAGCCCCATCTTTCAAAGTCAATCCGAAGGCTCTCATCTTCAACTGCTCCTCCGTAACATTACTTGGCTTGCTACAGTTGCAAATGTCGTGGAACTCGCTCAAATGCATGATTGGGTCCTCCCCACTCAAGCCATGGAACTTCGGGAGCAAGTTGATGAATCCTGTTTTGAGCTCGAAGTGAACTCCTTCATTGAGGGCAGGATAAGTGATCCCAAGATGTTGGACATTCAAATCCGGATCGGTCAGCTGCCGCAAGGTTTGTTCCGCCATATTTTCCACTACAATCTCGTGAATACCGTCTCGGAGATTCCGTAAGAAAGTTCTCTCGATTTCTGGATCAAAAGGAAACAAGGCTTGATTAGCAGAACGAGTGTGGACCATACGAATGATCCACACCAAGGTTAGAAACAAAAAAAAAAAAAAAAATGAGATAAAGACTGTAAATTAGACTCCCCGGCAACGGCGCCAAATTTGATGAGGCGATTGTCGTGATGCCTATCAAAGAATACCTAACTCAAATCCACTAGTATAGTGGGAAGCAAGGGTCGAATCCCAAGAGAGTCGGAATACAGTTTAAATCACAATTTTGTTCCTAACAAGTAACCAAATTGGGGGGGGGGTTTGTATGTAGTTGAGATCAAGGAAGTAAACAAACACGCAATTGTTGAGATTAAGTAGTTTGATGGAAAGAAGTTCACTTCTCGGTTATTAGCACATCAATCATGCAAGGAGAATTGATCATAGAAACCTAACATCATATATTCATGAACATTCAATTGGTTTATCCTACTCTTTGTTCATATAAAGTAACTAGTCCAACAAGTCCTAGAAACCCTTATTTGATTATAACCCTAGAACAACTAAGATTCAATAATCAAATAGCATTGAGCTCAAAGATAAGTAGGCTTGTGCAATACCATTGGCGACAAGCCGATACTTGACACAAGTTTATAATCTCTACCCTATAAACAATCACAACAAGTTCATGTAGATAAGGATTGCTACCAAAGGACAAGACTCTTCAACAAGAATTATCAAGTCTAGCAATATAAAAGATAGAAATCAAACCTAGTTTGCAACCTAGATTAAACCAATATCTCTCAATAGCAAATTGAGGCACAAGAGATTATAAAATAAAACAACAACTGAAATAGAATATAAGATGTAGGAAACTCACAATCCTCCAATGAAAGAAGGCTTCAAACCTCAAAGTGAACAATAGAGATTTAGTTACACATAGTCATGGAAGCTCTCAACAATGGAGTTTTCTTACTAAAAACCAAGATAAAAACTCTAGGGAGAAGGAGAAGAGTTTATATAATTTCTCCCTAGAAAAACCAAGAAAAATAAATAAAAACCAAGTCTTAATGCAGCAAATTAAAGATAAACATAACTTGTTTCGGAGTTACAAATCAAGTGGAAAGAGGAAGGTCTAGCATCCAATGCCATCAATTCAATGTTCTCCGGATAGAAAATCTCGACCGAGATGTTGGAAATCTCGACCGCGATTTGCACCTGCTGACGTGGAATGACGTGGAATCAACAGAATCCCGATGCTGGAAAATGGCAAAATCTCGACCGAGATAATGGAAATCTCGACCGCGATTTGTTGTCTGCAGCTTCTTCTCTCCGTCTTCTTCTGGTCTCGAGGCAGCTCGGCTTCGCCTCTCGACCACTCCTCTGGTGCAAGTGTGGTGTGTACTCCTCCTAAGCTCCATCCCGCAAGTACCAATGAAGGATACAAGCGGAATCTCCTAACTCCACCACCAAAATCGCTTTCGAGCTTCCCGCAAATCCATAATAACAACTCCAACCGGATTCCGGAAATAACACTCGACAAGCACCTAAACTCCTCTAATCCTATGCTAATAGTCGCTAGTTATCACCATATAACATGCTCCTATCAACGATGCAAGTTGGTTATTAATGGTTAGATCTTGCGTGTTGTGTGTACAGACAAAGGCTGCAAGGCAGAAGATTTGGGGATGAGACTAATACTTTGTGCATGTTTCATTTATTGTAGTAGTAGTAATGCTGGTGTGATGTGTACAGGTTTATGTATATCTTTTTGTCATTAATAATCTTGGAAATTTACTGAATGTAGAGACTTGAATTACATATAAAGAGATTAAATGATGCACTTTCTGATGATAAAAGAGATATTTAGGAATTGAAAGCAGAGTTAAGAAATCGTTGTATTGAGCACAACATGGATCTTCTTAACAACTTGGTTCAAGTTTTATGCAGTAGTAGTAGAAGTGGGACACTCTGTATGTTTTATGCAGGAAATTGTTGGTTATGATTAATTCTCACAACGCTCTCTGTTGTGTTAACACTCTGACCACCAGCTCCCCCAGAACGATACCGTTCAATACGAAGTTCTGATTCATTGATCTGCACATAACAGGATGAATCTCCTAGGATTGGGATGACTGCCACAGCAGCAAAAGACGTGTGCCTTCATTTTTCACTGTCAAAAGGCGAAATTAGTACCAATCTATGAACCATACTTCTGCTTTTGCATACCCAAATGCATATTCTCCATCTACTTTGATTGTTCCCCTCTGAAAATTGAAAAAGAAGTTTTATTGTTGAGAAACAAGAATAAAAAACAAAACTTGATGCCTTAAAAATCTTGCAGCTAATAGCAAAACAACACCTTGATTCCGGCAATTTCACCAGGCATTTCTTCAATGACAGTGACCTGGAATCCACAACATTGAGCCCATGATTTGTACATTTGCATGACCATTGCAGCCCAGTCCATGCTTTCTGTCCCTCCAACTCCAGCTTGAACCTATAGTGTTATTGTAACGCCCCAAAACCGAGGAGTGTTACAACGCCATGGATCCCGTGCTTGGAATCCCCACAGGCAGTTTAAAGGAACTGAAAAACTTTACAAAAGAACAATTCAAAATGAAAACAAGTAGATAGCCTCGCAAGAGATCCATACAAATACGTCGATGAAGACCTAACATGTTCATACGATCAAAATGCCAAAAACATGCTTCAAGAGGACTATCAAACCAAGTTTAGCCCAAACGCTACAAGCGCATACAAAAACCAAAAGATGGATAGTTTAACGAGAGTTTTATATTTTTAAACCAAAATAAGAGTGAACCAAAATAAACCCATCCTAGCTTGCATCAAGTCGCATGACCTCCTCCATACTCTGCAACAAACAGTCTGGGTACCTGACCATGTCAACAACACAACCTGTTCCCCCACCGAAATGGGGGTTAGTCTCCAACCAGACTAGCAAGTTATCTATAAGCAGAATACGAGTAATAGGGCAAGTAAAGGAATCACAGATTAGCATACATGCAAACCCAGTTATACTTTTAACAATGATCGTCCATGAGGCATCAATTTACATGCTTATAGATATGAAAAGAAAGGTACATATATCTTATTCCAACATGTCATCAATTCAGACAAACCGTATCACCAATGTCCGTACTCATAAATGCATATCATGCACCAGTAGCGATTTCTTACGAATTCACCAATAAACAAGCGATCAATCACAAGAAGCACACAAGCAAGTACATCAAGCAAATGAAATCCAATCGAAATACAATTTACGAGAACGTTTCGAAAACAGGTCCAAGTCTGTCTTGATCCCGAAGGTACCTTCTTGCCCGTACATTGGGCCAAATCATTCCTACACCAAAGGACAGGGAACGGAATCACGGGCCAAGTGATCCGGTCTACCCAATTGGCAAGGCCCACCAACGACCCACTCTTCCAGAAGAGCCATAATCGAGGGTGTTACGACATAAAACCGTTTGCAATCAAGTGAGGGATCGGAACAATCCTTACCCCACGAATAAATCACATGGACAATGCGTATACACCGATAACTTCACATAATCACATCTCAAGCATATAAGCACAATCACAAGGATTAACATATCATCAAGATTCTCGCGTAAGAAGACATGCTCAACATAACATATAATCATGTAAACACAGCAACACATATAATCATGTAATCACAACAAAACATATAATCATGTAATCACAACAAAACATATAATCATGTAATCACAACAAATGTAGTCACTAATATAGCATTCATTTTCCATACTTCATTAAGGTTAAAGTTCATATACTATTTAGAAGTTTGATGAAATGCATAATCCGATATCCTAAACTTAGCCTACGACACGCAAACGCTTATAAACAACTTGCCTCAATTGACGATCAACACAAGTAATCCGTTTGTCGTAAAAAGATGTCGCAAGGTTCACGAAACGGTCGCCTAATTCGAACCTTCACGAAAAACGCCATAACTCATCACCTATACATCCAAATCGAAAACCGTAAAATTCCTCATACTTGTAGGGAGATTACTCACCTTAAAAAGTCAGCCCCAACTTCCCAGAAATTACGAATTTTGCCCAGATTTTCCAGCAATTTTACCAAATGGCCCAAAACTCAAATCCTTCCTTATTCCTCCAAATCTCAACTTCAAACAACCTATATCATCCATTACTTCCACCAATTTCAGTCCAAACATCAATTTTAACATAAACCCCTAAATTGAAAAACTAGGGATTTAGAGATTAGGGATAAATTCTCACATATGGATTAATTGAAAAGGGGTGGCGGTTCCAAGGTGGCGTGGCTGAGCTAAGGGCTGCGCAACTGGTTGAAGAACTGGGAGGTGCCGCCGCCAAAAGCAAGCTGCGAACAGCTGCTGTACGCAGTGGAGAGACAAGCGAGCTGCTGCGCAGGAGGAAGAGAAAGGCACGAGCTGCTGCTGCGTGGGTGTGCTCAGGTGGCTGGCTGGGCTGCTGGCTGAGCTGTTGTGTGTGAGCTGAAGTCAAGAGAAGGGAGGAAGAACAACTGCTGCGTGAAGGGAAGTCGAGGTGTGACAAGCTGCGCAGAGGAGGGACGAGCGAGCTGCTCTGCGCGGGAAAGAACCCAAGGTCGAGCCGGACGGAGCTGCTACGTGGTCTGAGCTAGATGGATGGAGCAAGGTAGGAATTTCAGTGTGATGGAGCGTGGGGGTGGGCTGTGCAAATGAGGACGGGGGAGGTGTGCAGCTTGAACTCAAATAACACGTGAAGAAGAAATATAGGAGAAGGAGGTGGGTCCTCTAATAGAAGAGGGTAGAACAATCTAGATAAAATGGTTAGGTTTTCTTAAGGTATATATTGGGTAGGACCAATAAACTAAGTCCGGTTCGTAATAATTCGGATAAAAATGAGATGAATTCCGACAATCGATAATCACTCAATTATTGAAAAAAGAAAAGGGTCGAAATTCCCAACTGAAATACCTAACTAATAATTTGAAAGCTTCCAAGGACAAATCAAGGTCGACTTAATTATATTCCAATATGTCACTGATAGTAAGCGGGCTCGATATCGCTACATATTTCATACCCAATAATTCACGGGGCATTTCAGTTATTGTATGCATGTAAGACACTAAGTAATCACGGTTCTTATATACAGCCCGATACTTTATTCAAACGCAGCCTGGTTTCTCGCGTTACGCGAAGGACGTGCTTCTCGCGTTACGCGAGAATAGCAAAAATATTAAAAATTTAAAATTTTATTATCGCGTTACGCGAGGGACGTGCTTCTCGCATAACGCGAGATTAAAATTTTAAATTTTTAATATTCTCGCGTAACGCGAGAAACACGTCCCTCGCGTAACGCGAGAAACCAGGCTGCGTTTGAATAAAGCACCGGACTGTATTTAGTAATGGCCGTAGTAATAAGTAGTTTCATTTTCACTTCCCAATTTTCTTCCATAAGAACTGAGTAAATGAACAGTTATCATTTAAATCGTTCATCAAGACCTTTTGTTGAATTGCAGTCAAAGTTCATAGCTACTAGATTTCAGCTTCTTGGTTGTTACATGAGGTATGAGATTAGTTTATTTGAATAATGTATCATGGATCATTGATATATAGTAAATAATTTTAATTTTTTCCCCTTTCAAATCCTGCCGAGAAAGATGAATCTAAGCTGGAATGAAATACTGTTAGAACTTGCTTAATTTTTATAGCCACAATAGTAAAGCTTAATGATGGTGTCTTGAATTTCTGATATGTAATAGTATATGGTGGCTTTAATTTTACAAAACCTTCTATTAACCTTCTATTGAAAGAGCCATTGAGCTAGATTATTTTTTTGGCCCGATCCTAATTAAATATTCCCTTATGTCTCAAAATTTTATGTCATTTTAAATAACTATACAATAGGAAAAAATATTAATTTAGATTTAGATTCAAGATTAATGTAATTTTCTTTTATTGATTATATTACTGCAATAAAACATAATAATATTAATATTATTTATTGATATCCCTTATCCTTTTCTTATGCAAGACTAAAGACCCGCGCGTAGCGTGGGGGAGCAAAGTCCTAGTATTAGATATGAATGAAAGAAAAGTCCCGACCACCAAAAATTAAAACATGTTCTTATTAGAATGGTCATTTAGAGTTGTCATCCTATCCTACAAATTATAACTCGTAAGACTATTAATTAATCTCAAATATCTTTAATAAAAGTCTTCCAAAATATCATCAAAATGTATAAAATCGTACACTATTATTTATTTTATTTTATTTTTGGATAGGAAGATAAACCTAGGTCGAAAAAAACCCGACCATAAACAAGATAAGAAAGAAGTATACAATAACGAGCTAGTCTTAACAACTGAGGAGTGGGAAGAGCGAGTACAAACGAAGGCCACACCACCGATAAACGGATTGATTAGAAACAATCAGGTGAAAGTTTTGAATGGACCATAGTAACGTTAATTAGCCTCATCCTAATTATTTTAACGTAAGTATCAAGAAAGTTGCATGGTGAAACTACGTTCGTACGTAGCTATAATGGATGAATTTAGGATTTAGGAATGAGAAAGGACATGTTAATTAGGAATCGAGAAAGTCAAGAGAATGAGGGCGGGAAGAAGGACAAAAAGTAGTTAGTAATCGGGGGCGGGAAGAATGATGATGAAAAGGCGGGCAGTTGGTAATTGGGGGAGGCGCCAATTGGGGAAGGTAATTCAGTTAAGTTGGTGACACCTTGCACTTAGCCTAAATTGGTGGTGTCGTGTTAAGTTGTAACGTAGAGGATTCTTCCAACTCACATACTACTTCCTTGCTCGACTCGACAAAATCGATGAAACTTATCGGATATATCAAGACGTCGACCGATTTGTGAACATCTGGAGTTGAGAGGCAAAAGCCCAACGTGTATCGGTTAGATAAACTGAGGCGGACACTAACGAGCCTAAATGTTCATTAGGTCCAACAGATAAGCTCAATGAGGTTCCACCCTAAAATCAATTGGCAATAGAGGTGTAATCCATAAACTTATATATACTAGTTTTCTTTACTCTCAACTTCCGACGTGAGATACTGTTCTTAACATACCTCCGCAAATGCGACGGGCGATGCCCAACTGACACTTGAACACACAGTTATGGGCGGACCTTCTCAGTCTCTTTATGGCCAAATCCCACAACCCAAGGGTCAATGACAGAACCCGACTCTGATATCATGTGACAATCTAGGGGTCTACGAGCAAGAGTGCAATTTAGGGCTTAATTTTATGAAGGGTTGATTATGTAAACATAATCACGAAGGGTTGATTATGTAAACTAAATCTATTTGTATAAGCTAATTTAGGGCTTAATTTTATGTAAGGAATCATATAACAAAATGTGTAAGTTAATTATGTAACATTAACGTGAAAGGTAATTAAGTAACCTAATCTTAAAATATGACTGAGTAACCTAATTGTGTAAACTATAATCATATTTCAGATTGTGTAGTTTAAATAGGGTTAATTATGTATATAATTGTGTAATTTAATTAGGTTAATTGCTTAACATGGATAGGCAAGAGCCAAAAGGCTTCAAATTGGACGATGAATAATGGCGGTGTAGCGTGGGTGGTCGTGTATCAACCTGGGCGGCGACGATCAACATTGTCGTCGGTCCACATGATCGATGGTGGTTGATATTGTGCTAGTTGTAGGGAACACAATTCGATGTTGTACTAGGTGTGGCAAGTTCGTTGGTGCACGATGGAGCGGTGATGCAGTGGTGCTATGCAGAAGAAAGATGATGGTAGGACTATGAGGCAAATTGGTTGAAGAGAATGAGAAGATAAACTATATAAGCGTTCTCTTGAGATATCTTAATTAGTGGAGTGGTTAAAAATCATTTTTATCTCTATTAATGGGTTATTAATTATGGATTCTCTCTCATAATTCTCGTAGAGTGTATTTCTAGAATCTCTAATTATTATTTTTTATTAGTATCTACAAAGTTTCATAAACTCTAAAACTAAAAAAAATAATTAATCTGTCATCACCAGAAATTAGATATAATGAAGAAATTGTATTTTTCATCAACGATGAAATTATTAATATGGAATAGGACTATTAATTGAGATTTATAATACAAATATTTTAGTAGTCGCACGCTATTACTACTGGCCAATACAACATATGAGATTAATAAGATTAAGCTCATTACTAGAATAATTGGGTCCTATGAGGTCACATATTTAGAGTTTACGGACTGAATCATGCGAATCCGTAGGCCCGGTTAGCCTATAGGATTTGGGGTGGGTGGAACAATAAATGGGGTGAATTGTTCACTGGTGTCAGATAACAATTATCAGTTATTTGGAGATTTGACCAAGGTAGACATGTGTCACACATGTCCAAGGAACAAGTATCCACACCTTAGACGATACAAAACATGCATCGGCAAGCATGTCCGGGGCAAATGAGACTAACATTTAGGGACGAAGGGAGTACTAGTCTATTCCCCGTGCCATGCACGGGTTTATTTAATTAATAAATCAGTTTATAAGTAATCTCGTATATAATCTTATCCGAAGTTTCATAGTATTGAAATAATATTGCTACATAACTAAGTTTAAAATTATATATATATACAATAAATAACAAATATAAATAAGTTTTTATGTCACTTATTTGATCAAATTATCATAAGTCAATTTTTAATAAATTTACTAGATTCGAAAACCCGCGCTTCGCGCGGGTATGAAACGGATTTTCTAAATAGTTTAATGTTGTTGAATAAACGTCCTTTAAATGATTCAGGCAAATCATATTGACAAATTTAAATTATGTACTAAATTTCATTTTAAAAACTTAATTCATGTCAAAGAAAAAGGAACGTGATAGGAGTATGATAGGAAGTAATGGTTTGCAAAATGCAGTAACTTGGTAAAGAATTTCTATATTCTTTGTTCTGAGAGATTGAGGTTACATATGCTCTAAAACTTGTTGTGCAATAATTATAGTCTTCAGATTATAATGGAAGAGCTCTGCTAAAAAATTTAAAGTATAGTACGAATTCCCTTTGGTTGGCATATCCAAATTCGTCTTCATCAGGAAGGTCGATCATATCAAGCCACTGAGCAACCAATGGAGTCCCCGATAAAAAACCACCTATAAAAATTGTAATTGAGTCAACACCCCGACTTAGTAAAGAACATATATTAGATCCCTACCAAACTAAATAGCATAGCTATACGAAAACATCAAGACACCATGTTCCTTGTAACTACTTCTGCTACCTCTAATTCAAAGCCTATGTCTTCTTCTTTTTGCACCAAGGCTACATACAAAAACCAAATCATGGAATTCAGTATACTCCAATCCAAGTGGAAAACTAACAAATCACAGAAAATGCAAAGAAAAACCAATCAACAAAATGAGATGGATGCTACAATCAGTGTTGCAAAGAGGTTCACAAAACATTTTATTTTTAAATGAGTGTATGGATTGGAAAACGCGTGTAGGAAGAGAATTAAATGCTCAACAATCTTTTTTGAATCAAAAGGATTGAAGAATTGCTCAACAGTTGGACCAAAACCCAATAGAAACTCTACGTATCAGAACAATGGCTTTCCGTAAATAAAGTAATAATATTAATCTTTCTGAAAAGAGATATTTCCAACAAATGCTTCATTGGTAAGCATATAGGATTGGAAATTACATTTTATTGTGTGTGCGGTGTAAATGAAATGTTAAAGAACACTGCATATACAGTAAGATTGAAACCTGGAACACTGTGTATATTTGATCCAAGCGTTTGCAGTCCACGACAACAACGCTTGTGAAGCTGTGTAAGACGGTTCTAGTGGCGTCGTTCACCTATCTTACATTCTGGAAATTAACTATTTGGTGCATCATATTCATAGATCCCTAATATCAACAACAATATAGTCACAAATATAACCTGAAGTGCTTTGATTTGTACTTCAGATGTAACCCTAAATCAAATACAGTCTTAAAATGGAGGTTCTGATATATGGAAAAGAAAGGCTAACCCTAAATTCAGATTCCTCACACATACTGCTTCCTTACTTGTACAATAATAACAATATGTGGAAAGAAAGAGTAAAGCGGAATTCGAGAGGAGGAAATCAGGTAGACGACATACTAATCGAATGCAACAATTCTTAATTGAAGGTGAATTGGAAATCTGAGATTTAGGTTATGCCCAAAGGAAAGTTGTATGTGAATCATTTAAACTCCCTATATTGGATAAACTAATACTTCACCATCTCTAAGTAATCAGAAAGCCTAATAAACCTTTAGAGGGTTGAAATTCAATTAGAAATTACAAAACCTTAGAACAACCGATCAAGGTCGATAAAAAGAAGCGAAAGAGTAGAAGAAGAAAACCTATAAATCGTAATCATCATCATCATCATCATCATCATCATCGTTGAAAGGTTGTTTGGAAATAACATGGGCAAAACTTCATATTCTCATGTATTATAGCAATCTATAACTTAATAACATTTGTAGTTAATATTAGTCTAATAATAACTTAAAACTATAAATTATAAACCACAAACCATAAAGTACCACCTAATAATATAAATATAATTATATTATTAAAAATATTTAATACATTCGACTCTATATGTGACCCGGTAGCGAGTAGGAATACACGTTATTTATACACATATATATTAAAACAGAGCGTTGTTTGACCACATGTCGCCCTCACGTTCAATTGGCATATGTGTCGATCTCTAGGCTATGTCACCTCATTAGTCACGTCATCTGACACATCGTCAACCGCCAAGACTTATAGAAACCCAAACAAAATCCCACATATTTACGAAATTTGGAAAAAAAACCTTAATTTAATCAATTGATTATCTTTTACCTAACAATTTATCTATTTTGTACACATAATCCAAATATAAATAAGAAAAAATATCGGTAATAAAACTTTCAATGGAAATGAGACATGGTTATATGGGTAGTTTATTGTAAATAGTTGTTATCGGGTGGTTTTGGGCGATATGCCCTATTGTGCGGGTGGTTTTCGGTAATTAATTAACCCTATTAAAAATAGTCAATACATATGACCCGGTACATAACACTGGAACACTATGTGTTCCAATTTGTATCTATTATGAATCGTCCAACTTAGGCTATCTTCATCCAAAGGTTTTTTAAAAAAGAAAATGAACATGAGATGTCAGATTTTTTTTTTTTGGTGAAAAGAGATGTCAGATTTTTGTATTGTATCTAGGTGATTTTAATAGTTGAGTTTCAACTGCTTGAAACCCATTTTTTGAAAACCAATTCTGAGTTTCTATTTTTTCTTAATTGTTTTGAAATTATGGATTTCATGGATGAAGATGACCTTATAAATTCTCAAAACTTTTACCTTCTTTTGCATCTCAAAGAAAAAGTTTGATGTCGCTTCATTTACTGCTTTGATTATTTATATTTAAGATAAATTTTTGCTTCATTTAAAGTAAAAGTTATATTTATCATTAAATAAGGTAAAAATTATATTTATCATTAATTAACCAATGGGAGAGTTTAGTTGTGTCATGTTTATGATGGGAGAGTTTAAAGTTTTATAGGTACATTCATATGACAATAATATTTTTCTTTAGTTATTATAAATGTAGATCAAGAAATACAATTAGATTATGTTGTTCTCCAACAAATGATTCATCTCAAAAAAATATTCAAAAAATCCAGATACAATTGACCTCAGTCAAGGTAAGATAATCATCAAGAATCAACTCCTAAGTGAAGAAAAGCAGCAACGCCAATTCTCTTTTCTTATTCAAGATGTTGTAATGTTGTAAGTTGATGCTGCTTTTCTGGAATCAACTACCTCCGGCTTCATCTCGACTGAACATTTTTTAGAAGCTCTGGGCTTACGCATTGAATGTCCAAGATCAAATTCTATGGAATTGGGCGTAGAGTCTTGAAGATGGAAAAACTATCTGGTGTAATATCTAAAAATTTCTTCATCCTCTACGAATGCAGGTTTTCAATACATACTAAGCTTCTTTCATACATAATACCATTCGCACCATTCGCCATGAAAACCTTGCTCATCAAACTCATGGAACTGCAGTTGGTCATCTGGAAAATTGTCGATCAGGTTAATCTAATCAGATAATGAAAACTATTCATAAGGGTTGCTAGGAGTGTTGTTAAAGCTCTGTTTCTCAAATCCATTCTTTGCTGCTGAATCTAGACAGATCAACAAACGAAATTCGGTGTTAATCCAAACATGGTAACAATTGCACCTACATGGAACAAAATTCAACTTGTACATTCTTAACGACATAGATCGCGTCCTAATGTCACTGAAGATTGGTTTTCTCCAAATTCAGCACCTGCACTTGCTGGTTGAGCACCCAGTAGGCTATAAAAGAATCATAGAGCAGTGAAAACTTCAAATCACTAAGTGATATATTAAAAGGCGAAATATCCGCAACCATGACAGTTATATCCTTGGAACTCATGTCAAAAACAGTAAATGCAATATATTGCTATCATCGACAAATGCGAAAATCAACCTGCAATCCTGCATTCAAATAATTAAGCAAGAATGAAATTATTGCTGAGTCAAGATATAAAATCTATGAAAGACATTGATTACATCAGTAACATTTCATATTGACATCCATATTTCTTTCCCTACAATATTGAGTTGTAAAAAAAATCAATCTAGAACTCAGTGGTTCGTCTTTGATCAATCTAGCCTTTGCAATATTTCTCTTAAATATTATCATATAAGTTTGGACTTGTATAAAGTGAAATGGACCAACATTACGTATATGTCTGCTTTGTAGCAAAATTATGCAAATAAGCTAGCTCCAACCTACACACATTTCCTTCCATTCAATGAATATTGTCATATTAGTAAATTCTTCTTTCAAGATAATCAAATCAAAGGTAGAGGATACTGATTATACCTTTTTTGGCATCCGAATCTAGAGTCGCAGGTGGAATTGAATCTAATGTAACCCTGAAGTCAAAAATATCTATGTCAAAACAATTCAACATCACTTACAAAGAAGATAATAATTTCCATTCGTATAGTGACTACAACTTGAATATTATGATGGCTTGATCACCCAGTCTTTATCATTTGTAAAGCTCAAATAAACAGTGAGACCTTGATCCGAATTTATTTACAAATCATCTATTTGAATGTATCAAAACCTCTACCAAAACAGACCCTACAGGTTAACGAAAAATAAGATTTTTGAAAGAAAATCTATATATTCTCTAAGAAGAAGAGAATATATGACAACCATTCCTTTTGTCGAATCCCAAATCCTTTGGTTGGTGCGTGACTACATTGTCTAGCATTCTCTGTAATATTTAGGAACAAAGAATTTGAGATTTAAGATTTCTTTGGTGGATTAAAGGGAGAAATAATATAATATATACATGATCAATAGAGAACATCAGGTTCAGAATCATCATATCTGAGTATGAAACAATTATTACCTTATATATAATAATGTCAAAGGAGAAATAAGTGAGTTAAATCAAGCATTGAAAATTACTAACCTCACTCCCCCAATTCTTATTTATCTGCATATCCACAACTAATAACATAAATAACATTGTGTTCAGGATTTGTAAATGAAGGCTCACCTCCATTATCCATGATAATGGACTCCACAAACACAGTGGATTGACCAAATCTTTTCTGCAAGTCCATGCGTAAAATCATCAATAACTTCTCATCATCAACTCCCGCAGCTGTTTCAGATATACAAATATTATTAAATCATTCATGTAAATTAATATAACAACCTTAAATGAGTTCATACAAACATTCAGTCTATCGGAAACTGTAGTCGTAAGAGGGAATGCTCCAATGGGTTAGTAAATAAACATACTAAATTGTAGAAGTCATCTTATATTTATACCTTTGCAAAATCTAACCTGAACCACCCGAATCAAGACCGGAATTTTTTTCATATCTGCATCAATTTAAGATCTTCTAGAAAAAAAAAAACTTAGTGAGGAGAAACAATGACAATGAGTACGCTCTATGCAATCCATGCACACAACATGTGATGAATGGCATCTGCGATGTATTTTACAATGATTTGTTAGTCCATAAGCTTCTTACTCCATGTTGGCTTAGAATTCTTGTCATGCTCATACAGAAATCCTGCAGAATTACAGAAAGCCTGCAAAATTATTCAGCATATATTTTTTTTTCTAAGAAAAGAATATCGATAACACAATTTCACCTTATTGTAAATACATCATCTTTTTTTTTTGTGGCATCATCTACTGCAACAACATTCGCTCTTGTGGTATAATGTGGTTTATCCACCTATTCTGAACCACTGTTGCGATTTCTTTCTCTTCATTAAACCCGAATCTTACTGAACTCATATTGCTCAACCTTCTTCTCTCGTCTTGGTTCGTGAGTTCTCTCAACCTCCTTCTCTCGTCTCGGTTCCCGTATCGCACTCTCTATGTTTCTTTGTGCATCAAATTTTTTTTTTTTTTTCAATTTGAAATACTGCTGAGATTTAGGCATTCGGCACAAATGAATATATCGGAAAGAAGCGGATTCAAAGTGTTTGAAATGAATATGCCTACAAACCTTGTTCAGGGATAAGTCATTAGCATCTCGAATGTTCTCGGATGCTTGAAGGGAACCGTCTACCATGGATGAGGGCCCCTCGAATCCAAAGTCCCGCCTCGCGAATTCACTGGAAGCCATGGATTCTTTTATGCGGTGAAGAAGGGACAACCGACGGTGTTGTATTCTTCTTGTATTAATGCTCGTTGATTTGATTCTTGATGCAGTTGGGTGAAGATGAAGAGGGTGGAAGTACGAAAAGGATTTGGAGTGTGGATGCGGAGATGAAGAGGGGGAGTAGGAAATGCCTCTCAACCTTAATGAAGAAACCGAAGACCGAACGATAACGCAACGAAAATTGAAACGGTGAATTCATGAGAGCAATTACTTCCGATCTGAAATAGAATTAAGGGAAGAAGAAGCGACATCAGACGCTCAAAGGAAAAGAGCATAACCCTAGTTCAAACTAAGACCAATACCCCAATTAGGCCCGGGTGATTAATGTCTGGCCCGGTCCCAATTGACATTACTTCTTCAAATCGATGGATTTTTATATAAAGATAGATACATTGATTTGAACTTTTTTCTCATTCATATAAAACTACATAATTTAAAATAATATATAAGTGTAAAAATCGAGTTTCAAAAAAATTAATGTATAAGTGTAAGTAATGAATATTTTTCAAATGTATGCACATTTTAATTTTTGTAATGATTATTCAATTTTTTTTGGTTTAGAAAAGTAGTGAGTAATGTATAAATGAATGCATATTTAAAAGTTAAATTACATAGTGATTTATATTAAATTATTAGTAAGTAGAAAGCTAAATAATAGCAACCAATTACACACAACTTTTTAATATTTAACTTATTAGAAATATCAAATGCTTAAGAAAAATTCAAAAAAATCCACAAAATGACACATAACATTAATAAACCTATAATGGAGGAGAATGCTCTAAATAACTTTGTTTTAATATATATATATATATATATATATATATATATATATATATATATATATATATATATATATTGTGACCAATAAAATTACGACAAATGGATGATCTGATGTAGAATATGCCACGTGGCTTAAGGTGAGAGAAAAGTGATTTACTTTAGCAATCTATATATATATATATATTAAAACAGAATGAATTAGAGCTTTCTCCTTCACTCTGGCCCCACCATGCTGATGTGTCATTTTATGGTTAATCTTCTACAACAATTTTTAATTATTATAAATAATATTAATTAGGTAATTTGTTACCTAATTCTTAGGCTATAGACATATTTTTAATTATTTAAAATATTACTTTATTTGATGTTTATTTATTTGTTTATTAATACCTACTTTGCAAACAAGTATATAGCATACGAATATTAATAAAAAAATTATAATAATGTTAGTATAAAATGTTAATATGATTTACAAAGCAATATATTAAGCTCCCTAACAATGATAAAATATTGTGTAGTAGTTTAATTTGGTGTTACTCTAATACTCTATTGATATAATCATCTCAATACCATTATTTTTTAAATTTTGATTAGTTAATATTATTTAATTATTTAATATATTTTACCAAATACTTACTCACTAGATTCATTTTTAAAAACTTATACGTACGGAATTCTAAAATTTGGTATTTCAAAACGAATACTTAACTTTCATTAACTAACTAATTTTTAATAGAGGTGTAGCAAATTGTATGACTCTCAAACATTTGAAAGGATTTTGCTAACATATTTTAATAGATTAACCTTTTATAAATAGACTATGATATTGTTATAATTTAATTAGAAAATATATATTTTCATGTATTTTTACATGATTATCAAGATAGAGTAAATATATACGGAGTACATATATTTTGTTAGGATTTTAATTTGGTATGTTATTACCTAATTCAAATATGTTAATTGGAATGCTGTTATCTATCTTGTATTAAAATTATAAATACAACGATACTTAAATCGATTAATTCATTGTTCATATAAAGTTATACACTAAAAAAAATATACATCCGCGCATGGCGCGGGGACTACATTAATTATACATAAATTACATATTTTCGTAACGTTAAAAATCTATAAAAATGAGAGAGTGATATTTCAAAACAAACTGATATTGGAGTATAATCTAGCTTGTTAATCTTAAAAATACCAATTAAGTTTCAAATGAATCAATTTTAAAACAAAGTCGGTGAAGTTTGGTAATACAAGTTAAGATGAGATCGAGAAATAATAAATTCACCTTGATAATTTTGACAAATTTAAGTAATGATCGATTTATCGTTTATTCATGTTTGATCGAGAATGTTTATAAAATTTTGTGGATGAGATCGAGAAATACTAAATTCAGCTTGATAATCCCACTAAAACGATGCCGCATTTAGGCACAATAATAACCCATGTTTATTCATGTTTGATCGAGAATGTTTATAAAATTTTGTGGATGAGATCGAGAAATACTAAATTCAGCTTGATAATCCCACTAAAACGATGCCGCATTTAGGCGCATTAATAACCCGTCTCCATCTTTACCTTAGATAACTAAACAAACAAAACTTTCACTTACTAAAATGCATTATATTCGAATCACAATTGGTCCACCAAAAAGAAGATACATGATCACTCCAAACCAGCCCTTAACTATCTCAGGCACATTAATAACCTGTCTCCATCTTAACCTTAAATAAGTAAACAAACAAAACTTTCACTTTACTAAAATGCATTATATTCGAATCACAGCTGGTCCACCAAATGAAGATACATGATCACTCCAAACCAGCCCTTAACTATCCCAGACACATTAATAACCTGTCTCCATCTTAACCTTAAATAACTAAACAAACAAAACTTTCACTTTACTAAAATGCATTATATTCGAATCACAGCTGGTCTACCAAAAAGAAGATACATGATCACTCCAAACCAGCCCTTAACTATCCCAGGCACATTAATAACTCCATCTTAACCTTGAATGAGAATCTCTTTCTCTCGGTTCGAAGGGCATGGATAAGATGATGCAAAGCCCTGACGACGAAGTCATCAGAATTCCTAAGCCTTGCCCTCTAGGTTATCATTTGATGAAATTAAGGTTCTTTAGTTTAGTTTAATTGATAACCTATAGGATAAGATGATGCAAAGCCCCGACGACGAAGTCATGAGTTAGTCCCCCCCTCCTAATTTCAACTTTGAATTTGTTCGATCTCCGTCTTCATTTGCTTTCTCAAACAATTTCAGTAGATAAAGGCTTGGTCTATATGCACACGTTTTTTGAGCTAAATGCACACTATTCTGTGCGGTAACATTAGCAGTACAGATCTGTGCGGTAACTGTTAACGCACCAATTGGTTCCGGGGCATTGTTGGAAATTTTTCTGAAACCTATACGACGCTGGTGCGGTAACAATTACCGCACAGATCTGTGCGTTAACAATTAACGCACCATATTAATACGAGATTAACAAAGAAAAAATTAAGATTTTGATTAACTTAAACCCTGTGCGGTAACAATTACCGCACATGATATTTTTTTTTTTAAAAATAAAACTGGTGCGGTAAGAGTTACCGCACCGTATTTTATTGTTTTTTTTTAAAATAAAACTGGTGCGGTAAAAGTTACCGCACCAGGTTTACAAATTGAAAACCCCAGATTTCCCTCCCCCGACCCTTCTTCTTCGTCTCTTCTTCCCCAAAACCGCCGCCTCTAACCCTAATTTCCGCCGCCCACTTTCTTCACTTTCCCGGCGTTTACTCCTACCAAGAAGCAAAATTGACCATGGAATCGAGTTGCCCCGGCCAAGGCGGTTCTTCTGGGCCCAAAATTCCGGCCGGAGTCGTCCCCCCCATCCCCCCCACTGTGGAACAGCCAACAATGGCGGAAGCGTCGTCGACGGTGGCTTGCTGGGTTGCTATGGAGGAGGAAAAAGAGGAGGTTCCATTGACGTTCAGCGGTGGTGCCCGGAGAGAGCTCCGACGAAGAACAGCGGTGGTGCCCGATCCGGTTTCAATCGGATCGGATCCGATCCGCCCTCAACCCACCCCGATTCCCGCAGCCCAACCCGCCCAGATTCCCGCAGCCCAACCCGCCCCGATACCCGCAGCCCAACCCGCCCCAAGGTGAAGAAACCGAAAGCGTCCCACCCAAAACGTCGGTCCCCGGCCCGCTACTCGAGCAAATAGAAGGTTGAATACACAAACCGAGGCGCAACCGGAAGCTTTTGAGACTCCCATAGATCTACATCAAGTATGTATTTTTTATTAAATATTTTTTAACGTTTTTAATGCTTTTAAATAATTTATTAAAAATTTCATAAGATTATGATTTAATTATATTTGATAACGTTATGAAATTTTTTAATAAATTTCGTAACGTTTTGAATTTAATTATTTTATTTGGTAACGTTACGTAATTAATTAATTTATTTCGTAACATTATGAAATTATTTTATTTGGTAACGTTATGAAATTAAGTAATTTATTTCGTAACGTTATAAAATTATTTTATTTGGTAACATTATGAAATTAATTAATTTATTCGTAACGTTATGAAATTAATTTATTCGTAACGTTATGAAATTAATTATATTTCGTAACGTTGTGAAATATAATAATTTCATAATGTTATGAAATATTACATTCTATATTGTAACATTAATGAATTAATTATTTTATGAAATATGACATTCTTCTTCTCTTATTTTGTAACGTTATGAAATAAAATAATTTCATAACGTTATTAATTATAAGTATAGAAATTAGAGAGTTACCAAAATGTTTAGAAATTAGAGATGATTTTGTAACGTTAATTATAACGTTATGACCAAAATGTTTAGAAATCAGAGATGATTTTGATTAGGATTGACGTTACGACAACTGTCTGTAACGTTACGACGTCATTAACAAGACGTTTTGGAATTTGACTTTATTTTTGTAACGCTATGAAACTAACGTTACGCTATAACAACAACATTAGGGTGTGCGAGATACGATGGCTTCTAGTGGGTTTGTCCCGGGGGCTCCTATTGCTGCAAAGCGTGTTAGGAGGACGAAGATTACAACGTCCATACGTAAGAGTTTTGCTACTGCGAGAGACCAACTGATAGCTTCTAGTTCGACACCCACTGTTGGTACTGGGGCAGTTACAGATACTGGGGTAGTTAGGGATTCTGGTCTAGTTGTTGATCCGTCTGCTGATGATGAGGGTTACAGTGAGAGTGAGGAGGAGGATATGGACGTCGATGATACAGCTGTTGATTTGGATGATGATATGCTGGGAGACGGTGAGGGTTTAGGTACAGATTGTATTGTATCTTATCCCCGAGATACCGACATATCAGCTTAGGAGAGACGACCCTCCTATTATTTCGGATGACCATGCTGGTATGGGCCCTTCATCGCCAGCTGTTACTGATTTAGGTCCTTCGTCTCCTACGCCAGATGTACCACCTCCCTCGACTGATGATGTACCACATCCGGCTCCTACTGCTGCTGCTGCACCTCATGTACCACCTCCCGATGCAGATCCTGTACCACCTCCCGATGCACCTTGGATGAGAGGAGGTCCTGTTTTAAATGAGTTGCTGAGGAGTTACGAGACGCACATCGCCAGGGCTATTTATCAGCTTACAGTTGTTGATCCTCCCGCACCCGTGATTCCAGCTGGCCCCCGTTCTCTTCCCCCATTTAGACAGAGACAGCGAGGAGGCCGAGGAGCTCAGGCTGATCATGATGTTGCTGAATTGTTGGGCTGCTGGTCTTGTTAGGCTGGGCTTTTTGTGCTAGATCTTGACGAAGCTGTGTTATCACTTATTTGCCTTGAGTGTGTTACAGCTACTACACAGCTGTAAGTCACTTTTGGATGAACGAATTACGTTATTGGGCCTTTGCTGTTGTGGACCTTTTGTCTACATCGGCCCAAATCTAAGTTACCCTAGTAAAACCTCGGCTATAAATTCACTGCCTCAGTGAACCCTATTATCTCATTCTCACTGCGCCGTAAAATAATTAGGTTTGAAGTTCTTACTCTGTATTTTAATTAAAAGTCTCATTTTTACTTATTTCGTTAGATATCTTCATTGTTTCTAACATGTTTTCTTACTTTGTATTACAGATTCAAACAACCATGGCATCATCTTCATCCTCCCCAGTTCCAGCAGAAGGTAGTGAGATCCAGTGCCCGAGTAGAAGGTGCTCAAAGACAATCAAGGTGTTCACTGCTAATGAGAAGAACAATCCCCATACGTATGGACGAAGGTATACCACATGCTCCTGTAACTATAGGATCGTGTATCTTGAGCCAGAATACGACAGTCATCATGTCCTAGTCATGGCAAAACTGTTGAAGCAAATAGTTGACCAGGAGTTTAAGCTGATAGTTTTTCACAGGGCTTCGAGTATTGACTCAGCCAAATACTTTTTAAAAATGAGGTTTCCCAATGACCCTGTTTGGACTCCTCCTCCTGACACTGATTCCGATTAGGGATCTTGGTATCACATCTGTTAAGATGTAATGTTGTTATGTGTCTTGCAAGCTGTTTAGTCTCTGTTAAGTCTGTGTTTAGTTTAAATTTCAAGAATGAGTCCGTTTCAATTTATGTTGAGTCTGTTGTACTTTCTTAATGAGTCTGTTTTCTTTTCTTAATGAGTCTGTTGTCTTTTCTTAATGAGTCTGTTGTCTTTTTAATTAATGCTGAGTGTGTTGTAGTTTATGGATTCACTGTTTTCACTTCACTGTTTCACCTACCTCATCTAAGTCTACTGAAATCTCTTTTAAAGCAGACAAGACAAGTCATTACATATTATAAAGCAATTCCAATTGAAGTAATAAAGATAAAGTCTACTAAACTATTACAAATCAAGTCATGTAGTCCGTACGCTTTCCAGCTGTAAAGCGGTATTGTCGAAACAAGTCCACTTGGCCAACATATATCCCTTCCCACCACTTGATGTTGTTATCTGCAAATCTTCTCCACGAACTGGAACAATGTGGCAATGGTGCCCCGTCACGGAGCCAAACCTAGATATAGAAAGACAAATAATCAATAAGTATAAATGATTTCGACGTTTCATGACGTTTGTTTAGATTACCACATAGTCTTACCGGTATCCAATGATTGCTGCATCCGACAAGAGCTATCCCAAAAATATTTTGTGGAGGACCAGGGCTCACTGTAGACTGCCTTATTGGCAAGCATAAACACGGCGCATCCCAGGATAGTTGCACTAAACCAACATTATACACTGTGGCAAACACCAAACCCATAAATGGCATGTCCATCCAAAATGGTCTCTCACAAGGAGTTCTCATGTAGTTAACTTGAGCAATAAGATCATCCCATATTCCTTCCCGTAGTCCATGTCGGATGGGCTCCCATGTCTCTTTGTTTCCAAGAAGCTCCGCTGCCAACGCAGCACGGATCATACGATAATGAATCTGTTGCATACCCGTAAGTAGAGCCATAGACCGATACCCACAATGTTCGTCTGAACACACATCTTTCACAGAAGTCATGTATGAAAGCCAGAAGTAGTCAATATTTTTCACCCCCAAGTTCACCCCCATATATATGATGGCTTCTTCAATCTCTTCTTCATCTTCTTCTTCCTCTGTTTCGTTTCGATCTGGATAGCAAGCTCTCAGGGGCACGACATTCATGTCTTCGTCTTCTAAATCGATGGTCTCTAAAAACAATGGTTCAGGTTGGGATTGTGATCCGAAGTCGAACGACACTTGACTTGCTTGCTTTTTAGGACAAGTTGGTCGTTTACTTTGCCTATTTGCCTTCTCCTTTGCGACTTTTTGCGCATTCTCAGTATTTGTTAAGTCTTCTCTAACGTACTCGTGGTAACTCTTTTCCCTCTTTTCTCTCGGAGGAGAATTCTCATTTGGCTGCTTCTCCTTGTTCTTTGATCCCGGCGGCCTTCCTTTTCCTTTCCTAAACAAGTTTGTTGGCTCTACCAAAGAACTTTCTTCCGGATGCTCCAAGTCAATGTACAACTCACTTAATCTGAATAGAGTTCCATCCCTCAAATCTCCACTTTGCAGTTTCGCCCACATTTCACGCATTATGATCGCCGGAATAGACATTGAATGATTGTCGCCGGGTAAGGACAAATTTATTGCATCATCTTCCCATGTCAGTTCCTTCCAGAAGTCATGAAAATCATCTGGAATAAGAGGTGTCTTTGAAATGATTGCCCTAGCAAAATCGTGTACGCATGGCATCCCAAGACAATGTCGAACCCAATGATCATCACAAACATTTGAATACTCCTCCTTTAATATTTGCTGGTACATTTCCAACAACAACAGAAAACACCTATCCGACACTCTGTAAAATAGCCTTGAAAACAACATTCGAATGCCAGGAGGAAAGGTAGGGTCATCAAAGACCATTTGTCGAGTGGTAAGTGCTTGGTTCATCGTCGCCCTAATCAGGTCCATCTGAACTATGACCGCATGGTGGATCCTCACGATCACTCTGTTGAAGCCGCCTCTATTAGAACCCACAATTTCTTTCAACACCTTATGCATCCCCTCAACCCTAAATAAACACAATTTCTAATCGTTAGCAGAAATAATATGGTGGTCCAAATTAACAACTAAACAAACAAAGATACCTGTTTGTAGTCCTTGTGTGAAAGTGAAGAGTGTAGTCCGTCCACGCTCTAACTATGAACTTCTTGTACGGAGTAAACCAGTACTTTTCAACGTAACTAACAATGCCCTTCTTCCATGAATCTCTCAGCTTACTCAACCTCTCTTCGTAGATTTGTTCAGTGCTCGAGCAAAATATCCCCCAACATTGCGTAACAAAGTTCTCCGCCCTTTTAGTATTTTTAATCACTTTTTCTGCGTGTGACTGGATGTTGTGCTTAATGTGCACCCAACACAATAGTTGCTTGACTTCAGTTTCTTTGAACACAAGTTTGATTGCTCTCAACAAAGCCTTCTCACAGTCGGTCATTATAGCCTTCAGCATCACTCCCAAATTTCGACACAACTCATGAACGCACATCATCACAAACTTGTAATGCATTACTGTCTCCTGAGCCATGAATGCATATGCGATGTTGAACGTCTTGTGCGTGCAAGTGAAACCAACCATCTCCACTAAATTCATATCATACCTATTTGTCTTGTATGTGGCGTCCATGATAATCACGTGAGGAAACTTCCTGAACAAACGAATCGACTCCAGGTGAGCGAAAAAAAGGACTTCAACCTCATTCGTCCTCGTGTTCCTCAAAGGTTGACAAAAATACTTGTTCTCTTTCTGAAAATTTAGAGACCACTGAGTAACTGACAATTCACCACGATCTTCAAAATTGATCTTCTGCAAAAAATTGGCAATCTGATTCATGGATGTCACATTTTGCGGGTCTCTTTTCCTAAGTTGAATAAGTATGTTTTTTGGCGTCTTGCGATCATCCCCCGCTTCCCTTGCTATTTTCTCCTCCTCTTTGCTCATTCTACCCACGAATGAATTCCTATAAAAACTAGTAGGAAGGGTGTGGTTGTGACGACCTTCTACAACATTCACGATCCATTTATAACTACATGGCCCTTCTTTGATATGAACCCCATATAACTCGAATGTACAACCACATTTCTTCGATTTTCGGTCACGAATCCTCGGAACCGGCAATTCTGGATTTTTTAAATTCAATTTCGGCCTACCCGATCTAGGTTTTCCAAACCTATCGCATACAAAATCAACGCAATATTTGCTAGATGTACAATGTACCAAAACTATCATCAAATCCCTTGCTCTCTGTTTTGTCCATTCCATCATCTCTTCCTTACTATCCCACATTTGCGCAATACTAAAATGTGGTCTAAAGTCTTCTTCCTATATTGATTAAACTACATTACTTAGATACGAAATTTTAACTAATTAACCTAAATCTCATGCAATTAAATACAAAATTTTAATTCATAATATACTAACCAAAATCGGTAACGGAGTACAATCGTCTAATGCAATTGATACATTTGCTTCGCCTTCTTCCTCTCCTTCGACTTCTTCTTCGTCCACTTCCTCATCGACTTCTTCGTCTTCTTCGTCTTCTTCGTCCACTTCCTCTTCATGTGTTGTTTAATTTTGAATAGTCACAAAGATATTTTTATTGAATTGATCTTTATAAAAGATTCTACTAGATTTTTTTGTTGAACTGTGTTGTGTAGAATGCTAAGCTGATGTATATATTTTGTTTGTGTATGCTTGATCCTTGATGTGAATAGTATTGAGATGATTATTAGCTTTGATTATGTATATGTTTGATTAAAATTATGTTAAATTCTTATGCAATCAAAAAAAATTTGTAGCAAGCAAAGAGATCAATATTCCGTTTTTTTCTCTCTCTCTCTCTCTGATTGGGGAGAAGGAAACGTGACCGGTATTGTAACAACCTTGCGTTTGGGATGGTTTCGCCGGTGGTGAAGTGTGCTCCGGTGAGAATTCTTACCAGGAAACAAGTTCGATCGTGTGCGAAATATCAGAAGGAAAGCTATGGAGATGATGAGGTTGAATTGGTGGAAGAGGAATTCCCGGAGTTGACTTCTGGAAACCCTAGTTCTTCGAAGGGAATTTCTATCAATTCTACCAAATCTAAGGGATCGGGCACTCAAGCTGCTCCTGTGGTGAATTCTTGGCCAACTAAGGTTAGTCGTGAACCAGATCCTACAGGAAGCAAGATCACATGGGAAGGGACTGAATCTGTGATGGATCTTTCCAAAGGAAAGGGGAAAACTGAATCCAAACCTCAGAATGTGGTTAATCTTGATCATTTCACTGAGATTAACAAGGAAATTTATTGCTTCACGGAGGAGGAAGTTAGCTCTGAGGTTAATAATTGGAAATCTGTATTGATTGGAGGAGTTCTTGGAAAGAATCTGTCCATGAATGAGATGAACAAGTTTGTGAAAGAAAATTGGGATTCTGAGATACCTGAGATTCAGATGAGGAACAATGGGATTTGGATCTTCAAATTCCTAGAGGTAAAGAGCTTGGAATGGGTCATGGAGCAAGGACCTTGGCTCATTGGAGGAACTAAGCCTCTGGCTCTCAAGGAATGGCAACCAGGTATGGCTATGGCTTGGTCTAGCTTTGAATCAGTG
Organism: Oxyria digyna; assembly: GCA_029168935.1. NCBI lineage: Eukaryota > Viridiplantae > Streptophyta > Magnoliopsida > Caryophyllales > Polygonaceae > Oxyria > Oxyria digyna. The sequence continues at coordinate 7,522,940 of JAPVLV010000010.1, read as the reverse complement.
CCTGTGTGGGTTCAGCTGAAAGATTTGGATCCGATCTTCTATTCTCATCATATGTTGAGTATTATAGGAAGCATTATTGGAACCCCTATCTGTATGGATAGTATGACAGCTAGTAGAAAGAAGATGTCCTATGCTAGGCTACTTGTGAGTGTCTCTGTTGAAGAAGCACAGAGAAGTGTAGTGGTTCTTAAGGGGCCAAATGGTAGGGTGTATGAACAAAAAGTTTGGTATGAATGGATCCCATGGCATTGCATGAATTGTAGATTGTTTGGCCATGGGACTGATATGTGTGGTAAACATGGTAAGAAGAAACATCTGAACTCTAAGAGTGATGAGAATGTGGACACTCTACAACAAAAGCCTCAGGAAAAGGAGAAAGATGAAAGTCCCTCTGTCATTGTGACCAAAAGCCATGTGATCATTCAAGCTCCTATGAGTAGTTCAGCTGCCAAGAAAGCTCAGAATAAGCCACAAAACGATGCCAGTAATGAATTCACTATTGTTGATAAGGGTGGAGCTAAGAAAGTGGGTCAAAAGATAGCTCAAATTCCTTTGAAGAATAGGTTTCATGGAATTGGAAAGGGGGGTAGCAACTCCATTGACATTTCTAATGACTGAGTTAATCATTAGTGCTTGGAATACTAGGGGATGTAGTACATTCCCTAGAGCTCGGATGGTGAGGGACTTCATAAAGAGGAATAAGTTGTGTTTGGCTGCTTTGCTTGAGTCTAAGGTTCCCCTGGATGGAGAGAGAGATGTGGCTAATTGCTTGATGAATAATTGGAGATATGTGACTAATAGTTCTACTTCTCAGAAAGGTAGAATTTGGCTTACTTGGAACCCTTCTCTTCTTAATGTTACTGTCATTCATATCCATAGGCAATGGTTACATTGTGCTATTGAGAGCAAGAATGGACAGTGCAAATTTTTGGCTAGCTTTGTGTATGCATCTAATGCCTTGGCTGGTAGGGAAGAGCTCTGGAATGATATGGAGACTGTGCTAGCTGGATCTGTTGGTCCTTGGGTTCTTTTAGGTGATTTCAATTGTATCCTAAATCCCTCTGAGAAGGTTTCTTATAGGAGTGAGTGATGAGCTTCCTAACCTCATTAGTAGGCTGGATGTTGTTGATCATGCTTTTTCTGGGGCTAAGTATACTTGGAGTAACCAGCAAGATGGGAATGACATAATTGCTTGTAAGTTGGATAGGGTGATGATCAATAAGGATTGGGAAGTGGAGTTCCCTTCTTCTACTGTGTTTTTTAGTGATCCTAGCATCTCAGATCATTCTCCTGGGATTCTTCATTTGAATCCTACACAGGGAAGGAAGAGGATTCCATTTAAGTTCAGGAATTATTGGATTGAGGAGGGTGATTACTCTAATCTGGTTAGGGGAATTTGGAATGAGAATGTGCAAGGCAATGCTCAGTATATTGTTGCAGAAAAGCTTAAGAAAGTCAAGATAGCTTTGAATAATTGGCAGAAAGGGAGGTTTAGAAGACTTGAGCTTATGGTGGAAGAGTGTGTTGAGAAGCTTAAGAAGGCTAATGAGGAGTTACAAGATGACTTCTTCAATGCTAGCAAGCAAGGAGTGGTTGCTCAAGCTAGGGATGATCTTGAACTCAGAATGAGTCAGTTGCATAGCTTCATTGCACAGAGAGCTAAGGTTGATTGGCTTAAGCTAGGGGAGGAAAATTCTTCTCTTTTCTATAATGGTATCAAGGCTAGGAAAGCTGGGTGCACTATCTTTGCCTTGAAGGATGATCAGGGTAGAAATCTTGAGTCCCAAGCTGAGATTGAGGATGAGATTATCCAGTTTTATCAAAAGCTTTTTAGCTTTCATCAACATACTTTGAATGTTGATTTTGATGGTTATGAGGGCAATATGGTGCAGGCTGATTATATGGATCTTTTGTGTGCTTTGCCTAGTAGGGAAAGTGTAAGAAAAGTTGTGTTTGATATTGGCAATATTAAACCTCCTGGGCCTGATGGATTTGGTAGTTGGTTCTTCAAACAAGGCTGGTGTTGGCTGAACTCTGATATTGAGAATGCAGTGATTGATTTCGTCAATAGAGGGAGGTTGCTCAGACAAACTAATGCTACTTTTGTGTGCATTATTCCTAAGGTGGATAACCCTTTCAGCATTAGGGAATTCAGGCCAATATCATGCTGCAATACAATGCTAAAAATCATCTCAAAAATCCTGGTTGCCAAGATTAGCTCCTTTCTTGGTGATATCATTTCTGATAATCAAGGTGCATTTGTCCCAGGGAGGTCTATCATCCATAATATTGTTGTTGCTCAGGATCTTGTCAAGGGCTATGACAGTAATAGAACTTCTCCTAGATGTCTCATTCAGATAGACCTTCAGAAAGCCTATGACTGTGTGTCTTGGGAGTATTTAGCTAATGCACTCCAGTTTTTGAACTTCCCTGAGATTATGATTGGATGGATTATGGAATGTGTAACTACTCCTTGCTATTCCATTATCATTAATGGTGAACCTAGGGGATTCTTTGAAGGGAAGAGAGGGCTCAGGCAAGGTGATCCTCTTTCACCTTTTCTTTTTGTAATTGTCATGGAGATGTTGACAAGAAAAATGAGACTGATGAGTAAGAGAAGGGGTTTCAGCTTCCATCCTAAGTGTAAGCAGCTAGGACTGACAAATATTGCCTTTGCATATGATTTGCTTATTTTTTGTAAGCCTAATAATTCTTCTTTAAGAATGATCAAGGAGTGCTTGACTGAGTTTGGGTTGGAGTCTGGATTAGTGGCTAATCCTGATAAGACCAAAGTGTTCTTTGGTGGTCTTAGTGTGGAAAGGAAGCAAGAGTGGATTGACTTACTGGGATTCAGGCAAGGATTCTTCCCTTTCAAGTACCTTGGCACTCCTCTTCATTCCAGGAAGCTAAAAGGGAGTGATTATGAGTCTCTTCTCAATAGACTTAGATCTGTTCTTAATGGAAGGAATGCAAGACATACTTCATATGCTGGGAGAGCTCAGATTGTGAGAGCTGTGCTTGAGGGTGTTCTTACTTTTTGGATGCAATCCTTGCTCATCCCTAAGAAGGTCATCAAGAAAATTGAAGCCATCTGTAGAGCATACTTATGGTCTGGACACATTGATAGCAGGAAAGCTTTGGTTGCTTGGAAATCCACTTGTAGAGATTTGGAAGAGGGTGGACTGAATTTTAAGGAGCTACTTTCCTGGAATAAGTCTCTTCTGAGTAGACTTATTTTTGACATTCACATTGACAAAGTCAATCTGTGGACCACTTGGGCTAGACAGTACTTGATGAGAAGGCAGGGGATCTGGCATATTGCTCCTATTGGTACTAGTTCTTGGATGTGGAAAAGCTTGCTTAAGGTTAGAGATGATCTCCTTCCGCAGCCTCATACTAGCTCACTCTCTGATCATAGTTTAAGTAGAGCTAATGGAAAACTTAACTGTACTGCTCTTTATCATCTACTTAGACCACAATTTCCTAAGGTTCCCTGGTGTGCTGAGATCTGGAAAGGGGTGCATTCTAAGAAGTGGAGCTTTGCTTGCTGGCTTGCTACCCTGAATAGGCTTCCTACTGTTGCTAAGCTCTTCTCCTGGGGCATTATCTCTAGTCCCTTATGCTCTCTCTGTGGGAATGCACAGGAAACTGAGGAGCACATTTGGTTTGATTGCAATATCATCAAGGAGGTGAGTGCTATTGTACTGAACTGGCAAGGGATAGGTGAAAGGAAGCTTTCTTTGGCTGATTGGTGGAGCTGGTTCTTTGAGTGTTCTAAGAGGAGCAACAACATCTATCTTAGTAAACTCATGGCCTTAGAAAGTATAGTTTACTTTACTTGGAAGATGAGAAATGAAGTCATCTTTAAAGCTAAGCCTATTAATGTTGATCTTTGTGCAAATGAGATTATTGGAGCTTGTAAGCTTAGAATTTTACATAAGCTTAGCATAAATGGTAGGAGAGGTAATGCTATGAGAAGGAGATTACATGTATAGTTGCTTCTTTTGGTTTGCTAGTTTTGGCCTTTGTTTTGATACTCCTTGTAAGTTTAGGATGTTGATCCTATCTTAATACAAAAATTTACCATTTGGCCAAAAAAAAAAAAATTTATAGCCGAACAGGCCCTCATTGACTTGAAATCCTGGGTCCGCCACTGGTAATACTGTTTTCGAATTGTTCTACTTGTTGTTGTATCTGAACTGTTAAAATTTAAATTATGTTATATTTTTTTTTACGTTTTATATCTTGAATTGTCTAAATATTATATTTATCTATTGAAAAGTTAATAGTTAACTATTTTACAAGCACATAATTTTGAAAAAAAACTTTGCTTGACATAAAAACTTATTGAGGTCGTGGTAATACAAAATAATATAAATTATATATAAAATATGTCAAAATCGATCATTAAAATACTATTAACTAATTTTATAAACATATCGGGGACACTACACTAGTTTTGTCAGATTTGTAGCATCCATGTATTTTTCAAGCAATGTTCTATAAGTCTATGTAGACTATGACGATCATCTTTCGCTTAGGACCAAGATTAGGGGCCTCAAATGCTCTGAATATGAATATATTTTAGAAAATAACGAATGTGAAAGATATAATTTTGTAAGAAAATCAATGAATTTTTAAGAATATAATCAAATAAATAATATAATATGTTTTAATTTATATGGTCATTTTATTCGACAAATGTGATTTTGCCTTTGGTTTTTAAAAATTTAAGCTAGTTTAACTTTTTTTGTTAAGTTAAAAATTCAACAACTTTAAAATTTTAAATTAGCTTGAATTTACATTAGTCGAATACAGTGATAGTAGTCTAGGTTGCATGCATAGAAGGTAGAAGCCTTCCTTATTACAGTATTCAGCTCACGTCACGTCAATGAACATTTAGACTATTGATGGGAGTAAATATTGGTTTTCAGTTTTCACGATTGTGGATTGAGAAATATTATGTGGTATTTGATGTAGCTCCGGAAATTAAATGCAGACCAGTATCATGATATGTAAAAATGGGATAGTAAAGGGCTGGTTTGGAGTGATCATGTATCTTCTTTTTGGTGGACCAGCTGTGATTCGAATATAATGCATTTTAGTAAAGTGAAAGTTTTGTTTGTTTAGTTATTTAAGGTTAAGATTAATGTGCTTGGGATAGTTAAGGGCTGGTTTGGAGTGATCATGTATCTTCTTTTTGGTGGATCAGTTGTGATTCGAATATAATGCATTTTAGTAAAGTGAAAGTTTTGTTTGTTTAGTTATTTAAGGTTGAGATGGAGACGGGTTATTAATGTGCCTGGGATAGTTAAGGGTTGGTCTGGAGTGATCATGTATCTTCTTTTTGGTGGACCAGTTGTGATTCGAATATAATGCATTTTAGTAAGTGAAAGTTTTGTTTGTTTAGTTATCTAAGGTAAGGATGGAGACGGGTTATTAATGCGCCTAAATGAGGCATCGTTTTAATGGGATTATCAAGCTGAATTTAGTATTTCTTGATCTCATCCACATAATTTTATAAACATTCGCGATCAAACATGAATAAACATGGGTTATTAATGCGCCTAAATGCGGCATCGTTTTAGTGGGATTATCAAGCTGAATTTAGTATTTCTCGATCTCATCCACAAAATTTTATAAACATTCTCGATCAAACATGAATAAACGATAAATCGATCATTACTTTAAAATTTGTCAAAATTATCAAGGTGAATTTAGTATTTCTCGATCTCATCTTAACTTGTATTACCAAACTTCACCGACTTTGTTTTAAAATTTATTCATTTGAAACTTAATTGGTATTTTTAAGATTAACAAGCTAGATTATATTCCAAGAACAATTTGTTTTGAAATATCACTCTCTCATTTTTATAGATTTTTAACGTTACGAAAATATGTAATTTATGTATAATTAGTGTAGTCCCCGTGCCATGCGCGGATGTATATTTTTTTTTGTGTATAACTTTATTTGAACAATGAATTAATCGATATTTAAAAAATAATGGTATTGAGATGATTATATCAATAGAGGATTAGAGTAACACCAAATTAAACTACTACACAATATTTTATCATTATTTTAGGGAGCTTAATATATTGCTTTGTAAATCATATTAACATTTTATACTAACATTATTATAATTTTTTTATTAATATTCATATGCTATATACTTGTTTGCAAAGTAGGTATTAATAAACAAATAAATAAACATAAAATAAAGTAATATTTTAAATAATTCAAAATATGTCTATAGCCTAAGAATTAGGTAACAAATTACCTAATTAAAACTATTTATAATAATAATAAATTGTTGTAGAAGATTAACCATAAAATGACACATCAACATGGTGGGGCCAGAGTGAAGGAGAGAGCTCTAATTCATTCTGTTTTAGTATATATATATATATATAGATTGCTAAAGTAAATCACTTTTCTCTCACCTTAAGCCACGTGGTATATTCTACATTCAGATCATTCATTTGTCGTAATTTTATTGGTCACAATATATATATATATATTAAAACAAAGTTATTTAGAGCATTCTCCTCCATTATAGGTTTATTAATCTTATGTGTCATTTTGTGGATTTTTTTGAATTTTTCTTAAGCATTTGATATTTCTAATAAATTAAATATTAAAAAGTTGTGTGTAATTGGTTGCTATTGTTTATCTTTCTACTTACTAATAATTTAATATAAATCACTATGTAATTTAACTTTTAAATATGTTTTCATTTATACATTATTCACTACTTTGCTAAGCCAAAAAAATTTGAATAATCATTACAAAAATTAAAATGTGCATACATTTGAAAAATATTCATTACTTACATTTATACATTAATTTTTTTGAAACTCGATTTTTACACTTATATATTATTTTAAATTATGTAGTTTTATATGAATGAGAGAAAAGTTCAAATCAATGTATAAATTTATTAAAAATTGACTTATGATAATTTGATCAAATAAGTGACATAAAAACTTATTTATATTTGTTATTTATTGTATATATATATAATTTTAAACTTAGTTATGTAGCAATATTATTTCAATACTATCAAACTTCGGATAAGATTATATACGAGATTACTAATAAACTGATTTATTAACTAAATAAACCCGCGCATGGCACGGGGAATAGACTAGTACTCCCTCTGTCCCTAAATGTTAGTCTCATTTGCCTCGGACATGCTTGCCGATGCATGTTTTGTATCGTCTAAGGTGTGGATACTTGTTCCTTGGACATGTGTGACACATGTCTACCTTGGTCAAATCTCCAAATAACTGATAATTGTTATCTGACACCAGTGAACAATTCACCCCATTTATTGTTCCACCCACCCCAAATCCTATAGGCTAACCGGGCCTACGGATTCGCATGATTCAGTCCGTAAACTCTAAATATGTGACCTCATAGGACCCAATTATTCTAGTCATGAGCTTAATCTTATTAATTCCATATGTCGTATTGGCCACTAGTAATAGCGTGCGACTCCTAAAATATTTGTATTATAAATCTCAATTAATAGTCCTATTCCATATTAATAATTTCATCGTTGATGAAAAACACAATTTCTTCATTATATCTATATTTTATAAAATTTTATAAAATTAAACTGTCAATACATTAATTCAAAAAAAGTATTATTATTTAATTTTTAAGTGATGTAATTATGATAATTTAAAAAAAAATTAGATTAAATTCTTCTTTGAGGATTAAATTTGTATATAGGTCATTTGATGATGTGAAAAAAGGATAAACACTCTGTTCGGGAGTAAGAAAAATAAACTAATTTATTTTACCAAAATAATTAAATTTTAGCTTATTGTTTTAATAATTTATCTTATTTTCATGTAAAGTGAAGGTAAAATTTATGTTGCCGAACAGGGCAGGAAATTGAAAAGTGTATAAGGAATTTAAATTGGATATGTCGTATTGTGGGCAGAATAAGAGACTTTCATTGAGCCGTTGTCCGCACATGGTTGCGATGACCAATGCAAATTAAATGCATTAACATTGTCAGTTGTCACCATATGCATGGCATAGATATTAGGAGTATACTAGATTGGGAAACCCGTGCTTCGCGCGGGTATGAAACGTGTTTTTTTAACTGTGAATTGTTGTTGAATGGCCTTATCAAACTTTGGTTTGCATAATACGCTAAGTGTTGTAGATTAGGTGTCGGATTTGAACTATATTATATTTATGTAGTTGCATTTTGAATCATTATTTTTGTAGTGATAACCTATTGAAAGAGAATCTGAACAGAGGCGTAACATATTGACTGAATCTATTTTGGAGAAAAATGCAGTTCTTATCATACCTTTTGGAAACTGAAGCAGCAGCCGGATTTGTATCTTCAATTGATTTGAAAAAAGTAACAGATCTTGGTGATTTCCTTGAAAAGAAATTCAGTTATCAGTTAGGGTTTTCATGGCTTTCATCTTCATGGCCGCCTCTTCCATCATCTCTTCTTATGGTCTTGCCAGATGCAATTACCAATTTCACCAGAAAAACTTGCCGGAGAGAACGACTTCTTTGCAGAACCTAAGGCTGGAACTTCTTCCTCAAAATGGGTACAGGAGCCACACAAGAAAGAAATTGAAGCTTGACTGCTCCATATTTCTTATATGCACACACAAAAACACACTTAGAGTCAAGTCCATAAATTTCTTAGGCATACACAGCACCTCTATGTTGACAAAATGAACACCGAATCATAAGGCAGTAACATAGATTTGGTTAAAAACTCATCTTACCAGTAGAACATCTTAAGGTAGCATTTACGGGCTAGAGGATTATTGATTGTTAAAGAAGCTGGAATATATGTTTGAAAATATCTCATTGATTGTGATATTCAACTCACAATTTAACAATCTCAAAAAAGAGATCTCTGAAGCAACTGGATAACGAAATTAGAAGACTTAACACATCAGAAGAGAGAAAGATGAGGAATGAAGAGGTATATAAGCTATGAGACATTGAAGAGAGATGAGGTAATCCATTTTGCACGGGCCTAACACGGAGAGATCGAATCGAGATCAAGATCGAGAGGGAGAGATCAGAAAGAATACTAACCTGTTGACACTGTGTTGCAGAAAGAGATCGGGAGGGAGAAATTGGAAAGATGATCCAAAGCGTTTTCGTGGATCCAACCTTCGTCTATGTTGAATCATGGCATCAAACTCGACGGTAGTAGAACTGTATCCCAAATCCCCAATACTAATAATACGCAGAAGGATGTCAGTAAATCAATTGCACCTCAGATCCGAAATCAAATGTTAGGGTTATAGCAATTTTAGAAAAGCTCACCAGTTCAGTTGAATTAATGAAGTTGACAAAAGCAGGTCGACGTCAATCCTTGGCAGAGGTGGTCGGAGAGCGGCGTTTCGGGGCAGCCAAAAAATCGGGATTGGAGGCAGGTGAACGAATCCATGCCTAGGCGGAGGGAATGAATTGGTTCAGACGGATGAAGATTCAACCCTAATCCAAAAAAACCCAAAACGACTCATTAATTTCGGGCCGAGCACAATTCATTAATTTCGGGCCCGAAAATTGCTCGGTCCCAATTACCATTACTTCTTCAAAACTCATGGATTTTTATATAGAGATATATGAATGCAGACAATACTTATTCAAACGATCATGTCGACCGTCGACCTACTCATCCATATATGTGCTACCTATAGTGTGAATAAAAAAAAATCAATAGCCCAACTTCAATGTTAGAATGTCTTGAATCTGAATCACACACTGCGACAGGTAACACGGGGGTCTCGCTGCCCGGTCAACGAGTCGGGGGTCCAAGGGGGCGATGCGCCTCCTGGCCTTGTGGGGTCCGGGGGCGGAGTCGCCCCCGGGCCAAACGGTATACGATCTCTGTTGTATGGGCCTTAATGGGCCTATCAGTTTTGTTGTTGGGCTTAGGGTTGTTTAGCGCTATATATAGTCGCTTATGTGTAAACCCTAATTGTACCGAAATCTATAACCAGCCTCCAATATAATCTGATCTCCCTCTTCATGTGGACGTAGCCAATTTGGTGAACCACGTAAACCTCTGTGCCTTTCTTGCGTTTATTGTTCTCGTTTCGATTCTGTTACAACAAACTGGTATCAGAGCAGGTTCAAATTTCTGCCGAAAACGATGTCTGTATCCATGACGAAGATCGACAAGTTTACAGGGAGAAACAGTTTCAGTCTGTGGCGAATCAAGATGCATGCTTTGCTGGAGCAAAATGGTCTGTGGGCGCCGTTAGCGAAAGACAGGAATGGAATGGATGCAACCTCTGTGGAGTTCAAAACTATGGAGGAAAAGGCTCATTCAATGATTATGCTGTGCCTCGCCGACGATGTCATTACAGAAATTGCAGATCAGGAAACTGCTGTAAAGTTGTGGTTGAAGTTGGAGAGCCTCTACATGACAAAGTCATTGACCAGCAAGTTGATGCTAAAGCAGCGTCTCTTCAGCCTGCGTATGGAAGAAGGTACACCTCTTAGAGATCACCTTGATCAATTGAATACAATTCTGTTAGATTTGCGTAATATTGATGAAAAGGTGGATGATGAGGATGCTGCCTTGATATTGTTGGTATTTCTGCCTTTGTCGTTTGAGAATTTTGTGCAGTCTTTCATTGTTGGGAAAGAGACTGTGTCGCTGGAGGAGGTTAGGTCTTCACTTCACAACAGAGAGATGCGCCATAAGGCATCTGGTTTGGGTACAGAAAATCAGGCTTCCGGGTTAATGGCCAGTGGAAGCAAGGATGGCAAGAAGGGTAAGAAAAAGGGTCAGTGGAAGAAGCAACAGCAAGAGTGCCCTAAATTACCTAAAGACGTTTGTGCCTACTGTAAGGAAAAGGGTCATTGGAAGAATGACTGTCCTAAGAGAAGGCAACAGCAAGAGCAGAAACCCGGTTCTGCTGCAGTAGCAGAAGATGATGCAGATTCTGAAAACGATATTGTGCTAATGGCTGAGGAATACACCCATCATTCTGATATGTGAGTTCTGGAGCATCGTATCATATCTGTCCGAAAAGAGAGTTGTTTACAACATATAGCTGCATAGATAGAGGTAGTGTCTCTATGGAAAACGGTTCTATCTGCAAAGTGGTTGGGATCGGCTCAGTCAGGTTCAGAACGCATAACGGGAATTTCTGCACAGTCAAGGAAGTCAGACATGTTCCACACATGACTAAGAATCTGATATCTTTATGTCTTCTGGATAGTAGGGGTTTCAGGTATCAAGGTGAAGATGGAATTCTGGTTGTCTGCAAGGGTTCTGAGGTGATTTTGAGAGGCGTCAAGCAGGGAACTTTGTATATCTTACAGGGTTCTACAGTAACAGGTCTTGCAGCTGTTGCATCAGTGGTTAATGGTGTTGATATGACCAGACTATGGCATATGAGACTTGCTCATATGAGTGAACGAGGAATGCAGATTTTGTCCAAAGAAGACCTTCTGGGAGGTCACAAGATCAAGAGTCTAGAGTTCTGTGAGCATTGTGTGTTTGGGAAACTACATCGCTGCAAGTTTCCTAAGGCAGTTCACCGAACTAAGGGCACGTTGGATTACATCCATTCAGATTGCTGGGGTCCTTCCCGTGTTGAGTCTTTGAGCGGCTATAGGTACTTTCTGTCTATTATTGACGATTACTCAAGGATGACGTGGTTATTTATGATGAGGCATAAAGGAGAGGTATTCAGTAGATTCAAGGAATGGAAGACCTTAGTTGAAAATCAGACAGGAAAGAAGGTCAAAAGGCTACGAACAGATAATGGTCTGGAATTCTGTTCATCTGAGTTTGATAAGTTCTGCAGAGATGAGGGTATTGCTCGGCATCACACAGTCAGGTATACACCACAACAGAATGGTGTAGCAGAACGAATGAATTAGACACTTTTAGAGAGAGCAAGATGCATGCTTTCTAATGTCGGTCTTGCTAGGCGGTTCTGGGCTGAAGCAGTAACAACAGCCTGTTTTCTGATAAATCGAAGTCCACACACATGCATTGATTGCAAAACACCTTATGAGGTGTGGTCTGGAAGAGCTGCTGACTACTCAAATCTGAGAGTTTTTGGCTGCACTGCTTATTATCATGTAAGTGAGGGTAAGTTAGAGCCGAGAGCTAAGAAGAGAGTTTTCATGGGCTATGGTGTTGGTGTGAAAGGGTACTGGATCTGGTCTGATAACAAGATTATACTGAGCAAAAGTGTAGTCTTTGATGAGAGTTCTATGCTGCAATCCAAGACCAGTGATATAGCAGAGAAAGAGGTTGTTGCTGAGGAGGTGGAGGTGCCATTTACTCCAGGGCAAATTGAGGCACCACTACCACAACCAGTTACTGATGAGCAAGATACAGATCAGTCTGAGAGTGCACTGCCAGAAACAGGTTCTGATGAAGTTGTGCATCGAAGTGTTTCTCAAGACCGACCCAGAAGGGTTGGAGTCAGACCTCCAGCGAGGTATAGGTTAACTGATCTGGTAGGATATGCATTGTAGGTGGCCGAGGAGGTGGATGATAATGAACCGCCCACCTACAAAGCTGCAATATCTGGGAGTGAGTCAGCACAGTGGCTTGCTGCAATGGGAGAAGAGATGGAGTCTCTTCATAAGAATCAGACTTGGGAGCTGGTCAGATTGCATGTTGATAGAAAGGTAGTCACTTGCAAGTGAGTTTTCAGGAAGAAGGAAGGATTGTCTGCTGCAAAGGGTATAAAGTACAAAGCAAGAGTGGTTGCAAGAGGTTTCAGTCAGAGAGACGAAGTAGACTACAACGAGATCTTCTCACTAGTAGTCAGACATACCTCAATCAGGGTGCTACTAGCAATAGTTGCACATCAGGATCTGGAACTTGAGCAACTAGATGTGAAAACAACTTTCCTACATGGAGAGTTGGAGGAGGGAATATACATGTCTCATCCAGATGGTTTTCAGGTTCCAGGAAAGGAGAATCATGTTTGCAAGTTGAAGAAGTCCTTATATGGGCTAAAGAAGTCCCCGAGGCAGTGGTATAAGCGGTTCGACACTTATATGAAGCAGCTTGGTTACATCAGAAGTCCGTATGATTGTTGTGTGTACTACAATGACCTGCAGGGTGGTTCACGCATTTATCTGGTTCTGTATGTTGATGATATGTTGATTGCTGCTAAGAATAAGTCTGACATTCAGAAGCTGAAGGGTTCCCTTAGTGCAGAATTTGAGATGAAAGATCTGGGTGCTGCTCGCAAAATTCTGGGAGTTGAGATCTATAGGGAAAGGAAGAAGAGAAAACTCTTCCTCTCACAAGAATGGTACATCAAGAAGATATTGAACATATTTGGAATGTCTTCAGCAAAGCCTATAGGTACTCCAATGGCATCTAACATCAAGTTGGAAATGTACACAATTCAGACTGATGGGGATCAGGAGTACATGTCTCGAGTCCCATATGCCAGTGCAGTTGGGAGTTTGATGTATGCTATGGTCTGCACTCGACCAGATCTAGCATTCACTGTTAGTGTGGTAAGTCGATACAAGGTCAACCCTGGGAAGGAACATTGGTAAGCTGTGAAGAGGATTTTCAGGTATCTTAGAGGTACCTCTGATGTTGGTCCTTGTTATGGGAATGACACTCAGTGTTTGGTTGCTGGCTATTCAGATTCTGATTATGCTGGAGATGTGGACAGTAGGAGATCTATGACTGGTTATGTGTTCACTCTAGGAGGTTCTGTGGTAGGCTGGAAGGCAACTCTACAACCTACAGTTACTTTGTCTACTAGAGAGGCAGAGTATATGGCTTTGACAGAAGCTGCTAAGGAGGGAATATGGCTAAAGGGACTGGTTAATGATCTAGGCCTACATCAGGATCAAGCTTTAGTGTATTGTGACATCTTGAGTGCAATATGCTTGACCAAGGATCAGGTCCATCATGAGAAGACGAAGCACATTGTTGTTAGGTACCATTTTCTGAGGAATGAGAAGAGAATCCAGGTGAAGAAAGTAGGGACAACTGATAACCCTGCTGATATGTTCACCAAGCCAGTTCCTGAGAGCAAGTTCAAACACTGCTTGGACTTGCTTAACATCAGAGAGCATTAGTTGCCCTGAGGGGCAATTCTGAGGAAGAGGGAGATGTCTGTTATCTGGCACTGTCATGGTGCGTCTGAGAGTCTACCTGGAGGATTCAAGTCAAGGTGGAGATTTGTTAGAATGCCTTGAATCTGAATCACACACTGCGACAGGTAGCACGGGGGTCTCGCTGTCCGGTCAGCGAGTCGGGGGGTCCAAGGGGGCGATGCGCCCCCTGGCCTTGGGGGTCCGGGGGGGGGGGGGGGGGGGGGGCAGAGTCGCCCCTGGGCCAAACGGTATACGATCTCTGTTGTATGGGCCTATCAGTTTTGTTGTTGGGCTTAGGGTTGTTTAGCGCTATATATAGTCGCTTATATGTAAACCCTAATTGTACCGAAATCTGTAATCAACCTCCAATATAATCTGATCTCCCTCATCCCGTGGACGTAGCCAATTTGGTGAATCACGTAAACCTCTGTGTCTTTCTTGCGTTTATTGTTCTCGTTTCGATTCTGTTACAACATTCAATTTAGTAGAACATTTACAAAAAATGAACGTGTAGTTTCACTTCATTTTGGCAAAGTATAAAAACTTTTAAAAATATTGTATTAATTAATTTTTATTTATACATAATAGATGGTATTAGTAAAAGAAATTTAGAAAAGTTCTGTATCCATCTTTCTCTTGTCTATTTCTTTTTACCATACGTCCATAACACATGCTCCCTCCGCCCTCCGTCCTTAAATGTTTTTCTCATTTTTAATTTGGACATTATTTACATTTCGAGATTATTTTTTACATATCTTCTAATATATAAGAAAAAACATAATAATATGGGATATTGTTTGATTCGTATCACCGAAAACTTTAACATTATAATAAATTTATATTTAAAAAAAAATTTAATTGTGCTTCGGTAAATGTGTCAATAAATGAGACGGACATTGTGGGACGGATAAAGTATACTATATATATACATATATTTGGTGTTATGTTATCTCATGTAATTGTGCTCCTGAAGAATTGATTGACAAATCAACAACCTCTCTAAAAGCTTATATTTTGTTGGATGGTATTTACAAATTAAATGAAAGTCTTTGTTAATCCTGTCACTTTATAAGTCCCTATTGTCACAGAAAGATGTGAAGAAATACAAAGGCGGTCCTATTTGCACTCAGATGGGACGGAAAATCAGGTCGAATGACCGTTCTGATTTTCCGGCGAATCTGAGCTTTTCAAAGCTAAAATGCGGGCGGATTTAGGATTTGCCAGCTTTTTAAAGCTTAAAAGCGGGCGGATTTAGGATTCGCCAGCTTTTTCAAAGTGAAAAGCAGGCGGATTTAGGATTTGCCAGCTTTTCAGCCTAATTTTTTACAAAATGGCGGATTATAAATCCGCCCATTCCGTAACTCCGCGCAGAGTTTGACTTCGCGCAACCCCTAGCTCCGCGCGGATTTAAGCCTGCAACAAAAAGCAGTGCAAATAGCCTCCCTAAAATACAACCATAATCCTGGTTAATCAAGTACCACCAATTACCCGCTTTGAGCGTGAAAGCTCGATCTGTTGGACCCGATTCTCAGGTCGTGAGCCAAACAGGCTCGCGACGACCCAAAGTGTAACGAAAACGCCATTGAGATACTCGGGAGAATGAGGCCCAATAAGAAATGAGAGAGAGATCGGATAAAGTGGGGCCTGCGACCTAGGTATAAAGAGTAACGGAAAGGAGAGAGAAAACATCTTTTTGGGCATCAGGAGCATTTTACCCCTTGAGCAAGAGAGAAAACACAGGAGGCGGAACTTCCTTCTCGGATTCGTCTTCTTCTTCCCCGATTCATCTCTGTTCATAGAGAATCGGATGAACGATACTTGGATTATGACTCTCGGTATCGTATTCGTGCTCTTGATATGAGAATTGTCGCGTTTGGTTGAGATTTGTTGTTTACTGTTCCATTGATCTGGGTCGTGAGGTTTCATGGCTTGAGCGTGTGTTTTGATTGTTGTTTTCCTTCTCTTTGGTCATTATTTGGTGTTATTGAGCTCGTTACTCTTATTTGGTCGTGATCAATACTGACTTGGGCATCGGGAAGCCAAATCTGGGGGTCAATCCTTCCGGTTTGGTTGCGTAGGTACTTTGGAGCTCAAGAACACGAGGAACGGCGTAAGAAGGTTAGTTTTGATCCAAAAGAAGATGGAATTCAAGTTGTTGATCTAGTTGGCGTAAGGGAGGACTCCAGCAGATTGAAGATTTTAGCTGGCAGACCTCGCGAGGTGTTGATTGCGAGGTCGCGAACACCTGGACTCCAACACTGGCACCGACCGTGGGGACCTCCTCGCGCAGCTAGTTCTATTTGAAACCTTGATAATCAGATCGCGAAGTTCAGCGCAATGGACAAGACAGACAAAAGCGGCACAATGAACAACACTCTATTGCAAACAGGCCCTCTCACACAGAATGCCCCTAATCTACCACTTCCTCGCGTGGATGAAGAGGACACTCGTGACTTCATCACCATCCCACGAGAGCATGCCGCGGCCTTCAATACCTGGATGAACCTTCAAGAGGCATCGGGGAACCAGAATGCTGATAATCAAAGGGTGGAGCCTCATGAGACGCGAGGTAATCGCGAGAATCAAGAAGCTCATCTAGAAGAGCAGGGTGCCGAGATCGCCCCAGATGATAGAGTTTCTGTCTCTAGAATGCCAAGGGGTAGAAACGTCGCGAGAGAGGCGAGGCAAGGAGGCTTCGATCTTAATCAGGCTCCCACGAGCCATCAAGACCACTATTATTCTCTGCATGGTGGACGCTATGATGAGAGGGACCAAGCGTATTTTCCCCTGAATGAGCGGCGTACTCCGCGCAACCACCACGGAGTGCCCTACTATCCTCGCGACAACTATCAGAATCAGGTGTATCCTACCAACCCTCCTCTCAATTTCTCATCTATGTTAGGACCAACCGCGTTCACGGAGCATATAATTCGCGCACCCCCATTGCCGGATTTTAGGTTCCCGACCAGCCGGCAGTATCACATGCTTCGCGGACATTGAGAGAGGTTTTCTATTGCATTTTGGCTCGTCAAAGAAAAGAAAGATCACAATGCAAGAGGTGGTGGGAGTTAAGCAGAAAGTCGGGGAAACCCTGGAAGAGTATGTGAAAAGATTCTCAGGAATGGTGCTAGAAGCTGATGATTTCGATGACAAAACTGCGAGAGTCGCGTTCCTTGATGGTTTGCTAGATGGAAGTGAGTTCAAGAAACACTTGTACAGAAAGCAAGAACAATCCTACCAAGCCATGCTTGAGAGGGCGTATGTCGAAATTCAGGTTGAAACTCACTCAAGCGCTCCCTCGTCGGGAGGGGGCCAAGCCAAGCCGAATCAGAATCAGAATCAGAGTGCTAAGAAAGGCAATCAAAGCTGGGGAAATAAGAGACATCAGTACGATCAGAATCAAGGTCAGAACAGCTCGCGAGCACCAGGTCTGGCTACTCAGCATCAGAATTAGGGACAGTATCAGGACTATGGTCAGACCAAGATCAGAATCAGTTTCAGGCTCAGAATCTAATGAATCAAAGAGATGACAACGGTAACAACAGGGGTCGCGGCCGTGGCAATGGTGGAAGAGGCCGCGGTCGCGATGGGATGTGGTGTGCTAACCATAATTCCACAACTCACAATACAGATGAATGTCGAAATGGCCCCAGAATGAACAATGAACCCGAACAAAGAGCCGTTCTAATGAATCAGAGAGGCGGAGGAAATCAACAAGGTAGAGGTGGAAGAAACCCTGGATGAGGCCAGTACAGGGGAGGATACAACAACGGTGGCAGAGGAAGGGGACGCAACCAACAAGTCACCACTGATCCCAACCTCCCCCAAGGTAATCAACAGCAAAATTTTCCAAGGCCTGACGACCATGTGGGAACGATAGCAAGGAAACACGTCCCCATTCCCCCTAACAGACGCGAGCAGAGAAAGATGAACAATGCTCTTTTGCCTCGCGGTCTCCTTGTCATGAGTGTCGCGACTCCACCACCCAGAAAGCCTTATCAACTTGTATTCTCCAATGAAGAGGTTAATGAGTGGGCGGTTTCTTCGGGAGACCCATTCGTCATACATCTCCAGATAGGGACAAAGTTGGTAAGCCACATATTAGTTGACACGGGAAGCTCCGTTGATATCCTCTACCTAGATGCCTTTGAAAAATTAGGAGTTGATCCTAGTCTGAAGAGACCTACCCGAACCACTTTGGTAGGATTCGCGGGGGAAAGAGTAACAGCTTTGGGCGTCGTGACGCTCGACGTTGTAATGGGTGATGAAACAGGGCCGAGAAGGTCTGAAAAGATTGACTTTGTGATCATCCCAACTAGCTCGTCATACAACGCTATCATTGGGAGAGGCACTTTGTGCAAATTCGACATGGTGGTATCGATGAGCCATTTCTGTCTAAAGTTTCTCACACAATCAGGTACAGGAGTCACGACTGGGGTAGAGAATGAGAGCATCTCATGCTATATTAAATCTGAAAAAGGGGATGATACGCCTCTGCTCGCGAATCAACTCTTTGTGCCCGGATTGCCTAACATTGAAGAAGAGGCCGATCTAGACGTTCGCGAGCCTCCAAGGCCCCGAGGAGGAAGAAAACAAATCAAAGTTCACCGGCTTTGAGACACAAGAAATCACTCCCTTCGGCAATAAAGAAGAAAAATTGTTTGTAGGAGGAAGCTTAGATCCCATGGTAATGGGAGAGATTGAGAAGTTATTGTCAGAGTCGCGAGATGTATTTGCATGGTCACCAAAGGACTTGAAGGGAATCCCCCCCTCCGTCATTACCCACTCTCTGAATATTAGTAACGAAGTGGCCCCAAAGAGGCAGAGAAAAAGAAAGCAGGCAGGACCGAAGAACGCTGCCGCGGCTGTTGAGCTCGCGAAACTTTTGAAAGCAGGATTTGTAAGACCAGTGCAGTATCCGGCTTGGCTTTCCAATATCATCATGGTCGCGAAGAAGGGGACTGGGAAATGGAGAATGTGTGTATACTTCACCAATCTCAACAAAGCATGCCCGAAAGACAACTATCCTCTGCCTTCCATTGACCAACTAGTGGACTCAACCGCGGGACACAAAGCGTTGAGCTTCCTTGATGCTTACTCAGGCTACAACCAGGTAATGATGAATCCTTTAGACTCAGAGCACACGTCATTCATAACAGATAAGGGGACTTTCTGTTATAAGGTTATGCCCTTTGGTCTCAAGAACGCGGGGGCAACATTCCAAAGGCTAGTTGATCGAATTTTCAGTGGCCAGATCGGAGACACTGTTGAGGCGTATGTCGATGACATCGTTGTTAAGAGTAGGAGGCAATGCGACCATGCTCGTGATCTTGCTGAAGTATTCGCGACTCCGAGGAAATACGGAATGAGTCTGAATCCAGACAAATGTGTCTTTGGAGTAACCGAAGGAAAGTTTCTGGGTTTCATGATTAGTGTGCGAGGTGTGGAAGTCAATCCAGATAAAGTTAAAGCAGTACTGGATCTACAACCACCTAAGTCGACACATGAGGTCCAGATATTTGTGGGAAAAGTGAATTATTTGGGGAGATTTTGTGCTAAGCTGGCTGAACGCAACCTTCCATTCTTTGAAATTCTGAGAAAGCCGAAAAACTTCGAGTGGACTACGGAATGCCATCAGGCATTCGCGAGCCTCAAAGAGAACTTGTCAAGACTCCCAATCATGGCTTCACCGATTCCGGGTGAGACCCTTCAGTTATATCTCGCGGCGAGTTCCCGAGCCGTAAGCGCAGTGCTAGTTCGCGAGCAAGAGATACCAGTCTATTTTGTCAGCCGCGCGTTATTACCGAATGAGACCAGGTATTCCCCAGTGGAGAAATTTGTGCTTGCCTTAGTGACCGCCGCTCGAAAACTCAGGCCTTATTTTCACGCGCATCCCATTGAGACTTTGACAGATTTGCCACTACACGGATTTATGACAAAGCCAACGGTAGCAGGAAGGCTCGCGAGATGGGTCATAGAAATGTCAGAATTCGACGTTGTTTATCGGCCTAGGCCCGCGATCAGATCTCAGGCATTGGCCGATTTCATTGTTGAGACAAGTTTCAGAGAGTTCGAGAACAAAAATTTGTACAGTGAAGAACTGATGTGGATCATGCATGTCGATGGCGCCGTGAATGATGAGGGATGTGGGGCAGGAGTGGTACTCACCTTGCCTACAGCGGACGAGATAAGTCATGCCATCGCCCTCAAGTTTAAACCCACCAACAACGAGGCCGAGTACGAAGCTTTGATAGCTGGTCTAGAATTAGCCATTGGCACCTCTATCTCTGTGTTGGCATGTTTGAGTGACTCAGAGATTGTAGTAAACCAAGTCCAGGGAATCGACGAAGTATCATGCAAGGGTCGCGACGTTGATTTCCTTGTTCAGGCATTTTGAAATTCGGGTCATTTCAAGAGATGAAAACAAGAAAGTTGATGAGCTCGCGAAGGTGGGTGCTAGTTGGCAAGGTCCTAAAGATGAACGCGAGAAAAGATCAGGCTTCATTGTAACCAAATCCGCTCCACCAAAATATTTTTTCCTTGTCAAAGAAGAGAGCGCAATTAGTCGCGAGATTGAAATGATGGAGATCAACAACACCAGTGAGGATTGGCGTCGTCCAATCATTGATTATTTGAAAAACGGTCGCGGACCTTCTGATCCCAAAGAGCTTCAACAGTTGAAAAGAAAGGATGCTCACTTCTACATCAATAGGGGAGAGCTATACAAGAGAGGGGGAGACCCCAGAGAATTGAAATGCATGGCTCACTATGAAGTGAAATCATTCTTAGAAGAATTGCACGCAGGGTTGTGCGGGACTCACGCAGGGTGGAGGCCTTTAGTTTATAAAGCCTTGCGCCAAGGTCATTTCTGGCCCACCATGAAGCAAGACGCTCAAAACATATCGCGAGCCTACCAGGCTTGCCAATATTTTTTCCCTGCCTCTCATCAACCAGGAGTCGAGCTTCAGATCATGAGCATCCCTATACCGTTCGCGATATGGGGTTTGGATCTTCTCGGTCCATTCAAGCCCAAGGCACCGAGACAACTTGAGTATATCATTGTGGTTGTGGACTACTTCACCAAATGGGTCGAAGTCGAAGCCCTCGCGTCCACAACCGTGCCAGTTGAAGTTGTCAACAAAAGCATCGTAATGGACCTCAAGAAAAGGCTGGAAGGCGCCAAGGGGAGGTGGGCCGAAGTTCTCCCTCTCACCCTCTAGGCCAACCGCACAACTGTCAAGAAAGCAACGGGGGAGAGCCCCTTCGCCCTCGCATATGGTGTTCAAGTTGTAGTCCCTGTGGAGTTCTTATTTCCAAACGAAAGAATTCCCCATTATGACAAGGACACCAACGATGAGAAAATGAGAATGGAGCTTCAGCTTCGCGAAGAGGCACAAGAAATGGCAGTAATCAGAGCAGCCGCTCATAAAGCTAGTGTCGCGAAGTATTACAACAAGCATGTTAAGATAAGAGGCTTCATAAAGGGAGACCTTGTCCTAAGGAAGACAGAAGGAGGAAAGTTAGATCCCGGCTGGGAAGGGCCCTACATAGTGGATCGCAAAGTCGAATCGGGTGCCTATCGACTGAAGGATAGCTCCGGGAATCACGTTGCAAACTCTTGGAACGTGATGCGACTAAGCCGCTATTACGCCTAGCCCATTCCCCCCACAGGTATAAATCTCCCTCAAAAATCTTATATAACACATAAAGTATATGTCATGCACGTAACACTAGCGAACAAATTGTCTAACAAGCTCTGTGCAGGAGAAAGAACCGAATGAGTTTAAACGACCAAATCTATAGCCGGGTTACAAAGAGAATAAATACTTTCGCCAAAAAGGGGGAACGACAACCTTGAATAAAAGGTAGGGCTACACACTTCAAGTCACAAAATATAGATAAAAGTCTCATGACGCTGGGCTGGGGGCCAAGAAGCACCCACCCAGGTCGCAAATCCGTGACGCTGGGCTGGGGGCCAAGAAGCACCCACCCAGGTCGCAAAGCCATGACGCTGGGCTGGGGCCAAGAGCACCCTCCCAGGTTGTGAAGCCATGATGACAGATGAGTGCGCACTCACTAAATCATGAAGCCATGACGTTGGGCTGGGGCACGGGCACCCACCCAGGTCGTGAAGCCATAACGTTGGGCTGGGGCCAAGGGCACCCACCCAGGTTGTGAAGCCTTGACACTATGACGGAGATCAAACGAATCCCCAATGTTGGCGAAGCCATGAAAATCAAAGACGACTAACGACATGAGTCCTCCTCGCTTTGATCACAAAGTCGTGACCTTGACGAAACATCAAACCGCCAAGGCACGAGGCACGACGACTGATTGATTCCTGCACATAACAGTTTGAACTCAGTCGCGTAGCCAACGAAATCGTTGCTTATATCATGACTAGCAAAATTACGCAAGGATCTAATGGCAATCCCATTTCTTTACATGATGCAGAGGGTTCTTACCAAAGTAACAAATAGTCTTGAAAACGCTCGCGATGTCAAACTGGGGCGTCAAAGCCACCACTGTCCAGGTACTCTCAGTTCCCATATACAATTGACTCTTTTACACAAGGGCCAATATGCTTGTAGACGCTAAGCATTCAACTACGAATCGAATTACAGTTCTACATCGCGAGCGATCTATAGCTCGACACTCGTCGCCCTACCAGAAACAACCTACAAAGCTCCAACTCACGAGCTCAGAATTACTGAGGCACTCAACACGCCTTAGCTCAAGTATCACGAAAGGAATATGCAAATTATCTCATACGGTCGCGATGACATAAATATAACACTACTAGACAATTACACACGCAGGAAATTCTGGCTCGCCTACACCAAACAACAGTCGCGAATGTCATAAGCCCTATTACTGGCTAGTACGCACGCAGTAATCAGGTATGAGCATGATTGTTAAAAACTCCAACGCGACAATAGCTCGAGAGACTGACAAATGCTTATGTGACTATCATTCGCAGGGCTTTTCTAAGGAGCGCAGACGATTGGGAAGACCTTTCTTTCGTTAATGTCTCGATTGTTTTTCTCGATTTACCTGGATATTTCAATGTTATGTAATGACTCTGCTACCAAAGAAACATGCATGTTCGTTCTTGTTCAAGAGAATTTTGCTAATATATATATATTTAAAGTTATTTTAGTTTCCATTAAATACTGTCTACCTCATCCAAATATTCGTCGCGAAAAGACAAAACAAAACAAATTAAGAGTTCAACAAATGCTACTACACTCACTCCCTCTTTTTATTACATAGCATCCCCGAGGAAGCAAACACCCTCGCGAATGCTATTGGGGGGGAGAAAGGAGGGAGTTGTCAAAACAACATACATAGTCGCGAAGGTAATGACACGGAGTCGAAACGCTAGACAGGGCAAACAATCTTCACCTGATAGACCGCGGTCCGAATTGGAACCTCAGGCGGATTACCACGCCACATGGTGAAGGTGACCTCGTCTCCCTCCCTAAGGTTGTGATCCTCGACGAAATCACACCAGCCTTTGCCCAAGAAGTAAGAACTCCCGACCTTGTCCAACGTCACATCCCAAGGCTCAAAGTTAATGCAAAGTATGAGAGCACGACCACCAAAGTGACTAAGGTGCCTATCACAATGATCCTTAGGAAAACGCTACACACAACATCGAAGAAAGGAACTAAGGCACAAAAGGCATTAACGAAGAGTAAGGCACTTAAGTAAAAAGCACCCACCAGGCAAGCACCCGCTGAAATGGCGGACGAATCCATAGTAATGGTGAAGGCCTCATCGATCGCAAAGAGAAACATCAGAAAAAGAGAAGGAAGAAAAGCCATTATATAAAAGGTCGCATCAACTAATCCACCATTAATGAGAAGGGTAGATGGAAGAAAGGTAGGTAAGAAAATAAATGTGGAAGTAAGCATTCAAGTATGGGAAAAGTCTTGCCTTCCGTAAGGCCAAAATATAATCCAAAAGGCTCGCGACCACACACGAGCACCTTCTTCACCCCCAGCATTCTCAAAGCTGATCATTGGCATGCTCCGAGGGAACACTTATGTAATCATCAACATTGTCGACCGCCTCCTCGCGAGCACCTTCTTCACCCCCAGCATTCTCAGTTGACGCGATGTTTTCGGCTCCAACAGTCTCATCGATGTCAATCGGCACGGCTTGGTCGCGAGCCCCCTCCTCTAAAGTATCGGCATGAAAACGCTTGAGTGGAGACCCAGTAGCGAGCTCCCTCTCCTCCGAGTAAATCATCTCCCTTTTCCTCTTAAGTCTCTTAGGAGCAGGGACTATTGGGACTTGAGTCTCTTTCCCCTCAGCAATTCCTTTATCTTTCTTCAATGGACCCACTGTCCAACCTTCAAGGAGGGTCGCGTCATCGTCCACATAGGTGCCGATTGGAGGAGGGACATACTCGGGAAGATCCCCCGAAAAGCCACAAAAGTCTGAAGGATCATAAGGAAACTTAGGCACTTTGTGCTTCTTGAGTTGATCTTTGAGCGAGGTAATCAGAAGGACACTGCGAGTTGTACTGATGAAATCAATGCGATCTTGCTCGCGATAGCTTTAGGCATATTGGGCAGCACCTTCGCGACGAGCGCGAGCTATGGCGTCAGCCATTTCCTGCCTCAACATGCCCATCGACGTCTCATGATTGCGTTATTCCACCTTTGTCGCGATCTCCATCTCGCCAACCTTCTTGGCTAGCTCCGCGTTCCTCTCCTTCTCCACCTCCAAAGCTTGTTTTTCTTTATCACGCACAGATTTGTGCTCGCGACTCTACTCTACTCTGGCTTCATAGTCTTTCTCCACATCCTTCTTGTCGTCTTCGACGGCAAGGGCATATTGCCCAATGGATTCAAAGAAGAGCATTCCCTACAACCAAAAATATTATGGAAAGGTCAGAAACACAAAATAAAGAAGAGAAAGGAAATAAGAAGTGCAAAACTCACCGCGAGGGCAATGGTAGAAATTCCCGCACCACTGCGAATGACGTCCTCGATACATTCGGGAGTCTCAGGAAGGCAGGGACGATCTTTACCAAAGAACTTCCTCACCGACTCCTCATCAAAGAAGATGGACTCTCCTTCCCCGCGATCCATTGGTTGCTGGCCCTTTGCGGCCGCCGATGCCCGTTCCATCGCGGCTCCGGGGCCGGAAGCGGGTGTTCCCCTGGGCCTTGGGAGAAGGATGGTTTTCACCGGAGTAGAAGTTCTCGCGAGGGGAGTGGTTTGACCAATAGGGGTAACAGATTGTTCTTGAATGTGGATCCCACCAGCGGAACCCTTCTGCTTGCGTTTTGACTTGGAGGTCTGAGCGTCACTAGGAGCAGAAGCCTTGAGCTTGGTCGCGGCTTTCTTGGTACGGCCCTTACCTTTTACAGCAGGGATCGGGAGCTCGTCTATGGTTTCGTCGTCGAAGGAGTCTTCGGAGCTATCCAGGTTGGGAAGATTTGAGAGGAAGTTCTTGTCTGAAGAGAATAAGCATTAAAACATTAGTACGCAAAGGTTATAAGAAATACAAAGAGCAGAAATACTCGCGACTATCAAAATACCATAGTGATGTTCAAGACTTAAGCCCCGTTGGGCCAACACTTCGGGAGTGATGCATTTCGCGAAGATACGCTTGGATGAGGGGTCCGGAAAATCATGGTACTTCGCCAAGAGACCATCCTTTTTGGCTTGAGACCAGTTCCCGGGCTTAGGCTGAGCGGCGGTCTCCGCGATCTTAATGGAGAACCCTGAGTTCGGCGGAGGCCGAATAAGGAACCAATCGGATTTCTACTTGGTGATCCGAGGAGGAGCATCCCATTCAGTTTCCCCAAGCTTAAAAGTCGTAAACATCCCTTCTTCGTCGGGAGCCTTGCGCGATTTGAACATGAGGAAGAAGTGACAAGGATTGGGTTTCACACCTATATCCTGACATCTAATCGTATAAATGACGACGATGCGCCAGAAGTTGGGATGCATCTGGGCAGGGTTGTAGCCTAATTGCTTCATGAGCTTCCGAGCAAAGCTCGTAAGAGGAAGTCTAAAGCCCGCCTCAAGAGAAGAACGACTAATCGCGAAGAAAGATCCATATTCATCGAGAGAAGTGCCTCCGGAAGATGGCAATGCGAGAATGGTACCCTCCGGGAACGGATAAGCATCAGCTATGGCCCTAAGGTCGCGCAATTGAAGTTTAGTGGGAAGAGCAGTGAACTTATTGCCGAGATTCCTGGCTTTAGAAAAAAGAACGCGACGAGTCAAGATCTGTACACGACTCGCGGGTTTAGTGGGCCATTCATCAATCTCTAGGCGGGGAAGATCACCCTGCCAGGTATAATAACCCCTCTCATCTCCAAAGCCGAAGTCCTCGTCTTCGGGATTCTGAATAGGAGGAGAATTATTACTGCTCCCCGCGTCGGGTCGCGATGTAGAGGGACACGCGACGCCCTTATTTCTCGAAGAATGGCATGTGCAATGATGAGAAAAGAAGATGGAATTTAGTTCTCCAGGGCAGGAATACGAAATGCAAGGGTGAATAATGAGCCTCGCGAGCCATAAAGTGAAAAACAAAGAAATCCCTGGAAAACAGAAAAAGAAAGATCTGAGAAGAAGTCGAGGAGGCACGAGGACGAACACCAAAAGGATGAACGCCAGATATGAAGAACTAAAAGAATCGAAAATCGAAAGCTTGAATGGTCTCAAATAGGAAACGACAAGGAAGGTTAGGGTTTGGAAAGGAAAAGGGGCGGCGCCACCCATAGAAAGGCCGATAAAGGAGGCGGAGAGGCTTGACGGACCACCGAGAAGGTTCAAATCAAAAGCTTCGAAGGCGAGCAACAATGGCGGAAATGTAAAAATTAAGGGCAAACACAGTAATAGAATGAAATACGACATAAGAGGGATTATAAGCGAAACATACCTGCCATTTGCAGTTTATTTGCTTGATCAGATGAGGAGAAAAGAGGTCTTGACAATAATTATTTTGGAGGCTTTTACAGAGATTTACGAAGAAGACGAAGTGGAGAAGAAGAGAAAAATACGATTCGAATGATTTATATAGGAAAGAGAGAAGAGCCAGTTGTTTGACACGTGTCACAAGATGTCAGAGCGCGGGAGACGAAGCGTCACTTATTTAAAATTCGAAATTCAAAACAAGAACGATGTGAAGTAAGCGTCGCGAGCAAAATCAAGTAAAGAATCCCCAGAACGTAGCCTGAGACCCCGGTTTCAAGAAAGACTACCCAAGCCTTGCTCTCGCGAAGAACAAGGACTCGGGGGGCTGGATGTTGGACCCGGTTCTCAGGTCATGAGCCAAACAGGCTCGCGACGGCCCAAAGTGTAACAAAGGCCCAAACGTCATTGATAGACTCGGTAGAATGAGGCCCAATAAGCAATGAGAGAGATCGGATAAAGTGGGGCCCGCGACCTAGGTATAAAGAGTAACGGAAAGGAGAGAGAAAGCATCTTTTTGGGCATCAGGAGCATTTTACCCCTTGAGCAAGAGAGAAAACACAGGAGGCGGAACTTCCTTCTCGGATTCGTCTTCTTCTTCCCCGATTCATCTCTGTTCATAGAGAATCGAATGATCGATACATGGATTATGACTCTCGGTATCGTATTCGTGCTCTTGATATGAGAATTGTCGCGTTTGGTTAAGATTTGTTGTTTATTGTTCCATTGATCTGGGTCGTGAGGTTTCATGGCTTGAGAGTGTGTTTTGATTGTTGTTTTCCTTCTCTTTGGTCATTATTTGGTGTTATTGAGCTCGTTACTCTTATTTGGTCGTGATCAGTACTGACTTGGGCGTCAGAGAACCAAATCTGGGGGTCAATCCTTCCTGTTTGGTTGCGCAGGTACTTTGGAGCTCAAGAACACGAGGAACGACGTAAAAAGGCGAGTTTTGATCCAAAAGAAGATGAAATTCAAGTTGTTGATCCAGTTGGCATAAGGGAGGACTCCAGCAGATTGAAGATTTTAGTTGGCCAGACCTCGCGAGGTGTTGATTGCGAGGTCGCAAACACCTGGGCTCCAACACGATCAAATTCGCAAAGAGGATAGATCCATCTTATCATGCATACACAGCCAGGAACCCTGTTAGTGGTTACAACTTACAAGACATACTTCACAAACAATCATTTTATTCCCTAAATGTTAATTATTTGACAAAAATATGATCATATTGAAGGCAAGTATAATTATTGTTCACCTAACTATGAAAACTAGTCCTAAATTAAACTTGTAGTATGCCCCATCTCAGCATGTCTTGTCATTCGCATAATTTCACCGACCTAATAATGAACTTACATGAGTTGGTTAAACAGTTTGCCCAAAATTTGTATGGATGCAAAAGCCAAGAAATTAAAAAATTAACCTCAAATTAGACATTTTAGGGCCAGATGTCATCTTCTTATTGGGCTTGGCCCAGTTAGAATGGGCCAAAATTTTGGGCTTTGCTAAAGGCAAATCCTAAGACCAAGATGTAGTAAAAAGGAATTCAAATCACAAAATTACATCAAGTGGTTTTAGCTAGAAAGCTAATCTAAGAGTGATCTATAGAGTGCAAGTTGTATCAACCTCATTATGATTTTCAAATATTAATGTCAAGAATCGATGCCCATGTTGTAGTCTCGACTCTCGAGTGAATTATCTTCCACTTGCTAGAGGCAAAAACCTTCACATCCAATCTGATCTCATTAACACAAAAAGTTGGTTCCGACTTGATCTCCCGAGAAATAAGATGGTTTCTGGATGCGCAAATATGATAGATGTAGGCTGAGAAGGTTGCACATCAGATTTGGCCTTCAGAGCTCTTGAGGTGAGATGGCTTGCCGAGCCATGTGAGCCATTGCCTTGTGCTTGTGAATTGTCGATTGAGCTTGGTCCATCTTAGGACTCTTGTGAGCACTTGATTGTTGAAGTTGCATTGGTGAAAGTGGTGGTCCTCTTTTTCCGGGTGAGAGTTGCATAAAACGCACATGGATCCGGAAGTAGAGATGCCCCATCTTTAGAGACGCTTGTGTCCAGTCAGCCAAGTAGTGAAACTACATCTAGATATGTTAAGCTTATCCCAAATGCCTCTACACCACAAAGCATCACTCTTGTCCAGTCGGAGAGACAAATAAACTACATCTCTCTTTCTGCGTGTTTCCTTTTTTCTTTTCTCACATCGAGGATATGAGCCTATCATTTCCTATTTCATTCATTACACTTCAAACTCACATAACATGGGCTAAAATAACTCACATAATGTGTAAATTAACATTATTAAACTAGAGAAAACTAAAAAAAAATCATACGGCCATTTCCGTGAGCAGGCCCGGACATAAGCATGTTAAGAATGGGCTACTGAACAGGGCCCCCAAAATTTTAGGGCCCAAATATACAAATTTTACATAGGCCATTAAAAAAAGAAAATTAAAAAAAGCCAACCCTTCTTTACAGTAGCCGTATATGCTGCTATCTACCCTCTTCCTCAATCAATTCCTTCCTCATTCAATTCCTTCCATAATCACATAATTTCCTCCATTTTTTCATTCCCAATTTTTCTTCAATTAAAATCTTTCCCTTTCCAATATTGAACGTTTGATTTTTCCAACCACAAAAATTACAGCTACAAATCCTACAATGATTCCACATATGAATTGCAATTTTTGTGTTCCTCAGTTAGGGTTTTATTTGACTTGTTCGTTCATCAAACCTTTCCAACGAAATTCTCAAATCAAGCAAGCAGATTTCAGATTTGTGCATCTAGGTTCTGCAATCTCAGATCTGAAGTTCTTCTCAAGTTCTCAACACGAAGTGTTTGTATTGGCTGAGTGTATAGGCCCCCTTTTGCTTCAATTTAAGGTTTGGTTAATTATCCATTATCTAGTTATTCTACTAGTTCTATTTTGTTCATTTCGTCTTGATTTAGTTTTGAGAGATTGAACATTGGGTATTATTTTAATGTCTTCCTTCTCTGTTTTTTTGAGACTTTGAGTATTGTACCTTTATTTGTCTTGTGTTGATTAACTGAGTCTGATTTACACTTTTACAGTGTGGTGGAAAAGCTCCAGGAGATACAATAGCTTGTAACAGTGAGCATACAACAATAAGTCATTAGTCATCATCCTAATATCCAGGTTGTTTTGTTACTTGTTAGTTATTTTATTTCATTGTTTTTTGTTTGTGTCGCATCAACCGGTCTTTTATCCTTAGCGCTTACATTAGATACTAATGTAAGCGCCGTCTCCGGAGAGACCGCCTCTGTCATGTCGTCTCCTCCTTCTGATCGTCGGAGAAGTCGAATGTGGAGTATGAGAGACTAGAGCAATTGAGTTCCGTGCCGTCTCCGGAGAGACCGCCTCTGTCATGTCGTCTCCGGCTAGATCGTCATGGCAGTTAGATCATTGGAGTTCAAAGAGGGCATGAAGTCGCCATGGAAGGACGTTGGAGGCGGAATGAAGGATTATTGAGTCAGTGGAGGAAGGATACAGAAGATCATGAGTACGGAGTAGTAATGGCGTCTTGTTTTGGGAATTTGACTGAATTGCTTTGGAAAGGAATATCTTCAAATCCCCCGATTTCAGGATTTGCTTTGTTAGAAAAGGAATATGATATGGGCAACCCTATATTAAAAGCGTACAACCCAATTCAAGTGATCTCATCCATTTATTTTTTTAGAATTCTAGGGCTCTAATTAGTCCACTCGTTACACCGTAAAAGACTGTTACACTAGAACCCAAATATATATATATATAGGCTTAACTTAATTTTTTATAAGCATAAATTCACCTTCCTCCATTAGAGAGGACTGCTGGGACCTCCACGGAAGAATCTTTTGATGAATTTGATGAGATATATTCCAACCTGAAGCGCAAGCACGTCAATTTAAAGAAAATGCAACATTTCTAGGATTAATTTGATTATTTTTTGTGTGCAAATTTCGCGCATGACGTGAGAATAAAGCTAGTGAGTTAATTAGAAGCATATGATTGAAGTTGAGGAGGTTGTTGGCGGAGAGTATCGCCGATGCCAAGAACATCAAGAGACTTCCAAAGATTATGCCATGTTGTGAATGCATAGCCAGCACTTCTTAGATCTTCTGCTCTTTCCAACACTAAACTTCTCTACCCCAACCTAAATCCAAATTCATTAATACCCAAAGCGAAAATCATACTAATATGCATACTAACATTACATACCTGTGAAGTCCTAAAGCAGTTGCAAGGCCTGACATTCCAGCACCAATTATAACAATTTCCTCTTGCATTTCCATCTCCATATGCCTCTCAGCCTCTCGTTTGGTAACTTAGATTTTAGATACAACAACTATATACTCCCTCCGTATGTTTGAGCATAGATTTATACATAATATAAGTGGGCCATACAATTCAAGCGTGTACGTCGTCTTCTCATCATGCAGTAATAATTTATTTTACAGACGTATAATTAGAGGAAATTTTCGGTCCAAATAACTCTTAACATAAAAAAAAGCAAATAGATCGCATTTAGAGATTACATGTCAATGTTTATACTCTGTATGATAATGTTCATAATCTGGACCATAAAAAAATTTGAACGTTTTCAGTGTTGTTTTTTGTTTTTTTCTCAAAATGACCTCATAAGGCTGTGTTCGGCAGCACCATCATGATTAATTATAATCTATTATAATAACTTATCATTCCTAATCCATGTTTGGCTAAATTGACAAATAAACCATTTTCACAAAATGCATCTAGTTGTAATTTGCTACTACGTATCATTCTAGACTCTTCCTTTTGAGACAAATAATCCATTTCCAATTATAATCCCCTTATAAGCCATTATTTTTCACCACCGAACACAGCCTAAGTAGTACAACCAACTAACTTTTCGTTAGGTAAGAAAAATCTTCTAGAGCAATAATTGATCATCCACATATTGATCATAGATTTGAAATAAGTTTGCAAATAAAACTCTACTATAGAGCACACATTGCAAAACCTAATATAGAGCTGGCCCTCAACTCATTATAGGTTAGCTTATATCTATAGAGTACGCTTTAAAAAAAACAGATCTTAGAACAATTACTTTGTTGACTTTATTTTATAAAAAAAATCTTAATATCATAAGTAATATATTTGCATTAACATAATGAGAGAGGATTCAGTAAGAAATAAGTTAAGTACAAAAGTGAGAAGTTTTCGCGTTCACAAATTACACTTTAATGTTTATATTCGGGAAGTTAATGTTCCTAATCTAGGCGGGAACCATTCGTACCGTAAGATTTGTTCAAACCTTTTTCAACATTATTTTATATAATTCAAAACGTTAAAAATAGTTAACTAAACAACTAACTTCAATGCATTGTACGTACTTTTCATTCCAAGTAAATGTTTCTTTTAGAAATCGAAAGACCACGTATCCATTTTGGTTACCATACAAAATCTGAACAACTTGCCACTGGAAAAATTACATGTATATCAGGGATATTACATTGATGCTCAAAAAGAGAAAGTAAGAGTTAATATATGGTCGCTCTCACTGACACGTTGTACAAATCTTGCTCCATAGCTCTCCGTAGAGTTAAGATGGGTTCATCAAAACCCCGAGAATGATCGACCAATGTACTCTCAAATGACCCACAACGAATAT
The DNA here is from genome assembly GCA_029168935.1 of Oxyria digyna. Classification (NCBI taxonomy): domain Eukaryota; kingdom Viridiplantae; phylum Streptophyta; class Magnoliopsida; order Caryophyllales; family Polygonaceae; genus Oxyria; species Oxyria digyna. The sequence goes on along the minus strand of JAPVLV010000010.1, from coordinate 7,490,240 downwards.
AAAGATAACCAAATAGAAAAAATATAATAGTAGTAAAAACAGGAACACAAATTCACAATATAATAGTAATAAAAACAGGAACACAAATTCACCTCAAATCAATCCATCTAACGGTAAATTATTTCTCTGCATATAGAACTATTTTGAGCCACCATAGACAAGAAATACCTAAATCAACCTCACAAAAGAAACAGGAAATACAAAGAGCATCAAATCCCCAAACAACCTTAACACAGATTGTATAGAGAAAATACATGCGAGGAATCGAGCGGTGAAAACACTTCGTGTAAAATGTTACAAGACAAAAAGATTATCATAAATATGATACAACTAAACCAGGTACGGATTGAGCATTCAGTTCTCGACCTACTATTGAGCTGCCGACGGTGCAAACAGTGTCATGGAGCAGCTCCTTCCTTCACATTTGCTAGCAAAACAAATCTGAACAAGGTGATAAAAAAAAGATCAAATACCGAAAACCACCCTTAAAAAGTATCGATTTGCTCAAAATTACCCCTTAAAAATTATTTTTGAGAAAATCACCCGTAAACATAGTCCGTTAGCCAAGAACCAGCCCCTCCGTTATAATTCTGTTAGTTTGATTAAAGGAATTGGTGAAAGAGAAGGCGGTGGAGATAGAGGCGTCGAATTCCGACCTCGTGGAGGGCGACATGGAGATTGCGGATGCAGGGAGGAGAGGGCGGCGACGTTACCAAGGACATCGGAACCAATGGAGATGCGAGCACCGAGGTAGATACACTTTATTCCTATATGCCTCACTCAGGGGCGGAGCCACGTAGTGCCCAGAGGGCGCTGAAGCACCCGCTGAGATTATAAAATTCCATCATAGTATAGGATTATCACTAAGACATTGTAGCCCAGCGGGGGAGTTAATGCATTTTGTCAAACTGGGCACGGTTCGAATCCCATTGCAGTCTCATACGGAGTTCAATTTTTATCTTTCTTCTTTGTTATTCTCTTATCATCTCTTTTTTATTCTTTTACCAATATTGTTATAGAAATTCGTTAGTAAATCTTTTGCATTTTTTATCCTGATCATTTTTTTTGTACTAGTATATAATTTTATAAAAAAAAATTAATTCTAATCTTATTATTTGAAGTGAGGTTACTATTAATTCTTAATACCAATTTTAGATATATAAAATTAATATATACCTAGTTTTTACCACAAAATTTAACGTATTTGTGGAGAAGAATTTTACACATTTACACAATTTTGATTCACTAAATGTATAATCATATGGTTTAATTTTAAGGGAAAATGTCGGGTGAGAATAACTTTTAAAATACGAACGTGAGAATGGCGCACATTAGTAGTAAATTGATGTACATTTAGTACTAATTTGGTGCACATTCGTTGACAAACTTAAAAACATTCAAAATATTCATTTTTTAAAGAGCATTTATTGAGAAACTGAAGAACATTCAAGTAAAAATTGTATATGTGCATCACTTTTTCAAAGGATGTGCATCAAAAAATTTGATGCACATTTAAATATATTTTGATGCACATTAGTCATTCGCACGTTCTCATTTTAAAAATTGTTCTCACCGAAACCGCACCCTAATTATAAACCCTCATTCTCGCACGATTTAGCCCCCGCTAAAAGAAAATCCTGGCTGCGCCACTAGCCTCACTTTCCTACAACCTGAAGTATAAGGTGAACTTCCCTCTTGAAATCGACCTTAACTCTTCGTTCGCTTCAAGCCCGATTCCCTTGTGTTAACAAGTGATCATTTAGCAATCATCCCAGTTTGATGCATGATTAATTACCAGGAAAAAAGAAAGAATAATACCCGATTTTCTATCCGTCGTTCTTGCCGACAAGGATCTTTTTCTGGTTTTGTTTGTGAGTGATAAGATGTTGCTCAATTCTTAGGGATCCGTCTCTCCAATCCTTCCACCTCATTAAATGATGCTCTATGTCGTAAGGAATTTCCTGCAATATTTATTATAGGATAAATTGTAGAGTTGCTTGCTAATCATAATGATTATGATTACGATAGCATAAACTGTGATGAAAATGGTGCAGCAACTTTTCTCGAATAGCTTCCAAGGAGGTGTTTTTCATAACTTCTTCATCCCATGGTCAGTTTGACAGCCTAAAAAATGCAAAGGAGACAGAAAATATATAGCAGAATCACCCTGGCTGAAGCAACATGAACTATTATACAAAACACCATATAGTGTTGGAACTGATTTTTGACTGGACTTTCGGGCACTTTTCCGGTGGGTTGCGGTCACCGGTTGTGCCGAATTATGGGAGCGTTGACTTCGTCTCCGCGAGGACTACGTCGTAGTTAGACCTGGCCAAACTAGGGCCGGCCCACCCGGCCCTCCCAGCCCGCCCTAAAATTTGGGAGGATACGGGTAAGGGATTTTACCGATAAGGGCCGGCCCTACCCGACCCTTTTTTAAGTGGGAGGATATGGTATTGGATTAGGGCCCTGAGGGCCGGCCCTACCCGGCCCATATTATATATGATGAAGATGGATCAGATGCGAGAATTATTACCACGACATAATTTTTTTTATTAGGTGTTTTTGGATTTTTTTGTTGAATTCGGTTATGAGGATTGTTATGTAAGCATGCATTTTGGACCTTTTTAGTTTTTAGCATGCGTTTTTGGTTGGTGAATTGTTTGTAAGCACTAAATTGGTTTTGAATGTTTTAGTAACACGGTTTAGCACGGTTTTTGATATTTAATTTCTCTGTGTAAGTAGTTGAGGGCCCTAATGAGAGGATATGGGTAGTAGAATTGTCCCATTTTAAATGGGAGGGCTTGGCCCGGCCCGGCTAAATGGTTAGAATTTGGAATTAGGCTCTGCCCTGGCCCGGCCCAAGCCCTAGTTTGACCAGGTCTAGTCGTAGTGTACTCACACGTCAAAATCGGGTTCCGTTTGAATGAGAAATGAAGGCTCAAAGTTGGTTGCTTGTCTAAGTACATAGAACAATTTTGTGAGCTGAATTTGATTTGGGGTTTTGTTCCACATCGAAAATTGGGGTAGAAGTTGAAGGGTTTATATAACTCAAACCCCATACCATTGGTAAGACCTTGGGAGAGGTATGGAGAGAGGACCCGGGGGGCCCTCACGCGGTCCGTCCGTCCGGTCCGTGGTCCACGGACCGCGGCCCAATCAGCAGCTTAGCTTCTCTTTTTGAAGTGGGCTGGATCTGGAAGTTTTGGGCTTCCAGATTTTGGACTGCCTCGTTGGGGACGCCCAACTGAGTCAGCGCAACTGCTTCCATGATTTTTTCCACTTCCCCACATCTGCCTCCACTATCTCCTCCTCTAACAAACCGAGAATCTCTATTTAAGAGAGTTCTGGTTCTCATTCTCTGCATCCGTAAATCACAGCAATCCTCTCTTCTCTTCTTCTTCTTCTTCTCTGAGAGTACAACACAGATCTGGTTCGTTGGCTTCTGATTTTGATTGTGCAAACCAGAAGAACTCGCAGTTGTATCCTGGGATTCTCAACGTCGGTAACCGTCACATATACGGGGCGTTACAGAATTAAGGATAGAGATTCAATCTCGCCTCTGCGTACCAGTTTTGTTACAAAGCTTAAACTTCTACCTTAATTTTGTATTTACATTTATTCCTTACAGATTGTTATTCTCGCAGAATACAGATCTTACAATCTTAATTCTGTACAATTTTATCCTGTCGTTAACAATCTGTTTGAGTTTTAAAGGAACAGAAAGTTTCATTTCGAAGAAAATTGTCTGGACTGCGTACAATTTCGGATCTGTGCTCAGATTCGAGTAAAAAACGAAAATTATTTTTCAAAAATTCTGAGGTTGCTGTTGCATTACAGAACCAAAAAACTGTGTTTACAGTTCACAGAATCTGTGTTTTACAGTTCGCAGTTTTCAAATCTATTTTACAGATTCGTGATTTCTGGAATTTTTTACAGTTCGCAGAATTTCAGTTCTGTTTTATAGATTCGTAAATTTCTGGTTTTGAGTTTACAAATTCGCAGATTTCTTGTTCTGTTTTTTACAGTTCGCAGATTTCCGGTTTCTGCGTTTACAGATTCGCAGATTTCTGGTTCTGTTTTTTACAGTTCGCAGATTTCTGGTTTCTACATTTACAAATTCGCAGATTTTGGTTCTGTTTTATTTTACAGTTCGCAGATTTCTGGTTTCTGCATTTACATATTTGCAGATTTCTGGTTCTGTTTTTTACAGTTCACAGATTTCTGGTTTCTGCATTACAGATTCGCAGATTTTGGTTCTGTTTTTTACAGTTCGCAGATTTCCGGTTTCTGCATTTACAGTTTACAGAAAAACTGTGTTTATTTTTCAGATTTCAAAAATCTGTATTGCAGAGTTACTTCTAATTCATACTAATATTTTTTTGTTTTACTGAACAGATACAATGACTAACGGAAATAAGAAAACTACTGTTGCTGACGCTGCCAAGGCCACTGGGTCGCCCCGAATTCAGTTTGGGACAATGCCTCTCGGTCTGGGTCATATAACTGACAGGGGTCTAGCTGAGAACAGTTCGGGTCATGAGAGTCCAGCTAAGAAGAGTCTGATCGAGGAGACCCCCCGGTCGTCCAAGTGGATCTGCCACAAGTGTCTCTTCATCCGGCTGAAACGAGTCATCTGGCTCAAGCTCTTCATCTGGGTCAGACGAGTCATCCGGGTCAAATAACTCATCCGGGTCAAACGAGTCATCCTATGGACCTGTCTGATGTTCAGTTGCCTCATGTGCATGTTCCCTACAGGCCTTATGTGACAACTATGCCGAACACGATCCATGCTGGGGTCCTGCCGGACAAATTTGACAGGAAAGGGTTCAGAATATGGTCTCAGAAGATGAAGTTCTTCCTGAGCATGATGAATCTTGACAGGTTCTTGACAGAGGAGAGACCTAGGTTCTCCCCACATAACACTGACGCCCTAGCTGATTGGGTGAAAGGGGACTATGCATGCAGAGGTTATGTTACTCATCGCATGATTGACTCGTTGTACAAGGTCTACTGTAACCATGATACCGCTAAGGAATTATGGGACACTCTGACAAAGAAGTACAAGACGCAGGATGCTGGCTCCAAGAAAGCGGCAGTAGTAAAGTTTTTGAACTACAAAATGGTAGATTCAAAGTCGGTCGTGGAACAGGTTGAAGAACTACAACTGATCGTCCATGAAGTGATCTCCGAAGGAATGCCCACTTGTGAGGCGTTCCAGGTAGGTGCCATCATTGAGAAGCTTCCTACATCATGGGAGCAGTTCAAGGTCTACTTGTTGCTGAAGCAAAAGGCAATGAGGGTTGAAGACTTGATCGTGAGGCTTCGGGTCGAGGAGAACAATAAGAGGGCCAATGGAGTTGGACCTTCTAACAAGGCAAACCTGGCTGAGCATAGGGACAAGGGGAAGAACAAGAAGTTTCAACCTCAAAACACCACAAACTTTAAGAAGCAAGGAGCCAAGAAGTTCAGTGGAAAGTGCCACAAGTGCGAAAAGATTGGGCACAAGGCAGATGAGTGTCGCAGCAAGCCCGACAACAGAAGAGACAAAGGGAAGAAGTCTCAAGCCAATTTAGCTGAAAACTCGCTGACAGCAGACGACCTGTGTGCGGTGACTGAAGTGAATTTGGTTGGGAGAAACCCAAAGGAGTGGTGGTACGATACAGGTGCCACTAGACACATCTGCTCGGATAAGGGACTGTTTACCACTTATCAGAAGAGCCGAACAGAGGAGAAACTCTTCATGGGGAACTCTGCGACATCAAAGGTTGAAGGTATTGGGAAGATCGTGCTCAAGATGACTTATGAGAAGGAGCTGACTCTCAACAATGTGCTTCATGTGCCAGACATTCGAAAGAATCTGATTTCAGGGACTCTTCTCAACAAGAATGGGTTTTGTATCAAGTTTGTGTCTGACAAGTTAGTTCTTTCTAAGAATGGGATTTATGTAGGGAAGGGTTATGTGAAGGATGGGCTGATCAAAATGAATGTAATGACACTCCTTACGAAAAAGATTGTAACTGATGGTTCAGTGAATGAGAATAATCCTATTGCTTATGTCGTTGAGTCTTTTAATATTTGGCATGAAAGATTGGGACATGTTAATTATAAATCTATAAGTAGACTAATAAGTATGAACATGATTCCAAAATGCAAAACAAGTAAAGACAAATGTGAAGTATGCGTACAAGCGAAACTCACAAAAACGCCATCACCCCATGTAGAGAGAACAACCGAACCTCTAGGACTAATTCACACTGATTTATGTGATTTAAAGTTTGTGCAAACTAGAGGCGGTGAGAAGTACTTTGTGACCTTCATAGACGATTGCACACAATATTGTTATGTATATCTGTTACATAGCAAAGATGAAACTTTGGAAAAGTTTAAAGAATACAAGTTGGAAGTTGAGAACCAACTTAGTAAAAAGATTAAAATGATCCGAAGTGATAGAGGAGGCGAGTATAGTGAACCGTTTAATGCATTATGTAGAGAACATGGAATTGTTCATCAAACTACTGCGCCTTACTCACCTGAATCTAACGGGGTTGCGGAACGAAAGAACCGAACTCTCAAAGAAATGATGAATGCAATGCTGGAAGAATCTGGGTTACCCCAGAACATGTGGGGGGAAGCGTTGCTAACCTCCAACTACATTCTCAACAAAATACCGCATAAGGTGATTGGAAAGACTCCTTATGAGTTGTGGAAAGGTAATGTACCTTCGTACAAATACCTCAAAGTGTGGGGGTGCCTAGCAAAAGTGGCGGTGCCACCCCCTAAGAAGGTCTCAATAGGACCAAAAACCGTTGATTGTATCTTCATCTGGTATGCACACAATAGTAGTGCGTATCGTTTCTTGGTATACAAGTCTGATATACCAGATATACATGCAAATACAATAATGGAATCAAGAAATGCATCCTTCTTCGAAAACATGTTTCCATGTAGGATAAAGAAAATCCGAAACGGACTCGTGAAGAAGGTGAAGCAAGCACTTCTGTTCAACCAACAGAAGAGGACAATGATGAACCTAGACGTAGCAAAAGAGCTAGAAAGGAAAAATCATTCGGTCCTGATTTTGAAATGGCTTATCTTTTGGAAAATGAACCTAGAACATTCAAAGAAGCCATGTCAACACCAGATGCACCTACTTGGAAGGAAGCGGTGAAAAGTGAAATCGATTCCATTATGCAAAATCATACATGGGAGTTAGCTGAGTTGGCATCAGGCTCGAAAGCTCTTGGAAGCAAATGGATTTTCAAAAGAAAATTGAAAACCGATGGCTCGATAGACAAGTACAAGGCTAGGCTTGTGGTGCAAGGATTTAGGCAAGAAGAAGGCTTGGATTTCTTTGACACCTATTCTCCAGTAACGAGAATAACTTCAATAAGAATGCTAATAGCCATTGCAGCTATACGCAATCTAGATATACATCAAATGGATGTAAAAACAGCTTTTCTGAATGGAGAGCTAGAAGAGGAAATTTATATGAAACAACCTAAGGGTTATGTTGTCCCTGGACAGGAACACAAAGTGTGTAGACTTGTGAAATCCTTATATGGACTAAAGCAATCTCCTAAGCAGTGGCACGAAAAATTTGACCAAGTAATGATGTCAAATGGTTTCAAAATAAATGAATGTGACAAGTGTATCTATGTCAAGGAAACTGCAAAAGGATACATTCTGTTGTGCCTATATGTGGATGACATACTCATCATAGGTAACAACAATGACATGATCAAACAAACCAAGAACATGCTTAATGGAAAGTTTGACATGAAAGACTTGGGACTAGCGGATGTGATCTTAGGGATCAAAATATTTAGACATTCATAAGGAATAGTCTTGTCTCAACAACATTACGCCGAGGTGGTACTTGAACGATTCAAGAACTATTCAAATGGGATTGCAAAAAGTCTGGTGGACCCGCATCTCAAACTGAAGAAAAACTCGGGTAATGGCATATCACAGTTAGAGTATGCTCGTGTGATAGGAAGTCTTATGTACTTGACAAATTGTACAAGACCAGACTTAGCAGATGCTGTCAACGTACTGAGTAGATATACCAGTAATCCAGGACACAATCACTGGAAAGCAATAACTCGAGTATTGAACTACTTGCGACATACTCGGAGTTACGGGCTGCACTATGGAAGATATCCAGCCACTCTGGAAGGCTATAGCGATGCTAACTGGATATCAGATTCAAAGAACTCAAAATCCACCAGTGGGTATGTGTTTACGCTGGGTGGTGCAGTTGTATCATGGAAATCCTCAAAACAAACGTTATTGGCCAGATCCACAATGGAATCTGAGTTCATTGCTTTAGACAAAGCAGCTGAAGAAGCAAAATGGCTTCGAAACTTTATGGAGGATATTCCTTTGTGGGAAAAACCAGTGCCAACTTTAGGTGTACACTGTGATAGTCAATCGGCTATCTCTCGGGCACTGAACACAATATATAATGGTAAGTCTCGCCACATAAGACGAAATAAAACCATAAGACAATTGCTCTCAACTGGTGTAATCTCAATAGATTATATCAAGTCAGCTGACAACCTAGCAGATCCGTTCACTAAGGGATTGTCAAGAGAGCAAGTTGTAAAGTCATCTAGAGGAATGGGTTTAAAGCCTATGACTAAAGAGGATGCTTGATGGCAACCCTACCTAAGTGATTGGACATCCCAAGAAATAGGTTCAAGGGGAAAACAAATTCAAGTCGAATCTAGAGAGCACTTGGAGATATTATATCTTCTTCCCCAGTTCCTAGGATGATAAAAGTGCAATGGCAAAGTAGAGGTTAAGCATTTGCTTTTAATGATTCCATAAACTTTGAAGAACAAAGTAGGGTATAAGCAATACTATTTATGGTCAATCACCTTATGAGTGTGAAATGGGGCCGTTTCTAGGAGAAAGAAGAGAGGTTGTTTTCTCCAAGTTCACTCATGAATAACCAGGGATGTTCACGGCCAAAATGAACACAATCAGAGAACCTAGTTCTGTGAGAAGATGAAACTGTGTGATAGTTATTGTCTAGGTTTACGTCAAAGCCCGGGTGGTTCAAGACATCATGTTCACTACCTGGTCGAGTAAATCCGATAGCTACTCACAATGGGTGGTTCAAGGCTGAAAAACGCCACCAACTCAGATGCAGTGATTCTTTGCCCGTACTCTCAAAAATTTTGTCTGTCTTGTCTAAGCACGTGTAATAGAATCATTTCTATTCATGTGGGGGATTGTTGGAACTGATTTTTGACTGGACTTCCGGGCACTTTTCCGGTGGGCTGCGGTCACCGGTTGTGCCGGATTATGAGAGCGTTGGCTTCGTCTCCGCGAGCACTACGTCGTAGTGTACTCACAAGTCAAAATCGGGTTCCGTTTGAATGAGAAATGAAGGCTCAAAGTTGGTTGCTTGCTTGTCTAAGTACATAGAACAATTTTGTGAGCTGAATTTGATTTGGGGTTTTGTCCCACATCGAAAATTGGGGTAGAAGTTGAAGGGTTTATATAACCCAAACCTCATACCCTTGGTAAGACCTTGGGAGAGGTATGGAGAGAGGACCCGGGGGGGCCTCGCGCGGTCCGTCCGTCCGGTCCGTGGTCCGTGGCCCGTGGCCCGTGGCCCGTGGCCCGTGGCCCGTGGACTTGTGGTCTTGTGGAATGGGCTGTAGGCCCAAGCAGCTTAGCTTCTCTTTTTGAAGTGGGCTGGATCTGGAAGTTTTGGGCTTCCAGATTTTGGACTGCCTCGTTGGGGACGCCCAACTGAGTCAGCGCAACTGCTTCCACGATTTTTTCCACTTCCCCACATCTGCCTCCACTATCTCCTCCTCTAACAAACCGAGAATCTCTATTTAAGAGAGTTCTGGTTCTCATTCTCTGCATCCGTAAATCACAGCAATCCTCTCTTCTCTTCTTCTTCTTCTTCTTCTCTGAGAGTACAACACAGATCTGGTTCGTTGGCTTCTGATTTTGATTGTGCAAACCAGAAGAACTCGCAGTTGTATCCTGGGATTCTCAACGTCGGTAACCGTCACATATACGGGGCGTTACAGAATTAAGGATAGAGATTCAATCTCGCCTCTGCGTACCAGCTTCGTAACAAAGCTTCGGTAAACTTCTACCTTAATTCTGTTCTTAAATTTATTCCTTAAAGATTGTTATTCTCGCGGAATACAGGTCTTACAAATAGGACGTTTTCTCCACACTAATATTTGAATTTATTCTTTTGTTGATCTTAAAATAACTATCATGATACATGTAAACTTGAAGAACTGAAAGTTAAACCATCAGGCAACAATTTTGGTGAGCAGTAAACCATGGTCTAATAACTGTCCATATTCCTCTCCCCACATTCAGTAACCACCCACCAAAATTGTTGCACGTTGAAACTTCTCTATGATGGCTAGAGCAGTATAAAATTGAACGTGTTTTCATCTTCTGATTTAACGGTTCACTGAGCCTACTCTCATCAAGAAAAACACCATCTAAATTGAGAAGGAGGGTTTGGAAACTGAGAATCAGGGCATAAGGAATTGACAAGAAGAAAAGACAGATCAATCTACAAACTCAAAAACAATGACTGAAGGTAATTAAATTGATTCCGCTTTATCGCTTCCGCTTACAGTATATGTTCATATGGTAGAGAGCATAATTAAGATTGTATAATTAAAGTCTAACATTTGGTATCAAAGCCGGTTATTATCTCTGTCGTGCTTTAAGATCGTGCTTAGTTGAAATTCTCGTTTATTGTTTAGTGAATTTCAATCAATTGCTGCTTTAAGATCCGGTTATTATCTCTGCCTATACGTCCTTGAATTTTTTTAGACGTTGAATATAGGTTTGATGATGTACAGTGTACGTATGATTCTTTGAATTAAAATTTTGATTGCTGATGTTTTGTTCGGTGACTTTTGGTCAAATTTTGATACAAATTTTGATTTGTTCGGTGACTTTTGGTCAAATTGTGATACAAATTTTGATACATCAAAACTTTAATTATTCCGTACATGTAGCATGGCAATCTGAAAGAATATAGGAAAAAGAGCCGCGCAATTACGCTGGGTTCTAAATGCAATTTAGTATGCAGTGAGTTTGAATTGACTCGGTTAGCTAGCTGATCTACGACCACCCTTTCGCTACCGTCCTAAGGTTCAACCAAGCGTTAGTTTGCTTTAACAAGATTTCACTTCAGTGAACCCGACGCGAAGTTTTGAAACCTGAGCGTAGCTATGTCACGTGAAGAACCTCTGCTTCCTCTTTTAGACACCTTCTCTGATTATTTTCCAGAGCACAAGAGCTAGGGTAAATAGATAGCTATAGTACAGAGTTTAAGAAAGATATCCCTTTTCCAGGGGAGGGGGACCGAAAGGGAATATCCACACTTCGAAATCATGCTAGCGAAATAGGACAGAAGATAAGAGTAGTGAACAGCGGGAAAGGGCTGCCGGATAGGCGAAAAAATCCTGGAATCACTTTCATGGCCATTTTTGCAAAAAAAGTTTGAAAGTTGAGACCGCAAGGAAGATGCTAAAAAAGGCTTTATAGCTACATTTATCAGTATTCTAGACCCCTCCTCTAGTTCAAGAGCTTTAGGCCGGATACTAGCTCTGCTCTAGTTGCTTTTCTATGTTAAGTGAATCGCTATAATATAAAAAGAAAATAGAAAAAATGACAAATGCCTAACAACCGATGAAGGGCTAAAGAATGGCGACCTCTGTGAGCTACCTCCGGACCTGGGGAAGAGTCCCGGACCATGAAAGCGATCAAAAGAGGTAATCAACCACTATCCTTTCGTGATGTTCTCATGCAGGTACAGCACAAGGGCTCATGCTATCTTGAGATCTCGGAACCGGACCGGAGTCTGAAGGCTTTAAATCAGACGAGTGGGAAGAAGATGAGCAGCAGATCCATAACCAGGCCCTTCGAATTGTCCCCCTGTGATCAACATTCATAGAGAAACTAAAAAGAAAACCACCATGGAGTAAGTCTCTTATAGTGAAGGTTCTGGGTAAGACAGTAGAGTCAAAATGGATCAATTAGAAAATGATGAAAATGTGGAGACCAAATAGGGAGATTGACTTCATTGACCTGGGCCACGACTACTTCATCCTCAAATTAACTGATCTGATGGAGAGGATTACAAAAGAGCTCTGACTATAGGACCTTGGATGATAACAAAGCATTATCTCACTGTTCGAAAGTGGCACCCTGATTTTAGGCCTTCCTTGGCAACGGTCACTCAAACTGCGATTTGCATCCCTTTACCTGAGCTCCCTATTGAGTACTTCGACAATTAAGTACTTCTCTAAATAGGGTCTTAGTAAACCTATTTAAATTGATACGGTTACTGAACTGGCTACGCGAGGTTTCGAAAAAAAGAAAATCTGCGTTCAAAACAACAAAAGTTGTTGAACCTTTATTCCCAGGATTAGAATTGGCAAGCATCGTTAAAAGATTGAATATGAAAGAGTACATTCTTAAAAATTGAAAATACATATAAATGACATTCATCCTAGCAAAAACCTCTTCCAGAGTCTGTTTTTAGCAGCAGGGAGGTAGTCGTTTTCCGATCCATTTTTGTTTGGTATAACCTAAAACCTGGACCCGCTTTACGATGTCTTAGTCGAACCCCTTGAATACGACGCCCTGCTCTTTGAATATCATGGGATTGAATACCCTGACTTCCGTCAGGCTCCCGATAAAGCTATTTCAGCCTGCCGGGCAGTTAAGGGCAATTCCTACGTCCCTCATCGGTCTGAATCCCCACCCCCGCGGAAGGATGACAGTTTATGATGGTCTTTTTGTGCTGCTTGAGATTTGGTCATATAATATTCTTTCGGTGTCAAGTTTGATACTGGAGTACAATTTTATTTGTATTGATTTAACTGGAATATGACATACGAATTCTATGATTCACTATATACATGGAGTTAGGTATATAACATAAAGTAAAATGTCAAGTGATTAAATTTTTATTAGTTAGGGAATAGCCACAGCATCTCTAACTTTTAGAAATTTGATGATGAAATCACATGTGGATACTAGACATTAATTGTAACTAATCATGTGTGATATAATGAGATATGCCCACAGGAAATTTTATTGTATTTGCATGATTAATTAGGGTGAAGTATTAAATTATGTTTCTTGAACTACCCACAGGAGTTAAGAAATAATGATTTGATAGTCTCACTATAAAGTTATGTTATGAATCTTATTTGAGTATTCTTTAGCCCACATGCAAGTTTTATGTCACTAGATTCATATAAGCATGGTTTACATTGGTAAATTGTGATAAAGTTTAAGTCTCAATTTTGTTAATAAGCATGTATTTTTATTTGCAGTAATTTTACCTGGAAACATTTCTGATGTTAAATGTGACATTCCTGAATTAAGAGGTGATAACTACAAGGTGTGGAAGGAGAGAGTGTTACTGCATTTAGGATGAATGGATATTGACTATGCTATTCGGAAAGACGAACCGCCTAGCATGACGGAGACTAGTACTCCTGATGCGGTTGGTCTTTATGAAAAGTGGGAGCGATCTAATCGTCTCTCAGTTATGTTCATAAAGACCAAGATTTGTGCTAGCATTCGGGGTTCAGTCGATCAGCATGTTAAGGTCAAGGATCTTCTTAAGGCCATCGATGAGCAGTTTGCATCTTCTGATAAGGCTCTCGCTAGCACCTTGATTATGAAGTTCTCATCCATGAGGCACACTGAGGTTAAAGGAGTGCATGATTATATCATGCGCATGAGGGATATAGCGGCTCAACTAAAAGCTTTAGAAGTTACCATGTCAGAATCCTTCCTAGTCCATTTCATTTTGTGCACTCTACCTCACCAATATGCCCCCTTTAAGATCTCTTACAACACACATAAGGATAAATGGTCAATTAATGAACTTATGACCATGTGTGCTCAAGAGGAGGGTAGATTGTTGATGGAAGAGGGCAAAAAGGTGAACCTTGCTACAACTTCTCTCTCAAAGAAGAAAAAGGATCACAATAAGGAAAAGGAAAAGGGGAAGATTCCTGTGAATCAAGTCATAAAGAAAGAGTCAAAGTGTTACTTCTGTAAAAAGAAGGGACACATGAAGAAGGACTGCATTAAGTTCAAAGCTTGGCTTGAGAAGAAAGGTAATTTTCTTGCATTTGTTTGTTATGAATCTAATATGGTTAATGTTAATCATGTACGTGGTGGATTGATACTGGAACTACAATCCATGTTTCGAATACCTTGCAGGGTATGACAAACCTAAGGAAACCGGTGGACAGTGAAAGATTTATCTATTCAGGCAACAAGATAGCTTCACGTGGAAGCCGTTGGGACATGCAATTTGGTTTTAAGTAGTGGTTTTACTTTACGTTTGGAAAAGACGTTCTATGTTCCTAATTTTGCAAGGAATTTGATTTCAGTATCTAGACTTTTACCTTTTGGATTTTCCTTTAATTTTGCAGACTCTGGTTTCAGTATTATCAGAAATTCTGAAGTTATTGGTTATGGTACATTGTCTGATAATTTATTTCATCTTGGCTTGCAAAATGATACCACTCATAATAATTCTATGCATGTTAATGTTGGTTTAAAAAGATGTATCATGAATGAGGATTCCTCTATGTTGTGGCACCGAAGATTAGGACACATCTCCATTGAGAGAGTTAAGAGATTGGTAAAGGAAGGTGTACTTGGTACTCTAGACTTTACCGACTTCAATACTTGTGTTAGTTGCATTAAAGGAAAGAAAACTAATAAACACAAAATTGGTGCCAAAAGGAGTTCTGACTTATTAGAGATCATACACACGGATATTTGTTGTTCGGACATGAATGCTAATGATCCAAAATACTTTATCACCTTCATAGATGATTATTCGCGATATATGTATCTCTACTTACTTCGTTCAAAGGATGAAGCTTTAGATGCCTTTAAATTGTTTAAGGCTGAAGTAGAGAATCAATGTGGTAAGCACATTAAGATCGTGAGATCAGATCGGTGGAGATTACTATGGTAGATACACTGAGAACGGACAAGCACCTGGTCCATTTGCTAAGTTTCTTCAAGGGCATGAGATTGTTGCCCAATACACTATGTCAGGTTCTCCGGACCAGAATGGTGTAATAGAAAGAAGAAACCGGACATTAATTGACATGGTGCATAGCATGAGAAGTAATGTTAAACTTCCATTATTTTTGTGGACTGATGCTCTTAAGACGGCAGCATATATATTAAACCAGGTTCCTTCCAAGGCTGTCTCTAAGACACCTTTTGAGCTATTCAAAGGTTGGAAACCAAGTTTGCGACATATACGCATTTGGGGATGTCCGTCTGAGGTGAGAATCTACAACCCACAAGAGAAGAAGCTTGACTTGGGGACTATTAGTGGGTATTTCATTGGATATGCTGAAAAGTCTAAAGGTTATAGATTCTATTGTCCGTCGCATAGCACCACAATTGTGAAATCAAGGAATGCCAAATTTCTTGAGAATGATTTGATCAGTGGGAGTGATCTGTTTCAGGATATTGTTCCGGAAAAAGAGCACTATAAGGTTCCATCCTCTGAATCAAGTGATAGGTTGATTGTCGTTCACACTCCTCAAGTTCAGCCGAGTGTACGACAACCAAATACAGAAGTTCCACAAACTGTTGATCAAAATTCGGTAGATCATGTTGTAAACGAGGATCCAGTTCCTCATGAGAGTGAACAAGTCTCATTAAGAAGATCTACCCGAGAAAGGCGATCAGCTGTTCCTAATGATTACGAAGTGAACAAGTCCCATTAATCATGTCGTTTAAGTCAGGTTTTTCATAACTTCTTTACTCATGACGAATGGATCTTCATCCCATGGTCGTTTGACAGCCTACGAATGCAAGGGAGACAAAAATAAATAGCGGAATCACCCTGACTGAAACGACATGATTAAGTGACATGGCATGTATTATCATAAAAAAACAACATATAGAACAATTTTTCTCCACATTTTATCTAAAATAACTATTCTTATACTTGCGAACTTAAGGAACTGAAAGTTATGGACATTATCAGGCAGCTTGCCTAATGTGTTTCCATAGTTTCACATACTAAAATAGTTTGCTATTAACATCTATTAACCGTTTTTATTGAAAATCTTTGTTGTTTACGTTAGTATCTGGCAGAGGCTGTTCAATGTCTAGGATAATGTTTGTCAACTCTGTTGCTGATGGTAGATACGTGACAATTAGCCTTATGGCCATATTGACAAACTATAACTGGTTGAATAAGTGCCCAAAATGGGCTAAGTAACCCTTTTAACTATGTTTTGTGAAGAAACTAACCCTTTTTATACAAGGAAAGCAATCTAACCTTTTCCTTTTCCAATCTGTTACACGCGCGTCCCCTTCCTCTCCTTCCCTTCCCTGCCGAAATTTTCTTCCTCCAGCTTCTTCTCCATTAACGATCTTCTACCTTCTCCTTCTCCACACGGATTTCCTTCGCCCTCCTTGCAAGTGCTGTCATCCTCGCACTTCCTCTGCATTTGGAGCGAAAAAGCTCGTTCCTTCCCGCTGCTGTCAACTCCTCCGAGCCGCCGCAAACGCCTCCACCAGGAAACTCGAAGCCAGGCTTAATCTCGGTTCGCATCGACTGAATTTGGTGGTTCGAATCAAATTTTCTGGTAAGTGAAATGAAGCACGCTTCGCGCGCTTCATAAGATCTCTCTCGCGGTAGATTCTGGAATAAAATTCAAGGTTTGACATCATCAAACTAACAAAGCATCAATCTGCCGTCTCGATATAAGAAACTTGCTACTGCATATCGAAATCGAGGTAAAATTCAAATTGTCATCATATAATTACATGAATGTGAATGCTAAAACACACGAAATAATTAAATAAAACTGTGATTTTAAAGACTTTATGTATTTTTGATGACAAAATGTTGTTAAAAAAAGGATTTTGGTGGACAAATAAGATGAAGAACAATGATTGAATAAAATAATGAAAACTGGATGACAGAGTGTTGATGAATATAGATGAAACTGATGAATGTTGATCCTGATGACAATATGATGCTCATATAGAAAGTTGATGACATAATATTGAACTTAGATTTAAAAATGTAAATGTGATGACAGTTTGATAAAAAGATGATGTGTGTTGGATGACAGTAATGCAGAATGTTGATGGATTAGATGACATAATATAACAATTCAGGAATTTAAACAGTGATGACAGAATGTTGATGGATTACATGATGAGTGTTGGATGACAGAAATAAGATGACAGTATTGTTGTTTAAGAAAAGGAGTTGATGACAGGATTTAGAATTTAAAATTATAATATTAGGTATGATGTCAGATTGAAAATTGGATTCAGTACAATTCAGGAATTGTAGAGTGATGATAGAATATAGATGAAACTGATGAATGTTGATCCTGATGACAATATGATGCTCATATAGAAAGTTGATGACATAATATTGAACTTAGATTTAAAAATGTAAATGTGATGACAGTTTGATAATTAGATGATGTGTGTTGGATGACAGTAATGCAGAATGTTGATGGATTACATGACATAATATAACAATTCAGGAATTTAAACAGTGATGACAGAATGTTGATGGATTACATGATGAGTGTTGGATGACAGAAATAATATGACAGTATTGTTGTTTAAGAAAAGGAGTTGATGGATTTAGAATTTAAATTTATAATATTAGGTATGATGTCAGATTGAAAATTGGATTCAGTACAATTCAGGAATTGTAGAGTGATGATAGAATGTTTATGTAGACAATAACATGTGCTATACAGGTACAAAATGAATATTCTAACTGTATGTTGGGGGGGAGACTGGAAGATGAAAGATGGTTCAAATGCTTATCTTGGGACATTGATTTCAAAAGCATTTGTAATCGACATCAACATAGGGCTGGATGGTGCAAAGGATACCATTATTCAAAGGTTTAATTTGAAGACACAAGCACATGAAATTGAGTTGTCGCACTTGAATCCTTTCCAGAAAATTCAGATACCATATATTGTAGAGACGGACGAGGACTTCAATTGTTTCATTGAAATCAACAAATTAGAGAAGGTGCAATGGAGTGTGCCTTTGTATGTGACAGAGAGAAAAAAGAAGAAGACAACTAAAACGACAGTAGTGAGGGAAAAAAACAGCCTTGTTCCATTTCAGAATGATTATGAGATGGAAGGTGGGAGTGAAGTAATTAGTTGTGAATCAAGGGACAAAATTACTGAATGGGGAGAAATTATGGAGGGTGATAGTCCTTCTTATGAAGACTACACAGGGTTCATCCATATTGGACAGATTTTTGACTCAAAGGAGATGCTCAAAGTTGCCATTAGGAAAGTCGCTATGAGCGAGAACTTTGTGTACAAGGTATACAAGTCAACCCCTGATTTGTTTACTGTTAAGTGTGCAGATGAGAACTGCAACTGGGGGCTGAGGGCAATGGTGTTGAAAGACACACATTTCTTTGAGATAAGAAAGTATAGAGAAGAACACACATGCTCTTTTGAATTTAGGTGTGAAAACCAGTGCAAGCCAACATACAAGATGGTTGGAGAGCAGATTAAAACAAGGTAACAAAACATATTAGCAAAATAGTTATGGTCTTATACAAACACATTAATATTGAAAGATGACAGTTTGGATGATTTATTGTGTGTGTAGGTATGAAGGGGTGAAAACTGGACCGAACCCTAAAAGTATCCGGAACGACATGAGGAAAGAACATTGTATGGATGTGAGCTATTGGAAGGCTTTGAAGGCAAAGGAATGGGCACAAAATTTGATTAGAGGAACACCGCAAGAAAACTATGGAATGTTGCCTATATATTGCCACATGATCAAACAAGTCAACATAGGCACATACACAAAGCTAGAGGTTGATGACGAAAATTGCTTCAAGTATGTGTTCATAGCACTAGGAGCAACAATAAGAGGATTTGATCAAATGAGAAAGGTATGTAGACATACCTTGCTATACTTGAATCTTACAATAAATGGACTAAGGATGACAATATGTGTTGATGACAGAATTTTAAAATAAGGTAAAAGCATGACAGGATGAATGAGAACAGTGTTTGAAAATATATTAAAAACATTAATGATGACAGTATTTGATGAGTGTATTATTACAAAAAAAAATCTCAAAATGTGTATTGCTCATAATATGTGTTGAAGGATGCAGGATGACAGATTTTGATGACATTTTTATTTGACGACAATGTTTGATGACAAAATTCTTATAGGATGCATGATATCAGTGTATGAAAAGAAAATATAAAAAATACAGTAAATAGTACTATATTTCAAAGGGTTTGAAACAAAAATATATAAAAAATGACTGTTGATGACAGAATACTTCTGATTTGAAGGTAATCATGGTGGATGGAACACATTTGCATACAAAGTACAAAGGACACCTATTGATTGCAACTGCGCAGGATCCGATACAACATAATGACTACAAACAATTCAGAGACCATCAATAAGGTCCTACTAGAGGCTAGGTCATTTCAGGTTGTTGCCCTATTGGATTGTGTTTTAGAAATGCTGATAAGATGGTTCGTTGAAAGGCGCATCAAAACAGAAGAAGCGCTGAGCAAAGTGGTGCCACCAAACATAGAGGAAATTCTTCAAAAAAGGCATAAACTGTCCAAGAAATATGAAGTGAGGGCATTGAATGGGTTCCAATACCAGGTGATAGGAGGAGATTTCTATGGAGTTGTCGATTTGGAAAAAAGAAGCTGCACTTGCAGAGTGTTTGATCTAGATCATATTCCCTGTGTACATGGAATGGCAGCAATGCAGAAAGAAAAGGTGAAAGTGACAGGATTTGTGAGTGACTACTATAGATTTGAGAATTGGATGAAATCTTACAAGGAGACCATATATCCTGTGCCTAGGCAAACTGAAGAAATGATTCCAGAGGAGATAATGAACATACAATGCCTACCTCCCAAGCTAGAGAAAAGAACAGGGAAACTTAAGAAGAAGAGAATACCGTCTGAAGGTGAGTTCCCAAATCATAGCAAGAGGAGGTGTGGACCAAGAAGACCCGCAAGATGCAGTCTATGCGGATCCACTGGACACAACAGAACATCATGCATGAACAAAACCCCAGAAGCTAGAAGTTCACCTTTTGTTCTAGAATAGTTTGATTACATTGATAAAAAATACTATTACACATATATAGTTTGCATTACTGTCCTATTTTAATTGATTTGAACAAGTATTTTGGATGACATAGCACATGGTCATTGCAATAAATAAAAATTGTTGAACAATTGGATGAATATATTAAATACTTAGTTGTTTTGCATCAGAAAAGCTCACAGATGGAGGTAGATGACATATAAGAGTTGATGACAGTTGAATAATCATCAACGCATAAAATTGTCATCAAGGTTTAACACAAACTTATGAGAAGTGAAAAAATTCAAATGATGACAGATGCCAAAAATAGAAAGAGATATCTGATTAAAAAGTTGATGACAATTTAAATAATTGGCCTATAAGACAAAATGATAACTCTGTCATCCGTGATGACAAAAGTATATGATATCATAACATATTAATAAACACATGGATTTAAAAGATTGAAAAATTTAGAGCATTAGATTACAGACAAAAAAATAAATGACAACATCAATATCTGTCATCGGAAGCAAAACGGGAATTCATTCTTTTATTGCATAAGTTCAACACAATAAAGTGAAGTTACATTGATGAAAGATCATAAAGGAAAATACTAATCCCATAGAAAAGGAACACAACATTACTCAGATAAGCCATAAAAACCACAAAAAATCCATAAGTAGATGACAGAGAGACATAAAGAGCTAAGCTCTTTTGACAACCCTAACCAGGTACACAAGCATACTAGCACTTCTCCCCCTCACTTCAAATAGGAGACCTTGATCCTTCTTTATTTTATTGTCTGCAACAAACTTCCTCCAGCCTTTACCAAACCTATAACAATTGTTTGGGTTCCCATGGTCACTGAATTTCACCATTACATCCCAAACTTGTTCTTTGTCTTCCACAGCCAAGAAAATTTCCTTATCTTTGAACTCCTTGAGATATTCATTGGCATGGTCAAAAGGGATTGGCTGAAATATATAAAACTGAACCATATTAAAATTTGAAAGAAAACAGATAAAGAAATTAGGCAATAACATAAAGCATGAAGATTTTTACCAATCTACAATCATTTTCAACCATTGACCTCTGCATCTCAACAAGAAAGGTCTCATCCCAGTTGATTTCATCTGCTATTTTGAGGAAAGAACTGCACAATATCGAATTTTGAGGAAAGGGAGTGTGTGGGATATCTGGAATGAAGATGAGCATATATATAGAGGAAAGGAGTTAGGGTTGCAAAGAATACATTAAATTGGTCAAACACATTTAATGCTATTGGTTGTTAGGTGACCAACACACAAACTCAAAACTTTGAATTAACCTCACCAATGCATGTTGGTTTCGAAATTTTAAAATAACATGCATTAGGGTTCACCAGAAAAAATTCACAAAATAAGGCTGGATGAATGATGATGACAGATGAAGGCTGATGACAGAAATATTTTCGAGTGTATATAACTGTCATCAAAGAATTATTGGATGAATATATTAAATACTAAGTTGTTTTGCATCAGAAAAGCACACAGATGAAGGTAGATGACAAATGACAGTTGATGACAGTTTAATATCATCAAACCATAAAATTGTAATCAAGCTTTAGCACAAAATTATGAGAAGTGAAATGAAGCACGCGTAGCGTGCTTCATAAAGATAAATACAAATATTATAAATCAAATGATGATAGATAACGTAATACAATAAGAAATCTGATTAAAAAGTTGATGACAACTTAGATAATTGGCCGATAAGACAAACTGATAACTCTGACATCAGTGATGACAAGTATATGAAATCATAACATATTATTTAAACATGGATTTAAAAGATTCATAACTTTATAACATTAGATTACAGATGAAAAAATAAATGACAATATCAATATCTGTCATCGAAAGCAAAAATAGGAATTGATTCTTTTATTGCATAAGTTCAACACATAAAGTGAAGTTACATAGATGAAAAGACCATAAAAGGAAAATACCAATCACATAGGAAAAGGACACAACAACACTCGGATAAGCCATAAAAAGCACAAAAGTCCATAGCTAGATGACAGAGAGACAAAAAGAGGCTAAGCTGTTTTGACAACCCTAACCAGGTACACAAGACTTCTATCACTTCTCCCCATCACTTCAAATAGGAGAGTTTGATCTTTTTCTATTTTATTGTCTGCAACAAACTTCCTCCAGCCTTCACCAAACCTATAGCAATTGTTTGGATTCCCATGGTCACTGAATTTCACCATTACATCCCAAATATTTTGTTTGTCTAACATAGCCAAGATGATTTTCTTATCTTTGAACTCCTTGAGATATTCATTGGCGTGGTCAAAAGGGATTGGCTGAAATATATAAAAACTGAAGCATATTAAAATTTGAAAGAAAACTGAAAAAGAGATTATGCAATTCCATAAAAGGATGGAGATTTTTACCAATCTACAATCATTTTCCACCATAGACATCTGCATCTCAACAAAAAACACTCATCCCAGTCGAAATCATTTTCCCAGTCGATATCATCTTCCATTTTGAGGAAAGAACTGCACAAACACGAATTTTAATATAAAAATGAGTGCCATTGAACTTACAACAAAAGAAAAAAATTGAAAAATAAAATACTTGCCTTGTAAACGATTGGATATGTGGAGGTATACAAAAAAAAGATGAAAAGGGAGAATATGGGATATCTGGAATGGAAGATGAGGATATATATATAGGAAAGGAGTTAGGGTTGCAAAAGAATACATTAAATTGGCCAAACACATTTAATGCTATTGGTTGTTAGGAGACCAACAACCAAACTCAAACTTTGAATTATCCTCACCAATGCATGTTGGTTTCGAAATTTTAAATTAACATGCATTGGGGTTCACCAGAAAAAACTAAAAAAAATCCCAAAATAAGGCTGCATGAAGGATGATGACAGGTGAAGGCTGATGACAGAAATATTTTTGAGTGTATATAACAGTCATCAAAAGAATTATAAGAAATTGTATGAGGAGAACAAATTTAATAATGATAAAAAATATAATTTATAAGATGACACTTGATGACAATATATTAAGTGAAGATAGAACTGTCATCAAACATTGACATAGTTAATGAAAGATGACGGTTGATGACAATTTTTAAATGAACATAGAACTGTCATAAAATATTGACACAATGAGTGAGATAGAATGATGCTTTAGATCATTCTGATCAACAATCAGTGATGACAATGATCTAAAAGTAAAATAGGTACAAAAAGCATGACAGTGTAATAAAACTTTTTTGTCATCTGGATGACAGTATGATAGAATCACAATCATTAAAAACTATATATAGGGGACAACCATAAAACACTTTATTTAATTTGTCATCACTAAAATAAGATTGCAAAACAAACTGTCATCATTACAAACACCGGAGTACAAAAAGGCACACATTATCCCAAATTGTCTTACACAAGTGAAACAAACACTGTCGTCCAGTATATCACTATTAACAAGTTTTTACTGAAAGTGAAAACACAAAGCTGAATCAAATCTACAGCTTTTTACGATTAAGAGGAAGAGGCTTCCACACAATCTCTTGGTGAAATAGCTCAATTGCCATCTTCTCCCTAAGTGCCCTCACATGATCGTCATCGAGCTCATCCAAGGAACTCCCAAATGCAAATGCTTCAATGTACTTTAATGTAAAGAGACCACAATTACCACTGAAAACCAAAAAGAAACATAAAAATAAAAATGGTTATGCAGTGTAACATTGAAAAAAACAAATACATCAGAAATTAGAATAAGTTAAGAATAATATGCTTCAAAAAGAAATAATGAATACATACCCTTTGTCTTGGGGGAGAGTACGATGCCTAGTGAGAGTAAAATCATTGTCTAG
Source organism: Oxyria digyna (assembly GCA_029168935.1). Taxonomy (NCBI): domain Eukaryota; kingdom Viridiplantae; phylum Streptophyta; class Magnoliopsida; order Caryophyllales; family Polygonaceae; genus Oxyria; species Oxyria digyna. The sequence continues at coordinate 7,466,208 of JAPVLV010000010.1, read as the reverse complement.
GTTCCCAAGGTGATTGAACATCCCACTTCTGTTTAACAAAACAGGGAGTAATTTGCAAAGAGGCTCAAGACATTCAATAATGAATTCATCCTTGTAGAAACTAGCTCTCGAATCGGGGGTATATAAACAGTCCATAACAGTAATATGCTTCTTAACCAAGTCTATCTCTAGAGCAACCCAATGTTCGTCATTGATATTAAATGGTGAGTAAACCCTTGAGACGCCATTAGCCCACGATTTCCCATAGGCTGGTGGATGAGCACCAGAAAAGTAATCAAGATGGAAATTAAGGTTGTAATCTATACCAGACAACACCTTCTCAAGACACTGGGCGTTCATCCTACTAAACCAAACCCAGTCCAGAATAACTACATCCTTGAATTTTTCTCCCTCATCAAATATTCTTTTCCTCATGAAATATAGGGCTTCAGATAAATGCTGGAAAACAGAAAAGAATTCTAGCATTTATATACAAATACATAAATAATAAAAATTTAAAAAAACTGGTTTCAATGATAAAACACTTACAACGTCGTCGAACCAAGCATTCTTCCTAATCAACTTCTGGAAAAAGGGCTTAGCGAGGCTAATATCATTCCCTTTTATAGTGGCTTCTTCCTTGCTGCAAAAAATGAAGAGGAGAAAAAAAATGTCATTAGACAATATATGTCATCATTCAAAAACTGAAAATAAACAATACCAAAATATCATGATAAAGTGCTTGATGACAAATGTATAATAGGTCATACAAAAAATTATGATAACTAAAAATAGAAAAGATGATGACAATGTCTTGATAGTTTAGATAATAAAGTGCTGGATGGCAAGATTGATGACACAAATGTCATCAAAACCTAAAAGTGTTTGATGCCAGGATTGATGCCAGGATTGATGACAGGATTGCATCAATCACACTTGGAAACAAAATTGATGACAAGTTTAAGCTAAGAATTAAAATAATATAATAGATATGACAGAATAATGATTTGATGACAAAATAATGATTAGAAAATTAAAGCTAAAAACGAATACAACATACCCATCTTTTAGCCATGAATAGAAGACCAAGCGATCATTGTATTCATAGAAAGAGTACGCTGGTCTGGGAGGCATACCAATGGCTTTAGTTGGCACTGCGAAGGGGCTTAGAAGGACAGGGCTAGGATGACCTACCCTAGAAGACTTTCTTAGCAACTTGTCATCGGGAGCCACATTGTCATCAGGAGCCACATTGTCTTCAGGTGCCTCATTGTCATCGGATTCAACATTGTCTTGAGATTCCATGTTATCAACATCAAGACATTCCCCTTTATCAACAGGATTGACTGGAAGATCTACCACAGAATCTACAACTTTCAACACCTCCTCAGGAATGACAATCTTGTCATCATCAACCATATCAACCTTGTCATCATCAACCATATCAACCTTGTCATCATCTGGGATGACAACCATGTCATCAGCAATCATATCTATCTTGTGTTCATCTGGGATGACAACCTTGTCATCATCAACCATAATTGCCTTGTCATCCTCTAAGTTGACCAATTTGTCATCCACAAACATTGCATCACCACTTTCTGGTTCAAATACAATAGGAGATGTAAGGAATGCATTTTGGGACCCAGATGGAATCACTAGAAATCCAGAATCACCTTCACGAACAAACAAGTCAACATTGTTGCAATCTGATTTACTGTCATTATCTACAACAGCTACCTCTTGATCCTTTGATTCCTTGGGGATATCCAGAGACTGCCTCAGGGTTAAACCAAGGGATTGTGGAATATTAGACTCACCCACACTGTCTTCCTTGGAAATATTTTCAGACCTAGGCTTGCAATTGGATTTTGACTTCTCAGATGACGAAAACAAAAGTTTTTCAGTACCTCCAGCATGACTGTCTACAGATTTATTTGAGTGATTACGCTGAACAGGGAGAGAAGATGGCCCACCAATACTGCCCTCAAGATTAAGCTCAACAGTGGCAGAGGGAAGCACAGACTTTCCAACACTGTCAACCATATTTTTTACACCAATTATCCTCGCAGAAGCAGCAGAATCATCAAAAAGTCCACAAGCTTCCTCCAACACCTTAAAATTGTTGTGGATTGGATCAGTTGGAAGAGGAGTTGTTTCGGCTTTGTTGGCTCTTACTGACGAAATGAAAGTCTCAATGAGGCTCCCAATGTCCACTAGCTTTTTGAACACATCCTCTAGCTTCAAGGTGTGGCCAGTAACTGTCCCTTGAACATCAGCCATCACAGTGCACATGTGATCCACCTTCTTGCTCAGATCTGAAATCTTCTCAGAGGAGTCATTGTTCAAACCTTGAGGAATGGTTGAGTGGCCTTGAAATGGTGGGGAGTTTGGTTCAAAAGGAGCACTCTTGGGATCAAACCTTCTTGAAATCTGTCTTTGTTTTGGCACTAGATGATGACGAAGCTGATGCTTTTGCATTTGAGGGCAAACTCTTGGATGAACTGCCTCCAGACAACCTTGAATTCAAACTCCGAAGCACACTGTCAACCGCAGCTTCTACATTTGGCACCGGGTCCCTCATAGGGAGCACACTAGTGGGAATTGGCTTAGTTGTTAGAAGAACAGATCTCTTCCTAGGGGATCTTCTCAACACCAATGCCGATTTTGTATTGCAAACCTTCTTGCCCTTTGGAGGTTGTCCTAAGAGAAGGGTCTTCTTAGGAGAGGCTTTCTTTGTTGCAACAGTCTTGAATAACCGGGGAGATTGTTTATTAGGCTCAGCAACCTTCAACTTTATCTTCAAAGTTGGGTTAGGATCCACATTGCGAGCCCTAGTAATCCTTAGGGCTGGAGCCTGATTGACAGTGTCGATTTTCCTTTTGCGCTTATAGACTCTAGCCTTTGGAATAGTAGCTGCAATCTCAGTGTTGAAGGATGCTTCTTTGTCAGCCTTCTCTTTTGCCACATTCAGAATATGCTCGGCAAATCCATCAAACAGTGCGTCATCCCTTTCATCCAGAAAATTCAGATCCTTAAATCTTTCATGCTCAGAATATGGAGGATATTTACAATACTGAACATAAAAGAAGACAAAAATGAGATATAAATAAAAGGTATTACAAGACAATATATAAAACAAAACTGAAAAAGATGAAGGAAGAAATAAATACCGGATTAATTTCTCTAACTTGTCTCGAAATTGCGCTAAACCAAATATTACCGACATCCTTGTTGAACCAACGAAGACAGTAAGAGATCTCTCTTGAACCAGCTGAAGTACAGTTTACAATATCCCGAAACTGAGGGAATGTTTCAAGAATCCAAACCTAAACAGATAGACAGAAAAAAGGATAAGCATGATGAAGACAGATACCATAATTGATGACAGATACAATAGTTGATGACAGATACCATAGTTAAAAGAATAAAACTAATTAAAAGGAAAATTAGATGCAGATACAATAGATGATGACAGAATGCTATAGAAAAGATTTAAAAAAATAATATGACAGACAAGAAATGGAATGAATGTGAAATGAAGCGTGCGAAGCGGTAGCGATGAAAGAAATGTTGGGACATTGATTTCAAAAATTCATACAACCATAACATGAAGAACAAAAGAGGTAGCGATGACAAAAAGTATGAAAAAGTATAAACAAACATGTCATGACAAACTTAAAAAGAATACTGGATAAAACTTGAAAAATTAACTCAGTAATACAACATATAGTAAAGAAAACATGTCAGCAAAAAATATAAACAGGGTAATTGAAAGAAATGATGACAGAATTATCTAATGGATAAAATACCTTTAAAGCTATGGGATATCCATGCAAGTAAATTGTTACTCTTGTGTCATGAGGACGCTCACCTTTCTCTGGCTTCCCTACGGTAGTTGCCTTCATCAAATACTCAATAGTTGTAGAGTACACTAACCTCCCCCATGGATACTTCCTAAACTCATCCAAATTTGTTGACAACTTGTAGAATTCAGAACGAATAGGCTGATTTGGTCGTTGAGGAAGTAGAACGCACTCAACAATAAGAAGATATGTCAAACTCAGCTTCCTAGCTGGATTGGCCTCTATAACAAACAGTGCTAACAACTCTTTATATTTTAAACTTCTGACCCCAAATTCATCAATCATATTTGCATTTGGGATTTCAAAGTCGGTACAATCACGACAATCCAGCCCAGTAACAGCCGCAAACTCAGGGAGACCAAACCGGCAAACATGGCCTTTGACGTTGAACCACATTTCATGAAGTTTTTTTGTCTTCACTTGATGAAGGATAAAGTAGTAGAGCAGCTGAGATGACACCTTCAATTGGTCTGCCCAAGTAACAATAGGGGCAAAAATTTCGTTCCTTATTTCATATAGTCCATCAGCATCAAGATGTTCATCAATAATTTGAAAGACGTCCCAATTTGCAAACATATTAACTTGTGCTGACATATGCATGGATGGGGGGCAAACATATTCCACTTTCGAGATATCCATCTTAGATTAAGAAAGGAAAACAAATGAAAAAAAACTTTAATACAACATACAAGAAACTGTAATCATAATCTCAAAAACCATAAAAAACTATTGTCATAAAATTCAACAATAAAACAAAATATAAAGCACTAAACTGTCATCAAAGAGAACTAATATAAATTATTAGAACAAAAACAAAAAATACTGTCATCAACAAGAAGAAAATAGACAATCAAATCCTAATATAGAAGATTTTGAAATCAAATCTAAAAACTTTTAAATAATTATTGTCATCAAATAGAGCAAAATACTGTCATCAAGAGTACTAAAAACTGTATTTGATCAAAACAAATTGTCATCCACATTGTCATCCGCATTTGAACAAAATGTATTTGTCATCAAATATTGTAATGCACAAAAAATAAAATAAAGCAAAGAACATTGTAATGAAGGGGAAATCTGGATATCGATGACAAACACATTGTCATCAACAAATAGTATAATGCTGAGATCTCATTAAACAAGTTGTCCTCAACATAAAACACAAACAAACACATTGTCATCAAAACAAAAACATTGTCATCGCAAATAGTATATTACTAAGATTTCACTAAACAAACTATCCTCAACATAAAACACACACACAACACATTATCATCAAAACAAAAACCAGATTTATAACCAAACTAACTGTCATCGAAACTACAAAACTAACATAAATTACACGAAAACAACAATGAGAAAGAACAAATAAAACTAAATACCATACATATGATGACAAATACGAAAATTAAACAAACAAATCTGAAATCAACACATGCAAAAGGACAGACAAGTAAAAATCAAAGAGATACAGTAAAAAAAGTGCAATTAGCAAGGAGAACACACAAAAACAACACTGTAATCAAGTAGAAAAAAGCAAAATCGAACTCCAAATCAAACTGTAAAACCTAAAAACACAAAACAGAAGCAAAAACTGAACTAGATACATACCTGTGAGTGATTATAGATGAAAATTGGTCGAAATTCTCACAGAAACAAGATTCGAACAACTGCATTACAGAAAAACAACAAATCAGCGATGACAACCCTAATTTCTACAGAAATCAACAAAAAACGAAGAAAAAACCTTACCTGGAGATCGGCGAGAGTAGGAGAACTCGAAATCGATGAGAAACACGCAGAAATCGAGCAGGAAATCGGCGGAATGGGATGAGAATGGTGGAGGAGTGAACAGCGAGAGAGGAAAGTAACGTGAAATGAGAAATTGGAATGGGAGGAGGAAAACTTTTAATTTAAGAAGCTATATATATTTAATTTTAAAAAATTAATTATAAAAAAAGGGGAGTTAGTTACCACTCTTGATTAATGTGGATGTTATTTCCCACTCCTAAAGGGTAAATAGGGGCAAAGAGCCCCGTTTTGCGTGAATAAGTGTTACAAAACTCGATCTACTCCAAAATGATCCTGCTTTAGGTCTTTAAATTAGAGTAGGTGTTCACAAAGAAAGAAACAACACTAAGCATGGAAATCACCTATTGCCTACAGTCTAAAGGGGATCCATACATCCGACGAGTATCACTAAACAAAATTATTGAGACTTGTATATGAAGTCTATGATACTTCTATATGAAACAGAAAGCATAGTGATAAAGTACTACTTTGAAACAAGAGTGAAAGCTCACCTGAATTAAAACTTCCCTGTTAAATTCTAAATATAGCTCAGCTGATATAGGACTGTGACATTTTTAAGGCATTCCGGTCCCTAAGTAAATGTAGGGGGAAATCACAATTAGGATGGAAAATAAAGTCAGTATGAAACCACCAGGTTTACTGCAATTAAAATGTTGTACCACATAAAACATACCCGTTTTTTATTATCAAGATGCCAAGCTCTTGACGGCTTCGAAGACAATCCGGAATCTTCTCTGGAGTTGGAACTTGATCGAGTATTAGTTTGGTGAGTTTTGGGAGGGAATCCCAATCAACACCTCTCTTGCTTTCTTCCCACAACTCCAAATTTGGACATCTACTGACTTCTAAATATTCAAGGATGTTGAGATGCGTTGGAGCCAGGTGCATTTCATTCAATGTTAGGCAGATGGAAATATAGAGACGCCGAAGAGATGTAAGAGATTCACCTGGGAAACTCACCATCTCATGACAGGAATCGATCTCTAAAGATTCCAAAGACGGAAATGATGAACTAATAATGGAAGTGGAAGAGTGGTCAATATATAATTTATGAAGGTTCGGACATAATGGCATGAGGCTCAGCTCTGGACACTTTCGAATTTTTAATTCAGAAAGTGAAGGCATGGAAAGTAATTGAGGGGGAGCTTTCCCTGACCATCCCTTCAGTTTTGGCAAATTTACTAGTTGAAGTTTCTTGAAATTAGGAATGAAAAAAGCATCATGGCTTTGTTTTCCCTCTTCCTCCTCTCCATGTATATATTCCAATTCCCCATATCATAAAGGCACAAATCATTGAGATTTGGGAGGAAAAAGTGTGGCAGACACTTTACTCTTGGAAAGGAACTACTCCCTCTGTCCCATATTGATAGTCTCATTTGCTTTTGACACATATGCCGAGACACGTTTTGTATCGTAAATATCTCTAATTATATGTTAATAAAAAATATAATTTTTTAATATTGTTAAAGTACTCATTAAGACGAATCAAATAAGACCCCATATGACTATGTTCTATTGTATATATTGGAAGAAATCTACAAGATTCTCTCGGTTCTTGAATAGTGTACAAAAATCAAATGGGACTATCAATATGGGACAGAGGGAGTAATTGATAGAGTTGTAAGTTTAGGCAAGAGGGAATCAGTCATTCCATTACCACCCCAACGTGGTATTCTAAGGCCTGTATAATCATACAGTCGAAGAACTAGCAGATTTAGAGGTCGTTGCCAATATTCAACTCCATCCCAACCATAGTCGCCGTTTCTAAACCCGATCTCCAGTCGTCCTCTAAGGTTCAATCCAGACAGCACATCAACCTTACTCCCAATTCCTTTGCCAACTCTGAAGCAATCCAAGCGCTGAAGACGAGTAAATTCCTCAAACCCAGGTGGCATATGCCTCAAATTATAACAGTTATTATTAATCAAATCCTTGAGATTGATCATTTTTCTGAAATCATTCGGCAATACCTCAAGCTCTCTACAAAAACTTATGTTTAACGTACATAGATTCACCAACTTTATGATAGCATCAGGAAGGTTTCTGATTTCACTTCCTGAAATATCAAGGTATCTCAAGTGTTTTAACTCACCAATAGAACTTGGAACAATTTCAATACTCAAGCCCGACAAATTCAATGCACGCAAGGACATAAAATTTGGAAGCTGTATTTCTAGAGTTGGTTTTGGAGAGCTTGAATATCCACCCAAGTACAGAAATGAACGTAGTCGTTTGACATTCTGCAACTGTTGAAAATCCTCCAATGAATCATTTACATCGTAGTCAATGCTTACATGTCGTCTACCAACAATTTCATTGGATGATTTCGCCATTGTAATCCTCTCCGGCAACATGTTGTGCCAAATCATGAATTAAATCATGCATTTTCCACCACTGAACATGGTTAGTAGAACCATACTCAGATATCAGCTGGAAAAAAGACCTCCTATACAGCTCCATAAAATATGTATGGCCTAAATCCTGAATATTCTGCTCATCATTATCTGGCTTAATATATCCTTGTGAAATCCAGAGATATATCAACCCATCTTTATTGAATAGATAATCTTTTGGAAATAGGGAGCAATAAGCAAAACAATGCTCTAGGTTTGATCTTAGATGTTCATAACTCAATTTCAGCACAGGCATAATACCGTCTTTATGATTCTGTCCTAACTTGGGGAGCTCTTCATTTCGAAAGGACTCCCATTCTTGGATGGTATTTTTTTCAAAAAGAAGGCTAGCTATACACTTAATTGCTAATGGAACATTTGCACACTTCTTCACGATCTCTCTTCCAAGATGACTCCACCTCGAATCATTCTCTTGCTCAGGAGTAAAGCTAACTACGCTTTTGAACAAATCCCATGACTTTTCCTCTGATAATCCATCTAGATAATGAGTTTTGTGTCCACCCACTGCCCTTGCAACTGATAAAGATCTGGTGGTGACAATTACCTTGCTTCCTTTTGCACCACCACTAAACAAACCCATCCGACTCTGCCACCTAGCACGATCTTCATCCCACACATCATCTAAGACCAGTAAAAACTTCTTTTCCTTCATCTCTTCCCTAGTTTGGGTTTGCAAGTCGGTTATAGCCAAATGCTCATATCTGCCACCACATGTAGATTGATAAATTTTCCCAATGACTTCTTTATCATCAGACGAATCAGCAATACATGCACACCACCTATTCTCAAAATTCGTTTTAATCTGCTCATCATTGTAAACCAGTTGGGCGAGTGTCGTTTTTCCCATACCCCCTATCCCAACTATGACAATAACTGAAACATTGCTACTTGACTCTGCTAAAAGAAATCCTAAAATGGCTTCTTTGTCCTTGTCTCTACCTATGACGCTTTCTGAATCGACAAACAAAAGCCCCGGATCTTGTCCATTCCTCATACCACCAACCTGCCTCTCATTTATGCATTCCACAAACATAAATGTTTTCATATCCTCAGAGATCTCAGTCAAGCTCCTTCTAATATCCTTAACCCTCTTTGCAACAGAATTGTCGGATAAAATCGGATTCAGCGAAGAAGAGGTAAAAGCTTGTACCTTTTTCAAGAGGCTGTTTCCGCTTATTTGTTTCCTGAGCAAATCATCAGTGACCACTTCATCAAACAGATCCTCTGCATCATACAACACATCCCTCACCCTCTTGATCCAGTTCTTGACAGCAGCTGATGAATTTTCCTTCTTCTCAGCATCAAGAAGCACGGATTGAATGGTCTCGATGCTCCTCTCCAGCTTATTCAGATCTTTCCTTGCACTCTTGATGGAACATGCCTTTGCATAAGCCTTCTTAAATGTTGGGGAGGCGATTGTAATAAGTAGCTTTGCAGCAACACTGAACATAGCTGCTTCAGCCATTGCTCTCGATTAAGTGGTGATGAGGCTAAAAATTTTGTGGGTTAGGAGAAAGCAAAACCTCAATCCAATTTTCTTTAGGGAAACTTGCTTCTCATCAGATTCCATTATTATAATTATTCAGAGCATTCGATTGTGAATGGTGAGAACGGATTTTAGCGTGGGAAGTCAAGCTAAGACTACCACCAGTACCACTATGAGAATAAAATATTAGTTTTTTTAAAAAAAAAAAATATGAGTTGGTTACTCCTAATGTAATTTTTGCTATATAACTCATATTTGATTACGTATCATATAACCCATTGTAATAAAATATATCTTTATCGAATTGGTGAGAAAGTGATGTGTAATTTAGCATATACATAATTTTTATTTTGTATAAGTGCCATTTTTTTTATTAAAATTAGTGTAGTTCTCGCGCCCTGCACGTGTTAAAATAGCTCTCAAATTCGTAATAACATATAATTTATTTATAATTAAAAACTAAACGAATATAGCAATCAATAAAAATTGATTTGATAAAACAAAAGACAAAATCAACCTCCTCTTGAAATACATGTCTTAAATATTTGCTATATCTCGACAAACATGAAATTCAGTTCAACTACAACAATGTCATAGTCAATTCAATATAATTTACTTCATTAAAAATGTGATATTTTCATGTAGACTTTAAAATGACAAATTGCACACTTATAAGAGAAAACTATATGTAAAAAGGATCTTTCATGCATAATAAAAAATAATTTTGTGATTATGTTTGAAAATGTGAACATGTTTGGAATAAAATAGTACGTAAACGTAAGTAGTAGAGGTGTCAAAATATTATTGAATAAAAAAAATCAATCCGACTTACATGTATTTTAACCCAGTCTAACTGAACTAAAAGTCAAATTCACCGAACTCAAAGCTAATAGGAAAATAGATTTAGTGAACCCGATCGACCCGTAATCCGACCGATTAATAAATGGATTTTGGTTTAACAAGTTGAACCCGACTTGACCAACCCGGCTGACAACTCTAATAATTAATGAGCGGTATGAAAATATGTACAAGTTTATATTTGTCAATTGATTGATTATTCAAATTTGTTTGGTTAATAAAGTTTTTAAGTTTGCTTAAAAAACTATTTATAAATTAAACTAATCTATTGATGATATTAAAGTACTAATACGTAGTCAATGTACGCAAGCTAAATAATACTCGTAACAACCTTTTACTTTAACTTCAAGAATTTAAATTTTTTATTTATTATGAAATGTTAAAATGTTGGATAAAAAAAAATAAAACTATTATAAAAACCAAATATATTATCAAAGATGTTAGAATGTGAGAGCTCTAAAAAATAATAATATTACATAAGAATACATTACTTGTAACAATTATTTAAGCTTTCTAGACTTAGAGCAATGGTTCAAATTTTAATTAGTTTTTTAAATAATTATATGGGTTGTTTCAAATTTACAGTTAATTATTATTTTTTATATAAAAAAAGGCTTACGTAACAAAAAATCACATGTCGCATTTATAACTATTTTTGATATGATACATGTAGTTTATAATTGAATTGTTTGAAAATCTTAACTTTGATTTATTTTCTTAAATAAATTCTTCAAACAAATCTAGTTGGTTGGAGATTTTTTTTTTGCATATTTTTAAAAAATAATTTGCAAAATAGAGTAAATGAGGATTAATAACAAAATGACAGGTAGAATTTGTGGGGCCAGAGTAAATGTGAGAGCTCTAAGTCATTCTGTTTTAATATATATATATAGATAAATGAAAAGAAAAAAATGAAAAATAATGGGAAAAAAGCTCATCGTCACCCTCTTCCGTCTGAAATATGGAAATCCCCGATTTTCCCGCACATGAGAATCTGAATCTAGTACCAGTACAAAAGCATTAACGATTGAGTCAAGATCGTCGCATATCACTGCAAACACACTTTTAATTAATATTCTCTCCATCTCTTTAAGTTTGTCCACTTTTAATTAATACTCAGTCTGTCTGTCCCTTTAAGTTAGTCTCATTTCACTTCGACACATTTGTCGATGCATGTTTTGTATCTTCAGTATATTCTAACTACAAGTTGGTAAAAGTTATAAAATTTTGATATTATTAAAGTGCTTATTGAAACGAATCAAACAAAATCTCACATGACTATATTTTTACTTCAGTATATTATTCGTGTGAATAATGTCAAAAACAACAATGAGACAAACTTAAAGGGACGGAAGGAGTATTTTCTCCATCTCTTTAAGTGTGTCCCCTTTTAATTAATACTCTCTCCATTTTTTAAGTTCGTTCACTTCGAAATTTTGACATTATTTACATGTCAATACAATTTGCTCAGTTATTTCCAATATATAATATTGGTCTTTTTATTCATTTGAGTATTATAACAAATATCAAAAATTAGTAAATTTTAGTAATCTATCTTCTTATATATTAAAGTTGAGTCTTTTAGAGCTCTCAGAGTGATTTTAAGCTTAGTTTGTTACACAATTATTATTTTTTATCTTTAATTTCAATTACTAATAGATATATTAACAAATAAATTTTAAAAAGTTATTATTCTTTCCAACAACAAATATACAAGCTAGTTTATTGAGAATAAATATTATGTTGAAGGTTAATATATATTTTTACGATAAAATTAAGATTATTTTCGATAATAAAAATTAAGTCAAGCTACGTACATAACCTTCATGAAATAAAATATATTTTTAAAAATGATGTTTACAAGAAAAAAATTAATCTTAATTTTTTTAGAAACTCGATTAAAAAGATATACAATTTTCATACGAATAATATAGAATTTTCCGGACACGGGTCACTTCACTAGTATATGCAATTTGAGAGTTTAACGATGCAAAACTCGAGCTAATGCGAAAATGTGCAAGGGGGAAATTTTAAAGAGACAAGGGAGCAGTCAAGAGATTACGGATGGAGATTGTGGTTCAAGAGAGTACTCGATGGTATTCACCGTAACAGTACAGTCCCCCAGACAGAAGAGCCTTCATATTGTAAAACACTACGTGTAAAAGGCTAAAATGTGTCATAACTTGTAAGACAAAAATATATCATAAATATGACAAAACAAAACCAGCTACATTCGATACAGTTGAAGATTGGCACAAATTGAAGGATTGAGCATTGAGTTCACCCACTATTGAGCTGCCACGTGTCATGAAGCAGCTCCTTGCTTTTCACATTTGCTCGTAAAACAAATGGAGATGGGGAAAAAAACTTACATTTAACTTTGTATAATATACACATGTGGATGGATAGCATTAGCTATGCAAGCTTCTTTCTTGGTCAGGCCCTGTCATTTTATTCCTGTATGCCTCTCATTTTACTATAACCTGAAGTATAAGATGAACTTCCCTCTTGAAAATCGATCTTAACTCTTCATTCGCTTCAAGCCCGATTCTCCTGTGTTAGTTAACCAGGAAAAAAGTAAGAACAAATACCAGGAAAAGTGGTCATTTAGCAATCATCCCAGTTTGTTGCAGACTTGCAGGATTAACCAGGAAAAAAGTAAGAACAAATACCCGATTTTCGATCCGTTCTTGCCGATAAGGATCTTTCTTTGGCTCTGTTTGTGAGTGATAAGATGATGTTCAATTCTTAGGGATCCGTTTCTCATATCCTTCCACCCCATCAAACGATGCTCTATCTCGTAAGGAATTTCCTGCAATATTATTAGGATAAATTGTAGAGCTGCTTGCTAATGATAATGATTACGCTAGGCATAAATTGAAATCAGGTGCAATAATTACCTGATGAACATGGTGCAACAACTTTTCTCGGACAACTTCCAAGGATATGTTTTTCATAACTTCTTCACTCATGACAAATGGATCTTCCTCCCAGGGTCGTTTGACAGCCTAGAAGATGCAAAGGAGACAGAAAATAAATAGCAGAGTCACCCTGGCTGAAATGACATGATTAAGTAGCGGGAGGATAAATTTTCTCCATACTATCACTTGAATTTATAACTTTTTTTATCTTAAAACAACTATCATTCTGCTTGTAAACTTGAAGAACTGAAAGTTAGACCTTATCATGTGTTTCAGGACTTCACATACTTAAATAGTTTGTTATTAACATCTATCAATCGACTACATTAAATATCTGTACAAATTGCTAATTGTTTCAGAGCGCGTATAACTTATAAATGAAGATCCTATCGTCAGAACCAAACAAACAAAAAAATTCTCACAACCTTTTCTTCGTAGTTCATAACTTTGGACAGCTTTCAAAGAGTAAATTCACAATGTCAATTATATCTAGTGATATATTTACCGCAATGTACAGATTTTTCACTAAGAAAGTATACATACAGCTTAAATTCTCTTCATCTCTTTTTTTTAATAGCAGGTTATAATTCACTTCTCATCAGCAATAAGAATCCATTCACTCTACACAAGCATGCAATTAGTTGCACGGTAATGCCATGATGTCCAGGAAAGTCAACAACGGAGCTATATAGCTATAGAGAATTTGTAAACTTCTCATCACCAATAAGAACCATCTCAGAAAGATTAGTGCACAAAAATATTGCCAACATACAGCCCGACACAAATACAAGACCTAAGCAAAGTGGATGGTACTCTTTACCCACAAGAAAGCAGATTTTTATAAATGGTAAATGGAAAGAGTTGTACAATATATTCTACAAAGAATACATACCTGCTCCATCAAATACTGGCTCAGATCTTTAACTCCAGAACCCTTTAGCCCAGAAATCATAAAGACCCTATGGAACAAAAGGATATGATGAGATATGATTCAATAAATTATCATTGATGCTATAAGCATGTAGCATAAAACTCACTTCTCATATCCCTTTAGATCTTTGAACTCTCCTGCAATCTTTAGTAAATCCTTCTTTTTTTCAACCAAGTCAACCTTATTCATGCATAATATACGCTTCTGCTTTGGATTTGCCTCTGACCCCATCCGTTCAATTAATCTTTTAACTCTTGAGTCAGGCCTGAATACAGTGAATGCTGTCAGTAATTGAATTGATAAATATCCAGAAGATACATATCCATTTCCCCCAAAAAGAGTTGATAATTTATAGAATTAGGTACATAAAAAAATCCAAAAATTTCCATTTTATTTCCTCTTCTTTAGCTAGAGATCATGGAAGTGAAAAAAATGAATTTGAGAAAATAAATCTAGACACCCAAGTCTCTCTTCACACTAAAACTGCCTACTGAGACTACGTTCTGGAGTTCACTCCCAAAAATCATGAGATGCATTTGTGATTTCTCTTAAGATGTACACCAAAACAGACATGTCAAATTAAATATCATCACAGTATGGAGAAAAATTGAACAAAAACCAACTGTGAAGAGGTTCATGAGCCTTCATAATTTCTTTTCACCATTCTGTCTTATACTCCTTATCAATTATCGTTTGAACACAAAATCAGTGCTGGAGAAGAATACATTTTAGAAAAAAATACTTAAGGAAAAGGTTCATGAGCCTTCATAATTTCTTTTCACCATTATGTCTTATACTCCTTATCAATTATCGTTTGAACACAAAATCAGTGCGGGAGAAGAATACATTTTAGAAAAAATACTTAAGGAACTGAAGTCTGAACACGCGAGGAACTGTAATGGCAATGTCGCAGATTGCTTACTTGGTAAGCTGTCTGTGTGCATCAAAAATAACTATCAGCATATCATAGAGGTTAATTGAGCTCCAAGCAGATTCAATTCGTGCTTTAGTATCTTTTGAGGGGAATCCTGATTTCTTTAGCATCAGCCCAGGAGTATCAAAGAAACACTGCATAGGAGCATAATTAAAGGGTGAGAAGATGTTGTTCACTATGAAAGATATTTTAGATTTTAGTAAAACTTTCTTCTTTAGGACGAGTGATCTCTATAACCATAAATTGATCTAATATGTAATTAACACACAAAAACGCCAATTAGGTATACTTTATCAGATTACATTCATGTGGTAACATTATCTAACTTCAGAAGAAGAAGAAGAAAGAAATGCCATACGACTTGGGTGTCTCCTTTTGTCATCAACCCTAAAACTTCATGTGTAGTTGTATTTATCTTTCTTGAAACAGCAGACACCTTTGTACCAACCTGTCACAAAATGATCAAACAATCATACATGAGACTTTTGAATAAGAAGGATGTTCCTCTTTGGGCAATGACATTGTCCCAATCCAAAGATGCTATAGATGTTAACTTAGTGGTTTTGTGTAATGCCTATTTTCACAGAAGGGAATATCATATTCAAGACATGAGCAAATGACTGTTGGAAAACAAAAGATGGACTCTCTGCTCTTGAACAAAAACATATGAGTTTCTTATTATAACACAGATTGTGGAAAACACTAGATAAGATGCATTGCTATTGCACTTCACAGAGCACACCATTATAGATTGATTAAACTTGTATCAACTATGTAAAGACTTTTAGAAGCATAGAAAACGTTAGATAAGATGCATTGCTATTGCACTGAATTTTAAAGAAGAGTAAATTGGCATTACCTATATGGTACAGACATGCCATTCATTACCAAACCAACCAAACACAGGATACATGAAGCTGCTATTATTTTGCACAAACAGGTTCTATATTTTCGCAATGAAGATTATAAAATCAATAGCCCATACCATGTAATTGGTCAAAGCAGACTTGCCAGCATTGGGAGCTCCAATAATCCCAACAGTAAGCGACTTCTGATTCTCACCCTTGACCAACAACTCCTCTTCT
The DNA here is from genome assembly GCA_029168935.1 of Oxyria digyna. Lineage (NCBI taxonomy): Eukaryota > Viridiplantae > Streptophyta > Magnoliopsida > Caryophyllales > Polygonaceae > Oxyria > Oxyria digyna. Next base: position 7,449,922 of record JAPVLV010000010.1, on the reverse strand, counting down.
TCATTATCCTCCATTACCTCATCAATGGCTGCCTGAAGAAGCGCCTTAGCAAGTGCCCTTTTCTTGATTTCCACTTCTACTTCCTCGTCCACTCTCAGACCTTCATTTACTTCTTCTCCAAAGATTCTCTTGTTCACTTCATTCCTATACTTGTTATCCCAGGTGGTGGACAGTGGCTCCTTGGCGAAGCTCTGAGGGGGTAAGGTGAATTCAGAGCTGTCAAATGCAGGGGCTTCGGCGTCGGGGTCTAATTGAGGAAGGGAAGAATACAAGTGACGGAGAATGGTAGGGGAGTAACGCGGAATCTGAGATTTTAGTGAGGGATTGGATGAAAGAGCTTTGAGAGCTCTCAAGCTTTTCATGGCAGAAGTGCAGGAATAGGAAGCAGTAGATGTGGGAACCGAAGAGATTAACGGCTGAGCGAAGAAGGGTGGTGGTGGTGGTGGTGGTTGATGGGTTTTGTGAGGGTTTCGAGATTTTTAGATGACCTTCTCTGTTTTTTCATTCTTCTCCCCAAAGCTATACTTTTTTACTTTAATGGTCCTCACATTTTAATCTTTCTATATTTTGGATTTAAGCTTCAAACTTAAAACTTAAGAGCTCTTTTACCACAAATCTTCAAATGTGATTTCGAGTCCGTTTGGCACATCCATTTATAATAATGTTAGGGATTTGATTTTTTAAATCGATATTTTTTATTTTGAGCCGAAATTTTAAGTATTATATTAAAAAAAGGCTTGGTCTATATGCACACGTTTTTTTTTGCTAAATGCATACTAATCTGTGCGGTAAGAGTTGCAGTACACTTCTGTGCGTTAAGGATTACCGCACAAAAGGGCTCCGGGGCATTGTTGGAATGTTTTCTGAAACGTATATGAATCTGGTGCAGTAATTCTTACCGCACAGATATGTACGTTAACAATTAACGCACCAAATTAATACGAGATTAACAAAAAAAAAAAAAATTGATTAACTTAAACACCTGTGTGGTAAGAGGCACGGGATATATAAAATTTAAAAAAAAACAAAATTAAAACCAGGAATTAAATAATGAATAAACCTGGTGCGGTATTTGTTACCGCGCCGGTTTTTTTTAATAATTATTTGAAAATAATTAAATTAAATTTTTAAGAAAATAATAAATATAATATGTGCGGTAACTGTTACCGCACAAGTTTTTTTTGAAAAAATGCCCGTTGGTGCGTTAACTATTACCGCACCAACGGGCATAAAATTCCAACGGGCATTTTTTGGTTGTATATAGAGGTTGAGCTCTCTTGTTGAAGTTTTGCAATGCACACCACAATGTCTTATAATTATGAGAGTAGTGAGGATGATGGTAACGACAATTGGATATCAGAGGTCGTGGAAGAAGAATACGAAGTCGATGAAGAAGAGGAAGTGGACGAAGAAGAGGATGATGGTAATGATAGTTTTGGTACATCGTACATCTAGCAAATATTGCGTTGATTTTGTATGCGATAGGTTTGGAAAACCTAGATCGGATAGGCTGAAAGTGAATTTAAAAAATCCAGAATTGCCGGTTCCGAGGCTTCGTGACCGAAAATCGAAGAAACGTGGTTGTACATTTGAGTTATACGGGGTTCGTATAAAAGAAGGGCCTTATAGTTATAAATGGATCGTGAATGTTGTAGAAGGTCGTCACAACCACACCCTTCCTACTAGTTTTCATGGGAATTCATTCGTGGGTAGAATGAGCAAAGAGGAGGAGAAAATAGCAAGGGAAGCGGGGGATGATCGCAAGACGCCAAAAAACATACTTATTCAGCTTAGGAAAAGAGACCCGCAAAATGTGACATCCATGAAGCAGATTGCCAATTTTTTGCAGAAGATCGTGGTGAATTGTCAGTTACTCAGTGGTCTCTAAATTTTCAGAAAGAGAACAAGTATTTTTGTCAACCTTTGAGGAACACGAGGACGAATGAGGTTGAAGTCCTTTTTTTCGCTCACCCGGAGTCGATTCGTTTGTTCAGGAAGTTTCCTCACGTGATTATCATGGACGCCACGTTACGAAATTAAATAACTAATTTCATAACGTTATAAATTTAATCAATTAATTAAATTAAATAAATTGATAACGTTACGAAATTTATTTAAATATTTCATAACGTTATCAAATATTATTAAATTCATAACGTTATGAAATTAAATAACTAATTTCTTAACGTTATAAATTTAATAAATTAATCAAATTAAATAAATTGATAACGTTATGAAATTTATTTAAAAATTTCATAACGTTATCAAATATTATTAAATTCATAACGTTATGAAATTAAATAACTAATTTCATAACGTTATAAATTTAATAAATTAATTAAATTAAATAAATTGATAACGTTACGAAATTTATTTAAAAATTTCATAACGTTATCAAATATTATTAAATTCATAACGTTATGAAATTAAATAACTAATTTCACAACGTTATAAATTTAATAAATTAATTAAATTAAATAAATTGATAACGTTACGAAATTTATTTAAAAATTTCATAACGTTATCAAATATTATTAAATTCATAACGTTATGAAATTGAATAACTAATTTCATAACGTTACGAAATAAAATAATTAAACTATTTAAAAACATTACAAAAGTTATAGAATATTTAATAAAAATACATACTTGATGTAGATCTACGGGAGTCGAAAAAACTTCCGGTTGCGCCTCGGTTTGAGCCTCGGTTTGTGGATTCAACCTTCTATTTGCTCGAGTAGCGTACCCGGGACCGACGTTTTGGACGGGTCGCTTTCGGTTTCTTGGCCTCGGAGCGGGTTCGGGTGCGGGTATCGGGGCGGGTTGGGCTGCTGGTATCGGGTTGGGTCGGGCAACGAGTATCGGGTCGGGTCGGGCTATGGGTATGGGATCGGGTCGGGCTCGGGATTTTGGCCGGTTCCGGGCACCAACACTGTAAATCAGTGGCACCTCGGCTTCCTCCTCGTCTTCATCCTCCACAGCCAGCCACGGAGTCGCCGCAGGAACGGCCGTCGTCGCCGCAGGAAGAGCTGCCGTCGGCGGGAAGCTTGGACCCTCGTCTCCGGCCGGATTTTTGGGCCCAGAAGATGCGGCTTGCTCGGGGGAGCTCGAATCCATCATCAATTTGTGGATTTGGTGGCTTAATCGACGGGAAAATGGACGGAGGAAGAAGGACGGCGGCGGAGGGAAAAGATAAGAAGAAGGACAGAGGACGAAAGGTCGGGGAGGGAAAATTTTGGTTTACAAATAACCTAAATTGGTGCGGTAATTGTTACCGCACAGATTTATTATTTTTTAAATAGATAAAACTGGTGCGGTAACGATTACCGCACCATATTTTATATTTTTTTATATATTAAACCTGTGCGGTAATTGTTACCGCACAAGATATTATTATTTAAATACTTTTTTAAAAAAAATTATTAATTAAAAAAATAACAAATCCTGTGCGGTAAGAGTTACCCCACAGGTGTTTAAGTTAATCAAAATCTGTTTTTTTTTGTTAATCTCGTATTAACGTGGCACCAGATTCATATACGTTTCAGAAAACATTCCAACAATGCCCCGGAGCCCTTTTGTGCGGTAATCCTTAACGCACAGAAGTGTACTGCAACTCTTACCGCACAGATTAGTGTGCATTTAGCAAAAAAAAACGTGTGCATATAGACCAAGCCTAAAAAAATGAAGTGTAAAACATAAAACGTTGTCGCCTGATGTTTTATGTTGACGACTCAACACATAAAATTTCTAGTGCAATGAAGTACTCCGTTATTTATAAAGCTTTATAAATGAGGGAAGCCAAACAACTTTATTTGAATTATTATTTTTTATAGTTAAAACCATTATAAACGACATGTCAAATTCACTTTTACATTAAACAAATTCTAATTTAGTATAAAGTCTTAGCATTATTTGATTGAGAAAATTTGAGTGGAAGGTGTTCGAAGCAAACGGTAGTTGAAGAAAATTAGTAATCGACATCAAATTTCAACTTCATTTGAAAAAAAAAACTGTTAAAAGGACCCTAAAATGTCGATTTTAAGATGTGTTTGACTTGTTGTTTATGAAGTGTCGAAAGAGTAGAAATTGAAGTATCACACAAATGCCAAATGCCTCTCTATTTATTACTTCCTTGTTTTTTTAGTTTGCATAGAAAATCAAACTCATATAAAAAATAGCAATTCTCCTTCTCCATTTTATTGGTCCCATTTGGGACAAAATAAGAAACTGCAAACTCTAAATTTCTAACAAAGAACTTTAATTTCATGTTTTAAGTTATATGTAACGAGACAATTTTTTAAGTTATATGTAAGAGGCATAGCTTATTTAATTCGCCTATGTGTCGACCTATTAGATAGCTTATTTAATTTCTAACAAAGAACTTTAATTTCATGTTTTAAGAATACAATTCTCCTTCTCGATTTCTTTTTGTTATATAACCTATTAGATATCTTTTTGATTTTTTACTTATTTAATTCAGAGATATATATCAAAATATAAAGTCGGATGATGTGAAGGATGACATGGTGGATGATGTAGCATAGCTTAGAGGTCGACACATAGACGAATTGAATATAGGAAACGTTGTTTTGACACATGTCGTCCTTATATTCAATTCGACTATGTGTCGACCTCTAAGTTATGCTACATCATCCACCATGTCATCCTCCACATCATCCGACTTTATATTTTGATATATATCTTTGAATTAAATAAGTAAAAAAATCAAAAAGATATCTAATAGGTTATATAACAAAAAAAAATATCGATTTTTATCTTTTATCATATTATATCTCTATCTTATATATTTAAATATCTTTATCTATTATTATGTTATCAATCTAATTAAGTTGAGTTATTAATGAACTTAAACTATAAAACATAAATCATAAACTATAATTTATAAATTATAATTCAGAAAGAATAAACTACAATCTATAACTAATTAATAATATAAAATATAAATATATTATTAAAATATTTATTACGTGTGACCCCGTACATGGTACGGGAACCCACGCTAGTATAACCTACGGAGTATTAGATATCTTTTTGATTTTTTTACTTATTTAATTCAGAGATATATATCAAAATATAAAGTCGGATGATGTGAAGGATGACATAGTGGATGATGTAGCATAGCTTAGAGGTCGACACATAGACGAATTGAATATAGGGTGTGAATCCCATAATAAACCCTCGAATATAATGTCGCAAATACCCAAGTTTTTGTACCAATATTACACATATGCCCAATTTCATATGGATATTACTGTAATATCCATATGAGGGTTATAATAGTCCAAAAAAATATTTTTCCTATTAAAAAGAAAAGATTTATTATAATTTCATTTATCTTAATTTTTTTAACTGAAATGATTATTTTAATATTATCTGAAATTAAGAAAAAGGATAGTGAAATTAATAAATAAAAAATAAAAGGAAATTAAATTATATAATAAACACTTTAAAAAAAAGAAAAGGAAAAATAAATTAAGAAAAAAGGAAAATTAAGAAAAGAAAAGGGAAAAGGTTAATGACGGTTTTGAAATTAAAAAACGTTAACTGCTTTCTTAAGCATAATTAACTTTCATTAATCATCTCAACCATTTCACCCATTTTCTTTTCAACTTCTCTCTCGTTTTCCCTGAGTCTTCTTCCTCCTTTCACCAAATTTTCAAAATTTCACCATTTTCACTCTCTCCCTCTCGTTCAACCTTCAGCCTCATCATTTCTCAGACGAAATCGACGCTCGCAACCTCTCTCGCAGCCTCGCTAGCCTCGCTTCCGTCTTTCTCCCTCTTTCTCCCTCGCAACCACTGCAGTTATGGCCCCCGTTACCAGAGCTTCCGCACCCCCCCGCATCCCAGAAAAGAAAGAGAGACTCACAAGGAGACTTTAAAGGGAGAAAGAAGAGGCAAACCGAGAAAACCCCCAAATCTAAGAAGGGGTCGTCGGCGAAGTCGGCGCCGGAAGTGGAAAGACCAATCTCCCAGAAGAAGAAGGAGGTATTGAATCTCTTGGACAAATGGAGAACCATGGAGCCTCTTCCTTTTAAGGAGAATGTAAGTGAAATTTGTGATATTTTGATTTTCAATTCGAGTGTATGAGTGAAATTGGTGAATTTAGGGTTGACTGAAGCAAATGCATGTAAATTTGACATTCTCCCAGAGGAATTTTTACGTGTAATTGGAGTTGAGAACAAAGTTGTGAATACTTTGATTATTGTTTAGGGTGATCCTGTCATACTCCTTACTGTGTCCGGGCATACAGTTATCTTTGTCCTGACATCCTGTTGTTTGTGTCCCGACACTTGCAATTTGTTTTTGTGTAGCTTATGTGCATTCAGGAGTGGAACCAGTTTATGTAGATTCATTTCTTCATGTGTATTATGAATCTTGACACATCTTAAAATAATTCTTGTCATGTGCATTGTGAACCAGTTTATGTAGTTGAAGTATTTGGATTTCAGTTTCTGAATATTGACAGTTTTAAGGAAATGCATGTACATCCTCTTCTCCTCACTTTTTCTAGATTGTTTAGTTTTATCCTGACAGACTCTTCACTGTGTCCTGACATATTCTTATCTGTTTCCCCACAGTTGAACTTTGGTTGTGTAGCTTATGTGTTATCCTGACAGACTCTTGACTGTGTCCTGACAGTTCTTTCCTGGGATCCTGACATATTACTAATATTTTCCTGTCATGTTATGTTTTTGTAGGTGATGTATTCCTACTACAAGGGAGATGCATTGCATGGACGTGTAAATATCAACTGCAGGAGGAAATATTTGAAAGATATAGAGTCTAAGCTGACTTGCCAAGACTGGAGAAGGATCTGTGGCAGCCCCTTTGAGGATGTTGTCAAGATGGTCAATCAAGTGACCTTCTCTTCTCAAACTGTCCATTCAGTTTTCTTCAAGCAGTTGAAGAGTGAAAAGAAGTGGGAGACATGGTATGAGATTGCTGGTCAGCCATTGAGATTTTCACTGCAAGAATTTGCTTTGATAACTGGCTTGAATTGTGGCCCTCTTCCCAAGGAGATAAAATCATCTAGGAAGCAAGACAACCAAGTGTTGGACAGTTTTTTTGGTGGTCCTGATGGTTCAAAAACTTCAGTGCAAGACCTTTATAAAAGGTTCATGAAGCACAAAGCCTTGGACAACCACAAGTTCAAGTTAGCAGTCTTGCTTATTGTGGAAGAGATAATTCTTGGAGGTGATAAGAAGAGACTTGTAAAAGCTGAACATGTGAGGTTAGTGGAAACAATTGACAAGTTCTGGAGGTATCCATGGGGAAGAGTTGCGTACATGGAGCTGCACAAGGCCAAGGCTGAGGAGGAAGCCAAGGCTGAGGTGGAGAAAGGTGAGGAGGAAGCCAAGGGTGAGGAGGAAAACACTCAGGAGGGCAAGGATGTGGCTGAGGTGGAGAAAGGTGAGGAGGACAAGGCAGATGATTTTGCCAAACCCAAACTGGTGTTTAGCACAAGGGTGAAGCATGTTAGTGGCCGTTCTCCAAACAAGGTGTCTCCACAGAAACAGAGGTAGTTTTAGAAATATGACAGAATATTTTTTGTTGAATGACAGGATTGTTGTTTGAATATGACAAGATAGTTCTTGTTGAATGATAGGATTGTTTTTTGAGTATGACAGGATAGTTTATGTTGAATGACAGGATTGTTTTTTTAGTTCACTATGTTTTTGCAGGATCATGCCCAAGCGTAATACAAAGCCTTCTATTTCTCTCAGCTCTCCTTACACAACATCCAAGAAAAACACCAAGAAGGACACCACCAAGGACAATCAGGAGAAGAAGAAGGAAGTCTATACAAAAGCTTTTTGGAAGAAGATAACCAAGAATACAGCTGTGAAAGAAATGACAGATGGAATACAAAAGAAAGGTACTTGAGTTAAATTGGTGTAATAATATTGTGTTTTATGTTGATTACAATGAAATTTTATACTCCTATATTGTGTTTTATGTTTCAGCTCTGAGGAGTTTGAGGGTATGAGTGAAGTGGCTATTGACAAGAGTTTCTATGAGGCAATTATTGAACCAAGGCACTGGTGGGATAATTTGGTAAGGGTGACAAGATATAATTTTGATTTCTTATTTTTTCAATCTTAAGTGTAAATGTGTACTTGTATTGGCAGCACATCGATGAGGTTCTTTGCCACGTGAGGGCTGAGCTGAGGAAAAAAACATCTGAGGACTACAAGGACCAACACAGGAATGAAGCTCGTGGAGCTGAAGTACCAATAATTCCAGATCGTGCTGTTAGGTATTTCAAGGGAAGTCTTCCATTCGTATTTGGAAAAAACTGGGAAGATGTGGACTTCATTTATGCACCACTCTTCGTTGGAGGCAACCATTGGGTGGCAATTGAAATAGACCTCCAGAACTGGAAGCTAAATGTGTATGACTGCAACACCAATTTGAAGCCAGAGCGGGTAATGGAAAAAGAGGTGGCCCCAATCCTGAAGTATTTGCCAAAGTTTTTGAGCAATCACGAGGCTCTGTCCCCAAATTACGCACATAGACTTCAGGAGGACCTGGCTTATCAAGGAAGGACTCAAGGCTTACCACAGAATAAGAAAAGGTAATATATCCCTCCACACTTCTGTTATTTACCCTCCACCCTTTATAAATATGTTACTAATGATTGTTTTGTTTACAGTGGTGATTGTGGTGCATACACTGAAGTACATTGAGTGATTGTGTTTTGGCAATAATGATCTCTCCCTAATCTCAGACAAGACAATCGACATGCACAGATTAGACATTGCTACCAGCCTGTATGGTGAGAAATGGGTGAGTAGGTTGAATAATGTTGATGACGTTGTTACACAGTAAGAACAATTTGTATCTCTAATCCTTTTTCTGAATAATGGTTTGGTTAGTGTGAATATTGGTTTGGTTTTGTTGACCTATGTTGGTCTAGAACAATGGCTTTATTGTAATACAAATTTGTAGTTTGAATGCAAGTTTCTAGTCTTACCCCTACCACCTATGACAAATCAAAATGGTAGGATGTGACAACTGCCAAAGTGAACCAGTTGTACAGTGACAAGATGAAAAACGAATATTGTCAGGATAAAGTTTTCAAACTTGTAAAAAAGTTTCAGAGTAAAGGCAAATTTTTTCTTTAAAACATGTACTGACGTTAGTGCAGAGTAAAGGCAAATTTGACTGCATTTATGTTCTGGAGTTAGGTGGCGGGATGTTAAATTTAATGTGTGACAGGATAAAACAGAATATGTGGCGGGAAAATACATTACAACTTAACAAAGCAAACCAAAAAGCATTTCAACATTCATACTAACAGAATTTCAACATCCAACCCAAAATAATATGACATATGAAATTAAGTGTGACAGGATAAAACCATTCCTATGTCGGGATAGAACATCAAATCTGGAGGGATTGACGTTACAATTGTTCAATTACCAAAAAGTTAGCATTATTCACATACCAAAAAGTTAGAACCTTGTTGTCTTACCCTTGTATCCTATGGTCTTCGACTTGACTGTCCTCCCCTTGCAGCCCGGGAGCACGTGTTGTGAGTATGCCCAGGCAGACCACATCTTGCACATCTCGTGGACACTCGTTTGTAGGGCCTCTCCCACCTAGCCTTATATCTATTCAACCTTGGTATTCCAGGTCCCCTTTTCCATGGTGGTGGCAAACAAGGAAAAGAGGAGACTGATTGTGGAACATCCCATTGGTTGGGTGGAGGGATCAAATGGATGGTTTCCTTGTAAACTTCTTTCAAGATGTTGTTGGTGTACAAGTGACTAACAAGAGTAGAAATGTCAACTCCCCTGTCCTTTACTAATGCCAAAGCATGCTTACAAGGAATCTGATCTCTCTGAAAGACGTTGCATTGGCAACGTTTTTGGCGAAGATTCACCTCATACTTGTTCCTTCCATCAGTCACCTCTGCTTCAATATCACTAAGCCTATTGATGCTCATGCTCACAGATGCCGCATACCTATTATCAATGGTCTTGGTCACTTCCCTTGTAGTCACCTCACACCATGTATTAGCCGACTCCCTCCTTTCACAGAATCGGGTGGAAAAGGTAAGTAATATAACATCAAACAATGCTACAATAGGCCATGTACGCTCCTGTTTAAACACCTAGTTTAGACATTCTGCATTGTTTGTCGTCATGATGTTGTACCTCTCAGCTGTGAAATATGCCCTAGACCACTTTTCAAGAGGCACTTTCAGAGCCAGATTTGCCACAACTGTAGTTCTGTTTTGAAGGATCTGAAGCTCAGTCCTATACTCTTCTACGGTGTACGCTTTTGCAACCTTAAACCACTGGTCCTGCAAACCTGCCCAAGTGCACTTTTGCTTGAAGTTTTGCAGCATATGATAAATGCAATATCCATGTTGTGCAAGAAGGTAAACTTTTCTCAGAGCGGCTTTAATAGCAAGGTGACGATCAGACACAAAAACCACATCCACACTATCTGGTACAACAACCGTCTTCAACTCTTCAAAGAAGAAGGACCAAGAATCCTTATTCTCATTGTCTACTACAACAAAAGCCAAGGGATAGATCTGTTTGTTTCCATCTTGGGCAGTAGCAAGAAGAAGATGGCCATTGAATCTCCCTCCCAAGTGTGCTCCATCAACACAAATCACCTGATACATCATATAACCTGTTACCCTCTATAATATATCCCGACAAGTAATTATATCTATTCTTCTGAAATCATATCCCTCCACCCCTTAGTGTTTATCCCTCCACACACTACCCTTTATCTGGACAGGTAAAAAATATAGTTTAAAAAGTTACCTTTCTCAAATGAAGAACATCCCTGATACAAGCACCCAATGCCCAGAAAAAGTACTTAAACCGGTTTTGAGAATCCAATATTAAGCTTGTATATGATCCAGGATTGACTTCTTTCAACATATGAAGCCATGAGTGAAGTTGACTATAACCTTGCTCGGGAGACCCTCGAATGATGTCCTCTGCCTTTTGTCTTGCTCGGTTTGCTTTGGAATAACTGGTATTGACTCCTAGCTCTTTCATGACAGCCTGTATCTCTTTTGCCCTTGGTGCGTCCTTGCGACCTTTGAACCTGTTACATGTGTTCAAAAACATCCTGACACAGTTCACACTCTATCCCTCCATGTTAAATATTTGAACAAGACATAAGCAATACATACCTATCAAGAATGCTCTTGGAAATGAAGGATGAAGTGGCATGTCTGCTGTGATTGTTCCTGAACAGCATCGCACATGTATGGTTTGGTTCAAGCCTTCGGACCCACCACGGACCAGTACTTTTACCACCCCTCGTTGAAGCACGAAAGTCAAATGAACATGCTCCTCCATTTTTGCACTCCACCACATAAGTGGTCTTATCAGACTTCTTCACACGCATTTCTACACATTTTTCCACAACAAATGAGACCAAAGCCCGTTGAACCTCTTCCTTGGTTGGAAAGACATCTCCAACCTTGATTGCCAATGGCTGAGAGTTAGAGCACAATTCTTCTTCCTCCAAATTTTCAATATCAGTAGGAACATCATAGTGGTAAGATCTTTGTTCATGTTCCTCATCATCTCCTCCAAGATATTCATAGTCCTCAACCTTCACATGATTATCATCAAATTCTTCATCAGAAAGGTTGACAAGGTCCAAACCTTGTCGCTTGGTTGCAGACATAATAAAATCCTCCTCTTCATCGTCACTGATTAGTGACACAACCTCAGGTTCAATGCCTTTCTTAGCTTTCTGTGATTGCCCTCCACATTCCACAGATATCCGGACACACTTATCAACAGATCCTGACATGTCTTCTTCTTCTCTCAGCTCATCATCTACTATGTTGTGTAGCATGTGATCTGACATTCTCTTTAGGACTATTACATGGTAAGAAGGTCCACCAACATTTTTAGTCTGAGAGCAAGGTTGAGGTGCACTACCTTCAACATCCATCATCTCTTCTTCTTCCTTTGGAATTACATTAGGGTTTTCATCTAAACCAATACATTTAGGCTCCACCACATAATGCAAAGGAATTGACCATATTCTATCTTTGCATGTTAACATGTTCAAGAAGAAAAAAGCATCTACATCATCACTATCGCAAATATCAAAAGGAGGAAGATTTTGGTTTTGTGGAGGCATGTAGGTCATCTTTAAGTCAAACCTCTTAAGATCAATGACAAGCTTTTCTTCCACCATTTTCAGAAGCCCTTCATATTTCATCTCATCATTGACCATCAAAGCCTTTGTTTTTTTAGGGTTTTCATACACCCAATGCTCATTCTCTACCTTCCAATTGCCTCCACAAATTAAGGAGATGATATATGTTTCACCTAAACAAGCCAAAACAAGAAAACATAGTCATTTACTGCTACCAATACACAAAAAAAACGTTTGCATTTAATATGCCAACTTACCCATTCCTTCCTTCTTGTATATGGCAGGATATGAAGAAAATTTAATGAAGCAAGAGATTAAAACAAATGTTCGACAGGATATGAAGAAACATTAATGAGGAAGATGGAGTTTAATACAGAGGAAAGAAAGAAACAAACTTAATGAGGAAGATGAAGTTAAGATTAGCCAAATTACAATAATTTCCGAGCAAAATTTTGCTCTAAGTGAGCTTCCATCAAATTTGGCGGGAAAAACTGGCGCCAAAGACTTTTTTTGTGGCTGAGATTGATTCTGGTACGAGTGAACAGTCTTTCGTACGGATGTCAGAAATTTTGTGTGGCTGATCTTCATTTTTCTTGACAGCTTTCCCAATTCAGCCGTTTTTTGTTCAAAAAATTCCTGACACATGTACGAATTTTGCCACTTTTTCTTCTTTCCTTCTTTTCTTCTTTTCTTCTTTTCCGTCTGAATTCCTTTCTTCTTTTCTTCTTTTCTCATCTGATTATTATATTGTTTTTGCATTTTCATTTACCTTTTTCCATAATTCTTTTTTCATTTTCCAACTCAAAAAGGTGGATATTGCAGTAATATCCACAATGCTTTAAGCATTTTTGTTAGTTACCCCCCCTAGGGTATTTTTGCAAATTTGCCTAAACCCTCTTATAGAGATAAATAAGAATGAATCTAAGCCATTGGATGTCAAACTAGCTACCTCCACTTGTAGTGGGGGTAGTTGTGGTGGTCCGGCGGCCTTCCGGTGACCACCCGACGACTTCCCGGCGACCACCCGGTGGTTGTCCGGTAGAGGTCCGGCGGAGATCTGACGACGGTCCGGTAGAGGTCCGGCGGAGGTCCGGAGACGGTCCAGCGACGGTCCGGCGGAGGTCCGACGTGGTCCGGTGGAGGTCCGGCGGTGGTCCAAGAGACTTTTCGAAGGAGTACGAAGATGCATTAATGGCGGTTGAGCAAAGTACTTACTTGCGCGGAGCAGCCAGTCGCTCGCTCGCGGGGGAGCCGCCTTCGCTCGCTCGCCGGAGCCTCCTTCTCTCGCTCGCCGGAGCCTCCTTCTCTCGCTCGCCGGAGCCGCCTTCGCTCGCCGGAGCCGCCTTCGCTCGCCGGAGCCGCCTTCGCTCGCCGGAGCCGCCTTCGCTCGCCGGAGCCGCCTTCGCTCGCCGGAGCCGCCTTCGCTCGCCGGAGCCGCCTTCGCTCGCCGGAGCCGCCTTCGCTCGCCGGAGCCGCCTTCGCTCGCCGGAGCCGCCTTCGCTCGCCGGAGCCGCCTTCGCTCGCCGGAGCCGCCTTCGCTCGCTCGCCGGAGCCGCCCGGTCGCTCGTCCTCTCGGAAACCGCTGATCGAGCGGGAATGTGGAAGGAGGGAGACGAAGGTGGGAGGGAGAAGGAGGAATCGGGATTTAGGTTTGGGAATTTTGTGGATTTGGGGGAAATCGTGGAAGGAGGGGAGAGGAAGAGTTGGAATATTTGGAATTGAAAAGTGTAACTGATTTGATTGTGGGACCCCTATATTTTGGGCCTTTAGATCAACTCCATCCGAAGGATGGAGTTGATCCTTAGTCCTTATCTAGAGGGCCTTCCTCACCGGAATCGGACATGAATACGACTCTTCTCATTTTCTTCTTATCGATAACTTTATTAAGGCCTTGATAATATATTGTATATATTAATTTTATAATATAACTAGCTTTATTCTCGCGTCATTCGCGAAATTTGTACAACAATTTTTATAACTATGTATATAATTTATAAACACATAGAAATAACATTAATATAAATAAAAGTATGTATTATATAATTATATTTATTTTAATTGATATTGAAATTGATATTATATAAATAAAAGGAACTTCAATTGACTTATAATTTTTATATTAATAATTTAATATGTATTTAAATAAGAAAATGATATCAATAGATTTAGGATAGAGATCTTAGAATATGATATATTGATACGAATCCGGTATGACTCGTATGCCCTCGAAAAGGATCGTGGAAGAAAGGGAAGTCGATGGCGCTTCTAGAACTCTTCTAGGGTTGGATAAGTATTGAATCTTTCGATTCAACAAGAACTCGATGTCTTGAGAGTCCACTCAAGGGATGAACGAATTCGATAAGTTGGCTTGATGACAGTTCGCTAACGAGAACAACTTCGGATCCAATCAGTAGAATGACGTCGAAGAAAAGGAAGGAGATTCAAACTCAACTAAAGCTCTGCTATTCAATTCCAACGTGAAAAACAACAATGGTGAAGGTTCAACATATAAAGAGGCTGCTACTAACAATGACCTAAAAGTGCAGCCCTAATTCGGAATTAAAAAGTCTTAATCAAATAAATAAAAACGCTAAAAAAGGAAACTCGGAAATTCTTCAGCGCAGTGTCCGCGATCGCGGAATTCTGGGCCGATCGCGGATCACTCGTGGAAATCGAGGCAGCCCCTCAGGCTACGACATCGTCCGCGATCGCGGAAAAGCTTCTGTTGGCTGCCCGTGTTGCACATCCGCGACCGTGGGAATAGTATCCGCGATCGCTGCTGAATTTCTCTAATCTCCTTTATCAATGGGGGCGCCAAGACCTAGGACTCGATGGTGATGTCGTATCTAGCTCATCCTCCTGATATCGCTTCATATATTTTAATTGATTTGTGTTTAAATAAGAAAATGATATCATTATAATTAGGTTATTTATCTTTGAATATATATTTTTTATTTTTTTTAAAAATGACATTATGACATTGTATATAGAGATTATTCATTCAAATAAATAGCAAAATCATCGTGTAATTTATAAATAGTAAATGAGAAATTCACGTAAATAACTTTTTAGAAACAAATCACGTAAATTATTTAGTAGGAAAAAAGAAGAGAAATTACATGGATAACAATCTCATCCACTTTATCTGTTGGGCATGAAATCAGATAATCGGACATGTTTCAGATTGTATTTGTACCGGCTTACCCATATCCGTTGAGTTAATAAGACAGTACCAGAAAGTAGTTTACTTTCATCACTGATCTTGAGTTGGATAGCAACCAACTTGCAAGATAATCTTTCTAGAAAAACCCTAATTTTATCTACGGCGAATCTCTTCTGCAAATTGAGCAATTGAGCTTCGAAGATGAATTCTCTCGCTACCAATTGGTCTCCCAGCTCATGTCAGCTCCAATTGGCCTTCAGATACCGAAAATCCCCGGCGGCATTATTTGTTAATAGTCGTATGTTCAGCTCCGGTTACCGTCGACTGCGCGTCCTTTGTGTGGCCGAAGATGAGGCGGGAAAAGGTATTAAGCCCCAAGAGCGTCGCCCTTCGAGCGATTCATGGACCAATTCGGGGTCTGCTGCTGGTGGTTTGTCTGATTGGTCCGGGTCTGGCCAATCGGATGATGGTAAATCAACGGACGGAGTTGGTGGTGAGAGAGCAAAAATTCTCTACTCTTTTGTTGCATGTTTAGTTGGATTGTTGTGTTTTGCTGGTGTTTATGTGATTACTGTCTAAAATGTGAATATTGCTTGTTGAATGATGTGGTTATGTGTGAATTTCCTATGTGGAGCAATTATGTCTGTGTATAGCATTGTGTATGATATTATAAGACAACATAGAAAAATCTTATCCTGGAAAGTAGAATAGCCGTCGATTTACCAATGTCGTACTGACAGTTTGATTCAAGAGAATGTTAGTCCAGTCACCGGAATTGGTATTTTTTAGTTCTAGATATCTCTGTGAATACTGAGTGGCTCTCTTGTTCTTTGCCTTTAGATTTTTTTACCTGACTTAATATTAGATAGATAGAGAAAGAGGATTGGTGGGTTGAGGAGGATAGAGGCTTTCATGCTTCAGTTCATTCTGCAAGAAAAAAATAGTATCATACAACCTTCATAATCTGTAGACGGAATGTATAGCATACTCGTAGATATATCATATGCAAAACAAGAACAGTGGACACTTGTATCCAATAGGACAAAAAACCCTACTTCTGTCTCTTGAATTCCTTAGTGAGTAATGTGGATTCTTACCACACTTTGAAAATGAATGGTTTGTGTTAGTTATTTTGACATCATAATAGGCATGTTCTTTATCTCTTATGATTACCTGGCCAACATGAAAAGAGCACAAATATATGAAATTATGAATGTCAACTTTCCCATACATCTCTCTTAATTCTATGTATTGAAGTCAGTTATGAATCCAAATCAGGCATTAGTTTTGACTGCTTAAACCACATTTTCTCCAAAGATATACATCAAATCAAAAGGTTGTATGGATTTATCAAAACTGATTCCGGTTCATCATGGTTGGGCTAATCCATATACCAAATGTTTAGTTAATTAATTGTTAGTCAGGCCTTGCAGATATTGACAGGGTTTTTTATGCCATCTTCAACTTAATTGTGCTATTCTTAAACGTGATTCATATTGTGTTTATTATTAGTGATTTGGAATAGTAATGATTTTAAATAGTCTGTTTACAGGGATTGTTGGTGCTGGACTCGCTGGAGTTTTTCTTGTTGCAGGGCTTAGTTTTGCAGCCTTGACCATTAGCAGGAAAACAACCTCAAGTAGGTTTTACACTTGTCTGTATTTATTTTATTCAATTGCAAATTAAAATAGCATGAGATCACTCTATAAAATATTTCTAAGCCTTGTGTTCTTTGATTTCATCTTTTCTTTTCCCCTGTTTGCATCTTCCTACTGGATATTTCAGTTGCTGATTAAGTACATATCAACTGATTTTCCAGGACAGGTGCAACAGATGGAGCCTTTGACCAAACAGCAGGAAGTGATGCTGACATCAGATGAGGAAGTACTTGGTAAGAAGGAGAATGTGGTGGATGGTAAAGACAGTGTTAATGATGATCTTGAATCCCAAAGGGATCCCGAAAATCATTCTCCTCAATCCCCTAAATCAACCATTGATGTTCTTGAAAGTTCACCAGGTGATAATGATGTCTCAACATCATCTAATACTCCATTTGAAGAGAATTTGCAATCTGATCCAAATGCTCACCATCAGAGTACACTGCAACACCCAGAAACACAGAATGCTGATGGCTCTTTAGGTGTCCCTAGCAATAGCGATTTTCCAAACTTCGTTGTTGTGGTTACACCTGAAAAAGTCTCGGAGCACATTGATCTGATCGCTATGTCACTGTCTAGTTCAGTTGACAAGCAGGAGATTCTTGAATCAAATGTAGTGAATTATTCCTCTCACGAAGTTGATTTGTCTTCAAAGACTAATGGTGATTCAAAACCCAAAATGGTTTATGAAGGTGAGCATGTGATTGATGCATCACTCTTTACAAAAGACCTATCTGAGCCTTTCAAAGTGCCTGAAATTTCAGCTAAGGAAAAACACTCATCTATAGAGAATATAAATTCTGAATGGGTCTCTGTCAATATGGAGCCAGAATTTACCCAGTCAGTTGGGGATACCCTGGAAGCAAACCATCAGATTGATGTTAACAATGAGAAATCTGTTTCTGAATCACATTCTTCTGAGAATTCGGTTGTCTCTAGTGGAATACCTGCACCTTCTGTCCTCTCAGCTACTCTACTGACTCCTCCAGGGAAAGTTTTGGTTCCTGCAGCTGTTGATCAAGCTCATGAACAGGCTCTAGCTGCTTTGCAAGTCCTGAAGGCAAGTTTGACTATGAATTCTGAAATATGTGTACCTTTTCATTAAATGTGAAGCATTTTGATTTTGTTGCATGATGAGAAATTAACCTGTAAAGCTGAAGTGAGCAATTATTTAATTTTATTTGAACAAAAAAAACATGTTTTATATTCTTAAAGGTCTATAGAAAACACAACACATATTGGAATACTACATGCTTTTCAGGTGATTGAAGTCAAGCCAAAAAAATATCATATTTAATTGATTCCAGTGATAATGGGTTGGCTACTTGGCTTGTTTTATAAATTTTTCATTCAGTTTTGGTTAAATTTATTTTTCCATTGTGCGTGTTTATCAGGTAATTGAAGTTGATGCTCAACCAAGTGACTTGTGCACACGCCGTGAGTATGCTCGCTGGTTGGTTTCTGCAAGTAGTGCTCTTTCAAGGTACTGATATTTTGGTTTATATCCAAATAAATCAAATAGGCATGCTGTCTGATTGTAATTTATCATCTTGCTGCTCCTTTCAGAAACTCGATTTCAAAAGTCTATCCTGCAATGTATATAGAAAACATTACTGAACTTGCATTTGAAGATATCACCCCGGAAGATCCCGACTTCTCATCTATTCAGGGTAAGAAAGTACATCAATGTTTAAAAAATGGTGTTGACTCTTGACAGGTTTTCTTAGTTTACCTTACAAATTATGGTTTATGAATCACCATGCTGCATTTCAGGTTTGGCTGAAGCTGGACTTATTTCTAGCAAACTCTCTCAGCAAGATATGCTTTCTTCTCCAGATGCAGATATAAGTCCCTTCTACTTCTTTCCTGATAGGTGATCTCTCTCTCTACACATATAAGAGATGGAATTGTTAAATTGCAATTGCAGATTTTTAACTTGGGTGGAATGTCATACTGAAATAAGAAATGGTGGTTTTGAGCTTAAATTTCTTCTTTTTTATTTCTGCAGCCCTCTTTCTCGTCAGGATCTTGTTACTTGGAAGATGGCCCTAGAAAAGAAGCAGTTTCCTGATACAACCAGAAAGGTTGACTAAATTTTTCTTATGCATACTTGTTAATTATAAATGCAACGACAACAATTTTAAAGATCTTTTCCTGCTTACGCAGATGCTACAACAAGCTTCTGGTTTCATCGATATTGATAGGATTGATCCAAATGCATGGCCTGCAGTTCTGACTGACTTATCTGCAGGAGAGCATGGAATAATTGCACATGCTTTTGGTGAGTCACAGCTTACCAGCCATACTTGTAAATTTATACTTCCCCAACTCAATCAGTTAATCATCTCTAATTTACTGAAATGGTATAATGGAATCCTGATGTTACTTAATTTCCTATTATTTCTATTTTTCTGTTTTTAGGATTAGTTTCCCCACCTCTCTATATATACTCTCATTATCTAGTTAGTTTCTAATCTTCAGATATATTTTTCTTAGCATTAGCAGTTAGTTATTCCTTTCCATAATAAAAATAATATTAGCTGTCAATTGTAATCGGAATTGATTATTGAAATGAACAAAATGTGAGGATTCCTCAAAATTGGCTGCTTTTCAGATTTATATCCCTTTATGTCCCATTTTAGGGTTCTTACATGGTACGATTTCAATTTCATTATTGTTAGGCTACACAAGACTTTTTCAGCCAGATAAGCCTGTCACAAAAGCCCAAGCGGCAATTGCCCTGGGAACTGGTGAGGCTGCTGATATTGTTAATGAGGAGCTTGCTCGTATCGAAGCCGAGTCTGTTGCTGAAAATGCAGTGGCAGCTCATACTGCACTTGTTGCTGAAGTCGAAAAAGACGTAAATGCAAGTTTTGAGAAGGAACTTCTGATAGAGAGGGAAAAGATAGAGGCAGTGGAGAAAATGGCTGAACGGGCAAGGCAGGAACTGGAAAAACTGAGAGAGGAAAGAGAGAAGGATAATATAACCCTAATGAAGGAGAGAACTGCCATAGAATCAGAAATGGAGGTTTTCTCAAAGTTGAGACTGGAAGTAGAGGAACAGCTGGAGAGCCTGATGAGTAAAAAGGCTGAGATATCATATGAGAAAGAGAGGATTGACAATCTTCGGAAAGAGACAGAAGATGAAAATCAGGCAATTTCCCGTTTACAATATGAGCTGGAAGTTGAAAGGAAAGCACTGTCCATGGCCAGGTAATAATATATTAACCATCCTGTTTATTGCTCATAGCTATAGTAGGATTGGTAGCTCTTAAGAAATTTGATTAAAAAAATAGCTTATATGCTGCCTTACAATATGAGATGGATTAACTTCCAAAATTTGTTACCTTGATGGTATGTAAAATGAATGTGAAAGGCAACCACACTTGGGAAATATTATATCGTCTTTTTTCATGACTGTTTTTTCTTGGGACGAATCATGTGAGTTCTGGGTAGTAACCGCAGTCTCTCTGTCAAATTATATCCATTGGCCTTGATGAAGGATCTTATATTTCTAGTTAAAAATTATGATACTACATGTATAATCCCCTTAACAAGCAATAGCATCTTCAGGGAAAACAATTATAGAGCTTTGCAACTGTTTGATCATTTGAAATGATTTCATCCAAAACTACAGAGCAATGCCTGCTAAAATCTCAACTGCTTTACGTGACTAACAGGCCTTATGAAGATTGTTCTACAATTCACATTTTTTGTTGTAAAATGCATGGTTTTGTGACAGTCAAATCTATCTAATGGTGAATTTCTCTAATTTATCGCAATATTAATTTCTGAATCTTATATCTGATTTACCATCAGGGCTTGGGCCGAGGACGAGGCAAAACGAGCAAGGGAGAATGCAAAGGCTCTGGAAGAAGCCAGAGGCCGGTGGGAGAAACGTGGCCTCAAAATCACGGTTGATGACGACCTCAGCAAAGAGTCATTAGAAGAAGATACATGGGTCAATATTGAGAAACAGATTTCAGTTAGCGGAGTAGCTGATCGAGCTGAAAGCTTGCTTGAAAAACTCAAGGGAATGGCGTCTCAAGTGAGTGGGAAATCAAAAGAGCTAATCAGCATTATCATTCTGAAAATAACCACATTGATCTCTGATTTGAAAGAGTGGGCTGGTAAGATAGGCGAAAAAACCGTGGAACTCAAAAACGCCACGGTTTCAAAAATGGGTGAATCTGCTGATGAACTTAAACAAAATGCTGCTGGGTTTAGTGTAACAATTAGAGACGGGGTTGAGAAGCTCACGCAGAAATTCAAGGCTTGATCTCTGAACTATGATGACAGGTACGTATTTTCTGTGGCTTGTAGTTTATTATCAAGATACAATGGAATTATGGAATGGTAATGCTACGAGCACAAATTGGTGCAAGTGATCCTTTTGGCCCTAATAATTATGGAACTGATTATAGGAAATAAAGGGCATTTTTGTTTTTGAGTTTTGTACATGCTCTAAGCAAGAGACCGTTGTATTGTAAGCACAAATTTGAGTAGGGATCCTATGGGTTTAATTTGGGGCGTTTAATTCCGCACCCGAAAAATTATAACCCGCACCCGTTTTGAGCACATTCGTAACTCGCCTTCATGCTCAAAAATCCGGTCTGGTTTGGACGCATCCTAGGTGCGCCGAAAACTGAACCGGGTTTTTAAAAAAAGGTTTGGACGCACTCGGGATGCGCCCAAGAGTGGGTGTCAGTTATAAAAAATCGGGTGCGGGGTTTTTTGCCATTAATTTGAGCATGGCACAGGGAAGTTTTAATAAAGTTCAATTATTTTTATAATAGTGACCTATGACGATTTTATAAGTTATATGATATATCCTAAGAATTAATGTAGATATTACTAAAATGTAAAAAAGAATATATAATAAAGATATATTAATAATGTTAATTTGTTTAGATACAAATAAAATTACATTTTATTTATTATAATAATAGTTGTAATGATGTATTAGTTTAGTGCACCACAACAAAAATTTTAAAAATTAAATTTTGATAGTTTTTTATAATAATAGATTAAATATAAAAACTAATAGCTTAACAAATTGCTCCTATAATCACTCTCAAAGTTCGAAAATCATTAGCTTTCATATAAGATAGATGAACTGAATTAAATAAATAAAAGTGACATATGTTTTGATTCCACCAATTAATTATAAGAGCATTTGCATCAATAAAACTAGAGTTTCATAGCTTTTTAAGAGAGAAAAAAACTAAATTATTATGTCTTATTTTTTTCTTGTTTCAATAAAAAAATTCACTTTAGAATTTTAAGAAACTCATTTTACTCAAGTACAAAATTTTTTGACTTTAATTTATTTTTAATGTTATGAAATTCAATCTATGTAATTCACAATTTCATCGATGTAGATGCCTCAAAACCTTCTTCAATAGTGAAACCCCAAGTTTTATAAGTGTTTTTTTAAAAGGAAATAAAAATTATTGTCAGAATTTTTGAATGTCCCTATGGAGTTTGAGTATTATAACATCTTCAACCATGAAGCTTGACAATGTAAGAGTATTGTCAGAGTATTGTCAGATAATGTAAGAGCATTTACTATACTCCACATCTCCAAATGTATATGAAAGTGACGATTTATGGTTTTTTTTGTCCACGTGCATGTGACTACACAATGACAAGGCTACTAATTGACATATTTTATGTTGTTAAAATGACATGAAGCAAGACTATAAGGCCGGTCGGAAGGTGTTAGTTGGCTTTATTATGTTTGCTTACACATATATGTATTATTCTACTTGACTTGCACATTTTATGTCAATGATCAATCTCTTTTGACGTGAGTTCTAAGGGTTAGTTTCAAGTCATCATTCATCCACTCTTCCAACCTTGATGTCCAATCTTGGATAAGTTTTGTAAAAGTTGGTTATTTTAATCACATTACTTTCGAAATTGGTATAAGTTGATGGGAATTAACCAATCTCTTATGTCGATGCATTCACGTGAAAAGTTGTCCATTTCTTTGTGAAAAGAGATTGTTCATAAGAGATTGTCCCCTAGTAGATGTGGATGATAGGGAAAAAACATAAACTAAAAGCCACTAAACTTTACTACACACCACATCTCCAAATGTACATGAAAGTGACTGTTCATGGTTTTTGTCCACCATTGAAAAGCATGGGCTGACAAGGGCATTAACTGAAAGCCACCAAACTTTACTACCCTCCACATCTCCAAATGTACATGAAAGTGACGGTTCATGGTTTTTGTCCACCATGCATGTGACTACACAATGACAAAGCTACTAATTTGCATATATTTTATGTTGTTAAAATGACATGAAGCAAGACTATAGGGCCGGTAGGAAGGTGTTAGTTTCTCTTTTATTCTGTTGGCTTTATTATGTTGGCCTACACACATATGGATTATTGTACTTAACTTGCATATTTTATGTCAATGATCAATCTCTTTTCACGTGAGTTCTAATGGTTAGTTTCTAGTCATCACTCATCCATTCTTCCAACCTTGATGTCAAATCTTGGATAAGTTAAAAGTTGGTTATTTTATTCACATTACTTTCGAAATTGGTATAAGTTGATGAGAACCAATCTCTTATGTCCATGCATTTACGTGAAAAGTTGTCTATTTCTATGTGAAAAAAAATTGTTCATAAGAGATTGTCCCCTAGTAGATGTGAATGATAAGGAAATGACATAAACTGAAAGCCACCAAACTTTACTATACACCACATCTCCAAAGGTACATGAAAGTGACGGTTCATGATTTTTGTCCACCAATGAAGAGCATGGGCTGACATGAACATTAACTAAAAACCACCAAACTTGACTATCCTCCACGTCTCCAAATGTACATGAAAGTGACGGTTCATGATTTTTGTCCACCATGCATGTGACTACACAATGACAATATTGACATATATTTTATTTTGCTAAAATGACATGAATCTAGACTATATGGCTGGTAGGAAAGTGTTAGTTTGTTTATTATTATGGTTGCTTTATTATATTGGCTTACACACATATGGATTATTGTACTTGACTTCAAATTTCAACCACTAATTTCATCTTCAACTTTCTTAAATTACTCACTTCAGCATCAACTTCCTTCAACTTTCTTCAACTTCAACCCCGAAACACTTAAGTTTTGCCGAACGAGGCCTTAAGCAAATCGGCACTGTTTGGTTAACATTGCCACCTTTCATCAACTCCCATCAACCAGCTAGGAGTTGAAAAACAAGGCCTAAAAGTATGAAATATTAGTTATAAATACAATTATTAGTGTTGCAAGTTACAATCGCTTCATCTAATACACAATATATTTTATAAATTATCGATACATGAATTAAAATTCACTATATTTTAAGACTTTCTTTTTCATGAGGAAGGAATTTTGGTGTATTCTATATAGACATTAACTTAAGATATTGATAAATCGTCGTCGGTCAAAATTGTATGTACAAAACAATTAAATAAGATTGGAATTACAACAAAATAAATAAAGTGAATTTTAAACTCGTTTTTAAATCCTATTTCCAGTATGTGATAAACGAAACATGGATATTCGATAAATAATAAACGAGTCAGATAGAAGCAATCTAAGGAATCTAAGGAAGTGTTGAATCAATTATCGTGATATTGCAAATTGTAATCAATTTATTTCATCTGTCAATTTATAATGTACTCCCTCCGTTAAGAAATATTTGTCCCTGGAGCAATTTTAGGGGGAATTTATTGATCAAAATTTTAGACAAATATATCCTTCATAGTTTAAGTAATGACATAGATAATAAAGGAAAGAATAGTGAGAGAATAAAAGAAAGAATAGGGTAAATTTGGAAAAAAATGTGTAAAATTATGTTAAAAGACAAGTAATTTTTAACAAATTATTTGGACTCTAGAGACAAGTAATTCTTAACGGAGGGAGTAAAACTCAATGCAGCACATCAATGTGCGGGTCTAAATTCTAAATCTCATTTTTTGTTTGGCTAAAAACTTGAATTATTTCGTGTATAATCTATATCTATATTAAAACAGAATGAAATAGAGCTCTCACATTCAATCTGACCCCACGAAGCTGACGTGTCAAATTGTGAGTTTTTCTCTTTTATTTTAACTCAAAATTCTCCTTAAACTTCTCTACAATTTTCTAAACTAACTAAATACCATTGATTTAGGCACCCAACTTATTACAATTTATAATTATACGATTGATATAATACTTAACTGTATTTTATTCTAAGTTATAACACCTAATGGCATAGTATATCAAATCTCATAGTAAGAAATTTACAGAACTTTTTCAAAGCACAAGGTGTAACACCCCAAATTACATTGGAAATATTACCGCCACTGACCCCAGACTTAACTGTCCAAAGTCACCCAAGGCTTTACAATATGCATCACAAATACAAAACAGTAATTGAAATGCAATTATATTATTAAAATACTTAACTGAGTTTACAAATGCGGAAGCGATTATATTAAAAATCATATTATATTACTTAACAGTATTACAAATGCGGAAGCGTTATAATGAAGACATAATTCTTAATGTTATTACAAAGATTACAGCGGAAGACTTAATTAAAATATTGGAATTACAGAATAGGTCTTAAACCCTGTTACTAACCTCAAAATCTTAATCTTATAAACAGAAACTCTAAAACATTATCAGATGTCTTCAACGTCGGGAACTTGATTCTTCACTTAAGAGAAACTACCATCTGATGTGTCGTATAGGGAC
Source organism: Oxyria digyna (assembly GCA_029168935.1). Taxonomy (NCBI): domain Eukaryota; kingdom Viridiplantae; phylum Streptophyta; class Magnoliopsida; order Caryophyllales; family Polygonaceae; genus Oxyria; species Oxyria digyna. The sequence goes on along the minus strand of JAPVLV010000010.1, from coordinate 7,424,198 downwards.
GGATGCGACCAACCAACCATGCAAGGAAAAAAACGGTTGGTTAGTCTAATGAAAGCCTATGCAAGTGGAATTTATGTGAGGTTCTATGTGGTTGTACTAAGCTACTATCATAGTCTCTCGAGTTAAAGCCGAAAGACGATATATAACTACATACTTCCACTGAAGAGGGAGGATAGACCAAAAGATATGCAACAAGAGAATACCCGAAATGAAGGTGGGTATTATGGGAAGAAAATATGATTTATTTGGGAACATTTTTAAAACATTACACACATTAGAACTCTTTCGAATAATCGGGTCCGAACAACCTCACCGCATACTTATTGTGCGAATTCAGATTGAAAAAACGACCCTCTTAATCTAGAGGACGAGCGGTTTCCAAGTTGTACTCCTCGCTCGAGGTATATTAATTATGTGCATAATTCCGCACTTATCTTATTTGATTTCAAAACGTACACATTAACGTTATAAGCTTTTAATCCATGTCTTCCTCTCGGGATACTTAGTGAAAGATTCCAGTTTGTAACTCTTGAACCATATCTTCCTCGAATGATACCTAATGGAAGAGAACCAGATTAATGGCATTGGCTAAGTGCACCACCACTTATTCATCCTCACTGGATATACATAAGTATTTATCTTATAAGTTTTTAAACCACATGCGCATGCTACATGGTAAGCGGTATTTTACATAGCGCTACTATAGGTTATTAGCTCATTTTGTATAGGATTATGCTAGATGTTATGATGTATTCTGTAATCATGGAGTTTTGGAGAGTTGAGTTACACATGAGATTACAGAAGATGATGCGGAGCATTGAAGCATAAGAAGAGGAGTCGAAGCTGAAGAAGACCACAAGTAGCATTGGAAGCAGCTGAAGACGAAGCCAAGGAAGCCACAGAAGCCAAATCCGCGACCGCGGGTCCCAAACCGCGATCGTGGAAAACCTATTGGACCAGCCCAGATCACAGAACACAATCCGCGATCGAGGGTCCCAAACCGCGATCGCGGAATCCTCCAGCGATGACTTTTCTTCATTTGCCCGATTTAGTATGTTGTGTTAAGTTTTGTAACGTTTTTACCTTCAATTTGGCAGTTGAATTCTGCAGAGACTTATATGTTTTTAGGTGTGGATGATCTTCTATCATCTTCTACATTCCATTTCCAAGTTTTAGAGTTTTCTCCCAAGAACTTCATGAGTTGCTGAAGTTTCCATTGTTTTGTTTGACATTTGAAGCTTTCGGATTGATTAAGTTGTGAGATTCTTTTCCTTTGTTCTATTCATATTGATTGTCTCTATTCTCTTGTGTGTATTGTTATTGAATTAGATTTGCTCATTTAGATTGGCCATCTAAGTAGTTTCATCTCATTCATATTGCTATTGTTTGGTTATTTCTAGTTGAAATATCATACTTGTTTGTAGCACACACAATTTGCATGAACTAGTTGTGAATGTCAATTGTGAAGAGAATTGAGTACATGTCGAGTATCTGACTAGTTGTCTATGGTATTGCATGTATCTATCCATTCCTGAACTTAAATCTGCTTTATTATTGAATCGATAACCTGATTCCCTTGGGATTCGACCCTTGCTTGCCTACTATACTTGTTAGTGAGCTTGTTAGGATTACTTGACTTGGCATACGACAATTCGCCTCGTCAGATCCACTCGGGATACTCGTGAGAATGAATCCATAATAACGGCACTGGCTAAGTGCACCTCCACTTGTACACGGACAAGTGAAACGGTCATGACCAAATAAGTATTAGGGAATTATCAACCTAACACGATTATCAAGAAGCAGCTACCTTCCTGCAGGGCATGTAGTGCTCCTATACATTACACTTATTTTATTTATTGTGTTATTAATTAATATATGACTTACAATTAAGTCCACACATAGCACACAAAGGTCACACACATCGTCGTAAGACGTTAATCAACCTAATATTTATAACTAAATATAGGTATCGAAAATATATAACAATCTAGATACAAAGCATTTAGCACACAAGTGTTCCCTAACAATTAATTAGGTTTTAGAAATTACCCAATTATTCAACAATTAATTTCAATATTAATTGTCGGTTAAATATGCAATGGGAAGAGAAAGCAAGAGCGAACCGCCATTTGCCTGAAATGGAAAGGCGACGAACGGATTGAAGATGGAGTTGGAAGCCTTATCAACGAACTCGATCTTCAAGAATCTCGATCCATATGCGATACCCAAATCACAAGAATAAACTATAATTAATTATTTATCCCGATATAATTACCTTATTAAATTGTACCTAAAATATAAAGGCAAAAGATCAAATGAGAAATTAATGTTAACATGAGAAATGAGAAGTAATCCTAGCAAGGGATTGACTTTGACCAGATGTTGACTGGCGTTGACTTTTTAAAAAAAAAAAATTAGGCAAAAAAAATATTTTTTTTAGGCCGGATTTTGTACTTACAAAATCAAGTGCTTCAAAATGCCTGAAATGTGCTACTATATTGTTGAAATGTGCTATGATATATTAAGCCAAAATTTGAACTTGCAAAGTATGTACTACCACAAGTGTTATGTGCTTCTATATTACTGCAATTTGCTACGCTATTTGCCCATATGTGCTTCTATATGGCTAGCTGAACTGTGTTACGATATTGCATATATGTGCTTCTCTATGCTTGGTGAAATGTGCTACACTTTTTGCCTAAATGTGCTACACTTTTCACCTATATGTGATTTTCCTATATGTCTTTCTCTATGCTAGGTGAAAGGTGCTACGGTTTTTCCTATATATGCTTCTCTATGCTAGGTGAAATGTGCTACGTTTTTTTCTAGATGTGCTCCTTTATTGTTGAAATATGCTACGCTTTTCGCTTATATCTGCTTCTTTATTGCTAGCTGAATTGTGCTACACTTTTGCCTATATATGCTTCTCTATGGCTGCAATGGGCTACACTTTTCGCCTATATAGGCTTCTCTATGGTTGCAATGTGCTACACTTTTCGCCTATATGTGCTTCGTTATGGCTGCAATGTGCTACACTTCTCACCTATACGTGCTTCTCTATAGCTAGCTGAAGTGTGCTACACTTTTTGCCTATATGTGCTTCTCTATGATAGGTGAAATGTGTTACGATTTTGCCTCGAAAAAGTCCGAAAAAAAAATGACATTTAAAAAAAAAAAAGAGTCAACGGCCGGTCATCTGGTGGTCAACAACTGGTCAACGAGTGGTCAACGGGTGGTCAACTCAAGGAGGGAGGAGCAAGGAGGGGGCTTCAAATTTTGGCCTAATATATCATATCACATTTCAACAATATAGTAGCACATTTTAAGTATTTTGAAGCACTTGATTTTGTAAGTACAATATCCGGCCTAAAAAAAATATTTTTTTGGCCTAAAAAAAAAAGTCAATGCCGGTCAACGAGTGGTCAACAAGGTGGTCAACTCTAAGGAGGAAGGAGGGTTCCTTCTTATTTCTCATCTTAAGGGGCATTTCTCATGTGATTTGGACCTAAATATAAACTGGGTATTATTAATTTAATTAATAACACAATATGGACCGAGTACATTGTAGGCATGATATAATATACAATGCGTAAAACATGTACATTATATATAGCTAGTTAGCTACGTATAAGGTTCAATGCGTAACTAACATAACAAGTATTTCGGCCCGCAACAAAATTGGTCCAACATCTGACCGGCCTGCTCCACTAATGCAGCCCGGTCCAACAAGGAATTAAACAGTGGTGGACGGATGAACATTACTGTTCATCATCATCCCCTCCCTTGCGAAATTGCAGAGACTCACCGAACTCTTCCGGCAAACTTCCGGCGATGCGCAACGACGCGAGACCTCCAGTGGGGACTGTGCAACTTCGGCGATACGTCCTAGACAAGGAACGAGATTAAAACATGAGATTTAACGACCCCGAAATAATATGGAAAAACGAAACCGAAAGTTACCGAATTTAGACGATTCGGGTCGGTACTGATACGCCGTTAACGAGACCAACCAGACAACGCTACTGGAATCAAAGGATCGAGTAAACTCGTATTAAACGACCTTGAATGAATATCGAAACGGTATCGAAAACTCACCAAAACATAACCGATTCGCCTGGGGATTGCGACGCGGGTAAAGGTCGGATCAAGGTATGGTTATGCGACGTGGAATCTGGAAGAAAGCACAGTTTACGGTACTGAAATCGACGTAAACGACGACGGGAAAAACAAAGAAAACGAGGTTACTATACCTTCGGTTCCTCGTGGGGAAGGAATTGCACATGGCATAAGACTATTAATGGAATACGACTTATAAGATTAATAAGATTAAACTCATGGTTACAATAACTGGGTCCTATAAGGTCACCCACTTAGAGTTTACGGACTGAATCATGCGAATCCGAAGGCCCGGTTAGCCTATAGGATTTGGGGTAGGTGGAACAATATACGAGGTGAATTGTTCACCGGGTTTCTGATAACAGTTATCAGTTATTTGGAGATTTGGACAAGGTAGACATGTGTCACACATGCCCAAGGAGCAAGTGTCCACACCTTAGACACTTGTCATCTTCCTTGCACACCAAGGACTTGGCTTGTGCCCCCAAGTTGCCTTGGCCTCCAAGCTCTTGTCTTGGGCTCTAAGGACTCTCTTATTCCACATAGAGGGCACCCAACACACTAGACACACCATATACTCCACACTAGTGATGGCCGGACCGGTTCACGAAATGTAAAATAAAAAACCGGCGGTTAACCGGCGGTTTTTTATTTTTAAAATTTTTTTTTTTAACCGGAACCGCCGGTTTTTAAAAAAAAATTAAAATAAAGAACCGCCGGTTCCAACGGTTTTTTTAAGATTTTTTAAGTTTTTTAAATTTATAAAATTATTTTTTAAAAACAAAACTGCCGGTTAATAAAAAACCGGTCTGGTTCAGCCCGAACCGGACTGAACCGGACCGGAACCGGCAAAATCGGTTTTTCCCGGAACCGGACCGGGAGCCACCCCTACTCCACACCCCGCACATCCTTGTGAATTTCGGTCTAGCAGAAGAAACCATAAGTAGTGATGGCCGGACCGGACCGGGACCGCCAGTTCGAACCGGAACCGGACCGGAACTGGTAGGAACCGGTTCAGGTTCACGAAAAACGTTTTTCAAAACCAGCGGTTCACCGCCGGTTTTTTATTTTTAATTTTTAATTTTTTTAACCGGCGGTTAACCGGAACCGCCGGTTTTTTAAAAAAAAATAAAAAAACTAAACCGGCGGTTAACCGGAACCGCCGGTTTTTTTAAAAAAAAATAAAAAAACGTTGGAACCGCCGAAAAACCGGTTAACCGCCGGTTCCAACGGCTAGAAAACTAGCCGTTGCCGGTTAACCGGCGGTCCTAACGGCTTTTTATACAATTAGCCGTTAGGAAATTAAAAAAAAAATTTAATTTTTTAATATTAAAATAACCCATATCAAACCCCTATATATACCATACCATACAATCTTCAAATCACACATCCAACAACAACAATCTCTCTTCTCTTTCTCAAATCTCAATCTTATAATCTCTCAAATTCCATCAACAATCTCTCTTAATCTCTTCCTTTTAATTAGCTTTTGTCTTTCAATATTTTATTGCTTTTACATTTTTAATCACATTATTATATTGTTCTAAGTTTTATTGTTTTATTGTTTTATTGTTTTATTGTTTTAATTGTTTTAATTGTTTTAATTGCTTTTAATCATATTATTTAATTGTTCTTAATCATATGGCGGAACATTTTGACACCCAAGAGAGTGATAATGTCACTTCTCCCACTCCCACTTCCACCTCCCAAGTTAGGTCCGGTAGGGGTAGGACCGCTAGGCCTCAAGGGCAAGCTAGCGGTTCGAGGCCGACTAGGGCCCCTAGGGGGGGGGTCCGGGTCCTCCGGGAACCAATCCCGGAAACTAACATCTCCTATTTTTGTAAAGTGGTTTACTAAATTAGAATTCGGTCTCGAGGAACTCGAGGCCGAGGATTATGATCCCGATCTAATTATTGTTTCTTGTAACTTTTGCGATGCGACATTCCAATGGAAGAAAAGTGGAGGATATGGAACCCTTCAACGGCACATGGAGCACAAACACGTCGCCGAGATGGGAATGCTAGGGGGACAAACACAAATTTCCGGCAGATTTGCATCTTCTACGAGCGGTAACCCTTTATTTCGTTTTGATCATGAAGCTAATAGTGTAGCATTAGCCGAAGCTATTTGTGTTGATCATTTAGCATTTCGATTTAGTGAAAATGTAGGATTTAATGAGTACATTAAAGATCATACACAACCCGCTTTTACATCCGTATCTAGGAAAGTGATTAAGAAAAACGTAATTAAGGCTTATAAAAGACGCAAGGCCGAATTAGTTTCTTATTTTTCGCAAAATGATATGCATGTTTCTATTTGTAGTGATATATGGAGTGATAATACTCAAACCCATTCTTACATGGGTGTTACATGTCATTTTGTAGATCATCATTTTACAATGCAAAAACGTTTATTGGCATTTAGAGTCTTTGATGATTCACATACCGCACAAAATATTGCTATGATGATTCGTGCAATTTTAGAAGAATATAGACTACTTAATAGAGTTTTTTCAATTGGATTCGACAATGCATCTGCTAACACCGCATCTATTAGAGATTTACAAGAAATGTGTCAACCTTTATTTGGTGGGAAATTTTTTCATATTCGATGTGCTTGTCATATTTTAAACTTATGTGTTCAAGATGGTTTACGTGCTATGAGTTTTCATTTTGAGCCAATTAAGAACGTTATTAAGTATATTTGGGGGCATCCTAAAGTTACAAGAGATTGGATGACCTTTTGTAAAACTAACGGGGTGCACCCAAAACGTTTTTCAAAAGATGTGGGTACCCGATGGTAGTCATGGCTCTCGGTCCGGTCCGGTCCGGTTCCGGTCCTCCGGAATCCGGAACCGGGAAAAACCGGTTCCACTGGTTACGGTCCGGTCCGGGTCAATCCGGTTCCGGTTCGAAACCGGAACTGGCCGGTTCATCCCGGTTCAGTCCGGTTCGGGCTGAACCGGACCGGTTTTTAAAAAAAAAACAATATAAATAATTTTATAAATTTATAAAACTGAAAAAAAAAAATGTAAAAATAATTTTTAAACTTTAAAAAAATAATTATAAAAAAACGCTATTAAAAAAGAATGTTTTGTCATTGTTTTTAAGTTTAAAAATTATGTTTAAAAAACTTAAAAAAAATGATTATAAAAAAACGCTATTAAAAAGAATGTTTTCCGGTCCTCCGGAATCCGGAACCGGGAAAAACCGGTTCCACCGGTTACGGTTCCGGTTCCGGTTCGAAACCGGAACCGACCGGTTCATCCTGGTTCAAATAATTTTTAAACTTTAAAAAAATAATTATAAAAAAACGCTATTAAAAAAGAATGTTTTGTCATTTTTTTTAAGTTTTTTAAATTAAATATGAAGGAACAAAAAAATTAAAAAAAATTGGGCTTGCACTTAACAGTGACTTACTTGTTAAGTTGCCTACGTATCCTCTCGGGTTAGAGGAATCAAAGCCCACGTAGTTCTTTACCTTTTTTCAAAACCCGTTACCTAAGTCAAATCTTCGGCGGATGAATCGGTGCGTATCGTAGTAGAATCTCCAATCCACTCGTCTTCCGATGACTCGTTAAGGTTACGTTGTTGCCTAATTGCGGCTCTCTTCCAATCGCAAACACAACATTGCGCCTCCAATGACTCCGGTGCCAAATTTGATCTCTTCCTCGTTAAAGTGTTGCCTCTTGCACTAAAAGTTTGTTCCACCGCCACGGTTGAAGCGAGGACGGCAAGAACGGCAAGAACTTGAGCCGCAATCTTCGCAAGCGTTGGAAACATGCTCCTATGATCCTCCCACCACTTCAAAACATCTAAATTTTCACAACTAACAAACTCAAAGTTGGTGTTAATATAGTTATCAATTTCCGCATTCGTGTTTGTAACTCTTGGTCTTTTACTAAAATACTTAGCTCCAAAGGCCCCCAAGCTAGTAGAGCTCGAAGAAGCCGGAGGTAATTGTGAAGTAGTCGAAGAATCCGAAAAATGAGTAAATAAAGTTTCAATGTTTGTTCTAGTTCTAGAAACCATACCTAAAATATCCTCTAGTTCACCGTCGGCTAAAATATATCCATAATAGTCATTTAAAAGAGCGTGTAAAACGGATAATTTAAGTCTAGGATCTAAAACACAAGCAACAAGAAAACAATCGGGAATATATCTATAGTATTGCAACCACTTACTCCTCATGCTTGCAACGGATTCCTCAATGCCGGGAATTTTAGCTCCCTCACTTAAACCACACATAACATTACAAGCTTCCAAGACAAAAACATTACTACTTGGTGTATAAACATGACTAAATCTTTTTGTTGCATCACTAAAACATTTTAAAAACGTTGCAATACTTTGACATATATCCCAACCTGATTCGCTAAAATAGAAAGGAGAGCCAGAAAGGTTTTGAGAAACAAAAGACGTTAAAACTTGTTTATATTCTATACATTCACATAGTAATATGTAAGTAGAGTTCCATCGGGTACCCACATCTTTTGAAAAACGTTTTGGGTGCACCCCGTTAGTTTTACAAAAGGTCATCCAATCTCTTGTAACTTTAGGATGCCCCCAAATATACTTAATAATGTTCTTAATTGGCTCAAAATGAAAACTCATAGCACGTAAACCATCTTGAACACATAAGTTTAAAATATGACAAGCACATCGAATATGAAAAAATTTCCCACCAAATAAAGGTTGACACATTTCTTGTAAATCTCTAATAGATGCGGTGTTAGCAGATGCATTGTCGAATCCAATTGAAAAAACTCTATTAAGTAGTCTATATTCTTCTAAAATTGCACGAATCATCATAGCAATATTTTGTGCGGTATGTGAATCATCAAAGACTCTAAATGCCAATAAACGTTTTTGCATTGTAAAATGATGATCTACAAAATGACATGTAACACCCATGTAAGAATGGGTTTGAGTATTATCACTCCATATATCACTACAAATAGAAACATGCATATCATTTTGCGAAAAATAAGAAACTAATTCGGCCTTGTGTCTTTTATAAGCCTTAATTACGTTTTTCTTAATCACTTTCCTAGATACGGATTTAAAAGCGGGTTGTGTATGCTCTTTAATATACTCATTAAATCCTACATTTTCACTAAATCGAAATGCTAAATGATCAACACAAATAGCTTCGGCTAATGCTACACTATTAGCTTCATGATCAAAACGAAATAAAGGGTTACCGCTAGTAGAAGATGCAAATCCGCCGGAAATTTGTGTTTGTCCCCCTGGCATTCCCATCTCGGCGACGTGTTTGTGCTCCATGTGTCGTTGAAGGGTTCCATATCCTCCACTTTTCTTCCATTGGAATGTCGCCTCGCAAAAGTTACAAGAAACAATAATTAGACCGGGATCATAATCCTCGGCCTCGAGTTCCTCGATACCGGGTTCTAATTTAGTAAACCACTTTGTAAAAACAGGAGATGTTAGTTTCCGGAATTGGTTCCCGGAGGACCCGGTCCCGGTCCTCCCCCCCCTACCCCTAGCCGGCCTCGAACCGCTAGCTTGCCCTTGAGGCCTAGCGGTAGCGGTCCTACGACCGGAGGACCTAACTTGGGAGATGGGAGTGGGAGAACTGACATTATCACTCTCTTGGGTGTCAAAATGTTCCGCCATATGATTAAGAACAATTAAATAATATGATTAAAAGCAATTAAAAGAATTAAAACAATAAAACAATAAAACAATAAAACAATAAAACATAGAACAATAAAACATAGAACAATATAATAATGTGATTAAAAATGTAAAAGCAATAAAATATTGAAAGACAAAAGCTAATTAAAAGGAAGAGATTAAGAGAGATTGTTGATGAAATTTGAGAGATTATAAGATTGAGATTTGAGAAAGAGAAGAGAGATTGTTGTTGTTGGATGTGTGATTTGAAGATTGTATGGTATGGTATTTATAGGGGTTTGATATGGGTTATTTTAATATTAAAAAATGAATTTTTTTTTTTTTTTAATTTCCTAACGGCTACTAGCCGTTAGGACCGCCGGTTAACCGGCAACGGCTAGTTTTCTAGCCGTTGGAACCGGCGGTTTATTTTTTTATTTTTTTTTTAAAAAACCGACGGTTCCGGTTAACCGCCGGTTAAAAAATTTTAAAAAAATAAATAAAAAACCGGCGGTTAACCGCCGGTTCGAAATTGCGTTTTTCGTGAACCTGAACCGGACCGTGACCAAACCGGTTCCTACCGGTTCCGGTTCGAACCGCCGGTCCCGGTCCGGTCGAGCCATGACTACCCGATGGAACTCTACTTACATATTACTATGTGAATGTATAGAATATAAACAAGTTTTAACGTCTTTTGTTTCTCAAAACCTTTCTGGCTCTCCTTTCTATTTTAGCGAATCAGGTTGGGATATATGTCAAAGTATTGCAACGTTTTTAAAATGTTTTAGTGATGCAACAAAGAGATTTAGTCATGTTTATACACCAAGTAGTAATGTTTTTGTCTTGGAAGCTTGTAATGTTATGTGTGGTTTAAATGAGGGAGCTAAAATTCCCGGCATTGAGGAATCCGTTGCAAGCATGAGGAGTAAGTGGTTGCTCTACTATAGATATATTCCCGATTGTTTTCATTTGAGAAGTTGTGGAATCGTTTCACAATTGACTCCACCAGGCACGCCACAGTTAAATGGTGTATCTGAGAGGAGAAATCGAACATTGTTAGACATGGTTCGCTCAATGATGAGTTTTGCTGATCTTCCTACATGCTTTTGGGGTTATGCCCTCACAACTGTTGCGTTTACACTAAACAGGACTCCGTCTAGAACAGTTGACAAGACACCACATGAGATATGACATGGAAAGGTTCCTAGCTTGTCATTTCTAAAAGTCTGGGGTTGTGAGGCTTTTGTAAAGCGTTTACTATCTGATAAGCTTGCACCTAAATCAGACAAATGCTTCTTTATAGGGTATCCCAAAGGAACAAGGGGGTATTATTTCTACAATCCAACAAAGAACAAAGTGTTTGTTGCTAGGGATAGTGTCTTTTTGGAAAAAGAATGTTTTTCCAAGAAGCCAAGTGGGAGAAATGTTCAACTTGACGAAATTCAAGTTGAGCAACAAACACAACAACAAGATGACATTGAAGATGTCACAGAGGATCTAGATTTTGGAGGTAGACCTTTTCAAGGGAACACCGTCCAGATTCAAGAACAGGTTCCTCAAGTGGATGAAGTTCAAGAGGCACCACAAGATGTTGTGGAAAACCCTCCTGCTATTATCCCTCCTGTTGCTGCACCACTTTGGAGATCAAGTAGGCCAAGACATCAGCCTAGACGATATGATGATTTTGTTTTGAATGTTAGTCCTGACATACTACTTTTAGAAAGTAGTGAGCCTGCAACCTATAAGCAAGCAATGACGGATCTCAACTCCGAAAAATGGCTCAAAGCCATGAAATCCGAAATGGACTCCATGTCTGAGAATCAGGTCTGGGACTTGATAGATTTGCCTGACGGGGTAACACCTGTCGGCTGCAAATGGGTCTTTAAGATCAAAACAGACAAGGATGGGGACGTTTCTGTTTATAAGGCAAGGTTAGTTTCCAAAGGATTTAAACAGGTTCATGGTGTTGACTATGAAGAAACGTTCTCACCAGTCGTAATGATTAGGTCCATTAGGATACACCTAGCAATTGCCGCTTATTATGATTATGAGATTTGGCAAATGGATGTCAAAACTACTTTTCTAAATGGTTTTTTAGAAGAGGATGTGTATATGACACAACCAGAAGGTTTTGTGGATCCAGAACACCCTAGGAAGGTATGCAAGCTTAAGAAGTCTATTTATGGACTAAAGCAAGCATCGAGGAGTTGGAACATTCGATTTGATGAAGCAGTCAAACAGTTTGACTTCATCAGATATGAAGAAGAACCTTGTGTTTACAAGAAGTTTAGTTGGAGCAAAGTAGTTTTCCTAGTCTTGTATGTGGATGACATACTACTCATTGGGAATGACATTCCGATGCTGGAAACAGTTAAAGAATGGCTGAAGAAATGTTTCTCAATGAAAGACTTGGGAGAGACAGAGTACATATTAGGTATCAAGATCTATAGGGATAGATCTAAGAGACTTATTGGTCTGAGTCAAGGAACTTATATAGATAAGGTCCTTGACAGATTCAATATGGCAAATTCCAAGAAAGGATTTCTACCTATGCAACATGGCTTACATCTCAGCAACACTCTGTGTCCTAAGACATCTGATGAGATTGAGAGAATGAGCAAGATTCCCTATGCCTCGGCCATAGGTTCTATCATGTATGCTATGATATGTACACGCCCAGATGTTGCATATGCTCTGAGTATGTGTAGCAGATACCAATCAAACCCAGGAGATGCACATTGGTGTGCATCTCCTGGGATTCTACAACGGAGGCCGAATACATTGCTGCTAGTGAAGCAGCGAAAGAGGCTGTCTGGATTAGGCAATTTGTAGCTGAGCTTGGTGTTGTTCCTAGCATATCTAGGGCAATTGACGTTTATTGTGACAACAATGGTGCCATTGCTCAAGCAAAGGCACCAAGCTCAAGCTCTAAGTCTAGACATGTACAACGAAAATATCACCTGATTCGACACTATGTTGATAGAGGAGATGTAAGGATGTGCAAAGTGCACACAAATGATAACATTGCAGATCCTACAACGGAGGCCGAATACATTGCTGCTAGTGAAGCAGCGAAAGAGGCTGTCTGGATTAGGCAATTTGTAGCTGAGCTTGGTGTTGTTCCTAGCATATCTAGGGCAATTGACGTTTATTGTGACAACAATGGTGCCATTGCTCAAGCAAAGGCACCAAGCTCAAGCTCTAAGTCTAGACATGTACAACGAAAATATCACCTGATTCGACACTATGTTGATAGAGGAGATGTAAGGATGTGCAAAGTGCACACAAATGATAACATTGCAGATCCTTTGACCAAGCCCATGCCCAGGCCTAAGCATGATAGTCACACTAGGGCCAAGGGTCTCAAGCACATTGGAGAATGAATTTGAGATATAACTGTTTTTCATAATAAATCTTGTTTATTGATGTTAGACACTTTTATGCTTGTTTTCTATATGAGAATGACTCGTTATTATTTAATTATTGCTTGGTATTAAATAAAATGTCCAAATAATTCTGTAATTATCAAATGGGCTTATCATAATTGTTATGGTGAATGAAACCCCATTAAGTGAACTGGAATTAAGAATTATTGTTATGTCCATGGTCTGAATCATTAACTCGGACATAAATGATTTATCTAAAGACCATATTGTGAGATTGGCTGATAGCACAAGGTTTCATGTGCTATGGAGACAGAGATGTCTAGTCAATTACATAGGTGTGCATAGATGATGCATATCGGACTGACCGTCATCTAGACTCTCCAAAAGAGATTGCAGAGCCTTTAGAATTAAAACCATGATTAATGAGTTCCTCAGACATGTGTGTGATATTGTTTCACTTGACTGATGATATGTCTTTGACGCTGTTAAACGCTCACCGTAACAGGGAGTTATAAAGGCAGTGATTGGGATTGCCAAAGGTTGAGTGGGAGCAATAGTCATATATGATACATTGAAAAGGAATGGTGTCTTGGCCACTTGAAGAGTGAGAGCTGTAAAATGTGTGGCCACGCTCAGATGGATTAAATGTAATCATCTGTTTTGACAGTTCGATCTCAAGAGTTCAAGAAACACATTTGATATAGATATGAAAGTCACCATATCATCAAATGAGACACTAAGAGACAAAGGAATTTTAACATTGCACGCTTGTTTAAGGACAAGTGGGAGATTGAAGGAATTGTGTCCTTTAATCAACGGTGCAATTATTAATATGGAATAGGACTATTAATGGAGATTTATAATTCAGATATTTTAGGAGTCACATACTATTTCTAGTGGCCAGTACGACTTATGAGATTAATAAGATTAAGCTCATGGCTAGAATAACTGGGTCCTATGAGGTCACACACTTAGAGTTTACGGACTGAATCATGCGAATCCCGGTTAGCCTATAGGATTTGGGGTAGGTGGAACAATATACGAGGTGAATTGTTCACCGGGTGTCTGATAACAGTTATCAGTTATTTGGAGATTTGGACAAGGTAGACATGTGTTACACATGCCCAAGGTGGACATGTGTCACACATGCCCAAGGAGCAAGTGTCCACACCTTAGACACTTGTCATCTTCCTTGCACACCAAGGACTTGGCTTGTGCCCCCAAGTTGCCTTGGCCTCCAAGCTCTCGTCTTGGGCTCTAAGGACTAAATGTCTATATATAGGTCTCTCTTATTCCACATAGAGGGCACCCAACACACTAGACACACCATATACTCCACACCCCGCACATCCTTGTGAATTTCGGTCTAGCAGAAGAAACCATAAGGAGATCCAGTTTATTGCTCGTGTGGACCAAGTAGAGAAGTCACATTTGAGGCTTTCATCTCTGTCTTTCGGCATCTACGAACACGCATCAAGAGGTATTTGATTCTTCTTGTATACATGATCGATATCAATATATGCATGAGATCCTTATTAGATGTTAGGAAAGTGTTTCCTGAAATTCCGCTTTAAGCATCTAAAATTCCAAACACGTGGGAACGAAACAAGGCAAGCTCTCTTGTTTGTGAGACTGAACGAAGCAGAAGGACGAGGGAGGGAAGGACAAAGTCGAAGAATTTGGCTGAATTTTGTGAGGTATGCCCTCGGTTTTTGAAGGAGGAAAACAGAGGGTTCATGAGGAATATGTTAAGATAGAATTTGGTTGTTGAAAGATTGATCACAACCAGATTTCTCGGCTTGTACAAAAAGATTTGTTTGTTTGCACAAAATTCTGAACGAGCAGTTAAATTGGATTTACTTTATTTCCCTTTAATTACTTGAAAAGTAATTACAGAATAGCTCCTCATACTTTTAATTTGTGGCGCGAGAACTATACTAGTCTACTACTCCCTCCGTTTCATAATGTTAGTCCCATTTCTTTTCGTGACACTATTCACAAACCGAGAAAATCTTGTAGATTTCTCCTAATATATAAGAAAAAACATAGCCATGTGGGGTCTTGTTTGATTCGTCTTAATGAGTACTTTAACAATATTAAAAAATTATAATTTTTATTAACATATAACTAGAGATATTAACGATGCAAAACATGTATCGGCATATGTGCCTCATTGAAATGAGACTAACAAAATGGGACAGAGGGAGTACAATATTAAACTGTTAAAGCAATCCTCAATTTTTGCCATATGTCACCTCCTCACTAAAATCGGGACATGTCATTTCTATATGCATTTTGTCGCATGTTATTTTTCAATCATTTTCCTTTTTGATAAAAAAACATATAATAAAAAAATTATAAATGTGTAAATGTTTATTTTAGGATAATTAAGATATACAAGATACTATGCCTCTTTATTTATATTTTTAAAATTCTTCAAACCATATTTTATGTACTTTAATATACAAAGAATTATTTAATGATTATACAAAAAGGTTTCATCTTATAATTCATAAATTTTAAATACTTTAAACTAAATATATTTAAATATTTAAACAATGCTTGATTAACACTCTCTTTATTAAAAATGTTTATCATACTAATTAAAAACTTTATATTAAGGAATCGACCATCTTTTTATTTTAGCTATTTAGGTAATAATTCAAATTAAACAATTATGTTTAAAAATTAAACTAAATTTATATATGGTAATGAACTAAATGTATATATATTAAAATTAAATTTCTTATTTTATAAAACATGACTAGCACTTGCCAATTTCGACTCGTTGTTTTATTTGCAACTTGCAAGCAGCTACGTTGAGAGAGAACAACGGCTAGTTCTTTACACAACTGCCGAAGAAAGAATGGGCTTTCGATTTCAGACCCACATACTAATCCATTGGGCCGAGTGCCTCAAGCTTCTTTTATTACGACATTACCCTTCAGCTTCCATGACAAGCTTTTGTTCCAACCCCTACTAGGAGCGTCTCTCTCAGAAACAGAAAGAAGGTATTTCAAATATAGCGTCTCCTTCCGAATCCACAACGTCTCTTTTCATTTGAAATTCAAGCAATAGTAAGCATCAGCATCTCTAATTGATTGATGGAGACTTCGATCCTTAGCGGAAAAGTGCGCGAAATTGCCAGAATTAGGGGTTTCGGCGACCAGAATTCTGTGAAGACGCCATGTATATCTGTTCAAAAGGTTCAAGGCAAATCTCCTGGCTCTGATAAAGTCGTAATTTCTTTTTCCGGAGAACAAACAACGAGGTAAATTGAACGTTTGTTTGTAAATTCTTCATTATTTGTTATTATCTTTAACCTTTGAAGCATGATAATGCCAGTGGAAATATTGCACGGTCGGGTCGATGATGATGTTTTTATTTCGATTGATTGATTGTTTGTTTGGTTGTGTTTTGGGAGATAACAGTTGCAAGATTTCCTTAAACTGTACTAATAAGAAATGGCCAGGGTTTGGAGTGAGAAAGGCAGTATATGTTGTTTATGGTTTTAAGTTGAATTTGATATTATTGAAATTTGCATTTCATCAATTGTTGTTTTTTATCATGGCAGTATTAAATCATTCAATTTTGAGGTGGATCAGTACTATGATCATGAAGCAACAAATGCTGTGGTATTCACTGAAGAGGTACAACCTTTAGTAACCTCCGTGTTTGAAGGAAAGAGTGCCACTGTTTTTGCTTATGGAGCTCGAGGCAGTGGCAAAACGTACACCATTCAGGTTTTGTTCTTCTTCTTTTATATCTTCTTTTATTTTCTAGTAATATGTTGGAGTGATATTCATGTTTTTTCTGTTTTTATGGATGTATACTTTCAATTTTGGACAGGGTTCACAAGATATACCAGGATTGATAAGTTTGTGCGTGTCCGAAGTCTTGTCTCGGGCAGAAGAAATAGGAAATTCAATTTCTTTGTCTCTCTATGAGGTACTCCAAGATCGTGTTTTTGATCTGTTAGATTCTAAGAAACCAGAAATTTCCGTGCTTGAAGGTGCCAATGGGAAGATAGTAATGAAAGGTCTATCTAAGGCAAGTAGTGTTGATTATTCTAGGTTTATTTGTGGCTTCCCTAGTGTTCCAAGTTTAAGTTTGACCATTTTGTCTTCAGGCTCCTATAAAATCCATGTCAGAATTTCTTAACTTATGGTTACAAAGACCATTGCAAAAGACAACAAATGAGCCACCTCAAAGGAGCCACATAGGGATGATAATCAATATTTCATCGGCAAAAGATGCATCACTTCTAGGAAGGATGAATTTGGTCGATTTGGCAGGTTTACTTCTAAACTAAATCTTGTGAAAAAAAATAACTTGGCAGCTTGAATACTTGTACAGTAGACATAAATTACTGGCAGTTAACTATTGTTTTATTTTCTGACCAAAAAAAAAAATATTGTTTTATTTTACCAGGTTATGAAGATAAGAGACAAAGTATTAGTGGTGTCAACCTTGTTGAGATTTCAAAAATAAACAAATCGCTCTATGCTGTACACAATGTGCTTCATGCTTTGAAGAGCAATGATACTCGTGTGCCTTATAGAGAGAGTAAACTAACTAGGATGTTGCAAGACTCTCTTGGCGGCATAAATAGGATCTTGATGATCACTTGTATGGTAAGCGTAATTATCTTTGTCCAAGTTAGCAACTATATTTTCAAAATTTCAGTTATTTATGTACCTGCTTCTTCTTTTTTCATGGTTGAAGGATCCTTCTTTTCCTGAAGACACTATTAAGACATTGAGTTTAGCCTCTCGTTCATGCCAAGTTGTTAATAAGACTAAGGTGGATCTCACGTCTAATGTCAGAAGTTTGATCAAACCAACAACAACACCAAGTAGATCATCCAAACAAACTGTGGCACTTTCTTCAAAGCTGGTGAAAGTTGCAAGTTCTTCCGCTTCAACAAGGAAGCCAATTACATCAATTCTGCGTAGTGTTGAGGGCAAACCTCAAGATGTCAAAGTACAAGGAAGGTTTGTGCTTAACACTAAAAGTCCAGTGTTTGGTTATTGAAGATCATCACCATTATAAATTACAATGTTTCTTTTCACTTTTCAGGAGGTTGTTTGAAGAACTGAAATCAGACAACAGAAAGAAGGTAATGATTTTTTCTAATGATTGATTTTGAAGATCAAATTAACCATGCTATAGCAACAAAGTAGAGATGCTTCTTTTCCTTGAAGATACTATGTGATTTTCCCAATGTTCTAAAAGGCGCTAGGCGCTAGTCGGGCGGTGAGGGGGAGCCTAGCGCCTAGGCGCCTAGGCGGGAGCCTAGGCGGGAGCCTAGGCGGATTAGACAATTAGGAAGAAAAACACATACCTGCAGTTCCAACACCAACAGTCCAGGCGTCCAATAAGTCAGCAACAGTCCATCACCATGTCAAATGTTCAATAAAAATGTTAGCATGATAATTTGTAAACTTGATAACTTGTCTCACAAATATATAAAATATATCAAAATGCAAAATATATCAAAATGCAATAAATCCTTCAAGTCGTGGCCCAGATCCGCCCAGATCCGCCTAGGCCCCGCCCAAAACCCGCCCAGCCCGCCCAGATCCCGCCCAACCCGCCCAGATCCGCCCAGATCCGCCTAGGCCCCGCCCAAAACCCGCCCAACTACAGGTCCGCCTAACCAAGCCCGACTTGGTCCAAATCAGTTCGGCCCAGGTCCGCCCAGCGCCTAGGCGCCGCCTAGGCGGGCGCCCAGCCCGATTTTTAGAACATTGGATTTTCCAAAAACAAATGACATAGAGCTTGCTTTTTCGTATTTACTCTGTTGTTAAAACTCATATTCCCTTTGCTTCTTCAATGTAGGAAACTAAGTCCAAGAAGAATATGGAAGTCACTGAATCCTCTAGACAAGAGGTTGCATTTTAATCTATAGCTTATCTGGACATATGTGTAGCCAGGTGATACTAAAGAGTAAAATCCTTTTGCTTCTTTGATGCAGGAAACAATGTCTGGGAAAAATATAGAAGTTACTGGCTCCTCTGCAAAAGAAATTGTGAGATAATTTTTTTCATATCTGGACCTTTAAAGTTTAAACTGATACTAATGAGTAAAATTTTCTTTCTTCTTCATGCAGGAACCGATGTCTGAGAAAAATATAGAAGTTACTGAGTTCTCTAATAAACAAGAGGTTGTGTGACGATTTATATTATATGTGGATATGTAATTTGCCTCTAGGGGTTTAGCCTGATACTAAAAAGTCTCTTGCTATGCAGGAAAAGATGTTCGAGAACAAGATGGAACTTACTGGAACTTCTAGTTGTACTGAGAATGCGACTCAACTATCTCTCAATGTGTTTGTTAATGAGGTAAGTTTGATTCATGACTAATATATATAACTAGTACTTCAATCATTTCCTATTTAAAAAAAATTATAGCTAAACATTTACTATGTGTTTTTCGAGAAGACTGGTGTCAATACTCCTTCAACTGTGCAGCCTATTTCAGCAATACCAAGTGAACTTGTAAGAGTGATTCCATCCATAGCTGTATAGTTATTCATACTTGCTGGATTAAAATTAACAAAAATCTGGTTTATTTATGTAGGAACTGGAAGATAGTACACAGACTTCAGTTGATACACAAATGGTATGAGAACATTTAGACTGGTTTTACTAATAAGATATTCCTCTGAAATTTCCTCTCACTAGTTCGGTTTTCTTCTTTATTTTATTTGTTGGTTCAAGGATAACCTGGTCAAAGAAATTCCCGTTGATGATAACAGTTTAGTGACTCTGGACATTCTTCATGCAGGTAATTCATATTCAAACAAAATCACATTTTCCGTAAATGTCGTAATGCTTTGTTGTTTACTAATTTCTTCTGTTTTAATGTAGACAAAGAGAACAAGACTACAACACTGAATGAAGGTCCTTCCCCTCCTCTGAGCGCAAGGCTGCAAGAATTGTCAAACAACTTAAGATCTTTGTACACCTCGACTCCAAATATGAAAACCGAGCTGCTTGGGAATTACAATTCAATCAAGGAAGATGAAAAGTTAGGAAGTGATTTTTTGGAGCCAAGTACTCCACTTTCTCAAACAGTTAATAACGATACAAAATGCCAATACACGAATCTTATGAGTCCTTGGGAGCGGCTCCAAATACGCAGCACCGGAATGAAGGTTTATTTGTGTTATAGTCCCCAAATGATTCGTAGTTCAACATAATTACAGTTTTGTTATTTTATTTCATTGTTTCTAAATCTTTTTTTTTTTGCAGGAATCTCTTGTGAGAGAGTGTTTAATGTTTATTAATTCAGCTAGCAAGTAAGTCAAACTGCTGATTTTCCTTTGCCTTTTTGTACTATCTCGGCATGTAAAGAATTATTTAACATTTGTGATTGCTATTAGTTAACTAATGTTGCTTTGTTTTTTTGTTTAAAAGAGAGGAGCTCAAGGGTCTAAAGGTGAGTGATGAACTAACTTACCAACCTTTTTGTACGATTAAACCTGAATGTATATTGATATCTCTTAACTATTTCTTCTCCTGTAGGGCATTGGAGAAGCGAGAGCTAACTACATTTTGAAATTACGAGACGAATCTCCTGAACCTTTTAAATCTGTAAGCTGTTTCAAATATCTTTCAAATAGAATTGACATTAGTAGCAACATTCAAGATTTAAATCATGAACTGTTTCAATGTAGCTTGACGACCTAAAGGATATCGGCCTATCATCAAAACAGGTATTCTGTCAACAACCGACTTCTCAAAGGTATTTCGTTATAACTTAGTAACAGATTTTGATGATTTTTTTTACCTCTGCTGCAGATTAATGGGATGATGAAAACAGTAGCCGGTGGTATTTTTGATTAGCGTGGTGATGGAAGAAGTACTTCTCTTTCTTGCAGCTTTAGTGGTGTGATGAAAAACATACGACGGAATAATTGTATATCTGCAACATACAGTTGCTTACATTTGAACCTTGTTGTAATTTGAAGATCTCTGCACGTTGTTTCATGTTATTCTTTGTATATCTGGACAAATGGAGTTATTTTGCATGTGTTTTTGTGAATAATTCTAGTTAATAAACAGATGGTGTCTATGGATACAGAATTTTATATCATTGTTGAGCTTTCTGAGCTCGGATTATCTGTCATTGATCATACACCGGAGGAAATACTCTATTTATCTGTTCAGAACCTTCTGATATCTCATTCCAGTGGCCTGGGTTCTGGAGTTAGTAGGTAAAGTACAGATGCTGCTTGCACTTTATTGATTCTCGGTTTTTAAATAAATGCTTTGAATTGCAATTTAAGGAAAGATTGTGTGTTAAAGTATGTTACCGCTGATTCTCTGTTTTCAGGTTTTACTCTCTTCTGTGCCCTCTTTTCCTTTGCACACTTTAACTCAGTTAAACTCCTAAGTATTATTTGAGTGATTTCATATACTCTTGCAGGTTCAAGTTAAGAATGCTCGGAATCCAAGTGGATAATCAACTTCCGCTGTCTCCTATGCCAGTGCTTCTCCGGCCACAGAGAGTTAAAGAAGAGTTTGATTATATCTTGAAGATTGCAGTGACATCTCAGTCAGATGGTTCACTGGATTTATGTGCCTACCCTTATATCGGTCTTCAAGTGAGATTCTTCACAAATAAACTCTTTATGTTTGTTGGAGTTGTATGTAGTGGAGAGCTCAATTGTAATGTTTTTATGAAATGAATTTCTTCCGGCTGCAGGTACCTGAAAAGTGAAAACTCATCATTCATGATTAATATCAATGAGCCAATCATCAGCAGGTCAACATTAGCAGATTGTATGATACAAAAACCAATGCAGTGTCCATCGATCCAATAATTGATATTGGGTATGGGATAATAATGTTTGTGTATTGCATTACCTGTTAAAATAAATTGAAACTGGAACTCATTCTTGATTGGCAGACTTCTCAATATTTTGCATTTACTTGCTATAATAAATATGAATTAAGAACTCTCTCTTAATTGGCAGAGTCCTTGACATATCTGAAATGAGATTGAAAGTGTCTATGACTATGTCACCTACACAGACCTAAGGGAGTGCTTGGATTTTGGTCATCATTGATGACGGCATTGGGGAACATTGAAAACATGACTGTAAGTAATTTATCACTGTTTTCTTCTTGTGAAGCTTAAAACATTGCCTTAACGAATGCCATCTTTATTCTGATCAGGTAAGAATACATCAAAGATTTGTAGAAAGAGTGACATTGCGTCAGAGTGTGATTATCAGTAATGCTACATCAAACATTCAAAAGGATCTTCTAAGCCAACCTCTTCAGTTGCTGTCTGGAGTTGATATATTGGGAAATGCAAGCAGTGCCCTTGGGCATATGAGTAAAGGGGTTGCAGCCTTGTCCATGGACAAGAAATTTATACAAGGTCGAATGAGACAGGAAAGTAAGGGTGTCGAAGACTTTGGCGATGTTATTCAAGAGGGCGGTGGAGCATTAGCAAAGGGTTTTTCCCGTGGTGTAACAGGCATATTAACAAAGCCTCTTGAAGGTGCCAAGGTGTCTGGAGTGGAGGGTTTTGTTCAAGGTGTTGGAAAAGGATTCATTGGCGCAGCTGCACAACCAGTTAGTGGTGTGTTGGATCTTCTCTCAAAACCTACTGAGGGAGATAATGCCATGAGAATGAAGATACTTGCAGCTCTAACCTCTGAAGATCAACTCCTGAGAAGGAGGCTACCTCGTGTTATTAGTGCTGATAACTTGCTTCGCCCGTATGACGAATACTAAGCTCAGGGACAGGTAAATAAAAACTTACATAACATTATTCTGCATCTGCTAGACATTTTACTCACTCATAGTGACTCCTTGCTTATCGAAATACTCGGACCCTGTTAAGGCGGGATTTCCATTCGGTGTTGTTGTATTCAGGGAAGGGGCTCTGTGGAGGCCTAGTGTAGATTAGATGGGTTCTACGTGCCTACCGTCCTTGGGTCGATTTTTGGCGTCTGTTGTCTCTTTGCCTTCCCTATTCTTGGGTTATTTTTTATCACAGGATGTGTACATCTTGATCCCCATACCCTGTTTAGGTGGGAACTAGCTTGTTTCTGAAGAAGTTATTGTTTCTGAATTTGGCAGGTTATGTTTCAGCTTGCGGAATATGGGGCATTCTTCGGTCAGGTAGGTTTATTTAAAGTTCGTGGAAGTTTGCTTTGTAGATGCGTATGAAGAGTGCTTATAGTAACTCATCGTAGAGCTATACTTTTGCAAGTAAGTTATATTTGCGTTGAGCCCAACATCTCTTGACTTGTTATGCCTGCCCCCCAAAAGCGTAGCTTCGTTAACTAATTAAGTAACTAAGTAACATGCTTTGAAAATCAGCAACCTTCATCTATATCCCAGAAGAAGTTCACCCCTGCAAAGGATCCATGTAGTATTGTCTGGGATGTGCTATGGGACGATCTTATTACAATGGAGTTGACTAATGGGAAAAAGGAAAGCCCCAATGGCCAATGGCCAATGGCCCTTCCTCATTTGCAAACTCACCTCAGCATATCTTACACATAAATCTTTAATTTTATGTAAATATGTTTGAATTAAGGTCAAGGACATAAATACTTTTAGCTTTACCGCATGTAGTTTTTAGGAAATGAGATTTATACGCTAAATTTAGGATTTGTATTCGGATTCGCAGAAGTATTTATTATTCTATGGGGGTCCTGTATATTGTTGTCTCATCGTCTCGCAAAATAAAATCTTACCCTATTGAAGTTGTAAGTAAAAGCAATATTAAATCATTAGAAAGTGCATTCCTTTTTTTAATGTATACTTTGGATAGAACCATTATTGATGAGGGCAAATTATTCACATATCATTCTATTTTACTTTTAGGAATTTGTTTGACTACCACTCTTTATTAACGTTCATTTTATGTGTGTGTTTATCAAAAAAATGATTATTAAGATAAAATAACTAATATAATTACAAATCACGAAATATATCAAGGTAACAATCACATAAGATAGTGCGCAACACTTTTACTAACATTACATATAGATTGGAAATTAAGAATTTAAAAATGTTAAAGAATTCAATGAATAAGATGTTACAAAATACAAGGTTGAGAAGATAACTGGACATTGCATATCTTAATTCTGTGTTGGAGAAATAATGAAATATTCAGCTCGTAAGACTTTTATTTTAAATCGAAATTTTTCGACAAAAGCACTATTAGCTTGTGTAGGCATCTCTTCAACTGATTTGACAAGATCTTGGAGATAATCTTATACAAAGACGAATGGGGCGCAAGTCTTTCATTCTGCAAGGCTCACTTACTTTGGGGATAAGGGAGATAAAAGTATGATTAAATTGTTTCGGGAAATCTGCGTCGTTCAGTACAGATAAAATTAATTGAGTAACATCATTCCCGACAATATGCCAAAACTTTTGATGGACTAAAGCTGACATACCCTCTTGGCCAGGGGACATTGAAGGATGCATAGAGAAAAGCGCATTCTTAACTTCTTCTGGTTCAAACGGGGCAAGCAGTAGACATTATCCTTATCAGAGATAAGAGGCTCAATTCCTTGAGAAGCAGACGTGACTGCAACTCTGATATCAAAAGTGACCAAATTCTTGAAATATTCAATGGCTACACTTGTTTTCCCATCAAAAGACCTCCTCTCGACCCCCCATTCTCATCCACCAACTTCTTCATTGAGTTCCTGTTTTTCCTCCCTGATGAAAAACCAACGTATTTTGATCACCCCATTTAAACTCATTTGCTTTCAATCTCTGCAACCACATTGCCTCTTCCCTTCTCATAAGCTCTCGCTCCCGAGCCTCAAGATCCCTTCGTTGCCCAAACAGACCTCCATTCATACCCTGCTTCCCCAAAACACATAGATCTTCCCTGACTTTCTTCAGTTCCCTATTAACATTACCAAAAACGCCAAAGTCCCACTCCTTAAGATCAACCCCACATCTACTTATATTTCCCATTACGTCATTATTAACATGAGTACTCCCCGGATTCAGCCATGAGTTGCGAACTACCTCCCCGCATGAATCATCATCTAACCACATTGCCTCAAATCTGAAAAGTCTTGGCGCTTTTGGTTTATCTTCAACCTCTTCCACATTAAAGGTAAGCTTAACTTGCATATGATTTGAACAACAACGATCCAAATGAGACACACCAGTAGGTTTGGAAAAAAGATTCAAACCATCCTCATTAGAAAAAGCAAAGTCGATGCGTTCTTGTATGAATTTCGAGCCTTCACGGCCATATCCCATGTAAAAGAATGACACGGCGGCACGATCTCTCTCATTCCGCAATCCTCCACAACCATTATGAAATTCGGCACCTTCAGAATATTTGGCTCATTACCGCTTAATTTGTCCTTCAGTTCGTAAATAAGGTTAAAATCACCACACCATAACCATGCATCATGTTGATCATTGTACAACCTCTTCAATAACTCAAGAGAAATCTATTTTTCGCTTTTCTTAGGCATGCCATAGAACCTCGTTAATCTCTAGCACGTCGCTCCCGAAGCCAAACTCACCCTAGCATCAATGTGGTGAGCTGTATAAAAAATAATACTGAGATCTACTCTCTTCCCACATCATGCAAAGTCCACCAGACCTACCAACACAATCCACCACAAAACTTGACTTAAAGCCAAGCTTCTTCTTAACTACATCCATCTCACACTCATTGCTCTTCGTCTCCATCAAGAAGAGCACCTAGGGGTTTTCCCATCTCACCAAAGCGGTGAGTCTGTTAACTACCAGGGCTTCCCTCAATTCCCGACAGTTATAGCTGATAAAACTCATGGCCTCCGGCAAGGGAGAAGATTTTTCTCCCGTGCCGATATCACAACGTTAATCGAAGCATTTCCTGGTTTTCTACATTTCCTCTCATTCTCCTCTGAACCCTTATCCGTCTCAGTCACATCCTCTTCCTTCCTGTTGAATTCGTCATTCCCCTCTTCTTCTCCTTCTTTCCTTTTACTTCTTATTAATCCCTCAACAAACCCTCCCTCAGTAGTACCCTCACTCTCCCTAGCAATCCTCTTCCAATTTTTCTATTTTGCTGGATTTTTTGGTAACCCTCCCTGAGCTATCATCCCCTCAACTAAACCTACCCTTTTGTCTGTACTCATGACTTGGACTTCATATTTCTGCATAGGCTCATCCACTTCCACCTAGGGATGCACAAAAAAGACCTGGACCGACTAGACCGAAATTTTTCGGGTCGGTCCAAGACCGTATCGATCTGATCCGATCCCCGGTCCACATATTTGAGAAATTTCGGGTTCCGGTCCGGTCTAGGACTGAAAACCCGAATAATATTTTTTTATTTTTTTTTGTAAAATTCCACCTGTTTTCCCTTTCCTTTTCCTCTTGCCTTTTACCTGGCTTCCAATTTGACGTTTCTTTGTCCATTTTTCCAGAAAAACCTTCTTTACAACAATTATATGACATAAAAATTAGTCTAAACTCAAACCAATCAAACCAAACATGTTTTCAGTTTTAATGCTTATCAATTATACACTATCATAGTAACAAACCAAACAACTCAAATGAAAAGAAATACACACAAGCAAGCAAACGACAGTGTATAAAACCTTGAAAATATTTCCACACACAAAAATAGCTAGAAACTTACAATTTTGGTGAGTGCAGTACTTGTTCTTTGCCTTCCAGAGGACAGCTATTACACAACAACTCAATGCTTCAAGTCCAACAATCTTCTAACTTCAATTAACATATGTTTACAACAAAACAGTGCAGTAAAGGATCATTAAAGAGTTTTGAATGAAAACTCTATTCACTGATTAATCCATGAATGTCAGCCACCAGCCCCAGTTTGAAAATCAAGCAAAACACTGCAGTGAAGGCTGAGCTACATTGAAAATCAAGCAGAACAGTGCAGTTTCGATGGGGACCTAAATTGAAAATCAAGCAACACATTGCAGCTACTTAAATTCAACATAAACAAGACCAATGCCAACCCGAATGCCTATGGAAAATCAGTCGCCGTGATCAGTGGTTGAGCTAAAGCCTAAAACCAATACAACACCACCCCGACTGCCAGGTAAAGCAAGTCGCCATGATTGAGCTCAACTACAACAAACCAGGTGCTTGAAAACAGAAGTAGATTCACATACCTGAGCATTCGAAGATCAAAGTTGAGCTCCAAATTGGGCGCCATTAATGTAGGGAAAGAAAATTGGGGATGAAAAATTGGGAAAGCTAGCTCAAGCTAGCTTCAGATGTTATTAAAACAAGGTCACGTGAGTTGCACATGTCTTGGTGTGGGGGTAGTTAATTTGTGTAATATATGGTTTTGGCCATGTCCTTTTTGGTCATTTTACATTTGTAATAGTATCGATCAACTAGATTATTTTTTGCCGAGCCGAACACGCCATTTCACAAATTTTACAAATTTCAATCAGATTATACACCAACTTCAGCTAGTTTACAAAAATTCAGCTTCAGCTAGTTTACAAAAAGCACATTAGCTTTAGCTACTGCGGCTTATACAACAACTTCAGCTAGTTTATTTCTTCGTCGAACCGAACAGGCCCTATATGGCCGGTAGGAAGGTGTTAGTTTGTCTTTTATTATGGTTGCTTTATTATATTGGCTTACACACATATGGATCATTGTACTTGACTTTCATTTTGAACCCAAAAATCAACTTCAACTACTAATTTCATCTTCACCTTTTTTAAATTACTCACTTCAGCATCAACTTCTTTCAACTTTCTTCAACTTCAACCATGAAACACTTAAGTTTTGCCGAACGAGGTCTTAAGCAAATCGCCGCTGTTTGGTTGAAATTGCCACTTTTCATCAACTCCCATCAACCAGCTGGGAGTTGAAAAACGGTGCCTAAAGTATGAAATATTAGTTATAAATACAATTATTAGTGTTGCAAGTTAGAATCGCTTCATTTAAATACACAGTATATTTTATAAATTATTGATACATGGATATTTATTCACTATATTTTATAAATTATTGATACATGGATATTTATTCACTATATTTTATAAATTATCAATACATGGATTAGTATTCACTATATTTTAATACTTTTTTTTTCGTGAGGAAAGAATTTTGGTGTATTCTATATAGATAGTAACTTAAGATATTGATAAATCGTCGTCGGTCAAAATTGGATGTACAAAACAATTAAATAAGATTGGAATTACAACAAAATAAATAAAGTGAATTTTAGATCTCGTTTTTTAAATCTTACTTCCAGTATGTGGTAAACGAAACACAATTATTTGATAAATGATAAATGAGTCAGATAGAAGCAATCTAAGGAATTTAAGGAAGTGTTGAATCAATTATCGTGATATTGCAAATTGTAATCAATTTATTTCCGTTGTCAATTTATTTATAATGTAAAACTGAATGCAAAACATCAATGTGTGGGTCTAAATTCTAAATCTCATTTTTTGACTGGCTAAAAACTAGAATTATTTCGTGTATAATCTACTACTACGTATTAGACTATTAAAACAATCTTCAGTTTTCGTCACATGTCACCTCTTCACTAAAACCGTCACATTGTCATTTCAATATTTATTTTGCGACATGTCATTTTTCAATCATTTTCTTTTTTTGATAAAAAATTATAAATATGTGTAAATGTTTATTTTAGGATAATTAAGATATACAAGATACTATGCCTCTTTATTTATATTTTTAAAATTATCAAAACCGTATATTATGTACTTTAATTCATAAATTTTAAATACTTTAAACTAAATATATTTGAATATTTAAACAATGCTTTATTAACACTCTCTTTATTAAAAATGTTTATCATACTAATTAAAAACTTTATATTAAGGAATCAACCATCCTTTTATTTTAGCTATTTAGGTAATAATTCAAATTAAACAATTATGTTTAAAAATTAAACTAAATTTAGTTTTTTTCCATGTCAATGTCCAATTCCACCTGTTTTCCCTTTCCTTTTCCTCTTGCCTTTTTACTTGGCTTCCCATTTGACGTTTCTTTGTCCATTTTTCCAGACAAACCTTCTTTACAACAATTGTATGACATAAAAATTAGTCTAAACTCAAACCAAACATGTTTTCAGTTTTAATCCTTATCAATTATACACCATCATAGTAACAAACCAAACAACTCAAATGAAAAGAAATACACACAAGCAAGCAAACAACATTGTATAAAACCTAGAAAATATTTCCACACACAAAAATAGCTAGAAACTTACAATTTTGGTGAGTGCAGTACTTGTTCTTCGCCTTCCAGAGGACAGC
Organism: Oxyria digyna; assembly: GCA_029168935.1. Lineage (NCBI taxonomy): Eukaryota > Viridiplantae > Streptophyta > Magnoliopsida > Caryophyllales > Polygonaceae > Oxyria > Oxyria digyna. The sequence continues at coordinate 7,394,784 of JAPVLV010000010.1, read as the reverse complement.
TATTACACAACAACTCAATGCTTCAAGTCCAACAATCTTCTAACTCAATTTTCCGGTCCGGTCTAGGACTGAAAACCTGAATAATATTTTTTTTAAAAAATTGTAAAATTTTATATATAGAAAAAACCCGGTCCGGAAATGCCCGAAAATTTCCGATCCGGTCCCCGATCCATGGGTTTAAAAATTTCCGGTCTACCGGTCCGGTTCCCTGTCCAAGGGTTTAAAAAATGCCAAACCGCTTGTGCAACCTTATACTTCCACCCTAATATTTTTATCTTTTTTTCCTCAAGCCATCTTTCCCTTCTCCAACACAATGACCTTAACTTTATTGATTGTTTCCTCCACAGAATGCACAAAACTATTCATGATCCCTTCATCCTCACACGCATTAGCTATATCTGCATACTCCAAAAGGCTAAGAAAGGATTTTCTAGTAGACGAAGTCGTGTTCGAGGTCGAGTCTTCAGGTTCTACTTCTGCCTTCTGTTCTTCACCTTTTAAGAAACTACTAATCTCTTGTTCCTTCATCTTGTCCGCCACATTCCTATCCAACATCTTCATAGGTGAAACCCTTAGCCATTCTCCATATTTATTTTGCAGACCCCTCGCTTCATCATCATCACAATCCACATCCACATGCCCTAGCTTTCCACATGGGTAGCAAAAATTAGGAAGCCTCTCGTATTTGATATCAACCCAGATTTTTTCCCACCACTCATAATTATGACCCCGTCGCAGCAATTTACGTATATCAATCAAAACCCTAACCCTAAAAAAGAGACCACAAAAGAGTGAATCTGAGTCATCCACCTCTACCATTTTCCCGAACGAGGCACCAATCTTCTTAGCCATCTTTTTTCTCACCATCGACACCGGAAGATCATACAAACAAATCCAAAACTCGACCCTATCAAATTGCAGCTTTGAAGATTGTTCATGTCCAGGTTCGCGTAACACCAACAACGCTTTATGAAAAGCCTAAGGTCCGCCTTGTTGTACCCTATCTTTATTCCCAAGGTCCGCAAATTGAAAGATGGACAAATTGTTTCTCAACTCCATGAACACAAAACCCTTGCGTGCTTTCCACACCCCCTTCATAGTAGATTTTAGGGCATAAGTGTTGAAGGGACGTGAAGTCAAAAGTGACCCAACCAACACCAGTGATCGAGTCAACGAAATATCATCCAAATCTTCATTCACTTCATCAACCACCACACACTCCTCCTTCGTTAGATGAATACCCCGCCTGAACCTGAAGACATAGCCATTGAATATCATCGTTGAAACTCGCACGACGGCGTGAATAACCCTACCCCCCACGGTGGTTACCGGTGAGAAAGAAAAAAGAGTTTTTCGATGCCCTAGGGTTTGATCCCCTTCATCAACCTTTTTGGGTTTAATATCAGCGTCATAAATCATCATTTTTACTGCTACTAAATAGGCATGTGTGTTCCTAATTGTGACACCTTTTTTATATCATTGTATCCCCGTGAATAGGTAATTTATAAAAAAAATTATAATTATCATTTTTTTATTCTTTGAAAGATTCTCACTTCTCTATGAAACTTCTCTTCCTCTCTAAGATAGTTTCTTCCCTTCTTAAGTTTTTGTTTGTCTATTACATCATTTCCCAATTCTTATCTTCAACGCGGAGTGGAGCCGCTTGGTAGCTCGCAAGGCTCATAACCTTGAGGTCACATGTTCCAATCATGTCTCCACATAGGGATGGGGATGGGTGGGGACTAGTCTTACCATCCCCATCCCCGTTAATTTTTCTCATTTAAATTCTCCAATGAGGATTTTTCATCCCCGTTAAATTTTATCATTCACTAGAATCGGACACTCGCGCGTAGCGCGGGGTAATTACGGTTTTTCATCTCAAAATTGGATTGAACTAATTATATATTTACAATCTTTTTCAGGGCATAATTTTATGCAATTTAAGCCAAAGTAAATTTAACCTGCACATCAAGACATCAACACAAAAATAGACGAACAATACAAGTGATAAAAATAGCAAATTGATTTGTTCAACTACAAATTGACAATAACCATGAGTAACGGCGAATACAATATCCAGTAGAGTAACAACGACTTGATGGGAAATTCAATAAGAAATCTCAGTCGGAAGATCAAAAGTTGAAATCAGAAGAGGAATTCAAGAGGCCACAAAGTAATGACGACTTAATGACAACTTTCTAGGTCATTGCCCGCGCTTTGTGCGGGCCAAATACATTTTGTTTTTGTCTATATTCATATATTTAATATATATTTTCATATATGTATTTTCTAGTAAATTATAATAAAATGAATTGAATATCTCTTATATATGTACCAAATCACATAGTCGTTTCCGTTGCTCGAAATGTTCTTCATCGTCGTACGGATTAGAGGTGAAGAGCGAAGAAAAAAAAGATTAAAATGATGGAAATACTAACAAATTAAGCACATAATTATGATTTTATTAGACATTTAATAAATCTCAATTATCATTGGATAATAGGAGATAAAAAAAGGCTGCGTCTATATGCACACGTTTTTTTTGCTAAATGCACACTATTCTGTGCGGTAACAATTGCAGTACACATCTGTGCGTTAACGCTTACCGCACCAAAGGACTCAAGGGCATTGTTGGAATTTTTTCTGAAACCTATACGACGCTGGTGCGGTAAGAATTACCGCACAGATCTGTGCGTTAACAATTACCGCACCAGATTAATCCCAGATTAAGCAAAAAAAAAAACAGATTTTGATTAACTTAAACCCTGTGCGGTAACAATTACCGCACAGGAATTTTATTTTTTTTAATTAATAATTTTTTTTTTAAAAAGTATTAAAATACTAATAAATTGGTGCGGTAAGTGTTACCGCACCGTATTTGTTTTTTTTTAAAAAATAAAAATGGTGCGGTAAAAGTTACCGCACCGTATTAGTTTTTTTTTTTAAAAATAAAACTGGTGCGGTAAACGTTACCGCACCGTATTAGTTTTTTTTTTTTTAAAATAAAACTGGTGCGGTAAACGTTACCGCACCAGGTTTTTTTTGAAAAAATGCCCGTTGGAATTTTATGCCCGTTGGTGCGGTAATAGTTAACGCACCAACGGGCATAAAATTCCAACGGGCATTTTTTGGTTGTATATATAGGTTGAGCTATCTTGTTGAAGTTTTGCAATGCACACTACAATGTCTTATAATTATGAGAGTAGTGAGGATGATGGTAACGACAATTGGATATCAGGGGTCGTGGAAGAAGAATACGAAGTCGATGAAGAAGAGGAAGTGGACGAAGAAGACGAAGAAGACGAAGAAGTCGATGAGGAAGTGGACGAAGAAGAGGAAGAAGGCGAAGCAAATGTATCAATTGCATTAGACGATTGGACTCCGTTACCGATTTTGGTTAGTATATTATCAATTTAAATTTTGTATTTAATTGCATGAGATTTAGGTTAATTAGTTAAAATTGCGTATCTAAGTAATGTAGTTTAATCAATATAGGAAGAAGACTTTAGACCACATTTTAGTACTGCGCAAATGTGGGATAGTAAAGAAGAGATGATGGAATGGACAAAACAGAGAGCAAGGGATTTAATGATAGTTTTGGTACATCGTACATCTAGCAAATATTGCGTTGATTTTGTATGCGATAGGTTTGGAAAACCTAGATCGGGTAGGCTGAAAGTGAATTTAAAAAACCAGAATTGCCGGTTCCGAGGCTTCGTCACCGAAAATCGAAGAAATGTGGTTGTACATTTGAGTTATATGGGGTTCGTATAAAAGAAGGGCCTTATAGTTATAAATGGATCGTGAATGTTGTAGAAGGTCGTCACAACCACACCCTTCCTACTAGTTTTCATGGAAATTCATTCGTGGGTAGAATGAGCAAAGAGGAGGAGAAAATAGCAAGGGAAGCGGGGGATGATCGCAAGACGCCAAAAAACATACTTATTCAGCTTAGGATAAGAGACCCGCAAAATGTGACATCCATGAAGCAGATTGCCAATTTTTTGCAGAAGATCAATTTTGAAGATCGTGGTGAATTGTCAGTTACTCAGTGGTCTCTAAATTTTCAGAAAGAGAACAAGTATTTTTGTCAACCTTTGAGGAACACGAGGACGAATGAGGTTGAAGTCCTTTTTTTCGCTCACCCGGAGTCGATTCGTTTGTTCAGGAAGTTTCCTCATGTGATTATCATGGACGCCACATACAAGACAAATAGGTATGATATGACTTTAGTGGAGATGGTTGGTTTCACTTGCACGCACAAGACGTTCAACATCGCATATGCATTCATGGCTCAGGAGACAGTAATGCATTACAAGTTTGTGATGATGTGCGTTCATGAGTTGTGTAGAAATTTGGGAGTGATGCCGAAGGCTATAATGACCGACTGTGAGAAGGCTTTGTTGAGAGCAATCAAACTTGTGTTCAAAGACACTGATGTGAAGCAACTATTGTGTTGGGTGCACATTAAGCACAACATCCAGTCACACGCAGAAAAAGTGATTAAAAATACTAAAAGGGCGGAGAACTTTGTTACGCAATGTTGGGGGATATTTTGCTCGAGCACCGAAGAAATCTACGAAGAGAGGTTGAGAAAGCTGAGAGATTCATGGAAGAAGGGCATTGTTGGTTACGTTGAAAAGTACTGGTTTACTCCGTACAAGAAGTTCATAGTTAGAGCGTGGACGAACTACACTCTTCACTTTCACACAAGGACTACAAACAGGTATCTTTGTTTATTTAGTTGTTAATTTGGACCACCATATTATTAATGCTAATGATTAGAAATTGTGTTTATTTAGGGTCGAGGGGATGCATAAGGTGTTGAAAGAAATTGTGGGTTCTAGTAGAGGAGGCTTCAACAGAGTGATCGTGAGGATCCACCATGCGGTCATAGTTCAGATGGACCTGATTAGGGCGACGATGAACCAAGCACTTACCACTCGGCAAATGGTCTTTGATGACCCAACCTTTCCTCTTGGCATTCGAATGTTGTTTTCAAGGCTATTTTACCGAGTGTCAGATAGGTGTTTTCTGTTGTTGTTGGAAATGTACCAGCAAATATTGAAGGAGGAGTATTCAAATGTTTGTGATGATCATTGGGTTCGAGATTGTCTTGGGATGCCATGCGTACACGATCTTGCTAGGGCAATCATTTCAAAGACACCTCTTGTTCCGGATGATTTTCATGACTTCTGGAAGGAACTGAGATGGGAAGATGATGCAATAAATTTGTCCTTACCCGACGACAATCGTTCAATGTCTATTCCGGAGATCAGAATGCGTGAAATGTGGGCGAAATAGGAAAGTGGAGATTTGAGGGATGGAACTCGATTCAGATTAAGTGAGTTGTACATTGACTTGGAGCATCCGGAACAAAGTTCTTTGGTAGAGCCAACAAACTTGTTTAGAAAGGAAAAGGAAGGCCGCCGGGATCAAAGAATAAGGAGAAGCAGCGAAATGGGAATTCTCCTCCGAGAGAAAAGAGGGAAAAGAGTTACCACGAGTACGTTAGAGAAGACTTGACAAATACTGAGAATGCGCAAAAAGTCGCAAAGGAGAAGGCAAATAGGCAAAGTGAACGACGAACTTGTCCTAAAAAGCAAGCAAGTCAAGTGTCGTTCGACTTCGGATCACAGTCCCAACCTGAACCATTGTTTTCAGAGACCATCGATTTAGAAGACGAAGACATGAATGTCGTGCCCCTAAGAGCTTGCTATCCAGATCGAAACGAAACAGAGGAAGGAGAAGATGAAGAAGAGATTGAAGAAGCCATAAGTTATATGGGGGTGAACTTGGGGGTGAAAAATATTGACTACTTTTGGCTTTCCTACATGACTTCTGTGAAAGATGTGCGTTCAGACGGACATTGTGGGTATCGGTCAATGGCTCTACTTACGGGTATGCAACAGAGTCAATATCGTATGATCCGTGCTGCGTTGGCAGCGGAGCTTCTTGGAAACAAAGAGACATGGGAGCCCATACGACGTGGACTACGGGTAGGAACATGGGATGATCTTATTGCTCAAGTTAACTACATGAGAAGTCCTTGTGAGAGACCATTTTGGATGGACATGCCATTTATGGGTTTGGTGTTTGCCACAGTGCATAATGTTGGTTTAGTGCAACTATCCTGGGATGCGCCGTGTTTATGCTTGCCAATAAGGCAGTCTACAGTGAGCCCTGGTCCTCCACAGAAGATTTTTGGGATAGCTCTTGTCGGATGCAGTAATCACTGGATACCGGTAAGAATCTGTGGTAATCTAAACAAACGTCATGAAACGTCGAAATCATTTATACTTATTGATTAATTTTCTTGGCCATTTTCTTTGTATATCTAGGTTTGGCTCCGTGATGGGGCACCATTGCCACGTTGTTCCGGTTCGTGGAGAAGATTTGCAGATGACAACATCAAGTGGTGGGAAGGGATATATGCTGGCCAAGTGGACTTGTTTCGACAATACCGCTTCACTGCTGGAAAGCGTATGGACTACATGACTTGATTTGTAATAGTTTAGTAGCCTTGATCTTTAGACTTCGATTGGAATTGATTTATAATATGTAATGACTTGTCTTGTCTGCTTTGAAATATGTAATGACTTGTCTTGTTTGCTTTAAATAGTGTTTTCAGTAGAGTTAGATGAGGTAGGTGAAACAATGAAGTGAAATCAGTGAATCCATAAACTACAACACACTCAGCATAAATTAAAAAGACAACAGACTCATTAAGGAAAGACAACAGACTCATTAAGGAAAGACAACATACTCATTCTTGAAATTTAAACTAAACACAGACTTAACGGAGATTCACTGATTTGATACCCAGATCCCTAATCGGAGTCACTGTCATAAAAACTAGGAACAGGGTCATTGGGAAACCTCTGTTGTATCCAGTGTTTGGCTGCTTCAATACTCTTAGCCTGGTGAAAATATACCAGCTTCAACTGCTGGTCAGCTATTTCCTTCAACAGTTTTGCAATGACTCGGAGATGATGACTGTCATATTCTGGCTCAAGATACACGATCATGTAGTTACACTGACATGTGGTATACCTTCGTCCATACGTATGGGGATTGTTCTTGTCATTACCAGTGAACACCTTGATTGTTCTTGAGCACCTTCTACTCGGGCACTGGATCTCACTGCCTTCTGCTGGAACTGGGGAGGATGAAGATGATGCCATGGTTGTTTGAATCTGTAATACAAAGTAAGAAAACATGTTAGAAACAATGAAGATATCTAACGAAATCAGTAAAAAATGAGACTTTTAATTGAAATACAGAGTAAGAACTTGAAACCTAATTATTTTACGGCGCAGTGAGAATGAGATAATAGGGTTCACTGAGGCAGTGAATTTATAGCCGAGGTTTTACTAGGGTAACTTAGATTTGGGCCGATGTAGACAAAAGGTCCACAACAACAAAGGCCCAATAACGTAATTCGGTCATCCAAAGGTGACTTACAGCTGTGTGGTAGCTGTAACACACTCAAGCAAAATATGGTGGTGCGTTAGCAATAAACGCACAACTGATAACAGAACTTCGTCAAGATCCAACAGAAAAATCCCAGCCCAACAAAGACGATCAGCCCAACATTCAAGCCCAGCCCAGACTCTGGTGCGTTAACACTTAACGCACAGAATCTGTGCGTTAATTGTTAACACACCAACCCTTTTACCCAGAATCAAATGTTTCTGGTGTTTCCCCGACCATGGCGGTTCTTCTGGCCCCCAAAATCCGCTTGAAGTCCCCCCCGCAGTGGTCCCGCCGTCTTCTCTTCCGTCGACGACGACGACGACGCCATGGCTGGCTGTGGAGGAAGAAGAAGAGGAGGAAGTGGAGGTGCCACTGAGGTACAGTGGTGGTGCCCGGATCCGGCCAAAATCCCGAGTCCGACCCGACCCGATACCCGTTGCCCGACCCGATACCCGTTGCCCGACCCGACCCGATACCCGTTGCCCGACCCGACCCGATACCAGCAGCCCAACCCGCCCCGATACCTGCACCCGAACCCGCTCCGAGTCCAAGAACCCGAAAGCGACGCGTCCAAAACGTCGGTCCCGGGTACGCCACTCGAGCAAATAGAAGGTTGAATCCACAAACCGAGGTTCAAACCGAGGCGCAACCGGAAGTTTTTTCGACTCCCGTAGATCTACATCAAGTATGTATTTTTATTAAATATTCTATAACTTTTGTAATGTTTTTAAATAGTTTAATTATTTTATTTCGTAACGTTATGAAATTAGTTATTCAATTTCATAACGTTATCAATTTAATAATATTTGATAACGTTATGACATTTTTAAATAAATTTCGTAACGTTATCAATTTATTTAATTTATTTAATTTAATTAATTTATTAAATTTATAACGTTGTGAAATTAGTTATTTAATTTCATAACGTTATGAATTTAATAATATTTGATAACGTTATGAAATTTTTAAATAAATTTCGTAACGTTATCAATTTATTTAATTTAATTAATTTATTAAATTTATAACGTTATGAAATTAGTTATTTAATTTCATAATGTTATCAATTTATTTAATTTGATTAATTTATTAAATTGATAATGTTATGAAATTAGTTATTTAATTTCGTAACGTTATGAATTTAATAATATTTGATAACGTTATGAAATATTTAAATAAATTTCGTAACGTTATCAATTTATTTAATTTATTTTATAACATTATGAAATTAATTTATATGGTAACGTTATGAAATTAAGTAATTTATTGCGTAACGTTATGAAATTAAGTAATTTATTGCATAACGTAATTAAGTAATTTATTGCGTCACGTTATAAAATTATATTATTTGGTAACATTATGAAATTAATTAATTTATTCGTAACGTTATGAAATTAATGAAATTTTATAACGTTATGAAATATAATAATTTCATAATGTTATGAAATATGACATTCTATATTGTAAAAGTAATGAATTAATTATTTTATGAAATATGACATTGTTCTTCTCTTATTTTGTAACGTTATGAACTATTAGTATATAAAGTATTGAAATTTGGCGAATTATAACGTTAATTTCGTAACGTTATGAACAAAATGTTTAGAAATTAGAGATGATTTTGATTAGGATTGACGTTACAACAACTGTTTGTAACGTTACGACGTCATGGAAAAGACGTTTTTGAATTTGACGTTATTTTTGTAACGCTATGAAAATAACGTTACGCTATAACAACAACATTAGGGGGTGCGAGATACGATGGCCTCTAGTGGTTTTGTTCCGGGGGCTCCTGTTGCTGCAGAGCGTGTTAGGAGGACGCAGATTACAACGTCCATACGTCAGAGTTTTGCTACTGCTCGAGACCAGCTGAATGCTTCTAGTTCGACACCCACTGACGAGGCTCGTGCACTTACAGATACTGGGGCAGTTAGGGATTGTGGTCTGGATGTTGATCCGTGTGCTGATGATGAGGGTTACAGTGAGAGTGAGGAGGAGGGTATGGACGTCGATGATACAGCTGTTGATTTGGATGATGATATGCTGGGAGACGGTGAGGGTTTAGGTACAGATTATATTGTATCTCATCTCGAGATACCGACAGATCAGCTTAGGAGAGACAACCCTCCTATTATTTTAGAGGATCATGCTGGTATGGGGCCTTCATCGCCAGCTCCTACAGATTTAGGTCCTTCGTCTCCTACGCCAGATGTACCACCTCCCCCGATGATGATGTACCGCATCCGGCTGCTGCACCTCATGTACCACCTCCTGCTGTACCTTGGATGCCCGGAGGTCCTTTTACAAATGAGTTGCTGAAGAGTTATGAGACGCACATCGCCAGGGCTATTTATGAGCTTACAGTTGTTGATCCTCCCGCACCTGTGATTCCAGCTGGCCCCCGTCCCCTTCCTCCATTTATACAGAGACAACGAGGAGGCCGAGGAGCTCAGGCAGATGATGATGTTGCTGATGCAGACGCTGCTGATCTTCCAGCACGAGGTGGACGCGCTCCACGCGGAGGACGAGGACGTGGACGTGGACGTGGACGTGCTGCAGATCATGCTGATTTTCCACAGCCTGCTGATCTTCCAGAAGGCGAGGCTCCTCATGATTTGGTATGTATTTGAACTATAATGTTCATATGTGAAATATGAACCTCATTCTGTAGAAGTAACTGTGTTATTTTTTTACTTTTTTTCCAGACACGGAAGGTCGTCAAGGTTCACTTCCACACCGCCTACTGCACTCCACTAGAGGCGTTTAGGAGACCTGGTCCAGATTCGTGGTTTCAGCTTGCAGAGCGACCTGGATTGACTGATCTACGCTACATCGGGTCCGGTCCTGTCGATCATGTGTTGGTTTCTGCTTTCGTCGAGAGATGGCAGCCAGAAACCAACACATTTCATTTGCCATTTGGAGAGATTGGTCCTACACTTCACGATGTGGTTGAGATCCTGTCGCTGCCTATACATGGCAGGAGTTGTAGCTCAGTTTTGAGCAAGGAGGAGATCTTCACTTTTGTTGCCGAGATGCTTCACGTAGAGGAGACACTGGTGAAGACTTGGTATAGGGATGGAGGCATTCCTTTGGGTTATCTTCAGCAGAGATTGAAGGATATGATGCGGATGGAGGATGGACAGAGAGATGAGAGCCTCATTGCTTCTATGTACTTACTGTTGCTTCTCGGCACTACAGTTCTAGTGGACAAGTCGACTACAGCAGTCAAGCACTGGTGGTTAGTTCTTTTGGCCGACCACGACAGCACTGGCCGATATGCTTGGGGAGCTGGAGTGTTAGCTCATCTGTATCGCCACCTTGGACAGGCGTCGAGGCGATTGGCTATGGGGATGGGGAGTTCTGGCATTCTTTTGCGGGTTAGTACGCAAACAACTATACGATTGGCTATGTTTAGGAAGTCGAGTTCTAATTATCCTTTTTTTGCAGTCGTGGATCTGGGCATATTTTCCACATTTTCGTGGACATTTTGTGACAGATCCACTTTCTATGGACCACGCCACAGCTGCTATGAGGGAGGGCAGAGAGGTGCCACAGGGGAAGAGCACGGATCGTTTGGTTGCCATTCGTGGCATGCTTGACCGTGTTCGTTATGAGGAGGTCAGATTTTAAGAATGTATGCTTTCGTTATATTGTGTGAATGTAAACTATACTAACTGTTTTGTAATGTTTTGTTGCAGGTTAATTGGTTTCCCTTTTCAAATGTGGATTTCAGACTTCCGCAGTACGCCCCGTCTTTGTTTGAGGGCATTCTCCATTGTCTGGACATCGATGAGCTCTATCAGCCAGGTCGCTTGCTGCGACAGTTTGGACATGTGCAGGGTATCCCAGATCCTCCCCCAGAGCCCATCCAGGTGATACGTAACAACAGGCTGACGCATTATTCAGTTCACTTTGCCGAGGATCTGCTTGGTGTGTGGGATCAGGACCCCAGGCCTTTGTTACAGATTCGGGAGCCACGAGCGACGTACTATTGGGCAGTCACAGATGATTATCTCGATTGGTATGATCGAGTTTCTCATCCTCTGGTGGATCCCAGATCACGTAGACTCGATCGTCCAGTTGGTCCGCTGCGTATTCCACCTTCGGTTGACAGTTTTGCGGTACGATTATAAATTTTATTAGTCATATTCATTCAATTAGTATATTTGATAGTAATGTTTTGATATGTTGTTAATATAGCGGACCCAGCTAGTGACTTGTGAGATTCGAGCTTTCTTGGAGACACCACCAGAGAGGAGGCATGCAGATATCGATGAGTTCATGAGGCGTCTCCTTGGAGTTTTGACTGACGAGGCTCCACCGATGGCTCCAGCTCCGGTTCGTCAATCTCAGCTTTTTCGGCATTCAATCCACGAGGAAGGGCAAGGTAGTGGGCAACGTAGTGGGAATGAGGGTCGTGACTTGGAGTGATGTATAGTTTGTTTGGATACTATGTTTTGGTAATGTTTGGTTCACTTTTGCTTATTTATTTTGGGCTTTTCTTAAAAACGCGAGAAAATGGTCACAATCGCAAAAAATAATTAAAAACTACTAAACGTCAAATATTGATAAATGGTTCAAAACGTCTCGAAACGACTCGAAAACGATATAAAACAAGCCAAAATGTAATTTGAAGGAATTCCGAACAAGTTGTAAAAAAGTGTAAAAATGTGGCCAAAATGATGGCATAATATGGCCAAAATGAGCAAAGCTTAGCGAAACTTGACTTTTTTGAAAAAGGCAAAAAACGACCAAGTACGTCAAATATTAATAAAAATGGTTCAAAACGTGTCGAAACGACTAAGAAACGAAAAAAATCGACTCAAAACGATATAAAACAAGCCAAATCGAAATATGGAGGAATTCCGAACAAGTTGTAAAAAAGTGTAAAAATGTGGCCAAAATGATGGCATAATATGGCCAAAATGAGCAAAGCTTAGCGAAACTTGACTTTTTTGAAAAGGCGAAAAACGACCAAGTACGTCAAATATTAATAAAAATGGTTCAAAACGTGTCGAAACGACTAAGAAACGAAAAAAATCGACTCAAAACGATATAAAACAAGCCAAATCGAAATATGGATAATGGATAATGGATAATGGATAGTGGATAGTGGATAGTGGATAATGGATAATGGATAGTGGGTAATGGATAATGGATGTCATATGTGTATAGTTTGGGCCCATATCGTTTTAACGCCTTGAAACGATGAAAATCGAAATTTTGAAATTGAAACCTGACAACAAATACGGCGAATAGTTATTTTCATTTTTCGGAATCGAAAAATTATTATCGAAAACGTCAACGGGCCTAATAAGGCCTAATGAAATTTGAATGAGGCCCAAACACAAAAAACGACAAAAAATGACATAAAACGGCTTAATAAGCACTTAAAACGTAAAAGTCAAGAAATGTAACATTAATATTTGAGCATTACCAATCAAACGCTATCGTTTTTATAAGAAATTAACAACTTTAACACTTAGAAGTATGTAAACGAAGACTTTCACCTGTATGCTACTACTCTCAAGTATATAAGTTGTATAGTTATACTCATATGTATGTGATACCACTTCGTTACTAAAATGAACTTCATATAATGTGTTTATTTCATCATATAACATTAGTTTAACACTTAATTGTTATCGTTTGACTCAACTGACCTCGTATTTCATTAGTATAATATGAATTTTTATCATATAACTCTTCGTAATCTCATATTACATTAGTAAAACTTGATAAAATTATTCACAAAACTCTCAATAACGACATATTTCAGTAGTATAACATTACTTTGGGTCATAAAACTTTTTATAATATCAAATAGTATAAGAAAACAACATAAAAAATGAATTTTTATGTAATTAGGGTTGGTACTACAACAGTTACCGCACCAACCCTAATACCCTAAACCCTACAAACACCAGAAACATTTGATTCTGGGTAAAAGGGTTGGTGCGTTAACAATTAACGCACAGATTCTGTGCGTTAAGTGTTAACGCACCAGAGTCTGGGCTGGGCTTGAATGTTGGGCTGGTCGTCTTTGTTGGGCTGGGATTTTTCTGTTGGATCTTGACGAAGTTCTGTTATCAGTTGTGCGTTTATTGCTAACGCACCACCATATTTTGCTTGAGTGTGTTACAGCTACCACACAGCTGTAAGTCACCTTTGGATGACCGAATTACGTTATTGGGCCTTTGTTGTTGTGGACCTTTTGTCTACATCGGCCCAAATCTAAGTTACCCTAGTAAAACCTCGGCTATAAATTCACTGCCTCAGTGAACCCTATTATCTCATTCTCACTGCGCCGTAAAATAATTAGGTTTCAAGTTCTTACTCTGTATTTCAATTAAAAGTCTCATTTTTTACTGATTTCGTTAGATATCTTCATTGTTTCTAACATGTTTTCTTACTTTGTATTACAGATTCAAACAACCATGACATCATCTTCATCCTCCCCAGTTCCAGCAGAAGGCAGTGAGATCCAGTGCCCGAGTAGAAGGTGCTCAAGAACAATCAAGGTGTTCACTGGTAATGACAAGAACAATCCCCATACGTATGGACGAAGGTATACCACATGTCAGTGTAACTACATGATCGTGTATCTTGAGCCAGAATATGACAGTCATCATCTCCGAATCATTGCAAAACTGTTGAAGGAAATAGCTGACCAGCAGTTGAAGCTGGTATATTTTCACCAGGCTAAGAGTATTGAAGCAGCCAAACACTGGATACAACAGAGGTTTCCCAATGACCTTGTTCCTAGTTTTTATGACAGTGACTCCGATTAGGGATCTGGGTATCAAATCAGTGAATCTCCGTTAAGTCTGTGTTTAGTTTAAATTTCAAGAATGAGTATGTTGTCTTTCCTTAATGAGTCTGTTGTCTTTCCTTAATGAGTCTGTTGTCTTTCCTTAATGAGTCTGTTGTCTTTTTAATTTATGCTGAGTGTGTTGTAGTTTATGGATTCACTGATTTCACTTCATTGTTTCACCTACCTCATCTAACTCTACTGAAAACACTATTTAAAGCAAACAAGACAAGTCATTACATATTTCAAAGCAGACAAGACAAGTCATTACATATTATAAATCAATTCCAATCGAAGTCTAAAGATCAAGGCTACTAAACTATTACAAATCAAGTCATGTAGTCCATACGCTTTCCAGCAGTGAAGCGGTATTGTCGAAACAAGTCCACTTGGCCAGCATATATCCCTTCCCACCACTTGATGTTGTCATCTGCAAATCTTCTCCACGAACCGGAACAACGTGGCAATGGTGCCCCATCACGGAGCCAAACCTAGATATACAAAGAAAATGGCCAAGAAAATTAATCAATAAGTATAAATGATTTCGACGTTTCATGACGTTTGTTTAGATTACCACAGATTCTTACCGGTATCCAGTGATTACTGCATCCGACAAGAGCTATCCCAAAAATCTTCTGTGGAGGACCAGGGCTCACTGTAGACTGCCTTATTGGCAAGCATAAACACGGCGCATCCCAGGATAGTTGCACTAAACCAACATTATGCACTGTGGCAAACACCAAACCCATAAATGGCATGTCCATCCAAAATGGTCTCTCACAAGGACTTCTCATGTAGTTAACTTGAGCAATAAGATCATCCCATGTTCCTACCCGTAGTCCACGTCGTATGGGCTCCCATGTCTCTTTGTTTCCAAGAAGCTCCGCTGCCAACGCAGCACGGATCATACGATATTGACTCTGTTGCATACCCGTAAGTAGAGCCATTGACCGATACCCACAATGTCCGTCTGAACGCACATCTTTCACAGAAGTCATGTAGGAAAGCCAAAAGTAGTCAATATTTTTCACCCCCAAGTTCACCCCCATATAACTTATGGCTTCTTCAATCTCTTCTTCATCTTCTCCTTCCTCTGTTTCGTTTCGATCTGGATAGCAAGCTCTTAGGGGCACGACATTCATGTCTTCGTCTTCTAAATCGATGGTCTCTGAAAACAATGGTTCAGGTTGGGACTGTGATCCGAAGTCGAACGACACTTGACTTGCTTGCTTTTTAGGACAAGTTCGTCGTTCACTTTGCCTATTTGCCTTCTCCTTTGCGACTTTTTGCGCATTCTCAGTATTTGTCAAGTCTTCTCTAACGTACTCGTGGTAACTCTTTTCCCTCTTTTCTCTCGGAGGAGAATTCCCATTTCGCTGCTTCTCCTTATTCTTTGATCCCGGCGGCCTTCCTTTTCCTTTCTAAACAAGTTTGTTGGCTCTACCAAAGAACTTTGTTCCGGATGCTCCAAGTCAATGTACAACTCACTTAATCTGAATCGAGTTCCATCCCTCAAATCTCCACTTTCCTATTTCGCCCACATTTCACGCATTCTGATCTCCGGAATAGACATTGAACGATTGTCGTCGGGTAAGGACAAATTTATTGCATCATCTTCCCATCTCAGTTCCTTCCAGAAGTCATGAAAATCATCCGGAACAAGAGGTGTCTTTGAAATGATTGCCCTAGCAAGATCGTGTACGCATGGCATCCCAAGACAATCTCGAACCCAATGATCATCACAAACATTTGAATACTCCTCCTTCAATATTTGCTGGTACATTTCCAACAACAACAGAAAACACCTATCTGACACTCGGTAAAATAGCCTTGAAAACAACATTCGAATGCCAAGAGGAAAGGTTGGGTCATCAAAGACCATTTGCCGAGTGGTAAGTGCTTGGTTCATCGTCGCCCTAATCAGGTCCATCTGAACTATGACCGCATGGTGGATCCTCACGATCACTCTGTTGAAGCCTCCTCTACTAGAACCCACAATTTCTTTCAACACCTTATGCATCCCCTCGACCCTAAATAAACACAATTTCTAATCATTAGCATTAATAATATGGTGGTCCAAATTAACAACTAAATAAACAAAGATACCTGTTTGTAGTCCTTGTGTGAAAGTGAAGAGTGTAGTTCGTCCACGCTCTAACTATGAACTTCTTGTACGGAGTAAACCAGTACTTTTCAACGTAACCAACAATGCCCTTCTTCCATGAATCTCTCAGCTTTCTCAACCTCTCTTCGTAGATTTCTTCGGTGCTCGAGCAAAATATCCCCCAACATTGCGTAACAAAGTTCTCCGCCCTTTTAGTATTTTTAATCACTTTTTCTGCGTGTGACTGGATGTTGTGCTTAATGTGCACCCAACACAATAGTTGCTTCACATCAGTGTCTTTGAACACAAGTTTGATTGCTCTCAACAAAGCCTTCTCACAGTCGGTCATTATAGCCTTCGGCATCACTCCCAAATTTCTACACAACTCATGAACGCACATCATCACAAACTTGTAATGCATTACTGTCTCCTGAGCCATGAATGCATATGCGATGTTGAACGTCTTGTGCGTGCAAGTGAAACCAACCATCTCCACTAAAGTCATATCATACCTATTTGTCTTGTATGTGGCGTCCATGATAATCACATGAGGAAACTTCCTGAACAAACGAATCGACTCCGGGTGAGCGAAAAAAAGGACTTCAACCTCATTCGTCCTCGTGTTCCTCAAAGGTTGACAAAAATACTTGTTCTCTTTCTGAAAATTTAGAGACCACTGAGTAACTGACAATTCACCACGATCTTCAAAATTGATCTTCTGCAAAAAATTGGCAATCTGCTTCATGGATGTCACATTTTGCGGGTCTCTTATCCTAAGCTGAATAAGTATGTTTTTTGGCGTCTTGCGATCATCCCCCGCTTCCCTTGCTATTTTCTCCTCCTCTTTGCTCATTCTACCCACGAATGAATTTCCATGAAAACTAGTAGGAAGGGTGTGGTTGTGACGACCTTCTACAACATTCACGATCCATTTATAACTATAAGGCCCTTCTTTTATACGAACCCCATATAACTCAAATGTACAACCACATTTCTTCGATTTTCGGTGACGAAGCCTCGGAACCGGCAATTCTGGTTTTTTAAATTCACTTTCAGCCTACCCGATCTAGGTTTTCCAAACCTATCGCATACAAAATCAACGCAATATTTGCTAGATGTACGATGTACCAAAACTATCATTAAATCCCTTGCTCTCTGTTTTGTCCATTCCATCATCTCTTCTTTACTATCTCACATTTGCGCAGTACTAAAATGTGGTCTAAAGTCTTCTTCCTATATTGATTAAACTACATTACTTAGATACGCAATTTTAACTAATTAACCTAAATCTAATGCAATTAAATACAAAATTTAAATTGATAATATACTAACCAAAATCGGTAACGGAGTCCAATCGTCTAATGCAATTGATACATTTGCTTCGCCTTCTTCCTCTTCTTCGTCCACTTCCTCATCGACTTCTTCGTCTTCTTCGTCTTCTTCGTCCACTTCCTCTTCTTCATCTACTTCGTATTCTTCTTCCACGACCCCTGATATCCAATTGTCGTTACCATCATCCTCACTACTCTCATAATTATAAGACATTGTAGTGTGCATTGCAAAACTTCAACAAGATAGCTCAACCTATATATACAACCAAAAAATGCCCGTTGGAATTTTATGCCCGTTGGTGCGTTAACTATTACCGCACCAACGGGCATTTTTTCAAAAAAACCTGGTGCGGTAACGTTTACCGCACCAGTTTTATTTTTTTAAAAAAAAAACTAATACGGTGCGGTAACGTTTACCGCACCAGTTTTATTTTAAAAAAAAAAAACAAATACGGTGCGGTAACACTTACCGCACCAATTTATTAGTATTTTAATACTTTTTAAAAAAAAATTATTAATTAAAAAAAATAAAATTCCTGTGCGGTAATTGTTACCGCACAGGGTTTAAGTTAATCAAAATTTTTTTTTTTTTTTTGCTTAATCTGGGATTAATCTGGTGCGGTAATTGTTAACGCACAGATCTGTGCGGTAATTCTTACCGCACCAGCGTCGTATAGGTTTCAGAAAAAATTCCGACAATGCCCCTGAGTCCTTTGGTGCGGTAAGCGTTAACGCACAGATGTGTACTGCAATTGTTACCGCACAGAATAGTGTGCATTTAGCAAAAAAAACGTGTGCATATAGACGCAACCAATCAAAATCTGTTTTTTTTTTTTGCTTAATCTGGGATTAATCTGGTGCGGTAATTGTTAACGCACAGATCTGTGCGGTAATTCTTACCGCACCAGCGTCGTATAGGTTTCAGAAAAAATTCCAACAATGCCCCTGAGTCCTTTGGTGCGGTAAGAGTTAACGCACAGATGTGTACTGCAATTGTTACCGCACAGAATAGTGTGCATTTAGCAAAAAAAACGTGTGCATTTAGACACAGCCTAAAAAAAAGGTAAAATTAAATTTAAACATTAATTAGTCTCAATTGTCATTACTTTCTCAAACCCATCAATTTTTATATATAGATAGATATGTATGTATAAAAAAAAGTACGTGACCTAAAAATAGAACCGAAGTCTAAGAATTTTTTATTTAGAACTTAACTTTGGCGTAGAATACAAATAATTGCTAAATAGTATAGAAATATTTTTTTTAAAGAATTACATATTAATTTTTCTTTTGGGATTCCCCAATAGGGAAGTTTACGGGGATCCCCGTTGGGAAGGGGTATGGGGATCCCCGATCCATCCCCATCCCCGTATAAAATCCCCATCTCGTCCCCGTAGCGGGGATTCCCCGTTGGGGATGAGGAATCCCCGCCCCATTGCCATCCCGACTCCACACGATTGTTTGTAAAAAAATTCTTAATTTATTGTTTTGGGATGGGTGAAAAAATTGATATTTATCGGCCAAGTGACCTACCTTTTTTTTACGTGTTGTATATTTATCGGCCAAAGACTTATTTATCACTTTGCCACTTTACAACACGTAAATGTGAAAAACTTACAAGGCAAAGACAATGTCTCACAATTAGGTAAAATTAGATAATACAAAGTAACATATTAAGCCAATAATATAATGACCTAGTGATAAAATGATATGCGCCTAAATTGTATCGTGGATTGGAGTCACGCTTACCATCTCCCAACTTAGTTGGATTTTGGATCGCCCTATTTGGTAATTTTTAAAATAATTTCCTTTTATCCAAAATTAAAAACAAGTTTTTTAAAATTTCACCGATAATCTAAATGTAAAATTAAGTATTTAAAATAATGCTGTATATCATGGAAAATTGACCATGAACTGAAAAATAAATAAAAAAATAAAGTACGTAGGTTCTCAAAACTTTGGTCGATCCATAAAAGGAAAGAAGAACCTACTCCGGGCCCTCCCTGCCTAAATCCACCACTTCATTTCTCCTCAACTCCATCCCTATCCTCTACTTCTAACCCCTGCTGACGTCACCTTCGCTGCACCACCGTCGCCGCCACTTCCTCCGTCGTCTTATCCTTCCATTACTGACCGACGGCCACTGCAGCATCCACCACTCATTTCTTACCTTCATTTTCCTATCTAAACCCTAATTCATAAATATTTGCTTCACACTCTTCGTTGATTTTCGAGGTTAGTCTCTTCTCAGCAACCCGTTTCTTGATTTACATACTGTATGGATGTTTCCTTCCTTGTGGTTTTATTATTGCTGAGTATGATTGTCGAATGTGCGTATTGCTCGACTGCATTTTTGAGCGGTGACAATGAAACCTCAAATGAACCTCTATTCCTGCATAAGCTCATATGGTGTTTCTTTCATTTCAGGACAATAAAGTTGAGGGACGTCATTGTGCTGTTGGATTGCTCTTCATAGGAAAGTCTGTCTTCCAGACTCTTAGTGCTCTCTTTGTGTTGTCTGCATTCATATCTTATATTGCTTGTAAAGAAAGGAGTAAGAGAGCTAGTTTTATCAAGCCACATACATCTTTTAGTGGTGTTATTTATTGGCAAGAAGGTGGGTGTGATGGCACTGGTTAAACAAGAGGTAGGCTGTAGCTGTACATTTCTATTATGAAAGACCTCATGAAACTTTAGTATTCCTTCATATTAGTATATTGCTCAAATAAAATCATAATCTGTTTAGTCAATACTCAATATATTATGCCTTTTTATGCTAGGGAAACATAGGAACATGAAATGAGTAACCCTTTTTTTTTTATCGAGTTTGTTTGGTCCAGGAAAGAGCATTGGATTTTGGATATCCCTCTATTCTTGTTATTTTCATCATACAAACAGTAACATCATCCACTATCCATTTTCACATTCCTTAAAAACCTTCCCAAATGCCCTGACTGTTGACTATATGGATGAATTTGTTGTTAGGCATTTAAAAAAAACTTGTTTATATACAAGGATCAAGGTTCATGCTGATACAAGTTGATTTTTTTTTGTTGAAACATAAATAATAATTTGTTTATGGGCAATTAAAGGTATCGTAACAACTAGCTTTCATTGTTAAAGTATATGTTATCATGCAATACTACTTGTGTAAGAATGAATTGAACTATAGTGGTGTATTTTGCAAAACATATGTAGGCATAGATTTTTAGCATTTAGATGCATTTTCTATTATGTGTATTTTTAATGCTGATTGTGCTTTAGTTTCCTGATAGCTCGAGCTGTAGTGAAAGACTGCAGAACTATCATATATCGTATTTGTTGTTTATTTTCTTTCTATGTTATGGTAGCATCATATCATTCATATTGACTTGATTCATGGTCTTGTAAATTAGATGAAATCTTATGTCTGGCTTCAAACTGCTGATGGCTCAATACAACAAGTGGAGGAAGAAGTTGCTGTGTTTTGCCCCATGATATGCCGAGAGATACTTCAGAAAGGCTCAGGATCATCTAAAAACAATGCTATTACACTTCCTGAGAGGGTCAACCCCTTAACACTTGGTTTAGTTCTGGATTATTGTCGCTTCCATCAATTACCTGGTCACTCCAATAAGGTTAGGCGATGATGTTCCTCTGTGTTTTTTCTCTCTTACCAATTTTTTCTAATATCAAGTGGAATATAGTAGGTCTATATTGTTTTAGACTTTTAGTAATGATCTTCAACCTGCCATGCATGGTTAACTGTATAGGTACAGAGAATTTACAAATTTATTTGTGATTCTGATATCTAAACAGTTCTGTTTAATACTCTTAATATTTTGTATTAGGAGCGGAAGGCGTTTGATGAAAAGTTTATCCGGTTAGACACTAAGAAGTTATGTGAGTTGACATCTGCTGCTGATACTCTTCAGTTAAAGCCTCTGGTGGATCTTACCAGTCGTTCACTCGCACGGATAATTGAAGGAAAAACTGCAGAGGAAATACGAGATATTTTTAATTTGCCAGATGACTTGACGGAGGTTGTTATTACCTACTGTCAGATTGAGTCTTTTCGTCATATATTTGTTGTTGTTATTGACTAGGATTGATTTATGATAGGAAGAGAAGTTGGAGCCCTTGAAAAATATGACAGATGATCCTCGGATACGTCTTTTGAATAGACTCTATGCAAGAAAGAGGAAAGAATTGAAGGAAAGGGAGAAAATGAAGGTGCTTAATTATACCTTTTCCATTATGCAGTTCTTTCTTTCATCACTGTAGTCTTACTGCTTCCAACAACTCCTGTTTAAATGTCTATCATGAAACTGGTACATGTTTGTTTCCACATATTGTAATCAGTTTAATTGAAACTATGAGGATGGATGGAGAGATACTTGTATGGTGGATATTGATTATATGGACTCGTTTTCTGTATTCACTTGTCATAGAGAAAAGTAGAAAACAAAGAAGAATGCATCATTTTCTAAGTGTGATGATTTTTTTTTGCAATGGATCCTCATGGCATGTAAAGCTAGCATGTTTTCTCCACTCCGTCTGAGATATAGTGTTTGATTTACAAAAATGTGGCTTTTGATGCTTCATACTTGGATTTGGATCCAAAGGAATTGTGCTTATGATCCACAATATGCATGCTATTGATATTTATGCTGTTTTGTGTCTTCAGAAAACTTACGGCTTTGGATTTTGTAAAAGCCACTAGTAGCTTATTGGCTTATCCACATGAATATAGTTAAGCAACATGTACAGATAATTCCCATTCCAGATACGGTTTCTGTCATCCTGATCTCTGAGATTTTGCAAGCAAGCCATTATCAACAAGTTAAAGACAGAACTAATTGTGTTATGGTAACTTCAAAAGGTTTGATTTTGGCTCATTTGTACAGTTTTGTACTCCAAAGAAGCAAAAGGAGTACATAGAGCAAAAAGCTATAGTGCAATCCAAGTTCCTGAAATGCATCTTTACATAACTTTAGAATAACCCCTCGTCAAGTCTTGTGTTTCTCTTGTTCATTACATTTTTTTTATTATATGAAATGGCCTTTTGGCTTTGTGTTTTGCCCTTTTTTATGAATGAAACCTGCTGCAAGGAGTTGTTTGCATTGCAGTAATTTCTGCTTCTCTTTCTTCAGACTATTGAGGCCGAGGAAGAACTCGTGGATGAACGTTCAGTTGATGATCTCCTATCGTTTATAAATGGTGAAGATAAAGGTATAAATATAATTTTCTGTCGACTACTTTCTACCTTCATTTTGCATTTATTTTATGGAACGAAGGTGAAACAAATGGGTTGCGGTTTGTGCATATTATCCGGTGTAATGATGATAAGAAATGATCTTGCAAATTGTAGTTGTTATCCTATCCTAACAGTTTCATGAGACAAGGCTCTTCTTCCAAGCACAAAGAAAGGCTTAACACCCAAATCTTGTTCATATTGAGTATGAAAATCTTTAAAGGCCTATATCCCCTGGTTTTATAGGTAGGTCTTAGTAAATACCAACTGTTCTTCATGAAACAAGGTGTTTACTCCCTAATAAATGGATTGGTGAAAGGTGCAATATATTAGCAGCACCCTGATTTCCTTTTCCTCTCTGTAATAGCATATGCTTTTCAGAAATGGTCAGTCAAGTCCAGAACCCACTTTTTTTATAACCCTCTTAAAACAGCTGACACCAAACGTTGTAAGCAGACATGGAAAGGAGAAAGAGATGGCTAGAGCTGCACGTTACATATTGTAGACATCATTAGGTTAAATTTTCGATATGTTGTCTTAGTAAAACTTTATATAAAATCAAATTGCAAATGGTATGGTATCATTTGCACATGAAATGAGAGTGAGAGCAAGTATTACAAGAAAAAGGTCTGATGAATCACTGAGTCAATAATAACTTGCAACTTTTAAGGTTTTTTTAATCTTACATTGGTTCCTATGACTACAGATGCCAAGGGTTCCAAAGCTGGAAAGAACAAGAAAAAGAATCACAGAAAGAAAGATAATGTAAAAGTCTCTGCATCAAATAATGAAAATGGAAGTGTAAGGAAGGTGAGTAGTCTTCTAGATATTCTTAAATATGTGATGGACTCTTGCTTCCTTTGTGTTTCCTTCAATAACTGTTTGTTTCTTGTGATTCTTTGACCTGTTAGGAGCTTGAAGGAACTTCGGCTTCTTCTGAAAATTGCGATCATATTGAACACTCTGCGTCTGATCCCAGTCTAAAATTGCAAGATCCTGTATCTGGACCCCTTCTTCCTAAACCTGATTTCGATGATGGGGATCTTGATGATGAGATGGATCCTGAAATGAAAGAACAGCTGGACAGGTTTGGACATTTTCTGATAAACTATCTATTGTGTATAGAAAAGCAAAGTTTTCATGGTTATAGGTTTTCCTCATTTTAACAGGCTTGCTTGTGTTAACAGAATATATGACAAAAGTTTACAAGGTTATTACCCAGATAGGCAAGTAATATAGAAGAAAGTAACTTAGTCTCTAGTTTATAATGTTTCTTTCCTCTGAAACCCCTGCAGTATATCCTTCCGCGCCAATGAATCAACCTTAAACTATGAGAAATGTCCCAGTGAGTCAGTGACTATGTTAACTAGTTCTCATAGATTCTATGATATGCTCGTTTTCAGATTATATTATTAATTAGATATCATAAAACTTAGTCTGCTGCGTTACTTTTTCACTAACGTCTTTAGCAAAGATATCCTCAATCTTCAATCCCCTAAACGCTTGATACTGATTTGGGGAGGACTAGAATGTGTTGACAAAACCTGTAATTTGCTAATGCAGGGAGGTAGAAGATTTTGCTCGTAGATTAAACTCAGATTGGCCTGAGAGGGTGCAGGAACTTCTGTCATTAGGCCAAGGTAGAAGAGAAGCTCCAATTTGTACAAGGGGAAACAGTTCCGTACAGAGTTATTCTAGTAAGTCTCCAGGCTGTTGACTTGGTAAACATGCTAAACATACTGGTATTTTGCAGAACCAAAGTTTATAGAACCAACAAATATGGGATTTGGGTAAGATAATGTCTAAAATCCACATCCAAATAGCTGTCTTAGTAGTTAGTATAGACCCCTAGCTTATAACAATGAACTCCCGACTACATTATGCAGTCATGCTTAACTTATTCCAGTGGGAAGTATTAATTTGGAAATAGCATCTCACTCCAAAAATTGCACATTTCAATGAACAGATTTCTAACTTAGGGCATAGGATAAGAATTCATTCACAGAGACACAGCAACAACAGCATGCCCCATTATATCCCGAAGAAACGGGGTCTGGGGGTCGGGATAGGTAAATCCTTACCTCAAACAAGTTGGGAGGATGTGAGCGAAATGACCCAAACCAAAAACATAAAAGCATTCTTTAAACAGTGTTTCTAAGGGCATAAGGTTAGATAAACCGTTCTTATGACAAGTTTATGATTTCTTTTTAGGGTAAGAGTTGCCTTTTTGAGTATGCTTAACCTATGCCCTAAAGCACATCTTAGAAAGCCCGTTTAATGAAAGTTAGTTCATCTTAGTTACTCCGCTGAGAAAAATTAAGTATTTAACATCTCACTCTAAAAAAGTACGTTCATGAAGAGAAATTTTCGTTGCACCTCACAAATGTTATCACCATATTATACTAGATCAACAGTAATCCTTAAAATACTTCACTCCCTACAGAAATACTTATTTAACAGTAAAATAATACTGCAAGTTTACTATATGAAGTATCAATTGCTTTATTTTTGCTTAGGTTCCCTTAAATACTAATGTGTCAATCTTAATATTTCTTCTTCATTCCTGTTATCTTGCTTTCGTTTTATGCTTAGAAAATGAATAACATGTGATGAATCATGCTGCTTTGCGAATTGCAGACAAAACGTTATACCAACAATACAATGAAGTAAAACCGTAGTAGCAGACAAGAAATGCTGCACATTCTGATTTGGTGTTTGCCCGGCTTCCAGTTGCAAAAAATTACACCACAAAAGCCATGCTTTTCGATGCATAATTGTGGTACACCGTAGCTTACAAAAACAGATGTGGAAAATACGTAGGAGTGGTAGGACAGATGGTTTACTGAGTGTGCAGTAAAGTAAGAACAACCAACAACACAGTAGAAAATTCAATGGGCATTCTCCAATAATGCACCTGGTTTTCTTCTTCTTAGCCTGTTCTGATTCCAGGAGAAATTCCAAGGAAGTGAACATTTTCCGGCTTATAAGAGGTGAGATAAGATCTGTGCATTTGTTTCTTTTTTTTTGGATATTATTTATTTAGGCTTCTGGTCTTGCTTCTTTTCAGTTTCAAACTACCCATTGTATTTTCTTGATGGTATTTGGTATTTGGTATTGGTCTATTAATTTGTTGCTGATACTATCTTCGTGACCGTGTATCAATTCTTTCATGGAATAAATAGTTTTAGCAGTTATTTTAGCCCTCATGGAACTTCCAAGCGGCCTTTACCACAGATGCTTAGTTTCGGTGGTGTTTCCCTAATACCGGATGAAGTTTCTCAGAGGATTCTGGTTTCAAATGGTCTGTGTGAAAAGTCAATACCAAAAAAGGATCTTTAATATTAGTGATCAATGATAAGGAACAAATTCACTTCTGTTTCCATTTTTTTGTTGATATATGTCAATCGTCTGAACATATGTTGATACAAGTTTATAAATAAATTAGTAATTTGTAACTTATGGATCCAAATGCACCAAAAAAACATGTAAACACAATGTCCAACAGAAGTGGTACAATACGAAGCCTGAATCAGTACATTGCCCCGAAAAAAATCCTAGTACAAGTGGAGATGCGATTGCAATTTGCAACTATGGTTTTGATATGAATTATGGTTGTTTGTTTCCATTATAAGTATCTTCCTCGTTTCTATTACAAAATTATTTTTGAACTTCAGAGCTTGCTGTTTAAGAAAATTAGTTTCTTGGACTCCAACGACATAATGTTCGGACTCCAACGATACCCCCAACAGTATGTAATCACGGTTCTATGTACAGCACACCTAAATTACCAAACACCGCCCGGTCTCTCGCGCTCTCGCGTAGCGCGAGACTAGCAAAAAATAGCATAATCCCTCGTAAAGAGCTTTTTTAATTCTCGGCTTACGCGAGGTGTCCATCCCTCGCGTAACGCGAGAGACCGAGCTCTATTTGGTAATTTAGGTGGGCTGTATTTAGTAAGGGCCTATGTAATCTGGGGATTCTATCCTATCCTCAAAAAAATCCAATTTGAAATTTCCATAGCCGTACGAGGTTTCCTCGCCTCATCCCAAACTACGGAACTAGCACATCTTGTTAGGTGGTAAAAGCTTTTTCATAGTAGTTTGAAGTTTGTTTTTTGTCTCATGCAAACATCCTGATTTCATTTGAAAGATGGTCTAAAGCATATACACTTCATAACCACTAGGATCCTTGTATATCTATCATCGTCGAGTAAAACTTAGTGCTCAAGTATGATGTATATATGTTGGGATTTAGAAATTATTAAAATTAAAATTGCATAAAACCAACATTGAAGCTGTATAGCGAGCAATCTTGCAATCTGAACCATCCATCCAGTTTATTAATAACAGCAAGAGGCGGGGAAGCTAGAAACTGCTGCTAATATTCACCAATCACCAAACAACACCACAAAAAGGCGAAGAGAAAAAGAGAAGATGTGGATTTTTAGCAGAAAAGGGGAATCTGGGTTTTCGAGTTCTTCAACAGCAGAACAAGTTACTCACGGAATTGATGCTACTGCTCTCACTGCTATCGTCACTGGTTGCTCTCTCTCTCTCCCTCTGCCTTCATTTTCCTTTCCTTTTAAATAAAAAGCTGATTCATCTTTCTGATTAAGTTTGGGTATTTGGTCAGTATTGGCAACAATTCATAGAGCTAAATTTGAGTGGAATAGCTTGAATCTGTAGAGTTCGAATCGATCTGATGCAGATCAACCTTTGCTCAGTAATGTGAATATATAAGAACGTTGACCTTGCTATCCAGATTTAGGTAGTACTCCGTATTTGATTCAATTTGGGTATTATTATTGAAAATGTAGAACTCAATAATCTATTAAGTGGATCACTGATCAACCTAATCCAACTGCAAACTAGATTGATTTTTCTACTTGAAAGCTCTGAAGCAAAAATGGTTTGTGATGCCATGTGATTGTGCAGGAGCATCAAGTGGAATAGGCGCAGAAACAACTCGAGTGCTCGCATTGCGTGGAGCTCATGTCGTTATGGCAGTTAGGAATTTAGCTGCTGCTGGGGAAGTTAGAGAGAAAATTGTCCAGGAAATTCCTTCTGCTAAGATTGATACCATGGAATTGGATCTCACTTCAATGGAATCTGTCAGAAAATTTGCATCAGATTACAAATCCTCTAAACTTCCTTTGAACCTCCTTATGTAAGCATTGGAGTATCACCAACCCAGGAATCTTTTCCATGAATCAAGTTACTCGTGTTGTCATTTCCGCTTTCTTTACATTCTTGGTTCCAAGAGTTCAACTTTTGTTTTGGTTAGTTAAATTTTAGATTGGTATATGTGCCATGGATCAACCTAGAGCATTTTTTTGGATGAAAATTATCAACTCATATTGTTATTAAAGCATATAAAAATAACAAAAAACAAAAAGTTGAGGACATGTTTTTCATTTACTGCAGGCTTGGCATAGTTTGTCACTCTTTGACATTTATATTCTGTTTATTTGATCTAACTATATTTTCAGTTTTTTACTTTTTTTTATTTATTGCTTCTCTACAATAGGCTCTTTATTAACTTTTCTCTTCCAATTACAAGAAACAATGCAGGAGTGATGGCAACACCATTTTCGCTCTCCAAAGATGGGATAGAAATACAATTTGCTACAAACTACTTGGGTAAATGACATACTCTTGCATGTAGCTAAGTTTCTTAACTCAAGTCTTTCTTATGCTGATGAGCATACTTGGGTAAACCATTGATAGTTTTTCAATTTTCTTGCTGATTTAGCTGGGTTTTGTAGTATGTGAATGTGATGTATTGCTATAAAAATTGCAATTGTTTTCTGATCACTGAGATTTATTTTCTCTTTTTTTTGTAGGTCATTTTCTTTTAACACATCTTCTGCTAGACAACATGAAAAGAACAGCTCAAGAAACCGGCAGAGAGGGAAGGATTGTCAATGTTTCATCAGATGCTCATCGCATTGCATACCGTGAAGGAATACTTTTCAATAGACTAAATGATCAATCGGGGTAATTTAAATTGCATTGAATCTGCATGACTGCTTAAGACAAAGTTACCATTTTGCATTGTGTGATATGCAGGTACAACAGCTGGGGTGCATATGGACAGTCAAAGCTTGCTAACATTTTGCATGCTAATGAACTAGCTACACAATTCAAGGTATTTACTTTCTTGTTACTATTTTTCGTCTATGGGGGTAGTAATAATTGGACCTTTTGGATGAAAGCATGGAGATCCTAGTTGTTCTTAATATATTAAAGTGAAAGGATTGCGATTTTTTTTCCTGGTACACGACAAACATAAGAAATCTTTACGTTGCTAGGAAGACACCCCTAAATCATACCGATGGATGATATTACAAAACCTAGAATAGAAGGATTGAGAATGTGGTTGTCCCCGTGGAAATACATTGTGGAATCCATCGTGATGAGAGGATCCAAAGGATTCTCAATTTCCCAATGCAAAATTCATGAATTTTTAACAGAATTAATCACATACAGATCGTCTCCTTCTATTTCCAGTTTGTCACATCCCATTCTTGATTCTTCTATAAAACTCTAGTATAGAGACTCCTTTGTAAATATGCTATTGTTATAATGTTTACCGTCCTCTTTGGTGAACAGGATGATGGAGTGAATATAACTGCTAACTCACTTCATCCAGGACTCATAGCTACAAATCTATTCCGCCACAACAAGTTTCTCAATGGTCAGCACTTTTTTTTTATACTCTGTGGTAGTATTATTCCTACAGTCAATCTTGCAAATAGCTACACCACTGCTATTTGACACCTTCTTCATTTTATTAGGTTTGTTCCAGCATTGCGGAAATAGTAAAGAAACAGAAGCGTTTTTCCATATTGTTAAAAAAAAAATCATAACCTTTCATTTCTAGTTTTTTCTCACTTTTTTAACACTTTGCTGCATTCAGGTGCATTGGAGACACTGGCCAGATTTGCAATGAAAAGCATTCCTCAGGTAGTTAAGGCCTTGTTTGCCAAAGAAAAGGAATTAAGGCTTTATTACTTCATAACAAAATAAATACTTATTTATAAAAAAAAAGATACTGTACATATCTCTACTTTTCAGCAAAGTCTTTATAAACACTTTTAACAAACATTCAAACAATACCCTAATTGATCATCACACTATCACCTTATTAGTTACTCTTCAACAAATACTCCCTCCGTCCCAAAATATAAGAGACATTTGGTTTTGTGACACTATTCACTAGTTAAGAGAATCTTCTCGTTTTCTTCCAATGTGTAAGAACAAATATAGGCATGTGAGATCTTGTTTGATTCGTCTCAAAGAGTAATTTGACAATATATAAAAATTATAATTTTTGTCATCATATATTTAGAGAAATTAACGTTACAAAACGCGTCTCGACAAATGTGTCAAAAGCAAATGTCCCTTATATTATGGGATAGAGGGAGTATGTTATCAGACGTTATACAATATACACAACATCTAAATTGGCTAAAAATTGATGCAGGGAGCTGCAACAACATGCTATATAGCTCTACATCCCGAGCTGAAGGACGTGAGCGGCGCCTACTTCAATAACAGCAACCTGGCTAAGCCTTCACTCAAGTCCCAAGACTCCGAATTGGCACAAAAACTATGGGATTTCAGTATCAACTTGATCAATGCTAAACCTACATGATTTTAGCATTCAAAAACTAGCATATTAGGTCTTGTCATTTGTGACATTTCCCCTTTTGCAGTGGTTCATACCTACGGAATATTTATTGTGAAAAACTTGATCAATAGCAGAAAAAGTTGGGAAGTTTGTTGAGATGTACTTTCCTCTTAATCAGAGGCATTTATAAGTCTCACCTAGATAAGGTACAATTGTACAATGCCGTTGAATTACATCTCTGACATGAAATTGCAGTATTGTTTTAGATTAAATTTTCCTTTCTAAATTGTACTCCAATATTTGGTTGATTGGCACGTACACATATTAATCATGAGAGCAAAGTGATTGCTCACATAGTCAGTTTTGAAACTTTTCCACTAATGTTTCCTTTTTTATTCATGGAATGTGATTCAGTAACCTGCAATAACCAGATGATCTGGTAACAAACTAATGGAAATGAAGCTAAAAAACCAGCAGAGGTTGTTCAATTAGCACAGACTAATACAATGTGAAATAGTTGTGAGATGAAAGCATTGAGTCATTTCATCTTTGCTTCAGTGAAGAGAACATGACGATTGACTCGCGGGTCATACTTCCTGAACTCGAGCTTCTCTGTCATCTTCTTAGGGTTCTTCTTCTTGACATAGAAGAATCCAGTGCCCGCAGAAGACACCAGCCTGATGAATATTGTGCCAGCCTTCTTTTCCCTACCCATCTCCCTTCCTTCAGTTTATGTATAGAAACTAAACAAGGATCAAAAGCTACATCAGTTCAAGGACAGATTTTATCAGAAAGATATGCAATGCCAACAATAAGATGATTATGTAAGCAAAACGCATAACTAAACTGAACCACAACAAATGAATTCGAAATAAGCAAAGCATTACAATTTGAAGCAAATGAAGCCATGATGAGAAGTGAAAAACAAAATGGAAAGATGAGGAAGAAGGAAAGTAGGAACCTTGAAAGTCAGCTCGAAGAGGAATTAGCAGCAGAGGTGAGTAGAAAAGGCGTTGATTAGGGCACGCGCATGAACGAGAGGAAGGTGGAGAGGAAACAAATGGAGAATTGGGGATTAGGTTTTTAGTTTTTAGTAGATGTCAAGTTTTAAATATAATTCTCACAAAATAAAAATGATTTAATTTAAGTAAAAAATTATTAAATTATTTTAAAATGTATATTAAAAACACAAATAAGATTGTGATGATTTTTTATTTAATTCATACAGGAAAGAGTTAGTCAGAGGTTTGATATAGTAATTTTTATATTATTTTAATTTATTAAAAAATAAAAAAAATTACAAGTGAAAGAATGATATGAATGTGTGTCATGTGGTGAAATTAATGGTGTGATATAATAGGAAAAAATAGGTTTACCATAGTAGATTACAAATTCCAAATTAATAATAATTCTCAAATTAATCTTTTTCGTTCTCTTTATTATACTGTAATTTAGAAGCTCAGGTTACTTTGTGCAATTTTTAAATGTAAGAACTTACCACTATTTGTAAAGTTCGAAAGAAAAATATAATAATAGGAGCAGGACCTGTAATAGCACAAAAATCAACGCTGAAGAGTATCTTTCCTTCTCTCTTAAAACACTCCTTTCCAATTATCAGACACACTTCCTCTCTCTCCCCCAGCTCCAATTTTTTATGCTCTCGGGAGAATTTCTCTTTTCTCTAATTTCTAGGGTTTGCTGTTCTGCTGATTCTCACTTCGGTTTGCTCTTCCAAGCACCAACGACCTTAATCTTCCACGCTTGTCGCTATTCATCCAACCTCCAAGTACCTACACTTAACCACTATTCTTCTTCTGTACATTTCTGCTCAATTTCATGGCCGCCTTCAAGGTTTGCCGCGTTTTTGGTTTCCTGTTCGTTTCTGTTGCGGTTACTTCCTCGATTGATTTATGTATTTGGTAGATCTGTGCATATGTTTTGCTTTATCCGGTGTTCAGATCGTGCTGATGTTAAGTATTCTTGTCTGGAGCTTGTGGAACTTAATTTTGATCTTCTTGATTATATAATATTAGGTCGTTGAAGCTGTAAAGTAATGAAATATGGAATAGGGGAATTTTATTTTTTCCGATTTTAAGGTAGGTAGATTGTTGACATGGAAGAGTTTACTTTTCCAATTTTATATAGTTGAAAAGGGGTTTCTGGATGTGTCATGCTTTCTAATTTTGGGGTGAATTCTGGTCTACTGATTGAGATCCATGCAGCGTAAGATGTTTAATTATGAATTAATCAAATAAATTATTATTTTTAGTAGTTTGATGTGTTATGGTGGAAAACTCTTGGAAAGTAGAGGTTGCTGTTAAAATTTGAATTGAAAATAGTTCTAGGTGGAATTAGTCAAATATATGGCAAGAAAGTGACAAGGATTGAATTTGTTCTGGTGGAAAACTCTTGGAAAGTAGAGTAGTAGCCTGAGGATTGAATTTGTCTGAGTTGCTGGAGCTGCCTACTCAGTCAAACAAGAAAGGGAAACATAATGGGAAATTTTATTCTTTTCCACAGATCAAAGCATCTTTAAAAGGTGTGTTTGACTTAGGCACTCAGTGTATAGTTTTTAAGGATGATTCTCTGCCACTTCCGGTGTTTGTCTTCGTGGAAGACTTGTAAGCTACACATTCTTGATAAGAAGTATCTTGCTGAAAGACCGAAAATTGGAATATGATTCTGGATACCTCTTTCTTGTAAGGTTAATTTGTGACCCTTCAAGTTTTTTTTGAAAGAGCCACAGAGGGTTTGCATCCGAAGGGGTATAAAAGAGTAATCAATAAAGCTTTGCAATTGGTTGGGGTGCCAATGAAGTTATGACTGAACTGCTATCTAGATATATCCTTCTCTTGGCGGATGAGGTGCTGGGGAATTGATGCTTGGGGGTGCTGTGTTTCTGATTTGTCTAGTATCTTGCTGGAATTATATCTCTTGGACGATTGATAATTCTTATATGCTTTGTCTAGTTTCTTATTTGCTTTGTTGTTGGTCTATCTTTACATATTCTTATATGCTTTTGTTTATGCATTTCATGCTGATAGGATCACTTTTATATATATATATATATATATTCATTCTGTGTATTCCGAAGTTAGTGAAAGACTGAAAATAGGAACTCTGCAATTCTGCATACATCACAGTATAGTTGTGATGCTTGAGGGGCTCACCTACATTGGTGACTTTAAAATGAAGTCACTCTATAAAGACTACTTTACTGCGAATGACCAATGAGTTGCTTGTTGCATGTACTTACCCTGTTGCATCTTGTAAGTTCAAATTTATGGTAGAATTTTTCTTTCTTTCACATGCATGAATGACCAATGAGTTGCTTGTTGCATATACTGACCCCTTGTTGGCTGGAATTTATCTGCTATTGGGACCTTAAACTCGGTGACTTTCTGCCTTTTTATTTAAACTATTTTGATTTTTCAACATTCCAATGATGGGTGAAGGTGTCTTATTAATTTTTTTGCTGCATCACAGGAAATAATTTGATGTTCAATGTACCAGAGAGTTAGTGCTGAGAAAATTTAACGACAGGTGGCTTAGTTTGGCATAAGATTCTTTTGCAAAAGTTGATGTTGGCTTTGGGATTAAAACATTTCGGCCAGTATTGTTATTGAGTGTTTGTGCCTCTACACATCCTCATTCTGAACTTAAGAAAATACCCCCTTTCGTTCTTGTAAATATTTTTCGCTAAACTGTGGAGAAATAAGTATGCCTTCATGGTGGGGAAAATCATCATCTAAGGAGGCAAAGAAGAAAAACAATAAGGAGAGTTTAATAGAATCACTACAGAGAAAGTTGAAGGGTTCATTTGATGGAAGGTGGGATAGTAGATCAGGAGGTTCCCGTAGACATTGCAGTGACACAGTTTCTGAAATGGGGGCTCAATCAAGAGCAGGGTCCAGATCACCATCTCCTTCAAAAAACGTAGCAAGGTGTCAAAGTTTTGCCGAGAGGCCTCTTTCCCAACCACTTCCACTCCCAGGTTTACATCCTGCCAAAGTTGTCCGTACTGATTCCGGAATTAGTATATCAACAAAGCCTAGACAAGAGAAGTCTTCTAAGTCTTCTTTGTTTCGCCCCCTCCCAAGACCAGCTTGCATTAGAAGCAGAGCTGATCCAGCTGAAAATGATACTGATTTGGTTACTGCGTCTGTTTCTAGTGAGAGCTCAGTAGATAGTGATGATTTAACAGAATCTCAGTTGCGGGGTCAGCTTACATCTGACTATGATAATGTCAACAAAGTTACTGCTGGCAGCCCTTCCAGGTGAGCTTTTCATCAGCTCTATGACTCTGTGCTGAATAAGTAAATTGAAACTATATAAACTATTCATCAATTTAACCTTCTAATTTAATTTGTTTTTTTCTTCTCCACTTTTTCGCTCTCTGAAGTCCGATGACCAAAAACCAATCCTCTGAGGCCACTCCTACAAATGCAAGAGAGGCTCGTAAGCCTGTTAGTAACTTGTTAAGTAATCAGAATTCTCCTACTTCGCCAAAAAGAAGACCTTTAGGTAATCATGTCACAAGCTTGCAGATTCCTTATAATGGTGCCTTCTATAGTGCACCCGACAGCTCCATGTCAAGTCCTTCAAGGAGTCCAATCAGAGCGTTTAGCAATGAGCAGGTTATGAATACTGCTTTCTGGGCTAGTAAACCTTACCCTGATGTAACATTACTTGGGTCCAGCCATTGCTCCAGTCCAGGTTCAGGTCAGAATTCTGGGTACAATTCTATAGGAGGAGATATGTCAGGGCAGTTATTTTGGCAACCCAGCAGAGGTAGTCCAGAGTATTCTCCAGTTCCAAGTCCGAGAAGGGCCAGTCCAGGGCCTGGCTCTAGAGTTCAGAGCGGTGCAGTGACACCTATTCATCCAAGAGCTGGAGGAGCAGGCTCAGATGGGCCTGCAAGCTGGGCTGAAGATGCAAAACAGCAAAGTCATAGGTTGCCTCTTCCTCCTCTGACAATTCCTAGTTCATCTCCTTTTTCTCACGGGAATTCAGCAGCAACTTCACCTTCTGTCCCTCGAAGCCCAGCGAGAACAGAAAACCCAACGAGCCCTGGGTCACGCTGGAAGAAAGGCAAATTGCTTGGACGAGGCACATTTGGGCATGTTTATGTTGGTTTTAACAGGTACTTGCCAGATTCGGTGCACTTTGTTTTATTTCCTGCATTACAGTGCTGAATGTTCTTCACTGTGTCATGCTGTTCACAGTGAAACTGGTGAAATGTGTGCCATGAAGGAAGTTACCCTGTTTTCTGATGATGCGAAGTCGAAAGAAAGTGCAAAACAGCTGCAACAGGTAAAGATTTTCACTAATGGTAGACTATAAAAAATGGATGATATAATCAAACTTGAGATTTTATGAGCTCTCTCGTTCTATACATTATAAGCATTCTATGCACATATAACTATGGTGTGCTAGTTAAGGTATTATGACATTGGTCCAAGGTCGTACAAGGAATTTTGTGATATGGGCTTTATTATATAAAATAGCAGAATATCCAATTTGAATTCCCTTGTATTCTGTCTGACCCTTACTAATTACTAAGTACTTTAAATTGGTCATTTTTCCGTATGCTTGTGGATCTGGTTCATCTGAAAGTTTATTGAACTTCAAGTCAGCAGAAACTTTCAATTTTATGGTCAGACTTTTTGCTTGACTTAGTGATGTTCTTTTCCTACAAGGTATTGACAAAGGCTAGTTCTTGCAATATATTGCATCACAGTTGATCGTCTTTGTTAATACCATAAGGGTTTTCATGCTAATTCCCATATTTTTTTAGCATATAAGCTAAAGAAGGCTCATTGTTTCCACTAGCACAGAATATTTGGAGGTTTTATTCATTCATGTAACTGCTGATGGCTACTTCTAATGTATGTATTGGCAGGAAATCACTTTGCTGAGTCGATTGCGACACCCAAACATTGTGCAGTATTATGGGTCTGAAAGTGTAAGTAAATATAACATACATTTTCCGCTCCAATCATCGATATGATGAAACTTGATA
The DNA here is from genome assembly GCA_029168935.1 of Oxyria digyna. Taxonomy (NCBI): domain Eukaryota; kingdom Viridiplantae; phylum Streptophyta; class Magnoliopsida; order Caryophyllales; family Polygonaceae; genus Oxyria; species Oxyria digyna. The sequence goes on along the minus strand of JAPVLV010000010.1, from coordinate 7,358,178 downwards.
AACTTTCTACTGGAATCTCCTTGTAAATTGTTTGCAGGTGGATGACAAGCTTTATATATACTTGGAGTATGTTTCTGGTGGCTCTATTTATAAGATTCTTCAAGATTATGGAAAATTGGGTGAAACTGCAATCCGCAGCTATACTCAACAGATACTTTCAGGGCTTGCTTTTCTGCACGTAAAACATACTGTACATAGGTGAATCAAGCTGCTTATCGCTTTAGTGTTTTTTTCTTTACGAAGGAAAATTTCCATTTCTTGTCACGCAGAGCATAACAATCTTTTGCTTGAACTGAATGTCTTGTACAGGGATATTAAAGGAGCAAATATACTTGTTGATCCAAATGGGCGTGTCAAGTTGGCAGATTTTGGAATGGCAAAGCATGTAAGTTCTCTTTGTTGAAGTCTGTAGCACATTTTTGTGACAATGGTATTGTATGCAAAAGCTTTGTTTTCATAAAAAACGAAGACTTAACTTTGCTGGGATGCCGATTCAGATCCATTGCAGCAAATGGAGTTGTGCTCTGGGTAGGTCTGATTTATATGCTTCTCTAAAAGGTTACTTCAAACAATGAATAAAAATGGGTTAGGCGACCCTGGGTGATGAGGGACCCTGTGCACTCCTACGGTAGTCCTAGGCGATGAATGAGAGAATGACTTCAAAAACTAGGGCTAGTGTCGCCTAGGTCGACTAGGGCTACCCAGGCGATGCCATGGCTGAGTCGCGCCTACACGTCCCTTTTTCATTAACTGACTTCAAAAACTGAGCACAAAATGTGCACTTTTCTCTTAAAAGCCTTGGTGATATAATTTATGCCTCTGTTTGTATGCAATATATTTTGCAATACACAGCTGAGCTGTTTAACTGATTGATTTTGCCTGTTATTAATATTTTCCCCTATTGCTACAAAATTGACAGATCTTAGATCAATTGCTTCTGTAGTCCTGTACATGATGAGAATCCTAATTGTATTGAATGACTACTGCAGATTACAGGGCAGTCATGTCCGTTGTCATTTAAAGGAAGTCCTTATTGGATGGCACCAGAGGTTAGACTGACAGTTTTTTTTATCATTCTGTTAATTTTTCTGCTGATACTTATTCTTGTACTGGTGCCTTAATGGTCTAGGTGATCAAGAATTCAAATGGTTGCAATCTTGCCGTGGATATATGGAGTCTTGGCTGCACTGTGTTAGAAATGGCAACGACAAAACCACCATGGAGCCAGTATGAAGGGGTATGCATTTTAACAACTTGAAACTGTCCAATTAAATGTATCTTGAACATAAATTCTCTGCATGTCAATTTTGGTTACTTTTGTGAGAAAATTATTATAAACTTTTATTCATTTCCATAGATAGATCATAGTAAATTTCAGATTTTGCTTACAATTTTATACTCTGCCATAAACAGACTAAATTCAATTATTGCTCGCATTTATGTCTAATTGATACATCTGGCAAGAATCTCTGTTTCAATTGGGCAAATCTTGCCCTTGTACCTTTTGTGACATGCTCTATGTTCAGGTTGCTGCTATGTTTAAGATTGGAAATAGCAAAGAACAGCCGGAGATTCCAGATCATCTCTCAGAAGAAGGGAAGGATTTTGTTAGGCTATGTTTACAGCGCAATCCACAAAATCGTCCATCAGCAACTAAGCTTTTAGAGCATCCATTTGTTAAAAATGCAACAATTGAGCGTCCTATGGTGGGCCTGGAGTTGCCTGATCCTCCAACAGCTGTTCCAGTTAGGATAAAGAATCAGGTATATTTTAGAAGCTGATGTGTAGTTTGATCTTGATTGATGTCAAAATTATTTGTTTTCGTTTTATTTTGTTCTCATTCTCATGGTGTTCAACTTATGAGTACTTAAATGTTGCATTATATGACCTTTACTTCAACATATACTACTTACCTGGATAAGCAGTATTTGTTACTACTAGAGGTCGTTTTCGCATAATAATCATATCATTGACCTTATTTGATGGGGGTCATCTTCAGGGCATTGCACGTGAGAGAAAGCCATCAAACCTAGAATTGGATAAACTCTCGATCCATTCATCCAGAGTTTCACCTACCCGACCACGTTCCAGGTTTGTTTCCGTACTTCGAGATTAATACTTCTCATCATTTCACAAATTTCAAGTTTGACTTATTCTGTTCTCGTTCTTTGCACATCTCAGTGAATATAACATCCAACGAAACATATCTTGCCCTGTTTCTCCAATCGGAAGCCCATTAACCTACCCAAGATCACCCCAAAATCTGAGTGGAGCAATGTCACCCGCCATTTCCAGCCCACTTACTTCAGGCTCATCTACACCCCTCACCGGAGCAAGTGGGGCCATCCCGTTTCATCACGCTCATCAATCTGCTCATTTGCTCACAGGAGGAAATAGTAGCCTTTTCCTTAGCGGTTCATCCTACCACGATTCAAGCTCCAATATATTTAGAGGAATGCAATCTGGGTCCCACGCTTTTCGGGAACTCGTTTCTCCTGAAAACTCGGATGCTACGAAACATGTTGGAAAACTATACAATGGGCAGCCTCTTTTAGCTGATCGAGTCTCCCAGCAGCTTCTCAGAGATCACGTGAAGCCTAATCTGGGTTTAGATTTTAGTCCACGTTCTCCATTACCTAACTATAGAAATAAAAGGGTCTAACGGTAGCCTTATTATGATTAAGGAGACGGCATTCGCTTGCAGATCCAAAAATGGAGAAATCTGGTTCGGTATCTGCAAAGATGAAATGACTGACGAGGTAAAATTGACCTACTAGTCTACTTCTATATTGATTTTTCTCTGGAAAAAGTAATTTTTTTGTGAGACAACGCTAAATCTAATGGAAACTCAGCCGAGAAGTATAATAAAAGTATGAAATTCGGAAGAAGGCAGGAGCATGGTGGTGGATTGTTTTAGCGAGTAAAAGCTTCTGAGATGTAAATTTGTGAGTCATCAGCCATGAAATGGGAAGATCCATATGATGGGTGGGTATTGATTGAACCTTCAGATTTTCTGTTTTGATTTTTCTTCTCTCAATTTTTTTTGTTCCTGGGTGGAGTGGGGGAGATTATGTTAATTCAAATGTATAGAGAGTACTAAATGGCTGCTTATGGCTTTGATGGCTGATGTTATGTTAAGGAATGGATGCTCACTTATTTTGTAATTGTTTAGTGCACAGACTTGATTAAGTAACAGTTGCAATCCTCATCTCCTTTATGTTTATGTACTGATAGGAAATACGACAAAAAAATAATGTATTCATATAAATTTTAATAAATAATAATGAGAATTTTTTCATGTTACCCGCCTTTTTTCAAAAAAATTTCTCTTTTAACTCGTTTTGAAACTTATTCTCAACATAAGCGCTCTAATGTGGTTTGGAAATATTTCAAATTGGATAGACGCTGACAACTAACAACCGAAGCACAAATTTTTTTAAATTTTTTTTTATGTATAAGAGACGTTTACATGTTTAAAAAAAAATCCCTCGTATAGGCTAATGACCTTCTTCTTTTTCGTTTTTTAAATCCTTAATATATATATATACTAGGACTTACGCGGCTTCGGATGACTCATTTGTGCTCGTTCAAAATTAGAATCGAGCAAAATTAGTTTCTTTGGGTTCGTATCGATCTCATCTTTCACCAGATATGTCTCTCGCTTGATTCTGATTCCGAACGAGCCTAAATGGGCAACCCGAACGCGCGTAAATGTTACACGGGTATGCACGAGACTTACGCGCGTTTGAGTTGCCTGTTTGGCCTTGCTCGAAATAGGAATCGATCGAGAGACATATCTGGTGAAAGATGGGATCGATACGGACCCAAAGAAACTGATCTCGCTCGATTCTGATTTCGAACGAGGCCAAACATGCAACTTAAACGCTCGTAAGTCTCGTGCATACCCGCGTTTGGGTTGCTCGTTTGGGCTCGTTCGGAATTGGAATCAAGCGAGAGACATATTTGGTAAAAAGATGAGATTGATACAGACCCAAAGAAACTGATCTCGCTCGATTCCGATTTTGAACGAGGCTATACAGGCAACTTAAACGCGCGTAAGTCTCGTGCATACCCGCGAAAGATTTACGCGCGTTCGGATTGCCCATTTAGGCTCGTTCGGAATCAGAATCAAGCGAGAGTGATATCTAGTGAAAGCTGAGATCGATACGGACGCAAAGAAATTGATCTCGCTCGATTCTGATTTCGAACGAGCACATACAAGTCATCCGAAGCCGCTATTTCCTAGTATATATATATATATATTTAAGGATTTAAAAAAAACAAAACAAAAAGAAAGTCATGGACCGCTTATAAAAGCGGCTTATGCCTAAATTTCTTTTTCTTTTTTAAATTTTAGAGGTTTTTGCGTCAAACCACCCTTTATTTGGGCTAATTTGCGTCAAACCACGCATTATTTAACCTTTTGCAAGAAACCACCATTTTGTGTCATTCTGTTAACATCGAATCACCCTTCCCTCAATTCCGTTAGTTGCTCCGTTTAATGTTGTGAAATGTCAATTTTACCCCACTTATTTCAAAAATTGAAGGGCAAAAATGTAATTTTAGGGATGATGATATATTGATCCAATTTTTCGCGCAAAAACCTTAAATAAAGGGTGATTTGACGCAGATTGGCCCAAATAAAGGGTGGTTTGGCGCAAAAACCTCTTAATTTTATAATATATTGAAAACAATGAAAAGTGTAAAAGAGACGAGGGATTTTTTTTAAACATGTATAAGAAAAACCAGCATCTCTTATACATAAATTTTTTTTAGCGTTTATCCGAACCACATTAAAGCGCCTATGTTGGGAATAAGTTTCAAAACGAGCCCAAATCGAGAATTTTTTTTGAAAAAAAGCCTATTTAAGAAAAAAATCTAATAATACCCTCTCTAGTGTCTACATATATAACAGTTTGTGTCTACGTTGAAAATTAAGTTTGATAAGAGCAACGAGATCAACGAACCCAATAAAAATTTAACATAATTTGTAGTACAAGTATAGTAAAACTATACTAATTATTAGGAAAAATTAACAAATCCAATAAAGATGGAGTAGATAATAATTTGTAGTACAAGTGTAGTAAAACTATACTAATCATCTCTCTATATATATATTAAAAGAGATATTTAGAACTCTCTTTAAGTTTAGCTCTATACTACTTATGTAGTTATGTGTCAATTTGTATTTTTTTATTTTTTTTAATTTATGAATTTTAGTAACTAAAATTATTGTAAATGATATTTAATGATTTAATTGCACTAATCTCTAACAAACTGTGATTAAGCTCTTTAAATTTAACTTATTAAGATTGTTACAAATTTAACCATGAGCTCAACTTACTCTAATTCAAACTTTTCAATTAATGATACATTTATAAATTATATAAATGTAAAGAGCTCATTAAGATTGATACATTTATAACTTATTAAGATTGATACATTTTTAACTTATTAAGATTGATACATTTACAACTTATTAAGATTGTTTTTGTACTCATCTTTTTTTGTCAAGCTATGATTAACAAATTATATTGCTTGACTTTATACTCTTAAATGTTACATGTTTCCTCAATAAAATCTATTAAATTCTAGATTATATCGCATATAATATATAAACGTTTAACGATTATCCGTGCATGGCGCGAGGACTACGCTGATTTTGATCTCCTTTTTCTAAAACTCTATGATGAAGCGCTTTAATGTTTTGTTTCAACAGAACTCAAATATCTCTCTCTATATATATCAAATCTCCTTTAGAGATGTCATGATTCATGAACCTCCAAAGGAATTACAGAATTCATAATACAATTGGACACAACGCTCAACCACACAAATTAAAACTCCAAATTTATATTTCCCAACAAATCAAGCAAATCCAATACTTAACCGCACGGTTGGTTTTGAAAGTTTAGTTTGGTTTTTCAATGAAAACGGATAATTACTTGTATTTATTACTCTGTAGTAATTAAAATTTTATCGGGTTACCATTTTCTTTTATAGAAAAGTACTCCCTCCGTTCCCTCCGTCCTCTATTATAGTTCTTGTTTCTTTTTTCACACTTGTCGAGACACGTTTTGTATCGTCAATATCTCTAGATACATATAAGTAAAAATTATAAAATTTTGATATTGTAAAAGTATTTATCGAGATGAATCAAACAAGATCCCACATGAGTATGTTTTTTCTTATATATTGATAGTAATTTAACAAAGTGTATTGACGGATGAATAATGTACAAAAATAAAACACGAACTATATTCGGGGACGGAGGGAGTATATAACAGTGGAAATATATTCTTATGAAAAGATAATAAACTGATATGAAGAGATAAAATATAATAGTAGAAGATAACTCTCTAAGAGATAGATTTTATCCAAAATCATGTAACTTGAAATTCAAGCTTTCTCTTCTCTATCTCAAAGTAAGATTGGAAAACTGCAGAATGGCATCATCATCCTCTGACAATGAGCAGTCAAGAACACTCGTTGACAGCATAGAAGATTTGTGGATAGAGATATTCAAGAGATTACCCGTTAGAAGCGTGGGGCGATGCCGATGCGTTTCTGTTAGGATGTAATTTTCCTAAGTGTTTAAGTAGGCTGACTTATATCTGTAATGGGCCTCGGCCCAATATGTGTGCAATCTGTAACTGGGCTAGAGATGCTCAGGATCCGACCCGTCATTTTCTCGGGGCTCCGCGTTGGTGAATATGGCCGAGTACTTAAGCTCTTTAAGAGCTGAGCTCTAACCTAATATCACCATTCTCTTCTCTTTGTTGGCTGCGTCGCTCCTGAGAGATCTGTGGCGATTCTTGAGTGTGAGTGTCTCTCTGGCAAATCTCTTGCCTGAGAAGTCTTGTGTGACGACGGTGGTTCGTTGCTTGAGTCTGGTGGTTGTGGTCTATTCCTGGCGACGTTGAAGCGCTGAGAGCTTGACGGTGGATCTTGCTGGTGACTCTAGTCGTAGGCTGATAGAAGGGAGTCTTGTTTCTTCTCTTCTGGTTTTGGTTTAGATTGCTTGTTGATTGCTCAGATTGCTAGCATGTGTTGTTGTTGGTTTGTTCCTGTAATTTGTTCGAACCTTGCATAGTGGATTTGGTTCTCGTCCTGAGGTCCGCAGACGTAGGAGTTTTTCTCCGAACTACGTAACAATTTTCTTGTGTCTCTTGCTTTCTTTTCTGTTCATCAAACGCGTGTGAATCTTTGGATTGAAACCAATATTACAAATTGGTATCAGAGCCAGGTTGATAGTGTTCTTGCATGTTCGATTTCTGGCTTGTTTTTTACCAAGATCTGCATGCACAGATCCTATCATTACTTTGCTCTTGATTGATCCTGTGTTCTTTGCTTCCGCTGTTGATTGGAAACTCTGAGTTTTTTCTTTGTCTCCCGCGCGTTTGATTACTGAGTTGTGTTTAAGTCTGGAGTGAACTTGTGTGTTCACTTGATTCTTGCTCACATTCCTGAAATTGATCTTGATCCTAAGTTGTGTCTTGGAATCGTGACAGTCTATTTCCGGAACTCTTGATTCTTGTCTATTACTGAGTTAAACTGCATAGATAAGGATATCTGCCTATACTGATCTGTGTGCTTGGTTAGGTAGTATGGCTGAAAACAACATCAGGATGAAGCTATTTGATGGCTCGACTGACTTTGCTATGTGGCAAGTCAAGATGAAAGCTATCTTGACTAAGGAAAAATGCCACAAAGCTATTACTGGGGACTACCTTGTGGAATCCTCACCTGCTAGACGTCAGGAAATGGATGAGCAGGCTCATTCTGAGATAATGATAAGGTTAGCTGATGATGTGGCTAGACAGGTAATCCAGTATACTACCACTAAGGAATTGTGGGATGCTCTTGAGTCTCTATACTTGGTTAAGTCTTTGCCTTCTAGAATTTCTCTTCTGTGTAGACTGTTTACATTCAAAATGGATGTCAATCATACCTTGAGTGATAACCTAGATGCATCAGTAATATTTCAAGGCTCTATACGATCTTCAAATTACGGACATCGGATGCATCAGTAATGTTGTAAAGGTGCTCGAAAAAAATAATTTGATTTGATTTAATGACACAACACCAGCAAACTACATAATTGATTACACAACATCAACAAACTACATTATAGATTTACACAACACCAGTAACTACATAATAGACTTACCATGAAAGATATGTATATGGTTGAAACTTGCAAGCAAGAAACATATCTTCATATCATGATATCAAAAATGTATATCAATATATGAATTCAGGCTAGTTTTCAACACACCTAAATTACAAGGCAGCTTTGTTTGGCTCCTATATACTCCCAAATTACAAGGCCTCTGTGTTTTATACCTGTCATATATATAGTATAATATATGCATCAATGCAAAAAATCTCATATATAATATATGCATCAGTTAAACAATCATTCATCGGTTCACATACATAATATATGCCTCAGTTAAACAATCATTCATCAGTAGTCATAAGTACCTCCATGCCTAAGTTCAAAAATTGTTTATCAATAGAAATTAGAACCTCCGTAATTCTAATTGACAAATTTCAAACTTGACAGATGAAGAAAATTCCAGAGCACATCATGAAGAAAGTAAAGGGCTTTGAGAAATTCCCAAGTTCAATTAATTCGAAACTGAAGTGAACAATTTTTGAACTTTAAGATCTTGATTATGTTCTTAGAAATAGAGGTTGCAAATACCTTCAGCACACCAGAAATTGTAGGATCATCCATTGAATCTTCGGACCTTCTAGTACGCACCGAAACAACAAATTCATACATGGGGTGAATCAATGAGGAAGACGAGAAAACGCAGGCGAGAACGCAAACTAGGGCAAAGACTACAATGCTGCACCGAAACAGGAAACTACGGCGAGAATCAGCCCTTCTCTCTCTATCGCTTGCGAGATCGAGGTTGGAATCGCCAGTAAGAAAGAAGAAGAGGGTGAGAGAGAGATTGAGAATAGGGAGAGAGTTTTCTTCGGCTTGGAAAGCTTGACGGAGAAGACGAAGGGGGAGCGAGAGTCTGATTCTGGAGATAGAAGATTTTGATTTGTTTAGATTTTTAAGATTAATTTTGGAAGGATATAATTTTAAAATTCCAGCAATTTCGATAAAGAGAGTGAATTTGGTGTGTTCTATATACCATCCGAGATTAATCCTAGGCCATTGATTTAGAGAAGATCCAACGCTCCTAATCAATCCCCTTGTTACACCACAAAAACCCATTACACTAGAACCGAAATCTATCTATCTATATATATATATATATATATACTAAATTCAATACAAAGGAGCTTTTGTAGCATGATCATAATGAAAATCAGTACATCGGCAACGCAGAATACTTCCACTGGAGTGCAGGAATATGTTAAGTCTTTCTTTTTATTTTTATGTTGTAAAGAGTTAAAGTACGTAATATATATAAAGGGAATGTCTTTTTTACTAAGGTTGCAATCAAACCAGGTCCCTTGCTGAAGGTGGGAGTTGTCAGAGGTGTTTTCATTTGTTATACATCATAATTAATTTTGTTTCAGATGAACTTTTGATACTTTGCTTATGTAGTATGTGTATATTGTTCTACAAGGTTGAGTATGAAACTTATTTTGAAATGGTTTTACACTTTTATTTAGTATAAGGAATATTAGATTTTCACCTAGCTACCTGCTAAGTTCTAACAGATACATATTTTTGACACAACCTCATATTTGATATTTTAATAAAGAGATATAGCCTAATATGGCTCTTAATTAGCAGCTAATAAAAATATGAGATTGTAAACAAAAATGTCTATTTTAAGGTTTGATTATTCAAATTTCTTCATGCTATAAATACAAGAATTGAAAAGAAATTATTTTCTTCATGTCTGTTTTAAGAGAAGTGGAGTATTGTCTACAAAATTGAAAATAAATTATTTTCAAACCTAGAAACAACGCCTATTTTGTTGTGATGGGTTTATCCCATTTTCTTAGAGGAGGTAGGACCTAGATTTTTCTTTATTAGTTGTTTATTATGTGCGCATGAGCAAACATTAGACAAATCTTCATGTCTGTTTTAAGAGAAGTGGAGTATTGTCTACAAAATTGAAAAGAAATTATTTTCAAACCTAGAAACAACGTCTATTTTGTTGTCATGGGTTTATCCCATTTTCTTAGAGGAGGTAAGACCTAGATTTTTTCTTTATTAGTTATGTGCGCATTGGCAAACATTAGACAAATCTTTTTTTGAAAATATGCCTATTATAGAAAAAAATCATGATTAGTAATCATTATTAATTTTATCTATGTTAACTTAACAAATATTCTGTTTTGATGTGGTTTCACACTTATATATACATTATTTATTTATTTAATTAAAATATAATCCCGTACAGGATATGGGTCTAAAACTAGTACGTATTAGGTGAGAAGTCAGGGATCGAGAAGTGTTTCTTTCACCTGACCGAAGAGATTCTCAAGGAAAACCCAAACATGTGTGCTTACGATGCGGCGTCATTGAATGTAAGACACAAGATTCAAGTGAAACAAGTGGCGGAGCTTGGAAAAGAGGCAGCCCTTAAGGCCATCAAAGAGTGGGGTCAACCCAAGTCTAAGATAACGCATCTCATCGATCGTGTGTTGCCTAGCCGGTGTTGACATGCCTGGCGCAGATTATCAGCTCACTAAGCTTCTTCAACTTCACCCTTCTGTCAAGCGTTTTATGTTTTACCACATCGGTACGTACCTACATATATTATTACATGCATGCATGCATGATATATACTAGTTTGTTAATTTGTGTATATATATATATATATGCTTAGGATGTCATGCTGGTGGCACTGTCCTCCGCCTCGCAAAGGACATAGCTGAGAATAACAAGGGAGCTCGTGTTCTCATCGTTTGCTCAGAGATGACCGCAATTGAGGGCCATTTGCTTGAGTCTGGACTCAGTTTCCATTTGTACGAGAACACTCACGTAATACTCTCTAATTTCATTCACACTTGCCTTCAACAAGCTTTTACCCCTTTGAACATTACCAATTGGAACTCCATATTCTGGATTGCACACCCCGGTAACTATATAGATTTTCTACCTTATTTATTTCCTTGAGCATTATTACTTTTTGAACATCTCTATATACAACAGGTGGTCCTAAAGTGATCGACTTTGGGTTTCATGCCAGACCAAGCCTCCTCTGGTGTAATTCCCTTGAGAGCTGAAGTAGGGGATCTATTGAGCACATGAAATGCCCAATTGACTGCTTCAGGCCAGAAACTCCGAGACACTTCTTTGGCAACAAGTAGACTTCGAGCCATATTCATGACCGTCCTATTCTTCCTCTCGGCTACTCCGTTTTGTTGTGGCGTGTAAGCAGTTGTGAGTTGCCTTTTTATCCCTTCATCTCTACAAAAAACAGTGAACTCATTTGAGGTAAATTCACCACCACGATCCGTTCTTAAGCATTTCACAAATAACCCTGATTCCTTTTCCACTAAATTCTTAAAGTGCTTGAATGTAGTGAAGGCATCACTCTTATATTCAATAAAATATACCCAAGCCTTTCTACTGTAATCGTCAATGAAACTTATAAAGTACCTCTTGTGGCTGTGTGAATTAGGCGAGATAGGACCACAAATATCAGCATGGATCAGCTCAAGTTTTGATGTAGCTCTCCATGTAGCCATCCTTGGCATGATCTCTGTGTGCTGCTTTCCTTTCAAACACGCAGAGCATACTGATGCAGTTTCACCAAGGCTTGGCAAGCCTTTCACCATATTGTTCCTCTGTAAAGTTTGAAGACCAGATTAACTTAGATGTCCATACCTACAATGCCAGAGATGAGCAGCTTCCTGAGATTTAACTTAAAAGCATTTGTCACTTGATTCCTCAACAACTAAGGTATCCTTTGAAAGCAAGATGAACATTCTGTTTAGCGTCATATTGCTTTCAAAAATTGGTCCCTTTGTTGGATGATACACCCTGCATTCATTGTTTTTGAACAAGAATGCTAAGCCTTTTTCTTGTAACTGCCCGATGCTCAGCAAATTATTCTTCAATTCTGGAACATAGAATACTTCTTGCACGACATGAGAAACACCAACAAAGTTCAATCTCACACTCCCTGTCCCAATTACTTTCATTTTCATGTGATTGCCTAATCTGACTTCTCTTGAGAAGCCTTTCTCCATAGCACAGAAAAGAGAAATGTATCCACACATATGGTTTCTACACCCGCTGTCTAAGAACCATACATGTTGTCTCATATCCTTAGGAGACTCAAAATATGCCATAAGAAGCATTTCTTCTTCATTACTCATCTCAACGTAATTTGCTTGTTTCTCCATCTTGGGGCACTCATACTGAAAATGCCCAAGTTGATGACATCTATAACACTCAATGGTGGCTTTGTTGAAAGATTGGCGCCCTCTACCACGTCCTCGACCTCCTCTCCAAGAGCTTCTTCCTCTGCCCCGACCACCATAGCCCTCATCATAAGATACTGCTAGAGCCTTCTCATCAATACTCTCCCTTTTGAACTTTTGTTCATGAACCAGTAGAGAACTTTGTAGTGCATCAACTGATAATTCATCTACATCCTTGGACTCTTCAATAGAACAAACAATGTAATTCCACTTTTCAGTCAGTGTTCGCAAGATTTTCTCAACAATCTTGATATCTGTCATTGCCTCCCCATAATTCCCCATATCATTCGCAATGACCATGACTCTTCCAAAATAATATGTGACAGATTCGCCTTGCTTCATGGCTAAAATCTCAAACTCCCTTCGAAGACGATTCAACTGAGCCCTTTTTACTCTTTCGTTCCCCTGATATTTCAATCTCATGGAATCCCATAGTTGTTTCGATGTCTCCTTTTTGGTAATGGTGCGAAGAATTGATTTGTCCAGACTTTGAAACAAATAGTTCTTTGCCTTCAAATCTTTGAGCTTCATCTTCTCAAACGCCTTCCTCTGAACCGCAGTCATTGTTTCATCTTCTCCAGGTGCAGTGTACCCTGCTTCCACAACAGTCCAATACTCTTTTGATCGTAGAAGGTTCTCCATCAGCATACTCCAGTGATCGTAGTCCCCATCGAATCTGGGAATCGAGGGTTGTGCAAAACCCCCACCTTTCTCTTCCGATCCCATGTCCTGACAACACTCTAATTTGTGAACTCTCTCTGGTGTTTCACTCTCTGAGAGCACTCAATCTCTCAAGAACACTCAATCTCTCGATCTCTCAAGGTTTCTCGCTCTGATACCAGATGTTAGAAATCAGAGAAAACCAACTTGCTTAATTGTATTGAAAATGGGAAAGTGCTATATAATAGCTTACAAAGGAAAGTAACTGCAACACACTTAGTGGCGTAAAACTAGGGCCACTAATAAACCAGATAACCAAATCCTACTAATCAGCAACTGCATCAACGAGAATATATAATAGCTAAAACTTAATTATGACAAAGACTAATAATATCATAACAATTTCCTGGACCATGTGGACGCCAAGGTTGGTCTCAAAAAGGAGAAACTCGGGGTAACTAGACAAGTGTTGAATGACTATGCATGGAAACATGTCAAGTGCAACTGTATTTTTCGTAGAGATAAGGAGGAAATCGCTCCAAAACCGGCAGGCAACAACTGATCAAAGGACTCGAGTGGGGTGTTCTCTTCGACTTTGGATCTTCATGAATATTTATTCTGTGCATGTGTTCTAGCATGTCATTGTCATCAATGACTACATAATTATTCTGTCATCTGCACCTTTTTCTCACCTCAACCTTTCCGAGTGATTCCATAATTAAGAACAACTGTACGGGGTTAAAAAGTTTAAATTTTTTAATAAGTACGTAAATATAATCTTAAAACCATTCTTATATATGGCTCAAAGCTATAATCTCGATACAAATAATATCTTATCTTTAATCTAAAATATAATTAGAGTTATTAGACCTTTGGGCCTGTTTTTTGTGTTGAGATTGACAGTACCACATCGACCCAAATTAGGGTAAGTAACCCTTTTTGCACTCTCACTTGTATTTTCTAACCCTAAAAATTTGTAGAGTGTAAACTAACCTTTTTAATTGATGACAGTTTGTGTTGATGACGGTTTGTGTTGATGACAGTTTGAGTTGATGACAGTTTGTGTCGATGACAGTTTCACTTGATGACAGTTTCACTTGAGGACACTTTCACTTGATGACACTTTCAGTTGAAGACAATATGACAATTTTGGCTGATACAATTTGTAACGATGACAGTTTGCATTAATGATACTCCCTCCGTTCTTTTATAATTGTCATTCTAAGACTTTTAAGACAAATTAAGAATACAAATTTTTGTCCAAATTACCCTTACTTAATTTCCTTGATTAGTAATGTCTAAAATGATAATTAATTAAGATTCTAAATCTAGTAATAAACATAGGGGCAAATCTGAGAAAATCTTACCAAAATAGCTAAAACGACAATTAAATAGGAACAAAGAAATGAGTCTAGAATGACAATTAAAAAAGAACGGAGGGTGTATTATTTAAGCATATTTGATTACAGTTTTTGTCATCCCGACTGGAGTATTAATATTGTCGTACCGATTCGAGTATTAATATTGTCATCGTCCAAAATGAATGTTATCATCACTATTAAATGAACGAATAAAATCCATACTTACTCCATTTCCGATCATAAATATCAAACTAAATTGTCATCAATATTATTGAAGTGTCATTCGACTGCTTTGATCGATGAATGACAATACTACTTTCTAGCTCTTCCAATTGAATTGATGTCAAATCTTGTCATCACCTTTTTTTTAATCAAAGCTTAAAAATAAATAATTAAAGAAAACAATTATAAATTCAACAGTAGATAAAATACATATTGTCATCAACAAGCAAATTTCAATGAAAATTAAATAACTAAATACATATTGTCATCAACAAACAATTTCAATGAAAATTAAATAACTAAATACATGTTGTCATCAACAAACAATTTCAATGAAAATTAAATAACTAAATACATATTGTCATCACCAAGCGATTTCAATGAAAATTGAATAACTAAATACATATTGTCATCAACAAGCAAGAACACCTCGTACCATACTCTGAAAAGATAGATTTCGTGGTAATCCCGCGAGGGTGCCCGGGACCGAGGAAGTCAGAAAAGATAGATTTCGTGATAAATTCAACAGTAGATAAAATACATATTGTCATCAACAAGCAAATTTCAATGAAAATTAAATAACTAAATACATATTGTCATCAACAAACAATTTCAATGAAAATTAAATAACTAAATACATGTTGTCATCAACAAACAATTTCAATGAAAATTAAATAACTAAATACATATTGTCATCACCAAGCGATTTCAATGAAAATTGAATAACTAAATACATATTGTCATCAACAAGCAAGAACACCTCGTACCATACTCTGAAAAGATAGATTTCGTGGTAATCCCGCGAGGGTGTCCGGGACCGAGGAAGTCAGAAAAGATAGATTTCGTGATAAATTCAACAGTAGATAAAATACATATTGTCACCAACAAGAAAATTTCAATGAAAATTAAATAACTAAATACATATTGTCATCAACAAACAATTTCAATGAAAATTAAATAACTAAATACATGTTGTCATCAACAAACAATTTCAATGAAAATTAAATAACTAAATACATATTGTCATCACCAAGCGATTTCAATGAAAATTGAATAACTAAATACATATTGTCATCAACAAGCAAGAACACCTCGTACCATACTCTGAAAAGATAGATTTCGTGGTAATCCCGCGAGGGTGCCCGAGACCGAGGAAGTCAGAAAAGATAGATTTCGTGGTAATCCCGATTTCGTCCTCCTATAACGCGATCCTGGGACGCGAGACCCTATGCAAATTCGAAGCAGTTGTATCGATCTGCCATTTCTGTCTTAAATTCCCGACACTGTCGGGAGTAGGGATCACGAGAGGGAATCGAGAAGAAAGTCGAATTTGTTATGTATCGTCTGAGAAAGGTAGTTGATGAGGCTAAAGTCGTAGTGCCAAATCAAAGAAAAACCCTAAACACTAACTAGAGTATAACAAGTAAGTAGAGGTCGAACCCAAGGGAATCAAAACACCAAATCAATGCAGTCAAGTGAAATATCAACTAACGAACAAATAACAAGTAACCAAGAGGGGGGTTTGATTGCAAGAACACACAAGTAACCAGTAACAAGCAGAGGAAGTTTGGGTGAGAATATGATGAGAAGGGGTTTCACCTAGCAAGTATCCACACAACAGTCAATCAAGTTGATCATAGATTTATCTCAAGTTCTATTCAATCCTAGGGAATGTTCCTATTCCAATCTTTAATATATCAGCAGGCCAACCGGTCCTGATAATACTTACTATTCAACAATCAGGGAAACCTCTCAAGATTAGATGAAATAGCAGCAAAGAGCACAGGAATCATAAGGATGCATGCAATAACTTACAACCGTCAAGTATTAACATGCAATCAATTCTCTTTCATAAAAGCAATCAACTACCAGATCATGCAGATATGAATGCTACAATGACAAGGAATTCCACCGTATATTCCTAGTCTAGCAATAGAAAACTATCAATCAAACTAGGTGATCAAGCTAGCAAAACTAATAGAAATCAATAGATGAAGAACAAGAGAATTAATACAAACCCATAGGAAAAGAACAAGAGTTTAGAAATCTCACAACTTAATAACTGAAGGTTTCAACCGCTAAGTAAAACAATGGAGTTTAGTTCCTGCTCATGGTTGCAAAACTAAATTGTCTGATGGAAAAGATGATGATTAAAGATGATAAGAACTAGGGTGCTTAAATAGAGACTAACCCTAAAAATATATGGTAAAAGATATATCCTAAACGAAATAATAAAATAAGGAAAAAGAAATAAAACAAACAAAGGAAAATAAGGAAAGTCCGGAATGTCTTCGGCCTTGTTGTGGCGATCGCCATAGATGCCTGGCGATCGCGGTCTTCATGTAAAGCTTTGCCTTGTCTCTGACGCCCCATGGCGATCGCCGTAGAGTCACGGCGATCGCCATGATCTCTCGAACTCATGTAACGCTTCTGTTGTAGAATGGCGATCGCCATAGTGATGGCGGCGATCGCCGCTGCTCCGCAGAATGTCTTCAAGTCTTCATGTCTGCAATCTTTTATCCTCTTCTTGTTCGGTTCTGGTCTTCATTTCTTCACTTCTTAATAAACAACTCAGAACATAATAATGACTCGAAACACATATGATAATACTCCTAAACTAATGTAATAATCCCTAGTTACGCTATACAAAGTGCAGCGTATCAGTAGTACCAAGGCTTTATTTGCTAACCAGTTGTTCATCCCGGGGTTGCCCCATGTAATTGGGGAAGCAGAGTTAGAAGTACGCGCATCTCCGAGATCGCGAGATACAGATGAAGAAGAAGAAGGGCACAAACCACATTTTGATGGGTTTGACAAGTAGACAATCACTCCTTTCCTCAACAAGGAAGAAAAGTTGTATGTAGGGGGGAGGTTAGACCAGAAGGTCATGCAAGATATCGAGACTTTGCTCACAGGCTCGCGAGATGTCTTCGCATGGACCCCAAAAGATTTGGAAGGGATATCCGCGAGTGTGATGACCCACTCTTTGAATATCAGCTCAGACATCAAGCCACACAGACAGAAAAAGCGAAAGCAAGCAGGTCCGAAGAACGCGGCTGCGGCAGTTGAGCTCGCGAAGTTATTGAAGGCAGGGTTTGTGAAGCCAGTGCAGTACCCAACTTGGCTCTCGAACATTTTGATGGTTGAGAAAAGGTTGGTCGACATGATCTTCATGATCTTCAGACAAGGGGACTTTCTGTTACAAGGTCATGCCATTTGGCTTGAAGAACGCGGGAGCCATGTTCCAAAGGTTGGTCGACATGATCTTCAGTGATAAGAGGGGTGACATTGTGGAAGCCTATGTCGACGACATAGTTGTTAAGAGCAAGAAGCAAACAGATCACGCTCGTGATCTGGCTGAGGTGTTTGAGACATTAAGAAAATATGGCATGAGCCTCAATCCCGAGAAATGTGTTTTCGGAGTCACCGAGGGTAAGTTCCTAGGTTTTCAAATCCGTGCTCGCGGAGTCGAAGTTAACCCGGACAAGGTTCAGGCTGTGATAGATTTGCAACCACCAAGGTCCACACATGATGTTCAAAGATTCGTAGGGAGGGTCAATTACCTCGGGAGGTTCTGCGCAAAGCTCGCGGAGCGAAACCTCCCTTTCTTCGATATATTAAGGAAACCCAAGAGCTTTGAGTGGACTGAAGAGTGTGAGAAAGCGTTCGTGAGCCTCAAGGAACACCTGGCTAAGCTCCGCACTCTTGTGTCACCAATTCCCGGAGAGAATCTACAGTTGTATCTTGCCGCAGGAATGCGAGCTGTTAGTGCATTTTTGGTCAGAGAGCAACAGATTCCTGTCTACTTTGTCAGTAAGGCACTTTTGTCGGCAGAAACCAGGTACTCACCTATTGAGAAGGCTTTCCTCGCGTTGATAATCGCTGCTCGCAAGCTCAGGCCATATTTTCATGCTCATCCCATCAAAGTATTGACAGATCTACCCCTCCCGTCCTTCATGAACAAACCAACAACTTCAGGAAGGCTCGCGAGGTGGGTAATTGAAATGACGGAGTTTGACGTTGTGTACAGACCTCGCCCAACCATCAAAGCACAGGCTCTGGCTGATTTCATTGTACAGACAAGTTTTCGAGAGATAGAAAGAAATGACATCGCTTCGGAGGACCCCGTGTGGGTCATGCATATCGATGGGGCAGCGAATACAGATGGTTGCGGTGCAGGAGTTGTGTTAACCTCCCCAACAGGAGACAAGGTCGATCACGCCATCGCGTTGAAATTCAAAGTCACCAACAATGAGGCAGAGTATGAGGCGTTGATCGCAGGGTTAGAAATCGCGATCAACGCGAACATCCACGTCGTAAGGTGTTACTGCGACTCACAGATTGTCGTGAATCAGATTCAAGGAACTTATGAGGCCCGGACGGGCAATCTCCCCAGGTACCACGCGAGAGCGTCTACACTGATTTCCTTGTTCAGGCACTTCGAGGTAAAAGCAATCCCGAGGGATGAAAATGCGAGAGCAGACGAGCTCGCGAAGCTTGGATCGCAAGCTCAATATGCTGACATGGAGCATTTAGGTGGAAATTCAACCATCATACTCAAAGATGGGAAGAGTCAGTATTTTTGGCTAGTAAGATCAGAAAGCGCCGTTAACAATCAGGTTGAGCTAATGGAGATAAATGAGCCGGTAAATGACTGGCGCACTCCGATCATTGAGTACTTAGTAAACGGAGCGGGACCATCAGATCCCAAGGAAATGAGGAGGCTAGTATCCCAGGCCGCACGTTTTTACATGAATCGCGGGAGACTGTACAAAAGGGGATATGGTCCACGCGAGCTCAGATGCCTATCAGAGATAGACAATCGGGTGTTGATAAAGGAGTTGCACGCGGGGTTGTGCGGAACCCACGCGGGTTGGAGACCTATGGTCTATAAAGCACTCAGGCAAGGGAATTTCTGGCCCACCATGAAGCAGGATGCACAACGCCAGTCTCAGGGCTGTAAACCATGTCAGTACTTTGCTCCGGCCTCCCATCAACCCGAGGTAGAGCTTCAGATAATGTCAAGCCCTTGTCCTTTCGCGATGTGGGGGCTAGACCTACTAGGGCCTTTCAAACCAAAAGCACCTGGGTAGCTCGAGTACATAATCGTGGCAGTCGATTATTTCACCAAGTGGATTGAAGCAGAAGCACTCGCGAGGACCACTGTTCCAGCTGTTAAAAAATTCTTGTGGAAGAATATAATCTGCAGGTACGGGCTCCCTCACGAGATAGTAACAGACAGGGGTCCGCAGTTTAATTCGCCCCAGTTTCTCACATGGTGCAATGACATGGGAATTGCATTAAAGATCACGTCAGTAGCTCATCCGCATTGTAATGGCCAGGTGGAGGCAGTGAACAAGAGCATTGTCATGGATCTGAAAAGGCGGCTAGAGGGTTCTAAAGGCAAATGGGCCGAAGTTCTACCCCTGGTGCTCTGGGCTAACAGAACCACAGTCAAAAAAGCCACCGGAGAAACACCTTTTTCTCTCGCCTATGGCATGGAGGCCATGGTACCAGTCGAGTTCATTATCCCCTCTGATCGCGTCATTCACTACGATCCGGCTGACAACGACGAAAGAATGCAATTAGAATTACAAATGAGAGAAGAGACTCGCGACCTAGCCACAATCAGAGCGGCAAATCATAAAGCCAATGTCGCGAAGTACTATAACAAGCACGTCAAGGTGAGAGGATTTGTCAAGGGAGATCTTGTGCTCCGCAAGACAGAAGGGGGAAAACTCGACCCCAACTGGGAAGGACCTTACATCATAGATCGTGAGGTCGCACCCGGAGCGTATCGCCTCAAAGATCACTCCGGGAATCACGTTGCCAACTCTTGGAATGTGATGGGACTTCGTCGTTTCTACGCCTAATCCTCCCAAAAACCCAGGTATGGCTCGTAAACGTTACCAAAAATCTTTCTTTCCTATCACGATCTTTTTATCGTAAAAAACTCATAAAGGCAATCACCATGAAATGATAAGTGCAGGTAGTGGAACCAGCAATTCGTTAGCACGCGAGGCTGGGTTATCAAATAATAAATACCACCTCCTGGTCTGCTTAAGCTCGCGTACCCAAAAAGGTAGCGCCATGAACTGAAAAATGAAAAATCGTCATTCTCGCTTCACTAGGTTGGGCTAAAAAAACCCTCCTAGGCCGCGTTTCCAGCTTCCAAGGTTGAGCTAAAAAACTCTCCTTGGTCGCGAAAGCATGGACGGGTTTACGCCAACGAGCTCACCCGCCATGATCCCGCTTCACTGGGCTGGGCTAAAAAACCCTCCTAGGTCGCGTTTCCAGCTTCCAAGGTTGAGCTAAAAAACTCTCCTTGGTCGCGAAAGCATGGACGGGTTTACGCCAACGAGCTCACCCGCCATGATCCCGCTTCACTGGGCTGGGCTAAAAAACCCTCCTAGGTCGCATTTCCAGCTTCCAAGGTTGAGCTAAAAAACTCTCCTTGGTCGCAAAAGCATGGACGGGTTTACGCCAACGAGCTCACCCGCCATGATACAACTTCTAAAGTTGGGCTAAAAAACCCTCTTTGGTCGCGAAAGCGTGGACGAGTTTACGCCAACGAGCTCACCCGCCACGATCACGCTTCGCTAGGCAGGGCTAAAAAACCCTCCTAGGCCGCGATGCAGCTTCCAAAGTTGGGCTAAAAAACCCTCTTTGGTCGCGAAAGCATGGACGGGTTCACGCCACAAGCTCACCCGCCATGATATATGCGCTCCTTTACCTGTGTCAAAGCCATTGAACGCTTTGCCGATCAAGGGGGAGAGGTCTTTAACGCTGGGTTGGTGCATAAGCATCACCCACGTCACGAGTAAGTACGTTGGGCTGAGAGTCGAGAGCCCCCACCTAGCGAACTCCACTCGGCTTATGACCCACGCATCTTATAGCCTTAAACGTCTAAAAACACAGACTAACTGCTAAAAACTCTTTTTATGTTGCAGTGCCAAGAAGTCTCTCCTAAGAATAAAAGATCTAAATGACAGCCGTGTCGCGAAGGTAATTTGGGGCCAATATACACTTCGTACCTAGGTAAAATCCTCACAGAAATTCTAAAGTTACCACGTATCGCGCATGATTCTGAAAGTCACATGGCTAATACAGAGTACCTCGCGAAGGATGGCAAGAAAAAAGTCTGAAACGCTGCTCTAATGACTGAAGTTCGCGAGAAGTCCTGAGGCTTTATAACCATAAAAGCTCAGGCAAGAAGCCTCACTTTGCAGAATTTCAATGACAATCATAAACGATGAGCAGCCCGTAAAGTAAAAACCCTTCATATACAGGACCACCCTCGCGAGCAAATAGACAAAGCAGAGGCTAAAACGAAAAACCCTTTCACTGGCTAACACGCCCGCAGTGGCCAGGTAAACCGACGAATTGAACAAAAGCACTTTACGATTCACAATAAGATAACAACATATGACTAACCACGCGAGTTTGACGTCGCAATCTTCTTGCAGGGTTTTTCTGGAGAACATAGTAGATCGCAGGCCTCAGAATGATTTGTCTACTTTTACTATTTCGCAAAGACTAGCGTGTAAAGACCGATGAAATTCGTTTTTACTTAATATATGAGGGATCGTAGTTTCAAAATGCTTATCTCTTACGTTTTTATTTTCGCGAGATGTTACCCCCCCCCTCGAAAACAAAAAAGGGGGATATGACGAGATAAGTACGAGCAAACAAGCAAATAGGTGGAGACGAAATTAAAGAAGTAGATAAGATAGAGCCCAAGGCTCGCGACTATCACAGCCGCACCAAAAATATTGTTTAAATACAAAGAGCTCCAGACTCGCGACTGCCACAACCGCACCAAAAATATTGTTTAAATACAAAGAGCTCCAGGCTCGCGACTGCCACAGCCGCACCAAAAATATTGTTTAAATACAAAGAGCTCCAGGCTCGCGACTACCACAGCCGCACCAAAATATTGTTTAGAACCACCAACTCACAAATACTACAAAGTCTAAAGCATAACGAACATAAAGAGCAAGCTACACCTGAACATCCCCCTCAACATCCACCTCGCGAACAACCTCTAGATCAACAACCGAATCAACGTCGAGAGGCGCATTCGACACATGCTCCTCAGATTGCCCGACACATTGTCGCTTGAAGTCAGGTTGATACGAGGCAAGACGCTCCTCACTCATGAGCACCCTTCTCTTAGGAAGACGGGGAGAGGCTGAAGGAGAGGGACTTGCCGATTCAGGTGGTGGCGGAGGTGCTTTCTTAGGGGCAGGGACCTTAGCAACCTGATGCTCGCGACCCTCAGTAATTCCCTTCTTTTTGGCAAGCTTTTTCGCTCCCCACGCCTCAAGAGGTACGTCTCCATCATCAATAAAGGTCCCAGGAGCCGGAAGTTCATAATCTGGAAAGTCAGTGGAGAACCCACACAAATCCTTAGGGTTGAAGGGGAAATCCTTGATGTTGTACTTAAGCATCTGAGCTTTAACCAGATAGATAAGCAGCACGTTGCGAGCAAGGCTGTAGAAGTCCACACGAGCACGAAGTCGATGTCCAGCGCAAGCCCGTTGACGCTCGCTCGCGACCCTTACAGACATTTGCTCGCTTGCCTTACTATTCTCCAAGACAAGACTCTCTACTTGAAGGTTCAGAGCCTCAACGTCAGAAGAGTGGGCAACCTTCTCAGCTTGCAGTTGCATTTCCAAGTCCTTAATCTGTGCCTTTGGAGAATCCAAGAGCCCCTGCAGCTCAGAAAGCTTCCTCTCCAGCGCATTCTTCTCTTCCGTAACACGAATCTTGAAATCCCGGTTAGCTCCGCAAAACAATCGTCATTTGTAAGAAATTATCAAATTAGTAAAGGAAATAAACAAACAAAAGCAAATAGAACGCCAAAAACACCCCGCGTCCCCTCAACCTTTAGTATAAGGCTTCAGACTTAATCTCCGAGACGCGAGGAGGCTAGTGTTAACTGTACTTAGAAATATCTGCTGAACACCCTTAACAGGAAAATCCTCGTAGTCTCTAACGAATATCTCACGCGTCTCTTTTGGAAAGAAACAAACATTTTTCCTCTTATTTTGCTCGCAGACTTGCACAGAGATATCAGAACCGGGAGGAGGACGAATCAAGAACCAATCAGTCTTCCACCCGTCAATCTTCCCTGGAAGACTCCAAGAGCTCCCGACCTTTGTCTGGGCAGTATACATGCCAACCTCACGAGCATTCCTTTTAAGAGAATTAATCAGAGAATGATGAGGCGTATTAGGGATTATCCCAATATCTTGAGCTCGCATGGTATAAATGACAAGAGAACTCCATAAATTAGGATGCATCTGCGAAGGACGAAAGCCAAGCTCCTTCATCACCTCAGAGTGAAAAGAAGTCCAAGGAAGACGAAACCCACATTCTAGAGACTGACGACAGAGAGCAAAAAAAGAGCCATACTGATCTAAGGAAGTACCCTCATGATCTGGCAACGCGAATACGGTCCCTTCAGGAAAAGGATACTTGCGGGCGATGGAACGGAGGCTCCCAAGAGAAAGAACGCTCCTCTGAGCGGAGGTGTTAAAAGGATCCATAGTCGGAAGAGGCCCGGTGTAAGAAAAGAAAGATGCAAACGCTCCATAGTCGCGTTCCGCTTGCTCCTGAAGCACGCGAGACGGTACAGTTTTAGAGGTTTTTCCGGTCTACGAGTCCTAACTTTCTTGGTTTTCCGGGAAACCCTTGCGCGCCTATGTGGTCGAGAGCTGGGCTCACATCCATCAGAGCCTTGCTTAGAACCCGAGGTAGTACGACCTGAGTATTCAGCTTCGAAACAGCCTGAAACACGAGGTTGACAGAATTAGTTTTCCAGGGCAGGAAGGACGAGGAACCCACGCAAGGTAAGAACACGCGAGGGAGTGGAAAAAGGAAAAAACACGAAATCCCTGGAAAACTGAAACCTAAAAGATCAAAAAAGAAGTCGAAAAGGCACAAGTAATTTTGGTCCAAGAACAGAATGAGACCTTCGAAGAACTCGAAGAAAACCCATGGTGGAAACAAAAACCTAAACCGTCCTCAAGAAAAAGGGAGAGAGTGGCAGTTAGGAGACGAATAGACAAATGTTTAGAGCAGAAATAGGCGACCGATGAAGCACAAATTAGCCAGGAAAAGAGTCGAAATGAAGAAAGACGAAGCCTTTAAAACCCGAATTTTAACAAAACGAAATTAGAAAGAAAGGACAACGAAGCAATTGGGATAAACGATGAAATCGGGCAGAAGGAAAAAGAACAAGGAACGAGCAAAGCAAAAGTAGAAAACTGACCTGCCATTGGAAGTTATTGAGCGGTGAAGAAAGTCGTCGGAGGAGAACTTTATTCTGAGAAGTTACAGAAGCCTTTTGAGAAGAAACAGAGAATCGGAAAAGAGTGGAAGGAAGAAGGTGAAGACGTATATATAGGGAAAAGCGGGAAAAATAGAAGATGATCAGAGGGCGACACGTGGACGACATGCACCGGGCGCGGGAAAACGAAAAGGTTAAGAATTCAAATCGTAGCCCGCCTGAAATTCAAATTCAAACGAAAAGATTTCATGAGAGTGAACCTCGCGAGGGAAAAAGAGGAAATTACAAACGAGAACCCGACTTCTATAAGACAAACCCAAGCCTTAGACTATGCAGTATAAGAGGTTGGGGGGCTGGATGTTGGAGCCGGTTCTCGGGGCCCTTGCAAGGCCCAAGAGAGTCAAGCCCAATTGAAGCACGCGACCCATGATAAACTCAAGACTGGCCCATACGGACGGAAGCGGCCCGTGAACTTGTGAGGCCCAAAGTGGAAAGTCCGATAAGATCAGGTTATGGAAGGGTAAAATCGGAAATAACTCGCGTGGGACCCAGATGGAGGTATAAAATCCTAACTGAAAGGAGAGAGAAGAAACAAAGCATTATTACCAGAAAATCTTCTCCTTCTTCCTCTCGAGAGTGAAAAACACAGAAGTTCTCCATTGCTTCAATTCACCCATTCGACCTTATTTCCGAGGCGTTTGGACGATCGGCACTTGGATTCCGACTCTCAGTGCTATGATCATGCTTTTGTGATAAGAGTGAGTGAATTCTAAGGTGATTTGAGTAAGGTATAAGAATGAGCTTCTGGAGCTTGTTTAATGGAGTTTGAGAACTAACATTTCCCTTCTTTCATTCTATGTCCTCTTCGTTTGTGTCATTTTGCTTCGTTTTTTGTTGCTCTCTTTTACACATTTGTTGACTTGGGCGTCAGAGAGCCAAATCCGGAGCCTCCCCCCTCCTGGTTTGGTTGTGCAGGTGTTACGGAGCTCAAGAACAAGCGATTTGCCCATGGAGAAGATAGTAAGAAGTGGGGTTTGATCGAGCGAGACACATTCACTAAGTTGTTTGCTCAGAAGTGTGGAAGAGGTCCTCAGCATTTGTTTGAAGATTTGTTCCCCTGTTCCTCGCGAGGTGTTGTGTCGCGAGGTATCATTTTCTGGGCTCCAACACTTATGACACTTTCATATTGTTTTCATATAGCGCTTTTGGTCCAAATAACACTTTTATGTATCGAATAAAAAGTATCATTACACTCACAAATTCACATTAAAGGGTCATTATATTAATAAAATGTGTCATTATATTCATAGAAATTGTCATTACACAATTAAAAAGTGTCATTACACTCCTAGTACCAAATTAAATTTGTCACTAAATTTGTAAAACCACATTAAAAAGTGTCATTATCCCCATAAACTCATATAAAAAGTGTCATTATACTCATAAAACCAAAAAAAAAGTGTCACGACACTTAACCACATTAAAAAGTGTCATTACACTTATAAAACCACATTAAAAAGTGTCATTGCACATATTGTGGAATGTGAACCCTTGTTTATGAGTTGATTGTAGAATTAGGGTTGATCTTTACGGGCACCCACATCCCAAACTTTGAAATTCCTAGTGACAAGTTTTGACTTGCTACTGATTTCCCAAATGTAAACAACACCAATATTTGTCCCCACTGCAATGAAAACACAAAATCAAGTATCCAGACAATGTTTCCTGAAGATGAAAAGTTTAACATCCATGCAAGGTTGGATATAACTTCAACTAGAACAAAACTAACCAAGTAACAGTGACGGTTGATGTGGATGGAAATCCATGCACTTGACAGCAGATCCCTGATTTAAATTAGCAACTACAGTCTTGGGAAGATTATCAGTTGAGTACATGTTATGATGATGGATTGGACCAGGAAATGCTAAAGGCATCTTATTCACAGGCACATTATTGCCCTGCAATAACAACAAGACACGGTTAACTTAATAAACAAAAGGTGACTATTTAAAAGCAGTTCAGAATTATTACCCTGCAATAACAAAAAGAACAGTCATCTAACAAAAGGTCATAATATTAAAACAGAAGTTGACATTTTGATCCAGATTCATATATGAAAAGTGAATATTTAAATGCAGATAACCACCAGAAAATCAGTGAAAGTGAAAAAATTCAAATATACCAAAGAAACGTGATGGAATTGATGGAGTATTTACAACTGTACAAGTTATAAGAATTTATGGAAGAAAAGAATACCTCATCAGAAACGTGATGGAATTGATGGAGTATTTATAATCGAGACGCAAGTTCGTCAATCCACAGAGGAGAGGAAGCCTTAATCGCCTCCAATTTCTCATGCCTTTGCCTTTCATACGCGTCTCCATCCCTCTGCCGAAGCTGCCTTAGGAACGAGGTCTTCCACCGCCTCTCAATTTCCGGCCTCAATTGCTCCCCCCGCAAGTCAAAATGGAGCAGCTCATCCGACATCCCTGCGGGAGAGCATACGTACATAGAGGTGGAGGAGAGGAAGTCATCAATGAGCTCATCTGGTCTTTGGAGAGCCTTCTAAGTACTGCATCATTAAATATAAGATTACTTTATACAAATATAGTTTTGATCTGTTAAACTAAAATCTAAGTGCACATGAACGTACCTAATCTGGGATTTTGATGAAACCTTTTTCAATATATAGTACCACATTGGTAGTTTTTGAATTGTCGAGGACACTTCAAATCTAAGCAAAATTTCACAAGTATAAAGCCAGATAAACTACAAATCCATTAGATAATTAAAAACTAACCTTAATCTCCTTCCATTGTAATGATCTCTTAGATCGAAACAATTCTATGCTAAATGTCTTTAAAAGCTCCGCACATTCATACGCCAACAACAACTACATATATCTATAAATTTAACACACAGTAGAAGTTTCAGAAAAATGTCTTACTTCTTAGTTAAAGGTTCAAAATCTTTTCTAACATCACCATCGATTGGATCTAGCCTATAAACGAGGGATTGTGATGGATCAATCACTCCTAGCATCCAGTGCATCCTAGCCAATAAATTTTCTTGTTTAAGACTAAACTCGCAGAAAACATTTTCACTGTAGGGACAAGTTTGGCTCATCTCTACTCCCATGTCATTCTAACTATAAAAAAATATTAATTTTACCTTATGCATCTTATAACTAGTTCTAAATTACATATCAAAGGAGCCAATAGAAAATGATGTACTAGCACACAAAGAGATAAATTTTCTTGTTATCTGAGGTCATTGTTGATGGAATAAAATCAAATAAGTATAGTATGTAAGAGAATTATATACTTAAAGAGTTGCTTCCTTGTTTTTAAATTTTTTGATCTACCTGTCATAGATTATAGTACGTATAAGTATAAGTTTGATAATTGTATAAATTCACTTGATAAGAAGCAAATATGATGATACTTGCACTAGCTTCAAGGTAATCTGTCTGTACCTGTCATAAATCATTAAGTCCTGGTTAGATACTAGAAAAGATAAATTGTGTTCTAAAATAACAAAGCCCTTGTATTATAAAATAATTAAGGAACAAGATCAGAGTTTTTGAAATTGATATTTGTGGTGAACTGAAAGAGGACCAACTATACTTTATTAGAAACCGGAAAAGTTAAATTTTTACATTTCATATTCTGGATTATCCTACATAAATTGTGAATTTATGCCCTCCTTTCAGTCCACCAGAAATCCGGACGAAAATCTGATTTAGATATTTGACACTCATACTTAATGAGAGCAACACTAGTATACTGATTAATGCGTAGGAAGTAACAAAACGGACAGGTGGAAATTTTTTAAGAGTTGTAAGGAAGTTCATTTTTATTTCCTCGTTCATTTGTCTATGGAGGTGTATCTAACAGCTATACACAATTATCATGTGCAGTAAATGTCATTATTATTGCTAACTTATTACGAAGACAACAATTCTACTACAACCTAATGATTGGGTTTTGTCTTATAATTCTAAAGAATTCAACGCAGGAGGTTACATACCATTCCAGGAGCTTACATAGCAACAAGAAAAATGGAGAAAGAGAATATAATGCTAGCTTACTTTGAGAAACTGAAGGTAATACAAAAAATTAAGGATAATAAGTATTATACTCGTAAATAACTAGTGAAATGAGTGTACATCTGAATCAAGTATATAAAACGAAAGCATAGAACATTTTCGGAAATGATTCTTACCGTAACTACTTCATCTTTCCTGATAACTTATGAAAAAGTTTATTACAGTTGTTCAGCAATTCAAGATCCTGAAAAGACCAAGATGCAAAAAGTTATGGAAAGAACAGAACACTTGACATATAAATACAATTAAGACCTATTCCCGTCCCCGCTGCCCTGGACAGCTATTATTTTTAGTTATCTTAGTCACTAGGTGAAGAATGACTTGAAGAATGACGCCAGCTAACATATACAAAAGAGTCGAGAAACAATAGGTGAAGAATAACTTGAAGCTAAAAGCAAGGATCACGATGCAGTTTGATAGTGACAAGCAGCATACATCCTTGTCAACAACAAACACAATTAAATGTTTTTCAAGAACATCATATGTATATTAAAAATTATATGTATTTCAACAGCAAACACAACTTCGTTTGTCTGATTGTTACTCAGCTCAGCAGAGACTATATTAAAAATCATATGTTTTAGCATCTAATTTCTAACTCAATCACCTACCTCAAATTCAGTGTCACCAGGACCCCTGATTGCAAACTGCCACTCAGACACAACCATCACAAAAACTAAGTAATCTTATAGAATCAATCTTCCTGGCATTCTAACACTAAGTTTATACAGTTGCAGTAGGTAGTTCCGGAAGTGCATCACGCATGAAAATGTAAACCTAATTTCAATTTTGGGGAAGAATACAACATATTCGACCTATAACCATGCATTGTCAGATCGAACCAGAAATTCGACCCCCTGATGTGCTCAACCTAGACCAACTGCAACCAATTAGCAAATTCAACATCTAATTGAACCAAATTACGCAGATCCATACCAAAGCGTGCAATTTGAACAAAAAAACTAACGGCACAGCTGAAAATACGTGTGGATCTGCATAATAGAAAGAAAATGAAGATCGGAAGAGAGAAACCTCGAGAGGAAGGCTCATGAAGTCATCAGACGGATTGGATTGCATCTCCTTGACCTCCTGGAGGATCCTCTTGACCGCTGGGTTGATGAAGACGAACGCCTGTATACATTTAATTGTGTTTAATTTGGGAAATTGATCGGTTAAATTAATAAGGGCCTCACCCCGGATATTGTCTAAACGAGATCCTAAGTATAATTAAGACCCCATTTGTATAAATAACCGGGGTCCAACGTTCAACAGTTTACAATAAATTAGTATTCACCCCGGTTCCTAATAAAAGTGGGATCCGGATATGGACCTTACTCCGGTTTATTATAAGTGGGGTAAAATAAGGGGGGTCTATGTCCATTTTTATACTAGTGCATAACGGATAAAGTAATGTGACGACTTAAATAAAATCCATACGTTTCAGATGAACCATAATACAATTATATGTCATACTTCCAAATACATAATCAATTTTACTAATTATTTGTTCATTTTTTAATTCACCTGTAATGGATGAACCATAATTCATAAGTTTCGGATGCTTTTTGGTTCATACGTTTTGGTTCAACTTCATTTTATTTGTTAAAAATGATTTTTTTTAATTTGATGTGCATGGATATAGATTTATACGTTGTGAATAGCGCTAAATAACACAGATGCGTCGGATAGTAAGGGCCTAATAATATTAAAAAGAGATATTCTTCTTTGGGAATTAACTTTTGAACTGAAAAAATTAATTTTTTCAACTCTTCATATTTTTTGAACTTGTACATTTTATTATGCACTCAGTAATGAATTCTTTTTTTTATTGCACGTATTTAGTGTAAATGCAGACATCCGACCATACTGTATGGTAGTATTTGTGTTTTTAGAAACATGTATGAATACATTTTCAGACATTAAGTACAACTGTTGATTTCGCTTTGTTATAGATTGTTCAGGTAATTTTTCCTTATCTTGATTTCTTTCAGAAAGATAATGTAGTCACCACACTCTAGGAGGGAAATAACAAGGATGCTATATTATTGAGGACATGTTCATAATTTGAAGATCCCATCCAAAAGAATCGCGAATAAGAAATCAACAATCCTTTCACAGGCCAACTTCAAGTTGAACAATTGTTTGTTTGCTTGATTCTAGCGCTTCCTTGAGTGAGATGCTACATATTGCATATTGTAAACAAAGTAAATTGATTTGGAAAAGGTTAGTGTACTCATTCTCATTGATGTGCATATATAGTGATTACAAGATAAACATTTAGGAAAAGATATCAGAATCTTTCCTTATGTAAAAGATCTGATTGATACGGAGGATACTCTTTAATCTTCAAGATGACATAATAATATATACACGATAACACCCCCCTACAATCTCAAGATCGGGTCCGAACGAGGAGTCGATGACGCAGAGATTGAAAACGAGATGTCCCAACTGCCTTTGTGAAGATATCGGCTACTTGATCGAGCGATCGGACATGGCGTACGACGAGTTGGCCGGCTTGAACTTGTTCCCTAACAAAGTGATAGTCCATCTTTATGTGCTTTGATCGTTGATGAAAGACTGGATTGGCTGATAGGAAAGTGGCACATAAGTTGTCACATAGAAGGATAGGTGGACCAGTGAAGGATGCACCCATTTCTTTGAGCAGTTCTTGTATCCAGATGAGTTCGGTTGTGGCAAAGGCAATGGCTCGATATTCGGAATCGGTGCTAGAGCGAGCAACGACCTTTTGTTTTCGTGAAGACCAACTGACAAGATTACCTCCGTAGTATATAGCAAAGCCATGTTGAGATCTGGAGTCATTAGAGTCTGACATCCAACCAACATCAGTAAAAGTGACCAGGCATGAATCCGAGGCGGGGCGGAATAGAAGTCCGTCATTTGGAGAACCCTTAAGATAACGCAATATGCGTTTGACTGCAGACCAGTGAGCCGTGGAGGGACTGTACATGTATTGACACACACTATTGACTGCGTAAGAGATCTCCGGGCGAGTTATTGTTGCATACTGAAGTGATCCAACTATACTGCAATATAGATGAGGGTCAGTAAAAGGATCACCACCAGTAGAGAGTCGTGAACCTGGTTCAGCTGGAGACGAAATAGGTTTTGCACCGTCCATTTTGCTGCGAGCAAGTAATTCACAAATGTATTTTCTCTGAGAAAGATGAATACCCCGTGTGCTGCGAGTTACTTCGATGCCGAGGAAGAAATGCAGCGGACCAAGATCTTTGAGGGAGAATGATTGATTCAGATGGCAGATAAACTCCTCAATGAACACATGATTTGAGCTTGTGATGATGAGATCATCTACGTAAATTAGTACGTAGACAACATATTTGCCATGTCTTTTAATAAATAGAGATGAATCACTGAGACATGGCTTAAATCCGTGAGAGATCAAGGACGACTGAAGCTTGTGGAACCAAGCGCGTGGAGCTTGCTTGAGGCCGTAGAGAGCTTTTCGGAGACGACAAACATGACTGGGCCGATCAGAAGCAATGAATCCCTTTGGTTGATCCATGTATACTGTTTCGGTTAGGTCGCCATTTAAAAAGGCATTGTTGATGTCGACTTGTCGAAGTGACCAGTTGAGGGTGATGGCAAGGCTAAGAACGATCCGGATTGTGGTTGGTTTTATCACCAGACTGAATGTATCGAAGTAATCGACACCTTCTTCTTGCAAAAAGCCTTTTGCAACTAGTCTCGCCTTATATCGTTCTATTGATCCATCCGCCTTTTTCTTTATCCTGTAAACCCACTTATACCCAACAATGTTAGAACCTTGGGGCCGGGGCACTAAGTCCCAAGTCCCATTACGCATAAGTGCATCATATTCAATCTGCATTGCATTTTGCCAATTTGGATTTTTTGTAGCTTGATGGAAGAATTTTGGCTCAGTAATAGTAGATGACTCAATTGGAGATGGATATTTTGTGACATTAAAATTTTTTGGTTTAAGAGAGTGAGTAGAAGCACGAGTTACCATTGTATGATCCGAGTTTGAGGCAGGACGGTAATAAGTAGGCGCCCCTGGGTACGAGTCTGCAGACGAGGGTTCAGTGGCTGGTGCATTTAGTGGAGATGGGGGTGTTGGAGGCTCTTCATTTGTGGAAGGAGAAGAAGGTTCAGTGGCTGGTGCATTTAGTGGAGATAGGGGTGTTGGAGGCTCTTCATTTGTGGAGGGAGTTAGTGTGATATCTGAGGAAGAGGGTAGCACTGAAGTGGTTGGGATTTGTGTGGATGGTGTGGTGGTGGGGCCAATTTGACGTGCAACCTGCAATATATTAAGAGGTAACGTACTAGCATTTTGTGAAGCACAAGTGGATGAATTGTTAGTGCTAGCAACATGAGTAGGATAAGGGAAGACTGACTCGTCAAAAACAACATGGCGGGCAATGTATAATCGATTTGTATGCACATGGAAGCAAACATACCCTTTGTGTTTTGGACTGTACCCCAGAAAAATGCAAGGAAGAGACCGATATTCGAGTTTGGATTGATTGTACGGTCGAAGAAATGGATAGCAAAGACATCCAAATGACTTAAGAAAGCCATAGTCAGGTTGTTTGTGATAGAGACATTCAAATGGAGACTTGTACTGCAAGTTGGAGGTAATGGTTCGATTGCTAACATAAACCGCTGTATGAAACGCTTGTTCCCAGAATTGTAATGGGAGAGATGAATGTGAAAGGAGAGCTAATCCCTTTTCAATGACTGTGCGGTTTAAGCGTTCAGCTGAACCATTTTGTTCCAGTGTGTGTGGGCAAGAGACACGATGGTGAATGCCATGTTGGGCAAGAAAAGTCGAAACCGGACGATATTCCCCTCCCCAGTCAGTTTGAATCGCTTTGATTTTTGTTGAGAATTGTGTTTCAATCATCTGTTTGAATGATGCAAAGACAGAAGCAACTTGAGATTTATTAGTGAGAAAGTAAATCCAAATGAACTTAGTGCAATCATCAATGAAAGAAACGAAGTAGCGATTCTGATGAATAGATAAAACCGAGGCAGGTCCCCAAACATCTGAATGGACTAACTCAAAAGGAGACATGGATGTCTCAGTTCGACTAGGCAAGTGTAATCGATGACTCTTTCCTAGCTGACAAGAATTGCACACAGACGACAACTTATTATTTGAAATAGGTAAAGAGAAAATGGACACAAGACGACGAAGAGTAGACTCATTTGGGTGACCGAGGCGGTGATGCCAACACTGGAGACTTGTGCGTTCAGCAAGAAAGGCACGAGGACGTTGTGAGGGAGTAGGTAAAGATGAAGGAGATGCAAGGCGATACAGACCGTGCTCAAGGGTTCCTCTTAGTAGCGTCTCCCCCTGCAAATTCTTCACAAAACAGCAAGTAGGATGAAACTCAAGGTAAATATTATTGTCCTGAGATAGTTTGGATACACTTACAAGGCTCTTTTTAATGTCAGGAACAAACAAGATATTTTTTAGATGAATTGGCTTATGCAAAGAAGATAGAGTTGAATGCCCAAGATGCGTAATAGGAAGAGATTCACCATTCCCGACCATAAGGCCATCATTACCATCATAAGGAGCATTCAGAGACAACTTGTTAAGATCTCCTGTGACATGGTGAGTTGCTCCAGAATCAATGTACCAAGGGTCAACCAAGGCTGATGGAGGGTGCTGATGTGAGGAACTTGCTGCATAAGCAGCTGGTTGTCGTGACTGAAAATGGTTTCGTCCACGACCACGGTCTCGTCCTCGACGAGGTGGAGCAGCAGGGTACTCCTGAAAATTGGCTCGTTGATAGCAATTGGCAGCTTCATGACCAAGACTACGACAAATCTGACATTGATGGCGAGGACGCTCAGAAGGCAGATTATCAGATCGGGAGCCGGAGTAAGGAGAATCACGACGTTGACCACGAGTTGCTATGTTGGCTGCAGGGGGTGGCACCAGTGTCTCCTTGGCTTCTTCTTCAAGTCGTTGCTCTTCTTGGAGGAGAAGATTGAGTAGTTCATCAGAGGATATGTCCTTGTCTTGCATCGACAAGGCAGCGCGGAAGGAACCATATGCAGAACCAAGGCCATAGATGATGTATGAAACAAGATCGGCGTCGGGAATTATTATACTGCACTCGAGAAGGCTATCGGACAGAGCACGCTTCTTCTCACAATATTCCAGAATTGAGAGAGAACCTTTTGTGAGAGTTTGAAGTTGATTGTGGAGATGCATCTGGCGGGATCGAGTTTGAGCATGAAACATGCGCTCAAGGATTTGCCAGGCTTCCAAAGAGGTGGTGGCACGAGCCACAAGACCAAGAATCGGAGTCGTCAGTGTGGATCGGATCCAAAGAAGGACAAACTGATCACGTTGAGTCCATGTTGCAAAATCAGGATTTGGCGCAGTGGTGGCCAAAGAGGTTGTTGTTGGAGCAACTGGGATTGTTTGTGGTGGGACAGCAGCAGGGTCCAGGCAAGAACTGAGACCATAAGCAGTTAGGGCTGAATTGATCGTACCCCTCCAGAGGGAGTAATTTGTTCGATCAAGGCGTAGGGCAAAGTTTGGGAAGTGGAAAGAGGTGCTGGAATTCCCAGCAGCCATGGCAAGAATTTGGGGCGTGAGGCCGGCGATTTGGTTGTTGTCGGTGTGAGGCATGATATCGAAGAGATCGAGGTTAGGCTGATACCATGTAAACAAAGTAAATTGATTTGGAAAAAGGTTATTGTACTCATTCTCATTAATGTGCATATATAGTGATTACAAGATAAACATTTAGGAAAAGATATCAGAATCTTTCCTTATGTAAAAGATCTGATTGATACGGAGGATACTCTGTAATCTTCAAGATGACATAATAATATATACACGACATATAAAATCTACTCCTCTCAAGTCCAACGACACTAAGCAACTTTGTATGAAATATTTTACTTTATAGCTAGTTTTTTCTCATCTTATACCTAAACATGTGTGTTCATTTCAGACCTCTTAGACATTTTTTTATACGTGGGACCTTTGAAGCACATTGTGGCAGACGACATACTTCATGAAAAAAATATCTGAACATGATACACTATTCCTCTAAGGCATACAAAATCCAGGTACATGGTTGATGCAATTTTTCATATCTTTAATTCTACTAATTAGTACCTGCAATGTTTTCTGCTCGACCCAACACTCAGATTGCACTTTTATATGCATTACATGTATGATAGATTTCGTATGACATGGCTAATTACATGAAAAGTTTAATATATTTTCAGTAGAGGTGTAGACTAAGTAACATCTTAGGAGAGTAAAAGCAGAAATCTTGCAAATCGATCAAGACATGTAAGTTATACAGGCTAATTCTGCATGTAAAAACTAAATAGTACGTGAATTTGAATATAAAAAGGTCACATTTTTCGACATAAAGAATGTCATATGCTTTCCGCATGGGCTACTGTTGGAACTCAGAAAACGCAGCTCGCGACACAACACCTCGCGAGTCTGGCCAGCCAACTTGTATACAGCACTTCACCTCGTCTTCTCCCCGTCGTTCAACCTAGTTCTTGACACCTACTATTCCAACGCAACCAAACCAGGAGAGGGTATCTCCGGATTTGGTTCTCCGGCGTTCAAATTAGCAAACGTGTAAAAATGAAACTAAGAGCTACACAATTTACTACGAGAGCTAGAGTGGATAGAAAGAAGTAAAGTAATGATTAAGGGAACTTAAGACGCAATTTAAAACGTTTCAAGTTCTTCGTTACCAACAAACCGAACAGCCCTAGAAAACACCCATCGCAGCATTAAAAGCTTAATAGCAACTCCGGGAGTTACAAACTAAGTGATGTTCTCCCTAACACCTCAAGGAGAAAGAGATTTTGGAAGATTGAGGTTTTGGCTTACTCCTGTGTTTTCCTTACTCGGGAGAGGGAGACGAAGCGTTTTTCTTTTAGTGGTGATCCCCTCCTCTATCCATTGAGTTGCGTTCTTATACTCTTGTCAGGGGCCCACGCGAGTCAATTACTAATTTGCCCCTTGATACTTAATCTCGTCGGATCCTCCTTCTGGGCTTCGTCTGCTTATGGGCCGCTTTCGTCCTTCTGGGCTGACTGCATGGACCGATCCGGCTCGCGTCCTATGGGCCTAACCCAATTTCTTTTGGGCTTCGCGAGCCCATCGAGAACCGGCTCCAACATCTAGCCCCCCAAGCTTTTATGCTGAATAGCTTAAGGCTTGGGTTTGTCTTCTTGAAGTCGCGTTCTCGACATGAGAGTGGCTCCATGACTTAGTATGATCGCATCGCGTGTGATGGTCGCGTGTATTTCGATTAAACTTCTCGGGGCGACGTTTTGAATTCAAAAACTTTTTGAATTCCCGCGCTTGGCGCATGTCGTCCACGTGCCATCTTCTCATTGCACCTTCTTTCCCCCGGTTCTTCCTTATAAATACCCACATTCGTCTTCCTTTTTTTTTCATTCCACCACACTCCTTCGCTGTTCTCTTCAAACTGCACAATCGCCTTCTTCGCCGGCGTTCTCTCCTTCTCTACCTTCGTCTTCGCTTCCGCTCCCACCCGAACTTCAATGGCAGGTTAGTCTTTCGTTCTTCCTTCTCTTTTCTACCTCGTTTCGGCTTGATTTTAGGATTCCCCGCAGATTCGTCGCTCGATCTTTTCTCGTTTGTAACTGTTGTCAGAATTTTTGCCCGGGCTCTTCGATTTGATAGGCTTTCGTCAGTGATTGTTTGTCCATTGGGTGTTTCTCGTGTCCGATTTTCCTTCCAGCTCTCGTTTCTCAACATGTTGTTTAAGAAAAAACGTGTTTCAGCCAATTCCGCCATTTTTGGACCTTCACAGTGTTCTTCGTGTTCTTGGGCCTGGTCCTTCTTGATGTCGTTTTAAATTCCCCTTTGATCTCTCGTGTTTCAGTTTTCCAGGGATTTCTTGTTTGTTCACTTCTTACTGCCTCACGTCATTTTCTTCTGACTCGCGTTGTTTCCACCTTCGACGTTCTCTTTTTCCTCTTTCCATCCCTGGAAAACTGAAACTTTCTTTGCCTATGCTTTCAGGTAGTGATGATTTCTATGAACGCTCAACTCGGGCAGAGTATTCGGGGCGCACTACGTCCGGATCCGAGGGGGGCTCTGATGATCGCGAGCCCAGCTCTCGTAGACGATCTCGCGTTACTAGGAAATCCAAATGGAGCAAAGCGAAGACGTCCAAAAAGTCTAAAGCAAGGCTCCCGTCTCGCGTTATTCAAGAGCGAGCCGAGACCAATTACGGTCAATTTGCCAGCTTCTTCTCCCATAAGGGGTCCTTACCCCTCATAGTAATAGAGAAACCTTTTCTCGCGGATCCTGGTCGGATAAGCATCCTTACAAAGAGAATAAAACATACTCGTACCTTAATTCCTAACACGGCCCATCGCAGTAGTCTCAACTTTGACGATCTTCGCCGTCTCGCTACGCGATACCCTTTTCCCAAAGGGACCATCTTTGCCCTCCCCGACTATGAGGGCACTTCTCTCGACCAATATGGGCCCTTCTTTGCTTTGAGCAGGCAGTCTTTAGAAGCTGGCTTCCGTCTCCCGTGGACGTCCTTTCAGACTGAAGTGATGGCGGACTTAGGCTTCAGCCCTTCTCAGATG
The DNA here is from genome assembly GCA_029168935.1 of Oxyria digyna. Taxonomy (NCBI): domain Eukaryota; kingdom Viridiplantae; phylum Streptophyta; class Magnoliopsida; order Caryophyllales; family Polygonaceae; genus Oxyria; species Oxyria digyna. Next base: position 7,319,492 of record JAPVLV010000010.1, on the reverse strand, counting down.
CATCCAAACTTCTGGAGTTCGCTGATCGTTTACATCATGCGATGTCAGGATATTAGGATAGCTCCCAATACGCCCCACTACGCTCTTATTAATTCGTATAAGAAGAACTCCCGCGAGGATGGATTTTATACTGCTCAAGCCAAGACTCCTAGTGCCTTCCGATTGCGCTCGAAGATTGAGGGGTGGAAAACGTGTTGGTTTTTAGTCCGTCCCCCTCTCGGTTCTGAAATTTCTGTTCAAGTACGCGAGCCGCATGCAAGAAAGGCTCCGTGCTTTTTCCCAAAGGAGACTCGCGATAAATTCGTTCGTGACTATAAGGAATACCCTGACAAAGCTGTCCAAAAACGTTTTGATTTGACAATCTCGGATGCTTTACTGGTTGTCAGGGGACTTAGCCTCAAAGCTCATGCCCGAGGTCTTTGTTCGTGTCTGTCTTTAGCGCTCGCGTCTATCGCTATTTTTTTTTATACTTTTTTTTATATATACTCACTTGTGGTCTTTGCAGATGCTGATATGTTCTCCGACCTTCTGGACTTGGAGGGGTTGGTTTTTGACGAGGCTGGTTCTCTCACCCTCGAGGCTCCGGCTCACAATATTTCGTCTGTCCCCGGCGTGACTCTTGCTCCTACCCCTGCTGTATCGGAGTCGCCAGCTGAGCTCGCGACCACAGTTTCTGAGGAGGTCCCGCGATAAGGGGAAGCAAAAATTATCCGAGAAAAGTCGCAAGAGGACGACAGAGGTAGTGTTCGTCTCCTCTCCAGAGCCTACCGATTCTCTGGTCGCGAACCCCACCTTCATTCACGGTTTATCGGCGACGCGTGCATTCTTTGACTCGATCCCGACTGTTTTCCCCCCCGAACCCAGCCTTTACGAGGAAATCTCGGATAGACCTGGCGGCCTTTCTAAACTACTTTTTGCGGTAAGTTTCGCGTTCTCATCTATTTCTTGTCTCTTGGGGTGTTTTTAACCCTGGAGTTGGTCACTTTGCAGGGGATGAATATTATCGCGAGCGCAAGCAGGAGGGTGCTCGCGGCGGAGGACAAACTTAAGGAATTGATGGATGAGGACCAGTCAATCCGTGATGCCAATAGAGCGGCTAAGTCTCGGCTCATGGGGGAGAAGAAAACTTTGGAGGTGGAGCTTTCGAAAGCCAACGCGTTAGCGGAATCTAAAGACGCAAAAATAAAGGAGCTGGAAGCGCAACTCGCGTACGAGAGGTCCACTCATGTCAAAATCGTCACTGAGTATAACACGCAGGTGAACGACCTCAGACAAGAAAATGAGAGACTCCACGCGACGATGTCCGAGAGAATTGCCTACGAGAGGAACATGGCGGTGGAAGAGTATTGCGGGGGTTATCGTCAACGTGCTCGCGTGGATTTTTACAAAAATGTTGTCAACACGCTTCTCCTTTGTATGGTGAAGGTTCAGATGCGAAAACACAAAGTCCAAGATTTCCCCTTCAACGCTCAAGACTTGTGTGGTTTCTCCACCGACCTTCCCGAGTATGAGCCCCCGGTGCCGGGAACTTTCATTGATGATGGGGATACTCCACTTGAGGCTTGGGGTGTAACTCGTCTCGCGTCCAAGAAAGGCATCGTTCAAGGTAAAGAGAATCAAGTGCCTAAGCCTCCTCTTCCGAAGATGGTCACTCCGCCTCCGTCCGCAAGGTTGGAACCTGCTCCTCGCGTGCTTCCGAGCCCTCCTTCCCCGGCCCTCTCTCCTCGTAAGAGAAAGGTATTCGCACCCGACGCTCTTCTCGACACCATTCAGCCTTCCTCGAAGCGTTCTTGCTTAGATCAAGCGGGGGGATCAGGGTCGCGGGTAGTTGATGCTCAAGACGTCGTGGATTTAGAGGCGGATAATGTAGAGGATGCGGGGAAGGCTCCTGAGTCTGTCGTTTAAGCAATGTTTAATAACCTTCTGACACGGCCTAGTGGTCTTTCGAACAATATGTTTTTTTTTGATGTTCCTGTCGCGAGAATTGGGCTTTTATGTAATTATTATTAATGCGGCCACGGTTGTCGCGAGCTATATGCTGTTTTGCTATGTTTTTGGTTTTACTTATCCGTCTGCTTGTTTCGTATACACTTATCTCGCCTCGCTCCCCCCGTTTTGTGTTTCGGAAAAAAGTAATTTTGCGAAAAAATTAAAACGTAAAGAGATGAGTGTTTCATAACTATGACCCCTCTTGTTAAGTAAAAGGTAAAACTGACGGTGTTACAAAATTTATGTGAGAATCATAAAGCATTGCAAACCATTCTCCTGTTAGCTTTTGCATGAACATTACGCGCGAGTCCTGATCAGTACGTCCGCTCTAGCTGGTGACGGGGCTTCGCGCTTTAGCTCTTAGTGGCTGTTGATGCTCGTGGGGTTTGTCCTGAGCACTTGTAGTCGCGAAGCATCAGGACAGTTTTTCTTCGGTATGGTTGCTGCAGAGAATATTATGCACTGCACATGTAGAGAGGCATTCAGTACTTGGTTTTTATGTGGTTAAGAACGCTTGAAAAACGTGATTCACGATGTGAACCCGTCCATTCTTTCGCGACCAAGGAGAGTTTTTTAGCTCAACCTTGGAAGCTGGACACGCGACCTAGGGGTTTTTTTTTAGCCCAGCCCAGTGAAGCGGAATCATGGCGGGTGAGCTCATTGGCGTAAACCCGTCCATGCTTTCGCGACCAAGGAGAGTTTTTTAGCTCAACCATGGAAGCTGGACACGCGACCTGGGGGGTTTTTTTAGCCCAGCCCAGTGAAGCGGAATCATGGCGGGTGAGCTCATTGGCGTAAACCCGTCCATGCTTTCGCGACCAAGGAGAGTTTTTTAGCTCAACCATGGAAGCTGGACACGCGACCTGGGGGTTTTTTTTAGCCCAGCCCAGTGAAGCGGAATCATGGCGGGTGAGCTCATTGGCGTAAACCCGTCCATGCTTTCGCGACCAAGGAGAGTTTTTTAGCTCAACCATGGAAGCTGGACACGCGACTTGGGGGTTTTTTTTAGCCCAGCCCAGTGAAGCGGAATCATGGCGGGTGAGCTCATTGGCGTAAACCCGTCCATGCTTTCGCGACCAAGGAGAGTTTTTTAGCTCAACCATGGAAGCTGGACACGCGACCTGGGGGGGTTTTTTAGCCCAGCCCAGTGAAGCGGAATCATGGCGGGTGAGCTCATTGGAGTAAACCCGTCCATGCTTTCGCGACCAAGGAGAGTTTTTTAGCTCAACCATGGAAGCTGGACACACGACCTGGGGGGGTTTTTTAGCCCAGCCCAGTGAAGCGGAATCATGGCGGGTGAGCTCATTGGCGTAAACCCGTCCATGCTTTCGCGACCAAGGAGAGTTTTTTAGCTCAACCATGGAAGTTGGACACGCGACCTGGGGGGTTTTTTTTAGCCCTCCTCAGTGAAGCGGACTTGACGACTTTTGTCTCAATTGAAGCGCTACCTTTTTAGGTGGACGAGCATTGGTCGACCAGGCTGAGCCATTTCTTGATAATCCAAACTCGCGTGATAACGAATTGCTGGTTCCACAACCTGTACTTATCATATCATAGTGATCGAACGTTTTAGTGTCTCAATGCGATAAGCATTGATCATTAATGGGAAAACATTTTTGCTCTGTCAAACTTTGTTAAACGTACCTGGGTCGTGGGATAATTAGGCATAGAAGCGACGAAGTCGCATCACATTCCAAGAGTTTGCAATGTGATTCCCAGAGTGATCCTTGAGACGATATGCCCCGGGAGCGACTTCGCGATCTATAATGTAAGGCCCTTCCCAGTTGGGGTCGAGCTTTCCTCCTTCTGTTCTACGGAGCACTAGGTCCCCTCTGGCGAATCCCCTCAACTTTACGTGCTTGTTGTAATACTTCGCGACACTGGCTTTATGATTGGCCGCTCTGATAGTTGCTAAGTCGCGAATTTCTTCCCGCATCTGCAGCTCTAGCTGCATTTTTTCGTCATTGTCGATCGGGCTATACTGAATCACGCGATCCGTGGGCACAATGAACTCGACTGGCACTGTGTCTTCTATCCCATAGGCAAGAGCAAAAGGTGTTTCCCCAGTTGCCTTTTTTACCGTGGTTCTGTTTGCCCAAAGTACTAGAGGTAAAACTTCGGCCCACTTTCCTTTGGAGCCTTCTAACCGCTTTTTCAGATCCACGACAATACTTTTGTTCACAGCTTCTACTTGGCCATTGCAATGCGGGTGAGCGACTGATGCGATTCTTAAGGCGATCCCTATGTCATTACACCACGTGAGCAACTGTGGCGAATTGAATTGCGGTCCTCTATCGGTTACGACCTCGTGAGGGAGGCCGTATCTGCAGATGATATTCTTCCATAGGAACTTTTTAACTGCTGGGACGGTAGTGCTCGCGAGAGCCTCGGCTTCGACCCATTTGGTGAAATAATCAACTGCTACAATGATGTATTCCAGTTGACCAGGCGCTTTTGGCTTGAAAGGTCCTAATAGATCTAGCCCCCACATCGCGAAGGGACAGGGGCTTGACATTATCTGTAGTTCTACACCTGGCTGATGAGAAGCCGGGGCAAAGTACTGACATGGCTTACAGTTCTGAGACTCGTGTTGTGCGTCCTGTTTCATGGTTGGCCAAAAATTCCCTTGCCTCAACGCTTTATAGACCATAGGTCTCCAACCCGCGTGAGTCCCGCACAATCCCGCGTGTAGCTCTCTCATAAGCACGTCACTTTCTATCTTGGACAAACACCAGAGCTCGCGTGGTCCGTACCCTCTTTTGTAAAGTTCTCCACGACACATGTAGAAGCGCGCAGCCATAGAGACGAGTTTTCTCGTTTCTTTTGGATCCGAGGGTCCTGTTCCGTTTGCTAGATATTGAATTACAGGGGTGCGCCAATCATCGACTGGCTCGTCTATTACCATCAGCTCCACCTGATTGCTTATGGCGCTCTCAGACTTTACTACCCAGAAGTATCGACTCTTTCCACCCTTGGAAACGATGGTAGAATTCCCATCGGGATGCTCCATATTCACGTATTGAGCCTCGGAACCTAGCTTCGCGAGTTCGTCAGCTCGCGTATTTTCTTCCCTCGATATTGCTTCAATCTCAAAATGCCTGAACAACGAAATCAAAGTTGTAGCTTTCGCATGATATATGGGGAGATTGCATGTTCGAGCTTCGTAGGTCCCATTGATCTGATTCACAACAATCTGAGAGTCGCTCAGACACCTCACCATGTGAATACCCGCGTGTATTGCAATTTCCAGTCCTGCCATGAGCGCTTCATACTCTGCTTCGTTATTAGTGGCTTTGAATCTTAGTGCAATCGCATGGTCGATTTTATCTCCGGCTGGGGATGTCAGGACGACCCCTGCCCCGCAACCGTCTACGTTTACTGCCCCGTCAACGAGCATAACCCACGTGGGGTGCTTTGGAGCTATTTCATCTATTGCTAACTCTCTGAAACTTGTTTCAACAATGAAATCAGCCAAAGCTTGCGCTTTGATCGCGGGCCGTGGTCTATAGACTACATCAAATTCAGTCATCTCAATTACCCATTTAGCGAGCCTCCCGGAGGTTGTTGGCTTACTCATGAAAGAGGGGAGTGGTAAATCTGTCAATACCTCGATGGGATGAGCGTGGAAATAAGGTCGGAGCTTACGAGCGGCTGTTATCAACGCGAGCACCGCTTTCTCTATGGGCGAATATCTGGTCTCGGCTGACAGAAGGGCTTTACTGATGAAAAAGACGGGGACCTGTTGCTCCCTTACCAACACTGCGCTTACTGCACGCGTTCCTGCCGCGAGGTACAGCTGCAAACCTTCCGCAGGTACCGGTGACGCAAGTGTGGGGAGTTTAGCCAGATGTTCTTTGAGGCTCACAAATGCCCTTTCACACTCCTCAGTCCATTCGAAGCTTTTCGGTTTCCTCAATATGTCGAAGAAGGGGAGGTTTCGCTCCGCGAGCTTGGCACAAAACCTCCCGAGATAATTAACCTTCCCTACAAACCTTTGGACGTCATGAGTGGATCTCGGCGGTTGTAGATCTATTACAACCTGGACCTTGTCTGGATTGACTTCGACACCGCGTGCACTGATCTGAAATCCCAGGAACTTGCCCTCAGTGACCCCAAAGACACATTTCTCGGGATTGAGGCTCATTCCATACTTTCCTAGAGTTTCAAAAACTTCTGTCAGGTCGCGAGCGTGATCTGCCTGCTTCTTGCTCTTAACTACTATGTCATCAACATAGGCCTCCACGGTGTCACCCCTTTGTTCGCTAAAGATCATGTCCACCAGCCTCTGGAATGTAGCTCCCGCGTTTTTCAAGCCGAACGGCATTACTTTATAGCAGAAGGTTCCCTTGTCTGTGATAAAAGCTGTGTGCCCCGAGTCGGCTGGATTCATCATGACTTGAATATACCCAGAGTACGCGTCTAAGAAACTCAGGGCTTCATGACCCGCGGTGGAATCTACCAACTGGTCGATAGAAGGTAATGGGTAGTTGTCTTTGGGACACGCCTTGTTGAGACCAGTGAAATCTACACACATGCGCCATTTTCCTGCCCCTTTGGGATTTTTCTCTACCATTACTACGTTTGACAGCCACGTCGGGTATTGCACGGGCTTAACAAACCCTGCTTTTATCAATTTCGCGAGTTCCACAGCAGCAGCCGCGTTCTTTGGTCCTGCCTGCTTTCGCTTCTTCTACCTATGCGGCTTGACCTCTGAACTAATGTTCAGGGAGTGGGTCATGACACTCACGGGAATCCCTTTCAAATCCTTCGGTGTCCACGCGAAAACATCCCGGGAGTGGGCGAGCAAGGTCTCAATTTCTTGCAAAACTTTCTGATCCAGTTTTCCCCCTACATAGAGCTTCTCCTCTACGTTAGGGAATGGGGTGATTGTCTGTTTCTCAAAACCATCAAAATGTGGTTTGTGCCCTTCTTCTTCTCCAGTATCTCGCGGCCTCGGAGAGGCACGTACCTCCAACTCGGCCTCTTCAGTTACGTGAGGCAACCCTGGAACAAATAACTGGTTGGCGAGCAAAGCCTTGGTGTTGCCCTTTTCGGATGATACGTAGCAGATACGGCTTTCCTCTTGATTTCCTCTCGTGACCCCTGTTCCGGTCGACGTTGGGAACTTAAGACAAAAATGACAGATCGACACGACTGCTTCAAACTTACACAGAGTCTCGCGTCCCAGTATCGCATTGTAGGAGGAAGTTATTGGTATTACTACGAAATCTATTTTTTCTGATCTTCTTGACCCGGCCTCCCCACCCAGTATGAGATCTAGGGTGACGACGCCCAGGGCCCTCACTCTGTCACCCGCGAAACCCACCAGTGTGGTTTTAGTAGGCCTGAGTGTAGACTGGTCAATCCCCATTTTCTCGAACGCGTCCCAGTATAGTATATCGGCCGAGCTCCCTGTGTCCACGAGAATCCTCTTCACAAGTTTGGTTCCAATCTGAGCATGAATGACTAGTGGGTCAGCGGCTTCGACAGCCCAGGTATCTACCTCCCGTTCGCTGAAAACAAGCGTGTAAGGCTCAGACTGCGATCTCGCGATGCTATAGATTGGCTTTCCCTGAGGCTTGGGCGCGTTGTTAATGAGTCTCTGCTCTCGTTTGCCTAAGGGAATGGGTTCATGGCGGCCTGCGATCGTACCTATATGGCCATCTAAGTGAGGGAAGTTCTGGTGTGGGTGGCGATTGGGACCCTGATTCTGGTTACCTCTCGCGGGGGTTTGCTGCCTTATCTCGTTCTGTGTTCTACCTCCTCCACCTCTTTTTGTACCGCCGCAACCTCCGTCACCATTTCCTCTTTGTGCAGTTAGGACTTTCTGCTCTCTCGGGTGGTGCGGACGCGACCTACATTCCTCTGTAGGGTGAGTATCCACTTTGTGGTACTCACACCACGTGGTTGGCTCGTGACGATCATGACCTCGATCCCCTCTCCCTTCAGCCTCGCGACTGCTATCATGCTTAGCTACAAAATTTTGCGAGTGGAACTGATTCTGATCACGGTTCTGGCCTCTGAACTGCTTTTGACCCTGATTTTGATCTTGAATTTGCAAACCGGGAACTCGCGTGTCAATCTGCTCCTTTCCCTGACTTCCCTGATGGCGCTTGCTACCCCAGTTCTGGTTGTCCCTCTTTTGGCCCTGAGCAGGCTTATTCTGATTGTTTCCTTTCAACGCGGAACTTGAGTGTGCTTCCACGTTAATCTCTGTATACGCTCTTTCGAGCATGCCCTGGTAGTCCAAATCTTTCTTGCGGTACAGGTATTGCTTGAAGGAGCTTCCATCTGTGAGACCGTCTAGGAACGCGACTCGGGCAGTCTTATCATGAAAATCCTCGGCTTCTAAGATCTTTTCCGAGAACCTTCTGACATAACTCTCTAGCGATTCGTTTGGTCCCTGTTTGACTCCTACTACTTCTTGCATAGTCACTTTTCTTTTCCTTGAGGATCCAAAGTGCAACAAGAAACTCCTCTCTAGGTCAGCGAAAAAATGGATGCTCCCTGACGGTTGGTTAAGCATCCAGGTCATGGCGGGACCCGCGAGAGTGCCTGGGAAACCTTTGCACATCGTGGCTTCGTCAGGACACCTTGCGAGCATAGCATACTTGTAGCGTGCTAGGTGTTCGCTAGGATCTTCTTTGCCATTGTATTCTTTGATAATAGGGAATCTGAAATTAGGTAGAGGGACTGACCTGACTATGTGGTCTGCGAAAGCAGTCGGGCCGAACAAGGCTGACGGGTTAACGGGCGGATAGGCCTCGTAAGCTTGCCGTGGACAGTTTGCCTGGTTGTAATAAGGTTCCCCCTCATCCTGGTAGCGAGAAGGTCCTTGCTCGGCACGAATCCCGTGTCCCCTTGTTTCGGTTCTTCCCCTGTAAGACTGGTTCTCTACGTAGCTCACGGGGGCTTGATTCAAATCAAACCTACCAGGGTGACAAGCCCTCTTGCGTCCCTCGACCCTGGTCCTTCGCGACACTGAGATTCTGTCGTCGGGTACGTGCTCAGCACTCTCCTCAGCGACTGGTTGATCTCGCTCGCCCTGATTCTGCTCCTGCTCGCGGGCCTCAGCCCTTGGTTGTTCTTGGTTGCGGCCCCTGCCCGTGCTCTGTCCCAACGTCTGAAGGAACGCGCGATACTGAACCAGTGCGGGCCCTACCAGAACAATCTCTTCCTCAGGCACGCGTGTAAGAGGTGCTCGTGAGCTATTTATCTCTTGTTGTGTTCTCGTCTGGAGAGGGGTGTTGCCGCTTCCCTCGCCCCCAGTGTTCATCCTTAGGCGGTTAAGTATTAGAAATACGCGAATATCTGTAGTGAGCCTTACTTGTGCGAGGAAGTCCCCACGGTCGGCGCCAGTGTTGGAACTCAGAAAACGCAGCTCGCGACACAACACCTCGCGAGTCTGGCCAGCCAACTTGTATACAGCACTTCACCTCGTCTTCTCCCCGTCGTTCAACCTAGTTCTTGACACCTACTATTCCAACGCAACCAAACCAGGAGAGGGTATCTCCGGATTTGGTTCTCCGACGTTCAAATTAGCAAACGTGTAAAAATGAAACTAAGAGGTACACAATTTACTACGAGAGCTAGAGTGGATAGAAAGAAGTAAAGTAATGATTAAGGGAACTTAAGACGCAATTTAAAACGTTTCAAGTTCTTCGTTACCAACAAACCGAACAGCCCTAGAAAACACCCATCGCAGCATTAAAAGCTTAATAGCAACTCCGGGTGTTGGAGCCGGTTCTCGATGGGCTCACGAGGCCCATAGGGAGTTGGGTCAGGCCCATGGAACGCGAGCCGGATCGGCCCAAGAAGTCAGCCCAGAAGAATAAAGCGGCCCATAAACAAGTGAAACCCAATAGCCTACTTTTGTATATATATATGTGTGCGTGTTGTACACGAAGGAAGGGGTAATTTACTAAAGAAAGATAAAAAGGGGGTAGATAACTAAAAAAAGAAGAAAAGAGGAAGGAGGAGAAGAAGGAGAAGAAGATAAGAAGCAGGGGACAAGAAAAAGAGAAGCAGAAGGCGGGAAGGCGGGGCTCAGAGGAAGGGAAGAAATAAAAGAAAGAGAGAAGAGAAGGAAGAAAGGGGGAAAGGGTAACCAGGCACAAAAAAAGAAAGGACAGAAGAAAGAAAGAACAGAGAAAAAGAAAGAGGAGGAAGAAAGACAGAGGCAGAGGAGAAGGAGGCGGGAAGTAAGAGGCGGAGAGGATCTTCGATCTAGACCTCCACGGCAATGGCGGAAATGGAGCCCGCCCGATAGTGGTCGCTCGTCTGAGCCGCGCGACTGACCTCCCGCTTCGAATGGATCACAGGGTAACCACCATGGACGGATCCTCAAACTCGATCGTGAGCCATGCTCGGCATCGCCTCGCTTCGGCCTCGCCTCGGCATGGCACGCGACCCCCGCAGCTCACCTCGCTTGCTTCGCCTCGCTTCGGCCTCGCCTCGGCATGGCACGCGACCCCCGCAGCTCACCTCGCTTGCTTCGCCTCGCTTCGGCCTCGCCTCGGCATGGCACGCGACCCCCGCAGCTCACCTCGCTTGCTTCGCCTCGCTTCGGCCTCGCCTCGGCATGGCACGCGACCCCCGCAGCTCACCTCGCTTGCTTCGCCTCGCTTCGGCCTCGCCTCGGCATGGCACGCGACCCCCGCAGCTCGCCATGCTCGGCATCGCCTCGCTTCGGCCTCGCCTCGGCATGGCACGCGACCCCCGCAGCTCACCTCGCTTGCTTCGCCTCGCTTCGGCCTCGCCTCGGCATGGCACGCGACCCCCGCAGCTCGCCTCGCATGCATCGCCTCGCTTCGGCCTCGCCTCGGCATGGCACGCGACCCCCGCAGCTCGACTCGCTCGCACCGCCTCGCCTCGGCATGACTCGCGTGACTTGCATCGGCTCGCCTCAGCCATTTGCTCATGTAGCCTTTGCTCACGTAACTTGCCTCGGCTTGGACTCGCGTGACTCCTCGCCTCGGCCATGCTCGCGTCCTCGCCATGCATGAACGCTGTTTTTGTGGGACTCCAAGCATGTATAAGAGATTGAGTAAGTTGACATTATGAGTATATATATGACTCGTAAGGTCATTTAATCGAATGAAGCATAGAGCATGAGTTTCACCCTCTTTCGGTAATGTGCAATTACATTCTTAAATCTCCTTTCGGGTATAAAATAATCATTCCAATTCCCTAAGATATCATTTGACAATTATATCATTTAAATAATTACTGACTTGAGCGTCGGAGTGCCTTCCCGGGGAGTACCAGCTCCGGGTTTGGCTTTTGCAGGAACATGGACGTTATTACTTTACAACGAGAGAGAGAGAATAGAGGGACCACCAGAAGAAGTAACGACAAAGACTCGGGAATCCGGAGTGTTGCCGGTTTCCTTTCCGTTGGAACGAGGTTCCAACAAATCCGAGTTCCAACACCGGGAGTTACAAACTAAGTGATGTTCTCCCTAACACCTCAAGGAGAAAGAGATTTTGGAAGATTGAGGTTTTGGCTTACTCCTGTGTTTTCCTTACTCGGGAGAGGGAGACGAAGCGTTTTTCTTTTAGTCGTGATCCCCTCCTCTATCCATTGAGTTGCGTTCTTATACTCTTGTCAGGGGCCCACGCGAGTCAATTACTAATTTGCCCCTTGATACTTAACCTCGTCGGATCCTCCTTCTGGGCTTCGTCTGCTTATGGGCCGCTTTCGTCCTTCTGGGCTGACTGCATGGACCGATCTGGCTCGCGTCCTATGGGCCTAACCCAATTTCTTTTGGGCTTCGCGAGCCCATCGAGAACCGGCTCCAACAGCTACAAGGAAATTCAAACACACGCTAAAAGATCCCAAACATAATAAGCATTGTAGGTTACTCTATGTTCATCTCAGAATTTTCACCAAAAAAAAATGTTCATCTCAGAAAAGGTTACGAGAAACTAAAATTTGAAAAATCAAAAGTTCAAATTAAAAAAATAAAATTTAAACGTCACATGATAGCGTTATTTAATTCGATGTAAAAACATATAATTTTGGCTCAAACAAAATCCCGGTACATTTTTTTGTTGCTAAATAGGTTAATTCGTGCCCGTTCAATTTTCTCTTGTACGAAGTATTTTAGTTAGGTTGAGGAAAATCTAAATACCAGGAATATGAGTGTAAATATTGTTTACTGAAATATCAAATATTCGTAGCTTATGTACCACTCCTAACAATAAATAAACATAATACATATAGCTTATTCACTTTCCTCCTGTTTATACTTCATTGGATTCTTCTATTTCCCCTGTTGAAAGCATCCTTCATATGCATATTTCATGTGGAACACATGATCATTGAGAAAAAATTTATTCTGTTTCTTATCTTTGGAATAGAATCTATCATCTATGAGATCATTACTCAATTGAACAACTTTTTCTTCTATTGCTACTTGTTTCTTGGACCTTTTTAAAAATATATATTCCATCTGTTGAACGGAGCTTGTGTTTGGTTGCGTTGGAGATGTATGATTTTTTTTGTTAGTATTTAAACTTTAAATTTACTTTTTATAGTGATTTATTTCATTTCAGATTAGATAATAAGTCATATATATATATATATATCCAAAAACTTGCATAAAAATGAGAATAGATAGGAAAAACAAACTGCGAGAAATGAGACAATTGTGATAAAAACGACAAAACTAAGTATTTAGTTACTCATGGTCAACTTTATGTTGGGTTATAAACACATAAGGTTTATTAGGGTTGATCTTATGATCTACATTACGTCTAAGTAATACGAACTTCTTACTTTTGTAGTATATATACTACTGTCAGTTAAGCAATACGAACTTGACGAAAGATAATGTATTATGATTTACTATTCTTTATAAATATCAATTTTGTCACACTTAATCAAGATATAATTTTTTTTAATAATATATTTGATATTTAAATATAACCAAACTATAATATATAAGTAACGATTCGTTATATTTTAACATATTTGTGGAGATATCTTTTGTTATTTGGATGTTTGAAGAGGGCAAACAATTGATGGTGCCTATTTTTAATTCACAACGGATGTATAGTGTATATGGAATGCTTTATGCGTGTATATAAGCGGCGATATCCCTAATCCCAGGTAGCATAAATAATTAGGTTGCATGCACCTACAGAACAATCAACTAGAGAACGCGCTAGGTTTTCGGAACTTTCCCGCCTGCTGTTCGTTCAAGTTGCTGGTGTCGCCGCCGCTCTTTCGGCATTCCCAGTAATGACGTCCCCCCAAAACCACCATCCTCCTGACCCTCCCATGTCTGCTGAACCCCATTCCTCCCAGGATATGGAATTAGACCCATCCCCTGCAACCATCATGAAGGATTTCTCAAACCCCCTATTCACACAGAATGGCCCGGGATTGCCAAATCCGTCCACCATGGTTGCTCCCTGCTCTAAGACTCAAGTCTCCAATGCCCACCAAGCCACAACTGGAAACCAGCCTAAGCCTCTTTCCTTCAAAGAAATGGTGCAAATAGGGACTGCGCGCAGAGAAAAACAAACCACCCCAATCCAGTGTTACTCAGGAGAGGCCCGATCTGTATGACACTCATGATGATGATGATTCCGTAGAGTCCCATCCTCCATGTCCCACTGTTTTCCTGACAGCAGCTGAGTTAGAACGTGAAGCAGAGCGGCAAAGTGCCTATATTGGCCCGTGGAACAAAGTTGTCAAAAAATTTCGAAGAAACAAACAGGATTCAAAGAAGTCGACTAATCATGATCCAAGCAAAACTGCAGTTACTAGCTCGGCTGTGAGTGACAAGCCACATCCCAGGATACCTGAAAAGCAGACTCCCTCGACACAACAACCCACGGTTGATGTTGCGACTGAGACTTTACAGGGATCTCGGTTTGCAATTTTTATGAAGGATGATGATGGCAAAGCTTCGAACCAAGCTGAGGAAGTAGCGGCTACTACCAATGCTACATCAGAGAATACTGCAGTAACTACATCTGAGACTACAGTGGCAGAGGCTGAGACGCCAACACACACGCAACTCCGTCGACGGCGACAGTGGTGGTCGCCGCTAATGTCAAAACAGTCATCTCAGAAGCAGCGTCAATTTCGGCGGCAGTTGACCCAAAAGATCTTGGTGCGAGATTAATGGGGAAAACAGATCTTTCGGAGAAAACTGAAATCGTAAGAGAATCTGCGGGGTAGGAGCTGATTCTTGTGAAAGGACTAGTTCTTGTGAAAGCACTACTAGAGCTTCAACCCATTTCTGCAACTGGGTGGAGGAGCTGAATCTGATTGATTTAGGGTTTGAAGGCCCTAAATACACTTGGCCCCATGGTAGATCGATTGACACGTACTCTGCTGCTCGACTTGATAGGGGTCTTTGCTGCGTTGACTGGAGACTACGCTTCCCGGAGGCAACTGTCACTCATCTGTCTGAGCCTTATTCAGATCACCTGCCACTGCTGTTTCGCCTTAATGCTCACGTTCATTGCCCTTTGAACGACCGTCCTTTTCGCTTTCAAGCAGGCTGGATGTCGCATGAGAACTTTACTCCGATTTTAGCCTCACATTGGAACCCATCGGATAATATTTGTGAGGGTCTCTCTGCTTTGTCTCACGATTTGCTTTGCTGGAATCGCAGTGTATTTAGAAATATTTTTCATCGCAAAAGAAAGCTTTGGGCGAGATTAGAAGGTGCCCAGCTCAAACTTGCATCGGCTCCCTCGCAGCGTTTGCTTTTGATTGAACATGACTTGAGAAAGGAACTGGAATTAGTGCTTCACCAAGAGCAGCTTTTGTGGTTTCAGAAATCTAATTTGTCTTTCTTGATTGATGGCGATCGGAATACACGTTTCTTCCACCTCTCAACTATCATTCGGCGTCGCGCTAATAATGTCACAACGCTGCAGAATTCTTTGGGAGAATGGATTACTGATGACGCTGAGATTAAATCACTGGTGCTGCAATTTTTCAGCAGCTTATTCACTGCAGACCCACAGTCCAATACTTTGCCTCTAAATCTGATTTCCTCCTCCTTCCCTATGCTTCCCTCATCGTCTTACTCACTCTTAGAGGAACCTTTCTCGGATTCAGATGTCTGGACTGCATTGAGCCACATGGGTCCTTATAAAGCATCGGGACCGGACGGTTTTCATGTCGCCTTTTATCAACGAAATTGGGGGACGGTCGGACCTGCTGTGACGTCCTCGGTTTTACAGATTGTGAATGACGGAATTCTACCGAGTGGTATTAGTAATGCCTTAATTTCTCTGATTCCCAAATCCGAGTCGCCTTCAACTCCTGCTCAGTTTCGGCCCATTGCGCTGCTCAATGTCATCTTTAAAATTGCGACTAAAATGATTGTGAACCGCCTTAAGCCAATTCTCTCCTACTTGGTTGCACCGACCCAAGCCAGTTTTATCCCAGGACGACAGATCATTGATAATGTCGTTGTGGTCCAAGAAGTTCTACACTCAATGTCTACGTCTGAGGAAGCTCGAGACTGGATGATATTGAAAATCGATCTCGCTAAGGCCTACGATCGAGTGAAATGGGATTTTCTCCAAGAAACTCTGACGAAGGCGCACATTCCTGATCGGCTTATTGACGCCATTATGAAATGTCAGAAAAGCGGTATTATGGAGATTCTTTGGAATGGAGGACGTGTTGGATCCTTTGCTCCTTCCCGGGATGTCCGACAAGGAGACCCTTTGTCTCCGTATTTATTTGTGCTCTGCATGGAAGTTTTGTCGCATATAATTCATGATGCAGTGAGTTCTAACAGTTGCAATCCGGTGACTGTAGGTGGGGTTTCTTTGTCACATCTCTTCTTCGTAGACGACCTGATTTTATTTGCCAAAGCGTCTCCTAGTCAGGCTGATGTAATCAAACAGTGCTTGGATAATTTCTGTATGATCTCGGGAGAGCGTGTGAATCTGGACAAGAGCAGTATTCTCTTTGCTCCCGGTGTTGACGCTCACAGTCAGGCTCAAATCAGCAGCAGGCTTGCAATTCCTATTGTGTCGGACTTTGAGAACTACCTTGGTGTTCCTCTCACCTGTGGTAGAATTACAAAAGATAAGTACGCCTACCTCCTTGATAAAGTCTCAAGTAGGCTGCGGGGTTGGCAAGCTAATACACTATCGGCAGCAGGACGAGTAACCTTGTCTAAGTCTGTGCTTACGAGTCTCCCTATGTATGTAATGCAGGCCACTTTTGTTCCTCGGTCTATCTGCGACTCTGTGGATAAGCTTGTTAGGAACTTTGTTTGGGGCTCAACGACGGAAAAAAGACGTATGCACCTTCTTCCTGGACAACAGCTGCATCGTCCCAATTGTGATGGGGGACTTGGCATTCGAGCAATGAGAACGTCAAACACAGCCTTACTTGCAAAACTGGGTTGGCGAATGATTCAGGACCCGAATGCTCTTTGGAGCCGCATACTTAGAGGCAAGTACTGCAATGGTAGACTTGATATTGACATGTTTCGTAAGCAATCTGGTCAATCACACATGTGGAAAGGTGTCATCCATGGAGCAGAGCTTCTCAGACGTGGATTACAGATGACTGTCGGTAATGGCTTTTCTACTCTTTTTTGGATCCACCCTTGGCTAATTAATTCTCCATTATGTGAAAATGCTATTGCTGAAATTCATGAGCATAACCTGTTCGATACTGTGGCTGAATGTTGGGTTCATGATGGTTGGAATTGGCCCCTGCTTACTTCCCTTCTTCCTCCTAAAATTCTACACTTGCTCTCCTCGGTTCAGCTCTCTCCTGATGAGGAGGCAATGGACAGAATGTACCGGGGACTGGCTGCATCCGGGCTCGCCATTTTGTGTGGTCCCTCTGTCGCCCCAAAAGACTCGGTCTGGAAGCTCATTTGGCGAACACCAATTCAGCAGCGTGCCCGACATTTTCTTTTCCTCGCTGCTCATGGGGTATTCCTCTGCAATGCTACGAGAATGCGACAACATCTTGCTTCTTCGGATGCCTGTCCTCGTTGCGGGGCTTCGGAAACTGAGCCACATTTACTGCCAGACACAATGTGGGAAAGGACTGTGTCATGCTGAGATGAGTGAGATCTATGTGGGGACAAAGTCTGGGAGAGTTATCATATAATTTCTCTTTGTAAATATCTGATTGAGTGACGAGGAAAATAAGAAAGGTCCAATTGTCCTCCCAATGAGTCCATTTAGGCATATGGTTTGCGATTAAATGTAGAGATAGCAACCCTATGGGGAAATATTGTGAAGCATGTATATGAATGCAGCACCCAGCAACTTACCAGAGTAAGCCATCAAAAAACAAAAAACAAAAAACAAAAAACAAAAATGAGACCATCATGCTTAAGCCACTCATTACACAACAGGAAAAAAACAAAGAGGCAAACACGAAAAGCAGATGATTAACAAAACAAATTCAAGGTACCTGGGTTGCAGGCCAACAATCTTATTCAGAGGCCCCTTCTGATTCAGACAAAGGCAAGAGAGTGCAACAGCCAAGCATATGCCCGTTGAGACAAACATAATACTCAATGCAGTCTTCGTAAGCCCCCAGCCTACAGCTGGCACTCTGCGGAATCATTTTGGCTTGCAGCAAACTCCACAATCTTGCTTTGCAGTTAGGGCACATTTCTGTGGGATGAAGCTGAGCATTCTTTTTTATCAGCATCTTACGAACCTTCGACATTGCAAAAGATTTGAAGATTCCCCGAAAAAATCCTATGTCTCCCTCTTCTCCTTGATCCAGATGTTCACAGGGGTCAGATACATACAACACGTCAGTCCGACAATGTGGCAAAAGGAAGCTCCTTCCTGATGTCCTAGAAAAACGGGTTTTGCTGGCAAAATGACCAGGGATGTTTACGTTATTGAATATGCCATCTTTGCTACAGCCTCAACAGTAGATTAAGAGCTTCCCGAGTGCCCTCCAGTTCCCATCAACACTATGACTGCCACTAGATTGTAAATCAAGCATCATTTTTGGTGCTCTTGTCCGACAAAATTCCTTCCATAGTACTGTCTTTGCAAAATCATCAAACCATTTGCAGACACAGGAGAGAGCAGCAATTGCTTTGGGGTTCCAGTTTAGTTGATTAAAAACCAGAAATATTGCATCTTCACATAGATGTCCTTTGGTGCACAAACAGCTCGCGGAGTGTGTACAACGATATTGCTTTGTTAGAATCATCTGCACAACCTATCAATCAAAAGAATAAAAACAAATTAGAGTGGTCCTCATACTGAGAATATGGGCACAACATCTATCTAATAAACTAAGATTATTGATTGGTCACACAAGTCTTAGTGCTACAACAAATATGTTATCAGAATTTGACAAAAACTAGAAACTCGTAAGGGTGCTCTTTGTGATTATTGATAAAATAATGAATTGCCAGAGCCAAAACAAATGCATTGAGCCTCAACAACTAAATTCTTACCAGTATTCTAAAAATTTGTGCCTCAGATGCGCCTAGGTGCTGAAGCGCAACTAAGCAAGGCTCCTCAGCCTAGAAGCTTTGCTTCAACAGGACAACACCTTATAGGCAATGGGAAGTGACATTAAGAAAAGGTTGTTCAATAGACACATTAACAGAACCTTTTAATCCCCTTAGCACAATGCCAACAAAAGCTCGGATAAAAAAAGTTACACACACGTCTGCATCAGAAGTATGGTTTCTGCTTCACCACAAGAGGAAAACGGGGATACTGTAAAAATTAACTTCTACAAATCCTGACATGAAGACAATTTATGAGGAAATCATATACGGAGTATTTCATCATGAAGCATCTTACCACACTAAACAGACTAAAGTGAGGTAAGTGTTTTCGCTTTATGCTTTATGTCTATCAGTAGAGCTACTATCGCCTTTACAGACTTCAAACCCTCAAACACCATTTCTTATGGTAAAGTTGGCGACCAGTATCCAAGCTCACTAAGTGCAGCTTGCGAAATAAAGAAAAGAAAAGTGAGGCTAAAATTTTACTTTTCTTGGATCAAATCAATCTGATGAGTCAGCATATAAGACTGAATGAAATGGCTTTGGAAAAACCTAGACTTTGTGCAAAAACTGATCCGTTTCTTTCTTGAGCTTTGACAAAACATTATGCAGAATCAGGTACAACCGTACAAGGATCCAATTTACTTCAAGAAATGAGTACGCTCCTCCACTTTTTCACGTTTATTGAATTTGATGAGTTAGACAGGATGCATCACTTTACTGCTACAAGATGGAAGCATCTTTGATCAATTTCTATAAATAGAAGCACTAGCCTACGAGGATCAAACTACGAATACACAAAGTACCTCAAAATCTATCTAAGCTTAAAATAAATAATTTCAACACTATCTTTAATCGACTATGGAAGCTAAGCAGATTTATTTTGCTAATCAAGCGATTAACGATGTCAACAAAGACCTTGAGACATACGAAAGAGAAGAAGCAGAATAGGAAACAGATAAGGAGGATAACTACCTCATTGGCGTTGACTATGAGAGTGAAGAACTAGATTCGTCGTCGACCTACAGCCTCGAGCACTAATCTTCCACCACGTTCAATTCAGAGAGAAAAGAGGAAATGGGTTAGGGTTTCCTTCTCTCTTCCTCTGCGCATTTGCCTTTTCTTTTCCCTTTTTTTTTAATTAATTCGCCCTTGAAGTTTCTTTCTTCTGCATCACTCCCTCTAGGCATTATTGAATTCAGAACCTGTAGGCACAGGAAAATTATACAAGTATGATGAGTACAACATCAGTAAATCCTCGGAGTAAACCTTGAACATGTATAACACACAAAGTTAGACCCAAATTCTAACATGCCTTCTATATATGCTTTGGAGTGTGGAAGCTTGACATTCTGATCTCGCTTGGGAACATAACCTTCAATTGCATTTGATGGACCAATCCAGTCCTCCAGAGACACTCCCCCTCCTTTTGTTTCTGTTTTCTCTTGAATTTTCAGTTTAGAAAATCCCATATCTTTATTTTTTCTTATTGCATCTTCCTCCACCAAGTCAAAACTCTGACTCTTAAACAAGCTCAAGATTTCATTGATTCTTAATGTGTTAAATTCAGAGCATCTCTCTGCTGGCAAACTTGCGGAAATTGTACCGCTATCAATGATACAGTTGGAGAACAATACATGTACGTCTCTTGAAGGTCATAAACCTTATGCTCTTTCAATGATATGCGATAACGTCCTTTCCAAGGTCGCTCTGAAGGCAAAGAACTGCCACAAAGAGGATATCCACACATATTGGCAATAGCCCGTTCTGTCACAACATCTTGATAATCACCTTTAGACATCAACGATCCAGCAGCAAATAGTAGATTTTGATCCTTAATTCCTTCCAAGAGAGCAAGTTGCAACTTATAGACAGCATCTTTTACTGTCGTCACTTGATCCTTTGCCATTTATTTTTTCTAACCAGCGCCTCCTGTATAAGAAAATAATTATGCAAACAAGATGCAAAAGAAACAAAAAATAATTCATAAAACCTATCAATTTACATAAAATCTATATTATAACAAATAAGAGCTCAGTGCACAAGATAGATGCAAAACTATGATTTTCTCACATCATCCATATTCAGAAGACTCTGCAAGTAGAAGAGGCGTACTTACGAGGAAGTGGGCAAAGAAGCCACCGGCGATGGCGCGCGCGGGAAAAAGGAACTTGGGGATGAGAATGGAGGGAGAGAGAGAGAGAGAGAGTGGTATGAGTGGGAGAATTCTAGAGCAGGAAGCTGTAGTGATGGCCGGACCGGGTCAAAACCGGAACCGGTAGGAACCGGTTTGGTCACGGTCCGGTTCAGGTTCACGAAAAACGTTTTTCAAAACCGGCGGTTCGAACCGGCGGTTCCGAATAAAAAAACTAAACCGCCGGTTCCAACGGCTAGAAAACTAGTCGTTGCCGGTTAACCGGCGGTCCTAACGGCTTTTTATACAATTAGCCGTTAGGAAATTAAAAAAAAAAAAATTAATTTTTTAATATTAAAATAACCCATATCAAACCCCTATAAATATCATACCATACAATCTTCAAATCACACATCCAACAACAACAATCTCTCTTCTCTTTCTCAAATCTCAATCTTATAATCTCTCAAATTCCATCAACAATCACTCTTAATCTCTTCCTTTTAATTAGCTTTTGTCTTTCAATATTTTATTGTTTTTACATTTTTAATCACATTATTATATTGTTCTAAGTTTTATTGTTTTATTGTTTTATTGTTTTAATTGTTTTAATTGCTTTTAATCATATTATTTAATTGTTCTTAATCATATGGCGGAACATTTTGAATCCCAAGAGAGTGATAATGTCACTTCTCCCACTCCCACTCCCACCTCCCAAGTTAGGTACGGTAGGGGTAGGACCGCTAGGCCTCAAGGGCAAGCTAGCGGTTCGAGGCCGGCTAGGGCCCCTAGGGGGGGAGGTCCGGGAACCAATCCCGGAAACTAACATCTCCTATTTTTGTAAAGTGGTTTACTAACACTACAAGAAAAACCGTTTTTAGCAACGACAAAAGTCGTTGCGATACATATCAAGTCGTTGCAAAAACAGGTTTTGGCAACGACAATTGTCGTTGCTAGGTCGTTGCCGGTAACGCCGTAGTGAAAGGCTATTGCAACGACTTTTTTCGTTGCCAAAACAAACATTTTTCGCAACGACTTTGTTCGTTGCTAATTAGTTGTCGTTGCTAATAACAGTCCGAACTCGTCACATCTTTTGCAACGCTAATGTCGTTGCAATACATGTCAACGTATTGTAACGGCAAATGTCGTTGCAATACATATTAATGTATTAATACCTATTAAAGTATTGCAACGACATTTGTCGTTGCAATACATATCTGATGTTTTCACAACAGTTATTGTCGTCGTTGCGATAGATCATTGCTTTGCAACGACATTACAGTATCCTCTTTGTCAATACCTGTTTCTACCCTTATAATTCACATTCAACCAACCTGTATCCAAAATCATAAACACAATAACTTTGACTATATAACCTTCAAAAACTTGTTCAAATTACAACTTGTACCAAAAACATGTCTAACATTCAAGTATTTAATTTGCCAACTTAGCTACATCCCGAATCATAAAACCAAAATCATTTCATAATATTTGTGTCATCGACAATATCCCAAAATCATCCTTCGACTTCAATGATGGTCTTCAGCCACATTTGGCTGTACTTATATACTCCAAACTAAGGGCGTTTAAACTCAGTATATAGCATAGAAGAGGAGATGCAACAACTCTAAAGGGGGAAATGTTTCCACTCACTCAAAACGAGTGCCATCCATACTCATTACAAGCTCAAATATTTCTTCACATGTGGCGTCAACGATGCCTACAGCCTTCATGGCTCTACTACAACTCCTTGGCTGCATATAAGAATTTTATAGTGAGCAGCAAAGCACAGAACAAAACGGCTCTAGCTGTTAGAAAAACACATTCTGAGTAAAATGGCATACAAGGTAATCCACATCAGAAAGCTCTTCAAAAATCCGAAGCCCTGCATTTTAAAACATAAGTTTGCATCATTTACCACTGGGACATGACGATATATCATAAAATTGCATGCAGAATCACATATGAATTTTGGTTTACCATTTTGACATTGTAGAAGACGCCAATGTTTTCTAGAGAAAGCTTGGTTATTGGCGTTATTATATGAGAAATCGCAATTAATTTCACGTGTCCAGTCAAACACTGCTTCTGGAGGTCCTGCAAATTACAAAAGACGAAGGACCAATGCAGTTCATGAAAAATGCCTCTTGTTTTAAAATAGTCAGATCCACTAACCATTTCCAATAGTTTTTCTTCTTGACAAGTTTGGTGCATCCTCTTCATCTTCTTGTGCACTAGGCCTGGGTATATAGATTATAACTTTCAGATAGCATATTGTTGAAAGGAGTATACTAATCTGAGGACATGTCGTTTTTTATCTTGCTAAAAAAGACTTGCTTGTACAGGCACCACAAATGGTATCAAAGTGTAAAATCTTCTTTTGACACATCAAAATCAGAGATCATTAGAAGACAAAAATTCTATTTCATCGAATACTGACCAAGATATGTCTGTTTTAATTGACAGATGGAACGATGGGAAGAGAAGTGATTAAAGAATCACAGGAAAGAAAAATAAATCTGAATAAAACGTTACTGCCTGGCATATAACAAGGACTTATTTCCTATATGTATATTCTTTTCTACAGATTAACACAAAGCAAAAGTGAAGTCTTGTCATATGTAAACTTTGATCGTCTAAAATTGCCAACCAGGTATAGTAATTTAGCAGTAAGTAACAAGTTTGAATAAATAGAACAAAGTTCAGCAGCCAGCAAAGCACACAGAATTTACTTACGGACTCTCGTGATCTGATGATGAAGCATTTCTCAAGCTGTCAGCTCCAGATTTATATTCAAAGGAGAGATATTTGTTACCATTTGCAACTGGTGAATCCTGATGCTGGAGACATGTAATACAATTAAAGGATCAAAAATATTATGCAGAGGCAACTGAAGTTATTAACTAATAATTCTTATGGTAGCAGAAGTAATAGTAGATAGCAAACCTGGTCAATCACTTGTTCAATCTTCTCTTTCCAAACTAAAGCCTCTTGAATATTAAATGCAGCCATCTAAAGGTAGAGCCAAGAGTAAGTTTTACAGAAGGAAAAAGTTCTCAAAACCATAGGAGGAGACTACATTCAAGTATAGTTTCTGATCAAAATACAAAACACCCTGTGGAAGCTAGAGAAACAGATCTGCAAGATTTTTTATTTGGTTAGAATTTTTAACTATACTATCATAAGCCAATTTTCATACCTCATAGAAAAACTTTAATGGTATGTTTATGGTTGAAAATAATATTTTGTTCTGCAGTTCTACTTAGTTTTTTGGAAGAACAACAGCAGCTTAGCCAAACACACTAGATGTCTAAATCAATCCTACTTGACCCAACCTTGTGACAACAAAAACTTAATACCACAAAACAATATTTCGTTCGTAATTCCATGCTAAAACTGCACAAGTTCATGTGGTTATAATATGATGATCTCAAGCATCCAACAGAACTACAATACTTTTCATCGAATTAAACTGCATAAGTTCATGTGGTTATACCACAAAACAATGCATCTTTCAGATGTAATTATCTTTAGTGAGTTATTGTATAAGTATGCGAATTCAGTGATGTAGTTATACTAATTAAACCGTGAACTATTTTTTCCAGTACATCCATCTTTAAAATCAACTACAGCAGCTGAACTGACAGATTATGATCGTGTTACAGAAAATAAGTTCAGACATTTCAATCCCAATAAAATCAAAAGCAGATGTATATGCAACTAAGGTTCAAATGCTCACATGTCCATGGTGCGTCTTCAAGCCTCGGTCCTCCACCCTACAGTTCCCATCTATGAGCAATGTCTTCACTGGTACTTTCTGCAGTGTGACCAAAGGCAGAGAATCAAGATCCACGGTTCAGATCTACATGTTCGAGTTTTAGTTCCTTAACAGTACTGCAGTTCTTGATGTATTATGAATAAATGTAACCACAAAAAACGTAAAGAACCCTGAGCACCAACACCATTAAAGTGTTACTAAGTGTTACTAGGTGCAGAATAAAATGACTATGACTATACAAACTGATTCACTAAGTGTTACTAAGTGCACTTAGTGAAACAGCAAAACCCCACAGATACTCAAATTAAAAAAAGATGCTACTTCTTAAGTTAATAAATAGTAATGCTCTAGAACAAACCTACTTCTTAATTATCAATTCAACTAAGAAGCAAAACACCAACAGGCAAGGGTTTGGTTTAAGCTTCTAAGAAAAAGATAAAGTTAAGGATACACGGTAGTCCAACTGATTTTCTCAAAATATTTTTCACAGAACTTCAATGTCTCCACTATGTACCAAAAGCACGAGCATCATCTTCCATCAAGTAATATTCTATAGCCATTGTTAATTAAAGGAAAATAATTCCCCAAAAAAATCAGAAGAATTCCATTTTGATCGGTACATTATGAGTTCAAGCATTGATAGTAAATCTCAATTCTTACTACAACAAAATCCCAAATTTTAACCCTAGCAAGAGATGATGTGAGAGTAATTTATGGTTACGATGTAAGAAGAGTCCCATAAGACCTGGAGGCAGGAGCGACCAAAAACGCGAATGGTGGGTCGGGTCCAAGGGATTTGGATGCAAAGTTATGATTTAATTTAAAACAAAATGCCCTTTAATAATACCTATACCTATTATTGATAAACGTAGACTGTTAAGGAAAGAAATTGATTATCCTGTAAATCCCATAGCCCCATCTAGAATCAAGCACGAGTGGAAATGAATCCAGAAGAAAATACAAACCTGATGTCTGATAGAGGAGTAGTGGAGAAATTAGAGGAGACTCCCTCATCCTAGCTCTTAGTCAGTGCAGCCGATACTATATCCGATCCCGCCTCCATCGACGCATAAGCCCTAGCCGCCGAAACTCGAACTCCGCCGCCGATCTCTTCATCATCATCGCTGTCATTTCTTCTTCTGGAGGGTGGGGAGGAAATAGGAGGCGTGTATAAAGAAGAGTGAGGCGTGAGTAAAGAAGAGTGAGGTGACGTCTTTGCTTTAGGGATTCGATTCGGACGGAGATGATGGCGGCGAGGGATGAAAGGTGAGAGATACAACGATGGAGGGTGTGGATGAGGAGACGCAGAGGGAGGAGGACGGAGAGAGCGATTGAGGAGGAAGACAGAGACAAAGGGGATGTTGAGCGGCTAGGGTTTGTACAAAGATTAATCAGGATATAGGATTTTGTCATTAGGTTTTCGCAACGACAAAGTATTCGCCCAAATAATCAACAAGTTCTGCAACGACAATAGTCGTTACTTCAAATATGTAATATATATTGCAACGACAAGTTCCGTTACCTTATTTACATTTTTTTTTTTGCAACGACATTTCCGTTGCAAAAAATGTAAACCAACTATTTCAAGGGAGGGAAAAGAAATTTTTAGGTATTGCTACAACTATAGCAACGATAAATACAAGTCGTTGCTAATAAAATGTTTCGCAACGATAAAATTTCAGTCGTTGCCAAAAGTCGTTGCAATAAATGGTTTTTCTTGTAGTGTAAATTAGAACCCGGTCTCGAGGCCGAGGATTATGATCCCGATCTAATTATTGTTTCTTGTAACTTTTGCGAGGCGACATTCCAATGGAAGAAAAGTGGAGGATATGGAACCCTTCAACGGCACATGGAGCACAAACACGTCGCCGAGATGGGAATGCTAGGGGGACAAACACAAATTTCCGGCGGATTTGCATCTTCTACTAGCGGTAACCCTTTATTTCGTTTTGATCATGAAGCTAATAGTGTAGCATTAGCCGAAGCTATTTGTGTTGATCATTTAGCATTTCGATTTAGTGAAAATGTAGGATTTAATGAGTACATTAAAGATCATACACAACCCGCTTTTACATCCGTATCTAGGAAAGTGATTAAGAAAAACGTAATTAAGGCTTATAAAAGACGCAAGGCCGAATTAGTTTCTTATTTTTCGCAAAATGATATGCATGTTTCTATTTGTAGTGATATATGGAGTGATAATACTCAAACCCATTCTTACATGGGTGTTACATGTCATTTTGTAGATCATCATTTTATAATGCAAAAACGTTTATTGGCATTTAGAGTCTTTGATGATTCACATACCGCACAAAATATTGCTATGATGATTCGTGCAATTTTAGAAGAATATAGACTACTTAATAGAGTTTTTTCAATTGGATTCGACAATGCATCTGCTAACACCGCATCTATTAGAGATTTACAAGAAATGTGTCAACCTTTATTTGGTGGGAAATTTTTTCATATTCGATGTGCTTGTCATATTTTAAACTTATGTGTTCAAGATGGTTTACGTGCTATGAGTTTTCATTTTGAGCCAATTAAGAACGTTATTAAGTATATTTGGGGGCATCCTAAAGTTACAAGAGATTGGATGACCTTTTGTAAAACTAACGGGGTGCACCCAAAACGTTTTTCAAAAGATGTGGGTACCCGATGGAACTCTACTTACATATTACTATGTGAATGTATAGAATATAAACAAGTTTTAACGTCTTTTGTTTCTCAAAACCTTTCTGGCTCTCCTTTCTATTTTAGCGAATCAGGTTGGGATATATGTCAAAGTATTGCAACGTTTTTAAAATGTTTTAGTGATGCAACAAAGAGATTTAGTCATGTTTATACACCAAGTAGTAATGTTTTTGTCTTGGAAGCTTGTAATGTTATGTGTGGTTTAAATGAGGGAGCTAAAATTCCCGGCATTGAGGAATCCGTTGCAAGCATGAGGAGTAAGTGGTTGCTCTACTATAGATATATTCCCGATTGTTTTCTTGTTGCTTGTGTTTTAGATCCTAGACTTAAATTATCCGTTTTACACGCTCTTTTAAATGACTATTATGGATATATTTTAGCCGACGGTGAACTAGAGGATATTTTAGGTATGGTTTCTAGAACTAGAACAAACATTGAAACTTTATTTACTCATTTTTCTTATTCTCCGACTACTTCACAATTACCTCCGGATTCTTCGGGCTCTAGCTTGGGGGCCTTTGGAGCTAAGTATTTTAGTAAAAGACCAAGAGTTACAAACACGAATGCGGAAATTGATAACTATCTTAACACCAACTTTGAGTTTGTTAGTTGTGAAACTTTAGATGTTTTGAAGTGGTGGGAGGATCATAGGAGCATGTTTCCAACGCTTGCGAAGATTGCGGCTCAAGTTCTTGCCGTCCCCGCTTCAACCGTGGCGGTGGAACAAACTTTTAGTGCAGGAGGCAACACTTTAACGAGGAAGGGATCAAATTTGGCACCGGAGTCATTGGAGGCGCAATGTTGTGTTTGCGATTGGAAGAGAGCCGCAATTAGGCAACAACGTAACATTATCGAGTCATCGGAAGACGAGTGGATTGGAGATTCTACTACGATACGCACCGATTCATCCGCCGAAGATTCGACTTAGGTAACGGGTTTTGAAAAAAGGTAAAGAACTACGTGGGCTTTGATTCCTCTAACCCGAGAGGATACGTAGGCAACTTAACAAGTAAGTTACTGTTAAGTGCAAGCCCAATTTTTTTAATTTTTTTGTTCCTTCATATTTAATTTAAAAAACTTTAAAAAATAAAAACATTTTTTTTAATAGCGTTTTTTTATAATCATTTTTTTAAAGTTTTTTAAACATAATTTTTAAACTTAAAAAAAATGACAAAACATTCTTTTTTAATAGCGTTTTTTTATAATCACTTTTTTTAAGTTGTACAAACTCGCCGTTAGCTTGGGCTCAACGGTCCAGAACCGGATTGAACCGGAACCGGACCGGACCGGACCGGGAGCCAACCCTAGGCAGCTGGTCTATTCTAAATAGAGTAGACGAACCAAAAAATCAAACCCACATTTAGGTCGGTTCTGCGTTTACCGGTTCAGTCCGGTCTGAGCCCAACAAACCCACATTTATGACAAGTATATGCTAATGCAAGGTATTTGTGAATGTAGTTAAAGGGATTTTCTCAGGTATTTCAGATATGGGTTGACGTGGTCATCGGCATTTTTTTATGGAATGTGCACTCTTCATGTAAATAAGGTCATTCAAGAATACTAACACTTATTTAAGCAAACTATTTAAGCTATCCAACATTTGTTGACTTTCAGAACGCGCTGCTCACGCGCCCTTAAGCCCTCATAGTCAATCACGTTTACTCAGGCCGCCGGCCGGTCGTCTGGCTATGGCCGCCTCTCCGGGGTGCTCCTCCCCATCAAAGGCCATGGAGATAGACTCGGAAGCAACAAACCAATCCCACGTTCTGAACCCTCTGTTTCAATCGCAGCAAGACCCTGAGTTCCCAGACCTTGCACAGGCTGCTACCATTGTTGCAGGAAAGAAAGTTCCCACTCAACAACGGGTTTCATTTCGGGATGCAGTCACACAATCCTCGGGCACCCAAACTACTACTCCAGCATTGGGTTTAGATGTGCTCCACTCCAGGCCTGAATTGTATGAGACCGATGATGATTCTGATCAAGAAGAGAATGATCCTCATTGTCCTAAGGTAAGGCTCACTGCTGTTGAAAAACGAGACCTCCGTAGACCATGGGTGCGTTCTCTGATCATCCATACCTTTGACAAAGGACCAGGCTATATTCAACTCAAACGAAAACTAAGTCAGAAGTGGTCTTTGAAGGGTGCGTACAACTTGGTCGACATTGGTAACGATCACTACGTCGTTAAGTTCACCAACGAGGATGATGTCAACTTCGTCCTGACTCAAGGACCATGGCTAATTGGGGACAACTATCTCATGATCAGGAGGTGGGTACCGAACTATAACCCATATCAGGCAGACGTTAAGATCCTAATGGCATGGATAAGAATCCCGACAATCAGCATGGAGTATTTCCATGACAGTTTTCTGAGGCGCGTCGGTTCTTTGGTTGGCCACGTGATCAGAATTGACAGAACAACACTCCAGGCTGATCAGGGTCAGTTCGCGAGACTTGCTGTCGAGATTGACTTGGCTAAACCATTAGTATCGAAGTTCAGATTTCGAGGCAAAACTTGGTTTATTCAATATGAAAGTCTGAAGTCACTGTGTTACAATTGTGGTAAGATTGGACATCTAGAAGATGAATGTCCTACTAAGTTCCCAGACAAGCCATCTGGCTCCGGAGCTACTGTCGATCCTAATGCGGAACTAATGGATGCCCATGTCGATGTCCAATGGGGAGAGTTTATGAAACCAAAAAAATTTGTACGAAGGGAGCATACAGTGCGACAACAGCCGGTGAAGCAGTCATCTGAAACCAAGCAACTCCCGAGTCCAGTTGCTACTGCTCCCCTTGCTCAGGACACCAGGGTGTTTGCTACTGTCGACACTGAAAAGAGTACGTCTAAAAAAATACTCACAGGTTCTAGATTTCATCTGTTGCTGCCTGATGAGGAAACAGACCCAGAAATACGAACAACAATTGCTGATGCGATCGCCGACATTGAGAATTGTTTTCCGGGTACCCTAACTCAAGCAACGGCAACGCCGACGATGCCAACCTCCGATTTGCCACAACAGGAAAGTCAATGAGAGAAAATCTCGCAAAAGGATATCTTGCAGAAGGAAGTTTCGCAGCCCCAAATCTCGCAGCCTGAAATCTCGCAGCCTGAAATCTCGCAGAAGGAAGTTTCCCAAACAGATAATCTGCAGAAAGAAATCGCGCAAGATAAGGAGTCTCTCTCAATCCCTTCAATTTTGCCCTCTAATAGATTTCGAACGAAGGAAAAAACAGATTACCTGAATAATGCCAACACAACACTTTCCTACACGCGCAAAAAAGGGAAGGGGTCTCTTATGAATAATCTGATTCAGAAAGAGGCTGACATCAAGAAATCTTACCTCATCCAAGAAATGGCCCAAGCCCAAGCCCAACAATCCATTCCGAAGCAAAACAAGCCCACCAGTAACCCTGTACGTAACCCCATAAGCACGCCTAATATTGTACCCAGCCTGCCAAGACCTCAGCCGCGTAACCTGGTTCAGCCAAGCAAGACAACGGCTTCTGATCATGGCACTGTTAGGAATGCACCAAGGCGTGACCCCGATCCCGGTATTGGAGAAAGTAACGTTTCTGATGTCGGACATCCGAACCGGCCCGTTTCTACCTCACCTTCTACCAGTGGCAAACAACATGAGGGTGGAACTGCTGCCGCTAATAACGGAGACAATGTCGATTCTATGCAGAGTCTCGATGCCCCAACCACTCTGTGATGTTGTCCTCTGTCTCAGAGAAGTTACTGATTTGTTCCCAAGCCGATTCTCTTTGGCATATCAACAATTAATGTTATCAATGGTTGAACTCAACTTACTTGTCTGGAATACTCGTGGGGCTGGCTCGGCCAGATTCCTCGCTTCCCTCAGGGAACTAATCCGCCTTCATCACCCCTCTCTTTTGATCTTGGTCGAAACACATATAAGTGGTTCTCGGGCCGACAAAGTATGCAGAGACATCGGTTTTGATGGAATTATTAAGGTTGACGCACAGGGCTTTGCTGGAGGTATATGGATGCTTTGGAATACTGATATTGTCACTGTTTCTCCTATCTCGATGAATGCTCAGCATATTACTGTCGAGGTTTCCCGTCGATCGGAGGAACCATGGGTGCTCTCGGCGATTTATGCTTCCCCTAACCCATCCACTCGTTTTGATTTGTGGCTAAACTTGGAGACGTTTGCTCCTCTGAATAATCGTCCATGGATTCTCGCTGGTGACTTCAACGCAACTTTGTCTCCGCTTGAGCGCTCATCCTCCTCAGTTGGTTCGACCCGCTCGTCCGAAGTCTTTACGGACTTTGCTAATGGGCTGGATTTGATTGAACTCGGCTTCTCGGGGCCGTCTTATACTTGGTCTACAGGGAAAACAATCGAAAGTTTTCACGGGGCTCGCTTAGACCGTGCTTTATGCTCACCAGATTGGCGACTCCGTTTCCCTGAGGCTAGAGTGCGTCACTTATCCTCCCCTCACTCGGACCATCGTCCAATTCTGGTTCAAATAGATCCTCCATCCTTATCGCCAGTAGCTACTCGGCCTTTCAGATTTCTTGCTGCCTGGCTGACTCGTGATGACTTCGTCAATGTAGTTAAGGAAAATTAGAGCAATGATCTTCCACTGTCTGAATTGTTGCACAAACTCGCCGTCGAACTGCAGATCTGGAACCGCGAAACATTTCGTAATATCTTCAAGCGGAAGAAGCGATTATGGAGGCAGTTAGCTTGGGCTCAACGAGGTGTGGCGGCTAGACCGTCGGCCTTTACGATCAGGAGAGAGTTGAGAATAAAGATTGAGCTTGAGAAAGTGATGGACCAAGAACAACTCCTTTGGTTCGAAAAATCACGGACCAATTTCGTGACAGAGGGGGATCGAAATACTAGGTATTATCACCTCACAACAGTAATAAGACGAAAGAGGAACAAGATCTGTTCTGTGCAGAACGAGACCGGGGATTGGATTTCAGAAATTGAACCGTTACAGCAGCTGGTTCGCGCCTATTTTGAGTCTTTATTCTGCTGATCATTCTGCTTTGCCGAGTATCACGACCTCAGTCTCCTTCCCGCCTATTTCAGAAACGGAAAAACAGAGCTTGGGCAATCAGTTCACAGGGCAGGAGATCTGGTATGCTATACGTGAGATGAACCCCTACAAATCCCCGGGTCCCGATGGCTTCCATGCTATCTTTTATCAGAAAAACTGGGATATTGTCGGCCCTAAAGTGGTCGAAGAACTGACACTACTGCTGAACGATGGCGTCTATGCGAGTGGCTTGGGTGACTCCTTGATGGTACTCCTGCGCAAGATAGACGACCCGACAAGCCCTGCTCACCTTCGACCCATTTCACTCCTCAATGCGGTCTTTAAAGCAGCGACGAAGGCCATTGTTAACCGATTAAAACCAGTTCTTCCTGCATTGGTTTCTCCTTCTCAGGCGGCTTTCATCCCGGGCCGTCAGATAATTGATAATGTAGTTGTCGTTCAGGAGGCTCTCCACTCGCTTAATGCTACTGCAGCAAACAAATGGATGATTCTCAAAATTGATCTCGCAAAGGCCTACGATCGCGTCCGGTGGGACTTCTTGAAACAGGTTCTTGTGCAGGCCGGGTTACCGAATCACCTCGTTGATGTTATCATGACTTGTCAGACGATGGGATCCACCAATGTTCTATGGAATGGATCAAAAGCTGGCTCGTTTAAAGCTACTAGAGGCATCCGTCAGGGTAACCCGCAGTCTCCTTATTTCTTCGTTCTCTGCATGGAGAAACTTTCTCATCTGATCCAAACTGCTGTTGATGTTGGGCAATGGGAACCGATTAGTGTAGGGACTGTTCAGATTTCTCATCTTTTCTTCGCAGACGACCTTGTTTTGTTTGCGAGAGGAGATGCGAGAAACGCTTTAGTCATCAAGGAATGCCTGCAGTCGTTCTGTAACATGTCCGGTGAACAGGTGAACTACCAAAAAAGCAGCATATTATTCTCTAAATCAGTAGATGTGCAGATGCAGCAGGTCGTAAGCAATCTTCTTGCTATTCCTATCTCCGACGATTTCGGAACCTACCTAGGAGTCCCGGCTGCCATTGGTCGTATGACAAAGGACCGTTACAGATTTCTGCTTGACAAGATGATGTCTCGACTGAATGGTTGGAAAGCAAAGACTCTCTCCCTCGCCGGTCGGGTCACGCTAGCTAACTTTGTCCTGACAAGCATCCCACTCTACACGATGCAAGCTAGTTTCATCCCGAGGGGTATTTGTGACTCCATGGACACCATGATCAGAGGATTTGTATGGGGTTCTACTGCTGAACGTCGTCGCATCCACCCGCTTAATAAGGATATTATCAGCAGGCCTAAAGACGAGGGTGGACTTGGGATCCGTCCTATGAGGGATATGAATTCAGCCTTGCTTGCAAAACTGAGCTGGAGAACACTACACGAACCTACGACTCTTTGGTCTAGAATCATTCGTGGCAAGTATTGTCAAAGTCGTCTGGACAGGGATATGTTTACTTCAAAGAAGGGAGATTCTAGACAGTGGACATGAATATGTCATGGGGCCGAGACTCTGACCAAGGGCCTACGCTCGTCCATAGGAAATGGGAGGACCACGTTGTTCTGGACGCATTCTTGGCTTGATGATAGACCTTTGGCTGATTTTGTGTCGACTGCACTTCCGGAGGATATTGCTACTGCTACAGTTCAGGAAATGTGGACACCAGGAGGGTGGAGATGGGATATCCTCAATACATATCTCCCGCCTTCCATATGCCACAAAATTGCAAGCCATAGAGTTTATCCGGAAGATTCCGCTCACGACAGACTCTACTGGAGCTGTAACTCTTCAGGCATTTTCACGGCAAAGTCAGCACTAAAATTACTGCGTTCTCCCATGCCTAATGATTCTCTGCCTATCTGGAAGAAAATTTGGAAATTGCCTGTGCAACAGCGAGCAAGACAGTTTCTATATATGGTTGCCAATGAGGGAGTTTTATGCAATGCGGAAAGGGTTCGTAGGCACATTGCCTCGGATCCGAAGTGTTGTCGTTGCAATCAGGATGAGACGCTCCTTCACTCCCTCCGGGACTGCGCAACAATCAAGAATATTTGGTTGGCTCTAGCAGGGAATGATATTACCGCAGAATTTTGGTCTGCGTCATCTCCTCTTCTGTGGATCAGTGACAATCTTAATAAGTCCCTACATTGGGCTACTCAGTTTGCAATCATGCTATGGTTCACCTGGAAAACAAGAAATATGCTGGTCTTCGAAGGGATTGATAGCCATCTTCGTCTTTCGGCGACTGTTGTTTCTCAGGTCCTTGCCTTTCAAGCTGCTCATTCCCACCTAAGCCGAGCAGTTTCTGCCCCTTCTGTGAACACTACCGCAGACAGGAGCAATTGCTGGACAAGACCGCCGTCGGGATGGCTGAAACTCAATACCGATGGCGCCTGCAGAGGTAATCCGGGTGAGTCGGGAGGTGGAGGCATATTCAGGGACAGTACAGGAGCCTTCATTAGTGCCTACTCGTTTAAAGGAGGTTATGGGGATGCACTTAAGGCTGAACTCCAAGCTATTCATCAAGGCCACATTGCTGCTACTGATCTTGACCACTCGAAGTTGATCATCGAGACCGATTCCCTTGAAGCCTGCACTCTTCTCCAAACCAGGAACCTCATGACACACAAAGATTTCTACCTAATTCAGTCCTGCTGGAACCTAATCGATGGCCATGTCGGCGACTTTCGTCTTCAACACACAAGGCGACACAACAATGAAGTTGCTCATACACTTGCTCAGCTCTCCTTTTCTACTTCCTGTCAATTTGTTTCTTTTGCTGTGCCTCCTGATTTAATTTCTGCTTCTTTGGATTTGGACTTAATTGCCTCAGACTAAGGCCCCCTGTTTTAATAAAACATCAGCAGGCTGCCTGCTTTCAGACCAAAAAAAACACTTATTTAAGCATTTTATTTATGGATTTTGATTTATAAGCATTGAAATCAATAGAGTTGTTTTCACATGTACTTGAGAACAGAGACCCCAAAAGCAATGCCAACGAAAGTGGCGATGCAGATACCAAATATGCCGACGAGAACTCCAGGGACGACAAGCGAGTCCCATCCTTGTGCTTTGGCCATACTACAAGCTGTTGTTGGACCTCCAACATTAGCATTTGAAGCTAGCACCACCATTTTCAAATCCAACCTGAAAACTCGCCCTAATCCAAGAGCAACAATTAGATGAACCGACACTTGCACGAAAGCAAAGACGAAAATACTCGGGGCAGTATTGATCACATTCCAGATGCTTCCGCTTGCACCGATTACTGCAAAAAATATCTGTTTGGTGCATCCAACAAACTAGTTAAGGAAGATTAAGCACACCGAAAACAATATATAAAAACGGTCATCGAATGAAGTTGATACCTGCATTAGGACTAACGAGAGAGATTCAGCAGATGGTGCAAGATAAGAGAATATTTTGGGAAATGTAGTTGCTAGAATGATGACTATAGCTGTAACTCCAGGAAGAATACCGCCTCGGATATTATACAGCTGTGTTATATATGTTGCACATTTGCATATTGCAAAGGCTACTGCAATGGAAGTAGCAGTTTGTAGCACTGTTGTCTTGTTTTCGGGATGGTGTTCTCTACTCGATGCAGCATCTGATGATGGAAACCGAATAATTAAGGGTAAAAAACAGCACAGAGCAGAAACCTTGGCTCATATAACGGTGATATACTAAGAATTCAATATAATCCAGCAAACTGATTTTTTCTTTAAAAATGTTTATACTAAAAGTCTTGTGGTTCAAGAACTATACAAGAAGAGAGAGCGATTGTGATAATTATGCATCATTCATGCCAGCACTTCGATACGAAAACTACAAATGCTGATATATTGGAAAGAGGTCAAGGAAGAAGAAATGAATGCAGAATCTTTGGCTCATAATATCGCCTAACTTGCCACAAAAGAAACGTACCAGTAGATTTTGAATCCTCTTGGGGTACTCTAGAAGCTAATGCAAACAGGACCATAAAATAAGTAGCACATATAACATTATCAGCAGCAACACCAGCAGCCATAATGGATGGAGAAATCCCAAGTGATTCTGAGATTGCAATATAATTCACAGCTGCAGGAAATCAACATCCAAAAAACACGAAATCAACACTAATATTAAAGATGGAGGCAATTCTCAACTAATCATTTGAGTAAGGTTCTTCTTCACTGAAAACAAATGCTATTTAAACAAATAAGCATTTTCCATATGCATCAATTTCAAATACTATCAAGCAAGAAGCCTAATCAAATGTTATGAGTAATTCTGGCTTCATCAATTTTCAACCAAATAAAATCAAGTGTAAATCCTTGTATTACGAAATGTCATATTGAATTGAAGGAAATATGATAGTTCCAAAGCTTACTTCCTCCAATGTAACTACCCATAAGAGCAGCGGCTATTTTCCAACTATCTTGACCAAGAGACCGCATAGGCACCAGAAAATAAGCTACCACTGTTCCAACCATAGTAGCCACTGAAATGCATAAAGACATTACCAAAAAAATCAAATAAACTCAATACTAATTTCATGATGATTGTCAGTCAATCAATCAAGCTATAATAATCCTAATCGAACCACATCGACAAAATTGAAGAGAATATCTTATTGATTGTACAGAAAAACTTGAAAGGCTTAATTTAACCTGACCCAAGCAAGAATGCTAAGAAAAGCTTTCCAGTGACTCGAATAACTCTATGCAAATTGGCTCTGAACAATAGCAGGGGAACAGTTACAGGTAGCAAGAAACTGAAGACGAGGGAATAGGCCGGAGCTTCAAATGGAAGTATCCCTACATTACTTGCTGCTAATCCAACCAAAATAGTAATTAGTGCTGGACTCATCATGCTTCCGATTTTGGTCTTCTCTGACCTTCAATCCACAAACACAACATATTCTTAGCCTCAATTTTGAAGATGCTTAGCGACATTCTGCCTGGGTGAATATTACCAGAGTCCGAAAGCGGCGATGGTGAGGAGAGTAGACCAGGTGCCCCAATTATCTTGAGGAGAAATTAGAGAGGCGTTGAATCGAATTTGAGACCTAACAACGAAAGATCGTCGCACATTGGAGTTAGGAGAAACACGAGAGGTTAGAAATGAAAGTTGATGGCGGCGATGGAGAATCGGAAGTGGTAAGAGAGAGAAGGTAGCAGATGGAGCGAGAAGAAATCTGGATGAAGAAGCGAGAGGCGTGAGCGGCCATGGAGGAGAGAACGCCATAACTGAGTGAGGGTGATGAACTGACTAGCTGAGCATGTTGCTGTTGTTGATGGAATCTGAATAATTGGTGAATCTTCGGTCCGAGGATTCAAGAATTCTGATCCGGTTAACCGAGATAAAAAAAAACTGAGCGTCAACCGAGGTAATTCAGACTTCAGAGTAATGCAGATTCCAAATGTGGTTTCTTATCATTTGCTCTTACTCTTTTATAGTCTTATGACATAGAATAGCAACATATTATTGTTTCAAGGAAGCCATCATTCCAATTTTGTGATTTCTTTCTTTGTAATGTTATCAAGTTGTTAGATGAATACTCTAAAATTTTTATTAAATGATGCAACTTTTTATGGATGTGATAGTAAACATAGAGACGTTTGTCTCCAAATAGTGAAACAAACCAAAAATCTCAGACTGTAATCAACAAATTCAAGAACCCTAGAATTTGGGGAAAAAACAAATCAAAGTGCAGAAGGAACTGCAAAAGACCAATCGATCTGAATCTAAGTTTGGAAGAACGAGAACCATTTCTATGCCTCTGATACCATGTTTGTATTTATCAATGGAGGGATGAATCATGGAGTGAAGAAGGAAGAAATTTAATTGAATAAAAAACTGAGTTTCTGTTGTAACAGAATACAAGTAGTTATAGGCTTTGCCTATTCTATAAGTGACTATTGAGGCATTGAGGCATTTTACTAACAATATATTCCTATAAGAATGAAACATTTTTAATACAAATGAATGAAAACTTAAATAAATTTTAGGTAGTGCTAATATAACTGACTATTTTGATAAAATAAAAAGCAAAATTCTCAATTTTTTTAATGAAATATGTCAGCACAACACATGGATTTGTAAGCAAAATAAAACCTACATGCAACAAGAAGAAATAAGGTCATAACTCATTAAGATCAGAAAGATCATGCCCTACATGTAGTCATGGACCGACCACACATAGAGAGTGATAGACTGATAGGAATATAGGATTAGGAGCCATATAAGTTCATCACATAAGCTGATAAGTGGCCCTTTACATATAACATATATATCTACAATATAGTAAATACAAGACAATATTTGTCCCAACAACTAATTCCAGACATTATAAAACCAATAACTTCATTCAAAGATCCTAAATAGCCTCCCCGTTTTATTCAGAGTTATAGCCATAGCTTTATTCAAAAAATCCTAGAAGCCTTCTAAATCTTATCTTCCATGATTGATCAGAGAGGGTGCATATTTTCAAATACCTGGTTCCACGCGTTCAGAGCCCTCACATGAACTGGAGAACTTTAGTCCCAAAAGCGAGGCCTAAGAAAGTTGCAATCGAAATCCCAAATATTCCTGCTAGAATACCAGGAACGATTAGAGACTTCCACCCTTTGGCAGTCGCCATTCCACAAGCCGTGGTGGGCCCCCCGACATTTGCATTTGATGCCAACAGCAACTGTCTCAATTCAATACCAAATAGCTTTCCAACTCCAAGAATTATTGCAAGATGAACGGCAATTTGAACGAGAGCAAATAGAAATATGCTTGGTGCAGTTTTCATCACGTTCTGTATGCTCCCACTTGCACCCACAACAGCAAAGAACACCTGTTTTTCAAGAGGAATTTAAAAAACTCTAATAAGGACCCTTCATGTAATTTGATAATATGAATTATATAGCTTAGTTAGTAGATAACAGAAAGTCACTATAACGCTATAATGACATCATTAGTGGAGATTCAAAGCTTAGCTCATTCATCAATGGAGTCTAAATTCTTTAGCTTCTTCCTCTTCTATTTTGATTCGACGGTTGATGATTCACAGATACCATACACTCTAAGCCCGTAAAAACGCCAATAATTATACCCTGCCATGTGCAGTTTCCTGAATCTTCACCGACTACAAAGCCTACTGATTACTGAATGCTTTATACTCATTCAAATTTGCTTTATTTTTCTCTTTTCAGACATAAGTATATCCTTTCTTATGAATGAAAGAAGAGCATAAAACTGATGAGATTCAGTTGGAATAAGAAAAATTACCTGCATGAGAATTAGAGCCATAGCCTCACCAGCAGGCGCCAAGGAGTTAAACTGTGTTGGAAGTATCGTTGCTAAGAAAACTACAATTGCAGTAATTATCGGGAGGCTACCACCCTGAAGTCCAAAATATTTAGTCAGATAATTTCCAGCCTTGCAGATAGCAAATGAAACAGCAAGAGCTACAGCTGTTTGTAGCACAGAGATTTTGTTCTCGGAATTAGATTCCAACTCCTCAACACCATCTGCATAAGACTACGCTTAATTAGAATGGTAAAACATTTTGGCCTTGGTAAGAGACCTAATAATTTAAAAACTGTCATACCAACATCTGAAACTCCATCCTCAGCAGGAATTTTTGAAGCTAATGCAAATAAAGTCGTGAAATATACAGCACATATAACATTATCAGCAGCTAGGCCTGCAGCTAAAACTGAGGGAGTAACACGAAGAGCTTCTGAAACTGCAACATAGTTGACGGCTGCATAAATGTAAGATCGCACAGTTTAGATTAAACCAGTACCTCATAGATATTAAGTGTATATCAACTTTAAAGCTTGAACAGCAGAATCTCAACCAGGAACAAAATCATCAAAGCATACATGGATCTTATTCAGAGGCCAAAAACATATGCGGTTAACGAACCATCAATATCTTTATTGTGAATTTCAAACCCTTTTAAACAAATTGATATATCCATCTAATCTATATCAGACAGGAATAGTAATTACCGCCACCAATATGTCTTCCCATGAGGGCTGCTGCTATCTTCCAACCGTCTGGACCAAGAGAGCGCATTGGCACCAAAAAGAAGGCTACCACTGTTCCAATAGTGGTAGCAACTAAAACATAAAGAAGAACATCAAATATAAGAGAAGCACTTATACAGAACCCAGTCACCAGTTGTATAACATTTTCCAGTTTCAGTTATTCATAAAGTTAGGCACATGTAATTAAGTACGATTAAATCTTTTAAGCTCATTTACACTC
Source organism: Oxyria digyna (assembly GCA_029168935.1). NCBI lineage: Eukaryota > Viridiplantae > Streptophyta > Magnoliopsida > Caryophyllales > Polygonaceae > Oxyria > Oxyria digyna. Next base: position 7,279,108 of record JAPVLV010000010.1, on the reverse strand, counting down.
ATATCACACCACTTCACAGGTAAAATAAAATCAGCGGAATGGAAATGGTTTCTTAACTACACTGAATGGATCAATTACACCTATAAAGTATAGTCTAAGCAGCCAGATCTGGCTGCACGGTATTAATACTTCACCTTCTATTCTACTAACATAAACTTATTAATACTTGGAAGATATACGAGCAAGCAGACATATTGAATAAATAGAGTAAAAGAAGTTCCAAATCAAGAATCATGTCAACTATGCTACCTGCTCCAATCAAGAATGCAAACAGCAACGTCCCAGTTGACTGGATTACACGTCGCATATCAGCTCTAAACAAGAGCAGTGGCACAGCTAATGGGAGCAGATACTCAAACACAACAGAATAAGCCGGCGCTTCACATGAAATAATCCCCAAATTACTCAATGCAAGTGCAACCAATATGCTGACCAATGCACCACTTAAGGTACTCCCTATCTTGGTCTTCTCGGACCTTCAAGGAAAATAATTCTTCAAATTATATAGTGAAAAACACTGAAACCAGAACCTGTAACAGACTCTTTTCCCTTGAGATATGTACGATGAAATCGAACTCTAATTAAGTAAGATTTGCTAAAACGAATCGAAATTCTTTCATATTGAGGAGTGTGAGAGAGAGAGAGAGAACCAGAGGCCGAAAGCGCCGCAGGAGAAGAGAGCGGTCCAGGTGCCCCATTGATCCGAGGGAGGAATGATCGGAAAGGTAAGCTGCGACTTCACAGCGACGGATCTTAACGGAGTTGTTCTCTGCTCCGGTAGGGCTACGAAACGGCTCTCGCGCTTCTCCTGATGAAACTGCAACGCATATGGATTCAGGTGCGGAATCGGAGGGGAGCGGACGCGAGGAGAGAGAAGTGATCGACGAGCGGAAGCGTATGGTGACGGCTGACGCTGAAGTGAGAGTAGCGGGGATAATGTGAGCGCCATTGACGGCCGGAAAGCGAAGGTGGAGGAGAAGGCAAGTCAACACAGGTGAGAGTCAGCGTCAGCGATCGAAGTCGTGACGAAATTGAGATGCTCGGCTTTTACAAACAAGACTTTTTGCTTCTGCTGATTTCCGGGTTAAACTATACAGTAAATTGGATCAAACTATTACTTGAACATATCCCTTTTATTTAATCTAGATAAATTCGTCGTAATAAAAAGTTATTTTAATTGAGACTTGCTTTGTGCACGCCCCATTATGATCTTGTATCACCGCTCCATAGCCCGTCCCACTTGGGTCCAAGATAGCCGTACCCACATTGAGCTTGACAACTCCTCTAGTCGACGACTTCTATTTAATTCGGGTCTTCTTTTTTGATGCGGTGGGGCTAGTAGGAGAACTGTCTTTCTGTTCAGTAGCAACTAGCAAGTGTCGAGTTCTCCTCAATAACCGCTTGATCTGTTTTAATGACTCCCTCGAACACTCATTGATTTCGCCTATTCCAGAGACTCCATAGCACAATGAGGAACAACTCGAATTCATTTCGACGTCAGTTTTTGTCCCATTCCATCAATCCAATCAATTCTTTCTTCCATTCGAAAGTCCACATCGATATTAAGTTGGTCCCAAACAACCCTGCTATGCTTGCAATCCCGACATACATGCACATCAGTTTCAGGGACTTCTTCGCAGCATGGACATAGACTCAAATGGGTATCGATACGGTGAGCCAATCGATCCTTTGAAGGGAGGGATCTAATACAGATTGTCCAGGCATAGAGCTTGATTTGAGGGGTTACCTTTGCAGACCAGATCTTGCTCCAGACAGCAACATTAATACCCTCTTGCACTTGTGATCTCTTTGGGTTTATCCGGGCGATTGATGAGATGGTAGGCACTCTTCACTCTATATTCAACATACTTGTTAGGAAGTAGGGAACCATATTCGTTTATCAGCAGAATGGTTGACACTCAAAGCAATGGCTTTTCTGGAGGCATTCTCATCAATCCAAGGCTCCTTCCAGATATTGATTGTTGCTCCATCTCCTACTTGCCAATCCATCCCTTTTTCAAGCACAAAAGTAACTTCTTTTATAAGACCGAGATACGTGCATGATAAAATGATATTTTATCGAAAAAATTTCGGGAAACCATCAGTTTTTGGGCGTGAACAAAGTTATGAATGTTTGGGGGTGAACAAAGTCATGAAATTACGGTAGTCGACCTCATGAAATGCAGCCACATAAGGTAGTCGACCTCATGTTAGAAGTTAAGCCAGGTCATATTTGATATGTATAGTAGAAGAAGTCGTACCAAGAATAGCAAATTACAAGTACTCCTAAATGTAAGATACGACATCAACATTTTCATCTTAAGCAAATAATACAAGAGGCTTATGACGTGCAATCACTTTGCTTCTGTTTCTTCCCTTTGTTTCCCTCCTCTTCCAGTGTTCTCAATTTGTTTTTGATGGCAGCAATTTTTGCACTTCGACTTGTTTGCCCTGAATCACCATTAAAACTTGTCGGTTTACGGGGAGTATTAGTGGTGGTCTTAGCCTTGTTTTCTGTGGCTGTTTCAGCTTGAGATTTCTCGCTTGCTAGACGCACAACCAACGGACGACCACATGCTATTCTCCCATGCATCTTCTCCTTAGCCTCACTAGCTTCCTGCATTCTTACTTCAATGAGAATACTAGTTAGGGCCGTATTAGACTGCTTAATTAGGCAATTAACATAAGGAAATGCCTTTAGCTTCAAATAGTTTTATCCATGGATGAACCTAACACAAAGGTAGAAATGTGTTCAGATAAACCAGTTATAGTGTTCATATGATAGAATAAAAAAGTTCCTTTAGTTAAAAAGAATTTTTTTAGACATGTGTATATTTTATTAAAAAAAGTGTGAGTAATGGTAAACAATTAAAAAAATTATTATACGTTTATCAAACTTATAAAAATTAGTTTTGGAAAAAAGTGTATAAAAAATAAATACGGTGTGCCAAACAATGCCTGCTCTATTCTTACCAGCAAAGTGTCAATCACGGATTTTGCTTACTATATTGTAAGCAAAAGCTTACCTCTTCGGAGCTGAACTGAATAAAGGCATAACCACGGGGTTCTCCTCGTCTGGGTCCGCGAGTATGGCATAGAAAGTCTTCTGATTCAATCTTTCCATATGGTGAGAACAGTTTGATTAAAGTCGCCCTATTGACAAAGAGATAAAGGGCATTTTCAGATTAATGAAGTTCCAAAATGAAGAAGCCTATAGTTCACCTCAAAAAGTTGAAAGCTTCCTTACTCTGATATCCTGTGATCAATGTTACCAATGTAAAGCCTCTTTTCACAACTTTCTTCTCTTGCCACGTTGGGACCCTGCATTTGATGCAAGAATAAAAGTTCTGTCATAATTACTCTCATATTCTCCACCAATCAGAATTTTTTGAACGGCCAGATGTTAATGCATACTTCTGTTCTTTACATGGTTTGTGCAACTAGAGTCAAAACAACAAAATTAGAATCCCTCCTTTTGGAGATAAACTAGTGATCGTCTCGTACCACGTACGGGTAATAATGTGGTACGGGTAATAAAACGATAATAATACGAGTAATGAAACGATTATTATATAACTAATAAATTAAAAAGTATATTATACAATAATTGACTATCTATATCAGACAAAATTAGACGTTCCCTAAACGTACATGTAGACCAAATTTGGCTAGTACGTGTACATAGCAATTGAACTTGGTCTGCTGAAACTTGACCAGTATGTAATACAGTATATTGTACCAAGATTTTGCATCAAATTAACTGATTCTTGGATCTGTTCTTGAAGATTTCTGGGTTTTTTTAGAAACTTTTCATGCAAGGCTATGGAGGAAACTTGAGCAAAGCTTATTCCAAGGCAAATATGCTTGTTGGTGAGGTTGTTGGCAACATTAGAATCGTTGCTGCGTTTTGTACGCTGAAGAGCTTGTTGAACCGTTTCTCAGTTCTTAATCTTCTCATCCTTTGGCCTGGCCTTGTGGTATGAATTTGCTCCGAGCTTCATCCCCTCATTTGTGCAGGTTGATTTTTTTTGTGAAAGATATTTTGGTTTTTTGATAATGGATTTTGATGGGTGAGCTAATGGATTTATATCTTAGTGTTTGAGATAGTGGGATAGTGGGATAGAATTTGTATAGGTCATGGGCAAAAATGTTAATTAGTGGAGTAAGTGGTTTAACATTGTGGGTGAGTGGGTTTTATTAAATGAAAAATTATGAAAAATAATTACACATGTCTTCACTCAAATTATGCCAAGTGACGCAATTTTTTGTGAAGACATGGCTTCAAGTTTAACATTATATAGTAGATTGCTATAAGAATCATGAATAACTCTGATCCGTCACCTACAGCTAGCCTTTTAGATATTCAAACATTAGACATGTTACAAAATAAAGTTACACATAGAAATAGATAACTATATATATGTATGCAAGTATTTAACTAAAATGTTTCAACCCGAAAAAAGTACTTACTGAAACATAGAAAAATATTGCAATTACCATGATAACGGATTGGAAACAGCCAAGTAGGTTTGTGTTGCCAAAAAATCACTTTCCACCAACACAAAACACTTCTATGATTGAGACAAACTGTGGTCTTGCATACCCTAGAGAAAGAAAATTAATTTCAGAATAATTTGACATTAAAAACTCTAATTCTTTACTCATGGTAACAAAACATGGAGATGTTAAAAAGACAATGGATAAATAAAAAATATACCAAAACAGAAGAAAAAAAGTTTCATCAGATTACTATAAAGAGAACGGATGGGGGAATACCACTACCAGTAGTTGAAACATTAAATGCATACAAAATACAGTTTCAACTTCCAAGCAAATGCTTTACTATGAACAAAGAGTATTGTAACATCTGAGGACTCCTCTAGTAAAAAAGGTTATCAACTATAGTAAGATTTTTTAAAATATATTTAATTGGAGAAAATAGTGGGAATTATATTTTGTTTGAGCCTATAATGGAAATGGTATAGAAACTCAATTTCCTCTTAAAACTAATGTGCATGAGCTTTCATTTGGTGGCAGAGTTCAAGAGATTGTGAGAATGTTAAAGAACCAAATGTGTAAATCGACCCCGCTCAGGGATGAGAGGCTAAGCCAAGTAAAATATATACATTTTTCTTTGCTCAAAGCTGGATTACAGAAGTTGCTACCAGCAAGTAAAATTATAGATCCAGTGGTGTGGAGCACCTCATCCAGTTAAATTATAGATCTTGTGAAGCCTCTCATCGAGCTTTGAGCAAAGAAAAATGTATATATTTTAGCTGACAGAGCCTTTCATCCCTGAGCGGGGTCGGTTTAGATATTGGTTCTTCAACATTATCACAGATTCTTGATCTCCTTCCACCAAATTAAGCAAACTTATGTACATTAGTTATTAAAGGGAGTTGGGTTTCTATACCATTTCCATTATAGGCTCAAACTAAATATTCCTCACCCTATTTTCTCCAATTATTTGGCCTTTTAGGATCCAGATAGAATATTCTTTCTAAGCTGTAAGGCTTTCATTCAGAGTACTCATACCATTGGTAACCTCTGCAAGAAATGGTATATACTTGTAGTTGACAGTTCATAAAGATTCTTCGTAAAAAAAATAGCTTTTTATTGCAATGTCACAAAACAATTAGTGAAATTTCTACATATGCAAGTAGGTGCAAGTGCAACATCAAAACACAGTACACACTATAATAAAATATAGGAAAATATAAAAAGCAAATTGGAGAAGAAGTTGTTTCACTGATGTTATGCAAAGATCTATGCATGCTTGCTATTTGTAATAATATCTACTGCAAAGATTGTCAATTTTCTTGGATATATATCGTTTTAAACTACCTTCGATTTTTTTAAAAAGTATCTCTAACCTTCACCTCCTATTGATCTTTTTGATCAAAATCATAAATGAACATGGCACGTATTAAGAAAAGAATACCTAAAAACAGGTCACTGAAATGATTTCTTCTCCTTAAAAATCAATTTTGTTGTCAGTTGTCACACATGAATTCCAGAAGTTGGAGTAAATTGACATGACAACTGATAACACTTGTTTTCACTAAACTACTACCTGAAACTGAAAGCATACAAAACAAATGATTGACTGCAAGATATCTTGTGCTCCTAGGTTAAATGGACTACGGAGTATTTGCTACAGCTACAATAAAATTATACAAGAAACAATTTAAATCACCACTATAGAAAGTTTACCCAAATCTATAAGCACCATTTGCATGGTTTAAACACAGAGTTAGGTAATTAACATGATCCGAAGAAAGGGTTAAGGTTGTTCTTAAACATGTTGTTTGGTTAGTTGTTAGAAATCATTTGTTAGGGACACCTTCACCCAAATCTGTCATCTTTCGCTCATTGAGACCTAGATATGTTACCAAACGGGCAGTTTAAGGGTTCATCAGTAACATTAGATGCCGAAATTCATCAAACCCAGAAAAAGATTAGAAGCAGTATGGACTCCAACAGAATATCACGACCTCAAATTAATCGAACAGGAAATTTTCTACCTTTTTGGAAATAACATCAAGCCCCTCCCAAAAGCAATTACACAGGCAATTGAACAATCGGATATGAAAAATTGGGCGAATACTACAAGTGGAATGAAGATAGAAATAAGGAGAACGTTTACCTTTGGTAGACTTGAGGTGGAAGTCAATGGAATAAGGGAAGTAAAATTCTGGACGACGGCAATGGCTTGGTTGTCGGCGGAGGGGAGCGCGCTGCAACTGACACCTAGGTTTCGCTCTTACTCTCTACTTACTCTACTTTTCTACTTTTCTACTTTCTCCGTTCTAAGGCCATCCCATCAAAAACTTGAGTTTCTTAAATGTCTGTATAATTGGTGGAGCAAATCACCTTCTTCCATTCTACCTATATCACGAGGTATACTCCTCATTCACGTCATTCATTTCGCGTCATTTCGTTAATCACGATTTTTACTATTTATTGTAATTTTCTTAAAAAAATGATTATATTTGAAAACTCATGTTCAAAAATATCACAAAAAGATTGCTTAAGATCTTTTAGATTACAAAAAGATTTTTATGTGTTAATTATTTTAGACTTTGACATATCTTATTATGTTATTTTACAAATTAATAATTTTATTTTTATGATATGACATATCACAAAAAGATTGATTTCTTAATAAATAAGAGAAAAGATTATATTTTTGTGCTATGATAGTGTTTTAAATTATATAGTTTTATATATGTTGAAATTAATTAATTTAAATTTATTAAAAATTGACCTATGATAATTTGATCAAATAAGATTTTTGGTATAACAATTCATTATATTCGTTGTTTATTATATTTAAAATTTTAAAATTTAATTATATATCAATATTATTTAAGATATCAACTTATTTTCATATAAAATTATATTTTACATAATACTACGTACTACTTATTAAGTATATCGAGTTATATAAACTCGCGCATGACGCGGGGACTAGGCTAGATACTTATAACTATTATTATTTAATATTTGAGAAACCCACATTGATTCTTCTGGAGTTTTTTCTTCAATAAACTTATTTCTCTTACAAATCTCTTACACATAAAGAGAATTGACCAATTATTTTCTTTCTTTTTTATTTCTAAAATAAAAGATACTTATAACTATTATTATTTAATATTTGAGTGATGTAATTGTGACAAGTAAAGAAACTTTAGATCAATTTCTCTATTGTGGATAAAATTTGTATATAGTTTCTTTTGCTTATGTGGAAAAGAAATAAATTTCTAAAATCAAATAAGAAACTCAAATTGAAGATCTCCATTGTGGATGGCCTAATTGCCTTCGAGGGTCAGATTTGGTTTCAGATCGGATCAAACGATTCAATAAAATTTCCAGATTAAGCAAGATCGGGTTAGATCGATCTTGCTGATTTAAAGTTGAGCAACATCGATCGGGGCTTGCGGATTTAAAGTGTTCCATTTTTTATTATAATAAAGAAAACAAATTTAAATAAATTTTTTAATAAAATAATAATAATATATTTTATTAAATAAAATATATTGATAGAAACAGATTTAATAAAGGATATATAAGGGTTTGATTAGAAACAAACTAGCGTGTGCTATGCACGGGTCGGATGTATTAATTTTTTTTAAAAATATAATTATATATGAATTGTTATGTACGAGTAGTATTTTATGTCAGTAGTTTATAATAGATAGTTTGTGATTTATAATTTAAGTTCTACAGTTCTAATTAGATTGATAGTAAAATAAATAAATAAAGATATATATATATATAAGAGAAAAGATATAATATGGTAAAAAATAAAAAAGATAATATAATTTCTTTGATATCTTTTTAATTTTATAAATTGATAAAAGATAAAAGTATATAGTCTATTAGATATCTTTTTAATTTCCTTATTTAATCTATTTTTAAAAGATACATATATGAAAATAATAATAAAAAAAAAAAAAAAGAACGACGTGGTGGTGATGTGGAAAATGAGGTAGCATAGCTTAGAGGCCGACACATAGGTCACTTGAACGTGAGGGCGACATGTGGCAAAACACTGCTCTGTTTTAGACTTTTAGTATATGTATAGATTTAATGTTGACGGTACTATTGCTTAGCAAATCTATGGATCGTTGTCATCCCTTCTCAAAATCGTCTCTAGGGCGCAATAGGACTTGATTGATCCAATTCCGACATGTGTACGGCAAAGCCAATGCCGTTGTTAACAGACTGACGACCTTTGCGTTTGATTTTCCTTTAGGTTTTCATTTTCTTGTTTCTCCACCCGATCGGATACGTTGTTGTCTTCTGGACTATGTGAGGGGTTTTTCTACACCCCGTATGATGGCTAAGTAGTGTTTTTTTATACATAAAATCTCGAGAGTGTCGCCTCTCTTTTACCACAATGCTTCCATATTTTTTTTAAAAGTCGGTCTAATTTGGACGCATTTATTTTATTTTTTAAAGAAAATTTGTTTAGTTTTGGGCATCCAAATTAGACCGGATTTTCTTCAAAAAAATGATAGTGTCTGACTCGGTTCGTCTGGACGCAACCGCACCCAAAATGAGTGCGGTGTTTTGGGGGAACCCTAGATAATCACAAACCCCATTTTGAGGAGTTTGATCACCCAGATGATTACATGATGAAATAAAAAGAGAAAAAGAGTTGTTATTACGGTGGGGCCCTCAGAGGCAAAGTTATAAAAGCATCGCCATAATTCTCCAAGCAAGGAAGGTTTAAAGAGACCAAAGGAAGAAGCAAGTGCGCGATTCAGCAGAAGAATTTCGAAATCGAGAGGCTAAATCGAAGCATTCAAGCGAAAAAACAAGTTGAATTGAGGCATGGAAGACATGAATAACGAATTGATTACAATAAATGATACTTCAAGAGCAGCGAAATCAAATTCGCAGATATTGAAGAGCAAGGAAGAGAAAGTTCAAGCAAACACTTCGAATCGACGAAATTGGTAAGAAACATCAGTGATTGAAGTTCATTTATTATGTTTTCGTTTAAACATGTAATACTAAATCGTAAGTTTTGTATCAGGACCCAAAGGCCAAGAGACAGTCTTAGGTTGATGATGCTCAAATTAGTGCTCGGATTGCTCTCCATTTCACTACTAGAAACACAGGTCATTATCGACGCTTTTGGTACGAAGCGTCAAGAATAGCACCAGGTACGCTACATATACCGACGCTTTTAATAATCAAATTTTTCGACGCTATAAAGCGTCGATATTGTTAAAAGCGTCAAAAACACTTTATTGGAGATCTGTTTGATTTGAGGCTTTTGAACTGTCTGGATCAGTTGCTAGGTTGTTTTGTGGTGTGTTTTATCCTTTAATATGCTCACAACTCTACTACACTAGATAATAACAAGTTTTTAGTGTCGAATCCGGTTAGGCAATGGTTTTGACTCTAGTATGATCATCACTACAATATTTCGTACTCTATTCTCGTCATAATCAAGTTTGTATTCTTGTCATTACAATATTTATAGTCCAATGTCTATATGCTATGTCATTTTGCTATATTTTACTATACCTTGGTTCTGAGTACAATTTCTTGGTTGTTGATGTTGTGTAATTTCATATTTTAGTCTAATCGACGGGGAAAGAGCAGAGTCAAATGAAATTCTTTGAAATGACACAAAATTAGGGTGTGTTTGGATAGATATCAATAATGTATTTTAATGCATTATGAAAGAAATAATGCATTAAAATTAAAAACTGTGTTTGGTTGTATAAAAGTTTAAAATGTATTATTGTTGAATATTAACACAGAGAAGAGTTAAGGGATTAGGAAGGTTTCAGAAATAGACAACGGAAGACCTTAGTACACTTATGTTGTCAAACACACTCAAACATTTAATATATTTTAATAACGTATTATATTGTCATTTAACGCATATGAAAATTTAATGCAAAATAATGCATTATTAATTTAATGCTTGGAATCCAAACGCACCCTTAATAGGAGGCTATTTTGATGCACTATCTTCACAATTTATGGGATAATTTTGCAAACTTATTCTATTTTGTTGCATTGTAATAAATTCCTAATAAGTGCTAATTTATGTGGCTATACTAGCATTTTGGGTCCCGCGCTACGCACGGGTCTATATTATTTTATATAAACGTTACTGATTGATTGTCTTCTTGATTGCTCTTTGTTGTCCTGTTAGCGTCTCCATAAAGATAATTTGAATATGTGATTCATGCTGCTATTACATATGTTAATATTGTATAGACCAAAATTGTAATTTTTACCAACTTTTTCAATATGGTTCAATATCAAAAATCTAATTTATAATAAAACTATAAAAAAGAATAACAAACATCAACTTATAATCAAACTACAACAAAAAAAACATCTACCTACTCATTGAAGAAACCATTCTTAATTCATTAGTGTATTTATACGCAATAAAACTATTAACATAAAATTACTCACTCACATAACTCAAGAGCAAGATAGGGAAAAAGCGAATTTGAGATTTATCATCAAATTAATCCATTTTGAAATTCAAAACTAAAATAGAATAAGGAATTTGAGAAGAATAGGGTTTTGTGTCTTTTGTTTTAGTCGAAAGTAATGGGTCGTCTCTTTGTTAGACAACTCCAAAAAAAGTATAAGACTCGTAAAAATGGGTCGTATCAGACATACGTGTTTAGCAAACCATTCAAATAATAAGAGAGAATAAAAGCTCATTTATAGAGTTTGATCCATTTGTTAAAATCGCAATTTATATATTAGATTGGATAGATTAGATTATATTTGTTTGAAAATAAAAATAATCATCTTTTAAAAATCTAAGTTTTAATTCTATATACCTTCACACATTCAATTTTTTATATAGTTTGATCCATTTATAATGGATGCGGCCTTTAATTGCTTAAAATGAAAGGGAAGTAAAATTTGTTGTGTAACCAATCAAAACACTTTGGACTTCAATGCTAAGAATTCATTTGTAAAAAAGCGCAAATTATATACTAGATTAGATTAGATTAGAAGATAGAAGATTAGATAGATGTACGTATTTCTCATATGAAATAGGAAGAAGCAAATTCCAAAGTTTAAGAGCTAGTTCGTAAATCTTCACCGTCGAAGTCTCGTACAGTAATTCAAAATGAGCTTTTTCATGAACATATGTACGGGGATAAATTGTTTTGCATATGCCTAGATTTTGGGATATTAATATGATTGATGATATTTCAACAGATATGTTTGGATTTGTGGATGCTTCTTCAAGATTAATATGTTTGGATATTAATATGTTTGGATACATATTTTGATTTATGGATGCTTTCGTCTTCATGTTTGTTTGGATTCAGATTACAGAGTCAACGAATTTTGGATTAGTGAATTTCTTGACGCTATGCGTCAAGATTTGCAGTTTCGGTATTTCAATAGTTCGCGACACTTTTATGCGTCCAGACCAAAGTTTTCGCGAAAATGTGTTTTTCAAAGCGTCGAAACACATCTATCGACCATAAAAAGCGTCGACGTATACATAATTATCGACGCTTTAAGTCGTACAGAAATGAATTCCGCAAAAAAAGTATTTTCAAAGCGTTTAAACATGTGCATCGACCATAAAAAGCGTCGATATTTACCCATTTCTCTACGCTTTAAAACGTCCACAATTGTTCCGCAAAAAAATGTGTTTTGCAAAGGGTCGAAATGCGTCTGTGGACACCAAAAAGCGTCGCAGTTGGCGTAGCGTTCGATGCATAAATGCGTCAAAATGTAAATATTCTTCTTCAAAATAAACGTCAAATGGCGATTTGTGACGATTTTCGTCGTCGACCGAAAAACGTCAAAAAGACAAATCTCCACCCTGGATTTTTCGACGCTTTCCAAAAGCGTCGAGGGATCGTTTCTCAATGCTTTTAAGCGTCGAGAAAGGCGCTGAAAAGCATCGACAATGGCCTGTCAACAAATAGGTGGACTCGAAAAACCGTGGCTTGGATCATTGAAGAGTCGATAACAGGTGGGGGTGTAGAAAGATGTTGGAATAGGGACCTAAGGAACTCCGGTTCCTACATGGTACCTTTCCACTATTCTTCTGTGTTTTGAAGATGACAATCTCAGCATATACTATGGCATAGTTTATCTTGATATTTCAGATGAAAAGATTGAAGACTTAAAGCTAATGAAGTAACAAGGGAAGCAGAAGGGGAACCGTGTTGCTTCTACATTACATCTAACCCTAGCGTGGGCGGCAAGAAGAGAAGATCTTCAAGAAGATCTTTCCCTTGTTAGGATATTTCTTTGTTAATTGTAATCGTTCAATGTAACACAATAAGATCTCGAGTTGATTATGTCAACTTGACATAGAGATCCTCATATATTAGGAAAGAAGTTTCACCTATAATATATTCTTGGAATATCTTTATACGGGAGACTTCCCCCTATATATGTGATAATCTTTACGTTCTTAGGGCTTATGTTTTGACAACGCTCGATGTGCATCAGACTAAAAAGAGAAAGAGTTGTTCTTGAGAAAGAACATCAAGTAAGTTCATTTGTGTTTCATCTAGAGTTTCTAATAGGAACTAGGTTAGTACTTAGCAATAAGTTTGTAATCTCGTTTGTGTCTAAACTCGTTGATTGAATATACAAGTAGACTTTTCAATCCTCGAAAGAGGGGTGGTTTTCATCCAAAGACAACTAGTTGGTTATCTAGGATTAGTTATTGTGTAGATAACTTGTTTCATTACTTTCGTTGTGCCTAGGAACTGGACAACTCTTTGTCATTGTTCCCTTGATACTAACATACAGATCCTACAAAAGACATGTTTCTCAAAGAATTATTTATTCAAACAAGTCGTCGTTGTCGAGAGAGGGGATTTCTATTTGCAAATCCATTATTTTTGCACTCGATCATGGTTACGCCACTAATTCCGCATGAGTTTGCGACAAATGAAGCTTTCTACCACCTGCAATTGGTTTGTATATTGATATCATTTTTTATCTGTGATTAGCATGTTATAGTTGTGATGTTTTTTTCCTTCTTTATTGTCTTGTAGTGTGCGCCTGTGCGGTGGTGGTAGAAAAATTTACAGAGAAGATAGGATTCAGTATGGAAGAAATTTTCTGAATAAAAGATTTGGGAAAGGAGCCGACAATCGCTAGTATCAAGGACGTTCGGTTGAGCATTGCCAACAAGCGTTTAAAGGACCTGGAGGCCGAACGAGATTCAGTTATCGAACATAATGAGTCTCTAGGACCACACTCAGTCAACAAAGTACGATGAGGCGATCCGAGCAACCAACAATTTCTTATTTGGAGCGTTGTAAGTTGTTCTTAAAAGGTATCTTCATACTGAGATAAAAAGGGGAACATTTGGATTGGTTTCATTTCGACATATGATGTATTTGCCAACGCGTTGGAATTGAAAAAGTTGTTGAAGCACTACAGCAAAAATATCTTGTTCAAGATGTGGACGACTATTATTCCAAGATCACTCTGATTATATGAGGACAGTGAGTGATATATGTATGCTGGGATGTTCCTTGGAGCCACCCCTGGTCGTCGCCAAGCTCAAGGCCACAAAGAAGATTAGGAGATTCTGTCATAGACGGGCCAAAACTAGGGCAGCGTGACGTTCACAATTAGCTAAACCAATTGTTTAATTCGTGGATATGTTTGTGACACATGACCAAACTAAGTTTTGTCCAAAGGAGAAGCCCAACAGACAAACGATGATCGAGTTATTGCTCCTGCAAGGTCCGAATTTGTAACAACTTGTTTAGGCGAACCAATATTGATCCTTTTGAACTCATTTTTGGATAAGTTTCGTTTTTGGGCTTATCTTTCACGTGTCAAAACATGAGGCCCATTGGATGTCGGGAGCTACTGGCTCAACCAACTCAACTTCGAGAGGAATACATGTCATTTGGCTATCAAGAGAATTTTAGCCCAACGGTCTTGTCTGTTTGACAATTCCATTTTTAACATCTCTTTTAGGAGTGTAAATACTCAAGTTTTTCTAGGGTTTCGTTCAACTTGCAATTTGCCAAAAGAATTCTTACTTTAATTTTAGAGGTTTTTATCAAAAATCACCCGTAAAATACCGTATATTGCCCAAAACCACCTCATTAATCAAATATTACCGGAAACCACCCAAATAACGTATTCCGTTAGCCAAACATCACCCATTTGCTAACTCCGTCAACTTTTGTATTATTTTATTCTAAACATCGAATATAAATTAAGAATAAAAAAATACAATAATTTTTTAAAAAAACACTGTTCATTATCTTCTACCTAACCATTCGTTCATCTTTCAACATTTGGTTTTCTTCAACCCAAACCTCTACTTGCATCCATACACTCCTGTTGGAATAAACAAAGACGACAACATGTCCCTCCTCTACTTGCCACCGAATACCGATAATGGGGAATTCTGGGCATCCATGTCCCTCCTCATACACTCCCTCTAGCCGAACAAACGAGCCACGGAGTTCTGCGGTGGCGGTATTTCGGTTGACTGTATAAGCGGCGACACCGCTCCATCACCAATTTCTGCGCTTACAAGGGAGTTCTCTGCCCCGATCCCAAAATCGACGGCACCGGAATCTACAAGCCTACCTCCGGCCTTGTCATTACCGCCATTGATATCAATTGTGCGATCTTAGAGGACCTTTGGTGTCTTTCCTTTCCCCTATCTCATCTCTCTGCTCCATCTTAATTCCAATCAAAAGAAATCGATTAGGGCTTGGCGAGGTGGTTCGATTTGGTCGGAGAAGGCAGGGGAGGGGACCTAATCGAGCATCTTGTGGTCGAGAAGATGGATGGTGAGTGGAAGGAGGAGGATCCACAACGAATTCTCCATAAATAAAATTCTGGAAATCTAGGGTTTGTAAGGTGGAAGAAGGACGAGGAATTTGGGGTTTTGGAACAAGTATTAGGTTGAAGATGAATTAATAGTATTTTTTTAAATTTTTTTATTGTTTTTTATTTAAAAATTCAGAAATCATTAAATCTGAATTATTATATTAATTAGGAGAGGGTTAAAATGGTAATTACTCATATTTAATTAGTGGGGTGGTTTTGAGCAATATACGGTATTTTACGGGTGATTTTCGGTAAAAATCTCTTAATTTTATTATAGCTTTGTTGTACGTTAGCTCTATTTGATTAAATTGAGATTGTGGACTCATTTTTCAATTCAATTGTGAGAGAGGATTATTGATGGACTTCATTGCTCTTAATCAAAATCGATTCTGAATTCTTCGTGGACTCGAACAAGGAGGTGTCAAACCTTTCTATCTAGGGTTCTTCGTGGATTCGAAGAATTCGAACAAGTCGTTCAAGATAGTGGGGGTGCACTCCTCGATGTCTAAACGGTTATCAGTTCGTGTCATCTTCGTCTCGTCACCTCACAACTGCCTTACCCTCCTTCCGTAACCACGCAGCCAACGGTCTCCTTGTTGCATCCCAACTGTAAATTCATAACTCACCTCATTTTTAACCAATCAAAAATCACAATTTGCATCAAAAGAGTAAAATGTTACAAGTTCCAATAACAAACCTCGTAACTCACTATCTAAATACCTAAAATGACAATCTTTTCTTAAACTCACTATCTAAATACCTAAAATGACAATCTTTTCTTAAGAAGAAAGGGAGACTAGAATGACATTCTTTGGGAGGGAGTAGATTTCATTTTTATCTCGGGTCATGACAAACTCAATAAAACAATTGCGCAGAAGTGGACGGTCAAGGCCGGAGGTCTGGTGATGAGTCGGTCAAATATGTAGAGTCGTATTATATACTACTGATGCATTGACTAATCAAACTCTCCTTGAATGATTATATTACCCAAGTGATAGGTTCTCGTGTATATATATAATGTTTGGCTTATTGATATCCTAAAAGCAAAGCAAGAAATTGATATGGAGGGATTGGTATTGGTTTGTGGCCTGGTCCTAATCTCCCTACTAACCCTCTTGGTGTTGCATTACTTGTTATCCCAGGTGAAAACAAAAAAACATGGATTAATATTACCAGCAGGTAAGCTAGGGCTTCCACTGGTGGGCGAATCGATAGAGTTCTTTTCACTTCTAAAGGCAGGACTCTCGGAGAAGTTCATCTTCCATCGCATGGCGAAATATTCCCGTGATGTGTTCAAGACGTCCATCATCATGGAGCCTGTATCAGTTTTGTGTGGCTCTGCAGGAAGCAGGTTCTTGTTCACCAACGGCACCAAGCTGGTGAAGCAATGGTGGCCTCTAGGGATCAATTCCCTCCTTGGCCGAAGCCGCTGCAGCCCCTTTCCCTTGAAAAAGGTAATTCTTATGTTTTTCAACGTGAATCATCTCAAGAATCAGGTCGTGATCATGGACAGATCTGCAAAGCACCACTTGGACACCAATTGGCAACCACATCAACAGGTTGCTGGTACTCGATCGTACGTACATATATTTATTTATTACTTCACTTTTGTTGGTGTTATTAAATTATAATTCAAATAAAATAAATTACATATATAATACTACCAGGCCACTATCTACGCATGCATGTTCATGAATCCTCTGAAATTTAACATAAGTAAATAACACATTAAAAAAAATAGTTTGAGACTCTTTAAAATGAAATAACACAAGAAAAAAACGTGTAAGGAACTAAAAAGAAGATCCGTTGTTGCATCTCTAACCTTGAATAGTTCGAAATACGCCCTATTGATCGCCTAATCTAATATTACGTCGACGTGTTTTGCAACCTGCGAGAGTTTCGTAATTTAGTGTTTTCGGGGGTCAAACGAGGTCCGAATTTGATGATTTTTATACACATGAACTAGTATTGAAAAAATCTAATATGTAGGTCCGCCAGTGCCTCTATATTCATTTTCAACTCGAAAGAAATTGCATAGCACTACTAGCTCTTAGTGCATATCAATCTTACAATAATTCTTATATGTTTTGCAAGGTTACGGTGCTTCCATTAGCTCGCAAGTTTGGGTTCACATTAGCGTGCAGCTTAGCTTTATCACTGGAAGATGAAGAAGCCATTGAAAAGCTACAAGATCTAATGATCACAATTCTTGGAGGATTTCTCCAGCCGGAGATAAATCTGCCGGGCACTCCTTACAACCGAGCCCTCAAATCCTGGAATGAGGCCAGAAAGCTGCTTTCAGAGATCATTGCAAAGAGGAGGATCACTGCTGGTTCCGAAGACGACGGCAAAGGATTTCAAGACACGTTGTCAAGGTTATTTGGAGCGATTCGCGACAGCGAGGAGACGATGAGTGACGTGGATATCGCCGATAGGCTTTTAGGCGTACTCGTTGTCATCCATGACACCACAAGTGCTGTTATTAGCATGGTTTTTAAGTATCTCGGTAAACACAACCAAGTTTACGATGCTGTTCTTAAAGGTACGTACTTGATCTCCCGAGACCCGTTGGGTCAAACCCGAACTTTTCGAAACTCGTCGAGGGACTCACTTTTCACATATTTTATTGAACTTAAATTAAAAAATAACAATATTAAATGATAATATAATAATATCTTATTATAGAAATATTGTTTAATTTTTTTTCTTTATTACAATAAAAAATCGAACATTTGAAACCCGCTGGGTTCACCCGACCAACCCGAAAATTTTATAGACCCGTTTGACCCGAACCCGCTTCCAACCTGAACCTGATTGACCCGAACCGGAACCCGACCCGTTTGTCAGGTCTACACATCACCCACCACATATTTTATTATGAAAAATAGATTAAATAAAGAAAAATATCAAAAATATCTTATAGATCATAATAACCAAAAAGTGAGTCGGAGTACATTTTTATGTTTTATCATATTATACCTTTCTTTTATATGTATACTACCTTATATTTATTATTTATCAATCTAATTAACTTGGATTATTAATAAACTAAAACTATAAATCATAAGTAAACTACAAATGACTTAATAATATAAATTATAAAATTTAATACATTTAACAATTGCATGACACGTACGTACCGGAATACACGCTAGTTAAAAAGAAATTAGATCAATTGATCTTACAAATATATTATATTTTGTAGTATAGGTAAGGTTTACACAAACGATGTCAAGGTTATATCTACCTAACTACAATATAAGGGAGAAGTCATCTCTTTGCAAAAATTTACGTCACCTCAGCGCGTCACTTCAACGCCACATCATTATTAACTCAAAATACATACATAAATAAATCTTCCTAATTTAATAATCAATAAAAATTTAGTAACCTCCTCCCCTAAATTCTCCAAGTCGGTTTGTTACTTCATTTTTTAAAGATTTTCTTTTTTTCATTTGTTGCAAATACGTAGCCTTGATGTAATAGGCAATATGCAATGTTTTTATAAATTTTTTATTTGTTTGTTGACTAAACAGTTTCTAATTTTTAAAATTTCAAAATTTAATTTGATTATTGCTAATTCCATATCTTTAACTAGAGTTATTATTCTTTTTGAAATAAGATACGGAGTATATCATAAATATTCAAATATTTCTTATATATTGTTGTTTTATTCACCCGACTATATGGTTTGTAAATGTATGTGTGTCATGCACGGGATATTTAAACATTTCTTATATATTTTTGTTTTATTTATCCGATTAAGATTTGTAAATATCTCGTGGAAGTAGTAACATCTAACTATATACAATATTAAAGGTGATGTCATATCTTCGCAAATGTCCATATATGATTTTTTATATGCAATTTGGTTATGTTCGTACGTATATGAACTCTTTTTTTCATCAAATTTTCAAGTAAAAAAGTGGATTTTTTCAAAGTTAAAAGGTTTTTTTTCTAAATTTTATGATTTAGATATATAGTTACGTCTGTGCCCACCAGCACAAGGGTTGTTAAGAGAAGCCCTTGTTGACTTCACATATACCGGTTTTCACATTCCGAAAGGCTGGAAGGTCTCTTAATTTAGGCCCTTGCTAAATACAGCCCGGGCGTTTTCTGAATAACGTCCGGGGCCTTGCGTTACGCGAGGAAGCGCATCCTCGCAGAACGCGAGGGTGTTTTTTCCCTATAAAAGGGGAAAAACCCTACTCGGCCAATTTTTTACATCACACACAATTTTCTACCGCCGCTCTCACCATCTCTCTCGGTTCAAACTAGTTTTTCTTCCTCTTTTCACTACAAATCTCCATATAAGGTATGTTTCTTATACTCTTATGCTTTCTAATGTTGTTTCTAGATGAATATATGTTGTTAGTATAGGAAATTGCATATTATATGATGTTTTGATATTGAATGTTGTTTTAGAAATGGTTGTATAATGGATGAAAGATGATGATTTTGAATTATGGTTGATGAGTGGATGTTGATTTTGAATTATGGTTCATGAATGGTTGTACTCCATATAGGGTTTTTGATTAGGGTTGTTGATTTTATTGAGGGTTTTGATGTTTATTTGGTAATTTACTTAAATTGATAGGTATTTTAGCTAAAATATTGAATTTCCGCCGGATATTGTCGCCGGAAACTGAAGAAAGTGCAAATTCACGCAGAACGCTACATCCCTCGCGTTCTGCGAGGCTCATGTCCCTCGCGTTCTGCGAGAGTCATGTCCCTCGCGTTCTGCGAGAGTCATGTCCCTCGCGTTCTGCGAGAGTCATGTCTTTCCCAGAACGCGAGGAGTTGCCATAACTGGCAATTCTGTTTGTTCTGCAGAATATATGTTTGTGTTTTTTGGTTGTTTGTTCTGTTTTCTGTTTTCTGATTTTATTTTCTGCGTTCGTTTATTTATTGATTTTTTTTTGTATTGTTTTAGGCAATTTATCGTCCCGGTTGTTCGACTCGTCGGAGAAACAGAGATGTTGTTAGGGAAGAACCCCCGGTTGAAAAACCAAAGGGGAAGGGGAAAGCAAAGAAGACTCACCCCGTAGAGCTCTTCCCAGAGGGACTCCCCGACGTTGAAGAACGTCCCAATCCCAATTGGTCCCAAGGTAGTTATTCAATTGGACAACCGCGTACTAGTTGGGAGTCATACCCAGTTGGCTGGGACCTTGTTTCCCAAGATAGTTATTCTACTGGACAACCGGGTTGCTGGGACCAGTTTTTTGAACATAATGCAGTTATGGAAGTCGGACAGGGGTGGGCGGGAGGCAGTTGGGGCGGTGGAGAAGGGATGGTTGGACAAAGTTGGGGCGGTGGATATGCCGAGGGAAGTGGACAAGCTGGTTCTTCTTCACACAATCAAGCCCCAGAACCGATGGAAGCAGAAATGGAGGATGAATTTTTTGGGGATGAAGAAGAGGAACAATAACAAGAAGGTGATGATGTTGAAGAAGAAGAAGAAGAAGAAGAAGAAGAAGTGGTCGAGAAACGCAAAAGAAAGAGGAAGTCCAAGAAGAATGAGCCAAAGTATGATCCTGAGCTCACTCATGACACACCTGGAGGTCCAGAAGATCCCGAGTTGCTTAAGGGATTTAAAGCACATGTTGCGTTCTACATCCAGAAAGGGGAGGTAATTTAATTATTTATTTATTTTCTGCATTTTCAATACATTGCACATATTCTGCAGAATTATCAGAAAATGCAAGATATGTGCATCTTCTCGCAGAACGCGAGGAGTGGCACACTCGCAGAACGCGAGAAAATGCACATATTAGGCATTTCCTGATAAATCTGCAAAATATGATTTTTTTGAAAATTTGGTCTGCAGTGTGTAATTTTTGTATTTTTCTGCAGTTGAAAGGTCCGATGAAGGCACAACAACGGACAAAGCAAAGCAGTGATTGCCCATTGGACAACAATGACTGGTCAGAGATTCCCGGTGCAGTTGGACTGTCAGATCTACCTGACATGATGTACGAAGAAATCGACTTTCCGTTGATTGAAGCGTTCATCGAACGATGGCAACCGGAGACAAATTCATTCCACCTCCCTTGTGGTGAGATCACTATTGGCCTTCTTGATGTACATATGATTTTAGGCCTACCTATAGAAGGGAAATCAATGACGACATGTAAGAAACTGGGTGCCAAGTTTAGTCATGATGAGATTCTAAAATACTATGGTAGGAAGGGGGCGGAAATTTTTGGAATAGATCCTCATACTTTAGATTCTGGGAGGGTGAAAGCTGAATGGTTTAAAAGGCATTGTGAAAACCTAGGTCCAGAGCGAAAGGGTTTAGGTTGGGTGTTGTATACTGCTTCCTCGCTCTTATTTCCGGACAAGTCACAGAACTTGATTCGGCTTAGATATGGGCCTTTTTTGGAAACCTATGCCCATGCTACGGGCATATCGTGGGGTTCAGCTGCTTTGGCCCATCTGTATAGGCAGCTGGGGATATCCACACGACAGGGTTGTGCCCAGATGTCTTTCTGTTACACCTTGTTGCAGGTATTATACTTTCTAAGCGTTTAATTTACATACTTATATATATTTTCATATTTAACGTACTTTGTATTTCTTAGGCATGGATCTACAACTACTTCCCACACTTTCGACCTACTGAACGTCCTCGGTGGAGAGCGGAGCAACCATGGGCATACCGGTGGATGCCTAAGAATGTAAAGCTGAAGAAGGGGCAAGTCGGAAGGGACTATAGGGTAGCGCTCGATATTCTTATGCCGGAGATGGTAAGTTTCTGCATTTTCTGTTAAGTTTCTGCATTGTCAACAATTTCTGCATTTTCTGGCCTTTCTGCATTTTTAAGTACGCAGCAGTCATTTTTCTCCTTCTGCATTTTCTCCTACTGTAAGTTTCTGCTGTCATTTTTTTAGGTATGTTGGAACCCGTATGGATCACAAGACTTCACCGATCCTGAGCTTGCTCCCGCTCTATTTCACGGGGTGCTATCCTGCTGTGACATCACCGAACCACACATGCCTAATAGGTGTCCGAGACAATTTGGGAGAGTGCAGCGTATTCCTAGGCCAGTCATCGAACCACTCAAAGCTCATAGGTTGAAAAACATTAGGTGTTATAGTGTTTTTTATGACGCCAACCAATGGCTTTGGGAGTCAAGAGATGTTCACTCTTTGTCTCTCGATGATATGGGGCCAGTTGCCTTTGCACCACATGAATGCTCCCATGATTACATGGATTGGTACATCAAGAGGACCCATAGGTATATCCGTCCTGCAATCCCTGGGATGATTACTGAGAGACAGGTAATATTAATTGTTTTGGTTTATCTTGCGTTTCTAGTCTTTGTTTGTCTCTAATATTAACATAGAATGAATGTTTACTTGCGTATAGGTGATTGGACGGGTGTACAATGACATGGACCGGTATCGGTTTGCCACTCCAGAGGAATTTTCTTCATATCACGCCCAAATGCTACTATGTATGTCAAATCTCGCTCCCTTCCGACCACGAGAAGACGAGTAGCCTTTCGTTTTGTGTGGTGTTTTGGATAATTTCGGCCCCTTCAACAACTGTGAAGCTCTTATTCAAACTCTCGGTGAAAGACACAGTAATCTCCTTCAGTTGGTTCTCCGCCATTGTTTTGTATTCTTTGAACATTGTGTCTAGCCTAGCATTTCCACTTGACAAGTATGACTTAAGACATGAATGTGCTCCTTCAACTCTAAAATGTTCGAAAAACAATTATATGCAAATACAAATCAGAACATGTGGATCCTTCTGTAATGTGCAAATTCTCGCGTTCTGCGAGTGTGCATTACCTCGCGTTCTGCGAGGAGTGAACACCTCACGTTCTGCGAGGAGTGCACACCTCGCATTCTGCGAGGCGTGCATTACAGAAGCTCTTTTTATCATATGTAGAAGGTAGACATAAATTACAGAACATACCTGTTTGTCGTGTTATTCCCGAGAGTGAAGACATTATCCGTCCATGCTGAAACAAGTCTTTCTTTGTAACGGTTTAGCCAATTCGTTCTCACGTACTTCAATACGGTTGGATAAGCTCGCCATTCGTCCTCAAGTTTCTTCAAAGTACTCTTGCAATCTTCTTCAGTGGTTTGTTCGAACACGTTATAATAATCATTTGAAATATGAACCCCCAATGCTTGTGTGCCCATAGCTATCTTCGCTCTCGCCTCTATGTTCTTCCTTACATGTCGTCTACATAAGAGAAACTTTGCATTTGGCCATAACTTGTCTCTTGCATTCATAAGAGCCATCTCACGGTCAGTGACGAAGCAAGTAGGCGATGCTCCTATTCTCAAATACATCGTCTGCAGCTGCTGCAACGCCCAGAAATAACTATCCTCGCTCTCAGCCTCTAACCATACCCCGCACACAACAAAATTCTTCCATGTAAAAGTCAAACCGACTATCTCCAGGAAGGGAACATTGTACCTTAAACCAAAATACAGTAAGATAAATACAACATAAAAACAGAATGATAAATACTTACCTGTTCGTGCTATAAGTCGAGTCCATCAAAAGGACATATGGGAACGCCTTTAAGAGTTTCATTGATTCGGGGCTAGCAAAGAACAAGTCGCCTATTATCGAAGGATTCGTTGCACTTGGGCTATACTCCATGAAGTAGTTGCTCTCTTTGCATTGGTGAAAGAATTCTTGAACCACGGTTCTACCTTCCATTTCCTCTTCCCTTATATGTCTTACCAAATTGTACACTTGGTTCTTCTTTGTGCAACTTCCGGGATCCTTGTTTATCTCAGTGTAAATCTGATTTGGAGAACAATGTGAAAGTACCATCTCACGAACCTTTTTCTTTTGATCCGGGGTTGGCCTCCCGGCAAATGCATTCCCGACCAAACTATCTCCAATAGGATGGTTGTGCAAACCACAAACAACCACTAATCTCCAATTCTCTTCAACCCGGTTCTCCATGAGCTTCAACTGAAATTTACACCCCGTTTTCTTGCTCTTTGTGTTTGATCTAACACCGACACCTTTAGGCCTATGGCTTCCCCCTTTCTCACAAATGATTTGAATCTTACCACTTTGCCCCGGTTTAGATGGTACACTCCTTCCAATAGAGATCATAAACTTGTGTTGCTTTGCAACATTCAAAGCCCACAAATGACCAATCTCCTTAGAGGCAAACACTTGCTCCGTAGTGAAATATTCTGAATAATCCCTAGAAACAACCTCTTCCTCACATACGGGACTATCAAACTTTGGTGCAGTGCGTAAAGAGGGAAGAAAACACATCTCCTCTCCTACGTTTGTTGGTGGGTTAGCAAATTGTGAATCAAACGCATCATAGCTTGATGGCACCTCATATGTACATGGCAATTCATAAGTAGATGGCACGGGCAACTCATAAGTAGATGGCACGGGCAATTCATATGTAGATGGCATAGGAAATTGATAAGTAGATGGCACATGTTGTTCATATGTAGATGGTTGATGATAATCACCAAAGTCGTTAATCCCTAAATCAAATGACGGTGGCGAACATGGCCTTGTATTCCGGGAGGGGTAGTTGTAGTCATTCAACTGGATTGCATTCAATCCAGTGAACAAAGAAAAATTCACCTATACACAATGCTTCTGTTAATACTCTGTAATGTGCAACTTCTCGCGTTCTGCGAGGGAGGCACTTCTCGCGTGACGCGAGGGGCTTCCTCTCGCAGAACGCGAGAAGTTGCTATTTCCTGAAACTAGTCATTCAACGGGATAATTTAACATAACATGAGTTTCTACATTAAAAACCCTAAAAACCCTAAAAATATGAACACATCTAAGTTTTTGACATTATATGCAAAAGTCATCTCTTCAACACTTACTACTACTAGATTTAACATGAAATACAACATAATAAGTTCATTTTAGCTCTTAATGGTGCAAAACAAATTAAAATTCAAAAATTAAGTAAGAACATTACCTCATTTGAATGGTAACTTGATGAACCATCATCTTCATTCCCTCCTTTGTTGAATTCCTCTTCATTTTCCATTATTTTAGGTGTTTTTAGAGTTGTTTTGAAGTTTTAAGGTTTTGAAAATGAGTTTTAATGGAGGGTGAAAGAGGTGAAAGATGATAAAAAGAGGTGTTAGGGTAGGGTTAATAGGTGTTACGGATTACTTAAAATAAGGGGGTAGTTATTATAGTTAGGTGGGGACAAGACATGTAGTAATGACGCACAACAACGTCCATCTGACATGCTAATCTCGCGTTCTGTGAGGGACGTGTCAAGATACGAAGAAGGGGCATCTCCTTTGCCATACACCTACATGCCCTTTGGAGGGGGGGTTGACATGTGCCCTGGCAAGAACTTCGCCCAAGTGTTTATCCTCGTTTTCGTTCACAATGTTGTCACTAAATTCAAATGGGAACTAGACATTGATGACTTCAATGAGCAAGTACTCGTAGATCCAATTCCTAGACCCATTAGCGGTGTTCCTATTCGCCTTTTCCCACACGGATCCATTCATCCAACTCAGTGATAATCATGCCCACGTGTCTCAAAGCGAATGGCTTGTTTCAAGCACAAATAAAACATATCGATGCATTTTTTCGTCTTCATTCATCTATGTCTATTAGGGCAGAGCATTCGGATATATCCGATCCGATCCGATCCGGTTAGCCGGATATCCGGAAAAAATATTTTCAAAAATAGTGATCCGTATCCGATCCGATAACCCCCGGATATCCGGCTAATCGGATCCGGATCGGATCGGATATCTACTACGGATATCCAAAATATCCGTTTGACCAAATAAAATTCAGAAATCCTTAACCTGCACCAAATAAAATTCAGCATACACAAATGACAAACCTGTACATACTACAAACTTACAAAGTACAAACCTTCATACACAATACAATTAAAAACCTGCATACATAAATATAAGCTAAGTTCAAAAACAAATCTGCATACACAATAAAAACTTGCAATCTGCATACACACTAAAATACTAAATCCACAACTTTCTCTTACAAACCAAAAGTCTTTTTAACAACACAGATAAGCAATAATATAAAGTTCTTCATAAATTCCCAAGATCAGCCACTGCAAAAAAAAAGAGTATTGATATCAATAACATTTAATTGTGTAAGAAAACAGAAAAAAGTACTTATAAATTAAATAGTAACCTTCTAATTTCTTGAATGATCTCCTCATCCTCAGACTCTTCGTTGATAACCAACACTTCGTCGATTTCATAAGTTGGATGCGACAAATACAGCTCTTTCAGTCCTATATTATTCAATACAAAACATATAAGAAATAGGGGAACTAGAAAATACGTAAGAAAACAAGTAAAAGTTGAAGATAAATAAAAAGAGACATAACCTTCTTCAATTTTCTCCATTCCAAGCAAGGTTTCTTCAATAAATATAGGAGAGTTAGTAGTGCGTTGCCAATCTTGTGAACAAACAAGAGCTTCCACCATATTTGTAGACAAAGAAGTACGAAACGAATCTAGAACACGCCCTCCAGTACTAAAAGCAGATTCGGAAGCAACTGTGGAAACTGGAATTGCTAACATATCTCGAGCCAACTTTGCTAAAACTGGATACCTATTCTGATTGTCTTTCCACCATTGCAAAATTCTGAAATTTCGACAACTCAGTTCACAAGCATCCTCCATATACTTATCCAGCTCAGATTTATTCTCAATACCATCAACACCTAACTCCATTTGATACTCAGAACTCAACAATGTAGCAAAATCCATCACACCTTGATCACAGTCATTCAAAGAAGTAGAAGAAGAAGTAGGAGTACTATCCGACTGTTTGCTGACTTGAGGCAAAGAAGAAGCATAAATGCTAAATAAATCATCAATTAGAACTTTGATGTTGAGAGTTAGGAGTTTTGCCTTTGATTCGATAAACAATTTACGAACCAGAAAGTTAACATAATTGAGCTTACGCCTTGGATCAAGAAACACAGCAATAAACATGTAGAGATTGATATTCAAAGCATTACCCCAATACTTATCATACTTTGCTTTCATTTTCTTAGCCATGGATGTATGCTCTCCTTGCTCATCTCCACTGAAATTTTTGATCATCATACCTACTCCAAACACATCCTCAACAGCAAAGTTGCTAGTGACATAACGAGAACCAGATAACAGGCAAGTAGCATCATAAAAGACTTTCAAAATGGATAAAATACTAGTCACTTTCTTCCAATCCTCATCACTAGGAAGTCCAGTCTTCTTGTTCTCTTTAGCACATGCAGAATCTTTTAATACCAAGTTATCAAATGCCTTCTTAAATTTTACAGCAGATGCAAGCATCAAATATGTGGAGTTCCACCTTGTTTCAACATCCAAACTAAGATGACTTTTACTTTCCAATTTCTCCTCTTGTACACATGCATTAAACTTCTCAGTCCGTGAAGGAGAAGACCTCACATACCTTACTAAACCACGAACTTTCAAGACAGAAGAATTAATATCCTTTAATCCATCTTTTACAACAAGATTCAGAATATGGCAATGGCATCTCATATGCAGAAACTTTCCATCTAGAATACTAGTTTCCCTATGGTTGAATCTCCTTCTTAAATGATCAATTGCTAAATCATTAGAACTTGCATTGTCAACTGTAACTGTCATGATATTATTTATACCCCAGTCAACTAAACACTTTTCAACAGCTCTACCAATCAATTGCCCCGAATGGCCAGCAAGAGGACAAAAGTTTATGATCCTTTTGTGCAAAACCCAACTATCATCAATAAAATGAGTAGTGAGACACATATAGCTTAAGTTCTGCCTAGAAGTCCATGCATCTGTAGTAAGACTGATCCGACAATTCAGTTTTTGAAAACTATCCTTCATCTGTTTCCTATCTTCAACATAAAACTTATAACAATCTCTAGCAATGGTACATCGAGAAGGAACTAGGAATTCAGGATTCAAACATCTACAAAAGTACCTAAACCCCTCGTGTTCAACAATAGCAAAAGGAAGCTCATCCAAAATAATCATCCTAGCAAGAGCTCTCCTACAAGCAGCTTGATCAAACATCCAAGTAGAAGGAACACATACAATTTCAGCAACACCATCTTCATTAATAACAGTTTTTTTATAGATATCCAACATCTTTTGCTCCTTATCCATATTTGCAGGAAGTTTTTTGCATCTTCTAACATGATTTATTAAAGGACTAGTTCCATTAGATGTCTTACAACCAATCACTGCTCCACAATACTTGCACTTAACATGAACTTTAGAATTTGGAATAGCATTAAAATGTTCCCAATATACAGAAGTTTTCTTTCTCTTACCTGAATCTTCAGAAGCATCCACATTTGAGGAAGAATCGGGGTGCCTTGGTGGTTTTGCTGAACTTCTTTCTTCTATAATTTGCACATCATTTAGATCGGAATTACTTGAGTCGTAGGATGCCCCACTTGAGGATGTATAACCACATTCCTGTAATCACATTGTGTATTAAGTTAATCAAACTAATACAAAAGAAAACAGAAATGAAACAAAAAACTACATAAACTTACCATGGATATTCAGTTGTGAAGCCCTAACAAAGTGAGAGAAATGCAACCAAATATTGCCTGAATAAGAAATTCAAATTACATTAGAAATGCAACCATATATTGAATTATGTTTTAAAAGTCATGGTGTACTTAGATAATAGATTTCACATTAAAAAATTCTCCAACTAATCTTATCCAGTAAAGTGAATGAATTCTTAGAACACAAAAAACAAAAAAATCTGCCATGACCTCTGAGGCTTTGTTCTAACTTCTAACAGTGAAAAATGCATCTTATGTTACAGGCTTGCCTTCTTTATATTGACATACAGGTTTCGCTTCTTTTGGCAAGAGAGAGATCAAACCCAGACTTACATAGGATGCTTGAAAAAGGGTCCAGTCTTCATCCAAAAAACATATAAACATCGAACACAAAAAACTAAAAAACGAAGACACATATACAAACATGACTAGAAACGAACATAAAGAAGAGGAAATCGAATACCAAAAAAAGAAAGACACATATATAAACATGACTAGAAAGTAGAAACGAGCATAAAGAAGAGGAAATTGAACACTTACAATTCAGTTTATGAGGGAGAACTTGATCTAGAAATTCAGCTAGGATGGTTTGATTGAGAAATCGAAGTCAAGAGAGTGAGAGTGAGAGAAGAGGCGAGAAATGAGAATGAGAGAGATAGGAGGCGGTAGGGAGAGGCAGCTGCAGAATGAGAGAGCGTAGGATGGAGTTTAGGGCTTTTTCTCTCAAGAGGCGGTAGGGAGAGGCAGCTGCAGAATGCCAGAATGAGAGAGCAAATGAGGCGTTAGAAGGTTAGATTAGGTCAGCTAGGAATAGGATGGACCGATGGAGTTTTATTTTGGGCTGGACTTTTATTTGGGCTTGGGCTTGGGTCAAATTAATAAAAGCCCTACATTCCTTAACTAAATATACTAGAATATATAGTTCTAATTTTAAAAACATATATTTTATTTCACATA
This sequence comes from Oxyria digyna, assembly GCA_029168935.1. Lineage (NCBI taxonomy): Eukaryota > Viridiplantae > Streptophyta > Magnoliopsida > Caryophyllales > Polygonaceae > Oxyria > Oxyria digyna. Next base: position 7,249,272 of record JAPVLV010000010.1, on the reverse strand, counting down.
TCCCCGGATATCCGATAAGCAAAATTCATGATCCGTATCCGGTCTGTATATCCGGAAAAATCGTCCGGACCGGATCGGATTCGGATAAATATGAAACGGATTTTTTCGGATACGGATTTTTCGGACTTGGATCGGCGGATTATCGGATCGGATCGGCCGGATCGGATATGTTTGCTCACCCCTAATGTCTATTACTTCTTATAATATAATGGAACATGTTATTGTTATTATAATAATAAAAAATAAGTGTTATATGCTTATGTTTTATTCAATAACTTTATATTTTTTAGCATTATAAAGATTGTTATACTCCCTCTATCTCTTAGAGACAACAAGTTAGAATAGGTCATGAGGAGCGTCATTTGAATCAGGTAGAGTAGAATAAATCAATCGACACAGAGTCAGGTACAATTGTTGTTGTACTGGGAATATATGCATCGATTATTTTGATCAGACGGATAAACCACAACATTATCACTATTACCAAAAGGATTGATGAATTGAGAAGCATGAATGTAAGTACCACTTTCATCTTGATTTGAAGTAGACGAAACAACAATTGTAAGAGGAGTAAATGACGTGACAAGAGTCTCTGCAACAGGTTCAGATGGAGGATCAAAAAAAGGCCCAGTTACATTGTGAGAGCGATCTCCACTTTCATCATCATATTCTTCCCTTTGCATTGAGGGCATGTCACCATCGTTATCAGAGGGAAACAATGCCTTGTTTTCACTGGCAGAATAGAAGAAATTTTCATCAAAGATGATGTTAATGTTATCCAGTCCTTTTGTTAAACACTATGTATTCTTTGCTTCCTTTCATATACCCTAGAAGAATTCCCTCATCACTTTTAGGTTCAAGCTTCCCTTGATTCTCGTTTCCACTATTGTGAATGAAACATCTGCAACCAAAAAAACAAAGATGAAAAGGATTGGGCTTTCATCATTGGATTAGTTTATAAGGAGTTTTATTGATTAATGGTCAAAGCATAGCACGATTAAGGATACAAGTTGTTGCTTCAGCCAAGAACACATGAGAAAAATTGCTTGACACGAGAAGAGTTCTAGCCATTTCTTCAAGTGTTTTATTCTTTCTTTCCGCAACACCATTTTGTTGTGGTATTCATGGAGCAGAGAACTCATGAGATACATCGTGTTCCTCACAGAACTTGAGGAACACCTGATTTTCAGATTATGTTCCATGATCTTACCTGATAGTCTTCAACTTGAGTTCAATGCTAACCTCAAGATTCTTGATGAAAGGTTCGAAAGCTCATAATACATGATCTTTAGAAGAGAGTAGAAAGGTCTAAGTGAAACGAGAAGAATCATCAACAATAACAAAAACATACTTATTCTAAGGAGTACTTAGTTGCCTCATGGGACCACATAGATCCATTTGAGATCAGTTCCAGAGGACAAGTGGTGGTAACATCTGGTTTAGACTTGAAAGAGGTACGAGTTTGTTTACCCTTGAAACAAGCAACACATACTTCATCATACATGGCACAGACTTTTGGAAGTCCTCGAACAAGATCGTTCTGGTAAAGTTTATGGATCAATATTTGCATGACCAAGCCTTTTATGCCATAGTTTCGTATCACTTGCTAGAGATGCAAAGCATAATTCATTTGTGGACTTAAAATTGTTGTCCACAATGTATACATTGTTCTGTCTTACTCCTCTAAGAACAATCTCTTTGGTATTCTTGTTCTGCACATAACAATTTCTAGATCATGAGACGAGAGATCATCATCCTCTTCTTTGGAAATTTTTTATCGCCCTTTCCATTTTAAGCACCGGTCCCTTTTGAATGCTTGCATTGCCTTTCTTCTGCTCATTATCATATTTCTAGATTTTAGTGAACACCTCATGGAACGTCGGAGTTGCAGTGTTAGCAGTTTCATTTAAGACCGCTTTCGTCATGTTGTGGCGATGAGGGAGACCCATAATGATAGAAAAGATCTTCTCATCAGGTAGGATTTCAAAATCCTTGATCCCATGAGTAGTTAAGTGAGCAGTAATCTTTTCATACCGGGACTGATAATTTCCTACTTCTTCTCCCTCAAGCATCGAGAAGTTGTAGATATCCTTTTGGGCAATGAATCTGTCGGGTTTTCATAGATCCTTGCACCCTATGTACATCTATTCAAGAGCCACCCATTTTGCATTGGTTGTTTCGCATGATTATAGTTTGGAAACGTCCTCTGCACTTAGGGCGTTCGAAATGTACAAGGCAACTTTTGAGTTCTTGACCATTTTTTTGTAAATTCTTTTGTTTCCATTCAAGATATTTCTTTTTGGTGGCTAGATCGTTCACATGAAAGTTGTCAATGGTTATAATCAACTATCATTGGTAGTCATTGGAAGCGACCCATTTGTGAACAAAATCCTTCCAATGTCGGTACTGTCCTGGAACAATCAGAGGAGGCTTGTTGTTCCCCAAGCCAACGTTAGTAAGTCCACAATCATTTTCCATATATGTAAAAGCTCTGTAAGTAACACACAATCTAGAGCATCAACCTCTGACATCAATTGTAGGAATGTATATGTGTTAGACATGGAATAGGTAGTGTTTCATGGGAAGCGAAAAATGAGAATTTGCAAAAACAAATAGATGACATTGTTCCTTAGAGAGGAAACCTCAAGTGACCAATTAGTCTCCTTGAAAAACCTCTACCTCTAGGTTTTAGCATAGTAGGATTTGAATGCGTATTTATGTTATTAGTATTAGCTGTTACAAGCAAGTAAACTTCCTCTCTACTTGGATTCCCCCCAAGTATTTAACCTACCCTTACTTGCAATTACTAGTTGTAGTCTTGTTTCACAAGTCGCCATCTTCAATGAGCTCTTCTTATTCTATGCAGTCGACTTGTTTGGTTGTTGAAGATGTAGTCTTGTACTTGTACTAATGCTAATAAACCCTAGCAAGTCTCACCCAAGTATTCTCTAGTGTTTATTCTAAAAAAATTCATTAAAATGGTAAAAGAAAATTAACAAAATAATATCGCAGATCTTCTCCTTGGAGAAAAAGGCATAACAGATCTTCTTTTCCAAGGGAATGATTCAATCTTGCCTTGAGGTGTGTCGTCTTCCACATTTAGAAGGTTGTTACACAACCCTAGGCACGTTACTTCACCTTTCCATTTTGGATGTGTTTGTAACACCCCGTTTTTGGAGTCCTTTATATGAACTAGAAATTTAATGGGCAATTAAAGTTTAGAAATTTAAGAACAACAACAAAACTTATGTTTTTATATAAGAGAATTTTTATGTTGAGAGAATATATCCTATTAATTAAAAATGTATAAAGATATATATTAAATGATCTACACTTATAAAAGTATATTTTAATTATTTAATAAAATATTCATATATTATAATAATAGTACTGGATATTTTTGAATATATGTAAGCTAAATATCTCGATCCGAATATTCGGAAAACTGCCCGGATCGGACCGGATTCGCATAAAACTTGATCGGATATTTCCGGATACGGATTTTTCTGGATCAGATATGCGGATTATCGGATATTTCCGGATACGGATTTTGCTCACCCCTACGTATTTCATAGCCTGCATTTTTCAAACCATTTTTCTACATAGTTTCTATTTACCGCCCACTCAAATTGCTATTTATCGCCCAGTCTTCGTGCGTCACGCATGGATTTAAACCATACGTCGCGTATGAATTGCATTTTTCAAAAACCAATCCATACGTCACGTATGGATTTTTTTTATTTTTTGCTTGTTTTTTTCCATAATCTTGTAGATAATTTCAATATGATTGCGTGCATATAAAATTCGTCCAAAACGGACATCGTTTGCCCCTTCAAAAAGTCAAAAAACAAAGAACAATGAAGTAATTATGCTTAAGTGTAACAAATCTACTACTCCGTACTTATAAATTGTAGTTATGGATTATATTTAAGTATTACTATCACTAAATAAAATCTTTGTTAAGTTATCTGCCATATTATAAAAAAATTGAAAAATGGTGTGTTGAGTTTTAACAGACTTGTTGATACAAGAAATTATGTGTGATAAATTTGTATTTTGGCCTTTTGAAAGGGCAAACGATGTCCGTTTTGGACGAATTTTATATGCACGGGATCGTATTGAAATTATCTACAAGATTATGGAAAAAAAATAAAAAAAAAATTATACGTGACGTATGGAATCTTTCCATACGTGACGTATCGATTGGTTTTAAAAAAATACAATTCATACGCGACGTATGGTTTTAATCCATGCGTGACGCACGAAGACTGGACGGTAAATAGCAATTTGAGTGGGCGGTGAATAATAAAGGCCTTTTTCTAAAGTTTGGCCAGTGCATCCCGACCAAATCTCCAATAAGACCTCAATCACGAGTAAATCAGATATGATCCTATTTGCACTTAGATGAGACGGAAAATCAGGTCGAATGACCGTTCTGATTTTCCGGCGAATCTGAGCTCCGCGCGGAGCTGAGCTTCGCTCCGACCGACCTGGCGGATTTACAATCCCCCAGCTTTATCCACTCGCTTTTCAAAGCTAAAAATCGGGCGGATTTAGAATTTGCCAGCTTTTCAAAGCTTAAAAGCGAGCGGATTTAGGATTCGCCAGATTTTTCAAAGTGAAAAAGCGGACGTATTTAGGATTCGCCACCTTTTTCAAAGTGAAAAAGCGGGCGGATTATAAATCCGCCCATTCAAGTATTCTGACGGATTATAAATCCGCCCATTCCGTAACTCCGCGCGAAGTCAAACTCCGCGCGACCCCTAGCTCCGCGCGAAGTCAAACTCCGCGCGACCCCTAGCTCCGCGCGAAGTCAAACTCCGCGCGACCCCTAGCTCCGCGCGGATTTAAGCCTGCAACAAAAAGCAATGCAAATAGCCTCCTCGTTATAAATCGATGCATTAATCTGATTTCGGTCAAATGATTGATAACGTGCTAGTTCTTCAGTCCTCGATCGATGCATGAGGTGTGAATTATGGTCAAATGGATACTTCCTGGATACTTAACGTGTAGGGATTAATCTACTACTAATTTACTAAATAAATACCAAACAAAATCAATTGAGACGTACAATTACAACTCTATCACGTCATGCATGATTGTTTTGTAGGGAAAATTCCATGGAGCTATCTAAAAAGATGGGCTATTCCCTCCGTCCTTTATTACCGATCTTGTTTCATATTATAACTCTATTCACACTTCAACACGTTTTATAGCATAACTTCTAATATATAAAAACAAACATAGTCATATGGGATCTTGTTTGATTCGTTTCGATGAGTAATTTAATATATCAAAATTTTATAATTTTTTATTAACATATAGTTAGAGATATTTACGATACAAAACGTGTTTCGACAAATGTGAAAAAGGAAACATGAATTATATTACGGGACGGATGAAGTATTTTTCAAGGAATAATATTCTATATCGAAGAAAAATTTAGTGCAAATAACTCTTAACGTAGAAAAAACGAATAGATCATATTCACAGATTACACGTCAATGTTCATATTCTAAAGGGTAATTAATGTTCATAATCTGGGTCATACGAAATTTTGAACAATTTTAGTGATGGAAGTGGTGACATACTTGTAAATTACTCTGAACTTTGTTTTTTCCCCTCAAAATTCTTTATCGCCCACATTATGAATATTACCGCTCAAATTATGAACATTAGCTTGTTATCTGTGAACGCAAAAACTTCATTTTTCCTACGTTAAGCTTTGTTCTCACCTGAACTTTTCTATTTAAATCGATATCTATTTTAAAACGCCATTATTTTGCATTAGATTGGCAAAAAGTCACCTCTTATCATAGTCCGTTACAAAAATCCGGCAACTTGAGGAACAAAAAATTCTAAGAAAAGAATTTTTTATTTTTATTTTGTTCTTTTCATTTCCAAAAATGTAGTTCTCAGATTTAGTTATTAGTCCTTATAATATATAGACTTGGCAGATGAGTCGATCGCGTGATTAAGTTCGGGTTCGGATCAAGCTGGTCGATAAAATTTGCGGGTTGGATGGGTTTGAGTCGGATCGACCCAGTAGGTTTTAAATGTTAGGATTTTAATTGTAATAAGAAAAATAAATTATAACAATATTTTATATTTATTAAAATATATTATTATATTTTAATTTTAATGAATTAAATTATGGGAAAAGTGAGTTCCGATGATTTTGAGAAGTTCGGGTCGATTCGGATTTGACCAAATAAATTTCAAAAACTTTTCAAATTATACAGGATCGAGTTTTTTCCGGATCGACTCACGAGTTCAACCTACGTAAGCAAAAATAGATTTGAAGCAACAAAAGTTAGTCAACTCGGCCTTAATTAGAATTCTTTTTAAATTTGAGTTTAATGAGTGCCCAACTGCCCATGATGCATCGATTGTGATTTGTGAGAACCAAGACGCACTCTAACGCCAGCGGTGATCGTAACTTCGTCAACGGCTACAATCACGTGTTTCGCTCGAGCAATATTTGGAGCCTGTTGGAGCCCAGAAGTTCCGGTCACGCGACACAACACTTCGCGAGACACAGGGCGTCTGGACAATCAACTTTTACGTAACACACCACGTCGTCTTCTTCCTCAAGACCAACCTTGTTCTTGACACCTACACCTGCTCAACCAAACCGAGAGGGAGTCTCCGGATTCGGCTCTCCTACGCTCCAATAAGACAGGGATCAAACACGCAACCAGAGACGTCGAAGCAATGCAAGTGTAAGAGAAGGTAGGAAGAAGTAAAGTAAAGGAAATGACAAGTCCAAAATGTCAATTAAAACGTTTCAAGTTCTAAGCTATCAATAAACCGAATGGCTTTAGAAATACACACGTAACAACGTTAAAAACTCGATAGCAAAACTATGAGTCGCAAACCAAGTGCTACACGTCTAAACGCCTCAAGGAGAGGGTTGTTTAGGAAGATTGAAGCTTGGACTCGTTCTTGTGTTTTTCTCACTCGAGAGAGGAAGACGAAGCGTTTTTCTTTTTGTAATGATCTGGCCTTCTCTATCCATTGGGTTACGTTTTTATACTCTTATCAGGGGCCCACGCGAGTCAATTACCAATTTGCCCCTTGATACTTAATCTCGTCGAATCCTCTTTCTGGGCTTCACCTGCTTATGGGCCGCTTTCATTCTTCTGGGCTGACTTCTTGGACCGATCCGGCTCGCGTTCAATGGGCCTAACCCGATTCCCTTTGGGCCTCGCGAGCCCATCGAGAACCGGCTCCAACATCCAGCCCCCCAAGCTTTTATGCTGAATAGCTTAAGGCTTGGGCTTGTCTTCTTGAAGTCGCGTTCTCGATATGAGAGTGGCCCCCAGACTTGGTATGATTTCATCGCGTGGTGAGGTCGCGTGTATTTCAATTACGCTTCTCTGGGCGACGTTTTGAATTCAAAAAACCTTTACGAATTCCCGCGCTGAGCGCATGTCGTCCACGTGCCGTCTTCTCATTGCGCCTTCTTTTCCCCCGATTTTTCCTTATATATACCCATCTTCGTCTTCCTCTTTTCCATTCCGCCACAATCCTTCATTTTCGTATGCAAACTGCCAACTTGCTCTCTTCGCCGGTGCCCTCTCCTTCTCTACTGTCATCTTCGCCGCCGTTCTCACCCGATTCTCGATGGCAGGTTAGTCTATTGCTCTCCCTTCCCTTTTCTACTTCGTTTTGGCTTGATTTTAGGGCCTCCCACAGATTCGTCGCTCAACTTCTTCTTGCTCATAACTGTCGTCAGAATTTTTGCTCGGGCTTTTCGATTTGATGGGCTTCCGTCAGTGATTGTTTGTCCATTGGGTGTTTCTCGTGCCGGATTCTCCTTTCGACTCTCATTCCTCAATGTGTTGTTTGGGAAAAAACGTGTTTTGGTCAATTCCGCCATTTTAGACCTCTGTAAGGTTCTTCGTGTTCTTGGGCTTGGTCCATCTTGATGTCGTTTTAGCTTCTCTTGATTCTTCGAGTTTCAGTTTTTCCAGGGATTCCTTGTTTGTTTACTTCCTACAGCCTCGCGTTAGTTTCCTTAGACACGCGTTGTTCCCAATTTCGATGTTCTCTTTTCTCTCTTTCCATCCCTGGAAAACTGAAACTCATTTTGCCTATGCTTTCAGGTAGCGATGATTTCTATGAACGCCCAGTTCGGGCTGTGTATTCGGGGCGCACTACGTCTGGATCCAAGGGGGATTCTGATGATCGCGAGCCAAGCTCTCGTAGACGATCTCGCGTTACTAGGAAATCCAAATGGAGCAAAGCGAAGACGCCCAAGAGATCTAAAACCAGACTCCCGTCTCGCGTCATTCAAGAGCGAGCCGAGACCAATTATGGTCAATTTGCCAGCTTCTTCTCCCATAAGGGGTCCTTACCCCATATAGTAATAGAGAAACCCTTTCTCGCGGATCCCGGTCGCATAAATATCCTTTCAAAGAGAATAAAACATTCTCGCACCTTAATTCCTAACACGGCCCATCGCAGCAGTCTTAATTTTGACGATCTTCGTCGTCTCGCTACGCGATATCCTTTTCCTGAAGGGACCATCTTTTCCCTCCCCGACCTCGAGGGCACTTCCCTCGACCAATATGGGCCCTTCTTTGCTTTGAGCAGGCAGTCTTTAGAAGCTGGCTTCCGTCTCCCGTGGACGTCCTTTCAGACTGAAGTAATGGCGGATTTAGGCTTCAGCCCTTCCCAGATGCATCCAAACTTCTGGAGTTCGCTGATCATTTACATCATGCGATGTCAGGACATTGGGGTAGCTCCCAATACGCCTCACTACGCTCTTATTAATTCGTATAAGAAGAACTCCCGCGAGGATGGATTTTACACTGCTCAAGCCAAGACTCCTAGCGCCTTCCGATTGCGCTCGAAGATTGAGGGGTGGAAAACTTGTTGGTTTTTAGTTCGTCCCCCTCTTGGTTCCGAAATTTCTGTTCAAGTACGCGAGCCTAATGCGAGAAAGGCCCCGTGCTTTTTCCCAAAGGAGACTCGTGATAAATTCATCCGCGACTATAAGGATTACCCCGACAAAGCAGTTCAAAAACGTTTTGAGTTGACAATCTCAGACGCTTTACTGGTTGCCAGGGGACTTAGTCTCAAGGCTCATGCCCTAGGTTTTTGTTCGTGTTTGTTTTAGCGTTCGCGTTTATTATTATTTTTATACTTTTTATACTTACTTGTGGTGGTTTTTGCAGATGCTGATATGTTTTCAGATCTTCCGGATCTGGAGGGATTGGTTTTTGACGAGGTTGGCTCCTTAACCCTCGAGGCTCCTTCTCGCGATACTTCGTCTGCTCCTGGCGTGACCCTCGCTCCCCCAACTGCCGTATTGGAATCGCCAGCTGAGTTCGCGACCACCGTTTCTAAGGAGGTCCCTCAGACCAAGAGGTCTCGCGTAATATCAGCTCGTGATAAGGGGAAACAAAAGGTATCCGAGAGAAGTCGCAAGAGGACGACAGAAGTGGAGTTTGTCTCCTCTCCAGAGCCTACTGATACTCTGGTCGCAAACCCCACCTTCATTCACGGTTTATCGGCGACGCGTGCATTCTTCGAATCGATTCCAACTGTTTTTCCCCCCGAACCCAGCCTCTACGAGGAAGTTTCGGATAGGCCTGGTGGCCTGTCTAAACTACTCTTTGCGGTAAGTTTTGTGTTTTTATCTATTTCTCGTTTCTTTGGGGTATTTTTAACCCTGGAGTTGGTCATTTTGCAGGGGATGAACATCATCGCGAGCGCAAGTCGGAGGGTACTTGCGGCTGAGGACAAACTCAAGGAGTTGATGGACGAGGATCAGTCAATCCGTGACGCCAACAGAGCGGCTAAGTCTCGGCTCTTGGGGGAAAAGAAAGCTTTGGAGGTGGAGCTTTCGAGGGCTAACGCGTTAGGGGAATCTAAAGACGCGAAGATAAAAGAGCTGGAAGCTCAACTCGCGTATGAGAGGTCCACCCATGTCAACATCGTCACTGAGTATAACACGCAAGTGAACGACCTCAGACAAGAAAATGAGAAGCTTCATGCGACGATGTCTGAGAGAATTGCCTATGAGAGGAACATGGCGGTGGAGGAGTATTGCGGGGGTTATCGTCAACGTGCTCGCGTGGACTTTTACAAAAATGCTGTCAACACGCTTCTCCTTTGTATGGTAAAGGTTCAGATGCGAAAGTAAAAAGTCAAAGATTTCCCCTTCAACGCTCAAGACTTATGTGGTTTTTCCACCGACCTTCCCGAGTATGAGCCCCCGGTGCCGGGAACTTTCATTGATGATGGGGATACTCCACTCGAGGCTTGGGGCGTAACGCGTCTTGCGCCTAAGAGAGACATTGTTAAGGGTAAAGAGAAACAAGTGCCCAGGCCCCCTCTTCCGAAGATGGTCATTCCACCTCCGCTCGAGAGGTTAGAACCTGCTCCTCGCACGCTTTCGAGCCCTCCTTCTCCGACCCTCTCTCCTCGTAAGAGAAAGGTATTCGCGTCCGATGCTCTTCTTGACACCATTCAGCCCTCGAAGCGTTCTTGCTTAGATCAAGCGGGGGGGTCAGGATCGCGGGTAGCTAATGCTCAAGACGTCGTGGATTTAGAGGCGGATAGCGTGGAGGATGCGGGGATTGCTCCTGAGTCTGTTGCTAAGTAATGTCCTGGTGGTCTTTTGAACAATGCATGTTTTTAGAATTGGGATTTTTTGTAATTAACTTTTTTTTTAATGTGGGTATGGTTGTCGCGAGCTATATGCTGTTTCTATATTTTTGGTTTTGCTTATCTGTCTGCTTGGTTCGTATATACTTATCTCGCATCGTTCCCCCCGTTTTGTGTTTTGGAAAAATGAGTAATTTTGCGAAAAAGAAAACGTAGAGAGATAAGTGTTTCATAATTACGATCCCTCTTGTATAGTAAAAAGTAGAACTGACGGCGCTACATAATTTTTGTGAGAATCATAAAGCATTGCAAACTATTCTCCTGCTAGCTATTGCATGAACTTTACACGCGAGTCCTGTACAGCATGTTCTCACTAGCCGGTGACAGGGTTTCGCGCTTTAGTTCTTAGTGGTTGTTGATACTCGCGGGGTTTGTCTTGAGCTCTTGTTAGTCGCGAAGCATCAGGACAGTTTTTCTTTGGTGTGGTTGCTGCGGAGAATTTCTTGACTAGAGAATCTGGGCATGACGTTGCTTTTGCGGGGATTATTAAGCACTGCACACGTAGAGAAGCATTCAGTATTTGGTTTTTATTCTTAGGCAGTAAGACTGTAGAGAATCTGGGCATGATGCGAACCCGTCTATGCTTTCGCGTCCAGGGAGAGTTTTTTTAGCTCAGCCCTGGAAGCTGGACACGCGACCCGGGGGGGTTTTTTAGCCCAGCCCAGTGAAGCGGAATCATGGCGGGTGAGCTCATTGGCGTAAACCCGTCCATGCTTTCGCGACCAGAGAGAATTTTTTAGCTCAACCCTGGAAGTTGGACACGCGACCCGGGGGGTTTTTTTAGCCCAGCCCAGTGAAGCGGAATCATGGCGGGTGAGCTCATTGGCGTAAACCCGTCCATGCTTTCGCGACCAGGGAGAGTTTTTTAGCTCAGCCCTGGAAGCTGGACACGCGACCCGGGGGGGGGGGGGGTTTAGCCCAGCCCAGTGAAGCGGAATCATGGCGGGTGAGCTCATTGGCGTAAACCCGTCCATGCTTTCGCGACCAGGGAGAGTTTTTTAGCTCAGCCCTGGAAGCTGGACACGCGACCCGGGGGGGGGGGGGGTTTAGCCCAGCCCAGTGAAGCGGAATCATGGCTTTTGTCTTTTGAGTTGAAGCGCTACCTTTTTAGGTGGACGAGCATTGGTCGACCAGGCTGTGATACTTATTCCTTGGTAAGCCAGACTCGCGTGGTTACGAATTGCTGGTGAAACGCGACCCGGGCGGTCTTATCATGAAAATCTTCGGCTTCCAAAATCTTTTATGAGAACCTCCTGACATAACCTTCTAGTGATTCGTGTGGTCCTTGTTTGACACCCACTACTTCTTGCATAGTCACCTTCCTTTTCCTTGAGGATCCAAAGTGCAATAAGAAACTCTTCTCTATATCAGCGAAACAATGGATGCTCCCTGAGGGTTGGTTAAGCATCCAGGTCATGGCGGGACCCGCGAGGGTTCCTGGGAAGCCCTTGCACATCGTGGCTTCGTCAGGGCACCTTGCGAGCATAGCATACTTGTAGCGTGCCAGGTGTTCGCCTGGATCTTCTTTTTCGTTGTATTCCTTGATAATAGGGAACCTGAAATTAGGTAGAGGGACTGACCTGACTATGTAGTCCGCGAAAGCAGTCGGGCCGAACAAGGTTGACGGATTAACGAACGGATAGGCCTCGTGAGCTTGTCGCGGGCAGGTTGCCTGGTTGTAATAAGGTTCTCCTTCGTACCGACGGCGAGAAGGCCCTTGCTCGGCGCGAATTCCATGTCTCCTCGCTTCGGATCTTCCTCCGCAAGATTGGTTCTCTACATAGCTTATGGGGGCTTGATTCAAATCAAACCTACCAGGGTGGGAAGCCCTCTCGCGTCCTTCGACTCTGGTTCTACCCGACACTGAGATTATGTCGTCGGGTACTGATACGCTGCACTTTGTATAGCGTAACTAGGGATTATTACATTAATTTAGGAGTATTATCATATGTGTTTCGAGTCATTATTATGTTCTGAGATATGTATTAAGAAGTGAAGAAATGAAGATCAGAACCGAAGAAGAAGAGATCAAAGATTAAAGACTTGAAGATATTCTGCGGAGCAGCGGCGATCGCCACTACCATCCAGGCGATCGCCATTCTACAACAGAAGTATTTCACAAGTTCAAGAGAGCATGGCGATCGCCATGAATCTACGGCGATCGCCATGGGGCGACAGAGGCTACGGCAAAGATTTACATGAAGATGGCGATAGCCAGGCATCTATGGCGATCGCCACAACAAGGCCGAAGATATTCCGGGCTTTCCTTATTTTCCTTTTTTTATTTTATTTCCTTTTTCTTATTTTATTATTTCGTTTAGGATATTTCTTTTACCATATTTCTTTAGGGTTAGACTCTATATATACCCTAGTTATCATCATCTTTTCCATCAGACAATTTAGTTCTGCAACCATGAGCAGGAACTAATCTCCATTGTTTTACTTAGCGGTTGAAACCTTCAGTTATTAAGTTGTGAGATTTCTAAACTCTTGTTCTTTTCCTATGGGTTTGTATTAATTCTCTTGTTCTTCATCTATTGATTTCTATTGGTTTTGCTAGCTTGATCACCTAGTTTGATTGATAGTTTTCTATTGCTAGACTAGGAATATACGGTGGAATTCCTTGTCATTGTAGCGCTCATATCTGTATGATCTGGTAGTTGATTGCTTTTATGAAAGAGAATTGATTGCATGTTAATACTTGACGGTTGTAAGTTATTGCATGCATCCTTATAATTCTTGTGCCCTTTGCTGCTATTTCATCTAATCTTGAGAGGTTTCCCTGATTGTTGAATAGTAAGTATTATCAAGACCGGTTGGCCTGCTGATATATTAAAGATTGGAATAGGAACATTCCCTAGGATTGATAAGAACTTGAGATAAATCTATGATCAACTTGATTGACTGTTGTGTGGATACTTGCTAGGTGAAACCCCTTCTCATCATATTCTCACCCAAACTTCCTCTGCTTGTTACTGGTTACTTGTGTGTTCTTGTAATCAAACCCCCCCCCCCTTTGGTTACTTGTTACTAGTTGATAATTCACTTGACTGCATTGATTTGGTGTTTTGATTCCCTTGGGTTCGACCTCTACTTACTTGTTATACTCTAGTTAGTGTTTAGAGTTTATTTCTTTGATTTGGCACTACGACTTTAGCCTCATCAAATTTGGCGCCGTTGCCGGGGAATTGAAATTTTTCTGATTTTGTGTTAATTGTGAAATTATCAACTGTTTGGTGTGAACCTTTATGGTTCAGACCCGTGCTACTGATTCATCTCTTGTTTCCTTTGACCCAGAGATTGAAAGAACGTTCATTCGGAACCAAAAAGCAGCTCTGAACCAAGAGAACGAAATGGGTGATCGACATGGACCGCCATTGCCTACTATGAGGCAACTCACTGCCCCAGACTTAAACCAACAACCTTTGGCAGTGAGGTTTCCTGAGATTGAAGAAGGTGTGAATTTTGAATTTAAAGCTGGTTTAATTCATGAGCTTCCACACTTCCATGGCTTAGCGGGAGAAGATCCCAACAAACACTTGGCTCAATTCCATGCCGTATGTTCTAGTATGAAGCCAAGAGGTGTTACTGAGGAGCAGGTCATGCTGAGAGCTTTTGGATTTACTCTGAAAGACGATGCGAATGATTGTATCTATTATCAAGCTCCAGGGAGTATTGATACATGGGCTAAAATGAAAAAGGTCTTTTTAGAGAAATATTTTCCAGCTACAAAACTGAGCAGCTTAAAGAAGGAAATCACGAATCTTCAACAACACTCAACTGAGAGTCTCTATGAATATTATGAGAGATTCAAGAAGCTTTGCTCAAGCTGCCCATTCCATAGTTATACTGACCAAGATCTCCTTATGTACTTATTTAGTGGCCTGATTGATGAGGATCGTCGAATGGTGAATGCATCCTGTGGAGGTAACTTTTTAAGATTGACTATACCTTAGGCTACTGAAATGTTTGAGGAATTAGCTGAGAGCTCAAGGCAGTTTGGTAGCAGGCAAAGAACACAGTCAGTAAGTTCACTTGATCCCGCTAAAATTCAAAGTGATATGAATGAACTAAAAGATATGATGAAGGCTTTTATGCTGCAAAGTGGTGGTCAACAACTCCAAGAGCCGAATGCTGAGGTAAACGCTGTTGGTGGATGGCAACCAAGGCCAAGGTATGATTTTCATAATATTAATTATCAGCAACCTAGACCTCAAAATTCTATGACAGTTGAAGATATGATCAAGTCCTTAGCTCAAACTGTGATGCAACAAAATGCTAGAACGGAATCAAGTATCCAAAATGTTGAAAATCAGTTAGGACAGATTGCTCAAGCTGTGAGTAAATTAGAGGCCAGGGAACTGGTAAGAAACCCGAGAGAAAACGTCAGTGCAGTGTTCCTGAGGAGCGGAAAAACTTTAAATGACTGTTCTGTGCCAAAACCGCGATCGCCATGAGATTACAGAGAGCAAAACAGGATCTGCATCGCGACCGCGATCGCCATATGGCAATGGCGATCGCCATTCCATTCCAGAAGCTGAGGTGCAAAATCATCCGCGACCGCGATCGCCAGTTGCTGATGGCGATCGCCGGGAGCCCCCTGAGTACATTGATGATTATGTTCGCCCGAATTTTCCCCCTCTATTCTCTCAGAAGCCTGTTGCCCCCTTTCCTGAGGCATTGAAGGATACTCGAAGGCTGGAGAACGACAATGAAATCTTCGAAACCTTTAGTAGGTGTGAGGTAAACATTCCTTTGCTCAAACTTGTTAAGAGTATTCCTAGATTTGCTAAGTTTTTGAAAGAAGTTTGCACTATTAAAAGAAATCAAAAACTGAAAGGAAAGAAGAATGTTGAAATAAGTGAACAAGTTTCTGCTGTGTTTCAAAAACGCATGCCTAAGAAATGTGGTGATCCAGGCATATTTAGCATTCCATGTGTGATTGGTGAAACTAAATTTGACAAAGCCATGCTAGATTTAGGTGCATCAATCAATGTTTTGCCTTACTCTTTATATGAATCACTAGGCTTAGGACCCTTGCATAAAACAGGAACTGTTATTCAACTTGCTGATAGGTCTACTGTATACCCGAAAGGGGTTGTTGAGGATGTTCTTGTTATGGTTGGTGATCTGATTTTTCCTGCTGATTTCTTTGTGTTGGATATGGAGCATGCTAATAATGTCACACCTATACTGTTAGGTAGACCTTTCATGAAAACTGCACAAACGAAAATTGATGTTAGTAGTGGGACTCTCTCTATGGAGTTTGATGGGGATAAGGTAGAATATAATATTTATGACATGGATCCCATTGATAAGAATTCTCTATGTGCTATTGATGTGATTAAGCCTACTTGTAAGGATAAATTGCAACCTGTTTTAGAGAATCTCTTAGAGCCCCCAAAAGTAGATATTGTTTTGTCTACTAACATGCAGGAGTGTCATGCTAAGCCAGAGCCTAAAGGTAAGCTCTCTCCACATCCTTTGGGCAATCGCCCTCCATTACTGACCTCGCCAGGCAAGATACCATTGATGTCTAGTGTGCAGGCACTTGACATTGAGCTTAAACAGCCGCCTGATACGGTCAAGGAGGAGAAAGTAAATGAAACCACCTTCATTGCTAAAGACAAGGTGGTCAAGGTAAGTGGGACGAGATTTAAGGCGTTCCATGAGTGGTTCAAGAGAGAATTCAGACAAGAGACTGTTTTTACAAACCCAAATGGCGTTAGTTAAATCTCTTGAGTTTCATGTCGAGCCACGACATAAAATAAGGCGCTACTCGGGAGGCAACCCGAGGTTTGAATTTGTTCTTGTTCGGTTTAATTTTCTTTTTTAGTTTTTCTATGGACAGGAGGAAATCACCAAAGCTTAGGGTCAGCTACAGTCAGTAGCCAATCTCGCTGTAAGTCTTCTCTCCCGTCTAAAAAAAAAAAAAAAAAAAAACGAAAATCATTCCGAGAAAAAAATAATATATCGGATTAAAAAAAAATAGAGTGCAGAAAAAATATGAGAGAAAAGAAAGTAAGGAGTTGTATTACATCAAGTTTGGTTCCGATTAGTACTATCATTCTAGATCTACATTCGTTGGAGCTTAGCTTGTTGGTTACCATGTTCTTTGCAAGGAGTAGATTTGTTTGGGTCATCTTCTACATTGGAGGTATTCTTTCTTTTGCTTTAGATGAGCTATGCATTATTGGATTACATTTAGTGCTCATCTAGTTTCTCATTCTACCACACTTTGAGTTTTATTGGAGGAAGGTCATCCGACCTTGTATGTGAGTCTTCTGTCTCCTTCCCTGGGTTCGTTTTTATATCTTCCATTTCATTGAGGACAATGCAATGTTTAAGTATGGGGGAGGAGAATGTATTCACATGTCATCATTTGGGTGTTGGTTGTATCTGCATGAGCTTATTGAATATATTGTATGAAAAAGCCACAAACATTGAAAAAAGGCATACAAAATCCTTGGATAGCAAGATCTATGCAATAAGAAGGTGGCTTGACCGACATTAGGCTGGGGCAAAAATAAGTCTTGAGTGATGTGAGTTTTGTGAGCCTGGAACAATTATTGAGTGGTTGGGATGAAAACCCGAAAGGACGCCCAAGCAAGATGAGTGTTATAAAAATAAAAAAATTGAGTGTTTTAGGATTTTTTTTATCATCTTGGCGTATGGAGACATAAGAAGGAGGCGTATAGGAGGATTCGGGTAGGCCACTTGGAGGAATAAGGTGTAGTTCTGAGTTTGTGCTTATTGTATCACATTTGTTCTTGATTATTGTTGTTGTGTTTTGTGTGTTTTGGAGGAGCTTATTGGTTATGTAATCACTAGGAGATATTCTTGTACTTCCTGAGGCTTTGAGTATTTTATTGTATGGGTAGCTTTTCTGTAAGTTACTCGGGACGAGTAAAAGTCTAAGTATGGGGGTATTTGATACGCTGCACTTTGTATAGCGTAACTAGGGATTATTACATTAGTTTAGGAGTATTATCATATGTGTTTCGAGTCATTATTATGTTCTGAGATATGTATTAAGAAGTGAAGAAATGAAGATCAGAACCGAAGAAGAAGAGATCAAAGATTAAAGACTTGAAGATATTCTGCAGAGCAGCGGCGATCGCCACTACCATCCAGGCGATCGCCATTCTACAACAGAAGTATTTCACAAGTTCAAGAGAGCATGGCGATCGCCATGAATCTACGGCGATCGCCATGGGGCGACAGAGGCTACGGCAAAGATTTACATGAAGATGGCGATCGCCACAACAAGGCCGAAGATATTCCGGGCTTTCCTTATTTTCCTTTGTTTATTTTATTTCATTTTTCTTATTTTATTATTTCGTTTAGGATATTTCTTTTACCATATTTCTTTAGGGTTAGACTCTATATATACCCTAGTTATCATCATCTTTTCCATCAGACAATTTAGTTCTGCAACCATGAGCAGGAACTAATCTCCATTGTTTTACTTAGCGGTTGAAACCTTCAGTTATTAAGTTGTGAGATTTCTAAACTCTTGTTCTTTTCCTATGGGTTTGTATTAATTCTCTTGTTCTTCATCTATTGATTTCTATTGGTTTTGCTAGCTTGATCACCTAGTTTGATTGATAGTTTTCTATTGCTAGACTAGGAATATACGGTGGAATTCCTTGTCATTGTAGCGCTCATATCTGTATGATCTGGTAGTTGATTGCTTTTATGAAAGAGAATTGATTGCATGTTAATACTTGACGGTTGTAAGTTATTGCATGCATCCTTATAATTCTTGTGCCCTTTGCTGCTATTTCATCTAATCTTGAGAGGTTTCCCTGATTGTTGAATAGTAAGTATTATCAGGACCGGTTGGCCTGCTGATATATTAAAGATTGGAATAGGAACATTCCCTAGGATTGATAAGAACTTGAGATAAATCTATGATCAACTTGATTGACTGTTGTGTGGATACTTGCTAGGTGAAACTCCTTCTCATCATATTCTCACCCAAACTTCCTCTGCTTGTTACTGGTTACTTGTGTGTTCTTGCAATCAACCCCCCCCCCCCTTTGGTTACTTGTTACTAGTTGATAATTCACTTGACTGCATTGATTTGGTGTTTTGATTCCCTTGGGTTCGACCTCTACTTACTTGCTATACTCTAGTTAGTGTTTAGAGTTTATTTCTTTGATTTGGCACTACGACTTTAGCCTCATCAGGTACGTGCTCAGCACTCCCCTCAGCGACTGGTTGTTCTCGCTCGCTCTGATTCTGTTCCTGTTCGTGGGTCGCGGCCCTTGGTTGCTCTGGGTTTCGGTCCCTGTTCGTGCTTTGTCCCAACGTCTGAAGGAAAGCGCGATATTGCACCAGTGCGGGCCCTACGAGAACAATCTCTTCCTCATGTACGCACGGAAAAGGTGCTCGCGAGCTATTTATCTCTTGTTGTGTTCTCGTCAGGAGAGGGGTGTTGTCGCTTCCCTCGCCACCAGTATTCATCCTCCCAGGCGGTTAAGTATTAGAACACGCGAATATATGTAGTAAGCCTTGTGCGAGGAAGTCCCCACGGTCGGCGCCAGTGTTGGAGCCCAGAAGTTCCGGTCACGCGACACAACACTTCGCGAGACACAGGGCGTCTGGACAATCAACTTTTACGTAACACACCACGTCGTCTTCTTCCTCAAGACCAACCTTGTTCTTGACACCTACACCTGCTCAACCAAACCGAGAGGGAGTCTCCGGATTCGGCTCTCCTACGCTCCAATAAGACAGGGATCAAACACGCAACCAGAGACGTCGAAGCAATGCAAGTGTAAGAGAAGGTAGGAAGAAGTAAAGGAAAGGAAAAGGCAAGTCCAAAATGTCAATTAAAACGTTCCAAGTTCTAAGCTATCAATAAACCGAATGGCTTTAGAAATACACACGTAACAACGTTAAAAACTCGATAGCAAAACTATGAGTCGCAAACCAAGTGCTACACGTCTAAACGCCTCAAGGAGAGGGTTGTTTAGGAAGATTGAAGCTTGGACTCATTCTTGTGTTTTTCTCACTCGAGAGAGGAAGACGAAGCGTTTTTCTTTTTGTAATGATCTGGCCTTCTCTATCCATTGGGTTGCGTTTTTATACTCTTATCAGGGGCCCACGCGAGTCAATTACCAATTTGCCCCTTGATACTTAATCTCGTCGAATCCTCTTTCTGGGCTTCACCTGCTTATGGGCCGCTTTCATTCTTCTGGGCTGACTTCTTGGACCGATCCGGCTCGCGTTCAATGGGCCTAACCCGATTCCCTTTGGGCCTCGCGAGCCCATCGAGAACCGGCTCCAACAGAGCCGTTTCGTTCGATACTTGGAAGATCGAAAATCGGATTACGAATGAGTTATATTTATTTCGGTGTTTGATAGAAAATATATATGAGTACAAAACTGATTCAAATGAATGATTAATACCATCCTTATGCCCAAAAATAAAAGTGTTATGCGATTATGCGTCATATCTAATTTTTACTTCATTTCTCATTCCTAACCTCATTTCAGAATATATCAAATAAAATATTTGAAGAATCACTCAATCACATTACCATGGTATGTGTTATTATTATATTTCTTCCAAGTGTATGAAAATCCTTGATAATTTTGATGAATGGATCCATAGGTTGGGAGTTGTGACGAAATTGTTTAATCTTCTAAATTCTAAAGCTGATACAAATGCTCCTCCTTTTTTATCTTGGGCAGATAAGATATCACCGAAGTCTCACATAATTATAATTGGTTCATTGTATAAGGTGATTATTTGTGAAACAAAGTTTCATAAATCTGTTTTTTATTTTCCTTAGTACAGAAATAAAGATTATTATGTATTTGATGGAAAATTCTTCATACTGAATAACAATTGTATTACGATTATGGTAGATAAGATTTAAGTATGAAGATTTTAAAATAACTGTACATAAAAGTCAGAGTTCACCTTTTGTTTCGTTTGTTGGAGATACAATTACACGCTTAAATCCGATTTTTGCTAGAAATTGTATGCTCGGAGGTTCATTAGATTTGGTTTCTTCTAAACAGAAAAGATCAATAGCATGATTTTTTCTTTTGTATAAAATTCCACTCTAGAAATAGAATCGACGAACCACTCTACAATTCTAATAAGCTATATTCATAGGAAAACAATCAGATGGGAATGATGTTTACTGTGCAAAGTGAGAAGGCCTTATGTCCGTTGATTCATTCTTCATCCAACGGCCAGCATGCGTCAGATTGACGTACCTTGCACGCGCTCACCAGCGCGTCTGATTTTCTTCCGAATTTCTTCAGCCTCCTTCGCTCTTCTCCTGGCGATTTCTTTCCTTCCCAGGCGATTTCCAGATCTCAACGTTTTCCTCCGCTTTCCTTCACTCGCTCTATCTTTGTCTGATATTCTACTACTCTTGAGAGGTTACGTTTAACCTAAATCGGTCAGTTTTGTATTGATTTGTGGTTGGATTTTGTGATTATCGCCTATGCTTATACGTTTTTTGTAGGTGTTACGAGTCATGGATTCTAATTTGTTGATGTCTGCATCTAGTCCTTCTGGTAGGTTTTTCTTCCTATTATATTTGCACATCTAGTCCTTCTGGTAGGTTTTTCTTCATAGCTGAGGCGTTCTAGTTGAGAGGATGCTTTGAATCATCTAAATTGAATGGAGAGAGAAGCTGATTATTTGACAGCATGCTATTTGGTCCTATCTTTTAGATGCACAAATTATGATGAGTTGGTGCACATTTATTCTTACTGACTTGAAGAATTCTGTTTTATGGTTGCGTTCTAGTTGAGAGGATGCTTTGAATCATCTAAATTGAATGGAGAAAGAAGCTGATTATTTGACAGCATGCTATTTGGTCCTATCTTTTAGATGCACAAATTATGATGACTTGGTGCACATTTATTCTTACTGACTTGAAGAATTCTGTTTTATGGTTGTTTTTATATCTAATCTGTATATTATTTGAGAGTTTGTGTGCATTATGTACTTTGGAAATTAAACAGTAGCATAATATATCTGAATTCATGCACTTTTGTTGTATTTTGTGTTTACTGTTGTTGATGTTTTATTTCAGGGTCAACTCTAAATTCAGAAAATATGCTTGTTTCAATATCTCCAAACAACTCTACTTATTATATCCCTGTTTGCAACAACGATTTGAAGCCATATGTGGGGAAATTGTTTGCAACACTTGAGGAAGGTGCTAGTTTTTACATCAATTATGCGGATGCGTGTGGTTTTGATGTGTGTCATGGACATAAATCACTAGCTGAAGATGGTAGAAATGTTGTTTTATGGAGGTATCTTATGTGTAACAGACAAGGGTTCAAGAAGAGATCTTCTGGTTTAGGTTCCCTTTGTATTTCAACAAAAGAAGGTGTGGTAGATGTTCCTATAGTTAAAAGGCGGAGGGTCTCCAACAGATGTGGTTGTATTGCTAAACTAGTGTTGCGCTATGAGGCTTCCGCAGGTTATCGTGTGAAAAAGTTTGAAGAGCGTCATACACATGTCATGGTTGATGATTGTGATAGGCACTTTAGAAAGACCAATAGGAAATTGACTTCTTTCCACAAAGATTTCATTATGAACTGTATGAAAGCTAATGTTGGCGCAAGCAAGTCGTATAAGATGTACAAGGATTTTGTTGGATCTTATGCCAGCATTGGGGCAACACTTGTGGATTTTCGCAATTTCAGGAGGGATTTGAACTCTTTCATGGTAGGGTGTGATGCACAAATGGTGCTTGACAATTTGTTCCAAAAGAAAGAAAGATGTGAGGCTCTTTGCTTTGACTATTGTGTTGATAATGAAGATAAGCTTAGTCGGTTGTTTTGGGCTGATCCTATTGCTCGAAAGAGCTTTTCTTTTTTTGGTGATGTTGTGTCAGCTGACGCCACTTATCAAACAAACAGGTACACGTCATCCTTTCCTGCACATTGCATATTTATGTGCATTTTTAATCTCATTTATATGCACACATATTTGGCTTAGTCTATGCACATTTTATATTTTGTTTGTGCACATGTTTATAATCAATCCTAACTTTATGTTTTTTTTTGTTCTCAGATATAATATGGTATTTGTGCCCTTTACTTGAGTTGACAACAATAAGAAATCGATCACATTTGGTTTCAGATTGTTATTGAATGAAGATTTTGAGTCATACGTGTGGTTATTTGATAACTTCAAACGTGCGATGGGCCATGAACCTCTTGTCATATTAACAGATCAAGATCATGCTGTGAAGAAAGCTATTGAACATGTATTTCAGCACGCTGTCCACCGCTTCTGTATGTGGCATATAATGTTCAAGCTTCCTAGCAAAGTGACAAATGATGTGTATGAAAATGCTGAGTTCAGGAAACAGTTTAACTCAATTGTGTGGACTAATGAGCTTAACCCATCAGATTTTGAAGAGGCATGGCATAGCATTATATCTGAGTTTAACCTTCAGGGAAACACTTGGTTGCCCCAAATATTTGAGTTGCGCCGTTTTTGGATCCCTGCATACTTTCAAGATGTGGAAATGGGTGGATTGCTTCGGACGACCTCAAGGTCTGAAAGTCAGAACAACTTCTTCTCAAACTTTATTGGTCCAACATCATCCCTTGTTTTGTTCATGACTCAGTTTCAGAATGCGATTGATTCCCAAAGGCACACTCAACAGAAGCTTGACATGGAATCATATACTTGTACTCCAACATATAAGACGCCATTGCTATTGGAGATTGAGTGTGCAAAGGTATTCACACTTAATGTGTTTTTTGATTTGCAAGATGAAGTCTGGGCTGCAGTTTATGATTGTGTGTTGATTGGGTTGTCTGAAACTGAAAGTGATTGCCATTATCGTATTCGGGACAATTTTGGCAAAGTCCTTGATGTGCATCGTTCCATCCCAAATAAAGTTTATACATGCTCGTGTAAAAAGCTCTTGAATGTAGGTTTTCCATGTTCTCATTTGATCTTTGTTCTTAGAACTGAACGGGTGGAAGTGTTGCCTCCGCAGTTCATCAAGCCTCGTTGGACAAAGAAATCTATTATTAGGCCTACATTTGAATTAGATGGTTCTGTCTATGAAGCGTGTGCTGCAGTGGATGAGAATAAGATGTTGGTGAATGACATTTTGTCTGTGTTTCATTGTTGTATTAATGGTATAGAAGACAACACTTCTCAGCTGAAAGATTTTTTATGCTCTTTAAAGGCTCGGAAAGCTACATATGAGAGTTCAGGAGTTACTACATCTGCCTCAGCTTCATCCACTAACAAGAGCGTTTTTGAAAAGTTTGCTGGAATTAGACCTGATGTTATTTTGGTTCACCCACCTCCACAAGAAAATACGAAGGGAAGGAAAAGAAATCGATTCAAAGGTGGAAAAGAGGTTGCAATTGAAGAATCCATGAAGGAATCCAGGATTTGCTCATTTTGTAAGAAACCTGGCCACAACATTAGGACATGCAAGAAAGATGAGCAGCCTATTTCATAGTAGTTTTACTTTGGTCTAAGGCTATTATATACTTTTGTTAGTCTTTGGTTATTTGAGTTTCTTACATTTGCACATTTCAGACATTTTTATGCACTTTATGTTGAACAATCTTGCACATTTTGAACCTCAGGGTTTTGGGCACATGTTTTCCATCATCATGCCGGAGATTTACAATAAAATCTTGAAGACTTTCATTTTATTATATGCACATTTCCTTTTAGTTGTTTGCACATTTCTTTTTAGTTGTATGCACATTTCTTTTTAGTTGTATGCACATTTCCTTTTAGTTGTATGCACATTTCCTTTAAGTTGTATGCACATTTCCTTCAAGTTGTATGCACATTTCCTTCAAGTTGTATGCACATTAGAGCATATTAGACCCTTATGTTAATCTTTTCACATTATTGCACAATTAAAGGACGTCCTTTAATGTGCATACTACATGAGAATTTCCTTGCACATTATTTGTCAAGTGTCATCAACTTATGCACTTTAATTGTTAAAAATGTGCATATTTACGACTATTTGTGTGCACATTAAAGGATGAGTCTGGTTACTATGAAAAATATGTCGATCTAAATGTTCATGCAGTAACCCTGTTTAAATATATATGCACAATACGTGACATTCATAAAAATTGAGAAATCACCTATAATATCAACTTGATAACCCATAAAACATCCAACAACTAGTTTAACATTTGTCTTGTCATAATCACAATCACGCCATTCATATAGATCCATAAAACATCCAGAAGTTATTGAGAAAACATTAAAATTCTTCAGCTGATTACAAACGAACTACTTTGGTGGTGGTTGGCTTGTGGCGGCCCTCTTCCTAATTGGAAATATGTCTTCCATCCATTTTTGTGTCCTTTCCTTGAATAAGTTCTTAGCATGAAGTATTATGGCAGTACAGTACTTGATCCTCAGATGTTCCATTTGCTTTTCATCTCCTTTCTTAATCTTACAATGCCACCCATTCAATCCATCTCCAAAGTATGTCTCCATGTGAATCATTGTAAAGATGCCACAATCAGTTTTGTTCGTACCATCTCTCCAATCCATTTCAAGCCTTATTCTAGGAACTCTTTCTTCATCCTCCAATGCTTCAGCTTTTGATTCTAACCCTTCAACTCTTAGGAAATCGCAGAGTAGCTTTCTCTACAAAAAATAAAAATTGAAGATAGAGAAAAAAATTAATCATTTATACTTGTAGTATCCAGTTGTGCATATTTGACACTTAAATTATGCACAATTTGTGTTTATCATGAGCACATTTTTGTTCTAAGTGACAAAAACCTTACCACTACATAAGGTGTATTTCCATACTTTACTACAATGTCAACATCTGCTTCAGAGTTGTCAATGATGTCAACCCTTGGTGTCTTGATATTAATGGCAATCATATAGTAGTGATCATATTCGTATATTGGAAACACAAACTGTACATTGTAAACATAAAAAATTAGTAATACACATGTGTGTTGACTTTAAACATGATTATTGTGATTAAAGAATATATATACCATATCGATATCTTTGACCACCATGTGCTCGTAGTTTGAGATTTCCTGCTTTAGTGCTCTAATGAACCAGTAACTTCTTTCAGGTAATGATGCTTTTTTTGAATGGACCGCCATCACCTGCATTGCCAATATTTAAATATAATAATTTTATGCATGCTAAGTATGATAAGGCACAACAAATCATTTAATCTTAAGACACATAGTAAACTGATGCATCATAAACACAACAAAAAATATGCTCAGATAAGAGTAATATGCACATTTAGATAGAAAACAATGCACAATTTCTGATAATTATATGCACAAAAACCACTTAAGTTTGCATTACTTCTAATTACAAGTTTAGTACATACCATTGATTCTATTGGAACAAAAAACCTCAATGGTTTGTTTTCATCACGTAGAGCTTCATTGCAGTTCAAAATAGTAGCCCAAATCTCTACGATTGTGCTGGTTAAGTATTGTCCTTTTTGCATACATGCAAATTCCTTCTTGTTTGCAAAGACCTTTCCAATTCTAAATACTTCATCCCTAAAATATAAACAAATTGATTAATAAATCCAAGCATCAAAATATAAATAAGTAGTGTCATCAACTTACTCCTGGTGTACATCAGTTTCAACCAACCACCTATGAATCCTGAATTCACCCGCTGTCGGATTATTTGTCAGGTTCATCTTCCTTGGTTTATATGGGGACTTGAAATATTGTGTTGGTTTTCTCAGTCGTTTAGAGATTTCTTCCTCTTTTTCTGGTATATTCTACACAAATGTCCATTTGAAATAGAAATTTAAATGAATATTCAAGACATTTCAATACACATCTACTTGTAGATAAAAGCATTGCATGTGTACCAACAACCCAGGAAATATACTATTCGTTAAATTGGATTGTTTTGATCTTCTTTTGTATACCGCCACAACCTTCTTTGTCTTATCTTGATCTGCATGAGTACCAACATCTTGAAGCACAACTTTGCCCTTTAGAAAACATTACACATTAATGCACATTGTTTCATAATGCTGTATAGCTTGTCAAATTAAATTTATTATTCATACCTTATTTGCTTTTCCGAGTGCATCTCTTGTAGTATCTACTTCCATGTCATCCTATAGAAAACAAAATCAGTAAGAATAAGCTCATTAAACACTAAATACACTCACTTCAATATAAGAAACTAGTTCACCTCTCAAAAATACAGTAAAGAGAAATATGCACATTAAGTTCTAAATATATGCACACCAATGCAACAAAATATGCACATTAAGTTTTCTTTACATGCGACATGTATACGAATACAGTTCATCTTTTAATGAATCAAAATTATGCCCATAAATATACATATAGATGCACATAATGTATTAGTTGTATGCATACGAATTTTAATATTTTACCTGACTTATTTCCTTTGCCTGTTCGCTGTTGATTCTTCTTGCAACTGAGGCCACACCAGCCATTATTGGGGATATATCATCGATTCCCAAATCAAATGATGGTATTTCCATTTCTATATCTTTCTTCACTTTCATAGTTTTTTCTATTTCTTCCAATACCTTCACAGCTTGATCCCAAAACTTTTGTTGGCTATCAGTCTCTGAATTTTGGCTGGCTTGGCTATTTGAAACAGATACCATCTTTAGGCTCAAAACCTTCTCTAGTGCCTCATTCACTCTGTTAAATAAGTTGTGTGTTGCTAGCTGCTCTGGTGCTCCTTTGATTCTTGTGAGGAACTGTCTAATCTTTTGTGCAAGAACCATCGCCATCTCTAAATGTTCTCTTACAAAATCCTGCACAATTTTTTTACATTTTACTAAAGTGTAAGTTATCGGTTTTATTTTGAAAATAATAATAAACTCAGACATAGTAAATACCTCTAGATCGTCAACATCCTTGAAGCTTTGTTGTTCCCCATTACTTGATTCTGGTTTTCGGTTTTGAAGATTCTCTGCTTCATGAAACTGTGGGGGATCCCTAACTGCACCTCTTCCAAAACCTCCAATTTTGA
This sequence comes from Oxyria digyna, assembly GCA_029168935.1. Classification (NCBI taxonomy): domain Eukaryota; kingdom Viridiplantae; phylum Streptophyta; class Magnoliopsida; order Caryophyllales; family Polygonaceae; genus Oxyria; species Oxyria digyna. The sequence goes on along the minus strand of JAPVLV010000010.1, from coordinate 7,221,587 downwards.
GGTCATCATTCTCTCTCTCTCTGAGCATCTGTGAAGTCCATTCTTTCACTATTGGAAATGTTCTCTTTGGCAGCTTTTCTCTGTTGGTCACACGGTCAACATATACCAACTGAAAAACAAATATGAATATATTTAGCAATAGATATGCTTACAAAGTTAATAATATGTGCATATAAAAAGTGTAAAACAAAATTATATTCATACCAATAAAATCAGAATTGGTCCTCTGAAGTACTTTTTGTTCTTTTGCCATGATTCTGTCAAATCACACAACAACTTGATCACATACCCACACCAATCGTAATCCTTAATTCTTGTTGTGTCTCCAATGTGTTCAAGTATCTTTGTATTAACAAAACCTCTCTGATAGCTTTGTAAGACTGTTGTGCCCAATAACAGAATCAAATTCCTCTTGAACCATTCAAGATTACCTTGATTTTCTACAATCTTTAAAGCTAAATCTCCCAACGGGATCTTATCTATGGATGGCTTTTTTAGCACCATTTCACCTGTTTCATTATCCATAATCATCCCAAACTGCTCCAAGAACTCTTTATTCAGTTTCTCATTCCCTTTTCCTCTTGTAATAACAATCTCCTTCTCACCACAAGGCAGCCCAAGATAGTTGTGCACATCCTCTCTTGTTATCTTGATTTCTTTACCCTCATTCAGTTTCAGCGTGCATGATATTGGATCAAATTTTGAAAGCAACCAGAGAGAGAGTCTACCGGGAATCTGACCGATCTTCAAGAAAAGGAGGCATTCGAAGCCCATCTCCTTCACAATATCCTTTTGAGCCTCGGTCATTTGATTGATTGTTTCTACAAGCAAACTTGGTGTACTCCTTATGTTTATCCTATCTGAAATGCTCCTCATGTGCTTTAATTTCTCTTTTGGGTTCAGGAAAAGAATTGTGTTTTCATGTACCTTACTGTCATCCTTCCCCACAATTTTTCCTTCATTTTGTGTTTCTTCCACATCCTTGATTACTATCCCTGCACCTTTGTTTCTCTCTCCCACGTAGAATTTGACCTTTTTCTCCCCATCACCTTTCACCTTCTGTTTTCCCTTCTCTTTTTCACTGAATTTGGCCCTTTTCTTTGTAGGTGGTGATTCTAGATTATGACCTTTTCTTGCTAGAGTTTTAATCCTTCCTGAATAAGACATACATTTGAATTTTTTTATTATATTTATATGCAAAAGAAAAGCAAAACGTATGCACAACACTTGCATATTATGTGCACATGAGTTCAGCCCTACCAACTCGAACCAAAATACTAGCCAAACCAGAACCAACCCCACCACTGTATTGGCTAAGGCAAGACCAAATGCCTCTCAAGCCAATACAACTAGAATATCCTTGGGCAACTCTACAAAAACTAACAATGAACCTAAAACTACCAAAAAGGAGGTTGAAAACCCAACCAAGAAAGCCAACAAAGGTGAGCCTAACTCTGGCAAAGGAACCACCTCGAAAAACAATAACAACAAACCTATCATTAGTGCCTCTGCTGGAAGAACAACATGGAAGTACACCACAACAACAATGCAGAACAAAGCAAGAGGAGCTCCTCTAGGAACAAGAAGGAGGAACCAACAGAGGGCAGCAAACAAAAAGAGTCTAAACCAAACAAGAAAGCCTCAACAAAAGAGAAAGGTAAAGGAAAACTACATCTTGATCAAGTAGACTACCTTGCAAAGCTAGCCAAAATCACCAAGAAACCAGAAAACCACAAAAACACCAATTCCCTCCTAGGATTTGTGTTAGGCAACAGAATTGAATTCAGTAAACTGAGAGCCAAGCTTAAAAATGAGTGGACTGAGATCAAAGGAGAAATTGAAATCATTGATAAAAAAAATCAGTGGTTTCAAATCAACTTCTCCAACCCTTTGGACAAAAATATGATATGGGATCTTAGACCATATCATATTTATGGACAACTAGTGGTCATTAAGACATGGAAACCTGATTTCAATTCTACACTAGATCCCTTGTCCACCATTGACATTTGGATAAGAATTCCTAGACTACCAACTGAGTTCATAAACCCTGAGGCCATGAGAGTTATCCTTGAATCTCATGGTCTAGGCACCCTTATTAGAATGGACTCTATAGAGAAAAGACCAAGTTGGGCCAGGTTTAATAGAATCTGTATCAATATACCCTTAACAAACACTCTTACCACCATTGTCTGGATCCCGGATGAAGAGGAAGGGATTAAGGAGTACCCAGTCTGGTATGAAGACTTCCCAGATGGGTGTGGTAACTGTGGGGACAAAGATCATGTTTTCATAAGGTGCCCACTCAAGAATCCTACCCCTAGGAAAATCCAACTACAATTCACTAAACCAAAAAAACAAAACAATGGAGATGAGGACTGGAGTATCCCTAAACAACACTACAACAAAGCTCAAGGAATGGAGGAAATCTATCAAATGGGGGTGAAACCATACCTTAATGATAAAGGTGGGATCAACCTCATCTACAACACTGATCACTCAGGATCAACAAGCTCCAATTCTGGATCAAGACACTCCACCTACTCAGATAGGTCAACATATGTGGAGGATCCCAGCTCTATGGAAAAAACAGATCCTGAGCAACCTACAAACACCATTCCTGAGAAGGAAAGTGATGGGCCTGCTCCTGCAGTCTGTCCCCAACAACAACACAAGCACTCCATGACCTCTAACTTCTTAATGGAGCCTGCCAATTATGAAGATGAAGAGGGATTAATCCCTGACTCCCACAAGCCAACTGGACTCTTAGAAGATATCATCCTTGCAACAAGACAACCAATCCAGAAAGAGGAAGAAGAAGAGGAGGAGGAAGGACTCGACTATGGCAATGAGGAGTACTCAGGGGAGGAATTCACTGAAGAAGAGTTGGCCAAGCTAATGCAGGAGGACGAAGATCCTGCAGCAATGATGACTACCACACCCAGCAACACTTTCCATTCTATCCATACCACCGGATCCATGGCAAACAAGATGGAGGAACTTGAAGTTAACCAAGAGATGTCTACCTCGGGGTCAAGCAAGAGAAAGAAAATTGGAGGAGATGATGACACAACCTCTTCATACAAAATGGGGCACAAAAAACCAAAGTTCTAATGGATTTTACACATATCCAGGAGAAAGCATCCAAGAACTTAACTACCAAAAATCTGTCTCAAACCAATGCTACTAGTTGTTTCTACCCTACAACCTCAATAAACAACACTAGTAGACCATGTTTAGATAGGTTTCACTCCTGGATAACTAGCCTTAAAAACTTATGTACCTTTCAAATTTCAGATTCCATACTATGTAGGATCCTTTGCCTACAGTTTGGAATCCTTAGAATTACTTGTAATGTTGAAGTCTATGTACTTGAATCTACCAGTTGTATTTCATCCTTAGCTGATGGTTTCAATTATATAAAATGGCTCCCTTATAATAATTCTTGTTATCAATATCTAATACATATAAACAGGTGGCTGAGTTGTGAATCTCTCGGGAACTTATGCAATATCTTGAATTTTTGGCCATGTCACTCACCAAATTACTTTTATATGATGGCAGGGAAAACAAAATGTTGGGATCAACACAGAAACAAAACAGGGATGCAGGACACAAGATACCCGACTACTACACCAGTTATCAAAAAAAAATTTAAGCTTGACAATGTTTTTTGGCCTAACTTAAGAGCTACCATGTCTGTAAACCACTGTAATGATATCTGGACTTTTCTGGTGACCATAGCCTTGTCGGGTTATGGGTTTTATGTAAAACTTAAACCAGGTACCGCTAATTCAGGGATATCCACCCAAAAGCAAAGAGGCCATGGCAAAAAATTTCAAAAACTTACTAAAACGAATCCACCAAAAACTGCACACATACACAATAGAAGCATGAACCCAAAAACAAAACCAAAGCCCAATCTAGCACTTGATGTCTGTAAAGCTGGCCCGTGTAACAAAGAAGCCACAAAAAACAAGAAAATAATAATAACAATAATACCAAATACAAAAATCAAGCAATTCCACGCAAGACAATGGGAGGAAAAAATCAATATGTTTATGAAGCCAGGGAAAACAATCACTGTTTACCCAATATCAAATTCGATGACACAACACACACATCCACTCATGAAACTCAATAACAACTACCATGGTTACCTTGGCAAGGATGTCCCATGAAGATCGCATCATGGAATATTAGGGGAATTGGCCGAAAAAACAATTGGATCGATATAGAAATGTTTTGTAAGATCAATCATGTTCAGGTGATGGCTCTTATGGAAACAAAATCACAAAGCATACCAGACGAAAAAATATGGAAGAAAGCCGGTTTTGACCATATGGCATGTTCTCCTGCAATCGGTTTTACAGGTGACATTACTGTTGTATGGAAAGAATTCCAACTAAAAAATGAAAGCTTAACACTTCACACTATAGATAATCGATTTATCACATTCATATATAAGGACAACGAGAACAAAACCGAAATGTGCATTATCTTTGCGTATGCCCCACCCCAGGAAAGAGAGAAAAACTTCTTTTGGAATAACCTAAACTATTTCATCTCATCCATCAACCTTCCCTTCATCATTATGGGTGATCTAAATGACATTCTTGTTAGTGAAGATAAAGAAGTTGGTACCCCCCCCCCCCCCCCAACCAAGCAAAACTTAGGAGATTAAATAATTTTGTTGACGCAAACGAACTCGTTGACCTTCCCACAACAGGAAACCGCTTCACATGGAGAAAATCTAAAACTATAGATAACACTATCAAGGAAAAATTGGATCGAACGCTAGCACAACACCAAATTATATGCTGGTACCCACTAATTAATACAAAAAATCACGCCTTCTCTTCATCAGATCACTGCCCTATTTCAACAGACATAACAAATAGCCAAAACTTCCAAGCACAACCTTTTAAGTTTGAAATGATGTGGACCAAAAGAAAAGACTTCTCAAATCTGGTCCATTAAGTGTGGCAAAATGAAATCATAGGCTCTCCTATGTACAGACTAATCAAGAAAACTCAAATACTAAAAACAAAAACTAAGGAATGGAATAAAACGAGGTTTGGGAACATTTTCGAACAATTAAAAAAAGTGGAGGATGACCTCATCACAATACAAACAACACCTCTAGAATCACTACTCGAAAATATGATAACCAAACAAAATAACCTTATAAGGAAAAAAACAAAACCTACTATCATTCCAAAAATCGTATTGGAATCAAAGAGCAAAAACCACCAGACTTAAGTATGGAGACGCAAACACCAAATATTTCCACATAGTAGCTACTGGAAAAAGAATAAGGAAGAATATTAAACAAATAACTTCCTCGGAGGGAACACAAATTTTGGGATTTGACAATATAAGACAGGAAATCAAAAAAGACTTTACCAAGAGATTCACTAAACAACATATATGCCAAAATAAGATTGAAACTACACTACAAAATATCAAACCAGAAATAACGGAAAGAGATAACCTAGACCTTATAAAACAAGTCACCAACGAAGAAATAAAGCTAGCCATCAAAAATATCAGAGAAGACAAAACACCAGGACCGGATGGTATGCCATCTGGTTTCTATAAAAAATATTGGGATATAGTGGGTCCGGATGTCATCAAGGCAGTCAAAGGTTTCTTCCACTCTGGGAAAATGCTTAAACAAATCAACCACACATTCATAACATTAATACCAAAAAATGACAACCCACAAACCACTAACCACTATAGACCTATCAGTCTATGCAATACTGTATATAAGATTATTTCGAAAATCATTACGGATAGACTAAAAAATGTCATCCATAAAATAGTACACCCCCTCCAAGGGGCTTTCGTTAAAAATAGATCCATCCAAGACAACGTACTCATTGCACATGAGGTTTTCCACTCCTTTAAATCCAAATCCGGAAAAGATGGATGGATGGGTCTGAAACTTGACATGGAAAAAGCCTATGACAAAGTTGACTGGTCCTTTCCCTTCCAAACACTTAAAAAGTTTGGATTCTGTAACAAATTCATAAAATGGGTTAAAGAATGTGTACAAACAGTATCCTTCTCGGTATTGGTCAACCAAGGACCAACTGACCAATTCTTCCCAACAAGGGGGCTCAGACAAGGGGACCCATTATCCCCATTTCTTTTCATAATCAGTGCAGAAATTTTAACCAGGAACCTACAAAATGCGGCTGATCAGAAAAAAAAAACCCAATAGGAATCAAGATCACTAGAGGAGGTACAAGAATCCCCTTTCTTGCATTCGCTGATGATATCATTATATTCTCGGATACTAAGCAAGCTACTTGCAAAACAATTAAAAAAGTCATTGATGATTATTGCGAAGTCTCAGGTCAACTAGTTAATTTCCACAAATCTGCCTTCCAAGTAACAAATAACACTAGTAACGCAGCCAAAACAAGCATACAACAAATTTTCCAAGTTAATCAATCTACGGCTTTGGAAAATTATCTAGGGTGTCCAATAATTAATGAGAAAGTCACTCAACAGACTTTCTTCCCTATTGTGGAAAGGGCTAGTCAGCAACTAACAAAGTGGAAAGCCAACTCCCTATCAATGGAAGGGAGGAAAGTACTTCTAAAAACTAACTTATCAGCACAACCTAACTATATGATGCAAAGCTTTATGCTCCCTAACCAAACACACAAAAAGCTTGACAAAATCAATAGGGAATTCTATTGGAACAAAGGGGAAAACCATAGACCAATTATTCAATGGAATGAATTGTGTAAACCTAAGGATAAATGAGGCATTGGGTTGCGCAAAAGCAAAGACATGAACATGGCACTCCAAATGAAACTATTATGGAAAATACTAGTTGAACCCAGTAACATATGGGTCTCTATAATAAATGAAAAATACCTAAAAGAGATATTCATAGCCAACTACAAAAAACCAAAGGATAAAAAAGCATCATGGCAGTGGTCACAAATGACCAAACTAATTCCAGAATTCAACAAGGGTCTTGGAGATGGGCAAACAATTAAATTTTGGAAGGATAAGTGGTTCCCAGAAACACTAATAGACCTCATAACCACAAATGAACCTATCAATGACCAATGTACAATTGCGGATTTCCTCAATGAGGATAGGAGCTGGAACCTCAATGAACTACGAAAGTACTTTAATGTACAAACTATTAAAAAAATCGCATCGTACCCAATCCCGGTAAATCATATTAGAGATAGGCTATACTGGAAACATAGTAAAAACGACTGGTTCTCAACCCATAGTGCCATGGACATGATCTACAATAACGGGAACCTCTAACCCTCATACAACGAATGGATATGGAAACTTGATGTAATACCGAAAATCAAATCATTTATATGGAAAGTGACCAAAGAAATTCTCCCGACCAGAGCAAAACTAGTGGAACGCCATACACCAATCTCCCCATGTTGCCCAAATTGTTCAAATTGCTACGAAGACAGTTACCATTTCTTGTTTAGGTGTGCCATAACAAGACGAACCATGAGTATGTATAATGAATCATATAACTCCTTCCTGAACGAGGTTTATGATGAAGAACTCTCATCCATAACATTACTAAATAATCTTAAGGAAAAAATACCAATAGCTGACCTGGAACAAATTATAACAATATGGTGGTCCCTATGGTTCTACCGAAACAAAAGAATCTTCAACGAACATGAATTCGCTAAACTACCAAACATATTACAATTTATCAATCAACATAGGATAGAATGGGCAAGGACGAAAACAGAAATAAATGAGGATAACCAAGAACCTAAAATTCAAAAGAAGGCTACAAGAAGAAAGAGAGCAAAGATCAAATGGACCAAACCAGTGAACAACTATGTCAAACTCAATGTTGATGCTGCGGCCCCAACCAGTGGACCGACATCATATGGCATTATTATCCGTGACCATAAGGGGGAACCATCTCACATAGAAAATGGAAACCTTGGATTTGTTTCACCTCTCATCGCCGAGGCTCTTGCAATGCATATGGGCATTAGAGCGGCTATCCATCTTGGAATCTCTCATATAGAGATTGAAGGTGATAATCTTCACCTTATTAATGCCTTAAACGGCGTGTGGGCTTGTCCATGGGAAATTGATCTAATTGTGACTGATATCAATCTTGACTTGCGAAACTTCCAATCATATCGAATTTCTCATGTTTTCCGGAAGATTAATGAAGTGGCGGACTTTATTTCTAAAATGAAACACTTCACTCAATCACCCGATTATAGAGCCTATCCAGATCTTCATGATCTCGTTCTCCGGGACGCTTTAGGACAACATGTTTCTCGGTGAACAGGCTCCCCTAATCGTTTTCCTTATCAAAATAAAAAAAATGAAAAATGAAACCAAGAACTATTGTGATCCATCTACAATTTAGATTAGATATGAAAAATAAATAGGATAAAAGACATTTAAATTAGGGGGTGGCACGCTCGTAAATATGAGCAAATGGAAAGGGGCAAAACAGTAAATGGGCGTTATAATTTTCAAGCTTTGTAAAGCTCTCCCACGGCGATTTCTCCCGACCTCTTTTCATTGTCTTTCTTTATCCAAGTATTTCAACCATTATAGTAGCAAAGTGAATCGATCGAAGATTCTAGGGCGGAGTTGTCAATTGCTCACGAACCCTAATTCCATCGAACCCCTCAATCCTTATCAAAATTTTCCGACGTCCTCTTCCTTACTTCAATGGAGACGACATGAATAAGGCTGGGGAATGAACCGACGAGGGGTTGACGCTGGTGGAGGCGGAGAATGTTGATCTCGATGCTGCCCAGCAGAGCTGTAGCAGGATCCCCAAGGCTCTCAAGGCAATGCCGAAGATGAATCCAGAAGGTTTGCTCTTTGATTTCGTTGAAGGAAGACGACAAATTCGACATCAATGCAGAGAAGATCTCCACAGAAGCAATCGTCTTCATCAATGGAGTTCGGAGAGTTCTTCCCGATGATTTATCTTCTTGAGTTCCTCAAAGGTGAACTATCACAATTTTGATTTAGATTTCGCAAGTAATTTTTCTGGTTTTCTGTTTGAGTGGATAATTGAAACTTGGTTGATTATGTGGAAATTAGACATATAGGAATCTGGATTAGCAACTCGATGAATACTTAGATTATCTGAGAATATGTTCTAAGGAAAATATGGCAAAGAGCTGAATTCTATGCTCTTGGTTGATATTGCTTCTTGGAGAATGTGATGATGCCTGAACATGTAATTTAAATTCATAAACTCATAAGATAACCTCGTGAACTTACAAGGTTAAATGTAAGAATCTGTAAGTCAAAGTATAAACCTTCATACATTTTGATCTGTGAGATTCGACAAAAAAAAACTATTACTTCACTAGATACTACATGGTTCATAATTTATGCTTATAGGTTCATCAATTTACTCGTCCAGGTTCAAAATCTTTTGAATTTGTGGATTGTTCATGTCAATGTTGTTGCTTCTATTGTACTTCTAATCAAAGATGTCCTTGAATGTTGATTGTGTCCTTAAATGCTATGAAAACTCTAACCAAAGTTTGAATTAGTCTTTGGCTTCGCTCTTCAGTACACAGTCAGTTTTAACTGAAATGTAAATGTAAATGTAAACGTAAACGTAAATGAAACAAGTTTAGCAAATGCAAGATATATCATGTTAGTACTGTCTACACTGTGTTTAGGATCCTGAAACTATAGTTGTTATCATGTATGAACCTATCTTCCTTTACTTAAATCTCTTAATTAATTCGCAGGTGTCGTTATGTTTTTATTTCGGGGTGAGTTTGGAGATGTTCTTTATACTGTTATTTGTTCAATAATGGCATTCTTCTGATCCCTGCAAATAGAGGAGATGGTCATGACATTGGGTTGTGGATTCAGGTGTTGGTTGTTGTAGGATTAGGCTTGCTCATCTATGCCGATTTAACAACCTTAAATATTTAATTTCCTTAAATATTTATGTTTAAAATGATAATTATTTAAATTTTCTTACTTAATTTCCTTAAATATTTATGTCTAAAATAATATTTATTTAAAATTTCAAATGTAGTAATAAACATAGGGACAAATCTGACAAAAATTTACCTGACAAAAATTTACGCTCACCTTCGCGTTTTTTCAAACAATGTCTCTTGTATATTTTGTATTTATTGTTTTAAATTTAGCTTTGGGTGAGAGACGCTTTTGACCCTCCTATTTTTCCAAACCAAAACAAAATGCCTATTTCAAGAAATAAGTTTAAAAGGAGCGTAAGTCAGGATCTTATTCACAAAAGTGGATAAGAATATAAGATGCATACTACATTTTGGCTAAAAAATTCATTCACATCTTATCAATCTACAAAATTTAATGGCACACGACATACCCACATATCATCTCGTCTATGATCCTATACTTTCATCAGAACAACGAGGCTTTACAGCCATGTTATGCAGGTGAATGTCAATGAAGAATTGAGCATACACCCTAAATTCGTTTAAAATAAATAAGGCACTGGTTAGAGCAAAAGAGGGGAAACTTTGCAGACCTCTACACTGAACCCACAATCCATCAAAGCTAACAACCAAGCTCGTTGCTGCTCAGAGAGTTTATCTCTAGGGCCTTTGACCTCAACAAGCTTAGCTTCACCTTTATAATCTCCATGAAATCGCCACATTAGCAAATCCGGCATTCCTCTCGACCAGCTTCTGTAATCTTCAGCTAAAAGTCTACACAGAGAAGAAATGCAGGGGCCTCCTATACAATTCACTGCAGCACGCAGCTGTTCGATCGAGAAACGCTCCCAATTAATTCCCCTACATGATGTTCCCATATGAGATTCCCAGGAGATGATGAGAATCTCCTCTGCCATACCGTCGTGGATCTTTTGTAAGTGAGATTCTATTGCACTCTTTCTTGTAATGTAGAAGTCGTCGGTATCCAAGTCCAGGGGTGCAATCTGCATGGTTAACACAGCCAAGAGGAAAAAAAATGGAGGACAAATTTTCAGTTGGGTATACTCCATTCCATACATTAACAATAGTTAACATAATTGAGGAGTGATCTCCTGAAAACAGGTGCTTAGGTGTCAACGTAAAAATGTGGACATACAGGAAAAAATATAAGCACAAACGAACACCAATCTATGCACATTCTGGCAACTGGCAAGTATCGAGTTTCACTAAGATAAAAACGCACTCTAGACCCCTAAATCCTATGTATAAGTGAAAAAAATTGCAAATTTATGTGCATGAATTTACAGATACCAAAGTCATGCACACATATATAAACCTGAAAATATAGACAAATCCACACAAATCTAAGCGCCTATTCTGACATGAACCTTTTTCGTAATAATTTTGGATAAACTCCTGAAGTTATTTCAACAAATTAGTAGCAAACACAAAGGGGAATTAACGAATGAGTAGTAAAATCGAAACATCTTAAGAAAATAAATACCTGAAATCTGGATTGAAAAACGTTTGGTACGTCAGAGAATATGATATCCCACATAAGGAGACCGAATATAGTTAACCAAATGCCGGTTTCTGTATGAACACCTTGCCAACCGCCTCCTTCTCCGGCATAATATTGTAAGGCAAGTTGTTCTACTCCACACTGTTCTCCATCTTCACCATAGAATATGCTTTTCATCCCTGTTTTCCTGTTCAATGGTCTCCCTTGAATTTGAACCTAATTACAAGTTGGATAAGTAAAGAGGATAATGAGTCAATATCGACCTATAATTACAAATTAAGAATACAATGACTACCAACCTCAGTAATTTTCCTTTTTACAGATTGTGAGAAATTGGGGACTTTCCAACGCCTAGGTGGTTTACCCAATCTAATTACCCTTCTTTGTAGTGCCATTCTCGAGCCAGAACGCACCCATTGATCTTTTATACCAACTTCAGCTACAGATAGGCTCTCGTCTATAAGACCAATATGTTCCAAGTCAATTGACAGTCTAAGAGTCCAGTATCCTCTACTTCCAACACTAGCGAAATTGGAAAGCAACAGCTTTAATAATCTGATAGCATGAGTGTACCTGAAATAATCAATGAAGATCTGAGAATCCATGGAAAAATATCCACACTTGTCATGAGACATTGTGTAACATGTAGAAGAATTTATTAGAAACTTGAAATGATATGGCTCTCAAAAAATAAATAAGACTACTTTTTTTCCCTTCAAGTATAACACCGATAGAAAGATTATGATATGAACTCTTTTATAGGAAAATATTATGTTAAGAGAAAATAAGAATTAAGATAAGTTTTAGGAATAGCTTGCCAAATATAAGAATATATATATTGTTTTCCTTAGGATAGATTTCTTTATCTCAGCGTAGGGTTATTTCCTTTTATTTAGAATTTCAGCATTTTATTTCCTTGTTATCAGTAGCCTATATAAAGGGCTTTTCTTATTCAATAAAGGCAAGCATATTATTATCAAGAAGGTTTACGTAAACCCTAGGAGGAGGTTCTGTCTAGGACGAACCCGCCTTCATATCTCTTTTCCCTATCAATCAGTCATCTACCATAGATTCTAGGAAGAATCCAACCACGCCTCGCCCTGTGACTAGATCCTACGCTAAGGCCCCTTAACTAATTCATGAAGGCAACCAAGGTACAGTTAGAAAGGTTATAATCGAAGCTTTCATGGCCTTATCATAAATGATGACAACTTAAAAACAATCAGGTTAAAATTACCCGAGGTAGGTACCAAGAATTTGGGGTAAAAAATAAATCTATCTGACATCTCATATATTTCACACAAAGGTGTTATGCTTCTTTAAAACACATTGCGCAAGAGTAAATTTTATATAAAATATATGCAGGCAAGAAGTTGGGGGAAAAGGGAAAATGTTTAAAGTAAAGTTCTTTCGAGTAAAACCATTTAAGAGATAAACTATCCAGCATCATAAGTTCATAACAGCTAAAGTCAATTAGCTGTCCGCACATGAACATGGCTAAGAATAAAATTCTGTATAAATATAGACCAAAGTTCGAAAATGTACTAGTAGTTGAAGACGCCATACCTACGTTGGTATTCCAAAAGGGAAACACCCAGCAACATCACCTTAGAGTAGACCCATGGAGCCGTAAAGCATCGAAGAAATGAATTCAAAGATCTAGACATCAAAGATTGAGTAGTCTTGTCATAAGATCCAGAAATAGAGGATTCTGATATTTCTATGCACTGAAATGCCAGCTCGAAGTTTTGTGAATCAAGCGCTTCATCCATAATTTGGGCAACTTCAATGGCCTGTGAAAAAAGGTTAAAATAAGTATATCGAGATAGGAAATGAAATGGGCATTTTTCATATGCTGCCTTTGAGCACACCTAACCTCTTCATAAGCAAGCAAGTCTCTTTTATCAGAAAATGCTCTATCGGTAATTGAGCATTTATATTCCGGGTACTTGACAATTCCCAAATCTGCTAGGAGAAATGCCGATAAACCCTGCTCTCCATTTAGGAAGAATACCCTCTGTATGCAGCTTCAGTAATTAGAAACGATATACAATGCTAGATATAGCATGCATTGGAAAGGTGCACCAGAATACCTGAGCACGCCATAAAAGGGATTCAGCAATTGAAGAAACCCGAACACACATGCCCATCTTTTGAAAAGCTATTCTATACAGTTGACTGTAGAGTGATAAACACTATAATTAGAATCCAACAATGTCACAACAAGAGCTCTAAATATAACAAAGATCTGAACAAGTTTCAAAGTTCTGTACCACATTCCACCTCTGTACGACAGAAGAAGTGATGCAATAATGTCCTGTTTTTTCATGCCAACTTTGAATCTCTGGATTATCAAAGGAAAGGGAAGAGCAGGAACCATGTCAAAAAAATAATAGAATACAACAGAAAACCAAATTTAATGCACTTACTCAAAAATGTATCCAAAAGTTTGAAATTTGTACATATTCTTGCTTAGCATTAAGCATAATGTCCATAGTAAACATAAGAAATCCATAGAATGAAAATGATTTAACACCTTTTCCAAAACAAATTATTTAACATGATTATGAACTGTGCTCATCCTCTCTTAGTCTTTTATCTAGAGGGAGGGAAATAATGGAAGTCAGGGCAAAAGTAAAAAAACATTGAAGAAAATAATAAAAAATGATAATTTAGACTAACAAGCAATATGAATCATCCCTCCCGTTAAATCAGACACACTAAGGGCTCTGATAATTTAACTCCCTATAAACTCCTGTCAATTTAATATATCTATTCTGTATCTGTAACAGCTCCATAATGTCCAATGATACAAGTTTGTTGAATTCATATAGAGTAAAAACATTCAACAAGAAACATAATTATTATTTTTCTAAACTCAAAGTAAGGATTTTGCAGATTGGTTAAAATTTGTTGCAATTTCATTTTATCTATGAAGATAATCATTAGTGGTAAATTTGGCATAAGAATCAACAGTTTTAACAAGAGTAAGAATGCAGCAAAGACATTAAGTTTCATTCCCTATGAACTATGAAGAGCAGAAGAGGTAATAAGTTACCCTCTTTGTTTTATCAAGAAAAAAATCAACCACTAAGTGAACGAATATTATGTGTAGTTGTGCACCTGAGGCAACAACAGTCATTTATGGATTATGGAATTTCTGGAATCTGAATGTATGCAAAAAAATTACAAGGAAGAAGCTGCAAACCTCTTTTAGCACACATTGTATCTCACGTAGCTCAATCACAGTTAACACATTCAGAAGTTGTTTGAAGTCATTGTCATCAACTTCGTTTTGGAGATCAAAAGCATTGAAATAACCCGCTTCTGTTAAATAACATGCAAAAGGCACCACAATATCAGGAAAGCTATATAGCATAGGCTATTTAAAAGAGAATAGAGCAGAAGGATAAGATTGCCTAACAATCCCATGATCCCTTTCTGACAATCCACTATTTCTGGATATGAAATTTTTGACACCTGAAACCATGGCCCTGTAACAACAGAAAAACATATTTGAGCATCAATAATCAACATCCGAAAATAAGGTCCACAGCTGAGACATTGAACCTCATACTTCTTTACATTGTAACCAATAGTAACAGTAATGCTATGAACAGAATAATTGGGCAGTACCATCTTACTCAACTAACAAACATGTGAATAGGTTTGATGTGAAGAAGCATAGATTGTAAGATAAAATGTATCACTTGTGCACTTCAAAACTCACACCTACTATTTTGCATCATACAAACATGAAATTCAACAAATATAAAGAACCGAGTCATACTGTCATCCTAGTAAGGCCCCTGTCCTGGTTATTTTTTATTAATCCAATAAGCAACAGAAAATTGTTTCTTTTATTGACAAATCTCCTAGCATCTTATCTATATAAGAGAATCAAATCAAAGAAGTAGAAAATCTAGAGACAGGTCTCCTGTTCATCCAAGAAAATCAAAGAAGTAGAAAATCTAGTTCCTTGACCATTAAATTCTCTTCATATTATGTCATAAATGCCTGAACCATATGAGCTTCAGTAAAACCAAATCTTCCTATGCTAAAAGAACATTCTAAAGCAAAAGGACAAACCAGACTGAAAAATGAGTTAGGAGTGAAGAACCTTTTCTCATGTATACTCGAATAAAGAGCCTCTGAGCATCATCTGAGAGACAGTTGAAAGTTTCTGATCATAAGAAAATAACACCACAATAAACACGACTAAAACTGCAGAATGCTATAATTCATATTCAAAATAAAAAATCATTGAGAAAAACAGCGCAGTACCCAAAAAACATTTTTCATCATCACTGAAAAGATGAGAGTTACTACTCAAAACCTCATCCAGTAGCAAACAAAAATTTTGTTGGAACTTTGCAAAGTTGGGTGGATTCTTCATTCCAGAATCAATTGAAGAGAGAACATTGTTCCATAACGACTTGAGTTCCTGAAGGTTCTCATGCCCAATTTCACCAGCATCAGGTATCTTTTGACATTTCAACCTAATAGGCACAGGGTCAGTAGGACGCTCTGGAACAGAAGTTATAGTTCCCTGCAATACCCTCATATGAGACGCTAGGAAGTGCATTCTCATCCAGAAATGGAAAATATTGAAGGTAAAATAATACAGACCATAAGAAGCAGCACTCTTTAGCAAATATATATTGAAATCTTAAAACAAACCACTAATCAGGCAGACAGGATTAGAAATTTTTTTGTTAAGATTCCATAATTTGACATATTATCAACAACTTCAAGGGTAATAGTTGAAAACATTCATGACACTGCTCATGCAAAACATAAGTAGCAACTTTCGAATACCTTAAAAAGCATTTGATACTTGTCAATCATAGGAGATAAACACTGAGCTAAATCTCGAGGGACGAATCCTAGAGCTTTAAGCTCTGCAGACACGGCATCAACAACCTAAAACAAGAAAATCATCCAAATTTCCATCTGGGTTATACATCTGTTATGCATACAATACAACACTATCTGAAAGAAGGAACAAAGTGAAACAGATAACTACCTTGATAGCATTTGAATCTTTAATATTATCTGGGTCCCGAAAAAGGAAGATGTCAAGCCCAGATGTCATATCCACTTCCTCAACAAACCGAGTACCAACGATGTATGTCTCAAGAACTGATTCAGTTACTACATCAAGTATACTTTGAAAGCTGCAGCTAGACATCTCAATATTTGGGGATGTTGAAACAACGGGAGTCCTGCAATTACTCTCATGATTACTGGAATTTTTTTTATTCAAAGCATCATCCTGGCCATGAACGCTCAAGTCAAAATCAAAGAATGCTCCTCTTCGACTCTCATCAGAGGATCCCGAGTATTCATACTGAATAATATCAGAAGTTACTTCACCACTATTTTCTTTAGTTTCTTCAACAATAGCTGATATGGCCACATGTTGGGTGACGATTCTCTTTAAACGCTTTTCATCAGGACCAGTGTGATCCACATCCAGCGTAGAAGCATGTTCATCCTTATGGCGGTTGAACTGCATAAGTGTTAGCTGAGTCAACTTTCGCTTATTTCCTGTGGCGCCTGTTGCTCCACTGGCAAGACACGCATCTGTTAACCATTTTTCAATCATTACTACATCCGACATTACCAACACAAACACATTGCATAAAAGAAAAAGGAAAACCGCAAAATCATTGTTCCTAGACAAAGTAATATTGACATTCCCTAATAAAAATAGTACAGTATCACGATTCACGTGTCAACAATAATGTTAAGTTTCATTCACTATCAGCCAGCACTGGATACATATCCATTCAAATCATAAACATAACTGAGAGTCTGGATCAAGTATTCAAGTGCTTCAAATTAGTACCAGCATCACTTACAAAGTGACAAACACCAGAATTACTGTTTCTGTACAGATTTTTATACAGTGTCAGGCGTACGCAGGAATTTAACTTAAGAGGGTCTAAATTATATAATACAAAATATTAAATTCACTTTTTAGGATGGGCAATATATAGAACGCCAATATTTACACTAAAAAAATTTCTTTATTTATTTATTCGAGGGGGCTATAGCCCCTCCTGGGCCTCAAGTGGGTCTGCCCCACTGTGCAGATACCTCATAATGGGAGCTTGTATGAGCCTCAGTGTTAAGTTATATGAATGCTGATTAGAGTGAAAGAACAAAGATGTTTCAGTTTCACTAGCCTTTCCTCCTTGAAAATTCTGTTTCACAACTCAACCATGTAAACCATTTCATCTTCCAATTAGATTGAATCTTTCATTGTCTCAATTGTTGTGCACTAACAATTTCCTCTCCCCAGATTGAACCTCGAGAAGATTTAGCACGAGCATTGGAGTCCTAAATCCAGTTTCTAAAGCTTCTACGCAGTTCTGTACTTGAAATCATCATCATAGAATCCGCCTACAGATCCAAATGTGAATTTGGAAACTGTAAATGGAGGCCTGATGCACCGCCACTGTAGTACACAACTAAGCTAGTAACTAAACCTAGAACACAGGAATCGACATTCAAGCTTGTGGAATTAGAGTAGAAACAAACCTAGATGAGCGTTAATGGAGTAGTCTTGACTCTGAACTCTTTTTCCGCAAACAGGACAATCCACCAAGCCAGGACTTTCCCCAATCTCTTCCTCCTTTGGAGTCGCGACCTGGCGATGCTTCTCCTGGGGTTCGCCATTCACAGGACTCGTCAACTCGCAAGGATCCGGTTTTGAGCTCTGCTTTGTAAGAATCAAAAGGCGGGGAAACGGGAGATATTAGTAATGGAAAGTGGAAGGAGAGAGAAAGAGAAGGAGAGAGTGAGAGAGAACGTTGGAGGTGAGGCGGAGGATGCGATGGCGGTTGGGAAGGAATCTGCGGCGTTTTCCGATCAATCGAACGAGGGTTTCTCTTCCGACGAGCATCTCAACGACGGACGCGGAGATTTTAGCGGGATGTCGATGAAAAGAAGTTACTCCAGTGGCGCTGAGTCTTCCCGGGTACTCGCCCCTCTTCTTTCTCCAGAGTTTAAAATAGCTAGTGAAAATAAAGTGACCAAATATCTTCCCTCCTCTTTCCAGATGTGATTTTCGTAGTCGCGAGCGTTTTTACTCTTTGTATTTCTTATAAACTTCGCGTACTAATGCTTTAATTTCCATTCTTTTCAGGCAAGAATTTCTTCTCCAAACTTCCCAACCTTGACAGCTGTGATGATTCCTTCGATGATGATCTTATAGACGAGACCCCCGTCCCTGCTGCAAAAGGCAAAGGCCGCACCAAGAAGGCCGCAACCAAGCCCAAGGCCTCTGCTCCTGGTGACGCTCAGGCCCTCAAGCCCAAGCGCAAGCAAAGGGGTTCCGCTAGTGGGATCCGTATTTAGGAGCCATTAGCCGAGGAGAATGTACCTTTGGTTGATGATACTCCTATTCGTCAAACCACGCCCTCACAAGAACTCCAACTCTGGTGAAAACCATCCTTCCCCCAAGGCCCAGAGGAACACCTGCTTCAAACTCCGGGGTTGCAACGGAACGAGCATCGGCAGCCGCGAAGGGCAAGCAACCGATGGTTCGCGAGGAACATGGGAATGTCCTTCCTCGGGGCTCGTCTGTGGAGGATTCAATCTTTCTCGACGAGGAGACTGTGAGGAAGTTCTTCGGTAAGGATCGTTCCTGCCTTCCTGAGATTCCTGAAAGCCTTGAGGGCGCCATTCGTGGTGGTGCGGGAATTTCTACGGTTGCTCTCGCGGTGAGTCTTTGTGCTTTGTTTTCTTTGTTACTTTCACTTGGCGCTTTCTAATTTTTCCTTATCTTTTGGCTGTAGGGGATGCTCTTCTTTGAAGCCATAGGGCAATATGGTCTTACTGTCGAGGATGCAAAGAAGAGTGTGGAGAAGGATTATGAGGCCATTGATAGAGAGTATTTCATACATGTTATC
This sequence comes from Oxyria digyna, assembly GCA_029168935.1. Classification (NCBI taxonomy): domain Eukaryota; kingdom Viridiplantae; phylum Streptophyta; class Magnoliopsida; order Caryophyllales; family Polygonaceae; genus Oxyria; species Oxyria digyna. The sequence continues at coordinate 7,202,208 of JAPVLV010000010.1, read as the reverse complement.
TAGTGATTATTATCTTAGGTTAGGATCATTTAGGAGCTATTTTATATGTAATTGCATGATCCGGAGTTGAAGAGAAGAAGTAGTGATTTATGAAGATTAGTGAAGATTGAAGACGTCTTTCAAGGAACTGAAGAAACCAAGTAAGAAGACGACAAAAGACTTGAAGAGAAGAGAAGACGAAGCTGATGCAGATTTCCGCGGGTGGGCCGCGGGTGGACCCGATTTCCGCGCCCGCGGATTCTGCGCTGAACACCGGATTTGTTTCCGAGTTTTATCTTGTTTTGTTATTTTATTTATTTCTTTTATTTCCTTTTATTTCATAGTTCGGATTTATTATTTCCTAGGAGTATTTAAGCCTAAAAACACTTCAGTTTTAGGAACCTTTTGTTTTCTCTGAAGAACCCTAGTTTTGCCTCCATGTCGATGTTGAACTAAATTCCCTTTGTTTCGCCTGACAGTTGAAGCCTTTGACTGTATGGTTGTGAGATTCTAAACTCTATTTCGCTTTCTATTGATTGTATTGATTCTCATGCTTTTATCTTATTGAATCTTATTGATTTGTCTAGTTTGACCAGCTAGGTTTATTGGTATTGTTCATAGTGCTAGGATTTGATAATTCCGGGTCGGGGTTCTTTATCTAGTAGCAAACACATGTTTACATGAGCGGGTCGCAGTGTTTACTTGTGAATGAGAATTGATTGCATGCTTATCTGACGGGTTGTCTGAATTGCATGTATCCTGCTATATTCCTTTGCTTAATGCTTCTATTGAATTGAGTCTTGAAGGTCTTCAGATTTGTTTAATAGGAAGTTATATCAGGGCGGGTTGCGCTGATATTTATGTCTGAACGGGAATAGGAACAACAATAGGATTGCATGAGTTAGAGATATCTATGATCAACTGTGCATGTCATTGTGTGGATATTTGTTAGGTGGAACGCTTTCCCAATCATATTTTCACAACTCTTGCTACTTGTTACTTTTACTTGTCTTAGGTTATAGAACAACAACTCCCCCCCCCCCCTTTTGGTGTGTTCGTTGGTAATAGTTATTTGCTTAAGAATAGACTACTTGATTCTCTTGGGATTCGACCCTTGCTTTCTTGCTATACTAGTTGGTTAGTTAGGTTTTCTTTGATAGGCACAACGATTTTAGCCTCGTCAAATTTGGCGTCGTTGCCGGGGAATCAAATTTTCTGTTTTTGTGTGATTAATTGTTACCAACCTTTGTGTGGACCTGTTGTATGGTCCACACCCGTACTACTGATTCGCTTCTTGTTGCTCTTGATCCAGAGATTGAAAGAACCATTAGCCGCAACCGAAGAGGAACTCGTGAGATGGCTGTCGTACCACAGACTATGAGGCAGTTAACTGCCCCAAACCTGACTCAACAGCCGCTAGCCATCACCTTTCCCGACTTGGGAGAAGGTATGAACTTTGAACTGAAGTCTGGCCTGATTCATCAATTGCCACACTTCCATGGTTTGGCAAGAGAAGATCCGAATAAGCATTTGGCTCAATTTCATGTTGTTTGCTCCAGTATGAAGCCAATGGGTATAACTGATGATCAGATCATGCTGAGAGCATTTGGGCTCTCTTTGAAAGATGCAGCAAATGATTGGTTGTACTATCTAGCTCCAGGAAGTATCACTACATGGGCTGGAATGAAAAAGGTATTTCTAGAAAAGTACTTCCCTGCTATTAAGCTGAACACATTGAAGAAAGATATTGCTACCATCGAGCAACATGCTACTGAGACTTTCTATGAGTATTATGAGAGGTTCAAGAGGTTATGTTCGAGTTGTCCATACCATGGGTATGCAGATGAAACGCTCATCCTCTATATTTTCAATGGTTTGCTTGATGATGAGCGCCGTATGGTGAATGCAGCCTGTGGGGGTAACATCCTAAATAAAACCCTAGCCCAAGCTAAAGAGATTTTCCATGAGTTATCTGAGGGCTATAGACAGTTCAGCAGGCGAGAGAGTGTCAAGGCAATAGAGTCTCAATCAACATCTAGGCTGGAAAATGAGATGAAAGAGTTGAAAGAGATGGTGAAATGCTTAATGGTGAAGAGTGGTGCTCAGCAACAAGTAAACTCATGTGGATTATGTACTGATACAGGACACCCTACTGATGCTTGCCCACAACTTCAAGATCCAAACGCTGAGGTAAATGCTATAGGAGGGTGGCAGCAGAGACCTAGATATGATCCCCAAGCTAATACGTACAATCATGGGACAAGAGATCATCCAAATCTCAGGTGGGGGAACAATCAAAATGTGCAAAACCCCCATCTCTTGCAACCACCACCTCAACAACAACCACAAGCCCAAGGTTCATCCTCATTCCTTCAACAAATGGTTGAGAAACTCGCTGCAAGCCAAGTAGAGTTACAGCAGAACTGCATGCAATTTCAAAAGGATACAAAGTCGAGTATTCAAAATCTTGAAGTGCAGGTTGGACAGATGGCTAAGGCGTTTAATGAGTTTAGAGCAAGAGATTCGGGGAAGCTACCATCTCAAACGGTAGAAAACCCGAGAGCAAACGTCAGTGCATTGTCTCTAAGGAGTGGTAGGCAATTGGAAATTAGACCCGTAGCTGAAGACGAGACAGAAGAGGGAGACGAACAGAATCCGCGACCGCGGATCCGACACTGAGGAAACAACCGAGCATTCAAACGAGAAATTTCTGCGCCCGCGACCAGATTTCCGCGCCCGCGGCTCAGATACAGAGAATTTTCCGCGCCCGCGGCCCGAAGTGGATGCCCGCGGATCCGGTCCTGAAATTCCTGCAGAGAAATTTCTGCGCCCGCGGATCTGAAGCTGATCTTTCTGACTCTTATGTTCGTCATGTCTTACCTCCCCTCAACTCTTTGAAACCACCAGCACCTTTCCCTGAGGCATTGAAGGACACTAGAAGGCTGGAGAACGACAAAGATCTATTCGAGACCTTCAGCAAATGCGAGGTAAATATTCCTTTACTTAAACTTGTTAAGAGCATTCCTCGTTATGCTAAATTTCTGAAAGAACTATGCACGATCAAAAGAAATCAGAAATTAAAAGAAAAACAAAAGATTAAGGTGAGTGAGCATGTGTCTGCTGTGTTTCAAAGGCGTATGCCTAAGAAGTGTAGTGACCTTGGCATGTTTAGTATTCCATGTGTCACTAGTGGAAAAAACACCTGTTGAAGCGGTCAAAAAAAAACCCTGTTGAGGCGGTCAGGGGTCGCTGCAACAGGGGGGGCTGCAACAGGTCATGAGCTGTTGAGGCGATCGGGAGGGTGACCGCCTCAACAGGTGCAACTTTTTCTACCTCTGTTGAGGCGGGCAGAAGGGTGACCGCCTCAACAGAGGGGGTCTGTTGAGGCGCACAAGCAACTGACCGCCTCAACAGACCCCCTCTGTTGAGGCGGTCACCCTTCTGCCCGCCTCAACAGAGTGTTCTGTTGAAGCGCCCAATCTTCCGCCCGCCTCAACAGATGGGACAAATGATGAATCTGTTGAGGCGGTCATTCTTCCGCCCGCCTCAACAAGTGTTTTTTTTTTAAAATATTCGGTTTGAATTTACAGCAACCCAGCCTGTACGAAACAGAATAAGCAACCTGTTTCAATCGGTTCCATTTGACAAACTAACAATCTGTTTCAATTACAAAAGAGTTTACATCATTCTGAACGTCTAATTCCACTTGCACATACATTTCACATACAATATGTGTTCAGTTTCAACAGAATATATGCAAGTACAAAACCTATTATTCAAATATCCAAAACATAAGCTTAAACTAATAGATATTTGGTTGTAAAGAACTTAGCCCATTGCTCACGAACAACATCGAGTTCCTCACTTGTATAAGGCGCACTCCTCTGAACATAGACCTTCAAAAACATATAGTACATCGTCTTAGTGAAGTAACATGAAAAAATTAGATTTTACATATATGAAATGAAAGGACTAGGTAAAGTAACTACCTTATCTAGTCGCTCATTAGACTCTTGATATGTCGTGACAATCTCCAACATGAACTTCATAACGTAATATCCACACTCGGTTCCGCCACTTTGTTGAGCGCACTAAAATAACAATATAATACATCGTCTTAGTTTTAAGATCAATAGATATAAAAAAATAAAGAAAAAGGTAATTTATGATGGTATACCTCTATATGAATGGGTCTCCAAGACTTGAAATTAGTCGTTTTACTCGGACGCACCCCACCATTAAACTTATACACTTGGTATGTCCTGTAAAATAAACAACATACAAGTCAAAAATTCTGATTTTGTAAATATTTGAAAAGACAATTTTTAAGTAAAAAACTTACAAACTCAAGATGCCCCATACATCATACTCTTTTCGTGCTTCTTTGAGAGGATCGAAAATATACACAATGGCTTTACGTAGGTCTAGTACATATAGAATCCAATGATTTCTGCGTCATTTATAAAAGATATTGTATAACATCAGAAAACAAGTCAAAAGATGTAGTCAAAACAAGAAACAAGGATTGCTATATCACACTTACTCTTGATTATATGGAAGCAAAAACCATTTGGTTATGCTAGGATCATTCATCTTCTCCTTTTGAATTTCAGCAACGAAAATCTTTTTTAAATACTTTGTTGGGACATTAGGATCAACCTTGATTCTAGTGCTTGACATCGTCTCAGGACATAAGAATCCAATCTGAGACGACCTTTCAAATGCCCAGCTGTGATCATGCAATAAATACCTACAAAATATGCAAGATTACACTATTAGTATCTGTAAAGTAAAAATCTCACAGAAAGAATAATTAACAACTAAAACATAAAGATTGATGAAAATGTTTACAATATGTAGACTTGGATCACTGGAATGTTTAAGCACGCCCCTCTAAGGAACTCTTCAACATCGGACTCAGTTACGTATGTATCTTGATCTTGCGAATAATGCCAAACCGAAGCAACCAACTTGATGGGAGTACTATCGTATATTTCGCCGGGAGCTGAAGAGATGAAAAAATGCAAATATTTGCATTGCGGGCCAAGACCTTGAATTGCATCGTTTGCAAAATTCGCTTTCTTGCTTTTTGGCGGCTGACTCTTGAGTTTTACGATCACAACTACCCACCACCTCTTTGTTTGACTTAGACTTCATTGGATATGAAAATAATAACAAAATATAAGAACAAAAATATTACAACACAAAAAGTGAATAACTGTAACAACAATGCAGAAAAATAAGAACAACATTCAGCAGTGCATTACCATAACTAATAAACAAGAACAATTGCAAATAGAACATATGTCATGAATAAAAATACAAGTTCTAGCTAATCATATACCTGGAGTGACTTAGACTTAGACTTCTTTATCAGGCGTGGAGTGAACTCCTACAAAAATATTACATGAGCAAGATTGAGTAGACAAGATGTAGCAAATGCTTGCATTATCATATTCGTTCAAAACATTCATACCTCGTCGTCTTCGAAAATCACTAAGTGGATTGGCCATTGCACAAAACTACCCTGAGCACCGCCTAAGTTAGTTAAACCATCTCCAGTAGGTACCGGAAGAATATCATCAACATGCCCTTCGTAAACAAAATCAATTTGGACTTTATAGTGACCAAGCTTCATTGATCTAAAATGTTGGGTCAATGCACCATCTGAGGGTTGTACCATACCATCCGCCACAATGACTTTGTTACCGGAAACTTCATCCTCAAGGGCAAGATGACATGGAACCCTTTCCTGCATAAATAATGAAATTGATGCAAATATACTCTATTTAATAGATTATAACAAGATTCACTTGATTACTCTAACAAGATTCAGTTTTTTAATAGACATGGAACCCTTTTCTAGCTACTCTTCATATAATGAAGCTAATGTGAATTATTCTAACAAGATTTACTTGATTACAAGATTTACTATTGTGAATTATTCAGTTTTTTAGATGATGTGTATTATGCTTTGTCTATTGTGTAAAATATGTCCATTAGTACTTCAATTATCAAAGGACTTAGGAGACAAGATTGTTTTTAATTATCTCTTGCTTTTCTTCAAGGTCATGCATAAACGTATTCTTGAAGGAAAAAAACTAGAGCATTTCTTAACATTAGATAGACAGCCCACTAAAACAGAATGTAGGAGCAAGAGATTTGTGTAAAACGAAGTGGTTTTATTGATGGAATAACAGATGTAGAAGCAAGCTAGTAAACATACATCAACATATGAAATAATACACCAGAAAAAAAAAACATCAGTAAATGAGATACTGATGTGATACATCAACATTTTTTTTCTTATACCCACAATCAAAAGGAAGCCAAAAGATCATCTTATTAAACAACTACAGCCGATCAAGTGATGTTCATGATCTGTACATCTTCACTCCTCTTTGTCATTAAAATTAACTTCCAATTTTTTTTCAAAATTCAAGAACATCCACCAACAAATCAGCAGCCAACAATTAAGAACAACACCAACAAATCTACACCTACACACCAGGAGCAGGAAATTAAGAACAACACCAACAAATCTACACCACACCAACAACAAACAATTAAGAACAACACCAACAAATCTACACCACACCAGCAACAAGCAATTAAGAACACCACCACTAAACCTACAACTACACCAACAATAGCAAAACACATCAGATCAGTACAAATTCACCAAATCTACACCAACACCAGCAACAACAAAACAAAATAGATCAGTACAACAATCAAAGACAAATGCCTTGTAGGGCTATAACGGTATAAGCTACTTAGATTTGTTTGATAATTGAATACCAGCAAAACACAAGAGTCGACCAAAAAAAACATTGACAGCCAAATTAAGGTAATAATAATTTGTAAAACTCAAATTAGGGTTCTTCAGCAAGGAAAATAAAGGTTAACAAAGAAGAAAGCTTTGATCACAATAGTTTTCATGAAACAAAAAGTAAGATTGATTTCAATTAGTGATTGAGCCTTCCATAAACAATCAAAAGCTAAGGGCTGGATTGAGCATAAATTCTTAGGGAGAATCCTAAACATTTGTCAGCAAATAAATCAAAATTATTTAGGCACATTGAAAAAGCTTCAACCACGGATTAACTAGAGTCATATCCAGCTACAAAATTCAGAATTTTCATTTCAAATCAAGACCACTGCAATTTTGATTACTTTGAAACCTTGACGAGTTAATCCAGAAGCACAAATTACACTTCAAAACATTACGCAACTGCATACCAATACCTAACTTAAAGCATGTTGTAGCATTTGGAACAAGCATTTCATCGAACATTTTGTGTGCACCACATTTGGAACAAGCATTTCATCAAACAGTTTGTTAAGTTCTAGAGCATTCGTGCAAAGAATACTAACCGCAGACTGTGAAAAACAGAGATAGAGATTTACGAACAAAAGGAAGAAGTGGAGGGATCGTAGTGGAGTCCGGATCGTAGTGGAGCACGACAGCAAGTGACCTTCTAATCGGAGGTGATGGTATGCGGCCTCCGGCAAGAGAATGAATCGACAGGAAAGGAGGAGGAGGCGGAGGACTGGAGGAGGCGGCGAGGCGAGGAGGAGGCGGTGAGGCGTGGAGGAAGCGGCGAGGAGGAGGCGGCAAGGAGGAGGCGCCGTCGAGAGTTTTGAGGATGATATGAAAAAGTCGAGACAAACCCGACGACTAGTTTCTGAGTTTTTGACGAAGCAGTTGAGGCGGGCGCATATTGCCCGCCTCTAATTTTTTTGAAGCATTTGTTGAGGCGGGCGCCTGACTACCCGCCTCTAATGTTTGTGTTCTTTTGAGGCAGGCGCCTTACTGCCCGCCTCTAATCTCTTCGTCGCATTAGTTGAGGCGGGCGCTTTACTGCCCGCCTCTAATTTTTGGGTTCTGTTGAGGCGGGCGCCTTACTGACCGCCTCAACAAGTCAAAAACACAAATATTATTTGAGGCGAACGGATATTTGCCCGCCTCTAAAGCACCTGTTGCAGCGAACTAAACAACTGACCGCCTCAACAGATAGTAGAATAAGACTTTTTGCGTCGGTTTTTAAGGTGACCGCCTCAACAGGGGGCTGCAACAGGTGTTTTTTCTACTAGTGTGTTATAGGTGAAACTAAGTTTGACAAAGCTATGCTAGACTTAGGTGCATCTATTAATGTCTTACCTTATTCTTTGTATGAGTCACTAGGATTAGGACCATTGCATGCAACAGGAACAATTGTTCAATTGGCTGATAGTTCTAATGTGTACCCAAAAGGGGTAGTTGAAGATGTTCTTGTGAAAGTTGATAATATGGTTTTTCCAGCGGATTTCTTTGTTTTGGACATGGATCATGATAAGCATGCTGCCCCTATTCTGTTAGGTAGGCCATTTCTGAAAACTGCTCAAACAAAGATTGATGTTAGTAGTGGAACCCTTAGTATGGAATTTGATGGGGACAAAGTGGAATACAATATTTATGATATGAGTCCCATTCATGATACGTCTTTGTCTTGCATAAATGTGATTAATCCTGCTTGCTTGGAAGAATCAAATTGTGTTATTGAGAATGTCGTATTGGATCCCTACATAGAGGGTGTTCAAGCTATTAACTTGCTGGAGGTCAAGAAGGTCCTAGATGAGAGTAATAAGTCACCTTCTCCACTTTTGGGCAATAGCCCCACCAGACTAATTTTGCAGGGTGAAAAGCCTATGTCTGCTCTTGTGCAGGACACTGACATTGAGCTGAAACAGCCGCCTGATATGGTCAAAGAGGAGAAAGTGAATGAAACCACTTTCATTTCCAAAGACAAAGTGGTCAAGGTAAGAGGGACGAGGTTCAAGGCGTTCCATGAGTGGTTCAAGAGAGAATTCAGACAAGAGACTGTTTTCACAAAGCCAAATGGAGTTAGTTAAAATCTCTTGAGTTTCATGTCGAGCCACGACATAAAATAAGGTGCTGCTCGGGAGGCAACCCGAGGGTTGAGATTGTTTTTATTTGTTTTGTTCGGTTTAATTTTCTTTTCAGTTTTTCTATGGACAGGAGGAAATCACCGAAGCTTAGGGTCAGCTACAGTCAGTAGCCAATCTCGTTCTAAGTCTTCTCTCCTGTTTAAAAAAAAAAAATTCAATCCGAAAATCATTCTGAGAAAAAAAATAATAAATCGGATTTAAAAAAAAATCGAGTGCAGAAAAAAAAATGAGAGAAAAGAAAGTAAGGAGTTGTATTTCATCAAGTTTGGTTTCATCGTTTCATCACCCCTATCATCTATGGATCTACATTTGTTGGAGCTTAGCTTGTTGGTGACCATGTTCTTTGCAAGGAGTTGATTTTGGGTCACCATCTATATTGGAGGTATTCTTTCTTTTGTCTTGGATGAGCTGTGCATTAGTTGATTTCATTGGGTGCTCATCTAGTTTCTCATTCTACTACACCTTGTATTTTATTGGAGGAAGGTCATCCGACCTTGTATGTGAGTCTTCTGTCTCCTTTCCTGGGTTCGTTATTATGTCTTCCATTTCATTGAGGACAATGCAATATTTAAGTATGGGGGAGGAGAATGTATTCACATGTCTTTATTTGGGTGTTGGTTGTATCTGCATGAATTTATTGAGTAAATTGTTTGAAAAAGCCACAAAAATATGAAAAAAGGCAGAAAAATCCTGGGATAGCAAGATCTATGCAACAAGCAGGTAACCTGGACCAACACTAGGCTGGGGTAAAAAGAGGTTTCGAGTGATGTGAGATTTGGTGAGCCTGAAACAATTATTGAGTGGTTAGGATGAAAACCCGAGAGGGCGCCTAAGCAAGATGAGTTGAAAAAAAATAAAAATAGAGTGATTTTAGGACTTATTCTTATTTGGCGTTGGAAGACATAAGAAGAGGTGATATAAGGAGGAATTCGGGTAGGACCACTTGGGAGTCATAAGGAGTAGAGAAGGCTATGTGTTTATTGTCATATCACTTGTATTAGTTTGATGTTGCTATAGTTGTTGTTTGGAGGATTTGGATGTTGTTTTTGGAGTTGTAATCATTAGACAAGTTTCTTTGTACTTCCCGAGACCTTTGTGTATTACATTGAGGAGTATGTTTTCTTTAGCTTACTCAGAGACGAGCAAGGTCTAAGTATGGGGGAATTTGATAGAGAGTATTTCATACATGTTATCTAGTGATTATTAGCTTAGGTTAGGATCATTTGGGAGCGATTTTATATGTAATTGCATGATCCGGAGTTGAAGAGAAGAAGTAGTGATTTATGAAGATTAGTGAAGATTGAAGACGTCTTTCAAGGAACTGAAGAAACCAAGTAAGAAGACGACAAAACACTTAAAGAGAAGAGAAGACGAAGCTGATGCAGATTTCCGCGGGTGAGCCGCGATCGCGGATTTGCAGCACACTGATTTGGTTAAGTACGATTTCCGCGGGTGAGCCGCGGGTGGACCCGATTTCCGCGGGTGAGCCGCGGGCGGACCCGATTTCCGCGCCCGCGGATTCTGCGCTGAACACCAGATTTGTTTCCGAGTTTTATCTTGTTTTGTTATTTTATTTATTTCTTTTATTTCTTTTATTTCATAGTTCGGATTTATTATTTCCTATGAGTATTTAAGCCTAAAAACACTTTAGTTTTAGGAACCTTTTGTTTTCTCTGAAGAACCCTAGTTTTGCCTCCATGTCGATGTTGATACGCTGCACTTTGTATAGCGTAACTAGGGGTTATTACATTGGATTAGGAGTATTATTATATGTGTTTTGAGTCATTGTTATGTTCTGAGATATTTATTAAGAAGTGAAGAATTGAAGATCAGAACCAAAGAATATTGAAGATTTGAAGAAATCACCGACGACGATCGCCATGGATCAGCGGCGATCGCGGTGGAGCAACAGAGACCGAGGACAGATTTAATGAAATCCGCGACCGCGGATTATAATCCGCGATCGCGGGTATTGCACTGATGCAAGTAGCTGGCCGTGCGGTGAATTGCAAGTGGGCCGCCCATTATATTAGCAAGCAGGTGGAGCGTATTGAGCTAGTACAAGTTGGGCTGGAGTATTTGGGCCACGTGAATTGGGCTGAATTTATGGAAGCTAGTTGCTGGTCTAAATGAAGAAGCAAGCAGCCCACGTGGAAGAAGCAGGCAGCTGGACGTGAATTAATTCACGTGGTCTCACCGAGAGCAAAGCCTGCTCGTTTTGGCTTTTGTTCTATTTCCTTATTTCTTTATTTATTTTTCCTTATTTTCCTTTTAATTAGTTTTAGGATTTATCTTTTAGGATTTTATTCTAGGGTTGGACTCTTTTTATACCCTAGCAGCTTTCATTATCTTTTCATCATCTTTTCCATCAGACAATTTAGTTTTTGCAACCATGAGCAGAAACTAATCTCCATTGTTTTGCTTAGCGGTTGAAACCTTTAATTATTAAGTTGTGAGATTTCTAACTCTTGTTCTTTTCCTATGGGTTTGTATTAATTCTCTTGTTCTTCATCTATTGATTTCTATTAGTTTTGCTAGCTTGATCACCTAGTTTGATTGATAGTTTTTTATTGCTAGACTAGGAATATACGGTGGAATTCCTTGTCATTGTAGCACTCATATCTGCATGATCTGGTAGTTGATTGCTTTTATGAAAGAGAATTGATTGCATGTTAATACTTGACGGTTGTAAGTTATTGCATGCATCCTTATGATTCTTGTGCCCTTTGCTGCTATTTTATCTAATCTTGAGAGGTTTCCCTGATTGCTGAATAGTAAGTATTATCAGGACCGGTTGGCCTGCTGATATATTAAAGATTGGAATAGGAACATTCCCTAGGATTGGAATAGGAACATTCCCTAGGATTGAATAGAACTTGAGATAAATCTATGATCAACTTGATTGACTGTTGTGTGGATACTTGCTAGGTGAAACCCCTTCGCATAATATTCTCACCCAAACTTCCTCTGCTTGTTACTGGTTATTTGTGTGTTCTTGCAATCAACCCCCCCCCCCCCTTTGGTTACTTATTACTAGTTGATATTTCACTTGACTGCATTGATTTGGTGTTTTGATTCCCTTGGGTTCAACCTCTACTTACTTGCTATACTCTAGTTAGTGTTTAGGGTTTTCTTTGATTTGACACTACGACTTTAGCCTCATCAGTTGCCTTTCTTAGAACCCTGATTCTGATTCTGATTTTGTTTGCTCTGACTCCCTCCCGAAGAGGGAGAGCCTGAGTGAGTTTCAACCTGAATCTCAACATACGCCCTTTCGAGCATGGCCTGGTAGGATTGCTCTTGCTTTCTGTATAAGTGCTTCTTGAACTCACTTCCATCCAGCAAACCATCGAGGAATGCGACTCTCGCAGTTTTGTCATCGAAATCATTGGCCTCTAGCACCATTCCTGAGAACCTTTTCACATACTCTTCCAAAGTCTCCCCGACTTTCTGTTTCACTCCTACCACCTCTTGCATTGTGATCTTTCTTTTCTTTGATGAGCCAAAATGCAATAAAAAACCTCTCTCAATGTCCGCGAAGCATGTGATACTCCCGGCAGGTTGATTCAATATCCAGGTCATTTCCGTATCGGCCAACGTCCTCGGGAAGCCCTTACACATAGTGGCCTCGTCGGGTCCTCTCGCTATCATTGCATACTTGTAACGGGAGAGGTGTTCTTTGGGGTCTCCCTTACCTGTGTACTCTTTGATGGTGAACGCTGTTGGTCCAAACATAGATGAAAAATTGAGAGGAGGGTTGGTAGGATACACCTGATTTTGATAGTCGTCGCGAGAATAGTAGGGTACTCCATGATGATTGCGCGGAGTACGCTGCTCATTCAGGGGATAATATTCTTGGTCCCTCTCATCATAGCGTCCACCATGCTAAGAATAATAGTGGTCCTGGTGGCTCGCGGGAGCCTGATTAAGATCAAAGCCTCCTTGTCCAGCCTCTCTCGCGACGTTTCTACCCCTTGGCACTCTAGAGACAGAAACTCTGTCACCTGAGGCGACTTTGGCGCCTTGCTCTTCTAGATGAGCTTCTTGATTGTCGCGGCTACCTCGCGTCTCGCGGGGCTCCACCCTTTGATTAGCAACATTCTGGTTCCCCGATGCCCCTTGAAGTCCCATCCAAGTATTGAAGAGCGCAGCGTGCTCTCGCGGAATAGTGATAAGGTCGCAAGTGTCCTCCTCATCCACGCGAGGAAGAGGTGGATTAGGGGCATTCTGAGTGAGAGGGCCTGTTTGCAATAGAGTGTTGTTCACTGTGCCGCTTCTGTCTGTCTCATCCATTGTACTGAACTTCAGAATCTGATTCCCAAGGTTTCAAAAAGAACTAGCTGTGCGAGGAGGTCCCCACGGTCGGTGCCAGTGTTGGAGCTCGGGTGTTCGCGACCTCGCAATCAACACCTCGCGAGGTCTGGACGGCAAATAATCTTCAAATACTGGAGATCTCCTTCACGCCAACTGGAACAACAACTTGGATTCCATATTCTTTTGGATCAAAACTTGTCTTCTTGCACTGTTCTTCGTGTTCTTGAGCTCCAAAGTACCCGCGCAACCAAACCGGAAGGATGAACCCCCAGATTTGGCTCTCCGACGCCCAAGTCAATACTGATCACGACCAAATAAGAGTAACGAGCTCAATAACACCAAATGATAACTAAAGAGAAGGGAGTAGCGATCAAAATACACTTTTAAACCATGAAACCTCACGAACCAAACCAATGGAACAGTAAACTGATGGATCTCAATCAAATGCGACAATCTTCATATCAAAAGCACGAATACGGTACCGAGAGTCATAATCCAAGTACCGATCATCCGATTCTCTATGAACAGAGATGAATCGGGAGGAAGAAGACGATTCCGAGAGGAAAGCTTCGTCTCCTAAGTGTTTCTCTCTTGCTCAAGGGGTAAAATGCCTCAGATGCCAAAAAGATGCATTTCTCTCTCCTTTCTGTTACGCTTTATATCTAGGTCGCGGGCCCCACTATATCCGATCTCGCTCTCCTGGCTTATTGGGCTTTGCTTATTCTCCCGAGTCTCTTAACGGTGTTTGGGCCTTTGTTATGCTATGGGCCGTCGCGAGCCTGTTTGGCTCACGACATGAGAACCGGGTCCAACACCATTGGTTTATATCAAAAAAAATTACCCCAAAACACTACCATTCTTCATCAAAACCTCTAAACAACTACAACCCTAACTACTTCAATTGTTCGATAACGAAAAAAAACAAGTCCTAACCCTAGCCACTTCCTTTCACGATCCGAGAATCGACCAGATCTCCAGGCATCAGATCCGTAGTCTGAACTATCTCTCTGAGCTATCATGAGTCGTTGGCGTCTTCGATTCTTCGTCCTCTTCCTCGCGATCGGAATCGCAAGTACATAGATCTGAAATTTTCAATCGTCGTCTCCACCATTAACGCTGGAGAGCAGCCGAAATCGAGCTCCTGAGGCGCAGGGAAACTAGCGAGGGGTTGAATAGTCTGAGCGGAACAGGTTGAAAAGTATGAAGGTTGAAGAATAAGATTGAAATAAATCTGGGTCTGAAGGTTGAACAAAAACGAAAGATTAGGGTAGATGGAATTTTTCTTTTATTTTTTCATTTTAATATTTTTCTTTAATAAAATTGTAAAAAGTTGAGATGTGTAATTTTTTTTTGATTAAAAGAGAGGCGACACTCTCGAAAATTATATAAATAAAAACACTACTTTGCCACCAGGCGAGGCGTAGAAAAACCCCTCACATCATACAAAAGTAACACAGACACCCAATCGGGCGGAACAGCAAGAGTGTGAAAACCTAAAGGAAAAGAAAAAGCAAAAGAGGCGAGACTATCAGCAACTGAGTTCGCTTCCCGAAAGACATGGCGAACCTGGATAACCCAGTCTCTACGAATGAAGCCCAGCGCCATAGAGACGAGGCTACAAAGGGGGTGACAATGATCTATAGGTTTGTTAAGAAGCATCACTGCAATATGCGAGTCAGTTTCCAGGGAAACCCTCCTGTATCCCCTGTCGCAAGCCAACTTGAGACCCGACACGATTCCCCACATCTCAGCCATTGGGACAGAGCAAGATCCAAGATTATGAACGAAACCGGCTAACCAAACACCATCAGAGTCCCTCAGAACCCCAGCAAGACCATTGACAACCGACCCATCAGTGTTGATTTTGATAACCGACTCCGGCGGAGGGATCCATTTGATCAAGCGTAACTCCTTCGACTTGTTGCCATCACTCATCACCGAACCTCTAACATTCTCATACTCCTTAGCCAGCGCCAAAATGCAACACGCTTTATCCCCAGTGAACTGCTTCTGCTCAAAAACCCACGCGTTCCTCCATTTCCAAATGTTCCAGAGACCAATAGCGAAAATACAAGCCCACTTGCCAAAGCCATTAATATTCACCTTCTGAAGAAGATTGCATCTTAACCATTGGGCCAAGTTGAGACTGGAAAACTCCAAACGCATCCCAGTAGGCAGAATGGCATTCCAAATGCTCCGCGTCTGCCTACAGTCACGGAAAAGGTGGAGCATACTCTCAGGAGCCGCAAGGCAAACTGGGCAGATATCCCCCAAACTAAGATGACGACGCTTGCGCTCAGCATTAAAAAGCACCCCAGCTGTAAGAACCTGCCAAGCAAAACAGCGCACACGCTCCTGCACCCGAAGACTCCAGATAGCCTTGAAAGTATCCCCATCAATATCAATATAACTGACCTTAGCATGGAGCATCTCATAAGCCGTCGCGACAAAAAAGTTACCATCACTGGAATGCTTCCACGACAACACATCCGAGCAACCCGGCTCCGAAGACACCGCAATATCCGCCAAATGTAAGAGAGCCGAATGAGGAAGGAGCGAATTCAGGATCTCCCAATTCCACCCACGCGCGGGAATCCAGAAATCAGCCACCTGAGCCTGAAGAATCCCATCACTAATCATCCCCAAAGCACAATCCTGCAACCTGCAATCACCCACCCAAACATCCTTCCAGAACAAAACAGACTTCCCATCACCAACATGCCACCTAGTGCCAGGGACAATAACCTTCAGATCAACTTTACTAATACTACGCCAGATGGGCGACGGATGACCGTGAATGGCCCCCGACGGACGGACATACTTAGCTCTCAAAACCCGACACCAAAGGCTATCCGTGTCTTTCCTAAACCTCCAAGCCAATTTACCAGTAATAGCCTGATTAAGGTCAGTCATACATTTCAGCCCTAAGCCACCATGCTCCTTCGGTTTGCAAATCTCTTCCCATCTCATCATATGCATACGCTTCCTTTCGCCCCAACTGCCCCAGATGAAAGAGCGAGGGAGCTGATCAATTTTCTCACAAACAGAAGCAGGAAGGCTCAACGTCGCCATTTCCACGAGGGTAATTATACCGGCAAAACTTAACTGACAACATTTCCAGCCAGAGAGTCTCAAGTTGATTTTCTCCAGCAAAGGATCAAAGTCTGCTTATCAACATTCTTGTGGAGTAAAGGCATGCCCAAATAATCCCCAAGATCAGAAGACACCGTCAAACCACTAGCCAAACCAATCTGGCGAGCAGTATCCTCACAGACATTCGGAGAAATGAACAGTTTGGACTTAGCCCAGTTCACTTTCTGACCAGAAGACCGACAGAAAAGATCAAGGCACCGTTGGATGACACTAATCTGAGCAACCGACGCCTCAACAAAAAGGAGGAGATCATCAACGAACATAATATGAGAAAGTCTAGGACCCCCCCCCCCCTCAAAATCTGAATAGCCTTCCAATCCCTAGAACCCACAGCCTGCATAATCAAGTGACTAAGACGCTCAATACACAACACAAAGAGATACGGGGAGATGGAATCCCCCTGCTTGATACCCCTGGAAGGAGCGATATTGGTCGTCTTTTCACCGTTCCAAAGAACATTCAGAGACGCGGAGGAGACACACTCCATGATCCAACAAACCCATTGATCCGGAAAACCAGCATCAACAAGCGTGTCAGCAATAAAGTCCCATCTGAGACGGTCATAAGCCTTCTCCAAATCAATCTTGAGAACCATCCAACCACCGATACCTTCCTTAAACCTCATAGAGTGAACCACTTCCTGAGCAAGAACAATGTTGTTGGTAATAAATCTCCCGGGGAGGAAGCTACCTTGAGTAGGGCCAATTAAATCCGACATCAAGAATTGCATCTGATTCACCAGGACCTTCTTAATAAGCTTGTAAGAAACGTTACAGAAACTAATGGGCCTAAAGAGACTAACCTTATTCGGATTAGCCACTTTAGGAAGAAGAGCAACAAGCGTTTCGTTCAAACCCTTCAGAAGTCTGCCACTAGTAAAGAAATCCAGCACATCCTTGACCACCAAGTCTCCCACAATACTCCAACTCTTCTGAAAGAAAATAGGTTGGAAACCATCAGGACCGGGAGCCTTAAAACCTCCCATCCTCTTAAGAGCACTGGAAATCTCATCCTTAGAGAAAGCCTTTCCCAGCTACTCCCAACTAGCCAGGGGGATCCTGGGAAAGCAACCATAAGGCGTGACGATAGGGAACAATTCATGACTAGGCACACAGTAGAGATTCCGAAAGAAGTCAACAACAAGCAACTCGAGGTCCTTCTTATCCTCAACCAAAATACCATCCTCATTGAGAAGAGCTTTCACCATGTTCCTCTTTCTTCTGATCATAGTAGAAGCATGAAAAAACTTGGTATTCCGGTCGCCCGAAATCAGCCACGCTTCCCTAGACTTTTGGAACCACAATAACTCTTCCTGCTCCAAGACCCTACTCAAGTCCTCCTTAATCAAATTCTCTTTAGCCAACAGAGCCTCACTCGACGAGAACACTAACTCTTCCTGCATCTTTTCCAGAGCATCCACTAACTTGGCTTTATTCAAATGAATGTTGCCAAAGGTGGACTTATTCCATTCCAGAAGCCTACCCTTCAAAATGGCAAGCGCCTGATTAGCCGGGCAGTCTTTAACACAAGCACTCTGAATAAAATTCAAAAACTCGGGATGAGCAAGCCAAGCCGCTTCAAAATGAAAAGGCCTCCTGCCTTTTTCAAAAGAAACTCCGGGCAACATCTGAAGAAGCAGGGGCGAATGATCCGAACAAAAACGAGGGAGGTGACGAACAGACGCATTAGGCCACAAAAGACAACTTTCCAGGTTCATGAGGAAACGATCCAATTTTTTCGAGATGAGCGTCTCCAAAGTTAATCCCCTAGACCAAGTGAACTTCTGACCCATAAATCCCATATCAATCAAGGCATTATCATCAATAACTTTACTGAATTCAGGAGAATCGGGATGCAAGCCACCAGAACCTCCCTGTCTCTCATCAGAATGAACAATGCAATTGAAATCCCCAGCAACAAACACCGGACCCTGAATAGAAGCAATCTTATCACTAAGAGCATCCCATAATCTATGACGTCTATGAAAAAAAGGAGGACCATACACAAACACATAATGAGCTTTGACGACACCCTTCGTCAAAACAACACTAACAAGATGGTCATCAGCCTTAACCAAATCAAATTGAATCACATCATCATTCCACAAGACCCAAATGCCTCCCTTGAACCCCTGAGCTTCCACTCTAAAAGAACCTTTAAGCCTGAATTTCTTGCAAACATCATCAGCCCTAGAACCCGAAATATGCGTTTCAAGAAGAACCACAACATCAGCCCGGTGACTCTTAATCATATAGTTGAGAGTATGGACAAATCCAACCGAACCTGCACCACGACAATTCCAAATAATTAGATTCATAATAAACAAAGAGAAAAAAAGGAACAAACCTGGACCAATCATGTCGATTGCTGCGCAACAACGTGCACGGACAAATCCCCGAAATTATTCTCGTCGTCTTTTCCATTCCAATATCCTCGGAATCGTCGGCGTTCATGGCCTCAACAGCAGCCGAGCTGCACTCCACGCCACTGATTCCCTGGAGAGCAACTGCCGGCGCAGAAGAGAGCGGAAGCGCAGCAGCAACTGAGCGAGATTTCTCCATGGACCCATGCGAGACGGGCTTCTCTTCTAGGCCCAAACGGAGGCCCAAATTGCTTCCTGAGGTGAGAGCTTCTTCAGCTATCATTTCCAAATCCTGTTCTTTGCTATTAAAATCAGACGGGCCAGCATGAAGCCCAATTCTTTTCCTCTTAGCCGGGCCCAAGTCGAAATCAAAAGAAGTGGGCTCAATCCTAGAAGGCCCATTCGCCTGCTGCTTCTTTCTAGCCTTCCTCCTATTTCGATTTTTTATAGCCCTTTTCGAATTAATAACATAATTCATTCCCTCGATAACCGAATCAGACGCACCTTTAATAGCCCCAAAAGTAGCCTTCCCTTTAGCCAAATTCTCAGCATTTGGACCCTTTTTAATTTCCTTTTTCCCATCAAAATTCTAACACAACGTGTTGCACTCTTCCAAAATCTTTCCTTTTGATTTAATATTGGCCTGCAACTCTACTCCCTCAACATCCCCCACCTCATTTTCCAAAGCACCAAAACTTCCCAATGAAGAATTAATCTTCAACGGTCTAGTCACCTTCTTGGAAAACCCATTAGGGTTTGAAATTTCTTTCTTGGCAGTGGACTTTTGCCATGGCGTGGGAAACATCCACCCTCCAAGGCGGTTTGGCATGATGGTTGCCAAGGAGCCCGGAATGGCGGCTTAAGTTTTAGCATTCTCCACCTTCTTTCTCTCCTCCTTTCTTCTCTTCTCCAGATTCTGAGGAAGATTTGGGCACATAGGTTGGAGGTGTCCATATTTACCACAAAGAAAACAGATTTTGTGAAGCTTCTCATATTCGAGAAAAAATCTTCGACCATTGATAAAAACCGAACCTTTCAATGGCTTCGTCAGATCTAATTCGACGCATATCCGAGTGAATCTACCTCTATCCACGTGCAGCGTTTTTTTATCAACTTTGATTGGCTTACCTATTCCCACCGCAATCTGCATGAGAATATTCTCTTTATAGAGCATAGCAGGGAGGTTGTTTATCCAAACCCATGCTGGAGCCGAAGCAATAACGTCCGTGAGGGGATCGAAATTCGGGGTCCAAGGTTTGATAACTAAATAATGCCCGAACAACGACCAAGGCCCTCCTGTAAGCGCATTCATATAATCTTCCTTGATCGTGAACTTAATGAGATAAAACCCATTTGGTTGATCAAGAAGACGAAAACAACCCTTCGGTTTCCAAAGTTCCCGAATCTTCTTAGCCATAACCTCGTAAGGGATGATCGTACCCAAAGTTTTAACCACCAAGGAAGACTTCCATATCGAAGCGAGAACCTCAATAACATCAGCTTCACTGAGAATTTTCAGATCACCCTCCTCCCCGTGTGGAAAACCCACCTTTATTTTGCCTTCCAAAAATTTATCCGACAACACCACCCGGTCGTCCCTTTTGTCCTTAACCAGATCCTTCCAAGGAGACTGCACGACCACCTGTGCTTCCCCCGCAGTCTTTTGCCCTGAGCCGATCTCCACTCCTTCCATATTTTGCTCCGAATCCTCCGAGCCAGAAATCTCCATACCTCCCCCTTCCGGCGGCAAACCAGGCGGCTGCCCGGATTCAGCACCCTCGACTCCCATAGCAACCACCTTGCTGAGGGCCTCTTGGGTTTCAGGAACCACTTCCACCTGGCTGGGCGAAGCCATAGCCTCACACAACAGGAAGAAAGAAAAAACTTCGAAGAAACTTCTAAACAGAGCCCTTTCTATTACCCGTGATATTGAAGAAGTAGTAGAAGAGATGAAAAGAATGAGCGTCCTAGTTGAGATGTGTAATAGATCTAGGTTAGGGTGTGAATACAACTCCTGTAAAAAGTTTTCACAACTTTTGATGTTATAATAATTATTTTAATTATTTTTTTCTACCCTCACTTATTTTTACATGTGTCAAAATTAGATAAAAGAGGTTTACACTACTTTACACTTAGTATATCTCTAGCAAGGTCCATAGCTTTACAAAGGATTTTCTACTTCTTATATGTAGTCGGGTATTAGGCTATAGGTAACCGAGAAACGTGATGGTTAGTTATTTCAACCCTTCTACCATATCCCTCTCGTATAACTCATGTCATGTATTTTCTTTACCGTACTTTGTTCATCACTCTCTCTCGATTATTTTTACTCTCTAGTTAGTTTGTTGTAAATTCTAAACTTCATTTATTATTATATATATGTCCAATTTTATCAATATTTGTTTATCCTCTGCATTGTATGTATTAATTTTCATCTCATAACAAAGAAGTAATCTTTTACAAATAGTATCAGTATTAAAATTCCTAATATAAACAAAATTATCATAAAATGGTATGCCAAACAAATTGGATATTGTTTGAGCCGAAAATTTAATGTTACACGTTTTAAAGCGTCGTCTTGTAGCGTTTATCATTTTAATATTAAGTAGATGTTCATAAATTTGGGTTGTTTAAACGTCTCAGTGTATGTGTCTACACCTTTTATGTGCCTTCTTTGAAATGGGATGATTTTAATCCGCAACAGGGAATTAGACAAGGCCTACCTCTTCGTGCTTTGTCTCAAGAGGCTATGTCACTCCATCGAGAGAGTGGTTGGTTGTGGTGATAGGAAGCCGATTAAACTCTGTTGATCGATTGGGTCCACCATGTCACGTATTTGTTTCACTGATCGATTTGCTCTTCGTCTGGTTAAAGAGTGAGCTTGCCTAAATTGAAAATTTTCTTTTCTACTAATGTTGATGTCGTTCTTCATAATATAATCAGCTTAGAATGTGGGATCGCTTATAATCGTGATATTGGAAAGCACATGAAAATGTCCATTCTTCAAAATCGCATGAATAAAGAGACGTCCATGAGCATTGTAGAACGCATGAATGCACGTCGTGCTTGCATCCTCTATCTTTCCTTGTGGGTTGTGGAGGTTGATCCAAAGAGTGTGGTTAAGTTCATCAAGACTAAGGTTGTTGGTTCATATTCTCTTTCTTTCCTGCTATGTATGTTTCATGATTTTGTAAATAGAGACTAGATAGTTCATTTTTTCACACGTATATCAGAAAGCTAATCATCTTACTGATGGGTTAGCTAATCATATTTTATCTCTTAGTTTAGACTTTTTTTTATACATCTACTTTTACTAATTCAGGGGTCTTGTTTGAATCATTTTTTTTTGTTTTTACGCCGAATTAAAAACGCTATCATGTGGCGTTACCTTTTAATTTTTTAAATTGGAACTTTATACCATGGCTTTGAAAACTCTGGGGTATAAAGTTAACAATATGGCGTTTTAAATCCAACTTTATCACTCGGATTTCAAATAATCTAAAGATTTTATAACCCGGAGTTTTCCGAACCGGAGAAAAAAGTATACTTTATAATCCCGATTTTAAGGAACCGTGATATAAAGTCAATTTTGAACTACGTGACATATTAAATCGCTGTAAAAATATAAATCTGTGCTCGAAAATTTTTACCCTGTTATTTTAATAGTTTTTCTTATTTCTTCCGGCTCAAATTATAACATCGGTAACAGAAATTGGAAAAAACCGCTTATAAACTCTTCGTTTTGTTAACCAAAAAAACCTACAAAAAATTTCAAAGTTAAATTTATTGGCTCCAACGGTCGGAAAGGAACCTCTGCACTGTGCTATATATATATTACAAACGAACAGTGAACAAAAAAAAATACAGTAAACGAAAGAGCGAAAACCATCCGAGTTCATTCAAATTCAAGCCAAGTCCATTTTTATAATCCAGTTGCGTTTACTCTGTTGTGTGCACTTTGAATTTCAATGGCGGATGCTGATGTCGTAATCGTCGACGAAATTCGATCGATATTTTGTCTGAAGAACAGGAAAGACATGGAGAGGATTGAAGAAGAGGAAGATTGTTTCATCCTCGATTTCGATCCTTCTGAAGAGGTTCAACTCTGTAATTTGTCCATCAGTTCTCCAGAAGATGAAGACGATGATCTTGTTATTGTCGCAGAAAAGGGCAAGGTTCGCCCCCAATTTCAAAACCCTAATTCCTCTTTCCAATTTCAAAACCCTAATTCGTTTTCAAGTTTCTGATTATTTCTGTTGCTGTTGTTGATGATTGAAGGTGGCTTGTAGAGATTACCCACACCCAAGACATCTCTGTGTTACATATCCATTTGATAAAACATCCCATAAAAATCATTGTGAGAAGGTAATAATCAACATCCAACTTTAACTAAATTAAGTTGTTGTTCATCATTGTTAACTGCTTTCGATCTCCAAATTTTGCAGTGTTATTGTATTGTCTGTAATGAGCCTGCCCCTTGCAAGAATTGGGATGAACCTCTGAAACACTGCAGTGCAACTCATAGGCGGGATGTTAACTTCAAGGTTACTACTCATGTTTCCATCAGAGGCGTCGGCGTTCCGATTTGCAACTGAGTTTCGTCTCATCGAGTGTCGTATTTTGTATAAACACTAAGTAGAAGAAAAACTAAGGAGGAAAAATAGTAGCAGAAGTATGAAATTTGCTATGTTCAGGCCTCTTTTTGAACTAATAACGGTATATTTTGCTCATTTTGGAAGATATGTGGTCAGTGATTTTGTTAGCCATTGATGAAAAATTGATAATCCATTTCAGCGGAGGATATATTAGAATTGATTATAAGTATGATACTGCTAAGTTTTTGCCCCATATAGTATGGTGGCGAGTTTTTTTATTTATGGTGGAGAAACAGTAATAATGGGTTGTGTTAAACAATTTTGTAGGTTGATTTGTTATTTGAAAACTAACTACACTTGTTCTCTGAAAGTTTAAGTTGTTGGATTAAACACAGGGAATCCAAAAACAAGAACAAGTGTAGTTTTCTACTAACAAATAGGTAGAACAGGGAATTGTGTGACACATCGTGAGTCATGACTTGTACTGGCGAGATGGTTCTACACAAGAGTTTTGACACTATCTGTTGATTTGGCCTATTCTGATCTAATATAGTTTCTTGAATCCTTAAAAAACTATACTTGATTTCAGTTGATGAACAAAATGTTAAGCTTATTCTTCGCGAGAAAAATAGATGAATGTTAAAAATGGAATCGTCGACAGCAGGGTTCGAACCTGCGCGGGCAAAGCCCAACAGATTTCAAGTCTGTCTCCTTAACCACTCGGACATATCGACAGTTGTGAAAGAAACCAGTAGTTTAAAATTTAAACCACATTTGCATCAGCCTTTGGTATGATTGCTCTGAAACTGAATGGGCAGAAAATGATTCTTGGCTTGATAGTTGACACACAACTTATTTATAAAATCTGGGACGTACGTTTGATGCATGATGATGAACTGGGTTAGGTTACTTGGGTACCATTAAGATGTGATAAGATTCTAAACTTTACAATACAATCTTCACTCTTCAGATGTGTGGACAATTTATACAAGTCTTGGTTGATTTCTGAGTATAGCTACTAGTCTACGTAAAAAAAATTCCCATTGATCTTAAATTTGTTAAACTGAGCTTCTTGAAATTCTTCAACATTTTAATCACCATCAAACTGCAAGGATCGATGAACATAAAAGGCGTCATAACCATACTGTGCATTAATGCATAAATTATGTATAGACTATAAAATGTAAATAGTATTCAGTCTTCTAAAAAATATTCAGTCTCCCATCCTAATATTCAGTCGTCACTCGTCACTCGCCACCACTCGGCCATAAATACACAGCTGTGAGATTAATAGTAAATCTAGTTAGGATGGGAGCTCAAAATTTGCACCTTCCAACACTACCACAAAAACCGCTTTTTACCCCGGGCGTTTTCATTAATATACCCCGGATATAACACAAAAATCACCTGGGGGAGATCTTGGGGTGGTAATAGGGTATATACCCCGGATCCAATTAGGCACGCCCGGGGTATATTCATCAGGATGAAAGACTATATACCCCGGGCGTGTTAACTCGGGCGTGTTAGTTAACACGCCCGGGGTACAATGTCAAGTATTTTAACCCGGATATGTAAACATCCGGGGTATTTGTTCGTGATATTTTAAAAAAAAATGAGGACGTTTTAGCCCGAATTTCTTACATCCGGGCTAAAACGCCTGCTAAATTGAAAAATAAATCCCGGTGCACACCATCCCACTTTGAGGGAGAAACAACACTCCATCCAAAGTCACCACACTTGCCTACAGATGAGCCTCCACAAGAATTACACAAAAATGCAACAAAAAATGAGCAGAATAACAACTAATACTCAGTCACAAATGGCAAGCTTCATATACAGATAAGAGTTGCTTAACACTGATCAAAATAAAAATGCAAAGCTGCTTCTATAGAGTTGATGAAGAATTCAGAAGTCTCATACTAAGACTAAATTCCATACGCCCACATTAACGTCTATAGGTTATGCAAGTTCAATACCTTGGCACATTCTTTGAAGCAAGATCACTGTTGTTGCCACCATTGTGTTCCACATTACTTCATAAAAACCGAGCTTCAATCTTTCATCTTTGACCTTTACCAGATAAAAAAAAAAATTGGATGTTAGTCTTTCCAAAGATCACATTAACTTGAATTGAAACTCAGACAGAACATTTTAATGTAAGTGCTCTCTAATTGGAAGAAAACAATGACTCTGTGATCTAACCAGTATCATAAAGTTAGCAACACCAAGATTTTTCTCTCTAAGCAAGTCCACTCATTTTTGAGTTGTATCAGCTGTTACAACAATTTAACTTCAAACTTCAAAGCCTGCAAAAATTCTAACGAATAAGATAACCAGGTATTTTAGGGACTTGTAGTTAGCAAACAGGGACAATGACAGGAGAGTATAACAACCTTCCAAATATAGAAGATTGTAAATATTTAAACATTCAGAGAGAGAATATGGAATTAGAAATCACGTTAGGAATTTAACTTAAATGCTGGATTTTGGTTTGGAAAGAGATGTGGATTAAAACTAGGTTTGTTTGGCACATTTCTTATTTCTTTTCATACAGACTTTATCAGCACACATTAGTAATCAATGAACAAACAGTACCCTATGCTCTTGATTTGGTTAATCAGGAATCACAAACTGATGTTGTTTTTATGTTCTATGAATTTTTAGCCTTGTTTTTGAAAATCCACATGAATATGTTCTTCAAACCTACTACTCGTGCTAGACAATGGAGACTCTTTCCACAAAGAAAGTGAACACAAACTAATAAGTTGCACAGTAACTTCAACCCCTCTGTTCCAATTACACTGAATTACTTCCACAAAGAAAGCGGGGGAGGCTCATCGTAATCAGAAGGCTCAACTACTACTTGTAGAGAAGCCATTATTAAATTTTTGTGTTGATGGAAATGTTTTAATGGAAAGGTGAGATATTATAAAGAGAAAGAATGTTGTTTGATGGAAACGTTTTAATTTGTGTTGTGCATTGCAGACATTATTAAATTAGTAGCCATACCCAACAAGTACTAATGACATTAGGAACTATTTTCACTTCATTTTTTTCTTCTCAAAACAAAGATATAAGGCTAACAGCTACCCTACAATGGTCACTTAACACGAGTGTGCTTCTTATCAGTCAACAGAAATTGAATTCTTCGTATTAGGTAAGATGAACAAACCTTGAAAGTAGCAGAGAAAATTTGAGCCACAGAAGCGCAAGCTTTAGTATGAAATCTGAATTACTTCATTCAACCTCCTGCATACACAAGCAAAATCAACAGAATTACTTCACGACTAGAACCACTCAATGCAACAATTGGAAGCATAAACAGCAAGAACAATTAGTAGTTCATTAGAACTCGTTTTAGATTCACTACTTTTACACTTATAACATCACTGCAGCTAATACTTACAACGTCATTGAGCTCTTCCACAGACGAGCACAAAGCAGCTCCTGTCTCTCGGCTGGTATTGTTAGGGCCATGTAAGCTGCCTAAAGCTTCTTTAAGTGGCTTCACTTGCTACTTGATTCACCCCTCTGAAGAATGGAAAAAGTGAAAATAGGTAAAATATATAGTACCGTACTAATGTAATAATAAGTTACACTCAACAAAAACTATAAGACTTCTATACTTACATGCCACTCAAGATCACAACAAACAAGTTAGCTACAATTTCATCACCATGAGCTACAATTTCATCACCATGAGCTACAATTTCACTACTTTTACAGCAAACAAGAGTAGCAGAGGAAATATAATCATACAAGCAAATATGCAGCCCATTTGTGAGGGAAAATTGTCAAAGCAGAAAGTACTCCCCACTGATTCGCAATATACCAACACACCATAGAGGGAGATCAATACCTAGTCCCAAAATAAAGCTGTAGAAGCTCTTCAATCAACTTTTTCGCCTACACAGGCTCATTGCTCTCGCACTCGATCTCATACCTCGTCCCAAAATCAAACAGCGTCTCATCAACCTCAAGCTTCATCCCTCTCCAATCGAACACATTCCCCACATTCTTAAACCCTCCACGGAACACAAATCGAGGCTCCTACTCTCCCCCTATCATCAAATTCGGCCTTGTCGGTCCGATTAGGGTTAGGAGATCAGGATTTTCAATGCAGGCACGGGCGGAGAGAGGTTCGACTTCGATCTCGAGCTCGTGCGCACGGATGATGTGAGGGGGATGGAAGGGGAGGATATGAGTGAGAGGGATTGCGCGGTGGTTGGAATTGTAGAAGCGGAGACGGAGGGCGGATCGAAGGGAAGCGAGGGAGGAGATGGGGGTGTCGAAGAAGAGGTTTTCTTGGAGGTGATTGTGAGGAAGGGGGAGAGGAGAGTCTGGTAGCTTGATTTTGACTTCTACTTCTTCGGCTCCTGCCATGGATATGGAGTTGGAGGTGGAGGTGGAGATGGATTGGGATTTGGGGGTAGGGGAGGCGATGGCGGGGGAAGATTTGGAAGTGTGAATATCGTAATCTCATGGTTGCGTTGCTTTCATTTTTTGATAATGGAAGAATTAATGGCCGTTGATGAATCCGTGAACAGGTGTTAGAAATAAAGATCTAATACCCCGGATATTTACTCTCAAAACACGCCCGGGGTAATAACAAAAGTTAAAATAAAGATCTAATATCTCAATGTACTCATATACCCCGGGCGTGTTGTTTTATATCCGGGGTAATTGATTATTTAACTGAAAAATTAAAAAAATATCAAATATTTAAATGCTTTATCACTCTATTATACCGGATATATAACATCCGGGGTATTATGTCTCCGAGGTAAAATCACTTTTTTGTGGTAGTGCAATTATGTAAATAATTATATTCGTCCCATGGATTTCATCCCAAACTCTATAGATAGATTTCTATAGATCTCAGTCTTCAGTTTAAATCAACCGCCTAAATTATTTTTCGTTAACTCTATTAGGAAATAACACTTAATTAGCTAGAACATGTATTGTACTCACAAAAATAAAGTTCAAAGTTTTGACCAAAAAAAAAAAAAATTTCAAAATTGCAAAGAAAAGAACAATATAGGCAAGTTTGTGATTTTTTTTTCTTGAAGACGGTTGTGAAAAATATACTCAACAGAAATGCTACGTATTGGAGTAGGTAGACTTTGAAAGTAAATATTTGCTGAAAATTAAAATTAATGAGTTGAGTTTGTTGAGATGTGGCGTGAGGAGGTGATATTGGAGATGTGGCGAAGAACCGTGGTGTTATGATGAGTTGAGTTTGTTGTTTTATTTTGGTGTTGAATTTCATGCACAGTGTCGGAGAGAGGGAAGAAAGCCTGCGACTCTGCGAGAGAACAGAGCTTCCATGTTTGCTTTAGGGCGGAATTTGATCAACATGATAATTGGCCCACTTAGATTGGCCCATAAGAAAATTGGATGGACCGCTACCAAGCCCGTTTTTTTATATATATAGATATTCAGCTGTCTTGACCGTTAATCTGTAAGAGCTCTTTCGCAAGTAATACACCTGCTTGCTCTGTTTAAACTGAAAGTGAAAGAAAGAAAGAAGATGGGTCAGGGAAAGCGTGCGATGGATTTGATCAAGAACACGAAAGAAAGGAAAGCAGCTTTTGAGAAACGCAAGCTGAGTCTGAAGAAGAAGGCGTATGAGCTTTCCACTCTCTGCGACGTTTCCGTTTGTGTCATCCTCTACTCTGATTTGGATCAACCCAACTCACCGCCATTGATTTACCCAGAAAACAGCCTCGAAGGTCGATCCATCGTCGATCGATATGTTTCCATTCCGACTTCCAGGGGCGAGAGTTTCTCCAAGAGAAGCCTTAGTTTACAGGATGTGGTACAACCACAACCAGAATCCAAGAGAAGGAAGCTTGGTGTCAATTTCCAGAACAATGCTTCGTCGAGCAGTTACCCTAATCTGATCCCTAATCTCGAGGCATTAAGCAGAGAGGAGCTTTAAAATCTGGCGTCTCATTTGGATCATAAGTTGCAATTTGTCCGGAAAAGAATTGATGGTTTCAAAAATTGGATGAATCTTGGACAGATTAGCGATGATGGGTTTCAGTTTGGCAACTTTGATCAACAATTGGGCTCTTTGGTTCATCATAATGAAACACCTTTCTGTCCTGCTCAAGGGTTTCAATTCTACAGTGGTGGTTCAATGGATCCTTCCTTGGAGGTTAATGAAACGTCTTTCTCTCCTGTTCAAGGGTTTCAATTCTGCAGCGGTGGTTCAATGTATCCTTCCTTGGATGTTACTGCAACTTTCTGTGGAGGGTTTGGGTCTGATTCTGAGTTTATGGATCCTCAGTTTTGTTGTTGAGATCAACAAGAAAGTTCATTAGTTCAATGTTGATCATGGCGATGATTATGTATGTACTATGTAGTGATCTAAACGATTCTGAGTATTTAGTACTCATGTTTCTTTTTGTAAATTCAATTGGACATTAATGGAGTTAGCTTGAATTTTGAATATATGGGTTAAGCATACATCAACTTTCTTATGGCATCTGTTTTGGATCACAATTTGCAAAACTGGAATGCAACTTTCTTTAGAGGATGTGCTTTTAGCCCTTTTTTACTTTATTCGAGAAATTAGTAGGTATTTTTGAGCAGGAAGACATGGTGAGACCCAAAGGCGAAGACATGGTGAATTCAAGTCGAGAAGACGGTGAAGGCGAAGACTAGCAGCCAAATTTGAGGGTTGTGCCTGTTGGAGCCGGTTCTCGAGGGCCTCGCGAAGCCCAGAAGAATCAAGCCCAGTTATGGCACGCGACCCGGATCAAGCCCAAGATCGGCCCATATGAGTTCAAGCAGCCCACGAACACGCAAGGCCCAAAGGAGAAAATCCGGTAAGATCAAGCTTAGGAGGAGTAATATCGTACTCGCGTGGGGCCCGAGGGAAAGTATAAAATCCTAACCGAAAAGAGAGAGAAAGGGCAGAGCATCATTACCCGAAAATATTCCTCCTTCGTCTTCCTCTCGAGAGCAAAAACACTCTGAAACACTTCTTCGTTTCAATCTTCCCATACGACCTTGTTCTTGAGGCGTTTGGACGATCGGCACTTGGATTCCGATTCTCGGTGTCGTTGTCGAGCTTTCGTTGTAAGAATGAGGGATTTCTGAGGTGTTTTGTGTATTTGGTGCAAAGAGCTCACTAAGCTTGAAATGGAGTTTTGAGTGTTTCATTTTGTCTTCCTTCTTCTCTCTATATCCTCCTTCTTTTGTGTCATTTTGCTTTGCATTGCTTGATATCTTTGCACATTTGCTGACTTGGGCGTCGGAGAGCCAAATCCGGAGCCTCCCCCCTCCTGGTTTGGTTGCGCAGGTGTTAAGAGATTCAAGAACAAGCAATTTCCTCACAAAGAAGATAGAGAGAAGCAGAGTTTGATCGAGTGAAGCATCATCCACTAGTTGTTTGTCCAGAATTGCGGAAGAGGTCCTCGGCATTTGACTGAAGACTTAGCTCCCTGTACCTCGCGAGGTGTTGTGTCGCGAGGTTTCAATTTCTGGGCTCCAACACTGGCGCCGACTGTGGGGACCTCCTCGCGCAAGTAAGGCATTCAACAAGATCACGAAATTTGTTAGCTCCAATAGACTGAAAATGCACACTGGTGGTTAGGGAAGTGGTGCCGTCAACAACACTCCTCTTCAGACGCGAACGTAGCAAGAGGTGAACAACCTGCGAGCACCTCTTCCACGCGTGGAAGAGGAAGAAATCGTCCTCACAGGGCAGCCATTGATTCAGTATCGCGCATTCCTCCAGTCCCTAGAACAGAACGCTAGAGGGTTTCAAGGCCAGGAACAGCCGAGGGCTGTGTCCCGCGAGGCAGGTCAGAATCAGAGTAATCAAGAGCAAGTCATTTCAGAAGAGAGTGCCGAACATGTGCCCGATGACAGAGTCTCGGTGTCGCATAGACCCAGGGTCGAAAGGCACGAGAGAGCTAGTCATCCCAGTAGATTCGATCTGAATCAGGCTCCCGCGAGCTATCAAGAGAACCAATCAAACAGAGGAAGGACTGACGCAAGGGGGTATGGGGCTCGCGTTGAACGCGAGCCTTCCCGCTACCAGTATGAAGGAGAACCTTACTACCCTCAGGCAACCTATCCGCACCAGGCTTACGAGGCCTACCCACCTCTCAACCCTTCAGCTCTTTTTGGTCCGACTGCCTTCGCTGATCACATTGTCAGGTCAGTTCCTCTACCCGACTTCAGATTCCCAGTGATCAAAGAGTATAATGGTAAAGAAGACCCTAGAGAACATCTGGCACGTTATAAATACGCCATGCTCGTGAGGTGCCCGGACGGGGCCACAATGTGTAAAGGCTTCCCAGGCACCCTCGCGGGTCCGGCTATGACATGGATGCTTAATCAACCCTCAGGGAGCATCGCTTCATTCGCTGACTTAGAAAGGAGTTTTCTCTTGCACTCTAGTTCCTCTAAGAAAAGACAGGTCACTATGCAAGAGGTAGTAGGCGTCAAGCAGGGCCCTAATGAGTCACTCGAGAGCTATGTCAAGAGATTTTCTGAAAAAATCCTGGAGGCTGAGGATTTCCACGATAAGACCGCCAGGGTCGCGTTCTTAGATGGTCTTACTGACGGGAGTTCTTTCAAGCAGTATTTGTACAGCAAGAAGGAGTTGGATTACAAGGGCATGCTCGAGAGAGCGTATACAGAAATAAACGTGGAGGCACATACAGGTCTCGCATTAAAAGGTAACAGTCAGAATAAATCCGCTCAGAGTCAGAAAAAAGATAATCAGAATTGGGGCAACAAACGACACCAGAACAGCCAGGGCAAGGATCAGAACGACTCGCGTGCGCCGGGTTTGCAGATTCAGGATCAGAGCCAGGGTCAGAAGCAGTTCAGAGGTCAGAATCACGACCAGAATCAGTTTCTCACATAACTTTGTAGCTGAGCAAGATAACAGACGCGAGGGTCATAGAGGAGGTGGTCGACATGTTCCAAAGGTTGGTTGACATGATTTTCAGTGACCAGAGGGGTGATACAGTGGAAGCTTATGTCGATGATATAGTGGTTAAGAGTAAGAAGCAGACAAATCACGCTCGCGACCTTGCAGAGGTTTTTGAGACTTTGAGAAAGTACGGCATGAGTCTCAATCCCGAGAAGTGTGTTTTCAGCGTCACAGAGGGTAAGTTTCTGGGTTTTCAGATCAGCGCTCGCGGGGTTGAAGTTAACCCGGACAAAGTCCAAGCGGTAATAGATTTGCAACCACCAAGGTCCACTCACGACGTTCAAAGATTCGTAGGAAGGGTTAATTACCTCGGAAGGTTCTGTGCAAAACTCGCAGAGAGAAATCTCCCTTTCTTCAATGTACTGAGGAAGCCCAAGAGCTTCGAGTGGACTGAAGGATGTGAGAAAGCGTTCATGAGCCTCAAAGAACACTTAGCTAAACTCCCCACTCTCGTGTCACCTATACCTGGAGAGAATCTACAATTATATCTTTCAGCCGGAACGCGAGCCGTCAGTGCAGTTTTAGTCAGAGAACAGCAGGTCCCCGTCTATTTTGTTAGCAAGGCACTACTGTCGGCAGAAACCAGGTATTCACCCATCGAGAAAGTCGTACTCGCGTTAGTAACCGCCGCACGCAAGCTCCGTCCATACTTTCACGCTCATCCCATTGAAGTGTTGACAGACTTACCCCTCCCGTCCTTCATGAGTAAACCGACAACTTTCGGAAGGCTCGCGAGGTGGGTAATCGAAATGACAGAGTTTGATGCAGTATACAGACCTCGTCCAACCATCAAAGCACAAGCTCTGGCCGATTTCATTGTAGAAACAAGCTTCCGAGAGTTAGAAAGAAATGATGTAGCTCCAGAGGACCCCGGGTGGGTAATGCACATTGATGGAGCAGTGAATGTAGACGTTTGTGGCGTGGGGGTCGTCCTAACCTCCCCGGCGGGAGACAAAGTCGATCACGCCATAGCGCTGAAATTCAAAGTCACCAACAACGAGGCGGAGTATGAAGCGTTGATCGCGGGGTTAGAGATCGCGATCAGCGCAAACACCCACGTCGTGAAGTGCTGTTGTGACTCACAGATTGTTGTGAATCAGATTAAAGGGACTTACGAGGCCCGGACGGGCAATCTCCCCAGATATCACGTGAGAGCATCTACACTGATTTCCTTGTTCAGAGACTTTGAGATAGAAGCAAACCCGAGGGACGAAAACACGAGGGCAGATGAGCTCGCGAAGCGTAGATCGCAAGCTCAGTATGCCAACATGGAACATCGGGATGGAAATTCGACCGTCGTATTCAAAGACGGAAAGAGTCAGTATTTTTGGCTGGTGAGATCAGAAAGCGTCGTTAGCAATCAAGTTGAGCTAATGGAGATAGATGAACCAACAAACGATTGGCGCACTCCAATCATTCAGTACTTAGTAAACGGAGCAGGGTCGTCAGACCCCAAAGAAATGAGGAAACTCGTCTCTCAAACTGCGCGTTTCTACATGAGTCGCGGGAGACTGTATAAAAGAGG
Organism: Oxyria digyna; assembly: GCA_029168935.1. Lineage (NCBI taxonomy): Eukaryota > Viridiplantae > Streptophyta > Magnoliopsida > Caryophyllales > Polygonaceae > Oxyria > Oxyria digyna. The sequence continues at coordinate 7,168,372 of JAPVLV010000010.1, read as the reverse complement.
TTATGGGCCACGCGAGCTCAGATGTTTGTAAGAGATAGACAGTCAGGTGTTGATAAGAGAATTGCACGCGGGGTTGTGTGGAACTCACGCGGGTTGGAGACCTATGGTCTATAAAGCACTCAGACAAGGTAGCTTCTGGCCCACCATGAAACAAGACGCGCAACGCGAGTCCCACAGCTGCAAACCTTGCCAGTACTTTGCTCCGGCTTCCCATCAACCCGGGGTCGAACTTCAGATAATGTCTAGCCCTTGTCCCTTCGCGATGTGGGGACTAGATCTACTGGGGCCCTTCAAGCCAAAGGCACCTGGGCAGCTCGAGTACATAATTGTGGCAGTCGATTACTTCACTAAGTGGATCGAAGCGGAAGCTCTCGCGAGCACGACGGTTCCTGCCGTTAAAAAGTTCCTATGGAGAAACATCATCTGCAGATATGGACTCCCACACGAGATAGTAACAGACAGGGGTCCACAATTTAATTCGCCTCAGTTGGTCGCGTGGTGTAATGACATGGGGATCGCATTAAAGATCGCATCGGTGGCGCATCCGCATTGTAATGGTCAAGTGGAGGTTGTGAACAAAAGCATTGTCATGGACCTGAAGAGACGGCTAGAAGGTTCTAAGGGGAAATGGGCTGAGGTGCTACCTCTTGTGCTTTGGGCTAACAGAACTACAGTGAAAAAAGCCACCGGGGAAACACCTTTTGCTCTCGCCTATGGTGTAGAAGCCACGGTACCAGTCGAGTTCATTGTCCCCTCAGATCGCGTCATCCAGTACGACCCGGCTGACAACGATGAAAAAATGCAACTGGAGTTGCAGATGAGAGACAAGACTCGCGACCTGGCTACAATCAGAGCGGCCAATCACAAAGCCAGTGTCGCGAAGTACTATAACAAACATGTCAAAGTGAGGGGATTTGTCAAGGGAGACCTTGCGCTCCGCAAGACAGAAGGGGGAAAGCTTGACCCCAATTGGGAAGGACCTTATATCATAGATCGCGAAGTCGCACCTGGAGCATACCGCCTCAAAGATCACTCCGGGAACCACGTTGCCAACTCTTCGAACGTGATGCGACTTCATCGCTTCTACGCCTAATCCTCCCAAAAAAACCTAAGTATGCTCCAAAGATACTGCGAAAATTTTTCTTTCCTAATTATAACCCTTGCCTCGCAAGAGACTAAAGCAGGTGATCACCATGAAATGACAAGTACAGGTTGTGGAACCAGCAATTCGTTAGAACGCGAGTCTGGGTTACCAAAGAATAAATGCCACGACCTGGTCTGCTCAAAGCTCGCCTATCCAAAAAAGGTAGCGCCTCGAAACTGAAAAGTCAAACGCCATGATTCCGCTTCACTGGGTTGGGCTAAAAAACCCTCCTAGGTCGCGTGTTCAGCTTCCAAGTTTGAGCTAAAAAACTCTCCTTGGTCGCGAAAGCATGGACAGGTTTATGGCAACGAGCTCACCCGCCATGATTCCGCTTCACTGGGCTGGGCTAAAAAACCCTCCTAGGTCGCGTGTTCAACTTCCAACCTTGAGCTAAAAAACTCTCCTTGGTCGCGAAAGCATGGACGGGTTTATGCCAGCGAGCTCACCCGCCATGATTCCGCTTCACTGGGTTGGGCTAAAAAGCCCTCCTAGGTCGCGTGTTCAGCTTCCAAGCTTGAGCTAAAAAACTCTCCTTGGTCGCGAAAGCATGGACGGGTTTATGCCAACGAGCTCACCCGCCATGATTCCGCTTCACTGGGTTGGGCCAAAAAACCCTCCTAGGTCGCGTGTTCAACTTCCAAGCTTGAGCTAAAAAACTCTCCTTGGTCGCGAAGGCATGGACGGGTTTACGCCAACGAGCTCACCCGCCATGATTCCGCCTCACTGGGCTGGGCTAAAAAACCCTCCTAGGTTGCGATGCAGCCTCCAAAGCTGGGCTAAAAAACCTTCTTTGGTCGCGAAAGCACGGACGGGTTCACGCCAACGAGCTCACCCGCCGTGATATCCGCGCCCCTTTACCTGTGACAAAACCGTAAAACGATGGGCTGGTGCGTAAGCACCACCCACGTCGTGAGCAAAAATTCTGGGCTGGTGCGTAAGCACCACCCGCGTCATGAATAAAGCACGTTGGGCTGAGGGCTAAAGACTCCCACCTAACAGGCTTCATTCGCCTCATGACCCGCTCGCCCTCTAGCATTAAAGCGTCTAAAAATACAGAAAGTGTTGAACGTCTCTCGTTATGTTGCAGTGCTAAGAAGTCTCCCAAGAATAAAGAACTTGAATGAAAGCCCCGTCGCGAGGGTAGTCTGGAGCTAATACACACTTAGTATCCAGGTAAGATCCTCACAGAAATCCCATAAAGCATCGTACACCACGCGCGATTCTGAGAGTCATATGACTAATGCAGAGTACCTCGCGAAAGTTAACAAAACATTGCTCGAAAGGCCACTCCAACGACAAAATTTGTGTGACGTCCTGAGGCTTTGTAACTCTGAGAGCTCAGGTGAGAAATCTCGCTTTGAAAAATGCCAAAAACATTCATAAACATGGAACAACCCGTAAAGTGAATTCATCATATGCAAGATAATCCTCGCGAGTGAACAGGCAGAACAAACAACCAAAGCGAGAAACCCTATCACTGGCTAGCACACCTGCAGTGACCAGGTTTTTCTCGGAAGGCTCAGTCGATCGCAAGCTTGAAGATGATTTTCTCTATTTTCGCTATTTCGCAAAGACTAGTGTAAGGATCATGGGGATTCGTTTCTTATTTAATATATATATGAGGGATCGTAGTTGCAAAATACTTCTCTCTTATGGTTTTTATTTTTCGCGAGATGTTACCCCCCACCGAAAAACAAAAAGGGGGGATAGGGCGAGAGAAGTATGAATAAACAAGCAAATAAGTAGAAGCGAAATCAAAATAAGCAAATTAGAGCCCCAGGCTCGCGACTACCGCAGCCGCATCAAAAAATTGTAAAACATTACAAGGAGCCCAAGGCTCGCGACCTACACACGTCGCATCAAAACGTTGTTTAAGAAAAAACCACAAAAAAAACATTGTCTGCAATAATCGTCATTTACAAAAAGTTGATAGAATCACTCCCCAGCAGCTCCACGAGTTGTCTCCAGTTCAGCGTCGTCTTCGCGACCCGCCTCCAGGTCCACCACATCGTCATGGGCAACAACGACCTTCGACGTGGACCCCTCCGCTTGATCCATGCACTGACGTTTTGAAGAACATCCAATAGTGTCAAGAAGGGCATCAGGCGCGAACACCTTCATTTTCTTATCACGAGGAGAAGCAGACAGGGACGAGGGACTCGGCAACGCGAGAGGAACAGACTCTAGCGTTTCAGGCACAGGTGGAGGTGCCATCTTTGGAAGAGGAGGCTTGCGTACCTGATGCTCCTTACCCTTAGCAATTCCTTTCTTAGGCGCAAGGTTGGTGACGCTCCAAGCTTCGAGAGGAGTATCCCCGTCGTCAATAAAAGTCCCTGGCACGGGAGGTTCATACTCGGGAAGCTCAGTAGAAAAGCCGCATAAGTCTTTGGCACTAAAAGGGAAGTCCTTAACGTTGTATTTTCGCATCTGAACCTTCACCATACAAAGGAGTAGTGTGTTAACAGCATTACTATAAAAGTCCACGCGAGCACGATGACGGTAGCCGGCACAATATTCCACTACCGCCATATTTTTCTCGTAAGCAATCCTTTCTGACATCTTAGCATGGATGTTCTCGTTCTCACGGACAAGGTCGTTCACTTGCTGACTGTATTCAGAGACTATGTTGACATGGGTGGCCCTCTCACTCGCGAGTTGCGCCTCGAGTTCTTTTATCCGCATGTTTTTCGACTCCAGTTGCACATGAGCTTGCGAGAGTTCCGTCAGATTTCAGCTCCTTGATCTCGTCGTCAGCCTCAAGAGTTCTCCGACCAGTGCTCGCAATAATCATCATCGCCTGCAAAGCAAACAACTCAGAAATCATAAAGCAAAAGCCAAAAACAATAAGTAAGGACGCGAGACCCACCATGTAGAGCAGCTTAGCCATGCCACCAGGTTTCTCCAAAACTTCCTCGTAGAGCCAAGGCTCAGGAGGAAAAATGGTCTCGGTAGAAGCGAAGAAGGCACGCGTAGCGTTCAGACCATGAATGAAGGTAGGAGGCGCATCAACGTCTCCAGTAGGTTCAGGAGATGAGGCAATTTCCACCTCCCTTGTCCTCTTGCGAGGCCCCTCCGGGATCTTCCGCTTCCCTTTGTCGCGAGGAGGAAATTCACGGTGTGACTCTTTGCCGGTGGGTTTCTCCTTTACCTTGTCCAAGACAAGAGTGTGAACTTTCTTAGGCCTAGAAACATCCTCAGGTGTAGAAGCGGCCACCCTAGTCGGTGATTCTTGGACAACAGGAACGGTGGAAGTTGTAGGAGCAACAGGAGTGGCGGGAGCTTCGCGAGTCGTTGCCGCGAGAGTAAGGGACCCGGTTTCATCAAAAACCAACCCGTCCAAGTCAGGCAGGTCGGAGAACATGTCGGCATCTGCACAAAAACGTAAAGGGTGAGCAGTGAGTCAACCATAAACATCAAAAACAACCACACGAGTTAGAACCTTTAGTGTGCGCTTTAAGGCTAAGCCCCCTAGCGACCAGTAATGCATCGGTAATGACAAGCTCAAACCTCTGTTGAGCGGTTTTATCAGGATAATCCTGATAATCCCGGATAAACTTGTCGCGAGTCTCAGTCGGAAAGAAACAAGGCGACCTATTCCCACTTGGCTCGCGTACTTGGACAGAAATATTAGAACCCGGGGGAGGATGGACCAAAAACCAACCGGTTTTCCACCCCTCGATCTTCCCCGGAAGACGGTAAGAACTAGTCACTTTAGTCTGAGCGGTGTAGAATCCCGGCTCGCGAGCATTCTTCTTGTAGGAATTGATAAGAGCGTGGTGAAGCGCGTTGGGAATCACTCCGATGTCCTGGCACCTCATGGTATAAACAATTAGCGAACTCCAGAAATTGGGATGCATTTGCGAGGGACTGAGGCCTAACTCCTCCACCACTTCAATTTGGAAGGAGGTCCAAGGGAGACGGAAGTCGGCTTCCAAAGATCGTTTGCTAAGGGCAAAGAAGGGGCCGTATTGATCGAGAGAAGTCCCCTCGTAATCCGGAAGGGCAAAGATAGTACCCTCTGGGAACGGGTACCGGCTGGCCAGGAAACGAAGGTCATCAAAACTAAGGTTACTACGCTGGGCTGAGTTGGGGAAAGATACAGGAGTATATTTTATTCTTTTCGTCAAAATACTTATTCTACCCGGGTTCGCGAGAAAAGGTTTCTCTATTATTATGTGAGGTAGCGACCCTTTATGAGAAAAGAAACGTGTGAACTTGCCATATTGTGTTTCCGCTTGCTCTTGAACTAAGCGAGACGGAAGCCTAACTTTAGAATTCTTTGACTTCTTAGTCTTACTCTGCTTTGGTTTCCTAGAGACGCGGGGTCGTTTACGCGAGTAAGAGCTAGGCTCACGCCCGTCAGAACCCTGCTCAGAACCAGAAGTAGTGCGTCCTCAGTACTCAGCTTGCGCCGAGCGATCAGAGAAATCATCGTTACCTGAAAGTATATAAGAGAGAGTCAGTTTTCCAGGGAAGAAAAATATGTCGAAAAAAGACCATCGCGAGGTAAGACAACGCGAGGAGGAAGGAATAAAAAGAACGAGGAATCCCTGGAAAAAACTGAAACCTGAAGGATCAAAAGAGAAGTTGAAACGTTTTCGGAGAGAACCAAGCCAAGAACACGGTGAACCTCAAAGGATCAGAAATGGAAAAATTGGATAGAAAGGATGAATCTTCAGCCAAGAAAGTTAGAAGCAAAAGAAAAGATAGTAGAAACAGAAGAGAAATCGACCTAACCAACACCTAATCAACAACGATTTCGACGGAATAGGGATCTGAACACAAAACTCGAACATAGAATCTGACGACAGTTGCCAAAATGATGAAGAACACCTCACAGAGAAAATTCGACGAAAACCCTAAAATCAAAATGAAGCAAGAAACCGAGAATACAAAAGAAGAGAAGAGTAATGAACTAACCTGCCATCGAAGATTTGGGAAGAACGGCGTCGGAGTGAGCAGTGAAGAAGACGAAGATTGTCAGCGAAAAGCTTTATTCAAAGAAATTTACAGGGAGAAGGAAGAGGAGTCGAAAAAAGTTGAGGAGAGTTAGGAGGAAGAAGACGAAGACATATATATAGGAAAAGGCCGGGGAAAGAAGAAAACACCAGAGCAAGACACGTGGAAAACATGCGTGAGGCGCGGGAAAAATGAGAAGATTTCGAATTCGAAACGTCGTTCAAAAAAAGTCCGAATAAATGTTCACGCAAGAACACCTCGTGAGGCCGACAAGAGGAAACCAAAGCGAGAACTCGACTTCAATAAGACAAACCCAAGCCTTAAACTATACAGAGTAAGAGCTTGGGGGGCTGGATGTTGGAGCCGGTTCTCGAGGGCCTCGCGAAGCCCAGAAGAATCAAGCCCAGTTATGGCACGCGACCCGGATCAAGCCCAAGATCGGCCCATATGAGTTCAAGCAGCCCACGAACATGCAAGGCCCAAAGGAGAAAATCCGGTAAGATCAGGCTTAGGAGGAGTAATATCGTAAATGACTCGCGTGGGGCCCGAGGGAAAGTATAAAATCCTAACCGAAAAGAGAGAGAAAGGGCAGAGCACCATTACTCGAAAATATTCCTCCTTCGTCTTCCTCTCGAGAGCAAAAACACTCTGAAACACTTCTTCGTTTCAATCTTCCCATACGACCTTGTTCTTGAGGCGTTTGGACGATCGACACTTGGATTCCGATTCTCGGTGTCGTTGTCGAGCTTTCGTTGTAAGAATGAGGGATTTCTGAGGTGTTTTGTGTATTTGGTGCAAAGAGCTCACTAAGCTTGAAATGGAGTTTTGAGTGTTTCATTTTGTCTTCCTTCTTCTCTCTATATCCTCCTTCTTTTGTGTCATTTTGCTTTGCATTGCTTGATATCTTTGCACATTTGCTGACTTGGGCGTCGGAGAGCCAAATCCGAAGCCTCCCCCTCCTGGTTTGGTTGCGCAGGTGTTAAGAGATTCAAGAACAAGCAATTTCCTCACAAAGAAGATGGAGAGAAGCGGAGTTTGATCGAGTGAAGCATCATCCACTAGTTGTTTATCCAGAATTGCGGAAGAGGTCCTCGGCATTTGACTGAAGACTTAGCTCCCTGTACCTCGCGAGGTGTTGTGTCGCGAGGTTTCAATTTCTGGGCTCCAACAGTGCCAATGGAACTTCCAATTGCAACCGGAATTTGAGGATTCTTAAGAGTGAATTTTCCCATCACTGATTTTTAGGGTTTTCGATTTTCACCTGTCTTCCAATTTAGATTCGATCGATCTCTTGCTTTTTCTATTGTTTGAGTTATGTTAGGTTTGATTTTGAAATCTGCACTCTTTTTTCCTTTTGATGGATTCAAGTTCAACAACCAGATGTTGGAATCAGGTGAATGTGGTGCATCCGCTGGACATCTTTGTATTTGATACATTCTGAAGTTGAACTTAATGGGTCATCTTGGTTTTAAAAGAATCTAAGCTGGTTTTATCCTAGAATTGTTTCTACTGCTTTAGAAGACTGTGGTTTGCTGATGTTGGAAACTAATGCAAGATGATATTGAAAGCTAAAAAAAAGTCATGGGTGACACATCTCTCCAGAGCACACTAGGCAGCTTCAACGAGCTCGAAATCAGTCTAGGATATTGCATCCTTTTGGTGCTGGAGTTCAGCAGCTTCAACGAGCTCAAATTACTTTTGCTTCGCATAGGCCACACACTCCATAACAAAGTGCCCTTAGGTGTTATTCGGCCTTACTCAGATTAAAGAGAACATTAGAGAAGTGGTCATTTTTTTGGTAGAGTTAAACAAGTGTAATTGTCAAATAGGATATATGTACATTCAATCTTTTGGTATATACTAATACAATGAAAGAGATTTATTTTTTACATTCAGGAAGTACATCAGCAAAGGCACATAGAGCTTTTGATATTGCGACAAGGCAGCACAAAATAGAAATATACTGCTAATATAACATTAACTTTGTACTCATCGACACTAATAGCGTTTTAGTACATAGAGTTTTCGCTTAGTACAAAAACTTACTCCCTCACTAACAATTGCTAATATAATCTTCGAAAGACATCAGTAAAGGGCTAAAGGCACATAAGGGAGAAGTTTTGTCATTTTCAAAATACATCAGCAAAAGGCATAATCTTCATTATTGTTAAACCTGCACAAATTATGTATTTGTAAATTTCTTGAGCAATATCATATACTAATTCATATAAAATAGATTTCTATTTAAATTCATCTGAGGCACTCCAATGCTATTCAACAATTCCATATAACTAAGTTGAACTTGATCATTGGGATGAGTAGGCACTGAAGTAGCAGAATGTCACCTTCTCCATATTTTTGAGTTGTACAGATAAAGTATCTTAGTTGATCCCATGGATGACCAAAATTAGTTGACTCTTGTGCATCACTTCTATGTGCTGATTGAATAACTTGATTCCTCTATGGAAAATAATTAAAGTGTATCAAAACAAAAAAGATATACAATGTTGTTATATGCATCAGCAAACATGATCATTCACAACTGCTCCACAACAAGCGAGTTGTGCAATTATTTTTGTTAATACATAACATAGCTATATATAATATATTTGTAGCATTATAACACTATGCCATCTGAAGATATCAGTTGAGAGAGTTTTCGATGTCGATCACAAATCGATACTTGACATCCTTCTTTATCATCCTATCAAGAGCTTCGTTCGCGTATTGGATCGGAACGACTTCCACATTTGGGTAAACTCTGTTGGTAGCACAGAACTCCAGCATCTCCTGTGTGACTTTTGTTCCTCCAGTCGAGCTCCCAGCTAGAGTCTTCATTCCTGTCATACCAAAAAGATCCAACAATACTTTACATTAACTACCTGTATTATATACATAAAAGACAATAAAAAAAGTTAATCCAAGATCAGCTCACCAATGAATAGGCTCGCGGGTGAGAACTTGACTTCACTAGGAGCTCCTACAAGAACATATACACCGCGAACCTTGAGCAACGACAAGTATGGATCAAATGGATGGTCCCCTGAGGCTGTGTCGACTATGAAGTCCAGTGATTTTGCAGCGGTCTAGTCATCAAACAGACATCAGTACACTTGGCTTTCATTATTCTTTCAGCAAAACTAAGTAGTCCAAATGCAAATTTGTATTGTTTCCTCACCTTCATTTGCTCGTCATCAGACGAGACCACTGTGAAATCTATGAGAGGATCTGAGAAGAACAAGCAATTCAGACAAAAAGAACGATTCCATTGATGAGAGAGCTTTGCTCTAACAGGAAATACAACCAAATGTGAGAAATTGTCTGAAATGAGTTAACAAACTCTATGGTAAGAAGCTGTATTTATAGGCTATCTATATTCCTATATTCTCATATCCCCCTCAAGCTGGAGGAGGAGAATCGACTAATCCTAGCTTGAAAGAGAGAAATTTGTGTTGAGTCTCTCCTAGTGGTTTAGTCATTAAATCAGCTAGCTGAAGGCAGGACTTGACATGAATAGTCTTGATGAATCCTTCTTGAACCTTGTCACGAACATATTGGCAGTCTATGTTAAGGTGCTTCGTCCTCTCATGAAATACAGGATTGGCTGCAATATGCTCGGCAGCTTTGTTGTCACAGTGGAGATCAATAGGCAATACAATGTGAACTCCAAGATCTTTCAGTAATCTGTGCATCCAAACTACCTCTCCAGTGGTGTATGACATGCATCTATACTCAGATTCAGCTGAAGATTTGGACACTGTGAGTTGCTTCTTTGTCTTCCAAGACACCAGTGCTTTACCAAGGAAAACACAATAACCACTCAGTGATCGAGAAGTATCTTTGCAGGTAGACCAATCTGCATCACTATAACTGGTTAGTTGCAAATCAGAATCACTGGGATAGAATAAACCCCATTTGAGAGTGTGCTTAAGATATCTGACAACATGGAGAGCAGCGTGCATATGAGGAACACGTGGCTTGCTCATAAACTGGCTCAGGTGCTGAACACAGTAGGATAAATCTGGTCTTGTCATGTTGAGGTAGAGGAGTCTGCCAACAAGTCTTCTGTATTGCTCAGGTTCTGGAAGAAGAAGACCATTGCTTGTACTTAAACCAAGCCCTTTGGGCATAGGAAAAGTACTCTCTCTACAATCTAACATATTTACATCAGATATGATATCAAGAATGTACTTTCTCTGATTAATGATAGTACCTTTTGTTGATCTTACAACCTCTAGTCCAAGAAAAAATCTCACCAGACCAAGATCTTTAATAGTGAAAGCTGTGTGAAGGCCTGCTTTGGTCTGAGCAATAGTCTTCACATCATTTCCAGTCAAAAGTAAATCATCTACATAGACTAGAGCAATGGCCACAAGGTTATTTTTGCACCTAACAAAGACAGAATAGTCACTCTTTGACTGCACATAACCAGATTTGATTAAGAAAGATGACAACTCCTTGTTCCATTGCCTTGAGGCCTGTTTTAATCCATATAGAGACCTTTGCAACTTACAAACTTCTCCTGGTTGTGCCCTGGTGTATCCTTCAGGAGGAATCATGTATACTTCTTCATCTAAGAAGCCATGGAGGAAGGCATTATTGATGTCCAACCGATGAACATCCCATTGTTTAGCAGTAGCTAAAGCAAGAAGAACCCTGACCGAGGCAAGCTTAGCAACTGGAGAGAAAGTAAAAGTGTAGTCCTTGCCTTCCACTTGTGTGTACCCCTTAGCTACCACTCGAGCCTTGTATCTCTCTACACTTCCATCAACATTAAATTTCACTTTGAAAACCCATTTGGATCCCACTGCCTTTTTATTTGGAGGGAGAGTGGTAAGAATCCAGGTCTTATTAAATTCAAGAGCATGAATCTCCTTCTGCATTGCTTCCTCCCAACAGGCTTGGCCTTTGGCTTGTTTGTAAGTTTTGGGCTCAGGTATGGTACACATGTTGCAGAAAGAAGTGGTAAAATCCCTGGAAAGCTCAGATAAATCAAAAATTCTGGTGACATTCATTGCTGAGGGAATGGAAGGACAATAGAATTCTTTAAGGTGGGTAGGTGGAATTCTTTGCCTAGTGGATCTTCTAGGTTGAACAACTGTTGACAAAGGAGGGATAGAAGGCACAGGTTGTGTGGCTATTTGAGAGGCAGGGTGAGGGTTAATAGGATTACTGTCAACAGTTGTGGATAAAGGAAGAGGGCTTGGTATAGAAATAATGGGTGGAATATCACTGTCACTAGCAGGATTGACAAGTGATATAGTATCATGTGTATAGGAGGTTGGGAGTGGTTTTGTTGTGGTGCTATGGAAAGGAAAAATGGATTCAATGAACTTGACATCCCTGGAAGTGAAGAAATATTTTTCTTCAAGATCATACAATCTGTAACCTTTTTGATGTGCCAGATATCCCATGAAGACACACCTGCGAGACTGAGGACCCATCTTGTCCTTCTTCATGGTGCTTGGCTTCCCAAAACATAGACAACCAAGAATTCTCAAAGCACCATAATCTGGTTTCTTCTGAAAAAGCAACTCATAAGGAACCTGCCACTGTAAAACAGAACTAGGAAGCAAGTTAATAACATGAACAACAGCTAACACACATTCTCCCCAAAATTTAGAAGGTAGATTAGCATGTATTCTCATAGCTCTGGCAGTCTCAAGAATATGTCTATGCTTCCTCTCAACTCTACCATTTTGTTGAGGATTACCAGGGATGCTTCTCTGATGCACTATTCCTTTACTGGCAAACAAAAACTGACATTCCCTTTGCATAAACTCTGAGCCATTGTCAGTCCTAATCATTTTGACTCTACTGTTGAACTGAGTATCAACATATGCCAGAAAAGATTGAATAATATCTTTAACCTGTGTCTTGAATTTGAACATGTAAATCCAAGTGAATCTGGACCAATCATCCAATACAGTGAGAAAATATGAATCTCCAGAGCAAGTTGGAGTCTTATAAGGCCCCCAGACATCAAAATGCACTAGATCAAAAGCATTCAAAGCTGTAGATTCATTTCTGGAAAAAGATTCTTTACATTGTTTAGCTAGAATACAACTCTCACAAGTAAAGGAATCCAATTGCTTATCTACACATATAGGCAAATGTTTGAGCTTACTACTTGAACAATGACCTAGACGATCATGAATAAGACTACAAACATTCTTGTCATTATTCCTAAACACTTTAGTTGAAGAATGACAAGACTTCTGGACACCTTTCCCTACTGCATTTGATTTCCACCAGTAGAGTCCTCCAACTCTTTTCCCTTCAATCACTGTGTCCTTAGTGATAGGGTCCTGAAACAAGATGCAGTTAGGCTCTATCTTTCCAATGAAACCATGATCATCTAAAAGCTTAGTCACTGAGAGCAAATTATGCTTGAAACCAGGAATGAAAAGAACATCTGGAATAGTCAAGGTAGAGCTAATAACAACTGAACCAACAATCTCCACATCCTTAAGATTGCCATCAGGTAAAACAACTTTCACAGGTCTGTCAAGCATTCTTTTCTGGCTTAATAAACTCGAATCAAATACCATATGATCAGTAGCACCAGTATCTACTATCCAATCATCAACTGAAGAGCATGAAGATGCATTCAAAGCAGAAACTAGAGGAGTGATTTTACCTGCAAAGTTTGCACTGGAAGAAGCCTCATTTCCTCTAAAGACTTTAGCCATTTCCTGACACAAAGAACTGATCATAGCTGGATCAAACATCTGAGATGGAGAACCACTGTACTGCCCATCAATCTGAGATCTGTCACTGTTAGCAAGAGGATTATCCTGCACTTCAGCATTGTTAGCCCTTCTATCCCTTGACTTCCAATTGTCAGGATAACCTATCAGCTTATAACACCTTTCTTTTGAATGACCTTTCATCCTGCAATGATCACAAAATCTTTCTTGTCTAGGTTTTCTGCCATTGTCCCTAGCATAGCCATCTTTATTTTCAGGATTAAAGAACTTCTTGAACTGGTCATGTTGTTTCTGAGACAAATTGTTGACAGCACAAGCCACACTCTCAGATTGAGATGCCAAAGTTGACTTTGTCACAATCTTCTGTCTTTCAACTTGTTGAACTAGAGAAAAAGCTTTGTTCACTGAAGGTATAGGATCACTAGATAAAATGTTGCTTCTCACAGCATCAAATTCTTCACTGAGTCCCATCAAGAACTCAATCACTTTGTGCCTGGCTTCTTTATCTTTGATTTTCTTGAAAATGTCACACTCACATCGCATGAAAGCTCCACATTGACACACAGGTGAGTACTCAAGACAGGCTATCTCATCCCAAACTTTCTTCAATTGTGAATAATACTCAGCGACAGTCTTGGTTCCTTGCTCCATTGAACTAAGACTTCGCTTGAGTTGATAGAGCATTGGTCCATTTGTTTGATCATACCTCTCAATCAATTCTTGCCACAATTGAAAAGCAGAATCGACATATGTGAAGGTTTCTGAAATCTTACCCTCCATCGAGTTCAAGATCCAGCAGCGCACCATGTAATCTGCCCGGATCCATTGTGCTAGGTCGTGCGATCCTGGATTCGGCCTCCTACAAGTTCCATCGACAAAACCAAGCTTGAACTTCGCCCCGAGCGCTAATCGTGCTGCGTGGCTCCAATTGAAAAAGTTTGCTCCGTCGAGCTTCATTGCCACCAATTGATGGCCAGGCTGATCCGAGTTCGTGATAGCAAGTGGATCTGTCGAAGCCAATCCATGCTGTCCGCCGGCCTCACGCCTTCCAGATTCATCCATGGCAAGAACGGAATCGCAATCAGGAAATCAGAGAAGAAGAAAAGAGAATCAAGAACGCGGAATTAAACAATCTTCTTATGGCTCTGATACCATGTGAAATCTATGAGAGGATCTGAGAAGAACAAGCAATTCAGACAAAAAGAACAATTCCATTGATGAGAGAGCTTTGCTCTAACAGGAAATACAACCGAATGTGAGAAATTGTCTGAAATGAGTTAACAAACTCTATGGTAAGAAGCTGTATTTATAGGCTATCTATATTCCTATATTCTCATAACCACGAATCTATCTGCTCCAAGCAAAGTTAGAGCTTCACCTCTCTTGGAAACACTGGTGCTTAAAACCGTCACATTCAATCCGAAAGCCTTGCCAAATTTGACAGCCATGTGACCGAGCCCTCCTAGCCCAATCACCCCTAGAGATTTTCCCGGTTGATCCATATTGTGTCGCTTCATTGGAGCATAAACCGTGATTCCCGCACATAACAAAGGCGCAGCCAGCTCCAAAGGGTAGTTCTCAGGTATCTTATAACAGTACCTGCAAAACCAGCACAAAAGTTTAAAAGCTTCTGCCAATTGCCATGGACATATTAATTGTTTGATGACAAATTGACAAACCTTTGATGGGCGACAATGGAGTTTGAATAACCGCCTTTGGTGATACTACCATCCACATCTACACCATTGAACGTGTAGACTGCGCCTTTTGTGCAGCAATTCTCTATCCCTTCATTGCAATACTCGCATTCTCTGCATGAATTCACAAAGGTTCCTACTCCGACATGGTCTCCTACCTTGAATCCATCAACATTTGCTCCAACCTCTTTCACAACACCAACAATCTCATGTCTGAAACATACAAATTAGAAACATGAGATGATCACACAAATTATTTGCAGTTAATCCTTTTGTTAAAAAATTCTTAAACCTGGTACCCTGGAACAAGTGGGTATTTGGCATCTCCGAATTTGTTCCTCGTCCAATTAACATCAGCGTAGCATACTCCGCAATGTGTGATCTTAATGGAAACATCATCAACTCCCACGTTCCTAATATATATGCAATAATCACATGACAATATTTTTATATAGGCATAAATTTGATGAACAATCATTCTTACGACAGAATTGGGAATTGAGAAACCTGCGAGAGAATTTGTAGGGAGAAAGGAAGCCAGTGTCATCTCTGGCAGCCCATCCAATACAGTTGCACTCAGTCTCGTGCTCAAGAACAACCATACTTGATGATCACTCTGAACAAGCACAAATTTGAAATGAGATTCACTCACAAATGTCAAGGAAAACATGTTTACGCATATACTAGGAGTAACTAACCTGGGTGGGATTGTCGGTTCCTTGTTCTCTTCTATGGCTACGACTACGATGAGGAGGAGATGAGATATTTATATGTGACATTTAGTTAGAGGCGTGAAGTCAAAGTGGTATGTCATGGCTGACGCACGTCTACGTTTTCCGACTACATTTTCTAAATAGGCTCAAAATTTCAACTTCAATTTTAATCACTCATCTTTGTGATCATAAATTGTTCCACGTCGACAAAACAAGGGAGTTAATCTTTCGGCCTTTATTATTGCATTTCTGTGAGCTCATTTATTACAAGCAAAGCATAAGTAGCTACTGGGGTTCATAAACATTAGTGTTAGTTTATAGAACAAATATAAAAAAGGCAAAAGATCAAATGAGAAATTAATGTTAACGTTCTCACGAGAAGTAATCCTAGCAAGGGATTAACTTTGACCACATTTTGACCGGCGTGGACTTTTTTAATTTTTTTTTTTTTATAGGCCAAATTTTTTTTTTTTTTAGGCCGGATTTTGTACTTACAAAATAAAGTGTTTCAAAATGCCTGAAATGTGCTACTATATTGTTGAAATGTGCTATGATATATTAAGCCAAAATTTAAACTTGCAAAGTATATACTACCACAAGTGTTATGTGTCTCTATATTACTGCAATATGCTACGCTATTTGCTCATATGTGCTTCTATATGGCTAGCTGAATTGTGCTACGATATTGCATATGTGCTTCTCTATGCTTGGTGAAATGTGCTACACTTTTTGCCTAAATGTGCTACACTTTTCACCTATATGTGATTTTATAGGCTAGCTGAAGTGTGTTACGGTTTTTCCTATATATGCTTCTCTATGCTAGGTGAAATGTGTTACGTTTTTGTCTAGATGTGCTTCTTTATTGTTGAAATATGTTACGCTTTTCGCTTATATGTGCTTCTTTATTGCTAGCTGAATTGTGTTACACTTTTGCCTATATATGCTTCTCTATGGCTGCAATGTGCTACACTTTTCGCCTATATAGGCTTCTCTATGGCTGAAATGTGCTATATTTTTCGCCTATATGTGCTTCGTTATGGCTGCAATGTGCTCCACTTCTCACCTATACGTGCTTCTCTATAGCTAGCTGAAGTGTGCTACACTTTTTGCCTATATGTGCTTCTCTATGCTAGGTGAAATGTGTTACGCTTTTGCCTCGAAAAATATAGCACTTTTACTTACAAAGCATAGCATTTTTTCTTACAAACAATAGCACACAAAATTGGTAGAAAAAACATAGCACTTTTACTTACAAATCATAGCACAAAAAAAACTGAAACGGAAAAAGTCCGAAAAAAAAACAAAAAAATGTCAACGGGTGGTCAACTCTAAGGAGGGAGGAGGAATTGCTTCAAATTTTGGCTTAATATATCATAGCACATTTCAACAATATAGTAGCACATTTCAAGCATTTTGAAGTACTTAATTTTGTAAGTACAATATTCGGCCTAAAAAAAATATTTTTTTGGCCTAAAAAAAAAAGTCAACGCCGGTCAACGAATGGTCAACGCGCCGGTAAACGGGGTGGTCAACTCCAAGGAGGGAGGAGGAAAGAGCTTCCTCCTTCCTTCTTATTTCTCATTTTAAGGGACATTTCTCATGGGATTTGGACCCTATAAAAAAACGGTAGAATAATTGAGGAAAATTACAAAGTAAATAATGAGAATAATGTACGACATATCTACTTCAACAGTGAGCCTTCTTCAGCAACCTGTAATAGACTAATTGATTTATACCAAGAAAGATCATCTTAATCCCAAAACATGTAAACTAAGTCTCAGCTCTCATGCAACACATTATTGATTATTGTGGCATCACAAGAGTCTGTCTAGGATACATCAGATTAAAGAAGTAAAATGCTTGATAGTTGATACATGTATGCCAACACAAGACTGAACAAGTAAACTCAAAATTTTAATCCACCTGTGGCTGATATGACATAATTAAATCAACAATGGGCCTGGCGTCGAGTGCCTCTTTAACCTCCAACAAATCTGGAGAATATCTAATTGAAAGAACTTGGACTATCTCAGAAAATGATTTATTACCATGTTCACCAAGATGATTCACCATCTGCTTCCAACGCCCACGACACACATCACCTGATCTATATATGCTCAAGCAGAGAGTCCCAATCCACTTCATCTTCACAGCTAGCATGAAGCTCAACCAACATCATCAGCAGTCTATAATCATCAGCATCTGCCCATATTCCTTCAGCAACCATAGGCGATGTAAGCTGCTTGTACCACTTCATGCAACAACTCCACATTTATTCGAGTCTTCAACCATATCCAAACCCCCTTCACCCTGGATTTTCAACGACTTTAAAACCCAATTTCCTTGCCGGCTTTGCCCGACTTCAAAACCCAATTTTCAACCATCGTCCCGGCTCCCCACTCCTTTCCCAACGACTTCAAAACCCTAATCCGAAAGTTGCAAAGTTTGAAAAGGGCACGTTTTTTAAAATTTGATTGATATACAGGGCTATTTTGGTCAGGGTAATATTGTAATTCGTCAGATTTAACAGAATTTTTAAAGGAAGATGCAAATGGGTGGCGTTTGGCTAACGGAGGGGTTAATACGGATGATTTCCGATAATATACAATTAAAGAAGTGGTTTTAAGCAATGTAGCGTATTTTACGGGTGGTTTTCGGTAAAAACCTCATATCTATAAGCACACTTGATGTAGTTGAAGCACAATCTAAAATAGGAGTACGTTGTTCATATTTCTAAAGAAGAAAAAAGAACTTACATAAATTTGATTAATGCAACTCCAAGGTCATTCTAAAGGTTATGTTGTAGCTTCTTAACTTGTGTATACACTTAAAAACTAGACAAATTGAATTTGATTAATTCAACTCTAAGTTGTGCTAACGAGAGGTTTTGTTTTGTTTGATCAGGAGTTCATACGAAAGGCCGATCACACTGCACATCGGTCACAACTCGATTATACAACTTCAACTCAAAACGCTCAACAAGACGTCGGTTGTTCAAATGGATCCATCATATGGATCGCAACTGAAGCAACAATGTCAATTCAATAATCTTGATAACACGTCGGTTGTTCAGATGGATCCCTCTAGTCGAACAATGCTTGATGTCGGTTATTACAAAGGCGTCATGGCAAACCAAGGCCTCTTTGCATTAGACCAAATGCTTATGCCAAGCGCGAATACTACTACTCAAGTTAGCCAATATGCGAACAACCCATATATTTGGCAACAAAAGTTTGCAAATGCTTTGGTCAAGATGGGTAAGATTGGTGTCCTAAGTGGAAATGCAGGAGAAATTAGGGCAAATTGTAGGGTCATCAACTAATATAAGCTAGCTAGTGTGCGTGTTGAAAACTCAGATGCCTCTCATAATGATCAATTAATACTAGAACTATCCTTTAAAGAGGACAACTAGTTGCTTATATAATGCATTATCTTGCATTAAATTGGCAATTTTTTGTAAAATAATGCATTTCAGTTCATTCTCAAAGGGAATCCAAGCACGCACTTAATAATTTTCCCAAACAAGCATGAGACTGTAAAGAATGCATTTTTATTCAGTTGAAGATGACAAACAATATCATCCATGTTTCTAACTTCAGCTGACAACAACAAGAACAATTCAAAATGATGATGATCACTCAAACTACTACTTATATTCCCTTTCTTCAAGTACAATTCAATATTTTTTAAAAGCAATATCACATATGCAGTCATCCTGAGAAATCTACATTTAATCGAAATAGGACTCGGCAAAGTGGAAGACCATTTTTAAAAGTATGTAAGATTCTGAAAATCCAAATAGACCAAAAACCCAATGCTTCATCATATAAAGCTCCATCATACACTCAAATCAGAATTACCAGAAAACTGGCATACAGGTGCAGAATTACATTTCCGCACGTCCAACATAAGTTTTATGGACCGAAAAAAAAGATAAGGAAAATAATGAACAACAAATACCTCATCAATTCGTCAGCTCCATGATGGCACTCACAATATCCCCTTCATGAGCCTTCAAAGCCTTAACAGCCTTGCTTCGGGAAACCCCAGCCTGAGTCATAACCAGATCAATATCCCGAACCTCAACTCCAGTCTCATCAACCTCTTCTTCCTCTTCCTGAATAGGAGCTGTTGTTGCTGCAGCCTCGGATTTGGCCATCACTGACCCCATATCTGGCATCCTAAATTGCTGTGCAGCTTGAGTCTGCAATTGAGAGCTTAAGTCCTCTATCTTTGCCTCACCGAAGATGACATAGGTCTCTGAGTGTGGGCTTTTGAACACGTCTGGCTTTGAGATGAAAAACAGAATCTGGGCAGAAAATTTTTAACTTCTAAGTAAATTTACTAGAGTACATTCATATTTATTATAGTAGAGATTTTAGATGGAAAACTCACGTTTTTGGTTCTCTTGATTGTTACTCGGCTAACACCAGTGACGGGTTTCATGCCCAGTTTCAACATAGCTTTGCGACTCTTTTTCTCACTTCTGCTCTGCTTTAAACCGTCTGCTGTGCCTACGACATAAGTAATAACACGAGTTAAGACGGTAGTAAGAAGTTATGAAAATGCGAGCATAAGCCCGGAAATGGAATACAGCAGTTTTTTTCTCCCAGGATGAACATCAGAAGTAATCAATATATATAAATCACCAATGGATGTAATATAGAGTTTTTTAAGATTAAAACTCTCAACAGAAGTCACAAGAAATAATAAAGAAGAAAACTGAAGTCCAGCTTTTTTCAACAATGGATGGTTTAGATATGATAGAAGGCCATTTGAAAAGGTTTTATCTCTAAACTCTCTTCATTTCACAAATAGAATAAAAAATTGTTTATTTCCCATAATTTTCCATTTCCAGCTCATCTACTGTATAGTACTATCAATTGAAGCCATAAATATCACAGAGTTTAAGCAAAAAAACCTCATCTGATTTTACTACCATTATTACTGCAGATAGTAAAAGTTAGTCAAATTAACATACAGAACAATCAATACCATAATTCTGTAGAAACCCAAAATTAACCACACAAGGAGTAAGGGAAGGAAAGAAAGATACCTAGAACTCCATCTTCCTTGTCGTCATCCTCGTCGTCGTCGTCGTCGTCATCGTCCTCGTCGTGCTCATCTTCTTTCACATCCTCCACAACAACTTCTTCCTTCTACAATCCAAAAATACACAGAATTCTTTGAAACAGCAAAATCTACGAGCACCAACAGAAAAAGAGGAACATATATAATTGAGTAAGAAATTTACCAACTCCGCTTCAAGTTCATCTTGTTGTTTAAGGAGTTCTTCAACCACGGGGCCTGGCATGGCTGCTCTGTCTCTGAGGGTTTTTTCTCGCTCAAGAGTTTACAAATGCTCGATAAGGGAGAGATAGAGAGAAGTGGCAACCTCTCGCTTATCATTATCAAGGATAAAGTAATCACATATTGGGCTATATTTGGGCTGAACGGCCCAAAATAAAGCTGCCCAGTAGCGGGATAATGGCCCAAATGTAAGCTGCCCGGTAGTTTCAGCTAAGATTATATTCTTACCATCTATTAAGAGGAAAGTTCGGGTGCAAATAATTCTTAACGTAGGAAAAACGAACAGATCGTGTTCACAGATTACTCGTCAATGTTCATATTCTGGATGGTAGTGTTCATAATATAGGCCACAAAATTTTTTGAACGTTTTAAGTGAGGGATGCGGTGGCATACTTGTAATTACTACGAACTTTGATTTTTTTTAATTATTTTCTCAAATGACCTCAACAAAATTTATAGCCTAGATTATGAACATTACCGCTCAAATTATGAACATTAACTTGTTATCTGCGAACGCGAAAACTTTGTTTTTCCTACGTTAAGCTTTGTTCTCACCGGAACTTTCCTCATATATTAAAACGTTGATTCAAGATTTATATTCTTACGAGGGGAATTCCCGTACGAACTTTGTTACGGTAGGAAAAGCGAAGCTCTTTGAGCCATTTGATTAAACAAACCAACGGTTCAGATTAGAAGATCAAATAACAGTGTATTGTTCACAAACGGTGACATTTTTGTAATTACCAACAAATTATAAGGGATAGATAGGACTTTTCACGAAGCTTCCCTTCCAATTCTCCTTCCCTCTTGTGCAAAAGCTCTGCTCGCCCTTTCCAATCCGCGAAGAGCTCCGCTCGCCCTTTCCAGTTCGCGAAGCTTTGATCCACGCTATCTCCTTCCTCACAGCTTCCTTCGAAGATGGATCAATGGCGGAAAAGCGATAATGAGCTTTACAAACCATTTGATGGAGGTAATCACAACAATACTCTCGTTTCTCGATTTTTAGGGTTTTTTCGTTTTTTGTTGGTTGATTTTAGGGATTTGTGCAATTTTATGTTCCAGATTGAAGTTCTATGGTTCAATGTTTACTATTCATTGTTCTAGGGTTTCAATTTCGTATTGATTCACTTTCTTGGATTTCTTGCTGTTTTAGGGTTGACCAAAGCTTGATGTTCATTGATGTAGATTTAGTGTTCATTGATATAGGTTTAGTGTTCATTGATATATGCTTCATGTTCATTGATAGAGTTTGTATCCTCACTGTCATATGGCTTCATGTTCATTGAGATAGGTTTAGTGTTCATTGATGTAGATTTAGTGTTCATTGATATAGGTTTAGTGTTCATTGATATATGCTTCATGTTCATTGATAGAGTTTGTATCCTCACTGTCATATGGCTTCATGTTCATTGAGATAGGTTTAGTGTTCATTGATATAGGCTTCATGTTAATTGATATAGTTTGTATCCTCACTGTTATATGGCTTCATGTTCATTGATATTGAGAATTGACTTAAATTTTCATCAAGTTATTATATATGTTCATCAAGTAATTAAATATGTTCAACAACTAAAGCATGACGTTCATTGATATTTTTTATTACTAGATGTGGCTAATGTGTAAAAGTATTGAATGTGGTGGAAACAGGAGAAGCTGATCATGACAGTAGTGATAAAACAGAGGAAGAATGTGAGGTTGATAGCATGAATGAGTTTGTTAATCCACCACCAAATGTGAAGAACACAGTCTACAAAGCAAGTAAAGGAAAGTCCAATTCAAAGAAGAAGCTTGTCGTAACAAAGAACTCAGTTGTCAAGGGTTAACAAACTATGTCTTTGTTCATAGAATAAACTAATATGATGAAAGAAATACTTTTTTACTTGAACTTCTATTATGGTTCGCATGATGTGCTTTTATGTTCAAGGATTGACTTAAAATGTTCACTAAAAAGGCAACGAAAGATGGCAACTCTTCTAATATGATGAAAGAAATACTTTTTTACTTGAACTTCTATTATGGTTCACATCCTGTGCTTTTATGTTCAAGGATTGACTTAAAATGTTCACTAAAAAGGCAACGAAAGATGGCAACTCTTCTAACCAAAACCACAAGCAAATGCATATTGAAAATACAAAAAGCCAGCTTGTAAAAAAAGGTTCATAGAGTGACTTTGAAACTTCATACATGGACACATGAAATCCATTACATGAAAGCCAAGTAAAAATGCGTGTAAAACAGATTGTTTATATACTGAAGATAGTGTTCATTGTTTGAAGAGTTATGTTCATACATGATAGTTACGGTAAAATGAATTGAATTAAAGCTTAACAAGACATATGGACCTCTCATGATGAAACAACCGAAGTGATTGATACCAAACATGAGCTAAAGCCTAGTGATTGATACCAACTTCAATGGCTCGATATCGATTCAATTAGAAACTTGGTTGCTTCAAATCAAACTGTACGAATGATGGGGTTTGAGAGGTTCTTATTTTAAACTACAAGAATGTCCACATCTCGTCTGTAAATGTTCATATCTTGTCCTGAAAAGTTCAAATATTGTATGATAGTGTAAAGACCTTTAAATAACTATTGATGTACATGCCAGGTGAAGGTATACACAAATGTTCATATATTGATGTCAAATGTTCATATTGTGAATGTTAAAGTTCACAAATAATAACTAGAAATGTGACTCAAGTCATTGCGAGAGTCTTATCAGCCCATTCATACTCATACTCTATTTTAAGCATTTTGTCGAACACCTCATGGGCATCTATACTCACACACTATAATCAAAATCAACCACATCGATCCCCTATCTAGAAATCAATAACAACAACAAAATAAAGATGATAAGTCGGTAGAGCACGATAGATAACAACCAACAACAACCAAAATAGAAACGAGATGAAGAAACGAGACTATGGTGATGAAGAAACGAGATGACGAAATGAAAAATTGATGGCTGAAATGAAGAATAGATTGTGGAGATCAAGAAACGAGATGATTCAAGAAGTAAGACGAGGTGATTATTGATGATAGGCGAGCTCCAATTGCAAACAAAGATAAACCCTAGAAGCTTCATTTGGGAACAACAATGGTGAGAAGAGGGGTGCAATCTGAATCCGATGAATTTCATGTGAACAGTAATTTGCTAAGGGAGAAGACTCCTATTATTAAGAGAAAATGTCTGAAATACCCCTACTTCATTAAAAAGATAAGAGGAATAGCGTGTTCTATTGTATCCCTAGATTTGTTCCATCTGACGGTCCACATTTAACTTCGCATTTCTTATTTTAAAGTCACTTTGCACCCGATCCGTTCTCATATTCTTACCATATATGAAATCGGTGAATGTAAACTGTATTTGAATTTCAGACAACAAAAAGAAATAAATAAACAGAAAATTTGAAGTTCACTTAATGGTAACTACTCTACCTTCATCTAGAACAAACTAGCCTAGTTCTCGCGCCATGCACGGTTTTATATAACTCGATATAGTTAAGGGTAAGGTTCCGGTGAGAATAATTTTTAAAATGAGAACGTGAGAATGACTAATGTGCACCAAAATATACTAAACTGTGCATCAATTTCTCAATAAATGTTCTTTAAAAAATGAATATTTTTTCAATTTTTGGATGTTTTTAAGTTTGTCAATGAATGTGCACCAAATTAGTGCTAAATGTGCACCAATTTACTACTAATGTGCACCATTCTCACGTTCGTATTCTAAAAATTATTCTCATCCGACACTTTCCCTATAATTAATAAGTAGTACGAAGTATTATGTAATATATATAACTTTATATGAAAATAAGTTGATATCTTAAATGATATTGATATATAATTAAGTTTTAAAATTTTAAATATAATAAACAACCAATATTAATGAATTGTTATACCAAAAATCTTATTTGATCAAATTA
This sequence comes from Oxyria digyna, assembly GCA_029168935.1. Taxonomy (NCBI): domain Eukaryota; kingdom Viridiplantae; phylum Streptophyta; class Magnoliopsida; order Caryophyllales; family Polygonaceae; genus Oxyria; species Oxyria digyna. Next base: position 7,143,908 of record JAPVLV010000010.1, on the reverse strand, counting down.
TCATAGGTCAATTTTTAACAAATTTAAATAAATTAATTTCAACATATATAAAACTATATAATGTAAAACACTACCATAGCACAAAAATATAATCTTTTCTCTTATTTATTAAGAAATCAATCTTTTTGTGATATGTCATATCATAAAAATAAAATTATAAATTTGTAAAATAACATAATAGAATATTGCGAGGTCAAAGTCTAAAAAAATTAACACATAAAAATATTTTTGTAATCTGAAAGATCTTAAGCAATCTTTTTGTGATTTTTTTGCATATGATTTTCCAAATATAATCATTTTTTTAAGAAAATTACTATAAATAGTAAAAATTGTAACCAATGAAATGGCGCCAAGTGGATGACTTGAATGAAGAGTATGTCACGTGACATAGCTAAAATTGGATGAAAATGATTTGCTTTAGTAGTTATATAGAAGTACTTCATCTAGAAAAAATTAAGATCGCCATGATCAGCCATCGCTGCATTGATTTGAGGAACATTCTTGTTGATGCTCAACAGATAAATTGAGGGGCCATAACAAATCTTTCTTTTTTGCATTAACAACCCAAAACAAGACCAATAGTAATGTTTGCAAATTGTGATCCAAAACAGATGCCATAAGAAAGTTGATGTATGCTTAACCCATATATTCAATCACGGGAATTTCAGACAACTACTAAATATGAAGTAAGAAAAGAAAGAAGAAGAAGAAGAAGCAAAATTCAAGCTAACTTAATTCATTAAAACCATCAATATAAGCTTTGATGTCCAATTGGATTTACAAAAAGAAACATGAGTCAGTGCTTAAGTACTAAATACTCGGAATAGTTAGATCACTACATACATAATCATGGTTAGAACAAATAAAGATCGCCATGATCAACATTGAACTGATGAACTTTCTTGTTGATCTCAACAACTAAACTGAGGATACATAAACTCAAAATCAGAATCAAACCCTCCACAGAAAGTTGCAGTAACATCCAAGGAAGGATCCATTGAACCACCACTGCAGAATTGAAACCCTTGAACAGGAGAGAAAGGCGTTGCATTATGATGAATCAAAGAGCCCAATTTTTGATCAAAGTTGCCAGATTGAAACCCATCATCGCTAATCTGTCCAAGATTCGTCCTATTTTGAAAATCATCAATCCTTTTGTGAACAAATTGCAGCTTATGATCCAAATGAGAGGCCAAATTGTAAAGGTGATCTCTGCTTAATGCATCGAGATTAGGGATCAGATTAGGGTAACTGCTCGACAAAGCATTGTTCTGGAAATCGACACCAAGCTTCCTTCTCTTGGATTGTGGTTGTACCACATCCTGTAAACTAAGGCTTCTCTTGGAGAAACTCTCGTTCCTGGGAGTTGGAATGGAAACATATCAATTGACGATGGATCGTGTTGTGACGGATGTGAGGAAGACGAAACAAATAACAAATATAGACTAGAAAATAACAAAGCACACACAGATTTACGTGGTTCACCAACGTTTTGTTGGCTACGTCCACGGGCAGAAGAGATCAGATTGTATTTCAGGTCTAGAAAAACGCTCTCTCACTTTTTGTTGGTGGCTAATGAAGAACACACCCAAAACCTAGGTTACAAGTAGTATATATACTACCCTAAGACCTAGAAAGCCCAATGGACTCAAAGCCCATTATTGGGTTCAAGGCATATTTAACAAATCTCCACCTTGACTTGAATCCTCCAAACACAGATTTATCAGACGCACCACAACATCGCAAAATGTATCAGACTTCTCTTATGCCTCAGATTATATCAGACGCACCATGACAGTGCAAGCAGACTTCTCATCTGCCTCAGATTTTCCCCACAGGGCAACTATTGATCTCTGATGTTTAGCAAGTCCAAACAGTGTTGAAACTTGCTACGGGGAACAAGCTTGGTAAACATATCAGCATGATTATCAACGGTGCCTACCTTCTTCACCTTTATCCTCTTCTCACTTCTCATAAAATGATACCTCACATCTATATGCTTGGTCCTCTCATGATGAACTTGGTCCTTGGCTAAACAAATTGCACTCAAATTTTCACAGTACACTATAGCCTGATTATGATGTAGACCAAGATCACTAACCAGTCCTTTCAGCCTGATCCCCTCTTTAGCAGCTTCTGTCAATGCCATATACTTTGCTTCTGTAGTAGACAACGTCACTGTAGGCTGCAGAGTAGCCTTCCAACTCACAACAGAACCACCCAGGGTAAATACATAACCGGTCATAGATCTTCTAGTGTCAACATCTCCCGCATAATCAGAATCAGAATAGCCTGAAACCAGGCACTGTTTATCATTTCCATAGATGAGACCAATATCAGACGTACCTCTAAGATAACGAAAAATCCTCTTCACAGTCTGCCAATGTTCTCTTCCAGGTTGACCCATGAACCAACTCACAACACTGACTGCATGTGCCAGATCTGGTCTGGTGCAGACCATTGCATACATCAAACTTCCTACAACTCTAGCATAAGGAACCCGAGACATATACTCCTTCTCCTCTTTTGACTGAGGAGCAAACATGGTAGTGAGATGAATGTTAGCAACACTCGGAGTGTCGATAGGCTTGGATAATGACATCCCAAATATGGCCAACACCTTCTGAATATAACCTTTCTGGGATAAGAAAAGCTTCTTCTGATCTCTGTCTCTAAGAATTTCCATTCCTAGAATCTTTCGGGTTGCACCTAAATCCTTCATCTCAAACTCTGCGCTGAGAAAACCCTTCAGCTTCTGAATGTCATACATATTCTTTGCAGCTATTAGCATGTCATCTACATACAACACCAGATAAATGAAAGAACCATCTTTCAACTTGTTATAATAGACACAACAATCATATGAGCTCCTAGTGTAGCCCAACTCCATCATATAGTTGTCAAATCTCTTGTACCATTGCCTTGGAGACTGCTTAAGTCCATATAAAGACTTTTTTAACTTGCAAACATAGTTCTCCTTTCCAGGAATTTGGAAACCATATGGTTGAGTCATGAATATCTCTTCCTCTAGCTCTCCATGCAGAAAAGTTGTCTTCACATCGAGTTGTTCAAGCTCCAAATCTTGTTGTGTCACTATTGATAACAACACTCTGATAGAAGTGTGTCTGACCACGGGTGAGAAAATCTCATTATAATCCACTCCCTCTCTCTGACTAAAACCTCTAGCAACAACTCTAGCCTTGTATTTGACTTCCTCTGCAGGTGATAACCCTTCTTTCTTCTTGAAAACCCACTTGCAAGTAATTATCTTTCTCCCCGGAGGTTGTATGACTAGATCCCATGTCTGATTCTTCTGAAGGGACTCCATCTCATCTCCCATTACAGCAAGCCATTTCTCAGACTCACTACCTGAAACAACTTCTTTGTAGGTGGATGGCTCATGAATATCCACCTCTTCAGCAACTTGTAGTGCATAACCCACCATATCCTCAAACCCATACTTCCTAGGAGGTCCAACTCCGATCCTTCTAGGTCGATCCAGAGCAACACTACGATATGTAGTTTCAGATAGTTGAGTTTCCGGTGCTATAGGTTTTAGTGAATCGGTACCTGATTGTAGCTCTTGATCCTCTTCGTGTTGCTGCAAATCACTCTCATCTTGATTGACCTGCAGCTCCACCTGTTTATCAATGCTACCAGTCTCAGCTGCAGATGTAGACTTTACACTGGATCTAAGCATAGAACTTTCATCAAAGACAACATTTCTGCTCAGAATAACCCTCTTCTCTGATGGAGACCAGATTCTAAACCCTTAACTCCATCTCCATAGTCCACAAATACTCCCTTCTTGGATCGTGGCTCAATTTTACCCTCATTAACATGATAGTAGACCGTACAACCAAAAGCTTTAAGGTTGGAGTAATCAGCAGTCTTACCTGACCACATCTCAGTTGGTTTAAGGCTCAAGTTTATGCATGTGTGTGGTCCACGGTTTATCAAATAGCATGCGGTGTTCACTGCTTCTGCTAAGAACCTTCTTTCTAAACCAGCATTAGAGAGCATGCACCTCGCTCTCTCCAGTAATGTTTGATTCATCCGCTCAGCTACACCATTCTGTTGTGGTGTATCTCTGACTGTATGGTGTCGGGCAATCCCTTCATCCTTACAAAACTGATCAAACTCAGATGAGCAGAATTCCAAACCATTGTCAGTTCGCAACCTCTTGATCTTCTTTCCTGTTTGATTCTCCACCAATGCCTTCCATTGTTTAAAGCTCTTGAAAGCTTCACTTTTATGCTTCATTATGATAACCCAAGTCATCCTTGAGTAATCATCAATCATAGACACAAAATATCTGTGACCTCCCAAAGACTCAACCTGAGATGGACCCCAACAATCAGAGTGGATGTAATCCAGTGTACCCTTTGTCTTATGAATAGCCTTAGGAAACTTGTTGCGGTGTAGCTTCCTAAAGACGCAGTGCTCACAAAACTCAAGACTCTTGATCTTGTGACCACCAAGAAGATCATCCTTTGACAGAATTTGCATCCCTCTCTCACCCATATGACCAAGTCTCATATGCCATAACTTAGTCATATCCTCCTGGTGAACCTCGGACGATGCAACATCAATTGAACCTGATATAGTAGAGCCTTGTAGAAAATACAAAGTACCTTGCTTGATACCTTTCATAATCACATCAGAACCTTTGCAGACAAGTAGAATTCCATCTTCACCTTTCCAACTGAAACCTCTACTATCCAGAAGGCTTAACGATATCAGATTCTTAGTCATATGTGGAACATGTCTGACCCCGTTCAATGTGCAAAATCTACCATCATGAGTCCGGATCTTGATAGAGCCTATCCCAACCACCTTGCAGACAAAACTGTTAGCCATCGAAATGCTTCCACCATCTACCTGCTCATAAGTTGAGAACCACTCTCTTCTAGGACAAATATGATAGGATGCCCCTGATTCTAGAACCCACACATCAGAGTGATGAGTGTGGCCATCAGCAACTAAGGCAATATCCTCTTCGGGGTTGCCCCCATACTCTGCCAGAGTTGCAGAGTCTTAATTCTTTTGTGACTGCTTCTTCTTAGGACAATTAGTTTTCCAATGCCCTTTCTCCTTGCAGTAGTTACAGACATCATCGGGCTTAGGACCCTTTGAAAACGATTTCTTGTCTTTCTTTTTCTTAACGTTCCCATATCCCTTACCTCCACTAGCTAGCTACTAATCCAGAGGCTTGATTATCTGTTCCTGCACCGGTTGCCTTATGACGCAACTCCCTGTTGTGAAGAGATGACCTGACTTCTTCCAGAGTGACGGTATCTTTCCCAACAATAAACGATTGCACAAAGTTCTCATATGAATGTGGTAGAGACACCAACAAAGTCAAAGCAGCATCCTCATCTTCAATTTTCACATCAATATTACGCAATTCAAGTAATAATGTGTTTAACTGATCTGAGTGATCCTGGAGTTGCGTACCTTCCTGCATTCGCAATCCGAATAGGCGTTGTTTCAGAAGCAACTTGTTGGTTAGAGATTTCGTCATGTACAAACTGTCCAACTTCAACCACAATCCTACAGCATCCGAGACCTCAGTGATGACATCATCTACAAGGCACAACATAATCGTTGAATGCGCCTTCTCCTCCAGAGTAGCCATCTCAGCAGCGTCGTTCCGCTTGTCCTTCGACAACGGCGCCCACAAACCTTGTTGCTTCAACAAAGCTCGCATCTTTATCAGCCAAAGACTAAAATTGTTTCTCCCAGTGAACTTGTCTATCTTCACGTTCAAAACAGACATCTTTCCTCACCAGAATACAAACTCAGACTGAACCTGACTCTGGTACCAGTTTGTTGTGACGGATGTGAGGAAGACGAAACGGATAACAAATATAGACTAGAAGATAACAAAGCACACACAGATTTACGTGGTTCACCAACGTTGTGTTGGCTACGTCCACGGGCAGAAGAGATCAGATTGTATTTCAGGGGAGGAAACAGGTTACAGATTACAAAGACTAGCCACGCTCAAGGCATATTTAACAGATCGAACCTCGAGGCTGTTTTCTGGGTAAATCAATGGCGGTGAGTTGGGTTGATCCGAATCAGAGTAGAGGATGAAACAAATGGGGACGTCACAGAGAGTGGAAAGCTCATACGCCTTCTTCTTCAGACTCAGCTTGCGTTTCTCAAAAGCTGCTTTTCTTGCTTTCTGTGTTCTTGATCAAATCCATCGCACGCTTTCCCCGACCCATCTTCTTTCTTTCTTTCTTACACTTTCAGTTTGAGTGCAAAACTGCAGATTGAGAATGAAGGAAAGATGAGACAATTTATGGAAACAGAGTAGGAAGGATGATATGTGTATTTGCTAAAGAGGCTCTTACAAATTAACGGTCACTTAAGACAGATGTATAAAATTGTGTGCGTACTTGGAACGTGCAAATTTTGAGCTCCGTCGTAACTAAAACTGAGCTTAATATCACAGTTGTCTATATACGCGAGTGGATCCACCCCAAAAAAAATTAGCTTTGTATAACTTTTAAAATTATAAAAAAACGTAGTTTATAGTTTACATTATTTACGCATTAAATCACATAGTACATCTCAATCAGTATAGTTATGGCGCCTTTAGAGTTATGACTTGGGACAAAATAGAGATTAGACGACGGAATCCAAGACGTGGAGCTTCGTGACAATCGAGGACCTCGGCGTTGTTGTGACTCTGCGTAGAGAATAGTGCAAATGGGCACAATTATATACTCCCACCGTCCCTTATTGTTCTTCCCATTTCGAATAGTGCACACTATTCACGGTTGAAGAGAATCTTCTCGTTTTATCTTGATATATAAGAAAATATATAGTCATATAGTCATGTGAGATCTTGTTTGATTCGTATTAATGCGTACTTTAATAATATCAAATTTTAATTATTTATAGTAACATACAACGAGAGATATTATGGATACAAAACATGTTTCGGCAAATGTGTCGTTGAAGAAATGGGAAGAACATTATGGGACGGAGGGAGTATAAATACTTATTGAGATTAAGAGAAGACCGGTTGAGACTAAGAGAAGACCGGTTGAGACTAAGAGTAGACCGGTTGAGACTAAGAGAAGAGACGGAATGAACACAATTATATATAAATACTGGTTACCTATGTCACAGTAGTCAATATGTCCGAGTGGGGGTTAAGGAGACAGACTTGAAATCTGTTGGGCTTCGCCCGCGCAGGTTCGAACCCTGCGCGGGCGAAGCCCAACAGGCAGAAACTTGTATAATTGTTCACACATTGATATTCAAAGTGCATCAACAACAGGCAGAAAAATGGTGATAAAGTTTTTCCAAGGTTTCAACCCATAAGTTTAGAATCTTATTACATCTTAAAGGTACCCAGATTCATCATGCATCAAACGTACTAGCCAGTTGATTTTTATATACACAAAAGCGGCTTCAAGAAACTAAAAATCACACACAACGTCTATCAGATTTTATATATAAGTCGAGTGTAACCTGTTGAGCCAGGAATCATTTCTGCTTAGGCGAACCCTCTTTAGTAACATGTTCCCATCCCGGTTCAGAGCAATCATACCAGCCTTCCAAGAGCTCATCTCCAAGCCCATTCACCTTCCTCAGCTTATTCTCAATCGAGAAGAAGCTTGTCAAGTTTCCCATATTTGATTGCCCGGCTTCTGACTCTGATTGTTCGATCCGGGCCTTTAGGATGTTGAATCTGGACATGAAAACAGACTCGGGATCGCCGATGTGGTTGGCCATTGCTGACAAGTAGGAATCCTCCATGGATTGATCTGGAGATGGTGGCTTGTCATCATCTGTGTTGTCCGCTCGGGATTTTAGGGTTTGAAATCTGGACATGACCGAGGCTTCAAAATCACATGCTTGGGTTGGAAGGCAGGAAAAGGCGGGAGCTTGGTGGGCTGCAGTGTCAAGAGACGCACTTTCATGGCACGCTGCAGGCTTTTTAGGGTTCGAGTCTTCCACCACGTTTCTCAGGGTTCGAAATCTTGCTATAAGTGAGGACTCCTCCATATCAGTTTGGTAAAAGTGTTTGTCCGGGCTTGTAGAATCATTTGTTTCATAAGGTGGTTCGACAACTTTCTCTTCCTCTGGACATTATTTTGAAAAAGTATTAGGAGGGGAAATATTTGATCCATGAATGAATAAATAAACAAACAATACCTTTTGTTTGTAAAGATTCCTTTTTCTCAGCCTCTATCTTCATGCGGTTGAAGCGAGATTTAACAGTGGAGGCACAGAGTGCAGCTTCAGCTTCAAGCCACAGATTTTTATACAAGACAGAATCTGGTTGCATTTCCTCACTAGGGAAGTTGGTCTCAAGCACCTTCTTCACAGCCTAATTACATATTACAAAATATCACCAAGTATAAACCCTCTCATATTAGGACCACCAAGGAATTGAGAAAAAAATTGCAGCAGACAGCTACCTGGATAGTCTCAGAATCTCTGACTGTCTCTGGATTTCCCTTTCCAAAAGAGGAATCAGAAAGGTCCTCATTTCTACTACGGAGGATATCAGTATTCCAGGCCCCAAAATAATCAAGGTCATGTTGATCTGTACTAGAACTCGTAAACTTGCTAACCTGAATATTGATGATACCATAAACATCCAGAGTATTTGCCATTATGTATGGTAAGAATATCTTCACGTAAAATGGAAGATATTTTTGGAAAGACTATGAGTAACATTAAAAAATATACTTGTCAAAACAAATTAAAAAACATACCATGTGACCATGCAGTGCACCCTCAGGACAAGAAGTGTCCTGTTCAGGATCCTGGGACTTTTGGGTTTGAGCTGCGTGATCAGCTTTCTTAACAAGACAAGAATTTAAATTGCCAATTATATGCTCGAGTGCAGCACGATCTGGTTCTGTGGATGGATCACTGCTGTTTGAGTAATGAGATACGAGTAATTCAGATAAGTTTTTCATTGTGTTTACTAGCACATTGATATCAACTTTTGAACGTGAAGCAGCTACATTTCCAGAAGGTGAATGAAGCACATTATCTCCAGCAGTATTAGTTGGAGAACAAGAAAGTACATCAGATGATTGAGCAGCGGGACATTTACCCTTCAAATCAACAACAGTTTCTTCTAGTGAGGGTGCAAGCTTTTCTTCAGGTATAACCTGAGAGCATTCTGAATTTGCTTGCACCGGCTGAATTTTTTCAGGACTCCCAGAGTGACTCAGAAAACTCAAATCATTCCCTATCCCAAAATCCAGCCCATGCTTTTTATCAAACGGCTGAAAACCATCTCCACCAAACAGCTTTGAACTATGTAAGCCCTGCATCATAGAACATGCGCTATCATGCTCTCTGAGTATATGCTTGGAATTTGAGTACCTCTTTGAAGAATGGCTCTCGTTTCCTTCTCCTATAACATGGATGGAATTAGTATCATCAAAGGTATCAAGTTTAGTGGGGCTCTTCTTTTGCTCTTCTTCATCGTTCTGGTTGAAACAGGATTCCGACATTTCCAACACAACATCTGGAATGACCATTCTCGAGTCTTCAAATGGAGAAAAACGAGCTCCTTTCCAGCAAGGTGAATCCTCGGCTGGGTTTTGAACATCTGGACCATCTGAAAAATTATCCGTGGAATAAAACGAATCTGCAGTGTCACATTTTATTCTAATGCAATCTGCCGCGCTCAAATGAGGAATTGTAGAAACGGGTTTAGTCTTCAGCAGCAGGTCAAAGCTGTCATCATTAACTTGCTTGTTGTTGATTTTATCTTCCAATTTAGTAGAGGACGATCCTGTAAAGAGACTGTCCGTATTTGCTGTGTAGTTGCTGACGTGGAAATTGTTGAGACCAAACGGATGATAAGGAAGGAAGTCAGTAGAATTTTCAGTTATATCCATGGTTTCAATCCTCACAGCATCCCTTGTTGGAGAGAGAACTGCATATTGTGGGGATGGAAACCCGGCAAATGTCATTTTATTCATGTTTGCAGTTGAAGACCTCACTGTTGATGTAGAATCAAACCCATAAGAATCAGCATAATTTCTGTGCTTGTCTCGTGACTCAACAGGACTTTCATAAAGGCCATAGCTAGTGAGTGGAGGCTGCTGGAATGGATCCCGAGTCATCTCATTGCAAGCAGATTTTGATCCGGATGCAGACAACCCTGTAGATGTGACGGTAGTGGCTACCAGATTTGGCTCCTTGTAAGATTTATGATTTTCAATGCTTGCGGATCCAAAATCCTTACCTCCTACAAAACCATCAAAACAATTTGTTGACTTCATAGATGTTTCTACGAAAGAAACTTGGCTCCCAACTGGACGGGTACCCAAATGGAAATTGTAATGATCACTCCCAGCATCAGAGCCTGATTACAATAAAAACAAGAGAGTTCTTATAAAAATATACTGACCAATAGAAACAATAAGCTTCAAACATTGAGAAAGAGAAGCAAGCAAGGGGGCAGCAAAACAAACAATACAATAAGCGCAGTTCCATCTGCACCGAAAATAATTGAGCATAAATAGAAACAGAAATTTAGAGAAAAAGAGAGCAAGAATATCTGCTTAACAGAGAAAGAAAAGCAACTTGCTTTCAATTTCGAGTTTAAATCCGTATTGTCATTATCTACAAGAAATCCATCTTGTCACAAGCAGCAAAATAAAGAATGCTGAGATAGAATCCCCTTCACAAAGTACACATCCAGTGTGTTTGAAAGGTATAAAGAACACTGGGGCAACAGAGGCTGTAGAACCAGGTACACAGCAAAAGCTCACCTCACTGAATAGGGGGTGCAATATTCAAACTCATAATATGATGGTTGCACAAATAATGTTATGTCCCATTTCCAGAAACTAATATCAAAGATGAAAAGACCAAAGGCTATGCTTTAGAAAAATGGAGGAAAAGATATTTTGAACCAGGCAACTGAAGCTTGGTGGTTTAAACATTGTAATAATCTTTATAGAAGTACGCAAAACTCAAACACCCATACTGCTTTAAAACAAGAAGCAAAGATGATACCTTTCCTCATGCTTTGCTGACCATTTGATGGCTCAGAATGCTTATGATCTTTTGAACTATAATTACCACCAAGATCCAACCAATTACCTTGTTCAGCATCATTCAAACCATTCCACAGACCATTCCACTGCGGCCTATATTTCATACCAGACGCTGTCCGGGTATCATCAGCTTGAGAGGATCCACTTAAGTGGCCCACACCAAAATTGGAGAGCAGATCATAGCTGGGTTCCTTACAAGCTAACATTTCCCGATCATCAGCAACGCCGTAGGGAGCATAATATGGTTCGGCCTCAACAAGAGGAGTTGGAACAGAAGTTGAATATTGTCCATAAGAAATCCCATCATATCCAGCATTACCCGACACAGAATTCGGAGGAGCCAAACGAGCACTTGACGAAGAGCTATTGTTGGGCTGAGAAACCGTGAATCCATGAACATCCATGGGAGAAAAATTATCATCCTTTAAGCTGTTTTCTGTGAAATTAGGTCCATAAGATGGATTCACCGAAGGGCTCCAAACTGGTCTAGGGCGATCAAAACGAGGGCCATAGGGTTCAGTGAAATTCATGGGTGGGTTCGAATTGTGCTGCTTTTGATACGGCTTATCAAGGGTAAAGGGAGGAGCTAAAGGTGACAAATTTGAAGATCTTACGACAGAATTTTGCGAGCCTAATGGCATCATAGCTTCTCGATCTACCCAATTTTCTAGGGTTTCTTCAACCGATGTCTGGCGTAACTGATCAAATCCCATAAACAAACTGGGATCAAATTGGATAAATTTCATGAAAATTCTAGGTTGAAAACAGACGAAATTGAAGCGGAATGTAGTAGAATGTTTGAAACGGATACCTGGTGGAGAGAAGAAGAGAAGCCCTATTCTTGGCTCACAACTTGAGATCAATCTCTGCCTGTCCTAGTTTGCTGGTTCACAAACAACTCCCAATCTCCCACGGAAATGATCTTTCTCCAAATGAGACCCTCATAGCGTGAAACACACGGGCACCTACGAAGACGAAACAGTGTGTAGAGCAAATCCAAGTTCAATGGATTAGGTTTGAATTGCGTCTTTTTTGATGCGTATAATGATTTTTACATCATCGTTAGTCTTGGGCCTCTTGGCCAAACTAGGGCTCGCCGAACGGCCAAACTAGGGCTGGCCCGTTCGGCCCGCCCGGCCCTCTAGTTTCGCCTGGCTCGTAAGGATACGAGGGTCGTATCTCGGAAACGTTATAGACTTTAGGCTCTAGAGGACCGGTAGTCTCAGCCCGTTTTATATATAATTAAATAAAAAAATATATATAATAAAAAAGTCTAGTCAAAAAAATAAAAATTTAGTACAAGCGTCACTTAAGTCTAACTTAATTGAATCACTTTTCTTCCGCCTCTTTCGCTTCACTCTCAATACAATATTTTGAACAAGTTTGTTGTATTGTTTTGAAGCATTTTTAATTAGTTTTTTCTTTAAATTTCATTTAAAAATCCGGACCGGATATAGATAAGGTGTTAGGCCCTACATCCGGACCTCGGGCTAGTCCGGCCCGTGAAAATGGGACGAAAAAACGACCTCACCCCTGTCTGGGACGGGCCTAGCCCGCATTTGGCCAGGCATGGGACTATGAAATACTACGAATTCATCACGGCCCTTCATCTATTTATATCATATGGTTTAACTCATCTTAGTATAAGTGTAAATGTTAGGGGAGATATACATTCGGTTTCTGTTCAACAGATAAGCTAGCTTATTCTTAAAAAAAAACTTCAAATTATAGCTTATTAGTTCAGTTTTCTGTGTCTCGCACGGATTTTATAAAATAATAAATTTAATTTTAATATATAAATAATTTAGGTTAAATTATTTTATCAAATAGATTTATTTTATTTACCACATATAAATTTAGTTTAATTTTTAAAAATAATTATTTAATTTAAATTATTACCTAAATAGCTAAAGTAAAAAGATGATCGGTTTTTTAATATAAAGTTTTTTAATTAATATGTTAAACATTTTTAATAAAGAGAGTGTTAATCAAGCATTGTTTAAAGGGAAAGTGTCGAGTGAGAATAACTTTTAAAATACGAACGTGTGAATGGTGCACATTAGTAGTAAAATGGTGAACATTTAGTACTAATTTGGTGCACATTCGTTGATAAACTTAAAAACATCCAAAATTTAAAGAACATTTTTTAAAAAGAATATTTATTGAGAAACTGAAGAATATTAAGATAAAATTGTATGTGCATCACTTTGTCAAAGGATGTGCATCAAAAATTTTGATGCGCATATAAGTATATTTTGATGCACATTTAAGTATATTTTGATACACATTAGTCATTCTCACGTTCTCATTTTAAAAATTGTTCTCACAGAAACTGCACCTTTGTTTAAATACTTAAATATATATAGTTTAAAGTATTTAAAATTTATGAACTATAAGATGAAATATTTCTATATAATTATTAAAAAACTCTTTGTATATTAAAGTACATAAAATATGGTTGGATAATTTTAAAAATATAAATAAAGAAACATAGTATCTTGCATATCTTGATTATTCTAAAATAAACATTTACACATATTTATAATTTTTCTATTATATATTTTTTTATCAAAAAAGAAAATGATTGAAAAATGACATGTGGCAAAATGAATATTGAAATGACATGTGACGGTTTTAGTGAGGAGGTGACATGTGTCGAAAATTGAGGATTGCTTTAATAGTTTAATAGTAAATTGAAAAAATAAGCTAGTTTATTTTTTGGCAAAATAAAGGTAAGACTTTTGAGTGCCGAACAGAGCCATTATATTTTCTCGGGAAACAGAAATGTATGAATAAGAAATGAGAATTTCAAATTTATAAAAGATAGGAAATTACAGTGGAACGAAAAAATATATTAAATAGTATTTTTAATAAAATAACAATTAGAGTAAGTATATTATATAAAATAGATAAAGCAATATTATCAAGATTTCATCAACTAAAACGTCATAACTACATATGGGTAGGTTTCGGTAGCACTCATGCCTTATGAAGCAACCTAGCAACTCATAATGTTCATGACAATTAACACGACTCTTAATGTTCATTGTCACGAACACCACTGTTCATACCTCTGAAAAACTATGTTCATGTTGATCAAAATAAATAAATGTAATGAACACGATCTACATTTATGTTCATGGCACCAGATTCGCAGTTCGCAATCGCCTTCACAGTCGCACCCACAAAGTTAAAGAACCCTACCTCCAAAGAGAAGAACCCTAGCCAATATACCCACAATCGAACAAACACTCGCCCGAAATCGAAGAACAAGCCCTAGATCACCATGTTACCCACAATCACCCTCAAATTCGCCATAAACCCTAATTTCCCTAATTTGGGATAAGTGAAGATCGAGCTGAAAATTAAAGATCGCGAACCAAAATCTCGCGAGATTTTTGTCAAATTTCTCACCATCTCAAAATGACATTTTTGCCCTTATTTTTTAAAAATAAGTGGGGCTAAAATGTAATTTTACAAATTTAACGATAAATCTAACAGAAACTTGGGGTGGGTAGCGATTTGCTAACAAAATGCATATTTGGGTGGTTTCTTGCAAAAAAACTTATAATGGGTGGTTCCGCGCAAATTTGGACAAATAACAGGTGGTTCCCGGCAAAAAACTCTAAAATAGAATATTTGGTTTAGTTGGAGTTTTCAAAAATGTTTTTTTAAATAATCCATTTGTAATTGGTATTAGGATTTCATTTTGACCCAACACAATACACACATTGCCAAATGAATATGTGGTCATAGGCTCGTTTGAGAACTTACTTTTTAAAGTATGATTTTCAACTTATTTCTCATACTAAGTGCTTGTATCAAATAAGAACGACGTCTATTCATAAAATATATGATGTGGTTTCCCTTAATATAAGGTCCATTTGATTTTTTGACACTATTCACAAACCGAGAGAATCTTCTCGTTTTCTTTCAATATATAGAAATAAATATAGGCATGTGAGATCTCGTTTGATTCGTCTCAATGAGTACTTTGAGAATATTAAAATTTTATAATTTTTATCATTGTATATTTAGAGATATTAACGTTACAAAATGTGTCTTGACAAATGTGTCAAAAACAAATGGGAAGATCATTGAGGACGGAGGGAGTATAATTTTTAAAAGATAAGACAATACATTTTTAAAAAAGTTTACAAACTTGAGGCGTTGGTGATATACTTTTTAAAAAATTCAAATCACCACAATTACTCAAAAAACTTACCGTACTAAAAAACTCCTCTAAAAAAGTTGAATTTATAATTAAATGTGCTATATCATCTGTAAGAGGATAACTTAACCGTCTAGAGAAAGCAATCATATAGACATTTAGTAGTAAATAACGCCTCATCTTTTATAATTTGAGAAATAAGTTGAAATTGAGCCTATAAAAAAGTAGGTTATGAGAAATCCTAATTCAAAAATTTAGGATAGAAAGTGTCCCTATAAGATTTAGAAGGAATATGAGCAGAGATGATATGTGCATTGTTTGTAAGCGATGCTGAGAGACCCGGCCTAATTCACCGACTTGGGGATTGTGAGTCCATGGCGAAGTTTGGCAAGGCCTTGTTCAGCGAGAAAGGATGGAGGGTTTCATCACGAACAATCCTCTGAGATGGATTTATTCTAATTTAGGCGTTGGGATGAGCTCTCATGCAGTCTACGGTTTTCGTCAGCGCCATTTGGTGGGGATGGCGATGAGACGTAACGTAACGATATAGTAGTCTTTAACCAGGGGTCGTGCGATGCCTTCAAGGCTGATGTGGAAAGGGAATCTTGTGTTGCACACTAAGGAGATTCATCAACCTCGTGTGGAGAAGCCCATTTCCTCGGCAAATCCATGGATGAAAGTGAACACTGATGGTGCTTTTAGAGGGGCTTTGAATGGTGTTGCGGCCAGAGGAGTACTGTTGTGTGATAAGTGATAACAATGGGAAATCGTGTGGCGGTAGGTATTGCATATAATATTGGGAGGTACACTGCACCTATGCCATGGACGAATTATAATTATGAGGAGTCGATTATAGTTTGCAATTTTGCAAACTATTTGGTGGGGATGGCGATGAGACGTAACGTAACGATATAGTCTTTAACCAGGGGTCGTGCGATGCCTTCAAGGCTGATGTGGAAAGGGAATCTTGTGTTGCACACTAAGGAGATTCATCAACCTCGTGTGGAGAAGCCCATTTCCTCGGCAAATCCATGGATGAAAGTGAACACTGATGGTGCTTTTAGAGGGGCTTTGAATGGTGTTGCGGCCAGAGGAGTACTGTTGTGTGATAAGTGATAACAATGGGAAATCGTGTGGCGGTAGGTATTGCATATAATATTCGGAGGTACACTGCACCTATGCCATGGACGAATTATAATTATGAGGAGTCGATTATAGTTTGCAATTTTGCAAACTATTTGGTGGGGATGGCGATGAGACGTAACGTAACGATATAGTCTTTAACCAGGGGTCGTGCGATGCCTTCAAGGCTGATGTGGAAAGGGAATCTTGTGTTGCACACTAAGGAGATTCATCAACCTCGTGTGGAGAAGCCCATTTCCTCGGCAAATCCATGGATGAAAGTGAACACTGATGGTGCTTTTAGAGGGGCTTTGAATGGTGTTGCGGCCAGAGGAGTACTGTTGTGTGATAAGTGATAACAATGGGAAATCGTGTGGCGGTAGGTATTGCATATAATATTCGGAGGTACACTGCACCTATGGAAGAATTATGAGGAGTCTTGCAATTTTGCATATTGCTGCTTGAGAGTTGGGTGTCACCCATATTTGTGTGGAGATTGATTATGTTATTGAGGTTGACTTTGCTACCAAACGGATTTCTTTCTTTTCCGGTGCGTATTTGACATGACTTTCTTTTAAGGGTCGTGGACGTGTATAACGAGACTGATCAATTTAGTAACCCATTAACTAAGTGTGCATTTGTGTTGTTTTTTGGTTTTCAATTTCTTGTTGATGCTCCTCATAGTTTGATTTCTAATTAACCAACAAGTGATCGTCCCGTACCGCGTACGGGTTAATAAACAATTATTATATAATAATATAAATTATAAATATATTATACAATAACTAACCAACTAAATCATAAATAAACGTTTGATATTGCTTTATTTGTATTAGGTACATCATATGCATATATATATATATTAGATAGATGTAATTAAATTAATGTAAGTAAAAGAAATATTAGAGTTACTGGGATAGTGGGTCAATAATTTCTTTTTTTTTAAAAAAAAAAAAAAACTCATGTCTCTACTCAAATTTTGCCAAGTGGCGCAATTTTTTGTGAAGACATGACTTTAACTTTAACATTGTATATAGTAGATTTCTATTTCAATAAAAGCCTCGAAAATAGTAAAACATCTCTTTTTTAAGGGGAAAAAAGCTTCACCGGGTACGAGAAGAAAATAAATGTATACTAGTGTAGTAACTCGTGCATGGCACGAGAAATTCCATATTATTCGTATGAAAATTGTATATCCTTTTAATCGAGTTCGTCAAAAAATTAAGATTTTTTTTTTATAAAGACTATTTATAAAAATATATTTTATTTCATGAAGGTTATGTACGTAGCTTGACTTAATTTTTATTATCGAAAATAATCCTAATTTTATCGTAAAAATATATATTAACCTTCAATATAATATTTATTCTCAATAAAATAGCTTGTATATTTGTTGTTGAAAGGAATGATAATTTTTTAAGATTTATTTGTTAATATAATTATATAATCTATTAATAATTAAAATTAATGATAAAAATAATAATTGTGTAACAAACTAAGCCTAAAATTAGAGGTGTTGCCGGTTCATAAACCGCCGGTTCCGGTTCATGAACCGCCGGTTCAAGGTTCAACATATGCTTGAACCTAAACCTAAACCGGAAAGGGGACGGTTCAGCCGGGCCGGTTCCGATTCCGGGCCGGTTCCGGTTTTGACCGGGTTTGACCGAAAAACCGCCGGTTTTTTAGCCGGTTACGGTTCCGGTTCGACCCTGAACCAGAATAAATTTTTTAAAAATAAAAAATAAAAAATAAATTTTACTATCTTTTTTAAAATGTAATATGTTGTCTTTATATACACAAACATGAGGGTGTTTTTTCTTCTAATTTTTCAATGTCGAGAACTCTTTTATTACCGATATAAAACATTTAAAAACTCTCCACATCGAAAACTAACTAAGAGGTTGAAGTCTATATATTAAAAAAGATGAACTGACGGTTAAATTCTTCTAATTCTTCTAATGTTTGTATATATCTTTTTATATTTATTGGTGTGAACCGACGGTTTACCGGACGATTTAGGTTTCGGGTCGGTTCATCCGGTTAACCTTCATTGAAACCGCCGGTTCAAGGTTCCATAATTTCATGAACATGAACCTGAACCGATATGAAGGCGGTTTGGCCGGTCCGGTCCCGATTCCGGTCCGATTTGACCGATTCGATTAACCTTTTAACACCTCTACCTAAAATAGCTCTAATAGGGGTAAAAGGCTCACATTAAGTAAGATGGATTGAGTAGTTGGAATAATTGACTAATTAAAAAGTCTAAAAGAAAAGAAATAACGGCGGCAGCATAACCGTCGGATCTAGTGAACCGAAGCTGCTTTAAACGCACACCAAAATTGGACGACGACGACGACGAAATGAGGAACCAGTCAAAGCCCATGACCTCCCCTCTCGACGACGACCACGACCCTTCACGTCCCGGCCTATTCGGTCCAGGCCTAACCGGCGCCGGCCTCCGTAAGAAAGGGATCGGAGTTAGGCCATGGCTGATGCTTGATTCCACTGGCCAAGCTCAAGTTGTGGAGGCCGGAAAACATGCTATCATGAGACGAACCGGTCTTCCGGCTCGCGATCTCCGGATCCTTGACCCTCTCTTGTCGTATCCTTCCACTGTTCTTGGCAGAGAGCGAGCGATCGTCATCAATTTGGAGCATATCAAGGCCATCATCACTGCTCAGGAGGTTTTGCTGCTCAATTCTAGAGATCCTTCTGTTACGCCTTTTGTTGAGGAGCTTCAGAGACGCCTCCTACGTCTCCATCAGGCCTCTGAGAATCAGGTCGCTTTAATTGACTCTTTTGACTTGTTAGGGTTCACTGTTTCTTGGCATTTTAAACCTGGTAGATTGAAGTTTGGGGTATTCTTTTGTGGTGTCTAGGCAACGAAATTGTGCTTCTTGGTGGCTATGTCTGTTAGAAGTTAGTTTGTCTAGTTTAATGTTCAAGATTCATGCGATTAGCACAGATTCAAAGGAAAAGTATTCAATTTCCATTGATACTTCTTCAAACTTTGACTAGTTGATCTGCTTTCCTTCCAGTTCTTCTTTGATCTTCCTACAATCCTATTCCCTCTGCTTATTTTACTTTTTTATTAGAGGCAAAACTGGTTTATGTCTATATAATCTTTCGTCTTCTTTTATCATTCTTATTCAAACCAAATAAACATTTAGGAAGGGGTGACTGTGAACTGCATTCTAAGTATCAACAACAATAACTAGTAAGGTGGAAGGAAATAGGATTGTCTCTTGTTCCAACTTACTGCATAGTCATGTCTATAAAATTCTCTAATTGCATCCCAAAATCCAAATATCTAAAGCTTCTTGAACACCAAGTATGCTTAACTTATGCTTCATCCTTAATCCTTCATCCCCCCCCCCCAAAAAAAAAGAAAAAAAAAGAAAAATGTGTGTGTCATAATAGATGAGAATGAACAGCCCCCATTCTCATTATCCACTACTGAAACTTGTTTTTTGTTTCTGAGTTGCGATACAGGAGGTTAGAGTTGGCGAAACTAATGCTGAATGGACAAAGTTGTATGATCTAGATGAGCCACAATCTCAGGATGTCAGTCCTCCAAATGAGTCTTATGGCTTCCCTCCACGTGAGGGAGCTGACGATGAAGAAGCTAAGGGGGAGGACAAACAAGATTTTAAGAGTCCAGACGGAGTCAAGGTTCTTCCTTTTGAGTTTATTGCTCTGGAAGCTTGCCTGGAAGCTGCTTGCAGCAGTTTAGACAGTGAGGTATTATTTGTGTTTTTGCATAGTATAGAGAAAAGTGCTATACTGCTTCACACTCGCACTTAATTTTGCCTCAATACATTACATTTCTCATTTGGTTCTATGAATGTTTTCTCAATCACTATATTTGAATCAGGCAAGAACTTTGGAGCAAGAAGCTCATCCAGCCTTGGATAAACTAACTTCAAAAATTAGCACCCTGAATTTGGAACGTGTTCGCCAAATTAAAAGTCGCTTGGTTGCAATAACTGGACGTGTTCAGAAGGCAAGTGCTTGTTTATTTGTTTTCTGGCTGACCCCCTCTCTTCCTCTCCCCACCCCACCCCGCTTTTGATGCATCATGCACGTGCTGTCTCTTTAATGTTCACATTTTATATATTGCTTAATAGAGGTGGTTTCTTTTCAAATTTATTATATACTCCGTAATAAACTCTAAGGGTCAGACTAGCATGTCGTGATGAAGGAGTAGCATCCTTTCTATTTATTTTTTCCAAAAAGAGTTGTAGAATCAGTTATGCATGTGGAAGTGTCATCGTTCATATTCTCAGACATTCTTCATAGTGCACTCTTCTCACTTTGATTTTGCTCACAATGGTGATGGTTGAAGATATGACATTGGATGACATTGAATCATATTCATTCTGGATTGAACTTCCTGTCAATCCAGTCCCAAATCAGTAAAATACAATTCTTGTAATGTCCTATAATTTCTTTAAAGTGTTTTAAGTGTCTTCATTTCCTTATTTGTTTTACTAAATGATAGAGTACATGAGTTGATTGATCACATTAGCATTGTACTCCTTACAACAAGTATGATTCCAGTTGAAATGTTTTTGAAGGATTAAAACTTCCCAATCTGATTCTGTGGTCAACTTATTTAAAAAATAATTGATATATGTTTATCTCCTTCTAGATTGCCCTGCCACTATGCAATTTAAAATCCACTCATTTTACTCAACTTAATGGTGGTTTAATATGCATACAGTCAATACCCCACCTTTTATTTCAAGGTAGTTTTGTGTCCTTACACTTCTGTGCTTAATAGGTCAAGTTTCTTTTGACTCCAGGTGCGGGACGAACTGGAGCATCTTTTAGATGATGATGAAGATATGGCAGAGATGTATCTAACTGAAAAATTGGCTGAAAATCTTGAAAGCTCTTCTGTTTCTTCAGTTGATGATGATGATGATGGGGTTCCTCAATCAGAATCTGTTGGAAGGTTGCTGTCTTTTTACCCATTAGTACTTCTTTTGCTTCTTAACATTTTCTCTTTGGTTCTGAACTCTTAATCATGTGATATGTTAGGATGCCTGGTGAAATTTCACCAGAAAATGAGGCCTCAGGTCACTATGATGGTGATCCTCTCAACCCAAGTCACCTTGAAAAAGGTTTCTATGGTGCATCTAATCTAGGCCGAGAGAGCCGAGGAACACGTACAAGTACTACACGCAGTGCCATAAGCAAGCAACTTGATGTAGAGGAGCTTGAAATGCTTTTAGAGGCATACTTTGTTCAAATTGATGGTACACTGAATAAGCTGACTACGGTACGCATTTTTATGCCTCATTGAGCTATCTAAAGAATGCTTTTAGGATTCAAAGTACATTTGTCTTATGGAAGTTCGTGAGACTTTAGTCTCAATCATTTTTCTGTAGAAATTTATTGAAGTCCGATGTTTTCAAAAGGATAGATATACTTAGTTTTATTTTTACTTTATTGAAGTCCTTGTTTTCACAACGGTAAATCACAAGCATAAATACGTTGCTGCTATTTGCTAGACTTGACTAGTTTGCTTTCTAGCGCATTTACTTTCTTAGTTTCTTTTAAAGAGCTCATGGCTACCCTCATAATAATCTTGAGTGAAGCTCTAGTCATATAGTTACAAATAAAGTGTTTATGTATCTTATTTTCTTTCAAAGAACTCATGGCTACCCTCATAATAATCTTGAGGAAAAAGAAGTCCTGATTTATGAGATGAGATTTTGCCAAAGACTGTTATTCTTCTGATGTGGAGGGATTTGAACTCATGTGATGGGTACCAACATAAACACACTGGACCCTCAAGCTAACCATAATTGAGGGATTGCGAAAGAGTTGTATTCTTCCTGTACCACAAAGTTAATGATATACATGTTAGAGAAACAAAGAGTTTGATGTAATTTACCATGATGCAGCAGAGAGGACATGTGGGAGAAAGAGAGGGAAGCTATTGCTTAAGCCAAGATCTATTATAGTGAATCATGTAGAAAAAGTCGTGCAGAGGATGAGATTCATCTAACCATAATTGGCTACTTTGGTGGATTTGTTTATATCTCTCTGGCAATGCTCAATTCTGTTTTTCAGTGAACAGTATATTAACTGTGACTTGTATCTTCTCTTGACCATTTTTTGTTTGGGCCCAAGCTCCGGGAGTATGTTGACGACACCGAGGATTACATCAACATCATGCTCGATGACAAACAAAACCATCTTTTGCAAATGGGAGTTATGCTTACAACTGCTACCTTAGTGGTAAGTGCATTCGTTGTTGTGGCTGGTGTCTTTGGTATGAACATACACATTTCCCTCTTCAACGACGAAGAGATCGGGAAGCACAAATTCTGGTGGACTGTTGGCGGAGGGACAGCTGGCAGTATTTTTCTTTATATTGCTGCAATAGCTTGGTGCAAGCATAAGCGTTTGCTGGAGTGAATTAAAAAGGTAACAACAGTCATATTATCTTGGTAATGTTGAACTGTGTATTATTGCTGTAATTTGTTACACTAATTATGGTTTAAAACAGCTACCTTATGGAGTATATACTATGATGCGGTTGCTCGCCCCTTGGATGTCTTCATTGTGACTTCACCAGGTAACCTGTAACATGCACCTTTAACATGCACATAAATTGAAATGACAGTATTCAGTGATATCTGTAATTTTTGTGTTAAGCCGAATAATCGAAAAAGCGTGATAAGGTGTATTGTTACTTGGAGTCTACTATAAGCAGTATTGTGAATGTTGCTGTGTTTTCAGATATCTTGTTTATTGGTTTGTCAAATGTTTGGGTTAACTTAATAGCAAATGAATGAAGGAGAATATGCTATAACTTGCTTGCAGGGACAGTAGCATTTTTTTATGAGGCAATTTGCGTATATAAAATTCTAGGAAGTATGATTTCACAAGAAGTAACACAAACTTTTTGTTTAGGATACAAAGTATTAGGGTTTCTGTAAGTCTTCTTTTCTATGAAAGTTGAGTATTAATTAAGCAAAACATTAGATTTTGCTCACGGGAGGTAAGTTTAATTAATTAGCAAGCCTTTTAGTCTTTCACCAACCTAAAATTCTTAATTGTATGTTGAATCAAAATATCACTAAAACTGTACATAGCTTCATCTTATTTATCAACACATAAGAACAATTCTGTATAATCTTTTTGAGGAGACGGGAAAATGCGTGAATTAATTGCGTCTGTAGATACATATAGCTCTAAGTATAGTTTCAGAAAGAGTGAGTTCTGGTAAAGACTTTCTTTAGGGCTTGCAGGCTAAAAGATTTCGACTTGTTGAAGCTACGGTTTGTGGGGCCTGTTGTTTCTTCTTCTTCTTCAAGTGTTGAGTTGTCTTCTGGGTCCCAAAACTTGGCTTCTTTTCTCTTGTTCTTGATTGTAGAGAGGACGTCATATTTGTTGCATATTCCCCATACCGTCACCTTCTGCTGTCCATAGTCGACGTTCACTGAGTATATCCCTGTATTTTTTGTCATTCAGGTTAATCAATATTAAGCATCTCCTTTCTTCTTTATTTTGTTAAGCTTGGTCATTGCTTAGACTGAATTTGCCCTAGAAGCTACCCCTGCTTTTGCCTAAGTATTAGTTCAAATCAACTGACCCAAGATGATAAACTTAGTGGCAATTTTTCTAACCTATGTTGTTTAAAGCTTAAATTTAGAAATAATTTTTAGATTAATATTTGTAAGATGCTATTAACGTTTTTTTGAAGGGTTTATGCTTCCTTTAATAGGGTTTTAGTTTCTAAATCCGAATTCTTATCCTACGCTCCAAGGGTGTAGGTTAGAAAGACCAATGTAATAACTTCATGACTTTATTGGTAGTAGTATAGAGTGCTTATCTAAACTTTTTCTTCCATTTCAATCATCATAATCAAAATGGGTGCCTAAATCAAAATTAACCATAGGATAGAAGAATGCATTTTATTTGCATGGTTGATATACCTTTCAGATGGGGTAGTGCTTTCTTGACTTTCCTGTCACAGCCATAGGAATACAAAGGTACCTTCATTTCCACATATTGTGCCTCAACACTACTCTTGTAGCTCAAGGCTGGGATTATCTGTAAATCTGCCATTATGTACCCTCAACTAAAATCAACCTTCCCTTTTCTCTGTAATCTTTGTATGCCCAGAAAATATTAACCGTCTTGTCGTGGTTTGTTAATGGCTGTGCATATATATATGACTCCTTATCCTGGGAGAACTGGAGAAATGTTTTTGTTATTTAAAGGATAATACAGGAAAGAGAGGTTAAACATATGCTTTGATTCCCTTGGAATTAACATGTCACGTTCTAAATTTCTTTTCCCCTTCAGCTTTGTTTGCTAAGCCAAAAACTGGATCAAATATATACTATTAAAGTAGAAATCTAAAGCCTTCCTTTTTTGCTTTACTTTGCTTAATTGAGATTGTTGTTTATGCTTTCTCCATTAAGGAGAGGCACTTTTTGGAAGATGGAATCTTGCGATCAACACTTTTTACGTGCAGTTTTAGTAGACTTTTTTAAAAGATGAAACAAACCTTTCAAGAAAGAAATTGCACAGTTTTTAGGTCTTTTTTATTTATGAGTCACAAGAGGCGTGATGCAGAAGAGATTACTTCTTTAATGAGACTTCTTGATTGAATTGAGCAATTTTTCCATTTAAAATATGAATCAAGTTCAGCATGTCGAACCGAGTACTAGTACCAGCATTGACGAACTCAATACAACTATACCTCGAACAATAGGAGCAACATCATAGTAATAAACGAGTAATAGTACCAGCATTGAAGAACCAAACCACGGTGAAGCTAACCAAACATGAAATTGTTCGAGGCAGTTAAACAAAATATTTTTCGCTACTTTACACCATTAAGTAAAATCTACATTACATCCCAAAATGCAGTACTTGTTTCAAGGTGCTGACGATATACAAAAAATAAAGACAACCTTGTTTAAGTTATAAAGATCAAGATAGTATGCTAATATTAGAAGAGAATACAGCTATACCTCAAACATACATATTGTTACTACACTTGCTCAGAGCCTGATCTTCATGTTGTCATACATGCCGAGTTATTTGAGGAACTCTCCAATGGCAGAAGAACACAAAGAACATGATCATCAGTAATGCAATTCCAATCATGTAGAAGGGTCTGAATCCGCTGCAGAAAATGACATTGTAAAATTTCTTCTTTATTGTGTTCTTGACTGACTTCTGCTTGCTGGTTTTCATAAGTAAAGAAACTGGTTCACTTTCTTCACTACTCTCTGAGCTTGTCTCTTCTGTTACACCTGTTGGTTTCATCAAACAGATTCTCCTGTTTGCTGTTCCTTGGTTGAATTTGTTGCTGGGATTTAAAGAATTTGGCCTGGCCCGTGATCTTATCTTAATTCCACGGTCCGCCTTTTCACCAACCGTACCGGATTGCTGGAAGGGGTTTGTGGATTGTATTGTACAAGCGGGTTTTTCCTCATAGCTTGGTGTGTTAAGGAAATATTCAAGAGAAGCATCAGAGAATACGTCATCATCTGGATATGAAGGCGGATGAAACTGATGTGCATTCCCCATGGACTCATGGTTGTTGAAAACTGAAAGATGCTGAAATTGAATTGGAAAAAAAGGTGAATCAAAATGATGTGATATTTAATGAAGGATAGCAGATGTAGTAAAATAAGCTTTTTAATGCGTGGAATACGAGGAAAATATTTCAATTATAAGCTGTTGTATTATAGGCCACAATTCTAGAGAAGAAGAAGCCTTTCCAGACGTTCAACTCTCTCAATTGTTTCGTCCATGATTCATACTTGAGCATTTCAATTTAGCAACTAATTATTTGTGAAATCGTAATCATGATTAACAAGAATTATAGAGAATTTTTCTACCTGCAATTGATTTGCTTCGCCATATGAACCACCTTCTTGCTTTAGTACATTGTCCAAGGACACACCATTCATATTCTTGTAATCAAAACCTTCAATGATTGGCACCTGTGAATTCCAGTTTTCAGAGGGGTAATTCTCTGGATTGATTAGCACAGATTCAAGAAACTCGGAAATGTCATTATCACTGTCACCATTCAGTAACTGCTTTGCACCAGCCGGAATACCAAATTCAGCAGTATCAAATTGATTCATGATAGCTGGTCCTGGCTCTGGATAATATAAGTACTTCATAGCATCATCGATCTCTGAAGTTACCTGAATAGAACAAAGCACACATTAACTTAAGGTATATTCTCACACTTACAGCAAAACAATTTTGTTGTAATATTGAAGTTACAATGCTTCACTCACCTCAGGAGTGCTTATTTTATTGAATTGGCCACCATCACAATTGTTAACACTGTTGCTATGACTCTGGGCAGGCATCGAGTACTCTTGGGCAATATTGTTAACATTATTTCCTAGATTCTCTATACTCTGTACACATGATACAGGCGATTGCTGAAGAAGAGTAGTGTCTGACTGTAATCCTTCATGTGAAATCGAATTGGTTGCTGTTGGAGAACAGACAACTGCTTCAGCTTCGTCAATATTGGAACCTTCTTCATCATCAGTTTGCTTCTTGTCATCATGTTTCTTGAATAGACGACAAAGAACAAAAGGCCCCTGAATCAAAGTAGAAAAAAGGGGAAAAAACTCAACAATCCAAAGGCTGCATCATAAGAGTAGAATAAGATGCTAATCATCATCCCACAAGAAGTTCTGATCAGTAAATAAGAAAATATACAATAAAGAGAGCAGCAGAAACTCCAAAGAAACAAAGAAAATAGGCGAGTTCTTTCCCTCAAGTCTTAAGTGGAGTATTCTGAGTAGTGACTAAGAATCATATATCAAATCCAAAGGGTGATGATAATTCATATACTTTACAATCCTCAAAGGGAGGTCAGAATATAGTTCAAAAGAAAGAGCTTCATAATCCAATCCTAATTTATGACCCCTCCCACAAGAGTAAAAGGTTCCACTAACTTCATATATCTACTAGAATCGGACCCCCGCGCGTAGCGCGGGGTTATTACGGTTTTTCGTATCAAAATTGGATTGGGCTAATTATATATTTACAATCTTTTTCAGGACATATTTTATCCAATTCAGGTCAATTTAAATCTAACATGCAAATCAAGATATTAACACAAAAATAAATGAACAATAGAAGTGATAAAAATAACAAATTGATTGGTTCAATTACAAATTGACAATAACCATGAGTAACGACGAAATACAATATGCAGAAGAGTAATGACGACTTGATGGGAGAATTCAATACGAAATCCCATTCAGAGAAGTCGAAAAATCAAAAGTTGAAATTAGAAGATGAATTCAAGATGTCACATAGTAATGACGACTTAATAAAAACTTTCTAGGTCATTACCCGCGCTTTGCGCGAGCCAAACACTTTTTATTTTTGTCTATATTCATATACTTAATATATTTTTTCATATATGTATTTTTTTTAGTAAATTATAATAAAATGAATTGAATATCTCTTATATATGTACCAAAATCACATAGTCGTTTACGTTGTTCGGATTGCTCTTCATCGTCATACGGATTAAAGGTGAAGAGCGAAAAAAAAAATGGTGGAAATACTAACCAATTAAGCACATAATTATGGTTTTATTAGACATTTAATAAGTCTCAATAATCATTGGATAATGAGAAATAGAAAAAAGAAGAAAAAATTAAGTTTAAACATTAATGAGTACCAATTGCCATTACTTTCTCAAACCCATGAATTTTTATATATAGATAGATGGATAGCTAATATTGTTGATGCAACATAAACTACTCAACTACAATTCAAACAACTGAAGAAGTAATAGACTACAATAATCCACTTCACTATAATAATCATTCATACAACAGCCGAAGAAAGCAACAGAAGCTTAGTCTCATTTCAAAATCAAGTAGTTGCCCTATGGACAAGCTCTAATGTGAAGCACCTGTTCAGCAGGCTATGTTTCAAACCTCTCAGAAAGTTCCTTTTTCTTCAGACATCACACTTTCACTTATCAGGCAGAAGACACTAGATAAACTGTCTAACGACACACATTGTGTAAGTTCAAGCTCACTGAGTGTACTAACTATACCTAGCTTAAGCATCAACTGAACGCCAAAATACACACACGATGGAAAACTTCCACACCAAAAGAAATACCAAGAAGAAACAAGGATATGAAAGAAACCTGGCCAGGGTGAGTGCCATCAAGCTCGGTGAGGGTGGAACGATACTCATGAATGACCCAATGAGTTCTTTCTCCCTTAGGCGCGCGGCCCATGTAAAAAACAAGTGTTTTCTTCATCCCAATCAATCCCATTGTCCTCGACACGATTCTCCTGTCTTTTCCAGTTGCTTTCCAGTAGCCTTTTCCCGTTGCCCGATTCGACCTCTGGCCATTTGGATACTTCCGATCACGTGGACAGAAGTAAAACCATTCTCGATCAACTGTCTGTATGATTGATAAACCTGAACACAAGCAATGAAGAATTGAGCAGCTGATAGCAGTATATCTAGATCTGTAAACAGTTCAGAAACCCTAAAAGTTATTTTCATCACCAAAGCATTTCGATCAATAGCTCGACCGACAGTCGCAATATAAAAAGGGCCTCAGACTACATCACAAATTTTATCAAGATCACCAAACTTGAAAACAAAAATCACGATCAACCAAATATTACGAGTATCCAAAATACAAAATTTACCTTCCGAGTCGTCCGACAGACAAGATCATCTGGACCGAAATATATATAAAAAAAATAGAAAAGCAAAGCAAAGCAAAGAAATAACCTGGCAAATCCCAAGGCTCCACCTTGCAGACATCAACTTCTCTGATTAGACTCACATCCTTATCGTTTCCATTGATCTTAAGCCGGAGGTAGTGATCAATGAGTTCAACGTCGGTCGGCCTGAATCTGAATCCCAACGGTAGATTTTCAAAAGGCACAGCCGCCATTTCCAGTT
Source organism: Oxyria digyna (assembly GCA_029168935.1). Taxonomy (NCBI): domain Eukaryota; kingdom Viridiplantae; phylum Streptophyta; class Magnoliopsida; order Caryophyllales; family Polygonaceae; genus Oxyria; species Oxyria digyna. Next base: position 7,114,607 of record JAPVLV010000010.1, on the reverse strand, counting down.
TTCCACACAGACACAACCAAAACCGAAAAAACGCAGCTCAAACTCTGCAAATCCAAATAGCAACAACACAACAACTTCTTCTACTACTGTATGATTTTTTTTCTAGAACTTGATCGGCGGATTTTAGGTATTGTTTTGGTGGATTTGGGGCGATTGATCAGAGAAAGCGAAGAGCAGAAAGAAGCAGCAGGAGGAAGGAGACGAGATATAAAAGAGAAAGTTGAAATGGCGAGCTCGCACCTCACAATAAAAAAAGACAAATCGATGTGATAAATCTTAAATGACGAAACTGCCCTTTTTGCCTTAGCCGTGTTGCTTGGCAACCTGCTATTGGTTTGACTTCATTTCCACGTGGCTTTCATATGGTTTTGTCAAAATCACTCATTATATTTTCTTATATATTATCTTATCACCTTATTATCCATATGAGATTTTTTGTCTGAATTAAACTGTTAGTAATTACCCAGTACATTTTTTTACGTTCATGATAGTTACCGTCTTACAGAGTAGTTAGTAACACACAAAATAACATGCTGATATTTGAAAGTTCATGATAGTGGTTCAAATATTTTTCACATAAAATTTTGTTTAAAAGAAGCGAAAGTTCAGTTGATTTTCCCACTCTCATTCAACTTTATATAAATAAATATCTTGGTATGGTGTATGGACAAAAATGTTATAATCAAAATTGACAAGTAATCACTTAAAATGTCTACTTATATCAAAACTATTATATTTATTTAAAATATAAATTGATTGCAATTTGTTCATTTTTTGCTTTCCGGATGAAGGATAAAATGAGAATTTATGTGGTTGTTGATACAAGAGGGGATTATAGTTTGATAGGTGAAGGATGGCGGGGTCGAGTAGGCCCAGAAAGCATAGCACTTTCATATGAGAGAGAATTCAGGCCCAAGGTACCCGAATGTCACTTAATTGAAATTCGGGTCGGGTTATACCAGATTTATGGCTCATGTTAAAGAGGTTATCAAATTTGAGTTCTATTATTTCGGCCCAATTACATATGGAAACTAAGGGAGCAAGGAAGTGGAAAGTAAGGGAGTAAGAAAAATGCTGATTGAATTGCTAATTTAATAACTACTGAATACTCCGTAATATATAAAGGGTGTGAATCCCATAATAAACTCTCTTATAGAGATAAATAAGAATGAATCTAAGATATCCAATGGCTTAGATTAAACTAGCTACCTCCACTTGTAGTGGGGGTAGTTGTAGTGGTCCGGCGGCCTTCCGGCGACCACCCGACGACTTTCCGGCGATCACCCAGTGGTTGTCCGGTAGAGGTCCGGCGGTGGTCCGACGTGGTCCGGCGGCCTTCCGGCGACCACCCGACGACTTCCCGGCGACCACTCAGTGGTTGTCCGGCGGAGGTTCGACGACGGTCCGGCGGTGGTCCAATAATAAATGAAAAAGTTAAAGTATAAAAATAAATGAAAATTTAAGTCTAATTCAAATTGGTGAACATTTAAATATAATGTGATGAACATTCTGCTGGTGAACATGTAATTAAAATGTGATGAACATTCAGTAGAGTATATCAAAATGAACGTTTATAAACATTTTGATGAACATTTATGAACAACGTGATGAACATTTAAGCTAATTGTAATGAACTTCTGAGTAATGAACATTTTATTAAATGCTTGTGAACATTTAAGGATGTTTGATGAACATTTAAGTAAGAAATGATGAACATTTAGGTAATTTTTGATGAAGATCAAGTGTTTTTCTACTCGAAATTATATTAAAGTGATGTTTGATGAACATTTAAGTAAGAGATGATGAACATTTATCAACATTTTGATGAACATTTATAAACAACGTGATGAACATTTAAGTCGATTGTAATGAACTTTGGCTAATGAACATTTTATTAAATTTGTGTGAACATTGAAGTATGAGATGATGAACATTTAGGTGAACATTCAGTTGGTGAACTTTTAAGTATAATGTGATGAATATTCAGTAGAGTATGTACAAATGAACATTTATGAACATTGTGATGAACATTGTGATGAACATTTATGAACACTTGATCTTCATCAAAAATTGGTGAACATTTAAGTAGATTGTGATGAACATTCAGTTTGTGAACTTTTAAGTATAATGTGATGAACATTCAGTAGAGTATGTACAAATGAACATTTATGAACATTGTGATGAACATTTATGAACAACGTGATGAACATTTAGTAATAAATAATTTTGTAATATTTGTGAACAATTTTATACATCTTTGTGACAACTTTATTCTGGCGAGGCCCAAAGATGGTCCGGCGGTGGTCGGAGGTGGTTCGGTGGTGGTCGGAGGTGGTCCGGCAGTGGTCTGATGGTGGTCCGGCGGAGGTCCGACAGTGGTGACAAGGGGTGTCACGTGTCATCATATGAGCTCTTGGATCTCTCTCGATACAAGGCTCTACATTCATTCTCATTTATCATTTTAACAAGTATTTTTACATGACACTTTTCCATATATAAATACGTTGTGTAAATAACTTAATTTTTCTAATTTGTTTGTGTGGAAAAATTAGTGGAGGAATCGAGTATGGGATATTCTCCTTTATTTTGCATGATGGATTGATGGGTCAAGAAGATATTGGTTTGATCCTTAGTGACTAGTGAGTGCCCGTATTCTGGTCCACCCCTTTGGGCTAGTCAGGGCTCCATCGACATCTCACTCAACTATCTTCTATCTATCTATCTATACATATACTAAAACAGAGCGTGTTTTGACATACCGTCTTTATATTCAATTCGCCTATGTGTCGACCTTTAAGCTATGCTACATCATCCACCACATCATCCGACATTTTAATATATATCTTTGAATTAAATAAGTAAAAAAATTAAAAAGATATCTAAGAGGCTATATTACAAAAAGAAATATCGATTTTTATCTTTTATCATATTATATCTTTATCTTAAATATATATACACATCTTTATCTATTATTATGTTATCAATCTAATTAAATTGAGTTATTGATGAACTTAAACTATAAAACATAAATCTTAAACTAGAAACTATAAAGTATAATCTGTAAATTATAAACCATAAAGTAAAAACTACAATCTATAAACTAATTAATAATATAAAATATAAATATATTATTAAAATATTTATTACATGTAAGTTATTTTTAATTCTAGTGACATCGATTATTCATATCTAAAGAGTTCGGCTCATAAACAAACTTAATCAATGCTGATTATGTTCTAACAAAATATACAAAAAACTATATTTCTACCAATGATTGACTTTAATTATCTTAAAGATTTTGTCTAGCCTAGGATCAAACTACTTGTTAAGAAGTGTTGTGTACATTTCCATCTCCTACGTTGTACCAATTTATGTTTTCTTATAACATTTTTATGCAATTTAACTTGAAGATTCTCATGTTTATATTGTAAGTTTTATCAGTTATGTCTTATATTATATTCTTGTTCTTTAGAGTCTTGTTTAGTGTTGTTCGATCTTATATGCTATTATTTGAAAGTATGACTCGCACATAGGCTTTCATATTCAAGTTCCCGGGAATACGTTATATAGTCGAACACACCTTAGCTAGCTAGCCTTTGTGTAGAACTAACTTTGCTTATATAGGTGCATTTGAGAGTCTTTGTTACTTGATATAGGCTGCACACACCCTCTTTATTAAGGACATACCAAAGTAATTGTAGATTCGAAGTGTTCAATCTCAGTAACCAAATCTGATAGATCTCAAGCGCAATCGATTCAAAATAATAAAGAAAACACGAACACAAGAATTGATTACGCAATTTGGTTACCCTACATCTGCAAAGTCTCAGTGGAGAGACTGATCCCGAATAATGCACTAGATCTGAAAGGAGTTCAACAAGGTTACAAGACACCAACCAGAACAAGGAAAATGTAGCCTAATTAAGCAAGCTACAGAAGACAAGAAACTAAGGAGATTGTGTATAAAGAGGTTCGGCCCCCCTTCAAGGCAAGAATAACTTCAAGGAAGAAACTATTGAGGATCGCCAATGAAACTCTAAAGAATTCCACTGGAGGACTCAACTTCCACTGTGAGAATCACCGCGAACAAACACAACTCCAACTTTCTCTTTTTTTTCTCTGTCAGTGTGGAAACGGTGCAGAAGATTAAGTGAATGAGCTAACCCTAAAGAGTTAAGCTTATATAGCTTGTCAGAAGAGCAATGTCAGGACAAGATCAAACGCTACGTTTCACTTAATATGTAGCAGAGGACTATTGGACCACAGATAGGCCCATTACCATATTAAGCCTACAATCATTTAACAACAATCCATTACCTCAAACAAGAAGCCATCCAACCAAGTATGATCCCGAGGTTGTATCCTTGTGAGCCATGTTCAACAAGCCATGATCGAGCCAAATCTCAAGCCAGACTACCCTAGTCCTAGGTGGAGCTTGCTAGATCAATTGTTGAACCAATAGAATATGAATTACAAGACATGTAATTATGGACCACATCAAGTTGCTAGATGAGTATCCATTGCAATATCGATGTTGCATTGAAAAACACCAAATTGGACAAGGCTTCACTCCCCAATTGGTTCGTGAGTTTTGTCCTGATTTTAGATATGAGTAATATGACATGGACAATAGGTTTGCATCCCAATGGAATTTGGACAAGAAAGAACAATTCTCTTTAATTTCAATGCAAATTGTGGTAATTTGTAGTTGTATTGTTTCTCTATTTAGGCTGATTTTGACTTTTCATTTAGACTAATACAGTACTTAATTAAATTTAAATCTTGGAGCTTCCATTCTTCGAATTTAGTTTCAAAGTAAAGTGTTTTGGTGCATTTTTGTCAAAGATAATCTATTTCTTCAAATGTTCTTGTGATCATACTGGTGATTAGAAAATACTACATCTCTTTATTAAAAGGAAAAAAAAAAGAGGTTAATTTCTTGCACTTTCTAAAGTAGGCTTTTTTTAGAAAAAATTCCCGATATGGGCTCGTTTTGAAATTAATTCCCAACATAGGCACTCTTATGAGGCTCGGAAAATTTTCACGTATGAGAGACGCTGGTTTTTACCAGCGTCTCTTACACATGTATTTTTTTTTAACCCACGTCTAAGAGACGTTGGTTTTCCCAGCTTTTTTTTTAATTTTACGTGAACCAACGTCTCTTATATACATAAGTTTTTTTTTAAAAAAAATCTGCTTCGGATGACTCATACGTGAAAATTTTCCGAACCTCAAAAAAGTGCCTATGTTGGGAATTAATTTCAAAACGAGCTCATATCGGAATTTTTTTCTAAAACAAAACCTACTTTAGAAAAAAATTCCTATAAATCCTACAAACACTCATCTCATTAGTTTTCAGTTTCTACCCAAAAAACGTATTGATATATATGGCAATAGTAGCATAGGATTCTCACAATTCTAAACATGGCCATATGATCCATGGCTTTATTCACTTTTGTAACGTATAACACTCACAAGTCCCACTTACTCAATTATTTCACCCCAAATATGTTATGGAATTTTTTTTTTGAAATGAATAATATTTTAAAAATAATTTTCATTGTATATGTCTTTTAAAACAAATTTTCGAAAAAACACTTTCTCTAATTTTAGAAATTTACAAAGAAGGAGAGATGTTGTTTTAAAAAGCACACCTCGTTCACATTTTTTTAAAAAAAAATTCAGGTATAAATAGAAGCTTTCCTCATTTTTTTTTTGCATTTGAGATACATACGCGGGTTCCGGTGGCTCGTCTGGCCTCGTTCGAAATCGGAATCAAGTGAGCGACATATCTGGTTAAAGGTGAGATCGATACTGACCCCAACGAAAATGAGAAACGGGTATAAAAATTAATCACTAGAGTTTCTTATATTAATGAATAGCAGATGAGAAACAAACGCACATTATGATCGAAAGATGATAACTAATGACTGGAGACGTAATTGGCATGGCAAATTACAGATTTATTGAATTATGAAAAGCAGGTAGCCGGAGATATGGTAGATGTGTAGCACTAGCAGGGCTTGTCGCAGAAGCAACGGCGACGGAGACCGACACAGTCGCCGGAGGGGAAGCCTTCGGTCTGACAGACGGAGGCGCAGTTACTTTTTCTAATGCAGGTCCCCTTGAATTTGTGGCTCTGCGTCTGACATGTTCTTCCTTCCACCACTCCCATCTCTACTGGAAATTTAAGTGAATTAGAATCAACTGGAAATTGAAGTAGAGAAAATAATTGAACTTACCTGAGGCGGTGACAAGGAGGAGGAAGAGGAGAAGAGGGGCAAGCATACGAATGGGACGCTCCATTTTCACTCTTTCTATTCTTGCTAGCTTCCTTGCACTTGTGTTCTGCTACTGCATTGTCTTTTTATAGCCGCCGGGTTGGAATTTTATAATCATTCCGGATCATTTTATCATAAAAAAACTCCATCTTATAATCATTCCGGATCATTTTGTTTGATTCATTTGAATAACTATTTTGACAATATAAAAAATCATAATTAAAGATATTAACGATATAAAAAGTGTAAAATTAATAATAATACTTATATTATAAGAGGGAGGGAGTATAATGAAAAATAAAACTTATAACCTTTTTAGAAATTATGATACGCTCTCAACCTTTTTAGAAATTATGGTGATCGAAACAATATATATATATATATATATATATTAAAATAAAATGAAATGAAGTTCTCCCCTTCATTCTAGGTTTTTTAATCCTACGTGTCATTTTGTAGAATTTTTGAATTTTTCTTAAGCATTTTGATATTCTTAATAAATTAAATACTAAAAATTTGTGTAGTAGTTAGTTGCTATTATTTAGCTTTCTATTTATTAATAATTTAAGATTATTCAATAAGTAATTTAACTTATAAATATACATACATTTATACACTATTCACTACTTTGATAAACCAATTTTTTATGAATGATCAATATAAAAATTAAAATGTGCATATATTTGAAACATATTCTTACTTATAATTATACACTATAATTTTTTTGATCCTCAAATTTTTACACGTATATATTATTTTGAATTATATAGTTTTATATGAATAAGAAAAGAGTGTAAATCAATATATACATTTGTTAAAAATTATCTTATGATAATTTAATCAAATAAAAGGCATACAAGCTTATTTATATTTGTTGCATATTGCCTATATATAAAATTTTAAACTTAGTTATGTAGCAATATCATTTCAAAACTGTTTACATATTTTTCGAATAAAATTATATACAAAATTACTTATTAACTGATTAATGAACTAAATAAACTCGCGCATGGCGCGGGGAATAGACTAGTATATATTGACTCAAAAAATCAAAATACTAACAGTAAAAAAACCTTTATACGAGTCATATTTTTTTAATTTTTAGTGTTATTATTGGATATTACATAATAAAAAAGAATTATAATTATTATACTACCATAATAATATGGAAAAGATTTAGGTGAGAATAAATTATTAGTTTACGAATGTACGAATGAAAAATTCACGTGCACAATCTTCTGTATTCACATGCACATTCCTTTACGTTCACATGTACACCGCACATGTGTGCATGTCTTTGACAATATATGAAAAATACACGCAGATGCATGCGTGTACATATGAATGTAAAAAGTTGTGCGTGTGAATATTAAAGGTTGTGCATGCGAATGAAAAATTCGTATATTCACACCATATTAATTATTCTCACCAGATCCGAATCCTAATAATATTTTATATATGTAATGAGAAGACATTTTAATTATTGCACTGCTATAATATAATATTGCGTTATGACTGAATAGAGAGTAAGGTGAGAACTGTGAATAATGCACATAAGTATTGCTACAAGTATGTGTACATATTACAGTATTTGGTTATGAAAATCTAAATTCAAATCTATGATTTTAACGATTTTACGATTCACATTAAGGTGAGCGATCCGCGATTCTATGTATAATTTATTTACGGTAGAATCTTAATTTATCGAAATAGAATCACTAGAATCTTATATACGATTTTGATTTTGCATACGATTTTACGATTCCACACAAATGACTATTATATCATTGTCTGTAAGTATTTATTGTTAATAGTTAATTATCATTATGATTTATCTTGATAATATTAGTAGTTATCTTGTATATAATATTTATAATATTCTAAAACGTAGTTTATAAATAATACTAAGTTGTAAATATATACGCTTTTTTCCTATAACGTAGAATCGTAATTCGAATCTACGATCCGATTCTAGAGGACTCCTGTGATCCAATTCTAGAGGGCTCCTGCGATCCGATCCTAGAATCTCGATTTTAATAACATTTATGGATTATGTGATCAAAGTTGACACATATACATATAATACGTTATAAAGGTATGCACACAAATATTTGTGTCATGAAGCATGTAGGTTTATTAATATGGACGATACATAAAGTGTGTTTAGTTAAAAAATAAGAAAGGAAGGAATGATTACTCAAATAGTTAAGCACAAATATTTAAATTTGCAGTGATGTTCAAAGTCAGCATACTAATTACTTCTGATTCTAAATATGAATGTTGATCCGATCCTAAGCTTGGAGGGTCCCTATATGAATTATGAATACACCCATACTGGGCGCAGAAAATGAAATGAAAAAGTGTGATCAGAAGTCACGAGGGATGATAGATACAATTCAGAAGACACCACAGGAGCCAGCATGGACGAAGTTAGCTAGGGTATTTTTTCTTTCTTTTATTTGGAAATTAATCGAACTTTTCCTCGTCAGATCGAGTATGTGGCTTCACGAGAACCGTAACTCCATCATCCTTTGATCAAAAACTTCCGTGTCGTGTTACTCGTGGTATAGACAGAGAAGGAAAAAAATGTGGGATTTTATCCATCCTTCACGTTTTAAAGCTTATAAGTTAAGACAGTGATATATAGAGGGTTATTAAGAGAAAGTTAATTAATTGACCCATAGAGAGAGTTAATTAATTAGTTTATCGGACCCGCGCGTATAATGTTGTAAATAGGCGGTTTAGGATATCAATGTAGATAGGCAGCGGGTGACAGTGGAGATCAAGATAAAACGGAGATCTTCAGACGAAAGGAGGGTAACGATGAGCGACCTTTTTTTCTTTTCATTAATTTTAATAAAAATATGGCACGTATACGAAACAACAATTATGTATATGGCTAAATTACAACTTATCACCTCACATTCTCACCAATTCGATATAGATATATTTTGTTACACTATTTTTTTAATAAATATTAACAATTATTTAGTGTTAAAAATTTATTAATTTAGTGCATTTATTAACTAAATTTTATATTATGGAGTTGATGAATATGAAGAAATGTAGATATTAATTGTATTGGTTGCAACTAAGATAAGGTGAAAGTTTTTTTTTTATTAAAATTCATGAATGAGATGAGAAGAAATTGATGAGAAGGAATTAGTTCATGCATTGAATAGGTACATGTTGCCATAACTTTCTCAAGGCTAAAGTTTTATATGAGATATAGACTAGAACCGGACTCTCGCGCTACGCGCGAGCTAATTACGATTTTTTCTATATGGTTTAACACTTTAACGTTGTTTAATAGACGTCTCGCAGTTTGATCAGACTAATATATTCACAATCTCTTCAATTAAAGAAATGTAACCCAACAAAGTAAAATTTATAAACAACGTGAATCAATTCAATCAACATATCGACAGAGGACATGATGACTTCTTTCAGCGGATAAAAAGAAGTAATTTTAGCCTCCGTAAATAGAGGATATTAAAAATGTTGAAGTGAGGCAAACACAACTTTTTGAAGTTAAGCTCGTTCCTCTTTCATCTAATGCGTTAAAAATAGTTTAGTTTATCAAATATTTTAGTATTTCAAAATTGTCCTATTAGAAAAGTATATCCCCATAAAAAATTAAATGGTCGTTACGACGTTACCCCTTCTCGTAGTTATCTTGATGTCACCTCAGCAGTTTCAATTGCTCTTAGCTGCATCATTATAGATATATAATATATAGATAGATTAAAATATCTAATTAACCCATATTAGTTTTTAACCAAAGAAGAAGACGAAGACGAACGAGAGGAAGGAGACGAAGACGATGTGTTCTTAGTTAAATAGTTAGTGATGAAATTGGAATTTAAGAGAATAGATAATTAGGATAAAAATTTAAAATATTAGCATTAATTAGGTACAAATTGACATTACTTCATCAAACCCAACAATTTTTATATATATAATATAATATAGATAGATAGATGGGAGATAGAATGAGAGAAAGGAAAATTAGGTTTAAACATTAATTAGTCCAATTGACATTACTTTCTTAAATGATCAATTTTATTATATATAAAATATATAGATAGATTAAAAAATATCTAATTAACCCATATTGATTTTTAACCGGGGAAGAAGGGGGCGTCGGGATGAAACGAAGGAATTGGCGAACGGGGTAGAGATCAGAATGAGTTTGGAGATTGTGGTAGATGAAGGAGACGAAGAGGATGTGTTTTTAGTTGGTGATGAAATTAGCATTAAGAGAAAAGATAATTAGGGTGAAAATTTAAAATATTAACATTCAGATTAATTTTTAACCGGGGAAGGAGGGGGCGTAGGGATGAAACGAAGGGATTGACGAACGAGATAGAGACGAGAATGAGTTTGGAGATTGTGGTAGAGGAAGGAGACAAAAATGATGTGTTCTTAGTTCGTGATGAAATTAACATTTAAGGGAAGAGATAATCTAATATCTAATATCTAATCTAATTTAATCTTCTATCTAATCTATCTATCTATCTAATCTAATATAGTATAAAAATCACGGAGAGAGAAAATTAAAGACTTAGCATTAAATTCTCCACATTTTAATTGATTAATTCACACTCCTCAATACAATGTTGCTATCTTTTAATTGGTGGGTTTTATCCATAAAAACTTCACTATATGAAAATTTTATTTAAAACTTACACTTTACAAAAATTATTTTCTTTTTCATCAAAATAAAAGAAAACTTTTATCCTAACCGATTCTAACTTCGGCTTAATTTTATAAACGATGTTTAAAATCATATAACTTCAACATTTATATCTATGTCGCTTTTCGAATAAGATGTAATTATTTATAAATAAGAAAATCAATTCTTTTGTAAATTCTATTAAAAAGAGTTAATCCAAAATCATAAATAATTGAAAATATAAATAATGTAATATATAAACAACATATTCATAGCTTCACACATTTCAAATAAATATTCACCTCTATTACCTATAAATGTAAAATTTAAAAAACAATTATACACTTTAATACATAGTCTTAATATTACTTTTAAAAATAAAAAAGCATATCTTTTCTCTTCTCACACGTAGCAAAAATATGTCTACCTAAATAAAATAAAAAGAAGCTAATGAAAACATGAATACACATAAAAAAAAATAAGACCCGCGCGAAGCGCGGGAACTTTCACCCTAGTTAAGATATATATATAAAATTAGCATTTATTAGGTACAAATTGTTTTTACTTCATCAAAGCCATCAACTTTTATATATATATAGAACTAGATACGGGTCTCGCGTGGAGCGCGAGAAAATTACGGATTTTCGTATGTGATTTAATATAGTTATACATTATTTGTTAATATGTTGTTGTTGTTATCAAATTTATTAATATTTGTAAATATAAGTATTTTTTATTTCCTTATATTTATGTTTGAAGTAGTTTTAAAACATAATATTAGAATAAGTTTGCATTGTCATAAGAGAAGCTTACACATTAATTTAATTTGTGACTTAATTAAGTAGACTATAAATAAATATAACATAGGGATATAAGAAAGATATTTAAATACATGCCCAAAAGTCTAATAGGAGGTGATTAAGAAATGAGTAATGCATTAAATTGGTACCAATTTCATTCAATTTTGGCAATGGACAACCAACTTTTATATAAATAAGATTGATCAAGTGCATAGCACTCTTATAGTAGATAGTGAGGAGTCTAGCTTCTTAGCCATTAGATCAAATCAATTCAACCATTAGGATTAAAACTAATTAAGAAAAATAAAATAAATTAAAAATCACACATTCCCCCAATCCCTTGATTCACGCTTCCATACTTCTCTGTTATGGAATTTTTCTATAGCCTCTCTAATATTCTATTGATCCATTGTTCTCCATTCTCCAGATCCATTTTTTTTTCATCTACGGCATGCTCAGTCATCTTATGAACAAATTGTTCATGAACAATCCATATTGTTCATGAGCAATTCGTATTGTTCATCTGCGAACCAGTTCAGATTTGTTCATGAACAAGACAGATTGTTCATGAACAAAACGAAATGGAGTCGACCTTGAATGGAGAAGAGGTCACTTGAATAATTGGAACAATGGAACACTGGAAGACGATGAAGGCTGGAGAGTTTTGTGGGAAGACCAAAAGACGTTCTGTTAAAAGATTCTCCAAATATTAAATGGAGTCAAATCTGGGAGAAATTTTAGGAAAGGATTATATTAATTTATTTTATTACCTTTTATGAACTTGTTCAAATGAACAGTTGATTCTATAGTTAATTTAAGAGTATTTTCTACCGTAGGATTCCCCTCATCTAACGTTGTAGAGAGCTCTCTACTATTTACCGTAAGATAGCTCCTCACCAGAACCTGACTCTCTCTATATATATAAAAGATAGATAGATTGGTCTATCCAACTTCGACATATCTATCGCGAGGCGAATCGGATAGCGGATCATCTTGCTTCTATTGCTTTTAATTTTTCCATGGGTTTTCATGTTTTGAATGAACCTTTTACTAGTGTTAGCTCGTTTTTACGGGATGATGTAAGGGGTGTGGCTTTCCCTTGTTTAATTAGATATTAGTCTTTTATTTATTTTTAATAAAGCGTGCAAGAGTGTCGCCTCTCTTTGAACAACAAATATTAGTTTGTATTAAGGATTACTTGAATAACCTATAACTGTGAGAATCATAAATTTTATATTTGCCATTGTTGGATCCCAAATGTTCACGATCTCTTGATCAACACCTCGCGAGGTCATACTAGCTACGAATTCCCTTAAAGTTGATGGAGACCTTCTCGAACACAGCTGGATCAACAACTTGAGACTCCACTTCTCTTTGGATCAAACTTCACCTCTTGTCATTGTTCTTCGTGTTTTTGAGCTTCAATAGAACATGCGCAACCAAACCAGAAGGTTGGACCCTCGGATTTTTCTATGTGTCTAAAGCACGACTATAACACACTCAACTTGCGTGGCTTACAGCTATGTGCTAGTTGTACACTATGATACCCAAAAACTCCTAGGACCGAGCGTATCCCGCGTCGGACACTTCGGGACACTCGAAAACACCCGGAAACACGTCGGAAACGTCTCGTGGGGGCTCAGAAATGGTCAACGTTTCCGTTGACTTTTTAATCCGACAGGACACTCGAAAAATGGACGGAAACGCGTTTCCGGTGGAGTTTCATAATTTTTTTTAAGAAAATAAAGATATATAAAAAGAGGAATGTAGAATTTGAAACCTAATTACCGATTTTAGAGTCGTTTCCGGTGCATTAATACCATTGCTTCAAAGTTTGGCATTCAAAGTACTTGCACAACCTACTTCTTCTTCATGTTGTGAGAGAAATTGGAGTACTTATTCCTTCATTCATTCTTTGAAAAGGAATAGGCTAACTCCAAAGCGTACAGAAGACCTTGTTTTTGTTCACAACAACCTTCGACTTTTATCAAGGAGTGTGATACGAATCCGGGATGACTCGTATGCCCTCGGTAAGGATCGTGGCAGAAAGGGAAGTCGATGACGCTTCTAGAACTCTTCTAGGGTTTGATAAGTATTGAATCTTTCGATTCAATAAGAACTCGATGTCTTGAGAGTCCACTCAAGGGATGATCGAATTCAATAGGTAGGCTTGATGATAGTTCGCTATCGAGAACAACTCCGGATCCAATCAGTGGGGTTTGACGAAGAAGGTTTAAGGGAGGAGATAACTCAACTTCAATGCTTAAACTCAAATTCAACGTCTAAAACAAACAATGGAAAAAGTTCAACTTATAAAGAAGGCTGCTACTAACATAACCCTAAAGAACAGCCCAAATTCGGAATTAAAATAAACTATAAATTAAAATAAAATATCTCAAATAAAGGAAATCTCGGAAACAAATCCGATCGAGGCGGACTCCTCGTCTCCTCTAGGATCCGCGGGCGCGAACACTTCTTCCGCGACCGGGATCCGCGGGCGCGAACACTTCTTCCGCGGTCGCGGAAATTGTTCTGCTGGCTTCTTTTGCTTGGCTCATCCGCGACTGCTGCTGTTGAATTTCTCTAATGAATCTTGTCCATGGGGGACGCCAAGTCCTAGGATTCAATGGTGATGTCGTAGCTAGCTCGTCCTCTTGATATCGCTTCAGAGTGGTAAAGATTACAAAAGTTCTTGTAAAATGTGGGATGTTGGAAGTGATGAATTTGGATCAGCTGAAGAGACTGGATTTCTAGAGTTTGCACAACTTTCTCTTGATGAGCCAGAACTGGAGGAATAGTTCATACTAGAAGAAAATGATCTGTGAAATATTTATGGTTGTTGAACTTGGTTTTGTTGTTGAACTTGGTTATGTTGTTTGATATTTTATTTCCCTTAATTTGTGAGTTTTTCAGATGTTGAACTTGATTATGTTACTCAGAATTACGTATGTTGTTAAGATAATGTATTTGGCTTTATAAGGGATTTAATATCATGTGTTTAATCTTTTTTTATGAATCTTTTAGAGATATATCTATTCTAGTATTTGTTCTCTTTAAATTGATATATAATTTATGTTGCTGTTCCCTTTTCGTTAAATTTGATGTTGCCGTTTCCAAGTGTCCGAAACGTTTCCGTGTCGAAAACTTCCAGGAAACTTCCAAATTAAATTTCTTGTTTTTTATTTTTTAAAATTCTTAATAAAAAATTTAATATGTTAATACTTTTCTGGGGGAAAAAAAGATGACTTTAACAACTTTCCTAAACTCGGGTTTGATTCCGGTGAGGATGGATCCTTAGATGAGAATTGAGGATGATACACACAAACGTTATAACTCTCATGCACACACGAGTTATAACTAATGCACACACTGTGTGCATGTGTTACATATGGTGTGCATCACCAAATATTGTGTGCATGAGTTATAACGTGTGTGTGCATTAACTCTAGCGTTTTAGTGCATCATCCTCAGTCCTTATCTAACGACTCATCCTTACAAGATTTGTTCCCCCTAAACTCACGCTAAAAACTCAAAAGAGGAGAGCTTTAATATATAAGATAGATAGGTTTAATAGGTTTAACATATCAATGCAGATTAAACCTATTGGTAGTGGAAATGGATTTTTTTTTGTTAATTGATCAATTGTTTTTTAGTTATCTTGCTGGAAAATCTTTGAAAAAGGGCTTATTAACGAAGATGGTCAAATTAAATTTGTAGGGCAGTTTTGAATGCATCAAATGGGTTTCAAGCTCAAACTTTTAACCACTAAATGGTGGTCAAATGGAGAAAACCAATTCTACATTAAAGGATGTAACTCAATTCTACCAACCTAAATTTGCATCTTCTTCAGAATTTTTTTCTCAAACTAGGTTATTTCTCCGCGCTTCGCGCGAGCCAAAGACGTTTTATTTTTGTCGATATTTGTATATTTAATATATTATTTTCATATATGTATTTTTGGAGTAATTTTTAATAAAAAATAATATCTCTTATATATGTACCAAATCACACAGTCGTTGACGATGCTTGAATTGCTCTTCATCGTCATACAGATAGGAGGCGAAGAGCGAAAAAAGATGAAAATGGTAGAAATATCAACCAATTAATCACATAGTTATGATTTTATTAGACACTAGAATCGGAACCCCGCGCTTCGCGCGAGGCAATTACAACTATTCATAATTGGTTTAACTTAATTATATAGGCGTTTCGAAATCGGATTGGGGCTAATCATGTTCTCGGCCTCTAATACAGCAATGTAGCCTCAACAAAAGAGAACTCACTTTTGAATAGAGGATATAAACCATAGTAATGAAAAAGAAGTCACTTATTATGTGTGCAGTCATTGGTGGTGTCGCTGCGGTTGTGAATGTGAATTCCATAGAGTCCCGACTTCCTACCTGAAATTGTTCATCTAACATGAATATACCATATTTGTAGTAATAATCTAAAAAAAAAGAACTTCATTGATAAGGTTGGCATAATAAAAAAAACGAATTACCAAAATTTATATTTACACATA
Organism: Oxyria digyna; assembly: GCA_029168935.1. NCBI lineage: Eukaryota > Viridiplantae > Streptophyta > Magnoliopsida > Caryophyllales > Polygonaceae > Oxyria > Oxyria digyna. The sequence goes on along the minus strand of JAPVLV010000010.1, from coordinate 7,098,329 downwards.
CGTGTAGCTCATTGATTTTTTTAGAAACAGAAATGCAAATGCACTCCTAAGACCGCGTAGTGTCGAGTGAGGAAGTGTAGGAAGTTACGGTGTTTCTCTCTTATTTTCATATAAAATGGGGTGGATCATAAAAAAAAAGTACACATCTAATGTAGAGGAATATGAATAATCAACAAACGCATGGAGATATCCCAAAATATATAAGCACTTCAAGATTTGGTATAATTAAAATTAATCAGGTAGTGATACTGACAACATCTTTTGGTTGGAGTTTGAGTTCCTCATCATATAACTCTTTACATATTGTATCAATGAGTGTCTAGACTTAGTGAGAAAAGATAAGTCACAACTATGCTTTCAAACAAATGAACAGTTCTTTAGCATTTGTTTTCAAAACTATTCATTAGAATATTTTAAGAAAAATGCATAACTGAACTCCTGTCTAAGAAAATGTACTTCTATATGTTATAAATTATTATTTAAATTAAGAGTTAAGTTGAGAGTTGCGGAGGTAAACATGTTGCAAATGATTCGAGAAACTATAATGCCTTTCTTGTCAATAACGAACCCAAATCTCTCGGTGCTAATAAGTTTCAGATGTAACGTCCTTCATCTTGTTTTCATGTTCAAAGTGGCGTAACCAATCAATATTAATAAATGCATCTAAAGCTGGATTACTGTAACACATAAGAGATGGATCTATGTTACCTTGTGAAGCACGGAGGAGAAGAGTAGAGAGGCAAGCTTACAATTGGTCCATCACATACTCTTTTGCTTCTTAATGTGGTTTTCTTCTGATTTGATCTCGACGATTATACACCCTATGTTTTTAAAAATAATTACTTCAATCTATCATCCGGTTTGGGCCGTTTCTGTAATTTCTGAATGAGCGATTTTGTAATTATTGAAAAAAGTTATCAAAAACCTTCAATTTGTCATACAATTTGATCTAAGCAAGGAACATTAAAAAACTAAGCAAGAATCCCCTCCCCACTTAACTATATTATAATCTGAGTGGCCTACAATTCTATAATTGAGATATTAAAAAAAAAAAAAAATTGGATCATAATATGATGGTGATACTCAAGAGGAAAGATACATCTATCTTTATCCAATTCAAGCAAAGTACACTAAAATTAAGGAGAGTTTTTTTCATTTGACATCTCCAAATTAATGATAAGCATAGATTAAGCATCCTTAATTAAGAAATGGGGTCTTATTTGAACCCAATTTTTTTGTTCTTACACCAAATTAAAAACGCTATCACGTGGCGTTTAGCTTTTAATTTTAAAAAAATTGACTTCACACTACGGTTCTAAAAATATCGGGGTATAAAGTATTAAAGCGCTACAACGTGGTATTTTAAATTCAACTTTATAACATGAATTTCAAACTGTCTAGGGACTTTATAACCCGGAATTTTCAGAACCAATGTAAAAAGTATACCTTATAATCCAAATTTTACATAACCGTGCTGATATGAATTCAATTTTAACCTGGATTGGACTTTATAACCATGGACTTTGAGTCGGTGCAAAACTAAATTTTTACGACTACAAGTTTATTCCCCTTAAGAAACCACTCTTTAAAACAAACCCTCAGTTGTGTACGGTCGATGTAAACAATCTGCCGCCTAATTACATTTGCTTCCAAATGAAAATAATTGAAAAGTTTAACAACTAAATAATGCAAAAAACAGGGAAACAGGGAATAAGATATGAACCCAAAAATGTAAAAGTGTTTACCAAAACAACATATGGGTATGGACAATTACTCACCACCATAAAAGAATTTTGCTTTTTTTTAGAAGAAGTCCATTTATACAGAAAATTTGCAACTTTAGAATATGGCAAATCAAAAGAAAGTCAATAACACTCCCCTAATGTATCAGTAGACCCATATCAAACTGCAATCAAACAATCTTCTATATTACACCCATCTTAAAAAGGAAACATATGTCGAGACCTAAAATCAATTCTGGGTGCTTGCTAATGGGATGCACAAAAACTTCCAATTCATATTTAAGAAAAACAATAGTATAGCAATGACCACTCTCCATGTGTCCTCCATGTATCCAAGTTCTTTTTCAATTCAACTTAATTAACATTCTTGAATACCTGAAGCCTATGATTTAGGAGTACCTCCACACTGAAAACACATTCATATTCACTGCCAACGTCGTTCCAAATGGTTGTCATCTTGAGCTTTTCTACAAAATAGCCTTGTGAGCATAACAGAGACAGGTTTTCATCTTTGCGTGTGACACAACTCTTATGGAATACAATGATAACACTACAATAAATATGGAGGATTTGCACATTTAGTTAGAAATCTTGTATATCACTAATAAACACCTAAAAATCTAAAATAATAGACACTTTACAAAAAAAATTGTGGATTAAAATAACAACCTTATGTGAATGGAGGGTGTAATACATGCTTAGGTGAAATTAAATCAGATTCAACTGTAAAATAAAGTACATAACCTCAGGGGGCTCAGGGTGGGTTGTGAAAACTTACCTCAGTATATAATTCTTGCTTGCTATGTAGAAACAGACACGCTAGGATACTCTACGATTATATAGAAGGTAAGTTAAAGGAAAATTCATTCTAAAAATTAAGGATGGTTCGTAATTCACCTTAGAGCTGAATTATTGCATATTAGTTTCTATGATAATTGGAAATAAACAATTAAAAAATTGTAGATCTATGATTAATGTGAACAACATGCATACAAAAATATTTAATGGTAAGGAAAACTCATTATACTTCTTGTAAAGTAAGAATTTTTGTTTTTCAATTCACCAATGGCCTTCAGAAGAGCGATGTAATTAAAAGTTAATAAAACGAAATCAAACTAAAGGATAACAACGAATTAATTGTAATCATCTCACGTGTTTTTTTGTATGCATGGATGTCTCTTGTATTTAAGAGGTTTGAAACACTTGCTGGAACATAGCTTAAAGTAGCATACATAAGTTTATCCTAGGATAGAAAAGGCCATGTTGCTGCAGTTTTTTGACGACCAATTGTTCCTCCACAATAAATATAATGACTTTTTCGTTACAAAATAGAAAATATCCCACTTTCAATGGATGTAGCAACATAACTTCTGGAGCAATACTGACTAAGGGTCATCAAGAACCTGATAAATTCATCCCCAAATCTATTGAATTTCCACCACCTAAGCAAAACATAGTCTAATGAATGTTTTACAAATTTTTTGACTTTGCTACTGAACCATTTTCTCATCATTCAGATCACATCACTAAAACAAAGATTTATAGGAAAATCTTATATTTAGGCAATAAGATTCATCTCCCAAAACTTAGTGACTATATCCCAAAACTTAGTGACTATATAGATCATATAAAGCTATTAATGAATGATAATTGCATATATTGGTAGATAAGAATAACTCACCGCATTAGAGACCATGTCTATCGGTTTATCAGCCGGAGCTTCATATAATTGCACATCAAGATAGACTTATTAGATAACAGGAGAAAGAAATAAAGGAAAATGGAACCAGGAATCAAGAGAATTGTCTAACTTTGTTCTTAATGTTGTTATAGCAACCATCTTTAGAGGAAAACTGCAATATATCAATAACGACAAAAAGGAATCTTTTACATTTTCCGTCTGCTAAAAAAACGAATCTTGTGAAGGAATAAGAACAACTACAAACCATTGACTATGACAATAAAAATTGCATGCCAGAATGGTGGTACAACCTTTAGAGGTAGCATGATTAGCGGATAAAGTAGTTCATTGTTCCGAAACAACCAGCAGACCCCAATAATGTGGAGTAAACAAAATGATACAGATGGCTGCAAGAACTGAAATCTTCCTTTCTGCCTGCATATATAAATCCAACTACTTATAAAGTTCAAGCCCATCAATTGGTTGTCAATTTTAATTACTACTAAAATCAACATCAAATTCAAAATGAAAGAGCAGAGCACGCACCTTTAGAGTTTTTTTTTAGGATGTCATTTGACTTATACAATCTCTTTATCATGATCATCACACATGATAACATGAGTTCTAAATTTCTCCAAAGATTGAAGGATAGCCCTTTTTCACTCTCAAAACCATCTACCAACTCCCTTGGATGTATCCTGGATAAGTAATGCTCCTTGTAAGTAAGGGAAGATCAACAGTCCTATAATAACTATACATCAATAGTCAAAAAAACGTATTTCGGAGTCACCGCAAGTACAGTTGAAATTTTTTGAGACTGAATCTGATGACTCACCTCATATTGATCTTGGAGGAATTTGATGTATCCAATGACTTCTAACAACAGTGATGATGTGTCAGTCAACACAAACAATAGCTACTGATTTAAGTATAATTTGTATTTTCAGAAACATCAACAAATTAATGGAGGGAATTCAGTTATAGCTTCATAAAGTTCAAAGCATGCATTCTTTAAATTATTAAACACCAAGGCATAATACAAAGCTGCAATATGGAACTACTGAAATAGAAGAGAAAAGGTTACCAAACTCAATAAAGAGTCCACAATCTTGAAATACCCAACATCCATGTAACCCAAAGCTACAACATAATCTTGAATTCATCATCTACTCTTAAAATTGCATATCAGTTGTATACTTGATTACTTGGTATTAAGGGAAATGCAATTTACGCAGTGAACAATATGATAATCTATACACCAAAAGTAAGAAGTAATAATGGTGCCAAAAAAAAATCGAAGTGTGAATGAAAAAATCTTACTAACTCTACCCATTCATGTTACAGAGAAGTAAATCTAAATGCCTAAATGTTAAATTGAACTTGACTAAGATTGGTAGCAAGATAAGAGATTTGTGTAGGCCCAGCACAAAAACCTAATAAATTCATATATGAAAGAGCTACACATGCGATTGATTTCCATTTCTTTAGTCAATTTCATACTGATTTGCAAGATAAATCACAACAAATATTCAAGTGATTCTTCGAAAAGAATTTGAGAGCAACACAAAATGAAAAAAAACTGAAACTTGAAAACTTGTACTATTTAGTATAGATTGCTAATTTAACCATGGAATGCAGTCGACACCCTACCAATCCCCATTTATATGATAAAAAGCAATAGAAGACAATATGACTATAAAAAAGAAAGGACACAAATATGATTTCTCTCCCTAAAGACATAGACTATGAACCAACCTGATGTTATCACAACGACAGTGCACCCAACGCTGGCAGATATCATAGTAGCCCATGGGATTGATTCTGAGTCTCCGTAAACCTAAAACTTATATAATGTAAACCTAAAACTTATATACACAAAAGAAATCACTTTAATAAAACAGTGTATGATGACAACCAATGTGTTTAAGAGAGCATACATTGTTGGAGCCCAGATATGTGCGATCTCGCAATCAACACCTCGCGAGATCTGGCCTTCTAGAAATCCTTAAGTGCTGGAGACCTTCCTTACGCAAACTGGAGCAACAACTTGTAATACGCTGTCATCTGGATCAAAATATGCTATTCCCTTCTGTTCTTTATGTTCTTCAATTCCTGTTGCACCTGCACAACCAAACCAGAAGGTTGAACCCCCAGATTTGGCTCTCCGACGCTCAAGTCAGTAATGGCCACAGATAAACGAACACAATGCCTTAATAACAACAGCAGGATGAAACAACACAAAGAGAAGATAGCATTCAAAACTACGACTAAAACAATGAAACCTCGTGAGCCAACTCAATGAAACAGTAAATGATGAAACTCAACCAATCGTGACGAATCAACCCTCAAAAGCACGATGACGATACCGAGAGTCAGGATCCAGGTACCGATCATCCGACTTCCTACGAAAAGAGGTAAATCGGGAGCGAGGAGACGAGCTCGTAAACGAGTAATCGCCCTCTGTGTTTTCTCTTTCTCTCAAGTGGGAAGAAGATGCTCTCAGTCGACCGTCCCTTTCTCTCTCTTTGCCGTTAGGATTTATAATCCCGCCATGGGTCCCACACAATCCGTTATTGCTCTCTTAACCTATTGCTCCCTTAACCTATTGGGCTCCTTAATGGGCTTCCCGTTCTCGACCCATTTTCTGACCTTATGGGCTCGCGGCCTGTTGCTCACTCGCGGACCGGGTTTGCGTCATTAGAGTCGCGAGAACCGGGTCCACATTAATGATCGCGAGAACCGGGTCCAACAGCCAGCCCCCCAAGTCTTTGTATTCGCGAAGGCAAAGCTTGGGTAAGAATTGAAGCCGGGTTCTCGGAGAGCCCTATGGAGATTATTCGCTCGCGACTCCTCCTCGTTTCATCGCGCTTGTTTTTGAATTTTGAATTTTAAATTCGAAACGTTTTGCATTCCCACATTCTGACACCTTTCAACACGTGGCTTCCTTTTGGGATTTTCATTTTCTTATAAAAGGCTGCCAGACCTTTCAACACATTCTTCTCTTCCTCTTCTTTTCTCCAACCGCTCATATTCCTCTGTAAAACCCATCCTTAATAAGACTTCGAGAAATCTTCACCCGTTCAGACGATCGCCGATTTACCAATGGCTCGTAAGTTCTATCTTGAATTCGTTCTTCGTTTGTTTACTTCTATTGCTTTTACATATGATTTCGATATTTCTGTATCTCCGCTATTTACTGTGTTCTTTCGAAGCTTCTTTACTGGTTTTCATGGCGGTCGGGCGATTTCTTATCATACCTCTATCGGTCATTTGCTGGGCAGTGTCTCCTCTTCTTCTATTCGATGGGCATTTCCTTTTTCCTCAAAGGTCGTTTTAGACTATTGAAAACCCTCACTGTTCGTCAAAACCCATTCTTTTTTACCGCTCCTGGCTTCTGAGCTATTCACCATTTCTTAGGGTTTTCACCAGTAGTCTGTTTAACTTCCCCTTAGATCTTATATTTTTTGTTTTCCAGGGTTTTCTTTGTTTGTTATTCCCATGGCTCGCGAAGCTTCCTTCTAGCCTTCGCGTTTCGTGTTCTTTCCCTGGAAAACTAATTCTTGATCTTTTTCTTCTTGATCGTCCACAGGAGACTCTATTAGTCATAATGACGACGAAGTTCCGTCTACCTCGCGACCAGATGCAGATTGTGGCAATAAAAGTCCTCCTCGGGATTCTGAGGAAGTATTATTCGGTCGCGAGGACTACGAGAATTTTTACTCCTGGCGAGATGATCTTCCTCGCGTGGAAATTGAAGACATATTCAATAACCCGGCGGGTCGTGTACAGATCTTGACTCGCCGCGTCCATCATAAAAAGGTCAAGAATATCGGGAACCCATTTACGGCCCTCCCTTCTGATCTTACCCTTCGCGACCTTGAAACCATCGCGGATGCCTATCCTTTTCCAGAGGGTACAATTTTTGCCCTTCCATCTCTGGATGGGACTTCTCTTGACGAGTATGGCAGCTTCTTTCCATTGAGTATGTCGTCTCTTAAATTAGGATTTAGGCTCCCCTTCTCCAACTTTACTAAAAATCTCTTGAAAGAGCTGACCTACAGCCCAGCTCAGATGCATCCTAACTTTTGGAGGGCCTTGGTTATTTACGTGATGAGGTGTCAGGATATCGGGGTAAAACCCAATCCTTGTCATTTTTTTCTTATGTTCTCTACGCGAAGGGCTCCTGAAGAAATGGGGATGTTCACCGCCGTAAAAAATGGCAGATCGGAGTGGGATGGTCCTCCCCGTATACCGAAGTGGAAGGTTGATTGGTTTTTGGTTCGACCACCACCGGGTTCTGGGATCTCGACCAAAATATCGATGCTCGCGACTCAGCCCAAATCTGGTAACTGGACCCAGGCTAAGAAAGATGGTCTTTACCGTAATTTCCATAATTTCCCTGATCTTGTTTCGACGCGCATATTCCTGAAGTGTATTACCCACGAGGTGCTAGCCCAGCGTGGACTTAGTCTTAAGCACCATTATGGTATTTCTTGTTTATTGTTACTTATCCTTCTTTCATTGTTACGTACTCGCGATGTCATATGCTTATGGACTTTTATTATATCCTTATTTATTTTACTATTCTTTTTATCTGCAGAGACCAAATACTTTTCGCGTCTCGCGATTATGGAAGGTTCTGATGACTCTTTTGACGAGGGACCTATTGACGAGCAAATCTCCGCCTCACAGAAGAGCAAGCGCCGAAAGCAGCCGACGAACAAGAGCAAAACTTCCTCAAAGAAAAGAAAAATCTCTGCTGGCGGCATTAATATCCGCGAGTCCGTGCCTCAATCTGGGGAGACTGAAACACGCACGCCCGAGCCCCTGGATGATCAATCCCCAATTGGTTCGACAATCCCCTTAGGGGCCGGCGGGTCTCCTTCTTCGCGACGAGCAACCCCTGCCGGGAGGGCCTCAGAAATTGCCAAGGGTAAGCAGCCCATGACCTTTGAAGGTGGTCAAAATACCTCTTCTCAGGATCTGGCTGAGCTCTTTCCCGAGGAGGAGGTAGTGAGGACGTTCTTTGATCGCGATCGACCTGGTTTCCCAAACATGCCTGGATTTTTAGAGGGCATTGTTCGGGGTAAAGCAGGGCTCGCGAGACTCAGTCTGGCGGTGAGTTTCCTTTATTTTCTTCCTGAATGGTTTTCTTCCTTCTTGTTGGTAGGTGTTTTTAACTAATATATTTTGCTTATTGTAGTCGCTTCTTATTACCGAGGCATTTGGGCAATATTCCATCGCCCTTGAAGATGGCTATAAAAAGATGGAGGGGGAGTATGATGAGATGGTCGATTATGCTGGTAAAGCACGGGATGTTAAGGAGGCCGCGAAGAAAAAACTAAAGGAGGAGCAAGAGAGGAATGCTGAGCTGCAAGGGAGGAATGCTGAGCTGATGGCGAAGATAAGCGACTTGGAGCTTTCGGCCAGGACTATGAAGCGCAATCATGATACAGAGTTAGGTTTGCTTCGCCAAGAGAAAGACCAGGCTTTTGACAAGGGTCGTCGCGAAGGTGCCAAACAGTATGCTTCTAGCTATCGCGAGAAATGTCGTATTGATTTTATCAGTCTGGCTCGCGACACCCTGGTGATTACTGCACTCAAGCGTCAGCTTAGGAAGAACAAAGTGACTAACTTCTCTTTCGATCCTACGGATCTTTGTGGTCTTCCTGCCGAGATCCCTGCGTACACCTCTCCTCCTCTTGGAACCTTTGTTGACGACGATGCGAGCCTTCTTGAAGGTTGGGACGTCGAACCCTTCTTGCCTGAAGATGAGGGAGTCGTCAGAGGGATGGAGTGTCATATTCCTTTAGTCCCAGTCCCCAAGGTACCCAAGAAGGTAATTTACTCGGAGGACAGGATGAAAAAGGCGGCGGACTCCTCGACTCGCTCTTGTGCTAAATCGTCTGATGCAGGTGATGGGAACGATGTTGTGAATGTTGACAGCGAAAAAGCTGCTGCTGAAGAAAACATCGCGACGACAAAGGACGTTGGTAGCGCGGGAGGGGTTCGTGATCCAGTGCTGGCTGAAACTGACGAGTATCTGAATCTGGATCCTCTTTGACGAAGTTTAACTTCTTTTTATTTGTCGCTTGCAAACTCTTGGGTTGGTGTTGCATACAATTGTTACTTGGTTCTGTGGCTCGTGGATCGGAATGTGATCGCGAGCCTAAATATTGTTCCTTTTGGGGTCTCGTGAGGAGATCGTACAATTATTCCCTTGCGTGTCTTTACATTTATTGCTTTTGTTCTCCCAACTACTTTTCTGCTTTTAGTCTTTTTAACGCATTAAATGTGGGTTAGGTGACTTTTCTTTTATAAATGGCGTTTCCTGCCTTCTTCTTCCATTCCTTCTTTTTTCAACGAATTCTGATATGGCCAGGACACGACGAACTCGAGAGGGGTCTCTGCATGAGTCTTTTACCATTGTTATGGATTCTTCTGCTATTACTGGCAGAAGTTTGGTAATCATCTTTTACTTTGTCTTTCTCTGCTTAATTGTTTCTTAGACCCCTTTCTTCTACGTATAGCGTTTTCCAAAGGAACATTGCGATCAATACCTTAGTCATTTTGGTGGTAAGGGTCTCATCCTTTGCGCTAATTCCGAGTCTTGGGATGTGATTCTGGACAAGGTTGGGAGCTCCTACTTTCTGGGCGAAGGCTGGAGTGAGTTTGCGTATGAGAAAGATCTTTGTGAGGGAGATGAGGTGACTTTTACAAGGTGGTGTGCTTCTCCACCTGAAGTTCCCGTTCGGACCGTGGTGTATCAAGTGAAGGTCGTCGTTCCTCTCCGGGCTTAGTGTTATGCCTTTTTATTCTGCGTTTGTATGGTGATTTCTCCTCCTCTTCCCCTCCCCCCATAGTGTTCGTGAGGATGTTTACATTCTCGCGAGCCCTATGTGTTAAGAAAGGAGGGAGAATGAACGAGTTTTTATGAATAAATTAGACTGGGATTTATTAGAAAAAAACTTTGGAACTCAAAATGTAACGTGCATCTATGTGCCATCGCGATTACAAGTATGTGTCTCATTAATGGAAAAAATGTTTTTCAAAAATGAGAATACTTAATATTATAAATAGGTCACTCCCCAACATCTTTCGTCCGGAAAAATTCTTCTTTTGGTCCTATGAAAAACCCTGCGAGGTAATTGATCGCGTAAGTATAGATTATTCATATGTCATGACCTGTGATGCCATAAAGAGTGTGTTCTCACCTGACTACTGCATGCGTACGAGCCAGTAGTAGGGTTTTTCGTGCACCTGTGAGCGTCTTTGTGCTTGAGAATGTGATTTCCTATAATGAATTTGGGATCAGATTCTTTGTTCTTGTGGCAAAACAAAGTAGCTTGCGTGTTTTTCTTATCATACCTTAGCTAAGGTATTCTTGATGCCTTGGGAAATCCATGCTCACGGATAATTGGGGCTTTAGCGCTTGTTTCCTCATAAACTGCCATTTTCTGTTTCGTTCGCGATCATGCCTTACGATTGCTTGCTTCTCTAGTGCTGTAGTGTCTGTGAAAACAGATGGGAATTCATTAGTGTTTTGTATTGCATACTTCCATGCTAAGTACATAGTTTCATGATTGACTTTTTTCAGGAGTGTCACTCGCTGAGTTCCATGCCTTGGTGGGTTGTTATTCCATCAAGGTCAGGATTTCGTGGTCGAGGTGAGGAGAACGGATGTCGTTACTCACTCTCGGACGGTCACGGCTTCGTGACCTGGGTGGATGCTCATGGCCCCAGCCCAGTGCCACGGCTTCGCGACCTGGGTGGATGCTTATAGCCCCAGCCCAGCGTCACGGCTTCGCGACCTGGGTGGATGCTTATAGCCCCAGCCCAGCGTCACGGCTTCGCGACCTGGGTGGATGCTTATAGCCCCAGCCCAGCGTCACGGCTTCGCGACCTGGGTGGATGCTTATAGCCCCAGCCCAGCGTCACGGCTTCGCGACCTGGGTGGATGCTTATAGCCCCAGCCCAGCGTCACGGCTTCGCGACCTGGGTGGATGCTTATAGCCCCAGCCCAGCGTCACGGCTTCGCGACCTGGGTGGATGCTTATAGCCCCAGCCCAGCGTCACGGCTTCGCGACCTGGGTGGATGCTTATAGCCCCAGCCCAGCGTCACGGCTTCGCGACCTGGGTGGATGCTTATAGCCCCAGCCCAGCGTCACGGCTTCGCGACCTGGGTGGATGCTTATAGCCCCAGCCCAGCGTCACGGCTTCGCGACCTGGGTGGATGCTTATAGCCCCAGCCCAGCGTCACAGGATTTATATAACATTCTGAATTTCCTGAAATGTGCGCGTACCTTTTATTTTGAGATTATGTCTCCCTTTGCGGCGAAAGTATTTATTTCTCTGGTAACCCGACGATAGATTCTTGCTAATGTTTAGTATCAATCGGTTCTTTCGCCTGCATACAGCTTGTTAGAACGTCTTACACCGCGGTTGAATCGCTTTTATGAGATATTTATCTTAAGGTACGCAAACATGTTACAAAAACGTGGGAATTTATACCTGTGTGGGGGAGTAGGCTAGGCGTAATAGCGGCGCAGTCGCATCACGTTCCAGGAATTTGCAACGTGATTGCCAGAGCTATCCTTCAGTCGATAGGCCCCTGGGGCGACTTCGCGATCCACTATGTACGGCCCCTCCCAGTTCGGGTCGAGTTTTCCCCCCTCTGTCTTTCTTAGGACCAGATCTCCTTTCACGAAACCTCTCTCCTTGACATGCTTGTTATAATACTTCGCGACGCCCGCTTTGTAAGCGGCCGCCCGAATAACCGCCATTTCTTGGGTTTCCTCGCGAAGTTGGAGTTCCATCCTCATCTTCTCATCATTGGTTTCCGAGTCATAGTGAAGGAGTCGTTCGTTTGGGAACAAAATTTCTACCGGAACTACGGCCTCTACTCCATACGCAAGGGCGAAAGGACTCTCTCCTGTTGCTTTTTTCACTGTGGTTCGATTGGCCCAGAGAGTAAGTGGCAGGACTTCCGCCCATCTGCCCTTGGCGTTATCTAGCCTTTTCTTCAGATCTGTGACAATGCTTTTATTGACGGCTTCTACCTGCCCATTGCAGTGTGGATGTGCAACCGAAGCAATTTTCAGCCTAACTCCCAGATCGCTGCACCATGCCATTAACTGGGGCGAGTTGAATTGGGGGCCTCGGTCGGTTACGATCTCGCGTGGCAACCCATAGCGGCAGATAATATTTTTCCAAAGGAATTTTTTCACTATAGGTACTGTTGTCGACGCGAGTGCTTCCGCTTCAATCCATTTTGTGAAGTAGTCGACCGCGACAATGATATACTCGAGTTGACCTGGGGCCTTTGGTTTAAAAGGGCCAAGAAGATCCAATCCCCACATCGCGAAAGGGATGGGGCTTCCCATGATCTGAAGCTGGACTCCTGGTTGGTGGGAGGCAGGGGCGAAATATTGGCACGCCTGACAAGCTCGCGTCATCGCTTGAGCATCTTGTTTCATTGTGGGCCAAAAATGCCCTTGGCGCAAAGCCTTGTACACCAGGGGTCTCCACCCTGCGTGCGTCCCACACAGCCCAGCATGTAGCTCTTCGAGATAGGCTTTTGTTTCGTAGTGACCCATGCACTTCAGCTCGCAAGGGTCACCTCCTCTCTTGTAGAGCTCGCCTCTGCTGATATAGAAACGTCCAGCCTTCCTTTTTAATTGTATGAGTTCCTTTGGGTCAGATGGACCGCGACCATATCTGAGATAATCAATGAATGGGCGGCGCCAATCTTCAGACGAAGTGTTGATCGCCATCATTTCAATCTCGCGACTGATGGCGCTTTCTTCTTTCACAAAAAACAGATATTTCGGGGGTCCCCCTTTGGATACCATGAACCCTGACCTTCGCTCGCGTTCTTCTTTGGGACCTTCCCACCCGGCTCCCAGCTTCGCGAGTTCATCTGCTTTCTTGTTCAGTTCTCTTGGGATTGCCTTTATTTCGAAATGCATGAAGAGCGAGGTCAACGTCGCGACTCGTGCATGGTACTGTGGGAGGTTCCCTGTTCGTGCTTCATAAAGCCCTTGTACCTGCTTTACCACAACTTCTGAATCACAACAGCATGAAAGCACAGAGATTGAAAGGCCGATGGCTAACTCTAATCCTGCGATTAAGGCCTCATACTCAGCTTCATTGTTCGTGGGTTTGAACTTTAGTGCAATGGCGTGGCTTATCTCGTCTCCCGTAGGCGACGTGAGAATCACACCTGCGCCGCACCCCTCATCGTTTACAGCCCCGTCAGTGTGCATTATCCACATCATCTGTTCACCATACGGATTCACCACTTCCCCTTCCCTGAAACTTGTTTCGACGATGAAGTCGGCGAGTGCTTGTGCTTTGATAGCTGGCCTGGGTCGATACACTACATCGAATTCAGACATTTCGATGACCCATTTCGTGAGCCTCCCTGCAACGGTTGGTTTTGTCATGAAGCTATTCAGTGGCAAGTCTGTTAGGGTTTCAATCGGGTGTGCATGGAAATAGGGTCTTAGTTTGCGAGCAGCTGTTATCAGTGCAAGTACAGATTTCTCAACTGGGGAATACCGTGTCTCCGCGGGTAATAAAGCTCGGCTAACAAAATAGACTGGTTTTTCTGACTCGCGAACCAGGACTGCACTCACCGCTCTTGAGCTGGCCGCGAGATACAACTAGAGAGTTTCTCCCGGAACCGGGGAAGATAGGATCGGGAGCTTTGTCAGATGTTCTTTGAGGCTCGCGAATGCTTGACCACATTCTTCAGTCCACTCAAAGTTCTTTGGTTTTCTCAGAATTTCGAAGAAGGGGAGGTTTCGTTCGGCCAGCTTGGCACAGAATCTCCCCAAATAATTTACTCGGCCTACAAAACGCTGGACTTCATGGGTAGACCGCGGCGGTTCAAGATCGAGAACGGCTTTGACTTTATCGGGATTTACTTCGACACCGCGAGCACTAATCATGAAGCCTAAAAACTTTCCTTCTGTGACCCCGAACACGCATTTGTCTGGGTTTAGACTCATCCCGTACTTTCTGAGAGTCGCGAATACTTCCGCCAGGTCGCGAGCGTGATTACTCTGTTCCTTGCTTTTCACCACAATGTCGTCAACGTAGGCCTCGACTGTATCTCCTATCTGGTCACTGAAAATACGGTCTACCAGTCTCTGGAAAGTGGCCCCCGCGTTCTTAAGGCCGAAAGGCATCACCTTATAGCAGAAGGTTCCCTTGTCTGTTATGAAAGAGGTATGTTCTGAGTCAAGGGGGTTCATCATGACTTGGTTGTATCCTGAGTAAGCATCTAAAAAACTGAGTGCTTCATGTCCTGCGGTGGAGTCTACAAGCTGATCGATAGAAGGTAGCGGGTAGCTGTCCTTCGGGCAGGCTTTGTTTAAATCTGTGAAATCTACACACATCCTCCATTTACCGGTTCCCTTCTTTGCGACCATGACGACATTAGCCAACCATGCTGGGTATTGCACCGGTCTAACAAACCCAGCCTTTAGGAGTTTCGCGAGCTCTGCGGCCGCGACCTCATTCTTCGGACCTGCTTGTTTTCTCTTTCGCTGCCTTTTGGGAAGGATATCGTTGCTAATATTTAGAGAGTGAGTGATTACTGATGGGGGAATTCCCTTCAAATCTTTGGGGGACCAAGCGAAGACGTCTCGCGATTCTGACAGCAAGTTTTCAATCTCTACCATCACCATAGGGTCAAGGCTACCCCCTACTGATAACTTCTCTTCTTTATTCACAAAAGGAGTGACTTCCTGTGTTTTAAATCCGGAGAACTTTGCTCTGTCCGCACTCCCCTCAGAATCCTGATATCTAGGGGGTTCGCGAACATCTAACTCAGCTTCTTCCTCAACATTAGGCATGCCAGGGACAAAAAGTTGGTTCGCGAGCAGAGGCGTTTCTTCTCCCTTTTCAGACTTGATGTAACAAGAGATGCTTTCTTTCTCAACGCCTGTCGCGACTCCTGTTCCGGATGGTGTGGGAAACTTTACGCAGAAATGGCTCATGGATACTACGGCATCAAACTTGCACAACGTGCCTCTCCCGATGATCGCGTTATAGCTCGAGCTTGTCGGGATGATTACAAAATCAATCTTTTCTGATCTTCGTGGCCCTGTCTCATCTCCCATCACTACATCTAAACTCACCACTCCTAGAGCAGTGACTCTTTCCCCCGCGAAGCCTACTAGGGTTGTTCTTGTTGGTCTTTTCATTCGTGGGTCGACCCCTAGCTTTTCGAAGGCATCCAGATATATTATGTCGGCAGAGCTGCCCGTGTCAACCAAAATACGACTGACCAGCTTCGTGCCAATTTGTAGATGTATAACCAATGGATCACCGAAAGAGACTGCCCACTCATTGATCTCTTCGTTAGAAAAGACTAGTTGATATGGCTCTCTGGGAAGGGGTTTCGCGATGCTCATAACTGGGAGCCCGCGAGGGAGCGGTGCGTTGATCATCTTGCGTTGCTCACGTCTGTTCGGGGGTATAGGGACATGTTTCCCGGCTATGGTCCCTACATGACCGTCTGGTCGCGGGAAATCTTGGTTGTGTTGAGGTGGATGAGGATCGTTCGCGTGCTGCTGATTGCGCCCTCTTCCTCGCCCACCGTTGTTATTTCCCCCTCTGAATGGTCCTCGGCCAGGGTTTCTACCACCCCTGCCTTGATAGTTTCCCCCGCCTCTTTGATTCATGAGGACGGCTCTCTGCTCAGGCTCGTTGTTCGTCCTTGGACCACTCCGGCACTCATCTGTGTTATGAGTAGTGGAATTGTGATTGGAGCACCACATTCCATCGTGACCGCGACCTCGGCCTCCATTGCCTCGGCCGCGACCTCTATAGCCATAGTGGTCATCTCTTTGGTTCATTAAATTCTGCTCCTGAAATTGGTTCTGGTCTGTATTTTGTCTGTAGTCTTGGTACTGATTTTGATTCTGACGCTGCGTCACCAAACCTGGAGCACGTGAATCATTCTGCCCCTGCTCAAATTGCTGCCTTTTGTTCCCCCAATTCTGATTATTCTTTCTAGAATTCTGGCTCTGGTTCTGTTTGTTCTGACTTCCGCCCCCTGCGGGTGCGCTCGAGTGAGTCTCAACTTGTATTTCAACGTAAGCTCTCTCTAGCATGGCTTGATATGAAACTTCCTGCTTTCTGTACAGGTGTTTTTTGAATTCGCTCCCGTCGGCCAGTCCGTTTAAGAACGCGACCCGGGCGGTTTTATCATCAAAGTCATCAGCTTCTAGGACCATTAACGAGAATCTTTTCACATACTCTTCCAGGCTTTCGCCCACTTTTTGTTTGACCCCGACCACCTCTTGCATGGTGATCTTTCTCTTCTTCGAGGAGCCAAAATGCAACAAGAATCCCCTCTCGATATCTGCAAAGCAAGAGATACTCCCGGGCGGTTGATTTAGCATCCATGTCATGGCGGTGTCCGCGAGTGTTCCTGGGAATCCCTTGCAAAGGGTAGCCTCATCCGGACCCCTCGCGATCATAGCATACTTGTACCGAGTAAGATGCTCTTTGGGATCTCCCTTGCCAGTGTATTCCTTGACAGTCGGGAATCTAAAGTCTGGTAGTGGTGGGGCCCTGATTATATGTTCTGCAAAAGCTGTGGGGCCAAATATCGTTGAAAAGTCGAGAGGAGGGTTCTGGGACGCCTCGCGATTGTAGTAGGGGGTTCTCTGATACTCGCGTTGTTCCTGCGCAGGGTAGTATGCGCGGCCCCTTTCGTCGTAACGAACATCATGCTGAGAGTTGTGGTGTTCCTGATGACTCATTGGAGCCTGGTTCAAGTCGAACCGTCCCCGATCCACCTCGCGAGTGTCATTTCTTTCCCTCGGCCTTCTAGACACCGAGTCTCTGTCATCCGGGACAATTTCAGCTACCTCTTCTCGATTAATTTCTCTCCCGTCGCGATTGGTCTGGTCGTGGAGAGGTTCGACCCTTTGGTTAGCTGTATTTGGGACAATCGGGGCGCCTTGCGCTATCCAGGCGGCAAAAAGTTCGTTCTGCTCCCGAGGGATAGTGATAAGCTCGGGAGTTTCCTCTTCGACGCGAGGGAGTGGTGGGGGATTGAGAGTGTTTTGATTGAGGTGTGATGTGGTGGCGTTTACTGTTCCGCTTCTGCCAGTTTCAACCATGATTCTGCTCTTCGCGAGCTGACTCTTGAGATTTCAAAGGGAGCTAGCTGCGCGAGAAGGTCCCCACGGTCGGCGCCAGTGTTGGAGCCCAGATATTCGCGATCTCGCAATCAACACCTCGCGAGATCTGGCCTTCTAGAAATCCTTAAGTGCTGGAGACCTTCCTTACGCAAACTGGAGCAACAACTTGTAATACGCTGTCATCTGGATCAAAATATGCTATTCCCTTCTGTTCTTTATGTTCTTCAATTCCTGTTGCACCTGCACAACCAAACCAGAAGGTTGAACCCCCAGATTTGGCTCTCCGACGCTCAAGTCAGTAATGGCCACAGATAAACGAACACAATGCCTTAATAACAACAGCAGGATGAAACAACACAAAGAGAAGATAGCATTCAAAACTACGACTAAAACAATGAAACCTCGTGAGCCAACTCAATGAAACAGTAAATGATGAAACTCAACCAATCGTGACGAATCAACCCTCAAAAGCACGATGACGATACCGAGAGTCAGGATCCAGGTACCGATCATCCGACTTCCTACGAAAAGAGGTAAATCGGGAGCGAGGAGACGAGCTCGTAAACGAGTAATCGCCCTCTGTGTTTTCTCTTTCTCTCAAGTGGGAAGAAGATGCTCTCAGTCGACCGTCCCTTTCTCTCTCTTTGCCGTTAGGATTTATAATCCCGCCATGGGTCCCACACAATCCGTTATTGCTCTCTTAACCTATTGCTCCCTTAACCTATTGGGCTCCTTAATGGGCTTCCCGTTCTCGACCCATTTTCTGACCTTATGGGCTCGCGGCCTGTTGCTCACTCGCGGACCGGGTTTGCGTCATTAGAGTCGCGAGAACCGGGTCCACATTAATGATCGCGAGAACCGGGTCCAACATACATGATAAAAAGAAGAGACATCATATGAAATGTTACGTGATTACTGAAGTGTGGAGATATAGGCATGCAACTTGAACTGAAAAAATTGGAGTGGTAACAACCACATACTCAAAATAGCTTCCCCACAAAATGAATAACAAAGCTCTGCTTTTTAGACCCTGCAAACGAATACATGAATGAGAAAATGAACTGAATTATGAATATGCAATACCAATCAGTCATTGAATTGAATAAGCCGGATTAATAAGAAGATTGAAACATAAACATGCCCCAAATGCCATAGCCTAATCCCTAAATCGAACTCCAATACCCAACACAAATGTGCAGTAGAACTTGTATCCCAAATCTCAACCCTAATAATATGTAGAAGGATATGCCGGGAAATAGATTGTCCCTCAGATCCGAAATCAAATGTTAGGGTTTTAGCAATTTTGGAAAAACTCACCAAAAGTTTAGCTGAAGGAATGAAGTTGACAAAAGCATGTCGACGTCGATCCTTGGCAGAGGTGGTCGGAGAGCGGCGTCTCGGGGCAGCCAAGAAGTCCAGATTGGACGCAGGTGAACGAAGCCACGCCCTAGGCGGAGGAAATGCAGTGGTTCAGATGGATGAAGACTCGACCTTCTTGTAGGGGGGCGACACCCGGTCACGCGGGAGAAGCTCTAATCGACGTCGGGCATGTCTTCAGCAGTAGAACAACATTCACGACCGCCCCGCCCCGGCCAGGACAAAACGACACGGGAGCAGACGCACATCAAACGACATTCACCACCTTAAAGACTCGGGAAGAAGAAGAAGAAAGGACGCATAAGAGAGAGGAGAAAGACAGTGTGAGCAGGGATTTGTAGAAAGCGTCAACCCTAAACTCAAATAAGACCAATAAACACGACTCATTAATATCGGGCCACACTTATAAATGGGAAGAAGAAGGGCGGAGAAGAAGGGCGGAGAAGAAGAACAATAGAACTGTAATACCCCTTTTGATTGAAAATATCTATATATGGTCTATAATAGTATCTAATATATGATGTGTTATACGAGAATAAAATTATAAACGATTTTGTATATGAACTTGTGAAGGCTTAGCTTCTTGTTAATTATTATAGAAAACTAATAAATATCATAATATTAGTGTGTGAATAATTTATACTCCTTTAATTATTTTAAAAGAATTAATGTTCTTACTTAACCTAGTATATAAGGTTTTTCTCAACCTAAATCAACCCTAGCCTCCTTCTTCTCTTCTTTCTCCCCAGCCTCCTCTCTTGGTGCTGCAGAAACATACTTGTTGATTAAAGGTAAGCTCCGTAACTCGAAAATTTATGAAATTGTTAGCACTGTAAGATAACATATTGAGTAGTACTTCTGTAAATTTTCGTGATGTTTGGAGTTTTATTGAAGAAGATAAAAATCTTCAAATAGTGGTTGTTGTTTTCTGAAAAACCGAGAAGATCGTTAGATTTAGAAATTGACAAGTATTTCGTTATAGATCGGAATTAAGATTTTGATATATGGCTGAGTTCGTATTCAAGTCTATTTTCATTCTGTAAACTTTCAAAAAATTTGGGTAAACTTAAGTTGGGATTTAACATTTAAAATCGATTTAGGGTTTAAATCTCGAAACCTATTGACACTGTTTTTGTATATTGATAATATCTTTTTCATATGAAATCGGATTAAGTCGATTCTTGATTCATTAGTTTCTTAACTCATAATTCTGTCACTATGTAAATTTTGATAATTTTTAGAAATCGTTTAGTATACGTTTTGTATTTTATAATTTGGTTTGCAGATTCTGAAATTTCTGATCTTCCCTTATAACTCATTTAATAGGGTTTGTGTGTTGATTTTTGTACTTATATATATATGTGGCTTGTTTAGGCCTGATTTTTGATGAAGATGGATCTTAGTTGGATATGGGTTGCTTGAATTCGAGGTGAGTCATCCCCCGACTTACTTAGTTGCTTGCCTCAGACTGGCCCGCTTGACGATTGCGTTGATGGACTCTGACTGTAATGTTGTGTGTTTCCTTGCTTGTAATTTGGATTAAGTGCATTAATGTTTTATGTGGTTACCTTTATATGCGGCTTGTTGTGATACCTAATGTGTCGAGCTGTTGTTTGGCTTTGTATGGTAGATTAGAATTTGCCTCTGTGATTTTTGCTGTTGTGGTTGATAAGTCGATGTCGCGTGTGCTTGTAGTTGATGATCTTATTCCCTGGTGTGTGGTTTGTGGTTGCCCGTTGGAGGTGTATTTGTTGTGTTATCTTGTGCTGTTGAGGATAAAGAATTAATGTTGTTTGTGCTTGTGTTAAAGTGGTGTTATCTAACGATGTGTTGCGTTGTATGATTGATTGTATGTGGGTGAGCGTGTGAGGTGCATTGTGATTTGCTATCTTGTGTGTTTGACTAAGTGTTGATTCCGTTGTGCTTGTTAAGTATCGTTGTGAGTTTGATACGTTGATTGCGTTTATTCTTTGTCTTATGTGTTGTATGTAAATTGCATTTTAGTTTCTTGAGATATAGTTTGATTGCGGGTTCATCCCCTGAGATCCCAACTTCTAACCCAGGTTACTCTGGGGTTTTCTTTTGATTATGATGGTTACAGTAATTTAGCTTGTACGATGTGGTAGCTGCATGGAGGAGTTGGAGGTGCTCGACAGTGGTGCTAGTTTAGTGTCTAGAGTTGCGTATTTTATATTATAATTTTCGTATTGGGTTTTAGAATATCTTTGTATTATAGTCGCTTCCGCTGTAGTGATCGTTATGTTGTTGTCTTTAGCCTGATGGATTTCGAGTGAAAATCCACGGCGGTAACGCCCGAGATTCGGGGTGTTACAAGAACAATCTAATGTTTGAGTCATTAACACTATCAGGCCCGAAATTCAATTTTTATGGCCCGATACAATTTGACATTACTTCTTCAAACTCATGAATTATTATATAGATATAGATTAAAGAGTCTAAACCGTCATTACTTTGGACAATACCAACCAATTTATATATAGAGAGAGATTTAAAAATTATTAATTATATTTACTTATTATTGAATATTAACAATTTTTTAGTATTAAGAATTATTAATTTAGTGCATTCATTAGCTAAATTTGATATCATTGAGTTGAAGAATATAAAGTTTTGTAGATATTAATTGTATAACTTGAAACTAAGAGAAGATGAGAGTTTTGGATTAAATATTTATGATGAGAGGAGAAGGTTTTTGTTCATGCATTAAATAGGTATCGATTTCATTTACTTTCGGCCAAAAGCGCCCAGTTTTTTTTTATACTAGAAACGTAGCGCGGGGAAATTACAGTTTTTAATATGATTTAACGTTGTTTAATAGGCGTCCTAAAATTAGATTGGACTAATCATATTCACAACCCTTTATGATATAGAATCTAACCTCGACAAAGGAGTCTCTAATATTTGTTCTATCAAAAAGAAAAAGAAAAAAGTTTAATTAGTGATTATGTTTTTCCTGAATGTTTTATTAATCATTTTAGCAATTGACACACAACTACCTATGAATTTGTCTCTCCCTTTAAAATCATCACATTACCTAATTAGCTCGGGTGCTTTTTTTTTGCCAAACAATTAGCTCGTGTATTGGTGTTCCTATTTTATTAGGGCTTAAATCAACAGACTGAAACCCGCGTACGGGTCTTGCGTAATTATAATTTCTTAAACGTTTCATAATAGATATTGAAATGATATTATATCATATAATCAAATGAGTTTGATGATTTGTACCTCTTCTCTCAATTCACCAAATTGTTATATCATTTTGTAATATTATTGTAATATACGGGACATAAGTTTTTAAAAATATGATTTTTAATATTCTTGTAATGTAGAGGACATAAGTTTTTAAATATATGTTATTTGCGTATGCAATTTCTTCAATGCTCTATATGCTAAATTTTTGTTCAAGTCTTGTTTGCAGTATTATTACCAACTCCACAGATTTTGGTATATAAAATAAGGTAATCTATTTTGATTTATTAATAGCCAAGTTGGTGAATATATGATATATTTTTCTGTCTATAACTCATTACAATTGAATAAACTCGAGGACCAGTTATTAAATGTCATTTCCCCATTGTATACATTTTTGACGTGTTTACTAAATTATCATGCTTGTTGGAAACTGAGTGTAAATGTTTGAAAACAACATGCTAGCATATTGCAATATGTAATATTGTTTACAATTACTAAAATTAGATGCAAACGGCCTCCGATAAGGGCTCAAAGTTTGGTACTAATGACGAAAAATGTAGTTTAGGATAAGTAAAAAGTAAACACTTCAAGCACAAAGAAATTGAAAGAGGAAAAAATGCATACCATATAGTTCACAAAAGATCTCCCTCTTTGTATAAATTTAGTAATTGCAAAAGTTAAATCCTTTTACAAAGACACATGATACATGAATTGAATATAGGGAATTTAGATTCTTTGGTAAGTCGGCCCTCTAAACTCTGTAAACCTACATATTATTTGTATATATATACTCCATCTGTCCCAAAATATGAGTCTCATTGTACAAAAATATCTTGGATTAAGGCAAATGCTTTAACGTACATAAGTGCATTGGAAATGATGAATGTAAAATATTAAAATAATTCATTAACCAATGGGAGAAGAGTTTACAAATGAAAAGTACATAAGTGCATTGGAAATGATGAATGTAAAATATTAAAATAATATGAGTAAGGGTATAATTGGAAGAAGTTTATGGACAAAAATAGAAATGGGACTAACATTTCGGGACGCCCAAAAAGGAAAATGGGACTCATTACGCCTTCATGTGTAACTTTGAAAAAAGTTATTGATCTGGCGTTTTACTTTTTACTTTATTAATCTAATGATAAAGTCAATTACTGCAAAATCATACCATCCACTCCAAACCTCTGTCCACATGAGAGGTTTGTAAGGTCTGTTTAGTAAACACATAACAGTAAAAGTCGTTGCAAGTATATTAATCTGTCACAATAAGATCATTAACTATTAAAAAATTTATTTTGAAAAGAATTAAGATTGTCAACAAGAACACTGGAACTTATAACGGGATCAAGAGAGTCATCTTTCTTGCACATTAACCATGGAACACCAATATCTAATCCAACAACAATGTTAGCAGCCCATCTCATGTGATCACAACCTTCTTGTCCAAACATCTTTCTTTGCATTTTATATTTATATTCGATCTGAAAACACAAACTGATAGCACATAATTCAGTTTTTGAAATCAGAAACTCAAATTAATTTAACTAATCTTAATTACAAGAGGTCATGAAAAAAAGAGTCAATGAAAACATACAACATTGAGTGATGTTAAGGCATTGAATTTCATGTGTACAAGAGTGATTGCCATGAAATTTCTTTTTATTATTGCCTTCAAAATGCTCAAAAATTCGATCTAGTTTTGGGCGCATTCTAGTTGTGCCCAAAACTGAACCGGGTTTTAAAAAAAAGGTTTGGGGTGCCAGTTAAAATTTTCCGAGTGCGGGATTTTTCCCCACAATCATACGGTCAAATATGTGCGCGAGGGGGAGAAAAGACAAGTAGACATCATTCACTGTCATCTATGTAAGAAGAAAATTACCACAATCAAAATTGAGGTTGATCGGTGAATTTGAAAGGGAGAGTGGGGATCGAGGAATTGGGGGTTATCGGCATTGGCGGATCTAGAAAATTTCTACCGTGGGGGCTCGTATTAGAATTAAGATTATAAATTATGTTATCTTTTTCTTGAGTATTATCAATTTGATTTAAACATATTCAATATAATATTAACCCACATTTAAATTTTAAATTAATTTAATTTATATGTGGTAAAATCAATAATAAATATTCTTCTACTTTTTATTCTTGTATCAAATAAATATCTTGTACATAGAAATATCATATAAAAGTTATTCTTTTTCTCTAATATTACCGATATTTATTGGGTTTGATAGATATTAAAAATATAAAAACTCTGTATGTAAAAATTACATTTAGTTTCCTTACATTTTTAATAATCATGTTTCTCTGTTTAACACACCTCTTACTTTTCTTACCAAAATTCAAGAATAAAATAGAAAAAATCTCTATATAACTACTAAAGCAAATTACATTTCTTCAATTCTAGCTATGTCACGTGGCATACTCTTCATTCAGGCCATCCACCTGTCGTCATTTCATTGGTCATGATTTTTTATAATTTATTGTAATTTTCTCAAAAACAATTAATTAAATTTGGAAAATCGTGTGCAAAAATATTACAAAAAGATTGCTTAAGATCTTTTAGATTACAAAAAGATTTTTATGTGTTAATTTTCTAGATTTTGACCTCCCAATATCCTATTATTTTATTTTACAAATATATATTTTATTTTTATGATATGACGTATCACAAAAAGATTGATTTCTTAATAAATAAGAGAAATAATTATATTTTTGTGTTATTGTAGTGTTTTCAATTATATTTTTTTATATATGTTGAAATCAACTTATTTAAATTTGTTAAAAATTGACCCATGATAATTTGATCAAATAAGATTTTTGGTATTAAAAATTTATGTATATTCGTTGTTTATTATATTTAAAATGTAAAAAATTAATTATATATCAATATCATTTTAAGATATAAACTTATTTTCATATAAAATTTTATATTACATAATACTCCTTACTACTAATTCACTATATCGAGTTATATAAACCCGCGCATGGCGCGAGACCTAGTCTAGTTTGTGTATAAAATTAAAAGGCTAAAATGACTTACGTTATATTACATGAAAAATAAAATCAAACCAACTTCATGTAATTCTATTAATTACTTAGTAATTAATTACCGTTGTGTAAATTGAATTTTAAAAAAATATATTAAAAAGCTAACTACTTATATGATACTAAACCAGAGAAGTATAATCAGTATATCACATTTTTACTTAAAATTTAAAACAATTGAATCTCTAGTTTGGAAAATTTTAACCATTGTACAGTTTTACCACGGATCTAATGAAAGAAAAAAAAGGAGGGTGTTTAATTTTTTAGCAAAACGCTTCGTTTTGATCTTTTGGACATCTTTTTAAATTAGAAAAAATGGTTGATGTAAATTTATTTAGTGAAATCCTAAATTTATCAATGGAGGGAGCAACATTTATGAGGTACCAATTTCATTCAATTTTGGCATTGGATAGCCAATCTTTATATAGATAAGAAGATAAGATATATATATATATATATATAGATAGATATAGATGGACTTTTTTTCAAAAAAAATTCCGTTATAGGCTCGATTTGAAACACATTCCCAACATAGACACATTTTTTGGTTCGAAAAATATACACGTAGAAGAGACACTGGTTTAACAATGCCTTATACGGAGTACAAAGCTCAAGATTCTTTTTTTTTTCAAATCTTGGGAAGGGAGTCTTCTTGGGAAGACGCTGGTTTTGCATAAATCTAGCATTTTTTTTCCTTTTTTTTTTCTTCTTAAAGTGTTCTAGCAATATGTTTATATTGGTTCAACAGATCAGTCTTCTTGGGAAGAGCTTGAGTGAGTGGAAAGGGAATCATGGACAATCACCTCATCATATGTAAAAGATTCAAAAAAAATGAATCTTGGGCTTATGCAAGTTTTTTAAAAGTTTATGTGTAAGAGACGCTGGTTTTACACGTGAGAAATAAAAAAATATATACAATGTTGTCAAAACCAACGTCTCTCTAACGTGTATATTTTCCGAACCCAAAAATTGTACCTATGTTGGAAATATGTTTCAAATCGAGACTATAGCGAGAATTCAAACTTGTGAAAATTTCACTATTTATCTTATATGGATAAGATACTATCACTTATACATATACTTTTTCAAATATTAAAAAATGGACAAATATTATGAATATATATTCGTAAGATAATCAAATTCGCACGGGACATTTTATTGGAGCCAAACCACCCTTTATTTGGCCGAATTTGCGCAAAACCACCCCTTATATCACTTTTTACAACAAACCACCCAATTTTCCTATTTTTCTTACATCGAACCACCCTTCTGTCACCTCCGTTAGTTTTTCCGTTAGTGTTTGTGCAAATACCATTTTACCCCACTTTAATATAATTTTTAAGGGTAAATATGTAATTTTGGAGATTTTTTTTTTATTTATATTTTTGTTCCTTCTGAATCTTCCTCCTTCTTCAATGCTCTGTATTTTTGTTCCACTCATTTCCTTCTTACCTCATGAAATCGATGGTGTCGTTCACTTGGTGACTCCTTTATAAACTCATCCGCAAATTCCCACCTTCCTCCACCAAATCCCAACTTCATCAACTCTCTTCCATTCCAATTTCCACCATTTATCTCCCTCCAAAAATACGACTCCAAATCACAAAAAAAATGGCAAGAGCAACCTCAAAGCTAAGATCGGCTCTCAAGAAGGTCAACTCATTCGGCACCAAACTCAGCCACTCCAACTCATCCGGATCCGGATCCGGATCCACCACAGTCTACGTGGGTAAGTCCAGGAGAGAGTATCGGGTCGACCCAGATCTTCTCGACCATCCGATCATGCAGCAGCTTGTTGACAGATCCAACGGCTAAGATGAGATCTTTGGGGCATGTGAAGTGGTGTTGTTTGATCATTTTCTTTGGATGATTCAAAACTCTGATCCTGAGATTGAGTCGCTCGATGGTCTCGCTACCTTCTACGCTTATTGATCATCTTCTCTGGATGATTCAAAACTGGGTAAGGATAAAATGAAGGCAAACGATTTTATAAAACAGCGTTGGGGTGACCAAAAAATCAACGTGTTTGGATCTGAACTGTAACATCGATTTCATGAGGTAAGAAGGAAATGAGTGGAATAAAAATACCGAGCATTGGAGAAGGAAGATACAGAAGGAACAAAAATATAAGTAAAAAAATTAAAATCTCTAAAATTACATATTTACCCTTAAAAATTATATTAAAGTGAGGTAAAATGGTATTTGCACAAACCCTAACGAAAACACTAACGGAGATGACGGAAATGTGGTTCGATGTAAGAAAAATAGGAAAATTGGGTGATTTGTTACAAAAAGTGATATAAAGGGTGGTTTTGCGCAAATTCGACCAAATAAATGGCTCAAAAACCTCTTATTGTTTTTGTGTGAAAAGCTCAAAAAAAAGTTAGTGTGGTTTTTGGTTAATTTTGCCATTATCCAATTCTGAGAAGTGAGGAGTGAGGAGTGAGGAGAGCAATCCGCTAAGAGAGATGCTATCATCTTCACCCACGATCAATCTCTGCAACATAATCACTATATTCCCAATCTTCTCGGCAACATTCGAAGCAAAAGAGCCAACCAAAACAAGATTCCGTCTAAACCAATCAATTCGTTTGCGACCACGCTCACGCTCATACGCTTCGCTGAGTGCAAATTCCGAAGAAATTGGGACAAAGCCGACTGTGATCCTTGACAGTCTCAGAGTTCTGGGATGGGACAAGCTATGCGACGTCGTTTCGTCCTTCGCCGGCACTTCCTTGGGTTCCGAAGCCACCAAGGTTTGTGTTGTTCTGTTTTGTTGCATTGTCTGGATGTGATTAATGTGTTTTTTCGGTGCAGTGATTATATATTTCTAATTTCTTACTTGGAATGGTGGGGTTCGATAGGAGCAATTGTGGTCGCTTGATCAGACTTACGAGGAGAGTATGAGATTACTCAAAGAGACCAACGCGGCCGTGGAAATTTACAAGTTCAATAATGTGATTCTGGACCTTAGTGGAGTTGACTCCCTACTGGTTAGTACTAATCTAGGGTTTACTTCTTTTATTTTTCTGTTTGGGGATTACTTCGGCTACAAGATTGTGATTTGTTGTTTAAAGTAACAGGGGGCAGCATTTAGGATTTTGAATTGCTTGGTTAGTTTGGCTTATGCATTTTTTCTCTTAAAATGAATTATCCTAGTTTGTATATGACAAAGCTTCAGTATCAAATTGTTGGTGATGCTACTTTGTTGTTCTTGCAATTGTTAGGTTAGAGTTAGTTATCCGATTCATTAGATTAAGTTGTGATAGATACCACTTAAGGCTGGATTAACCTCAAGGTAGACCACTTATTTGCACCAGGAATTGAGTAGCAAATTCTCCTACAGACTCTTTTCAATTGATTAATAATAAGCTGAGTCCAAACAGATGCTAGACGCGACTTAAATAAGCTAACGATCATCCTAAACTAACCACTACCCCAGTAAGAAGACCCACCAAGTGTTGGAAATGGATTATAAGATAATAACAGAAAATACTATTGACAGTTAACAAGAAATTGACTGACTCTCAAATAGCTGTAATTTAGGAGATTAATTTTACTCTAAACTGATTGCTAGAATGCTGGGTCGATCAAGATGCACCGTGGGAATTTCGTAAAGTGAAAGTCTTCTTTATTTGAGGGTTAAAATGTAGTTATGTACTTGCACTTTTCAATTTATTTTGCATTGAAGATATAAGATTATTCTTTTATTATTATCTTCTTTGATGAACAATGGGCTTTCTATTTTCTGGCTGCTGCTCCATTACTAATAAAGTAGACAGAAAGTTTGTCTATTTACTGTGGATTGATGGAGAAGTGTCATGTTCCAGGTCAGATCTGCTATTCAAAATGCTCAAAGGGGGTTTCCCATGAATGGAAAGGAAGCAATTTCTATTGCAAGCATGCTCCAGTTTGCTGATACACTACAGGTCTCTCTTAAAGCCGGAATTAAAGAAAATTCTAACATGCACACCCGTTTCATGCCCTTGATTGAAATGGTAACCATGATACTGCAACCTTGGGCAATCCCTAGCTGTCTTTCTACATTTCACATCATGTATGGCATTGACATTTGTGTTTGGTTTTCATCTTCTGTGTGTTTGTCCTTCGGAATGTTTTCATAGATTTCAGCTTGGAGCATTAACAGGTCACTTATCAAGTTAATAGTGCAAGTCGTTGATGAAGATGGAACGGTTAAAGACTCAGCGGTTTGTTATTTTTTGATTCCAGTGTTTGTATCATCTAATTAAGCAGTAGAGTTGTATTTGTTTTGAGTGAAATTATAAAAAAGATTGTGAACTAATCATAAGAAAATCAGTATTTTTTTTACTTCTTTTGTATTGGATGTTCCAATTATTAGAGAAGTCAAAACATAAAATCAGTTTGATACAGCTACATATGATACTCTTCTTAGCCTGTTTAATCTACAATGGCACTCCATCCTTATCTCTTTTCTTGTCATGGTTTGCTCATACTCATGTTATTATGCTATTTTTAATTTTAGATTCCAAAACTTAAACAAGCAAGGCGGCGTGTGCAAGAGCTTGAAAAAAAGGTGAGGGGTTATTCTGAACTCGACTTCCTTCTTCCTCTTATTCTGTTTGAGTAACTACTGTCCAAATTTGCGCTTAGTATCTCCATTATGACTTATATGAGGGTAAAGCACTCCATCATAAGTTCTAAAGGTGCTTCATTATATTTGCTTGAAGTTGAGTCCTCAAGCTAAGGGTGAAGAGATCTTACTGATCCATCTCGTCTCTTGTGGCTATCCTTCTACTTCCTTAATCATTTATCAATTCCTGTATTTTTTTTCCTGTAGATGGGTCTCTATCCTTTCATTTTCCAAATTGGCCAACATTAATAATTGGTGAGGTCTAACCTGATTGAGTTGAAGTATTTGTATTCTGAGCAAAAGAAGATTCTAATTTTGCCCTATACAATTCTCTTTGCTTCTATGCTCTATTTTTTTTTCTTCTGTGATACCAATTTTCTTAGCTTGCATCGATTGTATATTAACTATTTTCTCTCTCTATGATATGTCTTTATAAGTAACTAAAATATAAATGCTAAGGAAATTATTGATAGGGGTAACTACTAACTAGGTGTCTACCGAGGCTAATTAAGGTTTATATAATTTGACTGAGATGGTAATGGTGGTGAAGGAACTTGGTTTGGATGTCTTTGTTTTTTGGTTTGCAAGAAGATCTCTGGTGGGTGTTAGGAGCTTAGAAGGTGGTATTTTTTGGTGTTGTAGTTGGAGAAATGAGTTAGACATGTTGTCAGTGGGGAGGGGCCAGAAGGACTGAAGGTTGAGAAAGGTGCGAAGAGAAAGTGATGAGGTTAATTGATGAATCAACACCCAACAGTAAGGGCGAGCTGCTGGTATTGTCTGAGTAACATTAAAAATTAGCTTATTTAGTTACAGCTGTTCAATCTTCGCACGTAAGTAGAAGTAAAACCTGCAAGTATAAACTCTGTCAGCAAATTTCTTTTCTCTGCTACATTGCAATAATGAAAAAGTCAGACTTTGGTTGGGTGTCGAGGACTATACTGCACAATTTCTATCAGAAAATATCTTTTGTTATCAGTGGTTTGTGTGCCAGCCTTATCTATTATTGACTCCCCCATCAACCTGCTTGATTCTCTTTTATTTTTTAACATTTTTTTTGCAGCTGTACCAGTTAATAAACAACCTAGTCGATACTCAACTAAAGACAACACCTGCAGGAGGATGGGTATATTGTAGGCCTATCTGTAAAAGATTTTAAATTGCCTTTTTATGCAAGTCTTCTTTCTGTTTGTTGAGCTAAATGACTATAATTCAGGAGGTCAGCAACATTGACGGAAGGTGGTGCATAAGATCAGGGACTGATGATTTAACAGGCTTCAGTGGACTACTACTGTCCAGGTATTGCATATTACCTTGTTGTTCTGCAAAGGACATTAATCAGATGGTTGTGCAGACGCTTTCTCTTAAAAAATTAAAGACTTGCTGAAACACAAGAATTCACCAGTTACTACAGTTGAAAAGGAAGCTTAAGTGTTTTCTGTTTACATCTTTTTATATTTTCATATATCTTTTTGGTGAAATTGAAGTACTTGGATAAGATTCGCTTGTGTGTCCCAGTGTAGGCATGCTAGCAACTGAGTTTTTGTAAGCTTCTATTGATGTGATGTGAGCTTGGCAATACAATTTAAAACTCATTTTCTGGAATTATCATGATCCTGGAAGCTAGCTGCTTTTAATTTAACATGAATTGCTATCGTTGATCTTGGTGTTGTTGCTTCATATATTATATAAAAAAAGTCACTCGGTTTTACTGGAAAATGGTTTAAACATCTTTCCCTATGTAAACAAAATTGGTTTTACTAGAAAAATATTTGGATACATTTGTTTTGTTCAGTTTATATATAAACATGATGCACACCCTGGATATTCGACAATTTATGCCATTCAGTTGAGGCTTGTCTTGATAGTTATGATTATGGAAGCTTGACTTGTATATACAAATATGCAATGTAACAATCACTCTATGCTGCATGAAAAGTATCCTCGAGGGTGGACTGGGTGGACGATAACGATACTAGTATCCCTGTAATAACGCATCCTTACTGTCTTGGTGTTAATGTTGTATAATATGGAGCTGTTTGTAAATATATCTTTTTCGGTACTCTTTTTGTCTGCTTGTAGTGGATCTCATGTGGGGAACATCATAGAGCCTATATCTTCAGTTCCATTAAATGACGAGTTGCAACAAGCAATGACTATGGTAGCACAAGCAGAAGCGGAAGTGCTTTTTGAGTTGACAACAAAGGTTGACTGAAGTTAATAGTCAATATTGTTCCTTGTCTAGTTGTATACTAAACATGTTTTGATACATTTCTGTGCAGATAAAAATGGAGCTTGAGGACTTGCAAAGTTTGTTGAAGGATATAATTCAACTAGATGTTGTGAGTTATGCTCAGCTACCTTTTATTATTAATGAATAGTTAGATGCTGCTTTGGCTAGAAGTGTGAGCAACAAATACAAGTAGTTTTCAGGGTTGCAGTTCTTCTCTATGCTTGTTTATTTTCTATATTGCTCGATATATATTCTGGAGATTCTTTCAAATCATATTTTTAATAGCAGTTATTATGTTTATTTTTATTATGTAATTCACGACGGTCCTTCCTAATGCATTATGCATCCTTCCGTAGCTGCCACCAACATCGGAGAGGAATCAGAGGATACAAATTATTTATTTACATGTGCTAAGTGATGTGATCTTAGTGTGAAACATCTTTTGTAGTCTTACATTTCCTCTCTTTATAATAATAGGTCATTGCACGAGCATCGTACAGCCTCTCATTTGGGGGAGTGTCTCCAGAGTTGATACCTGCGGATGGCATAATTAGCTCTTTATCTGAAGAAGCTCAAGCCTCTGTGTACTCGTACAAAGCTCAGAAAGAATGGAACTTATATCTCCCCAAAGCTTACCACCCTTTACTACTACAGCAATATCGACAGAAATTGAAGAGGGCTAGAGAAGATGTTGCTAATGCTAGAGCTGTAAGATGAATGGGATAATCTGTTCATTTTTCTTTTCTTTTGTTTGATTTAGTTAGAAGTTTGAAAGATAAGTTCACATTTTAATTTTAATATATTTCTTGTTTTAGCATTATTTTGTGCTTTACAGTATCTTTCTTAACCTCTTAAAAAGTCTCTCCTATCATTGCCTCATCACTGTATTTCTGTTTCTTACAATTTGACTATGTATCATATGTAACTGTTCTTTTCCTTTTTAGGATATTAGGAGGAGAAGGTCACATGAAGAGACTATCCGTCAAAAAGAAGCAACAAAGATAGATCTTCCCATGTTACAATCAAAGGTATTCATGTTTTTGCAGCAGCTTAGTCATAATTACACATTGTTTTTGAGTATCAGAGTTTCTTATGCTCAGGTAACTGAATTGGAGGAAGCTCAACCAGTGCCAGTTGATTTTTTCATTGATAAGAGAACAAGAGTTATACTTATAACTGGCCCTAACGCTGGTGGCAAAACTATATGCCTAAAAACAGTTGGATTAGCTTCCATGATGGCAAAATCAGGTTGAGCTAACATATACTTACGCTCTTAAAATGAACCTTTTGTCCCAAATCATGATGCTTAGCGGCACTTTACTGGTCTATTAAATAATTTATGGGGTTTCCTTCCTATCATTTCACATGAAATAACGACAAAAAACCAGATATTCCGACCAAAAAAGACCATATAAATTATTTTCTTTGTTTTTCTTGTTGAGTCAATAACATAATGCTCCTGTTCTCTATTCCAGCTGAATATTCCTCCTTTTCACGTATTACTCAATCTTTCATGTTCCTTGTGATAAACTAGATGATATATGACTTGGATTATAATGTTCTTATTGGCAAGTGATAACTCTTTTCTTTCTTCTGAAAGTAACTACTCAGTTCTTATGGGACAAATATGTAGACTAATTTTATATATTTGTTTTGGGTTCTAAGGGCTTATAAAAAAGAAATCTATATGAGGAACTTTAATATGCTTTCTAGAGGCAAGATAAATGTAAGGGACACCAGGTCCATGATCTTACAAGGAATTCAGATTGGAATTCTAAAGTTACTTCTTTCTCTGAAATCCACTGTTTTGTACTACTAATGATATATTCACCTCCTTGCACTTCTATGTGTTGAAAATTTTCGCTGCTTAAAAAATTGAATGTCCAGAATGTCTAATAAATGCTGTCTAGTGCTCCCAATTGATGGTATCTAATTGATTATCTTAATGATCCACTTCAACAACTTTCTAACAGCATCTCACTATCTCTCAGGCTTATACGTTTTGTGTTCAGAGTCTGTGCGGATCCCTTGGTTTGATTCTGTTTTTGCTGATATTGGCGATACACAGTCATTGTCTCAGTCTCTGTCTACCTTTTCTGGCCACCTTAAAAAAATTAGTGTGAGTTGGGCGAATTATTTACTTCCATAGTATTTTGGTACACCTGCTATTTTGTTGTGGTATGATGTTTGAGCAATATAGAATACTCTGAAGTTGCATTCAATTTATTCTGTGCTGCCATGAGCCTGGACCTTTACTTAATTCAAGTTATTTTTCTTAGTCTTCAGTGCCAAGTTATATGAGATGGTTACATCTTCAGTTAAACTTCAAACTGAAATGCAAGATAAATTAGATCTTAAGCTACCTTACTTGTTTTAAAACCTTTCACAAGTTAAAAGAAAGAGGTAGCTAAAGCTGTAGTTGCGGATCAAATGCTTATTTTAATATTATTGGACATTAAACCTTGGTGGCAAAGTCAAAATCCTAGCAACTCTTTTTTCTACTGGAAATCGTGCAGCGGTAGCTTATGACAGACATACAGTTGGTTGTTAGTGCTCATATGCAGTGAAGTCCACAGTTAAAAGAATTTTAATGTTCACAATTGACTTTCTCACAGCATTGACTCCATAACAGGTGCAATATTTTTGTGTTTAAGTTTGTTTTTACCTCTTTATGCCTGGATGTCTGTAGGGTGGTGAGGGAGGGGTAGGCGAAGGTATAAAATTGCATGTGAGCTACGTACTCGGTGGAAGCAATCTATTATGGATCTTACACCACAGTTGACATATATAAGCATTTCTCAGCAATTGCTTTTTGGAACTTTGTTAAGGGGCTGAAATTAATTCTAAGATGCCTGTCTATTTCATGCTATCGGTTATTTCCCTGTCCATCATGAGTCCCTGTTTCTTGTTCCTTTTGATCATGTACTATGTTGATGTTGAAATGCTCTACTATTTGTATACAGGACATCCGAGCAAGATCCTCCAGCCAATCGTTGGTGCTCTTGGATGAAGTATGTTTCAAATATCCATGTCTGTAAGATATTATATCTCCATGATATTGCACTGCTTCTGTAGTCAGTATACTTTCGTGGCTAGTTTGATGTTTTGTTTTCAGGTGGTTTATGCTCTTTTATTTAATGTTAACCTTTAATCCAGTTTGTAAAAAAAAAGCTTTTCAAGGAAGCTGATTTACATAATATTTTGATACATTACCATATTCAGTAACAAATATTTTCATTATAACTTTTGGGTTTCAGGTGTTTTTTTTGAGCTTGTTTTTTTTGGGTTTGGATTGGATTTACCAGGAAGCTGAACTTGATTTGGCTTCAGACATCTACTTTGTTTGCTAACCTCTTTTTCTATCCATTATCCTAGCCTTTGTGAAGTTAGTAGCAGGCCAAGTTGTTTTTCCCAATCCTAATTAGTGATTATGTCTATTAAAAAAGTATTTGTTTCTTATTCTTGTACTGTAGCTAACATTTCTTGTATTTCAGATTGGTGCTGGAACTAACCCTTTAGAAGGGGCAGCACTTGGCATGTCTGTATTGGAATCTTTCGCTGAAGCTGGGGCCTTATTAACAATAGCCACAACACATCATGGTGAACTCAAAACCCTTAAATATAGGTATTATAATGTGTATTTGTTCATGTGAGATACATGTAATTTACATATTGTTTTGCTCTAACATCCATTCATAACCAACTCAACTGCGCCAAACCCCCAAAAAGGAAGAAGAAAGAGAGTTCTGCATCAGTATAAACATGAAAATGGTAAGTAATTGATTTCTTTTTCTCTCATTTCTTCAGCAATCTTGCCTTTGAAAACGCATGCATGGAGTTTGATGAAGTGAATTTGAAGCCAACTTACAAGATCCTTTGGGGAGTTCCAGGTCATTTCTTAAAACTTTCAACTATTTCTCAAAACTTTGAATATCTGGGGTTTGTAGTTTTTGACTTTTCGTGTGTGGTGGATTGTAACTTCTTACACTAAGTCACTTCAATTTGAAAATTCTACGTGTCACTTAAATCTTTGTTTGAGAAGCGTAATTTCATTTGAGTTTTAGAGGCTTTATACTACTTTTATAGGGATGCAACCACAACAGTAGAGATAGTACTATAGAAGCCAAATTTTGTTGACAGTGAAATAATGTCAGTTATAATTACTGAAGGTGCTTTAGTCGCGAAAGCCAAGAGTTGCTGCTTAACATGTAGAAGGTCCAAGTGGGTAGCGTCATATAGAAAAAATGAACTATCATTATAATAGTATGCTGGTGACAGGATAAGTTATTTTTGGGGAAGGTACAAATTATTGGGATACCTTAGGGTCTATCCATCAAATGACACTTCAAAAAGTTCATTTTCATGGCCTGCATTTTGCGTAACACCTTAACCTGAATCTGTGATGTCAATTTCAGGACGTTCAAATGCAATCAACATAGCAGAAAGGTTGGGCCTTCCTGAGAAAATCATAAATAGGGCCCGTGAGCTATATGGAACAACTAGCTCAGAAATAGATGAGGTTAGAGGTTGGATATGCCCCATTATGAAGCCATGGAAAATAAGGAGTTGGAATCTCATGCTTGGAACTTTTTTCACTGCATTTAAAGCAAACCTTTGCTGGTTTTAACCATTTTATGCACTAAAAAATCCATAATGAAAGGAACGTATGTTGTTATGGACTATTGGCTGAATTCTGGGAAGTGAGAAACAATAGAGATAAAGGCTTCTCTGTGTAAGTGTTGATTTTCTATATTCCTATTTTTAATCACGGAATTGTTACTCTGCAGGTTATAGCTGACATGGAGAAGTTCAAGTTAGGTACTGAAGAAAAAGTACGTGAAGCAGGACACTATCTGAAGTAAGAATGATGAAATTAAGTTGAATCTAGATTGTAGTTTTGAAGTATATGTTTTGACATCAATGATTTGGTGTTTATGTTTCAAGGGTGTCAAAAAATCTTCACCAGAAGCTACTTCTAACTCAAAGGAAGCTCAATGAACATTCTTCTAATCTGAAATACAAAAAGATGCAAGAGATATCTGAGGCAGCATCTATGGCACGTTTAGCTCTTCAGAAGAAGAAACAACAGTATCGTAGAACTGCCGTTCAATCTTCTCAGAAGCTCCAACCAGAAAATAGACAGCCTATTGAAGCAAATAAAAGCCAGCACTCTGCGTCAGATGGTAATGTTTTTGCACTGGCAAGTAATACGCCTATTGTCAAAGATATAAAAAAATCATCATCAGGTATGTGTCCCTAATTCATGTTTCGTTATGATTTTTTCTGCCTTGAGTGACTTCCTCGTTTTTTTCTCTCTAAAAATTGCAGGATTTATGAAACTGCCTCCTAAGGTTGGTGATGAAGTGCATGTTCCTTCTCTCGGTATGAAGGCAAAAATTCTTAGAATTGAACCACATAAGGATGAGATTGTTGTCCAAGCTGGAAATCTCAAGTTAAAGCTGAAAGCAGTGGATGTAAAAAATTGAGCCAAGGTACACCACTCCGTTTTACCAAATCATCAGCACTGTTGTAAATTGCCATAGACATAGTTAAATTGATTATTTCTTTGAAAGATTTGGTTTCTTATATCTTAGTAGTTGAAAGAAAATTTTCAGTCTTTGAAGAAATCCATTAATAAATATATTCCTGTTGGTGGATTTTAAAAAATGTCAATATCAAGATCCTTATCTTTTAAAATTCTAATGGAGTAGGAGACCGCTTGGAAAGGTATTAAAATTTATTTATTATTCTCATAATGATTTCCCTAAAATTTAGGTACTTTGAGTAGTTAAATTCTGCATTATCAAGTATTTGGTTCTGTTCTGACTATTGATGGCTGTGATGATTCTCTGTGTTCCATTCATTAGGGAGTACAGCTTTGTGGTCCTTGTGGATGGTGATTTTTGTGATAGTGAATTTCACTCCATTAAATATTAATTTATAACTCTAAAATCTAAATACCCTGAAAGCAACGAATTAAGCAATTTACTTAGGTTTATGCAATATACTTCTGCGATGTATATGATTCATAGTCAGGCTCCAACTCCCAGGAAACAATATACGTTCCTTTCTTTACTGATCTTATAAACCTGTTAAAACAATAAACCAAATAAGCAGTTGACCTGTTGTCATGACGTATGACACGCCTCTTCATGTGAGTTTCACGTTGATGTTACTCTTGCTCATTCACCACCTTTCAACATATAGTCATGGGATATAAAAAATGAGACACAAAATCAGCCATATCAAACTCTGCTAGTTTATTGAGAAGCTCTTATTGTCTAAAATAAGTGAATATGCTCTCCAATTTAATATTTCAGTTTAATAACATGTTATGAATACATTACATTTGTTGGATTTGGATACATTGTTTTTGGCCTGATTGTCTTCTCTCTTCCGAGACTCGAGAAAACTCAGAAATTAAACTCGTAATTGCAATGTTCCATTTTGCAGGGTCTGTTTACATTTCAGCTTCAGCAGTCTGATTACAGTACAAATATTTTCAAATTTCATCTCTTAGTAGAGAAGTTTCACCCGTGCATCATGTTTCAGGCCTTTATTGATTTTATTGCAATGGAAATGAGGGAAATTGATTGCAGAGGCAAATGTGAAACGGACGTGGTGTAGCATATACAAACAAGAGAAACATTGTATAAAAGTATATATTTTGTTGTTACTTAAGTTAGACAAGTTATGTTTCTGACTTTGAATTCGATTTTAATGCAATCCAAATGGCGTAACTTTCATTGCAGGTTGAGTGTCGGTGTCATTGTCAAAGACAATGGTGAGTACAGATTTCTCTTTATGTTATGTTATGAAAGATTTTTTTGTCTCTGACTTCGAAGTATTGCATCTCTAATTTTCTATGCACTTTCCATGCTTTATAGTCAGTGCAACTTCTTCATGTTGACGGTGGATACTCTACTTGGACAACTCTAGTTGCTCTTTGTGTCTACTAAAAAACAAAAGAGGTCAGTTTGTATATATTGACCTATCAAATGCAGCATATGAAAATTATACAAGTTTACTCTGAAAATGCTATCTTCGTATGGCCTTAATTTATAGATATAAAGTTAACTGATCAAGTTTTTTATAGACAAATTTGTTCTTGAAGAGCTTTCAAATCTTCATAGACATGTTTTTTGTTTGCCTTGTGTATTGTACTCCCTCCGTCCCATAATATAAGTATCATTTGGTTTTTGCGACACTATTCACAAACCGAGAGAATCTTGTATATTTTTTCCGATATATAACAAAAAACATAATCGTGTGGAATGAGTACTTTCACAATATAAAAAAATTATAATGTTTATTAATATATAATTAGAGATATTAACGATACAAATCGTGACTCGGCATATGTGCCGATCTCAAATGAGACTTATATTATGGGACGAAGGGAGTATATATCATGTCGATAACTACCCTTCTATCTTGACTAGGATTGTAGTTTCTTAGGCAAGAATAACTTGTGATTGCTCTTTGAAATTCTTCTGATAGCCAGTTTTAAGAAAATGTGATGATTCATCATTTAACTTGTCGTCTTCTATAATCTAATTTGGATTCTGAGAATTGATTCACTTTATCCCTACTCAGCTTTTTGAACAAATTTGTGTCTGTTTGCATCTACAATAGAGTCTACATTCAAGTTTTTATGCTCTTTGTTTTTTTGTCGAATCACTCGAGTTTTTCATGCATCAGTTTTGCTTGTACAAGGTGTGGCGATTGCTTTGTTGATTACTGCATTGGTTTGAATTTATATCATAATACACCTCAAATTGCATATAGATGAGATTTGTCTAATTTAAATCAGAGAAAAAATATATTGGATTCTCGCAAGAAACTAAATTTCTTTTTTCAAAATTAATAAAATCAACTGATAATATTCTAGCTGTATAACTTTCAGAATTTGCCAGATACTTGATAGGAATGGATTAAAGATATGGTAGGATTTTAGCATTTTTTCTCCATTTATTTTACATATGCCTAGGCTAGGATGTTCTTGGTAAATATGAAAATTTTGTCATTTTGGGGTCGAGTCATGTTTGAGTTTAGGTGAACCTCTTAAAACAATGTACATGAGAGAAATCTGAAGGGGAATATGCCTATTTGAATCCATGAGGATGCTCATACCAACATTTTTATTTATTCCAATATTATTATGGATGTGGTGTCATCCACAACATATTCACTCACAAATCACGATATCATCAACTGAACATCCAGTGGGAATTCCACACTTGTGTTTAGTATTATTTTTTAATCCCTTGCCTCCTTGCAGATATCTATAAACGTGAAAATATGTGCATGGTCCGTAAATAATACATGCAAACATAGTATGTATTTTTATTGAGATTTCATTTTCTCTCTCTTGAAAATGTGTGTGGGTGTGGTAAAAAATTATAAAAATTTGCAAAACCTACATATCTATATTCTTATATGAATCCGGATCAGCTCATTCGCATGCACGTTTTTAAGTAATGATATGCACACACAGGTGTGCATGTACTTTTCACATATTTTCAATGACATGCAAATCTATCAAATGTGCATGCGCATTTTTTCATTCGCATATTCGCACGTTAATAATAATTCGTACGTTAATAATAATTCGCACATGAATCTTTTCCTGCTTATATATATATATATATATATATTTTTTTTTTTTTTTTTTTTGGAGAAAGCATGCATGACTGCACTTCTATGTTGCCCATATTCCACTGTCTTGAAACCACAATGCTGTTGTTCTACTTTATCGTAAATAGTTCAAGAACTTGCGTTTCTTTTTATATACTCCACTTTTCTACGTGCTTCACGACAGGCCACAGCTGCACACCTTACTTTTCACATAGGACCTTTTCGAAGTACATGTTTCCAAAAGTTTAGATGTGATTACAGCTCTTGTGAAAGTAGCTAACTTCACTTCCTATTGTAAACATGGGAATTTCTCTAACATTGTTCATGTAAAAAATTTCTTAAATCTTAGATCAATATAAATTACACCATCAAATGACAACATCAAAATTTCATTAATCTAAAAGAAAAAACATAGTCATGTGAAATCTTGTTTAATTCGTCTCAATGAATCATATGACAACATCAAAATTTTATAATTTGTAGTTACACATAGTTAGAGATATTGACGACGTAGAACTCGCATCGACAAATATGAAAAGGTGAAATGAGACAAATAAATTGGAATAGAGGGAGTAATAAGAAGTCAAGTTTGATCTTGTAAGTACTTTGATAACATGTCGTTTGGCTGATGAAAAGGAGAGACAATTAGAAGTGGGAAGACTCTTGTGTACGTCACCCGCCCACCATTTTTGAGCTTTGCTTGTATTTTTGGATTTATAGAGTTCATAAAAAGCAGGCAATCTTATTCCATTACAACCTAAATCTTCGTACAATTGTGGAAAACATAAAGAACAAAAAAGACAAATTATAAGGTAAAGTAGTAGCATTGACTAGCTCTCTTCACCAACTCCATCTCTTCTCATATTTTGGATACTATATGAGAAGAGAACATAAGATGGATCACTATATCAAGCTTGTTCAACATCAATCTGAGCACTTCCGCCACAATCGTCATCGATAGCCCTAAAGTCCGACGTAGTGTCAAGAAAGTAAAGCATGAGCACAAGCAACACGCAGCTCAAGAACATCGGTATAGGCCCGAAAATCCACAAGAATATGGGGAATGAGAAGTAGAATGCTCGTAACCCTAGCGACCAAAAGTAGCTTCCTTTGTTTACAATCCTCACAACGTAGTCTGCTGTAAGATATGGCGTCGCTAGCTTCTTGAAAGGCACGTTCACAAGAACGCTTGCATGGCTGAAATACCGAATGGATTGAACATTAAACAAGAATGCAACGAGGAAGCAGACGAGGATACTGAAGAACTTGACGGTGGAGGTGAGACCGCTCGTGTCGCCCAAAATGTAGCCTATGGATTGGCCTTTTCCATTGATGAGAACGGCTATGACGGAGCTCAACATGATGGCGGTTGATGCGAGTAGGGTTGATGCCATTATGTTGTTTCTCAGGGTTTGCACTGCTAGCACTCCATTCTTGGCTGTATCCTGCAAGCCATTAATATTAGCATAAAATTAAACCTGATGAAACTTATGTAGAACATCAAACATAATCAAACAAGTGTAACCCAACTTGTTCATTTGAACAATATACTATATTGGATTTTTAGGTGTATATCAGTTTTTGTGCCTAATGTTCAAAATAGTTACTCCATAACATGAGATCTAGGGAATAAATACTCTCGTGAAGTGTATTATCCTTGATTGGTCATATAGGTCGACAAATTAAGGGTTTATCTTTTTGTTCAAGTAGAGTTTATAATATATAGAAAGGAAACATACAACCAATAGAAATGAAAGAATAATTATTCACTAGGTATATGAATCACTCCTCGTATTAGTCGTCATAACTTCTCAAAGTGTAACTTAGACAAAATGTTTTCATTTCTGTGAAACTTCGTGGGCCCATGAAGTATATGTATTTTTAATACTTTTATAATAGGCAAACTTGTGTTGCAAGACTCTATTTTCATAAAAAGCTAAAAATATAGAGTTGATCATGCAAAACGATTTATAGATGGTCGAAGTTATTAGAGGGTATGAATTACCTCGATCATAGCATGAACCCAAAAGCCGCGATTAATAGCATTGATGCCAATGACAGTTTTAGTAGGGTTCTTCATGACGCATTGCCAAAGCCAGACATGATAAGCCACCAACACCATTAGACCACTCGGGACCAAGAAGTAATCCAACATTTGCTCCTCCATCTTAGCTATCTTTGATCTATTAGTATAAGCGAAAGACTCTTGTTGGATTTGATGGGTTCCTGCTAGCTTGGTTTGGCTAGCAGGTCGTGTCAAAGTTGATCGGTTAACTTGTTGTTGGGTACAATTTTCCATGGAAGAATGAGGGAATTTATAAGTGAAGGTGGAAGGGAACTTTTAGTGAAGTTCAGACGTGGAAAGGAAATTAAGGCGGGCTGAGCCTCTTAGAGAACATTCTCTTGTATTGTGCCCCCCCCCCCCCCCCCCCCACACGGAAAACAAGGCGGATCAGAACAAAGCTTAACGTAGGAAAAACGAAATTTTGGTAATGTTCATAATCTGCACGGTGAATTTTTTAAGGTCATTTTGAGAAGAAAAAGAAAACAAAAAAAAATTAAAATTCGTAGTAATTACAATTATGTCACCGAGTGAAAAACGTTCAAACAAAATTAATGACCCAAATTATGAACATTATTATCAAGAATATAAACTTTGACGTATAATTTGTTAACGCAAATTGTTTGTTTTTTCTACGCTAAGAGTTATTTGCACAAAAACTTTCCTCATAAAGTAGATTCCATTAACTTCAATATTATTAATTTTTAAGTAATTGCATGCCAAGCCATTCCCAAATAGGTGTGCAGTGTGCTCTCCATTATCTTAACTTAACACTAGCTATTTTCATGAAGTTTAGCAA
Source organism: Oxyria digyna (assembly GCA_029168935.1). NCBI lineage: Eukaryota > Viridiplantae > Streptophyta > Magnoliopsida > Caryophyllales > Polygonaceae > Oxyria > Oxyria digyna. The sequence continues at coordinate 7,054,760 of JAPVLV010000010.1, read as the reverse complement.
GTAGAGCTAACCTATGAGCTTTACCCGAAAACTTAAAATAAAATAAAATATTTAAGTAATATAAGCATGCATGCAGCGCAGTCGAGAAAAATAAGAAAAACATACGCTACAATAATTCAAATTAAAGCACTCTAAACTTTAGCTATGATGTTATACAAATAGGTGAATAATACAAAGATATAATACATATGTAGTGCATGTCTCATATGCATACCTAATTTCGTCCATAGAGACACTGTTAATTTATTATAATTTACTTATAAATATACGTGCGTAGTATTGAATATACGGAGTACTATATTTTTTGTAAAAGTAGTGTAGGATGAAGGAAATTACCCATGTGTGTCCCATTAATTTCAACGTGAATTACAACTTTTCAAAGCACTAACTATCGACCCCAACAAATACAGTATGTATTTACTATATATATTGAGGAGAGTTTAGATAGGGACCTTAATTTATTACGACCCAAACAGAAAGATTCATATATAGTATATATTAGTATATATAGTAACACAGCACGGATATATATATATTGTTCAGTACATGTACATGTGATATCGATAGTTTCAAGGAAGAAAAGTGTAGTTTTATAACATGGTAGCTTAATTATTTTTAGAAAAATACTCCTAAAGAAAGGAGGAAAATACAAAGTTGTAGGTGAAGTCCACCAAAGCTATCTAGCTCATAGTACCAAACTAACTGCATTGCTGGAGTCCAGTATGGATTTATAAACAATGGAAAAATTAATCGGCACACCTTGATTAATTAAATAATTGTAGATTCATTCAAATTTAGGTCAGTCATCACAATACAACTCACACGAATGTCATGAAATTCTTCTCGACTCTTAACAGGGGTTACTTCGACCATTTTTAGTGGTGTTACTCATATTGACTAACAAAGTCTATTATTTTAATATTTATGAGTTTTACATCTACAATCATGTTATTCATATCAAATAACATGTATTTTATCTTTATTTTCATTATAAATTTAAATAATATATTATATAGTCAATATGGATGTCAATATGTAGATAGAAATAAATTAAAAATATTTGAAAAATAATTACAATAGAATTTTATGAATTGTGAATGTTATAAGACATTTATCAATATCTAAGTAATATAATTTTACTATTGGTCCACATGTTGATAAATGATTGGATAGGTGAAGTGATTTGTGTAAGAATGAGTAACAAAGAGATGTTACTCTTGTCTTGGTTCAATCAAAATCACTTACATTTAAAAAAAAATCTATGTTACTCTAAGTAATATGGATGCAGATCCTCTTAGAGTAACAAACCACATTTAAAACTTGAAAATAAAAATGACATGACAACTTTTAATTTGTGATAGAACCAATGTCATGAGTGGAGAGAAGTAACAAAGAAGTGTTACTTACTCTTACACAAATCACTTCATTTGTCCAATCATTTATCAACATATTGACCAATAGTAGAATTACATTACTTACTTATTGGTAAATATCTTATAACCCTAAACCCTAAAATTTTATTGTAATTCTTTTATAAATATTTTTGATTTATTTTTATCTACATATTAATATCCATATTGACTATGTAATATATTATTTAAATTTATAATAAAAATAAAGATAAAATACAGGTTATTTGATATGAATAACATGAATGTGGATGAAAACTCATTTAATATTAAAAAAATGGACTATGTTACTCAACATGAGTAACATGGATAAAGATGCTCTTAGGTGTGGCTGTTGTTTTACGAAGTGAAATTGAATTTGGTATGTTTAGGCCTAAACTATTTGACACATCTTATTTTTTTTAACACATGTTATCCGCACCGAATGAAATGAAGTTTATTCATTTCAGATGAAAAATAAGTTCATCCGTTCCGAATCAATTTAATTAAGTTCATCCGTTCCGTGTGAAGAAAGGCCCTATATTATTGGGTATGTATTATTTGACGATATCAAACTTTGACATATTGCAGAATAATTATACCCACCTTGATCTTCCTTTGAAGCTTTCAGATTAATAGCTACGTATAGTTGAGAATTTCGAATCCTTGTCTATTTCAAATAGTTGGATAATTATAAATTGTCGGAATTTGACTCGGTTTATCTCTACGTAGATATGTAGCTATTTCAGGTCCTTGTCTATATACCCAACGTGCATCCTCCCCATCTCCGCTTGCTTCATCCAACATCTCACCCATCACCATTCTTCTCACGCAACAGCTCAGCCACGCACCTGCACAGCCGGCGCAACCTCTCTCTCCTCTGCGCGCAGCAGTTCGCGGCTCATTTCCGGCGTCGCGGCAACAACCACCACCCAGATCGTGGCCCGCTAAGCACCCCTTTACCATAGTCACACCTCCTTGGAACCACCAACCCTTGTCGATTGTTACTTGTTGTTTGGAGTTGGTAATTGGAGGAATACGCGAAGGATAGGAGCTTTGTCACATTGGTGCTGGTTTGTGAACTTATAAGGATTTTTGCGGAACGCCAAGTTCTTGAATCGTTGGAGCACCTCGGGATTTTGAAAGGGAAAATTCAAATATCGATATTACGGCATGTGAGAATATACATCTCACATCGAAAGTGGAGAACTTGGTGGTCTAGTATATAAGCACATGAGCTACTCCTCCTATCACCAATTGGTTTTAGGATGAAACCTCATGAGCTTATGTGCTAGGCCCAACTGTGCATACACGAGTTTGCTCGCACGATCCCAGTCCGTCACTCTCACGGACCTACCGTGTGTCAATGGACTTATACAAAGTTCAAGATGGTATCAGAGCATGTTTGGTCTTGGGCTCCACGAGATCCAAGTGTCAAATTCTACAGATCGAACCAGTTGCACTTGCGGGGGAGTGTGAGAATATGCATCCCACATCGAAAGTGGAGAACTTGATGGTCTAGTATATAAGCAAATGAGCTACTTCTCCTATCACCAATTGGTTTTAGGATGAAACCTTATGGGCTTATGTACTAGACCACCAAGTTCTCCGCTTTCGATGTGAGATGTATATTCTCACAAGGCAAGTTGTTTATAAGTGTTTGTGTGTAGTAGGTTAAGTTTAGGATATCGGATTATGCATGTCATCAAACTTCTAAATAGTATATGAGCTTTAACCTTAATGAAATATGGAAATGAATGCTATTCTAGTGATTACATGATTATATGCTTTGTTGTGATTAAATGATTATGTGTTATGTTGAACATGCCTTCTTACGAGAGAATCTTGATGATACTTTTATCTTTGTAATTGTGCCTATATGCTTGAGATGTGATTATGTGAAGTTATCGGTGTATACACATTGTTCTTGAGATTTATATGTGGGGTAAGGATTGTTCCGATCCCTCACTTGATTGCGAACGGTTTTATGTCGTAACACCCTTGATTATGGCTCTATCGGAAGAGTGGTTCGTTGGTGGGCCTTGCCAATTCGGTAGGCCGGATCACTTGGCCCATGATTCCGTTCCCTACCCTTGGGGATAGGAAAGATTTGGCCCAATGTACGGGCAAGAAGGTACTTTCGGGTTCAAGACAGACTTTGACATGTTTTCGAAACGTTTTTGTATCCGTTTGGATTTCTGTTTACTTGATACGCTTGCTTCTGTGCCGCTCGTGATTAATCACTTGTTTGTTTGTGAATCTGTAAGTAATTGTTACTTGTGCATGATATGCACTTATGAGTACGGGCCTTGGTGATATTCATCGTGTGTCAGAATTGATACTATGCTGGAATCGATATTTGTACCTTTCTCTGTACATTCGTGAGCATGTGAATAGATGGCTCATGGATTATCATTGCTAAATACATAACTAGGTTTGCATGTCTACTAATTTGTGACTCCTTTACTTGCCCTATTACTCGTATTCTGCTTATGGATAACTTGCTAGTCTTGTTGGAGACTATTTCGGTGGGGGAACTGGCTGTGTTTTTGACATGCTCGGGTACCCAGTCTGTTGCAGAGCATGGAGGAGGTCATGCGACTTGATACAAGCTAGGATGAGTTTATTTTTGTTCACTTTCGTTTTTGTTTTTAAAACTATTGCTGCTAAACTAGGCATGTTTTGGTACTTTGATGCATTTATAGCCTTTGGGGCTAAACATGCTTGATAACCCCTTGAAGCATGTTTTTGGCACTTTGATCGTATGACTATGTTAGGTCCTTATCGACATAGTTGTATGGATGTCTACGAGACTATTACTCGTTTTCACTTCTTGTTGTTTAATATCTTCCTTTAATTTTTCCTGTGGGGATTCCTAGCACGGGGTCCCTGGCGTTGTAATAATCCTAAGTTTTGGGGCGTTACACCGAATGATTTTTTTTTTGAAATTTTCTTTCATAATATTTTATAGAATTTCAATACGAGTCTGTGCATATTAAATTTCATCCAAAATGGACATCGTTTGCCCTTATAACGTATAGTTACAAATGTTTTGTTTTAAAAAAGGCAAAAAACAAAACATATGTATGCAAATATTTACGGATTTATTCTTTATAACGTATAGTTACAAATTCATATCTATGATATATATGTAATAAGTTCATTAATAATGAAACACAACGTCTAGCTATATTTTATAATTAAATTTTTTTGTAACACTTAATCAAATATATTGTACACGACATTGTAAAAAGTGTGGACAAATATTTCATTTTTAGTCTTTTTGAGGGCAAACGTGTTTTGGATGCATTTTTATGCACATACTCGTATTGAAATTCTCTACAAGATTACGGAAGAAAATTTGAATGAAAAAGTTCATATCGAATGGATGAACCTACATTGATCCGGAACAGATGAACTTATTTTTTTATCGGAACTTATGAATATATTTCATTCGTTGCGGATGAAAAAGGTGTGCTAAAAAATTAAAAAAAGATGCGTCAAATAAAAACCATGTATATGTATTTTTAGTTGGTGGAGCCAAATTAATTAAAGCTGAGACAATTTACACACTGAACCTATGGGACCTTAATTCTTGACCATCACGAACTATCTCTACAATTTCCACCCTGACTGCGAGTGCATCTATTAAGATCACAAATACTTGGCTAGATACCGGAACCGGAATGTCCAAGTTATTATTTGGGCTGGGCCTCACCTGTGCTCACAGCCCACTATGTTTAGAGATGGGCCAGAGGCCAATTAATGTAAACCACAGTGTGCCAAAGATTAACCATTTTCATGAATAATTTGTGCCCAATACCTCGTTTGGGCTGTGATTTTTGCACTCATTTTTTAAACACTGTGGAAATACCCTTCTTCTAACCCTAATCCCTTATCCAGTCTATTCCATCGCCGAACAAAAGGCCGCTACCGCCCTCCGTCGTCTCCCCCTCCGCTACCACTGTCTCCAATGGCGACTCACCATCATCTCTCCGCTACCACCGCCGACATCTCTCCCTCCGTCTCCCTTCTTCTCTCCATGGCGCTTCTCTGCTCCGACCACCTCATGTCCAAACCTTACTCCGTCATCGTCCGCGTCTACTGTGACATATGCCATTCTTGTGTACTAGTTAATTATTGTACTAAAGCATGGTAGAAAATATATGGAGCATGTTGAGCTGATAGAAAATATGATAGGATATATGTTGTCTTATTATTTATCTTTTTTGACACTTAAATTACTATTTCTTAGGCGTGTTGATCGTTTATTAGTCGTGTAAACAATTTATTTTGTTGGGTTGACAACTTATTTAGTCGTGTTGACAGCTTATTTGTAGTGTTGACAACTTATTTGTAGTGTTAACACTCATTTGTTGTTTTGTTGACAAGTTATTAGTAATGTTGACAGATTACTAATTCTGTTGAAATTTCACTTGTGTGTTGTTGACAAGCTAAAAGTTGTGTTGATTGATTATGAGTTATGTTGTCACTTCACTTGTTGTGTGTGTTTTTGACAAGTTAGTGGTTGTGTTGACATTTCATTTGTGTTGTTGACAAGTTATTAGTGGTGCAAACAAATTATTATTCGTGTTGACAACTTAGTTTAATTTTGTTGGAAATATTAATAACTCTTGTTCGTTTCATTACTCTTGTTGGCAATTTAATCGTGTTGACAATTTTGTTATGTTGTTCACAAGTTATTATTGGTGTTGACAACTTATTATTCTTGTTGACAGCTCTGTTAAAAAAATTGTTGACAACTCTGTTAAAAATTTTGTTGACAACTCTGTTAAAATTTTTATTGACAGCTCTGTTATAATTGTCACGTCAGCAAAGGGGTATTTCCATATAACTTAAAAAGTGATGCAAAAACTTAAAAAACATTACAGTTTTGGGGTATTTACCCAAAAACTGACCATTTTCATGCTTAATGTAGTGACTGGCTAAATGAAATATCAATTATAGATAATTACTATATGGAAGATTTATTGAACTCATTAAGGATAGTTTTGTGCAAGTTTAACAACTAATAAAGGAACGATTTAAGTAAAATTTACCAAAGATAAAACCAAAATAAAAGAAGCATAATGCAGATAGTAAAAAGACAAGGAGTTGGGCTTTTATTAGTAGCTAAGCTAGCTAGTTCTTGAAGAGCTCTAAGCAGTGGTCTTGGTCCAAATTCCTGCTCCAAAACTTCTTGAAGTACTCTGCGTAGGTGAAGTCTCTATACACCGATCCGGACTCTCCCGTCTTCAGAGGAGGTGGAGTGCTTATGAGAGCGTCGTCTGCTGGACAAAGGAACGATGCAACTGATATCCTTGGCTTGTTCGCGTTCACTGTCGCTCTATGCCACACGCTCTTGTAACAACCGTTGCTTAACGCCTGTATTATGAATTAATACACATTCATCATCATTTATTTATTAGATGTCTCACATTGACATGCACATATAGACATAAATATATGAATACCTGTAATTGATCACCGATATTGACAACAAAGGCGTTAGGGTGAGGCTTAACAGAGAGCCAAGATCCGTCAAGGAGGACTTGTAGGCCAGCAACCTGGGAGTCCTGAAGCAGGATGGTGAGGGCGTTCGGGTCAGTGTGAGCAGGTAGCCCGTAAGTGAGTTCAGGCTCGGGGCAGGGCGGGTAGAAGTTGATGGCCATGTGTTGGCCTTGCTCTCCTAACACTTGGGTTATGTAATGCTTCTCGAGCCCTAGACTCTCTGATATGGCCTCTTCTAATTTCATGCCTAGGCTTCTCACCTCCATGCAATACTTGCTCACTATCTCCCTATGAAAGTAAATATGTACATATTCATAATACTATTTTTTGATTTTTTGATTTTTTAAAGATGTTTATAACGAACACATCTCTAAGATTTATTAATGTTGGATTATCAAACAAGCTTAACATATACTCCCTCCGTCCCCTAATGTTCTTCCCATCTCCATTTTTTACACTATTCACAATTCAATACAATTCGCTAGATTATTCTCAATCTATAAGAACAAACATGGTCATGCGAAATCTTGTTTTGTTCGTCTCATTGAGTACTTTATTAATATCAAAATTTTATAATTTTTAGAAATATATAATAAGAGATATTAACGACGCAAAACGTGTCTCGGCAAATGTGTCAAAATGAAATGGGAACAACATTAAGGGACGGAGGGAGTACGAAGTATTTTAAAATATAAATTAGAAAAATCGTTTCTACTCGTAATATACTAGCGCAATACTTTGAAATTATTCATGCGAGAGTATAAAATACATTTTCCTTACACCAATCAATCCTCATCTCTAATTTTAAGTAGACAACAAAACTCGTCACCTCATAACTTGCTCTTTTTAATTGACTTATTCTAGGGAGTAAGTACATTTTTCTATTATTCTAGGGAGTAAGTACATTTTTCTAGATGGTGACATAGACGTTTACAATTTTAAATATCATTTCTTTCTTAATCATCTAGAAACTATAGTCATACCTGTTCTTTATTCAAATATTTCGGTGCATTAATAATTAAATTCAGAATTTTCAAAACTCCAGTTATTACTCTACATTATACTCCTTCCGTCCCATTTTATAGTGCTCATTGTTGTTTTTGCACGAGAATTAAGAAATTGAGAGAAGTGAAGTGAAAGAGAGAGAGAATGTGAGTGGGTGTGAGTTTTAATGTAGGAGAGAGAAGATAAAAAGTGGTTTTATGTGAGTTTTGAGGTAGAAAAGTGTGTAAGAGAAGATAAATGAGTGTAGTTTCTGAGGAAAAAGTAGGATAAAAATGAAAAGTGAGAACTATATTTTGGAACACCCAAAATAGAAACGAGAACTATATAATGGAACGGAGGGAGTACGAAGTAATAATGTTTTGATTATACAGAAACAGCAGTGTACAAATGATTATTTTTCTTAATAAATATACTCTATAAAATAGTTTCTAATCAAAATTTTATTAGTGGCACATACTTTGTTTACACTTCAACAATAATCATAAATTATGTGTAAAATATGTTTTATTATAAAAATATTTCTAAGGAGTTATTTTATTTTAACTTGTACAAGTTGTTAATTAACTATTGCATTAACTTACATTAATGCAGTAGAAAAAAAAGCTCATATATTATGGGCCAGCTTATATTATGTGGGGGCAAGAATCAGGCCAGCCCACATCAATTAGTGTTAGGTGCGCTTACGTCAACACGGTTTTGGGGCGTGACGTCATTCTTAGTTTAGCCGGGTGATGTCATCCGTATTAATCGGTGAGACGTCATCACTCTTCGTAAACTAAAAATGTAGGGAAATCCCACCTTGAAAGGAGAATCTCGAGGCTACTGTGCTAGACTGTAGATTTTCTTTACTGTCTTTCTGTTTCTTTCGAGGTATTTATGTCATGAACTCTACAACAAAATAACTCAAAAATACGTGGAATTGGTAATTAAACTAATTAAACTAATTACACTAATTAAACTAATTAAACTAATTAAACTAATTACACTAATTATGTTGCATAAGTATGTAAAGTCTAAGAATAGTAAACTTTACTTTAACAAAAAACGAAAGATTCAAATATATAATTATTTTATCACATTATATTTATCGATAATATAATTTTACTAACCCTTCGTAAATATAAGAGTCGAGGTCTCGAGGAAAAATATAAATAAATAAGGTATATTTTATATATAAAATAATAAATAATTAATAAATTTAATATTTTTTTTATATTGAGTGGATAATGTACTATATGTACTAAACACATGTTATAAAAAACTTTTATGTCTGACAAACTGAATATATGTTTAATAAATGAGTGATGGTCCATTTTAATATCTGTTTAATGTTGTCAGTTGGTCATATGTCAAATATAGGTTGCTTTATTATTTGATTTTGTTGGCTTACTTGACTTATTTTAACTCTCTCTGTCTTTTTTTTATGTTCTCATTTCCCATTTTTAGTGTCTCAATTTGATGTTTTCATTTCCAATTTTAACCACAAATCTTTATCAATATACCCTCATCAAAACCCATCAAGTTCCCCCAAAACTACAACAATCTAAAATACACTTTAATTTTTCTCTCTCCCATTATTTTCTCACTCAATCTTAACCCTTTAATTTCTCATCTCTCACCATTTTCTCATCCCAATACACTATTTTTCCTATTTTCATCTCTCTCTCTCTCATCTCTCCTCTCCTCTCCTTAATTCTCGTGCAAAGAAGAGAAATAAGAACATAATTAATGGACGGAAGAAATATTATTTTTGGTTTCGGTAGAAAATCAAGTATATGTGCTCAGAATTAAAATTTTCTAAACTTTGTTTGACAATATTTTTTAGAAATGTTATTAAAATTTCATGGCTTGAACAAATATAGAATATTTGTTACAATATACTTCCTCTGTCCCAATTTGATTGTCTCATTTCAACTCGGCACATATGCCGAGACACGTTTTGTATCGTTAATATCTCTTATTATGTGTTAGTAAAAATTATAATTTTTTAATATTGTAAAAGTACTCACTGAGATGAATCAAACAAGATCCCACATGACTAAGTTTTTTCTTATATATTGGAAGAAATCTACAAGATTCTCTCGATTTGTGAATAATATCAGAAAACCAAATGAGACAATATCATTTGACTAACTTTGACTTTACAGTATTATTTTTAGCACGTGTTATTGGGGAAGAAAAGGGGCCACATATTTGCCTTTCTTTTACAGCCTTTCATTTCTCCCACTATTCCACTTATCATCTTCTTGCTTCCACGAAATAAAAGTTTACAAAACAAAACCTAAGAGAATCTTTCTGTATGCATGCATCACAGTAAAAATGATCAAATTGCGGAGAAAAGTACCTTTTGAGTTGATACAAAGGTCGAATGCTAAAAGTTGAGATATTAAAATTAATATAAAAATGGTTTAAAAAATAAATTTATATCAGAAAGTGGGTCTGCACTAATTCTGAAACTATTATTAAAAAAATCTAATTAGATGTCATGCGGTCAGAAATAAAAAGAATTATATAGAAAATACTTTTCTTGGTAGAAGATAGTGTGCAACGTAGAATAAGGGAGTAGAGCTAAAATGAGAAAATTGAATTTTTTTAATGGATAAACATCCATTATGTGTACGTGTAGATTTGTATGACTATCTTACTTTAAAAAAAAGCTGAATAGTGAGTGAGAGAGATGCATGTTTAGGGCAGAGTTGAATATCTTCCATCTACTATAAATCTACGGTTGTTGTATAATGAAATGGAGCACCATTCCTAATTCAACAACAAGTCATAAATATGCATGTGCTTATATAAAAAAAGATATTTTATTATTTTATTAATAAAAAATAGGTCAGAACTGATCGAGACAAAAAAGCTCATGCAGATACAACACAGAAAAATATAACGTACTTGAAAGACGCAGGAATAGACGGCCATTCAGGTACGTACTGAGAAAGTGGCCAACAATGAAGTCTAAGATAGTCTCTCCAGTTATGAACTAATTCTTTTCGTACATTAAAACTCGTCGAGAGCCTCACTGTTCTAGTGGGATCGTCTGAGTAAAGCTTCATTTTCTCTTCTATCGGAAGGTCGAAAAACTCTTCCGCCATCTTGATCATATCCTCTACCGCCTCCTTACAAACCCCGTGATTCACCACCTGTAAAACGTTACTACACGCATATTAAGGAAAGTACGCAAAAATACCCTTTTCATAGAATCACTAAAATAGAGTAAATAAATGAAAAACTTAATAAATAAAGAAGTACATACATAGAAAAATCCGAAATTGTGGCAAGCATGTTGGATTTGTTGGATGATGTGAGATCTATCGGGATGAGAAAGATCAATGAGAGGAACATTTTGGCAGTCAGAGATCTTGGAGAGATTTGGGCGTTCTGATTCAGGCCTTACATAATTCTCCGGGAGACTTGTGTAGGTGATTCCTGATGACAACACTTTTATATGATCCATTATATTAGAAAACGAAGGAAGGAAAAATGGGAGGAGGAGGAAGTTTCGAGGAAGGAGAGAGGAGGATGTACATGAGCTTTGCACGATTGTTATATATAGAGAGATAGAGACTAGTTTAATTAATTCAAATCCGATCCTACTTTTTTAGCTTAAATTAAAGTATTAATGGACGACTTTCATCGTTTACATGATTTGATTAGAAGACCCGACCCGTACATGAATATGTTTGACGAACCGGTTGATAATAGGGAAAATGATCCCGAGGATACTTCATTCGAGAAGAATTGAAGATTAATCTCACGCATTTATTTTGTAACTTTTATTTCTTAATCTTGTCTCTATTTATTTCATTTTCTTTTCTTTTCTTCCTCCGTCTTTCCTTTTTCACCGATGAAATTGTATCTCTCATTGAGCCACTCTATTCCTCATTCAATTGTCGTTGGCAGTGGCGGAGCCAGAAATTTTTTGAAGGGGGTGCTCGATTTCATACATCATTAACGCTATTGACAAGCGATATTAAGTAATTATGCCAAATCTTGCTATATATATATAAAAAATAATAGTTAATATTATTATTATAATTTATTAATGGATATACACTTAAGAGTTATAGTAGGATAAATTTTATTTTGTTTATATGTTTAAAATAATCACGTGATAATGTTCCATGGTTGATTTAAAATCAGGTCCAATTAATTACTATCATGAAAAAAGAGTTATTGGGCTAGGCCCAAATAAAAAATCAGGTTATCTGAAAAATATTCTCCATGGTAAAGTGGTGTGGGCCGTATGGCCCAATTGAAAATCGGATTCAGTTTAACTCATCTAAACAAAAATCAGAATCGCCTTCCTCTTCAACAGAACCGCCGGCCCTAGTGTATAGCAGGTGCTTTAATGGAGGATCTTCAAAATCGAAGGTATACACCGTGGATCCGGGTGGCGAAGGAGGTGCTCAAGCACCCTCAAGCACCCCCTGGCTCCGCCACTGGTCGTTGGTCTCTTTATCGGTATGGTTCCTCCACCGATCGAAGTTCTTCTATCGTCATTGTTCTTTTCACGTCGTTGTTGCATTCTTCGCATTTTTACAATGATGTGGGGATAAGCTATTGATGACAATCTAGACACCAAAACTCGAAACAAGAAGAATAAGCGGAATTAGAATGAGATGATAGAAAGATAATCGTAGATAGGCCAAATGGAACCAAATCAAACAACGATAAAACCCTTGAACTTAGGAACAAGAACCTTACCGAATGATGAAGAAACCTCAAAGGGTTACAACCAAACACAATGCTTATGGAAGGCTAAGGCAACTGGAGGATGCACTATGAAGACTCGATAACACCAACCTTATGGTGGAGATTGACACACACAATAACAACTAGGTGAGTACAACAACAATGCACACGTGTCACTCTTCTCATAAAAGCTTTCTTTTGGAGGCAAAAACGATAAACGTCTGATCCAATAAACAAAGTCCGAGGGCTTAAAACAATAACTAAGACAAACCTTAAATAGGGTTCAAAGACTGCCAAAATAAAAGAAATAACCTATTGAAAATAGTTTCCTAAAATAACAAAATGAATTAAAAGAAATAATCCGGAAATGACTAAAAACGGATAAGTCTCGGAAAAGCTTTCAACAGAGAATCCACGGGAGCGGATGAGGATCCACGGGCGCGGATTGAACTCCGTAAAAATCTCGTATTAGGTGTGGGGCCGTGGGCGTGGGTGGGGAATCTGCATGCGCGGGTGTGAATCCGCTGGCCCGGATTGGGTTGTTGTCTCCTTCTTGTCATGGTCTGGTTCGTCTCGAACTCCAACGACGAACACAATCTATAATAATAAGCTCCTTAGACAAGAAGAAGAAACTTACTTGTCTAACTCTTTTTGGAGCTCCTTAGCTGTCGAGTGAGTCGAAGCGTCGTCGAACTCGGGTGCATATTGATGCATTCACTCCTGCAATTGTTATGTAGAGTCATGCACTCACTCATGCACCTTGTTTCATGAGTCATGCACACTCAAAAAAGTTGTTATAGGCATTTTTTGTCGGACTGCCTCATGCACATTGATGCACTCACTCATGCACTATGTTTCGGTGACTCGTGCATATTCATGGACTCACTCGTGCACATGCGAATAAAAAAGTTATCATGTGCATTTTTGTTGGACTGTCTCATGCATATTAATGTACTCACTCATGCATTTTGTTTCATTAACTATACATATTCATGCATTCACTCATGCACTATGTATCAAATTATCAATGAGTGATGCACAACTAGATTTTTAATTCACATATTTTTACTAAAATCTTCATTTTTCGTGAGATGAACATAAAACTGCATCTAAAAATAAGTATGGTTTTTATGAGTGGTTAGTAGTGCCTTTTGGGTTAACTAATGCTCCTAATACCTTCATGAGACTCAATGATCATGTTTTATGGGCTTATTTAAGAAAGTTTATTGTTGTCTACTTTATAATATCTTTATTTATATCAAAACTTTTGATAAGCATGTTATTCACCTTAACAAGGTTTTAGAATGTCTTAGGCAATATAAGTTTTTTGTTAACTTTGGGTAAATGTTCCTTTTTGTTCGGATTTTACTATTATCCTTGATTTTGTTGTTGGCAAGGATGGATGGTAGGTGGATAAGGATAAAGTCTGCACCATTGAGGAATGGACACAACCGACCACTCGCACAATGGTCCGTTCTTTTTTGGTCTTGACAGGTTTATGTCGTCGGTTTGTGCGTGATTTCTCCACCATTGCAGTCATATTGCATGAGCTTACCGAGAAGGTTGTATCAATTGAGTGAACGGATGGATGCCCATGAGCAAGATTTTGTCACCTTGAAGGATCGCATTTGATATGCCCCTTTGTTGTAGTTATTGGACTTCTCTAAGACATGAAGTGGAGGGTGATACTTCTCACCACCTACCACTTGGATTTGCCCGATGACATGACTACAAAAGATGGATCAAAGGTACGGTTTGCTGCATTGTCTGGCAAACCATCCAACCTCACACGACTCTCAAATAAACTGCACGGTTAGCCAAACCATGCAACCTTGCAGAAGTTGTTCCACTTGACTCACACGGTTTGTTACAAACCATGCAGTAATTAAATCTATTGATTAACACTCATCATCCATTAAATTCAAGTAGAGATGTTGATTAAAAATCTTAAAAGCGCTCAAATGTGAAGTGCAAGGATAAATCCACACAGATGATACCTTGAAATCGTTCAATTTTACTTCTTATATTGAATTAGTTCAACGGAACTTCAAATTTTTTAATTAGGTAAGTGAAAAGACAACTTGGACGAAAAATCGTTATAGCACGCAATTAATGAATCTCAAGGAACCACGGATAATCTCTTTGAAATCGTCTTTAAATTAACAAGAACCGTATCAACTGTATATATCTGGAAAAATCTGTTTGCAACGAGATCGCTGCGTCGAGATTGCTTTGAATCGGCCGGGAAGTTTCAATTACACCATTTTTACCTTTTAAGTCTATGTTTCTCTCATTTGTATTTTTTATCATAAAATCCAACCAAACCCGGTTTCTCCGAATCACCGAGCTTATAACTTAAACTAATTTAAATCAAATGAATTCCATTTCTTACGTTTAATAATCTACTTTAGCTACAAAACAACTCTAATTTGGTAAACAATTTGTTAATTAGTCTAAGCTATGAATAAGATTCACAATTAACTCAGCCAACAATATCTCCTTTTTTTTTTTGTGAAGGAGAGGCGACACTCTCGGTGACTTTTATTGAAGTAGAAAAAAACTAGATGTTAATAGTCCGGGAAATAGCAACACCCCTTACATCATTCATTCATCTATGAGAATTGAAACTAGATTACTAGGAATGCTAGGAAGAAAATGAAAACCAAAGTCTAAAGACAAAGCATACTTCGCTAATCCGCCAATTTGACGATTTGCTTTTATATACACATGAACAAGATAGACTATCCGATCTCTAGTAACCAATTAAGCTATAGAATATACATATCAGGAAAGAAAGGGGACGAGAATCAAGAATCCTTGTTTGTTGATGAATTCGACCATATTGAAACATTTTACTATGTGAGGACGAGAAATCTATATATATATATAGACCCTTACTAAATACAGCCCACCTAAATTATCAAATATCGCACGGTCTCTCGCGTTACGCGAGGGAAGGACACCTCGCGTAACGCGAGAATTAAAAAAGACCTTTACGAGAGATGCACATCTCTCGCGTTACGCGAGAAGCACGTCCCTCGCGTAACGTGATATTAACATTTTAAAAATATGTTATTTTTTGCTAATCTCGTGTTACGCGAGGGACGTGCTTCTCGCATAACGCGAGAGACCGGGCGATATTTGATAATTTAGGTTGGTTGCTTGTAGAAATCGTATATAAGATGTGATTTGGATGGTAGAGAAAGGGTGCGAGACTGCGAGGCAATGAACCATTTTGATGAATGATCCTAACAAGACAAACTATTATACGGTGGGCGGTGACGTACTTATATATTTTTAATCGCATTAATGTGGCCAAAAGTTCTCTCAGCTACATTTCATATCATACTCGGTATATGATATTCATGTTGTCATTATCGCAAGTAAAATTTCCTTGAAACTTTCAGCTTTGTTGGAGTATTGTATAATGATAAGTACTTTGTTTATTATTTTGTTACTCCCTCCGTCCCTTAATATTTGCAACATTTCCTTTTCGGACGTCTCAAAATGTTTACAACATTCTTTTTTCTATCCATTAATTTTTCCCCATAATACCCTTACTTTATTTATTTTATTCATATCTTAACAACACTTTATCAATCAAATCAACCATCTATATTTTCTATCTAATTTCCACCATTAATACCTTTACTCAATATTTTATTCTTCTTTTAATACTTTATCAATCAAATCAACCATCTATTCAACTTCATTTTTCTTCTTCTCTCCACTCATCTCACTTTTCTTAAATATTGTTTCATTCCCTTAAGGGACTGAGGGAGTATATCTTTGCTTTGTGCGTGTTGTCTCGGTTGTAAACTTTGACGCATTGTTATACGTATGTATACTTCAAATAATATCGGTTTTAAGTGTCGCTGCCTCACTATCTGACATTGAACTTACATCTAAGAATCGTTGTGCGATAGGTATGAATGTATGATGATCTCTTTATAGGTTTCTTTCGATAAGAAAAATTGTTCCATTATATAATTATACTTTTTTTTACATTTGTCGAGATACGTTTTGTATCGTTAATATATCTAACTATATGTTAATAAAAAAATTATAAAATTTTAATATGTTAAAGTACTCATCGAGACGAATCAAACAAGACTCCATATAACTATGTTTGTTCTTATATCTTAAAATTTATGCAATAAAATATGTTAAAGTGTAAATAGTGTCAGAAATGAAACAAGAATTATATAAAGGGACGAATGGAGTATAACTATGAGTCAGAAATGAAACAAGAATTATATCTAATTATATGTTAAAGTGTAAATAGTCTTACTTTGATAATATTAAAAAATTATATTATTTATTAACATATAATTAGAGAAATATACTAACGAGACAAAACGTACATCGGCATATGTGCCAAGAGGGAATGAGGCTTATATTCAGTGACGAAGCCAGGGGAAGGGGGAGCGATCACCCCCTCTTTCCGGCTCAAAATTAGTGAGTATGAGTATTTTTTTGGTAGAATTTTAATACGAAACGCCTATATGCACGCGACTTTTTCTCTATATGCACGCGATTTGGTGCGCAGATGTTATGCGCATAGGTTGGTGCGCAGTTTTCTTGCGCACAAGGGTATTTTCGGGATAAATGTGAAAATTCTGACGATGTCTGTCAAATGTGTGCGCATTAAAACAGCGCACATAATATATAATGCGCAAAAGTTCAGCGCACGACGTTTCGGATTCCCGAATGTGTGCGCTGAACTTTTGCGCACAGAATGAGTGCGCAGAAGCACTGCGCACACATTCTATTAAACCCTCGCCGCAACTTCTTCTTCTTCCTCCTTCTTTTTCTTTCTTTTCTGCTGTAGCTCGACGGCGCCGATCATTTACTCTCCATTTCCGACAGTTTCCCTCGTCTAAACACAATTCCGTCAATGGATTCTGAACCCCCTCATTCTTCCGGTCCCGACCACACCACTATCGTCCCAATCCCAACACCTCCGGCGACTTCCGTCCGAACGGAGCCACCTCCGGCGACCTTGTCCGACGATGAAGCGTTGGTGGATGGAGGTGGCCGGCGGTATGCGACTCGAGCCGCGTTGGCAGCGGCAAATGCTCCTCCGGCGACTATTCCGGCAACTATTCCGGCGACTATTCCGGCGACTCGGGTTCCGGAGACACCGCACGATCTGTATTCGGTATAAAATTTCTAAACCCGCTTTTTTCAAATATTTATCGTATTTAATTGTGGAAATTTATTCGTAATTGTTTTTTGTAATAATTACGAATAAATTTCAGTTTTTTATGAATTAAATATTAGAATTCGTATTAATTGTAATTTAATCGTAATTTTTAATAAAAAAATTACGATTAAATTTCAGTTTTGTATGAATTAAATATTAGAATTCTTATTAATCGTATTTTTTTATAATTACGATTAAGTTTCAGATTATTATGCATTAATCGAATGCCTAATCGAATTATTATGAATTCGTATTAATTGTAATTTTTTAGTAATAGTAGTGATTATTATTTCGTATTAGTTGAGATGTTTATTTTTTAGTAATTATGAATTAAATATTAGAAACTTAACAGTCATAAATAGTTATGACTTAATTGTTAAATTTCTAACAATTTCTATTAAAAAATGTAAAGACTCGAATTTGATTACGAAGTTGCAAATTATTTTCGAATATTTTAGTATGAATTAGTCATACTAAAAATGTAAAAACATGTAGACTATACAAGCCGTCATGGATCAGACGGGCAACACGATGCCCGCACCAGTAGCGGAACGGCTTCCACGTCGACATGATGTGGCAGCCGGTGTACGATTATCGTTCGAGGCCCTCGAACGATTTTTCGGCACCGGATCACCTGAGCGCCGTGAGCCAGGGAATGAGTACGAGGAGGCACAGCTGCAGCAGCAGGAGATAGATGGTTCGCACATGGAGATGGATGGACAGAGAGCAGATTTCCATGACGACTTAGATTATCCTGGTCGATATGTTACTGCGTTCGACCCTATCGAGCCCACACCAGTACAGGCGCAGGTGACCACGGATGACTATGATATCCAGGACGCACCTCTGTTTCAGGATGATTTACCTCGCAGTTCAGAGCATACAGAGCAGGATTTACCTGCAGTGACAGATGCAGAAACGTCGACATCTTCTCCTCCTACGGTCGCATCTGCAGAGCCAGTCGCATCTTCAGAGCCAGTGTCGGGAGATTTAGACGACGATGACCATGCCCCACAGACATATTTTCCTTGGCTCGGGGAGTCGATGCAGGACATTTGTCGTCCACGTGCGCCTCACCTATTGTGTTCTTATGAGACGCATATAGCGAGATGGATATGGTCGCGTGGTCCTCTTCCAGGGCCCGCTCCCGATGTACCATTGGTGCCCCCGGTGCAGGTTAGGAAGCGTGCCCGTGCGGGGGAAGCTGTAGGCCGAGGCAGAGGCCGAGGTGGTGGGAGAGGGAGAGGGAGAGGTAGAGGGAGAGGGAGAGGGAGAGGTCAGGAGGGTGCTGAGGGAGTTGGTGGTGAGGGTGTTGCTGCTGAGGGAGTCGCTGAGGGGGCTGCAGTTGAGGAGGTTGTTGGTGAGGAGGTTGCGGCTCCAGTTAGAGGTGGT
The DNA here is from genome assembly GCA_029168935.1 of Oxyria digyna. Classification (NCBI taxonomy): domain Eukaryota; kingdom Viridiplantae; phylum Streptophyta; class Magnoliopsida; order Caryophyllales; family Polygonaceae; genus Oxyria; species Oxyria digyna. Next base: position 7,035,563 of record JAPVLV010000010.1, on the reverse strand, counting down.
CGTCGTCCCAGGCAGAGACGACGAGTAGGAGATATTCAGGCAGAGGATGAGCCAGAGGATGGGGACGGGGATGAGGCCGAGGCTGAGGCCGAGGCTGAGGCGGCTCCGTTAGATCCGGTATGTTCAATAACATTGATCTGAATGCTTATAATAAGTTATACGTTTCTTATTTACTAACCGGACGCAATTTTTTTTCTGTACTTATTTAGGCTAGGAAGCTCCTGAGGGTGATGTACAGATCTGCACAGGTTCATGATTATGAGCATCATATTTCAGCTGAGGAGGGTACATGGTTCAGGCTTGCTGAGCGTTCTGGGCTGACAGAGCTGCGCCGAGTGGGCATAGCGTCTCAGATCGATGCTGCATTGATTTCTGCTTTTGTGGAGAGGTGGCATCCAGAGACCAACACTTTCCACATGCCATTTGCTGAGATGACCATCTGCCTACATGACGTGATGCAGATCCTCAGAGTCCGTATACATGGTCGTAGCTGCAATTCACCTATGACAGATGACCAGATCTATGCGGCGCTTGCGGACGCTATGGGTCAGGAGGCTGATGACATGAAGGCATGTTATAGCTCAGGTGGCATTCATTTCGGTGCCCTCAATGCTCGGTTGGAAGTTTTGTTTGATGCGCCAGTCAGGAATGAGAGTCACATTGCCACTCTGTATCTCCTTTTGCTTCTGGGCTCGACTGTCTTGGTGGACAGGTCGACAAAGGGTGTCAAGGTCCAGTACGCGGCGCTTGTTCTCAACCATGATCGTACAGGGGACATTGCATGGGGAGCCGGCATACTTGCGTTAGTGTATCGCAATTTAGGGTCTGCATCTAGAGTCGAGACGGCAACCATTGGTTCATGTGGGATTCTTCTGAGGGTAAGATCTTGTCGTTAACGTCTTGGTGAATAACTCTTAACTATTCACGTAGTTTTACTAATAATCTGTAATTGTTTATATGTAGTGCTGGATCTGGGCATACTTTCCTCATTTTCGTGATCACTTTGTCACGAACCCTGCATTCGCCCATGGAGATGCTGCTGTAGGATTGTATACACCACTTAGCTCGGATACTGGGCGTTTGGTTGCCATCCGTCGCATGCTCGACAACATGAGATATGAGCAGGTTTGGATTTAATTTCTTATATTTTTTATTTCATTACCGCAATACGTGTCTAATTTGGCTTGTTATTTGTTTCAGGTTAACTGGCAGCCATGGAGAGATTTGGACTTCAACTCACCAGAGGTTTCTCCTACGAGATTTGAGGGCGTATTGAGCATCTGGAAATTTCATGAGGCCTACAACCCTAGGAGAGTCCTGCGGCAGTTTGGGCGGGCTCAGCCCGTTCCCGACCCACCCATTCAGCCGTTGTCATTTCATCGGCCCATGGGTTGCACGAGGTATGACGTCGTTTATGCACCTGAGCTTCTTCTTGCATGGGACGCAGAGCCGAGGCCTCTGATCGATCTGGATGGGCCGGTTGCAGAGCCAGCATGGAAGATGTCTGATGACTATATGGATTGGCTGGACGAGTTCTCACATCCCGTCGTCGATCCATCCTCTGAGAGACATGATCGCCCGCCTCGCTATGGATATACCCCGGTGCCTATCGATGCATTAGCGGTATGTAAAATTTTATAAAGTTTGTACAAAACTTAGCTTTAGACCTTAACTAATGATTAAATTTATGTTTCGTTTGCAGCGTTGTCAGATCCTTCAAGCCATGATGCACTCTTTTCTAGACTCCCCTATCTCGGATCGACCTTGGGCCACTGAAGATGTGATTCGTGGTTGGCTTGCAATCTTAGAGGCACCTCAGGCACCTTTGGCACCATCTCCCCCACGTGCATCGCGGATGCCACCACCACCACCACCTCCTGTTTTCCGAGATTCTGTTCATGAGAGTGGCCAGGGGAGTGGATGCGGCACTCAGGAGGATGCGCACCAAGATGATATGACTCAGGGTGATGTGCCTCGGGAAGATGCTCCGCCTTATACTCAGGAGACTCAGGATTAGACGCTTGACGTCTGTTTTTGTTTGATGGATGTTTTATGTATGATTGATGTTTTATGTATGCATTTTTCTTGTGTGATGGTTTTAAATTTTATGTTTTGCTTGTTTGAATATTCAAAACGACTCCGAACAATAATGCAAATACAAATCTGAACAACAAGACGTGAAAAACTATATTGATTTGAAAACGAAATACAAATTTCAACAACAACACTACACAAAGAGATGGTGAGGAAGACCAACCTATGAAGATCCCCAAACCGATGATTGGTTTCGATGTTCGGAGTCGGCAATATGTACCAACTAATAACCAGTTTTCAAACTCTTATTAGTTCGTACATTTTGCTAAATCCGAACATCGAAACCAATATCGGTTGGGGATCTTTATAGGTTGTCCCTCCTCAACTTCTCTTTGTCCAGTGCTATGCTTGTTTACTAACGATTACAACAACCACTTAACTAACAATTACAACAACGAACTAACGATTAAAACAACCACTTAACTAACGATTGGAAGCCAGGGTCGCCTTAAGATCGGCGTTTTCCTCCTCCAACGTACGTATCTTCGAGAATAGATCTCTTATTGCAGCTAAGGAGTAACAAGGGTGTGGTGTATCGATCCACTCGCGGAATTCACAAATGTAACCACCAGTACCAGCGCATGTCCAGAACCTTCGAGCGAGGTTTCTTCGAGATTCTGAACTCCTCATTACCGCTGGTCGATCACATTTACAATAAAAAAGGGCAGCGTTGCTTGATGATGAACTGTGCGACATAGCGAGTGTTAAGAGACAAATGGTGAGATTGGTGAGGTTAAGAGAGAGATGGTGAGATTGGTGAATTGAGGTGAGTGCAACCCCCTTTTATAGCTTCGGTTTTTGTTGGTGAAATATGACCGTTTCGTGCGCAGATGTTATGCGCACGCAACGGTCATATTTTAACGGTCTTCAACCGTGCGCAGATAAAATGCGCAAAGAATCATGTGCGCAGATGTTATGCGCACGAAACGGTCATATTTTAACGGTCTTCAACCGTGCGCAGATGTTATGCGCACGAAACGGTCATATTTTAACGGTCTTCAACCGTGCGCAGATATAATGCGCAAAGAATCATGTGCGCAGATGTTATGCGCACGAAACGGTCATATGTATAAGTTTTACAAAGGAGGTGTTACTCGAAGAGCTCGATTTTTCGACTCGAACTTACCGACAAGGTTAAATAGCTATAATATGCATTGAAAACAAGTTTCATTGCATTCCGACGTCGTTTGGGCATCGAAACGCCTATTCTCGACCTTAACAGGCCATCAGGACCGATAAGGCGTTTTTGCGTATTTTCGATCAAGTTTTTGTGAAGGGGAGACCTTATACACTCTTTATATGCCTAATAACACTATTTTGTATAAGCTTTTCAAACATAATCCACATCGATGTGCTAGACCCTTCATATCGCAACTACTTCGACTATTTCGAAGAATGAAAGACTAGTGAAGGTTTACAAAGGAGGTGTTACTCGAAGAGCTCGAGTTTTCGACTCGAACTTACCGACAAGGTTAAATAGCTATAATATGCATTGAAAACAAGTTTCATTGCATTCCGACGTCGTTTGGGCATCGAACCGCCTATTCTCGACCTTAACAGGCCATCAGGACCGATAAGGCGTTTTTGCGTTTTCGAGTATTTTTGATCAACTTTTTGTGAAGGGGAGACCGTATACACTCTTTATATGCCTAATAACACTATTTTGTATAAGCTTTTCAAACATAATCCACATCGATGTGCTAGACCCTTCATATCGCAACTATTTCGAAGAATGAAGAGTATAGTGCGCAGTGGTAGAACGCACAGAAATTTCAGCCATGCGCTAAGGTAAAGCGCACCTATTCTGTAACTTTTTGAATCTGTAACTTTTGGTGCGCAGGTGTAACGCGCACAGAAAATTACCGTTAAAAATTTGTGCGCAGCTACATAGCGCACTTTTAGTTACCGTTATTTTGAATCGGTAACTCCTTGTGCGCAGAAGCAACGCGCACCATATACATAAATTCCTATAAAACCAACGGTTTGAAGGTGGTGATTTCTTCATCCATCTCAACTAGTTCATCCATCTCAACTAGAGCAAAAATCGAAGTTTCCCTACTAACCGGTAAATTTTTCTTTTGTTCATTTTTTTACATGCTTTGTTTTTTGTATATGCTTTCATGTTTATAACTAAAGTTTTATTATTTACTTATTTCGAAGAACATAACTACGAATATGGCATCATCATCATCCCCAAGACGTGTGAAGCCTGACCCTCCACAGATAATGTGTACTGGTACAAAAAGGTGTCGCCAAATGTGTAATGTTTACGTTAACAATGACGAAGACATGCCTGACCAGTATGGACGAAGGCATTATGCATGCAATTGTTTCTTCGGAATCAGGTTTATTGATCCAGAGCATACCCCTACTGCTTTACGTGCTATCACGAAATTAATCATCAAGAAAAAGAAGAGTGACAATAGAGTGAAGGTCCTGATGGAAAGGTTTAAGATTAAAGAAAAAGAATTGCGGTTGATGGTTTGTAGTATCGTCTATGCTTCCGACTGCTCTTCCTCTTCTGCCGACGACGCCTAAATCGTAGACATCTAATGTTATGAGCATTGTGTACTTTCATTACGTACTTTCATTATGTACTTTCATTATGTATTCAAGGAAAAAGAAGAGTGACAATAGAGTGCAGTTTTTGCCGACAAGACTTGCTTTTTATTCAAGGAAATAAATTAAGAAATCCAATATGCATGGTGTACTATTGCACTGTCACTCTATTAATCGAGTAAGTTGATCGAGTAATTTCCTGTATTACGGAGTATACAGGAAATGTGGTGGACAACAATACTTAATTTTGTAGTGTCAATGTCAATATCTATCAGAATTTGCCTTATTAATCCTCAACTACCACCATTTAATATTTAATAGTGTTAGACATGCATCCATAGTTTAAATTCATCCTCCAGAAACTCACAAGCTCTTCATGTTCACTCCAGCTTTGAGGTTAGAGTTTTCTACCTCTTTCTTTCATCTCATCGACTCCTATTTTCTCATATTCCTTAGTCATACTTGCCTTTTTTTACTTTACTGAAATATGTGTTCCATTGCCTTTTTTACTTTACTAAAATAACAATGCAATCTGATCCATTCATTGTTATATAAAGCACAATTACACTACTACCAAAATAACAAATACGAAACATTAAAAACCAAGGCATTACAAACTAAGAAATTCCAATGCGTCTTCTAATTATTACATGACAATCTCACTCAGTCAGATATGTGAACGGGTTCGGTCCCTCCTTTATACATGAATGGATCTGGTGCCCGGCCATTTGAAATGCGGTACTCTCGATACATCCTCAAATTGTCCCCAAATGTTTCTTCCCACCATTGAATGTTTGGATCTACGTGTTTCTTCCACGAACCGGGAGTATGCGGTAGTGGCGAACCAACCATCAACGCCACCTATATAAACACAATCGACTTAAGACATTAAACAAAAAACTATGATTACACAAGTATCAAGTACAATTGTCTACTTTACCGGTATGAAGTGGTCACGGTTGCCTACGTGTGCCATGCCGAAAATCTGTCGTGGAGGATCAGCGTTTTCTGTTCTACACCTTAGCGGTAAGCAAAAGGTCGGAGCATCCCAACACAATAACACGAGACCAACTTGGTATAGGGTGGCAAACACTAAGCCCATCAGTGGAAAGTGCAGCCAGTACAGTTCTGAACAAGGGCTTCTGCAATGGTTAACTTGGAGAATAAGATCCTCCCAAGTACCCGGACGAAGACGACGACGAATAGGCTCGTACAATTCTCGGTTTTGAAGCAGCTCCGTTACCAGCTCACGCCGAATGTTTCCGTACTCTTGTTCTTTTCTTCCCAGAAGTAAGGCCATCGACCTATAACCACAATGTCCGTCAGAACGTACCTGTCTAACATCTGTGATGTATGGAAGCCAAAAATCATCCAAATTGTCAATGCCGAAGTCAACCCCCCTATGAATGAGAGGAACACCAAGTTCTTCAGGGCACTGATCGAAGTCAGTGTAGTTTGATCCTTCAGGCTGTGATAGGTCGGGCATGGGTTGAGAATGCAACTCCTCGGCCTCAATGACCACGGGAAGTGATGTCGTTGTTTGCTCTCTAGGACGACCTGGTCGTTTTGCTCCTGTATTGTTTGCCTTCTTCTTTCCTTTTGATTTCTGCTTTGCCTCCTCCTTCTCATACTTCTTCAGCTCTTCTTGTTTGTGCTCAAAATAACTCTTCTCTCTCGATTCCTCCTTGTCATTTTCACTGTCATCCTCCTCCTTTTTAGGACGACCTGACCGTCTTGCTCCTGTACTCTTCTTTCCTTTTGATTTCTGCTTTGCCTCCTCCATCTCATACTGCTCCATATCTTCTTGTTTTATGTCATCCTCCTTGTCATTTTCACTGTCAACCTCCTCCTTATCCTTGTTCTTTGCACCCTTTGGCCTGCCTTTTCTTCTCACATTTGTCGGTTCTTTCAAGGTAGTTAGTTCAGGATGCTCCAAGTCCTGATACAACTCACCTAGCTGGTATGCCGTGCTTTTCTTCAAGGTTCCAAGTTCCAACTTGGTGAACATTTCATGGAGTCGCAACTCTATAATGTTCATTCGGACCTTCAGATTTGGGTCGTCTTCTGTTTCAGGAGTGTCATCCCAATGCAAATCCCTCCAGAACGGGTGAATGTCATCCTCAATCAGGGGTGTGTTTGAAATGATAGCGTGTGCAATTTGATGGACGCACGGCAACCCAAGACAGTTCCTCACCCAATGGTCGGTGCATTGTTCAGGAAATTTCCCCGTCAACATGATCTCATAAGTAGCCAACAAATGATCAAAACACCTGTCTGACACTTTGTAGAATAGTCGGGAAAAAATAGCCCTTCCAAGCGGATGCATGTTTGGATCATCAAAATCAGTTGGTCGTTTGGAGAGAGACATGTTCATGCTCGCCCTAATTGAATCAATCTGAAGGAGTACTGAATGATGGATCCGTACGATCACTCTGTTAAAGCCCCCTCTGCTGGAACCAATAATATCTTTCAAAACCTTGTGCATCCCTTCAACTCTAAAAAACAGTTAAGTTGGTAAGTTAAGAAAGTACGCCGTTATGATATAATCGTCTTTAACTAAAAAATATCAATATTTACCTGTTTGAAGTCCTCGTAAGGAAATGAAGCTTATGATCTGTCCAAGCCCTCACTATACTTGTCTTGTGAGGATTAAGCCATGTTCTCTCGACGTATCCCACAAGGCCGCTCTTCCAAGATCTCTTCAACTGTTCGAGCCGCAGTTCATAGGTCTCTTCAGTAGCTGAGCAAAATAGTCCCCAACATTGTCCTGCAAAGGCTTCCACTTTAATTTGTCTCTTTAGGATGGTCGAAGCATGTGCCTCAATGTTGTGTTTGATATGCACCCAACACAACAGATGTTGAACTTCGCTCCCGAAAACAGTCTTTATCCCTTTTATCAGCGCGTCTTCGCAATCTGTCATTATAGCCGTTGGCATCACTCCCAAATCTATGAATAATGACTTCAATTGAATCATTATCCATGTGTAATGATAAATCCTTTCCGCTTTAGTGAATGCATACGCGATGTTGAACGTCTTGTGTGTACTGGTGAATCCAACGATCTCTACGAGCGGCATTTCATATCTATTGAAACATTAACATATATCACTACAGAACATATATCATTATCCGAACTAAATATCGACCAAGGTATTGTAGAGACTTACTTGTTTGTCTTGTACGTCGCATCGATAATTACCACGTACGGGTACTTCTTCAACAAACGCAACGACTCTTGGTTAGCAAAGAATAATATTGCAACCTCTCCGTTTGTCGTGTCTCTATGTGGGTGAACTACGTAGTCGTGGTCTCGCAAAAACTTAAGCGACCACTGTGTCACGTTTAGCTCTCCGCGATCTTCGTAATTCACCTTCTGCAAAAAGTTTGCAACTTGTCTCCTTGAAGTAACATTACCAGGGTACTTCTCCCTCAATTTAGAGATAATTTCTTTTGGCGTCTTGCGTCCAGTTCCATCTCCCCACCGCCTAGCACAACGCTCTTGCTCCTCCGTCATTCGACCCATGAATGCATTCCCATGAAAACTAGCAAGTAGCACATGGTTATGCCGACCTTCTATCACACCTAAAATCCATTTTTCTCCTGCGACCCCGGGAATGTTTTTCTTTCGCACTGCTAGTAGCTGAAATCTACACTCACACTTCTTCGACTTCGACTTTCTAAGCCTAGGAACAGCCAACTCTGGATTCTCTTTGTTCACCTTTGGCCTCCCAGATCTTGGTTTTCCAAATCTATCGCACACAATACTTATTTGGTACGGACTTGAATTATGCGTTACCAAAGCTATCACTAACTCCTTTCCTCTATCTCTCGCCCACTCGTACAATTCTTGCGGAGTATCCCAATATTGTGCGGTTCTAAAATAATCCGAATAATCTTTCCCCTATACGTAATTGTAGAGCGACAATTACACTACTACCAAAATAACAAGGCAAAATACGAATCATTACTTTAAACTAATTAGGATATCATATGAAACTAATTAGGCTATCATATGAAACTAATTAGGCTAGCATATGAAACTAATTATTCTAGCATATGAAACTAATTATTCTAGCATATGAAACTAATTTGAAACTAATTACGCTACCATATGTTTCAAATTATAACATATTATACTAACCACAAATTCACCACTCGGATCCCAGTCGCCGAACTCTTCGTCTTCTAAGAAACCATCCAACCATTCGTCGTCGTTCGGGTCGTCTTCCTCTTCTTGTGATCCGCTATCCCAATCGTGTTCTTCATCACTATCTTCACAACTTTGATTAATCAACTCTAACATACGAGAGTTTTGATTACGACGATACATTTTGAATGAATTTGTTGGAAAACGAAGAGGTGTTGAATGAATTTGTTGGAAACGAAGAGATTGTGGCTTTATATAGGCACATTTATGACCGTTGTGGTCCAAATGAAACTGTAAAGACCCGTGCGCTAACCATCCGCGCACAAACCCAAACCCTAAAGCACCTGTGCGCAGAACCTCAGCGCACAGTTTTACATTTAACGGCTACTTTTTTCAAAAATTTCAACGGCTACTATGTCTGAAGAGTGCGCAGAAACACGGCGCACAGATTCTCAACCTGTGCGCAGTAGTTAGGCGCACAAGGTGTTACAGACTCTGAAAATTTACGAAAAGTACCCGTAATACCCCGTAAAACACGTATGCGCATAAGAACTGCGCACAGATGCGTGCGCATAAGTTGAGCGCACAGAATCGCGTGCATATATGCATCGATTCGCGTGCATATAGCCATTGCCTTTTAATATATATTATATGTTGTACATTATGATACTAAGTTTCCTTAGTTGAGTTGGTAAATGTTTTACGAAAGTACCATTGATTTGGAGTTCAAACCCTCTCCACTACTTTTTATTATTTTAACTATTGTTTTAAATTTCAATACTCTTTTGACTCTCTTCTTTTGTTTTTTTAACACTTGTAAAATTTAAAGTCGTAAACATTTTAATTATTTCTTTATACTATAAATATACTATAAACTAAAAAAAAAAATTGTGTTATAGTAGAAAAATTTCGCCTCCTCTTTAAAAACAAATTTGGCTCTGCCACTACTTATATTTTAGGAGGAGGGAGTATATGTTAAGAATGGTACAACTGTAAATTAGTTTACGAAAGATTTGTGCCCAATGCCCTATTGGACACTATATTTGTAACAACTACACTCCCTAACTAAAAATTAATAAACTAGCCTATCTATAAATACTCAGCATCTCCTCTTCCCAAATACCTTTCTTCGTTCATTCTTCTCCCCTCCCTGCTCCCGACTCCCAAATCCTCCAAATCCTTCTTCTTGCTGCTATTGGAGGCGACCACGGGAAGGGCGTTAAGCTTGACTCACGAGATTGGAGGCGGAGAAGACGAGATCTGAAGCTCGATTCAACAGATCGGAGGCGTAGAAGAGGAGATAGTGTTGACAGTTTATAAGTGTGCATACGATGAAGCGGATTGATGAAGCAGATTAAAAGCCCCATTTTCGATCGATTGATGAAGCGAATTCGAAAATGGCAGAGGATTTTCCTCCTCGCTTTGCTCTTCTTGTCTGTCTGCGCTCCAATCGTTTTAGTTTCGCTTAGGCTCAAAACCCTAGCTCTCGAAGGTAAACCTCTCGAATTTGCTAATTTGCTTCTTTTATCAGGAATAGAGGATTTTGTTGGAGATTTATCTAGCATTGTATGATTGTCTTCCCCTTGATTCATTTTCTTCTGGTTTATGGTTTCTGAATTGCTGTTTATTTGAACTGGTGTTCTTCGGATGCAGAAATTTAGGGCAGATTCGTTGAAACTTAGAGCTATTGAGCAGGTATGGAGTAATTTCATGTTTGATTGTTCAGTGGAGTTAGAGAAAAGAGGGAGGAAAAGACAAATCTCCATAAATTAGCACATTGAAGAAACATGATGAAAACACAAGGCATGAGAGGACGGTCATGTTTGTGGAAGTGGCCCACCGGATAGCACACAACACTCCAACGAAAATGTGGAATAATAATTAAGATGCCTTAGAATGATCATGTTCAGGTAGCCAAATGTTAATCCTGCATATGCACGATATGGTTGGCCAATCAGTTAAGATTGACGAAATTTAACTTCATACCATGTATGATTATTGAGCAGGTATGGAGTAGTTTCATGTTTGATTGTTCAGTGGAGTTATTGAACTGGAATTGATTTGATATATGTGATTTTAGGAAGATGCATATTCTGTCTTTGGAATTGAACTGGTGTTTGTACTGCAACATTGCTTGTTCAATAGCTGGAAGAGTTCGTTTGAATTTGATTGTTTACCAAATGTATGTATTGCTGCAGTTGCACATTGATTTTTTTTTACTATCTATTATGTTCAAGGATTTTCAGTAATTTCAGGAGTTGGGGCCCTAATTGAAGATAGAGGAATCAGTAAAGGTATTACTCTTGTTCTTCAGTTCTTCTAGTTCATATAATTTCACTGTTCACCACAATCCATCCTTTTGTAGTCATGTACTCATGTAGTTGATAATGGAAATGTTTAGAGGATGCCATTGTAGAGCATATTTAATAATTTCAAATGACATAGAGGGTAGAGCATATTTAATAATTTCAAATGACATAGAGGATTTCAATTTGTGTCTTTCATTTCTCGGCTTCTCAGGTCTTGGTCTCAAGGAAGAGGTTCAACCTACTATGGAGCAGCAGAGAAGAAGAAGCAACAAGGATTGTTGACAGAATATTGACAAGTTATCAGTAATTTGACAAGGATTATGCATTATTTGTGTTGATGGTTTTATTAGTATTTTTGACAGAATATTGACAAGTTATCAGTAATTTGACAAGGATTATGCAGGGACAATGCACTTTGTTTTAGTGTGTAAAAAAAAATTAATGTGTTGACAATTATTTTTTTGACAATGTAATTTAGTGGTGTTGACAGTGTTGACAATGTTGACAATTTTGTAATATTACTTGTGTTGTATGTTGTTGACGTTTATTAGTCGTGTAAATAATTTATTTAGTTGGGTTGACAACTTATTTAGTCGCGTTGACAACTTATTATTCTTGTTGACAACTCTATTAAAAAATTTGTTGACAACTCTGTCAAAAATTTTGTTGACATCTCTGTTATAATTTCGATGTCAACAAAGGGTTATTATTGGTGTTGACAACTTATTATTATTGTTGACAGCTCTGTTAATAAAATTTTAAAATTTTTGTTGACATCTTTGTTAAAAAATTTGTTGACAACTCCGTTAAAATTTTTGTTTACAGATCTGTAAAAATATTTGTTGACAACTCTGTTATAATTGTCACGTCAGCAAAGAGGTATTTACTTATAACTTAAAAAATTGATGCAAAAACTTAAAAAACATTACAGTTTTAGGGTATTTACCCAAAAACTGGATAGTTTACACGTAAGTTTTCTTGACGTAAATTGTTGTTATAATATTCCTTTTGTCTAATTATATACTCCCTCTGTCCTATAATATAAGGCTCATTTGTTTTTTCAACACTATTTATAAATCGAGAGAATCTTCTCGTTTTTTTCAAATATATAGAAATAAATATAGGCATATGAGATCTCGTTTGATTCGTCTCAATGAGTACTTTGACAATATAAAAAAATTCTAATTTTATCATCGTATATTTAGAGATATTAACGTTACAAAACGTATCTCGACAAATATGTCTCGACAAATGTGTCAAAAGCAAATGGGAAGATCAATATAAGACGGAGGGAGTAGTCATTTTAGTATCATTCTCATGTCATCTAACATATGTTTTTTTTAAAGGATTTTGGACATATTTTTCCTAATTTAGCGGTGTTTCTATCCTATGCCGTTAGAAACTGTTTTCCTACATGGAAAAAATATAAACTCATCACAACAAAAAATATAACTTAAAATCAAAATATTTAGAATTCTTTCCATTATGATGAGCTTCATATAGGATAGAAAAATCAAATCGTTTTTTTAGTTATGTAAGGATAGTTTAGTCACAATTGTAACTCCTTAATTTTTGTCTCAATTTTTTTAAGGATTTGTATCATGATTTCACACAAGTAAGTTTCCTTGACATATGTAGATTAAGAGGATTTACTAGTTTATAATCTAGTTTATTTTTTTAATTAGCTTATTAGCAAAATAAGCATTACGTTTACATAATGATATTACCAAAATTAGAGTTAGGGTTATTTTTAGGGTTCAAATCACATGAGAAATGCCCTTAAGATGAGAAATAAGAAGGAAGAAGATCCTTCCTCCTTCCTTGGAGTTGACCGTCCGTTGACCGCTCGTTGACCACCCGTTGACTATTTTTTAAAATGCCAGTTTTTTTTTCGGATTTTTCCCATTTCAATTTTTTTTGTGCTATGATTTGTAAGTAAAAGTGCTATTCTTTGTAAAGAAAAATGCTTTGTTTTTTTTTTTGCTATGATTTATAAGCAAAAGTGCTATGTTTTTTCTACCAAATTTTTGTGCTATGGTTTGTAAGAAAAAGTGCTATGCTTTGTAAGTAAAAGTGCTATATTCTTTCTAGGCAAAAGCGTAACACATTTCACCTAGCATAGAGAAGCACATATAGGCAAAAGCGTAGCACACTTCAGTTAGCTATAGAGAAGCACATATAGGCGAGAAGTGTAGCACATTTCAGCCATAGAGAAGCGCATATAGGCGAGAAGTGTAACACATTTCAGCCATAGAGAAGCACATATAGGCGAAAAGTGTAGCACATTCCAGCCATAGAGAAGAACATATATGCAAAAAGTGTAGCACATTTCATCCATAGAGAAGCATATGTATGCGAAAAGTGAAGCACATTTCAACCATAGAGAAGCACATCCAGGCAAAAGCGTAGCACCTTTCACCTAGCCATAGAGAAACACATCTAGGCAAAAGCGTAGTACCTTTCACCTAACATAGAGAGACACATATAGGCAAAAGCGTAGCACACTTCAGCTAGCAATAGAAAAGCACATATAGGCAAAAGCATAGCACAATTCAGCTAGCAATATAGAAACACATATAGGCGAAAAGCGTAGCACATTTCAGCAATAAAGAAGCACGTCTAGGAAAAAACGTAGCACCTTTCACCTAGCATAGAGAAGCACATATAGGAAAAACTGTAGCACACTTCAGCTATCCTAGAGAAGCACATATAAGTGAAAAGTGTAGCACATTTAAGACATAGAGAAGCACGTCTAGGCAAAAAGTGTAGCACATTTCACCTAGCATAGAGAAGCACATATATGCAATATCGTAGCACAATTCAGCTAGCCGTATAGAAGCACATATAGGCAAAAGCGTAACATATTTCAGTAATATAGAAGCACATAACACTTGTGGTAGCACATGCTTTGCAAGTTCAAATTTTGACCTAATAATATATGAGACGCTGGGAAAACCAGCGTCTCATATGAAGCAATTTTTTTTTATTTGGTCACGTATAAGAGACGCTGGTAGAACCAGCGTCTCATATACGACTTTAATTTAAAAAAAAACAGCGTCTCTTACACTAACCCCTAAAACCGCTAAAACCGCCGCTGTTTTGTGTGAGTTGTTTAGACCAAACTTTAATTTTAGTGGTTGGCAAGTTCAACGTTCGCCTCGCCTCGCCTCTGCTGCTGCCATTAACTCTTCTTCCCTCTTTAAATTCAACAACATCAAATCCCTTCGTTCACTTTCAACGCCATCACAACACCATGCCTTCCTCCTTTTCTTTCGCTTTCAACAGCACCATCCCTCCGTTCACTTCTTCTTTTTTTTGTTCGTTCCAACAACAGAGGACATCCACAACAGAGGACATTCCAACAGTAAGTTATTTTCTCTTATTTCTTTTAATATTATTTCAAACATTCAGATTTTATTTCTTCTCTAATTTTATTTATTCGTTCACTTTCTTTTTCTCTTCACACCGAATAGTAAAGATCGAACGGGAAAACGGGCGAACGGACGAGCAGGTATAGGCAATTTAGCAGAGAAAACGTAAGAAATTTCTGCACCCATTCCATTTTTTGAATGAATTTTTGTATGATAATTTAGTTGGAATATGTTTAAGAAGGATTAAGAAGAAAATAGGTTTAAGAAAATAGGTTTAAATTCCAATACATTTAAGAACGAATTTTGTATGATAATAGGTATGACTTATTATAGGATTTAGAATTTGTTTTTATGAGAACGAAAATAGGATGGATATAATTATGTATGGAAATAGTTATTTGCATGCTAAATCAAAAAACCTTAACAATTTTTTTTATGAGAACGAAAATAGGGTTAATGAATAAACGTAAGAATTTTTTTTTAAAGAATTTTGTATGGACATAGTTATGTGATAGTCATATGTATTGTGATGTTATTTGCATGCTTAATCATAATTATGTATGAGTAATTAGGGTTAATGAATAAATTGGGCTATATTTCATTTTAAATATTATTAAAGTTAAACTATCAAAGTAATTAGTTTTAAGAATTTTAAACCCCAATTACTTTAAAATTTAAGGATGAATATAATAACTTGTATATTTGCATCCTTGACAAAATAGAATTGAAGGTGGATACAACTATCGTCAGCGTGACACCTCATTCACCAGATTACTCTCAAATGTTCAATCTGGTGTAGCTAGTGGAACACAAATGGTAGTACGTGGAGAGGGAAACAATGATCACGAGGATGTGTTTGTCGATGCGTTTGGTCTTGATCACGAGGATGACATCGATCAATCGTGAGAGGATGAGGATGTCAATGAAGCTGATATAGCTAGGGTTAACATGGTTAGAGAAGCAGCGCAAATCACCCCGAGTTGGAATATGACTGGGGTGCCTGATCCAGCATTGTTGAACTCATGGCAAACTTGGATTGGAATGGATCCACTACCAAATCAAGATGAATTTTGCAAAAGACAACATTTTAGTTCACTTGAAGAGCTGGAAAGAAGAGTCATAATATATTCAGTATCCAAGGGGAAGGAGTATAAAGTGCAAAAGGCCAGAGATCGATGGTACACAGTTGTCTGTGTGCAAAAAGACCAAGGATGCACATGGAAACTATCGGCTCATAAAGTCGGCGAGCTTGACAATGTGGAAGATAAGCACATACAAAGGTCCTCATGTCCCTAGCTGTGTAAGAGATGTCATGCATATGGATAATCGTAATATCTCTCAAAACTTCATCGCTGAAGAGATAGTTTCTCTTATCCGAGTTGACAAAGCACTGAAGCCTAGGACCATTATGCAAATAATATAAAATTCGTATCAGGTCTCCATTACGTACAAAAGAGCATGGGGTGGAAAACAAAAGGCAACAACTTCCATTTTCGGTGATTGGGAGGAATCATATGCTATTTTGCCTCGGTTTATGGCTGCAGTTGTACAGTCCAATCTTGGTACTGTTGTTGAATGGAGTACGGTACCAAGTTCTGATGGGAGTGGATCCATCTTCCGACGTGTTTTTTGGTCATTTGGACAAACCATCCAAGGTTTCCAACATTGTCTTTGATTACTATTGGTGGAACTCACATGTATGGAAAGTACAAAGGTACTTTACTTATGGCAATGGCTGTGGATGCAAATCAACAGATTTTTCCTCTTGCGTTTGCTGTTGTTGAGAGTGAGAATGGTTTGAGCTGGCCTTGGTTCATGGATTTAATTGGTTGTCGAGTTACAGACCGCACTGGTATGTGTGTTATATCAGACAGACATTCGGGTATCATGAAGGCTGTGAGAGAGCTACAACGTTGGAGAGCGCCATATGCATATCACAGGTTTTGCGTTCGCCATGTTGTTTCAAATTTCAACAAAGCTGTTGGAAACAAGAACTTGAAGCGATTACTTGGTTCAACAACATACAAACATGAGGAGGCGGAATTTGATCTTGGGTTCTCTACTTTGTGCTCCAAAAATGCAACGGCAAAAACTTATTTGGACAACATTGAAAAGGAAAAATGGTCCTTATGTCATGATGGCGGTTCCAGGTATGGAGTGATGACACCCAACATGTCTGAGTGTTTCAATGGGGTGATGAAGGGTGCCAGAAATTTACCTATCACTGGTCTTGTCCAATCGACGTTCTATAGACTTAATTCCTACTTTGTAGAGCGTCTTGGAAAGGCAAGAGAACGTAATGTTGCATGGCAACGATACGCTAATGCAGTAGAGACGTTGATTGAGCACAATGTTACAATACCTCCTCGTGCACAAGTGATCTCATTCAACGCATTACGACATGTCTATGAAGTGCATGTTCCACCCGTCCAGGAATACGGCCAACGCTTAAAATACGTCGTGGATTTGACAAGTAGGAGATGTATGATGACACAAGGTCGGATTAAGATTGAGGATCTGCTAGGATTTGATCGACAACGGGGGTGAAGTCGACGGCGGCGACAATGAAGGTCGACAGTGGGTGGACTGTCGGTGGAAGTTGAAGTCGATGGTGGCTTCGAGGGATCGTTGGTGCAGACGATCGAACGAATCTCGGTCTTTGACAAGTGTTATCCTCCTTGACTCAGTCGTCGATCTAGGAAGACTAGCTTGACTCGGACACGATAAGCAAATGACGTCTTTCTTGACTCAGTCGTCGATCTAGAAAGACTCACTTAACTCGAACTAACCCAAGGAGTCCACCTAGGGTTCTTTCAAGGTTTGGAGATCAAAATATGTGTCAATAACAAATCGATCTCACAGGTCAATATCAAACCAAGTGCTTTCGTCTTGCAATTCAATACCAAACCAAAACTACAACTAAAAGACGTCAAAACTACGTCAAAACTAAAAACGTATTCTCAATTCTCAATTTGTCTAATCTACCTAAAAACCCTAAAACTTAGCTATTTATACTCTTGAAAATAGCAAATACTCCAAAGGGAAAAGTCCAACTCAAATTGGGCCTCGGGCCCAATTCCTTCTCTTTTCTTCAAGGTCGGCCGGCCCTTTCCTTCTCCATGCAGCTCGGATGCTCCTCTTCTGCTTGAATCAACATGACGTACTCTTCTCTCCCTTGTCCCGTGTTCTCCATGATATGCATTCCCTTTCATAAGGCGATCAACAACTGCTTGGCTCGGCTCCGAGTAATAGCTCCCGGTCTGTCTGAATCCTCATCTTCCTCAGCCCGACGTCTAGCTCGTGTCATTGGTGGTCCTGGTATGTCTGAGCTAGATCCTTGAGTAAGTATAGGTGTACTTACATCATCCTCCCTCTCTTGAAAAGGATTTGACCTCGAATCCATGGGTAAATCGTCCTCCAGTTCATCTACAAGGAAAGGAGAAAGGTCTGACACGTTAAAAACATTATGGACTTCGTACGTACCTGGGAGGTCTATCTTGTAAGCATTGTCATTGATCTTTTCGAGCACTTCAAAAGGTCCATCTCCTCTAGGCTTGAGTTTGGAGTTCCGTTGTTTAGGGAAACGATCTTTTCGTAGATGAACCCATACGAGATCCCCTGGCTCTAGAAGTAGCTCCTTGCGCCCTTTGTTCGCTTGCTTCTGATACTGATTTGTTCTGGTCTCCAAACGATCGCGGGTGCACTGGTGAAGATCTCTGATGTGATCCGCTTGATCTAACCCGTCTTGGCTCTCTCGCTCCTTGATAGTGTACGGAATCATATCTAGAGGTGTAAGAGGATTCCGTCCGTACACTACCTCGAATAGTGTCTTCTTTGTTGCTGAGTGAATGGCCCTGTTATAAGCAAATTCAACAAAAGGCAAGCATTCTTCCCATTTAATGAGGATAGTACTTAACAATGACCGCAGTAAGGCACCTAGAGTTCTATTAACCACCTCAGTTTGTCCATCTGTTTGAGGGTGGCAAGATGTAGAAAACAACAACTTTGTACCCATCTTAGACCACAAAGTTTTCCAGAAATAGCTTAGAAATTTGGCATCCCTATCAGACACTATGGTTTTGGGCACCCCATGTAGTCGAACTACTCCTTCGAAGAAGAGATCGGCTACATGTGAAGCATCATCAGTTTTGCATCAAGCAATAAAATGAGCCATTTTAGAAAACCTGTCAACCACTACAAAAATGGAATCCCTCCCTCTCTTAGACCGAGGTAATCCCAAGACAAAATCCATGGAGACATCTTCCCAGGGATTACTCGGTATAGGTAGAGGTGTGTAGAGGCCGTTAGGGTTCAACTTAGACTTAGCCCTTAGGCAGACAACACAAGAAGCACAAAAACGAGTAACATCTCTTTGCATGTTTGGCCAGTAAAAATGTTCCTTAAGGGTTCCTAGAGTCTTGTCAATACCAAAATGTCCCATAAGCCCCCCTCTGTGGGCTTCCTGTATAAAGAGTCTACGTGATGATCCTTTTGGAATACACAGCTTGGAACCCTTGAATAAATACCCATCATGCAAATAGTATTTGTCTACCCCACCCCGAACTTGGCATGCATCAAACTTGTCCTTAAATCATCATCCAAAACATACAAGTTACGCATGAAAGAGAATCCTAGCATTCTAGCATCAAGGGAAGATAACAGAGAATACCTGCGAGATAGTGCATCAGCTACGACGTTGTCCTTCCCCTTCTTGTGTCGGATGACATAAGGGAATGTCTCGATAAACTCTACCCATTTGGCATGTCGCTTGTTCAGTTTGCTCTGACCTTTGAGATACTTCAATGCTTCATTATCAGAGTGTATGACAAACTCTTTTGGAAGGAGGTAATGTTGCCAAGTATGAAGGCACCTGACCAGAGCATACAATTCCTTGTCATAGGTCGGGTAGTTGAGTTCAGCACCACTCAACTTTTCGCTAAAGTAGGGTATGGGCTTGCCTTCTTGCATCAATACTCCCCCCCAACCCTATTCCTGAAGCGTCACACTCGATCTCAAAGTGTTTGCTGAAGTCTGGGAGTATCAGCAATGGCGAGTGAGTCAGCTTGTCCTTGAGCGTCCGGAAAGCAGACTCTTGTGGCTCTCCCCAGTGAAAAATGGTCTTTGTTTTGGTCAGCTCCGTCAGTGGCATGGCAATGGAGCTGAAATCCTTCACAAACTTTCGGTAGAAACTGGCCAAACCCAGAAAGCTCCGGACTTGAGTCTGAGTTGTCGGCATTGGCCAGTCCTGGATAGCCTTAACTTTCTCCTCATCCACCTTTAGACCTGTACTGCAAACAAAAAATCCAAGAAACACAACATGGTTCGAACAAAACTCACATTTCTTTACGTTAGCATAAAGTTTCTCTTTTCGGAGGACCTCTAGTACCTGTCGAAGATGTTTTGCATGCTCACTAACAGATGGACTATAGATAAGAATGTCATCAAAGTAGACTACTACAAACTTTCCTAGAAATGTACGTAAAGCATGATTCATTAGACGCATGAAAGTACTAGGAGCGTTGGTTAGACCGAAGGGCATTACCATCCATTCGTAGAGTCCGTATTTCGTTTTGAAGGCAGTCTTCCATTCATCACCCTCCTTCATCCTAATCTGGTGATACCCACTTTTCAGATCGATCTTTGAAAACACTTGGGCTCCGTGCAGCTCATCTAACATATCGTCCAGTCTGGGAATGGGATGACGATACTTGATAGTAATGTCGTTTATGGCTCTACAGTCCATACACATACGCCAACTCCCATCCTTCTTGGGAACTAAAATCACTGGAACTCCGCATGGACTCAGACTCTCCCGTACATGTCCCTTATCTATGAGCTCTTGCACCTGTCTCTGTAGCTCCTTGGTTTCTTCTGGGTTCGTACGGTAGGCGGCCCGATTGGGAAGAGTCGCTCCCGGAATGAAGTCAATTTGATGCTCAATTCCTCGAACAGGTGGTAGTCCTGGGGATTCTTCCGGGAACATATCCTTGTATTCCTGCAACAACGACGAAATAGGGAAAGGCAGATCAAGTGTATCTGGAGTAGTATGCAGAGAATAAGTAGGAACAAGTAAGAAACAAGGAACTTCCCTGGATTGCAGCGTCAATCTCCTTAGCAGTAGCTAAGAGAATGTGATTTCCAGCTCCCGAGTTCTGACCTAAGGTCATCTTCTTTGCCTTAGTCAAGTTCTTTTCCTTCTCTTTAGCTGCTCTTCGCTGCTCATCCTCTATATGCGCCGTCATGATTTCGGTTGGTGTCATAGGAAGTAGTGTATAACGCTTCCCTTCCATAAAGAACGAGTACTCGTTTGTGACACCGTTGTGCATAACGCCCCAATCATGTTGCCAAGGCCTCCCGAGCAGTAGGTGACAAGCAGTCATAGGTAACACATCACATAAAACCTCATCTGTATACCCACCAATAGCAAAGACCAACTTGGCTTACTCAGTGACTCGTAGCGGCGAGTCAGCATTAAGCCAATTCAGGCTATAGGGTTGATGATGGGGCGTTATGGGTAACCCTAGGCGCTCCACCACTGTGCGATCAATGATGTTGCAGCAAGATCCTCCATCAATAATCAAATTGCAGACGGCGCTCTTGATTAGACATCGAGAATGAAAGATTGTCTCCCGTTGGGACGGTAGAGTAATCTGTTCATTCGAGATCAACGACCTCTTGACAACACATGCCCATGGTGTTGCCATCTCCTGAACCTGCGCAAATCACAAGCAACAACAACACACGAAGGAAAAACGTAATCTGTCTATTCCTATGTTACGCAGTTGAAGACAAGAAAGGCAAGGCACATGCAGAATGGTAAAGCAAGTCACAAAAAAGAGGGAAATCAATCAATGAAAGAAACTGAAATTATAATGAAAGAAATGACAGCAAACAAAATCAAAGATGGTGAACAGAAATTCAAGGAAACAACTGGTCGTCCCCAAGAGAAGTTGTCGAGCGGGGCCCTCCTGGGCTACTAGCCCGGGGACCACTTGACGTGCGCTCTAGGACTTCTCACGGTTACTAACCGGGGTTCGCTTAAATCTGTCGGTTTTTAAGGCTACTAGCCTAGAACGGATTTTGCCCTAGCCGGGTTTCTCTTCAGCTAGACGTTCTAATTTCCTCTTCTTCTTTTTTTTTTTTTTTTTAAATTACCTAAGATAAGCTAACAAAATCTCTAGAATCTAACCAAATTGGTTACTAGAAGATCTTCTCAACCACCTAAAGATTTCCTAAGATATCAAATCTTAACAAAATAAGAATCAGAATCAAATCAAATAATTAATTGCCAAAACAAGAAGATTTTATCTTGGAGGTTAAGGTAGGGTGGTTAGGGTTAGGGTTTTCTCTCACCCGACCCAAGCCACGCCGGCGGCGCCTAGGCGGTGACCACGCCGAGCCAAGTGGATGTGCTCACGGTTCTCTCTCGCACGGGGGATGACAGTCCTAGAAAAAATTCTAGCGGCTCTCGCCCTCGGTTTTGAGTAGATCCCGTAACAACCCGGTTTAATTTTCTTGAATTCAACACGTAAGCGTAAAAATTAAACAGAAGAACGTTTTTACCTAGCGTTGGCTCTGATACCAAATGATGACACAAGGTCGGATTAAGATTGAGGATCTTCTAGGATTTGATGGACAACAGGGGTGAAGTCGACGGCGGCGACAATGAAGGTCGACGGCGGATGGAATGTCGGTGGAAGTTGAAGTCGATGGCGGCTTCGAGGGATCGTTGGGGCAGACGATCGAACGAATCTTGGTCTTTGACAAGTGTTATCCTCCTTGACTCAGTCGTCGATCTAGGAAGACTAGCTTGACTCGGACACGATAAGCAAATGACGTCTTTCTTGACTCAGCCGTCGATCTAGAAAGACTCACTTGACTCAAACTAACCCAAGGAGTCCACCTAGGGTTCTTTCAAGGTTTGGAGATCGAAATATGTGTCAATAACAGATCGATCTCACAGGTCAATATCAAACCAAGTGCTTTCGTCTTGCAATTCAATACCAAACCAAAACTACAGCTAAAAGACGTCAAAACAACGTCACAACTAAAAACGTATTCTCAATTCTCAATTTGTCTAATCTACCTAAAAACCCTAAAACTTAGCTATTTATACTCTTGAAAATAGCAAATACTCCAAAGGGAAAAGTCCAACTCAAATTGGGCCTCGGGCCCAATTCCTTCTCTTTTCTTCAAGGTCGGCCGACCCTTTCCTTCTCCATGCAGCTCGGCTGCTCGTCTTCTGCTTGAATCAACATGACGAACTCTTCTCTCCCTTGTCCTGTGTTCTCCATGATATGCATTCCCTTTCGTAAGGCGATCAACAACTGCTTGGCTCGGCTCCGAGTAATAGCTTCCGGTCTGTCTGAATCCTCATCTTCCTCAGCCCGACGTCTAGCTCGTGTCATTGGTGGTCCTGGTATGTCTGAGCTAGATCCTTGAGTAATTATAGGTGTACTTACATCAATGTACTTGTCAAAGATGGAAGAATTATAAGGTACCTCGCCCTCACGTCTTAGCAGTGTGTCGCCACAGAAGCTACTCCTATGTTGAATATGTCGATCCATTCTACTCCGTAGAGGCTCTTATGAGGACATGACGGCCTTATATCTGATAGGAGATACTTTAGATTGGCCTGTGATTGAGGGACCGACATTGAAACCAGATCCAAACGACCTTCGGGACGTTGGTAGACTAGGTAGGCGAAAAGAGTCTCGATTCCATAATGAGATGGACATTGTCAGTGCTCCAGGGAAAAGCAATTGCAAACTATGTGGGCAAGAGGGACACAACAGGAGGACATGTGCATCACGAGCTACCGGTTCTGGGCAACATAACAAGCTTTAGCTAGTTTTCATTGTTGTACTTTATTTATGGTTGTTGATTATGAAGACATTTTTAATGATTGTTGTTGTTGTTGTTATTGATGAAGACATTTTTAATGATTGTTGTTGTTGTTGTTGTTGTTGTTGTTGTTGTTTATGAAGACATTTTTAATGATTGTTGTTTCAATGGTAGTACATGGAGATTAACCCTGGTCCATTATCTTTTGAGGTGCTTAGTCGGCAAGAACAACACAGATCTTCGGATGTGTGGAACAATGTTGAATATGTAAATGTTACTCACCTCCATTATCGATTTTCATTAGTTAGTTTGTACATTGCATGCATAAATATCAATAATTTTCCATTTCTTTTGTATAGACAATGACACCCTTAGAAACTAGAGTGCATCTGCGACAATGGATCGATCCCCATCCTAGGGTCTTAGATTACATTCTTCTTGCTGGATTTTTTTTGCGTATCCCGTCTAGGATCCAACTTCAAACTAGACAAGGAGCTAATTACAGCATTAGTGGAGAGATGGTGAGACACATACCTTTCACTTGCCTATGTGTGGATGGATATGCTGTAACAGGCACTGCATGTCACCATTGGAGATCAGAGGTCATCCGTCTACTCGGTAAAGATCCAAGTCGATCACTTGGCGGCTCAGCGTTGAAAGTTTCATGGCTACGAGCAAACTTCAATGATTTACCGGATGATGCAGATGAGGAGACGATCAAGTGTTATGCAAGGGCATACATTTAAATGGTAATGGGTGGCCTCCTTTTCTCAGATTATAGTGGAGGCGAAATACAAGTAGTGTATTTGCCGTTGCTGGAGAATCTAGAGACTGCGGCATACTACAGCTGGGGAAGTGCTACTTTGGCATATCTTTACCGCAACTTATGCAAAGCCTCAGAGAAACAACACTCTCAGATAGGCGGTCCATTGATCTTACTTCAGGTATATAATATAACTTATTTAATTTAAAGTTATCGATTTTCATTGGTTGATTAATGTCATGATTGTAGCTATGGGAATGGCAACGGATGCCTATTGGGAGGCCAAGATTTATCGGTGTCTCAAACGCGGAGCTAGATCGCCTAGCGAGGTGGAGAGATAGAAGGACTGAAGGAGGAAGGCTAAGGCTACCCTATCTGAAGGGTCACAACCTCCACCACTTGATGATCAATTTCTGAATGGTCAAGATTCACTTGCTTTGAGGTAACATTCACCATTACTGCATATATATATCTCGGGCGAGTTCTTATCAATCTCATTTTTCATTTAGGTGGTTGAAGTGTGATTATGTATATGATGGTAAAAGTCATGACCTTTTGTATTATCGAGATGCATTGGATAGGCTAAGGAGCGATCATGTTTGTATTTTTTTATGTCTAATTGCATAATACATATATTCAAAATACTTAAGGTCGTTTTATTTTATATTTAGTTTGCATGGGAGCCCTAAACACCAAATGAACTAGGGAGGCTTGGTAGAATTTGTTTTTTAGGATGAAATGTGTGGAGGACCCAAGCCCCTATGATTTGTTTTGACATAGTTGAGTGGCATCGACCCGACCGTGTGATGTGTCAATTCGGATTTCCACAACATGTGCCGTGTGCATGTGAAAACTATTGTGAGTTGCATTTAGTTAACAGAAGGGGGAAGCATGAGACAAACTAGAGCATATTTCACAAGCAGTTTATAGATTTGTGGAACAGACGTGCGGATTGGATTGCTATGCCTCTCAATGACCCATGTCCTTCAACAGTGGAAGAACGGTATATGAGCTGGTACAGATCAATTACGCGTAGATTTATTAGTCCACATATTCGTCCGCCAGTAGGACAATATCAACCACTGTCTCAAGACTTGTATATGGTGGTGAGTATGAAATATAACACATCAATTTATAATATTTACATTGAATATTTCAAACATACTTATAATTATTTTTTTCCAGGGACAACATGTGACGACGCAAGGGATTGATGTGCTAAACCAATTGTCTGTCGATCAATCATTCTTCTATAGCCATTAAGATATGGGGAGAGGATCTTGTACTACAGATCCTCCAATGACTATGTCACCACCCTATATTCCGCCAGCGTCAGCGTCTACGCCATCAATGTCTTATCCAACGTCGTTTCCCATGGCCTCTCCAACACCTGCGCCCTATTTTCCGTCCTTTGAAGACTTTGCTAGTTCTTCAAGGCAGCAACCACCGTTGTTCTCAGATCTCGGTGAATATGCATGGACTTCCTCGTCTCAGTATTCATACATGACATCATCAATGCATGCACCAAGTTCATTTATGTCCACTAGTGCTTCAAGTGTATTTATTTCTCCCACTAGGCCTATTTGTAGGGACGAACGTAATATTTGTGGGTTTGGATATGAGCCTACGTTAGCACCCGTCCAGGACCCAAGTAGGGAAAAAGACGATGGTGAGGGAGAGAATGAAGACGAGGATTATGATTAGAATTATGACGTATTTGTTGATGTTAAATTTTTATGTTGAATTTTATAAGTTTTTACACATATATTTATCAGATTTATTAACCAATAATTTCGTATTTATATTATTTCAACATATATAACCAAAACCCTGACAAAAATACCACACGGTTAATTTTTTAAAATTAAAGCCGTATACCAGCGTCTCTTATACATGACCAAATTAAAAAAAATTGCTTCATATGAAACGCTGTGAAATCCAACGTCTCATATAATTTTTTTTATATTAAAGTATAAGAGACGCTTGGAGAACTAGCTGTTGAGGGGTAAAATTTCATCAAATTTTAAGCATTTATGATTTTAAAATTAATCATAGAAAGTGATGTTTAAAAGAAAAAACATGATTTATATATTATAAATCTTGTGGGTCTTTTAGATGTTCTTAGTTCATAGATCGTCACATAATACATGTGACATGTCTATTAAGAATTATATATATTCTCACTCACTTGTTACGAAATAAAATTAATGGTGATTAGAATTATTCTAATTATCCAAGATTTGGGTCATTAATTCGAGTTGATCCGAAAGTCTGGACATATATATATATATATACTCACTATATATATTTACCATCATCATACACGTTCAAATAGCCTACTAATTAATATAGACATCATCCTGGCTTTGCAATAGATTTACCAAACATATACCTAATATGCATGATGCATTATATATATATATATATATAAATTTAAGTTCTGGTGTAACAGTCTCTTATGGTGTAACGGTGTAACGAGTATTCACCCTCAATGATATTCAGGTTTGTTAAGGTTGATATTCAACTTAATTTACTTATATCAATATAGGGTAGATATTAAACTAAATAAGCATGAATAAATAGCATAAAAGATTGAATAGAGGCACAAACATATGAGAATGCGATTAGTGCATATATAACCTAAATCTACATAAAGTTGAATATCAACCTTAACAAACTCGAATATCATTGAACGTAAATACTCGTTACACCACAATACTCGTTACACCGGAACTCACCTATATATATATATATATATATATATATATATTTTGCTGAAACAAGAATAGTCTTGCCTTCATATTACGTGGATGAGCATATTTGTTCATATGTTTATGAAGATTAAAGATCAATAGGTAATTTAGTGGTCAATTCATGCATTGATTAAGATTAATATGGATGAACGGCTAAAATTTGTAACGGTGGAAATATGAGGCTTTAATTGTTGGAGTTAGTGTGTTCAGCAAAGGTAAGAGGCAAGCATTTATGCTTACAAAGTTACAAAAGTGACGGTGGTGATAACAAAAAAAGGGAGGAAGCAGAAGATGGGAACTCTTCTAAAAAAAACCTCAAAAATCACGAAGGGAGGCAAGATCTCGAAAGGAGGCAAGATCTCGAAAGGAGGCTGACCGAGAGCAAGTTCGAGGAAAAGATTAACATAGGGTATATATATCCCTCTCCTCAATCAAGTTTGTGAGAGTACAGAACATGGAAATAGTCTTTTGCTTTTTATACTTGTCCCACATCGACTAGGAGGGAGTATAAATGGACACTATATATATTATGTATTACTTTAAAGGGTTAGTTGAGTTAGAAAGGAGGCCCCCTCGCGCGCGCCGCCGCCGTCCGTCCGGTCCGTGCGCGTGCGCGTGCGCGTGCGCGGTTGGGTGGGTCTCACTTTTTTCGAGTCAAATTAATTTTTGGGCTTTCGGAGTATCCGATCGTAAATTAATTGCGCATCGGATTCTTCCGATTTGTTTTGAATTCGTATTTAAAACCTCCTTTGACTCTTTCAAAATGGTTTTGTAACCGCCCTGATTTAATGCCAGTTTACACGTTTTTGTGATATGGAGTTAGTGCTGCAGATTGGCAGTTTTATCTCTTTAAATCGAGTTTCATTCTGCTGAAGAAACACTCAGAAAAAACGCAGTCTTCTTCCTCCTAAAATCTCTTTTCGTTCTGAGCATACCCGTCTGATTCCAGTCCTTCGTTTGCGAGAGCCCGCGATCGGAGGACGCTGTGACAACCTTGGGGGGCGACGCCTGTCTGACTGTGCTCCGGTGGTCAGGGCGAATTCGCTTCTAAGGCAGCGGCTTACATACCGCGACGCATCAAGTTTTCGGTTCCTGTTTTAACAAAGGTTTCTGAAGTAGCCCTACATTACATTCTGATATCCACCAACAAAGTTCTCCTATATGCTAATCAACCCTAGCTTGTCTTGGATCGAGCAAGAAGATGTCCACCGGAGTTGATTCGAAATTTTAAGTTTCACCATAACAAGAACATCAAGAAGACTCAAAGAAAGGATTCTAATGGATTCAAAGCCACTATATACAAAACCGAAACGGATTTGTTTCTCATGACGATTCAAGAAGTTTTGTTGGGATCGTCTCAAAATCGAAACGGATATGTTTCCTATGTAGATTCATGATGTTTTGCTAAGGCGAAACAGATTGTTTCTCATGGCGATTCAAGATGTTTTGTTGGGATCATTCCTCATACCGAAACAGATATGTTTCTCATGTTGATTCATGATGTTTTACCAAATTGAAACGTGTTCGTTTCTCAAATCGAATCAGAGATGTTTCTCATTAGATTTATGATGTTTTGCGTGAGAGTACAGAACATGGAAATGGTCTTTTGCATTTTATACTTGTCCCACATCGACTAGGAGGGAGTATAAATGGACACTATATATATTATGTATTACTTTAAAGGGTTAGTTGAGTTAGAAAGGAGGCCCCCTCGCGCGCGCCGCCGCCGCCGTCCGTCCGGTCCGGTCCGTGTTCGTGGCACGTGCGCGGTGTGGGTGGGTGGGTGGGTCTCACTTTTTCCGAGTCAAATTAATTTTTGGGCTTTCGGAGTATCCGATCGTAAATTAATTGTGCATCGGATTCTTCCGATTTGTTTTGAATTCGTATTTAAAACCTCCTTTGACTCTTTCAAAATGGTTTTGTAACCGCCCTGATTTAATGCCAGTTTACACGTTTTTTGTGATATGGAGTTAGTGCTCCAGATTGGCAGTTTTATCTCTTTAAATTGAGTTTCATTCTGCTGAAGAAAAACTCAGAAAAAACGCAGTCTTCTTCCTCCTATAATCTCTTTTCGTTCTGAGTATACCCGTCTGATTCCAGTCCTTCGTTGGCGAGAGCCCGCGATCGGAGGACGCTGTGACAACCTTGGGGGGCGACGCCTGTCTGACTGTGCTCCGGTGGTCAGGGCAAATTCGCTTCTAAGGCAGCGGCTTACATACCGCGACGCAGCAAGTTTTCGGTTCCTGTTTTAACAAAGGTTTTTTGAAGTAGCCCTACATTATATTCTGATTTCCACCAACAATTTAGAAGCGAATTCTTTTAAATCAGAATGGCGATGTACTTCAAGCCGATGTTGGATCTGTCAAAGCTCGAACCTCTTGACGGAACGAACTACAAGAGGTGGTCTCAGAAGATGTTGATTTTCTTCGAACAACTGGAGGTCGATTACGTTCTCCTCCAACAGCCTCCGGTTGTCGAAGGATCCGTTGTACCAAACACTCCTGGAATGGAAGGAACTCCGTCTCCTGGCGGAACACCAGTCACGGTGGACGAACCAACCATGAAGAAGTACGAATCTGACAACAAGACGGCTCGTGGTCACATGCTCAGTCATGTTACTAACCCGATCTTCGATCTACTTGCTTCCCACAAATCTGCAAAGGTGATGTGGGATCTCTTAGAGGCAAAATATTCAACTGATGATGCAGGAAAGAAGAAGTATGTCTGCGGGAAATTTATGCAGTTCAAGATGGTGGACGACAAGCCAATCATGGTTCAAGTCCATGAATACGAAAATCTGGTGGCTGACATCTTGGCTGAAGGGATGAAAATGTGTGAAGTCCTGCAGGCCAATTTTCTAATCGAGAAACTTCCAGATTCTTGGTCTGGTTACCGTAATCAACTGAAGCACAAGAAGAAGGATTTAACCCTTCTCGAACTAGTCAACCACATGAAGATTGAAGAGGCGAATCGCCTCAAAGATAAGCCTGTTTCTAAAGGTTCTGATAATTCGGTAAAGGCTAACCTTGTGGAGTCTTCTGAAAATTCTGACAGGTTCAAGAAGAAGGACAAAAAGGAGAACTTCAAGAAGGACAAGGTGCAGAACAAGAGGGCTCCTAACTTCAAGAAGAAAGGGAAGCCCCAAAACAACAATCAAGGCTGTTTCGTTTGTGGCAAGATGGGACATCGAGCCTATCAATGCTATGATCGAGCTGACAACCAAAAGGATGCACCGAAGCCTAAGAAAGACAAGACCAAACCTCAAGCCAACATTGCTGAAGGAACTGACGATCTAATCGCCATGATCACAACTGCTGAAGCCAACCATGTAGCTGAGAAGGTCGAGTGGCTGATTGACACAGGAGCAACTAAACATTTTTGTGCTGATAGGTCGTTATTTGCTGAATTTCAAGAAGCTGCTGAAGTTGATCAAGTCTATATGGGAAATTCAAGTATCTCTCAGGTGCTGGGAAAAGGGAAGGTGTCTCTGAAGCTTACTTCAGGGAAGTCTCTTACACTGCAGAATGTTTTATACGTGCCTTCTCTGCGTAGGAATTTAATTTCGTCTGCCTTACTTGAAATTGCTAGCATAAAACAAGTGATTGAATCTGGAAAAATAGTTTTAACTAAGAATGGTGAATTCGTAGGAAAAAGCTATAGGTCTGGAAATTTGTATGTGCTTGAGACTTTGGTTGGTAATGAGAATGCTACCTCTTCTGCTTATATCGTTGAGACTTTGGATTTATGGCATGCTAGACTTGGACATTTGAATGTTAAATCTGTTAATCGTTTGCATGCAATGGGTTTAATTAAAAATTTGGCAAAAGATGGTCATGGAAAATGTGGTGTATGTGTTGAGGCTAAGTTTAAGAGGAAGCCTTTTAATTCTGTAAATGAAAGAACAACCGAGTTGTTAGAACTAGTCCATTCAGACTTAGCAGAATTTCGCAACACTGAAAGTAGAGGTGGTAAAAAGTATTATATCACTTTTGTTGATGACCATTCTAGATACACCAAATTGTATTTGTTGAGATCCAAAGATGAAGCTGAAAATGTCTTTTATACATATAAGGCAGAAGTAGAAAACCAACTGAACCGGAAAATCAAAAGGATTAGATCTGATAGAGGCGGTGAATACATCACCAACTCATGGAAGGAATTCTGTGAGAACAATGGCATAATTCATGAATTTACAGCTCCATACAGCCCACAACAAAATGGTATAGCAGAAAGGAAAAACAGAACTTTGAAAGAAATGATGAATGCTTTACTTTCGAGTTCTGGTTTGCCTAACAACATGTGGGGTGAAGCTGTATTAACTGCCAATCATATTCTCAACAGAGTTCCACATAAAAAGCTAGACAAAACACCTTACGAATTATGGAGAGGGTATGCGCCTAATCTGAAATTTCTTAAGGTGTGGGGGTGTCTAGCTAAGGTGGGATTACCTACTTTTAAAGTTGATAATATCGGATCTAAGACTTTTGATGCCGTGTTTATAGGTTATGCTAGAAATAGTGCAGCTTATCGATTTATGGTTTTGAGTGATCGCTCATTGTGTGAATATCGAGATGCTGAATTTTTTGAGCATATTTTTCCTTTAAAGAAAAATGACGTGCAAGGTGATTCTATGCCTATTAATATTGCATCTTCTTCTTCTTCTTTACCTTCCTTGCCTATTCATGAAGTTGAACCTTCCATGCCTATTCATGAAATTGAACCTAGGAAGAGTAAGAGACAGAAAAGAAAAACTAGCTTTGGTCCTGATTTTGTGACTGCATTCTTGATTGAACTCCATGATCTAGATGTGTTGAATGATACATTTGTTAGTGTACATATGCTAGAGGATGACCCTAAGACATATGATGAAGCTGTGAGATCATTGGATGCTAGTTTTTGGAAAGATGCTATTAACAGTGAAATAGAATCTATCATGTCAAATCACACATGAGAACTAGTTGATCTACCTAAGGGAAATAAGGCCATCGGTTGCAAGTGGATCTTTAAGAGAAAACTTAAAACAGATGGTTCTATAGAAAGGTATAAGGCGAGACTAGTTATTAAAGGTTTCACTCAAAAATATGGAATTGACTTCTTTGATACTTACTCTCCTGTCACTAAGATTTCCACTATACGTGCATTGTTTGCTTTAGCTTCTAGCTATAAGTTATTGGTACATCAGATGGATGTTAAAACTGCATTTTTAAATGGTGATCTTAATGAAGAAATTTATATGGAACAACCTCCAGGTTGCGTAGTTCCTGGACTGGAGAACAAGGTGTGCAGGCTCAAGAAGTCACTCTATGGTTTGAAGCAAGCGCCAAAGCAATGGTATGATAAGTTTCATAAGACTATTCTAAGCTTTGGGTTTCAGGTCAATGGATCTGATGCATGTGTGTATTCAAAGATGTTTGGTGTTGATTGTGTGATTATATGTCTTTATGTTGATGACATGTTATTATTTGGAACACACATAAATGCTATAAATTCGACCAAACTATATTTATCCTCTCGATTTGATATGAAAGACTTAGGTGAAGCTGACGTTATTCTAGGTGTTAAAGTAACTAGAACCGAAAGTGGCTTCATTTTATCTCAACCTCATTATGTAGAGAAAGTGTTAAAGAAATTTAATCATTTTGATGTGGTACCAGTAAGAACTCCCTTTGACTCTAGCATGCAATTAAAGAAAAACCAAGGTGATAGTGTTTCACAAAGTGAGTATGCTAAAGTAATTGGAAGTTTGATGTTTTTGATGAACTGTACTCGGCCTGATATTGCTTATGCTGTTAGTAGACTTAGTCGGTATACTCATAACCCTAGTAAGGATCATTGGGGTGCACTTAACAGATTATTGAGATACCTAAAAGGCACTATGGATTGGGGTTTACATTATGCTGGTTATCCTAAAGTGTTAGAGGGATATTGTGATGCAAATTGGGTAACCGATGATAAAGTAGTTAACTCAACTAGTGGTTATGTGGTGGTGCTATTTCTTGGAAGTCTTCTAAACAGACTTGTATAGCTAGATCTACTATGGAGTCTGAGTTTATAGCTCTAGACTTAGCAAGTCAAGAGGCTGAGTGGTTAAGAAGTTTACTGGCTGATTTACCACTGTGGGGGCGCCCAGCTCCCCCCATATCTCTACATTGTGACTCTCAAGCTGCAATTTGCATAGCAAACAGTAACGCCTATAATGGCAAGAAGAGACACATTCGGATTAGACATGCGTCTGTGAGACAACTGATCACAAATGGAGTATTCAGCTTGGAGTATGTGAGATCTGAGAGGAACATTGCAGATCCTTTGACTAAGGGACTAAATAGAAGATTAGTTCTTGACACGTCGAAGGGAATGGGTCTAAAACCTGTGAGATGAGGAATTCTTGGTGGATCCACGTTGTGGTCAAACGAAGCCTTGAAAAGACTCATGTGAAGTAGAGGATGAGCTTTAGCTCTTAATGAACTCATAGCCCAAAATATGGGTGGTCCTTTGAGACGGACTTGATGAGCTCACCGATGATTTGAGAGGTTGAGTTATTTGACTCTTAATGACTTTATAACCCATATAGGGTAGTCCTTTGGAGACAGGACTTGATGGAGTCACCTACAGGAGTGTGAAGGTTAGCCACCTTCTATGAAAGTTTTCGAATAATCTTTCTAGAGCACTCCTCAGCATCCCAAGGAAGATTTGGCTATCTTAGAGAAATTATTGAGGAATCAACTGGATTTTAGGTAAGAAGTGTGTTATTAAGAACAATCCTTAAACGAGAGAGTTCCAGATTTGTTCACTCTTCTCGTGAAGGGATCACTTGATTTCACTATGTGTTGGTTCAAGTCGTAAGACACCTGCACTTAAGCTTCAAACCTTACATATGCTCAGAACTTGTTTTTAACTAAACTTTTTGGAAAACGATTTCTGTACTGTGGGGGATTGTGAGAGTACAGAACATGGAAATGGTCTTTTGCATTTTATACTTGTCCCACATCGACTAGGAGGGAGTATAAATGGACACTATATATATTATGTATTACTTTAAAGGGTTAGTTGAGTTAGAAAGGAGGCCCCCTCGCGCGCGCCGCCGCCGCCGTCCGTCCGGTCCGGTCCGTGTTCGTGGCACGTGCGCGGTGTGGTTGGGTGGGTCTCACTTTTTCCGAGTCAAATTAATTTTTGGGCTTTCGGAGTATCCGATCGTAAATTAATTGCGCATCGGATTCTTCCGATTTGTTTTGAATTCGTATTTAAAACCTCCTTTGACTCTTTCAAAATGGTTTTGTAACCGCCCTGATTTAATGCCAGTTTACACGTTTTTTCTGATATGGAGTTAGTGCTCCAGATTGGCATTTTTATCTCTTTAAATTGAGTTTCATTCTGCTGAAGAAAAACTCAGAAAAAACGCAGTCTTCTTCCTCCTATAATCTCTTTTCGTTCTGAGTATACCCGTCTTATTCCAGTCCTTCGTTGGCGAGAGCCCGCGATCGGAGGACGCTGTGACAACCTTGGGGGGCGACGCCTGTCTGACTGTGCTCCGGTGGTCAGGGCGAATTCGCTTCTAAGGCAGCGGCTTACATACCGCGACGCAGCAAGTTTTCGGTTCCTGTTTTAACAAAGGTTTTTTGAAGTAGCCCTACATTATATTCTGATTTCCACCAACATTTTGCTAACGCGAAACAGAGATCTTTCTAATGTGGATTCATGATGTTTCATCAAAACTGAAACGTGTCCGTTTCTTAAATCAAAACAGAGGTGTCTCTATGTAGATTCATGATGTTTTGCTAAAGCGAAACAGAAGTGTTTATATGTAGATTCATGATGTTTTCCTCAAAAG
This sequence comes from Oxyria digyna, assembly GCA_029168935.1. Classification (NCBI taxonomy): domain Eukaryota; kingdom Viridiplantae; phylum Streptophyta; class Magnoliopsida; order Caryophyllales; family Polygonaceae; genus Oxyria; species Oxyria digyna. The sequence goes on along the minus strand of JAPVLV010000010.1, from coordinate 7,000,895 downwards.
TTGAAACGGATTCCTTTCTCATACCGAAACGGGTTCGTTTCTCACACCGAAACGGGTTCGTTTCTCACACCGAAACGGGTTTGTTTATCCTATCGTTGCATGTATAAATAGAACAAAGTTCATGTTTGACCCATGCACAAACAAGCTACTGTGCATACGTAGCTTATACAAATCATGATCAAACCCGTATATATATTACCTTGATACACTATACATATGGCCATAAGAAGGGAAACAAATTTTTACCAAAAAAAAAGAATAAAGGAAACATTGTAAGATTACGTATAGAATGGAAAATGATGAAGTGAGAATGAAATTTAAGGTGGGAATTGAGAATTAATATTAGGCTTTAGATCAAAATCAAACTAAGGGTGTAGATTAACTCTCTCAAAAAGCCAACAGTCAACTCCGGTCAACACTGGTCAACGGTCAAAGTTTGACCGGTCCAAAAAATTTCCCGCCAAAAAAATTTTCCCACCAAAAAATTTGCCGACGGTTTTTTTTTCCCTGCAAACATTTGTTTCTGGGCCAAAAAAAAAATGTGCACATAAAGAGTATAAGATGTGCATTGTTTTTCCAAGCACAATTTTGAACTTGTTTTATTACGAGCTCTTTTTTTCCAGCAAATTTTCATTTCTGTCCCAGAATTATATTTGCACATTTTTCTGCACAATAGTTGTATAAGTTTTGCACATTTTTTCAAACACAAAATATTAACTTGTGTTTTTCAAGCCTTTTTCAATGAGAAACTTTCGTTTCTGGGCCAAAATTACATGTACATATTTTCTACACAAAATAGGCACATTAGTTTTATAAGATGTGTACATCTTTCCCAACACAATTTTTGAACTTGTTTTTCAGAGCTTTTTTTCCATGAAAAGCTTTCGTTTTTGGGCCAAAATTACATGTGCACATTTTCTGCACAATATAATAATATGTGCAAATTTTTCTCAAACAGACATTCGTTCCGCCAATTTTTTTCATGACAGACATTCGTTTTTAAGACAAAGTTATATGTGCACATTTTCTGCACAAAATAGACACATTAGTTATAATGTGCACATTTTACAAATAAAATGTGCGCATCATGATAAAAAAATGTGCACATTTCTTCTTTATGCACACAAATCAGGTGAAGAAAAAAAAAATTGACCGACAGTCAACGGTCAAATTTTTTTCTTGGGCTAAAAAAATATTTGCCCATTTTTAACGATCAACGGTCAACAGTCCCACCAATTTTTATTTTCCTCCAAATATTTGTTTTTGTGCCAAAAAAATATGTGCACATTTTCTACACAAAATGTGCACATTATCAATGGTCAACAGTCCTACGAATTTTTTTTCTGCCAAATATTTGTTCTTAGGCCAAAACAATATGTGCACATTTTCTACACAAAATGTGCACATTTTTAACGGTCAACAGTCCCGCCAAATATTTTTTTTTGGGCCGAAACAATATTTGCACATTTTCTACACAACAATGTGCACATTGTCGACGGTCAATAGTCCCGCCAAATTTTTTTCCGTCAAATATTTTTTTGGGCCAAAAAAATATGTGCACATTGTCGACGGTCAACGGTCAACAGTCCCGTCAAATTTTTTTCCGCCAAATATTTTTTTTTGGGCCAAAACAATATGTGCACATTTTCTACACAAAATGTGCAGATTGTCGACGGTCAACGGTCAATGGTCATGGTCAACGGTCAAATGTGCACATTTGATATTCATCCCTTGGATGGTTCCCAACCAAGGGATGAATATTATTCTCATTTCTCACTCTAAGAGCTCTTCCCACCGGATGAGGACCCGTATAGAATAGGTCAAAGATGAGTTTGTAAACTTTGATTTACAGTATTTAAAAAAAACGTTTTATCTTACCAGACTCCTACGAATCCGTTGATCGGTCTTATGCGGGTTTGATTAAATTAAATCCGCTCGAAATAAATTATCGAACCACGCCACCACGGGTCGATCAAATTAGACTCGTTTAAAACCGTTATATTTGTTTGAACTACGGAGATTTGATTCCATTATATATAAATGGATACGTAGGACGTTCGTTACAAAAATATAAAAGAGTAACGAATTCAATCACATACTCAAACATAAGAACAAAAATCAAAACCGTTCTTTTCCTAGAACTACGTAGACTTGATTACGTATAAAAACGGATACGTAGGAAATTCGATATTAAATCATATATATATCGGGTTCAGTCACACCAAAATTATAACTAAGTTTCTTGAAATTGAAACTAAATTGTTCGTTAAGAACTACGTATGATTTGATCCCTTTTAAAAGGGTACGTAAGAAACTCGATACAAGGTCAACACCCGTCGAGTTCAATCGCCTCAAAAATATAAATGCTCTAAAACATATACAGTGAAAAGTTAGACAACCCTTCCTAGAAGGTGAGTTTAATCCCTTTCACGACGTACAAATGATAGTTGGATCGCGTCTAGGAAACCCTTCCTAGAAGGTGGGCTTAGACTCGCTCCTCTGATGTACGATAAACAAATCACTCTAAACTACGTAAGGCTTGATCCTTCTTAAGAAGGTACGTAGGCAACCCGTCATAATCCGGGTGCAACCCAAATCATAAAACAAACCCATAAGTGTTCAACGTATCTCTGTTATTAGAATTGTAAGGATATACAGATAAGGGTCGAACTCAAATAAAATAAAATAAGATGTGTTTGTGCATGGTTGTTTTCTTTTAACAATTTTTGCCTAACACCAGCGTCTCTTATACGTAGCTTTTAAAAAAAAAAAAAATTAAAACTTAATTTTTTTTGAAAAACAGTATTAAATTTTTAATGTATAAGAGACGCTGGTTTTCCCAGCGTCTCTTATACATATATTTTCCAAAAAAAAAGTTATCAGCTTCGGATGAGAGACGTTGGAAAAACCAGCGTATCGCATACGTGAAAAAAATCCGACCCTCCGAAGAGTGCCTATACCGGAAAATACTTTCAAAACGAGCGTAAATCGGGATTTTTTTTGGAAAAAACGCCTATTTCAGAAAAAAAATTCTTTACTTTCACTTAAAAGAAAAAAAGTTAATCTTGAAAGAAAGACCTCTTCCGGGTTAGTTATTAAGGACCTTTTCCCGGTTAGATATATATTTTAGAAAAAAAGTTTATCTAAAATATATATATTATTCTCAATTCTCACTTTAAGGACCTTTTTCCGGTTCCCACCAGATGAGACTTATGTATATATATAATCGCTTTTTATTAGACCTCTTCCCACCAGATGAGACTTCTGTATATATAATTGCTTTTTATTTAGCATTTATCCTTAGTAATTTTGGATTGTTTACAGGTGTGTTTGAATTCCATTTGTAGTGTTAATATGACCTCAAATTCGACATTATACTTATATTAGATTTAATGTCAAATTGGATGTTATAATGGAGTTTGGTTTCGGTGAGGGTGGTTCCTTAGATGGGGACTGAGGATGATGCACACAAACGTTATAACTTATGCACACACGAGTTATAACTAATGCACACATTGTGTGCATGTGTAATAGATTGTGTGCATCACAAAATACTATGTGCATGAGTTATAAGTTATAACGTGTGTGCATTAATTATAGAGTTTGTGTACATCATCCTTAGTCATTATCTATAGATTTTCCTTACGAGATCTTTTCCCGTTCCGTTATAATGGTGCTACGGTGGAATCAAAACACACCAAGATTTCAAACTTTAATATATTAAATTGTATCATCTTTTATTAAATGTATGTTTTAATAAATGCAAATATGTTCACGGAATTCTCTAGATCCATGCTATATGTATGTTAAGTATTGACTGACGAAGTGAGTCAAGTGACCATATACATATAACATATCCACGTACGTACTGCCCATGACACCATCGTGATTATGTGACTATAAATTCATGCACATCTATATATAGATTATATCCACATCTTTTAATTCCTCTCATGCATGGAACTTATATCATTATATCCTGCGTTATTATTTATCATCACTCAAATTGTGGGCCACATGTTCCCCAAAGTTTATTACACGTTGAATTGGCAACTTTTTAGCATTTCCCACTTGTAAACTAGCTAGCAATATTTCTGTCATCCTCATCTAAATTTCCTTCGAGCTATTCATCGAGCTTATTTTGGATAAGATTGGGTTTGAACTCGTCAAACAAATTTAAAGGATTTTTATATAGGAATATAACAAAATCAACAATTTTAACACTTCTTGTCTAATGGATGTCGCCGTTTGACTTCTTTAACGTTCTACCATAAGCTTTATTCCGGATCCTTAACAATACGTAAGAAATAGGGATTTATATTGAAGACGAAAACCCGACAAAGTCGATAATGTAACAAATGATGCTTAGAGGGGTTGTCGTCGACCAATCTTGGTGCTCGGGTACGCGACGATTCTTGCTAGTCGTATTTTTTTCGAAATCAATATTTCGACCTTATTCATTTTCTTTTGGGTTAAACGAAATTTAGTGTTGAATAAGATGTTGCAAACTCTAGAAGATCAAAACAATCAACTAAAAACACGTGAAAGTTTTGGTTGTTGGAAGATGTAGAGAATTTCTTGTTGTTCTTGTAAAACTAGGGCCAAAACTTGACGAAACATCATCCTTATATATATATAGGCCTAAGGGTGGTTATTCACTTAGTAGGACGTTATTAAATGGATCAGGCGGTTTAAAACGGTTGAAAACACATAGAGCCTAAGGGTGGTTTTTTTCTTATGGAAAAAAATAGTCCAAACTTTCACTTATAAACCAAAAATAGTCTCAACTTTCATGTCAACCAAAAATAATCTCAACTTTCAATCTATTAACAAAAAATGGTCCAAATAATTTTTTCGATTGAAATTTCGCTTAACTTGATGATGTTTACTAGAGATTTTTTCATAATTGGTCTTTGTAATTGTGTTTATGTGTGTAATTTTTATTATAAGATGTCGTCTTATTAATAAATTATATTAAATTTTAACGGAAAAAATCGTTTGGACCATTTTTGATTGATGAATGAAAGTTGAGATTATTTTTTGTTGATATGAAAGTTGAGACTATTTTCGGTTCGTAAGTGAAAGTTGGGATTATTTTTATATCTTTGCATGTGATCTTACTTGCATATATATACTCATTCAGACGTCCTTAATTAGCAACCAATGTATTCTGAGAGATTGAAGTTTGCATATATATGTTCCTGCTTAAGAACATCAAATAAATCGTTTTGTGTTTTGATTTGAAATTTTTGATAGGATCGAAACTAGATTAGAACTTATGAAGAAATTTGTAATCTAACATTCGTCTCTAAACTCACAACTTCACTATATAAGTAGACTTTTTTAATCATTGAAAGAGGAGTGATTTTCATCCAAAGATAACTAGTTGATTATGCAATGTTGGATCAATTAGTAACAAATACCTCAGAACAAGACTTTGTTCCTTGGTATGTAAGACAGAAAGAAAGTAAACAACTTTAAAAATCAAACCTTGACACGGTGATGTATAGTGGAAACACCTCAAATACCAATAAGTACTTTGAAGTGAAAAACCACTCCTCTCTAGAGAGAGTTTGAACGAGTCTACTTATGTATTGATTTCTTGATTACAATAGAACTTGGATCACTCTTCTAGATTTTCCACCTAGATCTCGGATCACTCTTCTCACTTAAATCTCAATCTCTAACACACGTAGAACAACTCTAAACAATGCACTAGAGTTTCGCTCTTCAAAGTCTTGTTAAGCTATGTAAATCTCATACAATATATATAGCAAACTAAATAGCTCTAACCTAACACAATATCTAGCCGTTCCCTAATTTCCATAAATCTCACAATATCTTTCCTAAGGAATTCTCTTCCTAAAATATATTTCCTTCCGTGTGATCTTCCAACTTGATCTCCAAGTCTTCAACATTAGGTCTTCAATTAGGTGCGCCGCTAGCTTGTGTATAAGGAAACATTATCTATAAGGAAATATTTCTTATACATAATATTTCCTTATTTCTTCGGTGATTCAATCACGCGCGTCTCAAGACCTAATCTTTGCCGAGTTGTTTCTTTCTTTCTTTTGAGAAATCTTATTTCCTTATTTGCGAGACAACTCTTCCTTATTTCTCCAAGGCCATCCTCCAAAATATCTCGACCAATATTCTTTCATTTGAGGTAACCTTACGTCTCATGTATTCCAGCAAGACTTCTTTCGTTTCTGCAATCACTAGTAACAATACATATGCACTCAAGTAAATCATCAGTAGATGTTTGTCATTTAATCAAAATCCATTACATTTCAACACGTAGGATTTTCGTCTTAAATGATTGTGATGATATAACTTATTTATTACTTCCGAATTGTCATTCCAAGATTTGCAGTCCTTTGTGCCTAGAAACTTAATAAGTTTGTGTCTCAGTTTTATTGATATCAATATACGTAATGTAGGTTACCAAAGTGTCGTGGCAGCTAGATTTTGGATCATCCGATGATAGTATTGCCAGTTCGCCACGCATATATATGTATGTGAGAGATGTTGGCACTTGGTAGTATAATCTTGGCAAATGGCAATTTTGAAATTTGTGCCATTTTCGAAAGTGATCCTTGAAGTTTAGTAATTTTGATGTAATTTGGCCTAGTTTGACACGTACATTGGTACAACACTCTAAGATGGGCGACTTTTGGAGTATAATGGGCGATATAGTTGACAGGTCAATCAAAGTGTAGGCCACATCGATGAAGACATACGGAGTAAGTACTAAAATGAGTGTGATATGTCGACCGTATGAAATGGTTTTAAAGAGTCAAAGAATCAACTTGACTTGTGAACCCAACGCAATGACAATGATATATAATGATATAATCACATGTGATCGATCTCATTTACGTACAATCTACGGAGTATATATCTTTTTTGTCAAAAGATATTTAATTAGTTGGAAAGAGTCAAATTTGGTTCCACATAATACTCATGGGCCACTAGTGATATTCAGTCGTTTGTCTAATATTTAGACATTATTCCATCCGTCACAAAATATTAGTCTCATTTGGTTTCACGACATTATTTACAAATCGAGAAGATCTTGTATATTTCTTTTAATATATAAGGAAAAACATAATCATATGGGGTCTTATTTGATTCGTCTCATTGAGCACTTCGACGATATTAAAAAATTATAATTTTTATTAACATATAACTAGAGTTATTGACGATATAAAACGTGTCTCGACATATGTGTTGAGTTGAAATGATACTAACAAATTGGGACAGATGGAGCATGTCATAACATAATTTATCACGAATTAAATTTGTTAATGATAATGATTGACCTTCGAAAACGCTCAGATAATAAAGATAAAAAACAGAGTTAAAATACGAGATTTGTTGACCCAGTTTGTCGTAAATGACTATATCTGAAAGCTAGTAAGCCAAGATTTCTTCTTTATGAGATGATTGAACCATTGAATACGTTGGAGGCTACTTGCTCCAAAGAACCTAAAAATTCTTATCCTGATAAGCTAATTGGGCTCCTTAAATACCCTCTTTATCTTTTACCGTAATCTTAATCTAATATAAAGTTAAATAATTGGTAATAAATTTCAATCAATAAATACCACATCTAAAATTGAATGCCCAACTTAAACAACAATCTTCAATCTAAATATATTCTGCAATCAAAACTATTGGACCGAGATTGGGCCTTATTTGATTGTTGTGGTGGGCTTCATTTGGACCAAGCTAAGCATAGAAGTCGATCTTCTTCCTCCTTCCATTCCTTCCATTCCTGCTTTACCTCCATCTAGGGTTACATATTATCCATGTCGAATCTCGATTCGTAGTGGATCAAAGGAACCTACGATAGTGCTATCAGACTTCGAGATTCCTCAATACGTGGAGGCATGGCAGGAATCGTTGTTTATCCGAACGATAATCGCAACGGATGCAAGGAATTCACCGATTTCAGCGTCAATTTTGGCAGAAAGCCTGGAGCGATGCCTAGCTTCGTTTTGCTCATGAAGCTTCTCAGCCTTACTGCCATGCCAGGTCTCATTCCTTGGTCTTTTATTTGGTTTCTGATTTGGGGATTCATAACCAAAACAAGTGAAATTATGTTGTGTTCTTTTGCTTAATAGATATTACTTTGCCTCAGTTTTACAATTATATTGAGATTTCTATATGATATACGTACAGGAAGACTGTGCGCTCGAACAAAAATGGTATATATGAGTCGCTCAGACTGATGTTAATAATGGTAGCCCTAACGATTTTTTATTTTCTTGACGCCCTTCGTCTCAAAGATTGATAGGATATTGAATAGCTACCATTTTTGCAGGTAGAAGAAAAAAGTTTGGGATTGGAGATGGGATTTTTGTTGGAATGTAGAGAGCTAAAGAGAGGAAAGGTAAGTTTTAAATTTCTTCTTACGATTGAATAAGATGGCATCTACTGGTTTACTCATCGTAACTATAATTCTTCATTGTAGGTTATATGCAAATACTTATTATATGTAGCTTAATTGTGCTCCAAGATGATCCATTTCTCTACCAAAGTGATTGGAGAAGTGGGGAAAGTTTCAAGTTGTAAATTAGATATTTTATCTTCACGTTTGAAATTATCTTAATCTTCGACTGTCACAAGAAAGAGAGAAGGAAAAGGAGGCAGAGTTTGTGAAAAAGTTGCAGGAAATAACTTTTCAAGAAGAAAAGCAGTGAATACGGGCTACACAAAGTCTTCATTGGACAACAGATGAGCTCGAGGTTAGGCTTTCTTAAAATTTTAATGCTTTTGAAGGTTAAAAATTCCGGACATAAGTTCAGCGTAAATCGCATATATGATCTCTATTCATTGTTGTTTAGTGTTCCTCCTAATGCACAACAATATTCTTTTATTAGGCTTTGATAAAGTGAGTTGTGAAGAAGATTTTGAAGGAAGAAGAGGGATACAAGCGTCCAGATCACAACGTTGTTGTTCAAGGAAAGATGGCATCCTATTCTACTATAATCTAACATTTTCATTATGTTTTAAAAAAATACTGAGTTGTTGCTTAATCTACACTTACAGTGATTGAGAAGGTTTTGGTGCAAGATTCGTTGATGGATGAAAAAGGTATGGTGAAAATTCCATATTTGTTAGTTGATCCATTTAGATTCTTTTTGGGTTTTTTTTTGCATTTGTTCAGTTTGATGGCTTCCGAAAATTTGCATTGGTGACGTTGAATAATTATCTGATCATTTGATGGTTATTTACTTCCTTTTTGCCCACTTTTGGATCTACCTTAAATTCAATCATATAGTTTTATTTACTGTTGGATATTGGTACTGGTTTCAGGGTCAAAAGCTTTTGGGAAGGTCTTGGAGGAATGTTCCCAAGACATGGAAACCAACAAAGACATGTCTATTACCAGACATCTTATAACAAGAGGTAAATCTCTTCTTTGGGTTGGTTTTAGTAATTGCGATTCAGAACTTTCTGGACTGATTTGGCACATGTTCTTCGACTGGAGTGGAGTCCGGTGGATGAGAGGCATGGTCGAGATTGAGCGGCTAGCATTTTGCAGTCTGGGATTCAGCTTTACTACCATGACAGGTCAGCAAGCCTCATTCCTTCTTTTATTCTCTCCTCAGTATCAAGTTCAGATCATGGATTAGAGCAATATGATCATGCCTGGACCTATTTCGTTTACAAATTCTGTTCATTTATAACCATTTTAGTTTTTCCGTTTAATTTTGATTATGATCCTCCAGTTAAGGATTTTGTTTGATAAGAATTCATCTTTTAGATTCGGTTTTGTATTTCTTCTCGCTCCATTTGTTTGATTTTTTAGTGTTAACTGGTATTTGTTATGGCTTCTACCATGCTATGTAAACATGCTGTATTTTTGTTTGAATAAAGAGGGATTTAGAGAAAAAAAATGTAAGGATTAAATTTCTTTTATATGATTTTTGGATTTGATTGTGATAATTTGATATGAAATTTCACCTCTTTGTTTCTGAATTGCGTGCGTCGGATATGATTCAGTTGTAATGCATTAATTAAGAAATATTGAGGCTCAAAAAATCTCTAACTGAATTTTTTGGTTGAGTTCCTCTTTCGAATTTGGTTAGAAAATTTACATGAAAGTTTGATCACTACAAGAAAAACCATTTATCGCAACGACCTTTTGCAACGACTTAAAAATATTGTTGCTAATAATATAATTGGCAACGACTTGTTTTAATCGTTGCAAAAGGTCGTTGCGATAAGTGAAATTTTCATTTCCCCGCACAAAAAAAATGGCGCGCCTAAGTATAAAAATGAAAAATATGTATCGCAACCATTTTGTCGTTGCAATAAAAAATAAAAGTGTTCAGCAACGACAAATTGTCGTTGCAATAAAAAATACAAGTGTTCAGCAATGACAAATTGCCATAGCGAATATATCTGATATTAACCGCAACGATAAAATCGTTGCAAAAGTTGATAGAAAAATAAAAAAAAATGAGATGAAAGCTAAGGTACGGCTGATGCTTTACTCATCTAAAAACTCTCTCAGTTCCAGCCATGCCCTAACCTTTTCTCTCTACGACTCCACCGTCTTCCCCACCTAAAATTTCACCGGCTCCACCGTCCTCCCCACCTGAAACTCACCGGCTCCACAGCCTCTGCACAACGTCTCCACAGCCTCTGCACATCGTCTTCTTCTCACCTCCTACAACTTTCCTCCACTTCAGAACCTGGTTGCTGCTTCCGGTAAATGACGAGGCTCAGAGTGTTTCGAGGTTAGATCTGAGCGCGTTCGTCCTCTCTAGCAAGATAAGGGTTTGTTTTCTAACTCGTTTGAATCATTTTGTTCGTTTGCATCTTTTGTGCTCGAATTTAGGGCTTTATTTCTTTGATGTTTTGGCGTACGACAAGAGTATTATATTAGGGTTAACCGGTTAGGGTTTGTTTTCTACCTGATTTGATTCCTGATTTGTTTACCCCAATTGCATTGCTTGGCTTCAAATTGGATTTAGTTTACGTTTTCCTAAAATGAACACTAACATTGGTCCCTCGGTCTCATATCCTTACACGTGTGATACCTAAAAGTGACAATCTTGTGAACTGAAATAACTGTGCAGCAACCTGTGTTGTTCAACCTGACATTTCTTGGAATTGTGGAGTAAAATTCAAATGTCTGTGTTAATGGACTCTTAAGGCCTAATAAGAAGGCTGAATTTGGGAGGGATTATATCCATTCATTTGGGAGGCAAAAGAATCATGTTTAGCATCATTCATAGGTAACTTGTTGAAATATCATAATTTTCCTGGTGAATTATGCCATTGCAGTTTTGCAACCAGTGTCAAGTTGTAGACTGTAGCTAGTTGTCTATGATTTATGTGGTAGGAGAATGTTTATGATAACACTTTGCTTGAGATAGTATATGAATACTATTATTCTGTTAAAGAGATAAAGGTGTTAGATGTGAAAGTGACACATAATATTGTTGTTTCTAGATGTACACATAACTTATTTGGCTATTTACTTTGCCTTTTTACGGAAAGTGACACATAACTTATTCTAGCTGACTGATTCACTGAGACTTCTAGCAGTAACGAATGCACATGTTCTTCTTTTGAACTAAGTTCCTTAGACAAAAAATGACCATTGATCTTAAATTGTTATTCTGTATTGTATTGTTTTATACATTATGGTGTTGTGCTTGTTGAACTGAATATTATTGTCACTTGAGTGCTTTGTTTTTATTTATGGATGAATTGAATTTGTTTTCGTTTCTTTCTAAACAAATTCTGAACTGAACTTCTGTTTCTGAATTATTTCTGTAATTTAAGCTGTCTGTAAATGGGTTTTTTCTGGACTGAACTGGTTCTGTTAAGAAATTTGCTGAACTGGTTATGTTTAGACATTTTGCTGAACTGGTTATGTTCAGAAACTTAGCTGAACTGAACCCATTTACAGACAGCTGAACTGAACTTTTTTTTGAACTTCTATTTCTGGATTGATAAGCTAAACTGGTTCTGTTTTTGGATGTTTCTGAATTGATAATCTGATAAGTTCAGCTGATAGCTGAACTGAACTTTTGTTGAATAGAACATTTTGTATATTCAGTTTGTGTTTCTTTCCTCACAATTATTAGCAAGCTGATAAGTTCAGCTGAATGCATATACTGTTTAATGGCTTAGATCATAATTGAGTTTTAGATTAAGTATAAGACTTGCAAACCTCCAGTTAAGAATTATACTTATGCTGTCTTTCAGATTTTATTCAGTTATCAAAACAAATGCTTTTAGTTTTTAGGTTCTTGGGATTTTTCTTACTAGTTCATTAAATATGTCTTGCACTTGTGGATTCCTGAGGATTGAGCTAAATCCTAATCTGTTTAAATCTCAGATGCATAACAGTTCTTGGGATTTTTCCATTCATGCGGCCAATTTGCTCTCTTTCTTGATAATTTTGTTTCCTTTGAGTCCTATTTCTCTTTGTTTTTTGAAGAGTGAATTAAATCCTAATCTTTTTAAAATGTCAGGAATGGTCAAACAGTTTATTCCTGCAACTTCCATTCATCATGGAAAGCAAAAATATGAACTGTTATACATCTGTTTTAACCAAGTTACTATCAAGTTACTATGCTGAAAAATGACAGCTTTCCTGTTTCCTTTGATTTCTTTTTCTAATTCTTAGTTTGATTTGGTCTAACAGTTTAATCTAGAAACGTCCCAAATGCAGTAAGAGCATATAGTAACTTAATTTTTTATATTAATATTGTAGTTTGTATTGTGCAGATATCTTTGTTGGTTAAAAGAACTACTCTTTTCTGGTTAAAACAAGGACCCCTCTAGCATTTTTTAACCTAACATGGAATAAGTGGTTTAGATGAATGATGATAATAATAACTTCTAATAAAATACTAGCCTCGTTTGAGGATAAAACCATCACTTTATACTTACTGTGTAAAATTTTGTGCTTTCTATATAAGCTTAAACATGAGTACGCTGACTTGTTCCTAGTATTTCTAATTCTGTCCACTTGGGTAGGAATATTAAACTTGGGGTTATGAAAATATTAATGGGTGCACAGGTTGACAGTGAAACTAGAAGGTAAGTGAGTAGAAATTATTATAGTAGAGTAATATAGGTTTATAAATGGAGTGGGTTTTGACTGTTAGCTAGGTAAAGCCTGATATACCTGCAACCATGTACCCTTCTGGTCTTAAAAATACTTGTCATTTTACGTTTAATTTTTTAAAGAATATACTTGTTGTTTTAGTTTTTTCAGATAATATTTTTCTATAGTTGACACTATTAAATTAGTAATGAGTTGCTAGGATTGTCATTCAATTTTGTTTCATACGGAGAGTGACTTACAACAGTCCTTGGTTGTGTCCAGGAGCTTGCAGATCTTAAGAAATCCTTATACATAGAAGTGGAGCAACTCCAAACAGTGAGTAGTTCTTCATGATTTCTTCCCTCCCTCCTCTGAAAAATGTTTATTCTTAAAATTCTATAAATTGCTTTAGGAATTTCAAGATTTGAGAACAACCCTTCAACAACAACAAGGTGATCTCACTGATAGTTTGAAAAACCTTGGAGTAAGCATCATTACATTTTGCTAATTTCCTCTTCAATTCTCACCATCTTTCCTCTCTTGCAGATCTGCTCAGATACTCACTTTCTCTTTGTTTCTAACTTTTCTCTTTGTTTTGTGTGGGAATAACTATGTTAGGTTGAGGATTGGAAGGTATGATTTTGGGAGCTGAATACTGACAGGAATTCATCTGTACTCAGTACTGTTAAAGGTGGTGGTGGTGCCTCGGGTGGTGGTATCTCAGGTGAGCTATATTTTTCAAATGTACTGTTAAAGGTGGTGTCAAATGTATTGTTAAAGGTGGTGTCAAATGTTACTGTTACAGCTATATTTTGCTATCTGTTTCCCTCTGTTGTCATGACAATAGAAGTCATCGTTAATAAGATTGATGTTGATCATAATGTTACATGCTAGAATTTGTTTGATACCAACTTCATATGTGAGAGATCTTCTAACATAATGTATGTGAAAATTAACCCCAAGAAACTAAGGTTGATGTTGATCATAATGTTATTAGCTAGTGTGGACAGTGAGTGAACTGTCTCTTCAGCGTTTTTAATATAATTGTTTCTGTTTTTTAAAATTAGGAGATGGATTTGAATAAGGCATGGGTCAAAATAAGAAATCTGATGTAAATGGTGTTGATAGCTTCCTTGATTTTGCTCTTTCAAGTGTCAAGGAAGAGGACAGAGAAACAACAACTATTACATCTCCTTGTAATAGTTGTCGTAATATATTTTTTATAAGAAAATATGATGTGCGATTTGACTTGCTTAAGCGGGGAATGTATGATAAGTACACTTCATAGGAATTTCATGGAGAAAAATCAGATCATATAAGTGAAGAGGGACACAACAACAACTCAGATAATGATGATGTTGGGTTTATTATGCTACAAGATGCATGTGGCATGGCTGGTATGAAAATAGGTGGAGATGAGCAGACAATCAGTGGCAGCAAGATGGCTCAAGAACCTAATGAAGATGCACAAAAATTTTACAGGCTCTTAAAAGAGTATGATGACCCATTGACAGTAGAAGGCAAAGCCATGTCTAAGATGTCATATATTGTAAGATTGCTGCATTTGGGATGTAGCTACAACGTGAGGCTTATGATTTGGGATGTAGCTAAGTTGGCAAATTAAATATTTGAATGTTAGACATGTTTTTGGTACAGGTTGTAATTTGAACAAGTTTTTGAAGGTTATATAGTCGAAGTTATTGTGTTTATGATCTTGGATACAAGTTGTTTGAATGTGAATTATAAAGGTAGAAACAGGTATATTGACAAGAGGATACAACACTATGTCGTTGCAAAACAATGATCTATCGCAACGGCAATAGCTGTTGTAAAAGGTTTGTTGTCAAAACATCAGATATGTATTGCAACGACATTTGTCGTTACAATACGTTGACATGTATTGCACGAAAAATGTCGTTGTAAAAGATGTGACGCGTTCGGACTGTAATTAGCAACGACAAATAATTAGCAACGAACAAAGTCATTGCGAAAAACATTCGTTTTTTGGCAACGATAAAAGTCGTTGCAACAACCTTTGACTACGGCGTTACCGGCAACGACCTAGCAACGACAATTGTTGTTGCCAAAACCTGTTTTTGCAACGACTTTTTATGTAACGCAATGACTTTTGTCGTTGCCAAAAACGGTTTTTCTTGTAGTGGATGTTGATGAAATTTACAATTTTTAAAAAGACGACGTGTTGACTGGAGATGTATTGATTATCGATAATTTGTGTTGTCAAATTTTTGTGATCATTCATGATCTACACCTTATGAATATTTGTGTTGTTCCACCTAAATTATCAATACCCAGGTGTAGTGTTTCAAACTCAATTTTTTTTATATGGTTTAGGTTTATGAATTGTAGAAAACATGCTAATTACCATTGTATTTTCTCTATTTATGTTTCTTTTTGGAGCAACATCTATTCTCCTTAAAATTTATATTTTTTAACCCGTGTGCAGCAGTACAATTATGATTGGATATAGAGAACTCATGTTCAATTTATAGACTTGCCTTTTTTTATATAATGCATGATATTGTTCTATTATTCATGAGCTGAGTTGATTGATGAGTGACTTTTTCTACTTGATTTTCATTATTTTAAAAGAGTGTATACTGAATTCTGCAGGAATCCTTTGATCCAACAGAGTGAATGAGAGCTCAGTGATACAGAGTACCTGAGTGGAAAGCTCCTCATGGCATGTATGTTTCTTGCTACTCTTCCTGCTTCCATAAGAAAGTGATACAAAGTACATGTTTACGAAATGAGATATTTTATGCAAGAATATCATTTTAACATTAGATTGTTTGCTTCAGGATCCCGAAGCAACAAACATATTGGAGAACATGCCACAAGAATCTCTCTATTGCTACTTTGAAGGTTTAACTAATAACATAATTCGTAATTATCATTTCTTAGGCACTAACTGCATGACATTGTTTGGTAATCTAATTACGAGATGGTGTTTCTTGGTTTAATACGGGTGGTTCTCTATCAGTTTATATTGATCCATAAGCAAGCATCTTGGTTCAGTGCAGTTCCATGAGGGATAATGGCACTATGTGGCTACATTGCAGGAGCCACTTCAGATTACGTAATCAGAGCTGGTTTTTCTTTGACATTCGTCCAAAAAACAATGTAGGCTGAAGAATTCTTCTTTGTTTTTAATATGAATAATCACTTTTCATGATCACCATAATACTTAAACAAGCAGTACTAATGGTTTTTGCAGTTTATTGGATTCATTGGACCAGGTTTAGCACTGTTGTTCTTAAACTATGCCAAAACACCAGAATTTTCATCTGTCGTTTTGACATTCGCCCTAAGCTTAGGCTCATTTAGTCAAGCTGTATTCCTCCTTAATATACAAGTAATACTACTTGAAAAAACTTCTGTAAAAAATGATAGAATAACATGACTACTTAATTATTTGTGAATTACGATGCTCTATATCTGATATAACTTTTGTTGAAATTGCGATAATTAGGATACATCTCCACAATCTGCATGACTCCTACATGGTATTGGAAATTCAGTTGGGACATTAGCTTCTATAATATGTACAATTGGAACTGGTTACTTCGTCCAATGGCTTGGATCGTTCCAAGCGTTCATCTCAACCCTCTTTTACAACTTATTTGCAAACGGAGGACATGTCTTTTAAGCTCAATACAGGAAATAACACTTAGAAGATGAGGAAGCTGGCCAATAGGATGCAATTTGGTATTCCTGAAGAGAGCTCTTTGGGTACGGAATACTTTCCTCATCTCAGTATTAGTTTTTCTGCACATGTTACTTCTCCTTTTTGTTTATGCACTGGGAAGTCTCTACTTTCATCATCTTCTAAGTGTTTTTTACAATTCGATTATGAGTGTATGATTTATTTAAAATCCACTATCCATTTATGATTAGTGTCAATCATAGTTGTAATAATAAGACTTTGCTTGCTGATGACATTGTCTTTAGAGGATGGACTGAGAGAAGGGTATGGAATGCTTGGCCAAGCCGACAACGGAAAATTGCGTGTATCTGGTGGCCAAGTAAGCTTGCTCCATTAATGATCAGTTATTCATGCATTGTCTGACACAAAAATTTGTGCTATTTATTGCTATAGTTTTGCAAGTTTGTCTTGGTGGCATGGTAACATTTTTCTTTCTGAATGTTCTTGCAGATATTGTGTTTTCAGTTTGTCTTATAGTTTATGTCTTCCTATTTAGAAAAATGTATTCTCAACACGTTCTTTTTAAACACATTCTGTCTAGGACTTATATGGAATGTGCTGAAGTTTTGTTCTTTTTTGTTTGCAATCTTCACCTTTTTTAATGAATTTCTGACATTTTTTTGTTAATGCTTCTTTGTTGATCCAATTCTCTGAACTAAGTATTTTTACTTCTAATATGAACATGTGTCTTCATGCCTTATTTTTTTATTCTGACAAATTTGTATGTTATGAATTTCTTTGCCGGATTAGTTGTTTTGATGATAGAGGAAAGTGCTTTTTGGTATATCAAGAATCAAATTTATTATTGCCAATGCAGTATAAATTGTATCATGCATTTCTGTTGCTTCCCTTCTCATGTAAGACATTTAACTCGAAGTTTTTCAGGGCAATGGTGGGAATTATAGAGACTGATGGATATTACACATACGAGATAATATAATTCTGTTGGTGGGAATTGTGATGAATATAGGAGCTATGAATTTAGTATTGAATGCATACTTACATAATGATATAATATGTATGTATCTTTTCGAACTTTGAGCTATAACATAAGATTTTAATTGCATCATTCCGGTGATTATACATATATTGAAGAAATGTTGTTGAGTTATTGTTTTAACTTTCCAGAATGTACTAAGAGTTGATGAGCTTGAAGACTGCTTTAGCCAAGTGAATCACTAAACCATTGGATCAAGAAGTTGGGCATACCAAAAAATACTAATACGGCCCAATCTAACAATATTAGGGAAGAAAATCCCATAGTATATTAGGGTATGTTTGGTTAATCATCAACTATAATATCATTTTGTAAAATAAGTCCTTTGCATTTAATAAACATGGTTGAAGAAATCAGTTTTATAAGGTTTTTGTTAAAAGAAGTGACACAAATCCAACGAATTATATAAACAAAACATACTGAAAAATGTCATTTTATAAAGGGTTTTGCCACAAAAATTCTTAATCCTCAACGGTATTACTCAAACATAGAAAAAATACTACCTAGTTACAATTGGAAAATATAAATATACAAAGATACACATTCATTTTATTGTTATTTTTCAATTTCAATTTCAATTTGAACTTTTATATTATACATCACATTATACTACTGATATGTATTACTCCCTCTGTTAAGCTTTAAATATCGTTTGAGGACTTTTTCTTTGTTAAAAATTATGTGTCGTTTAAGCTATTTTTACCCACTTTTGCCAATATTACCCTTGATAAAAATAGGGAATTGGGTTTGCTGCAACTTCTTCCTTCACTTTTTGCAGACCTACATACTCTAGCTCTAGAACACAACTTGGTTAGTGGGCCATAGCTTAAACTTAGAAGTATGTTTATTTTTTGTGCAAGACTAAAACAGTCATTCTAAAGAACAAAAGTGCAGGCATGCTCCCAGATAATATTTTGGTACTCTTTTTGAGCTAATCATTGTTCACATTAGTTGAACTCAATATCTTTTTTTTTGTAATGTTGGTACACCTTTGTTCTCTCTTTGATCAATACTGTAATGAGCAGAGGTGCACCTATGACAAAATGTACGCAAACTACTCAGTAGGAGATGGTTTTGTGCAGATAGCAGATAAATGTAGATTTGATCACTTATGTGGATAATAAACCATCTGTGGGACAACATTATAATCAAGAACATGCTAAGGAAGCCACAAAAAACGTCCTAAACATAAATTCTTTATATAAATGAGTATTCACGTGAAACGATCCTACAAAACGATGATTTGGAGGACTTAATTGCAGTTGTGAGTTCCATGAAAAAATGTGGCTTAAAGATAAAAAAATGAAATGAAGAAAAAGAAGAGTAAGACTAAAGAGGAGTAGAAGAAATACCAATCCAAGGCTTTGTTGAGTATTAATGCAAGCTTTTTACTACATGGGAAAGTAAAAAGCTTTAAGTTATCAGATTCTTAGATAGGCTTGAGTTTGAAGTTTATAATGTGATAGACGGTTGAATCAAGTGTTCATCAGAGGTACCAATAGTGTCCACTTTGATTTTATCAGGCACATATGTCGCTGCGCATTTTTCGTCGTTATTATCTCTTACCACAAATTATAAAAAATTATAAAGTTTTGATATTGTTAAAGTATTTGATTAAACGAATCAAACATGACCCATTATGACTATATTTTTCTTGCATATTGGACAAAAACAAGAAGATTCTCATGAATCATGAATAGTGTCGAAAAATGAAATGGACACTATATTATAGGACAGAGGGAGAGTACTAAGAAAATAAAGCAGTTACTAAATCAATATTGTTAAAATATATTCTAATCTTCTATGACCTCTTGTTTCTCCTCCTATTAGCCTAAACACGTATCATCTCTCTACTCACTATCGGATAACTATCAAACTTACATTCATTACCGGTACATTTGAGCCACGCGGCTCTTCAAACCTCTATTTATAATATATAGGTGTCATAATTAAATTGGTAAACTAAAATATAATATTTTTTACTACATATGTAAGACTAAGGACCCGCGCGTAGCGCTTGGATCAACATCCTAGTTAATTTACTTAATCAATTATCTTCTTATTTATGAGATAATTTAATAACGAGGTTATTAAGCCAGATAAACACTTAGGATATCCACAATGGAGATCTCCAATTTGAGTTTCTTATGTTATTTTAAAGTTTTGTTTTCCACATAAGCAAAAGAAACTATATAAGTACAAAATTTATCCACAATGAGAAATTGATCTAAAGTTTCTTTACTTGTCATAATTACATCACTCAAATATTAAATAATAATAATTATTAAAAAATATATTTTATTTTAGAAATAAAAAGAAAGAAAATAATTGGTCAATTTGCTTTATGTGTAAGAGATTTGTAAGAGAAATAGAGTTCTCGAAGAAGAAATTGCACAAAAATCAATGTAAGTTTCTCTTACAATTTCATGACAGCTTATTTACTTTTCTTTTAAATTTAGAGTTTAAGAAACTCAAAGGTTCTCCTTTGTGGATGGCTTTAAAACTCAATTTAGCAAATATGCTCATTTAAAACTCGATTTAGCAACCATAGACACTAAAAATCGACCAGGCTAGCCATGACATAAAAACAATTGTAAAAATGCACAATCCCGAATTCCACAATCCCCCTCTTCATATTTAAGAAAAAAGATAAAATATATATTCATTTTAACTTTTCTTATAAATATTTGTAGATTATAAAAACATATAAAAATCAATATCTGATTTTTATATGTCCATTTTATCTTTTCTTGTATTTATACATAATGACCTAATCCAAATTTAATGAGGGGTTTCATCATTAAACTAAATCTAAATTCTTTCTCTGATTTGATTCATCTACCTCTTCCCCGACCGCACATCGGCGTGACTCACACCGCGACCGACCTTCACACATTTCTTTATCTCGGCGACTACGACCAAGTCGTTGTCTCCTTCTATCTCTGTTTCTTTATCATGTTTCTATCTGTGAAGCAAGCGCTTTTCTATATGTCTCTGATTCGGCGGCGGTTTGAGGTGATATGGGGAACTGGAAGAAGTGAGTGATGAACAATCAGTTACAACTTGGACTTTCAAGCGAGAGGAGACGAGTTGTCTCTGAAAGAATTAGAGTTTTTGGAAGCATTAATGCCGGGATTGAGTGCCTTTACAAGCGTCTTTTTGTTGTTCAGTCAACTGCAATTTCAAAAGTGTTCAGTAAACTTTAAGTGTAGTGCATGCATACAAAATCTGTAAATATGCACTCTTGTTGCACTTGTTATTATGTTGAAATGCACACTTGTTGTAATCGTATGCACTACTAGATTTAGTCAGTGTCGTTTTCACATATGCTATTCTGATAAACCATATGCATTACACTGATTAAACCGCATACACAGGCGTCCAAAATCGAATGCACACATGAATTGCCTGCACTTTTCTGCTATACTCACAATACACTCTTGTTTTCCAAAATCTCACCAAATAAAGAACATCAACAACCTCATAAAAGTTCAAATGCAGAAGTTTACAAAAATAAATCTAGATATACTGTTTCTAAGCAACATTAGAACGCCAAGTATACAAAAATATCCAGGACAAGAGTAACATCAGAAATGGTTCAACTAAAATAGTTCAACAAATTAGTTTTTTAAAGTAGAAAATCTCACCAAAAGACATCAACAACCTCATAAAAGTTAAAATGCAGAATGTTATAAAATAAAGCTCGATATTCCCTCTTAGAGCCCGTTTGGATTACTTATTTATGTTTTATAAATGTCTTATTATGATTTATAAATGATACTATTTTTAATGTTTGCCAACCTAAAATAAAACAAAATTTATTCAGGCCAATCACCCACTTTACCCTAACTGAGATATAAAGAAGAAAAGTCTAGCCGAAGAAGAAAGGTCTCCAAATTGAGATTTGAAGCTTGATTGGATGTACACCATGACTAGGGAATTTGCAATCTCGTTGCCTAATCCATCACCCTACCTTAATAACTCTGAATTCCGAATGTGGTGAGTCGAGCAGTCAACTGGAAAAGAAATGGGGATTTTGGGTACAATGGTCGACGTAAGACAAGGCGGCAACTACGGATCCGGTAGACGGTAAGGAAGATGAGTTTCAAATCTGGCGGTAGGTAATGAAGTCGGTAGTAACACCTTCGATTCGGCGAGACGATGGTGAATTTGGAGGTCGGTCATAAAGTTTGTAAATGTGATAAGCGAGCGCTACAGTTCCAGGAGAAGTGATTTATATTTGAAATAAAACATTCTAAATAATAAACCCCCTTAAGTTAAAGGGTCCAAATCAGGTGGGAAGTGGGCCTTAAGATGAGAAATAAGAAGGCTTTCCAGCCTTCCAAAGTTGTTTCCCACACGCGGCCCAATAGCCTCCTACTCGCTGGTTTTTAGGGTTGAAGACACACGCTACTTTTTCATAAACAAAACAAAGCGCCATAAACCAATTTCACGCAGAAACTCCATTCAGAGAAGAAACCACTTGATTCGGAGTTCAATCACACCTTCAAGCAGCACTCGGTCGCATCCATGTCTATTCCTTCTACACAAAACCTAAAAAAGACATCTAACGGTAAAACTTCGATTCACTCTACAGAAAACCTAGAATTGACGATCGAACTAGATTCTAGGTTTTATATCCTTCAATTAGACACTCGATCTCTATAAACAAACGATAGGAACTAGAATCTAGGTTTTTCTCCATAGAACACTGTAAATTACTAGGTTTGGAACGGATTGACTCATTTTGCTTCAGATTCTAGCGTATTTGGTGATTTTGCTTCATATTGTAGCATTTTTGTGGATTTTGCTTCAGATTACTGGTTCATATAGGTGTTTGTGGTGGAATACTGAGGCAAAAATGATTTGCATGTGCTTTGATCCATTTTTGTGCACAACATTATACAGAATTTGCGACTCAATAGTTTCCATGTGCTTTGATTAATTTTTGTGCTACAATATAATGTTCTTGTGCTTTAATTTACACCACAGTAATATGCTACTTAATTGTTTGCATATGCTTTGATTAAATCTGTGCTAGCATATGCTTTGATTAAATATGTGTTAGCACATGCTTCTGTTGTGTTTTAACTTGCTATTGTTGTGCTCCTATTTTATAGGAATGTGTTAGAAATGAGTGTTAACATTTGCTTATGCTGGGCTATTAGTGTGTGCTTCCATATGCTATTGTTGTGCTTATATTTTCAATGGTTGTGCTTCAGTTTATAATACTGTACTTTAGTTTACTCATTTTACCTTTTAATGATTGTGCTTCATTTTCTTATGATTGTGCTTTGCTTTCTCCTAGATTTTTGCTTTAGAATCATTTGACCTTTATAAACTTCTGATGTGCTATGATTTACTCAGTTATTAGAGTGTGATGTCATATGCTATTGTTGTGCTTCTATTTTTCATGGTTGTGCTTCAGTTTGTAACACTTGTGCTTCAGTTTATCTTGTTATGATTGTGCTTCACTTTCTCATGATTGTGGTTTGCTTTCTTCTATAAGTTTTCTCTAGAAGCTTCAGATCTGTGTGCTGCCATATGTCATTGAAGTGCTTCTATTTTTCATGGTTGTGCTTCAGTTTGTAATATTTGTGCTTCAGTTTACCTTGTTATGATTGTACTTCACTTTCTTATGCTTATGATTTGCTATCTTCTAGAATTTTGCTCTAGAAGCATCAAATCTGTGTGTTGCCATATGCTAATGTTGTGCTTCTATTTTTCATGGTTGTGCTTCAGTTTGTAATATTTGTGCTTTAGTTTACTCATTTTACCTTGTTATGACCGTGCTTCAATTTATTATGATTGTGCTTTTCTTTCTTCTAGATTTTTGCTTTAGAAGTTTCAGATCTTTGTGAATGAGAAGCTTTAACAATGTTGTGCTTTGATTTATGAAGAACGTGATGCACAACATTATCGTCGCCAAAAGACTCGTACTAAACATCCATTAGTCATTGGGATTCAGCTAGAAAAATCACTACAAGAAGAAGCAGCAAAATCACTTTTGTGCTTTGATTTAATTATTTTTATACAACAGAGAAGGGCTCAACTCTAGAACAGAAGAGCACATATGAAGCATAGAAGGGAACAAAAGAAGGAGAGAAGGGCTCAAGCACAGATGTGTCAAATGCACCAAAGGATAGCTCAGCTGAAAAGTGTCGAACATGATACTGAAGTATTGTTCTTCCATGCTTGATAGAACATACAATGAGATAAAGAATGTCACAGAGATGATGTAGAAGAAGTCCAAAAATTGAACGTTGAACTTGTTGTAATGTTGTAATGTTGGTACTGCTTAGCGTCACGTATAATGTAGTTTTGAAACAGTTTTAACACTTGTAAGCAAAATGAATGATGTGATGATTTAAGAAGAATGTCATAATAAACTTCATTGTGCTATAACATTGTACATTTGTGCTTCGGTTTATGAATGATGTGTTGCACTACTAACTGAAGAAAAATAACAGTAAAAGCCTATGTGCTATAACATTGTATAAAGGGGCTTGAGAAAAAATTACACAAACTTTTATTTAGTAATGAAAGTGCTACTCTATTATTGAAATGTGCTAGTATATGATCCTGTTGTGCTTTGTTTTACTAATGAAAGTGCTACTGTATTAAATGTTGAAGCTGCTATTCTATTTCTGGAATTTGATACTTTTGCTATCGAATTCTATTACTGGAATGTGCTTTGATTTACTCTAATTGAAAGTGCTATTATATTACTGAAACGTGTTACTCTATCATTGTGATGTGCTAGTATATGCTCTTTTTGTGCTTTGTTTTACAAACAAAAGTGCTTGGACTCAGTATATTTGTGCTTTGATTAAACAATGATGTGCTAAACAATTTAAACATAAAGCTATCACGGAAAAACTTCCCTATGCCAAGTAATTGCTAGAAAATGTGCTTCAAATACATAAAAAATGTGCTACAAAGTAATAATCTAAAGTGATGAATATCAAGTATCAGTTGTAGTTGTTGGGGGGGATGCAACTTGTTTACAAGTGATAACTATCAAAGTAATACACAATATCCATCGAGTCCTACATAACAAAAAATGATTTTAGCAAGACAACCACATCTAAATGTAATCCTCCAACGCTTGGCTGCAATCCCCTTATATAAAGGTTTGTATCCTGCTCTATTGCACAAGAGATGTTTTAAAACAGTGACCCCTGAGCCATCTGAAGCCTTTATATCTGTAGCCTTTCGAACCGAGAATTCAGCAAAAGTAGTATACTTGATATAGAACTGAACAACTTCTGCAAAATATGGCAATAACTGGCCCTCAAAAGGTTTGATGTCGTCGGGACAAAGAATAGTAACATAGGTGGAATTCCCGGGAGAAATAGAGACCTTAAATTATCATTTCTCTGTAGAATCCTTGTACAACAATATGAAGATTGAAACAATTATGAATATTAACAACATAGACGATACTACAAACCATCAACCGCAATTCTTTTTCTTTAATCTTAAACCTTTCCATCAGGACCTTCACTCTATTGTCACTCTTCTTTTTCTTAATGATTAATTTCGTGATAGCACGTAAAGCAGTAGGGGTATGCTCTGGATCAATAAACCTGATTCCGAAGAAACAATTGCATGCATAATGCCTTCGTCCATACTGGTCAGGCATGTCTTCGTCGTTGCTAACGTAAACATTACACATTTGGCGACACCTTTTTGTACCAGTACACATTATCTGTGGAGGGTCAGGCTTCACACGTCTTGGTGATGATGATGATGATGCCATATTCGTAGTTATGTTCTTCCAAATAAGTAAATAATAAAAAACTTTAGTTATAAACATGAAAGCATATACAAAAAACAAAGCATATACAAAAATGAACAAAAGAAAAATTTACCGATTAAGTAGGGAAACTTCGATTTTTGCTCTAGTTGAGATGGATGAACTAGTTGAGATGGATGAAGAAATCACCACCTTCAAACCGTTGGTTTTATAGGAATTTATGTATATGGTGCGCGTTGCTTCTGCGCACAAGGAGTTACCGATTCAAAATAACGGTAACTAAAAGTGCGCTATGTAGTTGCGCACAAATTTTTAACGGTAAGTTTCTGTGCGCGTTACACCTGCGCACCAAAAGTTACAGATTCAAAAAGTTACAGAATAGGTGCGCTTTACCTTAGCGCATGGCTGAAATTTCTGTGCGTTCTACCACTGCGCACTATACTCTTCAATCTTCGAAATAGTTGCGATATGAAGGGTCTAGCACATCTATTAGGCATATAAAGTGTGTATACGGTCTCCCCGTCACAAAAAGTTGATCGAAATTACGCGAAAACGCAAAAAAACCCTTATCGGTCCTGATGGCCTGTTAAGGTCGAGAATAGGCGGTTCGATGCCCAAACGACGTCGGAATGCAATGAAACTTGTTTTCAATGCATATTATAGCTATTTAACCTTGTCGGTAACTTCGAGTCAAAAACTCGAGCTCTTTGAGTAACACCTCCTTTGTAAACCTTCACTAGTCTTTCATTCTTCGAAATAGTTGAGATATAAAGGGTTTAGTACATCGATGTTGATTATGTTTCAAAACATTATACAATTATGTGTTATTAGGCATATAAAGTGTGTATACGGTCTCCCCGTCACAAAAACTTGATCGAAATTACGCGAAAACGCAAAAAAACCCTTATCGGTCCTGATGGCCTGTTAAGGTCGAGAATAGGCGGTTCGATGCCCAAACGACGTCGGAATGCAATGAAACTTGTTTTCAATGCATATTATATCTATTTAACCTTGTCGGTAACTTCGAGTCAAAAACTCGAGCTCTTCGAGTAACACCTCCTTTGTAAACCTTCACTAGTCTTTCATTCTTCGAAATAGTTGAGATATAAAGGGTCGAGTAACACATCAATGTGGATTATGTTTGAAAAACTTATACAAACTAGTGTTATTAGGCATATAAAGTGTGTATATGGTCTCCCCGTCACAAAAAGTTGATCGAAATTACGCGAAAACTCAAAAAAACCCTTATCGGTCCTGATGGCCTGTTAAGGTCGAGAATAGGCGGTTCGATGCCCAAACGACGTCGGAATGCAATGAAACTTGTTTTCAATGCATATTATAGCTATTTAACCTTGTCGGTAACTTCGAGTCAAAAACTCGAGCTCTTCGAGTAACACCTCCTTTGTAAACCTTCACTAGTCTTTCATTCTTCGAAATAGTTGAGATATAAAGGGTCGAGTAACACATCGATGTGGATTATGTTTGAAAAAATTATACAAACTAGTGTTATTAGGCATATAAAGTATGTATACGGTCTCCCCGTCACAAAAAGTTGATCGAAATTACGCGAAAACGCCTTGGAGGCCTTATATGCGCATTAAATCTGCGCACATGATTCTTTGCGCATTAGATCTGCGCACGGTTGAAGACCGTTAAAATATGACCGTTGCGTGCGCATAACATCTGCGCACGAAACGGTCATATTTCAACAGCAAAAAACGAAGCTATAAAAGGGGGGTTGCACTCACCTCAATTCACCAATCTCACCATTTCTCTCTTAACCTCACCAATCTCACCATTTGTCTCTTAACACTCGCTATGTCGCACAGTTCATCATCAAGCAACGCTGCCCTTTTTTATTGTAAATGTGATCGACCAACGGTAATGAGGAGTTCAGAATCTCGAAGAAACCTCGCTCGAAGGTTCTGGACATGCGCTGGTACTGGTGGTTACATTTGTGAATTCCGCGAGTGGATCGATCCACCACACCCTTGTTACTCCTTAGCTGCAATAAGAGATCTATTCTCGAAGATACGTACGTTGGAGGAGGAAAACGCCGATCTTAAGGCGACCCTGGCTTCCAATCATTAGTTAAGTGGTTGTTTTAATCGTTAGTTCGTTGTTGTAATTGTTAGTTAAGTGGTTGTTGTAATCGTTAGTTAAGTCATTGTTGTAATCGTTAGTAAACAAGCATAGCACTAGACAAAGAGAAGTTGAGGAGGGACAACCTATAAAGATCCCCAACCGATATTGGTTTCGATGTTCGGATTTAGCAAAATGTACGAACTAATAAGAGTTTGGAAACTGGTTATTAGTTGGTACATATTGCCGACTCCGAACATCGAAACCAATCATCGGTTTGGGGATCTTGATAGGTTGGTCTTCCTCACCATCTCTTTGTGTAGTGTTGTTGTTGAAATTTGTATTTCGTTTTCAAATCAATATAGTTTTTCACGTCTTGTTGTTCAGATTTGTATTTGCATTATTGTTCGGAGTCGTTTTCAAATCAATAAAATTTAAAACCATCACACAAGAAAAAGGCATACATAAAACATCAATCGTACATAAAACATCCATCAAACAAAAACAGAAGTCGAGCGTCTAATCCTGAGTCTCCTGAGTATAAGGCGGAGCATCTTCCCGAGGCACATCACCCTGAGTCATATCATCTTGGTGCGCATCCTCCTGAGTCGTATCATCCTGAGTGCCGCATCCACTCCCCTGGCCCCTCTCATGAACAGAATCTCGGAAAACAAGAGGTGGTGGTGGTGGCATCCGCGATGCACGTGGGGGAGATGGTGCCAAAGGTGCCTGAGGTGCCTCTAAGATTGCAAGCCAACCACGAATCACATATTCAGTGGCCCAAGGTCGATCCGAGATAGGGGTGTCTAGAAAAGAGTGCATCATGGCTTGAAGGATCTGACAACGCTGCAAACAAAACGTAAATTTAATCGTTAGTTAAGGTCTAAAGCTAAGTTTTGTACAAACTTTATAAAATTTTACATACCGCTAATGCATCGATAGGCACCGGGGTATATCCATAGCGAGGCGGGCGATCATGTCTCTCAGAGGATGGATCGACGACGGGATATGAGAACTCGTCCAGCCAATCCATATAGTCATCAGACATCTTCCATGCTGGCTCTGCAACCGGCCCATCCAGATCGATCAGAGGCCTCGGCTCTGCGTCCCATGCAAGAAGAAGCTCAGGTGCATAAACGACGTCATACCTCGTGCAACCCATGGGCCGATTAAATGACAACGGCTGAATGGGTGGGTCGGGAACGGGCTGAGCCCGCCCAAACTGCCGCAGGACTCTCCTAGGGTTATAGGCCTCATGAAATTTCCAGATGCTCAATACGCCCTCAAATCTCGTAGGAGAAACCTCTGGTGAGTTGAAGTCCAAATCTCTCCATGGCTGCCAGTTAACCTGAAACAAATAACAAGCCAAATTAGACACGTATTGCGGTAATGAAATAAAAAATATAAGAAATTAAATCCAAACCTGCTCATATCTCATGTTGTCGAGCATGCGACGGATGGCAACCAAACGCCCAGTATCCGAGCTAAGTGGTGTATACAATCCTACAGCAGCATCTCCATGGGCGAATGCAGGGTTCGTGACAAAGTGATCACGAAAATGAGGAAAGTATGCCCAGATCCAGCACTACATATAAACAATTACAGATTATTAGTAAAACTACGTGAATAGTTAAGAGTTATTCACCAAGACGTTAAAGACAAGATCTTACTCTCAGAAGAATCCCACATGAACCAATGGTTGCCGTCTCGACTCTAGATGCAGACCCTAAATTGCGATACACTAACACAAGTATGTCGGCTCCCCATGCAATGTCCCCTGTACGATCATGGTTGAGAACAAGCGCCGCGTACCGGACCTTGACACCCTTTGTCGACCTGTCCACCAAGACAGTCGAGCCCAGAAGCAAAAGGAGATACAGAGTGGCAATGTGACTCTCATTCCTGACTGGCGCATCAAACAAAACTTCCAACCGAGCATTGAGGGCACCGAAATGAATGCCACCTGAGCTATAACACGCCTTCATGTCATCAGCCTCCTGACCCATAGCGTCCGCAAGCGCCACATAGATCTGGTCATCTGTCATAGGTGAATTGCAGCTACGACCATGTATACGGACTCTGAGGATCTGCATCACGCCATGTAGGCAGATGGTCATCTCAGCAAATGGCATGTGGAAAGTGTTGGTCTCTGGATGCCACCTCTCCACAAAAGCAGAAATCAATGCAGCAGCGATCTGAGACGCTATGCCCACTCGGCGCAGCTCTGTCAGCCCAGAACGCTCAGCAAGCCTGAACCATGTACCCTCCTCAGCTGAAATATGATGCTCATAATCATGAACCTATGCAGATCTGTACATCACCCTCAGGAGCTTCCTAGCCTAAATAAGTACAGAAAATAAATTGCGTCCGGTTAGTAAATATGAAACGTATAACTTATTATAAGCATTCAGATCAATGTTATTGAACATACCGGATCTAATGGAGCCGCATCAGCCTCGGCCTCATCCCCGTCCCCATCCTCTGGCTCATCCTCTGGCTGAATATCTCCTACTCGTCGTCTCTGCCTGGGACGACGACCACCTCTAACTGGAGCCGCAACCTCCTCAACAACAACCTCCTCAACTGCAGCCCCCTCAGCGACTCCCTCAGCAGCAACACCCTCACCACCAACTCCCTCAGCACCCTCCTGGCCTCTCCCTCTCCCTCTCCCTCTCCCACCACCTCGGCCTCTGCCTACAACACCCTCACCACCACCTCGGCCTCTGCCTCGACCTACAGCTTCCCCCGCACGGGCACGCTTCCTAACCTGCACCGGGGGCACTAATGGTACATCGGGAGCAGGCCCTGGAAGAGGACCACGCGACCATATCCATCTCGCTATATGTGTCTCATAAGAACACAGTAGGTGAGGCGCACGTGGACGACAAATGTCCTGCATCGAGTCCCTGAGCCAAGGAAAATAGGTCGCTACGGCATGGTCATCGTCGTCTAAATCTCCCGACACTGGCTCTGAAGATGCGACTGGCTCTGCAGATGCGACCGTAGGAGGAGAAGATGTCGACGTTTCTGCATCTGTCACTGCAGGTAAATCCTGCTCTGTATGCTCTGAACTGCAAGGTACAACATCCTGAAACAGAGGTGCGTCGTGGATATCATAGTCATCTGTGGTCACCTGCGCCTGTACTGGTGTGGGTTCGATAGGGTCGAACGCAGTAAGATATCGACCAAGATAATCTACGTCGTCATGGAAATCTCCTGTCTGTCCATCTTTCTCCATATGCGAACCATCTATCTCCTGCTGCTGCAGCTGTGCCTCGTCGTACTCATTCTCTGGCTCACGGCGCTCAGGTGATCCGGTGCCGAAAAATCGTTCGAGGGCCTCAAACTCTAATCGCACACCGGCTGCCACATCATGTCGACGTGGAAGCCGTTCCGCTACTGGTGCGGGCATCGTGTTGCCCGTCTGATCCATGACGGCTTGTATAGTCTACATGTTTTTACATTTTTAGTATGACTAATTCATACTAAAATATTCGGAAATAATTTACAACTTCGTAATCAAATTCGAGTCTTTATATCTACGAAAACTAAATTATTTAATAGGAATTGTTAGAAATTTAACAATTAAGTCATAACTAGTTATGACTGTTAAGTTTCTAATATTTAATTCATAATTACTAAAAAATAAACATCTCAACTAATACGAAATAATAATCACTACTATTAGTAAAAAAATTACAATTAATACGAATTCATAATAATTCGATTAATGCATAATAATCTGAAACTTAATCGTAATTATAAAAAATTACGATTAATAAGAATTCTAATATTTAATTCATAAAAAACTGAAATTTAATCGTAATTATGAAAAATTACGATTAAATTACAATTAATACGAATTCTAATATTTAATTCATAAAAAACTGAAATTTAAACGTAATTATGAAAAATTACGATTAAATTACAATTAAGATACGAATTCTAATATTTAATTCATAAAAAACTTAAATTTAATCGTAATTATTACAAAAAAAAATTACGAATAAATTTCCAAAATTAAGTACGATAAATATTTGAAAAAAGCGGGTTTAGAAATTTTATACCGAATAAAGCTCGTGCGGTGTCTCCGGATCCGTAGTCGTCGTCGCTGGAACCCGAGTCGCCGGAACCCTAGCCCTCGCCGGAATAGTCGCCGGAGGAGCATTTGCCGCTGCCAACGCCGCTCGAGTCGCATACCGCCGGCCGCCTCCATCCACCAACGCTTCATCGTCGGACAAGGTCGCCGGAGGTGGCTCCGTTGGGACGGAAGTCGCCGGAGGTGTTGGGATTGGGACGGAAGTGGTGTGGTCGGGACTGGAAGAATGAGGGGGTTCAGAATCCATTGACGGAATTGTGTTTAGACGAGGGAAACGCTCGGAAATGGAAAAAAGGTGGTCGGCGCCGTCGAGCGAAAAAGCGCAAAAAAGAAGAGAAAGAAGGAAGAAGAAGAAGCTGCGAAGGGTTTAAAAGACCCTGTGCGCATAAGAACTGCGCACTAATTTTGTGCGCACAAGTTCAGCGCACACATTCGGGAATCCGAAACGTCGTGCGCTGAACTTTTGCGCATTATTTCTTCTGTGCGCTTTTGTGCTGCGCACACATTTGTCAGACATCGTCAGGATTTTCACATTTATCCCGAAAATACCCTTGTGCGCAAGAAAACTGCGCACCAACCTATGCGCATAACATCTGCGCACCAAATCGCGTGCATATAGAGAAAAAGTCGCGTGCATATAGACGTTTCGTAAAATTGAATCAAATGAAAAGATAAATGTCACGTGGCTCGTATGGGATTGAAATGGGTTAAAATTAATATTGTGGTTTGAGTTAATTTTGATGCATTGAATTTTGAGAGTGACATTTATGGAGTATAATACCAAACATTTAACTTTATACTAGGATGAAAAGATAAATGTCATGTGGCTCATCTAGATTGAAATGGGTTGAGATTAATATTGTGGTACATCTTGAGTTAATTTTGATGCATTCAATTTTGAGAGTTATGAAGTGGAATTTATTATCAAATATTTAATTTTATATTATATAAGAAGGATATTATGTAGGATATCAGATTTTATTTTATTTTTTGGTGAAGAGGATGTCAGATTTTTCTAATCTTGCTTTACTTCCACTGCATTTAGATCAGCAAAAAGTTAGCAAAACTGTGCTGCTTATTGACTTAAAACAAATTTGTAGATATGATCGCCATGTGCTGATGATTCAGCAGAAGAGTTTTATATCCGCTTCCAACTCCACTTGCGATTTTCAATTGCTCCTCTTCAACAACTAATTAAGGTAATGTTATATCGTAGCCTTCTTCCTCCAACAGATTAGAGTCAGCAGCAAAATTCCCCACTGAGCTTTGTCCGTAATGGCGTCTCCCGGTATGGTCGGCTTCCTCGGATTAGGCGACACGACCTTAGATTTGGCTGCGTCGCTTCGTCGATCTGGTTACTCCGTTCAAGCTTTCTGCCCTCAGGTGTTTGTTCATTCTCTTTGTTGTCTGCTAAATTTGTGCAATTGTTTTGGATTTCATTCCGGATTTGATGATGAATTAGTTCGCGCGATTAGAGTTATTCTTTGCACGGTGAACTTTGACTGGAGTAGAACTTTTTCCACTAATATGACACTTAACTGAGCGTGGTTAAGTTGAAAGGATTTCTGATTGAAAAGCATTGTCGTCAAATGTTATCACGATCATCAAAGTGCCTTTGATTAGATTATGCAATCCGGATGGATTCTGCGAAGATAATGGAATTATGATTGTAGGAGAGTGTTAGTTCTGCTTGGAGTGAACATACATCACACACTCCACAAGTAGTAGAAGGCCATAGAAGGCACAGTGTTACACCACTGGGAATGTAATCTCAAAGATTTTAGAACTTGTTAATATCAATCATCAATTCAAAGAAGTACTATTTGTTTTCTGTTAAGAATGATCTAGTGGTTAAGAAATAAGTTAAATAGGTTATAATGTTGTTTTCTGTTGGGCTAGTTAGTGATCAATGGGTCAACTGAGGAGAAATAATGAGGATGGTACACTTCTATATGATTCTCAATAGTCATATACCATCATATCATGACTGCCATATGCCATTCTCAGTTCATGTAGTGTGATAAGTTTTGGATCTTAAAATTATGATGCTAGTATTGGAATAATAATAACCATGTGTTGTAGCCTTGTAGGTGTTTCTACTCTATAATATAAGATGGCACACAGTAAAGAAAACGATATACGATTTATGTCACAATTGAAGGAAATTTGCTTAAAAGGTTGAACGTTTTCACTCCATTACTCCAGAGTTTTTAAATCCATCAATTTGCACCTAGCACTTCATAAATTAGATGTAAATTGGAGGAAATGACTAAATTGCCTCTTTAGCTTAAGGAATAAAAGAAATAAGCATTTGATACAATGATTAGTTTTTTAACAAAAACTTATTTGCAAGATTGCCAATCTGATTAAGATACCTTGAATAATTATGCAATACTTCTTTTTATTTCATAAAAGAACTTTTATTATCCGAATACGCATTTGACCTGTTAATTTCGAGAATCCCAAAATACTAGGATTTTGATTATTTTTTGTCTCATACCAAGAAAGCTAGCAACTACACCGGCTAGCCAAGTTCCACCTTTAGAATTCAATTTTCCAATGGTTTTAGCGATAAGAATTTATATGCTTATGATGTAAGTCTAAACATGTTCATGCAACTATATCTTTGTTCTTGAAAACATAATTTGGATAATTTCTTTTTCTTTTTCCTGAGAAGTCTTTACTCTTGATATGAATCTGATTGTTCTTTGAGAATTAGGTGTCTATATTAGTTATGCTTATTCTTTATTAATGTTCAGATGAATGATGATTCAATGAACGAGTTCTTAAATCTTGGGGGAACAAGGTGTACTAGTGCCATAGAGGTCGGAAAAGGTAATAATCATTCTTCACCCTATGCTGTTGTGCAAGTGTGAATACTGGTATGTGTGTGCATAAGTTTTTGCATGATAATTGGTCGACGGTTAGTAGGAGAATGAGTTGGTACAAGTTTTGTAAATGCTTAATTATTAATCTTGTAAGACCTTATTTTTTATGTTAATAAATGACTGACACTTCACTTGTATGATAAAAGGGTAGGTCCCTCATCCATCATTTGGTAGGATGATTCAAACTTTCAAATCTTGACCTTCATTTGCTTCTCTAATTTCCAGTAGAAGTATTAGTCTAGGTAGGTTCGAATATCCTTAGAAAAAATTCCTTCTGTCCAAGCCCTACTTGTTTTTTAATCTTTCTTACTATCTGTTACCTTTATGTATTCTTATATATTCAAGGCCCAGGGTTTGTGGTTGTGTCTTGAGAGGTTTCTGTGATTCATGCGAGATGCTTGTAAGAAGGATACAGGCCAACTGTCTTAACGATTTCACTGCAACCTCTTTTCCTGGTTACTGTGGGGATTTTGCTTTGCCTGTGTTCATTTCCTTGATCTGCCTCATGTAGTTTTTCAATTCAGATCTTTTGGACTCAACATTGCAGTGATCTTACAAAAATTAGATCAGCATCAGGAGTTGGAGCCAGTAAAGCAATTGTTGTAGAAATGATAGGATCGTCGTCTTTGACTACATATATGTGTCTCTGTTTCTTTTTTTAATTTTTCTTTAATGTCCTCCATTCAGGGATTATCGCTTTAGTCCTCTGGATATGGGATCCAAATCACACAGATTCCTTTATTTTTGGTGAAGAGGGTGCTTTGAAAGGTGAAAGCTTACCACTGTGACATAAAAAATGTCGGTCTTGATTAAATTGATTTATAAAATTTGCTGATATTTGTTTTCCAGGGTTGAACAAAGATGCAGTTTTAATAATTCATTCATCCAAATCTCCCACGTACATCCAGAATCTGGAACAACGTCTAGCAGGCAACTTAATCTTCTCTTTTCTACTTGAAATGCTTATATTGTGCATACAGAATAAGGAATAATATATTTGATTTAAACATCAAAACTTGTGCATTGAGGCATTTCGTCCATCTTTTTGTACGAGAAAATGTGTCTTCTTTTTCTCCATCTGTTTTAGAGAAGCTGGTTCTTTTACATGTATATTAGCTGTTACCTTCCTTTAAAAAAAAGTTAGCTGTTACCTTCACTTGTTTAATCAACATGAGTTGTTTGTTGTTTTCACAGATGAATGTGCTGGGAAATTCATTGTAGATGCTTATGTGACACTGGGAAAATCTGAGGCTTTAAACGGAAAGATAATGGTATATACCATTTTTCTGCTAGTGTCAGATGTTTTTTTTTTATTTTGTGTACTTCGATTGTGCTTTCCTTTTGATACTGAGGTGGATCTTGTATCTGTGTCACCCTATGTAGTTAACCTCATCAGGGAGGCCTGATGCAATTGCCAGGGCTCATCCAATTATTTCTGGTATGCATTTCTAATCATCGATTTCTCTCCTGTACAGCATATTCGGTTTATCTTTACTTGGTCCTGAGATATGTCCAATCATTTTTCCTTACAGCAATGTGTGAGAAGCTTTATATATTTGACGGTGAAATTGGTGCTGGAAGGTGAGCTTTCCAGAAGATAATTTTATTAAAATAATAATTATATTAAAAGCCATTTATGCAAGTTTTTCCAGAATTTAGTGAAGTTCTTACTGAACTGTTTCCAAGATGGTTTGCATATATGTATTTGATTGATCAGTAAGGTATTAAATTGTCTGTGTGACCAGAGTGAAATAGTTAATGAAGCCTGGTATACAATATGAGCAATTACTTTTTGGTAAAATCTATTTATTAATGAATAGTCAAAAAGTTGATTGATTGTAAGATTTGGTTCACCTTATCAATAATCGATTTGTGTGAAAAAAATATCTCAGTTGATCTGGAACATTTTTACAATGAAAACCAAGATATTTAGGTTTTGATATAAACTGTATAATTTATGATAAAAATATCCCAGTGCTCTGAATTCAGCAGTTATTGAAGTCTGTTTATATATCCCTTTTGGTTTCCTCGCAGTAAAGTTAAAATGGTTGTTGAGGTACTTGAGGCAATTCATCTTGTTTCTTCCGTTGAAGCCATATCTCTTGGTGTCCAAGCTGGAATTCATCCATGGATAATTTATGATATCATCTCTAATGCGGCTGGAAATTCTTGGTGAGTCATTGTTTTCACATGGATGTTTCTTGCAGTATCCTCTTTTTAGTGTATTCATTTATAAAATGTTTTATTTTGAAAAATGAGTTTCTAAATGGTTGAAAACCTGAAGTGAAAAGTTTATGTTTCATCTGGTATCTGATGGTTGTTGTAATTCTTTTATAAAAGATAATTTTCTTGCACGGTATCCAGTTGCTACAAATTTTGATTATCTTGCCATAAGGTTAGTTCTGTATGAAGTTGATATGATATTCCGCAATGGTCATTGTTTTCACTAACTTTCTTCATCCGACACAATCCTTCAATGTATTAAAGACTTTAATTATGCAGGATATTCAAGAATGATGTTCAGAAATGGTTAAAGGGAGATCACTTGAGTCCTGATACTTTGGATTCCATTGTCGGGAATCTGGTTAGTGCTTAATCTACACTAAGATACAGTTGCTGATGATATTACTTCCATGCTGTGGTTTTCTTTTCCTTTCGTGTTTTTTTTTTCTTCCTTTTGGATATGATGTGACGTTGATTTTACTTCTAGAGGACCTGAACGGGGTTTGTGTCTACAACTTGATACCTTATCAATTGGATTCCATGGCTGTAGCATATAGAAGAACTTCTATGCTTGGAGCAGTAGGCACTAAAAAGCTGGATTTAAGAAGATAGTTCCATTTACAGTATGATAGTCAGATGTTGTCTGTCCGAAACTTTGAGAGTGGAGGAACCACTGTATAAAATCCTTGCTTTTGAAAACACTAATTAGAGTGTAGTGGGAACGCTTTTCTGTTGATACAAGTCTGGGGTCTTAACCATCATCATCATCCTAGCTGTTTTTTTTTGTAATAATGCAGTGTCAGCACCTCCTTGTTTTTGTTTAATGTAGTTTTAGTTATCCTTACATATTAAGGATGCAGTCAACTAGTATCATGGTAGCACTTAGGATCTCCCAAGAAGCATGGCCCAAGAGTGAGAAGAATTTCCACAGAAGCACTTCATACTTTGCAATTAGATAAGGTTGGGTAATGTAAGAAGTCTAAACAAGATGCATGGAAGTTGGGTCTACCGGCAGAGTGTAGTGGGTTCTTGTTAAACTATTTTCATTGTCGTCTTCTTGCAAGAGACTACTTTTAGAAGCTGCAAATTCTTATAAGGAGTTTCAGGAATTAAGGTCAACTGCAGAACGTGAGATGAGACTTGTATCTAGACTAGTGATTTTGCTAGCTATCTTT
This sequence comes from Oxyria digyna, assembly GCA_029168935.1. Classification (NCBI taxonomy): domain Eukaryota; kingdom Viridiplantae; phylum Streptophyta; class Magnoliopsida; order Caryophyllales; family Polygonaceae; genus Oxyria; species Oxyria digyna. The sequence continues at coordinate 6,962,870 of JAPVLV010000010.1, read as the reverse complement.
CTCTGTTTCAGTCCTCCTTGAAGTTAGAGGTAGAGGGATGATTTTTTTGTCTGTCTTTGGCTCTACAGCTTCCGGTATTGAAATCAGTTTGTGAATGATATCTTTTAAATTTTTACTATCGTGTACCTTTTTCTTTTATTACGTCTCATTTTCACTTCAAAGTCTATAGAGGCTGCAGGTACAGTCAACTATTTCATACTTTCTTGTCCAAGAATTGTGACCAATGGACATATATTCAGAAGATGACTTACCTTACAAAAAAATTCACAAATGCGTGCTGATTGAAATACATAGGACATCATTTTGGATTTTTCTTATCTCTTTGGTACTTGTGTTGTAAGATCCTTCTATCTGGTTTTCTTAACGTCATTACTTCTTATTGCTTGAAGGGGATTGTTCTCGATATGGCTAAATCTGTCACATTTCCTCTTCATCTCCTTGCAGTCGCTCATCAACAGCTTCTGACTGGTATTATCCACTGCTACACTTATTCTTGTGGCCCCTTACATAGAATTTTGAGGGTTACTTGTTGTTCCTTCAGGTTCATCACATGGTTGTGGAAATACAAAAGATGCTTGTTTGTTCAAGGTTGTCTTCTTTCTACATTCTTGTGACATTTTGATAGTTGGTTTGCTACTGATCTTTTGGAACATTTCAATGCTGATTGGTTTTCGTGATGTTACAAAGGTCTCGGAAAGGGTCCTCGGGGTAAAGATTGAAGAGGCATCCAGAAAAGAGTGCTATGATCCTCAGCATATAGCACGTCAAATCGTAATTACATCAAAGGCAGCTAACCGAGTTGGTTTTATTGGACTTGGAGCTATGGGATTTGGCATGGCAACCCATCTATTGAGATCAAATTTGACTGTTATTGGCTATGATGTAAGAGTTTATGCATTACTGATTTTGTGATTGCACTTTAATCTTTTAGATGTGGTTATATATTAGACTTTCTTCTGCCACCTCCCCTGTGAACAATTAGTGCTTAGAATATGTATATCTTGTTAAAATAGACTGTCCTTTTTCTAATCTGTTAGCAGAAGAAATATATTCGTTGGTAGACATAGCTCATTGAGTCACTGGCTCTGAAAAATGTTTTTGTGATTGACTTGCTGATATACATATATGTCAACCAAACTTTCGTTTCCCAAGTTTATATTTTGTTTTTGGTGGCAGGTTTATCAGCCTACACTAGCTCGATTTTTACAGGAAGGTGGTCTAGTAGCAAGTTCTCCTGCAGAAGCATCAGAAGGTACTGATTTTCTTACATGTGGAATGCGAAATTTTGAAGTGCTCAGTGAAGTTCCTTTCTGATAAGAACTCTAGTGCAAAAGATAACTATAACAAACAACAGAACAGCAAAATTGATAGAACATACGTCAAAGCAGTGGGTATAACATTATGGCATTATGGATTGTACCTTTAGGATCTTGGCCTGATTTCTCTCCTTTCCTTCACTTGCAACTTGCTGACCTTGTATAAGCGAGTCCTGTGATTTCAGGCTTCATATTGAGTTACACAACCTTTATTGTCCTTGATCCTATCTCTTTTCTTTCTTTGTTTAGACAAACTGACATATTGAATGGATTATTTCTTAGCTCTATCATAACATCTTGATTACTTCTGTAGTATCTATTATTACTTCAGTGGTGTTTCAGTTTTAAAAGATAAAGTGAGCAGGAGGAAATGTGCTCATTTCTGTCTCCTTCATTATTAATAAAGGTTACATTTTTTGGCTTGCAAGTATCAGTAGAGGTAGGAATTTGATTCTATGGTCCCTTCCTCAATATTTATACATATTACAGCAATGGTTCTTTATGTCAATATGGTCTGTATTTCTTAGCATTTTAGCTTTGGTTTCTGTTTTTTATAAAAGTTCTTCTATGCAGTCTAATGAGATCCTATATGTAATACTGGTATTTCTACAGGAGTTGATGTGCTCATTATAATGGTTACAAATGAAGCTCAGGCTGAAAGTGTCCTGTTTGGGGACGTTGGAGCTGTTCCAGGTATCTCTGGCCGCTCATTCATTCATGATAGAGAAGTTGCATTCTTGTTACTTCTCTTTTTCTTTGTACCTTTTGGTCTATGTGCTATGCTGACAATTTATGCCCTCAGCCATACAATTCATAGAGAGTCCTTATTTTGTTCCTCCAACCTCTGTTCCATTGTTAACTTTACTCCTTCACATATTTATTTTGAAACCCTAAACCCTAAGAACTCTAGTGGTTTATCATGTGAATAAAGTGTTCCGTAGTGGTTTATCATGTGATGTGGTATGTTAAGAAGCATCTATAACAGAGGTGCTGATTGCTTAAGTATCACATTTTCGGTCAGTGATTTACACTGGTTAGACTGTTCTTGCATGCTCTATGTTAGTGGCTGAAGTTTCTTCATCTAGTTTCTTAATGTTAATTTTGGGAGGACCATGGTGTATCCTGAGTGTTAAAATATCAAATGCGTATACAGATAGCCAAATCAAGTTTTCACTTTTTCATGAAGCGGTGCCAGTCCAATTGCCTTTCTTATGTAGACTTTTAAATTCATGCAGTCAAAAAATTGTTCAAAAGGGTAAGGTACATTGACATGCTTTGCTAAATTATATTACTTTATCTACCTTCCAGCTCTCCCAGCTGGAGCATCTGTAATTCTTTCGTCCACTGTTTCTCCCGCTTTTATTACCCGGTTGGAGCAGCGTTTGCAAGGTAAGAATGTGCATGGCTCGTATATGATGTGTTGCATGATAAAATGTGCATGGCTTTTATTACGGTGAGTTGGGTAAATGACCAATGTGTACGTTTTTATTAGGAAAATAACCCCCTTAGAAACTAACCCCCTACCCCAGGGGAAAAGGAGAAACCTAAGGGGTTAGTTTTCTCTAACAAAAACTAATAAAAACTACTTGAGGTTAGTTTTGTTAATTAAAAACGTTTAAGGGGTCAATGAGACCAAAATTCTCTTTTTATTACCATGAACCCCATAGTTTCATAACATTTCAAAACAATAAAAAGTCGGAATTTTTTTGTGTCCCCGTTGAAACTCTACTCTGAAATATACATTGGTAAGATAAAAAATTCTGACACCAAATTTGATTTCTTTTTTAAAAAGGCCATATGAAAGTCATTATTTCATGGATAAAGATGGTCTCAAATGATAAAAAAAAAACTACATTCAAGTCACTTTAGGGGGTGGGATTGGCCCAGAACGTTGGGGATTGGCTGCGAGAACGCTGAGCAAGTGAAAAGAGGAGACTGAGAGCGTTCGTTGATGTAAAACTCTATGAGTAGAGTTTATATTCCACAAAGAGAAAAGGGTAACCCTATCACCAAACAATATAAAGAGTTCAAAATTATAAAGATATGGAGAGAGATGAATCAAATCCTGATCGTTCAATTAACTTCTAACAGTTAAGATCGTTTAAACTCTAGGTAGAGTTGATTTTCCGAACTCCATTGGAACTCAATCCCCCAAAAAATTAATGAAGCCAGGAAGCAGGTTAAGAAAACGTGTTTCCAGCCCCACTTTCCATGAAACCTTTTATTGAGATATGTTTCCTATAGAAGGTTCCAGAAGTTTCTATGTTTCCTAGTGTTTCCGAAACGTGGCACTATTTTAGACTTTCCAGGTAACATAGCATATGTTATGCGGCAAACAATTGTGATAACAAGCTAAGTAACTTTCATCGCAATAACTATTAAATTACATATTCAATATGTCTGGACTTTATCTTCCAGACCTCCTGAATATTATCGAATGACTTCTAAATTCAAAAGATGTTCTGATTCTGACTGTCTTCCCTTGACCAGACAGACAAAACAATGCTGACGAAAACTGAAAATGTCCAAACAAAGAAAATTGTTTCTGTTGCCTGACGGGAAACTTTCCAGCTCAGTACATTTGATTTTCTCCCAAAAACTTCCCTCCTTGTAAAAGCAATAAGAAAAGTGCTACTGCACGTCTGCACTTGTGGGTGTTCTGCAATGATATAAGTCATATAACTCAGAAATTCTTTGGTTTGCTATGTAAATGAATGGAAGATTGAAATATACAAAAATATTTCCTTTCTCTCATTCTACAAATGATGTATTTTATAGTTCTCCATATAGTGATTTGTACAGTTTGTGGGCCATACGGTAGTCTGTTGTTGTTTTATGATGTATCATCACCTTTAATTTGATTTACAGATAAGGGCAAGAACTTGAAATTGGTTGATGCTCCGGTGTCTGGGGGTGTTTTGAGGGCTTCCATGGGAACACTAACAGTATGAAGAAAAACAGTCATAGTTCATTTTTGCCTATCCAGCTTCAGACTTTAGTATAAGATTCTTCTCTATCCTAATACTTATATCAAACTCGTATGTGTCAGATAATGGCTTCAGGAGCAGATGACGCTTTAGAAAGCTGTGGCTCAGTTCTTTCAGGCACTTCTTTTTTAACTCCTTGCTTGATGATTATTTAGTATGTCATAAATCATAATGTTGGAATATTAGCTGATTCTTGTTTACATGGTTCCCGTGCAGCATTGAGTGAGAAGTTGTACATTATAAAAGGAGGATGTGGATCTGGAAGGTATTAATAGCACTTCTATAGAGTTTTTTTTTCTTTCTATCTAGATAAAGTCTGGAGAGAAGACTGTCTACAAAGATTCATGTATTTACATCAGAGCATCAAGTAATGGTCCATTTTTTGATATGGATGTTAGTGAAAATTTCTCAAGTTGTTAATTTGTGAATAAACTTATTACTGATTTTCTAAGATCATTATCAGATGAGAAAGTTTTCTGGCAGGTTCAGTGAATCTGAATAAAAGTTTAAAAAAATTTAAAGAAATGAGTTTGCTAAAAGTTTTATTTTCATTTCAATTCTGTAATGCTTCTCTAATAATTAGACTCAGTTCTAACTTCTAAGTGATTCATTGTTATGATAGAATTGACTGAAGAAAGATGAGTGCATGTAACTATATATTCTGAATTTCTGATAAAGCCTGTATCCTAGGCATAGGATCCCTGTTTTCTTCTGTCCTAGTTGCTGTTAGTACTTTTCTTATTGTTTGATTTTACAAATTTCTCAATTTTGCGTAGCTGCGTTAAGATGGTCAATCAGCTTTTGGCTGGAGTTCATATAGCATCTGCAGCTGAGGCTTTAGCTTTTGGGGCACACCTTGGTCTTCACACAAGAACTCTCTTTGATTTTATCACTCATAGTGGAGGAACATCTTGGTAAATCAGTCTATTCCTTTGATTTGCTCAATGATCAAATTAACATATACCTCCTGTTTCATTATGTTGATCTATTCAATATTCTGTTTCAGGATGCTTGAAAATCGTGGTCCACATATGCTTGATAATGATTACACTCCTCATTCCGCACTCAACATCTTCGTGAAGGATCTGGTTAGAGATTGATTATACATAAACACAAATAACAGGTCTGCTTGATATACCTTTTTTACTAAATTCATTGTAACTTTTGGTAGGGTATTGTCTCTCATGAATGCACAAGCAGGAAAGTCCCCCTTCACATAGCTGTTACGGCACACCAGTTATTTTTGGCAGGTAATAAAATGGTGAAGATATTTTTCATCGTTGCATCTGAGATGTTACCAATTGAAATTATTAAAGATTTGGGGTTGATATATATTATATGACATGACAGAAGGGTTTCGACATCCAAGAGTTCTCAAGGCTGAGTACTAGCACCTGTAGTCTACATAACAGTTGTATTACTTGTGTATGTGGTATTCCAAATCCTGATTTTATATAGTTTTGCGGATCCATGTCCGACAAGTCCAGCATTCACCTTCATCCCTCTAGTGATTGAGGAACTTTTTGGTTTTATCAAGATTTTTAATCAAAACCCTAAATATAATTAAATTGTTAAAATAATACTTGTTATCATTTTTTCTACTTTTCTCAAACTACTAATATTCACATGACTATTGCTTTTCCTAGAATTTATATGAGCTGGTATTTTCTTTATTTGTGGGTTTTTTTTTTGTTTATTAAATATACTTTTAGCTGGACCACCTTAATTGCATACTAGCATATTAATTAGTATCCTTAGAGAAAATTGTGTACGTCTTGCTTTTACCCCTTCCCCTGGCGCACAACTTTATTCAAGTCATTTACATGCTTATAGAGACATGAAACTTAGAGGTCAATACCATGCAAGTAAATGTACCATTTTACTTCTGTTAATAGGCTCTGCTGCTGGCTGGGGTCGGCTGGATGACGCAGCTGTTGTTAAGGTAGCTCTGATTCCTTGAAACCTATTTCTGATAATCCTCTTTAAAAGAGATTCTTTATCTTCTTTTCCTTATATATCTGTTTATATTATTCTGTTTTGAAATTTCACACTGTATGTTATTGTGTTTTACATAGGTATACGAGTCCCTCACAGGTGTCAAAGTTGAAGGGAAAGTTCCAAGTGTCAGCAAAGAATCTGTCATTAAGACACTTCCTCCTGAGTGGCCAACAGATCCAATTGAAGATATATGCAAACTGAATCAGGAAAATTCGAAGCCGTTGGTTGTACTTGACGATGATCCAACAGGAACACAAACTGTTCATGACATTGAAGTTCTAACAGAATGGTATCTCCAATAGACTTGAAGCTCCTTAGCTAAGTTCAATCCAGTTAATTTTTTTTTCTCGTTTCAAGTTCTTTTTGTTGATCCAACAAGGTGCTATCATTCATTGTGCCAGAATGATGACCTACTTTGGCCTTTGGTGAAAGTTAACAAGGAGAAACTAAAGAGCCATACCTTTTTTCTCATCACAGGGCTGTTGACTCGCTTATTGAGCAATTTAAGAAAAATCCTAAATGTTTTTTCATATTAACCAACTCTCGAGCACTTGGTCCTGAAAAGGTAATGTTGTATCTCAACATAGTAATTCAAAAGAATATAAGTTGTGGTTCCATAATTATGTAGTGACTAAGTATTGGGTCCAAAAAATGACTTCATGCAGGCCACTGCCCTGATAAAGGATATTTGCAGTAACCTAACTGTTGCCGCTAAATCAGCTGATATCAGGGACTATACTGTAGTTCTGAGGGGTGATTCAACATTACGAGGGCATTTTCCTGAGGCAAAGACATCTAAAAACAGTTACATAGTTGTATTAATTGCTTTAACCATGTCATATCGTTATATAACTACTGAGGCTGTCTGATTTCACAGGAGGCTGATGCGGCTGTTTCTGTTATGGGAGAGATGGATGCATGGATCATCTGCCCCTTCTTTCTTCAAGGTGGCCGCTACACTATAAGAGATGTGCATTATGTCGCTGAATCTGATCGGTACCATCTTTGATTTCCAAATGTTCATCTCCTCAACTTTGTTTGAGCATAGGAGTTAGTGCATATTTTGAATGTTTACGTGATATCATACTGGTATAGGCTTGTTCCAGCTGGAGAAACTGAATTCGCTAAGGATGCCTCTTTTGGCTACAAGTCATCAAATCTGCGAGAGGTAACGTATTTTATTTCATCTTTCTGAGCATATTTAGGTGAGTGTATATGACAAGGAGATTATTTAAACTTTTGCAACCTATCCTACTGACAGTGGGTAGAAGAAAAAACAAAAGGACGAATACCAGCTAGCAGTGTTTCTTCTATTTCTATTGAGCTTCTGCGTTCTGGCGGTCCAGATGCTGTGTGTGAGCACCTTGTCGGTTTGAAGAAGGTATTTTATTTATCTACTTCTTCAAGTTTCTTCTCTAGGACTATCAATGGAGGTATAGACAATTAATACATCCATTGATGGATGCTCTTTGCAGGCATAATCTGTACGTGCATTTTCTTTCTCTGATATATTTAGCTGCCACTTGTTGCTGTCTATATAGTTTAAAGGATATATATTGGTTGTGCATTCTTCTGTTAAAGCCTTACAATAATTAGAAGGACATAATGTCAATTGGTGATGTTTATATAGTTTGATTTCAAATGTACACTGTTTAGTTTGCTAGATTATGCATGTGAAAACTCATCAAACATTACTCTTTATGTTTATAGTACTCCAGCTACAGTTTTCTTCATATATTCAAAATGGTAAAGGTATGTGTTGGTTATTACAGGGGTCAACATGTATAGTTAATGCGGCTAGTGAAAGGGACATGGCTGTATTTTCTGCTGGAATGATAAAGGTGATTTTTTCCCTTTTTTTTTTATAAAAATCACCTTGTACAAAAAGGTCCTGCAAAGATCCTTGAATCATCATAAAATTCAATGTCAATCTCAGGCAGAGCTAGAAGGAAAACGCTTTCTTTGCCGCACAGCTGCTAGTTTTGTTTCTGCTCGGATTGGGATAATGTCTAAAGCTCCTATATCTCCAAAGGATCTGAGACTGTTTAAAGAAAGAAATGGAGGACTCATCGTTGTGGGGTCTTATGTTCCTAAGACGACAAAACAGGTTGAAAGATAAAATCATGAGCACATTGGCTTCCAGATTTTCAGAACTACTACTTTCCATATACATGAAACTTCTTTTTACATTATTTGTAATGGTCACATGTGCAGGTTGAAGAACTGAAGTCACAGTTGGGTGAAAGCTTACGTTGTATTGAGGTAATTACTAACTAGTATTATCAGTCATCTTTGAAAGTTCTTTTCAACTTTCCCAATATAGCTCATGTAGAAAAAGACATCTTTGAAGGAAGAACAGTAGATTATATGTATAGGATATTGGTCCTTCAGCAGCAACCATGTGGAGGCAAATAATTTAACCGTATTGAGTTTAAGTTCATCTTCTTACACATACCCTAAGGGAAAACAAGATTAACAAGGTGTGAAGCTAGTAGTAAGTTTTATAGTACCATTTGGCTGACTGTTCTCTTCTTTTATACAGATTTCTGTGGAAAAAGTAGCAATGAAGTCAACACAAGAAAGAGATCAGGAGATTCAGCATGCTGTACAAATGGCCAATATTTTTCTTAAGGCTAATATGGATACACTTATAATGACCAGCCGTCAACTCATCACTGGAACAAGTTGGTCCTTCTATCTTTTTCTTCCAATTCTACCATAAATCTTTTTCCAAAATGAACACTAAGCATACTAACTTCGCTTGCGTCGAAGTTCCTTTATTAGTGTCACTATCCTCTTTGCTCTAACTTTGTTGTCTGTTCTTGAGACCAAGATAAAGCATAGGCATTGAGAATAAAAACTGCTATTTGAACTACATATATATAGAATATTATCATATAGATGTATACAAATTGAATGTTATTGTATAGGCTAGAAAGCGGCATTACAAAGTTGCAACATAAGTACTGATTTTTTTATCAATATGAATCTTCTAAGCAGAGTCTTTATCTACTTTCTGCTTCTTTGTTCCATAGCTCCTTCAGAAAGCTTAGAAATCAATTCCAAAGTCAGCTCCGCATTGGTAGACATTGTCAGCCGCATATCTACAAGACCCCGTTATGTTCTTGCTAAGGTAATTATTATTTGTAATTTTTTCGTATCGCCAGCAGCATATGTAAAACCCTTCTGATCCTAGCATTTTGAGCTTGAATTATATAAAATTTTGAATAACGTAAAGCACCATGCTAGTATAAATGGCATCCACTATAACAAGACACTATGTCAGTGATATGACAACAGTAGTTACAAAATTGCGGTCGTTTCATCTTGTCCAAGAACTTAGACATGATTTGTTGTCAAATCAAAACGCAGCAATTTAAATCCCAACTAATATATGGTGGGGAAAATACATTTAGGCACTATATGGGTACTCTGTGGAACTGGAACTTGCAGCTTAAAATTAAGTTAACTATGATTCGCATGATACAATCTCGAGTATATTGACTTTAATTGAAATGTTTCTCTCAGGGTGGTATCACCTCATCTGATCTCGCTACGAAAGCTCTTCAAACCAAACTTGCTAAGATAGTTGGTCAGGCTCTACCTGGTGTTCCCTTATGGCAGCTTGGTCCTGAAAGTAGGCATCCAATGCTTCACTATATAGTTTTCCCAGGTAGATATATCTTCTTTGATATGTTTCGTTCTATGAAATCATTGAAGACTGCGATTTTGCTTCTACTGATAAAAATATACTCCATAGGTAATGTTGGTGATAACAAAGCACTGGCACAGGTTGTAAAAACTTGGGCTCGTCCAACCAGACTTGCATCAACAAAAGATATTTTGCTTGTAAGAATTCCTCAGCATTATTCATGTACCATCTCCTTCCTGAAACCATTGTACTGACAAGTTCTTAATTAACATTTAAGGATGCCAAAAATGGTGGATATGCAGTTGGAGCTTTTAATGTTTATAATTTAGAGGGGGTTGAAGCTGTTGTTGCTGCAGCAGAAGAGCAACAAAGCCCTGCCATCTTACAGGTCAGCAGCCTTGCATCAATCCCGTGACATAATCATCTCTATAGAAGCTTAAGCATACAGTAGTATTTGGAGATTATATTATACGAATGAACAGTTTATTGTCATCCGTGATCATTAAGTATTTAACCTTATGAAATATGAGTAACTTGTTCATCTCTCTCCCATTTCCTTTCACTTCTTTTCTGTTCTTTATTGTGGCAACTCTATTGATCAATTTCTCAAATTTTACGTGCTTCTATTTGGCAGATCCACCCGAGTGCCCTGAAGCTGGGAGGTTTACCTTTGGTTGCATGTTGCATCTCTGCTGCACAGAATGCTAGTGTAAGAAGTGTGCTCTCGAAATATTAATTCAGAAATATGTAGAGTAATCTTAGTAACACGTCTTTTTCATTTCTATTCTGGGTGTTAAAAAACAATTAGTTGAATCCCTAATTGCACGTTGAAGGAACATGATCTTAAAGGGACAGCTTAACACTCCTAATAATAGTTAATATTGATTGTGTCTGTGCACGAAACCTAAACCACATTGTATTAAGTATTTAAAATAACCACATATTGCAACATTGGTTAGAGTTAGCTACGCTTATGCAAAACTGAAAACTGATTGAAATTCATCCCCGTCAATGGCAGGTTCCAATCACAGTTCACTTTGATCATGGATCTTCAAAGGAAGAATTAGTAGAAGTACTGGAACTTGTAAGTTCACATCATATATCCCGGTTATAGATCCATGTACATGCATATTATACATGCGTGTATTAATGTACGGACAGATGTCAAGTGTGGCACTAAGGGGACGTATATATGATATTCCAGGGATTCGATTCTGTGATGGTAGATGGCTCACATCTACCCTTTGAAGATAATGTTAAATACACAAAGTTCATTTCTAATTTGGCTCATTCCAAGAACATGATGGTGGAGGCTGAATTAGGTAGATTATCAGGAACTGAGGACGAGTTAACAGTCGAAGAGTATGAAGCAAGGATGACGGACATCAATCAGGTTTTATTAATTTTTTATTACTCCTGTTGCATTATTCTTTGTGATTCTCAATCATCCATGTCTCTAACCGTTGTTCATTTTCAGGCACGGGATTTTATTAATGATACTCAATTAGACGCTTTAGCAGTCTGCATTGGGAATGTCCATGGAAAATATCCTGCGAGTGGCCCAAATCTCAGGCTTGATTTGCTTAAGGTTGTGTACATAATATTGATTTTGCTTTATTTTGTGCTTGAAGATTTGTATTCTGCTGATATTAAACCCATTTTCTTGTCATCAAATATACAATACATATTTTGGCTTCTTAAAGCTAATATCGAGCTATGAAGTTGGTTCAGAAAAAGTAACTTGAAACTACTACTTGATTTTATTTTTATGTGGGATCTGGCTATAAAATGCCTTAAGTTTCGACATAGAATACAATCAAGAATCATGTTACGCCAATGATGTTGCAGCATTAAGTTTTCTCATTTCAATGCCATTCTTTTTTTATGCCCAGGATCTACATGCGTTGGCTTTAGAGAAAGATATTTTGCTGGTCCTGCATGGAGCTTCAGGACTACCCAAGGAATTAATCAAGGTAACTTACAAATTATAACTACACGGTCGATTATGTATTAGTACTGTAGTAGCAACCAAAAAAAATGTGTAACTTTATTTCAAGTAAGTATATATCGTTCTGTTTTCTCTTCTTTCTATATCTCACACAATCCACAGAACTTTTGAAAATGTGGTAACTGTTTTAATGCTTCGAGCAGAGCTGCATAGATCTTGGAGTGACGAAATTTAATGTGAACACGGAGGTGCGAAAGGCGTACATGGACTCACTGAGTAGTCCTGGAAAGGACCTTGCCCATGTTATGGCTTCAGCCAAGGATGCCATGAAAGCTGTGGTGGCTGAGAAGATGGTTCTGTTTGGATCTGCAGGAAAAGCATGAAAAAAAGAATTTTATAATGGATAAAGGTTTGATTGGGTTTGAACAAAATAATCAGCAACTGTGATGTTTCAGTTGTATACTGCATTAATGCTATTTGAACTAGATTTATTCAGTAAAGTACTCAGGTGTACTTTAGTGCTTAAATCTTTGCCCAATTTTAATCCAAGTTTTCTCACATGTGTATACCCTAACCTCTATCATAAAGGTTTGTAAGATGAGTTTCTCGTATATTATTCCAGTTGGGCTTCTTTGTTTGGATTGAGTTTCTTGGATACTATTTTGATTGCGTTGTGTAAATTGAGATTTGAGACTGTTTTGCCTGCTAATACCCGTAGGCTGAGGAGCAAAAGGAGGAATCCGTTCGAGTAGGGGCTGGCGTATGATGGTTTCAAAAATGTTTTATCAATTCATTTTGTCTCCTATAATGTCACATGTGTGAATGTAAACTATAGACATCCATAATATATCATTGCAACGGAGTAGCTTGCAATTCACATACTCTTTTTAAATTATGTAATATAACTAGGGAAAGATTCACATGCGAACGGATTATTAACGTGCAAATGTGGAATGAAAAAATTCGCATGTACATTTAACTATTTCAGTCATTGCATGCACATTTAAGCAAACGACATGCACATTTGACAGATTGTGCATGTCATTGATAATATGTGAAAAGTACATGCACACGCAAGTATGTGCATGTCATTACTGAAGAATGTGCATGTCATTACTGAAGAATGTGCATGCGGATGACTATATTTGTACACTAGATATGGGCTCCGCGCGAGAAAATTACGGATTTTCGTATGTGATTTAATATAGTTATACATTATTTGTTAATATGTTGTTATTGTTATCAAATTTATTAATATTTGTAAATATAAATATTTTTTATTTCCTTATATAACTAACTTTTAGTACTGATTTAGATTATTTTAAAGATTATACTAAACCTGAGTTTCTAACATAGAAAGCTAACGAGTTTGCTGGTTGAAGAAAGTATTTGCGATGTACGGACTTAGAGTTAGTTGTGCGTTTCGTTGGTACGTGGCATAGCTTGATTGGTTGATCTACCACCATTGACGTGGCAATGACAACATATATTAGGACGACGATCATCCAATCCAGTCAATCTCTACACTCGGATCAAACCAAATTCTCTTCTCTGCCAGAAAAAACAGAGAGAGCAAAGGAAATGCACCTCCGGCGACTACAGCCGCGCTACCTCCTCACCACATTCTCTCTCCTCCTCTTCCTCTCCTGCTTGTCTCTCTCGATCTCCGCAGTCTCCCGCCCCTTCGTCCTTGTCCTCTCCCAAGACGATCTCCTCGACTCCCCACTCCCTGATTCAACCTCCGACGACGCCTCCGACTGGGATGAGTTCGGAGACGTTGACTCCAAACCCGAGGAGGAGCTCGACCCTGGCTCATGGCGACCGCTTTTGGAGACCGAATCCACCTCCAATTTCGATCCCAAGGCTCAGGAGGATGCTCAGTACTACTCCGGTGTCTCCAAGTTGTTGAATGCTGTCGGTTTCGGCGATTCGAGGGTCATGGAAGAGGCTAATTCGGAGATCGAGGCGGCAGCAATTGCTGGTGACTCCAATTCCAGATCCGTCTTAGGGTTTTTGCATCGGATGGGGATTGGAAGGGAGAGGGATACTGCAAAGGCGTTTTTGTATCATTACTTTGCGGCTCAAAAAGGAAATTTGCAGTCTAAGATGGCAATGGCTCACACCTACGCAAGACAAGATGTATGTATGAACTGATTAGTTCCATCTCTCAGCATTTGTTTTTTCTAGAGAGTCAGATTTGAGTTTATCAAGATCTTCAAGTCTTTCTTTTCATGGTTATAGATTTGGATGCTGTATGTATGTTATCATATCATATGTTTGCAAAGTATTTTCAAGCCTATAAATACTGCGGTAGTTCATACAAATTCTTCCTGGCTGAAATGGTCATGTTCTCATGGATTCAGCTAGATTTACTAAATGTTAATAGAAATATGCTAGTTTTGTGTGTCATAATTCCTCTCCAATATGTGACTTTAGGTTTCATTTAACACACAATATAAATTGTTCTGCGTCATCTTAGGATTTTATGACTTCCTATAGTTTTTTAGATTCTTTGATTATAGTGGCTCTGATCTCTTCTTTTTGTTTTTTTATACAAAGTATCTGTTATTCTATGTCTAGTTGTCTACTGCTTGCAGAGTTTTTGATTAAATTGTGGATTTTTTATGGCTGCAGATGTATGATAAAGCTGTAAAACTGTATGCTGAATTAGCAAAAGTAGCTGTGAATAGCTTTTTTATATCAAAGGACTCAATCGTGATTGAACCAGTTAGAATTCATCTAGGTATGGAGGAGAATAAGGAAGCTTTGAGAAAAAGCCGTGGAGAAGAAGATGAGGACTTTCAGATATTGGGGTATCAGGCTCAGAAAGGGAATGCTGCAGCAATGTATAAAATTGGTCTGTTCTATTATTATGGACTGCGAGGATTAAGGCGTGATCCTTCAAAGGCTCTGTCGTGGTTTCTGAAAGCAGGCCAAAAAGGAGAACCGAAGTCCATGGAACTTCTGGGAGAGATATACGTTAAGGGAGTTGGTGTCGAAAGGAATTATACAGAAGCTTTTAGATGGCTTAATCTCGCTGCCAAACAGAACCTTTTTTCTGCTTATAATGGCATTGGCTATTTGTATGTGAAGGGCTATGGAGTTGATGGGAAGAACTTTACCAGAGTAAGACCTCTTGTTTCTTATTTTGTTATTTCTTTTCTGTATGGAATGCTGTTTTCCTCTTGTTCTTTTTTTCATCTGCTGCTTACTGATGTAATTGTAATCATAAGTGCACAACTGTACAAGGGTAACTTTTTTATGGCAAAAAATGATGGGAATTGTCGCTTGCTATGAGTAATTCAGGAAAGTAAGTTTTTTCCCACTTTTTACTTGACCAGGCTAAGGAATTGTTTGAAAAGGCGGCAGATCATGAGGATTCAGGAGGTTATTACAATCTCGGGGTACTCTATCTCAAAGGGATTGGAGTTAAGAGGGATGTGAAGGTGGCTACTAATCACTTTATAATGGCTGCTAAGGCAGGTCAACCGAAGGCATTTTTTCAGCTAGCCAAGATGTTTCAAACTGGTATTGGCTTGAAGAAAAATCTGCGGACAGTGAGTTCTTTTCTCCTCGTCTTTTTTAGTGTCATTCCTCATGAAGTCTTATAGCACATCTTTGATAAACAAGAGAGCATAAATATATCATGCTAAATAGAACAGAGACTCTTGGGCTAATTTATGTTGCATCAACTCTAGAAGCATTTATGTCTGTTTTGTTAACATATTTTACTCTGTAACATATCTGAGAAGGTACTCCTCCTGGCATTAGTTGTAGCCAGTCATGATTAATGTACGTGGTCTTGATATTAGAGTTTGGAAGAAAATGTACATCTCAACAATGAAATAATTTGTTCATTCTCATGCATCTTAATTACTTGACCTGAGTGATGTCTTATGTTGCTCACTATTCTAGGCAACTGCATTGTACAAGTTAGTTGCAGAGAGGGGACCGTGGTGTTCTTTATACAGGTGGGCATTGGAGGCGTATCTTAAAGGTGATGTGGGTAAAGCATATGTTTTATATTCTAGAATGGCTGAGCTTGGTTATGAGGTGGCACAAAGTAATGCTGCTTGGATTCTTGACAAATATGGAGAGGATAGTATGTGCATGGGCCCATCCGGTTTTTGCACTGATGCTGAAAGGCACCAACGAGCACACTCTTTGTGGTTACAGGCGTCTGAACAGGGCAACGAACATGCCGCCTTGCTCATTGGGGATGCTTATTACTATGGACGAGTACGTAATCATACAAGAATAAAAAACTGTTCATTTTCTGAATCCATGTTCAGTTTTTTTTTTATTGTGTCAACAACAGGGAATTGAAAGAGACTATGATCGTGCAGCTGAGGCATATATGCATGCAAAATCTCAGTTAAATGCCCAAGCAATGTTCAATCTTGGCTACATGCATGAGCATGGTCAAGGGCTTCCATTCGATTTGCATCTAGCTAAACGCTATTATGATCAAGCGCTGGAGAGTGATCCCGCATCAAAGCTGCCTGTAACCTTGGCTCTCACGGGATTATGGATACGGAAAAATTATGCCGATAGTATCATGGTTTGTTCACCTCTCCCTCACTCTCTCTTTAATTCTCTTTATTCGGTATATCAGTATATGTAAAAATTCAAGCATTTTTGTCAGAAATTCCAGAGGAAACTGGTCTTAATTCCTCCTAAATTGAGAAACTCTAATCTGAAAAATTATGAAAACAACAATAATTACTGAATAAGCGCATTTTCTTGGATTTTGCAGGTTCATTTGATTGATTCTCTTCCCGATCTGTATCCAAAGGTAGACGTGTGGATAGAAGACGTGATAATGGAAGAGGGAAATGCAACGATCCTAACCCTATTTGTCTGTCTTCTTACCGTCCTCTATCTTCGTGAGAGGCAACGCAGGAATGCTGGTGCAGCCAACGTTCCAATGGATATGCAGCTTAACAATGGTTTCGTCCTACCACCAGCTAATTAGCTTCTTATCTCGTTCTGGTACTTCTTTTCCTCTTTTTTTCGGGTTTATTTGGAGTACAGTTGAGGTAGGAACAAAAAAAATGGAGCTGAAGCCAAGTAGATAATTATACAGGTAGATAAGTGGATGGTCAAAACCTTGTTGATATATGTATTGCGTCTCACATTACTTCAAATTGGCCTCCTCACATAATGTATCTTCAACATTGATGTTGGACAAATTTGAGATTTTTTACCATGCTCAGTATCATCCAGGTCGTGGCTTTTAACAAAATTGATGTTTGACAATGTTATTTTGACTTGACGATGAATGAGATTCAGCGGTTTTTGGTATCGTTCCTTTGCGGTAATTTTGTTTTCCTTCCGAAGTATGAAATATGAAGTGCTCACGCTTTGAGATAACAAGTTCATAATTTGAGCGGTCATATTCATAACTTGGCGATTATATCCCTTCGGGTAATTATAAAAGAAAATTAAAGAAAATTGTCACCACGGGACTTAGTTAAAAAGTTCAAAATTATTAATCTAGAATATAAATATTGACGAGTAATTTGTAAATGCGAGTGTTTTGCACTTCGTAAAATAACTTATTTACTACCAGAACCTTTCCTCCTAATATTATATCTCATCTATCTATATATATATATATATAAATTTATGGGTTTGAGAAAGTAATGTCAAATGGGACTCATTAATGTTTAACTTAATTCTTTTTTTCTTTCTATCTCTAGTTATCCAATGATAATTGAGACTTATTAAATGTCTAATAAAACTAATTATGTGCTTAATTGGTTAGTATTTCCATCTTTTTCATCTTTTTTTCTTCGCTCTTCACCTTCAACCCGTATGACGATGAAGAGCAATTCGAGCAACGTAAACGACTATGTGATTTTGGTACATATATAAGAGATATTCAATTCATTTTATTATAATTTACTAAAAAATACATATATGAAAAAATATATTAAGTATATGAATATAGACAAAAATAAAATGTGCTTGGCTCGCGCAAAGCGCGGGTAATGACCTAGAAAGTTGTCATTAAGTCGTCATTACTATGTGATCTCTTGAATTCCTCTTCTAATTTCAACTTTTGATCTTCCGACTTCTCCGACTGGGATTTCGTATTGAATTCTCCCATCAAGTCGCCGTTACTCTTCTGCATATTTTATTTCGCCGTTACTCATGGTTATTGTCAATTTATAATTGAACCAATCAATTTGTTATTTTTATCACTTCTATTGTTCGTTTAATTTTGTGTTAATGTCTTGATCTGCATGTTAGATTTGTTTTGGCCTGAATTGGATAAAATTATGCCCTGAAAAAGTTGTAAATATAGAATTAGCTCAATCCAATTTTGAGACAAAAAAACCGTAATTACCCCGCGCTACAGTATTCTCTAATTATCCATAGGTCAAGGTTGATAATTACACAATATCTAGATACATAATCCCACTTTAGAGCGGAACCCAAGTTTGAATCCTTGCGATGCAAAAACAAAAATATGATGAAAAAAAAACCAAAATGTTCACGTTGTAATGCTTATGGTCTTTCATACAAAAATATACACATACCCATTCGACCGAAGTCTTACTCGGATTTTGATGATTGTCAATATTTACAACAAAATGGAGAGTAACTCCGTAAATCAGTAATCTTTTTGGTTGCCATAACTCTAATAACTCTTGCAACCAGGAAGATTGATCCAATGAAGCTCAATCTCGACTTCACCACGTTCAACATTATGCAACCTAAGACACATCTTTTGCATAATCTTAGCATTTAACCAGAAAATGCAGCTCTCCTCTGAAAAATAGTTCTGTCTGCATGGTGGTAATCTTGTGACTATGGTGCCAGTCGGAACTTCATCAAGATCCATTTGTAAGGCCTCCATGAATGGCCTCAAATCAAACTCTGCTTCTCCCATCTTATCATCCTTGCTAAACCTATCATGATCATACACCGTCTGCATACAATTTTTCATTATTAGATCAAATTACTCTCAAAAAGTTCCTAACATTTTTGTATGAAATGTCAAATGATCAATCAAAGTACTCAAATCCAGGTTGATTTGTAGAAACATTCTGACTTACCACCTTCACAGGTTGATTAATATCCGTGACAGTAAGGGTTAAATCTTCGTTCCATTGAGGATTCACAGTTTTCCTCATGACCTTCGTCTTCAACTTCTGCACCAAAACAAATCGCACGCAGAGATTAATCACCACATTTTTAATTCCGCACCCATTTTGAGTGCATCATTAACGCGCCCAAACGAAATGGGTCGGTTCTGGATGCGCTAAAAAAACAGATTTGTTTTGGGCGCATCCGTATTGCGCCCAAAGTTAAAACCTGGTTTTCAAAAAATGACATCCGGAATGCGCCCAAAGGTGGGTGTCAGCTAAAAATTTCCGGGTACGGGGTTTTTTTGCGTGAATTCTAAATTCTACCAATAAGAAAATAACTTAGCAGAAATCGGTACACAAAGTTCACGGAGGCCATCATGTACATCTCTATCAATCAGAGCACAGCATTAAACCATGCAGGATTTAAATGGCCAAAATTCCATAATCTGATGGTGAAGAAACACATGACATAACAGAGATTCAAATTGAGCAGATTAAACAAACCTGATGCCCCAATCTGACGGTAACATAAGGATCACTAGTGCGAACATCACGAATAGCAAGATCGATCCCTCTTATAACTCTAACCCTAAGAAGACCCAGCATATCCTCCGCCATTGTTTGTCAATTGGATACCGTTCTGACCCCTATTTCATAGCAACTTCTGGATATTCCACATTCGTTATGTGATCGGCAAATGTGATTTATTTATATTGTGAATGCGCGTGTAATAAATGAGACGGCTCGTTTACCTGATTTAAATCAACGCGGATGAAACTTTGGGTTAGTTTTTGGGAAGAAGACGAAAAGGAATTGAGAGTTGAGGAGGGAGGGTTCATCAATTATTCAGACGTTTGCATTTTTGTGGGAGAGGGAAAGCGAAAGAAACGGTTATGTACATATCTTCTATCTATATATATATACTAGATACGGGCCTCGCGCTCCGCGCGAGAAAATTACGGATTTTCGTATGTGATTTAATATAGTTATACATTATTTGTTAATATGTTGTTGTTGTTATCAAATTTATTAATATTTGTAAATATAAGTATTTTTTATTTCCTTATATTTATGTTTGAAGAAGTAGTTTTAAAACATAATATTAGAATAAGTTTGCATTGTCATAAGAGAAGCTCACACATTAATTTAATTTGTGACTTAATCAAGTAGACTATAAATAAATATAACATAGGGATACAAGAAAGATTAAATACATGCACAAAAGTCCAATAGGAGGTGATTAATAAATGAGTAATGCATTAAATTGGTACCAATTTCATTCAATTTTGGCAATGAACAGCCAACTTTTATATAGATAAGATAAATTCATGGTTTTGAGAAAGTAATACCAATTGGGACTCATTAATGTTTACACTTAATTTATTTATTTTTTCTATTCTCATTATCGAATGATAATTGAGACTTATTAAATGTCTAATAAAACAATAATTATGTGCTTAATTGGTTAGTATTTCCACCATTTTAATCTTTTTTTCTTCGCTCTTCACTTTTAATCCGTATGACGATGAAGAGCAATCTGAGCAACGTAAACGACAATGTGATTTTGGTACATATATAAGAGATATTCAATTCATTTTATTATAATTTACTGAAAAATACATATATGAAAAAATATAGTAAGTATATGAATATAGACAAAAATAAAAAGTGTTTGGCTCGTGCAAAGCGCGGGTAATGACCTAGAAAGTTGTCATTAAGTCGTCATTACTATGTGGCCTCTTGAATTCCTTTTCTAATTTCAACTTTTGATTTTTCGACTTCTCCGAATGGGATTTCGTATTGAATTCTCCATCAAGTCGTCGTTACTCTTCTGCATATTGTATTTCTCTGTTACTCATAGTTATTGTCAATTTGTAATTGAACCAATCAATTTGCTATTTTTATCACTTCTATTGTTCGTTTATTTTGTGTTAATGTCTTGATCTGCAGGTTAGATTTGTTTTGACCTGAATTGGATAAAATATGCCCTAAAAGAGATTGTAAATATATAATTAGCTCAATTCAATTTTGAGACGAAAAACCATAATTACCCCGCGCTACGCGCGGGGGTCCGATTCTAGTGTGAAATATAAAAATTAAACATAACAACCCCAATTTATTACAGATTTTATAAATTAATTGTCCTAAAATACTAGATTTTCTTAGAGGTAAACTAGACTTTTTGGGCTCGCGCATAGCGCGGGTTTTACGGCCTATATAACTTCACAATAAGGCGTTGTGAAATCGAAGAGTAGAAGATGATGAAATGTTTCATATGAATTCATTATAGACGTATGTTGATGGGTTAAAATCTTCATTTGGGCGTATTATTAAACGTAGGAA
The DNA here is from genome assembly GCA_029168935.1 of Oxyria digyna. NCBI lineage: Eukaryota > Viridiplantae > Streptophyta > Magnoliopsida > Caryophyllales > Polygonaceae > Oxyria > Oxyria digyna. The sequence goes on along the minus strand of JAPVLV010000010.1, from coordinate 6,941,529 downwards.
AGAAATGGGAAAAGAAAAAAATCAAAAAAATGATAAATTAAATACAAAACATTAAATGCAGTGTTTAATTTGGGGAATCCATAATTTTATAGTATCACTACACGCGGATTTTACGGCCTTTGAAATTTCACAATAAGACGTTGCGGAATCGAAGAGTAAAAGATGATGATATGTTCCATACAAATCCATTATAGACATGTGCTGGTGGATCAAAATCTTCATTTGGATGACATATTCGTAAACGTAGCAAAGAAATGGGAAAAAAAATCAAAAAAATGATAAATTAAAAATAAAGCATTAAATGCAGTGTGTTTAATTTGAGGAATCCCTAACTTTATAGTATATATTAAGATAAGATTAAAATTAAAATTAAAATTAAAATTAAAATTAAAATTTTATTAATTATGATTAAATTTTGAATTGGTTTAATTAGTTTTTATTTAATTTAATGATTAATCTGCCTTAATATTAAGGCAATGGCTATATGCACGCGAATCGATGCATATATGCACGCGATTCTGTGCGCTCAACTTATGCGCACGCATCTGTGCGCAGTTCTTATGCGCATACGTGTTTTACGGGGTATTACGGGTACTTTTCGTAAATTTTCAGAGACTGTAACACCTTGTGCGCCTAACTACTGCGCACAGGTTGAGAATCTGTGCGCCGTGTTTCTGCGCACTCTTCAGACATAGTAGCCGTTGAAATTTTTGAAAAAAGTAGCCGTTAAATGTAAAACTGTGCGCTGAGGTTCTGCGCACAGGTGCTTTAGGGTTTGGGTTTGTGCGCGGATGGTTAGCGCACGGGTCTTTACAGTTTCATTTGGACCACAACGGTCATAAATGTGCCTATATAAAGCCACAATCTCTTCGTTTCCAACAAATTCATTCAACACCTCTTCGTTTTCCAACAAATTCATTCAAAATGTATCGTCGTAATCAAAACTCTCGTATGTTAGAGTTGATTAATCAAAGTTGTGAAGATAGTGATGAAGAACACGATTGGGATAGCGGATCACAAGAAGAGGAAGACGACCCGAACGACGACGAATGGTTGGATGGTTTCTTAGAAGACGAAGAGTTCGGCGACTGGGATCCGAGTGGTGAATTTGTGGTTAGTATAATATGTTATAATTTGAAACATATGGTAGCGTAATTAGTTTCAAATTAGTTTCATATGCTAGAATAATTAGTTTCATATGCTAGAATAATTAGTTTCATATGCTAGCCTAATTAGTTTCATATGATAGCCTAATTAGTTTCATATGATATCCTAATTAGTTTAAAGTAATGATTCGTATTTTGCCTTGTTATTTTGGTAGTAGTGTAATTGTCGCTCTACAATTACGTATAGGGGAAAGATTATTCGGATTATTTTAGAACCGCACAATATTGGGATACTCCGCAAGAATTGTACGAGTGGGCGAGAGATAGAGGAAAGGAGTTAGTGATAGCTTTGGTAACGCGTAATTCAAGTCCGTACCAAATAAGTATTGTGTGCGATAGATTTGGAAAACCAAGATCTGGGAGGCCAAAGGTGAACAAAGAGAATCCAGAGTTGGCTGTTCCTAGGCTTAGAAAGTCGAAGTCGAAGAAGTGTGAGTGTAGATTTCAGCTACTAGCAGTGCGAAAGAAAAACATTCCCGGGGTCGCAGGAGAAAAATGGATTTTAGGTGTGATAGAAGGTCGGCATAACCATGTGCTACTTGCTAGTTTTCATGGGAATGCATTCATGGGTCGAATGACGGAGGAGCAAGAGCTTTGTGCTAGGCGGTGGGGAGATGGAACTGGACGCAAGACACCAAAAGAAATTATCTCTAAATTGAGGGAGAAGTACCCTGGTAATGTTACTTCAAGGAGACAAGTTGCAAACTTTTTGCAGAAGGTGAATTACGAAGATCGCGGAGAGCTAAACGTGACACAGTGGTCGCTTAAGTTTTTGCGAGACCACGACTACGTAGTTCACCCACATAGAGACACGACAAACGGAGAGGTTGCAATATTATTCTTTGCTAACCAAGAGTCGTTGCGTTTTTTGAAGAAGTACCCGTACGTGGTAATTATCGATGCGACGTACAAGACAAACAAGTAAGTCTCTACAATACCTTGGTCGATATTTAGTTCGGATAATGATATATGTTCTGTAGTGATATATGTTAATGTTTCAATAGATATGAAATGCCGCTCGTAGAGATCGTTGGATTCACCAGTACACACAAGACGTTCAACATCGCGTATGCATTCACTAAAGCGGAAAGGATTTATCATTACACATGGATAATGATTCAATTGAAGTCATTATTCATAGATTTGGGAGTGATGCCAACGGCTATAATGACAGATTGCGAAGACGCGCTGATAAAAGGGATAAAGACTGTTTTCGGGAGCGAAGTTCAACATCTGTTGTGTTGGGTGCATATCAAACACAACATTGAGGCACATGCTTCGACCATCCTAAAGAGACAAATTAAAGTGGAAGCCTTTGCAGGACAATGTTGGGGACTATTTTGCTCAGCTACTGAAGAGACCTATGAACTGCGGCTCGAACAGTTGAAGAGATCTTGGAAGAGCGGCCTTGTGGGATACGTCGAGAGAACATGGCTTAATCCTCACAAGACAAGTATAGTGAGGGCTTGGACAGATCATAAGCTTCATTTCCTTACGAGGACTTCAAACAGGTAAATATTGATATTTTTTAGTTAAAGACGATTATATCATAACGGCGTACTTTCTTAACTTACCAACTTAACTGTTTTTTAGAGTTGAAGGGATGCACAAGGTTTTGAAAGATATTATTGGTTCCAGCAGAGGGGGCTTTAACAGAGTGATCGTACGGATCCATCATTCAGTACTCCTTCAGATTGATTCAATTAGGGCGAGCATGAACATGTCTCTCTCCAAACGACCAACTGATTTTGATGATCCAAACATGCATCCGCTTGGAAGGGCTATTTTTTCCCGACTATTCTACAAAGTGTCAGACAGGTGTTTTGATCATTTGTTGGCTACTTATGAGATCATGTTGACGGGGAAATTTCCTGAACAATGCACCGACCATTGGGTGAGGAACTGTCTTGGGTTGCCGTGCGTCCATCAAATTGCACACGCTATCATTTCAAACACACCCCTGATTGAGGATGACATTCACCCGTTCTGGAGGGATTTGCATTGGGATGACACTCCTGAAACAGAAGACGACCCAAATCTGAAGGTCCGAATGAACATTATAGAGTTGCGACTCCATGAAATGTTCACCAAGTTGGAACTTGGAACCTTGAAGAAAAGCACGGCATACCAGCTAGGTGAGTTGTATCAGGACTTGGAGCATCCTGAACTAACTACCTTGAAAGAACCGACAAATGTGAGAAGAAAAGGCAGGCCAAAGGGTGCAAAGAACAAGGATAAGGAGGAGGTTGACAGTGAAAATGACAAGGAGGATGACATAAAACAAGAAGATATGGAGCAGTATGAGATGGAGGAGGCAAAGCAGAAATCAAAAGGAAAGAAGAGTACAGGAGCAAGACGGCCAGGTCGTCCTAAAAAGGAGGAGGATGACAGTGAAAATGACAAGGAGGAATCGAGAGAGAAGAGTTATTTTGAGCACAAACAAGAAGAGCTGAAGAAGTATGAGAAGGAGGAGGCAAAGCAGAAATCAAAAGGAAAGAAGAAGGCAAACAATACAGGAGCAAAACGACCAGGTCGTCCTAGAGAGCAAACAACGACATCACTTCCCGTGGTCATTGAGGCCGAGGAGTTGCATTCTCAACCCATGCCCGACCTATCACAGCCTGAAGGATCAAACTACACTGACTTCGATCAGTGCCCTGAAGAACTTGGTGTTCCTCTCATTCATAGGGGGGTTGACTTCGGCATTGACAATTTGGATGATTTTTGGCTTCCATACATCACAGATGTTAGACAGGTACGTTCTGACGGACATTGTGGTTATAGGTCGATGGCCTTACTTCTGGGAAGAAAAGAACAAGAGTACGGAAACATTCGGCGTGAGCTGGTAACGGAGCTGCTTCAAAACCGAGAATTGTACGAGCCTATTCGTCGTCGTCTTCGTCCGGGTACTTGGGAGGATCTTATTCTCCAAGTTAACCATTGCAGAAGCCCTTGTTCAGAACTGTACTGGCTGCACTTTCCACTGATGGGCTTAGTGTTTGCCACCCTATACCAAGTTGGTCTCGTGTTATTGTGTTGGGATGCTCCGACCTTTTGCTTACCGCTAAGGTGTAGAACAGAAAACGCTGATCCTCCACGACAGATTTTCGGCATGGCACACGTAGGCAACCGTGACCACTTCATACCGGTAAAGTAGACAATTGTACTTGATACTTGTGTAATCATAGTTTTTTGTTTAATGTCTTAAGTCGATTGTGTTTATATAGGTGGCGTTGATGGTTGGTTCGCCACTACCGCATACTCCCGGTTCGTGGAAGAAACACGTAGATCCAAACATTCAATGGTGGGAAGAAACATTTGGGGACAATTTGAGGATGTATCGAGAGTACCGCATTTCAAATGGCCGGGCACCAGATCCATTCATGTATAAAGGAGGGACCGAACCCGTTCACATATCTGACTGAGTGAGATTGTCATGTAATAATTAGAAGACGCATTGGAATTTCTTAGTTTGTAATGCCTTGGTTTTTAATGTTTCGTATTTGTTATTTTGGTAGTAGTGTAATTGTGCTTTATATAACAATGAATGGATCAGATTGCATTGTTATTTTAGTAAAGTAAAAAAGGCAATGGAACACATATTTCAGTAAAGTAAAAAAAGGCAAGTATGACTAAGGAATATGAGAAAATAGGAGTCGATGAGATGAAAGAAAGAGGTAGAAAACTCTAACCTCAAAGCTGGAGTGAACATGAAGAGCTTGTGAGTTTCTGGAGGATGAATTTAAACTATGGATGCATGTCTAACACTATTAAATATTAAATGGTGGTAGTTGAGGATTAATAAGGCAAATTCTGATAGATATTGACATTGACACTACAAAATTAAGTATTGTTGTCCACCACATTTCCTGTATACTCCGTAATACAGGAAATTACTCGATCAACTTACTCGATTAATAGAGTGACAGTGCAATAGTACACCATGCATATTGGATTTCTTAATTTATTTCCTTGAATAAAAAGCAAGTCTTGTCGGCAAAAACTGCACTCTATTGTCACTCTTCTTTTTCCTTGAATACATAATGAAAGTACATAATGAAAGTACGTAATGAAAGTACACAATGCTCATAACATTAGATGTCTACGATTTAGGCGTCGTCGGCAGAAGAGGAAGAGCAGTCGGAAGCATAGACGATACTACAAACCATCAACCGCAATTCTTTTTCTTTAATCTTAAACCTTTCCATCAGGACCTTCACTCTATTGTCACTCTTCTTTTTCTTGATGATTAATTTCGTGATAGCACGTAAAGCAGTAGGGGTATGCTCTGGATCAATAAACCTGATTCCGAAGAAACAATTGCATGCATAATGCCTTCGTCCATACTGGTCAGGCATGTCTTCGTCATTGTTAACGTAAACATTACACATTTGGCGACACCTTTTTGTACCAGTACACATTATCTGTGGAGGGTCAGGCTTCACACGTCTTGGGGATGATGATGATGCCATATTCGTAGTTATGTTCTTCGAAATAAGTAAATAATAAAACTTTAGTTATAAACATGAAAGCATATACAAAAAACAAAGCATGTAAAAAAATGAACAAAAGAAAAATTTACCGGTTAGTAGGGAAACTTCGATTTTTGCTCTAGTTGAGATGGATGAACTAGTTGAGATGGATGAAGAAATCACCACCTTCAAACCGTTGGTTTTATAGGAATTTATGTATATGGTGCGCGTTGCTTCTGCGCACAAGGAGTTACCGATTCAAAATAACGGTAACTAAAAGTGCGCTATGTAGCTGCGCACAAATTTTTAACGGTAATTTTCTGTGCGCGTTACACCTGCGCACCAAAAGTTACAGATTCAAAAAGTTACAGAATAGGTGCGCTTTACCTTAGCGCATGGCTGAAATTTCTGTGCGTTCTACCACTGCGCACTATACTCTTCATTCTTCGAAATAGTTGCGATATGAAGGGTCTAGCACATCGATGTGGATTATGTTTGAAAAGCTTATACAAAATAGTGTTATTAGGCATATAAAGAGTGTATACGGTCTCCCCTTCACAAAAAGTTGATCGAAAATACTCGAAAACGCAAAAACGCCTTATCGGTCCTGATGGCCTGTTAAGGTCGAGAATAGGCGGTTCGATGCCCAAACGACGTCGGAATGCAATGAAACTTGTTTTCAATGCATATTATAGCTATTTAACCTTGTCGGTAAGTTCGAGTCGAAAACTCGAGCTCTTCGAGTAACACCTCCTTTGTAAACCTTCACTAGTCTTTCATTCTTCGAAATAGTCGAAGTAGTTGCGATATGAAGGGTCTAGCACATCGATGTGGATTATGTTTGAAAATCTTATACAAAATAGTGTTATTAGGCATATAAAGAGTGTATACGGTCTCCCCTTCACAAAAAGTTGATCGAAAATACTCGAAAATGCAAAAACGCCTTATCGGTCCTGATGGCCTGTTAAGGTCGAGAATAGGCGGTTCGATGCCCAAACGACGTCGGAATGCAATGAAACTTGTTTTCAATGCATATTATAGCTATTTAACCTTGTCGGTAAGTTCGAGTCGAAAACTCGAGCTCTTCGAGTAACACCTCCTTTGTAAACCTTCACTAGTCTTTCATTCTTCGAAATAGTCGAAGTAGTTGCGATATGAAGGGTCTAGCACATCGATGTGGATTATGTTTGAAAAGCTTATACAAAATAGTGTTATTAGGCATATAAAGAGTGTATAAGGTCTCCCCTTCACAAAAACTTGATCGAAAATACGCGAAAACGCAAAAACGCCTTATCGGTCCTGATGGCCTGTTAAGGTCGAGAATAGGCGTTTCGATGCCCAAACGACGTCGGAATGCAATGAAACTTGTTTTCAATGCATATTATAGCTATTTAACCTTGTCGGTAAGTTCGAGTCGAAAACTCGAGCTCTTCGAGTAACACCTCCTTTGTAAAACTTATACATATGACCGTTTCGTGCGCATAACATCTGCGCACATGATTCTTTGCGCATTATATCTGCGCACGGTTGAAGACCGTTAAAATATGACCGTTTCGTGCGCATAACATCTGCGCACATGATTCTTTGCGCATTATATCTGCGCACGGTTGAAGACCGTTAAAATATGACCGTTTCGTGCGCATAACATCTGCGCACATGATTCTTTGCGCATTTTATCTGCGCACGGTTGAAGACCGTTAAAATATGACCGTTGCGTGCGCATAACATCTGCGCACGAAACGGTCATATTTCACCAACAAAAACCGAAGCTATAAAAGGGGGTTGCACTCACCTCAATTCACCAATCTCACCATCTCTCTCTTAACCTCACCAATCTCACCATTTGTCTCTTAACACTCGCTATGTCGCACAGTTCATCATCAAGCAACGCTGCCCTTTTTTATTGTAAATGTGATCGACCAGCGGTAATGAGGAGTTCAGAATCTCGAAGAAACCTCGCTCGAAGGTTCTGGACATGCGCTGGTACTGGTGGTTACATTTGTGAATTCCGCGAGTGGATCGATCCACCACACCCTTGTTACTCCTTAGCTTCAATAAGAGATCTATTCTCGAAGATACGTACGTTGGAGGAGGAAAACGCCGATCTTAAGGCGACCCTGGCTTCCAATCGTTAGTTAAGTGGTTGTTTTAATCGTTAGTTCGTTGTTGTAATTGTTAGTTAAGTGGTTGTTGTAATCGTTAGTAAACAAGCATAGCACTGGACAAAGAGAAGTTGAGGAGGGACAACCTATAAAGATCCCCAACCGATATTGGTTTCGATGTTCGGATTTAGCAAAATGTACGAACTAATAAGAGTTTGAAAACTGGTTATTAGTTGGTACATATTGCCGACTCCGAACATCGAAACCAATCATCGGTTTGGGGATCTTCATAGGTTGGTCTTCCTCACCATCTCTTTGTGTAGTGTTGTTGTTGAAATTTGTATTTCGTTTTCAAATCAATATAGTTTTTCACGTCTTGTTGTTCAGATTTGTATTTGCATTATTGTTCGGAGTCGTTTTGAATATTCAAACAAGCAAAACATAAAATTTAAAACCATCACACAAGAAAAATGCATACATAAAACATCAATCATACATAAAACATCCATCAAACAAAAACAGACGTCAAGCGTCTAATCCTGAGTCTCCTGAGTATAAGGCGGAGCATCTTCCCGAGGCACATCACCCTGAGTCATATCATCTTGGTGCGCATCCTCCTGAGTGCCGCATCCACTCCCCTGGCCACTCTCATGAACAGAATCTCGGAAAACAGGAGGTGGTGGTGGTGGTGGCATCCGCGATGCACTTGGGGGAGATGGTGCCAAAGGTGCCTGAGGTGCCTCTAAGATTGCAAGCCAACCACGAATCACATCTTCAGTGGCCCAAGGTCGATCCGAGATAGGGGAGTCTAGAAAAGAGTGCATCATGGCTTGAAGGATCTGACAACGCTGCAAACGAAACATAAATTTAATCATTAGTTAAGGTCTAAAGCTAAGTTTTGTACAAACTTTATAAAATTTTACATACCGCTAATGCATCGATAGGCACCGGGGTATATCCATAGCGAGGCGGGCGATCATGTCTCTCAGAGGATGCATCGACGACGGGATGTGAGAACTCGTCCAGCCAATCCATATAGTCATCAGACATCTTCCATGCTGGCTCTGCAACCGGCCCATCCAGATCGATCAGAGGCCTCGGCTCTGCGTCCCATGCAAGAAGAAGCTCAGGTGCATAAACGATGTCATACCTCGTGCAACCCATGGGCCGATGAAATGACAACGGCTGAATGGGTGGGTCGGGAACGGGCTGAGCCCGCCCAAACTGCCGCAGGACTCTCCTAGGGTTGTAGGCCTCATGAAATTTCCAGATGCTCAATACGCCCTCAAATCTCGTAGGAGAAACCTCTGGTGAGTTGAAGTCCAAATCTCTCCATGGCTGCCAGTTAACCTGAAACAAATAACAAGCCAAATTAGACACGTATTGCGGTAATGAAATAAAAAATATAAGAAATTAAATCCAAACCTGCTCATATCTCATGCTGTCGAGCATGCGACGGATGGCAACCAAACGCCCAGTATCCGAGCTAAGTGGTGTATACAATCCTACAGCAGCATCTCCATGGGCGAATGCAGGGTTCGTGACAAAGTGATCACGAAAATGAGGAAAGTATGCCCAGATCCAGCACTACATATAAACAATTACAGATTATTAGTAAAACTACGTGAATAGTTAAGAGTTATTCACCAAGACGTTAACGACAAGATCTTACCCTCAGAAGAATCCCACATGAACCAATGGTTGCCGTCTCGACTCTAGATGCAGACCCTAAATTGCGATACACTAACGCAAGTATGCCGGCTCCCCATGCAATGTCCCCTGTACGATCATGGTTGAGAACAAGCGCCGCGTACTGGACCTTGACACCCTTTGTCGACCTGTCCACCAAGACAGTCGAGCCCAGAAGCAAAAGGAGATACAGAGTGGCAATGTGACTCTCATTCCTGACTGGCGCATCAAACAAAACTTCCAACCGAGCATTGAGGGCACCGAAATGAATGCCACCTGAGCTATAACATGCCTTCATGTCATCAGCCTCCTGACCCATAGCGTCCGCAAGCGCCGCATAGATCTGGTCATCTGTCATAGGTGAATTGCAGCTACGACCATGTATACGGACTCTGAGGATCTGCATCACGTCATGTAGGCAGATGGTCATCTCAGCAAATGACATGTGGAAAGTGTTGGTCTCTGGATGCCACCTCTCCACAAAAGCAGAAATCAATGCAGCATCGATCTGAGACGCTATGCCCACTCGGCGCAGCTCTGTCAGCCCAGAACGCTCAGCAAGCCTGAACCATGTACCCTCCTCAGCTGAAATATGATGCTCATAATCATGAACCTGTGCAGATCTGTACATCACCCTCAGGAGCTTCCTAGCCTAAATAAGTACAGAAAAAAAATTGCGTCCAGTTAGTAAATAAGAAACGTATAACTTATTATAAGCATTCAGATCAATGTTATTGAACATACCGGATCTAACGGAGCCGCCTCAGCCTCGGCCTCAGCCTCGGCCTCATCCCCGTCCCCATCCTCTGGCTCATCCTCTGCCTGAATATCTCCTACTCGTCGTCTCTGCCTGGGACGACGACCACCTCTAACTGGAGCCGCAACCTCCTCACCAACAACCTCCTCAACTGCAGCCCCCTCAGCGACTCCCTCAGCAGCAACACCCTCACCACCAACTCCCTCAGCACCCTCCTGACCTCTCCCTCTCCCTCTCCCTCTACCTCTCCCTCTCCCTCTCCCACCACCTCGGCCTCTGCCTCGGCCTACAGCTTCCCCCGCACGGGCACGCTTCCTAACCTGCACCGGGGGCACCAATGGTACATCGGGAGCGGGCCCTGGAAGAGGACCACGCGACCATATCCATCTCGCTATATGCGTCTCATAAGAACACAATAGGTGAGGCGCACGTGGACGACAAATGTCCTGCATCGACTCCCCGAGCCAAGGAAAATATGTCTGTGGGGCATGGTCATCGTCGTCTAAATCTCCCGACACTGGCTCTGAAGATGCGACTGGCTCTGCAGATGCGACCGTAGGAGGAGAAGATGTCGACGTTTCTGCATCTGTCACTGCAGGTAAATCCTGCTCTGTATGCTCTGAACTGCGAGGTAAATCATCCTGAAACAGAGGTGCGTCCTGGATATCATAGTCATCCGTGGTCACCTGCGCCTGTACTGGTGTGGGCTCGATAGGGTCGAACGCAGTAACATATCGACCAGGATAATCTAAGTCGTCATGGAAATCTGCTCTATGTCCATCCATCTCCATGTGCGAACCATCTATCTCCTGCTGCTGCAGCTGTGACTCCTCGTACTCATTCCCTGGCTCACGGCGCTCAGGTGATCCGGTGCCGAAAAATCGTTCGAGGGCCTCGAACGATAATCGTACACCGGCTGCCACATCATGTCGACGTGGAAGCCGTTCCGCTACTGGTGCGGGCATCGTGTTGCCCGTCTGATCCATGACGGCTTGTATAGTCTACATGTTTTTACATTTTTAGTATGACTAATTCATACTAAAATATTCGAAAATAATTTGCAACTTCGTAATCAAATTCGAGTCTTTACATTTTTTAATAGAAATTGTTAGAAATTTAACAATTAAGTCATAACTATTTATGACTGTTAAGTTTCTAATATTTAATTCATAATTACTAAAAAATAAACATCTCAACTAATACGAAATAATAATCACTACTATTACTAAAAAATTACAATTAATACGAATTCATAATAATTCGATTAGGCATTCGATTAATGCATAATAATCTGAAACTTAATCGTAATTATAAAAAAATACGATTAATAAGAATTCTAATATTTAATTCATACAAAACTGAAATTTAATCGTAATTTTTTTATTAAAAATTACGATTAAATTACAATTAATACGAATTCTAATATTTAATTCATAAAAAACTGAAATTTATTCGTAATTATTACAAAAAACAATTACGAATAAATTTCCACAATTAAATACGATAAATATTTGAAAAAAGCGGGTTTAGAAATTTTATACCGAATACAGATCGTGCGGTGTCTCTGGAACCCGAGTCGCCGGAATAGTCGCCGGAATAGTTGCCGGAATAGTTGCCGGAATAGTCGCCGGAGGAGCATTTGCCGCTGCCAACGCGGCTCGAGTCGCATACCGCCGGCCACCTCCATCCACCAACGCTTCATCGTCGGACAAGGTCGCCGGAGGTGGCTCCGTTCGGACGGAAGTCGCCGGAGGTGTTGGGATTGGGACGATAGTGGTGTGGTCGGGACCGGAAGAATGAGGGGGTTCAGAATCCATTGACGGAATTGTGTTTAGACGAGGGAAACGGTCGGAAATGGAGAGTAAATGATCGGCGCCGTCGAGCTACAGCAGAAAAGAAAGAAAAAGAAGGAGGAAGAAGAAGAAGTTGCGGCGAGGGTTTAATAGAATGTGTGCGCAGTGCTTCTGCGCACTCATTCTGTGCGCAAAAGTTCAGCGCACACATTCGGGAATCCGAAACGTCGTGCGCTGAACTTTTGCGCATTATATATTATGTGCGCTGTTTTAATGCGCACACATTTGACAGACATCGTCAGAATTTTCACATTTATCCCGAAAATACCCTTGTGCGCAAGAAAACTGCGCACCAACCTATGCGCATAACATATGCGCACCAAATCGCGTGCATATAGAGAAAAAGTCGCGTGCATATAGGCGTTTCGTATATTAAAGGAAGAACAAGTGTGTGTTAAAGATTAAGCCACTTGGCAGCCTGACAAGTGGCTTCAGTGCTGATAAACACGTGTCCTTAGTAACCTCTGTCTCCACGTTCCTGAAATTTCTTTTCCGTTTTCTGCTGAAACTCCTTCCGAAATTCTTCCTGAGTTGGGCGTAAATAGCTCCAACTCCTTTGTAACTGCTGATTCTCAACTGCATCAAGATGAATCCTTGAAAGGAAACTTTGCTTCCGTTTTTTGGGAATTCGCAACATCAAAACAAAACCACCATCCCAGAATCTTCAACCATTTTAGAGCATCGCTTACCGATCCACATTCGCCATACCCTTGACCTAACCTAACCTAACCTCGATCCATGGCGTCTGAGGCAGATCGCATCACCATCTACAACGAAGACGACGATGTCGTTCTCGACGACAACGAAGATCTCGTCCTCTGTGACCGAGACACCGACTCCTCCTCCGATTCCGACGACAATGGCTTTTAAAAGAGTTTGTTATTCCTGTTTTGATTTGATCAAAGTCCGTGAATTACAAAACAGATAATCTGTGTACATACCTCAACTATACATGAAGTTTTAGAAGTGATCCTGTAATTTTGAATGATGTGCAAGGTGAATGTGATGGACCTGTAACTCATTGTTTATGTATGGGGAAGAGCAGTTAAATAGAACTATTCCATCTACACCCACACAATGTTTTTAAGTATGCATGGGAAAGGAAGACTATTATTGCTTATAGTTGGTTTAGTTTTATATGAATTTAAAATGTCACATACTGCAAATTGAATATATTTTTTTCCCGTTAAACATCAGATTGATCAATCCATATATTCCCAAAGAGAACTCTATGGGTATGTTAATTGTTGGGCCCAGATTTCCCTGGTCCATTCGGTCCTAAGTCAGGACGATCATAGTCCACCTGGTCCGTCCTAAGTCAGGACGATCATAGTTTACCTGGTCCTAAGTCAAGACGACCTCCATTTGGTCCTAAGTCAAGATGGACGCCCAGAATAATTAAATGATCAAATCCCACCAAGATCGTCGGAAATCTCGTCTAATATCTCTCCATTCATTGTCATCAGCATTATATCAACAATCAAAGGTAAAGTCAAAGGCATTTAAAGAGAGAATCAAGCACAATCAAGGGCATTAAAGACGGAATCAAGAGCATTTATGAGCAAATCAAAGACATTCTAGGAAGGTTGATGCAAATATATATATGACTTTGGAAGAAGCCTCCAACATCAGAACTACACACAACAACACACATCCAACACACATCCAACACACTCTCCACGAAATCACTTATCTTTTTGTAACCTTTACAAATATGGTAATCGCTTAAGTCATATCGAGGTCCCAGAGGATATCCGACCGACGAAAGTGTTAATCCTACTACCCATCATGTATTTGTAATACTTATGAGTGTATCTAAGTTCATCCTACTCTGATCTCATCATTTGGTTCAATTGTCTAGGACGTCCTAGTTTTTTAGTCTTGTTTCGATTGATTGACCTCATCCTAAGGCGATTTAGTCAATTGAGATTATTTGCCCAAAACAATTTGGCGCCCACCGTGGCGCAATCAATCGATTTCAGGTCCTAACTAAGTCACCCGACAATCAATCAAGATGGTGAATGAGATCCCTGAGATTCCCGCTCGAGGTTTGGCTCCTACGGTTCCCAATCCCGAAGGCATTCCGATCGTAGAGACACCTGGCCAAACTAAGGACGATCTGGTGACAAAGTCCAACGACAACCTCGCCCCTGAGGAAATCTTCCAGTCAACCCGAGAGGAGATGCGACAGATGTACCAGTCCTTGGAAACACTCCGTCAGGAGATGTTCGATCAGCGCCAACGCTATGAAGCATTATCCGCATCTAATGGTAAACTAATGAGTGAAAATTTAATTCTTAGAGCGCAGGTACGGTCGTCGAGGTCCAATGTGGTCAGGACTAGCAGGACCGCAAACATCTCTGACGTCCAAATCAGGCTCAATACAGGGGCACGATGAAGATGACCATGAAAGGACAACCCGTCATCGAAGGGGCAATATGTTTCATCCATATCATTTCTATGTAATTCATTACATCTTACCGTTTTTTACTACTTGCACTCGTTACATGAATTATGCTTTCTGAATTACAAAATAATTCACCTTTACATATCAACCTACAATCACATGAGTGTCATTTCTAAATATAATATATGGTCTTGCAAAGTCTTACTAATGTGACAATTGAAGGACTAACGAAAAAGACGAGCATCAGTCTTGTCATGTCTTTTTTGTCTTACGAGGAACATGAAGATTCTTCATAGTTTGATGCACACAAAGCCATCACAACATGGCCTCACGGTGGACACACGCCAACAAATCGACTTGACATGTCATATTACATTTACATACACACGGGTGACGACCCTTTACATTACATTACACGATCGATCGGTACACGAGGAGATGACATACGGTTTTACCATTTTATACAATGGAAACAACCTTACAAATCCGCAGCAAACAAACTACTTTCCTCCTATACATCAAAGCGCTAACATACACAGTCGACTGGACACAGGGGATCGAACAAAACGGCACACCGCTTTCCTTAAACAATACATACGGTACGGGTGACACCCTACCTACAACTACGCAAAACACAACTTGCTTTCTCCCCTGGACGAACACGTCATGACAAACACACAATACGGGTGACAAACCCTAAACACGGTACCTAACTACTAAACAACGTTGCGCAACACATACTTACAAAGTTAAACGCCTTACATGGCTATAACTTACACACAACTCACCAAACGTCTCACAACTAGTTAACACAAATAATTTCAATCACCAGGCAACGCCGTCCACGAAGATTGGAAAATTCATCTCATCCATCGCCTTGCAACAATGACTAAGATAAATTTGGGGCAATTGTTGGCCCAGATTTCGCTGGTCCATCGGTCCTAAGTCAGGACGACCATAGTCCACCTGGTCCTAAGTCAAGACGACCTCCATTTGGTCCTAAGTCAAGATGGACGCTCATAATACTTAAATAATCAAATCCCACCAAGATCGCCGGAAATCTCGCCTAATATCTCTCCATTCATTGTCATCAGCATTATATCAACAATCAAAGGGAAAGTCAAAGGCATTTAAAGAGAGAATCAAGCACAATCAAGGGCATTAAAGACAGAATCAAGAGCATTTATGAGCAAATCAAAGACATTCTAGGAAGGTTGATGCAAGTATATATATGACTTTGGAAGAAGCCTCCAACATCAGAACTACACACAACAACACACATCCAACACACTCTCCACGAAATCACTTATCTTTTTGTAACCTTTACAAATATGGTAATCGCTTAAGTCATATCGAGGTCCCAGAGGATATCCGACCGACGGAAGTGTTAATCCTACGACCCATCATGTATTTGTAATCCTTATCAGTCTATCTAAGTTCATCCTACTCTCGTCTCATCATTTGGTTCAATTGTCTAGGACGTCCTAGTTTTTTAGTCTTGTTTCGATTGATTGACTTCATCCTAAAGCGATTTAGTCCATTGAGATTATTTGCCCAAAACATTAATTTTATAAAATATATGACTTTTAGTGGAATTTATTACATGTGCTCATTTTCTTCTCCTTGATGAAGCTATCCAAGTCAGCACGACAAGTTTCTAAGTTACAATAGAAATGGTTGATATTGACTCGGAAGATATATATACAAGTATGTCAATTATCTTGGCTTACATTCATAACTTCAACGTTTCTTTCTTCAATACTCATCACATGAAGATGGACTCTGGGTATTTCTTCCTCTTGGCTAATAGTTATATTGTTCCAATCAAAAACATATGATGCATTCATTTATTTCATCTCTTGGAATTTCTATGTCTGATGTAGCTACTTTTTGTTTATACTAATGGTTTAGGTAGATATAAACTAGAAGTATACACATCAGTGATCACTGATCACCATCTTTAATCCAAAATTTTATTTATTGAACACAGGTCTCTTCATATGGTGATATTCATTTGTTAGTTGTTTGCTACAGGACTGTAGATCTTATCAAATGGAGTGACGAACCTTGAAGAAACAAGATAACATTGATGTTGTGGATGTGAGTAAACCATTGCATCTTAAGAATACGATTCCTTCACTCAGTAGATATCTGGTGTACTTTTACATTGTCTTTTGTAATTTAATTGTACTTTAGTTGCTTGGATGCATTTTATATTGAACTGCACAAGTTGCAAAAGCAATAGTTACTACTTTCCTTTACTACTCTTAATATAAATAGTATATCTATAGTTGATTAGTTTTTTTTTTTTTTTTGGTAAAAGAGAGAGCCTAAGCTCTCATGATCATAAACTGGAAGGACTACGAACAAGACGGGGTGTAGTCAATCCCCTAAAATCATCCGACAACAAAAGAGACACCCGATCGGGTGGATCATTCAAAGTAAAAACACCTAATGGAAAGGAAAAAGCGAAAGAGGCTAGCGAGTCAACAACTCGGTTAGCTTCCCTGAAGACGTGACGAAACTGGATGTCTCGGTCTCTACCAATGAAGTCCTTCGCCGCGGCGAGGAGGCTAGCAAGGGGATGACAACGATCCATAGGTTTGTGTAGCAACAGAATCACCAACTGTGAATCTGTTTCAACACAAACCCTCCTGTATCTCCTATCCCAGGCAAGCGACAAGCCCGAGATAATACCCCAAAGCTCAGCTTTCAGGACCGAACAAACACCGATATTATGCACAAAGCTGCACTCCTACAAACCTTCAGAGTTTCTCAGGACTCCTCCAGCAGCATAAAGCCCATTAACAACTGATCCATCAGTATTTAATTTGATCCCATTACCAATGGGCCTCTCCCATCTAATCAACACCTCAGCAGTGGAACTTTCCCCACTAAACAAGCCATTGGCCCATACAATCTTATACTCAGTAACCTGCTTAATAACGAACTCAACTTTATCACCTCTAAACACAAATTTGTTGAATATCCACCCATTTCGCCACTTCCATAGGTTCCAGAGGACAGTAGCAAACAAACTCAGCCAATCTCTAACGTTACTACTATCGGCCCTCAACAAATTATATCTCATCCATTGAGCAAAATTCCATTGAAAGAAAGCACTTGAATCAAAAGGCGGATCCAGTCTAGACCACAACTCCTTAGCCTTAACACAATCACGAAAAATATGAATCAAGGATTCCGAGATACCTGTGCAATGCGGGCACTCGTCGGAGTCACTTAGGTGGCGCCTTTTACGTTCGGCATTGGAAAGAATACCCCCTTTGAAAGAAATCCAGGCGAAGAGGCGAACTCTTTCCTGGACACGCAACTTCCAAATATGCTTGAACACCGGGCGGTCGATAGTGATCTCGCGGTCCTGATGATGCACTAATTTGTAAGCAGAGGCAACCGAAAAGCACCCATCAAGAGAGAGCCTCCAGTTCATGGTGTCTTCTTGCCCAATCTCAACATTCAAAGCAGTCGCTGCCAATTTAAGAATAAATTCTGTAGGGAGAATAGGCGACAGTAAAGCCCAATTCCAGCTCGCCCCGTGAACCCAAAAATGAGCCACCGTGAGCTCCTGTTGGAGAGGGTCAATGAAACCCGTGGAAAAGTCGATCAAAGGGCCATCCACCAACCATGGATCAAGCCAGAAACGAACCAGGTTCCCATTACCGATCTGCCAACATGTCCCTTTATTAACCACTTCTCTCTTGCCTTTTTCAATTCAACACCAAATATGAGAAGGAGCACTGTGAGGTTTAGAAGTCGGTCTAATATACTTAGCCCGAAAAACTCGGGCCCAAAGCTTATCCTCGTTATTAAGGAACCGCCAAGAAAGTTTACCGTTGAGAGCTTTATTGAGATCTTCCATGCTTTTAAATTTTAATCCCTAAACCACCAAGGTCTTTAGGCTTAACCAACTCATTCCAATGCAACAGATGCATTTTTCTAGAATCACCAAAGCTTCCCCAAACAAAAGACCGGGTGATTTGGTCAATCTTATCACAAGTCAACTTCGGGAGCGCCATAGTAGACATCGAGTAAACCGGAAGAGAGCTAATAACAGACTTAGCCAAGGTGACCCTCCCCGCCATACTCAAAAGTCTACCTCTCCAACCAGCCAGCCTGGCATTAATCTTCTGAATAAGAGGTTGAAAAGTCGATCGATCAATATTCTTATGAAGAAGTGGGATTCCAAGATAAACTCCTAGATCAGAAGTAATATCAAACCCACTTTGAAGCTGGATTTGGTGAACCAAAGTCTCATCCACATTAGGCGAAACATATAATTTCGACTTCATGGAATTAACTTTCATGCCAGAAGAACGACAGAAAAGCTCAAGCACTCTCTTAGTTTCCTGAATCTGATTCACCGAAGCTTCTCCTACCAAAAGAATATCATCAGCAAATAAAATATGAGAAATAGGAGGGCCCCTCCTAGAGAAGACAATCGGCTTCCAACAACCTTCCTCAATAGAGCTCAAAATCAAGTGACTCAGACGCTCCATGCAGAGTACAAACAGATAAGGCGACATAGAGTCACCTTGGCGAATACCCCTACTCGGGAGGATTTTAGCAGTAGTCTCCCCATTCCACAACACGTTCATGGATGGGGACGAGATACATGCCACAATCCAACTAACCCACTTCTCAGGGAACCCGACATCCACCAGAGTGTCCACAATAAAATCCCATCTGAGGCGATCATAAGCCTTCTCCAGATCGATCTTCAAGATCATCCATCCCGACTTGCCTTGCTTTTTCCTCATAGAGTGAACAATCTCCTGGGATAAAACGATATTGTCGGTGATCAATCTACCCGGAAGAAAGCTTCCCTGCATAGGACCAAACAAGTCTGGCAACATCTTTTGCATTCTATTAACAAGTAGTTTAGTAATAGCTTTATACAAAACATTACAAAGGCTAATAGGGTGGAAAAGAGTGACCTTATCTGGATTGCTAACTTTAGGGATAAGCGTAATCAAGGTGTCATTCAGACCTGAAGGCATGGAAGAGCTCGAGAGAAAACTCTGAATCTCCTTAGTCACCGACTCCCCGACCGTATTCCAGCATTTATGGTAGAAAACAGGCTGAAATCTGTCGGGCCCAGGGGCCTTGAGACTGCCCATACCCTTAAACGCTGCAAAAATCTCAGCATCACTAAATTCCAAAGACAACTCAGTCCAAATTCCCTGCTCAAGAATGGGAAACTGGTTATGCTGCGTCACAATGGGAAATAGATCATCCAAAGGGAGAGTGTAAAGGTCCCTGTAAAAATCAACAACCATGTTTTCAAGGGCAACTTTATCCTCAACCCAAACGCCATTCGAGTCCTTAAGCGCATTCACCCTATTTCTCTTCCGTCTGACAACCATGGAAAGATGAAAAAACGCGGTGTTCTTGTCTCCTGCCTTGAGCCAGCTTTCCCTAGACTTTTGGAGCCATAAAAGCTCCTCCTGTTTGAGGACATCAGCAAGCTCATCCTGCAGGCGACGATCCTTTTGCAACAAATCAGTAGAGGGCCCTGCTTCGATATCAATTTGGACCTTCTCAATCTTGCAAATAAGATCCTCTTTCTTAGCATTAATATTTCCAAACTCAATCTTGTTCCACTGCTGGAGAGCACAACGAAGGTGACCAGGGGCTAAATTCGCTGCACAATTTTTATCCTAGTTGCTCTTGACAAAGATGAAAAAATTTGGATGTGTCATCCACGCGACTTCAAATCTAAACGGTCATCGGCCCCGATTAAAACTACACTTCGGCATAAGATTCAGGAGGAGTGGAGTATGATCCGAGCCAAATTTGGGAAGGTGCCTAACAGAGGCATTAGGCCACGTGAGGCAGGCTTCCATGTTCAGTAAAACCCTGTCAAGCCTCTTAGCCACATACTGATTAGGGAGGCTACCCCGAGACCAAGTAAAACTCTGACCCGAGAAACCAAGGTCGATCATCCCATTATCATCAATCAGATCCTGAAACTCAACAGAATCTGCGTGCAAATTTCCGGAACCTCCCTGACGCTCCTCACTCCGGAGAATGCAATTGAAATCCCCGCCAAGGAAAACCGGGCCCGTCAATCTAGTCAGCTCGACATCAATGGCTTCCCAAAGCCTCCTTCTTCTATGCACAGTAGGAGGCACATAAACGAAAATAAAATTCGCAGAAACATCTCCTTTGGAAATACTAGTGCTGAAAAAATGATCATGCTTCTTAGTGACCAGCAGATTAATCTTCTCAGGGTTCCAAATCAACCAAACACCCTTAGCCCTTCCATGCGCTTCGATTCTAGTACAAGCACCCATTTTCAAGTCGTCACAAATAGAATTAGCCCGGTCACCAGACACTTGAGTCTCGAAGAGAGCAATCAAATCCACACGATGCTTCCTAATCAAATATTTCGTGGACCTGCAGAAACTGTCCTTACCTGCTCCTCTACAATTCCACAAGATAATATCCATTTGGATTAAAGCGGGGGAAAGCTCGCACAAAAACCTGCTAAATAGAAGGAAGATGTGTCGACTTCTCCAGAAGTCCATCTTCAAGGTCTCCTTCCCCAAATCAAATTCGCCAGTCTCCTCGGAGTGCTCAGAAGCTTCTTGCCAGAATTTTCCTTTTACGATAGGCCCTATCTCTTTGTCATCATTAGAAGCCCCGATTTGGGCTTGAGTGGTGATAAAACCATCCCCTTCTTGCTCATATTGGGCCCGTGTTCTTTTAATTGGAAAGGGCTCCGGCCCACCTAAGGAGGAAGCAATAATGGGCTGGTGATTATTAGAAGGTGGGGGAGATACCTGGACAAAAGTTAAGGCCTTCTTCTTCTTCCCATTCTTCTGCCTCCCTTTATTATTCTTAAATTCCTTTGTCTTATTGCCATGAGAACCTGAGTCGTCTCCTTTTTCTAGCCCTGACACAACCACCTGTTTCCCTTTCTCCATCTCACCAATGGCTCCTTTTTTGCCTTCTTTATGTATAACAGAGGGACTGTTCATTTGTTGATTTGATGTTTGAACTGCTGAAAACACTCTCCTGACAATCGGATTTTCAGCCTTCGTTTCTTCTTCCTCCAGATTTTCTAGTACCTTGAAAATCCCTTTTCCCGAGGGCGAAATCAACGGCTGAGCATTCCCCTTTCTGGTCATGGCCTGCGAAGCATCAGGGTTAGGCCTATTCACATTAGGGTTTGGCCTATTAGCCCTGCGGCGCGGCGTCGGCAACATCCAACTGCCCAGCTTCTCCGTTCCGACCGGCCCTCTTCTTCCGGCGACTGGCGCGACCTTCTCAGTTTGTTCCATCTCCTTTTTCCTTTGGATATTCACCGGATTACTAGGGCAGTGTTGTTTGAAATGCCCATAATGGCCACAGTCAAAGCAGATTGCATACAAATTCTCGTACTCAATGAGATATCTTTCTCCGTTGATGAACACTGAACCCTTTAACGGTTTGGAAATATCCAGCTCAACGCATACCCTGGCAAACCTGCATCTGTCAGCGTGCAACGTCTTCATGTCCACCTTCAAGGGCTTCCCAAATCCTGTTGCAACATTGATTAAGATATTTTCGTCATAAAACATTACCAGGAGATTGGAGATGCGAATCCAGGCGGGAGTTGTGGCCACCGTATCAACAAGCGGATCGAACCCCAACATCCATGGCTTCGTAACCAGATAATGCCCGAAAACAGCCCAGGGCCCTCCAAGCAACACCCTAGTGTAATCCTCCTCCATCGAAAATTTGACCAAGAAGTAGCCATTAGGGAGGTCAATCAACCTAAACTTCCCCCTAGGCTTCCAAAGCTCTCTAACCTTTCTCCCCATGATTTCATAAGCAATCATCGTTCCAAGAGGCTTGACAACCAAAGTCGTGGTCCAAACAGAGGCCAAAGCCTCCAGCACCGCGGGGTCGATGGCGAACGCCGGGTCTCCGTCCTCTCCTTCAGGGAAACTGAGACATATTCTGCTCTCTAAGAAACCATCCTGCAGAATCAGCCCTTCCTCTTCTTTAGCCTTGGAGAAGCAATCCCTCCAAGATTTAATGCTATTCTCGTTTGCCCCTGTCGGAACCTCCGCCACCACCGGCGCTGAAGGCTTCGGCTCAGGGTCAATGTTAACCTCCATTTCAGTGTTGTCATCAACAATGTTCGCCGCTATCGGACTATCCGGCGGAAGCGCCGACGCTTGAGTCTCCATAACTATGTCCGGTGTAGAGTTAGGTGTATCGGAGGCCATGGGAGCTTTTAAATACTAGGAATTAAAATATATTTATTATAGTTATAGTTGATTAGTTGGTGGTGTGATATATGGATTTTCATATAGTGAAGTGGAAGGACTACTAACTACGTTGATAAACTTCTTATTTTTGTATTTTATAAGTTGAACAATCACCCGTGCATGGCACGGGGTCACACTAGTTTGCACTTAAAAATTTTGGAAATCTGTTGAAGTATTTTTTTTGGTTTCCCACTCTAGTTCAGCGGTTAGAGGACCCCTATTACCTTATATCTAGAGTTCGAGTTGCGTGGGTGGCTCTTCCAACAAACATTTTTTAACCTCCACCAAGTCTCGAACTCGAGACCTCATGTTGGGTGGTTGGGGTCCCTTACCACTCGACCACATGCTTGTTGGTATCTGCTGAAGTATTTTAGTATCAAAGGGGCCATGGTGCCAAAGTCTATTTATCTTTCTCAATACAATTTTAGATTGATTAATTATCTTTACAAGAAAATTTATCTACTTTTCATATATTAGCCAAATATAATTAATTTAGTCAACTTATTCCATGCAATATTTGATCTTTAATCTATATTGTTACATATGTATTATATAATATATATTTCGTATATTATATTGTTAAATTTCTCAATCATACGACCTATAAATTAATGATAAATAATCTTAATTTCATTAAGTTCCAAAATATATATTGATAAGTAATAATTCTTTATTTTTCTTTTAATACAAAGGTGAAGTGATGTCAATATATAATTAAGGAAATTATTCCAAAAAAACATACAAATTTCTATTTCAATCAATAAGATCTTTATATAAAGATATACTAATTGTTAAAATTGAATGAGAATCCCGTTTGAGTAATTATGCCGCTTTTCCAAGAAATATCGTTGACACAAATTTAGATTAAATTGTTACATAATTGTTTCTAATGATCTTTAAAGATATATTTATACTCAAAAGTTTATAGTGATACAATATAATAATACATCTTGTAATCTTGGTTATTATCAATATCAACCTTAATTTTAGTTTTAAATTTGAATTTAAACCTTAATTTTTGTTCTAAAGGTAATCAACTAATGGCTGAGAACAAAGGATAATTTTAGTTATAAATTAATATTTATTTTGGTTGATTATTAATTGAATTATTAAATATATGTGATTAATGATTTCGGTTGAGATTTTTCTGATTTTTTCTTTTAACAAATTATTAAGTTAATAAATTGAATTATTGATGTGGGACCAAAGTAATAATTTATTAATACGATGGTGATGTGGCACCAATAGCGAAAAAACACGTTTAAAATGGCCGATGTGAGGCCTAACACTATTGAGCCTTACTCTCAGTTGCACTTTGAATGCATTGACATGGTTTATCTAAGAAGGATTTGTGTCCAATACACTTTTCCTAACTAAATCTTTTGCTTCTGCACCTTCAATTTAAGTTACAAGCTTCTACCCTAATTTATAAACAGGCGCTTCTCTCGATGCCTCTCCCCAAATCAATTCGACTTTCATCCTCTCAGTTCCTCTCTCGCTCACCTCTCTCTCGCTCAATCTCAGTACAAAGCAAGGTGTCTCTGGCTCCATCTTCATTCCGATCTCCACAGCCTCCATCAAGATCTAAGCTTCCGACGTTGGAGAGATCGGTTGTAGGTTTTGAGAGGCCGATGGAGGAAACGTTGACCTATGCGAGTGAAGCCGAATTCGCCGAAGCTCGGACCTCCGTGACTCGGATCTCGGCGGAGGAAGGGGAGATGGAGATGAAGAGGACGAGGAGGAGACAGTTCCGAACTATGTCTATTCGTCTGTGTTCTATCTCGCCATTCCTCGAGCTAACTGCCCTCCATGGAGACCAGAAAACAAAGAGGGACATTACGTTTTTGCTGCTGGAGAAAACTTGAGACTGTTAATTATGACTGTAAATCGTGCAGCTGCAAGATGAACGCCGACCTCAGCTACATGGAATCCTCCTCCTCCACCGTGAGCATCATCTCCGGCGTTGCTCCTCAGATGAAGTAAGCGAATCAATCGCAATTTTTTGTTTGTAAAATTTCGATCATAAATTGTGCCTAGTCTTATGGAATTGAGATCTGATTTTGAAATACACAGCTACCTTGTCGGAGCAGAGATGGGAGCCGATCACGGCTGCAAGTGCGGATCCAACTGCACATGCGATCCCTGCAACTGCGGCAAATGAAGGAGATGAAATCCTAGTCTGAAAAACAGTGACCTGCAATATGATCCCTGTACTCGCAGAATAACCTTACTAGTTGTTTTCAGTTAGAATAAAAGCTAATCTCTGGAGTTTGTACTTCCTCCTCGCTTTCAGTTGATTTTGATGTCATGTACACTCGACCTAATTGCTCGCTGTTAGTTATTGACAGGGGAAATGGGGCACTGCGGCAAATATCTCTCAACCAAGAGGATTGTGACTATCAAAGCAGTTCTGTTTCAATGACATGTTAGGAACCATCTCTTATGCTATCATCTAGATATGGTCACACTCATTAATTATTGGTGACAACTTTTGATGATATAAGATGCATAGATTTGCCGATTACATGGTCTTGATAAACTAGATTGGCCATAAAGAGAAGTTGAATGCACAAAATTTCATATGAATGAACATTTACCTAAACAATGAATCACATTTTGTGTTGTGTAACACTGGGAAAGGGAGGTTATTGATGTTATGCATCAGTGTAGTCCTTATTCTTGAACCTAAGAAATCATTTTGTATTACATCTTCACACTCTACAACAGAAGTGGAATAATCCCATGTCTTGATAAGCAAATGTGCAGCTTTTGATGTTTAGGTTTGTCTCGACTTGTTTTTATACTTGGTCAGAAGAAATGTCCTCGATTATTCAATGAGACTGTTTCTAGAATAATAAGGTGCTGACTACAGCGTTGTAGGAGTTTTAGTTAACACCAAATGTGCAGCTTTTGCTAAATGTTGCTTCCGACTTTCTTGGGTGTGTTGGTAGTTTGTTTTAGTGTTGACGGTTTTTTAATGTGTTTGACAATTTTGTTAGTGTGTTGATAATTTGTTTAAGTGTTGACGATTTTCAAGTGAGTTGATAACTTATTTCGTCGTGTTGACAACTTATTTGTAGTGTTGACACTTATTTGTTGTTTTGTTGACAAGTTATTAGTGGTGTTTGACATAATATTTTTTGTGTTGACAAATTTTTATTCATGTTGACAATTTAATTACTCGTGTTGACAAATTATTATGCAGGGACTGTTGACAAAAAAATTTGGCAGCGTTGACAAGTTAATGTGAGTAAAATTTGACATTGTTGACAAGGATTATGCAGGGACAATGCAGTTTGTTTTAGTGTAAAAAAACTAATGTGTTGACAATTTTGTTTTGACAATGTAATTTAGTGGTGTTGACAAGTTTTGTAAAGTGTTGACAATGTTGACAATTTTGTAATATTACCCGTGTTGTATGTTGTTGACCATTTATTAATCGTGTAAACAATTTACTTAGTTGGGCATTTAGTCGTGTTGACAACTTTTTATTCTTGTTGGCAGCTCTGTTAAAAAATTTGTTGACAACTCTTAAAAATTCTGTTGACAACTCTGTTATAATTTCCACGTCAGCAAAGGTTATTATTGGTGTTGACAACTTATTATTCTTGTTGACAGCTTTGTTAAAAAATTTGTTGACAGCTCTGTTAAAATTTTTGTTGACAACTCTGTTAAAAAATTTGTTGACAACTCGCCACGTCAGCAAAGGGGTATTTTTATATAACTTAAAAATGTAATAGGGTATTTCCATATAACTTAAAAAAGTGATGCAAAAACTTAAAAAACATTACAGTTTCGGGGTATTTACCCAAAAACTGGGTTTATGTAACCTTATATAGAAGCATTGTTGTTGTGCTTCATTATGTCTTCCAATTATACACAAATTTGATGACTACATTATTTATTGAACATCGACAAGACATTATAGCTACACGGCGGTAGGAAAAGCATTGTCTATGCTCGTCGAAGGGTTGCTCTCTATCAATCAGAATTGTGTAGTAGCTTAGTCCGTATTTGGGAATAGGAATAGAGTAAAGAGGGAAGGAAGAAGAAGAATAGAGAACAAATGTGTAGTAGCTTCAATATTATGTCTTGCGGGATGTTTTCTTCTACGGTGTTCTTCTTCCCCATCTCCCACCGCCTTGTAAATATCCATGACACAGTGATCGGCGAGCGTCGTCAGCCCTCTGGCTTTTGCCATGGCTCAGGTAAGTTTCTCTTCCCCTTTCTTCTCTCCATCAAAATCACTTACCAAAACCATATCTACACCCAATACCAAAATCATAAACAAAACTGTGGAACTTTCCACAACCACAAATCTTTATGTTTTTTTGCTTGGTTCTTCAATCATCACTGGATTGTACTGGAAGTTTCTACTCTCCACCGCCTTGTTAATACTCACGGTTTCGTGATTGGAGTGATCCGTCAGCCATCGGGTTTTGACCATGGCTCAGGTTTGTCTCTTTTCTCTTTACCTCTCTCCATCAAAACTACTTACCAAAACCATATCTACAATCAATACCAAAACCAAGAACAAAACTGTGGAATTTCCCACAACTACAAATTTTTCTGTCAATCTTGTTTTCTCTCTTACCTTTGTCATCAGAACAAGAAGCAAATTGAAGATTCCTTAAAACTCTACGTTTGATCAAAGCTCAGGGTGTGTCTCAACAACCATGATCACAACAATGTTTACAATCAAGCTCAAAACTGTGACAAAAACTCTGTTTCATGTACTATTATGGTGGCAATTTGTTTAAAATGTTCTGGGAACCTTATTTCTGCTATCAATTGCATGTTGATCTGGCCTTTGTATTCTGTTTGCTATATGAATCATAACAATAGTTCTAGTGAATGGCATATAATTTTTTGCTGGTGTTTTAGGAGACTTCCCCTATTCTTCTATAAATACAGTATGATCCTTTACATCCAAATGTCAAATTCTACTTTTTTGTCTGACATTATAATTTGGTACCATACTCTTAGTTTTTATAAGCTCAAATTACATACTTATGATTCTAACGTAGAAAAACTATCTCATGTGTATAGAGGTCATTCTATTAGTAAGTTCATATATCTCAATATTGGCCTTAATCTTATCTATATAATGGATGGCTGCCTTTTGCCAAAATTGAATGAAATCGGTACCGGGTCAGTTCCGGGCCGTTCATTTAATTTTTCGGGCCTTCGGGCTTGCTGTGTTTGAAAGGCTAATTCTGAATGGGCCTCAATGGGCTGCCCTCTTTTTCCCTCTTTCACCTCCCTGCATCTTTTGCGCAACCCCCCTCGCAGGAGCTTGTTGAGACGAATACCCATTTTACCAAGTTGTTGTATTCAAGTGATCTCACGAGTTGCAATGGTGAGGGCACGATATTCCACTTCAATAAAAGAGGATGATACGATTCGTTGCTTCTTGCTTGACTCAAGAGATAAGATTCGTTGCTTCTTACCGGCGAAGAAGGTATATGCAATATGCGTTTATGCTTACCATTGATTTCCTCAATGGCAACTTGTGTACTTGGGGCGGGATAAGATGTTTTTAATCCATATATGATTAATCGATCGATATACATGTGCAATTTTAGGGAAAATTGTTGTCATGTTAACTAAACCTAAAATATGTTCCTTTTAGATTTCTGAGGAGAGGCTTATAACCCTGCTGGAATAAATTAATACCCAGTCAACTAAACAGACCAAAGCGACTGTGAGTTGCATCTTCTGTTTGAACACTTTCATTTCTCCTTCATTTTCAGTGCAGGAGTTTTCTTGAAGATGATGATTAGAGTTGCAGAAGATGTATATCTACTGTACACAATTCCAGCTTGTGGTTATCTCTACCTCTTGGTTTTGTCATGTGCACATATAATTGTTCTTAATTTAGTTGGAAATATCATGTCAAGTGTCAAGAGCTAAACATTAATTTTGTTTGAAATATCATGCCAAGAGCTAATCAATGTATTTGATATTGGTTTGTGGTGAAGCTGAAAAGTTCTTCATTTGATATACCTATGCACTCAATATACTATGATATGGTCATATAGTTTGCATTTGTCAGAAAATGCATTACTTTAGTTTGCAACTCTCGAATTTGTTTGTTTTGATAAGTGTGTTGTTTTTTTTGTTCTTATGCTGTTCTTATTTTCATATGATTCATGCCATCCTCCTTTTCTTTCATATTCTGTTTTTGGTTTTGCAAGTTTTAATGACAATGGTCTAATTTCCATTTTAATGACATTTATTGTTTTAATTTACATTCCGTGTTCATGACAGCCGTTTCCTATTTTGCTATTGGTCTTCCAAGTCTTTATGACAGCAGTTTAATTTTCCTTTTAATGTCTTTATGGTGTTGTTTTTTCAACCGTCTTTATGACAGGGGTTTCATTTTTGTGTTTATTGTCATTTATGGTGTTAAATTACCCCCTTTATTATTTTTTTGCATGCAAGTTTCTTCTACTCTTACGTCAACCAATGTTTACAAGTGCAACTATATATACAACTTTTCCCTCCCATTTTTTCTATATTGTTGCTCCCCCTCTTATATTTTTCCTATCTACACTCTAATGGCTTCCACCTCAAAGATGATTGCCAAAGTTGTTTCTTCTAATGTCAATCGGGATTCAAATGATGGGAAGGGGGTTACTTCTTTTCTTAATCTATCTCCTAATGATGTTCGCAGTGTCAACGCCATGGTTTGTCGCAGATAGGATGCTTCTAATATCAACGGCAAGTATCTTAGCATGGAGTTCCTGCTTTCGGATCCCATGGTAATTATCTGGATTCATGTTCTTTTATTTTTCCTTGCTCTCTTGAGTTTAATCACCTGTTTGCTAACTCCTTATACCACTTTTTGTCCTGATGTCAAAATGTTTTTGTCCAGTCTGTGTATTATTATACTTTCAACGTCCAGACTATGTGTTCTCTGCAATTATAATCCGTCTCAACATGGATATAATCTTATTAGCCATATGTCGGACTTATATTTTTGAATTTCCATTTCCAGGGCAATATCATGCATTCTGTAGCACGCAACTCTATTGCACATTGCTTCTCTGGGAGGCTAATTGAAGGAGAGATATACACAATCAATAACTTCACAGTTGCCCCAAACAGAGATTCTTATCGTGTTCGTCCTGATGACAAATATATCATTCAGTTAGAAGGGAACAGTACCGTAAAAAGGAACGAGAGAATCTCCGGTGATTTCTTAAGGTATCCTTTCTCACTGGTTCCTATTGAGGAGGTTGAACTGAATGGAAGCAAATTCCTGATATGTTTGTTTGTATTCAGTTTCTTTAATCAAATCAATTATGCGATCATCATGATAGTGTTTTTGAAAATGTTGTAAATTTTGCAGATGTGTTTGGGGTTGCCATTAATATGGGCAAGGTTAAGGCAACTAGGAATGGATCTCAAATGATGGAATTCCATCTGCTAAATGAAAGGTATTTGGTGTAGACAGTGTATATTAATCTGTGTGTTACTGTGTTGTTTTAATTCCTATTCCTAACAAAATTAATAGGGGAAGGAGCATCAAAGCAACACTATGGGGTTCAATATGTGATGGTCTGATCAAAATTAGCGTTGCAGCTGTCACTCCACTAATCGTGATATTAACCGGGATGAACGTTAGAGAATGCAGGAGTATGTTTGCTTTTCTGTTTTTTTATCTTTTACGATCATTTCACTAAACACATACATGCAGATTTTTGCTGGTTTTATTAACAATTTTACCCCTCTTTACAGATGACATTTATCTATCAAGTACCTCTGCAACCACAATTTATGACAGCCCTGATATTCATGCAATCTCAAGTCTCCGGAAAATTATTGGGTGATTGCTTTTGTTAAGCTTTGTGTTTTTAGTGAATGTAGTCTTACTATTTTGACAGCCATTAATCATGTGTTTGTGTTTGTCTGGTAGGGAGCCAAACGTCAATGTCGTCTCCAAAGCTGTAAAAGACATAAAGAGCGAAGTTTGCACATTAAGCCAGCTTCTAGATATTGGTCGCTCTACTAAGGCCCTAAAACAAAAGGTCAGATCTTGCGTACTGTTTTTGTTACTTCTAACACGTCAAATTACCCTGGTATTTTTTTTTTAAGTATATGTGTTTCAACATTCAATTACATTTAGGAATGACTCTTCATTTTGATGGTGTTTTCCAATATTCTAGGACTCAGTTACCATTCAATGTGGGGTGGAAATTGTTGATATCCGCCAGAAAAACAGTTGGCATTACTTCTCATGTGGCAAGGGAAACTGCAAAACAGGCTTATCAAGAACTGGTGGTCATTTCTGGTGTGGTGCATGTGAATCAGAGTGTGAATTGCCAAAAGTTAATGAAATTTGTACTGCATTTAATTCATACCATGTATTTAGGGTTCTATTCACCCGTCCTTCACCCTCCTCCTCTATTTTATTTCTTCTGATGAATTCCACGACCAATTTGACGACATCCACGCCTCCGCCGTTTCCTCTTTAGACGATCGTTTGGCTTCGAAATGAGCCTGCCATCATCGTTGCTACTGGAACTGGAACAATTCCGGCAAATCATGGTCTCCACTCCTCCTCCTAAGTGTGCTACCGCCACCAGCCACTTCTTTCACCCTCTCGCTGCCGCACACCATTACGACGACATGGAGCCGCCGCCTCCGGTTTCGCGCACCACTCGCCATGTTCGAGTTCCACCAGCAGCATAACAAGTCCCAATTCCTCGCCAATTTGGCATCCGGAAGGGCAGACGATGCGCATGAGAATTACGGGAGGAGTAAGCCTTTCAGAGAGGATTTCTTCAAGGACGAAAACACTGAATAAGGTAATTCCTCATTATTCAATTTCCTAGGGTTTTTTGTACTTGAATTTTCAGATTAGGGCTCTTACCCCTTTTCATTCATTAATTTGTTGAGATTAACAATACATTTTTTAGAATGGTCTGGAATCATGAGTACTCTGAAGTCAAATCACTTATCTCCCATAATCCATTTTTTGCATTTGCTATACCTGATCAACCTTATATATCTTCTCAGGTTTTGAGTGTTGAGCAGTTATACAGAATATGTACATTGTACTGGGATTACAAATACAACATACGAAGTGTATCACCAGATGTGAGTTTGCTTAACTGTCATATTATTTACAAGTGATTTGCAGGCTCGCTAATTTCATGATTACTTCCATGAAAAATGAGGTGATATCCAGTATGAGATAGATTGGTTACAGAGAGAATGATCGTGTCCTAAGCTGACATTACCACCTCTAAATCTGAATAGCAAATGCGCTATAAATAAATAAATTATCACCGTTGCTTCCATTAAGATGATTGCTTTCCTGAAATTGCACTAATCGGCTGTTCTTCACTTTCAGTTTTTGAAAAAGCGCCTGCGAGGGAGCAGAAATGCAGGGCCATGGATGATATAAGACAAAGCACACAATAACTCAAATACTATAAGGAAGCTATTTTCAAGGCAAAGTCAAAGAAATGACACTACGTATGCATTCACATAATGATGCAGGAAAGTATGAGGTCATCATTAGTCTGATCATTCGTAGTCGTTTGTAGTATGGAATGTGATTTAGTGGAGTTATGATGGTAAAATAGCTCTTAAATTTTGCTTTCTTCAACTTTAGCATGTAGACTTTAAGTAAGGGGCTATAGGATCCATTCGAAACTGCTAGGACATACTCTTGGTATGTCATGCAACAAGATTTGCCTTTCATTATGCCATTCATCTTTTCGAACATACTTATTTGTCTATATATGTTGTTATGTTTGGAACTATCTAATTATTGAGCTTATTTTAAACCATTTTCCATTTACACATTGTAATTCATCTCAATTACATTGTTAGGTTTAGAGTTATAGCAGTTTTTTATGATCTATTTCTGTAATATTTAAAGAATTTTCCTTTCAGGTCCTTATGATAAAGATATTAAGCATGATCATTTACAAATCAATCACATTCATGTGTTTGAGCGATTCACTTCCAAGATTGAAAGGGATTTCTTCTTTGCAAATTTCTGGTGCTGGGTAGGGCCGAGATGTATCGTTTTGAATGGCCCATATTGCTTCATATTCTGAAGCTCTTAATTGGTAGGTGTAATGAATTTATTTGGCAGTTTAGGCTGTTCGTTTTACTCTTCTTCCTTTGCCTTTTGCTTCTTCTTCTTCCGATAGAGGGTCTTAGTATATGAATACATGCCATTGAGATCTCTAGAAGTTCGTCTATTTGGTACATTAATTCACCACTTATAAAATTTGATGACCTAAATCAAATTTCTGAAAGACGTTTTGTGTTTTACGTCTCATGTATGTTGAATGTAAGAATATAAATACAATATACACATGTTAAATATTTATGGTTGATCCCTGAAGTTGCAAAAACAGTGAAGTTGTTGTCTGATCGATCCCTGAAGCCATCTTCAAATGTCTCCAAAAGAGCTAATGTAACTGCAAAGCCTATACGAGGGAGTCCTTTAAAGGGAAGAAACTCCGCTGGTGAGTCACATAATTCTTAGCCGGTTGATGGCTTGCAAGCTCGACTAATTGACCAACATCGATGGCCTAGCCGAACAGGTGTAAATATATCTTCAAATATTTAAATGAAACACATGGATCTCTTAGATGAGGTTGGAAATTGGAAACGGTTTAAAGCTGCCAAGTATCGGGGGTATCTTCACTTAGGGGCTCTCTGCTGAAGGTATATCACTGCCTCTCTATAGAAGTATAGAACTAATGCATTACTTGATGATATTGATAAAATGACATTGAATAATAAGGTGGTCGATGAAACTCTGTTAAGGGTTTCTATGTTGCACAAGAATAACTTATCCAAATCACGGGATTAAGCCCAATTCAGTAATATCTGAAATCAAATCCCATTTATTGCCAGGGTCACGAATACCATCACGAAATAAGGCCTCTGCTTCTATTGGTATGGAAAGTCCTACTGGAATGAGGCCATCTACTCCAACATCTTCTAGAGGTACAAGTCCATCACAGATAATACCATGTAGTTGGACCCGAGAAATTGAGCAATATCATTTATGTCCTTAGTTTGCATATGATCTTAAGAAAGGAAAAAAAAAGTATTAGCCAATTGAAATATGCTCATCATATGAAGTTGTTATATTATATAATAGATATTTATAGTGGCGATTTTCAAATGTGCAAGCAAATGCTGCTTTACATATTCATAAAGTTATGCCCTAGACAGCTTAATGCACTCTCATATATAATGATATGTATTTGATATCGTATTATACTATAATTTTTTAGTGGTTTCAGTAAGTTGGTGTTGAGATTTAACATTGGGGATTCAGTGTTAAACTTATATTTGTAATTTTAAATAAACATACTTTTATTCTTTACAAAGGAAACTTGCGTAAGTTGATTTCTCCAAATCTTGAAAAAAATTGTCATATTAACGATCTCATCAATCTCTCTTTGCATTTCCATTTCAAAAGTGTCCTAAGTTTCTCTATAAATTTCTTAGTTTAACTACTTAAAAATCTAATTTCCTACAGTTACAACTTTGTAGAATTTAGATGTATTCATATTTTTCATAATCCTTAATTTAGAGGTTGAAGGTTGATAATGTGAAAGAAACAAAGAGAAAATGGACTGCCAAGAAAACGATGTTGTTGAGGAAGCATGTGTATTGGATAGTATATGTTCCCCATATTGTCATTCCATTCAACACTACAATGATGTTTTGGGATGAAAAGAGTTTGATTTTCATACTTCCGCATATTAATCCCTTGATTTGTTATGCTTGAAGGTGTATCTAATGTACACAATTTATATATCTAAGTTGTCTTTGAACAAGAGTGAGTTCAAAAGTTTCATCTAACAACTGAAACAAGACTGCACAAGTCTACATTGATCTTCAACTACAAACTTAAGGGGTTTAGTTGTACAACTTGCTTCCAGATAGTCAAAGATAAATATCGCTAAAACCACATTGATAAAGCTTTGAAATGTGAGATTTTGCGGTTGTGTTAGTGTTAACAATATCAATGTATGTTAAATAGTTGTAATTGCATTTCCTGATTTTGTAGAATTGAATTGTATCGTATTTGCATTTTATGCTAAACAGTTGTATTATACTTTCAAAAAAGAAGAAGAAATGTATTGTATTATATGAGAGAATGATATGGTTAAAATGATAATTTGTGTGATTTATTTAATTCAAATACAAAACAACCATACATATTAAGGAAATGTATGGATATTGATGTATTTATTTTCTTTATTTACAATGTCTATACTGACTTTTTTTTTCCGAAAAGAGTCATTATGTGTATGATCGTCCCCAATCTAATTTTAAGACGTCTATATATTTAACACCATTCAACCACGTATTAAAAACCATCACTTTCCCGCGCTACGCCGCATCTAGTCAGAATGATGTTTGGCTCAAGAGTTTCCTCACCAAATGTAGTTGTTACTATCTTTTAACGCATTTAACCAGGCATTTTTATGATGGTCAATTTTTGTTGAATCCTTTTATCTAGTTGTATGTCTGAGTTCCAATCTTCTCCCAAATCTTACAGGAATGTTTACATCCATGTTTATTATTTGTTTCATATGGTCTCCAATGGATGTATTATAATACCCTCCACTATATACAAGAGAGCCTCGATAATACCTGTGAAAGGAAGACTGCGTCAGGACCATAGTAATGGATTTGGTTTGGAGGTTTTCGGGTTAATCCTGAACTATAAATAAAGTCTTTATATGTAGATTGTAGGAATAATTACTTTCTCTGGGTGATTGAGTTTTATGACAATATAATGGTCAGAAGTTTCTACCGGTATATTCCTTTAAATTCTAATATGTCCATGAATCTTATGCTCTTTTGGAATGTTCACACTTATAGGTTGAATGGTGATATTATAAACGGTAATACATGTAAATCATATGTTCTATTTATTGACTACACTGTGAACTCCAACAATTGTGATTTCAACGATAACTTTCAGTACTGTCAATTTTTTATGGAGCATGCTAAATTTAATCATCAGTTAGATTTGAGAACAATCTCTCGGACGGATTTTTGTCACAACAATTCTAATCCTAAACATAAATGCTCTAATGATAAAAATTTAATCATCAGTTAGATTTGAGAACAATCTCTCGGACAGATTTTTTTTCAAGAGGCGACACTCTCTAGCAATATACTATATAACAAAAAACGCTACTTTGCTACCAGGCGAGGGGTAGAAAACCTCTAACATCGTTCGTCAAATCCAACAACACCCGATCGGGCGGAAAATCTAAAACATGAAAACCAAGAGGAAAATCAAAAGCAAAATTGGCCAACGAGTCAGCAACCGTGTTGGCCTCACGGAAGATGTGGCGGAACTGGATCTCCTAATCCCTACGCAGGAAGCCTAACGCCAGGGAGGCGGGGCTGAACAAAGGGTGGCACCGATCCATAGGTTTATTTAGCAACAAAAACGCAATCTGCGAATCAATTTCTAAACAAACCCTCCTGTACCCCTTCTTCCAGGCGAGTCGAAGACCCTCCAAAATTCCCCAAAGCTCGGCGGAGAGGACCGAGCAAAGGCCAATGTTGTGGACGAAACCACCCAACCAAACACCATGAGAGTCACGCATCACACCCGCAGCAGTAGCTCTACCCATACGCACCGCTCCATCCGTGTTCACCTTGATCCAATTAGCCTGAGGCATGCTCCAATTAACCAGGATCTCGACTTTCTCCAACGGCATAGACACCATGTTCTTCTTCTTCGTATCCAATAACTCATTGGCAGCTTTGGAAATGAACATACATTTGTTGTCCGTGTAGGAAATCCCATTAACAACCCAATTATTCATCCACTTCCAGATGTTCCAAATAGCAGTAGCGAAGACACTATTCCAAACCAAGCCATTATTCCTCCACGACTAGGGTTGTACCACGGACGACGCTTCTCTTCAACACTATCAATCGATTCATCCTCGTCTCCTTCTTGTGATATCCTGAAGGCTGAAGTTTTCGTCTGGTTCGTCCTCGTCTGAGCCGTCTCCTTCATCTGATCTGTCTCCTTTGTCTGAGTCTTTCTCCTTCGTCTGGTTCTACAATAATACTAATTTGATTTGGTGCCTTGCAGGTTCCAATTTGATTTGGTGGTCTTCGCCTGGTTCAGTTCGTCTTTCTTCGTCTGGATCTAGAAGGTGACAAGGACAACTCAACTTTCTATACCTGCTATTGCTTTGTTTATTTATTAAATTAAAGGGACATAATTGTTGATATCGATGAGTATTGAATTGATCTGATCTATTGAATAATATACTCTATTAGACTATTATACTATATATGCTAATGCTACTGACATCTCTACAAGTGCACAGTACTAGACTACTAGTGAACTTTTGAAGCTTTGAAATAGTCCACTTTAGTTTACTTTTTTTGTTTATTAATTAAATGAGTAGTGTAGTGCAGGTTGTAGTTTAGTTACCGATTTTTGTCCATGATGAGTAATTCACACATCTACACAGATATACATTAGTATATTGGATTAATTAACAAATGTAAATTAGTATATTTATCAATTTTCAACACTAATGATATTTTGCTGGTTAGTTACTGATTATTTATAACTGTTTTATATCTTTTTATTTCATTAGATGTTGCGTTGCTCTGAGTCTACTAGTAAAGATGTTGTTGATTTGGATGACACTCAGCCTCCTGAAACATTTGTAGAAGAGAATGCAGAGGCTGAAAATGTTATTGATTCACAAGAACAAGGTGGTTCAAGTGACAAAGGCATTAAGAGAAAGCGTGCTAAGAAGGAAAGAAAACCAAGGAAGGTTTTGTTAAACTTATGGGGTTTTAGAAATTCACCAGGTACTACGATTGTTTCATCTACATTTGCTGATTTGTTATGTTTCAATATTTATTTACTTGCTTAGTGTTTTGATTTTTAGCAATCACATGTACTACAACCCAGTCAATTTTATTTTATTTTAAATTAAAAATTCGGTCTAATCCGGTCCTAGACCGGACCGGTTGTATCCGGTCCGGACCGGATGTACAACCCTACCAATTAGACTCAAAGAAATCACCCCACAACAAGGGAGGTTGCAGTTGAGTCCAAATATGCTTAGCCTGCACACAGTCCCTAAGAAGATGGAGTAAAGTTTCGGGCGTACCTGGACAGAACGGGCAATCATCCGAATTGCTGAGATGACGACGAAATCTCTCGGAGTTAGTAAGGACTCCTCCCCGCAGCGCCAGCCAAGCAAAGGTACGGGTCCTCTCCTGAACATTAAGCCTCCAAATTTTCCTAAAAACCCCAGCATCCATCTCCACCATAGTCTCATGCTTCAGTAACATCGAATAAGCCGAAGCCACAGTGTAGTTCCCATCGTTGGACGGACCCCAACTAATAGTATCCGGATTTCCCTCGTCTTCAATGAGAGTCGTCGCAGCAAGGCTGAGCAGAACAGAAGCCGGAAGAAGGTGGTTAATCATATCCCATCTCCATCCCACTCCCCTCTCCCAAAAAACGTTCACTGTAGCACCATACAAATCCGCAGGGATATTGCTCAAAGCAGCTTTATCCAAACTGTAATCCAGCAGCCACGCATCCTTCCAGAACCGAATCATATCCCCGTCTCTAATCTGCCACCTAGTACCGGGAACAATCACAGTCTTCACCACCTTATGAATACTCCTCCACAGAGGCGAAGGGTGATTATGGGTGGAGAGGAAAGGGCGAATATATTTGTGCCGAAGAACTTCACTCCAAAGGCTCTCGGTATTCGAGAGGAAATGCCACGCCAACTTACCGGTGAGAGCTTGATTGAGAGTGGCCATCTTCTTCAAACCAAGACCCCCCAACTTCTTGGGCTTAGCGATCTCGTCCCACTTAATCATATGCATCCTTTTCCTATCTCCCCAACTCCCCCAAACAAAGGATCGAGTGAGCTTATCAATTTTCTTACATGTGGGAGCTGGAAGAATGCACGAACCCATGGTATAAACCGGGAGCGAGTGCAGAACCGAAGTCGCCAAAGTAACTCTTCCCGCCAGGCTAAGGTTCTTGCTTCTCCATCCAGAAAGTCTAGCCATGATCTTCTCCAACAGAGGCTCAAAAGTAAACTTGTCGATCTTCTTATGGAGCAATGGCATTCCCAAATAGCCACCAAGATCCGTAGTAATCGGGAACCCACTCGCACTATGAATCAGCTGCTTGGTATCCTCGCTCACATTAGCCGAAAAGAAAAGCTTGGACTTCAACGGATTGATCTTTTGTCCGGACGACCTGCAAAAGCGTTCCAAACAATTAGCAATGACCTCGATTTGAGAGACCGAGCCCTCCTCCATAATAAGAATGTCATCGGCAAAAAGAATATGAGAGATCGGAGGTCCTCCCCTAGACAGCCTGATGGGCCTCCATTCGCCGTCTTCCACACTCTGGAGAATCATCTGGCTGAGCCGCTCAATACAAAGGACGAACAGGTAAGGCGAAATCGAGTCACCCTGCCTAAGCCCCCTTGAAGGCTTGATTCTTTCCGTCTTCTCTCCATTCCAAAGGATGTTCATTGAAGTCGACGAAGTACACTCGGTAATCCAGTCAATCCAAGTCTCCGAGAACCCCGCATCCACAAGCGAGTCGACAATGAAATCCCACCGAAGGCGATCGTAGGCTTTTTCAAGATCAATCTTAAGCATCATCCAACCCTGAGCTCCCTCTTTGAACCTCATTGAGTGAACCACCTCTTGGGCAAGGACAATATTGTCGGTGATGAGACGGCCCGGAAGGAAACTTCCTTGCATAGGACCAATCAGCTCCGGGAGAATCTGCTGCAACCTGTTAACAAGAGTTTTTGTAATAATTTTATACAAAACATTACAAAGACTAATGGGTCGGAACAAACACACCTTGTCGGGGTTAGCCACCTTAGGAATGAGCGTCACAAGAGTATCATTTAAGCCCACCGGGAGGGTTTTCTCGTGAAAAAACTTCCGAACAGCGGCAATGATGGAAGGGACCACCGTACTCCAACAACGATGGTAGAAGACGGGTTGGAACCCATCGGGACCCGGCGCCTTCAACCCGCCCATATGCTTGACCGCTCTGGAAAATTTCTTCATCCGTAAACTCTCTCTCCAAGCCGTTCCAGACCTCCGGATTAAGAATAGGGAAAAGGCCATGAGGGGCAACAATGGGGAAATGCTCTTGACTCGGGAGGGTGTATAAGTCACTGAAGAAGCTCACCACAAGAGCCTCGAGCCTTTGCTTGTTGACCACGCTATCGCCATTATCATTAATAAGACAAGACACCCGGTTTTTCTTTCTACGGATCACGGTGGACGCGTGGAAAAATTTGGTATTCCGATCTCCCGACTCGAGCCAGTTTTCACGAGACTTTTGAAACCAGAGAATCTCTTCTCGTTCCAAGATAGTGCTCAACTCTTTATTCATATCAGCTTCCTTCTCCAACAGCGCAGTAGTGGGACCCTTCTCAATATCGAGCTGAATACTCTCGAGATTCTTAAGAAGCGAGGCCTTTTGAGTATGTAGATTCCCAAAGACTAACTTGTTCCATATTTGGAGTTTGACTTTAAGGTCGGCCAGGGCTTCGTTAGCAGCACACTCATTCTTCCAGTTATCCTTAATGAAAGGGAGAAAGTCCTGGTGAGTTAACCAGGCCGCCTCAAAGCGGAACGGACGCCTACTCCCATCGATAAAAACTCTCTGCGTAAGTCTGAAAAGAAGCGGGGTATGATCGGACCCGAGTTTAGGCAGGTGTCTCACTGAGGCATTAGGCCAAAGAAGACAGCCCTCCATATTCATAAGGGCACGATCCAGCCTTTTAGAGATCATCGATGTGGGGTCGGAACCCCTAGACCAACTAAAATTCGGACCACTATAGCCCATGTCGATGAGCCCATAGTCGTTGATAACCTCCTGGAACTTCGGGGAATCCGGGTGGAGACGTTGGGATCCTCCACATCTCTTCTCACTTATAAGGATACAATTAAAATCCCCGATCACAAACAGAGGACCCGAAATGAGAGCCAGCTGATCCTCACGCAGTTCACGCCAAAAACGCCCTCGTCTGTGGACTGTGGGAGGTCCATACACGAAGACGAACTGAGCACTATCGCCCTCCTTACAAATACTTGCACTAATGAAATGCTCCTGCGTTCTCTCAATCTTGACAGTAACATTAGCTGAATTCCACAGGAGCCAAACCCCGCCTTTGAATCCCTGCGCCTCAACCCGGAATGAGTCACTGAGCTTGATCCTATCACAAACCTTCTGAGCTCTACTACCCGAGATATAAGTCTCAGTAAGCGCCAAAACATCAATCTTGTGACATCTGAGCATGTAATTCACAGTTCTGCAGAACTCCGACTTACCCGCACCTCTACAATTCCAGCTAATACACTTCATCCGGATACAAATGGGGGAGAAAGGGGGAAAGGACTCAGGAACTAGTGTCCACATCCCCAGAGACGTTCTCTGCCATGTCTTCTTCATTCCCTAGCTCGGGATTTTTGGAAGCCGCTGAAACCCTATTCTCCTCAGAATTAATTTCCGCTTCGCTCCTGTTCATTTCTTCTGAATTTTGGCCAGCCACATTGGAGAAGGGCCCGAGTTTGAAACTTGGATCCAAGGCTTGGGCTGCCAGATCTTCAAGAGATTTACCCCTTTGCAGAATCGTCACTTGGGCCTGCTCATACACAGCCCTGGGCCTTTTAATTGGGCCATTCCCAGAAACTTCAGCGATGATCAATGGAGCGTGAGGCCCAGAAACCGGGTTTTGGCCCTTCCCCGCTTTTTTCC
Source organism: Oxyria digyna (assembly GCA_029168935.1). Lineage (NCBI taxonomy): Eukaryota > Viridiplantae > Streptophyta > Magnoliopsida > Caryophyllales > Polygonaceae > Oxyria > Oxyria digyna. The sequence continues at coordinate 6,900,005 of JAPVLV010000010.1, read as the reverse complement.
TGTTTCTTCTTTTCCTCTGCATCTTCTTGGATCTTTCCCCAAGCCTATTCATAGCTTTAGCCGACCCATTCCCTGACACACCCTCCGACGCAATCATCTTGCCTTTATCCCTTCTTTCCAAATCTGACACCTTCATAATTTCTTCGTCTTTAATGTCGTTTTGCTCCGCCGAAAAGACTTTAATCTGATAAACCTCTTTTGCCTTTTGAGCCGTTTGGTTGACAAGAGCAGTTTCCAACTTCCTAGGCGACCCTACGACTTCGGACTGACTCGATCTCGAGGCAATTTTTGACGGACCCGGATCAAGCTTCCCACTGCGATGATGGAAGCCCTGATCGGCCCGTTACGCAGGTCGTCCCTTCCGACGGGGGAGCATCCATCCTCCAAATGTCTCGTCACCTTCCGGAAGTTGCCCCACCTTACCAACCGCCTGAGCAGTAGCCAAGCCATATTTCTTCAGTTTATCTTCTTCTTCTTTTTTCTTAGCAATATTCTGAGGGTGGAGTTTACAGGCAGGTTGGAAATGTCCGTAATGTCCACAGAAGAAGCAAATAGCATGAAGACCTTCATACTCTAACAAATACCTTGTGCCATTAATGAACATTGAACCTTTCATAGGTTTGGAGATGTCAACTTCCACACATATTCTGGAAAATCTGCCCCGATCCACATACAAAGTTCTCTTGTCCACTTTGATAGGACTCCCAATTCTGGCCTCAATTTGAAGAAGGACTCCTTCCTCGTACAGGACGACAAGGAGATTGTTGATGCGCACCCACGCCGGAGTAGTCGCAATAACATCCGTTAACGGATCGAAAGTCGGGGACCAAGGTTTTATAACCAAATAATGTCCAAAAACAGTCCGTCGGTGAGCACCGCCATGTAATCCTCTTCCATATCGAACTTAATCATGTAGTATCCTTTCGGCAAGTCCAGCAGTCGAAATTTACCTTTGGGTTTCCATAGTTCTCTAACCTTTCTCTCCATAATGTCATACTGCACCACAGTCCCGAGAGTTTTGATAATCAGGGATGATCTCCAGATGGAAGCCAGGACCTCCATTACCTCTGTGTCAATAGTGACAACAGGGTCGCCACTCTCACCCCCCGGAAACTCGATCTTTATCTTCCCTTCGAGAAACACCTCAGGCAGCATCATTCTTTCTTCCTCCTGGTTAGAGTTCTTCCCTGAGCTTTTGGATCCCCCTCCTTTTATTTCACTAGCCTGAACCATACCTTTACTACAACACATATCCCTCCAGGACATTTTCCTTTCCGGTTGAGCCTTATCCTTCCCTGTTTCCATCTTGTTCTGAGCGGTTTCTTCCATGGTCGCTTCCGCCTCCTCATTATTATTTTCCGCACCTTCCGGGGGCAGCCTTGGTGGTTGGTCAAGATTGACCTCCTCCGTATCCATGGAAGAGACTTGGGTCTTTGGAACGAACTTCGGAGAAGCATTTTGATTCATGGAGGCCATGGCCTCAAGCAAAGCAGAAAACCTTCAGCAAGAAAAGAAACCACGCGCCAGCGCGTTCTATTTTACGGAGATTATCTGTTGCGGATACGGTTGGGTTTTTTTTTGTTTACATTAGTCTTGACAACATAAAACCCACTCATCAACTTCACTATTTTATTCCAAGTATCACCTTGCACAACGATCATACTAGAGTTATGTCTAAGAGCATTTGCATTGGTGTTTTCCAAATAACATACAATTTATTTTAAAGGTAAACAAAATTAAAGTGTCAGTCATTTTGTTTGAATCAATGCATGAGTAACAACTCTTTGTTACTCCCTCTTACCCAAATCAACTCACTCTTCCAATTACATGTTAACACATGGCCCAATAACAAAATTCTCTTACTTTTCTATTAGTTTAATTCTTATAACACTCATAATACATAAAATTTTATTATAATTATTTTTCAAATATTTTTAATTTATTTTTATCTATATATTGACATCCATATCAACTATGTAATATATTATCTAAATTTATACAAAAAGTAAAAGGAAAATGTATGTTCCCTGATATAAATAACATGATTGTGGATGAAAATTTATTTAATATTAAAATAATATTTTATGTCACTCAACATGAGTAACATGGATAAAGATGTTCTAATAGTCATAATAACAAGTTAGGTTTTAATGACGTAAGGGCAACAAGTTTCAATAATACAAAACGGATAGTCCATAAAAACAAAACACATAGTATCAAAGGTCAGTTACGCGTGTCATTTTTACAAACATTTTCCTCTCTAAAATACAATTCCATGAATTATCTTTCCAACAATATGTTAATCTCCTTGAAATTAGATACCATAACAACATTTCTTATTTACTTCGAAACTCTAATAGATTTAAATTAAATAAAAAATTGTCATTACTCATAATAAGGTTATATGAATATAGCTTATTGGTATTGTAGAGGGGTTTAATAGACCCCACTTTTGGACTGAAATTTCATATATCAGAAAAAACCATTCACTAGATCTTATTTGCTTAGCTGAGACTAAATATAATGAACTACCAAGTAATCAATTTCTTGCTAATATTGTATTCAAAAAAGTTATTATCTCTCCCGCAGGTGGTACTAAAGGAGGTCTTTGACTATTATGTACAAATTTCACTAAAGCTAACTACTTAAGCTTAGTGTATAATAATAATAATACAATTGTCATTGCTTATGATGAACCTTCTATTAAATTCCTAATGATATTTATTTACGCCCCAAGCAGAGAAAATAAAAAACAAGAATACTGGAATTTTATCTCATAAATCATTAATTCACATACAAAACATGTTTTAATTATGGGTGACTTTAACCACATTTTAACACCACAAGATAAGATAGGTGGTATCTCTGACAGTGCCTCTAGACTAGCAAGATTAAATACACTTGTTTCTATGCATGGTTTGGTTGATCTCGATATCCAAGGAATACCATATACTTGGAAGAGGAATAATAGTAACACGAACGAAAGTATCTTAGAAAGACTTGATAGAGCATTAATTCAACCAAGTATCATTAATTACTTCAATCATATTACTTTACAACACCTTCCTTTTACGACATCATATCATTGTTGTATTACATTACAACTCGGTGAGAAAATATATACCAAAAATTATCCATTCAGATTTGAAAATAGTTGGGCTAATAACAGCAGTTACAAAAACTTAGTAGAAAGATTTGGTCCTATCATTACAATGGCTCTCATAGTTTCAAACTTTTTATGAAACAGAAACAATTAAAAATAGATACGAAAAAATGGCTTAAAACACATGATAATAATATCTTCCAACAATTAAAAACAACGGAATAAAGATTAAAGAAAATAGAAAATGAGTGTTTTCAAAATAGGAATGTAATTATGATGGAACATTATAATAGATTAACAACAAAATATAATAAACTCTTAGATCTTCAACATTCGTATTGGAAACAACAAGCTAAAATTAAACATTATAAAGATTCGGATAAAAATACTAAATGTTTTTAGACTACTGCCAAAATAAAAACTTTTAAACAAAAAATATTTTGTTATGAATCATTACAAGGTATAAAATATTATAAACAAGAAGAAATGAAAAATCAATTAACTAAAGATTTACAAACAAGATATCAACCCTTACATACAATAGAATTAAGGGATCGTGATTCCAAAATCATTCTGAAACTCATAACAGAAAATGATAATGTGGAATTACTTAAACCACCTACATATTCAGAAATTAAAAAAGTAGTATTTCAACTTCCACATAATAAAACTCCGGGTTCGGATGACTATAATGCATAATTTTACCAATCCTTTTGGAAAAGTGTGGGACCATCAGTTATTAGTTCAGTTAAACCAGTTTTCCATTCAGGTATTATTTTATCAGATTGTGCCCAATTTTTATTGCGCTTATTCCAAAAGTAGACAATCCAAGCACGATTAATCATTTTAGACCCATCAGCCTTTGTACAACTCTTTATAAAATAATAACAAAAATATCGTTTACAAAATTTACTACCTAAACTAATACATCCCTGCCAAGGTGCTTTTGTTCAAAACAGATCGATTTTTGATAATATTCTCATTGCCCATGAAGTTTTCCATTCATTTCATTCTCGTAAAAAAGGTAAAAGATGATGGATGACCTTAAAATTAGATATGGAAAAGGCATATGATAAAATACAATGACCTTTTATAATCAAGGTTTTAGAATCTTTTGGTTTTGATAATTAATGTATTTCATTAGTTATGACATGTATTAAATCTGCATCTTTTTCAGTATTAATCAGTAATGAACATGGAACTACTTTTAAACCAAAATGTGGATTACGACAAGGTGACCCCATAGCCATAGCCCCTTTTATATTTATACTAGCAATAGAGTATTTAGCTAGAACTCTGCAGAAAGAAACAGAAAGAAACAGAAAAAACAAACCGTAAAGTAGGAATACAACTTACTAGGAATGGAATGCGAATCTCATTTCTATGTTTTGCAGATGATACTATTATTCTTGCTAATGCAAATATGAAAAATATGATATATATTAAAAATCTATTAGAAAAATTTACAAATTTATCTGGCCTAGCAATTAATTATAATAAAAGTTCTTTTCAAACATCAACAAATATTTCAAATAACCAGAAACAAGCATTAGCATCTATTATGAATTTCCAACCTATTAACGCTATGGATAAATATTTAGGAATTCCAATTGTTAGAGGTAGAGTAAAAAATGACACTTTTCAATATGCTATTCAGAGTATGGAAAATCAATTATCAAAATGGAAAGCCAACACGATTTCCCAAGTTGGCATGACTATTTTAATACAATCTAATATCCAATCCAAAACCAATCATTTAATGCAATGTTTTTATCTTCCGAAAGGAATTTGTAATGAAATGGATAAAATCAATAAAAATTTCTTCTGGAACAATTCAAACCAAGGATTCCGACTATTGCAAATTGGAATAACATATGTCGTCCCAAAGATCATGGTGGATTGGGTCTCCAAAAAACGGAAAACCTAAATAAAGCATTACAACAGAAACTCCTTTGGAAAATTGCAACAGAGAAGAGTACTATATGGGCCATACTTATAAGGCAAAAATATTTAAAGGAAAAAACAATATTTGATTATAAGAAAAAAGCTAAACAATCCTCACAATTTTCTAGATTACTCCTTAAGAAATGATTTTCAAAAAGGAATAGAATGGAATTTAGGGAATGGTAAATAAATCAAATTTTGGACTGACAAATGGATTAATGGCACGAATATAGCACATTTTATGGATATTAATAATGGAAATAAAAATGAAACTGTCTAACTGGATATGGAAATTTGATTTATTTACCATCAAATAATGTAGAACTATATAACTGGATATGGAAACTTAATATTCCACCTAAGCTACAAAACTTCTTATGGAAAGTCATATCGGATAATCTCCCCACTACAGAAAGATTAAATAGATATTATAATAGAGTTCCTCCGTATTGTCCACTTTGTAATCACCCAGTTGAAACGAGAGATCACCTATTCTTTGAATGTACGTATACTAGAGCACAAATAGAAAAATATGAAAGAATTACAGGATTCAAATTTGATATTAACATGCAGAATACTTTTGAAATGACTCTCACAAATATTATTCAAATATATAAGAATGATAAAAATAAAATAGAAAATCTTATTTTCTTATGGTATCAAATATGACTACATAGAAATGCAACTATTTTTAGAAATGAAGTAATTCATAAAGAAGGTTTAGCCCATATAGCTTATACTTACTTTAAGCAATGGGATAATGCATGCACAATTTCGAAAGGGCCCAAATAAAAAACACATAGAAATAAAAATAAAAAATTTAATAAACAATGGATTACTCCTCCCACGGATTGGATAAAAATAAACTTTGACGGATCTTACAAGGAGAATACATATCCTATTGCAGCATGTATTGCAAGAGATAGTAAAGGACGTGTTATAGATATATACAGTAAACATTGTCACTCTAATTCAACACTACATACAGAAGCTTTAGCGTTTCTTATGGCAACAAAATTAGCTATATATAAAATTAAAAGAAGGGAATATTATCTTTGAAGGTGATAATTTAACTGTTATTAATTCAGCAAACTGTACTTGGAAAATACCCTGGGAAATTGAAAACATTATTAATGATGCACTTACAAATCTACATTATCTTAATAAATTTAGCATTATTCATTGTTTTTGCGAGGCTAATAGGGTAGCTGATTTTCTTGTTTGTCCTTATATAAATTCTCATTTTATTAAAGCAATTCTGAATTGCAATCCTGATTCTAGCTTGTCTATAGATTATCTCAATGGTATTAGGCCACATCTTTTGGCTTCTTCCTTTTATCCGTTATATCGACCATTTTTTAGGATCATCGCTGATGATGGTCATGGGTGGTCATCCTTTAATGGATGAAACCTCGTTTCTTGCCTGTTGACAAAAAAAAAGATTAGATTTAGATTAGATTAGATTAATCTAGAATTATATTTTTAACACCACTTTTATCTTCAGGTTATTTTATTAACTATTTAAAGTTCGGTTTATTTTTATTACTCCCATGTAAAGTATAGGTTATTTAAAATAATTTTCCATCTTTCAATTACGAAGTATAAGTTTATTATCGTCTTCACAAAAATCACAATAATTAGAAAAGATTTATCTAGGGATGGGCATCTCATCCAGACCGTAAAATTTTGTAACCTTGGATCGTGGACCGGACAGGACCGTTTACGGTCGGGTCTACGGTCCAGACCATAAATTTAAAAACTAGTCTAAAAATTTTAAAACAAATATTTGGTTACGGACCGGACCGGATTGGAAATTAAACCACAAAATTGACAAATAATTGAAAATAAACTCTTCTTTACTTACTTCAAATAAAATTTATCTATAAAACGTAGATACATAATAATAAGTAAAAAAATTAACAATTTAACTTAATATTTATTCGCAAACATGCATATATATTTTTTAAAATGAAAATTAAGGTTCGAACCAGACCAGATCGTAAAATTTATAGACCATACCATACCATGGACCGTAATTTAGTAAATTTCCGGACCATAAACCGAATCATAAGAGTCCGGGTCTTGGACCGGTTATGGTCCGGTCCTCGTTTGCACATCCCTAGATTCAGCTGAAAAAAGAAATGACGGGAAAGTGGCGGGAATCGAGATAATGGATGCTTTTGAGGGTTATCCAACTTCTCGCCCATTGAAGTGTGTGTTCGAAGTTCCAACCCGCCATTGACGACTTGCTTTACTTCTCCAAGTACTCTTCTGAGTTTCAATTCAAAAATGTATTTTGATTTCAGTTCAAGATGAGCAGAGAAGCCCTAAAATGGAGCCTTGGGAGGCACTAGACTTAGACGATTCCGATCTACCCTCAATTTTGCGCCCTTGTAAGCGCCATCTCTCTCAACAATCCCAAATTTCCCTCTCAAACCCTAATTTCTCATCCCAAAACTGTGATCCCCTTCCACCCGCCGACAATCGTCCGCCACCTTCTCGCTGCCTTATCCCTGGCCCTGCCGGAGCTTTGCAAGCCGTCATGGATCGATTAGGCCGTACAAATCAAGATTTTTCCGATGCCAACATTTCCACGCAGGATTACATTAAGATGGCCGAGGAAGACGACGCTGAAGAATTTACAACTGATAGCTGGCTTTCGGCTATGGACTTTCTCACTCGACAGGGTAATTGATTAATGATTGGAATTTGTTCTTTGTTTCGATTTGGGTTAGGGCTTCTTCCTACTCTTTCAGTATGTGTTGAATTAAATTTTGGGTAGGAATTTGTTTTCAGGTGGGAGGAGATCGACCAGCTTGAATGATATCAAGAATTGCGTGGGTACTGAGAAGATTGACATGGTATTTGCTGCTGGCGCTTTGGCAATTGATTGGTTGAAATTTGACATGGTATTCAAAGTTTGTTTGATACTGTTTGGTGTATTCTGTAGGTTGTTGCCTTGATTAAATGCTGCACTCCAAATGGTTTGGGTGACATGATGGTTGTTCTAAAGGTGATTAGCTTTCCATCAACTACTGCTAGTATTCCTAATACTGAGTCTGTATTGATCTCTTTGATCTTGAATTTTAGGACCCAACTGGTACAATTAATGCTAGTATACACCGCAAAGTCCTAACTGAAGGAGATAACGGGAAGCAAATCGTTGTTGGCTCAGTTTTAATACTTCAGCAGGTTTGATGTTTTCCTTTAGATGTTTGAATGGGGATGCGTGATCTGAGCAGTGTAGTATTATTCTATGATAGGAATGTTTTTCTTATTTACCTCGGTCTCACAGGGAGAAAAAAATGAAACCACTGCTATTTTAGCATCTTCTGACATGTTTCTTCTGTATTTTATTGAGATAGAAACTCCATTAATGACTCTCTCAAATGATTTTATGATTGTTGTGTTGTCTAGTTTGGTTGATCTGTGAACCTCAATATAAAGTATGATGTTCGTCTTCTAAATATTTAAGTCATATGCTTGTAAATCCGAATGAAAATCAATTCCATTGTTTGCAGAATTTAACTGTAAAAGACATGATTTTTGCAGGTTTCAATCTTTAGCTCTTTGCATAAGTCGTGTTATCTCAACATTTCACTCAGCAATGTGGTAGAGGTAAGATGCTTTCCTGTTGCTCTAAGTTCCTTGCAACAACATAAGCCTGTGATAGATGAAGTCACTTGAAAGGGTGTAGATTAATCCTCCATAGATTCTTACATTGTTGAAAGTTGAGATAAAAACATGTGATTGATAGAAAATGTATCATAAGTTTTACTTGCTTGTCGTGAAGCTGAGAATTGGAAAAGTGTGATGGAAATTGTTTTTTACAAATCATAGGAAAGTGGTTATTTTCTTTCATATATGTGGATTCCTCATTTTTCTATCTAATTGCTCAAAACGTAACAGGGGTAAGAGAGATATTATGAATCACATGACTGTTGAATCAAATTCTTTCCTGGGAATTCTTCTACCCCGATACAAGAGCTCCAATAACACCATCAATTTAAATACAAGATTTTAATCACAAGAATATTCAGTGTTGTAATAACATGTGACCATCAATTATCTTTGACAAATGAGTGGATCAGTGTTTGCATTCTTGTAGTTGACTTGTGAAATTCGAATGCAGATTGTCCCTAAAGATGCTGTAAGGGAGATCTACTCTGAATACACAGCTGAATATGATGCCTCAGGTGTGTGATGATCCATTTTCCTGATGAACATATTCATATAATTATTGATGGTCATGAATCTTTTCAGTTTTTGACAAATTTTATAGTTTTGTGAATGCTGTACATAGTCTCATTAATACCAATTGCTGACATTTGATAGAGTGCAACAAGAATCTAAAGATACCGGAGCAAGTTTTATCAGGATCTGGAAGAACTGCAAAAGCCAGTCAGCTGAACATTAATCATGTCAGAGAAGAGAATTTGGCATCAGGAAATCAAATCATTGATGACCAAAATAGCAACATATATGCTTCTTTACAACACCGCCTTACGAGAGATCGTGCAGTAAGTAATATCATGAAAAAGCCTATTGAAATAGATTTAGTATCTTTGAATCAAGATGGCGGTACAGAGAAAGTGGCAAGTATATCTGGCAACACTCAAACTGATACAGATCTCAGAGACGAAATTATTGCTGAGAATCTTGGTGATGAACACCTGTTTGAGAATTTAGTTGAAGATTTAGGCAATGAAAAGAGTGTTGAAACTCAGCAAGTGAAGCAGAATTCAGCTGGAGTTGAGAGATTAGACGGGCATGCTGGAACAACTCCATCTAAAGCTTCATTCCAGCAGTGGACAGACGATCAACTTGATATACTCGACATGGATGACTGATCTGCCATTTTTCCTTCTCAAACATATGCATTTCTTTTCTTTTCGTTTCCTTAGAATGATAGATCTTAGATGTAAATTTACTGAACAGGAACATACTTTTACGGTTTTATCACAAGGTAAAACTTCTAGGGTTTTCACTTTTCAGTGCTTCTGATTTTTCATAATTTGTCGGGAAAGTCACCAACTCAGCAACTCGAACTATGATAACAACTATGCAAATGCTTATGCTTGTGGGAATTTGTTTTATAAGATATATCTTTATTCAACTCGAACCAGAGATAAGAGGCTTTTACATTCAACTATCCATTATTTTAGAGTTTTTTCACATAACCACCTGTTATCTAGAAATTTATAGATAATCACTTATGTATAGTTAGCCATCCATTTTGTTTATCTTAAAGAGTAAAATAGAGTAAATTTCATGGAAATGATTCAGGTGAATGAATTATTATTGTACGAATGAAAAATTCACGTGCACAATCTTTTGTTTTCACATGCACATTCTTTTACATTCACATGCACACTCGCATATGTTTGCATGTCTTTGATAATATATGAAAAATACGTGCATCTGAATTGGATGTATAAGTTGAGAAGATTGAGAATTGGATGTAGATTTTAGAAAAAAAGAGAAGATCCAAAAGCTATGTTTGGTTCCACCATTTTTACTGGTGTACGAAAGATCTACTTTAAAAGATAAATAATTATTTGATAACATACTTTTTCTCTACAACCAAAAATATCTTTATAAAAAAAAAGATCGGAATGGATCCGAATAATTATCAACATACGAACATATATTCTTCCACATTAAAGTACACGTACCTACGAGCTAGACATGGCAAACGGGTCGAACGGGTCGGGTTTGGGTCAATTGAGTTGACAATATTTTCGGGTTGAACGGGTTTGGGTTGGGTCGACCCAACGGGTTTCAAATTTTCTTTTTTTTAATAAAGAATATAAACTTTTAAAAAATATTTTAATAATTATATATTATTATTATATTGTTATTTAATAAAATATATTGGTAATTTTAAATTAAAATAAAATAAAATATATGAAAAGAGGGTCCTCCATGAGTTTCGAGAAGTTTGGGTCGGTTCGGATTTGACCAAGCTAGTTCGGGTCGAAAACGGTTTGACCAAACGGGTTCACAAACTTTTCGGATCGGGTCGGGCTGAGTGTTTTTTGGGTCAGATCGACCCAACGAGTTGAGTCAGCTTTTGACAGGTCTACTACACGCACATGTATTTTTTTATGCATTTAATTGCAAATTTAGTTTTTAAGAGTGCATGTACTTGAGCCTATATGTACATGTTGAATAGACCTAGGCAAATAAGGGTTGGCCCGCCCGGCCCACCAACTTTGCGGGCTTAGACACTAGATAAAGCCTTTTCAGGCCGATAGGCGCGGCCCTTAAGGGTACGAGGTTCGGGTATGGTATGGACCTCAAGCCCTGAAGGGCCGGTAGACCCGGCCCGTATTATATATAATTAAACAAAAATTAATTAAAAATCATATATACCAAAAGTCTAACTGAAAAAATAAAAATTTAGTACAAGCTTCATTTGAGTCTAACTTAATTGAATCACTTTCCATACAGTAATTTAGACAAGTTTATTGCATTGTTTTTAAGAATTTTTAATTAGTTTTTTCTTTAAATTGCATTTAAAAACCGGACCGGACCGGGTCGGATGGAGGGCCGGACCCATAAAAATGGGCTGAAAAAACGACCTCAGCCCGACCCATAAAAATGGGCTGAAAAAGCGACCTCGGCCCGGGACCGCATTTGGCCAGGTCTAATGTTCAATAAGGATTCCCTTGTAGTTGTCGAGAATTCATTTCCCATATTGAATGTTGTTTTCCACATCAACTTTTGGAGGATAAAGTATAACATAATGTCTCGAATGCTGTTTTCCAATTTCAATAGTTCCCAGTTCCCACACATCTATACCAACAAGGCAGTAAACCAAATCCAATTCAAGAGTACAATTTTGCTATTTATACAAATACAAAACGGCTTCCACAATACAACACAATCTGTTTTTCAATTTTACAAAATAAATAGTCATGTTTTTATCTCAACTTATAAGCAGAACTCACCTCACCTCGAGGAACCGGAAAAATCCTTTGGAAAGGGAACGACTTCATGGAATTCTAACGAGCGAGATATCCCTCAGACGTGAATCAAAGACCAACCCAATATGATCGCCCGTTACTGTTATGGAGTGGTGATACTGTTGGAGATGTTACACACCACTCGTACCAAACCTGCATAGAGGATGGTATCAAAAGATTTAATATTCCATTTGGATTATTCGCTAGCTTGCGATAACAAATACTACCTCTATTTAAAAATAATTGTCATTGTAGTGTTTTTCACACATTAACAAAATGATTGAATGTGTATTGAGAGGTCCCAATTGAAATGCAATAAAATAGAAGCAAAAAACAATTAAAATTAGCAAACCAAGTAGTAAAAGGAGAATTTACCTTGGTAGAGCTACAACATCTCCACATGTTGAATTCTAAAGGTTGACCACGGCGCACACAAACTGGTGTCCTCAGAGGGAAAAATATGGGAAACCTGTAGTGGCAGAAAACGACATTCAGATTAGCACGCCTGCAGACTTTCTATTCTCGAAGTCCAATTCTAAAGACAAAAATAGTAACATTACCAACTAAACATATTAGGTGTTGCAGTTGTTGGCTCCATTCCGAGATGGACATCCTTGTAAAGTACAGAGTCAAAGTAGCCAGCAAATCCTGAGAAAGAGGAATGGATGATTTGAATACAAAACACTAAATTGCAACAATAGTCTTGTAATTGATATAATTTTTTTATCAGTTTACCCAAATAAAACAGATGCAACTTCAAAAATGTAACTCCAATAATGTTTGAGATTCCTGTCAACTTATACATGCAATCATGCAAATCAAAGTTCCTTGACCACACATGGACACTTGTGAAACCAAACCAGGTCACAATTATGATCATACAGATACATAATATAAAAATAGCAGTAGGCACATTACATGTATAAGGCTTTTTTCACGTCTTAAGAAGTTTGTACATGCTTCTCTTTCTGGACAGTATATTGATGTTAGGCATGACAGAAACCTTAAAAATACAATCAGTTTAATATGAACAATGAAAGTGGTTCATACTGCTCGACTCCAGTGTCCAAGACAGTTCAAAAGTTCAAAAGACAAATCTTTTTTTATGCTAATATTTATTTTCTTGAATATGATTCAGAAAAACATTAAAACAACAATTACTTAAGAATAGTACGGTGATCATGTGGCCTACACATATATGATTAAATACTGAGCAATGCTTGAAAATGTGAATTATTTTTAGTGAAAGAAAATTACAAAATTATTAAGGACCATCATAATCAACAAGGCTTCAAAAGGACATACCATGCACCAATACTGAACCTGTGTCATCGGGAATCTCATATTTTAACTTTGTATACCGCTCGTTGTTTATTGGCAATGAGTAGTCTGGGTGGGAAAATGTGAATACCTACCACGACAAATATGACAATCAGAACAAAGTAAAGAAGTTCAAAAGACATGGAACATCTCGCCATAAAATGAAAAGACCTGTATATATAAAAAGTTTTGAACTAAAGACATGTGATAAAACGATTTAGACTAGATGAAGGGACCCGTTCGGACTTGGACTTCAAAGGTTTGAAATTTACAAAAAGCAGAAATCATCAAATTCACATCTGTAAGATATGAATGAAACTATTGTAAGAGTGCTACGACTGAAATCCTTACAGCCTTAAAGAGTTACAGGAGGTCTATAAATTTGTAATGGTATTAAGAAACTTGTTTAGTATGCTTGTGTAAAGCTCAGATTTTAATTTGTTTGAGCTGCAAGGAAGGGGAAAATGGGCACAAATAATATGAATGCATTCTACGGAAATTTGTTTGTGGTCTGCACAGTTTGTCTAAAAAGTTAAAACAAGATCAGAAGAAGTAAAACTGCAAATAAGAGAGCTTACGGGTTGACAAGGAGCAAGACGGGCTATATTGTGAAACTTGACAACATACGGAGTTTCAAAGTGTACAAGGTCTTTATGTGCTTTAACCTATAAGAGAAAGACATGCAACTCAAGGTCAGTCAGTAAGAATATCGACCGAAAAATGCAAAAATGAAAAGGACTTACATCATTGTATAGCTTTGATGCCGTAATTGGTTGTAGAAAGCTTGTGTACCTGAAATCAAGGTCAAAGGTAACAAAATTATTGATCCGACTTCAGCTGGCAAAATGTACCAAGACATAGTAACTATCAATAAATAGTATTAGAGCTTAGCATGAGCTACAAGATAAGACTATAATTGGATAGAATGATGGACATAGACCAAACAATTAGGAATCGAGATAGAATACCTATATTCAAGTTGAAGTAAAGGTAATGTGGACAGAAAAGTTGTTCTGTGACTAACTAAATAACAAGTAGACCCAATCCTGTGCTTAAGGGTCTGTTTGGATTCCCCAATAAAGCATTAAACTTGCATTAAATAAGAATAATGATATTTAATGCATATATATACATTTAATTAGGAACCCAAACAGACCCTAAAACTTTCTACTATAATTGGTGTTTTCAAGTGAAAAGCATTCTGGAATTTTTCTGTAGCAAGTATTGGGATTTTGGACGGCTTTCTTTTATATTATTTGCTCAAATCAGAATCCCGAAAGACAAAGTGGGTAAAGGCTACTTATAAACTACAGTCTACTCTACGCAGAATAGATATACGTATCACCAGAAAAAGATTATAAATTGCCCAAATCTATTCATGATGAGGCTGAATATTATTTGCAGCAGCTAACTGGAACAGAAATCTGCTATTTGACTAAAAGGAATCAATTTGTCAACTTGTTCACATTAAGCATCCACACAATAAATAATAAATAACCCAACAGGAGGGTAAACCACAAGCATGACAAAGCTAGTGACATACGATGACGGAATTGAGATCCCATCAGATTTTAGAAACCGCTGTGCACCATCGAGGCATTCAGGAGACAGCTCATTGTCACCAAAAGAACCAAGCAACTCACTGACCTACAACATAAATGAGTTACAGTGAAGGATACATCTAGAAATGGCTCAGACAAATATGTATATATACTACACTCCAACCATACCAAAATGTCTGCTTTCTCAGGAGCATCCCAACAACGCATGTCACTTGAAACAATGGTCACCACATCCTCCCATCCTTCTAGTTTAACCAAGCTCTGGAAGAAATTTATTTTTTAAGTACCAAGTCTATGTTAGAGACCAGCAACATTTCGTCATACAAAATTCAAAGGTGTAAATTGTGCAATGTAAACAAATGAAATAACATGAGATGTTGGCATGCACATACAGATATGTGTGGGCTCAACAATTCACATTTACATACAGATATGTCGATAGACATAATGTATACATCTATTTTCTTCATTACAATTGTATTATCATGAAACTAACAACAGCAAACAAATTGCATATTGGAACTTGAACTAATACTAGTTTTTTAAGATAAATTAAAATCTGTTGGAACCAGCATAAATATTCTTACCATGACATTTCTAGTTCTGCCCAATGATGATTAACATTCATTCATTTCCTTGTAACCAAAACATGACATTTTAGTCCTGGGGAATGATGATTAGCTTTTTCACTTACATGAAGGGTGATGACTGCATTCGGATTTTTCTCCACAGCATAAATTTTCAACTTTCTCCCGGTTTCCTCTGCTGCCTACAAACCATAGAGGAAGTAAGAAAATGCAGAACTGTACAACAGAAATAAGTAAGCAAAAGAGTCCTTGACATTTAGTCAAGTAAAGAATAGGAAAAGGCTGAGGGAATTTCTTCCTATAAGGAGAGAAGAAAGCACATAACTTGACACATAAATCAGCAATCTATTTTCATTAACATAGCTGAACCAGGTGTGGTAACTGGTAACCTGTCTCAATACGCTGTGACTACAAAAATGTCCTGTGCAACCACTTCTTTGTGAGAAGGCGCACAAAGTGAAACTAATTTATCTGTTTACTACAGCTATTTAAGTATTACAAAATGGAACTTTTCTGATGTACTCATATTGCGGACAAATATATAAAGAAATCTATGCAGAAAACTAGGTCTGAAATCTGTGTCAAACTCAAGTCAAGGGTTTCAAGAAAAACACAACCTAACAAGTTTGTGGCTCCATAGCACACATACAAACATCATATGTGATATATTTATGTAATGACCCAAATTAAGCCCTCATAATCAGTGGAAATTAGAGATCAAAAGGTGAATGAATGAACATCTATTGCAAGAGATGCTGGCAAGACATTATGCTAGGAAGAAAAAAAACTGTCACGGGCTAACGACTATAAGCTAATCTTTGCATGGTTTAGATTTAAACCTGTAAAGCTGCCCTCACAAGAGGTCCACGTCCGGCTCCGACAACCATGAGTACCTATCAGCAATTAGCAATGTTATAAAAAGTTTCACTTCAAAATAGGATCTCAGCTAATATAAAATCTGATATTACGGTGGTGTATGAACTTACAGTAGAAACATTTGATGCTTCTTCATCAGGCACTCTATCAATCAAGGCCTTACATATTGCCTTCTGATACTGCCAATAGACCATAGCTCATCAGAAGAAACATAAAAAAATAACAAAGTAGAAAACAAGCATGAATAGCATTAGCAACATATAGTACACCTGAATGTATTTCGTCGTATCTTTCTCAAAAGTTTCATAAGTTTGGGCTTCCAGGTTATCCATAAGGGGCTACAGTTAGAAAACATGGATAACATGGATAAAACAGACAAAGAATATGGCAGAAATCGGAAATTTCAAAGAAAAAACACAACTTAACAGCATGAGCCAAAACTCACTTGCAAGGGAGACTGTAAAAAATCCCTGTAACCAATCTGCAAATTGTACACCAGGAACATTTTCAAGAGAAACTCGTAAAAGAGAGAAGAAAGAAAAGGGAAATTTTGGTGTCAGGGAAAGAGGAGACGGTGGAGGTACCTACCTCATAGCGTTCCTGATCAGGAAGGGGGTCCATCTTTTGGTAAAGGTAACCAATATAATCCAGATATGTTCTTAGGAGATGCTTTTTGCTATCTGGAGAATTGAATGAGGTTAATAAACAGTAATATTCTAAAACATAATACAGAAAGGAACGGTTGTATCATAGTCGTTAAGAGTAAAACAACACAAAGCTTCTAGTTTCTTTTTTCTTTTGATTACGCTTCTAATAAGTTAAAGATGACGCTAAAGTTCAATTCAAGGCAGTAAAACAGAGCATGAACTACATCATTTATCTGCATTCAGCAGAACATGACAAATTTACTATCACTACTGAAAAGCGTATGAACACTTTGGAGAAACTTACTCTTAACATCCTTATCTGTGTGTTTAGCAGGACTCTCAACTTTTCCTCCTTGAGTTGACTGTCCTACAACAACAATCTGAAAAGGGGAAAAATCATATTACCATTAAGATTCAAAATGAGGAGAATTCTTGTTGTGAATCGCAAGTTAAATTTTCTTGAAACCAATTATTTCCATTTTTTCTAGTAGTATAGCAATTATAGACTAATGTGGATTTTTCCTGATGAGAGACTGATATAAATTGTTGACAGCATCTATATGAAATACAGGTACCCATGGTAAGATCACTACAGATCCAAAGTACTAGAAAGTACACAGACAATAGGGCAGTAGACCTGTTGAAACCAGTGAATAAAAAGGCATTGGGCGACCCTAGGCGCTGAACCCCCCTGGTCGCGCCTAGAGTCGCCCAGAACATAATAGCGGTCAATACTTGAGCACCTAGATTGCAGAGGAGGAAGTGATGAGATGAGGGTGTAATGCCAGATTGTAG
Organism: Oxyria digyna; assembly: GCA_029168935.1. Classification (NCBI taxonomy): domain Eukaryota; kingdom Viridiplantae; phylum Streptophyta; class Magnoliopsida; order Caryophyllales; family Polygonaceae; genus Oxyria; species Oxyria digyna. The sequence continues at coordinate 6,882,203 of JAPVLV010000010.1, read as the reverse complement.
AGGGAAAGGAGGAAGATTATACGTTTATAGAAGAAAGAAATCAAAGAAATTATTGAAAAGATACAAAATATAAAAGATCATTAAAAAGATACAAAATATGAATAAAATCATTTATTATCCAATTTAGGAAGTTGTTGCAACCACAATATCCTTAATTAGATATCAGTAGCAGTATTGGCAACCACATAATCATTTATTATAGGAATTTTATTTTAAAACAGACAAAAATAGGATTTGAAACCCTAGGCGCTCGCCCAACCCGACTGCCTAGGCTCGCCTAGTCCCGCCCAGACCGCCTAGGGCTACCTAGGCGTCGGCCTGGCTGAGGCGCGCCTAGGCGTCGCCTTTTCATTCACTGGTTGAAACTACAGATTTTTCACTCAGGATTAAGCAAAGGTCAACTACTGTATTGCAGAACATCAGAAACCACCATCTAATCTAATATAGAACCGTTTAAACTACACCCAGCTTTGTCTAATGAAAATTTGAGTAACAGAACAGTGACATGAGGGAACTGAACATCTTGGAATTTGAAAGGCCAAATCATTTGAGAGATGTGGTGTTACTTGGAGTCCAGTACTCTAATGTAGAACATTCAGATATTAAACGACTTTACCCATGTCAACATCTCTAAAATGCAAAACACATTGCAAAACCTTATTAGCATCTCTAAAAGGAATCAATACTTTGATGTACACACATAAATAGACAACAAAACGCTCAAAAATACTTTACAAAGGGGAATATCTTATCTACCATAGGTTTGGAGTCATATCAATAAAATGTAGTAGCTACAAGAACAAGTAATCCAAAATAGGAACAATCACCTGTATTGAATGATTGAAGAACTCAGTGACAAGCTTTTGGTGGCGTTTAGATAAGCAAGGATATCCCCGAGCATTTGTAAGAAAAGACTACGCCATCAATACAAAAAAGAGGAAGATGAGAATGTAAGCAATAGACAGGGATAAAATTACTGATATATATTGAGAAAGATGAGAATGTAATGAGGCTACTCACGCTAGTATGGAGAAAAGCTGCGCGTACAGGCTCGCCAAACCAACGTGAAAGAGATTTTTCTGATGGCAATGAACTCCTAAAAGAACAAATCAACAAAAAATATCAGAAACATGAACGTTGAGCAGCATAGTGCAGTCAAGTGCAAGTTTCTTTACTCACTGAATATCAAGGGCAACTGAAAGCTGAGAATGATGCTCGCAAAGAAGACGAAAGGAGTTCCATGTTTCCCAGAAGTCAGTTGGCTTTCCAACCTAGCAAAAAAAAAGATCTTCAATAATTCAAAAAAAATAGGAAAAAAGATTTTTAAACAGGAAATATAAACATAACTACCAGAGGACAACTGTTGTCTATAATCTAGAGATCATGGTACATAGAACAGAAGAAAGGATTTTTCAGCAAACTCTCTATTCTAGAATAATTCTAACCCTCAAGACTTGTGATTGCCCGCCATATGCAACATAGAACATGTTCCACAGAGGCAAGTTCCTTTAAAGCACATAAATATTGCATATCTGAAATATGGAATTGCAACTTCAGCTAAAAAACAAAATAGAACACAAATAGCTAGCACAAAAAGGCTTAAAATAAAGAAATCACGTCCAAGCCTCAAAGAAGCACCTCTAAAACCTTTTAAATTTTGTTCTAATACGTCTAAATAAACCACATAGTGAAAGCAAGCAAATAGATATAAGCCAAACAGAACAAAGTAACAATAGTACTATCAGCGACTCATAGCAAAAAGCATTTTAGCAAGATTAACTTACTGATACATTATTGTCAACAGCATCATCGTCTTCATGCTCCGACAAAGGAACCCTAAGCCACAACTTCAGTACATACACAACTGTGAGAACAGTGTCAATTAGATGTTAAATCATCTTATTCAGATGACAATATATATTTTACCTGCATTTGGCTCAATCCTTGTACAATCTGATTCACACATCTAGCATAGTTAGAACACTGGTAACTTTTAGGGGTTGGAAGAAGGCATGCCTGACAGTCATTAACATAGACAAGAGTACATATATTAGTTGAAGAAAGGAATGAAGTCGAAAGAAGAGTATAAAGTATCAGAATCAGAATAAAATCTAAAGTGGGTCGTGAAACTACAATTGCTGGTTTCAACACTGTGCTTGTAGCAACCAAGATGAGATAATAGGCAAAGCTTAATCAAGTATCTGTACCTGCAATGAAAGATGTGAAGCCCAAGCTATTTCTTGTTTCAAAGTAGTTTCAGAATCACTTCGTAGCACTTCATCTTCAGCATCTAAGTCAATCCAGGAGCTAACTTTTCCTACAGTTATTCACAAATGTCAAGTTTCTGTGAAGAAATAATCTCCAACATACACACAATCAGCATTTCTCAATTCTCATACAAAAACTAATGCCATATGGTCATATACACAGGATCAAGTGTTCAGTTCAGTATCTAGCCAATTAAAACTAAGTCATTACATATCTATCTCTCACACCTGTTATTGCTACTGGCCACTACAAGTCACCTCCGAAACGTAAATGTGTGATGTATGTGGCCTTTTATGGAACCAAATGAGCTTCTAATAAGGTTTAAGCTCTAATTAAGCCATATCAGAAAATTAGTTCTGTGATTACTGACTTTTCCTCACAGTCTAAGATGACTTGCACATTCAGCTTCCATGATCATTCTAGAATTCTACTGTTTCTAATCCAAAAAAAACGGCAGTGCTTCAAAAAATGTAGGAATTAGATGTTTGATAAACAGTAAGCATACCAACTACATGACTACTCCACTGAGAAGGGCTCAAAACTAAGTCTGAACCAGCAACTGGAAGTGCACCATATTGGTTGTCATCCTTGCTCCTTAAGCTTGGCCTGTAGGCAGGATCCATCTACACAATCATATTAGAAAATGATAACTTAAAGCTCCTTGAATATTAATTTGTAGGTCCAATAGTCACAATCTAAGAAAATGTTCCTCTACCACATGGTTTCGAGATTATCATAACAAATTCAATGATCATAATGCATCAAATATAAATGATTGATGCTCTAAATCTCCAGAATCCCAATTTGCTTGAATTGCTACATACAAAACAGTTATAAATTAAATTTCAAGTACAACAGTTCTCATATCAACTCCTTTGAGACAAAGTTCAAAGAGTGAAAACTAAGACATAGCAGTCAAGTAGCAAAGCACAAAAACAGCAAGCAGGCCATTTCACTTCCTTAACAAGTATTACTTCGATATATCTTCTCAATCACTTCAGCAGATGGCTTAATTCTTCTCTAGACAACTGTCGACCTAGACTAGCATAAAGTAGAGGATCAACTAATCAAATGGTGGAGATCAACAAATCACATGCAAAGACACAAGAGGCCTTATTCCAGCTGTCCAAAAAATCCCCCCGCCAAAACCACGAGAGAATGCAAGCACAATTCCAACCGGGCAAGCAGTATTACAAAAGAAATAAGAAGATTAGCAAACTGAAAAAGGCAAAAACATATACGGAAAACACTGACCAATGGAGCGACGACAAAGTCGAAACCGCCATTGATGTTGAAGGATAAGAGGTTGGGCATTTCATTGGAAAAGTCCGTCTCGACGCCGCAGTAGCGGGATTCACTCTTGTCACCAGGCCTCTCTCCGAGCGGCATATTGTCACTGCTCCTTCTTCAATGGAGAAACAGGGGAGAGTGTAGGAGAATGCTCACTGAAAGTAGGGTTTTGGAAGGGTTTCTGCTCAGGGAGAGTGGTTCGCACGGAATGACGGAAGTATCTTCTTTAGGGTTTACTAGTTTATCTTTTATATAATATAATTAAATTATTATGGGACAGACTATGCATAACCCACTTAAATTACAAAAAAATACCAAAAATTTCAAAATTTTAAATCGATGCAGAAAATTTGTCTCACTTATAGAGAAATGTTATTCATAACTTACTACCTTGTTTTGTGTCAATAAGTATATATATTATAAGCTAATCAACGTAATAAATTTTTAGTTAAAAAATATTGTGTAATTTTGTTAATTCGGTTTGAGATAACTTGCAAGGTGTTATGATGAAATAGAATACAAAAAATATAAATTAATTAAGTATATTATTTTATTTGATACTTACATTGAAACTAGCAAACTTCTTAAAATTAAGTCGTAAATACACAATTTGTTGGGTTATGCATTAACACTTTTAGTGTGTTATGCATAGCAGTTATGATTATTATAATATAAATTGTATATATGATTTGAATATTTTTTATGTAATTATGATTCAATTTTTTAGTATAGTACTGAATTTAATTTTTTATAGATTCCTAATAAAGCTACTTATGAAATTAAAGAAGTTATATCATAGTCAGTATGCTTCATATAATCATATCATAAGATATTAATCTCATAAAATATTCTGTCATTCAATATATCTTTCAAACGACTTTTTTCATTAAAAATTAAGAAAATTGAATAACAGCATGGCACATAATAATAGTTTTATGTACGTTGCAAAATTTTCTTCTTCGAGTTTAGAAAATATTTAATTGAAATTGTAATTTGGTTGTTTTTGGTTTATAAATTTTAAGTTGGGATTCTTCACTTTTTATTGATTTAAAAGTTGAGATTAATTTTATCTAAAGTAAAATTGAGATTTTTTTTCAGTTTCGTATTGTATTATGTAACTTTAGGTTACTACTAAAGAATACATTTATAGGATATTTTGTTATTTATTGTCTAATGATATAATAATGATATAATTTTATTTTACAAAAGGAGAAATATTAAAATTTATAAAAATTAATCTTTTTAACGTCAAATATTTACTGATGAAGTTCTTTGTAATTATAGATATTTCTAGCACGGGGAAACAGATCAAATAGTTATATTAAAATATTGAATTTATATGTTATTATATCCTAAGTAAACTTGTCAAAAGCTTACCAAACAATGAAGCCGTTTGGATCAAACCTGAACCGATCCATACTTCTTGAAACTCTTCGAGGGACCTACTTTTCACATATAAAACTATCGAACATTTGAAACCCACTGGGTTGACCCGACCCAAACTCGACCAATGGTCGACCCGCTTAACCCAAACCCGTTTTCCATCCGAACCCAAACCCGACTCGTTTGACCCGTTTGTCAGATCTAATTTCCCTTTATCAAATAAGAGGTGAAAAAATGTGACGGAAAAATGAATAGGTTAAGAATTAATTATTTTTTGCTAAATATATCTTCTTCTTTTTTATTTATTCATAAAACATGCTACTGATACATTTTATAAATCATTTTTTCTATCTTAACGCGTAATATTAATAAGTTGATATGATTTATGTTGGCTTATTTTGTTTAAAATACATTTTATCTAAAGAAAATTTTATTTATGCATATATCTATACATATACTATACCAAACGTTGGTTTGCCACATGTCGTCCTTATATTCAATTCGCCTATGTGTCGACCTCTAAGTTATGCTACATCATCCACCACATCATCTTATTTTATATTTTGATATATATCTTTGAATTAAATAAGTAAAAAAAATCAAAAAAATATGGTAGGTTATATTACAAAAAGAAATATGGATTTTTATCTTTTATCATATTATATCCTTATATATATATATATATCTTTATCTATTATTATGTTATCAATCTAATTAAATTGACTTATTAATGAACTTAAACTATAAAACATAAATTGTAAACTATAAACTATAATCTATAAATTATAAACCATAAAGTATAAACTAAAATATATTAACAAATTAATAGTAGAAAATATAAATATAGGCTGCGTCTATATGCACACGTTTTTTTTGCTAAATGCACACTATTCTGTGCGGTAACAATTGCAGTACACGTCTGTGCGTTAACGCTTACCGCACCAAATGACTCAGGGGCATTGTTGGAATTTTTTCTGAAACCTATACGACGCTGGTGCGGTAATTCTTACCGCACAGATCTGTGCGTTAACAATTACCGCACCAGATTAATACGAGATTAACAAAAAAAAAAAAATTTGATTAACACCTGTGCGGTAACTCTTACCGCACAGATCTGTGCGGTAAGAGTTAACGCACGGGATTAAAAAAAATTAAAAAAAAAATTAAATTTTTTATTCAAAAAATTCCTGTGCGGTAAAGGTTACCGCACAGCTTTTTTTTTAAAATTTTTAATTTTTTTTTTAATTTTTTTTGAATTAATCGCGCAGATTTTATTTTAAATAAAATATATCTGTGCGGTAAATATAACCGCACAGATCTAATAATTATCGCTTCAGTCTCATTGCTCTAGTGGTAAGGCATTGTGCATCCTTTGTAAGGTCTCAGGTTCGAGTCTCAACTTCAACACTAATTCTTTTATTTTATTTGTGAAAAATAAATAAAAGAAGAGGGTGAGAAGGATTGAACTTGAGACCTTATGCACAAATATTTGGTGTGAAACCACCACACTAATGAGTTCTCATGATATGTTTGTAATTTTATTATTACATGTTACAATAGAACTTGGTTCCATCTTATTTTATTATTAATTTTTTTTATCTTGGTCCCATAAAATTATTGAATTAATTATAATAATAAATTCAAAAAAAAATATTATTCAAATAATCAGATGTTTTGTATTATTATTATTTAGCCTTTTTAATATATATTATTATTTGAATATTTTTACTATTTTTCATGTTTTGATAAATCTTTTTATATAAAAATACTACAATTATAAAACAATAAAACTTATATTACTTTTTAAGATAAAAAAAGTATGATAATCAATATTAATCTCAATTTAATCTTTCAATAAATTCTAGACATGGCAAACGACCCAAACGCTAAAAGGCCTTAAATGGGCTTAAGGCCCAATTTGACAAAACGAAGTCAGAATGGAATGAAACTTGATTTCAATGCCTATTAGAGATATTTGACCATGTGGATAACTTCCAATCACAACTTCTAACTTTTCAAATAGCACCTCCTTTATAAATATCAAACTAGTGATAACTCTCTAACTTGTCGCAATATGTATGGTCTACAACATCGATGATGATTATTGTTGACAAAATTATAAAACTTAGTCTTATCAGGCATATAAAGTACCAATAAGGTCTCGCTCAAACCAAACGAGGCTCGAAACTATACGTAAACGCTAAAAGGCCTTAAAAGGCCTTAAATGGGCTTAAGGCCCAATTTCACAAAACGACGCCCAAACGATGTCGGAATGGAATGAAACTTGATTTCAATGCCTATTAGAGATATTTGACCATGTGGGTAACTTCCAATCACAACTTCTAACTTTTCAAATAGCACCTCCTTTGTAAAAACCAAACTAGTGATAACTCTCTAACTTGTCGCAATATGTATGGTCTACAACATCGATGATGATTATTGTTGACAAAATTATAAAACTTAGTCTTATCAGGCATATAAAGTACCAATAAGGTCTCGCTCAAACCAAACGAGGCTCGAAACTATACGTAAACGCTAAAAGGCCTTAAAAGGCCTTAAATGGGCTTAAGGCCCAATTTCACAAAACGACGCCCAAACGATGTCGGAATGGAATGAAACTTGATTTCAATGTCTATTAGAGATATTTGACCATGTGGGTAACTTCCAATCACAACTTCTAACTTTTCAAATAGCACCTCCTTTGTAAAAACCAAACTAGTGATAACTCTCTAACTTGTCGCAATATGTATGGTCTACAACATCGATGATGATTATTGTTGACAAAATTATAAAACTTAGTCTTATCAGGCATATAAAGTACCAATAAGGTCTCGCTCAAACCAAACGAGGCTCGAAACTATACGTAAACGCTAAAAGGCCTTAAAAGGCCTTAAATGGGCTTAAGGCCCAATTTCACAAAACGACGCCCAAACGATGTCGGAATGGAATGAAACTTGATTTCAATGTCTATTAGAGATATTTGACCATGTGGGTAACTTCCAATCACAACTTCTAACTTTTCAAATAGCACCTCCTTTGTAAAAACCAAACTAGTGATAACTCTCTAACTTGTCGCAATATGTATGGTCTACAACATCGATGATGATTATTGTTGACAAAATTATAAAACTTAGTCTTATCAGGCATATAAAGTACCAATAAGGTCTCGCTCAAACAAAACGAGGCTCGAAACTATACGTAAACGCTAAAAGGCCTTAAAAGGCCTTATATGGGCTTAAGGCCCAATTTCACAAAACGACGCCCAAACGATGTCGGAATGGAATGAAACTTGATTTCAATGCCTATTAGAGATATTTGACCATGTGGGTAACTTCCAATCACAACTTCTAACTTTTCAAATAGCACCTCCTTTGTAAAAACCAAACTAGTGATAACTCTCTAACTTGTCGCAATATGTATGGTCTACAACATCGATGATGATTATTGTTGACAAAATTATAAAACTTAGTCTTATTAGGCATATAAAGTACCAATAAGGTCTCGCTCAAACAAAACGAGGCTCGAAACTATACGTAAACGCTAAAAGGCCTTAAATGGGCTTAAGGCCCAATTTCACAAAACGACGCCCAAACGATGTCGGAATGGAATGAAACTTGATTTCAATGCCTATTAGAGATATTTGACCATGTGGGTAACTTCCAATCACAACTTCTAACTTTTCAAATAGCACCTCCTTTGTAAAAACCAAACTAGTGATAACTCTCTAACTTGTCGCAATATGTATGGTCTACAACATCGATGATGATTATTGTTGACAAAATTATAAAACTTAGTCTTATCAGGCATATAAAGTACCAATAAGGTCTCGCTCAAACCAAACGAGGCTCGAAACTATACGTAAACGCTAAAAGGCCTTAAAAGGCCTTAAATGGGCTTAAGGCCCAATTTCACAAAACGATGTCAGAATGGAATGAAACTTGATTTCAATGCCTATTAGAGATATTTGACCATGTGGATAACTTCCAATCACAACTTCTAACTTTTCGAAGAACACCTCCTTTGTAAAAACCAAACTAGTGATAACTCTCTAACTTGTCGCAATATGTATATCGACAAGTTAGAGAGGTAAGAGATGTTTGGTATTACAAAGGACGTGTTACTTGAAAAATACGAAGTGGTGGTTGAGAGTAACCCACATGGTCAAATACCTCTAACAGTCATAGAAACCAAGTTTCAAACCATTCTGACATCGTTTGGGTCGTTTGTCAAGTCTAGAATTTATAGAAAGGTTAAATTGAGAAAAATATTGATTATCATAATATTTTTATCTTAAAAAGTAATATAGGTTTTATTGTTTTATAATTATAGTATTTTTATATAAAAAGATTTATCAGAACATGAAAAATAGTAAAAATATTCAAATAATAATAAATATATTAAAACAAGGCCTAAAATAATAATAATAAAATATTAAACATCTGATTATTTGAATAATATTTTTTTTTGAATTTATTATTATAATTAATTCAATAATTATATGGGACCAAGATAAAAAACAATTAATAATAAAATAAGATGGAACCAAGTTCTATTGTAACATGTAATAATAAAATTACAAACATATCATGAGAACTCATTAGTGTGGTGGTTTCACACCAAATATTTGTGCATAAGGTCTCAAGTTCAATCCTTCTCACCCTCTTCTTTTATTTATTTTTCACAAATGAAATAAAAGAATTAGTGTTGGAGTTGAGACTCGAACCTGAGACCTTACAAAGGATGCACAATGCCTTACCACTAGAGCAATGAGACTGAAGCGATAATTATTAGATCTGTGCGGTTATATTTACCGCACAGATATATTTTATTTAAAATAAAATCTGCGCGATTAATTAAAAAAAAATTAAAAATTAAAAAATAAAGTTGTGCGGTAAAGGTTACCGCACAGGTGTTAATCAATTTTTTTTTTTTTTTGTTAATCTCGTATTAATCTGGTGCGGTAATTGTTAACGCACAGATCTGTGCGGTAAGAATTACCGCACCAGCGTCGTATAGGTTTCAGAAAAAATTCCAACAATGCCCCTGAGTCATTTGGTGCGGTAAGCGTTAACGCACAGACGTGTACTGCAATTGTTACCGCACAAAATAGTGTGCATTTAGCAAAAAAAACGTGTGCATATAGACGCAGCCTAAATATATTATTAAAATATTTCTATACATGTGACCCCGTACATGGTACGGGAACACATGCTAGTTTGATACTATTTCCAATTATATGACCCTTAAAAAATAAAATTCTTTTATTTAGTAAAATAATTTATTTCAATTATATGAGCCTTAAAAAAAATTATTTTTATTAAAATATGATTTATCATGTTCATAAAATATCATTTTTCTTAATTTGATTTATTGTTATTTTTTTTATTATATCCTTTAGTTTTAATATTTTCCATTATAAAAGGCAATATTTTATTTTTAATTGAACCTTTTTTTATGGGTTAAGCAAAACCTCAATCCAAGATGAATATATTCATGAATATCTTTGTGATTATCTTGTGTAAATATTTTTCAACCACCCCCTAAAAATATTTTTTCAATTATATAATCCTTATAAAATATAATTTCGTTTTTAACTTAGTTAAAGATAAAATCTTTATTAGGAAATAGATTGATATAGTTTCTTAAAAGATAATCTTTAATTTAATAGTAATAGATTTGTTTGACAAATATACGTGGAAATTTCTTTTTAAAATATCTTGTGTGAATATTTTTCAACCACCCCAAAAATATTTTTTCAATTATATAATCCTTATAAAATATAATTTCGTTTTTAACTTAGTAAAAGATAATATCTTTATTCGGAAATAGATTAATGTAATTTCTTAAAATATAATCTTTAATTTAATAGTAATAGATTTGTTTGAAAAATATATGTGGAAATTTCTTTTTAAAATATCTTTTGTGAATATTTTTCAACCACCCCCAAAAATAATATTTCTTCAATTATATAATCTTTATAAAATATAATTTCGTTTTTAACTTAGTTAAAGATAAAATCTTTATTTGAAAATAAATTGATGTAGTTTCTTAAAAGATAATCTTTAATTTAATAGTAATAGATTTGTTTGACAAATATGTGTGAAAATTTCTTTTTAAAATATCTTGTGTGAATATTTTTCAACCACCCCAAAAATATTTTTTCAATTATATAATCCTTGACTGAGTAAAAAAAATTAAGAGTTGTTATGAAATATTTTATGAGATTTTTATTGAATGACATAATAGTAGAATGTTATGGAAGATTTTATGAAAGATTTTTATTGAATGACAGAATAGTAGAATGATGAATTTAGAATGTTTATCTGGTATGAAAGATTGACCTGTTTACAATTTTAACTCATGAAAATCATATTGACTAGTTGATATGTTTTTACTTGCTACAGTTTTGCTGCTCAATTGTAGTAAATGTTGATCATATTGTGTAAAGATACTTGTTTTACTTGTAGGAATTTGATGTGTTGAGGTTTGATACACTCATAGACTCAGTTGAAACCAATCATAGAGTGTTGTTGATACAAAATGTTGCCAGCTACCTCAGAATTCATGTCACTAAATATTCAGAGCTCTTAGACCAGGAAAGAACTCGTGTTAATCAACTCACAAGTGAGCTCCAGAAACAACGTTACAATACAGATATTGTGCGTGATGAAAATGTTGAGCTTTTTTTACCAGGTTTCTTCCCTTGCTTCTTCTAATATAATGTTGGCGTTAAATAGGGACTCTCTGCTAAGTGCCAACACCAAGCTACGTGACAGGGCAAGGAAGATTAGGATTTATGCAACGACCATTACCGTTCTGTTCTTGGTTTTGGTGATTTATTTCATAGTCTGTGTTTTTAAGCGACAATAGTTATGGATAAGTATGTTATCCTGATGTTTTTGGTAGACTTTGGGTTGTATTTTGGTCAAGGCAGTCTAAACCTTGTGGTATGTTTGCTAACCGTTGGACATGTAGCTAGATATTGCACTTTTATTTATGTAATGTTGATGCGCGCCTGGTCTCCGGAAAGCCAATTGCGCTCGAAGATCTTCGACTGAAACCTTGGAAGTGTTCGGTAGATGTCTTTTGTGGGGAAAGGAAGGTCGATATGGAGTTATGCAGCGGAAGATTTGGATATAGACGTCAAGTTTCCTTGACGAATTAGGATATGAATGACGAGCTAACTCGACAAGCTGTTCGGTGAAGGGGGTCGGCTATGGTGATTGAGGAACACTCAAACGAAGGAAGTTTTGGCTAGGTGGTGTGGGCGTCGGCGCGGTCTTGAGATCCTCGGCGCTGGAGGCTTGGCAGGGGGTTCCCATGGGCGCTCAGTGTTGCGCTCGAACCCTGGAGGTGGACCATGAACAAGGCCAGAAGATGGCTCGGCAAAAGTGGACAGACGCTCGGAGAAGTCTTCGAGCTCCACTTTGATGGGCACCGCTGGCCGGGCACTTGGGGCCGTTGTCCGGGCGTTGGGTGTCTTGACTCTAGCATGGGTGGAGGCTTGGCTTGAGGAACATTGGCGTGGCCTGGGTGTCATGGCATGACATGGCGCCTTCTTGCGCTTGACTCTCTTCCGGGCACCTAACCTCAACTTTGGTTGAGTCTTGGTGCTTTGGAGATACACCTTGTTCATTTCAGCTAGGATTCTTCGGGTGTGTCGAGTGAGCCTCGGAGGAGCCACTAGGCTAGTCATGGAGCTAGGCAGGGGCGCATCACCCTCCCCCACTTGGTTGTGAAACGTCCCCGTTTCAGGCAAATTGAGACTTGCTCCAATGACGTTCATGTCCGTCCCAAGCTGCAAGAAAACACCATTTCCCAAAGCAATATGAAGTGTAAAAGTAGGGAAAAAATGCTTACCAAAACCATAGAATTGGAAATGATCTTCAGGCGGCGCACGCGGCGAAGAAAAGGGTGGCCAGAATGGTCGAGCGCCTTGAACAATTTCCCGGGCAATATTGGACACGCAGCATGTGTCCATTGAATCATGAGAAACGCTCGAAACAGAACTCGAGTTGCCTGAATGGATGGCGAGAACGCCTGGTGGGTCTTGTGCATCACGCGGCTGAGCAACATGTGGCCAGATGGGCTGGGCGTTTTTGACAATTTCCCGAGCAAAATTTGGCACGCATCATGTACCTTGGATTTCTTGAGGAGCGCTCGAGACAGATTGCAAAACGCCCGGGTGGTTAGGGAGAACGCCTTGGGGTTCTAGTGGGGCACGCGACTGAGGCAATTGTAGCTAGCTTGGCTGGGCGTTTTTGACAATTTCCTGAGCAATATTTGGCACGCAACATGTACCTTGAATATCATTAGAAGTGCTCAAGACGGATTGCCAAACGCCCGATTGGTTGGGGAGAACGCATGTAATCTCTTGGATCTCTAGGTTGGGCGTCGGCATGGGTCTTGTCGTTCCAAATTCAGCGGCTTCCATCCTTCTTTGTTCAGCGTGCTCATGCCAAACGCCATCAACCATCTTAAGAGGGTCAAAAGACCAATTGTGTTCCTTAGCTAGGCGTTGGAATTTCTCAGCAATTTTGTGCATACGCACCATGGCTTGAACTTTTGGTTGAGGCTCCGTCTCTGTCTTCCTAGTTTTATGGTCCTGCAAAATCTGGTTAGGAGACATAGGCAAAAGCCTCATACGAATATCATTATGAGTAAAGGTATACTCATTCTCAAAGCCATTATGAAATACTTTCCTATCAAATTGCCACGTCCTACCTAACAAGATATGCGTAGCATCCATTCTAACCACATCACAAAGTACTTCATCATGATAGTTCTCAATAGAAAAAGCAATCAAGCATTGCTTGTTAACAACATCACCCCCTTGGGAAGAAATTCACCGTAGGGAGTTGGGTTTGGAGAAGTGGGAATAGCAAAGTAATCGACTACCTTGTCACTCAAGAGGTTTGAGCAACTACCGCCGTCAATGATCAAACTCTTACCTTTGACATTCACCACGCAGGTGGATTGGAACAAATTAGACCTTTGCTCGCAGTGTGGGGCTTCCTTGACATGAAGAGTGCATCTTGTGACTAGGGAAAGAGCCATGCCATCATTGGTTGCTTGTGGATGACAAGCATAAGCATCGTAGTCCTCAGATTCAGCCACCAAAGTCAAGGCGGTAGCTGTCTCTTCTTGGTGTCCTTCTTCTTCACATGACTCATATTCTCCATTTTGAGTCATGAGGACCTTCTTGGGATTAGAGCAATTGCGACCTATGTGACCTCGTCCACCACATTTGAGGCACCTAATGTCGCTGATTTTTGGTAGAGGCATTGCCGCCGTGTCCTTCTCTTTGGAGCTCGATCCTGGTTTCAAAACACTAGAAGAAGAGGGGTTAGTAGTAACCGAAGGTAAGGGAGTAGAATCATACCTTTTTTACTGTGACGTCGGCCATGCTCTTTTCCTTACTAATTGATTGTGCAATTGCATGACTGCATGCATCAAGCTATTGATGTCCTTGATGGGAAGGACCTCGAGTTGGTCTCTCAAAGTAGTGTTGAGACCGCTCAAAAATTTTGTCCTCAAAGTCGAAGGTGAAGCACTTACTCCAGCTTTGAAGTGCATGTCCTCCAACTTTGCATAGAACTCCAATGGTGTCATGGTTCCTTGTCTACACATAGCAATCTCCATCTTCATCTTGTTCTTGTAGTCATCCGGGACATACTTCCTTGTCATAACAAAGACAAGTTGATGCCATTGACGAATAGGACAAAGATTGCGTCGTTGTCTATCTTAGACAAGTCTATGATACCATGTCCTTGCAACCCCGGTAAAATGAAGTGTTGCCACTTCGACCTTCTCATATTCATCATAGTGACAATGATCTAGGATGTACTCTGTTGCCTGCGTCCATTCAAGAAAGAAAGAAGGGTCGTAATTACCAGGAAAGGGTTCAATCTTTACCTTAATATCTCGACGTCCTTGGACATTAGGGCATCGCTCATCATTTCTGTCACGTCGGCCTCCTCGGAGTCTTGGAATGTCATCGTCACTCGCAGCATGCTAACGCTCATTTCTATACCTTTCTCCTCGGCGACGGTGGTCTCTAGGATCTCCATCCTCGGAACTTGTAGGAGGTGAACTATCTCCATGTGGCTGCCGCCTATGGTCACGAGGCAGGTGCCTTGCTCGCGCGCGCTCCCTTGGCTGCATGCCATGTCTTGCGCCTTGGCGCTCGTCCTCTTGGCGCCTATAGCCAATGCCCGGGCGTCTAGTTGCTTGCCCCGGGCGTCTAGCTTCCATTCCCGGGCTCGTCAAGGTGTTGTGCTCAGGGGGAATGTAGTCACTAGTCACCTGCAAATTTTCAATAGGTTCTTGTAATGGAGGATGAAATTGACGAGGATTATACTTACCTGCGTCTTCAAAGCCGTCAGAGTCAAATTCTTTGAAGCCGTCCCAGGAATGTGTTCCTTGGGAGTCTTCATCACTAGGTGGTTCCCATGGACTCCTTGGAATCTGAAAATGAGCATATTGGTCAACATCAAAGGCAGAATCACGCCTGGACCTATGGCGCCGGGAGGGCCCGGAGCCGTCTCGTCTACGCTCGGGTGAGCGCTCGGTTATTTGGCGTTGAGCACTTCTGAGCATTTGTGTAGGGCGTTGTTGCTCCCTGTTTTAAGCATTGTCATGCTCACGTTGATGTGCTCCTAAGCGCTCGGCAGACCTCTCTTCTTGTTCATGACGACCGTCTTCACTTGTGTGGCCCTCGCTCTCGGGTGGAGTTGTTGAGCGCAAGGGTCTGAAGTGATCATCAAATACTCCTTCCTAGCGACTTTCAATGATGGAGTGTAGTCGCCTAAGGGGCTGATGTTATGAACTCGAGGGCATTGCTGCCTTACCTTTGTCTTGTTGGTGCCGAGATGCATTTACTTCATGGGAGCTTTGAGTAGCAAGCCCAGGGAGTTGTTGCGCTGCATTGGCACTTTGGTTGATAACTTGAGGCGGCGCAAGGGTGACTGAAAGAGCTCGGTGTTCTTTCTCTAAGTAGGCCATCCTTTGCCTCAATGCTCTAATCTCATCAAGAGCCTCAGCCAAGTCTTGCGCAGCTCGTGTGTTTGCGTCTTCAACTTGGGCTGTCTCTTGTGGTGGGTTGGGAAGAAGGGGTTGGTTGTTGTTGTTGCCTGAGTTGGTTTGATCCTCGGGGTCAGTGAAGGTACCCTGTCGAGATAGCCATGGCGAGAGATCAAGTGCACAAAAGCAAGAACAAAGAAAAGAAACCAAGCAAGTGAACCGTCTAAACAAGTAACCAAAGCAAAGCACTCGAGGGTGTCTAATTTGGCTGGCCGTTTGGCGGTTCTGGCTGGCTAAGTCTCAAGAAACAACCGAAAAACAATGCAAGAAAATCCAGCAAGGCACTTATGCAAACTAATCAATCACAGAAGCAAGAAAGTAGCATGCAAAGACAAGATGAATTATCAAGCGACTCTAGACGATGGGGAGATCAGAAATGGACGAACCAAACACAGTGTAGACTCAAGGGTTACCTTATTTGGGTTGTGCCTTGGCCGAACTAGAAGTCTTTTGACTGAATTTTTGTTTGTTTGTTGATTTAGATCTCGACTTTTGATTAGATCTTATGATTTTTTTATGGTTCGAGATTTATGCAGCAAGAAAGCAATAAGATATGCTCAAGATAGGAGAGAGAATCGGCCAAACAAGATAACAAATCAAATCTTAACAATAAACTTATCTTAACAAACGGATACGAAAAGATATGCAAAGATTCTAACAAGAAAATCAAGCAAATATTTTCGGCAATCTCTTAGGTCAATGGCTAAGTATTTTTGGCCAATATCTTGTATTATCTCCAAGTATTTCACAAGGAAATTCTCCTAAGGCAAGTGAATAATTTTTTTTGGGTATTTTTGGGCAATTTTAATGGCAAAATGCGTGAGCAACAATGGTGGTGAGAAAAAAAATCAGCAATAGAGGAATGGAAAGATGGATAACAACGAGTGAATTGAAATGATAACTTGTAAAAGACAATTAACACTTACAAGATAACCTTGCTCTGATGCCAGCTGATGCGTGCCTGGTCTCCGGAAAGCCAATTGCGCTCGAAGATCTTCGACTGAAACCTTGGAAGTGTTCGGTGGATGTCTTTTGTGGGGAAATGAAGGTCGATATGGAGTTATGCAGCGGGAGATTTGGATATAGACGTCAAGTTTCCTTGACGAATTAGGATATGAATGATGAGCTAACTCGAC
The DNA here is from genome assembly GCA_029168935.1 of Oxyria digyna. NCBI lineage: Eukaryota > Viridiplantae > Streptophyta > Magnoliopsida > Caryophyllales > Polygonaceae > Oxyria > Oxyria digyna. The sequence goes on along the minus strand of JAPVLV010000010.1, from coordinate 6,865,044 downwards.
AAGCTGTTTGGTAAAGGGGGTCGGCTATGGTGATTGAGGAACACTCAAACGAATGAAGTTTTGGCTAGGGATGTAGAAGATATGGGAACTTATGAGGCTAGGGATGTAGACGAAAGGGATTAGAAGCTATGGTGAAGGAGATGAGAAGACAGAGCCCGAAGGATTGGTGACGCCTAGTTCAAGAAGATGGATGATATCTCGTCTCAACAAAGGTTCTTGAATTCAAAGCTAAACGTGAAAGTTACAAAGGGAGGTTGCAGCCTTATAAAGAGAAAACGAGAAGAAACTAAGACCTAGGGTTTGCAAAAAGGAGGCGGCGGTGGCTAGGGTTTGGCTAGGGCTTGGGCGAGCTTGGTCTTGAGTGCCAAGAGCCCAATAGGACGGCCCAAACCATGCAAGGCTGGACCACTCCATATTTAGAAACTTTCTAAAAATAGAAAGTTCTAAAACGCTAGCAAAACCCGAGACGAACAACTTCCTAAAAATGGAAAGTCTCCGAACATGGGACCGAGACAACAAATCCCAAATAGAGACAACAAATGCAAATAGGGATAACAAATCCCAAATAAAAGACAACCAATGTTTGAGACAACAAAACAAGATAGAGACAACAAAACCAAATACGCGCGCCTTGTAATGATCTTCACCTACGAGCAATCTCGGCGCGGAGAAGGGCCACCAAGGCGCTGAGTCCAGACTCGTCGGCAACTAGGGGGTTGCGCTCAATGTGGGCCCTTGTGCGCCCGAGCTGGAATTGCAGATGGGCCTTCATCATGGTTAGGTGGTGTGGGCGTCGGCGCGGTCTTGAGGTCCTCGACGCTGGAGGCTTGGCAGGGGGTTCCCATGGGCGCTCAGTGGTGCGCTCGAACCCTGGAGGTGGACCATGAACAAGGCCAGAAGATGGCTCAGCAAAAGTGGACAGACGCTCGGAGAAGTCTTCGAGCTCCACTTTGATGGGCACCGTTGGCCGGGCGCTTGGGGCCGTTGTCCGGGCGCTGGGCGTCTTGACTTTAGCATGGCTGGAGGCTTGGCTTGAGGAACGTTGGCGTGGCCCGAGTGTCATGGCATGACATGGCGCCTTCTTGCGCTTGACTCTCTTCCGGGCACCTAACCTCAACTTGGGTTGAGTCTTGGTGCTTTGGAGATACACCTTGTTCATTTCAGCTAGGATTCTCCGGGTGTGTCGAGTGAGCCTCAGAGGAGCCACTAGGCTAGTCATGGAGCTAGGCAGGGGCGCATCAAATGTAATGTAAATAGATACACTTTTGGTTGTATTTTGGTCAAGAAAGTCTAAACCTTGTGCTCTGTTTGCTAACAGTTGGTTTGTGCTTGTTGTTTTGATATCTTGCTCAAGTTTTGTGCTTGTACAGTTTGCATTTAAGGAATATGTAGATAGTCATTTTTCATTTCATTAATATGTCTTATGTGCTCAAGTTTTGTGCACATGAATGGTTAAAACATGCTTAGTAAAATTGAAACCAAAACAAAACATGATTTCATTTATTTTTAAGAAATGCAAACAACAACTGCCCAACAACAAGGATATGAGCTTAGCTAACCCAAATTCAAAAGGACTTCTTCTCAAAGCAATACTGAAACATAAAAGAAACAACAACAACACTTAACAAAACAGCAAGACAATGAACACTGACACACTAACACCTTCGATCATACGTTGCGATTCGAAACCAAGGTCACACACCCTACATGTCTTCGTTTGCAAATGGATGTTTCCATGCAAACCCACTCCAATGGTAGTGGTGTCGAAGAGCATCGACTCCCACCGTCACGGTGTCGTATGGAATCCCGGGAAAGCAATAACAAACGTCCGAAGGTCGATGATCTCAATTACCTTCCCATACCACCACGCGTCGTGGAACCAATTAGCGTCGACATGATGGTCTAAGTGAAATGTCCAGTAAGGAGTGGGAGGGATAGGGCGCAAGACTCCTTGCGGGACTACCTCTTCGAGTGGTTGGTTAGTATCGGGTCTCAACAAAGCCTCGTACTTGACCCAGTAGTAGCCTTGGATCTCCATAATTGCAACAACTTCCGCAAGGTGAGCGGCACCAACCAATCCAGCTTCAGAAGCTAGCACTTCCACCCTCTCGCCAATGTTGAATGTCATCATCCCCCAAATAACAAGAATAATAATATAAGTTCCAACATAGGACATTTTCAAATAAGGCATAAACACATGAAAACGAGCAAAGAAAGAACTTACTCGTCACCTTTGTTCTAGCTCGTTTGCTTGGTCAAATATGAAATGCTGAAGTTGAGTTGTGAATGGTTCCATACGACCTCCTCTATTTATAGCAATTAATTGGTCTCCCATTTACACTTCAAAACGTCATTCTTTATTGCATTAAAATGCCAAATTAAAACAGCTTTAATGTGGCATAAAATATGTTACTTGACCAATACAAGTTAACTCTCGGACTTGGCATACAATAGGTAGATAATACTCCGTAGACATTAATTTTTTACCCATAAAAGAAGAAACAAAGTCCTTACCTCTCACGTGTACATGCATGTCAAGCATGCAATACTAGCCTGCATTTACATTGTTAAATCATTTCAAGCACAAAGTTTTAAAATTTGACTAACACATGCAAACATAAGTCTGGATTACATTACAAACATTAGTTTGGATTACAACATGATGAAAATCAAGTTCATGAAAACAGTTTCGTACGTAATTAAAACAAACTTAAGTAAAACGTCGTTAACATTCAACAATATTACGTAGCAAAGGTCTTAATCTAATGGTATAATAATTTAGATAACAATGTCTTCATTAATGGATTGAACAGTTTCACTTTGAGGGCACGTATTTATCTTTTCCCTCCCATATCAAAGTGTTGAATTTTAGCCCTAAGAAAAATAGGAGAACATTTAAAACATCTAAGAAGTTATAAATTACTAACCACCAACACATTGTTCCATCACTGATCATCTTTCAATACAGCTCCACTGACGGGGTCGCACTGAATAATGTATTTCGTTTGAAACGACCTCCAAAGGTTACATTTTTTTCTCAACGGCTCATAATGTTTTTTCAGAAGAGTGACACTACAGTTTTTCCCCGTAACTCAACCGTATTCCTCTCAGAATTTCCCCCACATGAAATGCTCATACGCCCGATACTGAACCTGAAAGTCGATCAACACCTCAACAAATCTCTGTTTGTCAAGATCAGTCCATGCCAATGGGGGTGCTCCCACAAAACCATACAAGAGTGAAAGAAATTTGTATTAACCTACTATTAATCCTACCATGCAAAATTCAACATTAAAGTTCAGATTATAAACCTGCCATCCTTCTTTTTCTTATACAGACTAGACTCGGAACCCCGCGCTTCGCGCGGGGCAAATACGAATTTTCGTATGTTGTTTAATACTATTTAATAGACGTTAATATTGTTAAGTAGACGTCTTAAATTTGATTATTGCTAATAAAACTCACAACATTCCAATACAATAATTTAGCCTTAAAAAAACTAAATTTATAAGCATAATTGTTCAAGAAATTCACAGAAAATATACATGATGACTTCTTTCGAAGGAAACAAAGAAGTCGCTCCTGCGATTTTACTTAGAGGATATACATACATATGTTTTTACTCTAAAAACCCATAGTAATGACGCAAAAGTCACTCGATGTGTATGCATTATACACCCATTGGTTGTGTCCCCGAGGATGTGGATGTGGATGTGGTGGGGATGGAGGTGTGACTTCAGTCTTGAAATGGTCCCTTTGACAATTAAAAAAACTTCATTTCTGAAAAATGGTTCAAACATGAAAAACCGTAATTTCCCCGCGCTACGCGGGGTTACGGTTCTAGTGATTCATAAATAACTCTTTACTCTATATTAACACTTACTCATATAAGTAGCAACCTTATGACTCAAATGAACAACAATATGAATCACTCAACCCATTGATTCCGCAATTTTCCCATATATTTTCAATATATCCATAGCCAATCAACATATACTCAACGGCAGGGCTTGATAGCACTATGCTATGCACGAAGAAATTTGCTTATGATATCTGTATCCAACGCTTGAAATTTCATCAAGAAGACATCTTACCCGCATCAGGGATGCAAACCAAAATTTAAGGAGCTCTGCTATTTCGAAACAAACTAAAAACCTCTGAAAACAACTTGAGCTACTTTCAAAGAAGATACTATGACACCTTGCAACAGAGACGGCTGCAACTCGGCGAGGCTATGTAACACCGATGATGCGAGAGCTGGGTACTCTTGCCTTGAGCCTATCTCCCCGATTATATGACTGACACCTGAATCTTCTCAACAATCTCCATGATCTGTTCCTCGAATTGGAGAATCGGTAAGTTCACCATTTTCATGCCATCTTCAGCAACCCAGAGATAGTCATGGATTCTTGGAAGATGCAACTTAAAAGCCTCTTGAGTTTGGATTTTCGATTCAGCAACAAAGCATGTTTAATGACATTAGAATTCAAATATGGACATGAGCAAGAAATTCATCACCAGGTTGTTTGTTGTCATGCCATCTAACTTCTTAATAGCTGCATCACTCTCACTTCTTAAAACTCCATAGAAGACTCTTCCATATGACTCTTCTCCTATCAAAGGAGTTGTCCCGAAGTCATCTGTAAGCATACTTTGGTCGCGGTAAATTAGAAGCAAAAACAGAATTTGCTGCAAATCAGAATTAAAATAGAAGTCCTTGTAAAACAGAAGTCAAACAGAAGCAAAGATGATGCAAAACAGAAGTAATAGGTGTTGTTGTCTTCTATACTGGTTAACTACTGATGCAAAACAAAAGAAAAATTGATGCAAAAAAGAAGAAAAATTGATGCAAAACAGAAGCTAATGTTGGTTGTTGTACTGGTTAGCAAATACTGCAAAAATAGAAGCAAAACTGATGCAAAACTAAAGATATTGTACTCGATATAAATCTGAATCAAGTAATCATACTATTAGACAACACATTTCTTTTGCTAAATGTGGAATTGAAACTTATATTACATGCACAAAGCAGTCAAAGACAATATTGTCATAAAAAACATTCATCAAAGTTGTTACAGACTGAAAATCGAAATATAAATTTATAAAGCTCTATTGAATCAACATACCAAGTTGTCATAAAGTGAGTAGTATGAATAATCATGTGAATCTATTTAATTCATGTACGTCAATCTTTTGGTCCTTCAACTTCAACATGTTCTTGTTGCTCGCTAGTCAATTTTCCAGTTGAATTGAGAGCGTACACGACTAAGGAGTAAAGGATACAATCAAGTTGCACATGAACCAAGTTTTAGTAATCTTATTGACCTATGATGAATTGACAACAACCGATATAGGAATATATGCACTCATTTCATTACCTTGATAAGTCTTGTATCTCCTCAAGATCATTAGACGACATAGCTGTTGCAAATTGAAAATATCTAATGCAGTAGTTGGTTGTTGCTGCCGTGTAATACAGAACAACTTTAAGAGAAGAATTGTAAAATGAAACAGGCCGAATAGAATGTAAATCATGGTATGAAAACAAACAGTAGGGAAGAATTGGAGGTCATGATCTCATAATTGAACTGCGAAACAAAGAGGTACGAAACAGAAGAGAGGCTGAAGATTACAGTATATATAGTGCATCACCAAAAGATAGAACTACATAGCAACCAATCGGGCATGTGAAGAGGATAGATTAACAACCATAAATTCATAGGGTAATTAATGTTTAGAATTGCAATCGGCTAGCGTAACAGACTCAAATCAATGGTGCCGAAACAAATTAAGAGCAAAGATTGAAATCTATAACAAAATCAGCAAAAATTGAGAAAACTCAAGTGTTTGTGTTGGCGTAAGTTAGTGATCTCTTGCTGCTTTGCATGAAATTTTCAACTGCTAACATATTTCTTGACACTTTTTTACCATTGGACTGGTATTTGGTCTTTTTCCAACAACGTACAAAAAATCTCTTCCACCTAAACATAGGCAAATGGATTTCCAGAAATGTCAAACGCAGTACAGTTGCAAAATAACTTCTAGTGTTCAAATTAAAACAAGCATATATATACCTTTAAATCTTTATGCAACACTTCCGTCTATATAGAGATAAATGAAAAAAGTGTTCATGGAAAAAAACTCAAATGAATAAGAAATTCATACGATTAAGTTCATTTTGGTGTCCACTTTATTAAAATTAGGAAGGAGCAATCTCTATGCAACATTTAGATCCCTCATCTCATGAAAGGATCTAAAGAACATGGCAGACAACATAGATGCAAAACATAAATCGGTTTTACGTTCTTTTGTCAATCTAGACGTTTTTGGAAACCTTGGGGTGTGGCCACATCAACCACATAACTGCACACATCACATGTCATGTGAAAAAATTATGAACCAAGATCAACCAAGATCAACCAAGATAAAGATCAAGACAAACATCATCAATATCAAACCTAGCAAAACAGACCCAAAGTAAAAACAAAAAAAATAGACTATAAGTAGTAGAAACAAAATATATACGGAGTACTTCATAATATTGCTAACTTATCATATCAGCTCCTCTTGCAAATCATAATTAATATATGCAAACTGTATTTTCACAATAAGGCAGGGAAAATCAAATCAAGTCATTGTCGGCCTTACTGAAGTCATTACAAGACAACATATAATTTTTCCTCTAAGATAACCAGACAATTTAAGTCCATAGCCAACTGAACACCACAATTCCAAGTTGAATTCAATTCATTGGAGAGAAAGGGAATTCACCCCCGCACAATCAACACTATGAAATAAGACAATTGATAATCCGAAATATGTAGAAATCAAACCTGGCGAAGGCGGTGGGAATGGTGAGGAGACAAGCAGTGAAAACAAACAGTAATGCATCAGTCTAATCAGAGCATATTCTTAAGAAAATGTTTAAGATGAAGAATCAAACCCTGAAATAAAAATCACAGTAAATGAAATCAAACCCTAGTCACTGTAAATGGGGGTCAATCAACCTGAAATTTGGCATCCTTGGCGAGAGAATGAAATATAGATTTAATCTCAGTAAGTGTCACAAACCTAACCTTCGGTTAATGATAAACTCAACGTCATAGCCCTTTATGACTGAAACGTCATCTTTCGCTAGTGTTTGTTTTAGACGACTTCTCCTCTTTACACAACGACGGAGAAGGCTCCTTGAGTCTGGGTAGCAGTGGACAACCCTAATCTTCCGAATGTAGCAGTGGAAAGAGCTGGAAATAATATGTTAGCAGGAAGAGGAAGGAACAGACTGGAGAGTTTGAAGAGGCGTGAAGAATAAGTGAAGAACATTAACTCGGTGAAAACGTTCAAAGGATGAGAAGCCCGAAAGCCCGATTTTAAAATGACTTGGCCCGAACCGGACCCTGTACAGTTTACCATTACTTCAGCAAACCCATGAATTATTATATAGATATAGATAGATACAAGTGTTTTATCTATTGGAAAGGATTGGTTGTTGGTCAAGTGATAAAAAAAATTCATCTAATGCTTAATATAAACTTTCTAAAAACCATACATCATTATCATCAATTCAATGAATAGGCCGTATACATTAATGCAATGTTAGAAAAAACTTATGAATTGTCATTGTCACACCAACTTTTATCATATTGCAAATAAAAAAAATCGATCAAAGCATGCCAAGTCTTGTGCACTGTTCTACGATTTTGACCATACATGGTTGCATGCATGCAACTTTTATCTCCTCTTTGGCTTTTTCTAGCAGATGTGGGCAAGATAATGACACAAAAACACCCAACCACTCGACCATGCATGCATGCATACGGCACTAGAAACTAAGGAATTGACAATTCAACATTAAATAATGCTTCAACAACCATTGTTCAAAGATGTTGGTTACTATCTTATGTTTGTCTATAAATGTCAAGCCATGTTGAACAGGAGACACTACAACATATTACATTGTACAACTTGTCTATTTGCAAGGTAATTGATCGAACTCTTTTTAATGTTAAGTTACAATATATTCATTAAATAGAATTGGTTGAATGTAACGTCTCAAACCATTTCTTTTTTGAATCGATTTCAGATTTTCAGAGTTTAAATAAATGGCCCGTCAATACCGTGTCGGTGATGAAGTTGAGATTGTATGAATGGAAGAAGGACTCCTTGGTTGTTACTAGGGGTGTCAAATCGGACGGTCGGGTCGGGTTTCGGTCGGACAATTTCGGGCTTCGGACAAATTCGGGTCGAACATTATTCGGAATTTATAACAAGTCGGAACGAGTCGGCTCGGGTCGGGTTCGGACCAGACAATTATTTATCGGCCAAAACCGGGTTTTCGGACTAATTTCGGTCGAACGATTTTCAGGTCGGACGGTTTTCGGGTCGGACGGTTTTCGGGTCGGACAATTTTCGGGTCCGGACGTGTTTTCGGTCGGGGCGTTTTCGGGTCCGAACGTGTTTCCGGTCGGGTCGTTTTCGGGTGCGGACGTGTTTCGGGTCGGACAATTTTCGGGTCTGTACGTGTTTCGGGTCGGGTCGATTTTGGGTCTGGGCGGTTTTGGATCGGGTCAAATTTTGAAAAAGAGAAGATTAAATTTTAAAATGATAGTTTAAACTAATTAATATGTGAATGAATTGCTAATTGTCTATAATTAAGTAGGAATTGATCGAATAATCTTGGGTTTCGGAAAATCTTGAGTTTCAGACGATCTCGGGTTTCAGACAATCTCGGGTTTCGGACAATTTCGGGTTTCGGACGAGGTTGGGATTGGAAAAAATCGGGTTTCGGACGAGGTTCGGATCGGACAATACCGGGTTTTGGACGAGGTTCGGATCGGACAATACCGGGTTTTGGACGAGGTTCGGATCGGACAATTTCGGATCGGACGAGATCTGAATCGGACAATATCGGATATCGGACATTTTTCGGGTTTCGGACATTTTTCGATCAGGTCGGACTCGTCCCGGACATAAACCTTTTCATTTTTTTCGGGTTTTGGTCGGGATTTTTTTCGGCCGGACCGGTCGGGTCTAATTTTGACAGCCCTAGTTGTTACCATGAAGCAACCATCCGTCGTGTATGTGCTCCTCGAGTAGTCGGGTTTTATAAAGATAGATACGAAACGTTATTAAAACCCGATGGGTCAGAACCACTTATAGAAATGGTTCCATATGGTGTGATCCGTCCACACCCCCCTCCAAGTGAACAAAATTGTTTTGTTCATGGCAAACAAGTCGATATGTGGACGAGGGATGGATGGTGGTACAGATGGATTGCAGATAGGTACAAAGAAGATCGTTATGAAATCACATTTAGACCTTTCGGTTACGAATTTAGGAGTGCCTCAACACTTGACATTAGGCCACACTACGATTGGAACGACCTCGAGTGGTCTCGACCAAATGATCAAACAATTTACCTTGATTAAAGGGGCTATCTACTTCCTTGCAAGTTTCAATCGTAGTTTAATTTCCTTGGCAGTTTTGGTCCTTCTTGTTAAGTTTCCTTACTATTTAAGCCGTTTGGTAGTTTTATTTCCGCGTATGACTGATGTACTTAAGTTTGCAATGTCAATTTTATCACAATGTTTGGGACCAGGATCACGAAACTGTTTAGCATATATATCACAAGCTCACAATTGCTTCCAAAAACTTAATGTGAACCTGTCATAAACTCTTTTTTACCAAAAGGAATTGACAAACATTTTTTACAAGTGCACAAAGCACATTAGAGTTTAGGTTTATAAGGCACAAAAATGGTTGTCAATTCTACTCACCAAAAAACAGTGTCTTCCCCATGTAATTACCTAGAAGTACCGATTCTTGTTCAACCAAATCCTTTCGGCTATGGCATCTCGAACATTTCCCATGCCTCTTGGGTGATTGTCTTCTCCGACAGGTTCGGGCAAGTATCTAAACACCTCCTCAAGCTCATCATCATCAAGTATATTGTCATCAATCTTGTGTTGTAGGATAAAATTGTGCAAGGCAAAACAAGCACAAATTATGTCAAATTTGTGTCTCCACACTATAAATTTCCATGGATTTAAGAAACTGCCATCTCTTCTTAAGTATACTCAAGCATCGTTCAATTGTAGTTTGCAAAGATGAATGCACTCTATTGAATCCTTCCCTAGCATTCTCGGGTGCTAATCTCATGAACTGTGATTGGTGGTATTTTGTTTAGGAATAAGGCACCATGTAGCCTTCACGATCAGGATAACCTTTGTCACACAAATAATACCTAGCTATAATTTGCCATATCAAAAACAATACAAATTTTTCCATATGAAAACGAGTCACATATTTGAAATTCAGTTTTGGGGTTACCTTTTGGCGGATGAGGAACGTTCATTGGCGCATTGTTCAAAGAATGTTCTAACACAAGCGTGTCATGTGCACTTCCTTCCCAACCAACAGATATATAGGTGAATTACATATCGAAGTCGCAAACAACCATGACGTTGAAAGAGCAAAACCCCTTACGACCTCTATATGGAAATTGATCAACCTCGAGTATAATACATTCCATATGAACCTCATATATGCAACCAATAACAACCTAAATTTCATCACATTGAATGAACATTAAAAGAGTATGTAACCATACATTTTGAATTTAAATACCATAGTAAAGATTACCGTAAAGAGGTTGTATCTCTCTTCATTTGCAATCTTGTTTGGAATAGTTGTGAAATTCCTATCTCGAGGTTCTACTAGCTTACACGCAAACCCGGTATAACCATTCCTCCCAACAAATGCATCCATAACTTGGTGAAAGACCCTAGAGATGGTGTCTCCTGAGTGTTGAAAACGCTCACAACATAGCCTATTAGAGGTTGAAACTGATAGTACTTAGAGAAAAATACCAACTTTTTCCATGACACACATTTGACGAGAAGGTTTGAGCCCATAGTTTATCTCCAATTCATCACATATATTAGCAAAAACATGTCGCTCCATGCGAAATACAATCATGCATCTGACATCCGAACCTTAATCTGTAAGTTGTCTAATCCACATGGTTCCAGTTAAAATTGAATCAAAGCAAGGGGTCGATGATGAACCTCCTATAATAAGCATCAAAGAGTTCTACAACAACAGTTAACCACACATAAATCAGAGGGGTGGACATGGTTGAAGTTGAAGAAAATGGAGGTTGTTCGGTATGGTTGATCCGAAAAGGCAACATGATTGAAGTTGATTGAAGTTAGTTGAAGAATTGTGGCAAATCAACCCAAACTGTGCACATTTCCTTCAAGTTGCACCCCCAGTCCCCAACCTGAAGCAATTCCATCAACTTCAACCCGAAGTTGGTCAAATCCTTGAAATACCCTTGGATATTGCTCGACTACTCCATTTGAATCTCATGTATTTCTTTTCACTACTCTCTCTTTTTTGGAATTTCTTTCGACGACAAATCTCGTCCTCCATGAACCCTAAACGTCATTCGTTTCTTTTACTAATTTGTCTCCATTTTGGATGAATGTGACATGATTACCCTTCATTTAAATAAGAAAATTAGATTTCGTTTCCAGTTTCCACCCATCTAATATAAGAAAAAAGAAAAAAAGAGGAAACACGTTCGTAGTTAAGGAAAGTAATGCTTAACTTTTAAAGTTATTTATTATAAGTTGAAAAATAGAGAAAACATCCATGTTATAAATTCCAAGGAAAGTAATGCTTAACTTTTCGCGAGTTGGTTTAAAAACCAAGATAAAGATGTTGAAGAATGACAAAGACTTTGTGCAGAACGCATCACACACTATAAAAGAATTAATATACCTTTGAAGAAGGATTTTAATCTCAATTGCTCTCCTCTTGTGGAAATCAGTTCAAATGAGTTGGAATTTATAACATGGGTGAATTTAAAGAATTAGTAGTTTAGATTAGTCAACTTAACTTTACAGCTCCACAAACCTCTTGTGTTTTCACCTTGGATGATTGAGACATCCTGCCTAATTTTTTTTTATAAATATGTCACCAATCTCATAGTCATCAGTGTTAAAGGATAATTTCTACTTCATCTTGGGGAGAACAACGAATGTTTTGTTCATGTAAAAATACACCTATATTTTATTGTGTTTAATTGATATTGCCACCTTTACACGATAGTGGATAAACAATCTATTATAATGAGTCACCGAGGGTCTCCAATCGAAGAACACCATTGAATTGAGTAGGTTTAAGGCGTCTTTAGGTTGTTCGGACTTGGAAAGCTCAAGCATTTTGCGGTGCATTTGAGTTAAATCAGAGGTATAAGGGGTGTCGTCGTTGTCATAATCAACGTAAGCAAGAGCATATGAAACAGAGTGTCCTGCGAATTGATTGAGATAAGATATTCGTTTGGAGAGTCTTGTGAGTTAGAAGCGAGCTTGAGCGGCGACGAACACTATAATAAGGACATATATACAAGAACAAAAGGTGGGGTTTTGGTATTGAACCCAAGAGTTTTAGCGACGGGGAAGATGCGTTTCAAGCTGAAGAGAGAGACGCTTAAGGCTGAATCTAGAAATTGTGATGGAGATAACCCTATTTTAGTTATTATGGGTATGAGTATTAAAGATAAGTATTTTTCCAAGGGTATTTTTGCACTTTAGAAATGGTGACAAAAAGTTCTGGAGACGTTAACACGACTCATTCAATTAATACATATACAATTACCAGCCAATACGAGAAAGAATGGAAGTAAGAAAACATTTATTAAAGGCTAGCTGATTGTTGAACGAAATGAATGTAATTGGTACCTATTTAATTATAAATTCATTTAATTTTTTATTAATTAATTATCATTAATTCTAAATCTATTTAAGTTCTTTTTGTTTCTATTAATTAATTATTTTTGAAATCTAATTAATTCTAAATACATTTAAGTTTCTTTTGTTTCTGTTAATTAATGATCTATAAAATCTAATTAATTCTAAATCCATTTAGATTTTTTATTTTTCTTAATTAATTATCTTGTTCTAATTTAATATATCTTAGAATTATAGTAAATTTTTTTTTATAATATTAGCTCCTTTAGAAGGTCTTTGTGTTATGTTAGAAAATTGATTAAGTCACAAATTAAATTAATGCGTGTAATATTAGAAAAATATATTGTCAAATAAAATAAAGTATCGAGTAAGTTTCTCTCTTGACAACCTTATTTCGTCATTATTATATTTTAAAACTACTTCAAACATAAATATAAGAAAATCGAAAATACTTACAATTACAAATATTAACAAATTTGATAACAACAACGAAATATTAACAAATAATGCGTAACTATATTAAATCAGATACGAAAATACGTAATTTACTCGCGCTGTTAGTTCTTTTTTAGAAATAGTCGTAAGTTTAAACAAACGGCCCGAACGAAATTGGGCATCTTTAATATGTTGTGGGCCATTTGTTTTTGGTTAGGCTCGGATTCCGCAAAACAGGGCCCTTTGCCCCTATCGAAACAGTAAGAGTGGTTTTTAAATCGTTTCTATCTTTATTAAGGAAAGTAACCCTAACCTAAACCTAACCTAACCTAACCTAATACTTTCTCCGCTCCACATTTCGCCGCCTTCAATTCTTTCTCCTCTCTTCTTCTCTTAGATCCCAGGCTATCTTCTTCCTCCTCTTCTTTTTCTTTCAGATCTCAAGCCATCACCACCAGGCATGCTCGAGTTCGTCTTCGATCTCTCAAAACCCTCCCCTGCTACACCCTACGAATGGGAAGAATTTGTTGACGGAGTCTACGAGAACGAAGATTCTTTTACATTGATCTCGCTACCTCTATGAGAATTTCTGATCGTTGTACGGAGACAACGAGAACGAAGATTTCAAAGTTCGACGATGCGTGAAGCGAGATTACAGTACCGACTTTGATCGATCTTTGACAAAGTAATCGGTTCCATTTCGGAGGAGGTGCGATCGAATTTGAGGAGATTACAGTTCTGGCTTTCATCACTCCAGTATCCTCTAGATCTCTAATCGGGGGATCGAATTAGGTGGAGTCCGGATTCAGATCCTTCAACGTCGCCTCTCTGAAAAATCGATTTGGATTCTCGATTCGAATCCTTCAACATTTATGCTCTGAAGTTCGATTTCACGACTGATTCGTTTGAGAATCCCGTTCAGATGAGTCGTAGTTTGGACGACTGTGTTGTGGTGGTGACTGTTTTCACTAGTCCTTACGAGGATTTCTTGAGATCCATGGCGGATGTGACGAAGGTGGGAGCGAAGCAAGGAAAGGGAATCAATGACAATATTTGGATGAAAGTAATCTTTTGATTCTCATCTTCTTCTGTATATTTTTTTATTCTGTTTTAAATGGTTCAGTAATCTTCATCTCATACTTCATCTCACTGTTGCTAGATAGGATTTTTAGCCTATTTTTCTAGCATTGTTCTCACTGAATAAATGATTAATGTGAGATATATGATGTTTGAGATCATCTTGTTTTGGTTACAACTGATCCACATAGTGCATTTGACAGTATTGATTATACGAAAAATGGTACTGTGCTTATCTCTTCGTTTGACAGTTCTGATGACAATAAATGTTTTGTGGAATTTTAATAAAATTGATGTTATTCCTGTATAATGATGATGACAACGATAATATATTTTTATGACAACAATATTAATAGTAGAAATGACAAAATGTGTAATTAAATAGGATAAAACTGTTATTAACACAAACTGTCATCATCACATGATGTAGCAGTTAAAATTGTTAAACTGTCATCAAATTACTGTCATCAATATGAATTATGTTATCAACACAAATTATTGTCATTAAATTACAGTCATCAATACGAATTACTGTCATCAATACAAATTACCGTCATCAATAAAAATTACTGTCATCAAAAAAATTACTGTCATCAAAAAAATTACTGTCATCAACTCAAACTGTCATCAACACAAACTGTCATAAACATAAACTGTCATCAACACAAACTGTCATCAACACAACTGTCATCAACACAACTGTCATCAACACAAACTGTCATCAACAGAAAATGTTAGTTTCCACACACTATAAATTTTTAGGGTTAGAAAATACAAGTAAGAAGGTGAAAAGGTTACTTACCCTAATTTTGGCTCGGATTCACAAGAAACCTGCCGAATTAAGACGGTCTTACCTTCCCTTGGGTTTGCTTTGAACGGACAGTTTTCCCTTGTTTTCTTTTGTGCAACCGAACAGGAAGCTGAACGACTTGTGTCTCAGGCGTAGGCGACGGATCTCCGGGGGAAGCGGGATTCACAAGAAACCTCTTCTTCAACCTTTGACTGCGGTTGAATAGACGAGCTGAACGACTTCTTTCTCAACTCACAACTGGGGGAAGCGGGGGAGGTCGCCCACCACAAGTCTCCGCCTACACGCCACTGGGTATGTAAATATTTAACCTCTTAGCTTTATCCTTTTTAGGGTTCTTAGGGTTTATTTGATCCTGTGATTTTGGAGCTAGAATGTATTTAAGATTAGGGATTTGATGATTTGGGGATTTTGGATCTTATAAATCCTCTATTTGAGGCGTAAACGTGTGTTGTGGGAAGTTAGAATTGGGGGCTCGATTCTAGTTAGTTAGTTGGGTTTCAATGCATGCTGATACTCGGCTGCAATTTCTTCACACCATGAGATCTTTATTGTTGCTGTTGTGAGTTATAGCATGTAAACAGGAGTTGTTCTTTTCTGAGTAGATTATGTTTCTGCCACAATTGTCGCATCTGGTCTGTTAAGTTCTTTTTGTTTCTTGTTTTTTGCTTTTAGTCAAGAGATATTAAAAAATGTAATCGCTGGGACTCGGGGGTATCACGTGAAACAGGTCAATGATTGAGGCACCTTCCAAATTTTGCCTTACCTTAGAGATACCATGCGCAAAATCCATTGTTATTTTGTCAAATTTTCCAAGTTGATTGGGTGGTTCTTCATTTGGGAATTTTCTGTTTGTAGCAGGATGTTTCCGTTTGAAGCTAATATTTTTTTTGGTCACTTGTTTGTTCATGGTAGCACAGTTATAGAATTTCTTGATCTGGTCCATTTGCAAGATTCAATGAAATTGGTTTTTTAATTTCAAATTTGAATGATCATTAGCATATTAATTCCGTACATATTTTTCGTTGATTTCATTGGATCTTATTATGTTTTTGGGCTCATATGACCTCCTTACTATTCAATCCCATAACTTCCATCATGATTACTTTGCCTTCAAGATTGAAAAGGAAGCAATAATAGAAGTTGTGCTAATGAGATAATTAGAAGCTCTTCTGAAAGCAATGCTTACATGTGCCCGTCATGATCCAACCATGAACTATTCAATTAACTGTTGACTTAGCATTGTCACCAGATTTTTGGTACTCAACAAAAATTCTGATACCTAATCTAGATATAAGTCCCCGTTTATGGACACGTTATTTGCATTGAAGTACTAACTTGTTAAATTTTTACCTCTTTTTTCATCCTCTTGTAGAATTTACAGGTGGAAAATATGTGCAATTTTCATGAGGTCTAGGCTACAGCCTACAACTCAAAGCACTGTACAGGTTTGCTGCAGAGATTTTTTTGATCCAGCAAAATAATGTGGACGAATGTCTTCAAAATTGTATTCTTCCAAACTCCTCTTTTTCTTTCATAATGCCTTTATTTTTGGTGCACCCTTTAGACATGCTGCGCACTTCGTTTCTACTAATTGTTTGGAAAGAATCATCATATTTTCAAATGCTTTGAAGTTCAAATGTGCTGCTAATAAGAAAAAAAAAAATCAATGAACCATCTATTTATTCTACAAGACACCTGGAAGAAAAAATAAAAAAGAGTCTTTCCTTTATCTAAGCAACAGAAAGGAATTATTAAATCATTGAACAAATACATAAGATAGAGGAGACCTTGAGTTCATGGTTGAAGGAAATTATGTGGCTTTTGTTTGCACAGCGAGTCTGGTAGTATAATGGAAACAGAAGAATGTAGAGGAGGAGGGGATGTCAAGGAGAGAAAGATGAAGTTGATAGAATTTAGAATTTTTGCTTTATTTTTTTTATACGTATTAATCCCTCTGTCCCACTATATAAGCCCCATTTCATCCCTGCACGGATGCCGATGTGCGATTTGTTTTGTTAATATCTCTTCTTACATATTAGTAAAAAATATAAAATTTTGAAATTGTTATAGTACTCGTTAAGACAAATCAAACAAGATCCCACATGACTATGTTTTCGCTTGTATATTGGAAGAAATTGAGAAGATTCTCTCGAATTGTGAATAGTGTCAGAATTTGAAATGGGGCTTATATAATGGGACGGAGGGAGTATTAACCTGAACTTAAAATTTTCCTTATATCAGGGTGAGTCTGTATTTTATTTTATGTTATTTTTTATATTAAGGTAAGCTAGTCGTTTCGTATATGTTAAGTCTAACCGGTTAGGCCAAACTGATAATCTGAAACATGGAAGTACTAGGGTGAAAATCCCCCAAAATCTTAGGTGTTGTGATGAAAAGCTGTCTATGTGGTGCATTTTGCAGACCTGGAGAGTGGAGTGATGAAGAGAGGTCTGAAATTGAAATATAATGTATATGCATAGAAATATTGATACCAAATTTGTCTGTATATGACAATGTTAGATTCTTAAGAATTATTTTTTTGCTGTCTTCATTTGCTGTATTGTCACAGAATTTTGGCAATTTTTCAGGGCGGTCTTCACCATTTATCCTGGTTTCAGTTTCTTCCCATTGATCCAGATGTGACCGCTTTACCAGACAAGAGGTTTTAAATTTGTGTAGTATCATTTATCTAAAAGTCTTACGGTTGTGTTTCTATATAAACTGGTTTAAAAAATTGTGATTGGCAGTGTCCGAATTGATGAGAGGAATACTTCGGCACTCCAAGTTCTTTCTTCTCATGTTCAGCTCCAGAAAGAAGGTTTCCTCAGTGCATGGACAAATTCATTTGTTGGACCATGGGACCCTTCTCAAGGATCACACAATCCTGGTGAGTATGGTCTGGAAAATGGTTTACTTCAAGTCTTCGATAAGTTAAAGCTATCCCTTTTATCTATTTTTTCGTGATAATGTTTTTTTTTAACATTCAGACAAGAAAATTAAGCTCTGGCTGTTTCTTCCTGGACGCCATGCATCGATTATTGAAAGTGCTCAGGTTGCTGTTTCTAGATTAAGAGGTGAGCTTCTTGTATATGCTATATCATGACTTTAGGATTATTGTTGATGTGCCCATTATTGCATACTCTTTTTTTGCGGAAAGATAGTCTAGTGGACTTAATGTTCATAAAGTTTCAGCCAAACAATTCCTTTTTTTCTTATATCCACCCAAGCCAGCATAAGATACCGTTTTTTACCAGTTGTCCTAGGCGTCTAGGACACATCAGCACATGTCAGGATACTGAACGTCAGTCTTAACTCTCTCCAATACAGTCATCGGTCGCCACAATATTTGATTTGGGTGTTGCATGTAAACTTCCCTGCTGCAAAACTGGCATGCATATGCTTTTAGCAATGAGTCTAATGGATTTCCTTTTGGCGGTTCACTTTAGTGTTACAAGAATTATCATATGGTTTGTTTTCCGCTGCGTTTGGTTGTGTTTAATATATAGTTTTATGTATCCTTGAACAATTTTAATTTTTGGATAAAAATCTGTTAGATTTTATAATACTAACACGCGAACTTTTGTCTACTACCTATTACATTATCTGATTTCCTATCGTGCATTTTAGCATTTATGTAATTTCTATTGAATTTTTACAGTCCTCTCATTTATGCTGAAAACAAGAAATAGTTTCGTTTCTTATGGCCATCGTAGTAATGTCTTGTACTATTAGTTTTTAAAATTGAATAATGCTGCCCATTTCTGTATCCATTTCCATGCTACATAGGGATGGAGGGTGGATACTATAATATTTTGTTCCTTTTTGGTGTAGAGAAGCGGGGAAGGTGGTGAATTTATATACCTTTGCCAACCTGTATGCTAGATAAGTTGCCTTCGTTTGAATTTTGAAGGAAACCAGTGCTAAATGACAAATAATATTGTTTCTTCACTGGGGTTATGGACCCTTCCCACAGTATAGAAATAATCAGAAAAAATCTATGCTTATCCAATAAATCATTTTTTCCTGTTCTTTATAGCATATTTATGATTGGATAACCCAATATGAGATATTTGGTCTTTTCAAGTTTCGGAAAGGATCCAAGTCTTATTAAATAAGCTTTGGACAGAATTAGACGGTTAAGGTTAAAAAAGTGTTGCTTTGGCTCTTCTTGCTGATTGTTTTTCAAGTTGTATGTGTACTAAAGGATCTCACTTGAACCATGGGGCTGAAGGTCTGACTTCACTGTTTGCCACCTTATTCTCTTTTGAGAATTTGAGTGATCACTTGGTCTGCAGTGAATCATTAATCACTCTTTTGTAGGCTTGTGGTGACTGATGGACTTATGTTTTTATTTATCCCACCTCCAGAGGAAATCATGCTAGACTTCCTCTAATTTTTGTAGTGCAATAGATTGGCAGTTCATTGTTCAAATTTTTTTCAAACCTGTTTTATTAGAACTTACAACAATCATTTAATGTGTATTGTCATGTAGCTGTTGCTTCTGGATTTTGGATCGCTCCAGGAGACTCTGAAGAAATCGCTTCAGCTCTATCGCAGGCATTGAGGAATAAACTTGAAAGGTTCTTTAATTTTCCACCTCTTTTAATATATTTATTTAGTTTTCAATTTAGGTTAGTATTATTTTTTCCATTTGTAGAGAAATTTGAAGGCTTTTCCCTAATCCTTCTACATTGAATTTGACGACAGATCATTGATCGTGCATTCATATGTGAGGTTTGGTGATGTATTTACACGATGTAGTCAATCTTCAGGTCGTGAAGACCTTTTCAGGTTTGATGAGAAAAAGTTATTAAATCTGGTGTTTTGTGAAATATTGTTGCCAAGTCTAGTAAAACATGCTTGCCCATTTCTTAAATGACTCATGTGCTTGGAAGTGTCATTTGGCCCCTTTTAGAGGACCTTTGTATTTCTAGATATGGCCATTTTTCTGTGGCATGTGCAAAATCTCTATTTGATACCGTGCTGAATCCTGGTCATGACTTGGGATTTTTTGCAATGAAATTAGTTTGCTCTATCAGTCTGTCGTAGCTTTGTTTGTAGCCTCGTGCACTCCGTCATTTTCTTTCTGGTTCTGTATTACCAGGTGATAAATTTATGTTCCTTGATTGTTGTAGGAAAGGCCAGCCTGCTATCGAGTTCGTCTTTGCTGCTACTGAGGAGGGTCTCTTCGTGCATGTTATTATATCAGCAAAGTTTGTATTCCTGTCCTCTTACTCTTTCAGCATGGCTTTCTTTTGGCCTTTTGGTACTGCTTCTTATTTGTATAACAGGTAATCTTGGACAACTTATTACAGACTTGTTCGGGCAGTCGGTGCTTGTGACATTCAAAGATTGTCGAAGCTATCATCTAATAGTTCACGTGGAAAACTTCCTCGTAAGTATTCTGACCAGAAAATTCCTATCTTATCAAAATAAAAGAAGAGTGAGTTTTAATAGTCATAAAATTGACAACATCCATTTAATGAGGAGAAAATGTAGAAGGTAAGTCTACCTAAAGGCTTACAAGTAACACCATTGCTACAAGAAAGCACTGGCTAAGAGGTGAAAATATTTTAAATTGTATTACTCATGATGGAGACTTGTGCCCGCTAGAAGAGAAAACCATCCTATTGAAATAACAAAAGAGTCACCCGCAATGCTTAAAAAGGTGCATAAAGCTAGTTAGGTGATGAAAACCCCAAAAGCGTTCACTACAGCTGTAACTCATGCTTTACATTATCGGTTTCCTGGTCTACATATGACCTCATGTCTTTTATATTTATTTATGCTGTTTCAGTTATCGTCTCTCCACATGGGATGCGTGGCAGACTCACTGGATGTGCTCCAGGTGATCTTGTGAAGCAGGTCTATGAAGGGTACAGTACATGATTTTTCTTGTACAAGTTTCATATTTTCTAGAAGTTCCTTTTCTTGTCATGACTTGAGCCCCGCAGAAATTTTATTGATTTATGGTTGATTTTGATGTCCTTCTGTAGGGATTATACCTCACTATAAAGTATAAACTGTTCAAGTACTTCTAGTTGTTGGTTTCACCTCCTTTCCCTTGTAGTTCCATTAGTGAAAAAGGGTAAATATTATAGAAAGGGATGGAGAAAATACAATAGTACTTGACCTAAAAGGGAGATTGCAAAGCAAGGGGTAATTTCCAACAAAATATCTCAAGGTTTCTGAAAGGGCATCCAGAGTATGTAATGGGAATCACTGCCTTAAACCAAAAAAATGCGAAATAGCGCTGAAGTTTCTGCCTTTTCTGCGAGATAGATTTTTCTTAATGGAAATGCTCTTTATGCTAGAAAAGAAGTAGCTTGTTGTATTATTTTCCAATGCTAGTTATACAAGCTCCTATTCGCTTGATCGTTTCTGTTAGTCCTGTTTAATTTATTCTTCTTTGAGCAGGTCTGACATGTTTAGAAGTTCAAGTCGCTTAGTAGGAAAGGGATGGCAAAATTGCTATGCTGAAGTTTCCCTCGGTTGTAATATACCTGAAGGCGGTGTAGGAATGAAATTGAGTTTGAGTTCGAACAAGAATATTCTCAATAACCAAACATGCTCTCCTCCAAATGACGGTGTTTATAGAAGATCTGGGGATGAGACTTCTGTTTTGGAAAAAACATTCATTTATCAAACAGAGGCAATTCTTGTTCCTATCTTGCAGTCATCTTATGCTAGGTCTAGTCTGAAAAGGTACAAGGTGTTTTTGACGTCGTTTAAGTGTGTACTGGATTCGTTTGTACTGGATTCTTGTTCCTGCTTTTTTAATGATCAAATGTTATTCGTTTGTCCCTGATTACACAATGATATGAATGAAACGATAGTGAGATTTTTCAGATGATACTCATATCCTATATAATATAGGTTAGGCTTACAGTTTATGAAGGTTTCTGGACATATGTTGTGATTGTGTATTGAAACCTCTGACAGAAATAAACATCTTTTGAGTAGTTATTCTTGCTATCTGCCTTAATGACCTCTCCTGTCTGGTAGGATTTCTTGTCGTATGAGATATTGAGAGAATATGTTTCTTCATTGCAATACTAGAGCCTAGGCAAATTTGTTGGATAACATAGCTTGTCGCTTTGCAGATTGTGGCTGCAGAACTGGATGGGTCCATCCTTTCCTAGTTCAACCATCTTTATGCACTGGTTAGTCATTTTCTTAAGTCTAATGTATGGCAATGGTGATACCTGTATAATTCTTTTTTTTCCCTGTATTTGTGTCCACTTTCTACAAGATTTGGGCCCTGTTTGATATCAGAAACATTTTTTTCTTACTCAAATATCTTTTTAAAGGTGTCGGATGATGCGCTTTGAAATGAGTAATCATGTACACATGGAACTTATAAGTTAGTTCATCTTTGGATTTCTCTTTTCCTGTTGTCTATCATTCTTCCCCATTTGCTTTTTTTCTCTCCTAGACTTTTATCATATCTGTATCTTGTATGTAGAATTTTGTAGATGCACTTACCTTAGTCAAAGCTGTATAAAACACACCCGTAACTGAAGAACTTTCTAGCTGCTCCTTATCTTTCATTCAGGCTAGTCTATTTTTGGCTTCTGTTTTACACATTGTCTTTTGATTTTAGCATTGCTGGTGAGATGGAATCCATGCATTCCTCTTGGATGGACTCAAGTGATATTTGTGGTGAAAATAGCAGCAGCAATAGCAACAACAGTAGTATCAGCAGTGTAAGTAGTGGTTCTAGTGACAGTGACCATAAGATGGATACAAATACCAGTGATCTTGAAGCTGATGCTGATTCATTGACTTGTAGAATGTCTGGAAATGGTCTTAAACAGGTCAGCTCTTAATGTTTGCATCATTTTTATGTTCTTTTGTGGGAAGCAAAAATCAATAGAACAAATAAGTTAGTCCTTTTGGATATGTTCGAGGTTTTAGATCAATCTGCAATGTTAAGTTTATTCTTCAACATATTAACACTTATGAATGCACTCTGGCTGTGAAGAAAGGCGCTTGGCTGCATGTATATATGTGAAATAGTTACGTTACTAATTGTTTCGTTGGTGGTTAGACCGTATACATTGCAGGAGCATAGTGATTGCAACATTTGTAATGCCTATTCTAGGAATTTATTTATGTTTGTTGCAACTTATACCATGATTCTTAACCAGGATCCCTCTTTTAATACACTTTAGAGTACTTGCAATATCCTGTTAAAGTAGAAATTAGATTCCGCAGAAACAGAGCCCTCTCTTTCTTGTTTTAGTTTGGAGAGTTTCCACAACTTCCTTTTATAAATTATTTAGTTAAATAAATCCCGTATGTGTGTTCATGCCTCATGCCTATACATCAATGACTCATTGAGTATAATGCTTTATGTTCATGATTATAGTGCTTAAATTTAAACTGGATTGGCTCTATACTGTAAAAGTGCTAAAAATTATACTATTAATGTAGGGTGCAAAGCGTTCTCGTCCGGGAATGCATGATTCATTTGATCAAATGGGCGCAAGAATAAATGTATCTGGGCAAGATGCTTATAAATCTGATTTCAACAGTTCATTCACAACCGGGATGGGACATGATCAAATCAGTTCTCACTTGTATTGGGATGGTGATGATGATAAAGGGATGGGATTGGATATCCAAGCCCTTATTTCTGACTTTGGGGACTTCGGTGAATTCTTCGAAAGTGATGTTTTGCCATTTGGAAAGGTAAATCTGCAGTTTAGTGTTTTGTTTGATTATATAGTCCCTCCAAAGTTTTTTTTGCTAGTGTACATGATATGTTATATCTTTTTTCTTATAGTACAATGCTATTTGATGAGGAGTCCATCTTTATTGAAAACTGTATTTACTCTTAACACAAAATGTTAAGCTTCTCTCAAATGAAATAACGTCTCAGCTTCAAGATGAAAATGAATGTGCTTGGACCTATTCTTTGGCTTCAGAATTACATTTAATAAAGACAAAATGGCTCATTAAACTGTCTATGCTTCTTATTTTGCGAAGTAGTAGTCAAACTATGCAATTTTTAAAGCAATCTTCATTTTGGGTCATCGCAAGCAACCTCTCTGTTCTTTTAAAACAGGTTAAAGTTGCGTACATTCTGCTATAAGCGGGAGCCTTCTTAAGGCATTGGGGTAATGTTGTTGTTGGATTAAACTATTTATCATAGTCACAAACTCATACATTGCATAGATAATGAATTTCAAAAGGTAGGGGATATCTTCTAGTAAAAAATGTGAGGCTCATAGTTGAAATACTAATGTTTCTTAATTCTTATGTAATATCTCAGTTGATGTGTGGTCAGCGCCCTCTTTATGGGCACTAGCAGCAGGTGTTTAGTAGGGTATTCATGTGATCCACTTGGTTTCTGATTGTGTCATTAGTCTTTTGCATGTTTCATTTTTCTTCTGTCTTTAGTCGCCACGGTGTCTTCTAGAGCATTGTAGATCCCCTGTCTTTTTCCTTTTGATCTTTCTGTACTTCCACTTTTCATCAATATCGATTTTCTTCCATCTGAAATGAAAATATATGGGTTTTTTAATGATCTGTTTGCTTGATTCACAGCCCCCAGGAACTGCAGAGTCAGAGGCAATGATGTTTCCTATAACAGACTGTGAAGATTTAGGTGGCACTTCTGCAGCCACTGTCATAGATGTTTCAGATCCAATGCTTTTACCGGAAGCTTTTCCAACATTTGACAGCTTTGGTCAGTTGCCAACAGTCACAGAGGAGTTTCCTAACACAACACAGGAAGCCATAAGAAATACGTTGTCATCTGCTCTTGTGAGCTCAGTGCCTGCTGTTCCTTCAACCGAGTTTGACCATGTTATGAAAGCTGAAGCACTTATTTCCTTTGCTTCTGAATATGGCGCAGTGGAAACTCCTCCAAGTGAGGTGTCATCCACACTATTTAGAAGCCCCTATCGTCCCAAATCTAGAGCGACAGAGACTGTAGGCTCAAGTGGAAATAGCTTTACTTATGGAGCAGCACCACCTGCTTCTCCATGTTTTCATGTGTCAAATGAAAGACGTGTCAAATCTTTAGATTCTAGATCTTGTGCGGGAAAGTGTGATATTGGCACTGGGAATAAATTGAAACTATATACTCACGTGCACAGCAGCAAAGATTCTGTTAGTAAAAAACCAGTTGCATATAATGACACAAGTGCATCGTGTGAGACAGGTGCTAGCTCCCTTTATTCGGGTTTTGGTTCTGCTGCTGCTGTGAAATCTGTCCAAAAACGCAGTGAAGTTAACTTTTCAGCGGAGCATCTTTTGCTTTCTACAAAGACTGTAACGGCGTCTGAACTTGAATGCCTTCTTTTCCAGGCTTCTATGTGTCGTATACGGCACACATTGTTGTCTTTGACCAACTCTGCTTCTGACATGCTAAATTGGACAGCTGGAAGTTCTCTGATGAGCCATGTGCCTAGTGATCCAAGTAGCATGACTGAAGATTTATCGACCAAATTTGAATTGAAGAGAAAGGATTCAATCCCAGTTAGAATAGCAGGTGACATTGATGATGAGATGTTGGAAGGGACCCACAATGCTCCTGTTGGTGTTTGGCGGTCTGTTGGGTCACCAAAAGGCTCCAAGCCGGCTAGTACACCACCCTCCGAGGTATTCACATCCTGCTATAATAATTCATTTGCTGAGGGAAAAGTTATGTCGTATGGGCAAAGACAGCCACTTCAGGATTTCCTTGATGGCGTTGCTCTGCTTGTTCAACAAGCTGCCTCATTTGTTGATGTTGCATTGGATGCTGAATGTGGTGATGGTCCTTATGGATGGCTTGCATTGCAAGAGCAGAGGAGACGCGGATTTTGTTGTGGACCGCATATGGTCCACGCTGGATGTGGAGGTGTTTTAGCTTCTAGTCACTCACTGGACATTGCTGGTGTGGAGTTGGCTGATCCACTTTCTGCTGATGTAAGATTTTCTTTTTATACCCTTTCATTTTTTGTTTCTTTTATGAAGTTGTAGCAAAAACTTAATGTTGGTTTGCTGGTTTTCTTATTTTTGTTCCATACATTTGATGTTTGCTTCTGTATTTTCTCATAAATATTGTGTCTTGATTTTATGTTGTCTGAGGCCTTATGGAAGACTTCCTCTTTCAGGTTCATGCATCATCTGTAATCAGTCTGCTACATTCTGATGTAAAAGTAGCGCTAAAATCGGCCTTTGGCTCTTTGGATGGTCCTTTATCTGTTACTGATTGGTGCAAAGTTTCGAGTCAATCTGGAGATGGAGGAGCTATGAGTGATGGTTTTTCCTCTGAATCTACATTGAGTGAATGTAGAGATTCTTCTAGTAATATAATGGGATCAGTTGGAGATCCAGTTAGCCCATTGCAGTCATCTGCTAGTGTATCATCCAATTATAGAGGTAGGACTTCAATTTCAGCTACAATGCATTAACTATCCGTCTGATATTGAGAAAGAAGTAATGATCCAGAACCTACCTTGCACTCCAAAACAATTTTTGTTAATAATGAAGCTAAGTGCTTCTACTGTGTCCAAAAAAATAAGCAACAATTCACAGCCTAATTTGACAATTTTCTTATAAACATTGATTGAATTTGCGTCTTTGGTGTGTGTAGTGTTTATTAACTTCCCATACTGGATTTACTCCATTACTTCTTAGAAATAGTCCTTTCCTCTTCTTGTTGATGTGGCCCATGCTGTACTGCTCTTGTACTTCTTGAATGGATATACTGTATCTTTCTTAATCGAATAAGTCTGTCTTGCTTTGCCTCTTATTGATGCACATCAATTTAACGGTGGAAAAATTTGCATTCCAGATGGTATTAGAGGAGATGATACTTCTCAAAGGAGGTCAAATCGAGAACTTTTTACGCCAGAGTCTGAGTCTCAGCTTGGATTACGACACAGGCCGAGGATATTTGTAGTTCCATATCCGTCTATACTTGTTGGGTATGCTGTAAATCCTTGAATTTTTGACATATGAAAATATACGCCTTCAATCTAATCTACCACATGGAGCTCATTTATATTCTGTTAGGTTTGTTTGGTAAGCACGCTTCTGATGTCAAAAGCTGTTAGAAAAATACTTGATAGAGCCAAAAGTTGATACATATCTTGGTCTGTGATAAAAGTCTGTGTACCAAACGGACCTTTGGTCTGTGATAAAAAGATGCATGTTAGTTGAGAGATGCCAATTATTTTTTCTTGTTTCAAGTTCAAAATTAATGAACACAATTGGCGAGGAAGGTTAGATGACAACATCGTTGGTGCTGTACTGACATTGTTTTGAAGTTCATCAATCTCTGCATGGAAGTGCTAAATGAGAGCGTCCTTGTTTTGCCAGGTATCAGGACGATTGGCTGAAGACTTCTGCAAATTCACTGCAGCTGTGGGAGAAAGCCCCTCTTGAGCCGTATGCCTTCAAGAAAAATGTAAGCTTGCTAGCCCTGCTGCTCAAAGAATGGCTTTACTTACTAAGTCTTCACTTCTTTTGTAACATCCATATTACATAATAGTTTATAATAAATTAAAAATAATAATTTGAGTTTGGATTAAGATTTGAAAAGTCCTTTTTTTCTGTACTTTAGTGTTGACCTAAATATAATTTCAATCACATTTTGCCACATTCTCTTATCAAATCCCTTTTTATCTATTAATTCTATTAAATACTATAAGCCTATTAAATATATTGTATTACTACCTGCCGAACAAACCCCAAGTATAATGTGAAAATTGTAAAGTTATATTTGGCTGGACACTGTAAATGGTTACTAAAGCACAATTTATTCTGTATCTGCACAGATGGTTTATTATGTTGTATGTCCAAATATTGATCCGCTTACTTCAGCTACTGAAGATTTTTTCCAGCAACTTGGAACAGGTTAGCTGTATTTATTTGCTTCCAGTTTCTGTAACTTTCTGCTCTATTGACGATTTTAGAATCTCATTTAGGTCTAAAAAAGTATGTATTGGCAATTTAAGATCAGGAAATTTTAGTATTCTCCTTTAAAGTATCATCATCATTGGAAATTATGTAATGGATTTAGGGTTCATTTATATGTCTAGGTATAATTCTTTGTCCGACTTTCCAATGTCAAAAGTAGCATTAAATTTTGAGATTTAATACCACTTTTGGCTTTATAATGCCCGATAAGGCATTAGGCCTAGACATCCAAATGGACCTTTAGTTCTACATGCAGCTGTTATAAGCTGTGTACCAGTTTGATTGGCCAATGAGCATTGAGTTTCCAGTTGTTGTGGTCCTATATCTGATTCTGAATCCATGCTCTCTTCAGTGGTCATGTTTGGTATGCTATGATTGTCACAATTCTTCTAGGTGATATAAAAACTGCTTTAATACGTTATTTAGTGGGCTTATGGGTCACACTTAAGGAATTAGGTTTCACATTTGTACTTCTTTTTGCTTACCTCCTGATTTAGGGGAGTCAACTCCAAGGGTTTCTCTCTGTGTCTTGTTTCTCTTTTGTATGTGCTGCATTCTTGTATATGTTTTCTTTGCTCTTCATTCAAACATGGTGCATACATCTTTTGTTTTTGCATTTTTTTTTAACTTCAAAGAAAACTATCATTATCTAAAGCTTAAGATGTGTTAGTTATATTATTCTTTTAAACTTGTGTTGTATATTAACCGTTAGTTGCAGTTTGATTGTGTCACTATCTGGTATAAAGGACCTTAAATACTCATCCTTTACTCTTTCACGATCATTGCAGTCTATGAAACATGCAAGTTGGGCACTCATTCTCCTCAAATCTTGGGAAATGAATTGGGATCGAATTCTGGAAAATTATCATCTTCTGGCTTTGTTCTTCTTGATTGCCCTCAATCAATGAAGATTGAAACTAGTAGTGCATCTTTAGTGGGATCCATAAGTGATTATTTTCTCTCTTTATCAAATGGTTGGGATATTACTAGCTTCCTCAAATCTCTCACAAAGGTTCTGAAGGCCTTAAAACTTGGTTCATTGCCAAGTTCTAATAATGCAAAGGAAGGAAATAGTAGTCCGTCAACTGTAAGTGATGACCTGTCACCTACTCATTAGCTTCAAGTGCATCTTCATTTTATTCATCATTGCTTAAATGGAACTTTTCATGGTATCTCCAATTTTCTGTATTAATCTGCGAAAGTTATTCTATGTTCAGATTAGGGAAGGCATTATATGCTCGTTTGACTTGCATGCTTCAACTATGTGACATATTATAGAAGTGAAGTATAAATGTTTTAAGGTCAAATGCTCTATAGAAATACTTTGGCCCTTTTGTAAACAGTTGCAGAGCCCAACAACCTTGCTTCTATTCATATTTTTTTCCCCAAACCTGTAACTAATAAGGTTAAGTAAATGATTATGAAACTTTGCTGGCAAAATGGGTGCACCACAATTTTGAATATACAAAAGTGATGCACAAACTTACTAGCACTAGTCAACTTAAGAATACTTCTTCTGGTGTTTTCTGATCTATTCTATACTACAAGAAGTGGCCTTCTCTTTACGTTCTCATGGTGACATATGTTGTCCCCCGACTGAAAAGACCCTTTATTACCAGCTTCCTTATCATATCTTCAGTCATTACACCTTCCCAGCTGAATCTCAATGAAGTTTATTATTCTTCTGTGTTTTATCAATAAACTTTTTTCTTCATATTTCTAAGCTGATATGCATTTTCTCACTAATTGGAACAGGTAATCTATATTGTATGCCCTTTCCCAGACCAGACTGCCATTCTGCAAACTGTTGTTGAGGCATGCGTTGCTATTGGATCAGTTATTTATTCTGCTGATAGTGATAGGAGATCAATGCTGTACAATCAGGTAGGGAAGGCATTAAGCTCTTCAGCAGGTATAGATGAAGCCTCAGCATCAAATATTCTGAGACTATACGGTTTTAGTATTCCAAAGTTAGTATTGCAAATTGTCACGGTTGATACCATCTTTCGAGTAACTAGCCCAACACTTAATGAGCTTATCATCCTCAAGGAGATTGCTTTCACAGTTTACAATAAGGCGCGCCGTATTTCACAGAGGCTGTCAAATGATCTAGTTCATTCCTCTACCTTGCCTGGTAGATCTCATTCTGTATCTATGCAAATGGCTAACTCAGTTCCTGGAATGTGGAAAGAATGTGTTACGTCGCGAATTTCAGGTCCTTCTATTCCCAGAGAGAATGAGATGGACACCAGCTTACAAGGAGGCAGTTGGAATAACACTTGGCAAACATCAAGGTCAGGGGGATTGAGCTGTGATGGAAATCGAGTAAGCGACTTTTTTCTACAAGAGGAGATGCGTTGTATGTTTGAGCCACTGTTTATTCTTTCTGAGCCAGGCTCCCTAGAGCTTGCAGTTTCACCCTTGACTAGTAATATGGAACTGGATTCTTCTAAACATGGATCTGATGACGGTGGGTTTCATCAGAATTCAACCTCTGCAGAAATTGGAATGGGATCTCAACATGAGGGATCAGAGTCCGAATCCTTTGGATTTGGCCATAAGAAATCTCTACCAAGCCTTCATTGTTGTTATGGGTGGACAGAAGATTGGCGTTGGATGGTGTGTGTCTGGACAGACTCGAGGGGAGAATTGCTTGACAGCCATATATTCCCATTTGGTGGAGTAAGTAGCAGACAAGATACCAAAGGAATTCAGTCTCTTTTTGTTCAAGTTCTTCAGCAAGGATGTCAGATACTGCAGGCAGCTAATGCTCCCGATAATGGTGCTGTAAGGCCGAGAGATTTTGTCATAACACGTATTGGCTCTTTCTATGAGCTTGAATATCAAGGTTTGCTACTTTAACCGTTTAAGTCCTGTTTTACTCATTCAAAGAAGTGAAAAATCATCAATTCTCTGAAGAGCATCTTTTATGGTGTTCTGTTAGTTGAGTATCATAGATAATTAAGAAAATTAAAAAAATCAAGATTTGGGTAACAAGTAGGTGATATTTCTCTCTAATAATAACATTGGTTCTTTCAAAATTTCTGACTGTTTATTATTTTCCCTTTGTTAAAACTCTTATGATAATAATAGTAACACCATGCTCTAAATAGTCTATATTTTGATTGAGGCCCTAATATTGTCCCCCCTTCACTTTTATTTAAACTCTGTGCCTACTTCATACAGATCTGTAATCCAAAATTACTCTATGGTCCCTTGAGTCATAAATTATATCAATATTGTAGCTTTATGCGGTGAATTTCGTACTTTTGAAAGAGATAAAACTAGGTCAATAGTCTATAATAGTACTTGTAAGTGTCCTCCTGCCTTATATTTTCCTTGATTATTTATTCTAATATATATCGGTCTTGTATTTAATGCAACCAGAATGGCAAAAAGCCTTATATTCTATTGGGGGTTCGGAAATGAAGAAATGGCCTGTGCAACTTCGACGTGCTGCACCTGATGGGTTATCCAATGTGCAACAGCAGGAAATGGAGAGGAACTTACCAAATTCTCCTAGCCCTTTGTACAGTGCCCATGCGAAGTCCTCTGGTTTTACTAGAGGTGGTGCTCTAGGACAACCCAATGTTCGTCTTCTTGGTGGACCCCAAGTTGACAGCTCAAGGGGGTTACTTCAGTGGGTGCAGAGCATCAGTTTTGTATCTGTATCCGTTGATCATTCTTTGCATTTTGTTCTTCAAGAAGAGATGTTGCCAGGTAATGTTTTAGTTGAACTCTCTCTTTCTTATTTACCAGTTTGCCTGTATCATTAGAGCATTTTTTTTTAAGATTATAGTTAGTATTTATTTAATTCATATTCCCTTGAAAATTCTTACCAAAACAAAAACATCCCTTATCCCTTATTTTTGTTGGGGAAAAACTTTTTCTTAATCCAAGGTAATTTGGTTGCAAGCTGACACAAAAACATCCCTTAAGCCGAACATAATACAACGTAATTCAGTGTAATCTATTGGCAAGGGTGACCTAAGGGTGATTTTAGTTTTGTGTAGTTGACCCTAATTTCCGCGACATTCAACAAGTTTCCTAGGAACAGTATCCAGCATCTCTGATTTCTCCACTGATAAATTTATTTGAATGCCGAATAAAATTTTATTATGCCCAGATATTTTGATTACTATACAATGCATATTTTCATATCTTATAATTCTCTATGTCTGAAGCTGGAGCGCAAAGTAGCAGTTACATAGGTTCAAGAACTTATCTTGAAGGATACACTCCCGTGAAATCCCTCGGTTCAACCTCAGCATCCTACTTCTTTGCACCGTCGCCCAACATGCGGTTCTTAACCCCAGCACCATTGCAACTTCCCACATGCTTAACTTCAGATTCCCCGCCTCTAGCACATCTCCTCCACAGCAGAGGAACAGCAATACCGTTATCAGCCGGTTTTGTTGTCTCAAAATCCGTGCCCTCGCTCCAGAAAAACGGGCCCCGCAACTGCAAACAAGAGTGGCCTTCTATTCTCTCAGTGGGCCTCATAGACTACTATGGGAAGGGTGTATCCAAGCCCAACAACGGTGGAAGAGGCTCATCTGAGCCTAGAGAAGCTGAAGTTGGAGAGACAAGTCTCGTTCTTGAATCGGTTGCAGCTGAACTCCATGCTTTGTCATGGATGACGGTAAGTCCAGCCTATTTGGATAGGCGTACTGCATTGCCTTTTCATTGCGACACAGTTTTGAGGCTCAGAAGACTGCTTCATTTTGCTGATAAGCACCTATCACGCGATCTAGAGAAGCTGGTGGGTTAGGTAATAAGCATAATAATTATGGTAATAATAGGGCCTTTTCTTTATATTTTGATCCTTCGGCTGATTTTGCATCAATTTGGGCTGTTTCTAATCTGGATTCTGTACAACTAGCTACTCATTGTATAGTCAGTTTGTATAAAAATTAAAAGTACTGTGATAGTCATTTGAAGAAGGTACTCCAACAAAGAATGTAGGGTAGCCTGACTCGATGTCGATCGGTGAATCTGATTTGCATTGGTCTTATAGAATAGGTGCCATGTATTGATGTTTATTGTACTATTTGTTGCCAAGGGATCTTTTTCTGTTTGGGACCAAGAAAAGTTTTCTATTTTGTGATACTGCAGAGTTTTGTCATCATGAGTCCATGCCACTTAAATTCATATTTGTCATGTGATTTTATTATTACACATGGAAATATTACACAGAATTGAAGTAGAGACTTTCTGTTAAGTTGAACGTCCCTCCATACCCACTGCCATCCCATTCAATCGAAATGTTGCTTCTTCTTTTATGATATGCATGGAAACGTAACCATCCAAAACATTTACAAAGGTGCTTGGAGATGTCTTCACCTCACATCAGTGCTAGTAGGAAGCCTTAGATATACATACAAGTCATCTAATTAGGGCTTCATTTGAAATGTCTAGTGAACCTAACACCAAAGTTGCATCGGAAATCATCGCCTGTCCCAACGGTCGATCAAGATCTAGAAAGCTCATCTTGGACACGGAAATGGCGCCTTAGAACAATACTAATCATTTGTTCCTAACCCAAAAATAAAGGAATGAACCAACATTCATGCTTCTTGCACTACTCTTAGACGCGTTGGTTAAGCCACTCCATTATATCATCAAAAATAGTCTCGCGTTCTGGTTCAAAGAGAAGATCATGATACAACCCGTCGTACAGCTTGATGCTTTTATCGTGAGACGAGGCGTCCATGTAGAGTTTCTCAGAGGCTTTCGGGTCGGTTATTACATCTGACTTGCCGTGGAGAACAAGAAAGGGCACAACTAGTCTTTTCAAATGTTGTTGAATGTGTGCTGTGATCTTCAAGATCTCGTACCCGGTTCTGACCCGAATTGGGTCCGTGTACACTAAAGGATCTGAGTACTTTTCTCTTAATACTTGTGGGTCCCTCGATGCAACCGCGCCTTTCTTGTTTGCAGCACCGCATTGGTATCTCGGCATCAAGATTGACACGATTGGAGCGATGAACTAGAACAAAGGATGAGGGAAAATGTAACGGCTAGTACTATGTTTAAACCTGTATGAAATGTAGGGAACAAAGAAGGGTGGATTCAGAATTACAATGTAGATTGGATGAGCTGGTTGAACACTGATTGCAGGTGAAGTTAGCACGACGCCGTTTATTTTGGCTTCAAATTTTGGATCAAGAGCAGCCTACAAGTAATAATCAGTATATATAATAACAAGTTTACAAGTGTAAGAAACTTAATATAGGGAAATTTCATTAAAGGATTGTTTGGGATCAATATCAATGTTATGAAAGTCGGGTATGGGTACGAAGATATGAGTATGCATGAATGAGTATCGGCATAGATTTGAATGATATCTTTGATTTTTGTGGGAGATATTAAAATAACTCTTAATATCACTTTGATATCAATGTCTTGATTTATCTATAGATCTGATTACAAACAATTAGTTTATCTATATATCATGATATTAATATCAAGCGGGCCCTAAATAATAATCGGCAAGTATACAAAAAAATTACCTTAAGAACCATTGCACCTCCTGTAGAATGTCCAAAACAAAAGCATGGAAGATTAGGATTTTGAGCCTTCACTTTATCCACAAATGCTTTCTACATTTGTAAACAAAAGTAGCCTTCTAAGAAAACAGTTAAATCGATCATTATTAGTGAATGGAGTCAAGAAATGTGTTTGTGCTCTATACATACCAAATCGAATACAGCATCTTCTAAAGAATGAACGTATCCATGCAAGCCATCACTTCCACCATGTCCTAACCGATCAGAAAAACTGGTTCGATCAGTGAGCTAATCAGATTGAAGATATCTTCAGTGAAAACAACGGAGTAAATCGAGTGATAAAATAAAATAACAATGGAGGGTGATTCAAATGAATATTTGTTATATTACGAAAATACAAATCATAAAGATATTCTCCAATTTCTTAAAAAATATGAATGTTCTTCAGTTTGTGAACGTTTTCTACTAAATGTTGTGCCAAATTAATACTATCAGTATTCTCCGATATAAATATAATGTAAATGTTTTCCATCATACAATAAAAAAATTCCGTACATAATACTTTACCATGATCGAATAAGTATGAATCAGGGTACTTGTTTTGTAGTGGTAAATAGATAGAAACTTACCAATCCAATCTAATGCATAAACTTTAAATTTGTTGGCGTTCAATTGCTTTGCAAAGTCATTGTATCGCCCACTGTAAGAATAAAGCATCTATATTTAACCGTCAGATTATGAAATAACATGAATACAGAATACTCCTCTGAAATAGGGGTTTTTACATATATATTACCGAAATGACAAATTTTATACAGGGAAATGGATTAATGTTTACCTGTGCTCATTCAATCCATGCACCACGATCACCACTCCTCTGAAATTTAAGAACCAATTATTTGTTAGTGTACTTTTCATGTTCGTATTAGTATTTCTACAAATATACTTTTCATGACAAACAAAAACAAAAAGGGAAAAATTCATGCAAAAATGATATTAATGTACGAACTATACAAATGAAAAATTCGCGAATACATCTCTTCACATCGACACGAAGATGCATGTATGTCTTTAACAATATATGAAAAACATGCAATTGGGTGTGTATGTGAATGTGAAAAAATTTGCATTTGAATATAAATCGTTTTGGTAAACGTGCCTAGCATGACAAGGAGACGGAGTCCATGATTGTGTAAACAATGTAACACCTCGTGTGGTACCAAACAAAGAATAATCCCTCCTCGTATTCGTCACACCAATATCATCCTTCACTCGTTCGATTTGAATTCTTCTTCTCGTCACAACATCATGATCCATCGTCGCCTTCATCGACACCAATCTTCTCAAAACCATAGCATTCGACAACCTTAAAACGCCATGTCGACTACCTAAAACTTGTTTCTCCTCCTTTCCACCACTAAACGGCAAATATAAGACGAAGATTAGGGCATTCATTAGCATTAATAAACTCTTCCAAGCACTTATAATCAATGCATTTACACGAACGCTTGCTCCCGATGTTAATAACATCTTTGAAGGTGTCATTTCTTCACACTCTAATGCCACCATTCTTCTAAAACAATTGTGGAACCCTACAAATAAGGAATTGTTTTTTGGGTTTTTTTTTGTTAACGAGATATTTGGGGGCTTCGAGTTGTCTCGAAGAATAGAGAGAACAAAACAGAAACCCGAATTGCAGAACCGAGGGAGGTTTGGATTTGAATGAATGCAGCAGTGAAAATTTGGTTGGTTTATTTTTAGAAAATCTGATATTTTTAGTGAAACTTTCCGTTATTTGGCTGATTTTTCGAAGAAAGTTGTGTCTGCATAAACGTAAAAGTTTGATTTTTTTGCATAAACTACTTCTTAGATTAAAGCTCCCGTTCGACAAAACTTTTATGCATATTAACGATGTGTTCGATAGAAATAATATTCGCTTTAGTCTACCTTAAGAAAATTAATTCATATTAGAGTAGGTACAGTTTAAACTGGATGTTAACAAATTTAATACAATTTTTAACTTACTGCTATCATTTATCCATAGTATAGTAGATTTTACTACCTCATTAATTTCATCTTTGTCATCATTATAAAATTCAGCTAACAGTTTCAAATATTCTAGTAGTAACTTCTTGTTGAATATTTTCAGCCAAAAGTTCAGCTCTCATCTCGGAGTAGTTCCACTGAACAAAACTGCTCCAACAGAATTTGAAAAGTTCCATATCAGCTGATAATTTGTGATCAGAAAGTTGCTTCACCAGAATCTTAATAACATTAAGAACAAAAAACATATTCACAGGAAAAAAAAGAAAAGGTCACTGAGCTAAAAAAGTTGCAATTAGTTCATGACAAAGGGGTAAGTGGACTCGACGTAGCTCTCAACATCCCAGAGAAAAGATCCAAAGGTGACAGCCTCCAACACCAGCCTTCTAAGCCCATTCAGCCCAATCTTGATCAACTCATCCTTCGAGTCGTCAACAGTCCCATCAAGCTTAACAACAATCTCGGGTCTACCAAACAAGGCCTCTGTGTGCTTTTCGATTATCGTAACCGCCTCTTTCGATCTAATCGTCGCACATCTCTGCAGCGTTTCTACATCAAACGAATTAACATAGCTTTTCAGACGAAATTGGGTTGTCCCGACCTCCGGATTTCTCGTTTCCTTTACCTCTTCTGGTTTGGCTTCTGTTGCTCGGCCTTGTGGGAGTGTTTTCATCGTCTTTTCGAGTTGAAAACGCTGGTCGACTCTCTTGAGGAAGTAACCGTACATGATTGATGCAGCATAAACTTGGCCCACTCTGAGTCTGCTGACTTGTGCTACGGAATCTAAGTCTCCCAATCGGCTTCCGAGTATAAGAACAAGATGATTTTGAATCATTTCATAGGCTTCGGGGGAATGGAGCCGCTCCAGTTTGTCGTCTTGGGTTGGCCATGTGTCGACTCGGTTAGACGGGTCAGAGGAAGATGAACAAACTGATGGGACTAAAGAAACCTTGGCGTCCATGAATTTCTGCACCACTAAAGCATAAAAGATCTCTTCCAGGGTTTGTCTCCTTTCATTGGCTTTAAGCTCTGCAATCCGCCTAAAGACGTTTGGGGTCAATTAACTTGATAGATTCTAAGAGAAGAAATCATTCTAGCACAGAATTTTTTGTGTTAAGGAAAGTTTGTCATCAAGTGCATCTTTATCCATGTTATTCTACAATAATATCATACATAAGGAAAAAAGAAGTGCCAGGATTTTTGTCCAAGCCAATAAAACATTTACTTCTCTGTACTTTGTTTTACATTTGTTCAAACAAAAATCAAACATTTCTTCCTCGGGCCAGATTTGTAACATGAAAAAGACGCTTATGAGGTTTATCATTGAAAATTACATTTTTTACTCTTTTCATGCAAATACTTGTGATTGGATAAAATTGAGGCGCGTTATTAATTAATTATATACTGTATTTTAGAATAAGTTTATGGAAATATAGATTAAATTGGATTTCTTAATAGTTGTGCAAATTTCTAAAATGACAGCCTTTACTATAATGAGGGGTACATACCTGTACAAGACGAGATCCGTGCCTAATGAAGAATTATCCTTTTGTTTCTCAGTATCAAGGTCAGTTTGTAACTGGTCAAGCTGCTGTTCTATAGCAGCAGCAACAAGATGTGGATGGCTCACCAAAATTTCAGACAGAAACTGCCCGACAGGGGATTCTAGCTGAAGAGGAGCAATTGGAGCAACAGAATCAGCTGAGTTTGAGGATGAAGTAGCTCTAACTACAAAAGAGTTTCTGCCCCTTGTTACCATTCTCCCAATCTCACGCTTCGAGTAGGAAAAAGAAGATGAAGCTCGCTGTATATTCGAATAAGAAACACCATGGTCATGTTTCAACTTTTAGATCAATCAGGTACTGTTAGCTACAAAGATTCAGAAAGGAAATAAAAAATACATCTGTTTCTCAATAACCTAAGCTGAAGTGGATAAAATTTTCTACGTAAAAGGAACAAAAGTAAATCTCTAAGCTTGTATCTTTATTTTAGGCTTTTAGCATTTCCAGATATGGATAAGAAGATAACATATTTATTTCAGGGCATATTAACATTTTAACTCATTGGACTTGCAGCTAAGAAACTGAAGATTGGAAGATTGGAAGAAAGAAAGATTTCATTCCTACAAGAAGAGTGATCTACAGGACAACATCAGGTATGGTATGGATATCATTCATATCCTTATCTGTCTTTGTTATAACTATGATATCCATATCAATATCTACTGTTTGGTATTAGATATTGATATCATTCCCAATATCTCATATCTTAGAAATTGGTATCACGCTAAGCCTTCAATTCCATACTTGCAGTTATCTAAATACTCACTCACCACTACTATCACTAAGCAAAACATCAATTTCTCATCGCAAGCGTCACCTTATCTAGACTGAAACCATGAACCTAGAAGCCATCAGACCTCAGATGTTTTCGTAATCACAATTAACAAATCAAAAATAGGGGACACCAGTACCTTAATCCAACGATTATCATTCTTAAAGCGAAGAAGATCAGGAACAGCGCCGGGAGCTGAAATTCTGGATCTCGAAAGTAAATTGGGAGGTGTCGGAATGCTCATGGGAGATGATCGAAAAGCAGTCGCAGCCTCCATTGGTGATTACAGCAGCCTCACCACAAAAACCCTAGACTGGAAAATCAAAACACAAATAGCTGAATACGTTCCGGATTTTATTCCAAAAACTGGAAATTAGCAGAGATAGGAGAGGGGGAAGCAGGAGAAAATGAACCGCATACCTAGAAGAATCGAAATGCAAGTATTCGGAGAGCAAAATCGAGTAAGAACTAAGAACTCAAGGACGTTTTGTTGTTTATAACTAAACCGTGAGAAGAATCCCGTGGTAGGAAGACGAGGAGCGCAGCCATGTAC
This sequence comes from Oxyria digyna, assembly GCA_029168935.1. Classification (NCBI taxonomy): domain Eukaryota; kingdom Viridiplantae; phylum Streptophyta; class Magnoliopsida; order Caryophyllales; family Polygonaceae; genus Oxyria; species Oxyria digyna. Next base: position 6,825,609 of record JAPVLV010000010.1, on the reverse strand, counting down.
GTGGGGGCGGAGCACAAAATAAAACGCGTGTTAATTTTTGTTGACCGAGTTCTTTGGGCCACGTTACATTTAAATGAGCCCAGTTTGTGTGGTAAATTGAATGCTTTTTGGGCCCATTCGTTTGGCCGTGCAGATCTTCTGTTTCAAACATTTGTATCAACTGCTATATCATCGGTTCCTATTGTACATGTGTTAACTCCAGCTATAAAAACAATTATAAAGCAATTTTAATTTAATATTTTAAATATAGCTTTTTCCCTTTCAATTTATCCAGTAATCCATATGGGATGCATCGTTCATCTGCTTGATGCTTGAGTATTTCCAATGACTCACATGTAGCAATTCACCCTAAATTTATTTCCAACCTCCAATTCAGTCTTCGATTCATCAATCAGATTAATTAGAGTATCCATATCAATTCTCTAAGCTCAATTTTTTCTGTAACTTTTTGCCATTGTTATGGTAGAGTTTCTTCAAGAAGAAAGAGGGATACCGGAGGATGGAAAATTTGACAAATAGATAGATTAAGGGATGTAGAAGCTCTTTCAACCAATATAATGAAACTATTTCGAAGGAAAAAAATTAATTGTCCTAACATACAATTTTCCCAAAAATCAAACCCTAGATCTAGGTTTTGAGCCGAGATCGACGGTGCACCTAACAACATCGATAGTGGCTCTCCGACCGCAAATGAGACAATATTTGGCTAACAGTAGCTCTGGTGAGTGGTGAGGGTGAAGTCTTGAAGAAGAAACGCCATATGTTTTTAGAGAAGGTAGACGAGAGGTTGAAGAAGACGGAGTTATTAATTTTTATGTTTTATTTTGCTTTTACTTTAAACCAGGAATAAAACAAAAATAAAATATTGATGATACAGTATGTGATATTTTTGTATGAAACAGAGGATCCGAACCGATTCGTTTGGGTGTTTTGTACCAGGTAATAAAACTTTGAATTGTATTTTCTAACCCTAAAGTTTTTTAGTTTGTTAACTAACCTTTTGTTGCATTATGACATTTTTATTTATCATATTTGATTATAATTTTTGTTGTCACTATTGTAATTTGTTGTCACTATTATAATTTTTGTTGTCATCCAAACGATATGAACTATGAACTGTCATCGGGGTGACATGTATTGTCATCCGGAGGACATGAAGTGTCATCCGGACGACATGAACTTTCATCGGGACGACATAAACTGTCATCGAGACAACATAAACTCTCATTCGACGACAATAATATTTTTCAGTCTTTTTCATCGAATTAACAAATTTTATCATATTTTTATTTGACAGAAATGTTTTAAATAAATAAAGTGTCATACTAAAGTGTCATCCACTGTCAAATTAATTAAATCATCATTATTAAGTCAAATTAAAGTGTCATCCACACTATTGAAGTGTCATCCATAACTTAAAACTCGTTTTCGAGTTTATTTTTACATGTGTCATTTTTACTCGAACTGTCATCCAAACAAAAAATAAATACAATCGAACTCAAATAAGGTGAACGAAGGAGGTAAGATGTTAATTCAATAAAAAAAATAAACCGTGACAATTTGTTGGAGTCAAGATAACAAAAAATTAATAAAAAGAGTGAATTTGAATGGAACAAGAGGGAGAACTAGTAAATTACTGTGAACTCATCGGTTTTGCTTCAACTTGGCCATGAGAAACTAAATCCATGAGATATTCTTGGAGAGGCACATCAGTCAGCCAAGGAGCTGCAAATGAAAGTGAATGACAAAGCATACCTCCTTATCCAAATTAATACTCCGATGGCACCGCTACACATCCGAAGAAGTCTCTATCGCAACACAAACCGAGAGATCTCCACGCAAAGCAACGACTCCGATTAAACTTCGATGTGGATCTGATGGCGGAGTAGAAGTCGATGTGGATTTGCTTCTCTTTCGTACAGATCTGATGTATATTGCTTCCCTTCGATGTGGATCTGAAGGCTTCTTCGGATGTGGTTGAACATGTCGCCGATGTGGACAAGATCTGAACACATCTACAGTTGATCTTCTAGATCTGCAACATGGAAGTGCAGATCCGTGGACGAACATGTCGGCGGCCGTTTTACAGAGGGAGGCGGCGACGACAAATTCTTCTTCAACGAAGCCGGAGGCGGTGGAGGAGACATCGACACAACCTTCTTCTCCGACGAAGATATCCCTTTCGGATGGTGGAGAGAACTGAACTGGAAGAGAAAACAAATGAAATCGGGTTGGAGGCTGATAGAGAAGGGGAAGGAGAAGGGAAGAGTTATATTAGGGTTAAAAGAAAAAAGTTAGTTTTTCTTCAATTAAAATGGATCGAGTTTAGAAAACGCTCCTATTATTCAATAAGGGTCAATGGGCCTCGTAATGTCTTGTTTTGTACGTGGATATTGCGCTGATGCTCAAGAAAAGGTTGTGTGTGATTTAGCATTTTAGCGGGTCATACCGAGTGGAATCAACATTATTTTTGTGCTGCAAATCACACACAAAATAATACAGTAAACAAAAATAATAAACAAAAATAATAATCTGGGTGATGCTATCGTAGTAGCGTTTGAAACTTAGACAAATTATGGACAAGTCATTAATAATCACTTACAAGTTACAAGTCAAAAGTTTAAGGCAAGTGGTTTTTTTTAAAAAGAGAGAGGAAGAATACTATCAAAACATCTTGCGTCTCTTGATAAGCTGATAGGAAAGATCCGAGAGGACGGAGAAGTGGCAAGGAGAGCCCTGGATCTTCCGATGTATGCGAAACTCAGAAATGATCCTTACCTTACTAGGATTGAATACTAGCTAAGGATATGATGAGCAACTCTTCCCATACGTACTTGAAATTATTTCTGACTACAATTAAAGACAACTACTCGGCAACCAAGTAAGTTGGTTGATTAATCTTTGAAATGCAAATTAAGTTTGTTACAGAGTCAACTAGAAACGTATATACTCCAAGAACTCGGGATCAGCCTCGAGTGCCGCCATGGTTTGAGGACAGAAGACGACCTCGACGTCGACGCTGCCTCCACCCCTCCTCCCCGGAAACGCGGACATCTTCCCGTCGAACTTATTTGCTCGGCCGCTCTTGACGGCCACCGGCTTCCCCCACCCGAAGTCGCCCTCGTAGATCGGAAACCTAGGTGAGCTCCCTGTTGGGCCTAAATCCGGCCCATGAAAGAATCGTTGGATCAGGCCCATAGTCCGTAGCAGGTAATGAGGAGGATTTGTGCCCAATGCCTTATTGGGCACTATACTTGTAACAAGTGCACTCCCAAACTAAGTCTTTAGTTTCTACCCCTACCCAAACACACTCCAGATTATTTCTGTGTTTCACGCGCTTCCCATCTCATATCTCCCTTTCAGATAATCAGATCTCCCTGGTATCGAAGCCCCAACCACCATCGCTCTCGCCGATCCGCCGATATGCTCTTTCCCAAGCTCTTCGCTCCTCCTCGGCGTCTATGTGAATCAGATGATATAAACTAGATCTCCCTTCGAAAGCTAACACTTGCGGATCTAGGTGCGTCAATACAATTGCGAAGTTTTGCGAGTTTAGAGCTCTATTTTCGACTCTGTAATGGCGGAGACTTGCTGATCCGTTCGCCTTCTCGGTCTCATATTGTTGTCTTTTCAACTCTGTTATTTGTTCGTCTCTCATGTTCAAGCCCTAGCATCCAGGTGTGTCTCTGTTACGTGTTTGTACTTTTGATCTACAATAGTTTGATTTCTGTTATATTTACGGTTCGATCTTCGAATTACGCAGGTAAAACGACGGTTACACGATTTTTGGTCGGCTTTGATCTCTTGATCGACTTTCCGAACATGAACACTCGGAGTTTCAGATCCGATTGCTTGAGAATCAACATCGGTGACTGAGGCTTCTTCCAACAAAATCTTAATCGTGAATTTTTTGCTTGTTGGTGTTGATAAAATTTTTGAAACTGTCATTGATAGACATGTTAATTTGCTTTCAGTGTAAGATTTTAGGAAGGCAACTTTTATTAATCAAATTTTTTTGAGATTGATAAAAAAAAGTTTGTCACTTAATCCTTTACTTCGTATTTGAGCATGTTTATTCTAATACAGCTTTAACCATGGAACCTGGAGTGGAGATGTGTTTACACTTTGCAGATATTAGAGAAGCAAAATTTTACCGTGTTGACACCTTTGTTTATTTGATGCTTAGAAGTATACAACACAAAGAATCCTATGAAAGTGATACATTACCGACTTAAATTTACGTGGGGTTGTTAACTCCATTTTATATATGTTCAGTAAACTAAGGTAGATACATTATTTGTGGTGTTGGCATTTTTTAGAGTGTGTTGATAGTTTTCTAAGTTTGTTGATAATTTTATTTAGTGTGTTTATAGTTTCTTAAATGTGTTGACAATTTTATTTAGTGTGTTGACACCTTTTGTAGTGTGTTGTCACTTTCATAAATTTTTTGTTATGTTGTTCACAAGTTATTAGTGGTGTTTGACAATTATTTTTTGTGCTGACAAATTATTATTTATGTTGACAGTTTAATTACTCGTGTTGACAAATTATTATTATTCGTGTTGATAGTTTAGTTATAACGTGTTGACATGTTTTGTAAAGTGTTGAGAATGTTGGCAATTTTGTAATATTACTCGTGTTGTATGTTGTTGACCGTTTATTAGTCGTGTAAACAATTTATCTAGTTAGGTTGACAACTTATTTAGTCGTGTTGACAACTCTGTTAAAAATTTTGTTGACAAATTTTATTGACAACTCTGTTATAATTTCCACGTCGGCAAAGGGTTTTATTGGTGTTGACAACTTATTATTCTTGTTGACAGCTCTGTTATATTTTTTGTTGACAGCTCTGTTAAAATTTTTGTTGACAGCTCCGTTAAAATTTTTGTTGACAGATCTGTTATAATTGTCACGTCAACAAAGGGGTCCATATAACTTAAAAAGGTGATGCAAAAACTTAAAATACATTGGAGTTTTGGGGTACTTACCCAAAAACGGGAGGTAATGAAGATGTGACCGTTATGGACGATCAGGACGAAGATCGTTGCCGAGATTTCCGGGAATGATGGAGGTCATGCTAACGGCAGGATTAGGTCTAATTTCTTAGGATATAAATAGGACTTAAATCATATTTGTAAGGTCACGTTCTGATCAGTGCAAACTCTCTCTGTAATCCTCATCTAAAGTGATAATCGAAGCTACTCATCCTTTGGTTTAAGATTGTCATCTGAATTGCGGATTGTTCTACCGATATTCCATCTATAACTTGTGCCCGTCTAGCTAAGCTTTCTTATCTCTAAATTCATTATCATTATCTGATTGAATTTGCTAGGATGTCGTAGTATTTATTTCTTGATTCGATTAGTTAACCTCGTCTTAAAGACAATTTGGTCCATAAGGATTATTTGCCCAAAACAATTTGGCGCCCACCGTGGGGCTACTAATCGATTTCAGGTATAAGCTAAGTCATCCGGCAACCAGTCAAGATGGTGAATGAGAATGAGACCCCCGAGGTTCCTGTCCTGGGTTTGGCTCCCGTGACTACTAATCCCGACGGTACCCCCATCGTGGAGACACCGGGCCAAACCATGGACAGCCTTGAGACAAGTCCAAGAAACAATCCTACTCCTGAGGATGTCGCGCAATCAACCCGAGAAGAAATGCGACTGATGGCCCAGACCATGGAGGCCCTTCGTCAAGAGATGTCCGACCAGCGTCAACGCTACGAGACATTATCCGCGTCTAACAATCATCTTTTGAATGAAAATCTATCTCTTAAAACGCAGGTACAGTCATCGGGGTCCAACGTGCATTGGTAGACGTGGACATGACTCCTGCGATCAACCGAGGAACGTCCATTGGTAACTCTGAACCCAATGTTGGAATCCCTATTTCTGCTAACACTGTTACTTTCGCTGTTCCTACCGGTCCCACCATGGACCGAGTAACTGAGATGCAGGTCGCTCCAAACAACAGCATCCAGATGCTCATAGATCAGGCCCTCAACGAGCGCCTCAAAGCCTTGGACGATCGTATCGCAAGAATCCCAGTGGTACCTCGTCCCACCGAGAAAGAAGCCCTTGATGGATTTGAAGACTCCCCGTTCGTTGAAGACATTGCTCGAGCGGAGATCCCCAAGAAGTTCCACTTGCCAAGCATGGCAAGCTATGACGGTACCAGCGACCCGGACGATCACGTCGCCCTTTACAAGCATAAGCTTATGGCTATCTTGGTCCCTCGTGGGTGCCGCGAAGCAGTCATGTGTAAAAGCTTTGGGACGTCGTTGTCTGGGCCCGCCCTCACATGGCTCATGCACCTGCCGTGAGGATCTATCAATTCTTTCGCTGATTTAGTCGATTCTTTCAAAAATCAATTTGCTAGTAGTCGTAAACTGGAGAAGCAGTCCAGCGACTTATACCATGTCACTCAGAAAACTAACGAAACATTGCGTGATTATCTGAACAGGTACAATAAGGCGAAGGTGTCGATCCCACACTGTGACATTCAAACGACAATCCAAGCGTTCCGACGAGGATTGGTCAAGGGTAGCGAGCTTTATCGCGAGCTGATCAAATACCCCTGTCAAACCTTCGAGGATGTCCAAGCAAAGGCAATGGCTCAGGTTAGACTCAAAGAAGACGAAGCTCCTTACAGGAGTCCAGACCGAGTCGATCGCAAGTCTCGAGACGACAGTCGCATGGACCATCGGAACCAACCCTATTCTCGGGACAGACGAGACAGGGACAGAGCCGGTCCTAGCAGGGATCGAGGAAGTGAGTGGAAGGATCATCCATCCCTCCCACCAAAGGTTCAATCTTATAATTTTAGTGTCTCTGTTGCAGAATTGGTCAAAACTTTCAACAAATTCGGGAAGGACGTGAGATGGCCACGCAAAAGTGATAAGCCCGAATCGAAAAAGGACATGAACGGATGGTGCGAATTCCATGGCGACCATGGCCACTACACAGACGAATGCGTAGACCTCCGGAAAGAGGTCGCTAGGCTGCTAGCTCAGGGTTTCCTCAAAGACGTCATATCCGAGAGAGCAAAGGCCACCTTGGACCGTCGAGGTAAAGGCCAGGACGATCGTCCGGTATCTCCAGTGCCGGCCAAAATTATTAATTGCATTTCAGGTGGGTCGGAACTGTGTGGGATATCATACTCGGCAGCAGAGAGACACATCAAAGAGGTCACCAAAACTCCTCGAAACTGGCAAAATCAGAGAGGTCAAGTACCCCGACTGGTTGGCAAATGTCGTGGTCGTAGAAAAGAAAAATGGCAAATGGCGAGTTTGCGTCGACTTCAAAGACCTTAACATAGCTTGCCCAAAGGATTCATTCCCACTGCCTCACATCGACGCTATGATAGATGCGATGGCTGGACACAAAATGCTTACATTCATGGATGCCTTCAGCGGGTATCACCAGATCCAGCTAGATCCTGACGATCAGGAAAAGACAGCCTTCATAACTAGTCAAGGGACATATTGCTACAAAGTAATGCCCTTCGGTCTCAAGAACGCAAGGGCAACTTATCAGCGTCTAGTCAACAAGATGTTCAAGGATCAGATCGGAGATAAAATGGAAGTATACATTGACGACATGCTTGTCAAATCCAAACAAAAGAGGAATCACATCGAACATCTGCAAGAAGCATTCGAGGTACTCAAAAGATATAATATGAAATTGAATCCTACTAAGTGTTCTTTCGGCGTGTCGTCAGGGAAATTCCTAGGATACCTGGTGAACCAGAGGGGGATCGAGGCTAGTCCGGAGCAAATCAAAGTAATCATGAACCTAAGATCTCCCAGATGCATCAAAGACGCCCATAAATTGACAGGACGAATCGCAGCGCTCAATAGGTTCGTCTCAAAATCCTCCGACAAATGCAAACACTTCTACGACGCCTTAAAGAAGACCAAATCCTTTCAGTGGAGGGGAGAACACGAGTCAGCTTTCCAAGACCTCAAGACGTATCTGTCTAACCCTCTACTGCTGGCGAAGCCTAAGGTCGAAGAAGCACTACCTTTATATCTATCTGTCTCAGAATCAACTATAAGTGCGGTCCTAGTAAAAGAGGAGGATGGACAGCAGTTGCCAATCTACTACGTCAGTCGGTCGCTACTACCAGCGGAAACACGATATTCATCATTGGAAAAGTTGGTACTTGCTCTGGTCATGGCATCCAACAAGTTACGTCCATACTTCGAATCTCAAACTATAATCGTAAGGACAAACCATCCTATGAAAGCTATACTAAGGAAAACAGAATTCACTGGACGGATAACAAAATGGGCGATACATCTGAGCGGATACGAGATAGAGTACGAACCAAGAGCAGCCATAAAATCTCAAGCTTTAGCTGACTTCGTGGCTGATTTCAGTCCTACACTAGAAGAGGAAGCAATGAAAGAAACGTCGGAATTACTAGCGACAGACCAGAAAGGCACATGGGAACTCCACACAGATGGAGCGTCAAATGTCAGGGGCACCGGTCTAGGTGTCGTACTAAAATCACCACAAGGGGACAATATAGCCCAAGCTGTGAGATGTGAATGGGACGCAAATAACAACGAGGCCGAATATGAAGCACTCATATTTGGTCTACACTTAGCGATTGACATGGGGATAGAAGATATCAAAGTCGCATGTGACTCACTCCTTATAGTCAACCAGACACAAGGATCATACGCTACGAAAGACGACAGGATGGCAACTTACGTAGTAGTAGTCCGAGAGCTAATCGCCCGATTTGTCAAGTTCGAAATACATCAAGTCCCGAGGGAAGAGAACACACATGCAGACGCTTTGGCTAACCTAGGATCTGCATTAAATCCAAAAGAGTTCCCCGTCATCCCCATGGTTCATGTGACGACTCCTGCCATTTATAAGGTAAGGGACCCACCATCAGAAGTCCTAGCCAATGAAGAAGGTGATAGTCAAGAACAAATGGAAAACAGTGAAGACTGGACCAAACCATTCTTAGACTACTTGGTCTGGGGCGTCCTACCAACGGACAAGGCAACAGCCAAAAGACTCAAGGTACAAGCACTCTCTTACGAAATCATTGATTCCTTACTCTTTAAACGATCTGTCACAAGGGCAAAGCTTAAGTGCCTAACACCATCCGAGGCACAAAAGCTACTCCACTCGATCCATGACGGCGAATGCGGAAACCACGCCGGAGGACGAAGCCTAGCATGTAAAGCTCAACGCCAAGGATTCTACTGGCCCACCATGAACGACGATGCGATGAATCATGCTAAGAAGTGCGACGCATGCCAACGACATGCACCCGTCCCACATCAGCCGTCGGAGCTATTGCATCCTACGATCGCTCCCTGGCCTTTTATGAGATGGGGAATGGACATAGTCGGCAAACTTCCCCCAGCACCGGGGCAAAGAGTTTTCTTCTTAGCTATGACAGACTACTTTTCCAAATGGATCGAAGCAGAAGCTTACCGAGAGATAGAAGAGAATCAGATGATATCGTTCATTAAACGTAATATTCTGTGCAGATTCGGCATACCTTCAGAAATTGTCTGCGACAATGGTTCCCAGTTCATAGGGAGCAAGACAAGAGATTTCTGCGCTCGATGGAACATCAGCTTGGTCACCTCAACACCAAGATATCCCCAAGTCAACGGGCAAGCATAATCTAGCAACAAAATAATCATCAACAACTTGAAAAAGAGATTGGAAGGTGCCAAAGGGAGATGGGCTGAAGAGCTACCATATGTCCTATGGTCAGACCGTACGACTCCGAAGAACGCAACGGGGCAGTCACCCTTCTCGCTCGTCTACGGATGCGAAGCAGTGATCCCCGCCGAAGTACTTCTCCCAACCACAAGATACGGATTGCAAAACTTTGAGACCAATGATGAAGCCTTGTCCCATAACATAGACACCGTCGACGAACTCAGGGAAAAGGCACGAATCAGGATGTTCAAGTATCAACAACAAGTCGCCAGAAGCTATAGCAAGAATGTCAAGATCAAAGTCTTTAAACAAGGAGACTGGGTCCTAATAAAGACGTTCCAAAACACGAAGGATCCCAGAGACGGTAAACTAGCTCCACAATGGGAAGGACCGTATATGATAGTTGAAGTCGTAGGACAAGGAGCATATCGCTTGGAAGACATCGCAGGACGACCCATCCCACGAAGTTGGAATGCGACTCACCTAAAACTGTATCACTTCTAAAAACCCTCTTATTTACATAATCTCGTTACGTAATAAATTTGCCGCTCTCTAGCTTTATCATTTACTTCGAAATAAATACTGACATAAGTATCCTACGATGGTCGCGTCATACGATCAATCGTCACCCAAGGATATACCTGTTGTCTATTGCTTTCTTTTCGTTTCGAAACTATTTCAAATACATCGATAAAGGCATACGAAGAATAAGTGGATCCACATACGTATGTTCACGAGCTCACACACACACACACACGATCGATCAGAACACGAAGGATCACACAGGCACGTCGTACCTCGCTTGCCTTATGACAACAATAAGGTACGACTGATGCACACTACGCATACATTATTGCTAAAATTCTATCCTTCGGACATACGTCATGACTCTGACACGTGCACATTCACATCACAGGCCTCCCTTCTTGCTTTAGGAGGATCCAACACACGCAGGGATCCAACAAATCCTAAGACAAAATAAGAAGACGACGCCTGGGTCCACGTACCCTGCGACCTTACATACGTCGTAAGGTAACACATCGTCTACACACACTACACTGCACGCATTAACATCCTACATTCCTAAGACACAAGTACTCATCATGTATGAAACTTGTAACAGGTCGTATGACTCTCATTACGGAAAAGGAAACAACAAAAGTGCATAAAAGAAAGGCCATACGGCCACAAGTCTTACAAAAGCATGCAGCCCGCGATGGTGGACGGGCTGCCAATACGTTGTCTTAACAAAATAATCCTGTTGTCCGCGATGGTGGACGGACCGCCAAAACACATCAAGTCATTTAGAGTAGTCATAGAAAAAACACACAAAACAGATACCTGAAAAACAGAGGGAGATTAGTTGCCATCAGTAGGGGCATCGTCGACCGTCTTCTCAGCGTCGTCCTTCAGCGAGTCATCAGCAACTACACCCGTGCGACCAGAGCTGCATTCCGCCTCGTCGACTCCTTCATCCTGTGACTGGAGATCCTTCAGGTACTCAGGATGGGGACAACCATAGGGAAAATAAGCTTCAAACTGATCTTTGGCCACCTGCAGGTCCCAGGACGAATGCTGGCCCTTGGCATACTCTTCCATGATTTCCAGTCAGGACTTGGCTTCAAAGTACAAGCTCATCGCCACTGCCTTCGTCCCGACGGAGTCCTTCTCCTCCTCCAACAGCTTCTCTAGATCGTTGTTGCGCTCGCCATGTGTCCTAGCCTCGTTGGACAAGTTGGTCACTGATGCCTCCAGTTTCTTGTTCATCTCACGCAGGTCTTTCACCTTCTTCTCCGCAGCTTCGGCACGACGAGTAATAGGGATGCACAACCGGTCCGGACCAGAATTTCCCGGGTCAGCCCGGACCGGCGGACCGGAATTTTTTAAACTCTTGGACCGGGGACCGGACCGGACCGGGTTTTTTCTATATAAAAAATATAAAATTTTCCAAATTCTTTGACAATTTTTTTCAAAAAAAAATTATCGGTTTTCCGGTCCTGGACCGGACCGGACCGGAACCCGAAATTTCTGAAATATGTGGACCGGGGACCGGACCGGATCCGGTCCGGGTCTTTTTTGTGCATCCCTAACGAGTAAGGCCATCGATCGTATAGACCGCCTTGTCGTGACGAACCCGAATGTGTTGCATAGCCTACAGGACGGAGAAGTAGAAAGATCAATGACAGAATAAAACACCACGAAAGTAAATGTAATAGATGTACGGTCATATGACTTACCGCCCAGATGGTCTCCCCAACATAACGCAGATTGTCCTGGAGACTCATCAGTTGGATATCATCAGAAACGACCATATCCGTGAGCTTGGAAACCCCTACCTCAGTCCTTTGGGGAGCAGTCTCGACCGACAGATCGATGACCTCGCTAGCCTTCCTCTTATCCCCGGACTTGGGTTTAGGAGGCAGCGCAAGAGTCGTCGAGGTTTGACCCTTTCCTTTTACAGCTAGAAGATTCTTGAAGGATAACCTTGCATTGGAACGCTCCGATCGGGTGCTAACGTCTGCCATCACAACACAACCCCACGGTGAGACAATAGGTCAGATAACTTAAACAAGAGGATCTCTTAGAATACTCACACTTGGAAGGAGAAGGCGTCGGACCCATATCTTCTGATGGAATGGGTTGAGACGTAGTTGCGTTTTGAAACGTACGATGGAGATCTGGAACGGCAAATACCCTGTCCAACTTTTCTTCCAGGATGGGATCGACCGGGTAAGATAATTCTTCAGGAACTGCAAAAGAGAAAAAGTAAGAAGAAGTTAAGACTTGACAATCGAAGAACGAACACGGGAAAGATACAAACCTTGTCGCAACCATCTGGTCTACAGAAACCTACGATCCTCCTCCGTCCCTAGCGACGCGACCTTGGCGAAAAAGTATCTCTTTTTCTAGCCTCTATCATTAGGACTTTGGCCCAAGGCTATGGCGTTGTAGCCCGACCTCGCTTTGAAGCGATACATATTCGACTTGATCATACACGGGTTGTGAAGATACACAAAAACCCCCAAATCGAATTGAAGATCGGGATACCTATCGTTGAGACGGTCAAGGATTCTCAACAGCCTCCATCCGTGAGGCGTGATTTGACAGCATGCAAGATGGTATTTGGCCAAAATACCTTGAACCAGGGGAGAGAAGGGAAAGCTATGCCCTATTTTGAACGGATATTCGAAGAAGCATACCCATTCGTCTCCTTCGTCGTCAGCCCTTTCATCTTCTCCCGGCGCTCGGAGTATCGCACCAGACAGAAAGCCGAACAGAATACGGAACTGCTCTAATTCTTCAGTGGTCACATCGCTAGGAACGGAATCTTGTTCGTTGAGAAGTAGAGGAAGAGGATCGGAGGCCTGAGATGTGGAGTCGGAAGACATGGTTGAAAGAAGACGAAGAGTTTGAAAGTGGGAAGAAAGGAAGTACCTTGGGACTTTGTAACGGCAGAAGAGCAATTATGCCCTGGTCTCAGACATCACATCGCATTTAAAGGGAAGGATGATAACTGCAAATTCAAAAAACACGGGTTGATCGACGTACACGTGTAAGGCTGGGATTTACATTGGGAAAAAGAAACCGCCAATTCTTCGGCCCGTCTTAGCACTTTCTTTTTGGGGCAAATTGTTGGGCCTAAATCCGGCCCATGAAGGAATCGTTGGATCAGGCCCATAGTCCGTAGCAGGTAATGAAGATGTGACCGTTATGGACGATCAGGACGAAGATCGTTGTCGAGATTTCCGGGAATGATGGAGATCGTGCTAACGGCAGGATTAGGTCTAATTTCTTAGGATATAAATAGGACTTAAATCATATTTGTAAGGTCACGTTCTGATCAGTGCAAACTCTCTCTGTAATCCTCATCTAAAGTGATAATCGAAGCTACTCATCCTTTGGTTTAAGATTGTCATCTGAATTGCGGATTGTTCTACCGATATTCCATCTATAACTTGTGCCCGTCTAGCTAAGCTTTATTATCTCTAAATTCATTATCATTATATGATTGAATTTGCTAGGACGTCGTAGTATTTATTTCTTGATTCGATTAGTTAACCTCATCTTAAAGGCAATTTGGTCTATAAGGATTATTTGCCCAAAACACTCCCCATCGTCATCATCGCCCCGTCGAAGTTCCCGAACGGGAAGCACTTGGGCTCCTTCTCCCACTCTGCGATCCTCTTCCTCACCATCCCGTCGTCGTGTGCCGCCACGCTCCGCCTCAGCAGCTCCGCGCTCCACTCTATCCCACGCGCCACCACCTCCCCTGCAGCCGCCTGCGTCGCCACGCTCTGTATCGCATTCCCGAAGTAGAGCGGCTCCAGCTTCGGCTCCATCCGGTGCCTGCAGTTCACCGCCATTCGAAACGTGGTCGTCTTCCCCGGACTCAGCCTCCTTGCGCGCGTCACGCACCGCCATAACAACGCGCACAGCGACTGGAACGACGAGATCTCTGACATTGTTTTCGCTGCGGGTTTCTGAGCTCCTCTGTCATCGTTCCTCATCTTAGCGGCCATTTCCATAGACTGATGGTAGTTGTTATTCGCCTTTGCTTTGAGAGCAAGTAGGGCCGGCCTGCTGAAGCTGAATATCTTCTCCCTCACCGGCTGGTCGGCGGCGAATGTCACCGCCGGCCCTCCCGCCGGAACCCTCAGGACGGCGGTGGAAGAGATCAGGACGGAGTCCCGGCTGAAATCAGGCCGGGATTTCAGGTACTTGAGTCCTCCCTTGGCGAGGTCGGCGAAGGTGGTGAAGAAGTTCCAGAAGGAGGTGCCGTCGGCGACGGCGTGGTTGACGGAGCAGGCGACGAAGACGCCGTCAGCGAGGTTGGTGATCTGGACGGAGAGGAGAGGGAGACGGTGGCCGGCGTAGCTGACCTCGCCGTCGACGGAGAAGAAGGCCTTCACCGCCTCCGGGACACGGTCTCCGAGGACGTCACAGACGAAGACGGACTTGGCTTCGGCGTGGATGAATTCTGCGCCGGCGTCGTTGCAAGAGATGAAGATCTCGCCGGAGGAGTCGTCGGTGACGAGACGGCCGGCGAGTGGAGGGAAATGAGTGAGGGCGTCGGAGAGAGCGGATTCGAGGTGCATTATATTAATATTAATGGAGGAGGGAGAGAGGAAGAGAGCTCCTTTCTGAATGTAGTTGCAGGAGAGCATTGGTAGATCGGAAACAGAGAGTTTCAGATCCTCCATTCTTGACCTCTCCCTCGGATACACACTCCTTCTTGACATTACGATATGTAAATAATTAAATAATGTAACCATACCTGCTTTAATCCTTCCAAAAATTTGGACAGTTTTCAAGTCATTCATCATTTGTTCAAGCTTGATGTTGAATACTTTACTAATAATATTTGGCCTATCCTCTTGTGATAGCTTCCTTTTCTTCAGTGCTCTGATTATCTCAGGCCACTTGGGGTTGCAAGTGAATGTGAGAAAGAGATCAGGGTGTCCATAACACTTACAAATAGCCATTGCATCTCGATAATTCTCAATCATATACCTTTTACTTCCGGTAAAAGATGAAGGCAAGTGAGTACCCTGTCCAGCAGATGAAGGTTCGGTGTTTCCTTCATGCACAGCTTCAACTATTCCCTTATAAGTTTCTCTCCTAAACAGTTTCTGATTTTTCCGAAGGTAATGAAGCCTATTCGACTCAATCATCGTAAAAGCATCAACCAAAAACTGCTGCAATAACTTTTTGGATTTCAAAATCAGCGATCCTTCTTCTTGTCTTTCTTGAATCCTGAATGCAATGAACTCTCTCATACTACACGTCAATCTCTTTCTAGAAGCAACGTTGCCCACATCACTAAGTTCAATGTCTATCCTGTATCCATCCTCGCCATAGGGAAATAACAAAGGGTACTGTAGAGAAAGGTACAACGGATGAATTTCACTGATACGTTTCAACCCATGATCCCTTGTTTGAACAATGATATCTCTCAAGTCACCATTGGCTTCATTATCATCAACAATAAGAGCAGCCACTTCAGAAGTTGTAGGTAGATTGTATCTTCTTCCATCGCTTTGTCTTGTATATATGAGTCTTATTCTCATATCCGACTGAGTATGCGCTGCAATCTCTTCTCTGGCCATTCTGTATGCTTGGGCGATTGGATTGTTCTCATCTATCATTTTCTTCAAATCATGAACAACTGAAACATCTAAAGTTTCCTTTTCACTTGATCTGCATTTTGCAAGAGTTTATAGTGTTAGCCAACTGAGGTAATTTAACATAAATATGAATGATTGTTTATGCATACTGTAAACATTCTAATTAATGAGTTTCATTTATTTAACTAATGTAAACTCTTGACAAACCTATGAGCACGAATGCGGTTTTGTTCTTCATTCTCTGTATCATATATATAGAGTTGAGAAAACTTTGGCGTATATCCACTACTTGGCATTAGAGTTCCTATCTTGTGACAGTTCTGACCATGTAGACGGAATGAGTATGGTCCATAACCCTTGTTTCTCTCAATCCTTCCACCCATTGAAGTAAATGAAAACATCATATTGTATGTTCTAATGTTTTTAATGAAGTTGTTGCTTCGTGGATCTTTGTTCTGCAGAAGGTTGAGGAGCAACTGTGGTGGAGCGTTTAAAAAGGGCAACTCAACTTTCCCTTTCATGCAACACATAGAGAATTTAGGTATTGGTGGAGAATGAGATTTATTTGATCTTTCCTCGTACCACATCAGAGCACCACAGAATTCACATATGTATGATTGATCTCCAATATCGGCGTATTCTACATAGAAAACTAACAATTTAACATTTACTAATCATGATAAAGATTCAGCAGTGATAGACAATAAATAGAGATTATATAGTCAACACCTTGATGAGTATTCATTTGGAAAAAATGTTAGATATAGAGGGTATAAACTTGCATAGAGAGTAAAACCCATACCGATTTCTTTGTGTGTTTGCAGCTCACTCTTTTTAAGAATTTCACATTTTCTCTTCAATTTGTTTTCTGCATAAAAGATCGCCTTTTCTTCCTATACATATGTGATGAAAGGATTAGTCATTAATGATTGAGTAATCTATAAGATAAGTAATAAGTAATCTAAATATACGATGATAAATTCATTAAGAAATGGAGAATGGAGAATTACATTTGGTAAATTTTCTTTTTCCCACAAGTACCTATTGCTTACAAAAGTATTGTATTGTGTATGACTTCGAGAAGCATAATCTGTAATCACAAATTTTCAGTGATATGTAAACACAATATGAGTAAATTGTATAAAATAAGATTTTTGACATTCCAGCAAATTTGATCACATACTGTTTGAGATATCATTCATGGGCATCCTTTGTTGGTTAGTAGAAGAATTTCCGACTACTGTAGAAGTGTAACCTGTATTTCATGGCACGGAGATGTATGTTATATATTAGCATAGATTGCGTAATATAAAATATTAGACGAATATATACAATTTATCATACTGTTTGAGACATCAGTGAAGGGCATTCTTTGCTGGTTTGTATAACAGCTTCTGCCTTGAGACTTGTCAAGAAAAGGTTCCTTTCCTTTGTTCGTTCGAGAATTATTTCCTCTTGAAGACTTACTTTCTGCAAAAAGTAGAATGAAAGCATATAAAAGTTTAAAATACTACAAGCTGATCATCAATTTTCATGTGTATACATGAAAGTAAAGCCTCGTTTAAGAAATACATACTCGGTACATTCTCAGTTATAGGATGGATTGACAGATTGGTGATGGTCTCATCATTTTGGATACGAATACCTTTTAAATACACACAAAACAAAATATTACTCTCATATGCGAAAAAATGTAATTCTGATGAAATTAAGAGTGAGCTGCAAATACCTTGATTTGGGATACTATTTCGTGTTCGTTTACTGGCTTGTTTCCCCTTTTGACACTCTGGTTAGGATTGGGAGGTTCATTTTCAACAAAAGGTTCCTTTCCTTTGTTCGTTCGAGAACTATTTCCTCTTGAAGACTTACTTTCTGCAAAAAGTAGAATGAAAGAATATAAAAGTTTAAAATACTACAAGCAGATCATGGAAGATCATGTGTATACATACATACGAATACCTCGTTTAAGAAATACTTACTCGGTAAATTCTCAGTTATAGGATGGATTGACAGATTGGTGATGGTCTCATCAGTTTGGATACGAATACCTTTTAAATACACACAAAACAAAATATTACTCTCATATGCGAAAAAAATGTAATTCTGATGAAATTAAGAGTGAGCTGCAAATACCTTGATTTGGGATACTATTTCGTGTTCGTTTACTGGCTTGTTTCCCCCTTTTGACACTCTGGTTAGGATTGGGAGGTTCATTTTCAACAAAAGGTTCCTTTCCTTTGTTCGTTCGAGAACTATTTCCTCTTGAAGACTTACTTTCGGCAAAAAGTAGAATGAAAGAATATAAAAGTTGAAATACTACAAGCAGATCATCAATTTTCATGTGTATACATATGAAAGTAAAGTCTCGTTTAAGAAATACTTACTCGGTACATTCTCAGTTATAGGATGGATTGACAGATTGGTGATGGTCTCATCAGTTTGGATATGAATACCTTTTAAATACACACAAAACAAAATATTACTCTCATATGCGAAAAAATGTAATTCTAATATATAAAGAGTGAGCTGCAAATACCTTGATTTGGGCTACTATCTCGTATTAGTTTACTGGCTTGTTTCCCCCTTTTGACACTCTGGTTAGGATTGGGAGGTTCATTTTCATTCGGTCACTTGCTGTATTTAAAAATAAACATTATAAGCCGTCGACGGAGAAGAAGGCCTTCACCGCCTCCGGGACACGGTCTCCGAGCACGTCACGGACGAAGACGGACTTGGCTTCGGCGTGGATGAATTCTGCGCCGGCGTCGTTGCAGGAGATGAAGATCTCGCCGGAGGAGTCGTCGGTGACGAGACGGCCGACGAGTGGAGGGAAATGAGTGAGGGCGTCGGAGAGAGCGGATTCGAGGTGCATTATATTAACATTAATGGAGGAGGGAGAGAGGAAGAGAGCTCCTTTCTGAATGTAGTTGCAGGAGAGCATTGGTAGATCGGAAACAGAGAGTTTCAGATCCTCCATTCTTGACCTCTCCCTCGGATACACACTCCTTCTTGACATTACCGACACTTGATCATCAGCGTTTGCAGAGTAGATTTAGGAAAACCCCATTTTGGATATAATCAGGTAAGTATTTATGTTAATAAGGGATAAATATTCATATGATGTGTCTAGGTAGTAAAACATGTTGTATATTTTTAATCAGAATCTGAAAGAATCTGAATATAATCAGGTAAGTATTTATTAGGTATTGAAAATAAGTCTTGAAAATAAATAAATAAATAAAGAACGGGTACACACAAAATCAGAATCTGTATTACAGTAGTAACATTAATTAGAATCTGACTTATATTAACAAACCAAAACTTTATCTGAAGATATACCAGACCAAATCAGTAAGATATACCAGACCATCATTTTCTAATCATTTCACATGCAGAGAGAGCAAAACTCGGATTTGACAAACCTACGCATCTGGATATAAATTGTAATATGATTTGTCTAGGTAGATTGTAGGAAGTAAATATTTACCTTTTCCATTGATAAGAGTTTTTTGAACTCTTCAATCAGCTCCACATCATCTGTCATGTCCTTGACAATATATCCAGATTTTTCTCTGTAGTGTAAATTATCATCTTTAATTTCTATCTTAAACAAAAATTCTTTGTTTACGAAGAAATTTAAATCCTCGGGAATTGCATCCAAGTCTTGCTGCTGTAAAATTCAAGTACATAGTGAGAAATATAATTTTTCATAAAGAATAAAGGTTGAAGCAAACTGATTTTATTACCTCATCCATAATAGTTGTAGCAGCCTTCCCCACAAACTTCTGGACAATTTTGTCAAACAAAGTAAACGTTCCAATGTTGACTTTATATCTGCATAAATAAGTTTTCTTTTATTATTAATTAATGTAACTTATGAAGAACAAAAAAAAGAGTTTTTAAATCTTTACCTATGAGTTGGCATATTGACAGTTGTATTACAAGTTTTGAAAAAAAACTTGTCACCAGAAGGTGTTAGTCCACGAACACACTTCTTACATGCATTATAATACCAGTTTATCTGGTCTTCAAAATCAACAACAGTAGCAACAACTACACCGAAACCAACCTGTATATAAATTAAACATGTCACTGATGATTTTTTCAAGGTAAAAAAGTTTCTGTATTTTTATGAAGTAAAAAAAGCTAGCATACAAATCACCTTTCCAGCATTATGTATCTCGGATAATGATCTTTTGAAAGTCGGGTCAAAGAATGTGTCTTCTTTAGAGTTTGTAGTGATGGTAGATACATAAGTAATACTACGAATTGATCGAGAATCGTTTGATGCAGAAGAGCTTCATGATTAAAATAAAGTATAAAATTATGATTTACATCAAACCTGAACAAATATGTATATCCACAATGATAAAGCTCTATATAATTTACCTTTTCAGAAAATTAAGTATTTCCTCATGTTTTTTGTCAAAGTGGATTTTAGACCCAAACAGGTTATTTTGCAGCATGATATCACCTGAAACATTATAAGATTGTGGAAATCAATATATCATAAATTATTTCTTATACAACTAAAGCAATAAGATAAATATATCATGCAATATTACCTAGATAAATGTGAACCCGGAAAAATTTTAGTATAGCAACCACACGTTCACCATTACATGCTTTAATATGACTTGACATGAGCTCAACATAAGAGTCCCACAAGCAGACAGTTAGAACGTTTTTACTGCAATATACATAACAACAAAAGGATATGAACTCAGTTAGAACTTAAATATATCAATAACCAAAAAAACATTTATTGAGAAAGGAGCAGAATGATAACCTTTGATCTTCAACTTTGAATTCAAATCTCTTCATATCCCGACCAGTTGATCGGCTCTTTTTGGATTCTAAATCACTGAATTCTATGACCTCACCTATAACATCTACACCGAGAAAAAGAAGAAAAAATTAGCATTTAAGGTCAGTTTTGACAGATGAAAAAAATTATCAACTTCCATTCCAACAACAGAATTGTTATGCTCCCCAGCTAAAATGGATTGAAAATTGACGAATCTTGCTCCTATTTCAGAGATAGATGCACTATCGCATGGTTTCACATTTGTACCGAAAAGGAACTCAATCTTGTAGGGGTGTGAGGTAACTCTCCAGTTATTGGTATTTTCGTTAACAACAAAGTTTGAGAGTATGTAAACTGAACACTCATCAAGGACCTTGGAGAACTTGCTGATGAACCAAGTTTGTATGCTAGCTTCAATTTGAGAGTTCTGCATACGTAAAAGAAATAAGGCTCAGTAAATAAGTGTCATACAGATACATGATAGATTGATAAAAAAAAATGCAGATGGATGAAATCACCTTCTCATCTAATAGAACCAAATTGAGCTCATCTCTTTGAGTTTTCTTGTTCCTTGCCTTCCACATTCTTAGTACACGAACTGTGAGTGCACATGTAGATTGTTTCCCTAAAGTAAGATCATCAATGAAATTCGTCATGGCAATACCAAAATGAAGGCTTCGAAAGATGCAACAAAAAAGAAAGGTACGACTCAGTAATGTGAAATAGGTATGCAGTAGATATATAATCCTCGAAGATTATTTTCGTAAAGAATCTATTGTTAAAATAAATAAATAAATAAATCAATAACAAACAAAATCAGAATCTTTATTAGAGTAACAAACCAAATCAGAATCTGAAATTAGAGTAACAAACCAAATCAGAATATGAAATTAGAGTAACAAACTGAATCAGAATCTTATAATGGATAAGAGCAGTGAGCAATCTTGTTACAGCTACTACGATGCTGCCAAACTAAAATCTATGACTGCTCAAAGGTGGATTCTATGTTTCCATGTCTGTTCACTAATATAAATCAGAATCTATATATGCATTCATATTTTTTTCCACCATGATCTATTGTATATAAATTCCAACAAAGAGAAAGTAGATGGAAACTCACCAGGGTGATCAAAATTGTAAATGAATCCTGTAAATTATGAGAATCCTGTAAATTATGCAAGCTGTAGAAGTTGGTAGGTTCGATGGCTTATGAACAACTTTTGATGAGTGCAGAAGTTCTATGTTATGATTAATGCTCTCAGTTACATTCTTGTGATCACTTCAGCACTATACATTACAAAACAAAAAAGTAATAATCTTTAGAAGGTGATCTCAGTAAAGATACAAGCACAGTCTGATTACAAGGGTTTCATACTGATTCAGAACAAAGGATAACAAATAACTCTGCTATTGTAAACTTAATTTGAGCAGAATTTGTTTACATCTGCATCTCCACATCATATAAGAAGAACTGAAGATAGAAGATAGTTGTGTACCAGATAGAAGTGCGCCTTCTCAATTCACCACGGAAAAAAAAACCAACCAAAAAACCTAATTTTGATACAACCTGAGCCCTAATAAGTGGCAGCAGAAGCAAAGAGAGAGGGGTGAAAGAAAAAGAACCTCGGAATCGATGAGATTGCCCTCTAAACCAGGAGCAGCAGGTTGATTACAAAGACGATCGATGATAGCATCCATCTCAGCTTCAAGAGAGGCTCTCTTGTCCATATACCTATTTCACGAAGGAGATGGAGTCGTTCATATTGAGATATTCACATTACTGAGCAAAGGTTTATCTTTATCAGATCGATTCGAACTCTAAAGATTCAAGCTATTCCACTCAAATTAAGTTGTATGAATTGTTGGCAATACTGACCAAATACCCAAACTCAATCAGAAAGATGAATCATCCGTAGGGAAAAAGAAAATTTACCTAATTTAATTCTCCAATCAGAAAGATGACCAAATACCCAAACTCCATCTACGATAGCAGTGAGGAGATGGAGTCGATTCCAGAAGCAAGCTGGAGTGATTGAATCCAGGTCTTCCATTTTCGGGATTGTGATATCAACGAAGGAGATGAGTCGATTCCAGAAGCAAGATTGACATAACGATAATGAAGCGGGGAAAGAGAGAGCTCTGAAACGGATTGTGATATCAAAGCAGTGGAATTGAAGAATGGAGACTTTTAGAGATTTGGATTGGTATTGAATTAAAGCAGAAGAGAGAGCTCGAAATGAAGGGGGAAGAGAAAGATTTTGGGGAAAGAGAAATGAAGCCAGATTTGGAGTGGTATAGAATTTAAAAAATTAATAAAGATAACAGCCAATGAAAAATTGCCACATGGGGAGGTGGTAGGGCCAGAAGCAAGGAGAATGCTCTAAAAGTCTCAGCTTTAATAGATAAGATAGATATATAAATTAAATTTAATAATTTTTTTTTTTAAAATCTCAAAAAATTAGGTCAAAATAGCTAGAATATGTCATATAAAATTTAACAAAGGTTTTGCCCTAAAACGTCAAATAAAATTTAACGAGAGAGTATAGTTTTTTGTATTTACATTAGGTGTTTTGAAATGTTGGCTTTATTTATAGGGTCCTTCAATTGTGTTCTTTGGGCAAATAATAACAAAATTAAAAGGAAATTGTTTTACATTGATAATGTTGGTTATGTATCTACCCCTCCATCCCATATTGTTCTTCCCATTTCGAATAGTGCACATTATTCACGGTTGAAGAAAATCTTCTCGTTTTATCCTGATATATAAGAAAATATATAGTCATGTGAGATCTTGTTTGATTCGTATTAATGTGTACTTTAATAATATCAAATTTTAATTATTTATATTAACATATAACGAGAGATATTAAGGATACAAAACATGTCTCGGCAAATGTGTCGTTGAAGAAATGGGAAGAACATTATGGGACGGAGGGAGTACATTATATACGGACCCAAAGAATCTGATCTCGCTCGATTCCTATTCCGAACGAGGCCAAACAGGCAACCCAAACGCGCGTAAGTCTTGTGCATACCCGCATAAGATTAAGGCGCGTTCGGGTCATCCGTTTGGGCTCGTTTGGAATCGGAATCAAGCGAGAAACATATCCGGTGAAACCTGAGATCAATACGGACCTAAAGAAACTGGTCTCGCTTGATCTTGATTTCGAACGAGCACATACAAGCCATCTGAAGCCGCGTAAATCCTAGTATATATATATATATATATATATATATATATATATATATATTAGGTTCCAGTGTAACAAGTTTTTATGGTGTAACAAGGGGATTAATTAGAGTCATTGGATCTTCTCTAAATCAATGGCCCAAAATTAATAAGGGATGGTACATAGAGCATTATAGACGTGCATACACCGGATTCAATCTCTCACGAAATTCCCGAAATTGCTGGATTAAAAAAATCTTCTCCCTCTCTCCAAAATCTCTCATTCCAAAACGGATCCAATATCTCAATCCAAAATTAATCTCCAAATTCTTCTCCCTCTCTCCAAATTCTTCTCCTCCCTCCAAATACTTCTCCCCTTCATCTTCTCGGTTAAGCTCCTCTCCTGATTATCATCCTCTCCCCCGAGTCTGAATCTCTCTCTCACCCTCTCGAAATCGCAGGCAACTCGCAAGGTACCGCCACAACTTAATTGAACGAACCAAACACCATCTCGGTTAGTCAGATCTGCGGTAGAACTCGCAAGGCATTGTCCAGGGACGAGGAGGCCTTTTCCTTGGCTCCGCCATCCCCTGCGCTCTCTTCTACTTTCTCCAGCTCTACCTCAAGCGCAATCGCTCCAATAATCCCCCGCCCTCTCCCCCGCCGTCGTTGACTCCTTCCCCTTCCTCCGACTCCTTCCCCGCCCTCAATTGGTCTCAGTCTAGGTCGCTTCTCTCCTCTAGGGTTTCCGCTGGACCCGCACATCTCTCTCTTAGGGGGAATTTGGTTGCTAAATCGCCTGATAATCCCTATTATATCGGGTTGAACAAGGCTGCAGAGGATCCTTATGAACATGATTCCAATCCCGATGGGTATGAGAGGTTTCATTCAACCGTACAGTGAAAAGGGCGAATTTGAGCTCTGGTACAAGCTTTTGAATGTGGCAAAGGTTAATGCGACTCCAGGTTCATCATGTCATTGCATTGAACCGGTGTGGAGTCATAATTTGGAGGAGGAATTTGTTGTCATGAGTTTGAATATTTAGGAATCAAAGTTAGGTCTTTTATCCCCTCCCATGAATTACATCTACCACTTTGGTAGGAATTTGCTGTCATGAGTTACTTTATAATAAGGATTTAATCATTTTATTGTGTAATCTTTGACAATGATAATTGATAAACCAGGTCCACCATTGACATTTATCAAATTAAATCTCCACCTACTAGAATGGATATGAGTTTAGGTAGCAACATTTATTTTACGTTAATTGATTGATTATGATAATATTGTGTTAGGTGATATTCACGTTTCTATTAGGTGATATTCACATTTCTGAAATACTGTAAATATTGTTCACCTTGCACAATGGAACCCCCTATAACAGAATATATCAACAGTAGAACACGAATAACAAAGATGAACATCGGAATATCGTCTTTTTTATGTAGGCACAAAAGTCTTTCGTAATGGAATCCCTATAACGGAATATATCAACAGTAGAACACGAAGAACAAAGAAGAACATCAGAATATCGTCTTCTTTATGTTTTTTATTAATTACTTTCATAATGGAACCTCTATAATAGAATATATCAACAGTAGAACACGAATAACAAAGATGAACATTTGAATATCGTCTTTTTTATGCAGGCACAAAAGTCTTTCGTAATGGAATCCCTATAACTGAATATTCAACAGTAGAACACGAATAATAATAAAGAACATCAGAATATCGTCTTCTTTATGTAGGAATAAAAGTCTTTCGTAATGGAAACCCTAGAACATAATATATTACCAGTAGAACACGAATAACAAAGATGAACATCAGAATATCATCTTCTTTATGATATTCATTAATTACTCTCATAATAAAACCCTTATAACTGAATATTCCATAGTAGAACACGAATAACAAAGATTGACATCAGAATATCGTCTTCTATATGTAGGAACAAAAAGTCTTTCGTAATGGAAACCTTAGAACCTAATATATCACGAGTAGAACAAAACTACGGAAGATGAATATCTCACATTAGAATACGAATACACACACAGCGCAAAAACATGAATATTGCTTACATGATATCGAATATGTACTGGTTACAGGACAATTAATATATTCACATGAACGACGAACATGATAGTAACCATTACTGAATATCGAAATAATCTTGGACGATTGTGATGAAGAACGCAGAATGATTTTGCTGGAGAAAATTTAGGGCTCTCTCTCCTATTTTTTTATAATTTTCCATTTTAATTAAATTAATTAATTAAGAGAAAACAATCAGAGTTGGTTACTCCCTATAATTAAGGATTTAAATTTATTTTACCCTCTTTTCTCCTTTTAAATCAAGCCATCCAATTTATCTAATCCGACGCTCCTGATTTGTCCACTCGTTACACCATAAAACTCGTTACACCGGAACCAACCTCTATATATATATATATAGATTTAGGTTCTTGTGTAACAAGCTATTAGGGTGTAACGAGTGGATAAATTTAAACCGTAGGATTAGGAAAAAATAAATGGTTGAGATTGATTGTAGTGGGTCGTATGGTTTTAGTGTGGGAATATGCACACCATATCAATGTTCCAGTAGAGTCAATCCCGTAATTAGGGGATTTGAAATTATTCCCTTTCCAAATCTGATTCAGTAAAAACCTAAATACTCCTCCCTTCCCAAAACCGCCCCCATCCTCCTCGTTCGTCATCATTTTCTGCTTATCTCCAAAACCTAATTAGGGAGATTTCTACTGCCAGATCGTCAACGACGGATGCAAAGGATTCCTCAGTGAGCGGGTAGGCGTTCCGTTACGGCCCTCAAACGTCCAACGTGACGGAGCTGGAGGTTGTTACAGGGAAGGGCGAAATTGTAACTTGCTCCCCGCAGCGTAACTCGAAGCTCTTCTTCTTTGTTCTTGGAGGTCTTGGACAGTTCGGGATTATCACCAGGGCCGGGATTTTTCTTTAGCCCGCACCAGATTTTGTTATCGAACTCGCCCTCCACTACTAACACCATGACTCGCCTTCGATCGTTGATACGGTAATTCCTTTTACACTTTTTTTATTATTATTTTAATTTACTTTCGTCTTTTTACTTTGAGTCCGTTGTGCTTGCAATGCTTGAGCGATTCTCAGTCGTTGGATGCGTCCAGTTCTGTTGCGTGGGGAAGTTTTATTAGTGGCCATTGAATTACTGGGTTTTCTGTTCTTATTTACTGTATATATTATTTTTAAGAGAAAAGAGAAAAGAGGAATATTGAGACCCATTGTACTTACTCTGAAAACTACGAGATGGTGGGTGCCACAATATATTGAATCTTTGGGAATTTTGTTTTACTGTTGATTTTGAGTTATTTTTTGTGGTGATCCCAGGGGCATGTTTATCATATTTGTGTTAAGAGAGATATGAGGTCACAGAAAAGAAGACATCCAAGAAGGTGTAAATCTCTGATATGGTAGAAGATGGCTTTGATCTGAAATTTGTTAAGAAAATTTATATGGTGCACTGAAGATGGTTTTGAAGACAGATTGCTGTAAATACTGTTCGCATTTTTATTAGGTGATATTCACGTTTCTATTAGGCGATATTCTTGTTTAGGTGTAATATTATGCTCTTAGTATAATTTGTGAAAATCATAAACAAATGATAGTATTCCCCTTTCTATTAGATGATATTTTTGATTACGTAGTATATTCTGTTCTTAGTGTTTTGCTATTCATGATTATCATTTTTGAATATTATAAATCCATACTAATATTCAAGATAACACTCTTGGGATGGTTGAGAAAAATTCAAGCACAAACTTTGATCCAATTTGAGACATGATACTCACGACTTCACTTGGAAACCTAGTTATTCAACACTTTGAATTATGGTCATCGGGATGAACAATACAATCGGTTCCATAATCGAATTCAGTTTCTTCCTCTTCACCAACGTCTGTTATTCCAGTTTCGCAAACCTTCATATCATCTCCTTAATAGTCGGTCACCAAATCATCACTTGACCATTCATCGACCACTTTTTTACCTGAGCAAAACAGAATAACATTTTGTAATGGAACCCCTTTTGTACAATGTACACTATATTCGTTTATAAGATGGTGTTCAAAACCGGAAAAAAGCCCTTTCGTAATGAAACCCCTATAACAGAATATATCAACAGTAGAACACGAATAACAAAGATGAACATCAGAATATCGTCTTCTTTATGTTTTTCATTAAATCCTTTAATAATGGAACCCCTATGTCAGAATATTTCAGCAGTAGAACACGAATAACAAAGATGAACATCGAAATATCGTCTTCTTTATGTTTTTCATTAAATCCTGTCACTATGGATCCCCTATAACAGAATATTTCAACAGTAGAACACGCATAACAAAGATTAAAAATTTGAATTTCGTCTTCTTTATGTAGGAACAAAAGCCTTTCGTAATGGAACCCCTATAACAGAATATATCAACAGTAGAACACGAATAACAAAGATGAACACCAGAATATCGTCTTCATTATGTTTTTCATTTAAAAATTTCACTATGGAACCCCTACAACAGAATATTTCAACAGTAGAACACTCATAACAAAGATTAAAATATGAATATCGTCTTGTTTATGTAGGAACAAAAGCCTTTTGTAATGGAAACCCTAGAACATAATATATCACCAGGAGAACACGAATAAGAAAGATGAACATCAGAATATCGTCTTCTTTATGTCTTTCATTATTTACTTTCATAATGGAACCCCTATAACTGAATATTTTAACAATAGAACACGAATAACAAAGATATCTCTCTTAACGAATACAACTACGGAAAAGATGAATATCTCACATTAGAATACAAATACACACACTGTATCGTAAACATGAATATCGATTAAACAAAATCGAATATATATCGCGCCACATAAGAAGGGATTTTTCCAGATTTCAGTCGAACATCATAGTAACCAAAATTAAATATGAAGAAACCCTAATTATCAAGAACTAACCTTTACGATCAACTTAATTCATCCGTAGACATTGTAAATTCAGGCGACAATGGAAAAAGAATGAAGAACTTGAACAAGAATGAAGAACTGGAAGAAGACCTTGAAGAAGAGCGTGAAGGTTGTGATGCAGGCTGCAATGGAGAAGAAGAACGTGAAACGATAATTAAGGATTATCTCTCCTGATTAACATTTAAATTTAAAATCAAAAAATCAAAAAAACTCTTAAAGAATGGTTACAGCCACAAAATCCGGCTAGGCTTTTAATTTTATTTTTTTTATCCTTTTTTCCCATGATTAATTCAAGCCATTCATTTAATCCAATTCAACGCTCCTAATTAATCCACTCGTTACACCACAAAATCTGTTACACTGAAACCGACCCCTATATATATATATATATATTAAGGATTTGAAAAAAGAAAAGAAAAAGAAGGTGATATTATTTCAACCTCGTTCATAATATACCAAACAAAATGTTTCAAGAATCATTCACCCTCGTTCCTCATTCTCAACCTTATTTTTTGTTTCAACTTGATTCAAGCTATTATACCAAACGAGCCCTTATTTTCTATTCCCTTTGTCCCTTAATATAATTATTGTTTCCTTTTTTCACATTTGTCGAGATACGTTTTGTATCGTCAATATCTCTAACTATATGTTAATAAAAAATTATAAAATTTTGATATCTTAAAGCATTCATCTATTTCTTTTATTTTGCAACTTTATGAACCCTATATAAGGTTTGACCTAATTATTGTTTTAGGTTCCCAAACTTTGATTATTGAATAAAGGTTGTCAATTTCCGCCTTCTAAAAGAGAGCTTTTGTGAGACGAGAGCATTGTTGTTGAACTGGCCTAATTGTTCTTGTGTGTGTCAATCTCCGCCATAATGTTGGTTCTATCGAGTCTTCATAGAGCATCCTTCAAGTGCCTTGGCCTTCCATAGTCATTGTGTTTGGCTGTAATTCTTTGGGGTTTCTTCATCATTCAGTAAGATTATTATTCTTAAGTTCAAGGGTTTTATCGCTGATTGAGTTGGTTCAATTAGGCCTATCCTTCGATTATCTTCTATCATCTCTTTTCTAATTTCGTCTATCTTTCTTGTTCGAGTTTCTGTTTGAGGTTTGGTGTCTAGATCGTCATCAACGGCTTATCCACGCATCAACGTGTGACCCTAGATAAAAAATTCGAGAACATCGCCATCCAGTTTCAAGTGGCCAGAAGGCAAAAATAGTAAAACTGTAATTATCCATTTTCACTTTTTTAAAGCTTTTTTCTATATTAATAAAAACTAGTATCAATCATTTTTGTAATAAAATGCTTAAAGAATATAAATTAAAAAGTCCGTTAATCTATTAATGTTTACATTTTTGGTGGGGACTATTAATGTTTACATTGTGAAAGAATGGACTGCCGACCATCATTAGCTATTTAGCTTGGAATTGGATGCATTATATTGAGTTAAGGAATCTATACATATACTAAAACAGAGCGGTGTTTTGTCACATGTCGTCCTTACGTTCAATTGACCTATGTGTCAGCCTCTGAGCTATGCCACCTCATTTTTTGCATTACCGCCACGCCGTTTATTTTTATCTTTTTCATATATATATCTTTTAAAAATAGATTAAATAAGGAAATTAAAAAGATATCTAATAGAGCATATATTTTTATCTTTTATCAATTTATAAAATTAAAAAGATATCAAAGAAATTTTATTATCTTTTTTATTCTTTACTATATAATATCTTTTCTCTTATATATATATCGTTATTTATTCGTTGCTGACAATTTGTTACACACAGACAAGGACAGTTGGTGCATCCTACTTTCATCAACTTGCCATCATTTACCGGTTAGATCATCCCTTTCACTTTTTATTTTTTACTTTTATCTCTTGCTCGATTCGTTCGTTTGCCCGGAACTTCTTTACGAAGAGGTAGAAATGAGGAAATGAGCTGGGATTTTTTTTGGTGAAAGGAAATGAGTTGGAATTTATTGGGTTCACCAGAAAAGAAAGTACAATTTTTGTCTTGTATGGGTTCCAAATTACAACAACAACAATGATTGTACTTTCTTTTAGGTGTCACAACCCTTTCTTAGCATTAGGGTAAATTCAATTGTTGACCATTAAGGCTAAACATTATAGCATACTCAATGGTTCATCACTTTGGATGAGCATTGAGAGAAAAAAAACTAAAAATATTATTAAATTAATAAAAAAGTGAATTTTGGAAGAGAGACTCAATACCTAGGATATTGTGATAACCATGGGTATCAAATGGGCATTCAATATGTGTTTAACAAGTGTCCTCAAAACACAACTTTATTTGTCCCCACATGTCATAATATTAATAAAAAAGTATGAAAGAGAAGATTGATGACCACAAATTAATGGGTAACCATTGAGATAATGATAAACATAGATAAGTATTGAAAATGGGTATTAGAAAATCTAAGAGGGATATTAATAAATAATTGAATGACCACAACTAAATGGGCAACCATTGTGTATGCTCTTAGAGCATACCAATGGTTTACCACTATGGATGGGCATTGGGAGAGAGAAACTAAAAATATTATTAAATTAATGAAAAAATGGATTTTAGAAGAGAGAGACTCAATACCTAGGGTATTGTGATGATCATGAGTATCAAATGGGCATTCAATATGTGCTTGACAAGTGTCCCAAAAACACAACTTTATTTGACCCCACATGTCATAATCTAAATTTAATATATAGTTAGCATGGTACAAAAAAGTTAAATGCTCTTCATTAATCACATTTATTGAAGACTTTAATTATTTCTCCTCTCTTAATTCATCGTTTCCCTCTCCTCATTTAAATGCAACTCTATCTTTTTAATGTTGATTAACGTATTAAAAAAATAAAATAGTTGACAATTTTATAGGGTAACAGAAATTAGATCACCTCTTTTGTCCAAATATCTTTGATACAATTCAAAGATATTAGACAAACAATAAACTCCATTCATATATTAAACTAAGCATAAAATTAGGACATTCTAAAAATTAAATATATAATATTGTATCTTATACTGTTAAAGTGTCGCGCGTAGCGCGGCGTTTAAATTAGACCACCTTTTATGTCCAAATATCTTTGATACATTTCAAATATATTATACAAACAATAAAACCTTATTCATATATTAAACTAAACATAGAAAAACATTTTAAAAATTGAATGTATAATATCGTATCTTATAGTGCCAAGTTTAAATTCTAGTCTAATATAAAGTTAGCTTGGTACAAAAAATTTGAATGCCCTTCATTAATCATATTAATTGAATGTCTTTAATTCTTTCCCTCTCTTCATTTATCTTTCTTTTGTCCTCATTTAAATACACTATTTTTTTCCATGTTGATTGATCAATTAAACGATACCAATATAATATACAATTTTGTATGGTAATAGAAATTAGACCACCTCTTATGTCCAAATATCTTTGATACAATTCAAAAATATTAATTATAGAAACAATAAAACTCAATTCATATATTAAATTAAACATAAAATTATGACATTTTAAAAATTGAATATATAATATCGTATCTTATAGTGTCAAAGTGTCGCGCGTAGCGCGTCGTTTGAATTATAGTATTAATAAAATAGTATGAAAGAGAAGATTGATGACCACAAATTAATGGATAACAATTGAGATAATGATAAACATAGCTGGGTATTGAAAGTGTGTATTAGAAAATCTAAAAGATAGATATTGATAAATTAATGACCACAACTAAATGGGCAACCATTGTGTGTGCTCTTAGGAAAGAATAGTAAAATATTAAAAAATAGAATTTTGGAAGAGAGAGGTAATGCTTTGGACATTCTCATCACCATAGTGAAAAATAAACATTAACTAGTGTATAGACCCGTGCCATGCACGGGTAATCGAGACTACTTATTATTTTATAATTACTTTAGTAAACTATTAAAATAAGAATTGATATTTTCATGATAACTTATTAAACTACTAATAACTTTATATTGATTAATAATTTTATAAAATAACCTAAAGAAAAAAATTATATATCAAATGATATAAATCTCTTCTTTAAAAGAA
Organism: Oxyria digyna; assembly: GCA_029168935.1. Lineage (NCBI taxonomy): Eukaryota > Viridiplantae > Streptophyta > Magnoliopsida > Caryophyllales > Polygonaceae > Oxyria > Oxyria digyna. The sequence goes on along the minus strand of JAPVLV010000010.1, from coordinate 6,792,721 downwards.
ATTCATGAATCAAATCGAGAAAACAAAGCTCATAGTTATATAAATTAAATACTAATAAATAATAAATTCTAATGCAACTTCAAAAAACTTATATCCAAAGAAATATTGGTTTAGAAGCTAGTTAGAACAAATTTTATCAGTGATTCCTCATATAGTTTTTGTTGAAATGTTCTCATACATTAAGTTTATTATTTGTCGGAAAACTCGGTTAATAAAACACAACATAAAATATTAAAAAATCATCTTAGAGACTTAAAAATCGATAATAAATCAAGAAGCCAAGTTGTATTTGTTAAACATTTAGAAAATGTTAAAAATATATTGGTTTAATAACAAAATGAGTACTTGACACATAGAATTGATGAAGCTATTAAATACATTTTCTTTAATATTTTTTAAGCACCCTTTGCTTTAAATATACATGTAGAGATATTAGATAGATATATAAAATAGATTAAGATAATTTTTTAAATTGATATATCTATTTACTAAACAATAACTTAAGTAAAGAATAATTATTAAATCAATTTATAATCATCCAGTTTATGATTTGTCAGAAGGCTAAAATTGGTGAGGACTTTAAAAAAAGTGAAAATATGTGTATATTATAAGATATGACACATTAATGTAACAAATGTTTAAGTAGTATTTTATTTTAGTAGTATAGTTTGTAGTCAAATTTGTTAGAAGTGATGTTTATATATATATTTACTTACAAAAGTGATTAGAAAATAATGTTTTATTTTAAATCAAATAAAAATATAAAAATAATTAAAAGAGAATCAATAACAAATTGCCACATGGATGTGGTGGGGCCAGAATCAAGGAGAAGCCTTGAAAAGTCTCAGCTTTAATATATTATATAGATATAGATTTAACATGTGTTTGACATTTATTTATATTCATTTTTCATACTTGCTTATTCTTACCACTCTCTTTCTTAAAGGTTGTTCACTAATCTTTTGACTATTTGTTTTCTCTTTCCTACTTTTTCTACATACCTCAATTAATTTTTGGTAAAAAATGTAATGGTTTTAGGACACATGTCAAACACATTCTTCCACCGTGTTGATGAAAATGCCTAAGGCCATGTCCTTCTCTCTTCCAAAATCATTTATTTAATATTTTACTACTCCCTTTGTCCCAAAATGTTAGTCTCATTTCACTTTGACATACATATGAATGCACGTTTTACATCGTCAATATCTCTAATTCAAAGTAAGTTTTTTTAAAAAAAATTTGATGTTATTAAGTACTTATCGAGACGAATAAAACAAGATATCATATTACTATATTTCTTCTTATACATTAGAAGATATCTCGATGCTTCCCTTATATTCTGAATAGTGTCAATATTTGTAATGGAACAAACATAATGGGACAGAGGGAGTATTATTTTTGATTTTTCTCTCCCAATGTTCACCATAAACGAGCAACCAATGGATATACTCTTATCAGAGTAGTGAAAATAAGTGGTATGAAAAATGAGTATAAGTAAATGGAAGAGAGATATTATTTAAAAATTTGATGACCTTCAAAAAATGGACAACCATTGTATATACTCTGCAATCTGTGTTTGTGTCATTCTCTTTCAATTCCGGTGTGTGGAGCACTGGATCTTCACTAATTTGTTAGTTTCTTTTTAGACGTTTGTAGACCTTATTGTTAAAAATATCACCACGCGCCACCACTGCATAATTGTACAATAATTTTTTTAAATCTTTATGATCTCGTCTTTTGGAGTGTTTTAGGACGGTTTGCCTCTCCTCATATAAATGCCAGTGTGTGCACTTAAACTTGAGTTTCAATATAGACCCTGACGATTCGCATTTCATATTCTACAAGTCTTTCACACCAGAAACCTCCTTGTCTAAAGAAATAAGTGATGGGATCGAATTAATTCCCTACATAGCCTAAGGTTGTTGAGAGTTACAAAGTTTAGTTTTTGATAGCAAAGGCGTGGAAGAAAGTCAACTTAAAAAGGAGAGTTTGGATTCATCTGTAACAGTACGTATAGTGTAACTAAATGGCCGGCTAGCGGCAGCTATAAGAATTCAATGATCACATGCATGTACGTACGGTTCTAACTTTGCAGATGATATATAAATCGTAGTATTAATTGGAGTGGATGCTTATTCCATAATCAAATAAAAATATTTTATAATATATGCCAACTCTCAAATACACTTACGTTTAACGTGTAAATTAGTCCAGATAGAGAGTATGAGAGCAGTATGTTAACTGTTAAGGATGAATGCAGCGCCGACCAATCAGAAATGACGGTTGCTTGCTCAATTAAATTAATATTTGTAATTTTATGAGTAGGCCGGAGGATGCTTTCAATTAGTGCAAGACTTGCAATGGTGCACTTCTAGTTGTATCTTAACTTAAGTGTTCAAAGGTTTGAAGAAAGTGTTGATATTAAGTAATTCTGTAATCGGAATGTAGTGAACAAAGTGTTGATTAAAAAATGTAGTGAACAAAGTGTTCAGAGCTTTGTATCTTAATGGTACACTTCTAATCGGAATTGAAATTGTTTTGCATATTTGCATGTAATGGGACAAAACAGTTTAAGACCGATTTCGGTTATAATTTTATAGAATTATGGTATCCAGAGTTTTAAAATAGAATCGTAATCGACGATTTAACGTAAACATGATTAGTAGCCTTGGTATATTCCGTCTCAATATATAGTTCTCATCTTCTTTTTATACAATGTATTGACACTATTAATTTACAATACGAGAAAATTTATAGATTACTTGTAATATATGAGGAATAATATAGTTCATGTGAGATTTTATTTGATTTATCTTGTATAATAGAGATTTTGACGATACAAAACGGACATCGACATCTGTATATATATGAGATGAGATCTATATTACGGGACGGAGGGTGGGACGGAGGATGTAATGCATTTACGATGTGTTGGATCGGTTAGCGTAAAATACCAAAGAACAAATATTTGTTCCCTGGAACGTAATGCAGCGGAATTAAAATAACACAGGAAATATCGTACCTGAACACGAGGATATATAGTGAAAACCCTTAATACCAATAAGTATTTCAGGGCAAAACCACTCCTTTCTAGCTTCTCACTAGAAGGAGTTTGAATCGTCTACTTGTGTTATTGATTTCTTGTTACAATAAGAACTTGGATCACTCTTCTAAGCTTCTCACCTAGATCTCGGATCTCTCTTCTACTTGAACTCAATCTCTAACACTCATAGTCTCTCTCTTCACAACTCTCAACGCTCTAGTTCTTTTTGGCTCTGAAAGACTTGCTAAAACTACATGAATCCCTCACAATATATAGCAAACTAAATAACCCTAACTAGACGTCTTCTTGTGCTCCAAGTCTTCAATCTGAATTACCATAAAACTTAACCAAAGATATGATATATTTTCTATAAGGAAATATCTTCCTTAAATAAAATATCATTCGTTCTTTCCAAAATAATCTTCTATCTTTTTCTCCAAGACTTCAAATCCGACTTTCCATAAATCTTCATTAAATATATGGTAAATTCTATCTTTAAGGCCTTAGATATAATTTCCATACTTTCCTTCCGTGTAATCTTCCAACTTGATCTCCAAGTCTTTCAACTTAAGTCTTCAATAGGCACGCTGGTTCTTTATGTATAAGGAAATATTATCTATAAGGAAATATTCCTTATATATATATATTATTTCCTTATTTCTTCAATGAATCAAACGGGCGCTTGTCTCAAGACCAAGTCTCCACCGAGTTGTCTCTTTCCTTATTTGAGAAATCTTCTTTCCTTATTTGTGAGTCAACTCTTCCTTATTTCTCCAAGGTCATCCTCCAAAATATCTCGACCAATATTCTTCCTCGGATGGACCTACACTGCACAGTTGGCTTCCATTCGACGTAACCTTACGTCTCATGAAATCCAGCAAGCATTTCTCTGCATCCTGCAACCACTAGTAACTTTCCTATACACTCAAGTAAATCATTAGTAGATGTTTGTCATAATCAAAAACTCAACACATCTCAACACGCTCTCAAGTAGCTGCTATGGTAATATCAAAATAGTGGATGAATTGAATATTGATTTTCAGTACAGTAAAGATTAATTAAATTGGTTCATGGAATTCACGGTTGTCAATTTCATGTGCGTTGTATACTTGTACTCCAGGTATGTATGTACACTCACCACCCGCGTATAAGACAACTGTTGGATCGATTAGCGTCTAAAAACTCAAGGAACAAAAGCTATTGTTCCTTGATATGTAGATAATGTAGAAAGACAAACAATAATGTAAACCAAACCTGGACACGATGATATATAGTGGAAACACCCCAAGTACCAAAAAGTCCTCGAAGCGAAAAACCACTCATCTCTAGCTTTCACTAGAGAGAGTTTGAACGAGTCTACTTGTTGTATTGATATCTTGATTACAATAGAACTTGGATCACTCACCTAGACTTCCTAGCTAGATCTCGGATCACTCTTCTCACTTGAATCTGAATCTCGCACACGTAGAACAACTCTAAACCTAGTATTAGGTTTTCGCTCTTCAAAGTCTTGCTAAGCTATGTAATTCACACTAAATAGCTCAAACCTAACTACTAATCTAGCCGTTCTAATATTACCATAAATCTCACAATATCTTTCCACAAGGAAATCTCTTCCTAAAATATCTTTCACAAGGAAATCTTTTCCTAAGAAATCTTTCCTTCCGTGTGACCTTCCAATTTGTTCTCCAAGTAGTCACAATGGGTCTTACACTTCGGTGCGCCGCCTAGATCAAATAAGGAAACAAAGCGCATAAGGAAATATTCCTTGCGCGTAATATTTCCTTATTCCTTTGGCAACACTCACACGCGCGTCCAATGCCCATCCTTCTTCCGAGTTGCCACTTTCCTTATTTGGCGAGATCTTCTTTTCCTTCTTTGACAAGATCTTCTTTCCTGCTTTGAAATGCAACTCTTCCATAATTCTTCAAGTCCATTCTTCAAGATATCTTCGACCAATAATCTTCTTCGGATGAACTTATTCTTCACAGCTGTCTTCCATTCGTCGTAACCTTACGTCTCATGGATTCCAGCAAGACTTCCTTCGTACCTGCTTGTACGTCCTTTGTTCCTGTCTACGCACAAGTAGACTTCCTTCGTTCCTGTCTACACACAAGTAGACTTCCTTCGTTCCTGCACAAACTAGTAACAATACCTACGCACTCAAGTAAACCATTAGTGGATGTTTGTCATTTAATCAAAACCTCATCATATCTCAACAACAACGTTTTTCTTTTTTCATCTTGTACTACAGTACTTTTAATTTATAAACACAAGTTGTTGTTTTGAATTGATATGATTTTAAAGCCGTACTAGCACCGACAAAGATGTACCTGAGGATCCTTCATTCGAGAAAATTTTACGTGTAATCGATTAAGAAAAAATAACTTTATTGGCGAACTCAAGAAATAAATTACGGTATAAAGTGTGAATTGTTCGTGTTCAAAAACTATATATAATTGTTCATATTATGGATACTAGTATTCATAATTTGGGCGATGACTATTTTAAACTTTTTGAGTGAGAATGCGGTGATAATTTTGTAATTTCAAAGTACAATGTCTTTTTTCTTTTTTTTGTTAAAATGACCTGAACGTACTTGATCGCCAGAATATGAATATGGGCGTCCAAACTATGAACATTAGGTTTGAGATTGTGTATAAGGCGTTAGATGAGAAGGGTGCAGAGAGATTAGCTTATCGGCTAGTAAAGGCGAGGAAAAGAAAGTGCAGAGACTTACAATGAGATGTATTAAAGATGAGGAAATAAACGTTTTGGTTGAAGACAATGACATTCGACTTAAATGGCAACAATACTTTGGGAAGCTTCTGTATGAGGGGTATGTGACACCTGCATACAACCAAGGTACATGAGGATGACCTATTTGCAGTTATGACAGATGCATCTCCAGGGAGGAAGTGAAAGAGGCAATCCGTAGAATGAGACTCAAGAAAGCGGTAGGCCAGATGACATCCCAAAGTAAAGTTTGGAAGTGGCTTGGGTGTAAAGGCTTGGAGTGGCTCACAACACTTTTCAATGTGATCTCAAAGACAACTAAGATGTCCGAGAAATGAATTAAGGTTGAGCAAGTTGGTCCCAATTTTTAAGAAAAAGGGAGATGTTCAACAATGCTACAACTATAAGGGTGTCAAGCTTCTAAGCCACACAATGAAGTTGTGAGAAAGAGTAATAGATGGAAGGTTAATTAAGACAAGTGGTTATTGTGTCGGAGAATCAATTTGGGTTCAGGTAAGGGAGGTAAATGATCGAGGTAATTCACTTATTAAGGAGATGATAGAGGCCTATCGGGAAAGAAAGAAGAGTTTGCATATGGTGTTCGTTGACTTGGAAAAGGCCTATGACAGAATATCGAGAGAGTTGTTGTGGAGTTGCCTACAGACTAAGCATATATCTGGGTCATACATTCGGTTACTAAAATTTATGTATCAGGGAGCTCTGACTAGTGTAAGTACCCTAGGAGGAGACACCGAGTACTTTCGGGTCGATGTAGGTTTGTACCAATGGTCGGTCTTAAGTCTGTTTGTGTTCACATGGTGCTAGACTTATTATCGATGGATATACATGACGAAGTGCCATGATGTATGTTGTTTGCAGAAGATATAATGCTAGTGGACGAGCCCAGGGTTGGTATAAGTGCTTAGTAGGAGAGTTGGAGAGAGAAGTTTAGATTTGGGGATATGGAGGAGCCTGAGACGGCCATTTGGCTTGATGGAAAGATTGTAGTGGAGAAGGAAAGATTCCGATACTTAGGGTCATACATGCAGAGCGACAACGCGATAGATGCGGACATCCAGCATCGCATATAGATGGGCTGACAGAAATAGAGAGGGGCTTCAGGACTGTTATGCGACAAGAAAGTGCCAACAAAGTTAAAAGACAAGTTTATAGAGTGGTAGTCAGACCAACATTGTTGTATGGGGCAAAGTGTTGACCCACGACGAAGGCTCAAGAACAAAAGATGGCAGTAACAGAGATGAGGATGTTGCGGTGGATGTGTGGTCACACCAAGGCGGATATAATCAGAAATTAAGTTATTAGAGAGAGGGTCAGGGTAGTGGATATCAGGAAAAAGTTGCGAGTAACTAGAGTCCGTTGGTATGGACATGTGTAGAGGAGGCAACCAGACGCGTCAGTTCATAGGTGTGAAAGGCTAGATTTTGGCATTCTACGGAGAGGTCGAGGACGCTCGTAGAAGAGTTTGAGAGAGGTGGTAAAGAATGATCTTGCACAACTAACATTGACAGACGACACGACACAAGAAAAGAACATGTGAAGAGATAAAATCAAAGTGACGCAGCTATAGAGGGTAACTCTTGGATTGTTTCGGGGACTTAGGCCCGAATTCTTTGCCTTATTTCTTTCAGAGTCTTTAGATTCTATTGTGCATTTTTCTTTAGGTCCTTAAGTCTTAGGTTCTGTCGGTTCACATCCTCTCGATATGGTTCGAGGTATATATGAATTGTCCACATTTAACCCCTCCCCAGACCCTGCTTCCGCGGGAACAAACTGATTGATAATTGTTGTTTAGCATTTTCCCTGATCATGTTTATTTGTCGTTTTAGTTATTTTGAAAAGATTTTGTGAGATTTATTTTTATATGTATTACTAAATATTATCATTCTAGATATTACTAAATACGAAAATTAAGTAAAGATAATTTAAAAAAAAAAAGTTGAACTTTTAATTTGTTTGAGAAGTAGTAAAATGATAATTAAAAAGGAAGGGATAGGATACTACCAGTATACAATAATATTATACTCCCTCCGTCCCCAAATGTTGTTCCCATAATCAATTTTGACACTATTCACGTTTTAAAAGAATCTTCGACATATCTTTCAATATATAAGAAAAAATATATTAATATGAAATCTTATTTGATTCGTCTCATCAAGAACTTTAACAATATAATTTTTATTAATGTCTATTTAAAGATATTAACGTTATAAAACGTGTCTCGACAAATGTGTCGGTTAAGAGATGAGAAAAACACGAAGGAACGAGTATGCAAATTCGTTACACAAAATCAGAAAAGACAAAAATATAGAGTGTGCACTATTCTAACAGGTTGAATTTGTCACGTCTTCATAAAAAAACAGTGCAGTTATCTACTCCGTAGTCCCAATTATATTAAAAAGTCGACGATGGAACGTGTAGTCGATAAATTCAGACCCCAAAACACAAAATCATGCAACTTGATCAAAGTACCATGCACCAACTACCCTTCTCTTCTCTTGTCTTGTCTTCTCTTCTCTTCTGTGTGGGGTTATAGCTGCTTCGATAGTGACAGATTGTCACCAACGTGGCAAATATTAACTGATATTCATACCATTCCATGAATCTGCTTCTTTTTAGTTAACTGAATGAATTAGTATCGAATTACAATTCTGACCCTAAGAATTATATAGAATTACAACTGTTCCAATTGAATAGCAACATGTACTCTGCCATTCCAACAACTCTTCCACCTTACGTACAGTATGATCCATTGATCCTACTAGTAAAATAATATTTAATTGCTGAACTAACCGCCATTTCTGATTGGGCGGCGGTCCATTCCTTCGCCCGCATACTTGTATTATAAAATTATTTCATTACACGTTATGTATAGTATGATACTCCAGGCTCTATCTCTGTGTGTACGAGTAGTATAGTGAGATATTAAACTCCAATTATTTAAATACAGATGTATCTTGCATCCATACAAAGACGTGTATTATAACAGTTGTCACTTGGCAGCTGACGTGGTATTCTATTCTGAATTTATTTAATTATTAATCGGTCCACATATGGAGTAATACGGAGTCCCTAACAACTATAAATACCCAGGAACTCATCCCTCCTAACCTAACAGCACACACTATATTCTTAAACACTCGACTTCACGGATTCAAAAAACCAATCATCCAAAATGGGGTTTTCCTTAACCTACTCTGCAAACGCTGATGATCAAGTGTCGGTAATGTCAAGAAGGAGTGTGTATCCGAGGGAGAGGTCAAGAATGGAGGATCTGAAACTCTCTGTTTCCGATCTACCAATGCTCTCCTGCAACTACATTCAGAAAGGAGCTCTCTTCCTCTCTCCCTCCTCCATTAATGTTAGTATAATGCACCTCGAATCCGCTCTCTCCGACGCCCTCACTCACTTCCCTCCACTCGCCGGCCGTCTCGTCACCGACGACTCCTCCGCCGAGATCTTCATCTCCTGCAACGACGCCGGCGCAGAATTCATCCACGCCGAAGCCAAGTCCGTCTTCGTCCGTGACGTCCTCGCAGACCGTGTCCCGGAGGCCGTGAAGGCCTTCTTCTCCGTCGACGGCGAGGTCAGCTACGCCGGCCACCGTCTCCCTCTCCTCTCCGTCCAGATCACCAACCTCGCTGACGGCGTCTTCGTCGCCTGCTCCGTCAACCACGCCGTCGCCGACGGCACCTCCTTCTGGAACTTCTTCACCACCTTCGCCGACCTCGCCAAGGGAGGACTCAAGTACCTGAAATCCCGGCCTGATTTCATCCGGGACTCCGTCCTGATCTCTTCCACCGCCGTCCTGAGGGTTCCGGCGGGAGGGCCGGCGGTGACGTTCGCCGCCGACCAGCCGGTGAGGGAGAAGATATTCAGCTTCAGCAGGCCGGCCCTACTTGCTCTCAAAGCAAAGGCGAATAACAACTACCATCAGTCTATGGAAATGGCCGCTAAGATGAGGAACGATGACAGAGGAGCTCAGAAACCCGCAGCGAAAACAATGTCAGAGATCTCGTCGTTCCAGTCGCTGTGCGCGTTGTTATGGCGGTGCGTGACGCGTGCAAGGAGGCTGAGTCCGGGGAAGACGACCACGTTTCGAATGGCGGTGAACTGCAGGCACCGGATGGAGCCGAAGCTGGAGCCGCTCTACTTCGGGAATGCGATACAGAGCGTGGCGACGGAGGCGGCTGCAGGGGAGGTGGTGGCGCGTGGGATAGAGTGGAGCGCGGAGCTGCTGAGGCGGAGCGTGGCGGCACACGACGACGGGATGGTGAGGAAGAGGATCGCAGAGTGGGAGAAGGAGCCCAAGTGCTTCCCGCTCGGGAACTTCGACGGGGCGATGATGACGATGGGGAGCTCACCTTGGTTTCCGATGTACGAGGGCGACTTCGGGTGGGGGAAGCCGGTGGCCGTCAAGAGCGGCCGAGCAAACAAGTTCGACGGGAAGATGTCCGCGTTTCCGGGGAGGAGGGGCGGAGGCAGCGTCGACGTCGAGGTCGTCTTTTGTCCTCAAACCATGGGGGCGCTCGAGGCTGATCCCGAGTTCTTGGAGTATATACGTTTCTAGACTCTAGTTGACTAGCTGTAACAAACTTAATTTGCATTTCAAGATAACAAGAAGATGAATCAACCAACTTACTTGGTTGCGGAGTAGCTAGTTAACAACCTGCCTGGCTAGTACTTGTCTTAAATTATTGTAGTCACAAATAAATTCAAGTATCATATTCTTAGCTACTATTCAATCCTGGTAAGGTAAGGATCGTTCCTGAGTTTCGCATACATCGGAAGATCCAGGGCTCTCCTTGCCACTTCCCCGTCCTCCCGGATCTTTGCTATCAGCTTATCAACAGACGCAAAATTCGCCTGTAATGAATGAATTCCACTTCAAGTTACTATAAATTTGATCAATGTCATGCACTCGCGAGGCGTCTACCATCTCAATGGTGAAATTAATAAAACTAGTGCTATGTTTACTTTTTAGTCCCAACATGTCCATTATTTTTCCAAGTGCTGAACACTGAAATTGCACACCACTGATCATGTTCAGTAGAATTTAGGCTTTCTTTGGCACAACTTGTTTTTTAATAATATAGTTATTTTAGTTTTTCTACTCTCAACACTTTTTTAAGAAAATACACTCATGCCTATAAAAAAAACACTTAGGAGAGAAAGAAACGGAAGATACCTCAGGACGAATATAACCAACAATGACCAGACGTAATTCCTCCCCATAGAAATCCTCACCAAACTCATGAAGCAGCCATGGCTCCTGCAAAATACAAGGATTAGCATTCAGAAGTGAACGTTGAAGACTAAAAATATGAAATTCAGCAAAGACTCACTATAGTTTTCTCTGAATTGTTAAAGAATGGGTTCCATCCAATGCTCATGACCATCTTGTACACACCTCGATTTGGCAATCCAGCCCAACCAAAGTATACACCAGACGGATGCTCAGAGAGGAGCTCAGAATAGCCTTCAGCTGACAAATTGGCTGTAAAAAATCAAACTGGTTTAAATATTGTATATATAGAATAGAATACACTGCAATCCTTAAGTACACACCCATTCATGAGGAAAAATGACAAGTTTCTACTTCTAATAGAAAATAGGAACATTCCTACTTCTTCAATTTTCAATAATAAGAAAGTACATAGAAAACACAAGTAGAAGACCAAGATAAATCACAAACCAGTGGGAATTCCTAGCACCTTTGACCCACGACCAAATCCTTTAATGACTGGACCACCCATATGCCAAGGTTTTAAAGGCAATGTACCATCGACCCCTGTCATTTAAAAAATTTCACATGTTAAGCCACTGGAAAAAGTTTGTTTACATGCAGCTGAAGCCAAGTAAAAGCCTGCTCAATCTTACAATCTTCAAATGGCGGTAATCCCCAAAGCTCAGGTCGAAAGTCATACAGAGAATTGATTACTTCATCAGCAGATGTATATAGATGTGTCTGCTTTGGAAGTGACGGTACAGCAACCACTACCATTCCAGCAGCTTTCCCAGCCTCAACTCCAGAACTAACCTAGGTAAGATTACATCATTCAGAATAAATACATCAGAGTTCCATAGACATATAAACAGCTTGAATTCCCACAAAAAATAAATAAACCTAAAGCTTCACAGTGAAAATGCAGCTAGAAAGACAGGAAATATATACTCATATCCTTTACTCAATTCAATGGAGAAAAAAACTTCTATTTATCAGGAAGGTCAAGATAGATTAATAAGGTAACCAATTTTGAATAAGTACTGCAACTTGAAAGCATGTATTTCAGTAAATTACTTGATATTGTATAAGTAGGTATTCTTTTACAAAAATAAGTAAAGGACTTCGCGTATTAGATATTAGAATACGATGCCAGAAGTATAAAATTTGGAGTAGATAAACATAGCATATATTAGCATTTTGGTTAAGACTAATTTACAGAAAAGACCATGTCTCAGAATTAACAAGTAATTCAAATAAAATCCATGTAGAGGTGCAATCCTTTCTTATTGAAGATTGTTACTGGTCTTCACAATGAAACATAGGTACAGCCCACAAAAGATAGCTTCCAGCAAAACAAACAAACTGAAATTGCAGTCATTCCTATAAATGACTTCAAGGTTCAACAATATTCCATAGGCTATTTCTCAAACAATTTCACGGCAAAAACCGTGTGCCTTACACCCTTCTGCGATTGCACACTGGAATATCTTTTTAAATTGTGTACATATATGTAGAAGATAGTGTTAAAATCAAGTTCATCAAAAGGATTCACGCTGCTTCACAACATAGCTTGTATGTATAAATGTTTATGCCAAGAAACCATGATTATGCATTTAGAGAGGACACAGCCTTTTGAAGGTGATACTTCAACAAATATCATATGAATACTTAGCGGTCCCACTTTGGGACAAAAGGGACTTAATTCTTCAATGTCAATACAATCATACTACACAAAGCTAAAGATTGACGAACTTACACAGAATCTTCAATGACAAGGCAACCAGTTGGTTCAGCATTTAGCCGTTTAGCTGCTTCAAGAAATCTAGTGTGCATAATAGAAGGAGTTAAAAGGAGAAACAAAAAAGTTACAAATTAGCAAACAAACAAGATACCTATGGCTCATAAATGGAAAAAAAAGTTTCACTGACATTTCAGGAGATGGTTTCCCATTCGTAACTTCATCACCACCAACTATGATAGAGAAGGACCGATTCCAACCTATAAACCATGCAGTTGAGGGCTCAGGGTACTGATAGACAAACAATAGCTTATCCAACACATTTGGTAACACACAGCAGAAACATGACAATGTAGGTGTTCATACTTTGATATTACCTTGATGAAAGGATATTTTCAGCTCTATATCTTCCTTAGAAGAGTTTGAGGCCAATGCCATTGGTACACTATGTGAACTTAAGTGCTTTATCAGCCGGTCAGCCCCAGGAAGAGCTTTAATGTTGCAGCATCTACTACCAAAAATGTTACGACATTTAATTAATAATGAAGTACTTGAAGACAGAAAAGACCAGAACATCAACGAAATTACTACATATTTGGAAAGTCAGAATTTTGTTCTTACAGGCAGGTTTTTCAAACAGGGGTGAATTTGCCATTTTATTGTCAATCAATTTCGTACTGTACTCTGGTCGACAAAAAAGTTTTAGACTGAAACCAATACTTTTATCCAATTTGATCACAGATCATAGAAAGTGTTCTGATTGAGTCCTGATTCCTGATTAAAACCAAGGAACTTTCTGTATGCTTTGATTCAAGATAATCCTCGTATAAAACTCCAATAGCCTTTTGTGAATCAACATGAAGTATGTTCCATTGCAGCTATATTAATTTCATAAAATAAGCATGCATGATAAAAACAAAGAGCACATGAGTAGAGAAGTCAATAGTGTGAAGTGTTATAACTGATCAAGAAACACAGGTTTCATGTCTGATAAGAACTCATCTGCTGTGCAAGGTAGATTATAATCTTCAACAACAGCTACAGAGGCTTCCCAAGGTGTTTTCCCCACAACTTTACCAGCCTCTCGACCATCCCATTGCTTTCCATATTTGGGTAAGAAAACTTTTAGGATGTCTCGTACCACACCATCTGCAAAAAAATTATGGCTAAATCGATAAATCATTATTTGAAAACATATAGTTGCACAAATCCCATCTTTAGTGTCATATTTTGACCATAAAAAAATGCCTTCAGAATATTTTGAGCACCTAAGTTTTTAATTGTATTCTCCACTCAGTAAAGACAGACAATCAAAGTTCACTACTAGAATCACTTCCCAAGTCCAAAAAACTGTTCATTCAGCATAATTGGCACCACCGCTAAACAAATTTAACTTAGATACACTATGCAGTCTTTAAGAGGCATTTGAAAATATGAAAGTTGATAAAGACTCGAAAAATCTACATAAGCTAAGCAACAAGGCAAACGTCTTACCTGTGTTGAGAAGAGTACCATCCAAATCAAGGGCAACAGAGGACAACTTCTTCAGAGGCTTTGTGATGGACATCTTAAAACCAGTTCAATGTCAAATAGGTATTACAATTAGGCATGTCAATTTAAAAATTCTGACTTGCAGATTTGCAGTATATGATGAGGACTTGAGCTTTTTTAAGGCATAGAGAGAGATTAGTATCGATACGATTCCAAACAGATTGTGCATGCAGGGAAATCAAAATATTGATTAAAAAAAGCACATCAGAGACGCATCTTGTAATTTGTCATTTTTCCCTCCCTTTTTTCTCTCGCAAAGGCAAGGACCAATCAAACAGAAAATCGTAATAAAACATCCAGGGGGCTGATTTTGTCAAGAAAAGGAAACAGGTAAAACTTACCTTGATAATATTCTAAATTTCTAATTGGCAGCTTGCAGTAAAACAGATATTCAGATTAAGATTCCTAAAACTACAGTAAAACAGATACTCAGATTAAGATTCCTAGAGCTACAGTGAAACATAAATGTACAAAACCAGAAATGGAATTATCAGGTGTCATGTACCAATTGACACAAACAAAAGTAGCAACTCTGGACTCTACGGGATCGAAATACAAATTGAATTCCGAGTTTATAACTGTATATACACTAACCGCCGCCATTGATGAAGAGAAGAGAGGGAGGTGATGATGGTGGTAGGTGATTCGAAAGGATGGGGGTGTACGCTGTACAGTGATCAGAGGAGAAGCGTGCTGTAGTCGGCTATGAACTTTAATCCTTGTCAACAAACAAAACTGAAAAACTACCTACCAACAATGCAACCATATAGTCAACAGTAAGGGCATTTGGTCAATTTTTGCAGGAAAGTGAAAGAAAATAGTGTATGATGTTTCTCTTTGGTATAATGAATATATTGAGAATAAAGGAATATCCCAAAACCCGATTTCCTTCCCTGAACCAATAGATTCAATAACATAATACATCACAGTGTTACTCGTTTCCTGTTCCCAATGTTTCCTTTTCTCGGTTCATTTCTCTCTCTTATTGAATCAATCCTAGCATAAAAAGGACTATTGTATTGACCAAACTCAACAAATTTATCATGACATGTGTACTAAAATGAAGGAATAGTAAAATTATTCTAAGGTGTTTCAGGGAAGAAATGTACAGCCATTGCTTCTTCTTGCCAAATATTGATACCACTCTAAGATGTATGTGGCTTGAAAAACCTACGTGACAATAAGATGAATGCAGACAGCAAAAGAGAGCACTAAGAGTCTTTCACAGACTTTTCTATGAAGAGCAATCTAACAGCATAATGATGTCCCTTTGACTTCAAGATAACTGAAAATCCATAACAAATTAAAGTTAATGTCCTGAAATGAGGGAGAACACATATGAGATTATAGAGGATTTCCAGGGAAAACTGAAACCATGTATAATTTATACAGAAGAAAGTCATATGCTTAGACTGCAAATAAATGGAGATTGTCAGAGAATTCAACAGCAGACACGTCTCATACAGTCATTTTAAGGTTTCATTATCGTCAATGTAGTCGAGCAATATGCTCCTCCGACAGTCATCCTCCTCAGCAATAACAAAGCAGAATGAAACATTCATAGACTGTAACACTATCAATGTCAATAAACTATTTGTTGAGAACGGACTAACCTCGAAATTCAAAGAAGGCTAATGAATTAGGGATTAGATAGAAGAGTGGAGGAGAATGGAAGAACAAGAGAGGGCGGTGAGAGTGGCGGCAACAGTGAAGGTTGTCGGGGATGATGTCACCAGTCACCAGTCACCAGTCGCCAGGGCTTAGTAGAAGATAGGGATCCAGTTGAAAGAGGAGAAGAAATCAAAAGTAATTTCTGCCTCTTTTTTCCTTCCTTTAATCGGATGAATTTGTTTATATAATTAGTTGATTCACATGATATGCTATATGATTGATAATAATTTACGGGCAAATGAAATTAACCTATATTCATTCTCCTCACATTAATCTATATCCATTCACATGATTAGTTTCATTTTACTGAACAAACTTAATTTGATTGGCCATGTTTATTGAACTTTGTTAAATCAAATTTCATTATCATGGACACGAACAATAATTCAAAACCGGCTTTCTAATGATTTAACACGTACCGACTCTATTTTATTCATAATAAATTTGAACGTGTTCATGAAGAGGTTAGTAGTTAAAAAAAGGGTTTGAATTGAAAAATGCATTCGGGAGGAGTGTGATATTGTTAGTGGTCTGACATTGAGAAAATAGAAAATTTTATAATAAGTATTGTCAAAAGAGAATATGGTTTAAGGTCTTTGTTGAACAAACCAAAGCAATTAGCTTCAACTGACAAGAAAATAGGTATGAGTACGATGAATAACATAAACTAACTTGACCAACACTACCAGCAACTTAGTGAAGAGTACGACGAATAACATTAAGATGAGTTGTTCGTGGAGACTACATTAACTAACTTCGAGTTTGTAATGCAAAACTATAGTTTGGTCGAGTATACTTCCCTACCGACTGTTTGTAAAAGAAAAGGCTCAAGAAGCAAATGGCCATCTTCATTAATGATCTTTGTGTTGTATGAAAGTAACACAATTATCACAAATCCCAAATCCTTGATTGATGCGCCACTAGTCTTGGGAAAGGCCAAAGAAGCACGATGAAAGCCTTAGACGTTGATCTTGTAGGTGTTGGTGGATGTCTTTTGGTGGGTGAGATTCGAGATGAGAGTAACAGCGAAAGACTTAGATAAAGATGACAAGCAAACTTGTCAAATTGGTTGATGAATAAGTCAATTATGGTGATACTTTCGAATTAAAAGATATTTAGAAGGAAGAGTCTTTCGGAGGTGACGCATTGACCTAGATGATGGAGGAATAACTTCGTCTCAACAATGTATTTAGATTAAACAAAAACAATAGTAGGCAGACCTTATGTAGGAGAAGAAGACTAAAACCCTAGAGAAGAAGCAAAGGTGACGGCGAGGTTTGGGCTAGGGCTTGGACGAACTTGGGCTTGATGGTCAAGATTCCAATAGAACGGCCCAAATCATGCAAACTTGGACCACTCCATATTTAGAAACTTTGTAATTACAGAAAATTCTAAAACACTAGCAAAAACCGAACTAAAAATTTCCTAAAATAGTAACTTTTGGAACATGGAAAATGAGACAACAAATCTCATATAGAGACAACATATGCAAATAGGGACAAAAATTCCTTAATGAAAACAAAGACAACAAAACCATGTTTGAGACAACAAGATTCAAATAGAAAGCAACAAACTTCAAATAGCTGGCGCGCGCCGGTCTTGTCTACCACGAGCGATCTCGACGCAGAGGATGGATACATGGGCGTCGATGAGCTCGGCTTCGGGAACTCGGAGGTCACGCTCAAGTTGGGTCAAAGAACTCCGGGAACTCGGCGCGACCTTAGGCTCATGGGTGTCCAAGATGTGCTCGGAACCTCCATGGCGCGCAGATAGAACAACTCGAACCCTAGAGGGGGTTCATTGACAATGAGTTGAGGTGGCTCGACATTGGCTAAGGGGAGCTCGGGAGGATGCTCGATCTTGACTTGGATGGGCATTGTCGCGCCGGTGGCTGGGCGCTGTGGTGCTTGGCGCTTGGTGAGCTTGCCACTTGGTTTCGAGCGCCTTTGCAAGGCCTCAATGGCATGACATGGCATGGAGCCGAGTGGCGTTTTCCTTATTTTCGAGCACCTAACCTCACATTGGAATAGTGCTTGGTTTAGCCATTTGTGCCAAGTGCTTGTCATTTGGGCAAAAATGCGCCTTGTGTGGTGAGTGAGCCTTGGATGAGTCTTGTGACTAGGCTCGATACTAGGTAGGGGCACATCATTGATGCTTTTCTTTTGCTAAATTCTTTGCCAATATACTTCTTTAACCGAGCAATTGTTTTCATATAAGAACTTGTTACCGCTAAATCATCAACATATACAACTATTGTAATGTAATGAAAAGTCTTCTTGATAAACAAATTGTAATCATTTTTGGACTACTTGAATCCAAGTAAAAGCAAAGCTCCTATTAACTTTTGAAACCATTTTCTAGAAGTTTGGCGGAAACCATATAAAGACTTCTTAATCTTACAAACGAAATTAGAAAAAGTTCCAATGGTTAGAAGATGCAATGAAGATGATAGCCCTGGTAGTGGTCATTTTCACCACAAGAGAGAAATTTTCATGAAAGTCTATACCTTCATGCTAGGTAAATATTTTAGTAACTAGACGTGATTTGTATCATTCCAATGTGACATCACCTTAGAATTTAACATGAAACACCCACTTACACCCCACTAATGCTTGCCTTTTGGCAAAGGATCCAAGTCTCATATGCCATTTGATTGTACAACTTCTAACTCTTTCTTCATTACAATAGTCCAATTTGGATCCTTATTGGCTTAGTTATAGGATGTGAGTTCAGAACATGAAATAATTTGTGCCATAAAAGCATGATGAGCATGTGGTAAAGAAGAAAAACAAACAAGATGACTCAACTAAGCTATAAGAGCATAAAAAGCCATTCAAGTGTGTTGGTTGCTTAGAAATTCTTGTAGATATTCTCAAATTAGTTTCAAAGTTTGGAGATTAGGCTCAGATGACGTAAAGATGGAGAATATGTAGAAATTTGAGAAGGTGTAGAAAGATTGAGAAGAAAATTGCGATGAGGTGGAATGAGTAACATGAGAAGAATTTAGAGAGGTATTTGAAGAATGAGATAAAGCAAATTGTGAACCAATAGAAAAATCATTGATATAAAGGTAGATCGACAGATGCATATAATTCATGAAATAAAATATTTATTTATCAATAGTCTTTACAAGAAAATAATTAACTTAATTCAATTATTTAATAAAATTTAAATTTAATTATTATACGAATCAACTAATATAAAAATTTTAAACAAATAATCTGAGATCCGTGCATGTAAAACGATCCACCAAAATACACATAAGAACATTTCTTAATCTATGCTTACAAGTTACAATCAGTTTCCCTGATTCTGATTGGAAAAACGCACCGAGGAAAGTATCAGAGAGAGAAAGATGGCACTACAATGGATGATACTGACGTACGTCGTCGCCGCTGAGACGGCGCTTGCTCTTCTCCTTACCATTCCGGCGCCCAAACTTCTCAGATCTCGCCTCGTTTCTCTCGTCTCTCTCATCCTTCAGCCCTGCATGTTCATTCTCCCCTTCGCCGCTTTCCAGCTCCTCGGTACTCTTCAATTCCTCCCTGCTCTTTCTATCTTTGATTTACAACATCTGATTGTGATTCTACCTCTTTTCTTATCTAGATATCTACTGGAAGAATGAGCACCGATTGGTCTGCACATCCGACATCTGTACTGCCACCGAGAGAGATCGTTTCGAGAAAGCGGTCAGCCTTCATTTTGATTCTGATTGCTTATATGCCATAATTGTGGGGGTTTTATTTTGCATTTTGTTAATTCTGTTGTCTCAGTTTGATCTAGTATAGGGATTTCCTTTTGAGTGGAAGATCTGCCTAATTTGATGATGTTCTACACTAGCTGTAGATTTGCTTAAGTATACAAACCTGAGAAGAGAACATCATAGGAAAATGTTCTTGGGATCATAGAGAGTTTATACCAGTCCGTCTGAATCAGAAACAATTTGAATAAACTTAAGCCCGATCATCACTTGCAAGTCCTTTTCTTCTTTGCTGAGCTTTGCAAGTATTTGTTTTTTTGGTCAAGAAGAGAGCAAGCTCTCAGTGATGATAAATTAATTAGAAATAGAGCAGACAAGTCTAGGGAAGCAAGTGCCCCTTTGATCATCCAGGATGAGGTTACATAGTTCCCCGGAGGGTTGTTAAAAATATGTAGCCCCAGATCAAGCTCCAGCGCTGCGTTAGCAAGGCCATCAGCAAGTCGGTTGGATTCTCTGTAGGCGTGCTTCAATCGGACCTCCCAGTCCTTTCGTAGATAGCCGTGGCACCGAAGCACCAGGGGGGCGAGGAGCTTTGCAAGTATTTGTGTATCCACTTCCTTTCCCTCTAGGCTCTAGCCTTGATGGTTCTTGTGACCTGGTCTCTTCCGGTTCGCTTAGCATTGCTCCGGCCTTTAGGCAGTCATTAATGATTTACATGAACTGTTTAGATAATAGAGTGCAACTATGCTAAAGATGTCTGAATGACCGAGAATCACAATTTTAGGAGGATTATGTTTTATGAATATATAGTTGAGAATATAAGGTGCCGTCCTCGAGAGAAAATGAGGAGGCCGTGAACATTTACGAAGTTCTCGTACTAGAAATAAGTTACGTTATTCAGGCTAAAAGTAATTTCAACATTCATCTAGAATAGTTGATTAGGTAAATGACCCAATAGCTCGGATCTTACCGAAAATTCCAAGGGAAACATTTGTAGGAATTACTTACCTTCCAATTCCTATCTAATTAGTTAAGTGTGTATAAATCTAAACTTATAAAAAGCTAATATAAATCCTAGGTTACATATTAAATTGAAACTTTAACCGACTTACGTTAAGGAGTTAAGTCTAGAAGCTAGAGGTATATGCTTTGGATATTATTACTCTTTGAAAGATACACTATCCCAGTTAATAGATAAGTTTATGATAGTACAAAGCTTTGATGCTTATTAAAATGATTGGATTAAACTTTTTACTCTTGAGTTTCTTAATGGTTGTGCTCACTTGTTAATACATTGCAAATTGCAGCTCTACAAATCTCAGAGGAATATAGTTCTGTGTGTTGCAGCCTGCATTCTGTATTGGTATGTCTCCACTGAATGTCCTCACACTGAATGTTAATAAAACTCATAATTCTTTCTACTAACATTACATTATGCTGAAAATGTTGTAGGTGCATCTACCGCATTTGCAAATATAACAAGGAAATTCAAAACTTGGAGGAGGTTGAAAAGAGGTATAAGAAGCTGTAATTTTCGTCCTTGCAAGGCAGGAAGGGTATAATGTACTTTTGTAGCTGTTAAAGAATGTGAACTACGTTGAATTGAGACATTGACTAACTGAACGTCACCATATACTTTTCCCTGTCTTCTTAAACACACAGATCCGTATATTTATGATGAGAAATGCTCGTATTGATATCATATTGGCATGGCCCTCTTTTTTAATAAAAAAAGGGAGGGCAACAAGGCTGTTATCGTGTTGATTGTCTTGTACTAGTACTGTTTTCTCCCTCAGGCAAACCACAAGCTTCCTTTAGGTTAAGGAGTCCAAATTTCGCCGAAATCATATTTATTTAGTCTTGATCACCTATGTACGAAATCACAACAGAGCTGCCAAACCACTATACTATCTATTTGAATATTGGATAGAGGTTTTTGCATAGAACCACCCCTTATTTGGGTCAATTTGCACGAAACTACCCCTTATTTTCGTATTGATTTAAAACCACCCATTATTTCATTTTTTCTTACAAAATCTCACCCCACACTAATTTCCGTTAATATTTCTGTTAAATATTTAAAATGACCATTTTACCCTCATTTTTTAAATTATTTACAAATTTTACCAAGTCCTGCTATTACAAGTTAATAAAATTATAAATTAAAATTGTTTGAGAATTAGGGTTCTCAGTACATCATATATCCCCAAATCAATGAATCAATTTGAAACAAGAAATCCAAGAGGCAACAACTTAGAGCTAAAAGTGCCCACATCAAAATTCTCGACCGTAGGCCTTCTTGACCCGTTCTCCAGCTAAAAGTGCCCACATCAAAATTTCTTTTCTGAAATCCAGCAGCAGAAGAAGAAGAACAATGGTGGTGAAGCGAGTCTCTTCACCAAATTCGTCCCCGGTGAAAATCACGGTGACATCAACCACGGGAGGTAGAAGCAGCACATCAATCTCAAACTCCCCTCTGAGCAGCGTCCGAGTAAGGAGGAGCTCTCTCTCCGGCTCCGGCGACCGCTACTCCTACTCGCACACTGCAGCGCCACGGCCGTCATGCACCTTGTTGGACCCGGGATAAAGCAATCAACAGTAGCATTCTTTTTGTATATATATATATATATATATATGTGCGTGTTGTACACGAGAGGGGATAAGACTGAAAGGGGTAAATTACTATAGAAAGATAAAAAGGGGTAAATAACTAAAAAAGAAGAAAAGAGGAAAGAGGATAAGAAGGAAGAAAAGAAGGAAGATAAGGAGGGCAGGAAACAGGAGGGAAGAGGAAGAAAAAGCAGAGGAGGCGGCGGGGCTCAGAGGAGAAGAAGGGGAAAGCAAGAGGCAGGGGAGGAAAAAAGGAGAATGAGAATTTGTGGAGGGCAGAAAATCGTGTTCCAAGTTTGATTGAAAGGGAAATACATATATCCTGATCAGAGATCTCTTCACCCAAAGGACAACATCAAGACGTCTTGCTGACAGAAAGATTCACAAATTTGAGAAGAACATCAGCAAGAGGGGTGCTGTTCCTGAAACATCCATGAAGAAGATCGTCAGAACGGCAACCAGTGGAAATGACCGCATTCCGACTCGCGACCCCAGCCACAGCTCGCGTCACCGCCCGGCACGGCTCGCGTCGTCACCCAGCCGCAGCTCGCGTGGCCCACCACGGCCCCGACTAGCCTAAGCCCGCCTTGGCTCGCGTCGCTTCCCTAGTCGAAGCCGAAGCCCGCAGTCGGCATGGCTCGCGTCACCTTCGAACCGTAGTTCACTTCGGGCCATGCACGCGTCCTTGCTTCGGCCTCGTCTCACCTCGCCTCGCCTCGCCTCGGCACGACTCGCGTGGCTCACCTCGGCCTCGGCACGACTCGCGTGGCTCACCTCGCCTCGCCTCGGCCTCGGCACGACTCGCGTGGCCCACCTCGCCTCGCCTCGGCCTCGGCACGACTCGCGTGGCTCACCTCGCCTCGCCTCGGCCTCGGCACGACTCGCGTGGCCCACCTCGCCTCGCCTCGGCCTCGGCACGAATCGCGTGGCTCGCCTCGGCCTTTGCTCACGTAGCCATTCTTCGCGTGGCTCACCTCGACTCGCGTGGCCCACCTCGCCTCGCCTCGGCCTCGGCACGAATCGCGTGGCTCGCCTCGGCCTTTGCTCACGTAGCCATTCTTCGCGTGGCTCACCTCGCCTCGCCGACTTCAGTTCGACCAAGCATGTTTGTCCCGTGTAAGGTACGTACGTTGTTCGCCATGTTTGTCCCTCGCGAGGTGAATGCATATTGCTGGATATGTTTTTACACGTGAGATATCGTTGAATATACTATTTTACGCAAATCACCAAGCATATAATAGTATATGTCGATGCTATGGGCATATATGGCACGCGAGGGTCTTTTAGTCGAACAGAGTTGGTCATGAGTTTCACCTCTTGGTAATGTATAATTACATTCTTAAATCTCCTTTCGGGTTTAAAATAATCATTCTAATTCCCTAAGATATCATTTGACAATTATGTCATTTATATAATTATTGACTTGAGCGTCGGAGAGCCTTTCCCGGGGAGCACCTGCTCCGGGTTTGGCTTTTGCAGGAACATGGACCTTATCACTTTACAACGAGAGAGAGAGAGAATAGAGGGATCACCAGAAGAAGTAACGACAAAGACTCGGGAATCCGGAGTGTTGCCGGTTTCCTTTCCGTTGGAACGAGGTTCCAACAAATCCGAGTTCCAACACTGGCAGAATAGAGGGATCACCAGAAGAAGTAACGACAAAGACTCGGGAATCCGGAGTGTTGCCGGTTTCCTTTCCGTTGGAACGAGGTTCCAACAAATCCGAGTTCCAACACTGGCGCCGACCGTGGGGATTTCCTCACACAACTGGTTTGACATCCGTCAAGACGAGAGATTGCTATTCTTGCTCTATGAAAAACAAATCACAAGGTTAACAAAAGATAAAGAGGCAAAGAATCAGGTAAGTCCCGCTTGCACTTAGCATGACTTTTACCTTGCTCATACTTTCTTCTATTTATTTAGCTTGATTACAATTAGCGGTATCGGGCGAGTCACCGAGCACGCGAAATGTACCGTGACCTAGATGAGATGTACGCTCACCCGCCATGATCCCGCCTCGCCAGGCAGGGCTGTAAGACCTCTTGGGTGGTGACGTGCTTCCAGCTTCCAGGGCTGAGCTAGAAAACTCCCCCTGGTCGCGAAAGAGAGGACTGCTCGTGCTTCCAGCTTCCAGGGCTGAGCTTGAAAACTCCCCCTGGTCGCGAAAGCGTAGACGGCTGGGTCCGGGTTTGGCTAAACAACCCCCCCGGTCGTGTGTCCTCCTTCCAGCTTCCAGGGCTGAGCTAGAAAACTCCCCCTGGTCGCGAAAGTGAGGACTGCTCGTGCTTCCAGCTTCCAGGGCTGAGCTTGAAAACTCCCCCTGGTCGCGAAAGCGTAGACGGCTGGGTCCGGGTTTGGCTAAACAACCCCCCCGGTCGTGTGTCCTCCTTCCAGCTTCCAGGGCTGAGCTAGAAAACTCCCCCTGGTCGCGAAAGTGGGGACTGCTCGTGCTTCCAGCTTCCAGGGCTGAGCTTGAAAACTCCCCCTGGTCGCGAAAGCGTAGACGGCTGGGCTGGGCTGAAAAACCCCCCCAGTCGCGTGTCCTGCTTCCAGCTTCCAAGGCTGAGCTAGAAAACTCCCCTTGGTCGCGAAAGTGAGGACGGCTCGTGCTTCCAGCTTCCAGGGCTGAGCTAGAAAACTCCCCTTGGTCGCGAACTCGCCGTGATCCCGCTTCGCTAGTTTGGGCTCAAAAACCCTCCTAGGTCGCGATGCAGCTTCTAGGTTGAGCTCAAAAACTCTTCTTGGTCGCGAAAGCATGGACGGGTTTATGCCTACGAGCTCACCCGCCGTGATCCAGCTTCTAGGTTGAGCTCAAAAACTCTCCTTGGTCGCGAAAGCATGGACGGGTTTATGCCTACGAGCTCACCCGCCGTGATCCAGCTTCTAGGTTGAGCTCAAAAACTCTGCTTGGTCGCGAAAGCATGGACGGGTTTATGCCTACGAGCTCACCCGCCGTGATCCAGCTACTAAGGTGAGCTCAAAAACTCTCCTTGATCGCGAAAGCATGAAGTGAGTTAACAGGTATTGACATTCACTCAAGAGTATTACAAGACAAATCCCACGAGCAAATTCCATTCAACAATATATGTAACCCACGCGAGGACCAATATACCTCGTTGCGTGCACGATGGCACACGAGCACTGTTTTATGCGTACTCGCGTGCCCGTAACAAATGCGCACTCCAGACTAAAGATGCATTATACATGCTCGAAAAATTACATTAACTACGCGTGTAACAACATGCTCAATCGCAAGATCGATCAACGAGGCTAACACCTTGGCGAGCCTAAGGTGCCTTTTCCCTTAAAGCTTGGGAGCTTCCCTTAGCCTTCGTTCATTCACAATAGGCCGGGAGCTTCCCTTAGCTTCATTTGTTCGCGAGAGTATTCACGAGACTAACACCCTAGCGAGCCTAGGGTGTGGAGTCATTTATTATATGCAAAATAATATGCTTGCGATACATTAAAACTATACTTAACCCTTTGTTCCATTACATGCCTCGCGAGTATACGAGACGTCCGTAGAGGTGATATGCTCGCGTGTTAACAACTATATACAGTGTCAGCATGTCCACAATTCCACGCAAGCAATAACATGCTCCATAATATCCCTATACTTACGTACGGATATGCTCAACTTTATGCATAAATCACATGAGCAAAGACAGGTTCATACGCACGTTCGTTCGCAAGGTTAAAACCCTGGCGAGTAGTATCACTTCCACTAAGCTTGGGAGCTTCCCTTAGCCTTCGTTCATTCACAATAGGCCGCGAGCTTCCCTTAGCTTTGTTCATTAACGAGAGATCTCGCAAGGCTGGCGACTAACGAGCCTTGAGAGTTTTCTCCTCGAGTCTCGTCTTAATCTAAGAAAGAGGCTATAAGGTGCATAAGAGAAGAATCAAGGGGAGGTTGGGTGCGATTCACTCTCAAAATCACCGTAACATACCATCCTATTAAAATTTGTCTCGTCTTTACCCAATCTAATACGCAAAAATGTCACGTGAATGACGAATAACACACTCGCGAAATTCCTCAATGGGCATAAGATTTAGTAAAGGTCCAATAAACCAAGCCTTCGTTTATTCAACGAAGAGCTTGGGGAGCTGTGTTGGACCCGGGATAAAGCAATCAACAGTAGCATTCTTTTTGTATATATATATATATATATGTGTGCGTGTTGTACACGAGAGGGGATAAGACTGAAAGGGGTAAATTACTATAGAAAGATAAAAAGGGGTAAATAACTAAAAAAGAAGAAAAGAGGAAAGAGGATAAGAAGGAAGAAAAGAAGGAAGATAAGGAGGGCAGGAAACAGGAGGGAAGAGGAAGAAAAAGCAGAGGAGGCGGCGGGGCTCAGAGGAGAAGAAGGGGAAAGCAAGAGGCAGGGGAGGAAAAAAGGAGAATGAGAATTTGTGGAGGGCAGAAAATCGTGTTCCAAGTTTGATTGAAAGGGAAATACATATATCCTGATCAGAGATCTCTTCACCCAAAGGACAACATCAAGACGTCTTGCTGACAGAAAGATTCACAAATTTGAGAAGAACATCAGCAAGAGGGGTGCTGTTCCTGAAACATCCATGAAGAAGATCGTCAGAACGGCAACCAGTGGAAATGACCGCATTCCGACTCGCGACCCCAGCCACAGCTCGCGTCACCGCCCGGCACGGCTCGCGTCGTCACCCAGCCGCAGCTCGCGTGGCCCACCACGGCCCCGACTAGCCTAAGCCCGCCTTGGCTCGCGTCGCTTCCCTAGTCGAAGCCGAAGCCCGCAGTCGGCATGGCTCGCGTCACCTTCGAACCGTAGTTCACTTCGGGCCATGCACGCGTCCTTGCTTCGGCCTCGTCTCACCTCGCCTCGCCTCGCCTCGGCACGACTCGCGTGGCTCACCTCGGCCTCGGCACGACTCGCGTGGCTCACCTCGCCTCGCCTCGGCCTCGGCACGACTCGCGTGGCCCACCTCGCCTCGCCTCGGCCTCGGCACGACTCGCGTGGCTCACCTCGCCTCGCCTCGGCCTCGGCACGACTCGCGTGGCCCACCTCGCCTCGCCTCGGCCTCGGCACGAATCGCGTGGCTCGCCTCGGCCTTTGCTCACGTAGCCATTCTTCGCGTGGCTCACCTCGACTCGCGTGGCCCACCTCGCCTCGCCTCGGCCTCGGCACGAATCGCGTGGCTCGCCTCGGCCTTTGCTCACGTAGCCATTCTTCGCGTGGCTCACCTCGCCTCGCCGACTTCAGTTCGACCAAGCATGTTTGTCCCGTGTAAGGTACGTACGTTGTTCGCCATGTTTGTCCCTCGCGAGGTGAATGCATATTGCTGGATATGTTTTTACACGTGAGATATCGTTGAATATACTATTTTACGCAAATCACCAAGCATATAATAGTATATGTCGATGCTATGGGCATATATGGCACGCGAGGGTCTTTTAGTCGAACAGAGTTGGTCATGAGTTTCACCTCTTGGTAATGTATAATTACATTCTTAAATCTCCTTTCGGGTTTAAAATAATCATTCTAATTCCCTAAGATATCATTTGACAATTATGTCATTTATATAATTATTGACTTGAGCGTCGGAGAGCCTTTCCCGGGGAGCACCTGCTCCGGGTTTGGCTTTTGCAGGAACATGGACCTTATCACTTTACAACGAGAGAGAGAGAATAGAGGGATCACCAGAAGAAGTAACGACAAAGACTCGGGAATCCGGAGTGTTGCCGGTTTCCTTTCCGTTGGAACGAGGTTCCAACAAATCCGAGTTCCAACACTGGCAGAATAGAGGGATCACCAGAAGAAGTAACGACAAAGACTCGGGAATCCGGAGTGTTGCCGGTTTCCTTTCCGTTGGAACGAGGTTCCAACAAATCCGAGTTCCAACACACCTGCTCCCTCCTCACGGTGGCGAAGCTTGTCGGGGGGGGGAGAGGAAGTTGAAGGGAGTTTTAAATCGGAGAAATATGAGTGAGTGGGAAGCTTGTTTCTCCATGAATGGAGTCTTCTGAATAACTAAGATGTCAAAGTTTCTTCTCAATCTGATGGAACACATGCTCCAATTAGCCAATTTATTTGCAATAGAGTTTTTATTAGATGAAAATCAACAATTTTTAAGAACCCTAAATCCCAAATCAGAAATTGGATTTGACTGAAGGAGGTTAGTTGACTTGGTAAAATTTGTAAAAAATTTATAAAAACGAAGGTAAAATGGTCATTTCAAATATTTGATAGAAATATTAACGAAAGTTTTGAGGTGGGATTTTGTAAGAAAAAATGAAATAATGGGTGGTTTTAAATCAATACGAAAATAAGGGGTGGTTTCATGCAAATTGGCCTAAATAAGGGGTGGTTTTATGCAAAAACCTCTATTGGATATCCTGAAAACTTCTAAATGGTATGGTTTCTTGTGTCGGAAACTCAGACACTCAGAAACTTCTCGGAAACATCTCTCAGAGCCCGTTGACCGTTTTCGTTTCCGTTGACCATAAAAGAAGGAAACTCCCCGTTTCCAAGAGCGCTTCCTATTATTTTAATTACATATTACCCAATGTCAAAAGTGTTTCCTATTATGTAAACTATATATTTAATATAATTAAACCTTAAATTAAATAGTTCTCACTCAAGTATGTTTTTTAATATCTCCTAATTCTTGTAGCGTTTTAAGCAATCGTTCTCGATAGATCCTCATTGTCTTTTAATCACTAATAAATCTTATTTTCCCGTACCTTTGTTATAAATAATTGAATAGGTTGAGTATATATTTGTTTTGCATTATTTTAGGATATATATATATATATATTTCATACTATTATTTTTAAAATATAATATAATTTATATTGTTGTTTCCCCCGCATTTCCTTTTTCGTTAAATTTTAGACTGTCGTTTCCCGTTTCGGAAACCTCTGAACGTTTCCGGATAACATAGCATTTTAATGGTTTAGATTTAGATTTTATTATCCTTTTTATTCTGTCTGTATTAGGATAATACTCCCTCCGTCCCTTTAAGTTAGTCTCGTTTCTTTTTTGGGTGTCCCCTAAAGTTAGTCTCATTTCCATTTATATCCATTAAATTTTCCCCATAATATCCTTACTTTATTTATTTTATTCATATCTTAACAACACTTTATCAATCAAATCAACATTTTCCATCTAATCAAATTTCCTATTGGTTGGATTTTATGATTTATTGTGCCATTACTTACACTTTTATTTTGATTAGACTTGCCTTAATCTAAGCGCAAAGGACACAATCAGACTAACTTAAAGGTACGGAGGAAGTAGTAATTGATATATGGGCATTTTGATATCTTTCCCCAATTGAAAGTTACAAGTTATCCATAGACAAATTCGGTGTTTTTGATCCTATATATAAGCACTTGTTTGTTACAACTTGGAAATTAAAGTTCTTGGGAACTTACTTCCTAAGAACTTAGGGTATTATAAATCCTTCAATGAAGTTTGTTTGGTTCAAATTGATGTATTTTGTATAATTATGAGAATTAGAAAAATTGTGTATTTAAAAACGTGGAAAGTTGAGCTTACCTACTCATTCATGATAAATGCAATTCTTATGAGTTGAGCTTTCCTACTTATACAGGAAATAGTTTACTTCCTAGATAAGTTGAAGTAAAACTACTTCCTAGGTAGAACCATACGAGGAAAGACACAAATGTAAAATCCAATCGCCAGCTAGTTTGATAAATATAACAAGGCTAACACTTTGGGCTCAATGTAAGCATTTTTACAGGCCGGTGACAATAATAATAATCGCATCCCTATATAATGAACTCCTAATGAATTAGGATTTTCTACTGACATCTCAGATTTCGATATATATGTAATGTACATTATACTTAAGGGATAGCTCTCTGTCGCATCCATTTAGTAGCAGACCATTTCTCACCTGATTGCACTTCACATCCTCCATGAACACTCCTCGGATCCGACTGTCCGTCTAACCCCTGCAAAAAATTACAAGAGATATGATCAATATATTATGTCCTCAAGACTCAGCTTTCGACAAATAAGGCATTCATGTATATACAAAAGAAAGCCACCATTGTAATCAGTAAAAAAATAAATAAATTATATGGCGCTTCCATTTTATTGCTTCCTCGTGTCACACAAAATTCAAAACTTAAAACTACTTTTTTACAAAAAAAAAAAGTACACCCTGAGTAGATCAAACTTGATTATATTGTCTGTGTATCAAGGATTAGGGATACATTGCCTAACTAACTATTAGCCAGCTTGGGATGAAAAATGGCCATTGAAAATTTAATCAGAGCAAGTGGCATCCATTCTTTGGTTCATGTTCTTCCCCCCAAAAAAGCAGTTGACGCCAAATTTTAAGTTACTATACCTAGAGAAACATTTTGTTACCTATTTCATAATGAAAGAAAGAGAGTTAAGGTGCATACCATGCTCCAGAATAGAACGGCATCTCCTTTATTAGGTTTTACACATGTTCCTGTAACAGTCTTACCACCGCAGCTACACTCCTCTGAGCCAGCCTGAGAATACTTAATAATTTTAGTTTGCCAATAACAAGTAGTAACTGAAGATATCATCCAATATGTCAATTCAAGCCCACAGAGTTTTGCATGTGACTCAATGGCCTAAATTTTAAACCTAGACAGACATAGTAGAGAGTTCTATAGCAATTTCATAGGTTTATTTTCAACCGGACTTTAATCATAAAATATCAGGAAACCATTATATATATGTCAAGATGCCACAGATACAGATATACCGAAGTGGGTGATGTTTCGGGAAAGAATTACCAAGGGAAAATATGTCTCTCCCCCCACAACATTATCACTTAAATACATGAGCATCGTTGCGATTCTTTGGCCACCACGTTTTATGTTGAACTGCAATGAGAAACAACAAACCTTTTTCAGAAACAGAAGGCTGATTGTTCATAAAAGTAGAGGCAAGGAATTTGAGCACAATGAATGAAGAAAACTCACCGAATCAGAGAAGTAGTCATGATGCGGACGATAATACTGATTTTTCTCATACCTGTGCATCTGCAGGTGTTAGCCTTCGTTATAAAGCAGTTAGTTTTACTTTATCTGAAGAAAGATCTTTTGAGTGAAAAATCTCATAGACCTACCTCAAAACTTGAATAAGCTCACCATTTTCAACTGGTACTTGAGAATAGACAGAAATTCTCTTTTCAATTGCCTGTTAGGAATAGATAGAGGGAATATTTAGTATCTAAGTGCCAACTCATCTACAACAAGGAGAAAATGAATGAACATAGGACTACCATATAAAGAATACTGAGGAATTAAAAAGGAAGATATATATCTAGAGCTCCCCCTTTCTTTGGGTTTGGGGGAGTTAGAGAGAGTTAGAACGAAAGAGAGGAAAGCAATTTTTGTACTTGCCCTATTTTTGTACTTGCCCTTAAGATAAAGGACTGAAGTACAATTGAAACTCCTTATCATACCAAAGCGGATATCTCACGTGTCTATCCAGTTAAAAAAAAATCTGCCAGAGAATATTTCTGTGAACTAACTCTTTGATAAAATGACTATTAACAGAACAGTGTATTTTAGGAAATATAGATTACTGCAAGGTTTTCACACCACAGCTTCTGTGAATCAAAACATTTGCATTGTTTAAGAGCAAACAAAAGCTTCTACATGGTTGTACATGCAACAACAGGCTTCAGTTCTTTTATTCATTTGGAAACGTTTACAAGCTTCAATCAAATGAAATTGCGAGAAATGATGCTTTCTGACATCAAATATACATAGAAGTATGCCAGATATAGGATGTCAAAGGATGTCACTAGGGATTCAGCTTTTGGTTCACATGGAAGTGATGGAACTGAATACACGGTTAATCCATTATATGAGTACTATGGAGTATTTCTTTTTCAGACCATGAGTCCATGACCAACACTAAAGCATAGTATTGGCCTGAAACATAATATTCAAAATCACCAAGTTTCAATATTTGCGTCTGACCTATAATCTAAAGCATGCAATGCAGTTACAATTTTATGTTAGGGAACCATAGCATAGAAGATAAGTGATGACAAAAAATTGACCTGTATCATCGGATACTTCCTCTCCTCTGAATTTAAAAACATGCCTGAGCTTGTCCTGACTTCACTTTTAACCCCCTTTATGTCACAAATTAAGCCATGATTAGATGAGCACGAAGAAGTTAATAAGACGTAATAGTACAAAGCCTAAACGAGAAGAGCAGCACTATTATCGGTCAAGATTAATTTATGAAGAAATGGTCTTACATATGCATATACTTCTGTGACTTATCATTTACTTTGATTCTCTATATTATGGTTATGAAATTTGAATATAATTTGGCAGTACATATGTGAGCAATACTTTTTGACACAGGTCAAAGGCAAAGAGGAGAGCAGCACTATTCTTTGAGAAAGGCCTATGCCGTTTAAGAAACATTCAGAAAGCTATACGAGGCAAAACCTCTCCCGGACAGAACAAAAGCCATTTCATGAACAGATGCATAGTGTTTTGTCAAAATTGTTGAATACCTTGATCTTTTACAAACAGCAGGATTCCGAGGTTTCAATTTCTTTCTGATGTTTTTTCACTACTAATTCTTAATTTCTTATATGTTGGAAGGTTATACAGAGATAATCATTTTCAGACTACGAAGATCATTGGGGAATGAGCACTTACAGGATTAGTGTGTGCACTACTGTACTGATGAGAGAACATAAAGGTCATGTGGTTGCTATTTCTCAGTAATGCTTTTTAAGTCTCTCGGTATAAAAGTAATAACATTTTAAACATCTTTGAAGCAAGTAACATGAGCCGTGTCTTGAAACAGACAGACAAAAACAGACAAACAAAAGCAAACAACTCCTTACAACAACACACGGAGACTGCACCAAAGAGGGAGGGTAGATAAAGATGCAAACCTTTCCAGTTTTTGTATCAACAACAGTAGAAACTTGAAGACGAGGGGAAGCAATTGCACGGAGGTAATCACATTCCTGCAATATCAGTTTTATATAAAACAAGATGAAAAGAATCTCTAAATAGACATCAATCTGTAGACACACATGCTCTATCAGATTGAAAAAAAAATCAGTCTAATAAGCATAAAGCATTATAATGATTATGGACCCAAATTTCTAATATAATTTAAGCCAGGACAATATTTGGGTACAGGTGTTGAAATATTGCAAGTAAAAGAAAAGTAGGTTAAGAAGGATAAATCATGTACCTCTGTGCTCAAGAAATTATGAAGGACAATAATTCGAGGTTCCCAGCTCACAATTTCAGGCTTAACCTGCATTCCCAATGTACAATAAATGAATGAAGCTATATTGAAAAAGGCAACACAGTTTCATGCACTATGCAATGATTCACATTTGGAGCTAGAGGCTTGAATAAATAGCCATATACCTAACCTACTCCCTACCCACAGCCGCACACTACAAATATGGTATCAAGAGAATCATGCTCTGAACTATATGTAAAAAGAATATAAAATGAAGCCTTTAAATAAAGCATAGCAGCTTACATATCCAATTCTTAAAATGGCTGCTTCCTTGTCATTTGGCCAACTAGATATACCTATCAGGAAATCAACCGAAGATGATTGCACAAGTCAGGTAACAATATCAGAATATTAGTGGCTTGTCAGATTAAGAATGTAAATGTGAAAACAAGTGATTTAAGAATGGTATCTTATTTTGAATAGAAGCGGAAGAAAAAGGGACAATAATAGAAGTGTAAAGACTGAAATTCAAGATGGATAACGGCGGGGGATCGCCCTCATCTTTACACACAGATTAAAATAGGTTGAACTCAAGCATAAACATCATACTGACTTCCAGATATCTGGAGATAGCTACTAGAA
Organism: Oxyria digyna; assembly: GCA_029168935.1. Lineage (NCBI taxonomy): Eukaryota > Viridiplantae > Streptophyta > Magnoliopsida > Caryophyllales > Polygonaceae > Oxyria > Oxyria digyna. The sequence goes on along the minus strand of JAPVLV010000010.1, from coordinate 6,758,566 downwards.
TGAGTACGCTGTGATGTTCTGAAGGATGTAAAACCAGTACCTGTAAGCAATTAACACATAACTCAGCTGGTGATCTAGCAAAAAGTTATGTGAAAAAAGTTTTGTTTCATTAATAGTTCTTAAATACCAACCCTTGCCATGGGTGATGGTCAAGCACAAAAAAGGTAAATAAACCCTAACCTTAATCACTTCCCATAGGTAAAATGCCATTTTTCACAATTTATACAATGAAATTTACCATCTATGATAAGATATTGCAACAAAAACTTTTTCATATTCATGTAGGCTTAATCACTTCCTGAAGGAAAAAACTACCATTAACTTCATTTCATTTGATATATAAAATAAACAATCAATATTCAAATATGGATATGGGGTGAATGCTTCCGAATATCTAACAAGAAACAGAGAAACGCACTAATGTTGCATGGACAAAACCCCATTAGTCATTAGCAATAAACAACTCCTATCCTTCAGCAACACATAACCTAGAATTTAAAATTCTATTATGTTTAAATAGACATTAAACACTTCTCTTTACATTATATGTTACATTTGGAAAGACCTTAAATAATATAGCATGTACACGCACAACAGTGTAGAGAAGTGCTAGTATGTACCAGAAGAGTCTTCAAGCCTATTTATGAACGCTAACTGAAATAGAGCACCTGCAAGTTTCCAACAACAGAAGATCAACAAGGCTATATATATCCAATTCAATCAGGATCACCAACATCAGATCCAATTCCCCACCCCAGAAAAAGAAAGAAAAACAAAGCTCATGACTTGATCAATCAGGATAATGATGTGACACCACCTAGAGCTTTAGCATCTAAATGAGTTATGAGCAAATTTTGTATTTTTTAAATACACTCTGTGCCAAAGAACAAATGGTACTTTGTGCTTTCAGGAGAAAAGAAAAGGACAACCTGTATTTTGTAAGAAATTATTGAAGGTACTGTAAGCATCCTAAAGCTGCAGAAAATTAGTGTTATACTGTTATGTGGATGCAACTTTACAGGTTTATAATGCATCATCTACTGACTGAATGACTGGATCCTTCAATTGTCACATCACATATTTACTTCCATAAAAAACCTTGATTGTTTTCTTTTCTTATAAAATAGAGGTAACAAATACAAACCTGAAAATGGAATCTTAGATATAGCCTGATTGTTATTTAAAATGACTAAATTTTTCCTCGAAATGTATAAATTTATATTGATGGATGAGACCTTGTGTGTTAACTGTTAAGTTTTTTCTTCCTTTATCTCTGTCTTTCATAGTTTCATCTTCATTTCCCAGTTTCTTACTCTCGTCAACTCAATCAAACCATTTCATATTCCCATATGCAAAGACTCATAGTAGGGAGGAACTTATATGTTTTAAGCACCAAACTTAGAAGTATTTTTCAACAAAAGAGGCTAGGACTGTTTAGACAAATTACAAAATTATTTCACAGAAATTACTTCAGAGTGCAACTAAGTATCACCGTCGATATTAAATTACTACATCAGATCATGTTAATCAAACCAAAATTAGCATCTGCAGACAAACTGTGCACAGAAGCTAAGATAATGATATTCCAACCAAAACAGCCGCCTCCAAACTGGAACCAGCATTCGATGAGAAACGTGAATAGATGAAAAGATGCAGGTCAAGAAAAACCTCATAGCTAAAAAACATGGAATTTAAGTTATATAAGGTAATCAAATACATAACACAGAAATAGGAAGACAGAAAATCGATATGTGCGCTAATTTAGCAACATGCAAAAAGAGCAATCTAGATCCACAAAACATCATCCCAGTGCAAAAAACAACAATTACAAACAAAACAACGAGCTTCATCCATGAGTACGCTTCCGGTCAGAGAAATTATACCGATAATCATTCCGACGGTGACAAAAGTCAGAAGACCGAAAATGATGGTCATCGGAGACGCCATTGGGGAGCGAGGATCGAGTAAGCAGATTCGCGGAGGGATCTGATAGAGAGAGGAGTCTGAGACTTGAGAAGTGGGATTGAAATGTGTAAGTTGCGAGCGCCCACTGAATTGCGGAAACAAGTCATAAACTGGTATTGTACTTGGCTCCTTTTTCAGTTTGCTTTGCGTGTTTCTTATGGAAATTTATGCAGTCGAGGAGAAGACTTTCGTGACCCGACAAAATATGAATCGTCTTTTTTGGGTTATATTTATACTGAGTATGTAATTGCAGTGTAATCCTCCGTCTCCTAAGATATTGTCGTCTCCATTTTTTACATTATTCACAATTTAATACAATTCGCTAAATTATTCTCAATCTATAAGAACAAACATGGTCATGCGAGATCTTTTTTTGTTCGTCTCATTGAGTACTTTATTAATATCAAAATTTTATAATTTTTAGAAAAATATAACGTGTCTCGACAAATGTCTCAAAATGAAATGAAAAGAACATTAAGGGACGGAGGGAGTATAACACATTGGAATTCTGTTGGCCCATTTCATTTTATATTTCTTAAAAATTTAGAGATTTATAACTATTTTTATGTATGTAAAAAATTTTAACATTTAAAAGGAACAAACTTTCTCACTGTAACATATTTTATTTTTATCATTTCAGCAGGATTATATCTCCTACATTTGATATCCCTCATTCTAAAAAACACATTCATCTTCTCCTCCCCAGAATGACATCAATATAAGAACTCCCTCGGATTTCAATATTTCATATCTTAAAAAACTATATCAAACACAGATATCAGGTATCAATCTCATACTCAAACCTGATATCAGATACCTATACCCACACCTCTGATATATTAGTATATGAATACCAAACGGACCCTAAAAGTCCAACTCGTTATAAACTCGCGAATATGACAATAAATAAATAAAAAATACAATCAAATTAAACAGGGAAAATTCACGTATTTAATTTTGTTTTTTCTTATCAATTTTGGCTCTCGAAGAAGAAAATACTAATTGCAGCATAATGAAAGGTCAAGCTTATAATTTGCTCATTTTTCAGTTGGACCAAAAGGAAACTTTAGTGTATTGTTTAGGTTAGTGTAGCAATGCTACTTGCAAACTGCAGAGAGGAAAAGATGTGACATCTAATCTAAAACTGTCTCCATGACACAAGAATGATAGTCCAAAAACACTCACTTCCCCAGGTGAGTGAGAATCCTACTGAGTAATGCTTCCTTTTTCCCTGCTAGAGGAAGCCCATGGGCTGTCAGATAGTACTTCAGCTCCACCACCGTCAAGTTCTTCAACTGCAACACCATGGCAAAAAAACATTTATTAGCATTGCATTACACGTCAGGTTTATGATAATCTTGGGTTCTCCTGATCATTTTTTAAGGGTATGAGATTCTCTTTTGATGAGGAATAGATAGACCTATCAAACAGGCTGGTTGGGTGGGGTTCGGGTCAGTCGGTCCCTATATTTTCGGGTGTAGCAGGTTCGAAATAACATATGTGACATAGCGGGTTACTTGAGCTACAAAGCGCGTTCGGATTGACGCAACAGGTGTTGGCGCTTTGGTTTCATGGATTTCGGGGCGAGTCAATTTTTGGCAAAAATCCAGGAATAGACAATACAATGTGGCAGTTGCAGAGCATGCTGTTTTCCAGCTTCATTTCCAATTAAAGCATACCTTTCCGCCATCAGCAAGTTTATGCCAATCATACTTTGCAGACTCCTTAGCTGCATCCTCTGCAATTGCTTTTCTTTTTTGACCAACAGGAGCTGCATTTGTCTCCGTTTCGTAAGTGTCGCCATAAACAGCTTGCTTAAACTCTTCCAACGTGTTTACAACTCCTGGTCTGCAGCAAGAATACAAACTAAGCACAAAATTGTCTTCATGTATTTACTAGAACACACCAAGGGTCCGTTAGGGATGGGTCTTTAAAAGGAATTTTTTGCCTGAAAAGTATATTTGTGTAAAAAGTAATCCCTCCGTCCCACAATATAAACAACATTTGCTTTAGACACGTATGTCGATGTACATTTTGCATCGTTAATATCTCTAGTTATATGGTGATAAAAATTATAAAATTTTGATATTATTAAAGTCCTCGTCGAGACGAATCAAACAAGACCCAACATCAGTATATTTCTTCTTATATATTGGAATGAATTTATAGATTAGTATTGAATTGTGAATAATGTCAGAATTTCAAATGTTGCTTATATTATGGGACGGAGGGAGTAGTTTCTAAAAATTATATTTAGTGTGATATTGGGATAAAAAGTACTTTTTACAGAAAAAAATAGTTATAAATATTTTACCAAACAAACCCCAAATCATTATGTAACTTGGGAGACCAGTAAAAATAACAATAAGATTCCAGTGCAAGATAATCACAAAGATGCAAAAGAATGGAAAATATAAGATTCAAAACCCAATTTTATTTTTAATCACCTGGACATTCCTTCTTCATCAGGAAGAGTCTCATCATTGACTTCTGGCATATCATCTTCTTCGAGAGCAAGAGCCTGTAGCACAGCATAATGTTTTTGCAAAGCTGCAAAACAAGATTATGTTTACAACGTCATTCAACTAAAGATAGAGCTTGTAGGTGGTCAAAACAAACAAATTATGATGACAGGAGATAAAAATCAAGAATCAGGAGTGTGTCACCTATCATGAGCAAGGCATTCTTAAAATCTTACACAGTTTATTTTTAATCAAAGATAGAGCAAGACATGATTTCCTATGAGATGAACACCAAAATGACAGCTTGCAGTTGATCCATGCTACAAGAACAACGAACAATTATACTTGTATGAGGTAACACATTTTGATATTAAATCATCTGTGGACCTTTATGTAAGGGTATGTCATTAGAACATATTTGCTTCATTCACACAATATGAACGAGCAATACATCTATTTCTAAATTCTGAAAGTACGTGAGCACTGGTTTATTACTGTTCTGTGTGAATCATGTAATAATCTACCATGCCTCCAGACATGTATACTTGAGTAAATGATGACGCACTTTTATTTCACTTACCACAATGTCATCAAGGAAATACAACAAAGGCAAAAAAAAGGATACATGAAATAATGCAAGAGACGAAAATTCAAACTGGAGTAATTCAGATTATGATGTGGAAATCTGTATTTAAGGATAAGAGTGATTACCAGGATTTGAAAATTGGCATACTGAAAAATCCTTCAAGTCAATACGTTTTAGTATAGCTTTTGCCTTTGTGATTTGTTCATCGGATGCACGAAGAGCTGTTGTTTTTGGATCCATATGATGCTGTCAGGGTTCAAAGTTTTTTCGCAATTAATTAGAATGTGTAGTACGTCATGACATAAAATCAAAGAGTATAGGCTTTCATACCTCCTCAGGCCACCGGATATCATCAGAATATGGGAGGGGTATCATATGCATTCCTGGAGGTTCAATCTGGCCACCAGAACTTAGTATCTCATCCTGCATGTAAACAAGTTAAAAGTAAGTTATTCGATAAATACAATAAATTATTCTGGTTGTCAGGAAGGTTAAACTAGCGTAACTTCTGAGCCACAGTAGGGCAATTGCTTTCATACTGTCTTCCATGTGAATGTGAAAAAAAGAGCAAGGAGATGTTACAAGGAGCAGAAACAACTAAACTAGCGGGTATAATATACTAAATTGATAAATGGGGATAACCAAATGCTTCAGCACTGATATGAGAATAAGAAGCAGAAACAATGAAGAAGGCTTACTTGGGCAACCAGGGCGACTAATTGAGGATTACTTGATACTCCATAAAATGCAAGAGCAAAGCTGCATGAAGCAAACGAAAGGTAAAGAGTAATGACTTATTCCTCTAACATAAAAGTAGTTTGTCTAGTTAAATGTAAATGGTTCTTCCTTCAATCTTTGTAAGGAAAAAAAACTCTGGAAAAATTGGGAGAGATAAAGCGAATGAATCTTCTTTTTCGTAAAAATGTGAATGAAACTTTGTATGAGAAGATCAATAACCACAGCGCTACAGTTTTACAATCATCTAATAAAATGATAGAAGCAATTATTACATCGAAATAATATAGCAGACATAATTGTTAGTGGCCAACGGAATTGGTTATTCTCAATTCTTTCACAGCTTGCAAACCTTGTGTGCCACTTTCTTTTATTTTTTCAAGTCTTAGTAAAAATAAGAAGATTACAGTATCTCCTGAAGCATTTTACCAAGTAAGGCCTTTTTCCATGCTCGATCATACTTTTAAGTTTTTACATGAGCACCATACTTGCCTTTGACTACTTTGGGTCAACTGTAATAAGGACAAGTTACCAGGTTCCAGAATCATAAAGGTCACTAACCGTTTTAAACGTAACATGGACCTATGAAGGGAAACGAAGACCCTTGTGCTTCCAATCACTTCCTGCACAACAAATTAACAATCACTTCACCAATAATGCAAGATCCAATTGTCGATGCAACAAAATGACAAAAAAAAAGTATCCCAAATTACACTAATTGGTTTGAACTTAAAAGAATGTTCAGTCACAATGTGATGTTATTTTAACTTCCTGTACGAAGATGGACTAGGAATAATTTCTGTGATGTTATTTCAAAAAAAAAACTGTCAATAAATCATTACATATTAAATAAACACATTAACTTCTTTTTTCCCTTGTTATGGTCATAGTAAAGAAGTGGAAAAATGAAAGTCGGTAGATGATATTAAGACACAGATAACATAGATAATATTATTCAACAAATTCATCTACGTATTTTGAACAACCTCATCACTTGGAAATAAGAATGTGGACGGCTGTAGATTGTGATAATCTTTCAGCGAACTCAGTGGCTTGAATCCCAGAAGACGAAGTGGCCCAGCTGAAGCTATTTTTATTTTTGATATATCCTCCATTTTGATTTTTAAATCTTGACTGCAAGGATAAAGCATAAAAGAAAAATAAATGAATGATCATATCATTCTGGCACAAATTTTTCCAGCTTATATAGTTAAGAATAGACAAGGGAATAAGTTGTGACAATTAAAGAAGGTAGACATCATCCAAGCAAATAATATGAAGTTCATTCTTAAGTTGTAGATGTATTAACATTAACATCTACCAACTACTTGTCTGTACATCAGCAAAGATCCAAAAACTTAGCCAAACAACTTACTCCTAAGACAAACAGTTACGAATTTCATATATAACAGTACAATTGTGAAACAAGTCACCACACTGAATTTTCATAAGATACGTAACAACAATCTCAATCAAGGGCATCTTGTTTCTAACCATTCATTTGAAATTTTGAATTTATTTAATACACACCATAAAACATGATGCTGCATAAGATAGCGCAAGTTGTTCCTTCTAGAATTTTATCCTGTACTCCAATTCGTAGCGTAAAAATCAAATAAGAGTCCAATTCGTAGCGTAAAAATCAAATAAGATTAATCATGATCCACAATCCATAGGTAAAGGTAACTCATATCAAATGAGTGTTAAGAGAGGGAAAAAATATACCTCCCATAAGGCTGAGAACACAGTGGAGTATCATGGATTAGTGCTCCCGTGTCTGAGCATATTAATGATCTCTCTGTCTAAGAAGCAGAACATGACTTGTTAGAGCCTAATGAAGTGAAATATCAAGTAATGCAAACCTTCTCAGCAGAAAAGGGGAAAAGAAATCACAACCTATTAATTTATTGTATATATGTACACAGTCAAACCAAGTGTTGCACATTGATAATAGCATCTAATCATATAATTCTTCATCCATCATGATCAGGAAAGGAGTAACATAAAAATGTGGAAACATGTCCTACATCTTTCTAAATGTTGATCTTCACCTCAAATTTCAAGTGATATTTTAAAAAAGGACTTCACGAGAACTTCAGTTGCCAGTTTAAGTAAGGTTTTTGCCCCCAGACAAATCTTTTGAAGACAGTTTATAACCTTCTTAAGGTTTTTTCATTTCATCCCTACAACTTTTCAGAATATTAGAAGTTGAAACATGGCAAACAAATGATACCAAAGATCACTTATTTGCAGATAGCGCATACAAACAAGGATAAAAGGGCCAGAGAAGGAACATGGCCCTCTGTAGTTATCTTCACTAACAACATCCTGAGGCTAATCTCCCTGACCTAGAATTGGCAAAAGCCAATTACAAGTAAAGCAAATAGCACACCTCTGTACATGAGATTCCTTCCCTTGTAAGGAGTACATCTTTATATCTACAGCCACCTACAAATGACCTTATGAATATCTTCTAAGCAGATTAGTTGGGTTCATAAAAGTAAAATGGTTATCCTGTATAAAGTTCAACTTCTGTCTATTGCTCTTTTTATGATGTATATGAAAATACTTGTCTAGTCACTTGCTATAGTGGCAATTCCGTTTTATAAGCAGAAGGACGTCACAGATCATTACAGTTACCTTTAAAGGGACATTGGTGGCAGAATCTAGCCATGTAATCTTCTCTGTGGACAAAAATAAGGTATGATAACAAGACATGTTAAAACAACCTGAAATACTGCATATCATAATGCAGTTAATTCCATCACTGTGAGGGAAAGCGCTACCTGGAACTGTTGGACGGATTAAAGCATATGAGCCGAGTTCTATAGATACACCACCAGCAATGGCAAATGTAATCCTTCTATATCTACGTTTCTTAAATATCCTCTTTTTCAACTGCAACTTCATATCTTCAAACCTGCAGGAATACTTTACCGATTAAAAACTGCAGACAGGCCCATCCCCACATACGAGCTTGGGCACCAGAACAGGGATGTCTCAATATTTTGAGAAGGGCCTTATGTAACTGAAGTCACTTCTTCAATACACAATTAAGATAGAGCAGAGCACAAGATATGAGTCAAAATGCAAACTCACTACCGGTTATGTCGAATCTAAGCAACCAGAATTTAAGATATGTTTATCCCAAGTGAAAATCTTACTAAAAGTTCATCAGGAAATAATAAACTGGGCACACATGTGTTAGGCTACAAGCAATTTTTAATGCATACCTGTCTCCAATGAAGGACATAAACTGAGACAGAGAATCTCCTTCCAAACCAAGCATATCCTAAGCAAAGACTACTGTTGATGTAAAATTGTTTGGGCAAAGATTAAAAAAGAAAATATTCGCAAAGATGTGAATCTACCGCATAAAAAATGGACATGTTGAATTCGGTATTTGAATTGCATAAAGGGAGGAGTTCCAAAACAATGCCAAGATCTTGCGCATCCTGAAAGATGAAAGTATTATTTAATCTGACAGATGAATTGTAGAGAACTGTTTATCCTAAGATACAGAATTGGTTCTTACTTTGGCTCGTTGAATTGTAGTCCTCATCATATCCAGCTTTGTTATTCCTTTGATGTTACCAAAAGGGTCATCCTCATTTGTAAATAGAAGTATCCGTTTCTCCGTTGTGTTTGCAGATCTGCAATGGAACATTTGCATCCTCTCAGGTCAGAAAGATTGTTTACATTCATATTCACACGACTTAAAAAGTTGTATAGTACAAAGAATTTCATATTCATAGTCCCTCCAGACTACCATTACCCTTTACGTAATAGTGCTTGAGCAACCCAGATGGCATTATACAGGGAATTATCACGAGACCCTGGCATGATTCCGTACTGGCTGCCTATGTCTTTCTGGAATGTCTCTACACATCAGTAGAAGAAAACAAAGTATATGCATTTCAAATCACTCAAACAAAAAGCTAAGACATAAAATGAATCCTTTTCATACCATTAAGGAAAAGAACAGTATGCCTTACATAGCAAGAATATGAAATAAAACTTATAACTAAAAGATAGAAGAAATCAAGGCTTCCCAAGAACCAAGACATTAAAGCAGTAAATTTTAATTCCTGTCAAAATCTTGAACATGTATTCTCATGATTGGTAATGGTGGGAGAGGGAAAAAACCAGATCACTACATCAAATTTTTAATTTTCTATATTCCTTTATTGAAACATCACATGTCCGTCTCCATCTAGTGAAACTCTTCTTGTATTTATCTGAAGGATCACACAGGAAAGGATGTCTCACTTCCACGAGTAAGGAATACCAATATCTTTACAAAGAAAGGTCATTGACGACTAAAAAAATGTAGACTAAAATCTTGTTTCCAAGTATCTGAATATCTGTTCAATTAGTATATACATGTCCATGTAACTAAGAGCCAAAGAAGCTATCAAAAGCAATAACACACAAGTATGAAACCTGAGTCATAGCCTCTCTTTTTTAATCAAACTCAGAGGCATAGCAAAAAAATGTTTAGGAATTTTTTTTATGTATTATCCCAGATTGGATAATGCTCACCTTGCAGGCCATCAAAATCTTTAATTAACTTGGCTGTTGGCCTATCCAGGCATTCACGCTCAGCAACATTAAACACGAAAACATTATTCAATCCCTGGATGTTCGACTTTTCCCTCTGCAATTCAAAGTTCAAAAAATTGTACTTGATTTAAACAAGACTGCAATAGATTGGCATAAAAATTGGACATAACAATATAGCAAATAAGCAGAGAGAAATTATATTATATTCCCCCAAGCAGCAAAAACACTATACTTTAAGCGTATTATTCCCCTAAGCACATCCTAAACTTTAAACATAATATTCCACCAAGCAACCCTTCTGAGAATAATGAAAGACAATCTTACTGTGTTGAAGAAACATATGACAACTTCATCATGAGACTTATTAATAATTTGACTCTTCAACGTTTGGGAGATACAACTTATAGCAACTTGAAAATGTGAGACAAGCTCACCATCGTCCTGCAAGTAATGATACAAAAACATCAGTTATCAGTCCTGCAAGTTATGATTGTTCGCCATTGCCAACTGAAGTCGTACAAATTCTTTTCAGTAAAGGATTGTTCGTTTCAAAAGCCGGAGCAGAGGGATAAATAGTTGGAACTCACCTGGGGACACTTAGAGCTGAGCATTTTGGGGGAAGCATCGACGAGATACACCACGAATTCTTTGCTCGGTTCTTTTCCCTGCATATCACCGCAATATCAATCTAAGCTCGAAAGAGTCTCCATCAAATTTGAGGACTGCAATAAGAAGAGAGAGGGAGGGATACCTGAAAGAAATCAGCTTCAGAGTCCTCGTCATCGTCGCGGAAGACATCATCGGGGTCCAACTCCATATCCATGGCGGTCAGTCAAGTGAGGGGAAGAGAAGTTTGGGAGACAAGAGTCAAAAGAGGAGGGACGGGAGGGGGTTTCAACTTTGAACCGTCGAATGCTCGAATTCAAGCTTCTCTCACACAACTCCTCTTTTTTTTCTCTTTTTCGTGTCACGCTAATAAAGAGTCCGTAAATACCGTAATTAAATATTTTCCGTATGTGCAAATCTTATAAAACTTGTTCGTTAATTTCATGTAAAAAATTGTATACAATACATATAGTTTTGGTCTAAAACGAAAAAAATTCGAAAAAAACACATTCAGAATTTATGTTTGAAAATATATATTATTTTGTCTGAAGTAGGTTTTTTTTTTTTTAAATATCCAATATGAACTCGTTTTGAAACTAATTCTCAACATAGGCACTCTGGAGAGGCTCATAAATTTTTCACATATGAGACGCTGGTTCCTTATGCAAACAATTTTTCTTTTAAAGTTTACGTTACCAACGTCCTTACACGTGGGAAATAAAAAAAAGCGAATGTGTTTCGGATGAGAGACGCTGAAAAACCCAGCGTCTCTCCAACGGGTAAATATTCTGAACCAAAATTTGTGCCTATATTGGGAATATATTTCAAATCGAGCCTAAATTGGAAATTTTTTTGAAAAAAAAAGCTCGAAAAAAAAAAATTCACATCTACTCCCTTAAATTTGAATTTTATCTAAAGTTTTTATATATTCTCACTTTTATAATGATTTACACTTGAACATTTTTACTTTCCTCTTCATTCTTATACCCTTAATTAAATGAGCTTTTTGCATAAAAACACCCTTTATATGGGCCATATTGAGTTTAAACACCCCTTATATCACTATTTATTTTGTCCCACCCCTTATTTCCCCTCCGTTAACAAAGTCCCACCCCCTCCTCATTTCTGTTTGTTTTTCTGTTAAATACGTGGAAATTACTCTTTTGCCCCCATCTCTTTCACTTGAACTGTAGCATATAACACGAATGGAAGTTCCATTCACAACAATGGCGAGATCGAAATCCTCCAAATTGGTAAGCATCTGACCCATAATCGATCAATCCCTCTCCTTTTCCCCAATTTAAACCCTAAACCCTAAATTCTCGCAGTAGTGGAAGTCGAAATCTGAGGAGGAAAAAATCACAGAAATCGCCATTGTTGGAGCTTCCATTGTTGTAGGTCCGAGGTCTGAAGGTAAGCATTCTATGAACTAAGTTAATTTTGTTTGTAAAAGGGAGATTTCGGATTAAATTGGGTGTACAGTGGGCTGACAGAAGCTCCCTCTTTCATCCGATTTTTTTAGTTAATGAAATTAGTATTTGCAGCAATAAATTGGGTGTGCAGATGGTTGTTGTTGTTTTCAATTGCAAATGTGGGAAGAGATGTGTATTGTATGTGTAAAAATGGGTCGGATGGATTGATGTGGGGCCAATTAGGGAATCTTTCAACACTTGCATTATGTATGCTCATGTGCTTTGGATTCCATTTATCTCAACTTTAATATGATGTTTTTTGGATGTATGCAAAACTGATGACATAGACATGTGAGAAAAGAATAGTCATTTGCTGTTTTTTATATGTTTTTGACAGATGATTAGTATAATATTTCAACTCAGTGGGAAATTTTGCTTGGAAAATTATGTGCTTTGCTACAAGAAGAAGCATGAATACGCTGTCACTGACATTGATCCAGATAAGCTATCAAGGATAGAGTTAGTTAGTTTTTTGGGAGAAAAAAGCATAATAGGAGTGAAGGAGCTCTGGTTTTGCAAGGAACAATGCACACTGAACGAAGGGCTGCAAGAAATAGTGTGTGACAGAGACATATTGGACCTGTGTGCCAATGTTGGAGAGAAAAGACAAATTGATGTTTATGTGGTGAGAGGAAAACAACAGAGCCCAAGGGCATTGATGTTGGGCCAGACCAAAGTCTTGGATAATGCAAAAGCCAGATCCTCTTTACCTTGTTCAAGTTTGGAGAACAAAGGCCAGAAAAAACCACAAAAGCCCAGGAAAAAAAGTGAGAGTGATGACTCTAGTGAATTTGGTGAAGAAATTGGTGGATCTGATTCTTCAGATCTAGGAGAAGACAAGTTGCCAGATCCATTTGCTGAGTCCTCAGAGGATGATGATCCAGTGAAAGAGGATGGTAGAAAAGGTGAGTTCCAGATTAGTCATGGTAGCAAGACTGGTAGCAAATCTGTGAGAGTGAATTTGGAGACAAGTAAAGCTCAGGAGGATGCACTGAAACAGGATGGTAGCAAAGCTGATTTGGAGGATGATACATTCAACATAAGGGTTGATGACAGCTATGGAAGCCAAGACACAGGTGATGAAAGTACTGGCAAACCAAGGTATCCTCAGTTCAATCCCTTGGTTGATTTCAATGGAAAAGTTAAGTTATCTCCTGGCATGAAATTTGGCTCAAACACTATCTTTAGAAAGGCATTGAGACAGTTTGCTATAGAGAATGGGTTTGATTTTTATTTCCTGCACAATGATGCTACAAGAGTTTCAATTTATTGTACAAACAAGTGTGACTGTTCTTTGAAGAAAGGGAGAAAAAAGTGCAAGACAGGGTGCAGCCAGAACTTGTGTGGATTTAGGGCAAAGGGTAAGAAGATGGATAAGGATGGAACTTTTCAGATGAAATCCTTTGTGCCAAAGCATGATTGTGGATGGCAACACAACAACAGAAAGATTACATCAAAGTGGTTAGCAGAGAAATACCTAGAACACTATAGAGATGATCCACAATGGAGGATTAAGGGCTTCATTTCAGCAGTAAGGAGAGATTACAATGTTCATATTAGCTACCACAAGGCATGGAGGGCTAGAGTTAGGGCTTTTCTGGAGACTCAAGGGTATGCCCCAAAGCAATATGCTAAAGTCTATGATTATGCAGCTGAGGTGATGAAGAGGAACCCAGGTAGCTCATTGTTTGTAAGACCAGAACAAGGGCCAGAGAAGCCAATTTTTCAAAGGTTCTATGTGTGTTTAGATGCATGCAAGAGAGGGTTTCTTGCAGGGATTAGACCTGTGGTTGGTCTAGATGGATGTCATTTGAAGGGAGCTTATAGTGGTCAAGTGTTCACAGCAGTAGCAATGGATGGTAACCATCACATATTCCCCATAGCTTATGCAGTAGTGGAAGCAGAGAGAAAGGAAACTTGGGTGTGGTTCCTTGAGATTCTGATGCAAGATATTGGAGGTAAACCCATCACATTTATGTCTGACAGACAAAAGGTTAGTTGTTCATATTTCTTATTCATCATAATTTTCAAGATATTGGAGGTAAAATTTGGTGTGATTGAAGTAATGTCAATGAAATCTTGTAGGGGTTGATGGAAGCTATAAGCACTGTGGCTCCTCAGGCAGACACCAGGGTTTGTGTTAGACACCTCCACAACAACTTCAAAGTCAAGTGGTGTGGGAGTACATACAAAGATGCAGTTTGGGCTGCAGCCAGATCAGCTACTAGGCCAGAGTTTGAGGCAAATATGGCTTTGATCAAGGATATGGATCCTGCAGCAGAAGCTTGGCTAAGGAGGAGCAATCCAGAAACCTGGTCTCTACATGGCTTCAAGCACTATGCTAAGTCAGACATGCTACTCAACAATGCATGTGAATCATTCAACAACTGCATACTTGAAGCTAGAGAACTACCAATCCTTTCAATGTGTGAATGGATAAGGAGGAAGTTAATGAAGTTTTTCATAAACAAGAGGAAAAAAATGGGTGCTCATCAAGGTGTACTCACTCCAGAAGTTGCAACCATTGTCAATGATAGGAAGATTGCAAGTGTTGGTAGTTGCAATTGCCTTGGGGAAGGACTGCAGTATGAGGTAGACTGTAGAGGGAAGACTTATGTAGTGGATCTTCAAGCAAGGACTTGTGGCTGCAACATATGGGCTATAACTGGGATCCCATGTGTTCATGCCATGAGCTGTCTATTGCAGAATAGGTTAGATGTTAATGCATATGTTGACCCCTACTACTACACAGCTACATTCATGAAAGTCTATGCATTGAGTGTCAACCCCATGCCTGGAGAGGATCAGTGGGAGAAGACTGCTTTCCCTCCTCTTGAGCCACCAAAGCTTGTGGTGCAACCAGGGAGGCCAAGGAAGTCAAGGAAGAAGGACAAAGGAGAGAAAGATGATCCTAACAAGGTAAGGAGGAATAGACATGGGAAGAATAAATGCTCCAATTGTCATGAGGAAGGGCACACAATGAAGTCTTGTAAGAATCCATCAAGACCTCCACCTCCAAAGCCAGCTCCAGGAAAGAGAGGGAGGCCAGCAAGTACTAGTACTGTGAAGTTTACACAAAAGAAGAGGAAGTATACCAGGAAGGATGTAAGATTCAATTTTCCATTGGTATTCATGTTGCACCTCTAACTGCACACATTCACTAATATCATGTTTTTTGGTATCACTAGGTTAGGGGATGCAATGAGAATGCTCAAGCTATGCCAAGTGGAGCTCAAATGTCATCAATTCTTCACCTAAACCCTGCACATTTCAAGCATAAATAGCTCTATTTCTCAGCACATTTGCCATCACAGCCGAGCTTCCTTTCCTTGCAGCTCTTCATTTCCTTGCATTTCTTCCATGGCAAATCATGTCATTGATCTAACAGACATCTCGGACAGTGAAGACATCAGCCACTGCAAATGCGAGGAGTGTGAGGAATGGAACCAAGAAACACCCTTGGAGAAAGCTGAAAACTACCCTCACAAAACCAAATTAAGCTTTTATGTGCAAATGAAAGCATCATTTGTTCAAAAAGATTGCAGAATGGTAAGTAATGTTTTATTCTTGTGTTTTGGGCATGTTATTCTAATGACTAATATACATAAATTTTTTTATTAACAGCTTATTCCTTTCGAGTATGCAAACAACAATTTGAGGCCTTTCATAGATGAAGAGATTACACTTTTCATTGGTGAAACAACTTGGAAAGTAGTACTCAAATTCAGTGGGAACAAATTCAAGTTTGGCAAAGGATGGAGAGACTTTGTCCAAGACAATGACATAGAAATAGAAGATGTTTGCCTCTTTCAAATGGAGGAGATAGTTGGAAAACCCACCTACGAAGTCATCCTCTTCAAAGCTCAATTAACTGTCTATTTTGTTTGAACTGGTGTGTCTCATTTCCTGGTGTCTCATGTCATTTTCTGGTGTCTCATTTCTGTTTTTGTTGAATTTGTGTTTTATTTCCTAATGTCAATGTTAGTTTCCTGATGTCAATGTTAGTTTCCTGATGTCAATGTTGGAAAACCCACCTACTTGAGGTGTGTCTCATTTCCTGGTGTCTCATGGATTTGATAGCTCAACTCATTTGCTGTCAAAGAAAATGTGGATGAAATCTTGGTTTTTTTGCTATTATGACAGTGAAGGGATAAATTTAGGCTTGCTGCAAGGTTTTCTTCAAGAGGGTTTACCTGCCTGATAACATTGCACAATTAAAATACTGAAAATTGAAAATGCCATCAAAATGGATCAAAATATAACTTCTTCATTGACCAACTTAAACTCCATTACATCAACTGTCATAAGACTCCAAGAACAACCAGATAATTCAACAAAAAATTTCACAACAAACCCTACATGTTGGAGATCACATAAGTACCCAAGAGAACCACAACAAATCCTAATCCTAATCCTAGAAATAATTCAAGCCTATTTCCTTGGCCTTTTTTGCACATCTGAAATTCTTTAGCCTTCAAGGACTCCTCAAGTACTTTCACAGTTTCCTGCAAATCCATTTTTTGCTTCACCAATCTTTGAATAACACTAGATGCTTGAGGCTGGAATGGTGCATCAACCCAAGCAAAAAAATTGCACCTGTTTCTTGACTTGAAATTTGCACACCCTAGAAACCTTCTTCCATAATTTGCACTTGTGTGTGCAGTACTCATTCTGGCATCTTGATTACAGAAGCAAAGGGTTTTTATTGCACTTTGATAACAATTCGATGAACCTGAATTGTAAGACATAACCTGCATTTCGATTTGAAATCATATTATTCTTCAACCTCAAATATCCACAGAAATGGTCTAATAACAACCCCCAACAATTACAACCCCCAATTCGATTTAGGGTTCATAAGAAATAACATACCTTCGATTCCGGCGTTCAATGTCCACAGAGATCACCTCTTCTACTTCGAAATCGCAAGAACCCCCAATTCGATTTAGGGTTCACCTCTTCCATTCGTGTTATATGCTACAGTTCAAGTGAAAGAGATGGGGGCAAAAGAGTAATTTCCACGTATTTAACAGAAAAACAAACAGAAATGAGGAGGGGGTGGGACTTTGTTAACGGAGGGGAAATAAGGGGTGGGACAAAATAAATAGTGATATAAGGGGTGTTTAAACTCAATATGGCCCATATAAAGGGTGTTTTTATGCAAAAAGCTCTAATTAAATTTATTAAATTTTCAAGAATTTATAAAAATTAATACATGATTAATTATGTATTAAAAATATTGAGGATATTATTGTCAAAATAGTTCAAATAACAATCTAAAACTAGGTTAAAATGACAATCTTAACCGGATGAAGTATTTACTATTCCTTCCGGTTTTTTAATTGTTAATCTAGAGTGTTTTTATTGTTTTTATTTAATTATCATTTTAACTATTTTTACAAGATTTTGTCTCATATATTTATTATTAGATTTGCAATTTTAAATAATTATCATTTTAAACATTACTATTTAAAAAAATTAAGTGAGAGTAATTTAGAAAAAACTTAAATCTATAAGTTATCTAAATCCCGGAATGACAATTAAAATAACTGAGAGAGTAACTGGTTAATTTATATTCCAAACACAATTTAATTTATATTCCAACCAACTGCTTTATCCCACCCAAACCAGATCAAATAAAGAAAAAAATCATTCTATATTCGTGAAATCCCAATTCTTTGAAGACTATATACTTCCACAAATTACGAATAAGCCTGCTGCAAACAGCAGGTAGGAATAACAAGAGGTCAATTTTGCTCCCCATGTACAAATATGCTTACGCCAATTCACCAAATTTGAAAACACACATTGTTTTCTTTCGTCACTTTATCAACTTCTTACGTGTGTACTCAAACACAGATTGCAAAAGGCTCGAAGACACTTCCTCCTCTTGCAGTTTCAGAAGGTTGGCTACTTTCAAAAAAACGAGGTGCTGCTTTTTCACAGAACCCTCACTGACTTCCTTTTTGGGCTCGGCAGTTGAAGCCTTCGGCTTTGTTAATGCCCACTGCATCGCCCATATAGCTAGAGGGCGCATATAGCAAAGAGATCTGTACTGATCATTTGTGTTCCAGCCTTCAGGTGTCTGGAATGAATAACTGTAAATGCACAAGTCAGAAACTGTCAAATGAATAATATATAATATTTTTCTAAAATGTAAGATTTCTAATTTTGATAATATATTACTATGTCACTACTCTAAGAGCAAATTGATGAGCCTGTGGCACCATAAACACCAGAAAGAAAGAAAAAAAGATATGTATATCTGGTTTTAAATCTGATTTTCCACTTTGCATTCCCCTAATATTCATCTAAAATACACTCTTATAGCACCAAAAGAAATGTCGTTGTATTTTCAAGAAGATAAATCTAAAAGGGATATTTCTTGGTTAGGCGTGGAGAGAAAGAAAGCAATCAGTAGATACAATGCCACGGGGTGTAGGATTTACGTTTATGATGTCTAAAAATGTACCACTAGTGGGAACATGGCTCTAGGTTCTTCAAGAAACCAATACTGTTTTGCACAAAGTCATAACAGTAATGTGTTTGGCCAACAAATAACAATATACAAAAGCCAGTGCGTGAAAAAATTAAGGCCCTGTTTGTTTCCACCAAAAACAAACCAAGAAAACGGAAACGGAAATATTGGCTTGCATTACGTGGGTGGGTGTTTGTTTGCATGTGGGAAGTAACTCAATCCCCTCCGATTTCCTATGGCTATGTTCATTAATCATTTTCATTATCATTCCCTACTTCACAACCAAACGCCACCGAAGTTTACATGGGCGGTCTTCCCTCCCTACTGTTACTTTTAAAAAGACTTGAAGCAGATAATCCCACACTTTATACAGGCTTTTCTCTTTAAATAGTAGCATTACTAACACATTTACCTTTTTTTGTTCTGAGGCATTCATCCTATCACTAAGTATTTTGCATTTTGAGAGAGACACATTGGACCACGTTAGTGGTAATTACTGACTAGATAAGAAGAAAAAACAGATCTATATTATTTGGCAATAAGAATAAAGTGTAGAGCTTACCCGAGCCCTCTGTGTGACCAAGCTGTTTCATAGACTCCAAATGCAGTCTGAAAAGCCATATCGAGCAAACCTTCTTGAATCATACTGGCTGCAACAGCATAAGTGACACCTGACCATATCTCTCTCGACTGCATCGATGACATGTCAACATTTCCATCAGGTAACATCCCGTTCACAGCCCCTCTCTGTCCATCCTTCACCATACAAACATTGAACTGAAATACTTTCTGTAGAGCAAGTTTTGCCTTCTCCTCGTCGACTATTGGTTGTAGTCCACATGCTCGAGCATACCTACCACCAGCAATGCATTATCAGAACATATATAGAACTTCACGTTAAATAATAAATATATTTCACATTATAGCCAAACAATCTTCACATTGTTCATTTGAAGAAATGAAGTCATTATGCTTTTTCTAAAGAAAATTGCCTATCCATTATAAGGTATCTAAAGTCTAAACTAAAAAGCCATAAATTATAGAAGAAAGTTAAATGCCATATTAAAATCAGAACCCACCATTGTCCAGCCAACTGGTCCGCTTGGATAGAAGAACTTGTGCTGCTATCGCTGTTATCATAGTTGAAATATTGACCGTTCCAAAGCTTCTCATAGACCGTTTTTGCCTTCTGAAATTTGAACCAAAAATAATCCTCGGCCCCACTATCACCTACTTCACCTGCTAAGGCAGAAGCAGCTTGCAAAGCTGCAACCCATAGCCCACCACAATATGCACTCATCCCAGACACTGACCATGTGTCATATGTCTGATCAGGAAAGCCGTCATTTTCGATCATGCCATCCTTGTCCTTGTCAAACTGCTCCATATAAGCCATAGCAACATAAACAGAAGGCCAAACAGCTAATGCAAATTTCTTGTCTCCAGTAGAAACTACATCTCTATAAACTTGAAGAACAAATTTTGGATTTAAATCCTTCCACCTGTCTGTATTGTAAAGATTGTAAGCATTTACTTCAAACCATGGGTCATCAAGTCCTATATCATGAGGAACAGCACCAAGAACACTTTTAGAAACCCATTTTCCATCATGTAGAAGTTTCTTCTTATTAGGATCATGCATTAGCACCGCGGCAGCAAAGTCTCTTTGAATGCTAAGTTCAAGTCTTGGGAAAAGCATAAGCAGCGAAAATGATGAATAAAAATGGACATCATATGTGTTCCACATAAGATATTCATTCCCTTCTAAATAGAGGAACCGCCCTATATTTTCTTCATCGTCTTGAAGTAAATTAGACCCGAAAGCTGAACTTGAAGCAACAGGTGTATGCATTTGCTCAAGGATTGAAGTCATGCTCTCGAGAACATTGAAGGCAGTATCATTTTGATAGGAGGTGCTGACAGATTTTTTTTTATCAGATTTGGATCTGTCAAGGGAGAACTTCTGATTTCCAACCGTCATTAAACTGTGAATCGGAGGTGAACTGTCTACAATAATATAAAACTTGAATCAGAGTCTAAAATTTTCCGCTATTACTGAAAATGAAAGGGAGTTAGAATTACCTGTCCATACTGTTCCTCCTGCATTTAGAAAGTAAAGCTCATTGAAGAGAGTGATGGCATACCTGAAAAAACCATCAAAATTGTTTGGATACATTAATTAAAATTAATCAAAATCAAGGTCCTCACTCACCATTCTGGAAGTCGCTTGTCTTCGAGAACAGGTGTTTGCCATGCTTCAATCTGAGCTTCCCAATCGTTATGACCTGTATATCCAACCAAAATATTAAATACTTTCATTCTTTCTTCTAATTATAATGGTGAAAGATTTTAATCTATTACTTTATCTACTCATGAAATATAGATCAGAAGAAACTAATGGAGGTTTTCACATGTATTCAATACGGTTATATGGGCCATTGGCTTGACCAAAATAACATAATGATTGCTCGTAGGCAGAAAGTTTACTTCGAATAGCATCAGAGGCTATATTTGCGGCAGTATCTCCAGTTGCACCATAAAATTTTGTGTAGCGTCTGCATTTGGTGCAGTTAACAGAAAGTTAAAAGTGGACAAGATAAAATGCAACTAACCTATTGTGCCATTTTCTGTAGTAAATAAATGTTTAAGTGAAATAGGATAAAAAACAGCAAGCAAATCGCATAGATATTTTGGACAAGTATATGAGTCGTGATTACCTCTGGTACGTTCTTCCTTTCAAGAATCTGATTTCAGGGCAGTCCCATGACAGTGAAAATGTAACCACACGTTTGCATCCAGATGGTACTACCACTGAAGCCGCCACTGCAGCCCCAATGCAAGATCCAGGCTTGGATGGTGATAACCCATCCTTTAAGTCCAAGTTATCAAAGGATCCATGCTATTTATAAACAGAGGATGAAGACTGTAAGTTCAGGTCACAGAAAAATAATTATGTTATTTTGAAGAGAAATTAACAACCATATGGGAAGAGATATAAAGAAAGATCGTCAACTATATATTATTTACACCTACGTATTACAATCCACAATATTGTTGCCTGGGGACTATAAGGATACAAAATTAGAAAAGTGAGTAGTTCCTGCTAGAGAAGTAGCTGTATGCAGTTGAACTATTTCATGAATGATGAAATTGGGGAAAAACTATGCTACACTTCCATGTTCTAGAAGTTATACTGATGTGAGAAAACTTTCAAAAGGCTAAAAATCACAATATGACTGTCACTGTTGCAAAACAAGATGTTTATAGGCCCCTACCTCTTTTATCTCTTCCCACATTTCCTTTGCTGTCATACCTTCCGAGTCCCCAGATATAACAAAGGAAGGGCACTGAGAAACATGGATACCATCATTTTCCTCTGCAAGAATTGCATATGTCACAGGAGGTCGTACACCTCCAGTCCTGCATCGGCGAGATTAAATATTATATGAGGACATAGACAGCAGATTTAAATAAAACTGATCATCGCTTATAAAATGTCATGTCTACATTTCCTGTTTGATTAGAAACTCCCATTCACCTTCGGCTCAGAATCAAAAGAAGAAAACAAAACAACTAAGATGATTTGTGTTGTTACATGACAAGTTATTTATTCAAAACAGACCTTTAGCTTTCCAGCTGCTTTTAGTGTTTTAATAGCATTATAGCAACCACTGTTGTATTAAACAGTAGGAAACATGATCCACCTAAAAGCAGAAGCAACTAGGTCTATGATCTAAGTTACATCCAATAGGAGTTCTCCACTTCTCCATAAGAACTCTGTGTATGGGATCAAAGGTTCCCATGCCTGAGAAAGTAATGGCTATAATATTTTCTACTTATTAGCTCAAAACAATTCCCAATATCTGCATATTCCATGAGGACTTACTTGTGGTGTAGAAGCATACCACTCATACCATTCTTCATCCTGAGTAATAGGAGGTCAATTTTTTTTGTCAGAAGATAGTGCTGGAAATTGTGAAGAAATTCAATACAAGGAAAATAAAAATCCACTGCAGATATACAATATAAGCTATGTTCTTACGTGATCTTGGAATTATAATGATTGCCAGAAAGTCCTGAGTCTCCACCCACTGAGTTCTGAAATAAAACAAAAATCCCTTAGCTTTCCTTGATATCTCCCGCATTTCCACCTTTGCATGCTCAGAGTTTATGATTCACAGTATTCAAAGCGAATGATAACTTACTGCCCACGTGAAAAGCAGGCTCACTTTGGCATCTGTAGTCCCAGAATTTGATAGCTAAAGCACAGAAGCTATGATCAGGGCTATACAAGAAAAATTTGTTATCCAATTATATCTTTATAAACGTCCAAATTACCGTATAAGTAAATACTGCTACTGGAAAACTGCTCTCCTTATAATTATGAGGAATGATAGGAGAAAGTTGACGACAAACTATTTGCAATTCTGGGTCTGGCTCTCCTGCAATTACCCAGAAAAAAACGTGGATATGGAAGAAATCAGGTGAAGTATATCTAAGTGGGGCTAATTCTGACCAAGGACCTCATGGTCTAACATAATTCACTTACATCCCTGTTTTCTAGATCTTCCTCTAGTACCACGGGTATAATTACATGCCCAATTTACTATAGCATTTCAAGATTTCTATATTATGACAAACCAGTACATCAAGTAGTTTCCTTTCTAGTGGGTATCCACTTGCATCCCTGTTTTCTAGATCTTCCTCTAGGTGTAATTACATTCCCAATTTACTATAGCATTCCAAGATTTCTATATCATGACAAACCATGTATATCAAGTAGTTTCCTTGCTAGTGGGATATGGGTGGTTTGAGCTTACCCAACAAAAAACTGTAAGAAGAAAAGGTACCTAAGAGATAAATAGAAAAATGACATTATAAAGGATAATCATGTCTTTCAATTTTAGTTTTATGCTAGAAGGTTGCCAATTAGTAAGTACTCATTACATATAATCTCACACAAAAATGGAACACGCAAAGAAAGGGCCTATTTACAAAAGGAGCAAAATTGTATACTCAAATGCAACACCATTTACCGTCATATACACTCCAGGACCTTGGGTATAGAGCATGATATGTAGAATTTTCCCCCTTGAAGTTCCAATCCCAAGATGCAATTCCAGATGCTGCACTTTCCCTGATTATTGCCAGACCAGACATTAATTGAATGCTTTATCACTTTCTCATCACCCCCGTCCCCATTAAACTTCTCATGCAACCAAAAGCTCTTAATGACTATTCAAACTCCAATTTTTAAATTCCAGTAACATTTGGCTTAACATTAAAATTGTTCGATAAAAAGGATGGGAAAATACCAACTACTTACTTGGGCAACTCTGGACTTCCAGGACACAGGACAGTAGAGTACTTTTGACCATTATCACGTGTGACAAACACCTGCATAGATTGGCATGAATAAGAAGAGTCACCTATAAATTAAAGGATAAAATCTATAATTCTTGGCTGACTGCACTTCCAGAAAAGAATTTGAGACACTGATAACAATTATGTTTAGGACAGGTATATCCTGGATGGAAATCAGTCCCATTCATATAATTTAATCTTCTTTTATATTATAATATAATTCCATGCAGCACTGCAAAGGTAAGTTGTTCCACTTCAACATCAGTTTATTGTGTATGCATTTTTCTTATCTTGATCCTTTCCTAAAAGAAACTGAAGTCATTCCAATGAAGGTTTTCTTCTTATTTAATTCTTATAACCTTTGTGATTTGATCATTCAAACTATAGAGTTATGTTTAGAAGAAGTAGAAGAAAGATGAGAGGGAGAAAGAGAAGCCGTATCCAACTTTTAACTCACAGAAAATTGATTTGCCAAAACTGGTTTATCTTCACATGTCCCAGGGAAAAGCTGCCAACGCTGAAATTCACCTTTGTAAGTTCTCCCAATGCTCCCAGACCTACAGTAATTATGCAGGGGGGAAATAAAACCAACAAGAGCTACCAGTATAACACTCGAGCAAAGAAAATCAGTAAGATCTACAATAATTATGAGAAGCTGGGACAACTAAGTCCAAGTCCCACAGAGGTGGTGACGAACATATAGGAAGTTCTGTTTTAACATATTAATTGAACATGACATTTCTTTATTTCATGAAACTAGAGAATACCCAATGCCACCAAGAGGAACACCATGATCAGATGTAGCTTTACGCTTCAAGAAAGGATTGATTATTACCCCCTGAGAATGGAACAATAGTCATGAACAAGAAATTTGGGGGAAAAGGTCAATGATTTCTAAGATTGGATAAAATAATCAATACATTCATCCACGAGTTAATATTCTCTGGGAAAGTTGTATTACCCTTCCTTTGGCAGTTTCTTCACGAACATAACGCCATAAACGATAACCTATAGGTGCCTGCAACAATCCAAATAGTAGCATTCTGGTAAAGAATCATATTGATCATACTCAATGTATATGCGAAAAATTTCTTCACCTTAAAGAAAGCACTTTATTTTCCTCACCACTCTCCATATTTTCAATCTATAACTAACTCTTCCTAGGTCAAAATTTCTTCTCCGTCTGTTCATAAGAAAATAATTCTGGTTCATTACTAAGAATCCGACAAGAAGAAGCCATCCATATGCTATTGGAATATCCACAATTAAATAAGAGTTATTCTCAAAGTTGTCAGCCATACCAAATCAATGTACTCTTTCAAGGTTAGAGTGAATGGCACAGGAATATTTTCTTCATTGTTGATTTTTCGCTGCAAGGTCAATGATGCAGGCTTCCCTGGATCAACCATTGCTCATACAACAGATTGACAAGTAAAACCGCAACTAGATAGAGTGAAAAGATAGACGTCTCTCCAGAATCTACACGAGAAATAAAAATCATCGAATATCATAGAAAAGCCAATCACATAAGCAAGTTACTGATGTTGCACGGAATTTGTTTATTTTCTATAAAAATCAAGTAATTCAGTCATCTTAAGCAATAGTCACCGAACTCACAAAATCAGTTTCTGATGTTGCAAAATCAAATTCGTATCGACTCCCGATCAACGCAGGAGTGAGTGAACATTCAAAAGTTCAAATTCAGCGTTCCGATTTCACGGATCAGAAAAGCTTTTGCAAAGAGCGTGGGAGAAGATGAAGAGAAAAAGGCCTTACCGAGAGTAAATGTGAGTGAGGAAGCAGTGTACGACTTGAGTTAGCAATGGCGGAATCGATTAGTGGTTGATTGTTCCTAGTCAATGTGAGTGGGCGTATTGGTTGATCGATGTTTGTGGTCGCCAAAATTGAACAATAATTGGCTGATTTGTCAATAGGCGTGTGGATGACGCTCCCTAAAGGTGGGTACACACCCCAGTCTTTAACCTCTTTTGGCGCATAGGTGAGGTTGAGTTCGGTTCACTCTTCCCATATTCGGTTTCAGGTGTCGTGCTTC
This sequence comes from Oxyria digyna, assembly GCA_029168935.1. Taxonomy (NCBI): domain Eukaryota; kingdom Viridiplantae; phylum Streptophyta; class Magnoliopsida; order Caryophyllales; family Polygonaceae; genus Oxyria; species Oxyria digyna. The sequence continues at coordinate 6,732,282 of JAPVLV010000010.1, read as the reverse complement.
GGTCCGTAGACCGGCGGGTTTAAAGACGGTTAACCGCCGGTTCAATCAAAAAATATTTAAACAAATATTTTTAAGATTATTAAAAAATAAATAATTATATTAATAATTTATAGTGAACCGGCCAGTTTTCCACCAAAATTTATTGTAACTGAAAATTTTAACTGGTTAACCGGTTTAGTTAACCAGCCGTTTGTTTTTGCCTTCACATATTCTTTTGTTGCATGAGTATTGCTCCATCAAAAAAAGGTATTGAGGTGACTACTGACTAGTAGCCGTTTGAGGCAAACAAAAAAATTTGAAACAAATCTGAAAACTTAATTAACATCAACCTAATTTCTATCTACCTAAATTAAATGCAAAAATCCTTCAACGTCATATTGTGAAAGTTTACAAAACCGTTAGTTTACTATCTAAAAATTCTATAAATACCCTAACTTCAAATCACACCAATCTCTCTTCTCAATCTCAATTCTCTACTCTTCAAACCTCTAGCATTCAAATATTTTGATCATTCTTGTCTTAGTTTTAATTTGTTCTTGCAATAAAAAAAATTAGTATCTAATTTGCTTAATAATTAAATATTAGGTTTTAATTTGTTCTTGCAATCAAAAAATTTAGTATTTAATTTGATTAATAATTAAATTCTAAAACTATTCTTAATTTGATACGAATTGTTCTTAATACTAAAACTGTTTTTCTTTTTGGGTCAATTACCGGAAACCACCCGTCCAATAGGGCCATTTGCCAGAAACCATCCCGATAACCACTATTTACCGAAAACCACCCGTATATTACACTCCGTCACCAAACAACCACCCTCCCCGTATTCCGTCAAAAAATTATGTTATTGTTTGCGCACGTGGATGATGACTCATCGTTTATTAATTTTCTATTAAATAAATATATAAAAAAATTAATGGACCCACTAATCTCCTTCTTCCTCGTGAGAACTCTTACAGTGGTCTTCTTCTTCCTCTTTCTTGCGTCGTCGATAGAGTTCTCGTCAGAGTTTTGAACCTCCCTCATCTTTCCAATTCTATTTCGTTCTCATCACAGTCAAATCCCTAACAAAGTTGTGTTTAAGGCCCCGTTCGGTAAGTTTGAAGTTTTTTGGGGTTGAAGGTAGCTGAAGCTGAAGTAAGTAGTTGAAGGAAGCTGAAGTTAGTAGCTGAAGTTGCTTTTTGGGTTGAAGTTCGAAAAAGTGGTGTTCGGTAAGGTTTAAAAAACGATAGTTGAAGTTGGGTATTTGGTATGTTAAATTACATAAAAGGACATGGGTATTTGAAGATATTACAAAATCACGTGCCTTTTTTGCTGCCTCACGTGACTGAAGCTGGCTCCTCTCCTAAAACAATTTTTCCCAAATTTCTTCCATAGCTTCCCCCAAATTTGAAGCTCGATGTTGAAGGCGATGAACAGCTTCTGAGATTTCTTGCGATTCCAGGTTTCTACTCGACTTCGGTTCTTCAATTTTCTTCTCTTTCGCTGAATCTTCGTTCTCAGTTACGTCAATTTGATTTCTCTTTACGAACAGAAATCCTTGAAGAACTAGGTTCGTACTTTACACACCCGAAATCGCACCTTCCGAATCTGTTGGTACAGGTAAGTAATTTATTCTCTTCTTATTTTCCTCCCAACCTGTTGGGGTAAGGAAATACCAATCCCGACCACCCCATACCCCGTTTTTCGGGATAAATGGGGATTGATGTTGTTGTTGTTGTTGTTGTGTTATTGAATTTGATACTCGACTTTTTATAAATGGAGAACATTGAGAATATTGAATGGAGAAGATCGAGAATGATATTGAGACTGTAGGGTTGAATTTTATACTCGACTTATCTCTTCTCTGAATCTTCTTATTGAATTTGATACTGGAATTTGTTGGTACAGGTAGCTCGATGTTAATGATTTTTCTTAGTTATACTCAATGGAGAAGATTGAGAATGATATTGAGATTGTAGGGTTGAATTGTTATAAATGGATGAGAATGATATTGATACTCGACTTCGACATATGTCTTGTATTGAATGGATGAGATTGATATTGAAAATCTTATGTTTTGTGTTGAATTGTTATAAACAATAAACCCTACTGTCATGTACATGTTGAATTGTTGAGATTCTTTTATGTTTTTCACTGCATTATGTGTATTGACGTGCATCCATGTGACTGCATCAATTGATTGAAGACATGTTTAGGCTTCCTTTGATTATTGAATTCCATTGTCTAAACAACAATCTTTTTGTAAAGTTAGATTGGAAAAATGGATGTTGAAACACCAAATGGAAATACAAGTGGAAAGACAAAAGGCAAAGGAAAGGGTAAAGGTAAGGATAAGGCTAAGGCCAAGTCCACCTCTGAACTAGAAGAGAAGAGAATTTTTACATTCTCTGAAGAAGTTCAATTGATGTTAATGCATATTTGTAAGGGCTATCACGTGTCTCACAGGTATAATAACACTTTTGCATGGGAGGAGTTAGTTGTGACATTCGAGGAGAAGATTGGGAAGAAGATTAGTAAGCAAAGTTTAAAGAACAAGTTTGAACACATGAAAGGACTGTGGCGCCATTGGTATATGTTACGTAATAGTGTCACCGGAGCGGGATGGGATCCAGTTACTGGCCTAGTTACTGCATCTGAGGAATGGTGGGAAAAACATAGAACAGTAAGTTTTCAATCAGTGTAATGCCTCTTCGATTGTGATCTTCGTTGAATGAGTTTTTTGACAATTAAATTGATACCGTGCAGGCTAAGAATGACAAGTTTCATCAGTTCAAAAAGAAGGGGGTTAATCCAGAGTTGAGTGAGCTATGGGATGACGTATTTTCAGTTATTTGTGCAAATGGAAGGTTTGTCATGTCACCGTCTATGGACAGTCCTATGCTTCTTCTTACAAATCCCGGTGTCGGCGATGATTCTCAAGTTAATGACTGCATTGATGGTAGTTCAAGAGGATGTCCTAAAGCTTCTTCTGTATATGGTGGTTTGAGTGGCTCAGGTGCTGGTGCTGTTGGTGATGCGAATGAGGGTGGTAATGATGTGCTGTGTTTGAGCAATGATAGCATTGATCGGTGTATTACGAAAGATAATGATTCAGATTGTCAAAGCTTAAGGAATGTTGTAAACAATTTAGATGATGAAATGCCTCTTCATCCCTTTCTAGATCGTGTTTGTGATGCGATCAATAAACCTAGCCCGGGAAACCCTCAAAGCGGTGGTAAACAAGGTTCAAGATTAGGTATTGCAAACCAAACCAGATCTGAACCAACTCTTTTACGAGATTCTATGCCAAAGAAAAGGAAAAAGCCTTCAGCCAACACATCTGCTTACACTAACACATTGGCTAGTGTGGGAGAGCAAACTCAGAGGTTATATACTCTTATGAGGGTGAGTTTTAAAGTAGTTCAAGGTCGGCAAATCTATATTCCTTTCAGCGGTGCATGGATTTGTTGGTTGAAATGAGTAAGGATGACACTCTGGATTTTGAAGTGGACTCTGTCATGTTTTGTTTTGCTTGTAGTAAGCTTTCTAACGAAGCATCAAGAGAGGTGTTCATCTGTATTCCCAAGAATTCTTTGAGACTGGCTTGGCTGAAGTATGAGTTCGAAGCAAGAACGAAATGAATGAATGGATGAGTTTGCCTTGGTGAACTGTGTGTTTGCATGACTGAATTACTGTTATTTGCATGACTGAATTACTGTTTGTTATAGTTGATGTTCTTCTTTGTAATGAATTACTGTGTGTACTTTGGTTAATAAACTACTGTGATTTTTATCACAGATTTTCCCTGTCCTTGTTTTCAATTTGTTTGAATCTGTTTTTAACAGATTCATCTCCTGTTTTATTTTAATGTTCAGTTATGGCTTTGGCTTGAACAATAGTGACTGCATATTTCAATGGCTCGAGGATTACAGGTTCGTGGACAGTTGACAAGAGCTCAGCGTCTGAGGAGATATGGAGTTTTGCTGCATCTACTACTGGCAAACCATGCTCGTCTTTGTACTGCTTACTTTGTTAGGTATATGCTAAAAGTTCCTTGTTATAATTCCAAGTTGACCGGCTACATGTGGATGAGGCAGTGTATGGATTCTGAATCAGAAGTGCGATGCGTTAGTGCATTCCGAATGGAGAGGCATGTCCTACACAATCTATGTGATGAACTCCAAACTAATTATGGACTCTCACCTTCTTGGCATATGTCAGTGTTGGAAAAAGTTGGTATATTCCTTTACACAATTGCGGTGGGGATCTCAAATTGAGATGCGTGTGAGCGTTTCCAGAGATCGGGAGACACAATTAGCAGGGTGTTTCACCAAGTGTTGGATGCTTTGCTTGGGAGAAAGACTGGTTCTAGAGGGTTAGTAAAACAGCTTTTGAGACCGCGTGATCCAACTTTTGCAAACATTCCTTCCAGAGTTTTAAATGAACCTCGCTATAGGGTATTTAAGGTAAATGTATTATGCCGCAAAATTATTTTTTTTAAACATGGTTTATGTATATAGTCCATAATACTATCTTTTTCATATTTTCAGGGGGCTATTGGGGCCATTGATGGGGTTCATGTGGAATGTGTCCTAAAGGACGAACAAATGACTTTTAGATGTAGGAAGGGATTCACATCGATCAATGTAATGGCGGTGTGCGACTTTGACATGTACTTTACATTCTTATCTGTTGGGTGGGAAGGAAGTGCTCATGATGCTCGGGTGTTCGACCACGCATTACAAGAAGCTCATATGAATTTCCCGCATCCTCCAAATGGTAACTATTTCTGATACATATATATGTAATGTTATTCAATCTCTGAACTTATGTCTTTGTAAATATTATAGGTCGTTACTACTTCTGTGACAAGGGCTACCCGAATAGGAAAGGTTACTTGGTGCCATATATGAAAACTAAATATCACCAATCCCAGTTCATCAAACACATTCCAGAGAACCATAAGGAAGCCTTTAATCGTATTCATTCGTCATTGAGGACAACCATTGAAATATGCTTTGGAATTTTGAAGAAACGATGGAAGATTTTGAAGGGTATGCCTTCATATCCACTAACCACTCAAGTTGACATTATATGTGCATGTTTTGCTTTAAGCAACTTTATACTAGAACACAAGCATTACGACTCCGTCCCAGACGAAGATGATGAAGAAGAGGATAACGCCAATAAGAAGTTTACCGATGAAGATGAAGAAGATAACGATCCAAAGTCGGCAATGGGCGGGATCCGAGATTCAATAGCAACACACATTTGGAAGTACAAAAGCATGTTTCTAGATGGTCTTTGAACTTAGGTAATCTCATTGTGCACATGGCATGGGTTAGTACGTATATATATATATGGGTATTATGGTAGATCTTTTTGTGTTTTGACCTCAGGTGAACATGAATGTGTTTTTTGGCCTCAGGTGAACATCATTAGTTACACCTCTATGGTGGCAAATGGTTTGTGACATGTATTTCTTTGCTTAACCATTGTCTTGTATGTGTTCAACTATTTGTATGGGCATCTCTTTGGAGTAGGTGACTTTAGAGGGCGTTTTATATTTGTGTATATGCTTAAACATCTTTAGGTAACATTGAAGCTTGTGACATAAAAATCAAAGCATCGTCTATCCATTTCAAACAAACATGACAGTTACATGAATGAAAGTTACAAGATCAAGAAACGCATAAAAGTTAAGCATGATAAAAAATGACACATCACATAAGACAAACTATGGACGACGAAACCAAAAGCAAGTTCATTGACTAGTTATTCGAGACTGACACGCGGGGTATTGGCTGGTACATTACGGCGGCCATTCCACACATAATGAAGCCTAATAGCACGGTGGGGGCCCCTAATGGTTTTGTAGCCGAAATTGAAAAACGTGACCTGATATGTGTCATCCGAAGTGTAAACACGACTGATTTTACCGTACCACCAACATTCACGCCTGTACAAGTCAACATGGTCACCAACTTCATACCTATCCTTTGTGTGGATGGGTGGGCGAGTCCTTATTATCATCTCGGTAACATTTTCCCTTATGCGTTTTGAATGAGTGTCATCCTCGTACAAGTTCGCATACTCCACCGTATAGTAACCGATCCCTGGGCCTTTGCATATTATCTCAGCCTCATGAAATGAACCTTTCAATCCCTTTTCCACTCCCATGACTTCGACTTTGTCTCCACTAGTGAATTCAGGCCAATGGTCCATGGTCTTGCAAAACATAACAACATATTAGAATATCCTCAGATGCTTTGGAATGTAGAATTTCCTCATAGTATAAAATGACAACGGGTAATAAATAAAGATTGGAAACATGGTATGAGATCAATTTACCTCAGATGAAAATGTAGAATATCCTCAAATGTATCTGTAAATAGGTAGAAGTGACTTTAGAGGATGATCTTTAGGTTTACATATGTTGGTCCTTAAATAGGAAAACTAAGGACATGAATGGGTGTATAAGATGACCTCAAATGTTGTAAAAGATGTGGTCAAAGTTGCTATACATCTCGTTTTTTATGATCATGCTTTTTAAGAGTTGTCCAATTCTATGTGATTTGTCATAAGAAAATGTCCCCTAGTCTCCATGAATGTAATACGTTACAAATGACTTACATAAGTTACATAAGTTCATAAGTTACATAAGTTGTGAGAAGTCTTAATAATGTAATAAGTTACATAAGTTTTGAGAAGTTTTAATAATGTAAGAAGTTGGAGTACATATTAAACATGCATACGTTAAGAATTTGTTGGTCCTTAAAGTTGTACAAATGTGGAGAAGACTTGCATGCATGGGTCGAGTTGGGTGCCATGGGGAGACAAGAGTTGCATGCATGGAACAATGTCATTGTCTTGTTTCTTTTTAGCATTGATGGAACCATTCTCACCAAGTGAAGAAGACATTGTGCATGCATGAAAATGTCATTGTCTTTGACCATCTTTGTTCTTCAAATCGAGGACAATAGTGAGGTAAATTGATGGAACCATTCTTTTTAGCATTGATGGAACCATTCTCTGCATTTCGTTGGGTATTTTCGATAGTGATAGCATTCTGACGAGGTAAATTGAAGCTATGGAGCATAGTGAAAGTGACAAGTGAAGACAAAAAATGAATGTATAATGCATGCATGCATTACATTATGATAGTGAAAGTATAAAGTATAGTACTGATGTTTCCATAACAAATGATAGTGATGTTTTTACATTTTCGAAATCTTATATAAACCAATGGAAATGGTAGTTTCTATCAACGAACAAAAACTTAAAATTTGCATACATTATTTGACCTATTGGTAGAAGAAGAAGAGATGGCAGGTAACTTTTATTATGCATTTTCTGTCATTTTAAATTGGTTCTCTTCATAACTTTGAGTTAAGGAATTGTATATTCCAATTTCAACAGGAGCAGCCCCTATAGCATTCACGTAACTTCACAAGAAGATGTTTGTCGAGGTTTTGGTTGACTATCAAGTGAAGTATGGTGCGTATGAGCACTTCATGTGGGTGAAGTGGGGCGTAGTACGAGAAGAGTTTGGTCGAGTTACGGGGTTGAATTGTAGTGTCCCGTTACTGCAGAACCACTATCAGCGGTTGAAGAAAAAATGGAACATATGGAAGTCGTTCCAAACAGCATGCAATGTTGAGTGCGACCCTGTAACGGGAGCCGTTTTGAAAGACGACGATTAGTGGAATTCATTGTTGGCGGTGAGTAAGATTACGAAGAACTAAATTTGAAAATTCATAAGTTCATTTTATTTATAACGAAGTACGGTTATATTTTGCATACAGGACGATCAGAAGTATGTGTGCTTCCGTGTGTACCCGTTCAATCCAACCATGAAGACGTTGTTATCTCGACTGTTCTACCCTTAGTAGACTCCATGTAAACGACCTTGAGTCGGCATAATCACCCATGTATTCGACGCATGCCCTGATAAGCATTTCAAAATCAATGTTGGTCCATGATCTTGGTCCTTTTATTTATCATCATGTGTTAGTATAATTTTATGAAATAATGATCCTTCCGAATTTGGTTAAACATCTTTGGTTTTGCATGTGTATTAACTTAACATAGGGTTTGCTATTCAAAGAGAGTAATCAACTAAAAATTAGCTCAAATGATAGATAGGAACACAAACACCAAATTCAACGAGAGGACGCAATACATAGTGAAAAGAGATGGTCAAACAACAACATTCTCAGTAGACATACTCAACGGACATAGTGAAACGACATAGTGAAACTACGAAGATTTTTTATTACATAGTGCAAAAGGAAGGAAATACTAAGACATAAACTGAACGTCGATGATCCTCAACTTCAAGCTTTCAACTCTTGAACGTCCTAAAGGTCACGGAAAACATAAGCACAAGCGTCCTTCATTGTCGGGGTCAACGGAGTCCAACGGAAGTCCGCGAAATGTTTGTTTTCCTTCACAAAAATATACACAAATGATATTAAGACTAATATCTTATATGTATAGTGTATTGCAAAACAAATGTGCATGTCATACATTTTACCCTGATTTTAGCCGCCCACCAGTGATCATCAGCGAGAACTTTGCCCGTAACCGGATCACATGCAACATTTCCAGAGGTAACAAATTTCTTCCATAAACGCCACATTGTGACAATCTTGTTGAAAGTGTCGTTCAACAACATCGGGTCAACATGTTTTCCGGTTGTGAGGAAAAAGGAAAGTTCAACCCTTGCAAGATCGAGAGCCCAATGTCTCTCAAGGTCCGGACGGAATTCGCGTAGCACCTCCATCAAAGATAGCCTATCTTCATCACTCATAAACCAAAGATTGTTTCGTCCTACATTAACGAAACATGCATATTACAATGTCATCATATTAGAAATATGGTACAATATGAAAAAAAGAAATTGAGCACATACTGGACATATTGCGGTGGGGATTGTTGGAATGAGTAAGCTTGCTTCTTCTACTAGAGGATGAGTGTGTTAGTACACAAGTGTGAGGAGAGGAGAGAAACCCCAATGTGCTCTTATATAAAGGTTGAAAAATGGATTAGTCCATCTTTGAGAGACCCCATCTCACTACTAGAAACACAGACCAATTTCGACGCTTTTGATTCGACGCTTTTGTGAAGCGTCAAAAAAAGCACAAGACACGCTATAATTACCGACGCTGTTTCTCGACGCTTCTAATAGTCGAATTTTTCGACGCTTTAAATCGTCCCAACTATGAGAAGCGTCGATAGTGGCACATATGTTATAATTAATTTAAAAAAAAATTAAAAAACCCTAAACAACCTAAAATCCCAAAACGAGACGAGTTGAGGCGATTGAGTTGAGGAACGAGACGAGGCGATTTCAGTTGAGGAACGAGACGAGGAAGCCGGAGATTGTGCCCAAAATCTGGAGACGAGGCGAGGAAGGTGAAGACGGTTGTTACTGTGATTGCGATTGCGATTTCACCCAAAAGCTGGAGACAAGAAGCAGAGACGAGGACCTCAGCGGCGATTCGTCGACTCAAATCACCCTAGATCTGCCAGTTCCTGCACAGGTATATATCTCTGAGTTTGCATAATTTCTTCGCGAACATGTTTAGGGATAATAGTACGTTGCTTTGATTTTTGATCTTCACAATGACATTTTTACTTTTTTTAGGGATAATAGGAATCCTCATTTCTGTAAGGATGCTTAATGAACTCAACGTAGTTTAAATCTATCAACTTAGTATGCTGAGATACTTGTGTTTCTGATTTCTTGCTTATTGTAAGTTCATGCTCATTCTATGTTTCTTAATTAGCAATTCATATTTCACTTATAGTATGATTTAAGCTATTTTTATCTAAAATCTCAACTATAGCGAATTCCGTCTGTTGCTTATATGATGTACATCTTCTGATAGAAGAGATAAATTGTCAAGATAGAAGAGATAAACTATTTGGATATTCTGCAACTGAATGTGCTAGATCTCTTAGGTGAATCTTCATTGTAGTGTGTGGATATGATGTTGATCCTGATAAATGATGAAGTTGATTGGAGCTAGGGAGACGTACGTGGTCATCCTTTCTTCCTGCATCGTTGTTGGAATTTCGACCATTAATTTTCTTTGTCCTCTTATTAGGAACTCACTCTCTATCCCTTGTTCATATTGTTCAACCAATCTGTTTGCAGTGGTCATTACCTGCTATACCAGTCGGCCTCTGTTTCTACAGTACCTTTGGTTTCCAGATTTTCTTCTTCCCATGTTACCACAACTGAAGTGTCTTTCAACCAAGTGAAACTGTCATACTTCCATGGATTCTGATGACATTTAGCCGTTTGACAATTACGGAAACTAGGACAAAGCTGACTATATATATCTGAAGATTCTACGTTTACGGTAGTTTATAAGCTCCTGAAAATGCAGAAGGCTTATGCAGTGGCCCACCACGTTTCGATGGTGATCGTCCCAGATTTGGTGATCGAGATGGATACCATGGAGGACCACGTGGACCTCCTGGTGAGTTTGGTGGTGAGAAAGGTGGCACTCCAGCGGATTACCAGCCCTCATTTAGCGTAAGACTCCACTGCTTATCTTTTTTCTGGGTCAATAGATTTTGTCCATAGTATGATAAAAAATTCTGGAATTTGAAGCATCCTAACTTTTACTTCGTTTGCATAGAAAGCTTGATTACGGTTTCAAAGAACAGGATGTTGACCAAACTGTTCTTAAATTTCAAATATATGCAATTGAACAATATAGATAATGCCTATAAGCTCGATCACATTCTATTGTGTTACCTTCCACAGCTGTATGCATTCTACTATGTTATTCGATGATTGTGCATTAGTTAAGTATCTAGAAGGAAACACTTATTAGCTCTGAAAGAAATTCCCTATAAATGCTTTACTGCCCTTAACAATTGCCTTTCCATTTACATTCCTCCGTGGACAAGAACAAAGAAAGTGATGATGAATGATAATCACAGTAAGCTATATAAAGTGTGCAGATCCACACAATGCTTAAGGACAAAAATCGTATTATATCGCAATGATAAAGCAACGGGGCCAATCGACATTCAAACCTTGTTTTTGACATAATTCTAATACTATTTCTCATTCTCTTTAATTTGGTGTCTAAAAATTCCTACTACAATCAAATTTCTTCATTTCTGAAAGTTTTATTTTTTATAGTGTACCTTTGTTACAGTCTTCTGCATATGATGACTAATTTCGGATTCCTCTTCAAGACATCATGGGTGATGTAAACTCTGACTATCTGATGCGCAATACTTTTGAGTTTTTTTTTATAAGGCATGATGATGCATAGTCTGCAAGTTTCGAGTTACTTGTTGGGTTTACATTTAATTCATTGTTTAATCTCAACTAAATTAGCTCATTTTTTATCAGTTTTGCAAGCTTTGTCTCCGCTCGGAATTCGGAAGTGCAAGTATGTCTTTTTGTCCTCCCTCCATTTAACTGTCATTCTTTATGTTTGATCTATTTGTTTAATCTCAACTAAATTAACTGTCATTCTTTATGTTTGGAGAAAGTGAAGTATCTTGTGAACTGAAAAATGGAAGTTATTGTCTTTGGCGCCGCGAATATAGGGAAGATATGAAGGATTCCATGGTGAAAACATTGAAGTCGTGCATACTATCCTAGCATAGCAAAGCTTCCAGCTCATGATAAGCTATCAAAAGAATTGAGACAAAACATACAAGACACTGAGCGTGTGATGAGTGAAGCAACTGTGGATGCCGATCTTCCTTCTCTGTAAGTTGAAGTTTCAACTTTCAACTGTCTGAGTTTCTAAGTTAGTCATTTTAAAGTTATTCATTGATTTTTTTTTCATTTCTATCTAAACTTTTTGCAGGTCGAATCAGCTGCTCACAATGAATTACACAGTCTTCCGTCTTCAAGTTAATCAAGAATTTGTGGATGATTTAATTCTTTAGTTGAGGAAAGATATATAGTAGATACGTATTAATTTGGATATATAGTAGTATATGTTTGAATTGTTTTGTCAATACTTGGGTTTTTGGATATTACATGATCAATGACATTGTTTCGGGAATTTATATATATTCATATATGGTAATATTTTGATTTAGATGATTTGAGTATTCGTGTATCATATAATATATGTATGTATCGTAGGTGTGGGTCCTGATGCAGGGATTAAGCAAAATAATGCTTTTTATACTAGTGAAATTCTCGACGCTTTAATGTGTCGGGATTTGCAACGTTGAAAAACAGGTATCGACAACAAAAAGCGTCGATAATTAGACATTTCTCGACGCTTTTTTGCGTCAAAGAATGACCGTCCGAAGAAAAGTGTACTTTTAAAGCGTCGATATGCGTGTCTCGACGCTTTATAGTGTCGAATTGTACACTTATCTCGACGCTTTTTTACGTCGATATGTAAATATTTTCCGCCAACTTAAGCGTCGATCGGTAACTCGTGACGCTTTAAAGCGTCGAGAATGACGACGCTTTAAAGTGTCGGTCAAAAAGCGTGGAGAAAACAAATCTCCACCCTGAAATTTTCGATGCTTTCCGGAAGCGTCGAGGACACGTTTTGCGACGCTTTAAGGCGTCGGAAAACGTATTAAAAAGCGTCGAAAATGGTCTTTGTTTCTAGTAGTTTCTGTTTAAAAAAAGAGTAAAAAATTTACATTACAACTTACATAAAACTTACATATAAAGATCTTATAAATTCGAGTAGCACCTACATGGATTAGTCAAACAAGAGGTGAAATACTAGTCCAAATTATAACTTACATAAAAAGAACCATTACAACAAAAAAGTTGCAAACCAGAGGGGAATACTAGTCCAAAATGACCCATCTGCATACACATTCATCGTTACATATAAATCTGCCCTATTACATAGCCATAAAGATGGCAACTAACATAAACATAAGAGTAATAACAGCATAATGAAACCACACTACGATTGAGCTTTGTGTCGCAACGTCTCGAAGATCTTTGTTTTCAGAAAGAAGGTCGTCACGCTCAAGTCTGAGCTGAACATTGGAAGTGGCGATTTCGGCTACATGCTCATGTAGCTCTTGGTTCTCATCAATTAGTAGTCTAATTCTAGCAAATTGATCTTCAAGTCTTGATCGCATTTCTTGTAATGCAGAAGTCAGGTCTTGCAGTTGATGTGTGGCAAATGCATTTTGTCCTAATAACCTCGCAGCTTGGTCACGGAGTGCTCGAGCAGCCTCTTGAACCAATCGAACACGACCATCTCCTTGTTCAACCCTGGCATTGATAATGTAGTTGTATCGTTCCACATTTTCATCCTAAAAACATTTGAAAACAAAGGAGAGAATGCAGAAAATCATGAACTATGTAGTGCATTACTTTGATAAAGGGAAACTAGACTACAAGTGTGAAACATTCAATTGAAAAAGGAACAAGGGAAAGTAGTGTTCATTACCCTCCACATAGCCTCCGGTGTTGCACTTGCAGTTGAGGAACTAGTTGTGGTTGGGCTGTAATCTGTAAGGGTTTCCAACACTTCTCTAGGGAGTCCGTAGTATTCACGTTCAACATCTTCAGCACGCAAATGAGCTTCCATATCATGTGCATAGTATTCATCTGACATCTACAAAAGGCTTTGTTAAAAGAATTTTGGTTATTAACTAGTTCCTATACTATCATATAGACAAACAAATTCACATGTTCATCAACAAATTCAGCATTCAAATTCACATGTTGAAGTGTGATTTTGCTAGTTCTGCAGTCCTACCATCAACAACATTAACAACATTCACATTCAGAAACATTAACAACATTAACATTAACAACATTCACATAGTGTTAGTGCTAAATGCAATGTGACAATGTCCACATTACATAACAGAAGACAAATGGAATCATAGCTATCAACTTCCAGTAGATCACTCTTTCATCTACATCAAAATTTTGAGTCTGAAGGAAGGAAAATCTATAATTTCTTGACACCACAACTTTCTGTGTTTTTATCCGCAACCTAACAAAGACTACAAAGGTACTAAGTTCCTCTCGCTAGTATGCTGATTCTAGGCAGAATAGTTAGGTGCATATGAGCTGTTACATTTTGATTTATCCCCAACCTAACAAAATCTATAGTTACTATGTCTTCTCATACTAATGGTTATAGGAGACATTATTATCCTCAAGCATCTGTAAATTGAAAATTGAGGCAAAGATACACATGAATTATATAATACCAAGCTAGTTAACACTAACACTATGACACTATTACTAGTAGATTAGTAACTAATCCAAAAGAAACTCGAATTTTTCACATCCATCAATCTTCAGCCTCCAAAGTTAACCCAGAAAAAAGAGTAGTAGAACTCTAGGACATAATATAAAGATAGTGCATTACACAGGCAAACCGAGAAAACTCTCATCAAGCTATCATCCATGTGTTTGGCATTTCAACAAACACATGGAGTGCACAACTAGAAATGTCTATAAAACACAATACAGAATTGATATTAACCATCCTAATCGACAATCATTACACCAAAGCTTTGCATATAGAGCAGAAATTGAAGACAAAAGACATTCGAAAATTTTAGGGTTCAAGAACTGAAATCAGAAACGAAGAAGTTAGGGCTTTAGGGTTAAGCAAAATCAAAATTGAGGGTTCCACATACCTTGAAATCTGAAACGAAGGTTGGAAGCTCTTCCCTTTCGATTTTGCGCTGCAAAATTATTGAAGAAAATTTTAGGGTTCACAGAAGTAGAGGAGGCGATTTCTTCGTAAAACAGAGCGGAAGAATGCATACCAGAAATTCGTCACACAGTGATAACATGGCCAAGGGTATTTCATGTAAATATCTCAGCTTCATCTTGGTTGAAGTTGAAGCAATTGCTTCATTTGGGGGGCTAGATTATTGAAATGGGCACTGATGGGTTGAAGTTTTCCCATTTCTTCAACCAGCTTCAACCAAAAGCATTTTTCTCCTTCATCTTTGCCGAACAGGGCAAAACAACTTCAACCCACCTCCATCTTCAACTTCAACCCGTTTTTTGCTCAACTTCATTCACGCCGAACGGGGCCTAAAAAAAATCCCCAAACCCAGTTGTGAAGAAAGGGTGTCGCACGTTGATTATAAAATCCATCGGAATTTTATTCGCCGCTGCTCGCCTTTCCTCGTCCTCAAATTAGCCTAGATCCTCTCGACAAATCGATACCCGATCAACTCCAAACCCTATATACTACCCTATCCAAAATCCCCAATTTGATTTGTAAATTAATCTAAACCCTAATTTTTCTGTGTACTCAAATCTATTAAATGTGCAGCAACTGAGTCCATATAGATCAAGAGAATTGATCGTAAACAATGATGGTCTTGAGAGTTGAAGAAGGTCAAGAGAGTTGAAGAAGTCAGCCACCACACCATCATTGACGAAGCTCTGAGGAAGAACAATAAAAATGGAGATGGAAAAGAGTTTTTCATTTTTGTTTTAATCTATATAATAATCAATTTGGTATTAAATATACTAGGACTTTGCGGCCCGCGCTACACGCGGGTTTTACATCGACTCTAACTCCAAACGAAAGCTATACTATATTCCAAACAAAACTGTCAAGAAAAATGGGGATTAAGATGTCTGTTTAGCCTCCAACACTAACATATATAAAATATTGTCATAGTATTCTGATTCCTCTTTTGTTGGAAACAACTTGCTTCACATGTTTGGAATTGTCCACCCAGATTCTCTCTTAAACTGAATTTGGGATTAAAAATAAACTTTATATCGCTACATATATGTTAATAAGTGATTTATCTGCATGCTGTAAATCACGGTTTACTCACATCTCAAGCGGCCTCTGCCCTCCAGCAAACAATTGAATCACTCGTATTTGATGGTCAACGTAGTGATAGACTTCGAAATAAAAATAAAGAGATCAGAAGGCTTTACATTTTAACTTTATTTTAATTTTGAAACTAAATTGTTGAAGGCACATATATGGATTGGGACAACCTCAGGTTCAGCCCGATTTCATGTATACTATGAAATCCTTTAAAGATCTGAATTTTGGTGAGGGCCATCTTCGTCGTTATGGAAACATTGAGCTAAATCCTGCAGCTGGTGTTTTAAAATATGGACATGTCTACGATTTTACTTGATCACTATATATTTTCAATCAATAATGAAAGTTAAGGGAAAATGTAGCTAAAAATCTCCTTTTGAACTTCTTCAATACGGTTCGATTTACAGTAGGCATCCATTAAAGTGTTATAGATAATGACATTTGAAGAGATTCTCTTCTTCTCCATATCTACTTGCAGGATAATGGCTTGTTTTCGATGACCCTCTTCCCAAACGACTTGATCAAAGAACCCAAGACTTCGACGCTCCATTGTACACCTTTCTTGTTCATTCTCTTAAAGAATTCCCAGACTTCCTTTGCAGTTTTCCCTTGCATTCTCATCATAGTCACTTGATCGGGTAGCACGTTACTTCCAAAGAAACAAACCTATCATATACAACTAAACCAATTTCGGAAAGAAGAAAAACCGGTATAATCATACATTCATACTCATCACCTGTTTGTCCATCAATATTCCTTTGCAGTTATAATTGTAAATAGTCAATCCTTAAAATCACCAATATATAAGCATAAACGTGTACACACCCTTTCTTTTCTGGCTGCTATATGTAGAGAGGACAGATTTTCATGGCTAAGGTCCAAAACTGCTCAGCTGGTCAGAGCTCTACACAAAGGACAAAGATGATCCAAATTTAGGAGATCTCATAAGGAAAATGATCATGTGTGGATGAGAGAAAGAAAAACTAAGACAATCATATTTGCTCATGGAAAACTAAGGCGAGATCTTACCAGCATGAAACCGGGAAACTGTAGGGTTTTGAGGAACAAAATAACAAAGATCAGCTCTGCAGAACATGGATGCGCCCTTTTTGGTACTGAATAGGCGCAAAAGAACGAAAAATAATAAGATAAGAACCAATTGTCTTAGGTTCAATGACAGAAACTTTCCAGGTGAAAAAATAAACTCACATATCAAATTGATCAATGACTAATTTCATTAGTAGCATAACAAACACAATTAAGTTGATGTAGGTTGAGGATCAAATAGTTACTTACTCGATTTGTTGAGCTCAAGAACCAGATGGACAAATGTGAACATGTCAGAATCTTGAACTAAAGTCAGTAAAAGAAAATAATTCAATCAGAATAAGATTCACAAATATGTTGATCGATGATAAAAATAAGACTGGATTTTCCTACCTTCAATGCAGATTCAATCTGAAATGGCAAAAAAAGACAATGCAATTATAAGATCTTAGTACTTGAAGAATGATCTTGGAGAGATCAGGATTCAGAGTCAAAGTACGTGATCTAATAATTGGTATATACATTAATTTTACCTTCTTAAAAGAGCAACCCATTCTTAGGTAGTAATGTTCTTCATCTCTTCAAGCCATTCTTCGTGATACTCTAGCTGTAAAAGTTTGGTAAACAAATCATGAAACATTATGGATACTAAACTAAGGAACATAGTTAATGAGGTTTCAGAGGAGAAAACTCACCTTTGAGGGATACACCAGTCGTTCCCAAATTGTTAGGGTTTTGAGCAGCACCAAAGTTTGCAGGTTTGAGCAGTTTATTCATATCAAAACCTTGATTGTTCGAATTACCAGAAGAAGCCATTGAATCAATATAATCACACCCTTTTCCTTGTATCGCGCAGACATCAGTAAGCCTAGTGCAAAGAATCATGGCTATGGGATTCAACATACATAAATTAGAAGTCAGCTACAGAATGACTAATGATCTGCATATTTAAGTATATGATTTGACACTTTAACAGAAGCATCTCCATAACAATTGAAAGTTAAATGTCTACACTATCATATGATCCCAAATAATTTTGGCACTTTAACACTATCAAGCATCTCCATAAGTATATGATCTGAAGAACATACCCAAATAATTTTTTTATCTAAGAGAATGCAATGATCCCACGAATGCAAGCTGAAGAAAAAACAATGACCAATATATAATAACCGAGACCAAAACTTTCTCCATATCACCATCATTTTATATTTTGACACGCTGAAATTACCTTTTTGGATGAATATCATGATCGCGTCATCAGGATGATGAAATATAATATAGTCAATGATTGCGTCATTTTGCACATATTTCAGGTGCTCAACATGGAGCAATTCATCTAAACTACTCTGATTGTATGAATTCAGTCCTAGAAAGGACCAATTAAGAATGTGAGAAAGATACATACACTCAATGATTGCATCATCAATCTAATAAAAAGATATTTTGTACATGGCCCTGCTAATACTGCTAATATCTTTCAGAAGCATTATTCAAAGACGCCAATTTCAGAAACATTTCATGACAACATATTGGAAAGACAACACCTAAAAATGCAAATTATACAGTCTTGTGTTTCAGTAAAATTTCATACATAAAGTTACATATATTAAAAGGTTTGCACATGCTCATGCATCATACACTGCCTTCATCTTTTTAGAAGCAATATTCATGGATGCAAATTTTGGGACAGTTTTATAGCAGCATAACAGAAAGAAAACACTTAAAGGAGCAAACTATATATCTTTCTATCCATGAAAGCATTCAATACAAATAGAAAGATATATGTAGCAAAGCCTAAAAATAGTTTAATAAATAAGACCCTTGAAGAAGAAAAGGAAGAACTTCACAAATATTTCCAGACTGACCTTTCTAACGCATATTCAGTCGTACCAGCATGGTCCCGCTGATTTGTTTTCGATCCCCTTCCTTGACGTGCAACATTCATAACACATCTTCCAACCGATCCCCTTCCTTAACTAACTTCCACCATTTCCTTTCAGGGGCTGAATTCCTGCAGTTTTATATCAATCAGATATTCAAATGTGTTTCATTGTGAGACAGTACACGTATAGAAAACAATATATGTGTGCAAACACTTTGAACGCTTCTTTCAGCTCCTCTTCCGTGTCTGTCTCCTAAATATAATTTTATTGAACGCATGGTGTATATAGTTTGGTATACTAATCAAACCAAGACTTTTCAAAATGAAACAAAAATGGCGATAAGATATGAATATAGTGAGGTACTATACCTGAATCTTTCTGGCTATGCTATTCAACAACTCCTGAAACTCAATGGCGCCGTTTCATCTACATCGAGTTCCTTAATCATCGTTTCCAGCACCTCAGCTGATATAGAACCTGCAAAAACCACACATAAATTAGCCTTATGATCTATTTCCATATATGCATAAACTGAAAAGAATATTGAAGAAATGTGTGTAGTGATTTATATGTACCATTCCATTGTCAAAAAAGCCAAGAGCTTAAGTTTTGGCTCTGACCACATCAAGAGTAGTCACACCAAATAATATCTTTGGAATAATGAGAAAAAGGAAACCAAAATGTTTTCAAAATAATAAATAAATAAAAATAAAACACTACCAAGCGATAAAGGAATACCAAAGATAGTGCCATATTCAAATGATGATAATGGATCCTCAGTTGTACCTATCGCTCCTGATATTTGTGCACGTCTTCTAGTTTTGCTATTTGTTGAGATTAATTGTCATCCAAGCATTATAATTTCAATTTGGAATTCAAGCTTCCTAAAAATAATTGCTTCAAGATCTCCCATCCTTGCTTTGTTGCTTCAAGATTTTCTTAAATTGTTAAAGCTTTGAACCTGAAGTATACACTGAATGTTGAATCTATGTGCACCGACTGTGGCAAATTGTGATGCAACATGCTTGAACAACTTGCCATAAATTATGAGTGCGCATTCCTTTGATTTTGTAAATCTTTTCTAAGCCAAAAAGCACACAATTTAGAATATTTTGGTGAAAGTTTTTATCATTTGTACAATGGTGGAAAGAATTAGTTAAAATATATAAACTAATGTAAAAATTTAACGTATTAAAACTGAAAACTTCTAGATTAATTTAAAAAGAGAACCACATCTACACATATATCAACATAAAGCACAACCTCCCTCGTATAAAACATAAATATATACCAAGTACCAACACACACTGAAATTACAACTCTAGACATCAAGATCAAGGACTGTTGGTAAAAGTCTATTAATAAGACTTGTTGATTTTATATTAAAAGAATGGAATTAATAGGGAGTAATCTTATTTTAATAAATCAGTGGCTGAGATTAAAAGTTGATCTATTTAAGATCAATGGCCGAGATTAGAAGTTAATCTCTGAGATCAATGGTTGAGATTGTCCTTAAAAGATAACTTCCTAACTGCTGTTAACTGCTCCCAACTTCCCTAACTGTAATATGAAATAACTGTATATGACAGTTGAGAAATTCTCTATAAATAGAGAATGTTCCTCCAGAAGAAAAAAAATATGAAGGAAAATCAGATTTGCTGTCTGATTTTTCACAAAAGGGCTTTGTTGTATCCTGGGAAGTGGATTTGTCTGAAACCCTACAACAATCAAATAGGGGACAAATATCACTTTAAAGATAGTGATCTTTTCACGCCTCAAAGCTATTTCTAAACCCTTATTCCCAACAATTTTAAAGTGATATTGTACTATGGAGGCCGGATCACAAGCAGCAGCCCTTACTCTGATGAATCAAGATTTCTTTAAACTTGATCGCTTTGATGGGACTAACTACAATCGATGGAAGGACCAGATGATGTTCCTACTTACTGCATTGAAGATTTCCTATGTGTTGGATGATAATCTGGTGGTTATCCCTAATCCAACAGAAGAAGAAAACCAGGAGATCAAAGATCAGAGAAAGAAGAGAGATGAAGATGAAGTTCTATGCAGAGGCCACATCCTGAATCGCCTCTCTGACAGGTTGTACAATCTGTTTACAGCCATCAAATCTCCCAAAGAAATCTGGACAACGCTGGAGACAAGATACAACAATGAGAAGCAAGGGACAGATAAGTTTCTTATCATGAAATATTTTGAATTTTCTATGACTGCTGAAAAACTGGTTATGGATCAAGTCCATGACCTGCAGAGTATTGTCAATCGACTCAAGGAGTTGAAGATTGACATTTCTGAGCGTTTACAAGTTGGGGCTATCATTTCTAAATTACCCAAAACTTGGAATGACTACAGAAAGAAACTCTTACACAACACAGAAGAGTTATCCTTGGATCAAATCCAGAAACACTTGCGTATTGAGGAAGAAACCAGAAAGCAATACAAAACACAGGTTGATTCACAATCTGATCAGAAAGTGAATATTGTTGGTGAAAATTCTAACAAGAATGCAGGAAAGAATAAGAGAAAGAAGCCCTACGAAGGGAACAACAACACTAACAACAAGAAGTTTAAGAAGGATGACAATGATAACAGGCCCAAGTGTCATTACTGCCACAAACCTGGGCATTTCAAGAGAGATTGCAGATTCTTCAAGAAGAAACAACAAGAGATGGGAAATCAGGCTAACATGGCAGAAAAGCAAACATCTGAAATCATTGTTATGGTTTCTGATCTGCACATAAGCATGGTCACTGAATTAAACATGGCTGCAGCAACCAAGTCTAAAGACTGGTGGTATGATTCAGGTGCTACAGTTCATGTTTACAATGACATCTCTCAATTCAGAAATTATGAAGCATCTGAAAAGGATGATGGCGTTCTCATGGGTAACAACAATGTTGCTAAAGTCTTGGGAAAGGGACGCATTGAAATTCAGTTCACATCAGGAAAGAAAGTCACTTTGACTAATGTGTTGCATGTCCCTGATATAAGGAAGAACTTAGTTTCTGCAAATCTCTTATGTAAAGTCGGAATTAAGGCTGTGTTAGAATCCGACAAGTTGATATTAACTAAGGGTGGTTTGTTCGTAGGAAAGGGATACTCTTGTGATGGAATGTTCAAATTAAGTATCAATAATAATACTAGTGATTCTGCTTATATCGTTGAGTGTTCTTCTGATTTATGGCATATGCGTCTTGCTCATGTTAATTTCATATCTCTTAAATTTATGTCTAAAAATGGATTGATTAAATGTGATGAGCATGTTAGTCATAAGGATTGTGAAATTTGTGTACAAGCTAAGATTTCTATAAAAGACCTTTTCCTGCAGTAGAAAAGACTAATGAAATTTTAGATCTTGTTCATTCTGATATATGTGAATTAAATGGAGTATTAACAAGAGGAGGAAATAGATATTTTATCACCTTTACTGATGACAAGTCTAGATATACTCATGTTTATCTAATGAGAAAAAAGGATGAGGCATTTGAGAAGTTTAAAGTCTATAAGGCTGTTGTAGAAAATCAGAAAGACAAGAATATTAAGATTCTAAGAAGTGATAGGGGTGGAGAATATTTCTCAGCAGAATTCAATGAATTTTGTGAAGTTAATGGGATTATTCATCAACGTACATCCCCTTACACGCCACAACAAAATGGCTTGGCTGAAAGGAAGAATCGAACACTTTGTGACATGGTTAATGCAATGATGTTGAATGCTAAAGTTCCAACAAATCTGTGGGGTGAAGCCTTACTCACATCATGTCATTTACACAATAGGATACCCTCAAGGAGAACTAAAATGTCTCCATATGAAATCTGGAATGGAAGACAACCTAATCTAAGTTATCTGAAAGTTTGGGGTTGTATAGCCTATTACAGAATTCCAGATCCTAAGAGAAGTAAATTGGGTCCTAAAGCATTGAAAAGTATTTTTCTTGGCTATGCAGAAAATTCTAAAGCTTACAGATTCCTGGATGTTGAATCTAACTTAATAATAGAATCCAGAGACGCTGAATTTTTTGAGACAAAATTCAGTGGGGATTCGTCTAGTGACAATGCAGAAGATGTCACTAGAATGGATCCATCAACTCCTTCTAATAAGAGGAAAGCTGATGAACTAAATGAGCCAAGAAAGAGTCAAAGGGTAAGAATTCAGCAACACTTTGGTTCTGATTTTTCATTACCAAATGACTTATTGCTCCTAGTTGAAGGTTCTAGGAATGAGTTGTTGATTGAAATGCCTATAGCCTTTCAAGTGGACCAAGTAGATGGAGATCCTAAGACTTTTACAGAAGCAATGACTTCTAGAGATGCTGCATTCTGGAAAGAAGCGGTGAATGATGAAATGGACTCAATACGATCCAACAATACATGGGTTCTTGTAGATCTGCCTAAGGGATCCAAACCTAAATCTAGTAAGTGGGTATTCAGAAGAAAGTACAATACAAATGGCACTATACAAACCTTTAAGGCCAGATTAGTGGCCAAAGGATTTAGGCAAAGGGGAGGCATAGATTACTTTGATACATATGCACCAGTAGCAAGAATAACATCAATTAGAGTGCTTCTAGCACTTGCTTCAGTATACAAATTGGAGGTGCATCAGATGGATGTTAAAACAGTGTTTCTAAATGGAGATTTAGATGAAGAGCTGTATATGGAACAACCTGAAGGATTTGTAATTCCTGGAAATGAAAAGAAAGTGTGTAAACTAGTGAAATCCCTATATGGATTAAAACAGGCACCCAAACAGTGGCATGAGAAATTTGATTCTGCCATCTTGTCTTATGGTTTTAAACACAATGAGGCTGATAAATGTGTATACACTAAGGTTGCTGAAAATTACAGTGTTATAATTTGTCTTTATGTCGATGACATGTTAATATTAAGCAACAAAATGAATGGAGTGAATGAGACTAAGGATTTCTTGAAATCACAATTCAAGATGAAAGATTTGGGGGAAGTAGACACTATATTGGGTATTAAAATACTCAAAAATAGTGGGGAGATTACTTTATCTCAGTCTCATTATATTCATAAGATGCTGGAAAAATTTAAGCATCTAAAGATTAAAGAAGCTAATACTCCATATGATCCCTCATGTAAGTTAAGTAAAAATAAAGGCAGATCAAATTCTCAAACTGATTATGCAAGTGCGATTGGGAGTTTAATGTATGCAATGCATTGTACAAGACCTGACATTGCATTTGCAGTTTGCAATTTGTCTAGGTACACTAGCAATCCTGGAATTGAACATTGGAAGGGAATTCATCGAGTTCTAGGATATTTGAAAAGGACAGCAGATCTGAAACTGTCCTACAGTGGATTTCCTTCAGTTTTGGAAGGCTTCACTGATGCTAGTTGGATATCTAGTGCTGATGAAAATAAGTCCACTAGTGGATGGATATTTACAATAGCGGGAGGGGCTATTTCTTGGGCTTCAAAGAAGCAAACATGTATAACTCATTCCACAATGGAATATGAGTTTGTAGCCCTTGGTGCAGCAGGAAAAGAAGCGGAATGGCTGAGAATTTTTTTTTTGGATATAGAGTTGTGGCCACAACCAATGCCAGCCATTTCTGTATTTTGTGATAGTGTTGCTACAATGTCTAGAGCTTATAATAAAATTTATAATGGAAAATCTAGACATATAAGCTTGAGACATGCTTATGTTAGACAATTGATTAATGAAGGGGTTATTACCATTATTTATGTCAAATCTTGTGAAAATTTGGCTGATCCTTTTACAAAGGCACTCTCGAGAGAAGTGGTAAGGAAAACCTCAGTTGCAATGGGTTTGAAGCTAAATTAAAGTCACCACAACAAGAACCCAACTTCTTTCTAGAGATTCTGGTTGTGAAGTTTAAAGGGTAATAACAAGTTGATGATAAGTGACTGGAAACTGCACAGTAAGAGCTTAACAGCCAGTGCAGAACAGTAGGTTGAGTGTTGATACTCTTAATAAGATTCTGAAAAGTTTAAGAACTTTAATGGTTTTAGAGGATCTTACCTATATAGATAACATAAGAGTGGAGTTACTCTTAAACAAAACCAGTTGTTTTGTAAGTTATCTATGAATCTGGGTGAACTCAAGGCTTTATAGCTGGTTTTAAAATTAAGTGGAGAGTTTGAAAATGTTATATGTATGCTCTATCCGGTGTTAATAAAAGAAAGATGGTTTAAGGAATTAACCACCATTAAATCTGTTGGCACTTTGGTAGAGTTATACTAACTGGAAGTTTAAGTTGAAAAACACTTTCATTATGTATGACATTATTGACTAAAGTCTGATTTATAGACTTAGTGGGGATTGTTGGTAAAAGTCTATTAATAAGACTTGTTGATTTTATATTAAAAGAATGGAATTAATAGGGAGTAATATGATTTTAATAAATCAGTGGCTGAGATTAAAAGTTGATCTATTTAAGATCAATGGCCGAGATTAGAAGTTAATCTCTGAGATCAATGGTTGAGATTGTCCTTAAAAGATAACTTCCTAACTGTTGTTAACTGCTCCCAAATTCCCTAACTGTAATCTGAAATAACTGTATATGACAGTTGAGAAATTCTCTATAAATAGAGAATGTTCCTCCAGAAGAAAAAAAATATGAAGGAAAATCAGATTTGTTGTCTGATTTTTCACAAAAGGGCTTTGTTGTATCCTGGGAAGTGGATTTGTCTGAAACCCTACAGCAATCAAATAGGGGACAAATATCACTTTAAAGATAGTGATCTTTTCACGCCTCAAAGCTATTTCTAAACCCTTATTCCCAACAAGGACTCCATGTACACCAAACTAATAGAACATTCAAGCATATATATAATGGGTTGGGTAAACATATGTACACTAAAATATGGATACTGAAACTTATTAGACCATACCAACACTTTCGATCTCCAAGGTGCATCGATATTGAATTTGGTTGGGCTTTGATCAAACATCTATCGAACAGCCAACAAACAACAAAGAATTAGGTGGTATATATAGAACTAATGCAAAAAATTTAGTGTACAAAATTGAGAGTGAAGGTTACCTTTGCTGCAAACTTGATTATTATATAAGATAAACAATTTCAATGTGCCATGTTATCAAACACCTATGGAGATGCCGGAAAACGCCAGTGACAACGACGTTGGCGTTAAGAACACGATTAGTGCCTACGCTAGAAAATAGAAGATTATATACCCAGTCATTCTCAGTTTTGAACTAAAATTTCCAAACAAAGGCATAGTAACAACAACCTAGTTGAGGAACCTTAGGTCTGTTATAACATATACAACAAACAAAATTTGTTCGTGAAAAACACACCTTTTAAAACGTCTTCTGAGAGTTTCGAGGAGGATAGGAGGAAGCAAGAGTAAATCAAAAACAGAGATTCAACAATCAAGAAATCTGAAGAGAGCAACAAATAATCCTTAGCGTTTACCTCTGGAATTTTATTGACTTTGTAGATATCTGACGTGATCTCCGATAGTTGCACCCTGGAAACAACGTCTGCAGAAATCCAATTCATTCAACGGAGATAAATCAAATCCAATAATCTTTACTTCGGTTGGGTGTTACCCTCAAGACCTATGATTAGAAATTCATAATCAGAGTAAACCTATACATTGAAATAGGACAAAGATTATGGTCAAAATTAGTAACCTTTACCTCGATCTCTTAGGATCGACTTTGGGATGAACAAACAATTTTGATGGAAATGGTTAAATGTGACTCCATTGAAACGGAAATCATGATCATCGAAATCGGAATTCATCAAAGGAAGCAGGAAATGTAACCTTTAGGGATCGGCGTTGTGACTACCACAATACTTGTGCTGAAATTTCGCGCAAGAGGCGAGCCCATGTCAAACCCCCTGTTGTCGTGTTTTTTTCTCTTTGTCAAAATCCTTCAACCGCAATAAAGGCTGCAAGAGGGTGCGATGGAGATGATGAATTGAGGGAGTGAGACGACGGAGTGGGACGACGGAGTGGGGGATTGTGGGAGAGGGGGGAGGAGAAGCAAACCCTCGCATTGAAATGGAGCTTGAAATTGGGATTAGAAAGTGAAAGGGATTAGAATTAGATGGGTTGGGTTCCACAACCGGATATTGTCGATTCAACAGCCCAATATTGGCCCATTGCACAAAAAAAATCAAAATTAGATTTAATTAGGCTGGTGATTAATGGTTACAAAAAAATCAGAATTAGATTTAATTAGGTTGGTGATTAATGGTGGTTTGTGGACTTTATGACCCCAAACATCCAAGTTTTTAATATACTAGATACGGGAGCCCGTGCTCCGCACGGGACAAATACTGATATTAATTATAGTATTTTGGATAAATGTATGTAATTATATATATAAAATACAATAAATTTAGCTCAAAATATTCTCTCTCAATCTCTCATTCCTATAAGAAAAACGTTACCGATTCATCCCGCATTATATTTAGCTCTCCACCTCATCATCCATTTTTGTTGATTTTTTCATTGACTTCCTCTTCTTGTGAGTGGTAGTGTTTCTCTTCTTCTTGTCAGCGGTGGTGTTTCTTCTCACCGAATGAATCTATTCAATTGAAGTTGTGTTATCATTTTAATAAGTTTTTAGTAGATATGTATCTATATATGCAGCAAAAGTATTTATATGAGGTTCATGTTTTACTAAATCCAATGTTGTTTGGGGTGTTAGATGTTTTACTAAGGCCATGCATGAATCAATCTTAGGTGTTATCAATATATAGATTAAAAATACCAAATTAATTCAAATTAATTTTAAAACGGAGAAGGAGGGGGCGTCAGGATGAAACGAAGGGATTGATGAATGGGATAGAGATGAGAATGAGTTTGGAGATTGTAGTAGAGAATGGAGACGAAGATGATGTGTTTAGCATCGTTGGTGATGAAATTAGCATTTAAAAGAATAGATAATTAGGATAAAGATTTAAAATATTAGCATTTATTAGGTACACATAATAAATGGACGTCCCAACACAGAATTGAGGCTAATCATATTAAAAACATTCTAATATAAGGAGTAGTAAGTAAATATAAACTCTAGCCTCTCCAAATTTATACACATAATCAATCAAGAAAAAAACATAGGTATACATGATTATTTCGCTTGGCGGTAAAAGAGAAGTCACTCTATCCTCTATAAATAGAGAATAAGAATACCTTAATATTCATACATAATTTGTTTCTTTAATATCATCATTATCTTATCATTCTCACATAATATTAAACACATATTTATGTGGTAAACAATTTATGTGACCATGCTCTGGAACAAATCAAATCGCTGAGAGAGATGACAAAGAACAACCGCTTCAGGAATTGTGATTAGTACCATATAATTAGTAGCCGTGTCAATTTTAGTTATTTAAATCAATTATGATTACACCGCTTGAATTAGAATTAGTACATTATTTAAACCAATTATGCATGAAAATTTCACATTACAGTTGACAAAGTCTGCTTAAAAGGATTTATATGTAAAATGCCATATAATTGACCCAGAAACCAGCATAAATAAATGGCCTGGTACCAGGTCCGGTACCACCAACAACCTTACATGCGGAACACTTGCGAGTGCATTAGAATAGTCCAATTGTGTAACTTCAAAAGCACATTTTATATGACATTTTTTTATTTAATATCCTATATTGTGGCCCTCAAAATAAGAACTTTCTCTGAGTTTAGATGTTACATTCTTAATTATATATGTTCTTCTCTCTTCCAACAGAATAAATTTCATTCACCTATATATGATGTATAAGGCTCTAATAAGAGATTGAGATGATGACTTTCATCATAGCAAGAAGGATGAATAAACAGATACTTCAAATATCCAACAAAAATGAACAAAAGGGATAAAATGATGGAATATATTTTTGTTAAATGAACACAAATGAAAAGGACCACTTGCTTTATTTGACCCTCACAAAATACAATTATAGTACACTTATTGTAGGAACTAAAAAAATAAGGGTCAAATCAAGTACTTATGTGTCTAGTTCTAAATGTTTTCCTAACATGAGAAAAAGATAAAGATTTCCAGCTCCGAGGTTACTCGCCCTATTAATTTGATCAAAGAGTTCCCTCCTTCACAAGATTCAAATCCATGTAATCATGAAAAAAAAAGTGGCTGAAGTCCATTGACCCCTTGGTGATTCCCTCTTGGTTCACCGATACTCTTAATAAATCAGATATTTTATAGATTTCATTGCAAGAACTTACGCATGAAAACTGGAAGTTTGTCAGATTCTGAAGAATTTCTCACTTCGAAGCACCACCCTCGACGAATACACATAAACCCAGTGCACAAAGTAGGGCAATTAGTTAAAGTTGAGAGGGAAGCAACCGACCATCATGATTTGAGCAACAAATGAAGTTGAATTCCAAGTAGGAGTGAAGCGTATGCGTATCTGAACAATTGCGCTTCCGGTGAATAGCCCTCGTCTGTCAGAAATCAGGCCTCAACAGTCGTTGGTGCATTTAGAGAAGTCCAACACCAGCATGCCCATTAGATGGACTCAAAATTTATACCAAAAAAAATTAGATGCACAAAAATGCATGTTTGAAACTCCACCATTCTGATTCAAGGCAAAAAAAGGATTGAGTAAAAGCATAAAAAAAACCTATGTAGTACATTTCACAATCAAAAAATAAATAAAAATTATGCAGCACACTTTTGCAATTTACAACAAAACAACAAAAAGAGATATGGAACAAAGCCAATCACACATATTCAACATGATTTTGAGATCATTGAAAAAAATATACAATATTGTATGTGCATATCATTCATATAATAAAAAACAGTCAAAAACTATACACAAGCTTCATATAAAAATGAGATGAAAAGAAAGTGATATTGAGCCTCTCAAGGATGGAAGAAAAATGTTAAGCTTTTTCTGCCAACATTATGACAAATAATCTAAGTATATCTAAGAGACAACATAGTTTTATAGAAAATAAGTAAACATCTATTTGCAAAAGCAAATTAATAGCAGGGAAAGAGGGAAAATGTTCATTTGCTCTGCTTCTTTTCATTTGTCATTTAAAATGAAATTCGATGTTTCAAGTTATTTATCATTTTGATATAAACTAATATTAATTTTATTGGTCAATGGTTATGATTAAAATTAATAAAAAAAAGAATGTTCACAAATTAGTGTATGTAAGAAATTTATGCAAATCAAAACGTTGTCTTATCTATTAAGATATACATGTTAAACATACAAAAATGGATTTGAATAATATACAGAAAATACTTAACCAAATACTGGAGTATAACGAAGATGGGAACAAAATAAATGGCAGGAAAATGACCCTAAATGCATAACAAAATCTGAGAGTCCAACTTCTTCAATTTTAAAGTACTTGACCAAACAATCATCAACCAACAACCAACAACATCAACAGATTAGCCATATTCAACTATTACTTTCCACTCTCCTTCTCTTTTGTTAACCTGCAATGGCTTCCTTTGAGCTTGCCAATATATATTCTACAAAGAAATTTACAGGTCAACCAATCACCAATATTAGTATATTGTTATTGGTGATAGGTTGATCCGTTAGATTGTAGAAAATTTGTTATGCACAACTTTTAAACAATTATAGTCCATCGTTAAAATCTTACATTGTTTCAGATGGATTAGCAAGGAGATCGTTCTTTTAGTATGGAGGGTTTGAAAAAATGTGTTGACTCTGTCACTTGAGCATCATTCTTACATGATGATGATGGTGAATCAAAACAATGATGAAGTAATCACTCTCTATCTCAAGAATATAACTGCAATTTCCAATTTACACAATTGAAATCCAAAGAGCACTATACCAAATGTACCAATTTTATGGGCAGCCAAAAACCAAAGTGTTTCAGCCTCAACTTTTTCCAAAAATTAATCCAAGACCAACCCACACTCCTCCACCTTGAATTATGTTGAGACACCAAAAACAACTTCTATAGAAAACCAAAATGCACATATCTCAATAAGGCAAAAAAAATTAGTTTAGCCTTGGAGAGTTGCTGATTTTCATTATCCGCTTGTTTCCAAACCTAACCAAACATGAAGTGAATATGTGTATTTGACATTATTTCAATACCAAAAAAGTAAAAAAACGAATATGCATACATTTTATTCACAAACTCGTCAGTCGCCCTGTTCTTTCCTACTGAGTACGGGGCTGTGATCACATTATCAGAAACATGATTCTAATTCACATCCTCATGCCCATCCTTATCTTCATGCTCAACAATGGGAGATGCAGAATTTAACTCATCCGCCATCGAACCAAATGAAGGTTGGGAGTTGTTATGGGTATGGATAATATAAGAATGCTAAATAATATACAATTCTAACCATTGCAACAACATTCTGACTGGAATTCTCATCCAAAGCAGAAAATACCACAACGGGACCACCAACCCCGACACATTGTTTACTCGATGAAGCACCGACCCGACCTCGTTTGGACTTCGAAGACCTGATAGCATTAGAAACCATCGTGAGTAAAAAACAGGACAGAATCAACTGGAGAGAAGAATCTCAATCACAAAGTCAGTCCCTGTGGAAAATGGGAGTCGGACACCGAATATATATATAGGATAAGAATTTGATTGAAATAGACCAAATAGGAATGAGATGGCAAATCAATGCTTGTGTTACCAAATTCAATAAAGAAGGGCATTACCTTCGGATGGTTCATTGAAAACTTAAATGGCATATTGCAATTAAGCAAAACTGTTTGGCCTCTTTAGTCTTCACCCAAAGGAATCATAAAGACAGTATTACAGATCGGATTGAACAAATTGGGTAAGGTTGATGGTCAGAGATTCCTCATTCTCCACTTCTTCCATCGGCAACCACAACCAACAGGGACGCTGCCTTGTGCGCCACCACGTTAAGAAATCCTTACAGAAGTGATACGCGATATCGCAAATAGTTTGTGACACGATCAAATTACTGAGCAGATCCTTCAGAGCGAATTAGGGCTTGAGGATCGCTAAGGGAATAATTTTAGTAGTCGTGTACATAGCTTGAATTAGAATTAGGATTAGTTATTAAACTTCATATTATACTTGGCAAACCTGCTTAAGAATGTGAATGTGAAACGCAATCCGAATCCTCCGTGACAGAAGGCCTAAGGTCAGATTGAGCAGTAATAAGATACGAACGTTTGAGAATTGGAAATTAAAGAATGGAATTGAAGACGGGGAATTAAAGATAGATCTTAAATTGCAATTCTCATGCCTGCATTACAATCAAGATTTGCCACTTGCCAGAAATAAGAACGATCATTGTTAGGCATCTTACTTTCTATTGTAGTAGATCACTGCAAGTTAAAAACAACTCCTTGCAATCACTGCTCCCTCCTTGTCTAAAAACAATCCATTTTTCCGATCCTGCTTTTTAAGTCCTAAAGCTGCTAATTGCTAACTCATAACACGCCAAACACCATAGAGCACAATATTAGCCAAAATTTGCAGCAAATTATAACAGATCGACAACATTTACCAAAACAGATACAGTCCTTCGATTGAGATGAAAAAAGAGTGGGATATAAGGTTTCACTGAAGTGAGCTACCAAAAGAGTGGGATATAAGGTACACTGAAGATAAAAAAGGGAAGTGAGAAGATCTTTTCTCCAAAATACTGTAGCCTAAAAAAACAGTTTAGATAGCATTTTGGAAAGAAGAAGAATGAAATGCAAAGCTAAAGGTTACGACTCAATTAAAGAGATTTGAGCTCAATAGGAACTTCGTAATATCTTCAGCATTTCAGTTCACTCCTAGTGTCCAACCACCTCAATTGACTCAAAGCGGTTCTAAATTTTACTCAGTTGACTATCACCAAAATTCCCAGCTCACTAAACTAACTCAATCAAACAAACTTCAAAGTAGACAATATGACACCATCGGAATGCATCAAAATCTCTTGACATCAGATTCAGACTAATAATGAACTTAATAACAATTTTATCCAACAATAGCAACAACATAAGATAGAAGTTGACGATCAAGGACAGAGAAGAAGAAATAGAAGCTCGGGACTGTGGGAAAGGAGAGGAAATGACTATCATTTCTTAATTGAGCATATCAATGATTGTTCATCAAATCTTCAAACACTAACTGTGTGCTTCCCACACTATTCTCCATTTTTCATGCCCAAATGATATGTAATGACACAACAAAACTTCTCAAATTCAGAATTAATAAGAAATAAACAAGTTGCCAAATAATTCTCAAAGGCTCAAGCAGAACAGGGAAGTACCATTGAAGCTTTGAGTGGAAGCTCACATTAGATCCAATTGAGGCAACATTATTGAAAAACAAAAAAAGCTTTTCCATCAAATCGAAGCTAATTAGGGGATATCCTAAGGCTTAGGCTCAGGAACAGCTACGATCATACCTTGAAGATCGTGACCAATAACAACCTGGAAAGCCAACCTCGAGTCCTTATTGAGAGTTCAAACACAAGCAAGTGGAATAAGATTTCAAAGAACATATTCAGAATGCTCAATAGTACAATTTTGAGGTGCAAATTAGATAGATAACCTTAACGAGGTTTTTACAGCTACATGATAGTATCTATAATTAGATATATGTAACCTATATCTAACCACATAAATGTTTCAGAAATCAAGAACAAAGCAATAAAAGATGTCCACCAGTCCAAAAAATACCTAATAATGGGAAATTCACAAATGCACTTGCATGAGTCACACCAGAAATGACCACCAGAGCGGGAAAGACCCTTCTTGCAACTCCCTTTACGACAGGAAAAATAGTGCCAACGGTTCGTCTCTCGGATATCAACAGTCCGAACAGTAAAAGTAGTGTTAACTAAACATTTTAACTAT
This sequence comes from Oxyria digyna, assembly GCA_029168935.1. Taxonomy (NCBI): domain Eukaryota; kingdom Viridiplantae; phylum Streptophyta; class Magnoliopsida; order Caryophyllales; family Polygonaceae; genus Oxyria; species Oxyria digyna. The sequence goes on along the minus strand of JAPVLV010000010.1, from coordinate 6,698,704 downwards.
GCTGAAGGGATTTCATTTGCAAATACTTACCCCTCTTTACCCACATGCTCTTTTGAAACTTGGCTGGAAAAAAATTGTTGGTGTGTCGCATTCATGAAACTGCATATAGAGACGTGGAAATATAATATTAACAAATAGGAATTATCAAACATTGGTGTGTTCTCAAACTTCGACTCCATTACAATAGCATATGACTGCATTTATGCCTCTAACAAAAAGTGTCAAATTAATGCTTTTTTTTGTCTATGATTGAAAAACCATATATAGACGATAAACAATATCGTTTTCACGGGTTTTCTAGCAGACTCTCTGACGTACTGCATAAGATATATCAAATTACATACTGGTAAGACGATGACTTTCCTTTAGTTAAATGGTAGTGCCGAAACCGAGTTTGCTGATTAGAAAAGGGAGCTCTAAGAACTTCAGTCATTTGCCTTTGCCTTTCCTGCACATCAGCCTGTAAACCCAGGAACTTCGTAAACAGAAGCATTCCCACGCCGCAAGTTACAACAATGAACAATAAAACCGATATCTGGCGTCGAAGTCCAACATCATCCTGCATTACTCAATATTGTTTTTATCAAAGACTACAGTAAATTATCAAGTATCAACAGTGAAAACACAAAGTAGAGCAAACCTTCTGGGCAACTGAAGTGGCAACCATATTGGAAGTAGTAATGCAAAGAAACATGAAGCCATAACTCATATAATCACAAAACACAGTTCCAGGGCCTACCAAAGAGAGCATAGAGTGAGCAGAAAGGAAGCACAGAAATCAAGGGAGAAGCAGATGAGTACCCAATGCAGTAAGCTGAATAGAGCTGGTTTGACCAATAACAGCAGTATCTATGAGACTCATCAATGGCCCGCAAAACCAGAGACCAGTTGTATCTATGTGATGCGGCTATTGACCTCTATTATAAACTTAAAAACCTAGCTAAAGCACCCGGATTAAATTGAATCCCCTCCTGATCAGAGGGCAATGCAACACCATAATTTAACACCTTGGCAGGGGCAAACAACACCTCCAAGTTTCTCAAGGCAAACATTTCTCTTGCTGCTTCACTCAGATTATCAACCATATTAGGAGTAAAAACTTTGAAATCTGTAAAAAGAGAATTCAAAGTCATTTTATTAAAGTGATTCTATGTAGGCAAGCAACACATGGAAGTCACAATAGAATATTGAACAATAAGGATTTCTTATCAATTATCCAAGGAAAAACACAATATGAAGTATCAGAGGATGTTTATATGCTCTAGAATATAGATAATCCACATGAAAAGAAATATTGCCTTTCTTTTGAAGAACATATTTATAGAATAAAAGTTCACAAATAAACTAATAGGAAGATATGCATTGCAAACTCTAAATCAATTTCAATCACCAACTACAAATGAAAATTCCACATGTAAGACTGAAAATTAGACTTTGGCTCTCATCTAATCAAGTTATAACTCTTGTTCCAACCCATTTAAAGAATAGATCTCTTTTTAATTTTGGGTTTGTTTGGTATTGGAGAGGTTATGGGTTATAAACTGCTTTTCTAAAAAAACAGGTTTTAAAATTTAAATTTTGTGAGACATTAAAAGATGTGCAAGGTGAGAAAAAAACAGTTTTCAGTTTATAAACTGTTTATAAACCAATGCCAAACACACCCTTTGAAAGACCAAAGATGAAGTGAGCTAATAGTTACCATTCAGCACATTGATGGCTTCTATAGCACCTGAAACACCCACAACTACAGCTTACTTTCCAGAGTAATAGCATCACGACCTTCCCCGAGGAGTATGATAAGGAAAAGGTTAACATTTCTCAGTCACAACGAACTTGAGTACAAAACCTTCAATAAAAATTCAAAATGTACTTGACTATGGAAATAGATAGAAACATACACTGAGAGATTCCAACTTTCTCGACCAAACAGGTTTAGAATCTTCATCCGGGCTCAGCGCCTGATCTTGTCTATTGATGGTCTCAAATCCCATCAAACTAAAAGCGAAATTTCAAGGAAATAAATATGCTGTGATGAATGAACAAAAAAAAAACAGGGAACAAAAGCTTACCAATTTCGACTCGGACATCTGATTTCAACAAACTTGATCCTGTCAAAGGCTCCGAATGTTATAGAACTGAAAATTTTGAATCCAGGGGTTTCATTGAGTTGGTTGATTTAGATTTTGAATTAATGGGGGAAATTTGGAAGAAGAGACTTACGTATTGGAGATGTGATGCTTTTTGTTGTTGAAGTAAGACGGAGCTGAAGATGTCCTGCCTAAAGTAGAATTGAAGGGTAGTGGGAGGAGACCTTTGAACCCATCATCCAGCCATTTTACCTCTGCTATGTAATCTGGAATGAAAAATGATAACGGGAATCAATGTCATTCGCTTCCAACACACAGAGTAGATCCTGCAAAGTTGAATGATGGAGCCACGGTTAGTGAATCTTTATATGATAACCATAAATTCATAGACATCTTTAAGAACATAGTGTCGCCTTCTTAATATCTGAAAGCGTACATACCAGCACTACAGATTCCAAGTTGCAGAAAACCTAATTCAGTAATCCTCATATACAATTCAAAATACGAAAATTCCATTATTACTGCTCGGGAAAACTACTTGTCAACTGTATCAATGACAAATTGGACGGAAAAACAATTACAGCTGCAAATCAAAACCAACAGCAGCGCATTTATATTATTTGATTGATTCAATGTCTAAGACTCTCAAAACACTGATGTTTTCCAGAATATTATCACTCAGCCTCCCAACTTCTTCTTGTGTTCAAAGCTTGTGGAGCACAACTTCAAGCAAAGTAATGATTTACACATCTAATTCCAACATAGCAAAGAAAAAAACTTTTGACTAAATCAACGTTGTGGTTACATTTGCATTGATTCCTCAAATATACGGGATTAACCCACAATAATCCGACTAAAGCTATATCAAATTAGGCTAACCTATTATGGACTCATTTTGCAATGTTGAACTCTTTGGAGACGTTGCAGCCGCCGATCTCCTCTCGACGACTCTTCGTGTAGAACGAATCGAGCTCCACATCACTGTCAATCTCGACCTGTACAACACCGCCCGATGTGTCGAAGGAGAAGGCAAAGGCAAATCGAGAGGTTGCGAAGGGTACTATGGCGGTAATCAAATTTTGTAAAAAGCAGAGAACAATCTCCAGTCTTCCTCACCGAACAGCTCAACAATCTCCAATCGTCCTCACCGAAGAGCTCAAATAAACTAAAGCATATGAAAACAACAAAAATTTGAGCAGAAACTAACTAAAATCGATCACGATTCAAGATAGCACATAGGATTCAATGATATTAGGGAAGAGAAGAAACGGGAATTACCAGTAAAACGGAGACGAAGAATTTTGAAGCATTGGGCTTTTCCGTGCTTTATCTCTTGCAAATATCTCCGTTGAGTCTGAAAGAGGTATATGGAGCTAAGCCGCTGAGGATCTCCTGTTACATAGTTTCTCTACAGTTTTTGCAGCAAAATGTGCATATTTCACTCTTTTACAAATTGCATTAGATATGCATATTTCTACCAAACTCCATTAAAATGTAATGAAAGCAATGGCCGACCTAGGAGTCAAAGAAATTGAAACGGCCAGGAATAATAAATGGGGTAAATTAAAGCCATAAATGACATTAAAAGCCATATGAAACCGCTAACATTAAGACAATGATGAAAAACATAAAGTATGACGTACAATTTCAAACGGCTGAAAAATACTAAAAAGATTGGAAACACAACATAAATGCAGTCTAGGTACACCATAAGAGGATCTCTGCAAAAAAATCCACCATTACAGAACATTTCGTAGGAACATAATCTTCATTTTCGTGATCACAAAGCAAAGCAAAACAACACAGAACATTTAACTGGAAAACAAAGCAAGACCAACAACATAATTAGGCAAAGAATTAGGAAATTACACGCATAAAATTGCTATCAATGCCCCACTCGTTGTTATTACAATCTGGTCAACAAAATCAAAATGTTAGTAAATATCAAACTGGTACAACAACAAAAAGATTCTGGATAAAAAAGAAAGAGGCAGTCCTAATGTCTATGTTCACAGCTTGACTCTTTCACCTCCTATTTCTCATTTTTTTCCCTACGAATTCAACAGCAAAAAAAAAAAACAGAACAAAATCCCTCAATCAGGGATCGATCTAGGTCAAGGTTTAGGGCATAATTTCTCCCTAAGCTTTTTATCTAAACTGAAAGATCGAGAAGAAGATCGACATAACAGTATCAAATATACGTTGATACAGCAGAAAGGTGAAAAATTAAGAGAAAGAAGACTGAGAGGGAGACAGAGACGGAGGCGGTAAATTCATCGACAGAGCAAAAACTTAACCTTGCAAAATTGTAACAATGAGCAGCGATATCCAACGGAAAAGCCTGAAAGAGAACGAAGAGCATCGTATGGAAATTGATTAGAAAACCCTAACCTTCCGACTCCATTTCTCCTTGATCATTTTCTCCACTCTAATTTCAATCATTGTCTTCGTCCTCGGCCAAGCAAGTGGAGGCGGCGTTCTGTAATATTGCGGGGCGTGTTTAAGTGCAGGAATTGTACCTCTTGCTCGGGTAGAAGCTTCCACTGGATAATCTGGACGATCTTGCTTGGACCTTGAAGAAATAAGCATAGGAGGGAGAAGAGGCGGGGAGGGAGAGGATCAGAGGCGGGCAGAAAATCAGCGTATGTGGGAGAACAAAGAAATTGGAAAATGGACAGCTGAAAAGGCATGAATATGAAACAACAGATTTTAATTGCGTAAGATGAACCAACAAGCCAGTGAACTGAATATTTCTCGGCCCAAAAACAGGCCCAACAAAAAAATTAATACCAATTTCATTCAATTTTGACAATGGACAACCAATTTTTATATAGATAAGATTAGTATTTATTAAAGAGGGGTATAATGGTAATTTCATTATTTTGATAGACTTTTTGACGGAATACGGGAAGGGTGGTTGTTTTGGTGACGGAGTGTAATATACGGGTGATTTTCGGTAAATAGTGGTTATGAGATGGTTTCTGACAAATGACCCTATTGGACGGGTGGTTTCCGGTAATTCCGGTCAAACCCGATCAATGATCAATTATTTGGGTCAAAATCCTAGAAGAGTGTAATCCTAGCTATTGAATTCCATAGTTAGGAGTACTTCTCATTTCTCATTTTAAGATTAACTTCTCATTTGATCTTTTTCCAGATAATAATTATACCTTTCAAATTCCGTTACTAATCAATATGTTAAAATTTATATGTTTAATTAATTAAAAACATCTATTTTTATTAAAAATTACTGCATAAATACATATGTGAAAATAATACGAAATATTAAATACGATAAAAGTAAACGTGTTAGGCGCGTGCGAAGTGTTGAGAAAGAAGTAGAAACATGTACGTAAAGCGGGTTTGGAGAACACCGAAACCGGAATAATAGAAACATGTGGAAGGGAGCGGACCAGAAACCCCGCAATAAAGCATCTCTCCTCCGGTGCGGTGCGTTGGAAATTGGAATGGTGCAAACCCCAGGCCCCAGCAGAAACTTATTCTGGGCGCCAATGGCCGCTCTCCCAACTCACTGCATTCACGCGCACCGAAGCCCCATAGCAGCAGCCCTTTCACTCCACCATATTCAATTCTCAACCTCCATTTCTTACAACGCATTGCGATCCATCTCAATCTCCCCCACCCGCCATGGCTTTGGAAATTGCACCAGCCACTCAAAGCCTCGCGGTCCTGTCGTTGCTAGGGCTTCCAAGCCGGATTACTACTCCACTCTCAAAGTTGGGAGGAATGCCACCTTGCTTGAGATCAAGAGCTCTTACAGAAAACTCGCTCGGAAGGTTAATGCTCCTTTCTACCTGCCTTTCCTTTTGATTTCAACATTATTTCTCTGCTCTACAACTCGATTGTTTGCTAAATGGAAATCGGAGGATCAGTTAGATAAGGTTTTTGGTTTTGGGTAGCATGTCCAAATTTCTCAATAGAAAAATTTAATATACAGCGGAAGGTGAAATTCAGTAGAGAATCTAGGTCACTTATTTGATATTTGATGTGTGAATAAAGTTGAAGACAGTTATTGATGATTCATAATACTCGCATATTGAGCAGTATCATCCAGACATGAATAAAAGCCCTGGAGCAGAGGAAAAGTTTAAAGAAGTTAGTGCTGCATATGAGGTAACATGTTCTTCAGGAATCACTATCTGTATTTTTGATATGATTTTCTCCAGGGATGGTGGGGGTTTGACTTTAGGAAGTAATTTTACCATTCTTTTTAGAATTGTACCACTCTCCCACCCGCCATAGTTTTCTTTTGTAAAATCCTTTTCTTGGATAGAAATTTTGATACCCTTAAATGTGGGAGACAATGCAGTCTATGGGATAACAAATGGCTATTAATGAGGAAATTGTATTCCATAGAAGATGAATGCAAATAATCTTACTAGTGAGAGAGAATAGTAAGAGACTAATGTTGCAACTTGCAATTAGTTTGAGAGAACTTGATGAGTGTATCATAAGCATGAGACAGGTAGATCCTTGCTTGAAAACATTACTAATCTACTTATTTGCAAAGTTGCAAGTGTAGGTCTTGTCAGATGATGAGAAGAGATCTTTATATGACCGCTATGGTGAAGCTGGTTTGGAAGGGGAGTATACCGAATCCAGATTTGATCCGCGAGAGGTAATTTTATATTTCTGTTTTATGTTTTGGTCCTTTAAAGGAGAATGTCATGTAACGTTATTTGAATCTAGTACTTCTCTATATTGCAACATAATATTATTCTCATTGCTTATGATCTTTGTGAGTTCTAAACCCAACACCAGAAGTTATGTTGTAAATTTTTAAAATCACTTCCCTTTTGTTCGCATAATATAGGTGGACCCATTTCAAGTATTTGATACTATGTTTGGAGACTCAAATGGATTCTTTGGAACTAGGGATGAAGGCGGGTTCAATTTCAACTTCAGAAGCAAAAGAAGTGAGGATGCTGATATTCGGTATCGTTAATTCCTTCATAGTATTCTTTTTGAATTTTGAGTTGACTAGGATCATAAGGACCGATTTCCTTTATTTTCCGGTTGGCTTAGCTATACTGGAATTAATTGAAACACTTTACTCATGTTTGATATGGGTGCCACAAGGTACATGGAAATTCTTATCAGTATGTCTTTGTGAAGATACATTTGTGAATTATTAGGATACATGTTCCAACGAAGTGTGCATCCTGAATAAGTGCCTGAAAGCTAAATAAGGTCTTAGTCTATTTACTCTATAGGAGGTTTTGCTGAGAGAAGAGTTGCTGTTTTTTAGAGCTATATCATGTGTGAAAATGAATTACTGTTTTAAGAATGAATTTATCCTTCCACCAATTTGGTTTCAACAAATTGCTAAATAGCTTCTCTAAGGATTCGCAGTGGCGTAGTAATTATGTATGGTTGCTCTTATTACGAGTCACTTATGTTTTTAGCTTGTTCGTAGTCTTCTATAGAACTCAGTAGCTTGTTGTGGTTGGCTCCTGTTGTATTTTAGGTATGATCTGTTTTTGAACTTAGAAGAAGCTGTTTTTGGAGGTGAGCGCGATATTGAAATTTCCTTTTGGGAAGTATGCGGTTGTGGTGGATCTGGTGCTAGATCTAGCAGCTGCATTAAATTATGTAAAGATTGCGGCGGTAGAGGAGCAGTTAGACAAAGTCAGAGAACACCATTTGGTGTAATATCACAGGTATGTGTTCAGAATTGAGCATGTTGCAATATTTGTGACTTTTCAAGTCCTTCCCCTTTATTAGTTAGTACAGAATTGTTCTTTGTTGTGCTTTCTCTGTTAGATAAGGCAATCCCTTGGCTATCTCAATTCTTGCTGTCCTGATTGGTTCTTGTTTTCACTTGTCTTTGAGCTGTTTATAGTCATGGTGTCTCATAGCTTCACTGTTTTGGCAGAATGACCATTGTTCAAATGTTCTTGTGTTTCATCCTATTGTTTGAAGTGTATTTATCAAAATATTTGCACATAAAATTTCTTGAAGTGTCCATGCACCAGCATGATAAAAACTGAGAAGTATCAGTATATATATTATATACAACTTGCTAGTGGTCTGATGGCTATTGGTCTATGATTAATAATGCTTAAATTTAGTGCTGTTCGTTTAGTGTTAGTTTTATTTTCCAACTGGACCAAAACCAACCAAGATAGTGTTATGATGCATGAACAGGCTTGAATAAGCTGTATGACACCTGCCCAGTGCCCAGGAGGATGCATCTGGAAGAATTTTGCACGTGAAATATAAATCTAAATTTCTACATTTGTTAAACAAAAGAAAATAATCTGTTTTTATATATGTTGCAGACAATCTTAATAAAAGAAACCAAAGTATGTAGAACATTCTATGTTTTTTCCTTCACATTTCTTAAATTTGACAAAGATGTTGGAGAGGAGGGAGAAATATTTTATAATGTGATATAGGTGTGATGACTTCTTCTATACTGTTCTGTATGTCTCATTTCCAAGTTTTTTGTGATAATGATTTAAAAAAAACACATATGTACCATTTGCATGTGTGATATGCGGTTGTGATTCTTCTCAAGTCTTATTTGCATAATGAGTTGAATCACGGTAGAACCTGTCTATTTTGTAGATCTCTACCTGCCTGAAATGTGGTGGAGATGGCAAGTTGATTACTGATTTTTGTCAAAGATGTCACGGTCAAGGCAGAGTAAAATCCAAGAAAAGTATGAGAATTGTTGTACCACCTGGTATTGACAATGGAACAATGCGCCTACAGGGAGAGGGGAACTTTGACAAACAAAGGTTGCATTTTGCAAGCATTTGAAATCTACATTGTTATGTTAACCGAAAAAACAATTGTGTTTAGAAAAGTATATCGCTGCTATGTGGAACTCTCTATTTTTTTTTCTCACTGCAATACATCATAATCAATTGCCCACTTCACAAAAGGTGAACGGAATCATTAAAAACATCATCCTACCCACTTGGAAACAGAGTTCACCCGACTTTAAGGTTTCCCCATAAGATTTTTTGTTCACACCTTCAGAGATATCTTAATTGCAAATGTATACAATGCCATCAATAGCTCCATTCTTCCATAGCATGCTATCAAGATCTAGAACTTAGAGCTTTTAGCTTTAGGAGGGCTAGGAGGCATGCCCTATGTGTATCAATCGGAATATTGGGAGACCCAAATTGGATTAGCGATGCTCACATTTATATAACATGTGTAGTTTTCTGAAGTTATGTTCTTCTTGGACACTTAAAAAGAAAACGAAAGGCATTTCTTTTGCTGTCAGATATTGAGGCAGAATTTTCTCTCACTACACTTGTAAGCTTGGTTTAGTGGTCTTCTGTCTTACCTTTAGAGTGAATTCCATTCTCCCTTCATATACTTGAGCACCAATGGAATGGCCTTGATAAAATTCAGTAAACAAACAAATTGATCTAGGTACCAGATATTGGTGTGGACATACCTCACGTTTATAAATTTTGCTCTAAATGTCGGCTTGTTTATTGCTCTATATGTTCTTCTTGCGAAGCTGAACTCTGAAGGATTAATTAGGATATTCTTTTACTCTTGTATGGTCCAGGGGCATGAGAGGTGACCTCCTTCTAGTTGTTCGTATTGTTGGAAAAGATGGTATTCGGAGGGAAGGTTGTAATCTTTACTCCAAAATCAGTATTGATTATACCGAGGCAATACTTGGAACTGTCATCAAGGTTGGTTTTACTACTAATGTCATTTAGCAAGTTTCAACTCTGTATGGAGTTATATTCTTCTCACTTCAGTTTTTACCTGCGAAATTTTCTAGTGTGGTATCATTGAAATGCCAGATACCGGTAAGATATTCTGGAGGTTCCAGTTGTCTTTGATAGCTACCTAATTTTGGGAGCTTGAAAGTTCACTGATAGTTTTCAGTCGGTAGTCTTCACTCTTTACATTGACGTTCCCATATATTTTGAGGAATCACTTCACAATCTTGAACTGTAAGTAGAACATAACTATCCTAAAATGTGTTAAACTACTGTGTTCATATGGTCAAAATATGATGTATTTGCTAGAGAGAGAGAGAGAGTTATCATCTAAAACCAAAACTCACTTGTTTTCCTTATCCCTAGACCCTAATACAGTATTTTGTAGGTTTACGACTACATTTAAAAATTTGGCAAAACATCTATAGTTGGATGATGTATTATATGATTGTGTCTCACCATCTTTTTGCATGTTACTCTATTATCTTTTTTGAAAGTATGAACTGAAAAAAATAAGCTTATTGTTGTTGTAAACCATTTTCAGGTGGAAACAGTGGAGGGACGGAAAGATTTGCGAATTCCACCTGGAACTCAGCCTGATGATAGTTTAAAGCTGTCACATATGGGAGTGACTGACAGCAACCGACCCTCAAGAAGGGGTGACCATATCTTTAATGTGAAGGTGCAAATTCCAAAAAACTTCAGGTTTGGCTCCTTGGTAGATTCATAGTCAGAAGTTTTACTTGTCTACTTTAAAGGAAGGGCCGAAGGAGCAAGAAGGGAACAAAGTGGTTGATTTTACTCTAAAACTATCTAGCTTGTGTATGTGTACTGATGACCTGACAAAGAACGAGAGATTAAGAGTGAATATTGCAATAAATTAATAGTCTACAAAATAAAAAGAGAAAATGGTACTTAATTAATAATCAATATCAATTACAGATTTGTTAAAAATTTGCATTCTGTTTTATGAAATCGTATCTTATTTCTGTGTTTATTTTTTTAAACACATCACTGATTTTTAGCTAAAATCTAAATCGAAGAAAGGGGCAGTTCTAGTGAAACAATGAATGTTAGACACTTGAACAATAAGTCATGGTTCTTATTCTTCTTCTATAAAATACATCCCACTTTCAGAATTTAATGCTACCAAAGATTGGTTCTTTCAGTTTATTTCTTCTTAATTTCTCATTTTGATTTGCTATGTAATACATACAGTGATAGAGAACGTTCTCTTGTAGAAGAGTTGGCTTCACTGAGGAAATCTTTCAAAGGCCATTCGGGTTCTACTGATGGTAAACCACTATAGTCAATTCTCCGAGTTTGTTATCGTTACCAATGAGAGCCTCTGCAACATTGTTTTCCCTTATATTCTTCACTGAATCAAATTCTTGATAAATAATACAGAGAAAAAGCACCCGTTGAGTCAGGGGATTTGGCATGCTTCTTCACTCTTGAATTCCATGAAGAATTTCCTCTGGTAAGTCTATGTTTTAAAACTTGAGTGTTTTACCTTCTTATATATGTACTGTTGTTACGTTGCGATCAAGGGTGTTCGTCGATAATAATAACCAATATTCTGTATATGATACATTTTTTAGTAGAAAGTGCAGTTGCGTGAAGTGAACAGGAATTGAGCACTTGGTATAATTTGTTCTCCGATCTAGTATTCCTGGTACACATTAGTTCATAAAATAGTAGATAGAAAGAAATTCCGTGACTTGTAGGTCATCTAACCCCATTATTTGCTTACTTTTCCACTCCTTTGGAAACTAGTGCTAATATACAAGGGCAAATGTGTATAGTAAATGTCAGAATAGCTAAAAAGAAAGTATTAATGCACAAAAATATAAAGGCTAGAAAGATGACCCAAGGGAGTGCCTAGCTATAAATTTTGGTCAATTTGATCTCTACCAATGAATGCCCTTCACCTTGAGATCTTCTAAATTAATGTTTTCTTGAAAAACCAGGAAGGAGAAGTCCCAAGAACGGTTTGCATCGATCAGTACATGCATGCAACCGACACTTCCTTTGCGCTCTAGTACTCTTTCGTCTTCTTCCTGGTATGCTTTACTGATTCTCACATTTATCTGCACTTTAGCAAAATTTGAATTCTTGAAACGTTTAGTAGTTAAGAGGATTCAGTTGCCTAGGTCTAATCCACAGAGGACAAACAAAGAGAGTGATGAGTTCTATTGATGTTCTTTAGTTAAATCTTGCGCACTTTTGCATCTTTCATTCTCTTGGAAAGAGGATTTTGTAGCATGAATAGTTGTAGTACAATAACAATTTAAAGGTATTTTGACTATTTTCCATTTTTTGAAATTAATTAGTTTGTTTCTCCCTGATAATGAGAGTCGCTGATAAAAAAGGTCTCTGCACCTGTATACCTACTGAAATATGTCACTAACAAAAGTATATAATAAGACCCCAATTTTAACTGTCTACAGATATAGTTCTACAACGAATGTATCTTTCTTAATTTATTTAATTTTGGATCTAGCTTCCTTCTTCCTTTACAAATGCTCTGTAAAATTCTTTCGGTACAAATCCTAGATGACGTACTCCTTCCGTCCCATTAATATCTTCCTGTTTCTTTTGGGCACGTATGCCGATACACGTTTTGTATCGTTAATATCTCTAATTATAAATTAATGAAAATTATAAAATTATAATATTATTAAAGTACTCGATAAGACGAATCAAACAAGACCACACATGACTATGTTTTTATTTATATAGTGGTCGAAATTACGAAGATTCCCTTAAATAGTGAATAGTGTCAGGAAAGAGAAACAGGAAGATAAAATCGGGACGGAGGGAGTACAAATTACAGCTGAATTTTACTATGTCGTCTCCGTTGAATGTTTCTTTCTTCATCACTTTGTCCTTTGGGGATTTTGCCATAGAAGCCATGCTTTGTAGTTAATTCTAAATACATTTTGTTGCATTATAGTCCGGATCAAACAGACCCTTATTCTAACTGAAGTATAGTCCGGAAAATCAGTGTGTGTTTTTATAGCTTATTAAAATCATAATTATTAAATGTTAGATAGAACATCTGTTATCATTCACTGTAAAGGATCCATACTCATGGGCGAGGCTTTAGGCATTGCATTGGAGCAGTCCATCTAAATGGAAAAGGCGGCTTCTCAGGCGACGACAAAGCCGAATACTTGTCCCAATCAGCAAGAATAAGCTTGAGATCATGAATCTTTGTGCTTAAGCCCTTGCAACAATTAGCATGCATACTACAAACCTGATTGAAATCCTGGCTTGGTGTACAAAAGCCGCCAAATAAATTGGTATCAAGGAACTTGACTTTGATGCCTGTGATCTCCATCACAGGGCCTAAGCTCAAGTAGTAGAACACTTCTTGTTCATGCTTCCCTCTGTAGAGGTGACGTGCGGAGTACCAAATATCGAAGTAGAGGATGGTGCGCCTGTTGGATTTAACGTGCATGATTCCTGTGTTCGGGAAGTTGCTGGAGATGTTTGTTGGCTGGCCGCTATATTTGTCGCATGATACTTGGAAATCTGCATGGTTGTCTTGGAGGTGGATGAATGGATCCCTAAACCACATTATATCACTGTCCTGTTAAATCAGATCTCCACAAAAGAAGAATTAGTAAAGAGTTATATGAAGGTATGGATTGGAAGTATATAAGATGGGTAGTTTGATTTAACGTCCAATTGACCTCTATATCAATATTGGCCACATTTTGTGAGTTGCAATTTCAGTTGATCAGTAGGCTAATAGTAATGGTAAGGATCATGTCAGAATACAACTAGTTTCCCAATACTAGTAAAGCCTTTATACCAAACATCCCTATTTCTTTGGTTAGTGTAGTTTTATTTGATTTGGTATGACATCTAGCTTCTCTTCTAGTATAGCACCAATGTTCTAATACTCTAGCAAGCTTGTGGGTATAGCATTCAGACGGGGAGGGGAATATATGGATTAAAAAGTGAATTCATTATCCTTGTGATTATTTAACTATATATTTCAAAATCCGTTGATTTTATATAAAACTATGTTAGGATGGAGTTTATAGTTTATTATAAGCCTTTTTCTATAAAACCTAATCCAATACGGAGTACTATGTATTCTATCTTGATCATCTCTTAAAATGTTAGCATTGAAACTTTTTATCTCTTAAACGGTCCTAGACAAAGGATGACCGTCTGGAGTTTAAATGGGATCCAACCGACAGTAGACGGAGACTTTTAAAACACTTTAGGCTACCCAACATGACTCTAAGAATAATGCATTAACTTATACCCCTCCGTCCCTTATTGACCTTCCTATTTGCTTATGACACATTTGTCGAGACACGTTTTGTAACGTTAATATCTTTAAATATACGATGATCAAAATTTTAATTTTTTTATATTGTCAAAGTACTCATTGAGACGAATCAAATCAGATCTTGTATGCCTATATTTATTTCTATATATTGGAAGAAAACGAGAAGATTCTCTCGATTTGTAAATAGTGTCGAAAAAGCAAATGAGTCTTATATTAAGGGACGGGGGGAGTAGTCAATAAACCTTAGGTAATCCAAACACATGATTAGTCTCAAAAAATTGTTTCGTATGAAATAAAATGGCATAAAAATGAAAATACGTACCGTGAAGAGAAAGTTGTAGCCTAAGCTAAGAATGGAGTGGAGCACATCAACCTTTCTCCAAACAATCTCCAAGTAATTGGCAGATTTGAAGAAGGCTTCCCCTCCAGAGAAGTTGAAGCCTTGAACCTCTAAGAAAAAGCAGTTAAGGTTCATGCTCATACAACGAGAGTAAGCCTTGTCGTCAACACACACCACCACCAAATGCTTTATCAGCCTCTCGGTGTCGTTCCCTTTTCTGAAGCTCTCCAACATCAGCTCAAACAACGAATCCGGAGCTGCCCACGCCTCGTTCAAGTTTGTCACGATCACAGTCTTGTCTGGTGTCGCCGCTCGCTCTAGAATCCTCGCCAACTTCTCTTTAGGCACCTGTATATAATTATAATGGCCGCTCGTGTCAAACAAGAGATGCGGTGGTAAGCAACCCAAGGATGAAGGAGCCGGTATATGTTAAACATGCACAAAGTGTATTAATTAAGAAGTGGATAATGAACCGTGCTACAATATAAATGAACCGAACGTACGGATCTAGAGGAAAAATATGTTAGCAGCACCGATAAATTAAAAATGTGATTCTCACCGCTGAATTGGAGCTAAATGTGAGGTTGAAAGCAGGAGGAGTTGGAAAAACATCAGCGAAGAAATAATAGGAGGCAACAACAATGGCGGAGAAGAGCATAGCCACCAACACAAACCACCTCCCAAAACCGACCATAGAATCCATCTCTCGATTGCCTAGTGTTTTTTTTATCGTTCGAGATGATCGTACGAGTGAGTACTAATATTGTTTTAGGGTGTTGATTTTGACCTCCTACGTTGAGTTTTCGTTTTATTTTCTCACACTTGTAGATTAATTTGCATGGAGTGTTATCAAAGACATAAATATTGTCTTTGGTTATGTTACAATATTAGGACCCCTTGCAATATTTTAAATTATCCATTATATTATATACCTACGATTATAAGTCAAATCTTTATAAAAGTAAATTATGTTTTTCACTTTTCTGAAGCTGCCATGTGCCCATGCATGTGTGACTTTTTCTCTACCGTTCTAAAACTAGTTAAGCGGAAAAAAATTAATTTTTAATTACACCGATTCGAATGCTCTACGATATTACGTTTCAAAACTGATTTTATATCACGGTTATAATACTATGGCCCCCGCTATTATATGAAAAATGTAGTTAGTCCAAATTAACTAACCTAGTGGCTCTAAAATGTAGCTTTCCCACCTTTTCAAACTTCCTTTTCTTCACTTGCAAGTAAATAGAACATGCAATATGGTTAATGTATTTATAAGTTCAGTTGATTGACTTAGTGGAAAGGCATAATTTAGTTGACGACGAGAAATCGTTTTTAACATAGAGGAGTGAAAAAGAAGCAAGGGCATAGTTTATTACAGTACCTAATTAAGATAATTTTGGTAACATTTAACAGTTCCAACCAGATGAAGGGCTTCACTGAGGGCTTCTTTGAGATATTCAGGGTGATTCTCGATATTAACAAGCCCGTGCTTTGATTCTAGCGAGCTTAATATTCTTCCAACTATCTGCAGCCAAATACATCACTCAATCATCATTAACATGTCTTAATTGTACTCATCATAATCAACAACCTTGGGCAAAAACCAACCTTTCGAGCATATCCACCGAAAGCTACACCGCCAATTACTGCAGTTGTCTGGGTTATGGAACCTGAATTTCCATCATTGGCAGTCCCTGTAAATAAGAACCGTGAGGATGTTGGAAGCTTATGGACTAAACAAGATATGATTTTTTTTTTGATAGAACTAAACAAGATTTGATGCGTCATTCTTACGAGATTTTTGGAAAATTCCTTCCTTCTTCAGTCCACTGACAGTATGAGCATTAGTACCACCAGCTAATTGAAGAAAACCTGAGTGTAAATGTATAGATGGTTAAACAAGAGATGAAAACAGAATTAATGCCATTAAAAATTATGGTTTTGCATACCAGGAGGCTGATCTTGTGCAGCAGCTAAGTGAAGAGCGAATCTGATTGCTTTCGTTGTGGCACCTCGACCTATATCACCACTCATGGGGCGACCATCCAACTAAAAAGGATAGTTTTTAACCATGAATTCAACTACTGACTTGAATTTATAAAATCATCTTTTGTTCTAAAGAAGTGTGGCTAAGAAAAGTTGTGTACCTGCCACAAGTTGTAGGAATGGAGATTTGGCCTCATGATTTCGAACATTGTGTTCATTACCGAAGTCATGGAGTCACCAAGATCGGGAAGGCTTATCTGGGTAAAGTCACCAGCATCCATAAAAGTTTTTGGTTTATAAGAATTGATTTGGGCTATTTTAAATTCAAGGGATATGTTGAGTCTTACTGCTACTAGTCTCAAATCATTGACAGAATCTCCCAACGCTTTCCACAACTGTTCAAAGGATTCAGTCTGTCTACAGACACCAGCAGAAATATTCATTAACGGACTTAAGGGAAGCTTAGTTCTATATATATTGGTTCCACATGTTGAATATGATGGCCTTAATATTGCTTCCATACACAAATTTCTGCTTTCTTGCCTTCTTGGTTTGAATTTTAGTGAAAGCCAACTAATTGGAACAATCATGAATATATTCAAATTGCTCAATCGGAAAATGTAATTGCTGGATGCATGTACTTGTTTTTTCCAGTTTACATATGTAATATAAGAAATATGAATACCTTGCGCTCGTGTGTATTTCAATTGCATCAACGTCATTCCTCTTAAGTAGTTCACACGTACTAGCGGAATCTCTCAAGTGTGCAACCATTCCTAAGACAATTCATGATGAATTTGCAATCACATAGGGCAGAAAAAAACCACCAAACGTGCTTATGGATAAATAAACAAAAAAACTTAAGTAGTCATGTCACCTATTTTGTCATATGGACAAACAGGGGAGCAGCGGCCACATCCATAGCATCGTTCAGTGATGACTCCTCTCTATAAAATGTCATTGGGAAACTAGGATAAGCATATTGAGTATTTAGCAAAAAGTACACAAAATTACTTCAAAGAGGGCAATCATATTTTGTAAATGACCTGGAACACATGAGATGTATGAAGATCGGAGGAAAGCTTTCCTGTTGATGCCCTTTCTTCCAGTGATATTGCATCCGCAGGACAGGCCTTTTCACACGGTCTCAAACAATCTAATGGACAATCTTCTGGATCAAATTCTGATTCGATGTTTGATTTGATCCAAAGCCAAAATTAAGCAGATAAGTACATCAATCCCAGCAAAAACTTAGATGAACAAGAACAGCTATCACGGTTTATGTAGCAATTCATGCAAAGCTAAGAAGTAAGCTAAACTATCATTATCATATGTTACAACCATCATGTGTTGTTGAGCTTGCTACATAATTTTAATGTACTCCTCATACTAATTGAGTATGGAGACAGTTTCAGATACCTGCCTTACGAAAATGAATATCTTTATCATCGTTGACGCTGATCATAATCCATGGCCTACGAATCGGAACAATATCCATTGCTGCCTGTACTCCTTCATTTACTGCATACACCACTGAAGCGTCGGCAGCACAATCTATGCAATCAACTGCATGCAAGATCATGACTTAGGAGCAGTGACAAGCATCTCGGAGGGTCTAGTTGAACGAATGATGTTTGAATTTTTCATCTCAGCATCTCAATGATGCATATCACTTCAGTAACTTTTTCTTCTAAGAGAAAAAAAACAAATTCAGAAAGCTCTCCTGATTTGGTCAGAGTTACAGTGAGCACTAACACACCTCCTGCTAGAGTATAAACTAGAGAGAGGTTCCTTACGTCCACAAGATCCTGCATAAACCCAGAAAAAGTAGAGAATTTAACTAAGCTCTAACCTATCCAAGAAGATCCGCACTTGTAGAAAAATTACAATTCGAATAGTAGCTCTAATATAAAATTCGAAGAATGGGAGCAATTGAACCAATTGAAAATAGTATTTTACCTCAAAGCTAGCACCGCAAATAAGCTTAACCCAATTTCCCCTGTGAAGAGAGAGGTGGGGAGGGGTTAGGATGGAAGGAATTTTGAGTGATTCCACCATATTTCTCACACTTTCAAGAGATTTGTTGGTAACTGCATCCACAAAACACTGTCAGTTTACTCCTCAATGCCACAAGGAGAGACAAGAATGAGCGAGAGATTACCAAGAGATTGAGGGCGCAACATCGCACAGCGGGGGAAGCTCATGGCCATGGCGCCTATTTGGAGTGTAGCGGAGACGAGAGAAAGATAGAGCGGTTAATTAAGGGACCGTTCGCTAAAAGTAAAAATTTGGGCATGGACTATGGAGTACGAGTCAGACCCGGCAGACTCTATCTGCAAACCCGACCCGTCCAACCCAAATTTTTTAGATCATAATCCGTTAAAAGACGACCTGTTTTTCGTCTGATCCGAATGATCTGAAATTTCTGGATAAAAAACG
This sequence comes from Oxyria digyna, assembly GCA_029168935.1. Lineage (NCBI taxonomy): Eukaryota > Viridiplantae > Streptophyta > Magnoliopsida > Caryophyllales > Polygonaceae > Oxyria > Oxyria digyna. The sequence goes on along the minus strand of JAPVLV010000010.1, from coordinate 6,679,822 downwards.
GGCTGATCCGTTCCGACATGTTTTTTATCCGAAAATTCAAAAGGAAAAAACATAAAGCGGAAAAATAAATCCGTTATAACCCGATCTGTTTTGACCCGATAACACGAAATGACGAACCAAAATATACTTGGACCCGAGACACTCTGACCGAGCCCTCCCCCCTCTCCCCTCTCCCCGACCCAATTGTCTTATCTAGGTACGACGTTTGGAAGGTATGGGGTTAGAATGTTTGGTATAAGTTTGAGGATTGAGATTATTTGAAGACATTATGTGAGGAAATTATATGAGGAGAAGGTATGAGAATCTAATATCCGAAGGAAGGGGACGTTATGAGAACTTCATACTCATTTGGTTTGAGAAATGAATTTTCTAACCTAAATTTAACATAACAAACGACATATTTCATGATCTTATTTCATAACTCCATACCTCATTCGTCAATCCATGTAAACAAACAACCCCTAAGGTGCAATGCTAATCTACTCTCTTTATACCGAACTTTGGTAATCTCTCGCAACGAACATGTTTCTTCTTTCGAGATTAATAATATTATACTCCTTTTCTTTCATAACGTTCTTTCTATTTCATCTTAACACACTCACCGATATATATTTTACGTCGTTAATATCTCTAATTTCATGTTACTAAAAATTAAAACATTTTGATATTATTGATGTAGTAAATGAGACGAACAAAACAAGATCCGACATGACTATGTTTTTTCTTATAGATTATTAAAAATAATCGAACAAATTGTGTTGAATTGTGAATAGTGTGTAAATTTTTAATGAGAAGAACATCATGGGACGGAGGAGTAACATTTGTATACCATATATGTATTGACTTATTTTCATAGAAAAAGAATCAATATAACCACATATATATAATGATATAAAATGGTGTAATTAATATATTTGACAAGTCAGTAAGTAATTAAATATTGTCATTATAGGTGTTTAGTAGTTGTTAGGTTCGTTTCATGTAATTTGTTTTTATTTGTTTTCATAGGATTGTTGGGTAATTTTGATGAATAGCTAGTGTTGTTAATCAAGTCGTTTAAGTTGAGTTTGAGTTAAAAACAAAGTGAATTAGAATTATTGGTTAAAAGAGATTCAATCTATATGTGCTAGTGAGCAGTTTAACCAATCTAAATATTGAATAGCTCTTTTTAGGTTGATCGGGGTTCGAATCAGTTTTTTTTTTGAATTTTAGCTTGATCGGTTAAGTTTTGACTATGAACATCATTATCATAGAAATTACAATTAGAAAAAGTTATTAAAAGTTGCATTGACTTTTCGGCACTTCATTTAATCTTTGGAGTGAATTCTACACCAATTTCATTCTCCCTAGGGATTTCATACGCAATAGATATTAATAGCTATGGCGGGGCTTTACAAGCGGGTTTCTCTCTTCTCCAACATCTATCGATTTTGCTTCCCCCGACAAAAGGCTCATTCTTTTTCACTCATTTTTTCATCTCTCTTAGGCACACTTACCTCAAAGAGGAATGAGAATGAAAATTTATATGAAATTTGAGATCATCCCTGGATAAACAGTATAACACTTATATGAAATTTTGATTGGTTAAAATATACTTTAATAACGGGTTTAGAACAAAGTAGCTCTATATGCGACTCCTATAAAAAAAACACAGAGTACAATCACCCCTATGCTTCACCCTCATCTTTGTTTGAACTATATTTTTCTGTATCTTTTTACTATTTTTCACTTCCGCCTATATATCATTCTCTCATTTTCTTAACCTTGAAGAAAGAGTTGTTGCTGAGACGTTCAGAATTAGAATTAGAAAGCAAAGAAAAAACCGATAAACTACATGTTGATGCACAAAATAGTGCAGATGAAATTTGGTACTACAAACAAAGCTAGAGAAGTGGCTAGAGCAAGCAGACTCTCTGAAGAAACAAGTCAACCAACTTCATAATAACTTGAAGGATAAGGAAAAGTTGATTACGGAAAATGAATACCGAGAGAAGTGTTTAGAGAATCAAAAGGCAAATGTCACACTTAGAGACTTGCTAAGCCATTCAAATAACTTTTAAGCTATAACTCTAATGTTTCTAGAGTTCTTCCATCTTATTTTGCAGATTTAAGGTATGTTAGTCAATGTAGAAAGGAAGTTCAGTGGTGTTAAAAATAAGTATGATTCAATGTTGGATAATAAGTAATCAGAGATGTCTAAGCATTTGTAGGAGATATCTCAGCGGGATGATCACGTAAGCAACTTAAAGATGAACTTGAAAGCTCCCTGAAGGTTGAGAAATTTTTTCAATCCAAAAATGTGTATTATGTACTCAATACTAGTGAACCTTAATCATCATCTACTTTGCATATTAAGGAAACAAATTATATATTGATATTGATGTATTAATATCTTCTATTGACATAGGCTAGAGTGACTGCTTTTTTTGTGTGTTGGAAGAAGTAATTATGTGTATTTCTATCAATTTCTTGATTGATTCTGTTAATAACTTTTACTTCGATGAGACTACTTTTTTGTATAGGAAAATTGTGAATATGATTAGCTCTTTCAATTTTCGGACATATATTTAACAACATTAAATCACATACTAAAACCCGTAATTTTCCCGCACGAAGCGCGGGGTTCCGTGTCTAGTCAGTATATAAAATTCCTCCACTTAATTTCTTTGATCACTATATACAATTCTGATTATTTTAATTTCGAATCGTGGGAAATAAACTCAGAATATTTTTTTATTGGACTATGTTTGGTTGGAGGGATTTAAGGAAGAAAAATATGGGAAAATATATTTTCTTATTTGATTGACTTAAATGAAGAGAACCGAAAGGATTTGACCAAAAAATCTATCTTATACTAGAAACGGAGTAGCGCGGGGAAATTACAGTTTTTAATATGATTTAACGTTGTTTAATAGGCGTCCTAAACTTAGATTGGGCTAATCATATTCACAACCCTTTATGATATAGAATCTAACATCGACAAAGCAGTCTCTAATATTTGTTCTATCAAAAAGAAAGAAAATAAAGTTTAATTAGTGATTATGTTTTTCCTGAATGTTTTATTAATCATTTTAGCAATTGACACACAACTACCTATGAATTCGTCTCTCCCTTTAAAATCATCACGTTACCTAATTAGCTCGGGTGCTTTTGTTTTGCCAAACAATTAGCTCGTGTATTGGTGTTCCTATTTTATTAGGGCTTAAATCAACAGACTGAAACCCGCGTACGAGTCTTGCATAATTATAATTTCTTAAATGTTTCATAATAGATATTGAAATGATATTATATCATATAATCAAATGAGTTTGATGATTTGTACCTCTTCTCTCAATTCGCCAAATTGTTATATCATTTTGTAATATTATTGTAATATACGGCACATAAGTTTTTAAAAATATGATTTTTAATATTCTTGTAATGTACAGGACAAAAGTTTTTAAATATATGTTATTTGCGTATGCAATTTCTTCAATGCTCTATATGCTAAATTTTTGTTCAAGTCTTGTTTGTAGTATTATTACCAACTCCACAAATTTTGGTATATAAAATAAGGAAATCTATTTTGATTTATTAATAGCCAAGTTGGTGAATATATGATCTATTTTTCTGTCTATAACTCATTACAATTGAATAAACTTGAGGACCAGTTATTAAATGTCATTTCCCCATTGTATACATTTTTGACGTGTTTACTAAATTATCATGCTTGTTGGAAACTGAGTGTAAATGTTTGAAAACAACATGCTAGCATATTGCAATATGTAATATTGTTTACAATTACTAAAATTAGATGCAAACGGCCTCCGATAAGGGCTCAAAGTTTGGTACTAATGACGAAAAATGTAGTTTAGGATAAGTAAAAAGTAAACACTTCAAGCACAAAGAAATTGAAAGAGGAAAAAATGCATACCATATAGTTCACCACAGATCTCCCTCTTTGTATAAATTTAGTAATTGCAAAAGTTAAATCATTTTACAAAGACACATGATACATGAATTGAATATAGGGAATTTAGATTCTTTGGTAAGTCGGTCCTCTAAACTCTGTAAACCTGCATATTATTTGTATATATATATACTCCATCCGTCCCAAAATATGAGTCTCATTGTACAAAAATATCTTGGATTAAGGCAAATGCTTGAACGTACATAAGTGCATTGAAAATGATGAATGTAAAATATTAAAATAATTCATTAACCAATGGGAGAAGAGTTTACAAATGAAAAGTACATAAGTGCATTGGAAATGATGAATGTAAAATATTAAAATAATATGAGTAAGGGTATAATTGGAAGAAGTTTATGGACAAAAATAGAAATGAGATTAACATTTCGGGACGCCCAAAAAGGAAAATGAGACTCATATTTTGGGACGGAGGGAGTATAATTTACTAAAGCCTTCATGTGTACCTTTGAAAAAAGTTATTGATCTGGCTTTTTACTTTTTACTTTATTAATCTATTGATAAAGTCAATTACTGCAAAATCATACCATCCACTCCAAACCTCTGTCCACATGAGAGGTTTGTATGGTCTGTTTTAGTAAACACATAACAGTAAAAGTCGTTGCAAATATATTAATCTGTAACAATAAGATCATTAACTATTAAAAAAATTATTTTGAAAAGAATTAAGATTGTCAACAAGAACACTGGAACTTATAAAGGGATCAAGAGAGTCATCTTCCTTGCACATTAACCATGGAACACCAATATCTAATCCAACAACAATGTTAGCAACCCATCTCATGTGATCACAACCTTCTTGTCCAAACATCTTTCTTTGCATTTTATATATATATATTCGATCTGAAAACACAAACTGATAGCACATAATTCAGTTTTTGAAATCAGAAACTCAAATTAATTTGACTAATCTTAATTACAAGAGGTCATAAAAAAAAGAGTCAATGAAAACATACAACATTGAGTGATGTTAAGGCATTGAATTTCATGTGTACAAGAGTGATTGCCATGAAATTTCTTTTTATTATTGCCTTCAAAATGCTCAAAAATTCGATCTAGTTTTGGGCGCATTCTAGTTGCGCCCAAAATTGAACCGGGTTTTAAAAAAAAGGTTTGGGGTGCGAGTTAAAATTTTCCGAGTGCGGGATTTTTCCCCACAATCATACGGTCAAGTATGTGCGCGAGGGGGAGAAAAGACAAGTAGACATCATTTAGATTCATCTATGTAAGAAGAAAATTACCACAGTCAAAATTGAGGTTAATCGGTGAATTTGAAAGGGAGAGTGGGGATCGAGGAATTGGGGGTTATCGGCAGTGGCAGATCTAGAAAATTTCTACCGTGGGGGCTCGTATTAGAATTAAGATTATAAATTATGTTCTCTTTTTCTTGAGTATGAGCAATTTGATTTAAACATATTCAATATAATATTAACCCACATTTAAATTTTAAATTAATTAAATTTTTTGTGGTAAAATCAGTAATAAATATTCTTCTACTTTTTATTCTTGTATCAAATAAATATCTTGTACATAGAAATATCATATAAAAGTTAATCTTTTTCTCTAATATTACCGATATTTAGTGGGTTTGATAGATATTAAAAATATAAAAACTCTGTATGTAAAAATTACATTTAGTTTCCTTACATTTTTAATAATCATGTTTCTCTTTTTAACACACCTCTTACTTTTCTTACCAAAATTCAAGAATAAAATAGAAAAAATCTCTATATAACTACTAAAGCAAATTACATTTCTTCAATTCTAGCTATTTCACGTGGCATACTCTTCATTCAGGCCATCCACCTGTCGTCATTTCATTGGTCACGATTTTTTATAATTTATTGTAATTTTCTCAAAAAAAATTAATTAAATTTGGAAAATCGTGTGCAAAAATATTACAAAAAGATTGCTTAAGATCTTTCAGATTAGAATAAGATTTTTATGTGTTAATTTTCTAGATTTTGACCTCCCAATATCCTATTATTTTATTTTACAAATATATATTTTATTTTTATGATATGACGTATCACAAAAAGATTGATTTCTTAATAAATAAGAGAAATGATTATATTTTTGTGTTATTGTAGTGTTTTCAATTATATATTTTTATATATGTTGAAATCAATTTATTTAAATTTGTTAAAATTTACCCATGATAATTTGATCAAATAAGATTTTTGGTATTAAAAATTCATGTATATTCGTTGTTTATTATATTTAAAATGTAAAAACTTAATTATATATCAATATCATTTTAAGATATAAACTTATTTTCATATAAAATTTTATATTACATAATACTCCTTACTACTAATTCACTATATCGAGTTATATAAACCCGCGCATGGCGCGAGACCTAGTCTAGTTTGTGTATAAAATTAAAAGGCTAAAATGACTTACGTTATATTACATGAAAAATAAAATCAAACCAACTTCATGTAATTCTATTAATTACTTAGTAAATAATTACCGTTGTGTAAATTAAATTTTTAAAAAATATATTAAAAAGCTAACTACTTATATGATACTAAACCAGAGGAGTATAATCAGTATATCACATTTTTACTTAAAATTTAAAACAATTGAATCTCTAGTTTGGAAAATTTTAACCGTTGTACAGTTTTACCACGGATCTAATGAAAGAAAAAAAAGGAGGGTGTTTAATTTTTTAGCAAAACGCTTCGTTTTGATCTTTTAGACATCTTTTTAAATTAGAAAAAATGGTTGATGTAAATTTATTTAGTGAAATCCTAAATTTATCAATGGAGGGAGCAACATTTATGAGGTACCAATTTCATTCAACTTTGGCATTGGATAGCCAATCTTTATATAGATAAGATATTAAAGTTGAGCCTTTTTGAGCTTTTAGAGTGAGTTTAGAAAAGTTGTTAGGCTATTTATTTATTTATTTTTTAAAGACATTATTAACATATTAACAAATTACATTAAGAAAAATAAAAACATTAATTTGGAGCAAATTATTTTCTAGATTTAAGTAAACTTAATCTATCTAATTATTATTCATCTATTTTACTTTTGATATATAATGAAATTTGAAGCAGATATAAAACTATAAATATCTAACCATATATGTTAAAGAATAACAAGAACTTAATAATACTCAATATTAATTATATTTTTAATTATCCACTAAAAATTTAATATATAGTTAACCAACGAAAAAACACATAAATATATTTTATTTATTATAGATATTTTTTGAGGTTGTAGCAATATAAAATACTATAAATTATATAAAACGTATGTTAAAATCGATTATAAAATTATTATTAAGTAATTATATAAACATATCCCCGTGCATGGCACGGGTCTTGCTCTAGTAAAAGAGCAAATGGAAGAAAAATGAATCTTAGTGAAATTTGCGTGAAAAGTTGAACACAAATTTTATCAAATTCATCCTTCTTTATATTTTCATCTAATTTTTCTCTTGAAAACGTTCGTCTACAAATAGTAGAAATATTAAATCTATCTTATATTGTATATTAAAGCTAAGTATATTTAGGAGTAAGCTGTTAGATTTTTAATTTATTAAATAAAATCAATTGTAAATTTCAAAAAGTATTATTAATAAAAGTTAGAACTATATCTAATAAAAAATTAAAATCATCTTTTTAATGATTGGAATTAAAGAATAATTATTTCTAAAATTTGTTCAGATTATTAATATCAATGTGGAACTCTAGTATTTAAAAATTATACATAGTTTATACAATTTCAACAATTGATTTCAATAAATAAATGAATTTTTAAATCATCTCAATATCTACTATAAATACTTATACGTATAAAGAATAAACTACCGAAGTACTTGATATCTTCATTTTAATTATACAAATAATTTATTTTATAATAAAACATCACCTTATTTATATTATAATAGAAAATTAATTTTAAAAAATTAATTTTTATATTGAATTCAGGCTTGATACGGATATTACACTAGTTCCACATTTTTCTTTAATATCATCCCATTCTTTCCCTCTTATCTATCTTATATATTAAAGTTGAGCCTTTTAGAGCTTTTAGAGTGATTTTAGGCTTAGTTTGTTACACAATTATTATTTTTTATCTTTAATTTCAATTATTAATAGATTGGATAATTATATTAAAAAATAAATCTTAAAAAATTATCATTCATTTCGACAACGAATATACAAGCTATTTTATTGAGATTAAATATTATGTTGAAGATTAATATATATTCTTACGATAAAATTAGGATTATTTTCGATAATAAAAATTAAGTCAGGCTACGTATATAACCTTCATGAAATAAAAAATATTTTTATAAATAGTCTTTACAAGAAAAATGTTAATCTTAATTTTTTGACTAACTCGATTAAAAGGATATACAATTTTCATATGAATAATATGGAATTTCCTGTGCATGACACGGGTCACTACACTAGTTCTCTCTGAATTACCATTGTTTTCTTTCCCCTTGATACCCACCATCGTTTTCTTTCCCCTTGATACCCACCATCCAAACAGTATTGAGTAATATTTTTTTAGGAAAATTTGCTTTCTTTTCCCTTGATACCCACCATCCAAACAATATTGAGTAATTTTTTTTTTTTTTTGGGAAAATTTAACAGTATTGGAGTATATGGTAATTAGACATGTACATGTACAAGTAAGAGTATGGGCATGGATAAGGTAAAATTGAATATTTTTTTCTGAGTCCGTTCGAAATTACTATCCGAGTCCATCCGAAAGAATGAGCAGGGTAGTCCGATGGGTGGCCCACCAAAAATTTACATATTTAACAAACTGTAATTTTTACAAACCAACAAAAAATTATGCTACAAAGCGCAAACAAGGCGAGTAGGGGAAAAAATCTTGAAAAGTGCATTAACACAAATTCTCGTGCCGAAACAAGCGAGTGATTATGCAAACGGAACAACTACTCCGTAGAACATATCACACCATAGAATAAAATAATCATCTTCTGATCCTCTTCATTCTTGAACCTATGTCTTCTCCTTCCTCATCTTCAACAAGAACTGATAACGAAGTAGGTATAAATACTTTTATAATTTATTAACTAATTAATTCACAAATAGAGCATTCTATAGTAGGGGATAAGGAATAACGGTCCTTTTGGACTTTTAAAAATATCTCTACTATGCCCATATTTTACCAGAATAAGACCTGCCTGGCTTAAAAGATATAATAGTTATGTCCAAGTCCGGTTATTTGAACAATCAACCAATCAAACGGACCGAACCGACTGATCTTTATTTATACGGGTCTAATGGTAACTTGGTAATCCACTAACCCTGAATATAAGACTGTAGCGCGCTAAATAAAAAGAAAAATTATATACAAAAGAATCGATTATATTATTTCCCAGTTCAAATCTTCTGTATCGAATTAGTGTACCCAATTCATGTATCAGTACACGTGGATATTTTTATAATTATAAAAATTATTAAAAGTAAATCTAAACTAAAAAGATACTGCAACTTCATATTTCCAAAAATGTCGTTTCAGTTGCCGCTTCAATAACACTATTGCCCAACCCTTATTTGAGAGAATTGAGTTCCTAATTAACCTACACCAACAAGATACAAGAGCTCGATCTGAATGAAGCCAACCCTAATCTAGAGAAGTTTGCAAAGACTCTAAGGATTAAACCTACGATCGTGTTCCAACACCAAAAGGTTTGAGATAAGTATCATTAGTTTTTGGGTTTGTATTTGGTAATCAAACAATATATATGCTGGAAGAATTCGTTGGATCAAGATGCAAAATAATTGTACATTAATATTGTTTATGATTTGAATTGTTTCGTTGTTTTGTTCAATACTTTCTTGAGTTGCTTTTTATTATCAATTTGAAGTTTGGCATACAGCAAACAAATCAGTGTTAGTACCCCTTCTTATATTGCATCAATTTTCTCTTTTTATATTGCCTCAATATTAGTTTCTCTTTTTGTATTGCATCAAGAGCAAAAAAAACCCAGAGTTAGTACCTCTTCCTACATTGCATCAGTGTTACTTTACCTTCCTGTATTGCATCAAATATCACATGTCACTAAGCTAAGCAGTGAATAAATTGCTCTGGTTGTTTTCACCATTTTAATTGATTTCTTTTGGTTTTGTTTAAGGTCATGATGGATAATCCACAAGAAACACCACGTCGTAGGCTTAATTTTGACCAAGATGAAGATTCGATGAATCCTCTTGGTGATGAGGATTTAATAGAATTGCTACATTCAAAGATATCAAAAGAAAGTATTTCAAGAGTTGATATGGAGTTTGAGACGGAAGATGCAGCTTACGATTTTTATAACGCGTATGCATTTAGTGTTGGTTTCTCAATTCGTAGAAGTGCAGCTCATAAAGACCAAGACAAAGAAAAAGTGCTAGACAGAAAATTTGTTTGTTCATGCCAAGGTAAAAGGGGACGTGATAAACGCGATAACGTTTACAAATATCAACCGCGGGCAGAGACGAGATTTGGTGTAAGGCGATGTTAAAAGTGAATTCCCGACATACATGAAAATTTTGTGTTGTTCACTTCATTGCTAAGCATAATCACAATTTGGCAAGTCCAAGTAAGTCTCATCTATTCAAATCACATCGAAAAATTTCAGCGTCTCAAGCAACGGAAGTCGACTTAGCTGAAATTTCTGGTATTGCACCAAAAAATGCCATCGAGTTCATGGCTAGGCAAGCAGGAGGCCTTGAAAACCTTGGATTTGATGAAGTTGACTATAGCAATTATTTACGCGACAAGCGTAAAATGAAGACAAGTGATACTAGTGGTGTTCTTGAGTACTTGAGGGGAAATATTTTTTTTTTTGTTATTTTAGAAGTCAGTTTGTTCTTTGTTAGTATTTCGTTCAGTATTCCAGAGCTTGTAGAGGATACTTGTTATGAGATTGATACTAGTGGTCTTTTGATGAGTTTTGTTTTGCTGTGTAAGATTGAGCAGTTGTAAACTTAGAGAATTGTAACTAGCTTTTTATACAGTAAAAAAAATGAGACATAATAATTGATTCTTGTGAAATTTATTGATCATTACAATTTCATCCTTAAGTTTTCATTCTAAACAATATTAAGCTTTCTTATATACAAAGAAGAGGATTACAATAATTTTGTAAAATATAAGCTATGCATCTTGTGAGATTATATATGTTCGACTCAGATTACCACAAACACACAAGAATCACCACATGCAGAAGGTAAAATGACACAATGAGTTATTAACGAGGTTCGGACTCAGCCTATTCCCCGTGGCCTCAAGATTGATGACCAAATCCACTAAGTAGGTCACAATATTACAAGAGAGCAAAGCTCTATGTTCAGATCAAGATACACAGAACAAAGACAACAAGAATCTGTAAAGCAAGAGAAGAGAAAAAACTCCCTAAACCAAAGCGTGTGACCAGATCTCCTCAAGACTTCAACCCGTCGAGCATCTGCGAGCTCCTCTACTCGTCAAGGCCTCCAACTCCAAGCAAGAACACAATCTGCTAGAAGTTATCTCCAGAAGCAAAAGCTTTGCTTCTGTCAAGATCAAGCTCTCGAACCACAGTCAAGAACACTCAGGAAAACCCAAACCCAAAACCCTAGAAGAAGCTCTCTTTCACAGATGGAGGCGGTGAGGAAGAAGTGATTCTGATAAGAGAGCAACCTAAGGATTAGGAGCTTAAATACCTCAGCCTCAACAAGCACACGCGGAGCCCCAGCAGCAACCTCAGACGGGTCGGGTCGAGCACCTGGGCCACAGCTGGTTACTGGGCTTCAAACAAATGATCAAGCCCAATTACAGATTAAAGCCCATCTTCGTACAAAATGATCTGAACATTACATAAGGATTGATCATCAACAAACATGATAATCATCCATTACACATCTTCTTCTTATTTGCTCTCTGCTACTACAACAAAAATTGAGACTATATCTCTTCCTCTTTCTTTATCCTGCAGCATCATCAATTTGAGGAATTGAGACTGTATCTCTTCTTGTTTGTTCATCTTGCAGCATTTTCAGTTTGAGAAAATAAGACTATATCTCTTCCTGTTTGTTCATCTTGTAGCATCTTCAGTTTGAGGTATTGAGCATATATTGATATCTCTTCCTCTTTGGTGTAATGTTAAATAACCAATACAAGCTGTGAAGCAATTTGAATTTGCAATAAAGATGAGTAATTTCCCCAATTAAGTAAGATAAGTAATCAACAAAATATAAAAATCCGAACAATACAGGATCAACACCAGCTCATTACATTCTTGATTAGCATCAACTCAAAAACCATACACTACAATTTGACAAATTAATTATCCAAAAAGATAAAAGCATAGGTATACAATTTTATTGAATTCAACTTTTATACAAATTACTTACAAATAGAAATCATATAAGAAGAAGGTTAAAGAGCAGTATATGATTTCAATAGAATTTGATAGATTCTACACAAACAAAGATTCAAAAGGGTAGAGCAACCTAGGAGGAAGACAATTGCACGTAAGCTATACATATAGCTTCAGATTTGGAGTGTAATTAAATGAGATCCCTTCGCTTGCAATTGCAAACATTATGGAGCTTTACTCAACTAGACAACCCAATGAGTGAATTAACTATGTATTATTTCTGATCTGCAACTCGTTGACTCGATCAAATACAGAAGATTTGGAGTGTAATTAAATGAGATCCCTTCGCTTGCAATTGCAAACATTATGGAGCTTTACTCAACTAGACAACCCAATGAGTGAATTAACTATGTATTATTTCTGATCTGCAACTCGTTGACTCGATCAAATTATTAGGTGCTGCCTACAAAAGAAACAATCCAAGGCTATCTAGCTAACAAAACAATATATATATATACACACTGGTTTATGAAGCATAACAAGAATAACTAGATCGGTTAAGAAGAGGATCAATGGAGTTTAACATAATCCTGATTGCAATATCAATCGGTGCTATTTGGGTGTTGACATGGGCATGGAGAGCATTCAACTGGGTGTTCTTGAGGCCTCGGAAGCTAGGAAAGCTACTGCGACAACAAGGGCTCCGTGGAAATTCTTACAAACTTCTATTTGGAGATATGATCGATTTCCTCCGCAAGAAAAATGAAGTCAGCTCGAAACCAATGGAATTCTCCAACAACACTCTACCTTACGTAGATCCTTATCTCAATGATTCTATTAAAACTCACGGTATGGTTGGATATAAATATTTCATTGTTATGATTATATGTACGTTGTGTCGATCTCAAATCTCACGAATTTAATTCTAAGACGTTGTACTAGATCGTAATGGAAACCAAAAAGACTAAATTTTGAGGTTTTCTTTTATCTAGTACTCTAGTAGCTTGCAACTAGATCTTAAATTCTTAATGATTTACTCGCTAGCTCGTATAAGCATAGGTATATGTATATGTATATGTATATACTATGTTAAATTCAGAATTATAAGGGAATTTCGGTGAATACATATCTTAGGGTGCGAAATGCGAACTCACCTTAAATGTGAACATTATTATTTTATATGTGAACATTATTATCTTATATGTGAATAGTGAACATTAATATGTATTTATATTTGTGTGAGCTTGAGAAAACATATACGTAGCTTAGTATATATATAACTTCCTATAGTTTATAAACTATTGTTTGTTTTTTGAAGGCCAGAATGCATTTATATGGTATGGTCCGACACCTTTGCTGACAGTCTCTCAACCTGAGTTGATAAAAGAAGTTTTGTCAAAGGTCAATGTCTTTCCAAAGCCACATTTGGGCTTTGTCTTAAAGCTTGTCCCAGGTTTAGTAATGATCAACGGAAAACAATGGGCCAAGCATAGAAAATTGATCAACCCTGCTTTCCATATGGAGAAACTGAAGGTATCTCTACTTTCTTGTCATTTTTTATGTGGTCGAAACGTAAAATATGAATGATTCAATTGCTAGGACGTACAATTGGTGTGCATGATTTTGAGTTTGCATGTTATTATACTTATGTTTGTGTATGTCGAGAAAAGTTCGGGTGAGAACACTCCTTAAAAAACGAATTGCGAAGTTTTTCGTGTTTACAAATAATTAAGTTGTGTTTGCAAAGCCACTTTAACTAGTTAGATAACTAGTTACTGGTTATTTGTTGACTTAAACAAGGTTTGGTGGGTCAATTTTAACTAGTTACTAGTTATCAAACTAGTTTAAAGCATAAACTAGAAAAAACAAGGGGTCAAACTAGTTTATACTAGTTACTCATTTTTATTAACAAAAATAACCCTACTAACTTAAATAATTTATAAATGACATGAGATATTGTAGGAACCTATATTTCTACAACATATAATTTGTATAAAATACAATAAGTAAAACATAATTAAGGTAAGAAGAAACCGATCGAACCACTACCGAATGCGAATGGTCAAACTTGAACGGAGTCGAGATTATAATCTCTTTCCTTAATTATGAAAACGCCCCGTAGTGTGACGGTTACCGGCGTTCCGAATCCCAGGATAAAACCGCTAACGCTTCCGATTTGCACAACTCAAGACAAGAAGCCAACGAACGCTAGACTGTGTGTACTCTCAGACTCGAACAAGAGAAGAGAAATAAGTGATAGAGACTCGAAAAACGTGGGAGAGAGTAGAATGAGATGATATTGAGTGTGTTGAAATGAGGAGGAGAAGGCTCCCTTTTATAGCCTTTCAAGGAGGATACCGGTTTAATACAGCCCATTAAAACCGAATCTTTGACCAACTTAATTGGAAGATCAACCTATTCAAAACCAAATCAAAAGTTTGATATGGTAATATTTGACCAATTTAAACCTCTACATTTGTCCACTTAGTGCACTTCAAGTAAGCCACTTTGGACCTCCATTTCTCATTCAAACGGAACCCGAATTATACGTATGAGCATACTACTGAATAGTGCTCGCGGAGACGAAGCCAACGCTCCCATTATCCGACACCAACGGTGCCCGGAAAACTCGGTTCCAACAATCCCCCACATGAATAGAAATGACTCTAAAACACGTGAAAACGACTCGACAGAAAGACTTTTGAGAGTACGGTCAAAGAATCACTGCATTTGGGCTAGTAGCATTTTTTCAGCCTTGAACCACCCATAGTGAGTAGCCATCGGATTTACTCGACCAGGTAGTGAACGTGATGTCTTGAACCACTCGGACTTTGATGTAAACCTAGACAAACGACTATCACACAGTTTCATCTTCTCACAGAACTAGGTTCTCTGATTGTGTTCATTTTGGCCGTGAACATCCCTGGTTATTCATGAGTGAGCTTAGAGAATTCAGCCTCGGTTAATTCTCCTAGAAACGGCCCCATTTCACACTCATAAGGTGATTTTACCATAAGTAGTATACCATTATACTTCACTTTGATTTTCAAAGCTTATGGAATCATTAAAAGCCAACACTTTATGGTTTAACCTATACTTTACCAACACACTTTTATCATCCTAGGAACTGGGAGAAGATGTTAATCTCCAAGTGCTCTTTAGATTTAGCTTGATTTCGTTGTCCCTTTGAACTTACATCTTGGGATCTCCAATCACGTAAGTAGGGTTACCATCAAACGTCATCTTATGTCATAGGCTTTAAACCCATTCCTCTTGATGATTTCACAACTTGCTCTCGAGACAAACCTTTAGTAAATGGATCCGCTAGGTTGTCAGCCGATCGGATGTAATCAACATTGATCACTCCGTTTGAGAGCAATTGTCTTATGGTTTTATGTCGTCTTCTAATATGACGAGACTTACCATTATACATGCCTGAGCTATTGCCGATTGACTATCGCAATGGAGACTCATAGCCGACACCGGTTTTTCCCACATTGGTATATCCTCCAGAAAGTTTCGAAGCCATTTTGCTTCTTCTGCTGCTTTGTCCAAGGCAATGAATTCAGATTCCATTGTGGATCTAGCCAGTAGAGTTTGTTTGGAGGATTTCCAGGATATCGCCGCACCACTTAGAGTAAAAACATACCTGCTTGTGGATTTTGAGTTTTTTGGAGTCTGATATCCAATTAGCATCACTATAGCCTTCCATCACTGCTGGATATCGTCCATAGTGTAATCCATAATTTCGAGTATATCGCAAGTAGTTCAATACCCTTGTTATGCCTTTCCAGTAACCATGTCCTGGATTACTAGTGTAACGACTTAAAACGTTCACCGCATATGCTAAATCTGGTCTTGTACAATTTGTTAAGTACATTAGACTTCCAATCACTCGTGCATACTCTACTTGAGATATGCCATCACCCGAGTTTTTTCTTTAAGTCGAGGTGAGGGTCCACGGGACTCTTTGCATTACCGCTTGAGTATTTCTTGAAACGTTCAAGTACCTTATCAGCGTAATGATCTTGAGTTAAAATGATTCCTTCAGAATGTCTTATGACTTTTATTCCTAGAATCACATCTGCTAGTCCCAAGTCTTTCATGTCAAACTTTCCACTAAGCATGTTCTTAGTTTGTTGGATCATATCTTTGTTACTACCAATAATGAGCATGTCATCAACTTATAGACACAACACAATATATCCTTTTGGAGTTGTTTTGACATAAATACATTTGTCACATTCATTTATATTGAAACCATTTGACATCATAACACTGTCAAATTTCTCATGCCATTGTTTGGGTGCTTGTTTTAATCCATATAAAGATTTCACAAGTCTACACACTTTGTGTTCCTGTCCAGGCACAACATACCCCTCGGGTTGTTTCATATAAATTTCCTCTTCTAACTCTCCGTTTAGAAAGGCCGTTTTTACATCCATTTGATGTATTTCTAGATTACGTAGAGCCGCAATCGCTATTAGTACTCGAATAGAAGTAATTCTTATTACCGGAGAATAAGTATCAAAGAAATCTAGACCTTCTTTTTGTCTGAATCCTTGTACTACAAGCCTTGCCTTGTACTTCTTTATTGAGCCATCGGTTTTCAACTTTTGTTTGAAAATCCATTTACATCCTAGCGCTTTTGTTCCTGGGGGTAAATCAGCTAACTCCCATGTATGATTTTGTATAATGGAGTCTATTTCACTTTTAACCGCTTCCTTCCATGAAGGTGCGTCTGACATAGACATGACTTCCTTAAACGTTCGAGGTTCGTTTTCTAGAAGAAACGCCATTGTGAAATCTGAGCCAAATGATTTTTCCTTTCGAGCTCTCTTGCTCCGTCTAGGTTCATCATTTTCTTCTGTTTCTTGGACAGAAGTACTCACTATTTTCATAGAAGTGCTTGCTTCTTGCATAGATGTGCTTGCTTCTTGAGCACATTCATTTGCATCTCGTTGTTCACGAGTCCTTTTTGGATATTCTTTATCCTTGCAAGGGAACATATTTTCAAAGAAAGATGCGTTTCTTGACTCCATTATTGTATTAGCATGTATATCCGGTATATCTGACTTGTATACCAAGAAACGATATGCATTACTATTATGTGCATACCCGATGAAAATACAATCAACGGTTTTTGGTCCAATTGAGACCTTTTTAGGA
This sequence comes from Oxyria digyna, assembly GCA_029168935.1. Lineage (NCBI taxonomy): Eukaryota > Viridiplantae > Streptophyta > Magnoliopsida > Caryophyllales > Polygonaceae > Oxyria > Oxyria digyna. Next base: position 6,662,342 of record JAPVLV010000010.1, on the reverse strand, counting down.
GGTGGTACTGCTACTTTTGCTAGGCACCCCCACACTTTGAGGTATTTGTACGAAGGTACGTTACCTTTCCACAACTCATAAGGCATCTTTCCAGTCACCTTCTGTGGTATTTTGTTGAGAATGTAATTTGAGGTAAGCAACGCTTCCCCCACATGTTCTGGGCTAACCCAGATTCTTGCAACATTGCATTCATCATTTCCTTAAGAGTTCGGTTCTTTCGTTCCGCTACTCCGTTGGATTTTGGTGAATAAGGAGCGGTAGTTTGGTGAACAATGCCATGTTTTCTACAGAACGCATTAAAAGGTTCACTATACTCACCTCCTCTATCACTTCTTACGATTTTAATCGTTTTACTAAGTTGGTTCTCAACTTCCAACTTGTATTCTTTGAACTTTTCTAAAGCTTCATCTTTGCTACGTAACAAGTAGACATAGCAATATCTTGTGCAATCATCTATGAAGGTCACAAAATACTTTTTACCTCCTTTAGTTTGCACAAACTTTAAATCACATAAATCATTGTGAATTAATCCTAGAGGTTCGATTGTCCTCTCTCTACATCCGCATCATCCAGAGATACGATGGGCTTATCCTCTTTCAGATATTTGTCCAGATTCAACGTGCTCAAGAAGAAATGCATCTTCTGAGATCATATCCTGAATCCCTTCCCGTCAAACTTATCGGGCAGAACTCCAGCATGAAATGCACTTGGCATGTTAGTCGTGTACGACCTTTCCGGTACCCTCACATGGGGCATTTGAACATCCGACAAGTCCAACGAATGGCTTGTTTGAGACTGTCCACTCGGTTTCGGTATGACCCGAGCCTGGTTCTCGACCTAAGGCTTGGTCATTGACCGTAGTCGTTTCAGGGTTCTGAACTTGATTCTGATACAGAGTCACGGGTGGCAGACCATCTCCAAACTGAATTTGGAGTGTCGACTCACCACTCTTAGTTGTAGCAGTAGCATCCACAACATTGCCGTTGGTCATGTTTGATAACAGCAATTTGTCGTAAGAATTACTACTATGCAAGTATCCAAACCTACTCAAAACTATAGTCTTTAGTAAGCAAGAGTCGAATCCACAGGGAGACAGATTTATGCCTTTTAGTATGAGCTTTATGTCAATCTTAAGTAACAAAGGGGGGTTTGGTTTGTTTTAGATCCTAAGCATGCAATAACTAACAAAGTGAAGTTTGTAAATATGATTTGGGAAATAGCTTAGCCAAACAAGTATCCACTATTCGTTTGATAAGTTGATCCTAGATAATCATTCAAGACTTCATGCCATGGAAATTCCAATTCCTTTTCTAAAGTAACTAATAGCGCAACCAGACACTATTAAAACTAACTAATTAAACAACCATGAAACTATCAAGATTCAGTTTAACCGTAGCAATAAGGATAGGAATATGATAGGATACAATTCTAGTATAAAACAACCAGCTTTTATCCTAGAATGTAAATCGATTCTCTCTACATATGACTAACACAACCAGATACTAGTTCGATGCAATTGCTACTTTGAAATAGATATGCTCAACCAATAACAATCTAAATCTGCAATAGATTCATAGAGACAATATCTAGTTGCGCAAGCTAGAAACTATCAATATTAACCATAGGCAATTCAAGCAAGAGAATAGATAAAATCCATGCAATAGATAAGGAATGAAAAACTCACAACTTGTTCAATACGAAAGCTTCAACGGTCGGACTAAGCAATGGTGGCTTAGTTCTCTATGGAAATGGTGTAAAAACTAGATGAAAATGAAAAATGAAGATTAGAGAAGAAACAACCTTCTCTCTAACCCTAAATACTAAAACAAAACGTCCATAATCAAGTCTTAAAACTGAAATCAACATAAACGCAAAGATAAAAACGTAATAAGGCAGAAATGGAAAAAACTTCGGTTGACTTCGACGCAGGCGGCGGGCGCTGCCTTCCAGAATCTTCAACATCTTCGTTTCTTCAGCTCCAAGAACTCCTATAATGCGTCTTCAGCCACTCCTCGCCAATGCTCCATAACACCTCAAATGTATCCTAAAACACCACTAAAACAATGCTAAAACCCCGTCTATATACACAACATAATCGTGTATATCAATGTTTCAAAACTTATATTTTGAAAACATGTTAATGCCTATAAATCTACTAATAGATTATGAACATGCTAATAACAAATTAATCATAACACATCATCATATGCGTATTAAATAAATTAAGTAAATCGTTGCACTTAATTAATAAGTTACACACAACATGCGATTATCTAAAATTTGACTTTTCAAATTCCAATCAGATAATATAGTAATGAGTAAAATTGCATGCAACACATATACCGCCAACTTAATGCCTAATATTGACTATATCAACACGAAAGATTACCCAGTTCATACCAATATATGATGCACGGTCAACATAAAATCCTTAAAGATCCACCACTAATCACTCTTTAATTAGTAATATTAATACCAATTAAAATATCAAAATTAATAGCACAAAACGCTTAAGGCCAAATCACCTCATATGAATACATGGTATCAAATACAAAACAATCAATCATCATCATATATATACATATAATCGTAAAACTACTACATCATGTATGCTTTTATGACCTACATCAACTTGCATGAATATTAAAAACGTATGTTGTCATCACATATACGTTATAGTCATATATTATAGTCATATATATATTATGTATGTATATACATGTAGACTCTACAACTTTATAGCAGAGCACGTGAACATACATGAAAAAATATATTGCATGTTATATATTATACATACGAATGTATAAAGAAAGATAACAAAACATATATCAACACAAGTGCAGTATTGACCGACCATAAGATGACCATACATACGCAAACAGAAACACTGATAATCTGATTGACCGACTATACCTTCATCAAATCAGTCAAACACAGTTTAACAAATACCAAAATGATCATGATAGTAGTATATATCAGTAATGACAACCACTATATAATCTCATAAAAAATACTACATGTTCGTTCGATTTGAACAAAATGTAGAACATGATGCTGAAAGAAATGTAGAACCTCGATTCTACAAATTGATAAAAAAATATTATTTATTTTTTTGGAGTTTTCTCCTATGAACGAGACTATTTTTTTTTTCACTGACTTCGCCTTAACCTGTTTACCCAAAGAAACAAATTTATTAGTCGTAGAAACTAGGTAATTTTTTTTTTTCAGAATTAAGATTGTAGGAACCTATATTTCTACAACATATAATTTGTATAAAATACAATAAGTAAAACAAAATTAAGGTAAGAAGAAACCGATCGAACCACTACCGAATGCGAATGGTCAAACTTGAACGGAGTCGAGATTATAATCTCTTTCCTTAATTATGAAAACGCCCGGTAGTATGACGGTTACCGACGTTCCGAATCCCAGGATAAAACCGCTAACGCTTCTGGTTTGCACAACTCAAGACAAGAAACCAACGAACACTAGACTGTGTGTACTCTCAGACTCGAACAAGAGAAGAGAAAGAAGTGATAGAGACTCGAAAAACGTGGGAGAGAGAGTAGAATGAGATGATATTGAGTGTGTTGAAATGAGGAGGAGAAGGCTCCCTTTTATAGCCTTTCAAGGAAGATCCCGATTTAATGCAACCCATTAAAACCGAATCTTTGACCAACTTAATTGGAAGATCAACTTATTCAAAACCAAATCAAAAGTTTGATACGGTAATATTTGACCAATTTAAACCTCTACATTTGTCTACTTAGTGCACTTCAAGTAAGCCACTTTGGACCTCCATTTCTCATTCAAACGGAACCCGAATTATACGTATGAGCATACTACTGAATAGTGCTCGCGGAGACGAAGCCAACACTCCCATTATCCGACACCAACGGTGCCTGGAAAATTCGGTTCCAACAGATATAAAATGAGCCAAACCCTGCTTTTCTCCTTACGTTCGTGGCGCGCTCATATTCTATTTCTCTCTATTTCTATTGTCGATAATCTGCAACTCAGGTTAGATTTTCTCGTTCTCTTCCTCAAAGCATCAACGATGCCCACAATTCTTCTCTAAAGCCTCAACGATCCCCACAATTCCTCTCTCGATGCCACGTTTGATATATGCTTCTTATTTTATTGTTCTTCCTTAAAATTTTAACAATTCAATAGATACCAAACATAGAAAAATGGGTTAAAATTTTAACAGTTTAATTATTCTTCCTTAAATTTCAACGACGCCCACTTGAGAATAACATAGGAAAATGAGTTAAAATTTTAATTCAAGTAACTAGTAACTAGATAATAGCTACCAAACACTGTTTATCATTTTCTAACAATTTAAACTAGTTTAGTAACTAGTTATCTAACTTAAACTAGTTTAGTAACTAGTTTAGCAAACACAACCTTAGCTAATGTTCATAATTTTGACGGTGATGTTCATAATCTGACGATTATGTTGGTTCAAGTCATTTTGAGAAAAACAAACAAAAAATAAATCAAAGTTCGTAGTAATTACAAGAATGAGGTCCCTCAGTGAAAACTTTTAAATTTTTTATCGCCCAGATTATGAACATTATCATTTAGAATATGAACATTCACATATAATATGTGAACGTGAACTGTTCGCCCTTCGTTTTTGTAGCACCCGAACTTTCCTATATGCATAACAGCAATAAACATTTGTATATTTATATGCTGCATCCTAGAAAATGATCATGTATATATATATATATATATATCGGTGGAATTATGTGAAGATATATAAAATATCCATATTAAAAATTCAGAGAAATTGAGCATGATGTTAATATTAATCACGTAAGGTTGAGCATGATGTTAAGATTACTCAACTATTTTTATTTGTGTGTACTAGCTCATGATCTCGCTTCTCATAATAGCTAATAACTTTAAATGATTGAAGCTTTTGACGCCTGCTTTCGATATAAGCTGCAATGAAATGATGAGCAAATGGGAGAAGATGATATCAAAAACAGGTTCCATTGAACTCGATGTGTTCCCACACTTTGTGAATATGACGCGTGACATTATCTCTCGAGCTACATTTAGTATTAGTTATCTAGAAGGAAGACGTGCTTTCGAGTTACTTGAGGAACAACTGCAACTCGTCTACACTAGTATCAAACAATCTTATATACCAGGATGGAGGTATGATATATATAGTTTTAGCTAGTTCATGTACTCTTTTAAAGTTTTAAGCAACATGCAAAAGACATAACGTATGAAAAACGAACAGATCGTGTTATGTTCATAATCTAAGACATAATTTTTTTTGAATGTTTTCAGTGAGGAACGCGGTAACATACTTGTAATTACTGCAAACTTTGATTTTTTTTTTTGTCTTTTTTCAAAATGACCTCAAAAAATTTGATCACCTGGATTATGAACATTAACGTCTAAATAATGAACATTATCTTGTTACATTTTAACGTAAAAAATTCGTTTTTCCTATGTTAAGCCTTGTTCTCACCGGAAATTTTCTTTGTTTCTAAAATACAAGTTATCTATTTATTTGAATGTGTTCGATCATTTTATGCTCTTTTTGATTGCTAGGTATGCGCCCACGAAGGATAATAGAAGGTTCAATGCAATACATAAGGAAATCCGAAGCATAATCAAAGGTATAATCGATAAAAGAAGGATCGAAATGGAGACAGGCGAAGCAATAAAAGATGACTTTTTAGGTACGATGATGGAATGTAACTCGAAAGAAATCCAACTTAACATGACGATGGATCAAATTGTCGATGAGTGCAAGACCTTGTACTTTGCGGGGCAAGAGAGCACAACAATACTACTTTCATATACCATGGTTTTGTTGGGCAAATACACATATTGGCAAGAAAAGGCACGAGAAGAGGTCTTGAAAGAATTTGGTAAAAGCACACCAGATTTCAACGGATTAAACAAGTTAAAAGTAGTAACAATGATATTGTATGAGGTTCTTAGATTATATCCACCAGTTTCTTCGACATGGCGAATGGTTAAAGGTGAGACGAAACTAGGAAAGTGGAACTTACCAGACGGTGTTTATCTCAACCTGCCCATCCTCTGCTCCCACCATGATTCTAAGCAATGGGGAGACGATGTAGCTGAGTTCAAACCAGAGAGATTTTCTCAGGGAATTTCAAAGGCAACCAAAGGAAATTTTGTGTTTGCTCCGTTTGGGATGGGACCAAGAGTATGCATAGGCCAGAATTTCTCCTTGGTTGAAGCTAAGGTCGCACTTGCAATGATCCTTCAACGCTTCTCTTTCGATCTTTCACCATCGTATGCTCATTCCCCTTTTTGGAGCCTTACTGTTAGGCCTCAATTCGGTGCTCAAATAATTCTTCATCAACTATAAATTATCATGCATTCAAATATACACAAAATTGTTAACTTCATTCAAGTCAATGTGTGTTGTGTTAATTCTCCTCCCTGTTTTAATAAAAGTTTCAAACAGATCGATTATGCTTGTTCACGTTTATTTTGGAAACCAGAGAACTCTCTGGAAGTAAAAAATCTTATTGATTGTTCATCAAGAACGTCACCGAATATGAGTACAAAGGACACTATATATACAAACGATAGAGAAGGAATTAACTAACTACTCTAACAGAAGCCCAATACAGATAAGGCCCATAAGACTAATATCGGCCCACACTATAAACTCCATAGTCCCCCCTCAAGCTGGATGAGTGATGGGAAGAACTAATCCAAGCTTGGAAGCAAGAAATCGATGTTGTTGGGCACCTAATGGTTTCGTTAGAATATCAGCCAACTGTAGATTAGTAGAGACATGCTGAGTTTGAAGAAATCCTTCTTGCACCATTTCTCTGATGAAGTGACAGTCAATACGAATGTGCTTTGTTCTCTCGTAGAAGACGGGATTATCTGCCAAGTTCTGTGCAACCTTATTGTCACAGTGCAAAGGGATTGGCAATGTCATTGGAATTTGTAGATTCGCAAGTAAACCATGAATCCATACAAGTTCACTTGCTGTCATAGACATGCTCCTGTATTCGCTCTCACAAGATGATTTGGACACAGTCTTCTGCTTCTTAGCCTTCCAAGACACCAAGGATTTACCAAGAAACACACAATAACCTGTGATAGAACGACCTGTATACTCACAGTTTCCCCAGTCTGCATCACTAAAGGCTCGCACTTTCAGTTCATTGTCTGCAGGATAGGACAGCGCTACATTGAATGTACCTTTCAGATAGCGAAGCAAATACACCGCAGCTTGGTAATGAGGAAGGCGAGGACAAGCCAAAAATTGACTTAATTGTTGGACTGCAAATGCAATATCAGGTCTCGTGAAGGTCAAGTAAAGCAGTCTCCCAATCAACCTGCAATATATCTCAGGTTGTGGTAAAATAGTTCCTTTGTGAGTGGAAAGCTCGAGACCCTGTTGCATAGGAAAAGTTGTGGCTTTGCAATCAACCATGCCCATATCTGTGAGAATATCAAGTACATATTTTCTTTGATTGAGCAGTATCCCAGAGGCCATATGTGAAATCTCCATTCCCAGGAAATAGCGTGCAAGACCAAGGTCTTTAATTGTAAATGCAACATCTAAGGACTGTTTGACAGAAGCAATGATCTCAGAAGAAGTTCCTGTTATCAACATATCATCCACGTAAACCAGGGCAACAGTGAAAGCTCCAGAATCAGCCTTTGTAAACAGTGAGTAATCATGCTTCGATTGGACAAATCCAAGTCCTACAAGATGCTTGGTCAATTCGATATTCCATTGACGACTTGCCTGCTTCAAGCCATATAAGGATCGAGTGAGTTTGCAGACTTGATCCTTAGTAGCCTTTGTGTAGCCCGGAGGAGGTCTCATGTACACTTCTTCGTCAATGTAGCCGTGTAGAAAGGCGTTATTTACATCAAGCTGATGTAAATCCCAACCTTTTGAGGCAGCCATGGCTAAGACAACTCTTACAGTGGTGATTTTTGCTACAGGTGAGAAAGTATGCTTGTAATCTGTGTCTTTGATTTGATTGTAGCCCTTTGCCACCAAGCGTGATTTGTACCTCTCAACTTCTCCATTAGGCCTAAACTTCACTTTGAAGACCCATTTAGAGCCAATGGCCTTCTTTCCTTGAGGGAGTTCAGTGAGTTGCCAGGTGTGATTCTCTTCTAGTGCTCTTATCTCCTTCTCCATTGCAGCAACCCATTCAGGATGTTCTTTAGCTTGCTCATAGGATTGTGGCTCAACAGTAGAAAGCACATGGAACAAAGAACTCACATAAGCAGCAGGAAATTGAGAAAAATCCTGATAAGCAAGGAAAGATTGAGATCCAGATGGTGGTGAAGGTAGAGTAGAACAAATGAAGTCCTTGAGGTGAGCAGGAGGATTATGAGTTCTAGTGGATTTTCTTGAACTAGGAACCAACTCAGTTGGTGAGGTGATGGGTTGGATAGGCTCAGGAATGGATAAGGGCAAATCAGGGTTAGTGGGAGGAAGAGGGTCAGGTATATGTACAGAACTGTGTACAGGGGAAGGAGAAGGAATGTGAGAATGTACAGGGATAGAATCACTTTGAGAGTAGGTGTCAAGTCCTGCAGCAGGATTGACTAGAGGTAATATTTGTTGTGTAGATGTTGAAGGAATAGTAGTAGGTGCTTGTGAGTTAGTTTTGAAGGGAAAAGTGGTTTCATGAAAAACCACATGACGAGCTATAAACACTGAATGTGTGTCAAGATCATATAGCCTATACGCTTTCTGATTAGGAGGGTATCCCAAGAGAATGCATTTTCTTGCCTTAGTTCCAAACTTATCACCAGGCAAATTTGTTTTCAAAGCAAAACACAAGCAACCAATGACCCTCAACTGATCATATTGAGGAGTGGTTTTGTGTATTACCTCAAATGGTGTCTTCCAGTGTAACACGGAAGATGGCATCTTATTGATGATGCTAGTAGCAGCCATTAAGCAATGACCCCAGAATCTGATAGGAAGACCAGCGTGTAACCGAATAGCCCGAGCTGTCTCCAAAAGGTGTCAATGCTTTCGTTCCACACGAGCATTTTGCTCTGGCACTCCAGGAGATGATCGTTGATGCACAATGCCCTTTATTCTGAAGAATTCTTGGCAAACTCTTTGAGTAAATTCTGTACCATTATCAGATCGAAACATCTGGACCACTGTCTTGAACTGATTCTCCACGTAGGCAACAAATCCTTGTATCACCTTAAACACTTGCATCTTGTCTTGAAGCAAGTAGGTCCATGTCCCTCTTGAACAATCATCAACTAAGGTTAAGAAATATTTGGATCCATAGCAGGCACACGATAGGGCCCCCATAGATCCATATGGACAAGTTGAAACATTCTTAGAGCAATAGAAGAGCTTCGATCAAAAGGCAACTTATGGTGTTTAGACAAAACACAACATTCACACTCCAAAGTCTGAATGTGAGAACAATTACACACAGATATATGTTTCATCTTGGACAAGGATGTATGTCCAAGTCTAGCATGTTGTAACAACAATTGATCATCCACTTTACAACTGAAAACTGAAGTTTTTGAATTAGAAAACGTATTCTGCAGTCCATTAGCATCCATTGACTGCACCTCTAATCTGTAGAGTCCTCCTTGAACTGGAACAATAGTGATCTCCTCATGGTTAGTACGGCCCTGCAACATACAGGTCAACTCATCAAAAATCACTGAAACACTGCCATCACTGACCAGTCTTGATATAGACATGAGGTTATGTTTGAACTCAGGTACAAATAAAACTCTCTTAAGAACCAAACAAGGACTGATGATCACTGTTCCCATATGCTCAACTGTTTTTGTAGAACCATCAGGAAGAGATACATAGATAACTCTCTCCAGTCTATGCATCTCAGTAAACAAATCCTGAGCAAAAGATATATGGTCTGTCACACCAGAATCTATTATCCAAGTTGTCTTACTGTGGTCAACCAAGGAGTCAGAGATAGAAGAATGAAGGTTACCTGCAAAGTTGACATGTGCGTGTCCATTGCCTTCATTTCCATCTTTCATCATTTTCACTATCTCCTGAAATACTGCATTCACCATGGACTGATCTGGTATCTGTGCTTGTTGTGCACCAGAATTATCTCCATACTCAAAAGGATATTCCTCCATCTCAGCATCTTGAACATGTGCAGCAAATCTGTTGTTAGGTGGCTCTCTAGCACCTTTGTACCATTCTGGATATCCCACTAACTTGAAACAAGAATCCTTCAGATGACCTCTAGCACCACAGTGAGTACATTTGAGATTTCTCTTGTCCACACGATCACTGTTAAGATCTCTTTTATACCCTTCTCCTGGCCTGGGAGCCTCATTCCTTCCATTTGACTGTCTGAACCTGTTCACAGCAAAAGCTTGACTGTCTACAGAAGGGATATTAGCTGAAGTAATGCCTTTGTGCCTTTCAATCCTCATCACCATCTGAAAAGCCTTGTTTACTCCTGGTAAGGGCTCCAATGAAAGGATATTACTGCGCACATGCTCATAGGAGTCATTAAGTCCCATTAGAAATTGTAGCACTCTCATTTTCTGTTCCCTGTCAACCAATTTCTTGAGCAAAAGACATATGCAGTTCTCCATTATTCCACACTCACATATAGGAATTCCTTCAAGAAGTTGCAACTCGTCCCATAGTTTCTTGATTTTTCCATAATAAGCAGCAATACTCAGGTTTTCTTGTCTAATATTAGCAAGATCCTTCTGGATTTGATAAACCAGAGGTGCATTGGATTAAGAGAATCTTTCCAGAACCTCACTCCACAACTCTTTTGCAGATTGTACGTGCATAAAACCTTCGGCAATCTCACTAATCATAGAGTTTATGATCCAACATCTAATCATATAATCCACACGAATCCACATAGCACGTTTTTCTTCCGAATCTGAAGGAATCATAATAGCTCCATCTATGTAACCTAATTTCATCTTGGAACCTAGCGCCATCCTAACTCCTCTACTCCAGGAATTGAAGTTCGAACCATTAAACAAAGTCGAAACTATCTGAGAACCTGGATGATCTGAATTGGATAAGAATAAAGGATCACTGTATCCATTCTTACCTTGATTGTTGTTGTTTACGTCATTCTCTCCTGTTCTTTCCATGGCAGCAACTCCAATTTCAGCAAATTAGGTTGGATCTTGGAACGATATGCACCAAACCTAGCTAATCCAGTATAGATTAGCTAAAATCCTCAATCGAAACTCAGAAATTCAGCCCCGTCGCTCTGATACCATTTGGAAACAAGAGAACTCTCTGGAAGTAGAAAATCTTATTGATTGTTCATCAAGAACGTCACCGAATATGAGTACAGAGGACGCTATATATACAAACGATAGAGAAGGAATTAACTAACTACTCTAACAGAAGCCCAATACAGATAAGGCCCATAAGACTAATATCGGCCCACACTATAAACTCCATATTTATGCATACCATAACTTCTCATAAAGTTCTTTTGCACAATTTCTTTGGTTTTGAAGATCACAATTATATGAGATATATTAGCTTATTATCAATGAGTTTTGGATGAAAAGATAGAAGATATCAATATTACTTGTACAAAAATAAAGATCAAGGGAAATGGAAGGGAACTGCATCGAAGAAGTCAATTTTTTTTCTCCAGAAAATCACCCTTAAAAAGATTTCGTTAGCCAAGAACCACCATTCGTCTAATTTTTGCAATATTTCTGTAAAATAAATAAATTAAGGGGTGATATTATATCTCGCCGTAAACAAAACATATTAAAAAATGTGATATACACAATATATCACACCGGTTATTAGGACATTTGATTGCATTTGTGAAAGCGTGGTAGAATACCAAAAACATCGGTTATGGGCACATTGTATCTCAGTAACAAAATGTGATATAAACTATTTATGCCAATTATTATAACATTTTATCTCGATTACAGAACCGTGATAAAAATACCATCTTCTATCACGGGTATTGAACTGTGATAAAATACCATCTAATTATATTTTGTTTTCTCTATTTTAAACGGAAGCTATATATAACGTTCACAACCGTAATAAATAACCAAACAGAATCGGGATAGATAACCTCTTATTTGTACTAGTGGAGGAAATATATCCTCTACTTAAGATTGAAATTTTAAACATAACCAGTAGTTTAAGAAAGCCATGTAAAGTAGAAAGAGACAAACATATGATATGCATTGAGACACCGATCGACATCAATGTGTGTGGGGATGGAGAATGATAGGGAATCCTTGAGATGGTTTAGGAAAAGGAATTCCGGTTATCTTGTCATCAGCAATTGAAGATTCCCATTTGAATCTGTTGACAATATTGTGTACAAATACCAATATCACTAGCTGAGCATAGTTCATTCCAGGGCACAAATATGACCCTCCACCAAATGGAAGGTATGTATAGGGCAATGGCCCTTCTCCCTCGAATCGTGAAGGATCAAATTTTTGAGGTTCCGGAAAGTATTTTGGGTCCTTGTGTGTTGCATGAATGTTCAATAGCAACTGCATGCATGCATGCATATATATCATCACGGACACGTATTATATATATATATAAGCATGGATCAATACATACTTGTAAGGATATGGAAATATTTACCTTATGGCCCTTAGGAATGTCATAACCAGCATACGTGAAATCAGTCAAGGCTTCTCTGTAAAGGAATGGGGCAGGAGGGTAAAGCCGCATTACTTCACGTACTACATTCCATGTATATATCATTTTATGGGTATCCTCCAAACTCAATACTTCTCCCGCCCTCCCGATCTCCATGTTTTCTGGTTCAATAACATTTTGTATCATCTTTAGTTTAACAAAATTACAGCCTTCATTTCAATTTTTTAATAAGAACAGCTTCTTACTAATTTCACTACAAGAAATATGGAATTGAGTGACAAGAAAAAGAAATTTATGTCGACAAATGAAATCCGTCGCTCAAAACACCGATTTTATGACCCAAAGTAAAACGTGGGAGACAAAATGTTGATTTTGTGGCCCAATATAGAACATAGGCGACAAAACAAGGAATTGGTGCCGTCACATGTCATCAAAATACCTTTTTGCCACATTCATTTAATTAGTAGTTTTCAAAATTATTTCCAAATATTTGATTATACAAATATATAGAAAGGATATACACATACCTTGATACACTCTACGATAAACATGTGGTTGATCTGCCATAACCTTGAGGACCATACATATAACGGAAGCGATGGTTTCATGGCCGGCGAGAAGCAATCCCACAAAACCAGCAACAATAACGTTATCATCCTCACATGCTTGTAAAACCTGAGTCAGAAAGTCATTTTTATTAGACTCGTTGGAGGAGGATTCCATTGATCTTTGGTGCCTCACTATCTGATGAATCTCCTCTTTCAGTTTAGTTCTTGCTTTTATCGCTCGGTTCATTCGTGTCCATGGTAGATTTATCGGCGCCGATCTAATGCCTGACGTAAACGCCTCCATTGGTTCAAACAGTGAGTCCACCATGTTAGAATCTTCAATCGACATAAGTAGTCGACAAATTACTGCAAACGCGTATTTCTTGCCTGATGGATAAATCCTAATCTCCTAAATTGTATATATCAGTTAATGTAATAAGTAATTAGTTAAATAGTTCGTACCTATATACTCCGTATAAAACAATTAAGAATATCATTGACAAACATAAAATTGATTTTAAAGAAACAAATGCATTTTGCACCCAAAAAAGGAAACATTGCATGTGGAATATACAAATAGTCTCGTTTTATATCAATTGAATATGTGTATAAGATATTGGGTTTGTGTATGTACAATAAGAGTGATATCTTTGGATTTTTGATAAGGTGAATGCGAAGGTATGGATGTCTGATTACAATAGACTGAACAACCGAACATACAAAGCATATATACATGTTAAACTCCACATATATATAAATGTAGTGTTATTCCATTCCATTTTAAAATTAATTAACAAGTAGAAATAATACAATATATTATACACTTGTTTAGTTCTTTTATTTTGGTGTGAGACAATACCTCAACATTTCAACAAATAAAATTTAAATTATATTCTCAAATAAATGACTTATTAATCACAATCTTTAAATAAACGACTTATTAATCACAATCTTTAAATTATATTCTCAAATAATATTTGCAAAAAAAAGTTACTATGCGCAAATATTACAGGAAAATTTGCGAGCAGAAGCTAATGATTTTTCAAGTTTTTTAATTAAATTTGCTTGTGAACTTGTATCATCAACCTTCATTTTTATCCCTCCCAAGTCCCAATTGTCATCATCAGTTTCTTCACTCTTAAGTGTAAATGTAGGTTAATTAAGGCGATCAAAGCTGAATCTCAAATAATCTTTTTGTATGACACTTTTTGAATTTAACCCAGGAAAAAATCATTTTGCAAAATCACCCGGTACATTAAAAATGCAGTAGCTGTTTAACATATGATCCTAACCAAATATATTTGTGTATTGAATTACTGAGATCGATCACAAACCTGTACTCCATGCCAGTGAGATTGTAGATGTTGTTGTGCTATCGCATCAATGACTGGTAAAAAACTTGTCATGCCATCTTTTTTCAAGAACTTAATCAATTGCGGCTTTACATACTGCCCTAAGGACTCGGCAAATTCATCAGAAGACAGCATCCATCGAACTGGCCTGGTGAACGACATTTTCACCAATTTATTGGCTTTGGAAAGCAAGAACTTGTTACCTGCAACACCACACAGAACCGCAACTTGATCTCCAAGAACCGACGTTTTGAATGCGTCGGGAGAGTATTTTGCCATCCGCTTGATGCTGAATTTCTCCAAATTGAGGCTTTTTAAATTAGATAAGAATTCGGGAGACTCTCCGATCATAGGCCATCCTGTTTTACCGGGTGGAAACCGGCGATCGGCGGTTGTTTTGAAGGTTGATAAGAAATAGATTGAGAAGGAAAGTATGGAGAGTAGAATACCGCATATCAATATTAACTCCATAATGCCCGGTTTAATTTTCGATCAAACCCAAGCTTATATGATGTATAGTTCTCTTGTGTACCTTAATATAGACGCACGTATATGGTCAACTTAATTGATTAGGTGATCTTAGATCGATGCATGTGCGATCATTATTTACAAGTTCTCTTGTGTACCTTAATATAGACGCACGTATATGGTCAACTTAATTGATTAGGTGATCTTAGATCGATGCATGTGCGATCATTATTTACAAGTTCGGCTTTCTTTGACAATAGTTTCAATTTACTGATTTAGCATATGTCGCTTGTTTTAGTTGTATAGTAGTTGATGTGTCCGAGATTGGCTTAATTTATATTTTTAACAGTTTTTTCGAATAAGGTAAATTTATATATAGTGAAGGATTTACAAAAAAAAGGTGTCACAACAAGTTCATACAATATTCAGAAAAACAAGTTTGAAGCAGTGAGTCAAAATGCTCAAAGCCCAATTACAAAGCCTAAAGAGAAAGATATTGAATGAGATCATTCGTGGCAATGTTACGGGGTTGTGAGCTCCCACATCTAGCGAGTGTAGCAGCCTTGACGTGGCATTTGATACGCAGGGCACAATTCTGCACGGAAGGACATATGTTCTCGAAGATAGCTTCGTTCCCGGATGACCAAATGAGATAAACAAATGTGGTTAAGATAACAGCTTCAAAAGGAGTATGTTGTTTTTTGGTTTGGTACCACGACTGATGTGTGATAGCCAATCTCTAAGGTTGCCAAAAGGGTTAGGAAGACGAGACCAGCTGCGGAGATTAGTATAGACATCACGGGCGAAGGTGCAGTGGCTCCAAAGGTGGTCGTTAGACTCAAGTTGACCGTTGCAAAGAACACAAAAGGGGTCATCAACAATAGACCAAGTCATAATTCTGTCCTTCACAACCATGTGCACTAACCCAAGTAATAAAAGAACACTTAGGGGTGTTGAGAGGATACCAAATAGGATTAGTCCAAAATAGATGAGAAGAAAATAAGAAAATAATATAAAATATAATTAATTAATTATATTAATACATAGAGATGGGAAGAAGATAAGATTTTTAGGTAAGATATAATCAAATATTATGATATTTCTTTTCAAGTTTCATAAATATGTGACATTTATTTGATTTTTTTGAAGTCATGAAGATGTGACAGATGACGTGGCTAATGAGGTGATATAGCTCAGAGGCCGACACATAGGCGAATTGAACGTAAAAGCGACATGTTGCAAAACACCGCGCTGTTTTAGTATATGTATAGATTACTCTTGTTCACTTAAATTGCTAAATATCGTTCATTCTCGTCATGTACTAACATTATTCATATGTCACACATTAATTTTTAAATCAATGATATATGTCACGTACCATGCTTTATGCGTCACACATGAATTTTGTTTCTGTTTTTCAAATCTTGTAGAGAATTTTAATACGAGCGTTATATATAAAATTAATTAGTTTAAAAACGGATAATATTTTCTTGTTCAAAAAGCAAAAAACAAATACGTCGACATATATAATTTCGTACATCAATAAATATGGATTAAAACTTAATAAGCCTTGAGAGAACTTAAATACTCCGTATTATTTTACACTTTGTTGTGAGTGAGATTGCATATATAATTTCCTAGATTTCGGTATACGTGAGTCGGTCCACTACGAGGCAAAATGCTGGAATGCAATATTATATGCAGTCAACTGTACTCGTTGATCGTGCATTCTATTGCTTGCATAGTTAAGAAAGCTCATTTACTTATCAAACACGAAAGCGATAAGAGTTTCATCTGCTCTATGAACAAGGTTGGTAACATTAGTGACTGTAATAGAGTGAGTTTCGTACCATATTAAGAGTGAGTTTCGTACCATATATTAAGAGTGTTCTTTCGATCTTTTCAATATGATTAGAGCAATCGATCTATTTCACTTATATCTATATTAATGAATATACACTGATGAAGGATTATCTGAGCTTCAACTAACACCGGTGGTCCCTGAGCTTCAACAAACACCGGTGGTTTCCGAGTTTGAAGTAGCGTTGACTCGCTCAAGAGCAAAGGAGGTCCAACAAGAGTTAGACAAGTTAGTGGCGTTCTTTCTGTCTAAGGAGCTTAACATACAGAGGAACCCTTAGAAACACCATTGAAGATGATTCTGGTAGTTGGAGTTCGAGAGGAAGCAAATCCGGGCGAAGAAGAAGCAACACCCGCCGCCCACATTACTGCGCCCGCAGCTAATTCATAAAACCAGCCTTGGCTACGAAGTGGAAACGGCGTCTGCCGCCTTTTGGCAGCGTCCGCCGCTTTTTTTTACGCGATCGTCGCCTCCCAGAATGGCGCCCGCCGCCAACGGCCATTTACTTACGAACTTTGTGTTATTTCGGGATTATTTCATTTAAGTGGTTTTAGCTATTTTTAGGAAAATACTTTTAATTGTTTTATTTCTTTGAATTGACACCCTTATGAACCCCTATATAAGGTTTGCCCTAGTTATTGTTTTAGGTTCCCATTCTTTGATATTAAATACATCGTTTTTCGTTTTTCCTCCTAAAAGAGAGCTTTTGTGAGCAAAGTGCATTGAGTGCATTGTTGTTGAACTCGCCCTAGTTGTACTTGTGTGTGTCAATCTTCTCCATAAGGTTGGTGCTATCAGGATTCCATAGAGCATCCTCTAGGTGTCTTGGCCTACCATGACCATTGTGTTTGGTTGTAATCAATTGAGGTTTCTTCATCATTCGGCAAAGTTCTTGTTCCTAAGTTCAAGGGTTTTATCGTTGTTTGATTTGGTTTCAATTGGTCTATCATTCGACTTATCCTTCTTTCATCTCATTCTAATTCCGTCTATCTTCTCTGTTTGAGGTTTGGTGTCTAGATCAGGCAAAAACGGCTTATCTCCGCATCAAATTGAGAGCGAGGTTGGGAGATAAGCCGTTGTTTCTTCATCTTTCTTTTTTTCTTCTTATAAATCGTAGCAAAAAATATTTGGTAGCAAAAAAACAAAGCATTTTGGTATCAGAGTTGTGTTGACACCATCACCGTCTTCACAAGAACACCAGAGTCCCACTATCAAAAATCACAAAAAAGAGTCAGTTTTGTTTTCCTGTTTGACAGTTTCTATCAAAAATTGATTTTGGGTCTTCCAGTACTTTGATCTTTCTTGTTGAGTCTGTTTCAGGGTGTGTACAAGAAGTTTGGATCGATTCGTGTTTGTGGAGATCGAAAGATTGGAGTTTGGGAGCAACCTTGTTACCAAAATCCATTCAACCCATCACCACCATCACAAATTCGACCTCCATACCAAAAACGCATCCGCCACAAAACCCTAGAACTGTTGAGAATGTTGATCCTTGCGCCACCAGACAAAATCTTCTACAAGGAAATCTTATCTCATCTACTAGGAAAGTCAAAGTTAGTTTCTTTTATTTCATTTTAGTTTTTCAATTTTTGTTGAGATCAATATCTCATATTGAGTGTGTATTTCGTTTTGCCGAGACAAAAATAAATATTCAAAAAAAAAGGAAAAGAAGAATATAAAATAAAAATACAAAAATAAACAGAAAAGTATCAAATTCAGCATATGTTTTATTACGTTTTTTGTTGAGTCAAGTCCAACACATCATTGTTCGAGTTGGAATTCAAGAATTTGGAGGAAACGGGATTGCCAGGAGCCCGTAACGATGCCGGAGAAATTCTCATTCGATATCGAAAACGCGACCCAACGCGATCGCGTTTTTAGTATCCACTTTCTGCAGTCTCAGACAAGAAAACACGACCACACCGCGATCACGTCCTAAACCGCGACCACCACCTGTTCGATTTTCTACGATCTTCGACTATCAGGGCCATACCGAGCCTATCCTTCCCCTCTTGACTCTGTCTTCGATCTTTCATTGTCACTAGTCGGGACAAGTTAAGGTACGCTTGCTTTGGCCCTCTTGAGTTCAAACTTGAGTCGTATTAGTTGATTTTAATTTACATTCTTGCAAACGTTTTGAGTCTTTGTTTATTTCTTTCGTTGAGTCATCTTTCTTTTGAGTCAGAACCTTGAGTTGAAACCCCGCCCTACACTAGCCATCTACATTACTACCATCACTCATCATAGTGCTAGGAGCGTGTTAGTTTTGATCTACTGGGTTTTTTATTCATACAAGACAATCAATCAAAGAAAGCTTATTACAACAACAGTTGAGAGAGAGTGCATCAAAAATGTACTTTGTCAATCTGGTGATAATTTGACGATTCTTTAGAGTTTTTTTTAGTTTGTTTACAAATTAGGATTCTTGCTTGCAATTTAGGGCTTTTCTAATTTGGACACAAATTAACAACTGTTTTTTTAGTTTGATTCCTTCTGATATCACTACTCTCTGATTTGAATGAGAAAGCTGAATCCTCATTTTCTATGTGCCATCATCTGTGGTAGACTAGTAGTGGAAAATCCCTTCCTGTTTTCAATTTCATTATGATGCAACGCATCAGAAAGAGTTGTTGATGCAGCATAATAGACAATGTGAAATGGTGGAAACTCTGCTCACAGCTCTTTCCATGGAGAATCATCATCCTTCCACAATGCTCTCAATGGATTCAAGCGCTTCTTCCCACGACGAACTCGACCTCGACCTCGACCTCGAGATGAACTGCCATGTCCTTCCTCGCCCATCTGATATCAACCTGCCTTTGTCAGCAGAGCACAACCCCACCCCACTGTAGGACCTGTAATCCGCGTTTATAACAATCTGTAAAGAAATAATTGAAGAACAGAATTAAGGAAGAATTTTACCAAAGTTCTCTTGACGAAACTGATGCGTAGAGTCGAGAAAGAATCTTTGTCCTTAATTCTGTAACGCCCCGTATATGTGACGGTTACTGGCATTGAGAATCCCAGGATACAACTATGAACTCTTCTGGTTTTCACAATAAAAAACAGAAGCCAACGAACCAGTATCTGTGTTGTACTCTCAGAGAAGAAGAAGAAGAAGAAGAGAAGAGAGGAGGATTGTAGGTTTTCGGATATCTGAGAATGAGAACCAGAACTCTCTTAAATAGAGTTTCTGAGTTTGTTAGAGGAGGAGATCTCGGAACTGACGACACCAACGAGGTGGAGTCAGTTGTGGAGCAAGTGGAGCAGATCGTGGAGGTTGTTGCTGACTCAGTGGGGCGTCCCCAACGAGGCAGTTCAAAATTTAAATCTGGAAGCCCAACTTCCAGATCCAGCCCACTTCAAAAGAGAAGCTTAGCAGCTGCTTGGGCCTACGACCCATTCCACAAGACCACAAGCCACGAGCCAAGGACCGCGAGCCACGGACCACGGACCGCGAGCCGCGAACCACGGACCGGACCGGATGGACGGACCGCGCGAGGGCCCCCCGGGTCCTCTCTCCATACTTCTCCCAAGGTCTTACCAAGGGTAGGGGGTTTGGGTTATATAAACCCTTCAACTTCCTCCCCAATTTTCGATGTGGGACAAAACCTCACATAAATTCAGCTAAAAAATGTCACTTACACTTAAACAAGCAACCAACTTTGAGCCCTCATTTCTCATTCAAACGGAACCCGATTTCGACGTGTGAGTACACTACGGCGTAGTGCTCGCGGAGACGAAGCCAACGCTCCCATAATCCGGCACAACCGGTGACCGCAGCCCACCGGAAAAGTGCCCGGAAGTTCAGTCGAAATTCAGTTCCAACAATCCCCCACATAAATAGAAATGATTCTATTACACGTGCTTAGACAAGACAGACAGAATTTTGAGAGTACGGACGAAGAATCACTGCATCTGAGCTGGTGGCGTTTTTCAGCCTTGAACCACCCATTGTGAGTAGCTATCGGATTTACTCGACCGGGTAGTGAACATGATGTCTTGAACCACCCGGGCTTTGACGTAAACCTAGACAATAACTATCACACAGTTTCATCTTCTCACAGAACTAGGTTCTCTGATTGTGTTCATTTTGGCCGTGAACATCCCTGGTTATTCATGAGTGAACTTGGAGAAAGCAGTCTCTCTTCTTTCTCCTAGAAACGGCCCCATTTCACACTCATAAGACGATTGACTATAAATGGTATTACTTATACCCTACTTTGTTCTTCAAAGTTTATGGAATCATTAAAAGCAAATGCTTAACCTCTACTTTGCCATCGCACTTTTATCATCATAGGAACTGGGGAAGAAGATATAATATCTCCAAGTGCTCTCTAGATTCGACTTGAATTTGTTTTCCCCTTGAACCTATTTCTTGGGATCTCCAATCACTTAGGTAGGGTTGCCATCAAGCATCCACTTTAGTCATAGGCTTTAAACCCATTCCTCTAGATGACTTTACAACTTGCTCTCTTGACAATCCCTTAGTGAACGGATCTGCTAGGTTGTCAGCTGACTTGATATAATCTATTGAGATTACACCAGTTGAGAGCAATTGTCTTATGGTTTTATGTTGTCGTCTTATGTGACGAGACTTACCATTATATATTGTGTTCAGTGCCCGAGAGATAGCCGCTTGACTATCACAGTGTACACCTAAAGCTGGCACTGGTTTTTCCCACAAAGGAATATCCTCCATAAAGTTTCGAAGCCATTCTGCTTCTTCAGCTGCTTTGTCTAAAGCAATGAACTCAGATTCCATTGTGGATCTGGCCAATAACGTTTGTTTTGAGGATTTCCATGATACAACTGCACCACCCAGCGTAAATACATACCCACTGGTGGATTTCGAGTTCTTTGAATCTGATATCCAGTTAGCATCGCTATAGCCTTCCAGAGTGGCTGGATATCTTCCATAGTGCAGCCCGTAACTCGGAGTATGTCGCAGGTAGTTTAATACCCGAGTTATCGCTTTCCAGTGATTATGTCCTAGATTACTGGTATATCTACTCAGTACGTTGATAGCATGTGCTATGTCTGGTCTTGTACAGTTTGTCAAGTACATAAGACTTCCGATCACACAAGCGTACTCTAATTGTGATATGCCATTACGCGAGTTTTTCTTCAGTTTGAGATGCGGGTCCACCGGACTTTTTGCAATCCCATTTGAATAGTTCTTGAATCGCTCAAGTACCGTCTCGGCGTAATGTTGTTGAGACAAGACAATTCCATCTGAATGTCTAAAGATTTTGATCCCTAAGATCACATCCACTAGTCCCAAGTCTTTCATGTCAAACTTTCCATTAAGCATGTTCTTGGTTTGTTTGATCATGTCATTGTTGCTACCTATGATGAGTATGTCATCCACATATAGGCACAACAGAATGTATCCTTTTGGAGTTTCCTTGACATAGATACACTTGTCACATTCATTTATTTTGAAACCATTTGACATCATTACTTGGTCAAATTTTTCGTTTCACTGCTTAGGAGCTTGCTTTAGTCCATATAAGGATTTCACAAGTCTACTAACTTTGTGTTCCTGTCCAGGGATGACATAACCCTCAGGTTGTTTCATATAAATTTCCTCTTCTAGCTCTCCATTCAGAAAAGCTGTTTTTACATCCATTTGATGTATTTCTAGATTGCGTATAGCTGCAATGGCTATTAACACTCTTATTGAAGTTATTCTCGTTACTGGAGAATAGGTGTCAAAGAAATCCAAGCCTTCTTTTTGCCTAAATCCTTGCACCACAAGCCTAGCCTTGTACTTATCTATCGAGCCATCGGTTTTCAATTTTCTTTTGAAAATCCATTTGCTCCCAAGAGCTTTCAAGCCTGATGGCAACTCAGCTAACTCCCATGTATGATTTTGCATAATGGAGTCGATTTTACTTTTCACCGCTTTCTTCCAAGCAGGTGCATCTGGTGTTGACATGGCTTCTTTGAATGTTCTAGGTTCATTTTCCAAAAGATAAGCCATTTCAAATTCAGGACCGAATGATTTTTCCTTTCTAGCTCTTTTGCTACGTCTAGGTTCATCATTGTCCTCTTCTGTTGGTTGAACAGAAGTGCTTGCTTCACCTTCTTCACGAGTCCGTTTCGGATTTTCTTTATCCTTACACGAAAACATGTTTTCGAAGAAGGATGCATTTCTTGATTCCATTATTGTATTTGCATGTATGTCTGGTATATCAGACTTGCATACCAAGAAACGATATGCACTACTATTGTGTGCATACCTGATGAAGATACAATCAACGGTTTTTGGTCCTATTGAGACCTTCTTAGGGGGTGGCACCGCCACTTTTGCTAGGCACCCCCACACTTTGAGGTATTTGTACGAAGGTACATTACCTTTCCACAACTCATAAGGCGTCTTTCCAGTCACCTTATGCGGTATTTTGTTGAGAATGTAGTTGGAGGTTAGCAACGCTTCCCCCCACATGTTCTGGCGTAACCCAGATTCTTGCAGCATTGTATTCATCATTTCTTTGAGAGTTCGGTTCTTTCGTTCCGCAACCCCGTTAGATTCAAGTGAGTAAGGCGCAATAGTTTGATGAACGATTCCATGTTCTCTACATAATGCATTAAATGGTTCAATATACTCGCCTCCTCTATCACTTCGGATCATTTTAATCTTTTTACTAAGTTGGTTCTCAACTTCCAACTTGTATTCTTTAAACTTTTCCAATGTTTCATCTTTGCTATGTAACAAATATACATAACAATATTGTGTGCAATCGTCTATGAAGGTCACAAAGTACTTCTTACCGCCTCTAGTTTGCACAAACTTTAAATCACATAAATCAGTGTGAATTAGTCCTAGAGGTTCGGTTGTTCTCTCTACATGGGGTGATGGCGTTTTTGTGAGTTTCGCTTGTACGCATACTTCACATTTGTCTTTACTTGTTTTGCATTTTGGAATCATGTTCATACTTATTAGTCTACTTATAGATTTATAATTAACATGACCCAATCTTTCATGCCAAATATTAAAAGACTCAACGACATAAGCAATAGGATTATTCTCATTCACTGAACCATCAGTTACAATCTTTTTCGGAAGGACTGTCATTACATTCATTTTGATCATCCCATCCTTCACATAACCCTTCCCTACATAAATCCCATTCTTAGAGAAAACTAACTTGTCAGACACAAACTTGATACAAAACCCATTCTTATTGAGAAGAGTCCCCGAAATCAGATTCTTTCGAATGTCTGGCACATGAAGCACATTGTTGAGAGTCAGCTCCTTCTCAGAAGTCATCTTGAGCACGATCTTCCCAAGACCTTCAACCTTTGATGTCGCGGAGTTCCCCATGAAGAGTTTCTCATCTGTTCGGCTCTTCTGATAAGTGGTAAACAGGCCCTTATCTGAGCAGATGTGTCTAGTGGCACCTGTATCGTACCACCACTCCTTTGGGTTGCTCCCAACCATATTCACTTCAGTCAGCGCACACAGGTCGTCTGCTGTCAGCGAGTTTTCAGCTAGATTGGCTTGAGACTTCTTCCCTTTGTCTCTTCTGTTGTCGGGCTTGCTGCGACACTCATCTGCCTTGTTCCCAATCTTTTCACATTTGTGGCATTTTCCACTAAACTTCTTAGCTCCTTGCTTCTTGAAGTTTGTGGTGTTTTGAGGTTGAAACTTCTTGTTCTTCCCCTTGTCCCGATGCTCAGCCAGGTTTGCCTTGTTAGAAGGTCCAACACCATTGGCCCTCTTATTGTTCTCCTCGACCCGAAGCCTCACGATCAAGTCTTCAACCCTCATTGCCTTTTGCTTCAGCAACAAGTAGACCTTGAACTGCTCCCATGATGGAGGAAGCTTCTCAATGATGGCACCTACCTGGAACGCCTCACAGATGGTCATTCCTTCGGAGATCACTTCATGGACGATCAGTTGTAGTTCTTCAACCTGTTCCACGACCGACTTTGAATCTACAATCTTGTAGTTCAAAAACTTTGCTACTGCCGCTTTTTTGGACCCAGCAATTCATGAACTGTAAAACATATCTGAAAAACTGTGAACTGTAAAACACAGATTCTACAAACTGTAAATACAGAATCAGAATTTTGTGAACTGTAAACACAGTTTTTCGGTTCTGTAATACAACAACAACCTCAGAATTATCGAAATTGAATTTTCGTTTTTACTCGAATCTGAACACAAGTCCGAAACTGTACGCAGTACAGACAATTTTCTTAGGAATGCAACTTTCTATTCCTTAAAAACTCAAACAGATTGTTAGCGACAAGATAAAATTGTACAGAATTAAGATTGTAGGACCTGTAATCTGCGTTTATAACAATCTGTAAAGAAATTATTAAAGAACAGAATTAAGGAAGAATTATACCGAAGTGTTATCACGAATCTGATCTGCAGAGGCGGGAAATAATCTCTGTCCTTAATTCTGTAACGCCC
This sequence comes from Oxyria digyna, assembly GCA_029168935.1. Lineage (NCBI taxonomy): Eukaryota > Viridiplantae > Streptophyta > Magnoliopsida > Caryophyllales > Polygonaceae > Oxyria > Oxyria digyna. Next base: position 6,637,051 of record JAPVLV010000010.1, on the reverse strand, counting down.
CGTATATGTGACGGTTACCGACGTTGAGAATCCCAGGATACAACTGCGAGCTCTTCTGGTTTGCACAATCAAAACCAGAAGCCAACGAACCAGTTTTCTGTGTCGTACTCTCACAGAAGAAGAAGAAGAAGAAGAAGAAGAAGAAGAAGAGAAGAGAGGAGGATTGCTATGTTTCGGATATCAGAGAATGAGAACCAGAACTCTCTTAAATAGAGTCTGAGTTTGTTAGAAGAGGAGGAGGTCTCGGAACTGACGACACCAACGAGGTGGAGACAGTTGTGGAGAAGATCGTGGAAGCTGTTACGCTGACTCAGTTGGGCGTCCCCAACGAGGCAGTTCAAAAATCAATTTGGAAGCCCAACTTTCAGATCCAGCCCACTTCAGCAAAAGGGGAAGCTTAGCTGCTGCTTGGGCCTACGGCCCATTCCACAAGACCATAAGACGGCCACGAGCCACGAGCCGCGGACCGCGGGCCGCGAGCCACGGACCGGACAGACGGACCGCGCGAGGGGCCCCGGGTCCTCTCTCCATACCTCTCCCAAGGTCTTACCAAGGCTAGGGGGTTTGGGTTATATAAACCCTTCACCTTCCTCCCCCAATTTTCGATGTGGGACAAAAACCCAAATCAAATTCACCTCAAAAGTGTTTTTTGTACTTAGACAAGCAACCAACTTTGAACCCTCATTTCTCATTCAAACGGATCCCGATTTCGACGTGTGAGTACTCTACGGCGTAGTGCTCGCGGAGACGAAGCCAACGCTCCCATAATCCGGCACAACCGGTGACCGCATCCCACCAGAAAATTTCCCGGAAATCCAGTCAAAACTCAGTTCCAACTATCCCCCACATGAATAGAAATGATTCTATTACACGTGCTTAGACAAGACAGATAGAGTTTTGAGAGTACAGGCGAAGAATCACTGCATCTGAGCGGGTGGCGTTTTTCAGCCTTGAACCACCCATTGTGAGTAGCTATCGGATTTACTCGACCAGGTAGTGAACATGATGTCTTGAACCACCCGGGCTTTGACGTAAACCTAGACAATAACTATCACACAGTTCGTGGCTCGTGTGGTCTTGTGGAATGGGCCGTAGGCCCAAGCAACAGCTAAGCTTCTTCTTTTGCTGAAGTGGGCTGGATCTGAAAGTTGGGCTTCCAGATTGATTTTTGAACTGCCTCGTTGGGGACGCCCAACTGAGTCAGCGTAACAGCTTCCACGATCTTCTCCACAACTGCCTCCACCTCGTTGGTGTCGTCAGTTCTGAGACCTCCTCCTCCTCTAACAAACTCAGACTCTGTTTAAGAGAGTTCTGGTTCTCATTCTCTGATATCCGAAACATAGCAATCCTCCTCTCTTCTCTTCTTCTTCTTCTTCTTCTTCTGTGAGAGTACGACACAGAAAACTGGTTCGTTGGCTTCTGATTTTGATTGTGCAAACCAGAAGAGCTCGCAGTTGTATCCTAGGATTCTCAACGTCGGTAACCGTCACATATACGGGGCGTTACAGAATTAAGGACAGAGATTATTTCCCGCCTCTGCAGATCAGATTCGTGATAACACTTCGGTATAATTCTTCCTTAATTCTGTTCTTTAATAATTTCTTTACAGATTGTTATAAACGTGGATTACAGGTCCTACAGTCTTCTCGTAGGCGGTGGCTGCTAGGGAGGCAGTAGTAAAGGATGAGGAAGAAGAAGGGGGATTGAGGAGGGAGAGACGTTCGCGGAGGCAAGGCGCGAAGAATGGAGGGGGGGAGGTTAGAGGCAAAGTAATGGAAAGACTCGAAGAATTTGGGGATTTTGCGAGCTTTATTTGTTTTTCTCCTGGAAATCATACGACGCTCTGTAAAAAGCGCTCTAATTTCTTTCCTTCCGCTTCTTTATTCGGCACTTTTTTAAAAGCGTCCTTGAAACCTGTTTTTCTAGTAGTGTAGCACAATTCACTACAACAAACTAAAAAATCTCCATCTAATTGTAAGTGTAATAGACAACTATTAACAAATTAAATTTGGTGTAAACCTTCTCAAGATGTGTTAAAGTCATGGTTCAGTAACACACAAGATAAATCTTTTATATGTTATATTGTCAGGGATAAGGATGACAAAGTTCTATTTGTTGATCATAAGAATAAATTAGACACAACTATATTACAAATAGAAGCTCTAGCTAGCTGCTTTATATGCAATCAAATGTGCTTATACCCATCATGTGATCCGGTTAATTTTGGAAGGCAGTAATTTAATCATAATTACCGCAATTAGAAGAATTTGGCAGATACATGTGAAGTTCGGATTATTGTTTAGGATATTTAAAATCTCTGTGGAAAAATTTACGGATGTTAAGGTGTTACATTGCTTTAGAGAGACAAATCGAGCGACATATACTCTTGCCTCACATAATAATAATATCAATTGAATTAAGTTCGTATTAAACATCTTTGGTGATAATCAGATATCTGGTGTTTATATCAAGATGGTCTTGAATTGTATGGTTTCACATTATTCATATATTAAACTTCTAGCGTTTCTTCAAATTATCCGTTTGGATGATTTTAGATTGTCATCCATTTGGGATGAATTCTGAACTCTTACCTAGAGTAATAGAGTCAATGTAAAAAAGATATGGAAAAAAGTCAATTTTACCTTACCGATGAAAAGTTGCATACATGAGAATTACTGTCCTAACCTTTTACTAATCCCAATAACTTTGATTCATCATCACAATCACACTATCAAAGTTGTCCTTAGTATTTTTTTTATACACGCCAAACAAACAGAAAGATTACAAGAAACCATATGCAGAAAGATTACTAGGTAGAAGAAGCCCACAATGTCTCTAATTTCTCTCTTCTTTCTCTCTCTAATTTCTCCCTTCCCTGATTTCTCTTTCGATCTGGTGTTCGTGTATTGAGTTGGAAAAGGGCTTTGCCTCTTCTCCTTCTTTGCTTCTCATTCCTGATATGATCCTCACCAATCCCTTTCTTTTTAACCCTAACCCTACCCTAGACCAAACCCTAGAAATCCGCCCCTTTCAATTTTGCCCCTAACGATGCTGATTGTACCAATTGCTTGACCTACATTGAAGTTAGCCCTAGAACCCTAAAGGCGTTGCGCTCCAGATTGGCCGCCTATGGCTCCTCCTCCCTCTCTCCTCTTCAATCATTTCACTTAGCCTCGATCGATTCCAAGTGTTGCAGAAGCTTTCCTCTTGATTGGTGGTGTGGCCCCTCGCTTGTGCACGATGGCTTCATTCCTGACGCTCGCGTGGCTCGAAGGCTCCAGATCGACATTGGTAATGACTCCCAAGGTAATTTCTCTCTCTCTCTTACCTCTTTGGCTCTCCATCAGATGCTCCCCATGCGTGGAGGGATTTTAGGATGACTGGTGTTTTCCTTCGTGGCATTGAAGGCTTAATTGCTGACGGTGCCAGACGGAATCATCGTCATTACTCCTACCCCATTGCTTTGGTGGCCTTGCATGAATGGATGAACCTCGAACTGGCCTTGTGCCTTAAAACAATTACACTGACACCATGGATTACTCAATTTTTTCTTCCCCTGATGCTTCCTATTGATTTACTCGATTATATTCATTTTATTGTAAGGCTTAAGTTTTCATTATTTGGTCACACAACTTCTTGGTTTGCTGAACATAAAGTTTATCCTCTCCATACTATAGTTGATATTCAGAAGCCTAAACACATAACCATCCCCTTCCCGTTTGATAATCTGAAGACGTTTCACATACCCACCAAAACCCCTATATATATACTGCCATAGCATTAAATGCAAACTTCACCATCTCAGCTCAGAAAACAACCTCCACTGTTATCCTCAAGTATAAGTTCACATGCATACTTACCATGGAGGACAATATGTCCTATGTCGAAGCAGTCATAAACTTCTCAAACATCCCACCTTCAGATTTTGCCCTTCTTGAAAGCTCCAACCCCATACCCAACATGCCTCCGCTCTCCACCTCCATTGTCCCTGTATCCCAAGCAAACGGTTCCTCTTCATCCATGGAGCAAGTCACTGGCTTTAACCACATCACCGAACCTCAAGACTTTGACCAAGACAACTTGAACACTGAGGAAATGTTCAATCAACACTGTGGCTTTGAATACCCTGATTATCCACCACAACACTTGCCCCATCGTATTCCAAACCAACTAGCCTTACCAGCTGTCCAGGACCACCTTGCTCGCCTCACCAACTTGTCCTTGCTAATCAGGATGGCAGACACCACCACAAGCATCACTTCTTCAGCCATTCTTAGCAAGATGAGAGAAACATGGGAAGGCATCGAAGGAGACATAGATGTGGGAGAGTGGGGAACTTGGATACTCCTTACTTTTGCAAACAGAGAAGCCAAAGATCTTGTCTGGAATAACAGGCCTTACCGGGTGCAGAACAAACTTGTTCTCCTGAAGCAGTTCTATGAAGACTTCGACCCTTTGTCCTCCACTATAGACACAACAGATATATGGGTAAGAATCCCCTTACTTCCCTTCTTTTTTCATAATGTCCGTGCATTGAATATGATCATCCGGGATAATAATATTGGTACGTTCATTCGTATGGATGAACGGACGAGTATTAAGAACAAAAGAAGATTTGTCAGATTCTGCATCAACGTACGCTACAGTTCCTGATGTCTCGGGGTTTGTTAAGATCGAGCACTTTGACAAAATTATCCTCACTTTCAAACTATGGTCTGAGGATTTTTCTCCTGGCTGCGGGGAGCCAGATCACTTGTTTGAAAACTGCTTTTTAAACAATCTCCCCCCTCACATCTTCGAGTTCAACCTTATCGGATCTTCAGATGACGAAGAAGCTGCCAAAGCCACCAAACAGAAAATCATAGGGAACTTGATGGCCAAATTTGTTGCCGTATTGACCGTGAAGAAAGGCCCCAAATTCATTAGACAAGCTCCAAGCCATGCTTCAAAATTCAACATATCTGGGAATCAAAACACTGTTGCTTTTGGCCAATGTAATTCTTGCCTCTCTTCTCCTTCATCAGCTATTTTACCCATTCAATCCATGCCCTATAATGCCAGAACTGGTTCTAGTCCACAAGAATATGTCCAAGCTTACCCTATCCATGCAGCCATCCCACCTGAAATGTATAACCAATAGTTTCTTGCTCAAATGCACCATCTCGCCTACACTCCACCTCATCCCATGAGCCTCCCTCTTACTCTTGCCCCTAGAATGATCAGACCAACGCTCCAAACTGCTCCCCTCACTGCGTATCACCGCAGGTTTGTGCCTGCCCCAATTGATTATGCACCATCTCCAGTTGCTTCAGAAAAATCCAGCAGTGTGATTCTGAGAAAGATGGACGGAATGGAGATCACTAATGTTGAATATTATGGCTCAGGTCTTGACCCAAAGAGAAAGGAGGAAACTGAAGAACCTATTCCAGCCCCGGTCAACAAAATATAGAAGAAAGGTAAAGCTACCAAGAACAAGGCGATTGTCATCAATTAATGGTTATGTTTATGCTTTCTTTCCAGTTTGCTTGTTTTTGTTTGAACAATGATCTCCCTATTTTGCTTAACCCCTGCGAGGGTTCGAACCACTCCAACCAGAACAATTGTCTACCGCAACACCTCCGTTCGTAACTCCGTCTTCACTTCTTCACTTCATACCTTTTAAGTCTTCATAATAACTCCAATGATTCATAACATACAAATGTCTCTAAACTCATATGGAATCACTCCTAATACAATGTAATAATCCCTAGTTACGCTATACAAAGTGCAGCGTATCAAATACCCCCATACTTAGACTTTTACTCGTCCCGAGTAACTTACAGAAAAGCTACCCATACAATAAATACTCAAAGCCTCAGGAAGTACAAGAATATCTCCTAGTGATTACATAACCAATAAGCTCCTCCAAACATAACAACAACAATCAAGAACGATGTGATAAAATAAGCACATACCCAGAACTACACCTTATTCCTCCAAGTGGCCTACCCGAATCCTCCTATACGCCTCCTTCTTATGTCTCCATACGCCAAGATGATAAAAAATCCTAAAACACTCAATTTTTTTTTTTTTTAATAACACTCATCTTGCTTGGGCGCCCTTTCGGGTTTTCATCCCAACCACTCAATAATTGTTCCAGGCTCACGAAACTCACATCACTCAAGACTTATTTTTTGCCCCAGCCTAACGTTGGTCAAGCCACCTTCTTATTGCATAGATCTTGCTATCCAAGGATTTTGTATGCCTTTTTTCAATTTTTGTGGCTTTTTCATACAATATATATATTCAATAAGCACTAGTAGAAAAAACACCTGTTGCAGCCCCCTGTTGAGGCGGTCACCTTAAAAACCGACGCAAAAAGTCTTATTCTACTATCTGTTGAGGCGGTCAGTCGTTTAGTTCGCTGCAACAGGTACTTTAGAGGCGGGCAAATATCCGTTCGCCTCAAATAATATTTGTGTTTTTGACTTGTTGAGGCGGTCAGTAATGCGCCCGCCTCAACAGAGCCCAAAAATTAGAGGCGGGCAGTAAGGCGCCCGCCTCAAATGATGCGACGAAGAGATTAGAGGCGTGCAGTAAGTCGCCCGCCTCAAAATAACACAAAAATTAGAGGCGGGCAGTCATGCGCCCGCCTCAACAAATGCTTAAAAAAACTTAGAGGCGGGCAATATGCGCCCGCGTCAACTGCTTCGTCAAAACTGCTTCATTTGCTCGTTTTCAGTCGACTGCGCCTCAACTGCTTCATTTGCTCGTTTTCAGTCGACTGCGCCTCCTCCTCGCCGCTTCCTCCACGCCTCACCGCTTCCTCCTCGTCTCGCCGCCTCCTCCAACTCACCGCCTCCTCCTCGCCTCGCCGCCTCCTCCAATTCTACTTTTTGGTTCTGCAGCCACCTCCAGCTGATCTCCTGTGGCAGCTGCCACCTCCAACTCGCCGCCTCCGCCAACTCGCCGCTTCCTCCATGCCTCACTGTCGAACTCGTCGACTGCTCCTCCTCGTCTCCTCCTCCTCCTCCTCCAGCTTTCGTCCTTCGAGTCATCGAGGTAGGTGAAACTTCCTCCTTCGCAAATTGTTTTCGGATTTTGATGTGCAGGAGTTGATTCCTTTTGTGGTATGAATGGTTGATTTTTGTTGTTGTGGGTGATTAGTACCTTATTTGGTGGAATTTTGATTGATTATGTTGTTTTGGTTCTTTAGGAAATTTTGATGCACTCCAAGTGTTCGGTAAAATGCCTAGTAGAAAATTTAATCTTAATCTTGTCAATTTTACTAGTTCTACTAGTTCTTGTTAATACCTTTCATGTATGTTTAGGATTATGCTCTACCTCTTGTCTATATAGTCAATTCATATAACTAAACTTAATTTTGTCACTTTTTAGCATGACTTGATAAAAATTGTAGGAAAACAAATGAAATATGTCGATGAGTGATTTTAATGAGTTTTGCATGAGATATTGTTTTGTTAGCTAGATATCCAAATAATTTTATTTTATTTTAATGAGTGTTTTCAATGTTATGTATGTATTGGTCTTTCTACAGTTTTCTTCTGTTATTAGAAATGAGTCGTCGTTGGATGTACGGTGATCATACTACAGCTGAATATTTGAGTGGGGTTGGGGAGTTTATTAGATGTGCTTTAGCCAACCAACAGAGTACAAAAGCCGAAAAAATCTATTGTCCCTGCCGTGATTGTAACAATGTAAGGAGGTTAGCAGACATTGATGAGATTGAGGATCATTTATTTCGTCGTGGGTTTAAGCAAGATTATCATGTTTGGTTTTGGCATGGAGAGAAAATACATGATCGTCCAAGTTCTAGTGTAAACGAATTTGATCTTCAGGTAGACAGTGATGAGAGTGATGATAACATTTCTGAGAATTATGAGATGGATGATGATGATGATGATGAGCAAGAGGATGAAATGAATGCGATGATGGATGGGGTGAGAGATCGCTTGGATGAACGACCTAAGGTGTTAGAACAACTAACAAAGGCTGCTGAGACGCCTTTGTATCCTGGGTGTACACAATTTTCCAAGTTAGAAGCTTTGTCAGTGCTATACAACTTGAAATCGAAGAGTGGCTGGACTGATTCGAGTTTCACGACCTTATTGGAGTGGTTAAGTGAAGTTTTGCCGGAAGGCAATGAGTTGCCCACCTCTACCTATTATGCCAGGAAAGTGATGTGTCCCTTTGGCTTAGAGGTTGTCAAAATAGATGCTTGTCCAAACGATTGTGTTCTTTACAGAAAAGACCATGAAAATTTAGATGAGTGTCCAAAGTGCGGTGTATCTCGTTACAAGCGTAAAGGGGTAAATTCCGCTAAGAAGGGGCCGCTGGCTAAAGTTATGTGGTATCTTCCAATCATAGATAGATTTAAGCGTTTGTTTTCATTAAAGAAACAAGCAAAAAATCTGAGATGGCATGCAGAAGGGAGGAAGAAAGATGGACTCCTTAGACATCCTGCTGATTCTCCTCAATGGAGAAATATCGATAAGAAATATCCTGAATTTGGCAAGGAGGTTAGAAATCTGAGACTTGCTCTGTGTACAGATGGTGTGAATCCTTATGGCACTCTAAGCACTCAGCACAGCACATGGCCGGTTCTTCTTGCGATTTATAATCTTCCTCCATGGTTGTGTATGAAGCGCAAGAATATCATGTTATCACTCCTCATCTCGGGGCCTAAGCAACCTGGAAATGACATAGATGTGTATCTAGCGCCACTCATAGAGGATTTGAAATTATTGTGGAATGAAGGTGTTTCAATGTACGATGCACACACCAACTCAGACTTCACACTGCGAGCTATGGTTTTTTGTACCATAAATGATTTTCCAGCATATGGAAACTTGTCTGGGTACAAAACCAAAGGAGAAAAAGCATGCCCAATATGTGAAGAAGACATGGAACCCACATACTTGAAACATTACAAGAAAAATGTGTTTGTAAAGTACAGGAAGTTCCTTAGTCGGTATCACCCTTATCGTAAGAAGAAGAAAGAGTTCAATGGTCACACCGAGGAAGGAGTGGCTCGTGCACCTTTAACGGGATCGCAGGTTTATGAACGTATTAAAAATGTTGAAACCAAATATGGCAAGTTCATCAAGCCCAAGTCTAAAAAGGGTGTTTTATGGAAGAAAGTATCTTCACTATGGGATCTTCCTTATTGGAAAGATTTGTCGGTTCGTCATTGTCTCGATGTGATGCACATTGAAAAAAATGTGTGTGATGCTATTATTGGGACTTTGCTACACATTCTCGGAAGGACTAAGGACAATAAGAAAGTTCGGAAAGATATGAAAGAGAGGAATATGCGTCCAGATTTGTGGCCCGTGAAAAAAAAGGATGGTAAAAGGACTTTTCTTCCTCCGGCGTGTTACACAATGTCAAGAAAGGAGAAAAAGACGTTTTGCGAGTGCTTACATGGCATTAAGGTGCCATCGGGATATTCATCTAATGTAAAACGTCTAGTTTCTCTCTCAGACCTGAGGTTGATCGGTATGAAGTCTCATGATTGTCATGTACTGCTTAATGTTTTCTTGCCAATTGCACTTCGTGGGATATTGCCGAAACACGTGAGGCATGTTATAACAAAACTATGTGTGTTTTTCAGTTCGATATGTGCTAAGGTGATTGATCCAGAGAAACTGGATAGTCTGCAAGATGATATCGTTGAAACTTTGTGTCGATTTGAAATGTACTTTCCGCCCTCTTTCTTTGATATAATGGTGCATTTAATTGTCCATTTAGTGCGAGAAATCAAGTTATGTGGCCCGGTGTTCTTAAGATGGATGTATCCCTTTGAGAGATATTTTGGGTCTTTAAAAGACAAAGCAAAGAATCCGGCGAATCCAGAGGGTAGTATAATTCGGGGAATCTTTCATGAAGAGATATGTGAATACGTAGCTGAATTTTTGTCGAGGCTTGAGCCAATAGGCCTTCCGAAATCTCGTCATGTAGGGAGGCTTGAAGGGGTGGGAGTAATTGGTAAAAAAGTAATCTCGCCTCCTTCTGAAAGGAAGAATAAGGCACATCTTTGTGTGTTGCAGCATCTTACAGAGGTCAGTCCTTACGTAGATAAGCATGTGCTTGAATTGCAACATAATAATCCTAAATTTAATGAAAGGGCATTGATGCGGGAACATAATCGCTCATTCGTTGATTGGTTTAAGAAGGAAGTAGCTGAGGAACTAAAGAAAGGGCATGATGTTTCTGATACAGTCAAGTGGTTAGCTCGAGGTCCTCGTCTATGTGTTCGGTCTTATGAAGGGTATGATATCAATGGGTTCACATTCTACACGTCAAGACAAGATGAAAAGAGTGTGGTGCAGAATAGTGGAGTGAAGGTTGTTGCATCATCTAGGGTCTATGCAAGCGCTAAGGATAAAAGACCGGTTGATGCGACACAATCGTATTACGGTGTAATCGAAGAAATATGGGAGCTTGATTACAACAGTTTTGTGATTCCTGTTTTCCGGTGCAAGTGGGCCAACAACAATAATGGGGTGAAACAAGATGATATTTACCCGGGTTTAACATTGGTAAACTTTGACCGATTAAGTGAGAGTGACGAGCCATTCATTCTAGCGTCACAAGCTAAGCAAATTTTCTATATCGTAGACAATGTTGATCCTAGATGGCGTGCAGTTGCACAAGGGAAAAGGCATATTCTCGGTATTGATGATGTTCTGGATGAAGATGAGTATGACAACTACGATGACTCACCCCTGTTATCAACTGTTGTTCAACCATTACCAGAGGAGGAAGATGCAAATAATACTAATCACATGCGCACAGATCATAGGGAAGGAATATGGGTTTCAAAGCGCAAATGAATAAGATGACTCTGCTTCTGATCTGATTCCGGTTTGCTTCTGATCTGATTCTGATATGATTATGATTTGCTTCTGGCGTGCTTCAGTTTTTCTTCGGTTCTGATCTGATTTTGATATGATTCTGATATGATTCTGGTATGATTCTGATTTGCTTCTGGCGTGCTTCAGTTTTTCTTCGGTTCTTCCCTTGATTCTGGTTTGTTTCCCATCTTATCTATCATTGAAATATGTTGTGCTGCTAGAATCTTTAATGTATATTTAGTATCTTTAATCTTTATGTATACTCATTGTTTTCTTGCTTATGATGCAGGAGTGTATTTGTCAGTGTTAAAATGAATAACCAAATTGTTGCTGGAAATGATTCGGAAGGTGACAGTGATCCAGTTATTCCTCCTACAACAGGTGACGAATCACTGGATGCTAGCACGATTACAAAGATTGTCCGTGGTCGATCAAAAGGAGTCAAGGCAAAAAAAGCTATGTTCCTTGAGTATAATGAGCTTAATATCCCTGATGGAAAGTGGTCGGCGGAATACGGGAAGCAAGTTGGAACTTGTGCTGCTAGAATTAATATTAGTGAAAAAAATACCGAAAGATAGATGAGCAAACAAGGAAGGGGTTTTGGGAGGAGACCAAGGTAAAACATTGGATATGATTTCACATGTTTTTAATACTATGTTCATAATTTAACAGTTTCTGAAAATTGGCAGCTTTTGTTCCACATTTATGATGATTCGAGTAATTCAAGGGAAAAATATTTTCACCATGGTGTGGCAAAACGATTTCGAGATTTCAAGAGTAAGTTGGTGCGTCGATGGATCACTAAAAAAGAAAGGATGCCGAAGACACAGTCATCCATGATGCCTTGGGAAGTCTATGACCACATCACAGAGGAAGATTGGAACACATTTGTTCAACAATACTTCATGCCGGAGTCATTGGTAAGTTATTGTTTTTTATACAAATGGTTTCTTATGCATCATGTACAAATCTGTTTTTGGTGTTGAATTTGGTTTTGAATGGTAATTGAGTTAAATTTTCTTTCAGAAATCATCTTTAACATCCTTTTTGACAGGCTCGTAGTGAAAAGGCAAGGAACAGTGCGTCATTCAACAAAAGCCATCATCGCACTGGCCAGAAGGGTTATATCAGAAAACGACATGAATGGATAGACGATGGATGACTTCCACCAGAAGCAGCATTAACTTTCTCAAGTAGTTCCTCGGTGAACTCTTCTATCACCTCAACGCTAGCTAGAGTTAAGAAATTTAGATCAAAGGAGTGGATATTGGCTCATCAAGTTCTAAATAAAGATGGAGAGTGGGAAATTGACCCAAATGATAAGGAAATTGCAGAAATTGCCAAAAAAACTGTAAGAAGTGATATCTAAGTAATGTTTATTTTCTTTGATTATAAATTATGAACTAATTCTTACTTTTCTAATTGACATAGATGGAGTACATTGAAGAAGAAGAAAAAGGTAATCTTGTTTTTGAAGATCAAGAGGATGCCCTCACCAAAGCTATGGGGAAAAAAGATCATCGTGGGCGTGTCAAGGCAATGGGTGGAAATGTTTGTCATACAGTTGCTTTTGGTCCGAGAAAGAGACAAAATAAATTTGCTCATAGTGAAGCTTCTTCAGATGTAATTGAATCAATTAGAGCTTCAATGAGAAAGGAGTTTGAAGACGACCTAGATAAAATAGTGGAGAAAAGAGTGCAAGAGGCCCTCCAAAAGCAACTAACCGCCATGGGACATATGGGCCAGTATGCCTCCACTTCCAACCCTATAGATGATCTCCATGGACATGCTGAACATGATTCTGCCCCTCAACCACGCGAGCTAAAGGTACAATTTAGTCTCATGTTGGCTAAAAATAATATATTACATTCTTTTACTTGTAATCAAGTAAATCTTGTTAGAATAATTCACATTAGCTTCATTATATGAAGAGTAGCTAGGAAAGGGTTCCATGTCTATTAAAAAACTGAATCTTGTTAGAGTAATCAAGTGAATCTTGTTATAATCTATTAAATAGAGTATATTTGCATCAATTTCATTATTTATGCAGGAAAGGGTTCCATGTCATCTTGCCCTTGAGGATGAAGTTTCCGGTAACAAAGTCATTGTGGCGGATGGTATGGTACAACCCTCAGATGGTGCATTGACCCAACATTTTAGATTAATGAAGCCTGGTCACTATAAAGTCCAAATTGATTTTGTTTACGAAGGGCATGTTGATGATATTCTTCCGGTACCTACTGGAGATGGTTTAACTAACTTAGGCGGTGCTCAGGGTAGTTTTGTACAATGGCCAATCCACTTAGTGATTTTCGAAGACGACGAGGTATGAATGTTTTGAACGAATATGATAATGCAAGCATTTGCTACATCTAACTGTCTACTCAATCTTGCTCATGTAATATTTTTGTAGGAGTTCACTCCACGCCTGATAAAGAAGTCTAAGTCTAAGTCACTCCAGGTATATGATTAGCTAGAACTTGTATTTTTAATTCATGACATATGTTCTACTTGCAATTTTTCTTGTTTATTAGTTATGGTAATGCACTGCTGAATGTTGTTCTTATTTTTCTGCATTGTTGTTACAGTTATTGTTGTTACAGTTATTCATGACATATGTTCTATTTGCAATTTTTCTTGTTTATTAGTTATGATAAAGAAGTCTAAGTCTAAGTCACTCCAGGTATATTTTTGTTCTTACATTTTGTTATTATTTTCATATGCAATGAAGTCTAAGTCAAACAAAGAGGTGGTGGGTAGTTGTGATCGTAAAACTCAAGAGTCAGCCGCCAAAAGCAAGAAAGCGAATTTTGCAAACGATGCAATTCAAGGTCTTGGCCCGCAATGCAAATATTTGCATTTTTTCATCTCTTCAGCTCCCGGCGAAATATACGATAGTACTCCCATCAAGTTGGATGCTTCGATTTGGCATTATTTGCAAGATCAAGATACATACGTAACTGAGTCCGATGTTGAAGAGTTCCTTAGAGGGGCGTGCTTAAACATTTCAGTGATCCAAGTCTACATATTGTAAACATTTTCATCAATCTTTATGTTTTAGTTGTTAATTATTCTTTCTGTGAGATTTTTACTTTACAGATACTAATAGTGTAATCTTGCATATTTTGTAGGTATTTATTGCATGATCACAGCTGGGCATTTGAAAGGTCGTCTCAGATTGGATTCTTATGTCCTGAGACGATGCCAAGCACTAGAATCAAGGCTGATCCTAATGTCCCAACAGAGTATTTAAAAAAGATTTTCGTTGCTGAAATTCAAAAGGAGAAGATGAATGATCCTAGCATAACCAAATGGTTTTTGCTTCCATATAATCAAGAGTAAGTGTGATATAGCAATCCTTCTTTCTTGTTCTGACTACATCTTTTGACTTGTTTTCTGATGTTATACAATATCTTTTATAAATGACGCAGAAATCATTGGATTCTATATGTACTAGACCTACGTAAAGCCATTGTGTATATTTTCGATCCTCTCAAAGAAGCACGCAAAGAGTATGATGTATGGGACATCTTGAGTTTGTAAGTTTTTTACTTAAAAATTGTCTTTTCAAATATTTACAAAATCAGAATTTTTGACTTGTACGTTGTTTATTTTACAGGACATACCAAGTGTATAAGTTTAATGGTGGGGTGCGTCCGAGTAAAACGACTAATTTCAAGTCTTGGAGACCCATTCATATAGAGGTATACCATCATAAATTACCTTTTTCTTTATTTTTTATATCTATTGATCTTAAAACTAAGACGATGTATTATATTGTTATTTTAGTGCGCTCAACAAAGTGGCGGAGCCGAGTGTGGATATTACGTTATGAAGTTCATGTTGGAGATTGTCACGACATATCAAGAGTCTAATGAGCGACTAGATAAGGTAGTTACTTTACCTAGTCCTTTCATTTCATATATGTAAAATCTAATTTTTTTCATGTTAATTACTTCACTAAGACGATGTACTATATGTTTTTGAAGGTCTATGTTCAGAGGAGTGCGCCTTATACAAGTGAGGAACTCGATGTTGTTCGTGAGCAATGGGCTAAGTTCTTTACAACCAAATATCTATTAGTTTAAGCGTATGTTTTGGATATTTGAATAATAGGTTTTGTACTTGCATATATTTTGTTGAAACTGAACACATATTGTATGTGAAATGTATCTGCAAGTGGAACTAGACGTTCAGAATGATTGAAACAGGTTGCTTATTCTGTTTCGTACAGGCTGGTTACTGTAAATTCAAACCGAATATTTTAAAAAAAAAACACTTGTTGAGGCGGTCACCCTCCCGACCGCCTCAACAGACCCCTCTGTTGAGGCGGACCCTGCCCGCCTCAACAGCTCATGACCTGTTGCAGCCCCCCCTGTTGCAGCGACCCCTGACCGCCTCAACAGGGGGGTTTTTGACCGCCTCAACAGGTGTTTTTTCTACTAGTGAAGCTCATGCAGATACAACCAACACCCAAATAAATACATGTGAATACATTCTCCTCCCCCATACTTAAACATTGCATTGTCCTCAATGAAATGGAAGACATAAAAAACGAACCCAGGGAAAGAGACAGAAGACTCACATACAAAGTCGGATGACCTTCCTCCAATAAAACTCAAAGTGTGGTAGAATGAGAAACTAGATGGGCACTAAATGTAATCCAATAATGCATGCTCATCTAAAGCAAAAGAAAGAATACCTCCAATGTAGAAAGTGACCCAAACAAATCAACTTCTGGCAAAGAACATGGTCACCAACAAGCTAAGCTCCAGCGAATGTAGATCTAGAAGGATAATACTAATGAAACCAAACTTGATGTAATACAACTCCTTACTTTCTTTTCTCTCATTTTTTTTTTTTAAGACGGGAGAGAAGACTTACAGCGAGATTGGCTACTGACTGTAGTTGACCCTAAGCTTCGGTGATTTCCTCCTGTCCATAGAAAACTAAAAAGAAAATTAAACCGAACAAAAACAAATAAAAACAAACTCGAACCTCGGGTTGCCTCCCGAGTAGCGCCGTATTTTATGTCGTGGCTCGACATGAAACTCAAGAGATTTAACTAATGCCATTTGGCTTTGTAAAAACAGTCTCTTGTCTGAATTCTCTCTTGAACCACTCATGGAACGCCTTAAATCTCGTCCCACTTACCTTAACCACCTTGTCTCTAGCAATGAAGGTGGTTTCATTCACTTTATCCTCCTTGATCGTATCAGGCGGCTGTTTAAGCTCAATGTCAAGTGCATGCACACCAGACATCAATGGTATCTCGCCTGGCGAGGTCAGTAATGGAGGGCGATTGCCCAAAGGATGTGAAGAGAGCTTACCTTTAGGCTCTGACTTAGCCTGGCACTCCTCACACCTACTAAAGGTTTCGAAGATTTCGTTGTCGTTCTCCAGCCTTCGAGTATCCTTCAATGCCTCAGGAAAGGGAGCAACAGGCTTCTGAGAGAATAGAGGTGGAAAATTCGGGCGAACACAATTATCAATATACTCAGGGGTCTCCTGGCGATCGTCATCAACAACTGGCGATCGCGGTCGCGGATGATTTTGCACCTCAGCTTCTGGAATGTCATGGCGATCGCCATCACCATATGGCGATCGCGGTCGGGATGCAGATCCTGTTTTGCTCTCTGTAATCTCATGGCGATCGCCACTCAGATCTGGCGATCGCGGTTTTGGCACAGAACAGTCATTTAAAGTTTTTCCGCTCCTCAAGAACACTGCACTGACGTTCTCTCTCGGGTTTCTTACCGGTTCCCTGGCCTCTAATTTACTCACAGCTTGAGCAATCTGTCCTAACTGATTTTCAAGATTTTGGATACTCGATTCCGTTCTAGCATTTTGTTGCATCACAATTTGAGCTAAGGACTTGATCATATCTTCAACAGTCATAGAATTCTGAGGTCTAGGTTGCTGATAATTAATATTATGAGAATCATACCTTGGCCTTGGTTGCCATCCACCAATAGCGTTTACCTCAGCATTCGGCTCTTGGAGTTGTTGACCACCACTTTGCAGCATAAAAGCCTTCATCATATCTTTCAGTTCATTCATATCACTTTGAATTTTAGCAGGATCAAGTGAACTTACTGACTGTGTTCTTTGCCTGCTACCAAACTGCCTTGAGCTCTCAGCTAATTCCTCAAACATTTCAGTAGCCTGAGGTATAGTCAATCTTAAAAAGTTACCTCCACAGGATGCATTCACCATTCGACGATCCTCATTAATCAGGCCACTAAATAAGTACATAAGGAGATCATGGTCAGTATAACTATGGAATGGGCAGCTTGAGCAGAGCTTCTTGAATCTCTCATAATATTCATAGAGACTCTCAGTTGAGTGTTGTTGAAGATTCGTGATCTCCTTCTTCAAGCTGCTCAGTTTTGTAGCTGGAAAATATTTCTCTAAAAAGACATTTTTCATCTTAGCCCATGTATCAATACTCCCTGGAGCTTGATAATAGAGCCAATCATTCGCAGCGTCTTTCAGAGTAAATCCAAAAGCTCTCAGCATGACCTGCTCCTCAGTAACACCTCTTGGCTTCATACTAGAACATATGGCATGGAATTGAGCCGAGTGTTTGTTGGGATCTTCTCCTGCTAAGCCATGGAAGTGTGGTAGCTCATGAATTAAACCAGCTTTTAATTCAAAATTCACACCTTCTTCAATCTCAGGAAACCTCACTGCTAAAGGTTGTTGGTTTAAGTCTGGGGCAGTGAGTTGCCTCATAGTAGGCAATGGCGGTCCATGTCGATCACCCATCTCGTTATCTTGGTTCAAAGTTGCTCTTTGGTTCCGAAGGAACGTCCTTTCAATCTCTGGGTCAAAGGCAACAAGAGATGAATCAGTAGCACGAGTCTGAACCATAAAGGTTCACACCAAACAGTTGATAAGTCACAATTAGCACAGAATTGGAATAATTCAATTCCCCGGCAACGACGCCAAATTTGATGAGGCTAAAGTCGTAGTGCCAAATCAAAGAAAACCCTAAACACTAACTAGAGTATAGCAAGTAAGTAGAGGTCGAACCCAAGGGAATCAAAACACCAAATCAATGCAGTCAAGTGAAATATCAACTAGTAACAAGTAACCAAAAGGGGGGGGGGGGGGGTTTGATTGTATGAAACACAAAAGTAACAAGTATCAAACAAAGGGAGTTTGGGTGAGAATATGATGAGAAGGGGTTTCACCTAGCAAGTATCCACACAACAGTCAATTAAGTTGATCATAGATTTATCTCAAGTTCTATTCAATCCTAGGGAATGTTCCTATTCCAATCTTTAATATATCAGCAGGCCAACCGGTCCTGATAATACTTACTATTCAACAATCAGGAAAACCTCTCAAGATTAGATGAAATAGCAGCAAAGGGCACAAGAATCATCAGGATGCATGCAATAACTTACAACCGTCAAGTATTAACATGCAATCAATTCTCTTTCATAAAAGCAATCAACTACCAGATCATGCAGATATGAATGCTACAATGACAAGGAATTCCACCGTATATTCCTAGTCTAGCAATAGAAAACTATCAATCAAACTAGGTGATCAAGCTAGCAAAACTAATAGAAATCAATAGATGAAGAACAAGAGAATTAATACAAACCCATAGGAAAAGAACAAGAGTTTAGAAATCTCACAACTTAATAACTGAAGGTTTCAACCGCTAGGTAAAACAATGGAGATTAGTTCCTGCTCATGGTTGCAGAACTAAATTGTCTGATGATAAGATGATAGAAAAGATGATAAGAACTAGGGTATATAAAGAGACTAACCCTAAAAATATATGGTAAAAGATATATCCTAAAACTAAATAAGGAAAAAGGAAAAAGAAATAAATAAAAGAAAACAAACAAAAAGGAAATAAAACGAACGTAAGTGCTCGGGTAAGTAATTTGAGCTGCTTGCTTCCAATTGCAGCTGCTTGGTTCCAATTTGTTGATTACGGCTGCAGCTTCCAGTGTCTGCTCAGCAGCTTGCTTCATTCTTCACGGCCCAATTCACCTGCTTGCTTCCTTTACTTCAGTCCACGCTCAGCACTCCATGCTCCATCCGAGCGGGCCGGCCTTTTCTTCCCAACGTGGGCCGCCGCTTATATTTAAACCAACGTGGGCTGCAGCTTATATTTAAACAAAGATCGAACTTCTTCTTTAAAAGGATAAACCGCAACACCTCCGTTTGTAACTCCGTCTTCACTTCTTCACTTCATACCTTTTAAGTCTTCATAATAACTCCAATGATTCATAACATACAAATGTCTCTAAACTCATATGGAATCACTCCTAATACAATGTAATAATCCCTAGTTACGCTATACAAAGTGCAGCGTATCAATGTTTTTCCAATGAAGGTTAACTATTTCATCTACTTTGATCCTTATTTCATTACTGCATGCGCCTATGGTTTGACTATAATCCACATTGATACGAAATCTACGCTTTATTATTACAATGATACCATAATTAACCTAGGTAATCTGCTTCTAGACCTAATATTGTCCTTATTCAACGTTAGTATTGGTATATATAATTGTTGCACGAGATTCTTTTGTTGCATCCATTATATATTACAACTTAAATTTTGGCCGTTACTCAAGACTAACCATTACTTAGTTATGAATGATATCATTTTTTCTTGGCACCATTTTTATGTGTTAAGTATGCTAATCATCTCCAATATATACAATCACCTTAAAAGCTTAAAAACAATAAAGTTTGAAAATTGCTATTTTACATGGCCCTTAATAAATCTTGTAAGTTGTTATGAATATCGGATATTGGAATATTAGAGGCTCTCGTCGCAAGACTTTTATCACAGAAATCGCCTATATTCAAAAACATAACCATCTAGATCTTCTTTGCTTATCCGAAACCAAAACCGACTTCCTCCTTCCATGAGTACTATTAGAAAAATGGGATTCAACGATATCACTTTTGTCCCTTCAAACGGCTCCAAATGTGGTATTTGGCTTCTTAGTAAAAATACTTTCAAAATGAAACATATCTCTGTAAATCAAACTCATAGTAACATTATTGTCCTTAATTACACGCTTCAACATATTGATATTATTCTCATTTTTGTCTATGCCCCGTCAAGAGAATCAGATAAGCCCATGTTCTGGGATCTCTTACGAAGTATTATTGTCAATACAAATCTTCCAGTAATCTTAATTGGAGATCTTAATGAGCTTCTCTCTCCCATGGATAAAATTGGGGGCATCCCAATCTCTTTGTCTAGATTCAACAGACTTCAAAAATTTATTGCTGAATTTGATTTAACAGACACCAAATTTTATGGCTTTCCTTTTACTTGGAGGAAATCTCATAATATGCAAAATAACATTCGTCTTGATAGATTCCTCGTCCATAATGCGATCATTTCGATTATCCCCAACTTTACCGTTAATCATCATTCCTTCACCACATCTGACCACGCCCTTATAACGTTCTCTCTTAAAACAAACAACCCCACTGTCAAACTTCCGTTTCGATATGAGAGTGCATGGTATTTAAAATCCTCTTATGCTAAGATAGTATAGAAAGTTTGGAGCTACAAGTTTCACAGTTCTTTTATGTATAAATTCAATTCAAAACTGAAACTCTTGAAGCGATTCTCTAGAGCTTGGGCTAGACTAACAATAATAACAATTTTATCCAACTTAGAAACACTGAAAGTAAACTCCAAGCCCTTCATCTTGAATTTATGCAGAACCCTGGCAACATGGCTACCATAAATAGCATTGCAATCAATTCCATTAAATATTAAAAACTCCTTAACTTCCAAACAGACTACTGGAGGCGCAGAGCTAAAGCCAAACACATAATAAATGGGGACCGTAACACAAAATACTCCCACTCAATTTCTAAGATTAGAAGTGTTAAGCAAGCAATATGTTCCTTTCGTAATAAAGATGGTTTCACTATTTATGACCAAGATAGTATCTCTACAACCATTACCCAAAAACTGTCCAATAGATTCTCTAAATCTCCCTTCTCATCCATTTGCCTGAACTCGCTTACTATTATCCCCATTCTCATTTCTGAGGACGACAACCGCAACTTGGTCAGACCTTCGTCTGAACAAGTTTCTATCAACCATAAACCACTCCTTCATAGCTCTTATCCCTAAAAACGACTCCCCCACTTCTATGAATCATTATAGACCAATTAGCCTTTGTAACTCTTCTTATAAAATTATCACTAAAGTTATGGCCAATCGTATTAAACCTCCTTCAAAAAATTATTTCTCCACACCAAGGGGTCTTTGTCGAAGGACGACTCATTCAAGACAACATTCTAGTTGCTCATGAAATCTTTCACTCGTTCCACAAAAACACTAAAGGTAAGACTGGATGGATGGCTCTCAAACTTGACATGAAGAAAGCTTATGATAGGCTCGATTGGGACTTCCTCTGTAATGTTCTCGAGATGTTTGGCTTTTGCAAAAAGTGGATTTCTATGATCTTTTCTTGTCTTCAAACTACTTCGTTTTCTGTACTTGTTAATAACCAACCAGGCACATAATTCAAACCCTCGTGTGTCGTCCGTCAAGGTGACCCTTTAGCTCCTGCATTATTTGTCATTGCCATGAAATTTCTTGCTCGACAACTCTATATCGAGGCTTCTCGTCCCGACCCAAAAGTAGGAATTACTATTACACACAATGGCCATCGAATACTTTTCCTTACATTTGCAGATGACACCATCATTCTAGCAAATGCTTGCCAAGAAAATATGAACTTCTTAAAAGATATTCTTGTTAACTTCTCTAAAATCAGTGGACTTTCTATCAACTTTCATAAAAGTTCACTTCAGGTCTCTAAGAATGTCTCGAAACACCAGGCTATTTCCTTGGCCTCCTCTATGAACATTCCTATCACCTCAAAAATGGAGAAATACCTAGGTATTCCCATTCTGCAAGGCAGAGTTACCAATGATATGTTTAATGAGGCGATTGCTGAGCTAAAAAAACAAAGATCTAAATGGAAAGCTGATTCACTTTCTCAAGCTGGAAGGGCCCTCCTTACTCAAACTAATCTCTCGTCCAAAGCTAACTTCCTTATGCAAAGCTTTCTTCTCCCCAAAGGGGTTTGTGAAGAGATTGACGATATTAACAAAGACTTTTTTTGGAACAAAAAGCATTCCTCTAGCCGAAGTCTTATCCATTGGGATTCGATCTGTGCTCCCAAAGCTCTTGGGGGTCTTGGAATCCGTAAGACTTGGGACAATAATGTAGCCCTCCAACTCAAACTCCTTTGTAAGCTTATTACCCAACCTGATAATATATGGGCCAAGATTGTCAAAGAAAAATACTTCAGGCAATGTGACTTATTAACTCTCGAACGTCGCCGCAGTCAATCATGACAATTCAGTAGGCTTCTTCTCCTATTGGACACTTTCAAGCAAGGACTTCAATGGCAGCTTCGCAATGGTAATTCTATTTGCTTCTAGACTGACCAATGGATCCCTGATACTAATATCTCCAGCCTTCGGGGCAATGCTCCTATTGATCAGAAAGTCAGCACTTACATAACACCCGATCTAAAGTGGGATACCCAGAAACTTTCTACAGTTCTACCCCCTAACATTGTTGGAAAAATAGTGACTATCCGTATACCAATCACCCAATTTGCTGATTAGATAATTTCGACCCCATCTCAGGATGGTTCCTTCTCGGTTTAAGCCGCCTACCAATGAATACCCCTACTCTGGACACAAGCATATTCTGGAATAAAAAGCTCCCTCCTAAAATTCAAAACTTTCTCTGGAAAGCTTTTGTTGACTGTCTCCCGACAACGGAAAAACTTAACCGATATTATCATAGAATTTAATCCACTTGTAGTCTTTGCAATTTATATGATGAGGATGCTAATCACCTCTTCTTCAACTGTCCTTTTACTAGAATAGTGTTTGCCTCTATCTCTTCAAAATTTAACCTGAATTGGACTCTACCCCTCTCGTATGATTTCAAACAATCGATTAAGCTCTTTGTAGACCCATCTGATAGGAACAACTTGGCCTTCTTTTGTTGGTGGCTCATCTGGAACTCTCGCAATAATCGTATCTTTAGAAACGATAAAAAATTCTCACATCTTACGCCTGAACAAATTGCTTCTTCAGCCTACTCACAATTTGTTGATTGGGAAGCTGCCAACTTTGTCTCTTCCCCTGGTAGGAACAACAAAAAACTTAATAAAAACCGCACTAAGGTGACTTGGAGAAAGCCTCTGAATGATTTTTATAAATTAAATTTTGACGCTTCAAAAAACCAAGCTCAACTTCTTTCATTGGATTCATAATTCGAGACTCCCTAGGACGTACTAATTTTATCGACCAAATGAGAATCCCTGACTCTTCCATCCTAGTCTCGGAAGCTGTTGCCCTGCTTGAAGGTGTTCGCACCGCTATCAGACTCAACATTAAAAAGCTTCTTATAGAGGGTGACAATTTGACCCTCATCAAAAGTATTCGGGTTTCCTGGAAAGTCTCGTGGGAAATTTCTTCTTTTGTTTCTGACATTAAGGAATTTCTTGTACAAAAAAAAAATGAAACTCAAGTCATATTTTATTATTTTTCTCTAGTCCACATCATCTTTTGAAACTATTAATCTACAACCATGAAATTTATTTCAAATACCATATGTTTGTGATGTCATCTTGTAACATCATATAATAATGTATATTTATATGTTAAACATACTCAATATGGATATCAATATATAGATAGAAATATTTTACATATTTTTATCAAAGAATATTTTAGAAATCTATTTTAGTTGATAAGTTAATAAAGTTGTTTGAATATTCAAACCATTACTATTTTGTCATTGGTACATGTGGCATTTTTTAATTGGCTCAAAAGAAAAGTGGAGTTTCAAACGTGTCAGCTTGAGTTTCAAGCAGTTGAAACCCAAATTCAATTATTACCCAGATGCATTCAAAATATTTTCCACCTCATTTTTTTTCTTTTTTAAAAACTCTTATGAAACTCTAAGTTTCATTATTGAAGATGTTCTTAGGATACGTGTGCATATGTGAAGGAGTTTTCTCAAAGAGAATATAATGATATCATTAGATGCTAGATACACGACGTGCCAATATTTGAAGGAGTCTTCTCAAAGAGAATATATTGACATCATTAGATGCTAGATGATCATTTACATCAATTGCTTTGCCCCTGAAACAATGAAATACGTGCACATTAAGATAAAGATTGAGTGTCCATTCGGTTCACATTTTAAAGGGACTAAATGGGACTTAATATGGCTGAATCCGCTTTCTTAGCTCGGAGGCTTAATTTGAGCTTAAAATCCTGTTCGGTTGAAATGGGCTGAAAAGCGGAAAAATATTCCAGCCTTGTACCTTGACTTATCGGGATGAATAGAACTGAACTGAATGAAGATAATGAACCTTCAACCTAATTACAACCCGATACCCTCGACATCTCCCAACAACAACGATGATTTCCACTTCTCTCAATATCTCGCTACTTCTTGTTTACCGTTTCCGACAACTCTCCGACGTGTCTACAACTCTTCGTCTACCCATGTGTTGGAGCCGGTTCTCGATGGGCTCGCGAGGCCCATAGGGAATTGGGTCAGGCCCATGGAACGCGAGCCGGGTCGGTCCAAGAAGTCAGCCCAGAAGGATAAAGCGGCCCATAAACAGGTGAAGCCCAGTAAGAGGATACAACGAGATTAAGTATCGAGGGGCAAATCGGTAATTGACTCGCGTGGGTCCCTGCTGATAGTATAAAAACGCAACCCAATGGATAAGAAAGGGTAGATCTTTTACAAAGGAAAAAACGCTTCACCTTCCTCTTGGCAGTGAGAAAAACACAAGAGCGAGCCTAAGCTTCAATCTTACGAAACATTCACTTCCTAGAAGAGTTTGGACGTGTAGCACTTGTTTTACTACTCGTAGTTTTGCTATCAAGCTTTTAATGTTGTTATGTACATTTTCTGAACTATTCGGTTTATTGTAAGCTTGGAACGTAGAACGTTTTAATTGACATATTACTCTCTTTTTCCTTCACTCTGCTTCTCCCTACCTTCATATACACTTGCGTTGTTTCGACGTCTCTGGTTGTGTGTTAATCCTTCTCGTTGGAGCGAAAAAGTGCCGAACCCGGACTCTCCTTCTCGGTTTGGTTACGCAGGTGTCATAGGTGTCGAGAATAAGGTTGGTTTTGAGGAAGAAGACGACGTGGTGTGTTACATATAAGTTGATTGTCCAGACGCCCTGTGTCACGCGAAGTGTTGTGTCGCGTGATCGCAATTCCTGGGCTCCAACACTGGCGCCGACCGTGGGGACTTCCTCGCACAAGTAAGACTCACTACAAATATTCACATATTTCTGATACTAATGAATACTGGGGGCGAGGGAAGCGGCAACACCCCTCTCCAGTCGAGAACGCAACAAGAGATAAATGGCACGCGAGCACCTCTTACTCGCGTTCATGAAGAAGAGATTGTTCTGGTAAGGCCTGCGCTGGAGCAGTACCGCGCGTTCCTACAGACGTTGGAACAGAGCACGGGCAGGGGCCGTAACCAAGAGCGACAAAGGGCTGAGGTCCGCGAGGAGGAGCAGATTCAGGGCGAACGAGAGCAACCAGTCGCTGAGGAGAGTGCTGACCACGTGCCCGACGACGGCATCTCGGTGTCACGAGGGACCAGGGTCGAGGGACGCGAGAGAGCTTGTCACCCTGATCGGTTTGATTTGAATCAAGCCCCCGTGAGTCACGTAGAGAGCTAGTCTCACAGGGGAAGAACCGGAACAAGGGGACATGGGATCCGCGCCGACCAAGGACCGTCCCGCTACCAGTATGAAGGGGAACCATTTTACAACCAGGCAACCTGTCCGCAGCAAGCTCACGAGGCCTATCCGTCCAATAACCCGACGGCCTTGTTCGGCCCGACTGCTTTCGCAGACCGCATAGTCAGGTCAGTCCCTCTACCTAATTTCAGATTCCCTATTATCAAAGAGTACAATGGCAAGGAAGATCCTAGCGAACACCTAGCACGCTACAAATATGCAATGCTCGCAAGGTGCCCTGACGAGGCCACGATGTGCAAAGGTTTCCCAGGCACTCTCGCGGGTCCTGCCATGACCTGGATGCTTAACCAACCGCCAGGGAGCATCCATTCTTTCGCTGATCTAGAAAGGAGTTTCTTGTTGCACTTTGGGTCCTCGAGGAAGAGAAAAGTGACTATGCAAGAAGTAGTGGGTGTCAAGCAGGGACCAAACGAGTCACTAGAGAGTTATGTCAGAAGGTTCTCAGAAAAGATCTTAGAAGCCGACGATTTTCATGACAAAACCGCCCGAGTCGCGTTCCTGGACGGTCTAACAGTGGGGAGCTCTTTCAAGCAATACCTATACCGCAAGAAAGATTTGGACTATCAGGGCATGCTCGAAAGGGCGTATACAGAGATTAACGTGGAAGCGCACTCAGGTCCCGCGTTAAAAGGAAACAATCAAAATAAGCCTGCTCAGGGCCAAAAGAGAGAACCAGAGCTGGGGAAACAAGCGCCTTCAGGGTAGTCAAGGTAAGGAGCAGATTGACACGCGAGTACCCGGTTTGCAAATTCAAGATCAAAATCAAGGTCAAAAACAGTTCAGAGGCCAGAACCATGATCAGAATCAGTTCCACTCCCAAAATTTTGTAGCTGAGCAGGCGACACGTCGCGAGTCTGAAAGGAGTTGGGATCACGGCTGGGGTCGCAACGAACCAATCACATGGTGTGAGCACCACAGAGTGGATACTCACTCTACCGAGGAATGTAGGTCACGACCATACCACCCGAGAGAGCAAGAGGTCTTGATTGCTCGGAGAGGAAATGGTGACGGAGGTCGAGGCAGCGCAAAAAGAGGTAGAGGAGGAAGAACACAGACCGAGATAAGGCAGCAGACCCCTACGAGTCATAATCAAAATCAGGGTCCTAGTCGCCAACCGCACCAGAGCTTCCCACGCTTGGATGGCCACGTAGGCACAATTGCAGGCCGCCCTGAACCCGTTCCCTTAGGCAAACGAGAGCAAAGACTCATTAACAACGCGCCCAAGCCTCAGGGAAAGCCAATCTACAGTGTCGCGAGATTGCGGTCTGAGCCTTACGCGCTTGTGTTCAGCGACAAGGAGGTAGATACCTGGGCCGTCGAAGCCGCTGACCCGCTAGTCATTCATGCACAGATTGGAACCAAACTTATGAAAAGGATTCTCGTGGATACGGGGAGCTCGGCCGATATACTATACTGGGACGCGTTCGAAAAAATGGGGATTGATCAGTCTACACTCAGGCCTACTAAAACTACACTGGTGGGTTTCGCGGGTGACAGGGTGAGAGCCCTGGGCGTCGTCTCCCTGGATCTCATCCTGGGGGAAGGGACCGGATCAAGACGATCAGAAAAAATAGATTTTGTGGTGATCCCGACAACGTCCTCATACAACGCGATACTTGGACGCGAGACGCTGTGTAAATTTGAAGCAGTCGTGTCAATTTGTCATTTTTGCCTTAAGTTCCCAACGACGACCGGGGTAGGAGTCGCAAAAGGAAACCAGGAAGAAAGCCGTATTTGCTACATGTCATCGGAAAAGGGAAGCACTAAGACCTTGCTCGCCAACCAGTTGTTTGTTCCAGGGTTGCCTCACGTGTATGAAGAGGCTGATTTAGAGGTACGTGCCTCTCCGAGGCCGCGAGTCACTGAGGAAGAGGAAGAGGGACACAAACCACACTTTGATGGGTTTGAAAAACAGACAATCACTCCATTCCCCAACAAAGAAGAGAAGCTCTATGTAGGGGGGAAACTGGATCAGAAAGTTGTACAGGAGGTTGAGACCTTACTCGCCCGCTCCCGAGATGTCTTCGCATGGACGCCAAAGGATTTGAAAGGAATTCCCGCGAGTGTCATGACCCACTCTCTGAACATTTGTTCAGAGGTCAAGCCGCGAAGGCAGAAGAAACGAAAGCAGGCGGGACCAAAGAACGTGGCTGCAGCTGTGGAGCTCGCGAAGCTAATAAAAGCAGGGTTTGTTAAGCTCGTGCAATACCCGACATGGCTGTCAAACGTAGTAATGGTAGAGAAAAATCCCAAGGGGACAGGAAAATGGCGCATGTGCGTAGATTTCACTGGTCTCAACAGGGCATGTCCCAAGGACAGCTATCCTTTACCTTCTATCGACCAGTTAGTAGATTCTACCGCGGGATATGAAGCTCTGAGTTTCTTGGACGCGTATTCTGGGTATAACCAGGTCATGATGAATCCAACCGACTCGGGGCACACGGCTTTTATCACGGACAAAGGAACCTTCTGCTATAAAGTAATGCCGTTCGGCTTAAAAAACGCGGGAGCTACATTCCAGAGGCTGGTGGACATGATCTTTAGCGAGCAGAGAGGTGACACCGCAGAAGCCTATGTTGATGACATAGTAGTTAAGAGCAAGAAACAAGCAGATCATGCTCGCGACCTGGCAGAAGTTCCTGGGAAATGTGTCTTCGGGGTCACCGAGGGTAAGTTCCTGGGATTTTAGATCAGTGCACGCGGTATTGAAGTCAATCCAGACAAGGTCCAAGCTGTGATAAACCTGCAACCACCGAAATCCACCCATGAGGTCCAAAGATTTGTAGGGAGGGTTAACTATCTCGGAAGGTTTTGCGCCAAGCTCGCGGAGCGAAACCTCCCTTTCTTTGACATATTAAGGAAACCGAAAGGCTTCGAATGGACTGAGGAGTGCGAAAAGGCATTTGTGAGTCTTAAAGAACATCTGGCTAAACTCCCAACACTTGCGTCACCAGTACCTGGTGAAGGCTTGCAGCTGTATTTAGCAGCCGGCACGCGTGCAGTTAGCGCAGTATTGGTGAGAGAACAGCAGGTCCCTGTCTACTTCGTCAGTAAAGCCCTACTGTCGGCCGAGACCAGATATTCGCCCATTGAAAAAACAGTACTCGCGTTGGTAACAGCCGCACGTAAGCTCCGACCTTATTTCCACGCTCATCCCATCGAAGTCTTGACAGATTTACCACTCCCATCTTTCATGAGTAAGCCAACAACCTCTGGGAGGCTCACTAAATGGGTAATTGAAATGACTGAGTTTGACGTAGTTTATAGACCGCGGCCCGCAATTAAAGCGCAAGCTTTGGCTGATTTCATTGTTGAAACAAGTTTCAGAGAGTTAGAAATGGATGAAATGGCTCCAAGGCACCCCGCATGGGTTATGCACGTAGACGGGGCAGTAAACGTAGATGGTTGTGGGGCGGGGGTCGTCCTGACATCCCCAGCCGGAGATAGAATCGACCACGCGATTTCACTAAGATTCAAAGCCACTAATAACGAAGCAGAGTATGAAGCGCTCATCGCGGGACTAGAAATTGCAATGCACGCGGGTATTCACGTGGTGAGATGTCTGAGCGACTCTCAGGTGGTCGTAAATCAGATCAATGGGACCTATGAAGCTCGAACAGGCAATCTCCCTATATATCATGCGAGAGCTACAACTTTGATTTCGTTGTTCAGGCATTTCGAGATCGAAGCAATATCGAGGGAAGAGAATACGCGAGCGGACGAACTCGCAAGGATAGGTTCCCAGGCCCAGTACGCGAATATAGAACATCCCAGTGGGAATTCTACCATCATTTCCAAGAGTGGAAAGAGTCAGTACTTCTGGGTAGTAAAGTCTGAGAGCGCCATAAGCAATCAGGTGGAGCTGATGGTAATAGACGAACCAGTCGATGATTGGCGCACCCCTATAACTCAATATTTAGCAAACGGAACAGGACCCTCAGATCCAAAATAAATGAGAAAACTTGTCTTTATGGCTGCGCGCTTCTACATGTGTCGCGGGGAACTCTACAAAAGAGGGTACGGACCACGCGAGCTCCGATGTTTGTCTAAGATGGAAAGCGACGTGTTTATGAGAGAGCTACATGCGGGATTGTGTGGGACTCACGCAGGTTGGAGACCTATGGTCTATAAAGCATTAAGGCAAGGGAATTTCTGGCCAAAAATGAAGCAGGACGCACAACGCGAGTCTCAGAACTGTAAGCCATGTCAGTACTTTGCCCCGGCGTCTCATCAGCCGGGTGTAGAACTACAGATAATGTCAAGCCCCTGTCCCTTCGCTATGTGGGGACTAGATCTATTAGGACCTTTCAAGCCAAAAGCGCCTGGCCAACTGGAGTACATCATTGTAGCAGTTGATTATTTCACCAAATGGATCGAAGCCGAGGCCCTCGCGAGCACTACCGTCCTAGTGGTTAAAAAGTTCATGTGGAAGAATATCATCTGCAGATATGGCCTCCCTCATGAGATCGTAACCGATAGAGGGCCACAATTCAATTCGCCACAGTTGCTCGCGTGGTGTAATGACATAGGGATCGCCTTAAGAATCGCGTCAGTCGCTCACCCGCATTGCAATGGCCAGGTAGAGGCAGTGAACAAGAGTATTGTCATGGATCTGAAGAGGCGGTTAGAAGGCTCTAAGGGAAAGTGGGCCGAAGTTCTACCTCTAGTACTCTGGGCGAACAGAACCACGGTAAAAAAGGCAACTGGGGAAACACCTTTTGCTCTCGCTTATGGGATAGAAGCCACAGTGCCAGTCGAGTTCATTGTACCCACAGATCGCGTGATTCAGTATAGCCCGGACGACAATGATGAAAAACTGCAGCTAGAACTGCAGATGCGGGAAGAAATTCGCGACTTAGCAACTATCAGAGCGGCCAATCATAAAGTCAGCGTCGCGAAGTACTATAACAAACACGTAAAGTTGAGGGGATTCACCAGAGGAGACCTCGTGCTCCGTAGAACAGAAGGGGGAAAGCTCGACCCCAACTGGGAAGGGCCTTACATTATAGATCGCGAAGTCACCCCCGGAGCATATCGTCTCAAGGATCACTCTGGGAATCACGTTGCAAACTCTTGGAACGTGATGCGACTTCGTCGCTTCTATGCCTAATCCTCTCCCAAAGTACAGGTTGTGAAACCAGCAATTCGTACACACGAGTCTGGGTTACCAAGGAGTAGGTCACAACCTGGTCGACCAATGCTCGTCCCCCTAAAAAGGTAGCGCTTCAACTGAGACAAAAAGTCGTCAAGTCCGCCTCACTGGGCTGGGCTAAAAAAACCCCCCAGGACGCGTGTCCAGCTTCCAGGGCTGAGCTAAAAAACTCTCCCTGGTCGCGAAAGCGTGGACGGGTTTACGCCAATGAGCTCACCCGCCATGATTCCGCCTCACTGGGCTGGGCTAAAAAGCCCCCCCAGGACGCGTGTCCAGCTTCCAGGGCTGAGCTAAAAAACTCCCCCTGGTCGCGAAGTCATAGGCGGGTCCGCATCATGACTCACCCGTCTTTCAAAAGTTCTTACTAAGAATAAGAACCAAAAACTGAACGCTTCTCTACATGTGCAGTGCTTAGTATCCCCCACGAAAGCAACGTCATGCCCAGATTCTCTGCAAAGTCAAGAAATTCTCCGCAGCGACCAACACCAAAGAAAAACTGTCCTGGCGCTTCGCGACTTACAATAGCTCAAAACAAACCCCGCAAGTATCAACAACCACTAAGAACTAAAGCGCGAAACCCTGTCACCGGCTACAGAGAACATGCAGTACCCGACTCGCGTGTAATGTTCATACAGTAGCTAACAGAAGGATAGTCCGCAATGCTTTACGATTCTCACAAAAATTATGTAACACTCGTCAGTCTTACCTTTTACTATAAAAGAGGGATCGTAGTTATGAAACACTCATCTCTTTACGTTTTCTTTTCCGCAAAGTTACTCTTTTCCGAAACACAAAACGGGGGGAACAAGGTGAGATAAGCGTATACGAAACAAGCAGACAGAAGCAAAACCAAAAATATAGAAACAGCATAAAGCTCGCGACAATCATACCCACATTAAATATACAGAAATTGATTACAAAAAAAAATCCCAATTCCGGATACAGAAAACATTGTTCAAAAGACCACCAGGACATTACTTAGCAACAGACTCAGGAGCGATCCCCGCGTCCTCTACGCTATCCGCCTCTAGATCCACGACGTCTTGAACACCAGATACCCGCGATCCTGAGCCCCCCGCTTGGTCTAAACAAGAACGCTTCGAGGTCTGAATGGTGGCGAGAAGGGCATCGGACGCGAAAACCTTTCTCTTGCGAGGAGAGAGGGTCGGAGAAGGAGGGCTCGGTAGCGTGTGAGGAGCAGGTTCTGGCCTCTCAAGCGAAGGGGGAACGACCATCTTCGGGAGAGGGGGCCTGGGCACCTGATTCTCTTTACCTTTAACAATGCCTCTCTCAGGCGCGAGACGCGTTACTCCCCAAGCCTCGAGTGGAGTCTCCCCATCGTCAATAAAAGTTCCCGACAACGGGGGCTGGTACTCAGGAAGGTCAGTGGAAAAACCACATAAGTCTTGAGCGTTGAAGGGGAAATCTTTGACTTTGAATTTTCGCATCTGAACCTTTACCATGCAAAGGAGAAGCGTGTTGACAGCATTTTTGTAAAAGTCGACGCGAGCACGTTGGCGATAACCCCCGCAATACTCCTCCACCGCCATGTTCCTCTCATAGGCGATTCTCTCAGACATCATCGCATGAAGCTTCTCGTTTTCCTGTCTGAGGTCGTTCACTTGCGTATTGTATTCAGTAATGATGTTGACGTGGGTGGATCTCTCATACGCGAGTTGGGCTTCCAGCTCCTTTATCCTCGCATCTTTAGACCTCTCGCACGCGAGCTCGGCCTCCATCTCCTTTATCCTCGCGTCTTTAGATTCCCGCAATGCGTTAGCTCTCGAAAGCTCCTCCTCCAAAGCTTTCTTTTCCCCCATAAGACGAGACTTGGCCGCTCTGTTGGCATCGCGGATGGACTGATCCTCGTCCATCAGCTCCTTTAGTTTGTCTTCAGCAGCAAGCACCCTCCGACTTGCGCTCGCGATGATGTTCATCCCCTGCAAAATGACCAACTCCAGGGTTAAAAATACCCCAAAGAAACAAGAAATAGATAAAAGCAGGAGACTTACGGCAAAGAGAAGTTTAGACAGGCCACCAGGCCTATCCGAAACTTCCTCGTAGAGGCTAGGTTCGGGGGGGAAGACAGTCGGAATCGTCTCAAAGAAAGCACGCGTCGCCGATAAACCATGGATGAAAGTGGGGTTTGCGACCGAAGTGTCAGTAGGCTCTGGAGAGGAGACAAACTCCACTTCCGTCGTCCTCTTGCGGCTCTTCTCCACTTCCGTCGTCCTCTTGCGGCTCTTCTCGGAAACTTTCTGTTTTCCCTTATCACGAGCAGAAATTACGCGAGATCTCTTGGCCAGAGGGACCTCCTCAGAAACCGTCGTCGCAAGCTCCACTGGTGATTCCAAAACAGCAGCTGGGGGAGTAGGGGTCGAGCCAGGAACGGATGAAACATCGCGAGTAGGAGCTTCGATGGTTAGCGAGCCCGACTCGTCAAAGACCAATCCCGCCAGGTCCGGAAGATCGGCAAACATATCAGCATCTGCAAAAACCACCACAGGTGAGCATAAAAAGTAAAAATAATAATAAACGCGAGCGCTGAAACAAACACGAACAAAAACCTAGGGCATGAGCCTTGAGACTAAGTCCCCTGGCAACCAGTAAAGCGTCCGAGATCGTCAACTCAAAACGTTTTTGAACTGCTTTGTCGGGGTAATCCTTATAGTCGCGGATAAATTTATCGCGAGTCTCCTTTGGGAAAAAGCACGGGGCCTTTCTTGCATTAGGCTCGCGTACTTGGACAGAAATTTCGGAACCAGAAGGGGGGCGAACTAAAAACCAACAAGTTTTCCACCCCTCAATCTTCGAGCACAATCGGAAGGCGCTAGGGGTCTTGGCTTGAGCAGTATAAAATCCATCCTCGCGGGAGTTCTTCTTATACGAATTGATGAGAGCGTAGTGAGGCGTATTGGGAACTATCCCAATATCCTGACATCGCATGATGTAAACTATCAGCGAACTCCAGAAGTTTGGGTGCATCTGGGAAGGGCTGAAGCCTAAATCCGCCATTACTTCAGTCTGGAAGGACGTCCACGGAAGACGGAAGCCAGCTTCCAAGGACTGCCTGCTCAAAGCAAAGAAGGGCCCATATTGGTCAAGAGAGGTGCCCTCATAGTCGGGGAGGGCAAAGATGGTCCCTTCGGGAAAAGGGTATCGCGTAGCGAGACGGCGGAGATCGTCAAGGTTGAGACTGCTATGATGGGTCGTATTAGGAATTAAAGTACGAGTATGTTTTATTCTCTTTGAAAGGATGCTTATCCGACCAGGATCCGCGAGAAAAGGTTTCTCAATAGCTATGAGGGGTAGGGACCCCTTGTGGGAGAAGAAGCTGGCAAATTGACCGTAATTAGTCTTGGCTCGCTCCTGAATGACGCGAGACGGGAGCCTTGCTTTAGACTTTTTGGACGTCTTCGCTTTGCTCCATTTTGATTTTCTAGTAACGCGGGATCGTCTGCGAGAGCTGGGCTCGCGATCATCAAAGCCCCCCTCGGATCCGGACGTAGTGCGCCCCGAATACTCAGCCCGAGTGGAGCGTTCATAAAAATCATCACTACCTGAAAGCATAGGCAAAATGAGTTTCAGTTTTCCAGGGATGGAAAGAAGGAAAAGAGAGCATCAAAATTGGGAACAACGCGTGTGTCAAAGGAAACTAACGCGAGGCTGAAGGAAGTAAACAAACAAGGAACCCCTGGAAAAACTGAAACTCGAAGAATCAAAAGAGAATTTAAAACGGCATCAAGAAAGACCATGCCCAAGAACATGAAGAACACTGAAGGTCCAAAAATGGCAGAAATTGCACATTTTTTCCCAAAACAACGCATTGAGAAATGAGAGACGAAAGGAGAATTCGATACAAAGAACACCCAATGGACAAACAATTACTGATGGAAGCCCGTCAATTCAGAAAGTCCGAGCGAAAATTCTGAAGGCAGTTGAGCAAGAAGTTGAGCGACAATGGGAGACCCTAAAATTCAAGCCAAAACGAAGTAGAAAAGGGAAGGGAGAGCGAAAGACTAACCTGCCATAGAGAATAGGTTGAGAACGGCGGCAAAGGTGACAATAGAGAAGGAGAGAGAGCACCGGCGAAGAAGATAAAGCTGCAGTTTACAGAGAAAAATGGGAGTTGTGGCGGAAGGGAAAAGAGGAAGAAGAAGATGAGTATATATAAGGAAAACTCGGGGAAAAGAAGGCGCAATGGGAAGACGGCACGTGGACGGCATGCGTTCAGCGCGGGAATTCGAAAGGATTTTTGAATTCAAAACGTCGCCCGGAAAAGCGTAACTAAAATACACGCGACCTTTACACGCGATGGAATCATACCAAGTCTGAGAGCCACTCTCACATCGAGAACGCGACTTCAAGGAGACAAGCCCAAGCTTTACGCTATTCAGCATAAAAGCTTGGGGGGCTGGATGTTGGAGCCGGTTCTCGATGGGCTCGCGAGGCCCATAGGGAATTGGGTCAGGCCCATGGAACGCGAGCCGGGTCGGTCCAAGAAGTCAGCACAGAAGGATAAAGCGGCCCATAAACAGGTGAAGCCCAGTAAGAGGATACAACGAGATTAAGTATCGAGGGGCAAATCGGTAATTGACTCGCGTGGGTCCCTGCTGATAGTATAAAAACGCAACCCAATGGATAAGAAAGGGTAGATCTTTTACAAAGGAAAAAACGCTTCACCTTCCTCTTGGCAGTGAGAAAAACACAAGAGCGAGCCTAAGCTTCAATCTTACGAAACATTCACTTCCTAGAAGAGTTTGGACGTGTAGCACTTGTTTTACTACTCGTAGTTTTGCTATCAAGCTTTTAATGTTGTTATGTACATTTTCTGAACTATTCGGTTTATTGTAAGCTTGGAACGTAGAACGTTTTAATTGACATATTACTCTCTTTTTCCTTCACTCTGCTTCTCCCTACCTTCATATACACTTGCGTTGTTTCGACGTCTCTGGTTGTGTGTTAATCCTTCTCGTTGGAGCGAAAAAATGCCGAACCCGGACTCTCCTTCTCGGTTTGGTTACGCAGGTGTCATAGGTGTCGAGAATAAGGTTGGTTTTGAGGAAGAAGTCGACGTGGTGTGTTACATATAAGTTGATTGTCCAGACGCCCTGTGTCACGCGAAGTGTTGTGTCGCGTGATCGCAATTCCTGGGCTCCAACACCATGTATTGGGCTAAATGATGGAATAAACGAACATACATACTATCTCAAAGTTTGTCGCCGAGATCTGGCTTGTCGGAAGCAGTCTCCTCTGGCCGTTGATCGTCGGAAATTCGACCTTTGAATCTCGATCGATGTTACCGGGATCTCGTTCGATGTCGCGGTACCCTTGAACCACCTCCTTTGTTTCTAACAAATTCAAACCCTAGAATTGCAAAATATTGGACTCTGGAAAGAGATGAAGATTCATCAATGTTGAGTTCCAAAATCTTCATCTTTTGCATCAGGATATTTTCATTTCTTTACCCGTGTGAAGCCCTTCAAAGTTTAATTCTAAGGGTAATATAAGTTTTCTTAAAAATATTGGTTCAATTGGAACGAACCAAACACGCTTTCAGAATTCTATCTACAGTTTAAAATTTACACTTTAATTTCAGTTATCAGTTTAGTCTCAGAAGAGACTCTGAATCAACTCTGAAATTTTGGCTATATATATGGGGTGAAGTAACCATGCCTAATCTGTTTCATTGAACATTGAACTAATTAAGGTTTAATAAAAAAAAACTGTAAAATGGACTCAGCAGATGCCCACTCCCCTGTAAAATTTCCTTTTATGCACAAATATTCATTATTTCGTGTCCCAACAAAACACTTCCTCTCTCTCAAGTTGTGAGGGTGACAGTGTGGGCTGTGCGTAGATTCTTGAGCTCACTCCAACGGCAACAGAGAGACGATTAACTCTTTCTTTTGCACTTTCAATGATTCCTCCCTTTCCCAATTACTAGTTCTACTACACTACTACCTCAAGCCCTCTCCTTTTCTCAACGCTTATCTGCTCCATTGTTGTTGTTGAAACTGCTCCTGGTTTCCCCTTTCTTTTTCAGCTTTATACTTATTCTAGCAAAGATTAGCTTCAATTTATCTTTGCTGCTCCCTTTCTGGCCTGTTTGCTTGCTTTGAGTTGTCAAATCGGCATCTCGCTAGCCACTAGCTGCTGGGTTGGTACTCTTTTTAACTCACTTTCCCAGTTCTTTTCTTTGCTCTAGGTTTTTCCTTCCTTTTCCAAACTTTGGTGGGTACGCTCTGATTTCAGTTTTAAGATCTGGGTTCCGAGGTTTTTTCAGAGTTAGGGCTTCAACTCTTTCAAACCCACATTAGAGAGTCTCTGATTTTGATTCTGTTTGTCTAAGAAGAATTTGCAGAGGACTCATCTGAAGAAAGGCTGGAATTTTGGGTTTCTGAAGTGTAAAACAGCATGGAGAAGAAGAAGGAAAAGGCTATGTATGTGTTTTCAGTGATGATTTTGTGCTTGGTTATTATACCAGTGAGTGGGATTGGGGTTAATTGGGGAACACAGTGTAGCCACCCTTTGCCAGACGATGTTGTTGTGAGAATGCTGAGGGAGAACGGTTTTCAAAAAGTGAAGCTTTTTGATGCAGACTACAGTACACTGAGGGCCTTAGGAAAGACTGGGATTGAGGTTATGGTTGGTATTCCTAATGATATGCTTAAAACTCTTGCTACCAGTATGAAGGCTGCTGAGAAATGGGTTGCTCAGAATGTTTCTGATCATATCAGCAACAATAATGTCAACATCAGGTAGCTGTTTCCTTTCTTAGTGTCCTTGGTTGCTTTCCTTTACCTTCAATTGTTTTTAGTTTTTTTTTTAATCCAGTTTGGAACTTATCAAGAGCACTTGCTCTTATACATCTTAGGGTTGATTGCCATTTCTTGGATTTTTATTGTTGTTATGAATCATGAATGACATCGATTAGGTTATACTTGACACTTTGTACAGTTTTCTGAAAGGTAAGGACTGGCTGTCGTTGAAGCTTTTAGGTTAACTCAAGACATCTATTTGGACTTTGGGGTGTTATAATTTACATGGTATTTCCAATAGCTTTTTTTACTAATGAAAATTCAGTAAGATGGTTCCGAGTAGAAGAGAATTACTGCTATGTATAATTTGCAACGGAGTTGAGTAGCTGGGTTTTGGTAGAAGCTGAGGTCTCACTTTTTCTGTTAAATCATGGAATAATATGAAATCGTTACATTAGTTGGGCATGTGGGATTCTGGAAAGGCTCTTTAAGAGTTTTGAAGATGCAATTAACCCTCTCTGAGCAGCTGAACCTCTTGTTAGTTGTTACATACGGAGTATCTAATTTTTATATCATTTCCATAAGGAAGCAAGGAATGAAAATTCAACTCATAAGAACCCCTCTGGCTGTTTTAGCCTTTTAGGATGGCAATATCTGTGGAGATTTGTGTGAGAATATGCTCCTAGAACCTAGACTTATTGTGTTGACATGGTATAGGATGATGTCATTTTGCATGCATAGTATAGACTTATAGTCCATGATTTAGTCAAAATGGACATTTGATACAAGTGTTCTACTAAACATACTGCTTTTTGCGGAGCTATAGAGGCAAAACCAAACACAACTTAGACCTATGTTATCATATTTGTTAGCTTTGTACGGATAGTCCGACTTCAATTCCAAGTCATCAGTGTTTCTTTGTCGGAAATTGGACAGTTTTTACATGGATACTTGGCACTATAAACTTCTTAGTGGAATACTGTATTCCTAGCCAGATGAGTGGAATTGCATTTATGTTTTAACTGGAGGTAACCCATATAAGACTAACCAACATTACAACGCTGGAAAACGATCTTTAGTATTTGGCTTTTTTTAGGTGAATATTTATGGGAACTCTAATGATATTCTAACTGTAGGCTTTGGATGATGATAATAATTTGCTGACCATTTTGTTCTTTACTAGGATATTTGAGCTTATACCTAACTTAGCTTATCATGTTTATCCACATGTCTCTATGAGATTGGACAAGAACGCATACTTCCATCTATATTCATATTTGCTTGGATTGTAACTATATTTATCGTGTGAGTATACAAAGATGAAACTCTTCAATTGGATATAATCTTCATCTGTAAAAAAGGTGTAGACTCTGTGGGGTGATACAGTGAGCTTTGTGTCTATACTTAAAATCGTTGATATACTTTCAGTCTTTCACCATGAATTCTTTCTTGTGCTTTTTTTTTCTTCATATGAACTTATTTAAAAAGATCATAGAATGTTTGTTTTAACTTGTTTATTCCACTCTTCTGACTGGAACAGGTTTTTGTTGGAATTATTATATTTCTAGACCGGTAATATTTGAACTAGTTCTCCATATGGTCAAATACTTAAATGGTTATAAAGCAGAAATGTGGGGGTAAAATAACTTGAAAATATCCTGACTTAAATGAAGAGTACATGCTTGCTCCATCCATAAAGGACAATACGTTGTGCAAAACTCGTTTGCATTTTCTATCATGCCAAATTCATTTTGCATTTTCAATTACATGTCTTGGATGAGTGGCATTTCACATACAGACTACAAGTCTACCACTAAATCTGTTCGGGATTCTCTGGATGTGCTGTAAATTAATGTTGCTCTTTACAAAGAAAGGGTAACAAGAATTACTAGCTCTGACAAGGAATGGCTGGAGTAAAATTCAAATATCAGTAAATTTGAAATGAGGGACTGAATTAAGTGGTCATTATGTCTTTCCTAGTGTGCTGTATGTTTCGTAAAATATACATCATACGTTTTTCTGTTTTATACACGTTCTTTGCATGTTAAGGAAGCATTTATTGTGGCTCCAGATTTATAAAACAAAGTAGTATATTGATGATGTTACTCTTTTTTGCTCTCTTTCAGCTCATATGCGCTTTTAGATGAAATCTCCGTTTTGTTTATCATGCTATTTATTCCTCTCTATGATTATGCAGATATGTTGCAGTTGGTAATGAGCCTTTCCTACAAACATATAATGGAACCTTCTTGACAACTACCTACCCTGCATTGGCCAACATCCAGTCTGCCCTCATAAAGGCGGGTCTGAGTAACCAAGTGAAAGTGACGTGCCCGCAAAACGCTGACGTGTACGCAAGCTCAACCACTTTTCCCTCGGGAGGTGATTTCCGAACTGACATCCACGGCTACATGACGCAGATAGTCAAGTTTTTGAGCACCAACGACGCCCCGTTCACTGTCAACATATATCCGTTCATCAGCCTCTACACCGACCCCAACTTCCCGGTCGAGTATGGGATGTTTGACGGCAACGCTACTCCTTTAGTCGACGGTGGAACCTCGTACTACAACATGTTTGATGCCAACTACGATACACTCGTGTGGGCCCTACAGAAAAACGGCTTCACCAACATGCCCATCATAATTGGAGAGATCGGGTGGCCCACGGATGGCGACATAAATGCCAACCCCAACTACGCAAAACGCTTCAACCAAGGCTTCATTTCCCATATTGCCTCGGGAAAAGGAACTCCGATGAGGCCGGGTCCGGTCGACGCGTATCTTTTCAGCTTAGTTGACGAGGATCAAAAGAGCATTGAACCCGGGAATTTCGAACGACATTGGGGGATTTTCACGTTCGACGGGCTCCCGAAGTACTCGTTTAATCTCGGGACAACCAACACGACCTTGGTGGCTGCCAAGAAAGTGCAGTACTTGGAGAGGAAATGGTGTGTGCTGAAAACGAGCGCCAACTTAGCTGATACAAAAGTCGGGGACAGCGTGAACTACGCGTGCGGGTTAGCGGATTGCACGAGCCTTGGATATGGGACGTCGTGTGGCAACTTGGATGCTCGGGGAAACGTATCGTATGCATTTAACAGCTACTATCAGACAAACGACCAAGCTGATGAAGCTTGTAATTTTGGTGGCTTAGCAACTATCACAAAGGGGAACCCGTCCACCCAAACGTGCAGGTTCATGATCGAGATTGAACCGATCTTATCGGGTGCTATGAGGTTTCGAGCCGCTCCTGTGATGGTTCTTTCGTTCTTTATGGCGCTGATGGTTCTTATTGTGAATGCTCTTTAGTT
Source organism: Oxyria digyna (assembly GCA_029168935.1). Taxonomy (NCBI): domain Eukaryota; kingdom Viridiplantae; phylum Streptophyta; class Magnoliopsida; order Caryophyllales; family Polygonaceae; genus Oxyria; species Oxyria digyna. The sequence goes on along the minus strand of JAPVLV010000010.1, from coordinate 6,596,127 downwards.
GCTGCAGCTTGAAATGTAGCTGGAGACTCGTGCATTTGATTGAGAGGATGAAAGGAGCATTAGATCAATGGAAGTAAATTGTCTAATTTTTCCCTGCCCTTTTGTTCTGGATCTGTGGGATATTTTTTGGTTGTGTAGACTGTTTGATATTTGCATGGGTGTGCTTACCTATGTATTTAAACCCTGATTTTTATCGTGCAAATTAGAGTGTTGGGTAGTACATTTTTTTTAAAAATTCCGATTCGGATCTCACAGTTCTATGATCATACGACCCATAGAAAGCCGGAATGACAGTTGGGATCTTATTGAAGGTATGAACTTAATTGATCAAATTAAAATCGGTATTGGTAGGATCTTGTTTGAAATTCAGATCATATATAGGTTCCTAGCGATTCTTAAGATCTTAGGCTAAATATTGTTATATAGCGTTATATTATTTAAGTTTAAAAAGACATATATTAGTCATATATTTTTTAATTTTCGATCATGCCGATCCGATCTTACCCCTATCTTTGATCCAAAGTGAAATTTCGATTTTGACAACCTTGGTTTGGTAAGGTTAACCAAGGTTGAAGTACCATTTAGTGATTTAGAAAGAAAATTAAGTGTATTGATTATAGGTGTAGAGATAGTTTTTCTCATTTAGTAGTGTTTCAAATACTATTTTTTCAAAACTACTTACATTACCGTTTTGTAAAGATTTTTTCAAAACTACTTACATTACCGTTTTGTAAAGTGCACAAGGCCTTAGTTTCTTCTATATACCAAAGGTAAAAATACCAAGTTCTCTTTTTATGGTGGAAAAATGCCAAAATAATATGCAAGAAAACAAGCGATCTATATATAAATGAATTGTAGGGGCATCTATATACACTACAGATTCTGGAGCAAAGAATGCTACAGTTTAGCCCTAAACTTTTTCCTCTATCGACCACTCATAACTCTATACAAACCATGATACAAATTTTCCTATAAGCAAATCAACTTATTTTCTGTTGTTGAAGTATAGGAAACTGTAAAACGTCCTTCCTCAGCTTAACTTTTGAGCAATGATGCCTTCAACTGAGCCCGTGAACGCGAACAACGTCACAACCAAGCACACAAAACTGAAAGCTTGAAGAGCAATCCATTGCTTGGACCATGCCTCAACGCGCCTTTGGATTATGTACATTTTCATGGGGAAATATATAGCCAAAGGCCAAAAATTGACAGCTCCTATAACTCCAATAACCTGGTTGAAGTATGGGAAAACCATGGCTATCCCGGTGCTTGACACAACGTACACAGTTCGAAAACATAACCTGAATAGGTTCAGTCTCAAGCTCGGCAAGAAAGGAAATACTTTTAGGCTGTATTCGCCGTTGATGAATACGCTTTCGGGAAATCTTGTTCTGAACCATCTATCTACTACAGCAAATAGTGGCTGGCTATATATCTGATCAATATTAGCACAAAGAACAGAGTTAGTTAATTAATTAGGGATATAAATGTATGGTATGATAATATTTGCAAATTTAATACCTGGTAACCACCTACTAAATGTAGAGCAATGCAAGCATTAGCTAAATCAATGAGCCAATAGGGCTCGTAGAATCCGAATCCTGTTAGAAGGTTTCCCGGTGTATCATCACCGAAAGCCGCATAACCAAATCCGCCACATAAGAGGTAGAATAGGGTTGTTACTGATAGTGCAATTCCTGAGGCCTTTTTCATGGTGTGGCTTTCTGAAGGCGGGGACTTCAAGGTATCCTTCATCACCAAACCGCTCCAATATTAGTCAATAACTCAAATGGAAGACAGTATACATTTTTTAAAGAATTAAAATGAAATTCACCTGAATCTCAAATAGGATTAAGGAATAAGGATATGCAAATGCAATATCTCCGAGTGCTTGAGAAACCAACCATACTTTCTCAACTGCTGAAGCCGGAATTCCTTCTATACTCCCTTTTACAACACCATTAGCTGTAACATGATCAAACACAAAATGGATATGAGCACTGAAGTCCAAACATTAGTCAATACATAATTATGAACCGTTAAGTAGATGCATAATTTGTACTCTCCGGTTCATAAAAAAAATCTCATTTTAGAGTTGGACACACTTATTAAGAAATTCTAGAGTTGGACACACTGAAATTATTTCTGATTAGCTAATAAGTCTCCTGTACATAACTACCATTAGCATTAATTTTCCCTTCATGTCTGTTATAGACAAATCCTTACCAATAGTTTTTGAAACGCCGAGCCCCAAACCAATGGAAGAGTAGGTAAAGGACATGATTGCAGCAACAACAGAAAGCCAATCCATGTTATGAAACTCTGGTATTTGTGACATCACAATTTGAACTGCTCCAAAGATTGCTATGTATAAATTATATCCATATATGCAGGCTGCTTCATGCCCTTCCCTGTGGTAGCAGTTGGACCTTTGAATTGCTCTGCACCAAGATGACATCGAAACACAACTAAAGTTTCGCATCTAAACATAAATACAATCAAGCAGTTGGGCTCATTTGATGAAGATTAATTACTCACCTCATGCTTATAGCAGAAGTGATTGTATAGGCAATCCCATTTCCATACAAGCTTACATACACAAATAGTCCACACACCCATGCATTCCCCGCACCTGATTTGAATGCAAATCAGCTCATTTATATGCAAATGCATAGAATACAAACACTTAACCTATTACATGACTTGACAGCATCTTGTCACTGACATACATGAATCTGGGTATCGACAATGACACACGTTGTAATAATCTTCTTACATATATGGTCTCTGATTTTATGTCGAGCTTTTTGTTGGACGGCAAATGGATTGATATCTTCACATTAATTAGGAACTTCATGTTTCCAATTATATTTAATATCAGATCTACTAAGATCTGATCTAGAAAAGGAAGATTCAGAATATGTGTGTGGCAGCATATGGGCAAAACACAAGTAACTTCTCAGTGTAAAATTTAATGTTAGATGCCTATGTACAACGGGGAAGCACACAAGTAACTTGAGTTCTAGGGGAAGCATAATTTGGTGAATAAGATAGGAGAATACGCATAAACGAGGTTTTACATCAGTCATTTCATTTACATTAAATTTTCACTCCCTTTGAAAATTTCCTTCTTTAACTTGGTATAAATGAATCTTTCCTCACCCTGCACTTAACTTTAACATAGTCTACACTTATCTCTTGCAGGAAATACACTGCTCTCCTTTCCTTTCTCTATTTTAATTACTAAACATCCCCTGATCCAGCCGACTACTTAGAAGATACAGAAAAGAAAAGAATATCAAACAAATATTGGAAAGGCCTAGCCTTCTCTTACCTAGTTTTTGCTGAACAGCCTCCAGGTACGAACGATGTCGTTCAGGGCCCACTTCTGGATCAGGGGACATGTAGCAATTAGTGAGGAGCATTACAGAAACAAGGGTGACAAAAGCAAAGAGCAACATTGAAATTGGTCCAGCAATCCATCCCAACTGAGCCATGCACCACGCTAGTGATAGTACACCAGACCCGATTACACCAGTTATTATGTGTGCCGCTGCTGTCCATAAAGTTCCTTCACAAGTCCAATGTTTGAAACAACTTAGCAAGATCAAAAGTCAAAACTCTAAAATCAGAGTACTAACTTTCAGTTCAAAACTAAGTACCGATTCCGCCTCTTAAAGTAAATGATTTTATAATTATACTAATTCAGCTGTTCGAGCTTCCAAGTAAATGATTTACTGTGCAAAAAAGAAATCAATTGTAACAATACAAAAGATGCCTACGCAACCAACACAGCATGGAAGCTGCAATCATAAAAATTGACCACACCTACCATTCAAGGCAACTCTAACCAACAAATACAGATACCAAAACACTTTTGTTACTTAAAAGTTGGCAACCTTGTGCTGGCATGTGAATGATCCGAATCCGGAATCAATAGGAGGTCCACACAATCAAAAACATAAAACATAAACATTTACAAAAACAGACATAATCTTGATTTGTAATCTAATTTAATCCGATCCCAGAATTTCAAGCTAAGCTAGTTTTTGAAATGCAAGTGTAGTTGAGGAGTGTGCTGCTTAAACCAGTACAAATTCGAACTTGGGCAAGAACAAAATCCAGGCGAACAAAAAACCGGAAATTAAACAACAAAGTTCAGGTGAAGCTGAGGAAGGATGAGAGATAACCAGCTCTTATGATAGAATGCGGGAGAGATTGGCAGCTGGACTGCAACAACGGAATTTGATTGACTTCTCCGCCGCCGCCCATCGAATCGTCGGCTTCTTTAAGCTCAAATTTAGGGGGGAAATTGGAGGCTATTCCCAATAAATAAAGAAATGAGGATGCTTAGAAATTGGAATGGAATTCAAACTTAGTAAACACTGATTGAGAGAGAAGCCTGTTTTCAAGAGTAACGACGATCTCCTTCGCTGGGTTAATTTGATACTGCATTTATAGGAGCGGATAATTTTAGGCCATTACTAAATACAGCCGGTGCTTTATTCAAACGCAGCCTGGTTTCTCGCGTTACGCGAGGGACGTGTTTCTCGCGTAACGCAGCCTGGTTTCTCGCGTTACGCGAGGGACGTGTTTCTCGCGTTACGCGAGAATAGCAAAAAATATTAACTTAAAAGTTAATATTTTTTTCTCACTGTAGCTAATTCAAGCATTCCTAGATAATTGAACATTAGATACATGTAATGAACATCATTTCCTTTTTCTCACTTGTGGAAACTCCAAATTAAAGAAAAAATAGTAGAATAGAAGAAGAAAATTGTATCCCATAATTAATAAATGAGGTTTTTGCGTCAAATCACCCCTCATTTGGCCGAATTTGCGTCAAACCACCCCTTATTTAACTTTTTGCAAGAAACCACCATTTTGTGTCATTCTGTTAACACCGAACCACCCTTCGCTGAAGTCCGTTAGTTGCTCCGTTTAATATTGTGAAATGTCAATTTTACCCCACTTATTTCAAAAATTTGAGGAAAAAAATGAAATTTGATGGCCGAAGATATATTGACTTAAATCTCGCTATATTTTGAAGTTTGACCATGATATTTTGACATTTTGATTTTAGTGAGCTAAGTTCTTAAGTTTAACCTTTTCACTCACTGTTCGTTCTGCACTTTTTTTTCTCCACTAACATCAACGATGCAAATATTGACATCAGTTCTTCAACATATTCCGTAAAGTTAAGTGCTTTCTCTCCGCGCACATAAATCTTTGGTAGACCCCGGATTATGTTGTGATTGATTTCCACCAGAACCATATCCATAAGGTGCAGCTTCCTAATAACCACCACTAGCAGGAATTGCTGAATTGGGTGGTGGCATTCTACCTCTACTGCTATATGTTATGAATTGATTTTAGAATGACATTCAACGACCTTCATCGTGCATGACATTTAACGACCTTCATCTCGTTTCTTTCATCTTGCACGACATTTTGTTGGTTTACCCGGTTTAGTAGATGCCACGTAGGCTAAAGGTTGTTAGAAAGTGGTTAGTTTGTTATAGTGTAGCTTGCTGATTCACTACTTAAATGGTTCCATCTTCTGTAACAGATTCATTCATTCAATAAACTCTTTCTTCCTCAAACTCTCTCTTTCTCCTCTCTCTGGTTCGATCATGGTTCTCAACATGGTATCAGGCTCCTGATCGGCCGTTCCCGTCAAAGCTTCATCGACGATCCTCTTCCGCTTCTCCGATCATGCCTCAGTCTCCTCAGACGCGTGATTTTCAGCCGAGTCCGCCCAATCCATGGCAGACACATTCTCAGGATCATAATGATCCACTGTACCTTCATCCTTCCGATGGTCCCAATCTTCAATTAACTTCGAAGATTTTCGATGGCTCTGGTTTCTTCGCATGGAAACAATCTGTGATTATTGCTCTTTCCGCCAAGAATAAGGTTGGATTTGTTGATGGTGAAATCCCTAAACCTGCAAGAACGGCTCCTCATTTTCGCCGCTGGGAAAGATGCAATCACATGATAATATCTTGGCTTCTCAATGCCATGATCAAATCTATTGCAGACACATTCTTGATTTCTGGAGATGCTCGCCAGATTTGGCTTGATCTCAACGATCGCTATTCTCAGACTAGCAGTGCACAGAAGTATGCTATTGAGAAGGAGATTTCCAACATTTCTCAAGGCAATGATGGCATTTCAGACTATTTCACTCGCCTCAAACGTCTATGGGATGAACAAGATTCCATGAAGGAGTTTCCTCCCTGTTCTTGTGGTCTTGCAGAGGCAGTTCATAAGCATGAAGCCGAGCAACGTCTACTCCAACTTCTCATGGGGCTTAATGACACTTTCTCTGTTGTTCGAGGCACCATTCTTATGATGCATCCTCCGCCATCAATCCATCAAGCTTATTCTCTTCTTATTCAGGAAGAAAGACAGCGTGAGATCACTCATTCCACTTCTCGCCTCATTCTTGAATCTTCTTCCTTGAATGCATCTGCTCAGTCCAGAAATCAACCTTCTAGCTCTAATGGATCTTCCAGAGGCAAACGTCCGTTTTGCACTAATTGCAAGAAACCTGGTCATTATGTTGAGAAATGCTACAAGATCATTGGTTTCCCACCAAGATCATCTGGTAATGCCAATTCAGCTACTGATACTAGTCTTCCCTCAGACTCTAATCTTGTTCCAGGATTGACATCCAATCAGTATGCTCAGCTTCTATCTCTTCTCAACAATTCTCAATCTGAGTCTTCTAGTGCCAATGCTAATCTTGCTGGTACTTCTTGTTTCTACTCTCTGAACTCTAGTATGTCTTCTTTTCCTAGTACTACTTGGATTATTGATTCAGGTGCTAGTGATCATATGACCTTCAATCTGGATTTATTCAGTGAGCTAATTGTTCTCCAACAACCTATCTCTATTTCTTTACCTAATGGTCAAAAGGTTGTGGTTAAGATGTCTGGAACTGTTGTCATCTCACCAGCTTTGGTCTTACATGATGTGTTATTTGTACCACACTTCAAGTTTAGTTTGTTAGCAGTACAGAGACTTGTTAAGCAATTTAATTGTATTGCTTGCTTCGATTCTGAGTCTTCCTGGATGCAGGGCCCTTCTCTGAGTCAGCCACTGGTGCTTGGTAAAGTGTGCAACAGACTGTATGTTCTTCACGCTCCTGCTTCAAGAAAAGGGGTCTCAATTTCCCAGAATTCTGATTCTCCTAAGGATGTTCATGTTTCTAGTCTTTCTAGTCATCATGTCTTAGCTTCAAACTGTGTTTCTAAGACAAAAGATGTAACTCTTTGGCACCATAGGTTGGGCCATATACCTTTGTATAAACTGAGTTCCATATTGAACTGTGATTTCAATAAAGATTTGCTTTCTGCCTGTGAAATTTGTGCAAAGGCTAGACATCAAAGAAACTCATTTCCCTCCAGTTCTATTAGCACTACTTATGCTTTTGAAATGATACATGTGGATACATGGGGCCCTTATAATACCACTACATATGATGGCCACAAATATTTCATCACCATTGTAGATGATTACACAAGACTCACCTGGACTCACTTGATGAAGACCAAGAGTAATGCTTTCTCTCTTCTTCAAGCTTTCATCCAACTCATTGAAACTCAGTTCCAGAAATCTGTTAAGATCATAAGATCTGATAATGCTCTTGAGCTTGGTGTCAGTCATGCAGGGTCTTCTTATTTTGCTTCCAAAGGCATTATCCATCAAAGAAGTTGTGTGTACACTCCACAACAAAATGGAGTGGTGGAACGCAAGCACAAGCACTTATTAGAAACAGCTCGAGCTCTTTTATTTCAATCCAAAGTTCCTATGCTCTACTGGGGTCATTGCTTGTTGACAGCTACTTATCTCATTAACAGGTTTCCTACTAAAGTTCTTGGCAACCTTTCTCCCTATGAGAAGCTATTCAACGTACCTCCTTCTTATGCACACATCAGGAATTTTGGTTGCCTTGCTTATGCTTCCTCTATTAAAGTTGGCAGGACTAAACTAATGGATAGAGCTGTGAAGTGTGTATTTCTTGGTTACCCTTTTGGCATCAAAGGGTACACTCTTCTCAATCTGGACACCAAATCTGTCTTCATATCCAGAGATGTAACCTTTCATGAAACCATCTATCCCTTTTCTCTTGACTCCTCTCCCTTTCCCTCCTCCACTCCTCCTCAAACTCCCATACTTGATGATACAGATATCTTACCTTCATCTATTCCCTCCTCTCCTCATCCTATTTTACCACAAAGTACATCCTCTCCTCCACAAAATATTCCCTCTCCTCCACAAAATACCCCTTCTCCTACTGTTGATCCTCCTATTGCTCCAAGAAGATCTACCGGTAGTGTCAATCCTCCACCTTATCTTGAGGATTACTTCTGCAATTATGTGTGCACAGATCAAACTGAGTCCCCTGGGGCTGTTTTTTGTTTCAATGCTCTTACTGAAACTGACAAGAATGTTTTATCTGTTTTACATTCTCTTCATGAACCAGGTTCTTATGAAGAAGCAGTTCAATCTCCTGATTGGCAAACAACTATGAACCAAGAACTTGCAGCCTTGGATTCCAACAGCACTTGGGACATAGTAGATCTCCCCAAAGGCAAGAAGCCAATTAGCTCTAAGTGGGTATACAAGATCAAACTCAAGGCAGATGGTAGTCTTGAGAGACACAAGGCACGTTTGGTTATAAGAGGATGTACTCAGAAGGCAGGCATTGACTACCAGGAAACTTTCTCTCCAGTAGTGAAGATAACCACAATCAGAGCTCTTATCATTATTGCCATAAAGAAAGGCTGGTCTCTCTCCCAATTGGACATTAAAAATGCTTTCTTACATGGTGAGATTGATACTGAAGTTTACATGAAACTTCCTCTTGGGCTGAGACATCTCCATCATCCTCAGAAAGTTTGTAGACTCAACAAGTCCCTCTATGGACTCAAGCAGGCCTCAAGACAATGGTACAACAAACTCTCTGAATCTCTTATTTCCCAAGGATTTACACAATCCTTAAATGACTACTCATTGTTCCATAAGAAATCTGAGCAGTCTATGGTCTTTCTAGTCATTTATGTGGATGACATTCTCATCACTGGGAATGATGAGGCTCAAATTCTCCAGTTGAAGAATTATTTACATACCACATTCAGTATCAAGGATTTGGGTCCCCTTCACTACTTCCTTGGTATTGAATTTCTCAAGACACCTCAGGGAATTATAATGACTCAACGCAAGTTCATCCAGGAAATGATCAAGGACTTCTCTCCACCTTCTAAAATCTTTCATAGTCCTCTGGATCCAGCTGTTAAATTGAAGCCAGCTCAAGGTGTTGTTCTCTCAGATCCTACTCCTTACAGAGTCCTTGTAGGGAAGCTTAATTTCCTGGTGAACACCAGGCCTGATCTGGCATTTGCAATTCAACACTTAAGTCAGTTTATGCATGCTCCAACTTCCATTCATTGGGAAGCAGCTCTTCACACATTACAGTTTGTCCAACACACTGCCTCTCTTGGACTTCTCCTAAGCTCCACAACTACATTTGATCTTCAAGCTTATTGTGACTCTGATTGGGCTGCTTGCCCCACTACTAGAAGATCTGTAAGTGGCTATTATATAAGTCTTGGGAATGCTCCTCTCTCATGGAAATCCAAGAAGCAAGTCACAGTGAGTCTCTCTTCAGCTGAAGCTGAATATAGAGCCATTAGAAGAGTCACTGCAGAACTTGCTTGGTTGAGCAGGTTGCTTCATGAGCTTACCATTCCAAATGTGCAACCTATCCCAGTTCACTGTGACAGCCAGGCTGCCATATACATTGCCAGGAACCCTGTCTACCACGAGCGTACCAAACACATTGATTTGGACTGTCATTTTGTTCGCTCGAAGCTGCTTGAAGGCATGATCACCTTGACACACATTCCTACTGCTTACCAACTTGCAGATGTGTTTACTAAACCTTTGTCTGGACCTTTACATTCCATTGCAGTTCCCAAGTTGGGTTTAGTTGACAATCTACCCTCCAACTTGAGGGGGGCTGTTGGTTTACCCGGTTTAGTAGATGCCACGTAGGCTAAAGGTTGTTAGAAAGTGGTTAGTTTGTTATAGTGTAGCTTGCTGATTCACTACTTAAATGGTTCCATCTTCTGTAACAGATTCATTCATTCAATAAACTCTTTCTTCCTCAAACTCTCTCTTTCTCCTCTCTCTCTGGTTCGATCATGGTTCTCAACACATTTTACTGCATTTTCCTTGCCCTAAAATTAACTTCAAATCCGTTCTCGGTACCGTACATGTATAGGAGACGAGATTCACTGCATTTTAATCGAATCAATCAGGAACCCGAAACCCTCAAAATCAAAACCAGCAAAATAAAACCCAATTGCACGAACCCTAACTCGATTAAGACACAAAATCAATTTAAGAGATAACTCCTTACCTAATAGTCGCTCTTCTCTTGTCAATTCGAAAAAGCCCCAAAACGAGGAACCCTAAATCAGTTCGCAGCTCCTCCTTCACCTTCGAACTCGGAAAGCCAACCCTCAGATTCACTTGCTCGTCAACTGTCCTTGTTCGTCGCCGTTCCTTGCTTGCTCGTCGCCCTTCTTAATTGCTCGTCGCCCTTCTTAATTGCTCGTCGACCAAATGTTGCAGAAGTTCTTCGTCTTCGAGAGAATGACACAAAATCAAAATGTCAAAATATCATGGTCAAACTTCAAAATATCGCGAGATTTAAGTCAATATATCATTAGCCATCAAATTCCATTTTTGCCCTCAAATTTTTGAAATAAGTGGGGTAAAATTGACATTTCACAATATTAAACGGAATAACTAACAGACTTGAGAGAAGGGTGGTTCGGTGTTAACAGAATGACACAAAAGGGTGGTTTCTTGCAAAAAGTTAAATAAGGGGTGGTTTGACGCAAATTCGGCCAAATAAGGGGTGGTTTAGTAGATTGTTATTTGAATCAATACTTAACAGATCTTAGTTCTAGATGACTCCTATTTCTTGATTCTTCAACATTGGTATTCTCAATTTTACTACTTTGAAAAATAAATGACTCATCTGAAGAGCGAGAAATATCACTAACCTTCGATGATTAAACTAAAACGATCATAGAGTAGAGTATGTGTCATAGATAAAAAGACAGATTATTTCATTAATATTTAATATTAAAGTTTTCATGGAGAGTTGAAAGATTTTTCGTGGCTTAAAGCAAAGATCTTTGTATCAGTATATAGTATATGGAGAAAGATCAAATGAGAAATTAATACTAACATGAGAAATGAGAAGTAATCCTAGCAAGGGGATTGACTTTGACCGGACGTTGACTTTTTTGTTTAATTTTTTTTTTAGGCCGGATTTTGTACTTACAAAATCAAGTGCTTCAAAATGCCTAAAATGTGCTACTATATTGTTGAAATGTGCTATGATATATTAAGCCAAAATTTGAACTTGCAAAGTATGTACTACCACAAGTGTTATGTGCTTCTATATTACTGAAATATGCTACGCTATTTGCCCATATGTGCTTCTATATGGCTAGCTGAATTGTGCTACGATATTGCATATATGTGCTTCTCTATGCTTGGTGAAATGTGCTACACTTTTTGCCTAAATGTGCTACACTTTTCACCTATATGTGATTTTCTAGGCTAGCTGAAGTGTGCTACGGTTTTTCCTATATGTGCTTCTCTATGCTAGGTGAAAGGTGCTACGGTTTTTCCTATATATGCTTCTCTATGCTAGGTGAAATGTGCTACGTTTTTGTCTAGATGTGCTTCTTTATTGTTGAAATATGCTACGCTTTTCGCTTATATGTGTTTCTTTATCGCTAGCTGAATTGTGCTACACTTTTAACTATATATGCTTCTCTATGGCTAGCTGAAGTGTGTTACGCTTTTGTCTATATGTGCTTCTCTATATGTTCTTCTCTATGTTAGGTGAAAGGTGCTACGCTTTTGCTTCAATGTGCTACACTTTTTCGCCTATATGTTCTTCTCTATGACTAGGTGAAAGGTGCTACGCTTTTTCCAGGATGTGCTTCTCTATTGTTGAAATGTGCTACACTTTTCGCATACATTTGTTTCTCTATGGTTGCAATGTACTACACTTTTCGCCTATATAGGCTTCTCTATGGCTGAAATGTGCTACACTTTTCGCCTATATGTGCTTCGTTATGGCTGAAATGTGCTACACTTTTCGCCTATATGTGCTTCGTTATGGCTGAAATGTGCTACACTTCTCACCTATACGTGCTTCTCTATAGCTAGCTGAAGTGTGTTACACTTTTTGCCTATATGTGCTTCTCTATAGCTAGCTGAAGTGTGTTACACTTTTTGCCTATATGTGCTTCTCTATGCTAGGTGAAATGTGTTACGCTTTTGCCTCGAAAAATATAGCAGTTTTACTTACAAAGCATAGCACTTTTTCTTACAAACAATAACACACAAAATTGGTAGAAAAAACATAGCATTTTTGCTTATAAATCGTAGCAAAAAATATTTGGTAGCAAAAAAAAACAAAGCATTTTTCCTTACAAAGAATAACACTTTTACTTACAAATCATAGCAAAAAAAAAAATTGAAACGGAAAAGTCCGAAAAAAAAAAACCGACATTTTTAAAAAAAAAGTCAACGCCGGTCAACGGATGGTCAACGGCCGGTCAACTCCAAGGAGGGAGGAGGAAGGAGGGAGGAGGGAGGAGGAAGGAGCTTCCTCCTTGCTTCTTATTTCTCATCTTAAGGGCATTTCTTATGGGATTTGGACCCTATAATATATGTTATTGATACTTACAATTCCATAACATTTACTTGAAGAATAAAAATATGAAATTTCATGAGTTAAAAAATCCAACACTCACATCTTGTGTTATTTAACTATATGAGAGTAACAACTAATTCCGAGAAATAATTCAAGATTTTCAGGTGTGTGCTGCTTTCCTCTCCCCCACACCTTCCTAGCTAGTTGATCCGTCCAATGCTCCTCTAAATGAATTTATGGCTTCCATTTTTATATATCTCGTCTCGCGCTCCTCAACAGTTTGATCATCTCCATCTTTCTCTTGGCAAGTTGACACGTGTTGTCCTTGATTTCCTTAAACTCCTCTTCGTATAAAACCCTTTGCACTTGATCCACTCCTCTTGTGTTTCCCAAAATATTGTTCAAACTCCGGCAAGGAGTCCAACCGAGGAAGCAACACCGGTAATGGAGCTCCGACAAGAGCAAGTTGAGTCCCTCAAATGGGTGTGGGTTCATTTCCAATTAATTTGTTGTAGATGAGGGTAAAATCAAATTCTTCGAGAAGGTGGTGGGGGACGTTGTGGTAGAGGGAATTTAATTTCAAAGAGAGACTGAAATTTCCGGCATCGGTTGACCCCATTTCAACAACGACCTTGTTTCCATAGCGATGGAGACACCGATTAGAGGCAATCGTCTTTGTTTCAGGAAAATAAATCGTGTGAAATTAGATTAAAGTTAACAACTCGTATTAAATTAGACTCTAACTTTTAAAACAAAACTTAAGTCATTGACCCCTTAAGATAAAAATAAAATAATAAATTTTTCATGAATCATGATGCAAACATTCTACTTTGTAAAGACCATCTGGATTTTTAATTTACCTTGCATTTCAATATTTTATTTTCCAATCTTTAGTGGAATTTATGGGGAAAATTAGTTGTTGAAGGTGAAATAATAAGGATTTATCCTTACAAAAATCATTTTGTTGTGGAGTTGAGCTGGATGAGTGCATTCTTTGTATAGATACTCAAAGGTGACCGTCCCCAACATACACATACCAAAAGAGTAGATATTTACAATACTCCTCCTTATACACCTCCAAAGCCATTAATTTCGGGGTCCTTAAAATACCAAAATACAAATCAATAATCTTTATAAACTAAGATATAAACATGAAACCTTCTCTTTTGAATTTCAAGGTATTCACAAAGCTCACCTATGGTTGTGGGCGATGCTCTGACTCTGTTCCAACGAATCTCTCACCAGCAACGCTCTTTTTGCGAGAATTTCCATCGACATTTCCATCTTCCTCTCCTCTCTCCCTATGGGATTTTTTTCGTTTCAGAATTCGAGAATTTCTGTTACATTCGTTTGGCCAACTTGTAATTGAGTCTTCAAAAATTTTCGGAGAGAAAAATTGCTAACTCATTCTATTATTTGGAAAAACAATATAATAACAATAAACAATTTGGTTTATTTTAATGTCAAATTCATGTGTTTTAATTTCATGTAGAACAAATTAGCCAATTTGTATAATCTTAAAAAAATGTATAATAGAATTTTCATGTAGAGTAAATTACTAAATGGAGTGACAATGTACTTTAGGATTATCATAGAAGTTAGAGATGAGGAATAAGTTTTTGATTTAGAGGGTAAAAAAGTAATTTCACATCAAAAATACTATTCATTATAAGAGGCTTGATATTTAAGTAGTAATAGATATTAAAAAAAACAGGTCTCTATTAAATCAAAGTTAATGGAAAAGGTTAAATGTTTTCAATTTTTGAATGATTCAAAACTATAGGGAAAAAAAACAATACATACACAAAAATGTGTACTCCTTTTGTTTTAATAGTTGGTTCAACAAATATCACATACAGAAAAATTAATTATACACCTAAATTCATTCTTATCCATAAAACTAACATTAGTATTATCAATTCTCTTTCGGAGGATGAAAAAACGGTGAATAACCCAACCCGCAAACTCGGCCGATCCGATATTTCCGGACGTCAAATTAAATCCGTGGTCCGCTTTTCGTCTAATCCGGTTGATTCGAAATTAGAAATTTCCGAGTAAAAAAAGGGTTGATCCATCCCAACCCGTTTTTTACCCAAAAAATTGTGCCAAAAGAAGAAGAAAAAAAAAATGGAAAAATGAGCGGTCTTTTAGTAAGTTTTGACCCAAAGCGACCCGACTACAATAAACTCGTAACAACCCGACCTTTTATACCCGGTAATTTTAGACACGAACCCGACCCGACTATAAACCCGTTATAACCCGACCGTTTTGACCCGGTATTATTAGACCCGACTACGGTTTAACAAACAAAACTAAAGCATTAACCAGCTGAGGGTGAGTAAGGTATGTACTAGGAATGGAAAGAATAAAGTACAGAACTGGATTTGCACATTTGCTCAAAACCAAGTGATATAACTACATCATTGGATCCTTGTTTTCGTTTCATAGGAATAAACACGGCAAAAAATTGAGATAGTAAATGAAATCTGGGTACACTCGATCTAATATTTAACTACCCGGAGAAGATCCCGATCCTTTTAGCCACATCTGAAGCATTGTAATCCTTAGATAGTTGGATGAAAGCTTTTTTTGTTCCATCGGCCCTACAAAGAGACGCACAAAAGCAAGTATAATCAATTTAGACAAGATCAGTAAATGAAATATGCTACAGAGAACTCAATTGGATGCAATATACTCAAACGAAATCAACTAACTTGAATACGGGTACAGAAAATTTAGAAACTTGTATAAACGGAAATTTCATGTGGCTGGTGTGAAAATTGATGGCATCAATAACATAAGCCTTAAAGACATCATTTAGGTAAGTTCAGTATACAAATCTAACATCTTAAAGAGTCATAAATACACACTGGAAAAAGATATCGAAGGTTCTCTTGTCTCCAACAAATTTTTCTCCTTAGTTTTGTTCTTCAAGCATAACAAGCATCACGCTCAAAAATATTATTACGCGAAAATATTATTATGGCGACCTAAAATTACAGTAGTGCAATTGCATCACGCTCAAAATAAATGCTCAAAACCTCATTCCACATAGATGAGGAAAAAATATCCTACGTGTATTGTACATGTAAATCTGAGTGAGTAAATCTGAGTGAGTTAAGAAGCAAGGTAGAAGGCTATCAATGTATGTAAGACATACTCTATTTAAATCAAGCTATAACACACAAACCCTAGGATGCACAAAAGGTTTAGTTCTTCGGCTTTGGCTCAATTGCAGATTGCCTTACAGAGATGCTTTGGAGGAGAAGCAAATGGTATCATGTCCATCATCCTAATATGTAACCTGAGTGTTTTTATTCAATGTTTCATATTCACTTCCAGGATCTTGCCGTTATTGGTCAATTTGTTTTACAACCCAGTATCACATCAGTGCACAAAAAAACAGAATTAACCAAAATTATGTAGCATGTTCTAGTTCAATTTGGCATATTCTACCACTAAACATGCAAGGAAAAAAAATGAAATTTCATGTAAACATCAGCAAGCTACTTGATGATACTGCATTTTGAGTCATATGTAATTACCTAATGGATGTGTTGACCTTCTTAACACCAACTTCAAGGAAGCTTTTGATAGCAACCCTTATCATCTTCTTATTAGCCTTCACATCAACAACAAAGACCAGGGTATTGTCGTTCGCAAGATTCTTAATTGCTGCCTCTGTCAGGAGGGGATACCTGAGAACCTGGGAAAGATCAATCCCGCCACCAAAAACTTCAATGCTTGGTGTGACCCTGATCCTCTTCTTCTTCACAGGAGCAAATCTCATCTTTATGACGTTGAATTCAGAACCATCACATCTTTTATTACCAAGCTGCATACCAACAACATATATAATGTCATTCCTCAAATATTTAAATGACTTTTCAGGTCACAGAGTTTGAACCAAATTCTAGCATAAACCCTAGTGCAGAATTTATACGAAAAGCCTCTCAGCATAAACCATAGACCTAAATTCAAACAAATTAGCACCATGGAGCTCAATATCGCTCAGCATTTCCTAATCAATCCCAAATTCAATTTTTTTTGTTTTTACACAAACTACAACACCAATTTATCACTTCCAAAGAAAATTATATGGGAAAACTTATAATGCCAAATTGAACACATAAATTGGCAGCAAAATGAGATGTCCAAGAGAAAGGGCTGACCTTGAAATTGTTCAATTTGGGGGCGGGGAGAGAGACGGAGAAGAAACTGGAGAGCCTAGTGCTGCTGATGGATGAGAGAGAAGGTGTCAACTGCATCGCAATCGACTGAGCCATTTTTTCCTCCGAGCTTGAGAGTTTCTTGGGTCCTTATCTGCAGAGGTAAGAGAGAGTGAGAGGATAGCTTTGCTTAACCAACGAATTCAAAGCTGATTTTGGGCCTACTTTATAATTGTTGGGCCTAATAGTTTTTCTCGGAAATATTTAGGCCCACTGCCTTATTATAAAACAACAACGAGTTAAATGAATTTAAAAGCATTCTCAATTTCTCATAGTATTTTGACCTTAAGTGTTTTGAGAACAAAAACTATCATCGATGCAGGTTGTGAGAATTTTGGTATACCCTTAATGGTTTTTAATTAAGAAAATTAGTCTTAAATAGTTTTTATTAGTTTTTGTTAGAGAAAACTAACCCTTGAATTTATCATTTTCCTTTAGTACAGAGGGTTAGTTTATAAAGAGGTTAATTTCCTACTAAAAACGTACACATTGAGCATTTATCCAACTCATCGACGGGTTGTCACTTATCAAAACAGATGTTAACTAAAACTATAATCAGTCAAAAACTATCATCAATACCGTCATTGATGTTTAGGAATGAGAAACAAAGGAAATTTTATGAGAGAGTGAATTATGAAAGAAAATATATTACAAAACCTGGAGTTGAATATATTTCCTTGTTCATCTATTTTATTTAAGTAATAAAAACTCCAAAATTGCGAAATGTAGCCCACTCAATATATATCATCTAACAATTTGTGTTTAATATTATCGTTTCACTTTAAAATACTACTAGTTTAGGACCCGTGCAATAAATAATTTTATAATAATTAAATGAATTGAAGTTTCAAAATTTATATTGATAAGTAATAATTCTTTAGTTTTTCTTTTAATACAAAGGTGAAGTGATGTCAATAAATAATTAAGAAAATTATTCCAAAAAAACTTAAAGATTTCTATTTCAATCAATAAGATCTTTATATAAAGATATACTAATTGTTAAAATTTAAGGTAAAAGATCTCGTAAGGATAAATCTTTAGATAATGACTAAAGATGATGCATACAAACTCTATAATTAATGCACACACGTTATAACTCATGCACACAGTATTTTGTGATGCACACAATCTATTACACATGCACACAGTGTGTGAATTAGGTATGACTCGTGTGTGCATGAGTTATAACGTTTGTGTGCATTATCCTCCGTCCTCATCTAAGAAACCATCCTCACCGGAACCAAACCCAAAATTTAATGAGAATCCCGTTTGAGTAATTATGTCGCTCTTCCAAGAAATACCGTCGATACAAATTTAAAATAGTTATAGAGTTGTTTCTAATGATCTTTAAAGATATATTTATACTCAAAGTTTGTAGTGATACAATATAATAATACATCTTGTAATCTTAGTTATTATCAATATAAACCTTAATTTTAGGTTTAAATTTGACTTCAAACCTTAGTTTTAGTTCTCAAATTAATCAACCAATGGCTGAGAACAAAGGATAATTTTAGTTATAAATCTACTATATACAATGTTAAACTTGAAGTCATGTCTTCACAAACAGTTGTGTCACTTGACATAATTTGAGTGAAGACATGTGTAATTATTTTTCATATTTTTTCATTTAATAAAACTCACTCACCCACAATGTTAAACCACTTACTCCACTAATTAACATTTTTGCCCATGACCTATACAAATTCTATCCCACTATCCCACTATCTCAAACACTAAGATATAAATCCATTAGCTCACCCATCAAAATCCATTATCAAAAAACCAAAATATCTTTCACAAAAAAAATCAACCTGCACAAACGAGGGGATGAAGCTCGGAGCAAATTCATACCACAAGGCCAGGCCAAAGGATGAGAAGATGAAGAACTGAGAAACGGTTCAACAAGCTCTTCAGCGTACAAAACGCAACAACGATTCTAATGTTGCCAACAGCCTCACCAACAAGCATATTTGCCTTGGAATAAGCTTTGCTCAAGTTTCCTCCATAGCCTTGCATGAAAAGTTTCTAAAAAAATAGAAATCTTCAAGAACAGATCCAAGAATCAGTTAATTTGATGCAAAATCTTGGTACAATATACTGTATTACATACGGGTCAAGTTTTAGCAGACCAAGTTCAATTGCTATGTCCACGTACTAGCCAAATTTGGTCTACATGTACGTTTAGGGAACGTCCAATTTTGTCTGATATAGATAGTCAATTATTGTATAATATACTTTTTAATTTATTAGTTATATAATAATCGTTTCATTACTCGTATTATTATAGTTTTATTACCCGTACGTGGTACGGGACGATCACTAGTTAATATTTATTTTGGTTGATTATTAACTGAATTATTAAATATATGTGATTAATGATTTCGGTTGAGATTTTTCTGATTTTTTCTTTTAACAAATTATTAAGTTAATAAATTGGATTATTAAGGTGGGACCAAAATAATAATTTGTTAATAATTTTTTTAACATGATGGTGATGTGACACCAATAGCGGAAGAACACGTGGCAAAGAATGCTACGACTTTAGTTGTTAGTCATTGATTTCACTGTATCCTAAATCCATGTATCGATGTGATATATAATGAAATATGTGATATTCCCAAAGCAAAGATAGAAAATTCACGGATAAACCAATAAATTAATTTCATCAAATACATCAAACATAACCGCAAATACAAATTCACACATAAAAGTGTAGAAACATTAAAATGAAGATAAATCATTTTTGAAGAGGAAACATATAAGACATAGTTAAATGTCACACAATCTCTTTGGTGAAACTTCCTTTTGAATGGTTGAGTTGATTCGATAATTTGATTATCTTCATTTAGTGCTTGTTAACCCAACGACAATGCTTTCTGATCTCTCCTTGCTTTCCGGTGAGCACACCTAGTCTACTGAGCTTCAACATGGCCTTGCCAAATTTGTCACCATAGTGAGAGTCACTTGCAAACTCTTTCACCAAACCCCGGGTGCTTGGATGATAAGCCATCCTTTGGTCGAAGTCGATCACTCCTTTATGGTCAATAATTGCCTTGTAAAAGTTTGTGTCGAATGTGTCTCCGCTTCCTGGTGTCTGGTCTAAGAAAGCTTCGGTTTCTGTACCGTCCTCATCCTTAGGACATGTCTTGATGAGCTCTTTTGCAAGAGTTCGGTCCATTGATGGATCTGTTTTGTTGGTGCCACGGTAGTTGTATAGACGGTCTTGAAAGTTGTTACAATGTGCTACTCCCACAGTGTGAGCACCTACATACATAATTACAGACATGTGCACGTAAATATATGCATATTTTTCATACAACCCTTATTCATGATTACAAAGACATACCTAGAAGTTTCTACCCAAAAAAAGACATACCTAGAAGAACAACAAGGTCGTATTTGGTCAATCCTTTAGAAGCAAAGACTTTAATAGCATCTGCCATGGGAATGTTGGGGCCCGGAAGGATTAGGCCATCAATGGCCTTAGAAACAAGGGCATCTCTTCTTCCAGTCTCTACTTGGAACCATGGTCCACCGCTCTACATACATAATCTCAGTCAATATTTAATTGACAAAAAAGATATTGCATTTCCAATGCATATTAAATAAGAAAGGAAGTAATTACTATGTAAATAGCGGCTCTGGTTGTCATAACCAAAACATCAGCACAAGACACAAGCCCGGGACAAAACTTCTCCACGGTATCCTTGACCGCATCAATGACTTCGAAACCGTCGAGATCCAAGTTTGGTGGTGACGTTTTCTCTGTATCCTTCCCATCCAAGAAGAGTGATGCATCACATCCCTACCAAGTTCATATGAATAGAAAAGTGTAAATATAAATGAAATAACTCATATATGTATATAATGCGTATTTATATAAATAAGATGTTATATTATACCTTGACGAAGCAATCATGGAAATACAAGCGAACAAGATCACCGACGAGTGACTTCTCCTTTTCCATCTTGGCTCGAATGACCTTGTAAACTAGTTCCTCAACGTTAATGTCGCCACATTTGTCATGGTAGTAGCCAAATTGGAGCCCTTCTCCGTAGCACTGGCCAACGAGAAGGACAAAGACAATTCCCAACGCTAAGGTCGAGCTTGTACAAGAACTCTTCATTCTTATTGTAAGATTTTGACCTCAGTTAGCTTAATGTAGTTTAGATGCCAAGACTATTTGATTTGGAGTAGTATTTATACTAAGATTGTAGCTAGTTAAGAGAACACATAATTAATGAATCAACGTACTGTAATCAAGGGATCCCTATAATCAATTAAGTTAAAGTGGTGTATGGTAGCCACGTACTGACGTACCAGATCAACTATTCGTCCAGAGTGCAATTATTGGTTGTTTCTTAATGGGGAACTTGTCTTCGTAATTTCAACTAATAATCTAATGGATTTTTTTTACCGAAAACCACCCGTATGATACCCTATATTGTTCAAAATCACCTGTATGTTTCAATATTACCGGAAACCACCCATATGAACCACTCCGTCACTCAACGACCACCTCTCTCTGACTTCCGTTACATATTTATGCCACGTGTCATATTATATTAATATTTTATTTAAAATTACTGAAATCACCCCTTTCAAATCATATAATGACATTTTATCCATGCTTTCAAATTTTTAGGCGGTTTATGTAATTTCTGAAAAAGTAATGAAAACCCAAAATTCTTCATATTTTCCAAATCTAAATGATAAACCCTAAATTTAAAAACTCAACCCAAAAATTCATTCCTCCCTTCTTCTCCAAATTCATTCAAAAACTCAACTCAAAAACACTTCCTTCCTACTACTGTACAACTCGCCTTACTCAATCCTCCCCTCTTCTTCTGATTCTCCTTCCCCCAGCACCTCCATTGTTTCCCATCAAATACCTCCCTTCTCCTCTTTCCTTTCTTGCTCCTAGCTCGAACCGGCACTTTTCAGCCCGCTGCACAGGCTTAGAACGGCGGACTTGTTGGTGGCGTTCTCCAGCACCGACACGGGGCTTCGATGGTGGTTGTTTGGGATGATGTCGACTAATGATTCCACTATTGGAAATGCATCCTTGTTTGAAATCCACTCTAGCTCTTCTTCAACGATATTTCCCTGGTTTTCATTTCCGAAGCCAAGCATTAGAAATTCCATTTCAAAATTTCGAGGAAGAAAGATTTGTTGCAGTAAAGAGATGATATTTCATGAATCAGTAGCACCCACCTATCCAAGATTCCCGTGGCGGATTGATTTTTTGAGGGAAAAAGTCAAAAAGTTGTTGATTGCATATATGTTTGTTTTTGAGGGCAGACCCAAACCAGTTAAGAGGGAGAGATGAATGAATTTTTGAGTTGAGTCTTTGAATTTAGGTTTTTTTTTGGGGAATATGAAGAATTTTGGGTTTTGATTATTTTTTCATAAATTACATAAATAGCCTAAAAGTTTGAAAACATGGATAAAATGCCATTATATGATTTGAAAGGGGTGGTTTCAGTAATTTTGAATGAAATATTAATATAATATGACACGTGACATAAATATTTAACGGAAGTTAGAGAGGAGTGGTCGTTGAGTGACGGAGTGGTTCATATGGGTGGTTTCCGGTAATATTGAAACATACGGGTGGTTTTGAGCAATATAGGGTATCATACGGGTGATTTCCGGTAAAAAAACCCTAATCTAAATTAATGAAATATATCAACATCCATAACAACTAGCTAGTGAGTGATCGTAAAAAGTGCAAACCACGTATTAGACTTGTTCCTTGTTAAATGATAAATATATCTAGAATGGGAAATATGCCAACTTACCACCTTAAAATTAGCTGTAGTGTGTGTAATCCAATATTTTTTAGCACATATAATTAGATGGATTCAAAGTAAAATAATTAGCATGAGAAATATGAAGTAACTAGGTTATTTTCCCGCGCTTCGCGCGGGCCAAACGCGTTTTATTTTTGTCGATATTTTTATACTTATGATGTTATTTTTATATATGTATTTTTGGAGTAAATTTTGATAAAATATAGAATATCTCTTATACGTATCAGAATCAAACAGTCGTTGACGGTACTTGGATTGCTCTCCATCGCCATACGGATTGGAGGCGAAGAGTGAAAAACGAAAAAAGATGAAAATGGTAGAAATAACAACCAATTAAGCACATAATTATGATTTTATTAGACATTTAATGAATCTCAATTGCCATTACTTTGGGCAATACCAACCAACTTTTTTTTAATATAAATATATAAATTGATAGACTTAAAAATTATTAATTATATTTACTTATTATTGAATATTAATAATTGTTTAGTAATAAGAATTTATTAATTTATTGCATTCATTAGCTAAATTTGATATCATGGAGTTGAAGAATATAAAGAGTTACAGATATTAATTGTATAGTTGTAACTAAGAGAAGATTAGTGTTTTGAATTAAAAATTCATGATGAAATGATAATTGTTTTGTTCATGCATTGAATGGGTACCGGTTACATTTACTTTCGGCGAAGATCGTCCAACTTTTATATATACTAGAAACGGAAACCCGCGTTTCACGCGATTATAATTTGATTTGATTTGACTGTTTCTTATGCTCTATGATCATGTAGTCTTCGATGTAAATAAAAGAATTACTTTACTTCATTCCTCAAATAAACACATGGTGTGAAAGAGTTGACAATGTAGAGAAGATAATTTGTTGATAGCGGGCAGACACATATGAGTTTATAGAAGGATAAATCAGAAGATTACTATACGCGTAGAAAATTACCTAGCCCAACTTGTTTAACTTCAGTATTTAAATATGGAGCATCTTCCCTTTACCACATCCGCCCATTGTTGTATCACTCTAGAATTGGGCACTAAGGGTCCTAAGAAAAATGATCCATTCATTTTAGAAAACGCCCATCTTAATAACCCTAATTTTGAAAAAATGGTTAATAATATCTGGAGCTATCATATACAAGGCTCTTTTATGTTTCAACTATCCACTAAGCAGAAAACTATTAAGAAACAATATAAAAAATGGGCGCTTCGAAATATTCACAACATTCATTTCCAACTAAAACAAACTGAGGATACACTTAGGTTCTTGCAAAATCAGAATGCTATTTCAGATTCTAATAGTAATACATATAGAAAATACATGAGGTTCATTGATAAATATAACAAATTATTATCTTATCAACACGCTTACTGGCAACAAAGAGCGAAGATTAAGCATATAACAGAAATGGACAAAAACACACAATATTTTCAAAATACTGTCAAAATCAGAAAATTCAAACAGAAAATTAATTGCTATCAATCCCTCCAAAATATAAAATATTATACCCAACAAGATATTACTGAACAAATTACAAATGATCTTAAGTTACGTTTTATACCTTCTCATACTAATACTCTACTTGAACGAGACTTTAATATGATCCCTAAACTAATTACAGATGAAGATACTGAAGAGCTTCTAAAACAACCTTCACCTGAAGAAATTAAAAAAGTAGTATTCGAGTTGCCTAATAATAAAACACCTGGTCCGGATGGCTTTACAGCTGAATTTTATCAAAGATATTGGAGCTCCTCTTCAAAGCTTTTAATATCTGCTATTCAATCTTTCTTTCACTCTGGGATTTTATTATCAGATTGCTCTCAATCTTTCATTACTTTAATCCCAAAAACGGATGCTCCAAGTACTATTAATCACTTCAGACCCATTAGCCTTTGTAATACAGTTTACAAAATCATCACTAAAATAATGGCTAATAGATTACAGAAATTACTCCCCAAAATTATCCATCCCTGTCAAGGAGCTTTTGTCCAAGATCGATCTATTTTTGATAATATTCTAATTTCACATGAAGTTTTCCACAATTTTCATAGAAAAAAAGAAAGGTTCAAGAGGATGGATGGCTTTAAAATTAGATATGGAAAAAGCATATGATAAGGTGCAGTGACCATTTCTTATTAAAGTTTTACAGAAATTCGGGTTTCATAATAAATGGATTGATCGGGTTATGTCCTGCCTTAATTCAACTTCTTTTTCAGTCTTGGTCAATAACATCCATGGTCCCATCTTTAAACCTAAATGTGGCCTTAGACAAGGTGACCCTATAACACCCTTTCTTTTCATCATAATTATGGAACATTTGGCCAGAACACTCCAAATAGAAGCAGATAAGAGACAACATAAAGTGGGTATTCAATTATCTCAACATGGTACAAGGATCCCTTTTCTCTGTTTTGCAGATGACACTCTGATTTTCGCAAATGCCAATACCACTAATATGAATTTTATAAAGAAAACTCTTGAGAGACGTAGTAATATATCGGGGTTAGCTATTAACTACCATAAAAGTACGTTCCAAACGACGCCTAACATTTCGTCACAACAAAAACAAAACTTAGCGTCTATTTTATGTCTACAAACAACGAATTCAATGGAAAAATATTTAGGAATCCCAATTGTCAGAGGAAGAGTAAAAAGTGATTGTTTTGAGTATGTCTTGCAAAATGTGAAAGCACAAATCTCTAAATGGAAGGGTAACTCCATTTCGCAAGCAGGACGAGCTATTCTTATACAATCAAATATTATTTCCAAAGCCAATCACCTCATGCAATGTTTCTCACTTCCAACAAACATTTGTGAAAAGATGGATAAAATCACTAAACAATTCTTTTGGAACAAAGATTCTTCCAATTACAGACCCTTAGCCTCTTGGGATAAAATTTGTAAACCTAAATCACAAGGAGGTCTGGGCCTTCATAAAGCTAAACATATGAATGATGCATTACAGATGAAACTTCTATGGAAACTTTTAACAGATCCAGACAATATCTGGGTAAAAATTATTACACAAAAATATCTTAAAGATGATTCTCCTCTAACATATTCAAAAAGAAATAAAAAATAATCCTGGCATTCTCCAGACTTTTACATCTCCGCAAAGTTTTTCAGAAAGGACTTCTTTGGCAACTTGGAGATGGAAAATCCATTAAATTTTGGACTGACCATTGGTTACCCAACGTAGAATTAAGGAATTATCATAATTTCGCACAAGCTGATATTAACGAGACGGTTAATTATTACATCACTAATGATAAAAAATGGGATTTACATCGACTAAATTTGGTGTTACCTAATCACTTAGTAGACCATATACTAAATATTCACATCCCAAATTATACACAAAAAGACACACTAATATGGAAATTAAATACTTCTGGTAAATTTATTACTGCTTCTGCTAGATCACTATCTGAATGTAATACCTTTGATTAATCCAATTCTCTATTTGATTGGCTATGGAAACAAAATTTACCACCTAGAATCAAAAAATTTCTATGGAAAGCTATCTCTGACAACTTACCATATTGCTCAGTGTGTAATCATTCCCAAGAAGACGCCACTCACTTTTTCTTTCAGTGTCCCAATACTATTAAGAATTATAAAAAATTATCTCAACTACTAAATATTCAAATTCAAATACCACATGATATGCCGATTACGCAATACATTTATGAATTACCGTTTGACCCTAATCACAAAAAACATCTCAAATCTATGATTTTCATGTGGTATGAATTATGGATATACAGAAACAATATTGTGTTTTCAAAAAACAACACTGACAACAAATCTCCAGCAGATATTGCTTACTTTAAATTCAACCAATGGGAGAACCTCCAAGCTAAAGAGAAAGGACCAAAACAAACTCAAAAAAGAAATAGAAGTAAAAGGACTAATCGGGTTTGGAAACCACCACCAGACAATTGGATTAAAGTAAATTTTGATGGATCACTTAAAAATGGTAATGAAGGGTACATTTCCTGTATAGCAAGGAAAAATGATGGCAAAATTATTTTCATTGATAACTTCACTATTCATCACCACTCTTCTCTATGTATAGAAGCTTTGGCGGCCCTTCATGCAATTAAAACAGCTAACATGTTCAACCTCAATAATGTTATCTTCGAAGGGGATAATCTTACTGTTATAAATTATATTAAGCAACAATGGAAAATCCCTTGGACTATATCCTCTATTATTTTTGTTTGTCAGAAAGCGCTTCAAAACATTAACTCTTACCAAATTTATCACTGCTTCAGAGAAGCTAATCAAGCTGCTGATTTCCTCGCTAATAAGGATGTCAATATCCTTGCTCTAAAACTGGCTATGTTTTCCCATAGCTCGTCTTTACCTGATGCTAATATCAGGACCTTAAGGTGTCATGCTGGATTACATGCTTGTAATCCATCTCTTCGGTCCTTTTTCAGGATCATCTCTCGAGATGATCAGGGATTGTCGGTGTCTTAGGATACGGGGTCCCGGTTCTTGCCTAATATCCAAAAAAAAAACTTGTTTATCTTCAGAAAACGACTACACTCTTTTGTTGTGTTAATATCATCCATATCATTGAAACATGTGATTGTATCTACTACGAATGCGGGTTGTGGCACGCAACGAAATGCATGATCTAGTACGACATAGAGTTTTGGTGCAATTCTGTGTGCAAAGTTCGATTTATAGAAGTATCAAACTTAAAATGAAGATAGGCGAAGAATCTAAAACATTTATGCATGTTTTAATGTTTCACATTGCAGGATACATAATCGTTTACGTGTTCAGATATCATAACATTAGCAACAAACCCACCCGAAACCACGGTATGTAAATTCCAGGCAACTCATGTAAATGCCGCCGAAAATATTCCAGTAATCAAATATACATGGATAACCGATGTTATGCGGAAATGGGATCATTCCTCAGCAACAATGCAAAGCCTCCTTTTCCTCTCTGTTTTCTAGAGTTTCGGTAGCTAGTGCTTGGTCATCTTTTGAGAGTTGTTGTATGTGCACCTCGATTAATTAGAAAAAAAGAGAAGTAAAATAACCTAACTAAATTGCAAATTACTTCATAAATTTACACTTGATTTTTACGTTCCGCCACGTTTTTAAGTGGGCACCCCGATTTATCAGCAACATGAAAGAATAGAAAAATGGTTTAACTAAAGTGCAAAAATTTAATATTTCTTTTTTTGGCATGATCCTGGTCAGAGATCACCATAAAGGCTCGGTGGTATGTGTCTTCAGTCGCTTCATCCTCGGATGATAACTGCATGTTTAGCATCCATACCAGTTTGGGAGAGGGAAAAAGGATGCAGAAAATTGTAATGACAGATGCTTCAATAAATAAAAATAACAAAGGAGGTCATGGAGAGGAGAGGGATATTGTGTAAGTACCTCGAGTGACAGTGCGTTGTTCAAAACTATGTTGTCAGTGAAACACTCGTAACCGACATGTGGATAATAAGTATTGACGTTCGATGTAACATGAATTATGTGTCCTCATATCTCTGTAGCGGATAATGCCAGCTTCTAGTCTTGAAACAGTAGGCTCCATGAATATAGTGTGGAAGTTTGGCACTTCGGTAGACATTTCTTTTCAAGAGTAAAATAATTATAAAATCAAAATTGAGTAGCTAACTCATACATTATTAACCATTAACGATATAAGATCAATTTTACTATTTATCAAGAAAATCTTGAGCATGAACTCTAGACTGAAAGAAGAAAATGAAACTGATAATGATAGAAAGTTAATTATAGTAACTACAAGCTAAGTGCAAGGGTCAAGTGTAGAGAAAGTTAATATTTAACCGTTTTTTATCACCAGTTTCAATAAAAACATGAAAAGCATAAGAAAAGTTTGTATTTGAAGGGAAACATTATAGACTATAGGATTGCATCAGACTAATAAATAATAAAAGCCCTAGAATAATCGCACGTGAAAGGACATGAAAAGGCATTTTCTAAAGCTTGCAAATATCAAATTCAGATATCATATATAAGAAATCTTGTGCCAATATAATTCTCGGTGCAAAAGCATGCTCAAATAGTTTCGTCACGTTTCAATAAAATGAAGATGAATTCAGGTTGGCATAGAAAAACATTTACAATGCGTGACAATTGCTCGCAACATTAAAAAGCAGAAAATCAAAGGGCAACCTACACTGAATTTACATGCTATTAGAACTTATCTTAGCTCGCCTAAGTTAACATTTATACATATTTGCTACTTTTTTTCTTTTGAAATATAGAGAAGCTTAACAGGGCACATGTGATAGTAATAGGCGCCACAACCGTGAATTGTAGTTCAAATTTACATCTATAAACTCTAGAATCTCTAATTGTACACAACCTACTTAAATTATAGAGTTCCACCCAAAACATTGAGGTGAGGAAATAAGAAACCCAACATAGAAGATTCAAAGAATAAGAGGGAGAACCCAAATCGATCACGATTGGTTAGTGATTTGGATTGAAAACCTACATGACGAAGTTTGAGGTGGAAATGGTAGAAGCGGGGAGTTTTGGGGAACGGGCTGTTCACTTAGACTTAGAGACCCTCCACCAGGAAATTCTTCTAAAGTGGTTGCAGCACGGAAAATATTGTCAATATTCTTAGGTATGAATTCTCCAATCTTCAAGCATACTAAAGGACAGATCCTAGAAAGTAGAAGATCTTCAACTGTAATCTGATCCAAGTATCTCAATTCCTTATTATTTGTGGCGAGTTGATGAGCTCGTTAGAGGTGATGTATCCACTAACATCTTTGTTAAAACATGAAAATGCAGTAAAGAGGTGATCTTCTTTCTGGACTTTGTTCAAGTGAAGAATGACTGTAAGAAATTCTTCATAGTCAACACTATTATCAACATATAATATAAAAAGCAGAGCAGTCAATTACCATAAACCATAAATCTTTATAATTTTTTTTTAATTGTTGATACTTACAGCATGCATTAAAATTTAGATGTTTTGAATCCTTAAGATTTGTACCAACTTTCTCCAACCCTAATTTAAGATCTTCAAGGGTGATCCGCCAACTGTTATCAACGTCCATCATCTTAAACATCTGCTTCAGGCTGACAATTTCTTCTTCTCACAGATTTTTCACAATAACCTGAAGAATATATGACAGACAAAAGCTGAGATTGATTTTCTTAATTAATAAGCATCCAAATATAAATGCACATCACAAATCTTATTCTAATAGGCATCTTTTTAATTTTGTTTATGGCAGAAAATTGCTCGAGGCGGCTAAACACAACAGAGTCCATAGCCTTATCAGGAGCATCAACGTCAACCTGAACCCAGGGGTGGCGGGTGGCCTGTTACGGAAATGCAATGTCATCAAAATGAAGACGGTTGGATGTACATTTACATATTTTGCTAACTACACATAGACTTAGAGAGCCTCCACCAGGAAATTCTTCTAAAGTAGTTGCAGCATGGAAAATATTGTCAATATTCTTAGGTATGAATTCTCCAATCTTCAAGCATACTAAAGGACAGATCCTAGCGAGTAGAAGATCTTCAACCGTAATCTGATCCAAGTATCTCAATTCCTTATTATTTGTGGCGAGTTGATGAGCTCGTTAGAGGTGATGTATCCACTAACATCTTTGTCAAAACATGAAAATGCAGTAAAGAGGTGATCTTCTTTCTAGACTTTGTTCAAAGTGAAGAATGACTGTAAGAAATTCTTCATAGTCAACACTATTATCAACATATAATATAAAAAGCAGAGCAGTCAATTACTATAAACCATAAATCTTTATAATTTTTTTTAATTGTTGATACTTACAGCATGCATTAAAATTAAGATGTTTTGAATCCTTAAGATTTGTACCAACTTTCTCCAACCCTAATTTAAGATCTTCAAGGGTGATCTGCCAACTGTTATCAGCGTCCATCATCTTAAACATCTGCTTCAGGCTGACAATTTCTTCTTCTCACAGATTTTTCACAATAACCCGAAGAATATATGACAGACAAAAGCTGAGATTGATTTTCTTAATTAATAAGCATCCAAATGTAAATGCACATCACAAATCTTATTCTAATAGGCATCTTTTTAATTTTGTTTATGGCAGAAAATTGCTCGAGGCGGCTAAACACAACAGAGTCAATAGCCTTATCAGGAGCATCAACGTCAACCTGAACCCGGGGGTGGCGGGTGGCCTGTTACGGAAATGCAATGTCATCAAAATGAAGACGGTTGGATGTACATTTACATATTTTGCTAACTACACATAAGTTTTGAGTAGTACTTTCATTTTCTTGAGGCAGCAAACATCCTATTTTAGTTTGCAAGGAGGCCGAGAACTGTATCTTACCTTTACTTGCTTGGATCTGAAAGTCCAACTAATCATCTCATTTTTTTTTAAGAAAAAAGACTTTTTAGTTCGAATTTTTGGATTCTATTATTAATAGAGAGAGAATTTTCTTTCTTTGCAATATTTTTTAGTTAGTTGGTTCACTTTTTTTTCACTATTTGCAATCTTGGGCTTCTATATTGAAGTCACAGCAGAATGAAGCACATTAAGCTTGGATTTCTTCAAAACCAAGGTGTGAGATCTAAATCATACCTTTTTTAATTGATCTATGGTTTATCTTTGCCTCTAAAATTCAGCAAAATGTAAGTGAAATTTTCTGAAACTTGATTTACCATGTGATTATGACGTGCAGATGAAAAATGAGGTGTAAGAAACGATATCAATTTTTGACATATAAAGATCAAGACAAACGTCATCAATATCAAACCTAGCAAAGCATAAGTAAATACATAAAATTTGACAAAAAAAAAAAAAGTAAATACAGAGAATAAAAAGACTAAATGACTAATAAGTAGTAGAAGAATTTCATACAAATAGCTAAAACTGCACGGTAGTAACTCTCCCACATACTATGAAACATTGGTTGGCCCCCAATATCCCACAACTTAATTGTGACATTCTATTTAGTTATCTTCTTCATATTAACCAGTCGAAGAAGAAGAAGAACATGTAAATAAATTGGTCTTTGTCCTTGACCAACATGAGCCTAGGCTAAAAAGCACCAACATGATTGATAAAGATCAGAAAATGCAAATAGTACAAAATCTGCATTTTAACCTTCTCACTGTCAAGATATTGCATACTCCTCTAGATTTCAATATCAAGCTCTTCCATTCTCTGTTTGATTCAGTGTATTGAGATTAAAGATCAGCAAAATACGCAATTTAGATGGAAAAAATCAATAAACTCTGTACTTTTCTTACCCTTTTCTTGGAATCTGATTCGTGCTAATCTTTAAACGTTTGTTTCAAGTTGATGAACTCTACTTACAAATATGACCATCTCAGTTCCAACCTCCTTCCTCACTTTCTAGATATTAGTCTCAATTTCTTCACCTATATGTTCATCATATAGGTGAAGAATTTCAAACGACACAAAAACCAGCAATTTTCAAAAACTGCAGCCACATTATGAAATTCAAATTCGAATCAAAAGCAATTAGGTTTTCAGACAGAACATTGTTTAGTTCTTGCATATCATGTTGCAAATTTCAGCATCTGAATCTTGAACTGCTCAATCCCAACAGCTTCCACCATTTCCGAACTAATCAAAAGTGCACAATTATAAAATACAACATCAATTGCATTAATAACAATCAAGAATTGAGTGGGAGAACACGCTTTTAGAAACGTAGGGTTTACCGTAAGTAATGACGGAGACTAACAATTTCCAAACGGACGCGGGATGTCATTGGATGTGAATGTGATACTGCAATAAAGACAATGATAAGTTAGAGAATAAAAATAGAACTTATTCATTTCCTGAAAATCAATAATATTGGTTATGGAAAAGACATAGATCTTTGAGTTAAAATTCTGTATCAGACCCATCCATTAGTTCACTCAATCCCTGTTGTTGTTAGTCTTAGCACATACAACAAAAACAACCATAACAAAAACAACCACAGAAGCAAAGAAGAGGCGACCTTATTTCATGCTTGGCGATGCGACGCTCGAAGAAAACGGGAGTAACGTAAGGTAACACTCTCAATCTCGCCAGTCGGAAGTTGATCAAATCTGAAAACGTGCTCCTGGAACTCCGCTCTACTCCCTTCATAAGCCAAACACCAGGAACAAAAAAATCAATTCCACACAACTGAGATCTTCAATGTCTCGATTAAGAACCTTGAAACTCAGAATGAAGGGCGTAGCAAACAAGACCTTAGAGGAGAGAGCTGAAGCCACAAATGGAGATGTATTTGTCCGAAGAAATTAGGAGTAAACGTAAATAACAATAGTTTGAACAAAAGACCTCGAATACGCACCGCAAAGAAAGTCCAAATCCACCCTCGGATCAGTTGCAAGGGCTTCAGTGACCCAAGACCAAGCAAACAGTGAATCAGAGACCTCTTCTGAAAACTCCATTGATAACAGAAATTGCTTAATCGTCCACTCTTGTCTCATCTCTATACCTACAAACTACATCAGAACCAGGTGAGAGAGGAATACAACAGGTTGAAAAGTTCTAGTTAAAAATAACCGAATTGAAAAAAGAATGGTACCAAACATACTGAGAGCTAGTACAATAAAATAAAAAACATAAGACGTTAGGCTGATAAATACTAACCAAAATAAATTAATCTTCAAACTCAACAGAACATCAACTATTTGTCTAAACTTCATGTCATTAACATGTTTGCAATATTTCACCTATCAAACATATTGAGAGCTGTGACAATGAACATGGTAAGGTCACAGACATGGAACCAAAACTAATATTCCCCAGTAAATCCGTACATAAGGGTGGTACCACACGGTATGGAAAAAGCTTGAATCACAACAATAGTATATGCTCTCTTCTTTTCCGGTGAATTTCATGACATATCACATTTTAAAAAGGCAAGTATAAGTTTATACAGGGTGGGTCTTGATTTCTATAAATTTCATAACTTAGCGAAGTGAAAAGATAAAGAGGTTATGTAGAAGAACAATTATATTAGAAGCTGCGTAGGATGTCTCTTAAACTCATTTGAATAGATTCTTTGATAGGCTCGTTCTGCAAAAACAATTTTTGTGAAGACATGGCTTCAACTTTAATATTGTATATATTAGATTTAACTCCTCTCCTCAGTCTAAAAGGGGCGCTTAAGAATTCTCCTCGAGTGCCCCCATTAAATTGCTCTAGCTCCATTGAAAAGACTCGCAACACCGGGACCTTAAATGGTTATGCGGTATCCCAGCCTTTTCACAGGGGAGCTGAACATTAACTTTAAAAATCCTCTTAAAATTCAGGTACATGCATATGGGAAAGAGGGTGCTCATGAAAAACCAGTTGGAACACACATTTCCGAGAAAGGACGATGTGCAAGCCAAACCGAGCTAAATCACAAATGGATTGAGCAAATCTACTTCTGTCTTGGGCCCTCCTCCTTAAATCATTAGCCTAATCTGTCCTTAAAGTGGATCTCGAGCAAAGTCCTCAAATGTCCGGACATCTAGTGCTACATTTTCCACCGCGACCACAAACGATGTCGATGAAGCAAAATTGAGCCAAATTGCAAATGGGTCGGGCAAATCAAGATCTGTTTCGAGCACTCCTCATGAAACTGAAAGAACTACACCTGGTCCAAAGGGTGCTCGAAAAATTATGAGTGGAAATTTCACTTCTGGAATTGGATGCTCAAAGCTCAAAAAGTTTGACCCCGCTCAAATGAACCCAAATTTTGACACAGTCTCGAGAGAAGCCATACAAGATGAATGCTATTGCTAAAATAGTTCAGAGGACAAGTGATCCCGACAAGCCAAATTCACATCTTCCTCCCCATTTGGAATTAGGTAAATATTTTCCATTTTGCGCTTCTATGCATCGTCCTATTTATCCTTGTTTAAACTCTCATGAAAATTTTGCATCTTTCTATGCATCGTCCAATATTTCGTGTAATTTCAGCATGAATGTGATCCTTATTTAGTCTAGATTAGTAAGAGTTTTAAGTTATAATTCTAATATTATCTTACCTATATAAAACTTGGCTGTCCGTAGCCCGAATTGAATGAAATCGGTACCGCCTATTAATGACTTCCGTTAATGGGCCGCAGAATGGGCCTCAAAAACATCCCTTGGTCCAGCCCATTTCGCTTCGTCCTACAACATTGTCTACGCAGAGCCTTTTAGGTTTGCCAGACTCTTCTTCTACCATGGCTCCCACGTCGCTGTTGCTTGACGGCGCTTTTCTTCGGTCTCCCTCGCTGGAAACTCATTCTTCGTTCAATCTACCCAACTCGATTCTGCTCAAGTTTCTGCCATCAGTTCAATCGTTCAAGCTTTTCGATGGAGGCAAGTAGTTGTTATCTACGTCAACAACGATTTCGGCGGAGGAGTCGTCCCTTCCTTGACCGACGCTCTGCAAAGTATAGGCACTCACATCTGCAGCAATGGATGTGTTTTACTATCCCGAGTTCAGGGTTGATTTTGGAGCTGGGCTTTTGGACATGCATGCCATGGATGATACAGAACTCCTTTCTGAGGTAAACTTTTCCCCTTTCTATTGTCTTATTCCATGAGTGCTTCATCAACATTGCTGCACTCTAGGTAACTAACTTTTATTTCAAAACTAAAAATCTGATTGCAAGAGTATTCTATTTCTAAATGTCTGATATTATGATACAGTGAAATAAGTTATCTTCTGCAGGCTTTGTATACATGTACAACATAGCTTGTAAATTTATGGTTGAATAATTGTCTTAGACAAACCTCATGAGTTAGGAATGACAAGCCAGTGAGATCCATATTTTGCAGGGAATACCACCTGTGCATAAGAACTTAACAAAGCCAGATGTCTGGGTGACAATCCTCTGTAAGAAGCTTGCTGAGTGGTGGTCTTGGGTATGTATATACATCGCATGAGTTCAGCGTATCTTCCCATTCATTTAAATTAATGGAGTGACCAAAAGTTCTTATACTTCCTGTATTGCCTGTTGCAGGTAGCTGAAGGAGATAATCCTCTCAGTGTTGATAAAGGGTATAATTAATAGTGCCTGCGATTTCAGAAAGAAAAAAAAATCTGCAATAATCCCTCATTTCTCCTGTTGACACTCTTTGATTTTCTTGGTGATACCTTCTGCAGAGAAGAACTATCAAGATACAAGGAACTTGATCCTACTGAACGTTTATTGATGATACAGTAATACAGTAATGGCGAACAATACAACCCAAGTCAACAATGACAAAGTAATACAGTAAGTAATAAGTTAGTAACTAGGTGAAAGGCCTTTTATGAAGCATTGTTGTTTATTTTGCAGGTTTGTTTGGGGTGAGGCCAATCCTACCACG
The DNA here is from genome assembly GCA_029168935.1 of Oxyria digyna. Taxonomy (NCBI): domain Eukaryota; kingdom Viridiplantae; phylum Streptophyta; class Magnoliopsida; order Caryophyllales; family Polygonaceae; genus Oxyria; species Oxyria digyna. The sequence continues at coordinate 6,559,977 of JAPVLV010000010.1, read as the reverse complement.
TCACTCTGTGTGAGATAGTTGATAATATTCATGGTTTTGTGGCAAAGGTTGAGGATGATCTCAAGGTATCTTCCATTCATCACTATCTTTTCTCTTTCTATTCATCTTAGGTATATGTGAGTTTGTTCAGTTAAGAATATAACTTCCCTTTATGTACATACAGGGGCACATTTCACTCCTCATAATGTAAATCATGGGGGGCCTGATGATGGAATCTGACATGTTGGTGATCTTGGCAATTTGGCAGCTGGAGACGACGGTTTATGCTATTCTGTATTCATCAACCACCAATTTGTTCATTCTAAACTTAAAAATTGTTTTAATCTTTTGTAGATTTTACTATGTTATAAATTTACAAAGTCGGCTATTTTGGAACCTTATATCTTGCATTGCCATTGGCATCCTTGTTTTTTGGTACAATTCGTCTTGGTCTCCAAATTAAGATGTTTTTTTTTATCATTTCCCATCTAATTATACTTATTAAATTCATATTGGCATTCATCTTCTTGAATATGTTTTTGCTTTTTAGTTCATTCGCCAATGGCAATGCTAAGTCAATCTTCTGCAGGCTTTGTATAAATTTTAAGATTTCTTTGTGCTCTATTATTGTTCTTCCAATTCAAGGATTTTCAAGCAGCTGCACAAACTTAGTGTATTTGAAACTACACTAAGAATGGTATATTGTTTCGAATAACAGGCATGATAATAGAAAATAGAGATTTAAGATTCAATTTGCAAGCACAACAGACAGCTGCTGTTAATATGGTGTTCATATATATTTCTATCTGATTTTTCCCCACAAATTACCAGTGAGATCCATATTTTGCAGGGAATACCACCTGTGCATAAGAACTTAACAAAGCCAGATGTCTGGGTGACAATCCTCTGTAAGAAGCTTGCATGGGAATAGAAACAGGCAATGATTTAGACCTTCAATATTTACCGAAGGTTGCAAGTCAGTTGCTGCTGGTATGAATGCAATGGACCTCAGAAGAGGTATTTCTATGGCAGTTGACTGTGTAGTGACAAACTTAAAGAGTAGGGCAAGGAATATTAGTACCTCAGAAGAGATTGCTCAGGTTGATTTTTTTCTTGATCTCGATTCCTCAAAGTTGCTCTTATTTTGTTTATCATATTCATTTCCTGAGTTCTTGACATAGTACTGTGCTGATTCCTACTTCTTTTATTTTGTATAGGTTGGTACCATATCAGCCAATGGAGATAGAGAAATTGGTGAGATGATTGCAAAGGCCATGGAAAAGGTTGGAAAGGAAGGTGTTATTACAATCCAAGTAAGTTATATCTCCTTCTAAACTGAAGTAATAATAAGAGTGGCATGGTGATTTGCTTAGGATATTCTTCTTCTTTAATACCTCCTGCTTTTATTGGAATCTAATTTTCTTTTGTTATTTTCAAGGATGGGAAGACACTATATAATGAGCTGGAAGTTGTGGAGGGAATGAAGCTTGACAGGGGTTACATCTCTCCATACTTCATTACCAACACAAAAAATCAGAAATGTGTAAGCAGTCCTTGAAAAAAATTCCTACTTAGAAATTGATTGTTAATTTTTTACAGTATCTGCTTTTCAGCTTGTCTGTATTCCCTGTCAGAGTTTCTATCATCATTTACTGTGTCAAAACCTAACAATTGTCTGTATGTCAGGAATTGGATGATCCGCTTATTTTAATCCATGAGAAGAAAATATCCAGTGTGAATGCTGTGGTGAAAGCTCTAGAGTTGGCACTGAAGGTAGTTGACTTTTTAATTTAGCACATCAACATTTAAAATTTGATGGTTCTGCTTCCTAAGACCCTCTTTCTTAAATCAGAGACAAAGGCCCTTGCTGATTGTGTCAGAAGATGTCGATAGCGAGGCACTGGCTACTCTTATCCTCAACAAGCTTCGTGCTGGACTTAAGGTTGTAAATAATCTCTACTGTATGATCATTACTGAGTATTTTGAAGGGAATGTGACCAATAACTTATTTTCTTTTTAGATCTGTGCTGTCAAAGCCCCTGGATTTGGCGAGAACAGGAAAGCGGGTCTACAAGATCTTGCTAGCCTGACTGGAGCCGAGGTAGCGTAACTGCTTAAACATGAACTTTAAATCTATACTAAATGGGCTGTATAAAATTTATCACAAGAGTGTAATATAATGCGACCTATATTTTATAGGTTGTCACTGAAGAACTTGGCATGAACATGGACAAGTTTGAGTTTGAGATGCTTGGTTCTTGCAAAAAGGTGTGTCTTCAATTGTGGTATGAAATATCATTGTTGCTTTACCTTATTCTCAGTTTCTCTAATGTCATATTGTTGTCTTAGGTCACCATATCCAAGGATGACACTGTGATCCTTGATGGTGCTGGTGACAAAAAGGCTATAGAGGAAAGATGCGAGCAGGTACCTTTTTGAACCACCTCTTCTGTATTAATGGATCACATTAGGAAGCAAATATCACATGTTTAGGGAGTGACTTGTTTGGATTTTTCATATGTGGCTTGGTAACAGATTAGGTCTGCAGTTGAACTGAGCACTTCAGACTACGATAAGGAGAAGCTACAAGAGAGGCTCGCCAAGTTGTCTGGTGGTGTCGCTGTATTGAAGGTCTAAATCATTGCCTGTTTCTATTCCCATGCATGGATAATAACAGGGATGAACTTAACTCAAATGGCGTTTAACTCTTTCTCAGATGTCTAGGTGAAAGGCCTTTTATGAAGCATTGTTGTTTATTTTGCAGGTTTGTTTGGGGTGAGGCCAATCCTACCACGTCACTCTGTGTGAGATAGTTGATAATATTCATGGTTTTGTGGCAAAGGTTGAGGATGATCTCAAGGTATCTTCCATTCATCACTATCTTTTCTCTTTCTATTCATCTTAGGTATATGTGAGTTTGTTCAGTTAAGAATATAACTTCCCTTTATGTAAATACAGGGGCACATTTCACTCCTCATAATGTAAATCATGGGGGGCCTGATGATGGAATCTGACATGTTGGTGATCTTGGCAATTTGGCAGCTGGAGACGACGGTATATGCTATTCTGTATTCATCAACCACCAATTTGTTCATTCTAAACTTAAAAATTGTTTTAATCTTTTGTAGATTTTACTATGTTATAAATTTACAAAGTCGGCTATTTTGGAACCTTATATCTTGCATCGCCATTGGCATCCTTGTTTTTTGGTACAATTCGTCTTGGTCTCCAAATTAAGATGTTTTTTTTTATCATTTCCCATCTAATTATACTTATTAAATTCATATTGGCATTCATCTTCTTGAATATGTTTTTGCTTTTTAGTTCATTCGCCAATGGCAATGCTAAGTCAATCTTCTGCAGGCTTTGTATACATTTTTAGATTTCTTTGTGCTCTATTATTGTTCTTCCAATTCTAGGATTTTCAAGCAGCTGCACAAACTTAGTGTATTTGAAACTACACTAAGAATGGTATATTGTTTCGAATAACAGGCATGATAATAGAAAATAGAGATTTAAGACTCAATTTGCAAGCACAACAGACAGCTGCTGTTAATATGGTGTTCATATATATTTCTATCTGATTTTTCCCCACAAATTATTGTTTGAGAATTTGCAACCCCTCTAATTTGCCTCTGGATCTTGCAGGCGACATGCCTCGCTACGATGACCGCTACAGTACACGCCTCTATGTAGGCCACCTTTCTTCACAAACCCGATCCCGTGTTCTGGAAGATCTCTTCAGCCGATATGGCAGGTAAATGCATGCTTCAGTGCTAGATGTTGTTTGGAATATTTGCCTAATACAAGAAAAACAGCAGCCATTTTGGAACATTTGATCAACCATATATGATATGATCATGTAGTTTGGATTTGTCATAAATTGCAATAAATAATTAAATCACAATCTTATGAATTCCCACACCTACTGAAAAAGAAAAGGTAAAGAACTGGGGAGAAGAGAATTTAAGGGTTTGGGAACATTTGATCAACCATATATGTTATGATCATGTAGTCTGGATTTGTCAGAAATTGCATTACTTAATTAAATCACAATCTTATGAATTCCCACACCTACTGAAAAAGAAAAGGTAAAGAACTGGGGAGAAGATAATTTAAGGGTTTTTGGAAAAGAGAAGTAAGATCACATAAGATGTTCTTCAAATTCAAGGATTTTCAAGCAGCTGCACAAACTTAATGTATTTGAAACTACAGTAAGAATGGTGTATTTTTAATCACTTGGTACCACACTCACTATATTTTACATTAGTTGGTACCACACTCACTATATTTTTAATCAGTTGATATGTTTCCGAAATTATTCTGTTCTTAATATTTTACATTCATCCATATTTTTAATCAAGTACAAACTGGATATATATGGTATACATTGGTGTATGTTTGTGTGGGATGGACCTCCCCATTTGCTTATATATCAAAGAATGTGACAGGATGGGATTCACACTCACTATATACTAAACTAAAGAAACTTTCATTTGATTCATGCCATCCTCTTTGCTTTCCTATTTTGTTATTCGTTTTCCAAGTCTTAATGACAACAGTTTAATTTCCCTTTTAATGTCATTTATGGTGTTGATTTACCCTCCCTCTTCATGACAACGGTTTCATATTTGTTTTTATTGTCATTTATGGTGTTAAATTACCCGTCTTTATTATTTTTTGGCATGCAACTTTCTTCCACTCTTACTGTAACTATATATACAACATTTCCCTCCCATTTCTTCCATCTTGTTGCTCCCCCTCTTCTCTTTTTCCTATCAACACCCTAATGGCTTCCACCTCAAAGCAGATTGGCAAAACTGTTTCTCCAAATGTCAATCCGGAATCAAAGGATGGGAAGGGGTCTACTTCTTTTCTTAATCTATCTCCTAATGATGTTCGCAGTGTCAACGCAATGGTCTGCCGCAGATGGGATGCTTCCAATATCAACGGCAAGTATCTTAGCACGGAATTCCTGCTATCTGATGCCATGGTAATAATATGGATTTCTGTATAATTATTTCTGCCTGCTCTGTTGATTTTAATCACCTGTTTTCTGATATTCCTTATACTACTTTTCTTCTCAAAATGTGTTTGAACAGACTGTGTTCCCTGCAATTATAATCAGTCTCAACATGGAGATATTCTCATTAGCCATCTGTTGTACTTTTATTTTTGATTTTCCATGTGCAGGGCAATATCATGTATTGTGTAGCCCGCAGCTCTATTTCGCATTGCTTCTCTGGAAGGTTAATCGAAGGAGAGATATACACAATCAATAACTTCACTGTTGTCCCAAACAGAGATTCTTATCGTGTTCGTCCCGATGACAAATATATCATTCAGTTAGAAGGGAACAGTACTGTGAAAAGGAACGAGAAAATCTCTGGTGATTTCTTACGGTATCCTTTCTCACTGGTTCCTATTGAGGAGGTGGAACTGAATGGAAGCAAATTCCTGATAGGTTTGTTTGTATACAGTTTTTTTGTACAAGTCAAATTTGTGATCACCATTTCCCTGTATATTTTAAAATGCAGTGAAATTTGCAGATGTGTTTGGGGTTGCCATTAATATGGGCAAGGTCAAGGCAACAAGGAATGGATCTCAAATGATGGAATTCCACCTGCTGAATGAGAGGTATTTGGTGTAGACAGAGTACATAATTATCTGTGTGACTGTTGATTTCAGATAGCATGGTTTCATTCCTATTCAAAACAAAATTAATAGGGGAAGGAGCATCAAAGCAACACTATGGGGTTCAATATGTGATGGGTTGATAAAAATGAGCGTTGCAGCTGTCCCCCCACTAATCGTGATATTAACCGGGATGAACGTTAGAGAATTCAGGAGTATGTTCACATTTTGCTTATTTTAATTTTTCTGATCATTTCACTAGACACATACATGCAGAATTTTGCTGGGATATTAACAAGTTTTCCGCCCTTGCCAGATGACATTTATTTGTCAAGTACCTCTGCAACAACAATTTATGACAGCCCTGATATTCATGCAATCTCAAGTCTCCGGAAAATTATTGGGTGATTGATTTTGTTAAGCTTTGTCCTTTTAGTGTATGTCTTTTAACTATTTTGACAAACATTAAGCGTTTCTGTTTGTCTGTCAGGGAGCCTAACGTCAATGTCGTTTCCAAAGCTGTGAAAGACATAAAAAGAGAAGTTTGCACATTAAGCCAGCTGCTGGATATTGGTCGGTCTAATAAGGCCCTAAAACAAAAGGTCAGAACCTACGTATTGATATCGTTACTTCTAATACATCAAATTACCCTGCAAACACTGTTTTTTTCCAGTATTTGTGTTTCAATATTCAATTTAATCTAGGAATGACTGTACATTTTGTTTTGGTTTTACCATATTCCAGGACTCAGTGACCATACAATGTGGTGTTGAAATTGTTGATATCCGCCAGAAAAACAGTTGGCATTACTTCTCATGTGGCAAGGGAAATTGCAAAAAAGGCTTATCAAGATCTGGTGGTCATTTCTGGTGTGGTGCATGTGAATCACAGTGTGAATTCCCCGTGGTTAGGTATGATGTAAAGCTGTTTACAAAATAATAAACAACCTAGGAACTCACACTTTTCCAACTAATTCCAAATAGGTATAGAATACACATGGATGTCACAGATGGGAATACATCCTTGGTTCTAACTATGTTTGATGACTTGGCTGAACTGCTTATCAGAAAGAAAGCCTCAACCGTGATGGAGGAGTTAGGGGTACTGATGTGGTTTAATACTGCAGAGGCATTATTACAGAATTTGATTCTCATTTGACTAATAATGTAGGTTGCTGTTGTTGACTGTGTTGTGCCTAATGATATCATGATGCTCATTGGTACGAAGCATACTTTTGAAATAAAAAGTCATACGTACTACAATCATGGACTCTATGAAAGTTTTACAATCAGCGACATAGTGGGCGGAACATCGGTCTTGGAGGTTTGTATGTTTTATACAGGTTCATGAATTACATGTTAATAACACTGTTTGTAGTTTAAAATAACAATTGACCCACACACAGGAGGGTCCCAAAGGTACTGTCAACACTAGAGAAGCTGATGGCGTTATTGGTCTGGACAAATCTACAGAAAAGGCCACTCAACCGGGTGACATTGAAAATATAGATGAGTCCACCCTGTAAGTGTGTTATGGTTAATATTTATTACTGATTGGACGCTTCAGATATGACGATGCCGTTTGGAAAATAGATTTTCGTTTTGCTTAATATCATTGGCGTAAAGGGTTTTCAGTTTTCTTCCCTCACCGGTCATTCCATTAATATTTGTGATTCCCTATTCCCCAGGAAATCCAGAGAAATTACTGAACATGATATCGATATTGAAGGAAAAGGTGTTCAGCTAGAAAAGCATGATAAGAAGATAACTGAGTCTACCACTACCAACCCAGCCGTACATTTTCTGAACCAAGTGTGTGATGATACCATTGACGGGGATGCGTTGCTGTAAGTCTTACCTTTATGTGTTAAGCCAATGTATAGCACACCATTTTTCCAATCACACTTCTGCAGAAATGTTTTTTTTTTAAAAAAATCCTTCTATTTATACTCATACGGTGCTCATGCATTGCTTATTATGTCATTTACTGGACTTATATACAAACCCAGGCAGCAAGTCCTTAGGACCTACTCTGTATATATGAGGCCTGTTTATATTTGGGCTACAAAATTCACTATTAAATGATTACCTTTGAAATTCATTTTGTTCACAGGAGTGGAGGTAACGCTAATGTTGGTTGTCTTGAGATGTCACTTGCTGATGAGTTAATGTCAAGTACAACTGCAAGGTAGTTTTGTAGCTGTTTGATAATTCATGAATAACTTAATCAACCTTCACAACTTGATGATATTGATTTAGCTGTGGACTGTATTGTGCTGGCAGTGTGGCCGTCGTTGGAGATGAGGACGCAAACAACTTTACAGAAGTGGAGGAACCAAAGAGAAAGCAGCGGAAGCTGAAAAAATAATTTAGCCATGGAGCTTAGCTACAATTCCGTTTTTTGGGGACATATTTTCCATATTTCAGCATTGTTTATCAAAGATTTGAATGTCTTTTGTTTGCTGTTTTATTAACACCGGATTTGACTTTTGGGTGTTAGGATGAACAAGCTTTTCCCTTATTTATTGAACTAACATTAGTTGATCATGCTCTGAAGGTTCACATATGAAAACTGCCATTGTATGTTATGTTGCTTTTTGAGGCACAGGTATTTCAAGATATTGGTAAGCCTGATCGGCTTTTGGTTCAAAATGCTTTGGCGTCTGTACTGATTCAAATAACAGGGAAGCTCACGGAGGTAGGCTATGCGTAAGTCAAAGAATCATCATGGTGAGTAATATAATACTTTATAATTAGATCCATCTCATGTTCTTTTGTCATTGAGTATATGTTTGTTCTGTGCATTAGTTGTCCTTGGATGCCATGAGGCTTACATTCTCATGTAATCCCCAATTTAAACGATATCAAGCCAAAAAAAATTCAGGTGACAATCTCTATTTCTGTAATCTTCTTTACCTGCACCTGCAATGAATTTTCTCTACTTTCCACCTGCGATGAGTACAAACTTTGAATCTAAATCTGTGTGTTTGATTGGTCGCTCTGCGTCTGTAGGTGTTATTCAAGAGGAACAATTACTTAAAGGATGATGCTGTTTTGGATTATACAGAGCTTGAGAATGCAGATCACATTACTCCCATTTTCAACAAGGACTTCAGTTAGCAATCGTAGATCTATCTGTAATTTATGTAGTGATTTATATTTTATCCGACATTCCTGGATTCTGTTGTGAATGTGAAGTTTATTCTGCCATTGTTTAAGTCACCAGCTGGCTCAAACTGTCTATTCTTTTTCTTTGTTCTTTGTCTTTCAACTTGCAGGCCATGATATAACTAAATGTTGTTTTAGATATGCAAGATGTAAAGAAAATGATTCTGAACGGACATTAGCACATTATAAACATACCAATTAGGATAACATTATTCTCTTAGATATACCAATCTCAGTTTGTTTCCAGTGATTGAATTGCTTTCTTCCTTCTGCTGGCAATTAAACAGAACAATCCTTATTCCAGTTTTGCTCCACAAAATAAACGTTTAATGTTTTTGACTCAGGGTCCCAAATTTCTGGCTAAGAGTGGTCATCATAAGGATATCTTTTTCTCTATGTTTTTCAATTATGTCATCTCTCATTTTGAGTCTTATATTCAGGGTATAATTGTATTATAAACACCATTCCATTCATGTCGTCACGCTCTTTTTCAATTGTTTAGTCATTAACTTAAATTCATTAATGCAGGTATTAATTTGTATTGAAAGTCCTTTTGGTCATTTTCAATCAATATTCTCATCCTATAAATTCAGTGTCCATCTCCCATTTTCCACAAGAGTAATGATGTTTATGTTGGGTTTGTTTTAAAGGTGTTCAGACCTTTTTGTGGTGCATCGTGTGAAATTTCGACATTTGATTTACTATCCTTAATAATTGTTGTATAGTTCTAAATACAAATGTATGAGATACCAATCTATCCGCAAGTGCTCTTATTCATCCTCCTAATCGACTTCGATTTTTCAAACTTCGTTCTTCACACTAAAAGCGTTTATAGTAAAATAAATAAATAAAGATATATATAAGAGAAAGGATATAATATGAAAAGATATTAAAAAAAGATAATATAATTTATTAGACACTTCTTATTTTTATAATACGATAAATGATTAAAAAAATATAACCAATTAGATATCCACCGAGCAACTCCAGCGGTAATAACCCTGAATTTTCATCTGCCTGATCAGAACTCAATAACTTTATCAGACAAACAGCAATTAGATGCAGTCGTCCACAAGGAAAGGGTATTTTCTACGGATTTCATGAATGATATGTAGCCGAGATAATGAAGTAAACAAACACCCACATCATAGGTAATACAAACAAAAATTGCAAAACCATGTATTACGTAATAGATTACGGTATTTCCTATGTTAATATTTCACATACCGTCTATTAATTCGTAAAAGACCCGCGCGAAGCGCGGGTCCCCGTTTCTAGTCTTATATATATAAGCTAGTTGCCTGTTGAACGAATTGAATGAAATCCGTACAAGGTCATTTAATAGACTATGTTTTTGGGGCAAGAGATCTCTTCACTTCACGGGCTTTGTTTGGACTTTGTTTTTGGGCTATGGACATCCATAGAAAATCTAATCCTAATCAAATAAAAACTCAGTGTTGTGCCAAAAAGTAAACGAAGCTTTAATTTAGGACATCGTTAGCCCCTTCATCTTGTTTCGTAATAAATTCTCAAAAGTTAATATCTTTTTTAATGTTTTTCTAATCCTTTTATTGCATTTTTTTACTTTGAAAATTGGACTTCGAAATTGAATTTCGTAAAACAATACCCATTTTATTATTGTGACTTCCCATGTAGGCCGCCAAGAAGACCGAACGGACTTCATCCTGGTCTATATTTGCACTTTTGTTGGGTCGGCCTGGTTGGGGGGCCCGAGTTATATAATCATATTTTATATTAAATGTTTTAAAGTTTCACAAATTTTATCGAGCTCAAGTATTGTCTCTCCTGAGTCCCAACCCATCCTTCCAGCAAAAGGTTGATAATTTAAATGTATTTTGCAGTGTTGATGCTCTCTCTCTTAATGTTGGAACCACTTGTTTGACTTATAAGCCGCATCGGCTGACATAACATCACCGAAGAAAGAAAAACTCTTGCGTCAAATAGGATCTGAATAGAATAGTCTGCAAAGTTGATTATGATCATTCACTTCATAATCAAAGTAAGAATGCCTCACATCTCTCCTTTGTTCGAAACAAATTGCCAATAAGCATTTGGCCATCACATTCAATCATGTAAGTATTCAAATCCCTCTGGAAATTCTTGAAATCCACAAGCGTAGCACCCATATTTGAATAAGAACCAACATAATTCTTGAACAACTTGTACACTTTGCTAGTACCAATATTTATTTTTAAGCAATTGATGATGAATTCTTGATGAAAAGGCGCGAGTTTTTTGTTCTCAGGTGCAAAATGTCTCTGCGAAAGAGGTAACAATGGATGATTGTGACGTTCTTCAAACATTTTCAAACAAAATCCATCTCCTCCTTCTTGCCGAAATATAAAATGTGCAGGGCAACCACAACGATTAGACATCCTCCTCCGCTTAGGCTCATTGTTTTCACCATTAGAAGATTTTTATGGACGCAAATCTCCTTGCCTATTACAAACAGGATACCGCCACAACTTAGTAACATCTTTCGCCTTTGTTCCAATACCCCTTCTCATAGTAAAACCCACTTTAAGGGAGTAAAATTAGTAAAATGACCCAACTTCATCATAAGTTGCAAACATCTGCCCCTCATATGGCTTGATATCATCACTGCAGATTGGAGCGTAATAAGTTGTATTATTCGACGAAATAGAAACAACAACTCTAGCTTGATCTCCTATAGTTAAGAAAAAACAAAATAGTCAAAGGAGTGGTAAATATATGATTAATATGCTTTTTGTTCACCAATATGCTAATAATGTGCATCAATATACCAAAGTTGTGCACCAATATGCTAGTAAATGTGCATCATATTATCGAGAAAGTTCATTGGTACACATAATACAAAAACATATACAAGCAGTGTGCATCATTATAGCACACAATGTGCATCAATATAACAAAATTGTGCACCAATATGCTAGTAATGTGCATTAGTACACAAACTACAAAAATATATATAAACAATGTGCATCATTATAGCACACAAATGTGCGTCATTATTCAAAAGTTGTGCATTAGTATTATAAAGAATGTTCATAATGATATCTCATCTATAAATTATTTATTTTCTTTTTAATTAAAATAAAATATTTTAATTAATCATTTATTTTTAGCTTTAAATGATTTTAGGCTTAGGTTGTTAAACTATCTATTTATTCTTTTAAAAAAATTATTAATATATTTGAAAACTTAGAGTTACTCCATTAAAATAAAAAGACATTTGGAGTAAATGATTTTTTTACTTTAAACTTAATATATTTAAGTATTATTCAACTAGAGAAAAGTTCGGATGAGAACACCTCTTAAAAAACGAAGTACGAAAGTTCATAGATAACAAGTTAATGTTCATAATTTTGGAGGTAATGTTCATAATTTGGCGATCATGTCCGTTCAAGTCATTTTGAGAAGAAAAAAAAATCAAAGTTCAAAGTAACTACAAGAATGCCACCACGTCCCTCACTGAAAATGTTCAAAAAATTTCATTGCCCAAATTATGAACATTACCATACAGAAGAATATGAACATTGCGCTAGTTTAAATTAAATGGTCTTCTTCTCCACGCCTGCTCCGACCGTTTACATTCGTTTTCAACCGGGAACCAAACGAAACCGGATCTTCTACGACTTACAGCAAAACAAATGATGGTCCCATCTATTTTAGGCACATATGTCTATGTGCATTTTGTATCGTTAATATATCTAAATATACGTTAATAAAAATTATAAAATTTTGATATTCTAAAGTTCACAATTAGACGAATCAAACAAGATCCCACATCACTATGGTTGTTCTTATATACTATAAGAAATCTAACAAATTTGATTAATAAGTGAATAGTTTCATTACTAGCTTTATTCCTCCACCATGCGCGAAATTTGCACAACGATTTTTATAATTATGTATATAATTTATAAATACATAGAAATAACATTAATATAAATAAAAGTATATAATTGTGTATATTTTAATTTATTTTTAAATCAATATTATATAAATAATAGGAATTTCAATTGATTTATAATCTTTTATATTGATATGCATTTAAATAAGGAAATGATATCAATAGATTTAGGATAGTGATCTTTGTATACATATTTTAATTGATTTGTGTTCAAATAAGAAAATGATATCATTAGAATTGAGTTAATTATCTTAAAACATATAAAAATGACGATGATGTGACATGCTTATTGATGAGTAGATGATGTGGCATAGCTTATTGATGAGTTCCAGTGTTTATTTCCTTGCTAACGAGGAAATCAATATTATGAATATTAAGCTATTCCTTTTTTGTCATAATAGTTATAGCCTACCTGATGCCAATATCAGGAACTTTAGTAGTCATCTACAGAGACATGGTTGTTCCCCAACCTTGTTATCCTTCTTTCGGATCATCTAGAGGGATGATCAGGGACTGCCTTTGCCTTGAGGCATGCAATTCCAGTGTTTGCCTGCTACAAAAAATAAAATAAGAAAATTAGTCATAAATAGTTTTTATTAGTTTTTATCAGAGAAAACTAACCCTTGAATTTATCATTTTCCTTTAGTACAGAGGGTTAGTTTATAAAGAGGTTACTTTCCTAATAAAAACATACACATTGAGCATTTATCCAACTCATCGACGGGTTGTCACTTATCAAAACAGATGTTAACTAAAACTATAATCAGTCAAAAACTATCATCAATACCGTCATTGATGTTTAGGAATGAGAAACAGAGGAAATTTTATGAGAGAGTGAATTATGAAAGAAAATATATTACAAAACCTGGAGTTGAATATATTTCCTGTTCATCTATTTTATTTAAGTAATAAAAACTCCAAAATTGCGAAATGTAGCCCACTCAATATATATCATCTAACAATTTGTGTTTAATATTATCGTTTCACTTTAAAATACTGCTAGTTTAGGATCCGTGCATTGCACGGGGGCTATAAATAATTTTATAATAATTAAATGAATTGAAGTTTCAAAATTTATATTGATAAGTAATAATTATTTATTTTTTCTTTTAATACAAAGGTGAAGTGATGTCAATAAATAATTAAGAAAATTATTCCAAAAAAACTTAAAGATTTCTATTTCAATCAATATGATCTTTATATAAAGATATACTAATTGTTAAAATTTAAGGGAAAAGATCTCGTAAGAATGAATCTTTAGATAAGGACTAAAGATGATGCACACAAACTCTATAACTAATGCACACACACGTTATAACTCATGCACACAGTATTTTGTGATGCACACAATCTATTACACATGCACACAGTGTGTGCATTAGGTATGACTCGTGTGTGCATGAGTTATAACGTTTGTGTGCATTATCCTGCGTCCTCATCTAAGAAACCATCCTCACCGGAACCAAACCCAAAATTTAATGAGAATCCCGTTTGAGTAATTATGTCGCTCTTCCAAGAAATACCATCGATACAAATTTAAAATAGTTATAGAGTTGTTTCTAATGATCTTTAAAGATATATTTATAGTTTTATACTCAAAGTTTGTACTGATACAATATAATAATACATCTTGTAATCTTAGTTATTATCAATATAAACCTTAATTTTAGGTTTAAATTTGACTTCAAACCTTAGTTTTAGTTCTCAAATTAATCAACCAATGGCTGAGAACAAAGGATAATGTCAGTTATAAATTAATATTTATTTTGGTTGATTATTAACTGAATTTTTAAATATATGTGATTAATGATTTCGGTTGAGATTTTTCTGATTTTTTATTTTAACAAATTATTAAGTTAATAAATTGGATTATTAAGGTGGAACCAAAATAATAATTTGTTAATAATTTTTTTAACATGATGGTGATGTGACACCAATAGCGAAAGAACACGTGGCAAAGAATGCTACGACTTTAGTTGTTAGTCATTGATTTCACTGTATCCTAAATCCATGTATCGATGTGATATATAATGAAATATGTGATATTCCCAAAGTAAAGATAGAAAATTCACGGATAAACCAATAAATTAATTTCATCAAATACATCAAACATAACCGCAAATACAAATTCACACATAAAAGTGTAGAAACATTAAAATGAAGATAAATCATTTTTGAAGAGGAAACATATAAGACATAGTTAAATGTCACACAATCTCTTTGGTGAAACTTCCTTTTGAATGGTAGAGTTGATTCGATAATTTGATTATCTACATTTAGTACTTGTTAACCGAACGACAATGCTTTCTGATCTCTCCTTGCTTTCCGGTGAGCACACCTAGTCTACTGAGCTTCAACATGGCCTTGCCAAATTTGTCACCATAGTGAGAGTCACTTGCAAACTCTTTCACCAAACCCCGGGTGCTTGGATGATAAGCCATCCTTTGGTCGAAGTCGATCACTCCTTTATGGTCAATAATTGCCTTGTAAAAGTTTGTGTCGAATGTGTCTCCGCTTCCTGGTGTCTGGTCTAAGAAAGCTTCGGTTTCTGTACCGTCCTCATCCTTAGGACATGTCTTGATGAGCTCTTTTGCAAGAGTTCGGTCCATTGATGGATCTGTTTTGTTGGTGCCACGGTAGTTGTATAGACGGTCTTGAAAGTTGTTACAATGTGCTACTCCCACAGTGTGAGCACCTACATACATAATTACGGACATGTGCACGTAAATATATGCATATTTTTCATACAACGCTTATTCATGATTACAAAGACATACCTAGAAGAACAACAAGGTCGTATTTGGTCAATCCTTTAGAAGCAAAGACTTTAATAGCATCTGCCATGGGAATGTTGGGGCCTGGAAGGATTAGGCCATCAATGGCCTTAGAAACAAGGGCATCTCTTCTTCCAGTCTCTACTTGGAACCATGGTCCACCGCTCTACATACATAATCTCAGTCAATATTTAATTGACAAAAAAGATATTGCATTTCCAATGCATATTAAATAAGAAAGGAAGTAATTACTATGTAAATAGCAGCTCTGGTTGTCATAACCAAAACATCAGCACAAGACACAAGCCCGGGACAAAACTTCTCCACGGTATCCTTGACCGCATCAATGACTTCGAAACCATCGAGATCCAAGTTTGGTGGTGACGTTTTCTCTGTATCCTTTCCATCCAAGAAGAGTGATGCATCACATCCCTACCAAGTTCATATGAATAGAAAAGTGTAAATATAAATGAAATAACTCTTATATGTATATATTGCGTATTTATATAAATAAGATGCTATATTATACCTTGACGAAGCAATCATGGAAATACAAGCGAACAAGATCACCGACGAGTGACTTCTCCTTTTCCATCTTGGCTCGAATGACCTTGTAAACTAGTTCCTCAACGTTAATGTCGCCACATTTGTCATGGTAGTAGCCAAATTGGAGCCCTTCTCCGTAGCACTGGCCAACGAGAAGGACAAAGACAATTCCCAACGCTAAGGTCGAGCTTGTACAAGAACTCTTCATTCTTATTGTAAGATTTTGAGCTCAATTAGCTTAATGTAGTTTAGATGCCAAGACTATTTAATTTGGAGTAGTATTTATACTAAGATTGTAGCTAGTTAAGAGAACACATAATTAATGAATCAACGTTCTGTAATCAAGGGATCCCTATAATCAATTAAGTTAAAGTGGTGTATGGTAGCCACGTACTGACGTACCAGTTCAACTATTCGTCCAGAGTGCAATTTTTGGAGCATTGGTTGATTCTTAGTGGGGAACTTGTCTTCATAATTTCAACTAATAATTTAAATGGTTTTTTACCGGAAACCATTCGTATGATACCCTATATTGCTCAAAACCACC
This sequence comes from Oxyria digyna, assembly GCA_029168935.1. Lineage (NCBI taxonomy): Eukaryota > Viridiplantae > Streptophyta > Magnoliopsida > Caryophyllales > Polygonaceae > Oxyria > Oxyria digyna. The sequence goes on along the minus strand of JAPVLV010000010.1, from coordinate 6,543,414 downwards.
CGTATGTTTTAATATTACCGGAAACCACCCATATGAACCACTCTGTCACTCAACGACCACCCCTCTATGACTTCCGTTAAATATTTATGTCACGTGTCATATTATATTATTATTTTATTCAAAATTACTGAAATCACACCTTTCAAATCATATAATGACATTTTATCCATGCTTTCAAATTTGTAGGTTGTTTATGTAATTTTTGAAAAAATAATCAAAACCCAAAATTCTTCATATTTCCCAAATCTAAATGATAAACCTTAAATTTAAAAACTCAACCCAAAAATTCATTACTCCCTTCATCTCCAAATTCATTCAAAAACTCAACTAAAAAACACTTCCTTCCTACTAGTGTACAACTCGCCTTACTCAATCCTCCCCTCTTCTTCTGATTCTCCTTCCCCCAGCACCTGCATTGTTGCCGATCAAATACCTCCCTTCTCCTCTTCCCTTTCTTTCTCCTCGCTCGAACCGGCACTTTCAGCCCGCTGCACAGGCTTAGAACGGCGGACTTGTTGTTGGCGTTCTCCAGCACCGACACAGGGCTCCGATGGTGGTTGTTTGGGATGATGTCGACTAATGATTCCACCATTGGAAATGCATCCTTGTTTGAAATCCACTCTAGCTCTTCTTCAATGATATTTCCCTGGTTTTCATTTCCGAAGCCAAGCATTAGAAATTCCATTTCAAAATTTCGAGGAAGAAAGATTTGTTGCAGTAAAGAGATGATATTTCATGAATAAGTAGCACCCACCTATCCAAGATTCCCGTTGATTTTTTGAGGGAAAAAGTCAAAAAATTGTTGATTGCATATATGTTTGTTTTTGAGGGCAGACCCGAACCAGTTAAGAGGGAGAGATGAATGAATTTATTAGTTGAGTTTTTGAATTTAGGGTTTTTTGGGGAAGATGAAGAATTTTGGGTTTTGATTACATTTTCATAAATTACATAAATAGCCTAAAAGTTTGAAAGCATGAATAAAATGTCATTATATGATTTGAAAGGGGTGGTTTCAGTAATTTTGAGTAAAATATTAATATAATATGACACGTGACATAAATATTTAACGGAAGTTAGAGAAGAGTGGTCGTTGAGTGACGGAGTGGTTCATATGGATGGTTTCCGGTAATATTGAAATATACGGTTGATTTTGAGCAATATAGGGTATCATACGGGTGGTTTCCGGTAAAAAACCCTAATCTAAATTAATGAAGAACAATCATATTTATAACAATATATCAACATCCATACCAACTAGCTAGTGAGTGATCGTAAAAAGTGCAAACCACGTATTAGACTTGTTCCTTGTTAAATGATAAATATATCTAGAATGGGAAATATGCCAACTTACCACCTTAAAATTAGCTGTAGTGTGTGTAATCCAATATTTTTTAGCACATATAATTAGATGGATTCAAAGTAAAAGATAATTAGCATGAGAAATATGAAGTAACTAGGTTATTTTCCCGCGCTTCGCGAGGGCCAAACGTGTTTTATTTTTGTCGATCATTTTATACTTATGATGTTATTTTCATATATGTATTTTTGGAGTAAATTTTGATAAAATATAGAATATCTCTTATACATATCAGAATCACACAGTCGTTGACGGTACTTGGATTGCTCTCCATCGCCATACGGATTGGAGGCGAAGAGTGAAAAACGAAAAAGATGAAAATTGTAGAAATAACAACCAATTAAGCTCATAATTATGATTTTATTAGATATTTAATGAATCTCAATTGTCATTACTTTGGGCAATACCAACCAACTTTTTTTTTATATAAATATATAAATTGATAGACTTAAAAATTATTAATTATATTTACTTATTATTGAATATTAATAATTGTTTAGTAATAAGAATTTATTAATTTATTGCATTCATTAGCTAAATTTGATATCATGGAGTTGAAGAATATAAAGAGTTACAGATATTAATTGTATAGTTGTAACTAAGAGAAGATTAGTGTTTTGAAATAAAAATTCATGATGAGATGATAATTGTTTTGTTCATGCATTGAATGGGTACCGGTTACATTTACTTTCGGCCAAGATCGTCCAACTTTTATATATATTAGATACGGGAGCCCACCAAATATCGATATTAATTATAATGTTTCATCAAGCATTTGAGCAACATGTTTCATCTCCTCGAAATTTCGACATCAGAATTCTCGCAACTTTCAGTCAAAGTTTCTCATGCGCCTCAAAATCAATATCAACCCCTAAAATTCATACATGAAATTAAAGCAAAAATGAATATCTTATTTAAAAAGTTGATGTACGAAGTAGAGTGAAAAAACTTCGCGCTTCTAGACAAAAGGAGTGGCTAACATTATCAGTTTATCACCATTTATTAAGTAAAGTCAGTCTGCAAACAACTAACCTGTCAATTAGCAAATAATGAAAATTATCAGAAGAAATTAAGCAAGTACCGAATAGTTGATTAAGTAGTAAGCAGTGTAGTAATAGTAAGCGTTATGTGAGAGAAAATATAGCAACATATAAATGGTTATTAAGCCTTGCAAGGAAGAAATCAAGACTTCGAAAGCAATCCTGTAATGAGAGAAATTATAATGAGCTCCATACCATTATCTGCTGCATCGATCAAATACTGCAGAAAAATTGCAACGATTTTTAATAGATATTAGCTGCAACAGACATCTTGGTATATACATTACTGAGAATTGGTGGATAGGATTGATCAGTGCACAAGGATGTTATCAATATTGTATCCATCTAAGTCGAATTCGCCTTGGACCGAATACATTCCTCCTTGCTGCAAATAACGAAAAAACAATGAATTAAACTTAATTTCTAGGAAATTTTAGTAACTTATGAAATATTTATGTGCTAACTGAAAACCTGTTTTAGAATTAGATCATCCTGAGCGAATTGATAGTGATAGATATTATTTCCCGAGCTATCTTCTTGATCCCTCTCGCCTTTCACACTTTGAGAACTGTTATTGGAAATCACATACTGAGAAGCCTTGGTTAACCAAAACCGAAAGAAACACTTCAACATTTTTTGAAACCGAGGGTGAACATTGAGGAACATCAAACTTGTATTCCTTCACAACCATGTGACTTTTGCTGAGGAAGAAGCACAAAAAACATATCTTAGTTGGATCCAAATGACGGTGGATGGCTATTTTCATTCATCAATGCATAGAAGTGAAATTGGGAGATCGAAAAACAAACCCATTGATTGAGCTCGATGTTCATCGTGTGATAAATATATAGAGCAAATCGTGATCTTGTTCACATTCTCAATCTCTTCCATTACTACATTGTTATCCAGATGCCAAATGGTGGGATTCCCTACTAAATACCCGTACAGACGCAAAGCAGATTAAAAGATAAGTCGCTCTTCTTGCTTTAACGCAGAGATTCGAAGACCAAGAACTTCAGTATTCAAACTAATCGATCAGTTATTATATGATAAAACTCAATGCAGTAAGAATCATCCTTCTCTCATATATTTTGTATCGGAAACAATGATCAATGCAGGTGAAGATAGTTACTAACGGAATCTAAAGAATGCTCTTGTTGACACAACTGATTATAATCTAAAACTTCATTTCTAACAAATTGATTCCACTTCATCCTAGGATTATGTGCACTATAAAGAGGGCAACGCCCATAACTATATTGAGATAATCTTACACCATTCTCAGTAAGAGATAAAATACAATTAGGAGGCAAAACCAACTTTGAGTATCCCAATGGGAAAGACAAGGCCACCGACGCGATGTCGTCCACAATAAAATTGGCTTCCCTATAAACATGTACGATGAGTATGAATAGACCGTACTCTACGAATAAAGTCTTGACATTAAGTGATAAGGCTAGTCAGAGGATGATTGAGACGGATGGAGCGTTGAATGAGATCAATTGTCAGGTTGGAGTCTTCTATGATGACTTGCCTATAGCCTTGGCTCCATGCGATTTTGAGACCGTTGAGGATGCCCCACAACTTGACCATAGGTATTGTGCAAGGGCACAAGTTGTGGGCAAACCCCGACAACCAACCAACCAGATGAACATTAGTATATAATTTATGAATGCTTCGCACTGTAACTTATTTCCTACCAAAACCCCTTTCTTATATAATACTAATATTATTGTATTTTGGTTTTGATACCAAACAAAGTCTCAAGTATATGGACAAATATGCAAGAAAAATATTGCCAATTGTGTTAGCACATACGTGGTTTAATATAGTTTCGCATTATTTGATAATATTGTTGTTATTGTTATCAAATTTGTTAATATTTGTAATTATATAAGTATTTTTTTATTGCCCCATATAAATGTTTGAAGCATAATATTGGTTCATAATTTAGAAAGTACATTTCTTTAGCTTTTCTTGTTGGGTTTCAATAATTATGCCAAGATAATTATTGATCATAGAAACCCAACATAGAAACCCAAAATAAGTCTCAATCTTCAATAATTTGTCGTGCAAACAATGAAATTTGACAACATTAAAAATGAGATACAAAGTTCAAAATAATATTCGTTAAGTTTTATTTCTAACTTAATACGAATTCTTTTTAATCATAGAAACCCAACATTAAAAGCAAAAAATTATGCCAAGATAAATTGTTATGAGAAGTATTAGGAGTATTGATAGTGGTGAAAATAAGTATCAATTACATTAATTTTTGACAAAAAAACAACTAAGTTTTTAATATATATGTATATATAGGATAAGATATTTGATATTAGATATAAGATTCGATTAGAATTAATGAGTTCATTAATTAATAATAATAAGGAGACTTAAATGAATTTAGAATTATTCAGCTATCGGAGATAATTAATTAATAAAAACTAAAGAGACTTAAATGGATTTTAGACTTAATAATAACTGATTATTAAAAAAATAGATTTAGAATTAAAGCCCAAAGTTATAGGCCCAATATAAAGCCCGTTAGATTTCGGTACCGATTACTCTAGAAGTTGTGCCCTCGCGTAGCGCGGATGAAAGTGTCAATCTTGAAAAACTGATTTATTTGGTAAGCTCGATCAGACCATAATACATATGATAGTACATAAATCAACATCAAGAGAAACCCCATAAACTCAACAATTTTTCTTTTTGATTCAGACAACAGTTCCATAAACTCAACAAATTAATGAGCGTAGTTGTACTGAAATAATATGAATTTAGCACAAAATTCTTTATTAACCAACATAAAAAATGGCTTTACAACTCCATAGAGATGAATTACATAAAAATCTATATCAAGCAATTGAGAAATAAAAATTAGCAAATTCAAAAACACCTTATAGAGTTTGAATGAACTTTTGTGTAGATTTCATCATCTCATTAATCCATCTCCACCTTCGTTGTCCACAAAATCAATACATTTAGTAAGATGTGAGCTTAAAATATATGTAACAATTACCTAACAAAAATCTCGAATATACATATTGACAATACCCGAATATCAAACTGTGTTTTTGAAGAGGTAAGATCTGCAGAACTTGTCCAAAAAGAGAATAAGATTAGTCTGTGTATCCTATTTCCTCTCAAGAAAAATATAAGATGTTGTGCTACATATTAATTCCACACTGTTTATTAATTTCAAAGACCATGAGACTTTTCTAACAAAATTAAAAAAAAATCATCATTCATCAGGAGAGAGCTTTACATCTTTATTCTGTCTTTGAGCTCTCCAATCTTTGCTAATGGGGTCATAAAATCAACGAAGAACTCCACTGTGTCACCTTGATTGTCTGGGCTCCTGTAGAAGTTGCTGATTGGTTTTGTAGCCAAAACAGTATTAGGATAGTACACTTTTTCCTTATCATGTTTCAACATAACTGTATTACGATGTTCATTTCCTCAACAATAAACTGCAGGAAACAATATATTTCAAGAGTTAACTTATCGAGAGTAGAGAAACATAAAATCATTTTCACATGTATCTTGGGGAAGATTAGTACCATTTGTCCATCAACCACACAACGATCCCCGACATCAAATGGATGAATCAAATACAAATATGATGGCTTCAAAATATGGTCTTGCACGTGTTACCAAATATAAAAGCCGCTACCACAAGTTTGGATGAGAAGAAGAGAAGCGGTTTTGTGGATGCTAGTTCTGTAAGAAGAATCCACTATATGAAGACTATAACGTAGAGGATTGCAGTAACAAAATGCAATTCTGACTACATTGTCAAAATTTTCAGTTGAGCAAGCACTCCAAGACATAAAATACAAATATTAGGGCCAAATAAAAAGCACACTACTTCAGAATGATCAGGAAACAATACATGTGAGTTGCTGACCAAGTACTATATCAAGAATCACATTTTTCAGAATGTAAGTAATGACATATATATACCAATACTGATGTTGTCAAGGAATGGCTTAAAAACATCAGCAGCTGACTTGGTGTCCGTAATAGATTAAACATCAGCAAACATGCAACATATTTTCCGGTGTGCAGCAGTTCATTTTCTATGCTTGCTATACTAAAATGTGACACAAGAAAATAATGACCGAGCTCTTGTGCTCAACAAACTACCAACGATTTCCCCCTGAAATATAGAAGAAGGAACGTTCTGATCAATACCAGGAAAGATGCATGGGACAATGTAACTTTTAACACATAGATAAGCTTGAAAATGTACAAAAAAACAAAGAGGACCTTTCAGATCAAACAAACTATAATCATTGAAATTTATCTTATAGAGTTACAGAAGCCTTAGTCTCATCCTTTCATCTCAAAATTCCTGGTCGAGGTTGCACCTACCCAACACAAATCATGTAATAAAGTTGATTCATTCTGAACTGAAAAAATCACTCGTAAAACCAAAAATGAATATCCACTTTTGAATTAATTTTAACTCAATTAAATAGAAACGGTTTCATTGATTCATTCAAAAGGACTGAGAGTAGGAGAATGTGAGTAGGAAACTGTGAGAAATTGAGTAAGCCATCAATTAGTCCATGGAAGTTGCAGCAAAGAACTTTGAGCAAGGTGTTCCAGCCATATACCATGGTGTTCCAAGTTTTCTCAATCTCCATATACCATGGTGTTCCAGCCAAACTCCTTCAAACTCGCATCATCACACCTGACAATTAAATCATGGTGTTCCAGCCAAACTCCTATAAACTCACCATATACCATGGTGTCATTACCTTCCAGGTTTGATAATGTCGTGAGCATCATCAAGGAACTACAACAAAAGAGGAATCAAAATTTGATTCTATCAGAAAATTGATAACAAATCAAATATGTTACATGAATTCAATGAAACTCACTTCTGTGGCTTCTTGATCTGCTGAGAATAGTGCATGATACTCTGACCGTAAGGAAGAGTCGTGGCAAGACGCAGTTGACGACATAACTGCTTCCAGTATGAGCATTTCATGGTAGGCTTTATAGTCCACCACCGTCATCTTCCCTGACTCACCCTCTACATTATTAAACACTTGTCCTCAAGCTAAACTCGAAAATATAGCTTAAGTTAGCCACCGACCCATGCATTTCAGAGTAGCATGATAAGGAAAAAGTCGAATTAATTCATTAAATGAGGCAGGCATATACAAATTTTAATATGTAGATAGATAGATGATGCAGCTACAACCAGGTTATAGGTAGCACACTCATACCTCTCAGATAGATGATGCATCTACAACCAGATTTTCATACGTATTGGCTTTGATGTCCTTGTTTCTGTATAAAGTGTTGATGATCAAGCTGAGAAGTTGGTTGATCTTGATCTGATCTACTGGAACTAAAAGCAAAGAAAATTATAGTCTTAGAATAGCTTGCTATTTCTTTTGAAGAGGAATATAGCAGTAAATGACTTGATGCAAAATCAATGTAATTAGAACAGGTAACAAGGTGGAAATAGATATAAAAGCTAGTAAAAAAACAGAGCGAGAATCGGTTTACACCTACTAAGTTTTCAAGCAATCCATTCGAAGGGAGCTAAATCTGAAGATCAGTAGAATCACATACATGTGCAGAGATGAGAGGAACGTACCGAACAATCAGACGGGATGTCGTACTCGCCGATGGAGGAAGATTGGAAGATTGGGACATCCCTTTTTCTGCCTTCTTTGCTGACAATAGACTCATTTGGTTGGCAAATATATTTGTTTGGTTAAAATGCAAGCATTGTAAGGTAGGTGTTAATTAGCCGATCCATGGCTCCTCCTTTCAGTCTCCTCAACATCAAGACATCGTCTTCTGTCAGTAAAGGAATAACATAGAAAGTAAGATTGGTTTAACATAACTTGACTCTCTCTGGCCTATATCATCCAAATATGCAATATCAAGTTTGTTTCCACAAATCTCAATTCGAATCCACCAGAGACTAAACAAAATAAACATTAAAAGTAGCAGTACAACATTTAAATCTTCTATACTAAAAAATGTGTATGAACACAACAACAACAACACCAACAAAATGAAGCTCAGTTGCAAACTCAACAGACGATCTGTGTGTTATAATCTGGTTTGATATAGACAAACTGATTTTAGATCTTTTCTTCTCAAAATTTATCCATATAATATTGTTTTTTCTTCTCAATTGACAAAAAAAACATGGTGGGAACAGGGGGTACACCATGATTATCTATGCCATTTAGAGAAAAATATATTCAACATTTAAACAGTGAATATAACTAATGCATTTAGAATTAAAGGATGAACTTGAATTTTTATTTCATTCTTTATGCACTTTGCTTACCCATCCATGTTTTTCATGTAGAGATGCATAAGATGACATACTTTAAGGTATGATAAACGTATGCAATTAGGTGCATGAATGGCGGAAAATTCCAAATATACATTTATTATTGTAATTATTATATCTTAAGTTTTCACTGCAAAGTTTACATAAATGTAGCCAATAATAAATTTCATGCATTCCTTGGCAGTTAAAAGACAAAGATAAGACCAACAGAGTATTCAATTTCTGTTTTTGATTGTTAGAAGCATAGAACTACAGAAGGCAAAGTAACCGCTTGCTTTTAAACATAAAAGAGAAAACTGGAACTCCTTTTACCTACTCAGAATTTTGGCATATAATTAGCTAAGTTATGATTATATACTATTTTTGAAGATCAGCTGTAGTTTCGAGAAAGAATTCAAGTATAAACCAATGTCAAAATACCCAAAGAGTTGCAACTCCTTTTACCTATTCAGAATGAAGCCCATCCTATAAAGAAAGCTTTAATTCCAGTATTTGGTTATCAATTTGATCAACCAAATAACCGCCCAAAAAAAATACCCCTAGCTCACAATCAAGCACAGTTCAGCTGAATTACAGTTTACAATCAAAGGATGACAATAAAACCTATTAAAAAAAAACAAAACACAGTTCTTGCAGCTGTAGTAATTCAGTTCAGTTCAGTTCAGTCAAAGGAAGATGTTCAGTTCAGCAAGGACAATTGAAGTAATTTAGCACCCTATTAACGAAGCTGTTCAGTTCAGTTCAGTCAAGGTAATTCAAGAATTCAGGATGCCAATATCAGTGTGTTCAGTTAAGTTCAGTTCCGCTGACAACAAACATATGCGTGTGTATAGTGTATGACAACAAATCATGGAGAAATCACTGGGGATTAGAATAGACAATTTTTTTTTATAACAATCTCTATTAGGACATAGACCATAGAATGCAGACCCTTGTAAAACTGTAGTAGATGTTTACTTCATTACATTTCCTAATAACAAAACTGACATTTAATTTGTATGCTCAACACAGAACGTTCTTCCTGCAAGAGATTAAATCTCTATCCCATAAATACTGATCTGGGTTATAGTCGAACCTAATTTTCCAAAGAAGAGAAGATTTTACAAACACGAACAACCACATGAAACAAATTTTTAAATAAACCAAATTACCCATTTTTTAGGGTCTTTATAAAAACTGTGATGTGTGTAGGGGAACTCTAGACATTCAACTCAAGCTAGGGGAACTCTAGGCATTCACTTTGTCTTGAGACTGACAGTTCTAAACATACATTGGAAGGTAAGATTATAGATTTTAAATGACCAGATGTTCAATTTTTTTTGTTTATAATTGCACATTTTCAGTCCTAAGGATTTGTCACTCAAACATAGCTCTCACTACAGTTCCAATCCTTGGACATTGTCACTCACTTCAAGATACTACAACAGAAAGTTTGTAAAGAGAAGGGAGAAGATTTACCGAGCAATGAAAGAAACAAAGTCAGGATTACAACACCATAGCTGAGTTTTCAGGAACTTGCTTAACTTTCTGCTGCACCTTATCTGCAAATTCCAGCATCTGAATCTTCAATTGCTCAACCCCCTCAGCTTTTAACATTACCGAACTAATCAAAAGTGAACAGTTACAGAATAAAAATCAAGAGTTGAGGGGAGAACACGCTTCTAAAAACCTAGGGTTTATGTCAGGTAATGACGGACTAACGATTCCTAAGCCAGAGACCGAAATCAAGTAAAACATATCAAAACCTTCGTGCGATGAAACTTAATAAGATCGAGTAGGACAAAATTTGATAGAAAATTGAAGATCTGCTACCTTCTTGCTTTGCTACAAGTGGAATTGTGGAAGTATGTCTGATAATCGGAGATGGGGACAGGTGAAACAACAGCTGGAGAAGGAGGCCCGCCGGAGAAGAAGGCGAGCGGTGGATGCGCAGCGAGAGCGAGACAGTGGAGACAGAACGACGAAGGCCTTGGCGCTTCGATCCCTTTCAGCAATCGCTTGCGCCGCTCTTTTGATTGAGCCAGGCGCCTGAATCCAGACTTCGTAGCTTCCATGAGAGACGGAGAAGGAAGGTGAAGGTGCTGGTCGGAAATGGAGGAGACGACCGAGGGGAGGCTGTCATCGAAAGGCTCAGTAACGGGGAATAGGGTTATCAAATTGTTGTTCATTCTAACAGAGTAACAAAATTAAAAAGCCCGTAAGCGGCCTGTTAGTGACCCGGTACCGATTTCATTCAATTTTGGCATTGGACAGCCAACTTTTATATAGATAAGACTAGAAACGGAAACCCGCGCTTCACGCGAGTATAATTTGATTTGATTTGACTGTTTCTTATGCTCTATGATCATGTAGTCTTCGATGTAAATAAAAGAATTACTTTACTTCATTCCTCACATAAACACATGGTGTGAAAGAGTTGACAATGTAGAGAAGATAATTTGTTGATAGCGGGCAGACACATATGAGTTTATAGAAGGATAAATCAGAAGATTACTATATGCGTAGAAAATTATCTAACCCAACTTGTTTAACTTCAGAAAACGACTACACTCTTTTGTTGTGTTAATATCATCCATATCATTGAAACATGTGATTTTATCTACTACGAATGCGGGTTGTGGCACACAACGAAATGCATGATCTAGTACGACATAGAGTTTTGGTGCAATTCCGTGTGCAAAGTTCGATTTATAGAAGTATCTTATCTTAATCTTAATATAATATAAAGCTAAATGTTTGGTAATAAATTCCAAACAATAAATACTACAACAAAAGTTAATGTCATAAATAAATCACTCTAATTCGGATTCCATTCTTTTATTTGTGCATTTTGGGCAGATATTGGACCCTTGACTATTGATGCGGTGGGCTTCTTTGGACAAGGTCGATCTTATTCCAGAGATAGGGTTTGTAACGCTCTTTCTCATTAATCGTTTTCCTCCTTCGTCTTCTCCCTCATTTCATCGTCTGCCCTCCTGAAGGTAAATGGCGGAGAGCATTGCAAGAGGCGTCGTCAGCTCCAACATCTTGCCCGCTTCCAGAATCTCCACTGCCCACCTCGGCCCCCATCGCCGCAAGGCCTTCCAATCCTTCAGCATCACCCTCTTCGATCACAATCAACAGGTCACTCTCCTTCTCACTTCACTCACATCCATCAATGTCACTTTACCATCAACTTTCGCCAATGTTTTCTCTTTATCTTTCGATAGGTTGTTGAAGATTCTGACGTGGTTACCTCCTCTGTAAAACCCCTAATGGGTACTGCTCTCTTCTTCTTCTTCTATGTTACTGTTGTTGTGAATTCAAGCCTCTCATATGCATCTTATGTAATACTGATTCAGTTTTCTGCACTCCTGTTGGTCATATTATACATGTATTTTTGAGGTTATCTTATAAGTAAGAAGTAAGAAGTTTGGAAGCAGAACATGCAGAGTCTGTTTTTATACTCTGTGATTGATTTGCATAGTCCTGGTCAATATAGATCGATGGCCTCCGAGCAGGAACAGTTGTGGGAGACAGCTAATGAACGCATACTTTGGCATGAGAAATTGGAAGGAGATGATGCCATCCAAAATCGTATATATGAGTGAGTTTTATTGTCTTACACTGCCTTAGTATTTCTGTAGTTTCGCAAGGCTGTGTATCGTCTAATCTGCCCCCCATCAACATCCACTTCCACAATTTCTATATTAGCTCCTCTTCTTGAGTTTTTTTTATTCTATTGCGGCATCATTTTCTTAGATTAGGATGGATCAGCTGTATAATCACAAGTCACAACTGCTCTCTTTTGAGATATGTATGTATTTCAAATATAATGTATATATGTTGGTGGAAATCTTTCTTATAATGTCAATATGGTTATCATTTTGGCACCTGCGTATTGATTATTTTCTATGATCTCGAGTTTCATCATGGTGCAATGCAGTCAACTTTTTCTGCTAATGTTTTCATCAGTTAACCTGTGTTTGAAGGTATCTAACTTATTAGACAATATTTTGACATGGTTGATTGTAATTGATATAAAGTAATTTATCGAAATTCCTCCCACAATACATACTAAATGCTCGAAAGCCTGATTTGTTTTCACAAATTGCTTGCAAATTTTAATTAATAGATAACTGAATAAAAAAAATTGTATTAGACTCTATAACAGCCACTGAACTTTTCAGCTCTCACATACTTCCTCTTCTTACACAATCTTTGTCTACGGGCCTTTATAGTTGTAATCTATCTTTCTTGAGTTTTTTCCACATATTTTGTATATACATGCATTTTGTCTATCATGTTTTCTTTGGCTTGAAGTTTTGCATTTTAAGACTAAGCATATAAATGTATGTTTGAATTCTCAGGCTACAATCGGAATAGATTTTCTATCAAAGACAATGTATCTTGAAGATCGAATTGTACGTTTGCAGCTGTGGTAAGATTCAGTACCTACTTTTTGGGCCTTTTACTCAAATAAAAATTGCATATCACACTATAATGTGACAGTTTAGAATGGATTATGTGCAGGGATACAGCTGACCAAGAAAGATTTAGGAGTCTTATACCATGTTATATTAGGGATTCATTTGTTGCAGTCATTGTTTTTGATGTTGCAAGTGAGAAAATTATTTATATTTTATTATATTAGTGTGTCCCCTCACCCCGAGTTTCATCTAGAAGATTATTTGCAGCTTCCTTTGAAGTTGAACTACTGTTTTGGACATGTGTGGTAACTGTTAGCACTGATAACACTTTCTTTTCACAGGTAGGCAATCCTTCGCGAGAGTATGTGTCGAGCTAGATATCTCGATGCCTCTTAAGGGCTCGATCTTTATTAATGGGATTAGATACTTGATTGAGTATGAAAATCTCCATGCCATATGTTTCCACTGTGGAAAATATGGGCATTTTAAACCTCATTGCCCCATCGATCCGGTGAACATACAGAGAAAGAGAGAGGAAGCGCTGAAACTTGCTAAGCCTCAGTCCGATGGCGAGTGCAGCAATGTCGGAACCTAGCGACTGGGTGCTTGGATGTTGCCAAAACAGAAGCGCAGAAACCCTAAACCTAACGGCGCCGGGAAACACCAGCCCGCCAAGGTTGCCAAGTTACCACTCCGTCTAAAGATGGGTTGGGAACTGGGAAGGTTGGCGTGTTCAACGTTGAGCAGGGGCTCGTTGGACACGCGGGTCAGAGTAGACCGTTGAGGGAAGGTCAACTTTCCGAGTTTTCCTCGGACAAGACTACCGTGAAGCAAAAAGAAGGAATTAAGGTGTCAGGTTTTACAGAGAAAGAAAAGGGGAAGCAGGTCGTAGGAGAGGACGTAGGGCATGCAGCAGGCGGCGGTATTTCTCTTCATGGGGGAAGCGACAAAGGTTTTTAAAGCTGGTGTTGGTAAAAAGAGGAATAGAAAAAGAAATAAAAGCCCAAAAGTTAGTCCGTTTGTAAGTGGGCCTGTGGAGATTTTAAAGGTTGGCCCAATTAAAAGAGCAAGAGCAGTTTTTGACCAAGAACAGGCCCCAAACGCTAAACCGGATGAGAAGGTGGATTGCTCTTCTTCGCAGGGTGAGATTTCTGGAGTTAAATCTTCGAGTCTCCCTTGTCAGGAAATTTCCAGGGTTTCGGTCGTTGAGCAGTCTCAAGAGGTCGAGAATCAAGAAGAAAATGTTGAGGGATCCGAAGCTAAGGAGATGGACGAAGAAACCACTACTGAGGGGCAGGAAGGTATGCCCGATGTGGAGATCTTTGTTTGATCTCTCTCGTTTGTGTGTGTTTCTCCCTACAATATCCAATATGAATTTTATTCTCTGGAATTGTCGCGGGGCTGGCAAGGACAGCTTCCGCCGTTCTATTCGGTATATGATCCGTAAACATCGTTTGGATGTGTTGGCTTTGTTTGAGACTCAGGTCTCGGGTGACAGGGCAAAAATTGCTTGTGAGGAGCTGAAATTAGGAGCCTCTATTCGTGTGGAAGCTCAGGGAAGATCTGGTGGAATTTGGATTCTCTGGGATCCTCTTAAGACTGACATTACGGATATCCAAAAACATGAGCATTTCATTAAAGTTTGTGTTAAGCAGGGTGACTTGGTGTTGACTTTTGTGTTTGCTTATGCTCCGCCTTCGGTGTATCGCAAAAGACTGTTTTGGGATGTGTTGGACTCTGCCATTTGCAATATCAGTGGCCCTTTGTTCTTGGGTGGTGATTTTAATTGCATTACCTGGATGGAGGAGAGACAAGGGGGTTCAGGTGCTCTTCATATGGACTCGAGTGTTTTTCAGCGTGTTATTGACGACAATGGGTTGGTTGACATGGGTTTCTCGGGTCAAAGCTTTACTTGGTCCAGGGGCAGCATTTCTGAAAATTTTGTTGCCAAGTGACTTGATCGAGTTACCATGAACATGGAAGCATGTCTTCAATGGTTGAATGATACGGTTCGTCATCTCCTGAAGTTTGGTTCCAACCACACGCCGCTTCTGCTCTGCCTTGTGCCTAAGACCCGTTTTTTTAGGGATCGTCGTCCTTTTCGCTTTGAAGTTGCGTGGATGTCTCACCCGGATTTCCTCCCTTTTGTTAAACATTCTTGGAGGTGCTCAGTTGCAGCTAATGAGGCCCTGCATAATCTGCGTTTATGCCTCTAGGAGTGGAATTCGAATACATTTGACAATATCCATAGGAGGAAGGAGGCTTTGGTTTGTAAAATCGATAAGGCTTAGCGAGATATTGAGGAGGGGCCTAGCGAACCGTTATTTCTGTTGGAGGCTGCTCTGCAGGAGGAATTCGCTGATGTACTTAAACAAGAGGAGATGTTGTGGATGCAAAAATCTAGAGAGACATGGCTTAAAGAAGGCGACAAGAATACCGCTTTCTTTCATTTGTCTACTGTTGTTAGAAGAAAGCATAATAGGGTTAATGCTCTCAAAGATGATAGTGATAATGGGGTGGTGGATAAGGCTCAGTTGGAAAGATTGGTTGTTGAGTTCTATAGGAATTTGTACACGTTGCCTCTGCATGATATTTTTCTCATTGCTACATTGCACAACTGCTTTCCTTTGGTTGATCCGTTGGCCTGGTTGTCCTTATCTTAGGAGTTTTCTGATCATGAAATCTTTGGTGCAGTCAAGAGTATGGGAAGTTTGAAGGCTCCGGGCCCGGATGGTGGGGGAGATTCCTCAGCATGGCGGGTAGGGTGACCCTTGCAAGGTCGGTTATCAGTACTTTTCCGGTGTACTCGATGGCTTCTTTAGCTCTCCCTAAGTCGACTTGCAAGAAGATTGACCAAATTACCCGAACTTTTGTTTGGGGAGGTTCGGATGGTAGGCGAAAGATGCATTTGATCCATTGGGATGAGATTAGCAAACCTAAAGGTGTGGGCGGTCTTGGTTTGAAAAGGATGAAAGAGCTGAATTTGGTTATTAATGGTAAACTCGCTTGGCATTTTTTGCATGACAACGAGGGTCTCTGGTGTAGGGTCTTGAGGGCTAAGTATATTCGCCCTTCCTTGAGCAAGCATAGTGCTCCGTCTCCGGTTTGGCGGAGTATTCAGAAAGGTGTCTCCAAGGTGGTTGCTAAAGGGGCTGTATGGCAGCTCGGGAATGGCACTACGATTCGTTTTTGGCTTGACCGTTGTCTCCTGGATCGTCCTCTTATTGATTTGGTTGTGTCTGCTATTGAGGCTCAGGATTTTCATAATTCTGTTGAGTTCTACTGGATTCCTGGGGAATGTTGGGACTGGGAGTTGCTGTAGCCTCTCCTGCCTTCTTTGGTGCTCCTTCAGTTTGCCTCAATTGTTTTGGTAGAGGATGTGACTCATCATGATTCACTGAGGTGGCCTCTTACTAGAGATGGGAATCTGTCAGTCACCTCTGCTTATGGTTTTGTTCATAAGCTGAACAATGAGATTTCCATTGATGCTGTTGTTTTTAGTGAGGTATGGATAATTCAGGTGCAGGAACGCATACGTTTCTTTGTGTGGTCGGCTCTGTGTGGCGGGATGCTGTCTAATGCAGAACGGTTTCGTCGTCACCTGTGTGATTCTAGTGAGTGCCCACACTGTCCAGGTTTTTCTGAGACGGAAATTCACATCTTTCGGGACTGTTGTAAGAGTAGGGGGATTTGGCATCAACTCCTTCCAACTGGTGGTACTGCTGGGTTTTTTGAGGGCTCTTTTGCTCAATGGATGAGGTTGAATATCCTCAGCATGGGTGCTAATCAGTGGGTGAGCTTGTTTGCCACTTCTATTTGGCATATTTGGAAATGGCGTAACAAGTGGATTTTTGAAGGCAAGGAGTTTGGGAGCGATAAGGCTGTGTTCATTAGGCAGCAGGTGGAGGAATTTCGCTCGGTTTGGGCTACGAGTTGTGCTGTTGTTGCTCATCCCAAACAGGTTATCAATATTTGTTGGACTCCTCCGTTGGTTCCTTGGATTAAATTGAATACTGACGGAGCAGTGAGGTGTGGGCTTGCTGCTGCAGCAGGTTCATTTCGGGATTTCTCTGGCTCGTGGATGGGGGGTTTTGTGCATAATATTGGTGCTTGCTCGGTTATTATGGCAGAACTGTGGGGTATCGTCTCAGGTTTGAGGTTGGCTTGGGAGAAGGGGTACAAGAGGGTTTGCTTAGAAACAGACTCGCAGTTGGCGGTTCTGTTACTTCACAAACCCGTGGATCGTTGTCACCCGTTGGCTAGCCTTCTCGCCTTGGCGAAGGGCTTCATTAGTAGGGATTGGGTCATCCAATTCCGTCACATTTTCCGGGAAGCTAATCGGGTTGCCGATTTTCTAGCTTCTCTTGTCTTTTCTTTTCCTATTGGTGTCTTTCATTTGGATGTTCCACCCGATGGGGTGTCTTGTTTTCTTTCGGATCATGTTGCGGGCAACTCTTTGCCTCGCCTTATTGCTTTGTAATTCTCTGTTTTTATGAAGTTGTGAACTCTGCTCACTCAGTTTAACCAAAAAAAAAGTTAACATTTATACATATCTGCTACTTTTTTTCTTTTGAAATATAGAGAAGCTTAACAGGGCACATGTGATAGTAATAGGCGCCACAACCGTGAATTGTAATTCAAATTTACATCTATAAACTCTAGAATCTCTAATTGTACACAACCTACTTAAATTATATAGTTCCACCCAAAACATTGAGGTGAGGAAATAAGAAACCCAACATAGAAGATTCAAACAATAAGAGGGAGAACCCAAATCGATCAAGATTGGTTAGTGATTTGGATTGAAAACCTACATGACGAAGTTTGAGGTGGAAATGGTAGAAGTGGGGAGTTTTGGGGAACGGGCTGTTCACTTAGACTTAGAGAGCCTCCACCAGGAAATTCTTCTAAAGTAGTTGCAGCACGGAAAATATTGTCAATATTCTTAGGTATGAATTCTCCAATCTTCAAGCATACTAAAGGACAGATCCTAGCGAGTAGAAGATCTTCAACCGTAATCTGATCCAAGTATCTCAATTCCTTATTATTTGTGGCGAGTTGATGAGCTCGTTAGAGGTGATGTATCCACTAACATCTTTGTCAAAACATGAAAATGCAGTAAAGAGGTGATCTTCTTTCTAGACTTTGTTCAAAGTGAAGAATGACTGTAAGAAATTCTTCATAGTCAACACTATTATCAACATATAATATAAAAAGCAGAGCAGTCAATTACTATAAACCATAAATCTTTATAATTTTTTTTAATTGTTGATACTTACAGCATGCATTAAAATTAAGATGTTTTGAATCCTTAAGATTTGTACCAACTTTCTCCAACCCTAATTTAAGATCTTCAAGGGTGATCTGCCAACTGTTATCAGCGTCCATCATCTTAAACATCTGCTTCAGGCTGACAATTTCTTCTTCTCACAGATTTTTCACAATAACCCGAAGAATATATGACAGACAAAAGCTGAGATTGATTTTCTTAATTAATAAGCATCCAAATGTAAATGCACATCACAAATCTTATTCCAATAGGCATCTTTTTAATTTTGTTTATGGCAGAAAATTGCTCGAGGCGGCTAAACACAACAGAGTCAATAGCCTTATCAGGAGCATCAACGTCAACCTGAACCCGGGGTTGGCGGGTGGCCTGTTACGGAAATGTAATGTCATCAAAATGAAGACGGTTGGATGTACATTTACATATTTTGCTAACTACACATAAGTTTTGAGTAGTACTTTCATTTTCTTGAGGCAGCAAACATCCTATTTTAGTTTGCAAGGAGGCCGAGAACTGTATCTTACCTTTACTTGCTTGGATCTGAAAGTCCAACTAATCATCTCATTTTTTTTAAGAAAAAAGACTTTTTAGTTCGAATTTTTGGATTCTATTATTAATAGAGAGAGAATTTTCTTTCTGTGCAATATTTTTTAGTTAGTTGGTTCACTTTTTTTTCACTATTTGCAATCTTGGGCTTCTATATTGAAGTCACAGCATAATGAAGCACATTAAGCTTGGATTTCTTCAAAACCAAGGTGTGAGATCTAAATCATACCTTTTTTAATTGATCTATGGTTTATCTTTGCCTCTAAAATTCAGCAAAATGTAAGTGAAATTTTCTGAAACTTGATTTACCATGTGATTATGACGTGCAGATGAAAAATGAGGTGTAAGAAACAATATCAATTTTTGACATATAAAGATCAAGACAAACGTCATCAATATCAAACCTAGCAAAGCATAAGTAAATACAGAAAATTTGACAAAAAAAAAAAAAAAAGTAAATACGGAGAATAAAAAGACTAAATGACTAATAAGTAGTAGAAGAATTTCATACAAATAGCTAAAACTGCACGGTAGTAACTCTCCCACATACTATGAAACATTGGTTGGCCCCCAATATCCCACAACTTAATTGTGACATTCTATTTAGTTATCTTCTTCATATTAACCAGTCGAAGAAGAAGAACATGTAAATAAATTGGTCTTTGTCCTTGACCAACATGAGCCTAGGCTAAAAAGCACCAACATGATTGATAAAGATCAGAAAATGCAAATAGTACAAAATCTGCATTTTAACCTTCTCACTGTCAAGATATTGCATACTCCTCTGGATTTCAATATCAAGCTCTTCCATTCTCTGTTTGATTCAGTGTATTGAGATTAAAGATCAGCAAAATACGCAATTTAGATGGAAAAAATCAATAAACTCTGTACTTTTCTTACCCTTTTCTTTCGTGCTAATCTTTAAACGTTTGTTTCAAGTTGATGAACTCTACTTACAAATATGACCATCTCAGTTCCAACCTCCTTCCTCACTTTCTAGATATTAGTCTCAATTTCTTCACCTATATGTTCATCATATAGGTGAAGAATTTCAAACGACACAAAAACCAGCAATTTTCAAAAACTGCAGCCACATTATGAAATTCAAATTCGAATCAAAAGCAATTAGGTTTTCAGACAGAACATTGTTTAGTTCTTGCATATCATGTTGCAAATTTCAGCATCTGAATCTTGAACTGCTCAATCCCAACAGCTTCCACCATTTCCGAACTAATCAAAAGTGCACAATTATAAAATACAACATCAATTGCATTAATAACAATCAAGAATTGAGTGGGAGAACACGCTTTTAGAAACGTAGGGTTTACCGTAAGTAATGACGGAGACTAACAATTTCCAAACGGACGCGGGATGTCATTGGATGTGAATGTGATACTGCAATAAAGACAATGATAAGTTAGAGAATAAAAATAGAACTTATTCATTTCCTGAAAATCAATAATATTGGTTATGGAAAAGACATAGATCTTTGAGTTAAAATTCTGTATCAGACCCATCCATTAGTTCACTCAATCCCTGTTGTTGTTAGTCTTAGCACATACAACAAAAACAACCATAACAAAAACAACCACAGAAGCAAAGAAGAGGCGACCTTATTTCATGCTTGGCGATGCGACGCTCGAAGAAAACGGGAGTAACGTAAGGTAACACTCTCAATCTCGCCAGTCGGAAGTTGATCAAATCTGAAAACGTGCTCCTGGAACTCCGCTCTACTCCCTTCATAAGCCAAACACCAGGAACAAAAAAATCAATTCCACACAACTGAGATCTTCAATGTCTCGATTAAGAACCTTGAAACTCAGAATGAAGGGCGTAGCAAACAAGACCTTAGAGGAGAGAGCTGAAGCCACAAATGGAGATGTATTTGTCCGAAGAAATTAGGAGTAAACGTAAATAACAATAGTTTGAACAAAAGACCTCGAATACGCACCGCAAAGAAAGTCCAAATCCACCCTCGGATCAGTTGCAAGGGCTTCAGTGACCCAAGACCAAGCAAACAGTGAATCAGAGACCTCTTCTGAAAACTCCATTGATAACAGAAATTGCTTAATCGTCCACTCTTGTCTCATCTCTATACCTACAAACTACATCAGAACCAGGTGAGAGAGGAATACAACAGGTTGAAAAGTTCTAGTTAAAAATAACCGAATTGAAAAAAGAATGGTACCAAACATACTGAGAGCTAGTACAATAAAATAAAAAACATAAGACGTTAGGCTGATAAATACTAACCAAAATAAATTAATCTTCAAACTCAACAGAACATCAACTATTTGTCTAAACTTCATGTCATTAACATGTTTGCAATATTTCACCTATCAAACATATTGAGAGCTGTGACAATGAACATGGTAAGGTCACAGACATGGAACCAAAACTAATATTCCCCAGTAAATCCGTACATAAGGGTGGTACCACACGGTATGGAAAAAGCTTGAATCACAACAATAGTATATGCTCTCTTCTTTTCCGGTGAATTTCATGACATATCACATTTTAAAAAGGCAAGTATAAGTTTATACAGGGTGGGTCTTGATTTCTATAAATTTCATAACTTAGCGAAGTGAAAAGATAAAGAGGTTATGTAGAAGAACAATTATATTAGAAGCTGCGTAGGATGTCTCTTAAACTCATTTGAATAGATTCTTTGATAGGCTCGTTCTGCAAAAACAATTTTTGTGAAGACATGGCTTCAACTTTAATATTGTATATATTAGATTTAACTCCTCTCCTCAGTCTAAAAGGGGCGCTTAAGAATTCTCCTCGAGTGCCCCCATTAAATTGCTCTAGCTCCATTGAAAAGACTCGCAACACCGGGACCTTAAATGGTTATGCGGTATCCCAGCCTTTTCACAGGGGAGCTGAACATTAACTTTAAAAATCCTCTTAAAATTCAGGTACATGCATATGGGAAAGAGGGTGCTCATGAAAAACCAGTTGGAACACACATTTCCGAGAAAGGACGATGTGCAAGCCAAACCGAGCTAAATCACAAATGGATTGAGCAAATCTACTTCTGTCTTGGGCCCTCCTCCTAAAATCATTAGCCTAATCTGTCCTCAAAGTGGATCTCGAGCAAAGTCCTCAAATGTCCGGACATCTAGTGCTCGAAAAATTATGAGTGGAAATTTCACTTCTGGAATTGGATGCTCAAAGCTCAAAAAGTTTGACCCCGCTCAAATGAACCCAAATTTTGACACAGTCTCGAGAGAAGCCATACAAGATGAATGCTATTGCTAAAATAGTTCAGAGGACAAGTGATCCTGACAAGCCAAATTCACATCTTCCTCCCCATTTGGAATTAGGTAAATATTTTCCATTTTGCGCTTCTATGCATCGTCCTATTTATCCTTGTTTAAACTCTCATGAAAATTTTGCATCTTTCTATGCATCGTCCAATATTTCGTGTAATTTCAGCATGAATGTGATCTTTATTTAGTCTAGATTAGTAAGAGTTTTAAGTTATAATTCTAATAATATCTTATATATATAAGCTAGTTGCCTGTTGAACGAATTGAATGAAATCCGTACAAGGTCATTTAATAGACTATGTTTTTGGGGCAAGAGATCTCTTCACTTCACGGGCTTTGTTTGGACTTTGTTTTTGGGCTATGGACATCCATAGAAAATCGAATCCTAATCAAATAAAAACTCAGTGTTGTGCCAAAAAGTAAACGAAGCTTTAATTTAGGACATCGTTAGCCCCTTCATCTTGTTTCGTAATAAATTCTCAAAAGTTAATATCTTTTTTAATGTTTTTCTAATCCTTTTATTGCATTTTTTTACTTTGAAAATTGGACTTCGAAATTGAATTTCGTAAAACAATACCCATTTTATTATTGTGACTTCCCATGTTGGCCGCCAAGAAGACCGAACGGACTTCATCCTGGTCTATATTTGCACTTTTGTTGGGTCGGCCTGGTTGGGGGGCCCGAGTTATATAATCATATTTTATATTAAATGTTTTAAAGTTTCACAAATTTTATCGAGCTCAAGTATTGTCTCTCCTGAGTCCCAACCCATCCTTCCAGCAAAAGGTTGATAATTTAAATGTATTTTGCAGTGTTGATGCTCTCTCTCTTAATGTTGGAACCACTTGTTTGACTTATAAGCCGCATCGGCTGACATAACATCACCGAAGAAAGAAAAACTCTTGCGTCAAATAGGATCTGAATAGAATAGTCTGCAAAGTTGATTCTGATCATTCACTTCATAATCAAAGTAAGAATGCCTCACATCTCTCCTTTGTTCGAAACAAATTGCCAATAAGCATTTGGCCATCACATTCAATCATGTAAGTATTCAAATCCCTTTGGAAATTCTTGAAATCCACAAGCGTAGCACCCATATTTGAATAAGAACCAACATAATTCTTGAACAACTTGTACACTTTGCTAGTACCAATATTTATTTTTAAGCAATTGATGATGAATTCTTGATGAAAAGGCGTGAGTTTTTTGTTCTCAGGTGCAAAATGTCTCTGCGAAAGAGGTAACAATGGATGATTGTGACGTTCTTCAAACATTTTCAAACAAAATCCATCTCCTCCTTCTTGCCGAAATATAAAATGTGCAGGGCAACCACAACGATTAGACATCCTCCTCCGCTTAGGCTCATTGTTTTCACCATTAGAAGATTTTTATGGACGCAAATCTCCTTGCCTATTACAAACAGGATACCGCCACAACTTAGTAACATCTTTCGCCTTTGTTCCAATACCCCTTCTCATAGTAAAACCCACTTTAAGGGAGTAAAATTAGTAAAATGACCCAACTTCATCATAAGTTGCAAACATCTGCCCCTCATATGGCTTGATATCATCACTGCAGATCGGAGCGTAATAAGTTGTATTATTCGACGAAACAGAAACAACAACTCTAGCTTGATCTCCTATAGTTAAGAAAAAACAAAATAGTCAAAGGAGTGGGAAATATATGATTAATATGCTTTTTGTTCACCAATATGCTAATAATGTGCATCAATATACCAAAGTTGTGCACCAATATGCTAGTAAATGTGCATCATATTATCGAGAAAGTTCATTGGTACACATAATACAAAAACATATACAAGCAGTGTGCATCATTATAGCACTCAATGTGCATCAATATAACAAAATTGTGCACCAATATGCTAGTAATGTGCATTAGTACACAAACTACAAAAATATATATAAACAATGTGCATCATTATAGCACACAAATGTGCGTCATTATTCAAAAGTTGTGCATTAGTATTATAAATAATGTTCATAATGATATCTCATCTATAAATTATTTATTTTCTTTTTAATTAAAATAAAATATTTTAATTAATCATTTATTTTTAGCTTTAAATGATTTTAGGCTTAGGTTGTTAAACTATCTATTTATTCTTTTAAAAAAATTATTAATATATTTGAAAACTTAGAGTTACTCCATTAAAATAAAAAGACATTTGGAGTAAATGATTTTTTTACTTTAAACTTAATATATTTAAGTATTATTCAACTAGAGAAAAGTTCGGATGAGAACACCTCTTAAAAAACGAAGTGCGAAAGTTCATAGATAACAAGTTAATGTTCATAATTTTGGCGGTAATGTTCATAATTTGGCGATCATGTCCGTTCAAGTCATTTTGAGAAGAAAAAAAAATCAAAGTTCAAAGTAACTACAAGAATGCCACCACGTCCCTCACTGAAAATGTTCAAAAAATTTCATTGCCCAAATTATGAACATTACCATACAGAAGAATATGAACATTGCGCTAGTTTAAATTAAATGGTCTTCTTCTCCACGCCTGCTCCGACCGTTTACATTCGTTTTCAACCGGGAACCAAACGAAACCGGATCTTCTACGACTTACAGCAAAACAAATGATGGTCCCATCTATTTTAGGCACATATGCCTATGTGCATTTTGTATCGTTAATATATCTAAATATACGTTAATAAAAATTATAAAATTTTGATATTCTAAAGTTCACAATTAGACGAATCAAACAAGATCCCACATCACTATGTTTGTTCTTATATACTATAAGAAATCTAACAAATTTGATTAATAAGTGAATAGTTTCATTACTAGCTTTATTCCTCCACCATGCGCGAAATTTGCACAACGATTTTTATAATTATGTATATAATTTATAAATACATAGAAATAACATTAATATAAATAAAAGTATATAATTGTGTATATTTTAATTTATTTTTAAATCAATATTATATAAATAATAGGAATTTCAATTGATTTATAATCTTTTATATTGATATGCATTTAAATAAGGAAATGATATCAACAGATTTAGGATAGTGATCTTTGTATACATATTTTAATTGATTTGTGTTCAAATAAGAAAATGATATCATTAGAATTGAGTTAATTATCTTAAAACATATAAAAATGACGATGATGTGGCATGCTTATTGATGAGTAGATGATGTGGCATAGCTTATTGATGAGTTCCAGTGTTTATTTCCTTGCTAACGAGGAAATCAATATTATGAATATTAAGCTATTCCTTTTTTGTCATAATAGTTATAGCCTACCTGATGCCAATATCAGGAACTTTAGTAGTCATCTACAGAGACATGGTTGTTCCCCAACCTTGTTATCCTTCTTTCGGATCATCTAGAGGGATGATCAGGGACTGCCTTTGCCTTGAGGCATGCAATTCCAGTGTTTGCCTGCTACAAAAAATAAAATAAGAAAATTAGTCATAAATAGTTTTTATTAGTTTTTATCAGAGAAAACTAACCCTTGAATTTATCATTTTCCTTTAGTACAGAGGGTTAGTTTATAAAGAGGTTACTTTCCTAATAAAAACATACACATTGAGCATATATCCAACTCATCGACGGGTTGTCACTTATCAAAACAGATGTTAACTAAAACTATAATCAGTCAAAAACTATCATCAATACCGTCATTGATGTTTAGGAATGAGAAACAGAGGAAATTTTATGAGAGAGTGAATTATGAAAGAAAATATATTACAAAACCTGGAGTTGAATATATTTCCTGTTCATCTATTTTATTTAAGTAATAAAAACTCCAAAATTGCGAAATGTAGCCCACTCAATATATATCATCTAACAATTTGTGTTTAATATTATCGTTTCACTTTAAAATACTGCTAGTTTAGGATCCGTGCATTGCACGGGGGCTATAAATAATTTTATAATAATTAAATGAATTGAAGTTTCAAAATTTATATTGATAAGTAATAATTATTTATTTTTTCTTTTAATACAAAGGTGAAGTGATGTCAATAAATAATTAAGAAAATTATTCCAAAAAAACTTAAAGATTTCTATTTCAATCAATATGATCTTTATATAAAGATATACTAATTGTTAAAATTTAAGGGAAAAGATCTCGTAAGAATGAATCTTTAGATAAGGACTAAAGATGATGCACACAAACTCTATAACTAATGCACACACACGTTATAACTCATGCACACAGTATTTTGTGATGCACACAATCTATTACACATGCACACAGTGTGTGCATTAGGTATGACTCGTGTGTGCATGAGTTATAACGTTTGTGTGCATTATCCTGCGTCCTCATCTAAGAAACCATCCTCACCGGAACCAAACCCAAAATTTAATGAGAATCCCGTTTGAGTAATTATGTCGCTCTTCCAAGAAATACCATCGATACAAATTTAAAATAGTTATAGAGTTGTTTCTAATGATCTTTAAAGATATATTTATAGTTTTATACTCAAAGTTTGTACTGATACAATATAATAATACATCTTGTAATCTTAGTTATTATCAATATAAACCTTAATTTTAGGTTTAAATTTGACTTCAAACCTTAGTTTTAGTTCTCAAATTAATCAACCAATGGCTGAGAACAAAGGATAATGTCAGTTATAAATTAATATTTATTTTGGTTGATTATTAACTGAATTTTTAAATATATGTGATTAATGATTTCGGTTGAGATTTTTCTGATTTTTTCTTTTAACAAATTATTAAGTTAATAAATTGGATTATTAAGGTGGAACCAAAATAATAATTTGTTAATAATTTTTTTAACATGATGGTGATGTGACACCAATAGCGAAAGAACACGTGGCAAAGAATGCTACGACTTTAGTTGTTAGTCATTGATTTCACTGTATCCTAAATCCATGTATCGATGTGATATATAATGAAATATGTGATATTCCCAAAGTAAAGATAGAAAATTCACGGATAAACCAATAAATTAATTTCATCAAATACATCAAACATAACCGCAAATACAAATTCACACATAAAAGTGTAGAAACATTAAAATGAAGATAAATCATTTTTGAAGAGGAAACATATAAGACATAGTTAAATGTCACACAATCTCTTTGGTGAAACTTCCTTTTGAATGGTAGAGTTGATTCGATAATTTGATTATCTACATTTAGTACTTGTTAACCGAACGACAATGCTTTCTGATCTCTCCTTGCTTTCCGGTGAGCACACCTAGTCTACTGAGCTTCAACATGGCCTTGCCAAATTTGTCACCATAGTGAGAGTCACTTGCAAACTCTTTCACCAAACCCCGGGTGCTTGGATGATAAGCCATCCTTTGGTCGAAGTCGATCACTCCTTTATGGTCAATAATTGCCTTGTAAAAGTTTGTGTCGAATGTGTCTCCGCTTCCTGGTGTCTGGTCTAAGAAAGCTTCGGTTTTTGTACCGTCCTCATCCTTAGGACATGTCTTGATGAGCTCTTTTGCAAGAGTTCGGTCCATTGATGGATCTGTTTTGTTGGTGCCACGGTAGTTGTATAGACGGTCTTGAAAGTTGTTACAATGTGCTACTCCCACAGTGTGAGCACCTACATACATAATTACGGACATGTGCACGTAAATATATGCATATTTTTCATACAACCCTTATTCATGATTACAAAGACATACCTAGAAGAACAACAAGGTCGTATTTGGTCAATCCTTTAGAAGCAAAGACTTTAATAGCATCTGCCATGGGAATGTTGGGGCCTGGAAGGATTAGGCCATCAATGGCCTTAGAAACAAGGGCATCTCTTCTTCCAGTCTCTACTTGGAACCATGGTCCACCGCTCTACATACATAATCTCAGTCAATATTTAATTGACAAAAAAGATATTGCATTTCCAATGCATATTAAATAAGAAAGGAAGTAATTACTATGTAAATAGCAGCTCTGGTTGTCATAACCAAAACATCAGCACAAGACACAAGCCCGGGACAAAACTTCTCCACGGTATCCTTGACCGCATCAATGACTTCGAAACCGTCGAGATCCAAGTTTGGTGGTGACGTTTTCTCTGTATCCTTTCCATCCAAGAAGAGTGATGCATCACATCCCTACCAAGTTCATATGAATAGAAAAGTGTAAATATAAATGAAATAACTCTTATATGTATATATTGCGTATTTATATAAATAAGATGCTATATTATACCTTGACGAAGCAATCATGGAAATACAAGCGAACAAGATCACCGACGAGTGACTTCTCCTTTTCCATCTTGGCTCGAATGACCTTGTAAACTAGTTCCTCAACGTTAATGTCGCCACATTTGTCATGGTAGTAGCCAAATTGGAGCCCTTCTCCGTAGCACTGGCCAACGAGAAGGACAAAGACAATTCCCAACGCTAAGGTCGAGCTTGTACAAGAACTCTTCATTCTTATTGTAAGATTTTGAGCTCAATTAGCTTAATGTAGTTTAGATGCCAAGACTATTTAATTTGGAGTAGTATTTATACTAAGATTGTAGCTAGTTAAGAGAACACATAATTAATGAATCAACGTTCTGTAATCAAGGGATCCCTATAATCAATTAAGTTAAAGTGGTGTATGGTAGCCACGTACTGACGTACCAGTTCAACTATTCGTCCAGAGTGCAATTTTTGGAGCATTGGTTGATTCTTAGTGGGGAACTTGTCTTCATAATTTCAACTAATAATTTAAATGGTTTTTTTACCGGAAACCATTCGTATGATACCATATATTGCTCAAAACCACCCGTATGTTTTAATATTACCGGAAACCACCCATATGAACCACTCTGTCACTCAACGACCACCCCTCTATGACTTCCGTTAAATATTTATGTCACGTGTCATATTATATTATTATTTTATTCAAAATTACTGAAATCACATCTTTCAAATCATATAATGACATTTTATCCATGCTTTCAAATTTGTAGGTTGTTTATGTAATTTTTGAAAAAATAATCAAAACCCAAAATTCTTCATATTTCCCAAATCTAAATGATAAACCTTAAATTTAAAAACTCAACCCAAAAATTCATTACTCCCTTCATCTCCAAATTCATTCAAAAACTCAACTAAAAAACACTTCCTTCCTACTAGTGTACAACTCGCCTTACTCAATCCTCCCCTCTTCTTCTGATTCTCCTTCCCCCAGCACCTGCATTGTTGCCCATCAAATACCTCCCTTCTCCTCTTCCCTTTCTTGCTCCTCGCTCGAACCGGCACTTTCAGCCCGCTGCACAGGCTTAAAACGGCGGACTTGTTGGTGGCGTTCTCCAGCACCGACACGGGGCTCCGATGGTGGTTGTTTGGGATGATGTCGACTAATGATTCCACCATTGGAAATGCATCCTTGTTTGAAATCCACTCTAGCTCTTCTTCAATGATATTTCCCTGGTTTTCATTTCCGAAGCCAAGCATTAGAAATTCCATTTCAAAATTTCGAGGAAGAAAGATTTGTTGCAGTAAAGAGATGATATTTCATGAATCAGTAGCACCCACCTATCCAAGATTCCCGTTGATTTTTTGAGGGAAAAAGTCAAAAAATTGTTGATTGCATATATGTTTGTTTTTGAGGGCAGACCCGAACCAGTTAAGAGGGAGAGATGAATGAATTTATTAGTTGAGTTTTTGAATTTAGGGTTTTTTGGGGAAGATGAAGAATTTTGGGTTTTGATTACATTTTCATAAATTACATAAATAGCCTAAAAGTTTGAAAGCATGAATAAAATGTCATTATATGATTTGAAAGGGGTGGTTTCAGTAATTTTGAGTAAAATATTAATATAATATGACACGTGACATAAATATTTAACGGAAGTTAGAGAAGAGTGGTCGTTGAGTGACGGAGTGGTTCATATGGATAATATTGAAATATACGGTTGATTTTGAGCAATATAGGGTATCATACGGGTGGTTTCCGGTAAAAAACCCTAATCTAAATTAATGAAGAACAATCATATTTATAACAATATATCAACATCCATACCAACTAGCTAGTGAGTGATCGTAAAAAGTGCAAACCACGTATTAGACTTGTTCCTTGTTAAATGATAAATATATCTAGAATGGGAAATATGCCAACTTACCACCTTAAAATTAGCTGTAGTGTGTGTAATCCAATATTTTTTAGCACATATAATTAGATGGATTCAAAGTAAAAGATAATTAGCATGAGAAATATGAAGTAACTAGGTTATTTTCCCGCGCTTCGCGAGGGCCAAACGTATTTTATTTTTGTCGATCATTTTATACTTATGATGTTATTTTCATATATGTATTTTTGGAGTAAATTTTGATAAAATATAGAATATCTCTTATACATATCAGAATCACACAGTCGTTGACGGTACTTGGATTGCTCTCCATCGCCATACGGATTGGAGGCGAAGAGTGAAAAACGAAAAAGATGAAAATTGTAGAAATAACAACCAATTAAGCTCATAATTATGATTTTATTAGATATTTAATGAATCTCAATTGTCATTACTTTGGGCAATACCAACCAACTTTTTTTTTATATAAATATATAAATTGATAGACTTAAAAATTATTAATTATATTTACTTATTATTGAATATTAATAATTGTTTAGTAATAAGAATTTATTAATTTATTGCATTCATTAGCTAAATTTGATATCATGGAGTTGAAGAATATAAAGAGTTACAGATATTAATTGTATAGTTGTAACTAAGAGAAGATTAGTGTTTTGAAATAAAAATTCATGATGAGATGATAATTGTTTTGTTCATGCATTGAATGGGTACCGGTTACATTTACTTTCGGCCAAGATCGTCCAACTTTTATATATATTAGATACGGGAGCCCGCCAAATATCGATATTAATTATAATGTTTCATCAAGCATTTGAGCAACATGTTTCATCTCCTCGAAATTTCGACATCAGAATTCTCGCAACTTTCAGTCAAAGTTTCTCATGCGCCTCAAAATCAATATCAACCCCTAAAATTCATACATGAAATTAAAGCAAAAATGAATATCTTATTTAAAAAGTTGATGTACGAAGTAGAGTGAAAAAACTTCGCGCTTCTAGACAAAAGGAGTGGCTAACATTATCAGTTTATCACCATTTATTAAGTAAAGTCAGTCTGCAAACAACTAACCTGTCAATTAGCAAATAATGAAAATTATCAGAAGAAATTAAGCAAGTACCGAATAGTTGATTAAGTAGTAAGCAGTGTAGTAATAGTAAGCGTTATGTGAGAGAAAATATAGCAACATATAAATGGTTATTAAGCCTTGCAAGGAAGAAATCAAGACTTCGAAAGCAATCCTGTAATGAGAGAAATTATAATGAGCTCCATACCATTATCTGCTGCATCGATCAAATACTACAGAAAAATTGCAACGATTTTTAATAGATATTAGCTGCAACAGACATCTTGGTATATACATTACTGAGAATTGGTGGATAGGATTGATCAGTGCACAAGGATGTTATCAATATTGTATCCATCTAAGTCGAATTCGCCTTGGACCGAATACATTCCTCCTTGCTGCAAATAACGAAAAAACAATGAATTAAACTTAATTTCTAGGAAATTTTAGTAACTTATGAAATATTTATGTGCTAACTGAAAACCTGTTTTAGAATTAGATCATCCTGAGCGAATTGATAGTGATAGATATTATTTCCCGAGCTATCTTCTTGATCCCTCTCGCCTTTCACACTTTGAGAACTGTTATTGGAAATCACATACTGAGAAGCCTTGGTTAACCAAAACCGAAAGAAACACTTCAACATTTTTTGAAACCGAGGGTGAACATTGAGGAACATCAAACTTGTATTCCTTCACAACCATGTGATTTTTGCTGAGGAAGAAGCACAAAAAACATATCTTAGTTGGATCCAAATGACGGTGGATGGCTATTTTCATTCATCAATGCATAGAGGTGAAATCGGGAGATCGAAAAACAAACCCATTGATTGAGCTCGATGTTCATCGTGTGATAAATATATAGAGCAAATCTTGATCTTGTTCACATTCTCAATCTCTTCCATTACTACATTGTTATCCAGATGCCAAATGGTGGGATTCCCTACTAAATACCCGTACAGACGCAAAGCAGATTAAAAGATAAGTCGCTCTTCTTGCTTTAACGCAGATATTCGAAGACCAAGAACTTCAGTATTCAAACTAATCGATCAGTTATTATATGATAAAACTCAATGCAGTAAGAATCATCCTTCTCTCATATATTTTGTATCGGAAACAATGATCAATGCAGGTGAAGATAGTTACTAACGGAATCTAAAGAATGCTCTTGTTGACACAACTGATTATAATCTAAAACTTCATTTCTAACAAATTGATTCCACTTCATCCTAGGATTATGTGCACTATAAAGAGGGCAACGCCCATAACTATATTGAGATAATCTTACACCATTCTCAGTAAGAGATAAAATACAATTAGGAGGCAAAACCAACTTTGAGTATCCCAATGGGAAAGACAAGGCCACCGAAGCGATGTCGTCCACAATAAAATTGGCTTCCCTATAAACATGTACGATGAGTATGAATAGACCGTACTCTACGAATAAAGTCTTGACATTAAGTGATAAGGCTAGTCAGAGGATGATTGAGACGGATGGAGCGTTGAATGAGATCAATTGTCAGGTTGGAGTCTTCTATGATGACTTGCCTATAGCCTTGGCTCCATGCGATTTTGAGACCGTTGAGGATGCCCCACAACTTGACCATAGGTATTGTGCAAGGTCACAAGTTGTGGGCAAACCCCGACAACCAACCAACCAGATGAACATTAGTATATAATTTATGAATGCTTCGCACTGTAACTTATTTCCTACCAAAACCCCTTTCTTATATAATACTAATATTATTGTATTTTGGTTTTGATACCAAACAAAGTCTCAAGTATATGGACAAATATGCAAGAAAAATATTGCCAATTGTGTTAGCACATACGTGGTTTAATATAGTTTCGCATTATTTGATAATATTGTTGTTATTGTTATCAAATTTGTTAATATTTGTAATTATATAAGTATTTTTTTATTGCCCCATATAAATGTTTGAAGCATAATATTGGTTCATAATTTAGAAAGTACATTTCTTTAGCTTTTCTTGTTGGGTTTCAATAATTATGCCAAGATAATTATTGATCATAGAAACCCAACATAGAAACCCAAAATAAGTCTCAATCTTCAATAATTTGTCGTGCAAACAATGAAATTTGACAACATTAAAAATGAGATACAAAGTTCAAAATAATATTCGTTAAGTTTTATTTCTAACTTAATACGAATTCTTTTTAATCATAGAAACCCAACATTAAAAGCAAAAAATTATGCCAAGATAAATTGTTATGAGAAGTATTAGGAGTATTGATAGTGGTGAAAATAAGTATCAATTACATTAATTTTTGACAAAAAAACAACTAAGTTTTTAATATATATGTATATATAGGATAAGATATTTGATATTAGATATAAGATTCGATTAGAATTAATGAGTTCATTAATTAATAATAATAAGGAGACTTAAATGAATTTAGAATTATTCAGCTATCGGAGATAATTAATTAATAAAAACTAAAGAGACTTAAATGGATTTTAGACTTAATAATAACTGATTATTAAAAAAATAGATTTAGAATTAAAGCCCAAAGTTATAGGCCCAATATAAAGCCCGTTAGATTTCGGTACCGATTACTCTAGAAGTTGTGCCCTCGCGTAGCGCGGATGAAAGTGTCAATCTTGAAAAACTGATTTATTTGGTAAGCTCGATCAGACCATAATACATATGATAGTACATAAATCAACATCAAGAGAAACCCCATAAACTCAACAATTTTTCTTTTTGATTCAGACAACAGTTCCATAAACTCAACAAATTAATGAGCGTAGTTGTACTGAAATAATATGAATTTAGCACAAAATTCTTTATTAACCAACATAAAAAATGGCTTTACAACTCCATAGAGATGAATTACATAAAAATCTATATCAAGCAATTGAGAAATAAAAATTAGCAAATTCAAAAACACCTTATAAAGTTTGAATGAACTTTTGTGTAGATTTCATCATCTCATTAATCCATCTCCACCTTCGTTGTCCACAAAATCAATACATTTAGTAAGATGTGAGCTTAAAATATATGTAACAATTACCTAACAAAAATCTCGAATATACATATTGACAATACCCGAATATCAAACTGTGTTTTTGAAGAGGTAAGATCTGCAGAACTTGTCCAAAAAGAGAATAAGATTAGTCTGTGTATCCTATTTCCTCTCAAGAAAAATATAAGATGTTGTGCTACATATTAATTCCACACTGTTTATTAATTTCAAAGACCATGAGACTTTTCTAACAAAATTAAAAAAAAATCATCATTCATCAGGAGAGAGCTTTACATCTTTATTCTGTCTTTGAGCTCTCCAATATTTGCTAATGGGGTCATAAAATCAACGAAGAACTCCACTGTGTCACCTTGATTGTCTGGGCTCCTGTAGAAGTTGCTGATTGGTTTTGTAGCCAAAACAGTATTAGGATAGTACACTTTTTCCTTATCATGTTTCAACATAACTGTATTACGATGTTCATTTCCTCAACAATAAACTGCAGGAAACAATATATTTCAAGAGTTAACTTATCGAGAGTAGAGAAACATAAAATCATTTTCACATGTATCTTGGGGAAGATTAGTACCATTTGTCCATCAACCACACAACGATCCCCGACATCAAATGGATGAATCAAATACAAATATGATGGCTTCAAAATATGGTCTTGCACGTGTTACCAAATATAAAAGCCGCTACCACAAGTTTGGATGAGAAGAAGAGAAGCGGTTTTGTGGATGCTAGTTCTGTAAGAAGAATCCACTATATGAAGACTATAACGTAGAGGATTGCAGTAACAAAATGCAATTCTGACTACATTGTCAAAATTTTCAGTTGAGCAAGCACTCCAAGACATAAAATACAAATATTAGGGCCAAATAAAAAGCACACTACTTCAGAATGATCAGGAAACAATACATGTGAGTTGCTGACCAAGTACTATATCAAGAATCACATTTTTCAGAATGTAAGTAATGACATATATATACCAATACTGATGTTGTCAAGGAATGGCTTAAAAACATCAGCAGCTGACTTGGTGTCCGTAATAGATTAAACATCAGCAAACATGCAACATATTTTCCGGTGTGCAGCAGTTCATTTTCTATGCTTGCTATACTAAAATGTGACACAAGAAAATAATGACCGAGCTCTTGTGCTCAACAAACTACCAACGATTTCCCCCTGAAATATAGAAGAAGGAACGTTCTGATCAATACCAGGAAAGATGCATGGGACAATGTAACTTTTAACACATAGATAAGCTTGAAAATGTACAAAAAAACAAAGAGGACCTTTCAGATCAAACAAACTATAATCATTGCAATTTATCTTATAGAGTTACAGAAGCCTTAGTCTCATCCTTTCATCTCAAAATTCCTGGTCGAGGTTGCACCTACCCAACACAAATCATGTAATAAAGTTGATTCATTCTGAACTGAAAAAATCACTCGTAAAACCAAAAATGAATATCCACTTTTGAATTAATTTTAACTCAATTAAATAGAAACGGTTTCATTGATTCATTCAAAAGGACTGAGAGTAGGAGAATGTGAGTAGGAAACTGTGAGAAATTGAGTAAGCCATCAATTAGTCCATGGAAGTTGCAGCAAAGAACTTTGAGCAAGGTGTTCCAGCCATATACCATGGTGTTCCAAGTTTTCTCAATCTCCATATACCATGGTGTTCCAGCCAAACTCCTTCAAACTCGC
This sequence comes from Oxyria digyna, assembly GCA_029168935.1. Lineage (NCBI taxonomy): Eukaryota > Viridiplantae > Streptophyta > Magnoliopsida > Caryophyllales > Polygonaceae > Oxyria > Oxyria digyna. Next base: position 6,507,362 of record JAPVLV010000010.1, on the reverse strand, counting down.
ATCATCACACCTGACAATTAAATCATGGTGTTCCAGCCAAACTCCTATAAACTCACCATATACCATGGTGTCATTACCTTCCAGGTTTGATAATGTCGTGAGCATCATCAAGGAACTACAACAAAAGAGGAATCAAAATTTGATTCTATCAGAAAATTGATAACAAATCAAATATGTTACATGAATTCAATGAAACTCACTTCTGTGGCTTCTTGATCTGCTGAGAATAGTGCATGATACTCTGACCGTAAGGAAGAGTCGTGGCAAGACGCAGTTGACGACATAACTGCTTCCAGTATGAGCATTTCATGGTAGGCTTTATAGTCCACCACCGTCATCTTCCCTGACTCACCCTCTACATTATTAAACACTTGTCCTCAAGCTAAACTCGAAAATATAGCTTAAGTTAGCCACCGACCCATGCATTTCAGAGTAGCATGATAAGGAAAAAGTCGAATTAATTCATTAAATGAGGCAGGCATATACAAATTTTAATATGTAGATAGATAGATGATGCAGCTACAACCAGGTTATAGGTAGCACACTCATACCTCTCAGATAGATGATGCATCTACAACCAGATTTTCATACGTATTGGCTTTGATGTCCTTGTTTCTGTATAAAGTGTTGATGATCAAGCTGAGAAGTTGGTTGATCTTGATCTGATCTACTGGAACTAAAAGCAAAGAAAATTATAGTCTTAGAATAGCTTGCTATTTCTTTTGAAGAGGAATATAGCAGTAAATGACTTGATGCAAAATCAATGTAATTAGAACAGGTAACAAGGTGGAAATAGATATAAAAGCTAGTAAAAAAACAGAGCGAGAATCGGTTTACACCTACTAAGTTTTCAAGCAATCCATTCGAAGGGAGCTAAATCTGAAGATCAGTAGAATCACATACATGTGCAGAGATGAGAGGAACGTACCGAACAATCAGACGGGATGTCGTACTCGCCGATGGAGGAAGATTGGAAGATTGGGACATCCCTTTTTCTGCCTTCTTTGCTGACAATAGACTCATTTGGTTGGCAAATATATTTGTTTGGTTAAAATGCAAGCATTGTAAGGTAGGTGTTAATTAGCCGATCCATGGCTCCTCCTTTCAGTCTCCTCAACATCAAGACATCGTCTTCTGTCAGTAAAGGAATAACATAGAAAGTAAGATTGGTTTAACATAACTTGACTCTCTCTGGCCTATATCATCCAAATATGCAATATCAAGTTTGTTTCCACAAATCTCAATTCGAATCCACCAGAGACTAAACAAAATAAACATTAAAAGTAGCAGTACAACATTTAAATCTTCTATACTAAAAAATGTGTATGAACACAACAACAACAACACCAACAAAATGAAGCTCAGTTGCAAACTCAACAGACGATCTGTGTGTTATAATCTGGTTTGATATAGACAAACTGATTTTAGATCTTTTCTTCTCAAAATTTATCCATATAATATTGTTTTTTCTTCTCAATTGACAAAAAAAACATGGTGGGAACAGGGGGTACACCATGATTATCTATGCCATTTAGAGAAAAATATATTCAACATTTAAACAGTGAATATAACTAATGCATTTAGAATTAAAGGATGAACTTGAATTTTTATTTCATTCTTTATGCACTTTGCTTACCCATCCATGTTTTTCATGTAGAGATGCATAAGATGACATACTTTAAGGTATGATAAACGTATGCAATTAGGTGCATGAATGGCGGAAAATTCCAAATATACATTTATTATTGTAATTATTATATCTTAAGTTTTCACTGCAAAGTTTACATAAATGTAGCCAATAATAAATTTCATGCATTCCTTGGCAGTTAAAAGACAAAGATAAGACCAACAGAGTATTCAATTTCTGTTTTTGATTGTTAGAAGCATAGAACTACAGAAGGCAAAGTAACCGCTTGCTTTTAAACATAAAAGAGAAAACTGGAACTCCTTTTACCTACTCAAAATTTTGGCATATAATTAGCTAAGTTATGATTATATACTATTTTTGAAGATCAGCTGTAGTTTCGAGAAAGAATTCAAGTATAAACCAATGTCAAAATACCCAAAAAGTTGCAACTCCTTTTACCTATTCAGAATGAAGCCCATCCTATAAAGAAAGCTTTAATTCCAGTATTTGGTTATCAATTTGATCAACCAAATAACCACCCAAAAAAAATACCCCTAGCTCACAATCAAGCACAGTTCAGCTGAATTACAGTTTACAATCAAAGGATGACAATAAAACCTATTAAAAAAAACAAAACACAGTTCTTGCAGCTGCAGTAATTCAGTTCAGTTCAGTTCAGTCAAAGGAAGATGTTCAGTTCAGCAAGGACAATTGAAGTAATTTAGCACCCTATTAATGAAGCTGTTCAGTTCAGTTCAGTCAAGGTAATTCAAGAATTCAGGATGCCAATATCAGTGTGTTCAGTTAAGTTCAGTTCCGCTGACAACAAACATATGCGTGTGTATAGTGTATGACAACAAATCATGGAGAAATCACTGGGGATTAGAATAGACAATTTGTTTTTATAACAATCTCTATTAGGACATAGACCATAGAATGCAGACCCTTGTGAAACTGTAGTAGATGTTTACTTCATTACATTTCCTAATAACAAAACTGACATTTAATTTGTATGCTCAACACAGAACGTTCTTCCTGCAAGAGATTAAATCTCTATCCCATAAATACTGATCTGGGTTATAGTCGAACCTAATTTTCCAAAGAAGAGAAGATTTTACAAACACGAACAACCACATGAAACAAATTTTTAAATAAACCAAATTACCCATTTTTTAGGGTCTTTATAAAAACTGTGATGTGTGTAGGGGAACTCTAGACATTCAACTCAAGCTAGGGGAACTCTAGGCATTCACTTTGTCTTGAGACTGACAGTTCTAAACATACATTGGAAGGTAAGATTATAGATTTTAAATGACCAGATGTTCAATTATTTTTGTTTATAATTGCACATTTTCAGTCCTAAGGATTTGTCACTCAAACATAGCTCTCACTACAGTTCCAATCCTTGGACATTGTCACTCACTTCAAGATACTACAACAGAAAGTTTGTAAAGAGAAGGGAGAAGATTTACCGAGCAATGAAAGAAACAAAGTCAGGATTACAACACCCTAGCTGAGTTTTCAGGAACTTGCTTAACTTTCTGCTGCACCTTATCTGCAAATTCCAGCATCTGAATCTTCAATTGCTCAACCCCCTCAGCTTTTAACATTACCGAACTAATCAAAAGTGAACAGTTACAGAATAAAAATCAAGAGTTGAGGGGAGAACACGCTTCTAAAAACCTAGGGTTTATGTCAGGTAATGACGGACTAACGATTCCTAAGCCAGAGACCGAAATCAAGTAAAACATATCAAAACCTTCGTGCGATGAAACTTAATAAGATCGAGTAGGACAGAATTGGATAGAAAATTGAAGATCTGCTACCTTCTTGCTTTGCTACAAGTGGAATTGTGGAAGTATGTCTGATAATCGGAGATGGGGACAGGTGAAACAACAGCTGGAGAAGGAGGCCCGCCGGAGAAGAAGGCGAGCGGTGGATGCGCAGCGAGAGCGAGACAGTGGAGACAGAACGACGAAGGCCTTGGCGCTTCGATCCCTTTCAGCAATCGCTTGCGCCGCTCTTTTGATTGAGCCAGGCGCGTGAAGGTGCTGGTCGGAAATAGAGGAGACGACCGAGGGGAGGCTGTCATCGAAAGACTCAGTAACGGGGAATAGGGTTATCAAATTGTTGTTCATTCTAACAGAGTAACAAAATTAAAAAGCCCGTAAGCGGCCTGTTAGTGACCCGGTACCGATTTCATTCAATTTTGGCATTGGACAGCCAACTTTTATATAGATAAGACTAGAAACGGAAACCCGCGCTTCACGCGAGTATAATTTGATTTGATTTGACTGTTTCTTATGCTCTATGATCATGTAGTCTTCGATGTAAATAAAAGAATTACTTTACTTCATTCCTCACATAAACACATGGTGTGAAAGAGTTGACAATGTAGAGAAGATAATTTGTTGATAGCGGGCAGACACATATGAGTTTATAGAAGGATAAATCAGAAGATTACTATATGCATAGAAAATTATCTAACCCAACTTGTTTAACTTCAGAAAATGACTACACTCTTTTGTTGTGTTAATATCATCCATATCATTGAAACATGTGATTTTATCTACTACGAATGCGGGTTGTGGCACACAACGAAATGCATGATCTAGTACGACATAGAGTTTTGGTGCAATTCCGTGTGCAAAGTTTGATTTATAGAAGTATCTTATCTTAATCTTAATATAATATAGAGCTAAATGTTTGGTAATAAATTTCAAACAATAAATACTACAACAAAAGTTAATGTCATAAATAAATCACTCTAATTCGGATTCCATTCTTTTATTTGTGCATTTTGGGCAGATATTGGACCCTTGACTATTGATGCGGTGGGCTTCTTTGGACAAGGTCGATCTTATTCCAGAGATAGGGTTTGTAACGCTCTTTCTCATTAATCGTTTTCCTCCTTCGTCTTCTCCCTCATTTCATCGTCTGCCCTCCTGAAGGTAAATGGCGGAGAGCATTGCAAGAGGCGTCGTCAGCTCCAACATCTTGCCCGCTTCCAGAATCTCCACTGCCCACCTCGGCCCCCATCGCCGCAAGGCCTTCCAATCCTTCGGCATCACCCTCTTCGATCACAATCAACAGGTCACTCTCCTTCTCACTTCACTCACATCCATCAATGTCACTTTACCATCAGCTTTCGCCAATGTTTTCTCTTTATCTTTCGATAGGTTGTTGAAGATTCTGACGTGGTTACCTCCTCTATAAAACCCCTAATGGGTACTGCTCTCTTCTTCTTCTTCTATGTTACTGTTGTTGTGAATTCAAGCCTCTCATACGCATCTTATGTAATACTGATTCAGTTTTCTGCACTCCTGTTGGTCATATTATACATTTATTTTTGAGGTTATCTTATAAGTAAGAAGTAAGAAGTTTGGAAGCAGAACATGCAGAGTCTGTTTTTATACTCTGTGATTGATTTGCATAGTCCTGGTCAATATAGATCGATGGCCTCCGAGCAGGAACAGTTGTGGGAGACAGCTAATGGACGCATACTTTGGCATGAGAAATTGGAAGGAGATGATGCCATCCAAAATCGTATATATGAGTGAGTTTTATTGTCTTACACTGCCTTAGTATTTCTGTAGTTTCGCAAGGCTGTGTATCGTCTAATCTGCCCCCATCAACATCCACTTCCACAATTTCTATATTAGCTCCTCTTCTTGAGTTTTTTTTTATTCTATTGCGGCATCATTTTCTTAGATTAGGATGGATCAGCTGTATAATCACAAGTCACAACTGCTCTCTTTTGAGATATGTCTGTATTTCAAATATAATGTATATATGTTGGTGGAAATCTTTCTTATAATGTCAATATGGTTATCATTTTGGCACCTGCGTATTGATTATTTTCTATGATCTCGAGTTTCATCATGGTGCAATGCAATCAACTTTTTCTGCTAATGTTTTCATCAGTTAACCTGTGTTTGAAGGTATCTAACTTATTAGACAATATTTTGACATGGTTGATTGTAATTGATATAAAGTAATTTATCGAAATTCCTCCCACAATACATACTAAATGCTCGAAAGCCTGATTTGTTTTCATAAATTGCTTGCAAATTTTAATTAATAGATAACTGAATAAAAAAAATTGTATTAGACTCTATAACAGCCACTGAACTTTTCATCTCTCACATACTTCCTCTTCTTACACAATCTTTGTCTACGGGCCTTTATAGTTGTAATTTATCTTTCTTGAGTTTTTTCCACATATTTTGTATATACATGCATTTTGTCTATCATGTTTTCTTTGGCTTGAAGTTTTGCATTTTAAGACTAAGCATATAAATGTATGTTTGAATTCTCAGGCTACAATCGGAATAGATTTTCTATCAAAGACAATGTATCTTGAAGATCGAATTGTACGTTTGCAGCTGTGGTAAGATTCAGTACCTACTTTTTGGGCCTTTTACTCAAATAAAAATTGCATATCACACTATAATGTGACAGTTTAGAATGGATTATGTGCAGGGATACAGCTGGCCAAGAAAGATTTAGGAGTCTTATACCATGTTATATTAGGGATTCATTTGTTGCAGTCATTGTTTTTGATGTTGCAAGTGAGAAAATTATTTATATTTTATTATATTAGTGTGTCCCCTCACCCCGAGTTTCATCTAGAAGATTATTTTCAGCTTCCTTTGAAGTTGAACTACTGTTTTGGACATGTGTGGTAACTGTTAGCACTGATAACACTTTCTTTTCACAGGTAGGCAATCCTTCGCGAGAGTATGTGTCGAGCTAGATATCTCGATGCCTCTTAAGGACTCGATCTTTATTAATGGGATTAGATACTTGATTGAGTATGAAAATCTCCATGCCATATGTTTCCACTGTGGAAAATATGGGCATTTTAAACCTCATTGCCCCATCGATCCGGTGAACATACAGAGAAAGAGAGAGGAAGCGCTGAAACTTGCTAAGCCTCAGTCCGATGGCGAGTGCAGCAATGTCGGAACCTAGCGACTGGGTGCTTGGATGTTGCCAAAACAGAAGCGCAGAAACCCTAAACCTAACGGCGCCGGGAAACACCAGCCCGCCAAGGTTGCCAAGTTACCACTCCGTCTAAAGATGGGTTGGGAACTGGGAAGGTTGGCGTGTTCAATGTTGAGCAGGGGCTCGCTGGAAACGCGGGTCAGAGTAGACCGTTGAGGGAAGGTCAACTTTCCGAGTTTTCCTCGGACAAGACTACCGTGAAGCAAAAAGAAGGAATTAAGGTGTCAGGTTTTACAGAGAAAGAAAAGGGGAAGCAGGTCGTAGGAGAGGACGTAGGGCATGCAGCAGGCGGCGGTATTTCTCTTCATGGGGGAAGCGACAAAGGTTTTTAAAGCTGGTGTTGGTAAAAAGAGGAATAGAAAAAGAAATAAAAGCCCAAAAGTTAGTCCGTTTGTAAGTGGGCCTGTGGAGATTTTAAAGGCTGGCCCAATTAAAAGAGCAAGAGCAGTTTTTGACCAAGAACAGGCCCCAAACGCTAAACCGGATGAGAAGGTGGATTGCTCTTCTTCGCAGGGTGAGATTGCTGGAGTTAAATCTTCGAGTCTCCCTTGTCAGGAAATTTCCAGGGTTTCGGTCGTTGAGCAGTCTCAAGAGGTCGAGAATCAAGAAGAAAATGTTGAGGGATCCGAAGCTAAGGAGATGGACGAAGAAACCACTACTGAGGGGCAGGAAGGTATGCCCGATGTGGAGATCTTTGTTTGATCTCTCTCGTTTGTGTGTGTTTCTCCCTACAATATCCAATATGAATTTTATTCTCTGGAATTGTCGCGGGGCTGGCAAGGACAGCTTCCGCCGTTCTATTCGGTATATGATCCGTAAACATCGTTTGGATGTGTTGGCTTTGTTTGAGACTCAGGTCTCGGGTGACAGGGCAAAAATTGCTTGTGAGGAGCTGAAATTAGGAGCCTCTATTCGTGTGGAAGCTCAGGGAAGATCTGGTGGAATTTGGATTCTCTGGGATCCTCTTAAGACTGACATTACGGATATCCAAAAACATGAGCATTTCATTAAAGTTTGTGTTAAGCAGGGTGACTTGGTGTTGACTTTTGTGTTTGCTTATGCTCCGCCTTCGGTGTATCGCAAAAGACTGTTTTGGGATGTGTTGGACTCTGCCATTTGCAATATCAGTGGCCCTTTGTTCTTGGGTGGTGATTTTAATTGCATTACCTGGATGGAGGAGAGACAAGGGGGTTCAGGTGCTCTTCATATGGACTCGAGTGTTTTTCAGCGTGTTATTGACGACAATGGGTTGGTTGACATGGGTTTCTCGGGTCAAAGCTTTACTTGGTCCAGGGGCAGCATTTCTGAAAATTTTGTTGCCAAGCGACTTGATCGAGTTACCATGAACATGGAAGCATGTCTTCAATGGTTGAATGATACGGTTCGTCATCTCCTGAAGTTTGGTTCCAACCACACGCCGCTTTTGCTCTGCCTTGTGCCTAAGACCCGTTTTTTTAGGGATCGTCGTCCTTTTCGCTTTGAAGTTGCGTGGATGTCTCACCCGGATTTCCTCCCTTTTGTTAAACGTTCTTGGAGGTGCTCAGTTGCAGCTAATGAGGCCCTGCATAATCTGCGTTTATGCCTCTAGGAGTGGAATTCGAATACATTTGACAATATCCATAGGAGGAAGGAGGCTTTGGTTTGTAAAATCGATAAGGCTCAGCGAGATATTGAGGAGGGGCCTAGCGAACCGTTATTTCTGTTGGAGGCTGCTCTGCAGGAGGAATTCGCTGATGTACTTAAACAAGAGGAGATGTTGTGGATGCAAAAATCTAGAGAGACATGGCTTAAAGAAGGCGACAAGAATACCGCTTTCTTTCATTTGTCTACTGTTGTTAGAAGAAAGCATAATAGGGTTAATGCTCTCAAAGATGATAGTGATAATGGGGTGGTGGATAAGGCTCAGTTGGAAAGATTGGTTGTTGAGTTCTATAGGAATTTGTACACGTTGCCTCTGCATGATATTTTTCTCATTGCTACATTGCACAACTGCTTTCCTTTGGTTGATCCGTTGGCCTGGTTGTCCTTATCTTAGGAGTTTTCTGATCATGAAATCTTTGGTGCAGTCAAGAGTATGGGAAGTTTGAAGGCTCCGGGCCCGGATGGTGGGGGAGATTCCTCAGCATGGCGGGTAGGGTGACCCTTGCAAGGTCGGTTATCAGTACTTTTCCGGTGTACTCGATGGCTTCTTTAGCTCTCCCTAAGTCGACTTGCAAGAAGATTGACCAAATTACCCGAACTTTTGTTTGGGGAGGTTCGGATGGTAGGCGAAAGATGCATTTGATCCATTGGGATGAGATTAGCAAACCTAAAGGTGTGGGCAGTCTTGGTTTGAAAAGGATGAAAGAGCTGAATTTGGTTATTAATGGTAAACTCGCTTGGCATTGTTTGCATGACAACGAGGGTCTCTGGTGTAGGGTCTTGAGGGCTAAGTATATTCGCCCTTCCTTGAGCAAGCATAGTGCTCCGTCTCCGGTTTGGCGGAGTATTCAGAAAGGTGTCTCCAAGGTGGTTGCTAAAGGGGCTGTTTGGCAGCTCGGGAATGGCACTACGATTCGTTTTTGGCTTGACCGTTGTCTCCTGGATCGTCCTCTTATTGATTTGGTTGTGTCTGCTATTGAGGCTCAGGATTTTCATAATTCTGTTGAGTTCTACTGGATTCCTGGGGAATGTTGGGACTGGGAGTTGCTGTAGCCTCTCCTGCCTTCTTTGGTGCTCCTTCAGTTTGCCTCAATTGTTTTGGTAGAGGATGCGACTCATCATGATTCACTGAGGTGGCCTCTTACTAGAGATGGGAATCTGTCAGTCACCTCTGCTTATGGTTTTGTTCATAAGCTGAACAATGAGATTTCCATTGATGCTGTTGTTTTTAGTGAGGTATGGATAATTCAGGTGCAGGAACGCATACGTTTCTTTGTGTGGTCGGCTCTGTGTGGCGGGATGCTGTCTAATGCAGAACGGTTTCGTCGTCACCTGTGTGATTCTAGTGAGTGCCCACAGTGTCCAGGTTTTTCTGAGACGGAAATTCACATCTTTCGGGACTGTTGTAAGAGTAGGGGGATTTGGCATCAACTCCTTCCAACTGGTGGTACTGCTGGGTTTTTTTAGGGCTCTTTTGCTCAATGGATGAGGTTGAATATCCTCAGCATGGGTGTTAATCAGTGGGTGAGCTTGTTTGCCACTTCTATTTGGCATATTTGGAAATGGCGTAACAAGTGGATTTTTGAAGGCAAGGAGTTTGGGAGCGATAAGGCTGTGTTCATTAAGCAGCAGGTGGAGGAATTTCGCTCGGTTTGGGCTACGAGTTGTGTTGTTGTTGCTCATCCCAAACAGGTTATCAATATTTGTTGGACTCCTCCGTTGGTTCCTTGGATTAAATTGAATACGGACGGAGCAGTGAGGTGTGGGCTTGCTGCTGCAGCAGGTTCATTTCGGGATTTCTCTGGCTCGTGGATGGGGGGTTTTGTGCATAATATTGGTGCTTGCTCGGTTATTATGGCAGAACTGTGGGGTATCATCTCAGGTTTGAGGTTGGCTTGGGAGAAGGGGTACAAGAGGGTTTGCTTAGAAACAGACTCGCAGTTGGCGGTTCTGTTACTTCACAAACCCGTGGATCGTTGTCACCCGTTGGCTAGCCTTCTCGCCTTGGCGAAGGGCTTCATTAGTAGGGATTGGGTCATCCAATTCCGTCACATTTTCCGGGAAGCTAATCGGGTTGCCGATTTTCTAGCTTCTCTTGCCTTTTCTTTTCCTATTGGTGTCTTTCATTTGGATGTTCCACCCGATGAGGTGTCTTGTTTTCTTTCGGATCATGTTGCGGGCAACTCTTTGCCTCGCCTTATTGCTTTGTAATTCTCTGTTTTTATGAAGTTGTGAACTCTGCTCACTCAGTTTAACCAAAAAAAAAGTTAACATTTATACATATCTGCTACTTTTTTTCTTTTGAAATATAGAGAAGCTTAACAGGGCACATGTGATAGTAATAGGCGCCACAACCGTGAATTGTAGTTCAAATTTACATCTATAAGCTCTAGAATCTCTAATTGTACACAACCTACTTAAATTATATAGTTCCACCCAAAACATTGAGGTGAGGAAATAAGAAACCCAACATAGAAGATTCAAACAATAAGAGGGAGAACCCAAATCGATCAAGATTGGTTAGTGATTTGGATTGAAAACCTACATGACGAAGTTTGAGGTGGAAATGGTAGAAGTGGGGAGTTTTGGGGAACGGGCTGTTCACTTAGACTTAGAGAGCCTCCACCAGGAAATTCTTCTAAAGTAGTTGCAGCACGGAAAATATTGTCAATATTCTTAGGTATGAATTCTCCAATCTTCAAGCATACTAAAGGACAGATCCTAGCGAGTAGAAGATCTTCAACCGTAATCTGATCCAAGTATCTCAATTCCTTATTATTTGTGGCGAGTTGATGAGCTCGTTAGAGGTGATGTATCCACTAACATCTTTGTCAAAACATGAAAATGCAGTAAAGAGGTGATCTTCTTTCTAGACTTTGTTCAAAGTGAAGAATGACTGTAAGAAATTCTTCATAGTCAACACTATTATCAACATATAATATAAAAAGCAGAGCAGTCAATTACTATAAACCATAAATCTTTATAATTTTTTTTAATTGTTGATACTTACAGCATGCATTAAAATTAAGATGTTTTGAATCCTTAAGATTTGTACCAACTTTCTCCAACCCTAATTTAAGATCTTCAAGGGTGATCTGCCAACTGTTATCAGCGTCCATCATCTTAAACATCTGCTTCAGGCTGACAATTTCTTCTTCTCACAGATTTTTCACAATAACCCGAAGAATATATGACAGACAAAAGCTGAGATTGATTTTCTTAATTAATAAGCATCCAAATGTAAATGCACATCACAAATCTTATTCCAATAGGCATCTTTTTAATTTTGTTTATGGCAGAAAATTGCTCGAGGCGGCTAAACACAACAGAGTCAATAGCCTTATCAGGAGCATCAACGTCAACCTGAACCCGGGGTTGGCGGGTGGCCTGTTACGGAAATGCAATGTCATCAAAATGAAGACGGTTGGATGTACATTTACATATTTTGCTAACTACACATAAGTTTTGAGTAGTACTTTCATTTTCTTGAGGCAGCAAACATCCTATTTTAGTTTGCAAGGAGGCCGAGAACTGTATCTTACCTTTACTTGCTTGGATCTGAAAGTCCAACTAATCATCTCATTTTTTTTAAGAAAAAAGACTTTTTAGTTCGAATTTTTGGATTCTATTATTAATAGAGAGAGAATTTTCTTTCTGTGCAATATTTTTTAGTTAGTTGGTTCACTTTTTTTTCACTATTTGCAATCTTGGGCTTCTATATTGAAGTCACAGCATAATGAAGCACATTAAGCTTGGATTTCTTCAAAACCAAGGTGTGAGATCTAAATCATACCTTTTTTAATTGATCTATGGTTTATCTTTGCCTCTAAAATTCAGCAAAATGTAAGTGAAATTTTCTGAAACTTGATTTACCATGTGATTATGACGTGCAGATGAAAAATGAGGTGTAAGAAACAATATCAATTTTTGACATATAAAGATCAAGACAAACGTCATCAATATCAAACCTAGCAAAGCATAAGTAAATACAGAAAATTTGACAAAAAAAAAAAAAAAGTAAATACAGAGAATAAAAAGACTAAATGACTAATAAGTAGTAGAAGAATTTCATACAAATAGCTAAAACTGCACGGTAGTAACTCTCCCACATACTATGAAACATTGGTTGGCCCCCAATATCCCACAACTTAATTGTGACATTCTATTTAGTTATCTTCTTCATATTAACCAGTCGAAGAAGAAGAACATGTAAATAAATTGGTCTTTGTCCTTGACCAACATGAGCCTAGGCTAAAAAGCACCAACATGATTGATAAAGATCAGAAAATGCAAATAGTACAAAATCTGCATTTTAACCTTCTCACTGTCAAGATATTGCATACTCCTCTGGATTTCAATATCAAGCTCTTCCATTCTCTGTTTGATTCAGTGTATTGAGATTAAAGATCAGCAAAATACGCAATTTAGATGGAAAAAATCAATAAACTCTGTACTTTTCTTACCCTTCTGATTCGTGCTAATCTTTAAACGTTTGTTTCAAGTTGATGAACTCTACTTACAAATATGACCATCTCAGTTCCAACCTCCTTCCTCACTTTCTAGATATTAGTCTCAATTTCTTCACCTATATGTTCATCATATAGGTGAAGAATTTCAAACGACACAAAAACCAGCAATTTTCAAAAACTGCAGCCACATTATGAAATTCAAATTCGAATCAAAAGCAATTAGGTTTTCAGACAGAACATTGTTTAGTTCTTGCATATCATGTTGCAAATTTCAGCATCTGAATCTTGAACTGCTCAATCCCAACAGCTTCCACCATTTCCGAACTAATCAAAAGTGCACAATTATAAAATACAACATCAATTGCATTAATAACAATCAAGAATTGAGTGGGAGAACACGCTTTTAGAAACATATGGTTTACCGTAAGTAATGACGGAGACTAACAATTTCCAAACGGACGCGGGATGTCATTGGATGTGAATGTGATACTGCAATAAAGACAATGATAAGTTAGAGAATAAAAATAGAACTTATTCATTTCCTGAAAATCAATAATATTGGTTATGGAAAAGACATAGATCTTTGAGTTAAAATTCTGTATCAGACCCATCCATTAGTTCACTCAATCCCTGTTGTTGTTAGTCTTAGCACATACAACAAGAACAACCATAACAAAAACAACCACAGAAGCAAAGAAGAGGCGACCTTATTTCATGCTTGGCGATGCGACGCTCGAAGAAAACGGGAGTAACGTAAGGTAACACTCTCAATCTCGCCAGTCGGAAGTTGATCAAATCTGAAAACGTGCTCCTGGAACTCCGCTCTACTCCCTTCATAAGCCAAACACCAGGAACAAAAAAATCAATTCCACACAACTGAGATCTTCAATGTCTCGATTAAGAACCTTGAAACTCAGAATGAAGGGCGTAGCAAACAAGACCTTAGAGGAGAGAGCTGAAGCCACAAATGGAGATGTATTTGTCCGAAGAAATTAGGAGTAAACGTAAATAACAATAGTTTGAACAAAAGACCTCGAATACGCACCGCAAAGAAAGTCCAAATCCACCCTCGGATCAGTTGCAAGGGCTTCAGTGACCCAAGACCAAGCAAACAGTGAATCAGAGACCTCTTCTGAAAACTCCATTGATAACAGAAATTGCTTAATCGTCCACTCTTGTCTCATCTCTATACCTACAAACTACATCAGAACCAGGTGAGAGAGGAATACAACAGGTTGAAAAGTTCTAGTTAAAAATAACCGAATTGAAAAAAGAATGGTACCAAACATACTGAGAGCTAGTACAATAAAATAAAAAACATAAGACGTTAGGCTGATAAATACTAACCAAGATAAATTAATCTTCAAACTCAACAGAACATCAACTATTTGTCTAAACTTCATGTCATTAACATGTTTGCAATATTTCACCTATCAAACATATTGAGAGCTGTGACAATGAACATGGTAAGGTCACAGACATGGAACCAAAACTAATATTCCCCAGTAAATCCGTACATAAGGGTGGTACCACACGGTATGGAAAAAGCTTGAATCACAACAATAGTATATGCTCTCTTCTTTTCCGGTGAATTTCATGACATATCACATTTTAAAAAGGCAAGTATAAGTTTATACAGGGTGGGTCTTGATTTCTATAAATTTCATAACTTAGCGAAGTGAAAAGATAAAGAGGTTATGTAGAAGAACAATTATATTAGAAGCTGCGTAGGATGTCTCTTAAACTCATTTGAATAGATTCTTTGATAGGCTCGTTCTGCAAAAACAATTTTTGTGAAGACATGGCTTCAACTTTAATATTGTATATATTAGATTTAACTCCTCTCCTCAGTCTAAAAGGGGCGCTTAAGAATTCTCCTCGAGTGCCCCCATTAAATTGCTCTAGCTCCATTGAAAAGACTCGCAACACCGGGACCTTAAATGGTTATGCGGTATCCCAGCCTTTTCACAGGGGAGCTGAACATTAACTTTAAAAATCCTCTTAAAATTCAGGTACATGCATATGGGAAAGAGGGTGCTCATGAAAAACCAGTTGGAACACACATTTCCGAGAAAGGACGATGTGCAACCCAAACCGAGCTAAATCACAAATGGATTGAGCAAATCTACTTCTGTCTTGGGCCCTCCTCCTAAAATCATTAGCCTAATCTGTCCTCAAAGTGGATCTCGAGCAAAGTCCTCAAATGTCCGGACATCTAGTGCTACATTTTCCACCGCGACCACAAACGATGTCGATGAAGCAAAATTGAGCCAAATTGCAAATGGGTCGGGCAAATCAAGATCTGTTTCGAGCACTCCTCATGAAACTGAAAGAACTACACCTGGTCCAAAGGGTGCTCGAAAAATTATGAGTGGAAATTTCACTTCTGGAATTGGATGCTCAAAGCTCAAAAAGTTTGACCCCGCTCAAATGAACCCAAATTTTGACACAGTCTCGAGAGAAGCCATACAAGATGAATGATATTGCTAAAATAGTTCAGAGGACAAGTGATCCCGACAAGCCAAATTCACATCTTCCTCCCCATTTGGAATTAGGTAAATATTTTCCATTTTGCGCTTCTATGCATCGTCCTATTTATCCTTGTTTAAACTCTCATGAAAATTTTGCATCTTTCTATGCATCGTCCAATATTTCGTGTAATTTCAGCATGAATGTGATCCTTATTTAGTCTAGATTAGTAAGAGTTTTAAGTTATAATTCTAATATTATCTTATATATATAAGCTAGTTGCCTGTTGAACGAATTGAATGAAATCCGTACAAGGTCATTTAATAGACTATGTTTTTGGGGCAAGAGATCTCTTCACTTCACGGGCTTTGTTTGGACTTTGTTTTTGGGCTATGGACATCCATAGAAAATCTAATCCTAATCAAATAAAAACTCAGTGTTGTGCCAAAAAGTAAACGAAGCTTTAATTTAGGACATCGTTAGCCCCTTCATCTTGTTTCGTAATAAATTCTCAAAAGTTAATATCTTTTTTAATGTTTTTCTAATCCTTTTATTGCATTTTTTTACTTTGAAAATTGGACTTCGAAATTGAATTTCGTAAAACAATACCCATTTTATTATTGTGACTTCCCATGTAGGCCGCCAAGAAGACCGAACGGACTTCATCCTGGTCTATATTTGCACTTTTGTTGGGTCGGCCTGGTTGGGGGGCCCGAGTTATATAATCATATTTTATATTAAATGTTTTAAAGTTTCACAAATTTTATCGAGCTCAAGTATTGTCTCTCCTGAGTCCCAACCCATCCTTCCAGCAAAAGGTTGATAATTTAAATGTATTTTGCAGTGTTGATGCTCTCTCTCTTAATGTTGGAACCACTTGTTTGACTTATAAGCCGCATCGGCTGACATAACATCACCGAAGAAAGAAAAACTCTTGCGTCAAATAGGATCTGAATAGAATAGTCTGCAAAGTTGATTCTGATCATTCACTTCATAATCAAAGTAAGAATGCCTCACATCTCTCCTTTGTTCGAAACAAATTGCCAATAAGCATTTGGCCATCACATTCAATCATGTAAGTATTCAAATCCCTCTGGAAATTCTTGAAATCCACAAGCGTAGCACCCATATTTGAATAAGAACCAACATAATTCTTGAACAACTTGTACACTTTGCTAGTACCAATATTTATTTTTAAGCAATTGATGATGAATTCTTGATGAAAAGGCGTGAGTTTTTTGTTCTCAGGTGCAAAATGTCTCTGCGAAAGAGGTAACAATGGATGATTGTGACGTTCTTCAAACATTTTCAAACAAAATCCATCTCCTCCTTCTTGCCGAAATATAAAATGTGCAGGGCAACCACAACGATTAGACATCCTCCTCCGCTTAGGCTCATTGTTTTCACCATTAGAAGATTTTTATGGACGCAAATCTCCTTGCCTATTACAAACAGGATACCGCCACAACTTAGTAACATCTTTCGCCTTTGTTCCAATATCCCTTCTCATAGTAAAACCCACTTTAAGGGAGTAAAATTAGTAAAATGATCCAACTTCATCATAAGTTGCAAACATCTGCCCCTCATATGGCTTGATATCATCACTGCAGATCGGAGCGTAATAAGTTGTATTATTCGACGAAACAGAAACAACAACTCTAGCTTGATCTCCTATAGTTAAGAAAAAACAAAATAGTCAAAGGAGTGGTAAATATATGATTAATATGCTTTTTGTTCACCAATATGCTAATAATGTGCATCAATATACCAAAGTTGTGCACCAATATGCTAGTAAATGTGCATCATATTATCGAGAAAGTTCATTGGTACACATAATACAAAAACATATACAAGCAGTGTGCATCATTATAGCACACAATGTGCATCAATATAACAAAATTGTGCACCAATATGCTAGTAATGTGCATTAGTACACAAACTACAAAAATATATATAAACAATGTGCATCATTATAGCACACAAATGTGCGTCATTATTCAAAAGTTGTGCATTAGTATTATAAAGAATGTTCATAATGATATCTCATCTATAAATTATTTATTTTCTTTTTAATTAAAATAAAATATTTTAATTAATCATTTATTTTTACCTTTAAATGATTTTAGGCTTAGGTTGTTAAACTATCTATTTATTCTTTTAAAAAAATTATTAATATATTTGAAAACTTAGAGTTACTCCATTAAAATAAAAAGACATTTGGAGTAAATGATTTTTTTACTTTAAACTTAATATATTTAAGTATTATTCAACTAGAGAAAAGTTCGGATGAGAACACCTCTTAAAAAACGAAGTGCGAAAGTTCATAGATAACAAGTTAATGTTCATAATTTTGGCGGTAATGTTCATAATTTGGCGATCATGTCCGTTCAAGTCATTTTGAGAAGAAAAAAAAATCAAAGTTCAAAGTAACTACAAGAATGCCACCACGTCCCTCACTGAAAATGTTCAAAAAATTTCATTGCCCAAATTATGAACATTACCATACAGAAGAATATGAACATTGCGCTAGTTTAAATTAAATGGTCTTCTTCTCCACGCCTGCTCCGACCGTTTACATTCGTTTTCAACCGGGAACCAAACGAAACCGGGTCTTCTACGACTTACAGCAAAACAAATGATGGTCCCATCTATTTTAGGCACATATGCCTATGTGCATTTTGTATCGTTAATATATCTAAATATACGTTAATAAAAATTATAAAATTTTGATATTCTAAAGTTCACAATTAGACGAATCAAACAAGATCCCACATCACTATGTTTGTTCTTATATACTGTAAGAAATCTAACAAATTTGATTAATAAGTGAATAGTTTCATTACTAGCATTATTCCTCCACCATGCGCGAAATTTGCACAACGATTTTTATAATTATGTATATAATTTATAAATACATAGAAATAACATTAATATAAATAAAAGTATATAATTGTGTATTATTTAATTTATTTTTAAATCAATATTATATAAATAATAGGAATTTCAATTGATTTATAATCTTTTATATTGATATGCATTTAAATAAGGAAATGATATCAACAGATTTAGGATAGTGATCTTTGTATACATATTTTAATTGATTTGTGTTCAAATAAGAAAATAATATCATTAGAATTGAGTTAATTATCTTAAAACATATAAAAATGACGATGATGTGGCATGCTTATTGATGAGTAGATGATGTGGCATAGCTTATTGATGAGTTCCAGTGTTTATTTCCTTGCTAACGAGGAAATCAATATTATGAATATTAAGCTATTCCTTTTTTTGTCTTTGATAGGCTCGTTCTGCAAAAGCAAGTATAATAACAATGGTTTTTCAAGGAGGAAGCTAGAAAAACATAATTGTGTGTGAAATTAAAAATGGAAATGAAGAGCAAATTGAGTACCAATTTTGGCTCTTCTTCCGTGTGTGATTGCATAAATACCTAATATACTTGAAAATAACAAACATTCTAGAGGAAACAAATAACGAAAACAATAGATCCACAAATCACTAGCTTCATCGACGCTCGCAAGATCGTCCATCATCTATCTCTGACCTGAAAATAAAACTAAAAAAAATGATCATGTAAAATGTTTTCTACGAGAATTTTTAGATGCAAAGTCATCAATAATAGTGTCAATATCCAAATTTTCTATCATATCCTTCTCAATACTTAAAATAGCCAAACCATTCAACCTTTCTTGAGAATAAAGGGGTAGATATATAATAGAAGAGAGCTATTGATTCTCATGACTTCAACGTCTTTCTCCGGATTTTTCGAAATTCTGATATGGTGCTGAATTTTTTTTGGAAGGGATGGAGAAATTTTGGAAGAGAAGATATTTAGGGCTAAAGAATCGATCTTTAATTTCCTTTTTTCTTAATAAAAGTCGGATGGGTAAGCTTTGTCAGCCCACATAAATTTCGGATGGGCCCCAACAATTTTTTTTTAAAAAGTGCTGCAGGTGAGTGTCGAACTCAATACCTATTGCACTGAATACCACTACCTTACCGTTGGACTACTTTAGCTTATTGATTATACAATACTACTTTTTCTATATACATACTAAATAAAAAAATTTGGCCCCTAAACTTTTTGGGCCCTAGGCCATCGCCCCTTCCGCCCATGCCCTTGGGCCGGGCCTGCTCGCGAGGTCTGGCCAGCAAATAATCTTCAAATACTGGAGACCTCCTTCACGCCAACTGGAACAACAACTTGGATTCCATATTCTTTTGGATCAAAACTTGTCTTCTTGCACTGTTCTTCGTGTTCTTGAGTTCCAAATTACCTGCGCAACCAAATCGGAAGGATGAACCCCAGATTTGGCTCTCCGACGCCCAAGTCAATACTGGTCACGACCAAATAAGAGTAACGAACTCAATAACGCCAAATACTAATCAAAGAGAAGGGAGTAGCGATTAAAATACACTTTAAACCATGAAACCTCACGAACCAAACCAATGGAACAGTAAACTGATGGATCTCCACCAAATGCGACAATCTTCATATCAAAAGCACGAATACGGTACCGAGAGTCATAATCCAAGTACCGATCATCTAATTCTCTATGAACAGAGATGAATCGGGAGGAAGAAGACGATTCCGAGAGGAAAGCTTCGTCTCCTAAGTGTTTCTCTCTTGCTCAAGGGGTAAAATGCCTCAGATGCCAAAAGATCCCCTTCTCTCTCCTTTCTGTTACGATTTATATCCAGGTCGCGGGCCCCACTATATCCGATCTCGCTCTCCTGTCTTATTGGGCTTTGCTTATTGGGCCTTATTCTCCCGAGTCTCTTAATCGGTGTTTGGGCCTTTGTTACGCTATGGGTCGTCGCGAGCCTGTTTGGCTCACGACCTGAGAACCGGGTCCAACAACTGCCTCAAGGCTCCCTCTCGAATAAATCTTTGGCTTCGGCCTATAAATGCTGAAGGAGTGTTGCAACATCTGTAAAATCAAGAAACCGGATCTCAGCATTCGCAGTGCTGCGTCTTGGACCTTGGAAGCCTTTGCTCCGACCTGTGAATTTCCCTTTCGTATCTGCTCAACAAAATGGAAGCTTTAATCAGATTCTATCGTAACATGGAATGACACAAAAAATAGGAATAATAATTTAATCTCAGTTAGCCTATGTGAGTCATGTCCACATAGGCACATACTGTCTAGATCAATCAGAATTTTAACACAAAGCTACACCAAAATATTAACAGTTTAATTTGGCTAAGACCAAATTACCTCACCTGAAAGAACAGGCTTATAAAAATCTAAGCCTAGAATTTTTCAATAGAAGTATTAAGATATCTATATATACACATAGCCCAGATCCTCCATAATCCAAATAAAATAGTCTTCTCCATATGGCAACAAAGAGTAAAACTCCTCTATTAGCTATAATTAACATTTTTACAATATAAGTGTGAAGGAATTGTGTCCTTTAACCAAAGGTGCAATTACTAATTATGAAATAGGACTATTTATGGAGATTAATAATCCAGATATTTTAGGAGTCGCGTGCTATTGCTAGTGGCCAATACGACTTATGGGATTAATCGGGTTAAGCCCATGGCTAGAATAACTGGGTCCTACGAGGTCACACACTTAGAGTTTATGGACTGGATCAAACAAATCTGCAGGCCCGGTAAGCCTGTGGTATATGGGCTATGTGAAATAACAAACGAAGTGGATTGTGTTTCAAGTATAAAATAATAGTTATTTACTACTTGGAAATAAAGGCTAAGATATATAAAGATATATCTAATTTCCTATTATTATGGTAAGATAATGATAATGTTATTAGGGTTTTAAAGAAAACCTAATATATAATATGAAGGTGATTAGGAGATCATATATATATAAATGATGACCTAATAGCCGCAATTGAAAATTGAAGAGTGAGCAGGAGTGCTCGGTCACATTCCTCAATTGAGAACAAAAGTTGTTCTCCGTTCGTTATTCTCCCTCGTGTAAGATTATATCTTTGAGTTGCTCGGTCTAGCAGAAGAGACTTAAAGGTGATCCAGTTTATTGCTCGTGTGGACTAATTAGAGGAGTCACACTTGGGGCTCTAATCTCTCCATTTCAGCGAGATTCAAATACGCATCAAGAGGTATTTATTCTTTCCTATATACGATCTATTTAGTTTATGCATGAAATCCTTGGTTAGATGTTAGGAAAACGTTTCCTGAAATTCCGCTTTAAGCATCTAAAACCCTACAGTGGTATCAGTTGCCTCTTGCATAAATTGATTAGATCAAATTTAAAAGTTTAAATTTTGATGCATGTTCATGGTTTATGTTGATTCAATTATGTAGAAATTGTTTGTATGGATTAATTTGCATGACTGAAACGAAAAATTTGATTTTTCTAGCCATAGAATTCATGAACTACATGTAGGGTAAGTTGCTGATTTTTTGAAAATTATGCATGATTTTGCCCTAAAGTTGATTCTTTTGATTAGTTTATGCAATCTGTTGTATATGTTTTGAACATACATGTTAAAATCTGATTTTTCATGTTAAAACTATGAATCAAGAAGCCTGAATTTTATGAAAATCCATTACCATAAATTTTCCAATCAAGAGTTGTAAAAGTTACAAACTTTAAGTGGGAGAAACACTGTTAAGAACGGAAAAGATGGTTCAGGAACAATGAGTCAGCCCGATAGCTATTCTGATGGCGATGCAGGCTGGACATGCGCGGCAACAGCACTACCCCGGTGGTTGTGCTGTGGTGGCCGTCGGTGGCCCACTAACGATCCCAAGGATATTATTTACCAAGATAAGATATGATATGTGATATTCTATCTTAATAAATTAGATTTATTTTAATTAATAAGATATTTGATATTTTATTTGGTAAATAAATATTTAGTTAAATGTTACAAGATATTTTGATATCTTATTTGGTAAATTTTGAGTTACCATATTAACTGTTATTTTTGAATATTAGATTCATCATTTTTAGCAAATTAATGATTAATATATGATATTAATTCCATGCACAATTTAATTGAATTAATATAATTAGAAATCAGTTTCTATATTAAATAATTAATTTGATTAATTTTTTATGCTTTTTAAATTTGGATTAATAGCATATTTTATTTAGATGAAATTTTATATGTTATTATTGCATGCGGGTTTAATATTATGATATTATTGCATGCGGTGACTAGTATGGCCCACATTAGGATAGATAAATACGATCTGCGTATCGTTATGTTTTTCTTGTACACGATCTGCGTATCGTTATGTATTTTTGTAATTTAAATTTCTGCAAGAGAGTTTATTTCAATTATATGTAAAACAAGAAGAAAGAGATCCTAATGAGGCTAAGGATGGAGATCCAAGAAGAGGTGATTCAAGGATGAAGATCCATGAAGGACCACAAACTTGAAGATTAGATCTTTATTTGGTTTTTAGGGGTCATACTAGGATCACAATTTTTATTTATTTATTGCATTACTTGAATGCTTTAATATTTTCCCACTTTGCATGCTTGCTTGTCTATTTATGTTATTTAGTTCACTTGTAGATAGACAACATTGCATGCTTAGGTCCCTTAAAAGAATATTGAGATATTGCCTTTCCATATCATAACCCATGAGGCCCTTAGAATTTGTTGGATAGTTTTCGCCTTAGCGAGGTGTCCTTCTTTGACTTTGGGATAGTGCGGGCATGTCTAATAGGGGCATGTAAACCTTGATACGGTTATACTCAACAAGAGACCATAAGACTTAGTTTTGGATCTTGAGGCATAAGGATGAGTTTAACATAAGATGTGACCATCAACCAAGAGTTATAAAGGGTTATAATTAGTAAAGAGTTTACTTACCTTGATTACATGAGATTTGAGGAAGTGCCTAAGTACGCTCAAGTTTCATTTAAGATAGGATCTTGGAATCATTTTACTCAGGAAGGGGCAATTTTTAATTGAGTAGAATGCGCAATACCTTAATTTTTATATCTTGTCTAAATTTTAAGATATTGCATGTCAAACATAATTTATCTGCATTTTTTTTATTTTGTTTCTGTAGTTACTACGTCTTCTTAACACCTCAAAATCACCCTCCACTCAATTGTTGAGAAAAATAAGTTGAACGACACAAATTTATTTGATTGGGAAATGAATTGAGAATTGTTCTCAGAACTGAGGGTCAACAGGATCAAGAAAGGATTTACGTTATTGAAATCCTAACAACCAAGTCTCATTCTTAGGTATTAGATACTGGATGTGGCTCTCACATTATTTCGAATGTGCAAGGACTAAGAAATAGAAGACGGTTGCAAAAGGGAGAGATAGATCTTCGCGTTGGAAATGGAGCAAGAGTTGTTGCACTTGCCATTGGAGATTATTATGCTCAAGCCCATATGTGTAGTACTGGACTATACATATTGGATCTCAAAGCTGATGTTTATAACGTTAATACAAAAAGGCAAAAGTCGAATAAGTGAAGCCAATCTATGGCATTGTCGCTTGGGCCACATTAACATCAAACGCATGAAGGAACTCCAAAATGTTGGACGTCTAAAGTCATTTGATTTTGAATCATTTGAAACATGTGAATCATGTCTCATGGGCAAGATGACAAGGTCGCCTTTCACAGGTACAAGTGAGAGGACTACTGAGTTGTTAGCTCTCATACATACCGATGTGTGTGGACCTATGAGCACAAAATCTAGGAGAGGCTATCGATACTTTATTACTTTTACTGATGATTTTAGTAGATATGGGTATATCTACTTAATGAAACATAAATCTGAATCCTTTGAAATGTTCAAAGAATTTCAGAATGAAGTAGAGAAACAAACAGGCAAAAAGATAAAGGCACTTCGATCAGATCGAGGGGGTGAATATCTGAGCCACGAATTCGACCATCATTTGAGGAGTTGTGGGATTCTAACACAACTGACTCCACCAGGTACACCACAGCTGAATGGTGTATCTGAGAGAAGAAACAGGACATTGTTAGGCATGGTCCGCTCAATGATGAGTTTTGCTAAGCTTCCTACATCCTTTTGGGGTTATGCCCTCACTACCGCTGCATTCACACTAAACAGGACTCTGTCACGATCAATTGACAAGACACCACATGAGATATGGTTTGGGAAGCCACCCAGCTTGTCATTTCTGAAGGTCTGAGGATGTGAGGCTTATGTAAAGCGTTTACTATCTGATAAGCTCGCACCCAAATCAGACAAATGCTTTTTTATAGGTTACCCCAAGGAAACGAGGGGTTATTATTTCTACAATCCCGTTGAGAACAAAGTGTTTGTTGATCGGGATAGTGTCTTTTTGGAAAAGGATTTTTTTTCCAAGAAGTCAAGTGGGAGAAATGTTCAGCTTGATGAGATTCAAGCAGAGCAACAAACTCCACAGCATGAGGACATAGAAGATATGTCAGAGGAACTTGATTTTGGAGGCATACCTTCACAAAGGGAAACCACCCTGATTCAAGATGTAGTTCCTCAAGTAGATGAAGCACCCGAGGTCCCACATATTGATGTGGTCAATCCTCCGGCTGAAGAGGTCCCACATACTGATGTGGTCGATCCTCTAGCTGATATCTCTCCAGCTGTGGGACCACTTTTGAGATCAAACAGGCCAAGGCGGCAACCTAGATGATATGAGGATTTTGTCTTGACTGCTGATGTTCTACTTTTAGAGAATGATGAGCCTGCTACCTATAAACAAGCAATGGCGGACCCCGACTCCGAAAAATGGCTTGGAGCCATGAGATCCGAAATGGACTCCATGTCTGAAAATCAAGTTTGGGACTTGATAGATTTGCCTGATGGGGTAAAACCCATTGGATGCAAATGGGTCTTCAAGATCAAAACAGACAAGGATGGAAATGTTTCTGTCTATAAGGCAAGATTAGTTGCAAAAGGATTTAGACAAGTTCATGGTATTGACTATGATGAAACGTTCTCACCGGTCGTTATGATCAGGTTCATTAGGATAATCCTAGCCATTGCCGCTTATTATGATTATGAGATATGGAAAATGGATGTCAAGACCGCTTTTCTAAATGGTTTTCTAGAAGAGAATGTATACATGATGCAACAAGAAGGTTTTGAGGATCCAGAGAATCCTAGGAAAGTATGCAAGCTTAAGAAGTCTATCTATGGACTTAAGCAAGCATCTAGGAGTTGGAATCTTCGTTTTGATGAAGTGGTCAAAAAGTTTGATTTCATCAGATGCGAAGAAGAACCCTGTGTTTACAAGAAATTTAGTGGGAGCAAAGTGACCTTCCTGGTTCTATATGTGGATGACATATTACTCATTGGAAATGATATTCCTATGATGGAGGCAGTGAAGGAATGGCTTAAGAAGAATTTTTCAATGAAGGACCTAGGAGAGGCAGAGTACATATTAGGCATTAAGATCTATAGAGATAGGTCTAAGAGGCTTATTGGTCTAAATCAAGAAACTTATATAGATAAGGTCCTTGCTAGATTTAATATGGTGAATTCTAAGAAAGGATTCCTTCCTATGCAACATGGCTTACGTCTCAGTAAAACCCAGTGTCCTAAGACACCTGGTGAAATTGAGAGAATGAGTAGGATTCCTTATGCCTCAGCCATATGATCCATCATGTATGCTATGATTTGTACTCGTCCAGATGTTGCGCACGCTTTGAGTGTGTGCAGCAGATACCAATCAAACCCTGGAGAGGCACATTGGTGTGCAGCCAAGAACATTCTAAAGTACTTGAGAAGGACTAAGGATAATGTCTTGGTGTATGGAGGTGATGACGAATTGGTCGTCAAGGGCTATACTGATGCGAGTTTCCAGACAGACAAAGATGATTTTGAGTCTCAGTCTGAATATGTCTTCATTCTGAATGGAGGAGTTGTCATCTAGAAGAGCTCGAAGTAAAAGAGATTTTCCTAGTTTTATATGTGGATGACATATTACTCATTAGAAATGACATCCATATGTTGGAGACATTTAAGTACTGACTTAAGAAGGATTTCTAAATGAAGGACTTGGGAAATGCTGAGTACATACTAGGCATTAAAGTCTATGGAGATACACATACGAGACCTACTGGTCTGAGAAAGAGTTAGTGTCAATGGTGTATAAGAAAGAACATTCTATGGTACTTAAGAAGGACTAAGGATGAATTCTTGGTTTATGGAGATAATGACGAGTTAGTCGTCCAGACAAGTACTACGAAAGTACCACATGATTCAATACTATGTTGATAGAGGAGACATGAGGTTGTGCACATTGCATAGACGATAACATTGCAGATATTTTAACCAAGCCTATGTCTAGACCCAAGTGTGACAGTCACATTCGAGTCAAGGGGCTCAAACACATTAGAGAGTTCTTTTGAGACTTTGTTTGTTTTATGATAAATCTTGAGATTAGATAAAGTATCCAAACAATTTAATAGTTAACAAATGGGTTCATCAAAACTGTTTTGGTGAATGAAACCCCATTAAGTGAACTGAAATTATAAAATTGTTAGAAGTCCATGGTCTGAGTCATTAACTTGGATACAAATGACTTTATTAAAGACCATATTGTGAGATTGATTGATAACATCTGGTTTCATGTGTTATGGGGACATAGTGATGTCTAATCAATTACATAGGTGTATATAACGATACATATCGGACAGACCAATCTTAGGACTCTCCATGACATTACTGCAGAGTTCTAGGAATATTCATGATTAGTGAGTTCCTTAGACATGAGTATGATGTAGTTATCATTTGGCTGCTGGTATGTCTTTGACGCTGTTAAACGCTGACCGTAACAGGCAGTTATAAAGGCAGTGATTGGGATTGCCAAAAATTGAGTGGGAGCTATAGTCGTACAAGATTGGATTTGTCCTCCTATTCCATGTATACCATGATACATTTGGAAAGGGTTGGTGTCTCGGCCACTTGAAGAGTGAGAACTGTGAAAACGCATGGCCATGCTCAGATGGATTATAAGTAATCATCTGTACTGACAGTTCGATCTCATGAGTTCAAGAAACATATTTGGCGGTAAAGATGAGTTTCATCATATAGTCAAATAAGACATTAAGCGACAAAGGAATTTTAACATTGCACACTTGTTTTAAGGACAAGTGGGAGATTGAAGGAATTGTGTCCTTTAACCAAAGGTGCAATTACTAATTATGAAATAGGACTATTTATGGAGATTAATAATCCAGATATTTTAGGAGTCGCATGCTATTGCTAGTGGCCAATACGACTTATGGGATTAATCGGGTTAAGCCCATGGCTAGAATAACTGGGTCCTACGAGGTCACACACTTAGAGTTTATGGATTGGATCAAACAAATCTGCAGGCCCGGTAAGCCTGTGGTATATGGGCTATGTGAAATAACAAACGAAGTGGATTGCGTTTCAAGTATAAAATAATAGTTATTTACTACTTGGAAATAAAGGCTAAGATATATAAAGATATATCTAATTTCCTATTATTATGGTAAGATAATGATAATGTTATTAGGGTTTTAAAGAAAACCTAATATATATTATGAAGGTGATTAGGAGATCATATATATATAAATGATGACCTAATAGCCGCAATTGAAAATTGAAGAGTGAGCAGGAGTGCTCGGTCACATTCCTCAATTGAGAACAAAAGTTGTTCTCCGTTCGTTATTCTCCCTCGTGTAAGATTATATCTTTGAGTTGCTCGGTCTAGCAGAAGAGACTTAAAGGTGATCCAGTTTATTGCTCGTGTGGACTAATTAGAGGAGTCACACTTGGGGCTCTAATCTCTCCATTTCAGCGAGATTCAAATACGCATCAAGAGGTATTTATTCTTTCCTATATACGATCTATTTAGTTTATGCATGAGATCCTTGGTTAGATGTTAGGAAAACGTTTCCTGAAATTCCGCTTTAAGCATCTAAAACCCTACAAAGTGAACATGAAAAAAGACAATAAAACATTCAAACAACACATTGAGCAGATGAAAAAATACACTTAAACACACTCGGGTGCATAAATAAGGTAAACGTTCTGTCAAATTCCTGATATACACTTTCAGAAATCCAGCATAGTGCCATCAAAATAATTGACCATTATCAAATGATGATTGAGAACTAAGAAGAAATTATACATTTATAACCCTGGAAACTCATAATAGTATCAAAGATGAATTGCTAAGTTGATAGTAGATAAGCCCATTATTGAATCACATGAATCAGATATAGGAGTAGAGTTACAAAAACATAGATCCTCATTGAAATAAGCACAAAATTATCTAAACACTTGCATGCACGAAATGAGAGAATGACTTAGAAGCCAACCTTGGATGAAATGTAGAAAGCTGAGGGAGCCCAATCTAGTCAAAGCAAGGTAAGCATCTTAGGTACTTGAGCAAGACGCATATCCAAAGGAGCAGATGCTGATTGGACTTTATGCTCGCACAATTTTGACTCTAGATCGAGTAATATAGGATTTCAAAAAGTGACTGAAAAAAAAGATTTGCATATAATATGTGAATGGCTCCTTTCACGAAGAGGTAGCTTCACATACAGTTGTATAGCATAGCTGTAATAAGATACATTTTGTGGATTGATTCTAAATTCAAACCTAAGTTGAACCTGCTACTAAGCTATTAAAAATGCATAATCACTTCATATTACTCACCTACCGAACTTGATCATTTGAACAACTGAACTGATCGGACTTCGTGATAGGTAAAGGGATGTTTTTTCCCATGAGGCTATCATTTGTTTCTTCCTTGATTTCACTTGATCGAGTCGCTCCTCCACCATGGCCTGAATCATGATTTAATGTCAATTAAGATCATATTAAAATGACAGTTTTCTTCTGAGAAATTCGATGAGTCCTCATTACAGCTTCCTCTGAGAATATTTAATTGTGCATAAAATCAGGCTTAGAGCTAGGTATGTGTTGGAGCCGGTTCTCGATGGGCTCGCGAAGCTCAAAAGGAATCGGGTTAGGCCCATCGGACGCGAGCCGGATCGGTCCATGCAGTCAGCCCAGAAGGACGAAAGCGGCCCATAAGCAGACGAAGCCCATAAGGAGGATTCGGCGAGATTAAGTATCAAGGGGCAAATTAGTAATTGACTCGCGTGGGCCCCTGACAAGAGTATAAGAACGCAACTCAATGGATAGAGGAGGACATCACGACTGAAAGAAAAACGCTTCGTCTCCCTCTCCCGAGTAAGGAAAACACAGGAATAAACCAAAATCTCAATCTTCCAAAACCACCTTCTCCTTGAGGTGTTAGGAAGAACATCACTTAGTTTGTAACTCCCGGAGTTGCTATTAAACTTTTAATGTTGCGATGGGTGTTTTCTAGGGCCGTTCGGTTTGTTGGTAACGAAGAACTTGAAACGTTTTAAATAGCATTTTAAGTTCCCTTTATCATTACTTTACTTCTTTCTATCTACTCTAGCTCTTGCGGCAAATTGTGTAGCTTTTAGTTGCATTTTTACACGTTTGCTAATTTGAACGCCGAAGAATCAAATCCGGAGATACCCTCTCCTAGTTTGGTTGCGTTGGAATAGTAGGTGTCAAGAACTAGGGTGGACGACGGGGGAAGACAAGGTGAATTGCTGTATACAAGTTGGCTGGTCAGACTCGCGAGGTGTTGTGTCGCGAGCTGCGTTTTCTGAGCTCCAACATTGGCGCCGACCGTGGGGACTTCCTCGCACAAGTAAGGCTCACTACAGATATTCACGTATTTCTAATACTTAACCGCCTAAGGATGAATGTTGGGGGCGAGGGAAGCGGCAACACCCCTCTTCAGACGAGGACGCAACAAGAGATAAATGGCTCACGAGCACCTCTTACACGCGTGCCAGAGGAAGAGATTGTTCTGGTAGGGCCCGCACTGGTTCAGTATCGCGCGTTCCTTCGGACGTTGGGACAGAGCACGGACAGGGACCGGCACCAAGAGCAACCGAGGGCTGAGGCCCGCGAGCAGGAGCAGGATCAGGGCGAACGAGAACAACCAGTCGCTGAGGAGAGTGCTGAGCACGTACCCGACGACAGAATCTCAGTGTCACGAAGGACCAGGGTCGAGGGACGCGAGAGGGCTTGTCACCCTGGTAGGTTTGATTTGAATCAAGCCCCCGTGAGCTACGTAGAGAACCAGTCTTACAGGGGAAGAACCGAAACAAGGGGACATGGGATTCGTGCCGAGCAAGGACCTTCTCGCTGCCAGTATGAAGGGGAACCTTATTACAACCAGGCAAACTGTCCGCGGCAAGCTTACGAGGCCTATCCGTCCATTAACCCGTCAGCCTTGTTCGGCCCAACTGCTTTCGCAGACCACATAGTCAGGTCAGTCCCCCTACCTAATTTCAGATTCCCTATTATCAAAGAATACAATGGCAAAGAAGATCCTAGCGAACACCTAGCACGCTACAAGTATGCCATGCTCGCAAGGTGCCCTGACGAAGCCACGATGTGCAAAGATTTCCCAGGCACTCTCGCGGGTCCCGCCATGACCTGGATGCTTAACCAACCTTCAGGGAGCATCCATTTCTTCGCTGATCTAGAGAGAAGTTTCTTGTTACACTTTGGATCCTCAAGGAAAAGAAAAGTGACTATGCAAGAAGTGGTGGGTGTCAAACATGGACCAAACGAATCGCTAGAGAGTTATGTCAGGAGATTCTCGGAAAAGATCTTAGAAGCCGAGGATTTTCACGATAAAACCGCCCGAGTCGCGTTCCTGGATGGTCTCACAGATGGAAGCTCCTTCAAGCAATACCTATACCGCAAGAAAGATTTGGACTACCAGGGCATGCTCGAAAGAGCGTATACAGAGATTAACGTGGAAGCGCACTCGAGTACCGCGTTGAAAGGAAACAATCAGAATAAGTCTGCTCAGGGCCAAAAGAGGGACAACCAGAACTGGGGTAGCAAGCGCCATCAGGGAAGTCAGGGAAAGGAGCAGATTGACACGCGAGTTCCCGGTTTGCAAATTCAAGATCAAAATCAGGGTCAAAGGCAGTTCAGAGGCCAGAACCATGATCAGAATCAGTTCCACTCGCAAAATTTTGTAGCCGAGCAGGATAGCCGTCGCGAGGCTGAAAGAGGAGGGGATCGCGGTCATGATCGCCACGAGCCAACCACATGGTGTGAGTACCACAGAGTGGATACTCACCCTACCGAGGAATGTAGGTCGCGACCTCACCACCCGAGAGAGCAGAAAGTCCTAACTGCTCAAAGAGGAAATGGGGACGGAGGTCGCGGCAGCACAAAGAGAGGAAGAGGAGGTAGAGTACAGAATGAGATAAGGCAGCAAACCCCCGCGAGAAATAACCAGAATCAGGGACCTAATCGTCACCCGCACCAGAACTTCCCTCACTTGGATGGCCATATAGGTACAATTGCAGGCCGCCATGAACCCATTCCCTTAGGCAAACGAGAGCAAAGGCTCATTGATAACGCGCCCAAGCCTCAGGGAAAGCCAATCTATAGTATCGCGAGATCGCAGTCTGAGCCTTACACGCTTGCTTTCAGCGACAAGGAGGTAGATACCTGGGTTGTAGAAGCCGCTGACCCACTAGTCATTCATGCTCAGATCGGAACCAAACTTGTGAAAAGGATTCTCGTGGACACAGGGAGCTCGGCTGATATACTATACTGGGACGCGTTCGAGAAAATGGGGATTGGTCAGTCTACACTCAGGCCTACTAAAACCACACTGGTGGGTTTCGCGGGTGACAGAGTGAGGGCCCTGGGCGTCGTCACCCTAGATCTCATCCTGGGTGGGGAGACCGGGTCAAGAAGATCAGAAAAAATAGATTTCGTAGTAATCCCAATAACATCCTCCTACAATGCGATACTGGGACGCGAAACTCTGTGTAAGTTTGAAGCAGTCGTGTCGATCTGTCATCTGCGGCTAGAGTTGCAGATGCGGGAAGAAATTCGCGACGTAGCAACTATCAGAGCGGCCAATCATAAAGCCAGCGTCGCGAAGTATTACAACAAGCATATAAAGTTGAGGGGATTCGCCAGAGGGGACCTAGTGCTCCGAAGAACAGAAGGAGGAAAGCTCGACCCCAACTGGGAAGGACCTTACATTATAGATCGCGAAGTCGCTCCCGGGGCATATCGTCTCAAGGATCACTCTGGGAATCACATTGCAAACTCTTGGAACGTGATGCGACTTCGTCGCTTCTATGCCTAATCCTCCCACAACCCAGGTACGTTTAACAAAGTTTAGCAGAGCAAAAATGTTTTCCCATTAATGGTCAATGCTTATCGCATTGAGACACTAAAAAATTCGATCACTATGATATGATAAGTACAGGTTGTGGAACCAGCAATTCGTTATCACGCGAGTTTAAGTTATCAAGAAATGGGTCACAGCCTGGTCGACCAATGCTCATCCACCTAAAAAGGTAGCGCTTCAATTGAGACAAAAGTCGTCAAGTCCGCTTCACTGGGCTGGACTAAAAAAATCCCCCCAGGTCGCGTGTCCAGCTTCCATGGTTGAGCTAAAAAACTCTCCTTGGTTGCGAAAGCATGGACGGGTTTACACCAACGAGCTCACCCGCCATGATCCCGCTTCACTGGGCTGGGCTAAAAAAAACCCCCAGGTCGCGTGTCCAGCTTCCATGGTTGAGCTTAAAAACTCTCCTTGGTCGCGAAAGCATGGACGGGTTTACGCCAACGAGCTCACCCGCCATGATCCCGCTTCACTGGGCTGGGCTAAAAAACCCCCCCAGGTCGCGTGTCCAGCTTCCATGGTTGAGCTAAAAAACTCTCCTTGGTCGCGAAAGCATGGACGGGTTTACGCCAATGAGCTCACCCGCCATGATTCCGCTTCACTGGGCTGGGCTAAACCCCCCCCCCCCAGGTCGCGTGTCCAGCTTCCATGGTTGAGCTAAAAAACTCTCCTTGGTCGCGAAAGCATGGACGGGTTTACGCCAATGAGCTCACCCGCCATGATTCCGCTTCACTGGGCTGGGCTAAAAAAAACCCCCCAGGTCGCGTGTCCAGCTTCCATGGTTGAGCTTAAAAACTCTCCTTGGTCGCGAAAGCATGGACGGGTTTACGCCAACGAGCTCACCCGCCATGATCACGCTTCACTGGGTTGGGCTAAAAAAACCCCCCAGGTCGCGTGTCCAGCTTCCATGGTTAAGCTAAAAAACTCTCCTTGGTCGCGAAAGCATGGACGGGTTCACATCGTGACTCACACATCTTTCAAAAGTTCTTAACCACATAAAGACCAAATACTGAATGTCTCTCTACATGTGCAGTGCTTAAATATCCCCCGCAAAAGCAACGTCATGCCTAGATAATCTCTGCAAAAGTCTAAAAAATTCTCTGCGGCAGCCATACCGAAGAAAAAAACTGTCCTGATGCTTCGCGACTACAAGCGCTCAGGACAAACCCCGCGAGCATCAACAACCACTAAGAGCTAAAGCGCGAAGCCCTGTCACCAGCTAGAGCGAACGTACTGACCAGGACTTGCGTGTAATGTTCATGCAATAGCTAACAGGAGAATGGTTTGAGATGCTTTATGATTCTCGCATAAATTATGTAACACCGTCAGTTTTACCTTTTACTATACAAGAGGGATCGTAGTTATGAAACACTCATCTCTTTACGTTTTATTTTTTCGCAAAATTACTCTTTTCCGAAACACAAAAAGGGGGGAGCGAGGCGAGATAAGTGTATACGAAGCAAGCAGACGGATAAGTAAAACCAAAAACATAGCAAAACAGCATATAGCTCGCGACAACCATGGCCGCATTAAAAATAATTACATAAAAGCCCAATTCTCGCGATAGGAACACCAAAAACATACTGTTCAAAAGACCACTAGGCCGTGTCAGAAGGTTATTAAACATTACTTAAACGACAGACTCAGGAGCCTTCCCCGCATCCTCTACGCTATCCGCCTCTAAATCCACGACGTCCCGCGATCCTGACCCCCCCGCTTGATCTAAGCAAGAACGCTTCAGGGAGGGCTGAATGGTGTAAAGAAGAGCGTCGGGCGCGAATACCTTTCTCTTACGAGGAGAAAGAGCCGGGGAAGGAGGGCTCGGAAGCGTGTGAGGAACAGGTTCCAGCTTTTCGGACGGAGGCGGAATGACCATCTTCGGAAGAGGAGGCTTAGGCACTTGACTCTCTTTTCCTTTAACAATGCCTTTCTTGGACGCGAGACGAGTTACACCCCAAGCCTCAAGTGGAGTATCCCCATCATCAATGAAAGTTCCCGGCACCGGGGGCTCATACTCGGGAAGGTCGGTGGAGAAACCACATAAGTCTTGAGCGTTGAAGGGGAAATCTTTGACTTTGTGTTTTCGCATCTGAACCTTCACCATACAAAGGAGAAGCATGTTGACAGCATTTTTGTAAAAATCCACGCGAGCACGTTGACGGTAACCCCCGCAATACTCTTCCACCGCCATGTTCCTCTCGTAGGCAATTCTCTCGGATATCGTCGCGTGGAGTTTCTCATTTTCTTGTCTGAGGTCATTCACCTGCGTGTTATACTCAGTGACGATGTTGGCATGGGTGGACCTCTCATACGCGAGTTGCGCTTCCAGCTCCTTTATCTTTGCGTCTTTAGATTCCACTAACGCGTTGGCCTTCGAAAGCTCCACCTCCAAAGTTTTCTTCTCCCCCATGAGCCGAGACTTAGCCGCTCTATTGGCATCACGGATTGACTGGTCCCCATCCATCAATTCCTTAAGTTTGTCCTCCGCCGCGAGCACCCTCCAGCTTGCGCTCGCGATAATATTCATCCCCTGCAAAATGACCAACTCCAGGGTTAAAAACACCCCAAGAGACAAGAAATAGATGAGAACGCGAAACTTACCGCAAAAAGTAGTTTAGAAAGGCCGCCAGGTCTGTCCGAGATTTCCTCGTAAAGGCTAGGTTCGGGGGGGAAAACAGTAGGAATTGAGTCAAAGAACGCACGCGTTGCCGATAAACCGTGAATGAAAGTAGGGTTCGCAACCGAAGAATCGGTAGGCTCTGGAGAGGAGACGAACTCTACCTCCGTCGTCCTCTTGCGACTCTTCTCGGATACTTTTTGCTTCCCCTTATCGCGAAATGATATTTCGCGAGACCTCTTGGTCTGAGGGACCCCCTCAAAAACTGTGGTCGCGAGATCAGCTGGTGACTCCGATATAGCAGGGGGGAGCAAGGGTCACGTCGAGGACAGACGAAGTATTGAGAGCAGGAGCCTCGAGGGTTAGGGAACCATCCTCGTCAAAAACCTACCCCTCCAAGTCCGGAAGATCAGAGAACATATCAGCATCTGCAAAGACCACAAGCGAGTATAAGAAAAGAGTATAAAAAAAAAAAATTAATAATGATAGACGCGAGCGCCAAAAACAAACACGAACAAAAACCTCGGGCATGAGCTTTGAGGCTAAGTCCCCTGACAACCAGTAAAGCATACGAGATTGTCAACTCAAAACGTTTTTGAACAGCTTTGTCAGGATAATCCTTATAGTCACGAATGAATTTATCACGAGTCTCCTTTGGGAAAAAGCACGGAGCCTTTCTCGCATGAGGCTCGCGTACTTGAACAGAAATCTCGGAACCAAGAGGGGGACGAACTAAAAACCAACACGTTTTCCACCCCTCAATCTTCGAACGCAATCGGAAGGCACTAGGAGTCTTGGCTTGAGCAGTATAAAATCCATCCTCGCGGGACTTCTTCTTATACGAGTTAATAAGAGCGTAGTGAGGCGTATTAGGAATTATCCCAATATCCTGACATCGCATGATGTAAACGATTAGCGAACTCCAGAAGTTTGGATGCATCTGTGAAGGGCTGAAGCCTAAGTCCGCCATCACTTCAGTCTGAAAGGACGTCCACGGGAGACGGAAGCCAGCTTCTAAAGATTGCCTGCTCAAAGCAAAGAAGGGCCCATATTGGTCGAGGGAAGTTCCCTCATAGTCGGGGAGGGCAAAGATGGTCCGTTCGGGAAAAGGGTATCGCATAGCGAGACGGCGAAGATCGTCAAAATTAAGACTGCTCCGATGGGCCGTGTTAGGAATCATGGTGCGAGTATGTTTTATTCTCTTTGTAAGGATACTAATTCGACCAGGATCCGCGAGAAAGGGTTTCTCTATTACTATATGGGGTAAGGACCCCTTATGAGAGAAGAAGCTGGCAAATTGACCATAATTGGTCTCGGCTCGTTCTTGGATAACGCGAGACGGGAGTCTGGTTTTAGACTTTTTAGACGTCTTCGCTTTGCTCCATTTGGATTTCCTAGTGACGCGAGATCGTCTACGAGAGTTGGGCTCGCGACCATCAGAGCCCCCCTCGGATCCGGACGTAGTGCGCCCCGAATACTCAGCCCGAGTTGAGTGTTCATAGAAATCATCACTACCTGAAAACATAGGCAAAGAAAGTTTCAGTTTTCCAGGGATGGAAAGAGGAAAAAGAGAACGTCGAAGGTGGAAACAACGCGAGTCAAAGGAAAATGACACGAGGCAGTAAGAAGTGAACAAACAAGAAATCCCTGGAAAAACTGTAACACGAAAGATCAAAGGGGAATTTAAAACGACATCAAGAAGGACCAGGCCCAAGAACACGAAGAACATTGCGGAGGTCCAAAAATGGCGGAATTGACCGAAACACGTTTTTTCTTAAACAACATATTGAGAAACGAGAGCTGGAAGGAGAATCCGACACGAGAAACACCCAATGGACAAACAATCACTGACGAAAGCCTACCAAATCAAAGAGCCCGGGCAAAAATTCTGACAACAGTTACAAACGAGAAGAAATCGAGCGACGAATCTGCGGGGAACCCTAAAATCAAACCGAAACGAGGTAGAAAAGGAAAGGAAGAACAAAAAGACTAACCTGCCATTGAAGATCGTGTGGGAGCGGAGGCGAAGACGAAGGTAGAGAAGGAGAGAGCACCGGCGAAGAAGACGAACTTGCAGTTTGAAGAGAACAACGAAGGATTGCGGCAGAATGAAAAAAAAAGAAGACGAAGGTGGGTATTTATAAGGAAGAACCGGGGAAAAGAAGGTGCAATGAGAAGATGGCACGTGGGCAACATGCGCCCAGCGCGGGAATTTAAAAAAGTTTTTGAATTCAAAGCGTCGCCCCGAGAAGTTTAATCGAAATACACGCGACCATCACACGCGATGCAATCATACTAAGTCAAGAAGCCACTCTCATGTCGAGAACGCGACTTCAAGAAGACAAACCCAAGCCTTAAGCTATTCAGCATAAAAGCTTGGGGGGCTGGATGTTGGAGCCGGTTCTCGATGGGCTCGCGAAGCTCAAAAGGAATCGGGTTAGGCCCATCGGACGCGAGCCGGATCGGTCCATGCAGTCAGCCCAGAAGGACGAAAGCGGCCCATAAGCAGACGAAGTCCATAAGGAGGATTCGGCGAGATTAAGTATCAAGGGGCAAATTAGTAATTGACTCGCGTGGGCCCCTGACAAGAGTATAAGAACGCAACTCAATGGATAGAGGAGGACATCACGACTGAAAGAAAAACGCTTCGTCTCCCTCTCCCGAGTAAGGAAAACACAGGAATAAACCAAAATCTCAATCTTCCAAAACCACCTTCTCCTTGAGGTGTTAGGAAGAACATCACTTTGTTTGTAACTCCCGGAGTTGCTATTAAACTTTTAATGCTGCGATGGGTGTTTTCTAGGGCCGTTCGGTTTGTTGGTAACGAAGAACTTGAAACGTTTTAAATAGCATTTTAAGTTCCCTTTATCATTACTTTACTTCTTTCTATCTACTCTAGCTCTTGCGGCAAATTGTGTAGTTTTTAGTTGCATTTTTACACGTTTGCTAATTTGAACGCCGGAGAATCAAATCCGGAGATACCCTCTCCTAGTTTGGTTGCGTTGGAATAGTAGGTGTCAAGAACTAGGGTGGACGACGGGGGAAGACAAGGTGAATTGCTGTATACAAGTTGGCTGGTCAGACTCGTGAGGTGTTGTGTCGCGAGTTGCGTTTTCTGAGCTCCAACAGTATGGACTATACATTTTGATACATTAATTTTTTCCCCACGAAAAACAATGATTAAAAAAATTTAAGTTCATTGAGAATGGGCACTGAGAAAGAAGTCAGAAGTTGTATATTTTTTGTGCCTTGACAGTAGACGATTATATCACAAATGTGCAATCAAGAAAATATGCAGATAGATGGGAAGCATACAAGAAAAACAGTATAGAGTTCAAAGTTGGATCGTATTCATCTGTAAGCTTATTAATTTTTTAAACTATATAACAATACATGTAGACTTAATAATGAGATGTTAAGTATGAGTTGTATTCAAAATTCGAAGGGTCATTAAGCTATGATGACAGGTGATTAAGGTCAGCGTTTACCATTTTCACAGGTGGACAAAAACAGTAAGCATAATGATTTACCATCAAGAACACATTATCGAGGCATTACCCAAAAAGGGAAGAAATCAGAAATCTAATTGTGTCATATTTGCACCGCAGATAATACTTAAGATAATATGTTTTTTTACCTAGTTCATATCAATTGCTTGGGATGTCACAAATAGGTAATGTATAAGTTATATTAGTACTCCCTCCGTCCTTTTTTGTTTGTCCACAAGTACGATTTTCGCGGGAATTAAGGAATTGTAGGAATATAATGATTATAGAAGAGAGAAAAGTATAAAGTGAATGGTTAGAAGAGAGAGATAGAGAAAAAGAGTAGATAAAATTGAAATTTAAGAGAGAGAAAAAATGAAAAGGTGGTAATTATAGGTTGATAGTAGGGATAAAATGGATAAAATAAAGTGACATAAATGAAATAATGGACAAACAAAAGGGAACACCTGAAAAGAAAAGTGGACAAACAAATAGGGACAGAGGGAGTATTAGTTACAAATTAGATCCAATCATACCACTTTTCTTGTACTCTTTGTCCTCTCCACTACCAAAAACACATCTAAAAAAGGGGAGAAATCCATAAGATTTTGTGACTTGATCAAAATAGTAAATAAGATGGAAACAAACTAATCTATAATACATGCATAATCGATCTTGAGCGCAATGTCAATAGCTTATTATTTTGGGCAATGGATAAAGCTTGCTGACGAAGAACTTTATTCTCTGACTAAAACTTGTTAAGCTTGTGGTATTGAGTAATGCCACTTTTCGGGTGACACCCAAAAGCTTTACTCAAGAAATTGAAATCCTAAACAATTATGCAGTGATGAATGCAAAAAAAAAAAAAAAAAATCAAATTACAAAAAAATTAGAGAATGTTTATGAGGACCTGTTGTGTAAGTGACCGAGTATTGCAAGAAGCGATTTTCTTGAATTGCTCTTCTATCTGACAAACTACATTTTCCCATTGAAAGCAGAACCTACTTCAAGAAATCAGATTCCAATTAGTGTATTGTCTACAGTCTATTTCCTACCAAAATGCAAAAGAATTATAAAATGAACATTACATGCAACTTCATTCTTTGGTCAGAACCTTACATTGATATAGGGCTCCTTATAGGTTGGCATACCGTCCGCTTGCATCAGTTTGAGGTTAAAAGTTAAAACAAATACATTGATCAACATAGAGCCGCCACCTTAGCACTCATAACTATTCGAATTTTACTCCATAACGCATTTGCATGATGTCAACCAACTTATCTTTATCAGCATAGAGCAGCCTCAAATATGATTGAGGTATACTCCTTGAAATACCTTATAGATTTATTTTCTAACCAATCAATGAGTAAGTAAATAGGAAATCATAGAGAAGAATGTTATGCATTCATCAATCTCTTTGCATAGTGAATATACATTTTCAGAAAATTAATACTGAGTGTCAAGTATATTGCCACCTATCTGTGTCTTCCATGCAACATTCTGTTATACTTCACAAAAATAGAAGAAGCTGAATCCGCCTCCATGTTGTCACCTTGCATCTATTTCATCACCTGAAATTCAATCAAGTAATCATTTTACATAGCCTAAAATTGAAATCAAAACTTGTTGATCAAAAAGTGGATTAAATATAATCACCCCAAGAAACAGTGATATGAGTTTGAACTACTTTATCAAATCCTGTTTCAATCCCAACTTGTTTGCCATTCCTTGCATCAGCAGGCTCATATTGGCCAACTTAACCCCAGCAAAGAATTATCAGAGCAGATGGTGTCACGTGATAGTAAATTGGTGATGCTTCATTTTCCTTTTACAATGGAGGATGCTTTTAGTAGCACATAATCATAAATTTAACATGAATAATGGAGGATGCTTTAAGTTCAATCGATATAATACTTGCTGAAATTCCTCTATAATTCAAACATGGATTTCTGATACAATATATTTAATTTTGGGAGAAATGCCATTGAATTACTAATTTAAGAATTAGAGAAAGTTAACGCTGAACCAAAAACCAAATCGACCATCACCAATCATTATTCATCAAAAGCTTCAATCCAGAAAAACAGCATTGGTCAAATTGCTTTCGAGGGGTGACACAAAAGACAATTTCATAAATTTTATCAAAATCTGACATGAAGAATACAAATTGATTAATTCATATTGCAAATCAAACTCCATTATAGTTAAATATCTGAATCGGTGGTGTATACGCATCATCAACAGATTGATTCAACGCCTAAAATGAGTAAAATCATAAATAATGTCAAATTAACAGAAAAAGGAAAGGGAACGTAATAATACCTCACAACAGTGAAACTTTTGACCAATACAACAGTGATTACCTCTAAGTAGTTGCATTGCATATAAGAAGGATGCAGAGTAGTAAATTTTGAGTTTTGACAACTCGTAGACTCTTCTTTGTTAGGGGAAAAATATCCAGACATCAGCACCTTCACTTCTAGGAGATCTTACTAAATATCCATAAATATTACAGTCATTTGTAAAACTAAGCACCAAAAGATCGTGGCCTGAAAGAATATATTATCAGTCGTTGTAGATGGTTAATAAGGAGCAACTCCTACATGAAAATATGCAAAATACTTAACTTCTCAAGAATGTAGTACAACTTGACAATAAAGAACAACTCCATCTCTTTCCTTCAGCCCTAAACTTTAGATGTTTATGCTAGAAAGCCCAACGTACTTTTATTTACACGCAAAAACAAAAATGTAGATCAAATCACTGGAATTCGTTATTTATCATGGTTGGGAAAAGAAAGTTGTAGTAGTAAAATAAACTTCCATGTAATGCAAAATCAGGAAGAACAGGTGCGCAAGCTCATATAAAGCGCCTACAGTCAATAGAAAAGCCTCTAATCAGTATTTCGATGCACTATATTATGATGATATAGCTTAAGTTCTTGAGAAACAACATTGAATTATTCATCTACAGTTCACACTTATATACCAAATCCAAAATCCCATTTAAACCTTGAGAGAGGCTTCTTATTAACAAAAACTAATTAACCAAAAAACTAAGACGGGGACATAACTTCATAAAAGATTCAAACAATGAGGTTTGTTAATAAGAAGCCTCTCTTAAGGTTTAAAGGTATAACATACCTTTATCTCGTTGATCGATATCAGAACACTTGAATTAGTGCAGAGAAAATGAGAATTATCTGTAACAGCCCAGAGTGAGGCAGGAGCATCCAGCTCACAAGGGCGAGAGGTTGTTCTGCGTTACCATTCCCTCT
This sequence comes from Oxyria digyna, assembly GCA_029168935.1. NCBI lineage: Eukaryota > Viridiplantae > Streptophyta > Magnoliopsida > Caryophyllales > Polygonaceae > Oxyria > Oxyria digyna. Next base: position 6,465,578 of record JAPVLV010000010.1, on the reverse strand, counting down.
CCATAAATAGAGAAAGTCTTCTTCCGTAAATTCGTTAAAAGCTGCTCGGCCAATCAGTCAAGGTAGATTCAATGCTTACCTCTGAATCTGAACAACGTTACAGTAGCTCAACAACTCCATGCTTGTACCACTTCAAGAGATCCCTCGATCCCTTTCCTTCTTAACCAATTCAAAGCATCAAAACACATAGAAGAGATTTTTAGAAGGCTTGGCAAAGAATCATACTTTCCATGGAGCCCTAAAGGGAAAAACCAACCGATTTAAAGACCCCGAAAATGGAAAACACGGGGAAAAGACAAAAGTTAGAATATACCACTTGTACCTGATTTCCAATTTATGTACAGTCTGTTAAAGAGAAGAGATCTTTATCATGTGTGTCTTCAAAATAGAGCTTGAAATATATTAAAACCTCTCCTGAGCTAGACCAACCACGACCCAAATTTCTGCCAAATTTCCAGCAGAAGATAGTTGAAGGGAAGAATTAGAAGCCATATCAAAGCAAGGTCTCAAATGGAGGGGAAAAAGAAAGGGGGATCCTATTTGCAGTGAGATGGGACGGAAAATCAGGTCGAATGACCGTTTTGATTTTAGCTGAGCTTCGCCCAGAGCTGAGTTCCGACCGACCCGGTGGATTTACAATCGGCCAGCTTTATCCGCTCGCTTTGCAAACATAAAAATCGGGCGGATTTAGGATTTTCCAGCTTTTCAGCCTAATTTTTTACAAAATTTTCAAGTATTCTGGCGGGTTATAAATCCGCCCATTCCGTAACTCCGCGCGACCCCTATCTCCGCGCGAATTTAAGCCTGCAACGAAAAGCAGTGCAAATAGACACTGCGAAAAGAAAACAACAGACAAACCGAGAGAGGTGGAATGAAAAATGAAAGAATTAGACTGAATTTATAGTTCCAAACTTGTAGAGAATAGACAAAATAGGAAATACAGAATTCAATATCAGCATAAATGAGGAATTAAATGGCTCATCAATGTAATTGTCTGAATTGGAAATTCTATAGCAGGAAACATTTAATCTATATTGACCAAATTAAAGTGAGTATAAGGAACAAAACTTGGGCACTACGTTCACAACAGTTGTATGATCACAACATTCTCATTAGACTTCAGATTTGAGGCTCCTTCTCTATCTTGCTTCCAGTTTCTTCATCCCGGTGAATCTATTCCTATCACTTTTAGAGTTTGTTACTTGCTTTTACTAATTTGATTTTCTCTTTCAAATTTCCAGTTTCCTGTCCAAGATTTCAACCACATCTCTCAAGCTACACCACAACTGATTGCACAAATGGAGTTCTTTAATCAGTTTTCCAGGTATGTAGATTTGTGTAAAAATACTCTCTAATTTTCAAAACTTGGGGACTACGTTGACAGAGGTAGAAATAAGCAATAGAACTGCAAACAAATTCAGGCAATTAGGAATAGAAAATTCATCATTTACCTTCACAATTGTTCTCTGGTGATGATCACAAACAGTGCCTTTGACCAGACCCTGCATTGGAGACTTTAAATTTTCATACATCAACGGATTTCCATAGACGTTCTACTTTATTATGCAAGAATGGTGTGGACTCAAACGCCAGCATAAACTATGTGATGCAGAAAATAAAAATTTACACAAACACAAAAGAAATCATCAAACTCAAATTAACTCTTGAATCACCAAATTTACCAAACAATAATCCAAATCAACCGAACAACCCTAGATCATCTTATCAGCACTCCAAAATCAAACAATTATAAACCCGGAATCATCAACACAAGAGGAAATAAAGGGAAGAAGTTTTACCGTCAAGTCCGAAAATTCACTCGATAGAGAGGAATCGATTCACGTAGCTGGGCTCGTGCAGCAGCGGGCAGGGTCTGGTATGGGTCCGAGCTGGGTGGTGTGAGCAGTGGAGGATCTAGGGGGTTCTTGATAGGGCGGCCGCGCCCCCTTCTCCACCGGAAAACGCCGAGATTACCAGAGAAGAAAGAGCCCTGCAATTTCCGCACCTCCTCGCCGGCGAACTGTTGAAGAATGACGCATGCGGCTCCCCTGTTACATGTAGAGAGGAGAAGGTGAGGCGGAGATGGAGGAAAAGGTGAGGCGGAGATGGAGGAAAAGGTGAGGCGGAAATGTAGGAGAAGCCGAGAAGGTGAGGCGCAGATACAGGAGGAGGCGGAGATGAAGGAAGCGTTGAGGCGGTGAGGCAGAGATGTAGGAGGCAGGGAGCGAGGAGCGGAGAGGTACTGAGTAGGATCGGAAAAGGAGAGTTTGGACGAAGGTGAACGGGCAAACAAAACATACGGGCAAACAAAACATACCACCCCCATTGAAAACAGGCCCAATAAAAGAGGTAAATGAAACGCGTCCCGGTACCGATTTCATTTACTTTCGGCCAAGAGTAACCAACTTTTATATATATATATATAGATTTGGAATGGGAATAACTTTTATGGACGGATGAAGTATTTAAATCATTTATTATTCTCCCCCTCTGATGTAGGGAAGTGCCCTAGGTTACGCCGTTACAGATCCACTCTCAAATCAAAGTTAGTTTTTTTTGTAGCAACACCTTTAATTTTTTTTCGAACCTTTTTCAGTTCTCATTTTCCTCTTGTATATATAAATTCTATATGTTTTTGCCTCTAGATTCACCCCAATCAAAACTAATAGTAGATTTTCTGGAGGTGATTACCTTTGCTCCTTCTTCCCTCGCCATTTCAGTTTATGTCATTCTTCCTTGGTTGCTCCGTTTATGTTTGCTCCTTAAAGTTTGAGAAGCTAATTTGAGGAGTTGATTTGCTCTTCAAACTCTTATGAAAACATTATTAACGAGGAGTTGAAACAACCCTTAAAACACTTCTATAAACATTATGAAAAGTAGATGTGGACTGTAAATATTTTTTTTCCAAATATACACATAGACCCAAATAGATAGGTTGTTGTTTCAATGAAACAAAAAAAATTGTGATTTTCTCTATAATTTTTTTAAGAGCGGTAAAGTTTGAGGTGTTCCATTTGTTTTGCAGAATGTCTTTTTGCATTAGTGTCAGCGACAATTTAACACCATGAGTTTTTCACGCGGATTTCAACTCCGGGCGGAGTTAAACTTGTGCGGAGTTTGGGAGTGTGCGGATAGTAAATCCGCCAGGTTTTTAAAAAAAAATTAAAGAAAAGGGTCACAGTCTCACACAGATTAGAAATCGCTAACGCTAGATTGATTATGTGTAAAATCGGGTTTATAGGTGACTTAATAAGAATTTAAATAAACAGGTTCCAACCGAGATATAAACTAACTCATTTTTTTTTATTATTTAGGTTAATTATAAAATTATAAATTGGGGAAAAAACTAGGTTTAAAAATTAAGGTGATTCAACCGGGCAGCACCTTTTTTACACCGGGCACCCCCCCTCGTTCGGAATGGGGTTCCGAACAAGTTTTGTAATTTTTTTTTTTAATATTCTTGTTCGGAATAGGGTTCCGAACGAGTCTAACCGGGTTCAAAAATGTGAACCCGGTTTCCGGTTTATGAATCCGGGTTAAAAAATGTGAAGCCGGTTTATGAAACCGGGTTAAAATAATACAAAAAAAATCCGATTTCTCGTTCGGAATGAGTTTTTTTTAAATTTTTTTTAATGACGTCATTATTGTTTTTTAATTTTTTTAAATTTATATCGGATATCCGTTTCTCGTTCGGAATTAGCTGACGTCAACATTCTCGTTCGGAACGCCATTCTGAACGAGATGCTGACGTCAGCTAGCCGTTGGACCCCAACGGCTAGCTGGTGCAAAATCGCCTATAAATACGGGTTCAGAATGCCATTCCGAACCACACTCGAATTCACTCTCTTCTCGATCTTACAAAAAAACGCTCCCTTCTAAATCTTTCAAAAAACGCTCTCTTTCATCTCGATTAAGGCTGGAACTCCTCCTAATCCTTTGTTTTCTGATCCGACGGCTGCAGATCCCGAAGTTTACGTAGGAAACGACTGGTGGTCGGGTTATGGTGTTCCGAATGCAAGCTACGCTGGTCCTTCTGGTAGTGGTTTTTTCGACATGGACGGAGCAACTAGTAGTAGTTACAACATCCCCATCCCCACTGGCAGTGATCTCCAAAGGCATCGACAACACACGTTCTGGGATCCAAATTTTATAGGCGGAGCAACACCTCAAGAAGAGCCGTAGCAAGAGCAGGAGGATGTCCGAGCACCACGTCGGAGACGGAACACTGAGTCGGTTAGTATTTCTAAAAACCTGAAATAAGCTTAATTTTGTAGAAATAGTGGAAAATGCTCAATAGTACTTCAAATGCATGCTAAAATTAGTTAATAGTGGAAAACGCTTAATTTCAATATTAATTGCAATGCATGGTAAAAAGATAGGTTAGAAGATAAGAATTAAATTCATTGTGAAATTTAGTTTATAAGAATTAGTTTAATGCATGTTGAAAGCGCATCAACACTTTTTAGAAAATCGCATATATGGACTTTAGTTATAATAATCGATGCTAAATTTGTATATATTTCGTTAAAACTAGGAGGTAGTTAGAAACATCCGATCTAAAGTTGGGGAAGACGGGAACCTGGGTGATAGGCGGATTACTGCTTCTGAGAGGAGGGGGGATAGAAGATCTCGGGGTGATAGACCTCAACAGTCAGGTTCTCGGGGGTCAAGTGATGCGGGGGTTAGGAACCCATCTCATGTTCCGATGCCATCTCCTGTTCCGATGGCATCTCCTGTTCCGAGGAGGTCAGGTTCTTCCGGGGGTAGATCTCGACAGACTCGACAGTCAGGTCCTGTTCCGATGCAAGCAGAAGCTGCTGGGGCTCCTCCTCTTCCAGGACTGAACGAGGGGTCTATATTGACTCGTTATGGGCAACACATTGCTCATGAGATTTGGATACATCCGAATCCCGATGAAAGTGCCCCCCGTCAACTAAAGGCGCAGACAAGGCAGAAGTGTTTCGAACTGTGGTTGCCTAGAATTCCTACCGACCCGGAGCCAGATTCATGGTTTGCTATTGCCCAGGAGTCGGGGTTGCTTCACATCCTTAAGGGTCAATTTTGGAATGTGGACCACAACCTCCTTTCTGCATTTGTAGAAAGGTGGCACCCAGAGACGAACACATTTCATCTGAACTGTGGGGAGCTTGGAATCGGTCTCCATGACGTTTTGGAGATTCTGGAGCTGTCTATTGACGGGCGTGCTGTCACCACCCCATGGACGCATTTGGGTCTAGATGCAGATTTAAGGGAGTGTGCCCAATTGTTCTCCTATTTGTTGGCGTTGACCTCGACAACCCATTTGGATGAGTATGCACCGGAAGATGTAAGTCAATCGTCTAAATGTCATTCCAAGTTTTTTGTTTTCAATATTGTTATTAATTGTTATAAGCTACTTTTGTAGGTGTGTTGGATGTCGTATCCGGATTTGGATGTGGGACCGCAAGGGCGTCATAGAGTGGCCACTTATCGTGGTGGGATCCGGTGCTTTGACATTATGGAGATGTACAACCCTGATCGGTTTTGCAGACAGTTCGGACGCCGACAGTTCCGATCCTTTTCCTTAAGGACTTCTTTCAGTAGCATTCTCAAACACTTGTCGGAGCACTTCCTCAATATGCGCATGAAAATAGTCTTGATCCACCGAGGCCCGTCTTGTATCTCTTTCGGGCTAGTATGGTTGGACATTTCCATCTCGGCCCGTATTCGACGGTGCTGATCGACAAACATATTGTCAATGTGTTGCACTAAAGTGTCGAACCCTCCAACAGCTGAATCAAACATATGCTTCAACATCGAGTGCTGACCTTCAACCCTGACAACAACATTGTACATGTTAAACATTTAGCCAACCAAATGTCATGATCATTCTCGTTGAAAACAAATTCAAATATCTTACCTGTTAGACGTTCTTGTGCTAAAATGGCGTATATCATCGCAATACGCAGCTATAAGTTTTTCCTTATGGGGAGTAAACCATGTGCTCTCAGCATATCGTACAAGATTACCATTCCTCCATGTTTTCCGGAAGTGATAAAGTCTCTCCTCATACTGCTTCTCTGTGTGAGACCGCATCACCCGTCGAACGCTAGCAGATGCACTTTTTTCGTCCAGGTTGTTCAATTTAGCAAATGCCTTAACATTCCGATCAACATGGACATGGCAAAGCATATGACGCACACTAGGAAATACATGGTCAACCGCCTTAATTGTTGCCAGCTCTCGATCAGACATGATGCAATCCGGTCCTCCGAGTGCACCAAACAAATACTTGAGCCGTTTCAATGCCCATGCATAGTATGGGGTTGTCTCACAATAGATGAACGCTAGCGCAATACAATATGTATAGTTGGTGCAATTGAATCCAACAAACTGAAGTAACGGCCAACCATACCTATCAATTTCAAATTTAATAATTATAATTCAAAAACGGTATTTGAAGTCATAATAATGAAATTTAGTGTACCTATTAGTCTTGTACGTCGCGTCCATGATCACCACCCGAGGGAACATTCTCAACAAATGTTCACAATCCGGATGAGATATGAAAAACGCTGACAACTTTTTCTCCCCGGTCTCTGGATTCGTCTCGTAGTGAATGTCTTTACGATAAGCTCTTTGATGGAGGAAATCTAATGACCACTGGGTCACGGTTAGATTTTCCAATGCTTTCTTCCTCTCCTTTTCCCTCACAGTGTACACTTGCCTCCTTGATATTGTGGAAGTCGAATTTTCCTGAAGCAACTGTGTATAAATAACCTTCGGCATTGCCCTGGCCGCTGATGCAATCATTATTTTTCGTCTCTGCTCTCCCGTCATCCTCGAAGCAAATGCATGGCCAATCAAGATGCTGGAAAGACAGTGGTTGTGACATGCCTTCTCAACTTTTAGTATCCACCCAGCCGGCTCAACAAGAGTTGCTCGTCGATAATATCCTTTCAGCATAAAAGGACAATTGTTCTTCCTTAACCTACTAAGATTGCTACGCTGCGACGATGATTCTGCTACATCACCTTCAAGATTAATCTTCTTTCGATGTTTTCTATAACTACCGGATTGCTCACAGTGCAGAAATATCTTCTTGTTGGCCCTTGATGATTTTGTGGTGATAACCATACAAAACTCATAACCGACCTTCCTAACCCACTCTCTCAGAAGATCCATAGTAGGAAATCTCTCACTAGTCGTAAAATGGGCACTATAGTCGATTTTTAAATATTCCTCGTCACTACAGTATCCCTATTTAAAATTACTAAATTTCAATACATACCATATGAATAAAATAAATTCTAATGAAATGCTATAAAAAAGGTTTATAGGTACTTACTTGGAAATATGTATCATCTACCGGCGCAGACAAATCAACCTCCACCGACGTCTCACTGGAAGAACACTCCCGTCTTTCTTTCCAACTACACTCCCCGGTCTCCGGATTTGTCTCGTAGTCAATGTCTTTATTATAACGTCTTTGATGGAGAAAATCTAATGACCACTGGGTCACGTTTAGATTTGCCAATGCTTTCTTCCTCTCCTTTTCCCTCACAGTGTACACTTGCCTCCTTGATATTGTGGAAGTCGAATTTTCCTGAAGCAACTGTGTATAAATAACCTTCGGCATTGCCCTGGCCGCTGATGCAATCATTATTTTTCGTCTCTGCTCTCCCGTCATCCTCGAAGCAAATGCATGGCCAATCAAGATGCTGGAAAGACAGTGGTTGTGACATGCCTTCTCAACTTTTAGTATCCACCCAGCCGGCTCAACAAGAGTTGCTCGTCGATAATATCCTCTTAACATAAAAGGACAATTGTACTTCCTTAACCTACTAAGGTTGCTACGCTGCGACGATGGTTCTGCTACATCTCCTTCAAGATTAATCTTCTTTCGATGTTTTCTATAACTACCGGATTGCTCACAGTGCAGAAATATCCTCTTGTTGGCCATTGATGATTTCGTGGTGATAACCATACACAAGGCATAACCGACCTTCCTACCCCACTCTCTCAGAAGATCCATAGTAGGAAATCTCTCACTAGTGGTAAAATGGGCACTATCGTCGATTTTTAAATATTCCTCATCACTACAGTATCCCTATTTAAAATTACTCAAATTTCAATACTACTATATCAATAAAATAAATTCTAATGAAACGCTATTAAAAAAGGTTTATAGGTACTTACTTGGAAATATGTATCATCTACCGGCGCAGAAAAATCAACCTCCTCCTCCACCGATGTCTCACTAGAAGAACACTCCCGTCTTTCTTTCCAACTACCCGCCCTTGAAGAATTAGTTGAATCGCTTTCAGACGTCATTTTTTGTGCTTCTTCCGATTGGGTTTGATAATTTGGCCATACAACTCCGGTTTTATAGACTCCATGAAAATATAGCCGTTGGCTTTTTCCAAAAATATAGTCGTTTTCCTGTTCGGAATGGGGTTCCAAACGGGCCACGACCCGTAAAAAAACCGGGTAATCTCGTTCGGAACCCCATTCAGAACGAGATTACCCGAATATTTATGACGTCATAAATATATAAAAAAAACCTCGTTCGGAACCGGTTCGCGGATTGCGAACCGGTTCGACATTTACTAAATGGAAATTGATTTTTCCGGACCGGTCTCATTCGGAACCCCATTCCGAACGAGAAACAAAATTAAAAAAAAAAAAAATCGGGCAATCTCGTTTGAAATGGGGTTCCGAACGAGAGGGTGTTGCCGGGCGCAAAAAAGGTGATGCCCGGTTGCAACCCAAAAATTAACCAAATGGATTGTAAACTTTTCCTTATTTCCTATAGAATTCGGTATTTCAGGAAAATAGTTACTCCGTCAAATAAATTGGAAATTTAAAATTAGGATTTTTTTAAAGGCTAATGGAATGTACACACGTTCACATTTACTTTAGAGTTCAATATTTGAGGGAAAGTAGTTATTTCACCAAATTAATTTGAAATTTGAATTTAGGTTTTTTGAAAAGCTAACGGATGGTAAACCGTCCACGTTTCCTTTAGAATTCTAGACAATTGACGGGTCTAAAGTTCATATGGAGTATACGCAAAATAAATCTGAAATTTGAATTTAGGTTTTTTTGAAAAGCTAACGAATTTTCAAGGCTTCTCTTTGTGACAATTTCTTATGGGTTTGATTCGGGTGAGGACCCCTCTTAGTGTTACAACATCCCAGCAATACAAGGAAGAAGCAACGCGGGCGCGTTCTCTCCCGCTTAGCATAACCTATGTGCCTATAAAAGCCCTCTCCCAACTCTTTCTCACAAATTTTCTGTTGCGCGATTAAAAATCAGAGTAAATTTCCAATCGTTTGGAGCGATTACGGGCGATTTCACACAGATTCGAGCAAATTAAAGGCGATTCAATCAGATTCTGCTCCTATTCAACACAATTCAAGCTCGTTTGCTTAGATCTGAGAGAAGAAGCAATGATTTGTAAATTTCTTCACAATTTCTCACAATTAGCACTCGATTTTGCTAGGTTCACAAGTCCTTTGACCTAACTAGAACAAAATCAAAATCCAGAACTGTAAGATGGAAAAGAATGGTGCGAACAAGGTCCAAATTCAAGGTATGAGTACTTCGATTTCATACTAGTAACCCTAACTATTTATATATGTGTGTTCATCTTTTAGAATTGATAGATATTGACTATTGATCCTTGATAATTTGATAGATGATGATTGTTGATCCATGTTGTTCACATGTTTACTAAGAAGCATGTGAATCTCATGATGATTGATTGTTCATGATGATTGTGTGAATAACTAATTTGTATTTGTTCATATGAAAAGATTGACAATAATATTTGATTAATGCGTGTGTAAATCACATGTATCTTGTGATAATTAACACCGATTTGTGTATGTGTTCATCAATTTATATCTACGTGTTCATGAACTAGGTCATGTTTGTACTGTTAATATGAAAGGCATGTGTTTATCATGTAAGTCATATGTGTTCATCAAAGAATATGTTCATGTTCATCAATAAATTCATGTATATTCAAATAATTGAAAAACAGGTGCTCAACATCTAAGCAATTTGTGTTCATCATCTAAATCACGTGCGTTCATTGGGAAAGCACATGTGTTCATATACTAATGTTTTTGTGTGCATTAATATGTATGTGTTCATTAAAATATATGTATGCGTTCATCAAACTAGGTCATGTATGTTTTGTTAATATGAAAGGCATGTGTTCATCATGTAAGCCATATGTGTTCATCATAGAATATGTATGTGTTCATCAACTAATTCATGTATGTGCAACTCATATGAAAAATAGGTTTTCATCATCTAAGAAATATGTGTTCATCATCTATTCCATGTGTGTTCAATGGTGAAAGTAGATGTGTCCCTAATGTTTATGAATTATAGGTGATAAACCAAAAGTGAAGAAATGAGCTCATGGGACAATATTCATTGCTGCTAAAACAGTTTCACCATCATATGGGACCTCAGCAACAAATATATACAAGACAAAGTTGAAAAGAGCAAAACACCGCCTCTTCGTGCAAAAGTGATTCGTAACCTCTAGAAAAAAAGAGTGTGATCGTTATTATAGAAGAAATTCATATTAGTAAGGGAGGTGGTAGGAAGAAGAATGTTGAGATTTGATTGTTGAGTTTATTAGTTAAGTTATGTAAAAAGCAGGTTTGTTGTTTTATGAGACATCAATGGTTAAATTTGACGGTTTGGATTGTGGTGTGGAATCGATAGTTGTTTGTGATGAACAATTTGTAGTAGTTTGTATATATTAGTACTTAAATGTATTTATCATTAACTCTTTTTGTGTACATTGCATAAGGCCTATGTGTTCATCTGTCTATCCATTTGTGTTCATCAATCAGATTGAGAATATCACGCATGGATTATAACTTTGCTAATCATTAATTCTACTTGTGTTCGTCAGAAGTACCTATATGTTCATGAATATCAAAAGTGAAATATAATTTTGTCAATTATTAAATCTACTTGTGTTCATCTCGTAAGAAAAATGTGTTGATCTGTCTTGGCATATGTGTTCATACTGAATATTGAGAACATCTCTGTTCATGAACATCAAAAGTAGAAAGTGTGAAACTCATAAACTTTGTGTTCGTGAATAAGTTCTTTGGGTGTTCACGAATAAACCAATAAATTAAATTTCAATCCAACACATCAACATAACCGCAAATACAAATTAACAGATGAAAGTGTAGAAACATCAAAATGAAGACAAATCATTTTGTGAAGAGGAACATATAACACATAGCTAAATGTCACACAATTTCTTTGGTGAAACTTCCTTTTGAATGGTTGAGTTGATTCGATGATTTGATTATACGCATTTAGTGCTTGTTAACCCAACGACAATGCTTTATGATCTCTCCTTGCTTTCCGGTGAGCACACCTAGTCTACTGAGCTTCAACATGGCCTTGCCAAATTTGTCACCATAGTGAGAGTCACTTGCAAACTCCCTCACCAAACCCCGCGTGCTTGGATGATAAGCCATCCTTTGGTCGAAGTCGAGCACTCCTTTATAGTCAATAATTGCCTTGTAAAAGTTTGTGTCGAATGTGTCTCCGCTTCCTGGTGTCTGGTCTAAGAAAGCTACGGTTTCTGTACCGTCCTCATCCTTAGGACATGTCTTGATGAGCTCTTTTGCAAGAGTTCGGTCCATTGATGGATCTGTTTTGTTGGTGCCACGGTAGTTGTATAGACGGTCTTGAAAGTTGTTACAATGTGCTACTCCCACGGTGTGAGCACCTACATACATAGTCACGGACATGTGCACGTAAATATATGCATATTTTCATATAACCCTTATTCATGATTACAAAGACATACCTAGAAGAACAACAAGGTCGTATTTGGTCAATCCTTTAGAAGCAAAGACTTTAATAGCATCTGCCATGGGAATGTTGGGGCTTGGAAGGATTAGGCCAACAATGGCCTTAGAAACAAGGGCATCTCTTCTTCCAGTCTCTACTTGAAACTAGGGTCCACCGCTCTACATACATAATCTCAGTCATATTCAATTGACAAAAAAAAGATATTGCATAATGCATAATAAATAAGAAAGTAATTACTATGTAAATAGCGGCTCTGGTTGTCATAACCAAAACATCAGCACAAGACACAAGCCCGGGACAAAACTTCTCCACGGTATCCTTGACCGCATCAATGACTTCGAAACCATCGAGATCCAAGTTTGGTGGTGACGTTTTCTCTGTATCCTTTCCATCCAAGAAGAGTGATGCATGACATCCCTACCGAGTTCATATGAATAGAAAAGTGTAAATATAAATGAAATAACTCATATATGTATATATTGCGTATTTATATAAATAAGATGTTATATTATACCTTGACGAAGCAATCATTGAAATACAAACGAACAAGATCACCGACGAGTGACTTCTCCTTTTCCATATTGGCTCGAATGACCTTGTAAACTAGTTCCTCAACGTTAATGTCACCACATTTGTCATGGTAGTATCCAAATTGGAGCCCTTCTCCGTAGCACTGGCCGGTGAGAAGGACCAAGACAACTCCCAACGCCAAGGTCGAGCTTGTACAAGAACTCTTCATTCTTATTGTAAGATTTTGAGCTCAGTTAGCTTAATGTAGTTTAGGTGCCAAGACTATATAATTTGGAGTAGTATCTATCTCTATATAATAATTGAAGGCTTTGCTGAAGTAATGACAAACGGTACCGGGTCATTCATGGGCCTTCTATTAAATGTTCGGGCTTTGTTGGGCTTTTGTGGATTACACATTAGGCTTCGTCTTTTGATCTATAGCGCTTTTTCTTCTAATATTTATTGGGGTTACGTTGTATACCCTACGTTTCACTATTTCTTCCTTAATTCCTTTCTTCATAACTACACACTCTTTAATCGTTATCTATGTCCTTTGCCAATCTCTTCCTATTTCCCTTCCCCTCTCAATCGCTACTTTTCTTGTCCTCAAATCTGAATTTCGAGATAATGACTAGGGGAACCTTCGCACCATAGCTGTCACCTTCGGCTACCATAGTCGCCTAGAAAGAGCATCGTCGTCTCGAACTCGGCACCATAGCTGGCACCTTTGGCATCGATCCCTCCGCTTTGAATCTCAACGACCACTTCATCAACCGAGGCGCCGACCTCCCCACTTGCTCTTCTCCGCCCGCGGCCTCCTCACCAGAACCGCTTGTTCTACCGCCCTAATTGTTGGCAAACTCCTTAAATCCGGCGCCAAGAGTACTCCCTCTCTTCCTCATCATCTAATCAGTTTCAAATTGAATCGAGATTAGAGATCCTTCAAAGAAGACGCGTGTATGGCTCGACACCTTCGATTCCGCCGAAGAAGCCGCTAGGGCTTACGATTCAGCAGCCAGAAGCCTTTGTGGACCTAAGGCGATGGCAAATTTCCCGGTAAAGCATTGTTGTTGTCAGTGAATGTTTTGTGTTGGATATTTTCATGCTTTAGTGTAGCAATTCAGTGTGTTGATGTTGTGGCGTGTAACAATTCATTATTTTTTTTGATATTTTCATGCTCTGGTGTAGCAATTCAGTGAGTGTATTTTTGGATATTTTCATCTTATGTGGCGTGTTTTCTTCACTTCTGCAATTGTGGTTGTTGTTGTGTGAACTACTATAGGATAGTGTGAAGAGTGGAATGTGTGGGCATTTTGGATCCCGTCCAGTTCATGTTGATAAATTTTCTATACTTGATCTACATTCTTTGGATGAAAATATGTGTTTTTATTTGTTATCCTTTGTTCCAGAGTTATAAGACATGTTGTAGAGGAGGTGGTGATGCTCTTAATACTTGGAACTCCACTGAGCCGCACAGACACAAGATAGAGGATCGATTCACACAACTGCGGAGTGGTTCGAACCTTGATGCTGCCACTTCCTCTTCTGAAGTTTGTATTTTCCGCATTTTATTTCTTATTTATTCATCATAGTGATTAGATACATGAATTATTTGAAGTCTATTAATTAATAACAAAACTTTATTGAATTACCTTTACAAATCTAAAGTTCAAATAATTGTGCTAATGCAACAACATCTGTACATGATTACTTCTCAAACTTATGCAACAATCAATCTTCACATGTACGTGATTGCTTTCTCATTTTTTTCTTATGCATATGGCCCATTCACATTATTCATTTATTCATGGAGTGTTTTCTGGTATGATCAAAGGTTGTCATTGTAATTTGTTTTTTTATTCAAGCTTATGAAAGTGATAAAAGTGTAAACAATTGCAGTTTTCTTACAGACGAGTTGATACTTCTTTGGCTGATCGTTAGACCCGTCTTAAAAAAATGGTTCTCTAGAGAAAAAAGAAGTGAAAAAGAAGCATCGCATCTCGATCCATGGTGGTTGCGCTTTACACTGAGTCCTTAAGTTTCCCTTGCTCAAACGAACCATGGTCAGAACTTTTTTTTTTCTTCTTCTTTCTTAATCATTTTCCCGATGTACTGAAACTCGTGTTTCCTTCTCAAATTCATTTAAAATATCATTACAGAGAAGAATGGGGTTAAACTTGCAAGTACCTCTTCCAAGGTTTTCATCTGCTTCACAAAAATTCATAAACTTTTTCCGCTATATTTAATTTTGGCCTTCGAATTGGACTGTTATTATGTGGAAGTTTACATCGTGTTAGCAACTGGTTCTATGGAATTGGACTATTACCAACTAATTCTGTGTGTTGCATACTGTTTGCGAACTTTATTGATTCGATAATCATACTTGACATGTACGTTCCTTTTGTATAGTGCCACAAACTGCAATAACCATGCATTTTGGCAGTATTAATCGATCTGGGAATTTTGTTGTAGGATGTAGCTTCCTGGTAAGTAATTTCCAATTTTGAGGTGACACGGGTTGGTAATTTGAAGCTTTCAGTTGGTTACAATTCTTCCTTTTCTTCTCTTTTATATTTAATGGAAATATGTGATGTCACAATCCATAATTGTTCAGTATCAAGTTAGGATAAAGCTTTTTGTTTAAATACAAGAAGAAGAAGAAAGGTGTTAGGTTCATTCTTTTGCTGTTGTGCAATTAATCTCGCTAACAGAATCATCAATGTCTTATGTTATATCTCTTTTAAGAGTCTGTATGATGAATCCATATCCTAAAATGAAAAATCAGAATGCTCAAAATTATTGTTCAAACATTGTGCCTTTGCTTTCCCTTTTCTCTTTTGCAAAGATTTTGCAGACTCTTCTTTACTAGAGATGTTATTTACAAGATTAACATCCACATGAGAATTATTTGAATTGCTGCACCCTGGATACTCAAGAGCTAACACTTCTTCAACAGGCTGGTTTTGACAATCCATGTTACTGGAAGCTGTTTCCACAACTTGATTATTGTGTTGCACCTTTCGCCTCTTAGGTTAAGCATGTTTTTCTTTTGCTAAAGCAGTAATATTTGAACTACTTTCCCGGTAACAAGTTGTTCAGAAACAACTAAGTTAGCATGATGTTGTTCCTACATGATGTTTCTTAGGTCTTCTCCTTGCACAACGTTTACAAACCCAAAAGACTCTAAAAAGCATGTTCAAGAGGGTGTTGATTTGCTACTATATATTATAAAGATCTCTACTGATAAGACTAAATTTCATTACATTGAAATATGAGAAAAATAACATGTCGGTTGCAGGTGATTGTCGAGGTGACTGATGAAGTGTTAGTTTGCATAATAATCGGAGTTCTCAGTCCGGTGTTCTACTACTTAGTTTATTTCTTGATTTGGTTCTTATTGAGATCACATTGTTTCAGGTATGCAGGAGGAGAAGGACCAAAAGTTCATGTTAATAGCAGTTGATGAAGCCAATAAAAGTGTTGAATGTGGGCATGGGTGTCCCTTTGGTGCAGTTGTGATTTGTAATGATGAAGTTATAGTA
Organism: Oxyria digyna; assembly: GCA_029168935.1. Classification (NCBI taxonomy): domain Eukaryota; kingdom Viridiplantae; phylum Streptophyta; class Magnoliopsida; order Caryophyllales; family Polygonaceae; genus Oxyria; species Oxyria digyna. The sequence goes on along the minus strand of JAPVLV010000010.1, from coordinate 6,449,685 downwards.
AGTTGTCACAATATGGTATACATCAACACAGATCCAACCGCGCATGCTGAAATCACTGCTATAAGAGAGGTCTCATCACTAAAACTTCTTTATCTCATTCTAATTTCTTGCCTTCTCTTTTTGGCTTCCATTTGTTTACTTGGTTGTTGGCTTGGAACTTAACTAGCATTGAAGATTGATTTGAACACTTGAGTTTGTAAGCAACTAACTATATCATCAATAGAATTTGTGAAGTTAATCTGAATTTTAAGAATTGATGGACTACAATATTTTCAGGCTTGCCATAAACTGAACCGAATTGAGCTGTCAGATTGTGAGATGTATGCATCCTGTGAACCATGTCCAATGTGCTTGGGTTCCATCATATTCTCTAAGATCAAGGTCAGAAATTCTTTCCCACTTCATTTTTTCCGCATATTCTTTTATGTTGGTAAACTTCGTCTTGCATAGTAACATGGTGTTTTTCTCCTTCTGAACAGAGATTGGTGTATGGAGCCAAAGCTGAAGCTGCTGTTGCAATAGGATTTGACCCCTGCATATTCTTTTATGTATGATGAATCTGACACTGGTGTTCATCATAAGGGTAATTTGGAGATCAAGAAAGCTGATGGAAATGCAGCGGTCTTAGCTGAACAGGTATTCGGGAAGACCAAGGGAAAGTTCCGCTTATCAAGGAGTAAAATGTACAGGAAGATCCTGCTATCAACTTTTGAACTGGAGCTCATCTAGGAATCTTTTTCTGCCACAAAAGAGTAATAAACAGAAGTTGAACATGTAAAGCTCTTTCTAAATTCTTCTGCTTTCATCTCTGTTGAAACGTTTGTAAATTCCAAAAAACTGCTTTTCGTGTTCATCATTAAACAGCTTCAGCTCAAATTTGTCAAAGGCGAAATAAAAGAAAACTGTCTTTTGGTTTCTTTTCTCGACTGCTGAATGGATTCTGTACATGAACGCTTTTTTGAAGCTATAGTTGGTGATTTGTTGGCATATTAGGGATATCTGGGCACATTACTTAACGCATCGATTCAGTCTCATGTGAAGAACGACCACATTCATTTTTTGCCCCTTATTATATAGTAGATCTTTTGGATATGCATTGATTCACTTCTGTTTTATAGGCTTTTACCATGTGGTGAAGGCAAATTAGCATTGTTTTCGACCAATAATATAAATACTATATGCATTTAAGCATTCCATCGACCAAACTTAATGAAATTTTCAAGCTTAGCGGATGCCAGAAGCGAACTAATTGAAAAAAGAACCATATCTCACAATTGGAGGTGCATTATATTTTATTATTCACATGCTATTTGTCTACATAATTGACCATGTTCATGGAGAAGGTAGGAAATGGATAGGCAATCACTTCTCCACGTGATTGTCATCTCTTATTAAGTTCCAGATGCATGTTAAATATTGTATTCATTTTTGTGATTATCGGACCGTCTAGACAAGCCTACTAATCTCGATATGTCCTTTATTTATGTTGTTCATTTTGTAATGTAGGAAAGTTATATTTTAGAAGCCTAAATCTATCTATCTATATATAAATTGATGGTTTGAGAAAGTAATGTCAATTGAGACTAATTGATGGTAAACTTAATTTTTCTTTTCTCTTTCTATCTTCCATTAAATATCTAAAAAACAATCATAAATATGTCTTAATTGGTTAGTATTTTCACCTTTTTCATCTTCTTTTTTCTCTTCGCTCTTCACCTCCAATACATATGGCGATGGAGAGAAATTAAGTAGTGTCAACGACTATGTGATTTTGGTTTATATATGGGAGATATTCAATTAATTTATTAAAAATTACTAAAAATACATATATGAAAAAAATATCTTAAGTATATGAATATCGACAAAAAATAAAACGTGTTTGACTATTTCCTTACCAATTACTAATAAATTCACAATAAATTAATTTTTCTACTCCATTCAATCTCTTTTTCACCCAATTCGTCAAAATCGACTAATTGTGTTTTCTCAATGGCAACAAATTTAAATTGACTATTATACATATAATGACTTTATTATAACACTAATTAGTATTTAAACATTATATATTACTAATATTTAAAATACAACATCTTAATATTAATATGTTTAGTTGAAAAAGAACATATATTCTTTTATTAAATAATTATCATGAAAATAATATATATAAATTTCGATAAAAGTAAAGCGTGTTATACCCGCGCGAAGCGCGGGTGTCCGCGTCTAGTTTATACTAAGAGAACACATATAATTAACGAATCAATTGTAATCAAGGGATCCCTATAATCAATTAAGTTAAAGTGGTGTATGGTAGCCACGTACAAGTTCAAATACTCGTCCAGAGTACGTGCAATTTTTGGAGCATTGGTTGATTCTTAGTGGGGAACTTGTCTTTACAATTTCAACTAATAATCTAAATTAATGAAGAACAACCATATTTATTAATGTGGGAATAAGCCGCAGTTGCATGATTCAGACACCAAACCTTAAACAGAAACTCGAACAGAAAAGATAGACGGAATTAGAATGAGATGAAAGAAGGATAAGTCGAATGATAGGTCAATTGGAACCAAATCAAACAACGATAAACCCTTGAATTTAGGAACAGAAACCTTATCGAATGATAAAGAAACCCCCAATGGATTACAACCAAACACAATGGCTATGGTAGGCCAAGGCACCTAGATGATGCTCTATGGAGCCTCGATAGCACCAACCTTATGGAAGAGATTGACACACACAAGTACAACTAGGGCGAGTTCAACAACAATGCGTACACGAGGCACTCTTCTCACAAAAGCTCTCTTTTGGAGTCGTTTTCTCAATTCATAAGAATCATCATAATAATCTGGGTTCTAAAACAATAACTAGGGCAAACCTTATATAGGGTTCATAAGGGTGCCAATCAAAAGAAATAAAGCAATTAAAAGTATTTCCAAAAACAACTTAAAAGAAATAATTCGGAAAACAACTAAAATAAGAAATCTCGCAAAATACTCTGTCTCGCTAACGCGATCGCCATCTGTGGGACGCTATCGCGTGCGTAAATATGTCACTGACACCTCTTTTTGAAACGCCTCGTTCTCTCTCGTCCGAGATCGGAATTGAGTGATCCAAATCCCAAAGTTTTGTCTTTAAGTCTAGTTTATTTCTCCTCAATACTTGACTTCTCATCTTGACTCGAACCGGATCTCTACGAACTTGAATGACTACAATACGAGCTCGGGCTACTATCAACGACTCCAATGATGGCTCATAGCGGTATTTAGCCCTTCTCCAATGGTTAGCACATCTCTAGATTTAAGACGAAGTATCCTCGATGATAGCTCAGATGCTCCCGCGTCATTTATAACAATATATCAACATCCATAACAACTAGCCATTGAAGATTGATTTGAACACTTGAGTTTGTAAGCAACTAACTATATCATCAATAGAATCTGTGAAGTTAATCTGAATTTTAAGAATTGATGGACTACAATATTTTCAGGCTTGCCATAAACTGAACCGAATTGATCTGTCAGATTGTGAGATGTATGCATCCTGTGAACCATGTCCAATGTGCTTGGGTTCCATCATATTCTCTAAGATCAAGGTCAGAAATTCTTTCCCACTTCATTTTTTCCGCATATTCTTTTATGTTGGTAAACTTCGTCTTGCATAGTAACATGGTGTTTTTCTCCTTCTGAACAGAGATTGGTGTATGGAGCCAAAGCTGAAGCTGCTGTTGCAATAGGATTTGACCCCTGCATATTCTTTTATGTATGATGAATCTGACACTGGTGTTCATCATAAGGGTAATTTGGAGATCAAGAAAGCTGATGGAAATGCAGCGGTCTTAGCTGAACAGGTATTCGGGAAGACCAAGGGAAAGTTCCGCTTATCAAGGAGTAAAATGTACAGGAAGATCCTGCTATCAACTTTTGAACTGGAGCTCATCTAGGAATCTTTTTCTGCCACAAAAGAGTAATAAACAGAAGTTGAACATGTAAAGCTCTTTCTGAATTCTTCTGCTTTCATCTCTGTTGAAACGTTTGTAAATTCCAAAAAACTGCTTTTCGTGTTCATCATTAAACAGCTTCAGCTCAAATTTGTCAAAGGCGAAATAAAAGAAAACTGTCTTTTGGTTTCTTTTCTCGACTGCTGAATGGATTCTGTACATGAACGCTTTTTTGAAGCTATAGTTGGTGATTTGTTGGCATATTAGGGATATCTGGGCACATTACTTAACGCATCGATTCAGTCTCATGTGAAGAACGACCACATTCATTTTTTGCCCCTTATTATATAGTAGATCTTTTGGATATGCATTGATTCACTTCTGTTTTAGAGGCTTTTACCATGTGGTGAAGGCAAATTAGCATTGTTTTCGACCAATAATATAAATACTATATGCATTTAAGCATTCCATCGACCAAACTTAGTGAAATTTTCAAGCTTAGCGGATGCCAGAAGCGAACTAATTGAAAAAAGAACCATATCTCACAATTGGAGGTGCATTATATTTTATTATTCACATGCTATTTGTCTACATAATTGACCATGTTCATGGAGAAGGTAGGAAATGGATAGGCAATCACTTCTCCACGTGATTGTCATCTCTTATTAAGTTCCAGATGCATGTTAAATATTGTATTCATTTTTGTGATTATCGGACCGTCTAGACAAGCCTACTAATCTCGATATGTCCTTTATTTATGTTGTTCATTTTGTAATGTAGGAAAGTTATATTTTAGAAGCCTAAATCTATCTATCTATATATAAATTGATGGTTTGAGAAAGTAATGTCAATTGAGACTAATTGATGGTAAACTTAATTTTTCTTTTCTCTTTCTATCTTCCATTAAATATCTAAAAAACAATCATAAATATGTCTTAATTGGTTAGTATTTTCACCTTTTTCATCTTCTTTTTACTCTTCGCTCTTCACCTCCAATACGTATGGCGATGGAGAGAAATTAAGTAGTGTCAGCGACTATGTGATTCTGGTTTATATATGGGAGATATTCAATTAATTTATTAAAAATTACTAAAAATACATATATGAAAAAAATATCTTAAGTATATGAATATCGACAAAAAATAAAACGTGTTTGACTATTTCCTTACCAATTACTAATAAATTCACAATAAATTAATTTTTCTACTCCATTCAATCTCTTTTTCACCCAATTCGTCAAAATCGACTAATTGTGTTTTCTCAATGGCAACAAATTTAAATTGACTATTATACATATAATGACTTTATTATAACACTAATTAGTATTTAAACATTATATATTACTAATATTTAAAATACAACATCTTAATATTAATATGTTTAGTTGAAAAAGAACATATATTCTTTTATTAAATAATTATCATGAAAATAATATATATAAATTTCGATAAAAGTAAAGCGTGTTATACCCGCGCGAAGCGCGGGTGTCCGCGTCTAGTTTATACTAAGAGAACACATATAATTAACGAATCAATTGTAATCAAGGGATCCCTATAATCAATTAAGTTAAAGTGGTGTATGGTAGCCACGTACCAGTTCAAATACTCGTCCAAAGTACGTGCAATTTTTGGAGCATTGGTTGATTCTTAGTGGGGAACTTGTCTTTACAATTTCAACTAATAATCTAAATTAATGAAGAACAACCATATTTATTAATGTGGGGATAAGCCGCAGTTGCCTGATTCAGACACCAAACCTTAAACAGAAACTCGAACAGAGAAGATAGACGGAATTAGAATGAGATGAAAGAAGGATAAGTCGAATGATAGGTCAATTGGAACCAAATCAAACAACGATAAACCCTTGAATTTAGGAACAGAAACCTTATCGAATGATAAAGAAACCCCCAATGGATTACAACCAAACACAATGGCTATGGTAGGTCAAGGCACCTAGATGATGCTCTATGGAGCCTCGATAGCACCAACCTTATGGAAGAGATTGTACACGAGGCACTCTTCTCACAAAAGCTCTCTTTTGGAGCCGTTTTCTCAATTCATAAGAATCATCATAATAACCTGGGTTCTAAAACAATAACTAGGGAAAACCTTATATAGGGTTCATAAGGGTGTCAATCAAAAGAAATAAAGCAATTAAAAGTATTTCCAAAAACAACTTAAAAGAAATAATTCCGAAAACAACTAAAATAAGAAATCTCGCAAAATACTCCGTCTCGCTAACGCGATCGCCATCTGTGGGACGCTATCCCGTGCGTAAATATGTCACTGACACCTCTTTTTGAAACGGCTCGTTCTCTCTCGTCCGAGATCGGAATTGAGTGATTCCAAATCCCAAAGTTTCGTCTTTACGTCTAGTTTATTTCTCTTCAATACTTGACTTCTCATCTTGACTCGAACCGGATCTCTACGAACTTGAATGACTACAATACGAGCTCGGGCTACTATCAACGACTCCAATGATGGCTCATAGCGGTATTTAGCCCTTGCTCCAATGGTTAGCACATCTCTAGATTTAAGACGAAGTATCCTCGATGATAGCTCAGATGCTCCCGCGTCATTTATAACAATATATCAACATCCATAACAACTAGCCAGTGAGTGATCGTAAAAAGTGCAAACCACGTATTAGACTAAATATATCTAGAATGGGAAATATGCCAACTTACCATCTTTGAATTTTGCGTACGGAGTAGTATAATCCAATAATTTTTAGCACTTATAATTACAGGGATTCATAGTAAAAAGGAAAATCTTAGCATGAGAAATATGAAGTAACTAGTAGATTGACCTTGTCTAAGTTGTTTTGTACAAGATGTTTGTTATTAAATGGCTCGTGCAATTCGGGTAATACTTTGACCCTTGCTCATAAATTTGACTCCTTTCCTTAGTTTAAAATGGATGCTCAAGAATTCTCCTCGAGTGCCCCTGTCAAATCACTCTAGCTCCCTTGAAAAGACTCGCGACACCGGGACCTTAAATGGTTCTGCGATATCCCAGCCTTTTCACGAGGGAGCTGAATATTCTAACGTCAGCAATCCTCTTAAAATTCAGGTACATGCATATGGGAAAGAGGATGCTCGAGAAAAACCAGTTGGAACACACATTTCCGAGAAGGGACGATGTGCAAGCCAAACATCTACATCTATCCGTCTTGGGCCCTCCTCCTAAAACCATTAGCCTAATCTGTCCTCAAAGTGGATCTCGAGCAAAGTCCTCAAATGCCCGGACATCTAGTGCTATATTTTCCACCGCGACCACAAACGATGTCGATGAAGCAAAATTGACCCAAATTGCATATGGGTCGTACAAATCAAGATCTGTTTCGAGCACTCCTCATGAAACTGAAAGAACTACACCTGGTCCAAAGGGTGCTCGAGAAATTATGAGTGGAAATCGCACTTCTGGAATTGGAGGACAAAGCGTCGACATTGGTCTTATGCTCAAAGGTAAAAAAGTTTGACCTCGCCCAAATGAACCCAAATTTTGACACAGCGTCGAGAGAAGGCATACAAGATGAATGCAACTGGAATGGGTAAAAAAGTTAAAAATTCAAAGAATTGCTAAAATAGTTATGAGGATAAGTGATCCCGACAAGCCAAATTCACATCTTCCTCTCCATTTGGAATTAGGTAAATATTTTCCACTTTATGCTTTTATGCATTGTCCTATTTTTCCTTGTTTAAACTCTCATGAAAATTTGGCTCCACAAAAATCTTCAAGTGCTTGACCAACTGAAAGTGTGTCTAAGATGCTCGGCGCCAGCGCTTGGAACCCTGATTTCTTTTCGTCTCTTGCCAGGCGCCCATGCTCCAAATCAAATTGTGTCTAGAGTGGTGATCCTAAATCATCAAACTATGAAGATACAAGCTTTGGCGATCAAGCATAAGTGTCAAGTGTCCGAACAAGTACACCACACCTTAAAATGGCAAGCACATCGGCGTTCGGCTCATTTTGGATTCTCCAAGAGGAAACACTCCAAATTTACAGAGAATTTCTACTTATTTCTTTATTGAAATGCATTTTTTTCATACTTTTAACGAACAAGTTGATCTCCCCTATTTTGTTTCTTTTTTCTCCAAGAAGCACATCGAGGACAAGCATGGCCAAGTGCCCACCATTCAGGCTTCTTGCAACATTCTTCGACATTTTCTTGCTTTTCCGGGAGAAAGGAGAGGAAATTAGACGTAGGTACAAGAGAATAGTTCAACCTGATATTAGCTACCTCAACTGTAAAGGCTTTGGGCTTATATAGATACTGGGGAGAAGGCACCCGCGCGATGCGCGAGCTTAATTGATTATAATTGCTTCTTTAAACGGGCGGTATAATCGCAGACGCTAGAGAGGCGAACCATCGTATACGACTTTCAAGTCTTCTACTATGTGGAAATAAGTTATAGATTACGATGACAATGACAATTTGATTTGTGATGTAATTGTATGTATTAGTTTCATATTCACTACTAGAAAACACTGAAACAACAACGGCATTTTAGCGACGACTACCGTCCGTTGCTAATTAGCGACGCCGATACATACAACTTTCCGGTTTCGTTGCTAAATTAGAGACAAAATTAAAATTTGTGGTAATATCCATCGCAAATAGCAACGTTTACGAGGTTGTTGCACAATTCGTGGCTAAATCCGCGACGGAACAAATAACGTAGATGCAGTCGTTGCTACCTGCAACGACCGTTGTGACGCTGCAATTATCTTGTTGCAAATATGACAATGGCCATGACATTCGTCGCTAAATTTGTCGCTAATTTGCAATGAAAAGGGACGTCAAACCATCCGTGTCAATTTAGTTACATATTGGGCGACGACAAAACATTTAGAAAACAAATTATCATCGAACATTCACTTTATAAGACTCGTCGCTCCGATCGTTGGAATAGTCGTCGCAAACATTGATTATTTCATCGCTGTCGTCGTCGCCACTGCCGTTACAAACGGTTCGTCGCTAAATTCGTTGTTGTGGCAATTGCGGAAGGCCGTCGCAAATTCCGTGGGTACCGCCGTTGCTATTTTCCGAAAACCCTAATATTAATTATTGCGGTATCTTGTTTTTCATTGATAATAATTCGGTGCCTCAGCCTCATTAATTGCTTCGTATTCTAAAAAAAACTTATCCATTGATTATTTCTAGATCCAAGCTTACTCAAATCATGAGGTTAGTAATTGCAGATATATTGGTTTGTGATTGTAGTGTTGAAAGTTGCTTGATGTATTTGTAAACATGTACGATTGATATGCAGGTTAAAGATGGATAATAATCGTGCATGGATGTATGATAGGTATGACCATGGAAGTTACAAGGCTGAATTTTTCGATGGAGTTGACACTTTTTTGAATTTTGCAATTGCAAAAGTCGATTTTATGGACGGGAACAAAATAAAATGTCCATGTACGAGATGTCGTAATTGCAAATTTTTTACAAAGGATGAAGTTCAAGAGAATTTATACCGGAGTGGGTTTATGCCTAACTATTATTGGTGGACTGCACACGGTGAACAGGCTGAACCATTTGTACCTCCTTTGAGTAGGAGGCAAGATAATCGAGGAAATTTGTATGGACAGTTGAACGATGAACAAAGAATGGTCTTTGATATTGCAAGGCCTAGTTTTGTTCCTCCATCATGGCTTAATGTTGGTCATAATGAGACTTATGGGCCAACTGACGGTACCCAAGCTGAGGGAATGGAGAATTTTGATCCGGTTGACGAGATATCGACAGATTTAGTTCCAACTGTGGAGGAAACTAGGGGGTCTCAACGCTTTTATGATTTGTTAAAAGCGGCTGATGAGCCCTTGTATTCAGGGTGTGAGACACATACAGAGTTGTCTTTTGTGTCCAGGCTTATGAGTTTGAAAAGTGAATACAACGTGTCTCAAGACCTTTTCAATGGCATTGTTCAGTTGTTTGATGAGGTGTTGCCTTCAGGTCATAAGGCTCCGAAAGATTACTACCAAGCAAAGAAAGTATATCGGGGTTTAGAATTGCTTGTGGTGAAGATCCACATGTGTCCTAAAGGATGTATGTTGTACTGGAAGGATGATTCTGATGCAATACTCTGCAAGCATTGTGTCCATGAGAGGTATGAGCGTATAGGCAATCGAAATTCAGGAATTCCACGTCAAGTTTTATGGTACTTCCCTTTAGGCCCGCGACTGGAAAGATTATATGCAGTTGAGCCTACTGTTGAGGCTATGACTTGGCATGCACGTTATGTACCAGATGAAGGAATAATGAGTCATCCGTCACATGACGAGGCATGGAAAAAGCTCGATGCAACATTTCCTGATTTTGCTTCAGAGCCCCGTAATGTCCGCTTAGGTTTATGCACTGACGGCTTTGCACCTTTCAATACAACAGGAAATACATACTCTTGTTGGCCAGTCATTGTGACTCCTTACAATCTTCCGCCTGATATGTGCATGAACAGGGAATACATGTTTTTGTCACTCTTAATTCCTGGTCCTAAAAATCCAAAACAGCTAATAGATGTGTGTTTACAACCTCTAGTTGACGAGTTACAACAGTTGTGGGAGTCTGGTATAACCACTTATGATGTTTCAAGGAAAGAAAACTTTACGATGCGTGCAGCTTTACTGTGGACGATCAATGACTTCCCGGCTTATGCTATGTTGTCAGGATGGAGTACTGCAGGAAATTTAGCTTGTCCGCACTGCATGGAGCACACAGATTCATTCCGCTTAGAACATGGTAGGAAGGCTTGTTGGTTTGACTGTTCACGGCGATTCTTGGAAAGAAATCATCCTTTTTGCAAAAATAAGAAAGATTTCATTGTTAATCGGGTGGTAAGTGAACCACCGCCTCCGATGCTGACAGAGGAACAAATCTGGGAGCGTGTCCGTCATTTTCCCACTATTATTGATGACCCGAACAACAAACCAGCTGGCTATGGAACTTCTCATAAGTGGGTCAAGCAAAGTATTTTTTGGAGACTTGAATATTGGCCGCATCTTTTGATTCGTCACAACCTAGATGTTATGCACATTGAAAAAAATGTTTTTGATAATTTTTTCGATGCCGTGATGAATTTTACCGGAAAGACTAAGGATAATTTGAATGCAAGAAGGATCTAGCCATATATTGTCGTCGCCCTCGGTTTCAGGTTGACTCGGATTATAAAGGTAAGAAACTGAAGGCAGATTACTCGTTGACAAGAGATCAGAAGATAAAAGTACTTGAGTGGATCAAATCTTTGAAGTTCCCTGATGGTTATGCTTCTAACATGGGTAGATGTGTCAAAATTGATGATTGCAAGCTAACTGGGATGAAAAGTCATGATTGTCACGTGTTTATGGAGCGACTCCTTCCAATTGCCTTCAAAGAGTTGTTGCCTCCTGAAGTTTGGGGCCCTTTATGTGAGTTGAGTTACTTCTTTCGTTCTATTTCTTCATCGTCAATGTCGGTTGAGCACATGAAGCAATTGCAGTCTATGGCACCTGTGCTATTATGTAAGTTGGAGCGTATTTTTCCTCCATCTCTTTTTGATTCTATGGAACATCTCTTACTTCATCTTCCATATGAGGCTGGAGTAGGGGGACCGCCGCAGTATCAATGGTTGTACAAACCCGAGAGATTATTGGGTCATTTGAAGAAGAAAATAAAACAGCCAGGACGTGTGGAAGGTTCCATATGTGAAGCTTATTTGAAGGAAGAAGCAGCAAATTTTTCAGAGCATTACTTCAAACCTCATGTTCCTTCTAAATTGAGAAAAGTTGGCAGGAATAATGAAACTTCTGAAGATGATGACTAACCTATTTCCATTTTCAATTACCCTGGTCGGAGTAGTGGAAAAGAGAAGAAAAGATGGATGACAGATGCTAGAGAGTTGAATGCTGCACATGTCTATATATTGCGTAACTGTTTGAGAGTGGATGAATACATTGAGTGAGCTTCTTATTCCTCATACATTTATTATCGTACCATCTTTGTTTATTGTGACAAGAAAATTCATGATATTGTATATGATTGACCGTTGTAGGAAGTTTATAATGGAAGTATTGGGTGGTGAAGTTGATGATGACAAAATAGACAACGAGTTTGCGGGATGGTTTAAGGACCATGTAAGTAATGTTGATTTTGTGTCTTTGTTAAAAATATGAGCAAATTTTAATTTTTCTATACATATTTAATTCTTTTCGTAGCATGAGATGTTCCTTGATATTGCAGGTATTAAATAATAGCTCGCTGTGTACAGACGAACTGTTGTATAGTTTAGCTTGGGGCCCGAGAACCAAAGCAAAGAGTTGGCCTGTTTACTTTGTTAATGGATACAAGTTTCATACTCTAGATCATGGTTTTCGCAAATCGACAATGAATAGCGGAGTTTGTGTCAAAGCATGTGAGTACGAGAATGATCTAGCTGATTTTTATGGTCTTCTCGAAGAAATCATCGAGCTTGAGTATATCAGTCTAACGGATAGACCATTGAAGCTTGTTATGTTCAAGTGTCGTTGGTTTAGTCCTACTGAAGGAGTGAGTGTTGATCCCATCCTTAAAGTTAACCACAAAAAGCTATACAAGAAATATGAACCATTTGTATTAGCACAACAAGCAGTGCAGGTTTACTATGCTTGATACCCTGGTGCTAGGCAGGAGCGCGCAAATTGGTGAGCTGTATGTAAGACGGTTCCTAGAGATAGAATTGCAGAGCGTTGGAGATCAGGAACTCCTGCCTATCAGCCTAGTGAACCTGACTCATTTGGACAAATGATGAATGGAGATGTGTCAGAACATTTGGCTGATCCATTAGGTACAAGTGAGGGTTTAGAAGAGCAGGATATGGAAGAACTTGATGAATCTAACACTGAGAATGATGATGAGGATGAATTTGATAGCACATCAGAAGACAAAGGGGGATCAATGAGTATTGATGAGGATGAGTCAGAGTAATCGTACATTACTTTGTCATTTAGACTTTATTGTGGTGTCCAAATTTGGTTTGATAATTTTTTGATTGTCTTTTTGCATCAAAAAGTGGATATATGTTTAGTTGTCTTTCTAGTTCAAAATTCATTGCTCAAGAAAAAATCAGTTTTGCTGTCAAATTTAGTTGTTTGCTATAAAATTCAGTTATGTGGTGTCAAAATCAGGAGTTTGTTGTCAAATTCAGGAATCTGCTATCAAATTCACTTATGTTCTGTCAAATTTAGTTATTTTCTATTAAATTCAGTTATGTGGTGTCAAAATCAGGAGTTTGTTGTCAAATTCAGGAATCTGCTATCAAATTCACTTATGTGCTGTCAATTCCAGGAGTTTTCTGTCTAATTCAGGAGTTTGCTGTCAAATTCAGGAGTTTGCTGTCAAATTTAGTTGTTTTCTATTAAATTCAGTTATGTGGTGTCAAAATCAGGAGTTTGTTGTCAAATTCAGGAATCTGCTATCAAATTCACTTATGTGCACTCAATTCCGGGAGTTTTCTGTCAAATTCAGGATTTTTCTGTCAAATTTAGGAGTATCCCATAATTATCATCGAACACTATCTTCCTTCTTTGGATGTCTTAACAGTGTGCAGAGAATGAGTCCAGTAAATGAACATTTAGGAATCAGTCTTCATCTTTAGTGTGCAGCAGAGACATTTAATTAACTCAAGATAAATTAGCCCATGTAGGATTTGAACCCACATCTTTGTGCTAGAGCACAATGCTCGACCAGTTGAGCTAATAGGCTATCATTTAGCATATTAATTCTTCACAAGCTTTCATTTTACAAAATACTGTCGTAAGAAAAAGATTCAATGACACTAAAGTAGCTATCCTTCATTTTCAACTCAGGTTGAAATGCAAATTGCATAATTCTCCATTTTACAAATTCAGATAAGTCATGAAGAACAACATAATTGCAACGTATCAAATTGGAAGCTAAAAAAAACTCGTCAAAAATCTGAAAGTTTTTGCACTTTTACATACCCAGCCATTTCCAGATACCATTAGTTTGCAGCAGTGAGTACAAGAATACTGTAAGCGAGCCATAATAAAGTTGTCCTTCATGAGCATAATTGCATGTCCTAGCTGGGAAAAAACAAATAGCTACTATGTAAGAAGAAGAATTTCATGAAGTTTTCGATGCTGCGTATCCAACAAGAAAGAAAAGATGCAATCACATGTTGATTACTACTTCATGCCCTTATATGGCTAAAATACAAAGATTCAAGGCTTCTCTTGAACAATAAGCAATTCTCCTCGAACCTATAGATAAGATTTACTAAATGACACTGCTGTTCTTGCTCGTTTTTGTTTCAGTTATCCAGAAGATTCTCAATCCACATTTAGTACAGCTGTACAGGGTATATTCTTCCCCAAACTCAGTAAGCAAACTCCTCCATATGCTGCACACTTCTGAATAATCCACATTTAGTCTTCATCTTTAGTGTGCAGCATAGACATTTGTCCCTTTTTTTATTATTAACTAATCCAGCGAATCAACACAGTGCAGCAAAGACATTTGTTTTTCTTTTTTTTTCAAAAGATCATGAAAATTCTCCAATAAAACATGTAATTAACTCAAGATAAATTAGCCTATGTAGGATTTGAACCCACATCTTTATGCTAGAGCACAATGCTCGACCAATTGAGCTAATAGGCTATCATTTAGCACATTAATTCTTCACAAGCTTTCATTTCACAGCATACTGTCATAAGAAAATATTGTCAGGTAACTGGTTTCAATAGGGCTCGTTTTTATGCCTTGTTGGTCTGCACTGCATATGTGAAAAAAAGGTCTCTTTGAAACTAATCAATCGGTACTATAAACGCAGATGTATTATCCATGACATAGAGGAATTTAAGCTACCCACTGCAAGGAAACCAAAATATACAAGCAAACAAACAACTACCATGGACTTTTTTTACTACCAACAGAAATCATTCAGCATCTCAAATTGAAAAATAAGTAGAGCTGCTTTGAGCGGCTCACCTGCGAATTGAAAAAATACAGATGTAAAGATTATTGATTACTACACATTCAGCAAAGTACACTATCACAGTAAACTACTAAACTATCACAACCAGCAAAGCAATCCTCCATATGCTGCAAACTCCTGTATAATCAATTTTAACTTACCAAAACCCGAGGCAAAGATTATCATATATCATAATGTTATACTAGAACTAAAGGCTGTCAACATGGGCAGTGAAAAGGATAGATTAAATTCACATTCCAGGAAATTATCACACTTAACACAGCTAGAAATTTAAACAACAAGGAAAAGTGATATCAGGAGGAGGTTTTAAGATTTACCTGGGAGAATTTGGCAACGGCAACGGCTGTCACCCAAATTCCGATGAAGAATTCGGCTATCACCCAAATTCCCAACTACCTCTTCACTTCCCCCCTCCTTCACCTCCTTCTTGTGCAACCCAACTTCCCCTCCCATAACCCTAACTCTCTCAAAGTAATCAGGAAAAACTAACCATATCGGTTCGTCAGCCTTGTTGGTGAGAAGCAAGGAAGACAGAGAGAGAAAGGTGGGTGATTTGGCACTGAGAACGCTTGAGAGAAGTGCGGGAGCGATTGATTACTTCGAGAGATCGAACGGCGTCGGATTCAGAGAGAGCTATTGATGTGGCAAGCAGCGTCTCTGCCAGGGCCGGCGGGGATACGATTTGATTCAGAGGGAGCGAACGATTGATAAAGATTTGATTCATCGTCTCTGGTGTGAGATTTTGGGGAAGAATTGAAGAACACGAGTTTTTTTGGATGAAGATCAGAAGATGGGTTCTTTTCTTTTTTTCTTTTTTTCCGAAATAAAAATGTACACTATTGATCACTAATAATATAATGCATATCAAATTGGCATATGAGAGCTACATCCGATACACTTTTCTTTCGGTATAAGACGCATTGATCAAAGGTTATTCTTTTTAAAAGAGTCATTGTTTCATTATTAGAATATTTAGCTAAGTTGGTTTCATATACACCCTTAAATCAATTAGTCTTTGGTTCAATCCTAACTTTTTACTCATTTTAAAAATTAATTTTTCAATTATAAAGTTATTGATTATACAATAAGTCTTTTGAGGTGCATTAAGAAACTAAATATATGATAATTTATTGGTAAATATTCTAGTTTAATTAAAAGTATAATCTTTTAGACATTTAATAATCATATACACAATGATTTAAGATGTGTTGTAGAAAAATCTGAGTGTAAGAATAATCATATTCAAAATACATGTATGCAAATTATGTAATAATGAATGGTATTTTGAGCTTAGTCTATAGTTTGGATTGCGATTTGTACACTATTGATCCACTAAGAATATAATACATATCAAATTGGCATATGAGAGCTATATCGGATAGAAAAATTTGAGTGTAAGAATAATCATATTCAAAATACATGTATGATTATGTAATAATAAATGGAATTTTGAGCTTAGTCTATAGTTTGGATTGCGATTTGTACACTATTGATCACTAAGAATGTGGATTCAAAGTTAATCATCCCTACACAAATAGGAATTAAATATTTGAAATAATTAGTATTTGGATCGGGTGTTTATGGTTTAGATTTTGATTGCTAAGTATTGTAGATTTTTTGATCGGTTAGATAAATAGAATTTTTACATCTTTCGTATAGATTTAACTCTTTTCTTTTGAAAATAGTTATAAAACGATTTGAGAAATAACTTAAAAGTCTTATTTCTTAAAAACATTGTTTTAAATATTTTGTATGTACATGAAAAATTTATAAGCACAAATTGAATAAACCATTTAAATAATATAATATAAATAAATACATATATATTAATGGCTAATAAATAATATATTAATATTAAATAACCCGCGCATGCCGCGAGAACTACGCTAGTAAATAGATAAATAGATAAATAAAAACAAAATTTTCATTAGAGCTTAATCTAATGAGGCGGTAAACTGAAATTTACTTAAAATTTTCATAATGAGCGCCTAAATAAATAAGGCGCTAATCTCAAAAGTGAATTTCCCTAGTTGAAACCTCCTCCTCCCTCTAATTTCTCTGTGGTCGTACACAAAGTCCAGGCGCTAACCTAGGTTTTCAGTTTCCACGCCTCCTCTTCTATGGTCGCCGGCATCGCTGCTTCAGTCGTAAGTCTACTCCTTCCTCTAATTTCTCGGCTCTTTCCTCTAATATCTCTGCTTCGGTTTGAAACCTCCTCCTTGCTGCTCACAATTGTGTCCGTACACAAACCTATATGTGGTTGCACATTTTAACAGTTTGGATAGCCAAATTCAATTTCGATAGCCAAATTCGGTTTCAAAAGTATTGCACATTTTAACGGTTTGAATGCTATGAATGTTATAAACACTGAAATTCACATTTGGATAGCCAACTGTTTAGAAGTAAGTATTGTTTGTCGGCATCGCTGCTAGGAATTGTTTTCCTGCTAGGAATTGTTTGTCCCAACTGAAATTCACATTTTAACTGTTTGAAGTATGTCTTTTTTCCTTCTAGGAATTGTTTGTCTCTACTATAGAGAATGGAATGAATAAGACTATATGATTATTGCTGCAACTTTTAACGGTTCTATCTATATGATAAGCTTGGTTTCTTGTGTTACTTTATGAAACTAAAGATTATGCTATATTTGCTTTCATTTCAATTCAGTAAATGTTCCATAATATCATATTAGTTTCAGTTTCAATCCATTTGTTCATTAGTATTACACAGCTTCTGAAACTCCATATTGATAAAATATGTAAGACTTCATTATTTTTCCAAAACAGTACAAGCTCAGTCAACGGTTTTGAATAGTTGATGTTCTATATTTTTTAACAGACTTCATTGAGCCATATTCCTCTTTCAGTTATACAGTTTTGAACAGTTGATATTCTATATTTTTATCCTAATGAATTCACTTATCTTCATTGGTCAGTGGTTTGCAGTTTCTGTCGTATATGAATTATGTTAAGGGAATTCACCTATTTAAGCTAAGCAGTATCTGTTTACCGGGGCCTAGAAAATATAAATAACAAATGAGACTCTTTACTTTCGGTTGCAAATAATCTCCCAACTGACTCCTAGGAAAATTATGTTTGCACCAAAAATATCTGTGCATTGATATAATATGTAAGACTTCATTATTTTTTCAAAACAGTACAAACTCAGTCAACTCTACAGTTTCATATATTGTCGTGGAACACATAATAAGCTGAACTACCTAGTCTTTCCATTGGCATTGTCCTGTCGATTTTCTTTTACATCACATGTTTTTGGATTCTATTAGCAATCATATTTATGGTATGTTAAGCATGATTTCTCACTGCACACTTGTCTTGATTTTCTGAAATTGCATATCCCTTTGGTTGAACTTGTAGGAGCTACACAAACAGTATGCCTAGAGTCACTCTTAAAAATGTCCAGAAAAGGGTGTCACCAAGCACTCTTTCACGCTTTGCTTCTCGGCCTCCTCTTCCCCAAACTTCAACTCCATCTCAACCCGTACTTATTAATGAAACCCAACCTTCTCCTACACCCTCTCATCCTCGCCCTCATGCATTATCTGAGCCTTCTCCAATCCCAAGCCAGCTTCCTCACTCTTCTCCGCCTACATCTACTTTTCAACCTTCTTCCCCTTTAGGCTCTCTTGCTCAGAGGCATCACTCTCCTGGATATTCTTCACCATTACACTCCTCACCTTCTCAAGGCAATGAAGATAGATTTGAAAACAACGAAGAGAGTAACCGTCCATCAGATATGTCGGAATCTGCCCCACCGACTGATAAAAGGACACTAATTGCAATTGATAAGAAAAAGTAAGTTTTTCTTTGAGTTTTATTGATATGATCCTTATTCTGTAAGGTACTTTATTGTTTTTTATATTAATCACAACATATTTATCTGACAGGAAACTTTTTGTTCCCTCCAAGCCTGCAAATAATTCATTATTGCAAATTGTGCATTCACATTTCGATGAACCGTATACTTGTTGGTCAGATGTGTCAGAAAAAACACTCCTTGGTTGGTGGACTGCATTCAAGGTATGGCAATGCTCAACTAAATATTTGTATTGTTTTTTGACTAGTTATACTAATATTTAAGTTTGTTTACATTCACAGCGATTGTACAAATGGGATGAAAATCTATTCCAGGAGACGAAAGTTTTTGCTGTCTTCAATTCAAGAGGTGGTAATCACATAAGGGGAATTTTTAATAGAGCAAGAGATAGTGGGACTAAGCCTAGTTGGATGAAGCAAGAAATATGGGAGAAACTTTGTCATCTCTGGGAGACTGATGAAAAATTTATAAAATGGTCGACAGTAAACAAGCGGAATAGAGGGATTGCACTTGAAAAAGGAACTCCTAGCTATCATGGTGGATCTTCAAGTATTACAGAACAAAAAAAAAACTGGTAAGATATTTTTGATTTATTAAGGAGATAATCATTTTCTTATCTGTTTTTGGTCTTGTGGTTTTGATGCTTCTGCTTGTGCTTAGTTGCTGTAAATTTGGTTAAGATTTGTTGTATAATTCAAGTGGTAGAGATCATTATTCATAAGTTGCTAGAGATCATCATTCATAAGTTACTAGAGATCATTTTGATGCTTCTGCTTGTGTATTTTGTCTTGGCTGGTGGATTTGCTGTAAATTTGGTTCAGATTTGTTGTAAATTTTGTTCAGAGTTGCTGTATAAATTTGGTTCAGATTTGCTGTATAATCCAAGTGCTATTCGTTAGAATTTACTCAAGCATTTCCTTGATGTATCATGTTGCTTTTCCCCCCTTCATTTTAGTATATCTTGTTCTTTATTGCAACTTTGTCAATATAATTGCATTGGTTTAGAGGTATGTAATGCCATTAATTATTGTTTTGACAGAAAGCGCAGCTTGGAGTAGAACCGTCAATAAAGGAAATGTTCACACAATTCTTCGGTAAGAAGGACGGTTCTCTGACGCTTGCAGCTAAGAATCTCTTGGTAAGTCAGTTTTGAATTGTTCCAATTTCTAGTTTGCAACATTACAATGAGCAATTGGCTTTTATGGTTATTTTGTGCTGCTGTATATTCTTTGGCGAATGAGCAACATGCTTTTATGGATATTTTGTGTTGCTGTATATTCTTTGGCGAATGAGCAACTGTTTAATGGTTATTTTGTGTTGCTGTATATTCTTCATATTGTACAGTCTAGTTGCTTATGGCGTATGCCAAGAATATGACCTGATTTTAGGCTAACAAGAAATATTGGGACAACTCTCTTGCAAGTTTTAGCATCCTAAAGTTGAAAATAACCATAATCTGCAAAATTTGATGTAGGTCTTTAACTTTCTCTGTTTGCCATTTCAATTGTGATTAGTGGATGAATACTCTATGACCCTCTTTAGAGTTGGATTGTTCAAATGTTTTTTTGTTTAAGTTTTTGTGTATGACTTTTATGTTGTAGGACAATTTTGATGCTATGGTTGAGAAAGCAAACGAAGAGGCTGACATTAATGGGACTATTGTGGATCAATATCAACTGTGGATCGATGCAATGGGTGGTGTGAGTAAAGGAAGAGTGCCATTTATGGGATCCGAGTCTTCAACTATCCTTGACCAAGTGAGTTCATATGGTATGCATGATAGGCCATCTTCTTCTACATATCATAATGTTGATCATTTTAAGGAAATTGTTCGAAATGAGGTAGCTTCTGAGATCGCAAAGCTCAATACGTTTTTTCTTGACAAGTTAACGCAACTGAAAGAAAATGTGAATGAAGAATTTGGAGAAAGAGTGAAGCTTGTGGAGGATAAAGTGGATAATATATCCATTGTTGTTGATGAAGTTAAGACTCAGGGTCAAGAAAACAACAACAAATTGGATCGAGCTCTTGAAAAAATAATGGCGAATCAGAATTCATTCTTCACTTCCATGAAAGAGATGATTAACAATTATTCTTAGAATTGTATGTTTGATCCTCAACTTAGTTTATTTAGTATTTTAGAATATGAATTATTGTAGCTTTGTTGAATTTAAGTGTTAATTTTTTGTAGTACTGTAATGATATGATTTAGATTTGAAGAACTTATGGTGTGATTTTTATATTATCATCTTAATGTCATTGATCATGCATAGCAACTAGTATTAAGAGTGGTAATGAATAGTAACTAATATCAAATGGATTTAACAACCACAATACCAACGAATTTGGAGACGATTCTAAAATGCCTTGGTAACGAATGTATTGACGGATGTTGCAACGTATTTAGCAACGACCATAGGGATGAAGTTGGTGACGGCAATAGAAACGCCAATAGCAACGACCTTGACGAATGGTCGTCACAATAGTAATAATTGAGCAACAGATATAGCAACGACAACAAAGACGAACAAAGCAACAAGTTTTGCCACAAACATAGCAACATCTTTAGCGACGATCATAGCAACACCAATACTGACGAAACTAACAACGAATAATGCGCCGTCACCAACGAGTGTAGACATGCAAATAGGGACAACGGTAGCAACGCATAAGTTTACGACAGCAACGACGAATTTAGCGACACCTATAGGGACGAATTTAGCGTCGCCTGTAGCGACACCTGTAGCGACGGATATTTGCATCGGGGTAAAAGCGTTGCTAATTTTGTTGTTGTAACGCCTCGATATATTCGTCGCATTAGCAAAAAAATCAGGGACGAAACAGGAAGCCGTCGCTAACCGCCGTTGCTAATTGCGACGAGCCGTATAGCAATGGGGATAAAGGTTCGTCGCTAAAGCTTATCCGTCGCTAACGTCATCGCTACAGCCGTTGCTATTACAGTGTTTTCTAGTAGTGATTGGGCTTATATAATAATGGGTTACAAATTGACTCGTAGATTAGGTCTCGTATCCTCATAAACACTAACACTAAGAAGAGACAATAAATGAGATGGATATTGACCAATCAAAACAAAGGTAATAAATGCATTTAGTGAATTTTGAAAGAACCCATAATTTTATATTAGACTAGACATTTTAGGCCCGCGCTACGCGCGGGTTTTACGTCGTATAAAACTTCACACCTTGCGGAATCGAAGAGTAGAAGATAATGATAAGTTTCATACAGATCCACTATAGACCTATGTTGGTGGGTCAAAATCTTCATTTGAGTGACAAAGCATTTGATGCAAACCCCAATTTTATAGTATATTAGACTTTTATGACCTATTAAACTTCACTATTATTTGGTATAAAATAAAAAGTCAGGTCAGCCCACTCAAAGTAGCGTGGTTGATCAGCCAGTTTGAGGTACAAGATGTGGAAGCTGAAGGTGGGTGAATTAATGATCACGTAGGACGCCAACATTGGGAGGCGGGTACCTCGCTCGGAGGAGCGCGCGTGCGGAGGTCGAGAGCCTCGAAACAGATCGAACCCTGTATATATATGTAGATGAGGAAGGAAAAGGAAGCAATTCCTGAAGCAGTGAAGGTGCAACGACGCTTGAAAGAGGGGTAGACTATTTGTGCAGCATCCAAGCCCACCAAGGTCACTGCCCAGCCGAATCTGCATACCTCCCCTCGTGAGTACAATACTACATGCATGCAAATACACTGCTATTTTAATTTAACTCATACAATTCAATTGCAACTGCATTTAAACTCTTCAAACATTACCTTAAATTCTACACAATATTAAGGGAGTAGCTTAAAAAGAAAACTTACTCAAACACTGCCTCCAGAATCCCCAACTCAGAGTCATGGACTCATGGCATTAGTAATTCCATGTCTATATTCAAGAATGAGGATCGTCTTCAGCTGCATATCCAGTATGTGCCCAGGGGCCAAATTATTTTATTTTCGTTTTTTCTATTATATGCATGGCCGGGCATAGGGTGTTAAAAGTGGGTGATCGAACAGGGCCCCCAAAATTTCGGGGCCGCATATTTTAGTTTGAAAAAGTGTCGGATGAAAATAACTTTTAAAATATGAACGTGAGAATTGTGCACATTAGTAGTAAATTGGTGAACATTTAGTATTAATTTGGTGCACATTCGTTGACAAACTTAAAACATCCAAAATTTGAAGAACATTCATTTTTTAGAAACCGAAGAAAATTCAGGTAAAAATTGTATATGTGCATCACTTTTTTAAAGGATTATCAAAAAAATTGATGCACGTTTAAGTATATTTTGATGCACATTTAAGTATATTTTGATACACATTAGCCCTTTGCACGTTATCATTTTAAAAATTGTTTTCACCGGAACCGCACCCTTTTAGTTTTAGGTCTATTATATATTTTTTATTTATATCTCCAAAATTAAGAGGTTTAATTTCTACCTCTTTTAGTCTAAATTCGATCCCTTTTTCTAGAAATCGGTCTC
Source organism: Oxyria digyna (assembly GCA_029168935.1). Taxonomy (NCBI): domain Eukaryota; kingdom Viridiplantae; phylum Streptophyta; class Magnoliopsida; order Caryophyllales; family Polygonaceae; genus Oxyria; species Oxyria digyna. The sequence continues at coordinate 6,426,436 of JAPVLV010000010.1, read as the reverse complement.
AGTTCTTTCAATTATTGTTGATTCTCAATTCAAACGTATACATTTAATATCTTAAAAACATAACTAGTTTACAATGAATCATTTGTCAAATTTTTTGTTATAAATTTGGGTTTTTTATATGTTCCTTCGTCAACGTTCAAAGACACAAATTTTGGCATATGGGCTGCTGATTTTCATTTTTTTTTTGTTATTCTTGCTTTTTCGAATCTCTTTCAATCGTTTTAATTTTCATGTGAGGTACTAACTTTCTTCTTTTTACTGACTAATATTACTGATATTAAATTCGATTATTAGAATGATAAGCAATTAAACATGCTTAATTAATATGTAATGAAATACTACTTATTTTCTATGATTTATATTTTTTAAGAGTTGTAGCAAAGCCTCCAAAATGCTAGGAACGGCCCTGATTATATGTCCTTTAGTTATAAGATAAGCTTATTTCTAATAGAAACTATTTTCTACATGGCTAAAATATAATCATCACAATAAAAAATATAACTCAAATTAAAATATTTTCAAATTCTTTTATATTATTAATTTCTTATCTGCTCTTAGAAAAATCGTTTTTAGAAACTATGTTCTTAGTAGATCTTTATCACACCAAGAGAAGAAGATAAGCAAGAGAACACAAAGAGTTCACTAAGTTTTTCTTGAAGGTTTGTGATGCCAAGACAAAAAGTAGGAGATGCTCTCAACTAATGCGTTTTCTATAAAACTCAATGTGTCTTACAATGACGCTAGAAGAGACTATTTATAGGGGAATGAGACGTCCTGGGCTGCAAGCACAAGATCACTCTTCAAATCAAACCATAAAGAAAGCTAGAATCAAGAAAATAAATGCTAAGTGTGAACAAATCAAAAAGGAGAAAGACTGGAGATATGTGTAGCACTTATTATGGTGGATCATGCATGGATGATAGGATGAGCCTTGCGGACGTCCATGTGGATGGATAAGGCTGCATTGATCATGACGACATTTTAGGGATCCACTTGAATGCTTGATGGCCCCATTTTAGGGATTGTGTCTCCCCCGAGTTCAAGGCCTTTGGCATGCGCACTTGACCCTTGACTGGACTCCTTTGGTTCATTTAGGGCCATTGTAATCATGTGTGCCAAGCCATTGTGGCTGGAAGAGCTCGAGCGCACACATGGATTCTATGGCGCGTAGGCGTCGTCAGGCGTCAATCATGGCTCTTGTGACTTTGAATTTATGAAGCACTTGGCTGAGTGTTTTTTATTTTGTTGGACTTCTTGGATGCATTTGAGTACACTGGCTATGGTGGATTGAGCTATGACGAGTCATGTGCAATTCTGGTCGGAGCAACTTGCGGTTTGACCCTTGCCATGAATAGTGTTTGGCTCCGAGGTCCTGTTTTTCACAAGTAACCTCAAAATGACTTGTGGCTCCTTGGAATGTGACTTGATGGATTCAAGTCTTCACACATCAATAATTTTCGCTTTTGGCACATGATCTGCTACAACTTGAGCGACGGGTTTTACCAATATTCAGAAGGCACCAAATCTATTAAAAGGGTTCCTCTACAACAAACTAAAAAACATATTCTGTGTCAAAGCATAAAATTAATTTTTCTTTTTATCTTTTAGGATTTAGGGTTTATTATTTAGGGCTAATGATTTTGGGAGTAAAGTTTAAGATTTATAACTTTAAAAAAAATGTATACTAGTTTTATGGTTTGGTGTAGAGTTTGTTGTAGAGGATCCTTGCTGCAAATCGATTATCATTTCATGCAATAAACTAATCAAAGTATAAAGAACTACAAATTTTTTTTTATTTATTTGACATCTCAACTAACACATTATAGGCACATGTATGTATATTTGTCATCGCCTCAAGGAAGCTCAATTATTTGTCATCCTCCTCGATTATTTATCAAGAAAGCTCAACAAGAAAATGAAAACCAAGCGGAAAGTGGTCAGGTAGTCGGATATCAAAATCATGACGGAGTTGGATGGACCAACCCCTGCGAAGGAGACCTTGACGACCAAATGTAAGGCTGGGGAGTCGATAATGTGTGTCGGGCTAGAGTTCAAAAGATGAACGACAAGTTGTGAGTTCGTTTCTAGAATCACCTTGCGAAAATCCAACTCTCATGCAAGGTTAAGTCCATGGAAAAGGCCCCACAAATTCCGCCCCAAGAACCATACACTACCCAATGAAGTTAACAAAGCCGCCAAGACAATGACCATTGCTACTCCGGATAACTCCGCAAGGAGAAGCCAAACCATCTCCATTGAGAGCTCCATTCGTATTCACCTTCACAAAATCACTCCATGGAGCCTTCTCTTGGGTTTGTCTGATTCATCCCCCCAACCAACCCAATACTCCTTAGCCCATTAAATGATAAACGTACCTTTGCTCCCTTTATCGACTTCATGTTTGTATTGTACATACTAGAATCGGAAACCCGCGCGCGGGTATAATTCGGATTGATTCATTTGTTTCTTATGCTATGTGTATATGTTGCCTTCGATATGTTTTCTTAGATTTTGGGTGGTTGTCGAATTTCATAGATTATCGTTTGATGTTACGATGAATTACTTGCTAAAGCATATGATTGGTCGCTTGTGGTTGCTTATACAGTTGATTTGTTGACATTTAAATGTTTATAACGCGGGGCTCTACCAATTTAAGTTATTTTGTTTGCTTGGTTGACGTTTGATAACGATATTAGGACCTTGGACTTCATAGAGTGTATGATTGGTTGCTTGGTGCTACCGCTGAGTCATGTACATTTGACCGTTTATAACATTGAGGGTGTGTTAACACTGCTCATTAGTGACCCTTTTTGAAGGTGCATTACATACTCTTGATACCATGATATACAGTTCAGTGTTTCCTAAGTTTGAGAGAAATTTATAAAACTCAGCATAATGTTGATTCGGCCATGGAGACTAATTATCTTAAATGACAGCAAAATCTATTAATGATTCCAAAGATACAATGGTGGTGATGATTAGACTTGAGATAAGCAAAACATCTAATCTATTATATTTGAATGGAGGTGTAGCAGCTACCTCAACAGTCAACACAAATGATGGAGTCTTGAAAGCTACAATGCTAGAACTATTGGACTATTAAACAGCCCAAGATCATGATTCTAATTATGCAGGAGTTGAGATCTCTTTCATGCCAAGTTTTTTATTTAAAGAATTGAAACTGAACTGTAGATTTCAAGATCCATATAGACGTGTATTTGAAGAAGGCAAAGTACAATATAGAGCCTCTGTATATCAAGTTTGGCCTGCGTGAAACTTCCAAGAAGCCAATTTTGAGTTCAGAGCCAACAATTTCGGTGCATGAACTGTAGCAACATGGTCTATTTATAATCTTCGCTTCAGATGGGTTATGGGATCAGCTTAGAAATCAGGAAGCAGTGGATATTTTTGTGAAACATCTGCGCAACATAAGGTTGCATTTAGAAATCAGACTTAAATTCAATATTCGTTAAAATGATTGATTCGTCATCTATTTGTGTTGATTTCTGCAGGGGATTGCTAAGAGGCTTGTGAAGATAACTTTACATATATCTGCCAAGAAAATGGTGATGAGGTATTCGGATCTGAAGAAGATCGACAAAGGAGTGTGCAAACATTTTCATGATGACATCACTGGGGTTGTCTTCTTCCTAGGCGTGAGCCGGGACCACCATTTAGAAGGGAAGCCTCCTCGGGTGTCACTAAAAGGGGGAGGCGTACACCTACCCGATAACATGCTTGCACCCCGCACTACTTCGCCTATTGAGACCACTGCTTCTTACATCATCTATGTATGTGCCTATCCTTAGTACTTGTTTCGTTACAGAAAGAAGCTGAGAGAACTGGAAAAACAGGATGTCAATAATAGGCTTGTGATTAGACTACAAATGGTTTTGTCTACTTGTAAAAATAAGTGGTTGTATGAACTATGGGTCTCACATGGAACTCACATTGTTCTAGCATAATGTCGATTCAGCCATGAAGACAACTTACAAAAATAGACAGCAAAATGTAAAAATAATTTCAAAAATCCAAAAGTGATAATGATTAGAATTGAGATAAACAAAACATCTATTCTATTATATATGAGTGAAGGTGTAGCAGCTACCTCAACGCAAATGATGGAGTCTTGAACGATTTATTTAAGCTGCAATGGTAGAGCTTGTAGACTATTAAATAATCCAAGATTATAGAGGATCACAATTCCTACCACTTGCCACCATGTTAGAAATACAATGGATTTGAAAATCACAAATCTGGTTCAAGCATTTCGTCGAGCACCTTTCGTGCATCCTCCAGACACCAGAATGAACCAGGTTATCCAACTCCAATATAGCCCAGACCTTCATATAAGGAATGGATTTACAACGGTTACACAAAGCATAGGCTGCATTGCAAAAAAGGTGAAAGAAATCAAAATTCAGTTCAACATTTCAAACACTTAAAAGCAAGTTTCCTGTTCAGAATAGCCAACAATTCAGTTCAACATTGAATTAAACAGGTTATACTTGAGAGGGAACAAATACCTGGTCAATAATTGAATCAAGATACAACTTGGCCAACTAAGACACTGGATATTGTGTAAAATCCCAGTGATGCAAAGCTCTTGCTGGTAAGACTGCAGTATCATTCGTATGACACGAAGAGCAAAACATTTGGCCCATGTATTCACAAAGCCGTGGCTTCCTGATAAGCGGTATTTACATAGCGCTACTATAGGTTATTAGCTCATTTTGTATAGGATTATGCTAGATGTTATGATGTATTCTGTAATCATGGAGTTCTGGAGAGTTGAGTTATATATGAGATTACAGAGGATGATGCGGAGCATTGAAGCATAAGAAGAGGAGTCGAAGCTGAAGAAGACCACAGGTAGCATTGGAAGCAGCTGAAGACGAAGCCAAGGAAGCCACAGAAGCAATTTCCGCGACCGCGGGTCCCAAATCGCGACCGCGGAAATCCCACTGGACCAGCCGAGATTCACAGAGAAAAATCCGCGATCGCGGATTTCCACCAGCGAGGATGTTTTCATTTGCCCGATTTAGTATGTTGTGTTAAGTTTTGTAACGTTTTGTAACGTTTTTCAGCTTCAATTTGTCAGTTTAATTCTGCAGAGACTTATAGGTTTTAGGTGTGGATGATCTTCTATCATCTTCTACATTCCATTTCCAAGTTTTGAGAGTTTTCCTCAAGAACTTCATGAGTTGCTAAGTTTCCATTGTTTTGCTTGACATTTGAAGCTTTCAGATTGATTAAGTTGTGAGATTCCTTTCCTTTTTTCTATTCATATTGATTGTCTCTATTCTCTTGTGTGTATTGTTATTGAATTAGATTTGCTCATTTAGATAGGTCATCTAAGTAGTTTCATCTCATTCATATTGCTATTGTTTGGTTATTTCTAGTTGAAATATCATACTTGTTTGTAGCACACACAATTTGCATGAACTAGTTGTGAATGTCAATTGTGAAGAGAATTGAGTACATGTCGAGTATCTAACTAATTGTCTATGGTATTGCATGTATCTATCCATTCCTGAACTTAAAGTTGCTTTATTATTGAATCTTGATAGTTTCAAAGTTATAGTTGAGTAAGGGTTATTAGGACTAGTTGGACTAATAACTACATTAGAACAGGGATTAGAACGATCATATGAGTAATTCGACATAGGATTAAAAGGAGTTTATGATCAACTTGTTAATCTGTTAGTGGATGATTGTCGAGTGAAACACCTTCCATTGATATATTTACAAACCAAATCAACCTTCGTTACTTTGTTCTTAAAACATACCAAACCCCCCCCCCCCCCTTTGGTTACTTACACTCGTTAATCATAATTGTTACTTTAAGAATCGATAACCTTATTCCCTTGGGATTCGACCCTTGCTTGCCTACTATACTTGTTAGTGAGCTTGTTAGGATTACTTGACTTGGCATACTACAATTCGCCTCGTCACTTCCCAAGCCCAAACGTCTGATCGAACTCCTGAAATCGAGTTTTGCCACCATCAAGATGTTTATGGCATCCAGGGCATGTATAGTGTTGTTCTTCCAGTATCTGCTTCACAGATTTGTGTGGTCGAATTTCAACGATAAGAGATACTGTATTTCCTAATGTAGGCATATCTTCTGCATTGGAACCTATAGCAGATTGATGATACGAGGTTCTTTCTAGAGCAACGTCAGGGGAAGAAATGCCAAAAAGTTTTCTAGACTTCCATTCAACAGCAGACCATGAAGATGGAAGAACCCATCCTTGATCAGCAAATAAAGATTTCAAACGACAGTACAGGGTGTAAAAATCACGATAACGGCGCTCAACCTCCCATTGATCCTCCCCACTCCAAACACGTATCACATAAACAGTGTATTCTTTCACCCCAACTAATCTTTCACTGAGGGAGATATCCCCTTTTTTCTGCTTTGTCCCTACTAATTCAATCCCATCAATTCTATCATGTTGAGAAGTCAGTGGGGAACCATCAAATGCACCAAAAGTAGAAGCAGTAGAATCATAATCTCTTAAAGCAGAAGGTTGATGAGATTGCGACAATACATTGCTGCTCTGTTTCAGCCTAGTGATAGGAGAATCAAGCAATTCCAATAAAATCTCTTCCATATCATGGACAACTTCATCATAAAATGCATTTAATTCAACACTCTTGTCCTACAAAAAAACACAAATTTCCCATGTCAGGACAAAGTAGGATACTTCATACTTCATAAATTCCTTGACATTGTGAGATGCGAGGAAAGACATGATTCCCTATAGGTACTAATCAAGTAATCATGGAGAAGTGATTATGAAAGACATGATACCACACAGCCTAAATTTATTTAACCCCGTGTTTCTTACCTCTCACATATCCAACAACCATTTTTATGCATAAATGTTGAAAAGTAAACCAGGAACAGATGCATTAGCAATAAGCAACTTCAATGGGTGTAATTGACTTAAATAGCTTGTTAATTAACCTGGAAACCATGTTAAACCAATTATAAACCAGAGACAGCATTAAAATCAAGGAATTCTGGTATATCTTGTGAAGGTATTCATTATAACATGAGGACCATCAAAGTTAACTGAGAAAGGCGCTATATGAGAAGACATCATAAAAGGAAGACCCCTTCTGAAGTGTTTAAGTAAATATATAAAGAGTTTACCTTTCTAAGTGGAAGCTTATCATTGGTTAGATCCAAGTCATTTCTGAACCTTTTCGTATTTCCTTTTGGCCCGGGTGATAGAGCATTTAACTTATATTCATCAGAAGATTCTGCTGGCTCATCTTTGAGTACATTTTTTAGTGCAACAATATGAAAATTATATCATTGACCTATGATCCTTCTTTTCCTACGTAAATTCAACAATATGAAAATTAAAACAAAATGGCTATTTTATGAATCCAAATAAAGTTCAAATCATGAAGTTCCATTATATTACCATTGACATAGATTTAATGTTGTTGATGTTATCTAACACTGAACCAAGGTGGAATTCAAAAGAATTCAAACATTAAAATAATAAATAATATTTCAACACCTTGATATAAAAAGATCCTGTTTTTCATGTTAGACGACAAATCAGGTTGGTTTATGCAACATTTAAAATGTATAGGACAAATTTTGTTCAACTCCTTTTATGCTTCTTTGTTCCTAAAGTATCAAGTCCAGTGAAACCAGAACCTGTGTGTATATATATATATAATTTACTATAAGCTAAAATTTACAATACAGTGAAAGTTGATGAAGTGATCTTTACAAGTTCAAATATTTCTTGAAGATGATGACCTCTTCTTTCAGTTACTTTGGAATTTTATAGAAAAAGGACATGGATATAAAAACTTCCATGCAAAGGACTCTTCTATATAGCATCTCTTTATCAATGTAATAGATAACTCTTAAACTGGCAGTAAAGCAAAACCAAATCAACAATAGATATAGAGATAGAAGCTTTCCAATTCGTACAATTTGCGGATCGGCTTTCCAATTCGTACAATTTGACTGTCAACTCATCATCCGGAATGTAGGAATAACTTGATTACGAACTTACGAATTTTGGTGTTAGGTGGCTGATTTCAGCGCCATAATTGGCCTATTTAATATTTCGTAAAAGGTGTTGCGTTGGAGGGGAAGATGAAGGATAGAGTTTCGTTGGAGGGGAAGATGAAAGGAAAACCGCAAGGAGAAGATGAAGGAGAGACTTACAGAGGAGGCGTTGAGGAAAACTTAAAAGAACACTCGTAACTTCATCATCAATTAGAAGAACAGACGGACGAATCATTAGGGTCCGTAAACAATCACAGGCCCGAAATTAAATTATTGGGTCCGGTACAAATTACCATTACTGCTGCAAACTCATGGATTTTTATATAGAGATAGAAGATTAGATAGATAATGCCTTTTTCTAACTTTCGAAGTTTCAGTTCAGCTACCGATCAAGAGTTAATTAAAATCCAGTTGAAGTTAATTAACTATAAAAAATGTATTGGATGAACATGAGTTTGTGACGTGCAGGTCATGATTTTATACATAACGGGAGGACTAAACACCGTCTTGACATCTCAGCATCAAAAAGAGATCAAACGTTACATCTACAATCACCGGGTGCACCTTCACCTTCCCGCCGTTATAGTAGAGTTTTTCATTTTTAATCAGAATTTTTAATTATGAAATTTTAAAAATAATTTGTTAATATCATTCTTCAGTAACAAATATAACACATAATTGTTATGAAATCTCGTTTAATTAATTGGTAGAATGAAGACGGAGGATGGGGATTACACATAGAAGCTAAGAGTTGTATGTTTTCGACGGTGCTCGATTACGTGGCTCTAAGGCTACTAGGAGAGGGACCAGACGACGGAGAAAACGACGCCGTTCCAAAGGGTCGCAACTGGATCACGGGGGAGCATTCTACATACCATTTTGGGGGAAGTTTTACATTTCGGTAACTTCTTATTCTCTTTTCTCTTTATATGTAGTATAAAACAACAAGCTCGGATCAGTTACGAATTATTAATACTGTACGAATATACACATCCCTTCACATTTACATGCACATTTCTTCACATGTGCATGCATTTTTCATGTGTGAAGAAATGTTCATATTCGTACATTCGTACCGTATTAATAATTCGTATATCAATATTTTCCTAAAAGTGAGTGAGTGTGAATAACAAGAAATAATGGATGTATCTAATTATTCCGTTCTTTATTTCAATCAGGTGCTTGGACTTTACGAGTGGGAGGGATGTAACCCTCTGCCGCCGGAGTCGATTCTGCATCCTCAATTATTTCCTATTCATCTAGGTAAAAAGACTACTATAACAAATGAAATCCTAACTACAATAATAAATGTAGGAATGTAATTGTACCATAGATACCTTGAGGTATGCCATAAGATTAAAATGAAAATGAATGGCTGAGATTTCGTTTTAAAGAAGGGTAATGGCTATTTGTTCTCTGCCTCTCTTCTTGTTAATTGATGTAGTACTCTTTTGAATTACAATACTGTCTTGAATTACAGTACTATGTAATCAGAGTATGAATCTTCTTGTTAATTGAATTACAGTACTCTTTTGGAAATTTGCTTCTTTTGAATTACAACACTCTGTAATCGGAGTATGAATCTTCTTGTTAATTGATTTTTGGCTTGTCAGGAGGTTTGAAATAAACTTGGTTATGACTTTCTCTTTGCCTGAGAAGAGATTGGACTTTGATTTGAACTTGCTACCAGATGAAGATGATAATCTCAATTCTAACCACAATTTTGATGCTCAACCGAATGAGGATGCTCAACTCAATGTCCCATATAAGTTTGATCTGAATTTAGCACCAGGTGAAGATCGTGTATCTAACGTCGACGGTGGCATTCGATCGGAGATGACGAAGATGCCTCTAGAGGATGGATGTAATGATTATGCTGATGTCTTACCGTACACTGATGATACTTGTTTCACAGGTGGAGAAACTGAAGATCCTCGTTGTTCGGGTGCCTTTTCAAGCCCAATAGTACGAGAGTATTTAGTGCTTGTCTTTCCAGGATTGAAGGGTTATTTTGATCGTGGATACGACAGTCGTCGTGACGCTAGTAGTAATTAGGCATGATTTAGTCAACTTTGTTAGAGAAAGAAATTATTGGCACAGAGTAATTTATTCATTGGTTTCGATTTGTTCTTAGAAGTGTTAGTTTTTATCTTAGAAGACTTATCAAGTTGTTCATTTCTTTGTTTAAGTTGCACTACTGCTACTCAATGAAGGAAGCACAGTAAACTAGCTCTTTGTTTCTCTTGAATTTTCCCCTCTTTTGTGGTTGATACATTTGTACTTATTGAATGATGGAGGTATGGAATAAGGGATGTGAATTTTCGAGTTTTTTATTGACATGTGAATGAGAAAATGAAGTCTGCTATTATTTCCAAAGGAGCGTTTGAATAATGCTGTCTTACTGAATATACCAAGGCACGTTTGAATAATGCTGGAGTATTCTCTTCAGGTGGGGAAAAAACAGATGCAATTGTTTGCATACTGTTTAGTTATGCTGGAGTATTCTCTTCAGGTGGGGAAAAAACAGATGCAATTGTTTGCATACTGTTTAGTTATGCTGGAGTATTCTCTTCAGGTGGGGATAAAACAGATGCATACGAGAAGAAAGAACGCAAAACAAATGCAACTGTTTGCATACTTTGCTGTTTGCATACACAAGAAAATAAAGACTGATGCTGATGTTGTTTGCATACACAAGATGCTGATGTTGTTTGCTGTTTGCATACACAAGAAAACAAATGCAACTGTTTGCATACTTTGGGTGTTAATTGTTTGGTTAATTAGTTCTGGGACAAGTCAGGGAAAGCCCAAGATTTGCCCTTCAACTCTCATAACCTCCCTCATGCATAACTGCATCGTCAAGAAGACATGATTAGTCCTTTCTGTAGGGTATTCTGCAAATGCTTTCTCAACAGCCCTAACGAGATCATCAATTGACTTTGGACACTCTTTGTGTTGCAATGCTTGGATTGCATTAAAAAACCCGAGATCTAAGACATTCATGTCCGGAGAGTTAGCTGGTTGACATCTCAATTTGATATCAAATCCATCTTGCGAAGCAGCTCGCTGAAATTCCTCATCGTTTGGTTGAATATGTGTCCTAGCATTGTCTTGTTGAATAAAGATTGTTTCTCCAAACACCTCAGTTGGCCACTTAGCACGTATCGCTGGGAGAACTTTCTGAATTAGGAAATCTCGACTTGTTTCTTGTCACCGACGTAATAGGCCTTGTTATCATGGTTCCAACAACTCTATTTATATTGTTTCGCTTAGCAGGTTCCTTAACAAATGGAAAGACACCGATTTTTCCAGAAAATACTTCATTGCCTTCTTCGTCGAATCTCGGCCTTGCAACAACAGCTAGAAACATAACTTTGTCGATGGAATTTTTACTTTGACATGAACGAACGGGATCAGGCTCATTCTTGTCCAAGTACACTTTTAATGACTTCGTTGTAATATAAAACCACTTCTCATCGATGTGCACGACTTTATACATTTCTTGAAACTTGGGCTGATGTGGCAAACTACTTGTGTCCAACATAGAAATGTAGAATCTGAGTCGTGCTATCTTGTGTTCATCCTTTAAAAGTGGTTTAATGGCATTTGAATGACGTCGGATACCACCTTCCTTCAAACGGTTATGCAAAGTTACATGGCTGACGTTCACAGCATGACCAAATGACCGTAATGTTGATCTTTGTTTTAAAGGAACATTAGCAATAACAGCAGGATCAATTGTAATTCTCTTCCGACCGACATTTCCTGTTTTTCTAGTATTCACATCAGCAACTAAGCCACTTGGTATGTCTTTCCCTCTACTCCAAATTCGTTCCACAGTTTTTAAGGGCACCGAGAACATAGCTGCAACCTCCGTCGTTGAAGTACGTTTAAAAGATCCATTTATGCTCTTACTACGTAAACAAAGGTAGATGGCCCGTCTTTCTTCATCTGATATATACCTATTACGTCGTCGTTGGACTTCAACCTTGAGATACATCCAAGTTTACTGTTTTGAAGACACAACAACATAAGAATGTAGATACAATATGCCATCCTATTTAAGTGAAGATGATTTGCAATAATACATGAACTAGATTTTTCAATATCCACTTACCCGGTTTAGTGATCGGAACTGACTGCTCCTCATTGCCACCTCCGAAAGACGATGTAACGGGAATCGAAATGTTTGCTTCATCATCCGTTTGTGAGTCGAAATCACCTCCTTCGATATCCTCTTCATGTGTATGGATGACAAAGTTGGGTTCTTCATTCAAATCAAATGAGAATTCTTCGCCGGCAACATAATTCAAATCGAAGTCTCTTCGGGAAGACATTAATGTAGTCGATATTTTGATAAACTATTGATTTTGATATGGACTATCAAAGTAGGCAACCCACTTTCATTTGTACGTATTTTCTTGTTAATATGCCGGCAACTCATTTTCATTTTGGCTCCAAGTTGAATTTGGTTTTGATATGAAATCAAAATTGGTGGAAGTGGGTTGGCGGTACAACACATTCAAGAGGGAAAACAAAACAAAATTTGTGAAAGTAAAGGAGACGGACACAGGAAGGCAGGAGGCAGAGGAAGGCAAATCTCCTCCAAACTTAAAAGGAAGATTTCCTTCAAACCGAAAAGGAAAATAAAAGAATGAAAAATAAATAATCAGAATTTATCTCTTAAAAAATCTGTTAGTGAGTATGCCATTCTTTAAAATACAAAGGGTATAATTGTCTAAAAATTCTCTTAATAAATTTCCCCTAAAATTGCTTCAGGGACAAGTAATTCTTAACGGAGGGAGTATGTTATAGGGGAGACTCTTTTACGTTCTTTGAGTGCAAACAGTCTTCAAGACATTCAATGTTTAATCCAACACATAGAGAAGAGATAGTGACTTAATAGCCTCTAGATGTAGTCATTTATAGTGAAGTGGGTCAACAAATCTCGTGTCTTTACTCTTGCTTTTGTCTTTGATATTTGAGCGTTTCGTAGATCAATCGTCATCGTCACCAAATCTAATTCGTGACAATTTATGTTACGACATGACCCTATATCCTATATCTCTATATATATGTCATCTAATTGACTATTACATGTATTTCTAATCTTCTTAAATGATATAGGAGGATAAATTTTACCAACATCCATTGGTTCAAGACGTGCTCTGGGGATTTCTTTACAATATAGGCGAGCCAATTCTTAAATTTTGGCCTTTCTCAAAGCTTAGGGAAAAAGCAATGAAGGTTGTCATGGAACACATCCACTATGAATATATCAATAGTAGATATCTTACCATTGGATGTATTGAAAAGGTAGATTAATAATTATATTTCATCATATTGAATGTCATGCTTTTCTAGTATAGTGTAGTAGTTATAAAAAATTACTACACATGGCATGATCATATTAACCTAATTAAAAAGAAAGTTATTTTATGAGCGAAGTCATATGAAATACTGTAACTTTTTACACATTATGGTATAATACAATTTATAATAAACTTTACAGGTCTTATGTCTATTAGCATGTTGGGTAGAATATCCAAATTCTAAGGAATATAAACTTCATCTTGCAAGAATCATCGATTACATTTGGATAGCAGAAGATGGAATGAAAATGCAGGTGATATATTATTTAGTAAAGCATCATATATCTACAATTTTTTTTGATAAATATACCTTTCTTTGTAATAGAGAAACAATATATTAATCAAAACTACACTATGATTTGATCTATACAATTAATGTTATAGGGTCTTGCGCCTCAATTGTGGGAAGCAACATTTGCTAGCCAAGCAATTATACAAAGCAATTTGACGGAGAAATATGGCGAAAGTCTTCGTAGAGGACACACGCACTAGTAGAAAAATAGGTTTTTACCACAGAAACTTTACCACGGTTATTATAGAACCGTGGTAATTTCATATTAGGTAAACAATTACCACGGGTGACTCTAAAACCGTTGTATTTGTGATGCTATTTAACCCCGGTTTTTTGTATAAGGCGTGTTTACAACTGCTATGTTTTAAACCGTGGTAATTAACACAGTTTTTACCCTGGTTATTACTGAATGAGTATGATTACAGTGGATGAACCGTGGTAAGGTTTGATTGAAAATCGTTAAATGTTAAAGTACCTAGTCAAAATACCATGGTTTATTCATTAACTTTGTCAGACCTTATAGTATAACTGTATAAGTGGGTTCTCCTCTACATAAGCCTTTTTATTTTATTCTAAAAAATATTTAATAAAAACCTTTGTGTGGCCTCGATGTTATGCTTAAGTACCTTATCGATAGTTAACCCTAGCTCACAACTTCTCTCCCTTGCGACTTTTCAATCAGGCGGCGACAATTTCGACCACGACGACGAAGATTTGATTTCAACCACGACGATGGAGAGTTGGTTTCGACCACGGCGGCGGAGAATTCTGGCATAGCAACGGTGAGCAGTGCGTTGACGAGCAGAAGGTTTGTTTTACTTCGAGATTTCTTGTTCTCACCCTCATCAACAATTTTCTTAATTTGAGTGTCTTCAATCTTTCTATAGTCCACCATGTACTTCAAATTTCTTCTTTTGCCCTATTCCCGTCTATGTCGCAAATTGCCTTATTCCTGTCAATGTCACTGTCTTCACTCTTTCTGTAGTGAGTTGTGTTGATTAATTTTACATATGATTCCATATCCATGATCCATCTATGCTTTGAGAAGATTTGATGGTGGTAGTTAAGTTTTACAAAAGACATCAAATTATTAGGTCGATACATATATGTGAACTTGATTATTAGGTCTACAATTTGGCTATAATCTTCGACCTTAATATGAGGAGTCAAGTTTGTACAAAATTCACCAAGCAGCCGGACTCAAGGATATTCCTTTTTGTTTAATATGTTAACTCTCAAGAATTTGGATACATTTCTCTCACAATCATGCAGGTGTATGATTTTGATCAGTTACTGGTGGGCGTTTGAGAATCTTTGTTTGTTGAATTTTAGCTAAATTGCTACTATTAAGTTAGAATTATTTGAACAATTCTAGCTCAACTACTACTATTAAGTTAAAAGCTGCTAGCTAGAGTTTATCTAGTGTTGAATCATGAGTCAAATGCCCTGCAAGCTGCTAGCTAGATTTGTATATTTTTCAAATAGGAATGCGTGATTCCTTCTTGATTATTGCTCTTTTTATTTTGCAAACTATAAAGTGTGAAAATTGTACAAATGCAGATAAATTGTATTTTATTTACCTGTAACTTTGAAAAGGTTAAACTAACTTTCACAATATCCTGATGCTTGTGCATAAAATAGAATTGTGATTTAAATATAGGCTATGTCAAAGATAGGTGTGACATTTGACCCTTCAGAGTATATGACTTCCATCTCTGCATTTTGTTTCACAGAGTTTTTCTTACAAGACAAATAAATTAGTCTTCTGTATTTTCTTGGGCTCCGAGAATATGAAATCCATGTTTCTGGACTAACAAGTAACAAGGCACTGACCAAGGTAAAGACTTAAGAGTGTACTTGTGATTTTAGAAATGCCAAGTATGTTATTGCCATCATCCTTATATGTTTTATACTCCAACTACACAACCAACGATTACGATATAAACTAAAAGTCTTGCACACCTACATGATGATACCATGTTCATCGTCAAATCACAAATATACTTTGATATCCTCCATACTCCCCCTATTATGTTCTAACAAACAGTAACCGTCTCTAAAACAGTCTTTATCTCTTTGTAATCTACCTTGAACCTCTTCATGGATCACACTCACATTTTTCTGTTTGAATTTGACATCTTGATACTCTTTCTTTCTAGACAATAATTATCTACACTGATGCAAGCTAGTGATGAAAATGCTTTGAGGGACCTGCACGAGTGAAAATCTCATGTCATCTAGGTTAAGCTTGTCTCCTTGATAGGAAACATGTGTTTGATATTCTTGTGTCATAGTTGTAACCTAAATTCGTTTTTTTCCCGGGTGGAGATCTCATATCTAAACCGTGATGTTCTTCTAACCCTAACAAGAGAAGAGTTGAAATCAATTATATTAGTTGAGTGATCACAATGGGGATTCAAATTCTTTGGCATCATGTAGGTTGGTTCTATGTTTTCTAAGTTTGTATTATATTTTCGTTGATGATAAAGTTTGCAACTTCTTTGCTTTTTTGAAAATCAGATTGACGTATGATAGTGGTCGATCAGGGAATTGCTTAGAGTCATCGATTAAAGGGTCGTTACCAGAAGAAGACCTAATTAGGTATCTTCTTTACTTTAGTGATTTGTATCATTGTTTACACACATTCCTTGTAAGAATGTTCTAACTTTCATTGTTAAAAATGAAGCGACATAAGCCTACTTAATAAGCATAAGACTTTTCTTTGAAAATGTATTTTGAATTGTATATTTCATGTTAATTTGAATTCATCTCTTATCAAGTTTATATATTGACAGAATTATCCAGATTTAGATGGGTCCATACATTCAGAGGATATGATAGATGCTATTCGCGATCAATGGGCAACATTTGTGCAGTACTTCAAAGATTAGGCAGAGTAGGTAGAACATTTGGGCAATGTTTCACTTTTTCTTTTCTTTTTCCATCATTTTACACTTTTAGAATGACTAGATTTTAAAAAAATTGTAAGACTTCAATTTTCTGAATTTATGGAAATACATTAATATATGATATTTTTACATTTTTTTCGTCTATTTTCATAATTGAGCCTTGTATGTGTATTATAAGAACATTTTTGGTATATGCACTTGTAATGATATACCAGTATACCACGGTTTAATCATAACCAAAAGGATTCAATTTACCACGGTTTACAAAATTCACAACACTTATTTACCACGGTTTAAACCACTACTAAAATTTGTATTTTACCACGGTTGACTAATTACCACGGTTTATAAACCGTGGTAAATACCTAACCGTGGTAAACATGTTTACCACAGGCAAGTTAACCACGGTTCATAACCGTGGTAAAGTTTACCAAATAACCGTGGTAAAAGGCTATTTTTCTACTAGTGACGTTTATAAATGCATCACAGGTTAGATTGTAAAGTACTCAAATCATCACCTTATAACTTGTTTATCAGTTATTGGATACTGAAGACACTTTCTTGTGTTGAGTAGATTAGGAAAAATCCGTCCGGAGATTTCAAGAAAATGTATCGTCATACAAGTAAAGGTGCATGGGGTTTATCCATACATGATCATGGTTGGCAAGTATCTGATTGTACCGCAGAAGGACTGAAGGTATTTAATTACCAGAAATTTACTTGTTCAATATATAACTCACAAACTGTAGTTTTTACTTTCTTCACAAAATGGAGCATTTCTCTTATTCAGGTTGCATTACTATATTCAAAAATGTCTAAAGATCTTGTTGGCGAAAAAATAGAGGCAGAACGACTCTATGATGCTGTAGATGTCATCATGACAATACAGGTGATGCACGTAATTACTGATTCATTTGCATATTATCAGTAGAATATTTGTGGACAAGAGTCACAAAGTATATGCATTGTTTAGAGCTTTATCTTTATATGATCTTTTTCGAATGTTGATAAATGAAGAAATATATGACTTTTATTCGGTAAGACAAATTAATTTGCTTCCGTTTTGCTTGAGGTGAGATCTCAAAAATCATTATAAGTAAAAGTTATTTGACTAGTATTTTCTTTATTCAAATATCTTAATGGATTTTAATTTAGCTTATCTTATAAATTTATCTGTCTTTTTTATAGAATTTTAATCTTACAGACTTGTACGAAGATGTTCTTATTGAAAGAGAGTAAGGTTTTATCTAATTGTTGTTTTTTGTTTGTCTCTTTTTGATTAACTAATTATATTGTCTCTATTTCACTGAAGTCATATCGAATGCACATCATCCGCTATTCAAGCATTGACATTATTTAAGGAATTACATCCAATGTATCGAAGACAAGAAATAGAAAATTGTATCCAGATGGCAGTTCGGTATATTCTAGACAATCAAAATTCTGATGGTTCATGGTAAGTCTTTTTAGCATATCTTTTTTATTATTAATCGAGTGGTCTCATGCTCTTTTAATTTGTGCTACAATAGGACTGGGGTATATCCTTTCTTTATGGAACGTGGTTCGCAGTGGATGCTCTCGCAACATATCTCTTTAGTGAACAGTCCTCCTATTTTGACAGTATGTGTCGCTGGATCGGGCTTGGTTAACGTAACTCATTATCTAGGCCCAACCCATTAATTTTTTAGTTCAGACATTGCTTTTTGTCTCTTTCTATTTGCCTAAACTCCAGAATTCCCCCACCCTTCTCTTCCATTGTTGAACGACTCCATCATCGGCTTCCTTCCTCTTGCTTTTGGGATCTCTGTAATTCCTTCAACATCTCTCATACCTCTCGTCCAATGGCCCCTCGTCGCCAAGGTCAAGCTCTCGCCCGAGAGAAATTGCTGATCCTTCATATTTCATTAATGATGTATGTGCTTACATTGAGAGCTTAATTTTCCCTACATAGGTTAGGAATAGCCAACCGCTGAACTTCTGCAAGTATTTTCACAACGCCTTTCCTTATTTTCTCCTGGGTGAATTACAGCTCAAATGTGTATTGTATTTTGATGAAAGGTAATCTTGTTGAATTGCAATCCCTAGCTTGAGTTGAACTCCTTGTAAACTATGCTATATATGAATTGCTTTGTTCGAACCACTAAGGGATGAGGTTGCATCTATGTATGCCTGCTGCTGTTATTGAATAGTTGCAAAATTAATACTATATTTTTAGTTTAAAAATGCTCTTTGGAAGTTAAATCATAATGTAGAAATATTCCTAAATTGATCAAAATGAACCAACAGTAGAACATGAATGTGTAGCTCAAATTACAGTATTTGAACAAGGTATTCAAATTCTTTTAACTGTTTTGTCTACCAATTGTCGAAGTGTTTATTTTTGGTGAAAACCAATTATTGAAATGTTGACTATTGCTGAGCTACGATGTAAACGAGAGATAATGTAAGTCATTTAAAATGGCTGAATTGAGCTCTACCAAGTGCCCATTTCATTAAACTTTGTCATAACTTGTTCATCTCAGTATAGCATAATATTGTGTCCCCTGTAGTTTGCCTATATGAGGCATCATCTCAGTTAATAATAAACATTTGCTTTTGCATTGCACAGACATCTGAAACGAAGGAGCTCCATAACGAGACACTATTCCTCACTATTCGTCTCCTAGATAGATTCTTAAGCAAAGGATTCTTCAGCAGTAAACGTAACCTGGAAATTGTCGGCATTGTCTGTCTCACATTAGCTACCAGGATAGAAGAAAAACAACCTCAGAACTGGTACTTAGTACTTACTAACTTAATACTCCTATGATACTCTTTAACAACATCCTTCAAAAAACTTGGCCATATTTTGCAGCATCCTACAGAGGATATTTCATGTGAAGGAAAATGTGTATAACCGAAGAGAAGTGGTAGCAATGGAATGGCTTATTCAGAAAGAGCTCAATTTCCAATGCTTCACACCAACTACCTACAACTTCTTGTGGTATACCAATATGAATACTGTTACTCTCGTCTGAAAATCTCAGTGTTGTTTACTTTCTAAAACTGAGTACAAATGAAATCTGTAGGTTCTACTTGAAAGCTTCAGCAGCTGATGAAGATGGAGAGTCTGGTTAACCATCTTGTTGAACTAGCCATGTTTGATCACGGACAACTTCAGTTTTGACCTTCAAGTTTAGCTGCAGGAGTCGTTATACTAGCTTCTCTTGCCGCAAAACGAGACGAATCATGCCTACGTGTCATGGAGGTAATCACAAATCAGAGACACTTAATTTGGTTGACAATGTAAATGAAGTTGAGTTTCATAATTTTGTAGGCTCATATGAGAACAAATATTGATGATCTACTGGAATGTATTAAGGTACAAGTACATTAAAGACTTAAAATTCCTTGCATAAAGAAAGTGTTCTATTTTCTAACAATCAACCTGTTTGTTTATTTTCACAGAGCTTGGAGTGGTTGGTTAAATATGTCACCTATGAAGGAAGAACACAATAACTTGGAAATATCGTATACTTGCAAATTAAATAAAGGCCACCCTTTCCTGGTAAAATTTAACACTTCGTTCTGTTTCAGAATGGGATATTATACGCTTTCTCAAAACGTCCAACAACTGTACGATTCCTGTGTCCTGTGTGGAATATACAATCAATACTTAACTGAGATTTATGATTTTTGTCTCTTTAATCTTCAACTTGAATTGGTTTCTTCTTAGCTAACTGTCTATGTGTGGAAAATGCCTTGGTTGATACCTGTTTCCATTAAAAATCAGTTGATGGCATCTATAGCTCCTAGCTACTAAATACTAATGTTTGCACTCTAATTTGGGGCTGGTTGAGTTCATACTTGTCCACTTAATGATTCTGAACTCTTATTGAAGTTTAGGCTTGCTTGTTAGTCCTAATAACAGGGTGATCTTGAGCTACTGCTAAATTGAAAGATTGTGAACCTTCAAGTGGAGTGGCAACCCACGAAGATACCAACACATTACCCATTTGACAAATTCAGGTGACTTTGATGGTACTTTGAGGTATTTTTTGATGATGCACATTGATTCATCATCTACTTAAGCCCAATAAGCATGAAAGAGGGTTTCGCCTCATTTCTCTTTGTTTTAGATTTTCAAGTATCCACAGTTGTTGCATTTACTGAATATGTGTTGCTCCTGAATAATTTATATTACAAGTTTATTCTTCACTTTTTGCATAGCATATCACTATCTAATTGATAACTTTTGTATAAGTTGTGCCTCCTTTGTTATTGTTGCTTTAAAAAAATGAGTTATATTTTCCTTCATTTATTTTGTGTCTGTATATAGTTAGATTGATATGTAAATGGATCATTTCGTTTTGTCTTGCCTTTGACTGTATGGAATGATATCTCAAAAGGTTTTTGTTATACACATTTTGTCATTCATTCATTGATGAAAACTTACTTAATTCACAATTCTTCATCTGTCTGTTATTTTGTTAAACTTAGGTCCACCTGGTGCAAATCTGTTCATTTATCATATACCCCAAGAGTTAGGTGATCAAGATCTAGCAAATTCATTTCAACAATTCGGCATTGCTTCTGAGACCGAAGCCACTAATCATCGGATCCCTTTCTATGTTGTTTGTTCTATTTTGTAACTGCAATTCCTTTCCATACGCCGCTGGAGTTATCGATCGCCTGGTGCCTACCAAGTCAAGGTAATGAAATTCGATTTCTATTTTGACATTTTAAAACTTGGATGAATGGGTTTTGATTGTTAAATGTTGTTTTATGCAATGCAGGTAAAGCAAAATCGATGTCCACAAGAAAGAACTCCCCTCGTTAAATTATACTCAACATAACTCATCACATGCTTATCTTCGGCGTAATACAAATGCATATTGCTAATAATTTAAATTACACAATTTGATTAAAATTAATTAAAACAATTATTCTTTGTCAACAAATGTTAAACAATCAAACCTGCGCGCAACCGCCTAGTGGAATGAAGTACCACAATTGCCATGCATTACGTAAGGCTTGTGAGTTTTTATTATCAAAGCAACTATCTGATGGTGGATGGGGAGAGAGCTACTTGTCATGCACAAAAAAGGTATTATTTACAGAAAAACCAAGATTTATTGACATTGATACACATTTATAACTACTTGAAAGCACATATATACTTGCCTTTCTTGTTGTAATACTTATCTGTTTGAATCAGGAATATATAAATATAGAAGGGAATAAATCAAATTTGGTTCAAACTTCATGGGCAATGTTAGCTCTTATTAAGGCCGGACAAGTATTAAATCAGTTTTAAACTCTAATTCAATACTATTTATGGCAATGGTCTGTACTTCTCTTAATTGTTAGTTTTCTTATTTATTGATCTTTAGATGGACATAGACCCAACACCCTTAAAAAAGAGTGAAGTTATTGATCTACTCACAAGTAAAAGAAGAGGGAGACTTACCAACAAGCATTTGGTCGGGTGGTAAGGGATCTCAACCACCCAACATGGGGTCTCGAGTTCGAGACTTGGTGGAGGTTAAAAATTGTTTGTTGGGAGAGCCACCTACGCAGCTCGAACTCTAGATGTAAGGGTAGTAGGGGAGTCCCCTACCCGCTGAACTAGAGTGGAAAACCCAAAAAAAAAAAAAAAGACGAAGACTTTCCACAACAGGTATATATTCTTCTTCTATTAAATATTTTCATAATATATGCAATTGTTAAAACAAACATATATCCCACACATTTGCATGGATTTATGCCTACCAGTTACTCAATTATAACTTGGATCAGCTAAGTCTTTGTATTATCATATTTGAGTTATTTTTAACCTATTTAATCTCTTTTGGGGGGGGGGGGATTTCATTTAGCCTCCATTTAGACAGAAATTAAGTTTAATTAACAATAAGAATTTAAATTTAGTTCTCCATTTAAACAGTAATTTTATGAAGCATCATTTTTCCTTTTTTTATAGAGGTTTTTGCGCCAAACCATCCCTTATTTGGCCGAATTTGCGTCAAACCACCCCTTATTTAACTTTTTGCAAGAAACCACTCTTTTGTGTCATTCTGTTAACACCAAACCACCCTTCGTTAAATTCGTTAGTTGCTCCGTTTAAAATGTAAAATGTCTATTTTACCCCCACTTATTTCAAAAATGTAAGGGCAAAAATGGAATTGAAAGATTATGATATATATTGACTAAAATGATAAAATCCCAATTAGACGGGTTCAAGGCCGAGTAATTAACGCCCTCCGAAGCAACGCCTTGTCCCTCCTGTACTTGGCCACCACGCATTCGAACTGTCACGGAGCTCCGTTACCGCATTCGCCACATTCGTGTCGGATTTCTCCATCGTAATGGTGCTCCTTATCTTGTTTATCACCTCCACTGTCTCCTTGATGTACTCATCGTCCGCATCTGCTAACGATGGTGTAGGCCGGAGGACTAGGACGGCGACGGCGGCGGCGATGGCGGATCCGATTAGGTCTCGGCGGCGGAAAGGGAAGAGGGTTTTGGGTTTCGGAGTTGGAGTGATTAGGGTTGGAGAAGCACCCATGGTTGCAGGATTTGTGATGGAGAATTGCAGAAGATGAGAGGAAGTATACTGTTGGGGAAGAAAGAGGGTTGATGAGATATGACACGTGGTCTTATCAAAATCTTATCATAAGCCTTCTAATTTTCATTTTTGCCCTTAAATTTTTGAAATAAGTGGGGTAAAATAGACATTTTACAATTAAACGGAGTAACTAACGGAATTTAACGAAGGGTGGTTCGGTGTTAACAGAATAACACAAAAGGATGATTTCTTAAAAAAAAAAAAAAAAAAAAAAAAAAAAAAAAAAGAGTTAAATAAGGGGTGGTTTGGCGCAAATTCGACCAAATAAAGGGTGATTTGACGCAAAAACCTCTTTTTTATAATACACTGATGCTGTCATTTTAGTGGAAATTGTTATCATTTTTCTCAAACTCACCAATCCTCCGTTGGGGTTAATTTGCAATTAGATCCATTTTCATGATTTCAAATTAGATAAAGAGCTTTTAGAAAGCACAATTAGGAGAAAGGGTCAACATCTGAACATACATGTATCAAAACTGTTCAAGGATTGAGAAAAAGGAACCTAAGAATTAGCAAACCTCAATACATATAATTGAAATCCTAAAAACAATAGCTACTTGGTACCCTCCAATTCTGAAACTTTAAATTAAAATTTGTCAAATTGAGTACTCTAAAATCACAACATAGTAGTCAAAGAGTGTATACTTTGGTCCACCAGCACTATTCATCATTGTCAATCTCCCCTCCTTTCATCGTCAATGAGTTTGCTTCTTTCCGTTGGTGTCAAATTAGGCCATCATCGGCGGAGTTTGTATCTTTAAACATTGAAAATAGGTTTACATGTGAGGGGATTAAAGGCTAAATGATTTTTTTTCTTTTAAAATGATAAGATGGGTCAAACTTAAAATGATCAAAGTATGATAATACAATGACTGAGTTGATCTGATCTATAATTGATCAGGGGGTGAAGTGTCAGATTTTTACAAAATAAGGAAGCAATTTCCTAAGCTCCTCCGAATTCTTATACACTCCTATTGTTTTTCCTAGTTAAATTATTTTCTTATTCTTTCCTTTATTATTCAAAATTTTAAAAAATACTTATTTCAGCCCATAATCTATGTGTATTTGATTATTTGCAGGAAAACACAGGAGTGTTTTACAAGACAAATGCAATGAGTTATTCAACATTTCGAAATATTTTCCCTGTATGGGCACTTGGAGAATATCAAAGATGTGTTATGCAATCTTAAACTTACCCTTATACTTAAGTGTACATGCATGATACACCATGTACTTTCAAATATTTAAACTCTCTACGTACAATTTACTATCGAATTTAAATGTCCTTATCCCATGAAAATGTGTAATAAATCTTACTGCATACTACATATTATAATTTTCGGCATTTACATGATTTACTAGGGTTATTTTATATAAACGTTACTGATTTGTAGGCACGTTATGTGATATAAAAAGTTATAAGTCCTTGATTGATCGTCTTTTTTATTGTTTTTTGTTGGGTTTCTCGTTCGGTTAGTGTTTATCTAGAAATATAATTTAGATATATGATTCATGCTGAACATAGGCTGATGTTATATAGACTGAATTTGTAATTTTTACCAACTTTTGGAGTAATCTCCAAGGCAGTAATCTTTTTAGATGGAGATGATAATCCATTTTAATTATAAAAATCTTTCACTTTATCCTTTTGATATACTCTAAGACTCCATAATTCTAAATAAGAAATTAAATCATAGTATAAGCTGACTTTTTCAGTATGGTTCAATATCAATCATCCAATTTATATTTCAGACTATATAAAGAATAAACGTCCAACTTATAATCAAACTATAACAAAAAAACATCCACCTACTCATTAAAGAAAAAATGCTTAATTCATTAGTATATTTATACTCAATAAAACAATTGACATAAACCACTCACTCATATAACTCAAGAGCAAGATAGAGAAAAGACGAATTTAAGATTTATCATCAAATTAATCCATTTTGAAATATAATTCAAAACTAAAATAGAGTAAGGAATTTGAGAAGAATATAGTTTTGTGTCTTTTGTTTTAATCCAAAGTAATGGGTCGTCTTTTTGTTGGACAATTTCCAAAAAAGATATAAGACTCGTAAAAATGGGCCGCATCAGACAATGTGTTTAGTAAACCATTGAAATAATTAAGAGAGAATAAAAGCTCATTTATGTCATGACCAATCTAAACACTTCAGCATTGAATGTAAAATATTTATTTATTAAAATTGCAATTTATATATTAGATATGAGGTGGTGCCCGCGCTATGCGCGGGGGGGCGTTGTTACATTTTTTGTTGTTGAATGTTCTCCAAACGTTGATTGATGGTAACAGTCGATTGTTATACATGATTTGTTGTTTGTAAAGAGGTATCTTGTTGTGTGATTGACTTTGCATTATGTAACTGAAGGAGCGATCCGAATTGTGCATTTCTGATCGGCTTAAGACGTGTATTTGATTTTTTTATTCCGTAATTCCGGTCCAATTCTTATTTTTAAATTTGGGTCCTTTGTATGATTCCTCCAAATAAAGAAACGTGAGAACAAAAAGGCAAAGCTCAGAATTAATCATCATATCATATATATTATATTATATATCATTTAAAATGATATATTTATCAGTATTGATCACCAAACATATGTATAATTATACACTCAGAGAACAATAGAATGAAACGAAGATAAATTTTGATGACTTACCAAAAAGTCATCTTGCTATTTATTGTAACCTCTGTAAGAACTTCGTCACGGACTGGACCCAGATTTTGAGCTATGGATGCCAAGCAACACATGCATCAAACTTCTTTGTCATGTTTGTTGCATTTTTATACTCTTGCAATGGCAATTTAGTAAACTGAGACTTGTTCAAAAACACCAAATAAGCTAAAAGAAGTTAGGCTGAAATACAACCAACCAACAGACAAATGAATATATAGCAATAATGGCATTATAAAATCCTTAACGATAATAGTGTAATTTGACATCTACTACTTGTCAGATTTTGCTCTTCTTCTATTGGTCATAAATTATCGATCTTCTCTTATGTGAAATTATTCTATTTATCAGTACGGTCATATAGAATGCGATACTGGCCTTCACTAATTTTCTTCGGTAATTTAACCTACGGTCTAAATTCCATGAGAAATGTCCTTAAGATGAGAAGTAAAAAGCAAGCTCCTTCCTCCTTGCGTTGACCACCCGTCGACCACCCATTGACCGGCCGTTGACCACCCATTGACCGGCCGTTGACCATCCGTTTTTGGATTTTTTCCGTTTCAGTTTTTTTTGTGCTATGATTTATAAGTAAAAGTGCTATTCTTTGTAAGGAAAAATGCTACCAAATATTTTTTGCTACGATTTATAAGCAAAAGTGCTATGTTTTTCTACCATTTTTGTGTGCTATTGTTTGTAAGAAAAGGTGCTATGATTTGTAAGTAAAAGTGCTATATTTTTCGAGGCAAAAGCGTAACACATTTCACCTAGCATAGAGAAGCACATATAGGCAAAAGTGTAGCACACTTCAGCTAGCTATAGAAAAGCACGTATAGGTGAGAAATGTAGTACATTTCAGCCATAAAGAAGCACATATTGGCGAAAAATATAGCACATTTCAGCCGTAGAGAAGCACATATAGGCGAAAAGTGTAGCACATTTCAGCCATAGAGAAGCATATGTATGCGAAAAGTGTAGCACATTTCAACAATAGAGAAACACATCCTGACAAAAGTGTAACACATTTCACCTAGCCATAGAGAAGAACATATAGGCGAAAAAGTGTAGCACATTTCGGTCATAGAGAAGCACATTGAGGCAAAAGCGTAGCACCTTTCACCTAACATAGAGAAACACATATAGAGAAGCACATATAGACAAAAGTGTAGCACACTTCAGCTAGCTATAGAGAAACATATATAGGCAAAAGTGTACCACAATTCAGCTAGCAATAGAGAAACACATATAGGCGAAAAGTGTAGTACATTTCAACAATAAAGAAGCACATCTAGACAAAAACGTAGCACCTTTCACCTAGCATAGAGAAGCATATATAGGAAAAACCGTAACACCTTTCACCTAGCATAGAGAAACACATCTAGACAAAAACGTAGCACCTTTCACCTAGCATAGAGAATCATATATAGGAAAAACCGTAGCACCTTTCACCTAGCATAGAGAAGCACAAATAGGAAAAACCGTAGCACACTTCAGCTAGCCTAGAAAATCACATATAGGTGAAAAGTGTAGCACATTTAAGACATAGAGAAGCACATCTAGGCAAAAAGTGTAGCACATTTCACCAAGCATAGAGAAGCACATATATGCAATATCGTAGCACAGTTCAGCTAGCCATATAGAAGCACATATGGGAAAAAGCATAACATATTTCAGTAATATAGAAGCACGTAACACTTGTGGTATTACATACTTTGCAAGTTTAAATTTTGGCCTAAAATATCATAGCACATTTCAACCATATAGTAGCACATTTCAGGCATTTTGAAGCACTTAATTTTATAAGTACAAAATCCGGCCTAAAAAAATATTTTTTTGGCCCAAAAAAAAAAATTAAAAAAAGTCAACGTCGGTCAATGGTCAATTCCGATCAAACCTGGTCAATGGTCAATTACTTGGGTCAAAACCCTAGAAAAGTGTAATCCTAGCCATTGAATTCCCTAGCTAGAATTACTTCTCATTTCTCATTTTAAGATTAATTTCTCATTGGATCTTTACCTTTACCCTTTAACATATGATAGTAGCTTTAAAAAAAGAACAACGAGTTAAAGAAACATGAGTTATTATTTTACTTGTCATATATATGTGTTTATGATATCTGCACACTACTACGGAGTACAAAAATAGGCTAATATATAGTTTCATATAACCCGGGCGTGTAAAGCACGGTATGTAAAGTCGTGAATAATTTACAGATTATTTTATAACCCGGATTACAACATATCCGAAGTATAAAGTCAGGTGAAACCTATTGACTGGAAGCAAATACAGCGAAAGAGACACGTCCGGCATATTTGGTTCAGGAAATAAACAAAGATAAACTGAGCAACCGGTATATTAGCTCTCCTCTTTCGTTCTAAGTAGTAACGTAAACTTACACTATTTACTATTCATTTGAAGAACCTTGCGCTCGCTCTTCGAGGACCTCGCCTTCAATGTCTGATTTCTTCTCCGTTGTCCACCTTTATTATGCCGACAGAAACCCTAGTCGCACTCTTCCGAGACTCAACGCAATCTCCTTGTCCAGACCCCTCGACTAATTTCATCAAGGTTAGTAAGTTGTGTGTTGTCTGCTCCCAACTAATTTTTTGATGAAAAAACTACAGATGTAGCAGATATTAGATGGATAAATTGTCACGGAGACGACTAATTTCATCAGATTCCAAGTAAGATTACTTGTTGCCGGAAAGAGGTGAGGAAATTGGTTTATTTGATCTCAGATTCCAAGTCGGTCTATAATGCATTCGTCTGTCACATTCAAGTCGATCTTTGTAGATTCTTGTCGTTGAAATTGGTTTATCTGAATGTATGTAGATAGTGAAGAGGTCAAGCAGGGCGTACTAACTGCCTCGAAGCCATCCCAAGTTCAAACAGTACATTTAAGCTTCGTCGCTTCACTGCAGTTGCTGAAGTATGTCAATATTTCCTCTTACACTTTGATTTTTCTGCAATTGATTTGTTTTATGGTGTTATCTTGTCTGTGTTTGATATTTATCACCTACACCTTTCACGAAGTACTTGATCTTTTCATGATATTTGAACTATTTCGTTGAGTAAATGTAATGGAGTCCAAGAGGACGTGCTTGAGTTGTTTAAAGGAATTTGGAGAGGGGGAGAAACAGACAATTACACCTAAACTGAATCTCAGTGGTCTGAATTTGAACTAAAAAGAGAAAAGAGGATTCAACATTGATCCCTGTTCTTGCAAGAGGAGGAGTCTTACTATTTTTCTGCATAAAGCCTTAGCTTGGTCAAACTAACATTAGATTTCCATATGTAGGCTTTTGAGATAATGTTGAAGAATTACGTCATTCGCTGCAACCCAAGGAGCATGCTTTGAAGACTTTACAACAATCTCTTTTAGAGAAGGATCAGGTAGATATTTGTTGATCTTGTTAGCAAAGTTGAGGTGACACTTGATAAGCTTTCTTGTTCATGCACGCACCAACTTGATTTAGTTTTGTGACATCAATCCAACTTAGAAAAATAATGTTTATGGACTTTATCAAGAGTGTCGGTAGAACAAAAAGTTTTCTAGATATCTGGACAAGACTATTTAAGAATTGTAATCACCGTAATACAGGTTATCTTTAATTAAAGAGGTGATGAAGTTTGGTAACTCTTAATATACTTTTTGTTTTTCCATCAGTATATGTTTTTATGATTTCAGGTGCATGCATACAGTCTCTGTATATTTTCATGTTATTCTTGCACTCGTTCTTGAACAAAAAAGCAAAGGGAATTTATTTTTGACGGGTAGTTGTCTTTCATGAGTTCAAGTCATGCAATGGCCCTTCATACAGTCCAAGTCGTTTAGATCTTGTTTCTGTTCTATGAGCATTGGTGTGACTGTTCTTTATGTTTTTCATCCAGTGTTTTATTGTACGTTATCTTACAAATTTAAATTCAATGATCACTGCATTCCTGTAACCATGACGAAAACGTAACCTGCTCCCGTTGCTTTGACTCAACCTGCTCAGATTTCATTCCTACAGGCTGTTGGAGGTTCTGTTCTCCCTAAACGTAACCTGGCTTTGCAGTTCTTTGAGGGTCACTAGTGGAAAAAACACCTGTTGAGGCGGTCAAAACCCCCTGTTGAGGCGGTCAAAAACCCCCTGTTGAGGCGGTCAGGGGTCGCTGCAACAGGGGGGCTGCAATAGGTCATGAGCTGTTGAGGCGGTCGGTCTGTTGAGGCGGTCACCCTTCTGCCCGCCTCAACAGAGGTAGAAAACGTTGCACCTGTTGAGGCGGTCACCCTCCCGACCGCCTCAACAAGTGTTTTTTTTTTAAAATATTCGGTTTGAATTTACAGTAACCAGCCTGTACAGAGGTAGAAAACCTGTTTCAATCATTCTGAACGTCTAGTTCTACTTGCAGATACATTTCACATACAATATGTGTTCAGTTTCAACAGAATATATGCAAGTACAAAACCTATTATTCAAATATCCAAAACATACGCTTAAACTAATAGATATTTGGTTGTAAAGAACTTAGCCCATTGCTCACGAACAACATCGAGTTCCTCACTTGTATAAGGCGCACTCCTCTGAACATAGACCTTCAAAAACATATAGTACATCGTCTTAGTGAAGTAATTAACATGAAAAAAATTAGATTTTACATATATGAAATGAAAGGACTAGGTAAAGTAACTACCTTATCTAGTCGCTCATTAGACTCTTGATATGTCGTGACAATCTCCAACATGAACTTCATAACGTAATATCCACACTCGGTTCCGCCACTTTGTTGAGCGCACTAAAATAACAATATAATACATCGTCTTAGTTTTAAGATCAATAGATATAAAAAATAAAGAAAAAGGTAATTTATGATGGTATATCTCTATATGAATGAGTCTCCAAGACTTGAAATTAGTCGTTTTACTCGGACGCACCCCACCATTAAACTTATACACTTGGTATGTCCTGTAAAATAAACAACATACAAGTCAAAAATTCTGATTTTGTAAATATTTGAAAAGACAATTTTTAAGTAAAAAACTTACAAACTCAAGATGCCCCATACATCATACTCTTTGCGTGCTTCTTTGAGAGGATCGAAAATATACACAATGGCTTTACGTAGGTCTAGTACATATAGAATCCAATGATTTTTGCGTCATTTATAAAAGATATTGTATAACATCAGAAAACAAGTCAAAAGATGTAGTCAGAACAAGAAAGAAGGATTGCTATATCACACTTACTCTTGATTATATGGAAGCAAAAACCATTTGGTTATGCTAGGATCATTCATCTTCTCCTTTTGAATTTCAGCAACGAAAATCTTTTTTAAATACTCTGTTGGGACATTAGGATCAGCCTTGATTCTAGTGCTTGACATCGTCTCAGGACATAAGAATCCAATCTGAGACGACCTTTCAAATGCCCAGCTGTGATCATGCAATAAATACCTACAAAATATGCAAGATTACACTATTAGTATCTGTAAAGTAAAAATCTCACAGAAAGAATAATTAACAACTAAAACATAAAGATTGATGAAAATGTTTACAATATGTAGACTTGGATCACTGAAATGTTTAAGCACGCCCCTCTAAGGAACTCTTCAACATCGGACTCAGTTACATATGTATCTTGATCTTGCGAATAATGCCAAATCGAAGCATCCAACTTGATGGGAGTACTATCGTATATTTCGCCGGGAGCTGAAGAGATGAAAAAATGCAAATATTTGCATTGCGGGCCAAGACCTTGAATTGCATCGTTTGCAAAATTCGTTTTCTTGCTTTTGGCGGCTGACTCTTGAGTTTTACGATCACAACTACCCACCACCTCTTTGTTTGACTTAGACTTCATTGCATATGAAAATAATAACAAAAATAAGAACAACATTCAGCAGTGCATTACCATAACTAATAAACAAGAAAAATTGCAAATAGAACATATGTCATGAATAAAAAATACAAGTTCTAGCTAATCATATACCTGGAGTGACTTAGATTTAGACTTCTTTATCATGCGTGGAGTGAACTCCTACAAAAATATTACATGAGCAAGATTGAGTAGACAATTAGATGTAGCAAATGCTTGCATTATCATATTCGTTCAAAACATTCATACCTCGTCGTCTTCGAAAATCACTAAGTGGATTGGCCATTTACAAAACTACCCTGAGCACCGCCTAAGTTAGTTAAACCATCTCCAGTAGGTACCGGAAGAATATCATCAACATGCCCTTCGTAAACAAAATCAATTTGGACTTTATAGTGACCAGGCTTCATTAATCTAAAATGTTGGGTCAATGCACCATCTGAAACTTCATCCTCAAGGGCAAGATGACATGGAACCCTTTCCTGCATAAATAATGAAATTGATGCAAATATACTCTATTTAATAGATTATAACAAGATTCACTTGATTACTCTAACAAGATTCAGTTTTTTAATAGACATGGAACCCTTTCCTAGCTACTCTTCATATAATGAAGCTAATGTGAATTATTCTAACAAGATTTACTTGATTACAAGTAAAAGAATGTAATATATTATTTTTAGCCAACATGAGACTAAATTGTACCTTTAGCTTGCGTGGTTGAGGGGCAGAATCATGTTCAGCATGTCCATGGAGATCATCTACAGGGTTGGAAGTGGAGGCATACTGGCCCATATGTCCCATGGCGGCTAGTTGCTTTTGGAGGGCCTCTTGCACTCTTTTCTCCACTATTTTATCTAGGTCGTCTTCAAACTCCTTTCTCATTGAAGCTCTAATTGATTCAATTACATCTGAAGAAGCTTCCCTATGAGCAAATTGATTTTGTCTCTTTCTCGGACCAAAAGCAACTGTATGACAAACATTTCCACCCATTGCCTTGACACGCCCACGATGATCTTTTTTCCCCATAGCTTTGGTGAGGGCATCCTCTTGATCTTCAAAAACAAGATTACCTTTTTCTTCTTCTTCAATGTACTCCATCTATGTCAATTAGAAAAGTAAGAATTAGTTCATAATTTATAATCAAAGAAAATAAACATTACTTAGATATCACTTCTTACAGTTTTTTTGGCAATTTCTGCAATTTCCTTATCATTTGGGTCAATTTCCCACTCTCCATCTTTATTTAGAACTTGATGAGCCAATATCCACTCCTTTGATCTAAATTTCTTAACTCTAGCTAGCGTTGAGGTGACAGAAGAGTTCACCGAGGAACTACTTGAGAAAGTTAATGCTGCTTCTGGTGGAAGTCGTCCATCGTCTATCCATTCATGTCGTTTTCTGATATAACCCTTCTGGCCAGTGCGATGATGGCTTTTGTTGAATGACGCACTGTTCCTTGCCTTTTCACTACGAGCCTGTCAAAAAGGATGTTAAAGATGATTTCTGAAAGAAAATTTAACTCAATTACCATTCAAAACCAAATTCAACACCAAAAACAGATTTGTACATGATGCATAAGAAACCATTTGTATAAAAAACAATAACTTACCAATGACTCCGACATGAAGTATTGTTGAACAAATGTGTTCCAATCTTCCTCTGTGATGTGGTCATAGACTTCCCAAGGCATCTTGGATGACTGTGTCTTCGGCATCCTTTCTTTTTTAGTGATCCATCGACGCACCAACTTACTCTTGAAATCTCGAAATCGTTTTGCCACACCATGGTGAAAATATTTTTCCCTTGAATTACTCGAATCATCATAAATGTGGAACAAAAGCTGCCAATTTTCAGAAACTGTTAAATTATGAACATAGTATTAAAAACATGTGAAATCATATCCAACGTTTTACCTTGGTCTCCTCCCAAAACCCCTTCCTTGTTTGCTCATCTATCTTTCGGTATTCTTTCTCATTAATATTAATTCTAGCAGCACAAGTTCCAACTTGCTTCCCGTATTCCGCCGACCACTTTCCATCAGGGATATTAAGCTCATTATACTCAAGGAACATAGCTTTTTTTGCCTTGACTCCTTTTGATCGACCACGGACAATCTTTGTAATCGTGCTAGCATCCAGTGATTCGTCACCTGTTGTAGGAGGAATAACTGGATCACTGTCACCTTCCGAATCATTTCCAGCAACAATTTGGTTATTCATTTTAACACTGACAAATACACTCCTGCATCATAAGCAAGAAAACAATGAGTATACATAAAGATTAAAGATACTAAATATACATTAAAGATTCTAGCAGCACAACATATTTCAATGATAGATAAGATGGGAAACAAACCAGAATCAAGGGAAGAACCGAAGAAAAACTGAAGCACGCCAGAAGCAAATCAGAATCATACCAGAATCATATCAGAATCATACCAGAATCATATCAGAATCATATCAAAATCAGATCAGAACCGAAGAAAAACTGAAGCACGCCAGAAGCAAATCATAATCATATCAGAATCAGATCAGAAGCAAACCAGAATCAGATCAGAAGCAGAGTCATCTTATTCATTTGCGCTTTGAAACCCATATTCCTTCCCTATGATCTGTGCGCATGTGATTAGTATTATTTGCATCTTCCTCCTCTGGTAATGGTTGAACAACAGTTGATAACAGGGGTGAGTCATCGTAGTTGTCATACTCATCTTCATCCAGAACATCATCAATACCGAGAATATGCCTTTTCCCTTGTGCAACTGCACGCCATCTAGGATCAACATTGTCTACGATATAGAAAATTTGCTTAGCTTGTGACGCTAGAATGAATGGCTCGTCACTCTCACTTAATCGGTCAAAGTTTACCAATGTTAAACCCGGGTAAATATCATCTTGTTTCACCCCATTATGGTTGTTGGCCCACTTGCACCGGAAAACAGGAATCACAAAATTGTTGTAATCAAGCTCCCATATTTCTTCGATTACACCGTAATACGATTGTGTCGCATCAACCGGTCTTTTATCCTTAGCGCTTGCATAGACCCTAGATGATGCAACAACCTTCACTCCACTATTCTGCACCACACTCTTTTCATCTTGTCTTGACGTGTAGAATGTGAACCCATTGATATCATACCCTTCATAAGACCGAACACATAGACGAGGACCTCGAGCTAACCACTTGACTGTATCAGAAACATCATGCCCTTTCTTTAGTTCCTCAGCTACTTCCTTCTTAAACCAATCAACGAATGAGCGATTATGTTCCCGCATCATTTATGTTACAAAAAACCATAGCTCGCAGTGTGAAGTCTGAGTTGGTGTGTGCATCGTACATTGAAACACCTTCATTCCACAATAATTTCAAATCCTCTATGAGTGGCGCTAGATACACATCTATGTCATTTCCAGGTTGCTTAGGCCCCGAGATGAGGAGTGATAACATGATATTCTTGCGCTTCATACACAACCATGGAGGAAAATTATAAATCGCAAGAAGAACCGGCCATGTGCTGTGCTGAGTGCTTAGAGTGCCATAAGGATTCACACCATCTGTACACAGAGCAAGTCTCAGATTTCTAACCTCCTTGCCAAATTCAGGATATTTCTTATCCATATTTCTCCATTGAGGAGAATCAGCAGGATGTCTAAGGAGTCCATCTTTCTTCCTCCCTTTTGCATGCCATCTCAGATTTTTTGCTTGTTTCTTTAATGAAAACAAACGCTTAAATCTATCTATGACTGGAAGATACCACATAACTTTAGCCGGCGGCCCCTTCTTAGCGGAATTTACCCCTTTTACGCTTGTAACGAGATACACCGCACTTTGGACACTCATCCAAATTTTCATGGTCTTTTCTGTAAAGAACACAATCGTTTGGACAAGCATCTATTTTGACAACTAAGCCAAAGGGACACATCACTTTCCTGGCATAATAGGTAGAGGTGGGCAACTCATTGCCTTCCGGCAAAACTTCACTTAACCACTCCAATAAGGTCGTGAAACTCGAATCAGTCCAGCCACTCTTCGATTTCAAGTTGTATATCACTGACAAAGCTTCTAACTTGGTAAATTTTGTACACCCAGGATACAAAGGCGTCTCAGCAGCCTTTGTTAGTTGTTCTAACACCTTAGGTCGTTCATCCAAGCGATCTCTCACCCCATCCATCATCTCATTCATTTCATCCTCTTGCTCATCATCATCATCATCATCCATCTCATAATTCTCAGAAATGTTATCATCACTCTCATCACTGTCTACCTGAAGATCAAATTCGTTCACACTAGAACTTGGACGATCAGGTATTTTCTCTCCATGCCAAAACCAAACATGATAATCTTGCTTAAACCCACCATGAAATAAATGATCCTCAATCTCATCAATGTCTGCTAACCTCCTTACATTGTTACAATCACGACAGGGACAATAGATTTTTTCGGCTTTTGTACTCTGTTGGTTGGCTAAACCACATCTAATAAACTCCCCAACCCCACTCAAATATTCAGCTGTAGTATGATCACCGTACATCCAACGACGACTCATTTCTAATAACAGAAGAAAACTGTAGAAAGACCAATACATACATAACATTGAAAACACTCATTGAAATAAAATAAAATTATTTGGATATCTAGCTAACAAAACAATATCTCATGCAAAACTCATTAAAATCACTCATCAACATATTTCATTTGTTTTCCTACAATTTTTATCAAGTCATGCTAAAAAGTGACAAAATTAAGTTTAGTTATATGAATTGACTATATAGACAAGAGGTAGAGCATAATCCTAAACATACATGAAAGGTATTAACAAGAACTAGTAAAATTGACAAGATTAAGATTAAATTTTCTACTAGGCATTTTACCGAACACTTGGAGTGCATCAAAATTTCCTAAAGAACCAAAACAACATAATCAATCAAAATTCCACCAAATAAGGGACTAATCACCCACAACAACAAAAATCAACCATTCATACCACAAAAGGAATCAACTCCTGCACATCAAAATCCGAAAACAATTTGCGAAGGAGGAATTTTCACCTACCTCGATGACTCGAAGGACGAAAGCTGGAGGAGGAGGAGGAGACGAGGAGGAGCAGTCGACGAGTTCGACAGTGAGGCGTGGAGGAAGCGGCGAGTTGGCGGAGGCGGCGAGGAGGAGGCGCAGTCGACTGAATTGAAAACGAGCAAAAGAAGAAAGCAGTCGACTGTAACTTAATTACAGTCGAAGCAGTTGAGGCGGGCGCATATTGCCCGCCTCTAAGTTTTTTTAAGCATCTGTTGAGGCGGGCGCATGACTGCCCGCCTCTAATTTTTGTGTTATTTTGAGGCGGGCGCCTTACTGCCCGCCTCTAATCTCTTCGTCGCATCATTTGAGGCTGGCGTCTTACTGCCCGCCTCTAATGTTTGGGCTCTGTTGAGGCGGGCGCCTTACTAACCGCCTCAACAAGTCAAAAACACAAATATTATTTGAGGCGAACGGAAATTTGCCCGCCTCTAAAGTACCTGTTGCAGCGAACTAAACGACTGACCGCCTCAACAGATAGTAGAATAAGACTTTTTGCGTCGGTTTTTAAGGTGACCGCCTCAACAGGGGGGCTGCAACAGGTGTTTTTTCTACTAGTGGGTATCAAGGATGGTGTTATTCCTTTTATTGATTTTGATGTTGAGGATCAAATAGAGAAATGGAATTTGTCCCTTGTGGGTGCTCCCATTGGAGAAAAGATGGCTTTTCGCGCCATGGAACGATTCATTGCTAATAACTAGACTGAAATTGTGCTTCCTAAGATCATTTTGAATGACAATGGCCTATTTATCTTCAAATTTGTCAAAGAAAAGGACCTGACTTCTATCCTGGAAAGAGGCTCATGGTTGCTGCCTGGTTCTAAGCCGCTTATCCTCAAGCGTTGGTCTTCCGGGATGGCTCTTGACCTCTCTTGTCTTGACAATATCCCGATATGGGTCACGCTTCCTAATCTCGATGTGCGCTTCTGGTCTGACCACATGCTCGGTAGGATTGGTTCAGCAGTGGCTAAGCTTGTTCAGATGGACCACCAGACTTCTTACGAGGACAGAGCCTCGTATGCCCACATTCTTGTGGAGGTTTCCGCTAGTACTGATTTGCTTCGTGAGGTTCAGTTTGTTTCTCAAGGGGAAACTGTGACGCAGGAGCTCTGTTATGACTGGCTTCCCTGCCATTGCACTATCTGCAAAGTCTTCGGGCATAAAGACGTGGATTGTACTCGCCCCAAAGTTGTTGCTTTCAAGAAGCCTAAACCGAAGTCTCTTCACTATGCTTTCGTCCCAGGGAGGAAGCCTCCTCTCCCTCCTTCACCCATGCCTCTTCTCCTCCCTAACCCACCTTCCTCTACTGCTTCCTCTGCTGTCACTATTCCGGTTGTGCAGCAACCCTCTCCTAATCCCTCCTTTGTCTCTACTGTTGCAGCTACTCCTTCTGGTTCCACTGTGCAACAGCTGAGCACTTCCTCCTCTGTTTCTTCTACGGAGGCTCCTGCGGGGTTTTTAGTTCAACAACAACTCTCTTCCTACTTTGTCCTTGCTTCGTCTGCTAGAGGTTCTCCTTCCTCGAAAGCAGCTTCCCTCTGATGTACGCCCATATTGGTTGTTGGAACGTGTGGGGCGCTAACCATGGCTCTAAGCACTTGGCCAATCTCTGATATTGCCTCCACTCACTCTCTTAATTTTCTTGCCCTACTGGAAACTCACATCGCTCCTGCCAACTTGGATGTTGTTTCCGATCGTTTCATGTCTTCCTGGCAGCACTTCTCCAATGTTGCGTTTGGAAACACGATCCATATTCTTATTCTTTGGGATCCTTCTGCCATCCAGGTCTCGGTCCTCTCCTCTTCTACTCAGCTGATCCATTGTCGTATTCGGGATATTCAAGCTCAGGAGGATATTTTTGTCTCTTTTGTTTACGCTTTTAACGACGTTGTCAGTCGTAGGACCTTATGGAATGAGCTCCAGCAGTTGTCTCGGGATTTTGCCTCCCCTTGGCTCGTGCTTGGAGATTTTAATGTGGTTGTGAACCACTTTGAAAAGATCACTAAGAGTGGTTCGCCCCACATTGTCACTAATGAGCTCTCTAATTGTCTTGCCCAGACTTGCCTCTTTGTCATGAGATTCTCGGGTGCTACCTTCACTTGGAGCAATAAACAGGGTAATGGTAATGGGATTCACTGCAAGCTGGACCGTGCTCTTATTAACGACTCTTGGATGGATCGTTTTCCTTTGTGCAACACTTTGTTTGACTATCCTAATATTTCCGACCACTCGCCCATCATCGTCACCTTTCCCCCAATCCTGCTCGCAAGAAAATTGCTTTTAGATTCTGCAATCATTGGGCCAATCATGCTGAGTTCTTGCCCACTGTTGCTAGATTATGGTCGACTCTTGTTGTGGGTATTCCCATGTTTCAGGTGGTGAGCAGATTAAAGATGCTCAAGTCTCAACTTAAGCGGTTCGGCTGTGGTTCTGTTGAAGCCATCTCCATGCGCATTAAGGACCGTAAAGCTGAGCTTTCCTCTATCCAGTCCGATCTGTTCTCTGATCCCTTCAGTGATTCCCTTTGTGCTCAGGAATTTGACATTGTTCAGTTACTTTTGGATGACTCTCAAGCTCTCAAGTCTATTCTTTGTCAACAAGCAAAGATTTCTTGGCTTAAGTATGGTGATTCTTGCTCTGCCGTCTTTCACAATTCTATCAAGAAAAGACGCTCAAAGAACCTTATTACGTCTCTTACTGAATCTCATGGGAATCTGATTACTCGTTCCTCTGACTTGATCCAGCACATTGTGAGCTATTTCACTGATATTTTGGGCACTTCCTCGGCCTCTGTCTCATTTCAGGACCATCTGATCTCCCTTGGGTTTTTGATCTCGCCTGAGCTTTCTGCGGGTTTGCTCGTCCCCTTCACTGATAGAGAGATATCCAGACTGCTTTTTCCAACATTGATGATAACAAGTCCTCTGGGCCAGACGGGTACAACTCTCTCTTTTTCAAGAAAGCTTGGCCAGTGGTTGGTTCTGATATCATTTCGAGCATTCATTGCTTCTTCCGCTCGAATCGCCTTCTCAAGCAAGTTAATCATGCCACTCTCCATCTTATTCCGAAGGTCCCTAACCCCATTACCATGGCCGACATTCGCCTGATTTCTTGTTGCACCACCATCTATAAGGCTATCTCCAAGCTCCTGGCTGATCGTATTAAGGAGGTCCTTCCTCATATTGTCTCCGACAGTCAGGGAGCTTTTGTTCCTAATAGGTCCATTCGTCACAACATCCTCATGTGTCAGGAGCTTTTTAAGCACTATGGGTGTAAAAACATGGCTCCTAGCTGTGCGGTTAAGATTGATTTTAGGAAAGCCTTCGACATGGTTGAAT
The DNA here is from genome assembly GCA_029168935.1 of Oxyria digyna. Classification (NCBI taxonomy): domain Eukaryota; kingdom Viridiplantae; phylum Streptophyta; class Magnoliopsida; order Caryophyllales; family Polygonaceae; genus Oxyria; species Oxyria digyna. Next base: position 6,386,253 of record JAPVLV010000010.1, on the reverse strand, counting down.
GGAGCTTTGTGGATCATGTCCTCTGCTTCTTTGGTTTCCCTCGGCAACTGGTTTGTTGGATCATGACTTGTATCACTACCGCCTCTTACTCTGTTTCCTTCAACGGTGAGCTTTAGGGGGGTTTTCAAGGCAAACGCGGTATCAGGCAAGGTGACCCTTTATCCCCGTATATTTTTGTGCTCGTTATGGAATATTTGAGTCGTATGCTTGGCACTCTCGCTCTTAGTCCTGTGTTTGGTTGGCATCCTCGGTGTGATTCCACTAGAATTAACCACCTTGCCTTTGTCGATGACTTGATCATTTTCTGTCGTGGGGATGCAAATTCTGTCGGTGTCGTCCTTGATATTGTGAACGGATTCGGCTCCCTCTCTGGTTTGTTGGCTAACCCTCTGAAAACCTCCATATTTTTGCGGGCATTGATGATCTCACTAAGCAGAATATTTTGGCTTCTTCGGGATTTATGGAGGGCACTTTGCCTATGCGTTATCTCGGGGTTCCCATCAAGTCTCGTAAGCTTAAGATCTCTGAATATTCAGACCTTGTTCACAAAATGACGTCCAAGATTCTCTCTTGGACTGCTAGGAAGCTTTCCTATGCCGGGCGTATTGAGCTGGTCCGTGCGGTCCTCTTCGGTATTTGCAATTTCTGGGGCAATGCTTTGCTCATTCCCCCTGATATTATTTCTAAGGTTCAGTCGATTATGAGATCTTACCTTTGGTCTGGCGAAGCTGGCTCTCGTAAGTCCCCGGTTGCTTGGAAGCTTGTTTCCAAGCCTAAGGAGGAAGGAGGGCTCGGGTTCAAAGAACTGTTGTCCTGGAACCAGACTTGCTATGCTCGTTCTATTAAAAAATTGATTGATTCTGCCCCGAACATCTGGGTTCGTTGGGTTTCCCGCAATCTCCTTGAAAACGATCTCATCTGGACGGTGGCTGGTCGTGCTTCTGATAGCTGGAACTGGAGATGCCTTTTGGTTGTTAGAGACAAACTCATTTTGGGCTCTACAATTTCTACTATCTCTCCGCTGCTCACGAATTCAGCGGGTAAGTTTGCTTCTCCCATTGTCTACAACCTCTTGTGTGACTATGGATCTTCCTGGATTTGGGGTTCCATCATTTGGAACAAGCTTCACACTCCTAAGTGTTCGGTTATTACCTGGCTTGCTCTCCTCAACAAGCTGCCCACCAAGTCTCGTATTGCAAGTTGGACTGACCCCCTTGCTCTATGTGCAGCCTCTATGGCTTAGAAGTTGAAACTTGTCACCACCTCTTTAATTCCTGCACTTTCTCCATTTCTGTCTTGGATGATATCCTCGACTGGCTTCAGCTTTCCCATCGGGAGCTCACTGTTCACAACTTGTTCGAATGGCTGCTGCACAGCCGTCGTAAGAACCGCGTTTTCTACAACTTTGTGGGTGCTGTCTTCTCCTCTTTCATCTACAATATATAGAAGCTTCGTATTGACGTTATCTTTAACGGTTGTACGCCTAGTGCTCGGAATTGCGCCAGAAGCATCATTGCTCATGCCAAAGGGTGTGTTAGTGCTCATATGTTGAAACTTTTGCTTCCTAGGGGTGGAGTTTTAGTATGAGCATGTTTTTGTTTCCTCTTGTTTGATACTTGAGCTCAACAGCTTGTTGCTTTTCTCGTTATGTAATCTTTTCCCCTTCTATATACTTGCCGAAAATTCAAAAAAAAATGATTTTTCTTCTTTTAAACCAATATACGGAGTAGAAGCAAATAAATGGATTTATAAGATTGAAATGATTGTGTTTGGAATAACAACAACAACAACACGCTTTCTAGCTCAACCGGTTGCATCTATATATTTAAATTCAGTTAAATCAAAGGCAAGTAAATTAGTTTATATGAGTTACCCTATTCACAAGCCTTATATCCCTTATATTTGATCAACTCCTTCATTTGCTCCACACATACACAAAACCTTATGACTAACAGAGTTAATGACGCTTGAAATTCTTAAAGAAAAAAGAGCATGCATTTTTGCAGGGGAGGACAGTTACTCACCAACGATTTATCAATAGTTAGAGACAAAACAATGAGAGATTGAAGCTCACGAAATGCAATGAATCCCAACACCCTACCAAAGCCAGACCGGTTAAACAAATAAGTAATAGAACTTGCTATGATCGAGGGGAAGAGGATAAAACTTACAGTGAGATCTGTAAGGTACAGGAGATCATTCGTGCTCAAGTATTTGGAATCCAACATTGTAACTTCCCAGTTGTGGTAAACGAAGACTTTGATTTTGCAACTCGATCTGATACTCTGCATTTTTGCGACCATATATTAGAAGAGCACAGTTTAGCACAAAACCAATCCTTAATGAAGGATATCGAAAGGTAAACTACCATTAGAGAAGCTCCCAGATATGTCACTGCAAATGGCTTCTTTTAGTCCTTAAATATGCCATGTCAAAGAGATAATGACACAAGATATTTAAAAAACATCTCTTGTCCAAAGTTATCATGTCAAACATTCTGAAATGATGCTACACAGAACGACAACAAAACCAAACAAAACTCTCAAATCTTATAAGAAAAATTGTACGCGACCTAACTATTATGCTGAACACTAAAGCCTATATAGCCCAAAACCATTACCATCAAAATGAATGCCCTTTCATAACACTTGACCATCTCCTCATCCGCACTATCCGGCAAATCATTGAAGTTTGCGCGTAGCCAAGAAATTTTCAACGCCGAGCCGCTGAGCGATCGACTTGGATATTTACCGAGTAAACGTACAACCTCTGATTTTCAATGGTGACCTGCAGTGCCCATTACAGCATGTCCATCCACACATAATCCGAACAACACTGATAATGTCCATCTCACAGTCTACAACATGTCCTACTATTGTGTCCCTTTTGCCACATAGTTTGCAGTAGTTTTTATCCGGAACTCTGATAATGTCCATCTCATTATGGAATCGAGTCTCTTTCCTACCAGGTTTACTAACATCCCGAAGGGAGGTTGGATATGGATTCAATGACGGTCCCTCAATCACAGACCAATCTAAAGTATCTCCTACCGGATAAAAGGTCATCTTGTATGTCCTCATAAGAGCCTCTATGGAGTAGAATGGATCAACATATGCAACATATGAGAAGCTTCTGTTGTGACACACTGCTAAGATGTGAGGGCAAGGTACCTTATAATTCTTCCATCTTTGACAAGTACATGTCCTAACTGTCAAATTCACGACGTATTGTAAGCGTTGGCCGTATTCCTGGACGGGTGGAACATGCACTTCATAGACATGTCTTGATACGTTGAATGAGGTCACTTGTGCATGACGAGGTATTGTAAAATTGTTCTCAATCAACGTCTCCACTGCATTAGCGTATCGTTGCCCTACAACATTACACGCTCATGCCTTTCCAAGACGCTTTACAAAGTAGGAATTAATTCTGTAGAACGTCGATTGGATAAGATTAGTGATAGGTAAATTTCTGGCACCCTTCATCACCCCCATTGAAACACTCAGACATGTTGGTTGTCACCACTCCATACCTGAAACCGTCATCATGACATAAGGACCATTTTTCCTTTTCAATGTTGTCCAAAAATGTTTTGGCCGTTGCATTTTTCAAGCACATAGTAGAGAACCCAACATCAAATTCCGCCTCTTCATGTTTGTATGTTGTTGAACCAAGTAATCACTTCAAATGCTTGTTTCGAACAGATTTGTTGAAATTTGAAACCACATGGCGAATGTAAAACCTGTGATATGCATTTGGCGCTCTCCAACGTTGAAGCTCTCTCATAGCCTTCATGATACCCGGATGTCTGTCTGATATAACACACAAACCAGTGCGGTCTGTTACTCGGCGACCAATTAAATCCATGAACCAAGGTCAGCTCAAACCATTCTCACTCTCAACAGCAGCAAACGCAAGAGGAAAAATCTGTTGATTTGCATCCACATCTATTGCCATAAGTAAAGTACCTTTGTACTTTCCATACATGTGAGTGCCATCAATAGTAATCAAAGGTCATCAATGTTGGAAACCTTGGATGCTTTGGCCAAATGACCAAAAAACACGTTGGAAGATGGATCCACTCCCATCAACACTTGGTACCGTACTCCATTCAACAATAGTACCAGGATTGCATTGTACAACTGCAATGGACACCTGATATGAATCCGCCCAATCACCGAAAAAAGAAGTTATTGCCTTTTATTTTCCATCTCATGCTCTTGTGTACGTAATGGACACCTGATATGAATTCTGTATTATCTGCATAATGGTCCTGGGCTTCAGTGCTTTGTCAACTAGGATAAGAGAAACTATCTCTTCAGCGATGAACTTTTGAGAGATATTACGAGTATCCATATGCATGACATCTCTTACACAACTAGGGACATGAGGACCTTTGAATGTGCTTATTTTCCACACATTGTCAAAGCTTGCCGACTTTATGAACCGATAGTTTCCATGTGCATCCTTGGTCTTTTTGCACGCAGACAACTGTGTACCATCAATCTCTGGCCTTTTGCACCTTATACTCCTTCCCCTTGGATACTGAATATACAGTGATTTTTCTTTTCAACTCTTCAAGTGAGCCAAAAAGTTGTCCTTTGCAAAATTCATCTTGATTTGGGAGTGGATCTATTCCAATACGGGTTTTCCATGAGTTCATCAATGTTGGATCGGGCTCTCCAGTCATATTCCAACTCGGGGTGATCTGCGTTGCTTCTCTAACCATCTTAACCCTAGCTATATCAGCTTCATTGACATCCTCATCCTCTGAAGATTGATCGATGTCATCCTCGTGATCAACGCCAAACTCATCGACAAAGCAGTTGTCAACAATACGATCATTGTTTCCGTCTCCATGTACTACCATTTGTGATCCACTAGCTACACCAGATTGAATATTTGAAAGTAATATGGTGAATGAGGTGTCACATTGGCGGTAGTTGTATCCACCTTCCATTCTATTTTATCAAGGATGCAAATATACAAGTTATGATATCCATCCTTAAATTTGAAAGTAATTGTGGTTTAAAATTCTTAAACCTAATTACTTTGATAGTTTAACCTTAATAGTATTTAAATTTCAATCGGCTATATTTCATTTTTTAAAATTTCAACTACCTAATTTATTTATTAACCATAACACAAATTATCTCGTTCCATTATATTTTAATTACTTACTTTTGTTTTTAACCCTAATTACCCATACATGATTATGATTAAACACAAATAACATCAACATACGTACATCACATAGAAACCAAGAAAGTAAAACTATACTAGAAACGAACAACTAAACATGCAAATAACATCAACATGTACAAATAACATCAACATACATATGATTATCACATCGTTCCATTCTATTTATTTTTATTTTATTAATTTACTATCACAAAACTATTTCATGATGAAAGTTTTAACATTCTCAGTTTTATTTCCCACACCAACTAAATTAGTAAAATTCAAGCCAAGCCACAATTTTATGTCCTAAGGGTCTGTTTGGGAACTCAGTTTATAAATAGGTTTTGGTAAAACAACTCGTTTGGCTAGATGAAAATATTTATTTTAAAAAAATGTTTATTTGTGAAAAATATGTTTGGTGCATCAATATTTAATGTTTAATTCCTAGATCTAGATCTAGGGTTTGTCTCGATTGGAGGCAGTAAGTCACCACCGCTTGGAGCCTGCGAGTTCATTCGCGAACAAGGCTGGATGGGTGAGTACGTGAGTTCGATTTCCCGTCATCTTCAATAGTTGAACTCCATCGGCCTCTCCAAATCGACACAAGATACAGAGAAAGGGGCAAAATTGGTGGAATTCCCAATCGTGTGTAGCCGATTTAATGGCAAATCTTGAGCGGAATAGCACCGGAAAAACTCTAGAAAGTGGTTTGAGACCAAATCTGAAATAATTACCGAGAAAAGATTGAGAAAGGCATGGATTAAGTGAAGAAAAGGGGAAAACGGAAAGTTGCAGGAGATGGATGGTTGGAGAGGTAAGCAGATGATGCAAAATTGGATTACAGTAGAGACTCTTCCTTGAAGGAAATTGAAAGAACGATGAAGACACCTTTAACATAATAAATATTTTTGTTTTAAAAAAGAAAAAAATAAATTAAGTTGGCACGAAATTCTAAAAGCAAAAAACAATAAACTAATTATAACCCAAAATCAGTTTATAAACTGATTCACCAAACAGACCCTAAATTAGTAAAATCCTTAAACCTAATACATTATGAGTTTTATGTCCTAAGAAAATTCGTGATCAAAGTTTTTAACATGATCAAAGTTAATTAAACCTAAACATAGAATCTCTATAACCAACAAAGTAACAAACATAAATAAAAAATCATTCTTAAACTCGTTAGGTATTATCAAATATAAAACCTTATCTCATACTTAAACTTATTCTATCACCATTATCATACAAAAATTCATTAAAAAAAGCAAAATGGGTGGAGAAATCTGCTTACGTTTTCTCTGCTGCATTATATACGTTCGCCCGTTCGCCCTTTTCTGCTCGGTGTGAATGGAAAAAGACAATGAGAAAGTTTTAATGAGAATGAGGGAAGAAATAATTTTAGAAGAAGAAGAAATAATATCAGAAGAAGAAGAAACAATGAGGGAAGAAATTTGCTTACGTTTGAAACCCGTTCGGTAGAGGAGAGGAGATTTCTGCTTGCTGAAATTTGAACTGAAATTTGCTTACGTTTTAATGAGACTTCTGCTTATTGTTGGAAGGAATAAAAAAAACGAATCTGAAGGGAGGAAAAGATGATGCTCGACAGAGGAGGATTGGATTGGGAATTTAAAGAGAATAAGTAAATACAAGCAGAAGAAGAAGAACGTTGAACTCTCGACCTTCAACCACCATGAAATAAAATTTCGGTCAAAACTGCTAGAAAAAACAGCGACTCTGCTCTGGGTTTATGTGCAAGAGATGTTGCTCTCGACAATGTCACTTATACGTTAATATTTTTTTGTTTCCCAGAGCAGAGTCACTGTTTTTTCTAGCGGTTTTGACCGAAATTTTATTTCAATTAAAAAAAATTGATATATATATAATTTGTTTTTTCAAATAACCAACGTCTCTTATACGTGAGAATTAAAAAAATTGAAATTGAGAAGCTGTTTTTAACAACGTCTTAATTTGGTAAATAATTATTTTTAAAAATTCCATGTATAAGACGCTGGCGTACATAAGTGTTTAAAAAAATGGATTGGTTGGGAGACGCTGTCAAAACCACCGTCTTTTTTTTGATGAAAAGAAGAGTTGAAACCCTTCGAATAAATACCCTAGGCTACTTGGGGAAACCCGAGGTGAGCCCGCAACCTCAGACTACTTTGGGATAACCCGGGATATAGTCCGACCCCTTACATCATCCTGGAGAATGTCGACGATACAAGAAGGGGGAGAAGAAAAGAGGGAAAGACCAGGGGCATAGACCGAGCCAAGGAGGCCAAGGCGTCGGCCCCAGAGTTAGCTTCCCTAAAGACGTGTCGAACTTGGATAGACTAAGCTCTACAAATGAAGCCCTGATAACAAGAGACAAGGTTAGCCAAGGGATGGTTGAGGAGTATGGGTTTATGAAAAAGGTCAATATCAAGCTTGGAATCTCATTCAACAATGACATTTCTGAAGCCTTTATTCTAGGCTATACGAAGGCCATTGAGAAGTCTCTGAAGCTCCGCCATCTGGACCGAGCACACTCCCAAGTTGTGGGCGAAACCAGTGATCCAAACACCGTTGTGGTTGCGGATAAGACCCTCCGCGACTGCATGAGTACCATCCGAAACGGACCCATCAGAATTAACTTTTACCCAACCTTCCGGAGGACGAGTCCATTTGACTTGGACCTCGACCTTGTCAGCTGCTCAACGTATATATTTCCCAAATCAGAAAATAACGCCTATTTTGAAAATAAATTTCAAATCCAATTATATAGGGATTGTTTTTGGGAAAAAATAATTTCAGAACAGAAAAAAGTCACAATTTATCACATTATGAACGGGAACCTAACTTGGATGGTTATCGATACGGTTCGATTTCGATTCCGAAACCGGTTTGATTTCGTTGAGGGCAGTCCAAATTGCAGACTGGTTGTCGGCGCTGTTAATCGAAACCCTCTGCTTCCATGAAAAGCTTCTTCGCTCTTCGCCACCGTGTAGCCGCCCTAACCACCGGCCATAGCGAATAACCATCCGTCGTTTCATACCATGCCGCCCAAGAAAGAACTCTGTAGGAACTTTCAGCGTGGCAGGTTGCTCTTTCTCTCCCTTCTACTTTCTCTCATTTCCATAATAATCTCAATCAATTCAATTTCTACTGTCTGTACTATTAGGATAGTTCATTCAATTAAGATAACCAACAAGAGCTCTAGTTAAATCATCACAACTCTAAGCAGTCGAGAATTAGAAGTGTAGTACCTCACTTTTTTTGCTGATCTGAATATGCTGTAGATGAATTGTTTTCCATTGTGTTTCTTGAACATCTCAGAACTTGAGGATAGGGATAATAGGAGCAGTACAGCTTATTTTACTGGCAGTATGCAGGTCACCTTGTTTGATAGGTTTGTAGTGGTTTGGTGGCTGATGGTGGATCTACTTCGGTTAGAATTTGGAGACAGGATCGGGATCATTGAAGCTTGTGTTTCAAAAACCAGAAGCTTTTGTAATTTTATATATCCTTCAATTACAGAATATACAAAATACCGAAGTTTGCATAGGGTTTTGTATAAGTCTATATTGTTGCAGTTCAATACTAATACAATGCTGTAAAATTCTTGTCATAATAATGGAAGGAAAGGAATCTCCTGATGAACGCATGAGTTTCTCAATGACTTATAGCGTCAAATAAACGATAATAACTTGTTGCAAAGGGGCCTTCTTCAGCTGTACACTATCTTCAAATGTTATGTTTTTTTATCAGAGCACATAAATGAGCAAATTCCGTTAACTAATACTATTTTTTCTCCTTTATTTTGGCTTTTTTTTCAATCCTCTCTATCACTCTCATTTCCTTGAGAAAAAAAGTTCGAAGTAACTGAAGTGGTGCAGAGGCATAGGTAGTTCATTTGTGTGCTAAGGATTGATTTGGTTGCTCTGTAAACTTGTTCTTAGTTATTTTTTCTGCACGTATACTTCACATTAACATACATGCACAAATTACAGAAATTACAATATAGGAGTTCATCTTAGTGCTTAGCTAATATTCTATTTAACCCTCCTGGATCCTAACATAAGATGGGGATCTATAAAGAGTTCTATTTGGATCCTTTTTTTATCACATTGAAGGAACTTTTCATTTCTCATGTTTCCCATTGAGAGTTTGAGTAAATTTCAGCTTTTCTTGTGTCTCACTCGTACAATGTGGTGTTGATATGATTATATGTAAAAGTTATATTGTAACAATATGGCTTTTATTGTAATTAACTTCTAGTTTGTCTATCAGCTGTCGGTACGGTGATAACTGCAGATTCTTACATAGCACCCAGCAGCAACCAAAACCTAATCCCTTTGGATTTGGTGTTCCAAATAGCTCTAATTTTCAATCAACAACTCAACAGCCTAACACCAATCCCTTCGGTTTTGGTGTTCAAAATGCGCCTCAGCAAAATGGTGGTGCTAACTTTGGAGCATCCACACACTCTAATGTCTTCAAGGTTGCTATGCACTTTGCTGTATATTATTTCATATTAATAGCCTCAAACCTAACCGAAATCTCAATCTGTCTTTACTTTTTCTTGCTGTATTGCAACATTTCATTCTTCTACTCGTTTGAGATTGGAATTATTGTATTTGATGTATTGTTTACTAGTTATCAGTGATGTATTTATCTTTTTGTCCTAGTCACTAACATACTCATGGTGTCTGTTACTCTGCATATTTACAGCCTTTTGAAAATAAGTGGACCCGCACATCTTCAGCAACTGGTGGAAGCTCCGATGCATCTCAACAAAATCAAAAGCAGTCACAGGCCTCAAATCACAAGTGAGTAGCTTAATATATCATATTTCTTACTGGTGTATTTGCGCTGATCGAAGGGAAGTATTTACTAGTGTCCACATATTTGTTCTTTGTGTAGAAATCTTATCTAATTAGGATTGTCTAGTAAGATTTATATGCTTCATATGATGCAGGTGTACAGACCCGAATGAATGCAAAAAGATAATTGCTGAAGATTTTGAGAAAGAAAGACCACTTTGGAAGCTTACTTGCTATGGTCACTTCAGGCAGTATGATCAACGACCCACTCTGTTTTCTGTTATTGATAAACTTTTCCTTTATTGCATTACCTGACGAATTACTTTTCGTAGAAGCCTACTAGGGGTGCTATTGGTTGATGATTTACTTACCAAACTGGAATAAAAATTACTAAGTCCACTTTAATTTGTATGAAGTTTTTCTACTATATAAAATTTGCATATTGCAGTACCTCGAGTCAAGGTGCTAACAAATTCTAGTGGGAGGTAAACCATAAATCTATTCTTGACTTATTCAACAAGAAAAATCCGTTTGTGCGGACCTTTGGTAGGGAGAGTAGTGGTGGGTGTGGATGTGGGGAGGGGATGTATTGTACTGTCTCCTTGATATCAATTCCTTAATAAAAAACTGAATCTTTTTAATGTTCTTGTTTTGCTGTGTGTTTGTGTATTGTAGTTTTGTGTAATTATAAAGATCTTTAATGAATAAATCGCGCCTGAATGTTCCAGATGATTTTGATGATTGTCATTTGACAATTGTAAACTTGGTCATGATTTATTTATTTTGATGGATTTGGTAATGATTTATGAACTTTAATTTCTCGAAGATCCATTTGGAATTTCCAGTTGCACTGATCTTGAAAATTTGCGGTATATGTTTCGAATATTCTTCTTTCTGTCTAGCTCTTTGTAATAGTAAATCAGATATACCACCTCTGTAGAAGAATTAAGATCTGTTAATGGTCTATATTAAGCTTATCTTTTTTTTTCCCATGGGTTGTCTCCTTTCACCAACCATTCTAGGTTATCTCAGACACTGTAGTTATAATGTATGATTTTCTTAAAAAAAGGAAGAGGTTTCATTCATGGTGTGATATCTGGAAGAGAGCACTCTGTATCATGCTTCTGCTAGACAGATATTTCTCTTGATTCCAAATTCCATGTTTGATTTAGGATCTTAATCTGGTATATTGGCATTACTATATAGTGTTGTGGGTCCATTTTTCCAGCCCCATCTCATTGGAGAAGTTACTACATCAACGCTGACCCCTTTCTGTCTCTTTTATCTGTACAAAACCAATTAGACATGCTTAAGTCCCATTAAACCCTCTTTTGATCGGAAGTTATACTAGTTTACTACATAGTATCTTACTGCAATACTTGAGTGCATTATTTTTACAGTCAAAATTGTTCTTTTTACTTGCTTCACTATAAATGGATGGATCGAGAAATTGAGGATACTAACGATGCTTAACCTTTCACTAAAAAAAATGCCGCAGCTTGCCATGTGACATATCGGGTGATACTAGCTATGAAGAACTGCGAGCAGCAGCATATGAAGAAGCAAAACGTGGAATCCCTTTGCAGGCTATTGTAAGATTTCATTTATCGTCTCCACAGCATACTGCAATCTCCACATTTTCTAATGTGTGGTTACAAATGTTTCCATTCTTTTTCTATTCAGTCGAGATGAACTTCAATCATGTTGTTTGGTTAATGGAAAAGCATTCTGAAGATTATCATTTATGAAAAATAGAAGTATGTGCACTATTACAGTGCACCATAATGCGATCCACCATAGGCATTTGTTGCCATAATACTGAGTGCCACAGCTGTAAACCTTACCAGATTTAGCTAATATATCCCAAAAATTGTTTATTTGTATGAATTAGCCGGTTCATTGTGGGCTTCCTGTGTTCACTTATTGGAATTAGGTGACCCCTTTGTTTTGAGAATAAGTGTAACCCTAGTTCACATGAATTGTAGATGATAATATTTTCCATATAGATCTCAATAATTCCACCATCATGGTCATGCCCTTGTTTCAGGTTGAAAGAGAGAGAAATTTACAGCAATCCAAACTCGCTGAGTTTGAAAGTTTTTTACACAATTCGTACACTAAACAAGAAAATTCAGCACAGTTCCTCCCGAATCCATTTCCATCTATTGCTCCAAATCCATCTGCACTTACAACGCAGAATCCCAGCCCATCTCCGTTCTCAAGTTTTGGTCAACCATCCACGCCATTTGGTATTACTTCTAATTCTATGAGGCAAGTTTTCTTTTTGCATCTCAGTTTTGGTTCACATAATATTATACTTGTTAAGAACCATCAAGAATTATCTTGTTGCTTCTCTTTTGCTTCTTCTGACTGAGTTGATTATCTGCAGTTCTTCCAACCCACCAAGTAATCCTTTTGGCTTTGGGCAGATCAACAATCCTAGTCAAATTTCCACTGTGTTTGGGCCTAGTAGCGGTGTGACTTCAGGAAATCCAGGTCTCTTTTTTAAACCTTCTAGATAGTCCCAACACAAAAAATAGACACCAGTAATTTTTGAAAGAAAATGTGGTTGTATTTTCCCCCGGATTCTGATATATTCTATATTTAGTTTCTCTTGGTGGCCCAATTTCCATGCCAGGAGGTGGAGGTCCTTTTGGCCCCTCTTCAACACAGACACCGAGCTTCAGCAACAACACAATGAGCAACCAAAACAGCTCACAAACTCCTACCCCATTTTTATCACAAAATATGAGTACGGCAACCAATCTGCCTCCTGTGCTTTCCAATACACCCAGTGCTCATTCTAATGCTTTTGGGCAGCCTGCAACCATCACTCCGCCACTGTAAGTTAATGAAAAAGCATACTGTAGTTGAGTTTAGACTATTTGAACATCTATAAATATCAAGTTTATTCTATTCTCATGTGAATATTTTCTGAACTTATTTCTGCTTCTTTCTAGTCCAGCTCCTACATCTTGAAAATCTCTTATTGATTTATTTCATACTTGATGCCATCTTTTTTTCAAAGCTACTTTTTTAGTTCACAACCTGTGCAGGTCAAATTTTAATTTAGTTTAAGACATGATTAGTATGCTTTTAGCTTTGCTGCATTTCAACACCAAGTTCTGAAAATTAATTAAACTGTGTCTAGGAGCTTGATTAAATCCATCCAAAAAGCCAGTACTTCAAATATAAATACCTCATGCTACAGAAATCATCACAGTTGGAGCCTATTCTAAAATAGTTCTGGGTTTTCACCAAAAAATAAATAAAATAGTTTTGGGTAGACTACATATTTGTGCTTCTATTAAAAAAAGGTTCCAGCGACTTGTGTGAGATTGATCTTGGACTATACTTTAAATGCTTTATTTGTGCATCTTACAGGGTGAACATGCCAAAGGAAACCTCTACAGGGGATGCAAGTATTTGGCTGAAAGCGGAGTGGAAACTTGGAGAGGTAATATCACTGTCCTTGAAATTGTTTGTTTATAACCTCATGCTCTTGTTACTCCATCTCTATGCATTGTTTAAGAATGATTGTGTTGCTAACCATGTTCTTTGTTCCGAGTCCCCAGTTAATTGCTTTCCAAAGTTATGCTTAAACTTTGAAGCAAGAATATGAATGAACTTTGGTATTCAGGAAGCAACAGGGGATGGGGATAACTTGTTATCATCATTTTCAAGTTGTTATAGAGATAAATTCTTAATGCTAGCTTCTTCGCGTCTATGTTCATATCAATGTACAATGATTGAAACAGTCCTTCTGGATTGTATGATGAATATGAAAAGTGAAATATTCATATTTTCTTTGTCCTCAGATACCAGAAGATATTCCGCCGGCTGAGTACATTAGGTAGAATCTGCTGCTTAGAGAGGTAAAAGCGACATTGACAGAGACAGTACCCCAGAAAATATAGACACAGTCTGGCCCATGCTGTCATTTTTCAGAGTCAATGAGCTAGCCGGGGTTTGTTGAAGTATTCAACTGAATATAGGTCTCCTACAAACTGATTTCTTTCTCAGATAACTGAATACACCAGGACTGTTACTCCTGTCTACTTCTTCAACTATTCAAAATATAGGGCGCGGTGGTGGCGTTGCTAGCTTATTGATGAGGATCCATCGTCAAGAAACTCCAGAGGTTTGATTGTTGAATACCCATTTTTTATGCATCTAGGTGGCTTCTTTTTCTTCTCATGGAGAAACAATTTTCTGAATAGAGTAGGGAAAAGGCACCACCACCTCACACAAGTGTTCTGTTTGTATACAGTCGGGATATAATATAATGCACGACGCATCAACAATTTGCGGTTCTGCTAATATCTACTCCGTATTGTTTGCACTGTTCTAAAAATCCCCTTCACTGTTGAACTCGACTAGTGGAAAAATGGTCTCAAATGTTTTACAAGCATTAACATGTTCTACTAGATTCCATCTAGACGGTCATTCTCCTACTCGGATCACTGTTGATTTTATAAGGCACATACTTTCATAGCCATTCGAATCAACAATATTTTTCGATTTTCTTATGCTTCTCTTCGTGCAACAATTTCTACTTTTGCACACAATATTTTTCAATTTTCTAATGATTTTACAATAAGATAACAAAACAAGCAATTAAACAAACTAGTTCCAAAGGTCCTTGTAGAGAACATTGTAACTACATAAATAGTATACCATACTCAAATCATGGAAGCCACAACACAACATAACCATGTCCACAACCACAAGTCCTTTGGCAAGTGACAAGTAATCCGACCATTTCATATGGGTAAAAAAGTTTAAGGTGGTACCTTAAATCTCGACCTAGTTAAAAATGGAAGTTGAATACAACAAGCAGAGCTCATTTAGCTGCTCAATCAATCACACACTCGTGGCTTTATCTGTCTCGTAGTTCCTGCTCAAATTGAAGGAGCTTTTCGCGAACCGGCTGCAGAAACTGCTTCATGTCCTGGCAGATACTCTGCTTCTCTTGATGCTTTAGATCCTTGTCCTCGCTCAATTTTACACTCATCTACAAAAGAAATAAATTGGGTGTCAATACGTATTCAATTATCAAATGTATATTCAACTGTTTAAGCAGAAAATGGATAAGGGGATAAAGGAGCTCATGTAGCCACCAAAGCAAGTTCTATTTATTTCTAGGAACAAGTTTGCAGTAATGAACTATACGGATTAAGAAGGCAAAACAATCCCTTGTATATACTCTTTAAATTATTATTATTCACATACAGCACCCTAAAATGTGCCCAGGTCACAAAAAGTGGAGCTTTTATAATACTTGCTTGTTCTCGAATGTGTTTTGGAATGTATCTTATTCCTCTAAGGTTCTGCGATTTTAAAGAAGTCTGTTTAAGGGAGCTCTCATGTTTCAGCTTGTTATCCAAACAAGTTCTATAGCACTCCTATTTCAACTGGCTGAGGCGCGCCTAGGCGTCGCCTTTTCATTCACTGGGTGGGCTGTAGTGTTTTTATTTAACAAGGTTGATAGTAGATTAGGATCCTCATCCATAAAGAATCAATAATCAGATATCACACCAGAAAATAAATTACACACCACTCTTCGATATTATATCGAACCCATAAAGGGTTTGGAATACGTGCAGAATTGTGAGAATCTTTATGCATTTTTTGGGGATTCGGAGCATACCTGCAAATCCTCCACTTCACCATAAGAGAACTCATCAATGTCTAGATGTCCCTTTACCATCCTGTTCTCGCCTCCAACAAGCCATTCACCTGATTTAAGTTCTACCTTCTCAGCTTTTATCTTAGAAAAAGATTGGATTCAACAATACACTGATTTTGAATATAACAAAAATATTTAAAAGGATATGGTAATGAACTTCTGATGATATAAGATCTGACCTTTAAACTTAATTCTTAACTCATAAGTATATCCAACCCGTTTTTTATTACGCACTATAACCACAGAGGCCTGCATAGCATGTTACGAAAGAATCACAGTTAAGGAAGCAGTAATTACATGGTCAGACAAGTCAAACATATACTAACTATGACCTCGCTTTAACTATTTTGAAAGACAGACAGCAACAACGACCCAGTAAAAGATTAAGATAAGTGAATCAAAATCAATCTCTAACCCTTGAATTTCAAATTTTCAAGGCTATTTTAGAGATGTGCCCGACTGTACTCAGGATCAGATTTTTTCAAGCCTTTTTGCACTTTCTACCCTGCAGGTGTTTAGATTATTACCAGTATCAAATATTTAACAAAATGACCAGTACAATAATTTACAGGTCATCTGACAACATCAGAACAAAATTTGGATGACCACTCTGGCATGTTATGATGCAATATCATCACTAATTAGCTCATTTGAACATTTATAGTAGGTTTATAATTTTTTCCGTTTTGGTCAAAACTGTACTTCCATTTGAATATTTATGAAAAAACAAATCATAGCTTCCTGAACCACGTGATAATGAACTCACATCCCCTTCACATCTTGACACTTCTGAGATCTCTGCTTTGCCATTGGAAAATACCACAGAATTGATAGATGTAAGCAATTCCTGTCATTCAGAGTAATGAACCATATAAACTGGAGAAATATGCAATATAGAGAAGAATAAGACATAGAGGAGCAAATAAGAAAGTCTATTTTAAATGAATCAAGGATAAAAATCCAGAGGAGCTTGTTGATACAGCATATCATATGCTGCTGATGGGAAGAACTCACTAGTTAGGAGGATATCTGACTCTTGACTGACCTCAATTAATCATCTAAAAAACAAAGGGTAACTCTACGAGTGGTGTAGAAGTTCTGGTATTAGCATCAATTGCTAGGACCTTTTTAAAAAGATGATGCAAGAAAGCCAATATTCAGTCGGACAGGTGACATTCAACAGTTCCATTAGGCTCTTCTCGTAAATTCGTGTTTCTTTGTACATTGTCAGTTAGTGTAGGATTGGGTTCAAGGATAATTGTTTCAGCCATGCATTAGAGAAAATAAATATAGCTAGTAAAGAAACTCTGCCAAATAAGCTAGATGGCTTAGCTGATTGAAGATCATTAGTCTTTGGGATGAAACAGAGAAATACAACTTGTTTGATCATGTTCACTCATGTAAGTAATATAATGATCATTGATCAGTCCCTCGACCCTCCTAAGTTCCATTTCACTTTTCTACCACTAATATGGGTCATTCAGTCTTATCTCCATAAATAACATAAGCAAAACAAGCATGGGCCGAAGAATCAGGTTTCTAACCATGAAACAAAACGTTTAATTGTTAGGATATTTGTAGTTTATCACACTAATTCTGATACAATCAACATTCCTTCTTAGTTGGACAAAGCAACCTCATTTAGAAAGGAACAAATAGGTGTAAGCGGTAAATCAAGTCAATTTTGATGATGAAAAAAGTGATCTTGAACTACAGAATGAATGTCATGTCATAATTTTATCTAAGTGCGATAATAGGTGGTCCTTTGTCAAAAGTATGTTGCATGTATCAAAGATAATACAATGGCCACAAACACTGTCAGGATGTCATAAATTATTATTGACTTCATTTGAAACATAGATAAGCAAAAAGACATTGTTTTAAAAGTAAGGAAAGGTAATCTCCATGTGGGACAAACCTTAATCCTTTCTGTTGCCCATTTATTCAGATTCTTCTCCTCCCAAGTTCCAGCCTGAAACAAATTGGTGAAGCACGAGAATTAGAATAAAACCGTAAGCGAACTTGTAACCAGCACAGTAAATTCTTAATAAAAGCTTTCAAAACAATGGCAATAGCTTAGCTACACCGTTCAGTATCACTTTCCAACTGTACTGAATTCATCTTTACTTGATTAGAATACTCACTGGACAAAAATTAGACAATTTTAGAATCTTATTGTGACAAACAGCTTCCTTTCTTTAAATCTCAAACAAAATCCTAATTGTATTGGAATTTGGAGATAGGCAGCTCAAATTAACAGATTTGATGCACATAAAACCATGTAGAGAGAGATGAATGGATATACCGAGTTCCAGGCGGAGCCGAGATTAGCAGAAGGACGTTGGTCGGAGAGATCCTGAGCAGAGATTTTCTTGGGTTGTGGCAATGGCGCGGCATCTAGAGTGGCCTGTCTGACCCAGTAGGTGTAGGACGCCCCCTCTGGCTGCTGATTCTCCGATACGGCTCCTCCCTCCATCCCAAGAAATTGCAGATCGAATTCGAATCAGCTACACCAATATCCTTCTTGATTTGGATGGGATTTGTGCCTTGTGGTATGTTTTAGAGGAATGGAAGTCTCGAATCTGGAAGTTTCCCGAGGATTTGGGGAGGGCGGCTGGGTTTTATTAACAGATTGTATACAGAGGTTACAAGCTTGGGTATTTATCGGAAAATAGAAAATATTAAGGGTATCCAGGGGAATAGTTTATACCTCTGGACATTTTCCGCAATTTGTAACAACTGAAGGGTTTGTAAAGTAATTTACTAGACCAATCACTGTACTTTCTTCTCTTCGTCTTTTTTTCTTCGTTTATGCGTAGTCCCGAAGCTCATGCCCTCTCGCCAACAGTCGCTAAGCCACCATTCGGGACCAAGCTGGTGTGTGTTGTTAGTTTTTTATTCATAAATTTTCGTTTATTTTCGTGCTGTTGCTTCTTCATATTAAACTTGTTGGGTTAGTTTTGCTGAAGTTTTAGTGGTTTTCTATCTGTATGTAGTGAAGATTATAGGGAGGGCTCATATGCCTATTGAGTTGTGGGAAAGGGTTAAGTTGCCCAGAAATTATGCCAAGGCCATTGAATTCATTGACAAGCTTGTGCTTAGTCAAGAAAGATAATGGTGCCCCCTTTGAATGCTGATAACTCATCATCTGCAGATTTATTGGCCTAATTTTCTGTCTTTCTGATACACATATCATATTGATACTCATAACTGATATACTTTTTTTTTTTGGTCTGAATAACTGATATACTATGGATTATACCAAACGCATATATCTCATATCCGTACTTGATATCTAGATATTAATACCAAACGGGACCTAAGTGAAGCAACGATTGACTAGAATGAATTGCACGCGTTTGCGAATGAAGAAGCTTGTTCTTATCCGCAGTTCTCTCAACTATTTGATGCCATCAATATAGCATTGAGAAACTAATACTGATATCATAGTCCTGAATTTCCTTTTACTGCTTGTAAATCGATTGCCTCTTGTTGCTGAGATTCTTCACCACCTCGTGATTATTCTCTTGATGCTCAACTAAAAGTGAACTATGCCACTATTGAAGCAAATCATGGTAATTACGGAAATTTGAGTTATGAATATAATTATTTGCTTACAACTTTGATGCTGCATTTACCAAACAGTAAAAATGGAGGATACAGCTACGATTTATTCTTCTGAGTCAAGCTTCATGGTTTCATAGTAAAATATGAACTCATTCATGCACGAGGTTAATTTTTATATTGTCTCGGTTTCATTCTCAAATACTTGAATGTTCTTTTACTTTCTGAATTTTTTAAGATTTGATAAATGATGACTTTCATCCATTGCTTACCTGCTTTACAGGAATTTCTCCTTATTGCCTCAAAGTTATAGAAGTCTGTAATGGTTTAGGTTTATTTAGATTTATACTACTATCCATTTGACTAAGAAGTTTATACATCATACAGGGCATTATTGGCAACTCTTTATTATTTGTTAAGCTCTATTTTATTCTAATAAATACAATACTCATAAAACAGACGCACTGAACCATGTTATGTCTTTCTGATAAATAATTCAATTAACGCCTTGACAATAATTTCTAATCTTTTCTGATCTATCAAAGCTTTTTTCAGTAGAATGTATATTAGAAGGATGGTTCAACTTATGGGATATTAAGGATTTTATGCTAATTTGGGTTGATTTAAGAACAGTTTCTCTCTTTGATCTATATACTTGATCTGATATCTGGGAAATGTTGCATGTTTGTAGGGAGAAGATTATGACATTACCGAGAAAAGAGACTAAACTAGAAGCCAGGAGAGAAGAAGGCTGAAAAAGCTGCAGTTCTAGACAAGGTTTGCTTGAGCCCTTTACCTTAGTTTATAATCATTCCATTGCGATCTTTTCAGAATATTGAAAAGGAGTTGTTAGAGCGTCTTAATAAATGTGTTTATTCAAATGAGACATACAATTTGATGAGACCTGATTCCTCAGGGCTCGATAGATAGGGATTGATCTTTTGATTTGAGATCTAACAACCGATAATCTTTTGATTAGAGATTAAACTACCAAGGAAGAACCTTTATTGATTGATAATTGATTGCCGTAAAAGCCTAGAACAATGAATCTATTTATAATCTGCCTATCTCCTAAAATAAAGTAAATCATAGAATTAAAAGATATCTTCCTAAAATAATAATATATCCTAGATATTATAGATTCTACTAAATATAAAATATTAATTAAACTAAAGATAGACTTCTTCTAATTAATAAATAGGAAATAAATTATATTCTACTAGATAGGATCAGGATCCTATCATTCCCACGCCCTGGAGATAAGGCTTGTCCTCAAGCCTTTAACCGTGATCGATGCATGTGATCTCAATGTCGTTGTCGATTGCAGCAGAGGCATCCATCAACAGTAACTGCGGAGCTGCGCAACGATGCCCTGGTTTGTATGTTTCCTCACAATTAAAGCAAAGGCCCTTTGACCTGCGGTGTTGTTGTTCTTCCCAGGTGAGACGCTTGACACCTGTGGGCAGTGCAGAATTGCCTGGAACTGCTGTAGGAATTGGCTTGGGAGTCTCAGACAAAGGGCTAAGCTGGGTAGAAGACTGTTTGGGGGAACATGTGTTGCCGGAAGAAGCCTGAAATTCCTTTGTTGCAGTAATCGCATCTTCTTGGCAAAGCGCTAATTCAAAAGCATGGGACAGACTGGTGGGGTGGTGAAGGCGAACCCCGGCTTGGATATCAGCGCGAAGACCAGAGAGGAATAAACTGACCTGGTGTGGATCATCAAGACCATGGACCAGGTTGATCATAGTCTCGAACTCCGTGATATAGGCAGATATTGTCGTTCGCTGTACCAGTTTGGAGAGTGCGCTCATGGGGTCGAGGTTTTTGCGGGACCCAAAACGCTTGCAGAGGGCGGTGGAGAACTGGCGCCAAGTCAGGTCGTCGCCTAGCGAGTTACGCAACCACCGGTACCAGGCTACGGCGTCCCCTCGAAGATGGATCGAAGCCATGGTGACGCGTTGTTCGGGTGGAAGTGGATTGAGGGTGAAAAATTGTTCTGCCTGGAACAGCCAACTTTCGGGTTCGATTCCCTCAAATCGCGGGAAATCGAGACGGATTGGGCGGCCGTGGATGGGTGGTAGCCGCTGATCTGGCGGTGGCGGTGGCGGTGGCCGCTCGATGGCGTCCAAGCGGTTCAGGATGAGTTGGATTCCGGCCTGGAGATCCGTCAAAATTCTGGTGTGCTCGTGTTGTATTTCGTCGGAAGCGTTCATTCGTTCTTCAAGTTCTTTGAGCGTCATTGCAAAAGGAAGAGGGAAAAAAAAATTTTGGGGATTGTGGTGGAAAAAACCTTGCTCTGATATCAGATGATGAGACCTGATTCCTCAGGGCTCGATAGATAGGGATTGATCTTTTGATTTGAGATCTAACAACCGATAATCTTTTGATTAGAGATTAAACTACCAAGGAAGAACCTTTATTGATTGATAATTGATTGCCGTAAAAGCCTAGAACAATGAATCTATTTATAATCTGCCTATCTCCTAAAATAAAGTAAATCATAGAATTAAAAGATATCTTCCTAAAATAATAATATATCCTAGATATTATAGATTCTACTAAATATAAAATATTAATTAAACTAAAGATAGACTTCTTCTAATTAATAAATAGGAAATAAATTATATTCTACTAGATAGGATCAGGATCCTATCACAATTATCCATCTTGTGTGTGTAATGAAGTCCTTGATATAAAAGGATGCCTGAGACGGGATTTGAAAATAGCATGTGTATCTGTGGGTGTTTAACTAATTAACTGATTTTGTGATTATATTAAACTGGAAGCTAAAGTAGCGTCTGTCGAAGCAGACTATGAACTGGAAGATGAAGAGCATATGGAGGACTTTTGTTGATTTTCACAATGGATGAGCTTAAAATAGAAAGTGGGAACTTCATTCTTTCATGTCTGTTTTTAATGTTCCTTTGCTTGGTGAGCATGTCTGCCTCGAAAAAGCCTGAGGATAGGATTAATCTCAGAGCGGCTACGAAGAGATCTAGGCTTCTTATTGAGGTAACCTCTTGCCCATTAATACATTATATTGCACATCTTCAAAATAATTGTGAAGAAGTTAGAAGTTGACACTGCAGTGTCTTGAACTTGCAGGTTGAAAACAAAGACGAAGAAGGTAGGTGCAAAATGGTTGCATTGTAGTATACTGCATAGTACTCCTATGATAGAAGTTAATAACTTGTAAATCAGGAAAAATAGACAACAAGTTTTATGTATCCATTAAATATGTTATCAACAACACGTTTCATTTTTTACATTTGAACCATAATCATATACTTAGGCAACGTTTTTGGGTATGTTAGTAATGAAATTATTCAGGGCTGAAACTCTCTAACTGAGATCAGTTGCAAGCCTACAACATCATCCTGAATAGCACCACTTTTTTTTTTCTACTTCAAAGTCTCTTGACTATATGATAGTAAAATTAAACTATTTTTGTAGAGGATGTTATTATCTAAAATGGTTATCATGTTACTTAGCACATGATCTCATCTACATACTGACAATGTCATTTTGTGACATTTACAAGGTACAACAATAATCATATCATAGTTTATACTACTACTATTGATTCTAATGTCGATCAAATAATGCAATTCGTCGTAAATATTAAAAATCATAAATGTAAATAAGAGGAAAGTACTGATGCAAATAACTCTTAATGTAGGAAAAACGAACAGATCGATTTCGCAGATTACATGTCAATGTTCATATATTGGATAGTAATGTTTATAATCTGAGCCTTAAAAAATTTTGAACCTTTTTCAGTAAGGGGCGCGGTGACATACTTGTAATTACCTTAAATTTTAGTTTTTTTGTTTTTTCTCGAAATGACCTCTAAAAATTTTATCGACCATATTATGAACATTACCGCTCATATTATGAACATTAGCTTATTATCCGTGAACGCGAAAACTTCGTTTTTCAACGTTAAGTTTTGTTCTCACTTGAACTTTTCTCAGCTAAATACAATAAAAGTGGAATATTCAATGAAAATCTTAATAATATACTCTTCAAAAACTGAAACAAGAAGGGAATATTCAGACACCGCAAATGCTAACCAAGCAAAGCTCTCACATCACATTCAACACGTGAAATCTAGTAGGCCATCATTATAAATTTACAATACTTCCCCCCGTTAATTTGAGCCGTTGCATATATTTTCTTTTATATTGCCCCTCTGTTCTTTTTGTGTAATGTCAAAAAAAAATGCAATAATAAGCTGCAAAACAAACCTCACACTCAATCACGAATCCCGACAAATCGAAACAGACTCCTGTAAACACCGCTTGAATTCCTCGGAAGGAGTTTTTTCTTTTATATAATGGAGTAGTTTTCAGTCCTTTTCATCAATCATTCACTCGTTCATAATCTAAAGAGAGGAGGAGGAAGTAGAAGAAGAAGAAGTAGAAGAAGAAGAAATAGAAGAGTGGAAATTCTGAGAAATCAACAATGGCGAGCTTCTTCATTCAAAGCAGTTCGCTTTCTGCTGCGCTCTCTTCTTACTCGCAAAACATCAAACGCCAGCCTTTGTTTTCTCATAAATCATCCTTCACTTGCTCTTCTTCTACCTTTCTTAATCCACAGGTTCCTTCTATACCCTTTTTTCATCTTTTTGTTTTTTCCGGTTTCGCATGCCGAATTTCTGCATTTTGATTTTCTTTTTGTTCGATCGGTATGCTCAATCACTGTTGTAAGAGTAGGATAATATTGTTTCATTCGGAGCATAAAAAAGCTGGTGAGTGATGTGATATATGCTTTTGTACTGAGTTTGAACAGGGTAGATCTCCATTGACAGTGTTCAAAAGAGGCTATCTTTTTCTGTCAAAATTCTGATGAGTTTTTCAAGGAAAATTCAGAAATTAGTGCTAAAGAACTAATTGTGCTGCTGAACACCCAATCTGAAATTTGATTTCAAAATTGAGTATAGAATGCCTAAGGCAGAAATCATATGCCCAACTTTGATGATTCATAATGTATGTGTTCTAAGCAATGCTTAAAACTGATTGGTGTTGCATTTACAAGCCTTCATAACTGTATGCTACAAGAATAATGATGTGTTATGAAAGTGGTAGAGAAACATTAATGCTGCTGCAGTTTAATTGTTACTCATTCAACTAAGTACATGTTCCCTTTTTAATACCATTCATTCATCTAGGTTGATCTAGGAGTATGTGAATCAACAGAGGCGGCGCCAACTAATTTGCCCTCCTACAATATCGCATGGCCATCTCCACAAGATCCTGTCCCTTTCTGGAATCAAGAATTTCCTTCATATGATGCTAGCATGGATATTCCTACAAACGTGCAGAATGACAATAATCCGTTGCACGTTATCCACGTCACTGCTGAAATGGCCCCCATTGCTAAAGTAGGCGGCCTTGGAGATGTCGTATCCGGGCTTGCTCGTGCGTGCATATCACGTGGTCATTCTGTGGAAGTATTACTTCCTTTTTATGAATGTATCCCGAAGAAGCAACTAACTGACCTTGTTCTGTTATGCACGTTTAACTCGTACCATGATGAAGCCTGGGTCACGACGAATGCATATTCTGCTAAGGCTTCTGGTATCCCGGTGATATTGATTGAACCGACCAATCAATTCTTTAAAGGCAAGACTATTTATGGAGGCTCTTATAATGAGTTGGAGGCATATTTGTTTTTCTCTCGTGCTTGCCTCGAGTGGATGCAGGTAGAATGTTTTTTTTTCCTATAATTAGCTAGTGGTTAGTAGCGCAAGTAATATATACTTGGTTGAGTTCTCAGCCATCAATTTTTATAAACAGCGTAAGTTTGTCCTTTCGTTCACGTTTTTATTAGAACTTGCTTCTGACTTGCTGTATTTGGCGTATTCTAGATGCAAGGCATCAGTAAACGTAGTAATGTGGTTTCATCTCTTTGGATATTCTTTCGTCTAAATAGAAACAATTCTGTTTATTTGAATTTATCAGTGTTACTTCTTATGCCACTGAAAGTCACAATTGTCGACAATGTGGACTACGGGTTCCCTGGCCGTTCAACATTTTCCAATAAATCGCATTCATATTTATTATTTTCTGTTTTGATTTTGTTCTTGCTTCTTATGCGAATGCTTTTCTTGGTACAGGTGAGTGGCAGACAGCCAGATATTATTCATGTCCATGAATGGCAGACTAGTGCATTACCCTTACTCTATTGGGATATGTATCATAATCTTTCACTTAAGGTATGGCTTTCATTTGCATGTCCCAACATCCAGACTATACAATCACCTCATAATGATATTAACTGCTGTAATTTTAATTTTATTTTCTAGAAACCAAGACTGGTATTGACTATACACAACATGGAACACCAAGGGGAGTGTCGGTAAGTTTCTTGCGTACCTTCTGTTGGAAAAATGATGAACTAAAATTTAAAGGGCCAGCCTACATCGAAGAATGATCCTAGGTGCATGTATCTGGAACTTCACAAAAATTAATTGTAAGAATTAGTCAATAATTGGGTATAGATATGAAGTTACATTAAACTTGCAAATTCAACTAAACCTAGTTTACAATAGTCTGGTCTACTTCAGCTCTTTGTTTTGATAGGCAAGAGCAGCTCAACAAGACTGGTCTTGATGGGGAACTTTATGCTGTTCCTGATAAGGTTAGTACACTAACTTCATTTGCATAACTTGGTAAATATGCATGCATTTGAATGTAGGCTAAATTCTAAACATCACAAAATCTGAAAGTATACTGCCATTAATTAATCTGTTCAAGCTACAAATAAGCACACAAAGGCGAAGTAATTTGAAGACGAAGTAAAGAACACTCATTGCAAGCACACAAAGGCGCATTATCACTAGAACGTAAAAAAAAAAAGATTTAACTCATGAACTTATGGATCCAAGTTTTTATTAACAGCTTAGGTAGAGAACACATTTGTAGTTTTTTTTCATTTGAAATGAAGATCCATAATAATTTCCAATATTGCATAGCTACAGTATATGTCTTATTCCCTTATGCAAATTTTTTATTCTTCTTAAGTGTTGGTCTACTGCAGGGGTAAAGTGTTTGTCTATTTTTCTTGTAGGCAGTTGATGATAGAACTATTGGCCATAATCCAGAGAGATTGAGCTTGTTAAAAGGAGGCATCGTCTACAGTAATGCAGTTGTGTAAGTCCTTATCAATGCAATACTTGCATAAGCTAAAAAATCACCTTAGCAATCTTATTGCTCACAAATGTTATCTTATAGAAGTCTATATTCTATTTGTTTGTATCTATAGGGACTGCTAGACCTATTTATCATGTCAAATAGGCTGGCCTTTGGGTTCAGTACTTTGGTATTTGATTGATGAGTTAACTCAAACTCGACTTCTTTAACCCGGAAATTTTAGGTAATGGGAAAATACAGATTCGGAAGGTAGTTTCACAAAGACAATAGTGCTAGAAGAACTCATAATCTTTTGTATTACTGCAAATTCTTTTAGCATTTAGCTTAGGATACATTTGAAGTTTGTGCAGTTTCAACTATATTCATCTAGCCTTGATCCGAGGTGATTATTTGTGGACAGAGTGATGTGTAAAGGGGCGCCCCAGTAGAACCAACTACCAGACAAGAATTTAACTATCTTACTTTTGTTTTGTGTGATACTGATACACATAATTTGTCATTTCATTTAGCAACTGCCTACAACTACCACTAATCACATGTCTAACTTAACCATGATGACATGTATGATTTTTTTTCTCCCTTTTCAGTACAGTGTCCCCTACGTATTTGAAGGAAACCCTCTGCTCAGGATGGCTTTCTAGCACTCTGATTAACAACCAAGACAAGTAAGATGCTTCTATAACATATTCTTAGTTGAATTGGCTAACTTGTACCTTCTTCAATTCCATGAAATAATACTTTTCATAGAAGACTTTCTCTGAACTATAATGTCTCCATGTAGGTATATGGGAATCCTTAATGGTATAGATATCTCAATATGGAATCCTGAAACAGACGTTTTTCTGCCAGCTAGGTTCAACGGTATTATTCCTCTATCTAACCACCTCTCTCAGTTTATGTGCTATTAAGCTATTCAATAGTCAATTTCTAATGAATATAGTCCACTAGGAATACAAACCTTTATACGCATGGGAGAAAGAAAGACTAGTTGTTGGAAAGGGCATAGTTGAAATTTTGCGAAGAAGTTTGAAAAATGATATCAACCAAATCTTGTTCTCATATCATTTCTGTAATTAATTTCTCTTTCTTTTGACATGAACATATATGCACTCCATTCTTCTTGCATTATTTGTTGTTTTATCCTGTTGCACACATATTAAGGGTCATCTTGCATTGATTTAAAAAAGCCGAGCCTCCAAGTCAAGAAGACTAAAAATCTCCTTTTGCTGTACAGTAAAAAGTAATGAAAGAGTATTAAATATTAGTGAGCTATTATCATGGAAAATAGCTAAAAGTAACAAATATTATGCGACAGAGGGAGTACAGAAAGTGTAGCCAGATATAAAAAAACGAAAAGATAATTTTCTCGCCTGATGATGCATTACTCTCTTCTGTTTATGAGAGTGATATTTTCCTTCCATTTTTTGCAGCTCACGACATTGAAGGAAAAAACATCTGCAAAAAGTTTGTGCAACAGGGTCTTGGTATGGAAACAACTAGAAATGCACCCCTTGTTGTTTGCATTACACGATTGGTTCCTCAAAAAGGTCTTCATTTGATCACCCACGCAATTAAGCATCTTGAGAAGATTGTAAGATTCCCATACAATGAATATTTTACGGCTACACTTACTTTGACTTGTCTGTAGTATTTTGCATTGTTCTTCCATCACATTTTTCACGCGTTTTATATAGTTTAAAACATTCCATAGGTCTTAAAAGTAGAGCTTGCTTCATTATCTACATGGTCCAATATTACCTAGCTCTTTTTTGTTGTTACTATATTTCTTTGATTACATATATATGGTGTCTTATCATATTTGTTAATGTTTTGCATAACTATTTTGCGTGCTTTTTACTCATTTTGAAGGGTGGGCAAATGATTTTGCTAGGAACAGTTTCAGATCCCCGCTTCCAGAGAGAGTTTAAAAGTCTTGTAGATGAGGTAAGTGACATAACTCATTGATGGTGATAAAGAAAAGAAAAAGTACAAGTGTCAAGTAAAATTATTACGTATATGCAATAATCTTTGATTATTGTCGTTGTGCGCTAACAAATATTCTTCGTTTCATTGTAGCATAATGAAGGGCCAAACATTCGGATTCTTCTTATGTATAGGTACTATAAAGAACTATAAAATACATTGGCCTGTTATATTGCTAAAATTGTTTCAATTTCTACATACTAACCTTATTGATTTTCTTAATTACTGAAAATCTATTGTTGATTATTGATGTTATCATCAGTGAAGAACTTTCCCACATGCTCTACGCTGCAGCAGACATGGTCTTGATTCCGTCCATTTACGAGCCTTGTGGTCTTGCTCAAATGATTGGAATGCGATATGGAGCGGTATGAAATTAAGAAAACTGCTTTTCTATTGCCTACAAAATATAGGGAGATATTGTGACGTAGATTTATGTTTATTTTATGAGTGTGTATTTTTTTTGCAGGTTCCGGTAGTTAGGAAAACGGGAGGTCTTGCTGATACTGTTTTCGATGTTGAAGACCATTCCAACAATGAATTATCTAATGGGTAAGTATGTGTTATTGTATAAATTATGAAGCTCATTATTATATGAACCGTATGGTTTACTAATTTCCAAGATTTGTAACTTGTATGTTTTACTTAAGGTTCGTTTTCGAAGGAATTGACGAACAATCTCTAAACCGAGCTCTAGATCGTGCATTTGCTTACTATAATGAGAGTAAGTTGGATTCGTCTATCATGTTTTTGTCCTGTAAATTCATTTTGTACAGTTCAACAATATTGAAGTTGATCATATTTATCTTACTCTTTTCAATCCAGAGCCAGAGGAATGGACGGAGCTCGTAAAAAAGAATATGCAAGTTGATAACAGTTGGAACAAGACGGCTGGGAATTACATAAACATCTACAACTCAATCAAAGCTGGTTGGTGAATGTAAGCATTTTATTTCGTAGTTTTCGATCTTCTTTGGAGACTCGTTTTTAGGGAGTTGAGTTTAAGGTAATGTTAGTCATGCTTTGTATTTTAGTGTATCCATCCATAATGCATATGCTGTCTTCCTACAACTCATTCACCTTCAAGGGGTAATGTCTGTCACAAGGGCTTTGGTCTTGTCCTGTTTGAAAACTCTCCTCTGATGGTAACTTCTCAGTTAAGTCTGCTTGATGATTAAAAATTCCATCAACTAATTATAATAGACTTCTCTTCCTAGATTTTGAAACTTAATATGTCCCCAAGATTCAAACATTTCTTTGGAAATTAATTTTGGATTGTCTCCCTATTTCTGAATGTTCACTATCATTGTATTCTACTCCTTCCGTCCCTTTAAGTTAGTCATGTTACCTTTTTGGGTGTCCCCTAAAGTTAGTCTCATTTCCATTTCTATCCATTAAATTTTGCCCATAATACCCTTACTTTATTTATTTTATTTATATTTTAACAACATTTTACCAATCAAATCAACCTTTTTCATCTAATAAATTTCTCATTGGTTGAATTTTATGATTTAACGTGCAATTACTTACACTTTTGTTTTTATTAGACTTGCCTTAATTCAAGCGTAAAGGACACAATGAGACTAACTTAAAGGGACGGAGGAGGGAGTAGTATGCAACAGTGACAATGAAATATCATCCCATCTTTTCTTTTCATGGCCTTTTAAACTTCAAATGATACATAAATTAGAAAATAAAAATCATATAAGTATTTCTACTCTGGAGATTTAGATTACCTCTGACTTCCAACTCACAACAAGAACTCTTTTTTTTTTCCTTTGAGGGTTTATTTCGACTCACAAAAATACCAAATTATTTCGTTACTCTGATCACAATGTGATTACAGATCCCTTCCGAACTTGCTTTTTCCAGCTACCCAAATTGTATTACAATGCATTTTGATACCTCAGTACCTAAATCTACTAGAAAAAATAATAAGAGAAACAAATACCTTAGAAAAAACGAAACGCAATCTGGAAAAGCCTCCAGTTGGTTGGGCAAAGTTAAACTTCGATGACCGCTACTCCCTTAAAAATAATTGATATACTAGATACATTACTCGTAAGTTAGATGGAAAAATGATGGTCATAAATCATAATAGTAGTCCAAGGGTTGTAAGCACCCTTCAAACCGAAGCCAATTAGGAATTCGAAATCTGATTATTGAAGAAGATAATCTCAATTCAATTCGCCGAAGAACTTCCCTATCCCCAACCTTTGTTCGTATTGTGAAGGGTTTATCTTCGTCGTCTTCAATTGAATTGTGGGTTTCCTTCTCCCAACCTTCATTCATATTGATCATGTATGGCGTTTAATTAAAAAGTTTCTATTTGGCACATAGAAAAATTGTTGCTTAGCACATACACATGTGTCACAGACCAAGTCATTTAATTCATCACAAAGAAATTCCCTAGGTCTGTCACATATCAATTTTTTTCATACTTTTGTAGATAATTTCAATACGAATCCGTGTATATAAAATTCGTCTAAAACGGACATCGTATGCCTGCTCAAAAAGCTCAAAAAATAAAATATCACCTACGTTAAGTTCGTAAGATTTACACATAATGCATAACTATACCTTATAAGTAATAAATTTGTTATATTATATCATATTGTATAATTATAATATACTATAAGTTATAAGTTCCTGATTTTATTTATAATATACAAATAATAAGTTTATAATACTTAATTATAAAGCATGTGAATGTTTTGTTTCTATTGCTTTTGAAAGAGCGAACAATGTCCGCTTTAGACGAATTTTATATGTACAGACTCGTATTAAAATTCTCTACAAGCTTATAGAGAAAAAATTGGCTTGTGACAGACCAACCTTTTTGGTCTGTGAGACCTGGAGAATTTTTCCGTGACGAATTAAATGACTTGGTCCGTGAGTGGGGTTCTCCACGTACACAAATTTATTAGAATTATCACAGAAATTTAACTCATATCATTTTTATTTAATACTAGTTTTGTTCCCGCGCCATACGCGGAATTTGCACAACGATTTTTATAACTATGTGTATAATTTATAAACACATTGAAATAACGTTAATATAAACCTAGTTTGTATTATATAACTTTATTTATTTTAAATGATTTTAAATTAATATAATATAAAATAAAATGAATTTCAATTGATTTATAATCTTTTATATTAATATGCATTTAAATACAAAAATGATATCAATATGTTAAGCATAGTGATTTGTGTATATATATTTTGGAAAAAGATCACATGAGGAAGCTTCTATATGTTAAGAATGAGGATGAATCTCAGGCACATGATTAAAACAGTGAAAAAACGTAAAAAAAAAACGGCACGGCCGAATAATTTGGCAAAAATTCGGCCGAAATTTGATCAGGCATGCACAGTTTTTTTGCCCCGTTTGAACACATACGTTTTCACTAATGAACCCAAACGTTATCACTGATGAACACACAGTACATACACGTATGAACACCCATGTAATTTAGGTATAAACACATAAAAACGGTTCTTTTTCCACACATAAATTTGTAAGGCTATTACACATGCATATATGTGGTGTTTCACATGCACATCTACGTTGTTTCACATGAAAATATAATATGTTTTACAAGAACATACAATTTAGAGTTTTTTGTATACATACTTTGTTTGCCCTGTTTGAACACATGCATTGTCCCCTATGAACACATAGGTACTATGAACCCGACATGTAATTCAGCTATAGACACATAAAAATAATTCTCGTTTTTTAACATATATTTGTAAGACTAATAAACATGCATACTTGCGTCTTTCACATGAACATGTGTGTTTTCATAAAGACACATAACTTAGCCATTTTTTTATATGAACACTTTGTTTTTCCCGTTGGAACTCATACGTTGACACCGATGAACGCATATGTAATTAAATATGAACACATGGTTCATCCACATATGAACACAAATTTAATTCAGCTAAAGACACATAAAAGTGATTTCTGTTTCCACACATAAATTTATAAGACTAATACACATGAACACATGCGTTATTTCATGTGAACACCTGTGTTGTTTCGTATGAACACCTGTGGTTTCACAAAGACACATAACTTAGCCATTTTTTCATATGCACACTTTGCTTTGCTCCTTAGTGTTAAGACAGTGACTTATCCACGAACACAAAGTTTACGAGTTTCACACTTTCTACTTTTGATGTTCATGAGCGGAGATGTTCTCAATATTCAGTATGAACACATTTTGCTTACGAGACGAACACAAGTAGATTTAAAAATAGAAAAGTGTCATGTAATAATAGTTCTTAAAATGATAAATGAGAATGATTGTGGAGCCTTGGATCAAAAGAGATCCAAGAGCCCACATAATGACACGTGGCACCCCTTGTCACCACCGTCGGAGCACCGCCGGACCTCCACCGGACCATCGTCGGACCACTGTCGGGCCACCTCCGACCACCGTCGGGCCACCTCCGACCACCGCTGGGGCACCTCCGACCACCGTCGGACCATCTTTGGGCCTCGCCGGAATAAAATTGTCACAAAGATGTATAAAATTGTTCACAAATATTTCAAAATTATTTATTACTAAATGTTCATCACGTTGTTCATATATGTTCATCACAATGTTCATAAATGTTCATTTGTACATACTCTACTGAATGTTCATCACATTATACTTAAAAGTTCACCAACTGAATTTTCATCCCATTCTACTTCAATGTTCACCAATTTTTGATGAACATCAAGTGTTCATAAATGTTCATCACAATGTTCATAAATGTTCATTTGTACATACTCTACTGAATGTTCATCACATTCTACTTAAAAGTTCACCAATTTTTGATGAACATCAAGTGTTCATAAATGTTCATCACAATGTTCATAAATGTTCATTTGTACATACTCTACTGAATGTTCATCACATTATACTTAAAAGTTCACCAACTGAATGTTCACATAAATGTTCATCATCTCATACTTAAATGTTCATCATCTCATACTTCAATGTTCACAAGAATTTAATAAAATGTTCATTAGCCAAAGTTCATTACAATCGACTTAAATGTTCATCACGTTGTTCATAAATGTTCATCAAAATGTTGATAAATGTTCATCATCTCTTACTTAAATGTTCATCAAACATCACTTTAATATAATTTCGAGTAGAAAAACACTTGATCTTCATCAAAAATTACCTAAATGTTCACCATCTCATACTTAAATGTTCATCAAACATCCTTAAATGTTCACAAGCATTTAATAAAATGTTCATTACTCAAAAGTTCATTACAATTAGCTTAAATGTTCATCAAAATGTTTATAAACGTTCATTTTGATATACTCTACTGAATGTTCATCACATTTTAGTTACATGTTCACCAACAGAATGTTCATCACATTATAATTAAATGTTCATCACATTATATTTAAATGTTCACCAATTTGAATTAGACTTAAATTTTCATTTATTTTTATACTTTAACTTTTTCATTTAATATTGGACCACCGCCGGACCGCCGCCGGACCTACGCCGGACAACCACTGGGTGGTCGCCGGGTGGTCGCCAGACCACCCCAACTACCCCCACTACAAGTGGAGGTAACTAGTTTAATCTAAGCCATTGGATGTCAAGGCATCCAATGGCTTAGATTCATTCTTATTTATCTCTAAGAGAGGGTTTATTATGAGATTCTCACCCGTTAAAAATTAACAAAATTATATTTCACTTTTGATATTCATGAACATATAGGTTTTACTATCTAACAGACGAATCACATGGCTAGACATATGAACACATATATGTCTGGATATATGAACACATATTGGTTTGGAGATGAACACAACTAGATTTAATAATGAAGAAATATATATTCCAGTTTTGATATTCATGAACACATATATTCTTCTATCTGAAAGA
Source organism: Oxyria digyna (assembly GCA_029168935.1). Taxonomy (NCBI): domain Eukaryota; kingdom Viridiplantae; phylum Streptophyta; class Magnoliopsida; order Caryophyllales; family Polygonaceae; genus Oxyria; species Oxyria digyna. The sequence goes on along the minus strand of JAPVLV010000010.1, from coordinate 6,351,968 downwards.
TGAACACATATGGCTTGAGAGATGAACACAAGTAGAATATTGATTAACAAAGTTATAATCCACGCGCGATGTTCTCAATCTGTTTGATGAACACAAATGGCTAGACAGATGAACACATATGCCTTAAGCAATGTACACAAAAAGAGTTAATCATAAATATATTTAAGTACTAATATTTACAAACAACAATCCTACTTTTTACATAACTTGTCCACTAAACTCAACAATTAAAACTCCTAACTCTTCTTCCTACCACCTCCTTTACTAATTTGAATTTCTTCCGTAATAACGATCATAATCTTTTTTCTAGAGTTTACAAATCACTTTTGCTCGAAAAGGGAGTTGGTGTTTTGCTCTTTTCAACTTTGTCTTGTACATATTTGCTTCAAAGGTCCCATATCACCAATGGATATTGTCCCATGAGCTAATTTCTTCACTTTTGGTTTATCACCTATAATTCATAAACATTAGGGACACAAAAGCGTTAGCATATGAACACAAGAGACAGTTACAGAAGAACACATTTCCATGCACTCATGAACACACACAATAATGTTAATGGACACAAAATGCATGACATCCACACATACATATTAAGTTCAATGTGCACGCAAAAGCATTATTATCTGAACACATGTGCTTTCACCATTGAACACACGTGGCTTAGATCATGAACACATGTTTCTTAGATGATGATTACCTATTTTACTTATGAACTGCACATACATGAATTTGTTGATGAACACATACATATTCTCTGATGAACACATATAACTTACATGATGAACACATATGACTTACATGATGAACACATGTCTTTCATACTAACAGAACATACATGACCTAGTTGAGCATATATTTTAATGAACACATACATATTAATGCACATAAAAGAATTAGTATATGAACACATGTGCTTTCACCAATGAACACACGTGGTTTAGATGATGAACACGTGTTTTCGTATTATTTGAATATACATGAATTTGTTGATGAACACGAACATATTCTTTGATGAACACATATGGCTTACATGATGAGCACATGTCTTCCATATTAACAGAACAAACATGACTTAGTTCATGAACACATACATATAAATTGATGAACACATACATAAATCGGTGTTAATTATCACAAGATACCTGAGATTTACACATGCATTAACCAAATACTCTTGTCAATATTTTCATATGAACACATACAAATTAGTTATCCACACAATCATCATGAACCACTAGTCATCATGAGATTCACATGCTTCTTAGTAAACAAAAGCACGAACACGTGAACTTTCACAGAACAAACATGACCTAGTTCATGAACACATACATATAAATTGATGAACACACACACATAAATTGATGAACACATACATAAGTCGGTGTTATTAATCACAAGATACACGAGATTCACACACACATTAACCAAATATTCTTATCAATCTTTTCATATGAACACATACGAATTAGTTATCCACACAATCATCATGAATCATCGGTCAGCATGAGACTTCCATGCTTCTTAATAAACATGTGATTAATAACTTGAATCTGGATCTTGTTAGGGTTACTAGTATGAAATCGAAAGACTAATACCTTGAATCTGGACCAGTTCGCACCATGCTTTGTCATCTTACGCTTCTAAATTTGATTTTGTTTGAGTTAGGTCAGAGAACTTGCAAACCTAGCAGAATTGAGTGCAAATTGTGAGAAATCGTGAAGAAATTCACAAAAGGGAAATCTGGACCAGTTCGCACCATGCTTTAAACATATATATATATATATTTTTTATTGAAAAATGACGATGACGTGACATAGCTTATTGGTGAGTAGATGACGTGACATAGCTTATTGACGAGTATAGTGTTTTGCTTTAATAATTATATAGAGATTATGATTGTTCAAGTAAGATTTTACATTTTTGAAGTTCCTATTATTTTTGGTTCCATGGTGATAGTTCATATGAAGTATTATTTGAGTTATTTTTCGGGGGAAAACTCCGCACTTGAAAATTATAACCCGCACCAAATGTTGGGTGCAATAATAATAATAATGAGTAGGTTTTATTTTTTTGGCTCATCGTGGTACGCTCAGGATCTTACTAGTTTGCTTGTGCTCGTTTCAACAGTGTCCAGAATCCGTGTCGCAGGATATAAATTTTTGGGTGTGGGTTAAACCCCCATATTTTTCCTTGTAAAAAAAGAAAAGAAAATTATTTAAGGCCCTTACTAAATACAGCCCGGGCGTTTACCCAAATAACGTCCGGCCCCTCGCGTAACGCGAGGGAGCAACATCTCGCAGAACGCGAGGGTTTTTTCTTATAAAAGGGAAAAAAAACCTACTTCTGCTCATTTTTACATTCTACCGCCGTGTTTTTACTCCCTCTCTCAAACAAACTACTTCATCTTCCTTTTTTCAACACAAATCTTCAATTAAGGTATGTTTCTTCTTCCCTTATGCTTTCTAATGTTGATTCTAGATGAATATATGTTGTTAGTATATGAAATTGCATATTATATGATGTTTTGATATTGAATGTTGATTTAGAAATGGTTGTATATAGTATTAGGTTCTTTGGAATGGAAAGATGATGATTTTTTATTATGGTTGATGAGTGAATGTTTTTTTTATGTTGAATAGGTCAAATTCATTAGGGTTAGGTTTTTTTTATTAGGGTTTACATTTTATTTAGTGTTTTGATGTTTATTTGGTAATTTACTTAAATTGATAGGTTTTTGAGTTAAAATATTGAATTTATGTTGAATTTGTGTTGAAATGTCGCCGGAAACTGGCCGGAATGAATGAGATGACCGGAGAAGAAAGTGTGAAGTCACGCGTCGCGAGGAATTGCCAATTCCCCCTTCTGCAGAACATGTGCATTTTGCACATTTTTATTCTATGTTTTTTTCTGCATTCGTTTATTTATTGATTTTACTTTGTATTGTTTTAGGTAATGGATCATCCTGGACGTTCAACTCGTCGGAAAAACCGGAATATTGTGAGGGAAGAACCACCAGTTGAAAAAGGAAAAGGGAAGAGGAAAACAAAGAAGACAACACCCGTTGAGCTGTTCCCTGAGGGACTCCCCGACGTTGAGCTAAACCCTACTCCCTCACACCTTGAGTTGTACCCTGATGGACTCCCCGACGCATATCTAGAGTACAGTGGTAGGCATAGTTATGGTGGGGCAGACTGTTCTCAGTACAATGTGTCAGGTCCACAACATTCATATCAGGGGTGTTACCCTGCAGGTGGTACACTTTTTCTCAAGATAGTTATTCTTGTGGACAAGTTGAGGGTGGCTGGGACAATTTCATTCCACAAGGTGCAATAGTGGACATTGGACAGGGGTGGGGTGGACAAAGTTGGGGCAGTGGAAATGGTGAGGGAAGTGTTCATCCAGACATGGGTCATGGAAATGTCGAGGGAAGTGGACAAGTTTGTTCTTCTTCTCACAATCAGCAAGCAGAACCGATGGAAGAAGAAAATGAGGATGAAGTTATTGGGGTCAAGAAGAAGAAGGAGGAGGAGGAAGAGGAGGAGGAGGAGGAGGAGCCAAAACGAAAGAGGAAGTCAAAGAAGAACGAGCCAAGATATGATCCTGAGCTCACTGAAAGTGTAACTGGAGGTCCAGAAGATCCTGAGTTACTTAAGAGATTTGAAGCACATGTGGCTTACCACATCCTAAGAGGGCTTGTAAGTCTTTTTTTTTTTAATTAGAAGCATTGTTCTGTTTGCACAGTTTCTGCAGAGAGTGCAGAAACTGTGCATTTTCTCGCAGAACGCGAGGTGGCTCATCTCGCAGAACGCGAGAGTGGGCAACCTCGCAGAACGCGAGGATTTGCACTTTTTTTCCCTCTCTGCAGAAACTGAATTTTGTTTGCTAATTTTTCCTGCAGAATCTAATATGTATTTTTTCCTGCAGAACAAAGGTCCAATGAAGCCACAACAAAGGACAAAACAGAAAAGTGATTGGCCATTAGAAGACGACACCCACTGGAGTGAGATTCCCGGTGCACTTGGATTGTCAAATCTCCCCGGAATGATGTACGACGAAATCGACTTCCCGTTGATTGAAGCGTTCATTGAACGATGGCAACCCGAGACAAATTCATTCCACCTCCCTTGTGGTGAGATCACTATTAACCTTCTTGATGTGTATAAGATATTAGGCCTCGCCATATATGGGAAAGCTATGGCACCAAAAAAGAAACTGGGTCAAAAGTTGGGTCATGAAAAACTAAAAATATACTATGCCAAGTGGGGGCGCAAGTTTTTGACATAGATTATGCCATGTGCGATTCTGGGAGGGTGAAAGCCGAGGGGTTTAGGAGTCATTGTGAAACCCTTTCTGAAGAAAGAAAGAAAGGGATTAGGTTGGGTGTTGTATACTGCTGCCTCGATCTTATTTCCCGACAAGTCTCAGAACTTGATCCGACTTAGATACGTGCCCTTTGTGGAAAACTTTGACATAGCTTCGAACGTCTCGTGGGGCTCGGCTGCTTTGGCACATCTGTATAGGCAGCTGGGGATATGCATACGCCAGAACTGTGCCCAGATGTCTTTTTGTTACACCTTGTTGCAGGTATTTTGCTTTCTAAGCATTTAATTTACCTACTTATTTATGTTTTCAGATTTAACGTAATTTATATTTCCTAGGCATGGATCTAAAATTATTTCCCACAGTTTCGACCTGCTGAACGACCTCGGCGGACAGAAGCTATGCCATGGGTTTACCGTTGGATGCATCATAATTTAAAGCTGAAGAAGGGGCAAGTCGGAAGGGACTATAGAGTCGCGCTCGATATTATTATCTAACTCTTTTTTTATTCATCTGCATTAGGTTGTGTTAAGTTTCTGCATTGGTGCATATTCAACAACTTCTGCAGAAAGGGCCACTTCAGTAGAAAATGGGCATTTTCTTGCAGAATGTGAGGTGGCACATCTCGTAGAACGCGAGGTAGCCCACCAGGCGTTACGCGAGAAAACGCCCATTTTCTACAGGAAAATGGCCTGCAGAAACTGTGTTTTTTGTTAGTAGTTTCTTTCATTTTCTGCATTTCCTGTATGTTTTTAGATATGTTGGAACCCGTATGGAGTGGTAGACTTCTCCGATCCTGCGCTCGCTCCCGCTCTATTTCATGGGGTGCTATCGTGCGTCGACGTCATCGAACCACACATGCCGGATCGGTGTCCGAGGCAATTTAGGCGAATACAGCGTATTCCTAGGCCAATGATCGAACCGCTCAAAGCTCATAGACTATCCAACATTAGCAGTTACAATGTTTTCTATGACGCCAACCTGGCTTTGGGAGGCGAGAGATGTTCACTCCATCTCTCTTAATGATATGGGGCCAATTGCCTATGTACCACATGAATGCTCTGAGGATTACATGGATTGGTACATCAAGAGAACACATAGGTTTATTCGTCCTGCAATCCCCAGGATGATGACTGAGCAACAAGTAATATTATTTGTTTTGGTTTATCTTGCGTTACTATTCTTTGTTTGTCTATAATACGAATATACCTTATTTGTTTACATGCTTTTAGGTGATTGGTCTGGTCTACAATGACATGGATCGATATCGGTTTGAAACTCAAGATCAATTTCCTTCATATCACACTCAAATGCTACAATCTCTTCAAGATCTCTATCCCTTCCGACCACCACAACAGTGAATTAAGTTGATGGATAATTTTCGATTGTGTTTTGGATTGTTTTCCTTTTTGGATTGGTTTGTTTGTTGGATTGTCTATGTTTGTTGGATTGTTTGAATTTGTTTGTTGGATTAGTTGTTGGATAATGTTAGTTGTTGGATAAAGTGTCTTAAAAAACTATATGCAACGTCTCGCAGAACGCGAGTGTGCGAACACGAGTGTATTGCATCTCGCGTAACGTGAGGAAAGCCCATAGGCCATAGCCAACTCCGGGCTCTCAGTGAAGATGCACGGTCTCTGGCACGGTTTGAAGTCGCAACTACAATAAAACAACAATGTTAGGAAATTGCATATTAGAGGCTATACATAATAGTAAGTAATTCAAAAGAAGATTAGAAACTTACCGGAACAAAATGTTTCTCCCTCTCAATATATAATAAGCAGATCGTATTAAGTGTGCACCCTGGTTGAAACCAAGTAGGAAGTTGTAGAGAAAGAAATGCGTAGTTAGCGTTTTTTCCCACTATTACGAACACTACATTGTATGTGGATGCCACAAGACATCCCATTTCCGGGGTTGCTAGCCAATGATCTTCTGGAGCCATTCCTATTCCTTGCCATGTAAGTTGGTATAGGACGCTCTCCAAAGTTGGTTGTTCTTGAGGTCCAATCCAAGTTCCTTCAACTAGATGTCAAATATCCTTTACCTTAGCTATCATCAAATTTCTTACTTCCCTCCATAAGTGTCGGTTCTCCTCCGTCTCATACGCTATTGATCTATATTCACAATTTCCATCTCCATTTACGTAAAACCAACCATTCACATAAGTGCGCATTGAGGCAGGTACCTGAGCCTTGTACTTGCCAATCGCCTTAATTTTTGGTTTCTTGAATGTTTCAGAATTAGAAGCATTTATTTGCTTCTTTGGAGGTGTTTCTTCCAAAGCTCTAGCATCCATCTCGGCATTAGTGTTCTCCCATACAGGCGGTCTTCTTTGCGTTGACCTTGGCTCTTTGTTAAGAGCTCCGACTGGACGACCCCCGGTGTGCTTTGAAATAGCCGACTCTTTTAGAGGAGTATTTACTCTCCCAATGTCTAAAACAGTTTGTGCACACTTCTCTTGATCATGGGGGGACAAGTTCGGAAACGTTTCCTGATAGACACTCTGAAAAAGACGTCTTGCCACCTTACTCTTAACTTCGAGTACTCCGGGAACATCAACTTCTTCCAAACTCAATGTACTCCAGAAAGGGTGCAACTCTGATGCTCTTAATGGTCTTTGCTCCTTCCAATGTTTGCCAATCTGATGGATACACATCAACCCGTCTCTAATCTTGATCTCACAACTACAAAACATAGGCGTGTACAAACCATATCTCTCGCCCTTCGTGTATTCCTTAAGCAATTCCTCTATGCATTTGTAAGACACTTTGAACTTCAAGACTTTAAACAAGTCGGCCCCTTCAACAACTGTGAAGCTCTTATTCAAACTCTCGGTGAAAGACACATTAATCTTCTTAAGTTGGTTCGCCGCCATTGTTTTGTATTCACCGAACACTGTGTCTAGCCTACTTTTTCTACTTGTCAAGTAAGACTTAAGACACGAATGTGCTCCTTTAACTCTAAAATGTTCGAAAAACAATAAACACGCCATTGTTTTGGTAAAATAACCGAGGTGTATAAAGCACCCATGTTATTTAACGTGGTCCGGTTTGGCGCTCTATTCCAATCGGTGATAAGCAGAAAAAAGTAATAAACCCGACCCGGTTTCTATTCCCGAGTCAACCCACGGAAACGGAAGCACTCTCTCTCTCTCTCTACCGCGCTCCATTCCACTCTCTTCTTCTTCGTCGATTCTCTCCGCACCGCCGAACAACCTCCTTCGCCGGCGAGTTCCCCCCTTCCATGCCGCTGTCTCTCTAGTACACCTCGTCTTTCCTTCTCACTCGACTCTTCCGGTTCTCCACTCATCCTCCAGGACACATTTTGTAAATCTTGTTCCCTTTCTTTCTTTTCATTCATTATTTCTTTCTCCATTCTTCTGCTTCCGCTTTTTTGTTTCCAATTACTTTCGTTCTCTGTATCCCTGTATTAAAGGATCTTAGAATTAGAAGAGATTTAAACCCTAGTCTTCAAGATTTGTGGAATCTGGCGATGGCATGTTCTAGAGAATTAGGGTTTTCGGTCTTCCGCATTCAATTTTATCTTTTAGTGCTGTTTTGCATTTTGGAATTTGGAGTACAGTCGTGCTGGCGCGGTTATTTGTTGAGATTTCAGAGTGGACTGATTGTAGGTTTAATTTTTTACAATTTGTCGATGTGGAAGAACTAAATTGTGTATAGAAAATTTATTATATAGATTCGGATTTGAAAGTTCTATCTTCTGTAGCTCTAGTGTAATGAACTGTTCGGTGCCTATAAAGCTAAAGGCTGCTATGGTGGTTGATATTAGGTTTTGTCAATGTTAGGAAGAAATGCCACATAGTTTTCTAAAACTTGACCTTCTTCATAGGTTTTGTAGCCTTGTAATTATCTTAAGTTCTAAATTGTTTAGATAACTGAAACTTAATTTATGATTACTTACAGTAGATTTATTATGTAGGACATCTGCTTGTTGAGGAAGATCACATCATGAACCGGGTAACTTTCTAAATAAACCTTGATCAGTTTTAAACATTTCTTTTGGTCTTGTTAATTAGTGTTAATGTTATTTCCCATTTTCATTTCATTTGTAATCTATTTCAGCCTCTTCCACCTAAAGATGAAAGGATTGTTTCTTCCAATCCTTCTTCAGATGCAGCCGTTACTGGCCCATCAGATGATGGTAGAGGACAGCCTGGATTTTCAGATGGTGGTGCATCTAACAACACAGGCTATCCACATAATGCTTTTCCCTCTGTTGATCATTATTACTATGGAGGTAAATGGCTCATGTTCCACAAAGTTTTGTTTTGTAAACTTGAATTCTGTAGTGCTAACAATGCAGACTAATCAGCCTTCTTAACACCATTTCAGTGGAAGTGAACTCATCTTTTATTGTAGGGACTTTTTTTTGTCATTAGGATCATTTATGATATATACATTTTTAAAATTTGTTTAGTCTCGTTGAAGACTTCTCTGTGAGGCACTTTGTGTCACGGGAGAGCTTATGTTTTAGTGAAACTGGTGGGTGCTCCTAAATTTTCTTTTGATAAGGTTATTTACAATGATAGATTGATTGATTGCTTCAAATCAAAACTTTTAGCATGTTATATGAGATTTTATTACGGATCAAGAAGAGTTCGCCATTAAACTTTAAGATTGTTGATCACTCAATAACTAGTTAGCAAATTGCCAAATGGTGTTGGATTAAATCATTTTCTATGAAGATATCTATAATGTTGAAATTTTACATGGTGAACTTGTTTGTGATGTAAACTTAAGCTGATGTCTGCATGCTTTTTTGGTGTTATATAGAAGTTTGCATATATTTTTTATCATGGAATGATCAGTGGTTGGAATTGAAAAGTTTTTTCCTCTCCAACTACAGGTTATGACAATAGCAGTAATTGGAGTGGATACCCTCAGTATGCTGCTGATGGACTGCAAGTTGTACCTCCAGTAAGAATAAGTCATTTTCTTCGCTTTTGTTGCATAGACTGTCTGAAAACTACCAGATATGTCTTTTTTGATTTATTTTCCGATATTTCTTTGTTTTGCCCTTTGATTAGGTAATATATGGTGACAATGCAGCCCTTGGCCTCCATTCTTTGTATGGTTATAGTGCTCCAATGACTTATGGGCAATATCCACCAGCCAGTACACCTGTGCCTCCTATGGTTGTAGATAATCAACATTTCCCTCCACAACTTCCTTTCCCTCAATCTTATTACCCACAAGCAGTTCCTACGTCTGTTCCCCATATTTCAGCTCCTGCTACTATTTCTCAGGAGGCCATGAATTTTAAAGGTAGTTGTTTAAGCATTGCTTTAACCATTGCTTTGTTATAGTTTCTTTAAGCATTGCTTTCTTTTGGCATCTGAGTGCCATGAATTTACTTCTTTCTTGCCTCTGCATTGTTGTAGGACACTATACAGTGGATTCTGGAAATAATGCGGGTTTCTACAACGCGCATGGGATGTTCTGCTCTGCTGAATCTTTGTCAACTGCGTCAAGTTCTGTAGATTTACCCCGGAGAGCAATATCTCCAATGACATCCATTGGAGCATACGCACAACCAATTGGTTCATATAACCCAAATGTTGCACAGGTAAGGGGTTTTATCCATGTCTATGAAGTCTGTGAATTTTGATGTATGGAATTGCTGAATGTTTATGATAGAATCTTGTATAGGCAATTGGTTGTACCACTCTCTTAATAGTTGAAATATGACTTTAGATGTTCATAAACACAATTATCAGAAATAAGTGCACAACACAGGATTGCAGTACTGTTGTTAGCGCTTTCCCTTAAAGCTTGAGTTTCTACTCATAACCTTACATTTTTATGGCTGCAGTTTTTTCAACCAATTTTTTGATGTAGAAAAAGATATTAAGAGTTCCGGAAAATTATAAATGGTTATAATATACAAGAACGTACAGAAAGTCTGTTATTTTGGGATTCTGGGTATGTCTAGATGGCATGACATGCAGAGTTGAAAATAATTCAGGTGGGTATGCATTGTTTTGGGGATTATGTATACTGGGATTTCTCCTTTACAAAAAGCAAGTGAGTTCAATAAAATGGTAGAAAGTTTTTTTTTTTAATAAAATTGTATAACCTACTTTATGAGCATTGAAGAATGTTTATTATTATAGATCATTATCTATTCGGCAGAACTAGCTAAGAGCAGAGCATATATCTAATAGTGCTTTTCTATGCCTCCCTTAGAATGAAGAAAATCATAGAGATTTTCCTTTCGTTTGAAAAATTGTACATGAAACAAATAACACTTATGTCTAGTCTTTTTGATTTTTTTTTGTCTTCAAGATGGAATGTCTTAACATATTTTTCTACTGTTCAAATGTTATGAACTTTTCTGTTTGATTTTCTCCAATTACCCCTGCCCTCGAGAGACTAAATCAGAAATGAGAGAAAAGATAAATACTGGTTAAAGTTTTAATTGTTTATTTGAGAAATTTGCTGAAGTTTTGGTTTCCAACAGCTCTTGATGTTTTACTCACTATGGAGGTTAAAAGAAGTTCACTTCGTTATGAATAATTCGGTCTGTTAGTGTGTATTGCTCTTTTTTGTTATGCTTCATGGACACATTTACTTAATCCTTCAGAATCATTAGTTTTTTATTTGTTTCTTCATCATTTTTCTTAATTAGTATTTCATTCCTCTTAATGCAAACTATAGGGATCTCAACAGAGGCCAATGTCCGGATATGGCCCATCAGCAGATTACTTCACCGGCCAATATCCTTATGATGCCTCTAATCAAAATCAAAATTCAAGTTTTGCTGGTCCTCAAGCAGCATTTAGCTATCCCCGACGGCTCTATGTGGAAAAAGGAAGAAGCTATAGAGAGCAGGTCCCAACATTTGTTGTTTCTGGTGAACGTAATAGAGGGCCTAGGTCTTTGAAGGTGAAGAACAGTATGGAAAATAATAATGCTGCTGGTTCTAGTAAAGTTGGGTTATCTAGCTCTGCATTGAAATTTGAGACCTTCAACCGCCCAGAATTTCCTACTGAGCCTGAGAATGCAAAGTTCTTTATTATCAAGTCATTCAGTGAGGATAATGTTCACAGAAGCATCAAGTATGGCGTTTGGTCTAGCACACTGCATGGGAATAAAAAGCTTAATGATGCTTTTCAGGAAGCAAAGGAGAGTGGAAATTGCCCCGTTTATCTCTTCTTCTCGGTACGTCCCTCACAACCATGACTGATATTGTTCCAAACTTATTTATGAGTATACTCTATGGATCTTCACTGCTCCATCATTAATATTTGCATGTTTAGTTCATTTCTTTATACTTCAGAAATGATATCATTTGATAATGCTTAAACCTTTCTTAGATTAATCAATTTTTTTGGACAATTGCTTTATACAGGTGAATGCCAGCTCCCAGTTTTGCGGGTTAGCAGAAATGGCAGGACCTCTGGATTTTGAGAAGAATGCAGATTATTGGCAGCAAGCTAGATGGACTGGGCAGTTTCCAGTCATTTGGCATATTGTTAAGGATGTTCCGAACAATAAACTTCGTCACATTTTACTAGAAAATAATGATAACAAGCCGGTTACTCATAGCCGAGACTCTCAGGAGGTAAGTTGATTTCGAAGTCATTCTTGTCTGTGTGTTTTTGAAGTTTGAAATTAGCACGAGTGAACATTCATAATCTTGATCTAGACTGGTAAACCAGTTGCATAAATACTTGTTCACATGCTGAACATTGCATGATTCACTAAATGAAGTGCATTTTTATAACTTCATTCATGGATACAGATGTATTATTGTGTGTCATTCAATCCTGTTTCATTGGAAGGTTATGCTTAATATGTTTCTTCAATATACCTATTGGATTGATGGTCGTCTGTTGAAAAGTAAGGAGATATGAAATAGAGCAGTATAACCTAGAACATTCGTGTATTAAGCATTTAAATGGATGTATAGAACCTAAAATAATGGAAGTGATTTCAGTGATGTTACAATAATCAATTAATGATTCTTCACAAAAATCATATTTATTCCCCGTATCCTTTTAGCAAACAGCCCCTCGTGTTTTCTTTTCTAAGATAAGCTTTAGCAGATCTCTGTCTATGTTTGAGGTTTCGTTCGTTCTGTTAATACTCATGCTGCAATTTGCAGGTGAAACTAGAGCAGGGTATAGAGATGCTGAAAATTTTCAAGGATCATGAAGCAAGTGCATGCATTCTTGATGATTTTGAATTTTATGATGAACGAGAAAGGGTTCTCCAAGAAAAGAAAAACCGTGAGGTGGCTAAAGTGAAAAATCCCGAGCCAGTGAATGTGGGTACTATAGATAACATTTCAGAGAAACTTGATGAAGCCCTGAAATTGGAAGATAATAATACAGAGTAGAAACTTGGGAGAGTTCATTCTAGTGTCAGGAGTTAGGCTTATTGGCAGCTGTGATTCAAATTATGCATTTCATCTCCGAAGGAGTGCTGTCAGTGTTGTGTGTTCAAGATTTTATCAGTTTCAGATTCAATCAGCTAGATGTTTTCCATACAGAAGGTGTGCAAGCATTCTTTGTTTCTTCTCTGTTGGTATTTTTCCGTTACAATTTGAATCAGGTATGTTGAAGATTAAGTTTGATTATCAGTCATGCCTGAGTTGCTATTTTTTAGCTTGTTCTTTATTATTTCCGTACCTTCAATATTCGAGTATTTGTAACACCTCCCCTCTATTCTGTGGGAGGCAAAATAATAAGGCGAAATGCTGAAAAGATCACAATGTATTTTTCTTTCTTTCTTTTCTTGTTGTTTGTCATTGAATCCCCCAGGCTGAATGTTAACATCATTTGGGTTGAAAGTAGCAGAAGTTTGCTTCTAATAATGTGATGAACCATATTGATCTTAGTCAGTCATGGTGGTCGGTTCTATGGAATGTACTATATACATTAACCTCTGCCCTGTGTTTAGCTTGAAGCTGGATTTGAGAGTGCCGTGCTTGCTTCCTCTAAATGCATACTGCTTTTGCTCAAGAATGGCATAATATTTTCTTCCTTGTATCCTCTTTTAGCCTAAGAAATGTGTGTTATTTTAGAATTTGAGATGAAGATTTACCGGCAGAGTTACCAGATTCCTTCTTTCCCTAAACCCCTTAGTCATGAATTATGGAGTGATGGTGATTTAGATCTATGACTTTATTAAGTTATTATTATGTCGAATAATCCATCAATTATATAATGAGTGAGGGTCGATTTAGATTTTAGATCCATGACTTGAACAATAATGGACATCGGATTGGATCTAAACATAAGAATTTGAGAAATATTGTTTCAAGATCTTATGAATCTTGGTTATGAATCTTTGTTGTGATGAGTTTATTCTTCTAATTTTTTAAGACTACAAAAGTTCTCGCTCGGTAAGTTGAGAATTAAATCAATTTCGATACCTCGGTATGCAAGATGTGGTGAAAGTAAAGTATTAAGCAAGTGCCCCGGCTTTCAATTGAAGTCTAGTTATGACTTATGAATGACATTTAAAATTTCAAATGTATTACAAGTTTTGAGTGCTAGAACTAGAATCATCAAATTTTCTTATCAACTATAACGTTGTGTACTGGAATGGATCACTCCAAACCTCAAAAGATATTGCAATGGGTAGTTTTTATTGCACACAGATTTGTAGGACAATAATAGATGTGAATTTTGTTAGATTGCAGTCCAACCTTACTTCTCACAAGACTTCAAATCTGATGGTGTGTAAAGACTGGTAGATCCGACTCCGAGTGGAGATTGATATAGAGGAAAACAAAACCCATGTGCGGGAATGGCCATGCAATTAACACGCGGGGAAAAACCCCGCACCCACTTTTTTATAACTGGCACCCGCCTTGGGCGCAACCCGGATGCGTCCAAAACATTTTTAAAAAAACCCGGTTCAGTTTTGGATTTTTTAAACTTTTGACGGCAAAAAAAGAATGACCCGGTTAAAAAAAAAAAATTTAGACGCACCCGGAATGCGCCCAAGACGGGTGCCAGTTATAAAAAAATGGATGCGGGGTTAAACGGCCATGACATGACACGGCGTTCAGAAAACGACATATAATTAAAAAATATTATCACTTTAATTTTAAACAAAAATGTTATTACATTGATTGACATACGGAATAGAAAAACCATACTCGTAACTCGTAAGAGATAAATTAATAAAAGCAGCCAAAATATTTAGGCAGAGCTAAACCCACCGTTCAGCCCCCGGGGGATTTCCACCAGACTTTCTGCGAAGGTTCTCTCATCTTCTCCCCTCTTGCTATTCAACTCCTTTTCTCTTCAATCTTCAGGTTATTCACTCTTTTCTTTCTTTAATTTTTCATTCAAAATCTTCAATTCTGAGTTCATATTTTTTAGGGTTCAGACTTCGCACGTTTTCTTTACTCCGGATCTGAATTTATTGATTGTAATGGTCCTTGTTTAATTTTTAGATCGTTGAATTTTGTTCAATTCGAACAAAGCTTGTTGATTGTCTGTTCTATGAGATCTGAGTTTTAATATTGGCGATTGCACTTCTGACGACCGCCGAAATTTTGCGATCTTTCAATGGCCGCCAACGGACCCCAAAATCCTTCTGGTAAGATGATATATTCAACGCTTCTGATTTTTTTTTTTTAAAACCTTGTTTGCGGGTTTTTATGATGTTTTTAGTTCCAAACTTGTCATCATCTTGTAAAATTGGTTGAATTGAATGATTAAATCATGCCGTGAAGTAATTCGGTTCTTATTGGATGAATAAGATGGAATTTCTTTATTGTTGGATGCAGAACATTAGCTTAGTCAAGATCTGACTGGAGATGTTCAAACTTCAAAGGTTTTTCATTATTGTGCTATGAATTCCGAGCTTAGGATTATTTGTTTTATGTATGAACTTGCAGTAGTATTACTCAAGTTAATAATGTCAAATTTACTGTATAATTGGTCAGCTTTCATACTATCCTACCCAGCAAGAATCTCCACCTGTCGTCATAGATGTAACATGTAAATTATGTTTTCAGTTGATTTACCTGTGTGTTGTTATATGTTGATTAAGGTGGTAATCCTCCGCCAAAGCCTTGGGAAAGAGCTGGTTCATCGTCTGGCCCTGCACCATTTAAACCCCCTTCTGCTGGTAACACCAGTGATGTTGTAGAGGCTTCAGGGACTGCGAATCCAGGAGAAATAGTTTCTACTTCTGATAGAAGCGGCGGTGTCAACACAAACGCCCTCGGCAGGCCGCTTCCTTCAAGACCTTGGGAGGCCAACAGTGGAACCAACAACCTTGGAGGTACGAATTACTTTTACAGTCAAGATTATTTATTTTGTTGCTCTTTTTATGATCAAATCCAATTGTGATATCCTACCTGAGTCTTACAAATAGCAAAAATGTTTTCAAATTTTGTTGTAATCAATAAAGGAGTGTCTTGCAGATGATACTCTTGTCTCATTTAGATACTTTGAGTACCACCATTAAAGATGTACTAATAGGGATTTCTGTTGCATGCAGGCTATGGTTCTGGTCTGAATAGTATGTCTAGCTACGGTTCAGGGATGTACGGTCAGAGCGGACTTTATGGTTCTGGTGGAGGGATGTATGGAGGAGGAGCGTATGGAGGCAGCAGCATGTATAATAGAGGAGGATATGGTGGAGGCGGACTTTACGGTTCGAGTGGATTAGGTGGTGGAATGTATAGTAGCGGTTATGGTGGTGGTATGGGTGGATATGGGATGGGCGGGATGGGGGGAATGGGAGGAATGGGGATGGGAGGAATGGGGATGGGAGGTCCTTATGGACCACAAGATCCGAATAATCCATATGGTGAACCTCCATCTCCACCTGGATTTTGGATTTCATTTCTTCGAGTGGTAAGCCTATACTTGTGTCAACTTTTCTTGGCCTTTTACCATTTTCTTGAAGAGTCTGTTGTATTCATTGTACTTGCCTTAGTGTTTGAGTGTGCGTTACTCTTATGTTACACTAGATTTATAAGGTTACGGGTTTGTATGTGAGATTGCAAAGGCTGCATCGTTCTCCGTATCTCTTTGGGTAACATTTTGCTTTTAACTTCCCCCTTATCTGTGGAGTGTTCCTACTGTTAAGTGCTTTAGTAGATTAGCTTGAATATATGCGGAGAAAAACCCCGCACCCATTTTTTTATAACTGGCACCCGCTTTGGACGCATCCGGACATTTTTAAAAAAACCCGGTTCAGTTTTGGGCGCACCCAGGATGCGCCCAAGTTAAACCGGATTTTTTTAAATTTTGACGGTAAATTTTTTTTTTTTTTTTTTCTTGGGCGCATCCAGGGTGCGCCCAAGATTGACCCGGTTTAAAAAAAAAAAATTGGACGCACCCGGGATGCGCCCAAAGCGGGTGCCAGTTATAAAAAACCGGTTGCGGGGTTAAATGGCCAATATATGGTTTGCTTGAGGTTCAATGGTATCTGTGCGTAGTAATTTACTTGAGAAGGACTGGACATTAACATTTTAATTTGTGAGCATAGATTTTCATTTACATAAAGTTTATTATAATCTTTATGGCATAAATGCATTCTAGCTCTTTATTAGATTGCTCTTTGGATAGTCAGCCAAGTTCCAAAGCTTACATAGTTATGAAAATTCCTGGAAGTTATATAAATATATGCTATGAAGTTATGTGAAATTAACCAGTTTCATGTACATCCTTGTGATATGATCATCTATTTGCTAATGTGTATTGCTTCAGTATTTGATGTGTCTTTACTCTTTTCTAATTTGTAGTGCTTCAGTCTGTGATGTCAATGTCATTCGTTCTCACTTTTTTTTCTCTTCACTGTTTATGGTAGATGCAAGGGGTTGTGAACTTTTTTGGAAGGATATCAATCCTAATAGACCAGAATACTCAAGCAGTTCACCTGTTCATGTCAGCTCTTCTTCAGGTATAGCAATAACATCTCCCGTTCCTTGCCTCTCTTTACTGTTATATTTTTCTTGAGCCTTATCTTTATGTTCTTAATTTGTGACTGAAGTTGCTTGATATTTTTGGATATTGGTAGATATAAAAAGATGTATATTATCTCGAGTTACATAATCCGAGACAGAGAAAGAAGAACCTGTTAAAATGTCACTAGGGTTATTATTATATAATTTGATATCCTCATGTCCTTACTATCATTGTTATATACTGCTTGGTTCAGATAGAGTTGAATGAAAATCTGTTTGTAAATTACTTTTGATGATTATTATCTACTTACTTTCAGTTTATTCGTTTGTTTGTATATGAATGAATTTGTGAGAGGTTTATATGTGATTCTAGGTAGTATTTTCTTTAAACGACCTTAGTCAAACCCCATTTACACTCCCCTGAACGTTTTGACTTCTGTGAACCTTCCCTGGACGTTTTAGACTTGAATCGACCTCTTATGTGATTAAATCTGTCAATTTACACTAAAGTAAATTGGTAGTTTGAGTTTGAATCGAGAGCTTTAATCTCCACATATGATATATTTTACGCAGCTTTTCGATCGTGGTGGCTTATTGTACGGGGAGCTGGCGAGATTTGCAATGAGACTGTTGGGAGTAAAAACAAAGCCCCGAAAGCTACAACCACCTCAAGGCCCAGGCGGGTTACCGGGCCCACAAATGCAGGCACTAGAGGGACCCAAGCCCGCACCTGCTGGAGGTTGGGACAACGTTTGGGGAAATGAGAACAGATGAGTCGCCGCTCGGTTTATGAAATCCTCTGTATCAATTTCATGCACTGCTCGTAGTGCAGTGGAGTCTACAAACAACAAGAACAAGACTCCTGCTCTCACTTTTGGAAGTAAGTAATATTTTACTCTAAATCATTTGCACTTTGTATGTGAAACTGATTTATACATAATAATTTGATGTGATGCTACTTAAGCTGTCAGATTATTACATTTGGCAGATTATGTGTATCTTTGTGGTTGTTGCTTGGTATATGATCAGATTTCTATTGTCTGTGTTGAATTAAAAATAATGTCAGTGAATAAGTGAATGGTAATGGACGCAAATATAAATTTTCTTCTTCTTCATTATATATGATGTTGGTTATAAACTATCCAATAATATTGTTCTAGATTTTGCAGAAGACATCTCTGGTATTTATGCTGTCCTTAATATTAGTACTTGTTTGTGATTGTATTGCCATTCTCCGCATGAAAACATTTCCATTTCAATCATACTCCCCCAATCTATCAAGCCAAAGCTTCAGTCAGCTCTTTCACCTGAATTACATGCCATGACCTCGAATCATTTGGTGTAAATGTGTAATTAACTTAATCGTCGCTGATTATCAAATTTTAATTGTCAGCACAATATCTATTGTATATTCAATATATAAGAGACTCATCTATAAGTTTAACATCAGCTTCTATCTAGGATGGTATAAGAGACTCATTCAAGGTAATTAGAAAAAGAAAATTTAAGCAAAGTCTACAGAAACCGAAAATCCCAGTGATCAAACCGTTTTGAATTTAGACCAGAACAGGGCTTTTACAGAAGAGGAAAACTCTAGCATGGATTAGTCTGATTAGTTTCTTTACAATCTAGCATGGATTCACATTTCATACTTTGATTAGTTTCTATACAGAATATAACTTCATCCGGTACTTAAACCTTATGTTTTCTAGCTTTATCTTTGCGATTAGTACATTGGCCACAACGTACTATATAATAATTATTAGTGTGCTTAATACACATTTGGTGAAATTTCAAAGGATCGGAATTATAATTAGGATTGGTGATGTGCACGTCTTGTGACGTGCCACGTCCATTAAGCAAGACGGCCGTCATGGTTAATTGTTAGGTTATACTTCTGATTGAGCTAACTAACAATCATTTCATGTTCCTAAACTTTCCTTTCCCCAACAAAGTTGCTTCTCAAGCAAACCAATTGTTGTGGTTTCATGTACCATATCAGTATATCACCATTTACTTTGATCGATAGTTTTGTGCTATAAAATCACAAATTCCCACGAATCTAGCTTGGTTCTCATGCAAACACAACTTGGATCATCAACTCCTCCATGTATGGAAGGCTCAAAGGATAGAGTAAGATTCAACGTGGGAGGAAGAATCTTCGAAACCACATCCACAACCCTAGCCAATGCAGGCCGAGCTTCATTCTTCGGTGCCATGTTAGACGACGACTGGAATCTCCGACTCCCACCGGATTCTCCGACAACCTCCATTCCCGAGTACTTCATCGACCGAAACCCCGACTGCTTCGAAGTCCTCCTCGACTTACTCCGAACAAGAATCCTATGCATCCCACCAAACGTACACGAGCGACTCCTCTACAAGGAGGCCCAATTCTATGGGCTCACAAGCCTCCTCCGAGCAGCCCAATGGGGGCCCATGGACGGGAACAGACTGAGCATCTCACACTCGGTTGTGGGCCGGGATTCAGGGGAAGGGATCGCCATTCGGGCTAGCCCAGATGGTGGTTGTTGCACCGTACATGGATCACTCGTCCACGTCTATGATTGGACATTGCATGAGCAAATCTCTCCTTTCAATCTCGACTACCAAATGATAAATGACGTTCAATGGATCGATTCAGACAACATCGTGGTGAGCGCGTGGGAGAAAGCAGGAGAATTAGGACATCTCCAATGGTGAGCTAAAATTGACATGGCACTTAGAATTATTGCAAATGAGAAACCAACACTCTTCTTTTGCCACACCATCAAATTCAAAGCATGTCTAAAAGAATATTCTTACCATTGTCTATTTTAGCTTACTATTGGTGTTTGATATCTCCATTTATAGCAAACCATTGGAGATGTCCTTAAAAGGCGGTATCGGGATGTTTAGCTCGTCTACCGGCGAGCTAACACAGAGGTTTAGAATCTCCCATGGATCAAGCCAAGACAACAAAAGCTACACAGCAGGAGCATTAAGCTACAACTCTAAACAACATACAATCTTTGCTAGCTGTAGAGGGAGGTTCAACGAATACGGAGTGGGCGCGTGGGACCGAGTCACGGGCCAACAACTCGAGTTTTTCTACGACTCAGATGATTGGTACTTTGGCGATGCAGACAGGCTACAATGGCTCGACGGTTACAATGCTTTGTTGGTCACAACAATGTACCCTCACAAGGACAATTGCTACATGAGCTTGTTGGATTTCAGGAGCAAGAAGATGGTGTGGTCATGGTCTGATATGGGGAGTATTGGATCCACGTTGGATGATAAGAGGATTCGAGATGTAGTAGCCATGCAAGAAACAGTCTTTGTGGTGAATGGTTATGGGGATTTAGGGTTTCTTGATTTGAGAGGCTCGGGTTTGAGGTGGAAGTTGAGGAGTCGGGTTTCGAGTGGGAGGGAGAGGTTGGTTGAAGACGAGTCTTGTTTTCCGAGGCTAGCGGCTCATCAGGGTCAGCTCTTGTGTTCTATGGACAATTGTGTTTCAGTGTTGTCTGGTCCGGATTGGATTGTGACGTCTAGGGTTAGGAGTAGTAGTGGGGGATCTATTTATGACTTCTCCATTGGAGGAGATCGGTTGTTTGCTCTTCATAATGAAGGGAATGTGTTTGATGTCTTGGAGACTCCTCCTCCATTTTGTTAGCCAAAGCTTCTTCCATTGTATATGCAAGGAAGTATCATAATGATCGATGCCCTAACCAATTGTTTTGATGATGTTATTATAATATAGAATCTTATGATTCTTATGGAGAGTATTAGGTGATGAGCTGGCGTAACCACCTATCTTCTATTAGCCTATAAATAGTTCTAATTGTTGTAATAGAACGTAAGAAAGTAAGGCTGTAATAGATCATAGGCATTATCAGAGAGTCCTCTCTAACAGATTTTTGTTTTGGAATTTTGTTAATCATCCTTTCTTGAATGATAAGTTTCGATGATTTGATCCATTTCTGTTTCTTTTGATGGTATCAGAGCAGGGATCATCGAGCTCATTCTAGCTCTCGATCTGTTTCGTTCTCCACGTCTAGGGTTTGTCTGAGCGAAGCTTTCTGCGAGTCATCCATGGCGCATCAGGGAGCTACAGATGGTGCGCAATTTCAGCCATTATTGGCGGCGCAAATGGCAGCTCAACAATTCAGCGATCCGCTGGGGCTCTCAGGATCTGATCATCCAGGTATGCAGATTACTTCCTTGCAATTTGATGGCAAGAATTTCCTAAATTGGAGTCGAGGAGTTAAAATGGCGTTAGGAGCCAAGAATAAACTCGGATTCATTGAAGGCTATTGTAGTCTTGCTAGCTTGAATCGGAATGATAAAGAACGGTGGATTAGGGCCGATTACATGGTAAGGTGTTGGGTCACAAACTCCATGGTCAAAGATCTTGCAGCAACTTTCATGTATGTTGCTTCTGCCAAGCAATTATGGGATGAAATAACTGAGCGCTATGGTCAAGCTAATGCTCCCATGCTCTATCGGTTAAAAAGAGATCTTGCAGGTACTACTCAGGGAACCTTGTCAGTTGCAGAGTACTATAGCAAATTGAAGATGCTATGGGATGAGATTTTTTGTTTAGAAGGCATGGTACAATGTGAATGCGGTATTCTCAGGAATTGTACATGTGAAATGCTCAAAAGAATGCAAGAAAAAGATAACAATGACAAAGTTATGCATTTCTTGATGGGACTCTGTGATGATTATGAAGCTATCAGGAGTCACATTTTATCCTTGGATGATATTATTCCTGTCAACAAAGTCTTTTCTCTGGTTCAACAAGTTGAAAGGCAAAAACAAGTCAGTGGCAACATTACTGGTGTGTCTGAATCCACTGCTATGAATGCCAACAAGAGGGGAGGTTACAGACGAGATGCTCCAAGATCTGAGAGTAGGATTTGCAATGGAAACTCCAGTGACAGATTCTGTGATCATTGCAATAGAAAGGGGCATGTTCGAGAGACCTGTTACAAGCTTATTGGTTATCCTGATAAAGGTAAAGATGGCAGATCTTCCAGAAGCAGAAATGGAAGGTATGCTAACAATGCTGAAACTGAGAATGATCCTCTCACTAATGGGAATGAAGGCAGTTCTGGTAGCTCTGGTAATTCTGCACCACAGATTGATCAAGCCTTCATGGATGCTCTATGTCAGAATATGGCTAAAATGTTGAGGGGACAAGGATTTGGAGACAACTCAGGGTCTTCTGCTAATGCAAGCTTCTCAGGTAATGCTTGTGCAAATTCATCTAGTGTTATGGTTGCTCATAAAAATCATAGTTCTATATATTGGATAGTAGATACTGGAGCCACTGATCACATGATATTTGATGATAGCCTGTTGATAGACAAAGAAAGATTGTCTAAATCTGTTATTGTTTCTTTTCTTGATGGGAGTGCTAAAACTGTTGACTATACTGGTTCTGTGAAGTTAGGTTCTGATGTAGTCTTAAAGAATGTGCTAGTAGTGCCAGGATTTAAGAATAATTTGCTCTCAGTTGGGAAGTTGATTGATGACAGTGATCTAATTGGCACCTTCACTCGAAATGATTGCAAGTTTCAGGACCCTTTGAGTAAGAAAATTGTAGCTTCAGGAGAGAGTATGGGCAAGCTGTACAAGATGCAACTTCAGGATTCTCCAGATTTCAAGCACAAGTACTTTGCTCATCACTCCTCTACAGATAGTGATATATCAAGCATTATTCATGCCAGGCTAGGACATGGCTCTCCTTCTAAGCTTCAACACTTGGAGCATTACAAGCACATCAACTTTCAAGACTTGTTTTGTGAACCTTGTATTCAAGCTAAAGAGCATAGATTGCCATTTCCTAGGAGCTCCTCCCTAGCTAATAAACCTTTTCAGTTGGTTCATTTAGATGTTTGGGGACCATAAAAAAGTCCTACCAGGACTGGTGCCTCTTATTTTCTTACCTTGGTTGATGATTGTACAAGGTACACTTGGACATATCTGTTGAAATATAAGTCTGATGTTTCTGCTTGTTTGCAAACATTTATTTCCTATGTTGGGAATCAATTTTCTGCTTCCATTAAGACTGTCAGAAGTGACAATGGCACAGAGTTTACTTCTCATTAATGCCAGTCTATCTTCAGTGGCCATGGTATTGTTCATCAGAGGAGGGTTGCAGGGACTCCACAACAGAATGCTAGAGTTGAGCGCAAGCACAGGCACCTTGTTGAAACAGCCAGAGCATTAAGACTACATGCTCATTTACCTATCAAATTCTGGGGTGAGTGCATCATGACTGCTACATATTTGATTAATAGGCTGCCCAGTTCAGTTCTTCAATGGCAAATTCCTTTTGAGTTGTTGTATAAGGAAAAACCAGCTTTTGATCAGTTAAGGGTTCTTGGTTGTCTTTGCTATGCTAAGCCTTTCCAACCTCTGGAGGATAAGTTTGGGGTTCAGTCTCGCAGATGTATCTTTATTGGATACCCTAATGGTAAAAAAGCCTACAAGGTATATGATCTTGATTGCCACAAAATTTTTGTTAGCAGGGATGTTAGGTTTTTTGAAGATAAATTCCCATTTCAGAAATCTGACAAGGCCATACCTTCTTTACCAAACACACCCCCTCTTGTCAATCCTGCTAATGAATACCTGCCAAACCTTACCTTTCTACCAACTCCACAAAATAACCCAAACACAATACCCTCTATTCATGTACCTTCTCCTATCATACCCACTACTGATTCAATTGAATCTATTCCTTCACCTACTCCTCCATCCTCTATACACATTGAACCAAGGAAATCTACTAGACAGAAGTCCATGCCTGTCAAACTCAATGATTTTATTTGCCCAACTCTTCCTTCTTCCACAGCAAATTCTTTCTTTTCTGAAGCTTTGAATCTCAGTGATTATTCACCAGGTTATGTGGCTGCTTTCTTCAATGTTCTTGCTCTCAAAGAACCAGCCACATATAATCAAGCTAAAACTGACCCAAGATGGATTGAAGCCATGGAGAAGGAATTGGCTGCCCTGGAGACTAATGAGACATGGGAATTGACCACATTACCAGATGGAAAGCAAGTTGTAGGCTCCAAATGGGTTTTTAAGATAAAATTCAAGGCTGATGGTACAGTTGAGAGATTCAAGGCAAGGCTTGTGGCAAAGGGCTACACACAGATTGAGGGGAAGGATTTTAAATTCACTTTTTCCCCAGTTGCTAAGTTTACTATAGTAAGATCTTTGCTTGCAGTTGCTAGTGCCAAAGATTGGGTTGTCCATCAACTAGACATTAATAATGCCTTCTTACATGGGTTCATTGAGGAAGAGGTATACATGACTCCACCAGCTGGCTATCTCAAGGCACTACCAGGGCAAGTATGCAAGCTGAAAAGGAGTTTATATGGCTTAAGGCAGGCCAGCAGGCAATGGAATGTTGAATTAACGAAGTTTTTGCTTTCACTTGGTTACTCCAGATCACCTCATGATTACTCATTGTTCTTCAAATCTGAGAAAGGCTTAATTGCTTTTTCCTTGGTGTATGTAGACGATCTGCTTCTCTCAGGTACTGATGTTGCTTTTATCACTCATACCAAGCAGTCTCTGCATACAAAGTTCACCATTAAGGATCTGGGGAACATTAGGTTCTTTCTTGGTCTAGAGGTTGCTAGAAATTCCAAAGGAATGATTCTCAATCAAAGGAAATATATCCTAGACATTTTACAAGATGCTCAGATGGAAGACTGCAAGCCAGCTAAGTTTCCCTTGCCCAGGGGTCTTGGTTTGTCTATTGATAAAGGCAAGCCTATTGCAAATCCAGAATCCTATAGAAGACTGGTTGGTAAACTTCTTTACTTGAACCTTACTCGACCTGACTTGTCTTATGCTACACAGCCCTTAAGTCAATTCATTCAGTGTCCAAGGGAACCTCACCTTAAGGCTGCTATTCATGTCATTAGATATCTGAGAAGCACTCTAAATTGGAGTCTTTTTTATCCCTCAGAATCTGACTTGAAACTCACCACTCACTGTGATGCTGATTGGGGTAATTGTGCCTTTTCTTCTCGTTCCTTAACTGGTTATTGTGCACAGTAGGAAACTCACTGATTTCCTGGAAGACCAACAAACAGAAAACAACATCTAAGTCTTCTGCAGAATCTGAGTATCGTAGCATGTCTGCTACAAGCAGTGAGATTTTATGGTTAAATGGATTGCTCAAGGATCTATCTGTTCCACAACAGCTTCCGCTACGCCTCTATTGTGACAACAAGGCTGCTCAACATATTGCCGCCAACCCGGTGTTCCACGAGCGCACCAAGCATCTCAACATAGATTGTCACTACATACGGGAACGGATCACTTTAGGCCTCATAGAGACTGCACATGTCAAGTCAGCAATGCAATTAGCTGATATTTTCACCAAACCCCTTGGTGAAGTCCAACACAAGTTTTTCTCTTTCAAGTTAGGACTTGTTGATTCTGCACCAAGTCTAACTTGAGGGGGGTGTATGGAGAGTATTAGGTGATGAGCTGGCGTAACCACCTATCTTCTATTAGCCTATAAATAGTTGTAATAGAACGTAAGAGAGTAAGGCTGTAATAGATCATAGGCATTATCAGAGAGTCCTCTCTAACAGATTTCTGTTTTGGAATTCTGTTAATCATCCTTTCTTGAATGATAAGTCTCGATGATTTGATCCATTTCTGTTTCTTTTGAATTCTACTATCGATTTAAAGCCTCTTTCACTATTCGATCCTACAATCTCCATGTTAGAATACATGTATAATTTCTCTTCTTAGTTGAGTGTATCTAAAATATCCCTCACTTCGAGTTTTAAGTCTATTTAAAGACTTTAACTATTTATGTTGAATGTTGGTTACATTGACACTAGTCATTGCTTTTGAAGTCTTAATGGATATTTTGTGGGATTGGGCACAAGCTAGAGGGATCATTTTTCAAAGGGAACGAAGCATAAGCAACTAGGGGTGCATACCTCTTTAGGATCGAAATATTTCGATAGACCGATTTTTTTTTACATTTATAGATCAGGGACTGAACAATCATATTTGAATATTTAAAATTTTAAAATTATTAAAAATTAAATTTTTATATTTTTTTATAAGTTATCGGTAAAAGAAAATTACTAAACGAATCTGACCGGACCAGACGTAAGTCCGAAATTCCTAAAAATTATGAATAAGGAACCGGATCGGTCCATTCCCTATCCAGTTCACTTTTGTGCAACCCTAAGCCTAAGGAATCGAAGATGTTAACGTCTCACAAAACACAACTGAAATTCAAGATTGAGTTTGAAAAATGAAAATGGCTCAATCCCGAATGACTTCACATCACTTGGGAATTAGCATAGCCTTGGCTGGATGTTAGCTGTCATCCTACGTTCCTATCCTATTGCTATTTTTTTTTTTTTAACAAGCAGACAAAAAACCTATTGTTTACAAACAAATCAGGCTTAAATCATCATCACGGATGATCTTGAATAAATTTTTCATGGGAAAGATCCTTAATGTTCTTGAGAGAAGAATTCTCTGAAGTCGTAGAACATCCGAGCTCGAAGCTACTATCCAAAAAGGTCTAACTAAACTTATAATACTAATATAAAATACTCTCTAAATATGCAAATAGTCTACCTTTTCTAAAATCTGACTTTGTTTCACATTAATTGCGGACATTGACGATACTAATTAAATTTTATATAAGTGTATGTAAGTATCGTATTTTGCATTTTATTACTCCCTCCGTCCCACTTTGTTTGTCCTGTTTGACTTTGGCACACTTGCCGATGCACGTTTTATATCGTCAATATATCAAATTATATGTTATTAAAAATTATAATTTTTTAATATTCTTAAAGTACTAATCGAAACGAATCAAACAAGACCACTCATGACTATGTTTTATCTTATATATTGAAAGATATTTAGAAGATTCTCTCGATTAGTGAATAGTGTCAAAATTTGAAACAGGACGAACAAACAGGGACGGAGGGAGTACTACATAAGACATGCATTTAATATATAATATATACATATACACAGGGGCGGACCCACTTTGGGCCGAGGAGGGGCTATAGCACCCCTCGAAAAAAAAACTCCCCCCCAAAAAAAATTTAATGTAAAAAATAGCGTTTTTTCTCGTATAGCCCCTTCTGAAAAGTAGTATTTTAATTAATATATAATTTAACCCCTCTTGAGTTCGAATCCTGCGTACGCCACTGCATATACATGCGTAAAAAAAAATCGATACCACGTACAAATATAAATATAAATATAAACGTATGCTAGCGATTATGATATAGGTATCACAACGAGTTGCTTAAATCATTCAAAACTATCAAATTAAAAAGTTTAGGCCTCTATATATAAGGGAGTCTCAAAACCAACGGGTTTATAACTTAAGTGGCTAAAACAAAGGTCCTATTATTCTCACGCGTCTGACATGCTATTTACACGCGAAATAACTCGCCTAACTTAGGCGAACAACTTTTGCTCGCTTAAGTTAGACGAGCAACCAAATCTAAGGGTAAAATAAGAAAAATTGTGAAATTCTGAAAATATACAACTTTAGCTCGGCGTGCAATAGTTTAGTTTTTTGCAAACAAAAATTTGGAAAAAACATTAAAACAACCATGAGCAGGAACTAATCTCCATTGTTTTGCTTAGCGGTTGAAACCTTCAGTTATTAAGTTGTGAGATTTCTAAACTCTTGTTCTTTTCCTATGGGTTTGTATTAATTCTCTTGTTCTTCATCTATTGATTTCTATTAGTTTTGCTAGCTTGATCACCTAGTTTGATTGATAGTTTTCTATTGCTAGACTAGGAATATACGGTGACATTCCTTGTCATTGTAGCACTCATATCTGCATGATCTGGTAGTTGATTGCTTTTATGAAAGAGAATTGATTGCATGTTAATACTTGACGGTTGTAAGTTATTGCATGCATCCTTATGATTCATGTGTCCTTTGCTTCTATTTCATCTAATCTTGAGAGGTTTCCCTGATTGCTGAATAGTAAGTATTATCAGGACCAGTTGGCCTGCTGATATATTAAAGATTGGAATAGGAACATTCCCTAGGATTGAATAGATCTTGAGATAAATCTATGATCAACTTGATTGACTGTTGTGTGGATACTTGCTAGGTGAAACCCCTTCGCATAATATTCTCACCCAAACTTCCTCTGCTTGTTACTGGTTACTTGTGTGTTCTTGCAATCAAACCCCCCCTGGTTACTTATTACTAGTTGATATTTCACTTGACTGCATTGATTTGGTGTTTTGATTCCCTTGGGTTCAACCTCTACTTACTTGCTATTCTCTAGTTAGTGTTTAGGGTTTTCTTTGATTTGGCACTACGACTTTAGCCTCATCACCCCTTACTTCAGAAGTAACACATCGTTTGTAAAAACCTTACTAGTCATAATTCTCTAACTTGTCGCAATATGTATAATCTACAACATCATTGTTGATTATGTTTGAAAACAATTATACAAATTAGTGTTATTAGGCCATATAAAGGTCCAATAAGGTTTTTCTCACACAAAACGGGACTCGAAACTATGCGTAAACGCTAAAAGGCCTTAAAAGGCCTTAGTTAAGAGGCATTAAGGCCCAATTTGGTGAAACGATGCCCTAACGATGTCGGAATGGAATGAAACTTGGTTTCATTTCTTATTAGGGATATTTAACCATGTGGGTAACTCCCAATCAAAACCCCTTACTTTTGATTATGTTTGAAAATTTTGTGCAACTTAGTCTTATTAGGCATATAAAGTCTCAATAAGGTCTTGGTCACACAAAAATGATTTTGGTATGATTTTAGTATAAAATTGGGGTGTGTAGGACCATCTACCATACAAGGTCTTGGTCACACAAAAACTTTGCTTTGTCTTTTAGAAACTCGTTATTTAACAGTTTCAGTATCGTTATGATAGTTTGACACTTGTTGAGTTTTTTTGTCTTTTGGAGGGGCAAACGATGTCCGTTTTGGATAAATTTTATATGTACAGAATCGTATTGAAATGCTCTACATGATTATCAAAACAATTTTTTTTTCTTGCCTAACATAGGCGAGCAATGTTTTTTAATTTTATTTTAATGTTTTTTCCAAATTTTTGTTTGTAAAAAAACTAAATTATTGCACGCCTAATATTGCTCGCCTACATTAGGCGAGCAAGGTTTATAAAAAAATTACAAATCCCATATTTTGTAATTTTTCGCTGAAAAATTTGTTTTTTTTTGTTAAAATGTGTTGCTCGCCTATAATAGGGGAGCTAAAGTTGTATATTTTCATAATTTCACAATTTTTCCTATTTTACCCCTGGATTTGGTTGCTCGCCTAACTTAAGCGAGTTAAAGTTATTCGCCTAAGTTAGACGAGCTATTTAGCCTGTAAATAGCATGTCAGACGCGTGAGAATAGTAGGACCCCTAAAAAATGTATGAGAATTCAAAATTATGCACAGATAACAAGAACTTGTTTTCAAATTTTCATGTCTTTGTTAATGCTTCAACTTCTCAAATCAAGTAAGGTGAGTGCATCCAATTGAATCCATTTTTATGTTCGTTATGTGATCCTCCAGTTGAATTCAGAGAACATTTATTCTTCGAATGCAATCACACTTGCATAAGTATAAGTTATTAATAAATATGAATTATAATATTAAACAAAATATAGCTTTTGAACAAAATTAATTGAAATTATAGAAGATTTTAAGAAGAATAATAACAGAATTGAAGCGTTAATTTTCTTTTGATACTCGATATGGATAAACAGAATTTTAAAAGTATTTGAACAATTTAAGTTTTGGAAAGTAACTGTATTAAAGATTAAAGGCCCAAAAACTGGTTAAACTTAGAAGTAAATTAAAAAGCTTAACCAAAAATGGAAAGTTCGGCCACAAAATTGGATAAAAATAAATTTTGATGGCTTATACAAATCAAATGATAACGCACATATATGATGTATAGTACGCAACATTTATGGTAAATGGTTATCTCTTTTACCATACATGATATAAAATATACATAAGTAACATTTGGAAAAAGATCACATGAGGACAAAGCCTCAAGTTAAGAATAAGGACGGCTGTGAGCCGTTGATCTGGATATGCTATGATTTAATCTCAGCCGTCCGTCCTCATTTGCGTGATTTACATGCGCCTTCTTTCTCTTCTCCTCTTCTCACTCTGTAATAGAAATTCGTTTCTCGCTTTTCTCTTCTGGTGCACAGTCTTCTCGCTTCTTCTTCTCTTCTCCTTCCTCACTTCTCACGTCTGTTCTTGTGCTCGTTTTTGGATCACATCGTCGCTTCTTCTATCACGTCTTCCTTTTCCGTTCATGTCCTCTTGAAAACAGGTAATTTCTGTTTACATAGCTCTGAATTTGTGTTCTTCGATCTAATTGGGAATACTTATACCTTCGTTTGTGTGTTTTGTTCATTGTTTGTGTATTTCGAAGTTCCATACTGTTGCGTTTGTGTTTTTCTGAATTGCTTATTCGTTCATCATCTTCCTCCTTCTCCCTTTGTTATTGTTGTAATTGTTTAGCTTGATTTGCTTAGTTCTTTTGCGTGTCTATTGTATTTTGTTATTTGATGTTGTTGTTTGATTCACATTCGTTTTGTTTCCATGGCAAATTACAAGAAATTATACTATCTTCTACTATTTGTCGCCATGTGAACACCTATGTGGTTTTGAATGAACACATATTACTTTTGCAATGAACACATATGCCTTTTGCATATGAACATAATAGCTCTTGTTTAGTTATCTACTGTTTATAACTTCGGATGAACACATATGTCTATATGTATGAACACATATTACTTTTGCAATGAACACGCAGTCACATCTTTTCCTTTTTGTGTTTTTTAGGCAATTTTAAAATGGATACCAAGTTTCCTTCTATTTCCCCAAGCATGAGTGCTCAGTATTACACTCCTGTTTGTGATGATCAATTGAAGCCATATGTTGGTCAAATCTTCCCAAATCTGGAGTGTGCCACTAAGTTTTATGGGGTATATTCAGGCGCATGTGGATTTGACATTCGTGTGAATTCATCAAAGAAACACAGAACTGGATCAGGTATTATTATTTGGAAGTATCTTGTTTGCACTAGAGAAGGATTTAAACATGTTTCTCCTTATGTTGAGTTTAACCCCACTACTGAAGTTGTTGTTATGAGGAGAAAGAGGGTGTCTAATAGATGTGGATGTGGATGTGGATGTGAAGCAAAATTTTGGGTTAAATTTGAAGCCGGTATTGGCTATGTGGTGAAATTTTTTGAATCTCGTCATACACACCCTTTTATGGATTTGTCTGAGATGGTTTTCTCTAAAGGAAATAGGAAAGTGACTCCATTTCATCAAGATTTTATTATGAACTGCATCAAGTCCAATGTTGGAGTAACCAAAAGCTACAAAGTGTACAAGAATTTGGTTGGTTCATATGCTAATGTAGGGGCCA
Source organism: Oxyria digyna (assembly GCA_029168935.1). Taxonomy (NCBI): domain Eukaryota; kingdom Viridiplantae; phylum Streptophyta; class Magnoliopsida; order Caryophyllales; family Polygonaceae; genus Oxyria; species Oxyria digyna. Next base: position 6,320,290 of record JAPVLV010000010.1, on the reverse strand, counting down.
TTGTTGTTGACTTCAAGAATTTCACGAGGGGTCTGAATTCTTACATGGTTGGCTGTGATGCACAGATGGTAATTGATGACTTCTTTAAGAAGAAGGAACGTTGTGATACATTCTATTTTGATTATGATGTTAACAAGGAAGATCAACTAACTCGATTGTTTTGGTGTGATCCTATTCATCGTAAGAGTTTTTCATATTTTGGGGATGTTGTTTCAGCTGATGCTACTTACCAATTGAATAGGTATGATTATTTTTCTTATATCTCATAGTTTTTTATATGAACACAGTCAACCAATCGTATGAACACATGTGCAGTTATATATGAACACATACACTATTTCATATGAACACACGTATGTTTACATATATACACAAGCACTTCCTATGAATTCTCATTTTCTATTTTTTATTCATACTATATGTACAATATGGTGTTTTTTATATCTCATAGTTTTTTATATGAACACAGTCAACCAAATGTATGAACACACGTGCAGTTGCATATGAACACATACACTATTTCATATGAACACACGCATATTTACATATGGACACAAGCACTATGAATTCTTAGTTTCTAATTTTTATTCATACTATAGGTACAATCTGGTGTTTATTCCCTTCACTGGTGTTGAAAATCATAAGAGGTCCATTACATTTGGTGCTGGTTTGCTTTTGCATGAAGATATAGAATCATATATTTGGTTATTTGAGAATTTCAAGAAGGAAATGGGCCATGAACCTCATGTTATTATAACTGATCAAGATGCTTCTGTTAAAGCTGTCGTGGAACGAGTTTTACCCGGGTCCGCTCATCGTTTGTGCATGTGGCATATAATGATGAAGGTTACTAACAAGGTAAAATTTCCGCCTGACACATGTGTTAAAATTGTAGATACTTTTCATAAAAAGTTCAATGCCATTGTTTGGAGTGATGAGCTTAGCCCCATAGAGTTTGAAGATGCGTGGTTCGCAATTCTTCAAGAATTTGGTTTGCAATCTCATGAGTGGTTAGGGGTAATGTTTGAGCTACGCCGTTATTGGATTCCTTCTTTCTTTCATGATGTGACTATGGTTGGCTTGTTGAGGACAACTTCAAGATCTGAAAGCCAAAACAGTTTCTTTGGGAATTTTCTAGGTTCCCAATCAAGTCTCGTTCTGTTTATCATGCAGTTTAATAGTGCAATGGAATCTCAACGACACAGTCAAAAGAAGCTGGATTTAGATTCAACTACTTGCACTCCTCGCATTAACACTCCTTTGCAGTTGGAAAAAAGTTGTGCAGACATATATACAATCAATGCATTTTATGATATTCAAGAGGAGCTATACAGTGCGACGTATAATTGTACACTTGCATCGTTGAAAAAGGAAACAAACAATCACTACTATGATGTTGAAGCTGAATTTGGCAAGATATGTACAGTTGAATGTGAGGTTTCTAGTGGAGATTATCATTGTTCTTGTAATAAGTTGCGCAATCTTGGCCTCCCTTGTAGTCACATCTTCATGGTGCTAAAAAATTGTCACATAAACAGTTTGCCTCCTACCCTCATCAACAATCGTTGGACGAAGGAAACAATTTTGCAACCAATTTTTGAAATTAATGGTGCAGTTTATGACGGTAGTGCTCATATTGATGAGAAGAAGCGATTGTTGGCTGAAATTATGACAGAAATGTATTCTTGTGTTGATGTTTTGGGTGATGATATTGGTGGCCTGAAAAGCTTGTTGTGTTTGATTAAGGAACAAAAGACATTATCTGCAAGTGCAAGCACTGTTGAGCCTTCTGTGTCTACTTCAACAAGTAAGTATACATTTCAGAAATTTGTTGGCCCTTTACCAGATCAAGTTAGTGTTCACCCCCTGAACAAGCAAACAATAAGTTCAAGAAGAGACGCATTAGAGGTGGTCAAGAAGTTGGAATTGAAAACTCAAGAAAGAAGCGCAGAACATGTTCCATATGCAATCAGTCTGGACACAACTGCACAACATGTCCTCAATATGTCCCTTAAGTTTCATGTCCTTATTTTTATATGCTATAAGTTTGATGAACACCTTTGGCTTTACGTATGAACACATGGTGTCAATCAGATGAACACATTATTAGTTTTTATGTTTTTTATTTTCATATGTTTCTGGATTGGTGAACACATATGACTATCCATATGAACACATGTTGTCAGACAGATGAACCCAGTTGAATTTTATAGTGAAGCTTGTATTTTGTAGTTTTTATTATCTTGTTATTTATCTTTTGTTAACATTTGGGGATGAACACTTTTGTTTCGATACATGAACACATATGGCTATACATATGAACACATCTGTAGTTTCGAATGAACACATCTGTATTTTCAAATGAACACATCTGTATTTTCAAATGAACACATCTGTATTTTCAAATGAACACATATAGCTATACATATGAACACATGTGTGTTTTTCAAATGAACACATCTGTATTTTCAAATGGAAACAGTTGAACACATGTATTATGTAGTTTTATCTTTTGTTAATATTTTAGTTGAACACTCATGTCTGAATACATGAACACAAGTTTTTGATCTAAAAATGCAATCTAAAAACATATGGCTTGAGATTTGTTATGAACACACTCAACCAATTATATGAACACACTTGTAATGAAAGATGAACACAGTTGATATTAAGTGCTAAATATTCAAGTTTTTGCACACCACAAACTTTTCAAAACACTAAAACATTAGTCATTGTTCTAAGAATCCTACTACCACTTCCAAACACACACTATTCTATTTTTTACATCCAAATTCAGCATAACTTGCAATTACTCTTTGTTCTTTCTCTTCGTTCCTGCTCCCTTGCTTTCTCCCTTGGTCTTTAGCAATTGGTCCATCAAGGCTTGTACTGTCTTCTTTTCTTCATTGTACTCACTTGTGAGTAAAGCATAGCAGTACTTGATCCTCATGTTATTTGCTTGTCTCTTGTCTGCCTTTATAATTCCAGGGTTCCAATCTGACAAGCCATTCCCCATGTATGTTTCCATATGTCTAATTGTGAAAACTCCACAATCTTCCTTGTTCTTGCCCTCTTTCCAACTCATCTCCAGTACTTCAGTCTTTATTTTTTCTTCATTTTCCAATATGCCAGCCTTTGCATTCATCCTGATGTCCCTTAGGAGTCTGACAAAATGATTTCTCTGAAAAAAATTCAAGATAAAGAATAAAATTATAAAGCTTAAATATTATATCATTAAATAGTATAATTAAACTATAGTAAATACTAACCAGAATCTTTGGAACGCTTCCATACTTCTCTGCATCCCCACTGTTTGAGTTGTCTAGTATGTGCACATGTGGATTTTTCACATTTATTGTAATGACATAAAAGTGCCCACTTTTAATGATTGGGAACACAAACTGCATGGCATATTAAAAAAACATTTATGTTATTAATCCCATCTGTGCGCGCGTAGCGCGCTTCGTTAACATACCACATGAATTATGAAATCATTCACATGAACACATTTTAAAATCAGTATATGAACACACGAGTTATTTCTTATTATTTGTGCAATAAACTTGTAAGAGTTCAGATATGATTAAAGGTATGAACACATAAGATTTCAGGTATGAACACATAAAATCCTTCATGTGAACACAAAAGACTACATGTATGAACACATAAGAACATCCACATGAACACAAAAGATTACAGGTATGAACACATAAGAACATCCACATGAACACATAAGAATATAAAGAAATAACTTACCAGATCAATATTTTGCATCTTGATGTTCTTGTTCTTAAAAGTTTGAACATCATTGAAGTTTGCAATCAGTGCATCTTTGAACAAGGAATATGTGGCATTTTCCGGTGCAATTGGTGATGTTACTGTAGGTATCTGTACATTAAAAAAATAAATGAACTCATAAGAACATTGACATGAACACAAAAGAAATCATATATGAACACATAAGACAAAATACAAAAAAAAAAAAGTCATTATGTTTACCAGATGAACAGTTGGTATGAAGTATCTCCAAGGTGACAGTGAACCTTTGTATCTTTCATTTTCATTTAGAATTGATGTGTAGGCATCAATTATTTCACTATCGATACACTGCTTAATCTTCAATGACTCTAAGTCTTATTTGTAAAATTTCCACTCATTCATTTTAAAAACCAACATCCTGCAACAAATTTTATAAAGATATTAATAAATTTATTCTTGTTTTATATTAAAATGGGCATCCAAAACTACTTACTCTAAGTCTTTTTTGTTCCCAACTATCCAATTATAAAGCTTCTTCTCGGCCTCTGATGGTTTTTCAGTGACATTGATTTCTCTTGTTTTGAATGGGGATTTCACAAGGTCTGAAGGATTTGGTATCCTTTTTGAAACCACTTCAGAAGCACTGCATACAAATGTGACCTGGCAAAATGAACACATAAAGTTAACACAACTTGAAAATTGAATGAACACATAAGCATGTATATATGAACACATAAGCATTTCTATATGAACACACATATTATTTGTACCTTTTTTGTTTCTTTTTCACTTCCATCCTTCTTCTCAGTCTCCTTGTTTCCCTCATCATCCTTCTTCTCAGTGGAAGTCTCCTTGTTTCCTTCATCATCCTTCTTCTCAGACTCCTTGTTTCTGTCATCATCTTCCTTATCATTACCACCACCACCACTCTCATTCCCCTTGACATTGTCGCTTGCATTCTACATTTATATATATTTTTATTTGTATACTAAAGAATAAATCATATGAACACATTAATATAAATGCACCAAAAATATTTTTAATATGTGTACCTTCATAGCATCTTCTCTTTCACTGTCATCCAATACCACAATCTCTGCAACATTGGTTGTGGTATCATCTTTCTCTCCCTCTTCCATCATTCCACCACTCTCATTCTACAATATTCAATGAACATTAAACATAGTATCAGATGAACACACGCTTAGACATAGATGAACACAAATAATATGTGTACCTCTCTTGCATCCTTCATAACATAATCTTGCTCACTGTCTTCCAACATCACAATTAATGTAGTAGTTGTTGTGGTATTATCTTTTTCTCCCTCATTCATTATTTCACCACTTTCACTGCCTTGGAATATTTCCTTCTGCATATATTTAATGAAGACCAATTAAAGATCAGATGAACACACGATGAGAGATTTATGAACACAATTTGATAGTTAGATGAAAGCTAATTATAAGAACAGATGAACACAGATTAAATAATGAATGAACACAGATTAAATAATGAATGAACACATAAGAATTTCTATATGCACACACATAATATTTGTACCTCTTTTTTTTCTTCATCATCCTTCTCATTGCCTTCACCTTTCTCTTCTACTTCCACTATGCTTTCACCTTTCTCTAACTCAGAGTCTACATTCAAATTCTCATCAACTTCCATTCTTGCATTTTGAATCTCTGTAGAAACATCTTGCACACTCTCAACTTCATGTATTTGAGTATCATTTTTTAACTCACCATCACCTTTTTCCACTTCAGGTACACCCAGATCTACATCTTCTTCTTGATTTTCTTGTGGTGCTTCTTCTTGTGTGATCACTGGTGAAACTCCCAAATCAAAATTTGGTGTAGAGTTAAAAAATTCAGTTGCTTGATTCTGAATTTAAAAACAGATGGGGAGTTAGTAAATAACTGAAAAATATGAGCACATGAACACAATAGTGATTTGCTATGAACACAATAGTGATTTGCTATGAACACAGTAGTGATTTGCTATGAACACAGTAGTGATTTGCTATGAACACAATAGTGATTTGCTATGAACACAGTAGTGATAGTATTACCTTTTGAATTGCTTCTTGTATACCCTTTCTTTGCATTCTCAATGATGTGTATGTTTTGATAGGATTGGATGTTTCTGTTTCCTTCTCAGATGCAGTTGTTTTGCTCTGTTTAATAAATAATTTGTGTTAGGCAACACATTAATATTTCAACAGAAGATTGGAAGGTTTTTACTTACTTGCTCAGTCATATTTGATAATTTGCCAATAACATGTGACAGTCCTTGAGTTCCTAGATATTCTTCATGTGCTTGCTTCTCTTGAATTGTTTTTTCAATTTCATCCATGCATTTGACAGCCATATCCCAGAACTCATCTTGACTGTTTTGGCTTTCATTTTCAGTCTCGTCCTCTGTTTGAGATTCTGAATAAAGCTTTACTTTTATAATCTTCTCACACTCAAGGTTAACCTTGTTGAGTACACCATGTCCGGCTAGCTGTGTAGGAGTTTCTTTATTCCTCTTTATGAACTTTCTTATCTTCACAACCATCTCCTCAGCATCTTGCAGGTAGCCTTCCATAAATGTCTTAACTTCATCATTTTGCACGTTGTCATCCTTTCCGTCATTTTGGAATTTGCTTGTCTGCCCTTCACCACTAAATATATGCTTTTCTCTTGTGTATCCTTTGCCAAACCCACCATACTTTAGTTCTTCTTCCTCCCTTCCTTTTAGCATCTCAGTATTCCACTTAGAGATTATGGGAAATGCTCTTTCAACCCATTTTCCTTTCAACGTCACCCTATCATCATATATAAGTTGCATTTAAATAAGATGAACACAATAGTTAGATTAGATGAACACAACAATATAATCAGATGAACACATAAGTATAATCAGATGAACACACAACTCTAAAATTCCATTCTTCTCATGAACACATATTCAGTTATGGATGAACACATGTGTAAATTACTCATGAACACATATTCAATTATGGATGAACACATGTGCTAATCACTAATGAGCACATATCAATTATTTATGAACACATGTGTTAATCACTCATGAACACATAAACATTTACTCATGAACACGTATGACTTGCCAGATGAACACATACACATTAACTCATGAACACAAGTATATAATAAGATGAACACAGAATTGTAATCAGATGAACACACAGTTTTCAAGGATGGACACAATAGTAAGTTTAGGTGAACACATAAACTAAATTGCATATATGATTTAAAATGATCCCTCAGATTTACATAAACTATATATAATAGATGAACATAACAATATTTTGAGGTGAACACATAAAGCATAAGCCACTAGTAGAAAAAACACCTGTTGCAGCCCCCCTGTTGAGGCGGTCACCTTAAAAACCGACGCAAAAAGTCTTATTCTACTATCTGTTGAGGCGGTCAGTCATTTTGTTCGCTGCAACAGATGCTTTAAAGGCGGGCAAATTTTCGTTCGCCTCAAAAAAAAATTGTGTTTTTTACCTGTTGAGGCGGTCAGTAAGGCGCCCGCCTCAACAGGTCCAAAAATATTAGAGGCGGGCAGTAAGCGCCCGCCTCAACAGTTGCGACAAAAAAATTAGAGGCGGGCATTAAGGCGCCCGCCTCAACAAGTCTTAATTTTCGTCGGTTAAAAGGAAGGCGCCTCTTTAAAACCCACCCATCTCATTATAACCCTAACCCGACCACTCGTTCTTTTCCAATCTCCCTCTGCGCCGCTCATTCTTTTCCAATCTTCAACAACCTCTTCTTCAACAGATCTCCATTGAAGCTCTTCTTCAACAGATCTCCATTGAAGCTCTTCTTCAACAGATCTGCGCCGCTCATCTTCAACAACCTCTGCGCCGCTCGATCTCCTCCGCCGCTCGACAACCAAGATCTGCTCGATCTCCTCCGCCGCTCGACAACCAAGATCTGCTCTGCGGATCTCGCCAACAACCAAGATCGAGCGGATCTCGTCAACAACCTCTGCGCCTCATCAACAGATCTGTTGGATCTCGTCGGAAACGACTTTGGCTTCCAGATCTGTTGGCTTCCAGATCTGTTGTATCTGTAAGGATCCATGGAAGAAGAAGACGATCCTCCGACCGAGTCTGCACCACCGAAGACGAAGACAAAGACGACCGAGTCTGCTCCGACCGAGTCTGCAACTGGAATCCACCGAAGACGAAGATGAGTTTTAAGAAGAAAACAAGTTCGCAATCATAGGCGACAAAGACGAGTCTGCAACGAGTCTGCAAAGAGTTTGCAACAGAAATCAAAATTTGATGCCTTGTTCATAATTGTTGCAGATCTGTGTACAGATTTAAGATTTATGGTTTCATTGTAAATTTGATTTGCAAATTTGTTAAATTTTTGAGTTGTAAATCTTATCTGTGTAAAATTGGTTATCGTAAAAATTAATGGGTTGCCAAAATTTGGAATTAAAATTGGTTATCTGATAAATTGGTTATCGTAAAATTATTGAAATGGGTTGCCAAAATTTGGAGATTTTGAGCGGGCATCACATATATTAGAGGCGGGCAGTATAGTGTCCGCCTCAAAAAGCCTAGTCTTTTGAGGCGGGCACGTGAGATTTAATGCTAAATTTTGCCTATCTGTTGAGGCGGGCAGTATAGTGACCGCCTCAACAAGTGACTTGTTGAGGCGGACATTTGCCCGCCTCAACAAGTATTTACTTGTTGCAGCCCCCCCTGTTGCAGCGACCCCTGACCGCCTCAACAGGGGGGTTTTTGCCCGCCTCAACAGGTGTTTTTTCCACTAGTGAGCATTTGAACACATGTGTACAAGCACGTGAACACAAGGTAAATTAATATTGAAACTAGAGATTTACTTACCAAGAGAAGCAAAACAGGACCTTTGTATGTACCATCTTCTGTTTGAGCCCATGCAATTGAAGTTTCGATCAATTTATCAAATAAAAATGCACTCCAATTGTAGTCCTTGATTGATTCCACATTATCAAGCAAATCCATTATTTCCCACTTGCATTTCCCATTGGGATAACTTTCCACCACTGTGTTGACAAAAAGCAAGATGAAATACCTCTTGAACCACTCACTGCCATCCTGAAGTGTCATCATCTTGTTCCTAATCTCAGTACAAGATATATTCCTCATAGTCCTTCCTGGGAAATCTTCGGTTACTTTGGTTTTGAGATATTCACTAGTGGAAAAAACACCTGTTGAGGCGGTCAAAAACCCCCTGTTGAGGCGGTCAGGGGTCGCTGCAACAGGGGGGGCTGCAACAGGTCATGAGTTGTTGAGGCGGTCGGGCGGGTGACCGCCTCAACAGGTGCAACGTTTTCTACCTCTGTTGAGGCGGGCAGAATGGTGACCGCCTCAACAGAGGGGGTCTGTTGAGGCGGGCAGAAGGGTGACCGCCTCAACAGAGGGGGTCTGTTGAGGCGGTCTACCTTCTGCCCGCCTCAACAGCGTGTTCTGTTGAAGCGTCCAATCTTCCGCCCGCCTCAACAGATGGGACAAATGATGAATCTGTTGAGGCGGTCATTCTTCCACCCGCCTCAACAAGTGTTTTTTTTAAACTATTCGGTTTGAATTTACAGTAACCAGCCTGTACGAAACAGAATAAGCAACCTGTTTCAATCATTCTGAACGTCTAGTTCCACTTGCATATACATTTCACATACAATATGTGTTCAGTTTCAACAGAATATATGCAAGTACAAAACCTATTATTCAAATATCCAAAACATACGCTTAAACTAATAGATATTTGGTTGTAAAGAACTTAGCCCATTGCTAACGAACAACATCGAGTTCCTCACTTGTATAAGGCGCACTCCTCTGAACATAGACCTTCAAAAACATATAGTACATCGTCTTAGTGAAGTAACTAACATGAAAAAAATTAGATTTTACATATATGAAATGAAAGGACTAGGTAAAGTAACTACCTTATCTAGTCGCTCATTAGACTCTTGATATGTCGTGACAATCTCCAACATGAACTTCATAACGTAATATCCACACTCGGTTCCGCCACTTTGTTGAGCGCACTAAAATAACAATATAATACATCGTCTTAGTTTTAAGATCAATAGATATAAAAAATAAAGAAAAAGGTAATTTATGATGGTATACCTCTATATGAATGGGTCTCCAAGACTTGAAATTAGTCGTTTTACTCGGACGCACCCCATCTAGGATGGTATACCTCTACATGCCTTTTCCCTTGTGCAACTGCACGCCATATAGGATCAAAATTATCTACGATATATAAAATTTGCTTAGCTTGTGACGCTAGAATGAATGGCTCGTCACTCTCACTTAATCGGTCAAAGTTTACCAATGTTAAACCCGGGTAAATATCATCTTGTTTCACCCCATTATGGTTGTTGGCCCACTTGCACCGGAAAACAGGAATCACAAAACTGTTGTAATCAAGCTCCCATATTTCTTCGATTACACCGTAATACGATTGTGTCGCATCAACCGGTCTTTTATCCTTAGCGCTTGCATAGACCCTAGATGATGCAACAACCTTCACTCCACCATTCTGCACCACACTCTTTTCATCTTGTCTTGACGTGTAGAATGTGAACCCATTGATATCATACCCTTCATAAGACCGAACACATAGACGAGGACCTCGAGCTAACCACTTGACTGTATCAGAAAACTTATGCCCTTTCTTTAGTTCCTCAGCTACTTCCTTCTTAAACCAATCAACGAATGAGCGATTATGTTCCCGCATCAATGCCCTTTCATTAAATTTAGGATTATTATGTTGCAATTCAAGCACATGCTTATCTACGTAAGGACTTACCTCTGTAAGATGCTGCAACACACAAAGATGTGCCTTATTCTTCCTTTCAGAAGGAGGCGAGATCACTTTTTTACCAATTACTCCCACCCCTTCAAGCCTCCCTACATGACGAGATTTCGGAAGGCCTATTGGTTCAAGCCTCGACAAAAATTCAGCTACGTATTCACATATCTCTTCATGAAAGATTCCCCGAATTATACTACCCTCTGGATTCGCCGGATTCTTTGCTTTGTCTTTTAAAGACCCAAAATATCTCTCAAAGGGATACATCCATCTTAAGAACACCGGGCCACATAACTTGATTTCTCGCACTAAATGGACAATTAAATGCACCATTATATCAAAGAAAGAGGACGGAAAGTACATTTCAAATCGACACAAAGTTTCAACGATATCATCTTGCAGACTATCCAGTTTCTCTGGATCAATCACCTTAGCACATATCGAACTGAAAAACACACATAGTTTTGTTATAACATGCCTCACGTGTTTCGGCAATATCCCACGAAGTGCAATTGGCAAGAAAACATTAAGCAGTACATGACAATCATGAGACTTCATACCGATCAACCTCAGGTCTGAGAGAGAAACTAGACGTTTTACATTAGATGAATATCCCGATGGCACCTTAATGCCATGTAAGCACTCGCAAAACGTCTTTTTCTCCTTTCTTGACATTGTGTAACACGCCGGAGGAAGAAAAGTCCTTTTACCATCCTTTTTTTTCACGGGCCACAAATCTGGACGCATATTCCTCTCTTTCATATCTTTCTGAACTTTCTTATTGTCCTTAGTCCTTTCGGGAATGTGTAGCAAAGTCCCAATAATAGCATCACACACATTTTTTTCAATGTGCATCACATCGAGACAATGACGAACCGACAAATCTTTCCAATAAGGAAGATCCCATAGTGAAGATACTTTCTTCCATAAAACACCCTTTTTAGACTTGGGCTTGATGAACTTGCCATATTTGGTTTCAACATTTTTAATACGTTCATAAACCTGCGATCCCGTTAAAGGTGCACGAGCCACTCCTTCCTCGGTGTGACCATTGAACTCTTTCTTCTTCTTACGATAAGGGTGATACCGACTAAGGAACTTCCTGTACTTTACAAACACATTTTTCTTGTAATGTTTCAAGTATGTGGGTTCCATGTCTTCTTCACATATTGGGCATGCTTGTTCTCCTTTGGTTTTGTACCCAGACAAGTTTCCATATGCTGGAAAATCATTTATGGTACAAAAAACCATAGCTCGCAGTGTGAAGTCTGAGTTGGTGTGTGCATCGTACATTGAAACACCTTCATTCCACAATAATTTCAAATCCTCTATGAGTGGCGCTAGATACACATCTATGTCATTTCCAGGTTGCTTAGGCCCCGAGATGAGGAGTGATAACATGATATTCTTGCGCTTCATACACAACCATGGAGGAAAATTATAAATCGCAAGAAGAACCGGCCATGTGCTGTGCTGAGTGCTTAGAGTGCCATAAGGATTCACACCATCTGTACACAGAGCAAGTCTCAGATTTCTAACCTCCTTGCCAAATTCAGGATATTTCTTATCGATATTTCTCCATTGAGGAGAATCAGCAGGATGTCTAAGGAGTCCATCTTTCTTCCTCCCTTCTGCATGCCATCTCAGATTTTTTGCTTGTTTCTTTAATGAAAACAAACGCTTAAATCTATCTATGACTGGAAGATACCACATAACTTTAGCCGGCGGCCCCCTTCTTAGCAGAATTTACCCCTTTACGCTTGTAACGAGATACACCGCACTTTGGACACTCATCCAAATTTTCATGGTCTTTTCTGTAAAGAACACAATCGTTTGGACAAGCATCTATTTTGACAACTAAGCCAAAGGGACACATCACTTTCCTGGCATAATAGGTAGAGGTGGGCAACTCATTGCCTTCCGGCAAAACTTCACTTAACCACTCCAATAAGGTCGTGAAACTCGAATCAGTCCAGCCACTCTTCGATTTCAAGTTGTATAACTGACAAAGCTTCTAACTTGGTAAATTTTGTACACCAAGGATACAAAGGCGTCTCAGAAGCCTTTGTTAGTTGTTCTAACACCTTAGGTCGTTCATCCAAGCGATCTCTCACCCCATCCATCATCTCATTCATTTGATCCTCTTGCTCATCATCATCATCATCATCCATCTCATAATTCTCAGAAATGTTATCATCACTCTCATCACTGTCTACCTGAAGATCAAATTCGTTTACACTAGAACTTGGACGATCAGGTATTTTCTCTCCATGCCAAAACCAAACATGATAATCTTGCTTAAACCCACGACGAAATAAATGATCCTCAATCTCATCAATGTCTGCTAACCTCCTTACATTGTTACAATCACGACAGGGACAATAGATTTTTTCGGCTTTTGTACTCTGTTGGTTGGCTAAACCACATCTAATAAACTCCCCAACCCCACTCAAATATTCAGCTGTAGTATGATCACCGTACATCCAACGACGACTCATTTCTAATAACAGAAGAAAACTGTAGAAAGACCAATACATACATAACATTGAAAACACTCATTGAAATAAAATAAAATTATTTGGATATCTAGCTAGCAAAACAATATCTCATGCAAAACTCATTAAAATCACTCATCGACATATTTCATTTGTTTTCCTACAATTTTTATCAAGTCATGCTAAAAAGTCACAAGATTAAGTTTAGTTATATGAATTGACTATATAGACAAGAGGTAGAGTATAGTCCTAAACATACATGAAAGGTATTAACAAGAACTAGTAAAACTACCAAGTACTATATGTTCCAATAGTCATAATCTATTGGAGTGCATGTAAATTTTCTACTAGGCATTTTACCAAACACTTGGAGTGCACCAAAATTTCCTAAAGAACCAAAACAACATAATCAATCAAAATTCCACCAAATAAGGGACTAATCACCCACAACAACAAAAATCAACCATTCATACCACAAAAGGAATCAACTCCTGCACATCAAAATCCGAAAACAATTTGCGAAGGAGGAAGTTTCACCTACCTCGATGACTCCAAGGACGACAGCTGGAGGAGGAGGAGGAGAGGAGGAGGAGACGAGGAGGAGCAGTCGACGAGTTCGACGAGTTCGACAGTGAGGCGTGGAGGAAGCGGCGAGGAGGAGGCGGTGAGTTGGAGGAGGCGGCGAGACGAGGAGGAAGCGGTGAGGCGTGGAGGAAGCGGCGAGGAGGAGGCGGCAAGGAGGAGGCGCAGTCGACAGTTTTGAGAGCATATGAAAAAGTCGAGACTGCAAACCTTTTTGACGAAGCAGTTGAGGCGGGCGCATATTGCCCGCCTCTAAGTTTTTTGAAGCATTTTTTGAGGCGGGCGCATGACTGCCCGCCTCTAATGTTTGTGTTATTTTGAGGCGGGCGCCTTACTGCCCGCCTCTAATCTCTTCGTCGCATCATTTGAGGTACTGCCCGCCTCTATTTTTGGGTTCTGTTGAGGCGGGCGCCTTACTGACCGCCTCAACAAGTCAAAAACACAAATATTATTTGAGGCGAACGGATATTTGCCCGCCTCTAAAGTACCTGGTGAAGCGAACTAAAAGACTGACCGCCTCAACAGATAGTAGAATAAGACTTTTTGCGTCGGTTTTTAAGGTGACCGCCTCAACAGGGGGGCTGCAACAAATGTTTTTTCTACTAGTGATTCACTTCTTTTGCCTTTCTTTTGTAGCTCTATTCTCTTTGTTCCCATTGGTATTCCAAGATACTCATGTGGATCAGCTTCAGTAATGACAATGTCCCTTGAATCCTTGTGTTTGATTACACATTTGAGCGGGTCAAACTTGCTTAGCACATAATATCCAAGTCGTCCCGGTAGATCAGTGATCTCCCACTCTAGCATATGTCCAAACCCCATGTCAATGACTGCTTGCCTTTGTGCATCAGAGAAAGCATACTCTTTAACATTAAAGTATGTCACAAGCATATTTGGCGATGTCCTACAAAGAAGCCTTGTGTTCAGCCTGCGCAACTCTGAAATTTTCTTCTTTCCAGTTAGATCTAAAACTTTTCCTTTTCCTTTTGTTGTCTTATTCTTCTCTGACACTAAAGCTTTCCCTTTCTCCTTGTTTTCTTCAGCCTTGGATACTTGTTTCTTCTTCTCTAACGCTAAAGTTGTCTCTTTCTTCTTCTCTTGCCTCTTCTTTTGTACTACAACAACTTTCGCCTTTGCCACTGCCTGCTTTTTGCTCTTCTCAACATTCAGAGGACTAGCTCCATCTCCTCTCTTTCTTTTTGATTGCCTAGTTTCTGCAACTATATCTCTTTGTGTAGGTTGTCCATCTTCTATTCTTGTGAGGACATACCGTGTTGCTATTTGAGATGAACTGCCTGACACGACCATAGCAAGTGGACTACCTGTGTAAATGACAATATAAACACAATCAAATGATGTTGTAAACACATATCAAAGAATGAACAAACATGAAGATTTATAATGTGAACACATATCAAATAATCAATGAACACATATCAATGAATCAATGAACACCAACCTATAAGTCAAATGAACACATTTTTTTAAATTATATTTCTTACCAGCTATTTCAATTGGAGATTGAGATTTTTTCTGAATTTCTTGTTCTCTGGCTATATATCTCATCTGCCTTGGTGATAAGGTTTGTTGATCTCCTATATTTGTCAATAGACATGAAATTCAAATGTGGTTAAACAAAAAAACACAACTATATGTTTAATGAACACAGTCACTATTGAATATGAACACAAAATCATTTCAAGATGAACACATAGTAAGATTATTACCTATTGCAGAGGTGGGGGTTCCTAGTGGGTCATGTCTTGATTTAGATTTGTTTTGTCTTTGATCTGAAACAGTTTGGCTGAGGATTTTGTGTCACTTCCACCTGAAGAGGATTTTATGTGGGTGGGTGTGACATCCTTAGATGTTGTTTGGCTTGAGGAAGTTGGAGAGGGAGCTGTTTTCTTACTGCTTCCAGCTTTGTCTTGGCTTGCTTTGCTTCTGACCTCCCTCTTGGATGATTTTTCTGTTTTATCTCCCACTATTAGTGTTCCAAAAGGTAGTTCCATCACTTTTGGGTTAACTAGTATTATCATTATACAGATGAACACGCATTAAGATTCAGATGAACACGCATTAATATTCAGATGAACACATAAGTTTTAACTCATGAACACATATTTAAAGATAGGTGAACACATATTAGTTTCAGATGAACACATTTGTATTTCACTCATGAACACGAATGTTTTTACTCATGAACACATATTCACCAATGGTTGAACACATGTGTAATTCACTCATTAATAAAATTAAGTTATGGATGAACACATTTTTGCATTTCTCTTATGAACACATAAGTTATTCCTCATGAACACATATTCAGTTATGAGTGAACACATGTGTATATAACACGTGAACACAAATTAGATATAGATGAACACAGTTTTGCATTTCACTCATGAACACAGAAGTTATTCCTGATGAACACATATTCAGTTATGGATGAACACATGTGTTAATCACTCATGAACACATAAGTTATTTCTCATGAACACATACACATTTACTCATGAACACGTATGACTTTCCAGATGAACACATACACATTCACTCATGAACACATACACATTTTACTCATGAACACATACACATTTTGTTATTTGCATATTCTCGTCAGTTGATGAACACATATTCCTTTATTGATGAACACATGGACACAGTAACCGCCAAATCAATTGAAATTTAAGAAGTGTTCATCATGCAAAATATAAAACAATGATTACACATTTTTGAAGTTATCAAATGCCTTCATGTATGCATTAGCTTTCTTCGTTTACTAATTTTGAAGCATTAGGTCTTATTTGCAACCAAATGAACACCGAAGATAAAGTTGAACAACAATTGAACAGTTAGGGCTTGTTATTTGTGTATTTGAACTCGAAATCGACTGCTTACCTGCAATGTCTGCCTCCTTGCTCATCTTCTTCGTCATTGTTGCTTCTAGGTTTTGTTTATGGCTTCGATCCTTCAACAAACTCGATTTCGCTAGAATCTTCAAGGATTTAGGTCGAAATCTTCAACGATTTAGGTCAAAATCTTCAAGGAGTTGAATCACCACTTCGATTACACTCTATTACGCTCGATTTTGGGAGTAATCTGTGGAAACCGTAAAAAACGGTTTTTGAATTTGAGAGAGTGATCGTGATCGCGCTTCAGCTTCCGGGAAAAGTGTGCTTATGGGACTTCTTCATGGTTTATATAGGCGCGTGTTATGTTCATTAATTTTTGGAGCGTGAGACGCACGCGCCCGTGTTGGCATCTGCGATGATGTGGGTTGTTGTGGGCTGTTGGATGGAATTGATCTGTATTTTTAACACTAAGGGATGTCATCGTCGGAATCGAACCCGTAACATTTATGGTAAACGAATATATCGCTGAATGGTTCTTTTCTTAACGTGCCCTCCCTTGGTCGGTGATATTACCATGCTTCTGTCTGACGCATCGAGTATCCATCTCTGACTTGTCGATGATCATTGTCGTCTACTTTGCTACAACAGGCTACGGTCTTATTCATACCCTCAAAAGAGTGTTATCTATCTATCTATATCTATATCTATCTTATCTTTTCTATATAAAAGTTGGCTGTCCATTGCCAAAATTGAATGAAATTGGTACAAATTTAATGCATTATTCATTTCTTAATCACCTCCTATTGGACTTTTGGGCATGTATTTAAATATCTTTCTTATATTCCTATGTTATATTTATTTATAGTCTACTTGATTAAGTCACAAATTAAATTAATGTGTGAGCTTCTCTTATGACAATGCAAACTTTTCTAATATTATGTTTTAAAACTACTTCAAACATAAATATAAAGAAATAAAAAATACTTATATTTACAAATATTAATAAATTTGATAACAACAACAACATATTAACAAATAATGTATAGCTATATTAAATCACATACGAAAATCCGTAATTTTCTCGCGCGGAGCGCGAGACCCGTATCTAGTATATATATAAAAGTTGATCGGTCTTGGCCGAAAGTAAATGAAATTCGTACCTATTTAATGCATGAACAAAACATTTCTCCTCTCATCATAAATATTTAATCCAAAACTACATCTTCTCTTAGTTTCAAGCTATAAAATTAATATCTACAAGTCTTTATATTCTTCAACTCAATGATATCAAATTTAGCTAATGAATGCATTAAATTAATAATTTTTAATACTAAAAAATTGTTAATATTCAATAATAAGTAAATATAATTAATAATTTTTAAATCTCTCTCTCTATATAAATTGGTTGGTATTGTCCAAAGTAATGACAGTTGAGACTCTTTAAATGTCTAATAAAATCATAACTATGTGCTTAAATGGTTGATATTTCTACCATTTTCATCTTTTTTTCGCTCTTCGCCTCCAATCCGTATGGCGATGAAGAGCAATTCAAGCATCGTCAACGACTGTGTGATTTGGTACATATATAAGAAATATTATTTTTAATTAAAAATTACTCCAAAAATACATATATGAAAATAATATCTTAAGTATACAAATATCGACAAAAATAAAACGTCTTTGGCCCGCGCGAAGCGCGGGGAAATAACCTAGTCTTCTATATATAAAAGTTGGTTGGTTTTAGCAAAAAGTAATGGTAATTAGTATTAATTAATGATGTAGGTCCCATTTCTTTTATTTCTTACCCCTAAAATCATTATGTGTTTTGTCATTTTCTTGTTTGATTATGTTTATAAATCTAACTTTGTTGATATTACATGCAATATGAGAAGATTGCAGATATGATTAGTCTCAATATAATTTTGGGAAATATATTTAACAACGTTGAACCGTATAAGAAATCTTTAATTAACTTTGTTGATATTACATGCAACATTAGAAGATTGCTAATATGATTATCCTCAATCTTATTTTATGACATATATTTAAAAACATTAAGCTGTATACAAAATCCGTAATTGCCCCGCGCTTCGCGCGGGGTCTCGGGTCTAGTGGATAAAAAAAAGTTATTCACTCTTTTATTGTGCATTTGACTTATACGACTCATTAACAGTTCTGACCCTTACAATCGTTAATAGACAAATGTTTTTATAGAAATGAGTTAACAAATTTTATATAAATTCAGCATACTATTATGATACATAACATATATAATTTGTGTATATTGACGAGTCTAGCAATTAATGAATAAATTGATTTAGAATCCCACAACAATCACAAATTTCTTTTGTATTAGGTAAAAAGTGACACTTCATCCCAATCCAAACGAATAATCCGAAAAAACACTAAAAAATTAGAGCAAGAATTAAACAAAATGAACTTATATCTAAATATATACACATGTATTTTATTGTCTGTGGAACGATTAAAGCGAATGATATTCGATTAATATATTATTTTTTGAAAATATTCTTGACTTTTTAATCCATTTCTATTTCTATCCAGACGGGTAATCCAAAAAAAGCTAAAAAACTAGTGCAAGAATTAAACAAAATGAACTAATAAACGATTAACGCAAAACGGGGCCCTTTGTCCTTAATTGTTCATGAGGAGTGGAAACTAACATGAGTTAGTTGGATGAGTGGTAAGTAACTCTTTTAATTAAATTAATGTTTATAAAGGTAGTATATATTCTGAAAAATTAGAAGACGCTTATATTGTTCATTCTCAAAATCACGTTCCCGGTATTCTCTCTCTCTCTCTCGTTTTCTTCACTCCAACTCGTTCTCAAGCAATTTTCAGCGATTTCCGGCCTCATTCTTGCGTTTTCTCCTCGGAATCGGCTTCTCCTCCTCTCGGCGATCTCCCGGTTAGTTTCCTTCTTTGTTTTGGTTGAGATTTGGAGAAATTAGGGTTTTTGATCGATTTTCGGTGTTCTTCGCGGAATTCAGGGATTTCTCTCGCATTCTAGTTTGTTTTCGACCTCATTGCATCTCTAATCAGTTATAGGTATGTATTCGTTCAGTTTTCGGATGTTGTTTTGTGTTTTTTAGGTTTTACGCTTGAGTTTTTATGTGTTTGTGCTTTTCTGATGTTGATTACAGTGTAGGTTTTGTGTTTTTTGCTTGCGAATTGCTTTTTTTTTTATAGTATGTCTTTGAATTTCACATGTTTGTGCTCTTGGATGTGTTGATTACAGTTTTAGTTTGTTTTCTTTTTGTATTGTCATTAGATCTGTATTATTTAGTTGTTTATGTTTGTTTCTCATTGTTGCTTGCGTGTGATTCTTTGTATTTTGTGTAATTAATGTTAGGTTTATACTTTCGATGACAGTTTATTTGCTTAATCATCTGTTTTTGACAATGTATTAGTTTCTGTTTTTTCCTTGATGACAATTTATTTAGTAAGATCTTTTGTTACTTTGATACAATATGTTAAAACTTGACTATAATCCATTCCTTTTCTTTGTTTTTTGTTTTTTGCTTGCGAAATGCTTTTTTTTGACAATATCTCTTTGAATTTCACTTTGTTTGTGCTTTTTGCATGTGTTGATTACAGTTTTAGTTTGTTTCTTATTTGCATTGTCATCAAATCTGTAGTATCTATTTGATTTATGTGTCTTTCTTAGTATTGCTTGTTTGATTCTGTGTGTTTTTGTGTAGTTAAAGTTAGTTTTGTATTGTTGATGACAGTTTAATTCTCTAATCATTTGCTTTTTTATTCAATGACAGTGTATGAGTTTGTGTTTTTGTTTTGATATCGGTTTATTTATTATGATCTCTTGTGACTTTTGATACAATGTGTTAAAATTATGATTATAATCCATTGCTTTTTCATTATTTTCAATGTTCTTTTCAATATTATTTGTTGATGACAATAGTGTATATAATTATTCTTATTAAATAGTGTCATCGAGACGTTTTTCTTTGAACATCATATCATTAGATGACTATACTGTTTTCTTATTGATGTTAATCTTTTGTTTGTTCAATATTTTGCTTTTGATGACAATATTTGTTGTATGCTTGTGATGAAAATCATTTATGTCTATGATTATATTGTTGATGAAATATCTCTCATTCTTGTGTAATTAAAGTTTGTTTTGTACTGTTGATGACATTTTATTGATCTAATTCTCTGTTTTTTATACAATGACAGTATATGATTTTGTGTTTTTGTTTTGATGACAACTTGCTTATTTTGATCTCTTTGTGACTTGATACAATGTGTTAAAATTATGATGATAATTCATTTCTTTTCATTATATTCAATGTTTTTTCAATGTTATTTATTTGATGACAGTAGTGTATACACTTATTCTAATTTAATAGTGTCATCATGATTTTGTTTTTTGTGAATATCATATTATTAGATGACAATGCTATTTTCTTTGTGATGACAATCCTTTATGACTTTTTCTTTTTTGTGTGACAAATATTGATTTATTTGTGTTTGTCAATAGTGTTTGATTACAAAAAATAGTGTTTGATGACAATAAATAGTGTTTGATGACAATAGTTATTCCAACTTATATTTGGTTTTCATATGTGGTTGATGACATTAACTTTTGTTTATTATGTTTGGTTTGATGACAATATGTTTTATGACAATAGTTATTCCAATAGTTATTCCAACTTATATGTGGTTGATGACAATAACTTTTTGTTCCTTGTTTTTCTCTAAGTCTTCAACTTCTGTTTTTCATTGAGCATTTTCTTTTTCTTTTAGTAGTTTTATCATATACTCATGTATATAGTATGATAATGAAAGACATAAAATTGAAGCATAATACTCATGGTTTAATCCGGTTCAACAGTGGAACGTGCAGATGTATTGATGAATTGATGACAGTTGCTGGCTGTGCAATAGTGAAATGTGCAGCTGCTGGCTGGCTGTGCAGCAGTGGAAGGTACAGCTGCTGGCTGTACAGCAGTGAAATGTGCAGCAAAATTTTGTGCAGCAACAACTTGTTCAGTGGCTGGTTGTGTAGAGGAATGGAAATCGACATCTAAATGTGCACACAGACCAAAACGTTGCGACAACAGACATAACCTTCACCAACAAAGACGGAAGCTCTAAGGAGCCAAAAAAAACCCAGCAAGTTCCTTTCTTTCAAGTAGCAAATGAGAAAACCATAGTGTGATGCCCAAGTTGGCTCCCGTGCAAGAAAAAAAATCAGCAAGTCCTTGTTTTGGATTTTTTTTGCGTCGAAGGGAAAGTCTATAGCAAAAAATATGTTTGGTTTAGTATGTACAAGACAGTTTGATAATATGTTTGGTTTTTGTTATTTAGATGACACTGTTTGCTGTAATGATGACAGTTTGTTGTAATGATGACAGTTTGCTTGTATTGTTATTTCAGTGATGACAATTAAATAAAATTTTCTTCTTTTTGTTTTATATTTGATCAATCATTGTATAATAATTTAGTCATCCTTTTTTTATGTTCTGTCATCCATTGTTGTATTGTCACCCAGTTTCCTTGATAATCTAAGTTGTTCAAATATCATAATTTTTTTTAGGTTATCTATTTTTCTTTCAATCCCTAAAACATCCTTTTTATTGTTAATAATCCCCTAAATAAACTTGTTTCTTAAAAACTCCATTATTTTTTATAGTCATAATTTAACTTATTCGATATTTTCTTTTGTTCATTTGTCATCTATATTCTATTGCCTTAAACTGTTCATTTCTTTTTTCAATGTTAAAGTTTTTTTTCCCTATTTATATGTCTAAAACAACTCAGTAATTGAATTGTCATCATCCTTCATCTGTCATCAATGTTCATTTTTTTTCTATGATAGTTAGATTCTTATACTGTCATCAAGATTTATTATTATTATCACATAGTCTATTAAATAGTCAAATCTTGTTATCTTTTTATATTAATCTTATGAAGCACGCTACGCGTGCTTCATTTGCCTCTCATCAAATTGTGATAAAGCTTGTGAAAGTGTTGTAGGGTTCAGTAACTGAACTGTCATCAACCTTCATCTGTCATCAATGTTCATATGTTTTCAACAATTAATAATGCTTGGAGCTATTACCTGCTATTCAATATATGTTGACAATAATCCATCATTTATTAATAGTAAAAAGAATGTAAATTGTTATCCAAACTTTGTTGAACCAAAAGAAATGCAAGTTGTATATCCATATATATATATTTATAAACAAACTTTTCAAGATCTAATGGAGTACTTCTGACTTCTTGTGTTTTGTTCATGCATGAGTTTCTGTTGTGTCCAGTGGATCCACTTATATTGCACCTTCTTCTTCATTGCTGCTACTCTATAGAAATCTCCTCCAATCACTTGGTATTGGAATCCATTCAACGTCCTCACTTCAAATCTCTCGGACAATTTGTGCCTCTTTTGAAGTATTTTCTTCAACTTTATGCATCCATCAAATTTCTGTCATCATAAATGAAATTCTATAGTAACATTATGCATCCATCAAAAATTCTGTCATCAAACTTCCAATTCTAAACAACATTGTGTCTAAGAATCATATCATTATGTCATCATTTTTCAATTTCTCAAATAAAATTACATATAAGCAACATTCTGTCATCAAACAAATTAAAATTGTACCACTGTCATCAAACACACAACATTAATGAAATTCTCAAGCAAAATTAGTATTAACAATATTTTTTGTCATCAAAATTGCATTATTCTGTTAAAGAACATTTTGTCATCAAAATTACAAGTCTAAACAACATTATGCAAACATACAAATTTTGTCATCAAAAATCTAATTCTATAGTAACTTATACATCTATCAAATTTCTGTGATCATAAATGAAAATCTATAGTAACATTATCCATCCATCAAAATTCTGTCATCAAACTTCCAATTTTAAACAACAATATTGTATAAGGATCATCATGTCATCAAAATTCAAATTCCAAGCAATATTATGCTAGCATTAAAATTTTGTCATCAAATTTCTAATGTTAATTCAACATTCTGTCACCAAAAATCTAAATCTAAGCAACTCCATTTCTAATCAATATTCTATCCAAGCATCATATTATCACCGGGATTCCAATTTAAAGCATCATCCTCAAGTAAAATTATATCTAAGCAACATTCTGTCATCAAACAAATTAAAATTGTACCACTGTCATCAAACACACAAAATTAATGAAATTCTCAAACAAAATTAGTATTAACAATATTTTTGTCATCAAAATTGCATTATCATAAATATTTTCTATTAAAGAACATTTCTCATCAAAATTACAAGTCTAAAACAACATTATGCAAACATACAAATTTTGTCATCAAAAATCTAATTATATAGTAACATTATGCATCTATCAAATTTCTGTCATCAAAAATCTAATTCTATAGTAACATTATATTGTCTAGGCATTATATTGTCTTCATGTTTACAACTCAAAGCATCATTCTATATTCACCTTAATACTGTTATTAAATTTCCAATTCTAGGGCATCATTGTGTCTGGACATCTTTTTGTCATAAAAAACCAATCACATAGTGCATTACATAATAATCTATATCATTTAATATCCAATTTATCAAATTATCTTCTGTCATCAATCTCATAAATTATTCAATCAAATTCTTAATTCCAGAAACTATAAACAGTTTGACCACTGTCATCTAACACACAACAAAAATGAAATGCTCAATCAAAATTAATATTTAGCAATATTTCTAATCATCAAATTTCAATTATCATAAACATTTTCTCTTAAAAAACATATTGTCATCAAAATTACATTGTGTCTAATCATTATTCTGTCATCAAATCCTTAGTTTATCAACATTTTGTCATCACTGTTCAATTCATGAATTGAAATGAAACTAAGAAACAATCTGTCACACTTTCAATTCTAAAACTAAGTTGAAAATTCTGTCATCAACTTTCCAATCTTAATCCAATATTCTATCCTCAAAATTATAATTATGTACAACATTTTTCTTTATTCAAAATTCTGTCATTCAATTTTTCATATCTAATCAGTATTCCATCTTAGCATCATTTTGTCATCAACATCAGCATTCAAAGTATCATTTTATATCCATATAAACTTTGTCATCAAATTTCCAATATTAATCCAACATTGTGTCTAATCATTTTTCTGTCATCAAAATCCTTTTTTAAACAACATCATGTCATCACTGTTCAATTTTTTATTTGAAAATGAATCTAAGCAGCAATCTGTCACCATATTTTCAATTCTAAAACTAAATTAATGATTTTTAAATTCTCTGTACTATAAATTACCGTTTCTATGGAGCATATGATATCAAATTCCTCATTTTCAACAATATGTTGTCATCAAAAATTCAGAAAGTCATATAAATATCTGTTTTTTTTTTTTATCTTTTCTTGTGTTTGAGCATTCACAATCATGTAACTATATGATGACAAAATAATTCTTACCTCGAATTCGAATTGTAGTTGTGACGCAGTATTTGTTTTCTTGTTAGTTGCGATTGTTTGTCCGTTCTTTTCTTCTCTCGCGAGTTCTCTCTCGATGACAGATGGATGCTTTTTTAGTTTGCTGATGTCAATCCGTGATTCTCATCCAAGAAGCTATTCCGAGAGAGCTTCTATGAAGCGCGCGAAGCGTGCTTCATTAATCTTACCAGAAGCGAGGCGAGGCGATGCCTCGTAATGTTCAGTCGATGCGTGGATGCGAGGAAGAGGAAGGAGGAGGAAGACGGCGTGTTCTGTAGGGAAGAAGGAGGAAAGAAACGAGA
The DNA here is from genome assembly GCA_029168935.1 of Oxyria digyna. Lineage (NCBI taxonomy): Eukaryota > Viridiplantae > Streptophyta > Magnoliopsida > Caryophyllales > Polygonaceae > Oxyria > Oxyria digyna. Next base: position 6,294,967 of record JAPVLV010000010.1, on the reverse strand, counting down.
TGATGTGAAGAAGGAGGAGGAAGGAGTTAGGGAAGGAGAAGAAGATGACGGCGTGTATATTTCACAAGGATTAATTACCCTTTCTTTGAAAACCCGGGTTACTTACCTTTGGTAAGTAGCCAAACCGGGTTACTTAACCCGTTTTTGGAACGATTAAAGCTAATGGTATTCAATTAATAATATTATCTTTCGAAAATATTCACAAATTTTTCAAAGTGCAAATTTCTTCTCACGTCCTTTTCCTCCCTCTTTTCGTACTGTATAAAAAACGGGTTGCAACCGGGCAGCACCCATTTTGCGCCCGGCAGCACCCCCTCGTTCGGAACCCCATTCCGAACGAGGGGAAAAATTATTTTTTTTTAAAAATTTCGTTTCTCGTTCGGAATGGGGTTCCGAACGAGAAACGGTTCATTTAAATAAATAAAAAAAATAATGCCAAACCGGTTCGCATATTGCGAACCGGTTTACACCTCGTTCGGAACCCCATTCCGAACGAGGATTTTTTATTTTTTTTTATTATGACGTCACACCTCGTTCGGAATGGGGTTCCGAACGAGGTGTAATTTTTTTTTTTAATTATGACGTCAGCATCTCGTTCGGAACCCCATTCCGAACGAGGTGTGACGTCATTTTTTTTTAATATGCCGTCATATCTCGTTCCGAATGGGGTTCCGAACGAGATGCTGACGTCATAATTAAAAAAAAAATAATCCTTGTTCGGAACCCCATTCCGAACGAGATTCGGCAAAAAATTTTGAAAATGCGAACGGCTATATTTTGACGGAGTCTATAAATTCGGGAGTTGTATGACCAAATTATCAAACCCAATCGGAAGAAACACAAAAAATGACGTCTGAAAGCGATTCCACTAATTCTTCAAGGGCAGGTAGTTGGAAAGAAGGACGGGAGTGTTCTTCTAGTGAGACGTCGGTGGAGGAGGAGGTTGATTTGTCTGCGCCGGTAGATGATACATATTTCCAAGTAAGTATTTGTAAACCTTTTTTTTATAGCGTTTCATTATAATTTATTTTATTGGTATAGTAGTATTGATATTTGAGTAATTTTAAATAGGGATACTGTAGTGATGAGGAATATTTAAAAATCGACTATAGTGCCCATTTTACGACTAGTGAGAGATTTCCTACTATGGATCTTCTGAGAGAGTGGGTTAGAAAGGTCGGTTATGAGTTGTGTATGGTTATCACCACGAAATCATCAATGGCCAACAAGAGGATATTTCTGCACTGTGAGCAATCCGGTAGTTATAGAAAACATGGAAAGAACATTAATCTTGAAGGAGATGTAGCAGAACCATCGTCGCAGCGTAGCAACCTTAGTAGGTTAAGGAAGTACAATTGTCCTTTTATGTTAAGAGGATATTATCGACGAGCAACTCTTGTTGAGCCGCCTGGGTGGATACTAAAAGTTGAGAAGGCATGTCACAACCACTGTCTTTCCAGCAGCTTGATTGGCCATGCATTTGCTTCGAGGATGACGGGAGAGCAGAGACGAAAAATAATGATTGCATCAGCGGCCGGGGCAATGCCGAAGGTTATTTATACACAGCTGCTTCAGGAAAATCCGACTTCCACAATATCAAGAAGGCAAGTGTACACTGTGAGGGAAAAGGAGAGGAAGAAAGCATTGGCAAATCTAACCGTGACCCAGTGGTCATTAGATTTCCTCCATCATAGAGGTTATCGTAAAGACATTTACCACGAGACGAATCCGGAGACGGGGGAGAAAAAGTTGGCAGCGTTTTTCATATCTCATCCGGATTGTCAACATTTGTTGAGAATGTTCCCTCGGGTGGTGATCATGGACGCGACGTACAAGACTAATAGGTACACTAAAATTCATTATTATGAATTCAAATACCGTTATAGAATTATAATTATTAATATACCCTCGTTGATAGGTATGGTTGGCCGTTACTTCAGTTTGTTGGATTCAATTGCACCAACTATACATATTGTATTGCGCTAGCGTTCATCTGTTGTGAGACAGCCCCATACTATGCATGGGCATTGAAACGGGTCAAGTATTTGTTTCGTGCACTCGAAGGACCGGATTGCATCATGTCTGATCGAGAGCTGGCAACAATTAAGGCGGTTGACCATGTATTTCCTAGTGTGCGTCATATGCTTTGCCATGTCCACGTTGATCGGAATGTTAAGGCATTTGCTAAATTGAACAACCTGGACGAAAAAAGTGCATCTGCTAGCGTTCGACGGGTGATGCGGTCTCACACAGAGAAGCAGTATGAGGAGAGACTTGATCACTTCCGGAAAACATGGAGGAATGGTCATCTTGTACAATATGCTGAGAGCACATGGTTTACTCCCCATAAAGAAAAACTTATAGCTGCGTATTGCGATGATATACGCCATTTTAGCACAAGAACGTCTAACAGGTAAGATATTTGAATTTGTTTTTAACGAGAATGATCATGACATTCGGTTGGATAAAATGTTTAACATGTACAATGTTGTTGTCAGGGTTGAAGGTCAACACTCGATGTTGAAGCATATGTTTGATTCAGCTGTTGGAGGGTTCGACACTTTAGTGCAACATATTGACAATATGTTTGTCGATCAGCACCGTCGAATACGGGCCGAGATGGAAATGTCCAACCATACTAGCCCGAAGGAGATACAAGACGGGCCTCGGTGGATCAAGACTATATTCATGCGCATATTGAGGAAGTGCTCCGACAAGTGTTTGAGAATGCTACTGAAAGAAGTCCTTAAGGCAAAGGAGGGAAAGATATGTGGCCCATGTGAGGATCCTTGGTGGGAATCAACACTCGGATTGCCTTGCCCACACAGGATTAAGGTGTTTGTAGAAGAAGGAACGCCATTGTTGCCGAGCGACATTGATATCTTCTGGAAGCAGATCAAGTGGGAAGGAGTGGAATTGAAAGACTTCGACTCTGACGACGACGTGCAATTGACTGCAGATAAGGTTCTTATGGATGATTTCTTTGAAGGGGTGTTTACCGGTAACGTTGATGATTTCGATATGAAGAGGATGGCTGATAAGTGGCGTGAGTGCAAGGATCCTTCTTCAGTTGATGTCCAGGACCCCCCTCGGGGAGAGACGAAGAGAGGAAGGCCTAAGATTCATGCGAAGAAGACGGGTACAAAGCGAGATCCGGGTTGGGATGAGAGGGCTCAAGCTAAGAAGGATAAGGAGAAGGCAGAAGCAAGGAAAAAGGGGATGAAAGAGGAAGAGGGTGCAACTGTGCCACCGAAAGCCGATTCACAAAAGAAATCGTCGGTTGCATCCAACAGAGCTTCAAGCGGGGCCACGACCGTAAAAGGGAGTGCAACTAAACCACCGAGGGCAAGAGGAAATGCTAGATCGAAATGTACAGCAATGCCAAACAACCTGTACCCCATGCATATTCATGTATCCTGCTCGGATCCTCTAGTAGCGGCAGGAAGCATGTGTCTAACAGGTTGGAGGTCTTGTTCACGAACAAAGACTGCTGAATTAGGTGCCACAAAAAGCCGGTTGCAATGGAGCTCGGATCAGATCTTCTTCGAGAGTTGATCATCGAGACAACGTGGCAAAAGAATTCCCGCTCGCCGACTTTCCCCCTACCTATGAACTTGACCATAAATGCCTCCTCAGCGTCAAACGGGTTGTCCAGGTCAACGCCAAACAAATAGGAAAACAATTGGGCACAATGCGCTGAATCTGCATCTAGACCCAAATGTGTCCATGGCGTGGTGACAGCACCCCCGTCAATAGGCAGCTCCAGAATCTCCAAAACGTCATGGAGACCGATTCCAAGCTCCCCAAAGTTCAGATGAAATGTGTTCGTCTCAGGGTGCCACCTTTCCACGAATGCAGAAAGGAGGTTGTGGTCCACATTCCAAAATTGACCCTTCAGGATGTGAAGCAGCCCCGACTCCTGGGCAAGAGCAAACCATGATTCTGGCTCCGGGTCGGTAGGAATTCTAGGAAACCATAGCTCGAAACACTTTTGCCTTGTCTGCGCCTTTAGCTGACGGGGGACACTTTCATCGGGATTCGGATCTATCCAAATCTGATGAGCAATGTGTTGCTCATAACGAGTCAATATAGACCCCTCGTTGAGTCCTGGAAGAGGAGGAGCCGCAGCAGCTTCTGACTGCATCGGAGCAGGACCTGACTGCCGAGTCTGTCGGGATCTACCCCGCGAAGAACCCGACCCACTCGGAACATCTGGGTTAGGTGGGTTCCTAACCCCCGCAGCACTTGACCCCCGGGAACCTGACTGTTGCGGTCTATCACCACGCGATCTTCTATCCCCCCTCCTCTCAGAAGCAGTGATTCGCCTATCACCCAAATTTCTGTCCTCTCCAACTCTGGATCGGATATTTCTAACTACCTCCTAGTTTTAGCGAAATACATACAAATTTACCATCGATTATTATAACTAAAGTCCATATATGCGATTTTAAGTAGTTTTCAACCTTTTTGGTATTTTCTACAAAGTGTTGATACGCTTTCCACATGCATTAAACTATTTTTTTTACCATGCATTGCAGTTAATATTGAAATGAAGCGTTTTCCACTATAAACTAATTTTACCTCCTAGTTTTAGCGAAATACATACAAATTTACCATCGATTATTATAACTAAAGTCCATATATGCGATTTTAAGTAGTTTTCAACATTTTTGGTATTTTCTAAAAAGTGTTGATACGCTTTCCACATGCATTAAACTAATTTTTTTTACCATGCATTGCAGTTAATATTGAAATGAAGCGTTTTCCACTATAAACTAATTTTAGCATGCATTTGAAATACAATTGAGCATTTTCCACTATTTCTACAAAATTAAGCGTATTTCAGGTTTTTAGAAATACTAACCGACTCCGTGTTCCGTCTCCGACGTGCTGCTCGGACATCCTCCTCCGCTTGCTCCGGCTCTTCTTGAGGCGTTGCTCCGCCTGTAACAGTTGCATCCCAGAACATGTGTTGTTGATGCCTTTGGAGATCACTGAAACTGGGGGTGGGAAGGTTGTAACTACTACTAGCTGCTCCGTCCATGTTGAAAAAACCACTACCAGAAGGACCAGCGTAGCTTGCATTCGGAACACCATAACCCGACCACCACTCGTTTCCTACGTAAATTTCTTCATCTGCAGCCGTCGGATCAGAAAAAAAAGGATTAGGAGGAGTTCCGGCCATTATCGAGACGAGGGAAAGCGTTTTTTGAAAGATTTAGAAGGGAGCGTTTTTTTGTAAGATTGAGAAGAGAGCGAATTCGAGTGTGGTTCGGAATGGCATCCCGAACGAACTATATATAGGCAAAAGCTGGTGAGAATGATGACGTCAGCTAGCCGTTGTGTAACGGCTAGCTGACGTCATCATTCTCGTTCGGAACCCCATTCCGAACGGGAATGATGACGTCAGCTAGCCGTTATACATAGCTGACGTCATCATTTTTAAAAAAAAATAATTCTCGTTCGGAATACCATTCCGAACGAGAATGATGACGTCATCAAAAAACTATTCTCGTTCGGAATGGGGTTCCGAACGAGAATAGTTTTTTAAACCGGATTATTTTATGTATTAAATAAAACCCGGTTCATGAACCGGGTTCACAAATTTTCTCGTTCGGAACACCGTTCCGAACGAGAATATTTTAATAAAAAAAAAATACAAAACTCGTTCGGAACGGGGTTCCGAACGAGGGGGGGTGCCGAGTGTAAAATGGGTGCTGCCTGGTTGAATGGCCTATAAAAAAACATTTGCATAAACCCTTTCCAATTTTTCTCCTCTCCGTTACTCTCTTTCAACTTTCACCTTCTCTTTTCAAATTTGTATGCAATCTTCCATTTTCTACTCAAAATCGCCTTTTCATCTTCCGAGTGTTTGTGTTTAACTCTGTTTTTCTGTCTCCGCTTCTGACCTCTAATCCAAATCCCTCTGTTCTTTCCCCCTTCTTCACTTCCACAAAACAAGAACAAATTACACAGCCAACAATTTCTGCTACTTTTCATGGTTTGGAGCCCTCCGTTTTTCTCAACTCCGAGTTCAGTTTCGGCGATTGATCTCATCCATTCGGAGAGGTAAGTGTTACAGTTTCTTTTTTTCTTCCGAGCTCCAGCTCTCTGCTGCACTAAGGTGCTCTGTTTTAACAGTTGATGAGTAATAATCTTTATAGATTGGGATTAAGAAGCCTTCATCGCATGCAATCTCTGAGTTTTTAGGGTTTTTCTTGATGGCGGTGATCAATTTTGACTTTTACTTTTTATTCGGGTAGTTATGTTCACACTTGTACATAAAAAAAATCGGTTAAGATACTGGATTAATGTTACTTAATGACTACTTTTAACAATTTTTTGAAATTATCCTTTTTTAGATGCTTGTTAGCAATCAACATCAATACAGTATTCAATAGGGCCTAAATGTCCATTTTGATAACTTTAGTTGAATTTCTTGAGTAATGGTTATTCATTTTTAATGGGCATGTGATAAAAAGAGTGATTTTGTATAGTTCTTTGTTTTTTGTAATAAAGGATGGGCAATTACAAAGTTGAGTGTAATTTATTCCATAAAAGTGAAATCTTTTGCGTGTTTAGTCAATACTTTAATTAAATGTGAAGAATAGATTAATGATTGTGTTCCATGCATTTAACCAATTGGACCCACCAGATAATTTTATATGGTTCTTTATTTGATGATTGATTGCTAAACTAGCCAAATTTTGTTGGACTTAGACTCATTCAATGCATAGATAGCAAGATATCAGATGTGAGTTTATAACTTCTCCGATTTGCTTCATTTTCAGCCTTTACACTTGATTATAAAGTTTCAACTACTCCCCATGTCCCATAATTGTCTCATTTATAGTTAAATATATTATGACACCGTCTTATGATTCTTTGTAGTGTCTGTTCAAATCTTTCTTTGTTATCTAATAACCTATAGTTTCGGAAAATCTGATGTGTGATGCTACTGAACTTTACCTACTGCATTGAGTTTTCCAGTGTCTGTAGTACTCTGAATGTTTTAGTTTATGGTAAATTATACAAAATACCTCTTTAAGGTAAATTTGCACTTAGCCATCACAACAAAGTTATACAATCTCACCAGCAGTTATCGTGTGTCCTTTTAGCAATTGACCATCGTCAGCATATACCACTAAAACCCGTCAAAAGCATCGAAGCAATGCAGTGCAATTTCGTCTTTTCAGTATATTTTGACTGACTATTAGTTGTAGATGGGGATTCAGCTGCTAACATACTTATTATAAAGTGTGGTTTGATATAATTTTGTCAGTGAGGCTATTAGTTGTAGATGGGGATTTAACCTTAGATGCTGAGGCAGAGAATTCTGCAATCCATTTCCATTTCTGACTATTCAGAGTATTTTTGCTTTGCATTGGTGTTCACATGTTTTTAAAATTGTTATAATACCTCCTAGTTGGTGAAGGATGGTGTATTATATGATTATTTTAGTCATAACACAACACGCTTGTCTACAATATATTAATGTTGTTGTCTGCATCCTCATCCGGATTTTTCCTTAGTCTAAATCATCCAAACTCAATATCCACTTGGAATATCTAATTTATTGGGAGTTGCCACACGGGTAGTTCCTGGGCTTGAATTTCTATGGATGTTCAATCCCATGTTTTGCGGGATGATGTTGCTTGAGTTCTACATTTTGAATAAGATGAATTTTCTTGTCGTAGCAACGAAACTATAAATTAACCATTATTTAATATTGGGGATAGGATATCCATAATTTTATCTCAATCCTCTCATCTACTTAGGAGAAGACAATTCTAAAGGACGCATGCTTCAATAAACTATTTCTTTCTTGCCTGGAGGAGCTTATTTGATTTACATAATAGTGTGTGAAACTTGTTTAAATTAGGTTCATAAAATATGGTGTCAAGTTGATAGATGATGCCTAACTAAAACTTGTTTAGTATAGTTTTGGTATAATTTCTTGTATGGTTTTACTCCTCCAAATATATAAATCAAGATTTCATTTTCTGCAACACATAATAACTTGGTAAATGATAAGTCAGCTGGTCAAGACTTGCACTGTTTTATAGTCTATGGCTGCTGTGTTAGTCTATGTTTCATTTGTTAAATTTATCATGCCACTATTTTTCGCTTAGGGATACGTATGGCTGATTTTTGTAGTGTAAGGAGTCTATAAGGAGAAATGACTGAACTCAAAAGAAGGCAGAGCTCTGCCGATCATCGAAATCTTTCTTATACTGAAGCCAAACGACAAAAGAATGAGATGGGTACATCAGTTACCAGCAAGGTTGCATCTTCTCCCTTTCTTAACTTGTTTTTTATGCTTGAGCTTTAAACATCACGTTTGCTTAGTTTGACAATAAGATATTTTTTCTTTTTCAATTTCAACTGCTGCTTGTTTGAAGTTGCCTTTGATTCAATAAAAATATCGTGAACTAAAGCTTCCAAGAATTCAGTATTTAATGTTTGAATTCTGTAATAGAAACTTGAAGTTTAAAAGTAACTGAAATTTATCTGATGTCCTGCATAAACACAACAAAATATGACTATTTTCTTGGAGCATTTTCTGGTGTTTTTTTAATTCTGTTTAATCTCAAGGGAGTTAGGAATTGAACGTATCCTTTCATAAACTTGATCTCCTACCTTTATTGAACTTTTGAGTTTGTAGAATCATCTGTATAATCTCAATGTACAATCTCCACAGACTTTTTGAGGTCTAACAATGTACTTTATTGACTAACAGGAAGCTAAGGAAAAAGCCGGTGAAGGAATATTGGCGCTACAGCAGCTTGTTTCACCATATGGCAAGGTAACATATTTCCTTGAAAAGTTTGTGCTTCTAAAATTGTTAGAAGTTGGTGCTCTAGTATTTTAATCTTCATGTACGTGGATCAATTTTGAATTTATAACCTTCTTTATTAGCATGAGTATTGGCTTCTTTCTGATGTAAATAATTCATATCTTGAATCTTTATGCAGACTGATACAGCTTCTGTTTTGTCGGAAGCCATCGAGTATATTAGGTTTCTTCACGAACAAGTCAAGGTTCGTATCTATAGCATTTGTCAAAACTAAATCTGGATGAGCTTGAAAAGCATCTGTCATGAATTCAATCACCCTTCATTTATGCAACATACAGTAACATAATATCTTATGAATTCTTTGAGCCCATATTTCATATCAATCACCCCTGATTTTGTTGGTGGTTGCTTGCAGGTTTTGAGTGCTCCATATCTCTTATGCGACCCGGTTACTAAAACGGATAATGTGAGTATTACCTTTAGACAACTCTCACAATCTCACTAAATGTTATAAAGAGCATAGGTTAAGAATCTTAATATATTGGGGTGGTGTAGCTTTCTCCATCATTAACTTGTTAGATGAATATGTACACTAATGCTGTATTACATGGAAAATTAGGTAGGAGAGCAATATCGCTTAAGGAACAAAGGCTTATGCCTTGTACCAATTTCAAGTACTGTAGGGTTAGCTGGTAGCAACGGGGCAGATATTTGGACACCTATTCAGTCCAGCTCTCCTCGATTCTAGTTCCCGGTCTTCTAGTAAGCAATCATCTCAGATCTGTCGGTTTCGAGCATGTCCGAAATCATAGGCCAAATGTGGTCACAACTTTTGTTGCATTGTACAGAAAAGGGGTCTTACTTTCCTGAATCGGATCAAGATCAATCTCAATCCCAGTCAAATGTTGTAAATCAATGAAAGCTGTGTTTTGTCACCCTTGTATACTATACAAACATTGGGATTTTGTTGTAGTTAAAACTGTACTTTATATGCTTATTTTTCCATTAGGAATCTTTACTGCAGCAATGTTATGTTATACAGTTGTCTTTAGTACTATCTTCAATATATGCTTATTTTTCCATTAGGAATCTCAAGTCCTTAAAAGATAGACAAGATTATTTTTGAGTTGTCGAAGTATGAGCTTTATCCACACTCTAATCTAATTAGGCTCCACAAACCAACAATTGGGGATAAATGTTGTTACTTGTGATTGTGAGGCACATTCAGTGTAATCGATGCCAAAAAGGACATGCGAATGCGTATGTAATCCAAATATTGTACACATGAGTGTGTAATATTGTACACATGGTGCGTGTAACAATGAAGCCAGTTATTCTGACTTGTTATAATTCCGAATAATATATATTTAATTTTAATTTGTCCGAAATCGGAAATTATTTGACCGAGTCGATCCAATCGCCCAAAGTTGACGCCCCTAATACCAACCATCCAACGTATGGTTCTTATTAGAGTCCAAAAGTTTAACGGCCCAAGATAGGGTCAACAACTATAAGCTTTGAAGAAGAAAAAAAATGCTTCTATTCAATAGTTAAATCCAATAGCAGTGCACCAACAATAACCACCAATTAGCCTAACCACTTCTAACCATCCTATTTCAATTTTAGTAAATTGTGTAGAAGTTTGGTGTACTTGTTTATCAAAAGACGGCGGGTTGCTTATAAGCTACTCCAAAAGTAGTTGTTGGCTTATCTTATCAATAATATATATCATCATCTATAAGTATAACCGTGTTATAAGTGAATATTATTGTTAGGTTCCTTCTATATAAAATATTATAGTGTATATAACCGTGTTATAAGTGAGTATAACCGTGTTACTTGCAGTTGCTTACCATTTGGGTTGACAATCTTATGGCTGATTATGGTACGAGGCACTTGGAAGGGAAGAATTAAACATATGACGTATCGATCTCATTACCAAATAATTGAACTAGTAATGGCTACTCCCTCCGTTATCCATTGCCATCTCCTCATTAATATTTAACTATTGTTTGTCTCGTACGACGTACGGAAAATGATACAATTTATTATTGTGTTGGTGAGAATGAAATTTGATATTAAAAAAAGATATGATAAATTTATCAACAAAAGAGTTATATATTTTCAATTGGAAAAAATGAAGATAAATTAGTAAGTTGATAATGTAATTATAATGTGATTTCAATTTCACACAATCAAATTGTCTAAAATCACACGATCATATTTCTTAAAAAAGCTATAGTATATTCCATAATATATTTTAAATTTTTTAAAGAGAAAATTAGAGCTATAATGCCTACTGTAATCGGATACCTCCACTACAATTAAGGCTAATTGACTGAGAAGGGGAAGAAAGTTTGTAAAGAAAAAACCAGAACTAAGAACGTCAACAAAATAGCATAAAAATTAGATTAAAAGATTGAGGATAGGCGTAAACCTGAACGTCAACTAAATAGCATAAAAATTAGATTAAAAGATTGAAGATATGTGTGAACCTGAAGACAGATGATGTATGCAAAATGTAATAAGATTGCCAATTGCCTCCATCCTTTCTTCTAAATTCAAGTCTTCACGGAACCTAGCTAATAATGGATTTGAATTTGGGATGCTTTTTTGGTTTCAAATAATGGATTTGGATGAGTGGGCTAATAGATTTATATCTTAGTGTTTGACATAGTAGGATAGTGGGATAGATTTTTTATGGGTCAGGCTATGGGGAGAAATATTAATTAGTGAATTAATTGGTTTTACATTGTAGACGAGTGAGTTGAATTAATTTTATTCAATGAAAAATAAGGGAAAAATTGCACATGTCTCCACTCTGTGTCAAGTGACACAAATTTTTGTGAAGACATGTCTTCAAGCTTAACATTGTATATAGTAGATTGTCGTTTCAGTTATGTTGAAAATTTTGTCAGATTTGTCTCTATGTTTATTAATAGATTTAAAATTTTAAATAATTATCATTGTGACATTAATAATAAATAAGAGTAATTTACAATTTTTATTTTATTTTGTGTGAAAAAAGCTCGAATGACAATTATTACGGTATGAAATAGAGAGTATCATTTTAGACATTAATAAATAAGGAAATTAAGTAAAAGTAATATTTCCTTTCAAAAAAAAAGAAGTACGTAAAAGTAATATTTCATCCATCTAATATAATTAGTTCTTAAAACTTTATTTTCTTTTAATATAATTTAATTCTTTTTGAGTTTTTTTTTCACAAAATTTCCCCACTTTACCTTTTTTTTCTTTCTGAATTATTAGTCTCTACAATTCTTAAGTGTTACTAAAAAGGTAAAAAAAATCAAGATGAACTGCTTTAAATTAATTTTATTAAATATTATCTTAAAACCTTCACCGACTTATATTATTAGAAGATAAACGGAGTACTTCGTAAGAAATGGGGGAGTAATGTCTAAAAGGTAATAATTTTTATTTTATTTTATTTTATCGAAGACGTCTAACATGGTTTTGACGTGACTACTGTACAAAGCTTCAGTTGTGTAGCATAATTAGTTGTTGACAAGTTCTGCACTCGATCAAGACACTTGATCTTAAAGAAAGTTAAATTCATGCAATCATGCAGCTATAAACTACAAACAATGCAGTTTATATTACTCAGCCTATTTTAGTTGGATATATTGCATTTATTAACGGACACTCGTATTGACTAGATTAAACAAATATAATAACATGTATATTTAGTTTTATCTTACATGCATATGTATTAATGTTTTTGTGTACTATTGAATGGAATATTAAAAAGTTATAAGTTCATATATATATTGAATATATATCTTTATTCGTTAAGTTTGAAGTCTTTTTAGATTTTTGTATATGGAATAAATTGAATGATTTACTAGCTTGATATATATGTTGAAAATCTGTAATGGGCAATAGGATTCAAATAATCTGATCAATAAAAATCAATACTTCAAATCATCATCATGCATATATAATGCGTTTTATAATCTATGAACGGAACATCATCATCAATCCACTTCATCACTTGTTGCTTCTTACACAAAAATTAACGAAATACTATGATGCTGGATATAATAGGAGGTTGAAGTCAAAGCCGGATATGAACGTGGTCAACAATTGGATGGAGATGACACACTATATGCTGCAGGACTGTGGTGTGATATATGCGTATCTTGTTGTCATGTAATTGATGTGAATAGTGATAAATTGATTATTGTTTCTTTTTTATATATTTGATGTGAATTTTGTTAAATTCTTATGTTGTTGGAGAGTAAAGAGATATTTTGCAAGTATTGTTGGATTATAAAACTCTTGTGTTGTGAGATTTATGTAATTTCTTGTATTATTGTGTTTTCTCATATAAATTATACGATCGGTTTATTTTTAGCAAAACATGTCCTCAGTGACTGAAATTCCTGGGTCCGCTATTGCATATAAAACAATGTGTTTTTCATTGATCAAATTGCATCCATACATGTGTTCATGCGTCAAAAGATCAGTATTTATCGTCATCGGTCTTCACCTAAAGATTCATCGTAACTTTAATTCTTTTGCACTATTTTTTTCTAAATATAACCCGACAACATTTCTATAACTTTTTCAATCCAAATCTTTAATTTCTTAGATCAAACGGTCGATATGCAATTCTATTTAGTGCCCACTCTACACTCCAATGTGGCCTCAAATTCAAAATACAACACATTAAAATCTGACAATTGGAGGGTGAAGATGCGTGGAAATAGTCTTTGGAAGCAAGTAAAGAATGTGGGGGCGTTTGGTTGAATGAAGTTGGGCTACATTTACATACATTGAGTGACAAACTATCCAACCCGAATAAAAAAACCAATTAACATACCCTCATAACAATCATAATCATCACCCGCCATTATATTAAGAATCCTTAGCATAATTAGTAATTCCACCAATAAAAGGTGAGAGAAACATCCCAGCAAAGGTATAGCAAAAAGAGACGAAATTTATTCATAAAGGCAACAGATAGAAATCTTTATTGCTCTTCTTTTTCTTCATCTCCCACCGGGGAAGCTGAGCTGAGCCAGTTCAACCTCATTCAAAAAGTTGGAAAGAATATCACAAAGCAATACCCATGTGGAGATCAAACATCACAGTTTATAAATCCATAAACAGGTGATTTTTTCTGGGTTACCCTCAAAAAAGAAAAATCTTTCTGGGATTGGTGATTGTTGTCTCTTTGGTCACAAGCCTGAGGTACAATTTCGTTTTCCCTCTGTTTTTTTGTACGTAAATTAGAATAAGACGTTATCTATAGTGTTCTTCCCATTTGTGATATTACATACTACAGTAATATAAAGTTCTTGATGAACTTTGTTGCCCAGAAATTGAAGCCACTAATGTAGGAATATGGGGAAGAAAGGAAGCTGGTTTTCAGCCATCAAGAGGGTCTTCATACCTACTACTAAGGACAAGCTAGTTGATGTAAGCAAACTTCTATGCCCGAATCGGGTATCCGTATTATGAATTAAGTCATTGAAATATTGTGTAGAATCCTCCTTGTCAAATTATGTACCTTATTACAATTTTAGTTGCTTAAGGGTAGGTTCACAAATAAGGTATCCCTAGGACATGTGAAACACACCCTTAATGGCTTTTAGTGAAACATCTTGATTCTAAGGACTCGTTTGATATCAATAACTTTTAACGACAGGGATTAGATAAGAAAGATGAAAAAGAAAAGAAGAAAAAGGGGCAAGGAAAACAAAAGCATGGACCTTCATTCATTCCTCTATTCAAACAGCCTAGTACTATAGAAGAGATACTTGGAGAAGCGGAGCGCGAGCACCGCCTTATAGATTTCAGGCCGATTAGTCCTTTCGAGCAACCGAGCACACCATCGTTTATACCTTCTCGAGGCACAACTCCACTTCAAGATACATTTTCTCCATGGACTCCTACACCTCAAAGGACTTATACTCCTCAAAGGCTTGTTTCCCCTATGAACGGCTGTACGTCTCAAAGGGCGTTTTTCGCTCCAAAAGATACTCCTCCTCAAAGGACAGTTCCTTCTCCAAGAAATGCTGATCAAAAGGAAACAACTACTCCCTTGAATCCTGGTGTTTCTTCGAGGTCTACTAGTTCGAGATATGTTCAGCGACCGAGAACAGAGCCAACATTGAAGTACCAACACATGTGTGCAACCAGGATCCAAGCTGCCTATAGGGGTCACATGGTGAGTTATCTTGATCAAGCATGTTTTTGTTGCAATATGTGATGCAAGGAAATCTGTTGAGATTAGTTGAGCCTAGGGACATAGCAGATTAGCAATATATCATGTACATGTCCAAAACATTAGTTGCTCTGTTTTTTGTACATTATCCTAAGAAGTAAGAACATAGACTGACAGATTCGTTTTGAGTGGTGAAATGATTCAGGCAAGGAGGAGCTATAGATCTCTAAGAGGACTAGTGAGGCTACAAGGAGTGATCAAAGGACAGAGCGTGAAGCGTCAGACAGAAAACGCTATGAAATGTATGCAACTTCTAGTACGAGTGGGAACCGAGATCCAGTCGAGAAGGATTCATATGCTCGAGAATCAAGCATTGCAGCGCCAAAAGAACGAAAAATACCTGGATTTTGGCAATGGCAAGTTCAATTTGAGCCAAGTGGTAAGCTGTTTTTTAAAGTCATTGCCTAGAATTCTTACAACTAGAACAATTCATTCATGGATAATGACTTATGAGAGAGTGTGGTTTATGGCAGTCTGAGAGCGGAAATCCGAGTGAATGGGAAGATAGCGCGCTGACTAAAGAAGAGGTTGAGGCGAGGACACAAAGGAAATATGAAGCTATAATCAAGAGAGAAAGAGCAATGGCCTATGCATACTCTCATCAGGTCAGTCCACATTCATTTCAACTCTGTCTTAGCTTTGTTGACTTGGCCTTGCTCTTAAATGACCCCTTTTCTCTGTTTTCTTGAGTTTTCAACATTGTAAAGACTTTCCAATCTTTAACTCAGCTCACTAATACATTGGAAATTTACCAAACACATAAACAACCATATAGCTACGACAAAGATTCATGTACGAAGGATTATTAATAGTGTACAAATGTGCACAATTCTTCACATTGACAGGCGCAAAGACGCCTCAAGCGGCTTTGACGGATATCCTTTTAATGTGTAATGGATATCCTTTGAATGTGTATATTGATGTTCAGTTGTGGAGAGCGAGTCGAAAGACGCCTGAAGCGGGTTTGACGGATATCCGGTCCTCAGGCGGGTATCCATGGTGGTGGAACTGGTTAAACCGGTCAGATCAAAACCCTTCCACCACACAGACACAGACGCCAGCAAAACCCTCACAAAGCCAAGCCATTAAGAACATTTTCTCAACACCACCAAGGCTAAATACAACAACAAGCCCAACTCCAAGGCCCCAATATCTAAGCAACCACAACCAACAAAAACTCGGTTTCGACCAACTGGGCTCCCCGAGATCCACCCGCTCAGTAGCGGTCCCATCAAGACCCAAAAACGCCACAAAACCACGAGCAACGGACGTTTCAAACTCCCCTTTCGGCTCTCGTTTCAAAGACGACGATAGCCTCACAAGTTGCCCACCTTTCTCGGCTCCTCGCTACATGGAACCGACAGCTTCGGCCAAGGCCAAGCTCAAGAACGGGTTCGACCCGTCGCCTCAGGTGCAACAACCGAAAAAACGGGGATTTCGATCGTTCAAGTGGAGCAAAAGAGGCTCGTTGTTTTCAGCCATGAACACACCAACGAGGGAGAATGGAGGGAAGAAGAAGATGGAGTCATCGCAGTCTATTGGGAATTTGAGTGTGGACTCTACTGTTTCCATGCCTGCTACTGTTGGAAGGAAGGCGTTTAACAGGTTTGTGTGATCTAACTGATTGATTAATCATTGGTTTTCAAGTTTTTGTTTTCCAAAAAAATTTGTGTTTCATTTGGTTAAGCTTTTTTTTCATTGTGGAATCCGTTGTAACGTGTGTATGATGGTTGAATTGAATTGAATTGAATTACAGAGATCATATATTGATGAACACATAAAATTTGATGTATATATATATGTCATGGTAGAAGACGATTTCACTTCCCTATAGTATTTTCTCATTTCAAACATGATAACCTTGTACGCAACATTGGGTTGGTAACCGTTATTTTGTCACATATCAGTTAACAATCCGATACTAGATTCTAATAACATCGTAACTAACAACTAAAATATATTCGCATCCAAAATAAAACAAGAAGATATGAATCCAAAAAGATTTAGAATAATCCATTAATATATAGAAAAGGTTTATGTTGAAATGATTATTATCCTAGGGAGGAATATATGCATACCCTTCATTATTCACATGCATATTCCTTCACATTCGAAGATACATGTCTTTGACAATATATTAAAAATACATACATCTGTCTGCGTTTATCTATGTACCTGAATATAGAAGGTTGTGCATGTATTCATATATTCATATCCAACTTCTTTATATATGCATGTCAATATATATATCACGGTCAATATATATAATACGGAGAGACGTGAGTATGAACAATGTATTTAAATATTTGAAAACAGAATCAAAATTTGAAAAAAGAAATGCATATTCCATTATAGAGTAGAGATCATGAGTGATGATCGATGGGTTACACAAAAGCAATGGTTTACTAAGCAACCACTTTATTATAGCATAAATATATAAAATAAAGGTAATCCTATAATCTAACATAGATGAATAATAATAAGTTAACTAGTAATGAGGCATTGGCGCAGGGGCGGTCTTAGGAGGCGGAGGATCATCGACCCTAATCAAGTCACAAACCTCCTCGGAGATATGGGGCCCACATGCTGACCCCGCTGCTGCGTGAACACCCGGAGGCGGCGGTGACGGGACACGCGGACGGGGACAGAAGGCGGGGGGAATAAAGATCCCACATGACGAGGACGAGGACGAGGATCCAGACGGAGATGGGTGAGGGATCAAGGGCCCCAAAATTATGCATACCGCCGGAGGAATAAAGGGCCCGCAATCGGACCCTCCACCTCCGGAGGAAGGAGGAGTTGATGGGCATAGGAATGGCGGGATTAGTGGGCCGCAATTCGAGACTTCCGGGAAGTCCCTAGTTGCGCCCACCGACAGACCCGCCATCGCCATCCCTAAGAACATCACCACCGACATTATTGAGGATGACATTTTCTACTCTCTAAGTCGAGGAGATTGTGTTCCAGATGAAGAAAATACGAGGGAGGGAGATGTGTGGGTTTTATACTCAAAAGTTTACCTACGTATTCGTTTCGAGATTTTACTCTTCTGTTCACAAGATCCTCAATCTTGTTACCTACGTATCATATGAGATATTTTCTAGGTTTACCAATATTCTGATTCTGATTCCAATTTCTGAGCTTAACCATATTTAATTTCTTTTATTTCTTGCACTAAGAAAACTAATTTAATTTCGGGATTGTCTCGGTTACTTTCCTCAATTTATCAACTTATGACTCACAGTCTTATTTATTTATTAAATAATTTACGGCCTTAACCAGTTGAATTTACTGACCAATATTTTACCGGATCGTGTTTGTAGTCCGCCATTTCATCTAGTTAAAGTCCATCATGCATTCACTTCAACTACTCTCAAGCCTTGGGGTTCTTAAAACGCTATTTAGATGGATGTTCATTTATTTTCTTGTGCAATAACATAAATTTAAATTAAACAGATAAAATTCTAAACAAAAAATAGTAAGGAGGTTATTTGAAGTGGATATCAAGAGCCATTGGAAGTTGGAAGTATCTAAACAACCTAACTTCTGGGATCTCAGCTAAATAAGTATCAAACTAGCATTTTAATGATAAGAGAATCGCGAGCCTTTTTCACCTGAAAATCATATATGATTGTTTCTATACTTGAAATTAATATATGCTTTTACAACTAGAAATGTTTAATTATATGTTATTTTCACCTGAGAATCGCGAGCCTTTAGTTGTACTAGTTAACTAAAACCAGTGTGCACAGTATCACTTGTTACAAGTTTCTATTTCTTATTGAATCAATTAAACTTCAAACGTTTCATAATGATGAGCACGAAGTGATGTAGAAAATAATAGATTTCATATATTATAGAGTAGAGATCATGAGACATGATCGATGGGTTACACAAAAGCAATGGTCTACTAATTAACCACTTTATTGTACTACTACTACTACTAATAATAATAATCAACGTAACCCTAATTAAACATAGCTAATTAATCATGCTGGTGGCGCGTTATGGGATGGAGGAGAGGGAGGAAAACGTGCCCTAATTCGCTCACAAACTGGCTCAGGAATGTAAGGCCCACATGCTGATCCTCTGGAGGCCGGTGGAGAAGGTGTTGAGCCTCCGGCGGGAGGAAAGCGAGCCCTGATTCGTTCGCAAACGGGCTCGGGAATGTAGGGCCCACATGCTGATCCTGTTGGAGGAGAAGGCGTCGTGGGCGTTGAGCCTCCGGCGGGGGGAAAACGGGCCCTGATTCGCTCACAGACGGGCTCGGGAATGTAGGGCCCGCATGCTGACCCTCTCGAGGCCGGAGGAGATGGCGTGGCGGGTGTTGAGCCTCCGGCGGGAGGAAAACGGGCTCTGATTCGCTCGCAAACGGGCTCGGGAATATAGGGCCCACATGCTGACCCTCTGGAGGCGGGAGGAGAAGGCGTCGCAGGCGTTGAGCCACCCGCGGGAGGAAAACGAGCCCTGATTCGCTCGCAAACTGGCTCGGGAATAAAGGGCCCACAAGCCGAGCCTCGGCTTGAGCTTCCACCGCCGGTGGAGGGAGGAGAAGGAGAAGAAGGAGAAGGGTGAGGGATGACCGCACCGATTATGTCGCAAACCGCCGGAGGAATGAAAGGCCCACAATCGACGGCATTGGCCACCGACGACAGAGCCACCATAGCTACCAAGAACACCACCACCACCCTCGACGAACACATTTTCATTTCTTGATTGGAGGGAGGGAGAGAAGAAGTTGGTATGATCGAGTTGTGAAAAATGAGTCTCACTTCCATGCTTTTATAGTCCAAATGTTCTTCAAGATTTTACAGATTCTCAATCTCGTTTGTTACTAGAATTTTTAATAGAATAACGGTTACGATATTCAACCAAAAAAGATACTCCGTATTGTTTTATTTGGCAGAATCAATAAGATATTGGTTAGGATTATGATCTATATCTGTTCCAGAAACGTTTATTCTGATTTTGATTACCTTAATCGAATTTAGTTTGTTGCACCAAAGAAGGTTTGTTTCAAAGCTGAAATTATACCACAAGTCTCGGTTACTTATGTCAATTACTCAACTTATGGTTCTCGATATCTATTTACGGAGTATTTATGATTTATTACTATTATAAAGTAGTAATTTTTTGTGCCACGCAAGTTGGTCTCTGGTTCATCTTTTTCAGAAAATCTGGATCCGGTCCAGATTTGGATTTGGATTTGGATCGATGCTCAACTTTAGTTAAATGACCTGTCCTCTATTATTATACGTACAAAAGTGAAAAACATTATGCTAAAAAAGAAAAGTCAAAAACACTACTATATGATTCAAGACAAAATTTACATAAACTACGCGTAAATACAATTTCCTTTATTAACTCAAAACAGCACATATTTTACAAATATAACATGTTACACTTTCAAGAGGCTTGGTTATTTTGTGGAGGCTGCTGCATAATATAAAGCTCTTGACTGACGACATAATACCTTCCAATTGAATCCCCTGTTTCCATGACAAACTGCTCTTTGAATGTCCCAACTCGCTTGCTCGATATATCAATAGAGAGATCCTTAAAGTTTGGGAGTCCTTCCACCAGCAATCCCTCCCCGCATATGACGAACTGATTCCCGAGAATAAATGAACCCGAGATGCGGATTGCAACGCCCCCCGTTCCGTGAGCCCGACACTGCACTTTCTCAACCACGTGTATAAGCTTCTCTGACGGCCAGCTGCCAGCTAACGTCTTCCTTATCTCTGTCAGCTTGTCAAAGATTTCGTCAATGCCTACTGATTTGCGTCCTGAAAAGCTGGAGGAAATGGATACGGAAATGTTAGAAGATTTTTAATTAGGGTTTATAGTTGCTAATTTCGAACTCTTAACATGTGCATCAGATAGAAAGACCGAATTTTTTTAACTTCTTTGTGACAGGTTGCCTTGTGATTGGTTACCTGAAGATAGAGTCGTCATTGTATAACGCCCTTGTGTGTTGCCAATCATCATCTGGCCCGTCGAAAAGTAGGTAGTAGTGTATTGTAAGCATCTGAAACAAGGGACAAGGCAAAAGTAAGAATATACACAATTTTATAACAAAACAATATTATTATCTTATTAAAAAAACACAAATATTATCATGAAAAGGCTATGGGTCTAAAAGATTTAACCAAGAAAAAATGTTTTTTTTGAAGAGGCTCTTCTGTTGTTGAATCTGTATAAGGATACCGCGTTAACGGTTTTTCAGTATGGGGCTAGTCACAGCTTAAATATTTGAACTGATATTTTGACCTAGACAATGATATACATCTGGGTCACAAGTGAAACCATATGGGTGGTAGCCGGAAAATGCAGAAAAGTGATAGAGATTTCGAAGACCACCCAAGACGAGATGATAATTATAATGTCATTAACAAAATGAACAAGTTGCAGAACAAAGGACAGTGAATAGGAAATAATGTCACTCACATCTGCTAAATCCTTCATCCTCTGAATAGGATCAAAAACATTTCGAACATATGCTGCCAGATCTACTTGTGAATCCTCGTACTTTGTTATAAAAGGGTGTGAAAGAAGCTGCACGAGGAAGGAAAAAAGAATCAGAAAAACTTGTATAATCATTGGCATTTCCTTATTTCAGAGATCTAAAATAACAGAAAGTAACCTCCTCAGCTGTCGGTCTAGCATCGGCATCCTTTTGGAGACACAAATCAATAAATGAGCAAAACTCCGGTGAAAACTTGTCTCTGGGTGGTGAAGGGGAAGGATCATCCATAATCTGCAACATAATAATCAAATGAGAACGGGAATGGAAATTCTAAGGGATGTCAGATAATAGGGTCAAATAAACCATAAAATTTTATAATGAACTAGACTTTTTGGGCCCGCGCGTAGCGCGGGTTTTACAGCCTATAAAACTTCACAATAAGACGTTGCGGAATCGAAGAGTAGAAGATGATGAAATGTTCCATACAAATCCATTATAGACATGTGTTGATGGGTCAAACTCTTCACTTGGGCGGAATCGAAGAGTAGAAGATGATTAAATGCAATGTGTTTTATTTGGGGAACCCCTAATTTTATAGTATATTAAGATTAAGATATGTTCTAGGGTCTCCTGATACCATCTAGTGTCTGGGCTCATTTGATTCTAAACTGAACATAAATGGAAATAAAACTACATCTAAATCAAGATAACCATATATGATTTCAAAATCCCACCTCTTTTATAGAAACAGTTGAGTAAGTAGAAGACATCAGCTCCTAATTCACTCTATATTTCCAGTCATATACACCCAATCTAAGATAGAACACAACAGAATTGCTGATAAGAAATGGTTTTATATCTTAGGTAAGCAGTATAATGACATCAGCTCCTAATTCGATTGACAAGCTTATGCATCAGCTAGAAAAATAGTCTTTTCAGATGTTTGAAACGGTTAGAAAAATGTAAGCTTGTCTGGCATATTTTTACAGCATTGTCAACAGAGACACAAATGAAGAATAGCTCACACAGGGAAGTAAAGCAATGCCTAAAACAGAGACAATATAGTACAGAGGATGAAATAAGAAGGAGGGGGCTGACCTGCAACATGAGATTGACGGGTCCTTCGTTTGCTGAATACGGAAACTCCCCAGTACCACACTCGAACAGTGCAAGTCCTAAGCTCCAAATATCAGCTGGATATGAATACGTCTCATTCCGGATTCGCTCAGGTGACATATATGTGACTGTCCCGACGAATGTGGCACACTGAGACAAACAATGTGATATCATTAAGGGATTAAACATAATGAAACTAGGGAAAAATGCAGTAACTTGATAGTTCAAAGTTTCAACTAACCATTGCCATTGAGTTTTCCAATCCAGCACTTATACCAAAGTCTGTTATCTTTGGCTCCCCCTTAAGATTAACAAGAAGATTTGCTGGCTTTATATCTCTGTGCACTAAATGTTGTACTCCATGCAAATAACTTAGACCCTAAACAATAGATTATATAAAAATGGTTAGCCAATGTAACTGACAAAGCCAACAATGCTTATGACAGACAAATAAACGTCCAAGTCGATTAACTTACATGTAGGAGCTTTTGCATCATAGATGAAAGAACAGGCTCAGGTATATATCTCTGAAACTTTAAGATGTCAGCTAATGAACCTCCATCCATATACTCCAATGCTATGCTAATTTGTCCAGAGTCTGGAGTGTAGAACGCTCCATAGAATTCGACAAGACCATGGTAGCAAGGTGCCTCACATAGGGTTCTTATCTCAGTCAATAGTTGCTGTCTTTTCTCCTAATCCATACAATTAAACATCGTCAACAACATATAAATGAATTAAGCATCGTCAATAACATATAATTGAATGAAGCATCCTCAATAAAGGTCATGATCGTTTTAGAAAGTGTTAAATCTTTCTTAACTTCATATTAAAACAAGCCTAATTTCGTTCAGTCTATTTCCTTACCTTGCACACTATTTTTGCTTAAATTTTGTAAATCTAAGCAAAATTAACCTATAAAAGAAAAAACATCTACAGTTGACACTATAATGATTCTTAAAATTACCAAGTTATAACATTGTAGATCTAACAGACAAATTAGAGTACAGAAATCCAAACATTGTTAAAAACTGGAAAACCTCATTAAGTCTCGTGAAGAGTGCAAAGAGATACAAGCATAGAAAAAGAAAGAAAGGAACACGAGGACATACCTTTTCAAATATATTAATCTTTTTCAAGGCAATAATTTTATGAGTAGGAATATGAATAGCTCGCTGAACAACACTGCTAGCACCACTACCTATGGCTCCAAAAATCCTCATCTCATTAGAAGCAATACGATATGTCTTTTCGGTGCGATCAGGTTCATCCGGAGAAGACGTACATTTCTGCAAACCCATCTCATTGAAATTATAAACTCCGTATGATCTGCTGAGTAAGTTAACAGTACCCCCATCCGATAGCTTCACAAAAACCACAAACCAGTATATGTTAGAGAATACTCTGCACAAGCAACCAACAAACCATAACTATTCAGCCAAAACAAAATCTAGAAACTCACCATACAAGCATCAGCACCATCCAATGCAGTTGTTGCAAAACCTTTATCAGCATCAAAAAGTGGTGTAAGCTTCTTCTTCAATTCTTCCAAGGCGGCCATGAGTGAATGTACTTATCTATAATTAGCTACACCGCCATCGCAGAGGTTTATATCAGTACTATAACCAACACAATGCAACACTTGGTACTTAAAATACAAGACAAAATATGTAAATCCCAACATATATCTTTTGTAATAGCTTATCTTTCACATATGTAGCCTCCCACCATGAATTTCAAGAACGAATTTCTGAATTTTGAAATCTCAAATTTGTGAATTCAAACCCTAAAAGTCGAGATTAGAAATATTTTAGGAGCAAAGGATTACCTCTTCGTTTGTCCCAGTCCGTCGTCTTGGCTTGTGCGTGGGAAACCGTCGGCAATCGAGCTTCAACCGGAGAGCAGAGGAGAGCTGCCTGAGCAGATAGACGAAGAGAGAAGAAGCTGAGCAGCAGAGGGGAAGGCTGCCGAATACTTTCTTTTTACGCGTGTAAAATATTATTTACGGTTTTAAAGGTTACTCCGTATACCTTACGCATTACGGAAGCTATGCCTATAATCACAAAAATTACCATATATAAAAACAAAAACAAAAAGATTATCAAAGTTTAGAAAAGTTCAGGCGAGAACAAGGTTTAACGTTGGAAAAATAAAGTTTTTGCGTTCACAGATAACAAACTTATGTTCATAATTTGAGCGGTAATGTTCATAATCCGAGCGGTAAATTTTTTTGAGGTCATCATGAGAAAAAAAAGCAAATTTCGCAGTAATTACAAGTATGTCACTGTGTCCCCCACTGAAAACGCTCAAAAAATTGTATTGCTTAGATTATGAACATTATCATCTAGAATATGAACATTGATGTGTAATCCGTGAACGCGATTTGTTCGTTTTTCCTACGTTAAGAGTTATTTGCACCAGAACTTTCCTCTATCAAAGTTAAGGTTGTGTTTGCAAAGTCATTTTAACTAGTTATCTAACTAGTTACTACTCCCTTTGTCCCGTTTTATAGTTCCCATTGTGAGTTTGGCACAAGAATTAAGGAGAGAAAAAGGAAGAGAAGGGTTGCAGGAATGTACTGATTAAACTCTGCAAAAAACTAAATGAAATGATGGTTTTTCAACTCAGCCAACTAATCTCTATTATTAAAACAATTTAAACACACAAACCAAATTACAACAACCAATAGAAATCCAGCAATTGAAGTCACACAGATTGTGGCTTAATTTTGCTTCATTGTTGTCCAAGAGTTTACATCAATAAGCGTGTTTATAAAAACAGATGGGAACATTCTTCCCATTTCATTTCCTAAAACTGAAACTAACCCAAATTTAGAGAGAGAAAGGAAGAGAGAAAGCTTCATTGCCCAAACCATTGATGGTTTCAGAACCAAACTTAAATGATGCTCAGTTTCCAGAACATGAAGACTTTGATGATGTTGTCCAAGAAGATTCACAAGTGGAGCCAACGGTTATACCATTCGACTTGAACGAGCCAGCTGGGGACATGGAAGAAGGCTTTCTTCCTGATCTTAACATGGAGCCAGACAACAATCATCCTTAGTCACCAAATTCAGCAGAAACAGAGCATCATGCACCATCCAGTAGTCATCATCAGCCACCTAGGCAAAGGCTCAGCAGTGAACAAAGAGTTCAGATATTGTTGTGGTTGCTTAACAGGTCATCAGGGGGACATCTTGAATATGGAGCAATAAATGGTGTTGCACAAGAATTCAATGTGTCAAGAAGGTGTATCAGTGCATTATGGAGCAAAGCAAGGCAACAGAGAGATAATAATGAAAGATACAATGTCACAACTAAGCTTCACAACTGTGGAAGAAAGAGGACCGAGGTGCCAACATAAGCAATCAAGGCAATTAACATGGGGGACAAATCATGTATTAGAGATTTAGCTTCCAAGCTAAGTGATGGCAGACGAATCTGCAGGATCGAATATATGAGGCGGAAAACGTTCTCTTGGGGTGGATGTTGAAGAAGTCGATGTGGAGATGGCTTCGAGAGATCGTTGT
Organism: Oxyria digyna; assembly: GCA_029168935.1. Taxonomy (NCBI): domain Eukaryota; kingdom Viridiplantae; phylum Streptophyta; class Magnoliopsida; order Caryophyllales; family Polygonaceae; genus Oxyria; species Oxyria digyna. The sequence continues at coordinate 6,268,806 of JAPVLV010000010.1, read as the reverse complement.
GGCAGACGATCGATCGAACCTTGGCCTTCGACAAGTGTTATCTACCTTGACTCAGTCGTCGATCTAGGTAGACTAGCTTGACTCGGACACGATAAGCAAGTGACGTCTTTTAGAAAGACTCTCTTGACTCGAACTAACCCAAGGAATCCACCTAGGGTTCTTTCAAGGTTTTGAAGTCGAACTATGTATAAACACAGATCGATCTCACAGGTGGCCAATATCAAACCAAGCGTTGACTTCTTGCAATTCAATATAATCCAAAGCTACAGCTAAAGACGTTAAAACAACGTCAAAACTAAAAACGTAAATCTCAATTCTCAATTCTCAATTTGTCTAATCTGAGCAACAAGCTCTAAAAACCAACTTAAATAGGAAAAAGTCTCAAGGGTAAAATAGTAAAGTCTCCTTAGTCTTCCTCTTCTTGGGCTTCCTTCCTGCTAAGCCCAAAAGGACTCTTCTTCTCCATCTAGACGATCGGCCCACCTGGCTGCCAGTCTTGTGTTGTTCCTTCTTCTTCAGTGATACGAGCTGACGTAGTCCTGCGTACATCACTAAGTATGTCAAAGAGTGCAGTACACAGAATGGTGAAAAGGGGAGGTATTAGGCCACATTCAAATCCACTGCATCCATCTTTAAAGGAAACAAACATAAGAACAAGGTTGCAATGGATATTAAATCTGCTACATGGGAACACACCAGAGACCAAAAGGCAATACTATCCAATGTATGATTTCGTTCACATAGATGAGAAATAGTTTGATCTAACCAAGAAGTCACACAAGGTCTACTTAGCACATGGAGAAAGAGGCAAATATAGAGCAGCCAGTTCAAGTAAGTTTATTCCTAAAGTAATGTTCACTGCATGTGTAGCTAGGCCACGATTTAATTCACAGGGAGAATGTATCTTTGATGGGAAGATTGGCATCTTCCCATTCACATATCAAGAGCCAACTAAAAGGAAGTCAATCAACAAACCAAGGGGGACAGTAATCACAAAGATTATTGAATCAGTGAACAAACAAGCTACAAGAGACATGCTCATTAATCAGATAGTTCCAGCAATCAAGTCCAAATGGCCACAAGATGGGACTTCTAAGGTGATATACATTCAACAAGATAATGCCAAACCACACATCACTCAAGAAGACATTCAATGGCAGGAAGTTCATCAACAAGATGGTTTCACATTCATATTAGTGCAACAACCAGCTAATAGCCCTACCCTAAACATTCTTGATTTAGGTTTTTTAGGAGCATCCAGTCCTTAATGCATAAGAAGATGCCAAAAGATGTGGATAACATGATAGAGGCAGTGAATGTGGCATTTCATGAATTAGAGCCTAAAACATTAAGCTACGTATGGATTACATTACAACATGTCATGAATGAGATACTCAAAAACAAAGGGGGAAATGATTATGATATTCCACATGTGAGCAAGAAGAACTTAGAAGCTCAATGTCTCTTGGATCCAATTGTCAGGCACCAATGTTTGCAGTCCAAGAAGCATGGGATTATGTTAATGGGCCACAAGAAACACAACCAACAAATGATGGGGACACTCAAGCAACAGGAAATGACACTCAGGCAACAGGAAATGACACTGAAGCAACACCAAGCAACAACTAGAGGACATAGTACATAGGCATGTCATTTTGTGAAAGCTTCTACATTTCACATAACTTGCAAGTAATGTGAAGTGTAGAAGCTTTATTTTGATGGAGCTTCATTGTAATTTTGGGACATTATGGCAGAAAATTCTGTAATTTTGGACACTTAAGATGCAATATAAGATGAAAGTATGATTAATCTCAGATGTCCCCATGCATCATTGTTATTTTCCCCTAATCAATACCAAAAGATACCCAAAAAGCCTCTTCAGATTTTACTCTAGTTTCTTAATGGCAACTTAAGGCAAGATTAATCAGAAAAAACAACTCATACTCTAAAGACTTCATCATTGATCACACATAAGAATAAAAACAACAACAATCTCAGATGTCCCCATGCATCATTGTTATTTTTTCCTAATCAATACCAAAAGATACCCAAAAAGCCTCTTCAGATTTTAACCTGGTTTCTTAATGGCACCTTAAGGCAAGATTCATCAGAAAAAACAACTCAGACTCTAAAGACTTCATCATTGACACACATATCATAATTTCCAACAACCAAATACAGAGAACCAACCAACAACAGGAGACACAATATCATAATTTCCAACAACCAAATACAGAAAACCAGCCAACAACAGGGGACACAATATCATAATTTCCAACAACCAAATACAGAAAACCAGCCAACAACAGGGGACACAATATCATAATTTCCAACATCATAACTTCAATCCAACCAAATACAGAGGACAAATCTGAAACTACAACATCAACAACCCAACAACATACATCATCAATCATCATTCAGAAGCATCATTCAAGGGACAAAGTTCATAATTTTCTAAATTACATAGAATGTAAGAGACACTTAGCTACATGATGCAGCACTGTCGACCTCATCACCATAGGAGTTCCCACCATGACAAAGATCGTCAGAGTCGTCGCCAGATTTGGTTCCACCATCAAAGCTATCAACGGATTGAAGGACATTGGTCTCTTCTTCAACTTCATCATCTGAATCGAGTACGAGGGTTGCTTATTCCTTTCCATCAGATTGGTTGACCACCTCAACAGCCACAGACTCTTGCTTTCCCTCCACAGATGGCTCGTCTTCAAGATCCTCTTCGGGTCTCAGCCTCCAGAGACTGTAGGAATGATTTCCATCACAAGCTTCACCCTTATCACACTTACAAGGATCAGTGCATGCATAAGGACACGAGGGCTCAGAGCTATGACCAAACACCGAATCCAGATCCAGACTCATCTTGTGGTTTAGAAGGGGACAAAGGAACCGAATCTGAAAAGGGGACAAAAAACCCTAGCCCAAGAACACCAGCAAAAGGCACCAAATACAAGGGAACGATCGAGAGAGGACGACCGAGAAAGGGAGAGAGCGATCGAGAAAGGGAGAGACCGACCTGAGAAAGGGAGAGAGCGATCTGAGAAAGGGAGAGAGCGGGAAAAAAATGAGAGCGACAGTGTGAGGATGAGATGGTGCTAGGGTTTTGATTAAATAAGGGAGAGAAAGAAGAGTTTATTAATGGAGATTGGTTGGGTAATTGAAAGGTAGGTGAGAGAATTAATGGTGTGATAATATAATATGGAAATTTATAAATGTAGAAGATGATGAGTTGTAGATAATGACAAAAGCTATTTATGGTAAGTAGGGGAATGAGAAGAACTTTTCAGGACGACTTAAAGAAACGGGAACTATATAATGGGACGGAGGGAGTAGTTACAAATTCATTTAAACATAGGTTTGGTAGATTAATTTTAACTAGTTACTAGTTACTAAACTAGTTTAAATGATAAACTAGAAAAAACAAGGGGTCAAACTAGTTTCTAGTAGTTACCTATAATTACTTGACAAAAATTACCCTAGTTTCTACGACAATTTACGTAACTAGTTAACAAATTACACTGTTGAGGTAACTAGTAACTAGTTAAAGCATTCCAAACGTTGTTTAATGTTTTTTAGTAAAATAAACTCCTTTGTTAACTAGTTGAGCAACTTAAAATCAAACTATAACTCAAATTAGTTAGTAAACTAGTTTAGCAAACACAGCCTAAGAGTGTCCCATTAGCCCTTTAGAGTTTTTAATTAAAAAAATTAGTTCTTTATACTCCCTCTGTTAAAAATTATTTGTTCCTGGAGTCCAAATCATTTGTTAAAAATTACTTGTCTTTTAACATAATTTAACACCATTTTTTCCAAGTTTACCCTACTGTTATTGATTCTTTCTTTTATTCTCTCACTATTCTTTCCTTTATTCTCTATGTCATTATTTAAATTATGAAGGATATACTTGTCTAAAATTTTGATCAATAAATTCTCCTTAAAATTGCTCCAGGGACAAGTATTTCTTAACAGAGGGAGTAGTTTTTATTAGTTTTCTCCAGCCTCAGTATAAAACCTACTTATTTTTATTTCTTTCTTCTCTCTCGTTTTCCCCAGTCTGACCCCTCTCCCTCTCCCTCTCTCTCACTTTTTGATCTCTGATGACTCTGTCGTTATCGCCCCCCTTCTCTGTCCCCCGCTATTGATTTCCCTTTGTAGTCCTCAATCGTTATCCCTCCTTCGTCGTTCTCCGACTTTCCCAATAAAAATTGAAGAACGAGATGGGAAAATTGCGCGAAATCATCTGTTTCAGCGAGAAACTTCTTTATTAGCTTGAACAGGATGTGAGGAGGAATGAGATGGGACTCTTCCGTACTATGCAATGCAAACTAACGAGCTTCCCCGCTGCATTTGCGATGAAATTGAGAAAAAAGACTTGTGGCTTTGTGTGGGGGTCGACTGTTGAGAAACACAAGATCCATTTAATTAGGCCCTACATGAGGAAAGTTCCGGTGCAAATAACTCTTAACGTAGGAAAAACAAACAGATCGCGTTCACATATTACACGTCAATGTTCATATTCTGGATGATAATGTTCATAGTCTAAGCCATATATTTTTTTGAACGTTTTCAGTGAGGGACGCGGTGACATACTTGTAATTATTGTGAACTTTGTTTTTTTTTTCTCAAAATGCCTCAAAAACTTTTATCGTCCCTATTATGAACATTACTTCTCGAACTATGAACATTAACTTGTTATCTGTGAATGCGAAAACTTCGTTTCTCCTATGTTAAGCCTTGTTCTCACCGGAATTTTTCCCTACATAAATAAAAGAGGTTTTTACAGCAAACCACCTGTTACATGACCGATTTTGCATGAAACTACATGTGATATTAAAAATTATTCTAAACCAACCATTAAATGACTTATGTTAACAAAATGTTGCCCATCCTCTCATGCCGTCTAATTATCCGTCAAAAGGTATAAAATTACCTCCAAAACTAATGAAATTGATGTCCAATATTACCCTTGTTTTTTTCTTCTCAAATTAACTTGCTAGTTGCTACATATCATTAATCACCATGGAATCCAAGCAAGGAGTCGTGAGTACTAATGATCTTCAAATGTGGCCTTTTAGCTGATTTGATTTGTTTTGTTGTCGTTGAAGGTGGTCCGTGCTAGTGTTGAACAAGACGGCCTTCTTGATTATCTATTGGGTTCCTCAGATGTCAAGGAAGAAGTTCTTCATCCCAGTAAAACTTCTGACAATCCAATCAGACAGCAGACACGAAGGCAAAAAAAAATTAGAGCATCCATAATGGAGAAATTCAATTTGAGATTTTTAATTTAATTTTTAATTTTCTCTTTTTTTTCCTCTCTTTTTATCTATCTTATATATTAAAGTTGAACATTTTAGAACTCTTAAAGTGATTTTAGACTTAGTTTGTTACACAATTATTTTATTTTTAAATTTTAATTATTAACAGATTGAATAATTATAGTAACAAATAAATCTTAAAAAATTATCATTCTTTTCAACAACAAATATACAAGCTATTTTTTCGTGAGTAAATATTATGTTGATATTCCCCCATTTTGAACGAAGAACCCTAAATTTCTGGAAAAATCATATTCAAGTCTCCACCCAATAATTTATCCCTTGTGCTTTTCTCTACTCATGGATAGAAGCAACATACGATCACAAGAGGAGCATCGACCCCAATCCAGCTCGTTATGTAATCCTGTAATTGTGATGTTCAATTGGTTTTTTTAGTCTTGGAGTTAAATTAGTTACTGTATGAATGGTATGCCAATTAGAAATACAAATCTGAAAGTTGTCATTACACAAATCAGACCGCTTGAGAAATTTGGATTCATTTCACTACAATGGCATTTTTTTTTTGAAAATTTGATCAATTAACAAGGATAATGTTGTATTTTTACTACTTATTGACTAATAATTAGACGGCGTGAAAAGATGGATGGCATTTTGTTAAAAAAGTTACTTAATGGGTGGTTTAGAATAATTTTTAATATCACTGGTGATTTCATCTAAAATCGGTCATATAATAGGTGATTTGCTGCAAAAACCTTCTAAATAAAATAAATATAAACTTTGGAGGATTTAAATAATGGCTAGCATGAATGGCTTGTACAGTGTATGATAACTTAATTTAGAAATGAGAACCAAAATTTATAACATGATACATTGGTACCTCCTAACATGAGGGCCTTAGATTATCTAAGGGAATCTTGTGTTTTTACTGGTTTCAGCTTCGCTACTCACCTCATTGATTTGTCATGCTTACTGCGATAAGATCGACGTCGATAAATTAATATGACCTGCTGCTATCCTCCATCAATTGCATCTTCAGATCTTACTGAGCAAACAAGATACATGTATGGGAGAAATGTTTCTTGTCATAAAATTGTGGATGAATTATATGATAATAAAATGCAAGAATCAATTTTCTACGACATCTCATTATTTCGATATACGGGAAAAAGAGAGAGATCAATGTCAAAAACTATTGGCATTGTTAGGTTGATATGAAAATTTCATCAACAAAAACCTTTTGATTTTAACCGTGCCTTCTGTAAAATTTTGGCATTAGCTTTTTCAAGAGACGGGGTTTGCACATCACATACTTGAAAATGTATACTGAGTGTTTCCTTTAGGACTGATATAATTGAATCAAGCGGATAAACCTAGTTGAGAGTGATGTAATAGTGGTGTACCTTCACAATATAGATGCCTCATCCTTCAAACTCAGCAAGCAGGAGCCATATTTGCTTGCAATCTAGCCTTAACATCATCAAGGCAAGTCTCAAGATTCTTCACCTCTTCAGTTTCAGAAAAAGCACTAGCCTGCTCAATCAGTAGGTAAAGTTGTAAATCCATCTTGAATTATAACTTAAAATGAAAGTACACTAACTTCGGAGAAGCCGTACCAATTTTTCTATTTGTTATTTGTTTTTCTCGGCCCAACAAAAGAAATGGCAAAAATAAATTATACCTGTTTGATCGTATTTTTTAGATGCATCTCAGCTGTCCGGAGTTCTCTTGAGCTACCAGTTGAAGAGGAAATCTCTATGTATACTTTGCAGAGATTCAAAGATGCAACTGCAAACTTTTTAAAACGATCAATGTCTTTCCACAAATCAGCTCCCTGTGCACACCGAGCCAAGGACAAGAAAATGATACGGACAAACGTCATTAGGCAGTCATAGTAAGAGTAGAACATGAAATAAAATACTAGGAGGACCATAACAGTTTATTTCACATAATAGATGACTTCCTCTGGTATACATAGTGATAAACCTCATACATCATAATAGCTCACAGAAAATAGTGAACAACATTACCGACGTATAACACAAATACAAAACATATATATCTACTATACCTGATATGATCTAACTTGCTTTAAGAAAGCCTCGGAGCACATTGACAAATCTCCTTTTATTCTGTGCCACCGTGCATATAAACCCCAAATATCTCCAACTGCGTTGCTTTTGACCATCTATGAAAATCAAGAAAATGTAACAAGACTGTGAGATTTCAAGCACCCAAAGAGAATTTCACTAGAACCTACCCTAACAGTAAATCTTCTAATTTAGAATGTGTATCCATGATGTGCCAAACTCTAGACAATTACCATTTGTGTATTCCTAAAGTTGTAAATATAATCTTCATATAAAACTCCATATTTTTATCAGTTCTTTCTTAGTTTTTTTTGTTGCTAATTTAGTACTCCGTATATTAAGAGAATTACAAAAAGTTGGATGGAACTAATTGAGCTCCAACACCCTTGTTCAAAGCAAAACCCAACCTGTGAACAATGAAAGACCGAATATTTAACAATGGTTGCGTGGCTTTGAGCTTTGTAATTATTATTTTTTCACCAAGTTTGTTACAAGTTGAATGCCAGTCACCAAATTTCTTATCTTCTTTCTTAGCTTTGTAAACATGTCAAAACTAGTACACTTGAACAAAATTTTCATCTAAAAAACAGCTATATGCCACCTACTGTAAAAACGTCTTTTGGATATGTAATATGAAGTTACAGAGATTGAAGAAACAAATAGTGCCCAAGTTGAATGGCTCACCTGCTGAAGAAGTTTTCCAAGCAGCTCTATCAAGTGCTCAGTTTCCCTAGACAATGCCGCTTCAACCTTAGTCTCTTCGATGATATTTCTACAGTCATCGTTATGAGATTGAGAGTGAATTAAAACACGGCTTTCCATCTCTTCCACAACTCTTGTCAATAATTCTGTGTCCATTCTTTTACTGCCTGAAAGATCAAACACCATCTGCATAGCTTCCATAGCCTGCAAAGGATAAATAAATTATATTCCCAAATGAAGGAAAATCGTTGCTTTTTGCTAGTAATCGACATCCTATTTTACGCTGTTTTCTTAATAAAAACGTACACATTGGTCATTTACCCAACTCACCGACTTATCCTTACTCTTTCTCAAAAAGAAGAAATGGAAACACAAGAAATTCCATTGAAACATTGATCTTAATCAAAGGGAATTTTCTTTGACTATTGCAATGGAAGTAAAATTAGAAAAAAGGGGAATTAATTTCCTTATTCTCATAAAGACCATTTCCTCCATAGTAGTATACAAGCAAGAACTGTTAAAGCATAAACGTTGATAGTAAATTGACCAATGCTTTGCATGCATTTGTTTATTCCAACAAAAAAAACACAATACAGATATGAATGTAGAGATAAAACATACAAGGGACTGCAACAAATGACCATTCTTAATTAGAACATGCAATTAAGGAACTCCAATATTAATAACAGACCTGAGCGAAGTTGCCAACATCAGCCGCAACATAGCTGTAGTTTTCCCACATCTGCCAGCTCTTTCGCCTGTGGTAGAAAGGATGGAACTATTACAAAATACCCAAACAGACCTTTGAAACTCATAGTTATCTTCTATATTTGAATATAAACATAAGTGTAACAGGAGTAAGTTGTACAGACTTGAACTTTAACGCTTCTTTGAATGCAATAAATGCTTCTCTGTTTCTCTTTTTCATCATATGCCTGCAAACACAATGAAGTCCACCACAGTTCAAATCATGAGAGGAAGTTGTATCCAGCCAACCAACAAATATCGAAGTGGAAAGACAATCTGAATACAAAATATGACAAGGAAAAGAACCAGTCAATAAGAGCATGCTCTTTTACTGAGTATGGGACTTTTTGACAAGAGATAACTTCTTTATAATAATAATAAAATTGTTTGTGCAAAACAATTTCTTTTTTCAACAATTTTAGACTTTCCCCTAAACCTAATTTCCTAGTTCCAAATATTGGGACTTTTAAGCATAATGTCTTCTAAGTATCCACGTTGAACAAATCCAGACAACTGAAGCATGTGTCTCACATTCTGGAATCCAGGAATGTTACCCAAAAAGTTTGTTTCTCATTATGGACAAAATGATGACCATCGGATGAGCAAGCTTGAGAAAATCTCCTACCAAGCTCCTCACACTTTCAAACTCTATCCACAAAACCCAATTCAATGCTTTTGACAGTCCAACCTAAACACAATCCTCTTCATAGTCCATACCCTCTTTAATTCCCATGCCCTTATGCACAATAAGATCCATATCAGAATCTTCCTTTGCTTCTCTGGTAACAAATTGAGTGGCATGAAGAATCCCCTCTAATTATACTCCACTTAAGACTATCCTCGAGCATTTAAAAAGCCTGACACCTGAATTGCCTAGAACCTCTCACAAGATACTACAATAAAAAGGTAAAAAAAAGCACATACCAGGAAAACAAAAGGAACAAAACCTCTGGTAAGTTCTTCCAAATAGATGATACAACACATGTAATCGTTAACAAATTCAATTTCAAAAAACCATTTTGCATGGACACATGCTCAGAATATGATACAAAAAACGCGATATACCAATAATACAATAATACAATCATACAAACCAGAAGTAATAAGCATTTTTATAATAGTTGTGGCACATATATAAGTGTAATTACTTACAGGCAAGCAACATTGTTCCATGCTTCACCATTATCGGGATCAAGCTGAACAGCACGAGTAAAACCATCTAATGCCTTCTCAACATCTTTAGCCTAAAAAAAGTTAGATAGGAAATTTGCATCAAGAAAGAAGATAAACAATTTATAACCTTCATGAGAGTGAGATCAAGAAAAACAGACCAAGTATCTAACATGGCTAGATGTACCTTTAATGCAGCTGCACCAAGAGCAAACCAGCCATCTGGATATAAAGAGTTCAATGCCATTGCTGCCTCCCTGAAATGGAATTTTATAATATAGTAAATGTTAAACTCATTGGAAGAAAAATACAATTCAACCGAGAGACATCAAAATAGATCACCTCTGAAACTCGAAAGGTCTCATTGGTACAGGAGAAGTGTGGACAAAAACTTATAGCTGGTTGAAAACCAAACATTTTACACATTTGAAATTATGTGAATAGAATAGGAACTAGTCACATGGTTTTTATTCTATCATTCATCTGTGAGTGACTATAATGCTCCTGAAGTCTATCTGAATAGACTTATAGAATAATGGATACTCACATCCATCTAAGATAGCAATACCACTTCATAATTCAACAAGCTCAGTATGTTATATGTAATGTATTCAGACATTAAATTTAATATAAGAACTATCTAATATATCATGCCTAATAAAACGGACTCAAGGTACTTCAAAACCAATCTTAGGCGTTGCTGTCCGATCCTTACATTGGTATATTGATGCATATTAGTAAATTTCAGATAAGCTTCCTTCCAGACAATACAGAAATCCCCTCATGCCAAATCAAAAAATGATAAATAAAAGTAGGTGGGGGGCTAATTAAGTATAACAGAATTGACATGTAATTTGCAAAAAAAAAAAAACTAAATGCAACATACCATAGAAGCTTAGCAGTCTCATACTCCCCTCGGTTATATGCACTACGAGCAAGAGACCGCTGAAAGACAAGAAGAAATTACCACATTTAGAGGGGGGAGGGGGGGGGGACTGATTTTATCTCTGTTTTGTGAATTCGAAGTTTAAACAAAATCCAAATCTAACTTCAGCAGTTCAAGTAATATGTATCTTTTAAGTCGAGCAGATTAAGATTATACATATAATTGCAATCAAATTGTTTATGGAACGCCTCTCCTATATTATAATCTCAGGCAAAAAAATGACTGTGTAAACATATTGTCCTTAGTTCATAGTCAAGTCATTCTAGAACAAATAAGACCATTTTCTCTTAGTTGGGATCACAAGTTTGTGAAAATTGCATCATTTCTATACTGATTACTAGGTCATGCATGGTCTCATTAAATCGTTTCTTATCCCCATTTCTTTTTATAATCCATACAAAAAATGAAATATCATTAGCATTTGTCACTTATTCAGTATCATACTGCATACCATTACGAATTAACATAATTTACAAAATATATCTTTTCTGGAATATATATTCTGTTTTTTCTTATTTAACTTCTTTAGCTTCTCTTTCCTTGCCTGTTTCATTCCATCCTTTACTTTAACCACTTTCACTTTTCACTTTTCACCTTTCACCTTTCCCCTATTCCTTTATTTCCCTTCCATAGCAAAGTTAGTTATAACTTGCAATCTACAAAATAGGACCCTGCTATCAGGATCGTGATCACAATCTTTTTGGTAAATTTGCTCAATAAACAAGCCTTTACACTTACCATGAATCATGATACATCAAAGCTAAAATTTGATAATGACTGAATAAATCCTGAATATATATATATAACACCCAAAGTACCTTAGCACGTGCACACCTATCGTTTGAAACTTCTAGAGCCCTTTTAAAGTAGGCATCATCATTTGTGACATCGCCCAATGAACACCTGAAGATGAAGGCAGGTGCAAACAGAATAAATGTACAGGGACCAGCAATTTATAGAAATGATTTACTACAGCCATCCTCCGAGACCAAGTTAACATATTTCTGACACTTATGTGAGCTAGCTCACATTTTCAAAAGATAAAATGGAAATTGGGAAGGAGGCAAGATAAATCCTACAGAAATAAGATCTTTTACAAAAGTGAAAAGAGATGGATAATCATTCTATTCAGATCTTGCTGAATTGATTATGCTTAATATCATTGAGCTCACTGTAAACACGATGCTGAAACATAAAATTCGAGATAATGGTACCGTAATGAGAAAAGAAGGAATCAATTGAACTGCCACAAATCTTAGTTATGTCGATAAGAGTGGATTCTAAATTCAAAAGATCTTTCAATTAAATATATGTAGTTGAGGGAAAGAATTTTACCAAACATCATGCAAAGATTGTAGTTTCAGACTTTACTCGTGGATAATTGAGAATTGAATCGATTTGATGCAATATCCTTTTCCCATCTTCCTTATCTACAGTTTTTATTGTACCTTCATCCTATTATATGATATATAATCCTTCATAAATTCATAATGCAGCAATCTTCTACTTTCACCAACAACATAGTTAATGTATCCTCAAATGGAAAAGCAAATTTGGGTAAGCAAATCAATTATGAGATAAAAGAAAAACCTGTGATAGTCCCAGAAGTGGCCAATCATAAGTTTTATCTAAAATAATTCATCTGTATCATTTTACTATCTAAGGTCCCAAAAAAAGATCATTAGGAACAAAAAAAAACGATACAGTTGACAAATTTATAACCAAAAGTACTTTCATCCAACTATTGCCTCAATATTAGATGTCTTGATCCAAAATTAAGAGGAATATAAACGAATTTTAATAAAATGCAAATTATTTGACAACTACACAAATGGAATGAAAAGCGCATAATAAGGTAAGGTGAGTCAGATTAAAATCAAAATTCTGGATTAGAAGTCAGAGGCAACATATTCCAGACAGCACAGGGCTTCAATTTTTAAAGGCAGGATGGATTACATACCATAACCTCGAATCATTTGGTGTTTCCGATAATCGTTGCTTGATTAATTCAACAGCTGCTGCTTTCTTCTCCAGAAGGCTACAAAGTTTTATGGCATCAGGGTCCATTTCAAACCAGCAGAGCATTACATAAATATATTTATGACAAAAAAGAACCATGTACCGGTAGCAATATATAAGGTTGTCCCACAACTCCAAATCTTCGAATATTTTCAATGCTTCCCCGATCATACCCAGGCTGACTAAGAGTTCACCATACTCCCTAGGTTAAACAAAAGAATTGATTAACATCAGTTAGTAAATCTTCAACTGCATAGCACTATGGTGAAAAATGGATAAGCGAGCATAGAAAAGAAAGAGGACGACTTAAAAAAATTCTTACACACAAGCGACATTTAATTGATGGGTTTCTTTTAGAATGAGCATTCGTAAAATTTGTATCAACACTTAAAAAAGGGAAAAAGAAGCATACTTCCTTAAAGAAGGAACTGTAGGAATGTAAACACCAAAACAGTAATGAATTCTCTCTTGGGCTTCAGGGTGGGACACGAGCAGTCCTTGGACCTGCAACAAATATTTTTAAAACACTTGGCAAAAATGTTGCTAGCTAGCAATTCAGGAGTGAGAATTTATAAGTGAAGCTAACAGCAATATATCAGAAAGGCAATTAATTCATTGTCATGAACAGCAGATGTACAGTTAAAGGAGCAGGTAAGACAATAGTAGTTCTAGTCTGACTAAACTCCATTTAGTCTAGAGACGTTGTGCAAACCCCTTGCTTAAAACTAAAAAAGGTGTTTTCTACTATGATCCAAAGTGCAGTATGGCACGCTGAAGTGAACTTCAAATTACATAGTCCACAGCACTTATCTCCTCCCTCTCTCACGCTCTATTTCTCCCCACTTTCTTTCCTTTTCTTGATTTTGGCCAGCATAAGATATTACTTCACTGTGATACTCTTCCTATTTTTTTATTATCTTTTTAAACTACTGAGATATGTATTATATTTTCTTATTCAAATTTACTAATTTTTAACCTAAATTACATTGGTTTCTATATTGACTATTTCATAACTATGATTCCTAGATTCTGATTTTTTTTTTAATGAGATGTAAGTATGTAACTAATAATGTTTTTATAATCCTTAAGTATTGAGCAAATAATAGAGGGCTTTCACTTTGCACTTCATCCCTAAGCTGTACGACTTTTGTCACCTTACCCCAGGCCAATTAAACAAGTGCTCCAGCAAGCATTCTACATGTATCAAGAAAGTAGACTGCATACCAGTTTATCCATCATCAACAGAGAGCGCTCTTTCGTCCTGCTACGACTAGACTCCCATCTTATACGTAAGATATTGCAGAAACACTTAATCTGCACAGAAATTACAATCAAATAATTTTAATTTTGAAGGAACTGAATTGCCTACACATAGCAAATTATACTCGAAGAATGCTACTCACGATGAAGTAAGAAGACTGCTGTGAATCAACAGCCTCTATATAAGGAGCCATCTTCCATCCTAGCACATAAATTAGCCGATTACTAAATTGCCATCAACAAAAAACCTTAAACTCAACACCTATCAGAATTTTATAATAAAAAATATATCCATGTCCACATGGTAGCTTTCAAATAATTTTGAAATGAGTTTTGATGCGTTGAACTCAAAAGTAAAAAATGCAGAGAGGCCCATATTGAATCAAATTCAGTTTGATATAAGAAATGCATGTAGTACTGCAAAAAAAAAACTTTCTATCCTACTATTCAGGGTGGGGGTTTAAAACTTTGTACAAAAAGGATTAAAAAAATTGTTGTCACTGATGCATAATAGTGAATCAGCATGCCACAACCTCAAACATAGAAGTAATAACAGAGATGGAAAGAAAACAAACAGCCTTAGATGGGCAAACAATTTAGGGGTGTATAGTTCATCACGGCAGTTGAGTGTTATTTCAAGTAGCTCACAATGCTTCAAAAGAAAAAACAATGCAGGTCCAACAGTTCAAGTAGCTCACTCTGTATGTCATCTTGTCGAGCACTTTTTTCAATTAAAAGGCATTGTGCCAAAACAACCAGTTGTTGGATTGCTTGTAAGACCATATCGTCAGCACGGCAATTGAGTGTATCACCTGCCTCATTCATATTTTTGTCCCCACTGTCCACAAGTCTTGGTGTCATCAAAACATCAGATATTTCATTTCTTTCACTTTCGTTTTGTCCTGATCCCTCCTCCACAGTAGAACCCTTCTCAGATGAATTTTTTGGATTGCTCAATGCAGTGCCATTAGATGATGAGTTTCCATTTGCACGAAGCACCATCAGTGCTTTAGGTTCAACCTGAAAATTCTCATGATATTATCTCAGTGTACGGCAAAGAAAATATTGAAAATTTAAAACAAACAGAAAAACAAATATGTGCAAACAAAATTCAAAAAAATGTGCAAACATAAATATATACCTGATGAATTGTTCGGAAACCAAGAGTGCCAGTCAATGAGATCTCAAAACCAGAAGCCTGTTCAGCTGACTTAAAATGTTCCCTGATAAAAAAAACAAGTATAAATCTCAAAGCACGATAAAACAAAAGCATGTGAGGTAATGAAACTTAAGAAAGTGCAAAAAAAATCATTCAAATAAGACAGTCCCACAAGTATTTTCCATTGAAAAAAGATCAATTACGCAAAATAATTATTCATATATATCTCCCAACAACAACATAAATTGAACGGAGATACCAGTTAATCTTAGCTTGGATACTTCCTCAAAAGTAATATCTTCATATACAGTATTTCAGAACCTACCCCTTTTATTTTTGTTATTTGCTTGAAAACAGTTGCAAATAATGTAGAATGTAAAGAGAAAAATAAGAGCTTCTGTCGATTTCTTGCAGACACATGAACGCATAGATTTTCTGCTAGTTCCCAAACAATAACAAAAATATTATATTACAAATATATATTAGGTATGTTAGGTCAAGAATAAGCATGAGTCTATGCTTTCTACTAAAAAAAGGCCAAGTTTCTGCTAGGTCACAATCTAGGTTTGTTATTTCTGAAAGACTAGCATTCATGAATGGGTGTGGTTCCGGTGAGAATAATTTTTAAAATGAGAACGTGAGAATGGATAATGTGCACCAAAATATACTTAAATGTGCATCAAAATATACCTACATGTGCATCAAATTTTTTGATGCACATACTTGAAAAAGTGATGCACATATACAATTTTTACCTGAATGTTCTTCAATTTCTCAATAAATGTTTTGTAAAAAAAGAATGTTTTTTAAATTTTGGATGTTGTTAAGTTTGTCAATGCATGTGCACCAAATTAGTACTAAATGTGCACCAATTTACTACTAATGTGCACCATTCTCACGTTCGTATTTTAAAAGTTATTCTCACCCGACACTTTCCCTTCATGAATACCCTAAAGAAGATTGGCAACAGTTCATCAAAAGAGTAAGTTGGAGTTTCAGTGTCTCACACTTTCCAATTATGGCATCCATAAGCATAGCCATCATTTACTTATTTCTTGGAAGTGATAATAGAAATTGATATGCAGAAATCAGAAATAGAATCGTATCATACTAAAGATAGAGGTAAGACAATGAATTTCAAGAGTTAAACTCATTAGCATTAGAACCTCTAATAATTTTGTTAAACTCAAAATAGATTTCATTGTAATATAATAGGAAAAAAAAATTACAGGAACATTCCATTACTTCCCAAGTAAATTCTGAACACAAACAAAATTCAATTTGCCAACCTCGCAGAATCAACACGTCCAAACGTATGCTCCATCAAACCTGCTTCCAGATGTAGCAACGAGACAATGGTTAAAGCTTCCCCAGTATGAAGGAGTCCACCCCAATAATTACTTACTTTTTCCACATCACCAAAATGATTCAAACTTTCACAAGAGTATACTTGCAAGAGGTCCAGCAAAGAAGAACAACGGTCATCCAACATTCGTTGTTGAAGGAGTAGACTTCGAAAAAGCCACAATGAAATGCTCCTCAATTCACACAAATTAGGTGAATGTTCTCCTAGAGAAACATCTTTTGCCTTTGTGAGCAGCACTTTAGCAAAAACTATAAACTACACGAAAAAATTGAGTTTGTGTCAATTGTGCAACTCCAAACATAATGTACTGCAAAAGTTACAAACTAATGGCACATGAAAATCCATTCAAATCAATTTGAGTTTCCGTGTGTAAAAAAGAACATGATGATTGCATTTTTTTTAAACCTTCCCTCGTCTATAAGATCTACAGATCCCTCAAGGTCTCAAATAAGTGAATGCCAGTTTAAATTGGGATTCCTAATGAAAAGTTTTAACACAGAGATGAATGTCAATCTCCTGTAACACATAAAAGCATTAGATCAACCAAATTTGAAATTTTTAGTTGCACATCCCTGACAATTGCGCCACATTTGACTGCAACGCACAATAGTGTAATGATAATAGTGACTTGTTTCATACAATCATACAACAGTAGAGGTTTGCCCAGCATACATTCAATTTAACTATAACTTGTACAATGATCTACACGGAAAAAAAAGTGGAACAAACTAGATGCCACACACATACTTAATGCAGACAAAAGTTCATTAATCTTTTGCAACCTATTTGGATAGCTGAGATAAGTTCGTTAAGGAGATACTAGATTTAGTATTGATAAATGATATGACAAGCTGAGCATTGGGAAGAAATCCATCATCATTTGAATTTTGCAAGAATCCAGAATGATTCTTTTTTAAATATCCTAGGCTCTATTCCACTAGGACTAAATACAACAACCTACAACTGCCACACACTTATCTTCTTAAATCATCCCTTTCGTTATCAATTAACAAGAAATCAATAATCAAAAACTTGTGTGCATTCCTCTTCTTGTACTCTACCTAGCTAAACAACTTGGGAAGTAAAGTATAAGAGCTAAGCTGCAAGTGTATCACTCCTATGTGTTTCTATCCATTTAAGATGGCTATAATATATTCCATGTATATAGTTCAGTAAGGATAAAGTAAGAAAGGGCGGAATTCGTAGGTAACACTGGTTAAATATAACAAATTTTCATAATTCCAACAAAGATAAACAAAATAGGACCTGCACGGATGAGAATTTTCCAATTAAATCGGAACCAGCCAACATCAACTCATTTCGCGCCCAAGCCTCCCAGCTTGCTCCACTTTCAATCACTTTCCATGGCAACGGCACGGAAGGCAACTCTATAACTGGGCTGCAAAACAGAAACCAATAACATACTCCATTCAAATTGGAAAAAAGAAGTGAAGTAAACAAACATATTGTAAAGCTGAGAGAGAGATTCTATTATACACACCCGGTGATATTACACTGAACAAAAGCGAGAAGAGAAGCAACGGCAATCGAAATGATGAGAAAAGCACCATTCTCGGCCAAAAAGGTCTCAACAGCAGACTCCAACTCGGCATAGAAGTCAGCCGGTTGAACTGAATCGGAGTCAGGGAGGTGGTGGAAGGCGAATCGAGCCGCCTGAGAGGAGAGAGCTTCAACATAGCGGCCGGACTCAATCAAGGTAAGAATGTCATGAATGAGGTGGTGAATAGGGAGGTCATGGGGAGAGGGGATGTGGGAACTGGAGGGAGAGGGGATGTGGGAACTGGAGGGAGAAGGACTGGAGCAGCGGAGGAGACGGAGCTCGTAGGAGCGGGTGATGAGCTCGGGTGTCTCCATGGATGGTGAGCAGGAGTAGGGTTTAGCGTTGGCAACGGAGTAGGCGCCGGTTTGCGGCGAGAGGGTTTTGGAGCCAAGCAGGAAGGAAATGCAACGGCAGCGGCGGTTAGGAAAGGACCATAAATTGTTACTAGCTTTTCTTATTCAAATTTCCCCTCAAAATTAACAAATTGGACAAAATCAAAACTTCACCTCTCAAAAGCTCACTCAACCCGATCCGATCCAATTCAAAAAAGTTCGATTCAACCGGATCCAAAAACTCACGAAATCCGTTGGGTTCAAACCCGAACTTATCCGAGATTCGTTGGGTCAAATCCGGATCAACCCGAACTTCTCGAAACTCGTCGATGGAGCCACTTTTCACATATTTTATTGCATTTAAATTAAAAAATACCAATGTATTTTATTAAATATTAATATAATAATAATATTTTATTATAAAAATATTGTTTTTATTTTCTATATTACAACAAAAAATCGAACATTTGAAACCCGTTTGGTTGACCCGAACCTGACCAACCCGAAAATTTTATCGACCCGTTTCACTCGAACCCGTTTTCGAACTGAACCTGATTGACCCGAACCCGACCCGTTTGTCAGGTATAATCAAAATCTGATTAATAATATGAGCCCGACTGGGATAGGAACTCCATTAAATTAGGAAATACGAAGTTCTATGTGGATCGTCCATCCGATCTCATCTACGGCTAACAACACACGCGTTGATTCATTAAAATTTAAGAGGAAGCAAGGGCAATTCGGTCAATTCCTCTTGACAATAGGGGTCTTCTTCTTCCCAAGTTTAGTGTTCACCTGCGAGAATGCTCTCTAGCCTCTTTCCCAATTGGATCTTCTAGGTTTGAGCTTCGATCGGAATTGGAGCTTGTCTATTATCAACAATCACCTCGTCCATCTCGTTTCTTCATCTCCTCCATCCATTCTTCGTTTCAGCCATGGATATTCGTAAGTGTATTCAAGTTTTTCTATCATTCAATTATATAGTGTTTGAGCTTAATTCGTCATGAAAACCTATGATGTAGCTTGAATGGAGTCACCCTAAATCAATTGATGTGTTTTTCGTTCTTCTCTACGTAGCTGATTTGGTTGATTTTGTTTTCTGTGTGAATCCTATTTCTGACATGATTTGGTGTTATTTATGAACATTACGTTTTGTTTATGAACATTAGTTGTTAACATATGAACATTTTCCATATTTGTGATTCTGCAGATTCGTTCTCAATTGAAGCTTCTAGGGTTCATCTTCGTTTGCAATTGGAGCACGACTATCATCAATAATCACCTCGTTCTACTTCTTGAACCATCTCGTATCTTCATCTCCACAATCAATTCTTAGTTTCAGCCATCAATTCTTCATTTCGATGTTCATTGAAGCTTCTAGGGTTAAGACACGTGAAAAAAAATTATGCAGATTTGTTCCCAATTGAAGCTTCTAGGGTTCATCTCTGTTTGCAATTGCAGCTCGCTTATCATCAATATTTGATATCGGTGTGGTTGATTTTAGTTATAGTGTGTGAGTATAGATGCCCGTGAGGTGTTCGACAAAATGCTTAGAAGAGAGTATGATATGAATAGGCTGATAAGACTCTCGCAATGACTTGAGTCACATTTCTAGTTATTATTTGTGAACTTTAACATTCATAATATGAACATTTGTGTATACCTTCACTTGACATGTACATCAATAGTCTTTTTAGTCTAAGACAAGACTTGAGAAGAGAACTCTCAAGGCTCGCTAGTTGTCAACCTCGCTAGCCCTCTTGCGAATGAACAAAGCTAAGGGAAGCTCCCGGCCTAATGTGAATGAACAAAGGCTAAAGGAAGCTCCCAAGCTTAAGGGAAAAGACACCCTAGGCTTGCTAGGTGTTAGCCTTGCGAGCGATCTTGCGTATGAGCATGTTGTTGCTCACGTAGTATATGCATAATGTGGAGTTTGATGTTGTTATGGGCACACGAGTACGTGTATTATGAAGTATATTACTGCTTACGTAGAGTATGTGGGCATTGTGGAGCATGTTATTACTCGCGTGGACTATACATATTATGAAGTATATCGGTACTCGCGTGGGCTATGTATATTATTGAGTGGAATTTTCTCGTGAGGTTAGCTATGTAATAGTCTTGAGTGGATGGTCAACACCATTGTCATCACACATTTTATCTATTAGCGTGCTATATGTTGCCAACTCTTGTTTACTATCTTCTTTCTCGGGGATCGGCACTAGAGGAGGATTACCCGAGCACGCGAGTGCATCAACACTACGGGTACGTTGTTACTCGCGGGAGATATACGGACTAAGGTATTAGGTATAGTTTTAATGGATCGTGAGAATATTATTATATATATAATAAACGGCTCTATGTACTAGGCTTGCTTGGTTGTTTATGAATGTTTTTTATGAACGTTGTTTTAACTTACTTAAAACGTCTTTATTTCACATGGGTGTCAAACTCTTTACTAGCCTCATTCTATCATTCATGCGAGGTGCAAGGCTCGCAAGGTGCAAAGTGCTAGGCATGCAAGGTGTAAGGTATAAGGCACGCAAGGTGCGAGCCATTGCAAGGTGCGAGGCACGCAAGGTGCGAGGTGTAAGGCACGCAAGGTGCGAGGTGTAAGGCACGCAAGGTGCGAGGCACGCAAGGTGCGAGGTGTAAGGCACGCAAGGTGCGAGGTGTAAGGCACGCAAGGTGCGAGGTGTAAGGCACGCAAGGTGTGAGATGTAAGGCACGCAAGGTGCGAGGCACGCAAGGTGCGAGGTGTAAGGCACGCAAGGTGTGAGATGTAAGGCACGCAAGGTGTGAGATGTAAGGCACGCAAGGTGCGAGGCACGCAAGGTGCGAGGCACGCAAGGTGCGAGGCACGCAAGGTGCGAGGCACGCAAGGTGCGAGGCACGCAAGGTGCGAGGCACGTGAGGTGGAGTCACTCAAAGTGCGAGGCACGCAAGGTGAAGTCACTCAAAGTGCAAGGCACGCAAGGTATACACAAATGAACATAACTCTTCATACAATGAAAATAAATAATCAAACAATGAACAATACCTTCAGTATATGAACAGTCTGTTTTACACGCAGTTTTACTTGGATTTCATGTAATGGATTTCATGTGTCCATGTATGAAGTTTCAATGTCATTATATGAACCTTTTTTTACAAGCTGACTTTTTGTATTTTCAGTATGCATTTACTTGTGGTTTTGGTTAGAAGAGTTGTCATCTTTCGTTGCCTTTTTAGTGAACATTTTAAGTCAATCCTTGAACATAAAAGCACAAGATGCGAACCATAATAGAAATTATAGTAAAAAATATTTCTTTCATCATATTAGTTTGTTCCATGAACAAAGACATAGTTTGTTGACCCTTGACAACTGAGTTCTTTGTTACAACAAACTTCTTCTTTGAATTGGACTTTCCTTTACTTGCTTTGTAAATTGCGCTCTTCACATTTGGTGGTGGAGTGACAAACTCATCCATGCTATCAACCTCACATTCTTCCTCTGTTTTATCACTACTGTCATGGTCAGCTTCTCCTGTTTCCACCACATTCAATACTTCTACACATTAGCCACATCTAGTAATCAAAAGTATCAATGAACGCCATGCTTTAGTTGTTGAACATATTTAATTACTTGATGAACATATATAATAACTTGATGAACATATTTAGTCAATTCTCAATATCAATGAAATGAACACTATATCAATGAACATGAAGCCATATAACAGTGAGGATATATACAAACTATATCAATGAACATGAAGCCTATATCAATGAACACTAAACCTATATCAATGAACATGAAGCCTATTTCAATGAACAGTAAACCAATATCAAAGAACACGAAGCCACAATCAACCCAATATTTACATCCCTTCAATCCCTCACATGCACATACAATCGCAAGTAGTGAATCATCAAAAACACTTTTGAACGAACTTTAGATGATGATCGAATGACAAACAATAAAAAATAATAGCAGTGAATGTAAGCAAACATAAAACCCTAGAAATTGAATCAATACAAAATTGGAACCCTAGAACAATCAAAAGTAAACATTGAACCATGGAACTTCAATCCCGAACACCAAAATTGAAGAAACCCCTAAAATCTGAGTGAAAAACGGAAATACCATAAAAATCAAGATTGAGAGAGTTTGGTGATTACCTCCTTCAGATGGTTGGTAAAGGTCATCCACACTTTCCGCCATTGATCGATCTTGAAGAAGGAGAGAGTGTGGAGTAGGAGAATCGAGATCGAGAGAGCTTGGCGATCGGAGGTTTCTCGCAAATCGGAAAGGGCTAGAAAGAGAGCTTCTGCGAACGAGATGGAGAATGAAGAAGATCAAATGTCTTATTTCTCCCTTGTAATGTGTTAATAATTACAAAAACTACCACCGTTTGTGAACAGTAGTACACTTTTGATCTTTTAATCTGAGACGTTCGCTTGTTCGATCAGACGGCCCTCCTTCCTTCGTTTTTCTTACTGTAACAAGGCTTCCTACCGGAAATTTCCTCTTAATAATATTACTTTTTTTAGCAGAAACCTGATTAATATTGATCCTCTGTTACGGGGTAATATTGTGGTTAAAGTTCTTACAGATCATAGACAAGAGTGCAATATTATGGTTTGATTGATTATTCTTCATGTTCGGTTATTTCGCCTCGATATCTCACCGGCGTTTCCATCTTCTCCTTCTGATTTGCTTCCCATCCATGATTTTTGCGTTTTTATGATCAATCTCGTAGATCAAGCTTGATTCCTTGATTTTTGTACATCAAATCACGACTATTTTTTTCTTTGGCTTTTCGAACTGGAAGATAAAGTGATTAATTTATTTGCCAATCTCCTCGTGTTTTATAGGATTTAAGCTTTCTCTATTATTTTCGACCTCCCCTTCACTCAATTCCTTATTGCCAATTCTTTGACATTTAATCCACATGATGAAAGTGCTTCTTACAGGCTTAGAGCCATAGAAGTCAAAATGTCCTTGTTAATGTCCATCTTTTTTTTCTTATTCCAACTGAATCGTAGTAACTTTAGAGTCACTGCAAGGTTCACGTTTTAAGCTATCATATTCATTACTATAGCCACCATAGGGACTCCTAACGACAACGCCTCCTGAGTCGAGTTCCATCCACAGTGCGTCAGAAAACACCCGATGGAATTGTTTTCTAGTACTCGAATTTGAGTGCACCACTCGACAAGCATGCATCTTCCTTGGGCTATCATTTCATCCATGACTCCCTTTGGAAGCTTTGGTTGCTCGGTGGCTCGTAGGGCCCAAAAGAAGTCGTGTTCGGATTCTTTGAGGGCCCACATGACCTCCTCGAGTTGCTCCTTTGTGAAGCCGGATAAGCTGCCAAACGATACGTAAATGGCGGATTGTGGGGGCTTGGTGTTTAGCCATTTGATGGCGGTGGTGGTTGTAGAGTCTTTGAAGTTGAAGAGGTGAAGGCCATAGTCATTGTCGTTGGGGTCTTCTTCGTCTAAGAAGAATGATGGGATTGTTGGGCCAATTGTTGTTAATGGAATGTGCCTAGACATTGAATCAACCACCTGCAAGTATATACCCAAATGATAAATGTTTAATTTTAAAAAGCTTACAACAAATAGACTAATATCAAATTTATTTTAAAAAATAGTTATGTTATGACTTATGATATGCACGTTATAACCCGACCAAATAACATAAACAAATTGATTTATTTTTAAAAATTCAACTTTAAATATAAATATTGGGTAATTTCTATATCTTTATATTTGGTATAATCTTGAAGAGGGAAAAATAGAACAAAAATAGATAAGAGTCTACATACCTTTGTTTTTATATGGGTGATATCTAAGTTTACCAAGCACTAAAACAAGGCTGCGTCTATATGCACACGTTTTTTTTGCTAAATGCACACTATTCTGTGCGGTAACAATTGCAGTACACATCTGTGCGTTAACTCTTACCGCACCAAAGGACTCAGGGGCATTGTTGGAATTTTTTCTGAAACGTATACGACGCTGGTGCGGTAAGAATTACCGCACAGATCTGTGCGTTAACAATTACCGCACCAGATTAATCCCAGATTAAGAAAAAAAAAAAAAATTTCATTAACTTAAACCCTGTGCGGTAACAATTACCGCACAGGTTTAATATATTATTAAACCTGTGCGGTAAGTGTTACCGCACAAAATGGTGCGGTAACCCTTACCGCACCACGTTACATCTTTTAAAAAAAAAATTCTTTCTCCCCCGACCTTCTTCCTCCTCTCGTCTGCGAAAATTGCGCCGCCGAACCCTAAAATTCGCCACCCCTCAAACCACCGATTAACCCATCAAAACCTTCAATCGACGATGGATTCGAGTTGCCCCGACCATGGCGGTTCTTCTGGGCCCATAATTTCTGCCGGAGTCGTCCCCCCCACTGTGGAGCAACCAACAATGGCGGAAGCGCCGTCGACGTTCAGCGGTGGGGCTTGCTGGGTTGCTATGGAGGAGGAAGAAGAAGAGGAAGAGGAGGTTCCATTGACGTTCAGCGGTGGTGCCCGGAGAGAGCTCCGACGGAGAACAGCGGTGGTGCCCGACCCGACCCGACCCGATTCCCGAAGCCCGACCCGACCCGATACCAGCAGCCCAACCCGCCCCGATACCCGCTCCGAGGCCAAGAAACCGAAAGCGACCCGTCCAAAACGTCGGTCCCGGGTACGCTACTCGAGCAAATAGAAGGTTGAATTCTCAAACTGAGGCGCAACCGGAAACTTTTTCGACTCCCGTAGATCTACATCAAGTATGTATTTTTATTAAATATTCTATAACTTTTGTAATGTTTTTAAATAGTTTAATTATTTTATTTCGTAACGTTATGAAATTATTTAATAAGTAATTTCATAACGTTATGAATTTAATAATATTTGATAACGTTATGAAATTTTTAAATAAATTTCGTAACGTTATCAATTTATTTAATTTAATTAATTTATTAAATTTATAACGTTGTGAAATTAGTTATTTAATTTCATAACGTTATGAATTTAATAATATTTGATAACGTTATGAAATTTTTAAATAAATTTCGTAACGTTATCAATTTATTTAATTTATTAAATTTATAACGTTATGAAATTAGTTATTTAATTTCATAACGTTATCAATTTATTTAATTTGATTAATTTATTAAATTGATAATGTTATGAAATTAGTTATTTAATTTCGTAACGTTATGAATTTAATAATATTTGATAACGTTATGAAATATTTAAATAAATTTTGTAACGTTATCAATTTATTTAATTTATTTTATAACATTATGAAATTAATTTATATGGTAACGTTATGAAATTAAGTAATTTATTGCGTAACGTTATGAAATTAAGTAATTTATTGCGTAACGTAATTAAGTAATTTATTGGGTCACGTTATAAAATTATATTATTTGGTAACATTATGAAATTAATTAATTTATTCGTAACGTTATGAAATTAATGAAATTTTATAACGTTATGAAATATAATAATTTCATAATGTTATGAAATATGACATTCTATATTGTAAAAGTAATGAATTAATTATTTTATGAAATATGACATTGTTCTTCTCTTATTTTGTAACGTTATGAACTATTAGTATATAAAGTATTGAAATTAGGCGAATTATAACGTTAATTTCATAACGTTATGAACAAAATGTTTAGAAATTAGAGATGATTTTGATTAGGATTGACGTTACAACAACTGTTTGTAACGTTACGACGTCATGGAAAAGACGTTTTTGAATTTGACGTTATTTTTGTAACGCTATGAAAATAACGTTACGCTATAACAACAACATTAGGGGGTGCGAGATACGATGGCCTCTAGTGGTTTTGTTCCGGGGGCTCCTGTTGCTGCAGAGCGTGTTAGGAGGACGCAGATTACAGCGTCCATACGTCAGAGTTTTGCTACTGCTCGAGACCAGCTGAATGCTTCTAGTTCGACACCTACTGACGAGGCTCGTGCACTTACAGATACTGGGGCAGTTAGGGATTGTGGTCTGGATGTTGATCCGTGTGCTGATGATGAGGGTTACAGTGAGAGTGACGAGGAGGGTATGGACGTCGATGATACAGCTGCTGATTTGGATGATGATATGCTGGGAGACGGTGAGGGTTTAGGTACAGATTATATTGTATCTCATCTCGAGATACCGACAGATCAGCTTAGGAGAGACGACCCTCCTATTATTTCAGAGGATCATGCTGGTATGGGGGCTTCATCGCCAGCTCCTACAGATTTAGGTCCTTCGTCTCCTACGCCAGATGTACCACCTCCCCCGACTGATGATGCACCGCATCCGGCTGCTGCACCTCATGTACCACCTCCTGCTGTACCTTGGATGCCCGGAGGTCCTTTTACAAAGGAGTTGCTGAAGAGTTATGAGACGCACATCGCCAGGGCTATTTATGAGCTTACAGTTGTTGATCCTCCCGCACCTGTGATTCCAGCTGGCCCCCGTCCTCTTCCTCCATTTATACAGAGACAGCGAGGAGGCCGAGGAGCTCAGGCAGATGATGATGTTGCTGATCCTCCAGCACGAGGTGGACGCGCTCCACGCGGAGGACGAGGACGAGGACGTGGACGTGGACGTGGACGTGCTGCAGATCATGCTGATTTTCCACAGCCTGCTGATCTTCCAGAAGGCGAGGCTCCTCTTGATTTGGTATGTATTTGAACTATAATGTTCATATGTGAAATATGAACGACATTCTGTAGAAGTAACTGTGTTAATTTTTTACTTTTTTTCCAGACACGGAAGGTCGTCAAGGTTCACTTCCACACCGCCTACTGCACTCC
The DNA here is from genome assembly GCA_029168935.1 of Oxyria digyna. Classification (NCBI taxonomy): domain Eukaryota; kingdom Viridiplantae; phylum Streptophyta; class Magnoliopsida; order Caryophyllales; family Polygonaceae; genus Oxyria; species Oxyria digyna. The sequence goes on along the minus strand of JAPVLV010000010.1, from coordinate 6,241,349 downwards.
ACTAGAGGCGTTTAGGAGACCTGGTCCAGATTCGTGGTTTCAGCTTGCAGAGCGATCTGGATTGACTGATCTACGCTATATCGGGTCCGGTCCTGTCGATCATGTGTTGGTTTCTGCTTTCGTCGAGAGATGGCACCCAGAAACCAACACATTTCATTTGCCATTTGGAGAGATTGGTCCTACACTTCACGATGTGGTTGAGATCCTGTCGTTGCCTATACATGGCAGGAGTTGTAGCTCAGTTTTGAGCAGGGAGGAGATCTTCACTTTTGTTGCTGAGATGCTTCACGTAGAGGAGGCACTGGTGAAGACTTGGTATAGGGATGGAGGCATTCCTTTGGGTTATCTTCAGCAGAGATTGAAGGATATGATGCGGATGGAGGATGGACAGAGAGATGAGAGCCTCATTGCGTCTATGTACTTACTGTTGCTTCTCGGCACTATAGTTCTAGTGGACAAGTCGACTACAGCAGTGAAGCACTGGTGGTTAGTTCTTTTGGCCGACCACGACAGCACTGGCCGATATACTTGGGGAGCTGGAGTGTTAGCTCATCTGTATCGCAACCTTGGACAGGCGTCGAGGCGATTGGCTATGGGGATGGGGAGTTCTGGCATTCTTTTGCGGGTTAGTACGCAAACAACTATACGATTGGCTATGTTTAGGAAGTCGAGTTCTAATTATCCTTTTTTTGCAGTCGTGGATCTGGGCATATTTTCCACATTTTCGTGGACATTTTGTGACAGATCCACTTTCTATGGACCACGCCGCAGCTGCTATGAGGGAGGGCAGAGAGGTGCCACAGGGGAAGAGCACGGATCGTTTGGTTGCCATTCGTGGCATGCTTGACCGTGTTCGTTATGAGGAGGTCAGATTTTAAGAATGTATGCTTTCGTTATATTGTGTGAATGTAAACTATACTAACTGTTTTGTAATGTTTTGTTGCAGGTTAATTGGTTTCCCTTTGCAAATGTGGATTTCAGACTTCCGCAGTACGCCCCGTCTTTGTTTGAGGGCATTCTCCGTTGTCTGGACATGGAGGAGCTCTATCAGCCAGGTCGCCTGCTGCGACAGTTTGGACATGTGCAGGGTATCCCAGATCCTCCCCCAGAGCCCATCCAGGTGACACGTAACAACAGGCTGACGCATTATTCAGTTCACTTTGCCGAGGATCTGCTTGGTGTGTGGGATCAGGACCCAGGCCTTTGTTACAGATTCGGGAGCCACGAGCGACGTACTATTGGGCAGTCACAGATGATTATCTCGATTGGTATGATCGAGTTTCTCATCCTCTGGTGGATCCCAGATCACGTAGACTCGATCGTCCAGTTGGTCCGCTGCGTATTCCACCTTCGGTTGACAGTTTTGCGGTACGATTATAAATTTTATTAGTCATATTCATTCAATTAGTATATTTGATAGTAATGTTTTGATATGTTGTTAATATAGCGGACCCAGCTAGTGACTTGTGAGATTCGAGCTTTCTTGGAGACACCACCAGAGAGGAGGCCTGCAGATATCGATGAGTTCATGAGGCGTCTCCTTGGAGTTTTGACTGACGAGGCTCCACCGATGGCTCCAGCTCCGGTTCGTCAATCTCAGCTTGTTCGGCATTCAATCCACGAGGAAGGGCAAGGTAGTGGGCAACGTAGTGGGAATGAGGGTCGTGACTTGGAGTGATGTATAGTTTGTTTGGATACTATGTTTTGGTAATGTTTGGTTCACTTTTGCTTATTTATTTTGGGCTTTTCTTAAAAACGCGAGAAAATGGTCACAATCGCAAAAAATAATTAAAAACTACTAAACGTCAAATATTGATAAATGATTCAAAACGTCTCGAAACGACTCGAAAACGATATAAAACAAGCCAAAATGTAATTTGAAGGAATTCCGAACAAGTTGTAAAAAAGTGTAAAAATGTGGCCAAAATGATGGCATAATATGGCCAAAATGAGCAAAGCTTAGCGAAACTTGACTTTTTTGAAAAAGGCGAAAAACGACAAAGTACGTCAAATATTAATAAAAATGGTTCAAAACGTGTCGAAACGACTAAGAAACGAAAAAAATCGACTCAAAACGATATAAAACAAGCCAAATCGAAATATGGAGGATTTCCGAACAAGTTGTAAAAAAGTGTAAAAATGTGGCCAAAATGATGGCATAATATGGCCAAAATGAGCAAAGCTTAGCGAAACTTGACTTTTTTGAAAAAGGCGAAAAACGACCAAGTACGTCAAATATTAATAAAAATGGTTCAAAACGTGTCGAAACGACTAAGAAACGAAAAAAATCGACTCAAAACGATATAAAACAAGCCAAATCGAAATATGGAGGATTTCCGAACAAGTTGTAAAAAAGTGTAAAAATGTGGCCAAAATGATGGCATAATATGGCCAAAATGAGCAAAGCTTAGCGAAACTTGACTTTTTTGGAAAAGGCGAAAAACGACCAAGTACGTCAAATATTAATAAAAATGGTTCAAAATGTGTCGAAACGTCAACGGGCCTAATAAGGCCTAATGAAATTTAAATGAGGCCCAAACACAAAAAACGACAAAAAATGACATAAAACGGCTTAATAAGCACTTAAAACGTAAAAGTCAAGAAATGTAACATTAATATTTGAGCATTACCAATCAAACGCTATCGTTTTTATAAGAAATTAACAACTTTAACACTTAGAAGTATGTAAACGAAGACTTTCACCTGTATGCTACTACTCTCAAGTATATAAGTTGTATAGTTATACTCATATGTATGTGATACCACTTCGTTACTAAAATGAACTTCATATAATGTGTTTATTTCATCATATAACATTAGTTTAACACTTAATTGTTATCGTTTGACTCAACTGACCTCGTATTTCATTAGTATAATATGAATTTTTATCATATAACTCTTCGTAATCTCATATTACATTAGTAAAACTTGATAAAATTATTCACAAAACTCTCAATAACGACATATTTCAGGTTGGGACTGTGATCCGAAGTCGAACGACACTTGACTTGCTTGCTTTTTAGGACAAGTTGGTCGTTCACTTTGCCTATTTGCCTTCTCCTTTGCGACTTTTTGCGCATTCTCAGTATTTGTTAAGTCTTCTCTAACGTACTCGTGGTAACTCTTTTCCCTCTTTTCTCTCGGAGGAGAATTCCCATTTCGCTGCTTCTCCTTGTTCTTTGATCCCGGCGGCCTTCCTTTTCCTTTCCTAAACAAGTTTGTTGGCTCTACCAAAGAACTTTGTTCCGGATGCTCCAAGTCAATGTACAACTCACTTAATCTGAATAGAGTTCCATCCCTCAAATCTCCACTTTCCCATTTCGCCCACATTTCACGCATTCTGATCTCCGGAATAGACATTGAACGATTGTCGTCGGGTAAGGACAAATTTATTGCATCATCTTCCCATCTCAGTTCCTTCCAGAAGTCATGAAAATCATCCGGAACAAGAGGTGTCTTTGAAATGATTGCCCTAGCAAGATCGTGTACGCATGGCATCCCAAGACAATCTCGAACCCAATGATCATCACAAACATTTGAATACTCCTCCTTCAATATTTGCTGGTACATTTCCAACAACAACAGAAAACACCTATCTGACACTCGGTAAAATAGCCTTGAAAACAACATTCGAATGCCAGGAGGAAAGGTTGGGTCATCAAAGACCATTTGCCGAGTGGTAAGTGCTTGGTTCATCGTCGCCCTAATCAGGTCCATCTGAACTATGACCGCATGGTGGATCCTCACGATCACTCTGTTGAAGCCTCCTCTACTAGAACCCACAATTTCTTTCAACACCTTATGCATCCCCTCCACCCTAAATAAACACAATTTCTAATCATTAGCATTAATAATATGGTGGTCCAAATTAACAACTAAACAAACAAAGATACCTGTTTGTAGTCCTTGTGTGAAAGTGAAGAGTGTAGTCCGTCCACGCTCTAACTATGAACTCCTTGTACGGAGTAAACCAGTACTTTTCAACGTAACCAACAATGCCCTTCTTCCATGAATCTCTCAGCTTTCTCAACCTCTCTTCGTAGATTTCTTCGGTGCTCGAGCAAAATATCCCCCAACATTGCGTAACAAAGTTCTCCGCCCTTTTAGTATTTTTAATCACTTTTTCTGCGTGTGACTGGATGTTGTGCTTAATGTGCACCCAACACAATAGTTGCTTCACATCAGTGTCTTTGAACACAAGTTTGATTGCTCTCAACAAAGCCTTTTCACAGTCGGTCATTATAGCCTTCGGCATCACTCCCAAATTTCTACACAACTCATGAACGCACATCATCACAAACTTGTAATGCATTACTGTCTCCTGAGCCATGAATGCATATGCGATGTTGAACGTCTTGTGCGTGCAAGTGAAACCAACCATCTCCACTAAAGTCATATCATACCTATTTGTCTTGTATGTGGCGTCCATGATAATCACGTGAGGAAACTTCCTGAACAAACGAATCGACTCCGGGTGAGCGAAAAAAAGGACTTCAACCTCATTCGTCCTCGTGTTCCTCAAAGGTTGACAAAAATACTTGTTCTCTTTCTGAAAATTTAGAGACCACTGAGTAACTGACAATTCACCACGATCTTCAAAATTGATCTTCTGCAAAAAATTGGCAATCTGCTTCATGGATGTCACATTTTGCGGGTCTCTTTTCCTAAGCTGAATAAGTATGTTTTTTGGCGTCTTGCGATCATCCCCCGCTTCCCTTGCTATTTTCTCCTCCTCTTTGCTCATTCTACCCACGAATGAATTCCCATGAAAACTAGTAGGAAGGGTGTGGTTGTGACGACCTTCTACAACATTCACGATCCATTTATAACTATAAGGCCCTTCTTTTATACGAACCCCATATAACTCAAATGTACAACCACATTTCTTCGATTTTCGGTGACGAAGCCTCGGAACCGGCAATTCTGGATTTTTTAAATTCACTTTCGGCCTACCCGATCTAGGTTTTCCAAACCTATCGCATACAAAATCAACGCAATATTTGCTAGATGTACGATGTACCAAAACTATCATTAAATCCCTTGCTCTCTGTTTTGTCCATTCCATCATCTCTTCTTTACTATCCCACATTTGCGCAGTACTAAAATGTGGTCTAAAGTCTTCTTCCTATATTGATTAAACTACATTACTTAGATACGCAATTTTAACTAATTAACCTAAATCTCATGCAATTAAATACAAAATTTAAATTGATAATATACTAACCAAAATCGGTAACGGAGTCCAATCGTCTAATGCAATTGATACATTTGCTTCGCCTTCTTCCTCTTCTTCGTCCACTTCCTCATCGACTTCTTCGTCTTCTTCGTCCACTTCCTCTTCTTCATCGACTTCGTATTCTTCTTCCACGACCCCTGATATCCAATTGTCGTTACCATCATCCTCACTACTCTCATAATTATAAGACATTGTAGTGTGCATTGCAAAACTTCAACAAGATAGTTCAACCTATATATACAACCAAAAAATGCCCGTTGGAATTTTATGCCCGTTGGTGCGTTAACTATTACCGCACCAACGGGCATTAAATTCCAACGGGCATTTTTTCAAACAAACCTGTGCGGTAACACTTACCGCACAAGAATTTTATTAAACCTGTGCGGTAAGTGTTACCGCACAGGTTTAATACTTTTTTAATACTTTTTAAATACTTTTTTAAAAAAAAATATTAATTAAAAAAAATAAAATTCATGTGCGGTAATTGTTACCGCACAGGGTTTAAGTTAATGAAAATCTGTTTTTTTTTTTGCTTAATCTGGGATTAATCTGGTGCGGTAATTGTTAACGCACAGATCTGTGCGGTAATTCTTACCGCACCAGCGTCGTATACGTTTCAGAAAAAATTCCAACAATGCCCCTGAGTCCTTTGGTGCGGTAAGAGTTAACGCACAGATGTGTACTGCAATTGTTACCGCACAGAATAGTGTGCATTTAGCAAAAAAAACGTGTGCATATAGACGCAGCCTAAAACAAATATAAGTCATATTTATATTCATTCTCTATAACAAAGATATAAAAACAAACTAACCCTAACTTTAACAATGCTTTCTTTTCGAACTTTGTTAAAATCGAAAACAAAAACAAAAACACAACATATATAGGACAAATAGAGAATTTTTTTCCGAAATGAGCATTTTACCAGAAAAAATTTCCGACGCAGGCTCTTTTCAAAACAATTTTCCAAAATAGACACTTATTTCAGCTTCGGAATTTTTTTATGTGTGAGAGACGCTGGTTCTACCAGCGTCTCTCCTCCGAAGCTGAAACTATGTGTGAGAGATCTGACGAGTTTGGGAGCCGAGAGAGTTATCGAAAGAACCAACACCGTCTCCACACTCACTACGTACGTCAGAATCGTCCATTCCATTGCCATTTCTTTGCTTCCTAGCTAGCTTTCACGTACAAAGAAATAGTTGCTGAATATACTGTTTTTAGCAGAGTTGCTTATATTTAAAAAGATGGGTCATACAGAAAAATGTAGAGAGAGAATAAAATACCAAAAATTAAAGTAAATCTATATAACTAGGTCTTTCTCGCCCGTGCTACCAAATCAATTTATAATTTTTCATAAATTAAATTAATGGGTGCAGTATTTTCTAATCTATAATTAAGTTCAATTGATTTATTATAATTCTAAACGTAAATGGTATTCTTTTACTTTAAAAATAATCAAAGATAAAAGTTAAATTTTGAATATATTATTTAAATATTAATATCATATTGGTATGTCTAATATTTAATTCTAACATGTATGAAAAATGATATGTAAAAAATTAAATATGATAAGAGTAAATGCTTATAGATGACGCATAAGATATAGACTTTAGCTTTTATTACTATGTATATAGAAAAACCCACTAAAATTCATTCCAACTTTGACACGAAGATCAAAAGTAGTTCAATTTTTTTTCATTGAACATTAGATTAATTCTATAATATACCTGTCAGTCTGTCACATAATAAAAATTTCATGTACGGAAGAGAATCATTCAGAACATCCAATTGCAAAATATCCTCATAAAAATAAATAAATAAAAAATCATAAATTAAAGTTGAGATTATTTTTTGTTGATTTGAAAGTTGATATTATGTTTTTGTGTATAAGTAAAGATTGATTTTTTTAAAATCTTTTACTATTTTATATATGTAAATGTAGGTTAATACTAAAGCAATATATCTATATCGGATTATCGTTTTTTTCTCTAACGATAAAATAATTCACTTAATTTATTTCATCAAAGAAAAAGTATAAATTTTATAAAGTTAATCTCTTATGAGTTATGATAATGAATGATCTATTGTTAGTGTAAAACCATTATTGATTAATAATTTGTTATTTTACATCTTTCTAACACACACGAATAAATATCTTATACTTCATAGTTTTATTAAAATTTGTTCCGTCTGTTCGGGAATGACCTATCTTTTACTCTCTAAGTTTGTATTTCATTTATTTCGTTCTAGTATGAAATTTATTTTTCTAACCTTTTATATCTTATTTTTATATGCTTTTGACATTATGAATTAATTATGTACATAACTGTTTACGAATATATAATATATATAATATTATATATTAAATAATTTTACATAAAAATAAATTACCTTATAATACGCCTTCTCGCCTTAAAGGCTTGAACTTTATTTTGTTAATAGTGGTATGTTAATTTATTTAAGGGTTTAACTTTTGACCCGATAATTTTTATTTCTAAGGCGAAATATTATAAAGTGTAAAAATATCAAGTACAAAAAATTCACACCATCATATGACATTTAGTATATTGGCTCAAGGCAGCGCTAAAAAAAAGTATATTGGCTCAATAATTAATAATTGGTATTTGTGGTTCATTGAAGTCTCCTGTTTATCTAAAGACAATTTTTAGCGGAAATTATATTTTTTATTAATAGATAATAGATTATGTACACGATAATAATCATGAACACCATTTTATGATTTTCAAGTGTCTTAGTAGTTTTGTAGGGAATTAGAAATTGACTTGGATATAGCTTTTTTCTGAGATAAGATGTGCATATAGATAATATAACAAAGTAGATGTATAGTGAGGCAAAACAAAATTATTTCACGAAGCATTATATATGTCGATAAATATATTGTAGCCAAGTTTTTTTTTTATAGTAGATATCATTTTTTAAATCATTAATGGTTGTTTTGAAAAAATTTATAACAAACTAATATTATAAATGTAGTAATATTTTGTGTTAAAAATTATCTTTCTCTTATAAAGTAAAGTCTAATTTATTGAATATTATTGTAATATAAGATTCCATTATTTGTAATATCTTTAATAATAACTTTTTTCAATTTTAAAATAATTTAATTATAGATTAAGATAGAAGAAAAATCAACTAAAAGTAAAAGATGATTTCCACACAAAAAAGAGAGAGTAAAAGATGGAAGCTATCGCTCGTGCATCTCCGTATCATGTCACTTTACCTACTCATCAATAAGTTATTCCACATCATCATTTGATAAGTTTATTTATTTTCAAAAATAAAAAATTAAATGTATATATTCATAGATAATTAACCTAATTCTAATAATATCATTTCCCTATTGGAACTCAAATAAATTAAAAAGTATATACAAATCAGTACTATGATATCATTTTCTTATTTAAATACATATCAATATAAATGATTATAGAGATTTTTACCGAAAACCACCCGTAAAATACGTTATATTGCTCTAAACCACCTCTTTAATTCAATATTGCCGAAAATCACCCATATTAAGCCATCTGTTAGCTAAACACTACCCATTATCATCTTCCGTTTAAAATTCTATTAAAACTGAAAATTACCATTTTAACCCTGAAGTATTAATATTATAAAATAGAATAAATGATTTTTCCGATTTTCTTAATTATGAAAATAATTAATTTATGTTTTAGGTGACAAAAATGCCCCTATTTTGATATCAAATTTTCGAAAAAATGCCATGTTCATCTTGAAAGTTGAAACTCAATCCAGCAACCGAGAAGTTTCTTTGCTCAATTGCACCCAAAGACTTGTTTGGCAATTGGGAAGCAAAACGAGTCACACCATCAAGTGGAAATCCATCAGATTCGGACTTGGAAAAGTTTTGTTCATTGAGCAACGACAGCGGCAGGATTTTGGAGTGGTGTTCCATCATATGAATAAGCTCCGACCAAGACCAAACTCACCTTTCCTAAATCCAAAGACATGAAGTTCTAACCTTTACACCGAGCCCAATACAGATCTAAGTTCCGCCATATAAATGAGCTTCGTTCATTGAACATTTTCTAACCTCCAGTGACTTATGCGCCCCGAAAGGCCCACGAAATGAGACGACAACCATCGATGACCACCTCGACCAAGCTCCCGCACCCCTCCGCCACCAGAATTAGGGTCAATAAATATGAATTACACATTTTAAAAATAAAAATTAAGTACTCTATGAATTAGAATGTGTAATATTGTTTCGTATGTTTCACTTATATTTTACTTTGAATGCAGATAATAATTTTTAAATCTATTATTGTGTTCAACTATTTTGTTATATCTTTTAAAGAATTAAATATAATTTGAAAAATTAAATAATAAAGTACATAAACATATTAAATGCACACACAACACGGGAAATATAGGCTTAAACTTAAATTGTTTAGGAAAAAACTAATTTAAATATTTTCAACTTTTACCAGAAGACAAAAATGTAGATCAAACGACTTTTTTCATTAAAAATTAAGAAAATTGAATAACAGCATGGCACATAATAATAGTTTTATGTACGCTGCAAAATTTTCATCTTCGAATTTAGAAAATATTTAATTGAAATTGTAATTTGGTTGTTTTTGGTTTATAAGTTTTAAGTTGGGGTTCTTCACTTTTTATTGATTTATAAGTTGAGATTAATTTTATCTAAAGTAAAATTGAGATTTTTTTTCATTTTCGAATTGTATTATGTAACTTTAGGTTACTACTAAAGAATACCTTTATAGGATATTTTGTTATTTATTGTCTAATGATATAATAATCATATAATTTTATTTTACAAAAGGATAAATATTAAAATTTATAAAAATTAATCTTTTTAGCGTCAAATATTTACTGATGAAGTTCTTTGTAATTATAGATATTTCTAGCACAAAGAAACAGATCAAATAGTTATATTAAAATATTGAATTTATATGTTATTATATCCTAAGTAAACTTGTCAAAAGCTTATCAAACAATGAAGCCGTTTGGGTCAAACCTGAACCGATCCATACTTCTTGAAACTCTTCGAGGGACCCACTTTTCACATATTTTATTTCTGAATAAATAAAAATATTGTTTAAATTTTATTTTCTTTATTACAATAAAACTATCGAACATTTGAAACCCACTGGGTTGACCCGACCCGAACTCGACCAATGGTCGACCCGCTTAACCCAAACCCATTTCCCATCTGAACCCAAACCCGACTCGTTTGACCCGTTTGTCATATCTAATTTCCCTTTATCAAATAAGAGGTGAAAAAATGTGACGGAAAAATGAATAAGTTAAGAATTAATTTTTTTTTGCTAAATATATCTTCTTCTTTTTTATTTATTCAGAAAACATGTTACTTATACATTTTATAAATCATTTTTTCTATCTTAACGCGTAATATTAATAAGTTGATATGATTTATGTTGGCTTTTTTTTTAAAATACATTTTATTTATGCATATATCTATACATATACTATAACAGAACGTTGGTTTGCCACATGTCGCCCTTATATTCAATTCGCTTATGTGTCGACCTCTAAGTTATGCTACATCATCCACCATGTCATCCTCCACATCATCTTATTTTATATTTTGATATATATCTTTGAATTAAATAAGTAAAAAAAATCAAAAAGATATGGTAGGTTATATGACAAAAAGAAATATAGATTTTTATCTTTTATCATATTATATCCTTATCTTATATATATATATATCTTTATCTATTATTATGTTATCAATCTAATTAAATTGACTTATTAATGAACTTAAACTATAAAACATAAATTGTAAACTATAAACTATAATCTATAAATTATAAACCATAAAGTATAAACTAAAATATATAAACAAATTAATAGTAGAAAATTCTTTAATTTAGTAAAATAATTTGTGAAAAATAATTTATTTCAATTATATGAGCCTTAAAAAAATTTATTTCTATTAAAATATGATTTATCATGTTCATAAAATATCAATTTTCTTAATTTGATTTATTGTTATTTTTTTTAATATATCATTTAGTTTTAATATTTTCCATTATAAAAGGCAATATTTTATTTTTGATTGAACCTTTTTTTTATGGGTCAAGCAAAACCTCAATCCAAGATGAATATATTCATGAATATCTTTGTGATTATCTTGTGTAAATATTTTTCAACCACCCCCTAAAAATATTTTTTCAATTATATAATCCTTATAAAATATAATTTCCTTTTTAACTTAGTTAAAGATAAAATCTTTATTAGGAAATAGATTGATGTAGTTTCTCAAAAGATAATCTTTAATTTAATAGTAATAGATTTGTTTGAAAAATATGTGTGGAAATTTCTTTTTAAAATATCTTGTGTGAATATTTTTCAACCACCCCAAAAATATTTTTTCAATTATATAATCCTTATAAAATATAATTTCGTTTTTAACTTACTAAAAGATAAAATCTTTATTAGGAAATAGATTGGTGTAGTTTTTTAAAAGATAATCTTTAATTTAATAGTAAATTAGTTTGAAAAATATATGTGGAAATTTCTTTTTAAAAAATGTAAACTTTAATATTAGACTTTTATTCCGGTGGCCCAAGCAAAAAAGCTCAACCCAAGATGAATATAATGGAGAATATCTTTGTGATTATCTTGTGTGAATATATTTCAACCACCCCAAAAATTATATATACTAGTCCCTTCTGCCCGTGCTACGCACGGGCCAAATGAATTTAATAAATAAAAATTTAATTATCTATAAATATGAATTAATAGAAGTAATGTTTTCCCTTATATTTTACTTTAAATTCTCATTATAACTTTTTAATCTATTATTACTATGTTCACCTATTTTGTTATATCTTTAAAATAATTAAAAATAATTTGACATATTAAATAATAATATACATAACATACTAAATGCATACACGACACGTAGAAAATAAAAGTTGTAGCACGGGCCAAATGAAGTTAATAAACATTAATTAAATACTCTATAAATATGAATTATTAGGTGTAATATTATTTTGTATGTTTAACCTATATTTTACTTTGAAACCTCATTATAATGTTTTAATCTATTATTGCGTTGAACTATTTTGTTATATCTTTAAAAGAATTAAAATTAATTTGACATGGTTAAGATTTAAAAAGTGTTTGGTATATATATATATATCTTCTTTTCAATTAGTTATTGAGAAAACATGTTAATTATAAATTTATAATCGTTTTTTTACCTTAACCCATAATTTTATAAATTTGATATGATTGATGTTGGTTTATTTTTTTTATAATACATTTGATCTAACAAAAAATATATTTATACATATCTTTGATATTATTTACCTCGGTGGATTTTATTTTATGTGGGCCTTTTAAACGTCTTTTACACTTTTTAACCAAAAATCTAATTTTAAGGTAATTAAATTGTCTCCTACAAATCTATATATATTATATGATGTTTACGATATATAGTATCTTCTGAAATTGAATTAGTAGATATAGTATTTTCGGATATATTTAATTCGTATTATTATTTGCGTCCATAATCATAATTTTAAATCCATAATTATGTTTAGTTAATTTGCTATCGTCTTCGATTCATAATATGGAATCTTATAAATAATCATATTGTTTTTAATCCATAATTACGTTCAAAGAATTTCTTATAGTTTTTGTTGAAAATATGTAATGTGAAATGTTCGGTGGTTTCAATTTATATAGTAATACGTGTTAAGTTTTTTTGTTTTTTTTTTATCAAACTTATCTTATTTTTATAGATAATAGATAGATAACAGATTTTTAGGTGTGTATATCCTATGTTATTATCTATCTTTTTATATTATCTTGTTAAATATCTTTTGTCACTATAAATAATAGAGTAATGATATTTTTTGATTATCTTGTGTGAATATCTTTTGTCAATATCTATCTTCTTTTATTATCTTGTGTGAATATCTTTTTTCCATTATCTTGTGTGAATATATTTCAACCACCCCCAAAAATGATATATGATATGATATGATATGATATGATTATTTATTATAATAGATTTGTTTAAAAAATATATGTGAAAATTTCTTTTAAAAAATGTAAACTTTAATATTGGACTTTTTTTCGGTGGGCCAAGTCAAAAGTCCAACTCAAGATGAATATATTCATGAATATCTTTTTGAATATCTTGTGTGAATATTTTTCAACCACCCCCAAAAATTATATATATAGTCCTTTTCTGCCCGTGCGTAGCACGGGCAGAAAAGGACTATATATATAAAAAACATTAATGTGTTCAATTACATTAATAAAAAACATTAATAAAAAACATAGTACTCTATAAATATGAATTAGTAGTTGTAATATATATTGTCCCGTAGGTTTAACATATATTTTTATTTTGAATCTATATTATTATTTTTTAATTTATTATTGTGTTCAATTACTGTTATATATATAAAAGAATTAAATACAATATGAAATATATTATGTAAATATTAATGTTATATTCATACATGATGATTATAATATGCTGATTATCTTTGTGGAAAAGAATTTATTACCTTTTGACCATCTGAATATTCTATCAAGTTATCTTTCATCAAGCAACACCTGAGTGTCCAGTAATGTTGAAATATTATCTTTTTTGTAGTTAATTTAACCCCATAATCATGATATCTACGTAATCCTAATAATAAATCTTATTATTAGGATATTAAAATCCTTACAATATCCTTTAATAAGTGAACATATTTTATCCTTAAGAGCAAAGAGAATGTAAATTATATTCAAAGGATACTAAAATAATAAAATTTATATCGTAAATAATATCTTTATATATATATATATATCTTTAATAGGTGAGCATATTTTCTTTAGATATATCGTGGTGTCAATATCCTTTAATATAAGATTTATATTTTATCATATATCTTGAAGTGTAACTTTTAACATTTTTTCAGTAATGTTTTTTCTTCCGGTGGCGCAAGCAAAAAATATTGAGAATTTTTTCCGGTGGCCCAAGCAAAAGCCAAACAAAAAATGAATATATTCATGAATATCTTGTTGAATATCTTTCAACTACCCTAAAAAATTATATATATTAGGATTAGGATTAGGATTATGATATATTTCATTCAACTTTAAAAATATCAAAACGTATGTTGTATATTGTATATTGATGTATGATAATATGATATATTAGCATAGTCTTTTTTAATCCAAAAACGAATTTTGTATATTTTCTACAATTTTTCAGAAAACTGATATAAAAATATGGAGCTTTTTTTCAGTAGGCTAAGCAAATGCTCAAAAATTATGATAAATATATTGATGAAGGTCGTTGTGAATATATTGGAGAAAGACTTAGTAAACATAATGATATAGTGTCTCTAATATCTTTTGGGTGAATATTTTTCTCCTATCCAAAAATTATATATTATTATATGATGATCATGATAATATGTTTTTTATATGCATGTAGAAGATTATTTGATTGTCATTTGAGTGTATCATGAGATATGAATTCATAGCATATTTATAAATGATGGAATTATTTTTTTCCTTTTTAAAATATATTATTTTATAGGATAAGATTATTTATTTAACTTTAAATATGTCTAACTAAAAAAATTGTATGTATTTGATATTGAATTTTTTTAGTAGGCTAATAAAGAATAAACTTTTTTCCTTTTTGATAAGATTTTTATTTGATAATATCTCTAGAGAATATAAAATTCATGAACAAAGGATATAGTAACATACTGTACAATATAACGGTATAAAAAAAATTATTTTAGCAAATTTAATATAACATATGTAATAACAGCAAAGATGTAGTGTAATCTCCAACTACAAACTGACACTCTATATATTGTAAAACATATTATATCTAATATATTTTATTATCTTTTTTCAACTAAAATATTTTTCAGTATATCTTATAGGTTTGATATTTTTCCAATTATAAAAAGAAATATTTGTTTTTTAATATTAGACTTTTTTCTCGTTGGGCCAAGCGAAAGCTCAACCCAAGATGATAGAATTAGATTGTTTATTTAACATTTAATCTATCTAACTAAAAAATGTGTATGTATTTAATATTGGATTTTTTAGTAGCCTAATAAAGAATAAACTTTTTTCCTTTTTGATAAGATTTTTATTTGATAATATCTCTAGAGAATATAAAATTCATGAACAAAGGATATAGTAAAATACTGTACAATATAACGGTATAAAAAATATTATTTTATCAAATTTATTATAACTTAAGTATGTTATTGCAAAGATGTAGTATAATCTCCAATTACAAACTGACAATCTATGTAGTGTAAAAAATATTATACCTAATATATTTTATAATCTTTTTCAACTAAAATATTTTTCAGTATATCTTATAAGTTTGATATTTTTCCAATTATAAAAAGAAATATTTACTTTTTAATATTGTGCTTTTTTCTCGTTGGGCCAAGCAAAAGTTCAACCCAAGATGAATATATTGATAAACAACTTTGTGAATATATTGATGATTATCTTTGTGAATATATAATATACAAATATCTTTAATAACATATTTTTCCCATTTTATGATGAATATTTCGTTTATAAAATTAATACATTTTTAAAATACTAAGCACACAAATACTTTTCAATTATATAATCCTTATAAAAATAATTTCGTTTTTAAATTAATATAAGATAAAATGTTTATTACGAAATAAATTGATGTAGTTTCTTAAAAGATAATCTTTTATTTAATAATAATAGATTTGTTTGAAAAATATAGGTGGAATTGTTTTTAAAAAATATGAAATTTAATAATGGGTAAATATTTTTCAACTACCCCCAAAAACTATATCTTTGTGAATATAATATACAAATATCTTTAATAACATATTTTCCCATTTTATGATGAATATTTCGTTTATAAAATTAATACATTTATAAAATACTAAGAACACAAATATTTTTTCAATTATATAATCCTTATAAAAATAGTTTCGTTTTTAAATTAATTAAAGATAAAATATTTATTAGGAAATAGATTGATGTAGTTTCTTAAAAGATAATCTTTTATTTAATAATAATCGATTTGTTTGAAAAATATAGGTGTAATTTTTTTTAAAAAAATATGAACTTTAATAATGGGTAAATATTTTTCAACCACCCCCAAAAATTATATCTTTGTGAATATATAATATACAAATATCTTTAATAACATATTTTTCCCATTTTATGATGAATATTTCGTTTATACAATTAATACATTTATAAAATACTTAGCACACAAATATTTTTTCAATTATATAATCCTTATATAATAGTTTCAATTTTAAATTAATAAAAGGTAAAATCTTTATTAGGAAATAAATTGATGTAGTTTCTTAAAAGATAATCTTTTATTTAAATAATAGATTTGTTTGAAAAATATAGGTGGATTTTTATTTTAAAAAATATGAACTTTAATAATGGACTTTTTTCCGGTGGGTCAAGCAAAAGTCCAATCCAAGATGAATATATTCATGAATATCTTGTGTGAATATTTTTCAACCACCCCTAAAAATTATATATATTATGATTATGATTATGATTATGATATGATACCTGTTTTTTGCTTTCTTGAAATAAAAGGTTTTGAATTTTTCAAACCGAGTAAACGTAAAATTGTTACTTCACATTAATAATTTAGATAACCATCAAACCAATTGTAGATAGTGATGAAGTATAGTACCACCGTCCACACCGATCCTCCTCCTCCTCCTCCTCCAATACACTAAAAAAGCTTTCCTCCAATACAGTAAAAAAGTTGTCAAAGCTTTTGTGGAAGTTGTCAAAGCTTTTGTGGCCTCTTTGTCCCAAAGGTCAGAAAGGGAAGAGAGGATGATCGGGACCTTGTTACATATACACGTTGTGTATAAGACAATATCTACACAAATCGCCAAGTGTACTTAATATTCTGAATGATAGTATATGGTAGGCCCTACATCAATGTTTTTACATTAAAGCCCTCGTCTCTAACCTCGAATACTTTTTCATTTCATTCTTCCTGATTTCCCACCACTTTGCCTTCGACCCCGTCGGTTTCAATTCGGCGGCGCCGGCGTCGATTCGGCCCTCCAAAACCGGGGATGGAGTGGGAGGACTTCTTCACCATGTAAATTTGCCTCTGTTCCCGCTCCTCCTCATCAGATCCCACCGCCGAATCTTCGCCGCCAACAACACCAGATCCAGACGAGCCTCCCGTGGACTCGACGCCACCATCATCGAGAGCTTCTCCACCTTCGACTAATTCTTCGTCAACTCCAGATCACGGTGCGATTAGTGCCGCCGGGTTAATCCGAACTCCATAGGACCTAGAACCCAGATTGAAGACCAAGGAGGTGGGAGACTCTACGGTCTAGATTAGGAGTGAAAACAGAGGGGCTTGCTATGTACAGTAGCAATTAGATCTTCGTTTATGGAAGCTCTTAGGTTGCAGGAAGCTATGAAATTTTCAGAGATCGAAAAGGAAGATACAAATTGAATGAGAAAGAGGAGAGGGTAATACAGTAATTAAAATATTACATCGAAAACATGTAAAAGTAAGTACTCCCTCTGTCCCACTATGTTAGTCTCATTGTCAAAAAATCTCTTGGATTAAGGTAAGGAAAAAGGACAACTTAGCATTGGAAATGATGAAAGTGAAATAATAAATTAATGCATTAGCCAATAAGAGAAGAATTTACAAATTTGAGCAACCAATCAGATTGCTTCATTAAGAGCGCACGGATCACCAATATATTTGCCAAATTATTTCCAAAACTATCCCTGATATCTAAACCAATAAGAAGGCTGCTAAACAACATAAAATACAGCATGAAACCCTGTTCACTGTCACTTAAACTCACCATTACAACTCAAAACAGAGCATTAGAACTTGGAAAAAAAAAAGAGAATTACACAGAGAATAACAGAGCATCACTGCTCAGTGGACATGCCTTCAGCTTTCGACTTAAATGAGGTGCCATTCCTGGATGATGAGGGCTTCAGTGATGCAGAAATGGGAGAAAATGACACCCAGTCAGAGGAGCCATTTGGGGACATGGAAGGTAACATACCTTTTGATCTGAACTTTGAGCCAAGCCATCATCATCAACCAGAAACAAAGCCTCCAACAGAGAACAATTTGCATCCCCAGGCATTGCCCACTAAGGTCAGCACAGAGAGAAAAATGGAGATCTTGAATGCTATGCTTCAGAAATTAGCGGCGGGAAAGCTTCCATATGGCACCATTAATGCAATTGCACAACAATTTAATCTGTCAAGGAGAACAATTGGAAGGATATGGAAAGAAGCATGAAGGGAACTACTGAACCATGGCAAATACAATGTGAGTACAAAATACCATAACTGTGGTAAGAAAAGAATTCAAGTAGAGCAACAAGATATTGAAGCACTGAATATGGGTGACAGAACATGCATTAGAGATTTGGCAAGCAAGCTTGAAATTTCTAAGTCCACATGTCACAGATTGGTTAAAAAGGGGATTATGAGGCCACATTCAAATGCACTAAAGCCAGGTCTAAGTGAATACCATAAGGTGACCAGAATGCAGTGGGTATTGAAGCTCCTAATAGGGGACACAACACATCAAAAGACAACATATTATCCTATGTTTGACTTTGTTCACATAGATGAAAAGTGGTTTTTTCAGTCAAGGAAGGCACAAAGGTACTACTTGGGCAAGAATGAAAGAGGAAAATACAGAAGTGCAAGCTCAAGCAAATTCATCCCTAAGGTTATGTTCACAGCAGAAGTAGCAAGACCAAGATTCAATGATCAAGGGGAATGCACATTTGATGGAAAGATTGGCATCTTTCCATTTACTTATAAGGAGCCAGCAAAGAGGCATTCAAAAAACAGAGGCAAGGGGAAACTTATCACAAAGCTCATACAGTCAGTCAACAAGACAGTCACAAGAAACATGTTGATTAATGACATTGTTCCAGCAATAATGTCAAAATGGCCACAAGATGAAGGTCACAAAACCATATTCATACAACAAGATAATGCCACACCTCACATCACTCAACAAGACACAGAATGGCAGCAGGTATACCAGCAAGAAGGGTTTAATTTTTTTTTTAATACAACAACCAGCCAACAGTCCAGACCTTAACATTTTGGACCTAGGCTTCTTTAGGAGCATTCAGTCACTTATGCACAAAAAGATGCCAAAAAATACAGATGAAATGTTGAATGCAGTCAATGAAGCATTTTATGAGTTGGATCCACACACTCTAGGTAGTGTGTGGATGACTTTACAGTATGTGATGAATGAGATTTTACAGTGTAAGGGAGGTAATGATTATTACATTCCACATGTCAACAAAAAGAAGTTAGCTGAGGCAGGAGTTCTACCAAGAGAAATCAGAGCACCAAGGCATACAGTTTTAGAAGCTTGGAGATTAACTCATGCAACTCCAACAAATGAAGGGACAACAACTCAAGGAAATGCAACTCAAGGGACAGAAGATCAAGAAAATGCAACTCAAGGGACAAAAGATCAAGAAAATGCAACTCAGGGGACAGAAGATCAAGAAAATGCAACTCAGGGGACAACTAATTAGGACACACTTGTTTAAGTTACAATCTTAACTAATGATATAAGATTGTAAACTAAACATATTTTGTAAGCCTATTAAGAGCACACTGAATATTTTGTGTTTTGGTTATCATATTTTGTCTATAAATTGTCTCAGTGTCCCCATCCCATCACTGATAGACATGCAAGTTCATAACTTAAACATTCCAGATAGGATCAATCAACAAATATTAAAATTTGTGTTCCTATGGCAATTTTAAGTCAGTGATAAATAAGGGCTTGCATCTCAGCTTGTGCCTTAAAATAATCATCATAGATATCACAGATGTCCCCATTCCCTCATTGACACAAGCCCCTAAACACTAACCTAAACGTTCCAGATAGGCATCAATCAGACTTAATTAGTTGTGTTCCTATGGCAATTTTAAGTCAATCAAATGCACTCACATCTCAAGAATGTAAAAACAGACTTCATCCTTGACAGACAAATACCATGACATAACCCAAACAACTCTACAGATCAACTGAGCAACTCAACAGAGAGTTACTCAACTCAACTCAACAGATACTCAACTCAATAGAGCAACTCAACAGAGAGTTACTCAACTCAACAGATACTCAACTCAACAGATCAATTGATCAACTCAACAGAGAGTTACTCAACATAGTTCTCAACAACTCAGCAGAATTCTCAACAACTCAGCAGAATTCTCAACAACTCAGCACAGAATTAAATACCAGTATCCAAATATCCAAATATCCAAATACCAATACTTAAATACCAATATTCAAAACATAATGTCCAAAATACCAACAGTCCAAATATCCAAATATCCAAATACCAATACTTAAATACCAATATTCAAAACATAATGTCCAAAATACCAACAGTCCAAAATATGTCCAAAACAGAGTCTAGAACAGTCCAAAATATTTCCAAATTTACATAATCAGAGTCTTAATTCCACAAAGGGAAGATATACTTAGCTAGATAGTGGTGGAGTGAGAAGGACTGTCAGGGATGATCACGATCTCCGGGGACAAAGGCGCTTCCATCTCCGTCGTGCCTGAGGAGTCCACCATCTCAACATCATCGTCAGGGAGCTCAGGGACTGGCACGGGCTCAGGTGAAGGCGTGTCAGGGATCACAATCACCTCCCGGGGACGAGAGATAGCCTCATTCTCCGACAGCGACTGCGCCGGCGACCTTTGCAAATCCACAGAAACTTTCTCTGGCTCCCACCATTTATCAACGGTGCGAGTTCTTTGCCGGCGTATGGGACTGAAAGTGTGCCTCCCGTCGCAAAAACCACCCCTTTTGCAAGGGACAAAAAGTGAGCACCCGGGGACAGGTGTAGATAAGCTAGCGCCGCCGGTCACCGTCTTCGCCGCCGACTCAACCTCCTCCTCGGTCTCCTCCTCCGTCGGGTTCGGATCGTCCTTGAAGAAACTGGGGGTAGACGATGGCTCCTCTTCCGATGGGAGTTTGAAATTCCTCTCATACGAAGAAGGAGAAATGCTTTGAGTGAAGGCCTGGGAGGGACGAGTATCACTCGACATCATTGGAGGAGAGAAAGAGGAGGAGAGGGAGTCGGCGAGATTAGGTTTAGGGTTTGAGAGAAAGAGGAGGAGAGCGACGAGATTAGTGAATCAGATGGGGAGAGTGAGAGCTTTTTTTAGGGTTTAGGCATATATAGGGTAGATGTTGGGCTGGGCTCTGGTTTTGGGCTGGGTAGGTAAGGGTTAATCGGGTTTAATTAGGAAAACATGATTAAGAGCGTTAATCTGGGTTTTAAAAAAATATCTGGGTTGTTTAAGAATTTTTTATGTTAAGTTTAGATGTAGATTAGGTGAAAACTTGAAGAAATTTAATGGGTTTGAAGGTAGTTGATGATAGTAATGGTGAAAATGTAGTTGGAGAAGATGATGTAGATGGTTGATTTGATTGATAAAGTAGTGTTATGATATGAATAAAATAATATGAGTAAGAGTATAATAGGAAGAAGTTTATGTCGAAAAATAGAAATGAGACTAACATTTCGGGACACCCGAAATGGAAAATGGGACTAACAAAATGGGACGGAGGGAGTATTGAAAAAAGAGGTAATCTACCTTCCATATTTCCAAGAAATAAGCAATAAAAAAATGTAATTTAACTACTTAAACTTTTATCATTTGAAATTTTAATTACCCATTGGAGGATGGTGAGGTTGTGTAAATTCTTATCTTATACACGACGTGTAAACGTAGTCTTTTTCGAGGATCGACTTTGGACTTTGGAAGAGAGGCGAATGTTACTATCACCCAAAAGCAGATGGGACTTTGGACTTTGGATTATTGGATGTTGGATGTTGGACTTTGGACTTTGGACTTTTGATCATTGGACAGCCGAAACAAGGGTGTCCTTGTATGAAGTGGATAAGTAGATAACACTAGCTTTATTCCAGGGGAGCACGGGCGTTTTACTAAATAACGTCCGGCCCCTCGCGTACGTAACGCGAGGGAGCGTCACCTCGGAGAACGCGAGGGGTGTGTCTCTCGCAGAATGCGATGGTTTAATCCCTATAAAAGGGGAAAAAACCCTACTTCAACCCTCATTTACCATTTTACTGCGCCGTTTTCACTCTCTCGCCCCAAAAATTCAGATTCATCCTCTTTTCAACACAAATCTTCAATTAAGGTATGTTTCTTCTTCCCTTATGCTTTCTAATGTTGATTCTAGATGAATATATGTTGTTAGTATAAGAAATTGCATATTATATGATGTTTTGATATTGAATGTTGATTTAGAAATGGTTGTATATAGTATTAGGTTGTTTGGAATGGATGAAAGATGATGATTTTGAATTATGGTTGATGAGTGGATGTTTTTTTTATGTTCTATAAGTTGAAATTCATTAGGGTTAGGGTTTTTTATTGGGATTTACATTTTATTTAGGGTTTTGATGTTTATTTGGTAATTTACTTAAATTGATAGGTTTTTTAGTTAAAATATTGAATTTATGTTGAATTTGTGTTGAAATGTTGCCGGAAACTGGCCGGAATGAATGAGATGACCGGAGAAGAATGTGTAAAATCACGCGTCACGCGTGACGTCACACCTCGCAGAACGTGAGAAGGGTACCCTCGCAGAACGCGAGAGACACGCCCTCGCAGAACGCGAGGAATTGCCAGTTATGGCAATTCCCCCTTCTGCATAACATGTGTATTATGCACATTTTTTTTCTGTGTTTTTTTCTGCATTTGTTTATTTATTGATTTTACTTTGTATTGTTTTAGGTAATGGAACGTCCTGGTCGTTCAACTCGTCGGAAAAACCGAAACATTGTGAGGGAAGAACCACCGGTTGAAAACCCAAAAGGGAAGAGGAAAGCAAAGAAGACAACACCCGTAGAGCTCTTCCCCGAGGGACTCCCCGACTTTGAGCGCCCTACAAACTTACCAGAGGTGTACCCTGATGGACTCCCCGAAGCATATCTGGATTACAGTAGTGTCCATAGTTATGGTTGGGCAGACTGTTCTGTGCCTAGTGCAAGAGAACCAGGAGGTTCATACCAAGGGGCTTACCCTTGTGGTGGCTAGGACATTTTTCCCAAGATAGTTATTCATGTGGACAACTGGGTAGCTGAGACAATTTAATTCCACATGGTGCACTAGTGGAATGTGGATAGGGGTGGGCTGGACAAAGTTGGGGCGGTGGATATGGTGAGGGAAGTGTTCATCAAGATATGGGTCATGGAAATGTCGAGGGAAGTGGACAAGCTTGTTCTTCTTCTTACAATCAGCAACCAGAACCGATGAAAGAAGAAAACGAGGATGAAGTTGTTGGGGATCAAGAAGAGGAAGAAGAAGAAGAAGAAGTGGTCGTGAAACCAAAAAGAAAGAGGAAGTCAAAGAAGAACGAGCCAATATATGATCCTGAGCTCACTCAAAGCGTAGTTGGAGGTCCAGAAGATCCCGAGTTGCTTAAGGGATTTGAAGAACATGTGGCTTACCACATCCAAAAAGGGATTGAAAGTCATTTTTTTTATTCAGCAGTATAATCCAGTTTGCACAGTTTGTGCAGAGACTGTAGAAACTGTGCATTTTCTCGCAGAACGCGAGAGTGTGCAGAATATAATATGTATTTTTTCCTGCAGATCAAAGGTCCGATGAAGCCACAACAAAGGACAAAACAGAGCAGTGATTGGCCATTAGACGACAGTGATTGGTGTGAGATTCCCGATGCAGTTGGATTGTCAAATCTCCCCAAAATGATGTACGACGAAATCGACTTCCCGTTGATTGAAGCGTTCATTGAAAGATGGCAACCAGAGACAAATTCATTCCACCTCCCTTGTGGTGAGATTACTATTGGCCTTCTTGATGTGTATAAGATATTAGGCCTTGCCATAAATGGGAAAGCTATGGCACCAAAAAAGAAATTGGGTTCCAAGCTTAGTCATGAAGAAATTAAAATTTACTATGCCAAGTGGGGGGCGGAAATTTTTGGTATAGATTATGACACATGCGATTCTGGGAGGGTGAAAGCCGAGGAGTTTAGGAGTCATTGTCAAACCCTTTCTGAATAACGAAAGTGATTAGGTTGGGTGTTGTATACTGCTGCCTCGATCTTATTTCCCGACAAGTCACAGAGCTTGATCCGGCTTAGATATGAGCCTTTTGTGAAATCCCTTGACATAGCAAAGAACATCTCGTGGGACTCGGCCGCTTTGGCACATCTGTATAGGCAGCTGGGGGTATGCACACGTCAGAACTATGCCCAAATGTCTTTTTGTTACACCTTGTTGCAGGTATTTTTCTTTCTAAGCATTTAATTTACCTACTTATTTATGTTTTCATATTTAACGTAATTTATATTTCCTAGGCATGGATCTACAATTATTTCCCACAGTTTCGACCTTCTGAATGACCTCGGTGGACGGAAGCACAACCATGGGTTTACCGTTGGATGCCTCATAATTTAAAGCTGAAGAAGGGGCAAGTCGGAAGGGACTATAGAGGCGCGTTCGATATTATGTTACCAGAGATGGTAATTATCTAACTCTTTTTTTATTCATCTGCATTAGGTTGTGTTAAGTTTCTGTATTGGTGCATATTCAACAGCTTCTGCAGAAAGGGAATGTTCAGTAGAAAATGGGCATTTTCTCGCAGAACGCGAGATGGGCTACCTCGCAGAACGCGAGAAAACGCCCATTTTCTTGCAGAAACTGTGATCTTTTGTTAGCAGTTTCTTTAATTTTCTGCATTTTCTGTTTGTTTTTAGATATGTTGGAACCCGTATGGAGCAGTAGACTTCTCCGATCCTGAGCTCGCTCCCGCTCTATTTCACGGGGTGCTATCGTGCTGCGACGTCACCGAACCACACATGCCAGATCGGTGTCCGAGGCAATTTGGGCGAATGTAGCGTATTCCTAGGCCAATGATCGAACCGCTCAAAGCTCATAGGCTACCCAACATTAGGAGTTACAATGTTTTTTATGACGCCAACCAATGGCTTTGGGAGGTAAGAGATGTTCACTCCATCTCTCTTAATGATATGGGGCCAGTTGCCTATGTACCACATGAATGCTCCGAGGATTACATGGATTGGTACATCAAGAGGACACATAGGTTTATCCGTCCTGTAGTCCCCGGGATGATTACTGAGCAACAAGTAATATTATTTGTTTGGGTTTATCTTGCATTAGTCTTTGTTTGTCTATAATATGAATATAACTTATTTGTTTACATGCTTTTAGGTGATTGGTCGGGTCTACAATGACATGGATCGATATCGGTATGCAACTCAAGAGCAATTTCCTTCATATCACGCTCAAATGCTACAATCTCTTCAAGATCTCGCTCCCTTCCGACCACAACAAGAGTGAAACGCTAGAATTTGTTTGTTGGATTGGTTTTGGATAATTTTCGATTATGTTTTGGATAATTTTCGATTGCGTTTTGGATTGTTTATGTTTTTGGATTGGTTTGTTTGTTGGATTGTTTGAATTTGTTTGTTGGATTAGTTGTTGGATAATTTTGTTGGTTTATTTTAGTTAACATACTCGTACAATTACTTCGTGTAACGCTAGAAAAAAACATATGGGAAAAAACATTGAGAACCACGGTCTAAAACATGTAGAAAAATCATATGCATTTTCTCGCGTTACGCGAGGTTAGTGCATCTCGCGTAACGCGAGGAGATCCCTGATACGCTGCACTTTGTATAGCGTAACTAGGGATTATTACATTATATTAGGAGTATATTCATATGAGTTTAGAGACATTTCTATGTTATGGATCATTGGAGTTATTATAAAGACTTAGAAGATATAAAATGAAGAATTGGAGTTAAGAAGAGTCGAAGACGAAATGACGAGTTTAGAATCAGGAGCGACCGCGATCGCCATGGTTTGATGGCGATTGCTACCTTACAGCAGCAGAAGCCACATTAATATATATTGAAGAGTTGGGCCATTATTTGAAGTCAGCCCATGCTATTACAAAGAAGAGGAAGCCCATGAAGAGCAGCAGTCGGCCCATGTGGAAGGAGAAGCTGTTGCTGGACCGAGGTGGGCTGGGCCTGAAGGAGAAGCTGCTGCTGGGCCGTGCAAAACATGGGCCTGAAGCAGATGGGGCCCGCATTGGAAGCTTGCACCGTAATCAAATATTTGAAGCAAGCAGCTACACAAATTACTCCACCACTTTGCTACGTTATTTTATTATCTTTTGCCTTATTTTCCTTGTTTTGTTTTATCTCTTTCTTTTTCCTTAATTAGTTTTAGGATATATCTTTTACCATATATTTTTAGGGTTAGTCTCTATTTAAGAACCCTAGTTCTTTCTTTCTATTATCATCTTTTCTATCATCTTTTCCATCAGACAATTTAGTTCTGCAACCATGAGCAGGAGCTAATCTCCATTGTTTTACTTAGCGGTTGAAACCTTCAGTTATTAAGTTGTGAGATTTCTAAACTCTTGTTCTTTTCCTATGGGTTTGTATTAATTCTCTTGTTCTTCATCTATTGATTTCTATTAGTTTTTCTAGCTTGATCACCTAGTTTGATTGATAGTTTTCTATTGCTAGACTAGGAATATACGGTGGAATTCCTTGTCATTGTAGCGCTCATATCTGCATGATCTGGTAGTTGATTGCTTTTATGAAAGAGAATTGATTGCATGTTAATACTTGACGGTTGTAAGTTATTGCATGCATCCTTATGATTCCTGTGCCCTTTGCTGCTATTTCATCTAATCTTGAGAGGTTTCCCTGATTGTTGAATAGTAAGTATTATCAGGACCGGTTGGCCTGCTGATATATTAAAGATTGGAATAGGAACATTCCCTAGGATTGAATAGATCTTGAGATAAATCTATGATCAACTTGATTGACTGTTGTGTGGATACTTGCTAGGTGAAACCCCTTCGCATAATATTCTCACCCAAACTTCCTCTGCTTGTTACTGGTTACTTGTGTGTTCTTGCAATCAAACCCCCCCTCTGCCACAAGACATCCCATTTCCGGGGTTGCTAGCCAATGATCTTCTGGAGCCCTTCCTATTCCTTCCCATGTAAGTTGGTATAGGACGCTCTCCAAAGTTGGTTGTTCTTGAGGTCCAATCCAAGTTCCTTCAACTAGATGCCAAATATCCTTGACCTTAGCTATCATCAAATCTCTTACTTCCCTCCATAAGTGTTGGTTCTCCTCCGTCTCATACGCAGGTATCTGAGGCTTGTACTTGCCAATCGCCTTAATCTTTGGTTTCTTGAATGTTTCAGAATTAGAAGCATTTATTTGCTTCTTTGGAGGTGTTTCTTCCAAAGCTCTAGCATCCATCTCGGCATTAGTGTGCTCCCATGCAGACGGTCTTCTTTGCGTTGACCTTGGCTCTTTGTTAGGAGCTCCGACTGGACGACCCCCGGTGTGCTTTGAAATAGCGGGCTCTTTTAGAGGAGTATTTACTCTACCAATGTTTAAAACAGTTTGTGCACACTTCTCTTGATCATAGGGGCACAAGTTCGGAAACGTTTCCTCATAGAAACTCTGAAAAAGACGTCTTGCCACCTTACTCTTAACTTCGAGTACACCGGGAACATCAACTTCTTCCAAACTCAATGTACTCCAGAAAGGGTGCAACTCTGATGCTCTTAATGGTCATTGCTCCTTCCAATGTCTGCCAATTTGATGAACACACATCAACCCATCTCCAATCTTGATCTCACAGCTACAAAACATAGGCGTGTACAAACCAAATGTCTGGCCCTTCGTGTATTCCTTAAGCAATTCCTCTATGCATTTGTAAGACACTTTGAACCTCAAGACTTTAAACAAGTCGGCCCCTTTAACAACTGTGAAGCTCTTATTCAAACTCTCGGTGAAAGACACATTAATCTCCTTAAGTTGGTTCACCGCCATTGTTTTGTATTCACCGAACATTGTGTCTAGCCTACCCTTTCCACTTGTCAAGTAAGACTTAAGACACGAATGTGCTCCTTCAACTCTAAAATGTTCGAAAAACAATAAGAACAAACATAATTTGCATCATTCTGTAATGTGCAAATTCTCGCGTTCTGCGAGGTGTACTCGTCTCGCGTTACACGGGAATGTGCATTGCAGAAGCTCTTATTCTCAAATATAGAAGGTAGACATAAATTAGAGAACATACCTATTTGTCGTGTTATTCCCGAGAGTGAAGACGTTATCCGTCCATGCTGAAACAAGTCTTTCTTTGTAAGGGTTTAGCCAATTCTTTCTCACGTAGTTCAATACGGTTGGATAAGCTCCACATTCTTTCTCAAGTGTCTTCAACCTTTTGTTGTAACCTTCTTCAGTGGTTTGGTTGAACATGTCATAATAATCATTAGAAATATGAACCCCCAATGCTTGTGTGCCCATAGCTATCTTGCCTCTCGCCTCTATGTTCTTCCTTACATGTCGTCTACATAAGAGAAACTTTGCATTTGGCCATAACATGTCCGTTGCATTCATAAGAGCCATCTCACGGTCTGTGAAGAAACAAGTAGGCGATGCTCCTATTCTCAAATACATCGTCTGCAGCTGTTGCAACGCCCACAAATAACTGTCCTCGCTCTCGGCCTCTAACCATACCCTGCATACAACAAAATTCTTCCATGTAGAAGTCAAACCGACTATCTCCAGGAAGGGAACATTGTACCTTAGACCAAAATACATAAAGGGTTACACCTTTAATTCAGAGTCTTAAATGGTTTACTGCGGAATAGCATCTGTAATGCAAATTCTCGCGTTCCGCGAGGACACCCCACCTTGCGAAGCGCGAGAATGTACTCTATTCCAGAGTCGGTATATTCCAAAATGCAGAAATACTGAATCAAGGACATTCCTCGCGTTACGCAAGGTGGGGTGTCCCCGCGGAACGCGAGAATGTGCTTTTTACCACAAATCTTAAAATTTTCATGAAATTTAAAATACAACATAAAAACAGAATGATAAATACTTACTTGTTCGTGCTATAAGTCGAATCCAACAAAAGGACATATGGAAACGCCTTTAAGAGTTTCATTGATCGGCGCTAGCAAAGAACAAGTCGCCTATTATCGAAGGATTATTTGCACTTGGCCTATACTCCATGAAGTAGCTGTTCTCTTTGTATTGGTGAAAGAAGTCTTGAACCACGGTTCTACCTTCCATTTCCTCTTCCCTTATATCTTTTACCAAATTGTACACTTGTCTCTTCTTTGTGCAGCTTCCGGGATCCTTGTTTATCTCAGTGTAAATCTGATTTGGAGAACAGTGAGAAAGTACCATCTCACGAACCATTTTCTTTTGATCAGGGGTTGGCCTCCTAGCAAATGCATTCCCGACCAAAGTATCTCCAATAGGATGGTTGTGCAAACCACAAACAACTGTTACTCTCCAATTTTCTTCAAAACGGTTCTCCATGAGCTTCAACTGAAATGGACACCCCGTTTTCTTGCTCTTTGTGTTTGTTCTAAATCCGAGACCTTTAGGCTTATAATTTCCCCCTTTCTCACAAATGATTTGATGTAGAAACGGGGTCATTTAACATAAACATGAACAAATCTAAATTTTCTACATTAAAAACCTAAAAGCATAAACCCTAAACAAAATAAGGTTGAAGAACAAAACTTTTGGACATTATATGCAAAAGTCATCTCTTCAACACTTACTACTACTACATTTAACATGAAATACAACATAATAACTTCATTTTAGCTCTTAATGGTGCAAAACAAAATAAAATTCAAAAATTAAGTAAGAACATTACCTCATTTGCATGGTAACTTGATGAACCACCATCTCCATTCATTCCTTTGTTGATTTCCTCTTCATCTTCCATTGTTTTTGGTGTTTTTAGAGTGTTTTGAAGTTTGAAGGTTTTGAAAATGAGTTTTAATGGAGGGTGAAAGAGGTGAAGGATGATAAAAAGAGGTGTTAGGGTATGGTCAATAGGTGTTACGATTTACTTAAAATAAGGTAGTAGTTATTATAGTTAGGTGGGGACAAGACATCTATTAATGGTGCACAACAACGCTATCTGACATGAACTACTCGCGTTACGCGAGGTCGAGACACTCGCGTTCTGCGAGGTCACGTACCCTTGCGGAACGCGAGTGGCCGGGCGGTGTTTGGTAAAGGCATCGGGCTGTATATAGCATCCGTGAATATTTATCCTTTTATTTTTATTCATATACTAATCCTAACTCTTTAAAAAAAAAATTCTTCTATTATAAAATACATGACCAATTAAAGATTATACACCAATACATGACCAATTAAAGATTATACATCTCATATGAGTATTTACCCACCAGGTAACTTAATTATTCAGTATTTTCCTTATTACAGTATTGTTATATTACCTTATGTTATGGATGTACATGTAACACATGACCTTCCCATGTATTGGCCTATAGATAGGCTTGATATTTACTTATGCAAAGGAGTAGAACACATATTCTTACTCTCTCTACTTTCTTACTCTCTCTACTTTCTTATTCCCTCACTCTCTACTCTTTTCTTCTAGTTTAAGCACATTAGATCCGTAACACGTTATCAGCACGAATCACTCACATAGGAAACTATACTGATGCATCTCGTATCATTATATATGCACCTCGCATAATCATCTATGCACAAGGAGACGGTAAGAAAATAGATTTTATTTTATTTTATTTTATTCTAATTGATCTTATGCACAAGAACACGATC
This sequence comes from Oxyria digyna, assembly GCA_029168935.1. Classification (NCBI taxonomy): domain Eukaryota; kingdom Viridiplantae; phylum Streptophyta; class Magnoliopsida; order Caryophyllales; family Polygonaceae; genus Oxyria; species Oxyria digyna. Next base: position 6,210,344 of record JAPVLV010000010.1, on the reverse strand, counting down.
CCTGAAACGATCTAAGATTTAAACGATCCCTGAAGCGATCTTATTTTTAATCGATCCCTGAAGCGATCTTATTTTTAATCGATCCCTGAAGCGATCTAAGTTTTAAACGATCCCTTAAGCGATCTTACTTTTAATCGATCCCTGAAGCGATCTTATTTTTAATCGATCCCTGAAGCGATCAATTTTCAATCCTGGAGGATTAGTCTCTCAATCCCTAAAGCGATTATACTTCAATTGATCCTAAAGAGATTAGGACTCATTTGATCCCTGAAGAGATTAAGTTTTGTATAAGAGATTAGGACTCATTTGATCCCTGAAGAGATTAAGTTTTGTATAAGAGATTAGGACTCATTTGATCCCTGAAGAGATTAAGTTTTGTATAAAAGATTAGGACTCATTTGATCCCTGAAGCGATTAAGTTTTTATGATCGATGAAGTGATAGTTTTTCTTTATGATCCATGAAGTGATTATTTTGTCCCCGTAGAGACAAGTTTAATCCACTTTCGCTTAAATTGTATCCCCGGTGCCGATGCATATTGTTTTATCTCCTGAAGTGGATATATATATATAATCATCTCCCAAAGAAGATGAATTTACGTAATTGTTTTTTTTTTATATATTTTCCCCTGAATTAGATATAATCATCTCCCGAAGAAGATGATTTTACGTAATTTGATCTTTTATTATCTCCTGAAGTGGATATATATATATATATAATCATCTCCCGAAGAAGAAGATGAATTTACGTAATTGGATCTTTTATTATCTCCTGAAGTGGATATATATAATCCTCTCTCGAAGAAGATGAATTTACATGATTCAATCTCGTTTTATCCCATGAAGTGGACATATAAAATCATCTGTCGGAGAAGATGAATTTGTGTAATTGATCTTATATTATTTTCAATTATCAGTACTTATCGAAATGAGATTATTTTTATTTATTATTTTTTTAAGAAGAAATTTTTTTATTAATGGATGACAAAATAAAACTTTTGCATGCGTTTAAGATGAGTCTTTTACCGCATGCATATTAACTTTTGCATGACTCGTTTCATATACCACATGCTTATTAAGATTTGCATCCGTTTTTTTAAAGATGTTTAATTGTAAATTAAAGATGTTTTGAATACTGCATGTTTAATTTGACCATAAGTAATTGCGTATAATGCGTTTTTTTTTTCTTTGTTTTTAATAATACTAAATTTGCATTGACAACATGTTCAATCACTCTAAATTTGCTTTGACCACGATTGATATTTATTTATTTTTTATATTGCTGCAGTCATGCTCTTTCATAGATCGCTCTATTCTTACATGCATAATGTTTTAATTGTGTAATGTGACTTCTTATCGTAATATATTTTATATATGTATGTATTATCACGTGATATTATTTTCTTCCTGAAATATAAAGATAAATCTCATTTCTTATAGTAAAAGAGAAAATAATATGGTAGTTTGTGGTTGATTTCTCGTTACCTGAAGTTGACATAAAACTTTTGTTATTCTCTAAAATGTAAACCTTTGAAGTGGTATTTACAAGTTCTAGGAATATATTATTCCTTCCATTAAACTAATATATTATTTCACTTCCAGAAGTAAGTGATAAGAAATATATCATCTCTTGAAGAAGGTGAATACATTATCAATGAAATTATAATTTCTCGAAATAGATAATGAAATAAATATTGGTATATCATCACCCGTAGTAGATGATTAAAGTTATTGAAAGAATCTTATATCCACTTGTCACTCGAAGTTGACAATTGAGATTTCTAGAGATTTTTATTCTTGGTGAAATACTACGAAAGGTCTAGTATTTATCATATGTTATGATTATTATATTCGCACACTATAAGTGTTTCCAGAAAAAACAACTTGATATGAATTTCAAATGCCAAAGTTATGTCTAGTAAAATTTTGGGAGAAACATGCAACACTGGAATTCTGGTAGAATTGTGTTATGCATGAACTTAATCATCATCAACTACACGAGATCATGTAGACTCGATATTTACAATTAGGAATTACTATAAGCTCCGGAAGAGTAAGAGAATCTCCTAACAAATCATGTACTCTAGTAGTAGTACAATAACAATGGGGTTATATCATATTCAGAACAAGTTATCAATGACCACCAAGAATGGTCTAGTATACATACGATAACCTCTCGCATGCCAGAAGCATGTCTCCTCCGGAAGAGGGTGTGAAAGAGGCCTACGGTTAAGCGCGCAACCGTAAGTCATGGTTATGATTACTAACTTGAACCTATATACATATGGTTCCATTCGAATGTCTTGAAGACGCAATTTAGTTCTGAATGCACCCATTGAGGCATCATTTTTTCAAGAAATCTAATATAAGGCTTATTTGATTTTGAGTTGATGATCTTCCAAATTATTAATGGATCACCCATGTGCGGATTTTCAATGATAGACAATTATGTTTGTCGATTGATGTCATTCAGTTTAATTATTTTAATTGGAAACCAGAAGTTTTCCATTATCATGCAAATTGAAATTTTGGTGTGGATATTATGTTCTAAGGGAACAATCTCATAAACGACTCCAGAAGAGTGTTTATCTTGTTACAGGAAGATACAAGAATTTATGAATATATATATATATATCCAAACTACAATAAATGTATGAATGCAATTGTAGCATAGATATTTTTATCAATGACTATAAAATAGGCCACATAAGCTAAAAATCATAATGGAGGGCTGAGATTTCGTTTCAGGTTTTTGTCTTCGTAACATACCTTCATTTTTCGTAGGAATTACAACCACTGCCACCGAAGTTGTTTTGATTTGTAAAATTTAAAGAAGGGTAATCACGTCCTTTCACATTATCGGTCTGCCTCCTCTCCTCTCTTTCTCCCCCCAAACGCGTTTTCTCTCTCCGCTCCCGCTCCCTCCCTCTCCCGAAACCAGCTCCTTCCCTCTTTGTCGGCTTCAACTTTCTGGTCGGATCTTGAAGACGGAGACGGGCACCCGATATTCTTCGTGGACCATCGTTCTGGGGCCATCCAATCTTCAAAAATCAAGCTACACATTTCACGGTGACTTATTTGAAGAATTTGCTCGGATTTTCCTGATAAGAAGCAATTTCGGCGACGCCGGAGCCGCCGAATTGGCGAGGGAGATCTGTCCCATTCTCATCGAAGTCGCTCCTTCGAGGTCGGCGCCGTCAATGAGATCGCAAGCCTCAAAGCTGTTTATAGAAGAATTTACAAACAAATAAGTAAATCAATGGAAAAAGTTCATTGTTTCATTGTGTTTTTACTTTTTAGTACCAGCAAGCATGTATTTGAGTGTTTAAGATATCCAGTTTAGGTCTTTGACATTTAGTCTTTCTCATCAGTTCCTTTTATTTATTGCATCTTGTTAGGTTGCTCAAGCAACATCAAACCAAATGTCAAAACGTGATCCGTTGCGGCCTAATATGGATGTCATTGATAAGATGTCACCTCCTTTCACACCAAATACATGAGCACCCACAAGGTTTCGATTTGGAATAAATTTGTGTGCATGTCCATTGGTTACTTGTAGTTAGAAGATGATCCTTCCTTTAAGCCACAAGGAGGGCGTCTTGGGGAAAATGACATGGACTATGATACAGATGAGAAATCTATGGCTTCTCTTAGGCATCTTTCTTTCTGGATCAAATTCCATAACTCATTTGTCATCCTTGTCATTGTGGTACTGAAACAGAGTGTTGGTTGTCTTTTTGCAGGCGGCTCTTGATGTTTTCACCGTGGAGCCACCATCGAAGGATAGCAAGCTCATACAGCACAAGAGAGTGACAGTGACCCCACATCTTGGAGCAAGCACTATGGAAGTTGAGGTAGGTCATGCTTTTTATAGTTATATATATATATATATATATATATATATTAGACTTATGTAGTGATTTAGTAATTGTTTCCCATTTTTTGCTGAACTTATATTCTAATTTTTATTGTGCAGGAAGGAGTGGCTATTGAAATTGCTGAAGCCGTTGTTGGTGCCTTTGAAGGGTGAGCTTGCAGCAACCGCTATGAATGCACCGATGGTTCCTGCCGAGGTATGTGCATCATGTTCATGTTCTGTCTCGGTCTTGCACCAAATCTTCAATTTGCCCGTCTTCTATATCATGTTTAGCATTTTGTCATCTTCAAATTTTGATTATCCTGATTATGTTGCCTAAAAAACCTGAGCACTCTGCATAAGCTGTTGTCAGTTGTGAACAATAAACTTGAGCACTTCTTACTTGGATAGACTTGATTCCGAATGAACCCAGACGAGCCTTCCGAACTTGCCTCAGCAACACTTTGTTCTGGATATTTTTCATCATTTTGGGTTGGTTAAAGATGCTTTTGTGAGTGACATTGACCTTCCAAAATCTGAGGTTTGTTTCAGTTCATACTCTTCCAGAATCTGAGGGGATGTACTGATTTAAATGATTTTTGTACAACTTCTTTTTGAAGAAATTCTTTTGATGAGCAAGCAGAACGTTTTGTGGTAATTGAACCTTGTTTTAGTCTCTTCTTAATGATTGTGATGATGACTTGAGTAAGTCCAGTTAGTATTAACAGTTGGTGAGTTTCTCTTTCACCTTCTTCATGTTTCTATTCCTCTTTGTAACACTAATCAATTCCTAACGTTTAACCTCATAGCAATGCGAGAGCTGGAGATATACTTAGTTATGCAAATGGTTTAGAGTTAGATTCTTTGCTTACGGTTATTCTCAATTGATGATGAGCTTGTAGTGTAGATGCGATACCAAAAATTTCATCAAGTCTTTGAGAGTGTGACCTGTACTTATGGTGTTTGCTTATTATCTGATATCAAAATCATTTAACAGTACATGTGTGAACTTCTTGAAGTGGAGTCTAAGAAGAGAAAGTTCTTTCTCCTTCATGATCTGTGCCTATCATTTTCAAAATGTCATAGATTAAGATGCTTACAAGTTGTATCTCTGCGATTTACTAACAGGACAAAGAGCCAGTGAAGAAACCCAGTTTAATGGTGGATGCAACCGAATACATAGAGCCTCTTGATCTATTTCAAGAAGAGGAACCTATTGCAAAAGAGGAACCTGAAAAAGAAGAGGAGAACACCATGGTCAGTTTCCCTTTCATGATCTGTGCCTATCATTTTCAAGATGTCAGTCCTATTAACTTCTCAAAACTGAAGGGGAAGCTGAAAGAAGATGAAGATTTTAATATGCCTTCTGCATCACAAGAAGAGAAGAACCTTGGAGAAGAAAGAGAAAAGCATGAAGACAGTGAAGAAGAAGTAGAAGATAATGAAGATAACGAAGATGTTGAGGAGACGTGTTGTGCTATTTGTGGCAACGGTGGTGATATTCTTTATTAAGTTTGCAGTTTCATTTTCATGGCTATTATGCTGCTAATATTCGTTGTTTCGCTACCTCTTTTTCACAATTCTAAGGTTAACTAATTACGTTTTGATCATTAGAATACATGGATGTTGAGTCTATGGCCTTCAGCTGTATTCATAATTCATATACATTATGCATTTACAGAATTGAAATGAATCTGCTGGAAGTTAAGGGAGTGATACATGATGAAATACTTTCTTCACCCTTCTCTTACATAATTCTTTACTTTGTTGCAGTTGTGAAGGGCCGTTTATGAGATCCTTCCATCCAACCATAGCTTCTGGAGAGTCGAATTGTCGTTCTTTAGGCTTCTCTCAGGCTCAAGTGGATGTATTTCTCTTGTTTTTTTCACCTATATTTCATATGTCTTTATATGTTATGATCTCATCTTGAACATGTGGCTGTAATCTAATCTTTGTATCCTTCATGATCAACAACTCTTTTTCTTTCTTCGTAGGTCTTCTGTTGTGTTTCAGCCACTTGTGGTCGCTATAAATCTTGTTTACATCCTTAAATGTTTTATCAAGCAAGAAATCTTGAGGCCCAAATAGTTGCAGGAGATATGTTTACATGTCATGTACATAAATGTTTTATCTGTGGCCATGGTTGGGAAATTAATGATACAAACCTTGTTTACATCCTTACTGACTGTTGGTAACTGGTGAGGTACCTTGTGCTGAGTTTGGTCATTGATATTGTTTGAATATGTTTTCAGGTCTTGGATTTTTATCAGGTGTATGGATTCTTAACAAATTTGTTGATTCATGTGTTGATCAGATTCTATCTTTGAAAGGGACACAAATGAAGAATGAGTTAGCAAAAATGTAACTTGAATGTCTCGTATCTGAGTTTGTATCTGACTTTGTTTTAGTATAAAATTTTATATCTTTTTCATTGAATAAAATAGAGGCTTCAGTCTATTTTAATAAAATTCCTTGGCTTTTTTCTGTATTTTTTACTACAAATATGAAATATATAATATATAATTCACTGTAATTACTTTCATGCGAAATTTGAGGATAGGTGAGATATTCCATTCAAGAATTATAACTTTCGTGGTTGACATGTAACTTTTCTACATTGTATAGTGACTTCCAAATCCCGGGAGTCAAACTAAAATCGTAATTATGGTCATAGGGTATCATATGTATCATAATGAAATGTTTTTCTATAGGTATTGTTGTTTGTGATCCTAGATAGAAGAACACCATGGTACTGATAATACTTCATCAACCCGAGTATGGTTGACATGACAATAACATTGAGGTCCACAACCTATGGTTGCATTCCAGATTTGTTTACAAGGCTGAAATGCCTCCTTCACTCCTTCATGAATAGTATAAAAAGATATTTAATGAGCTCATTTTTGTATATTGTTTAATTACACATTGATTATGAACTAATTGTCAAAAGAAATACATGAAATTATAGTAAGGGCGATTGTGGAGAAGAACCGTCAGAATTGGGCAATTGCTACATCATGTAAAGTATCACAAATATTTCGATTATTTTTCAATAAATTTGTATAAATATACTATTTAATATTCAATTTGAATGTCCTAAATCAACTTCTTAATCGTACAAATATAGATGAGAATCATGAGATTTATATTAGGGTTGGGATGAGATTAGCTCTTTTGCAGGTCTTGAATATCAATTTGGTGAGAGAATCTTCCCAGAAAACATTCATGGTCTCCATCTTCTTACACTTGCAAAATTTGTAATTAACTAATTAGGTTTGTCAATGAATTGTTTAGTTAATAGGCATATTTTGTTTTGAGTTCAAAGATCTAATCTATGTGATTTAACACATTTTTCTTATCATGTTTTACCTTTGCTGTTAGTGCTAAGTGCTAAGAATAGTGCCAATTCTTAAGCACATAAATCGTTGTGTTGTGATTGTAGGTTGTCTGGTTTAAGGTCAAGTCATCTGAATTAAGGTTATGTTTTAGTTTTTATATACTTTTTGTGTTCGGATTTCTTTCAACCTAAAGGTTTATATTTTTGGATTGAATTTCACTAATTTCTTATATAACCTGATCCTGTTTCTTTCATTTTAATTTTGAGTTGGTTGTCTCTTGCTACTATTCTTTTTTTGATATTGGTTGTGCCTTAATTTGATTATAAGTTGATTCTTTTTTGTCTGTGTGCATTTTAGGCTGGTTGTGCTCTGTTAATGCTCATCTTAATAATTCTCACAATGTAAATGATTCTGAGTTGTTAGATTTGCATACAAGGCTGCTTTTTTGCCATTCTTTGATGAACTCTTTTCATATATTTGGTGGTGAGCTTATCTCTTCATATATTTGGATTTTTGGTTCACTTGAATTATATGATTCTTAATTTCCCCTTTTTTAAAAGCCAAATAATTATTTTATCTCGTATTTGAATGGAATTTATTTGTGCAGCCAAGATGAGAAGCTTTTGGTCTCTACTGGAAATGGTGCATGCAAAAATTTGTAATTATTCAACAAAAATCACCAAGTAGTTCTTAGAAGAAAATAACTGGGAAGAGCATTTGTAGAAAGATGATACATTGTAAACTCAAGCTAAACATTGTAAACTCATGAAATCCCTCAGTTATAATATTATTTTGATATGCCGTCCAATTCATAATGTGACTTTACCAGTAATTTATTGCTTATTAATGATATCAAAGTTATTTTTGAAATAATTTATTTCAGACTAATGGTAAAATGATATTTTTAAACGAATTTGGTCTGTCACGAAGGAAATTGGGGTTTCAATTCACAACACGGTATTGGAGTGTGATTGTTCCATAATATTTTTATTCTGGCGCAGTTGTAGATGTCATAGGACATAGATTTAGCTCGTGCGACAATGACGAAAGTACGCCAGAACTTGACATGAGCCGTTGCTTGTAATGTGATTTCAATACCAATTGTTGTTGGCTTATTGCTTCCCCAATTTGATTTCGTCGTGACACCATCTCTTTCAGGTGATACTCAGAAACACAATAACATTGTGACGCTAGAGTTGTTTCAGTTAGCATATATGCTTTATTTATGAGTTTGTGATTTATTGTGTTAGGTGGATTGATGGTTATGAGCTCCATATTTGTGGTCTTGTTTCAGGTTCGACATCTTCAAGCAATTGATCTAGAAAGTCTCAAGTCGTCAATCCGTGCAGGTCTCATCTCTTTAAACTGTCAACTCGCAGTCTAAAGTCGTGCCCTTCTCTAAGGATATTAAATGCAAAACTTTCGAAACATTCTTGTAGATCATCTAACACAATATGATTGGTTTTCTAGATACCCAAGGTTACAATTTAGGAGAAGGTCTCCCTCAATATGTTCTATTGGCTTGTAGATCATCTAACTCAATATGATTGGTGTATATTGTGTGTAATATGAAATATAATTGTTGTATTTGTCGTATAACTGAGCCTAAATACAAACTTCATTTCTAATATAAACTCTTGTATATTGAAAAACTTGTATAGCCCGTGCGAAGCACGGGACCCGAAAACTAGTATATATATATATATATAGATTTAGGTTCCAGTGTAACAAGCTTTTACGGTGTAACGAGTGGATTAATTAGAGTCATTAGATCTTCTCTAAATCAATGGTTTAGGATTAATCTCGGATGGTACATAAAACACTATAAGCTTGCATACACCTGATCTCCTCTCTCCCGAAATTACTGAGACTCGAAAAAAAAAAATCCAAAATTAATCCACAAAATCTTCTCCCTCTCTCAAAAATCTTCTCCCTCGCTCATAATCTTCTCCCCTTCGTCTTCTCGGTCGATCTTTCTCTCTAGATTTGATCCTCTCTCCCGATTCTTAGTCTCTCTCACCCTCTCGAAACCACAGGCGACCCTCTCAAAATCGCAGGAGACCGCCAGAACTTGATTGAACGAACCAAACACCAGATCTGCGGTAGTATTAAGCACGTAAGAGAGAAAATTAGTGAGAAGGTGAAGTTCTTGCAGGAACTGTTTCTTGGTTGCAACAAGGTATCAATTCATATACTTGTTTTTTGGTAGTATTGAACATTCAATGGTGTTTTGGATTGTGATGGTAATTGGAATTTTTTTATTGGCTTATGTAGATAACTGGAAAAGGAGTTAATCTTGATGAAATCATAAATTATGTGAAATCATAAATGTGTTGATGTAGCTAGAAGTATGAATTAGTGCAGCCAACTTTTTCTACGATTTCCTATTTCTATTTTGGATTATAGTCATTCTGTTGTGATTGTCAATTGCATTTATTACTGTTAAATTTTCCTGTTAACTTTAGTGAAGGCTTTGTGATTTCCTATTTCTACGTATCTATGTTTGTGACTCTCAATGTAAACTTGTTGATTTTCCTTAGTAGTGAGATTCTTCATTAGATTGTTGGTTAGCCTTTTTGTCTGCCCGATTATAGTTGTTCGAGACAAATTGGCTAATAGGAAGTAAATAATTAATAGGTGGAGGGTTTGATGCGCCTAATGGAAGGTGAACATGTTGGTCCTTTCAACCTTGGGAACCCGGGTGAATTTACCATGCTTGAACTTGCTCAGGTACTTGATTCCTCTATCTGTTAAGAGACAGAAGATACAAATCCCTGATCTAATGAGACTAACCTCTGAATTGCTCTGACTCATGACATTTCCCCCAACAGGTTGTACAAGAAACAATAGATCTGAATGCAAAGATTGCGTTCAGACCGAACACGGAGGACGACCCACACAAGAGGAAGCCCGACATCTCAAAGGCCAAGGAGTTGCTCGGTTGGGAACCAAAGATCGCATTTCAAAACGGGCTTCCGATGATGGTTTCAGATTTCAGGCAGTGCATATTTGGAGACCACAAGAAAGTTAGTGCTAACCAAGGAAGTGAAACAACTTCAACTGCACAATAAAAATAAAGCTAAGCATGGACATCCATTCACGCAGCAATGCACAAGGAGTACCTTTTTCATTATAAGCAAACACAATGTAGTTATGTTTTCAACACATCATATCCTTGTCTATTATTATCACAGAAATGTTTGGGCTTATGAAGTAGTCAAATTCTTGTACTTCATTTTTCCAATCCACTTCATGTCAACCTTGTATGGGCAAACCTTACACAGAGTGTTTTCCCAAATAGAGAAAGTGCTCATTTTGGTTGAGCATGAGAATTGAATTAAGGTTCCATTGTAATTCGTACCCTAGAACCTAATATATCACCAATAGAACACGAATAAGAAAGATGAACATCAGAATAACGTCTTTTTTATGTCTTTAATTACTTTCATAATGGAATCCCTATAACTGAACATTCAACAGTAGAACACGAATAACAAAGATGAACATCAGAATATCGTCTTCTTTATTTAGGAACAAAAGTCTTTCGTAATGAAAATCCTAGAACATAATATATCACCAGTAGAACACGAATAATAAAGATGAATATCAGAATATCGTCTTCTCTATGTTTTTCATTAATTACTTTCATAATGAAACCCCTATAACTGAATATTAAACTGTAGAACACGAATAACAAAGATGAACATCAGAATATCATCTTCTTTATGTAGGAACAAAAGTCTTTCGTAATGGAAACCCTAGAACAAAATATTTCAACAGTAGAACACGAATAACAACGATTAATATCAGAATATCGTCTTCTTTATGTAGGAACAACAACCTTTCATAATGAAACGTCTATAACAAAATATTTTAACAGTAGAACACTAATACCAACGATTAACATCAGAATGCCTACACGAGACAAAGCATGAATATAAACCTTTTAATTGAATGTGACTCAAATATATACTGGTGATCGATAATTCTCTTAATGAATACAACTACGGAAGAAGATAAATATTCCCAATTAAAAACTGAATACACACACAGTACTATAAACATGAATATCGATTAAACAATATCGAATATATACTGCAAGACATGACAATAAAATTTTTCCAGATTAACGTCAAACAAAATAGTAACCTTCATTGAATATGACGTATCTATTAGAAAGTTGTATTCATGATTGTAACGACTGTATGATATTTCTCTTCTTTATTATTCGTATCTCTTAGGAAATTTTAATCCGAATTTCATTTTGAGATCCAAAAAATATCTCTATCAATGGTGGATGTGCACATTCTCTCTCCAATCTAACAAGCAGTTACATAATTTCAAATTTTCAATCAATTGATTTAAATTTAAATTCCACAAATATAGGAAAAATATAGGGAAAGAGGTGAAGGTGGGCCCATTTTAATTATTAGACGGTTATCATCTTTAATTTCACCTTCTTTTTTTGTTAAATCACAACCATCCAAATATTTGAATCCAACACTCCACATTTGTCCACTCGTTACACCGGAACCGGCCTCTCTCTCTCTCTATATATATAAAGATATATTTTGACAAAATGGTTGTCATATGATGATATTGACTACATATTAAGCATATTTGCAGATGAGTCAAATTTTCGAGTATTCATCTCATAGACTAGCCTGAAGCAAGTCTAAAGAGAAGATGCCTACTTACACACCTATTGAATTGTTAATACAACTTACCAGAAGTTAAGTTCGTGATAGAATATTATGTGGCATGATAAACTTGGTTACCCATGTGAACAATACACATAATCATTGATATTTACCTTAATAAGTAAAGGACCTAAAGCTCCTGAAACTTGAAGTTTCATATCATAAGGGATAAGGGTGACCACGTATGTAAAGTTTCTTATGATCCTTGACTTAGTTCAAGAGATAAATGAGGATTGAGTATACTAGCATGTAGACCGATGAGAATAATCATATATTGTATGATGTTGATAGATGCCTCAACACATTGGCTACACAAATTAAGGGGGGGAATGTGATTATTTAATTAGTGTATTAGTTGAGCATCTTGTAGCTCCTATACATTTAGAGAACGACCTAGTAGTGTCGCTTATAATACAGTCAAAATGTAACAAATGGCTAGGTAATGTCATTAGTTATATGCTTGCATTGACAAATGCTAATATATGACGGACACGCCCTGATAGAGTCGTTGACCATATCAAATCATAAACTTTGGATGTCGAGAAATAAATTCGACTAAAACCGACTGTTTACAATTCTCCTACTTGAAACTTGTCTCCAGAAGAGAACAAAATATTATTCAAATATGCGGTATACACCCTCTTTCCTCCCTCGATATATTTAAGTAATGCCACATGAAAAGTTGGAAATATACGAGAGGCTTTGTTCATTATCGTTTATTAATACCTAGAACTTGTGAATGGGTGATCAATGTACTGCTCGGTATTAAGATTACCAATTTGACAAGGTGAAATTCCAACTTTAAGGGGAGAAGGAAACAAGACTAGTATCTAAGAACTTGTATGGTATACAATCTTAATACGTGAGAAATTCAAGTTAAATGAACTAGAAGTTCATGTTAAACGGACTAGAAGTTCAAGTGAACGAACCAGAACTACAAGTGATGAAATGAACTAGAAGTTCAATGGAATGAACAAGCTGTTTAATGTGTATAACTTACATGTTATCAAATCTATTATTGTTATAGTGTGACAAGTCACATATTGTGCCGAGAGCCAATTATGAATAGTATCAATAAGAAAGTTCTTTGTAGACTCCTTATTAATACGAGGAAAAGTAAGGAAGTCAATTTTCGTAAATGACATGGTATGTTTTGGGTGAACACCAGAAAATATGAAATTAGACACACATGCATTGTTTTTATGAGTAATGATATTGTCATCTGAAGATAGAGCGATCTCTTAAGGATTTAAGAGTCTACACTAGATATAAAACTCTATTCACCTGTAGTGAATTTTGTTAATATATTTTTAGCTAAAGACGACATATTCACTTGTAGTGAAAGTTATTACTCATAAAGCTGTGAATATTGTGATAGTCACAAATTTATGAAAAGTGAAACAAGTCAAGTGGTAAAAATTGGTGCTCTAGTAGAGACCATTAGAAAACTAATAAATCGACTTGTTAGTTCATTAAAAGGATTTGACAATCAAAAAGATTAAGGTCAAATGTCTTTTGATGTGAGATAATGTTATGAATGGTCCAGAAGTACCATATCCTATGCAGGAACAAAATCTTATGTTTTGACCATATGAAGAATGAATGTACATTTGAGGGGGAGTTTGTTGCTCTCACTGCACTCTTTTTCCCTTAGCTTCGGTTTTCATCCCATTGGGTTTTTCCGAGCTAGGTTTTTAATGAGGCAGTTTGTGTAACCTTTGATTCAGACCTCCAGAAGAGATCCAATATACAATCAACTTGATAATGTGTATGTGATGCACGGTTTAATCTACCGACTCGACCTGTAGTTCGAGAATCCAAAATATGTTTGGAATACAAAATAGAATATTGGTAAGTTATGTTGATGCGGGTTGTTAATATGACCCACACAAGGCTGTTTCGCAAACATGTTACTTATACATGTATGGAGGAGCATAAATTTCATGGCGATCAACAAAACAGGCCTTGGTATTTACATCGGCAAATCATGCTGTTGGATTAGGGACCTGAGGAACTCTGGTTCCTCAATAGGTTCCTTTCCACTATTACTTTATGTTTTGACGATGACAACCTTAGCATATACTATGGTATAGTTTATCTTGATATTTCAGATGAAAAGATTGAAGATTTGAAGCTGCTGAAGTATTAAGGGAAGTCAGAAGGAACTACGTTACATCCGTGTTGCTTCTAACCCTAGCGTGGGCGGCGAGCCGAGAAGATCTTATAGGAGATCTTTTCCTTGTTAGGATATTGCTAGAGTTGGTTGTAATATTGTCTATGTAATATTTGGTAAATCTCGAGTTAATTAGGTTAACTTGAAAGCCATAGAGATTGTCATAAATTAGGAAAGAAGTTTGACGTATAATATATTATTGGAATATCTTTATACGGCAGACTTGCTTCCTATATATATGATCATCTTTATGTTCTTAGACTTATGTATTTTGACGGAGCTTGAAGTGCATCAGACTAAGAGAAGAGAAAAGTGTTCTTGCAAAAGAACATCAAGTAAGTTCACTGGTATTATCATCTTAGAGTTACTGATAGGAACTAGGTTAGTACTTAGCAATAAGTTTGTAATCTCGTTCTTCTCTAAACTTATTTATTGAATATACAAGTAGACCTTTCAAATCCTCAAAAGAGGGGTGATTTTCATCCAAAGATAACTAGTTGGTTATCTAGGGTTTCCACCTTAAGTAATTGCGTTGATAACTTGTTATATTACTTCCGTTGTGCCTAGGAACTGGACAACTCTTTGTCACAGTTCCCTTGATACTAACATAAAGATCCTACAATTGGTATCAGAGCTAGAGCTCTAGATTGTGTGTTACTCGCAGGTTATCAACATGTCTAGTCCAAACGAACCAGAACTAGGTATCTCTACAAACAAACCATACTTGTTGAAACCTGGTCAATTCCAATGGTGGAAGGAACAGATGATTGGTTTCTTCCAAACTAATGACATGATATGTTGGAAAATTGTTGAGCATGGAAACTACGAAGTCCCAAAGGATCCGGCTGATCACAAGTCAGAACTTGATTTCAAGCGCTGGACCACTGAACAATTCTCTCAACAAGAAAAGAATGCCAAAGCCAGACAATATATTCTGAATGCTCTCTCCAAATCTGATCAAGATAAGGTTATGGGCATTGACAATGCTAAAGATATGTGGAAAGGTTATGAAACTTTCAACTTGGGAAGTGAGGATCTCCAAAATAGCAGAAAGTTCGATCTACAAGGAGAATATCACAAATTCAAGATGCTAGAAACTGAAAACGTATCTGCTTATCATGGTCGTCTGGAGATCCTCTGCAACAAACTTCGCGCCTGTGGAGTTAAACTTGAGGAATGGTCAAAATCCATGGTGTTTATCAATGGATTAAACTCAAAATTTGTTGTCACACAAGACATAATGCTTCAAACTCCTAGCATTAGGGAACTCCCTTTAGAGGAACTCGTTGGGCAAGCTCAACGTCATGAAGACAAAATGAAGGGAAATGAGAAAAGCTCTACTGAGGCTGGCATTGCTCTAGCCTTAACCAAACTCATGGAAAGACTCTCCACTGGAGCTGACTCTGATGATGATGATGATGAAATGACTGCACTGCTTACAAGCACTGTGAGGAAATTTCATAAAGGTAAGTTCCCCAGAAATGAAAATCTCAAGGAAAAGAGGGAACTTAGATGCTATCAATGTGATCAACCAGGGCATCGTGCTAGAGACTATCCTAAGAATGAAGAAAATCCCAAGGAGGAAGAAGCTCCTGCTAAGAAAAAGGCTTTGGTCGCTACCACTACTTGGGGTGATAGTGATTCTAATAAGGAACTAGATCTAAATCCATCAAAGGTCTACTTCGTGACAGTCTCGAAACCAGAGGCCATATGGGGAGATAGTGACTCTGAGGATGATATGACCAAAGTGTGTCTCATGGCTCAACCTGAATATGAGTCACCAACTGTTGAGGTATCCTCTTTCTCTGAACTATCTTAAACTCTTCTCAAATATGATAAGAAACAATTGATAAAACTTATCAAATCTCTAAGTAAAGAAAATAGCAACTTGCTAGGAAGACTTGCAGAAAATGAGGAAGAAATCTCTATTCTATCTGAGGAAAGTGAAGCTTGGTGCAAGAAATATGAAAATGCCATCATTCCAAACAAAATCACTACTTGTCCTACTTGTGATTTGCATGAAAAGCTGAACTTAGGAAACAGTTCCCTTTCACAACCTTATGAGTCCATATTGCAAACCATCATTGAGAAACTTGACTCTCTCACTGAATGTATTCATGAGAAAACTGTTACTCGGACTGTCTTTGTTAAACCCAGTAGAGGACTAGGTTATAAACCTCATGACGTGTCTAATCCTCCTTGTGACTCTCATTCCAACTTTGATGAAATAACCAAAAATCTTGAGGCCAAGAATGAAAGACTTGACTTAGCTCTTCAAACCTCTAATAGCAAACATGAATATTTGGAACAAAGAATCAAAGTGATTGAGAGTTCCCCTACAAAGGAACCACCCTGTGCCCCATACTTCAGTCCCCACATTCACGACAATGATAAAAATATGGGAAAGGGCAAACCTAGAAATACCCCCAGGAAAAAGGTTGATCTAGGTAAAAAGAAATCTCACTACAAAACTCAGGATAAGTATCAGTGGATTCCTTCAAATCGTGTTTGTTGGCACTGTGGAAACCAAGGACATCTTATATATGATTGTGAGAAAAGGAGAAAGCAGGAGGAAAAGGTGTCTAGAAAGTTCAGACATGGAAGGACTCAAATCAATGATATTAATGACCCTCAATATTATGAGAATGCTAATGACACCAAGTCCAAAACTCAGAAAATTGTCAGAACTCCCCAACAAGGGAACTTTAAGACTAACTTACCCAGAAAATCTTGGTTGGATTGGGTTCGTAAAAATTAATGTTTTCCTTGCAGGCTGAAGTGAAGAATGTTGCTAAGTGGTATATAGACAGTGGCACTTCATGTCACATGACAGGTAATAAAGAGCAACTTCATTCACTTCAGAGATACAACGGGGGAAAGATTTCCTTCGGTGACAAGAAGAAAGGTGCAATACTGGGAACTGGAACTGTAGATCTCTCTGAAAACATTAAGGTAAGTGACGTTCACCTTGTCGATAATCTTGGTTTTGATCTAATAAGTGTGTCGCAGCTGTGTGACCAAGGAGGGAACAATGTCTTATTTACTCCCTCTGAGTGCTTTGTGATTCATCCTGAGTCTCGGAAAACTCTCCTCAAAGGTAAGAGATTCAATAATGTCTACATCGTTGACCATAACTACTCTCCTCAAGAAAAGCTCTGCCTTGCCACAATGATGAACAAATCTACTCTGTGGCATCAACGACTCGGTCATGCAAGTCTAAATCTCATTCACAAACTTCAAAGAAAGGAACTTGTCCACGGCCTACCCTCTATCAAGGTAGACGAATCTGATTTCTGTTCCGAATGTGTTCGAAGTAAACAGGTACGTAGTTCCTTTAAACCAAAAACTGTCATAAGTACCTCCAAACCTCTGGAACTGATCCATATGGACCTCTGTGGTCCTATGTGTTAGTATGCCTTGAATTTGAATCACACACTGCGACAGGTAGCACGGGGGTCTCGCTGAGACTCAACCTAATTGTACCGAATTTGGTGAACCCTAATTGTTGTTGGGCTTAGGGTTGTTTAGCGCTATATATAACGGCTTATGTGTAAACCCTAATTGTACCGAAAACTGTAATCAGCCTCCATAATAATTTGATCTCCCTTTCCTGTGGACGTAGCCAAATTTGGTGAACCACGTAAACCTCTGTGTCTTTCTTGCATTTATTGTTCTCGTTTCGATTCTGTTACAACAAACTGGTATCAGAGCAGGTTCGAATTTCCGCCGAGAACAATGTCTGTATCCATGGCGAAGATCGACAAGTTTATAGGGAGAAACAGTTTCAGTCTGTGGCGAATCAAGATGCAGGCTTTGCTGAAGCAAAACGGTCTGTGGGCGCCGTTAGCGAAAGACAGGAATGGAATGGATGCAACCTCCGTGGAGTTCAAAACTATGGAGGAAAAGGCTTATTCAATGATTATGTTGTGCCTCGCTGATGATGTCATTACAGAGATTGCAGATCAGGAAATCGCTGCAAAGTTGTGGTTGAAGTTGGAGAGCCTCTACATGACGAAGTCATTGACCAACAAGTTGATGCTGAAGCAACGTCTTTTCAGCCTGCGTATGGAAGAAGGTACACCTCTTAGAGATCACCTTGATCAATTGAATACAATTCTGTTAGATTTGCGTAATATTGATGAGAAGGTTGATGATGAGGATGCTGCTTTGATCTTGTTGGTATCTCTGCCTTTGTCGTTTGAGAGTTTTGTGCAGTCTTTCATCGTTGGGAAAGAGACTGTCTCGCTGGAAGAGGTTAGGTCTTCGCTTCACAACAGAGAGATGCGTCATAAGGCATCTGGTTCGGGTACAGAAAATCAGGCTTCCGGGTTAATGGCCAGTGGAAGCAAGGATGGTAAGAAGGGTAAGAAAAAGGGTCATTGGAAGAAGCAGCAGGAGCGCCAAAAATTACCTAAAGACGTCTGTGCCTACTGTAAGGAAAAGGGTCATTGGAGGAATGACTGTCCTAAGAGAAGGCAGCAGCAAGAGCAGAAACCTGGTTCTGCTGCAGTAGCAGAAGATGACACAGATTCTGAAAGTGATATTGTGCTAATGGATGAGGAGTACACTCATCATTCTGATATGTGGGTTCTTGATTCTGGAGTATCGTATCATATCTGTCTGAAAAGAGAGTTGTTCACAACATATAGCTGCATAGATGGAGGTAGTGTCTGTATGGCAAACAGCTCTGTCTGCAAAGTGGTTGGGATCGGCTCAGTCAGGTTCAGAACACATAACGAGAATTTCTGCACAGTCAAGAAAGTCAGACATGTTCCACACATTACTAAGAACCTGATATCTTTAAGCCTTCTGGATAGTAGGGGTTTCAGGTATGAAGGTGAAGATGGAATTTTGGTTGTCTGCAAGGGTTCTGAGGTGATTCTGAGAGGCGTCAAGCAGGGAGCTTTGTATATCTTACATGGTTCTACAGTAACAGGTTCTACAGCTGTTGCATCAGTGGTTAATGGTGCTGATCTGACCAGACTATGGGATATGAGACTTGCTCATATGAGTGAACGTGGAATGCAGATTTTGTCCAAAGAAGACCTTCTGGGAGGTCACAAGATCAAGAGTCTAGAATTCTGTGAGCATTGTGTGTTTGGGAAACTACATCGCTGCAAGTTTCCTAAGGCAGTTCACCGAACTAAGGGCACGTTGGATTACATCCATTCTGATTGTTGGGGTCCTTCCCGTGTTGAGTCTCTGAGCATCTATAGGTACTTTCTGTCTATTATTGATGATTACTCTAGGATGACGTGGTTATTTATGATGAGGCATAAAGGAGAGACATTTAGTAGATTCAAGGAATGGAAGACCTTAGTTGAAAATCAGACAGGAAAGAAGGTTAAAAGGCTGCAAACAGATAATGGTCTGGAATTCTGTAAATTTGAGTTTGATAAGTTCTGCAGAGATGAGGGTATTGCTCGACATCACACAATCAGGTATACACCACAACAGAATGGTGTAGCAGAACGGATGAATCAGACACTTTTGGAGAGAGCAAGATGCATGCTCTCTAATGTCGGTCTTGCTAGGAGGTTCTGGGCTGAAGCAGTAACAAAAACCTGCAATCTGATAAATCGGAGTCCACACACAAGCATTGATTGCAAGACACCTTATGAGGTATGGTCTGGAAGAGCTGCTGACTACTCAAATCTGAGAGTTTTTGGCTGCACTGCTTATTATCATGTAAGTGAGGGTAAGTTAGAGCCGAGAGCTAAGAAGGGAGTTTTCATGGGCTATGGTGTTGGTGTGAAAGGGTACATGATCTGGTGTGATAACAAGATTATACTGAGCAGAAGTGTAGTCTTTGATGAGAGTTCTATGCTGAAATCCAAGACCAGTGATATAGCAGAGAAAGAGGTTGTTGTTGAGGAGGTGGAGGTGCTATTTACTCCAGGGCAAATTGAGGCACCACTACCACAACCAGTTACTGATGAGCAAAATACAGATCGGTCTGAGAGTGCACTGCCAGAAACAGGTTCTGATGAAGCTGTGCATCGAAGTGTTGCTCAAGACCGACCCAGAAGGGTTGGAGTCAGACCTCCAGCGAGGTACAGGTTAGCTGATCTGGTAGGATATGCATTGTAGGTGGCCGAGGAGGTGGATGATAATGAACCGTCCACCTACAAAGCTGCAATATCTGGGAGTGAGTCAGCACAGTGGCTTGCTACAATGGGAGAAGAGATGGAGTCTCTTCATAAGAATCAGACTTGGGAGCTGGTCAGATTGCCTGCTAATAGAAAGGTAGTTACTTGCAAGTGGGTTTTCAGGAAGAAGGAAGGAATGTCTGCTGCAGAGGGTATAAAGTACAAAGCAAGAGTGGTTGCAAGAGGTTTCAGTCAGAGAGAGGGAGTAGACTACAACGAGATCTTCTCACCAGTAGTCAGACATACCTCAATCAGGGTGCTACTAGTGATAGTTGCACATCAGGATCTGGAACTTGAGCAACTAGATGTGAAAACAACTTTCCTACATGGAGAGTTAGAGGCGGAAATATACATGTCTCAGCCAGATGGTTTTCAGGTTCCAGGAAAGGAGAATCATGTTTGCAAGTTGAAGAAGTCCTTATATGGCTAAAGCAGTCCCCGAGGCAGTGGTATAAGCGGTTTGACACTTATATGAAGCAGCTTAGTTACAACAGAAGTCCGTATGATTGTTGTGTGTACTACAATGACCTGCAGGGTGGTTCACGCATTTATCTGGTTCTGTATGTTGATGATATGTTGATTGCTGCTAAGAATAAGTCTGATATTCAGAAGTTGAAGGGTTCTCTCAGTGCAGAATTTGATATGAAAGATCTGGGTGCTGCTCGCAAGATTCTGGGAGTTGAAATCTATAGGGAAAGGGAGAAGAGAAAACTCTTCCTCTCACAGGAAGGGTACATCAAGAAGATATTAAACAGGTTTGGAATGTCTTCAGCAAAGCCTATAGATACTCCAATGGCATCTAACAACAAGTTGGAAATGTACACTGTTCGGACTGATGAGGATCAGGAGTACATGTCTCGAGTCCCATATGCCAGTGCAGTTGGGAGTTTGATGTATGTTATGGTCTGCACTCGACCAGATCTAGCATTCGTTGTTAGTGTGGTAAGTCGATACATGGTCAGCCCTGGGAAGGAACATTGGCAAGCTGTGAAGAGGATTTTCAAGTATCTTAGAGGTACCTCTGATGTTGGTCTTTGCTATGGGAATGACACTCAGTGTTTGGTTACTGGCTATTCAGATTCTGATTATGCTGGAGATGTGGACAGTAGGAGATCTATGACTGGTTATGTGTTCACTCTAGGAGGTTCTGTGGTAAGCTGGAAGGCAACTCTACAACCTACGGTTACTTTGTCTACTATAGAGGCAGAGTATATGGCTTTGACAGAAGCTGCTAAGGAGGGAATATGGCTAAAGGGGCTGGTTAATGATCTAGGCCTACACCAGGATCAGGCTTTAGTGTATATGGCTTTGACAGTTACTTTGTTGTTGGGCTTAAGGTTGTTTAGCGCTATATATAGAGGCTTATGTGTAAACCCTAATTGTACCGAAAACTGTAATCAACCTCCGTAATAATCTGATCTCCCTCTCCTATGGACGTAGCCAAATTTGGTGAACCACGTAAACCTCTGTGTCTTTCTTGCGTTTATTGTTCTCGTTTCGATTCTGTTACAACACTATGCGTACTCAAAGTATTGGAGGTAATAGATATATTCTTGTGATTGTAGATGACTTCTCGAGATACACGTGGACTATTTTCATAAAATCGAAAGACGTGGTGTTTGATAGGTTCTGTGAAATAGTTCCAACTCTCGAAATGTCACTGGGACACAAAATTAAGGCTATTCGTTCCGATCACGGAACCGAATTCCAAAATGCAAAGTTCCTAACCTTTTGCAGGGAAAAGGGGATCAATCACAATTTCTCCGCGCCCAGAACTCCTCTACAAAATGGAGTGGTTGAAAGAAAGAATCGGACTCTTGAAGATATGGCTCGCACTATTCTTATCTCGGCTGGTCTCTCTAAAAGATTTTGGGCTGAGGCTGTCAACACTGCATGTTATATTCTAAACAGAGCCATGCTTCGACCCCAAATTGAGAAGACTGCATATGAACTTCTTCATGGACGAGTTCCCAACATATCTCATCTCAAGGTTTTTGGGTGCAAGTGCTTCATCCACAACAATGGAAAATCTCCCATTGGGAAGTTCGATCCCAGGAGTGATGAAGGAATCTTCTTGGGATATATTCCAAACAGCAAAGCCTTCAAAGTGTTCAACACGAGGACTTCCAAGTTTGAAGAATCCATTCATGTTTTTTCAATGAATCCGCTTTTTCTGTATCTTCACATGTATTTCCCACAGGTGACAATAATGCTGATGAAGAAGAGGATCCATCCGCTCCAGGCTCCTCTGCCATACCTGAATTCTCCTTAGATCCTACCGGAATAGTAAATGAGAACCCTGAGGAAGATCACACTCAAAATTCTGGACCCAGTTCCCTTGTGCAGAATGATGAATCTTCTCCCAGTGTTCCTGGCCCCTCTGACTCTGCTACAGTTCCCTCTTCAGAGTCCCTAGACTCAAATGAGATTGAAGACAATACAGTTCCCTCTACAGTTCCTCAGGATGAACCTTCTTCATCATCAATTCCTGTAGTCAACTACAAATACAAGGGATCTCACCCAGTTGATCAGATTCTCTCTCCCTTTGACAAGACAGGTCCCTCCACCCGATCCTCATTGAAAAACTTTTGTGCATTCACGGCGTTCCTCTCTGTTCTTGAGCCTAAGAACTACAAGGAAGCTCTCAATGATGCGGACTGGGTGCATGCTATGCATGAGGAACTTCATCAATTTGAAAGGAACAAAGTTTGGCGTCTGGTTCCTCGTCCTTCAGACAGAACTATCATTGGAACCAAATGGATCTTTAGAAACAAACTTGATGACTCAGGCATGGTCACCAGAAATAAAGCAAGACTTGTCGCCCAAGGGTATTGTCAACAAGAAGGCATTGACTATGATGAGACCTTTGCTCCTGTTGCTCGAATGGAAGCCATTCGTCTCATGATCGCCTTTGCTACTCATAAGGGCTTTAAACTATTCCAAATGGACGTCAAGACTGCATTCTTAAATGGATTTCTTCAAGAAGAAGTATATGTCAAGCAGCCCCCAGGTTTTGAGGACAAAAGCAGACCAGATCATGTTTACTTCCTCGACAAAGCTCTTTATGGACTCAAGCAAGCACCACGAGCATGGTATGACAGGTTAGCTCAGTTCCTGATATCCAATGGATACAGAAGAGGTTTAATTGATAAAACTCTGTTTCTCCTTGAAAAAAATGAAGACATCCTGGTTGTCCAGGTTTATGTCGATGATATTATTTTTGGCTCCACTAATCTGTCCCTTGTAGAGAAGTTCAAGGATCTCATGAGCAGCGAATTCGAAATGAGTATGATTGGGGAACTCACATTCTTTCTGGGATTGCAAATAAATCAACTTCCCACGGGAACTCAAATTCATCAGCAAAAGTATGTCAAGGAACTCCTTGACAGATTTCAAATGAGTTCCTCTAAGCCATTCGCCACTCCAATCTCTCCTACAACCAAACTGACACTGGTTCCCACAGACATCAAGGCTGATCAATCTCTCTACAGACAAATGATTGGTTCCCTTCTATACCATACGGCTAGTCGTCCAGATATCATGTACTCAGTGTGCTTATGTGCGCGATTCCAAGCAGATCCAAGAGTCAAACATCTGGCTGCAGTCAAACGTATCCTTAGATATCTCAAGGGAACCGAAAATTTATGCCTATGGTATCCTAAGAGTGATGATTTTGAAATACTATCCTACACTGATGCTGGCTATGCAGGATATCTCAAGAATAGGAAAAACACCTCTGGGATGGCTCAGTTAGTGTCACGGGCATCCAAAAAGCAATCATCCATCTCCCTCTCAACCACCGAGTCGGAGTACATCGCAGCTGCAGCTTGTTGTGCAAATCTCCTATGGCTCAAGCAACAACTCGCTGACTTTGGTAACTCCTATGGTCCACTAAAAATTCTTTGTGATAACACTAGCACCATTAGTATATCTAAGAATCATGTCTTTCACTCTAAGTCTAAACATATTGACATAAAGCACCATTTTCTTAGAGATAATGTGGAAAAGGGTATTATTCTCATGGATCATTGTCGTACTGAGGACCAAATAGCTGACATCTTTACTAAAGCCCTAAATAGAGAACCTTTTGAATACTTTAGGTTACTCCTGGGCATGATTGCCATTGATTAGAGGTTCTGAGTTCCTTTGTATATTTCCCTGTCTTGACTAGTAAATGATTGTTTGATTTTATGGTTCCCTGCTTGCTTACATGATCCTTGATTCTATAGTCATAGTCATTCAAAATATGTTATTATCTTTGTGACGTGCATAATATACGGAATTTACTTTCACTCATGATAAATTGACAAAATCGTACTTCTTTGAACACAAAATAATCAATCGGATCTATTTGAACCCGCAATATAAGCCGAAATGAAGATTGATTATAGTCCCTCCCTAGCTTGACTTACATAAACTGTTCCTATGATCTTCTTTATATGAGCACCACTCTGGAACTTGTTTATGTTTGTGTCAAAATTGGCCCTCCCTGATTTATATTGTTTGGATGTGTATTTTTGCTTTAATTTTATTACCTATCACATAAATGCATCCAAACCCTTCCTTGCCAACTACTGAAATGGAACTGTGAAAGGAACTTCTCGCTTCTCCTCTGTCACACGCTTCTCTGCCTCGGAAACACGCGAAGCCGCCTGACATATTACTTTTTCCGCTTAGTTCCTTGTGCCGATTATTGCAGGGTAATGATGATCGATTTTGTGGTAAATATTGATTGAGAAATATGAACGTTGGGGCTGAAATAATTATGGAAACTAAGGCCGAGTCACTAGGGATTTTTGTGACCGTTTGAATCAGCGGTGACTCCTCCACTCACTCCCCCGCCAAATCCCAACAACACTCCTCTCCCCACTCCACAGAAAATCCCTCTCAACCTCCCTCCATCCCTGAACCGGAGAGCGTAGGCAACACTTTCCTCAAGCGCCTCAGGGAAGAGGCTGATGATGATGAGCCTCTCATCACCAAGACCACCACTCACGGTGGTCGACAGGCTAAGAAGCCCAAGCCCAACACTGTCGCCGCTCGCAGCAGATCTGCCAAGCCGACAGTCACCTCCTCCAGCTCCCTCGCCACCGCCACCACCTCTCTCAAACCGAGGTTTGCAGAGAGGCGAATCTTAGGTCCTCTGTTTGTGGACCCCGAGCTCTGGAACTCAGACCTGAGCGAAGTTGACACCTTTCGCTCCCTATTGACTTCCCAAGGCTGGGAATCACTGTTCTCCGCTCCCCAGAGCGTCAATGAGGAGGTAATCAGATCCTTTTACTCCTCCATGTCCTTTGCTTCTGTGTCGGAGGTTGAGGATCCCCAGGATATAGTGGTCAATATCCGGGGGAAGCTGTACAAGATCACCACGGAGATGATCTCCTCGGTCCTAGGCATTCCAACAGGAATTGGGTTCTTTGCTATCCACAAAAAGCATTGGCCCACAAAGAAAGGCGACTATGCCAAGACCGTCTTTGGGAACCCAGATCTAAAGGAACTCAACACCAGGTTCCTCTCCTTGTCAATGAAGCTGCTTCACGCCTTCCTCATCAACAACGTGGTTCCTCGCCAGAAAAAGAGGAGCACTGTCCTAATTGTTGATGCTGTCTTCATGGATAAGATCATCTCTGGGGAGCTGCTAGACCTGCCGAAGATAATTATGCATCATATGCAAGCCTGCCACATCCATCCATCTCACTCCCTGCCGTTCCCTACAATCATCAAGGCTCTCTTGGAGAGACTTGACATCTACCCGGGAACAGAGGGAGAAACGTCCTTCTCCCACAAGATGGATGGCTCCTACATCAACAGTCTCAAGGTGGAGGAGACGGTCACCAAGAAGTCAAGGCCCTCCAGAAACTTACCTGCTTGACCCGCTCCTGCAGAAGATCAAGAGGAGGCCTCCTCTGAGATTGTTGAGGAACTGAGAGAAATTTTGGTTGATGTTCGTGACCTCAGCACTGCTTTCTTCAAGCTCGCCGAAGCTCTCACTGCATAGAGAGGATAGGGTCCCTCTAGCAGTTCCTCCGATGTAGTTGGCATAGTTCTCCCCTAGGGTTCCCCAGCACATCAATCCCTCTGTTTTTTTTTGTTCTATCTGCTTCATGGTTTTTGTTATTTTTTTGTGTTTGCTTGTATGAGTCGCAGTTGTCTTTGAGCTCATAAATGATAATAATAATGTTTTGATGTTCTATGCCTTGTGAGTCTTGCACGTTCATGTTTTGCATCTTAGTTCCTTATATTATCTTCATATCTTTTCGATGATGTCAAAAGGGGGAATATACTCTGAAATCTTAAAACCAATAGGACTGGTATCATGTTTAGGGGGGACCATTTGAAGCGATTGGTCTAAGTATCTTTGTCCTGAGATTCATATTCATATTTGCCTATTGTCTCTGTGATTACACTTATATGAGTTTGTCATCATCAAAAAGGGGGAAATTGTTGGATTAGGGACCTGAGGAACTCTGGTTCCTCAATAGGTTCCTTTCCACTATTACTTTATGTTTTGACGATGACAACCTTAGCATATACTATGGTATAGTTTATCTTGATATTTCAAATGAAAAGATTGAAGATTTGAAGCTGATGAAGTATTAAGGGAAGTCAGAAGGAACTGCGTTACATCCGTGTTGCTTCTAACCCTAGCGTGGGCGGCGAGCCGAGAAGATCTTATAGGAGATCTTTTCCTTGTTAGGATATTGCTAGAGTTGGTTGTAATATTGTCTATGTAATATTTGGTAAATCTCGAGTTAATTAGGTTAACTTGAAAGCCATAGAGATTGTCATAAATTAGGAAAGAAGTTTGACGTATAATATATTCTTGGAATATCTTTATACGGCAGACTAAGAGAAGAGAAAAGTGTTCTTGCAAAAGAACATCAAGTAAGTTCACTGGTATTATCATCTTAGAGTTACTGATAGGAATTAGGTTAGTACTTAGTAATAAGTTTGTAATCTCGTTCTTCTCTAAACTCATTGATTGAATATAAAGTAGACCATTCAAATCCTCGAAAGAGGGGTGATTTTCATCCAAAGATAATTAGTTGGTTATCTAGGGTTTTCACCTTAAGTAATTGCGTTGATAACTTGTTATATTACTTTCGTTGTGCCTAGGAACTGGACAACTCTTTGTCACAGTTCCCTTGATACTAACATACAGATCCTACACATGCAGAGTTGATTGCTCTATACGAAGCCGGAAGAGAATGTGTGTGGTTGAGATAATTTATCCACCACGTTGAGACATCTTGTGGGCTGGAATCAAGCAAACAAATTCCAACAGTGATATATGAAGACAATGCAGCTTGTATCGCTCAAATCAAAGAAGGCTACATCAAAGGAGATAAGACGAAACACATAGCTCCAAAGTTTTTCTCTACTCACGAGCTTCAAGTCGAAGGAAAGGTTGATGTTCGTCAAATTCGATCTAGCAAAAACTTAGCAGACTTGTTTACAAAGGCATTACCGACAAAAGTTTTCAAGGAACTCGTTCGTGGCATCGAGATGTGTCGTTTAAAGGATGTATGAAAATTTAGGGGGAGTACGACTGCACTCTTTTTCCCTTAGTCTTGGTTTTTATCCCAATGGGTTTTTCTAAGATAAGGTTTTTAACGAGACAGTCAGTTATGTACATCCAAGGGGGAATGTTATATTACCTTATGTTATGGATGTACATGTAACACATGACATTTTCATGTATTGGCCTATAAATAGGCTTGATATTTACTTATACAAAGGAATAAAACACATATTCTTACTCTCTCTACTCTCTTACT
Organism: Oxyria digyna; assembly: GCA_029168935.1. Lineage (NCBI taxonomy): Eukaryota > Viridiplantae > Streptophyta > Magnoliopsida > Caryophyllales > Polygonaceae > Oxyria > Oxyria digyna. The sequence continues at coordinate 6,182,352 of JAPVLV010000010.1, read as the reverse complement.
CTCTCCACTCTCTTATTCTCTCGCTCTTTACTTTTTTCTTCTAGTTTAAGCACATTAGATCCGTAACAAGTATCATGCATTTTACGTGCTCTATTTATTCAGTTTGAAATATCTAAATTTTTATCATTTAGACTTTTCGTAGATAATTGTTTACTTAGTTTCCTAGGTAATCGTTAATCAATTTGGAGAATATATACATAGTTACCCTCTACTATATTTTAGGATAAAATAAGATAAAGCTAATTCTAAACCAGGATATTATATACTCTAGATTAGGATAAAATCTTAGTAGCAATAAAAATTTAACAAGAAGAGTACGAACCCCAACCGCCCTTCCTGTACGTATATATTATTCTTACATAAAATCAACTAAGCAGATCGATTAGGTTTTTTTTGTGCATTAATACGAGCAAGATACTTAACATATATTTCGATCGGGAGAAGGGAGAAGAAGCAAAGAAAGAAGAGGAGAGGAATAGGAGAATGAGGTTTATATCCGAACATGTTTTAGAGGAGATTTTGGTTCGTCTTGCAGTAAAATCTCTCTACCGGTTCAAATCCGTCTCCAAACCATGGCGTCGTCTGATCGAATCCCGTCCCTTCATCGATTTTTACCTCCTACGTCATTCTCGAGATTATTCATTCGATCAACTCGCCTACATGCCACTCTCTCCTACTCCTAACGATGAGAAATCCGGCGCAGAATCCGAATCATCCGAACTATACTTGCCAATTGATGAACTAAAGCTCCTTGAACTCCCGACTAACGTCAACGAACAAGAAGAATGGAGTTGCGTGGTGCGCACACTAGGTCCCTTAAGCAACGGTATCTACTGTTTTGTTTCGTATCTAAAATATGGTCAACGTGTTTCCATTATAAGTGCGAAGATATTGATTTCTAATCCCTCTACTCATGACTTCAACTTCACTGCTCCTTTACCATACCAAGAAGATGACGAATTGTATTCTTTGTTAACCGGCCTCATCGATAAGCCTTGTCGAGTCCACTATGGTTTTGGGATTGGAAAAGACACTTATAAGGTGGTTGTTGTCATAAGTTGGGGCCCCCTATTTTCGTCTTTTCTTAGTTTTGTCTACAACTTGAAAAGCGGTAAATGGAGAAAAATTGTTGATTATGAACGTGATAAGAGAAACTATCATGACACAAATGCTACCGACGGATTAATTAGTAAGGGAGAAGAGCTACGATATCCCGAGATTACACCGGATTTAGAGTTGTGTCCACAAAGATTTTACAACGGTTGTTGGCATTGGATGGCGGTATTTGAAGATGGTACGTGCTCTGTGATGTCATTTAATGTTGATGATGAGGCTTTTAATTTCATGAGTGCACCACCGAATTATAGTTTTGACGCAGGTGAGTTTCAAGAGATGGGGGTGGATGGACAATACGTGGTATGTGCATGGGTTTTGGGGTTGAAGGATCATCTCGGTGCAATTTTCTTTCCTAATTTGTGTTCGAGTATTCATATTTGGAAGATGATGGAATACGGGGTCGAAGAATCTTGGACGAGGATTTATGCTATTCAACCAAATTTTCATGGTGAGTATTCAAGACTTATTGGGATATACTGGAAAAGTGAGGATGACAACGATGGTGGTAATGATATCGAAAGCATATCATTTATAGATGGTGATAACCGGACTATTTCTTGCGATGAATTTGGATATCAAGAGATAGTTTATTCTGATGGTATTAGTAACAACTCATATAATATTTGGTTCAATACTGTTGGTATTTCAACTTTTATGGCAAGTCTTGAGCCTCTTTTCTTGTAGATATACAAGAAGAAGAGACCGAATAAAGAATGAAGTTTGACATATTAACTTGTAGTATGTTTTTTCTTACCGGATTATGAATAGGAAAATATGTGTGAGAATGCACATGTGCATCCTTTTACATTCACATTACAAGCTTAAATACATGCCTATTTAAAGATGTGTGTCTGTATTTTAGACTCCATAGAAAAATACATGCATATGCTTGCGTATGCATGTGAATGTGAAAGAATATACACGCGAATATAAAAGAATGTGCTTATAAAAGATGCACAAGTATTGGTAAGTATGTTGAGAATATTCGTAAGAGAAAGTATCGGGTGAGAATAAACTTTAAAATGCGAACGTGAGAATAGTGAAACATTGTGTTTCAATACTAAATTGGTGATCATTTAGTAATAATTTGGAGAACATTTGTTGACAAACTTAAAAACATTTATTGAGAAAGCGAAAAACATTCAGTCGAAAGTCGTATATTTACATCACTTTTTCAAAAGACATGCATTAAAAAATTGATGAACATTTCCGTAAAACTATACTCATCCGGTCAAATTAGCTATTAATCTAAAACGCTCAAAGGTAATATTTAAAGGTGATAACCTTACTATCATAAATTTTGTTAACAACATTTAGAAAATCACTTGGAAAATTAGAAATATTCTTCTTGATATAAATAAAATTCTTAATATTCTTTAAGACTTTAAAATTGTACATTGTTTTAGAGAAGCCAATAGGTTTGAGATTTTTGCAAACCCTGAGGTAAAATCAAACTATATCAAAACCATTCTTAGGGATAATCAAACTATATCAAAACCATTCTTAGGCCAACCCTTATAAATTCAGGCCAACTCTCATGAATTCAGGCCTTTTTTACTTCATATTAACCTTGTTTTTCAGGATCATCACTTGCGATGGTCAAAATATACTCGTATCTTGCCTTCTTAAAACAAAACTAGTGTAGTTCCCGCGCCTTGCGCGAGTTTATGCTAATAATGAATCAATCAAAATTATGCAATAATAAAACAAAATAAAATACTTGTCTAAAATACTTATCCTCTCTTACATGGATCCTATCGTGGAATAATTAGCAAATTTTATTTATCTTCAATCCTAAATAAATAATCTCATATATAAAATTGTATCTACAAAAATAAGTTGCTATTAAGTTTATAATTTGGAATATAAAAATTGAATATATAGCAAATAAAAAATTTAGATTGATAAAACAATAGACAAAATCAATGATGATCTTCTTATAATGCATGTCCTATACATTGTTGTATCTCGACAAACACAAGAAAATTTTCGGCCAAATTGCAACAATGTTATAGTCAATTAAAAACAACTTACTTTATAAAAATAATACGATTGTCTTATGAGGAGTTCAAATTGACAAACTATACATTTATATGAGCAAATCTTACGTGTAAGTGTGAGCGATCAATCATTTTAAGCTTTAAAAAAAAAGTTAAAGCATTATCATGATACAAAATAGTTTAAAACTAACTTTAGAAAATAATGAGTAAACAATCATTTTAAGCTTAACTACACAATTTCTAAATGTTCAATATATTAAAACTTGTCAATATGCTTAATAAAAAAAAATTCAAATCAATTACCACAAATTTATGTATATGATTAATAAAGTTAGAAGGAAGAAGAGAGCCCATTGTTATATAAACGTTAGTTAAATTCATATTCATATTAACATAGTTTTAATAAATACAGATTGTTTATGTTTTTTTAAGGGCTGAAATGTTAATCTCATTATACACTTGCATTAATTTGCATGTATAATGGATTAATTGAAGAAATTTTATAATAAAGATATTTTTAATGATTCATCTGCTTCAATGACACATCAGCCCTAATTCTCTCGCCAGAAACGTCGTTACTGAATTCTCTCTTCCCCTCCCTCGTCCCTCTCCCCCACGATCTTCAACTGGTGCATACTCCTCAACTGCCGATGGATTTAAGAGCCAAACCGTTTTCATTCTTCTCACTCCACCTCTATCCGGATTCTCTCTCAAATTTTCTCTTCCCCTCCCTCATCCTTCTCCCATCGCGTCAGAGAGTTGTTCAGATCTTCGCTCCCAAAAGGTATTCAAACATTCGTCTAAATTATTCTTCTACAATTAGCTAGGTTAATGGAAGTTTCTGGAGCCAAATTTTTTTTGTTATACTAACATATTGGGAGCGAATTTGTTGTTGTTACAGGTAGAACATGAGCCATTGAATAAACGAAGGAGCATTGGTAGAGCAGCTCCCGCTTCCGGTACGAAATTCAGGTTTGTTTCTTCTGCCATTGCCGGGTTTTTTTTCTTACCTTTGCAATGGGGCAGTTTTTTTCTTCTTATCAAGCCCTAAACAAGTGTGAATATAGGTTGCTGTGTTAAAAACACCAAGAAGAAAAGTATATGGAAAGGGCTTAATAATATGGAAAGGGCTTAATAAGAAGACCAGTTGTGTTAGTCGTTTCTAGGGTTTGCTCTTCCTAGAAGCGCTGCCGGTGCTGCCCTCTTTCCTATGCCTGATCAGAAGACCATTTGTGCGAGGTTCGATCTCAATTCTCTTTGTATTAGTCGTTTTTGCTTCAATTTCAGTGGAATCGGTATGTTATCGGATTGAGAAGTTTGGATTTTCGTTTGGTAGATAGATAAATGGAAGCTCTATATGTGGACTGAATCCAATTAGAGTTGCTTTCTTTAGCAGCTGATGTGTTAGCCAGAAACGTATATTTTTGGGTTCTGGCTTCTATATAGGATTGGAGTTTTTAACTCCTGCAATTGTATCTTGCATTTGAGCATATGTGCTGTATTAGGTGTTGTATAAATTTTCTTTGAATTCAGTTTCTGTGATATTCATCTTGGTTCAAACATACCTCACCTGAAAGAGTCACTTTCATTTGTGTGTGGATTTCGTGACAAGGTGAATGCTGATTTGAGTTTAGAGCAGAGGTGATTTGCTCCTGCAATTTGATTATATCCTCCCAAATATGATGTTCAACTTTGATAGATTATGAGAATGAGTGAAGTGTCTACTTGTGTATTGAATTTCTTAGCAGAATATTACAAATGTGATGTCCTATTTATAGTGTACAAGCTTTTGTGCATTAGGTTGTAGAGCAGTTAGCCAGTTACTGTATAATTTTAGGTTCTTGCAAGTCCTTGGAATGTGGAAAGAGATTTGGAGTATGATTTAAGTTTGTATCTGTTCTGCCTACTAAACTTCTGAGGCTTACAAGTTCAGTTTGGAGTATGATTTTAGGTTCTTGCAAGAAAGTGTCTTCTTCTTCTCTTTATTTTTCGTGATACACACTACACACAAACAGATTTGCACAACTCAAGACATGATGGCTCCTGCTTTATTAATTTACTAAAACAGATTTGATTTGGCACTCTAAACAAGTTGTGCTGTATTTTGGTGTAGATTAAAGTTTTCACTGCTTTTTTTTTGTGGCAAGTTTTCACAGATTTTGAGAGCCACATTTTGAAAACTTTGATCTACACCAGCATTACAACACCAGCGTAAAGTCACCCATCGACCACTGTCTAGGTTCTACAACGTGGTGTGATTTCGGTACATCTTCTTTGTTGGATACATCATACATCTTCTGTGAGAGGCTAAACCACCCCTTTACAGTCGGATTTTAGGGAGTATGTACAACATCTTCTTTGCTCATAGGTACTAATGTTTGCAATATTTTCTATACGTATTTCATACTGAGAAAACTCTTTCGTATGTGTAAATAGTATCTAAGTGATACATAGACACTCAAGAAGTTAGAATCCATTCTCATGTCAGTGCTTGATGTATCCAGTTAGTCTTGCTTTCCTTTCACCCAGTCTGTCTTTTCTAATGATAGTTATATTTGCTGAAGTAAATTCGTGTGGGTCTCTGCCTTTTTGAAAAGATCAATGGTCTGCGTAATAATTTTTAAACCAATGGCATATTTTGATGAGCCATATCGTTTTTACAAGATTTTTTGGTGCATGGACTATATTTTGATCTCGAAAGCCAATAGTGTCACCTACTTTTGCTTCTACCATCATCCTCATGATTTGATATTACGATCTCGAAGGAAAATGTATCTGAAGTGTTACATTTTGCAATTTTTTGTTGTAAATTATGGATTCAATATCTTGATCCTTCATACGCTGCTTTAGGTCTCCTCTAATTTTAGATAAACCAACTCAATAAAGTTGTAGAACATAGTGAAAGTTTTAGCTGTATAAATGATTTCTATGGAAGCTACAGTGAAGTTATATACTTTGGTTCTGTTGATGTGATCTTATTTCTAAATTGTCATTCTTTTTGTAATATAATCGAGTGATCATTTTTTACTCATGAGTTATATACTGGTAAATGCTTCACTTTTGTGTTACCTTATTTTTTAATTTATCTATGCAGCATCAAAGAGACTATTCCAGAGCAGCCAGCTGGTCTTAGAGGCGGAGAACTAAGAGAGTGAGACCTTTTATATTTTACATATATCCTATTGATACAAAGATTGAGTTTCTCATTTTCAAGCTCTAACATGTTTTTTTCAACTGAATATTTTTTAAATGATGGTTCAGATAGGTATCAAATGAATGGGCTTAGATGGCTGGTTTCACTTTACAATAATCATTTGAATGGAATTCTTGGTGATGAAATGGGTCTCGGTAAAACTGTTCAGGTAATTTCTAATAAAACACATAACATGGACTAATCTGCTTTTATATGTACCAATTCTTCAAATGTATGTATAATTATATGAGTTTCTATTGTAGGTTATTTCCCTTATCTGTCGGTGACCGAGTAAGTTCTAACCTCAAACTTTTGTTTGGATTTGTTCTGATTTAATTGATTCTCCTACTTTGAAATTGTTGCTCCATTTGGTACGAAATCATTTTGTATGGAATACCTTCTTTTTGCGCCCACAAAGTCTTTATAGAAATGTCTAAGAGAGCAAAAGCAAAACATTATTTTCTTATAATTTCTGTGGTTTATAGGATTGGATAATGTTAATGATGAACAATTTACTCTAGAAAATGATGAACAATTTACTCTAGAAAATGATGAACAATGATAGATTCATAAAAAAAAAGCATCTGAATTTGAATGAAGCCAATAATTAGTACTGCCATTTCTATACAAGATTTGGCAAAACTGCTGTTTGCACTAAGTTTCTTAATGGCTTGTGTTCAGATCCTAAATGCAAATTGACTCATAAGGTTCATTGTTCATCTTGCAGCAAACCTGTGTTGGCTGTTGCCCATGAATTGAAATTGTTGAGCTTCCTCAGCTTGGTACTGATGTTTCCAATATTTGGGTTTCTATGCAGGTCATCCCCGAGAGAATTCCAGATTGCTCTTTTTTCTTGCATGGTGAGTTGCGTCTTTATTATCCCATTTTTCTCGCTATAATGAAATACTGTATAACTAAAAAACTGAATTCATGCCTCCACAGGCCTATGCTCAAACAAAAGTTGCCCGTATAGACATGTTAGCGTAAATCCCAAGGCTGCCATATGTGAGAGCTTCCTTAAAGGCTATTGTTCCGAGGGCAATGAGGTACATTTTATTGTAAAATAGCTTGCATGATAAATTATACTTGCATCAAATTTCATTTCCTTTATTTATCCTAGAAACCCTTGTCTTTATTTAAGATTTATTTTATTGAACTAGCTCTAGATCTTCCTCCGAATAGGATAATTTTTGGCGGTGCAAAGTTGCTTGTGAAAGTTGGATTGTGGACATGGGGAAAGGGTTTAGGTTCTTACTTGGCTTTTCATTCACACTTAATAGCAATGATTTTTGTCTCATTTGGTACAATGATATGAGTTTCTTTTGTAGGCTATTTCCCTCATCTGTCGGTGACCGAGTAAGTTCTAACCTCAAACTTTTGTTTGGATTTGTTCTGATTTAATTGCTTCTCCTATTTTGAAATTGTTGCTCCATTTTGTAAGAAATCACTTTGTATGGACTTCCTTCTCTTTGCGCCCACAATGTTTGTAGAAATGTCTAACAGAACAAAATATTATTTTCTTATAATTTCTGTGGTTTATAGGATTGGATAATGTTAATGATGAACAATTTACTCTAGAAAATGATGAACAATGATCGATTCATAAAAAGCATCTGAATTTGAATGAAGCCAATAATTAGTTTGAGGCACTCATAATTGAATATACTTATCCTCCTTGGTTATAACTTCACTTGGCCATTTGAGTTCATCTTTATACCCGTGACTCTGTGAGTTAGTGTCTTTGTTGTTACTTCTTGCTGTATTTGTAATTTACGATTTGGTTGGCCACTATGTCTTTTGGCGCAACAAAACACCCACTTGCAATGTTTATGATCAAAAGAGCAATCAAAAGGGTTGTTGATGAAGCAAGCCCGAGGCCAAAAGCAGGACTTCCTGGATACACACTCATCGGTTGTAGAATCAAGCGTAATATGAGAGAGCTGCAACAACCAGAACCAACAACAACATTATATAAAAACTGTAGTGAGCTTTCCAAGCCTTTTCTTATGTGTTTTTCATTTTAGTTTTGACAGAGAGATATTGAAATTCATTACCCACAATGAAAGCCCATATAGATTAATCAAGTAGTATCTATTTGTAATTTGTAATTAGGAAAAAACAGAGTCTGATGCCAACTTTAATTAGGAAAAAAAAGGATTTTTCTTACTCTATCTGTCTATTTTTCAGTCATTTAATTGAAGTTGGTGGATGCGTGCTTCTGATGGATTAGAGGTTTTTTTAATTTGTGTGTATACTCTTTCTCTGTTTAGTTTGGCAGAAACTTGAAGAAGATAATAAGGACTTTTTTGGAGCCTACAATCTTCATATGGAACTGAAGAATCATATCTACATTTTCAATGAATTGCTTAAGATACAAGCTTTACTGATGTATTAGTTGCAGTCTGCTGCAATGCCAGTTCCCATGGATCTCACATCACATACTGTAAGATAATACGGAATAAAGCGTTGTATTGCTTAATTACTTAATCGAAATAAAGCGTTGCTTGATTAAAAATTCTACAGGTTAACCCTCATTCAACTGAAGCAGTCATCAAATTTGTGCTTTGTAATCGATGTTGTGAGATTAACCTATAAGTGCGATTTGTCTTGAAATATGGCTACTCATGCCATTGCCCAATTTTACAGAGACGAGGAAACAATATTGAAATATTCCTCCCAGCAGATCCAAAATTATATATAAGATGGATATCTCTTTAGCTTCTCTGCATTAGGACCAACATTCTATATCACGATATGCAAGTTTCACAATTATGAATAGTGTTTTTCCTTGCATTACCTAATTCTATACGGAGTTGAAATATTTTAGGTTGTGTTGATAATAATTTTTTGCTCAAGGACTCAATATGAAACCAGAGCTCTATGTTATATTTAAATAACAGATAATTAATAATTAAATTAACCCGTGCAAAAGCACAGGCGCGACACTAGTTAATTTCTTAAAACAAAATTATACTCATCCGAACCGCGCAGCTTCTCGTCTGGACATCTTTATCCTTGCGATTTAGACCGTGTGTACATATTTCGAAACTAAAATTTGCAAGCGGTCAGAGGGGTAGGAACGTAATTTAGTCCATCTTCCTCGGGGAATTATGACAAGAAAAAAGGTACGCCATTAGTGGCGTCGACTCAAGGAGTACCAGTCGGAAATGGCGCAGGGCGGTCTTCTTTTGCTGCTGTTTATGCTCCTCTTCGCTTTCCCCACTCCACAAGCTGAAATCTTCTTTGAAGAGACTTTTGAAGGTAGCCCGAATCCTATCGCTTTCACCTGCTTATCATTCTTCGCACATTAACTTTATAGGAGCTACTCAAATAAACCAATCTGACTCACGCTAATTGATTTCTCTTTCTAGATGGAGATGGATGGAGAGATCGGTGGGTTATATCTGATTGGAAAAGAAGCGAAGGCAAAGCAGGAAGTTTTAAGCACACTTCTGGAAAATGGCCTGGAGATCCTGATGATAAAGGTTCCACTCTCTCTTTCTAGCAAACTCGACCATTCAATTAAAGATCAGATAGCAAACTATCTAGCTTAAAGCGCTATGCTTTGTTTGCTGGATAACAACAAGTTGTTTTTAATGATTTAGGTATTCAGACATATAATGATGCTAAACATTATGCAATTTCGGCAAAAATACCTGAGTTTAGCAACAAGGATAGGACACTGGTGGTGCAGTATTCGGTGAAGTTCGAACAGGATATCGAATGCGGAGGTGGCTATATCAAACTTCATTCTGGCTATGTAAACCAGAAGAAATTTGGTGGTGATACGCCCTACAGGTTTCTCTATCATCATCATGCATTTCTCATTCTTTAGTCTTCTTAAACATTCTACAAGAAATCGAGGATGGATATAATCTTCCATTCTAATAAACTGTCTAACGAATTTTTTTTTCCCTTTTGAGTCATATGTTCTCGTAGTGGGTTGTTTCCTTTTGGAGTATGTTTGGTATTGGTGGTAGGTAGGTAAGTTTTTGTGTTTGTATGTGAGCGTGCCAAATTTTCTCTATGGTGTAAGTTGAAGAATGACATTTATACTAAAATCCTGTTGTGAAAGGCAAAGCAAGTCTTTGAAATTTCACATTAAGACAGTTAAGGCAGGAATAAGACAGCTAAGGCTGTGGGTTTCACAATTTTTTATGTATCTTAATACTATAAGAAGCATATTGTCTGCATGATCTGTATTTTTTGCATGGTAGCTAGCAACTGAGTAATGCTCAATTTGTTTTTTATTGATATATCTTCATTGTCACAGGATTTTGATGTTGTGGATTTGATTATATGTTACTTTGGGATGGTCACTCAACTGCTTCATTTTCTTCTGCAGCCTGATGTTTGGACCAGATATATGTGGAACAGACACCAAAAAACTTCATCTGATACTTTCTTATCAAGGGCAAACTTATCCTATTAAGAAGGACTTGCAATGTGAAACAGACAAATTAACTCATTTTTATACGTTTATTCTTCGGCCGGATGCAACATTCACTTTGCTTGTGGATAATCGTGAAAGAGAATCTGGAAGCATGTATACTGATTGGGATATTCTTCCTCCGAGAAAGATCAAGGATGTTAAGGCGAAAAAGGTTCATTCAAGTCTTTTGTTATATATTTTATGAACCTCGTGTAGGATCGTTTTTTGTCTAATTCTTGGAGATCAATGTTGGTAAAAATTGGTGAAGCACATTACTCATATCATTTAATTTTTATTTTCCTGGTGCTACCAGCAGATGTTAGTGGTTGGTTTTAATCTCTAACTATTTCCTTCTCCAATATTCTCTCACTTCTTATCTTAGCTGATATTTGACTTTTTTTTTCTTTTTTTCATTGTATTGGTGACCTATAGCCCAAGGACTGGGACGATAGAGAGTACATAGATGATCCTAATGATACTAAACCACAGGTAAAGTTCCCAATTTATTCACTTTGTAATATACTTATTGGCATTACTGCTTTATCCGTCCCAAAACATCACTATCTGTTTGGTTCTTGTGATTGCTGTTGCAGGGATACGATTCAATTCCCAAAGAGATACCTGATCCAAAAGCTGAAGAGGTTTGTCAACTTATTGAATCAAAGTTTGTACAGTAATTATGTTTTTGTACTGAGGTCATTTGCCTAAGGTATTAAGTATTAACCTATAATACTATGTTGTATCAATTGTTTCGATAGCCTATTGACTGGGATGAAGATGAAGATGGAATATGGAGAGCACCGAAGATACCAAATCCTGCATATAAAGGACCATGGAAGACAAAGGTGTTAGTTCTAGTCATTTTTAAAATTAACCGATAAGTTTACGCTCTTAAAACCTCTAGAATACGGTAGTTTCTCATGATGAAGTTAAATATATTTTGTAACAGAGGATCAAGAACCCCAACTATAAAGGAAAGTGGCGGACACCATGGATAGATAACCCAGGTATAATTCTTCTCTGATATCTCTTGATTCCTGAATCAGCTACAACCATATGCTTGACACTTTATACGGTTGTGTGGTGAAAGCAAAGAAAGCATGTAATGTATATAAATGTTTTAATTGCTGGCATATATATTATCGGTTCCATAGAGCTGCTTCTATTCTTGATTTAATTGCAAGAATTCAGTACTTGCTAACTGAGCACTATTTTTTCGTTTTTGCTGTGTTCCAATGATCAGAATTTGAGGACGATCCTGATCTTTATGTCCTGAAGCCGACAAAATACGTGGGCATTGAAGTTTGGCAGGTTAGTTTTTTTTTTTGTCTTCGTATTTGGCTGAGCCTAAACACACTATACACAATTTCATAATTGTTGTTGCAGGTCAAGGCAGGCTCTATCTTTGACAACATACTGATCTGTGATGACCCACAATACGCAAAACAAATAGTGCAAGACTATTTTTCTAACTACAGAGAAGCGGAGAAGGACGCGTTCGAGGAGGTGGAGAAGATACGACGAGCTCGAGAGGAGGAGGAATCTCGAAGAGCTAGGGAAGACGGAGAAAGGAGGAGAAAAGAGAGGGATCAAAAGCGGGGTAGAACTAGAGATAGAAGGCATCATAGACGACATGACCCACACGACTACATGGATGATTACCACGATGAACTATGAAAGGCTTGAATCATATTGGCCGATTGCCCGATTGAATCAAAATTCTGAATTTGGAGCTAAGCTCTGATCTAATCTGTGTTTTTTTGTGCTTTCCTTCTGTAGAAGTAACATTGCTGAACTTGTGAATTTCGTTGTTTGTACAAGAACCACTTTACAATAACAGTGTGCGAGTTAGCAACATAACAATGTGTTGCTGAAAGACTTCACATCTTAATTATAAATTTGAATTTTGAGTAATTTACAAGTTATTTTTCTGGAAATTGGTCAAATTCTGCTCTCATAGTAATATTCTAAATTGTTATTGTCCATTTTATTGATAAAAGGTGCTGGACTGCTGGTTCGTTTTTTTCTTTTTTGGTGGAAACTTTGATACTTCTTCCTGGAGCATTGGCTGCATTGAGGTCACATACTGACGTGAATGCGACTGAGGTGACAGCTTCGAGAAGCGAAGGCATGGAGTTGGAAAACTTGGGAGATTCGTTAATCTACTTGATACTTACGAAATTGAATTCAGAGGATAAAGCAAGATTTGCCTGTGTAAAACCTCAATTTAGGGTTTGGGCCTCCGATGAATCCCTATGGTCTGTTCATTGCTCTGAAGAAATTCATCTCTCTGCTCCAGTCGACACCTCCGGCTCCCCTTTGCCGTCTTTTAGGGTATCATCGATCTACCTTTTCAGTCTCTTATCTTGAATTTTCTCATTGTTTTCAGTTCCTCAATTGCTGTCTGCATAATTTCTATGATGACTGTAATCGCTTTTGCTAGCCAATTGTGGATAAAGCCCTAATTCAGTTCAATTAGTTATTCTTGTTAGGTCTGTAATCACATTTATGTACAGTTCATCTTCGTATTTTGTGTGTTTGAAATCATTTGTATGGCATTCAATGGCTTGGTAGCTTGTTACAGTTTCAAACCCTTATTGTGCTTTGTATTTAACAGGTAGCGTATCAGGTATGGCGCAGAGCGTTTTCCATGTATCCTTGGCCTCTTGTAAAAAGAGTGATCAAGTGTTATGATCAACTTAAAACTTGGTTGAGAATAAATTATCCAGTTGCAGTGGATACTCTGCAGAGGGGTGCAACTGAAGACGAGTTGAATGAGTTCGAACAAAGTTTGGGGGTGAAGTTGCCTGTTCCTTCAAGGGTTATTTATCGCATGTTTGATGGTCAAGAAATACAAAGGGACAGATTATGTGGTCTAATTGGTGGATACTGGTTTTATGATCGATTGGTAAACGTGTATTTGTTGTCGTTAAAAGAAGTTTTTAGGCAGACTGAACAGTTAAGGTGTAGAGATTGGTGTTCAGTGACATCTAAGTATCTAGTAGTGGCTCTATCTGCATTTAGTGTTAAGAAATTTTTTCTTAACTGTAGCAATGGTCAATTGTCTGTCGGCACTGTTAATCTTATGGAAGATGGAGAAATGATGCCCTGTGTTCCTACTGCACTGTCAAACTTTATAGGTAATGATGATAATGATAGAGTACAGGAACAAGATGGCTTATTGCTGTGGTTGGAGGAGCACGTTCGACGCCTACAAAATGGTGTTATCGGTATTCGTGGGGAAGGACGGCTGAAAAGCATTAGTCAGTTCCCTGAATCGTCTTCTTTGTGTTCCAATGCTGTAACAAATGGTGTTCAGGTAATAAATCCGCATTTTTACGAATCAACACCCTATATTTTTGTTCTTTCAAATATTAGTTCTGAATAACAGGATTTACTTCTCTTCGATTATCAGATTGTTCTCTTCTTATTTTAATTTTAAGTGATGCTTTATCCATGGTTAATAGACTAAAAACTTGTGTAGGTACGTGCGTCTGGGGTTTTGGTTCCTGAAATGACTGTTCTTGATAATGAGAAGATGTACTCGTTTGCTTACTCGGTTCGGATGTCATTGTTGCCCGATGGATGCAGAATTTATGGTACGAGACATAACTCTTGCCAGCTCTATTGGAGGCATTGGGTCATTAAAGAGGATGACACTGTTGTAAACGATGTCAATGGTGAAGCTGTCATAGGCAAGGTAACTGCACCATCAGCGTCTTTTCCATGGAAAAAATGCCTTTTTTGTTTGAGTTCCAGTTGTTTGTTCATATATTTTGTATTGCTGCAATGATGTTCGTATTAATCTGAATATATTCCAACCAAACGTCTTCACTCTTGGAAATTCTTGTGTTGAAATTTTGCTTATGAGTTTGCTTATACACAAGTTCATATAACTAATAAACTTGTCTCTTACACCTATATTTTTAGTACCCTCTGCTCTCTGCGGGTGACAATGAATTTGTGTATGAAAGTCGTTGCGTTCTAAGATCCGTCCCTGGCTCAATAGAAGGCTCTTTCACGTTCGTCCCTGGAAGGTATGTAGTGAAAACATGTGGTAAATAGTAATTCAGCAATCAGCATCATATTTCTGCAACTGGCATTGTATTTGGTTAAGTTTGATTTAGAAGAGCTACTTATCTTCCTTTAGGAAAAGGGAAATTTGACCTATGACATAATTGGAATAATTATCAACTGAATTACAATTTGTAAGACTTTGGTTGAACTGGAGTTCATTTCCCTACATCTTGTTCTTTACTCAAGTCTCTTTAACTCTTGTTTTTTTTTTGTCTCGTCCAGTTTGTCAGATCCAAAAGGCGATAACTTTGAAGTAGTGGTGGAACGGTTTCCCCTGGAGCTGCCGGACTACGTTTTCTGAGCAAAAGCATCAGAAAATGTAGATTTGGCGTAGAGTGATGTTGCTTTCCCTCGTAGTCGTAGCATTTGTCTTTGTCGCTTGATTTCTTCTTCTGATCACTGGTGCTTTTATACTTGTCACGTTTCTGATGCTTAATAAAGAATAATGGGATTTAATCCACATGTAGAAATTTGGTGTCTAAATTGGGGTTCATTTGTAAACTCTGCTCGGAGGTGTAAATTAGCTGCTGTCATGCAATTGGTTGACGTGGACGCCAAGTCAGGTCGTTTTGTATCATGTCAGAATACGTTCAGTGGGATCAAGTGCATGTCAATTGAGTTGGGTTCTTGGTGAGAATACATGGACCGTATAAGAACATGGTAATTTTACTTAATACGCTTATTTTTCAATATAAACAGAAATCCGTTGTAGTCTAGGTGGTTAGGATACTCGGCTCTCACCCGAGAGACCCGGGTTCAAGTCCCGGCAACGGAATCCTTTTTTTTTGTATATTGCTTGTACCTTTGTGATACGACGTCGTTCCTTTTGGTGATAACAATGTGCATATCGATCATTATAAATGCTATATCAATTGTTAATCACGCTCTCAGTGCTTGTGATTTTAATGTTTTCTTTACAAGTATGATTCAAATGCAGTTATTTTTATGTTTATTCATTGAACTGAAACTACGCCATAAGCAAGGGTAAGCCTTCAACCAAGTAAAAGGCACTTGGTCATTCAGTAATTGGCCAAAGGGCAAAAGTCATAGTGGAGCCGTAAGATCAAGCTTTGAATTAAAATCACAATCATGAACTTTCGACAGCTTTTTATTCTGTTTGGGGAGACAGATTGTACAACTAAACTCATTATTTAGAGCAAGTCCAGTTTAATCCCTTCACCTACATTACATGACTGAGTAGCCAGGTCCACCGCCTCCTTCGGGCACTGTCCACTCGATGTTCTGCTTCGGATCTTTAATGTCACACGCCTGATCAAATCCAGCACAAACCAAGAACCCACAGAAAAAATTCCACTTCAAAAATCTTTAAATCAACATACATTACCAGGACGAACAAGTCAGATACTATGTTCATTCGACCTAAGGTAAGGTAGTAAGGTGTTCTGGTAACCGTATAATTCTTACCTTGCAGTGCAGACAATTTTGAGCATTGATTTGCAGCTTCATCTGGCCGGTCTCATCTGCTACGTACCTAGATTGATATGGAGGGATGAAAATCATCAAATATAAGCACAAAATTGAAGATTGGAAAAAGAAAAGTGAATAGAGATTTTACTCGTATACACGTGCGGGGCAATATTGTGCCTCGGGTCCTGCGTAGACTGGTAAATTAATAAGTTCGGGTGTCTTCGGATCCTTCAAGCGAAGATGTGGGGGCTGATCATGGTCATGATTTGTGTTGCTCCTGAAATTCAGCAAAAAAGTTAAATCAGAAATTTTAAAGAAATTAGGGCTAGTTAATCATATCCATGTCCCACTTGTCCTAATTTGTGCAGAGATGTGAAAAAATTTAGGTATCAAATATAGCCTTTGTATCCTTATTAGTCAAATTTAACATGGTATTTACTATTTAGTATCGATTTTTCTAACCTATGACATAGGTTAAGGGGTTAGTTTTAGAGACTTGTGATTAGGTCTTACCGTTTTAGAGGTTTTAAATCTTTTTTGTAATGGGTTTATACATTTACTCCTGGGAGTAGGTTCTTAACTAAGGATGCTTAACCTATGCGAATGCACGATTTTTCAGTAAGGGGCTAATTTTAGAAAGTTGTGATTACGCTAATTCATCTAAAAATGCATTATTACTCCTGAGTCCTGATCAGTTCTCCTTCAATCTCTTCTTTAAATTCTTCAAGCACTCCAACTAAAGCAAGAATGTTTGTTGAGTACTACCACATAGCCTAACAGCTATAACTTGAGAGATTTGAGTACATCGTAAAGAGAACACTTTCTTTCAACCTTGGTACAGCTTAAAATTACCTATACAGTGAAGTGGGTACATCAAAGGAAATAATTCCATCTGGTTTTGGATATTGTATGGGAGAATGTAGTTCCGCAGGCTGCAAAAGGAGGCATATTATGAAATTCGGAACATCATACACGAATATTCTTAGTCTGAAAGAAGAATTCTTACATTTGTTGCTTCATGATCAGGTTTCCCATGCTTCAAAGTCCAGGGTGCCTTTCCCCTCAGTATATAACTGCCAACAGAAAAAGCAAGCAGTTAAAGACTGTATAACATGATACTATAGAGGAACACAGCATACATTATAAGGTTATAAAATAACTTATTTAGGTAGGCCCTACTGTTCGACAGCACTATAGGCTAGGCCAGGGATGAGTCCAGACTCGAAAGCCTGCAATAAGAAGGCGTGCATTAGAAATCAAGGATTGTGAAGGTTAGTGCATTCAAACAACTTACAACATCAAATATTGTAGATTTCATCCCAGAGCCATGAATTTCCCAAAAAGATATAAGAACTCAGAATGCAGTAGATAAAAAATTAGTACATAGCTTCTGCTAGACTACTAACTAACCGGTCGATAGTTTCTTGCTTTGTAGAGTTCTTCCCAGATCCACGAACTTCTCAAATTGTCCCAGTAGTTATCCATCTTCCGGTCTTCATGTAGGACACCGAAAGAAGCTTCTGCTGCTAACATTCCTGGATCAGGAATTTTTCTAGAGGTTACACAACCCAAAGACCAACAAAGGTACATACTATGTAGGTAGGTACTACATATGAAATTATTGGCTAACAAACATGCAAGAAATATAAAAAATGGCAACACAAAGGTAGCCTTTACATGGCTAATGTTGGATTATGATCCTCTTAAAGAAATTTCACTCTAAAACCCCTAGTACAGACACAGTCAGTCAATTTTAGTTTATTTGAGCGCAGACATAGAACTATGGGTACGACGATTCACTTGACAACAGAACTATGGCTACAACGATTCACTTGACAATAGAACTATGGCTACAACGGTCCACTTGACTCAATCACATTCCACATCCAATACTAGTAAATCCTTTAAACAAGTTGGACCTTCAACTTCATCCAATACTAGTAAATCCATTAAACAAGTTGAACTATGGCTAATTCATTTTAACTTTTTAGTAAGATAAGAAAAGATGATAACTACACTTACGAGTTTGGTTTAATTGGGGAGGATCAAGGGTATGACAATAGGTTTACCTGACTTCATTGCTGTATGGCTTCCTTTTATCTTGGGCACATTCAGAAATCCAGCTGAGCATCCGATTATTGCTCCTCCGGGGAAAACTGGGTATGGAACAGACTGAAATTCGCTAAATCAAAGTTGTTTGTGATACAAAAACAAAAAAACGTTCGGCGCAGCATCTAGCCGTTCACAAAACGTTTCTGCCATACCTGAAAGCCACCTTCATTCAGAGTCCGAGCTCCATACTGAAGCACACTACCACCTTCAAGCATTGGTTTAATTGCTGGGTGATTTTTAAATTTCTAAGAAGAAGCATCAAAATGAGATTTCATAGCACTTTATATATAATAAAGGGAGCATTCTTAAAAAATCAGAAGGTTTCCGGTTTTCATTTCATGTAATTATCTCAAAAACAACTTAGAGCTTTCCATGACATGTAATGCTTTGCAAGTGTTCTAAATTAGGAAAGTATTTTACTCAGATAGATCAGAAGTTATGTCAAAATGAACTTGTTTTGAATTATAAAACCTTACCTGGAATTCGTCGTAAGGGCTTAAGAAAGGGTTATGATAGTCTAAAGCAACCACTAGGCCAATGGATACCTGAATTTATCCAAGCAAATATGCAATTAAGAGATTACCAAAAGCATAGTGTCAAAGGAAAAATAAAGCACATTAGATCAATACTTGTCCATCTTTCATATGGTACAAAAAGGAACCCCCATATGTCTTCATATCCAATGGCCAACCTACTGTGTGTAGCACATAACCTTCCTGATGTTTACTAGGATCGACTTCCCACACCTGAACAAGATCCAAGTTAAATGTAAGTATTTCAGATACATAATCACTAGTATGCCAAAATAGGTCCAAACACTTTTTATGATGCCTCAAGTTGGACCAAGATGAGCTGAAAATATGTTCCAACTTTAATATCACAATCTGAAAGCAAAAACAAGCTGCAAGATAATGTTTGAATTGACTGGCAATGCTACTAGGTTCACTGAAAAGAATAAAACTAGGAGCTATCACATGTGTTTTCCTGATAAAGTTGTTTCTCTCATAATTTTCTTTCAGAACAAAGATGAAAAGAAAATAATGGAATACTAAAAAAAAAACACAATAAAGTGACCTCTTTGATCCCTAAAGCATAAGTCTGATGTTGTGACTGCCCCTTCTCTCGAAGGCTGTATTCTCTCATAATTTTCTGTTAGAACAAAGGCAAAAGAAAGCAGGACTCAAAAACAATGTCAGGAAGCAACAGGATAACAACCACAAAGGACTCAAACCTCTGACAATGATCCTCGACATCCTTCAGCAAGAAGGGTAATTTTCCCTGCAAAATACCCAATTGATGTAAATTTTTGTTGTACATAGAAATGTCTTGACAAAAAAAAATTAAAGGACAGTTTAACGAAAGCCCTAAGCTTTTTATTATACGGGGCAAACTTCCCTGCAAAATACCCATTTGATGTAAAGACGGTATACGCCAGTAAGATTAACAAACAGGTTAAGTGTTCAACTTTATACGTTTGTCTTTCAGCAAATTTTTCAATCATACAAAATAAGGGTAGTACATAGGGAAGGGAACACAAAAGGAGATTTCCTTCTCAACCATGAAAGTTTTGAGATCTGTATTGGAATAGAAATGACAGGGCCCATCCATATAAACAATAATCCATCCCGTATTTTCATTCAGTTCTGGCTCCCTGTTTTTTCTTGCAAAAGTAAAAATCATACACCAAAAACCTAGAGATGATGAGTCTAGGCTCAAATGTTAAGGTTGGCCTAATGGTCATACGAGAAAGTGTACTGCAAATTTGCAGTGCAGGAAAATAATATACAAAATCATTTCTTTGCAGGCTTGTGGCTAGATCATAGTGTTATGAAAAGTTGCAATTAACAGGTCCAAAACAAACAAATCCTTCGGTGTCTATTTAGTACACTGCTTCATTCAAGCTAGAAGATAGATGAGTTTACCACCTTTCAGTTCTACACCACGCTGAAAAGTTTCCTTCTTTGTCCCATCCTTGGCAACTCCCATTTCATTTGTTGCAATGCCACTAACTTCATGAATCTCGTTATATAATACCTGACTAGTGAAAAAAGTTTCAGAACATGAATGACGGAAGGCTGCAACTCACAGTAAACATACTACCTCACTAGCGGCAAAGCCAGGATATATTTCGACCCCCAATTCCTCCGCTTTTGTTCCCAACCAGCGTACTAGTTGACTCAAACTGCATTCATGGAGCCAGGATTATTTTGGAAACGAAAACAAAATGTCACATATGAATATGACACTGTAAGAAAACTGAGGAACCCAAAAGTTTAAAGCAACACAGACAATGAAGGAAAATGAGGTTGAAGTGTACAAAATAAGATGCAATGATCTAATCCAGTGAGCTAGTAAATAATTATTTATTGCACTCCCTTGAAACAATGAACAAGACATTTTTCTTAGCTGTTACGCAAGCATGCAGAATTGTAGAATTTTTTGCTGTGCATTCATGAAGTAACATTATTTTTCATTGCCTTCATAACACAGAACCATTAGTGACACTTTTACTTAAATTCTCAATATTAACTTCTTCTGAGCACAGCTTGCAACAACATACCAGGCACAAATGTAGAACGCAATACAACTACCTTACAAAAATTTGAATTATTTATGTCTTTTTAAGAGGTAGGCTGCTCTGCTAGTATCGAGTCTACTGACTGAATATTTAAGAGACTACGAGTAATGGATTTTCGTTCTATTAATTAAGTATGAAATATATAAAAGCTGGATGTAAATGGTAAGAAATGTGTTTATTGAGGTGCAAAAGCTGGAAAAACAAAACAAACAAAAACTAATATCATACAAAGTTACCAAGCACTAGACTACACAGCAGCATCAGACCAGCAGTTGGTAGAAAATTGATTAGAGAACGACAGGCAAAAGTGTAGTGAATAGGTTTCATATATTTCCCTGTCCACAACATGATCCATTAGCACTTAGCAGAGCTTTTTCAAGAATTTCCAATAATGAGTTTTCATAAGGTAATGTTTGTGCCTCAAAAAAGAGAAACACCTTATTACATAATTTCCCTTGTTGTGAAAAGGGCTAGGGAGAGAAAATGCACGATTCTCCGTTAGAAACCAAAACTTGTCCGAGGAAACAGGAGCTCCAATTGGTGCCTGCAAATATCAGAGATACAACCTAAGATTCTCAAGTCTCAACATGCTAATATAATTCGTAATTCCCAATGATACAGACCCCTTAGAATTGGGAATCAAATGAATAATTCCTCTTTTATTTTCAGCTACTCATTCCAATAGCTTCACAGGTGGTGTTTGTTCTCTTGCAAAATTGTAGTTACAAAATACTTGGGTTGATCTAGAAAGCTAGCCAACGATTATAATAAAATTTCAGAAATTTCACATTTTTACAAGTCCACTTTTGTACTGAATACTGACAGCTTGGACATGCCTTAATCTGATGCCAGGATAAAAAGTCACTTTAAAGAAAATGAAAAAAAAAACTGCTAGCATGCAGTAACAATCATCTAATATGCTGTTCCCTTCCAAAATCGATTTAACTGTACAACTAGCAGAGTAATGAAAGTACTAAAAACATGAAACGGAAATAATATACACAAACAGATGATCGCACCTCCTCTCTCCATTGCGGGATAAGTTCATCCAAAGCTCGAGGTTCAAAGACATTTCCAGATAAAATATGTGCTCCTACATGTACAAGAACCCTCTTATTCCACGAAAATCTGATAATAGCAGCAAAATTTAAACAATCCTGCAAATTTCTATGGTTAGATTAAGTTTAAGACCTCAGTAAAGTTTTGATTCTCATACAGTTTCTACAACAACAATTGAATTTTGAAATATCCAAGTAAAACGTCTACTTAATTCAGCTCTGTCACAACGCAAAGGAGGAATCAGAATTAGAGTTTCAAAGCAATATTTCAAAAAGCAGCAAGCATACCGACTTCGGCACCCTTCTCGACAACACAAACGGAGGTATCGACACCTTTCTCGATTGAAAGTTGCTTCAAGCGTATCGCCGCCGATAGCCCCGCCGGACCGGCTCCCACGACTACGACGTCGTAATTGATAGACTCTCGGCCTGATCCATCATGAAAACTCCTCCTACTTAGACCGCTGAACAAAAAGCCGAATCCAAATCCCCGGAATTCTGGACAACTTGGCGAATATGACGGGAAGAGTTGAGCAGCGGAACCGATAGAGGTGTGGGATTTAGAGTAGCGGTAGAGCATGGGAAGAGCAGATTTGGAAGAGGATGAATGAAGAAACCTCCACATTTTGATCAGAGTAGAAAGGGAGAGAGATCGAACAGCGGTGATGACTGATACGAGAGACGTGGAAAATGGGAAGAAGAAAGAAGACGAATTTGAGCAAACGTATGAGATTAGTTTTGTCATATGCCAAAGTAAGTAGAAATCCGTTGTAGTCTAGGTGGTTAGGATACTCGGCTCTCACCCGAGAGACCCGGGTTCAAGTCCCGGCAACGGAATTCCTTTTTTAATTTTTTTGTCTATCTAATCGGACGACTTAGTTTTAACTTTGGTTTAGCTATATTTAGATGATGATTAAAAAAGGTATTATTTGTAATTCGAAACTCCCGGTAGTCTAGCTGATTTCAAGGTAACTAACTTGTGTTCCTTTTTTAATTTTTTTGTCTATCTAATCGTACGACGTAGTTTTAACTTTGGTTTAGCTATATTTAGATGATGATTAAAAAAGGGATTATTTGTAATTCGAAACTCCCGGTAGTCTAGCTGATTTCAAGATAACTAACTTGTGTTCCTTTTTTAATTTTTTTGTCTATCTAATCGGACGACGTAGTTTTAACTTTGGTTTAGCTATATTTAGATGATGATTAAAAAAGGGATTATTTGTAATTTGAAACTCCCGGTAGTCTAGCTGATTTCAAGGTAACTAACTTGTGATGAAAATAAATACCGACTTGTGAGATCTTTGTGTGACCAATTAGCAGCCAGCGCATAATCTGAGGTACAAGGTAAACCGTAATCCCCATTTATTTTTCTATCAGTTTCGTTTCCTATTGTGTATCCCATCATCCCAGATTCAGATGAAACATCTGATGTACATTTGATTGTGATATGACATCGTCGTCTTTGTTTGGATTTCACGTTTATGTCACTTTTCTTCCTTCCAATCAAAGTTGCCAATGTTAAATCTATATTTGAATCCAAACAATGAGTTTGTGTGAGTGAAAAGCCATGCATATGTATTAATGGTATCTGATATTGAGAATGATGATGATGTAAGTTAGGTTAGAATCAAGAAGAAACGAAGATGCCAGCGAATGCAGCGGGTCCATGGGTGGCGGCGAGCAAGGTGAAAGGACCGAGCGTGGTGAAGGAGTTGATGATCGGCTCTGTTCTTGCTTTGTTCGCAGGCGGCCTTTGGAAGATGCAGCAATGGAAGCTTCAGAGGAAGACGAAGGCCTTCTATGATATGCTTGACAAGGATCAGATCAGTGTTGTTGTTGAAGATGCTGATGACTAGTTTACTCATGCCTTATCTTCTTATTTGCAACTTCTTTGATTTGTCATGTTATGTTTTGGAGTCATTAATATAGTATAGCTCATTCTTTTCATTACTTTTTTGATTGCTTCTTCAATGAAAATTGTTTGGCTAAATAATACTACTGAAACAAACATGTAAGCATGACATTACCAAATTAAGTTCCCATAAGAAGATGGCAACGTAAAAAGACTATATAGTGAAAATTCAAGTGTTAGAGCAATTAAATGCCAAAATAAGTCATAGACCATAAGTTAAAAACGAAATTTACCCTTCACATCATCACAAATTACAAATGAAAAGACAGAGAGAGTAAATGTATTCTATTGACCATCAACTTTGCAATAAAACAACCAATCAGATTTGAACCATTAACCACAACTCATAATTAAACTTAACACATGGTAAAACAAAGATTCCAAACATCACATAGAATGATTAAATTACCACAAATTTAATTTTCTTCATCCTCCTCCTCCTCTGGCAATCCAGTTTCGTCTCCAATCCCTTGAAGAAGCTCATCAACAGCTTCACCAAGCTCTTCCAAACGAGCACTCAGTCTCTCGACCTTACTCTGTTCTTGACCGAGACAAACGAGCAGATCGTTCAACTCTGCCTCACTCTCTTTTTGCGCCTCTTCCCTTGCCTCCTCCTTAATCGACTCCATGTCCAAGTACGATGAACCTCCATTTCCTAGTCTCAATTCCTTCACCTCTCTCTCTAGATGATCATTTACCTGCTCAAGGCTGTTGTATGCATCAGATAATGACTTGAGATCAGATTCCACTTTCCCAACTAAGTTTTTATACATGGCTGCCTCGGATTCGATTTTCTCTTTCTCGGTTTTGAGCATCTCCACTCTTTGACATGATTCTTGGAGTTCTCTTCTAAGAGTCTCTACTTGGACTCTATCTGCTCCGCTGCTCGGTCTTGGCTCAGATGTTCGGCCTGACTTGGCCAGATCTTGGACCAGGCTTGCATTGCGACTTAATAGGTCCTTTTAGTAGAATAGAAAAAGCATAATAACATTTAGTCAAAACAGGAAGAACCGGAATTATTTGAATACTTCCTATACACCTTTTCAAGTAAATGGTCTTGTTCAGGTGGAGATT
Organism: Oxyria digyna; assembly: GCA_029168935.1. Lineage (NCBI taxonomy): Eukaryota > Viridiplantae > Streptophyta > Magnoliopsida > Caryophyllales > Polygonaceae > Oxyria > Oxyria digyna. The sequence continues at coordinate 6,157,372 of JAPVLV010000010.1, read as the reverse complement.
AGAAGGAAAACAACTCTAGTAAAAGGGTGAACCTGACACAAATAATATTAAAAGGAAAAAATATGGATATTTGGACGGAAAAAAAAACAGTTTTAACAGTAGAAGTTCAAGATCGTTTTTTTTAAACTCTAGTGGAGCTAAATCATACAGCGAATTTTTTTTTTATGTATATAATTACCTGGATCTCGTAGCACTGTTTCTGGAGGAATGATTTGAGGCGATTGATATAGATCTTGTCACTTTCCCCACTATTTTGTTCCAATTCTGCAGGAACAATAGCCACACTGCTCTTTGGGCGACTGTATACTAAAACAACTTTTTCTCTAATATCAGCCTCCAATTTCTTAACCAAAGAATGGAACCCATCATCAAATAATGATTCAAGGATCGGATGGTCCTGATTGCTTTGAGCAATCACACCGTCATCATCACCATCTTGAATCTCAGCCATACTAGCAGACGGAGATCTCGTCAAGGGCTTGCTAAGCTCTGACTGCTTAGTTGAAGAAAATATGGAGCTCTTTAGCATCTCATCAAACTTTAGAAAGTAAGATGTAAAACCGACTTTTTGGCTGATTGCGTCAGCAATGGCAAAAGCGTCTTTACTGCTTTCAGTACAGTCGTTGAAAAGAACACATTCTCCCAAGATGATGGCTGCCAAACCGCGTGTGCATACTGTTGCAGATTGACTACATACTAGCTCCATAAGATATGTAAGGTGGGGCCGTGCATCCAGAAAACATTGTACAGCTTTAGGGCAGTCGGCGAGCCAAGTGACTAAAAGCTTCAGGATAATTGGTTGCACATAGAAGTACGCTTTTCCTTTTGATTTCTCATCATTAGCATTCATGGAAGAAGCGAGAGCCAAATACTTCACCAGACGGTGCATCAGTGGCTCTGCGCCACTTAGAGTGTGAACAGGTGTCTCAAGCTCAACTTTTAGAGCCTGCAAATATTCATATAGTAGAAAATGAAAACAAAAAGGAAAAAAAGGCTGATAAATGTAGCAAAATATTCAAATGACATTTAGCCAACGTTTTCATTCTACATTAGTGTATATTCAAGATATTTGTAACAAGGCAATGCAAAAAGTATGAGGATCAAGTATTTGTCCTGTGAGCAAGACTACTTACTCTTTCCTTGCAAGAAGCATTATCCTCCAAAATATGGGAGAAAACACTAGCAGCTCGACCGCAAATCTGAGACATAAACAGACATCACTTGGGACTTTCCACAACAGGGATATCAAAATTCAGGCAAGTTGTGCTGAGCCATATCCAAATTTTTAGTGTCAAAGAGTAAACAGGAAATGCAAGAAGTTGATGGCTGTTGTATATTACCTGGCATCTTAAACTACCGTAACCTCATTTTGATAAAGTAAACTCGATTCATTTGAATGAATTATCAAGTACATATCATGGCTTGCTCATTACATTATTTGACTAGAGAAGGAAAGATGTTTACTGGCAAGTTTTTAAATGACTTGACTAGCATTTATGAAATCTAGGTATTCGTATCATTTGCAAATTTTCATATGTAGAAAGGTAAGTTACCTCAAGATCTCCATCATTTTCACTTGCTGTAAGGCCACGTAACATAATGCTGCCAGGGCAAAAGATATCATTATTTAATTAAAGAACTAAGAAGAATTTAACTGAAAACAATAAAGTGAAGATAGAATCACATCAGTTACAAAACAAGTTTAAATGATCTTGTGACTTCTGATCAATGAAAATCATTACAACAAACCTTTCAAATGACATGTTTGTATCCTCTTCAAGCAGATCATGTTTTGTGGAATGTTGTGGAGGAACCAAGGTAGAAGATAACATATTTTGACCATCAGGATATTTCTATTCAAATTACGAAACACACAAGCATATAATCACTGTCAGGAACAATACTGGGAGGAATAGAATAGACAAATCAGAAACATTCCTCTCTATTGTCTCTCTTACGAGAGAATACGATTTAATGGGAATTGTCAGATAGAAGTAGATGAATCACGCCAACCTTACAAAAGTTCTTGAGGACATAGTCAGCTGCGACAAATTCTTGCTCGCTAGAAGTTCGCATGATAATTCTCAGGATAGCAATTCTAGCAGGTTCAACTTCCGGCTCTTCACCAAGAACTTTATTAGCAAGAACATTTTTGTTCGGAGGATGCTCAGAAATCAAGTCTCCAATGCATCGGAGTGCCTAGTAAAACTCATTAAAGACAACCTCAGCTTCTTGTACTACATCTTTTAAGTAATGGTATGTGTGAAAGAAAACTCACCGCACAACGCACAGCAACAGGAGCCCAATGGCTTTCAACACCTATCATCAGTAGATTGTCCATAACCCCTTTCTACAAAAAAAAATGATCAAGTTATATCAAAATCACTGTAATAAGATGACTACTAAGGCTGGGGGATCTAAAATTCTTGAAGGATTTAAACAAACCTGAACCAAAACTGTTCGGTTGGTGAAGTAGTTGCTATCTTTTGCAGGTTGAGTCTCTGAACCACCCACAGCAAGTAAATTAATTGTTTCCACTGCGCTGAGCAGATTTATCGTCTAGAGGAATGCCCAGAATTCATGACATGGGAAAGCAAGTAGAGACATCAAAGCAGATAAACAATGAATACTAAAATTGCATAATGCCAAATAGTATATAAGATAGTAGGAAACGTACGAGTGTGCAACCTTTTGTTGGGTAAAGCTGTAACTGCTTCCTCGGAGTTTCAAAAGAGATATCACAGGATCGAAGCCCATAGTCTCCCTCAATAAGGTCTGAGATACAAAGAAGTTAGTTATTTGTAGATATATGGTAACTGGAGAGAACAAAATCTAGGTGAACAGCATACCTGATTGGAGATATTGTTGCGCAGAATATTTTTCAGCAGTTCAAGACAATCCTGCATGTACACAAAAAATTATGAGGGATATGGATTCAGGTCTTGACACATTAAGCCAACTCTTCATTAAGATTATTGAGAGGGAAGCTATTAGACAGCATAATCTGAATGCGAGAATTCAATTCTCATTGGCTTTTTTCCTTCTGCTGTTTCATTTTTGGTGTAGACATGGATCATAGTACACATGCAGGCATTAAGTCCTTTTCTTATCTCAGAATAAGATTCCCAGATGTACATATATAGAAAAGTTTCAATGTTGGATAACATGCCATCACTGATGAATTAATCACTTAAATACATGCAGCAGTGATAGAATACCTGCACCACAACCCCACCGTCTGAACCCCCTTCTTCTATGATGATGCTAAAAATCTTCTCAAAAGCATTTTCAAACACCACAATTTTTTGAATTTCCTGTGAAAATGGAGATTCAGTAATCTGCAGCAAGGTAAGATAAACAAACCTAGACCTTTTTTTACGTTAACAGAACCTCACCTCAGCTTCACGAGTCAAGAATGTAAGAAGCAACAAGGCCTCATTACGTATGACCTGCAAGGATGGTCACAGAATTACTTTGGCAGATCAAGAACAGTGGTGTCAAATAAAAAATGCACCTTTCAAAATTCTCAATGATATACATTATGCAAGCAATGTAACGAAAGAAACATGCTTGCTACTGTGTTAACTTTGTACATGACATAGAAATCCATGAGGTCAATAATTCCAAAACTGAAAACAAACCTATTCTAGTTTACTAGTCTCACTCAAGATGAAATAACATTGATATGCTTATACAAATAAAAATCACAGCAATGTTAGTGCGGTAGTTAATTTTCTAGCTTATAAAATAGCAATAGGTCAAATATTTAATGAAAAAAAAAATTATGAGTCTGTGATATCCCTCAATGCTTCCACAAAAATATCTTACCACTGTAAAGGAGTGTCTCTTCAACGACCAACGTCAACGAAAACAATAGGACAGAGAACCAAAGCCAAAGACATAATAAGTAATAACTCAGTCGTCCCTTACCTCACGATCAAGAAGCATATCCATCAGCCGAGTTATACCACGAGGCGTAGCCAGAATCACTTCCTGTAACCTTAACAAGGTCTCAGCAGAATATAACTACCATATAGTACAATTTTCTTCCTTGGCCAATAAACAAATAAAATTTCCTGGGCATACCTGCTTGGTGAATTATTAAGAAGGGCTGTCAAGAGTTGGAGGGTATAATAGCGGATGTAAAAGTCCTCTTCTGCCTGCCAAGAGTAGAACAGTAATTTCATTGGATTACAGGAACACAGATTCAATAAAATATTGCCGTGGTAAACAGAGAATTCTTACCAACAAACTAAGAAGAAGGGAAATACTATCCACTTCTCTAGATAGCAAATCTGCATTCATGGTGGCTGGCTGAACATCATTTTTTGGTGCTTTGGCATAATTTAAAGGTGTCAAGGCACCCAAAAGTGTTTCTAAAGCACCCCGAACCTGCAAATCCAAGGAAAGAAACATTTCAGCTTACTGGGATTTTTAAATAAAGCAACCTAGACCTGGAGTGATAAATCCAAGTTCTATTGTGCAATATTTATATTTTCACACAGTATAAGATTAGTCTCTTTACACATTACTCTCATGAGAAGGGAAGCATTACTCTAGGATATGTAGGAAGATGAGCATGGATTCATGGTGCAGCCTATCCTAGTTTATAGCTACAATGTGAGTACATTAATACATGAATAAAGATATATGCGTGGTTTATTTATTACTTTAGTGAGAATCAACAACAAATCTATCTTTCTTCTATGCAGAATTGAACTTCTGTTATTCTGCTTCATCCCCAATACTTAATAATCTGAATTCTATGTTGGCATAAGCTACTAAAGCACCGAAACAGGTCCACAGTTAGCCAGTGTTTTCAATTTTGATCCTTTTCACTATATTGAAAAGCATAAACAACCATCCACGATTTAAAAGAGAAACTAAATACAACTAATAGGAATGAAGAAGATAATCAACCATTTCAACATCATCATGCTCCTCCTTCAAGATACTTATCAATACCGGAAAACCTGCAACATATCATTCAAGTCTCCAGTCACTACAGATCAGCAACAGAGATATATTCTTCCCAATTATACAGTGACAAAAGAACAAACCCATTGCCCCAAATGCCAGCTGAGTTGCATGACTTTCTGCAACAACTGATTGCAGCTCTGTCAATGCTGTCCTTCTATCCTCAGCCTTCGTTCCATTGTTAATCCGATCAAGTAAGCGCTCCACATAGCTACAATAGAAATTTAATAAGGATGCATGCTTAGGATACTGACATAATGTAACTACTAGATGAATAGAACTAAACATTAGAAGAAAACCAAAATATGGAGATCTCAAAATCATGGTTATGATTCAAAATTTTATACGCACATAATGCAACTAATAGATGAGGGAATTTTAGCAATAAGCAGGCTTTCGATTACCTATCCTCGTTTGAACTAGATTCATCATTTCCAAACATAAGCCCTACTACTCCCTGCAAACACAATGGAAACAATTATAATTTAAAGTAAAAAAAAAAAGAAGAAGAAAAAGACATAACTCCATTGATATACCACAGGGGCCTAGCATATAGCACATATATAATTTTTATTTAATAAGCAAGTATACTTCCATGTACACATTAAATTCCTGCAAACAAGCTACAATATATTCATTATCTCAACACTTAGTTGAACTCACAATACTCAAATTAACATAGGAAATGATCAGATACCAACAAAGAACTATGCACGACTGAAACAGCCCTCTTTCAAACAGTACAGCCATTGAAAATTGTGGGAAGTTTTTTGCACTTTCCTTCAAATAGAAATACATGTTCGCTTTACATGCTTTGACTGTCATGACAACTTATCATCCCTTACTGTGTAAAATCAACATCTTTATTTATTTATTTTAAATTTCTCTTCCATGCTTGCATACGAATATAACACAATCATAATGACCTGATTAAGATAATCTAGTCAAATACATTTCTCTTTTACTAGACCCAATGTCAGGATTAAGGCATCAAAAGCCATACACCCATACGCAGATCCAGTAATTCTACCAAGGGCCAGCTAGTACGGAAAAATTACACATTTATTGAGCAGGTACCATAGGAAGTCAGCAGGTAGACAGAGAGGAGTAATGCCATTATGTTTTCTCTGTTGTTCTTTTGGTACAGATAAGGACTGGTGATCTGTTTACTTACTGGTTGTTCTTAAAGGGTTTATTGAAGCAGTGAACGGAAAAGTAAGCCTGGGCGCAACTAGGCGTAATCCACACAAAATACTTCTTCTGTTATCAAAAACCTCAATGCACTTATTTATAGATGAATCTTACTAGTTTACACTTTACAGCCTCCAGATGCATTTTGCATCATACAGTTTACATTGTTATTATTTTTTATATGAGCAAATGATCCAGCCAAGGAGAGTGGCACACCTTGTACCCAGAAACCAAATCCATCTTTGAGCGCATCTTTTCACTTCAAATACAAATGTCCTGTACATAATAGAACAGGCATGATCAACACAATGTAATCTTGTATGACATAATCATTTATAAGGAATAAGTTCTTAATTGTCAGATTTACATCAAACACTTACAGAAATCCTAATCCTTGCAGGACATCCAATTTTTACCTCTATTAAATTATGACACAGAAAACTAATATGTAAAAATTAGTAGCTAGCTTCTTTTGAAAGATAACTTCAAATTACAGCACATTTTCTCAGCTTGTAGTAGTAAAACAATAACATCCATTGCCCCATTACAGGAACTCTACACAATCACCACATTGATAAACCAAAATAAACTTTACTTATACATAAGCATCTGATTGATAACCAACTACATGACACATCAAGCTGCTCTTAACTTCACATCAAGGCAATGCTTTCCTTCCGTAGTCAACTTTCATCACCAGAAAACTACTTCACAGTAATATCAGCCAGATTTTATTCCTAAAAGAACAACTGCTAATAAAAGTAATGGGAAAATTACACAAGTACAGATTAGTGAAATCCTAGCAGATCAGACTATCAACAATAAACCCAACAGCCATCCATAAAATCTTAACATTTGGATTGCATTCCATCAAACAGCCAAATGAGCAAGTTTTACAAATCCTCAACCTGAGCTATCTTCTCTACAAAAAACAATTCCTCTAGGTAATTTCAGCTTTCTGCCGCAGCTTCTTTTTCCTTTTCCATTTCTCAAACCATTGGCCTAATTTCACATGCATTTTTGCAAATGATCAATTAAAACCAGCCCCAATTTATATAAAAAAAAAAGGCTTCAAAAAATGAGATGAGCTAATGAAATCAAATGGATGAATCACCATGCTCAGTTGACTGCCCACAAGCAAATATAAACGATACTGAAATTACAGGTAAGACATACAAAAACAAAGGGAAAAGGGTGTTTTACATGCATCACATTGGTTGAATTGGAAATTTTTACAATAGTAGTGACATGGTTTTTAAAAGAAGGAAACCTGATTTGAACTCATAGTAAGAAGGTGAGAATTTCGATGAATCTCATTGCCCCAACTCAGGAAGAAAATATTTCGAAGCTGCTCAAATTAAGCAATCGGCAAAGCAGCGCAACAATTTTGTCTCACTCGCCACGCGAATCAAAACTTGACTAATCATTCCTAGTATTCTTCCCTCTAATCGAGATTCGAAAGCAGGGATGACCTAATCGGATTAAAAATTTGGGATTTAAAAAGAAGAGGGAATGAGTAACCTTGAATTGTGGCGATGAAGGAAGCAACAACGAGAGGTCAAGGAAGTCAGACGTGGAGCTTGCGGGCAGATCAGAACAAATTTGGCTGATCAGGAATAAACCTCGCCGGCGATTGAATAACGGTCAACACGGAAAGAGAGAAGAAGCTAAATTACGCCGGAATGATGATCCAGCCTAAAACCGGATGTGGGATGCAGCATCAGCACGGATGGAACTTTTTTTTTTTTTAAAGGCCAACTATTTAATTTCGACTTTTACAATAGATATCGCAAAGAAACTAAATCTCATACAATCAAAAATCAATCTTTTTTAATAAAACTAAGAATCTTATAAGTAACATCTAATATTTCTATTGAACATTCGTTATCTTAACCTACAACCATCTACGAACGGGTCTATATATTCACCATAGTTTGGAAGATGAAGATGATAATTTGATGCGTAAGATTGCATACGAGAAATTGACATCCATTGTAAATCTGTCGAACAAACCAGTAATAAGTAACATCGAACGAAAAGGAAAAACATAACATTGTTTGCATCTCTCCCAATCCAGGAGTCGAAATCACTACCCATCAAAAGACGAGACTGAAAATCACCCACCATAAGAGAGACTGAAACCTATTACACAAAGAGAGAGACTAACAATAACGGAATAACAACTACTAATTAGTAATCACACTACAATCACATAGAATTATGGATTTGGGCAAAATCATCGATCAAGAACCGATGATTGCCCAGAGAAAGAGCGGTTATTCACGTTCAAAGGAGGAGTTTCTTTTTTGGGAGCGTTTTGTTTTTTTAGAGCGTTCCAGCACGGATGAAACTTAAATTTAAAATATAAAGAAAAATAAAATTCGGGAAATTATTCACATGTTTGTGAATTGTAAATTGTGATGTGCCTTGTAGCTGTAGATGTAGTAGTTGTAGCATCATTGCATACTAGTGTGGCGCGGTGTATACATTATTCTATATATAACTTTGTACTAGTAACTTTGTACTAGTGCATTCCATATTATTCGTATGAAAATTGTATATCCTTTTAATTGAGTTCGTAAAAAAATTAAGATTAACTTTTTTTTTGTAAAGACTATTTTATAATAAATATATTTTATTTCATAAAGGTTATGTATGTAGTTTGACTTAATTTTTATTATCGAAAATAATCCTAATTTTATCATAAGAAATAGCTTGTATATTTGTTGTTGAAAAGAATGATAATTTTGTAAGATTAATTTGTTAATATAATTAACCAATCTATTAATAATTGAAATTAAAGATAAAAAAATAATAATTGTACAACAAACTAACTCTAAAATCACTCTAAGAGCTCTAAAAGGCTCAGCTTTAATATATAAGATAGATGAATAATTAAATACGGTTATATTTATAATTTTGATACAATATATATAACAACATAGCAAGTAGTCCTTTTAAATGTTTAGTGTCATAAAATTTGCTAAGTCGCTATTAGAAATTAGTTAGTTGATGAAAAATTAATTAGTCGTTTTGAAATACCAAATTTTAGAATTATGTACGTATAATTTTGTAAAAAATAAATCTAATGAGTACATATTTGGCAAAATATATTAACAAATTAAATAGTATTAACTAATCAAATTTTTTTTTGAAAAGTGTTATTGAGATTATTATATCAATAGAATATTAAAGTAACACCAAATAAAACTACTAAACAATAATTTTATTATTGTTAGCGAGCTTCATATATTGCTCTGTAAATTATACTAACATTTTGTAGTAAAATTATTATTTTATTTTATTAATGCTCATATGATATATAGCTGTTTGCAAATTAGGTATTAATAAACAAATAAATAAGCTTCAAATAAATTAATATTTTAAATAATTTAAATATGTCCAAATATAGTAGCCTAAGAACTAGGTAACAAACTACCTGATCAAGGCGTGCACGTATAATTTTGGCTCAAAAATGAAAATTTGCTATGGAAAAAAGAGCTCGTAAAAAAGCAAGTTCAAAACTTGTGTTTATATTTTGTGTAGAAAATGTGCATATATTTTTTTGGGCCAGAAACGAATGTTCGTCGGAAAAAATTTGGCGGGGAAATAAAGTTGATTGATCAAAGTTTGACTGTTGACCGACATTTACTGTTGACTTTTTGAGAGAGTTAATCCACACCCTTAATTTAATTTTTATCTAAAGCCTAATATTAATTCTCACTTCTCATCTTAAAGTTCATTCTCACTTGATCATTCTCCTTAACGGAAGGTATTTTTTTTAAGGCAAATATCGAAGCCTCATTTAACAATAAATGACAGCTCCTGACCGTCCGATTGAACAATCTTGAAAAAATCCAAGTAAGTGTGGAACATACTTGACTTTAGAAAAACAAATCTCTTGATTCTGATATAGGTAAATTTTTGCAAGATTGGAAAGTTGAACATAGTTCAGAGTTCAAAGTTCAAACTAATGGACCAATGACAAGTAACTTCATTGTCAAGCTAGAGTAAACTTTAATCCATTATTGGAATTTGAGTGGAATATTACAACTCCTCATATGTTCAACTCCTCATTTGTACGGAAACTCTTTGAATCATAAACTCTGATGTTATATGGGCAACAATATCACTTCGTCAAACAAACAAAAAAATTCACTTCCTTCACACTTTAAAAATAAATCCCATCATGTTCTCAAAACAAAAATCTTCTTCTCTTGGTGCTCATCTCTTTACCATCATCATATTATTCTTATACTCTTGTGCCCTTTCCTACCAATCAATTTGTAGCCCTCAAGATCAATCCTCTCTTCTTGCTTTCTCTACAAACATTTCAACTTCTTCTTACCCCAAATTGAACTGGTCTTCTAACATAAGTTGTTGTAGTTGGGAAGGAGTGAATTGTGATGATGACAATGGTGAAGTTACTCATTTGAGATTGCCCTCTAGAGGCTTAAAAGGCGAAATCATCTCTGTAATTGGTACACTTACTAGCCTTACTCACCTTGATCTTTCCAACAACTTGCTCTTTGGATCTCTTCCTAATGCTTTTCTTGGATTAATGAGCAACATGGAGATGGTTAACTTGAGTTCGAATCTCTTTTCGGGTAATTTCTCTTCATCTGTCTCAACTCATGGTAGATTTCCTTCAAGAATCCACACTATTGATGTCTCAAACAACCAATTCCAAGGAAATATTGAGTCTTCATGGTTTTGGGGGGCTAAACTTTTAACCACTTTCAATTTTAGCAACAATAGTTTTAGTGGGTCTTTTCCTTCCTCCATATGTTCTAACTCTCCACTTCTCAAAACACTTGATCTGTCACACAATCATCTTGGTGGTTCATTGCCTAACAATATTGGAGAATGCTCGTACCTAAAATCTTTTCGAGTTGGCTTCAATTATTTCATTGGATCCATACCAAATAACATCTACAAGCTGAGGGAGCTAAGTGAGATGTCAATAGCAAGTAATGATCTCCATGGACACATTGGAGAAGAAATTGTTAGACTCACAAATCTTACAATACTTGATCTATCTTCAAACAACATCTTTGGCCCTATTCCTCAAGAGATTGGAAAACTCGTGCACTTGGAAAAGCTTTACCTTCATACCAATAACCTTAGTGGTCCTATCCCTTCAAGTTTGATGAAATGTACAAATTTAAGACACCTAATTCTTAGGGATAATTTCTTGGGTGAGAGTCTCTCCAAACTAGACTTTTCAAAGCTTGTCCACCTTCAAAAGTTTGATATTAGAAATAACACTTTCCATGGTACTTTGCCAGAAAGCATATACTCGTGCAAGTCACTCGTTGCAATTCGAGTATTTAGAAACAACCTCACCGGCCAAATCTCACCAAAAATTGCAGAGTTGAACTCTTTGTCTTTCTTCTCTCTTACTCTCAATTCCTTCACAAATGTCACAAGAACACTCAAGCTCTTAGCAAACTGCAAGAACTTAACGTCGGTCTTTCTTGGTTGGAACTTCAACCGTGAATCCTTACCAAGTGATGAAAACTTTCTTGGTTCATTTGAATTCCCCAAACTTGAATACTTCTCTCTTGATAATTGCAATCTCACTGGCTCATTTCCACAATGGTTGATCAATATCAAGACACTCAGGGCAGTTCAATTGGATGGAAACAAGATCAGAGGCAAAATACCAATTTGGATGGGTTTGTTACCTAATCTTTTCAGCTTGTCATTAGCTAAAAACCTTTTATATGGAGAGATTCCCCATCAACTGTGCCAACTTCCAAGACTAGCCTCAAAAAAAGTTGACCCAAAGCTAAACCAATTCCGTTTTGAGTTACCCATCTTTCATCCTGCTTTGAGTGGAGGATATAATCAATACACAACAATTCCATCAGCACTATACCTTGGCAATAACATGCTAAGTGGTCAAATTCCATGGCAAATTGGAAAATTCAGAAGTCTACAACATTTGGATCTTGGAAACAACTTTCTTTCTGGCCACATTCCAACCAGCATATCCAATTTGAAGAATTTGGAGGTCTTAGATATTTCGAGGAACAATTTGAGCGGAGAAATACCCGCGTCACTACAGAATCTCCACTTCTTGTCGAATTTGAATATGTCTTATAATGATCTTAAAGGTGCATTGCCAACTTCTGGACAATTTGCCACTTTTGGGGAGTCTAGCTTTGAAGGTAATCCGGGCTTATGTGGTGAACTCTTGCACCGCCCTTGCTCAATTCCGTCTAAGATAGAACCCAAGGATCAAGTTCTCGACAAGGGAAGGGATAAGAAGCGGTTGTTCTTGGATGGACTTTTTGCTGGATTTGGCTCTGGATTTTTAGTTGTTATAGTGATTGTAGCATCTTATGTTTGGTACATCAACTACAACTACAAGCTACACTCACTAGGACAAGTTAGTTTCTCTTAGTTGATGTTAGTTTTCATTCCATTACTTTGCTAATTATGTTGCATATGGTATATAACATAGTTCAGTGTGTAAGGTTTAATTATATCCTGATGAGATATTCTTATATGCAAGACCTTATTCTTCTTCTTCTTCTTCTTCTTCTTCTTCTATGCTACACTTATCTATCTTCACATTTTTGTTAATCTTTCATGCATCTATCGACCAGTATTGATCAATTATTGAATCCATTACTTTGTCATTTTCTAAATTTCAATACATTTTTGTTATTCTTTCCTTGTAAACTTCTAAAAAATTGTTATAAGTTGAAATAATCTGCCAATATGTAAGCGCAATAATTACTCTTATTATAGTCAATTAGTTAGAGAATGGAATATCACTGAGTTTTATGTATTAGATCTAACATCCATGTGCGTTGGGCTCACACGTCACCCCATTACATCGGTCCACTAGACTTTATCATAACCAATCTTAGATCAATGGAGATGAGGCCACGAGCATATTCGAGTGTGTTTGAAAAATCAATAAATTGGTATACCTTTTTTTTTATAGGATACATGAAACTTGCAGACAGAGTAGGGTTTATATTTAAATGAAGGTTGATTAATGACTGCAGACTTGCAGTAGCAACAAGCCAACAACCAACATGCTAAGAGAGAAGGAATGGTAAAACTATACATCATTGTCTCTGTTACAGAAGTTCAGCACCAAACTACATGTGAAGTTGTTTAACAAAACTATTTAAAATCAGTTCTGTTTTAAAATATTCATTCAAAAGCATTAGTAGTTGTTTATGATAGTTTTGTTGTTTGTCTGTTGATTTGTTTATTTATAAGTTTGCTTACTTTGTTTCATTTAAAATGTTGGTTAGTTTTCTTACCACTAATTGGATAATTTTGTTTCCCTAAATTACTCAAGTTTTTTTCCCTAATGCATGTGCAATATACCAATAGAAAACGGTCAAAGTCCTAATGCTTGACTAAGAGTTCGTCACTGAAACTTTTTTTCTTGATATGCATTCACTGAAACTTGTTACCTTTACATTTGTTCAAAATAGATGGTTAGAGTGAACAATTCATGTTGGAGACATGCATAGAGATAGTGATATTGACTTCGTATGCCAACAATATCTCGACTTGGATGTAGAGCTGAGTAATAAATATTTTTCTGAGGAGAAATTGAGATTGCAGAACACAAGCTACCATTGAACAGAGTTCAAAGCAACAGCAAAAGGCTGAGTTTGAACAATTTTTTGCTCATTTTATTCATTCATCCAATTTGGGATCTTCCGAGTCCAACATTCAATAAAAGAAGCTTTCACACATCTGAAACAACTCAAAACTTCCTAACCCAGCTACTGCAAACAGACCTACACAACTCCAAAGAGTTCTTTTTTTCCTTCTTAACAAAACAAAAGAAAGGCCACCAAAATAAACAGAAATACAAAAAAGAGAGGGAGGCCAAATGCAACTGGCTGGAAATCTTGATAATCAAATCTACTTCTGGTTGATGAGGCTGAGAACTTCAGCTTCAGTCGGAAGTGCCGGGATTGCTCCTTTCTTGGTAGTCGTAATTGCGCCACAAGCATTGGCAAATTTCAACACCTCTCTTAATCTTGCTTCATCCTGCAAATTTTCACCATAATCAAAATTTGGATTGGTAAATCTAGCTTTACAGTTTTTCCCTAAGAGAGCAATGAATCAGAGAAGATGGAAATTTTACCTCAAGGATTTTCTGGTCATCAACAAGCTTGCACAGAAGTGCACCCACGAAGGAGTCACCTGCTCCGGTTGTGTCAACTGCCTTGACATGGAACCCGTCTACACATCCTTTGAAGTTCTGTACGAAAATGGTATACTTCATCATCATTTGACAATAGCTAAAAACAGTTTTATCTCAAAGAGGACAATTTTTTAGCTAAATATGGAAGTGTGACCATTAGACAACCTACATCATACAGTTTTTTTTGGCTAAATGTGCCCCTTTTATAATATTCTATTGCTGCAAATTGCAGTTTAGAATAATAGTACAAAAGAAAACGTGAATCAGTGCTATATATGCATCTATTTTTCAATGGTGTGAAGAAGGAATACCAAAATACAGCATGCAAGTTGTTGTTAACTTGTAAAGCTAATTGTCTAATCAGATATAGTTGCTAAATATAAAACAGTGACGCAAAGAAGCAGGTTCGTGATACATAATGGAAAAGCACTAAGCATGCAATATAACACAACAACTAACTAATTAAGTAAGTATCAATGAAAATGACAGAAGAACTACCTTGGTGTAGTATCTGCAACCCTTTTCACCAAGGGTGACCAAAAGAAGCTTCAAATTGGGATGCCACAACGACATCGCCGACTCATCATCGATCTTGTCGCTTCCCGTAAGAAACTCGAGCTCGGTGTCACTAACCTTGATGACCTCAGCCTTGTCCCATATGCTCAAGATCTGCTCACGTGCCTCCTTCTCCGAGGGCCAAAGTGGTAGCCTCAGGTTAGGGTCATATGAGAGCAAAGCTCCAGCCTTCTTAGCTTCTTCCATCGCCTTCATATGAGCTGATCTACATGGCTCCACAATTAAACTGATTGAGCCATAGTGAAACACCTTCGCCTGTTGCACATAAACCAAACAAAATCAGAACCAACAATTTCAAAAATCATAACAGAATTTGTTGGTATGCATAACAGAATTGTTGGGACATGTGAACTAAACAAATGGCAGTATGAAGAACTTCAAACTTAATCAATGGTTGAGGAACTTTGGTGGGTCCTGAACCAACTGGCACCAACAACAAATTCCATTTTTTTTTCAAAATCTGTTAGATGACTTTTACTCGGTGCAAAAAGCAGAGGTAAAGCATCGTGATTAACGGAGAGTGGGTGGTGAGCCTCAACTTGTTAATTTAATACTCCACTGCGCCGCCTATAACAACAATTTCCAGCCCACCTAATCCACAGATCTATTGTTCATTTTCTTAAACATTTGAACAGTAAATCTGTGAATCTGTGATCACACAGTTGAGCAACGATGCAGAACAAATGAGACCTACCGACCACAATTCAGATGGAGAGGACCCATCGAAACCGCACAATTCACATAATTAGGCATAGCGAATAACAACGACTGTGATTGGATAAAGAATCGGCCTAAGCTATTCGTGTATTTGGATTTGTAATTTAGCCAAAATCCGTTTCAGTTCAGAAAAAAAATTCAAAAAAATAATACCGAAATCCAGTTCTCACGTGGCCATGATTACAGATCTCAGTATCTCACCAACACTTCTCCACGCCCCAAACGGCACGTGATCCACACGTGCCATCAACAAACCCCAAATCAAACGGAAAAAAGGAGAGAATGAGAGAGATCTGAAAACGTACGGATCTGATGAGATCGAGATTGAGCTCATCGGGAGTGAGAAGCATGTCGGCGCTAGGGTTCCGGTAGAACATGAACTCCCTTTCTCCGTCGGATTTCAGAGTAACGAAAGCCAGCGCAGTCCTGGCTCCCTTATCGAAGGTGAGTCCCTCGCCTGTGACGCCGTTCTCCTTGAGGATTCCGGCGAGCATGAGGCCGAACTCGTCGTCTCCGAGCTTTCCAACGAACGCCGCCTTTCCTCCGAGCCTGGAAACGGCGATCGCGACGTTGGCCGGAGCACCTCCGGGCGCTTTCAGGAAACCAGGGGCCTCGGCTAGAGAGACGCCGGATACGGTTGGGACGAAATCGATTAGCATCTCTCCGAAGCAGACGATCGGAGATCCGGTTGAAGATCCATTGGATGCCATTGCTGCTATGAGGAACAAGGAATTTGAGAAGGGATTAAGGAAGGAAAACAGGGGAGAATGAAGGTGATGAGAAGGACAAGTTGGAGGGTTTTATAGGCGGAGAGTAGAGACTGATTCGCGAATTATATTCCTGGAAATTCGTATATTTTAAACTGTGCAAGATATTATCCTCATCCTTATTTATTCATTTCATTTCCTATTTTGTTTTAATAGTGGCTAATTAGCAAAACTAAATAAAATAATGTGCATTGCGTTAGTGCATTTGGATACTTTTAAGTTTTGAACAAGTTATATCTCTCTTACTTAAAAGGCAAGAGGCCTCTAATGAACAGTATTTTTATGTGTTATTACTGTTTTGTCCTCTTAAAAACACATCATCTTTTCAACTCATTATCGTCATGGATTCTCCGTTTCTTTAACTGGGCCTAATCTCAGTCCTCTTCCTTATCGATCACCCTACCTCACAGGAATTCGAGGAGCTCAATTTCACATGAAATTACACGATTCGCACTACTTCTTCTCGCTCCGGCCTCCTGCAGGCATCGCGTCCGGATCCGATTCCGATGATGAGAAAGACACGAAGCGAAAGGGAAAGAAGAAGAAGAAGGAGAAACAGAGTCACAACACTATGAAGAAGATCAAATGGTTCGATAAAAGGCAAGAGGCCTCTAATGAACAGTATTTTTATGTGTTATTACTGTTTTGTCCTCTTAAAAACACATCATCTTTTCAACTCATTATCGTCATGGATTCTCCGTTTCTTTAACTGGGCCTAATCTCAGTCCTCTTCCTTATCGATCACCCTACCTCACAGGAATTCGAGGAGCTCAATTTCACATGAAATTACACGATTCGCACTACTTCTTCTCGCTCCGGCCTCCTGCAGGCATCGCGTCCGGATCCGATTCCGATGATGAGAAAGACACGAAGCGAAAGGGAAAGAAGAAGAAGAAGGAGAAACAGAGTCACAACACTATGAAGAAGATCAAATGGTTCGATTCTCTTCTACTTATTTGCTTGCTTCCTTATGTAGATTACTGTTTAGTTGACTGTTGATTTTGGTGCTATCATATGGTTTCTGACCCTAAAGCTTTTGATTACTATTTGCTTGCTTCCTTATGTAGATTACTATCTGCTTGCTTCCTTTGATTAAATTCTAGAATAATTATCTCAAAATCTCAATGGATTTAATCCCTAAACCTTGACCTGCTGTTTGTATTGTTTCTTTGCTGATCGGTTATGGAGCACTTTGTTTTATGGATGTGATTGGTGCTTTTAATTTCCATAATTCTTATAGTTTGATAGTAGTTTCATCTTCAAATCTTATGTCAACATAGAATTTATTAAGTTGGATTTACTAGGAGGATGTCACTCATCTTGTCATTTGGCTCATCTTGTCTTGTCTTCCATTTTGTATAATGACAGCTTGTGTATTCATTTGAACGGGGCAAAGGGGACGACGAAAATGACAAAGAAAGTAACAAATGGTGTTCTTATTGGGGTTGTTAAAGGTCTCTGGATATTTCACAAGTTTAATTGTCAATTCCAAAGTGGGAGAGAAATTTTTCAGCAAGATACCTTGGGAGATTATCCTGGCTTCCTTTGATGGATTCAGTATGTATCTAATCTTTCTTTCTGACTTTCATTAACTGGAGTAATAAGTATTGTCTTGTCTGGAGAAACATTGTTGAATTGTATGTTTTACCATCTGGTAATGTGCATGATAAGTACTTTGTATACTTTTGTTTAAAAATCACTGATTAGGGATTTTGGTGTGTACTAGATAAAATATGTGATGATATTGAAGTAGCTGGGACGAATGTGATGTCAACATCTTCGACTGTGACATTACATACTTGCTTTGGTTAGGAGGATTATTAGAAAAGGGGTGGTTTCTAATAAGGAGACTTATTTTGTGCTCGTGAACGCCTGACTGCAGCATTTGATCAATTTCAATCTCTGTTTTTCATGTGAAGATTGGACAAAGTTTTTTTTTTTTTCTTCAAATTTAATTTAGGGTCGATTATAAAACTGTCAAATTTTGGTAGTTCATATTTTAAATTGGAAAAAATTGTTGCAACTATATACTCCGTATTTTGCATTCCATGGTTTTTGTCTCTTATTACAGGAGGCTCTAGGAAATTCAAGAAGAGGGGTCATTTGAACAATCTCCTCTTTTGCATAGTTTGATTACGTCAGCATGCAAAAAGAACACATCATTTTACAAGTTATATGAAGGAGAAGAGCTCCTTGACAAATAGGATGTGGATCATTTTAGAGTGATATAGCTTCAGTTTTGCTATCATATTTGTCTACTTTTTATTCAATTATAGGATGTGGTTTATTGGAAACTCTGAACTTTGTTGTTGAAGATTGAAGTTAGTCACCACAACAAGTAGTTATGCGAGTTTTGCGGTAAGAATTCAATCCACTTGCTCACTTGGATTAATTATGTGTCATTCAATTTGATTCATGTTCTTCCTTTTTGATTTTCTGATTGCAATATCATATTTTTATTATATATTGAACAAAACTGCTAACATATCTTAGTTTTTCTTCTAAATGATTTTCTTATTATTAAAATTTAAATGGTTGGAACTGCTATCACCAACAGTAAACATCTTAACATCTGAAGTTCCTAGAGTAAATTTGGTTGAAGAGTTATTAGATTAGCATCAATTAGAGTCTCACTCTTGATCTGCCATATAGTTTCGACTAGGTTGATTGTTGTGATTCACAACATTGTTTCTTTACAACTTGTTACAATGCAATTTCTTGCACTACATGTATGACAATATAAGTGTAGCATTTTGGTATATTTGTGGTTACTCTTGCAAGAAAAGATTAATATTATACCTGTGAGTTGTTATATATGTATTTCTCTTACTTGAACACCTGTTAGTATTATAACTAGATCAATAAGTTGCAAGATTTGTTTAGAATTGTATCCCTATAATTGAATATCAAAAGGCTAGGAGTCTCACAACCAGTCCAAATCATTATTCTTAAGAAGATGCAAGAGGGCAAGAGGCAATGACCAATAATATGAAGGGGACATGCAAGAATCATGGAGGTTTATGAGAGATTAGAGGCTCTCATGCAACAAATCAATAAAGAACAAAAAACATTTGAATGGAAGAGTTTTTAAGAGAATGGACTAGAACATGGTTATTCTTTGAAGCAAAAGATACATAGTAAACTAAATGAAAATGGATCGCGAATGAATTTGTCGAAGAAAAATATGGCTTTATGCAAATGGGCTTCTACAACATATTATCCTTTTTGCACCAGCAACTAGCAAGTGAGAAAAAATTAATAATGCTCATTACCTATATTTCTTTTCTTGTTTAAGTTTTATGATATTTTCAATATGTAAATGGTAGCTACACAAATCAAATTAAGAATGGATTCAGATCTGGTGAGAATAATTAATATGGTGCGAATATACAATTTTTTTTTCCGCATGCACAACCTTCAATATTCACACGCACAACCTTCTATATTCAGATGCACAACATTTCACATACACATATTTTGCATATATTGTCAAAGAAATGCACACATGTGCAGGTGTGCATATGAATGTAAAGAAATGTGCATGTGAGTACAGAAGATTGTGCACGTGAATTTTCCATTCGTACAATAATAATTCATTCTCACCTTAATCTTTTTCATTGAGAATATATATTTGTGGTTCATTTCATCTTCAGAGTCACCTAGATATGCTTAAATTCGATGTTTCAGGTGAACTTTTCTACTTAAATACTTTTCTCACTTTACAAAAATTATGTTAAACCTACAATATAGAGGATTGTGTCCATTACCGCGTGCGCTGAGCGCACGCGCCTCTCCACCTAGTGTTTCTTAAAAAACAAGTTGAGAATTGCTTATTTTCAGCATAAATAGTTGCAAATCTTTTGGTGCAAAGAAATGGTTGAAATGTTTAGGATAAGTGGATAAAAACGTATCATCGGTATCTTTTCTTATGGTAAGACATAATCTTAACAAAAAAAACTGAATCTACAAAGTAGGGCAATTATCCAGAGACTTAAATCTTTTTATACCGATATTCAAATTGATTTTTTAACTTAAAATGAAGGAAATTTGTTTATAATTATGTGGATAAGTATTAGGAATTAATGATTTTGGATAAGAAAAAAACTTTCCAAACCTGCTAGATAGCCGGACCGTAACTACCAGATTTGATTAATTTTTCTGCTTTACCAAAAGATGAAAAAAAATAGTTGGCCTTCATCTCGGTTGGTTAAGGAAAAAGAAAAGGAAAAATGAGTAGAAAACAAGTCATCTAGTGATCTTTGGTATAAATAAAAAATATTTCATCCGTTTCAAAATAAATAAATCACATTTATGATATGAATTATTGATACATTTCATGTCACCGTGGAATTAACAAGTAAAATGTATCCGGACTGTCTCAACTTTCAGAATACTACTCGCTCGAATCATACGTATCAAGTTAAAAGATTAGGAATTAAATGTGTATTTATACATTCAGTATACATTGTTATTGTTATGTACATGTATAAAATCAATACGTGGGCGTTGTTGAGTATTGTTGGAATTTTTTTCAAAAAAAATTCCCGACGTAGGCTCTTTTCAAAAGAAATTCTCAATATAGGCACTTATGCCAGCTTCGGATTTTTTTTATGTGTGAGAGCGGGCCAGCGTCTCTTATACGTTCAAACATAAAAAAAAAAAATTATATGAGACGCTGGTCGAACCAGCGTCTCATATAAATGGTCTTTTTTTTTATTTGAACATGTATAAGAGACGCTGGTCGAACCAGCGTCTCTTATACACAACAAGCGTGGTCAATTCCGATTCCGAACAAGCCCATACGAGCCATCCGAACAAGCGTAAATCTCGTGCATACCTTCTTTCACCAGTTTGGAATCGGAATTGATCACGACCAGTTTCGTTGGGTCCGTATTGATCCCAACTTTGACCAGATATGTCTCTCATCGCGTGATATGGAGGAACGGATTTGTAAATATCCATTTACAGTAGAAGGTACGCACGAGACTTACGCTTGTTCGGGTGGCTCGTATGGGGTCGTTCGAAATCAGAATCGAGCGAGAGACATATCTGGTGAAAGCTGGGATCAATACGGACCCAACGAAATCGGTCGTGATCGATTCCGATTTCAAACGAGCTCATACGAGCTCATACGAGTCATCCAAACACGAGTAAGTCATATATAATAATATATATATAAACTTTGAAAAAAAAAATTAAACAAATGGCTTGTATAAGGCGCTGGTTCTCCCAGCGCCTTATACAAATAATTTTTTTTTTAAAAACATTTTACGTGTAAGAGACGCTGGTTCGACCAGCGTCTCTTATACATAAAAAATTCAAAAAAAAATTACCAGCTTCGGACGAGAGACGCTGGTTCTACCAGCTTCGGACGAGAGACGCTGGTTCTACCAGCGTCTCTCACACATAAAAAAAATCCGAAGCTGGCATAAGTGCTTATATTGGGAATTTCTTTTGAAAAGAGCCTACGTCGGGAATTTTTTTTGAAAAAAAGCCCATTTCAGAAAAAAAATTCAGTATTATTGTGTATATATTATATACTTACGAATACAATGTACATGTATAGAAGGAAAGAATGACGTCGGAATAAGGGCATCTCTAATGGTTTGCTAAATTTAGCAAACCAACTAGGATTATAGCAAATTTAAATAACACATTAATATTATAGAAATTGTTGTTTTAGCAGTGTAACACCAAACTTTGAAAATGATACAAATTTGCAATATCACCCGTGACATGTTCCACACACACTTAACTTGTTGGTGAAGATTGAGAAATAAAGCATTTTTAAAATAATATTCTTATTATTTGTCATTTTAGCTTATTGTTGGTGTTTGATTTTTGCTATAAATTTATTATCTTCATTTATAGCAAATCATGGTAGAAGCTCTAAATAAACCAAACTTTGAACATGATACAAATTTGCAATATCACGTGACCATCGGTGATCCTAATTTGCCCAGAAAATAAAAGGCCCGTAGCTTAGTTTCTACATTTGGTTGGCTAACTGAGAATCTAAGATAGAGCTTGTGAATTGGGTTGGTGCCTTGTTTTGTTTTGTTACCAGGTCACACCTTCAGGGGGCACCCACAGTATTGCACATTTGTACTGCACATGACCTCATTTCTGCTGCACACTTATTACTTTAAACCAAAGTAAATGATTTTTTTTTTTTTTTGAAATTAGGCTAGAACTGGGACCCCGTGTCTCAAGACACCGGCAGTCCCTGATCGTCCCTACAGACGATCCGAAGGAAGCACCTCAAGGAAGGGTTAAGACCACATTCCTGATAATAGCCCATTATATTCCTGATATTTGCATCAGGTATAGTCGATCTATAGGTGAACAAAGCTAATTTAAGAGCAAGGATATTAACATCTTTGGTAGCAAGAAAATCAACAGCCTGATTGGCTTTCCTAAAACAGTGTTGAACCTGGAAAGAGGGAATGTGTTGGAGTGATTGATGACAATCATCAATAATAGTAGATATAGTCCATGGTATTTTCCATTGTCTTTTGATTGAATTAATAACCGTAAGGTTATCGCCTTAAAAAATGACATTATTAAGATTAAACAGAGAAGTAGTTTTAATGGCATGGAGAGCAGCCAAAGCCTCAATACAAAGCGAAGAATTATGTGAAATCTTTTGATTATCAACAAAAATAATTGTGCCGTCATTTTTCCTAGCTATACAGGATAAAAATCCTTCATTATTCTCATCTAATGATCCATCGAAATTTACTTTTATCCAGTTGTTGGGAGGTGGTTTCCAGATCCGATTACTATTCTTCTTTTTGTTTCTTTTTTGGCGTTGCTTAAGACCTTTTTCCATGGCTTGCAAGTTCTCTCATTGTTGAAATTTAAAGTATGCAATATCTGCTGGGAGTCGATTATCGGTATTATTTTTGGAAAAGACAATATTGTTTCTATATAACCATAATTCATACCAAATGAAGAGTAAGGGTTTAATAATGTTTTTGTGGTTAGAATTAGTTATTAATTCTTCTAAGAAATTTTTAAAGGATTTATCCTCAGGTACATGAAATTGGATATTGAGTAAAAAGAATAGTCTTTTATAATTTTTCCGTGTGTTAGGGCATTGGAAGAAGAAATGAGTTGTGTCCTCGTGCGTATGATTACAAACTGAACCGTATGGTGGAACCTTATTAAAAAATCTGTTAAGTCTTTCAGTGGTCGGTAAATTGTCTGACGTTGCTTTCCAGAGAAAGTTTTTAATTCGTGGTGGCAGGTTTTGTCTCCAAAGCCAGTCAAATAGGGTATTTGGTTGGTCTAAATTATTATGTTCACACAATGATCTGGCTAAAGCAGTAGAAAATTTACCCGATGTATTTAATTTCCAAATTAAGTAGTCATTTTGTGAATTTTGTGGAATATAAATACATTGTATTTGGGATATGATGTGACTAGGTAACAAAGTATTTAGACGTTGGATATTCCACTTCTTGTCATATGTGATATATGTGTTTATTGTCTCATTGATGTTAGAAAAATTCGGGTTATGATAGTTTTTAAGATCTATATTAGGTAACCAGTTGTCAGTCCAGAATTTAATGGTTTTTCCATCTCCGATTTGCCAGAGGAGACCTTCCTGAAACACTTTGCGAAGGTGTAAAAGTCTGGAAAATTTTTTATGGGGTTTTTGCAGGAAACCACCCGCTATTTGTCGGAATTTGCAGGTAACCACCCGCTATTAACGTATTTATTTTTAACCGCCCAAATTCTATACTTTTCTTACAATTCACCACCCGTAAACAGTTTCCGTTAGATATTCTGTTAAAACTTGTGAAATTACACTTTTACCCCTCCATTTTTCCGAAAATAACAACTTTGAAAGTTATGGGTCAATTTTTGTAATTTCCTAAAAATGGATTAAAAACCTAGTTATAACTTTCAAAGCGTCGATTTTCCCCCAACTACACTATTCTTCCACCCAACTCAAATCTGTCTCGTCATCTCCGACCACCGCATCTAAATGAACAATCCTAATCGAGAGTTTCCCCGCCTAATCGAGCCTCATGTGGACTCGACGCCAACATCATCGAGAGTTTCCCCGCCTTCGACTAATCCTTCATCATCATTACATCTGGGTGCGATTATACCGAGTAGGTCGCCACCGGGTCAACTCCAACTCCATGAGTAACCAAGATTGAAGGTGTATGCTTTTGATTGGTGCTTGTGTTTATGATATGCACTACTGATTGTAGAACAGGCTCAGAAATAAGCCGAAAAGGAGGGTTCAGAAGCACGGCGTCAGCGACGCTGACCTTCAATCTTTCTTCTCCAACCTTCAACATCCAGCTTTTAGCGTGATTCTGTCCCCTATTTTCGCAGCTTCGGCTCGAATTTCTTAGTCATCTTGTTCGAAGAAGTTGGAGGTGGATGAACGAGAAAAGAGGCCGATGATTAAGGTAAAATCTGTCCTAGGTCGAAAACCCCATTGGAGGAGGCGAAAAGCTTAGACGCTGATTAGGATTGTTCGTTTAAGCTCTCTCTTAATTTACAGAGATTGAGATTTGGGGATTTGGGGATGAACTAGGTTTTTAATCCATTTTTAGGAAATTACAAATATTGACCCATAACTTTCAAAGTTGTTATTTTCGGAAAAATGGAGGGGTAAAAGTGTAATTTCACAAGTTTTAACAGAATATCTAACGGAAACTGTTTACGGGTGGTGAATTGTAAGAAAAGTATAGAATTTGGGTGGTTAAAAATAAATACGTTAATAGCAGGTGGTTACCTGCAAATTCCGACAAATAGCAGGTGGTTTCCTGCAAAAACCCCATTTTTTATTCCAAAAAGACATTGGTGTCTAGAGTTGGGTTATTAGCCGACCGGATTAAATGGTAGGCTGTTTTAACCGAAAAAGATCCATCCCTAGAGGGAGTCCAGGTAACCTGATCATTGAATTGGGTGATAGGAATCCGTATAGTGATAATTTTGGCTATGATTGTAGCAGGCAATATGGTCGTAAGTTTGTCAATATCCCACTGAAGGTTGGGAGTAATGAAATCACTGACTTTTTGGTCCCTTGGGGCATGTCCCCGTAGGTGGGAGATATTTGTCTGGGGAATCCAATGGTCTGTCCAAAAACAAATCGAATTGCCATTACCAAGCTGCCAATGGAGCCCTTGTTTGAACGTATCCATAAGAAGGAGTAATCTACTAAATTGCCAAGACTGGCTTGGGCGACACTCCAAGGTCAATAGGTCACGATTTCTGAAGTACTTTTCTTTGACTATCATCACCCAAATATTATCTCGCTGGGTTAATATTTTCCAGAGGAGTTTAAGCTGAAGGGCCACATTGTTGTCCCAAGATTTGCGGATGCCAAGCCCCCCAAGAGTTTTTTAGGGTCAGATCGAGTCCCAATGAAGAAGGCTTCGGTTAGCCGAAGAGGATTTATTCCAGAAAAACTCTTTGTCAATTTCTTCGCAAACACCTTTTGGGAGAAGAAAACTCTGCATAAGGTAATTGGCTTTGGACGACAGATTAGTCTGAATAAGAAGCGCTCGACCAGCTTGGGAAAGGGAATCAACTTTCCATTTTGATCTTTGTTTTTTAAGGTCAGAGATTGCATCTTCAAAAATATCTTTGGTTACCCTCCCTTGAAGGATCGGGATTCCAAGATACTTTTCCATTTTTGAGGTAATAGGGATATTCATAGTGGAGGCTAGGGAAAGGGCCAGATGTTTGGAAACGTTCTTGGAGACTTGGAAAGAGCTTTTGTGGTAATTTATGGACAAACCACTTTGCTTAGAGAATCTATCAAGTAAATTTAAAAAAAAAATCATGTTTTCATGATTAGCATTTGCCAAAATGATTGTATCATCGGCAAAAGTGAGGAACGAAATACGATGACCATTGTTTGTGAGAGAGATGCCTACTCTGGGATTAGGGTTACTAGCTTTGTTATAAAGTTGTCGTGCCAAGAATTCCATGGCAATAACAAACAGGGAAGGAGCAAGAGGGTCTCCTTGACGAATTCCACAAGAAGGTTTAAATTCTTCTTTAGGTTGATTATTGACTAAAATAGAGAAAGAAGCATTCTTAAGGCAAGAAGCAATCATAGAAATCCATTTGGTACTGAAGCCGAACTTTCCTAGGACGTTACAGAGGAAGTCCCAGTCAATTTTGTCATAGGCCTTATCTATATCTAATTTAAGGGTCATCCATCCAGTTTTGCCTTTAGAGTTTTTGTGGAAAGAATGGAAAATTTCATGTGCATCTAGTATATTGTCCTGGATTAGACGTCCCTCAACAAAAGCTCCTTGATGAGGAGATATTATCTTTTGGAGTAATAGTTTGATACAGTTGGCCATTACTTTGGTTATAATCTTATAGGATGAGTTGCATAGACTAATAGGTCGAAAATGGTTAATAGAAATAGGAGAGTCATTCTTAGGGATAAGAGCGATAAAGGAGTGATTTATAGCGGAGAGTAATTGACAAGAATGGAAGAAAGCTTTAACATCTGAAAGAAGAGAAGTTTTAATAGTACTCCAATATCTTTGGTAGAACTCAATTGGGAACCCGTCAGGTCCCGGGGTCTTATCCGGATGTTGATCAAAGACTGCAATTTTGAGTTCCACCTTTGAGGGAGGTTTAAGAAGTTGAAGGTTATCTTCCTCCGTAATGATGCTAGGGATAATATTAAGAGATTCTGGAGAAAAGCTATAAAGAGGAGACTTAGTGAATCTATTAGAGAGTTCCTGTGAAATGGCTTTAGAAATTTCATCCTGGTCGTGAAGGGTGATGCCATCTTTAGTGCGAAAGGATAGGATAGCTTGCTTCGATGTTCTAATCTTGGTGATAGAATGAAAATATTTGGTGTTACGATCATGATTCAGAATGTGTTTAGTCTTAGCCCTTCTTCTCCAGTATTATGTTTGGAAATCAAGGAGTTTTGCGTATTTGTTCGAGTGGTTCTTAATACTATTAATGATAGATGTGTTACCTGGATCATTCATGAATTCAAGATGGAGAGCTTGGAGTTTTTTTTCCACATTACAAAGTTGGTTGAAGTTATGCTGGTTATAGTCTCTGGCCCAGACTCTGGAGAATCTCTTAAGAAGTTTGAGTTTAGAGTTGAACTTAAATAAGAAGGATCCATGAAATTTATATTTCCAGACCTCATGGACCAGTTTTGAATAAGACTCTTTAGAAGACCACGCACTCTCATAGCGAAACGGGAGTTGGCAGTTGGGTTGGCAGTGTTGAAGGAGAACGTTATCAGGGCATGATCTGAAGTAGTGAAAGGGTGATGGTTTACTATGATGTTAGGGGCGATAGGAATAAGTAGATTATGAATGAGAACCCTGTCGAGACGTTCTAAGATGTTATTCTGCATATTTTGAGATTTCCTCCAGGTAAACGGAAATCCACAAAATTTCGAGTCTGATAAGTCAATTTCCGAAGTGAACTTTTGAAGTCTAGAGAATCTAGTCGATGAAGCAGGGATGCCACCTATTTTATCACTAGGGGAAAGGAGTTCATTAAGATCGCCAATAATCATCACTGGCAGATTATGGTTAACTATAATACTACTAAGGAGATCCCAGAAAGTCGGTTTATCTAATTCGCGGGCGGGAGCATACACGAAGATGATGAGAAAGTCGATATTTTGCATATTAAAATTTAAAACGATGATATTACTATGAATTTGATTAATCAATAGACTTTTCATTTTTGTAGTAGTTTTCGACAAAAGCCATAAACCTCCTTTTGTACCATTGGAAGGAACAAAAGTGATATTGTTGAAACCCATTTTCCTAATAATGCTCATAGATGGAGGAGAGTTAGTTTTGGTTTCCGAAAGGCATAGATGATCAAGATGATTTTGTTTCCGAATATACGCAATGTCAGTGATAAAGGTCTTTCGACGAGAACCTCTAACATTCCAATATCCAATATTCATAATAACTTTGTTGGATTATTGTAACCTTTGTAGAAGTATGTGGACCAAGTATTAAAAGGGTAATTAGAGAAATAGTAGGAATTAAATTTATAGGTGTATTTGTAGTACTGTATTTCATCATCAAGGAGTAACAACTGCTGCCCAAGAAAACGAGTGAACATAGAATTGGGAATGATCTCAGTTTTGGCACTAACCCAACAAAAGATGGTTACATATAAATTATTGTAAATCTTTGTCTTCA
Source organism: Oxyria digyna (assembly GCA_029168935.1). Taxonomy (NCBI): domain Eukaryota; kingdom Viridiplantae; phylum Streptophyta; class Magnoliopsida; order Caryophyllales; family Polygonaceae; genus Oxyria; species Oxyria digyna. The sequence continues at coordinate 6,128,780 of JAPVLV010000010.1, read as the reverse complement.
AATAGTAAGCATGGTGATTATAAGAAGTTAAAATATCAGTCATGATATATACTTGTGGACAATCAATTGCACTTGCGTCATAATAGGTTATGTTAGGAACACATATATTGCCCAGAAATAAGATCAAGAATGGATAAGAGGGCGGTATAATGGGGAATACATCAAAATAGAAGAAACAACAAAGCATTGTCATAATCATATCAGCAAAAGATAACAACATTCCATGGTAATAGTTCTGGTAGTAGTGGTTCGAGCCCACGCAGGGGCTAAGCAAAACAAAGTGATCAGAGTTCTTCAAAACATAAACAAGCAAGATATGATGACTAATCATAAAAACTAATTGATAACAATGGCCTTGCTCTTGGCACTTTTACCTTTCTTCCGCTTCTTGTTTACTGGAGCTGGCACAGGTTCTTCATCATCATCCTTTCGTTTGGGGTCGATCCCGGATCCAGAAGAGTCTGCATTTGCAATTTCCATTCCATCCATCTTCCTCAAAATCGTGCTATTGGATTTCTCTGACACAACAGGAGCATGGGCGTGTTCCATAGGGGCCGACACAAAACGAGTGTGATAGGGAATTAGGGAAGCACTTTGACTAGCAGGGCGAACCATTCTTGGAGCTAGAGCAAAAGGGAGACTCATAGGATGAGTAGCAGCATAAGACATCTGATGCATATGGGCTAGAAGTTGATGGTTGTACATTTCAGGAGGAAGGGCTGCGTGTATTGGGTAGGCTTGCACATAGTCTTGAGGGCCAGAGCCAGGTCTAGGGTTATATGGCATGTTTTGAATAGGCAAAATAGTTGATGAAGGAGAAGAGTTATTGGAACTTCCTTGACCAAAAGCAGAGGTGCCCTGATTACCAGCAATATTGAATTTTGACGCATGGACAGGGCCTGCCTAATAAAATTAGGGCCCTTCTTCACAGTTGAAACTGCAGCAGCCTTAGCCATCAAGCTTCCAATGATCCGCTGTTTGGTTGCTTTAGCTGCATCTTCATCCTCCGAGGATCCAATGAGGTTGAATTCAAAGATGTGAGGCGGGAGATTCTTAAGGAAACAATTCTCAAATAGGTGATCTGGTTCACCGCAGCACCCGCAGCCCGGGGAGAAGTCTTCCGACCACAGCTTGAAGGTTAGGATGGTCTTATCTGAGTGCTCGATCTTGACAAACCCCGGAACATCCGGGACAGTGATATTGATGCAGAATCTTACAAACCTTCTCTTATTTTTTATGCTCGTACGTTCATCCATGCGAATGAATGTATCGATGTTGTTGTCACGGATAATCATATTTAGAGCATGAGCATTATGAAAGAAGAAAGGAAGGAGAGGTAATCTAACCCAAATATCAGCCGTATCCACAGTGGAAGAGAGTGGATCAAAGTCTTCAGAAAACTGCTTAAGGAGGACAAGTTTGTTCTGCACACGGTACGGCCTATTGTTCCAGACAAGATCCTTAGCCTCCCGGTCTGCAAACGTGAGAAGGATCCAAGTGCCCCATTCACCAACGTCTATGTCACCTTCAATGCCTTCCCAAATTTCCCTCATCTTACCAAGAATGGCAGAGGAAGTGATGTTTGTTGTAGTGTCAGCCATTCGAATTAGCAGAGATAGATTGTTGAGACGAGCCAAATGGTCTTGGACAGCCGGGAGAGCAAGCGGGTTGGGTATGCGGTGGGACAAGGTATGGGAAGGATATTCAGGTAACTCAAAGCCACAGTTTTGGTTGAACATTTGTTCAGGATTCAACTGAGAGTGGTCAAAGTTCTGGGGCTCTATGATGTGATCATAGCCCGACGTTGGTTCCATGGAGGAAGGAGAGCCATTGCCTTGAGAAATGGGGACGATGGAAGTTGAGACAGTGGACATGGTAGGATTTGGTAGAGAGCTTTCGAGGAGGTGGAAGTCTAAAGGAGGGACATTAGAGAAATTTATAACTGCATCCGAATAGGACATATTGTCCTCCATGAGGAGATTGCTGGTAAACTTAAATGTGTGATTAAGAGGAATTTGTGTTATCAGAGCTGAAGTGGTGAGGAGTTCATTAAATGTTGAAGATGTATATATAGGCAATAGAGAGGGCATATGAAGCCTTCAGGTAATCAGACAGTATAGCAGAGGAGATATGTTCAAACTTATGCTTAATGGATTTCACGAGTAAGAAGAGAAAATTCATTTCCACCAACCAAAAGATTGCGTGACTAAATGTAGAAAATGTTAGAGTATGAAAATAGGGAGGAACAATGCTAAAGGAATAGAAGATTGTAACGTCAGCAATAGATTCATAAGTTTGAGATGTCTGTGAGATTGTCTTAAGGCCAAAGGCCGGTTCGAGGTGCAACCACTCAGGCGAAGCCACCAAAGCAGTGGGCAAAAGGAATGACTAGGAATCCAAGTGGCATCAAGAGCACTTAAGCCATCGATCCCAGCAGGAGGAGACCCAGTCACCCTGTACACCAGCCACGCATGGAGAGTAGAGATGGCTCCCGGTCCGGTCCTCCGGAATCCGGAACCGGGAAAAACCGGTTCCACCGGTTACGGTTCCGGTCCGGTCCGGTTCAATCCGGTTCCGGTTCGAAACCGGAACCGGCCGGTTCAGTCCGGTTCGGGCTGAACCAGACCGGTTTTTTAAAAAAAAAACAATATAAAACCGCCGGTTAACCGGCGGTTTTTTTTTTTTTAAATAATTTTATAAATTTATAAAACTGAAAAAAAAAATAAAAAAATGTAAAAACCGCCGGTTAACCGGCGGTTTATTTTTTTATTTTTTTTTAAAAAAAACCGGCGGTTCCGGTTAACCGCCGGTTAAAAAATTTTAAAAAATAAAATAAAAAACCGCCGGTTAACCGGTTCGAAATGCATTTTTCTTGAACCTGAACCGGACCGTGACCAAACCGGTTCCTACCGGTTCCGGTTTTGACCCGGTCCGGTTCCGGTTCGAACCGCCGGTCCCGGTCCGGTCGAGCCATGACTAATGGAGAGCTCAACGAGGGAAGACGTAAGAGGAGAGAGGGAGCGATTATACCTTGAGAGAGGCGATCAAGGCTGATCTGGGGTCCTTGAGCCACGCATGCATCAGAAAACCGGTCACCGTGTACCAAAGGGAAAAATCCACACCAATCCAGAGAGCTTCGTCTGCAGATTTTCGAGGCAAGGTGTAATGATTGAAGGGAAGATAAAGTAGAATACAGAGGAGCGGCCAATCTCGATCGAGGCGCCTTCAATCCTCTAGGGAAAACTTCGGAATGAAACCAGCAGTTCATCTCGTCATCAATAGGGGTAGGGGTTGTGTTTACGGTTAGGTTAAAGAGAAATTGTTGGGGGGAATTGAAGATCAAAAAGGGAGAGGCAAATCAAGAAGGAGAAGGGACGGATCCCTTATCCCACTCGGCACCAGAGGACCAGCTCAGATCGAAAGAGAAGGAAGGGGAAAGTTAGAGAGAGAGAGTAGAGAGAAGTGAGAGTTTTTGGTTATTCAGAGAGTTTAAGGTTGCCCAATTATTACTCAGTATTTTCGATAACATTTAAATTTGAATAATACTACGGAATAGTAGAGCTTAATTGTTTATCAAAATAAATTTTAAATAATAATAGGGGTTTTTGCGCCAAACCACCCCTTATTTGGCCGAATTTGCGCAAAACCACCCCTTATATAACTTTCTGCAACAAACCACCCAATTTTGCTATTTTTGTTACATCGAACCACCCTTCCGTCACCTCCGTTAGTGTTTCCGTTAGTGTTTGTGCAAATACCATTTTACCCTCACTTTATTATAATTTTTAAGGGTAAATATGTAATTTTAAAGATTTAAAATTTTTTAATTAAAAATAAATCAAGTTGATTTATTTTGTGCAAATACCATTTTACCATCACCTCCGAGGAAAACAACAGGACAAATCATGACACCGACAACTTGATTTATTTTTATTAACTTGAAATGTCTACATGATTCAGTTCTTATGGTATTCCGAATGATTCAGTTCTTGTCATTTTGGCTTTCACAATTTTGATTCCTTAGTAAAAGTCACTTTACAAGCAAGGATTATACTTTCCTACTCCGTCAAAGTCGTAATATAGTTTGATACAACTACTACACTAAATATCAAATACCACACGGAAATCATAAGAATATCAATAAGGGTCTGACGGTCTGTTCGGCAATGATATTAATACAAAATAATGCATTCGATAGTAAGGTCCCAAATTACCTAAATTGCATTACATGTGTGATTTAATACAAAAGAATAAATTATTTTTCGATTCCAAACAGATCTTAAATGAATTCAGTAGTTTAGGTTAGAGTCCGAACATGTTTTTGGCTCAACCAAAAAAGTACCAGAAAAAATAAATTCCCCAAACTATATGATCGTTCGACATACCAATCATAAACATGAATTTCAGAAGAATTGCTTGTTATGAAAGATTCAGAAATCCTTGACTTGATGGTTGTTTAATCATTTTGTTTTCACAACCATCATTGTAATTTACCAAACTAGTTGGCCAATCTTACTCATAATCAGTGATTAGTGCACCGTTCATACAAATCTTTTTCACTTAATCTCCAAGAGAAATTCACGGTGAGAAAATGTTTTTTTAAAAAAGGAGAACCTGGATAAATGGTGAAGGCTTTTAACCGTGAGGTGGGCATAATATAATTGGGTTGCAAACTGCCGACTTCATCAACTTGGTGGTGTATTAGTTGTTAAACCTGCACCAACAGAACTCACAATTGATTGGTGCCAAAACAAGTTATGGGGGGTAATAGCTTGAAATTCTGTGTGATGTTATTTTAAGGAGAGAGAAAATGTCAAGTACCATCAGAGAATGATCCTCTTGGAGTTCATTTTTTGTCTGATAATTCATTGTCAGAAGATTCTGATTCTGTATCATTAGTATCATCTTCACTGGATAAACAGTCATCATCTGACTCCAATTCACTGGAGGAATGATCCCCTTCGAGTTCATTTTCTGCCTCCAACAATTCTTGGTCAGTAAAACTGGTTGCCGTATACGAGGAGCAGCGATCATTGGCATCAGACACTCTTGTAAGAATTTGTCCTGATTTTTCTGTGTTTTTAACCAAATCAGCACTATTGCAGTCGCCATAAAGTGCAATATGTCTATAGTATAGTTCGAGTTCCTTCTCAGCAACTGCAATGAAATGCCTTACAGATTCCAGAGACTGCTCATACTTGGATTTCTCTAAGGCCTGGATAAAACAAAGAACAGAAAAATTGAGACGAACTCACATTGATCTTATTATAACACACCAGTGGTCCACATCTTTTGGGCTATGCAAGACAGAAAAATAAGAGAAGAATATCCTTATGAACAATATAAAGAGACTATGTGATTAATAGATTCTGTTATGCTGTCAAACTAGAAAAATATAATACTTTTTGAGCAGCTGTGCTTATTATAGTAAAAATAGTTTCAAAGGGCATTGGGATTTAACTGGATATCAAACACAAGAACGGGGAAAAGACTTTCGAATTCCTTAGCCTGAAATCAGTATATTTCATATGGATGAATTTACAAGTGAGAAATATACTATAAGCACTTGTATAACTGAAATAAAAGTGTCATGCCACTTACTCCCAGGATTTTGATAATAAGTTGACAGAAGAAACATTAAACAATATCAGGTAAGTATCACCCTTGAAAGATTAGAGCTACAAAGCACGGCTCGCCAAAGGAACACTAAGTGGACAAAGCCAATTACAGACACCATCGATTATTTGAGGCTTTATTCTGAATAAATTCACTAGGCCATGCTATGAAGATATCAGTATCCAGAATCCTTTTTTACTATTAGATAATCTCAAGTCCATGCATGTTCAAAATCCAAATCAAAGATCACTAGCAACTTTTGTATCTCATTTATACTTGTGGATGAAGCCATTCACAGATCACTGGCAGCTTTATAACCCTATTCAAATTGCTTTCACCCAAAAGAAAAACTTATTCAAATTGATTCATGATGAGAAAAAATGGAACACTAACCAGTTATGGTGCATACATCTTTGGATAAATTAATTTTACGCTACTTCAACTGCATGTCATACTAGCAGAATACTAAAAATTGCCAAGATGAAATTCTGTGCACACCGCACAACTCAATACCAATACCTCTCATTCAGCTTATTGTATTCTAACAGTGCAATTTCAGATAGATTTGGAGACCATCATCGAATCTTTATTGAACTTCATAGCAAGTCATTATGTATTTCCTAAAGCAAGGGAATGTTAATAATATCATCTTTAGCTTCGCAAAGATTGACTATGCTTTTATCAGCAAAGCTCTTATACCCTAAATATAAAACAATTTCAATTTTCTTGCCAACCAATTTTATACATAGTCCATCCAACCTTAATATATGTTCAGTTCCATGCACACAAACACAAGAAAAATCTTTTTTAAGGAAACCAAGAAGAGCATAAGCTTCAAACAATAGAAAATTAACAGCAAATAAAAGTTCATGAAGGATGGAAAACACACCCTTTTCTTCGATAATGTGTCGATTGGCGACATGACTTCAGGCTGCACATAATTTGCCCCTCTGTAAAATATCATACTATTGTCTCCAATAATCTGAATAGGGATCCCACCACTCAGTCGGGCTATTTCCTGAGCATATTCCTGAATTTGCCCTGGTTTGCAAGGCTTGCAGAACACTTTGACTGTTTCGTGTTTCTTCCAATGCATATGCATATTGAGAATGACACCCCCAAATATACCTCTTCTTCCAACTGGCACATAATTAGATGCTTTCTGGCCCATCTTCTTCAGATAAAACCTCTGTTCTCCTGTTAATTCATGTGGTTGAACCATAGGACCTTGAAGCTTAGCAACTTCATATCTTTTAAGTCTTTCTATCAACAGTTCCTCTTTGATTCTAGCCTGCAGAAAGCAGGAAAATAAAAGAAATATGAGACTGCTCGTGACTGACATAATATATCAACTTACATTCAGATCAGCAATATCAAAGCATGCATTTTTTTGGTGGAAAATTTATGTTTGTTCTTCTCAAGCAAGGTTATAAGAGGAGAAGATATATATCATAAAATCCATATTTAATCTTGAAAGCAGTAATCACAAAATAAATCTAGCATAGGATAAAGAAAAGGCGAATATATTCGGAATTGTAAATATATGCATCACTTCAATTCAGAATAATTTATACAATGAGAGTGAGAAACTTGTGGAGAGTTAAATCACTTCTTCAGAAGCTAAGATTCATGCAATTTGACCATTATTTTAGGAAGAAAAAAAATAAACCCTTTGCAGTAGACTAAGACTTGGGAAACTCTTCTCATTTACTTAAACTGTGTTACAGGCTGGGACAACGCTGGTTTAACAATAAAATTTCACACCGGTTATTCAACTAAAATCCATAGACAAAAAAAAAGCTTTCTGCAAAGCCGAAAGTTCGTACAAATGTACCCTAGCGGCCTAGCCTGAACTTGGTTAAATTATCTTTCCTCAATCAAATCCTTAGTCAAGGTACAAAAGCAGTCTACTTCTCTCTTATAAGTACTGCTCTTAGTTCACTTTTGGTCATATCTGCAGTTTTTCTGTTTTCGTTAAATCTCAGAATGTGATAGTATGGTTTAAACACATGAAGCCAATCAAGTCTAACATATGCTTATTGGTTGTATTCCTAAATATTTTAGTAACTTGAAGCCAATCAAATATAGCATATGCTTCACCAATGTTAGCTGATCCAAGTTGCATAAATAATTATCTCTCAGAATTAACAACCGAGTTTCTGAGGATCAAAAGTATAATTTATTATAACTACAAATGAGCCTTGTAACTGTAAGAACTTAAACTTGGAAAGGTAGGATTCAAACCAGAAACCAGAGAAGCTTCAAGAAATATCACAAGCAAAATATCACGATTCTCCAACTTAATTCAACTATTGAAATATGAATGGAAAACAACAAAATCCAATTGAAATGAGTGACAAGGAAACACACAGATGAGAGTAGTTTCGATCCCTAACCTTTTCGAGCTTGTACTTAATCCGTTCCTCAGCATTGGCGAACCTCTGCTTCCTCTTTTTGCCCTTGACAGTGAGACGTCGGGGGTCCTTCTTGTTAGCAGACTTTCTCTTCTTCTTCTCCCTCATCCTCTGCATCTTGAGCTTCTTCTTCGTCTTCCACTTCTCCTTCTTCGGAGGATCGAACTCCTGCGTCTCGAACTTGGGCTTTCCGTCCGAAATCACAAGATTGACGGTGCCGTAGCTGAGATTCCTGAACTGCCATACCTTGTTCGCCACTCCGGAGGTTGGAAAAGTCGAAATAGGGGAGTGAAGTGGAGTCGGAGTGTGATGAATTAATCTGCAGCAACAAGAATGCGGTGAGTGTATGTTTGGAGTTTTGGGAGAGTTGATAAAGGGAAGAATAAGAAAGACCTTGAAGAAGATGATTGGAATAGAGAGGGTTTGAAGTGGTGAGAGACGAGAAATCGCCGAATGCGGAACAAGGAGGCCATGGTTCAGCTTTCTTCATTCTTCTGCGAGAAAACTGGCCTTGCCAGAGTTGGGGTCCATTAAGATTAATGTGGAAAGAGCTTGGGGTCTGGGGTTCGATTTTAGGGGATTACCCAATTCTGGCGGTGGAGATTTGGGTCGATCCGAACTGGACCGGATTTTGTTTGGGAGAACTCGATGACCGGATGAACTGGTCAACTCAGGACCCGAAACGGGCGGAGCTGGATAGAGACCCCACTTATATTGAAAAATGAACGAAATTCAAGACGAGTCCATGCATATAAAATTTATCATAATCAGACAATCATTTGACACCTGAAAATCCCAAAACACGAAACTCTCTAAGGTTACAAACCACGTCGTATGTTTGATCTTTGATGCGAATAGTATTAAGATGATTATTAGCTTTGATTAAATATATGCTTGATTAAAATCATGTTAAATTCTTATGCAATCAATTTTTTTTAGGCCGAACAGACCCCCACTGACTTGAAATTATGGATTTGCCACTGCCGCCAAAGTGACTCTCCTCCACCGTGTAGAGCTTGGTTCAGGTGCCCATGCAACCCCCTCGACAAACCTGGGTATTGGTTCCAAACCTTGGCAAGCCCCCCGACCATTCCCCTTGTTGGGACTAGAGCCATTTCAGAAGGAGTGGAGTTGGGGAAGGGCAAGGACCCCTGAGTGTGCAAAGCGTTGCGGTTGCTCCTTCCAAGTGCAACCTCCAGGTGTTTCCTTTCTGGATAAGTTGATGGATAATGCGCCTTCGGTGCATACCAACAATATTGACGAGATTCTGCACCGGGATAAAATCCACATTGATATACCTGAAGAAGGCAAGGATATTCTGATTGTGATCATTGACCAAGAGATGATCGAGTGTCATGAGAGGAAACTAAGGGAGATGTAGAAACCTAGTGGAAAAATCTCAATCATGGATCCTTCCAAAGGATATTCAACGTTCCGGCTATTTCCACTACATTTTGTAACTAATGGCACTACATTTTTTTACGTTGAAAGCCAACGTACGTTGAAAACCAACGTACAGACAAAAATTGTGGTATACGTATAAAAAAAAATTTAAAAAAAATAGTATGTACGTTGGAACTCAACGTACGTCGTCTTCTTCTTCTTCCTCCTTTCTTCTTCTTCTCTCTGTGAACCCTAAATCTAAATCGCCGCCGCCCCCAAATTTCCATTTCTTAACCAAATTCCTTCGTTCCACATCCAATCTTCATCAACGTTCAATTCTTATCATAATTCCTCTATCAATTTTGAGTTCCCCCCATCTAAATGGCTCCAAAAATCAAAAACCCTAATTCGAAAAAAACGAAATCGACGGCGGCGGATGCGGTCTGGCGGCTGGCTAGTGGCGTTCGAGAAATAACGATTAAAATAATATTGAGAAATAATATTATTTAATATTTTAAATAGAATTAATTGTTATTTCTCGTAATTATTCGACAAATAACGATTAAAATAATATTGAATTGTTTTTTATTTATTCGTTATTTCTCGATTAAAACGTTTCACGCTAATCGAGAAATAACGAATAAAAGAAAATGATTTAATAAATAATATTTTAAATAGATTTTTTTAATTGTTTTTTATTTATTCGTTATTTCTCGATTAAAACGTTTGTCGCTAATCGAGAAATAACGAATAAAAGAAAATGATTTAATAAATAATATTTTAAATAGAATTAATTGTTATTTCTCGTAATTATTCGAGAAATAACGATTAATTCTATAATTGAATTGTTTTTATTTATTCGTTATTTCTCGATTAAAACGTTTCACGCTAATCGAGAAATAACGAATAAAAGAAAATGATTTAATAAATAATATATTAAATAGATTATTTTTTATTAAATAAATAATAGTAAATATTAAAATATGTATAAATATTGATTATAATTAGTTAAACGACTTATAACTAATAATATTAATTATGAAAAATAGAGGTTAAACAAGGCCCTTTCCCCTGGTTCTATTAGAAAGAAGCATAGGCCCCCCCGCAATGTTGATGTGCGGGGGATCACCGCTTCATCTCGGAGTAGGGATTTTGGAGTCGTTGTTCCTGCGGACATTCTAGGAGTTCACATTGGAGATGGGTCCCAGCAGCAGCAGATTGATATCGCTGAGGAGGAGACAGAGACTGTAGCTGCGACAGAGACAGCAGTTGAGAGAGAGACTGGAGCTTATATACAGACAAAGACTGTAGCTGCGACAGAGACTGCAGCTGAGAGAGAGAGAGACCGAAGATGATGTAGAGACAGATTTGGATGTTGGACTTTTGGAGGCCCAGATAGCTGATGAGTATTATGAAGGGTCTCCACAGCTTCAGCCATCTCCAGATGGATCGCCGCCTCCACAGGATACTCAGCAACATATGGACGAGCCTTATCAGGAGGCCGTTCAGGATATACCTCACGAGGTCGATCGGGATCACGATGAGCATATACCTCAGGAGCCTGCTCATGGTCTACGTGTTCCGGCTCCAGGAGATCCTGATTATTTGGGGGCGCCTGGAGGTCCAGTTAGTTCGCTACTTCTTGTGGACTACAACACGCACTTTGCTTCTGTCATATGGACCGAGACGGAGCGTCTTGTTGAGGGACTACGTGATACCGTCCAGATCGTCGGTATTCCTATTCCCCTTAATAAATTATTAACCCAAATATTTTATGAAAGCCGTTTTTAATATTTCGATTTGTTTTTCTGTTTCGCATCTCAGCTGAGGAGGGTGCTTAGGTTATATACGCGCAAGACGTATTTTGACGAGTTTGATACGCACAAGACAGATGTTCCTGGTTCATGGTGGCAGCTCGTTCGGCAGAGCCATTTGCACACCCTTGCAGATCCTCGACTGGAGTACAGGTCTATAGACCCAATTCTGATTTCAGCGTTTGTGGAGCGTTGGCATCCTGAGACCAACAACTTCCACTTCGCTGGAAAACGTCAACGGGCCTAATAAGGCCGAATTGAAATTTAGTGAGGCCCATTATAAAAAAACGACATAAAACGGCTTAATAAGACATTTCACATCTTCGTATTGTCCTTATTGCTTGTTTAATCATATATGTATGAGTATTTCATTAAAACTTTCATTGAATATCGAGTAATTAAGCAATAAGGACAATATGAAGATGTGAAATGTCGTTATTTTGGATTATTTGAGTGTTTCATAACATTTAATGAAAGTTTTATATAAACTTTATTTGAGTAACGAAGTGATATCACACACATATGAGTAAAACTATACGACTTATATACTTGAGATTAACTCGTTACTAGGTGAAAGTGCTCGTTTAGATATTTCGAAGTGTTCATTTTGTTATTTTCTTATAAAAGCGAAACCGTCATATTGGTAATGCTCAAATACAACTTTTACATTTCAAGTTTTTTGCGTTTTAAGGTCTTATTAAGCCGTTTTATGTCGTTTTTTGATAATGGGCCTCACTAAATTTCAATTCGGCCTTATTAGGCCCGTTGACGTTTTCCATGATTTTTTTTTCGATTCCGAGAATTGAAAACGACTATGGGCTTTATTTTCTATCATGTTGCAATTTTGAAATTTTGATTTTATCGTTTTAAGGCGTTTAAACGAATTGGGCCAAACAATCCATTTATCACATCATTTTTCAAGTTTTTTTTGCTAAATACCCCTTCCCTTATGAAGTTTTCAAGTTCTTTTTGCTAAATACCCCTTCCATCATGTGTAACCTTTTTTTGCTAAATACCCCTTTCTTGTCATTTTTCGTTTTAAGTCCCTTTTACTCGATTTTCACGCCATTTTACATCTTAATCCCGTTTTACTCGATTTTCGCGCCATTTTTCGTTTTAATCCCGTTTTACTCGATTTTCGCGCCATTTTTCATCTTAATCCCGTTTTACTCGATTTTTGCGCTGTTTTTCGTTTTAATACTCATTTTTCGCGCCGTTTCTCATTTTAATCCCGTAACTCACTTCTGGGCTTCAGTGTTATACAGCTAGCACACAGCTGTAAGTCACTGATTTGCCTTGAGTGTGTTACAGCTAGTACACAACTGTAAGTCACTTCTGGACTAAGTTTCATGGGCCGAATAACGTATTGGGAATTTGTTGTTGTCGGCCCAAATATGAAAAACCCTAGTAACCTCGTCTATAAATTCACTGCCTCATTCTCACTCAGCTCTCATTCTCACTGCGCCGTAAAAGATTTAGGTTTGAAGTTCTTACTGTGTATTTTAGTTAAAACTCCCATTTTTACTGATTTTGTTTGATATCTCAGCAGAGTCTAACATGTTTTCTTACTGTGTATTTTAGTTAAAACTCCCATTTTTACTGATTTTGTTTGATATCTCAGCAGAGTCTAACATGTTTTCTTACTTTGTATTACAGATTCAAACAACCATGGCATCATCTTCATCCTCCTTAGTTCCAGCAGAAGGCAGTGAGATCCAGTGCCCGAGTAGAAGGTGCTCAAAAACAATCAAGGTGTTCACTGCTAATGACAAGAAAAATCCCCATACATATGGACGAAGGTATGTTACATGCGACTGTAACTTTAGGATCGTGTATCTTGAGCCAGAATACGACCGTCATCATCTCCGAGTCATGGCAGAACTGTTGAAGGAACACGCTGACATGGCGCTTAAACTACATATTTATAACATGTGCAAGAGTATGGAATCAACCAATTTCCACCTTGGAGTGAACTTTCCCAATGAATATGGTCGTGGTCCTCCTTCCCCTGATTCCGATTAGGATGTAATGTTGTTATGTGTCTTGAAAGTTGTTTAGTCTTTGTTAAGTCTGTGTTTAGTTTCAATTTCAAGAATGAGTCTGTTTTATTTTCTAATGAGTCTGTTTCAATTTATGCTGAGTCTGTCTTCGTTTCTTGAGTGTCTGTTTTAATTTATGCTAAGTCTGTTGTAGTTTCTGGATTGTATGTTTTAATTTAACGAGTACTCCCTTGTAGTTTATCAGAATCTGTTTCATTTAACCCATATAAAACATTAAAAAATAACAGACAAGACAATACCTCTGCCGAAAGGAGACAAGTCATTAAAAGCAGAACAAACATACAACATAAGTCATCAACTACAATCTCAAAAGCATACAAGACAAGTCCTTTAAAGTTAGAAAAGGTGAAACAGTCACACATCTGAATTCACTAGAGATCAACATCTATACTACCATAACTAATGCGATAGTCCTTCCAATGCTGCATCCTCAGCGCGAACCCACAATCCAATCCATTCGCACTAGGATCCTTGAACATGCGCCAAACTCCATGTATAGATGGTACCAGACAGTCTTCTCTAAGACACACCTAAATGTTAAAACATAAATACTATGTTAAGCATTAAGAAAATTGATTGAAAAGCCAAATACTTTAGTGAAAATCATACCGGTATGTAGTGGTTTGCTAAGCCCACACGAGCCATTGCATAAATCTTCAAACCCTGACTGGAGCTTTGTTGATACACCCTCATCGGTAAGCACAAATAGGACCGGACTTTGGATAAGTATATCAAACCAACTTGAAACCGAGTGGCAAATGCTAATCCAATCATGGGCATACTCATCCAGTATCTTTCGGGACAAGGTGACCTGATATAGTTGACCTCTTGAACAAGAGCTTCGAAGTTCTTTGCCAAATCCGGGCGTAGTCTGGTCATGACTTGTCTGTAGATATCACTGTTCTGTAACAGCTCCAAAGCCACTTCAATGCGAATGCGAGGATACTCTTGTTGGTCAAACCCCAACAACACAGCTAGTGACCGATATCCACAATGTCCATCTGCCCTTACGTCTTTCGCATCTACAATGTATGGAAACATGAAGAGATCAACATTGTCAACCCCGAAGTCTACCCCCACATTTCGTCATTGTTGGTTGAGGGAACTCATCTGTATGAGTGCAACCTGATAATCCGAACCCCTCTCCAGCAGTGCCACTTGAATAACCGAACGACTCTCCCGCAGTGCACCCAACAACTTCAAACTCCCCAATTATAGTAGGCTCAGTGGAAGTAGGATGTGTCGCCTTTGCTTTTCCCTTTCCCTTTCCCCTAACCTCCTTATTCTTCGCCTTCGCCTTTGCCGCATCGTTTTTATCTAATTCTTCCCTTGTGTACTCAAACCCGCTCTTCTCTCTCTCGGTTCCCCATTTCTTTCCTACAGCTCCTTTTGGTCTACCAGGATCATGGATGCCCGTAGGCTCCACCGCAGTAGTTTGATGCGGATACTCCAACATTGTGTACAAGTCCGCTATTTGAGACCACTGACTTTCCGGAAGTTCCCCCCTTTGCCATCTCTCGTTGAGCTCAATGAATCTCAACTCCCGAGTGGTCTTCGGTACACCAATCTCTATGTCTCCGCTATCAAGTTCAATCTTATCCCATTGTAGTTGCCTCCAGAATCTGTGGATCTCGTTCAACTTGATTGGCTTTTCCTCAATAATATGTTGGACTATCTCGTGGATGCACGGTAGGCCCTGGCATTCACGCATCCAGTAATCATCGCAATGTTCCTCAAAATTCTTGACCTTTATATCCTCCCATATCGCAAACAGCTTCTTCAACCCTCTATCCGACACATTATGGAATAGATGTCGAAAGATCAATTTGGCGTGTGGATTCATAGTTCTGAAAATCCCGGGTGTCTTGATCTGATCCTCTTCCATGTTGGCCCTCACCTTCACAATCTGGCCCTCGATGGCTGCATTGATCCTGACAACCATTCGGTTAAAACCGCCTATGTTTGAACCCACTATCTTCTTCAACACCTTATGCATTCCCTCAACCCTATGGTTTATTCATTCAAAGGCGTGTTTATTTAAGACAACAATTAACTAATCAACTAATAAACAAATGTGAAATGTTTATGTATAACATGCCTGTTTGAGGTCCTCGTGAAGAAGTGAAGATTGTGTTCCGTCCACGCGCAAACAATGTTTGTCTTGTAAGGGATAAACCAGACCTTATCAAGGTATCCAACGATTCCGCTTCCCCAAGATGTTCTCAACCGTACCAGCCTCTCCTCGTATTGTTCCTCCGTTCTTGATAGAAAAAATCTCCATACTTGCCCGCACAACATTTTCACCGATTCCTTGTTTTTCAAAATTCTGGTAGCATTTACCTCGATGTTGTGCTTGATATGAACCCAACACAAGAGGTGTTGAACCGGAAGATCTTTGAACACTATCTTGATTACAGTGATGAGAGCTAGTTCTCGATCGGTCATTATTGCAGTCGGCATTACTCCGACATCCTCAAACAACTTTTTAAGCCAGTGAATTATCCAGAAGTAGTGCATTGTTTCCTCCTTACGCGTGAATGCATACGCAATGTTGAATGTCTTATGCGTGCAGGTGAACCCGACAATCTCCACAAGAGGCATCTTATACCTGAATAATATAGTTATAAAAGGAAGCAATGGGACATTAAACAATAAGACATACGTACGCTATTATATACCTATTCGTCTTGTAGGTGGCGTCGATAACTACGACGTACGGAAACATCCTCAACAAGTGCAACGAGTCTTGATGGGAAAAGAACAAGATGTCCACATTGTGTGATTTCTTCCTGCAAAGGGGATGCACTACATAGCTGCGCTCCTTCAGAAACTTCAAGGTCCACTGTGTAACACTCAAATCCCCACGATCCTCAAAATGCAACTTCTGAATAAAGTTTGCGATTTGTTTTGTGGATGTTACATTCCCGAGAAAATTCTTTTTCAACTCATGACTAATACCAGAAGGCGCAGTGAATACATTCGCCAACGACGTCACGAAGGTCACCTCATCCGGCGTCATTCGACCCATGTACGGATGACCAATGAAGCTAGTGCAAATCTTATGATTGTGTTGTCCGTGCTTTACCTTCAAATACCATCCATCTTTGGCATCCCTAGCCTTGAACTTATAACCTCTGACCTCAAACTTACAGTTCGTCCTCATATCCCTAGTCTCCCGCTGCGTCTGAACAACCACTGTTCCATCTTCTAATTCCACTTTCTTTTTCCGTAATCTATACACTCCAGAATGCTCGCACATAATGTTCATCTGACGTATATTACTATGACTAGTCACTAATACCATCATAAGCTCTCTACTAGTACTCTGAACCCAATGCCTCAAATGTTCCTTAGTAGGAAACGTTTCTTCGGATTCAAACGCCTCCGAGTAATCCAAACCCTATAATTAATTTTAGCTAACCCCAATTAATCGAAACTACAATAATAATCGCATCTATATCTTATTAATCCACATGAATCACAACTACCAATTCTACTAATTTATATGCCCCTAAATAGAGAGAAAACAATTAATACAGAATAAATCACTAACCGAAAAATCACCGGCGTCGAAGTCTCCTTCTTCTTCTTCGCTATCGTTCCACATCCCGTCTTCAGGTTCACCGGAATACTCTTTCTCGTCCGCAATCGCATCG
This sequence comes from Oxyria digyna, assembly GCA_029168935.1. NCBI lineage: Eukaryota > Viridiplantae > Streptophyta > Magnoliopsida > Caryophyllales > Polygonaceae > Oxyria > Oxyria digyna. The sequence continues at coordinate 6,111,837 of JAPVLV010000010.1, read as the reverse complement.
ACATTGCCGTCGTCGCCTTCACCATCGTCGCCACCCACATACTCGTTCTCTTCGCCGCTCGCATATTCAATCTCCGTCACATATTCAATCTCCTCACCATCATCCAAGTTTGTAACTCTATTATTTGACATTTTCGGATGACTCGAATGAAAAACACAACCAAGTGGGGGTATAAATAGATTTTTTCAACGTTCATATTCTCCAAAAGATCTGATGGGGAAAATTTTTGCCTGTACGCTTAAAATTTTCCCAACGGCTCTTTTTTAAAATTATACCTGTACGTTGAAACCTAACGTGTACAATTTACGTATTTTTTATTCCGCATCACGTATTCCGTATTTTTCTTCACGTATGAATTTTTTGGTTTTGCCTGTACGTTGGCTTTCAACGTACATAAATGTAGTATCAAAAGTTACAAAATGTAGTGGAAATAATCACTGCCATATTCAAATGTGAGATGGAGAAGGATTACTTCCACGTGTTGCCTGGCGGGTCTTGGTCCATATTTGGCAGTGCCTCATGGTTAAAGACTAGAACCCTTGTCAATCATGCGAGTGATAAAGTTCTATCCATTTGTGCATGGGTTCGATTTTCTAACCTTCTGATCATCTTCTATGACGAGAAAATTATTTGGCTAATTACTTCTAGCATTGGTCAAACTAAAATGGTGGATCGCAATACACTCTATTCTAGTAGAGGGAAATATGCTAGGTGTTTATTCAGCTTGACCTGAATCGTCTGTTGTGGGGTACTATCCCTATTAATGGGAAACTATCTTGCTTGAGTATGAGGGATTAGGCAAGATTTGTGTTATGTGTGGTATACATGGTCGTCTCTAGAGGATCCGCTCGATGAGCAGTAGTCCAACCTCATCTCGTTTCAAGTTTCCTTTGAGAAGAAGTTGTCGGTCAGAGACTCTACCGAAGGGCAAAAGCTAGCCCTAGTGCTCACCTAAGGCGTGGATCCCGTCCAACATCAACGGCTACCTAGGGGATTGATCGAAGGTCACACCTCGCCTCGCTATTTCACCACATATGGAAAGTTAAGGTCATGAAGCATATTCGAACCTTCCTCTATCTTGTTGCGAATCAGAAACCGGTCACTTATCAATAAAGATTCGAGAAAGATCCATCAAAAAATCTCGTGAAATCCCTAACCCTAAATCTCCATATTATTTCTCAAATAAGAACTCACGATCTTTGTAACCTGCCCTCTTGATTGTCATACGACCTACTCAGCCTAGTTCTAACTGTAACACACAACCGTTCTAAACTAGGAGTGGATTCTGGCACACCTACCATCGTCGGCCAAAGCTCACACTTCATCAAGGAACACTCCAAATGTGCAGAAAGTCCCTGCAAAATGTAAACTTATTAGCTGTCACAATCTTAGTACCAAAATCTGCAGGATTCAAGTCACCTTTAATCTTAGTAGCCACAATCTGTTTCTTTTCAATCAGATCTCTAATAAAATGATGCCTCACATCAATGTGTTTAGACCTTTCATGATAAACAAGATCTTTACATAAGTACAAGGCACTTTGACTATCCATATGTAAAACAAGTACATAAGTGGCACACTGGATTTCATTCAATAACCCAGTTAACCAAACAGCTTCTTTAGCAGCTTCAGTAGCAGCTATGTACTCAGCCTCTGTAGAGGAGAGTGCCACAACTGACTGTTGCTGTGTCTTCCAGGAAATACAATTTCCTGCCCAAGTATAAAAGTAAGAGGTGGTAGACTTTCTAGTATCTTTGTTACTAGCATAGTCAGAATCGACATATCCAAACAACTCATCTCTAGATGTATGTTCACCATACACTAGACACAAGTCTTTGGTCCCACTAATATACCTCAAAGCATATTTCATAGCCAACCAGTGATCATTACCTGGATTGGACATGAATCTGCTTAACACACTGATAGCAAAAGCAAGATCTGGTCGTGTACACAACATGGCATCCATGACAGATCCCACTGCCACATCATAAGGCACATTAGACATTTGCTCTACTTCTTTAGGATCAGTAGGACAACTATTCTTACTTAGCTCCAGATGCCCTCCTAAGGGTATAGAGGTGGGCTTTGAGTTATCCATACTGAATTTGTCCAGAACCTTCTGAACATATTCAGTCTGAGACAATATCATCAGCTTACTCTTCCTATCTCTAACAATTCTAACACCTAGAATCATCTGGGCTGGACCCAAGTCCTTCATATCAAAGTGCAACTTTAAGTCTCTCTTGACACCAGCAATTGAGACTTTAGAGTTGCTAATAAGAAGAATATCATACACATAAAGAAGCACATATAAGGGAGAACTAGTCTTAACATTCTTAAAATAAATACATGTGTCATAACTGCTTCTATGAAAACCTAGTTTTTTCATGCAAGCATCAAATTTTAAGTTCCATTGTCTAGGTGATTGTTTCAACCCATAAATAGATCTTTTTAACAAACAAGCATGCTCAGGATTTTTAGTGTCAATAAAACCTTTAGGTTGTTTCATCCAATTCACCATGTAAGAAAGCAGTCTTAACATCCATTTGTTCTAGTTCCTAATCAAAAACAGTGCACATAGCAAGCAAAAGTCTCATGGTCTTATATTTAACTACAGGTGCAAATATGTCATTGTAGTCTATGCCTTCTCTTTGGGTGAATCCTTTAGCTACTAACCTAGCTTTATATCTAGGAGGATCCTTAGAACTATTACCCTCTTTTATTTTGTAAATCCATTTACAGCCAATGAGCCTAGCAGTTTCAGGTTTGGGCACTAAAGTCCAAGTTTTGTTAGTCATCATAGACTCTATCTCATCATTCATAGCACTAAGCCATTTCTTAGATTCAGAACACCTAACAACTTGCTCATAAGTATCCGGGGTATAGTTATTATTGATCACATTAGCAGTCATAAAGGCATAATCAACAAGACCAGTACACATAGCAACAACCTCAACATTATACACAAAGAACTTTTTATTTGGAATTCTCAGTCTAGGAGCTCTATCTCTAGTTAGTTGATATTCATTTAAGTCATGCACACTATTAGAGTTATCATTCTCAGACACCACAATGTTTTCATTGTGCACATCAGAAGACTGTAAAGGAATATTAATACTAGATGAGGTTACTTCCCTGTTTCCTTCCCCTAAATGTTGAGGATTGTTGCTGTTTGAGTCACTCTCTACTTCCAATCTGGGATTATTTGAGCTTGGTTCAACTGCCCTTGGATCTTCTTCATATTCATTTTGGCTCATGGAGGGATGGCCCAAGTCAAACTCCTCCTCTCCTGGGACTTCATTTGGTCCTTCTGGTATGTAGAACTGGTTCCTAGTCACCACTTCTACACTTTCTGCTTCTTTGGTACCTGTACTCTTGGTAGCATTGATTAGAACATTTTTATAATGAAAATCTTTTTCATTAAAGGTAACACTCCTATATAGGATCACTTTATAGCCATGAGGTTGAATTATAAGCAACTTATATCCTTTAACTCCCTCAGGGTATCCCAACATGACACACTTCTGAGCTCTTGGTTTTAATTTTCCTTGAGAAATTTGTGAATAAGCAGTGCAACCAAATGGTCTCAAATGAGATATATTTGGTTTCCTACCAGTCCACATTTCTTGAGGAGTCTTAAAATCAATGACAGAAGAGGGTGATCTGTTTATGAGGTAAGAGGCTGTTGTGACAGCTTCACCCCACAAGGAATGTTTCAATCCAGAACTTATTAGCATGCATCTAGCCTTTTCTAATAAAGTCCTATTCATTCTTTCTGCAGTACCATTTTGTTGGGGTGTTCCAGGCACTGTTAGGTGCCTTCATACCCCTTCTAGAGTACAAAGGTCATTAAACAAGTGATTGCAAAATTCAAGGCCATTATCTGTTCTAAGGCACTTAAGTTTCAAGTCAGATTATTTTTCTACAACAAATTTCCAGTTTTTAAAGGCAGAAAAGGCTTCATCCTTAGTTTTTAATAAGTAAATCCACACTTTCCTAGAGTAGTGGTCAATAAAAGATATAAAGTACCTCTTACCACCTACTGTACTTACCTGAGCTGGACCCCACAGATCGGAGTGCACATACTCCAGGGGTTTGCTGGCTACATAAGAAGATCTAGAAAAAGAGTTATTAGTCTTCTTTCCAAAAATACAATCTTCACAGAAACTTAGGTCCACAGGTTTTTTATCAATTAAACCATGTTTATGAAGATAATTCAGGCCCTTATTTCCTATGTGCCCCATCCTATTATGCCAAGTTTTTGTCTGGTCTAAGGTCAGAATATTATCCATTTTGGAGAGATTTAACTCAGGTGTAGTTATAACATGATACAACCCACCCCTTTTAATTCCCTAAATAAGAGTAGTCCCATTTCTGATGACTTCCCTTATACCATTATGAGTAATAATTTGACACTTAAGGTCATCAAAAACTGACTCAGATAATAGGTTTCTTCTAAGTTCTGGAACCCACCTAACATTCTGAAGGATCCTAGTCTTACCATCATGCATAGTTAGGGGAACTTTTCCTAATCCTTTAATGGCTAAGGCACTGTGGTCTCTTAGCATAACTTTTCCTCCATCACACTCAGTTAAGGAGCTAAAGAAGTTTTTATAGGGAGTAGCATGCATAGTGCAACCAGAATCAAGAATCCAGTCATAGTCAATAGAAGAATCACAGCACATAAGCACTTCACAATTATCATAGTCTTGAGATTCAAGCACCGAAGCAGAGTTATCATGACCATCTTTATTAGACTCATCTTTTTTCTTTTTATGACAATCTTTTATGAAGTGGCCAGTTTTATTGCAGTAGAAGCATTTTCTCTTCTTATCACTATCAGAAGAGGTAGAAGACTCATATTTCTTATCTTTCTTAGGCTTATACTTCTTCTTATTTTTACCATTCATCATTAAAGCCTCAACTTTCACCTCAGTCTTTTTGTCAGAATTTTTAGTCCTAAACACCTTTAAGGTTTCATTTTTCTCAGTAACAGAATCAATGATTTTCTGTTTAGTCAAAGTTTCATTTCCATACTGAATGACATCCTTAAAGTTATCAAACTGAGAAGGTAAAGAATTAAGAAGCAAGAGAGCTTGATGAGTTTCTTCTACCTTGTCATTACACCTTTCTAAGTCTTGAGTCATCCTAAGATACTTATCTAGGTTATCACTCAAAGTTAGATTGATGTCCATTTTAAATGTAAACAATCTACAGAGTAAAGAAATCCTAGAGGGCAAAGACTTAGTAAGGTAAAGTGCTTCTAAAGCATCCCAGAGAGATTTAGTGGTAGTATGATTTACCACTTGTAGAGTCACATCATCAGATAACCTTATGAGGATTTCTGAGTGGGCTTGTTCATCCATCTCCATCCTCCTGGCAGCAGAGGTTTCAGTAAGGTAGTCTTGCTTGATGGCTTTGCTACATTTTTCTTTCACCAATATGGCCTTCATCTTCACTTGCCACATTGCAAAGTCTGTAGTTCCATCAAAAGATTTCATCCTAATGTTGTTGTCTCCCATGATTTACTTCCCCTGAAACCACACACACAAGTTAGTTTCAAGAACAACAAAAAGTAAAAACAGAACAACAGAAGAGGTGGAATAACAAATCTTGAGCAATTAAGAGCAAGATTTGTTGTTCCTGAATCCAGATCACACAGATCAAGACAATAACAGTACAGAGGTAATCTAGATCAAAGAGGTGCGGAAGCAATGAGCCAAGATCATTCACAGAGCAATGATAGATCCTAATTATGCAAATATCTACACAAATCACTCAAGACTTCAGATACAACAATAAGCAAGAACCTGGCTCTGATACCAATCTGTGAGATTGACTTGATCGAATCAGATTACCAAATACACACAAGTATATACGCAGAATGTAAATGACACAGTGAATTGTTAACGAGGTTCGGACTCTGCCTACATCCCCGTGGCCTCAAGATTGTTGGCCAAATCCACTAAGTAGGTCACAAACATACAAGAGAGCACAACTCCAAGTTCAGATCAAATACACAAGAACAGAGATAACAATAATCTGTAAAAGCAAGAGAAGAAGAACTCCCTAAACCAAGTGTATATCCAGATCGCGTCTAAACCTCAACTCCGTCGAGCATATGCTAGCTTCACCACTCGCCAGGACCTCTAACTTTAAGCAAGAACACAATCCACTCGAAGTTATCTCTAGAAGCAAAAGCTTTGCTTCTATCGAGATCAAGCTCTCAGACCACAACCAAGAACACTCAGGAAAACCTAACCCTAAAGCTCTTTCACAGATGAAGGCGGAGAAGAAGAATGAGATCAATGAGAGAGAAAGTCAGGGTTAGGACTTATATACCTCAGCCCAACAAGTGAAACGCGGAGCTCCGGCTTCCTCAAAACAGGTCGGGTTGAGCATTCTGGTTTTCAGATGGCATATGGGCCTCTTCTAATGGACCAAGCCCAATTAAAGATTATACACCTCTAATTCTACTAATGCACAAATGATTTGAACTATAATACTTAAGGATTGATCATCAACATGACAATAGTTGATGACAATCATCCATTACATAACCTTTTAAAATAAAGCTCTTATTTCATATACAACATTTTTACGTCTCTAATACTCTCTCCAAGTCTCATCCGAGTGGATTTGAGCAATTACCGCTTCACTGTAGATTTACTTTCTATAACACCCGAAATTAATACAAAGGTCATCTGATTTAGGTCTTAGATACGGTTCTTATATACAGCCCGGTGCTTTATTCAAACAACGCCGGGTCACTCGCGTTCTGCGAGGACACATACACTCGCGTTACGCGAGATTAACAAAAAATTAGGTTAATTACATGCATGCTAATCTCGCGTTCCGCGGGTGCACGTGTCCTCGCAGAACGCGAGTGACACGTCCCTCGCAGAACGCGAGATTAGCATGTCAGATGGACGTTGTTGTGCGCCATTACTACATGTCTTGTCCCCACCTAACTATAATAACTACCCCTTATTTTAAGTAATCCGTAACACCTATTAACCCTACCCTAACACCTCTTTTTATCATCTTTCACCTCTTTCACCCTCCATTAAAACCCATTTTCAAAACCTTCAAACTTCAAAACACTCTAAAAACACCTAAAATAATGGAAGATGAAGAGGAATTCAACAAAGGAGGGGATGGAGATGATGGTTCATCAAGTTACCATTCAAATGAGGTAATGTTCTTACTTAATTTTTGAATTTTAATTTGTTTTGCACCATTAAGAGCTAAAATGAACTTATTATGTTGTATTTCATGTTAAATCTAGTAGTAGTAAGTGTTGAAGAGATGACTTTTGCATATAATGTCAAAAACTTAGATGTGTTCATGTTTTTAGGGTTTTTATGGTTTTTAATGTAGAAACTCATGTTATGTTAAATTATCCCGTTGAATGACTAGTTTCAGGAAATAGCAACTTCTCGCGTTCTGCGAGAAGAAGCCCCTCGCGTCACGCGAGAAGTGCCTCCCTCGCAGAACGCGAGAAGTTGCACATTACAGAGTATTAACAAAAGCATTGTGTATAGGTGAATTTGTTCACTGGATTGAATGCAATCCAGTTGAATGACTACAACTACCCCTCCCGGAATACAAGGCCATGTTCGCCACCGTCATTTGATTTAGGGATTGACCACTTTGGATATTATCATCAACCATCTTTATATGAACAACATGTGCCATCTACATATGAATTGTCTGTGCCATCTACTTATGAGTTGTCCGTGCCATCTACTTATGAGTTGCCCGTGCCATCTACTTATGAATTACCATGTACATATGAGGTGCCATCAAGCTATGATGCGTTTGATTCACAATTTGCTAACCCACCAACAAACGTAGGAGAGGAGATGTGTTTTCTTCCCTCTTTACGCACTGCACCAAAGTTTGATAGTCCCGTATGTGAGGAAGAGGTTGTTTCTAGGGATTATTCGGAATATTTCACTACGGAGCAAGTGTTTGCCTCTAAGGAGATTGGTCATTTGTGGGCTTTGAATGTTGCAAAGCAACACAAGTTTATGATCTCTATTGGAAGGAGTGTACCATCTAAACCGGGGCAAAGTGGTAAGATTCAAATCATTTGTGAGAAAGGGGGAAGCCATAGGCCAAAAGGTGTCGGTGTTAGATCAAACACAAAGAGCAAGAAAACGGGGTGTAAATTTCAGTTGAAGCTCATGGAGAACCGGGTTGAAGAGAATTGGAGATTAGTGGTTGTTTGTGGTTTGCACAACCATCCTATTGGAGATAGTTTGGTCGGGAATGCATTTGCCGGGAGGCCAACCCCGGATCAAAAGAAAAAGGTTCGTGAGATGGTACTTTCACATTGTTCTCCAAATCAGATTTACACTGAGATAAACAAGGATCCCGGAAGTTGCACAAAGAAGAACCAAGTGTACAATTTGGTAAGACATATAAGGGAAGAGGAAATGGAAGGTAGAACCGTGGTTCAAGAATTCTTTCACCAATGCAAAGAGAGCAACTACTTCATGGAGTATAGGCCAAGTGCAACGAATCCTTCGATAATAGGCGACTTGTTCTTTGCTAGCCCCGAATCAATGAAACTCTTAAAGGCGTTTCCATATGTCCTTTTGATGGACTCGACTTATATGAGCAAATACCAACCTAGGTCAACGCTCCTAACAAACAACCTAGGTCAACGCAAAGAAGACCGTCTCCATGGGAGCACACTAATGTTGAGATGGATGCTAGAGATTTGGAAGAAACACCCCCAAAGAAGCAAAAAAATGCTTCTAATTCTGAAACATTCAAGAAACCAAAGATTAAGGTGATTGGCAAGTACAAGTCTCACATACCCGCGTCAATGCGCACCCATGTGAATGGTTGGTTTGAGGTAAATGGAGATGGAAATTGTGGATTTAGAGCAATAGCTCATGAATTGCATGACAACCAACACTTATGGAGGGAAGTAAGAGATTTGATGATAGCTAAGGTCAAAGAGATTTGGCACCTAGCTCAAGGAACTTGGATTGGACCTCCACAACAACCAACTTTGGAGAGCGCTTTACACCAACTTACATGGGAAGGAATAGGAAGGGCTCCAGAAGATCACTGGCTAGCTACCCCGGAAATGGGATGCCTTGTGGCATCCACATTCAACATAGTGTTCGTAACGGTGGGAAAAAATGCTAACTACACTTACCTTCCTCTACAACGTCCTACTTGGTTAGAAGATGGTGACACACTTCCGACGTTCTGCTTATTCTATATTCAGAGTGAGAGACATTTTGTTCCGGTAAGTTTTTGGATCTACTTATGAATTACTATCTAATATGCAACTTCCTAACGTTGTTGTTTTCTTGTAGTTGCGTCTTGAAGAAAACTGCCCATTACCTCATGTGTTTACTCCTTGGTGGCGAAACGCTGAAAGAGATGCTTTTTCTTTGCACGATCTTGTGTCACATCGATGTGCCGCCTTTGAAATGTAATGTTGAAGTTATGTTTTATTCGCTGAATTTGTAATGTAATGTTGAACTGGAGATGGTTTTTTAAATTCTTAAACAGGAGGAAAACTGCCCATTCCTCGCGTTCTGCGAGGTAGGTGTCACTCGCGGAATGCGAGTGACACCAACCGTGCCACAGACCGTGCATCTCAACTGGGAGCACCCTGTTTCCTATAGGTTCGTCTCGCGTTCTGCGAGTGGTGTACACCTCGCGTTCTGCGAGGTTATGCAAAAAACGAACAGAATTGAAGCAACACCAACATATCCCTAAACATAATCCAACAAAATTATCCACGCCACAAAACACCTAAGAAAGCAATCCAAAACACAATCCAAAACACAAAACGAAAGGCTACTCGTCTTCTCGTGGTCGGAAGGGAGCGAGATTTGACATACATAGTAGCATTTGGGCGTGATATGAAGAAAACTCCTCTGGAGTGGCAAACCGATACCGGTCCATGTCATTGTACACCCGGCCAATCACCTATACGCAAGTAAACATTCATTCTATGTTAATATTAGAGACAAACAAAGACTAGAAACGCAAGATAAACCAAAACAATTAATATTACCTGTCTCTCAGTAATCATCCCAGGGATTGCAGGACGGATATACCTATGGGTCCTCTTGATGTACCAATCCATGTAATCATGGGAGCATTCATGTGGTGCATAGGCAACTGGCCCCATATCATCGAGAGACAAAGAGTGAACATCTCTTGACTCCCAAAGCCATTGGTTGGCGTCATAAAAAACACTATAACACCTAATGTTTTTCAACCTATGAGCTTTGAGCGGTTCGATGACTGGCCTAGGAATACGCTGCACTCTCCCAAATTGTCTCGGACACCTATCAGGCATGTGTGGTTCGGTGATGTCACAGCAGGATAGCACCCCGTGAAATAGAGCGCGAGCAAGCTCAGGATCGGTGAAGTCTTGTGCTCCATACGGGTTCCAACATACCTAAAAAAATGACAGGAAAACGCCTGGTGAAGTCTGTAAAACAGCAGAAAATGCAGAAACTAGGACAAAATGCAGAAACTTGCATTTTCTCGCGTTCTGCGAGTGTGTGCCTCCTCGCGTTCTGCGAGTGGTGTACACCAGAAAGGCCAGAAAATGCAGAAATTTACATGACTGCTGCGTACTCAAAAATGCAGAAAGGCCAGAAAATGCAGAAACTTACCATCTCCGGCATAAGAATATCGAGCGCTCCCCTATAGTCCCTTCCGACTTGCCCCTTCTTCAGCTTTACATTCTTAGGCATCCACCGGTATGCCCATGGTTGCTCCGCTCTCCACCAAGGACGTTCAGTAGGTCGAAAGTGTGGGAAGTAGTTGTAGATCCATGCCTAAGAAATACAAAGTACGTTAAATATGAAAATATATATAAGTATGTAAATTAAACGCTTAGAAAGTATAATACCTGCAACAAGGTGTAACAGAAAGACATCTGGGCACAACCCTGTCGTGTGCATATCCCCAGCTGCCTATACAGATGGGCCAAAGCAGCTGAACCCCACGATATGCCCGTAGCATGGGCATAGGTTTCCAAAAAAGGCCCATATCTAAGCCGAATCAAGTTCTGTGACTTGTCCGGAAATAAGAGCGAGGAAGCAGTATACAACACCCAACCTAAACCCTTTCGCTCTGGACCTAGGTTTTCACAATGCCTTCTAAACCAATCAGCTTTCACCCTCCCAGAATCTAAAGTATGAGGATCTACTCCAAAAATTTCCGCCCCCTTCCTACCATAGTATTTTAGAAACTCATCATGACTAAACTTGGCACCCAGTTTCTTACAAGTCGTCATTGCTTTCCCTTCTATAGGTAGGCCTAAAATCATATGTACATCAAGAAGGCCAATAGTGATCTCACCACAAGGGAGGTGGAATGAATTTGTCTCCGGTTGCCATCGTTCGATGAACGCTTCAATCAACGGAAAGTCGATTTCTTCGTACATCATGTCAGGTAGATCTGACAGTCCAACTGCACCGGGAATCTCTGACCAGTCATTGTTGTCCAATGGCCAATCACTGCTTTGCTTTGTCCGTTGTTGTGCCTTCATCGGACCTTTCAACTGCAGAAAAATACAAAAATTACACACTGCAGACCAAATTTTCAAAAAATACAATTTCTGCAGAATTATCAGTTTCTGCAGAATTGTGCATTTTCTCGCGTTCTGCGAGGAGTGACACCCTCGCGTTCTGCGAGAAGATGCACATAACTTGCAGTTTCTGATAATTCTGCAGAATATGTGCAATGTATTAAAAATGCAGAAAATCAATAAATAATTAAATTACCTCCCCTTTCTGGATATGGAACGCCACATGTGCTTCAAATCCCTTAAGCAATTCGGGATCTTCTGGACCGCCAGGTGTGGCATGAGTGAGCTCAGGATCATACTTTGGCTCATTCTTCTTGGACTTCCTCTTTCTTTTGGGTTTCTCGACCACTTCTTCTTCTTCTTCTTCTTCTTCTTCTTCTTCTTCTTCTTCTTCTTCTTCTTCTTCTTCAACATCATCACCTCCTTGTTCTTGTTCCTCTTCTTCATCCCCAAAAAATTCATCCTCCATTTCTGCTTCCATCGGTTCTGGGGCTTGATTGTATGAAGAAGAACCAGCTTGTCCACTTCCCTCGGCATATCCACCGCCCCAACTTTGTCCAGCCATCCCTTCTCCACCGCCCCAACTGCCTCCCGCCCACCCCTGTCCGACATCCATAAGTGCATTATGTTCAAAAAAATGGTCCCAGCAACCCGGTTGTCCAGTAGAATAACTATCTTGGGAAACAAGATCCCAGCCAACTGGGTATGACTCCCAACTACTACGCGGTTGTCCAGTTGAATAACTTCCTTGGGACCAATTGGGATTGGGACGTTCTTCAACGCCGGGGAGTCCCTCTGGGAAGAGTTGTACGGGGTGACTCTTCTTTGCTTTCCCCTTCCCCTTTGGTTTTTCAACCGGGGGTTCTTCCCTAACAGCATCTCTGTTTCTCCGACGAGTCGAACGACCAGGACGATACATTGCCTAAAACAATACAAAGTAAAATCAATAAATAAACGAACGCAGAAAATAAAATCAGAAAACAGAACAAACAACCAAAAAACACAAACATATATTCTTTAGAACAAACAGAATTGCCAGTTATGGCAACTACTCGCGTTCTGCGAAGGACATGACTCTCGCAGAACGCGAGGGACATGAGTCTCGCAGAACGCGAGGGATGTAGCGTTCTGCGTGAATTTGCACTTTCTTCAGTTTCCGGCGACAGTTTCCGGCGAGAATTTCCGGCGGAAATTCAATATTTTAGCTAAAATACCTATCAATTTAAGTAAATTACCAAATAAACATCAAAACCCTCAATAAAATCAACAACCCTAATCAAAAACCCTAACCCTAATGAATTTCAACATAAAACAACATCCACTCATCAACCATAATTCAAAATCATCATCTTTCATCCATTATACAACCATTTGTAAATCAACATTCAATAGCAAAACATCATATAATATGCAATTTTCTATACTAACAACATATATTCATCTAAAAACAACATTAGAAAGCATAAGAGTATTAGAAACATACCTTATATGGAGATTTGAATTGAAAAGAGGAAGAAGAAGTAGGTTGAAATTGAGAGAGATGGTGAGAGGCGGCGGTAGAAAATTATGTGTGATGTAAAAAATGGGCCGAGTAGGGTTTTTCCCCTTTTATAGGGAAAAAACACCCTCGCGTTCTGCGAGGTGACGCACCCTCGCGTTCTGCGAGGGTGCGTTATTTAGGAAACACGAGGATGCACATTAAAGCGTATTAACAGAAGCATTGTAGTTAAGTGTGCAAAATAACACATTTTTAGTGTCTTTTTTAAGGCGATAAAGCCCAATTCGGCAAAAACGTCATCGAAACTTCATCGAAATGGAATGAAACTTTGTTTCAATCCTTATAATGTCTATTTGATCATGTGTGTAACTTGAAATTAAGATTTCTTCCTTTGGAAGTGAAACCTAGTTTGAAAACCGAACGAGGTCGCAATATGTATGACACACCATATAAATAAAGAAATATAATAAGGTTCAACATTTGTCAACATAATAACAAAATAGACACTATTAAGAAAAACAAGTAGTTCTTGCAACATAATAAGGTTCAACACTTCAAAGGTGCAACATAATAAGGTTCAACATAATAAGTAATTCTAAACAAACAACATTAAAAGGAACAAGCAAACAAAGAAGGTCGATAAATTTGCAAAAGAAAGATCTAACGACGAGGGTTGAACGGCCTGAAGAGGTTCCTGTATTCTCGTGCGGTCATCCTTGGTCTAGTGGATGGTTCCCCTCTCTCCCTTTGACGTTCTTGTCTCTCCCGTTCACGTCGCTCACGTTCTTGTCTCTCCCGTTCACGTCTCTCCCGTTCAAGCATATCAAAGTTGTCTCTCATGCTAGACACCGTACTAATATCAGAAATATCAGATTCTTGATTGGAATAGGACATCTGTATAATCACAAACCTGACCAAATTATAGTTACATACTCAATCAAATTCATAATCTATACAAACAACAACAATGCTTATAATCATAGTAGTCTTGATCTGCGACAGCATGACGCTCGCGTTCTGCGAGGGGTGTAGCGTTCTGCGTCAATTTGCATTATCATGAGTTTCCGGCAACAGTTTCCGGCGAGAATTTCAGGCGAAAATTCAATATTTTTGCAAAAATACCTATCTAAAACAACATTCCAAATAAACATCAAAACCCTAAATAAAATCAACAACCCTAATCAAAAACCCTATATGGAGATTATACTACCATTCATGAACCATAATTCAAAATCAACATCCACTCATCCACCATAATTCAAAATCATCATCTTTCATCCATTATACAACCATTTCTAAAACAACATTCAATATCAAAACATCATATAATATGCAATTTCCTATACTAACAACATATATTCATCTAGTTTGAACCGAGAGAGATGGTGAGAGGCGGCGGTAGAAAATTGTGTGTGATGTAAAAAATGGACCGAGTAGGGTTTTTCCCCTTTTATAGGGAAAAAACACTCTCGCGTTCTGCGAGGTGACGCACCCTCGCGTTCTGCGAGGTGACGCACCCTCGCGTTCTGCGAGGATGCGCTCCCTCGCGTAACGCGAGGGCTCGGGCGTTATTCAGAAAACGCGCGGGCTGTATTTAGCAAGGTGTAGATTTGGGATAGATGACTTTTGGGTAACACAAACATCAATCCCATTATTTTACCTAATCGGATACCCGAATTAAAACCGATGTAAGGGATTATTTTACTTAATCGGATACATGGTCAGGGTCTTAGATTTATTCCGCACTTTAGACCAGTGGGGTTTGAACTTTGAAGGTGTCACGACGCTAGTGGTTATTAAACGCAAAGGCAGAAACAAGCGTCACGCGAGGTGTCACGTGTTCTTTCGCAAAATCCCAAGTCTCCCTCTCTCTTCCCGGAAGAACAAGCGAACCCAATAAAGTCGTCTCCTTCGTCTTATCACAACCCGACAAAATCCGGGATTTGAATGTAATTCTCCAATTTTCTTCCACCCTCTCGCTTCAGTTTCAGAGAATTCATCGACAAGTAAGTAGAGTTTCACATCTCTCCCTTTTGACATCTAGGGTTTTTTCTGTCATCAGAACAATGTGATTGCATAGATGAAGAATCAATTTCACGGTTTTGGTCTTTTGTTTATTCGATGTTTTGTTAATGCGGGGTTTATTTTGCTAGTTTATTGTTGCAATTTTTAATTTAATTTGGTTCTTGAGTGTATTCTTGGTTTGCGATTTTATATTCTCCCTATTGTTAAATTAAATTTGTGCATTTCAATTCTTTCAGTTTTTGGATGGGAACGTGTTGGTAGGGAAGTTTCCAGATTGGTAAAACAGCAGAATTGTTTCAATGAATCTGGAAATGCTGTTCATTGGCACATTTTAATCTTCTTTGTCTACTAGGAGTGTGTAAGTCGATGGACAAAGATGCATCTGTGACAGTAGTATTAGGGAAAATCTACAACCATAGGGTTTATGGAAAGAAAGCTGAAGCGCAAGCTCCTATTTTTTAACTATACAGCTTTGAGTGTTTTTTGTAATTCTCTTATTTTGTATAGGTAATTGGATAATGATAACATGGTTTTGACTGGAGAGAAGCGGGCAAAAGATAAGCCGGTGTAGAATATAGCATTATGGCTATTAAATAAGTGAATAGCATATTTCTGCGGGATAATATATGGTTTTGGATTTTCTTAGACGTGTTTGGCAATGTCTGCAGATACAATGATTAAGGTGATAGTGGGCTGATAGCTTGACAATAAGCATGTCTTCGTTGTAGGTTATCAGTAACGGGAGTGTTTCACAGTTATAAATATATATCATTTAAAATTTTGTTGCCCTGAGTAAATCGTTTCTAGTCTCTTGACTTGCATGTCTAGTGCATCGAATGGGTAGTAAAGAAGGAAAAGGAAATGAGTAATGTTTTTTCTGTATATATGGAGTAAAACACAGAGAATGCCATGTCATAATAGACTTATTCTTTTTAAACAAGTTTATCCTCCCCAAGCTACAATCTTCAATCTCAGCCTGAGTGTTGGCTTTTGCAATAGCTTTTGTTTCTGGTTTATGATTTTTACTTGGCTGTATATTGAAGAGATTAAAACAATGCTTATTGCTACAGTGGACTTTGGAGATGATGTTGGTGTAAAGGGTGAGGTGTTGGGAAATTCCCTAGACACAGAGGGTCGGACCTATGATGAAAATGAAATGGGAGGAAGTTCTGTTGAAGGGGATCAAATTCTAGATTACAAACTTATTGATGAAGAATCTACAGGTAAGGAAATAATGATGGCCACAGAAGCAAGTGACGAGCCATATATTGGGCAAGAATTCGATTCTGAAGCAGCTGCTCATGCATTTTACAATACTTATGCAACACGTGTGGGATTTGTCATAAGAGTTAGCAAGCTGTCACGGTCAAGACGTGATGGAACTGCTATCGGGAGAGCTCTGGTTTGCAATAAAGAAGGTTTTAGAATGCCTGATAAGCGTGAGAAGGTTGTAAGGCAACGGGCAGAGACAAGAGTTGGGTGTAGGGCGATGATTTTGGTCAGGAAATTGAGTTCAGGTAAATGGACAATCACTAAGTTTGTGAGGGAGCATACTCATCCAATGACTCCAGGGAAGGGTAGGAAGGATTTCATTTACGATCAATATCCGGTTAGTTCACACTCCTTCCTGTAATCAAAATTTATCATCTTGTTGATTCACTGATATTATTTTCTGTATTCTCTAGTTTCTCATATATATTAATAATATTATCTTGATTACCTGAACGAAATCTGAGAAGCTTCTGCTACGCTGTATGAATGGAAAGCATGTTGACTGGATAAGAATTTTGCATTGAATAATTGTTTACTTTTTAACATTTTGTCCCTTAAAGATTGCGTCCATATTATATTGTGTGGTACTGGTGTTTGGTAATCTGAGTTCCCAGTTTCATTTTCAAAAGATTTTTTACGCACTTAGCTTTGTGGCTTACATTTTTTGATATGTTTGCCACTTGTCTTAATTTTTTGCTGGACTAGTGAATTTCCTGCTGGTGCATCCTTAGACAATTCTTTATGTATGCTTATCATTAAGATATTATTTTTCAGTGATTAAGAATTTAGAGATACCATATCCTCTCTATTCTCTTCCTTCAAGCAAATGGTTTATTTTATTGTAAATATAAAAGCACCTGTGTGCATACTCTTTGTACTATAAGAAAAACAACAAATTCAGAAGATATAATGTAAACTTTATCAATTTAAAAAATCTATAGAACTATAGAAAACAATTTTACTTGCTGGAGGACAATATGCCTTAGGCATATCGAGCTGTCATATACTTTTGTATCCCATCGTTTCTAGATGAACACAATCCAATTTTATGTTGTAGGTTACCTGCCGATTCATTTGCTTCTAAGGTTTAGGTTTTGGCATTTTCTAGATTTTTGTGGAGATCACATATCCATTTGATGAACCTTCATGAAGTAAAAGTGTAAACTGGAAGTATCTAACATATATTTTGGATGAATAAGAGTTGTAGTTGGTTTTCTTGAGAATTTAGACGATTTGGTATTTGCTCATATTAAACGCCGTGCTTGTTGGCTAATCTGAAATCACATAATGTATGAACAATATGCAATTTATTACTCAATTTCTGTACTTTATATTGGTGCATTGTATTATTTGGTCAGCAGATTGAACATGAGAAGATAAGGGAACTATCCCAGCAGTTGGCTATAGAGAAACGGAGATCAGCAACATACAAAAGACATTTGGAAATGATCTTCGAGCACATCGATGTGCAGAACTTAAGTCTGTCAAAGAAGATTCATGACATAGTTGACAATGTTAGAGAGATGGAGGCGACTGAGAAGCAAAATCAGAAACAGAAATTGGATCATTCTCAGTTCCCTTAAATATTTTACCATCACTGTGTATAAAAAGAAGTGTTTTTTTTGTTTCCTCCTTTCCGTTTCTTATTTTTGGTTCGGGGGATCAGTCATTTGTGTGCAGAAATTTTTGATCAAGTTGTAAGGTTCAGGAATACTTTGTTCATTCTTAATTTTTGTTTTGATAACTCAAGTGTTGAGATAGTATATCTCTAAGTATAGTAATTTTTCTCAGCAAAAGAAGATTTTTAAGTGCTTTTTCTTCTTGATCTCTTACGAGTGCTACATTTTCAGATTGTCTGACACAAACTGCATGTTTGCTCCCGAAGACGAGCTTGTAGATAATCACATTTCATTTATGTGAATTATCTTTTCGATTGTGATTATCTACATTAATAGAATAGACGAAGTCACTAATATTTCTTGTTAAGTCAGCCCAAACCAAGATGATCCAACTCTTTGCACGTACGTAACATTTGGTTTATTGAACAGAAGCCAATAGTGCATGTCACCCGAACGAGGAACACACCAACACATAAACCTTTGTTTATTGTTCATTCCGACAAGTTGTAAATTTGTTAGTGCAGCAACTAAACTCGTCTACGAATACTATATCAGTATGTCATGAATACTTCAAATAACTTAATAATATTATGCTCATATTAAAACTGATATTAAAATTTACATTTAAGATAAAATAATAGTATAATTTACTGGTATAGTACAGTACAATGTATAAGTAATTAAGTATAGAGATCCGTCCGAACCCATCTAAATTTTCATGCGAAAGTGTACGTTAAGCATGCTTGATTAATTATCTTAGTGCCGTTAGCCAACGTCTATATATCTTTGGTGGGGTAGAGCCAACGTACGTCTTCCTTTTTCTATGTTTCGATGATTAATAATCTCTAGTAGTATCCGCTATCCACTCAGTTTCATATTAAATCAAGGTTATTAACTTCTTACTTAATACGGAGTATTTTATACCAACTTAATGATAGTATATATATCCACTTGTCGATCAGTTGTCATGTCTTCTCTTCTAATACGGAGTATTTTAAAATAATGAAGTAGCTACTCCACCACCTACAATCACAACTCGTGCATCACCAACACGAACAATTATATCTACGCGTTTTCCTGTCCATCCCTGAACTCAAAACCCTTATTAATGACCCCTTAATCCCCACAACTCCATTCAATTCATCGCCATTTGATAATGGAAATACCAAACATTTTCCAAAGGCTTTCTCACTTCCTCACCACCTTCATCCTCACCTTCCTCCTCCCCAAACACCTCACCCATAATAATATTCCCTCCACCACAACAACTAACTCCGGCAAAAAGCCATTAAATCTGCAGCAAGTATTCGACACGTTCGACGAGAACAGAGACGGGCTAATCACCAAAACAGAGCTCTCCAACTCCCTCCACAAACTCGGGATTCCGATCTCGGACTCCGACCTCACGCGCCTGATCGAGCGCGTGGACTCCAACGGAGACGAGTGCGTCGACTTGGCGGAGTTTGAGTCGTTGTACTACCGCCATTTGGCGGTCGAGGAGGAAGGCGAAGGAGAGTTGGAGGAGGTTTTCAGGATTTTCGATAAGGATGGAGATGGGTTTATAAGCGAGGAGGAGTTGGGGTGTGTTCTTGACAAGGTTGGACATGGAAGGAGCTTCGAGGATTGCAGGAGGATGATACAGAATGTCGATGGAGATGGAGATGGTAGGGTTAGTTTCATGGAGTTTCACCTTATGATGAAGGATGTCCATCTCCTTTCTTTAATTAATAATGCTACTACGTCGTAGTTAAATCTATCTCTTCTCATTCATTTCATTCTTAATCTCTTTAACTTATGAAAAGACACTACATATGGAAAAAAAATTGTGTAAAAAATAAGGTTTTTTCTAATATAGCCCTTTTTAGAATGTAGCATTTTTATTAATTATATTTAAATTAATATATAATTTAGCATCTTCTAGATTCGAATATTGCGTAAGCAACCGCCACTAAAAAAATATAAATCAATACCGAAAACATTGATCGATATTGGAAACGGCATATCATTTCATATATTAAAAGTATTAATGGTATGAAAGTTGAAAGGTGGTCGAATTAGGCGATCAAACAAAATAATATTATCAGAGAACCATGCATTTCTAGTTTGGTTGAGTCTAAAATCCGAATTGAAAATCTGCAGGAAATGGAAATGAATATTTGTGTTTGGTTTGAAAAAAATTCCGCGAAAATCATGGGATTTCGATTTCCTATTTTCAATTCTTCCATTTTGTGGAAATTGATTTTACCTAGTCCCCCTAGGTAAATCACTTTCTCCATTTTTACACATGAAATCATAAATTTCCCCATTTTGATCTATCTACTCCAATTTTTTATCGAACACATTTTCTCAAAATCCTCTATATTACAAATCACCTTAAATCAATTATCATAAAGAGGTTTTTACCGAAAACCACCCGTATAAGTGTCTACATTGCTCTAAACCACCCCTTTATTTGGATATTACCGGAAACCACCCGTTTAACTACTTCCGTTAGCGATTCACCACCTGTTTTCATATTCCGTTTATACTCCGTTAACTATTTATAGATTTAGCCCGAAAACTTTATATTTCTTCATTTTTCTGCACAAATTAAAAAGTTGAGAAATAATTGTAATTAAGTAAAAAATTTGGGCCACCTAATTCATCTTCTTCCCCAAAAATCAGATATGAGCCCCCTCCACAACCACCATCTCCCTCCCCTACCTATAGACTCAGTCTTCCTTCCAAAGTCCACCATTGTCACCCTTCACCTCTCCCTCTCTCTCGAATCTCTACCAACTTCCATCTTTCTACCAAATACTTAACCTATATCATGCATCACCTTCCAATTTCAAGGTGAAATTAAATCATCCATGGTTGGCAGCAGCGCAAGGTTTCTGAAATTCAAGCTCCCCTTCCACCGCTCCGCCTCTCCACCACCTTCTCCGCCTCCGGAGTTCATCTGCCCCATCTGCCGCTCCTTGATATCCGACCCAGTCGTCATCGTCTCTGGCCACACCTTCGATTCCCTCTGCGTTCAGGTCTGTAAATCCCTCAATTTCTCCCCTCCTCTCCCTGACGGCTCCTCCTCGGATCTCTCCCGAGTCATCCCCAATCTAGCCTTCAAATCCACTATCCTTAATTGGTGCTCATCCAACTCTGTCAGACTGCTACAAACCTCCGACGAGGGAGCTTTGCTACTGAGGAAGGCCACGAGTTCCGACGAGGGCTCCCGGACCTCGCTCTGCACTCCCCGGATACTCACCGCGCTCCGGCCGCTTTTAACGAACCGGAGCTCCGCCGCCGCCGCCGCCGCGGTGGTGGTCAACCTCTCCCTGGAGAAGGTCAACAAGGTGAAGATCGTCCGGTCCGGGATCCTCCCGCCTCTCATCGACCTCCTGAAAACCGGAGGCGAAACCGCAGAGCACGCGGCCGATGCGGCGGGGAGTGCTGGGCAGCAGCGAGATGGTGAGGTGGGGAGTGCTGGGCAGCAGATGCGGCGGGCTGCGAGAGGAAGGAGAGTGGAGTGGTGGTGGAGGTGAGGGAGATCTGATTTTTGGGAAAGAAGATGAATTAGGTAGCCCAGATTTTTCACTTAATTACAATTATTTTCCAACTTTTTAATTTGTGCAGAAAAATGAATAAATATAAAGTTTTCGGGCTAAATCTGTAAATAGTTAACGAATTATAAACGGAATATGAAAACGGGTGGTGAATCGCTGACGGAAGTAGTTAAACGGGTGGTTTCCGGTAATATCCAAATAAAGAGGTGGTTTAGAGAAATGTAGGCACTTATACGAGTGGTTTTCGGTAAAAACCTATATCATAAATTCAATTTCTATGAATTACAATTCTCACATTCAACCAAACAAGCTCTGGTATACTCCGTGTATGCTAGCTGAAATATCAAGGAATAGACTTTATACAAGTGGCATATGTACTTTGACATGGGGGTAACAACTTGGGGTAACAACTTGAGTTAATCTGCTACAGTAAATAAAACTAACAGTATAATACATATCCATAGTTCATGTATTTTCAAAAATAAGCATAATTTTTTTATCCAAATTTAAAGTTTATGAAATTAGATACCATAGGCATTTTTTATTTTTCTTGAATGTGTTGTATAGTGTAGGCCCCGTGAATATTACAAAATTGTAAATCTACATTAATATTTATAGAATGCTTGTAAAATTCATACAAACATTGTTAAAATAATAAATCAGTTATAGTTAAAAGATAAAAAATAATAATAAGTTACACATGTTTCATTGTAAAATATATGCATGTAAAAATAGTGCGAAAAACATTGAATGATCAACCTCTAATATGAAATATACACCAACCTATCGTATAGTCAACAAAAACTCAATTAGATAGTCTTGTCTAAGCATAAAATAATGATCAAGATACCAACAAAATCTATATATATATATATAAAAGTTGATCGGTATTTGACGAAAGTAAATGAAATCGGTATCGGGCTTGATAGCGGGCCATTTTCTATTTCCGGATATTGGGCCATTATATTTGGGTTGGTATACTACATCTGCCAAAGCAATAAAAGAACGGATTTTCTAACCTTTTATGCCAGTCTATATATATATATAAAAGCTGATCGGTATTTGATGAAAGTAAATGAAATCGGTACCAGGCTTGATAGCGGGCCATTTTCTATTTCCGGATATTGGGCCATTGTATTTGGGCTGGTATACTACATCTGCCAAAGCAATAAAAGAACGGATTTTCTAACCTTTTATGCCAAATTTCATTAAATCCTCTACTTTGATGGGTTTATATTTTCCTTCTTGGGTTTACAATTTCCTATTCAAGTAAGCTTAATCTATAGGGCATAGGTTAGAAAGACCGATAAAAGAATATCTCCCAGGAGAAATCGATTAGGGTAGCGGATTACTCTCGAAGAAGAAAAACCATTCTACAAAAAGAATATCTCCCAGGAGAAATCGATTAGGGTAGCGGATTACTCTCGAAGAAGAAAAACCATTCTCCAAAACCTAGAAGCGATTACTCTCGAGAAGATAACGAATTAAGCAAATGGGGATCAACAAAAGCGATTAGAGTAGCAAATTACTTGAGCAGAAGAACCGAGCTCTTGGATTGAGCTCCTCATCCGGGCCAACAACTGAGAATCTTCGGCTTTCCCATCTCAATGTGGCGATGGAAGTAGGCAGGAGAAGAAAGGAAGAAGAGAAGGGTTAAGAACAGGATTTATGAGATTACAACGTCGGTTAGGTAAGCGTGACATGAAGGTTTATGATCAAGCCACAAAAGTTGTTCCTGCTGATGAGAAATTGAGCATGTATGAAATCTACATTTCCAGGGAAGCAAAGATTTTTGGGGTACCGAAGACGAGAGAGATATACGAGCAGGCGATACAAGCTGGTATTCCTGACAAGGATGTGAAGACAATGTGCCTGAAATATGCAGAATTAGAGAAGAACTTGGGCGAAATTGACAGGTCGCTTGCAATTTTCACTTCAAAACCCAGAAGTGATAGATAATATATTATTGGCCGAAGAATATGGGAAGCTGGAAAAGCATATTATTGCATTACAAAGGTAATATTTTAATATCTGCGCTACAGTAAGAGTTCAAAAACTTGATCCTTCTTCAAGTTATTTAGAAATTCAGGAACGTCTAGGATCATTGGATAATCAACATGATACGAGAATGTAGACAGCGAGAATTGTGATTGGAAATAAATAACAAGCACAATCAACTTCCTCACACCACAGTTTACATATCCCATCCCGGAAGACGTAGCAAAACTGGGTGTTCATCATGGAATGTGGGGAACAGTAAAAAAAGCTCCATTTTGGCATGAGAGCTTACCAGAAGATGAGATACTTTCCTTTGTTCAGTTTTGCTACGTTATCTTCTCCCTGAATCTTGATTTCCATATAGTTATGTCCCTATTCATTTTTTGCATATTTCCTGGATTTGTATACGGTCAATGAATTTCAATTTTTGCTCTTCAATTTTTCATTGAAACCCTCATTGATAGCCTTCAATTCCTCCATAATGTTGGCATTGATTGGCATTGATTTCTTTTTTTTGCCTCCTTTAATTTCTCTGCATTATATATACTGTTTTCTCCCCTTTTTTCTACTCTTACCCCGTGTATCTCTCGATGATCTGTATATAATGTCGAATTCTTCTCTCCAGTTTGTAATGTTGGTGTTGCAGTTTGGTAGTTGCTAGGAGATACGTATCGTTGCAGGTTCTCAAATTACACTCTTGCATCGATGAAAATATCTGAATCTGAAAGGTTAAAAATCTCACTTCTGTTGCAGAATAGATGTGAGATTATGTACAGACGAGATGATGCATTATTTGATGGAGGAGACTGGCAAGTATCAATATTTTTCTCTTACTTAGTTTAATTTGGTCAATGGCGTAACCGTTTTTGTAATTGCTTTTTTTTTTCTCATAAATTTTCCATTCAAACCATCTAATTGATGGGCCATTCAATTCCTCCTTTATGCTTACATTGATTTCTGTATTTCCTATTTCGTTTATTCCATTTATTTTTGGGCCTATAAAGTCAGTCTGATTCTTTCATTTTCCATTCCACTTCTCACGCTTTGTCTTCGGTTTTCCAATTCTCCTTCATTCCTCATCTCGCTTTGTCTGTGGTTTTCATTTTCCATTCCTCACTGAATTAGTTTTCCTTGGAAGTTCAGTTTTTCTCAACATCCTCCTCCTCCTTATTTTCGGAGTAACTTTTTGCTCATCCAAAAGGAAACCAAAAACCCAGGATGACGTAGATATTGCAGGAACAAACATGAGGAATTTCAGTTACAAGGAACTAAAAGAAGCTACAAATGGATTCAAGGAAGTAGTGGGTCAAGGTGCTTTTGCTACTGTCTACAAGGGATTAATTGAGCCATGAATGAAGGATCCAACTGAGAGCCATACCAACGCCCGTAGTTCATGAATCTTTTTCTTATCCTCAACGCCAAGAAGAGATTTGGGTTTGAGAAGAACTTTTTGTTATGTATCTAGACAGTCCTCATGTTTTCTTATCTGTTGCCTTTCATACGAATCATACAGAAAATGAAAGTTTGTTAATTGCAATTTGCAGGTGGAATGATGGGGAGACCTTAAGGAAAGAACGCGGTTGGTCACTGAAAATCCCTCCTGATAATGCTATTCTGTTTTCTGGTAACAAATTTTTTGAATTGATTTGTGGTGATGCGAATTGCAGGCAGTGGTAAAAATTTTGGATGATGCACATGAGCAGATCGATACTGCAATCTGGACGGCGTTGAAGGAAAGCAAGCCGGTTTACATACAATTTTATATAATAAATTTGCCTTTTGAAGTCCACTCTCTCAACTCTTTACTTCCGGAGAAGAAAGAGTTGGCTTATAATGCATGTTTCTTCACAATCTAGATGCAAGAGCTGGCTTATAATGCATGTTTCTTCACAATCTAGATGCAAAGAGCGGGCTTGGCAAAAACAATTTGTAAGAAGGCAACTGCATCAGATAGCATGAGATTGGCATTCTATTTATTTTCTCCAATTTGAAATTACTTTTGTAAAGATTGCCTTTTGATAATTTGAATGTATAAAATTTGTGCAGCAAGGCGACCTCATTCAAGAGCTATACAAGGAGTTGACTGGGGGCAGAGCTACTATCAGTCAGCTTGCACACATCATCAATATTTATAGAGAAACAGCCATGTCAACTAATCCTAAATTTGATCATATTGGTGTACGAAATGTATCCAGAAAAAGAAACGTAAGTCAATCCATCTACATCTCAGATCAATACCTGACGTCTATTTTTTATTTAATTTTCGCATCGTTTTACAACTGTTAAATGAATGCGTGGAGGCTGAAGTGTGGCTTAGAGAGGAGGAACAACAACATGAATCACTTCCCAAATACGCGAGTCCCTAATTGTATATTCAAAAGGAGATTAAGGTTAGGGTTCTTTAACATGAAAGAAGACATTTACAAGGTATAAAAATAAGATGACTTATGTCTCTTGCTTTTCTGATTTCCTTTTGTTAATCAGAATGCTTGCTTTAAATCTTCTTTGTTGCAGCATGTAACTATTGATATTAGGAGGGTCTCTGCGGAATGAGGGCATGAAAACGTCAAACAACATTGGCAAATCAGAACAGGTGAGTCATAACTCATAAGACATCCTCCAACCTTTTTTTATGATTCTTTATTATTTTGAAACCTTCCTCTATTATGATAGTTTAATATTCTTCCACTCCACAACCATCTATGCAAGCATATCACAAGTTTCATCTCCCAAATAGTTCATCTGTTATTATAAATTTTATAAAGGAAATAATTATTTTCTCTGTGAATCATCAGGTTTGGAAAAGTTACGATTTAAGTGGAGTGGTTCATATTTGAGTCACATGTTGATTTTTTGTTTGGTTCCTCTAAGAAAGTCAGTTCCCTGCGTAAATTGTTCACTACTTATTCTTCCTGCACTGTTCGTCAAACTGTTCTTTGCACATGACTGTATACAACATAAATGGACCAAGGTTTTTGCAAATGATTGTTTCCTGGTGTGTCAACTATTTGACCAGCTATTCTACTATTCTTTGACTTATTTTGCTCCGTGTCTTTGGAAGAATGATGTTGTTAATGTCCATGTTAATCCAGTTGAGTGACTCCTGCTCGCATTCATCATAGATGTTTGGTATGACAAATTCTCTTCTTGATTAATTTTGGGTTTATGCATGTCGCTTAATATATATATAAAACATCGGTACCGGACCCGGTTTATTTACCTCTTTTATTGGGCCTGTTCTCATTGCTATGTTTTGTTTGCCAAATCCTTTTTCGATCCTCGCCGCTCCCCGCCTCCTCCATTGGCCCATTTGGACTTGAAATATAAAATAAAAATGGGCTTGAATTTTAAGCCCAACTTTACGGATATATGACCCAAAATTAATTTGGTTCATTACCAGCTCGCTTGACCCTTTGATTTGTTTTATATGCATCCTCCCCTTAATTCCTTTGTATATCTTGGATGTGGGATTGCTCTTGAGGCACTGCAATTCCTGTCAATTCTGCTCTTGAGGCACGCTCGCTTCTTCTTCTTCGATTGCTCAACACCGGCATCGCTAGGGTTTGAATCGGTTATTTGAGAGGTATCTTCGTTGTGTTTTCTTCGAAAGGGATTGTCTGCGGAGAAGAGAGAAGTCGGGCATCGGGTTCTGGGGTGTGACCGAATACGGATTCGGGTTTAGGGTTAGTTGGTTCCTTGGATGCGGGTGGAGGAGGAGAAGAGATGCGGGTGGCGGCGACTCCGACCTACAAACCAAGCGGAGAGATGGAGGTGGAAAAGCAGGAAAACCCATAGCATTGATCGAGGAGGAGGTGGTGAAACACCGGAATTCAAGGCCATCGACGTTGGAATTCACACAGAGACATGTAAAACCTGTGTTGCAAGGAGCATGAGGGAAGCCGAATTCAGGTATGTGCACAGAGAGAAGAGGGAGGTATATAAATAGGTGCCAAGTAGAAGAGCTGGAAAATATCTTTGATTGTTGCGTGTGGACTCGAAGGTTAGCCATGTCTTCGTCGTCTAGAGTGTGTGTGTGTGTGTTGGAGACTTCGATGTGCCTCCGAAGCCATCCACGTGCATTCCTCTCTCCAACCTTGCAAAAGACAGTAGAGAATCACACCAGTTTGGCTACAGTGATCTCTTACTTAATGTATTGAGACATCCATTTGAATCCTTCACCATAAGTCCATAACCCATCTTACCAACAATACTGCACATGAAGATCTCAAGGGGGCGCACATTCGAGTCAGCAAGTGTCAAATTTTCCCTTTCCCGTTGTACAACTTGCAAGTCCAAGAAATTCTCCGTCTCCGTTTTACTGGTAATTCCTGTTTCTTCTCTTCCGTGATATCTTTGAATCCTATTGCTATCTTGAATCTTGATCGATTTAGGTTAGTTTTTGCTCAAATCACTATTTTTGTTGTTTTCCGTTTTGATCAACATTGATGGTGCCTACAAAGCTCTCCTTTTGATGTGTGATTAATGTTGTATTTTGTGGGTGTTTTCTTATATAAGCCTTGAAATGTTTGTTTTTTGTAAAGATATTAACGGGGCTCGCCCCGTTTTCTTGACCCAAAAAACGTGGTTTTGTGAGTAGAATATCCAGTCACTAGAATAAAATGGTGGTTTTATTGTTGTATATTGAGGTGAGTTCTAAAAATTCCTTCGGTTGTGATTCTAATGTGTCAATGAAACTTGCAAAATTTAATGATGCGAATAATACAGTACAGTGACACTTCTTGCTATACAAAAACAATTGTACAAGGGAGACATGTGAGAAGTGTATGGGAACTGGGTTGAATGTGAGCAGAATTGTAGAATTCTATAAAAGTGTTGTATATAGATATTTGATCAATTGGATTTGGGTTTCTTAATCCATTTGAGAATTCATGCAAACCCTAATTTGTTTTCTTTCAGTACGTACTATATATGCATGATTGTTAAAAAAAATTAAGATGGTCGTTATTAAGTTGTAGGTGCAATTTATCAATTATCCTGATTGCAGATAAAAGAAGTAAGTGGAGAACAAATAAATTTTGATTTGCAATTTATCATATCATATACTCCCTTCCGTCCTTTAATGATCTTTCCATTTGCTTTTTCCATTTGCTTTTGACACATTTGTCGAGACACATTTTGTAACGTTAATATCTCTAAATATATAATTATAAAAATTATAATTTTTTAATATTTTCAAAGTACTTATTGAGACGAATCAAGCGAGATCTCAGATGTCTATATTTATTTATATATATTGAAAGAAAACGAAAAGATTCTCTCGATTTGTGAATAGTATCGAAAAAACAAATGAGTCTTATATTAGGGGACGAATGGAGTATACAGTATGATATATGTACGTGTTTCCTCGAGGGGTGTAGTGTTCATCGCCGTAGAAGGAAAGCAATTGACGTCCCTTCTTCCAACTATAATTAATTATTAAAGAATGTCTTGTATTTCAAGGCGAATTAAGTATTAAACAAGCTAGCTAGATAGGTTTAAGATTGATACTCCTATTATAGGAAGCAGCAATTTAGCAATTCAAGTATATATGTTAATAAAATATTCTCGACATAAGGGTTTGAAACTAAGTGATTCTTAACGATTCATACAACGTCTTGAAACATTTTGTATATTGTCTTTTGTTCACATACAAATGTATATTAGCTCACACACGAAAATAACATGTAAACCCATGCAAAATAAATAAGTGAAATTTATTGTCACGCCTAAGCATAACTAAATGCACATTTGAATTTCACCTTATTCTTATTCGTACACTAATATGTACTAACAATATATTGAGATATTCTTAATTTGCACGGTTAATAATCATTCGTATTGATATATCTAGTTATATTTACAAGATGTTTTGTTTATGAAAGTCTCAAACAATATATTCGGGAATTCACGTCTATCACATTTTTTATTTTTATGTTCCAAACTTCCAATGAGAACAGTTCTTAACTTCATATTCGATCCATAAAATACATGTATTAGAGTAAACAAACTCTAGATGAGGACAAAACAATTTATGATCTATCGGATTTTAACAGACAATGAAATTGAAGAATTATATAGAAACTCACACCAGCACAAAGATTAAAGAAATACGTTAATTAATATGTAAATTACATGAGGAAGTGGCTTCACAATTTGTATTAGATGAGGACAAAACAAGATTATGCATATGATATGAATGTGCATGTAAAACTTCGATGCTCCGTTGTCGTTGCCATCATTTTCGCTGCTTCTATTCTTATTTTACTGCTCCCACTAATTGCTTAGTGATGGTACAATATATTAATAACTAAATTGCAAATTCCGGACAAAAGCTTTAGGAATCAAACTTATAGTATAGGCTCGCGCGAGTCGTCTTATAAAATTAGATACAAACGTTATTGTTGTATGTAAATACTTTATATGTTGATTTTGTAGTAATTACGTTGAAGACTATTTTTAACATGTGGGATATTAGACATGTGTATGTATAAATATAATAAATATACATTTGTTTTGTCCACCCTTTGCATTACATATATTTGTGAAATCAAAAGAGAGTTCTCCATTAGCTTCTGGATAATCTATTGTATATTAATGTTCTCATAATAATTTTTACGGTTATAATCTGTCTAATTAATATGCCTAAATCTTTTTTTAACATAAAGACATGTTAGAACATTTTACTATGATGGGTTTGACGAACAACAACTATGAATTAGGCCTGCAACAATGAGTCACAATACATACATATAGCTTCATAAATTCGTAGACTTTATTGAAATGGTAAATTGAAGTCATTTATGGAAAAACCAATCAAAACACTTCAAAATTGAATGTTAAGCTTTCATTTGTAAAAAAACGCAATTTATACAGTAGACTAGATACGGGTCTCGCGCTCCGCGCGAGAAAGTTACGTATTTTCGTATGTGATTTAATATAGTTACACATTATTTGTTAATATTTTTTTTTTGTTATCAAATTTATTAATATTTGTAATTATAAGTATTTTTTATTTCCTTATATTTATATTTGAAGTAGTTTTACAACATAATATTAGAATAGGGTTGTCATAAGAGAAGCTCGCACATTAATTTAATTTATAACTTAATCAAGTTTCTAACATAACTGAGAAGCCTTACAAAAGAGTTAATACTTCATGTTTCTATTATTAGAATATGCATTTATTTAAATTTGTCACTTAATTAAGTTTATAAATAACACAGAGACCATATAAAGGAGCTAATACTATAAATTATTTATTTTTACTATAATTCTAAGATATATTAGATGGGTCAAAATCTGGTCATAAACAGCCCTTAAGTGATAAATGAGAATGAACGAGGACCGTTCATTCGAATTGATCTAACGGCCCAGATCTCTCTCACTTCCCACACTGGCAACTTCCTACTCGCTAGCTTTTTGTGTGAAACACACGCGCTACATCGTTCCAATCCAACGTGATTCAAAATTGGAGCGAAAACCGTCTCTTCCCATTCTTCTCAAAACTTCCACAGAAAACCTCTCTCGCAAAGGCGAACCTCCTACTCGCTTGCTTTTTCTTCGATTTCTCAACGAAATCACTTCGGTTTCTCTCGCCGATCATCAAAAACAACATACTCCTACAAATTTCGTGATGTCTGGCTCACAGAAGAACAACGAAGGAAGAGGTATGGTGTTTAATCCCTAATTTTAGCGTATACGATTCTTTTTCCTCTGATTTCTCACTGATTTCTCTTCATTTCACTCCGTCGTTCACCAAAATCCATCAACTCGCTACTAAAAATGGCAGGATCTCAGAGAAGACAAGTACCAAAAGGTATGGAGTATAATCTGGTATTTGGAGTTAGGTTTTTGCTTCGACATGTTAGATTTCGCTACATGCATCTTTGATTTTAATGTACTGAGTGTGAAAAGTATATTTGTATGAGTAGATCTACTATATTCGGTGTGAAATGTTCATTTGTATGTATTGAGTGGTCATTACTGTGTTTTTACTCTATGTACTGAGTGTGAAAATTGCTCTCCGTGGTCATTACTGTGTTTTTAATGTACTGAGTGTGAAAAGTATATTTGTATGAGTAGATCTACTATATTCGGTGTGAAAAGTATATTTGTATGAGTATATTTGTATGAGTAGATCATGACTGTGTTTTTACTCTATGTTCACCAGATCTTGTATATATGTTCATCAAAGTTCCTAACAAAGTTCATCAAAATACATGTTCATCACAGTACATCTAAATGTTCATCAAATATCTTGTATTTGTTCATCGTATATTGTATATACGTTCACCAGATTTCTTTTCAATGTTCACCAAAATTTTTGTGATTGTTCATCTCATTGCCTATAAAAGTTCATCATATCTCTTAAGATTGTTCATCAGATTTCTCTTATCTGTTCATCATAAATCTTGTTATTGAATGTCCAAGAGGTATGAATATTATCCTCTTATAAACTTTGTATTTTTGCACAATATATAACTTGTATGTTCAATATTACAGAGATAAGAAGCAAAAAAACAAATGACAGATCACAAAGAAATTTGTCATCCCAAGAACAACAACAACAGGAGGAAGAAACAGTTCATGGTAACTAATGTTCATCAACTCTTTTTTCTTTGTTCATCACAATTCTTCATAATGTTCATCAGAATGTTTAATAATGTTCATCATTCCTCTCATATATAGTTCATATGTATGTTTAATAATGTTCATCATTGTATTTCAATATGTTCACCATCTTGTTTGATATTGTTCACCATGATCCTTAATTTTGTTCATCAACTTTTTACATGTCTTTATACTAATAAGTTACTTTTAATGTTATAGCATCCCCTAAACATAAGATGGAAAAATCCAGGAAAGTAGTTGCTACAACAAGCAAGAGAAAAAGAAGTAGCCAAAGGATACACTGTTCTCAGACCAAGGGAAAAGAGATTCAGTTGTACAGCCCCGAAATTCTTGTAACACAAATAATGAAGAACTTGAAAAGGCCTAGGAGGGGAATTGTGATAAGAGATGTTGAAGACCAACCAGAACAAGCATCCAGGACAAACAAGTCTGAAATTGTGCAGTCAAGGAAAGGGAAAGAAAAAGTGACTGAAAGCATCAAGAAGCAGTTCCCTGCTCAAAAATGTAGAAGTTCTCCAGCGCTTCTGGTTTCAACTTTGGCTAGAATGAGTCCAATTCAAAAAAGCTGCAAGTAGAGATGGGATTTGGATGCTTGCTTAAATGGAAAGTGGACAAACTTCCAGCTAAAATCAGTCACTGGTTGTTGAAGAACTTTAATGTCGTATCCTGCACAATGAAGTTTGCCAAGTCAGTGAGGCACAAAATTACAACGCAAGATGTTCACGACTACCTTGGAATTCCTGTTGGTGGGATGCAAATAGAATTGAAGAGAACATTTACTGAACATGAGGATTTACAATATCAAGATCTTCACCGAAGGTTCAGGAATCAATTTCCACTGGAAATCGACACTGAATTGGATGAAGTCAAGTTGCGTGACGCCTCAAAGATTCATGCATCACATGTCGCAGAGCTTTTGATAAAAACTGTAGTACCTGGAGAGTGGTTCAAGAGAAATTTCATGATGTTGCTTGTTGCAAGCATTATGGACAGTCAGCCAAATGGTGGATTGAATTATAATATTCTTCATTACCTTGAGTGCACCGAGATGATTAATCACTACGACTGGTCAAAATTGCTAGTTGACCTTCTGATAAAGACAAAGGAGTCTTTTGACAGGACAACAAATGCTAGTTTTTTCAGAGGACCAATCCTTCTACTACAAGTTAGTGTTCACCAATTTTAATCATTTTGTTCATTATCATATCATTATATGTTCATCAAACTAATATTTACTCATTTACTTTATTTGCTTGCAGTTGATATATTTAAATCGTGTTATTCTCAAGAATGTTGAACATGAGAGAGAGTTTCCAATAATTGTTAATTGGGATGCAGCCATGCTGAGGGCTAGAGAGGCAGAAGAGATCAAGATTGGTGGATTTGGAAAGGTTTATGTCAGAGATCCTCCAATTTTTACAGATGATGATGTGAACAATGCTGCAAACATAAGAGACAGTTCATCCGCCTTATATCATTCACAAGAAGAAGCAACTGAAGATGCAAGTTTACTGGTAAGTTTTCCAATATGTGTTCATCAAATTCCTTATGAAAGTTCATCAACATTGTTTTATATGTTCATCAGAGTGTCTCTATCTGTTCATCAAATTTTGTAATAATGTTCATCACATCTGTGAACAATGTTCATCAAACTTCTGAAAAATGTTCATCAAATTTCTGAACAACGTTCATCAAATTTCTTAACAATGTTCATCAAACTTCTGAAAAATGTTCATCAAATTTCTGAACAACGTTCATCAATTTTGCTTTATTGGTTCACTATAATTTATTTTCTTGTTCATTAATGTTTCATTGTTTAATATTGAAACAGGGTTTCTTAGAGGACCATATAAAAGAGGGACAAGAACTTGCTACCAAGATTAGAAACTTCTTGGGAAGAATTGAGCAGGCTCCCTCACGTATAGCAAGTAATAGCTTGTTCAAGAAGGTGAATGAAGCTATTGAAAGAATGCTAAATGTGAGGGATGATGAAGAAAATGCAGAGCAACCAC
Source organism: Oxyria digyna (assembly GCA_029168935.1). Classification (NCBI taxonomy): domain Eukaryota; kingdom Viridiplantae; phylum Streptophyta; class Magnoliopsida; order Caryophyllales; family Polygonaceae; genus Oxyria; species Oxyria digyna. Next base: position 6,077,662 of record JAPVLV010000010.1, on the reverse strand, counting down.
ATCAAACAGAGGAAGACGAAGAGACATTGACCCAGCAACAGTTTTGGCGCGAGGCATCTAAATGTTTGGAAGAAGTGGAGAGAACTATGAAGGCCAAGAAGAGTTATGTTGTGAAAGCTGAAGATGAAGTTCCAGAGAAGACACCATATGAAGTCATTGGTGAGACTTGTCGAAGCATTGCTAGAGATTACATTTCAGAAATTTCATCCTTCTCTTTGGGAATATTCTCCCAATCACCTGAGAGGCCTACAGTGGTAGTTGATCCGCCAGAAGAAACTACAATATCACCTGAGATGCCTCCAGTGGTAGTTGATGTGACAACAAAAACCACAAGACAGTACAAGAGGAAAATTTCATTCAAGGTAATATACAAGGCTTCTTAACTCTTATTACTATCTATGCTTTTATGTGTAATAACTTGTTGTGCTTTATTTCAATTGTAGATTCCTAAATCTGTGGTTGAAAGACAAAAGAGGTTGGATGCAGCTACCACGCACTCTGAAGATATCGTTGAAAGTACTCCTGTTGTTAACAGCAATGTTGACGAGACAGTCGAGGAAATTGATCCTATAGGTGATGAGGTGAGGATGGAAGAACAAAGAATTGAGAAAGAGAATGAGGTACATATTTTTCTTATAAATGTTCATCAATTGTTCTATCAATGTTCATCAAATAATTGAGTTATGTTCATCATTATTTCTAATTACAGATAGAGAAAGAACAAGGAAAGGAACCAGAAAGAGTGGAGGTGGAAAGGATGGAACAAGGGAAGGAAATGGAAACACAATCTGAGGACAGGGGCGGGAAAGAAGGAGTTGAGGAACAAGTACAAGGGATGGAAATACAATCCGAAGAGGTGGTTCCTGAACCACAACTAAAAGAAAAGGAAAGTGTACAAGTTCAAGAGGTGGTTCCTGTTCAAGAGGAAGAAATAGAAGCCCAAGATGTGAGGCAAAATGATGAGGAGAAGAGGAAAGAAAAGGGAAAGGACAAGGTGGAGAGTGAAGGAAAACAGACAGAGGAGCAGGTTGAGAAGGTGATCTTTATCATCATTTGTTCATCAAATTTCTTATACATGTTCATCAAACTTCTCACTTATGTTCATCAAACTTCTCACATATGTTCATCAATCATATTCAGGCACTAACTGAGAAAACAATGTTTGTTTGGAAGACGGGGAGTGAGAATGACCTAGAAGTAATCAAAAGAAAGAGACTAATTTCTTGGGCAAACAAATCTCCATACAAGCAAAGGATTGTGGACATCAAAGAGAAACCAACTGCTCTAGAAATGAAACTCAGCAGCTGGATGTTGGAAGATTTAACACACCTAGAGTAAGAAAAGTTTAATTAGTTTTCTTCTAAAGTTCATCACTGGTTTTATAAATGTTCATCACCTTGTCACATTTTGTTCATCAATTCTGTTCTAGATGATCTTCATTGTTTTTATATTTGTTCATCAGTGTTTTCATATTATCATTTTTTTTGTTTCAGGGACATTGTTTTCAGCGTGGGGCATTTAAATTTCAAGAAGAATGACTTTCTGAGCATGCAAAACAATCTATATGTTGAAAGCAATGTGACTGACGCATGGGCACACTTGCTGAATCTCAAAGAGGAAGAAAGAGATGAAGCAAAACCTCTTAGATTCTTTGCTTCAATTGATACAACGGTAGGAATTTTTTATATGAACAATTTTGTCATTAACATGTGGAAACATAACTAACGAAATCTTTTGATATTTTATAAAAGTCTGTCCCGACTATGGTGGGTTTTGAACTAAAAGATTCAATCACATTCTTCAATGGTGAAATGGAAACTCAGTTAGCAAGACTGCCACTTCACAAATTGAATGATATTCAGTTGGTAAGTATTCTATTAAACTTATCTATAAAGGTTCACCACTCTATAGACAAATGTTCACTGTGTTGTTTAAACTTGTTCATAAGACTATCTATACATGTTCACTATATTTTTTAAACTTGTTCATCAAACTAACAAAGGAAGTTCACTGTGCAGTTTGTCTTCCCAATATACCAGAGTGAACACTATTACTGCATTGTTTTCAATCTCAAGAACCCAAGAATAGATTTCATTGATAACTCCAGTGTTCAAGGCAAGAAGCTTGTGAAATATAACAACGTTCCTAAAGTGATGGTAAGTTTTAATACTGGATATTGTTCTTCAGTTTATTTGGTAATGTTCATCATTATATTTCAGTATGTTCATCATCATATAACTGTATGTTCATTATCATATAACTGTATGTTCATCATCATATAACTGTATGTTTTAAATATGATCATCATTGTTTTTCAATATGTTTGATATTATTGTGTTTTTATTTTACAGAGAGCAATGTTTGTGGAATTTCTAAGGAAGCATGGCATGGAAGCCAAAGCAGCTCTATTCGAAGACGAGAAAAAGGTCAAAGCTGAACGTCTTTCAATGTACTGGAGAGATGACAAGAACAAGCAGGATTGTGGTATATATACCATGCGACACATGGAAACGTACTTTGGGGAGGGGCTGACAAATTTTACAACTTCTTTGAAGAAAGGTGACAATAAGCAAATGGAAATGATAAGGGTCAAGTACATTTCGGAGTTGTTAACCAACAGATTCAACAATGCTTACCCACAACTTATAGAGTGGGTAAATGGAAAATGCACAATGTAGAAGTTTGACAATGAATACAAGAATTCTTTTGTTCATCTATATATTACAGAATGTTCATCAAATCACTGAACAATGTTCATCAGCTTAACTGTGAATGTTCATTGAATATTTAGCCAAAGTTCATCATATTAACACTGAATGTTCATTGACGTTAATCTCAAAAGTTCATCAATATGATAAGTAATTTTACTTGTCTTTTTCACAAATATTCATCATATTAATAATGAATGTTCATCGAGCTTAGATACAAAGTTCATCAAATTAACACAAGTTCACCACATTAACAGAGAGAGTTCATCTAATTTGATATTGATGTTCATCAATTTTTCCCATGTTGTTCACCAGATTATATATAATTGTTCACCAAGTAGATTACAAATGTTTACCAGAACTAGATTTACACATAAAGACTTAAATGATAGTTTAAGAATTATCTAACTTCAAACACTTGTTGAAGTATTCTCAGGACATGTAGAGCGATTGTGTCCGGATTTCAAACATATTGAACAACACTTCTTCACCTTGTTAGAATTCAATCTAACTTTCTCAATTGTACATTTCAAACGTGATGTTTTTGGCCTTCCTTTGTTCTTTGATTGTGGAGGTGGAAGGACAGATATTGTATTTGGTAAAGGACCAACAAACTTCTCAAATCTTGCCTCTCTGCTTTTTGTAGGAGTCTTGTTGTTACTCATAGAAGACGACTCAGCCTGAATGGATGAACTGTACAACTAACGCTTCTCCTTTAGAACAATCAACAAGTCTTTCAATTGATCAGAATCATGCTCAATTTCATTGATAATACTATGTATCTCACACATAACATCATACACTAAAAGCTTCTTCTCATCCATCTCAACAGATTCTTTAAATACTAAACCATCAATCTCAAAAGTTGGCTTCAATGTTGTGCTCTTACTCCATCGTGGTAATATATATTGGTCAGGCATTTTCACATCCAAAGGTGGACCAACACATCTGATTACCAATATCATGTGACAGCATGGAAGACCTATCTGCAAGAACCTATTACAAGAGCACTTATATTCATTTGTGGATGGTAAGTGCTGAACCACAAATGATTTCTCAAAATGTCCACGAACACGGTAGTAATGGACATCACCCTCTGTGAGAGAATTAACCAAGGCACAATCATAGGCAGATGAGAGAAGCTGAGTTTGCAAATCATCAAAAATAGGCAGTGTATAGACATCACAAAGCTGAACTTCCATTTGGCTCGGTGTCTTGAGAGTAGGATGGCGAGTGGAAGATTCAAAGTCATGCTTACGATGAGTATGTCTTTGAGAATCAATTGCATTTTCAAATTGCAACATGAACACTATAAGGGATGATAATGAGCCAATGAAATGTGAGAAGAAGAAGTTCTGAGATTCAGACCTCGAAGTTGTTCTAAGCAGGCCACCCATATGGACATTTTGAAAGGAAGCGGGAATCCATAAGTGTCGTAGATCAAACATTGTCTTGAGCCAAACATTGTCTTGAAGATTGAAATCATCTATAATACCATGCCAAAGCTCCTCAAAATCCACAGGAGTAATCTCATCACTCCAAACAATAACATTGAATTTATCCCTGAAATCTTTATTTTGCTCTGGTTCAACCTTAATCTTACCGGGCACTTTGAACATTATGTGCCACATGCAAAAACGATGAACACTTGAGCTAAAAACCTCCTCAACAGCAGCCTTGACAGCAGCATCTTGATCAGTCAAAATAACAAAAGGTTCATGTCCCATTGCCTTTTTGAAATGATCAAACAACCACACATAAGATGGAATATCTTCGTTCAACAATAAGCCAAATGCAAAGGTGATTGAGCACTTGTAGTTGTCAACTCCAGTGAAAGGAACAAACACCATATCATACCTGAAAACAAAAAGCAAAAACTCATAATGTTCATCAAAACTGTATTATTTGTTCATCAAATGATTGAACAATGTTCATCATTACTGATAACAATGTTCATCAAAACTGGGATAAGAATGTTCCTCAACTGGTATGAATGTTCATCAATAAATCTAACAGTGTTCATCAAAACTTGTATGAATGTTCATCAATAAACTAGCAATGTTCATCAATAAATTTTTATATGTTCATCTATAAATAAAACATAGTTCATCACAACTACAATGATTGTTCACCAAAACAAATAGGAATGTTCACTAATAAATTTAACATTGTTCAACATAACTACTTAGAAAAATTCTCCTAAACAGGTAAGAATGTTCATCAACATACCTATTTGATTTGTATGTTGCATCAGCAGTCACTACATCACCAAAGAATGAAAAACTCTTGCGTGCAATCGGATCAGCCCAGAATAAACGAGTTAGTTGATTATGCTCATTGACATAGTATTCAAAATAGAGAGCCTCACATCTCTCTTTCTTGCGAAAAAGGCTATCAGTTACCATTTGAGCATCACAACCAACCATATACGCATTGAGATCTCGGTTAAAATTCTTGAAGTCAACCAGCGAGGCACCAACATTTGCGTAAGATCCAATAGAATTCTTGAACATCTTAAATGTTTTGCTAGTCCCAATATTGGACTTGATACAATTAATAATAAAGTCTTCATGGAATGCAGTCAATTTCCGGTTACTCCTGGCAAGATGTCGTTGTGATTCATCAACCATATAATGTGTATGACGCTCCTCAAAAATCTTAACAGAATAGCCATCATGACTAAGATAGCGAAGTGCTAATTTAGCAACACAACCACATCTATCTGAATTCCTCTTCCTTTTTGATGAAGTGGAGTCATCTGCAGTATTTCCATCTACTTTCATATATCCCTGCCTACTGCAACAAAGATACTTCCAAATTGGAACTTTGTTCACATCTTTAGTGCTAGTCCCTGACATGATACGTACACTAAAGTCTGCCCTGATGGCATATTTTTTATAGAATTCAATACCATCTTCAATTGAAGCAAACACTTGACCAACATATGGCTTGTAAGAATCTTCACATAATGGTAAAAAGTATTTCGAATTTCCAGGAGAAATAGAAACTACACCATTGGCATTGGATTGATCAACACCTAGAAAAATGTTCATCAGATATTAAACATATGTTCATCAAACTACTTATCAATGTTCATCACAAAATCCTGTAAATGTTCATTACACATTAAAATGCTGTGAATGATCATCACATCTAGAACAAAGTTCATCAAATCAGTATTAAAAGTTCATTAAGACTGCATTCAACGTTCATCACATGTTTTATAAAAGTTCATCAAAAAATACTGTCTATGTTCATTATATGTCCAATAGAATGTTCATCACTTCTATTACTGTTGTTCATCAAATCCGTTATAAATGTTCATCAAATCCGTTATAAATGTTCATCACCATTCTTCTAAATGTTCATCACATCACTAAAGATTCATCTTCAGTTTTTTAAATGTCCAATATATGTTCACTAACAGTCTTATTAACGTTCATCATATGTCTTGTACATGTTCATTAATTACCTCGGAAGTATGATATTAAGATTTTTCAAAGCTTAAACATAATCAACAATAGTTCATCGATGATGTTGATCAAATTTGAGATAAAAACTGCTTCATTATACACGAATCATCGTAATACTTCAACAAATAAGCTCAAATTGGAGAGAAACAGGGGGATGAGCTGGTGAAACAAAGAAAATAGAAGCAAAACCTAGATCCATAGGTAGAATGAAGGAGAAACAAGCTAACGAATGATAATCGATGTGTTGGATTAGCGAACAGAGCAATCAAGAGAACAAGAACACCTGAATACAAAAAATCAACAAAATCAGCTCACGCAAAAACAAAGGATATAGAAACGTAAACAAGATGAGGAAAACAAAATTAAATACGAATTCGAGAAGAAGAAGAAGGAATTGCGCAGCAGAGAAGAGAAGGCAAGATCCGAAGAAGTTTTGTTGAAAAAACTTGGGGGAAAAGAAAACGAAGGCGAGAAGAAGAAGAAGGAAATTTACGAGATCTGTTGAACGCGCTTGTACACCCGCCCAAAAATGAATTATCCACATCCGTCCGATCTGGCGAAATCAAACGGCCCATAATCATTCTCATTTATTAATGTAGCAACTATTATCACCGGACACTTTTCCTTAGGTTAGAACTATAATAAGATAATTAATTAAGATAAAAAGACTGAAATAGATTTAGAATTAATTAGGTACAAGAGATAATTAATTAATAGAAACAAAAAGGACTTAAATAAATTTAGAATTAATAATAATTAATTAATAATAAATTAAATGGTTTTAACATTAAATAGGTACCGATTTCATTTAATTTGTTCAACAATCAACCAACTTTTATATAGACTAGCATTTTGGGGGCCCGCGCTACGCGCGGGTCTATATTATTATAAATAAGTGTTTTTGAATTGTAGGAAAAAACAATCAACGCTACACGTATTTTATTTTATTTATTGTGTGAATTTTTTTTATGCAAATATTCTACATGTTGTGTGATATAAAAAGTTATAAACCATTGATCGTCTTCTTAATATCTCTTTGTAGGGTTTCTCTAGAAATGTAATTTTGATATTTGATTAATGCTCATATTACATAGGCTGATATTATATAGACAAAATTTGTAATTTTTACCAACTTTTAGAGTAATCTCAAAGACAAAAATTTATTTAACGGGAGATGATGATCCATTTTATTTTTGTTATAAAAATATCACTTTATCATTGAATGTAAAGCATTGAAAACACTTAAACATTGAATTTGTTTTATGAATTTTTAATTTTATGAATCTTTATACACTATACATTTTGATTATAAAAATTTAAGTCTTAATTATATAAATCTTCATACACTCAATTTTATTATTGAGTTTGACCTATCTTAATCTTATCTTATCTTAATATTATACTATAAAATTAGGGGTTCTCCATATTAAAGACACTGCATTTAATGCTTTGTTTTTAATTTATCATTTTTCCGATTTTTTTCTTTTCCCATTTATTTCCTACGTTTACGAATATGTCGCCCAAATGAAGATTTTGACCCATCAACACATGTCTATAATGGATTCATATGGAACATTTCAGCATCTTCTACTCTTCGATTTCGCAACGCCGTATAGTGAAATTTTATAGGCCATAAAACCCGCGCTACACGCGGGCCCAAAAAGTCTAGTATACTATAAAATTACAGGTTCCCCAAATTAAACACACTGCATTTAATGCTTTGTTTTTAATTTATCATTTTTTTAATTTTTATTTTTTCCCATTTCTTTCCTACGTTTGCGAATATATCGCCTAAATGAAGATTTTGACCCATCAACACATGTCTATAATGGGTTGATATGGAACATATCACCATCTTCTACTCTTCGATTCCGCAACGCCTTATTGTGAAGTTTTATAGGCCATAAAACCCGCGCGTAGCGCGGACCCAAAAAGTCTAGTTGATATATAAAATCCACCAATTATTAAATGAAAGTACTAAATTAAGAAGTGACATTAACCAATAAGAATGCAAAAGTATTTATTGTTGCTTTCATTTTCTCTCTCCACTTTTTTTATACTAGTAGATTAGATAGATTAGATAGATTAGATTATACTAGTAGATTAGATAGATTAGATAGATTAGATAAGATTAGATTGTTCATGTTCTTCATTTTGTTCAATCAGAGCTAACTACTAGCTAGGTAAACTCAGTTATGATAATAAGTTAGGATGTTTTAAAGAGTAGTTTCTTAGCTTATAGAACAAACTCATTTTACAAGACAATAAGTTAAATGACTTCTTCAATAATTTAGGATTTCAAACTTAATGTAAAATTAAACTAACTTATTTTCTTATGGTACCGAAGAGACTCATATCTCAATATTTATCAAAGTTGTTATTTCTACAACGGTTTAGATGAGTAGTTTGTTAATTAGAAGAAGAAGAAAAGTTAATTTATTAATACTAGAGGTAGAGTACGTAGATAGATATATAGTGTGTTATTCCGTGCTCGTTTAGTTGAACGTGAGAATTGTAATTCATGAGAATCGAATTCATATGAATTGAATTAAGATGATTTTTAATATAGAGGTATAATGGTCTATCAATGAATGTTGAAGGAGGGATAACGTCATGATTTATTCAACACACTTTTATAACTTTTTATGGTCGATCGTGAATGTTGAAGGAAGACTATGGTTTCTCAATCTACCCTATATCGTTATCTTGAGTATATGGAATTTTTTCATTAATTTTTCTAAATATTTGACCCCCAGCCTAGTTTGAGAGGAGAATCGATCACTATTCTACCACCACATGAACCAAAAGTTTGAATATAGATCCAATCTAATCTACATGTCCCAACTCATAAACGTATAAATATAATGAAAGAAAGATTTTTCTAATATATATATATATGTTCTAATAGCATATGTTAACACCAAATTAAACTTTCTAAAATTAACTCCTTAGAAGACGTTGAGGGGGAGCATCGAAAATGTCCACGCAATTGTTGATTTGATTAGTTACAATCACTAGGAGATAATTATCAACTACTATTATCCACCACCAGATTAGAAAAACGAACGCTACATATTAGAATTTCATTATAAAAATGAATAATTTAGATATAACTCGGTCGTGTCGAATTTTCCCCGATGTTTTTGCGTATTATTTGCGAATAATATAACGCCTTCAATTTTTTGTTGCTAAGGTATTTTTTATGATCATGACATTTGCGTTCAGATGTTCACTCAATTTATTTTATTTTTTCATTCAATAAATTTTTTATGTGAACGTGTCATGAACATTTTATATTCAAAGTCATGAACATAAGTTTTGATCGTTTTTTATATTTCTGTAAATAATGTCTATTGTTGTGAACATACCATGAGCATTGTAAAGTTTTTCAAATTTATTAAGAATATGATTAGTTGTGTGTTGAAAATAAAAAAACTCAAATTATCACTCAACTCCATCTACAAGTTACAATCAATGAATGCGGAGGAAAAATCAACTATATCAAATTTCAATACATAAATTTATGATTTGCATGATATTAATTGTTTTGAAATCAACTAATACATAGAAACAAATTTTAAATGCTAAAATAACAATTATTTAGAAACGGACGGAGTAGTAATTAAAAAAAGGAAAGAAAAAAATTACAATTCCTGTATCTAGTAAAAAATCAATAAAAGAGGAAATTATAAAGGGTGTGAATCCCATAATAAAATCTCTTATAGAGATAAATAAGAATAAATCTAAGCGATTAGATGCTTTGACATCCAATGACTTAGATTAAACTAGTTACCCCCACTACAAGTGGAGGTAGTTGTGGTGGTCTGGCGGCCTCCCGACGACTACCCGACCACTTCCCGGCGACCACCCGGTGGTTGTCCGGTAGAGGCCCAACGACGGTCTGGCGGAGGTCCGGTGGTGGTCCGACGGAGGTCCGGCGACAGTCCGGTGGAGGTCTGGCGGTGGTCCAATAATAAATGAAAAATTTAAAGTATAAAAATAAATGAAAATTTAAGTCTAATTCAAATTGGTGAACATTTAAATATAATGTGATGAACATTTAATTAAAATGTGATGAACATTCTGTTGGTGAACATGTAAGTAACATGTGATGAATATTCAGTAGAGTATATATAAATGAACGTTTATGAACATTTATGAACAACGTGATGAACATTTAAGCTAGTTATACTGAACTTTTGAGTAATGAACATTTTATTAAATGCTTGTGAACATTTAAGGATGTTTGATGAACATTTAAGTATGAGATGATGAACATTTAGGTAATTTTTTATGAAGATCAAGTGTTTTTTTACTCGAAATTACATTAAAGTGGTGTTCCACATAAGTGGTGGTCCGACGGTGGCTTGATGGTGGGTTAGTGGTGGTGCGGTCGTGGTGGTCTGGTGGTGGTCCGGCGGTGGTCCGCCGTTTGTCCAAATAACATAACCATTTAAGTGTTATAAACTTGGTGAACATTTCAAAATAATTTGATGAACATTTATGTATAATGTGATGAACATTCAGTTGGTGAACATTTAAGTATAATGTGATGATTATTCAGTAGAGTATATCAAATGAACATTTATCAACATTTTGATGAACATTTATGACCAACGTGGTGAACATTTAAGCCGATTGTAATGAACTTTGAGTAATGAACATTTTATTAATTTCTTGCGAACATTGAAGTATGAGATGATGGACATTTAAGTATGAGATGATGAACATTTAAGTGATTTTTGTTGAAAATTAAGTGTGTTTTTAAAAGAAATTATATTAAAGTGGTGTTCCACATAAGTGGTGGTCCGATGGTGGTTCGCCGTTTTTCCAAATAACATAAACATTTAAGTGTAATGTGATGAACATTCAGTTGGTGAACATTTAAGTATAATGTGATGATCATTCAGTAGAGTATATCAAATGAACATTTATCAACATTTTGATGAACATTTATGACCAACGTGGTGAACATTTAAGCCGATTGTAATGAACTTTGAGTAATGAACATTTTATTAATTTCTTGCGAACATTGAAGTATGAGATGATGAACATTTAAGTGATTTTTGTTGAAAATTAAGTGTGTTTTTAAAAGAAATTATATTAAAGTGGTGTTCCACATAAGTGGTGGTCCGGTGGTGGTCCGATGGTGGTTCGCCGTTTTTCCAAATAACATAAACATTTAAGTGTAATAACTTGGTGAACATTTAAATATAATTTGATGAACATTCAGTTGATGAACATTTAAGTATAATGTGATGAACATTAAGTTGGTGGACATTTAAGTATAATATGATGAACATTCAATTGGTGAACATTTAAGTAGAATGTGATGAACATTCAGTAGAGTATATACAAATGAACATTTATGAACATTTATGAACATTGTGATGAACATTTATGAACAAACGCGATGAACATTTAGTAATAAATAATTTTGTAATATTTGTGAACAATTTTATATTTCTTTGTGACAATTTTATTCCGGTGAGGCCTAAAGGTGGTCCGGTGGTGGTCGGAGTTGGTCCGGCGGTGGTCGGAGGTGGTCCGGCGGTGGTCGGAGGTGGTCCGGCGGAGGTCCGACGGAGGTCCAGTGGTGGTCCGACGGAGGCGACAAGGGATGACAAAGAGTGTCACGTGTCATCATATAGACTCTTGGATCTCTCAATCTCTTTATCCAAGTCTCCACAATCATTCTAATTTATCATTTTAACAAATATTATTACATAACACTTTTTCAATTATAAATTATGTGGAAGTGTGTAACCGTTATGAATTCTATTGGAGTAAACTCTACATAACGGAAATCTATTGTCAAAGGCAAACTTGACCAACCATTTTCTATGATCACTGGCGTGGCCTGCTCCAATCAATGATGATTAATCAAGAAGAAGAAGAACAGCAAATCAAAACATACCAGAAATCAGTTTTCCTTATTCTTCAAGATTCGAAAACTCCATAAAAGCGATATATATATATACATCTCATGCATTTTATGGCTAGAGTTTTATTTTCTTATTCGAAGAAGACGAAGAAGAATAACTTGCAGGTTGAAGAATGGGAGTATGAAATTGAAACCTAACTCTCACCGTTTTGTATAAAAATGTTACACTGCTAGTTTGCTACGTACCCTAGTACAAAAGTATACATCATATCCTTCCGGTGTGGACCATTTGATACAAAAAAGTAATCACAAAACCATCTTTAAGTTAAGGCATTTCACACAAACTCACCTACAACTCGTAACAATTTCCACAAATCGCCCATTATTATAAAACGTATACAACAACCATGTATATAGGAGTATGTATTATTATTCACAAATCACAATGCATATCAGACTAGTTTTCTTACTACTAAAATGTTTTTGAAGGTCATTCTTATTCGTTTTATATATTTGTATAAGTCCCGGATGAGATAATTTTAAATTATACTAGGTGATTTAATAGAAAATAAGCTAAAAAGGTGATAAAAAGAAGGTAGTATAAATGAAAGGAGTTTAAAAATTGAGAGGAGGAAGAAATGGGTGGGGGGCTTCAGAGAGAGTGAGGAGGCCAAGTGTGCAGAAATCCGGGCATGAAAACATCAATTTGCATTTACTCCTCTCCCAATTTAATGCTTCCAACTGCAATCTCTCCTTCTCTCTATTCTACTCTGCCCCCCATTAAATGCACTCCTCTCTCTTTCTCCATTTCTTTTTTCTCCCTCTTTTCAATTCAATCCCATCCCCACCTCAGTTGTTGCATTTCTTCAGTACAACACAACATTGAATCAAAACCCACCTCTAATTTCTTCAATCAATTCACCTCCTCTTCTTCTCTCACTCTCAACATTGCTACGGATGGTCCTGTTAAAGTTTATTGCTGTCAAGCTTTGCATTCTATGTGCTATTTCACCATTTCTTCAGAAACCATTGATTTTGCAGTTGGAGGCTAAAATGCAGTGGGGAATTAGAGGGGTTTTCCCATCTGGGTTTTGTTCTTATGGTAAGTTTTGTTTCTCTTAACCTAGAACACACTCACAGATTTATGGGCACAATGTTGCTTTAGTGTTGAATTTTCTTTTTCTTTTTCAGTTTTGTGAGTAAATGGACTGCCATTGGAGTCTGTTCACAAGCTTTCTGATATGGGTTTTGAAGATCTACACTAGAAAAGGCAGATTTGTGACACAGGCTTTGGCTTTCATAGTTCTTGCTTCAGATGGACTCTGGATTTTGGCTTCTGGGTTAGGCTCCATGTCTACAATCGCCATCTCATATGGTGAAAATGGCCCTGTGTTTTGTGGGTTGAAATCAGATGGGTCACATCTCGTGAGCTGCTATGGTTCCAACTCCGCCATTATCTATGGCACCCCAGCTCACTTTCCATTCATGGGTCTAACTGCAGGTGATGGATTTGTTTGTGGGCTTTTACTCAGCTCAAATCAGCCTTATTGTTGGGGAAGTAGTAGCTTTATACAAATGGGGGTTCCTCAGCCAATGGATAAAGGAGCTCAGTACTTAGAAATCAGTGCTGGTGACAATCATTTGTGTGGTTTAAGGAAGAAGACCTTGCCATTGTCAAGAAGTGGTTCGAATGAATCCTTAGTTGACTGTTGGGGTTACAATATGACTTCAAGTTTCGGTTTCAATGAAGAAATCAGCTCCATCTCAGCTGGCTCTGAGTTCAACTGTGGGCTTTTCGCTCGAAACAGATCGGTTTTCTGTTGGGGAGACGAGATGAGTAGTCGAGTCATCAGCTTAGTACCTAAAACTAAAAAGTTTGACATGATTGCAGCTGGTGGCTACCATGTATGTGGAATTCTACAAGGGGTGGATTCTAGGGTTTTGTGTTGGGGAAGAAGTTTAGACATGGAAGAAGAGATCTCAGCTGGCTACACTGACCAAGGAAATGTCGATTTAGCCCCTCCGTCTCCAATGCTTTCGGTTGTTGGCGGAAAGTTCCATGCTTGTGGCATCAGAAGCTTTGATAGAGGTGTGGTTTGCTGGGGATTTCAGCTCATAAAAAACACGCCACCACCGAATGGCGCTAAAGTATATGAGATTGCAGCTGGAGATTACTTCACTTGTGGCATTCTTGCTGAGAAATCTCTATTGACTATCTGTTGGGGTTCCGGTTTCCCAGCATCTCTTCCGGTAGCAGTCTCTCCTGGCCTTTGCAAATCGAAACCTTGTAGCCCCGGTTTTTATGAGTTCAATAACTCAGGAGGCGGACCGACTTGCAACAACCCAGACTCGAGGATTTGCTTGCCTTGTAGTAATCGGTGTCCGAGTGAAATGCACCCTAGTGGAGACTGCAACTCTGAAAGTGATAGCCAATGTGTGTTCAACTGTTCGGTTTGTGTATCAAAGGAATGCTCCACTAACTGCTCTGCTGCCATAAACACCGGTCATCATCTGAAGTTTTGGGATTTTCATTTCCCAGAGATTATTGTTGAGGCCGTATTTGCTGTGTTCCTGGTGTTTATCGTGTCCTTAACTGCAGTGATATATGTACGTTGCAAGCTACAAAACTGTCGTTGTTCAGACGAGAGCCTGAACCCGAGAAAAGGTGGCAGCAATGTGGAAAAGGAAAAGATCCGTTCTCATAACCAGCTGGAAGAGCTTAATATAAGACGGGCTCGTTCGTTCAGCTACTCAGAGCTGGAGAGAGCAACCGCGGGATTCAAGGAGGAGTCTGTGGTGGGTAAAGGAAGCTTCTCGTGCGTCTTCAAAGGGGTGCTAAAAGACGGGACAATGGTGGCGGTCAAGAGGGCTATAGTGTCAACTGACATGAAAAAGAAGAGCAGCTCAAAGGAGTTTCACACTGAATTAGACTTGCTGTCAAGGCTTAACCACGCACATCTCTTGAATTTACTCGGTTACTGTGAAGAAGGCGGCGAACGGCTTTTGGTATACGAGTTCATGGCACACGGGTCGCTCCACCAACACCTACATGGAAAAAACAAGGCCCTAAAGGAGAACCTTGATTGGGTCAAACGAGTAACCATTGCTGTCCAAGCAGCTAGAGGAATCGAATACTTACACGGATACGCTTGCCCTCCCGTAATTCACCGAGATATCAAATCATCCAACATCCTAATAGACGAAGAACACAACGCACGAGTCTCAGATTTCGGTCTATCATTACTAGGTCCAACGGATAGCAGCTCTCCTTTAGCCGAGCTGCCAGCTGGCACGCTCGGGTATCTAGACCCAGAATACTACAGGCTTCACTATCTAACAACAAAATCAGACGTCTACAGCTTCGGGGTTCTTCTTCTTGAGATTCTAAGCGGTCGAAAGGCAATCGATATGAAATTCGAAGAAGGCAATATAGTTCAATGGGCTGTCCCATTAATCAAGTCAGGAGAGATTTCAACCATTTTGGATCCGGTTTTGAAACCGCCTTCGGCTCCCGATCTCGAAGCTCTAACGAGGATAGCAAACGTGGCATGCAAGTGCGTGCGAATGCGAGGCAAAGACCGACCTTCGATGGAGAAGGTGACTACCTCTCTCGAACGAGCTCTTGCGCTGCTAATGGGTACACCATGTAGCGAGCAGCCGATATTACCAACTGAGGTCATACTCGGAAGCAGCAGGATGCATAAAAAGACGTCTCAGCGGTCGTCTAATCGGTCCGAGACAGACATGGGGTCGGCTGAGGATCAGAGGTTCGAGTTTCGGGCCCCGTCTTGGATAACGTTTCCGAGCGTCGCGTCGTCTCAGAGAAGGAAGTCGTCGGTTTCGGATGCAGATGTCGATGTTAATGTCAAGAGCTCGGCATCAGAGATCAAGAATGTGGCGGCTGAAGGGTTGAGGAGTTTGGAGGAGGAGATTGGGCCAGCTTCTCCACAGGAGAAGTTGTTTTTGAAGCATAATTTCTGATCCAAGATGTAAGCCAAAAACTGATAGCGAATTGGCGATCATTGTATAAACACTAGCATGAGAAGAAGTATTTTTTGGATCAACTATGGCTAGTTCTGCTTGTATCCTGGCTGCAATTATGCTGCTATCAGAAACTTCACCTGTAATTTTTCATTTGTTTCCTTCTCGGAAGCGATTATTTCTTGTAATTTCTCTAATGCTAATATGCTATTCATTCATTATTTCTAAAATTCTATTGTTATTCATTCTTTACACAATCGATCCATTTACCCCATCATTTCTGATGGGAATAATGGGATACACAGCTGTATTGTGGATCACAGCAGGGTTTTAGATCACTGATTGCTTTCAACAAGGATATCTTTATTTATGACAAGTAAATCCACCCTCAAAATCTGAAGTTTCCAGAAAGAACAATCTGAAGGAAATAGAATCTGTACAAGCTATCTACGCCTAAAAAAACAAAACCAATTCCCGGCTATATGTATTGTATTGTATGTACAACGAAAGAAATTGACAAGATGAAAAATACCCAGAAAACACAATGTAATGTTTTATATATCCGTGGGGTAAGACTTCAAGTCAGATACCTCAGTTCCAAATCATCGGGTTTCTGAATTGAGATGACATGGCATCCAAAAGAAATTTGACGAGTCCTTCTCTGTTTACTTCCTTCTCTCTTTTATGCTCAAGGTAACGAACCTGCCCACAAAATTTAGAAAGCAAATGAATTTTCTGACACTGCGACTGATTTAATGAGCTTGTGATGATGATCTTATTTTATTACCTTGACAGAATCTTTTTGAGAGAATTCTGAATCAGTTATGATAACAAGACATTTGATGTCGTTTTCATTGGCGTATTCATATTGCTCCGTGAAGCTTGGATCAGATGATGGTACAAACTCGGCTTTGATACCGGCTTCCCATAGCTCTGCTGCTAGCTCCATTCGTTCGTCAAGTAAACCGCCCCCGCCTTTTGAACAAACGAGAACATTGACACTAGACTCATTCCTGTGACAGTGTAAGGCTTTTAATAAAAATGGGCCCGGAAGTACACAAACTAGAAAAGCCGTATATTCAGATTGTAGACCTGAATGGTCGAAAATCCAAGGTGGAATGCTTGATAATCTTCTCTACAGCAATACTGGTCCCAACAGCACCAGGTGGAGATGATCTCTGAAAAATAAATTAATAGTTGCAAGCATTATTCCATCGAATTCTTCAAAAATTCTTATGTCAGTGTAGGAGCTTTTGAGAAATAAACAGTTCTGATATTATGGGTATGAATGATATCAATGAGTGGTTAAAGATATGAAGAGCTAAATCAACCCTTTTCAACATTTGCATACCCGATATTTTTAGCATGGATTAAGATTGCATACCTAACATTATAACATAGAAGCAACCAGATCAAAGTCACATAAAACAGAAATGTTTACTTGCAACATCCTAGTATGCATCAGAATTCTGTAATTTTTTATAGAATGAAGAGAAATGGGGTATTTGGAAAACTTGTAAGAAAATATCACAATGAAGAGAGAGTCTACATGTTCATGCCCCCATGTTTGCTGAAGCAGGTGATCATATCGACCCCCAAGTGCAAGCAAAGCTCCATCGCTTGGAATTCCAGGGGATTCCTTTCTCAAGTATACCTAGACAATTTAGTACACATAGGTTGTAATATGAGAGCCTAGAAGAAGTAAATCACAACTACAAAAATCAGACACAGGGATCAATATGCCAACCCAAATTAAGATATCGGGTATAAACGTAGTTGAGCTTAAGTTGGTATTTTGACCTTTCAACTTAAGGATTGCAGTAAAAGAAGAAACAGTAGATCCTTAGCTCCATAACTTAACTTTCATATGCTATTAGTGACAATAAATAAAATGAATGGTAGATGTTTCCTTCTAAAATGAAGAGAAAAGAAGGAACATGCCTGGAAAAACAGATCTCTGTGATAGCTTTCAATTGGTGGCATAAGGGCGTCAATATAGACATTTGTTTCTATCTTCCAGACTCGTAAAAAGTTAAAGAGCTCAGACAATTCATCAAGTGCTTTCCTTGTAGCCTTATCTACAAAATTGATGTAAGAAAGATATATCAAACTTTTAAAAATGGGAAAGAGTACTGAATTTGTAACAAGATTTGGTGACTGACTGACCTGCTGGAAGTGCACCTCTCAACCTGGGTAGTGCCTGATCTGCAGGAGCACAGAACCTTGAACTCACGCTTTGTAATCTATTCACTACTGCTTCTGGTAAATTAAGTTCCTGTAGAAATCAAGGGAAAGACGCCCATTCAGAAATTGTGTGTTCCCAAACCAAATGGGGCAAAAGTCAATACCCCCACTCATTCTGTCCGCATCCAAGAAAAAAGGGAGCTTGAAAAAACTCAAATATTGATGCAATGCTGGATGCAAGCATGCCAGGCTGCAGGATTCACTTTTAGGGGTTACTACAGGGGGCAAAAACGAGGGAACAACCCCGGCCCATATTTCATTATAAAGCATGTTTTTGTACGATAATGCTGACTTGATATTCTTCTAAGTAACTTTTTTATTTTCAGGATATTATACTATTCATATCACAAAAAGCAGATACACTGTCCGGAATATGTGCATTTCCTATTCAAAAAAAGAGAGGCATGCATACACATATTTTGAATAGCAACCGGTATGATTATAAAATAATGCATGGAAATTCTGCACACCTGAAGAAGTTGACGCCTGATTACAACCCATCTTGACTTGCGTTCTGCTGATTGGGGACGGAGATTACCCATCAAAGAGAGCAGCTTCATTGCACATTAGAAAGAGCTCTATTAGATCCATTTGCAAAATAATATTCACGCCGAGTGTCAGAATGATGTTTGAATACCATACCTCTGCCACTTTTAATCTATAGTCAGACTTTATTCCAATCCAACACCATATTGCCTCCAGTAGGTTGCCATGATTGAGATGAATATCACATGAATCCGTATGGAAAAAGTTCACCAGTACATCCATTGTTACCTAAGAAAGTGAAAGCCAAGTGTATCAATGGACACAGCTTTCAGAAGCAAGCAGTACTACAGTAAATGAAGAATTTTAGAAAACCAGCCACTTCAAGCTCCTTATTACAGTTTGTCGTATTTCAGTGAAGTACTGCGAGAAAGTGAGACACGCCCACAGCTTTCCTAAACTACCAGTAAACTTAGATCTACAAGTTCCTTGAAATCTTAGTGATTTCGTTAATGTAGCCAGCAAAATTAGTAGTTTAGACGGAATCACATCAAGCTGGCTGAAACTAAACCAGAAACGAATTTTGCATACTGCCAGGGTTTACATCAAGTACCTTTATAACTTCTGCCTCTGTTAATGGTGGTGCTCCACCAATAATATCAAAATCTCCCTGAAAAACAACCACGGTATGTTGTCTACAATATTTAAATAAATAATTCTATTTATATTAGACAAAAAGGATATAATACACTCAAGAACAGATGAGCATTTAACAACATAACCTGAAGGTAGCGATTGGGAGGTGAATGACCAATGGCTTTCCTGTAAACGTAAGATATGTCATATCTTTTGAAAGATGATATCTGCAAAAGATATTATGACCATGATAAGCGTATTAGCCATCAATAGCAATGAACTTTGATGAGCATATTGCATATCATCCTGTGTATTGATTTCCAACTAAGATCTCAAGTGGTACTCCTTAAATATGAAAATCCCAAACTCACAAGTATAAATCTACTAAAATAAGTATGATAAGTGTCAAGTACCTGGTTTGCAACCATCCATTTAACAAAAGATGACCGCAACTCGTAACAAAATTCAATCATGTCTCCACCATTTGTCAGCAACTTGACTGTTTTCCTTTTTAGAAGAAAAGCACATAACATAATTTTCAACATAAGTAGTACAATAAACAACAATCATTAATGTTTTATTAAGATGTGAAATATACCTATGTATCTCTGGATAATCATCCAATAAATGCAATGGCAGAATCTCTAAATGCTTTGCACAGTGTTGTTTAAACAGCTCCTGAGTCACATTGGTAACATGATCACGGAGTAAAGTATCTATATGTGAATATTGATTGGATGTATCATTCCCAGCTAACTTTCCAGCAGTTTGATGACTGCTTCTCAAACTCATCATCTCCTCATCAAAGATGGAACTTACAACTCTATCATAGACAGTTGTATCATCTGAGGTTTGCATGGTCCTTAGGAACTCTACAATAAGCAAGAAACACTTAACCACCTGAAATATCGCATTATATTTCCTAAAGGCATTACGGTACGTCCATGAACCTAAAGTAACAACATTTTAGCACAGACTAAAATATGCATTGCATCTTTATGTTTTCTTAGTTCACCATCCAGCCTGTTTTCTTAATTCTCATTCACGCAATGTTAAGAGGAACGAAAATATAAAGCACCACAACTTACTATCTAGCAGCTGATACTCCATGCGAGGTGGAAATGCATTCTGAATAAGCTCGGTCGCAGATGGACGATCTGATGGACTGGGCGCCATTAATTTTCGTAGTAATGAAGCTTGCTCCGGGTATTCAGCCATCCAAGCTAGAGGGAGTTCTTTCTTTTGCTTCAGATCTGAAAGAACTACATGTCTCTCCATTGCTGTGCTAAATGGATGCCACAGTTCGAAAAAAACGATTCCCAAACTGTACATGTCCGCCTGGATTCATGAAAGATCTTTCATTTTCATTGCATTTAATATAAGCAAAGAACCAGTATGAGATTCATTATTTAAAACTCAATCTCACTTTCTCATCGATCTTTGGCCATCCTTGCTCAATCTCAGGTGCAGTGTAGAAATACGTGCCAACTTGGCCCGTACCATCGATTGAGACACTCGGAGCTTCTGGTGGAAATGTCTGATCCTGATCCAGCTGTTCGCGCTTCAAGAACTTGGCTGCAACATACAGCTGCCATGAGTAAAGGCATATGAAGAGAAGGATACATCCCGCAGAGTTGGCAAACCTTGATGTATGTCACATCTTATAGACACAGACGGGTTTCTGGAAAGTAATTAACTTAAATAACATGAGACTATGGGTGTTCATTATGCTTCATATGTTCTGTATATGGAAGGAGACAATTCCAATGCAACTAAACATTCCTCGTCATGGATTCACATGGACTATTGTTTGTGGAATACGTTACGTCAAGGAGGATAAAAAAAGATGAAGATCATACCAAGACCAAAATCGCCAATCTTGATATCATTGCGAGCATCAAAAAATATGTTATTCGGAGTCAAATCACGATGTATGATTCCTTGTCCATGTATGTGCGCTAATCCTTCAACAACTTGGCGAAATAAATGCCATGCTAAGTCCATATCAAAGTAATTATATGATTCGAGGAGCTGACGAAGAGTCCTTCACAACATCAAGATCATATATTAATCGATTTAAACAAAATGATACACGACAAAGAACCATTTAAATGTTATTTGGTTGTCAATGAAAAGCAAACCTTGGGCAATACTCCATTTGAATGTATAAATAAGTTGAGTCAATCTTGTTTTCAGATCCACCGATACCAGAAGAGTTATCATCCATATTGCTAAGACTAGGGCTCATTGCGGTCCTCGAACCCATACTGCTTTCTCCATAAGATTCCACAACACCTGTTTCGAACCATGCCTGATGATTTTACAAACAAACAGAACCATGAGCACATAGCTTTAGTCAAAATGTCACTGGGATAGTGGAACTATAAGCCTAAGGTCATGTAATTATAGAGCACTAATCTGCCATGACATGTAAGAAATGCTCTGATCATGAGATTCTGGTGGGAAGATTACCAGCCTACTTAAAATAGTATATTCTCTTAACTACATATAAATACAGTGTCATTAGTGCTTTCTTTCCAGGTTCAATGTTTAGATTAGATATTCAGGACCATCAATGAGGCTCCATATGCAGTAAGCCCAAATGAGTCATTCTAAAAACAATTGGTCCCTTTAGAATAAGTAATTCCAATTTAATAATGACTTTTCAGTGTCAGAAACGTGACATGACTCCTCTACTCTCTGTGAATTCATTAACAAGATCCAAAATCAAGGAGTATGCCGGGAATAATTTGGCCTGTAACTCGTCACATAAACGATATTTTGGGATTTTAGAAAAATCAAAATCTGAGATGTTCTATTTTCTCTCCTGCAACAAATTGGCAGCAAAAGAAAGCCAAGGTGAAATATAGGTGAAGTTAGTCAGATGACTGACAGTGAAGCCTATCATTTTCAAAGGCAGTTACAAAAGTTTGGCTGTACGGATGCTCTTATATTTAACCATGCTTTTAGTTTAAACCTTGTAATCCCCACAATATGCATTGATGATTCCCAGTTTGGTAAGTTTAAGGGGAAATGGGGAATACAACAACAACAACAACATTACCCTGTGTTAAAACTTAAAAGAACGTAAAGGTTGTTTCCGATGACCCAAAATGAAGATTGCGTCAAAAGTTGCATATTCTTACTACTACTTCACAAAATAAGAAGCATAGATAGTTAAATGAGCCATTTTCTTTATTCCGAATAGTGAATCTTTGGTTCCATTGGAAAATGGAACCAAAAAGGGGAATAACATAACTGCAATTTATGTCTGACATAAAGAAGACAACTTAATAATAATAAGAACAAAAGTTCAATATAATTTTTCACCTGATAGTAGCGGACTACATGCTGATGCTGCAAACGAGCAAGTGTTGCTACTTCTCTGTCAATGTCACAGGAAAAGAAGTTGGAATATACTACAACGTCAAAAGTTTGTTGAAGGATTACTAGGAGATAAACTTAGATACCTTAATATACGATCATCAAGTAAAGGATTTTTGTCCTTCAGGCGAATCTTTTTTACAGCATACTGCCTCCCATCTAATTTATTTTTGCAGAGCACAACATACCCAAAGCCACCATGACCTGTGCCCAAACAAATTCATTGATGGACATATAATATATAGGACAAAGAGTATGCATTCAACCAATAAAAGCTCTTGAATCCCTCAACATTCATTGGATTTTTTTAATCATCACACATACCCTATGTGACCCAATTTAGATTTGTAAAATCGACCCCTATGTTTTTTCTAGTCAATCTAAAGATTAACTACTTATTTTCTCGGCCTCGTTTCTATAGTTGAGCATAATAAGATTACTCACCTAGTGACCGTAGCTCTTCAAAGTCATTAAGATATCGAGAACTCTGCGAAGAAGCATTGTTGTCACAGAAATCCAGAACAGGCTCCCAAAATTGACCAAATTTGGATGCAACCTACTCATAATATCATTAAGAGCAGACAGACACAAAATAAGAGATCACAGGGGCTTCTTTTCAGGGATTCGGTATTCGAAAGAAATGAAGACAGACAGACAGACCATGCGCTGGTTGAAAAGATGACCAACTGCCTCACTGTAAAGATAAGATGGCTTGGTAACAATATCTCGCACTGATTCCGGAAGGATCTGAACAATATCGAAATTAGAAGAATAGCTGACATATACAAGTCTTGCACTGACAGAGTACTAGAAATTACATACTCCCATACTGTAGAGCTCTGAAGCTATTTCTGGCAAAGCATCAGCAAGAAGACTCTTAGCACCACAAGCCAAGCGAAGAAGATGAGCCTATCAAGAAATCAACAAGAAAGAGTTGACATACAGGTAGGAAAAATATGAAAACAAGTAAAAAGCGGAAGCAAACAGGAGATAAAAAAAAATACAATGATAAGATCTCTTTTCTCAATCTGACATGCTTGACCATCCATTGCAGAAGTAGAGGAAGATGATGCTGACAAATCACTTTCTTCATCATTGTCATCATCAAATCGTTCTTTTCCACCTACATTAAGAAAAATATCCTGAAAAGGCATCAATGTACATCAGTATTAGATAAACTTCATAGAAGAAAAGTCACTAATCCAAGTTAAAAGATCTATTAACTGTGTAAAAATCTAGAAATAAAGAAGGCTGCTTCCTAACAGCACATCTTTTTAGACAAGTCCATTTTAGTGAAGCCTACTAATATAGTCCCCTACTTCAACCTTCATCCCAGTTTATTCAAAAATGACCTACAGAATCCTGGCTATTTGGCT
The DNA here is from genome assembly GCA_029168935.1 of Oxyria digyna. NCBI lineage: Eukaryota > Viridiplantae > Streptophyta > Magnoliopsida > Caryophyllales > Polygonaceae > Oxyria > Oxyria digyna. The sequence continues at coordinate 6,053,493 of JAPVLV010000010.1, read as the reverse complement.
GACTAATTCCTAACCCTAAATCTGATCTCCCTAAAGTGTGTTTATTCTAGAAAGATCTAATTTCTTTTAAACACTCTGGAAGTTTTGACGAGCATCAACTTCAATCTCTATGAGAAAGATCATATAAACATGTAACTGTTGCTGGAAGATGTGCTTGTAGATGAACACAAAAAAAATTGTCACATACAAAAAGAATATATATAGAACACATGCAATGTAGTTGAGAAATTATTGTAGTTTGAGCATTAAAATTTCCAGGAAATAAATAAATAAATAATTTTGTGCATTTACTTTTCTAGCCTTGTCACGAATATCAGACCCCGTGTCAGATGATACTGAGACATTTGAATCTGTGGTGGATACGCTCTTGCTCTCATCTAAGTCATCTTCACTATCTTCTTCAAGGGTCTCCAATTTTGAAGTATTAGTTTTAGCAGAAGCAAATCTGCTATATTCTCCCAAGACCTTCCCCTTCTGAATGAAGTTCTTTTCAACACCATCATACACTTGCTTTGAAATGGAGACTGTGTGAGTGCCTCCTAAATTGTTGAGATCACTACTATGGTCGCCTTCCAGGCTCAAATGCCATGATTCTCCATAGTCAGAAAAAAGATCCACAAAACCATACACAAAAGGTTCCTTCAGTGGGCTAACTGTCTCAGATAATCTTGCCACACTGTTCGTTGACATCTGAGAGTTGACATCGCCAGATAAACGTATAATCTTCAAAAAGATATTAAATGAATCAATTTTAGGAAGGGATCATAAGAACATGGTAACGAAACAAGGAAATTGATTTCACAATTTCCAAGCAAGAATCAGTTAGTAACTTACAGGCTTGGCTATCTGAGTTACAGGCACAATTTCAGAGAGAAACTCTTGAGCAGCCTCAACCAAATTGAATATCATAACACGCCCTTCTCGAGCATTAGCATTTGCCTTGAACAACCAGGGAAAAAGGAAAATAAAATACTCCCTTTTTTTCAAAGGTAAATAGTCATTTTTAGTAAATGTGTAAATGAATGAACGCACTACAAGGTTAATAGTCCAAACTTTCTTTATGCAATATAATTGGGGTCAAGTCTGGGAAAAGATGCATTTGTATTACATAATTAATGCATTCTATGGTATTAATTTCCAAAACAGTTCAATTGATAACCTAATTATTCCAGCTACTATAGTTATATTTATCATAATCACATACAATTTTGACAATTGCAATTATTTTGACATGCCAGCAAAAGTAGAGCTATAAAAATCCCTTTTCATCCATTAAAAACCCGTCAATTCATCAGGATTATATGGTACTGTATTAATTTCCAAAACAGTTCACTTGCTAACCTAATTATTCCAGCTACTATAGTTATATTTATCATAATCACATACAATTTTGACAATTGCAATTATTTTGACATGCCAGCAAAAGTAGAGCTACAAAAAATCCTTTTTCATCCATTAAAAACCCGTCAATTCAAGGTCGGGATTAATCATCTTTTTAGCTATGACCCGAAAGTACCTGACAAAAAATAATGTGAGCCCAAGGATTGAATGTTGTGCGCAATCCACTTAACATATATATATATACATGTATATATAATCTGATGCAATGTAACTCCCAAACGAGAAAAAGAAGAATCTCTAAACACTCATGGAACAAACTAGTACATGAAATTGGTTCGAGTCTATCAGAAGGAGTAGCTGCTAAACTACTCTAAACGATCATGGAAAGGAAAATTTACATATCTGTGTTCTAGTTAGATGCTTAATAGCGGGTCTTATTTGGCTCATAGACTTCCATTTGGTTCAGTCGTCTTTGGAGTTCTGATTGTTACACACATAGACAACGGAACACATCAATAGCATTGGAGCAAGACTGTCAGTAGCTTAGCTTAGCTTGAAAAAGGGCTTCTTTTCCTCCAAATTTAAATTCTTCTAAATCATATGAGGCAACATGGAAAATGAAATACTATACCAAACAGTTCAGCCAGAACATCACAAGAAAAGAATTATAAATGGCACCTGATCATATAGTAGAGAGAGAAGTCTGTCAGCATCGTTTTGTGATAAACCTTTCTCTGGACTTATGTGAAGTTTTGGGCATTTGTGAGGATATCCAGATATGCACCTAGATATTGAGAAGGGAAAGCAAGGTTACGCATGAAAAAATCTCAAAGAAGAGGCAGAAAATAATGAGTTCTATGACATGACACCAACCTCACAAGCAAAATTGCAGAGACGTCCTGGTTCTCATAGCCAGTATCCTTGGAGTAAGGCCTAAAATATGTCAAGTAAGAAGCCTAAACCCACTAGGAAGACAAAGAAAATGGACAGAAGAAGTTTCATGATAGGAGAAACCTTATATTCACAGAAACTTGAGGAGGAGACTCTGAAATTATCTCGCAATCTTCTTGAAATATTGCACACCTACAGATTGACATAACAGATCATTCACAGGAATAAACAGGTATATATCACCTTAGTTTATATCCCATTAATGATTATAGAAATTTCATTTTATCTCAAGTCACCTGACCCTTCAGATAACTAAACACTAAGACTAAGATGCTACACCCTCATTTACTTATCACCTTGAAATTCTCCCTGTGATCTATAATTTTATCAAGCATCCTACACAAAAAACATCCACCATCCGCATAGAGATGAGAGAAATTGCACTGAACCGCACTACGCCTATCCCCTGAAGTTAAAGCCTAAAAAGAAAAGATTACCTACGGTTCTTAAGATGAGCAAAACAGTAAGATGAAGCAGGAATAAAAGGGAGTGGCATACAGAGCGGTGAATTCTTCGGTGATAATCTCATTGTAATCGGTTAATAGAGCAGCGTGGTGATGGTCCTTTGTAGCCCCTCTTGCTTTGTTTTTGCGCTTCTTCTTCTTCGCACTTTGCCCCATTCCTTTCCAAATTACATCAACAGAAGATGCATTCACGCTAGGCGAATGAACGGAATTTGTGATTACAAATTCAATTTGCGGAGCAAGACGGCAAACGAACGATATGAGAAGATGGGGAATCACCAACGGCGGCCTGTATTTGACTCTGTTTGATACTCAAATTAATTAATCTTTGTTTATTTGAAAAACAAAATCAAATGAAAACAATCTACTCCCTCCTCCGTCCCTAAATTTCACTCACATTTCCTTTTCGGATGTCCACTAATTTGAGTCACATTTTTATTTCTATCCATTAATTTATTCTCATAATACCCTTATTCAATTTACTTTATTCACACCCAACAATACTTTTTAGGGGTAAAGTTGTCTTTACATTGTAATAAGTTTTCTATTTGTTGAATTTTATGGTTTTTTGTGCCATTATTTACACTTTTACCTTGATTAGACTTCTCTTAATATTTGTGCAAAGTACCAAATGTGACTCAAATTTAGGGACAGGGGGAGTACTATATAACTATGAAAGCATATGCCTCAAGCTTACTTGAATAGGAAATTGTTGTAAACCAAGAAGGAAAATATAAACCCATCACAATAGAGGATTTAATGAAATTTGGCATAAATCTACAAAATCTTTAACACCAATTTTGTCACATGTTATCTCTCTATTCAAATTGTGACATGTCATCCAAATTCACCTTCTTGTCACATGTCATTTAATTAGGAATTTTCAAAATTATTTACCAAGATTTGATTACACAATTATATAGAAAGATTTGATGATACAATATCTAAAACGTTCTTAATTTAGATATACCTAAAATTTAAATAATTTCTAAAAAAAATTTGCCTACAAAGATTATAATACTTTATAAATTAATTTCACATCGGAATTGAGATTTAAAGATTCACAAACAAATATTTTTCATATAACTAATTTTTCTTAATAATATATAGTATCCAAATATGTACTTTTATAAAAAAATATACAATACTAATTATTTTATTACATTTATTTTTTAAATTAAAATAGAATGTTTAAACTTTTTTTAACTTTAGGAGATGTACTTTATGAAAAACAATATAATCTCAATTGTTATAAATAGAAGCTTACTTATCGCAGTTGTGTATTAAAATCATTTTCATTAAAACTAGCTTTTGCCACATGACATTTTTGTATTGAATTTGTCATGTGACATTCTCTTACCCCTCATTTCTTTATTTTCTAAAATAAATTATATTGTATATAGAAGACTACCCTAATTCTATATTTGTTCTTTATTTATCTGGAAAAAATCAATTAACAAGACTGAAAACTAATCATAAGTTCTATGATTGCCTTTTTATTAATTTAAACATTAATCAAATAAATTTGATTATATATTATATATTAATTTAAATATAATATTATTATGCAATCCCGTGCCTGAGTTAAACTAGTAAAAATGAACAAAACAAACTATTACGTCAATATACTCTTCTCAACCAGAATTGTGAACCTTAGTTAGGCTAAAATTAAGCTAGATTAGGTAAGAGTTTTGAATTACAGTATAATTTTAATATTTTATACATACTAGCGTAATTCTTGTGTCATGCACGGGTGTGTTTAAAATTTTAACTTTAATATAATAAAATAAAATAAGTATTAATATAATAAGTATATACACAATTTGAATATTTTATGCAATTTCAGTTTGATCTTTTAATGTAATTTCCAATACATTTTGAATAAAGTTACATATAAAATTCTGATCCTTCGTTATTATTTTCTATGAGGGAAAAAGGAATTAGAATAAAATAAACAACACATTTCAATATTTATTGTTAGGTATTCTTGATTTTTATTAAACAAATTGTTGATAGAAACACGGTTTCCGATGATCATGTCTAATTAGTGAAATCACTTTTATTAAGATTTGTTAATTTCACCTCGATTTGGTTAGCATTTTAGAATAAAGGAGATAAAATAACACAACATAGACTAATGAAGGTAGAATAAAGGAGAGAACTTTATTTTCTTCTACTTTAATATATTGTATAGATAGATCTTCAGTTAATAATGTGTACGTACTAATTCGAATCGCTTATATGATGTTAGTGGGAGATTATAGGTCTTGTATAAAACCTACTCTCGAGAAATGTGTTTTGAATTTCATCCTCTGTTACTTCTATTAGAAGAGAAATAATACCTACTCGATTTCATCCTCTGAACTAATGATGCAACAAATGGATGTATAAAACCATAACCAACAAAATTTTCAATCACAAGCAATGAAAATAATAAAGAGAATCTTGAAAAAACAATAAGAAATGTCATCAGCTAAGATGATAAAGAACACCCCATTCCAAACTTTAATTAACAATCAAGAGGAGGCAATATGAAACTCAGTTTGTCTTAGCCCATACAAAATTACAAATAAAAGCTTGTTTAATCCAAACTCTCGACTGTCTTGCTTTCTTCTTCAAGTGGATTTAGCTTTTTAAGCATTGTTTCTTCTTTCACTGGCTTTAGCATTCTAGATGACTACTGAAATATGATTTCTTGACTTTCTTCGGTAGTAACATATGTACTTTCAAAGCAGGCTTCCTTGGTGTGAAATCAATTTAACAAACAATTTCATCTAGGTTGTGATCAAAGAGGATCTTTGACCCAAAGAGATTATCTGTTATATAGGGTGACCTGAAAGACATTATATTTAAAAGTGAAAATTTCATACAAGTAGTTAAATATCTAAAGCAGAACGATACATATAGGAGGAGATACATATGTACCTTAGATCTTCAACTTTAATATGAAGTTTTGCTAGGTCGTGATCTTGAACTGCAATTTCGATTTGAAGTTTTGCTAGGTCATACTTTCTTTCTTCATGGACACTATATATAGATTGAATTTAATCACCTCATATTCAATATCTGCACGGAGAAAATAAAATAAAAATTCTGACCTAGATAATAAAAGAAAAGCCTAAATGAAAAGACAATACCAACAATGGTGCACTCACTAATAAAATTGTTTCAAAATCTACCATCCTTGCTCTGTTGCAGAGATAGAAATTGCATTGAGGTCTTGAGAAAAAATTGTTAAGAAAAATAGGAGGGATGAAAGATTCAATTCGAAAATTCTGCAAACATAAAAAAAACATAAATAATTAGCAATCAATATATAAGAGTAAGAGTTTCTAAAGATGTCGAAGAACCTTTAACATCAATCAATATATATATACTAAATGGAGAACCTCTTCCTCTTGTTGGTATAGATTAGAGGAAGAAGAAAAATATCGTGGGGATGAAGTTACATGAGAGATGGCTTGATCGTTTTCGTCCGGGAAAGGGGGGTTTGATTTGTAAAGATCGGATTGAGATTTCAAAGTTCATATCTTAAACATGATAACTGAATTTAAAAAATGAAAAAAAAATTACTTGATTTTCTTGAACGTATCTTCATATGGTTAATATTTTCTTTTACAATTTAAAGAGAGGTATTTGTTTAGAAAAAGTATCACATGAGAGTATATTATATGGTGAGAATTGATAATGAATCTCCACTCTCCATTTTGAACCAATCGGACGGCTCACATCAAGTAGCACTTGATTTCTCACGCGCGCGTGGCCTTCTCCATTAAATCCTTTCTGTTATTTCGTTCTCCTCTTCTCCTCTTCCTCGCGCTTTTCTTTCTGCCGTCGATCTCCTCTCTTCCTCCTCTTCTCCTCGTCTTCTTCTCTTCCTCTTCTCCTCCTCCTCTTCTCCTCCTCGTTCGTTTTAATCTCGACTCTCCATTCTTCTTATCATTGTTTATTTCTCTCGATTTCTTCTGTTTTTGATTTGTAATTGATTTTTGGTTTTGTTCATGTGTTGCAGGTGTTCTTAGCTCGTTACACATCAATTGGCGTCACGGAACCAGGTTAATTTGTTTAATTAGGCTTCATTCTCGTTTTTCAGATTGTTTGTTTATCTTTTGTTGAATTTTTGCTGAATTATTGTGTACGAGATATCCTTTGATTGATTTCAGTAATTTCAGTGATTTGCAGTGTTGATTTCGTCTTATTAGTATTCCTATGTATGATTGTTGCTTCAATTTCGACTTTCTGTAGTTGCTTGCAATTGATTCCAGGTTTTAGGTCTTTTAGCCATTAATTAGTTTTTCCCCATTGTTCTGTATTTGATTGTGTTTTTGCTTTGTTGATATTCAGGAAATTGCATTCCTGTTTGCAATGATGTTGATGTTGCTAAGCCTTTTGTTGGTCAAATATTTTCTTCACTTGATCAAGGGGTTCAGTTTTATTTGAACTATGCAAATGAATGTGGATTTAATGTTCGTATGGGTACACGTACAAAAGCGAATGATTCCAGTAAAGTAGTTCTCTGGAACTATTTGGTTTGTAGCAAGGAAGGATTCACAAAAACACGTGTTTTAACCCCAAGTTCTCAGATGTCAAAGAAAAGAAAAAGGACTTCAGACAGATGCGGTTGCAAAGCAAAGATAGCTCTTCGATATGGTGGACGTGATGGCTATTGTGTAAAGAGATTTGTGGAATCTCACACTCATGATATGGTTCCTAAATCTCATCAACATTTCTTGAAGAACAATCGAAAACTGACTCCATTCCACCAAGACTTCATTATTAACTGTTTAAAGTCAAATCTTGGTACAAGTCAAGCATACAAGCTGCTCAAGAATTTTGTTGGTACATACTCCGATATTGGTGATACAATGATTGACTTCAAAAACTTCAAGCGGGATTTGAACTCGTATATGATTGGTTGTGATGGTCAAATGATAATTGACAATATGGTTCGTAAGAAGGAAATGTGTGAGGCGTTCTATTTCAATTATGTTGTCAATGAAAAGAATGAGTTGAGCCGTTTGTTTTACTCTGATCCCATCATTCGCAAAAGTTATTCATTCTTCGGTGATGTTGTCTCAGCCGATGCAACATACCAGTTTAATAGGTATGTACAATAAAATCACATTCAGATGCACACTTGAGTAATTCACATGCACATATGTACAAATTACATGCACCTTAAGTTTGTATGTGATTAATACCTATATCCAATTATTCTGTTTTGTTTATTCACATGCATACCTGAGTAATTGACATGCATATATGTTCAAATTACATGCACCTTAAGTTTGTTAGTGATGCATACCTATACCCAGTTATTCTGGTTTGTTTATTCACATGCATAATTGAGTAATTCACATGCACATATGTTCAAATTACATGCACCTTAAGTTTGTATGTGATGACTAGCTATACTCACCTTCTGTTTTTTGTTTATTAACATATTTTTAGGTATGATATGGTTTTCATCCCATTCACCGGAGTTGATAATAACAAGAAATCAGTCACTTTTGGTTTTGGTTTACTCTTGAATGAAGATATTCCATCATATGTGTGGTTATTCAAGAACTTCAAGAAAGCAATGGGTCATGAGCCACATTTCATTTTAACTGATCAAGACGCTGCTGTTAAAAGTGTTGTGGAACAAGTTTTCAGTCATGCCGTTCATCGAGTTTGTATGTGGCACATAATGTTCAAGGTTCCTGTGAAGGTTCATCTTAATTCACCATCAGAAACTGAGGAGTTCAAGAAAAGGTTCAATGAGATTGTGTGGAGTGATGAGTTGAAGAAAGATGAGTTTGGAGAGGCTTGGATGCACATAATCGATGACTACAGCCTTGAGTCAAACAAATGGTTGGAAAATTTGTTTGATTTACGTCCGTTTTGGATCCCTGCCTTCTTTCAAGATGTTTGCATGGGAAGTATGCTTAGGACAACTTCTAGGTCTGAAAGTCAGAATGCCTTCTTTTCTGGTTTCATTGGAAGAAGTCCATCACTAGTCCTCTTCATGTTACAGTATGAGAATGCTGTTGATTCTCAGAGACATACTCAACGAAGACTTGACCTTGAATCATCTACAAGTGTTCCAACATTTAAGACTCCGTTGCTTTTGGAGAAAAAACTTGCAAAGATTTATACTATCAATGTCTTTTATGATATCCAGGATGTACTATGGGCTGCTATATATAATTGCATTCCTGTCTATCAATCATTGGATGGAGATGTTAGAACTTGCAGCATTCTATGTGGTGGGCAAGTTTATGATGTGCATTATGCTTTATCCATCAAAGAAGTGAGTTGTGGTTGCAACAAGCTAATAACCACTGGAATGCCTTGTTCTCATATGTTTTCAGCTTTAAGAAGTATGAATATTGAAGACTTCCCTAGCAATTTGATCAAGTCTAGGTGGACGAAGAAGTCAATGATTCAGCCAACATTTGAGATAGATGGTGCCATCTACAATCAAAGTTTAGATATGGATGAAAACAAGGTCCTTGTCTCTCAACTACTTTCTGAGATGCATGGTTGTGTCAATCTTATTGAGGATAATCCGATTGCCATGAATCATCTATTGAGTGTGGTAAGACGTGAGAAGGAATTGTTCCAAAAGTCAATTCTTCCTGATTCTACACTTGCATGTAGATCAACACAAAGTAGATTTGAGAAGTTTGTTGGTCCGGTTCCCGAGGTTATTAATATTCTTCCTCCTCCACATACCAAGAAAAAGGGCAGACCAAAATCTACTCGCTTAGTTGGTGTTGCAGAGGCAATCCGAGACAATTCATCCAAGGAGATTAGGCGTTGCACAATATGTCATGAGATTGGGCACAATAGTAGAATATGCAAGAAGGATACTCCAGTTGTTTGAAATTTATTTCTGTTATTCAAAACAACAATTATTTTCATGATATTTTTGTTGAATTTGGTATACGTGTGACAGTTGTTTTACTTTTCTGTTAATGATATACACTTTCATTTACATGCACATTTATGGAATTGACATGCAAATATTGGAAATTCACATGCACATACTGTAAAATTGCAGCAACTTTCTGTACAAGTGCCCATATATTGGTATTCACGTGCACAATATGTGAATTCACATGCACAATATGCATATTTACATGCACATTTATGAAATTCACATGCAAATTTTGGAAATTCATATGCACATCCTTAAAAATTGCAACTTTTCTGTCCAAGTGTTCATATATGGGAATTCACGTGCACATTATGTGAATTCACATCCACATCCTGTTGAAATAACATGCACGCACATCATAATTTTCATAACTCTAAAAACATTTCATTTGCAAATACCCCACTGTAAAAACACACCACTCAATTACAGTGTTCTAAAAACATATCATCCAAAATAACATCCAACTAGTAATATTTTCTCCAAAATAACACAATACATGATCATATTAGTCTTGATACTCCAACATGTATTCAAACAGATGTTGTCTTCTTTTTTGCCTTCGAGACCATTGCTACAACCTTATTCTTCTCTGAATTCCAATGATTATCAATGATTGAAGTGCAATACTTAATCCTCATAGTCTCTATTTGCTTTGCATCTTCTTTCTTTAGTTGACTGTCCCAATCATCCACACTATTTCCAAAGTAAGTTTCCATATGTCTCATGGCAAATAACCCGCAGTCAATCTTGTTTGCATTGTCTCTCCATGGCATTTCCAGTCTTACAGTAGGCACTTGGGTTTCATCTCTTAAAACTGCAGCCACGTTATCCATTTTGTGTGCCATTAAGTAGTTCACAAACAACTCTCTCTGCATTCCAAAGAAAAAATATACAATTAATGATCCATTCTTAGTAGAATAGAAAGTACATGTGATTATTTATAAAAAAACTCACCAATTTGGATGGTACTTTTCCATACTTCTCTTGTACACCAACATCAACAGCTGAATTGTCTAGGATATCAAATCTCGGGTTCTTGACATTTATGGTAATCACATAGTAGTGTTTAGAGTGACATATTGGAAATACAAACTGTAGAAAATACAAGAATCAGAAAGTTAGAAACCATGAATGACATGCACAAAACCAGGAATAACATGCACAAAACAAGAAATGACATGCACAAGACAAGGAATGACATGCACAAGAGAAGGAATGACATGCACAAAACAAGGAATGACATGCACAATTATATTTAATAACATGCACATACAAAAGTATCATCATGCACACTAAATATATACTGTACTTACCAAATCAATTGCTTCCTTTGTTGAAAATGAATACTCTTTCCTAACCTTTTCCATTTCGTCGTTGAACATACTAGACCTATCCTCCAATGGTTCGTCTACTAAAATTGACCAGTTCTGCAAATCATTTAACATAACATTAACATGTGAACAATTAGTTTATGATCTCTTAAACTATACAATATAGTTAATGCATACCGAAACTTCTATTCTGACGAAGAACCTTCGAGGTTTTTTATCACTTTTGAATTGTTCATTCATATAGTTAATGATCTCTTTACCTTTACAACTGCAAAATTCAGAAATAAATCAACAATTAGTCAGCTGTTACAACTTCCCAAACACATAGAAATACATGCACAAATCAGAGAATTACATACACATATATGAAATTCACATGCACAGTTTGTAAATACACATGCACATCCTGTAAAATTGCAATTTTCTGTGCATGTCTTTATATGGGAATTCACGTGCACCATATGTGAATACACATGCACAATATGCATATTTACATGCACACACATTATCATAACCAGAGAAAATACATGGACTAGTAATTAACCTTTTCCTTTATCAATCATATGCACACACAAGCAAAATTTGATGCACTCCCAAAATAAATTTCATGCACAACAATATAGAGTAAATTTATATGAAATCTACTTTACCTTGCGCTTCATTTGTTGTGATTGGATTTGGATCTTTTGGTTGTTGACTTGTGTTTGGAACTTCACTTGTTTCTTTTTCCAAGTCTGATACACACCCATGACAGTATCAATGTCATTGGTGTCTTGTACCTTCTTTGTCCTGCCTTCTCGATTTGCATCTTGAACAAAAATAATATAAGATTAGTAATGAACATAGTATAATATTTCTTAGGAAGACATAGATTAAGTACTAAATTATCAAAGTTGGACATCTATGCAAAGTTGTTTCCCCAATAGTCATGGTAGCGTCCCAGAAATGTATTACTCTAGGTGTGCTACCCTTTTCATCATCCTTTTTCTGTTTTTTTGCAGCTGCTACTTTTTTAGTTTTTGCTTTACATTTAGCTATCAATATAGGAAATTTTTTTAGCAAATAAACCTTCAACTACATGCACTTTCAGTCATTTAACATATCCACATGCACATAATCACTCATAATCAATCACACATCCTAGTTGGCACCTCTTTTTCAAAATCAAGTAAATACACCTTCAACTACATGCACTTTCAGCTAATTAACATGCACATTTAACATATTCACATGCACATAATCACTCAGATTCAAGCACACATCCTAATTGGCACCTCTTCTTTCAAAATCAAGTAAATACACCTTCAACTACATGCATTTTCAGCTAATTAACATGCACATTTAACATATTCACATGCACCTAAACACTCAGATTCAATCACACATCCTAGTTGTCACCTCTTCTTTCAAAATCAAGTAAATACACCTTCAACTACCTGCATTTTCAGCTAATTAACATGCACATTTAACATATTCACATGCACCTAAACACTCAGATTCAAGCATACATCCTAGATGGCCATTATCTCTCATAATCAAGCACATATATGACTCAGTGTGTCAATTTTCGTTAATTTTAGATCTAGTAGATATACATGCACAAGAGTTAATATCAACAGGAACACATTATATTTGCAGACGCAGTTTGTGTCAATTTTTGAACAAATTCAGTGGGAAAACCAAAAGACTTACATTCTAATCAAACAAATTGATCACAAAATTAAACTCATCACCTTTACATACACATTAAGCTCAGCACGAAGAGCATATTTATGAGCAATATTCTCGGAATTTTGAAGAGTTACCTTGTGATACCAGTGGATTTCCTGCTGGATTCTCCATTTTTTCTCTTGAAATTTGTTTGATTTTGGAGAGCACCTTGATAACTTGTTTGATTTTGGAAGTGATCTAGGTTTTTTGTTCGTATAAAACCTAGGGTTCGTAATCGTGAGAGTTCTGCGGAAGATTCTCTGAATTTTGAAAGAAGATTTGAGAAGATTTTGAATGGAAGAGAGATTTTACGGTTTGTGAAACGGAAAGAAGGAAGGTTAATAATTGAGCGCGTGTTGCAACGCAGTGAACTCGGCAGAATCAGGCGTGTGATAACAAACGTTCCTTGTTGGGCTTCTTCTTTGATGGACCGTGTAGTCCATTGGATTGCATTTCGTGATCGGGCCAGATTCATTCCCAATTCGCACGTTATAATTCCTTCTCACCGGATCCGAATTCATTTGTTTAACTAATAAAGCAGAACGAAATCTATAACCATCTAACAAATCACTTTGTTATGTATTTTTTTTTAAATTAAAAATATTTTTAATTTAATTTTGGAGGTTTAATGAGAGATTGACACGTAGGATCTGCGGGGCCAAGTGAAAGACAAGGTTTCAAATAGCTAGATTTTTAGCATTGCCAAACACACTCGAAAAGTATGTAGTCCTAAACCAATAGAGAGTGCATATAATATACGGTTACACACAATATTTCATTTCACATCTGTCTCCATTCCAATCGACATAACAAAAGCAACCAACATGCATATGCTATAGCTAGAATTTCTCAAAGATTAAAAAGAAAAACACAGTAATACTAGCAGTAGCAAACAGAGACCGATTTGAAACCAAAGATTGATCCAAATCCAGAAGAATAAAGCCAAGGATGATTTGCCTGTTCCAAATCCAGAAGAATTAAGCCAAGGATGATTTGCCTGTTCGATGCATTTCTTGATCATCGAACAACACGAGCACAATGCTCGTAACCCGAGTACCCTTCATTAGAAAGGTCCCTGAAATTGAAGCTGCTCCCATTCTGGTGTTGTTGATACTGGACTGAGTTGGGATACCCACTTGTTCTAATTGAAGATGATGAAGAAGCTTCTTGCTGAAGCTTCTTTGTGCTGAGAAACCTCCCTCCAGTTCCTCTAACCCTGTTCATTGCATGAATATGCCGAGACTCATGCAGATATGGCTGCAAAAGAAATAAGAAAATGTTACCTAAAAGGAATGCTTAAACCCTTTTAAGAAAATTTATAACCTCAGCATCAGTGATACAATATCAAGTGATTTATGTTTTGCTAAATTGAAGATGCTTGTTTGTTCACCTTCCGAGCTTTGATGAGTTTGTTTTGAGCCTCCAGCTTGGCCCGAGACTGTCTTCTTCTAAGAATTCCATGGTATTGTTTAGCATTCACATAAATGGGTTCATCTTCTGTGAAATCAAGAGGCAGTGGCACTCGAGCCGGCCCTCCACCCAACATTTGGGGTTGAATCTGTTTGAAGCAACATTAGATTGTGTTGTGCACATAAGCGTAGACGAAAACACACGTGCATGGAAAGAAATATTTCTACTAAATGTCACATTACTCAAACATTGATGCGTTTCCTATATATATGCTCCAATTTCATCAGAGCAACTCAAAAGGTAAGGCACAACAATAACCTAGAACATATATAAATATAAAAGATAGAGAGAAGAACAACTATTAGCGCCAAACACCGTTCTAAGTTGAGAGGCATGATGAATCTTATGGTGTCAAATTTACCTACCTATTTGCTTGATGTGTTCCAAAAAGGAAACAACATTTACAAAAGATCTAAAGCAGAACAATAATTGCAAATGTTTTATGCTTGCTTCCACTTTCTAGATGTGTACAGTTATGTATATATGTGTCATATATAAAGAGGACCGAATGAAATGGCTATAGCTGCACAAAACATATCAATGCAATCAAATTACATGTTAACATACTTACCATAAGAGTTGCTCCATAAGCATTTGTAAGCCCGTTGGTGTAGTAAGGATCGGTACAAGCATAAGGCAAGCAAGTCTAGAAGGAAAAGTAAATATCCATCATGATATGAAGAAGACAGCACATAATCTGTAAATTTTTCATGAAAATGAGTTCACTAACCATGTATGCCCGTAATTGCCTTGGTGTTGATTAATAACAACATCAGATTGACCCATCATAAAAACATGCTTAATCTGCATACCTAAAGCCTATTGTACTCAGGTCCCAACATCAGTATATTCCAAATATTATTTTCCTATATTTTCAGCTTGAAAATCATAGACTACAGACACAATTCTCCATTACATACACAGAATCATCCAACCAAATATCATTTCAACCGAAAAAGAGGAAGAAAGCGAGCTTAATTAGCAACTAACCGGTTCGGAGATACAGTGAGTATGGCCCTGCACAGATTGTTGTCCGAACACTTGGCTACAGTCGATGCAAGAGAGCTGAAACACAAAGCAAAATCAACATACTAGAACACCAGAAACTCAGAAATCAAACTGGCAACATAGGAGAAGGAAGTTGAACCTTGGTAGCAGAGCACATGCGAAAATGGCCGAGCAACTTAGGCTTCTTCAGGTTCTCGCCACAATCTTCGCACTGAAACCAAACCATCTCTAAATTGACAAATGAGAGAAGAATAGGCAGAGAGAAACTGAGGTAAATCCTGTTTTAGGGCAAAGAGAGGGGAGTTTTCTGCTCCCTCCGGTGAGATCCAAATTTAGCTATGTTGGAGTTAGACGTTTCCATTAATTGTAGCTTCTGATCAATTTTCAAAGTTACTCCACAGCTTTATCAAAGTCATTAAATGGGCTGCTCTTTAGGGCCAATCGAAAGACCCTCCCGATCAGATCAATTAATCGGGTGGGAATTCAATTTTATTTTGTTTTTCAAGATACCAAACCATCACAAAAGACCGTGTAGTGATCCGTTAGTTATTTAATAACTACGGAGTAATTTTATTTCGATGTACGGAATTTGAACAATAATTTTTATAATTATTTTATATAATTTATAAATATATAGAATTAATAATAATACAAAAAAAGTATGTATTATACAATTATTTTAATTTTAATTGATTTTAAAATTAATATTATATAAATAAAAAGAATTTCAGTTAATTTATAATATTTTATATTGATATACGTTTAAATAAGAAAATGATATCAATAGATTTAGGATATTATTTTATATATATAATTAATTGATTTGTGTTTAAATAAATAAACGATATTCATACAATTAATTATTTATCTTTAAACATCTATATTTAATTTTTCATTTTGAAAAAAGTAACATCCGTCAAATGATGACGTGACATAACTTATTGATTAATATAGTGTTTTGTTTTTTTAATTATACTCCCTCAAATTCATAGAGAATGTCATTTCACTAAGCACTATTAAGAGATGATGTAGTATGACTCAAATGCCCTTAATCTATTTTATAGAAACTTTAAATTGTTATGTTTTCAAGAATTGTGTAGAGAGGATGACACATTATCCTAAAAATGTAGTTACTTTTTGTAGTTAATACCAATAATATTATTGTCAAAAACGTGTTAAAATAGCTAAAATGACATTCTTTTTGGTACAAGAAGAGAAGGCTAAAACGACATTCTTTTTGAAGCGAAATATAAAGATTAGTTTGTTAAGGTCAATTCGTATAGAAAATATACAAATCGTTAAGATATACCCTGACTTTGACAATGTTAAAGTCATTTTCATGTTTTGAGTAACATTAAATGACCCTAACTTATAAGTGTATGGTTTATCATTGATTATATACTTATTACATTTTAAATTTGTCAAACACCAAGCAATTTATACATAAGATTGATACATATATGGCTACAAATCCTACAATAGTCAAACCCATTCCTTACTTCTGCACAACTGAAAATGATACTCCATCAGTCCCCGTTTATAGTTCTTGGTTTCCTTATCGGGCGTCCCTTATTTTTGTTTCTCTTTCCTTTAATAGCAAATTATTTTGACCAAAATACCCCTATGAAAATCTTATATTACACCCCAATCTACAACAATCCAAACTACTTTTTCATCTTTCTCTTTTTCACTATTACCCTATTATTATCTCAACCATTCACTACACTTTTTTTCTTCAATTCTCTTATCCCAATACAATTTCCACCTTCTCTCTCCTACTTTTTTACTTTCTTTCCTTCTTTTCACTCACTTCCTTAATTTTTGACTAAAAAGGAAACGAGGAACTATATTCGGGGACGGAGGGAGTAATTACCCATAAATATGGACATAGTTTTCACATAACTATACACTTCTAGAAATCTACAACATGCAAATACAAAAAACTTGAGGAGTGATTACATACCTAGTGGATATTTACCCTTTCATTTCTATTGGTTGAATGTCTTTTTTTTATAAAGTCTACCCCTTAAAACCCTCCACTATAAAATACATGACCAATCAAACATAATACACTTCATGAAGGTATTTACCCACTAGGTAACTCAATCATTTTCCAAAAAAACTTAGTTAGTGAATCTTACCATTCACCACCTTTATTATGTTCATCAAGTTGTTGTATATAGCATCAATTTCTATCATAGTTAGGGTTGCGCAATCAGTTCGATCTGAACCTGAATTTCGCGGGTCGGTCAGGATCGGCGGACCGAGTTTTTTGAAACCTATGAATCGGGGACCGGATCAAACCAGAATTTTTCGGGTCAGTCCAGACAGGCGAATTGGAATTTTTGAAACTTATGGGCCGAGGACCGCGGACCGGACTAGACCGGAAATTCCCGGACATTTTCTGACCGGATCGGAATTTTTTTATATAAAAATTAAAAATATTACATTTTCTATACTATTTTATTTATTTTTAATTTTATTCGAGTTTCCGGACTCGAACCGGAAGATTAATGGACCGGAACCCGAAATTATAAAATATACGGACCGAACCGATCAGGTCCGGTCGTGGACCGATTTTGGTCTGGGTAATATATGTGCAACCCTAATCATAGTTACACAACAACACTTTTTGATGCTCCGTACAATTTTAACGGAGAAAAACCTCGCACCCATTTTTTTATAACTGACACCCGCCTTGGGCGCATCCCGGGTGCGTCCAAAACATTTTTTTTTTGACGGCAAAAAAAAAAAAAAATCTTGGACGCATCCACGGTGCGCCCAAGAATGACCCGGTTTAAAAAAAAAAATTGGACGCATCCGGGATGCACCCAAAGCGGGTGCTACTTGAAAAAAATCGGGTGCGGGGTTAAACGGCCAATTTTAACTGCTACCACCTTCTGCCTTTCATGGACCCATCATGTTAAAACCCGTCCAAATTTCCCTGATGAATGCATTTGACGTCTTGACTGCAAAGAACCGCATAACAAATATGCAATTCAAAATTCAAAAATACAGGCTTCATCCATTTTCTTGTGGATCATGTCTTCAAGAAGAAAGAAGCAGTAATGCAAGAACCAAATTAGCAAGACCGGAATGAATGATAAATTTTACATTTGGAGGATAAAACGAATTGTTTATGAGTAAACAACCAGTACACTCCCCCTGCCATCTTAAAGTTTAAAATAGATACAACCACCATTTAAACTACAAAATATCTAGTTTTTGGGTAAGTATTCCAAAACTCCAATGTTTTTTAAGTTTCTGCATCACTTTTTTAAATCATAAGTAAATATCCTACTATATAAAAAGTAAAAAAATTAAATCAGCGCTTCCTTCTTCATTATGCTTCTTCCCCAAAAACACAATCGCCGACAAATCTCTCCTGCCTCCTCCGACTTCGCTGCTTCCGTCTGCGAAAGTTCTCCGGTGATTCTCAAAGATTCTCCCATAAGTTGTCGGCGCCTCCATCGCAAGAAGCTTCTCAGCATCGTCGGCGTCTCGAAACTCCTCCATCTTCATCTTCTTTCTACTGTCCATCAACAGGAAAACCTAATTTCAAAAACACAGAAGCCAGCGAGAAGGAGATTCAATTCACGAAACAAAAACGAACAAAGAAGAGAGATCAAAAACAGAGGAAGACAAAAAACGCAATCGATTCTCTGGAAACACAATGCTAAGCGCCGAATCTGTAAACGACGCCAACAAATCCATCGAACAAGAGGTAAAATCATGTTAATAATGATACAACACTTATTTTGTTGACAGATTATGATATAAATATATAATTTGATGACAGAGAATGAAATACATTAGGAATTTTATGAATTGTAGCGAGATTCCATCAAGGATTAAGAAACACATATTTGTTGACAAGTTTTTACTATGTATTGTTGTCAGATATTACTAATCATGATTCTATTGGTTGTAGACAGATGTTATAGAACATGATTATTTAGGTTGTTGACATATTTAGGTTGTTGACTAATGTTAAATATTATTTTTGAAGATAATAGATTTATGTTTGTTGACAGATATATGTTGATTGATTACTTTTTATTAACACGTAAGTGAACAAAGCGCGCTCAGCACGCTTCGTTAGTAATTAGGAATATACATTTGCACCTGATTGAACATTGTTGACAGATAAAAGAGAAATGTTTATATTCCATAGGCAAAATGTTGACAGATAGATTAGTTATACTGGTCTAAAAAAACTTTATTAAATATATATGCAGATAAAAATGCACATTCTCACAGTCTCCTATGGCGAAGAAATACAAATCAGAGATGGCATTATGGTTTCTGATGGGGGAATCATATCGAAAGCCTTTTTAGTTGATAAGAACATTACTCTGCAAGCAATGAAATCCTTGATTATCCAACGGTTCAAACTAGAAACAGAGGAAATGAGTCTCCAACTCTGCCATCTTAATCTGTTCCAAAAGATCAAAGTCAAATATACTGTTGAGACAGATGATGATCTTGCGTCATTCATGGAAATTAATGACACAACACAAGTGGAATGGACTTGTCCACTATATGTATCAAGAGAATACAAGATCTATGAACAAAAAAAAGCAAGAGAGAATGGATGCAGTAGTATAGTGGTAGCGAAATTATGGATTGTGAATCTGCAAGCAAGATAATAACAGTAAAAAAATAGGGGAGGATGAAATGAGTCACATTGGAACAGATGCAGACTTTGTTCATGTGGGAAAGCTATTTGACACAAAAAGGAAGTTGACCGAAGCTTTGAAAAGGTTGGCAATGACTGAGAACTTTGCTTACAAAGTAAAAAAAATCAGATCCAAAGCTTCTAACAGTGATGTGAACAGATACAAGCTGCAAATGGAGATTGAGGGCAATTGCATTACAAGACACTCCATTCTTTGAGGTTAGAAAATTTCAAAGAGAACATACATGTTCCTTTGACTTTAGATGTCAACATGAGTGCAAACCAATATACAAAATGACTGGGGAGCAAATAAAGACCAGGTAATGTGTATAAAAGTTTCTGTATCATTATATGAATATATTAATTGTTTGACCCAAAACAGAGAACTAATATTAATATGATAAACATGCAGGTTTGAAGGTGTTAAAAATGGACCAATACCAAAGAGCATTTGCAATGATATGAGGAAGGAACATTACATGGATGTTAGCTATTGGAAAGCATGGAAAGCAATAGAACATGCACAAGATCTAATACGAGGAACACCAGAAGAGAACTATGCACTCTTGCCCATGTACTGCCACATGCTCAAAGAAGTCAATATAGGATCATACACATGCCTAAAAGTTGGTGAGCATGACGACTTCAGATTCGTGTTTGTATCTATTGGAGCATGCACAAGAGGATTCCAAATAATGAGAAAGGTATGTCAGTCTTTAACTGCTGAGTGAACATAAATTAAATGACATATTGATTAATACAATGATTTATTGTTGCCAGATTCAATTAAACATCTGATGACAGAATAGAAAGTGTAAACATTAGGTATGCTTTTGACATTTTAATTGTTGTTGACAACTTTCATTAATAAATTAGAAATCTAAGATAAAAAAAATGGAACAACATATTACAGTGTTGACATAAATATATATTTGAATTATAAAATGATACATTTGATTGGTTTGACAGGTAATCATGGTAGATGGAACTCACTTGCATATAAAACACAAAGGACATATGCTTATTGCTACAACTCAAGATGCAAACCAGCAGATCTATCCCCTTGCATATGCTGCAGTGGATAGTGAAAATGACATATCGTGGACATTCTTCTTTACACAGCTTCTGAAAGTCATACCATGTACAGAAGATTTGGTAATAGTGTCAGATAGACATCTTAGCATTGCCAACTCCATTCAGAGAGTGTACACAACAGCAACTCATGTTGTGTGCAGGAGACATTTAAAGCAAAATCTGAAGACAAGATTCAAGGATAAGGGTGTGCACAAGCTATTCTCTCTGGCCGTTGATGCATACACGCTAAAGGATTTCCAAGAGAATTATGGGAAAATTTGTGAGATAAATAAGGAGATGGGGGAATACTTGGAAGCAACAGGATTTAAAAAATGGGCAAGAGCACATTGCAAAGGGAATAGATACAACATAATGACAACGAACAACTCATAGACAATAAATTCAGTAATACTGGAAGCAAGGTATGACAAAATTATAGATATGTTGACACTTTACCAACTATGAAGCACCAAGATATTTTAAAAGTTGTTGACACTGATTAATATTGATGTTGACAGGTCTTTCCAAGTTGTCGCTCTACTAGAGTTTCTGCGAGATGTGCTGTCAAGGTGGTTTAATGAGAGGCGCACAAAGGCCGAAAAAAGCAATAGCAAGGTGACACCAAATATCGGGAAAATACTGGAGTCTAGGTACCAAATGTCAAAGGGGTATGAGGTGAGAAAGCTCAATCAAGCTCAATATCATATACTTGGTGGAGATTTCTTTGGGGTGGTCAATCTAGTAGAAAGGAAATGCACTTGCAAAGTATTTGATGTGGACCACATCCCGTGTGTGCACGCTATAGCTGCAATCCAGAAAGCAAAAGCAACACTGACAAATTTTGTGAGCGACTACTATAAAACCGAAGCTTGGAAAGCAACATATAGAGAAACAATCTACCCTGTTCCAAGAGAGACTGAAAACAGTGTACCCAATGAAGTAACCAATACAATCTGCATGCCACCTATTGTGCAGACAGATAAGGGAAGAAGAAAATAGAAAAGATACCCATCTGAAGGTGAGTTCCCAAACAGAAGCAAGAAGAGAAAAGGAGCAAGAAATCCAGGAAAATGAAGCCTCTGTGGTAATATGGGACAGAGTTATCTGTGTGGACAACATTTTAGGATTTTAATTTTTAAATTTTTACTTTAATTGAAAAGAATAATAGTTGTATATCCTGCCAACATTGATATTTCATACTATAAACAAGTTTTACACACAAACAACGATTTTTGGTTTTGAAATAATGTTAAAAGTTCATATTCTGAGAATGATGTATACAGGTTAATGTTGAGAAGTTGACATTGTGATAAAAATATTGACAAAATTGTATTTATAGATTTTGTTGACAGCTTATCATATTGTGTTGATAGATTATGATGACAGATTGTCAAAACAGATTGTCACATTGGGTTGAAAAATTGTGTGAAGAATATAACAAAATGTGTTGACAGAATGTGTTGACACACATACCAAATGGTTACATGTGTGGAATATTGACAGATTGTGTTGACACGATGAAAAGTTCATTACAGATGTGAAATGTTGACATATTGTGATGACAAAGATTGTGGAATGTTGACAAGTTATGTTGACAGGTTGTAACAAGTTATTTAACAATTTGGTATGTTAACGAAGCGCGTTGAGCGCGCTTCGTTAGTAATTAGGAATGTACATTTGCACCTTAGTGAGCATTATTGACAGACAAAGAGAAATGTAATATAACCATAGGCAATAATATCACAAAAGTTGACAAGCACTTCACTATAGCACAAACTGACTTACACACAAATTGCCTTGACAACAAACTAGATTCACCACAAACTGTTGTGGTAAACAGAAATTGTCTTACAAAAGTGGAATGGAAACTGTCTTACACAAAGATAACTGAAACCATAAGTTGTCCTAAAAAAACATAAAGGCTGTACACAACCATTGTCAAACACACATAGCAACAACACACTAACAACAAACACATATTACATGAAAATTTAACATTCAAGGACAAGCTTGAGGTGTGTTCTTTTTAGTTGGCAATGGCTTGAACTCTCATTTCTCATTAAAGAACTCGATCACCATCTTCTCCCGATGAGCCCTCGTGTGTTGGTCGTCCAGATCATCCCAACTAGTGCCAATGGCCAAAGACTCAATGAACTTGATACAGTATACACCACAATTCCCACTGACAATCAACAAAAAAAAAGAGAAATCAGGAAATGAATAACAGAGCAACAATAAAGATAGAAAAATCTAAAAAAATCTTATAAGCTGTAAACACAGTATTATCATATAAAAAAAAAAGGCATGCGACAGATTATATCCTATAATTACCTCATCTCATCCTGAGGGACATCAGTGCGCCTTGAGCATGAAAAATCCTTGTGCAAAGAATTGAGATGGCCAAACAAGTTGGACTTTTTCATAACAAGAGGGAGCATACGACATTTTTAATCCTAGCTCCATGATGAATATCATTGTTGAGACGCAGGTTGGAATCAAACACAGTCACATGCCACTTAGCTAGGTCTATCTCCAAGGCAACCCAATGCTCATTCTCAAAGTTGAAGGGGGTATACACCCTTGTCACAGATTCAAACCAGCACCTCCCCTCATGTTTTGGATAGAGACCTATGAAGTATTTCTGGAAAAAGAGAAGCCCTGCTGGATCATCGTTCTGAATAAGACCTTCCCTCGACTCATTGAAATGCCCATACCAGATCCAATCCATGATCACAACATCCTTGAATTTGTCACTGATTTCATTTACGTGCTTCCAGAAGAAATATAGTGCTTCAGAGATGTGCTACATAACAAAAAACAAAAGAAAAAGAATACTGTTAAAAGAGAAATAAAAAAAAACTATATAATAACAGCACCAATAATAAAAATCTGCAAACTGAAAATAGCAAAAATAATACAAGACTGACAACACAATTATGACTGATTAAATACGGGACAACAAATATTCAAAACTTTAAAAATGTTGACACGGGACATATACAAAATAATGAACTTACACAATCATTTAGCCACCTGGCTTTTCCAACAGAACTTGTGTTTTTCAACAACAATTTGTTAAAGAAGTCCTTAGTGAATCAAAATCATGTTCCTTACGCTTAATAACCGCCTTCTTATTACTGCAACAAAAAGAAGAAAATTAGTAAACACAAATATGAAAAATACAGAAAATAAAATAAATCAGAAATATAAACATCTTGCCCCCATTGTCATGATGTCAACATCTTGCCCCACTATCATGTTGTCCACTTTAATGTTGTCAACATCTTTGGCAATTGTAGGAGTGTCAACAATGTCTTCATTGTGCTCTACAGATTCAACTTTTACTGGCAGACATTCAACTTTGAAGTCCCTATCTTTCGCCACACCAGATCCACCAACTACAGCATCAGACATTGAAACACTTTCAAAACCTCCAGCTTCACCCAGGTCCCCTTGCTTCTCTGCAGCTCTATCATTCTTCTCACAACCGTCGTTTCCATCAAATACTGAAGAGTTCACCAAGCTGTCAACATTCTCATGTGTAGTGACAACTACAAAATCTTCAGATTCATATTGGGTGCTCTTATCTTGAAACGAGGCCTTGATGTTGCTCTTCATCAGACTAGATAAGTCGTGCAACTTCTTGGCCACTTGAACCAACGTCAAGCCATGTTCTTTGGTGGAAGATTGAATTTCGGACATGGCACCGCAGAGAAGTTCAATTTTCTGGCTCAAAACTTCAAACCTTCCAACCCAACCAGCATCATTGCCTTCTATGTTAGCTGAGGGACGAACGGACGCTGTCCTTTCACTGTCAACAGAATCGGATGCACGACCAGCTACATTTGTTTCTATGTCAACATGAAAAGAAGAAGATGACGGATGAACAGCTGATGACTTCCCACTCTCAAATGAGGCCGGGAATTCAACAATAGGTGGGGCATCTTGGGCAGCTAGATATGGGATGTCTAACCTCAGCTTTTTGATTATGTTGTCAACATCAACTTTGACAGGGTCGTACACCACAAGGGTCTTCACAGATTCCCCATTTGTCTTCTTCAATTCTGGCTCTGAACCACTAACTTTGAAAATGACCTTGGGGCAAGCAGCGGGAGGAGACTTCCTCTTCTTGGATACAACATTGAGATTAGCAGCATGTTGTTCATCTCCAACCTTACCAGCAGATCTTGTTGCTCTTCTGGGAGAGAAATCTGAAGGGACCGCAGAAACACCAGGAGCATGTTGTCCTTCTCCAACCTTCGCAGCAGACACTGATGCTCTTTTAGGAGAAAGATTTGAAGGGACCGAAGAAACACCAGCGGGCACCTTAGAAACGACCACAGTGTGCTTGCCGGGTTGATTGCTCTCACCTTTACAAAACCTTGGAGATTTTCTTGGAGACTGATCAGAAACAAGGATTTTTCGATCTTGTTTGCTGAGCCTTCGTGTATAAGTTCTGACAACGAGAGGGGAATCTGTCAACAAAGTATAAAGAACTGTCAAAAATAGAAAAAATGTCAACCAAACAAAACATGTGCAACAGAAAAGAAAAAAAAACATGTCAACAGTGTAAAAAATTGTCAAACATTACATACCTAGAGTGCTGACAGCTTGCTTCCTCTTACCAACCGCTTTGGCAGCCTTTGACACATTAGGAACTGGAGTGCTGACAACTTGCTTCTCTTGGGCAACAGCTTTGTCATCCTCTGCAGCCTTCTGAACTGAACTGCTGACAGGTTCCTTCTCTTTGCCAACAGCTTGGCCATCCTTCGCCGCCTTCTGAACTGGCTTCTTCACATTCCTTTTGGGGCAGTTTTCTCTGGCTTAGTCACAACCTTCTTGGCACTCTTATCTGGTCGCTCAGATATTACCGTATCAGAAATAGCTTGCTCTGAATTCTCCCGAGCAGTGACAAGAATTTTTTCAGCATATGCATCAAACAAAGGATCTTCCACCTCGTCGACAAAGTTCAGGTGCCGAAATGTAGAATGTTCAGAGTATGGAGACGGTTTGCACAACTAAAATAATGAAAACAGAACACAATAGTTATATAAAATATGATGTCAACAAAAAATCTTAAATACAAAATAACACAGACAAAACAAAAAATGTATAATAAGATATAGAATAATATCATAGCATGATGATCAAAATGATTTGAGACGGTATGATACCAAGCAAGCTTGGAATTACTTGAGAACCAACGATCGCCATATGGAATAGTCTTAAGTGTCGCAGTAGCAGCTCCAACAAAATCGCGAAACTGATGGAAATGTTCAAGCACCCAAACCTACAAAAGAAAAATTAAGGATTAAAAGGGAAAAGGAATAAGAATGAAAACAAACAACTAATTGAGATAGAGGGATGATATAATAAATACCTAGCAAGAGGATAAGCATGCAAAGTATACCAAGCTCTGTCGTTTGAAGAACCACCTCCTGTACGTTTTGCATTGACTGAAGCATCTTGTAAAGCCCAGATCATCTCAAGATATACTTCCCTACCCCAAGGGTAGTTCACAAATGCTTCAAAGTTGCTTGCAAGCTTTAGAAACTTCAATTTGACAGCAGAGCCTTTCCTCTGAGGCATCAGGACACCTTCAACAATAATAAGGTGCGCAAGAACCATTTTGCGCTCACCAGTCGAAATGGCAAACTCTGCAATAATGTCATCGAGAGTGAGCTTGCTTCGGGTTCCAAGAGAACATTGAAAGACAACATCTGGGATGACGTGGCCTTCAAAATAAGTGCACTTCAGCCCCGTGATTGCAGCAAAGTCTTCGAGGGAAAAAGAAAGAACATTGCCTTTCATATTAAACCACATTTCGTACTTCTTCTCTGTCTTAACCGCACGCATTAAAGCGTAATGAAGTAAGACGTGCGAATAACTGATCTGGGATGTCATGTTTAAGATGGTTTTGAAGACACCAGTAGAAAACAACAAATTACTGACATCATCAAACTGCCCCTCAATCTGATCAATAACAACAAATCTGTGGTATGTTGTAACCTTGGGCGCCACAAACAAATCATCGGAGGCCATGAATTGTAACTTAGACACATCCATGACACCCTGTCAACAAAAAAACAATACAGAATGTCAAAATTATATCACAAAAAGACATAAACACAAAGCAAGGTGTCAACCATAAAAAATAACAATAAGATGTTGGTAATCTATCAAAAAATAAACCATTTCAGAAATACAAAGCTGTCAGCATGTCATATTCAAAACAAAACACGAACAAGCATTCAACAATAATATCTACAGACACAACAAAGCTTTCAGCATGTCATATTCAAAAACATAAACATAAACAAAGTTGTCAACAATGAGATATCCAGACAAAACAAGCTGTCAGCATGCCATATTCAAAGATGTCAACATGAACAAGTTGTCAACAATCAGATCTCGAGACACAACAAGCTGTCAGCATGCCATATTCAACAACATCAACATAACAAAGTTGTCAACAATAAGATCTCGGGAAACAACAAAGCTGTCAGCATGCCATATTCAAGATGTCAACATGAACAAGATGTCAACATGAACAAATCTATCAACAATAAGATCTTGGGAAACAACAAAGCTGTCAGCATGCCATATTCAAGATGTCAACATGAACAAGATGTCAACATGAACAAATCTATCAACAATAAGATCTCGAGACACAACAAGCTGTCAGCACGACATATTCAAGATGTCACACATGAACAAGCTGTCAGCACGACATGTTCATCTTGACAACACGACATATTCAAGATGTCAACATGAACAAGCTGTCAAAAATAAATCTTGAGACACAACAAGCTGTTAGCATGCCACATTCACAACATAAACATGAACAAGCTGTCAACAAAAGAATCTCGAGACACAGCAAGCTGTCAGCATGCCATATTCAACAACAAAAACATGAACAAGCAGTCAACAATAAGAACTACACACACAACAAGCTGTCACCATGACATATTCAATAACAGAAAACTAAAAAACAGTAAAAAATGGGCAAATAAAGCAAAAATGTTCAAAATCAAACACAACATGACATATTCAACACACATTTGCACAGTGCAATGCTCTGAATCTGTCAGCAAACTTAAGAACAGTTTCTAAAAAAAAAAAATACAGAGATAGACACTAATAAAAATGAAAAATAAATAAAAAACACACAAATTAAAGACGCATGCAACAATACAAAGACATAAAATTCTAGTTTTCGAACCAAAACGAAGTCGATTTTGACATCAAACAAGGAAACAAACACAAAATCCCAGAAATCATCCAAACTAAACAACTGTAACAACAAATAGAAGAGCGAGGGAGCTGGATACCTGATTTGATCCGAAAAACGGCCTGAAAATGACAAAAATCGAGATGAACTTGCTGAGAACGCGAGCAGGCGAAATCGAAGAGAAATCGGAGAGAACTAGAGTGAAGGAAGTTAAGCGGAGAGAAGGAACGAGGAAGGAGGCTGGGAGGAAGAACCGCCGGCGAAATCGAGAGGGAGAGAGAGAAGATGAACAGTTGTTTTTTTGTTTTGGGAGTGAATGAGGGGAGAGGGAGGAGAAGAAACTAATTGCGCGTGTTTTGAAATTTGATATGGAAAACCAGCGTGTGTGTTTGGGTGGGGGTGGGGTAGAGGTAGAAACTAACTACTTAGTTTGGGAGTGCACTTGTTACAAGTATAGTGCCCAATAGGGCATTGGACACAAATCCTTCACAAAATATATGTAGCCAGATCAGTATTGAACTGGATAATGTGTTTATTTTACGACCCTAATTTCAACCCAAGATTTTATGAAACATCTTATATTGAGAATTAAATACCAATCCCACCTCATTCCATACGCAAACCCAAAAGTTTACCAAACGCCCTCCATGGATATGTTTAAATTAACTAATAAAATTATTAATCCTACCGAATACAAATTACATCAATTTGAATAATAATTCTCTTATATTGGTTATTTACCATTCCGAAAAATAGCTAAGTTTTTGAGTTTTCACTTTTTTTTTTTGGGTTTTTAGGCAAACACCGAGACACCTTCCTAAGAAGACAACCCCTGCCCACAATTTACAAAATTAGGGTTATACACCAGCCTCCAGGTTCGAACGACATGTGGTATAAGGGACAAAACCCCTAATAAAGATATCAACTATCAATATACTATCATTTATTTATATTTATAATTTACCGAAATCCGAGAGTAAAATCCGATTGAAGTCCATAAATTAAATCGTTTGTTTTTTTATGATGTCTGCCTTTCGATCGATACTCCTCTTCTAAGCAAACCGGAGGGACTAGACTTATAGGCATCCCCAAATTGTTCCCCGATTTGCTCCATCCTTTTGCTTCTTTCCCACTTTGGAAATTAGGGTTTTCTGTTCCGGCCAATCTCTCTGGTTTTGTGCTTCTTCTAGCGTTTCTCAACGAATCCAAGGGTTAATTTTGACTGATTAGGGCTACAATCCGTGACTAATTAGCCAACTTGAGAGCCACTGGACCTTTCATTCGAGTCTGGCCTGATCGTTGCAGTTTTGGACTTTGTGTTGTGGGGGATAAAGTCCAATTCATCCAGGTATTGGAGGTTTTGGTGCATCACTTTAATTTGTGTTGCATCTCTCAACTGTCGAGTTGCTTACACAGATGATTAGCATTGATGGTGCTTGGCTTATGGAGGAAGATTGCAATGATCAAATTGGCGAAACGGGTCACTACAAACTGGAATTCTACTGATCATTGCTCATACATCTGTGGGTTTTGTATCTTGCATATCTAGCTGTTGATTCCGGTTTGACTATGAGGTGGCTTTAATGCTTCTTCGTTCTCTTACCCATCAAAATAAGGGATCAGATTGCTTTTTTTAACTCTCAACTTTGGAACAGTGCAATTAGCTTGTTGTTTGTGATACCATCCACAACTTTTGGGTTCTTGTAGCTAAGCTTATAAATTAGCTTGGATAGGTAGTGTTGAGCTTGCTGCCGGTGTTGCATCTCTTTGGGGAGCTTATTTGGAATTTACCTCTTTTAAGAAAAGACAGAAAGCAAACTTACATAGGAACATCGAAACCAGAAAGTATTGTCGTAATACGGTGCATGATAGGGGCTTAATAGCTACCTTGTTTTCAGTTTGAAATCTCGCAATGCAGTGAAACTAGGCATTCATTCTCAAGGAAGTGCGTTTCGTGAGTTCCTTGGTATTTCACAATGTCTAGGTGCTACAAATTTCCTCCGCCAGGCTATGAAAAGAAGACAAGAACAGAGGATATAGACTTGCTCAAAAAGGTTAATATCATACCTTTTTACTAGCAATTGTCCGTCATTTGTGTTGAACATATTGCATCGTAGTATGACATTTTATTAAAGGAGCTTGTGCTTGAAAATAGAACTTAAGTTCTTGAGTGTAGGACCCGTCATTCTCAAATGTTGGACACTTTAGTTCCTTAATTGTGAGTTATGAACTGATAACTACATCTTTGTTCTTGACTCAATCATGTCTACCTAAATATGAAGGGTGCCTCTTAAAAGAGTACTCTTTTGTTGAAAATGATTAACCCTATTCTAGTTTCTGCTCAAGAAACAGATCAGATAATTGCATGCTTCTGTATATGAGTTCCTCTCTACCTGTAACCATATCATGAAGACTACTTTGTGGATGATAGTGTTTTTATTTACAATTTATTTAGTACTTCACTCAGATGCAGTAGCGTTCAGATCGTATTCCTTCTAAAAAAGTAAGAATTGTCAACTGTGGCAGTGAAGATAGATTGTTTTCTTCTGTTGGTTCTTACTTGGCCCATTAATCTCTTTGATGTGTTTATATGATATGGGTTCTCTGACAACTGCTTAGTTGGATAGATTGTTATCTTTAGTTGGTAAGTAACCATACACCAAAACAGTGTTTATTTTAAAAGCCTTACATCTTATATATGTTTTTTGGAAAGAAGCCTTGTCAAATGTCAAGTGAGTGGGTATTCTTTCACAACTTGGAGTATGTGGGATTTATTGTATCAAAATTCTTTGCGACCCTTGAATGTGATGTAATCATCTCCCACTGAGAAATGCTGGACAAGTCCAATAAAACAGTGGATACCTGTTGCATGATTCACTAGATAGGGTCCTGCCTTCTGTTTTCAGGCATTGCAACTAACCACTCTTATCCGAGGAAGAGGATTTTGTGGAGGAGGTGTGCATGATATTGCGACGTAAATAGCTGGCTTGAATCAATGCTATAGCGAAAATAGTCTTTTTGTTTTTTATGAGATAAATTCAGTATTAGGTGAGATACATGTAATTAGATGCCTTTAGTTTGCCCCTAAAAAAAAGATGTCTTTAGTTAAAAAAAATCTGACCTCTATTTGACTTATATACAGTTTAGTTGGTGAGTGCATATTGTACTGCACACGTATATTAGTTCACTTATAGTCATTTATTAAGCTTTCTTTTACAGGTTGATCTATTTTCATTAATTATCGGGGTCTCATTACAGGTTGATCTATTTTCATTTATTACCTGCGTCTCGTTACTCGGTAGAATTTTCGTCGTATTCAGATAGACTGGACGTAATGTAATATCTTGCCCATAGTAACTGCTACATACTTGACTTTTTGCTAAATGGCATAAATTTCTTTTTGGAAAATTTCCTCTTAAATTGTCTCTTATGCTATAAATTCCCGTCATTAAATTTGCCTTTGTATAATTATTATAGCATAAGTATTGATTTTTATTAATGACATGATTGAGTGCTTAATAAAACTTTCTTGTGTTTCAGGAAAAAAGTAGGGAGAAGAAACACAAAAAGGAGAAGAGGGATAAAGAGAAGAAAGAAAGCAAAGAAAAACGAGAGAAAGATAGAAGTGATGAGAAACAGAAAGAAAAGAGAGAGAGACACAAAGAGAAAAGGAAGGATAAGGACAAAATTCGAGATAAAGATAAGAATAACCATGTTATGTCAGATGAGAAGAAACCATTGGGGCATGCAGAGACTGAAAAAGGGGAGAAGAATCATGAAAGGAGCAAAGAGAGGGAAAAGGAGAGAAGCACTGCCTTGAGTGAAAAGGTCATGGGAAAGACAGCAGTATCTAATGGGGTAGTGCTCGGAAAGAACAATCATCTTGTTTACGAAAATAAAAACTTGAAACAACTTCATGAGTTAGGAAATAAGAATGAAACTGAAGGAGGTAAAAGAGGTAACTCGTTTGCTGAGAAGTATCCTAGCACAGATACGAAAAAAGATATGGGGAAGTCCGCCGTGTCCAATGGGGTGATGCTTGGCAAGAACAGTCATCTTGTTTCCGAGAACAAAAACTTGAAAAAAGTTCATGAGTTGGGCAACAAGAATGAATCTGAAGAAAATAAAAGAGGTAATCTTTTTTCTGAGAAGTATCCTAGCACAGAGACAAAAAAAGATGTGGGAACGCCGAGAATAGGTGTCGGTATTAACGCGACTCCAGTGGCTATGTCAGAAAGAAGCAAGGAGAGGAAGGTTAATGATGGGGGAAATAGAGTTGTTCAAAAAGTTGCTGGACTGACTCAAAATAGAGTTGAGGGAGCAGCCAGAGAACTGAGAGAAGTGGAGAAGAAAGCTGGTCACAAAATAGAAGTAAAAGAAAAGATTAGGGGGGTAGAAGGGGATGGTAAGAAACGAGAAAAAAGGAAGGGTGAGGACAGGGATAAATCAACCGAGAAAAACAAGGCAAAAGTTAAGAAGATAAAGGTGGAGAGACCGAAAGATATTGTAGAGCAGTCAACAGTTCAAGACAGCGACAAGGTCCATGCAGACCTGCTGACAGGGAAGGATGGTAATAAGAAAGAATCTGTAGTGACCCAAAGTGCCCGGTCATCAAAGCTTGTGAAAGAAGACAGTAAACCTGCTGCTGCCACCACCCCTGAAGTTGTTAAAAAGCGAAAAGAGTTTAGCCCTCATGGAGTTTTAAATGGTGAGCTCATAGTTCTCCGTTCAAGTACTCCTTATATTGTCACTACCTTGTCTCTCTTTTAATTGGTATGCTGTTCAACAAAAAAATGAGCTTTTCATCTGTCATATCTATGGCTCCCTTCGTTACTAACATATTATAGATAGTAATATATTATAAATTTATAAGTAGAAATAAGTCATCTTTAGACTTCTTTTACTTGCATGTCATTTCACTCCTTATTTTTAGTATTATCCTTTTTCTCATCTCGTGATAATCTCTTTTTACACAAAAGCATATTATAATAATTTACTGTAGTCAAACTCTGCTATTTTTTCCATTTTGACTGTTCCATAGCGGTCCAAACAGGATTCTGAGTATCTTTCTGTTTATGCTAACAGAGGGTGATGTTGTCCCTAATAAAGTGCCTAGAATCACATTTTCCTCTCTCCCAATGACGGAGAACGGAAGAAGACCGCTCAATAATTCGACTACCGTCTTTGCTCCTGTTAAACAGCAGGCCTTGAGCAATGCTAAGCAGGATGGTAAGGACAGTAGAAGGGTAGT
Source organism: Oxyria digyna (assembly GCA_029168935.1). Classification (NCBI taxonomy): domain Eukaryota; kingdom Viridiplantae; phylum Streptophyta; class Magnoliopsida; order Caryophyllales; family Polygonaceae; genus Oxyria; species Oxyria digyna. The sequence goes on along the minus strand of JAPVLV010000010.1, from coordinate 6,020,062 downwards.
TGAATGCAGTTTTTGACTTTGTCTATTTAATAAGGCGATTCTTATTGTCTTTGGGATTTATCTTAAACAGAGGCTGATATCGGGCCTAATAAAATGGCAAGAATCACGGTGACAGAGAACGGAAGAAGCTCGACGAAGGCTTCCCAGGATTCTACTATTCCTAATTCTGTTAAACAGCAGGCTAAGGATCACAAGATAAACGGTACAAATAACTCTCTTCAGCCATCTTCAAAGGCTCCTCAATCTGCTGCACCAGTAAAAAAGAAGCTGCTGCTGCCTCACCCTGATACAAAATATCTGACTCAGGTGCTCTCTGTGCCACAAATGGAAGACTGGTCTGGATTTGACGAACAAGATTGGTTATTTAGTAGCAGCAGCGGTCTAAATAAACCCAAGAAAGATATTTCTAGAGTCGATGACACAATACCTCAAGTATGGACAGAGGCTCTTAGGATTGACTCTGTAGATTTATATGCATTGCCCTATGTGATTCCTCGATGAGAGCCTAGTAATGAGATGGATTCAATTTTCTTGGAGCAAATGGAAGCTACATCCGACGAACAGGGGCTGTTTGAGATTGAGGATAGATTCTTGATCATTTTCTGATGATTCAAATGTTGGAGAAGTCAGAATAGGGCTACAGCTTGCTTTTGCTCCAACCGCACACATCATTTTGCAGGCTCCAGCGCTAGAACTTCATGGCGCGTTTTTAGCCGCTCCTAGCATGGAACTGTTGGATCATGTCAGTTGATACGGAAGATCCGCAGAAGGTTGTGTTACAACTTCCAAAGCAACCTTAGAGAAATTTGTGGGATACCCAGGAATTGTTCGTTTGTGATTGCCCAAGGACTGAAAACTGTGCTATGTTATCTCCTTGATCTGGGTGTACTATTGTGGTGCTTTTGCACCACTGATTTTGATCTGTACTATAGGACTCCAGTTGCTTATTTATAAGAATTCAAGATATAAGAGAGAATAAGTTATTTATTTGTCGAATTTTGTATACCCCTTTTGTAATACTCCGTCCGAAATTGATTGGAAAATATGTCCTCTTTTTGTTATATACTAGTGGCAGCAAAGCACGCGGGTACGTAGGTTAGTGGTACGAAGTAATTTATTTGTGATTTAGGTAATATATATGTGATGGTATATAAACACACGTTTGTACGCTAACTAATATGAAGTAAATAATGTGTATTTTTTTTTTCGGAACATAAAATTTTACACATTAGTCTTGAAGAGCTAGAGCTGATAGCAATCGTAAGTTAACTCTAGTAGTTTGACATTAATAAATGTTGATTGAAGCGCACGATATAAGAAAGTAGGCAGGAAAAAATGATACACCTTTAGTATACTATATCGGCCCGTTTGAGCATTTCAAATGAAACTATGTTCTGAATCAACACCGGTTGACTTTGTTGTAGATGTGCGGAGGTCGTTAGCACTTTGACATCAACTTCTCTTCGTACTCGTGAAAGTGCAACATATAGTTGTCCGTGTGAGAAACAAGGGCGTTGCAGATAAACTATCACTTTGTCTAAAGTTTGACCTTGAGCTTTATTTATTGTCATTGCAAAGCATAATTTTATGAGAAATTGTTTTCTTTGAAAGCAAAAAGGGTATTTTGTGTTTGATGGTGGTTTAAGCGTTATTCTTGGCAAGAATACTTGTTCACCTTTGTGATAGCCTGTGCTAATCTCGCATTGTATCAAGTGCTCAAAAAATCTTTGACATATTAGTCTTGTACCATTACATAGGCCTACAGATGGATCTAGATTGCGAAGCAATATTACAGGACAATTTTCTTTCAAAACGAGCGAGTGTGGACTCATTCCTCCAGGACAGAGAGTGTTAAGGAATTCAGTGGAGAATGTATTACAATTGTCATCAACTATATAGTCAAAACTGTGGTATGTTATTGGTGAGCCAATGAACTGTTGTATCAATGAAGCATTGATACGATCAACGCCGTCGTTCGTTGGCGTTAGAATTGCTCTTGCATTATAAATGTTTATATCGGGAGGAGTTGATGTCATCTCTGGAAATATTGTATCAGCCAAAAGTTTAAAGTCGGCGTCTGTGTTACTATATCGCATAGTTATATTGTGTGGCAAATTTATGTTACCGTGTTCTTCATGTTGTAGTTTTCCGTCTCCTAGTTGAAGCAAAAAGTTGGCAAATGTTGGATCCTCTTGGGCTCGCATGTTTTTTGTTAGTTTGAATTTTGTTAGTTCTGGCCAAATGAAGGAGCTCACCAAGCTGGCTTCGATTGCCTCATACTGTGTCTTTCTGGGTAATACAGGTAATACTTGACGGAAGTCCCCTCCAAATACAACAACTTTTCCACCGAAAAGTTCGGTGCTTTCGCATATATCTTGTAGTAGAAGTTGAAGTGATTCGATGTTTTCTTTTCTTGCCATTGAGGCCTCGTCCCAGATTATTAGAGATGATTCCCTTATTAATTGTGCTAGGCTACTTTGCTTCGAAACATTACATGATAATGAGGATTCTTCGTCAATTGGTAGTTTGAAGCGAGAATGTGCTGTTCTACCGGTCGGTATGTTGGACGCTGCAATACCTGATGTAGCTGTTGGCAGCACAATTTTTCCCATTGAGCGCAATTTCGCAAACAATGCACAATATAAAAATGTCTTTCCAGTGCCGCCGGGGCCGTCTATGAAAAATGCTCCAGGTTTATTGTGCTTCACATGGTGCATTATGCATTTGTAGGCTGCACGTTGTTCATCGTTTAGCTTCCTGTGAGCATTAGTATATTCTAGTGGGACTTCAGCTGTAATTGCATCATGTATATCCTTAGTTTCCGTAATTATAGTATTTGGAGTGTGTAAAATTTCGTTTAAGTTATAAGCTTTTAGACTTTTTCCCATGGATTCTAAATAACTTTCGATTTCGTGCACAGTTAGATGCAGAACCTTTGCCTTATCTGAAGCATATATATTTTGAAAGTCTTCTGATAGAGATTTGTAATGCCTTGTCCATAAGGTCAGTGGTGCCGCGGGTTCGCAAAATACTAATAAAGTTGAAAAAAGACGGCGTAAAGCGTGGGGCATTTGAATCTCGCTGGCTTCTTGCATACATGAGTCTGCATAGTCATCAGTTTCAAAAAGCCCGCGTTTTTGTGCCGCCTCTTGAAATGTTGTACACACATATCCATTGACAATTAATAGATCAAGAAATGATCTTGGACCACGTACATGAGAAAGTAGTAGCCTGAGGTAGTAACGTTCACCTTCAGAAGGGCCTGCATAAGCTAGTCGACCAACTGCATGTCTATGATCTAACCTCCTAATGGTCCATATTTTATCTTGTTGGCTCCAAGTGTAGTGCTCTGGAAATTCTGAATATAAATATGATGTTGCATTTGGGAACTTGGTATTGTAGGAGAAAAATTCGGTTAACATTGTGCGGGTTCGATGTGAGTGCGAGGCAATTTCTTGTAAGGTTTCATTTTCTCGAAAAGAAATGGATTGCATATTGGGTAAGTGTACCTGGAGTAGAATGACTGGTGGTTGGATGTCGTATAAGTCAAACGCAAATATTCTCCAAGCAGCCTCTGGAGGGGATATCCACCTTGTTGTTTGGTAGCTTGAGATCTCGTCATGTAGTCGGATGTCATCATGGGTTAGATTGAAACTTACGCAATCATGTCCCTTGTAAACATATTTGTATAGATATTTAACTGCCGTAATTGTGGAACATATTTCAACGTTTATATGGCAGTCCAATAACGCTAGGAGATAAGGATTGTATGGAATCACTGATCTGTTGTCCATCCACTCACCTCGTATCCTAACTTTTTCACCGTTCTTTCGCCTCTTGTAAACCGGGTAAGAATCATCTCCACATGTAGTGAATGCAGCAAAGTGTTTTGGATATTTATATCTACATGATGATTTACTACCCTTTTGTTTCATGCATGCACAATGAGGATGTTTAGAGCCACATGGGCCGTGCATCATATGACGCAGAACTGCAGAACGCAAGTGTGGATTTTCATTTGTAGGAATTTCTGCGCATACGTATGGGTCAAACATTTCTGGAGTAACAATTTTTTTAGCTCTTTCTAAAATTATGAGTAAGTGGGCATGCGGTAAGCCTCTTTTTTGGAACTCGATAACGTGAACTCTTGCTGCAACGGGGCCAAATAGTTTTCTTTTAAAGAGCTCGTGCTTTAAGGTAGTTAGTTTTGAATTGAAAACCCTGGCTATTAAATCTGGGCGGTCCTCTGGCTTTTCGTCTGGCAGGAGTTCATCTTGTATTTCTAGCCAATTTTTGTTACACGTCATGGTTATGAAAAGATCAGGTTTCCCATATTTTTGTACAAGTGCCATTGCATTAAGATATCTGCGTTTCACATCTCTAGGTCCGCCGATAAAAGAAGGAGGCAATATCGTGCGGTGGCCGATAGTAGATGCACCATTATGACCTGTATGTAAGTTGTCAATAATTCCTTGATATAGTTCTGCTCTTATGGCGGGTTGGTTGTCTCGAAAGTAATCAAGCCGTGTGTTTTCAATTTTAACATACATATCAACTATATATTGTTGAAATAGACGACCAGCTTTGAGGAGGTGGTTACCTGATCGCATTTGCAACTTGTATGCATAATACTGCCGACATGATACATCGCCTCGTCCCTTAGATGGCTTCCTTCCTGCAACTGGTAAAGAAGACATAAATTGTAACAACATGTAAAACGAATTGTATACATGATGAAAAAGAGTTTTTTATTATTTGCATTTTACCGTTGGATTCCTCCATGAATAAGTCATCTGGATCTTGTACAAGGGTCGATGATACAGGAAATGTGGGGTTCACGTAGCGTCGTTTTCCCGCATTTGAACGTTTCGGTATACCTTGATGCCAACCCGATTCGCCTCGTGGATGAAGCAATGGGTACTGAAGTGGATCGTAACAACCATAGTAGTGCTTAATTCTATGGGATCGATTATCTTTTCCGTATACTAAAATGTGTGGGCTTTCCTTCTTTTGCGAGTTGGTGCTTTCTACCGTGATTCCTGCAACTTCGTCAGATGTCGGAGCGTTGTAAATGCGTTGATCAAGAGTGGGATTATGGGATATCGTGATCTTCGTGTTCTCAGATATTCCGCGTTCCTGTAAAGAGCGAAAAAAGGTAGCATATGGATTTGTTTGCATTATATGCATTAAAATTGTTATTATTTCTGGATCAACTTCTGGGAATAAGCAATCTCGATAGTGTTTTTCTGCTTGTGCATCATAAAAGTATAGTTGCATGTATGCAGGTGTATTATTTCCAGGTAAAAGCGCAGGAAGGTTATGATATAGTTGGCCTTGTAATCTGAAAACGTAAGATCCTTTTACGGAGTTTGCATGTATAGACCCACCTAAAGAGCTAAAGGCAAACATGTTGTTGCACATCCGTGCATATTTTCGGAAGAGATAAGATGTACCATCTTTGCCTTCGGAAGGAAGTTCATTATTCACGATACTGACCTCGCCGTTCGAACAACAAAAGGATGGAGGTTCAAATGCGAGTTTTGTTGCGCCGCATTTAAGGCATTCAGTTGACAGAGGTAGTCTGGATGCAACTGTTGGTATAGAGAAATCTTGACTACCAGAGGAAGTATCTTGCATTTTTTTCAGGCGTTTTGATTGTCGAGTTTTTATAATAGAGGTCGAAGGTTGGGAACATTGTGTTGTTGTAACTGAGGCTCAAGATCTCCTACTACGTCGAGGTAGTTGTAGGTTCTGTGTGGGTGAATCCATTGTCGTAGACCTGGATAAAATAACATTGGCAGCCTTAGAGAGGTGTGGTGTAATGAAGTTAGATAACTGAAAGTAGTTCTTTGGGTAGACATGATAATAGAATGTGTATATTTCATGTATTCACTGCCTAGAGGGTGTTTCTATCTCTCTAAAAAACTTTCTACCTATCTTAGATTAAAAAGTTATGTTTTTTTTAGCACGAAACAAAGTAATGTTAGTTCCTATCTACAACTACTATACTTGTTGTAATATGTATGCCATCTATGTCGATCTAATTGTCGATTTCATATCGTGCTTATAATGGTAAAAGGTCTAATTCATAAGCAGTAAAAAAGTATAAGCGATCGAACAAGCAATCGAACAACACATTCAAGTAGTTGGGATCTTGCTGCTTGTTAACTATTGTTTACGTATGTACATTGTCATCATAAGTTTGCAGTTGGAACCGACAACATTTTGTTATATACATGCTAGGGTAGGCAAAATAGCAAAGTTGCGGTTCAGTAGTCGACATAACCTAAGTCAAGCCAAAATGCATCCACTCCAAGTCGACAAGGTACGCAAAAGTGACTGCTAGGCGATGACAAAAGCAAACTATCCCAACGCAAAATAGGTGGACATCTCGTCAAAGCATCAGTCGAACACCACGTCCTTCATAATCCACTTGATTGTGCGTATTCCTGGATGTGGGGGTGGTACTGGGGAAAGCTCAATACATGTCGGTGTTGTAGGGAATCTCACAGCAAGTGCGTCGTAAAAGTCAGCACTCTCCTAAATTGTGATAAAAGTTTATCATTGCATAAGTGGGAAAAGTTGTACAAATAGAAGTTACCATACGATGGCCAATAAAATTTGTACCTTAAAGGACATGTCAAGTAAATCCTGCGCGCGCACTTCAAGCATCTTCTCAGCAACCTTGGTGTATGCAGAAATTAACTTTGTAGCAGAACCATCTGTTCCTTGGAAGTTGAAGAAAATTCTGATTGCATAATACCAAAAAAAGTGTAAGTGTTTCTAGTAAATGCTCGTAGATGTAGACGTAAAATTTACAAACGGTATTTGAAACATGGTGTACTGTTTGTTGTTAGAATGCTATACAATTTATTGCAAGAGATAAAGAAGAGGAGCCCTAGTATAGTGTACAATGACTCCCCATTTCTGCGATTATTTATCCCTACACTACACATGCATAAGCGCAATCACGAAACAAGGTTCGATAATAACCTCCTAATACACAAACGTCATGTTCATAGGGAAAAACACCAACCAACAACATAATACTCAACTCTGTATAGTTACTGTTAACCTTGCAGACAACGCCTATATGTATAACGTACATAAGTTTTGACATATTTGTGAAACCAACAAAAATACAGCAGGGAAGTTTAGAGAAGGAAAACAGGTAACCATTTTGCTACAAGCCATTCCTACTATAAATGCCTAAAATTCATGTTGTAGGACAAGATAAATTGAATTTCTCCTACTGTGAATAATTTCTGAGGTCGGGGCGCATAGTAGAACCCATAAATATGTTGTAAGTGTGTTTCACACATAATTTCTAAAATATTATGAAAGTGTGTAAGCAAATGTTAAATCTGGAAAAACTTTGGGAAAAAGAGACATACACTGGAAGGATACCATGTACCTTGGTTCAGTTGTTGAGGTACGACCACAAAATTCACAAACAAAGGAAATGTTTTTTCCTGCAGCAGACTTCTTTCCACACATTCTGCAGCCAAAGAAAACAGTGACGTTTTCTTTTTTGAAATCTGGAATGTGTACATTGACACGAATATTTCTTTCGTAGACAACATCGTTGGGCTGTATATGGAGCAACAATTTATTTAGTGCAATGTGTGTATAAAAGTTAGCTTACAATATAGGTAAAAGAGTCCTATGAGTGAGAAGCATACAAATTTTGATATTAGCTCTTTGATTGTACTTGATGCCGGTATAGCATTGAGAGCATGAGTGTCGACAGCCTGCAACTTGTGTGCCTTAACCACATCGACATTGGCTTCTTTCCTAGAAAGTGAAGTGAAGGTATCCAATATTAGTTGCAGTTATTACATCCAACAAAAAAAGATTTGTTTGTCACTTTACCTGACCACTTTTGTAAGGCCTCTGCTCTTTCTCCTAGGGGGTCAAAAGTTATTAAAGTAGAGCGCGACGATGCGAGAGAAAATCCTGGGAAAAGAAAGTAAAAGTGTCGCAGGTTAAATATATGCAATAGTGCCTCAATGTAAAAGTGTTGTACTTTAAAAGTGAATAAGCAAAACGTATTTTCATATACTCACCTACGTGTTTACTTGGCTGCAAGTCACTGAAACCAATTATAGGATTGTTTTCCACCAGCGAAGCAAGTTTCATGGCCTCGGTGTCCGCAAGATCAGACCATAAAGACACAACCAAATTGCTTTCAACACTATAAAGAAGGATAAAATATTGTGAACGGATAAACATAGTTATGATAGTAATAGAACTTAAGTTTTACAAAAAGAGGTGTGAATGATATAGAAGGGACGACAATGAATACCTGTCATCTGTCACAATGACAGAACGCACGTTCACAGGGAAACCGGCTGCGGTAGGCAGGGACTTTGGGGGTTCAACGTACAGAACAATGGCAATAAGGTCTGATATAATTACCCGATGTTAGCGTACGTGCTTAAAAACAAAAGTAGTCAAGGAAAATATTGCATACCGAAATGATCTTTAGCGTAGGCGTCATGTGGAATAGAACTAAGCTGACGATATGGACTGACTGTTTGACTTGAAGAGGCGCCAGAATCAAGGCGACGAACAAGCGCACGACTTGATATAGTCATCTGATGATCATTGCAGTGATCAGCGTAAAACGCATTGACTCGACTAATGGAAGCGTTGCTGATCTCGTACTCCCCATCTTTCTGGATGATGTCATTAAACATGTCAATGTCATCGTCGAATAGAGTAGCGCCCATGTACGTTCCCTGCAGTAGAAGAAGCGGTATGAGTAATATGTACTTCTATTTTAGCATGCAGCTACATATTCTTGACAATAAACAATTAGCATCATATGGATGTTAATGTAAACAAAAACATACTTCCAAGTATTTCATAAATTGACAACCAAGTTCGTTGCAGGTCATCGAACGAATTTGAAGAAGCACAACAAGACGATCGACAAAACATGAGTAAAACTGTTGAAAACATGATCACTGGCCACTTGATTCAAGTCAGGGGACACAACTCCCAAAAGTGAAACTTTTTTTAAAAATAAGAAGAGAGAAAGAAGGTAGAGAATCGGCAAGGTATTGTACAGAACCAGAATAACCAAATCAATAACAAGAGCACGCTAAGTAGAACAACGTGCACAAATTCCAAGTGAATGAACAATGAAACATGATCAGAAAATTCAGGCCAGGTTCAATAGTGAAATGAACAAGAACCAAAAAAGAAAGCACACCGACTGGGAACAATATAACAAGCACGACACAACGCGATAAGTCAATTAGGCCGTCAATTTAATAAAGGTACATATGCAAATTCGGAAGTTTAAGTAAAATGAGATTTTAAAGGAAGATGAGGAAAGAACCTTTTCATCTCGTATAGTAAGTCGTTGATAACGACTCTTTCCAACAGGTTGAATAGCATGGTTTTTCGTCACCACGCGTACTTTGACAGAGTAGTATTTTGTCCGAGGCGTTAACTCGTCTAGGTAAGTCATCTGTAATTTGATCGTAGTTGCATCCAATCAAAGATATAAACCAGGTTGAAAGACAACTTCAGATTATGAAAGAAATAAGTGGAAAAGGAATTGTTATATGAACGCTAGACACCTACATGGACGAATTCATGCAATCTGAACTAAGTAATTGTAGAAGCTATTGTTATAAGTTTAGGTTGGGTTAAAGTTCTCATGAAAGGTAAGCAACTTACATAGATTTGTGCGCAATTTTAGGTGTTATGATTTTGAATTGTATTCGAGGCAGTAAATTCAGTAATCGGTTTATAGAACACAAAATAAATGTAACAGAATCTCGCTTTCTTAAAGAAGATCCAAAACTGATCTTGCCCTTTTGCTTTCTCAATTGTTACTTGCTTTTATGTAAACCGCTGAATCTAGCTAGCAGTTTACAGTTACATTCATGCGCAGTCTTTCCACTGTGAAGGAGATATTAAGCAGTAGTGGTAGTATCGCCTTGCTAATATGGAGCGGCGATTAATAGCGATCATTTATATTAAGCGCATGAGACTCAAATTATGTGAACGATAAAAACCTACGATTAGGATGTGTGTAAGTTAACACGTAACCTAAAGCAGGACTGTTTTTTTTTTACATGATTAGTATGTGCCTAAGGCAGGAATGTAATAAAAACTCTGTTGTTAGACGGATAGTAGGTGCCTAATTTTATTTAAGGCAGAACAACATATAAAGAGAACACATGGTACAAGCAAATAGTATGCAGAGAAGTGACAAATTGAGTTTAGAAAGATACTTGTTCTGAAGAGCTTGCGTGTACTATGCCCAAGAGAAGGACCGCAGATGTGACAAGGACTGAGCTGTAGCACCATCGAAGTAAAAGGAAAACAAAAAACAGAAGTTAGTAATCTTAATTTATGGATAAACAAAGAGGAAGTATGCAAAGAAACTCTTACAAAAAAGTGTATGCAGTGTTTTTTTTCAAAGATAGTTATGGATGGACATTGAACAGTGGTGATGTATGCAAAGAAGCAGACCGAAATGTTAATTTATATAGAAAGAAGCAGGTGCTGGATGACAAACAGAGGACATATGTGGTGAAGTGACACCTGTATAAGCTAAAGGGGACAGATTGTAATGCTATACATTAAGAAAACAATATTTACTAATTGGATAAGGATTTGAAATAAGACTGTTAATCAAGACTAACTTCTTAAGTAGCTGATGGGGATAAACGTCAGATAACAAGCAGCTGCTGGCAGCTTGGCAGTGAAACAAAGGTAGGCTATATAGAGAGAAGTATCAAGTGAAACCCAAAAACCTACTGAAAATATATGACACGAAAAAAAATTACCAGGAAAAATTAAGAATGCAACATAACATACAAATTGTCGGCGAAGATTATCTTCGGAAGGCATACATGGAAGTGTGTTTCGAAACCTGCAAAGAAAACAAAATAGGAACGAGAACCAATTAATCTAAAGATGAACTTAGAATCTCCTTCAAACTAATGAGAAAAAAAGCCATTATATGGAAGCAGCTCACTTAAGCGTAAAGATGAAAGCTTCTAATACCATAGATCAGCAAAACCCTAATCACACAAATCAAAAAATTACCCAAGCAGTGGCATGGTAAACGAAAATTGAAAGGTGCAGAATCAACAGAGGGAATCAAAAAATTGTCGGTGGTGTCGCGGGTTGAAGATGCAGCGAGATGGAATTGATGAAGGAAAGAAGGGAATTGGCCCCAAAGAAATTGCAGGTCGGAGGTTGAAGATGCATCGAGAAGGGAATTGGATGAAGAAAAAAAAAAGGAATTGGCCCCAAAAAGTGGATATATGATTATATGGCCCAAAAAATGAGTTGAGCCCAAGTTATTACCTAGAAGGTGGCCCATGGAAAGTAAACAAATCGACAAAAAAAAGTGACACTGTTCATAAGAGTCCTCCTCTTTTATAGATAGATTAAAAAGAGAGGTCACTATATGCATAAATAAAAAAATGTGACAGTGAAACGAGGAACCGAAAATTTTATAGCCTAATAAGACAAATGAGTTACTGTTACTACTGTTCATAAGGGTTCATAAGGGTTGCTCCTTCTTTTATAGTATAATAGATAATAGATTAGTACATAGTTTAGGCATTTTAAACTTGGTATGATGGTATCTCATTTTAACTTGAGTAAATTACTTCTCTTCCACATTCAAACGAGTTGTTATATGAATTTGTTATACGGAGACAAGAAAATTTTGATTTGAAAAAATTGTTATATTTAAGTTAGGAAGATCCAACCACACCTTAATGGCAATGCTGCAGTGTAAAATTGAACTTTCAATAACTAAAGTTGAAAGAAATCTACTTTTCCTCTTCTGTTCACCTTCCCATCCAAATCTGCAAAGCAAGAAAAAATAGATACAATCTAGGAGCACATTAAGCTCAAATTAGGGCCTCATATGTTATCCAAAAGAGATACAAATAAATCATTCCAGGTATCAGTAAGCCCAGGTAAGCACCAATGCATGCAATCGTCATGCTTCTTTCCTCCCGCTCCAGCAGGATGAGCATCGGCTCTAAACTCGCTCATCTTTGTTATATTCAAAATCTGGAAACTTGAGCCTTTCAGGGCTCTGCTTAAATGCATGTTTACAAGGCGCGTCTCCACATTCGTTCCATTGCGCTCTATAGAGAATAGTTCTTCCACCTGTAGCATTTGCCAGGAATACAATTATTGTTCACAAAGGGAAGAACAAGACAATCTATGTTCTATGATAGCGGTTTATTGATTGTCTTAATCTTGTCTATTACTAAATAAATTACCTACTCCCTTTGTTAAGTTCTACTGAGTATTTGTCATTCTAGCAATTTTTTAGACAAAATAAGAAATACCATTTCTACCAAAATTAGCCTTATTTACTTTCCATAATAGGTAGTAACTAAAAATACCATAATGAGCCAAATCTAGTAACAAGTATGGGGCCAATCAGGAAAAACTAGGTCGAATTGTCTAAAACATCAAATAAAAACTTAACAAGAACTTAGAATCACAAATAAAACTTTACAGAGAGAGTATATGACTCGAACAAATAAGCAAACCTATGACTCAACAAGCAAATTAATGTCTATCACGCCGTATATTGAAGATTCGGCTGAATAATTTTCATTTTATAGGTTGAACTTCCTAAGCTTTAGTTCAAGAATTCCTACAATGACGAATTATTCCCCTCTCTCCTACTTTATCTTCGAGCTAAATTGTTGTATCAAACCTAACCAGCTCATCCAGCGACTTAATTTTTGCAGCCTCACGAAAATATAGATTTTTCTATATAAGAAATTCATTCTCTTAAACCAAACAATTTAAAAAGGGAAAAAAAATCAATTCACATAGGGCATTAACAATCATTGTTCTGACACATTAGTAATTATATTTCAGGATTAGATTTAGAGCTCTTGCGACGACATGGATATCTAATGATTATTGGAAAAAACTTATGAAGGCAAATTTGTTCCTACAAAATTCTTTCATGCCAAGGATGTATGAAAAGACAACACATGACTCCAGGTTCTCACAATACTAATGCTATTACAGTAGAGACAATGACTTACTTCCTCAACCCCAATAGGCTGCAAGCGGTTACAAGATCCACCCTCATTCCAATCACCTCCTTCAAAATGTCTGGGAGATTGAGTGCGAAATATTTTTATTCCACCAGGTCGCATTCTATCCTCCACATAAGAACTCTGGTATTGGCACATGATACATGATATTTAGATAAAATTACACCGCCTAGTTTTAGCAAACTAAAACTTCACATGTTCCCTATACTCTAATAAATCTGATTGCAAAAGCCTTTTAAGCTATTTGAATACATAGAGAAAAATGGTACGGCTTACCATCCGTTTCAAAACCAAATCTAGGCCAACATCTGGATATATTGGAGGCACTATAGGCACTCCATTGTTGAAAAACAGCATGGGTGATTTTACAGGGTCAAACTTTGCAGGAGCCCACCACCTGATAAAACAAGAAAACAAAACAGTTAAATGAGAGCACAAGGCCAGCAGGTAAATATGAAAAGGAAAGCAGTCACAAGCTTAGAAGTATATAAACAAAAGAGCATTCCTATAATAAATGGCATATATTTTATGAAGAACATTAAAAAGGAAATGAAGCTCCATTTTCTGCACATCCCTCTTTACCCAATTTGTAATCCCACGTCCACCCAAAAAAAAGCCCCTGTGAACCCATTCAGCAGGAATAGTGGAAATCTTTCAGGAAAAAGGGAGTTATAATTACAGTGGAAAGATACAATGATAAGGCTATGTTTCAAAAATGACAAATAGAAGATCAAAATACACCTTTGGTCAGACAGGCAACTTTCAGCAATTACAGCCTTTATAAACATTATTAAAATTAGAACCTACGAATTAAGAAACAATGACAATCCTGCAGAAAAAAATAAAATACAGCTAGCAAGTACACTAGTTTGAATATGAAAACATAAATTACCAGTGTCCAGTATTGAAAATAATAATATCATGGAAGCCAGGTGCATCTACCCACGTACTGTCAGGAACATCAACATCAACTCGATAGCCTTCTTTGTATCCAAGTGATTCTAGAGTGCCACCTTTGGGATTCGCTGACCACCTACATCAAGGGAAAACATGTATGGTCTATGAGCACACAAAAAGAGTACAGATCCAAACTGGAAGTCACACGCAGAACAAATGAAAGGAAAGAACATTGTGAAACTTCCTTACCATATTGGCAGTTTTATAGTAGTAGAAAATAATCTAGCTATGTTTTATCCCAGATGCATGCATGGAACTACGATATCTAAGAAAAGGTTGGTCTTTACTACATAGCTTAACAACTGCACTACATTTTTCATAAACATCCCGATATCCCCAGATACTGATGCAACACTCGTCCAACTAAGAATAAAAAAGAAATAAAACATATACAATTTATTTCCATGAAAATTTGACACCAGAAGTAGATGATGTCATACTGATGATATACACAACGGAGAAGATGCCTACCTACCATATCTTGCTAACAAATTTGTTCGGTGATAAGCAATGGTAAGATTATACTGAAGAAAGGTGAAGCCACGATCAGCCTTGGCAGGACGCCACTTCTTAATGTCATTTGATTTTTGCTTTAGAGTGCAAAAGAGCGAAACAAACATATTTCGATTTAGTGAATCACCAACAAACCCTGCACTGTAAAAAAAGTATAAGGTTCACATATGAACACTCATGAAGTTGGCCTTGTAAAATACACGCGGTATAAAAATATCACGCATCATGTGCACCTCACTTCACTTTACTTTCAATGATAAGAATACTTAGATATCGGCAGGATATTAAAATTTAAGCTCTACTTAAGAACATATTTGAATATGAGATGAATTTTGGTTTGTATGATCAGAGGATCATAAGATTCAGATAAGTATGAAGTTGCTGAAGAAACAGCTAAAGGTTTGCATTTTTAGTGTTGCTAAAGCTCATTATCCGATTGAAGTTTGTTAGTCCAGTAATATTTTGGCATCATCTCAAGCTTTAACAGAGTTCCAAAGGAAACCTCAACATGTGTGCAATAAACCAGACAGAGTACATGTAACTCTAGTATTTACAAAAAACAACATAGCAAGATGGAGAATCCGGATTAAGCTTTAATGCACTAATCATTGCTACATTTCTATTCCACAGCCACAACAATCACAAAGCCATAAAACCATAGTAGTTGAGGATGTAGAGATCTTAGAACATAGAGAGGAGGAATGAGAGAAAGAGAGTAACCTATGCTGGTATCTCGATGACGTTGAAGAAACTTGAGAGGATCAAACACAGGGAGATCGCAGTGCTTCGGTTTCCATCTCCACTTGGTAATCTCGAGAGCATTAGGTTTAGTATTCAAGACACAGTTCCATCCCTTGAAGATCTCGTTACAAGTGTGATCATAGCGCTTACCAGAGGTGTGGTGGGGATCGTAAACCCAAGCGCCATCGGAAAGATCGCAAGGACGGGAAAATGGCTCGTCGGTGGGAGAAGAGTGGGAGAGAGAGAAAGCGAAGAGGAGGAGTACGACGGAGATGCAGAGGAGGAAGAGGAAGAGGAAGGAGGTGAGAGAGAGGGAGAAAATGCTTGAATATTGCTTCTCTCTAGCTGCTGCCATGTCCGAACTGCGCCTATCGGCTTCGTCGAAGTCTGGAAATTTGGAAGATCTGAGCATCTTCTTCGTTGAATAAGGCTCCGTTTGGCTTGGTGTCACTTCTTTCCTCCCAAAAAAAAAATTAGCAAGAGATTCACTAAAAAGTTGAAATTCTAGTTTAGTTTATTGATAAAATAAGCTAGTTTGTAAAGGGAAAAGATCTAGAGATGGATACTTAGACGAGGACGGACGATAATGCACATAAATGCACACACGCATTATAACTCATGCACATAGTATTTGGTGATGCACACTACCTGTAAAACATGCACACAATGTGTGCATTAATTATAACTCGTATGTGCATGAGTTATAACGTTTTTGTGCATCATCCCCAGTCCTTATCTAATAACACGTCCTCACTGGAACCAAACCCGTTTATAAGCGGCTAAAATAATAGGGAAAGAACCTAGAGTCGAACATGCCCTAAATCGAAATATGTCGATATACGTACTCTCGAATCTCGGCATATTACAAGAAACTAGTGTAATACCCGTGTCATGCACGGAGATATATTTATTAAATTTAATTATTTTTATAATAATGACTTGTAATTATAAAAAAATATGATCTATCTTAAGAACTAATATGGAATATTACTAAAATACGGAGTATTAAATAAAAATATATCATAAAGATATAATGATGTTAATTTGCTTATATGAGTAAAATTACATTTTGTTTCTTATTTTGTAAAAATCGGTAGTTTAGAGCCTTGACAATTTTTAACAAAAAAAATTATGTAGATATTAAATTTTGATAGTTAATTAAAATAATAAATTTAAATAGTTGAAAAAATTAATAAGTTAACAAATTGATCCTACAATCACTCTCAAAGCTTGAAAAACATTAGTTTTTTAATATATAAGAGAGATGATAAAAGTTAAGAGAGGTACATGTTATGTGCCTACTACAATTAATATTTCTTGTAATATGTCGAAATTCGAGAGTACGTGTAAGGGACCTTGTTACATGTACAAAAGATAAGTTATACATAAGTTGACATTTGAAAATAGATTCTATAAATTTGATGAAGAATTTGATACAAAAATTGAAGGGAAATCCGGAGAAGAAAAGAGAGGAAGAAAACGCCTATTTTTCTCGGGCACTAAAAGAAGCCCCCCCCTTTAATTACATTGACATTGTTCCTCTCTAAATAATTTCGAACATGCATGTTAACTCGAAATTGTTTAACCTAAAGTCCTTGCAAATATCACGTCGTCTAGAACCGCCCGACGTGAGCTACCGCTCGACTTTCGTTGTCAGTTGGACCTTTGTACTGCACGGCTGGACATTGAAAACAGTCAGATCCGTCGGATCATTTAAATCAAACGTAAATCGAATCACATGGAGGTGGTGCGGTGCGGAACCGAATCTATTCTAGACAATGGAGGTTGTGCATGCATAGAATCGGTTGAAGTTGCATCTCTTGCTCGCTATTCGTCTAGAAGCACTATTTGGGCGGTGGAGATATGAGATGAATTTATTTATTTCTTTAAACCGATTTGGATATTCAAATTTAAAATTTAAAACTACCCTAAATTTAGAAGGGCTTGTTGAAACTTTTTGGGAATCAATTTTGGAATCTTTTTTACTTTTTCACCTCTACTTTTTTTTCTTACACATTCAACTTCTCTTTGGTTGATTATAATTTGTGTAGAATTTGGTCTTATACACCGTGTAAGTGTAGTCTTTTCCGTATGTATAACGAGGGATCTCTATAATAGCTGAACAAAATACTCCTCAACTGTGCTCGTCTCCAACTCTTCTATGGATCTACAACCTTAATTAATCTTATAATTCCAAAAATTTTCTTTCTGGGTCATGTCTCTTCTCAAACTCAGATGTTACTTCTCCGCAATATGTCAAAATCTAGCACTTCACATCTTCGAACCGGTGTGTCGGGTTGACTCCTCAGTACATATCCGAACCAACAAAAGATAAGCATGAATATCAATTGTGCAGCAAGCACCAAAAATGGATCCACAAAGAAGATTGAAAATATAAGTTATTTTGAATCTTGATCAATGATTAAATAGCCTGAATCAACAATTGGTGACCTATTTATCGAAAAGTTTGATGATTGACCTATTTATCGGTTTGACTGAAAAAGCCTGTCGGAAACCCGGAAAAATAAAAAAGTTTATGTTCGAGATGAATCTGGCCCAACCGACTAATTTCGAAACCCGTACGGATTAGTCTGTTTCCAACCTGAAAACCGAAATCACCCGACTCAATATCGTTAGAAACTGGACATTGTCCGAATCTCCTTCTCAATAAATGATGTTACGCGATCATACTTTTACGATTCTATAAAACAATGAATCAAATTAGCGTACACATAACCATTTAGTTAAATTATTTATTTAATTTAAATATATACGTTTACAAATATTCGGATGAAAACTTATCACACATATGCCACAACTCATGCATTGAAACGTTTATACTCATGTACACATTTTCCATGGACATACAAGACCATGTGTACATAATATGTGCATTAGTCACAATATTCGTGGACATAAGTCATAACATCTGTGTGCATCATTGACGATTCTCATCTAAGTCTTCAACGTCATCTTATCAGTGTATCCATCTTATACGATCTTACATATTTCGATTGCATAATTTTATTTGTACGCTATTAAAAATTTTGTACACATGATTAAATGAAAATTAAGCCGACCCACACGATCAGAGTTGGGTCGAATACGGTCAGACCGAAATAGACCCGATTTGACCCAAAAAACAGCCGAACCCGACCAAAACTGTAAGTGTCCGATCCGAACTCAAACCGAGTCAAGTTGTTCCGACCTGAATTTGTTCGGAATCTGAATTTGCCCGACCCGAGCCCGACCCAATCGTCCGAGACACCCCTACAGGTTACTCCCAACTGAATGCCCTAGCTCCACCGTAACCATCTGAAATCTCCTCAGCCCCTTCCAAGGTATCGCTTTCTTACTTCTTCTCTGCCTCTGGATTCAACCTTCTTCTATCTCTTCTCGCCTCTCTGCGGTGTGTCTTCTCTCTTTCTCTTGATCAGATCAAATCAGCTGTGTGTATTATGAACGAATGGGGAAAATCTATCATTCGTACTACTATACTCGAATTCATCATATGATTCACTAAACATTCTGCTTTATATATCTTTTTCAGTACCAGATTAAGCCTAATTGGGTCAGACCCAGTGAAACTTATTGAGAAGGGCTTCATGGCCGAACCATCAGTTTTTCATTCAATGATGATTCAATTTCGTCAAAGTTGCAGGTTAGGATCTAAAATTTTCTTATGGCTGCACTAAAATGTAAGGTGACTATCATTTTTATTCATTGCCTTTGGATGGAATTGTAAGGTATTACACTGGCTATCCAAAAGACTTGGGGCCATCCCGTGTTATTCATTTTACTTCAGAGCGCGAATTTGTCCAGCTTCTTCACCAAGGATATCCGGTAGTCGTTGCTTTCACCATAAGGTAACATAGGGTGTATAATTTTCCTTAAATTGTAGTGGTTTCTTTGTATTAACTTGGTTGTTTGAAATGTAGAGGTAACTACACACAACACCTTGATAAGGTACTAGAGGAAGCTGCAGCAGAATTTTATCCTGATGTGAAATTTATGCGAGTATGTTTTGATTATATTTTTCTAGTTTCCTAGTTACTTTTGATATATCATTGAAATATACAGCCTATGTCTTTATCTAAACCTCTTTTGAGATGGATTTATATCTTACAGCAGGGATTTTTCTGCTCTTCAGGTTTGAATGACACTTTTTCCTTTCCAGGTTGAGTGCCCAAAGTATCCCGGGTTCTGTATAACTCGCCAACAGAAAGAATATCCATTCGTTGAAATATTTCATAGTCCACAACAAGTATGTTTTGTGTTCTGTATTCTTCTATCCAACTGTTATTGCACCTATGAAAATTTGCATCTATTATTAGGCTTTGTGTTCTTTATAAGTTGAGGATGGAGATTCAACTGTACAAGAAGCTGATTTCTGACTATTTTTTTTTGTGCTTGAAAAGGAAAGGCACGGAAAGGATGAATTTGAGATCACCTTATTTAGTACTGTGTGATAATTTGTTTGGCTTTTATTTGTGAAAGAAATGGCATGCCTAACCATGGATCTCTTGAACTGAACTTTGTCAATTAATATATATTGGATATCTAATTTTGTGCTTGAAACGGGAAGGCACGGAAGGGATGAATTGGGGATCACCTCCTTTAGTCCTGCGTGCTATTTTTTTTTGTCTTTAATTAGTGAATAAAAATGGCATGCCTAAGCATGGATTTCTTGAAATAAACTTTGTCGAGCACTTCATATATTGGGTATCATAGTTGTGCCATCAAATGTACAGACCTATTAGTAAATCATCAATATGCAAGCTTGTGATTGTGTACATGTCGCTGAAAACTTGTCCTTTGAGAAGTATGTTGATAGATACCACTTAAGGCTGAATAAACCTTAAGGAAGACCACTGGAAAACCAGGAATTTAGTAGGAACACCTACAAACTCTTTTCTTTGATTCATAAACGATGCCTTACAAAAGACTGCTGGAAAAGCTTAAATAGACAGAGTAGATAACTAATTCCTAATTAAACTAATTAAATAAATAAGCAACTAACTAGATAGTGGAGAGGTGGAGAGAGTGGGGAAACAGTAAACTGACTCCTAGAAACTAACTAGTGGGAAGTTACATAAATTAAGTAATTAGAAACAAATCCTAAAAATATACTGATTAGAAAATCATCAGTAGGAACGTATCATATGTTGCTAATATCTGGAATTTGTTTGAGTTTTATTGTGGGTGATTAGTTAATTCATGTTTCGACAGAGATATATTCTCTAGTTTGCACCTTTTTTTGTCGTCTTAATCATTCTTCTTTCCCCGCGGGAGCAGGCAGCAACTCCCGGAAAGCTCGTTGACCAAAATATTACAAAATACTCCGTGAAACTTCTGCCGGTATGCATCTGTCCTTTACTACCTAGTTTGTTCATTTATCAATGCAATACTCACAAGATTAATGATAAAACTACAAATGTGATAGTCATATTTGATCGTGTTTAATGCCTTTGCAAGGAATGAGTGGGCTCTTAGAGATAAAAAAAGTTTATTTTTAGTCAAACACTTCAGCATAGTGCTATGCTGAACTTGGGGCCTTTAGCTGACTGGTGATGCTGATATATGATTATTATAATGCTGAATAACATATACAAATCTATTTTAGTGTATGTGTATTTTGGGTTTTAATCGTGGATTCGTGGCCAATTGCTTTCTGACTTGAAATCCTCCCAAAACATGTTGTCTTGAGTAGGTTATGATAGCTATTGATCTGTTACATGTAAATTGGTGACTGACACAAGATCACTAATAAATTTAAGGAGAAAGTTGGAGAAGCTTGGATTTCTTTCTGTAATCTTTCTCTTTGTTTTTGTGTGGTGCAATAGAACTTTGTTCCAGCACGACTTTGTTTGATCTTGGTTGTCAAAAATTGGTTTTTACTATGTAAAGTGTTCGATCTCAGAGGCTTTAAGTAAATCACTTCCATCAGCATGGGATCTCTGCTTCTGTTTTTATTGATTAGCATTTGTTTGATGAACCTTATTTTCAGTTCAACTATGACCTCAGCACGTACGGTTTCAGAGAGTTTTTCAAGCGCTACGGAGTACAAACATCAAGCAAAGAAAGTCCTTAGCGAAAACTAGGATCGGATGAAATTCATCAAGCTAAAGCTCTGCTAGATCTAGACATGATGGTAGATTGTAATAATGTCTTGTTATGGTTTTCTGGTATTTTGAGCAGTCACTAAACTGTTGAGGTTAGCTTGCACTTATCGTATACATACATGAGCAAATACATGTAAACTTCGGCATGAAGCAATATTTTGGTGGCCTTTTTTTAGTGTTACAAAACCAATTGTGTTTGATCAATGTTTTTATGAATCATTTTCTTACATACTATGCTATCTGTATAATCTCATGGAGGAAGGTAATGTTTTTTTTTGTATGAATCGTTTTCTTACATATTATGCTATCTGTATAATTTCACCTATTAAGAAGTTGCACATTTGCACAAATCACCATTCATCTTAAAAAGTTGCACATTTGAGGCTTTTTATAACTTTTTGTCTTTGGGGGAGTTAAAGTTTTACAAATTTTTTTGTTAAAATGGACACATGAATAAATTTTTTGACCAAAAATAAACAAAATCAAATATGAATCACCATTCATCTTAAAAAGGTGGTAAAATGAAATTCTTATACCAGAGGATAGTTTTGCAAAAAATCACAAAAACAGGGGTCACCGTTGTGAACTTACTCGAGAATTACATAGGAATAAGCATTCCAACTTTCCAAGCTCCCGTCGTCCTGATAATCGTGGACCAAGAGTGATCGGAGATCATGACGGTAATGGCAGGTATTGGTTACGCTCTCATAGCACTCGGTCCATCCCTCTCTCTCTTCGTCTCCGTCATCGCCAAAAAGCCGTTTCTCGTCCTTACTGTTCTCTCCAGGTAATTCTTTTTCTTCCTATACTCTTCTACACTTTCCGCAAATCTTTACATTATTACTTGTTATGAGTCCAGATACCGTTCTGCTTGAATTTTCAGTTTATTCTTCACACTTTACTAGATTTGGTTCAAGTCAAATTCCTAAATTCATTATGGATTTTGTATTTCCCCCATTTTCTACCGTTTCATTTACTTGGTTTAGTTAGATGCTAGTTGCTGCTCGATAATATCAAACTGTTCTTTAATTAATACATTTTGGATGTACTAAGTATGGTGTGAATCCAGTCTTCAACTCAAGAAGTTCTAATTGGTCAAATGGAAGAGGATTTGTATGAAACCCTAGTTCTTGATTGTGAAGTCATGTTATTAATGTATTGTTCTCTTGTTCTTCTCGAACTACAGTGTAGAGTGTCATTGTTCTTTAAGAACTAAACTAAAGAACAATAAGGACAAGATTTATCTGAGTAGGTTTAGTCTAAAGAGGAAGAAGATGAGATCATTCATAACTTTGGTATGAAGAAATTGTTAACTACGCTCTGATTGTGAAGAAATTGTTTATCTGAGTAGGTTTAGTCTAAAGAGGAAGAAGATGAGATCATTCCTTATGCAGAAAAAATGTTTTTTCTTCATAAAATGCATCTTACTCTTATCTTCTTAGTGGGAGCCTTGAAATGTAAGAGATTAAGAGGCTGAAAAAAACCCTGAGTCTATTACCGAGGCAACCATGCCTGGCATGCATGAGGCTTGCACTCTAAAACTAAATACGCTGTTCATTAACTATACCACTTAAACTCACTGTTTGTAAATTGTAACGGTCAAAATATAGTAATAGGATAAGTCTAAGACAAATCCCCATAAAGTTTCATTAAAAATAACATTTCATCACTTCAATCTCTAGAGTCTAATGTCTGAATGTTCCTAATCCGTCCTTGATTAGTCATGTTTTATTGCCAAGTCAGTGAAGTTAATATACAATGTAATGTGGCGCATTGAGTTTCATTGTCAAAGTCAGTGCAGGGTCAAGCTTAGTCATGTTATCACTGTTTAGTCTGTTTTAACCTGTAATGATGTTTAATTCCTGTTTATTCAAGTGCCTGAAATCATTTCTGCTTGATATGCAGCACCCTTCTGTGGCTGGTAAGTTTGATTATTCTGTCAGGAGTTTGGAGAGCTTTTCTTCCTCTCAAGGCAGGAGCCTGGTGGCCATATGCTATTCTTGTGTTCTCTTCTGTTTGTTTCCAAGAAGGGCTTCGCATTCTTTTCTGGAGGATTTATATGTGAGTAAATTCCTTTTTGGTTCTGTAATTTATAGAGGTTTTTGCTATATATATATATATATTAAAGTGTTGATTGTATCACAAGTCACAACATTTCTGATGAATATTAGGTGTATGCAGTTTCTTTCTTATATATTATCCATTTGGTTTGATCTGAGAGGCTGTAAGCTGTTCAATAAGGGCTGAGAGCCTTGTTTCTGTTTTAAACAGATAAAAGGCAGGAAAAAGAAAATCAGGCATTCCAGGAATTTCTTACTTCAATAAACTTTCCCATTCTTAACTGTAACATAGAAATCTACTACTCCAATTTACCTCATCCTGTTAAGTCGTCCCTGTTAGTAGGGTGATAGAGAATGAAATCAGGAACAACTCACAATGAAGAATAAACACCAGAATCACACAAGGGAACACTCAATTAATAACCTGAAAGGCTGAAACTGTATAGTCCTCATAAAACAAACTGATAAATCTCAAGAGGAGAGAGTACTCTCCTAATGAGCCTAATCTCGATGGGAAACACTCCCAAAGAGCCCAAGGCAAGTCCCGAATTCTTTTACATAATTACTGGGTGACTAACCATGAGCCTAGTGCCTTATTTATACTATTAACAAGCTGTGATCCTTATACCTTTCTTACTGCCTTTAGGCTTAGTTTGGCCTTTCCACTCAATACAGTAGTCCTGCTTTCCTAACATAGGCTTTAATTTTTTGCAATCCACCTTGAGATGCGGTATCAAACTCTACGAGTAGTGAATAGTAAGTGGCATAATGAACAAAGGAAACAACAATGTAGTAGTAGAATAATATGGAGAAGGCAATTACTGACCCACCCACCCACACCTTCAGATGCGGGTGTAAATGTGTTCTTTGTTCGCATCTTTTTGCTACATATTTGGATATTTTATTGAAGGCATCCTAATTGAGTTAATGGATGTCCCTTGACTCCTTTGTTTTAGTCTTTCAATTCTTTGAGATTTATCTTGACAGAAATATTTATTCTTGAGTTCTTTTTAGGAGATTAGAAGATGTACTGGATGCGTTTGCTGACCGGGTCTCAAAACCACGTCTGTTTTTGTCTGATAAGATGCAAATTGCTCTTGGTAAGATGTGCAACCCCTAACCCCTTTCTCTTTATTGCCTACATGAATTTATATGTTGTTTGCTAATGAGAGTTGAGAACTTGCCTTGTTGAATCCTTTTTTGTGTAAGAGGCTAGATCTACTTCTACCTTCCATGGATGCCTATGTGATAGTAACTGCATACACTAGTGTTGATAATTAATCATGGCAAGGTTAGTGGACAAGAACAAATACATGAAACTGCATATGTTAATCAAATTGCCAACTTGTCTTTGAATATGGATGACCTAGGGTAAGGATGAAAACTAGCAATTTCCAGTTTTATTTTATGCTTTGCTGGGACAAAAGTATCTTCATTTGTGCTTATGCTTCGTGGGATTTTTCTTAAGGGGTTTATTGATTCCAAGGTGCAATATGTCTATTTATAGTCATTTCAGTCCTTTCAGCTTATGAATGGTTATCTCATGCATGAACAGAAGCAAAATTCATGGAACCAATTATTAATACTTTTAATAGTATAACTAAATAAATACTGACTAATGCTGACAAACACACATTATTTATCTCAATTCATAACTGTTAGTTGTTTCTTGACCCCTTCTTTATTTGTTTGAAAAACTTGCAGCTGGCGGTTTAGGTCATGGAGTGGCTCATGCTGTATTCTTTTGTCTTAGTCTCCTAACACCTTCTTTTGGTCCTGCAACTTCCTACGCTGAAAAATGCTCAAATTTGCCCTTTTTCCTCGTTTCTGGTAAGTTAAATGCTTAAGACGTTATTTTTCCGATTGAAAAGATGCTTTCTCTTTGTGTCACGTGTTTTTTTCCTTCTTTCTTCATTTCTCTTTAAATGATAAAAAACGCCATTTTTTAAGAAGTTTCTTATTATTGACATTATTTTTTCTTGCTAGTGCAGCAATATTGGCTCTTGCATTTGCAACAATTCATACATTCTCCATGGTTATCGCGTTCAATGGATATGCAGAGAAAAACAAAACAGATCAATATTTTGTTCCCATAGTCCACATGGTTGCAGGAATGTTGGTATGGACCCTAAGTTTGATAAAGTCATCAATCCTTTCCATCAGTCATAAAGTAGTCTTCAATTATTTGGGCAGCATTGCAATTCTTCTGTCATTTACGATGATATACAATTTAGCCTTGCAGAAGCAGCACAACTTTTTATTATTATTTAAAGAAAACATCACCGTTCTTTTCCAATAATGTATATTATTAAGAGACTTACCCAGGAAAACTAAAAGAATAGGCGATGTCTTGCTGTGACAGTAACATGACTGGTTATATATCGTACTTCTGGGTCATATATGTTACATAGGGACAGTGTTTGTTTCTCATGCTTAGCATTTGTTATAATTGTAATGTCAATGTCTTTCTCACTCAACAAGTGTTGTCATTGACAGACAGTCATAAATCTAGCATCGGGTGGTTGTCTCATTGCGATTCCTCTGCTCTACTTTGTGGCATTCTTAACTTTGATGCACTGTGGTAAGATGGTATACAGAAGGCTAATAGAAGATCAAGCTAGGCATGGTATTGTACGGTAACTGTACTTCCTGGTGTTCTTCAGAAGCCATAGCTTATCTTGGTATGCTGAAAAAGCATGACATGTACACAAACGCTAAGGAACCTATCGTGATAACACTCTGAATCTGTGTTTGTCTGTAACTTTCCACAGGAAATCGATTATGAAAGTTGTCTGTATCTCTTGTTCATCACAATTTGACTTAATTCTGCACATAGTTATCAATGATATTGCAACTGGAATTTTCTTCATGTAGACTGAGTAGAAACAAATGCAGCATAACTGTCTTCAGGATTTGCAGTGGGAAAATTGAGTAATGAGCCAGCCAATACCAGGTAGGTCAAATTCTATGTTTTCTGGTTTATAATAGGATAAAAGGATTAGAACTTAGAAATGATCTACCGTCCCTTTATGGAAACGGTAAGGTAAGGAAAACGAATCCAATTTGCTTTTTAGTGTCAACTGTCAAATGACCTTTTTCTGTTTTAGAGTTCTAAATCAAGATGAAAGTTTTGATCACAATGTTTCACGATGTCACTGGATTAGATTTTTTTCCTTTTCGTTTTTACAAAACTCAAACCAACCGGACGCTAAACAGGTAAAAGGGAAGGTCATCAGTCTATTTCTCTATCAAAAGCAGATGTTCAGCTTATGAATGACACAGACTCTGTTTGACAAATATTTTGTGCATCGCATCATTCCCATTTGGGGGAAATTCCTAGAATTCAGGATTTTCTAAACTAATTATACAGTAAAAAAAATAGTTTTCTATGTCTAGATTGACAAGAAAAAAACGCAAAAAGAACAGCAAAATCATTATTTCATGTATTAAATATTATATTAGTCAAACAACCACCCATATTTTGTCTCCTTTTCCTTCTTTTTCTCTTTCAGTACAAGTCTGTAAGAACACACACCACTCAATCTGTCGCAGCACAGTTTCCTCTTTTTCTTTTCTTGTATTCTCATTTTTTTGGTTATTTTTCAGGCACTTGTTTATGTCAGAAAACCTCAAACTGACACACTAACAAACATTAATCTTTCTATTCCTCCAAAATGGAGAAACTGTGAGCGTGAAACTCCAAATCAAGACCCTCATGCCCATCAAATTCTTGGAAGCCTAGGATTTTCTCAACTGCAACACCTTCAACATCATTCTCCATTATCACCTCCATCTTTTCACCTACACTTCTTGCAAACTTTCTAGCAACTGACCTCCCAATTCTCGAATTCATCGCTTTCGCCCTTTTAGCATTCCCCCTTTTCCCATTCTTCGACGCACTTAAACCCGAAGCAGCAACAACGCTTTTCTTGAATCCTGCTCTTTGATCATGTATTCTTACTCTGATTGAAGTCGGGTTTTTTCCAAATATGCGGTGTCCATCCCTTCGTGGTGATGTGCAGAAACTATCCCATGCCTTGTTCCAGTTCTGATCCTTAGCATAAGGCCAGAACAAAGGCTCATCAGCATCAATTTCATCAGTGAGGATCTCTATAGACAGTTCATCTCGAGGAAAAATGTCATTCTTAGAAGACCAAAATATCTGGCTTCTGCTCTTCTTGTAAGAAGGGCTAGGAAAGTTTGAGTTTAAAATCTCCTTCCAATCTGTTTCTGCCTCTGAATTCCATTCTGAATCCTCTCCATTGAGATTGATTAGAGACACCCACAAACTTCCACTGTCGAAATCCATGGAGGATGAAGATGAATCACTCTGGCTTTTGGTGGAAGTAGAAGAACTACTAAAACCATCAATCCCAACTAGAGACATTGCCTTTAGTCTTTTAGCTGGAATGACGAGATTTCCCTTCTTAAACTTGTTTTTCTTGCCAAGTTTTGATGCTGAGTTCCAAGATGATCTATCATTTCTAGTGTTTCTACTAGTAATGACGATCCTACTACTTCCACGCTTGAATCCAATAAACTTAGATGCATTTAACCCTGATGCAGCCACAAATCTTCTGTTCCACCACTCTTTGGAATGAGACTTTCTACCATTGCTCTTCAGTAGAGCGTTTGATGATGAGCCTATGCTCCTACGAGGTGATTGACAAAAGATATACAAAGTGTGGATAGATTCATAATTTTCATCAAAAGGCCACATCAGTGGTTCATCAATTTCCATGTCATCTAAATCCAAAGACCCAGATAGGATTTCAGAAGACAGCTCATCATGAAATGATCTCATGGAGGAGGAAACATCAGCTTCAGAAGAATGTACATGATCAAACCTCATTTTGTTCCCATAAGTGGGGCTAGGAAAATCAGATTCAAGATTTTCAGAATCTAATTCAACATTTGATATCCACTTACAGTCTTCTCCTTCAAGATTGATCAAAGAAACCCATAAATCAGTCCTATCCAGATCCCAAAACAAAGACGAGGAGTCGCTGCATTTGCTAATAACAGTCGAAGACGACTCGTTGTTGCTCGAGGAATCCAATAGCCAGCTTTCAGCATCCTCATCTTTGCCATCTTCAAGAAGATTTTCCTTGATAGGGCTGGAATTAAAATTATCAAAGAAACTGATCCCTCTGTAACTTGAAAGTAAAGAAATTAACCGTTCATCAACCGAATGACCTCGAGGACTCATGAGCATGACATCACCACCTTTGTACAGAGGAGACAAACTCTCTGAAGACAACCACAGAGATTCCTGTTGGTTAATTTGGCTGAAAAGCCAAAACAAACCTTCATCATCATCTTCTACTCGTTTCGATGTGGGCGAGTCTTTCTCGTACTTCTTTCGGCTTTTGCAGATTGGTGCCATCTCTTTGATTCTTTTAGGCTTCGCTTGAGGATGAGACAGAGTTTTGTTCTTCTTGTTGATCATATTTTTCTGTTCTTGGCTACAAGTAGACAACAAATTCAATAAAACTTACTGATAAATGAAAATCTGAATAAACAAGAACTGCAAGATGATTGAGTAGGAACTTATGTTGGATAGATAAAAGATAATTATGAAGTAAAAGAAATATATTATAGGTGGGTTCTGGAGAAATTTGTGATGAAATGGTTTTTGATTTCAGAGATAAAATTGGGTTTTTTTGGTTATGGCCCCAGAGGAGGAGGAAGAGGAATTCTGCAAAATGTGAAAAGGGCTATATATATCAGAATTCTGAAACCATAGCTTTTACATTCAATGTTAATTCTTATTGCTGGTCTGAAAAGAATTTTATGTTAATTTATTTAGTATAAGAAGTGATCAAAGTTTGATTAGATTAAACTAATTGCTAAGTCAGCAAGTTCAGATAAAAGCAGCAAATCAAAT
Organism: Oxyria digyna; assembly: GCA_029168935.1. Lineage (NCBI taxonomy): Eukaryota > Viridiplantae > Streptophyta > Magnoliopsida > Caryophyllales > Polygonaceae > Oxyria > Oxyria digyna. The sequence continues at coordinate 5,990,715 of JAPVLV010000010.1, read as the reverse complement.
CTGATATTAGTGGAGTCATTTTTGGGAATAAGAAAGCAAGAATCATGAACATGTCAAGAAAACAATCTCTATCTTTGAATTCCTTTTTATTATTTCAACCAATCTCTATCATTTTAAAATGGAGAATTGAATTATGAGACTATATTTTTAAAGAATTTTTTTCTGAAATGGGCTTTTTTTCAAAAAAAATTCCCGACGTAGGCTCTTTTCAAAAGAAATTCCCAATATAGACATTTATGCCAGCTTCAGATTTTTTTTATGTGTGAGAGACGCTGGTAGAACCAGCGTCTCTCGTCCGAAGCTGGTAATTTTTTTTTTGAATTTTTTATGTATAAGAGACGCTGGTCGGACCAGCGTCTCTTATACGTTAAAACATAAAAAAAAAAATTTATATGAGACGCTGGTCGAACCAGCGTCTCATATAAATGGTCTTTTTTTTTAATTTGAACATGTATAAGAGACGAACCAGCGTCTCTTATACAGATTTATATTTTTTAATTCCCCCGTTACACGTAAAATGTTTTTTAAAAAAAAATTATTTGTATATATATTCCGAACAAGCCCATACGAGCCATCCGAACAAGCGTAAATCTCGTGCATACCTTCTTTCACCAGTTCGGAATCGGAATTGATCACGACCAGTTTCGTTGGGTCCGTATTGATCCCAACTTTCACCAGATATGTCTCTCATCGCCTGATATGGAGGAACGAATTTGTAAACATCCATTTACAGTAGAAGGTACGCACGAGACTTACGCGTGTTCGGGTGGCTCGTATGGGGTCGTTCGAAATCAGAATCGAGCGAGAGACATATCTGGTGAAAGCTGGGATCAATACGGACCCAACGAAATCGGTCGTGATCGATTCCGATTTCAAACGAGCTCATACGAGTCATCCAAACACGAGTAAGTCATGGAGAATTGAATTATGAGACTATATTTTTAAAAGCTGGATGTTGGAACTCGGATTTGTTGGAACCTCGTTCCAACGGAAAGGAAACCGGCAACACTCCGGATTCCCGAGTCTTTGTCTTTTCTTCTTTCCACAAGCTCTCATGGCTCTCTCGTTTCTCGATCGGAATATCCTCAGATCCCTGCAAGAGCCAAACCCGGAGATGGGGCTCCCCGGGAAGGCACTCCGACGCTCAAGGCAGTAATTATATAAACGACATAACTCGCAAGCCGATAAATCATGTATTGGAAGTTGACAAAGGCCGTAACGAATATGCTAAAGACGCGTGCATGTGAGAGGGCTCGAGCTAGGTTCTACGGCGGAGACGTAGCACAACTGATACCTCGCGAGCAAGGCCATAATGCGCTAGTTGAGACGTGAGTAGTCTTAAGCTTGCGGGTCGGAAGGGTGAGGACGCAAGCAAGGTGAGGACGCGAGCAAAGTGAGGACGCGAGCAAAGCCGAGGCGGGCTACGGCTTGAGTCGCAACGAAGACCAAGGTGAGGACGCGAGCAAAGTGATGACGCGAGCAAAGCCGAGGCGAGCTACGGCTAGTCGCAATGAAGACCATGGTCGCGAGCAAGGCCGAGGCGAGCTACGGCTAGAGCCGCAATGAAGACTATGGTCGCGAGCAAGGCCGAGGCGAGCTACGGCTAGAGCCGCAATGAAGACCATGGTCGCGAGCAAGGCCGAGGCGAGCTACGGCTAGAGCCGCAATGAAGACCATGGTCGCGAGCAAGGTGAGGACGCGAGCAAAGCCGAGGCGAGCTACGGCTAGTCGCAATGAAGACCATGGTCGCGAGCAAGGCCGAGGCGAGCTACGGCTAGAGCCGCAATGAAGACCATGGTCGCGAGCAAGGCCGAGGCGAGCTACGGCTAGAGCCGCAATGAAGACCATGGTCGCGAGCAAGGCCGAGGCGAGCTACGGCTTCGACGAGTTCATGGCCTGTTTAGAGAAAGCTGAGCTTGGAGCGGGGAGCCGACCATACCTTGCGTGGCGCCGTTGCCGGGGACTACCGTTCTGAGTGAGAGAGGGCTCTCGGTCGAAGAGACCTTATGGCCAGTTCTCCTCCTGCTTCTTCTCTCTCATTTCTCTGGTTTTTTCCCCTTTGCTCTTCCTTTCTCCTCCCCTGTCTTATCCTCTTTTTTTTGGTCCTTATCCCCTTTCCCAGCCTTACCCTCCTTGCCTTCCCTCTTTTCTGTGCACAACACACATATATATACTATATAGAAGGTTATTTGGGCTTTTCCTTAACGGGCTTTGGGCCTGTTTCAACCCGGGTCCAACACAGCTCCCCAAGCTCTTCGTTGTGTAAACGAAGGCTTGGTTTATTGGACCTTTAGTAAATCTTACGCTCGTTTAGGGATTTTGCGAGTCTGCTTTATTCGTCCTTCGCGTGACATTTTCGCATACTTGCCTAGATTGGACAAAGTCGTGAAAGAACTCGATTTCACACACCCGAGGCACGGAGTCTCGTGGTCTAACTTAGAGTTTTGGATGAACCTAAATAATGTGTGCATAAATCTAGAGAATTCTAGAAACGGTGATTTTGAGGATGAATCGCGTCCAACCTCCCCTCGATTCTCCTTTTTCACATTTAATAGTCTTTTAGTCTAAGACGAGTCTTGAGATGAGAACCCTCAAGGCTCGCTAGTTATCTACCTTGCGAGCTCTCTTGTTAATGAGCAAAGCTAAGGGAAGCTCCCGAGCTTGAGGGAAGAGGCACCTTAGGCTCGCTAAGGTGTTAGCCTCATGATCGATCTTGCGATTGAACATGTTGTCATACGCGTAGTTAGTGTAATTTTTCAAGCATGTATAATGTATTTTTAATCTGGTGTGCATTTGTTATGGGCACGCAAGTACGTATAAAATAGAGCATGTTGATACTTACGTGGGGTGTTTGAGGCATGCTGATATTTGCGTGTGAGCATTATGGGGATGTTGAGCTCGCGTGGCATCATGCATGGAATGAGGTATATTGGTCCCCGCGTGGGTTATGTATATTGTTGAATGGAATTTGCGCGTGAGGGTTTTTTTAGCCCAAGCTAGTGAAGCGGGATCACGGCGGGTGAGCTCGTTGGCATAAACCCGTCCATGCTTTCGCGACCAAGGAGAGTTTTTTAGCTCAACCTTAGAAGCTGCTTCGCAACCTAGGAGGGTTTTTTAGCCCAAGCTAGTGAAGCGGGATCACGGCGGGTGAGCTCGTTGGCATAAACCCGTCCATGCTTTCGCGACCAAGGAGAGTTTTTTAGCTCAACCTTAGAAACTGTTTCGCAACCTAGGAGGGTTTTTTAGCCCAAGCTAGTGAAGCGGGATCACGGCGGGTGAGCTCGTTGGCATAAACCCGTCCATGCTTTCGCGACCAAAGAGAGTTTTTTAGCTCAACCTTAGAAGTTGTTTCGCAACCTAGGAGGGTTTTTTAGCCCAAGCTAGTGAAGCGGGATCACGGCGGGTGAGCTCGTTGGCATAAACCCGTCCATGCTTTCGCGACCAAGGAGAGTTTTTTAGCTCAACCTTAGAAGCTGCATCACCACCCAAGAGGTCTTACAGCCCTACCTGGTGAGGCGGCATCATGGCCTAGGTGAGTGTACATCTCATCTAGGTCACGGTACATATCGCGTGCTCGGTGACTCGCCCGATGCCGTTAATTGTAAGCAAGTTAAATAAATAGAAGAAAGTATGAGCAAGGTAAAAGTCATGCTAGGTGCAAGCGGGACTTACCTGGCTCTTCGCCTTTTATCTTTTGCTAATCTTGTGATTTGTTTTTCGTAGAGCGAGAATAGAAATCTCTCGTCATGACGAATGTCAAACCGGTTGCGTGAGGAAACTCCCCACGGTCGGCGCCAGTGTTGGAACTCGGATTTGTTGGAACCTCGTTCCAACGGAAAGGAAACCGGCAACACTCCGGATTCCCGAGTCTTTGTCTTTTCTTCTTTCCACAAGCTCTCATGGCTCTCTCGTTTCTCGATCGGAATATCCTCAGATCCCTGCAAGAGCCAAACCCGGAGATGGGGCTCCCCGAGAAGGCACTCCGACGCTCAAGGCAGTAATTATATAAACGACATAACTCGCAAGCCGATAAATCATGTATTGGAAGTTGACAAAGGCCGTAACGAATATGCTAAAGACGCGTGCATGTGAGAGGGCTCGAGCTAGGTTCTACGACGGAGACGTAGCACAACTGATACCTCGCGAGCAAGGCCATAATGCGCTAGTTGAGACGTGAGTAGTCTTAAGCTTGCGGGTCGGAAGGGTGAGGACGCGAGCAAAGCCGAGGCGGGCTACGGCTTGAGTCGCAACGAAGACCAAGGTGAGGACGCGAGCAAGGTGAGGACGCGAGCAAAGCCGAGGCGAGCTACGGCTAGTCGCAATGAAGACCATGGTCGCGAGCAAGGCCGAGGCGAGCTACGGCTAGAGCCGCAATGAAGACTATGGTCGCGAGCAAGGCCGAGGCGAGCTACGGCTAGAGCCGCAATGAAGACCATGGTCGCGAGTAAGGCCGAGGCGAGCTACGGCTAGAGCCGCAATGAAGACCATGGTCGCGAGCAAGGTGAGGACGCGAGCAAAGCCGAGGCGAGCTACGGCTAGACGCAATGAAGACCATGGTCGCGAGCAAGGCCGAGGCGAGCTACGGCTAGAGCCGCAATGAAGACCATGGTCGCGAGCAAGGCCGAGGCGAGCTACGACTTCGACGAGTTCATGGCCTGTTTAGAGAAAGCTGAGCTTGGAGCGGGGAGCCGACCATACCTTGCGTGGCGCCGTTGCCGGGGACTACCGTTCTGAGTGAGAGAGGGCTCTCGGTCGAAGAGACCTTATGGCCAGTTCTCCTCCTGCTTTTTCTCTCTCATTTCTCTGGTTTTTTTCCCTTTGCTCTTCCTTTCTCCTCCCCTGTCTTATCCTCTTTTTTTTGGTCCTTATCCCCTTTCCCAGCCTTACCCTCCTTGCCTTCCCTCTTTTCTGTGCACAACACACATATATATACTATATAGAAGGTTATTGGTGCTTTTCCTTAACAGGTCCAAAGCCTGTTTCAACCCGGGTCGAACACTGGAGTGAATATATTAATACAACAATAATAACTAACGAAGTATAGTTCCATAATCCATTGCAGAAGGGTTTTGAGAGGTCAGGATATACTGAATCGCATCATAGCTGAAGCAAGGTGAGATAATATTTTGTGCGAGACCCGAACATAAAAATGAAAGCGCAAGAAATTAGAAAGCCAGAGATGAAAAATAGAAAAATAACTTTGGAAATTGTGTGAGGGAGGGGTCGGTCTTAAGTTGGTTTCTGTTTACAGTGATGTTGGACGTGTTGTCGAGAGATATCCCTCAATTTCAATTAATTGTTGAATGAATGAATTAAAAAATCCAATAGGAGTGAAGGGTTTCGTTGAAGGCGGCATTAATTGTGGGCGGGTGCTCGAGGAAGAATCTGGCCTTCAATCGGCGCCACCCACACAGTCTCAATCCCTCCTCGAGTCGTCTACCACGTCATGAAAACCTTCCCACCAAGATAAGATCTGCGGAATCAGCAACTCCGCCGATCTCTCGCCTCTTACCATCACTTCAACGAAAACCACCGTTTCCATTCTTCATCTTCTTACAAGCACCTCTTGCTTCACACTGCAGATTCCTCTTTGGAGCTCGTACAGATTTAGTCATTGGCTTCTTCAAGTTTGTGCTGATCGACTGCTTGAAGCCCGGATCATCTTTAATGTCCAAAACCCGTGCACGCCTCGTTCGTTCTACAATATCAACATAATACAGAAATAGCATTGTTAGCTGACTGATTATTATGTAATCAAACCACTACATGATCATGAATTTTCAAGAGACACCAACTTACCTGTTTTTTGGTAGTTATGGTGTAGCATGGTTTTGGTAGCTTCTAGTTTGGCTTGTAGCTCTTGCTGACCCAATTGGCTAATTCTCTGTCAATATCACAATTTGAAATTCATGTTAGTACTTACTCATATGCGGAGTAATTAAGAATGATCTCAGCAGTACAAATTTACATGTATAAAGAATAATATCTATACCTTTACAACTTTTGGAGTGTTGACCAATTCCACAGTTTTGTCGTGCTTGCCAAATACAGTCACAAGTGATTTGTTGATCTCGATCTCCATGTCAAGCTCATCATCCAGTAGCTTTGCATCTGCGCTGTTTTGATCATCGATGGCATCTAGGGCTTTATTAATCTCCATGTCAAACTCATCATCTACGCTGTTTTGGTCATCGAGTCCGAACACCTTCCCCCTGCCATGTCGCTTGGGCTCAACTTCGTCTTCATCAAGTCTGAACACCTTCCCCCTGCCATGTCGCTTGGGCTCAACTTTTGTGTTGATAGCTTCTTCATTGTCGATCTTCTTTATGACTTGGCGAGCAAGGCTCAACACCTTCCCGATTCCATATCGTTTGGGCTCAAATTCTGTGTTGATAACTTCTTCTTCTTCGTCATCTTCAGCATTCAAGTTGTAGTCCATCTTTGAAGTCTTTCCGATCAGCTGCTTAGGGCAATGCTCTTCCTTCAAATACAGGTAGGCGTTGGAGTCGGTGATGTTCAGGGACTCGCAGACTTCCGATAGAATCTCATCGGCTTGGTCGTCAGCGAAAGAAGAGCCGATCAGATCTTCGTTCCAGTCAGGTTTGAAAAATGCCTCCATCTTACGTACTGTGTATGTTGTGGTTTCTTTCTCTGATATCTGCTCAGCAGCAGTAAAAGGAAATTTTTCTGATAAGATATAACCGACTCTGAATTGGGATTAATACAAATATAGGACTTTTTGATTTGAAAAATGCCGCCATCGTACCTGCGTATTCTCTGGTTTGTTTCTCTGATCTCTGCTCAGCAAAAGGAAATATTTCTGATAAGATATAACCGTTGGGATTAATACATATATATATATAGGGCTTAAACCGATTTGGGCTTTAAGCATTGGGCTGGTTTGGGCCCAACCACCTTTCCGCTTCCTTCAATCCTGGTTCCCTTGAGCACAACACGCATCCTCGAGACAGCCGCCGCTCCTCCCTGGGCTTCATCTTCTTCGCTCGTCGTCGGACGTCGCCTCCAGTGAACGTGAACCAGGTATTTTCTTTTCTCAATCTTCACTTCATTATACTTGTCTACTTGTCTTATCTCAAAATTCCCTTACTGCTTCAGACCGCCTACTGCCTAGTCTTTGGTCCACTTTGAAGCGATTATTCTTCTTTATTGACAGTTTAATACAAACGGATTACTGATTTTTTAATCCTTATAACTTAATACTAGTTACTGCCTAGTCCTATGTGTTCTGTTGGCTGAATTTTTGGATACAATTTCAAGATGCCTTTCACTCTTTCTAATCTAGATATAATGAATATGAAACTTGCTGTGGCTGAATACGTTTATTATTGTCTGAGGGCTGAATGCATTTGACTATGTGGTTGCCTGAAATATGAAACTTGATGGCTGCTGCACTAGAATATGAAACTTGCTGCCTGAAATATGAAACTTGGGCTGAATGCAATTAATCTGTGGATACAAGCAGCCCTTTTCTTTGTTTGCCCTTAATATGAAACTTGCTGCACTAGTGGTTCGTGTTCAGTGTCCATCTTGTTTCAATAGTTACTACGGAGTATTACAATAATTCCTTCAGTCCGACTGAAGGAGTTATTGTAATTAGTGTGGCTGTAGGTGGCTGTGAGAGCTACTGTTATTTTAGCAATTAATTACTATAAGCAAAGTTTAAATTTTAATCAATAGTTTCTTTCATTTAAAAAGAAATCATAATCTTATTTTGGCTGAAGTTTGTAGATGTTGCTGAACCTGTAAGATTAACTCATTCATATATGTATACATTCTGTTTTTTTTAAGCATCTGATATTTAACTGTTCTTTAGAGTTAGTCAATTTGAATCAGAATGTGACTAACATAAAAGAAAGACAATAGAGTCATTTTTAATGATTTTGCTGATTTTTTTACATTAAATAAGGGCCTCATCTTATAAATATGAATTATCACCAAGCCACCAAAACTCATTGGTCGGCCCTGCTCTTTTCAGGTTGCCGCTATTGATTTCGTATTCTTCTGCATTACGTTTTCAATTTTGAACAAACGAATAAAAATGTGCATACATTTGTTAAAATTAAAATGTGCATACATTTGAAACATATTCACTACTTACACTTATATAACATTTGATTTTTTGAAACTCAGTTTTTTCACTTATAAACTACTTCAAATTATATTGTTTTTTATGGATGAGAAAAGAGTTCAAATCAATATATAAATTTGTTAAAAATTGACTTATGATAATTTGATCAAATAAGAGACACAAAAGCTTATTTACATTTCTTGTGTATTGATTATATCTAAAATTTTAAACTTAATTATGTAAATATCATTTCAAAGCTTATATACGAGATTACTTATTTACTGATTAATGAACTAAATAAACCCGCGCATGGCGCGGGGAATAGACTAGTTTTTTTGTTAAAATGGGCACATGAATAAAAATTTTTACAAAAAATAAATAAAATCAATTATGAATCACCATTCATCTTAAAAAGGGGGTAAAATGAAATTCTAATATCAGAGGATAGTTTTGCAAAAAACCACAAAAATAGGGGTCACTGTTGTGAACTTACTCGAGAATTACTGAGGAATAAGCATTCCAACTTTCCAAGCTCCCGTCGTCCTGATAATCGTGGACCAAGAGTGATCGGAGATCATGACGGTAATGGCAGGTATTGGTTACGCTCTCATAGCACTCGGTCCATCCCTCTCTCTCTTCGTCTCTGTCATCGCCAAAAAGCCATTTCTCGTCCTTGCTGTTCTCTCCAGGTAATTCTTTTTCTTCCTATCCTCTTGTACACAGTACACTTTCGGCAAATCCTTACATTATTACTTGTTATGAGTCCAGATACCGTTCTGCTTGAATTTTCAGTTTATTCTTCACACTTTACTAGATTTGGTTTAAGTCAAATTCCTAAATTCATTATGGATTTTGTATTTCCCCCATTTTCTACCGTTTCAATGAATTGGTTTAGTTGGATGCTAGTTGCTGCTCGATAATATCAAACTGTTTTTTTAATTAATACATTTTGGATGTACAAAGTATGCTGTGAATCCAGTCTTCAATTCAAGAAGTGAGGATTTGTATGAAACCCTAGTTCTTGATTGTGAAGTCATGTCATTAATGTATTGTTCTCTTGTTCTTCTCGAACTACAATGTGGAGTGCGATTGTTCTTTAACAACTAAACTAAAGAACAATAAGGACAAGATTTATCTGAGTAGGTTTAGTCTAAAGAGGAAGAAGATGAGATCATTCATAACTTTGGTATCAAAAAATCGTTAACTACGCTCTAATTGGCTAAGCTAGGGGCTGTAAGGGGATCACATGAATTTTTGTGTGTTTTCAAAGTCTAAATTGAACGTTTTAGCTTCATGTAATCAGTTTAGAGGGAGGCAAGCTTCATAGGAGCCAATGGAAATTCCTTCTGCAGAAAAAGTGTTTTTCCTTCATAAAATGCTTCTTACTCTTACCATCTTAGTGGCAGCCTTCAAATATAAGAGGCTGAAAAAAAACCTGACTGCAGGGTCAAGCTTCACTATTTGTAAATTGTAACGGTCAAAATACAGTAATAGGATAAGTCTTGAGACAAATCCCCATAAAGTTTCATTAAAAATAACATTTCATCACTTCCATCTCTAGAGTTAAGTTTAAATGTTCCTAATCCGCCCTTCTTGATTAGTCATGTTTTATTGCCAAAGTCAGTGAAGTTAATATACAATGTAATGTGGCGCATTGAGTTTCATTGTCAAAGTCAGTGCAGGGTCAAGCTTAGTCATGTTATCACTGTTTAGTCTGTTTTAACCTGTAATGATGTTTAATTCCTGTTTATTCAAGTGCCTGAAATCATTTCTGCTTGATATGCAGCACCCTTCTGTGGCTGGTAAGTTTGATTATTCTGTCAGGAGTTTGGAGAGCTTTTCTTCCTCTCAAGGCAGGAGCCTGGGGGCCATATGCTATTCTTGTGTTCTCTTCTGTTTGTTTCCAAGAAGGGCTTCGCATTCTTTTCTGGAGGATTTATGTGAGTAAATTCCTTTTTGTTCTGTAATTTAGAGGTTTTTTCTATGTATTTTAAAGTGTTTGATTGTATCACAAGTCACAACATTTCTGATGAATATTAGGTGTATGTAGTTGCTTTCTTATATATTATCCATTTGGTTTGATCTGATAGGCTGTAAGCTGTTCAATGGGGGCTGAGAGCCTTGTTTCTATTTTAACTGTAACATAGAAATCTACTGCTCGAATTTATCTCATCCTGTTAATTCCCCGTCCCTGTGAGTAGGCTGATAGAGAGTGAAATCAGGAAAAACTCAACCTTCATCATCATCCTCTACTCGTTTCGATGTGGGCGAGTGTTTCTCGTACTTCTTTCGGCTTTTGCAGATTGGTGCCATCTCTTTGATCCTTTTAGGCCTCTCTTTGATTAGATTTCGACTTTTATTGTCCTTAGTACAGACCCCGAATCTTGGGAAATGAATTGTCCATATCTAACCCCGAATCTTGTTCGACGGGAACCAACTGTTATGGTTGTTTATTTTTACTTTTTTTGAGAAATTATGGTTGTTTATTAATGTCATATCGAGGAGATCATGTTTAATCACCTCTTATCAAAGAAGAAAGAGACATCTCTCATTAAATTTATTTTATTGAGAATTGGTATAATTTTATCTCGATCAATTCAAAATCTTCAAATAGTATGACATAATAATAGTCAAACAAATTGTTAATATAAACTTGAAATACCAAGACATAACAACGGAAGATATCATGCCCCTAATAACCTCGAATTTCTTTATCATATTATATATGATATTTATCTTATCCCAAGGACAAGATTAACCCTTCATTACAGTCCTAATAACCACCTCAAGTTGAACCTCCTCCCAAAAATGGCGGGACCAACGGATTTTCAAAATCCCTAACCAAAAAAACACATCTAAATTAAGCCTCTAAACCCAATTAATCTTGTACCTCTCCTCCTTCCTTTCTTCTCCCTCCCTCTTTCCCTCTCCCCCCAAATTATGCTTCCCAACCTAAAAGGGGCACACAAGAAAAACTGACAAAAAATCGCCCAAACCCTAATAGTAATTTCATAATTTTCAAATTCATTATTTCCCGGGGATCAATCGATCGAGATGGGAGCCTGCATTTCGAACCAAACAAATGCAGCCACTCGTATAAGGAGACGGGGCCGACGCCCCGCACACCGTCACCATCACAAGACCGCCACGTCATCAGCCGCCAACTCAGACTCTCCACGCCAACAGCTGGCGTTAGCTTCGGTGATAAGGAACCCGGCGGAGGGTTGCGTGCGGGACAAGTATTCCTTCGGGAGGGAGTTAGGGAGAGGGGAGTTCGGGGTGACGTACGAGGTGACGTGTAAGGATGACGAGGCGATGACGTATGCATGCAAGGCCATCTCCAAAGGGAAGCTCCGTACGGAGGCTGACGTCGAGGATTTGAGGAGGGAGGTTGACATCATGAGGCATCTTCCTAAGCATCCTAATATTGTCGAGTATAAGGAAGCGTACGAGGATGACGAAGCGGTTTATCTAGTCATGGAGCTTTGCCAGGGTGGCGAGCTCTTCGATAGGATCGTTGCACGAGGACATTATACTGAGAGGGCTGCTGCTCAGGTTGTCGGGACCATCCTTAAAGTCGTTCAGGTAACAATACTGTAAGCTGGTTGAATTGGTCATTTGACATGATATCAGAGTCATATGATTTTGATATCCATAGTAAAGCAAATGATTCATATTCTAAATATGTATATTTTGAGAATCTATACTAGCATAAAAGTAGTTGTGTAGAGATGAACTTGAACTTATTGTAGGTATGCCATGAACATGGGGTCATACATCGTGATCTAAAACCTGAAAACTTCCTCTTCGCGAACAAAGACGAGAATTCGCCACTAAAAGCTATTGATTTTGGTCTATCTACATTCTTTGAGGAAGGTTAGTAGTTAGTATTCAAGTAGAGTCTAGATTTATTCTTGTTATGTATTAATTGATCTATATATATATATCGTAGGTCAACACTTTGGAGATATTGTTGGAAGCCCATATTACATGGCTCCAGAAGTCTTAAGAAGAAATTATGGATCAAAAGTTGATGTGTGGAGTGCCGGAGTCATCCTTTACATCTTGTTGTGTGGAGTTCCTCCATTTTGGGCAGGTTAAGATTTATTAGCTACTAGCAAAGTTTGAGCAATGGAACCAATTGAGTTGAGTAATCTAACGTTTTCCTATTCGATCCTTGAATTTTAGAGACCGAAGAAGGGATTGCTCGTGCGATAGTAAAAGGCGAGATAGATTTCGAGAGGGATCCATGGCCGAAAATCTCCGAGGAGGCAAAGGATCTTGTTACGAATATGCTTGATCAAAATCCATATAGCCGATTAACTCTTGAAGAAGTCCTTGGTATATATATGTATATGTGTGTTCATTCCCCTTTTTATCACCTTATACCATAACTTATATCTTGGTAACTTATTTTGGTAGAGCATCCATGGCTAGTGAATGCAAGTAAAGCGTCCGATGTTCCATTAGGACCGAGTGTAATGTCGAGGATCAAGCAATTCTCGTTGATGAACAAGTTCAAGAAAAAAGTACTTCGAGTAAGATTGCCAATCTACAACAACAACCGTAGTCTTAAAGTTGTCAATACTTACTATTGTTGATTGCTTATTTTGAAGGTTGTAGGTGACTTCTTGCCAGACGAGCAAGTCGAAACGATCAAAGATTTGTTTCAGTCGATGGATACCAATAAAAACGGGAGATTGTCGTTCAACGAACTCAAACAAGGATTTATTCACTTGGGACAACCTTTGACTGATTCGGAGATCCAAATGATGATTGATGCTGTGAGTTTTTTCGTAATCTATATGTCTAATTGATAGAAAAGTTTCGGTGAGAACAAGGCTTAACGTAGGAAAATCGAAGTTTTTCGCGTGGACAGATAACAAGTCAATGTTTATAATTTAGACGATAAATTTTTTTGAGGTCATTTTGAGAAAAAAAAACCCTGAAGTTTGCAGTAATTACAAGTATGTCACCGCGTCCCTCACTGAAAACGTTCAAGAAAATGTATGACCCAAATTATGAACATTATCATCCAGAATATGAACATTGACGAGTAATCTGTGAACGCAATCTGTTCATTTTTCCTACGTTAAGAGTTATTTACACCGAAATTTTCTTCATCTAATTGATACATGCCTTTTAACAAGTACAAATCTTATGTTTTGGTTGATTTCGTTTTGAAGGCGGATGCGGATGGAAATGGAACCCTAGATTGTGAGGAGTTCTTAACAATCTTGATTCACATAAAAAGGATGGAAAGCGACGAAAACCTCCTCCATGCTTTTTCGTTCTTCGACAAGAACAAGAGCGGTTTCATAGAGTTCGATGAGTTGAGAGAGTCGTTGTTTGAGGATGATTACGATCCCAATAACGAACAAGTGGTTTACGACATCATATTCGACACTGACTTGGATAAGGTAAGCTTATCTGTTAAGAGAGTTCCATCGTTAGTTTGAAGTAGTTCATATGCTTCATTAGGGCTTGTTTAGTATTATAACAATAATCGGACTACATATGAGGTTGAGTGATTCTTAAGACTTTGTGTTTAATATATTCCTGTAATAACAAACGAGCGCTTATGGTTTATAACATGATCGTCGATCTTTTGTTATACAGGATGGACGAATAAGCTACGACGAGTTCAAGGCGATGATGAGTAGCGGAATCGACTGGAAAATGGCTTCTAGGCAATATTCAAGAGCAATGCTCAATGTATTGAGCGTAAAAATGTTCAATGAAAAGTCCATTAAATTGAAAGATTGAGCTATATATTGATGATGATATTTTTTGCTCTTTTTTGGGGAGATTATATAATGTGCATATGCATCTCTAGTTTCTTCTTCTTTGTATTCTCCTTGATCATTTTGAAAAGGTGGTACGTTATATAGGTCAAGAAGTCCATGAAATCATAACAAGAACTCCTAAAACACGGTCTAGGTCAAAACTTGTGCTGGAGTTTTCATACATTTCGCATATTTTGTGTAAGATTTTATTCGGGGCCTGTTTATTTGTAGTGTTCGGAAACGGAAAGGAAACGTAAATGAATCTAGACAATTATTAAGTGATGATACATTGACAATTTGATTTTGAATTCTAAAATTTATATTTTATATGTCAAAAGAGAAGAAAAGAGGGGGGAGAGGAGGGGGAGGTGAGTTGGTAAGGAGGGGGGAGGTGAGTTGGCGAGGGGATTTTGAAACCCACCCCAAAGTGAGGTTAACAAATACCCCTACATTACTACTAGGAGAAGGAGGAAAGGAAATAAAATCACAATTTTGATCAATGAACAATTTCACTAAAATGGACTAGGTTCGTTTCCTTTCCGTTTTCGTTTTTGACATTATAAACAAACACCACCTTAATCTTAAAAACTTCATAGCCACATGAGCTAGGAAATAGCCTAGATTAGTGTTCTACCAAATTTGCGACACTTAACCAGATTCATGAACTACTCGATCAACTAGAAAATGAAGCTCGATATCTCTTAGAACGTACGCTAGCTAAAGAACTAGCTTGCTTTAGCAACTTAGACCACCCACAATGCAGGTTTTTAAATATATTTTATATTAATTTTTTAGCAACGGTGTCAAGTCTAAAAAACTGTTAAAAAATCAAAGACGAAGGATGTGTCTGATTTAAAGACAAAAAGGAAAAGAAAAATTATTGCTACTCCACATCCTGTTTGGCGCCACATCTGGAAAGTTCCCGCTCAGCAGCGTACCCGGATATTCCTTTTCCTGGTGGCAAACAACGTGATCCTTTGTAACCTAAATCGACGACGACGTCATATGGCTGACTCCGCTGCTTGTCCTAGATGTGGTGTTGAGCAGTCAATTCTTCATGTCCTCCGGGATTGCGGGGATATTGCAAACGTTTGGCTCGCTCTTTGCGGTAACTCGCCTCCGCCCCTTTTCTTTGCTGAAATGGATGTTCAAGCCTAGATCCTCGGCAACATTCACAAGAGGGATAGGTGGTGTACCACTTTTGCTTTTATGGCCTGACATTCCTGGAAGTGTCGTAACAAGCTGATTTTCGAAGGGGTGGATACTGTTTCTGGGCTGTCTGCGTTGGTATGCTCTATGGTGGATGCTTTCGTGGCTTGTGCCCCAATTCAAGCATTGGTGCAGCCACAACCCCGCTGGGACCCCCCCTTCTCCCTGCTCTTCGCCTCGCTCTTGGGAAAAGCCACCTCCTTCCTAGACCAAGCTGAACTGTGATTTTGTCTCACGTGGAAACCCCAGAATTGCTGGTGAAGGCGGTATTTTTCGAAACTCAAACGTCAATGTTTGCTCCAGGACCACTCACTGAAGGCACCTTTGGTGCTTGGTAGAAGTTACAAAGGCTTATACATTCTTAACTCTCATGAGCTCAAGGGTGCACATAGTGATTCTCTGTCTCCTAGTAGTTCTTTTTCTGATGTAACTCCAACTGAGAGTAGATTTTCTTTGTCTAAACATGACTCCTTGTTATGGCATTGTCGCCTTGTCCATATGCCATTTGAGTCTTTGAAACATGTTTCCTCTTACACACATTGTAATAAAGATAAGCTTGATATTGTTTGTCAGATTTGCCCTCGAGCTCACCAACAACGCATTCCTTTTCCCCATAGCAAAACTCAAACAACCAGTCCTTTCCAACTTCTGCACATCGACACCTGGGGTCCTTATAAAGATCCCACCTACAATGGATTTTGATATTTTCTTACCATCGTCGACGACTTTTCTCGACTTACCTGGACTCACCTTTTAGCAACTAAAAGCAATGCTTTCCCAATCCTGCAAGCTTTTCTTTCCTACATCAAAACTCAATTTCAAACCTCTGTCCAAACCATTCGATCAAACAACGCTCCTGAATTTTCAGGATCTACTGCACTGGCTTATTATGCTACTCTTGGCATTCAACATCAGTCCAGTTGTGTCCATACACCACAGCAAAATGGTGTCGTTGAACGAAAGCACAAACACCTCCTTGAGACAACCCGAGCCCTTTTTTTTCAATCCAAACTACCACATAAATTCTGGGGAGAGTGCTTGTTCACAGCTACTTACCTGATCAACTGATACCCCCTTCCCTCCCTCCAATATAAAACTCCATTCGAGCTTTTATTCAAGATACCTCCTCGCTATGACCATCTCAAATGTTTTGGCTGCTTATGTTTTGTTTCCACCCCTAAACCCGGAACATAAAAAATTCTCTCCTAGAGCCATCCCTTGCATATTTCTTGGATATCCGTTTGGCAAGAAAGCTTATAAGGTGTTAAATTTGGCAACACAAGATATCTTTATGTCTCGGGACATTATTTTTCATGAAACATGTTTCCCTTTTCATTCCTCTTCTCTTCCTACAGAATCTTCACCTCTCCCTAATCCAAGCACTGAATTTCCTACTTCTATTTTCTACCCTTCTCAGTTGCCTAGTACAACTCTTTCTCATTCCCCTTTTGACACTCCTTCTGTCTCCCCCCCCCCTACCTACTGCAGATTCATCTATTCTTTTCCCTTATTCTTCCTCCACTGAGCAATGAGTTTCTTCTCCCCCACATCAGGATAATCTTAGGAGGTCTACTAGGCAACATGTTACACCATTGCATCTTCGTGATTATGTTTGTTATGGTGTTATAAGCACTATTGGTTCTTCTACTCATAACTCTTATTTTCCTTACTTTGCTTCTCATGTTTTTCATACCTCTATTCCTACATTTACTGAGCCTAAAACCTTCAAAGAATCCTCTAAGGATCCATTGTGGATTAGTGCTATGGAGAAAGAAATTGATGCTTTACTTGTTAATGGAACCTGGGAATATGTGGATTTTCTTGCAAATGGGTCTTTAAAGTGAAGTTGAAGTCAGATGGATCTCTTGAAAGATACAAGGCCCGTATTGTGGCTAAAGGCTTCACTCAGAAATTTGGTGTTGACTATCATGAGACCTTATCACCAGTAGTAAAAATGGCTACATCTCGATGTATTCTAGCAGTTGCTATATCTCATTCATGGCCTATATTTCAGCTAGACATAAACAACGCATTCCTCCATGGCAGTCTTCTTGAGGATGTGTATATGAAGGTTCCCGAAGGTATCTCTTCACCCGAGGGAAAAGTCTGTCGGTTGAGAAAGTCTTTATACTGGTTAAAACAGGCATCTCGCCAATGGTTTGCTAAGCTCAGTGAATTCCTGCTTGCCTCTGATTTCAGTCAGTCTAAGAATGATTATTCATTGTTCATTCACAAGGATTCTGCGGGTATTGTCATCCTTGATGTATACGTTGATGATATAATCATCATTGGCTCCAATCTTGCCTTCATACATGATCTGAAACACAAGTTGCACAAGGAATTCAGCATTAAAGACCTTGGTTATCTCAATTATTTTCTGGGTTTTGAGATTACTAAACTGGATTCTGCTCTTACTATGACACAAAGGAAGTTTTCTACTGAGCTTATTGAGGATAGTGGAATTCTGGAGCAAGAAACTTCTTCTCGGGTTCCCCTTACTCCATTACCTTTGAACACCAAGCTGCAGATATCTGAAGGTGATCTTCTCCCTGATTCTGAATATTACAGGAGCATGGTTGGGAAGTTGCTCTTTCTTACAAATACAAGGCCAGATCTCTCATTCTCTGTACAATCCTTAAGCCAATTTATGCAACAACCCAGGGCTCCACATCTTGTTGCCTTACACCATCTTTTGCGCTACGTACAGTCCACAATTGTTCAAGGCATCATCTTGCAAGGAAATTCTCAGCTATGTTTACAAGCTTTCTCTGACTCCGATTGGGCTGCGTGTCCAACCACTCGTCGTTCAATTACAGGTTATCTTGTCACTCTGGGAGGTTCCCCAATTTCCTGGAAAAGCAAGAAACAAACGACAGTGTCTCGAAGTTCTGTTGAGGCCGAGTACAGGGCAATGGCTCATGCCTCATCCGAAGTAACAAGTTGCTGACATCCTAACCAAGGTTTTACCTGGTCCTCAGCATACTTATCTCATGTCCAAGCAGGGTATGTTACCATCCCCAGCTTGAGGGGGGCTGTTGACACCAGTCCAGAGTGCCACGTCACCACTGTCTAGCAAACCGACTCCAGCTCCTCCAGACTAATTACAGGTTGTCATGAGTTAGTTAGATTGTTAGATTGGTTACCTTACCACTATATATGTATTATCTCTCTCAGATGTAATTACACATTCAGATAATGGAAAACAAAGTTTTTCCTCTCAAGCTCTCTTCTCAATTCCCAGATTTCACCATAGTTAACACCGCCAACCGTCTGGCAGGCCACCTCGCCAACCTGCCAGATGCTTTTCAGTTTTTTGATGCTCTTCTCCTTTGCTTAATGACTTAATTTGTGCTGATGTCAACACTCATGTAAGCCCTTTGGGGCATGACCCTCTTTTTTAGATAAATTTTATCCTCGCATGGGCCTCGACCTCGTTTTTCGACCTAAAAAAAAATTACAGAAAAGCAATCTGATTAATTTTTTAGAATAAAACAAGGGAAATATAAGTTAAAAACCCAAGCTAAGAAACTAACCAATGTTGATAGAACCAATTATTAGTTCTTTATGGAATGACTTTATCGAAATTAGGATCTATATTACCTAATAGTAGTATCGGGTGAGAATAAACTTTAAAATGTGACGTGAGAATGGTGAACATCTAGTAGTAAATTTGTGAGCATTTACTACTTATTTGGTGAACATTTGTTGACAAACTTAAAAACATCCAAAAATTGAATAACATTCATGTTTTAAAGAACATTTGTTGAGTTACCGGAGAACATTTAGGCAAAAATCGTATATGTGCATCACTTTTTTGAAGGATGTGTATAAAAAAAAATTGATAAACATTTGAGTACATTTTGATGATTATTTATGTATATTTTGATGAACATTAGTCATTCTCAGATTCTCATGCTAAAAAATTGTTCTCACCCGAACCACACCCATATTCTATTATGTTTAGGCTTGGTCTATATGCACACGTTTTTTTTTGCTAAATGCACACTAATCTGTGCGGTAAGAGTTGCAGTACACTTCTGTGCGTTAAGGATTACCGCACAAAAGGGCTCCGGGGCATTGTTGGAATGTTTTCTGAAACGTATATGAATCTGGTGCGGTAATTCTTACCGCACAGATATGTGCGTTAACAATTAACGCACCACGTTAATACGAGATTAACAAAAAAAAAACAGATTTTGATTAACTTAAACACCTGTGCGGTAACTCTTACCGCACAGGATTTGTTATTTTTTTAATTAATAAATTTTTAAAAAAAGTATTTAAATAATAATATCTTGTGCGTTAACTCTTACCGCACAGATCTGTGCGTTAAGATTTAACGCACGGTCTCAGGTTCAATCCTTAGTGTGGTGGTTTAATTCAATAATTATATGAGACCAAGATAAAAAAAAATTAATAATAAAATAAGATGAAACCAAGTTCTATTGTAACATGTAATAATAAAATTACAAACATATCATGAGAACTCATTAGTGTGGTGGTTTCACACCAAATATTTGTGCATAAGGTCTCAAGTTCAATCCTTCTCACCCCCTTCTTATATTTTTTTTCACAAATAAAATAAAAGATTTAGTGTTGGAGTTGAGACTCGAACCTGAGACCTGTGCGTTAAGATTTAACGCACAGATCTGTGCGATAAGAGTTAACGCACAAGATATTATTATTTAAATACTTTTTAAAAAAAATTTGTGCGGTAAGAGTTACCGCACAGGTGTTTAAGTTAATCAAAATCTGTTTTTTTTTTGTTAATCTCGTATTAACGTGGTGCGTTAATTGTTAACGCACATATCTGTGCGGTAAGAATTACCGCACCAGATTCATATACGTTTCAGAAAACATTCCAACAATGCCCCGGAGCCCTTTTGTGCGGTAATCCTTAACGCACAGAAGTGTACTGCAACTCTTACCGCACAGATTAGTGTGCATTTAGCAAAAAAAAAACGTGTGCATATAGACCAAGCCTATGTTTATTGTATGTCAGGATTAGACCTGTCAAAAGCTAACCCAACTCGTTGGGTCGACCCGGCCCGAAAAAACTCGACCCAACCCGACTCGAATATTCATGAAACCCGAACCGACCCGAAACACATTGGGTCAAACCCGAATTTCTCGACCCACTTTTCACATATTTTATTCATTTAAATTAAAAAATAACAATTTATTTTATTAAATAATAAATATATTTATTATTTTATTATAAAAATATTGTTTAAATTTTTTTCTTTATTACAATAAAAAATCAAAAATTTAAAATTCGCTGGATAGACCCGATCCGACCGAAAAACCGAAAATTTTGTTAATCAACTTAACACGAATCCGTTTTCAACCCGAACCCGATCCGTTTTATCCGTTTGTGAGTTCTGGTCAAGATATATGTATGTTGTCTTATACTTTGCAATGTTAAATTGTCGCGTTTTGTCACATGGGTTGTTGCCTTGTTGGCTAACTTCATCCATTGTCCTGCAAATATATGTTTATCTTTGTTTGACCATGTTTATCTTTGTTTGACCATTATCATTTTCAAATTGCCAATAACTAGTGCAGTTTTGCGTCTTGCTCGGGTTTATATAACTCATAATTTCATATATAATTCTATTCGAAAAATAAGCTGATAGCTATAAAATTATATTACACATAATTAATTTTAAATACAATCAATAAAATGCAAAGATATCAAATAACAAATTTGAATATGTAAAACAAAAGATGAAAGCAATGTATTGTTAAAACACATGTCTTAAATATTTACTTTATCTCAAAAAATATAAATTGAAACAATGTCATAGCCAATTGAAAATAACTTGATGGTGGGTCAGGGGTGGTGCGGTCGTGGTGGTCCGGTGGTAGTCTAGTGGTGGTCCGTCCTTTGTCCATATAATTTGATGAACATTCAACGTTCAGGTTATGAACATTTAAGTGTAATGTGATGAACATTCAGTTGGTGAACATATAAGTATAATGTGATGAACATTCAGTAGAGTATGTCAAAATGAACATTTATCAATATTTTGATGAACATTTAAGCCGATTGTAATGATTTTTTTGGTAATGAATATTTTATTAAATCCTTGTGAATATTTAAGTATGAGATGATGAACATTTAGGTAATTTTTGATGAAAATTAAGTGTTTTTTACTCGAAATTATATTAAAGTGGTGTTCCACATAAGTGGTGGTCCGGTGGTGGCTTGATGGTGGTGCAGTCGCGGTGTAGTGGTGGTCCGATGGTAGTACGCCGTTTGTCCAAATAACATAAACATTTAGGTGTAATAAAATTGGTGAACATTTAAATATAATTTGATGAACATTCAGTTGATGAACATTTAGGTAAAATGTGATGATCATTTAAGTATAATGTGATGAACATTCAGTTGGTGAACATTTAAGTATAATGTGATGAACATTCAGTTGGTGAACATTTAAGTATAATGTGATGAACATTCGGTTGGTGAACATTTAAGAAGAATGTGATGAACATTCAGTTTGTGTACATTTAAGTATAATGTGATGAACATTCAGTAGAGTATGTATAAATGAACATTTATGAACATTGTGATGAACACTTATGAACAACGTGATGAACATTTAAGTCAACTGTAATGAACTTTTGAGTAATAAATAATTTTGTAATATTTGTGAACAATTTTATACTTCTTTGTGACAATTTTGTTTTGGCGGGGCTCAGAGGTGGTTCGGCGATGTCGACGGTGGTCCGGTATGGTCAACGGTGGTCGGAGGTGGTCCGGCGGCGGTGACAAGTGTTGACAAGTGACGACGTGACGTCATGTGTCATCATCTATGTTTTTGGATCTTCCTTGATCTAAAGTTACACAATCATTTTCATTTATCATTTGGAAATCTTTATCAAATAATATATTCATTTACTTTAATAAATATATAGTCAAATGTTATCTATCTTATATATTAAAGCTGAGCCTTTTAGAGCTCTTAGACTGATTTTAGGCTTAGTTTGTTACGCAATTATTATTTTTTATCTTTAATTTTAATTATTAATTGATTGGATAATTATATTAACAAATAAATCTTAAAAATTATCATTCTCTTCAACAACAAATATACAAACTATTTTA
The DNA here is from genome assembly GCA_029168935.1 of Oxyria digyna. Lineage (NCBI taxonomy): Eukaryota > Viridiplantae > Streptophyta > Magnoliopsida > Caryophyllales > Polygonaceae > Oxyria > Oxyria digyna. Next base: position 5,968,520 of record JAPVLV010000010.1, on the reverse strand, counting down.
TTGAGAGTAAATATTATGTTAAAGGTTAATATAAATTCTTACGATAAAATTAAGATTATTTTCGATTTTAAAATAAGCTTCATGAAATAAAATATATTTTTATAAATAGTTTTTACAAGAAAAAAGTTAATCTTAATTTTTTGACGAATAATATGGAATTTCCCGTGCATAGCACGGGTCACTACACTAGTAAATCATTAAATTCTAGCTAAATTCTCGTCTGTGTTGCCATCTCTCTAACAAGCTAAATTTATTTCTAATATATTAATTCTAGTAATTGACATTTAACTATAACTCTAGCTACGAATGTAATTAACCACACGATCATGTATAAATTACAACCACAAAATCCCTATGGGCTGGGTTTCGTCAGTTTATATTCTACCGGTCGACATTCGATTATGTTATGTATGCCATCCCCATATTGTATATATCAGTTAGATCTACTTGCACATTATATTCGAATAATTCTCGTATATTCTACTCCCTCCGTCCCTCAATGTTCTTCTCATTTCACTTGGACACGTTTGCCGAGATACGTTTTGCATCGTTAATATCACTTATTATATGTTTCTAAAATTTATAAAAATTTGATATTTGTAAAGTACTCAATGAGACGAACAAAACAAGATCTCATATGACCATATTTATTCTTATGAATTGGAAACAATCTAGTAAATTGTGTTAAATTGTGAATAGTGCACAAATTTGACATGGAAAGAACATTAGGGGACGGAGGGAGTATATTTATAGGCTATAATTCTCGAATATTCTAGATCGATCGGCTAGTTATTTAGTCTCAACCTTAGTTTTAGGCTGCGTCTATATGCACACGTTTTTTTTGCTAAATGCACACTATTCTGTGCGGTAACAATTGCAGTACAGATCTGTGCGTTAAGGCTTACCGCACCAAATGACTCAGGGGCATTGTTGGAATTTTTTCTGAAACCTATACGACGCTGGTGCGGTAATTCTTACCGCACAGATCTGTGCGTTAACAATTACCGCACCAGATTAATACGAGATTAACAAAAAAAAAAAATTTTGATTAACACCTGTGCGGTAACTCTTACCGCACGGGATTAAAAAAAAAAATTAAATTTTTTATATTCCTGTGCGGTAACTCTTACCGCACAGCTTTTTTTTTTAATTTTTTAATTTTTTTTGAATTAATCGCACAGATTTTATTTTAAATAAAATATATCTGTGCGGTAAATATAACCGCACAGATCTAATAATTATCGCTTCAGTCTCATTGCTCTAGTGGTAAGGCATTGTGCATCCTTTGTAAGGTCTCAGGTTCGAGTCTCAACTCCAACTCCAACACTAATTCTTTTATTTTATTTGTGAAAAATAAATAAAAGAAGAGGGTGAGAAGGATTGAACTTGAGACCTTATGCACAAATATTTGGTGTGAAACCACCACACTAATGAGTTCTCATGATATGTTTGTAATTTTATTATTACATGTTACAATAGAACTTGGTTCCATCTTATTTTATTATTAATTTTTTTTTATCTTGGTCCCATATAATTATTGAATTAATTATAATAATAAATTCAAAAAAAAATATTATTCAAATAATCAGATGTTTAATATTTTATTATTATTATTTTAGGCCTTGTTTTAATATATTTATTATTAGTTGAATATTTTTACTATTTTTCATGTTCTGATAAATCTTTTTATATAAAAATACTATAATTATAAAACAATAAAACCTATATTACTTTTTAAGATAAAAATATTATGATAATCAATATTTTTCTCAATTTAACCTTTCTATAAATTCTAGACTTGACAAACGACCCAAACGATGTCAGAATGGTTTGAAACTTGGTTTCTATGACTGTTAGAGTTATTTGACCATGTGGGTTACTCTCAACCACCACTTCGTATTTTTCAAGTAACACGTCCTTTGTAATACCAAACATCTCTTACCTCTCTAACTTGTCGATATACATATTGCGACAAGTTAGAGAGTTATCACTAGTTTGGTTTTTACATAGGAGGTGCTCTTCGAAAAGTTAGAAGTTGTGATTGGAAGTTATCCACATGGTCAAATATCTCTAATAGGCATTGAAATCAAGTTTCATTCCATTCCGACATCGTTTGGGCGTCGTTTTGTGAAATTGGGCCTTAAGCCCATATAAGGCCTTTTAAGGCGTTTTAGCGTTTACGTATAGTTTCGAGCCTCGCTTTGTTTGAGCGAGACCTTATTGGTACTTTATATGCCTAATAAGACTAAGTTTTATAATTTTGTCAACAATAATCATCATCGATGTTGTAGACCATACATATTGCGACAAGTTAGAGAGTTATCACTAGTTTGGTTTTTACAAAGGAGGTGCTATTTGAAAAGTTAGATGTTGTGATTGGAAGTTACCCACATGGTCAAATATCTCTAATAGGCATTGAAATCAAGTTTCATTCCATTCCGACATCGTTTGGGCGTCGTTTTGTGAAATTGGGCCTTAAGCCCATTTAAGGCCTTTTAAGGCCTTTTAGCGTTTACGTATAGTTTCGAGCCTCGTTTTGTTTGAGCGAGACCTTATTGGTACTTTATATGCCTGATAAGACTAAGTTTTATAATTTTGTCAACAATAATCATCATCGATGTTGTAGACCATACATATTGCGACAAGTTAGAGAGTTATCACTAGTTTGGTTTTTACATAGGAGGTGCTATTTGAAAAGTTAGAAGTTGTGATTGGAAGTTATCCACATGGTCAAATATCTCTAATAGGCATTGAAATCAAGTTTCATTCCATTCCGACATCGTTTGGGCGTCGTTTTGTGAAATTGGGCCTTAAGCCCATTTAAGGCCTTTTAAGGCCTTTTAGCGTTTACGTATAGTTTCGAGCCTCGTTTTGTTTGAGCGAGACCTTATTGGTACTTTATATGCCTGATAAGACTAAGTTTTATAATTTTGTCAACAATAATCATCATCGATGTTGTAGACCATACATATTGCGACAAGTTAGAGAGTTATCACTAGTTTGGTTTTTACAAAGGAGGTGCTATTTGAAAAGTTAGATGTTGTGATTGGAAGTTACCCACATGGTCAAATATCTCTAATAGGCATTGAAATCAAGTTTCATTCCATTCCGACATCGTTTGGGCGTCGTTTTGTGAAATTGGGCCTTAAGCCCATTTAAGGCCTTTTAAGGCCTTTTAGCGTTTACGTATAGTTTCGAGCCTCGTTTTGTTTGAGCGAGACCTTATTGGTACTTTATATGCCTGATAAGACTAAGTTTTATAATTTTGTCAACAATAATCATCATCGATGTTGTAGACCATACATATTGCGACAAGTTAGAGAGTTATCACTAGTTTGGTTTTTACAAAGGAGGTGCTATTTGAAAAGTTAGAAGTTGTGATTGGAAGTTACCCACATGGTCAAATATCTCTAATAGGCATTGAAATCAAGTTTCATTCCATTCCGACATCGTTTGGGCGTCGTTTTGTGAAATTGGGCCTTAAGCCCATTTAAGGCCTTTTAAGGCCTTTTAGCGTTTACGTATAGTTTCGAGCCTCGTTTTGTTTGAGCGAGACCTTATTGGTACTTTATATGCCTGATAAGACTAAGTTTTATAATTTTGTCAACAATAATCATCATTGATGTTGTAGACCATACATATTGCGACAAGTTAGAGAGTTATCACTAGTTTGGTTTTTACAAAGGAGGTGCTATTTGAAAAGTTAGATGTTGTGATTGGAAGTTACCCACATGGTCAAATATCTCTAATAGGCATTGAAATCAAGTTTCATTCCATTCCGACATCGTTTGGGCGTCGTTTTGTGAAATTGGGCCTTAAGCCCATTTAAGGCCTTTTAGCGTTTACGTATAGTTTCGAGCCTCGTTTTGTTTGAGAGAGACCTTATTGGTACTTTATATGCCTGATAAGACTAAGTTTTATAATTTTGTCAACAATAATCATCATCGATGTTGTAGACCATACATATTGCGACAAGTAAGAGAGTTATCACTAGTTTGGTTTTTACAAAGGAGGTGCTATTTGAAAAGTTAGATGTTGTGATTGGGAGTTACCCACATGGTCAAATATCTCTAATAGGCATTGAAATCAAGTTTCATTCCATTCCGACATCGTTTGGGCGTCGTTTTGTGAAATTGGGCCTTAAGCCCATTTAAGGCCTTTTAAGGCCTTTTAGCGTTTACGTATAGTTTCGAGCCTCGTTTTGTTTGAGCGAGACCTTATTGGTACTTTATATGCCTGATAAGACTAAGTTTTATAATTTTGTCAACAATAATCATCATCGATGTTGTAGACCATACATATTGCGACAAGTTAGAGAGTTATCACTAGTTTGGTTTTTACAAAGGAGGTGCTATTTGAAAAGTTAGATGTTGTGATTGGAAGTTACCCACATGGTCAAATATCTCTAATAGGCATTGAAATCAAGTTTCATTCCATTCCGACATCGTTTGGGTGTCGTTTTGTGAAATTGGGCCTTAAGCCCATTTAAGGCCTTTTAGCGTTTACGTATAGTTTCGAGCCTCGTTTTGTTTGAGAGAGACCTTATTGGTACTTTATATGCCTGATAAGACTAAGTTTTATAATTTTGTCAACAATAATCATCATCGATGTTGTAGACCATACATATTGCGACAAGTTAGAGAGTTATCACTAGTTTGGTTTTTACAAAGGAGGTGCTATTTGAAAAGTTAGATGTTGTGATTGGAAGTTACCCACATGGTCAAATATCTCTAATAGGCATTGAAATCAAGTTTCATTCCATTCCGACATCGTTTGGGCGTCGTTTTGTGAAATTGGGCCTTAAGCCCATTTAAGGCCTTTTAAGGCCTTTTAGCGTTTACGTATAGTTTCGAGCCTCGTTTTGTTTGAGTGAGACCTTATTGGTACTTTATATGCCTGATAAGACTAAGTTTTATAATTTTGTCAACAATAATCATCATCGATGTTGTAGACCATACATATTGCGACAAGTTAGAGAGTTATCACTAGTTTGATATTTATAAAGGAGGTGCTATTTGAAAAGTTAGAAGTTGTAATTGGAAGTTATCCACATGGTCAAATATCTCTAATAGGCATTGAAATCAAGTTTCATTCCATTCTGACATCGTTTTGTCAAATTGGGCCTTAAGCCCATTTAAGGCCTTTTAGCGTTTGGGTCGTTTGCCATGTCTAGAATTTATTGAAAGATTAAATTGAGATTAATATTGATTATCATACTTTTTTTTATCTTAAAAAGTAATATAAGTTTTATTGTTTTATAATTGTAGTATTTTTATATAAAAAGATTTATCAAAACATGAAAAATAGTAAAAATATTCAAATAATAATATATATTAAAAAGGCTAAATAATAATAATACAAAACATCTGATTATTTGAATAATATTTTTTTTTGAATTTATTATAATTAATTCAATAATTATATGGGACCAAGATAAAAAAAATTAATAATAAAATAAGATGGAACAAAGTTCTATTGTAACATGTAATAATAAAATTACAAACATATCATGAGAACTCATTAGTGTGGTGGTTTCACACCAAATATTTGTGCATAAGGTCTCAAGTTCAATCCTTCTCACCCTCTTCTTTTATTTATTTTTCACAAATAAAATAAAAGATTTAGTGTTAGAGTTGAGACTCGAACCTGAGACCTTACAAAGGATGCACAATGCCTTACCACTAGAGCAATGAGACTGAAGCGATAATTATTAGATCTGTGCGGTTATATTTACCGTACAGATATATTTTATTTAAAATAAAATCTGCGCGATTAATTAAAAAAAAATTAAAAAAAATTAAAAAATTTTAAAAAAAAGCTGTGCGGTAAAGGTTACCGCACAGGAATTTTTTTAATGAAAAATTTAATTTTTTTTTTAATTTTTTTTAATCCCGTTCGGTAACTCTTACCGCACAGATCTGTGCGGTAAGAGTTACCGCACAGGTGTTAATCAAATTTTTTTTTTTTTTTTGTTAATCTCGTATTAATCTGGTGCGGTAATTGTTAACGTACAGATCTGTGCGGTAAGAATTACCGCACCAGCGTCGTATAGGTTTCAGAAAAAATTCCAACAATGCCCCTGAGTCATTTGGTGCGGTAAGCCTTAACGCACAGATCTGTACTGCAATTGTTACCGCACAGAATAGTGTGCATTTAGCAAAAAAAAACGTGTGCATATAGACGCAGCCTAGTTTTATTATGCGATTACTGTCAAAATGGGGCCATATCCGAAATATCTTAGGAATCAACTTGCATTAACATTTAGACGGGGCTTACAGATTTTTAGTGGGAGTTTAATCATGTGTGAGGCGGACCTATATAGGGCCAGGTGGAGCACATATTCCTACTAACCTGAATAATAAAATAATTTTTTTAAAACAAATAAACAGCAGGGCTTTAAAAAAATCAAGGACAACCAAAATCATCAACTCTGATAATCTTATAAAATATCTTATATAACAAATTACTAGGGTCATTATAAAAAGCAAATTGACGAAAGTTTTGAATTTGACCTTTTACTTGAGAATCTTCTAGAGGAGATGAAGCTTCTAAGATTATCCATGTTGATGTCTTCAGAGGCTAAAAAATCAACGGCCATATTACATTCCCTAAAACAATGTGATATAGAAAAAGAATGAAACCATGGAATATGATTTTTATTATCCAAGACCAAAGTCTCGATTTTCCAAAGAACCTTCCAAATTCCTTTGATGGCAATAACAACAGAAAGTTATCACATTCAATGACAATGTTTTTAAGATTGAGAGAGTCAGTTGTCCAGATTGCTTCCAAAATGGTATAAGCTTCAGCAGTAAGAATGGAGGAAGTCGAGATTGTTTTTTTGTCCATATGAAGAATGTGACAGTTGCAGTTCCTACGAATGAAACCGATGGAAGCAAAGGAGGAATTTTTACAGGAGGCGTCAATGTTGATTTGGACCATATTGGTGGGACACTGGGACGCTTAGTCCAAGAATTTTTATTGGGGCACTTACTATTTTTTTCTTATGATTGGGATGGAGCTTAGGCGTGTCGATAGTAGCATTCCATTGAGAGTGTTGAAAAAGAATACTACTCATAAGCTCCCAAGGATGCATAGGATTATAGAGTTGAAGACAGAGTTATTGCGAATCTTCCAGATATTCCACCAGGTCATAAAGGCTAAGTCTGTGTTTGCAGCAGAAGAGGAGAAAAAACCGAAATTGTCTATGAAGGAGTTAGAAGGGGTAATATTTGAGGAAATACAAATGTCAATATTGAGAGAAAGCAAGACCCGAACTGTATAGGGACAGAAGAAGAAAAGATGATTAGAGTCTTCGTTGTGCTCTTTACAAAGAGTGCAGGTAGCATAGACTCTATGATTGAACCTGTTGAGTCTTTCAGTGGTAGAGAGGCAATCAGAGATAGCTTTCCAATGATTTTTTAAAATTTTGGATAAAGGGGTTTACCCCAGAACCAAGAGCAAGGGATATCGAAGGTAGAGGAGGAAGTTATCACAAGGTTGAAAGCAGAGTGAGTATTGAATTTACCATCAGCGGAAGGAGTCCAGATAATAGAGTAAGAAACATCAGAAGAAGGAAAGTGTATGTTGACGATGGTGGTGACAATGGAGGGTGGAAGATGCAAGTTGAGGAGATTGATATTCCAGGTTTTGTTGAAATCATAGACTTTATTGTTGAGAGAAGCATGATTAGAATTTTGAAGACTTGGACACCAGGGATCCAAGAGTCGTGCCAAAAGTTAATGTTTTGTCCAGACCCAACTTGCTAAAACAGACCTTCACGGAATTGATCTTTGATCGAAAGCAACCGATTAAAGTGGTAAACTCCTTAGACAAGATGAATGCAACTAACTTGTCTAACTTTTGTTGGACCTCCTTAGCTCTTGAGCGAGTCAAAGCGCCTTCGAACTCGGGAACTACCGGCGTTGGTTGATTGATAGAGAGTATTTCATACATGTTATCTAGTGATTATTAGCTTAGGTTAGGATCATTTGGGAGCTATTTTATATGTAATTGCATGATCCGGAGTTGAAGGGAAGAAGTAGTGAACTAATTTCCCTTTGTTTCGCCTGACGGTTGAAGCCTTTGACTGTATGGTTGTGAGATTCTAAACTCTATTTCGCTTTCTATTGATTGTATTGATTTTCATGCTCTTATCTTATTGAATCTTATTGATTTGTCTAGTTTGGCCAGCTAGGTTTATTGATATTGTTCATAGTGCTAGGATTTGGTAATTCTGGGTCGGAGTTCTTTATCTAGTAGCAAACACATGTTTACATGAGTGGGTCGCAGTGTTTACTTGTGAATGAGAATTGATTGCATGCTTATCTGACGGGTTGTCTGAATTGCATGTATCCTGCTATATTCCTTTGTTTAATGCTTCTATTGAATTGAGTCTTTAAGGTCTTCAAATTTGTTTAAGAGGAAGTTATATCAGGGCGGGTTGCGCTGATATCTATGTCTGAACAGGAATAAGAACAACAATAGGATTGCATGAGTTAGAGATATCTATGATCAACCTTGCATGTCATTGTGTGGATATTTGTTAGGTGGAACGCTTTCTCAATCATATTACCACAACTCTTGCTACTTGTTACTTTTACTTGTCTTAGGTTAGAACAACAACTCCCCCCCCCCCCTTTGGTGTGTTAGTTGGTAATAGTTATTTGCTTAAGAATATACTACTTGATTCTCTTGGGATTCGACCCTTGCTTTCCTGCTATACTAGTTGGTTAGTTAGGTTTTCTTTGATAGGTACAACGATTTTAGCCTTGTCATTGATGCTCAAATGATCTTTCATCATCCTCCCCTTCTTGAAAAGGATTCAACTTCGAATCATCCAACTCCTCTTCTTCTCCTTCAAATAGTGTAAGATCTTGAACATTGAATGTTGCACTCACTTGGTAATCACCGGGAAGTTCCAACACATAAGTGTTGTCTCCAATCTCCATCTCCTCTTGGGACAACTTTGAGTGGCGCTTGCTGGGAAAGCGCTCTCTCCTAAGGTGGACCCACACAAGGTCTCCTTCCTTGAAAATACCTTCCTTCCTTCCCTTGTTTGCCTTGCTAACATTCTTCGTAACCACTTCTAGTAACTTAGCTCTTGTCCTCTCATGCAGATCCTTAATGTGTTCAACCTGTTTTTCTGCATTGAATTTCACTCGCTCTTTCGTAGGTAACAGTATAAGACCAAAAGGGGTTAGTGGATTTAAACCATACACACATTCAAAGGGGATCAACAATGTTGAGGAGTGGATCTATCTTATATAGGCAAACTCAACATGGGATAAGGCTTCTTCCCAAACTTTCAAATTCTTCCTAAGAATGGCTCTCAAAAGGGTTCTAAGGGTCCTATTGGTTACTTCAGTTTGACCATCAGTTTGGGGGTGACTAGAAGTAGAGAATAACAACCTAGTTCCTAACTTTCCCCAAAGAGTTTTCCAAAAGTAACTCAGAAATTTCACATCTCTATCACTCACAATAGTCTTTGGCCCTCCATGTAATCTAACAATTTCTGTAAAGAACAAGTCAAAGACATTACAAACATCATCAGTTTTGTGACAAATAATAAAATGAGTCATCTTAGAGAAACCATCAACAAGGACGCAATCACGGTTTTAGTTAATCAACTACGACTGTTATCAAATACAAGAACGCGAGTAGGAAGACAAGAACAGGAGCAGGGACGCGATCGCGGTTTTCAAACCGCGATCGCAGTTTCGCTTCTGTTCGTTCCTTCGTCGCCGTCTTCGCCAGGTCTTCTTAAACGTCACCAACGAACACGGTCCTCAAAGATGTTTCCAAGAGATCCTTTGTACTAGTAAACGCCTTAGACAAGATAAATGCAACTAATTTATCTAACTCTTGTTGGACCGACCTCCTTAGCTCTTGAGCGAGTCAAAACCCCTTCGAACTCGAGAACACTTATGCATGGCAATATGGCATGATGTGTTAGGTGGGGCCAGAGCCAGAGGTGTGTATGATTGGGTTGAGTGGTGACCCCACTATATATTGTTTGATAGGCTAGACAGCTAAGCTGATAGCTCCGCTCCCTTTTCATGCAATCCATCTCAATTTCAACCTTTCTTCATTTCTTTATTTACACTTTCTCTCTCTTTTTCTTTTTTTATAACGTTAATGGATTTATATACTGTAAGTCCTTTCTTATCTATCTGGATAAATTAAACTATCTTCCTGGATGACAACATGAAGTTACGTTTTCTTTATTGCAATTTTTTTTTTCACTCTAGTTCAGCGGTTAGGGTACTCTCCTACTACCCTTACATCTAGAGTTCGAGCTGTGTGGGTGGCTCTCCCAACAAACAATTTTTAACCTCCACCAAGTCTCGAACTCGAAACCTCATGTTGGGTGGTTAAGGTCCCTTACCACCCGACCACATGCTTGTTGGTTATGGCAAAATTTATGGGGACGTGACCATGTAAACCTAAGCATGCATTATGTGTCGCTTTTTTGTTTTACTTTCCAAAGATATTTTTTATAAAGTCCTGATCACACAAATTTCTAAACTACAAAATTAAAATTTCGACAAAATAACATCAAGATGAATGTTTATTCAAATTAATTAAATCCATTGTTCTTTATATTCTCGGATAAAATATAATAATGCAACACATAGATATGTCGTTATTTGTCCAAATCACCCAAATCATGTACCCAATTTGTGTAATCTTCTAAAAAGGAAGGAAAATTGTGATTTTATCTTTATTAAAAAAGTTAAAACTACAATATAAGACACATTTTCTTCCTTGATACACAAATTGGGTACATGAGCCATCTCATTATGGTGCTCCTATGATTGCCCTTATTATAAGATCATCCACAACGCACATGGAGTTTCTTGTAAACCTAAGCTAAATGAAAGTATATTATAAGCTATTCAAGAACTCAACAACACTCTCGAGTCTCAAATTACTACTGTGTAACTTTAGCTCAATTATACAAAGCTTTACAAATTAATGACATGTAGGGATGCAGCGCTAGCTTGTTCTCACAAGTGCCGAAAGCAGCTGCTATATATCAATCGAGGAGGCTATTTGTACTGCTTTTTGTTGCAGGCTTAAATCCGCGCGGAGTTGCGGAATGGACGGATGTATAATCCGTCAGAATACTTGAAAATTTTGTAAAAAATTAGGCTTCCTAAATTCTAAATCCGCCCGCTTTTTAGCTTTGAAAAGCGAGCGGATAAAACTGACGGATTGTAAATCCGCCGGGTCGATCGGAGCGGAGCTCAGATTCGCCGAAAAATCAGAATGATCATTCGACCTGCCATATCAATTCAATATTTTCGACTGACCACTATAGCACAAAATCCGGCCTGCTGAATGAATCGGAGCTAGGTGGATACTCCATGCAACTACTTTAATTTCATTTTATTATATGATTGACATTTAAATCTATATGATTAATATTTGATTCATTACTCTTATTTCATTTTTATACGATCATTGATACTTTCCGGTTAACTTTTATATGTCGTTCCTACCCTCAAATTTCAAGTTTCATTTGTCCTTTCAGATATTATATATGGCTCGATTTTATCATATTTGGCTCATAATAACCCCTACCGATTAACAAAAAATGAATATAGATAATTTAATAGAAGTACTAATATTTTTAAATTATTTAGATATTTCTAAACTGATAAATAAAATTTAACAAAAGGGGATTTTGGTAAGACTTAATGGTTTTAGATTAGTTTGAACACTCTTACTATAAATAGTCCGATTGGTTTTATATTTAGTGTATACAAATTTTAACGACGATATAGCAACATTAACATTTAAAAATCAACATTAAAATGCCATATGAGATTTTTTTTTATAAAGAAAGCATTTCAACGTACCACACAAGCCTGATAGGTTGAGAGGTCGAGAAAAACCCGACAACGGATAAACCGTCAGACAGACACAAACTAGAAACAAATACGAAAAATACAACAATGTCATATGGAAAATTGAATACGAAGACAACACATGATTTTTATTTATTTATTTAATATTTATATATTGTAGATTATGTAGATAATTTTATTATAAACGTACGTACACTTTAGAATTCAAAGTTATTTTTTTCCAACCATATAATGTGAGCTTTGTATATATATTTTTTAAATTTAAGAAATTAAAAAAATAAAATTTAAACCATACTTATTTTTATTTTTATTTTATTTTCATCTTAAAATGTCAATTAATTTTTTATATGCTCAACGAAATTGCTAGAACTCGGTCCACACGATCCCTTGAAGCAGGGCCCACGTTCAGCAGGCCTCCCGTCCAAAAATCAATTATTTCCAGCTTTTGCGTTATTATTCTAGTCTCCCTCAGTCTCCTAATATAAAACTCATTTACTATATCGATACTATTTACAAATTGATAAAATATTCTCGTTTTCTTTCAATATATAGAAATAAATATGGGCATATGAGATTTCGTTTGATTCGTCTTAATAAGTACTTTGAAAATATTAAAAATTATAATTCTTATCATCGTATATTTAAAAATATTAATATTGCAGAATCTATCTTAACAAATGTGTCAAAAGAAAATTGGAAGATCATTAAGGAACTGAGGGAGAGAGTACTATATACTCGTACTCACTCTGTCCCTATTTGTTTGTCAACTTTCCTTTTCGGGTGTCCTCTTTCTTTTGTCCACTATTCTATTTATGTCACTTTATTCTACCTATTTTATCTCTACTATCAACCTATAATTACCATCTTTTTCACTTTTTCTCTCTCCCAAATTCCAATTTTATCTACTCTATCTCTCTCATCTAACCATTCACTTTATAATTTTCTCTCTCTTATAATCATTATATTCTTACAATTCCCGCGAAAATTGTACTTGTGGACAAACAAAAAGGGACGGAGTAAGTACTATTTTAATATTAAAGTTACAAAAATTGGAGAGATTTACTGCAAAGTGGTTTGATGAAAGCGGCGTCTAAAACAGCAACAACCACGTGTCCTTAAATCTTTCTGATTCCCCACCTCTTTAATTTACTTCACAGCTGTTGCCCTTCCTATTGGATGCTCCGTTCATCTCTCATATGTTGCTCTCATCTCCCCCGATATTACGGAGGAGTCTATTTGCAATGCTTTTTGTTGCAGGCTTAAATCCGCGCGGAGCTAGAGGTCGCGCAGAGTTACGGAATGGGCGAATGTGGAATACTTGAAAATTTTGTAAAAAATTAGGCTGAAAAACTGGCAAATTCTAAATCCGCCCGATTTTAAGCTTTGAAAAGATGGCAAATCCTAAATCCGCCCGCTTTTTAGCTTTGAAAAGCGAGCGGATAAAGCTGGCGGATTGTAAATCCGCCGGGTCGATCGGAGCGAAGCTCAGCTCCGCGCGAAGCTCAGATTCGCCGGAAAATCAGAATGGTCATTCGACCTGATTTTCCGTCCCATCTGAGTGCAAATAGGATCCGCCAATATTATCATCGTCTCTGATGTCAAGATATTTGATAACTATAGAATAAAAATTAAATAAACCGCCCACATTATTTGCATTTACAGCCCTTATTTTGTTTTTCATCAAAAAAGGACCCTTCTTAATTTGATTCTTACTCCCTACAATATATTCTTCTCTATGCCGTGAATGTAGCATGCATGTGTCTTCTATTTATAACTTTAATGTTGGCAATTATGTGCTTAACTACTCCCTCCGTCTTTCAAAGTTCTTCTTATTTCAAATAATTACATTATTCACGTATTAATCGAATTTGTTAGATATCTTACAATACATAAGAACAAACATAGTGATATGGGGTCTTGTTTGATTCATCTCATTAAGAACTTTAAGAATATCAAAATTTTATAAACTATTAAACTAAACCTCTCTTTCTGCCACATGACATTCTCTCTTTAACCAAGCCATGTGGCAGTCCCCTCATTCAATTTTTCAACTTTGATTCCCCCTTCAATAGGCTGCCACGTGGCATCCTATAAAATTTGTGCAGAATTACCTAAAAAACGTTAAATCACTGTACATTATTATGGCAGATCTTTAAAGTATACATATGGTAAGTTGTATTCTGTCCATTAACAAACATCTTGTACATTACCGAGATAACATTCATTTATTATGGACTGGCATATTTTTACCATATTCTGAATATCCTATGACGATATTTTTTATCGAGTTTAAAGCAAAAAAAAAAAGCTCCAAAATATCTCTAATACAGTCTGCATCTAAGTTAAATGAACTAATTTAACTATATGTTTTCGTATTTTAAAACCCCTGCCTTGGATCGAGTATTCGCATAATCCATTTTGTTTTCAATGCTCCTCCTCGATCTTCATTTTCTCGATCATATCAACCCAATTTCCAGTGTACGTGTTTTCACTCTCTATATTACTACCAAAAATCTACAATGTATATATATGAATTTGTATATAGAAGATGAAAAAAAACAAATGAGGAGGACCATGAAACTAACTCTCTGTTACGGAGTAGTATTTTAATACGCCTCCTCGGCCGTGTATCAGCATCAATAATACGCATCTATTTACCAAGGAAAGAACAAAAGAGAAGAAGAGATTTGGGGCAAATCCCCCATGTAAGATTTCCTTTTATTAAATTTCAGAATAAGTAAACAACTCTCCGACCGTTCTTATATAGGTATCCAAATCGAATATATATAACATCTTATCTTTATTTTAATAAATAAATAGTATCTTAATTATCCAAAAATAAACACTTACACATATTTATAATTTTCCTATTATATGATTTTTTATCAAAAAGGAAAATGATTGAAAATTGACATGTGAAAAAATGGATATTGAAGTGACATGTGGCGGTTTTAGTGAGAATGTGACATGTGTCAAATTGGCGTGAATTGAAGAAAAATCCTCTGGAGTGGCAAACCGATACCGGTCCATGTCATTGTACACCCGGACAATCACCTATACGCAAGTAAACATTCATTCTATGTTAATATTAGAGACAAACAAAGACTAGAAACGCAAGATAAACCAAAACAATTAATATTACCTGTCTCTCAGTATACATCCCAGGGATTGCAGGACGGATATACCTATGGGTCCTCTTGATGTACCAATCCATGTAATCATGGGAGCATTCATGTGGTGCATAGGCAACTGGCCCCATATCATCGAGAGACAAAGAGTGAACATCTCTTGACTCCCAAAGCCATTGGTTGACGTCATAAAAAACACTATAACACCTAATGTTTTTCAACCTATGAGCTTTGAGCGGTTCGATGACTGGCCTAGGAATACGCTGCACTCTCCCAAATTGTCTCGGACACCTATCAGGCATGTGTGGTTCGGTGATGTCACAGCAGGATAGCACCCCGTGAAATAGAGCGGGAGCAAGCTCAGGATCGGTGAAGTCTTGTGCTCCATACGGGTTCCAACATACCTAAAAAAATGACAGAAAAACGCCTGGTCAAGTCTGTAAACAGCAGAAAATGCAGAAACTAGGACAAAATGCAAAAACTTGTATTTTCTCGCGTTCTGCGAGTGTGTGCATCCTCGCGTTCTGCGAGGAGCCACAAACTCGCGTTCTGCGAGAAAATGTTGCATAATCAAACAAATTACTGTTGCGTACTCAAAAATGCATAAAGCCCAGAAAATGCAGAAACTTACCATCTCCGACATAAGAATATCGAGCGCTCCCCTATAGTCCCTTCTGACTTGCCCCTTCTTCAGCTTTACATTCTTAGGCATCCACCGGTATGCCCATGGTTGCTCCGCTCTCCACCGAGGACGTTCAGTAGGTCGAAAGTGTGGGAAGTAGTTGTAGATCCATGCCTAAGAAATACAAAGTACGTTAAATATGAAAATATATATAAGTATGTAAATTAAACGCTTAGAAAGTATAATACCTGCAACAAGGTGTAACAGAAAGACATCTGGGCACAACCCTGTCGTGTGCATATCCCCAGCTGCCTATACAAATGGGCCAAAGCAGCTGAACCCCACGATATGCCCGTAGCATGGGCATAGGTTTCCAAAAAAGGCCCATATCTAAGCCGAATCAAGTTCTGTGACTTGTCCGGAAATAAGAGCGAGGAAGCAGTCTACAACACCCAACCTAAACCCTTTCGCTCTGGACCTAGGTTTTCACAATGCCTTCTAAACCATTCAGCTTTCACCCTCCCAGAATCTAAAGTATGAGGATCTATTCCAAAAATTTCCGCCCCCTTCCTACCATAGTATTTTACAATCTCATCATGACTAAACTTGACACCCAGTTTCTTACATGTCGTCATTGCTTTCCCTTGTATAGGTAGGCCTAAAATCATATGTACATCAAGAAGGCCAATAGTGATCTCACCACAAGGGAGGTGGAATGAATTTGTCTCCGGTTGCCATCGTTCGATGAACGCTTCAATCAACGGAAAGTCGATTTCTTCGTACATCATGTCAGGTAGATCTGACAGTCCAACTGCACCGGGAATCTCTGACCAGTCATTGTTGTCCAATGGCCAATCACTGCTTTGCTTTGTCCGTTGTTGTGCCTTCATCGGACCTTTCAACTGCAGAAAAATACAAAAATTACACACTGCAGACCAAATTTTCAAAAAATTCAGTTTTTGCAGATTTATCAGGAAATGCATAATATGTGCATTTCCTCGCGTTCTGCGAGTGTGCCACTTCTCGCGTTCTGCGAGAAGATGCATATATCTTGCATTTTCTGATAAGTCTGCAGAATATGTGCAATGTATTGAAAATGCAGAAAATAAATAAATAATTAAATTACCTCCCCTTTCTGGATGTGGAACGCAACATGTGCTTCAAATCCCTTAAGCAATTCGGGATCTTCTGGACCTCCAGGTGTGTCATGAGTGAGCTCAGGATCATACTTTGGCTCATTCTTCTTGGACTTCCTCTTTCTTTTGCGTTTCTCGACCACTTCTTCTTCTTCTTCTTCTTCTTCTTCTTCTTCTTCTTGTTCCTCTTCTTCATCCCCAAAAAATTCATCCTCCATTTCTGCACGTATTCAGAAAACGCCCGTGCTGTATTTAGCAAGGGCCTTGTAAAATGGTCATTTGGCACGTTCCTAAATTCCTAACTAAGGAAACACGTTTCTAACTAAATGGCCAAAACTCCAATTTTAGAGAAATTATTAAACTCCGTAATTATGAAGTACATGCTTAATAAAAAAAATTATAGTGGTCAATTAGTCATCAACAAAATTAGTGGTTGACATAAATCTCAACTGTAGTACTAGGAATAGGATAGTACTGTAAAAATAATGTCAGTGAATAATCAATTTGCACTTGTTTTTCAACTCGTGTACGACACTTTCAAAAGACTAAAACTTTTTATTTGAATCGGTAAACCCTTTAATTTTGGATTTTACTGCCAATAAGAATAAAACTTTTTCCAACTTATGATTACTTGTCAAAATTCTTCGGAGGTCAAAATTTGCAAAATACATTTACTTACAGGGGCTAATATGAAATTAATAGGTTTTTCAGGACCTATAAGAAATTTCAAGCAAGGGCTTTATTGCAAAAACCCGTCCTTTTAAATACCCCTCTCTCGAGGCAATCCACACAGTTCTTTCTTCACGAATACACAGAAGAAGAGAAATAAAAAACTTAGACACAACGAGAATGGTTATGGCGGAGCATTATTTGGAATCCTATGAGTACTCTCAGTTCGAGCCCTTTCTATCTCCAGCATTGACGGAAGAGCAATTTTCCGAAATCGATTCCGAATCTGAAACGGAGCTGGGATACGAACAACAATGGAGATCCGCAATGAAGAAGAGCAATGATGAGAAGGAGAAGAGGAGCAAGAAGAAGAAGAGCCAGGTTTGTCTAGAAGGCATAGTAGATGGACCGAGTGATGATGATTTGCCTCGGACGAAGAGCCTGACGGATGAGGACCTCGATGAGCTAAAAGGATGCGTGGATCTAGGGTTTGGATTCAGCTATGAGGAGATTCCGGAGCTCTGTAACACTTTGCCAGCTCTCGAGCTTTGTTACTCCATGTCGCAGAAGTTTCTTGACGAGACGAATACCAAACCGGCTTGTTCCTCCTCCGATACGGCGTCTTCTGCTGGATCTGATTCGCCTAGTCCATTAGTTGCCAACTGGAAGATCTCTAGCCCTGGTTTGTTCTCTTAATCCTAGATCTCAGATCTCGGATCTGTTTTATTATGCTATTATGAATTCTAATTTCGTGTTGGTTGGTTGATTTCAGGGGATCATCCAGAAGATGTGAAGGCGAGGCTGAAATTCTGGGCCCAGGCGGTGGCATGTACAGTCAAGCTGTGCAGTTGAATGCTATTTCTGCTTGCAGATTAATGTTTCCGAGAAAGATGAATGTCTATTATCCATATTGGGTCAAATGATTTCTCTGGTGATCCTTCTCTAAGATATCCAGGACAGTGGGAAAATGTGGTCACTGATTTTGTTCAATAATAGATTGGCAAATGTGGGGGTCTATTGCAATTTGAGTCTTCTTCTTTGAGGGAGGAAAATGGATTCAAGAAGGTGAAGAGGAGGAGACAATCAGGTCTGAAGATTATTCCAGCACTAACACTGGTCGAATGAATTTTTCTTCCAGATATTATTTTCATATATTTTGTAACTATTGTACTGAATCCAATTGAGAATAAATGAATAAAGATTGGCTCTTGTTTCAATCAAGTTTCGTGTTATGTGTGGTGTGATATCTTTGAGCACGGTTTGAATGTTTGGCTGTGATTTGTATGCAGTGGTGAAAATTTCCACTGGTGCATTCAGCAGCTTCATTAAAAGACCTCTGTTATGATGAGGTAACTCCTTTGATCAGAGAGTCAGTTTCAGTATTTGCAAACATCTTGGTTATGACTGCAGGATCAATGTTCTGGCCTCTCTGTGTGATGTTGAATCTAACAAGTTCTGTTTTTTAATTTCCTCATCTTATTTAGAAAGCTTGCTACCCACTTGATCTTGGATCCGCAAGTAACTTACGGAGTCAGGTTCTATTCTTTAATTTCCTTATCTTGTTTGGAATGCCTGATTAGCATGTTTAAATTGCATTACACCATTTACACGTTGCGTACTCTTGTAGAACAAGCAATTGGAGATCTCATTGCATGTTATTTGAGATGAATAATTTTTCTGGATCTTTGTTGAAGAAAGCCAGCTTATCTTTCAACTTTTGTGAGCTGTTGAATGCTTGCTCATATGTCCACGCTGAATTAGTGATATGCTGCGTATATTCCTTAAAGACCATGTCATTCGAGCTGTCTTTATATAATTTCATTGCAAAGACCATGGTGAAGATCAGAACCCTATTTGCTGTGAGACAGCTTGTGGCTGGAAAGACCTCAATTTACGTCTTTCTTTCTAATTCTTTGGGTTACAATATTGTATTATAGCAGCTCTATGTTTATTAGCCAATTTGAGCTTCACTTAATGATTGCAGACAATTGTTAGAATTTTCTACTTGAAACATGAACCACCATTTTTTGTAGGATATAAGGCCGAATATTTGTTGTGAGGAAGAGGTTAAAATATGACATGGAGTTCCGAGCTGTTGACTTGTACAACCTACAAGTTTGGTGGAAGTTAGCTCAAGTTAATAATTCTTTTTTTCTGATTGGCAATTATGTATGACACGTCGCTAATCATTTATCATGCTTAGGCTAACCTACTTTACTTATTGTTGCATACTTGATATATTTTGCCAACTGGCATGTATGGTAGAATGGAATTTACTTTATTAGTTTCTTGTTTAATTCAAACTACTCCTGAATTGACTTCTAATTAAAAACTACAGCTTCTGGATTTAGTGTTTTAAATGCCTGATTTAAGCACGACGAAAGTTATTGTCGTTTTCACGTGCAGGAACTCGAATGGTAACTAGCAGCGACATCCGTAGCAGGTCAGTTAACATTGTTGAGCTTACTTATCTATTAACTTGTATGGTGGGTATTTTTTTCCATCTGAAATGAGAAACAAGACAAATACATTATTGTGGCATTGTAATTTTCAATTATTGGGTTGAACTGCACCACCAAATTTGTGAAATCTGATATAAATGGTGGCCAGAGTTTGGTGAAGGCATTATCCCATTATCACAAACACATAACACATAGCGGATAGAGAGGAAGAACTTGAGCACATGGATATGCATGTGGTGTGTGGTGAAGTTTTTGTCTTTATTTTGAGGAAGACGTTTCACCTACCTGATGAATAAGATCTTGCTTCGTCTCATTGGATCCTAAATCCTAATAGGGTATTGCTTGTTCGTGTTTGTTACACTTGTACATCGCATTTCATCAAAGTATTCTACTATAGCTTTGAAGTTTCTGATGCTTCCTATTGTAACAAGAAACGTAGGCACTATTAATATGGTGTTATCTCTTGTATGCATTGAATATGACATGAGAGCACAGAATTTGCAATGTAGTATGAATACGATTCATAGTTGATATGTTGCTGACACATCAGTTCTTCTCTGTTCTTATGTCCCTTTACAAGATTACACAAACAAACCAGCAATATGACAATGATAGAGCTTAAATTAGGAATTAGGCTTCATTCACAATAAAATACAGATTTACACACAAAAGCCCACAAAAACACAATTATATATGGTGGGGATAGCTTGTTTCCTAGTTTAAGCTTGGCCAAGCTTTTATTCCCCTTTAAAAGGAACTTATGTTGATATGATAACCGTGACCTTGGAACATGATTGTGGGTGGCTTTGATATCATGTGAAATTATGTAATTCTATTCCATCTTAAAATCAATTGACAATAAAAACATTAGCCTCAAGATGAAATTTTGGGCCTATTGTTCGTATTTTAAGCTTAGGGTTCCTAAATTCCTACGTTAGCTATTGTAATTGTTGCCACAGTATAATTTGAGGAAATCTGGCTTGTTAGCCTCTTCAGAGGTGGTCACAAACTCAAAATTCATATCGAATGTGTTCGACTTGAGAAGTTGAGATGTAGCCACTTCAAACAACATTTATAAGAAAAGGGTCTCCTCTGAAACATGGCCAGCAGATATTGTCATCGAAAGGTAAAAGGTTTGTGTTTTTTTTTTATCATTTTTCAATTGAATGTAGTTGGGCCATTGGGCCAATTATATGCCCAACATTTTTAAGTCTTTCTCGTACGAGACCAGCATTTTTTATTGACACATTTGAGAACTGGAACCATCAATTTGACTACTACATAGCTAAATAGCTTACTGTATTTGTTTCAGGTTCAATTTTAGAAAGTTTGTACATTTGCTTCTTCATACTTTGTTTCCAGTGGGATGCTCTTACGGCTTGTTGGACAAAATCATTTTGCAAGGTGATCAGACACATTATAATGAATTATCATTTGGATGATAAATTGCATCGTCGAACAACCGGCTAGACTAGTCCGATAAGAATGAAGGTCTTTGATCCATTATCTTACTCAGAAGGGAAAAAATCGTGAATAATTAATCAGGCATTGTCGGTATTTTTCTCATTAACATTTACATGTCGCTTGCACGTCAAATTTATGTTATACTCCGTATTGTCTTATAAATATATATTCTCCCCCAATTTCTTATTTGCTCTAACACATTACATCCGAAGAAATAATGTTCTTTTTTACTGTCTACTCCGTAGTAAATTCTCACTATCAGGACAATTTATGGGGCCCACTAGCTCTCATCTGATTCCCTCCCCTCGTTTCGTTGCTAAAAAAGCCTGACAAAGCCATCACAAAACACCTCTCTCCCGTCGGAAAACTGCTTGGCTGCGCAACCTCGCCGCCGCTGCTGCTTCATCCTTACGGTACCGCCTCTTCCTCTTTTTCATCTATTGATTTCTCTCTTCTTGATTGATTCTTGAGGTTTTTCCTTAGGGTTTTGTTTTAGGGGTTTCAGATTATGCTCCTGGTTGCTCTATTTCGGATTCGCTGCATATAGATTCATTTCGTTATTCTCCTCTGAAGGAAACAAGATTTTGATTATGATTATTTTAGTGATTGATCCAAGTTGACTCTCAATGTGGGAAAAAGCTGTTACGAAGCAGCTTGTTAAGTTAGGGTTTGCTTCTAGTGGTTTAGACAGTTAAAACCGTGGCAATGAAAAACCTATTTGAGTTTTTCTATCATTCATTGCGGTCTTGAGCCACACATACTTCTCTATTACTTAAGTTCTTGAGCTTGTCTGTGAATGTGATGATGCTAGTTTCTTGGACATGAGCATTCACCTAGAACAAAAACAAATAGAGTGGAAACAAATTACAATGAAAATTGAGCAATGGATGGAGTAAGAACAATCTCTATTATGATCCCTAAATGTAGACGACCCGGGGCTACAACTTTCGACAATGCTGTCAGACTTGTCCCTGACCATTATGTATATGATTAGGGGATATACTCAGTCGTAAACATAGGCCTTGCTAGCTCTTATCTTGTGTAAGAATCTATTTAAGGAACCTTTTACTCTTCTTTTCATGACAAAGAGCAATGTCCTGTTTAGTTTGATTCTGTCGGTTGCAAATGCAAATAGATTTACTTTAATGGTATTAATACTGGATAAGTTGGGCCATGGCTGGGTAATGTCAGACTCAACAACCACATCTGATTGCAAGAACTTTTATAAATGCCCACTAGGGGATTCCTATCAATTTGTTCTTTGCAGTTCAGTTTTGTTGAATTTAGTCAGGATGTACTGTCAGTCTGTGAATTCTACCTTCCTAACAATTTGATTTCCACTGAATCTGGTTAGCCATTCAATTATGTGTTTCTGAATTTTTTTAATTCTCATACCAGGATAAGGTGTTTACCTTCATAAAATATAAAGAGGTTAAAACATATGTTTTGGACCGAAGCTTAAGAGTTCAGCTAATTTAAGCTTTTCCTTGATGGTACCTAACACACTACGAAATGTCCTATGTGAGAATTAATTTTGTATGTGTTGTCATGTAAGTGACAGTGTTGGAATGCTATTGTCAATTTGTCATGTAAGTTCAGCTAACTTAAGATTTTCCTCGTAAGAGAAAATTAATATCCTTGATGGCGCTTATTAATGGTCCTTTTTCGTGGTGGCAGGATTGAACTTACTTCAAATCATAAAAGAGAAACTTAATAGCATCTTTCATGGCTCGGAAGGGAAAAAAGAAGAATGGTTTAGATCACGAGTCACAGGGTTACAAAGAAAAGCATGTAGCCCCAGACTGCAGGTCACCTACTGTCAATGGAAATGACAAGCCCAATGACGTAAAGGATGTGCAAAATGTTGATGAACAACACATTCCGTTGAATGAAGAGGTTAAAACCACTTCCTCTTCAGGATATGGGAGAAAAAAAAATAAAAAATCTGCCAAGTCACAAAGACGCGCTGAGCAAGGGATGGATGCAAAGCAAAGCATTCAGAAATCTGCGGTTGACAAAGATGAGTCGAGTCTTGACATGGAAACTACTCCTCTGCGAGACACTGGGACATCTGAGAATACTCATGCTGCAGAGCTTCTGAATGACGGTTCTAAAATTGCACAAAACAGATCGCGAACCGAAGACATCAGTGGATACTTACAACTTTCTGATATATTAGGATTTGATAGCCTCAAGACTTCAATCGTGTCATTAAAAAAGACATGTTACGAATGGATTGAAAAGCAGAAGCCACATTTTGTGTCTGTGACAAGTAGGATAAAGAGCACTTGTGAATATATCCGGATGAAATATGTCCAGGCATATCCAGTTGCCCTGAGATGGCTTCAGCATTTTGGAAATATATTATTTATTGTGTTGGTGGTCTGGTTTAATTGTTTGGCAAGAGGGGTTGATTCTTTTGTGCGCATGGGGACGCCGTCGTTCTTTGCTGTTATCTGGTTCAGTGTTCTTTCTGTTATTGCTATGGCTGGAATATTCAAGTTTCTTCTGATACTGGTAAGTCTATAGGTTTTCTTTCTTGAACACACCTTTATTTGATGCATTCGGCAAGTTTGTTGAAACATATTTATCTTTTGTTTCATGGGCTACATATATCATTTAACATCTTCTAGCCCTTTTAGTTGAGGCTAAATCGGATGTTATCGGATAACTTTAGGATTTTTGTTTACAAATGATATTTGAACTCTACTATATGTGATCCGTGATAGCCCAGCACTTATTTTGCTGCAGACATAATTTCTAAGACTGGTATTTTGACAGCGTTTAATTGCAAATGTGCTTTTACCTTGTATACTGCTGCAAACATAATTGTCAAGGCTGCTGCAGTTGTTGTAATGTATTATGCCGTCTTAGTGAGAAACATTTTCTTGTAACAGGCTGCTGCTGCTCTCATTGCTGTTTTTGTGGGTTTCATGATTGCTCTTCTGATGTGTGCTGTATCTGGAGCAGTGATTTTGTGGCTATATGGAAACTTCTGGACCACTTCTTTTGTCGTTGCCCTTGGAGGTGATCCTTCTAAACTTTATCTGGTGTAAATTGGATCTATTTCATATCATTGGGCCGAGGTTAGAGTTAAATAATTAAGTTAGAGGCAAGGAAAAAAGTTACGGACACTGCACACATTTTTCTTATGATGTCCCCTATAATTATGATTTGATATCAAACAAGTTTTGGGTATATTAATAGTACATAATAGTAGGAAGCTTTCATCTTGTTAAACTTAACAATCAGGCCTTCTTCGTCTCATTTTCAATGCAAATGCAGGGCTGGGATTTGTCTTGAGACATGAACGCATTGGGCTCTTACTCACCACTACCTACTCAGTATATTGTGCTTGGACATACGTGGGATGGCTTGGCTTGCTTTTAGGATTTAATTTATCATTCTTCTCGAGTGATCTATTATTTTTCTTCCTCCTTAAAAGCAACATAGAAGGAAACACGTCCTCTGAGCAAACAGATGGAATGCATAGTCAACAGAGTTTCTCTAATGGTGAACCACATCAGCGTTTCTCTGAAAATGGTCAGGGACAGTCAACAGAGCGTAGTGCAGGAATTGCTTCAACCAGTGGGGCTGATTCTGAGATTACATCTGAAGATGAAGTTGTCCGGTTGTTAAACTGCACAGATCATTATTCAGCTCTGGGATTGTCCAAATTTGAACTCGTAGACATGTCTGTACTGAAAAGGGAGTATAGGAAAAAGGTATGTGGCGAAGTGCCCGTCTTACAACGAATGGCTTTTTAGAAGCGTATTATGTTTTTGGTTCTAAACTTCCATTCCTGTAGAAGATTTTATTTTATTTGAAATGTTGGAGACATGCTTTTCTTTCACATGTGCAGTCACTGAACTGTCTCCTTGATGTTTAAATAAAATACTTATATCTTCATTTATTCAATTGTTATTGCTACTAATCGTGCTAGTTTGTTGATACGTGAGCTCTCTTCTGTCCTTGCAGGCAATGTTGGTCCATCCTGATAAAAATATGGGAAATGAAAAGGCAGCAGAAGCTTTCAAGAAACTCCAAAATGCATATGAGGTAATTCATCATGTTGCTTTCTTCCAGACTCCAATCATTATCCTTCTGATCTTCAGTAGTGATGGTTATCCACAGGTTTTGTTAGACTCTTTGAAGCGGAAGGCATACGATGATGAACTAAGAAGAGATGAGCTGTTGAATTATTTCCGTCGGTTTCAAAGTATACCTCAAAAGGTCAGATTCGTGTTCTGTTTTGCACATGTTTATTATCACACTTTACGGATTTGGTTAGGCTCCTTTCTTACTACAATATTACCAAAAGGATTGGAGCGAGTGACTTACCATGATTAGCCTGACTTGATCTTGTTATTTCATATCTAAATATTGAAGCAGTTTAAGTCAACATCTGCGATATTAATGAACCTTGTCTTGTTGCATCACATAGTTCCAAATGAGAGGCGAGTAGAAGTAAAATATAGAACCTGCAATTGCCAAAATTGATCTTCATTATGTAATTACTTTACCTAGTTCACACATTAGAACCTGCATAGATTTTTTTGTTGACAAAAATTAACTTGAAAAGCTACCGATTCTGGTTGTTGCCAAGGCTTCATATTTTCTTAGTTGAGTATCAATTATATGGAAGCAATCTTACCATATGAATGGGTTGCAAGTTTGCTACTGTGAAAGGGAAAGAAGGATAAACAATGTGTTTCAATGATTTTTGCTTGCTCCAATATGTTAAAAACGGATGCATTGAAATTTTTGTCTTGCGTTTTATTAGAGATACCAGGCTTAGCATGTATAGGGTTTTAGTACTCCATATTTTTAATGCTCATTAGTTGTTAGACAACATTACGTATTGCATAGTGCACCACCATGTACTACAGCAATGAATGTTGAATTTGTAATGCTCCGACTTTACTGAATACTGATTTATATAGCCTTTTGCTTTCATTTACAATTCACTCTAGAATGGGCGCCAAGGTTTCTTCCGTAATGGATTTGCACAGTCAGAAGCAGACAGTGAGGACCCTGTTGGGGAAGCGAGGCAAATTGCATGCAAGAAATGTGGCGGCTTTCATGTTTGGTTTCAGACTAAGAAATCCAAATCTAAAGCAAGATGGTGCCAGGTTCTCCCTCTTTCTTCGAGTGTGCATGTAGACGTGGTCATTTTTTTTGTAAGGGATTTTGTTATAAAATATTTTCATTGTATTGAATGATTTGTATCTGAAGGACTGCAAGGATTATCACCAAGCTAAAGATGGGGATGGATGGGTTGAACAGTCATCTCAGCCTTTATTATTTGGACTCTTACAAAAGGTAATGGTGGATAAAGTTCAATTTCTATAGTTTTGATGATTACGAATAGCATTTTCATAGCTGCAAGGAGATTAATTAGTTAATTGTGGTCTCGTAGGTTGATGCACCTGCTGCTTATGTTTGCGGTGACAGCAAAGTATATAATGCCACTGAGTGGTACATCTGTCAGGTATGGCTTTTTTGGTGCGTTAACAACCACTTGATTAATTCTTTATTTGGAATTTTAAGCCTAATGCTTTGTTGTTATTTTTGAAAAGGGGATGAGATGTCCAGCCAATTCTCACAAGCCTAGCTTCCATGTGAATACCAATGTGACTAAGAATAACACAGGGAGAGGAGCTTCATCTCAGAGAGGAGGAGGCATACCAGGATCGAACATAGAAGAACAAATGAGTGAAGAAGAGTTCTTTGAGTGGGTACAGAATGCTGTAAGTTCAGGCATGTTTGAGAATTTTGACGGCGCGTCAACAGAAGCGTTCAAGAAGAATGCTGCTGGGGCTAACACGAGTGGAAGCAGCAGTAGTAAGAGAAAGAAAAAGGGGAAAAAGCAATGGTAAAATTACTGTTGGGAATACAAGCAAAGGAGGCGTTTTACAGTTGTATAGTCTTATCATTTTACGACTTAATTGCCTCCCCTTACTACTATTAATAACTTGAGGTAAACTTTCAGTGGCTTAAAAAATGGCCATCAACGCTAGCTACTTAGCTGGCATACAGGCAATGGAGATATGTGTTGATTGTGAACCTACATGTATGCAATCTCTCGGCCTCGGGTAATACAGAGATGTATTCGCGGTAGGTTTTATACTCAGTTTGCTCATCAATTTTCAGGCTTATATGAATCTCTTATATAGGTTAAACTCAATATGAAAGTGAATATCATCTGAGCTAAACTAAAGAATTTTGACCTGCAAGACCAAATTTGAATCCACGTACAACCCAGAACAACTCAAAAATATTAAAAATTTAAAATTTTATTCTCACGTTATGCGAGAAGCACGTCCCTCGCGTAACGTGAGAATAAAATTTTAAATTTTTAATATTTTTGCTATTCTCGCGTTACGCGAGAAGCACATCTCTCGCGTAACGCGAGAAACCAGGCTGCGTTTGAATAAAGTACCGGGCTGTATATAAGAACCGTGTAAATTTATAGCAAAAATCAAACACCAACAATAAGCTAAAATGACAAATAATAAAAATATTCTTTTAAAGATGTTTTATTTCTCTATCTTGATTGCTAAATTTAGCAATCCAAATAGCAAGTCAAGTGTGTGTGATCCATTAAATAAATGATATTTATTTAATAAATTGAAAATTAAAAGAGAGAAACTGGTGTTACACTTGAAAATGACAAAATTATAACAAGTGTTGTTGATATTACACTTGTTTGCTAATATTTCATTTGTTATAATGTGTCATTTCAATTTGCTATAAACCAATAGTTGGTTTGCAAAATTTAGCAAATCATTGAACAATTAGTAGTGGGTCCGATTGAGTATTGTGCTCTTTACTTTTGAAAGAAGCAGATATTTTGTGGTCATTCAATAGGTATAGCCGTAAAGGTATGTTCAGATAACGTGAATAGTTATTATAATGCCAAATTTCATATTATATAGTCAGATTTAATTTGAAATTTGAAAGTATAATGATGTGATCCAAAAAATTCAAACAAACTCATACTCACTCAAAAAAAAGTAAGCATAAAAGAAGAAAACAACAACAACAACATCAATCCCCATTATATCCCGAAAAACGGGGTATGGGGTGGTCGGGATTGATATTTCCTTACCCCAACAGTTTGGGAGGAAGTAACCGATATGACCTAAAAGTACAAGAAACTACCACAAGACCTAAAAACCGAAAACAGAAAGGTCAAAACAGAGAAAAAGAGAGTAAGAGAGAAATAGTACACGGCTTCAAGAAGCCCGAGTAACGAGGATACACCGCTCCAGGAACCCCAGTTCAAGCTTCTGTAACTCGAATCTTTTCCCTCCACAAAGCTCTGTCTTGCTCCATGTCAACTGAAAGCTCCAAAGCGGCGAGGTCCTTCCGGATGACCTCCATCCAACTCTTCTTTGGTCGCCCTCTACCACGACGGTAGTCCCACAACGCCAGAACTTCACAACTGCGAACTGGTGCACCAAGTGGCCTCCTCTGAACGTGGCCAAACCATCGAAATCTAGATTCTCGCAGCTTATCTTTAATACTAGACACTCCAACTTTTCCTCGAATAACTTCATTTCGAACCCTATCCAATCTAGTATGACCACACATCCAGTGTAGCATCCGCATCTCAGCTACCATAATCTGTTGCTCCTGAGCTACGGTAACTGGCCAACATTCACCTCCATAGATCATAGCTGGTCTGACTACCATCCTATAAAATTTACCTTTTAGCCTAAGGGGGACTTTCTTGTCACACAAGATTCCAGAAGCTTGTCTCCAACGATGCCAACCTATCTGAATCCTGGACTTGATGTCCTCATCCACTCCTCCATTTCTCTGCAAGATAGAGCCTAGGTACTTAAAGGAGTCTCTCACGCACACAAAAGACTCTCCAAGCAACAACCCCACATCCCTGTCTAACGAAGCTCCAAAATCAAACTCCACATACTCTGTCTTGGCTCGACTCAGTCTGAGGCCCTTTGGTTCTAAAGCTGCTCTCCACTCTTCCAATCTGTTACTGACTCCCTCTTTGGACTCGTCAACCAACACAATATTATCTGCAAACAACATGCACCATGGGACCTCCCCTTGCAAGTCACTTGTAAGCACATCCATCAAAACCGTGAAAAGGAAAGGACTTAGAGCTGATCCTTGGTGTAGCCCAATCCGCACCCCAAAGTAGTCTGTATCTCCGCTCGGCGTGCAAACGCTTGACTTCACATCCTCGTACATATCCCTCAGAATTCTAATGTACGTCCCTGACACACCCTTAGCTTCCAAGCACTCCCAAAGCAGTTCCCTAGGCACACTGTCATAAGTCTTTTCTAGATCAATAAAAACCATGTGTAAGCTTTTCTTCCTCTCTCTGTAGCTCTCAATGAGACGCCTCATCACATGAATAGCTTCCACGAAAGACCTTCCTGGCATGAACCCAAATTGGTTACCAGAAACTTGGATCAAGTTTCTTAACCTCAAATCAATAAGTGTCTCCCAGATCTTCATAGAATGACTAAGGAGTTTGATTCCCCTGTAATTACCACAGTCCTGCACATCTCCCTTATTCTTATAAACTGGGACCAACTTACTACACCTCCACTCATCAGGCATTTTAGCTGTTTTGAGAATAACGTTAAATAGAGTTGTAAGCCAGTCCAAACCTCTAACCCCCAGGCATTTCCAAGCTTTTGTAGGAATCTCATCTGAGCCAACAGCGCGTCTATTCTTCATCCCTCGGATAACATACTTCACCTCCTCTCTCGAAATACGCCTACTAAAAGTGCAAATTGTACGATTCCCGGGACTCAAAGTTCCCCCCTCTGAGTCAAAACCTTCATTAAGTAGGCCCGAGAAATAATCCCGCCAACGATCCTTAATTTCCGTATCATCAACCAAAACTCGTCCGTCTACAACTCTAATACACCTTACTCTGTCAAACTCTTTACGGGCACCTTCTCTAACCTGTGCCAAACGGTACAACAAACGCTCTCCCCCCTTCTCATCCAAAGCTTTGTAGATGTGCTCGAAAGCCTGCTCCTTCGCCTGGGCCACTGCTCTCTTGGCTACCCTCTTAGCCTCCCTATATACAGACAAACAACTCACTATGTCTTCCTCGCTAGTACAAAGACGCACTCTCCTATAGGCCACTTGTTTAGCTTTGACCTTAGCATGAACATCAGCATTCCACCACTCCTCTCCTTTGCGTCGACTTCCACTTCTACTGCTCCACTGACCCAACACTTCCCGTGCAACACGCCGAATGCAATCTGACATGGTAACCCACATAGAGTTGGCATTGTTCCCCATACACCAAGCTCCATGCTTCTCTGCCTCGTCATAAACCCTCTCTCTGAAACGGACTCCAGCCGACTCTGACAGATGCCCCCACTTAATTCTGGGCTGAGCCCTCGTCTTCTTCACAGTTAAATTTCCGATCAATACTAAATCAAGGATGAGCAAGTTGTGCTAAGTCGCCAAACCGTCGAGCGGACTAACCTTACAATCCCAACACCTACTATTGTCTCTTCTCCTAACAAGGAAGAAGTCAATCTGTGTAGCACTAGTGTCATTCCGAAACGTGACGAGATGACTGTCCCGTTTGCGAAACCATGAGTTTGTAATCACACAATCAAAAGCCACAACAAACTCCAACAACACGACTCCGCTGTCGTTTCTATCCCCGTAACCAAAACCACCATGAACATCTTCATAAACTGTCCTGTCTTTGCCAATGTGACCATTGAAATCACCTCTAATCACAAAATTCTCTGAATCTGGAATACCTCTGAGCAAACTATCCAATTCCTCCCAGAAACACCTTTTCTCTTCCGCCCCTAGACCCGCATGAGGGGCATAGGCGCTAATGACATGGACAATACTGCCAGCAACCACCACTCTGACTTCCATCACACGGTCACTAATGCGTTGAACACGCACCACATGGTCTCTCAACTTCTCCCCGATAAGTATACCCACGCCATTCTTCCTACCGCAAGAGCCTGAAAACCACAACTTCCATCCATCAATAACCCGAGTGGCCCTAGAGTCGCTTCCCTTCCACTTAGACTCTTGCACACAAGCTATATCAATTTGCCGGAAACGCAGAATTTTAATGAGCTCGATGGACTTGCCGGTCAACGTCCCCACATTCCACGATCCTAGTCTCAACTTAGAGACCTTCCTCCGACTTCGAACCTCCGAAAGCAGAGATGGACCTGACATTAACACTCACAAAGACACAACAAACGAGGACAATAATAACAAGCGCCCGCAAGGATAGAATGAGGGAAAAAATAGAAAGAAGCTATATAGACTAATTGCTACAAAACCTAACCGGTAAGAAATCAATATTGAAGAGTAAAAATCATATAAGAGCACCGATGACTAAAACTCAGTAAAAGTCCAAAATAAAAAGTGAATCAAGTGAAGGCAATAAAAGAAAATAGGCACAGTAGAGACAAAACAAGTACTCCCTCTGTCCCATAATATTATGGGACATTTGCTTTTGACACATTTGCCGAGACGTGTTTTGTAACGTTAATATCTCTAAATATACGATGACAAAAATTATAATTTTTTTATATTGTTAAAGTACTCGTTGAGACGAATCAAATAAGATCTCACATGCCTATATTTGTTCCTACACATAGAAGAAAACAAGAAGATTCTCTTAACTAGTGAATAGTGTTAGAAAACCAAATATCCCTTATATTTTGAGACGGAGAGAGTATATAATTAGAGGGTAATAGCATGGACCTAAACAATAGAGAGATAGTGGGCCCTAGAGCCAATACAAGTCAAACCACCTTGAAAAAATTAGAGGGTAATAACACAATTAATTAAGTAAGCCCAGATTAAGCACTAAGCAAGAGAGAAAGGGGGGAAATACCGCTCGTTCTCCGCTCGTCCGTTGAAAATATTACGCCTAAAATGCTGTATTAGAATGGAGTACCTTTTAATGTATTATAAGTAGAGTTTAGACCCTTGATTGAAAACGATCCAATCTTTTTTGACGAAGTCGTGATGAATTAACAAAATGAACAATGCCCTTGGGAAATTTCAACAAAGAGTACAACTTATGTTATGGTCGCATATATTTTAGCATATCTATTATCAAGCCTGACAATACAAACAAAATACATGAAAGAAAGATGGAGACCCATTTGAAAGGAAGATGTAAGTCGATAAGCATACAATCAGCCTAAAACGGCAGTTTGTTTTACATCCTACTCACTGTCAACAGAAAACTTAAAACAGCTAAAAGACTCCAAATTGTCAATCCTAACATCATATTACACCAATACACTAAAGTAGTAATAATAATTCAACATTTCAACCATAACATATAACTTTATCCTTCCTCTTTCTACGGAGAAATCCATGAAAGATCAGAGTTTAAGGAGATAGGATTGGTCAACTTAAGGCTAACCTTTGATGTCTACAAGCCCTACTAATTACCTTTTAGGTGCTCTCTCATCATCATCATTGTCATCACCACTATCATCGCCCGACTCGCCTGTGTCTGATCGTTTACGCTTAGGTGCGGCTTCAGCACTTCCAGGAAGATCATCGTCTTCTTCCTCATCAAGTCCCTCATCATCTCCGTTCTCCTGTGGCTCAAAGTCGCTCTGATCCTCCTCTTCCTCAGGCGGTGCAATAGGACGAACTAGATACTCCGTTCCCACATCCTACAAACACAACATCATTAGCCAGCTTGATTAAGGTTATAACAGAGAATCTTCATTAAAAATGGATACATTTAAAGCTATGATTTCATTTTAGGCTTTTGAGCAGTGAATAGCTTCAGATGGAAGCATCATGAATGATTAGCTTATGTCAGATTCAGCTTCATTCTTTACAATTTCCATGGAGTACTATTTGGAAAGATAACATGTATACGTTCAATTGATAATCACAAACAATTAAGAAACAGAAGTACAAAACAAGCAAATTTTTTTCATGGAAGATCAAATGGAACCCAATCTTCAACAATAGCACAAATCCAAGCTACCAAGTTAATATCATAAACTCGTATTCAAAGTAACATGAAAATAGAAATAGATATAAATCCAAGTGAAAAATATTAATTTGCTCAATTTTTAGAACAGAGCAGTCGTTTTGAGTGAAATCCGATTCCATCCAAACAGAGGATACAGTAATTAAAAGAAGTACCTGATAAACCTAGAGGGCAAAACCTAGGTTTTCAAAGCTAAACCTAAAATTAGTTTGACTAAATACATCACCACTTCAAAATTAATCATCGTCAAAGAAAGAAAAGGTTTTTCAAAAATTGCAACACAGTTTGCGACAGATGAGTAAAAATATCGGAAAAACAATCCATGGATCTGTCAGTTTATCCTGACAAAGGACAGAAGGGATTAATATCTTTGTGAAATTGCAAACTCCTTTTGACTGTTTCAAAATCGTTGATAATAAATCAGCCAAAACAAAACAGATCTGTAGATCTGGAAGTAATACTCAGAGCTGTGAACCTCCAGGATTAAAAAGTGATAAAAACAGAAACGAGTACACCTGAAAAATCGAAGTAAACAAGACAAATAGATAGAAATGTTGAGATTAAAGCAAAAAATCAAAATGAATGGCTAGTTTAATGATTCTAACCTCCTGTTCGCCTTCCTCCTCCTCGTCATCCTCATCGTCGTCGTCGTCATCGTCGTCGTCATCATCATCATCGTCGTCGTCATCCTCGTCATCGTTATCGACCTCCTCGTCATCGTCATCCTCGATGATATGAACCGGAGGACCACCAGAGGACTGAAGAACCTCCTGTTCATCATCATCTTCTTCGTCCTCATCGTCGTCGTCGTTGTCATCATCGCTGTCATTTTCTCCGTCGTCGCCGTCGCTACCTTCCTCTTCCTCCACATCACCGTCCTCCTCAATTACGCTGTCGTCGTCGACATCCACAACCTCGGGCTTATTTCCGTTCTCCTGCAACGTCTCCTTCTTCACCTCCTCAATTTTGGTCTCTTCCTCCATAGCCTTCATCTTAGCTGTCTTCGAAAACTGAAAAGAAAATTCAGGGACAAAGATCGGAAAACCAATCGGAAAATTGAGAAGAAAAACACGAAGAGAAGTAAAAGCAGAAGAGAGGAGCAGCTTCTTCCTCCCGCCCCAGTACCTTCATCAGACGTGATCTCAGCCGTTGAAACCGAACCCTCAGAGGATCGATGACGTGTCAGGAGATTGGACGGTCGAGATTGGAGATAAGTTCCCCGAAGTTTCTGGTTAGCGTAAAGGAAAATCACGCGGCGCACTAAACGTTTCAGAGCGTTGGTCACGTGCTTGGCGCGTGAGAGTAGACTAGGGTTAGGGTTTTCATTTTAATATATTTTAATAATTTGTCCAAAGGATAACTTCAAACTGAAAAAACCTAATCCATAATATCTCTCGAATATTCCTTTTTCTCTTGAATCCCCTCACTTGATAATTCCAAGTTGGGCCACTGTGGGCTTCATTGGATCACAAACTTCCGGGCCTTGCAGCCCAATAGTCATTTGAACTATGGGCTGAATAAGTGAATACTACATGAACAAAAGAATAAATTCGTAATTTAACAGATAAATAGGGCATTTTAATAATTTTTTTATTTTTTTTATTTTTATTTTTTGGAACTATTCTGAAGTAGCAATAGGAGTAAGTAATGGCTCTCTCTCTTTGCTCTGTTTCACGAGTGCCGGAAACACAACAGTCCGATGATGCCATGGTTGATAGTGATGACGATTCCCAGCCTCTGCCTGATCCACCAGATGCGAATGCCTCTTGGGCGGAGAAAGTAGCGGCGGGAGGGAGGGGCGGAATGCCTGTTCCCGAGATGGTTCTGGATGACGAGTTTATTGTAGCGGGGATTCAAGTGACTCTTCCGGTGGGAGAAGGGGGGGAGTCGGAGATAACGATAGGTCAAGAGATTATTGATGCTATGGCGGGGCTATGAAAGCAGTGCATCATAGTGAAAGTGCTGGGGAAAGTGGTGGAGATGTCAACTCTTGACAGAAAGTTGCGAGAAATATGGAAAGCAAAGGGGACTATGCATATCGTTGACCTCCCGAGAAAATTCTTTCAGATCAGATTTGGGGATGAAGGGGATTATCTCAAAGCCTTGGCGGGAGGACCATGGAGGAGTTTTGGTAATTATTTACTTGTCCAGAACTGGTCACCGGAATTCGATCCTTCGGTGGATGATATTAGAACTACACCTGTTTGGGTCCGAATTGCTAATATCCCGATGGTGTTCTATCATCGAAGAATCTTGTTAGGCATAACAGAAGGGATTGGGAGACCGGTAAAAGTGGATTTAACAACTCTGAATTTTGAACGGGGGAGATTTGCAAGAGTATGTGTGGAGGTTGACTTGAAAAAGCCTCTGTGGGGTACTGTATCTGTTAATGGAATGAGATATTTTGTTACTTACGAAGGCCTCGAAACAATATGTGGTGCCTGCGGGAGATACGGACATGGGGGAAGAACAAGATACAACAGCAGCCATAGATGACCGGAAACATGACTCTACGGTGGGGGGATGGATGAGTCGCCGATGGACAAAGCAGACCGGAAAAGGAAAAGGCAAGTTCCGGGGAGAATTGCCGAAATCAGAGCCGAGAATTGCGGTTCAGAACAGATTTGAGGGGCTGGAAAAAGATTCGAACGATCCTGGGAAGGATATGATCCCCAAAAGAAACAACCTCAAAAAGATTTGCAAGTTGAGAAAGGAAAAAATTATGGGGAGAGTACGTCTAAAGGAAGTCCGAATCAGGGCAAGATTTTTCAAGCGGGAAATAAGGAGATCTCTAAGGCTTATAATAAGGCCCCACAAGAAGCCCCGAGATTTGTGTTCAATTATGAAGGAAACGAGTGTAGAATTGTGGACAGGCCCAATTCCATAAGATCGTCAAAAGCCCATAAGTTGATGGACGAGAAGAATGAGAAGGAGAATCACGGGCCCATAGGGCTGGGAAAGAGAGTCCGTGTTGAAAATAAGCTGATGGGCCGAGAGGGGGGAGCCTTTGACGCTGATGTTGAACCTGTGGTGAGAAATAATATGGGTAATTGCTCTAAACCAGGAATGCCTGCGAATATTCAGATTCTCTCGACTGCAGGGCTTCAGGAGAGGGTTTTAAACAATCAGCAAAGTGAAACTTTGATGGTAGATAATAATCGTCGGGAAGGACGAGAAATGGGAACCCAATAACTGTTCTCCCCAGTTGTTCTTGACTATTTGCATAGGTTTTTGATGAATTGCTTATTTTGGAATTGCCGGGGGGCAAATAAACCAAACTTTCGTCGTTCTATTCGGTATATCATGAAACGTTATGACTCAGATATTGCTGCGTTTTTTGAAACTCACGTTGCGGGACAGAATGCAGAAAATATTTGTAATAAGATTGGCTTCCTCAATGGTTTCAGAATTGATGCTCAAGGACAGAGCGGGGGTCTCTGGCTTCTTTGGAAGGAAGGTTCGTTTTCTGTCAAGATCATTAACTCTTCGAACCAGTTTATTCACGCTTTTGTTGAGGCTGAGGATTATAGATATCATCTTATAGTTGTTTATGTTGCGCTGACTCCTACTCGTCGTAAGCTCTTATGGGAAGAGTTGAAACAGGAAGTCAGGAATATTGTTGATCCAGTGTTTATCGGGGGTGACTTCAACACGATTTTGCGTACTGACGAGAGAACTGGGAGAAACGGTAGGCTGTCGTCGGACTCTATTGTGTTTGGGGATTGGATTAATGATCTTAACCTGGTGGATTTAGGCTTCAGAGGCAGCAGATATACTTGGTTTAGAGGGAAATAGATGGAGACGAGAATCTCTAAACGACTTGATAGAGTTCTTTGTTGCGCGCCAGGAAGACTCCAATGGCAAGATGCCAGAGTGTCTCACCTCCCATTTATGTCTTCAGATCATGCTCCTCTCTACCTCCAACTGTGTCCTAAGGGGGTGGGGGGAACAGGAACGCGACCCTTTCGTTTTGAGGCAGCTTGGTTGTCCCACCCGGAATACAAAGAGCTCCTGAGAGCTTCTTGGGATTACTTCTATCTCAACCCCGGAAGCTCTGTCCATTCTCAAGGAGAACCTGCAAAAATGGAAAAAGAAAGTCTTTGGGCGTATTCAGATTCGGAAAGAAGAGACGATCTCTAAGTTGCAGAGTGTTAGATGCTTGATTGAGAGAGATGCCACCTCGGATCTGCTCGAGCAGGAAACCTTACTTCAAAAAGAGCTTGAACTGGCGCTGGAACAGGAGGAGGTCTTGTGGTACCAAAAGTCGAGGGAAAAATGGGTGACTATGGGGGATCGGAATACCTCATTCTTCCATACATCCACGATCATTAGAAGAAGCCGTAACAGGATTGAGTCGTTAAAATGTGATGACGGGACTTGGGAGTCGGATCCGGACAATCGGCAGCTTCTAGCCTTGGAGTATTTCAAAAAGTTGTACTCACTGGACAATTCCCTGGTGACTGGGAGATCAATGAGCCGAGAGGGTTTTGATAGGTTGACTGAAAGTGACTTGGGTTGGTTGTCTGCTCCTTTCAATGATGTCGAGATTGAGGCTGTTGTTCGCGAGATGGGGGCTTATAAAGCCCCGGAGCCGGATGGATACCAACCTATCTTTTACCAGACCGGTTGGGAGACGGTGGGGAAGTCTGTTACAGACTTTGTGCAGGGTTTTTTCAGCAGTGGTACGTTGCCTCAGGCAGCGAATGCTGCCATTCTTGTGTTGATTGCCAAAGTGAATAAGCCCGAGAGGATATCGCAATTTAGACCTATCAGTCTTTGTAATGTTCTCTTTAAATCATTACTAAGACCATGGTAAACCGTCTGAAGAAGATTATTGCCAAGCTCATTGGCCCAGCTCAGAGCAGTTTCATTCCTGGCAGACTCAGTACATATAATATTGTGATCGTCCAAGAAGCAGTGCATTCAATGAGAAAGAAGAAAGGGAAACGTGGGTGGATGTTGCTGAAGCTTGACTTGGAGAAAGCTTATGATAGAATTAGATGGGATTTTCTTGAGGATACTTTGATTGCAGCAGGGCTTCCACTGATGTGGATCAAGTGGATTATGACCTGCGTGACCCAACCGGATATGTGCATCCTCTGGAATGGAGGGATTACTGATGGGTTTGTCCCACAAAAGGGCCTCCGACAGGGAGACCTGTTGTCGCCGTATCTTTTTGTGCTCTGTCTTGAGAGGCTCTGTCACTCCATTGATAGATCGATTGAGGCTAAAGAATGGAAACCTATTAAACTTTGACGGTCTGGTCCATTTCTCTCACACGTTTGTTTTGCTGATGATCTCATCTTACTTGCTGAAGCGTCCGTTGCTCAGGTCAGGGTGGTGCGCAGGGTCCTAATGCAGTTCTGTGAGGCTTCGGGTGAGAAAGTCAGTTTTGAGAAGTCAAAAATTTTCTTCTCGGAGAATGTTGATCGAGAACTTTGCAGGAAGATTAGCGAGGAGAGTGGCATTTCGGGTACCAGAGATCTCGGGAAATATCTAGGAATGCCTATTCTCCACAAACGCATCAACAAAGATACTTTCTTGGAGGTGCTAGAGCGGGTTACTGCTCGGCTGGCAGGATGGAAGAGTAGGAACCTAAGCCTTGCGGGGCGTATTACCCTGACTAAGTCGGTTCTGTCAGCTATCCCCGTCCACTCCATGGGGACTATCATCTTGCTGACTAGTACTCTGAATGCGCTGAACCGGGTGAGTCGTAGATTCGTTTGGGGATCGACTTCTGAGAAACAACATATGCACTTGGTCTCTTGGGAGAAGATGTGCAAGCCGAAGAACGAGGGGTGGGGGGTGGGCATTAGACGACCCAAAGTCATGAACAGGGCCATGATTGGCAAGATTTGTTGGAGGTTACTAAAGGATAAACAAAGTCTGTGGGCTAGAGTTTTACAAGAGAAGTGCAAGGCGCAGGAGATTCAGAACTTCAGTTGCTTTAAGGTCCGAGCTGGTAGCTCGGCTGTGTGGAGAAGTATGGGAACTGGCTTCAGAGAGGTCATTGCCAATGACATTGCCTGGGTGCCCGAGGATGGGAAACGTATCAGTTTTTGGGGTGATAAATGGCTCTTGGACACACCGCTTGAAACGATTGCTTGCAACAACATTCCTGAGTCTATGAAAAATCTGAAAGTGCTCGATTATTGGTCTCAGGGGGTGGGGTGGAATATGACCTTGATTGGCAACATTCTCGATGATGAGCCCAAACTGCGCTTACAGGGAGTTGCTCTTGAAGGGCTCCCCGATTCCAGAGACAGACTTTCTTGGTCTTGTACTACTGATGGACAGTACTCGGTGAAGTCCGCCTATTCTCTTGTGTGTAAAGATGAGACTCCAGGGATGAATTTGTCAAGTTTTTTCCAACGCATCTGGCGGGCGTGGGTTCCGGAAAGAATAAGGGTGTTCCTCTGGCTTGTTGCGCAGCAGCGTGTTATGACGAACAAAGAAAGGTTTCGGAGAAAGTTTATAGATAATGATATATGTCCGGTCTGTGGGCGCAACAGTGAGAGCCTTCTGCACGTCCTCCGGGACTGCCCGTCTACCTCTCTTGCTTGGGTGAAGTTGGTGAAGTTGGTGAAGGTGGAAAATCAATAGAGCTTCTTTGCTATGAACTTGCTGGAATGGATGTTCTTAAACCTTGATGATTCTGCGGAGCAGTGCTCTACAGGATGTTGGGCAGTTACTTTTGCTACGGGCCTTTGGTGGAGCTGGAAATGGCGAAACGAGTATGTTTTCACCGGTAAAGAGATGACTAGGGATCGTGTGGAATTCATTAGAAATACTGCCCAAGAGTATTGGGTTTGTCACTCCACTGTCAGGATGACGAATAAGGCATGTAGAGTGGAGAGGGGGATTGCCCGGAGAAAACCGGAGAGTGGGTGGTTGAAGCTTAACACTGATGGTGCCTCGCGTGGGAATCCGGGTAGAGCTGCAGCTGGAGGGAGCCTACGAGATGATGAGGGGAATTGGAAGGGGGTTTTGCGCTCAACATCGGGATTTGCTCAGCACCCATGGCTGAGCTCTGGGGGGCGTACTACGGACTCCATATTGCTTGGGAACTCGGAGCTCGTCGGGTTCAGATGGAGGTCGACTCGGAGATCGTGGCGGGTTTCCTTCGGACTGGGGTGGTTGATTCTCATCTCCTTTCCTTCCTGGTACGTATGTGCCATGGCTTTTTATCTAGGGACTGGATAGTCCGGGTGACTCATGTGTATAGGGAGGCTAATCGTCTTGCAGACGGATTAGCGAACTATGCTTTCTCGCTTAGTGTAGGCTTTCATTACTTTGGAATTGTTCCTAGCATTATTTCGAGTATTATTTCTGACGATGTAAGGGGTGTGGCTATGCCCCGTTTAGTTTTAAATTAGCCCTTTTCTTTCAATAAAG
Source organism: Oxyria digyna (assembly GCA_029168935.1). NCBI lineage: Eukaryota > Viridiplantae > Streptophyta > Magnoliopsida > Caryophyllales > Polygonaceae > Oxyria > Oxyria digyna. The sequence goes on along the minus strand of JAPVLV010000010.1, from coordinate 5,927,770 downwards.
TTTTGAGACTGCCGTCTCTCTTTAACAAAAAAAAAGGGCATTTTTTGGAACAATTAGTTTTATTGGTGTAGTCTGAAACAAATTCTCAATAAAGTCATTTTTATCAGGTTCGGAAATTGCAATGAAGGAGAAGCGCTTCTCCCCGAACCAAGTTAATTTTTTAAAAAAATCGTGTTATAGGCGTAATTTTTTTTTAAAATCCCAACATTAAGCCTTCGTATGAGGCGTTGTCGAAAGGCTTATTTTTTTAAAAGTTAACTTGGTTCGGGTAGAGGCGTTGTTGCAAATTTCCTAACCGAATAAAAGTGTTTATGTTGAGAATATGTTTCAAACTACGGCTGTAACGGGATTTTGTTAAAAAAAAATGCCCATTCATTTTAATATGCTATATTATTTTATTAGTTTAAAGGAGTTAATAATGAGTCATATCAATGGATGATGTTATTAGTTTATTATACATCGAGTTAGTTATTACATGACATGATCTCCGTGTCAAGCTGTTGCTCTAACTCGTGGAACAGATGAAGTCGAATAAATCTCTAAGTCTGAGGTCAATCAGGACAAAAAAAACATAGGGTTCAAAAACAAGTTTAATAAGTATAATTTAAGTAAGAAAACCAAAAAACTTGGGGGTTGCCAAAATTTATTAAGAGCATTCAAAAACATGAATCGGAACACATTAGGACCTTACTCTCTTTAGTAGCTGCATTGCTATCTATTTCTCTCAATGAAAATGCTCTCTGATAAGCACACAAATGTGACAGCCTAACAACACACGCATCAGAATCAGGATGGACTATTGTGGAGCTTTATGTTTGTACAACAGCTCCTCCTCCTTCAACTTATTCTTGGATGTCAATGATGAAAACCTGATCCACCTCCATGCTACAACATACATACCGAACAAATTAAAAGTTAACTCATTTGAGCTCTCTACCTGATATATGCACAAGAGGGAGGGAGATAGTCACCTGGGAGATTCGGGATCTGGCTCATTAAGAATTGTTTGCAGACAAATTTTGAGATTACAGGATTGAAAATATGCCGCCTCCTGTTGTTGCCGCTGAATTACTTCTTGATGAAATTCCTGCAAATTGGCAAACTCTAATGAAACCAAATATTGTTTGGCAAAGATGAAGATATAGTCTTGTCATCTTACTCACGAGTGTAAACTTTATAACATGCTGATTTGATTTCACTACAAACACTCTAACAATGAGGGCGACAGGCAGAATCATAATAAGAATTCAAGTGATAACGAACTTAAAGTTCCATGAATCTATTACTGCTGCCTAAACTGAGAGACACAACAATGCTTCTCTGAGATTTCAAATAAGTAAAGCAGACACTTGCATTAATTTTTAAAAAAAGTACTCGTGAATGTTTAAAAACAAGTATCAGAAAGTAAGATAAGATTAAAATGCCATAAATTCAATCCTCAAATGGAAAATAAAAGTACAAATAAAATTACTATTTAAAGACAAGCCATTAAAATGGTAAATGAAGCTGAGAAGCCAGTACAATATTAAGACAATACCCCTCTTCATCCCTGCTTAATCTCAGGGACAGCTAACTTAAGCATTACAAGATAAATCCATTCACAGAGATCTTATTTCTCAAAAAGATACCTAAATGTATAAGTTTACACGAAATCTCTACTAACCAAACTAATATGAAATTAGACTTTACAAGCTTATGCAAGTAGGTGTTACATACATCTGAAACAAATTGGATATGAGAAAATGAAGGCCTTCACACAAGGATTTAACCAGCCTTCACACACACCAATTATCATAATAAAAAAAGGGAAAAAGAAGAAAACAAACAAACTATAAATAACTTATACTGACATGAGCTAAGTACCTTGAAATAGAAGGATAAGAAAGAACAAAATGGTCAACAGTGTGGCGAATATCTGATTCTTTGAAGATGAATTCTTAGCTTCTTTCATCTTCATCAACACCTTCATCCGTTCTATCCTTGCACGTTTCAGTCTTGCAATATCAGATAATTCTCTGATTAGCTTCTGATCAGCTGAGTCCAGTGAAAGACCTCTCGGTGCTCGTGGTGGCTTTGGAGGCTTCTTGGCACTCATTGCCTTTGGCTTCTCTTTCACTGATTTCTTCTCCTTCTGTCCTACGTCTGTCTTCTTATCCACTATCACTTTCACAGTCTCCAGTGAAACATCATCACCATAATTCGAATCAATAGAAACCATCACCCTAGCCTCACACACCATGGATTCATCACAGGTTCCAAGCTCATAACAAGAGTTCAGGCCAGCAATTAGCGGCTCATCACTCACATTACTATCTAAAGCAGCCAATCCACTTTCAAGATCAACATCATAACCACTACATTTTGCAATGGATTGGTCCATTTCTAGCACTATAAAAGAAAATCTAACAACACCAAGAGGAAGCTAGTGTAGAATAAAATCCACTAGGACTCCCTTCAAACCCCAGCTCGCAATCTTCACCTTCACAAAAGAGATGAATCCGAAACCTGCAAATTAAGTTCGGGAATCAGTAAGGAAATCAATACATCGACAATCCACAGAAATTAAACAGCCAACAGTATACACAAGCAAAGCAACTAATTAAGCCAATACCACCACAAGTCAGAAGTGTACGGAAAAATCGGACCAAATCCAATCGCTACTCCTAATCAAACATTCTAGCGCTTGATCATCACTAGAACAAGCGAATCATGATTCAAGTACTAACACAGGCAGCGATTGGAACCAAAAAAAGAGGCGAATGATTCAAAGACGAGTATAAAATTAGCACACGTTAAAATTGAAAAAAATGAGATGATGAATACCTGGAAAGAGAAGCGAGAAAGAAGGTTGAGATCCGATGGCGAGAAGAGCGCGAAGAAAGTGATTCCTTCGCGGCGGCCTTTTTACTTTGTCAGGGAAGAGAGATGCACGAGCGGCATTTGGGGAAGGAGGAAGGCCTGTTATATGAAGCAGATTTTTGAAATTAAAAAACGTGGAAGCGACGTCGTTTCAGCGGAAATGCTTTCCACTCATCACTTCTCACCGACACCTGGAATGTACCAAGTACCTTCTATTTTTTTAATCCTTTTCTTCTTCTTTTTTTAATATTTTCTACATATATACTCGTAAATGGTTTCCACTCATACTAACCCTCTTGATAACATTTTTTTGTACTATCATTCTGTATATTTTAAAGGAGTTACTATATTATTTTAGTATTGTTTTTGTCTATTTGACTTTTTTTGGTTGGTTAAGTGAAAGGTCAGTTTGCTAAGAAAAACTTTTTAGGTGTTCATATGATTACAGTTTGAATAATAAAGCTAGTGCATTTGGATTAACTATATCTATATTATCAGATCATGGCGTCATAGCTTTAACAAAAACAAATATACCAAAACATTCGGAGTTCTACGACAAAAAGCTATTCTATATTACGGGACGACGAGTCTAGAAGCACAATAATCTTTATATAATTACTAAAACAAAACACTATACTCATCAATAAACTATATGTCACGTCAACTATTCATCAATAAGCTATGTCATGTCATCATTTGACGTGACGACGAGTCTAGCAGGCCAAGCAGAATAATACTCAACTTATTCGTTATTCCAGTGGATCGGGTTCAAATTAGTTACATTTAGATCATATATTCTTAGAAGTTTAAGATATTCTAATTGCTAAAGAACCAGTTATTTCGAGATGAATCGGTAATGTTTTGAAAACCCTAATATCAGATGTCATGCATATATAGTAATTCAAGCAATATAAAATGAATGATGATGATAAAGACGAAGAGATCCAAATATAAACATTAAACCCTAAAATCTGCATACTACTCCGTACTATACTAGTATGTACCTCTACGGATGATATTATTTTATGGTCCATACTCCATGCTCATTTAATGAGGGGCTAGCTTAAAATCTATATGCATGGAGGAATAATTACATGATGCACATTGAAATGTATCAAAAATAATCATGCAGCACTCAAACCTTTTCTTATGAGCATCACAGATGTCCTAAAATTGCACATGCATTGTGTTGGAGCCCAGAAATTGCGATCACGCAACACAACACTTCGCGTGACACAGGGCGTCTAGACAATCAACTTATGTAATACTATTCGTCGTCTTCTTCCTCGAAATTAACCTCACTCTCGACACCTGACACTTGCGTAACTTAATCGAGAAGGAAACCGGCTCCGGCTCTTTTAAGCTCCGATAAGAAAGATACGTAAAACCGAACTCACAGAAACAACGCAAGTATACTCAAAAGTAAAGAAAAGCAACGTGAAAGGAGAGTATATTATCAAAGACGTTTCACGTTTCAAGCTTTACAATAAAACGAGAAACTCAGATACCGCTTATAACAACACTAAGGCTTTACAACGAAACTATAAGTGATACAACAAGTGCTTTATGCCTAAATTCTTCTAGGAGATGAGTGTTTCGGAAGTTTGTGGTTAGGGTTTGCTCTTGTGCTCTTCTTCTTCTTTTGAGGGAAGTCTAGCCTTTTTTCTCTTATGACTCAGGATCCCTTTCCTTATCCATAGGGTTGCGTTTTTATACTCTCGCCTGGGACCCACGCGAGTCTATTACCGTTTTGCCCCTCGATACTTAGTCCCGTTGTATCCTCTTATTGGGCTTCATCTGTTTATGGGCCGCTTTATTCTTCTGGGCTGACTTCCTGGACCGACCCGGCACGCGATTCGTGGGCCTGACTCAACTCTCTATGGGCCTCGCGAGCCCATCGAGAACCGGCTCCAACATCCAGCCCCCCAAGCTTTCATGCTGAATAGCTGAAGGCTTGGGCCTGTCTTCTTGAAGTCGCGTTCTCGATGTAAGCTTGGCTCTTAAACTTTGCACATTCCCATCGCGTGATAGGGTCGCGTGTATTTCTGTTTCGTTTTCTCTGGGCGACGTTTTGAATTCAAAAACTTTACGAATTCCCGCGCTGAGCGCATGTCGTCCACGTGTTGACTCATTATTGCACCCCTCTTTCCCTCGATTTTTTCTTATATATACCCATTCTCGTCTTCCTCTTTCTCTTTTCCGCCATAACTTCCACTTTCTCTGCAACTTCTCAAACCCGCCGTAACCTCCATTTTCTCTGCAACATTCTTCGCCGGTGCTTTCCTTCCTTCTCCCTCGTCATCTTCGCCGTCGTTCGCAGTCGATTCTCCATGGCAGGTTAGTCTTCCGCTCTCCTTTCTCTTTTCTACTTCGTTTCTTCGATTTTTTAGGGCCTCCATCGTCGTTCCATTTCTTCTCGCCCGCAGTAACTTCACTCGGTTCTTTTGAATTGAGAGGCTTCTGAAGGTCACTTTTTGTTCATTGGGTGTTTTTGCGTTGTATCCCATTTCGACTCTTATTCTTTGATGCGCTTGTTTGGAAAAAACGTGCTTTGGTCAATTTCTGCCATCTTCGACCTTCGTGGTGTTCTTCGTGTTCTTGGGCTTGGTCCATTCTGATGTCGTTTTGGCTTCCCTTTTGATTCTTGAGTTTCAGCTTTTCCAGGGATTTCTTGTTTGTTATAGCCTCGCGTTAGTTACCTTTAGACACGCGTTGCTCCTAATTTTGACGTTCTTTTTTTCCTTCTTTCCATCCCTGGAAAACTGAAACTTATTTTGCCTATGCTTTCAGGTAGCGATGATTTTTATGAACGCTCAGCTCGGGCTGAGTATTCGGGGCGTACCACATCCGGATCTGAAGGGGGCTCTGGTGATCGCGAGCCAAACTCTCGTAGACGATCTCGCATTTCTAGAAAATCTAAGAAGAGCAAAGCGAAGACGCCCAAAAGACCCAAAACCAGACTCCCGTCTCGCGTCATTCAAGAGCGAGCCGAGACCAATTATGGTCAATTCGCCAGCTTTTTCTCTTACAAGGGGTCTTTGCCCTACGTAGTTATAGAGAAACCCTTTCTCGCGGGCCCCGGTCGCGTGGGTATCCTTACAAAGAGAATTACGCATTCTCGCACCCTAGTTCCCAACACCGCCCAACGTAGCAGTCTTACCTTTGACGATCTTCGTCGCCCCGCTACGCGATATCCTTTCCCTGAGGGGACCATCTTTGCCCTCCCCGATCTTGAAGGCACTTCCCTCGACCAGTATGGGTCTTTCTTCGCCTTGAGTAGGCAGTCTTTAGAAGCCGGCTTCCGCCTTCCTTGGACGTCCTTCCAGACCGAAGTAATGGCGGATCTAGGCTTTAGCCCTTCTCAGATGCACCCAAACTTCTGGAGCTCTCTGATCGTTTACATCATGCGATGTCAGGACATTGGGATAGTTCCTAATACTCCTCACTACGCGCTCATCAATTCGTATAAGAAGAACTCACGCGAGGATGGGTTTTACACTGCTCAAGCCAAGACTCCTAGTGCCTTCCGGTTGCCTTCGAAGATCGAGGGGTGGAAAACTTGTTGGTTTTTAGTCTGTCCCCCTCCTGGCTCTGAGATTTCCGTCCAGGTACGCGAGCCCACTGCGAGAAGGGCTCCATGCTTTTTTCCCAAGGAGACTCGCGACAGATTCATTCGTGATTACAAGGATTACCCCGACAAGGCAGTTCAAAAACGTTTTGAGCTGGCTATCTCGGACTCTTTACTGGTCGCCAGGGGACTTAGTCTCAAGGCTCATGCCCTAGGTTTTTGTTCGTTTTTGTTTCGACGCTCGCGTTTATTACGATTATTTACACTATACTCACTTGTGGTGGCTTTTGTAGATGCTGACTTTTTCGCCGATCTTCCGGATCTGGGGGGGTTGGCCCTTGATGAGTCGGGCGCGCTAACAACCTTCGAGGCGCCTACCCGCATGGTTTCATCCGTCCCTGATCTGACTCCTACTCCCCCAGCCGCTGCTTCGGAAACACCAACGGAGCTTGCGACGACAGTTTCTGAGGATGCTCCTCCGGTCCAGACGTCTCGCGTACTTTCGGTTCGCGATAAGGGGAAGCAGAAAGTTGTGGAGAAAAAACGCAAGAGGACGACGGAAGTGGAGTTTGTCTCCTCTCCGGAGCCTACTGATACCCCTGTCGCGAACCCGACCTTCATCCATAGCTTATCCGCGACGCGTGCGTTCGTTGAGACGATACCAACCGTTTTCCCTCCCGCACCTAGCCTCTACGAGGAAATTTCGGAAAGGCCTGGCGGCTTGTCCAAACTTCTTTTCGCCGTAAGTCTCCTGTTTCTACTTATTTCTTGCTTTCTTGGGGTGTTTTAACTTTCATTTTTGTAGGGGATGAATCTCATCGCGAGCGCGACTCAAAAGGTGCTTGCCGCTGAAGATGAACTTAAGGAGCTGAGGGCAGAGGATCAGTCGACCCGCGATGCCCACAGAGCGGCCAAGTCTAGGCTTATGGGAGAAAAGAAGGCCTTGGAGGAGGAGCTTTCGAGGGCTGAGACGACGATGAAGGAGATGGAGGGTGAGCTCGCGTTCCTTCCAGTGAAAGACGCGAGAATAAAGGAGCTGGAAGCTCAGCTTGCGTATGAGAGGTCTACTCATGTCAACATCGTCACTGAGTACAATACGCAATTGAACGACCTTAGACAGGAAAACGAGAAGCTCCACGCGACGATGTCTGAGAGAATCGCTTACGAGAGGAACATGGCGGTGGAGGAGTATTGTGGGGGTTATCGCCAGCGTGCTCGCGTCGCTTTTTACAAGAATGCCGCTAACACGCTTCTCCTTTGCATGGTAAAGATGCAGATGCTGAAGTTCAAGGTTAAGGACTTCCCTTTCAACGCTCAAGATCTATGCGGGCTTTCTACTGAACTTCCTGAGTACCAGCCCCCTTTGCCCGGAACCTTCATTGATGACGGGGAGACTCCACTCGAGGCATGGGGAATTACGCGTCTTGCGCCTGAGAGGGGTATAGTTAAGGGTAAAGAGAGTCAGGTTCTCAGGCCCCCTCTCCCGAAGGTGGTCGCTCCCCCTCCTGTTGAGAAGCCAGTTCCGAGCCCTCCTTCTCCTTCCCTCTCGTCTCGCAAGAGGAAGGTGTTCGCGTCTGATGCCCTCCTCGACACTATTCAGCCTTCAACGCGTTCTAGTGTAGATCATGCGGGTGGTTCAGGTTCGCGAGCGTCTGGTGTTCGAGATGTTGTGGATCTGGAGGCGGATAGTGTCGAGGACGCGGAGACTGCTGCTAAGACTGTTTCTAAGTAACGTCTTTTGTCTTGAACAATGTTTTTTGTATCCGGAATTGGGATCTTTTGTAATCAACTTCTGTTTAATGTGGGTATGATGGTTACGAACTTTGTGCTCTCCTTGTAATTAACTTTTATGTTATGGGTATGATGGTCGCGAGCTTTACATTGTTTCTATATTTTGGTTCTGCTTGTTTTGTGCACATTTATCTCGTCTCGTCCCCCCCGTTTTGCGTTTCGGAAACATGAGTAAGTTTGCGAAAAAGGAAAATGCAAAGAGATAAGTGTCGTAACTACGGTCCATCCTGTACATTTAGGCAAAACTGACTTGTTACATAACGTCGCGAGAGTAAGCATTGCAAACTATTCTTCTGCTAACTATTGCATGATCGTTACACGCGAGGTTCATCTTTAGTCTTTAGCCGCGGCGCAGTAGGATAGCATTTCCTTGGTGTGGTTGTCATGGAGTATTCTTGGTCTTTGTCAAGCATTTAGTCATGGTGCTGCTCTTGCGTGGGATACCTAGCACTGCACATGTAGAGGAGCATTTAGCTTTTGGTTTTTATCCTTAGGTAGTAGCACTGCACATGACGCTAACCCGCCCATACTTTCGCGACCAAGGGGAGTTTTTTAGCTCAGCCCTGGAAGCTGGAAGCACGAGCCGTCCTCACTTTCGCGACCAAGGGGAGTTTTCTAGCTCAGCCTTGGAAGCTGGAAGGAAGACACGCGACTGGGGGGGTTTTTTAGCCCAGCCCAGCCGTCTACGCTTTCGCGACCAGGGGGAGTTTTCTAGCTCGGCCCTGGAAGCTGGAAGCACGAGCAGTCCCCACTTTCGCGACCAGGGGGAGTTTTCTAGCTCAGCCCTGGAAGCTGGAAGGAGGACACGCGACTGGGGGGGTTATTAGCCAAACCCGGCCCAGCCGTCTACGCTTTCGCGACCAGGGGGAGTTTTTTAGCTCAGCCCTGGAAGCTGGAAGCACGAGCAGTCCCCACTTTCGCGACCAGGGGGAGTTTTCTAGCTCAGCCCTGGAAGCTGGAAGGAGGACACGCGACTGGGGGGGTTATTAGCCAAACCCGGCCCAGCCGTCTACGCTTTCGCGACCAGGGGGAGTTTTTTAGCTCAGCCCTGGAAGCTGGAAGCACGAGCAGTCCCCACTTTCGCGACCAGGGGGAGTTTTCTAGCTCAGCCCTGGAAGCTGGAAGGAGGACACGCGACTGGGGGGGTTATTAGCCAAACCCGGCCCAGCCGTCTACGCTTTCGCGACCAGGGGGAGTTTTTTAGCTCAGCCCTGGAAGCTGGAAGCACGAGCAGTCCTCTCTTTCGCGACCAGGGGGAGTTTTCTAGCTCAGCCCTGGAAGCTGGAAGGAGGACACGCGATCCGACTACGTTACCTGTGCTTTTCATGTTATAATAACCACAAGTATTGTGAACGTACCTGAGTTTTACGGGAGGACTAGGCGTAGAAACGACGAAGTCGCATCACGTTCCAGGAGTTGGCAATGTGATTTCCAGAGTGGTCCTTGAGGCGATAAGCCCCGGGCACGACTTCACGATCTATAATGTAAGGTCCTTCCCAGTTGGGGTCGAGCTTTCCCCCCTCTGTTCTACGTAGCACAAGGTCTCCTCTGGCAAATCCCCTCAGTTTTACGTTCTTGTTATAATATTTCGCAACGCCCGCTTTATGATTGGCTGCTCTGATGGTGGCCAGGTCGCGAGTCTCTTCTCGCATTTGCAACTCTAGCTTCATTTTTTCGTCATTGTCGTCCGGATTATACTGAATCACGCGGTCCGTAGGCACAATGAACTCGACCGGTACTGTGGCCTCTATTCCATAAGCGAGAGCAAATGGCGTTTCTCCAGTTGCTTTCTTTACTGTGGTCCTGTTTGCCCAGAGTACTAGGGGTAACACTTCGGCCCACATGCCTTTGGAGCCTTCTAGCCGTCTTTTCAAGTCCATGACAATGCTTTTGTTCACTGCTTCTACCTGGCCATTGCAATGCGGGTGAGCGACTGAAGCAATCCTTAAAGTGATCCCTATGTCTCTGCACCATGTAAACAATTGCGGCGAATTGAATTGTGGTCCCCTGTCGGTTACGATCTCGTGAGGGAGGCCATACCTGCAGATGATGTTTCTCCAAAGGAACTTTTTAACCGCCGGGACGGTGGTGCTCGCGAGGGCTTCGGCTTCGATCCATTTGGTGAAATAATCAACTGCTACAATGATGTACTCTAGTTGACCAGGCGCTTTTGGTTTGAAAGGTCCCAACAGATCTAGTCCCCACATCGCGAAGGGGCAAGGGCTTGACATTATCTGCAACTCAACACCTGGTTGATGAGATGCTGGGGCAAAATACTGGCATGGCTTGCAATTCTGAGACTCGCGTTGTGCGTCTTGTTTCATGGTGGGCCAGAAACTTCCCTGCCTTAATGCTTTATAGACCATTGGTCTCCAACCCGCGTGTGTTCCGCATAATCCCGCGTGAAGCTCCTTTATCAGCACGTCACTTTCTATCTTAGTCAAGCACTTAAGCTCGCGTGGTCCGTATCCCCTTTTGTAAAGTTCTCCGCGACACATGTAAAAGCGTGCAGCCATGGAGACAAGCTTTCTCATTTCTTTCGGATCTGAAGGCCCTGTTCCGCTAGCAAGATATTGAATTATGGGGGTTCGCCAGTCGCTGACTGGCTCGCTTATCTCCATCAGTTCCACCTGATTGCTTATGGCGCTTTCAGACTTCACGAACCAAAAGTATGGGGCCTTTCCTTCTTTAGTAATGGCGGTGGGACCCTCGCTAGTACATTCTATATTTGCATACTGAATTTGGGAACCCCGCTTCGCGAGTTCATCAGCTCGCGTGTTTTCCTCTCTTGATATAGCTTCAATTTCAAAATGCCCGAGTAACGAAATCAGGGCTGTGGCCCTCGCATGATATCTGGGGAGATTGCCTGTTCTGGCCTCGTAGGTCCCATTGATCTGATTCACGACGATCTGGGAATCGCTCATGCACTTTACCACATGAACACCCGCGTTAACGGCAATTTCCAGCCCTGCGATGAGTGCTTCATATTCTGCTTCATTGTTCGTGGCTTTGAACCTCAGCGCAATCGCATGATCTATTATATCCCCAGCTGGGGAAGTTAGGACGACTCCCGCCCCGCAACCATCTACGTTTGCTGATCCATCAATGTGCATCACCCACGCGGGGTGTTCAGGAACTATAATATCTTTTTCTAGCTCCCTGAAACTCGTTTCAACTATGAAATCTGCCAAAGCTTGTGCTTTGATGGCGGGCCGTGGCCTATAGATCACGTCAAATTCTGTCATTTCAATGACCCATTTAGCGAGCCTTCCAGAGGTTGTTGGTTTACTCATGAAAGATGGCAGTGGTAAATCTGTCAATACTTCGATGGGATGAGCATGGAAATAAGGTCGGAGTTTACGAGCGGCTGTTATTAACGCGAGCACTGCTTTCTCAATGGGTGAATATCTGGTCTCGGCCGACAAAAGTGCTTTACTGACGAAATAGACGGGGACTCGTTGTTCCTTTACTAAAACAGCGCTAACTGCACGCGTACCAGCCGCGAGGTACAGCTGCAAGCCTTCACCAGGTATTGGGGACGCGAGGATTGGGAGTTTAGCCAGATGTTCTTTAAGACTCATAAATGCTCTTTCACATTCCTCTGACCATTCGAAGCTTTTAGGCTTCCTTAGTATGTCGAAGAAGGGAAGGTTTCGCTCCGCGAGTTTTGCGCAAAACCTTCCTAAATAGTTGACCTTTCCCACGAATCTTTGGACGTCGTGAATGGACCTTGGTGGTTGTAGATCTATCACGGCCTGGACTTTGTCTGGATTGACTTCGATACCGCGTGCACTGATCTGAAAGCCTAGGAACTTGCCTTCGGTGACTCCGAAGACGCATTTCTCTGGATTGAGGCTCATACCGTACTTTCTCAGGGTTTCAAAGACCTCCGCCAGGTCGCGAGTATGATCCGCTTGCTTTTTGCTTTTAACCACTATATCGTCAACATAGGCCTCTACAGTGTCACCTCTTTGGTCGCTAAAGATCATGTCCACCAGTCTCTGGAATGTAGCCCCCGCGTTTTTCAAACCGAACGGCATTACTTTATAGCAGAAGGTTCCTTTGTCTGTGATAAAAGCAGTGTGCCCTGAGTCGGCCGGGTTCATCATTACCTGATTATATCCAGAATACGCGTCCAGAAAGCTTAGAGCTTCATGACCCGCGGTGGAGTCTACCAACTGGTCGATCGAGGGTAATGGATAACTGTCTTTGGGACATGCTTTATTGAGACCAGTGAAATCTACGCACATGCGCCACTTCCCCGTCCCTTTGGGATTTTTCTCTACCATTACAACGTTTGACAGCCACGTTGGGTATTGCACTGGTTTTACGAACCCCGCTTTAATCAGCTTCGCGAGTTCTACCGCAGCTGCCGCGTTCTTTGGTCCCGCTTGTTTTCTTTTTTTCTGCCTACGCGGCTTAACCTCTGGACTAATGTTCAGGGAGTGGGTCATTACACTTGCCGGGATCCCTCTTAAATCCTTTGGCGTCCACGCGAACACATCCCGGGAGCGGGTGAGTAAGGTCTCGATCTCTTGTACGACTTTTTGATTCAGCCTCCCCCCTATGTAAAGTTTCTCCTCTTTGTTAGGGAAAGGAGTGATTACCTGTTTCTCAAACCCATCAAAATGCGGTTTATGTCCTTCTCCCTCTCTCTCAGTATCTCGCGGTCTAGGTGAGGCGCGAACTTCTAACTCAGCTTCTTCCAGGACGCGTGGCAACCCTGGAATAAATAACTGGTTGGCAAGCAAGGTCTTGGTGCTGCCCTTTTCGGACGAGACGTAGCAGATACGGCTCTCCTCTTGGTTTCCTCTCGCGACCCCTACTCCTGTCAATGTTGGAAATTTTAAACAAAAATGGCAGATCGATACGACCGCCTCAAACCTGCACAGTGTCTCGCGTCCCAGTATCGCGTTGTAGGAGGATGTTATTGGGATCACCACAAAATCTATCTTTTCTGACCTTCTTGACCCTTTCTCTTCACCCAAGATGAGATCTAGGGTGACAACGCCCAAGGCCCTTACGCTGTCACCCGCGAAACCTACCAGCGTGGTTTTAGTGGGCCTGAGCGTAGACTGATCAATTCCCATTTTCTCGAATGCGTCCCAGTATAGTATATCGGCTGAGCTCCCAGTGTCGACGAGGATTCTTTTTACCAGCTTGGTTCCTATCTGAGCATGGATGACCAGTGGATCAGCGGCCTCGACAGCCCAGGTATCTACCTCTTTGTCACTGAAAGCAAGCGTGTAAGGTTCAGACTTCGATCTCGCGACATTATAGATCGGTTTTCCCTGAGGCTTGGGTGCGTTGTTAACGAGTCTTCGCTCTCGTTTGCCCAGGGACATGGGTTCATGGCGGCCCGCGATCGTGCCCACATGGCCGTCCATGCGAGGGAAGTTCTGGGAAGGATGGCGATTAGGCCCCTGATTCTGGTTATTTCTCGCGGGGGTTTGTTGTCTCGTCTCATTTCGCGTTCTACCACCTCCCCCTTTACTCCACGCTCCTCTGTACGTGACGCTGTGACCTGCATCAACGCTTCCCCTCTGAGCAGTCAGGACCTCCTGCTCACTTGGGTGATGTCGTCGCGACCGACACTCCAATGTAGAGTGAGTATTCACTCTGTGGTATTCGCACCAGGTGGTGGGCCCCTGGCGGTCATGACTGCGATCCCCACTGCCCTCAACATCGCGTCGGTTGTCTTGTTCGGCTACAAAATTTTGCGATTGGAATTGATTCTGATCGTGATTTTGGCCCCTGAACTGTCTTTGACCCTGATTCTGATCTTGAATCTGTAACCCGGGTGCTCGCGAATCGAACTGTTCCTTCCCTTGATAACCCTGATGGCGCTTATTCCCCCAGTTCGGGTTTTCTTTCTTATGACCCTGAGCGGGCTTGCTCTGATTATTTCCCTTCAAAGCGACTCCTGAGTGTGCTTCCACATTAATTTCTGTGTATGCTCTCTCGAGCATGCCTTGGTAGTCTAAATCTCTCTTGCGGTATAGGTATTGCTTGAAGGTGCTTCCATCATTGAGCCCGTCAAGGAACGCGACCCGAGCGGTTTTATCATGGAAATCTTCAGCTTCCAAGATCTTTTCCGCGAACCTCTTAACGTAATCCTCTAGTGATTCATGCGGCCCTTGTTTGACCCCTACTACCTCTTGCATTGTCACTTTTCTCTTCCTCGAGGAGCCGAAATGCAACAAGAAACTTTTCTCTAGATCGGCGAAACAATGGATGCTTTCCGACGGTTGGTTGAGCATCCAAGTCATGGCGGGTCCCGCGAGCGTGCCTGGGAAACCTTTGCACATTGTGGCCTCATCAGGGCACCTCGCGAGCATAGCATACTTGTAGCGTGCTAGGTGCTCGCTGGGATCTTCTTTACCATTGTACTCTTTTATGATAGGAAATCTGAAATTAGGCAGAGGGACTGACCTGACTATATGCCCCGCGAAAGCAGTCGGGCCGAACAAGAGTGTCGGGTTGACGGACGGGTAGGCCTCAAAGGCTTGCCGCGGGTGGGTGGCCTGGTTGCAAAAAGGTTCCCCCTCGTACCGGCGGCGGGAAGGTCTTTGTTCGGTGTGAATCCCCTGTCCTCTGCCTTCGGTTCTCCCCCTGTAAGATTGATCTCCCGCGTGGCTCGCAGGGGGTTGATTCAAATCGAATCTACCAGGGTGACAAGGCCTTTCGCGTCCTTCGACCCTTGTTCCATGCGACACTGAAATTCCGTCGTCAGGTACGTGTTCAGCACTCTCTTCCGCGACCGATTGCTCTCGTCCGCTCTGACTCTGTTCGTGCTCGCGTGATCGAGTTCTTGGCTGTCGCTGGTTTCGGCTTCCGCCCGCACTTTGTCCCATCGTCTGCAGGTAAGCACGATACTGAACCAGTGCGGGTCCTGCCAGAACAATTTCCTCCTCATGCACGTGTGAAAAACGTGCCCGCGTGCTACTTATGCCTTGAGTTCTCGTCTGGGGAGGGGTGTTGTCGCTTCTTTCGCCGCTAGTATTCATCTTCTCAGGCAGTTGTATTAGAAAACACTTCGCGAGTATAGATAGTAAGCCTTACTTGTGCGAGGAGGTCCCCACGGTCGGCGCCAGTGTTGGAGCCCAGAAATTGCGATCACGCGACACAACACTTCGCGTGACACAGGGCGTCTAGACAATCAACTTATGTAATACTATTCGTCGTCTTCTTCCTCGAAATTAACCTCACTCTCGACACCTGACACTTGCGTAACTTAATCGAGAAGGAAACCGGCTCCGGCTCTTTTAAGCTCCGATAAGAAAGATACGTAAAACCGAACTCACAGAAACAACGCAAGTATACTCAAAAGTAAAGAAAAGCAACGTGAAAGGAGAGTATATTATCAAAGACGTTTCACGTTTCAAGCTTTACAATAAAACGAGAAACTCAGATACCGCTTATAACAACACTAAGGCTTTACAACGAAACTATAAGTGATACAACAAGTGCTTTATGCCTAAATTCTTCTAGGAGATGAGTGTTTCGGAAGTTTGTGGTTAGGGTTTGCTCTTGTGCTCTTCTTCTTCTTTTGAGGGAAGTCTAGCCTTTTTTCTCTTATGACTCAGGATCCCTTTCCTTATCCATAGGGTTGCGTTTTTATACTCTCGCCTGGGACCCACGCGAGTCTATTACCGTTTTGCCCCTCGATACTTAGTCCCGTTGTATCCTCTTATTGGGCTTCATCTGTTTATGGGCCGCTTTATTCTTCTGGGCTGACTTCCTGGACCGACCCGGCACGCGATTCGTGGGCCTGACTCAACTCTCTATGGGCCTCGCGAGCCCATCGAGAACCGGCTCCAACACATTGTTTATTTGTCTCTCTCGGAATCTCGGGTGTTAGATATTATTGATGGTGAAACTCTGGAAATATTAACGGGGGTAAGGGCAAGGCCTTGATTGTCAAACAAAACTGGCTAATACTAGTGGTGTTTGGCAGAATTGTTCTCGTCGAAAGTTAGCAAAGACAACACTAATTCAATTAGACACAAGAAAAACACAAGCTTTTGTTATTTATAATAATTTTTCCTATTGTATCTTTCAGCATGATTTGAATCCGAAATTGTTGGGTAAAACGCAACAACCATACTCATTCTAAATATTGTATATGTGATGTTTGGAGATCAAAATGTACACATTGAATAAATCAAAAAATTGTATTATGAATCTATCCAAATGAAATAAACCAACAAAATAGCAATCGGGATAACCAGATAACGAAAAAATAAAATAACTTAAGAACAAAGCGATCAATATAATCATTAAAATTAAGTCGTAGAAACGTGAATCTTCTCTTTTTTGTTATATCCTCGGTGGTTGATTACTAGATGAAATCCATCAATTTACATACGTTGAACCCGAACACAACTGATCACCATACACAATTATGCACTGAACATTAGGTTCAGTTGAAGCTAGGGTACGAAGACGAACTAAGATGAAAGAGATATGAAAGCATTATTGACGATGAATGAATGCATAAAAAGCAAAAGAAATAAAGTAATGGAAAAAATCAAAATGGGGGCCATGGGATATCAGCTGAAAGCACCAGCTTGATAACGCGCAATCTGACCCACGTTTCGAATGCGAAGAAGCTAGCTAGAGTAACGACCCTTCCACCGACACTACAACGTGAAGACAGTTTCAATGTTTAAGATTTTTAATTAATTTGCACTTTACTTAAACTTTATATAGATTTTAGACCCACTTCCATCACCACTTCTCAATAATGCATGCATTTTTTAATAAGATAACCTCACTAGCTACTCACTAATATTACTAGCTAGCAACATATGATCTACTTGTCAACTTTAACATAAACCTATTGATACAATACCAAAAATGAAATGAACATATTTTCGATATGGAGCTCGTTTATTGTAGCTCGTACTTTTACATATCGATAATAAGAGAAAAGTTTAAGTAGGAAGAAGGTTTAACGTAAGAAAAACGAAGCGTTCACAGATAATAAGCTAATGTTCATATTTTGGATGATAATGTTCATAATCTGACGATTAGGTCAGTTTCAGTCATTTTCAACAACGAAAAAAACATTTTTCACATAAACTATAAAAATGTCACCGCGTGGCTCATTTAGGCAGATTATGAACTATATCATCTAGAATATGAACATTAGATTGTTATATGTAAATGCGAACACTTTGTTTTTTCCTACCTTAAGTCCTCTTCCTATCTTGATCTTTCTCCGGATAATAATCTCACCTATTGAAGCCATCGAGTGGAGCTGCCTGAAACGTCAGGTAACACAAAATTAAGAAGGGAACACCTCACCTATTAGCTTGTAATTATGAAGGGAACACCTCACCTTCCACATCTCTTTCCATATTAACTACATGGGGTTACTTCCTGAAACGTCAGGTAACACAAAATTAAGATCCACTTGACTCATTTTTCCTAATATTACCACAAGCAATAATGTTGGAATAGTATCTGGTCATAGGCTCAAGTCCACAAGAGTAAAAGCAATGTCTGATTCAGATTTTAAAAAAAATTGTGAAAATTATATGTAAATTTGAGAACATATAGAATACATAATGAGGATCCAAATGACATTTGGCCCCTAAGATAAAAAATGAGGATCATAGATTATTACATCTTCGTTTTTCAAATATGAAAAACGAGGGCCGACGAAGGAGAGACTTAGCTATTTGATCCAACGTCACCCAACCACTGATCTTTAGAATTTGAATAACATGTCATATAATAAGCTAATTCCAACGGCCCTCATTCTCACTATCAATTTGTCACCTGCATTGGTGACCTTTGGTCCCTAAGATATGACCGAAGCCGAACCAACAATGTTAAACAAAATGAGGATCCAAATGACATTTAATAAAAATACTAATCTCGTGAGTTGTATATCAGGTAAATCAACATATTTGAATAACATGAGAAGCAGCACAGCGGCCTTTATTATGGATCTTCATCACACAACTTGGTTTATAATAGTAACTCACAAGGAAATGCATAATATATTAGTATTACTATTATTATCATCATCATAGATTATTACATCTTCCCCTAAATAAATTATTGACATGCCACACTGCCACAGTATCTACACGTCGTACTAAAATAAGAACACCAGAAGAACGAATGCAACACTAAAATGGCTACAACTTCAATATGGCAGCTCCACTCGATGGCTTCGATGCGAAAATATAGAGACCGAGTTCGTGTTTGTTGATGATGCCTTTGTCCATCCTCGACTGGTAAAAGTGGTCCTGATTTAGAAACCAAGGGTGTCAGATAGTCAATGAGACATGTACACGTGCATCAGCTAGATCTCAAACTCTTGTATTATTTGGAAAATAAGAAGGAAAGGTCAACTGAGAGAGAAATAAGTTAAGTGTAGTTTAAACTAACTTTGAGGTTGAGAATAAATTGTGGAACTATATTTTCCTTGACCAAAGCAACTGCACAACCGCCCCATCCAGCACCAGTCAGCCTTGCCCCAAGAGCCCCGTTGTCACGGCAGATCTTCACTAGCTCCTCCAGCTCAGGACAGCTGTCCGATCATAAACACATAACATGAGAAATTAATGCATTTTGTGACATAAACAGGTACTATTATTATAAAATAATAATTATATAGATCTCTAAATATTAAACTATCCTACGTCACAGTTTTCAGTCTAGATCATGGATACTCATCCATGTACTCCGAATGCAATTATTTCAGGGATGGAATGATACTTTTCATATCAGCTAAGGGTATCGTAGTAATTTCCAATTTCTCTTGAATTCGTTATATTAGACGTCTCTTGATCCTCTGTGGGTGGAGAAAAGAGCAGTGACTAATACTAGGAGTACAAAATGTGTAGGGTATAGTACTCTGTTTACCTGCACTCATAAAGAACGCTGCAACTATGATGACTCTCGTTCATTAAGTCGCCGAGCTTCTTGAGAATATCCTCCTCACTGTATCGAGAATCTTCCATACATAAGAACATTTTGAAAAGCTATGCATGCAACAAATCAGCAATCCCTGAGTTTTATTATAACAAAAATAGTTCGCAAAAACATTTCTGGTACAAAATTTTCATGGAGCAGCTACATTTAGGCATGATTTTTTACTTCGAGCTTTAGAGGTGTCATGACAAATTCGTGATACCTTTTTTTGCCAAAAAACTCGCTGCACAATATCTTTAGATGCATGTACAAATTGTTTAATATTTAGAAGGCACATAAATTGGCATGGAATCTAGAATTACTTTGATAATTCGATGCTACATTCTCCATTAAAATGTTTTCTGCTACTCGTATAACAAGGTATAATATGGATACACAATATTTTCACAGTTCTGCAATTTTGAGATTTTTAGTAACATCCGGTGATGCCATTTGTAAATTATGCATCAGTTCACTGTCCTTTCTTTCGAGTGGGAAAGGGTTTCAAAGTGGTTTGTTAATATTGTTAAGCACGGCTAACCTTAGTAACCAAAAGAGAAAAAGGAAAAACTGTACAACTAACCTCAGATCTGATGAAACGGTATCCTTGAAAGCATGGACACGTCTTGCTTCAGAGTACACATGTGCAGCTCTCTACAAATATTTTAAATTTAATAATAAGAGCATTAATGAGCATTTGCATTCATGATTAAACAGATAAACAGACTTATACGTTATACACATGATATTGCTGATTTCAAAATAGAGTTGTCAGGCAGAGACATAATTTTAATGGGACTGCTGTTTCTATATATACTTGTCAGGTTCAAACAGGATTCATATGGATAATAATAATGTACCATGTTAAAGGATGTATTACAACCAGTTTCCATGCACATATTTTATCATTCACTCAATTGAGAAAAATAGTCTTTTTGGAAATAAATCCAGATATCATAGATACAAATAGATATTCTGATATTCCATATTAAGGTAATATTAAGTGCTGACAGTGACACCCAGAGAGGTTGTACCAAGTAGTGTCAGAAGTCATATTGAGATCCACATTACAGTGATAAATCAGTAATACTGATTTGAGCCACATATTAGCATGTGCCATGAAGTATCAACTCACATCTAATGCCAGCAACTAAAAATGTGCAACGAGAAATTCAACAATCCTAAGGGTTAATATTTTCAGCAAGAGTACATTACAAGCAAACAAACTAATTCCATGTGGGAAATAATTACCTGATGCAGCTTATAGTGCTTTGCTGCTTTCAGCACGGCCAAGGAAGTAGGAGAGCTGCTAAATATGGATGTCAAACTTTCGTTGGTGATTTCCTCAATTTCTGCAGCTGTATATGGTTCCTGTTTCAGAATCTCCTGACAAAATAGAAAGTCACATTAGTGTACAGAAATGCTACCATGACAGAAAAGAAAGTTTAATATCATCAAATTTCCGCTATTTCAATCTGCTTATGGTGGATATATACCTTCACAGCAACTACTGGGTCAGAAGAGCCAAGACTACTTGCATAGGTTATACAAAGACCCTCGACATCTGAAAGAGTGTTCACGCTGGAGATAGCCTCTTGAGGATTCATACCGAGCTTTATTGCTAAGACAATCTGAAATATCACCAAAGTATTGTGACAAACAACGAAAAGTTAGTTATAATGTTAAACTTATCCCATGGACAGCCAAGTTTCAAGAGTAAGCACAAGAAACTAAAGCCCAAATCAATTAAAGATAAAAGTGAACCTACAGAAGCAAGACGACATTCAACAACCCGATTATTGTAATTTGTGGCGGCAGTCACAGCTTTTTGAGATTCGGCCAGTGAATGTGCTATTACAAATGAGCCTCCAGCAGGAAGTTGGACGTCAGTTGCACGTATAGGATTAAAATCGATTAACTCTGCAAATCCACTTTTTGCCATGATGGAGATTGCCTGTATTCATGGTCAATTAGTCAGGAGCAAATAATGCAAACATGTAACGCATTAGTTGTCTCATTTTACCAAAGGGATATGCTTCTAAGTTCTAACAGAATTTAAAAGGCATCTTGCTATACTATGGAATAAAATGCAGATGTAAGCTCATCCAATTGGTTGGTGCAATAAATACATCATAAAAATCACGTTGTAGAATTGTCCACAGACAGCCTTTAACTGAAAAGATCAAATAACTCTTACTAAACATGCCTCTGATGTATCAAATTATTCATCACAGCCTTTCAAACTTGAAAAGAAGGCAAAATACAAGTTTCTAACCTTTAAAGGACAAAGGAAATAAGATTTAGATAAGTACCATAAAATACCACCTTATGTATTTAAATTATAACTACAAGTTTCTAACCTTTTATGTACATGTCAAATATTCATAGCTACATTAAGATTCTGCTCATTAGAAAAAGAGTCACATAAAAGAACCAACTTCATTGTGTAATCAACCAATCTATGTCAACTATGCTTAAATAATTACATTTTAACAGTAAATATAACTTATTCAGTGAACAGTGAACAGTGAACACAAAGTAAAAGAACCTGATCCATTCCCCCAGATTGAGTCCCAATGTGCCGCTCACATTGACAGGTCAGTTCTGCAATTTCTTTCTGTAAACAAAAGAGAGCAATTAAATTCTGGGAAATACAATCAACAGTATACAATTAGTTAAAATCAAGTATAGCCCAAACAGCCTCTCCAAGAAAAATTTGCAGAAACAAGACCAAAGCCGTAGATCATTGCAATTCTACAGTCCAAACATATTTGTTAGACCAGCAAAGATAAATATAGACACTAATACAACCCTAAGAGTTTGAGTCATAACTCACAACCAAATAATGAACCATTTTTTGAACATATATTGGTTCTACTGCTACATGAGCAAATTAACATCAAATTTTTAAAGTGATTTCCAACTATAAAATGACCATCAACAATTAAAGAGAGTGAAGTAATATTTCCATTTTAGAAGATGAATGTCCAAGAACAATGGTATGCAAAAGATTATAAACATGAGAAAAAACGAGAAGAGAAATGAAAGGAGATGAGAGTAATTTGAGAGTAACAGACTGATAACAAATATGCATATGCCTGAAACCAAACCGTGGAGGTACATGTATGGGAATATCTTAAACATAGAAAGAGAAGGCCATTTACTATGCAACGGTAGACAAACAAAACAAAAACACCTTAATATCGCGGTCAATGATAACTGATACAAAGTAACAACTTAAACCAATTGATGACAGAACAAGGAAAAGAATCTTTTCATACCTTTGGAAAAGTTACACCAAAAGCAGCCATTATAGCAATGGTAGAGGAGCAAACAAATGCTGCTGAGCTTGACAATCCAGATCCTGACAAAGCAAAACCCGAATAGACTTGTAATGGCTAGAAAAAGAACATTGTTTTCTATTTCCTTATTATAAAAGGAGTAACAATGGAAGAAAAAAGAACCTGTTGGAACAGTTCCATCAACTAACACATCCAAGCCCACAGGTACACCAATTTCTACTCCTTTTGATTTAGCATACTCATGAAAACCTTTGTACCTTCACAGAACAAATCTTTATCATTACTTCCATACAATTGTATGCATCATTCTGACATGCAGAGTACTACTATTCTGCTCAATATATTGGTATGTGGTGTCAAATAAATGATAATTTCAACCGCATGAAAAAGTTGAGATCAATAGAGTTTAAAAATGCATATAAACAGCACAATTTTATGTTTTACCCGCAAAGAAAGTAATGACCCCACTTGTGATTTGCCAAATCAATCTCCTGCATGATGAGTATTCGACGTGAGTTGTCTATATAGGCAGAGCATTTTAAGCCAGATTAAGGAAAGATGATGACATGAAGAAATACTATGTATGAACCTTTATTACTTCCAAAATATAAAAAAGATATAGACCATATCAGCAAGTTAATTTGAAACTAAATGCAAACAGAAAGCGTAAAGTGACAATAAATGATTATAGGAAAGCTATGAAGTACTAAATCTGAAGCAAATATTATCTAAGCCCCATGACAAAATAATAATTGGGAAAGCCAGCCAGCTAAGGCCTTACTGTTTGCAATTCAATCATCCTAGATATGCATGATATGTCAATAGCATATTGCATATTTTGTTACATGACTCAATATCACTTTAGAAAAGTTCTATCATCTTGCTGAGCAACATCCCACTACACACAATAGATGTATATAGTTACACGGAGGCATGTGGTACTCATGCAGTCATGCCACTCATGCCTTTTGCTTTTGTGAGAAAAAGAGAGAAAGTTGTCCAACTGCTCTCCCTGAAAAGTTTAAATAGTATCCTCCCAAGGAAAAAGTAGCAGCTAAAGTAACCTTAGTATATATTCAACCAATCACATTCATGGACGAAGTTCAAACTCAGTATGACCTAACCACCACACTCTAATCCAAGAACTGAACTCAGTACAGATGAATTCAAATTAGACAAAAGCACTGACATTAACTCTAATGCTAAAAGTTCTTAACTGACGATGTATCAGCAACTGACTTGAAAAGGAAATAGAGCATACCTGGTTGGGATCAGCAGGGTAAGTACACATAGGATACTTTCCATCATTCAAATTAGCAATTCTAAGCAGTTTCTCCGACTCTTCACCACCGCGTTTCCTGATGGCAATGATTGTGTCCTGCCGAATGGCCATCGGCAACACAGAGTAGCCTTCGTAGTCTATGTGCTCTCCGATCAAATTCACCCTCCCTAATCACACAAAGCCAGTACATAAACTTAAATTTCGGAAGAAACGAACCTTGCGAAATTGTATGAAGACGAAAAACATAAAAGAAAGATCATCCGAGAGCTGTAAAATCACCGAATCGGTTAAGAACAGTTTAAGGAAGCGACAAACCTGGTGATCGAGCGAAGACGTCAGGAAGATAACCGAAAATCTGGAGGAATTTGGACTTAATGGTGTCGAAACGAAGCTGTGCTTCTTCGAGTAGAGAGCTGTCTCCATAGATAGGGTCTAGCGAGGAGTAAACAGGAATCGGAAGGTCTTCGTGTTTCGCCATTGGAGCTCCTCGTTATCGTCTTCTCTCTTCCAACCTCTCGCGCGTGTATTAAGTTAAGAAACTGAAATTTAGAAAGTCGAATCGGGCGGATTATAGAGATAAGTACTGTGACTAGTATTGAGGATAAAGTTTAATTAAAAAATATAAAAAATGAGAGATAAGTTGCTGATTTGACGGCTTCTCTTCCAACCTCTGATTTTGTCTTTTTATGTGACCCATCGTTAATTCCAAATTGTGAATAGTTTGCGTTCATATTATATGTCAAGGTTTATATTTTGGATGATCATATTAATAATTTTGTATTTAATGTCATGAATATTAAAGTTTAGTGTTATGAGCATCGACGTAGATCTTGTACATTATATTTATTCTTTGATCATGTTCATTGCTATGAACATCCCTTGAACATTGTTTTTTAGAGCAATGAATATCGAATATCGGTGTTGATAACATCAAGAGTCATGTACAATCATGGTCGAGCATTGTTAAGTTGCTACCTAAAACAGGATTGCCACCAAAACCTAACAATTTTCTCTATATATAGATTTTAAGTTTTTTTTAATAATTATTTGTATTGTGTTATACATATTGTTTTAGACCATATAAAAGGTTCAACTACTCCTTGATATTTTCCGAATTAGCCTTTTTATTTATGAATAAAGGCTGAGAGTGTCGCTTTTCGAATTAGCCGTTTATTTATGAATAAAGGATAAGAGTATCGCCTCTCTAGTAGCAATTTTTTTACAGAAATCTTGAAAATATTCCTTTCTAACCGAGGGGAGTATATTATATTGTGTCAGCAATACCAACTTGTCAATATACTTGCCAATGACTTGTAGCCCAGTCGTGGTACAATGACACCTCTTTCAACATTAGTTAGACATAGTAAAACATTCTAGCCACATCACCGGCATAACATTTTACGATTTCCAGTCTGGAAAAAAATCGTCACAGAAATCATGTATAGATGAGACCATCTACTTTCACAACAGCGGTAGCAAGTAAAAACAAACGCCAAAAATCCTTTAACACAATAAATAAAAGCGCAATAAGTTAACGTTACAACACCATCCACTCAACTACAGCAAGAATAAGATAGATCTGGAGCCTCACTGAAGACCGCAAATCTAATCTTCGCTGGTTGTTGCAACTTGTTGAATTCTACGATGATGTACGTCCCAGTTGTATACACGAGCAATTGTAACCTGAAAAAAGGCGAGGTAAGTTGTTGAGATCAAATACCAACAGCACAAAAGAAAATAACAAACAATGTATGCTTACCTGTGTTACTGTGACTTGGTCTCTTAAAAACTGTAGATCACCAAATAAAACTTCTAAACTGGCTTTAGCATTATCCAGATTTTTCCTCAAAAGGGCATTGGCCTGCAGCAAAATAACATGAAAATTACAGAAATTTACACTATCAAGTATAAAATTTACAGTAGAGGTTAAAGATGCACACCTCATCACAAGAGTACTCCAACATGACATTTGCTCCCAACCAAAGGCACACTGAATCAGTTTCCTCAATGCAGGCTTGTGAATATATTCCCTCGGAAACTTCAAAATCAGCAATTAGAGCCTGAAAAGAATTTAAATAAATCAAGCACGTGAGTTTTTTTAAATAAGTTATATAGATACCAAGAATACATCTAGAATCCTGACAAATCATCGATAAATTGAAAATCACTTCATTAGCCAAAATAGAGGTTGAAAAATGTTAGTCTGCATTTCTTATCTGGAGAATATTAAAATATCTCTTTCAAGATACAACTCTGTGGAACCATAGAACATTAAACAAGAAATTGCACAAGTTTTTGAATAGAACTGGAGAGAATCACAGCAATCAAACAGTACTTTTAAATAGCAGACTCATGAATATACAGAAAACAAACCTCACCAGTACCCTTCCTTGCTTGCAAGGTACCAACTATGTCTAAGCATTTCTCGATATCAGGAATCTTAGCCTGGGAAGTAGAGAAAAAACCATATTCAGATAGAATATATTACATGTACCAAGAACTTGATATCTTCAAGTAGCATGCATCAGTCTGATTAACATAGTCAAATCTTTTGTCAAATACTCCCTCCGTTTCAAAATATATGTCATTCTATACTCTCAATTTTGTTTCAAAATATTTGTCATTATAGGATTTCAAGACAATTAATACCATGAAAATCATAAATTTGTGTATTGGAATTTGATTTTGTTGATTTTCTCCACTCATGCATTGGTTGTAAAAGGAGGTGAATGTTTATTTTGAGGAAAAGTTAACTTTTCAAAACATAATTAATCATTTCCTTAATATGTGTGAAAAACTCTAAAATGACATCTATTTTGAAACGGAGGGAGTATGCATTACAAAAAAAAATCCAGTTATGAAAATCAGCACAATAATGTTATAACTGGATTATGATATTAAAAAATAGCAAGGACACTGGAAATATACTGGATCAATAGAATTTTCCAAGATACAATTGGACACAAATGACCGATGCAAATGTCTCATTATAACAAGAAATCTAGAGGCATAAAATTTGGAGGTACGTCTGATCAACATAAAGCAAGCATCGATTTAAATTAACATATTAGTACATGACCATATGATACATATTGTCTCATTTCATGTCCCCGAGACAAATTTAACTTCTGTATTAAAAACTAACATTATGTTGAATCAATTGTTGAGAAAAAGTAATATTTAGTACTTGACATATAATGAAAGCACCACAAATTTAGAATATCACTACTAACCTCTAAAATTGTACAAATATATAGTAATATTAAGGATTTTTTCACAGGCATATGTCAATACTACAGAAAAAATTGTAGTATAAATGTATATCATAAATATATTTATCTGCAAACAACACAACATCATAAACACCAAATAATAAAAATCCGGCTCCACCAATACGTGGTAGAAGGGATAGTACTTGGTAGATTTAATATAAGAAACAAGTAATCTGTCAATAACAACATCAATCCTATATCTGCAACAAAGTCCAAGTTCTCATAGAGTTGAAAAGCAGCACCTGAAGATCCCTTTGTTGTGCAAGAAGTTTCATCTCTACCACTTTGTATTGCTGAAGCCTGCAGATTTTTGTGGTTGCGTATGTAATAAATATGGGTAATCAACACATACTAATTAGCTAATTCAGAAACACCTGCTTCAACTGACAAGTTGCTAATAAGCAGACAAACTTACGTAATCCAGATGACATGAATTTCCAGAAACTGCTAAGCTATCTTATGGACAAAATACTGAGAACAAAACGACAGTTGTTTTGTTGAGAAATTGCTAATAATATCCTGCAGATATTGACTTTTGAATTGTTTTTTTCTTTCGTTTGTACAATTTAACTATATACTTTATACAATGAGGCAAAACTATCGATTTGCCCATAACTAAATGAGGTAAATTTTTACACTAAAATTATATGGTATGAACTATGAACTCTATACATGGGTTTCTTAATTACCCTCAGCCTTGGATAAGTTAACTCAAAAAGGCTAATTTTGCATGGAAGAAAACTGAAACTAGACTAACACTGCTTCCTCTTAAGGGTTGAATTAGCAATTAATTCAAAGAGGATGGATTCTAATCAACATGAAAACATCAACTCTACGATTATTATTTTTACCACGCTTCAATCTTTTCTACTTGTTGACAAAAAATTATAAGAGCAAGTCATACTAACATATTTTTGTATCAAACCAATGTTCTAAAAGGCGCTAGGCGCTAGTCGGGCGGTGAGGGGGAGCCTAGCGCCTAGGCGGGAGCCTAGGCGGATTAGACAATTAGGAAGAAAAACACATACCTGCAGTTCCAACACCAACAGTCCAGGCGTCCAATAAGTCAGCAACAGTCCATCACCATGTCAAATGTTCAATAAAAATGTTAGCATGATAATTTGTAAACTTGATAACTTGTCTCACAAATATATAAAATATATCAAAATGCAAAATATATCAAAATGCAATAAATCCTTCAAGTCTTCAACATAGGTAGTAATAAATCAAAATGCAACATAGTCTAAATGTCTAATACACTAATACATAAATCAAAATGCAAAATCCTTTAATAAGAAATTCATAAATCAATCTAATCTTCCATCTCTTCATTTCCATAATCTCCAACATCATGCTCCTTATCCGACTCAAAATCAAACTCTTCATCATCGTCCCCATCATCCTCAATGCCATCGGATGAAAAATCATCTTCTTCGGGCTCTCTCACTCCTTTCAGCCTGGTCCAGCCCGTCCAGTCGGCCCAGCCCGCCCAGATCCCGCCCAACCCGCCCAGATCCGCCCAGATCCGCCTAGGCCCCGCCCAAAACCCGCCCAACTGCAGGTCCGCCTAACCAAGCCCGACTTGGTCCAAATCAGTTCGGCCCAGGTCCGCCCAGCGCCTATGCGCCGCCTAGGCGGGCGCCCAGCCCGATTTTTAGAACATTGTATCAAACTATCACCACATGGCTCAATCCTTATATTGAGATCAATCAAAAAGACTGAATTCAAAGATTTCAAGTTAAAGACCAAAAATAGAGAGTCATGCTCCATTGTTAATCTGATGACCTCTCGTACCTGCATTCCTAAGATTCTTAGAAACAATCATCAGAAATTGTCAAAGAATGTGATAGGGTCATCTATTCCTCTTGCTTGATCAGATCTTCGTAAAAGTTTGAAGCTTTACGTGGTCAACTTAAGGAACTTAATGAAATTCAAAGTAGTGTTGGCCAAAAAGATGAAGAAATAATAGTACCCTACCTTAAATGTAGTACTCTCCTTGATTTAAGCTAATAGATAAGGACTTGGATATTGCTTTCTCTTCATCTTAACTTTGGAGGGGGATTAGAAAATCATGTACTACTGCATCCTAGTACCCACCAATTCTATTAATAATGTTCCAAGGCTGTAAGGCACTAAGGCTAGGAAGAGAGGAAAAAGATGATGCATTGAGTCAGAACAATTAAACTATTGCACTTGCACATGATTACTTTTCTGAAACTGTCCTTAGTCTTCCTTACTAATGGAAACTACTACACAACTCTCTTATTGCAAGAGATCACTAAGCTGTTAGAGATCTAGTGATACAGTCGGATCAACCTAAAGCAGTAAATTAGAGCAAAAGTTGTATAAAACATTACTATATGCGGTCATCAATCAAGTAGCCTGATTCGAAGTTGATCCATGTAATAGGAGAAAACAAGAGAGAATTTAAGATGAAATGAAACAAAGAGGAGAAAAAAGACCTTTCTTGGAGAGAAGCGAGGGCGGAGCTGACTTCGAGACCGGAATCGGTGAGGAAGGTTTGGACGTCTTGGACGAATGCCGCCGCCGGGATGCCCCTTCTCTCCGTCACCATTGACGACGACGACGATGACGCTGCCATTTTCAGTGAGAAAGGTGGTTTCGAGGGTTTTGCAAAGAGGCAAATAACAAAAACTTAGTCTAGAACTTGACATGAAAAAAATAGGCACTAACTAAATACACCCACGGCATTATTTGAAATTAAGGTATGTTTCTTCTTCTCTTATGTTTTCTAATGTTGATTCTAGATGAATATATGTTATTAGTATATGAAATTGCATATTAAATGATGTTTTGATATTGAATGTTGATCAAGAAATGATTGTATATAGTATTAGGTTGTTTGGAATAAAAGACGATGATTTTTTTATTATGGTTGATGAGTGAATGATTTTTTTATATTGAATAGGTCAAATTCATTAGGGTTAGGGTTTTTTATTATGGTTTACATTTTATTCAGGATTTTGATGTTGATTGATAATTTACTTAAATTGATAGGCTTTTGAGTTAAAATATTGAATTTATGTTGAATTTATTTTGAATTCTCGCCGGAAACTGGCCGGAAAGAGATGAGATGACCGGAGAAGGAAGTGTGACGTCACACTTCGCGTTACGCGAGAGTGGTGCCCTCGCGTAACGCGATGAATTAACTGGCAATTCCCTCTTCTGCAGAACATGTGCATTCTGCACATTTTTATTCTGTGTTTTTTCTGCATCGTTTATTTATTGATTTTACTTTGTATTGGTTTAGGTAATGGATCGCTCTGGACGTTCAACTCGTTGCAGAAACCGGAATATTGTGAGGGAAGAACCACCGGTTGAAAAAGGAAAAGGGAAGAGGAAAACAAAGAAGACAACACCCGTTGAGCTGTTCCCTGAGGGACTCCCAGACGTTGAGCTGAACCCTAGTCCCTCACACGTTGAGCTGAACCCTAGTCCCTCACACGTTGAGTTGTACCCTGAGTGACTCCCCGACACATATCTGGAGTACAGTGATAAGCATAGTTATGGTGGGGCAGACTTCTGTGCCTAGTCAGTCAGTGCCCGACTCATATCAAGGGTGTTACCCTGAAGAAGAAGAAGAAGAAGAAGAAGAAGAAGAATCTCCTTAGAGGCAAATACTTGCTCTGTGGTGAAATATTCCGAATAATCCCTAGAAACAACATCTTCCTCACATACGGGACTATCAAACTTTGGTGCAATGCGTAAAGAAGGAAGAAACCACGTCTCCTCTCCTACGTTTGTAGGTGGATTAGCAAACTGTGAATCAAACGCATCATAGCTTGATGACACTTCATATGTACATGGCAATTCATAAGTAGATGACATGAGCAATTCATATGTAGATGTCACGGGCACTTGATAAGTAGATGGTTGATGATAATCACCAAAGTCAATCCCTAAATCAAATGACGGTAGCGAAACTGGCACCGTATTCCGCAAGGGGTAGGTGTAGTCATTCAACTGGATTGCATTCAATCCAGTGAACAAAGAAAAATTCACCTATACACAATAAAACACAACAAAACATACAGAATAAAGAGTTAAACTCTGTAATGTGCAAACTCCCGCGTTCTGCGAGGGAGGCAATTCTCGCGTTACGCGAGGGTGCCCTATCTCGCAGAACGCGGGAATGTGCAATGGTGCAAACACAGTTCTACAAGGTCATTTAACATAAACATGAACAAAGCTAAATTTTTTTACATTAAAAACCCTAAACAAAATAAGGTTCAACAACAAATCTTTTGGACATTATATGCAAAAGTCATCTCTTCAACACTTACTACTATTACATTTAACATGAAATACGACATAATAACTTCATTGTAGCCCTTAAAGGTGCAAACACATAAAATTTAAAATTTAAGTAAGAACATTACCTCATTTGCATGGTAACTTGATGAACCACCATCTCCATTCCTTCCTTTGTTGAATTCCTCTTCATCTTCCATTGTTTTTGGTGTTTTTAGAGTGTTTTGAAGTTTGAAGGTTTTGAAAATGAGTTTTAATGGAGGGT
The DNA here is from genome assembly GCA_029168935.1 of Oxyria digyna. Taxonomy (NCBI): domain Eukaryota; kingdom Viridiplantae; phylum Streptophyta; class Magnoliopsida; order Caryophyllales; family Polygonaceae; genus Oxyria; species Oxyria digyna. The sequence goes on along the minus strand of JAPVLV010000010.1, from coordinate 5,896,230 downwards.
GAAAGAGGTGAAAGATGATAAAAAGAGGTGTTAGGGTAGGGTTAATAGGTGTCACAGTTTACTTAAAATAAGAGGATGGTTATTACAGTTAGGTGGGGACAAGACATATATTAATGGTGCACAACAACGTCTTTCAGATAAAAACCACTCGCGTTAGGCGAGAACACGTACCCTCGCGTAACACGACATTATCAGTTAAAAATTATGTTAATTTTGTTAATCTCGCGTTACGCGAGGGTATGTGTTCTAGCGTAACGCTAGTGGCCAATGGGTGTTTGGTATTATGACTGGGCTGTATATAGCATCCGTGACAAAATATGTTAGCATATAGCATAGAAGAGTTAAGTGCATCCACATTTTGCAAAATCTTAACCATCAAAATCTTATTTTAGTAATCCTATAATAAATTCCTTTATAATAAGAATCCGGATCAGGTGCGAATGGATATGGTACGAATATCTCATTCGCATACACGTTCTTCAGTAATGACATGCACACGCAGGTGTGTGCATGTACTTTTCACATATTATCAATGACATTCAAATCTGTCAAATGTGCATGTCGCTAACTTAAATGTGCATGTCGCTAACTTAAATGTGCATGTCAATGGCTTAAATGTGCATGCGAATTTTTTCATTCGCATATTCGCACGTCAATAATAATTCGCACGTGAATCTTCTCCTTATAATAAATCCCTTTATAGAGATAAAAAATAATAAATCTAAACCATTGGATGTCTAGGCATCAAATGACTAAGATTAAACTAGTTATTCCCACTACAAGTAGGGTAGGTGTGGTGGTCTGGCGGCCACCCGGGGACCACCCGGTGGATGTCCGGTGCCGGCGGAGGTCAGATGACGGTCCGGTGAAGGTTCGGCGGCGGTACGATGGCGGTCCGGTGGAGGTCCGACAGTGGTCCAACAATAAATGAAAAGGTTAAAGTATAAAAAAAATCAAAATTTAAGTCATCAAATTGGTGAACATTTAAGTATAATGTGATGAACATTCAGTTGGTGTACATGTAATTAAAGTGTGATGAACATTCAGTAGAGTATGTAAAAATGAACATTTATCAACATTTTAATGAACATTTATGAACAACGTGTTGAACATTTAAGCCGATTGTAATGAACTTTTGAGTAATGAACATTTTATTAAATCCTTGTGAACATTTAAGTATGAGATGATGAACATTTAAGTAGTTTTTTATGAAAATCAAGTGTTTGTTTACTCGAAATTATATTAAAGTGGTGGTCTGAGGGTCCGGCGGTGACTTGATGGTGGGTCAGTGGTGGTCCTCCGTTTGTCCAAATATCATAACCATTTAAGTCTAATAAACTTGTTGAACATTTAAGTATAATGTGATGAACATTCAGTTGATGAACATTTAAGCACAATGTGATGAACATTCAGTTGGTGAACATGTAAGTAAAATGTGATGAACATTCACTAGAGTATGTTAAAATGAATATTTATCAACATTTTGATGAACATTTATGAACAATATGATGAACATTTAAGCCAATTGTAATGAACTTTTGAGTAATGAACATTTTATTAAATCCTTGTGAACATTTAAGTATGAGATGATAAACATTTCGGTATTTTTTTTTATGAAAATCAAGTATTTTTTACTCGAAATTATATTAAAGTGGTGGTCCGGTGGTCCGGAGGTGGCTTGATGGAGGGTTGGTGGTGGTGCGGTCGTGGTGTGGTGGTGGTCCGTCATTTATCCAAATAACATAAACATTTAACTGTAATAAACTTTGTGAACATTTAAATATAATTTGATGAACATTTAGTATAATGTGATGAACATTCAGTTAGTGAACATTTAAGTATATTGTGATAAACATTCAGTTGGTGAACATTTAAGTATAATGTGATGAACATGTAGTAGAGTATGTCCAAATGAATATTTATGAACATTGTGATGAACATTTAAGCCAATTTTAATGAACTTTTGAGTAATAAATACTTTTTTAATATTTATGAGAAATTTTATATATCTTTGTGACAATTTTGTTTCGGCGAGGCCTGAAGGTGGTCCGGTGAGGTCCGACGGTGGTCCGGCGTGTTCGGAGGTGCCCCGATGGTGGTCGGGGTGGTCCGACAATGGTCGGCGGAGGTCTGACGACGATCCAGTGGTGGTCCGACGATGGTCCAGTTGCTGTCCGAAGGTGGTCAATTGGTGACAAGTGACGTCACATGTCATCATCTAGGCTTTTGGATCTTCCTTGATCCAAGACTACACAATCATTCTCATTTATCATTTTAAGAAAGTTTATTACATGATAGTTTTCCATTTTCTTATTAGCCACTAAACTAATACAATAATTTATCGCCCTTTATGAAAATTTTCGTCACAAAACCCCATTTTTTCTGTAGTGTTAATCTACATATTTTATTTTATTGTTAAAAATGCCCGCGGCCCAAGAATATTACATTTTGCAAAATAAAAGAAATGTAATTTGATTCATATCTAAACAAATTAACATCATTAATATATTTTCATTTTTTATTTTAGTAATATTCCACATTAATTCTTATCATAATTTTTACAAAATCATAGGTCATTATTATATAAATAAGAATTTTTTGATAAATACATCTTCGTGCATGACATATGGTATTACATTAGTTTCTTGTAGGAAACTCATTTCTCTTACAAAATAAAAATAAAAATATAGAAACTCACTTCTCTACCCATTTCTTACAACTTCCGTGCACTTCATCCACCAACTTTTTACCAACTTTTTACCAACTGTTTTACCAACTTTTTTTTACTGACCTTTGTACCAACTTTTTTACCAACTCACATATAGTTTTATTTTGCTATTTTATCATGTTTTAAGTGATCTTCAAATTGGATTCACCAATAATAGAGTATGCATTTTTATGATAATTTTAAATATTATATATATATATTTTAGTCTTAATAAAATTTATGTGATCAATAACGATAAAATTTATTTAATCATTAGTGATAAAATAATTTACTATTACTATTACTATTAGAATATAAGCTTATTAATATATATATTTTTTGGGTATGTTTTACTTCTTCTATAATAGGAAAATAGACATGTAATCACAACACCCATCACACCCTTTCTTCCTCATACATTTTCTTTGGCCCATCCAGAAATATACTGCCTACAAAAGAAAAATTAGTGGAAAGACATACGTATACCCATTACAACAAATTGCCCTAATTGCGATAACTACTACGAAGACGTCCACCATTTCCTATTCAAATACCCCCAAACCAAAGAAACATTGGGAAAAATTGACGATGAGATTGGTAGGATCTTTGATACAACATACGACGAAGATAAATCTCCAGTATAACTCCTAAATGATCTTAGGGATCAAATTAACAAGGAAAAATTTGGAAAAGTGGCCACAACTTGGTGGGTATTATGGTTCTACTGAAACAAGAAAACCTTCAACAAAGAGGAATACAAAAGATTACCATGTCTCCAAAAATTCATTTATCAACATTTATATGAATGGAGACAAGCTCAAGTACCGTCCCAAAATGACTCTAGTTACAAGACAACCCCTTATACTCATACTAGAAAAAAAAGCAATATTAAATGGATAAAACCACTTAATAATTGTGTAAAAATTAACGTGGATGCCTCAGTTCCTACTTCTGGGATTGCATCCTATGAGATTGTCTTATGAGACAAAACAGGCAAACCCGTTAACTTGGAAAATGGGAACCTCGAATTTGTATCACCACTTATAGTTGAAGCCTTCTCGATGCATATGGGCATCAAAGCGGCTATCCAGCTAGACATCTCACAAGTTGAGATAGAAGGTGACAACCTTTGTTTGTGCCTAAAAATACGACGACTATGGAACGCGTGAAAGCTACGCGTAGAAGGGTAGAGGCGACGCGACGTATGAAACGGAAGATGGCGTCGACGTGACGTTATAAAGAAGAACGTGTCGTTAAGCTATGGAAATTAGGTCAGCCGCCACTTAGTTACCTTGTTCTATATTATATTCGTGTAAATGGTAAATGATAAGATGAAAGAATATCTTTTACCATATTTATTATATCGTTAGAAGGAAAAGGAAAATATATTATTTCCTTAGTAAGATCCTAGGGTTAACCTATATAAAGGTTAACGCCAGCCTTTTGTAGGGAGATCGTACTACGCCGTAATATTAATACCACAAGAAAGTTCAAGTTTCAACCTTATTCTCTCGTCTTGTTCTCTTAGTGTTAAGATTATACCGTTCTCTTTGATCTTTGCCCTACAATTGCTTAGTAATCATCTCGTTGATATTTTCGCTACAAACAATTGGCGCCCACCGTGGGGCTTGATAAAAAAGGTGTCATCTTTCCACACAAAGGGAACTTCTTTTTTGCAGGAAGCCATGACGTCTCCAACCAATAGCCCTTACAACAACAGGGATTCAGAGGCCGAAGAACGTGCGAAGGATTCCCTCACTCCCAGGGATGAGAACGTTGAGAAGAACCTCAAAGTCACCCCCAACACTTCAACAGATAACGATCCCGCTGAAAAGCAAGGGGTAGACGGAGAAGTTACCAACCTAGCCGTCATCCGAGCACAAATCGAGTCCTTCGAGAAGGCCCAAGTCGAAGCCTTGCAAGCAAGTGAGAAGACGGCGTCGGAACTCGCCAAAGAAAACGAAAGGTTAAACTCCACCATCCTAGAACTCAAGGCAAACCAATCCGGACAATACACTTACGTCCGCAACCAGATCGTCGCTCGACGCTTAGATATGGATGAAGCTCTTGAAGAGGACGACGCCTACCACCCCAGAGAACACCATGGGTTCACCTTACCCAAGGATTCCGCGCGGAAGAAGAAGTCCGAAGAAACCCTAACTCCGGATACCATCGCCGCTATCGTGAAACAACAAATTGGGGCCTTCAAAAAAGAGATGATGTCGATGTCGGGAGCCCCTAAATCCATAGTGCCGGAAGAAGAACACGCGTTTGAAGATAGCCCGTTCATAAAGAGTATAGCCATCCAAAAGATCGCCAAGAAATTCACCGTCGCGGATCTTCCAGTCTACGAAAGATCAGGTGATCCTGAAGAACACATCTTGCTCTACAAAGCTAAACTTTCCACGAGCCCCATTGATCCGCGATTCAAAGAGGCAATGATGTGCAAATTCTTTAGCTCAACGCTGAAAGGCCCTGCCTTGACATGGTTCATTCATCTACCACAAGGGTGCATCTCGTCCTACGCCGAGCTCTCCAACCAATTCAGGTTACAATTCGCCAGTAGCAAGCTCTTTCCAAAGCAGCCATCAGACCTCCATAACATGCGCATGAGCAAAGGCAAAACCATAAGAGAATTCCTCAAACGTTTCAACAATGAGAAAGTCACAATCCCAAGTTGCACGAAAGCTACCGCCTCCGACGCGTTCAGACGCGCCCTCCCCAAAGATAGTGACTTGTATAAAGAACTGACAAAGATGTGCACCGAATCGTTCGAAATAACGAGGGAAAGGGCCATGTAAGCCATAAGATTGGAAGAGAAGTTGAAGCAATACAATGAAGAGGTTGCCAGATCTCCACGTAGGCGGACCCCTCCGCGAAGGAATTCTCCCCAACGTCGATATACCGATAGGCACCAGGAACAGGGAGGACGCAATGATAAAAGAAACAAACCTTTCCAAAGAGAACCCCAAGCGGTACATACTGTGAGCGAGGTAGAAAGAAACTACGTCGTAGAGAGAGAAATCTCCACGAAGACCGACGCCCTACGCGTCATGAGGGCAATGGAAGGGTTACGCGACGTGCAATAGCCAAGTAAGCAAAACCCTGGAAGGAGACCTGGAACGGGCAAGGGGTATTGCGATTTCCACAATGATACAGGTCACACGACGGATGGATGCTACATCTTAAGAAAAGAAGTGATGAGGCTGCTAAAGAGAGGAGACCTGAAAGATTTACTCTCCAAAGAAAGAAAGAACGCCCTCGAAGGGATAAAGAAAGAAAGAAAGTCTCCCACTCCACCTCCACCTCCAGCTCACCACGCTCCTACCATTCATTCCATCATCAGAGGACCTTCAGCAAGCAGATACGCATCTACGACGGCAAAGAAAAGTATCAAAATTCTAGGAGACGAGAGTAACGCGACGAAAGTCTATCAAGTACGCCCTACCCGAAGCAAGCTTATCACGTTCGAAGATTCGAACGCGACGATGGAGCATCACGACTGGTTAGTAATCTCTCTCACTATTAGTAACCACCTCGTTAAGAGAATCCTCGTGGACAATGGTAGCTCGGCCAACATCATCACTACGGCCGCCCCGAAAGAATTAGGATTATCCCTTAACAACGTGACCAGGAGATGCGTACCACTAGTAGGTTTCAGCGGCGAAGTGACCGAGATGATAGGGGAAATTACGCTATCAACCTACGCCAGGGGTATTAATACGCGGGCTAAATTCTCCGTAATGGAGCTTGAATCGCCATACAACGTGATCCTGGGAAGACCATGGCTGCACGGCATGAGAGCAGTCCCGTCAACATACCATCAGTCCCTGAAATTCCCATCGCCATGGGGGATGCAAGAAATCATGGGAGAAACTCAAGTTGCTAGAGAATGCTACGATATCGGAATGAAGAAAGCAACCAAAGCGTCGCCGAGGAAAGAAAAGAAAGCGTAGCAATCAAAATATGAAGTGCGACGATCTAAAGTCTTTCACCAAGAAAGCACAAGAGTCTTCCGAGATCCTTCTCGACCTTATATTCCCTTTCATTTGCATGAGTAGGAACAGTCCTTTTTTCCCTTTCATGAAGTTCTTCTTTATAATAAGGTAGAATAGTTGTCTTAACGTCAAAACGACAAGGGGTCGTGGCGACAAAGGGGTCGACGTCTACGTAGTAGTCTTGTCTTCATGATGCATCTTTTCAATATATGAATATTCCTTTTTTTTCCTTCCCCGATGTGTTCAAGCATGATAAGAGATGTTTTATTTTCAAAGTACTTGCTCTCTGTCTCTGATGTAACACCCAAGCTCAAAAGGCCGCGGCGAAAATCTGCGCCGGGGGCGAATTTCGTTAGTCTACGCGTTCAAGGCTCCATCTACGCGTAGGCAACGTTAGCCGAACCGCCGACCCCGAGTCGAAGCTTCCTATGATCATTAGCGACGTGTGGAAATGGTCATAGGGATTGAAGCCCGGTACCTCACGAAACCGACATGGTGCTCTGGGGAAGAAGGGAAACCTATCGCCACCACCCATCTCCAGGAACGCGTATTCACGCCTTCCACGACCCCTCTGAGAGTCATGAATCCATGGGCAATTCGCCAAACCGGCAGGGACGCGTCCACCGGCATCGTAAGTCCTAATACTCAAGAGAACGGACGACATACACGATGAATAGGCCCGTCGATTAAAAGAGTTCGACGTCGACCTAAACGCTAGCGTGAGGCAACGGATCCACCTTTAAAGTAAGGGGTAACGTCACAAGCTGATCAAAATCACACGCTGACCTACGTCCGCCACTCGCTTCTGGGTTCGGAGGAAATGCTGGACCCAAACCTCATGTAAGTCGGCAAATAAGCTAAAGTAAGTCGCATTGACCACATCTCTCGATCAAAGCCAATAGGAACATATCAAGCACCCAAGTCACGAACATGAAGTACCATACAAAAAGATCAGAAAGCCGAAAGAAAGCTCTACGCGTTCGCGAGATTAGTAAAAAAAAAGAAGGGAACAACAAGGTATATCAAGTTAAAGTATACAAGACTTCTTTGGTATCTTTAAACTAAGCCTACAAGAAGCTCAGATCAAACCTACCAAAAGGGGTAGAGATACGTAAGAAAGGAAAAGAACTTCCCAAAGGAACGTATAAATGTCATAAGAAACCGACGACGCGTTGATACATGCCGTCGCAAGAGAGCTAGGAGCGAAAGCCTGTTACGTCATAATTTGGAGAGTAATAGAGATCAGAGGCTTTGATAAATAGCCCATCATAAAAAGGCAAAATTCTTTTTACAAAAGAAAGAGAGAGAAAAAGCTACACGTACATGTACAAATGTACAAAAGAAGATTCAAAGAAAGTAAATCAAGAAGATTCATCGCGTGAAGAAGGATCGCCGTCTTCATATTCACAAGCATCCTTCTCCTCCTCAGAATCCTCCGCGACGACATCCTCGCTGTCGCCTTCATCGTCCTCGACGCCGTCGTTGGGATCAACCTCGTTGAGATGAGGAGCAACATCTTCTTCAATATGGGGCTCAGCCGGAGGCTTCATCAGCATAGGTCCCACTTCAACGCCCTCGGGACGCTCCGGGTACGCGTTGTTGAATTCCCTCCGCTCCTTCACCGGGTCCCATCCATGAGTATGACCAACAGCATACTCCTCGATGACCTCCACACGAGATAACCAAGACCAATACTCCGCAACATTCTTGAGGTCGGAAGCCAACCTCAACTCCACCCGGGCCTTCTCAATCTCCAAAGCACCAATCTTGGCTTGAAGATCCTTGACTTGCCCATAAAGATCTTCACGAAGCTTGAACTCTGCCTCCACCTTCTCCTTCGCCTCGTTCTCCGCCTTCTGTGACGCCTCGACCAACGACGTAAGCTCCTTAATCTTTATCTCGTCGGCCGATTGTTTAGCCTCCATAGACCTCGTTCGATCAACGAAATCAGAGAAGCGCCCATATGCGCATAAAGAAGCTTGAAGAGTCTATAGAAAGAAGACGTTCAAGTACGTATATTACAGAGAGCGAGAACAAAAGCTCCAGTAAAAAGAAAGCAATTCAAATTGAAACACACCTGCCACTGCGCCGCGGGAGATTCACCCATCACGTCCTCAGTTTCCCTCGACAAGTAGTAATCAAGGGAAGGAGGATTTTGAAGTTGTTTCATGGCAGGGATAAACGATCTCCCAGACGCGACCGCACGAGAAATCACCCCCGGAAAGTCGTCTACAGACTCGTAGCCAAAGTCCAACTTCTCGACTACATTCTCTTTGCCCTTACGCGATCTCTTCGCCGGAGTAGATGAAGGAGACGGGGATGAAAGCAAAGAAATCATAGGGATGTCCTGAAGCGTGGTACCTGAAGCCTCCATCTCCTCGGCGCGACTCCTTTTACGCGACGCTACCAAAGCCGACGCGGACAGCCCTCCACCACAGACGCGAGATAAGTCCGCAGAAACCGAAAGAACCAAAAGCACACGTATAAGAATCATGAGCAAAAAGAAAGAAGAACTGAGTAAAACTCAGATGAATGAACGCGTTACCTGCCGGGAGTACGGAAGCAATTCGACGCCCTTCTCCGTCATGACCATGGAAAGTCCGATCCGCTTCAGGAATGACAAGAAGCCTATCGATGACCTTCTGGGTCTCTCGCCTTACTATAATAGCATCCGTATTCACTACATAAAGGAAGAAAAAATAAGATCCAGGCCTTGAACACATAGTGCGAGTTTCAAAGAAATCAAAGTTTACCTGTAGGATTCCAGCAGTCAACCAACCAAGCACAGTCTTCGCCAAGAAAAGACTTCTTCACAAAGTAAAAGTATTCGGCCCAGTGACGATCGACCTGACTCCCCTCGATCGCGATCTTAGGCGCCTTCGGCCTAGACTTAAGGCCTACTCTTCCCACCGTCTTCGTTTGGACGTTGAAAGAATAAGCGATATCCTCGACGGCTAGATCGACGCCATGTTTCTCCACCACGTCGTCTAAAGTACCAAAGATCCTCCAAACGCTTGGCAGGAGTTGCCCCACTGCAACCCCCAAAGCGAGCATGAACGCCTTGACCAACGGCGAGAAAGGAAAGCGATGGCCAGTAAGAAAAGGATACTCGTACACCACAATCCATCCCGGCCGGTGCGCATCAGCAAATACCCCGGGAGGAGGTATCTCGATCTCCACCTCAGGACCAAGATTCGCCAGAGACCGTAACCTTTCAACGTCACGTACCTCTGTTGATTTACAGTCGGAGCCCTTCAAGATAAACTTGGGAACGTAGAAGGAGGCCATCTGGAAGTAATAAGAAGAAGTTTGGAAGAAGGTACGAAGAGAAAGAATGAGCATGAAAGTTCAGATCAAAGTAAAGAGGAAGCAAGAAGACGATACTGAGTAATCAGATGGGAGCAGAAAAGTAAATGAGATTGGAGATTCACCCATTATATAGCCAGAGAAGGTCGCGAGAATCAAGGAGTATTCAACGACATTATAGCCATTGGGAAAACTGGCCGTTGCGTTTCGACGTTCCCGGCACAGGAAACAAAGCTTCTCCCCCGGCACGTGTTAAGAATTGAAGAAAAATCCTGATCGAAGCTTAACGACGATGTCGAGAATTTTGATGACGTTATCATCAACGCGTTCCCGTAATTTTGAAGACGTATTCTACAAAGAAAGAAGGCGTCTCCCAGCTCTTCTTAATATTAAGCCCTGTAAGACGCCTTAGGGGTATTGTTTGTGCCTTAAAATACGACGACTATGGAACGCGTGAAAGCTACGCGTAGAAGGGTAGAGGCGACCACCCATTGCAAAATTACACCACTTCTTACATCCACCCGATCTCGCAAACTATCCAGATCTTCAGGATCTCATCCTTCGGGATGCTATAGGGCGTTCGGTTTCAAGATAAACGGAATCCCCTAAATGCTTTCTTCATCAAAAAAAATGTCTTTTGCCCATCCTTATATTTTTATTTTTATCTTTCTCCTCTATCATGAATCCAACTAATTTCCCTTCTTCACATATCAATCTTCATTTGGTACTTTCTCATGGATGGTGTTTTTGTCGGAAAATGAAACTAATAATCGTCCTCCATTTCAAGGTGACTTGCCTCAATTTCAAGGATTTCGAGCTCTGTTTCAAGGATTTCAACCTCCATTTCGCGATATGCCTATGAATCAATTTTCTACGTTTAGTCCATACTTTACAAATTCCGATCAATCGATTCCACCACCTATATACAATATGACTTCTTCTTCCCAACACTCACCTACAAAAACACCTTATAGATCATCAAATTCTGCAAAAAAGAAAAGAAAAGAATATCCTCAATTTAGCACTCAAATTGATTTAGAGACACTTGAAACAGATCTCATCACAACCCATACCTCTAACGATGAAACAAGAGTTCGTTGGAGTGTTGAGGAGTATAAGTGTCCTATTAGTGGGTGGTGAAATGTTAGCAAAGATCCTAGGATCGGAACCATGCAAAAATCATCTAGATTTTGGGAGCGTATTAATGAGTACTAAAATGAAAGTGTAGACCAATACCATTCTGAGTTGATACATAGAGGCCGATTTCATGTAAACAGAGATGGGTGAATTATCCACCCGTGTGCAAATGTTTTTTTGATGATGCTTAAGAGTGGATAGAATGAGGATGATGTCATACAAGAAGCTGTTTGTGCCTAAAAATACGACGAGTAGGGAACGCCTTCTAGGGTGATCGCGTAGGGTGATCGCGTCGACGTGACGAGACGTGGCGAAGATCCCGTTTGCGTTGATGATAGAGTCGGCCGAGTGAACATAGTTTTATTTCTCTATTATATCTTTTACCTTAAGTTTTATATCGTCATATGATAGAAGGTAAATATAAGATCTCGTTTCCTTAAAGATCAAACTAGGGTTAACCTATAAATAAAGGCTAACGCCTGATTTGTAATCATTCAACCACTATTCGAGTAATACACAAGTTCAAGCTTCAACCCTAATTTTCCATATCGTTCTTGAGTGTTGAGATTATACCGTATTATTTGATCTTTGCCCTACAATTTCTTAGTTATCATCTCGTTGGTAATTTCGCTACAAACAATTGGCGCCCACCGTGGGGCTTGATCAAAAAAGTATCGTCTCTTCACACGAAAAGAACTTTATTTTTGCAGGAAAGCCATGACAAGTCCGACGAACAGCCCGCGTGATAATGAGAAGAAATCCGAGGAAGAAAATCTCGTGACGACGTCCTTCGTTCCAGGTAACGAAGGAACCGGAAAGGCTCTCGAAGAAACTCCCGGTGCTCCGAAGAACATAATTCCCAGTGAAGAACGAGGAGCAGACGACGAGGTAACCAATGTGGCCGCCGTCCGAGTTCAATTCGACGCCCTCCAGAAAAATTGGGCGGAAACCAAAAGCGCCAGCGAGGAAACCACATCAGAGCTCACCAAAGAAAACGAACGGCTGCGTTCCATAATCAAAGAACTTAAGGCAGAGTGTGCGAGACCGCACACTTATGTTCGCAGTCAGAGTGTCGTTCGACGCCTCGACATGGACGCTGTCACCGAAGAGGGTGAAATTTATGGATTTCAGGGGCATCAAGACATCATTCCGTCAAGATAAACGGTTCCGAAAAAGAAGGCCGAGGAAGATATGACGCAAAGTGTCGTCCCTACACTCGCAGCACAACAAGTCGGTGCCCGGAGGAAAGAGATGATGCTGATGCCCGGAGCACCTAAGTCCATCATCCCCGAGCACGAGTTTGGATATCAAGAGAGTCCCTTTGTCAACGCCATCGCCGCCCAAAAGATAGCTAAGAAGTTCACCGTCGCTGATCTGCCCGTCTACGACGGATCCGATGACCCGGAAGAGCATATCTTGCTCTACAAAGCCAAGCTGTCCACGAGTCCAATTGAGCCGGAACTAAGAGAAGCGATGATGTGCAAATTTTTTAGCTCAACGTTGAAAGGTTCGGCCTTGACGTGGTTCATCCACCTCCCAAAGGGAAGAATCTCATCCTATGCTGAACTCTCCAACATGTTTCGCCTACAGTTCGCTAGCAGTAAAATGTTCGTAAAACAACCCTCAGATCTCCACAATATGCGCATGAACAAAGGCGAAACCATAAGGGCCTTTATGAAGCGTTTCAATGACAAGAAGATCACCATTCCGGATTGTAGTGAGTCTACCGTGACCGACGTGTTCAGGCGTGCACTCCCTCGAGATAGCGACCTATACAAAGAGCTGACGAAGACTCGTCCCAATTCATTCGCCGCGACCAGAGAGAGAGCCATGGAAGCAATGCGTCTCGAAGAAGATCTCCTAAGGCACGCCGAGGAATAATCCCGATCTCCGCGTAGGCAAACCCCTCCGCGCAGAGACTCTCCACAGCGAAGAAGTGACGAACGTCACGAGAGGAGGAACAAACCATTCCAGAGAGAGCCTCCCATGGTGCACAATGTGAGTGAGATCAATAACGTTTACGCGGTCGAAAGGGGGGGTACACATGAAGACCGACGCATTGCGGGTCATGAGCGCGATGGAGAAAATCCGCGACGTGAAGTGGCCCAAAAAGCCAAATCCGGAGAAGAAGCCAAGATCGGGGAGAGGATATTGCGAGTTCCACAACGACTCGGGCCATTCCACAGATGACTGTTACACCTTAAGAAGGGAAGTGCTACGCCTCTTGAAAAGAGGCGACCTACTAGGTCTACTCTTCAAAGAGGGAAGAGACGTATTTGAAGGAGCGAGGAAAGAAAAGAGATCTCCGACGCCTCCTCCTCCTCCATCAAATCGTTCGAGAACGATCAATACCATCTTTGGAGGCTCTTCCATAAGTGGCTACACCGCGTCTGCCGCCAAAAGGAACGGTCAAGGCATCACGCGGTGAAGGAAGCACTCTAACCATCTATCATGTCAGAACTGTCAGGAGACATTGCCCGATCACGTTCGAAGAACCCAACGGGAGCGTAGATCACCATGATGGATTAGTTATCTCCCTCACCATCACTAATTGCAAGGTCAAAAGGATCCTTATTGATAACGGGAGTTCAACGAACATCATCACCTTGTCCGCCATAAAAGAGCTTGGGTTATCCGGCGACGACGTAGTAAAGAAATACATCCCCCCAGTAGGCTTCAACGGCGAAGTCGCGGACATGCTAGGAGAGATTACTCTAACCACTCTAGACGAAGGGGTGAATATGCAGACCAAATTTGTAGTAATGGAAGTGGAGTCGCCCTACAACATGATCTTGGGAAGACCGTGGTTGCACGATATGAAGGCCATACCCTCGACATACCATCAATCCCTGAAGTTTCCATCTCCATGGGGGATTCAAGAAATCAAGGGTGAGCCACAAATAGCAAGGGAATGCTACAGAATAGGAATGAGAAGCACAATCGCCGCATCTCACGAGAAAAAAGGTAAGGCATAACAATTAAAAGACCATGAAGAGCCAGTAAGGTATGTTAAGAGAAAGCTCTACGAAACAAAGGAGGAGATTGGCCAGGTAGGTGACGAGATATATATATTGGAGGTCAAGTCTTTCGCTGTTAGGAAAATCAAGAAAAGAAAGGCATCTTCATGGTCTGAATTGCCTAGTAACAAGGGGTCAAAGCGCCACAAAGAACGAGAAAACCATAAAGAATCCAAGAAAAAAGCTAGGGGTGGAAAAGTGACTCACGACGCGTCGAAGAAAGAATCATATAAGAAACAAGATAAGAGCATCAGCAAGAGTGAAGCGTCTCTACGCAAGCATAAGCAAAAACTCCGAGTTCAAAGATGGCGAAAGTTTATGGCGAAGAACGCTAACCTGAGCTACATGTTCTTGAAACACCATCCACCATAAAAGTCTGCCAGAAAGAAAAAGTTTGAAAGTTTTTTACATGTTTTCGATTCCCTTCTGTTTCCCTTTGCATGAGTAGGATTAAATTTTTCAATAAAGAACATGCCGTTATCTTAGGGTCAAAGCGACGAGGGGTCGTGGCGACTAGGGGTAGGCGTCGATGTCATAGTTTGTCGTTCCATGATGCATCTTTTATTAATATACGAGTATACCTTTTTCTCTCCAACGTGTTAAGCATGCCGAGTTGTTTCATTTTTAAACGACTTGCTCTATGTCTATTAAGAGAACGTGCCTCTTGAGTACGATGCACCAAATAAGAAGCAAGAAGGCCGCGGCGAAAATCCACGCCGGGGGCGAATTTCGTTAGCCTACGCGTTCAAGGCTCCATCTACGCGTATGCAACGTTAGCTGAACCGTCGACTCCGAGTTGACGCTTCCCATGATTGTTAGCGACGTGTGGCAATGGTCATGGGGAATGAAGCCCGAAAACTCACAAAACCGGCCGGATCCTCTGAGCAAACAAGGTTAAGCCTATTTGACACGATCATTCTCTAGGAACGCGTTTTCACGCCTTTCAGCCCCTCTGAGAGTCATGAATCCACGGGCATATCGCCAAACCGGCAAGGAGGCGTCCACCGGCATCGTAAGTCCAAACTATCAAGAATCGGACGCTACACGATGAACGAGCCTGTCGATTAAAAGAGTTCGATGTCGACCTGACGCTAGCGTGTGGCAAAGGATTCACCATAAGTAAGAGGTGATGTCACAAGCTGATGAAATCACACGCTGACCTACATCCGCCACTTGCTCCGGCTTCGGAGGAAATGTTGGACCCAACCTTCATGTAAGCCGACAAAATAACAAAAGTAGCTGCAATGACCATATCACGCTAACAAGTAAGAAAAGAATTCTTCCAATACGTTCGTAAAACGAACAAAGCACTATACCAGGGGTAGAAAACCACACCCTAAAGATACAGTAACAAAGGTTAAAAGAGTAAACCTACACGCTCATAAGCAAGCTATGCGTAAAACACCGCAAAGATCCTACGCGTAAGAAATCACAAAAAGCCCGCGGAAAATGTACATAGTTAAAAATATAATCATCAGAAAACGTCAAAAACAAAGAAAGTACAGGAGTCTTTGATAGCTTCAGCCCAGCCGACAAGAAGCCTGAGCTAAACCTACCAAAAGGGGTAGGACCACACCCAAGAAACCAGGGAAATATGAAGTATCGTTGCAATAACTCAAAGACAGACGTTAAAGAGTGGTGATAGTATAAGAAAGATCAAGAACGAGAAAGTCGAACGCGGAGAAACGATATCGCCAAAGAAGCATATTCAATATTAGAGAACTCAAGGAATAGAAAAAGAACGTGCATTAAAAGAAACTCCCACCAAGGAGAACAAATGTAACAATGTTCAAAAGAAAAGCGCCCCAAGATATGGACAACGCGTACAAAAATCCTACGCAAAGAAAAAGAACCAAAGAAAGTTACAAAGACCTCCACTCTGGACAACCAAGATATGGACAACGCGTACAAAAATCCATCGCTCTCCTCGTCGTCAGTCGCAGGTTCCTCCTCGTCGACGCCTTCGCCACCTTCAACGTCCGCGGCGACAAGATCAGGAACTTCCTCCTCCATAACGTCGAGATCCGTGTTGAGACGAAAAGAAGAAGGACCTCCCTCGACGCCTTCGGGAAGTTCTGGGTAAGCCGCCTCGAACTCCCTACGCTCACCCACCAGATCCCAATCTTCATGCTCGCCAGCACCATACTGTTCCAAGACCTCCACTCTGGACAACCAAGACCAATAAATATTCGCCTCGTGTAACTCGGAATCATGATGCGCCTTCTTCTTCTCCACATTTGTCCTCAAAGTGGCAAGATTCTTCTCTAAATCCTTGACCTGCTCGACAACCGCACCGTGAAGATTGAGAACTTCAGTGGCCTTGTCCTTAGCCGCCTTCTCCGCGTCACAGACTTTCTTTAGCAAGCTGTAAAGACGCTTGATCTCCGACTCCACGTCAGACACGTTTTTCTCCAGCGTCTCCATTTGTTCTGGATACATAGATAAAAGCGTCCAGACATATAACGACGCTTGAATTCCCTGAAAGAAGGAGAAGAAAAGAGCAAGGAATAAAGCTCGCGAAAGATCAGAGCAAAATAAGGATTACAATCTTACCTGCCACTGAGCAGCGTAGGCTTCTCCCATGACGTCAGCTGGGTCCATCGACGCGTAATGGTCAAATGACGACGAAGAATGAAGTCCCATCAAAGCCTTCAGAAGTTCCCTTCCCAGAGCAAAAGCATGCGAAATCATGCTAGGAAAGTCATCCACAGACAAATACTTGTCTTCAGAAACTTTGACCACTTTCTCCTTACCCTTCTTTGACCGCGTCGCCTTGGTCGGAGAAGGAGACGATGAAGATTCTAAAGTAGCCATATGATCAATTTCTATGGGAGCAGAAGACGAGCACCCCTTTATGGCGATTTGTCTCTTTCTCGGCGTCACAAGATCTATGGCAGACTCGTCACGGGCACGAACGCGAGAAACTGAAGCTGTGACCACCAACAAAGCACAATGAGTAAAAAACGCATAAGACAAGAAGAACCAGATAAGCGGACGAAAGAGAAGTAGTTTACCAGATGGAGTCGCATGGACGCTACAATGACCTTCTCCGTCATGACCATGGACGGTTCGATCGACTTCGGGGATCGCCAGAAGCGAAGTTATCGCCTTCTTCGATTGAGCCCTTGTCTTAAGAGCCTCCGCGTTAACTGAAAAATACGCAAAACCACGCATAAGTAAAGTGTCAACGCATGAGAAATGAACAAAAGAAAAGTAAAACTCAGCAAGCGAGATGAGAAAACTTACTCTTAGGATACCAATCCTCGATGAGCCAAGAGCACTCATCTCCGAGAGAAGATTTCTCTACAAAGTAAAACACCTCGACCCAACCCCGATCATCCGTACTCTTCTCGAAAGCTATCCGGGCTTTCTTCTGCTTGAGCTTGAAATAAACCCTACCTGGGGATGAGAGAGAGATTGAAAGAGAATGGACGAGATCCGCCGCGATGAAATCCAAGCCATATTTGCCTATGGCGTCGTCGAGAGCACCAAGAATCCGCCAGGCACCCGGGAGAAGCTGGCCCATCGCCAAACCAAGGGCGAGCATAAATGCCTTAACCAGAGGTATGAACGAGAATCGATGTCCCGCCAAGAAAGGGTACTCATAAACCGAGATCCACCCCAGTCGGTGAGCATCAGCGCAAACCCCCCTCGGAGGGATTTCAATCTTCACCTCCGGACCCAGCTCAACAATGGATCTCAGGCGGCTAATGTCATGCGCCTCGGAGTAATATCGATCTGAATCACGAAGCACCTTCCTTGGCTCGTAGAGAACTGGTGTCGCCCTAAGTAGAGAGGGAAATGAGAAGTTAAGAGTGAAATCGAATGAAAAGCAACGAAGAGAACAAAGAAGTGTTCGAAGTAAACGAGATTAGAAGAAGTGTATAAAAGAAAGGAAGATCTCGCCCTTATGTAGGTGAAGAATCGCGAATATTACGGGAGAAGATATTCCCTCAACAACATCATCCTCCACTAAAGGAAACTAGCCGTTGCAAGTGAACGTTGCCGGCACAGATTACGAAGCGTTCTGCCAGATGCGTGGAGACGATAACAGAGAGATAATGATCAAAGCATTACGACGAAGTTAGAATTTTTGGTGACGTAATCTCCAACGCGTTCGAAGTTTAATGAAGACGTATTCCATAGAGAGAGAAGGCGTCTCCCAGTTCTACTAGACGTTAAGCCCTGTAAGATGCCTTAGGGGTATTATTTGTGCCTAAAAATACGACGAGTAGGGAACGCGTTCTAAGCTACGCGTAGGGTGATCGCGTCGACGTGACGAGACGTGGCGAAGTTCCCGTTTGCGTTGATGATAGAGTCGACAGAGTGAACATAGTTTTATTTCTCTATTATATTGTTGTAATTGGTAAAAGATATTAGAAAGAATATATTTTACCTTAAATTTTATATCGTCATAGGATAAAAGGAAAAAAATAAGATCTCGTTTCCTTAAAGATCAAACTAGGGTTAGCCTATAAATAAAGGCTAACGCCTAATTTGTAATCATTCAGCCACCATTCGAGTAATACACAAGTTTAAGCTTCAACCCTAATTTTCCATATCGTTCTTGAGTGTTGAGATTATACCGTATTATTTGATCTTTGTCCTACAATTGCTTAGTTATCATCTTGTTGGTAATTTCACTACAAACAGAAGTCTCTCGATCTTGTTGGTAATTTCACTACAAACAGAAGTCTCTCGATTTTATCGGAGCTTTAGGAAAGTCAAAGAATTCACTATGGAGTATGCATGACGTTTGCTACGTAATGAGCCAAAATTCAGAAATGTGGTTAACTTACTTGAAAAACAAGCTAATATTTTTTATGTTGATGAAATGAACAATTTTGTGAAAAGCCAAGGGCGAATGAAGCTGGACAATACTCCTATAGTTCTGGCTCTAATCCGCTCTCAAAATCCGCTCCGAAAATCTAGATGATTTTTGCATGTTTCTGGTTCTATGATCTTTGCTAACATTTAACCACCCACTAATAAAAGGCTTGGTCTATATGCACACGTTTTTTGGGCTAAATACACACTATTCTGTGCGGTAACATTAGTAGCACACTCTGGTGCGGTAACATTTAACGCACCAATGGGTTCCGGGGCAATTTTGGAAATTTTTCTGAAACCTATACGAAGCTGGTGCGGTGGCTTAATCCCAGATTAACAACAAAAAAATTAAACTTTTGATTAACTTTAAATCTGCGCGGTAAGATTTACCGCACAAGATTTTTTATTTTTAAAAAGAAAATGTAAATTTTAAAAATAAATAAAAAATATATAATCCTGTGCGGTAACAGTTACCGCACAAGATTATATATTAAAAAAACAATAAACTGGTGCGGTCCACTGAGGTGCCCGGAACCGGCCCGATTCCTGACCAAGACCCGATCCGGTTTCATTTGGATTCGATCTGGTTCTGCCTCAGCTCGACCCGTTACCCGCAGCCCAACCCGCCCCGATACCCGCAACCCAACCCGCCCCGAGAGTTATCCGAAGAAATCGAAAGCGGCCCGCCCAAAACCCCGGTCCCCGCCCCGCTACTCGAGCAAATAGAAGGTTGAACACACAAACCGAGGCTCAAACCGAGGCGCAACCGGAAGCTTTTGAGACTCCCGTAGATCTACATCAAGTATGTATTTTTTATTAAATATTTTTTAAAGTTTTTAATGATATTAAATTATTAAATTATTTTATTTCGTAACGTTATGAAATTAATTATTTTATTTCGTAACGTTATGAAATTAATTATTTAATTTCATAACGTTATGGAATTAATTATATTTGGTAACGTTATGAAATTTTTTAATAAATTTCGTAACGTTATGAATTTAATTATTTTATTTCGTAACGTTATGAAATTTATTATATTTCGTAATGTTATGAAATTTATTAATAAATTTCGTAACGTTATGAAATTAATTAATTTATTTCGTAACGTTATGAAATTATTTTACAATATAGAATAAATTAATTTATTATATTTGGTAACGTTATGAAATTTATTAATTTATTTCGTAACGTTATGAAATTATTTTATTTCGTAACGTTATGAAATTATTTAATTTATTTCATAACGTTATAAAATTATTTTATTTCGGAACGTTATGAAATATAATAATTTCATAACGTTATTCTATATTGAAATTAGGCGAATTAATTATTCTATATTGTAACATTAATTAATTAATTATTTAATGAAATATGACATTCTTCTTCTCTTATTTCGTAACGTTTTAAAATTATTTTATTTAATAACGTTATGAATCATAACGTTATGAAATATAAGTATATAAAATATTGAAATTATGCGAAATATAACGTTATTTTCGTAACGTTATGTAAAAAATGTTACGAAAATGATGTTTCGAAATTAGAGTTGATTTTGATTAGGATTGACGTTACGACAACTTTCTGTAACGTTACGACGTCATGAAAAAAGACGTTTTGGATTTCGACGTTGTTTTTGTAACGCTATGAAAATAAAGTTACGCTATAACAACAACATTAGGGTGTGCGAGATACGATGGCTTCTAGTGGGTTTGTCCTGGGGGCTCCTGTTGCTGTAGAGCGTGTTAGGAGGACGCAGATTACAGCGTCCATACGTCAGAGTTTTGCTACTGCGCGAGACCAGATGATAACTTCTAGTTCGACACCCACTGTTGTTACTGGGGCAGTTACAGATACTGGTTCTGGGGCAGTTACAGATACTGGGGTAGTTAGGGATTCTGGTCTAGCTGTTGATCCGTCTGCTGATGATGAGGGTTACAGTGATAGTGACGAGGAGGATATGGACGTCGATGATACAGCTGTTGATTTGGATGATGATATGCTGGGAGACGGTGAGGGTTTAGGTACAGATTATATTGTATCTTTTCCCGAGATACCGACAGATCAGCTTAGGAGAGACGACCCTCCTATTATTTCGGATGACCATGCTGGTATGGGCCCTTCATCGCCAGTTGTTACTGATTTAGCTCCTTCGTCTCCTACACCAGATGTACCACCTCCCCCGCACCAGAGATTCCACCTGGCCCCCATCCTCTTCCCCCATTTAGACAGAGACAGCAGAGAGGCCGAGGAGGCCGAGGAGCTCAGGCTGATCATGATGTTGTTGATGCAGACGCAGCTGATCCTCCAGCACGAGGTGGACGCGCTCCACGCGGAGGATGAGGACGTGGACGTGCTCTAGAGCCTGTTGATCTTCCAGAGGCCGAGGCTCCTCTTGATTTGGTATGTATTTGAAATATAATGTTCATATGTGAATTATTTTGGCATTCTGTAGAAGTAACTGTGTTGTTTTTTACTATTTTTTCAGACACGGAAGGTCGTCAAGGTTCACTTCCACACCGCCTACTGCACTCCACTAGAGGATTTTAGGAGACCTGGTCCAGATTCGTGGTTTCAGTTTGCAGAGCGATCTGGATTGACTGATCTACGATATTTCGGGTCCGGTCCTGTCGATCATGTCTTGGTTTCTGCTTTCGTCGAGAGATGGCACCCAGAGACCAACACATTTCATTTGCCATTTGGAGAGATTGGTCCTACACTTCACGACGTGCTTGAGATCTTGTCGTTGCCTATACATGGGAGGAGTTGTAGTTTAGTTTTGAGTAAGGACGAGATCATCACTTTTGTTACTGGGATGCTTCACGTAGAGGAGACACTGGTAAAGTTTTGGTATAGGAGTGGAGGCATTCCTTTGGGTTATCTTCAGGACAAATTGAAGCTTATGATGCAGATGGAGGATGGACAGAGAGATGAGAGCCTCATTGCGTCTATGTACTTACTGTTCCTTCTCGGCACTACAGTTCTATTGGACAAGTCGACTACAGCAGTCAAGCACTGGTGGTTAGATCTTTTGGCCGACCACAACAGCATTGGCCGATATGCTTGGGGAGCTGGAGTGTTAGCTCATCTGTATCGCAACCTTGGACAGGCGTCGAGGCGATTGGCTATGGGGATGGGGAGTTCTGGCATTCTTTTGCGGGTTAGTACGCAAATAACTATACGATTGGCTATGTTTAGGAAGTCGAGTTCTAATTATCTTTTTTTGCAGTCGTGGATCTAGGCTTATTTTCCACATTTTCGTGGACATTTTGTGACGGATCCACTTTCTATGGACCACGCCGCAGCTGCTATGAGGGAGGGCAGAGAGGTGCCACAGGGTACGAGCACAGATCGTTTGGTTGCCATTCGTGGTATGCTTGACCGTGTTCGTTATGAAGAGGTCAGATTTTAAGAATGTGTGCTTTCGTTATATTATGTGAATGTAAACTATACTAACTGTGTTGTAATGTTTTGTTGCAGGTTAACTGGTTTCCCTTTCCAAATGTGGATTTCAGACTTCCAGAGTATGCTCCGTCTTTGTTCGAGGGCATTCTCTGTTGTATGGACATCGAGGAGCTCTATCAGCCAGGACGCATGCTGCGATAATTTGGACATGTGCAGGGTATCCCAGATCCTCCCCCGGAGCCCATCCAGGTGACACGTAACAACAAACTGACACATTATTTAGTTCACTTTGCCAAGGATCTGCTTGGTGTGTGGGATCAGGACCCCAGGCCTTTGTTACAGATTCGGGAGCCACGAGCGACCTACTATTGGGCAGTCACAGATGATTATCTCGATTGGTATGATCGATTTTCTCATCCTCTGGTGGATCCCAGATCATGTAGACTCGATCGTCCACTTGGCCCGCTGCGTATCCCACCTTCGGTTGACAGTTTTGCAGTACGATTATAACTTTGATTAGTCATATTCATTTTTAAATTAGTATATTTCACTAACATGTTGATATGTTGTTAATATAGCGGAGCCAGCTCGTAACTTGCGAGATCCGAGCTGTCTTGGAGACACCACCGGAGAGGAGGCCTGCAGATATCGATGAGTTCATGAGGCGTCTCCTTGGAGTTTTGACTGACGAGGCTCCACCGATGACTCCAGATCCGGTTCGTCAATCTCAGCTTTTCCGGGATTCAGTCCACGAGGAAGGGCAAGGTAGTGGGAATGGGGGTCGTGACTTGGAGTGATATATAGTTTGTTTGGATACTATGTTTGGTTCACTTTTTCTTATTTATTTTGGGCTTTTCTAAAAAAAAATGCGAGAAAACGGTCACAAACGCAAAAAACAATAAAAAACGACTAAACGTAACCAATAACGACACATAACGACTCAAAACGAACGATAATCACCAACAATGACAAAGAACGACCAAGTACGTCAAATCTTGATAAAAATGGTTCAAAACGTCTCGAAACGACTCAGAAACTTAAAACCGACTTAAAACATTATAAAACAAGCCAAACTGAAATTTGAAGCAATTCTGAAAAAGTTGCCAAAATGTGTCCAAATGTGGCCAAAATGAGGCCATAATATGGCCAAAATGAGCAAAACTTAGCAAAACTTGAGATTTTTGAAAACGACTAAAAACGACTAAGTACGTCAAATATTGATAAAAATGGTTCAAAACGTCTCGAAATGACTCAGAAACGAAAAAACCCGACTCAAAACATTATAAAACAAGCCAAAATGAATTTTGAAGCAATTCTGAAAAAGTTGCCAAAATGTGTCCAAATGTGGCCAAAATGATGCCATAATATGGCCAAAATGAGCAAAACTTGAGATTTTTGAAAACGACTAAAAATGACCAAGTACGTCAAATATTGATAAAAATGGTTCAAAACGTCTCGAAACGACTCAGAGACGAAAAAACTGACTCAAAACATTATAAAACAAGCCAAAATGAATTTTGAAGCAATTCTGAAAAAGTTGCCAAAATGTGTCCAAATGTGGCCAAAATGATGCCATAATATGGCCAAAATAAGCAAAACTTAGCAAAACTTGAGATTTTTGAAAACGACCAAGTACGTCAAATATTGATAAAAATGGTTCAAAACGTCTTGAAACGACTCAGAAACGAAAAAAACAGACTAAAAACGAGTCAAGGCGCGAAAATCGAAAAAAATAGACTCAAAACGAGTCAAGGCGCGAAAATCGAGAAAAACCGACTTAAAATGAGTCATGGCGCGAAAATCGAGAAAAACTGACTTAAAATGAGTCATGGCGTGAAAATCGATAGTTGATAGTGTATAGTGGATAATGAATAATGGATAGTGGATAATGGATAATGGATAATGGATAATGGATAATGCATAATGGATAATGGATAGTGAATAGTGGATAGTGGATAATGGAAAATGGAAAATGGAAAATGGATGTGATATGTGGATAGTTTGGGCCCATATCGTTTAAACGCCTTCAAACGATAAAAATCGAAATTTCGAAATTGTAACATGACAGCAAATAGGGGCAATAGTCGTTTTCATTTGTCGGAATCGAAAAATGATTATCGAAAACGTCAACGGGCCTAATAAGGCCTAATGAATTTTGAATGAGGCCCAAACACAAAAAAACGACATAAAACGGCTTAATAAGACCTTAAAACGTAAAAGTCAAGAAATGTAACATTAATATTTGAGCATTACCAATCAAACGCTTTCGTTTTTATAAGAAATTAACAACATTAACACTTCGAAGTATCTAAACGAACACTTTCACCTGTATGCTATTACTCTCAAGTATATAAGTTGTATAGTTATACTCATATGTGTGTGATACCACTTCGTTACTAAAATGAAGTTTATATAATGTTATTATTTCATCATATAACATTAGTTTAACACTTAATTGTTATCGTTTAACTCAACTTACCTCGTATTTCATTAGTATAATATGATTTTTTATCATATAACTCTTCGTAATCTCATATTACATTAGTAAAACTTGATAAAATCATTCACAAAACTCTCAATAACGACATATTTCAGTAGTATAACATTACTTTGGCTCATAAAACTCTTAATAATATCAAATTGTATTAGAAAACATCATAAAAAATGAAATTTTATGGAATTAGGGCTGGTACTACAACATTTACCGCACCAGCCCTAATACCCTAAACCCTACAAACACCAGAAACCCATAATCTGGGTAAAGGGTTGGTGCGTTAACAATTAACGCACACATTCTGTGCGTTAATTGTTAACGCACAGATTCTGGTGCGTTAACAATTAACGCACATAATTAACGCACCAGATCCTGGGCTGGGCTGGAATGTTGGGCTGGGCTTGTTGGGATGGATCTTGAAGAATCTGTGTTATCAGCTGTGCGTTTATTGTTAACGCACCACCACATTTTGTGACGTTTATACAACTAGCACACAGTTGTAAATCACTTATTTGCCTTGAGTGTGTTACAGCTACTACACAGTTGTAAGTCACTTTTGGATGGCCGAATTACGTTATTGGGCCTTTGCTGTTGTGGACCTTTTGTCTACATCGGCCCAAATCTAAGTTACCCTAGTAAAACCTCGTCTATAAATTCACTGCCTCAGTGAACCCTATAATCTCATTCAGTTCTCATTCTCACTGCGCCGTAAAAGAGTTAGGTTTGAAGTTCTTACTCTGTATTTTAATTAAAAGTCCCATTTTTACTGATTTTGTTTGCTATCTTCATAGTTTCTAACATGTTTTCTTACTCTGTATTACAGATTCAAACAACCATGGCATCATCTTCATCCTCCTCAGTTCCAGCAGAAGGCAGTGAGATCGTGTGCCCGAGTAGAAGATGCTCAAAACCAATCAACGTGTTCAGTGCTAAAGACAAGACAAATCCCCATACGTATGGCCGAAGGTATGTTACATGCGATTGTAACTTTAGGATCGTGTATCTTGAACCAGAATACGACCGTCATCATCCCCGAGTCATGGCAAAACTGTTGAAGGAAATTGCTGACCAGGAGTTTAAACTGATAGTTTTTCACAGGGCTGGAAGTTTGGACTCAGCCAAATTCTTTTTAAGACAGAGGTTTCCCAATGACCCTGTTTGGACTCCTTCTCCTGACTCTGATTCCGATTAGGGTCTTATTAGAATCTTCTGTTAAGATGTAATGTTTTTATGTGTCTTGCAAGCTTGTTAGTCTCTGTTAAGTCTGTGTTTAGTTTAAATTTCAAGAATGAGTCTGTTTCAATTTATGTTGAGTCTGTTGTACTTTCTTAATGAGTCTGTTGTCTTTTTAATTTATGCTGAGTGTGTTGTAGTTTATGGATTCACTGTTTTCACTTCACTGTTTCACCTACCTCATCTAAGTCTACTGAAATCTCTTTTAAAGCAGACAAGACAAGTCATTACATATTATAAAGCAGACAAGACAAGTCATTACATATTATAAAGCAATTCCAATTGAAGTAATAAAGATAAAGTCTACTAAACTATTACAAATCAAGTCATGTAGTCCATACGCTTAACAACTGTAAAGTGGTATTGTCGAAACAAGTCCAATGGGCCAACATATATCCCTTCCCACCACTTGATGTTGTTATCTGCAAATCTTCTCCACGAACTGGAACAATGTGGCAATGGTGCCCCATCACGGAGCCAAACCTAGATATAGAAAGACAAATAATCAATAAGTATAAATGATTTCGACGTTTCATGACGTTTGTTTAGATTACCAGATAGTCTTACCAGTATCCAATGATTGCTGTGTCCGACAAGAGCTATCACAAAAATCTTCTGTAGAGGACCAGGGCTCACTGTAGACTGCCTTATTGGCAAACATAAACACGGCGCATCCCACGATAGTTGCACTAAACCAACATTATACACTGTGGCAAACACCAAACCCATAAATGGCATGTCAAGCCAAAATGGTCTCTCACAAGGAGTTCTCATGTAGTTAACTTGAGCAATAAGATCATCCCATGTTCCTTCCCGTAGACCACGTCATATGGGCTCCCATGTCTCTTTGTTTCCAAGCAGCTCCGCTGCCAACGCAACACGGATCATACGATAATGACTCTGTTGCATACCCGTAAGTAGAGACATAGACCGATACCCACAATGTCCGTCTGAACGCACATCTTTCACAGAAGTCATGTATGAAAGCCACAAGTAGTCAATATTTGTCACCCCCATATAAATGATGGGTTCTTTAATCTCTTCTTCGTCTTCTTCTTCCTCTATTTCGTTTCGATTTGGATAGCAAGCTCTCAGGGGCACGACATTCATGTCTTCGTCTTCTAAATCGATGGTCTCTGAAAACAATGGTTCAGGTTGGGATTGTGATCCGAAGTTGAACGATACTTGACTTGCTTGCTTTTTAGGACAAGTTGGTCGTTTACTTTGCCTATTTGCCTTCTCTTTTGCGACTTTTTGCGCATTCTCAGTATTTGTTAAGTCTTCTCTAACGTACTCGTGGTAACTCTTTTCCCTCTTTTCTCTCGGAGGAGAATTCCCATTTGACTGCTTCTCCTTGTTCTTTGATCCCGGCGGCCTTCCTTTTCCTTTCCTAAATAAGTTTGTTGGCTCTACCAAAGAACTTTCTTCCGGATGCTCCAAGTCAATGTACAACTCACTTAATCTGAATAGAGCTCCATCCCTCAAATCTCCACTTAGCAGTTTCACCCACATTTCACGCATTCTGATCTCTGGAATAGACATTGAACGATTGTCGTCGGGTAAGGACAAATTTATTGCATCATCTTCCCATGTCAGTTCCTTCCAGAAGTCATGAAAATCATCCGGAATAAGAGGTGTCTTTGAAATGATTGCCCTAGCAAGATCGTGTACGCATGGCATCCCAAGACAATCTCGAACCCAATGATCATCACAAACATTTGAATACTCCTCCTTCAATATTTGCTGGTACATTTCCAACAACAACAGAAAACACCTATCCGACACTCTGTAAAATAGCCTTGAAAACAACATTCGAATGCCAGGAGGAAAGGTTGGGTCATCAAAGACGTGGTAAGTGCTTGGTTCATCGTCACCCTAATCAGGTCCATCTGAACTATGACCGCATGGTGGATCCTCACGATCAGTTTGTTGAAGCCGCCTCTATTAGAACCCACAATTTCTTTCAACACCTTATGCATCCCCTCAACCCTAAATAAACATAATTTCTACACGTTAGGAGAATAATATGGCGGTCCAAATTAACAACTAAACAAACAAAGATACCTGTTTGTAGTCCTTGTGTGAAAGTGAAGAGTGTAGTCCGTCCACGCTCTAACTATGAACTTCTTGTACGGAGTAAACCAGTACTTTTCAACGTAACCAACAATGCCCTTCTTCCATGAATCTCTCAGCTTACTCAACCTCTCTTCGTAGATTTGTTCAGTGCTCGAGCAAAATATCCCCAACATTGCGTAACAAAGTTCTCCGCCCTTTGAATATTTTTTATCACTTTTTCTGCGTGTGACTGGATGTTGTGCTTAATGTGCACCCAACACAATAGTTGCTTGACTTCAGTGTCTTTGAACACAAGTTTGATTGCTCTCAACAAAGCCTTCTCACAGTCGGTCATTATAGCCTTCGGCATCACTCCCAAATTTCGACACAACTCATGAACGCACATCATCACAAACATGTAATGCATTACTGTTTCTTGAACCATGAATGCATATGCGAAGTTGAACGTCTTATGCGTGCAAGTGAAACCAACCATCTCCACTAAAGCCATATCATATCTATTTGTCTTGTATGTGGCGTCCATGATAATCACGTGAGGAAACTTCCGGAACAACCGCATCGACTCCGGGTGAGCAAAAAATAGGACTTCAACCTCATTCGTCTTCGTGTTCCTCAAAGGTTGACAAAAATACTTGTTCTCTTTAAGAAAATTTAGAGACCACTGAGTAACTGACAATTCACCACGATCTTCAAAATTGATCTTCTGCAAAAAATTGGCAATTTGCTTCTTGGATGTCACATTTTGCGGGTCTCTTTTCCTAAACTGAATAAGTATGTTTTTTGGCGTCTTGCGATCATCGCCCGCTTCCCTTGCTATTTTCTCCTCCTCTTTTCTCATTCTACCCATGAATGAATTCCCATGAAAACTAGTAGAAAGGGTGTGGTTGTGACGACCTTCTACAACATTCACGATCCATTTATAACTATATGGCCCTTCTTTGATACGAACCCCATATAACTCGAATGTACAACCACATTTCTTCGATTTTCGGTCACGAATCCTCGGAACCTGCAATTCTGGATTTTTTAAATTCACTTTCGGCCTACCCGATCTAGGTTTTCCAAACCTATCGCATACTAAATCAACGCAGTATTTGCTAGATGTACGATGTACCAAAACTATCATCAAATCCCTTGCTCTTTGTTTTGTCCATTCCATCATCTCTTCCTTACTATCCCACATTTGCGCAGTACTAAAATGTGGTCTAAAGTCTTCTTCCTATATTGATTAAACTACATTACTTAGATACGAAATTCTAACTAATTAACCTAAATCTCATGCAATTAAATACAAAATTTTAAGAGCTTTTTGCATAAAAACACCCTTTATATGGGCCATATTGAGTTTAAACACCCCTTATATCACTATTTATTTTGTCCCACCCCTTATTTCCCCTCCGTTAACAAAGTCCCACCCCCTCCTCATTTCTGTTTGTTTTTCTGTTAAATACGTGGAAATTACTCTTTTGCCCCCATCTCTTTCACTTGAACTGTAGCATATAACACGAATGGAAGTTCTGAACCCTAAATCGAATTGGGGGTTCTTGCGATTTCGAAGTCTTTGGGGTGATCTCTGTGGACATTGAACGCCGGAATCGAAGGTATGTTATTTCTTATGAACCCTAAATCGAATTGGGGGTTGTAATTGTTGGGGGTTGTTATTAGACCATTTCTGTGGATATTTGAGGTTGAAGAATAATATGATTTCAAATCGAAATGCAGGTTATGTCTTACAATTCAGGTTCATCGAATTGTTATCAAAGTGCAATAAAAACCCTTTGCTTCTGTAATCAAGATGCCAGAATGAGTACTGCACACACAAGTGCAAATTATGGAAGAAGGTTTCTAGGGTGTGCAAATTTCAAGTCAAGAAACAGGTGCAATTTTTTTGCTTGGGTTGATGCACCATTCCAGCCTCAAGCATCTAGTGTTATTCAAAGATTGGTGAAGCAAAAAATGGATTTGCAGGAAACTGTGAAAGTACTTGAGGAGTCCTTGAAGGCTAAAGAATTTCAGATGTGCAAAAAAGGCCAAGGAAATAGGCTTGAATTATTTCTAGGATTAGGATTAGGATTTGTTGTGGTTCTCTTGGGTACTTATGTGATCTCCAACATGTAGGGTTTGTTGTGAAATTTTTTGTTGAATTATCTGGTTGTTCTTGGAGTCTTATGACAGTTGATGTAATGGAGTTTAAGTTGGTCAATGAAGAAGTTATATTTTGATCCATTTTGATGGCATTTTCAATTTTCAGTATTTTAATTGTGCAATGTTATCAGGCAGGTAAACCCTCTTGAAGAAAACCTTGCAGCAAGCCTAAATTTATCCCTTCACTGTCATAATAGCAAAAAAACCCCAATTTATTCCACATTTTCTTTGACAGCAAATGAGTTGAGCTATCAAATCCATTCTCCACAGTTCTTTGACAGCAAATGAGTTGACATCAGGAAACTAACATTGACATCAGGAAACTAACATTGACATTAGGAAATAAAACACAAATTCAACAAAAACAGAAATGAGACACAAGAAAATGACATGAGACACCAGGAAATGAGACACACCAGTTCAAACAAAATAGACAGTTAATTGAGCTTTGAAGAGGATGACTTCGTAGGTGGGTTTTCCAACTATCTCCTCCATTTGAAAGAGGCAAACATCTTCTATTTCTATGTCATTGTCTTGGACAAAGTCTCTCCATCCTTTGCCAAACTTGAATTTGTTCCCACTGAATTTGAGTACTACTTTCCAAGTTGTTTCACCAATGAAAAGTGTAATCTCTTCATCTATGAAAGGCCTCAAATTGTTGTTTGCATACTCGAAAGGAATAAGCTGTTAATAAAAAATTTTATGTATATTAGTCATTAGAATAACATGCCCAAAACACAAGAATAAAACATTACTTACCATTCTGCAATCTTTTTGAACAAATGATGCTTTCATTTGCACATAAAAGCTTAATTTGGTTTTGTGAGGGTAGTTTTCAGCTTTCTCCAAGGGTGTTTCCTGGTTCCATTCCTCACACTCCTCGCATTTGCAGTGGCTGATGTCTTCACTGTCCGAGATGTCTGTTAGATCAATGACATGATTTGCCATGGAAGAAATGCAAGGAAATGAAGAGCTGCAAGGAAAGGAAGCTCGGCTGTGATGGCAAATGTGCTGAGAAATAGAGCTATTTATGCTTGAAATGTGCAGGGTTTAGGTGAAGAATTGATGACATGGGGTAGGTAACAATTGACCAAAATTAAATGTGGTCATGGTCAATGGTAAAACACTACAGTAATGAGGCTGAAAAACCGTGCAAAGCCTGCATCAATGACAGTCTTCACTGTTACCAAACCAGTGACCAAACTGTTACCAAACCTGTGACCAATCTGTGACCAAAACTGTTACCAAACCAGTGACCAAACCAGGGCAAAAAACAGTGCAAAGCCTTTTCAAAATAAAACCATAGATTACCAACTAAAACAGTGCAAAAACCACTTGCAACATCTGTTCAACACAGTAACATTCAACAAACATTGAAACTGATCCAAACATTACAAACATAAATAGCAGACTACTTCTTTGTCTTCTTCCTTGGTGAACGCCTAGGAACCTCCTTCACCAGTTTTGTCTTGAAAGCAGGCATCTTAATCCTAGGTGACTTAAAAGGTATTGAAGATGATGCTTGAGATTGTGTAGGAGCAGAGTAGGGGATATCCATTGAAGATGCAGTCCTAAATTGTGAAGGATTGCCAGTCACCTGAGAGGCTTGGGTTCCAACTTCATTGTTATCTTCCAGCTCCACCACATGTGCAAGCAAATCTGCATCACTAATTTCATCCAGGCCCTGAGATGCTATGGGCATAGCTGCATCTTGAACTGGAGTTGGCACTTGAGCTCCACTTGGCATGGCCTGGTCTTGATTTGAAGTTGGCATTTGAGCTCCACTTGGCATAGCTTGAGCATTCTCATTGCATCCCCTAACCTAGTGATACCAAAAAACATGATATTAGTGAATGTGTGCAGTTAGAGGTGCAACATGAATACCAATGGAAAATTGAATCTTACATCCTTCCTGGTATACTTCCTCTTCTTTTGTGTAAACTTCACAGTACTAGTACTTGCTGGCCTCCCTCTCTTTCCTGGAGCTGGCTTTGGAGGTGGAGGTCTTGATGGATTCTTACAAGACTTCATTGTGTGCCCTTCCTCATGACAATTGGAGCATTTATTCTTCCCATGTCTATTCCTCCTGACCTTGTTAGGATCATCTTTCTCTCCTTTGTCCTTCTTCCTTGACTTCCTTGGCCTCCCTGGTTGCACCACAAGCTTTGGTGGCTCAAGAGGAGGGAAAGCAGTCTTCTCCCACTGATCCTCTCCAGGCATGGGGTTGACACTCAATGCATAGACTTTCATGAATGTAGCTGTGTAGTAGTAGGGGTCAACATATGCATTAACATCTAACCTATTCTGCAATAGACAGCTCATGGCATGAACACATGGGATCCCAGTTATAGCCCACATGTTGCAGCCACAAGTCCTTGCTTGAAGATCCACTACATAAGTCTTCCCTCTACAGTCTACCTCATACTGCAGTCCTTCCCCAAGGCAATTGCAACTACCAACACTTGCAATCTTCCTATCATTGACAATGGTTGCAACTTCTGGAGTGAGTACACCTTGATGAGCACCCATTTTTTTCCTCTTGTTTATGAAAAACTTCATTAACTTCCTCCTTATCCATTCACACATTGAAAGGATTGGTAGTTCTCTAGCTTCAAGTATGCAGCTGTTGAAGGATTCACATGCATTGTTGAGTAGCATGTCTGACTTAGCATAGTGCTTGAAGCCATGTAGAGACCAGGTTTCTGGATTGCTCCTCCTTAGCCAAGCTTCTGCTGCAGGATCCATATCCTTGATCAAAGCCATATTTGCCTCAAACTCTGGCCTAGTAGCTGATCTGGCTGCAGCCCAAACTGCATCTTTGTATGTACTCCCACACCACTTGACTTTGAAGTTGTTGTGGAGGTGTCTAACACAAACCCTGGTGTCTGCCTGAGGAGCCACAGTGCTTATAGCTTCCATCAACCCCTACAAGATTTCATTGACATTACTTCAATCACACCAAATTTTACCTCCAATATCTTGAAAATTATGATGAATAAGAAATATGAACAACTAACCTTTTGTCTGTCAGACATAAATGTGATGGGTTTACCTCCAATATCTTGCATCAGAATCTCAAGGAACCACACCCAAGTTTCCTTTCTCTCTGCTTCCACTACTGCATAAGCTATGGGGAATATGTGATGGTTACCATCCATTGCTACTGCTGTGAACACTTGACCACTATAAGCTCCCTTCAAATGACATCCATCTAGACCAACCACAGGTCTAATCCCTGCAAGAAACCCTCTCTTGCATGCATCTAAACACACATAGAACCTTTGAAAAATTGGCTTCTCTGGCCCTTGTTCTGGTCTTACAAACAATGAGCTACCTGGGTTCCTCTTCATCACCTCAGCTGCATAATCATAGACTTTAGCATATTGCTTTGGGGCATACCCTTGAGTCTCCAGAAAAGCCCTAACTCTAGCCCTCCATGCCTTGTGGTAGCTAATATGAACATTGTAATCTCTCCTTATTGCTGAAATGAAGCCCTTAATCCTCCATTGTGGATCATCTCTATAGTGTTCTAGGTATTTCTCTGCTAACCACTTTGATGTAATCTTTCTGTTGTTGTGTTGCCATCCACAATCATGCTTTGGCACAAAGGATTTCATCTGAAAAGTTCCATCCTTATCCATCTTCTTACCCTTTGCCCTAAATCCACACAAGTTCTGGCTGCACCCTGTCTTGCACTTTTTTCTCCCTTTCTTCAAAGAACAGTCACACTTGTTTGTACAATAAATTGAAACTCTTGTACCATCATTGTGCAGGAAATAAAAATCAAACCCATTCTCTATAGCATACTGTCTCAATGCCTTTCTAAAGATAGTGTTTGAGCCAAATTTCATGCCAGGAGATAACTTAACTTTTCCATTGAAATCAACCAAGGGATTGAACTGAGGATACCTTGGTTTGCCAGTACTTTCATCACCTGTGTCTTGGCTTCCATAGCTGTCATCAACCCTTATGTTGAATGTATCATCCTCCAAATCAGCTTTGCTACCATCCTGTTTCAGTGCATCCTCCTGAGCTTTACTTGTCTCCAAATTCACTCTCACAGATTTGCTACCATCCTCTTTCACTGGATCATCATCCTCTGAGGACTCAGCAAATGGATCTGGCAACTTGTCTTCTCCTAGATCTGAAGAATCAGATCCACCAATTTCTTCACCAAATTCACTAGAGTCATCACTCTCACTTTTTTTCCTGGGCTTTTGTGGTTTTTTCTGGCCTTTGTTCTCCAAACTTGAACAAGGTAAAGAGGATCTGGCTTTTGCATTATCCAAGACTTTGGTCTGGCCCAACATCAATGCCCTTGGGCTCTGTTGTTTTCCTCTCACCACATAAACATCAATTTGTCTTTTCTCTCCAACATGCGACACAGGTCCAATATGCCTCTGTCACACACTATTTCTTGCAGCCCTTCGTTCAGTGTGCATTGTTCCTTGCAAAACCAGAGCTCCTTCACTCCTATTATGCTTTTTTCTCCCAAATAACTAACTAACTCTATCCTTGATAGCTTATCTGGATCAATGTCAGTGACACCGTATTCATCCTTCTTCTTGTAGCAAAGCACATAATTTTCCAAGCAAAATTTCCCACTGAGTTGAAATATTATACTAATCATCTGTCAAAAACATATAAAAAACAGCAAATGACTATTCTTTTCACACTTCCTTGCTGTCATCAGTTTTGCATACATCCAAAAAACATCATATTAAAGTTGAGATAAATGGAATCCAAAGCACATGAGCATACATAATGCCAGTGTTGAAAGATTCCCTAATTGGCCCCACATCAATCCATCCGACCCATTTTTACACATACAATACACATCTCTTCCCACATTTGCAATTGAAAACAACAACAACCATCTGCACACCCAATTTATTGCTGCAAATACTTAATTTCATTAACTAAAAAAATCGGATGAAAGAGGGAGCTTCTGTCAGCCCACTGTACACCCAATTTAATCCGAAATCTCCCTTTTACAAACAAAATTAACTTAGTTCATAGAATGCTTACCTTCAGACCTCGGACCTACAACAATGGAAGCTCCAACAATGGCGATTTCTGTGATTTTTTCCTCCTCAGATTTCGACTTCCACTACTGCGAGAATTTAGGGTTTAGGGTTTAAATTGGGGAAAAGGAGAGGGATTGATCGATTATGGGTCAGATGCTTACCAATTTGGAGGATTTCGATCTCGCCATTGTTGTGAATCGAACTTCCATTCGTGTTATATGCTACAGTTCAAGTGAAAGAGATGGGGGCAAAAGAGTAATTTCCACGTATTTAACAGAAAAACAAACAGAAATGAGGAGGGGGTGGGACTTTGTTAACGGAGGGGAAATAAGGGGTGGGACAAAATAAATAGTGATATAAGGGGTGTTTAAACTCAATATGGCCCATATAAAGGGTGTTTTTATGCAAAAAGCTCAAATTTTAATTCATAATATACTAACCAAAATCGGTAACGGGGTCCAATCGTCTAATGCAATTGATACATTTGCTTCGCCTTCTTCCTCTCCTTCGTCTTCTTCTTCGTCCACTTCCTCATCGACTTCTTCGTCTTCTTCGTCCACTTCCTCTTCTTCATCGACTTCGTATTCTTCTTCCACGACCCCTGATATCCAATTGTCGTTACCATCATCCTCACTACTCTCATAATTATAAGACATTATGGTGTGCATTGCAAAACTTCAACAAGAGAGCCCTTGTTTATATACAAGCAAAAAAATGCCCGTTTACATTTTTAGACCGTTGGTGCGGTAATAGTTAACGCACCAACGGGAATAAAATTCCAACTGACATTTTTTCAAAAAAAAAATCATGTGCGGTAAATATTACCGCACAGATATAATAATATTTTTTAAATTTTATTTGTCTTTTAAAAAAATTATTAAAAAATTAATACCTTGTGCGGTAACAATTACCGCACATGTTATTAATATTTTAATAATTTTATTTCAAATTTTATTTGTTTTTTTTAAAAAAATCTTAGGTTTAAAGTTAATGAGAATTTTAATTTTGTTTTTGTTAATCTTGGATTAAGCTGGTGCGGTAAATGTTAACGCACAAATCTGTGCGTTAAATCTTACCGCACCGGCTTCGTATTGGTTTCAGAAAAATTTCCAACAATGCTCCGGAACCCATTGACGTGTTAAATGTTACCGCACCAGAGTGTGCTAATAATGTTACCGCACAGAATAGTGTGCATTTAGCCCAAAAAACGTGTGCATATGGACGGAGCCCTAATAAAACACTTATCCTCCTCAACACTTCAACTAACTCTTCCTTCATCGTTAGAGGTAGGAGTTGTGTTGAGATCTGTTCCAAGTGTCTCTAAATCAATTTGAGTGCTAAATTGTGGATATTCTAGGGTTTTTTTTGCAGAATTTACTGATCTATAAGGTGTTTTTGTAGGTGAGTGTTGGGAAGAAGAAGTGATATTGTATATAGGTGGTGAAATCGATTGATCGGAATTTGTAAAGTATGGACTAAACGTAGAAAATTGATTCATAGGCGTACCGCGAAATGGAGGTTTAAATCCTTGAAATGGAGCTCGAAATCCTTGAAATTGAGGGAAGTCACCTTGAAATGGAGGACGATTATTAGTTTCATTTCCTGTCAAAAACTCCATCCACGAGAAATTACCAAATGAAGATTGATTATGTGAAGAAGGGAAATTATTTGGATTCATGGTAGAGGAGAAAGATAAAAATAAAAATATATGGATGGGCAAAAGACAATGTATGAGGAAAAAAGGGTGTGATGGATGTTGTGATTACATTTCTACTTCAGAAGTAAAAATAGGCCCTTACTATTTAACGCCCACCCTTTTTGCTATTTACCGCCCAGGTCATCCGTGCGTCACGCATGGATTAAATCCGTGCGTGACGCATGGTTTTAATCCACACGCCACGCAGGGAACAAAACCATGCGTGACGCATGGACACAAACCATGCGTCACGCATGGATTTTTTCCCTATAAAAGCCCAAAAACATCAAACCCTACCATTTTGTCATATTCTTCAACAACAACAACGGCGGCTGCAATCCATAACGCACCATTTTACCCCAAAATCCATCTTTCTCATCATCTTTTTTGCATATAAGGTATGTAAACATTAAGATTTCATTGTTATGGTATGGTATTGATGTATATATGAGGTTTTCATGTTGTTTTGATGATATTTACTTCAAAATCCAATGTGTATGTTAATTAGTTGATTAGAAATGATTAAACTTGTAATATATGAATGGATTGTGTACTTTGTTGATAATTTATTGACAAATTTGATATTTTCATGTGTATATAGTTTATTAGGGTTTTGATATTGAATTAGGGTTTTGTGAATTAGGGTTATGAATTAGATTGTTGAAATTTGGTATGGTTTTAATGAAATTATTGAAAAACTGTTATAATTTTGGAAAAAGTGTTGAGATTAGGGTTTGAAAGCCATGGAAAAACTGCAGAACACAAATTCTGGAATGTGCAATTCCATGCGTCACGCATGGCTTGAAACCATGCGTCACGCATGGATGGAAGCCATGCGTGACGCATGGAATTGCACATTCCAGAATTGTGTTCTGCAGTTTCAGATTGTATTTGATGATATGCTGATTGAGTTTTTGATGATATGCTGATTAAATTCAGTAAACTGATTAATTTTGTGGAATTGCACATTTTATGATGTAGATATGGATGGTGGTCGTCGACCTGGACGGGATACTCGTCAAAGAAACAGAGATCTGAAGAAAAAAGATCCCATAGTTCCAAAACAAAGGAAGAAGAAGAGTAGACAAGAATCGCCTCCTCGTCGTTTAGAGTTTTCTGATGAGATACAACAGCAACAACAACAACAACAACAACAACAACAACAACAACAACAACAACAACAACAACAACAACAACAACAACAACAACAACAACAACAACAACAACAACAACAACAACAACAACAACAGCAACAGCTAGCTTTGTCTGCTGCAGGTTTCGATCCCCAGGGTTCCCCTCATTACTTTCCTGGCACCCCCATTCTGATCCCACATCAAACTATGTTTCCACAACAAACACAGTTTTCAGGCTATCCGGGCTATCCACAACATGACCAATCATTTGTGGAGATGATGAGGCAAGCTACTGGTTCTCATCAGTTTCAGAACCCTCAGACGGGTGATGACCAGTACGCACTGGTTGCTTGTAGCAGTGCAGGGCCATCAGCTGGGGGTGCCAATGGTGATTCTGATTCTGATTATGACCAAGAGCATGAGCATGAGGAACAGGGTCAGGAAGAGGATCGGACCTATGAGAATGTTCATGAAGAACATGAAGAAGCGGAAGAGCAAGAGGAGCAGGAGGAACAACCCAGAAGACGACGACGACGACAACCTCCGGTCAAAAACATATACGTCCCTCAGTTAGAGGGGGGTACTCCTGGAGGTCCACAAATTCCGGAGCTGCTCATAA
The DNA here is from genome assembly GCA_029168935.1 of Oxyria digyna. NCBI lineage: Eukaryota > Viridiplantae > Streptophyta > Magnoliopsida > Caryophyllales > Polygonaceae > Oxyria > Oxyria digyna. The sequence continues at coordinate 5,857,407 of JAPVLV010000010.1, read as the reverse complement.
GCTTTGAAGCTCATACAGCCTTTTTTGTGCAAAGAGGAAAGGTATGTAATTAGAATTTGGTTTATAGATTCAATACTTATCATAACTAATTTGGTTTATAGAATTTGTGATAATAAATTTGTTAATGTATGAATTGATTTGATTAACCAAATGGATTATTTGTTGAAATATTTGTAGTTTTGTTGAAAATTTGGTTAAGGTGTGCTGTACAGAATGCATAAACTGCTTTCTGCATTCTGTGTAATGCAAATCCATGCGTGACGCATGGTTCATGTCCATGCGTCACGCATGGTTTATGTCCATGCGTGACGCATGGATTTGCATTACACAGAATGCAGAAACTGCATTCTGTACATTGCACCTTAACCAAATTTATGCAGTTTCTGTATTCTGCAGTTTCTGGAAAAAATTTATGCGTTATTAAAATTATTTGTGTTACGTAATCAATTTACAGGATAGAGGCGTACTCCCTTACCAGACAAGACAATCCCAGCTGAAAGATTGGGAACTTAATTCTGACTTGTCATGGGGTAATCACGCAATTGCAACGGAGCTGACTCATCTCAGGGTATTGATGTACGATGTGATTGATTATCCGCTCATCTGCGCCTTTATAGAAAGGTGGCATCCTGAAACAAATAGCTTCCACATGCCATTTGGTGAGATGACAGTGACGTTGCTCGACATCAAGAAGCTGATGTTGCTTCCTATTCACGGGAAAGCTATGGTGACCGACCCCACCGCTTCAGTCGGGAGAACTACGAACAAGAACTTTTTTGGTGAAAAGGGACGGCAAAATTTTCATCTTCAAAATGAACAGCTCGATAGTTATTGGATGAGCGCGAAAAAGTTTAAGGCGCACATTGAGGGCCTAAATGATCCCGTAGTTCATGGAATGGGATATATATTCCACTTGCTGGCTTCCACAATCTTCACTGACAAGTCACAACATAAGCTCCCGATGAGATTTGGTGCATTTCTAGGGAGTGTTGAAGAGGCAAGAAGTATTTCTTGGGGATCTGCGGCGCTAGCATATTTCTATCGCCAAATGGGCATCGCTACACGCCAAAATTGTGGTTTGATCTCATTTTGTTTCACTCTCCTTCAACTAAGTTTTTAATTATTTAGGAACTACATTTTTTAGCAATCATAAATTATTTCTATGGTTTTAATGCTAACTATATTTTTTAAATGGTAGGGTTGGATATACACATACTTCCCATCCTTAGCAGCTGGTGTTCGGCGTAATCCTGGTTGGTCAGTTGATCATCCTTATGCGTTTCGGTTTCTACCAGAGGAAGCGTTGCCGAACTACGACCCTGAAGCACGAAACTACAGAGCTGAACTAGATGCAATGAGGGCGGATCAGGTATTTGTATTGCATTTTGTTGACATTTTTAAGCCTCAGTTTTTTTTTGCAATTCCATGCGTCACGCATGGATCTGTGTCATGCGTCACGCACGAATCAGATCCATGCGTCACGCATGGAATTGCAAAAAAAACTGAGGACTTTTTTTCATCATCTTTGCTTGGACCTTTAATGAAATTACTGTTTGAGTAATGGAAGACGTTGATATTGTTTTTAGGTTAATTGGAACCCGTATGGTGAAATCGACTTCAGTGATCCTGCCTATGCTCCTGCTCTTTTTTTCGGGGTGCTGAGCTGCATGGACATAACCGAGCCCCACCATCCCGATAGGTCGCCTAGGCAGTTTGGTAGGGTGCAGATGATTCCCAGGCCTCCAATTTCACCCCTTAGAGCCCATAGGCTCATCAGCCCTAGGTCATATGTGGTGAATTATGATAGAATGGCGTGGAGTTGGGAGGGGATGGATATCCACAGGGCGACCCTGGAGCAGATGGGACCACCTGCGCAGACAGGTTTTGAAGAAGCTCCGGAGTATCTTATGTGGTACATCCCCCGCACTCATCGATTTCTGATACCCGGCAGACACGCTAGCTTGGAAGCACAGCAGGTATTACATTTATCTCATGTAACTTGAGATCTTGATTTTTCTTTAAGTTTGATTTAAGGTAAACATTATGCAAATAGCTGATTTCAATATTTAATTTTATTTGTAGGTGTTTGACAGGGTCTATGATCACTTGTCACCATATGCAACCTTGCCTGATCCGTATGATGTTTCTGCAATGCATGGAGCCATAACCGAGGTCCTTCAAGATATTGAGCCGTGGACAACTATGTATCAACAACATCGGTGGTGATCTTGTTGGATTGGGTTCGATTGTTTTTTATGAACTGTTTGTTTTCAGATTTTCAGGATTGTCCGTTTTTTGTAAGGATTGTTTGTTATGACGTTGTTGAACTTTTCATTTCTGGTTAGCGTTGTTGAATTTGTTGGATTATTTGTTTAGGGTGCACAAGACATAAATCTGCATTCTGTTAGTCAAATGTCGAACCATGCGTCACGCACAGATTAGTTCCATGCGTCACGCACGGTTTGCTTCCATGCGTGACGCATGGAATTGTTAACCTACGCCTATAAATTGACTCCCTCAGCATACCATTTCCACTCATTAATCTCTCCTTTTCACTCCCTCAGCCTGTAAGTTGATTTTTGAAGTTCTTCTTTGAAGCTCCATATTCCACATCTTATTCCTTACTTTCTCACTTGTTTTCTTACATTGTATTACAGATTGGAAACCAACATGGCATCATCCTCATCATCATCTTCAATACCACAAGAAGGCAGCACCATTCAGTGTCCAAATAAGAAGTGTAGGAAGTCTATCACGGTTTTCAGCGCTAATGACAAGATGAGACCAGACCAGTATGGCCGAAGGTTTTTTACATGCCAATGTAACTTCAGGTGGGTGTTTCTTGATCCTGAGTATGACCGTCATCATCTCCGTGTTATGACGAAATTGTTGGAGGAAAACCGGACTATGGCAGCGAAACTGGGAATCTTTAACGAAGAGAAAGATTTGGAAACGGCTAAATGGTGGGTGAAGGAGCTCTATGAGGATTTTGAAGAGAAACCAGCCGATTCTGACGATGCGTAGTGGTCTTAGTATTTCGTTCCTTTTAAGATGTAATGTGAAGTGTCTTGGTGTTTTGTCTTTGTTATGTTCGTTTTAATTTACGTTTCAAGAATGAGTCTTTTTTATGCTGTAATGAATCTGTTTTATTTTGTAATGTATCGGTTTTTTGTTGAAACGTATCTGTTTTATGTTGTAATATATCTGTTTTATGTTGTAATTCTGATGTCCCCTTTTCATAAGACTACTCATATGTCTCTTTTTGACAAGACAACTCATATGTCTCCTATTGACAAGACAACTCATATGTCTCCTTTTGACAAGAAAACTCACATGTCTCCTTTTGACAAGACAACTCATATGTCTCCTTTTGAGAAAACAATTCGGAAGTGTTGCTTTTGACAAGTAAAGCTGAAATGGAATTTCTGCATTCTGTAGGAAAAATGCAATTCCATGCGTGACGCATGGACACGAACCATGCGTGACGCATGGATTGACTCCATGCGTGACGCATGGAATTGCATTTTTCCTCACTCCCTTAGCTTTTGAGTAAAGACTGAAATGTGCATCAAAAGATACAACCTTACAACATTAGAAGGTCATTCGAAACTCAAAAAAAAATACACATTACAACATTGTCATGACTGACAATAACTCTTGAACTAGTAATCGTTTTCATCATCGTCTGGAATTGTGATGCTTTGTTTGGACGATTGATGTCCTCCTCTTTTCGGGGGGGTGTAAGCCCCACATCTTTGCCACACTTCGTCATACAAGGCCGCAGCAGATTCTTCACAATTACGCTCCCAAAGATTATAAACAGGTGGTAGTGGACATCCATCCTTCAGGCGAATCTGAGATTCAGATTTTACGGAATTGCATAATTAAATTTACATGTAATGCACTAGGTAAATAGCAATTGAAAAACACATACCGGGATGAAATGTTCTTCCTGTGTGAGTAGTAATAGGCAAACAACTTGCATCTTGGCTCCAGGTTGACCATACCAAGTCGGAAGTCTAAGAGGTAGGAATGTCTGTTTAATTTGCTCGCCTAGACACACAAAGACACAATTACATGCCGAAGCCACCAAACATGCCATTTCTGGTACGGTAAGCCACTTATCCCTTGGAGCTGGGTAGTAATCGCTTTCCCATGTAAGTTGATGTATAGCGGACTCCAATGTTGGATTTACTTCTCCACCAATCCACGTGCCTTTAAGTAAATGTCAAATCTCTTTAGCCTTTCTTATCATCTCTTCTCGTATGAACTTCCAATGCTCTTGGGTCCCACCTGTTACATGACTCTCAAAAACAGATTGAGTGACGGAATATTTTGGATAAAGTGTACATTAGAGTGAAGATAATATCGGTCACCTGTTTCCATAGAAATAGATCTAAACCCGCAGTTTCCATCGGCTCTGATGTCAAACCAACCCTCCACATATGGTCGCATGCACATTGGTATCTTTCTAATGTACTTAGAAGGCGCATACATTTTTTGTGGAGCGGGAGGTGCACCAAAGGGCTTAGGAACCCTTTGCTTCTTGGGAGGTGTTTCTTCCAAAGCTCTAGACCTCATCTCTTGGTCGGTGTATTCCCATGCTGACTTCTTTCTTTGTGTAGATCTAGGCACTTTGTTAGGAGCTCCTTGGGGACGACCACCGGTGTGTTTCGAAATAGGCGGCTCTTTGAGAGGTGTATCCACTTTAGCTATCTTTCTGACAGATTCAATACACTTCTCTTGATCATGTGGTGACAAGGTGTTCCATGTTTCTTCATAAAATTCATCAAATAAACGTCTTGCCACGTTTTTCTTAGTTTCAAGATGACACTGTGTATCCACTTCTTCCAAAGACAACGTACTCCAAAAAGGATGCAAAGACACGGGCTGAATTGGCATTTGTTTCTTCACACAAGTAGCAAGGTCATGGACACACAGCATCCCGTCTCTGACCTTGGTTGCACAATCGCAATATTGTGCATTGTACATGCCTTGTACACCTTTGTCGTATTCTTTAATCAAGAGCTCCATTGCCTTGTACGAAACTTTGCACTTCAAATGTACAAACAAAGATGTTTGGTGAACAAGTCTAAACGTCTTTGTTAGACTCTCGTTAAATGAACCCAATATCTCTTTCAGCTGGTTTCGTGCCATGTCACTGTATTCCTCAAACACTGTGTCGAGCCTACCTTGTCCACCACTCAAATATGACTTCAAACAGGAATGCGCTCCTTCCACTCTGCATTTTTATTAAGGTGTTCAAACAGGAATGTGCTTGTGCAGTTTCTGTAAACTGCACATCCATACGTGACGCATGGAACAAATCCGTGCGTGACGTATAAATGTGCAGTTTACAGAAACTGTTTAAATTCACAGAAAACTGAATATAGTTGTGTAAGTGCAATTATAGATAAATTACTTGTTTGTCGTGTTGCTTCCAAGAGTAAACACGTCATCCGTCCATGCCGACACACATCTTTCTTTGAAAGGACCAAGCCAACTGTCTCTAACATATTGCAGTACGGGAATATGCGCGTTCCAATCTCTCTCTATAGTATCCAACTTTTTTTCATATCCTTCTACGGTGGTTTCCTCGAACAAGTTGTAGTAGTCGTTGGATAAGTTTTTTCCCTTTAGTTTCGATCTCATTTCGAGGGAAGCTTTGGCCTCTATGTTTTTCCTTATATGTCGTCTACATAGAAGAAACTTTGCAGTTGGAAAAAGAAGATCCGTTGCACTCATTAAAGCTTGTTCACGGTCGGTGACAATGCAAGTGGGCGTTGCTCCAATTCTTCTATACATCTCTTGAAGTTGTTGCATTGCCCACAAATAATGCTCTTTAGTCTCGCCCTCAAGAAATGCCCCACAAACTACAAAGTTCCTCCATGTAGACGTGATTCCAACAATCTCGAAAAATGGCATTTTGTACCTGTAAATAAATAATTTGAAATAATATTATTGCAATGTTATGGAAAATCATATGTAATGGTCAATAATCACACAAAACTTACTTGATTGTGGCATATGTGGAGTCCATTATAAGTACATAGGGAAATGATTTCAAGAGCTTCATTGATTCAGGGGACGCAAAGAACATATCACCAATCATAGATGCATCATCTTTGCTTGTCCTATACTCCATGAAATAGTCGCTCTGTTTGCATTTGTAGAAAAACTCTTGGATAACAGTTCTTCCTTCCCTGTTTTCGATCCTCGTCTTGGCCATCAAATTGTATACTTGTTTTTTTTTTGTAAGGTTCTTGGGAGACTTGTTGAGTGTAAATCTCATTTGGTTTACAATGAGCCCTGGTCATTTCAACTACTGTACACACTTCATCAGGCGTCAATCTGCCTGCAAACGCATTCCCAAACAAGCTACTACCAATAGGATGGTTGTGGGTACCTAACATTACAGTAAGTTTCCAAGCCCCTCTATGCTCCTCTAGAAGCTTTAATTCGAACCAACATCTACATTTTTTCGTCTTGATGTTTTTCCTCACTCCCTTAGCTTTTGAGTAATTCACTCGTCCTCTATCACAGATAAGCTGAAGTTTTCCAGATTTTGTTTCGGTAGGTGCTCTACTCCTTCCATTGACTATGCAAAAGTTGTTGGCTTGTGCAATGTTAACGGCCCAATCCACTCCCTGTTGTCTAGAGGCGAATACCAAGTCATTTGCAAACAACTCTGAGTAATCAACAGAGACATATTGTTCTTCTTGAACTTCAATATCAAATTCTGGTGCAGTACGCAAAGGACGAAACACATTTAAGCTACTTGTGTCTGAAAGTGGCCTCATCAAATGCGAAGGCCATTGCGACAAACCGTAACCGGTTCCAAAAGATCCAGTGTTGATATCACCAAACTGTGATTGCGGTTGCTCCCATGTTGTCAAATCAATGCCCAAATCAAACGAAGGTATGTAGTCGAGGTATGACGGAGGTGGGCAGTCATTAAGAGTAATCTTGTCTAATCCAGTAAACACAGAAAAGTTCATCTATGCACAAACACACAGATAACAAACCAGTTAAGCTTCTATATGGCAAATCCATGCGTCACGTGTGGATCCATTCCATGCGTGACGCATGGTTCCAATCCATACGTGACGCATGGAAATACAACATGCAGTTTCATTCATCTTTTGTCATGGTTCGTATGATTCTGTTAACCACACTATGTTTCATTAACATTTCAAACATCATACATCATAAATTCAAAAGTCAACATCTTTTGTCATACAACTAATACCTTTAACATGTGAAGTCCATAAAACCCAACAAGTCAAACCCCTAAAACAAGTCAACACCGTTTGAGTGTCGTTTCGTCAAATTGGGCCTTAAGTCCATTTAAGGCCTTTTTAGGCCTTTTAGCGTTTACGTGCCTCATTTCGTGTGAGCGAGACCTCTTTTCTACTGAATATCCCTAATAAGAGTATGTTGTATAGTAGTTTCAACAATAATCAACGTCAATGTTGTAGAATATACATATTGCGACAAGTTAGAGAAATACGACTAGTTTGTTTTTTACAAAGGAGGTGGTACTTTAAAAGTTAGAAGTTGTCATTGGGAGTTACCCACATGGTTAAATATCCATAATAGTCATTGAAAACAAGTTTCATTCCATTCGGACATCGTTCGAGGGTCGTTTGGCTGATTTGGGCCTTAAGTCCATTATGGCCTTTTTAGGCCTTTTAGCGTTTACGCATAGTTTCGAGTCCCGTTTTGTATGTGTGAGACCTTATTGGGACTTTATATGTCTTATAACACAATTGTGTATAAATTTTTCAAACATACAAAAAGATCAATGTTGCGACCATATATAATGCAACAAGTTAAGCTTGTGATGAGTAGTTTGATGTTTTACAAAGAGGGTGTTACTCTAAAAGCAAAAGGTTTTGATGCAAAGTTACTGACATGGTTAAATATCTCTAATAGGCATTGTAAACAAGTTTCATTCCATTCCGATGAATTTTCGACGACGTTATGGCGAATTGTGGTTTTAAAGCCGTTAAAAACAACACGACAAATGAATTATTTTGCGTGACATAACTACAAATACATTGAAATTGATTACATAAGCAAAAACATATACATTGAAATCCATGCGTCACGTATGGATACAAACCATGCGTCACGCATGGCTTGAAACCATACGTGACGCATGGAATTTTTTGCCTATAAAAGGCCCAACATCAAAACCCTACCATTTTGTTCTCTTCCTCATTCTCTTGACGGCGGCTGAAGCTCTATCACGCACGGATTTACCCCATTTTCAACAATTTTCATCATCTTTCTACATATAAGGTATGTACACATTAAGATTTCATTGTTATGGTATGGTATTGATGTATATATGAGGTTTTGATGTTGTTTTGATAATATTTACATATGTAGATCCAATGTGTATGTTATACTTTGATTAGAAGAGATTAAACTTGTAATATATGAATGGATTGTGTACTTTGTTGATAGTTTCTTGTTGAATTTGATATTTTCATGTGTAGATAGTGTAATTAGGATTTTTATACTGAATTTGGGTTTTGTGAATTAGGGTTATAAATGAGGGTGTTGAAATTTGATATGGTGTGGTTTTAATCAAATTATTGACAAACTGTTGAATTTCAGAAAATATGTTGAGATTAGGGTTTGAGAATAGATATTAGAAAGCAGTACGGAAGTTCTGAATGTGGCAATTCCATGCGTGACGCATGGGTTATAACCATGCGTGACGCATGATTAGTGACCATGCGTGACGCATGGTTAGTGACTATGCGTCACGCGTGGAATTGCCACATTCAACATCAAGACTATGCAGAAGTTAATTGAGCATGTAACTATAATTTGGTTATGTTTGTGATTATACAGATGTCCTATTCCGATCAAGAATCTGATATTTCCGATATTAGTACGGCGTCTAGCATGGCAGACAACTTTGATATGCTTGAACGGGAGAGACGTGAACGGGAGAGACAAGAACGTGAGCGACGTGAACGGGAGAGACAAGAACGTCAAAGGGAGAGAGGGGAACCATCCACTAGACCAAGGATGACCGCACGAGAATACAGGAACCTCTTCAAGCCGTTCAACCCTCGTCGTTAGATCTACTTATTATGTTGAACCTTATTATGTTGAACCTTATTGTGTTGCACCTTTGAAGATTGAACCTTATTATGTTGAACCTTATTGTGTTGCACCTTTGAAGTGTTGAACCTTATTGTGTTGCAAGAACTACTTGTTTTTCTTAAGAGTGTCTATTTTGTTGGTATTTTAAAACATGTCGACTCGTTTCACTTTCAAACTAGGTTTCACATTTCAAATATCATAAATCAACATAAATTCACAAATCAACATGTTTAGTCATACAACTAGTACGTGCTGGCATGAGTTCTGAAAAGAAAAACAGTGCGTCACGCACGGTTTATGTCCACGCGTCACGCGTGACGCATGGTTTTATGTTGCAAAATCTTATTTTTATATTTAGAATGCTTATATTGTTGTTATGTTGACGAATGTTCAACCTTATTATATTTCAAATTGTATATGGTACGCCATACATATTGCGACCTCGTTCGGTTTTCAAACTATGTTTCACTTACAAAGGTCTAAATTTGATTTTCAAGTTACACACATGATCAAATAGACATTATAAGGATTGAAACAAAGTTTCATTCCATTTCGATAAAGTTTCGATGACGTTTTTGTCGAATTGGGCTTTATCGCCTTAAAAAAGACACTAAAAATGTGTTTCTATGCACAATTAACTAGAAATACATTGAATACATTGAATAACCCTAGATTCATATATGCAAATACGGGCGTCACGCATGGATTGTATCCGTGCGTCACGCACGGATTAAATCCATGCGTGACGCACGGATGACCTGGGCGGTAAATAGCAAAAAGGGTGGGCGTCAAATAGAAACTATGTAAAAATACCCAACAAAAATATATATTAATAAGCTTATATTCTAATAGTAATAGTAAATTATTTTATCATTAACGATTAAATAAATTTTATCATTATTGATCAAATAAATTTTATTAAGACTAAAATATATATGTAAATAATATTTATAAATTATCATAAAAATGCAATTCTACTATTGGTAAATCAAATTTGAAGATCACGTAAAACATGACAAAATAGCAAAATAAGACTATATATGAGTTGGTAAAAAAGTTGGAAGAAGTGTAGATGTAAGTTGTAAAAAAAGGTAGAGAAACTCAACAGAGAAAGTTGGTACAAAGGTTGGTAAAAACAAGTTGGTAAAATGCTGGTGGATGAAGTGTACGGAAATTGTAAAAAAATGGGTCTAGAAAGTGGGTAGAGAAAGTTGGTACAAAGCTTGGTAAAAGGTTGGTGGATGAACTGTATGGAAGTTGTAAAAAAAAAGTGATTCATATACCTAGTGGGTAATTATTCTTTCATTTCTATTGGTTGAATGTTTTTTATAATATAAATTCTAACACTTTAAAAAAAAGTAAACCCTATACTATGAAATATATGACTAATCAAAGACGATACACCTCATGAAGGTATTTACCCATTAGGTAAATGAATCATTTTTCTAAAAAAAATGGGTAGAGAAAGTGGGTAAATTAATTTAATTATGGTGTTTTTTCTCTCTTTTTTTGTGAGAGAATTGAGTTTCCTATAAGAGATATTACTCTAGAATCAAGGAGAGGTTCTCCTGCCATTTACTGCCATTTTTTTAAATTTCTTTTATTTTTGAAGTTTAAGAAACTCATGCATGGTATCTGTTTGTGCCTAAAAATACGATGAGTAAGGAATGCGTGGTAAGCTACGCGTAGAAGGATGTCGTCGACGTGACGAGACGAAAGGAAGATGTCGTCGACGTGACGAGACGTGACAAAGATCTCGTTCTCCTTGAGGATTAGGTCGGCCGAGCATATTTTTATCTTATTCCTTTGAATATTATTGTAATTGGTAAAAGATACGAGAAATAATATATTTTACCTTATTTATTATATCGTTATTAGATAGAAGGAAAAGATAAGACCTGATTTTCCTTAAAGATATTGTTAGGGTTAGCCTATAAAATAGGGTTAACGCCAGCTTTGTAATCATTCATCCACCATACGAGTAATACCAAGTTCAAGCTTCAACCCTAAATTCTTCTCTCGTCTTATATTATTCTTGAGTGTAGATTATACTGTATTCTTTGATCTTTGCCCTACAATTGCTTAATTATCATCTCGTTGATAATTTCGCTACAAACAATTGGCGCCCACCGTGGGGCTTGATCAAAAAGGTATCGTCTCTCCATACGAAAAGAGCTTCTTTTTTGCAGGAAATCATGACAAACCCGACGAACAGCCCACATGACGGCGAAAAGGGGTGTGAAGAAGAACACCCTGCGATGTTCCCTCTCGTTCCAGTAGACGAAGACGCGGGAAAAGACCTCGAAAACAGCCCCAACACTCCAAAGAAAAATGCTCCCGTAGAAAAGAAGGGGGTAGACGGCGAAGTAACTGACGTAGCCGCCGTCAAAGCACAATTCAACTCCTTCGAGAAGGTCCAGGCAGAGGCTCTACACGCAGTCGAGAAGACGGCGTTGGAACTTACTAAAGAGAACGAGAGGTTGAATTCATAATCAAGGAACTCAAAGCAGGGCTAACAGGACCACGTACCTACGTCCGTGGTCAGAATGTCGTTCGACGCCTTGATATGGATGCAGCCGTTGAAGAGGATGACGTGTACCAACCCCAAGAACACCATGACTACTCCCCATCTGGAGAAACGGCTCAGGAGAAGAAGTCTGAGGAAAACATGACTTCGAACGCTGTCGCTGCGCTCATAGCACAGCAAGATGGAGCTCTAAGGAAAGAGATGATGCTAATGCCCGGAGCCCCGAAATCCATAGTCCCTGAGCACGAATTCGGATTTCAAGAAAGTCCTTTCGTCGCCGCCCAGAAGATAGCCAAGAAGTTCACCGTCGCCGATCTCCCCGTCTATGACGGATCCGACGATCCGGAAGAACACGTCTTACTCTATAAAGCTAAGCTCTCTACGAGTCTGATCGAGCCAGAGTTGAAGGAGGCGATGATGTGCAAGTTCTTTAGTTCAACATTGAAAGGTCCAGCCTTGACGTGGTTCATCCACTTACCAAAGGGAAGTATCTCCTCCTACGCTGAACTCTCCAACCTCTTTCGATTACAATTCGCCAGCAGTATGTTGTTTGCAAAGCAACCTTCGGATCTCCATAACATGCGCATGAACAAAGCCGAAACCATAAGGGCTTTCATGAAGCGTTTCAATGATGAGAAGATTACGATCCCAAATTGTAGTGAAGTTACCGCTGCCGACGCGTTCAGACGTGCACTCCCCCGAGACAGTGATCTGTACAAGGAATTGACGAAGACTCGCCCAGAATCATTCGTCTCAACAAGGGAAAGAGCCATTGAAGCCATACGCCTAGAAGAAGATCACCTAAGATACACCGAAGAAAGTTCTCGATCTCCACGAAGGTGGACTCCGCCGCGTAGGAACTCTCCTCCGCGTCGACACAACAACCAACATCAAGAGCGAGGGGAACGCCACGATAGGAGAAATAAGCCATTCCAGAGAGAGCCACAGTCGGTGCATGCTGTAAGCGAAGTTGATAGCGTCTACATGGTGGACAGAGGTATCTCTATGAAGACCGACGTGTTGCGAATCATGAGCGCGATGGAAGGGCTACGCGACGTGCAGTGGCCTAAAAGGCCAAATCCAGGGAGAAGACCCGAAATGGGGAAAGGATATTGCGAGTTCCACAACGACACAGGTCACACGACAGATGGGTGTTACACTCTGAGAAAAGAGGTATTAAGGTTGCTGAAGAGGAGAGAAGGAAGGAACATGTTTGAAGGGGTGAAGAAAGAAAGGAAGTCTCCTACTCCTCCTCCACCTCCATCAAGTCATACCCGAACCATACACACCATCCTCGGAGGTTCCTCCGCAAGTGGCTACACCGCATCCGCCGCTAGAAGGAATATTAAGATCCTACGCGACGATAGTGATATGACGCGAGTCTATCAAATCCGTCCTACTAGAAGAAATTACCCGATCACGTTCAAGGATCCAAACGAGACGGTGGAGTGACGAGGCTAAAATCGTTGTGCCTATCAAAGAAAACCTAACTAACCAACTAGTTTAGCAAGAAAGCAAGGGTCGAATCCCAAGAGAATCAAGTAGTCTATTCTTAAGAAAATAACTATTACCAACGAACACACCAAAGGGGGGGAAGTTGTTGTTCTATAACCTAAGACAAGTAAAAGTAACAAGTAGCAAGAGTTGTGAAAATATGATTGGGAAAGCGTTCCACCTAACAAATATCTACACAATGACATGCAAGGTTGATCATAGATATCTCTAACTCATGCAATCCTATTGTTGTTCCTATTCCTGTTCAGACATAGATATCAGCGCAACCCGCCCTGATATAACTTCCTATTAAACAAATCTGAAGACCTTCAAGACTCAATTCAATAGAAGCATTAAGCAAAGGAATATAGCAGGATACATGCAATTCAGACAACCCGTCAGATAAGCATGCAATCAATTCTCATTCACAAGTAAACACTACGACCCGCTCATGTAAACATGTGTTTGCTACTAGATAAAGAACTCCGACCCGGAATTACCAAATCCTAGCACTATGAACAATACCAATAAACCTAGCTGGCCAAACTAGACAAATCAATAAGATTCAATAAGATAAAAGCATGAGAATCAATACAATCAATTGAAAGCGAAATAGAGTTTAGAATCTCACAACCATACAGTCAAAGGCTTCAACCGTCAGGCGAAACAAAGGGAAATTAGTTCAACATCGACATGGAGGCAAAACTAGGGTTCTTCAGAGAAAACAAAGGTTAACCTAAAACTAAAGTGTTTTTAGGCTTAAATACTCTTAGGAAATAATAAATCCGAAATGGAAATAAAAGAAATAATTCGGAAATTAAATAAAGAAATACAAGCAAACTCGGAGACAAATCCGGCCTTCAGGACGATTTCTGCGGGCGCGGATTACGAGGCAACCCGCGGCTGACCCGCGGATTCAACACTTGAACATACTTCGTCTTCTGGTTCCGCGGGCGCGGAGGATTTGCCGCGGGCGCGGAAAAGTCCCTGCAGCCTCACTCTTCTTCTCTTCTTGTCTTCTTCTTTCGTCTTCTAACTTGGTTCCTTTGAAAGACGTCTTCAATCTTCATATTCCTTCATCATTAACTGCTTCTTCTCTTCAGCTCCGGATCACATAATTACATATGAAATAGCTCCTAAACGATCCTAAACTAAGCTAATAACCACTAGATAATATGTATGAAATACTCTCTATCAAATTCCCCCATACTTAGACCTTGCTCGTCTCTGAGTAAGCTAAAGAAAACAAACTCCTCAATCTAATACACAAAGGTGTCAGGAAGTACAAAGAAACTTGTCTAATGATTACAACTCCAACAACAACATCCAAATCCTCCAAACAACAACTATAGCAACATCAAACTAATACAAGTGATATGACAATAAACACATAGCCTTCTCTACTCCTTATGACTCCCAAGTGATCCTACCTGAATTCCTCCTTATATCACCCCTTCTTATGTCTTCCAAGGCCAAATAAGAATAAGTCCTAAAATCACTCTATTTTTTTTATCAACTCATCTTGCTTAGGTGCCCTCTCGGGTTTTCGTCCTAACCACTCAATAATTGTTCCAGGCTCACCAAATCTCACATCACTCGAAAACCTCTTTTTACCCCAGCCTAGTGCTGGTCCAAGTTACCTGCTTGTTGCATAGATCTTGCTATCCCAGGATTTTTCTGCCTTTTTTCATATTTTTGTGGCTTTTTCAAACAATTTACTCAATAAATTCATGCAGATACAACCAACACCCAAATAAAGACATGTGAATACATTTTCCTCCCCCATACTTAAACATTGCATTGTCCTCAATGAAATGGAAGACATAATAACGAACCCAGGAAAGGAGACAGAAGACTCACATACACGGTCGGATGACCGTCCTCCAATGAAACACAAGGTGTAGTAGAATGAGAAACTAGATGAGCACCCAATGAAATCAACTAATGCACAGCTCATCCAAGACAAAAGAAAGAATACCTCCAATATAGATGGTGACCCAAAATCAACTTCTTGCAAAGAACATGATCACCAACAACCTAAGCTCCAACAAATGTAGATCCATAATTGATAGGAATGATGAAACGATGAAACCAAACTTGATGAAATACAACTCCTTACTTTCTTTTCTCTCATATTTTTTTTCTGCACTCTATTTTTTTTAAATCCGATTTTTTTTTTTCTCGGAATGATTTTCGGATTGATTTTTTTTTTTTTAATACGGGAGAGAAGACTTACAACGAGATTGGCTACTGACTGTAGCTGACCCTAAGCTTCGATGATTTCCTCCTGTCCATAGAAAAACTGAAAAGAAAATTAAACCGAACAAAACGAATAAAAACAATCTCAAACCTCGGGTTGCCTCCCGAGTAGCGCCTTATTTTATGCCGTGGCTCGACATGAAACTCAAGAGATTTTAACTAACTCCATTTGGCTTTGTGAAAACAGTCTCTTGTCTGAATTCTCTCTTGAACCACTCATGGAACGCCTTGAACCTCGTCCCTCTTACCTTGACCACTTTGTCTTTGGAAATGAAAGTGGTTTCATTCACTTTCTCCTCTTTGACCATATCAGGCGGCTGTTTCAACTCTATCTCAGTGTCCTGCACAAGAGCAGACATAGGCTTTTCACCCTGCAAAATTAGTCCGGTGGGGCTATTGCCCAAAAGTGGAGAAGATGACTTATTACTCTCATCTAGGACCTTCTTGACCTCCTGCAAGTTAATAGCTTGAACACCCTCTATGTAGGGATCCAATACGACATTCTCAATAACACAATTTGATTCTTCCAATCAAGCAGGATTAATCACATTTATGCAAGACAAAGACGTATCATGAATGGGACTCATATCATAAATATTGTATTCCACTTTGTCCCCATCAAATTCCATACTAAGGGTTCCACTACTAACATCAATCTTTGTTTGAGCAGTTTTCAGAAATGGCCTACCTAACAGAATAGGGGCAGCATGCTTATCTTGATCCATGTCCAAAACAAAGAAATCCGCAGGAAAAACCATTTTATCAACTTTCACAAGAACATCTTCAACTATCCCTTTCGGGTACACATTAGAACTATCAGCCAATTGAACAATTGTTCCTGTTGCATGCAATGGTCCTAGTCCTAGCGACTCATACAAAGAATAAGGTAAGACATTGATAGATGCACCTAAGTCTAGCATAGCTTTGTCAAACTTAGTTTCACCTATAACACATGGAATACTAAACATGCCAGGGTCACCACACTTCTTAGGCATACGCCTTTGAAACACAGCAGACACATGCTCACTGACCTTAATCTTTTGTTTTTCTTTTAATTTCTGATTTCTTTTGATCGTGCATAGTTCTTTCAGAAATTTAGCATAACGAGGAATGCTCTTAACAAGTTTAAGTAAAGGAATATTTACCTCGCATTTGCTGAAGGTCTCGAATAGATCTTTGTCGTTCTCCAGCCTTCTAGTGTCCTTCAATGCCTCAGGGAAAGGTGTTGGTGGTTTCAAAGAGCTGAGAGGAGGTAAGACAAGACGAACATAAGAGTAAGAAAGATCAGCTTCAGATCCGCGGGCATCCACTTCGGGCCGCGGACGCGGAAAATTCTCTGTATCCGAGCCGCGGTCGCGGATATCTTGTCGCGGTCGCGGAAATCTTGCCGCGTTCGCGGAAATATTGTCGCGGTCGCGGAAATTTCTCTGCAGGATCCGTAGCCTCCTTTGTATCCAAGCCGCGGGCGCAAATTTCTTGCCGCTGGCGCAAATTTCTTGCCGCGGGCGCGGATCAGCTGTTTCAGCAACATTTTCATTCTCAGCACTCGTTTCCTCCTCGTTCTTACCCTTTTCAGCAGTGGGTAGAACCTCTAATTGCTTACCACTTCTTAACATAACAGCACTGACATTCTCTCTTGGGTTAATCACCGTTTGAGAAGGTAATTGCCCCGAATCTTTTGCTTTGAACTCATTGAATGCTTGAGCTATTTGTCCAACCTGCACCTCAAGATTTTGAATACTTGATTTAGTATCCTTTTGGAATTGCATGCAGTTTTGTTGAAGCTCTACTTGTCCTGCAGCAAGCTTCTCAACCATCTCTTGAAGGAATGAACCTTGGGCTTGTGGTTGCTGCTATGGTGGTGGTTGCAAGAGATGGGGGGTTTTGGATATTTTGAGTGTTCCCCCACCTAAGATTTGGGTGATCTCTCGTCCCTTGATTGTACGTGTTGGCGTATGGATCAAACCTCGGTCTCTGTTGCCAATCTCCTACAGCATTCACCTCAGCATTGGGATTTTGAAGTTGTGGACAAACCTCTGTATGGTGTCCTGGATTAGTGCAAATTCCACAATAGTTCACTTGTTGAACACCACTTTTTACCATCAAGCACTTCATCATCTCTTTCAGCTCTTTCATCTCACCCTCCAACTTAGATGTTGATTGAGACTCTATTGCCTTTACACTCTCTCTCTTGTTGAACTGTCTAGAGCCCTCTGACAACTCATGGAAGATATCTTTTGCTTCTGCTGGGGTTTTGTTCAGGATGTTACCCCCACAAGCTGCATTCACCATACGACGCTCATCGTCTAATAGACCATTGAAAATATAGAGGATGAGTGTTTCATCTTTGTATCCATGAAATGGACAACTCGAACATAACATCTTGAACCTCTCATAGTACTCATTGAAGGTCTCATTGGCACGTTGTTCGATGGTGGCGATATCCCTTTTCAGAATGTTGAGCTTAATAGCCGGGAAGTACTTTTCCAGAAACATCTTTTTCATTTCAGCCCATGTAGTGATACTTCCCGGAGCTAGATAATACAACCAATCATTTGCTCTATCTTTCAATGAGAACCCAAATGCTCTCAGCATGATCTGATCATCAGTAATACCTTTGGGCTTCATACTCGAACAAACAACGTGAAACTGAGCCAAATGCTTATTAGGATCTTCTTCTGCCAAACCATGGAAATGTGGCAATTCGTGGATCAATCCAGCCTTCAGTTCAAAATTCACACCTTCTCCCAAGTCAGGGAAGGTTATTGCTAGTGGTTGTGCTGCCAGATTTGGGGCAATTAACTGCCTCATAGTCTGTGGTACGACAGCCATCTCACGAGTTCCTCTTCGGTTGTGGCTAATGGTTCTTTCAATCTCTGGATCAAGAGCAACAAGAAGTGAATCGGTAGTACGGGTGTGGACCATACAACAGGTCCACACAAGGGTTGGTAACAATTAATCACACAAAAACATAAAATTTGATTCCCCGGCAACGACGCCAAATTTGGCGAGGCTAAAATCGTTGTGCCTATCAAAGAAAACCTAACTAACCAACTAGTATAGCAAGAAAGCAAGGGTCGAATCCCAAGAGAATCAAGTAGTCTATTCTTAAGCAAATAACTATTACCAACGAACACACCAAAGGGAGGGGAAGTTGTTGTTCTATAACCTAAGACAAGTAAAAGTAACAAGTAGCAAGAGTTGTGAAAATATGATTGGGAAAGTGTTCCACCTAACAAATATCCACACAATGACATGCAAGGTTGATCATAGATATCTCTAACTCATGCAATCCTATTGTTGTTCCTATTCCTGTTCAGACATAGATATCAGCGCAACCCGCCCTGATATAACTTCCTATTAAACAAATCTGAAGACCTTCAAGACTCAATTCAATAGAAGCATTAAGCAAAGGAATATAGCAGGATACATGCAATTCAGACAACCCGTCAGATAAGCATGCAATCAATTCTCATTCACAAGTAAACACTGCGACCCGCTCATGTAAACATGTGTTTGCTACTAGATAAAGAACTCCGACCCGGAATTACCAAATCCTAGCACTATGAACAATACCAATAAACCTAGCTGGCCAAACTAGACAAATCAATAAGATTCAATAAGATAAAAACATGAGAATCAATACAATCAATAGAAAGCGAAATAGAGTTTAGAATCTCACAACCATACAGTCAAAGGCTTCAACCGTCAGGCGAAACAAAGGGAAATTAGTTCAACATCGACATGGAGGCAAAACTAGGGTTCTTCAGAGAAAACAAAGGTTAACTTAAAACTAAAGTGTTTTTAGGCTTAAATACTCTTAGGAAATAATAAATCCGAAATGGAAATAAAAGAAATAATTCGGAAATTAAATAAAGAAATACAAGCAAACTCGGAGACAAATCCGGCCTTCAGGACGATTTCCGCGGGCGCGGATTACGAGGCAACCCGCGGCTGACCCACGGATTCAACACTTGAACATACTTCGTCTTCTGGTTCCGCGGGAGTGGAGGATTTGCCGCGGGCGCGGAAAAGTCCCTGCAGCCTCACTCTTCTTCTCTTATTGTCTTCTTCTTTCGTCTTCTAACTTGGTTCCTTCAAAAGACATCTTCAATCTTCATATTCCTTCATCATTAACTGCTTCTTCTCTTCAGCTCCGGATCACATAATTACATATGAAATAGTTCCTAAACGATCCTAAACTAAGCTAATAACCACTAGATAATATGTATGAAATACTCTCTATCATGGAGCATCACGACGGGTTAGTTATCTCCCTCACTGTGAGCAATTGCCTAGTCAAGAGAATCCTCGTAGACAACGGGAGCTCCACCAACATAATTACTACATCTGCTATAAAAGAGCTCGGGCTATCCAACGACGACGCCGTGAAGAAATATGTTCCTTTGGTGGGATTTGTTTGTGCCTAAAAGTACGACGAGTATGGAACGGGTGGTGAGCTACGCGTAGAAGAATTGTCTCGACGCGACGAGAGGAACAGAGGATGTCGTCGACGTGACGAGACGTGGCAAAGGTCTCGTTTATCTTAAAGATTAGGTCGGCCGAGTAGATTTTATCTTATTCTTTATTATATTCTTGTAATTGGTAAAAGATACGGTGAAGAATATCTTTACCTTGTTTCTTATATCGTTATTTAGATAGAAGGAAGAGATAAGATCTCGTTTTCCTTAAAGATATTATTAGGGTTAGCCTATAAATAAAGGCTAACGCCTTCTTTGTAAAAAAAGAGCCTTCATTCGAGTAATATCAAGTTAAAGCTTCAACCCTAATTTCCTACTTTGTTCTTGAGTGTTGAGATTATACCGTTCTCTTTGATCTTTGCCCTACAATTGCTTAGTTATCTTCTCGTAGGTAATTTTGCTACAAACAATTGGCGCCCACCGTCGGGAAAGATAAAAAAGGTATCGTCTTTCCATACGAAAAGAACTTCTTTTTTGCAGGAAATCATGACAAGTCCAACCAACAGTCCGCGTAATGACGAAGGGAAATCCGAAGAGGAAGGCCCTGCAACAATTCCTCCCGTCCCTGTGAATGAAGATGCAAGAAAAAGTCTCGAAAACACCCCTGGCACTCCAAAGAGAAGTGCTCCCGTGGAGAAACGAGGGGTAGACGGTGAAGTAACCGACGTAGCCGCCATCCAAGGGCATTTCGAGTCCTTCGAAAAGGCCCAGGCTGAAGCCATGTATGCAAGCGAGAAAACGGCGTCAGAGCTTACTAAGGAAAACGAGAGATTGAACTCCATAATCAGGGAACTCAAAGCGGGTTCCACAGGGCCACATACCTACGTTCGCGGTCAGAGTGTCGTTCGACGCCTTGATATGGTTGCAGCCGTCGAGAAGACGACGTATACCAGCCTCAAGGACATCATGGTCACGTCCTCCCAAGAGAAATGATTCAGAAAAACAAATCCGAGGAAAATATGACGTCGGACGCCGTCGCTGCGCTCGTAGCGCAACAGGTCGGAGCCCTAAGAAAAGAGATGATGCTGATGCCCGGGGCTCCCAAATCCATAATCCCTGAGCACGAGTTCGGATTTCAAGAGAGTCCTTTTGTTGCCGCTATTGTTTATACCGAAATTACCTACGAGAAGATAACTAAGCAATTGTAGGGCAAAGATCAAAGAGTACGGTATGATCTCAACACTCAAGAACAAGGTAGGAATTTAGGGTTGAAACTTTAGCTTGGTATTACTCGAATGACGGCTTAGATACTTACAAAGCAGGCGTTAGCCTTTATTTATAGGCTAACCCGAATAATATCTTTAAGGAAACGAGATCTTATCTCTTCCTTTTATCTAAATAACGATATAATAAACAAGGTAAAAGATATTCTTTACCGTATCTTTTACCATTTACAATAATATAATACAAAATAGGATAAAATATACTCGGCCGACCTAATCTTCAAGATAAACGAGACCTTTGCCACGTCTCGTCACGTCGACGACATCCTTTATTCTTCTCGTCGCATCGAGATAATTCTTCTACGCGTAGCTCATCATGCGTTCCATACTCCTCGTATTTTTAGGCACAAGCAATACCCCTAAGGCGTCTTACAGGGCTTAACGTCTAGTGGAGCTGGGAGACGCCTTCTTTCTTCAAGGAATACGTCTTCACTGTACTAGGAACGCGTTGATGATTACGTCACCTGAATTTTTAATGTCGTCACAGAGCTTCGATCGTCATTCTTCTTCAATCATTTCCGTGTGGCGGGCGAAGAGCTTCGTTATCCGTGCCGATAACATTCAATTGTAACGGCTAGTTTCTCAACGGCTATAATGCCGTTGAACTTTCTCCCGCTTTCTTTGCGATCTCTTTGGCTATATAAGGAGAGGATCTCCATTTTCCTCCTACTTCTTTACAACTTATCCACTCTGATTATCTCTTGCTTTCCCGTTCGCTTATAATTTACACAGATCATTTGCCTCTCCTTTCTTCAAATTTCTTCTTCCATCTCTTAGCATCCTAAAATGGCTTCTTTGTACGTACCAAAATTCATCTTGAAGGACTCCGATTGTAAATCATCGGAGGTGCGCGACGTCGAGAGACTGAGATCATTGGCGAATCTTGGTTCCGAGGTTGAGATTGAGATGCCTCCTCAAGGGGTATCTGCCAACGCCTATCGCCCAGGGTGGATTACGGTATACGAATACCCTTTCCTTACCGGTCATCGGTTTCCTTTCCCGCCGTTGGTGAAGGCGTTCATGCTCGCACTAGGGGTCGCCGTAGGCCAACTTTTACCGGGCGTCTGGAGAATCTTTGGCGCTCTAGACGACGTGAGGGAGAAACACGACGTTGAGATTGTCGTTGATGACCTTGCTTACTCTTTCAACATTCAAACTAAAACGGTTGGAAGAGTGGGTCTTAGATCGAGACCTAAGGCGGCTAAGATCGCCATCGAGGGAAGTCAGGCTGATCGTCACTGGGCCGACTCCTTTAATTTTGTCAAAAAATCAACTCTTGGCGAGGAGTGTTCTTGGTTGATCGAATGTTGGAACCCTACGACCGAGTTTGCTTTTCCTTTCTTTCGGGTCTCTGTTGCATACGTCGTCAATCGTTGATGTATTACTTTATCCCATTCTTCCTTGTAGTAAATGCGGATGTTATCGTGGTGAGGCGAGAAACTAAGAAGGTTATTGACAGACTTCTCGAGATCCCTCAGAGTGATCGAACTTTTCATGGTCACGACGGGAAGGGTCACTGCATTGCTTCTACGGCCCTGACAGGTAATGTATTCACGTTCTTTTACTTGGTTTTCCTTTTTCTTTTGCTTTGAGGGTTCTAACCCTTTTCTTTGTTGATCTTTTAGTGTCCGCGGATCTTTCACGCGTTCGTAGCGGAGGACAATCTGTGTATGCTCTTATTGCGTCGCGGAAGAGGAGTCGTACTGGAGAGGGAACTCCTTCTGGGGTTCCTATCCATATCACGCCAATGATTTCTCTCGTCTCGTCTCCATCTCCTTCTTCAACTCCGGCGAAGAAGTCGCGTAAGGGTAAGGAGAACGTTGTTGAGAAGTTGAGTTTTGATTACGAGACCGTGGACGACTTTCCGGGAGTTATCTCTCGTGTCGTCGCGTCTGGAAGATCGTTCTTGCCCGTTATGAAAGGGCTTCAAAGTCCCTCATCGCTCGACTACTATCTACCGATGGAGACGGAAGATGTGATAGGAGAAGCTCTTGCTACGCAATGGCAGGTGTTTGTGCCTAAAAATACGACGAGTGTGGAACGCGTGGAAGCTACGCGTAGAAGGACATCATCGACACGATGAGGTGAAAGGAAGATATCGTTGACGTAACGAGACGTGGCAAAGGTCTCGTTCTTCTCAAGTATTAGGTCGGTCGAGTGTATTCTATCTTATTCTATATTATATTATTGTAAATGGTAAAAGATACGGTAGAGAATATATTTTACCTTGTTTATTATATCGTTATTTAGATAGAAGGAAAAGATAAGATCTCGTTTCCTTAAAGATATTGTTAGGGTTAGCCTATAAATAAAGGCTAACGCCTGCTTTGTAATCATCTGAGCCGTCATTCGAGTAATACCAAGCTAAAGTTTCAACCCTAATTTCCTGTCTTGTTCTTGAGTGTTGAGATTATACCGTATTCTTTGATCTTTGCCCTACAATTGCTTAGTTATCTTCTCGTAGGTAATTTCGCTAAAAACAATTGGCGCCCACCGTGGGGCAAGATCAAAAAGGTATCTTCTTTCCATACGAAAAGAGCTTCTTTTTTGCAGGGAATCATGACAAGTCCGACCAACATCCCGCGCAATGGTGAAGAGAGGTCCGAAGAAGAGGATCACACAACGTTTCCTCTGGCTCTCGTGAATGAAGATGCAAGAAAAGGTCTCGAAATCACCCCCAGCACCCCAAAAGAAAGCGCCGCCACAGAAAAACAAGGGATAGATGGTGAAGTAACCAGTGCGGCCACCGTCCGAGCGCAGCTCGAGTCCTTCGAAAAAACTCAAGCCGAACCCCTGCAGGCAAGCGAGAAGACGGCGTTGGAACTCACCAAGGAGAACGAGAGATTGAATTCCATAATCAAGGAACTCAAGGCAGGTTCCACGGGGCAACATACCTATGTCCGCGGCCAGAGCATCGTTCGACGCCTCGATATGGACGCAGCCATCGAAGAAGACGACGTATACCATAACCAAGAACACCATGGTTACGTCTTCCCCAAGGAACAAACCCTAAAAAAGAAATCTGAAGAGACCTTAACCTCAGACACCGTCGCTGCGCTCGTAGCACAACAAGTCGGAGCCTTGAGGAAAGAGACGATGTTGATGCTCGGGGCCCCCAAATCCATAAGCCCTGAAGACGAATTCGGATTCGAGGAAAGCCCGTTTGTTGCCACTATCGCCGTCAAGAAGATCGCCAAGAAATTCACCGTCGTGGACCTCCCCGTCTATGATGGGTCAGGCGACCCGGAAGAACACGTCTTGCTCTACAAAGCTAAGCTCTCCACAAGTCCGATCGAACCAGAATTAAAGGAAGCAATGATGTGCAAGTTCTTCAGCTCAACGCTAAAAGGTCCAGCCTTGACGTGGTTCATCCACTTGCCCAAGGGAAGTATCTCCTCCTACGCCGAGCTCTCCAACCAATTCCGGCTGCAATTCACCAGCAGTAAGTTGTTCGCAAAACAACCCTCAGATCTTCATAACATCCGTATGAACAAGGGCGAGACCATAAGGGCCTTCTTGAAACGCTTCAATGACGAAAAGATTACGATCCCAGATTGTACTGAAGCCACCGCCGCCGACGCGTTCAGGCGAGCACTCCCCCGAGATAGTGATTTGTATAAAGAACTGACGAAGACTCGTCCCGAGTCATTCGTCTCGACTAGGGAAAGAGCCATGGAAGCCATACGATTGGAAGAAGATCTCCTAAGGTACAACGAAGAAAATTCTCGATCTCCACGTAGGCGAACTCCTCCGCGCAGAAGATCTAGTCAAGAGGATTCTCATAGACAACGGGAGCTCCGCCAACATCATCATTGCGTCCGCCATAAAGGAACTCGGACTATCCAACGACGACGTCATAAAGAAGCATGTCCCTCTAGTGGGGTTCAGTGGCGAAGTGGCAAGCATGTTGGGAGAGATCACGTTGGCAACATACGCAAGAGGTATTAATATGCAAGCCAAGTTTGCAGTAATGGAGATCGAGTCACCCTACAATATTATCCTGGGAAGACCTTGGCTGCACGACATGAAAGCTATACCCTCAACGTATCACCAATCCTTGAAATTCCCGTCTCCATGGGGGAACCAAGAAATCAAAGGGGAGCTTCAAGTCGCGAGAGAGTGCTACATCATTGGGATGAAAAAAGCCACTAAGGCATCGGTGGATAAAGAAAAGAAAGCATAGAAATCAAGGAATCGCAAAGAAAAAGCTAGGGGTGGAAAGTCAATCCCCGACGCAATGGGAAGAACAGAGTTGAACAAGCAAAGGAATACTAATACGCCAAGTAAGTACGAGCAAAAGATCCAAACAAAGAGCAACAACCCAAGCTACATGTTTCTGAAACAGCATCCGCCATAAGCCTAAAGAAGTAATAAGAGCTTCCGAGTTTCCTAGAGTTATTTCCTTTATGTTCTTTCTTGCATGAGTAGGATTAGTTTCTTTCAAGAGTCTCAATAAATTTAGCATCGTTATCTTAGCGTCGGAGCGACAAGGGGTCGCGACAACTAGGGGTAAGCGTAGAAGTCGAAGTCTGTCTGTTCATGATGCATTTTCTTTATTAATATATGAATACACTCTTTTTCTCCGACATGTTAAAGTATGCTGAGTTGTTCAATTTCCAAATTACTTGCTCTCTGTCTATGACATAACATCAAGCTTAATAAGGCCGCGGCGAAAAACCGCGCCGGGGAGGAATTTCGTTAGCCTACGCGTTCGAGGCTCCATCTACGCGTAGACAACGTTAGCCAAACCGCCGACCCCGAGTCGAAGCTCCCCATGATTGTTAGTGACGTGTGGCAATGGTCATGGGGAATGAAGCCCGGCACCTCATGAAACCGGCACGGCCCTCTGAGCAAAGAAGGGAAACCTATCGCCACGACCACTCTCCAGGAACGCGTACTCGCGCCTTCCACGACCCCTCTGAGAGTCATGAATCCACGGGAAAAACGCCAAACCGGAAGGGATGCGTCCACCGGCATCGTAAGTCCTAACAATCTAGAAATCGGACGCCACACGATGAATAGACCCGTCGATTAAAAGAGTTCGACGTCGACCTAAACGCTAGCGTGAGGCAACGGACCCACCTTAAAAGTAAGGGGTAACGTCACAAACTGATAAAAATCACACGCTGACCTATGTCTGCCACTCGCTTCCGGATTCGGAGGAAATGCTGGACCCAACCTTCATGTAAGCCGGCAACGTAACTAAAGCAGCCGCAATGACCATACCATCTTATTAAGTAAACAAAATCTTTTAACACGTTCACTACGAGCGAAGTATCGTACCAGGGGTGGGAAAACCACACCCTACAAAGATAAAGTAGGAGCCAAAGAACCAACCCTACGTACTCATAAATAAGCTACGCGTAGAAGATCACGAAGGTCAAAAGCCAAAGGTTCTGCACACACGTGAAACAAGACACGCGCACCAAAACAAAGTACATAAGAGATGAAGACCAGATAAGGGGTAAACTCCTAAGATGCCCGCAACGTGAAGATTGACGCGTAAGATGCAAGAAATAAAATACGACATACAATAAGTAAAGAAGAATCCACGAGTCTTTGATAGCTCTAACCTAGTCTACAAGAAGCTTAGGTCAAACCTACCAAAAGGGTTGGGAGTACTCGAGAAATCAAGAAGCACTCCCGAGATAAAAGATCGATTCGAAAAATGGATCCAAAAGTCACTCGAGTAACGTATGGACGAGTACGCCGTCACCAACAAAAGGAAGACTAGATACAACGACATATTCGAGTCATGGAAGATCTTGAAGACGTCTTCACCAACAAGTAAGTAATTCCAAAATAAAGTAACTATATTATAAGAAGCCCATTATGAAGGGCGAGAGTGGAGATATCTACAAGTAAACGCCCCGAAGAACGGCAACGCGTAAAAAAAGGAAAGAAAAAGGAATTTACAAAGAACTCCAAGGGAAGAACGACCCCGAAAAATCAAGAAGAGTCGCTGTCAGACTCAGAACAACTCGATGAAGAACCATCCCCGTCCTCATACTCGCGTTCATCCCCTTCCTCGTCTTCAGTATCTTCCACGACTTCTTCTTCACCAGCATCACCGTCATCTTCGACGCCATCGTTAGGGTCGACCTCGTCGAGATGAGGGACGTCATCCTCCATAACATGAGGAATCGCCGGAGGATTCATAGGCGTAGGTCCCGCGTCGACACCTTCAGAAAGCTCCGGGAACGCCTCCTCAAACTCCTTATGTTCCTTCACCGGATTCCAACCGCGATATTTACCAGCGGCATACTGTTTGATGACTTCCACACGAGAAAGCCAGGACCAATAAAGCTTCACCTCCTTGAGCTCAGAAGCAAGCTTCTCCTCCACCTTAGCCTTCTCGTCCTCCAGAGTAGCGATCCTTGCCTTCGAGTCCTCGACCTGTTTGGCAAGATCAACGTGAAGTTTAAGCGCCACCGTAACCTTCTCTTGAGCCTCGCTCTCCGCCTTACGTGATGCCTCAACTGTCGACTCAAGATCCTTAATCTTCGCCTCCTCGGACGATTGCTTGACCTCCATAGCTTTCACCCGATTGAAAAAATCGGAGAAGCGCCGATAGACGCACAACGAAGATTGAAAAGCCTAAAGGAAAGAAGACAGAAAGGTAAGAATAAAATCAAAGACAGAAGATTCAACATAAAAAGCAAAGGAAACCTACCTGCCATTGCGTAGCAAGGCCTCTCCTATCACGTCTTCCGTCTCCATCGGCAAATAATAATCAAGCGACGGAGGATTATGAAGACGCTTCATGGCGGGCAAAAATGACCTTCCAGACGCGACGACACGGGAAATAACTCCTGGGAAGTCGTCCACGGTCTCGTAGTCGAAGTTTAACTTCTCAACCACCTTCTCCTTACCCTTACGTGACTTTTTCACCGGAGTTGAAGAAGGAGATGGAGACGAGATGAGAGAAATCATCGGCGTAATATGAATAGGGACCGCGGAAGCAGTTCCCTCTCCAGTACGACTCCTCTTCCGCGACGCAATAAGAGCGGACACGAATTTCCCCCCGCTACGAACGCGAGAAAGATCCGCGGACACTAAAAGATCAACAGAGAAAGGGGTTAGAACCCTCAGAACAGAAGAAAGAGGAAAACTAAGTAAGAGAGCGTGAATGTGTTACCTGCCAAGGCCGTAGAAGCAATGCGGGGACCTTCTCCATCGTGACCATGGAAGGTTCGTTCGCTCTCCGGAATCTCGAGAAGTTTAGCGATGACTTTCTTGGTCTCTCGCCTCACCATGATAGCGTCCGCATTAACTACAAAGAAGAACAAGATAAAGTAAGACGTCGGCAATGATGCGTATAGTAAAGATTCAAAAGAGAGAAAAGGCGAACTCACTCGAAGGATTCCAGCACTCGATCAACCAAGCGCATTCCTCACCAAGAGTCGATTTATTTACATAATAAAAGAAGTCGGCCCAATGACGGTTAGCCTGGCTCCCCTCAATAGCAATCTTGGCTGCTTTGGGTCTTGATCTAAGACCTACCCTCCCGACCGTTCTGGTCTGAACGTTAAAAGAATGAGCAAGATCGTCGACGACAAGGTCAACGCCATGTTTCTCCTTCACGTCGTCCAAAGCGCCCAAAATCCTCCAAACGCTCGGCAAAAGCTGCCCTATGGCCACTCCTAGAGCGAGCATGAACGCCTTCGTCAACGGAGAGAAAGGAAATCGGTGACTAGTAAGGAAAGGGTATTCGTATACCGCAATCCACCCTGGCCGATGTGCATCAGCAAATACCCCTTGAGGAGGTATCTCAATCTCCACCTCGGGACCAAGATTCGCCAACGATCTCAATCATTCGACGTCGCGTGCCTCCGTTGACTTACAGTCGGAATCCTTCAAGATAAACTTGGGTACGTAGAAAGAAGCCATTTTTTAAGAGTTAGAAGAAGAGATCTGAAGAAAGGAGAAGCAGATGATCTTTTTTGAGCGTAAGTAAACGAGAAAGCAAAAGATAATCAGAATAGATGAATTGTAGAAGGAGTAGGAAGAGAATGAAGATCTCCCCTTTATATAGCCCGAGAGATCGCGAAGAGTACGGGAGAAAGTTTAACGGCATTATCGCCGTTGAAAAACTATCCGTTGCGATTGAACGTTATCGGCACAGAAAACAAAGCTCCTCGCCTGCCACATGTAAATGATTGAAGAAGAAGGACGATCAAAGCTCTGCGACGATAATAAAAATTCAAGTGACGTAATCATCAACACGTTCCTGGTGTAATGAAGACGTATTCCATGAAGAAAGAAGGCGTCTCCCAGCTCTACTAGACGTCAAGCCCTGTAAAACGCCTTAGGGGAATTGTTTGTGCCTAAAAATACGACGAGTGTGGAACGCGTGGAAGCTACGCGTAGAAGGAAATCATCGACGCGACGAGGTGAAAGGAAGATATCGTCGACGTAACGAGATGTGGCAAAGGTCTCATTCTTCTCAAGGATTAGGTCGGACAAGTGTATTCTATCTTATTCTATATTATATTATTGTAAATGGTAAAAGATACGGTAGAGAATATATTTTACCTTGTTTATTATATCGTTATTTAGATAGAAGGAAAAGATAAGATCTCGTTTCCTTAAAGATATTGTTAGGGTTAGCCTATAAATAAAGGCTAACGCCTGCTTTGTAATCATCTGAGCCGTCATTCGAGTAATACCAAGCTAACGTTTCAACCCTAATTTCATGTCTTGTTCTTGAGTGTTGAGATTATACCGTATTCTTTTATCTTTGCCCTACAATTGCTTAATTATCTTCTCGTAGGGAATTTCTCTACAAACAGCAGGCAGGTTTTCTTGCTTTTTATGCTGAGTCTTTTGTCTTTGATTCTATTTTGATTTCTTTATCTTCTCTTTTTTAGGCTTTTCAATCGTCGTTGTGCATCTATGGGCGCTTCTCTGATTTTGTCGCTCGGATGAAAGCTATGGAGGCCAAGCAATCGGCCGACGAGGCGAAGATTAACGAGCTTAATGCGACGGTCGAGGCGTCGCGTAAAGCTGAGAATGAAGCTCAAGAAAAGGTTGTTGCGGCGCTTAAACTCCACGTCGATCTTGCTAAACAGATCGAGGATTCGAAGGCGGAGATTTCTGCCCTGGAGGACGAGAAGGTTAAGTTGGAGAAGAAGCTTGCTTCCGAGCTCAAGGAGGTGAAGCTTTACTGGTCTTGGCTTTCTCGTGTGGAGGTTATTGAACAGTATGCTGCTGGTCAATACCGTGGTTGGGACGCAGTGAAG
This sequence comes from Oxyria digyna, assembly GCA_029168935.1. Classification (NCBI taxonomy): domain Eukaryota; kingdom Viridiplantae; phylum Streptophyta; class Magnoliopsida; order Caryophyllales; family Polygonaceae; genus Oxyria; species Oxyria digyna. The sequence goes on along the minus strand of JAPVLV010000010.1, from coordinate 5,827,058 downwards.
GAGCGGAGGGAGTTTCATGAAGCGTTCGCGGAGCTCCCTGAAGGCGTCGAGGAGGGACCTACGCCTATGAATCCTTAGGCGAATCCTCACGTCATGGAGGATGACGTCCCTCACCTTAACGAGGTAGACCCTAATGATGGCGTCGAAGACGACGAGGGTGTTGGTGAAGAAGACGTCGTAGAAGACTCCGAGGACGAGGGCGGGGATGAACGTGAATATGAAGACGGGGATGGTTCTTCATCGAGCTCTTCTGAGTCTGATAGCGACTCTTATTAATTTTCCGGGGTCATTCTTCCCTTGGGGTTCTTAGACGTCTTCTTTTTCTTTTGTTTTACGCGTCGCCGTTCTTCAGGGCGTTTTCTTGTAAATATCTCCATTCTTGCCCTTCATAATGGGCCTCTATAATATAACTTTTTGTAATTACTTACTTGTTGATGAAGACGTCTCCAAGATCTTCTATGTTTTGAGTATGTTGTTGCATTCAGTCTTCCTTTTGTTGGCGACGGCGTATTTGTCCATGAGTTACGCGAGTGACTTTTGGATTCCTTTTGAATCGATCTTTGTCTTTCCAGTTTCTTTATTTTAGGGGTGCTCCTTGACTTCCTTATCTTCTTGTGGGCAGGTGGTCTCGGTCTTGCTTTGACGTGTATCCTCGGCTTTGGGCGTGTTCTCGTGTCTCCTCGAGTAGTCTTACCCCTTTTGGTAGGTTTGATCTAGGCCCCTTCTAGGCTAGGTTAGAGCTACCAAAGATTCTCATATTCGCTTCATTCGTTTTTCGCGTCGTGTGCGTTAATCTTCACGTTGGAGATGTCTTGGGAGCTTACCCTTTATCTGGCCTTGATATCTTACGTACTTTGCTTTGGTGCGTGTACTTTGTTCTGTGTTTGTCTAGAACTTTTTTCTTATTGATTCTAACTTCCTTACCCTCTACGCGTAGCTTGTTTACGGGTAAATAGGTTTAGTTCTTGGCTTTCCCTTTTGCTACTTTATCTTTGTAGGGTATGGTTATCTAACCCTAGTATGATACATTGCTCGTAGTGAACGCGTTAGAAAGCTTCATTTACTTAATAAGATGGTATGGTCATTGCGGCTGCTTTAGTTACGTTGTCGGCTTACATGAAGGTTGGGTCCAGCATTTCCTCTGAACCCTGAAGCGAGTGGCGGACATAGGTCAGCGTGTGATTTTTATCAGCTTGTGACGCTACCCCTTACTTTTAAGGTGGGTCCGTTGCCTCACGCTAGCGTTAGGTCGACGTCGAACTCTTTTAATCGACGGGCCTATTCATCGTGTGGCGTCCGATTTCTAGATTGTTAGGCCTTACGATGTCGGTCGACGCATCCCTGTCAGTTTGGCGTTTTGCCCGTGGATTCATGACTCTCAGAGGGGCCGTGGAAGGCGTGAGTACGCGTTCCTGGAGAGTGGTCGTGGCGATAGGTTTCCCTTCTTCGCTCAGAGGGCCGTGCCGGTTTCGTGAGGTGTCGGGCTTCATTCCCCATGACCATTGCCACACGTCGCTAACAATCATGGGAAGCGTCGACTCGGAGTCGGCGGTTTGGCTAACGTTGCCTACGCGTATATGGAGCCTTGAACGCGTAGGCTAACGAAACTCCTCCCCGGCGCGGATTTTCGCCGCGGCCTTATTAAGCTTGATATTACGTCATAGACAGAGATCAAGTAATTTGGAAATGGAACAACTCGGCATACTTTAACACGTCGGAGAAAAAAGAGTGTACTCATATATTAATAAAGAAAATGCATCATGAACTGACAGACTTCGACACCGACGCTTACCCCTAGTCGTCGCGACCCCTTGCCGCTTCAACGCTAAGATAACGACGCTAAATTTATTGAAACTCTTGAAAGAAACTAATCCTACTCATGCAAGAAAGAACAGAAAGGAAGTAATGCCAGGAATCTTGGAAACTCATATTACTTCTTTAGACTTATGGTGGATGGTGCTTCAGGAACATGTAGCTTAAGTTGTTGCTCTTTGCTTGGGCTTTTTGCTCGCGCTTACTTGGCGGGTTGGTGTCCTCTTTGCTTGTCAGATTTTGCTTTCTCATCGTGTCAGCGACTGACTTTCCATCTCTAGCTTTTCCTTTGTAATTCCTTGATTGCTACGCTTTCTTTTCTTTACCTAATGATGATTTAGTGGCTCTTTTCATCCCAATGCTATAGCATTCTCTTGCGACTTGAAGCCCGCCTTTGATCTCTTGGATCCCCCATGGAGATGGGAACTTTAAAGATTGATGATACGTCGAGGGTACAACTTTCACGTGTAGCCAAGGTCTTCCCAGGATAATGTTGTATGGTGATTCGATATCCATCACCGAAAACTTCGCTTGTTTATTGATACCCCTTGCATAGGTTTCCAATGTAATCTCTCCCAACATGCTTGCTACTTCACCGCTGAATCCCACTAGAGGAACGTGTTTCTTCACGTCGTCGTCGTTGGACAGCCCGAGTTCTTTTATAGCGGATGTAGTGATCACGTTGGCGGAACTCCCGTTGTCTATGAGGATTCTCTTGACCAGGCAATTGCTGACGGTGAGGGAGATAACTAACCTGTCGTGATGTTCCACTATCTCGTTTGGCTCCTCAAACGCTACCGGGTAATTTCTTTTGGAAGGGCGAATTTGATAAACTCGCGTCATATCACTGTCGTCATGTAGAATCTTAGTGTTCCTTCTAGCGGCGGACGCGGTGTAGCCGCTCGCAGGAGAGCCTCCGAAGATGGTGTGTATAGTCCGGGTATGACTTGACGGAGGTGGAGGAGGAGTAAGGGACTTCCTTTCTCTCTTTGCCCCTTCAAACGCGTTCCTTCCTTCTTTGGAGAGTATATCTTTCAAATCTCCTCTTTTCAGCAACCTTAACACATCTTTTCTCAGGGTGTAACAACCATCCGTCGTGTGACCCGTATCGTTATGGAACTCGCAGTACCCCTTCCCTGTTCCGGGCCTCCTTCCAGGATTTGGTTTTCTCGGCCATTGCACGTCGCGTAACCCTTCCATTGCGCTCATGACTCGCAACGCGTCGGTCTTCATAGAGATGCCCTTGTCCACCATATAGACGCTATCGACTTCGCTCACGGCATGCACCGTTTGTGGTTCTCTTTGGAATGGCTTATTTCTCCTGTCGTGACGCTCCCCTCGCTCCTGATGTCGGTCATTGTGTCGACGTTGGGGAGAGTTCCTACGCGGAGGAGTTCGCCTACGTGGGGATCAATAACTTTCTTCGTTGTACCTTAGGAGATCCTCCTCCAGGCGTATGGCTTCCATGGCTCTTTCCCTAGTTGAGACGAATGATTCAGGGCGAGTCTTCGTCAGTTCCTTGTACAGGTCACTATCTCGGGGAAGTGCACGTCTGAACGCGTCGGCAGCAGTGGCTTCGCTACAATCTGGGATTGTAATCTTCTCGTCATTGAAACGCTTCATGAAGGCTCTTATGGTCTCGCCTTTGTTCATTCGCATGTTATGGAGATCTGAGGGTTGCTTTGCAAACAACTTACTGCTAGCAAATTGTAATCGGAACAGGTTGGAGAGCTCGGCGTAGGAAGAGATACTTCCCTTGGGTAAGTGGATGAACCACGTCAAAGCGGGACCTTTCAGCGTTGAGCTAAAGAACTTGCACATCATTGCTTCCTTTAATTCTGGCTCAATCGGACTTGTGGAGAGTTTGGCCTTGTAGAGCAAGACGTGTTCTTCCGGGTCATCTGATCCGTCGTAGACGGGAAGATCGGCGACGGTGAATTTCTTGGCGATCTTCTGGGCGGCGATAGCAGTAACAAATGGACTTTCTTGAAATCCGAACTCGTCTTCAGGGATTATAGATTTTGGAGCTCCGGGCATTAGCATCATCTCTTTTCTTAGGGCGTCGACCTGTTGTGCTACGAGCGCAGCGCCGAAGTCCGACGTTATCTTTTCCTCGGGTTTGCTTTTCTGAATCGTTTCTCTTGGGAGAACGCGACCATGGTGTACTTGAGGCTGGTATACGTCGTCTTCTTCGATGATTGCATCCATATCAAGGCGTCGGACGACACTTTGACCACGAACGTAGGTATGTGGCCCCGTGGAACCCGCTTTGAGTTCCCTCATTATGGAGTTCAACCTCTCGTTTTCTCTAGCGAGTTCCGACGCCGTTTTCTCGCTCGCGCGCATGGCTTCAGCCCGGGCTTTCTCGAAGGACTCGCTTTGTGCTTGGACGGTGGCCACGTTGGTTACTTCTCCGTCTACCCCTTTTTTCCCTATGGGAGCGTTTTCTTTTGGAGTGTTGGGGGTGGTTTCGAGACCTTTTATTGCGTCTTCTTCCACCGGAATGAGAGGAACCGTTATATGCTCTTCTTCTTCGGACCTTTTTCCATCATCACGCGGGCTGTTGGTCGGACTTGTCATGATTTCCTGCAAAACAGAAGTTATTTTCGTATGGAAAGACGATATCTTTTTGATCTAGCCCCACGGTGGGCGCCAATTGTTTGTAGCGAAATTACCTACGAGAAGATACTAAGCAATTGTATGGCAAAGATAAAAGAGTACGGTATGATCTCAACACTCAAGAACAAGGTAGGAATTTAGGGTTGAAACTTTAGCTTGGTATTACTCGAATGACGGCTTAGATACTTACAAAGCAGGCGTTAGCCTTTATTTATAGGCTAACCCTAATAATATCTTTAAGGAAACGAGATCTTATCTCTTCCTTTTATCTAAATAACGATATAATAAACAAGGTAAAAGATATTCTTTACCGTATCTTTTACCATTTACAATAATATAATACAAAATAGGATAAAATATACTCGGCCGACCTAATCTTCAAGATAAACGAGACCTTTGCCACGTCTCGTCACGTCGACGACATCCTTTATTCTTCTTGTCGCATCGAGATAATTCTTCTACGCGTATTTCATCACGTGTTCCATACTCGTCGTATTTTTAGGCACAAACAGCTATCGCCGCCCAGAAGATCGCTAAAAAGTTCACCGTCGCCGATCTCCCCGTCTACGATGGATCAGATGATCCGGAAGAACATGTCTTACTCTACAAAGCCAAGCTCTCCACAAGTCCAATAGAGCCAGAATTAAAGGAAGCAATGATGTGCATGTTCTTTAGCTCGACGCTGAAAGGTCCAGCCTTGACGTGGTTCATCCACTTACCCAAGGGAAGTATCTCCTCCTACGCCGAACTCTCCAACCTGTTCCGACTACAATTCGCCAGCAGTAAGTTGTTTGCAAAGCAACCCTCAGATCTCCATAACATGCGTATGAATAGAGGCGAGACCATAAGAGACTTTATGAAGCGTTTCAATGACGAGAAGATTACAATCCCAGATTGTAGCAAAGCCACCGTTGCCGACGCGTTCAGACGCGCACTTCCCCGAGATAGTGATCTGTACAAGGAATTGACGAAGACTCGCCCTGAATCATTCGTCTCAACTAGGGAAAGAGCCATGGAAGCCATACTCTTAGAAGAGGATATCCTAAGATACAGCGAAGAAAGTTCTCGATCTCCACGTAGGCGAACTCCCCCGCGTAGGAACTCTCCTCCACGTCGACACAACGATCGACATCAAGAGCGAGGGGAACGTCATGACAGGAGAAATAAGTCGTTCCAAAGAGAACCACAAACGGTGCATGCCGTGAGCGAAGTTGATAGCGTCTATATGGTGGACAAAGGTATCTCTATGAAGACCTACGCGTTGCGAGTCATGAGCGCAATGGAAGGGTTACGCGACGTGCAATGGCCGAGAAAGCCAAATCCTGGAAGGAGGCCCGGAACAGGGAAGGGGTACTGCGAGTTCCATAACGATAAGGGTCACACGACGGATGGTTGTTACACCCTCAGAAAAGAGGTGTTAAGGTTGCTGAAAAGGGGAGATTTGAAAGATCTACTCTCCAAAGAAGGAAGGAACGCGTTTGAAGGGGTGAAGAGAGAAAAGAAGTCCCCTACTCCTCCTCCACCTTCGTCAAGTCATACCCGGACTATACACACCATCCTCGGAGGCTCCGCGAGCGGCTACACCGCATCCGCCGCTAGAAGAAACATTAAGATTCTACGCGACGATAGTAGATGCTGTTTTGTCTACTAACATGCAGGAGTGTCAGGATAAGCCAGAGCCTAAAGGTAAGCTCTCTTCACATCCTTTGGGCAATCGCCCTCCATTACTGACCTCGCCAGGCGAGATACCATTGATGTCTAGTGTGCAAGCACTTGAAATTGAGCTTAAACAGCCGCCTGATACAGTCAAGGAGGATAAAGTGAATGAAACCACCTTCATTTCTAAGGACAAGGTGGTTAAGGTAAGAGGGACGAGATTCAAGGCGTTCCATGAGTGGTTCAAGAGAGAATTCAGACAAGAAACGGTTTTCACAAAGCCAAATGGCGTTAGTTAAATCTCTTGAGTTTCATGTCGAGCCACGACATAAAATAAGGCACTACTCGGGAGGCAACCCGAGGTTTGAGTTTGTTTTTATTTGTTTTGTTCGGTTTAATTTTCTTTTTAGTTTTTCTATGGACAGGAGGAAATCACCGAAGCTTAGGGTCAGCTACAGTCAGTAGCCAATCTCGCTATAAGTCTTCTCTCCCGTCTCAAAAAAAAAAACCGAAAATCATTCCGAGAAAAAAATAATATATCGGATTAATAAAAATAGAGTGCAAAAAAAATATATGAGAGAAAAGAAAGTAAGGAGTTGTATTACATCAAGTTTGGTTTCATTAGTACTATCATTCTAAATCTACATTCGCTGGAGCTTAGCTTGTTGGTGACCATGTTCTTTGCAAGGAGTTGATTTGTTTGGGTCACCTTCTACATTGGAGGTATTCTTTCTTTTGCTTTAGATGAGTTATGCATTATTGGATTACATTTAGTGCTCATCTAGTTTCTCATTCTACCACACTTTGAGTTTTATTGGAGGAAGGTCATCCAACCTTGTATGTGAGTCTTCTGTCTTCTTCCCTGGGTTCGTTTTTATGTCTTCCATTTCATTGAGGACAATGCAATGTTTAAGTATGGGGGAGGAGAATGTATTCACATGTAATTATTTGGGTGTTGGTTGTATCTGCATGAGCTTATTGAATATATATTGTATGAAAAAGCCACAAAAATTGAAAAAAGGCATACAAAATCCTTGGATAGCAAGATCTATGCAATAAGAAGGTGGTTTGACCGGCATTAGGCTGGGGCAAAAATAAGTCTTGAGTGATGTGAGTTTTGTGAGCCTGGAACAATTATTGAGTGGTTGGGATGAAAACCCGAAAGGGCGCCCAAGCAAGATGAGTGTTATAAAAAAAATTGAGTGTTTTAGGATCTTTATCATCCTGGCGTATGGAGACATAAGAAGGAGGCGTATAGGAGGATTTGGGTAGGCCACTTGGAGGAATAAGGTGTAGTTCTGGGTATGTGTTTTTTTTTATCACATTGTTCTTGATTATTGATTGTTGTTGTTGTGTTTTGGAGGAGCTTATTGGTTATGTAATCACTAGGAGATATTTTTGTACTTCCTGAGGCTTTGAGTATTTTATTGTATGGGTAGCTTTTTTGTAAGTTACTCGGGACGAGTAAAAGTCTAAGTATGGGGGTATTTGATACGCTGCACTTTGTATAGCGTAACTAGGGGTTATTACATTAGTTTAGGAGTGTTATCACAAGTATTTGGAGCTATTGTTATATTTTGAGTTGTTTATGAAGAAGTGAAGAAATGAAGACCAGAACCGAAGAAGAAGAGGATCAAAGATTGAAGACATGAAGAAATACGAATCACCATACAAGCATGTTGAGTTGTTTATCCAACGTCGACGTCGTGAAGAAATACGTTCCTCTAGTGGGATTCAGTGGTGAAGTAGCAAGCATGTTGGGAGAAATTACATTGGCAACCTATGCAAGGGGTATCAATATACAAGCAAAGTTCGCGGTGATGGATATCGAATCACCATACAACATTATCCTAGGAAGACCTTGGCTACACGACATGAAAGTTGTACCCTTGACGTACCATCAATCTTTAAAATTCCCATCTCCATGGGGGATCCAAGAGATCAAAGGCGAGCTTCAAGTCGCGAGAGAATGCTATAGCATTGGAATGAAAAAAGCCACTAAGTCATCATTAGGCAAAGAGAAGAAAGCGTAGCAATCAAGGAATCACGAAGGAAAATCTAGGGATGGAAAGTCGGTCCCTGACACGATGAGAAAAGCAAAGTTTAACAAGCAAAAGCTCCATGTTCCTGAAGCACCACCCGCCATAAGTCGAAAGAAGTGATAAGAATTTCCAAATTCCCTAGTATTATTTTCTTTGTGTTCTTTCTTGCATGAGTAGGATTAGTTTCTTCCAAGAATTTCAATAAAGATAGCGTCGTTATCTTAGCAACGAAGCGACAAGGGGTCATGACGACTAGGGGTAAGCGTCAGCGTCGAAGTTTGTTAGTCTATGATGCATCTTTCTATTAATATATGACTATGCCCTTTTTTTCCTCCGACGTGTTAAAGTATGCCGAATTGTTCTATTTCCAAATTACTTGCTCTCTGTCTATGACGTAACATCAAGCTTAATAAGGCCGCGGCGAAAATCCGCGCCGGGGAGGAGTTTCGTTAGCCTACGCATTCAAGGCTGCATCTACGCGTAGACAACGTTAGCCAAACTGCCGACTCCGAGTCGACGCTTCCCATGATTGTTAGCGACGTGTGGCAATGGTAATGGAGAATGAAGCCCAACACCTCACGAAACCGGCACAGCCCTCTGAGCAAAGAAGGGAAACCTATTGCCACGACCACTCTCCAGGAACGTGTACTCGCGCCTTCCACGGCCCCTCTGAGAGTCATGAATCCACGGGCAAAATGCCAAACCGGCAGGGATGCGTCCACCGGCATCGTAAGTCCTAATAATCTAGAAATCAGACGCCACACGATGAATAGGCCCGTCGATTAAAAGAGTTCCACGTCGACCTAACGCTAGCGTGAGGCAACGGACCCACCTTAAAAGTAAGGGGTAACGTCACAAGCTGATAAAATCACACGCTGACCTATGTCCGCCACTCGCTTCAGGGTTCGGAGGAAATGCTGGACCCAACCTTCATGTAAGCCGACAACGTAACTAAAGCAGCCGCAATGACCATATCACCCTATCAAGTGAGTAAGAACCCTCTAACGCGTTCACCATGAACAAAGTATCATACTAGGGGTAGAAAACCACACCCTAAAAGATAAAGTAGCAAAAGCGAAAGCCAAAGGACCAAACCTACGTACTCACAAACGAGTTACACGTAAGGGGTCACGGAAGTTAAAAGTCAATAAGAAAAAGGTTCTATACGTACGCAGAGCAAGATACGTGTGCCAAAGCGAAGTACATAAGATATCAAAACCAGATAAAGGGTAAGCTCCCAAAACGCCCCCGACGCATAAGATGCAAGGAACGAAGTACAAAATGCAACAAGTAAAGAAGAGTCTTTGGTAGCTCTAACCTAGTCTACAAGGAGCCTAAGTCAAATCTACCAAAAGGGGTAGGACCACTCGAGGAAACATGAAAACACACCCAAAGCCGAGGAATGTATAGGATACGCGTCAAAACAAGACCGAGACCACCTGCCTGTAAAAAAAAAAAAGATAAGGAAGTCAAGGGGCACCCCCGAGGCAAAGAAATTGGAAAGACAAAGGTTGACTCAAAGGGATCCAAAAGTTACTCGAGGACAAATACGTCACCGCCAACAAAAGCATACCCGGACGCAACGACATACTCAAAACATAAAAGACCTTGGAGACGTCTTCATCAACAAGTAAGCAATTCCAAAATGTTATATTATAGAGGCCCATCATGAAGGTCAAGAACGAAAGTATTTACAAGAAAACGCCTCGAAGGCCGGTGATACGCTGCACTTTGTATAGCGTAACTAGGGGTTATTACATTAGTTTAGGAGTGCTATCACAAGTATTTGGAGCTATTGTTATATTTTGAGTTGTTTATGAAGAAGTGAAGAAATGAAGACCAGAACCGAAGAAGAAGAGGATCAAAGATTGAAGACATGAAGACTTGAAGACATTCTGCGGAGCAGCGGCGATCGCCACCATCACTATGGCGATCGCCATTCTACAACAGAAGCATTACATGAGTTCGAGAGATCATGGAGATCGCCATGACTCTACGGCGATCGCCATGGGGCGACAGAGAAAAGGCAAAGCTTTACATGAAGACCGCGATCGCCAGGCGTCTATGGCGATCGCCACAACAGGGCCGAAGACATTCCGGATTTTCCTTATTTTCCTTTGTTTGTTTTATTTCTTTTTCCTTATTTTATTATTTCGTTTAGGATATATCTTTTACCATATATTTTTAGGGTTAGTCTCTATTTAAGAACCCTAGTTCTTTCTATCTTTTATCATCTTTTTTCCATCAGACAATTTAGTTCTGCAACCATGAGCAGGAACTAATCTCCATTATTTTACTTAGCGGTTGAAACCTTCAGTTATTAAGTTGTGAGATTTCTAAACTCTTGTTTTTTTCCTATGGGTTTGTATTAATTCTCTTGTTCTTCATCTATTGATTTCTATTAGTTTTGCTAGCTTGATCACCTAGTTTGATTGATAGTTTTCTATTGATAGACTAGGAATATAAGGTGGAATTCCTTGTCATTGTAGCATTCATATCTGTATGATCTGGTAGTTGATTGCTTTTATGAAAGATAATTGATTGCATGTTAATACTTGACGGTTGTAAGTTATTGCATGCATCCTTATGATTCTTGTGCTCTTTGCTGCTATTTCATCTAATCTTGAGAGGTTTCCCTGATTGTTGAATAGTAAGTATTATCAGGACCGGTTGGCCTGCTAATATATTAAAGTTTGGAATAGAAACATTCCCTAGGATTGATAAGAACCTGAGATAATTTATGATCAACTTGATTGACTGTTGCGTGGATACTTGCTAGGTGAAACCATTTCTCAATATATTCACAACCAAACCTTCTTTTCTTGATACTTGTTACTTTTGTGTTCCATACAATCAAAAACCCCCCTTGGTTACTTTTTACTTGTTCGTTAGTTGGTATTTCGCTTGACTGCATAGTGATTGGTGTTTTGATTCCCTTGAGTTCGACCTCTACTTGCTTGCTATACTTTAGTTAGTGTTTAGAGTTTTCTTTGATTTGGCACTACTACTTTAGCCTCATCAGTCGGCGATGCATAAACAAAAAGAAAAAAGAAATTTACAAGAAGTCCAAGGGAAGAATGACCCCGGAAAAATCACAAAGAGTCGTTGTCAGACTTAGAAGAGCTCGATGAAGAGCCATCCGCGTCCCCATACTCATGCTCATCCACGCCCTCGTCTTCAGAGTCTTCCACGACAGCTTCTTCACCAACATCCTCGTCATCTTTGACGCCGTCATTAGGATCAACCTCGTTAAGATGAGGGACATCATCCTCCATAACGTGAGGATTCGCCGGAGGATTCATAGGCGTAGGTCCTTCCTCGACGCCTTCAGGGAGCTCCGCGAATGCTTCCTGAAACTCCCTCCGCACCTTCACTGGATCCCAACCGTGGTATTGACCAGCAGCATACTATTCAATGACCTCCACATGAGAAAGCCAAGACCAATAAAGCTTCACCTCCTTGAGCTCGAAAGCAAGCTTCTTCTCCACCTTAGCCTTCTCGTCCTCCAGGGCAGCAATCCTCGCCTTCGAATCCTCGACCTGTTTGGCAAGATCGACGTGAAGTTTAAGCGTCGCCGCAACCTTTTCTTGAGCTTCATTCTCCGCCTTACGCGACGCCTCAACCGTCGCATTAAGCTCCTTAATCTTCGCCTCGTCGGCCGATTGCTTGGCCTCCATAGCTTTCATCCGATCGACAAAATCAGAGAAACGCCCATAGATGCACAACGAAGATTGAAAAGCCTTAAAAAGAGAAGATAAAGAGGTCAGAATAGAATCGAATACAAGAGACTCGGCGTAAAAAGCAAGAAAACCTACCTGCCATTGCGTAGCAAGAGCCTCTCTTATCACATCTTTTGTCTCCATCGGCAAATAGTAGTCGAGCGATGGAGGATTTTGAAGCCCCTTCATGGCGGGCAAAAATGACTTTCCAGGCGCAACGACACGAGAGATAGCTCCCGGAAAGTCGTCCACGGTCTCGAAGTCAAAGTTCAACCTCTCAACAACCTTCTCCTTACCCTTACGCGACTTCTTCGCCGGAATTGAAGAGGGGGATGGAGACGAGATGAGAGAAATCATCGGCGTGATATGGATAGGGAGCTTAGAAGCAGTTCCATCTCCGATACGACTCCTCTTCCGCGACGCGATGAGAGCAGACGCAGATTGTCCTCCGCTACGAACGCGAGAAAGATCCGCGGATACTAAAAGATCAACAAGGAAAAGGGTTAGGACCCTCAAAGCAAAAGAAAAAGGAAAACAGGGTAAAAGAGCTTGGATACATTACTAGTCAAGGTCGTAGAGGCAATACGATGACCCTTCCCGTCGTGCCCATTAAAAGTTCGATCACTTTCAGGGATCTCGAGAAGTCTGTCAATAACCTTCTTAGTATCTCGCCTCACCACGATAGCATCCGTGTTAACTGCAAGGAAGAACAAGATAAAATAAGACATCAACGAGTAACGACATGTGCAACAAAGATCCGAAAGAAAAAGCGAACTCACTTGCAGGATTCCAGCACTCGATCAACCAAGAACACTCCTCACCAAGAGTCGATTTTTTGACAAAATAGAAGAAGTCGGCCCAATGACGATCATCCTGACTTCCCTCGATGGCGATCCTAGCCGCCTTAGGTCTTGATTTAAGACCTACTCTCCCAACCGTTTTGGTTTGAACGTTTAGAGAATAAGCAAGGTCATCGACGACAATCTCGACACCATGTTTCTCTTTTACATCGTCTAGAGCACCAAAGATTCTCCAGACACTCGGCAGAAGCTGACCTACGGCAACTCCTAGCGTAAGCATGAACGCCTTCGTCAACAACGAGAAAGGAAACCGATGACCAGTAAGGAAAGGGTACTCGTATACCGCAATCCACCCTGGGCGATGTGCGTCGGCAGATACCCCTTGAGGGGGTATCTCAATCTCCACCTCAGGACCAAGATTCGCCAACGATCTCAGTCTCTCGACGTCGCGTGCCTCTGACGATTTGCAATCAGAATCCTTCAAGATGAATTTTGGTACGTAGAAAGAAGCCATTTTAGGAGACTAAAAGAAAGAGTGAAAGAGAAATCTGAAGAAAGGAGAAGCAATTGATCTTTTTTAGAGCAAGCAAGCGAGAAAGCAAGAGATGTTCAGAGTAGATTGATTGTAGAAGAAGTAGGAGGAAAATGAAGATCCTCTCTTTATATAGCCAAAGAGATCGCGAAGAATACAGGAGAAAGTTCAACGGTATTATAGCCGTTGAGAAACTAGCCGTTATGATTGAACGTTGTCGGCACAGATAACAAAGCCCCCCTTCTGTCGTATGGAAATGATTGAAGGAGAATGACGATCGAAGCTTTGCGACGATATTAAAAATACAAGTGACGTAATCATCAATGCGTTCCTAGTGTAATGAAGACGTATTCCTTGATAAAAGAAGGCTTCTCCCAGCTCTACTAGACGTTAAGCCCTGTAAGACGTCTTAGGGGTATTGTTTGTGCCTAAAAGTACGACGAGTATGGAACGCGTGGTGAGCTACGCGTAGAAGAATTGTCTCGACGCGACGAGAGGAACAGAGGATGTCGTCGACGTGACGAGACGTGGCAAAGGTCTCGTTTATCTTAAAGATTAGGTCGGCCGAGTGGATTTTATCTTATTCTTTATTATATTCTTGTAATTGGTAAAAGATACGGTGAAAAATATCTTTTACCTTGTTTGTTATATCGTTATTTATATAGAAGGAAGAGATAAGATCTCGTTTTCCTTAAAGATATTATTAGGGTTAGCCTATAAATAAAGGCTAACGACTGCTTTGTAAAAAAAGAGCCTCCATTCGAGTAATATCAAGTTAAAGCTTCAACCCTAATTTCGTACTTCGTTCTTGAGTGTTGAGATTATACCGTTCTCTTTGATCTTTTCCCTACAATTGCCTAGTTATCTTCTCGTAGGTAATTTCGCTACAAACAGGATTCAGTGGCGAAGTAGCAAGCATGTTAGGAGAAATCACGTTGGCAACATATGCAAGGGGTATCAATATACAAGCAAAGTTTGCAGTGATGGAGATCGAGTCACCCTACAACATTATCCTAGGAAGACCTTGGCTACACGATATGAAAAATGTGCCCTCGACGTATCACCAGTCCTTGAAATTTCCGTCCCCATGGGGGATCCAAGAGATCAAAGGCGAGCTTCAAGTCGCGAGAGAATGATATAGCATTGGAGTGAAAAAAGCCACTAAGGCATCGTTGGGTAAAGAAAAGAAAGCATAGCAATCAAGGAATCACAAAGAAAAAGCTAGGGGTAGAAATTCGGTCCCCGACACGATGAGAAAAGCAAAGTTAGACGAGCAAAAGGATGACAGTCTACCAAGTAAGTGCGAGCAAAAAGTCCAAGCAAAGAGCAACAACTTAAGTTACATGTTCCTGAAGCACCACCCGCCATAAGTCAAATCCGACAGAAGCGATAAGAATTTCCAAATTTCCTAGCATTATTTTCTTTGTGTTCTTTCTCGCATGATTAGGATTAGTTTCTTTCAAGAGTTTCAATAAAGTTAGCGTCGTTATCTTAGTGTCGAAGAGACAAGGGGTCGTGACGACTAGGGGTAAGCGTCAGCGTCGAAGTTTGTTAGTCTATGATGCATCTTTCTATTAATATATGAGTATGCCCTTTTTTTCCTCCGACGTGTTAAAGTATGCCGAATTTTTCTATTTCCAAATTACTTGCTCTCTGTCTATGACGTAACACCAAGCTTAATAAGGCCGCGGCGAAAATCCGCGTCGGAGAGGAGTTTCGTTAGTCTACGCGTTCAAGGCTCCATCTACGCGTAGGCAACGTTAGCCAAACCGCCGACTCCGAGTCGACGCTTCCCATGATTGTTAGCGACGTGTGGCAATGGTCATGGGGAATGAAGCCCGGCACCTCACGAAACCGGCACGGTCCTCTGAGCAAAGAAGGGAAACCTATTGCCACGACCACTCTCCAGGAACGCGTACTCGCGCCTTCCACGGCCCCTCTGAGAGTCATGAATCCACGGGCAAAACGCCAAACCGGCAGGGATACGTCCACCGGCATTGTAAGTCCTAACAATCTAGAAATCGGACGTCACACGATGAATAGGCCCGTCGATTAAAAGAGTTCGACGTTAACCTAACGCTAGCGTGAGGCAACGGACTCACCTTAAAAGTAAGGGGTAACGTCACAAGATGATAAAATCACACGCTGACCTATGTCTGCCACTCGCTTCAGGGTTCGGAGGAAATGTTGGACCCAACCTTCATGTAAGCCGGTAACGTAACTAAAGCAGCCGCAATGATCATACCACCCTATCAAATAAGTAAAAACCCTCTAATGCGTTCACCACAAACGAAGTATCATACTTGGGGTAGAAAGTTATACCCTAAAGATAAAGTAGCAAAAGCAAAAAAACCAAGGATAGAATTTACGCGTAAAGAGTCACGGAAGTTCAAGCCAAAGACAAAGCTTACGAGATACGAATAAAAAATCGTAAACATTCAAGAAATAAGTTCTACACCTACGCGGAGTAAGATATGCGTACCAAAACAAAGTACGTAAGATATCAAAAGCCAGATAAAAGGCAAGCTCTCAAGACGTCTCTGACGCAAAGAACGACGCACAAGACGCAAGAAATGAAGTAAGGGATACGACAAGTAAAGAAAAGTCCAAGGGTCTTTGGTAGCTTCGACATAGTCTACGAGAAACCTAAGCCAGATCTACCAAAAGGGGTAGGACCACTCGAAGAGACATACAAACACACCCAAAAGCTGAGGAACGTATAAGGTACGCGTCAAGCAAGACCGAGAAAGACAAAGAAACCAGAAGATACCTCCGAAGTAAAGAAGCTAGAAAGATAAGAAATATTGTCAAGACAATCCGAAGAGAAAAGTTATTCGTTCAACCCATAGACGAATAAGCCATCGCCGAGACAAACATATCTAGACGCAACGACATACTCAAAACATAAAAGATCTAGAAGTCAAAAAGTTATACTATAGAGGCCCATCATGAGAGGCAAGAACAAAAGTATTTACAAGAAAACGCGCCGAATATCGGCGACGCGTAAACAAAAAGAAAAAAGAATTTACAAGAAGCCCGAGGGAAGAATGACCCCGGAAAATCACAAAGAGTCGCTATCAGATTCAGAAGAGCTCGACGAGGAGCCATCCGCGTCCTCATACTCATGTTCATCCTCGCCCTCGTCTTCAGAATCTTCTACGACGGCTTCTTCGTCGACATCCTCGTCATCTTCGACGTCCACATTAGGATCAACCTCGTTAAGATGAGGGGCATCATCCTCCATGACGCGAGGATTCATAGGCGAAGGTCCCTCCTTGACGCCTACAAGAAGCTCCGCAAACGCCTCCTGAAACTCCCTCCGCTCCTTCACTGGGTCCCAACCACAGTGTTGACCGGCAGCATACTGCTCGATGACCTCCACGCGAGAAATCCAAGACCAATAAAGCTTCACCTCCTTGAGCTCCGAGGCATGCTTCTTCTCCGCCTTAGCCATCTCGTCCTCCAAGACAGTAATCCTCGCCTTTGAATCCTCGACCTGTTTAGCAAGATCGACGTGAAGCTTGAGCGTCGCCGCCACCTTTTCTTGAGCCTCACTCTCCGCCTTACGCGACGCCTCGACCGTCCCATTAAGCTCACTGATCTTCACCTCGCCGGCCGATTGCTTGGCCTCCATAGCCTTCATCCGGTCGACAAAATCAGAGAAGCGCCCATAGATGCACAACGAGGATTGAAAAGCCTGAGAAAGAAAAGATAAAGATGTCAGAATCGAATCAAAAACAAGAGACTCGGCGTAAAAAGCAAGGAAACCTACCTGTCATTGCGCCGCAAGAGCCTCCCCCATCACATCCTTCGTTTCCATCGGCAAGTAGTAATCAAGCGATGGAGGATTTTGAAGCCCCTTCATGGCGGGCAAAAACGACCTTCCAGACGCGACGGCACGAGAGATAACTCCCGGAAAATCGTCCACGGTCTCAAAGTCGAAGTTCAACCTCTCAACAACCTTCTCCTTACCCTTACGCGACTTCTTCGCCGGAATTGAAGAAGGAGATGGAGACGAGACGAGAGAAATCATTGGCGTGATATGGATAGGAACCTCAGACGCGGTCCCCTCTCCGGTACGACTCCTCTTCCGCGACGCGATGAGAGCAGACGCAGATTGTCCTCCGCTGCGAATGCGAGAAAGAACCGCGGATACTAAAAGATCAACAAGGAAAAGGGTTAAGACCCTCAAAGAAAAAGAGAAAAGGAAACAAGGTAAAAGAACGTGAATACATTACCAGTCAAAGTCATAGAAGCAATGCGATGACCCTTCTCGTCGTGCCCATGGAAAGTCCGATCACTCACAGGGATCTCGAGAAGTCTGTCAATAACCTTCTTAGTCTCTTGTCTCACCACGATAGCATCTGCATTGACTGCAAGGAAGAACAAGATAAAGTAAGACATCAATGATTGACGACATGTAAAGATTCGAAAGAAAGAAAGAGCAAACTCACTCGTAGGATTCCAGCACTCGATCAACCAAGAACACTCCTCACCAAGAGTCGATTTTTTGACAAAATAGAAGAAGTCGGCCCAGTGACGATCAGCCTGACTTCCCTTGATGGCGATCTTAGCCGCCTTAGGTCTTGATTTAAGACCCACTCTCCCAACCGTTTGGTTTGAACGTTCAAAGAATAAGCAAGGTCGTCGACGACAATCTCGACGCCATGTTTCTCTTTCACGTCGTCTAGAGCACCAAAGATTCTCCAGACACTCGGCAGAAGTTGACCTATGGCAACTCCTAGCGTAAGCATGAACGCCTTCGTCAAACGGCGAGAAAGGAAACCGATGACCAGTAAGGAAAGGGTACTTGTATACCGCAATCCACCCTGGGCGGTGTGCGTCGGCAGACACCCCTTGAGGGGGTATCTCAATCTCTACCTCGGAACCAAGATTCGCCAACGATCTCAGTCTCTCGACGTTGCGCGCCTCTGACGATTTGCAATTGGAGCCCTTCAAGATGAATTTTGGTACGTAGAAAGAAGCCATGTTAAAAGACTGAAAGGAAGAGTGAAGAAGAAATCTGAAGAAAGGAGAAGCAAATGATCTTTTTGAGCGTGAGTAAACGGGAAAGCAAGAGATATTCAGAGTAGATGGGTTGTAGAAGAAGTAGGAGGAAAATGAAGATCCTCTCCTTATATAGCCAAAGAGATCGCGAAGAATACGGGAGAAAGTTCAACGGCATTATAGCCGTTGAAAAACTAGCCGTTGCGATTGAACGTTACCGGCACAGATAACGAAGCCCCTCGCTTGTCACATGGAAATGATTGAAGGAGAATGATGATCGAAGCTCTGCGACGATATTAAAAATTCAAGTGACGTAATCATCAACGCGTTCCTAGTGCAATGAAGACGTATTCCTTGAAAAAAGAAGGCGTCTCTCAGCTCTACTAGACGTTAAGCCCTGTAAGACGGCTTAGGGGTATTGTTTGTGCCTAAAAATACGACGAGTAAGGAACGTAAGAAGGTGACAAAAAAATATTCGAACTTCTCCTCTGCAATATCAAGACTAGACTTATCGGGTGGAAAATCCACACTCTCAGTTTTGCGGAGAGTAACTTTTGTGGGGAGAGTTACTTTGACCAAAACAGTGCTTAATGCTCTTCCTATTTATAATATGAATACTCTCAAGCTTCCACTAGGTATCTGCGATCGGATTGATCAACTTAGACGTGCCTTCATTTGGGGAGAGTCTGATGGCAGACGCAGGATGCACACTATTGTGTGGCCTGAGTTGTGTGCGCCTAGGGATCAAGGTGGCCATAATCTCTGTCTCGCTGCCATGATGAATCTTTTGTGTTAGGCAAGCAAAGTTGGAAATTGATTAACAACAGAGTTGGGCTTTGGGGTTGAACTGTTCAACGCCAAGTATGACTTTGTTTTCTCTGGTGGTCAGATTTCGCAAACTAAGAAACCAAAAGCTTTCTACGCGTGGCAAGGGCTTAAGTGGAGTCTTGACAACCCGGTTTCGAAAGGTATTAAATGGGTTATTGGTGGAAGATACTTGGTTGGGTAGCCAAAGCCAATCCCTTAGAGCTGCATTCTGCGGTCCGATGCATGTCAAATTTTTGGATCGACATGTTCATGAGTTTTGGGCCCCGAATGGTGGCTGGATTTGGGCCGAATTCTAGCATATTATGAACTCTCATTCTCTGCTTCAAAAGGTTGTTGTCACTGATAGTTGCGATGATAGCAATACGAATAATATATGTTTTTCTTTCTCCTCTTCAGGGGAATAATACACTATGAGATTGGTGTTCACTTCTTTAAAACTTATTATGCCTATGATGCTGATATGAGTAGGTTGTATAGGAAAATTTGGAAGATAGGTCCCATAACGCATAAGAATGTTCCCGTGGTTTGTGGTTAAAGTGCGTCTCATGACTAATGTGGAGAGACATAGACGTCATCTATCCCCGCGTGATCTTTGTCCCAGGTGTGGTATTCGGGGTGAATCTCTTACTCATTTATTTCGTGATTGCATGGATAACATGAATTACTAGATGGAGTTGGTGCCGACAAAATACAGTTAATGTTTTCATTTTAAATCTTTCGTCTTGTTACCAACATCACATCCAATTACCATTTCTCTTTATTTTTTTAATAAAAATCCACACTAATTTATTTTTTCTTCTCTCCTACATAAAAAACTCACATCACTCACAATCTTTCTCCTCTACTATTTCTCGTCCTCTTTTAGTACCCATAACACAAATGTGATCTACAATAAGGGACGGATGAAGCAACATTCATGAACATGCACTTCTTTAGTGCACCTTTGATTCTTTAGTACATCATTGATTCATGAACATGCACTTCCTTAGTGTGTCTTTAACATAAAATCAATACAATGTGCCGCACATTAAGTCCAATAAAGGTGCGATCTTTTGACCATGAACAATTTTCCTAAATATATCAAAACAAAAAAATAATATTAGATTGAAAAACTATAAATAATAGACTTTGACCAAATAAATAAATAAATAATAGATATAAACTTCAATAAAAAACATATTAAGAAAAATATTAACTCACCTCAACATCTAATTATGCATTATTCGTCCCACTTAGACTACATTTTCTTCATCAATTTCCTTTACAACTAGCATTTTGGGTCCCGCGCTACGCGCTGGTCTATATTATTTTATATAAACGTTACTGATTTATTGTCTTCTTGATTGCTCTTTGTTGTCCTGTTAGCGTCTCCAGAAATATAATTTGGATATGTGATTCATGTTGCTATTACATATGTTAATATTGTATAGACCAAATTCATAATTTTTACCAACTTTTTCAAAATGGTTCAATATCAAAAATCCAATTTATAATTCAAACTATAAAAAGAATATCAAACATCAACATATAATCAAACTACAACAAAAAAACATTCACCTACTCATTGAAGAAACCATGCTTAGATCATTAGTATATTTATACGCAATAAAATTATTAACATAAAATTACTCACTCACATAACTCAAGAGCAAGATAGGGAAAAGACGAATTTGAGATTTATCATCAAATTAATCCATTTTGAAATTCAAAACTAAAATAGAATAAAGAATTTGAGAAGAATAGGGTTTTGTGTCTTTTGTTTTAGTCGAAAGTAATGGGTCGTCTCTTTGTTGGACAACTCCAAAAAAAATATAAGACTCGTAAAAATGGGACTTATCAGACATACGTGTTTAACAAACAATTCAAATAATAAGAGAGAATAAAAGCTCTTTTATAGAGTTTGATCCATTTGTTAAAATCACAATTTAATAATTTATGTATTAGATTAGATAGATTAGATTATATTAGATTGAAAATAAAAATAATCATCTTTTAAAAATCTATGGTTTAATTCTCTATACCTTCGCACATTCAATTTTTTATATAGTTAATTTGATCCATTTATAATGTATAAAACCCACCAACTAAAAAAATAATAATAGTAAATTGAGGAGTGTCATTAACCAATAAGAATGCAAAAAATATTTAATACGACCTTTAATTTCTTAAAATGAAAGGGAGATAAAATTAATTGTGGAACCAATCAAAACACTTTGGATTTCAATGCTAAGCATTTATTTGTAAAAAAGCGCAAATTATATAGTAGATTAGATAGATTAGATAGATTAGATAGATAGATTAGATACAATCAAACAATAGTTTCTATTTTAATCATATGAGTGAAACAAGTAATGATATTCAATCATAAACAAAGTAGTAAACAAAGTATCATTTTCTTTCATTAAAAAATAAGATAAATGTAAGATAAACATAATTTTATACAATATATATTATTCACATATATCATTTTCTTTCATTAAAAATAAGGTAAAAGTATTTTTTTTTTTAAATAATATGTCTTTTTTAGGTGAAATAATACCAGATATACAACATGTTGATGTTTTTCCCCTTCATTTTTTTTTTTGATA
The DNA here is from genome assembly GCA_029168935.1 of Oxyria digyna. Classification (NCBI taxonomy): domain Eukaryota; kingdom Viridiplantae; phylum Streptophyta; class Magnoliopsida; order Caryophyllales; family Polygonaceae; genus Oxyria; species Oxyria digyna. Next base: position 5,805,455 of record JAPVLV010000010.1, on the reverse strand, counting down.
TTAGGCAAGAACCGGGACCCCGTGTCTCAGGACACCGGCAGTCCCTGAGCATTCCGAGAGACGATCCTTAAGAAAGACCGAAAGGATGGATTACAACCGTGTAATCCAAAATTACTCCTTAGGTTCCTGATATTAACATCAGGTAAAGACGGGCTACTAGAAAACATAGCCAATTTTAGCAAGTAAATCAACGGTCTGATTAGCTTCTCTGAAACAATGATATAATTGAAAAGAAATAATGTTTTGAAGTAATTTTCGACAGTAAAAAATAATTGTTGAAATTGTTCAAGGAATTTTCCATTGTTGTTTGATAGAGTTTATAAATGTAAGATTATCACCTTCAAAAATAACGTTATTAAGACGAAACAAATTAGCTGTTTTTATAGCATGAAAAACAGCTAGTGCTTCAATACAAAGAGGAGAATGATGATGAATTTTTAGATTATCAACAAATATAATTGTTCCATCATTTTTCCTAGTTATACAAGATATAAACCTTTCATTACCATTTTTTAATGATCCATCAAAATTTACTTTAATCCAATTGTGTGGAGGAGGTTTCCATAGTCGATTATTTTTCTTTGATCTATTTCTTTTTTTGTGGTTGTTTAGGACCTTTTTCATTGGTTTGCATATTCTCCTATTGTTGAAATTTAAAATATGCAATATTTGCCGGGAGTATATTGTGTGTTGTATGTATTATTTCGAAAAGATAATATTGTTTTTTATAAACTCATAATTCATACAAATGAAAATAAGAGGTTTAATTGAAGTCAATAAAAATAAAAAACATTAGTGTCCAAACTTGTCTTCCCTGATTCAATTGGGCGTTCCGTCATCCCTGTCAAGATTTCTCCAAGACCAGACCAGGTAAAATTCCACCTCTCATGCTGTATCATCTATGGCTTTCTCCTTCCTTCTACCATTCTAACTCCCAGACTTCATGCTTGTCTTTTTTATTGTTGTTGAAGCCCCCAATTTCAAACATTACTCACTCGCTCCTCTGTTCCTCTCTCACGCAGTACTAGCTACTCGCCAACAATTCTTTATCAACTTCAAAGATTCTTCCATCTCGTGGCTTTGAGTTTGAGCTTTTTCGGTTAGCATTCGTCTCTCGGAACATATTTTCTTGGTGCTCCGAAACCGTTTTTCGGTTGTTCGATCTCTCTGTGGAAAGCAATTCTCAGTTTTCTGATTCAAACAATGTGGCAACTGTGAATGATATATAACCCTAGAAAACATCTGTCTTTAGTATAGTTGGGGACACACTTCAATTTCGTAATTATATGCTAGAAATAGTACTTGGTTATGCATTTTTGCTTTTTGTTTTGTTTGAGGGTTATGAGTTATAAACTGCTCTATCTGTTAACCTTATTATGATAACTGTATCTCTATCTTGTGTTTATCTGAATTGTGCAAAATGTTATTTCTAGGGTGCTAGCTCTAACTTTCTTGGCCGTTGCAATTCCTATTGGGTTAAATGCGTCTTGCTGACTGAGTTCCCCACATCTGGATACTGGATTTTAGGTAATAGAATTCACTTCTTCCTCCCTTTGCTACTTCTCCATATTGGATTTTGAGACTTTTGAGTCACTTATTTGCTTCAGTTATTGGTGCTTAACTTGACCGAGTGTATTTTTCTTCTAAAATTCATCCAGGCATCAGAGAAACTATATACCATGTCTACTGCAGAGGAGGTTGTTGAAACTTAATTTTTAAATATTTGTTCAACCAGTTTGCTGTTTATTATAATCTTCTCTCGTTTACACTGGCGACGTTTTTGTATTTCTGTGTGATATTTCTTGCTCATGATGCAACTAAGACGTGTTCTCCAATTTCTTCAGAAATGCTGAATGAATACTATGTGATGACCATTATGCTTTGTCCTATGGTTCCAGATTTCTTATAAGGATGATTATAGAAAATAGGGGCTTGATCAGTTTCTTGTTTCCCTTATTTGTCTACTTAAAAAACAGCACCAAAATTTACCACTCTGACAGTCATGACACATCTCTATTGTATCTAACACTTTCTGCTTCAACCACTATGTACACTTTGTTATTCTTATCAGTACTTTGAGACAAAAGGTGCATCTGGTTTCAGTTTTTGGTATTGTAGTAAGTAGACAGAAAAAGGAGGAAGCAGCAGGGTAATAGAGGGGGATGTGAAGTAAGATTTTGTTGTGTGGACAGTGGTAATGTTGCCGGGTGTGGAATATCACTTATGCTGCTGCTGCTGCTGCTGCCTATAAAAATAGATTTAGGGACCTCTCATACTTATCCTGTAACTTAAGAAGGGTGGTATGTATATTTTGGTTTTATTCTCTTGATATCACATTGTTTGTATTTTGTAATTCATATGAAGTTTACTAGTTTTTTCTTTCTTTCCTTCAGTGTTCTTTTCTAATCAAATATACAAACCTTTTTAGTTTAATGGAGCTTATATTTGTGTATTCATTGTTTGTTATTCCAGGATTCTGAATCCAGTGGCATTGGGCATATATTTGACAAATTAGTCAACGACTTAAGTGATCCTATTGAATTTGAACTTCCAGAGCGTTTCGATAAATGGAAACGTAAACCGTATAAGTTCTTAAAGCGCAGTATCCTTATGTTCACTTATCTGCATAATATTTTAGAGTAGCATTACAAATAGTTGTCTATACATCCATGAGATGTATAAATTGCTTTGTGTGTTAATTCTTTTTTTTTTTGTCAATTATTTTCAGCCTTTGTGTACCACCATAGGAATGATAAATGCATTTCCTATTTGCCTTTTAAAACTAAACTGTGGGCTGTTATGTTTCATAAGGTAGTGAAATCTCACCTGTATAACAAGGTAGTACGGAACATTGGTCTAAGATGGAAAGTCCTGATTTTGGTTTTTCTATACCCCAGTGCAGGAGACCTCTTTACTGAACTTTGTTTCGGGGAATAGTGTGATGACTATCTGTTTTCATGTATTTTTCTGCAGACTTCTACCAAATTTGTCTAAAATATTTATAGCCTAGCTACTCCCTTACATTCTTTTTGTTTCATTTTACTCAAACAATTTCCTCTAATTCACATTTTTACTGTAATAAAAAAAAGTACATTTCTCCCCTCTTTTTCATATTCTTGGACCATGTTTCTTCTTTTTCTTTCTGTCACCTTTTGTCTACTTTGACAATCTAGACATATATCTCACCAAGAAGGTAAAGAAGCGCCATGAGGATGATGGCATCTTCTGCTCATGCAATCCATCACCAGGGTCTAATGCTGTGTGTGGTAGAGATTGCCATTGTGGGTGAGTTCCATCATCATTTCTGTAGTTGGTGTTCCCTTTGACCAGCAGATATATCAGGATCTCTATATTATCTTTTGCATCAATTATTCGATCAGACTTGGCTGGCAATTTGCATCACCCTCTTAAACCAGTTTTACGTGTTTTTGCTAGAGTTGTCTTTATTTAGTTGTGTATGAGCTCGTTTCATGGGCTTTAGTGGTCCTTGTAAATAATTGATGACCTCACGTCCACACTTAACAACGAGAATCAGTTGGTAGTTGGATTATAGATACCTTTGGTTTTCTAAATAACTTAATATCGTATATTTCCACAAATATCTGGTATTGTGGATGTACAGAAGATTTTCTTGTGGTAAATTGAATATTACAATTTAAGGGAAAAAAAATCTATATATGTACTGGAAATTGCTTATTGCTTATTGCGACTGCTTAGCTTTTCTGGTTAGGATTCTGAGTCAGTGACTTCTGTGTAAACTAGTTCAAAGCCGGGCTACCGTAAATGCTCGTCATTTGAAGTTCTTACTCGTTTAGCTTGCATTCTACATATGTATGCTTATATGAAAATGCCAGTTATGAGCTGTGTGTACTTATTTTCATAACTGTGAGTTCCAGGCAAATATCCAGACATTTTAGCTTACCAGGGTTTCATATCCTTCCTGCAGGATGCTCCTTTCCAGTTGTTCTTCAGGGTGCAAATGTGGTAGTTCCTGCAATAACAAACCGTTTCATCTGCGACCAACAAAAAAGCTGAAACTAGTGCAGGTATGACTTGTTCTAATAGTACTGTCTGTCTGTCTCCAAGGAGATCCTGCCTCATATGAGACTATCCTTCTTAATTCAAGAACTAAAAGAACAATTACATCAGTTGGCTATAATGTGAAAGAATTTCTGTCTTACACGCATAAAGATCTGCGCATGCATATAGCTAGTTTTGTTGATGAGTATGAGTAATTTACCTTAGGTAAGAGGGATAATATATCACGCATAAGGTGAAGAGATAAAGGCATTATTATACTTGTCAACCTAGGAGCTGAAAATAAAATGATTGTTTGGAAGTAGATTTTCTAAAGAAGAGGAAAAAAGGCAGTTCACAAAAGCGTGGACTTGTGAAATTCAGGGATACTTTTGGAACCTGTGGAAGTTTACATTTTCGAAATGTGAAATATATGTGGTATTGTGGCGATGGGGTCCCATTCATTCTATAGCTGATTGACAGAGTACTACTCAAAATGTATACCGAAGCATTAATACTATGCCGCATTGAAATATACGGAGTATTGGTACAACAACACATTCTTTAACTTCATGGGTTATCTGCTCCTGGCTTTTATGTTTGGCGGACTCTGATAGGACACTTTGTTTTTCGTTTGGGTAATACACATTTTACTAGATTCTTTAGCCCATCTTGGATAATGCTCTGTCAGTGTCTGCCTCACATTTTGCTACTGGAAATACTTGTTGTGGTTATATTCATAGAATAGCTGATTGACAAAGTAGTAATTAAATGATACTGAAGCATTTTTTATAGGCCGCAGATAAAAAAAATTGGTACATCAACATGACTGTAATTTCATGGGTTGTCTGCTCGTGGCATATAAGTTGGAGGATTCTGATAGGCTACCTTCTTTGCCATTGGGATAATAGTACACATTCTTAGTCAATTCCTCAACCCATCTTGGATAATGTTCCGGCTCCCATTTTTCTACTTGGAATTGTTGTGGTTGTGGGAAATGTGAGATTGAGTTAAAACTTAATTTATTTTAAAAAAAGTTCAGTATAAAACCTTTCAGCATGCCTCATGTCGAATAAAGAAATTGCACAAGTCTTATGCAGTGTTACTTGTTACGTAAAACCTTGGTCATCCTTGCACTGTAAATTTTTCTCTTCAAACATTTAATTGGGATTATATTGTTTGTTGCAGACCGAAAAGTGTGGAGCTGGTATAGTGGCTGAAGAGGATATTAAGCGAGGAGAATTTGTCATAGAATATGTGGGAGAAGGTTCTACTGCATGCTATCCCACTAAAGTTTTACTTGGTTTAGAACTGTAGTGAATGAAAATTTGTTCTTTCTACAGTTATTGATGACAAGACATGTGAAGAACGGCTTTGGAAGATGAAACATTGTGGGGAGACAAACTTTTATCTCTGTGAGATTAATCGAGATATGGTTATTGACGCCACATACAAAGGGAATAAGTCAAGATATATCAATCACAGCTGTTCGCCCAATACTGAGATGCAGAAATGGTTTTTAGCCAGTTGTCTTATCTTTCAACTTGTGTCCTGTTTGAGGTGAATAACCATTATGTTAACTCTGATTTCAACTTATGCCAGGAGCATTGATGGTGAAACAAGAATTGGCATTTTTGCAACTCGTGAAATTAAAAAGGGCGAGTATTTGACATATGATTATCAGTAAGTACCAAATTTTTGGGTTGATTTCTTCCATTAGAACATGACTGTTCATGGTTTCATTTGCTCTATACTAGTGGAATGTTGTGAGATAATACATTGATCCCAGAATCATTCACTCTTATAACCACTCTGACAAGTCTAGCAGGTTTGTACAGTTTGGCGCAGATCAAGATTGCCACTGTGGTGCTCCTGGATGTAGGAGAAAACTTGGTGTCAAACCGAACAAGCCTAAGACACCTTCTTCCGATGATACCCTAAAACTAGTTGCAAGCCAGGTGACACTATCCTTCCCCAGTGTAGAAAGCAATGTTTTTAGGAAGGCATGCTATGTGAATTGTCCTTTTTATTGGTTCCACACACAAGCTTTGCTTTAGAACTGGAATGTATTGATATGATAGATCACTTTTCATGTCGAAATTACGCAATGTTACCTGTCATCACTATTTGTTAACAAATCACCAACCAACTCTTGGGTTCCTTTAGAATTTCATCATAACAAAGTAATTTGGATAGACTGGTCTCCATGTTTTGTCAACATTAGTGTTTATGTAACTTAGTAGTGATAACTGGTGGCTTATTGTAGTTGTCTTTATAGGTATGTTTCTTAAGGTTTGTGTTTCTGTGTAATTTAAATGTGTACAAATTTTGCTGGTGACAGCAATGTTTTTGGTGTCAATAAATGTAATTTGATGAAACCAACTTAGTGACTGTCTAAAGCCTTTTTTAATTCCTCTAAGCCTCTTGCAGTTATGGCTTATGAATTTTGGATTTGCTCCAGTATTTGTTTAAAAGTCACAATTGATCAAATCTTTTCATAAATAAACCATTATCTCTGTGGAGCTGATCATTCTAAGCACTCAGCATTTTGGTTTTGGGTCTTGAAAACTGTCAATAGTAATTATTTTTTGGGATTTGAATAGTGGATGTCTTACTAGTTTCGACTTACGAGAGATCAATAATATAATCTTTGTGATAACAGAAAACCTAGACGCTTTTTACAATTATGACAATTTTCCAAGCCTTATTATGGTGTTATACAGGGTAATCTGGTTCTGGATTATGTTGAGCTTCTTATTTTTCAAGAAATATGGGCCACATTGTTTTACTTCTTACTTTTTCGTAATACATACCAATATATGAATCCTGTAATAGTTTTTTTATTGCATGTTACAATGAATTTTGTAGTGGATTTATATTCTGGTACTTCCTGGTGAAAGTTACCTATACGGCATCAATAATTTGCTTCCAGAATTGGTTACTTTTCATATTGTATTATTCTTATCGTACCTAATCTGCAATGTATCAACTAGATGCTAAACATTTTGATAGCTAGTGACTTGAACATTCAATATATTAAGCATTTTATGTGATATTTGGGATTGTGACTAACTTTTTATTTTTATTGGAAGGTTCATCAGAATGGAAGCATTTATGGAGGTAATTATGTTAAAAATTACATCATTTCTTTTTCTCTTTTAGTGTGTGTGCTGATTACGGAGGGAGTAATTGATTTGTGTTTCCTTGCATGTGCTTGGTGTAGATCATAGAACAACTGCGCCGAACTGTATCGGTGAACTTGTTATGATTAACCGATGTGTTAGTAAAGGGGTGCATGACACAAGGTATGTCCGCTAACTATAGTTTACATATGAATTTATTTTTCTAGCTCTCTTAAGTTTTTTTTCCTTCTTTCTAAATCTTAGTATGAAACTTTTTTGACTGGACCTTAACTCTGCAAATTTAGAATTATATGGATTATGTTGCTCAAATCATGCAATGTTAAGCCCTTTGTTATTTTCTTGGTATCTTATTAGGAATACTTATGAAGTTGTATTGGATTTGTTTGTTTCTTATATTGCATCTAGTATTTGAAACTAGGAAAGATAATTTGCATTTTTTTACGTAAAGATTTTATGAATAGCGTGAGTCAGTTTTGTGATGTTCTCATGAATGTCCAAACTGCCAGCGCGAGTAGATTAATTTTGTCCGTCGTGTTCTCAGCTATTAATTAATTCTTCTTGTTTGGCATTATTACAGGTCATTTGGTATTATACGGCAATTTGATTGCATTACAAAGAAGCATTTGGTAAGGCTACCCCCTTTAATTGTCTAATTCAGACCCATTTCATGTTTCTCAAGTCAATGAACTGACTCATGATTAAAGGATTTGTTTACGTTATGGCACAGATCATGTTCGAAAATGGAGCCATTGAATCTCTTGACATGTCAAATGAAGAATGGGAATTTGTGGCTTGCTAAAGTAGTTATAGTGTAGGATAAGGTAAGATATCTCTTTACATGTCAGATTTTTTACTCCCATGCACTAGTGATATATGAAAATATATGCTCATACAGAATGCTGTCGTTGATAAGAAACTATCTGTCATGTGCTGTTAACGGTCGAATATCTATAAATTTTTTGTCAGGAGTATCATCTTTTGCGTCTTTTTATTGTAAATTACGTCCTTCTATTGAGTGCTGATGATAAATTCTTTTTTGATAATTTTTTTTAATTCAAGATCTTAAGAAACTTTTCTCCCTTTTCAACTTGTGAATAAACTATGGTTAAATCTGATTATGCGAGTCACTTGGAATCTTAATTATATAATAATGTAACTTGACTTTTTCCAGTCCCTTTAATGTTTCAGATGGAAAATTGAAAGCAAATAGTTTATTAGTTAGGAAAGCTTACATAATATAAACTTGGAAAATTTATAATAGAAACTAACTAATTTTGAGGGTGGCTTTATCTATTTTTATAGATGATGTTTGAATATCTTCCACCATGGTTCTCAATTTCTCATTCATGAGAGTTTGAATTTGTTTAAAAGCCATTTTGTCACTCATATTTCAGGTTTTAGCACAATGGATTATGGCGCCATTATTTGCTATGTACAAGCTGAGACAATGACTGGTCCAAAGAGCCAGCAACATAATTATTTAGAACAGAGACATCAAATTACTCAAATACTCAAACAGGTTCATGCTGTAGCTTCATTTTATGACCTTAGTTTGTTCTTTTTCTTATACATAACATTATGTAGCAAAATTAACATGAAAAACAAATCTAGAAGATGCTAATTCATCTGAAGGTGTAGATTCAGTTTCAGCTTTGATTCTTTCCTTGTAAAATTGTCATAGACCATATGTTGATTGATCAGATTCTTTTTTTTGTACAATTGTCAAAGAGACATAGACCATATGTTGATTTCCCGTGATCATTTGCTTGACTGTAAATGATTCTTTCACAGGAATTAAAAGTAAAAAAATGTTCCATCAATTCTTCTTCTATTTATCACCTTCGTTGCTGTGTATTCACCCCTGCACCAAATGATCATGCTATATGAAATGGTGTGATTCAATATCCTTTGACTGAAGATTTGAAGGTGCTTCCTTTCTATGAAATGGTGTGTTTGGGAAGGCCAAAAAGCAGTGTTTGAATAATCCTTTGGTGTTCTAGAAAAAAATAAGGATATTTACCAATTAGTTAGAGCAAATTTATCTCGGGGCTTAAATTGGGGCTCTTCAACCAATTTTTCATCACCTTTTTTTTATTTTTATTTCTCTCTGTTTTATGGTCACACCAGCTTTGTTGTATAGTGATGAATGTTGCGCATGAACAAAGGTTGATGACAACTGAGACGAGGATGGTGAGTTGGATGTTTGACACACAAAGGCTAGATAGGATAAGAAACAAAGTTATCTAGGAAAAAATCTGGTTGGTTAGTATACATGATAACGAGACAAGTTGGAAGAATCTAGACTTCAATGCGAAAATCTAGACTTCAATGGTTTGATCATGTGCAAAGGAGGCCTAAAAGCGATTCATTGCGTAATTGTGAGATGTTATCTTCACTGGAGTTTCGTCGTGGTAAATGGTATCCTAAAAGGAGTTGTCGCTCACTGGAGCTATGACATATGACTCATGACAAGTCCTTGTGGAGGGAGAAAAGAATATGTTTCTACACTTAGTTTAGGTTGTCTATCGATTTTTAGGGTTTCTGATCCAAATGGTTGGATTATAGTTTGAGATCCGTTATATTTTTGTATTAAATTATAATTATATCCTCTATAAAGTGGATAAATATATGCTGCGACTGGATTTTTTTTTGCATCAGATAGAAAGTCATAAACCATCATGTCATTGGTATATCTATATTAACTCAAGCATGCGTAGCTTCATACCAATCCTAAAACAAGCATAAGCATGAACACAAGCATACTCAACCTGCTGCTGACTCAGCTTCTCCTCCATCCAATCACTTTTCGCCACGCGTTTCCCCTTATCATCCAACCTCAGCCCTGTCAGCGCCAGGGCAAGCTCCTTGAGATCAGGACACGTGGACAACTTCCCTCGATCCTGCCACCTGTCCATCACAACGCTGCTGACGTCACATCTTTTCCTGCACACCAAGTCGTGGTCCCTCTCCAGCCTCGCCACGTCATCCTCCACGTCAACGCCCACGTATACGTACCTCATGTTGAGCAGAAGCCGAGTGAGGGCCCGCGGGATGTAGTCAATGCGTGACAGCTGGATGATGAGGCATTGGTTCCAGATGCACAGCTGGAGAGTCGCCACGTCAGTAGCGTCGTTTTTGGGTTTCGGTTCGGTTTGGATTCGGTTGCGAGGCCGATTATGACGGTGTTTTTGTTGGCGTATGCAGCAGGGGAGATCTTGCGGATCCAACTTGTGATCTTGGCTCCGCTTGATGTTATTGTGGCTTCGATGGTTTTTCCTCCACATTCCACCATTTGCTTTAACTCCATTCTTGTTACACTCAAGTCAAGATCAAGATTAGGGAACATTTATAGGCGTGTTATTACTTATTATTGTACATGGAGATGAAAAGACTGATCGATCCATTGTAAAGAGGAGATTAAAAGTTGTCGTTAGTTCAAGAGTCTAAGGCTCCGTTCGGTGTATTTAGCTGAAATAGTAGCTGAAGCTGAATAAGTAGCTGAAACTGGAGCTGAAGCTGAATGAGTAGTTGAAGCTTAAGATGAAAAAACTACTTGAATGTTCGGTACTTCTAGCTGAATTTGTAATAATAATAGTAAAAATTACGAAAAAGGATACAATGAATTATTTAAATCTCTATTGATAAAGGGTAACAGTGGATTAAAAATAAAATTAAGCTTGTTAAGCTCCATTAATCTAGGGGGTGTAAAAATTAAGCTACTTTAATCTACATTAAGCTTGTTAAGCTAGATGAATGTTTTTTTACCGAACAATTAATAACTAGATTTAATAAAAATTTAACCTCCGTAACGTGCAAACTAAATAAATGAAGGAAAATTCATTTCATTCCTTAATCTAGAGAGTACAACTTCTGAACTACTTTAAAACAATTGCGACTATGATATATAGTTGAAGGTTTGTATCAAATTTAAGGTCCCGTTCGGAAGGGACATTTTGGTGAGTTGAAGCAGTGGAAGTGGAAGGAAATTGGAGTTGAAGCATAATTAGTCCTGTTCGGCCAATTTTCCTTCCGAGTTGAAGCAGCAGAGTTGATCCAAAGTGGAGTTGAAGTTGAAGGGTTTTGCTTACCCTTGGGAGGTAGGGTAAGCAAATTCACAGCGTTGAAGTGATGGCAGATTACGGAATTTGCCCTTGACATTATTGCTTTTACACTGTTGGTTTCCTCATTCAAGAAATTCATCGATCATTTGCAGAGAATAGAGAAGACGAGAGAAGACGAGAAACTACGACGGTCGACTGCAAAGGTAAATCCCTAATTTCATCTTCCATATATTGATTTTGGTTCGTCTTTAGATTGTTTACGACATTTCTCAACTTCGAACTTGAATCTTGTTTTGCTTTCGAGTTCAGAACTGAAACATGTAGAATCTGAGGTGGATTTGAGATTTTAGTTGGTTTTGAGATTTTAGTTGGTTTTGAGATTTTAGTTGGTTTTGTGCACACCATGTGTTTGATATAATGTCAATGTCATATCTTTGTATTGCTGATTTTGTAGACTTGTATGATTTTGTAGACAGTGATGATTTAGCATGGTTTTTGACATGTTGATAAAATGTCAAATGTAATTTCAAAGTTGTGTTGTATTGCTTACAAAATAGACATTGTTAATGTTATCTAGTTTGAGGGTTACACATGTTGAATTACATGATGGCTGACTTTGGCATGGCTCGACTCTTGCCTGAGAATGACATGATCAAATACCTTATAAGACCTTGTCAACAAAAAATTACCCAATCCATGTCTTCCTTGCACACCCTTAGAATAATATTATTGCAAAGTTTCAAATAATACTAGGTAAGAAGCTCATGTGGAATTTACAAGTGCTTAAAACATGTACTGAGTTTGAACTTGTTTTTTCTCCGAGTGTTTTTAGTATAATGCAGATCTTTCACAGTTTGTCAGACTGGACTTAGATTAACATCACCAAACTGAGGTGGCACAAAACAACTTATGAGTATAAAACTTATTAAAAACTTATCTATATTTTGATTTCCAGAGATTCAGATTTTGGGCTTGTTCATTGCCTGATCCATACTATGATTCAGAGAGTTTTAGAGGAGATGGAGGATCTATAACAAGGTATAGTTCTTTCATATGATGAGTACTCATACAAAAATTTGATTTGAGTTGAGAATTGGATTTTTGGTGATGATGAATTCAGATTTTTGGTGATGATGAACAAAAATTTGTTCAGTCGCCAACTCTATACTTGATATACCTTTAACTATGGATGTGAGTTAACTGTTTACTTTTGTTGTTTTGTAGAAGCTAACTTGCTGAAACTTGTTAATTGCTTACTTTTTCTTCAACTATGGATGTGAGTTAATTGCTTCACTCTGAATTTCTTTGATTTTGATTACAGCAATGACTATTATATTCCTCGATTAGTCAGCTTACAAATACAAACCAATTGATTATGTGTATTTATTTCGAGGTGAAATAGGAGACTTCCAAGAAGCCATAAACATATATTGAAGACCAAGAATAAAGTGGTCATTATGAATGCTTCTGAAGAAATTTATCATGATTTGTAGTTTCCATGGTACAAAGTAAGCTAGCTCCTTTGATGCCACTCGTACTGTACTACTGAGCCATGATGGCCCATCTCAAGTCTGAATAGTGCAGCAACTTGGCTCATTTGGTTCTTATCTGTTGTGTGACTTTGAGCCTAGCTTGATGGAGTTCGTCTCTTTAACTTGTTTCACTAATGTGCCATGGGCATGGTTGATGCATTGTTTAACTTGTTTCACATTTTGTGTATGCTAGTGTTTGTAAGGAATGGAATAATCTACTCTTCCATCACTAAACCATTAGGAAAACATTGTAAAAAATCTACTCTGGAAGACATTGTAAAAAAAAAGTTAACTAGGAAGACAATGTAAAAAAATGTGAATGACAATTGTTATAGGCTTGTTATGAATTTTTCCTTTTTTGAGATAATATCTAATTTTAATGTTCTTAGAGCTATATATGTCTATGAGTGTGTTGAATTTATATTTTCTTAAATAATATGTATATGTATTTTTTATTTGAATAAGTCATATTAAAATATTAGATTTAAAATTTGATATATATAATGTTAAATATATCAATTTTATGTGGACAAAACTAAATAATAATTCATAATATTACTCTAACATACAATTCAATACAATTATCTTCATGTCATTTTCGTCATTTTACATCCTAATTTCAATTAAATCAACTCGCTTCAACTCGGTTTACCGAACAGGACATACCAAACTTCAGCTCCTAAAATATCAACTTCAGCACCAACTTCAGCTCACTTCAGCTTCAGCTTACTTCCACTTCAACACATACTTACATACTTCAACACGTGTCTTGCCGAAGAGGCCCTTAATCATACGATAGAAACGAAGAGAACCAATTCTAATATTTATGTAGAAAAATTGCATACAGTCATCCATAATGTGTGAATACACATCATCTTCCGTGCTTATTTAAGCTCTATATATGTTTATATGCTAAATACTTGGATCATAATCTCTGGATATGTTACATGTCTCTCAACATTTAACAATTTTGTGTTGGATGTAACAAATAAGAATTAACAGCCAATTAATCAACAATGAAATGAATAAGAAATTCAGATTTGACAAATTTGGTAAAGACTAATAGTAGAAGTTTTCTTTCCGGTATAATACTTATATATCAATAATATATAATATAATGTATTAATGTGTTGTATGCAATGTAGGTTTAACTAAGCTGTAGAATCATCCAATAGTTGGCGAATGTTGATGGGCGAGACAACGGAGACGTCACCGTTCATCAAACGGTCAGCAATGATGGCATTGGCAGCATCCGACGGATGATATGGATCCCAAAACACAAACTTGGACCGGTCCTCACACACCTTCGAACCCGGTCCACACGGAATCAAACCCCCATACTTCCCCGCCACGTGGCAACACGCTGTGTTTGCATTCTCAAATCCTGCTCCATAATCAAATACTGTATCAAAGTGTGTGAAACTAATTAATTACTGTAAAAGAAGCTTATTATATTATGACTAACCATAGGAAGAATATTGGAGTAAAATGTCGTTGACTATAGCATAAACATTTGCATAGACGAATTTGGAGTCAGGATAGTCAACGTTGAGCTGGTCAACGAGGGCTTTCAGCTTGATGTTGTATGCGTTTGCGAGCTGATTAGGGAAGACCACGCAATTATCCCCTGCGGTAGGGTTCACCTCCCTCTGGTAGGGTATGCACCCGATGGGTCCCACGTTTGCTACTATTATCTTCCTCGCACCCATCTCGTACATTGTCTGTAATTAACACACGCAACTCAGATTGGGCTCAATATTATCATGTGATGGTAGGTGTAACAACGTCACAAATTCTATGTGAAGTACGTATGAGTGAAAGAAGAAGGGAAGACCAAAACATACCATGAGTTGAGACCTAAATGTGGAGATCATGGTATCAACAAACAGTTGAGGAGACACTAAGGTTTGCGTCGCGGTTGACACAACCGGTGTCAAGTAGTTGTTGATAAAATCATTCGATCCTATTGTTATCGAGAAAAGAGCTCTCCTCAGAAGCTCTGTCGTCGCCTCTTCTCCGATAATCGCCACCATCTCCTCCCTCGTATTCGAAAAGTTTTCTAGTTGCGCATCCATGCCTATTCTCCCGCCCTGGAACACAAAACATGACGAGATTTAGATTGCTCGACGTGAAAACTCATGCAGATATAAATAAAAGCACTTACGAAAAGCTTTCCAGTGTCGTGCAAGATTCCTCCTGCACCAGACGCGTAGTTGACGCCTTGTAGAATGATTCTTCCAGTAGTGGTGGGGGCCAGATAGGGAGGAGTGAAGCCGAGGAGTCCCATCTGTTGACCGATAATGTCAACGATGGTTCGTCCGTTGGTGAATCTTCCGGTTGCGGTGCCAAAATCGATGCCATTAGGGGGATAGTTGGCCTTCGACAGGCTCGCGATGTAGTTGTTGTTGCCCGAATCCACCAACGAGTCCCCGAAAACGAAACTCGACATTCCGGGTGGACTTTGATCATCAAACACATCCGAGCAATTGCAACAACTTATGAGGATTGTCAAGTAGCATAGCCAACACAATGACAATGCCATTCTTCTAACAACTTTCAACATCTTCACAAATTATGAGTGAACTCTTTATATAGGAGGAATGGTAAATATTTAATGCATGGATAGGTGCAACGTATAACTGTGAAAGGGAAGTGGGGTTGATCACTTTCTATTGGACCAACCAAATATAATGAGATAAGTTTTTTGGGCGGAAATATTGGACAAGCAATTATGGGGTAAGCTTTATTACTTGTATTGATTATTTACAGCGAACCCAATGGTATATGTTTGTATACGTAGGTTAGGTTGGGTACACCAAACATTTATGGAGGTTAGATTCTATAGTTTTAAAAAGCCATTATATCTCAATTATAGATCAAGTTTTATAGATTTAAGTTTCGTTAATATTATAATTTGGATGAGGATCGAGGACAATATACACCAACGTTATAATTTATAAATACAAATATAAATATTACGATCATGTACTTTGTATGCATGAGTTACTCAATGTACGTGAGCATTACCAAACTGTCTGCATAAATTATAATTTGTGTGCATCGTTTTCAATCCTCGTAATTTAATGCTTTTCAGATCTCCTTCTCTCATTTACTCACATATAAATATATTAACATATGAATTTTGAAAGCTCAATTAGTCAATATACACAAATATAAATACATGGGCATCAAAGTTAATTAAAAAAGATATAAATGATATTTGCGTATAAACCAAGTTTTACTGTACGAGCGCACACGGCATATCGATCATTTATTCTATATATTAGTAGCTTCTTATTATTATTCGCATACTTAAGAACGGCAACGTTGCCGATTTCTTGATCCACCAGCTTCTAGATGAAGCAATAATTATGGGATCGATATATGTTAGATACGTAAATTGGTTACACATTACCTAATCGAACATCTCTATACCCTTGTTACCTTGTAGCCTTAAGTTGGAACCCTCATTACAAACTGAAATAAATAAATGAACAGAAAAGCAAGTGTAAGTGAATAAACATCATTTATTACTCCCTCCGTCCTCAAATGTTCTTCCCATCATCAATTTTGACACTATTTACGTTTCAAGAGAATCTTCGACATATCTTCAACTATATAAGAAAATATATATTCATATGGGATCTTGTTTGATTCGTCTCATCAAAAGCTTTAACAATATCGAAATTTTATAATTTTTATTTATGTGTATTTAAAGATATCAACGTTATAAAATGTGTCTCAGTGAATGTGTCGGAAAGAGAAGGGAAGAACATTAAGTGGGCGGAGGAGTAGATAATAGTATTCTGAAGTGACATGATAGAATTAGTCAACTACAGTAAGTAAAATTGCGAGAAAAAGAGCAGTGATAATTGGAACGTACAGTAGCTAACAGCTAGCTTGAGTTATCGTGAATGATGATATATGGAGAAAAGAAAGGCATGCAAATTGAAGAGCTGGTGGAAGATCGAAGGATAACAGAGAATGCATTGAATGGGATTTGCAGAAATTCAGCATCGACGCGTGAATCTGGTTGCCTGCTACTGTATTACTCCTCCGTTTCAAAATAGTTGTCAGAGTTTTTCACACGTATTAAGAAATGATTAATTATTTTCTAAAAAGTTAACTTTTTCTTAAAATAAACATTCACCTCCTTTTACAACCGAGTGGAGAAAATCAACAATTTCAAATTCCAATACACAAATTTATGATTTTTATGGTATTAATTATCTTGAAATCCTATAATGACAAATATTTTGAAACAAAATTGAGAGTTTAGAATGACATCTATTTTGAAACGGAGGGAGTATTATTCCCTACATCGACATCCTAAATCATGTTCCATGGTCTTATTAGCAGTTATGTTGTTGGTTGGATCAACAATACTGTATTTGTTTTACGTCCAACAAAAATAATTTCTTAGGAGAATTCGAGTCAAGTAATATAAAATTTCACCTATTTATATTTGCTCAAGTAAGGAAAAACTTCATTCAAAAATACTTTTATTCTATGAATTACTAATACTATTTCTTACACATTCTTTTATATTCACATGAACATCCACGTATGTATACATGTCTTTGATAATATATGAAAAACACATGTATATGTCTATGTGTGCACGTGAATGTGAAAAAATGTACATATAAATATAAAATGTGTGCATATATTCGTATATTCGTAAGATAAAGTTATTCTCGTCCGCCTAAACTAATTATGATTTTCCCGCTCGTATGTACCAGTCACAAAGCCTATCAAACGGTAGTGGTAAAAACTAACTTAAAATCGAATCGCTAATGAGAATAACTTAACTAACTTAAATGGAATCCCTAATGAGAATAACTTTTAAGCTTCAATCGAATCCCTAACGAGAATAATTTTGATACATATGACATTGAAAGCTACATATACGGGCGCTTCCTATCCGAGATTGATTCTCATAGAGGACGAGAAAAGGTGGAGACCGTGGAGTAGATGAGAGGGACAGAGATTAGAGTGAGACAAAGAGATCGAAGAATGAAAAAAATAAATCTATATATATATAAAAATTCTTGAGTGTGATGAAGTATACTTAATGCATTAAATTAATATATTGAATATTTTTGAAAGGTTAATGCATTGAGTTAATACATTATAAAAATACTACATTTAATTAGGCTCCTACAGTTGACGTCTCACGTCTATTCGTTTCTGTCAGTTGTTCTTCCTTTCATTTAATCTCATAATTTCGGTCTTTTAGTTATGTTTGAGTGTATGTCTGTTTCTGTATCATATTTCCCTCATCGATTTTTATATGTTCCATATACGTATGTTTTTTGAGATTCTCCTTGGACCACGGTTGTCTTTTGAGATTATATTTCAGCAGGTTGTTATTATGTAGATAATGATTTTAAAATATCACTAATTAGTAATTATACCTTTCGGATTCCGTTACTAATCAATATGTTAAAATTTATATATTTAATTAATTAAAAAAACATCTATTTCTTTATTAAAAGTTATAGAATAAATACGTATGTAAAAATAATACGAAATATATAAATACGATAAAAGTAAACGTGTTAGGCCCGCGGGAAGCGCGGGAAAATGAACTAATTTATTTAGAAATTTTGTTATGACTTTTAATACAAATTCATACCACCTGGCACCTGCACAATTATTTATAGTGCCCAATCACAGTTTCAACTCGGGAAAAATTCCGATAGAAAAAAGTTTAACGTAGGAAAAACGAAGCATTCACATTCACACATAACAAGATAATGTTCATATTCTGGACGTAATGTTCATAATCTGGCGATAATGTCTGTTCCGGTCATTAAAAAAAAACACTGCTCACCGAATTACAAAATTGCCACCCTGTGACTCACTTAGAAAGTTCAAAATCGTCATCACTCAAATTATGAACATTAACATCCATAATATGAACATTAACGTGTAAATTGTGAACGCAAACACTTTCTTTTTCTTACACTGAGCTTCATTTTTCTAGATCTTACCTACCATTACCGATAGAAGAAGTTATTTCACTAATATGAGTATGAGTTGGATCTAAAATTTCGAGTTATCTTTAGAAGCATTAATATATGGAAAGTAATAATACTTGTTAAAATGATAAATGAGAATAATTGTAGACCCTTGGATCAAGAGATGACACGTGTCACACCTTGTCATGCCTTGTCACCTTCGTCGGACCACCGCCGGACCTCCGCCACCAGACCGCCACCGGACCGTCGTCGGACCGCCGCCCACCGCCGGACCACCTCCGCCCACCGCCGGACCACCTTTGGGCTTTGCCGGAATAAAATTGTAATAAAGATGTATAAAATTGTTCACAAATATTTTAAAATTATTTATTACTAAATGTTCATCATGTTGTTTATAAATGTTCATCACAATGTTCATAAAAGTTCATTTGTATATATTCTACTGAATGTTCATCACATGTTACTTACATGTTCACCAACTGAATGTTCATCACATTCTACTTAAATGTTCACCATTTGAATATTCATCATATTATACTTAAATGTTCACCAACTAAATGTTCATCACATTATACTTAAATGTTCATCGACTGAATGTTCATCAAATTATATTTAAATGTTCACCAAGTTTATTAAACTTAAATGTTTATGTTATTTGGACAAACGACGAACCACCACCGCACCATCACTGACCCACCATCAAGCCACCACCGGACCACCACTTATGCGGAACACCACTTTAATATAATTTCTTTTAAAAACACACTTAATTTCAACAAAAATCACCTAAATGTTCATCATCTCATACTTAAATGTTCATCATCTCATACTTCATGTTCACAAGAATTTAATAAAATGTTCATTACTCAAAGTTCATTACAATTGGCTTAAATGTTCATCACGTTGGTCATAAATGTTCATCAAAATGTTGATAAATGTTCATTTGATATACTCTACTGAATGTTCATCACATTATACTTAAATGTTCACCAACTGAATGTTCATCACATTATACTTAAATGTTCATCAACTGAATGTTCATCAAATTATTTTTAAATGTTCACCAAGTTTATAACACTTAAATGGTTATGTTATTTGGACAAACGGAGGACCACCGCCGGACCACCACCAGACCACCACGACCGCACCACCACTAACCCACCATCAAGCCACCGTCGGACCACCACTTATGTGGAACACCACTTTAATATAATTTCGAATAAAAAAACACTTGATCTTCATCAAAAATTACTTAAATGTTCATCATCTCATACTTAAATGTTCATCAAACATCCTTAAATGTTCACGGACATTTAATAAAATGTTAATTACTCAAAAGTTTATTACAATTAGCTTAAATGTTCATCACGTTGTTCATAAATGTTCATCAAAATGTTGATAAACGTTCATTTTGATATACTCTACTGAATGTTCATCACATGTTACTTACATGTTCACCAACAGAAGGTTCATCACATTATAATTAAATGTTCATCACATTATATTTAAATGTTTACCAATTTGAATTAGACTTAAATTTTCATTTATTTTTATACTTTAATTTTTTCATTTATTATTGGACCACCGCCAGACCGTCGCCGGACCTCCGCCGGACCACCACAACTACCCTCACTTGTAGTGGGGGTAACTAGTTTAATCTAAGTCATTGGATGCCTTGGCATCCAATGACTTAGATTCATTCTTATTTATCTCTATAAGATATTTTATTATGGGATTCACACCCTTAATATATATCCTTAATATATATGGTCTTCCCACAAAGACAAACAGTTAGACACCAATATCAATTGTTGGACTAGCCCATTCGACAAAAGCCCGCGCAATCCAGCTTGGAGAGACGTTGGCATCTAATCAACGTCCACTTTCACAATATATCTAAGGAATTTAGTAAAGTTCCTGATTGTAACACATCATCATCATCATCATCTAGCTCTACCACTACTCTCTTGTTTTCGGAAAAGCACTCATTGTAAGCAATCAGAGTCGGATTCAACTATAAACATATAATAGACTCATTGCTACCACTGTAATAGCCAACTGTCATAATGCGATACACAATTCATTATGTTCTGTTATTTTCCTCTGTTCTCTTCCTCATATTCTAG
Source organism: Oxyria digyna (assembly GCA_029168935.1). Lineage (NCBI taxonomy): Eukaryota > Viridiplantae > Streptophyta > Magnoliopsida > Caryophyllales > Polygonaceae > Oxyria > Oxyria digyna. The sequence continues at coordinate 5,784,592 of JAPVLV010000010.1, read as the reverse complement.
CATGGCATCAAGCTAGTGATCGATCTTCCTCTTCTTCGATCACTTTTCTTTCCGATCTTTCGATCAATCTTTGTTCCTTAGCATTTCTTTTTCGATTCGATCTACGATGCCTCAATGGAATCAATCTCCAACACGAACTTCTGAGACTTTTCCTCCAAATCCATGGAGCCAATCGCGGATGGATTTCAATGATCCATACTTTCTACATCCATTTGATGGACCTGGTCTCGTTTTCCGTCACCAAATTGTTTGATGGAAAAGGATTTTATGCTTGGCGACAATCCGTGGTGATTGCCTTGTCCGCCAAGAGCAAGCTAGGGTTTGTTGACAGTGAAATTCCTCGACCTGATCGGTCTCTTCGGATTTACCAGCGGAGAGAGTCAACAATATGATAATCGATTGGCTACTCAATTCTACGGTTATGAGATAAGCGGTACCTTTCTTTTGTCCGGAGATGCTCTTCAGATATGGACTGATGTTAATGCTTGTTATTCTCAGATCAACAATGCTCAGAAGTATGTGATTGAGAAACAGATTGCAAACATTTCTCAATCATCTGATAATGTTGTTGGTTATTTAAATCAATCAAAGGTTGATGGGATGGACAAGATTCGATGAAGAATTTTCCTCCATGTTCTTGTGGTTTGGCAGAGGCTGTCCATAAGCATCAAGATTCTCCGAGATTACTGTAGTTTCTTATGGGGCTGCGTGAATCTTTTTCTACTATTCGCTACACAATCTTGATGATGGATCTAACTCCATCCATTGCTCAGGCATATTCGATTCTTCTCCAAGAAGAACGACATAGTGAACTTTATTTTTCCTCTCACATTCTTCTTGAATCATCTTCAATACATGTTGCTTCTAATGTATCTGTTCAACTTGTACCTCCACCATTTGGTTCCAAGATTCCTTTTGGATCTTTTGGTTCCACTTCTAACAGAGGCGAACGATCGTATTTCATTGCAATCCCAATGACCATTCTATTGAGGGTTGCTATAAGTTGATTGGCTATCCTCCGAATCACAGATCTTCGCAGGCACATTCTGTTGCAAAAAATGAAGGAGCAACTTCATGTGACTCTTCTGCTGGTACTTCCTCCTTTGGAACAGAAAGTTTGACAAGTGGCCAATATTCACAACTAATCAGTTTGTTGTAGAAAACCTCCATATGTTTTCAATCTTCCTATATGGCACATTTAGATGGTATACAATCTTTATCCATGCCTTTCAATTATGCTAGACCTTGTTTTATCAGAATGATTGGATAATTGATAATGGGGGAAAACGATCATATGACTTATAAGATGGAGTCATTCACTGAGTTGAGACCCTTGAATAGTCCAATTCATATCTCTCGTCTTAATGGTCTAGTTCTTGCTGTCAAATTGATTGGATATGTGCAATTGACTTCGAGATGTGTTATATGTTCCTCAATTTAAACCAAGCTCCAAAATATCGCGAGAATATCAAAGGAGGAAAAGAGCTGAGGAAGAGAATGAAGGCCAAAACACGAAAATACTCCTCCGCGTTATATTCGGAATTAATTTCATGCTTTGTGATTATCTTATAGCACAATGCTCATACTTGATCAATTCCTTTAAAACATAGATGTAATTATGTAAAAACATAAATCTACACAGAAACTGATCGATGACGTAAACCTTGATTGGGGATGAATATCATTTTCCATACACGCAACTACGCAAGTAAACAAACATACAACAGTATGCAGATACAACTAGGAGAATGATGGCGTACATTTTATTGTATTTCGATGGATATTCAATGTGCGTGGGGATGAAGAATGATAGGAAACCCTTGAGATGGTTGAGGGAAAGGAATTCCGATTACCTTCTCGTCAGCGATTACCGCATCCCATTTATATCTGTTAACGACATTGTGAATAAACACCAGTATTAGTATTTGAGCATAGTTCATCCCAGGGCACGAACTCCGACCTCCACCAAACGGAATGTATGTGTAAGGCAGTGGTCCGTCCCCATCAAACCTTGAAGGATCAAATTCCACAGGTTTTGGAAAGTAATTTGGGTCCTTGTGTATTGCATGAAGGTTTGTTATTAACTGCATAATGTACGTTGTTAACCTAATCGACTTGGAGATATAAATTTGTATTGATTGATTTACAAAAACTATAAGAAAAAAGTTCCGTTCGTTTTTCGCGTTCACAGATAACAAGCTAATGTTCATAATTTGAGCGATAAAATTTTTGAGGTCATTTTGAGAAAAAAACACAAAAAAAAACAAAGTTCGCAGTAATTACAAGTATGTCACCGCATCCCTTACTGAAAACGTTCAAAAAATTTTATGACCCAGATTATGAACATTACCATCCAGAATATGAACATTGATGTCTAATATGTGAACGTGGTCTGTTCGGTTTTCTTATATTAGAAATTATTTGCATAGGAGATTTCCTCAAATAAGAGAAATTATCTTTAGTCCTTTTTCCGACTAATTTTCCCACAGCAAAACATGATAATTACCTTGTAACCCTTAGGAATGTGATAACCAGCATATGTGAAATCAGTGATGGCTTCCCTCATGAGAAACTGAACAGGAGGGTAAAGTCGTATAATCTCCAAAGCCACATTCCATGTGTATCTCATTGTGTGGATATCATCCCAACTCAATAGCTTTCCCTGGGTCTCCATCTCCATATTTTCTAGTACAATAATTATTCAAACAACAAACTTCATTACTATGAATTTTATAAAACAACACTTTTACATACACTTGGAAAATATCCCGTGAGATGAAGATTTTTTAGATAAAAATGAGAGACATGAACACAAATATAGTAATTTATGTACAATTTTAGTGATGTAGATGATTTTTCGTTACTTATAAAAATTGTGTGCATGAATTACAACGTTTACCCGCAGTATCTCAAATGCTCAACCATCTTCATCAGAGGATATACATAGGCTAAGAATCAATTTCCAGTGAATAACATCTCTTACAATTTTTAGGGAATACAATTTTTAGTCGAAAAAAATTAGTTTTTGCATTGATTTGAAACGCTACAGTGTGAAGTTTAAAAATTGACTTTATATCACGGTTATGTAAAATTTGGGTTATATATAGTTGGATTCACAACGCCGCGTTGTTGCGTTTTAACACTTGATATCTTGGAATTTTCAGAACCGTGATATAAACTCCCGAATTAAAAAAAATCAAAAGTTAAACACCTATCAGTAGTTATAGAAACACACACCTTTGTACACTCTATCATAGACTTGAGAATTATCTGTAATAACCTTGAAGATCATGGATATAACCGAAGCGACAGTCTCGTGTCCAGCAAAAAGCATCCCCAAAACACCATGGGTGACATCCTCATCGTTCGGACTTGCATGTAAAAGACAAGATATAAGGTTCTTCTCGACGGTATCAGAGGACGATTCCATCGATCTTTGGCGCTTCACTATTTGTAAAATCCGCGACCTTAAAATAGCTACCGCTTTGATCGATCGGTTCATTCGGGTTCCTGGGAGATTTATTGGCATTGAATGTGTGCCTAATGATAATGTCTCCATTGATTCAAATAGTGATTTCACTATGTCAGGATCTTCGACGGACATAAGCAATCGACAAGCTAACGTAAATGTGTACCTCTTTACTGATGGAAGCACTGTAATTACCTGCTCAGATCCAATACACATATCTATTATCCATTTTTACTCATATAATTAAAAAATATAGTTGTTATCATTGATCATAATTTAGATATATGATTAAATATATGTGTTTGATTGTATTTGTTGTACGGAAAATAAACTTATTCATTTCCTCCCTTTTTATCTACAAAATTCCAATTTTCTCCATCTTAATATATCTTTGATAAAAAAATTACCAAATCACATCAATTAATTTAATGAAAAAGCACGTAAAAAGTGACAACTTTTTTTAATAGCAGTTCCGTAAAATTAATATTAATAATAAAAGAATTTTTCTAATATTATAGTAGATTTCGTAGTCAATCTACTAAGGCAATATGCCTAAAAATTAGAATTTTTTTCTGAAATGAGCATTTTATCAGAAAAAATTCCCGACGCAGGCTCTTTTCAAAACAAATTCCCAAAATAGGCACTTATTTCAGCTTCGGAATTTTTTTATGTGTGAGAGACGCTAACCAGCGTCTCTCCTCCGAAGCTGAAACTTTTTTTTTTGATTTTTTTATGTATAAATACATGTTAGTTTTTTAATTTATTTTCCAAACATTTTTGTAGTTTTAATTTTTTTTTTTAAGGCAATGTATAAGAGACGTTGGTCGAACCAGCGTCTCTTATACGTTAAAACATAAAAAAAAATGTATATGAGACGCTGGTTTGCCCAGCGTCTCATATACAGAGATGTTTTTTTTTATTTGCACATGTATAAGAGACGCTGGTCGAACCAGCGTCTCTTATACAATTTTTAATTAAAAAAAAATGTGTTGTGTAAGAGACGCTGGTTCGCCCAGCGTCTCTTACACTAAACCCTAATTTTCCAAAACCAGCCGTTGTTTCGTCTGAACGGGTTTGAAATTGAATGTGGGTAGTTGGGGAGATAGCAGTTCAACGTTACAGTCTTTAAATTCATCTTCTTCTTTCAGATTTTTACTGCAATCCGTCCAAGAGATGAACGTAATATATGTGGGTGGGGATACGAGCCTACGTTAGCACCCGTCCAAGAGCCAAGTAGAGAAAAAGATGATGGTCACACACAGGGCCGTTCCTAGCAATTTTTGGGCCCTAGGCGAATTTTTTAAACTTATTATATCATTTATTTTGACAAATATTGTACTTAAAATTTTATGTGTTTTAAATTGTTATATAGAAAATATAATAAAATAAATGCTATAAATTTAAACATGATGATTTAATAGACAAGGACATTATTCCATATAGTAACAATATGAAAATAAAATTTAACACCAAAAAGATAAAATTGACGTTTTTTTCCTTTATTTTTTTCACATCCTAAAAACAAAATAAATAAATTTTTCATATACAAATCATGTGATTAAAGTCTAACAAAATGGTGATATATCCTAATATGACACTACTTTCTCTATATTAAGAGGTTTGTTAAGAAACTCATAAAGAAATGAGATAGGTCATAGGTGATGGTTTTTCATTAGTGTTTTTACTTTTTGGACCGTTTGAGTTAATGTTTTAAAAAAAGCAGGGGAAAATAGAAAATAAAGGGAGTTAAGGAGATTCGAACTCTCTACCTTTTGAATATAGCTAGTTAGAGATACTTACTAGTAGACTAAGTGAATTTTATTGTCATTTTGTACTACTAATGTATACATACTGAATTTTGGAAATTTTGGGCCCCAATAATGTTTGGGCCCTAGGCCGTCGCCCCTCCCGCCCATGCCTCCGGGCCGGCCCTGGTCACACAGAGAGTGAAGACGAAGATTAGAATTATTACATATTTGTTGATTTAAAGTTTTATGTTAAACTCTATGATGTTTTATCAGATTTATTACACAACAATTTCATATTTACATTATTATTTCAAATTATTATAACCAAAACCAAAACCAAAACCCTAAAACACTAATTCCTTTCGTTTCACCTACCGCTGTAAAAAAACATTACGGTATAAGAGACGCTGGTCGAACCAGCGTCTCTTATACATGTGCAAATAAAAAAAAAACATCGCTGTATATGAGACGCTGGGCAAACCAGCGTCTCATATACATTTTTTTTATGTTTGAACGTATAAAAGACGCTGGTTCAACCAACGTCTCTTATACATGTGCAAATAAAAAAAAACATCTCTGTATATGAGACGCTGGTTGCCCAGCGTCTCATATACATTTTTTTTTATATATATTTTAACGTATAAGAGACGCTGGTTCGACCAGCGTCTCTTATACATTGCCTTAAAAAAAAATTTAAAACTACAAAAATGTTTGGAAAATAAATTAAAAAACTAACATGTATAAGAGACGCTGGCCGAGCCAGCGTCTCTCACACATAAAAAAATTCCGAAGCTGACATAAGTGCCTATTTTGGAAATTTGTTTTGAAAAGAGCCTATGTCGGGAATTTTTTCTGATAAAATGCTCATTTCAGAAAAAAATTCTAAAAAATATGTTATAAACAATGATTGTGGTATCCAATTTAACATACAACCTCAACTTAACTTAACTTAAACTTATAGCCTTTTAAATAGACCAACTATTATCATCTAATTAATTTAGTTACAACAATTGTTATTTATAACATATTTTTATGGCCCATTTGCTAATTGGGATAAACCTTTGATCCGAAAAAATTGCGTTTTGCACGGTTAAAAACGTCATGGCATGTTTTAATATTGACTTATATCACGGTTTTGTGAAATCCAGGTTATAAGGTATACTTTGTGATGCGCCCCTGCCTTGCCTAGAACCAAGTCATGGCTCGCCTCAACGAGCGACTCCTGCCTCCACTCTTCATGAAGGACATTTTGAGGTTAAGCATCGTTGGCGTATCATTTCTAGCCTTACCCATCCATTTCTCAAGCTTTGCGCCAACATCAGAACCACCGGCGCCACCACACTCCATCCGACGCTCTACACGGTTCTACTAGCGCCTCCTCCATGGGTGTCCAACCACCTCATCTGCGTCGGCAACAATCTTGTCAACGCCGACAACTCCTGCTCAAACGCCTTGTTCAACATGTGCCCATGCCTCGTCCTTGGCGACCTCCTTGGCTTGGCACTATGGCGCCTCACCAAAAGCCTTGGTCAACTTGGTATGATCAAGCCATGGTTTTTCCATGCCTATCTTTATTTCATCTTTGAGACTCTTTTTGGGCACACTCAGGAAACTTGCTATTTTTAGCAGTTACTATTTTTAGCAGGTTGATATTTATAGTAAGTACTATTTTTAGTCCTCGTTTCCCGAGATAGAATTGCATTGTTGAACTTTCTATTTATAGTAACTTTCCATATTTAGCAGATTTCCTTCTTAGGAAGGTCTAGGTTCGGATTTTGCTAGAGTTTTAGAACTTTCTATTTTTAGAAGGTTTCTAAATATGGAGTAGTCCAGCCTTGCATGATTTGGGCCGTCCTATTGGGATCTTGGCACTCAAGCCCAAGCTCGCCCAAACCCTAGCACAAGCCCTTGCCGCCGTCTCCCTTTCGCAAACCCTAGTCGTCTAGCTTTTCCTTTATAATGGCTTTGCCATCGTCATTTGTATTCACGCTTAGATTAATGAACCTAGAACCATTAATGAGACAGATGAATTCCTCCATCTTCTAGGTCTGGGCGTCACCTTCCTTCGGGCTCTGACTTCTAGTCTCCTTCACCATTGACCTCTAACCCTATCTTCTACATCCATAGCCAAAAGTTCTCATAACTTCTAGCCTCTTTCTTCTACATCCCTAGCCAAAAGTTCCTTTTGTTTGAGTAACCCTCAATCGTCATCATCGAAACCCTCACCAAACCAGTTTGTTGAAGCCCAATCAACATCCATATCCCAGTTCGGCGAACCTCTCGCCGTCTATATCCCACAATTCCGCTGCCATCTCTACCTACAATCCACAAAAGACATCCCCAAGCCACTTACAAGGTTGTCAATCGAAGATCCTCGAGCGCCATTGGCTTCCCCGGAGACCAAGCGCGCATCAACTGGTATCAGAGCAAGGTTATCTTGTAAGTGTTAACTTGTCTTTTAAAGTTTCATTGCATTCACTCATTGTTTCCATCCCTTCCGCCATAAACAAAAAAAAAACTGAGTCGACTTCTGTCCAGATTTCGACGACCCTAAAACATTTTTCTTGTACAAGTTGTTCCAGAATCTGATAGAGATTTTCAATACGAGTCCATTCATATAAAGAACATCAAAAACGGACTTCGTTTGACCTCTGAAAAGCCATTTTTACGAACCTTGTGTATACTGAAAAACCCTAGCCGCTGTGAACTTAAACCCTAAATCCGAGAATCTTCCTTTTCCATTTTAATCCGGATTTGCTTTGCTTGCATATACTTGTCTTGTTAGGAAAAGATTGTGTGTATATTTGTAAAGATTTGATTCCATATGTCCGCAATTTGTTTCCTTATTTGTTAACCGAATATCTTTCCATATCTTGAGCATATCTTTTGCTTTCTTTCACAATATCGAGAACCATATAATTTGCATATCATATCAAGTTAAGATTTGCATCTAAAGAAAAAGAATCAAAAGAGATATCGTCTAGGGCAAAGCCAAAATAAGGCAATTCCTATTGACATTAGTTTGACCAAGAGGAAAGCCAAAATAAGGTAGCCCTTGTGTCTAGACCTTGTTTGGTTCGATCATCTTCTTGTCTCTCCACCGTCTAGCGTTACAAATGTGGTTTATTATTGCTTAGTGTGCATTCGTTATTACATTTATAGACACTTCTTTGACTTGCATGCTTAAGTAATTTGCTTTCCTTGCATTGACGGATTGTGGACGTAACCAGCCTCTCCACCAAACGGCCTAGACAAATTGTGACCTTGAGTGTTTGCTTTGTCTCTTAGGGACTTGTTAGTGCCTACTTGGTTTCTTGTCTTGGGTTTTGGGTTTTGGTTGTTGTTCCCTTTGATAATCGCCTTGTTTTTATTGACATAGGTACTATCAATGGCACGACATTCAGTTTGGCGTGACTTATGGGACTACGATGATGAGGAAGATGAGGAGTGGTATGCATACTATGACATGTCTCGATTTGGACCCGATTGGATACCGCCGCCAATGCAGCCCGCCAAGGCGTCCTCCAGACGTGGCCAAGAAAGGCATTCTCTTGCGCGTCCAATCAAACAGTCAAAGTACGTTGCATACTCCCACACTCCAAGGAGCCAACACAAAAGAGATGAGAAGGAAAAGTGTGCCAAGAAAATTCTTGTTGCCGAGGACAAACAACACCGCAATTCCCGCGCCAAAAGGAGCACCGAGCAACACATCAAGCGCAGCTCCCATCATGAGGCACCAAGAGGATTAGGACCATCAACTCAGGTTGCAAGGCCCCCACCTTGCTCATCTACCATCGTCCATCAAGAGAAAGAGGCACCAACACCTTTGGAACTTGTCTTGGCTGAAATCCGGGAGTTGCGTCACAAGATGGACTTGCCCGAGAGCCAACAACAACTCTCTCTACCGCCACAAATTCAGGGAAGTTCTTCTTGTAACTTAGTTAAACCTAAATCGTGTCATTCTAATGAACAAGAACAAGTTGACTCCCCTCTTTTGTTTCTCCGTTGTTGCAGGAACTAGTAGACAAGAAATCGACCACCTCAAAGAGCCAAACCTCACCATTGGAGGCTTCATCCAAGGAATTGGTTGCGGACTACAAGGATATATCGAGGAGGAGAGTTCCATGGAAAAGAAGGGTAAAGCCAAAACCGGGCCGCCTTGGTACTTGTCACCCATTTTGACACCCAAGGTGGAGCTCCAGTGGCCATATGAAAGCAAAGGTAACATGCGGCACCTTACTCATGGTGAAACGGGGACGTTTCACAGCCAAGTGGGGGAGGGTGATGCGCCCCTGCCTTGCCTAGAGCCAACCCATGGCTCGCCTCAACGAGCGTGTCCTACCTCCACTCTTCATGAAGGACATTTTGAGGTTAAGCACCGTTGGTGTATCATTTCTAGCCTCACCCATCCATTTCTCAAGCTTTGCGCCAACATCAGAACCACCGGCGCCACCACACTCCATCCGACGCTCTACTCGGTTCTACGAGCGCCTCCTCCATGGGTGTCCAGCCACCTCATATGCGCCGGCAGCAACCTTGTCAACGCCGGCAACTCCTGCTCAAACGCCTTGTTCACCGTCATGGCCAATCAACGCATTGTGCCCATGCCTCGTCCTTGGCGACCTCCTTGGCTTGGCACTATGGCGCCTCACCAAAAGCCTTGGTCAACTTGGTATGATCAAGCCATGGTTTTTCCATGCCTAATTTATTTCATCTTTGAGACTCTTTTTGGGCACACTCGGGAAACTTGCTATTTTTAGCAGTTACTATTTATAGTAAGTACTATTTTTAGTCCTCATTTCCCGAGATTGAATTGCATTGTCGAACTTTCTATTTATAGTAACTTTCCATATTTAGCAGGTTTTCTTCTTAGGAAGGTCTAGGTTCGGGTTTTGCTAGAGTTTTAAAACTTTCTATTTTTAGAAGGTTTCTAAATATGGAGTAGTCCAGCCTTGCATGGTTTGGGTCGTCCTATTGGGCTCTTGGCACTCAAGCCCAAGCTCGCCCAAACCCTAGCACAAGCCCTAGCTGTCGTCTCCCTTTTGCAAACCCTAGTATCTAGCTTTTCCTTTATAATGGCTTTGCCATCGTCATTTGTATTCAAGCTTAGATTAATGAACCTATAACCATTGTTGAGACGAATGAATTCCTCCATCTTCTAGGTCTGGGCGTCACCTTCCTTCGGGCTCTGACTTCTAGTCTCCTTCACCATAGGCCTCTAACCCTATCATCTACATCTCTAGCCAAAAGTTCTCATAGCTTCTAGCCTCTTTCTTCTACATACCTAGCCAAAAGTTCTCTTTGTTTGAGTAACCCTCAATCGTCATCATCGAAACCCTCACCAAACCAGTTTGTTGAATCCCAATCAACATCCATATCCCAATTCGGCGAACCTCTTGTCGTCTATATCCAACAATTCTGCTGCCATCTCTACCTACAATCCACAAAAGACATCCCCAAGCCACTTACAAGGTTGTCAATCGAAGATCCTCGAACGCCATTAGCTTCACTTGAGACCAAGCGCGCATCACTTTGTACATCGGTTCTAATAAACTTTGGGTTATTAAGTCACCGAAGTGTTTAAAATCCGGGTTATAAAGTTGATTTTAAAACGTCACGTTTATACCCCGAAATTTTCAGAACCATGATATAAAATCAAATTTTTAAAGATCAAAAGTTAAACGCTAATAAACAAGACCCGTTAGATAAACATAAATCTAAACCCGATAGATTAAAAAGGCCTTACATAAAAATCACGAACCTGTACCCCATCCCAATGAGATTCCAAATGATGTTGTGTCATTGCATCCATCACTCCAACGAAACATTTAAGCCCATCAAGTTTGAGGAACCTAACAATTGCAGGTTTTATACATTGATCAAACGTCTCATTAAGACGATCGAACGAATGATCATGAGCAAATATCAATTGAACCGGCCTGACCACCCATCGTTTCACCAATTTGTTCCCTTTTGAAAACAAGAACTTGCTCCCTGAAGGGCCGCATATCATGGCAACATGATCGCCAAGAATCGACGTTTTGAATACGTCAGGAGAGTATTTGGCTGTCCTTATGAACGTGAATTTCTCCAAATAGCAGTTTTGCATGTTACACAGGAATTCGATCGACTCTCCGATGACCGGCCACCCGGTTTCACCAGGTGGCAACAACTTAGGATCATTGTGGTGGTGTTTGTGGGTTGATAAAAAGTATGGAAGGAGGGAGATAACAATTACAAGCAGGGAAAGTAGAACACCGCATACCAATATTGGTTCCATATCGCAAAATAGGTAGGTGTACGTAAATTATATGCCCACCCTTTTATGGGCACAAATCAACTTGAATTGGTGATCGATCTCTAAAAAAATTAGAGTAGTTGTTTGTATTAATTACTATGTTGAATCTACCGACCTCCAAAATCTTATACTAAGAGATATGCTAGATATAGGGTAAGGAAAAGCTACTCGTACTACTTAAAATTGATATGGCGTTAACTTAGTTGAAAGGGTAACTATGATACAAGTCAACTTGATCTTAAAAATTACTCCCTCCGTCCCATAATATAAGCAACATTTGAAATTCTGACACTATTCACACTTCAATACTAATTTCTAAATTTATTCCAATATATAAAAAGAAATATAGTGATATAGGATTTTGTTTGATTCGTCTTGACGAGTACTTTAATAATATCAAAATTTTATAATTTTTATCACCATATAACTAGAGATATTAACGACGCAAAACGTGCATCGGCATATGTGCATAAAGCAAATGTTGCTTATATTGTGGGACGGAGGGAGTAATAGTGAAACAGCGTTTTATTGCTAAATCCAACAAGGTAACAAATCAAGATGGCAACGATGAGTTAAACATGTACTTCTACTGTATGTGTGGAATTGAGAGCTATTTTTACGCGTTTAAAGATGAATTATATGTATGTTTATATGTCGATGACATATGTGTGCATTAGTGATAATGTATCTGTGTTCATCGGGAATGGAGATCCTCTAGAGCTGATTATGCAGCTTAAGGTGTGCCACAACCTATATGCACACGTTTTTTGAGCTAAATGCACACTATTCTGTGCGGTAACATTAGCAGTACAAATCTGTGCGGTAACTGTTAACGCACCAATTGGTTCCGAGGCATTGTTGGAAATTTTCCTGAAACCTATACGAAGCTGGTGCGGTAAGAATTACCGCACAGATCTGTGCGTTAACAATTAACGCACCAGATTAATACGAGATTACCAAAAAAAAAATTAAGATTTTGATTAACTTAAACCCTGTGCGGTAATTGTTACCGCACAGGATATATTATTTTTTTTAAAAATAAAACTGGTGCGGTACGAGTTACCGCACTGTATTTTATTGTTTTTTTTAAAATAAAACTGGTGCGGTAAAAGTTACCGCACCAGGTTTACAAATTGAAACCCCCAGATTTCCCTCCCCCGACCCTTCTTCTTCGTCTCTTTTTCCCCAAAACCGCCGCCGCTAACCCTAATTTCCGCCGCCCACTTTCTTCACTTTCCCGGCGTTTACCCCTACCAAGAAGCAAAATTGACCATGGAATCCAGTTGCCCCGGCCAAGGCGGTTCTTCTGGGCCCAAAATTCCGGCCGAAACGTCCCCCCACTGTGGAGCAGCCAACAATGGCGGAAGCGCCGTCGACGGTGGCTTGGTGGGTTGCTATGGAGAAGGAAGAAGAGGAGGTTCCATTGACGTTCAGCGGTGGTGCCCGGAGAGAGCTCCGACGAAGAACAGCGGTGGTGCCCGATCCGGTTCATGCCCAACCCGATCCGGTTTCAATCGGATCGGATTCGATCCGCCCTCAGCCCGCCCCGATACCCGCAGCCCAACCCGGCCCGATACCCGCAGCCCAACCCGCCCCGAGGCAAAGAAACCGAAAGCGACCCGCCCAAAACGTCGGTCCCTAGCCCGCTACTCGAGCAAATAGAAGGTTGAATACACAAACCGAGGCGCAACCGGAAGCTTTTGAGACTTCCGTAGATCTACATCAAGTATGTATTTTTTATTAAATATTTTTTACAGTTTTTAATGCTTTTAAATAATTTAATTATTTTATTTCCTAACGTTATGAAATTATAATTAATTTCATAACGTTATGATTTAATTATATTTGATAACGTTATGAAAGTTTTTTAATAAATTTCGTAACGTTATGAATTTAATTAATTTAATTATTTTATTTCGTAACGTTATGAAATTAATTAATTTATTTTGTAACATTATGAAATTATTTTATTTGGTAACATTATGAAATTAAGTAATTTATTTCGTAACGTTATAAAATTATTTTATTTGGTAACATTATGAAATTAATTAATTTATTCGTAACGTTATGAAATTAATTATATTTCGTAACGTTATGAAATAACATAATTTCATAATGTTATGAAATATTACATTCTATATTGTAACATTAATGAATTAATTATTATATGAAATATGACATTCTTCTTCTCTTATTTTGTAACGTTATGAAATAAAATAATTTCATAACGTTATGAATTATAAGTATATAAAGTATTGAAATTAGGCGAATGATACGCTGCACTTTGTATAGCGTAACTAGGGATTATTACATTAGTTTAGGAGTATTATCATATGTGCTTCGAGTCATTATTATGTTCTGAGATATTTATTAAGAAGTGAAGAAATGAAGATCAGAACCGAAGAAGAAGAGATCAAAGATTAAAGACATGAAGACTTGAAGATATTCTGCGGAGCAGCGGCGATCGCCACTACCATCCAGGCGATCGCCATTCTACAACAGAAGAGTTATGTGAGTTCGAGAGATCATGGCGATCGCCATGAATCTACGGCGATCGCCATGGGGCGACAGAGACACGGCAGAGATTTAAATGAAGACCGCGATCGCCAGGCATCTATGGCGATCGCCACAACAAGGCCGAAGATATTCCGGACTTTCCTTATTTTGCTTTGCTTTTATTTCTTTTATTATTTTCTTATTTTCCTTAATTAGTTTTAGGATATTTATCTTTTACCATATTCTTTAGGGTTAGTTCTCTATTTAAGAACCCTAGTTCTTTCTTTCTTTTATCAACTTTTTCCATCATCTTTTCCATCAGACAATTTAGTTCCGCAACCATGAGCAGGAACTAATCTCCATTGTTTTACTTAGCGGTTGAAACCTTCAGTTATTAAGTTGTGGGATTTCTAAACTCTTGTTCTTTTCCTATGGGTTTGTATTAATTCTCTTGTTCTTCATCTATTGATTTTTATTAGTTTTGCTAGCTTGATCACCTAGTTTGATTGATAGTTTTCTATTGCTAGACTAGGAATATACGGTGGAATTCCTTGTCATTGTAGCGCTCATATCTGCATGATCTGGTAGTTGATTGCTTTTATGAAAGAGAATTGATTGCATGTTAATACTTGACGGTTGTAAGTTATTGCATGCATCCTTATGATTCCTGTGCCCTTTGCTGCTATTTCATCTAATCTTGAGAGGTTTCCCTGATTGTTGAATAGTAAGTATTATCAGGACCGGTTGGCCTGCTGATATATTAAAGATTGGAATAGGAACATTCCCTAGGATTGAATAGAACTTGAGATAAATCTATGATCAACTTGATTGACTGTTGTGTGGATACTTGCTAGGTGAAACCCCTTCGCATAATATTCTCACCCAAACTTCCTCTGCTTGTTACTGGTTACTTGTGTGTTCTTGCAATCAAAACCCCCCCTGGTTACTTGTTACTTGTTCACTAGTTGATATTTCACTTGACTGCATTGATTTGGTGTTTTGATTCCCTTGGGTTCGACCTCTACTTACTTGCTATACTCTAGTTAGTGTTTAGAGTTTATTTCTTTGATTTGGCACTACGACTTTAGCCTCATCAGCGAATTATAACGTTAATTTCGTAACGTTATGACCAAAATGTGTAGAAATTAGAGATGATTTTGATTAGGATTGACGTTACGACAACTGTCTGTAACGTTATGACGTCATGAACAAGACGTTTTGGAATTTGACGTTATTTTTGTAACGCTATGAAAACAACGTTACGCTATAACAACAACATTAGGGTGTGCGAGATACGATGGCTTCTAGTGGGTTTGTCCCGGGGGCTCCTATTGCTGCAGAGCGTGTTAGGAGGACGAAGATTACAGCGTCCATACGTCAGAGTTTTGCTACTGCTCGAGACCAGTTGATAGCTTCTAGTTCGACACCCACTGTTGTTACTGGGGCAGTTACAAATACTGGGGCAGTTAGGGATTCTGGTCTAGCTGTTGATCCGTCTGCTGATGATGAGGGTTACAGTGAGAGTGAGGAGGAGGATATGGACGTCGATGATACAGCTGTTGATTTGGATGATGATATGCTGGGACACGGTGAGGGTTTAGGTACAGATTATATTGTATCTTTTCCCGAGATACCGACATATCAGCTTAGGAGAGACGACCCTCCTATTATTTCGGATGACCATGCTGGTATGGCCCCTTCATCGCCAGCTGTTACTGATTTAGGTCCTTCGTCTCCTACGCCGGATGTACCACCTCCCCCGACTGATGATGTACCGCATCCGGCTCCTACTGCTGCTGCTTCACCTCATGTACCACCTCCCGATGCAGATCCTGTACCACCTCCCGATGTACCTTGGATGAGAGGAGGTCCTGTTACAAATGAGTTGCTGAGTAGTTACGAGACGCACATCGCCAGGGCTATTTATGAGCTTACAGTTGTTGATCCTCCCGCACCCGTGATTCCAGCTGACCCCCGTCCTCTTCCCCCATTTAGACAGAGACAGCGAGGAGGCCGAAGAGCTCAGGCTGATCATAATGTTGCTGATGCAGACACAGCTGATCCTCCAGCACGAGGTGGACGCGCTCCACGCGGAGGACGAGGACGTAGATGTGGACGTGCTGCAGATCCTGCTGATCTTCCAGAGGCCGCTGATCTTCCAGAGGGCGAGGCTCCTCTTGATTTGGTATGTATTTGAACTATAATGTTCATATGTGAAATATTTTGGCATTCTGTAGAAGTAACTGTGTTATTTCTTAACTTTTTTTTCAGACACGGAAGGTCGTCAAGGTTCACTTCCACACCGCCTACTGCACTTCACTAGAGGATTTTAGGATACCTGGTCCAGATTCGTGGTTTCAGCTTGCAGAGCGATCTGGATTGACTGATGTACGATATTTCGGGTCCGGTCCTGTCGATCATGTCTTGGTTTCTGCTTTCGCCGAGAGATGGCACCCAGAAACCAACACATTTCATTTTCCATTTGGAGAGATTGGTCCTACACTTCACGATGTGCTTGAGATCCTGTCGCTGCCTATACATGGGAGGAGTTGTAGTTCAAGTTTGAGTAAGGACGAGATCTTCACTTTTGTTGCTGGGATGCTTCACGTAGAGGAGGCACTGGTAAAGTCTTGGTATAGGGCTGGAGGCATTCCTTTGGGTTATCTTTAGGACAGATTGAAGGTTATGATGCGGATGGAGGATGGACAGAGAGATGAAAGCCTCATTGCGTCTATGTACTTACTGTTGCTTCTCGGCACTATAGTTCTATTGGACAAGTCGACTTCAACAGTCAAGCACTGGTGGTTAGTTCTTTTGGCCGACCACAACAGCATTGGCCGATATGCTTGGGGAGCTGGAGTGTTAGCTCATCTGTATCGCAACCTTGGACAGGCGTCGAGGCGATTGGCTATGGGGATGGGGAGTTCTGGCATTCTTTTGCGGGTTAGTACGCAAATAACTATACGATTGGCTATGTTTAGGAAGTCGAGTTCTAATTATCTGTTTTTGCAGTCGTGGATCTGGGCTTATTTTCCACATTTTCGTGGACATTTGTGACGGATCCACTTTCTATGGACCACGCCGCAACTGCTATGAGGGAGGGCGGAGAGGTGCCACAGGGTAAGAGCACAAATCGTTTGGTTGCCATTCGTGGAATGCTTGACCGTGTTCGTTATGAGGAGGTCAGATTTTAAGAATGTGTGCTTTCGTTATATTATGTGAATGTAAACTATACTAACTGTTTTGTAATGTTTTGTTGCAGGTTAACTGGGTTCCCTTTTCAAATGTGGATTTCAGACTTCCACAGTACGCCCCGTCTTTGTTTGAGGGCATTCTCCGTTGTATGGACATCGAGGAGCTCTATCAGCCAGGTCGCCTGCTGCGATAGTTTGGACATGTGCAGGGTATCCCACATCCTCCCCCGGAGCCCATCCAAGTGACACGTAACAACAAGCTGACACATTATTCAGTTCACTTTGCCGAGGATCTTCTTGGTGTGTGGGATCAGGACCCCAGGCCTTTGTTACAGATTCGGGAGCCACGAGCGACCTACTATTGGGCAGTCACAGATGATTATCTCGATTGGTATGATCGAGTTTCTGATCCTCTGGTGGATCCCATATCACATAGACTCGATCGTCCACTTGGCCCGTTGTGTATCCCACCTTCGGTTGACAGTTTTGCGGTACGGTTATAACTTTGAATAGTCATATTCATTCTTAAATTAGTATATTTCATTGTAATGTTTTGATATGTTGTTAACATAGCGGAGCCAGCTCGTGACTTGCGAGATCCGAGCTTTCTTGGAGACACCACCAGAGAGGAGGCCTGCAGATATCGATGAGTTCATGAGGCGTCTCCTTGGAGTTTTGACTGACGAGGCTCCACCGATGGCTCCAGCTCCGGTTCGTCAATCTCATCTTTTTCGGCATTCAATCCACGAGGAAGGGCAAGGTAGTGGGCAAGGTAGTGGAATGAGGGTTGTGACTTGGAGTGATGTATAGTTTGTTTGGATACTATGTTTTGGTAATGTTTGGTTCACTTTTGCTTTTTTTTGGGCTTTTATTAAAAACGCGAGAAAATGGTCACAATCGCAAAAAATAATTAAAAACTACTAAACGTGACGAATAAAAACTCAAAACGAACGAAAACCACCAACTACGTTTTGAAAACGGCGAAAAACAACCAAGTACGTGAAATATTGATAAAAATGGTTCAAAACGTCTCGAAACGACTAAGAAACGAAAAAAGCCGACTCAAAACGATATAACACAAGCCAAATGTATTTTGAAGCAATTTTGAAAAAGTTGTAAAAATGTGGCCAAAATGATGGCATAATATGGCCAAAATGAGCAAAACTTGAATATTTTGAAAACGATGAAAAACGACCAAGTACGTCCAATATTGATAAAAATGGTTCAAAACGTCTCGAAACGACTCAGAAACGAAAAAACCCGACTCAAAACGATATAAAACAATAAAAATCGAAATGTGGATAATGGATAATGGATAGTGGATAGTGGATAGTGGATAGTGGATAGTGGATAGTGGATAGTGGATAATGGAAAATGGATAATGGATGTCATATGTGGATAGTTTGGGCCCATATCGTTTTAACGCCTTGAAACGATAAAAATCGAAATTTTGAACTTGTAACATGACAGCAAATAAGGTCAATAGTTGTTTTCATTTGTCGGAATCGAAAAATTATTATCGAAAACGTCAACGGGCCTAATAAGGCCTAATGAATTTTGAATGAGGCACAAACACAAAAAACGACATAAAACGGCTTAATAAGACCTTAAAACGTAAAAGTCAAGAAATGTAACATTAATATTTGAGCATTACCAATCAAACGCTATCGTTTTTATAAGAAATTAACAACTTTAACACTTAGAAGTATGTAAACGAAGACTTTCACCTATATGCTATTACTCTCAAGTATATAAGTCGTATAGTTATACTCATATGTGTGAAACAATACGAGAGTGCACCACATAAAATCATGTGTATTACTCTTACAAATTTGTGTGAAAATGAGAACCATTTTTCGTGTTTTTAGATCAATTACATGTGTGTTCATGCGTGGATGAATGGTATGTTCATTAATGATAACATTTGTTTTCATCGGTGACAATATATGTGTTCAAACAGGAAAAAACAAAGTGTACATACAAAAAAGCTGATAAGTTATGTGTTCTTGTGTAACATTTATGTGTTCTTGTGTAACATTTATGTGTTCATGTGAAAAAATAAAGTGTGCTTGTGTATTAGTCTTATAAATTTATGTATGACAACAAGAACCAACATCTTATGTGTGTTAAGCTGAATTACATGTGTGTTCGTACGTGGATGAGCTGTGTGTTCATTAATAATTACCGTTGTGTGTGTCTGTGATAATGTATATGTTCAAACGGGTCAAACAAATTGTCCACACATAGAAAAAGATGATAAGTTGTGAGTTCTTCTAAAACATATATGTACGTGTTCATGTGAAAAAACACATGTCTGTATGTGAAACGCCGCATATATGCATGTCTATTAGCATTACAAATTTATGTGTGGAAAAATGTCAGCTATTTTTCGCCGAATTATTCGGCCATGTCAGCTTTTTTTTTTTACGTTTTTTTTGCTATTTTGATCCGGCACCTGAGATTTGTTTTATTTTTTTTATAGGAAGAAGCTTCCTCATATGATATTTTTCCTATTTTTCCGCACTAATATTTATTATGCGCTAATATATCACTGAGATAAAGGTTTCGGTGAGAAAAAAACCTTACAATGCGAAGAACTCACATTCACAAATAACAAGCTAATGTTTATAATTTGGACGGTCATGTTCATAATCTTATGATCATTTCCGTTCATGTCATTTAAAAATAAAAACAAGTTCACAGAAGTTACAAAATTGCTCACTCAAGTTATAAATATTATCATTCAGAATATAAATATTAACACATAATTTATGAACGTGAACGAAAACCTCCATTTATATATATATATATATATATATATATATATATATATATATATCACCAAAATGTTTTATATATATCTGGAGCGGTTGTAGCGGCAAACATACATATATACATTATACATAAGGAACTATTTGTGCCAAATACACCTTCTCTCATTTTATCTTAAGTATATACACCACCGTATTAAACCTTAACAAAATACCCTAGTCCCACACTCTCTCCTAAAGCTAAAGCTTAAGCTCTGCATTACAGACACCACTCGCTCCTCTCCGGACATCGCTCTCCGCCAACATCGCTCCTTCTCCGGTGTCCCTCCTCCACCGACAACGTTCCTCTTCCGGCATCCCTCCTCCGCCGATAACGCTCCACCGAGAGCGGTCCTCCTCCGGCCGTCGCTAATACACATTCCTCCGAGTAACACGACCGAGATCTGTTGCACAGAGACGTTTCCATGAACGATTAGCTCGGACAATGGGACAACGAACATCGTAGACGAGGCTAGAGATCTCGCAATCAAGTCCGAATTCGTTGATAATGCCTTAATCGCTCACAATCCGTGTTCTAGGGTTTCGAAATGCCTTAATAATACACTCCAGGTAAGAATTAATTAAGCTCATAGGTTGATGATTACTTTATAAGATCTTTGATTTCTATATGCCTTAATACACTCCACGAGGCTAGAGATCTCGCAATCAAGTCCGAATTTTGGATTTTGATACATGTTTTCCTTTTCTTCTCATTATCTATTGTTACACAGGATGTTAAATAGTTGAGATTGAGAGTGTGGATTTTCATATTTTGATATGGTGGTATGTGAATAGGTTTTTCAGATTTTGGTACAGTGATGCTGACAATTTATTTCTGTTGACAAGTTTTTTTTTTTTTTTGTAAAAGGTAAGAAACGGGATGTCATCCTCGACGGGATGATCATCAGCAGCGATGGTCCGGAAGAAAGGTTCATAAGAGGGGAACAGAGGAGGGGCCAGAAGATGTGGCCTAATGCTGTTGAGGTACTCAACAGACATGTTAGAATCAGGATTGCAGTTTAACACTGCTTTAATGAAGTGAGGATTTAAGTCCGGGCAGGTAAGAAGATCTGCTGCCTTATTAGCATCTCTAAAACAATGCACAACTTTAATATTGTTTATAAATTTTAAGTTATGTTGAGCATCTAAAATAATACTTTCTATTTCCCACGGTATTTTCCATATTCTGTTTACAGTATTAACTGTAGTTAAATTGTCCCCCTCGAAGATGACGTTGTGTACCTGTAGTTTAATAGCCAATTTTGTTGCAATAAGGAAGGCTTGAGCCTCTGTCTGTAGTGCATAATTTGACTGGGTATTTTTAGTATAAATATCAATAATCCGCCCCTTGCTATCCCGAGCAATACATGCAACCGATGATTGTCCATTTTGTTTAAAAGATCCGTCAAAATTTATTTTAATCCAACTGGTAGGAGGAGCAATCCAATATCTATGAATTGCCTTCTTTTTATTTCTCCTTGTTTTTTGTTTTGGCCCTTTAGCAATTAGTGATGCATTTTCCCATTGCTTAAAATGGCAAAAGGCTGTTTGAGCTAAATCTTTTTTAAAGATTGTTTCGCCTCGAAAAAGTATTGCATTTCTGTGTAACCATACATTATACCAAAGGAATATTAATTTTTCCATCTTAAGAGTATCATTTTGAAATACTGCTATAAGGTTCTGAAGTGTTGATTCAAAGGAGTTTCCTTTATTGATGTCAAATTTTAGCCCTATAATATCCTCAAGTTTATGTATCTGAGTTCTTGTGTAGACACGCTCAAAGAAAAAATGATCTCTTGTTTCATTATGGAAATTACATAATGAGCAATATGGTGGAACTCTATTATAATATCTGTTTAATCTATCTGTTGTTGGAAGATTGTCTGAAATTGCTTTCCATAGAAAATTTTGAATTTTTGGTGGGATTTCTAATTTCCAAATCCAGGCGAACAAATTAGCATTTTCGGAACTATTATTACAATTATATAATCTCCTTGCTGAAGCGGTATTAAATATTCCATCAGATGATTTATTCCAAATTATTTTATCTTCTAGACCCATTTGAGGTATATGGATTTTAATAATATGAGAGGTAACCTGAGGGGGGTAATACTTGATTTAACTTTGTAATATTCCATTCTTTATCACTAGTGATATATTCACATACCAACTCGTCAATATTATGCCTATCAGTATCAAAATACGATGTAATATCAATATTTGGGATCCATTTATCAGTCTAAAATTTAATTATTTTCCCATCGCCTAGTCTTCATCCTATACCTTTAATAAAGTCCTTACGAAGATGTAATAATCTTGAGAATTGCCAGGATTGTTTTGTTTTCTTTTTATAGTTAAATATTGATTTTTCTTTTAAATATTTTTGAGTGATTATAGTTTCCCATAAATTACCTTTGTTTGTTGTTAGTTTCCAAAGAAGTTTTTGTTGTAATGCTTTATTTAAATTTTCTGTAGTATGTAGTCCCAATCCACCCTGATCCTTAGGTTTGCATATATTATTCCAATTTGTAATCGGTTTGAAACCCGGATTTGAATTATTCCAAAAGAACTGTTTATTGATTTTATCCATTTCTTTACAGATGCCTTTAGGGAGATAAAAGCACTGCATTAAATGATTAGCTTTTGATTGAATATTTGATTGTATTAGGACTGTTCTACCAGCTTGTGAAATAGTATTGGCTTTCCATTTTGAAAGTTGATTTTGCATTCCTTGGATTGCATATTGCAAAGTATCAGTTTTAACACGCCCTCTAACAATAGGAATTCCTAGATATTTTTCCATCGCGTTAGTAGGTTGTAGATTCATAATAGATGCTAACTCCTGTCGTTGATTATTTGAAATGTTTTTTGAAGTTTGGAAAGAGCTTTTATTAAAATTAATAGCTAATCCCGAGAGATTCGTAAACTTTTGTAATAAGTTCTTAATGAAAATCATATTCTTCATATTTGCATTAGCTAATATTATAGTGTCATCTGCAAAACAGAGGAACAGAATCCTCATACCATTTCTAGTTAATTGAATACCCACCCTACGATTAGATTTTTCCGTTTCTGTTTGTAGTGATCTTGCTAAATATTCCATGGTTAGAATGAATATGAATGGAGCAATAGGATCTCCTTGTCTAAGACCACACTTTGGTTTAAAAATAGGTCATGGTTCATTATTTACCAGTACAGAGAAGGAAGCAGATTTGATACACATCATAATAAGGTCGATCCATTTCTGACAGAAACCAAATGACTCTAATACCTTAACTATAAAAGGCCATTGAATTTTATCATATGCTTTTTCCATATCCAATTTTAACGTCATCCATCCTCTTTTTCCTTTCTTCCTATTATGGAAAGAGTGGAATACTTCGTGTGCCACCAAAATATTATAAAAAATCGACCTGTTTTGGACAAAAGCACCTTGGCATGGATGTATCAGTTTGGGAAGTAGTAGTTGTAAACGATTTGCTAAAATCGACCGCTGATAGGTCTGAAATGGTTTATCGTGACCGGGTTATCAACTTTTGGGATTAAGGCTATGAAAGATTGGGTGCAGTCTGATAATATGATACCCGAGTGAAACACAGATTTAAATGAGCTAATAATAGAAGGTCCAACTGTTTTCCAGAATGACTGGTAAAATTCTGCATTATAACCGTCTGGTCCAAGTGTCTTATTATGTGGTAGTTGGAATACAACATCTTTAATTTCCAGGGTGGTAGGAGTTGAACATAGTTGTATATTTTCCTCCGTTGATATTAATCTAGGGATAATTTTAAACTCCCGATCTTTTAATTCTATCGTATGTAAAGGTTGGTATCTCTTTTGTAGATCATTAGTAATGTTCAACATAATATCTTCTTGCTTAGTGTATTTAACACCATCAAGGGATTCATAGCAAAAGATTTTTTGTTTGAAAGTTCTAATTTTTGCAGAAGTTTGGAAGTATTTTGTATTCTTATCCTTATCAGTATAGTTTTTAATTTTTGCTCTTTGTTTCCAATATTCATGTTGAAAATCCAATAATTTATTATATTTTGTTAGCATCCTGTTATAGTGTTCAATCATTATAGTGTTCTTATTCTGAAAACATTCTGTTTCTATTTTTTTTAATCTTTCTTCGGTCTTCTTGAGTTGATGGAAGATATTATTATCATTTGTTTTAATCCATTTTTTAGTTTCTATTTTTAATTGTTTTTGTTTCATGAAAAGTTTAAAAGTATGAGACCCATCAAAATGATAATCCCAAATTTTATTAACTAAAGATTTATAAGATTCATTCGTAGCTCAATTATTTTCAAATCTGAAAGGGTAGGTTTTGGTAAATATTTTATGTCCTAGTTGCAACAAAATACAGCAATGGTCTGATGTTGTAAAAGGTAAGTGTTTTAAAGTGATCTTGTTGAAATAATTGACAATGGTAGGCTGGATAAGCACTCTATCCAATCTTTCAAGGATTGTATCTCCATTGGTACTATTAAATCTTTTCCAAGTGAATGGAAAGTCAGATACATTTATATCAATAAAACCATGATTGGAAGCAAAAGTATTTAATCTAGACAGCCTTAGGGCATTAGCTGGAATGCCTCCACATTTATCCTCTGGGGTTAAAATGTCATTAAAATCTCTCATAATGAGAAAAGGCTCTGTATGAGCATTAATAATTTGAGATATAAAATTCCAGAAGTCTTGTTTCTGTATTTCTCTACTAGGGGCATAGATAAAAATGATAGCAAATTCTTTAGAAGGTTCATTATATCGTAATACAATGGCATTATTATCATTATACACAATGTTGAAATAATTTACTTTGACAAAATTTGTATACAGAAGCCAAAGGCCCCCTTTTGTCTCATCTGCCGTAGAAATAATGACTTTTTTGAAGCCAATATTTGCTAGAAATTGATTGTTGGGAATTTCATTATATTTAGTTTCAGCTAAACATAACATATCTAAAGCATGATTTTTTCTCATATAAGAAACCTCAGTCCAGAAATGGGGTCTCCGGACCCCTCTACAATTCCAATATGCTATATTCATATTTATTAATAATAAATTTATTCAAATTACTAAACCAAAAGATTTTAACCCAAAATCGAGGGAGATAGTCATACCCTTTAGGAAAGTATAAATCTCGTATGTAACGAAACCGAGAAGAGGAACATTTGATATTGCAGAATGGAATTAAAACCGAAATTGTAGTCATGTATTGATCCATGATCGTACTAATAGAATACTTACAAGACTTTGGCAAAGTATAAATAATTTTGCAAAAACTGTAGGGAACCAAAGCACAAACTATTTTTATAAAATTCATGTCTTTAATATTAAGCACTAAAATAATACAAATATAGTAGTATGTGGGTTTCACGCTGTCATGGTCAGAGTAAGTTTGGCAAAGTATAAATATTGTAAAGTAAGTACAAACTATAAGTAAGTTTGGCAAAGTAATATGTAGAGGCCAAACCAAAATTGCAAACAAACTCAGCCCCGGAAAAGATAAACCTCTCATGACATCAGTCTTGTTATATTGAATGTTTAAGATATAAATTATCAAGTAATGTTGTGATATACGAAAATTTAAAAGGAGGATGACATTGTCCTGTTTCATTATAGTAACAGCATTGTAATCACTTAATGAATTAGTATTATAGTGGAATTTGAAATACACCAACATGAAATAAATACAGCAAATCCAAGCTAATCCATAATTAAAGGAATTATAATTGTACCTTAAAGAACTAAAAAGAAGGATTGGACTCATAATAGCAGGATAAGTATAAAGTTGATAGACCCTAATGCATATATGATATCTGGTAATGAAATTGTTTTTACTGTCAAAACAATTCCTGGATCCCCTGATGAACACAGTACTAACTAGTGATGGCTCGACCGGGACCGGACCGGCGGTTCGAACCGGAACCGGACCGGGTCAAAACCGGAACCGGACCGGAACCGGTTTTGACCCGGTCCGGTTCAGGTTCAAGAAATCCCCATATCAAACCCCTATAAATACCATACCATACAATCTTCACATCACACATCCAACAACAACAATCTCTCTTCTCTTTCTCAAATCTCAATCTCATAATCTCTCAAATTCCATCAACAATCTCTCTTAATCTCTTCCTTTCTTAATCTTCCTTTTAATTAGCTTTTGTCTTTCAATATTTTATTGCTTTTACATTTTTAATCACATTATTATATTATTCTAAGTTTTATTGTTTTATTGTTTTATTGTTTTAATTGTTTTTAATTGCTTTTAATCATATTATTTAATTGTTCTTAATCATATTATTATTATGGCGGATCATTTTGACACCCAAGAGATTGATAATGTCAGTTCTCCCACTCCCATCTCCCAAGTTAGGTCCTTCACTAGGGGTAGGACCGCTAGGCCTCAAGGGCAAGCTAGCGGTTCGAGGCCGGCTAGGGGTAGGGGGGGGAGGACCGGGACCGGGACCGGGTCCTCCGGGAACCAATCCCGAAAACTAACATCTCCTGTTTTTACAAAGTGGTTTACTAAATTAGAACCCGGTATCGAGGAACTCGAGGCCGAGGATTATGATCCCAGTCTAATTATTGTTTCTTGTAACTTTTGCGATGCGACATTCCAATGGAAGAAAAGTGGAGGATATGGAACCCTTCAACGACACATGGAGAACAGACACGTCGCCGAGATGGGAATGCTAGGGGGACAAACACAAATTGCATCTTCTACTAGCGGTAACCCTTTATTTCGTTTTGATCATGAAGCTAATAGTGTAGCATTAGCCGAAGCTATTTGTGTTGATCATTTAGCATTTCGATAGGATTTAATGAGTATATTAAAGAGCATACACAACCCGCTTTTAAATCCGTATCTAGGAAAGTGATTAAGAAAAACGTAATTAAGGCTTATAAAAGACACAAGGCCGAATTAGTTTCTTATTTTTCGCAAAATGATATGCATGTTTCTATTTGTAGTGATATATGGAGTGATAATACTCAAACCCATTCTTACATGGGTGTTACATGTCATTTTGTAGATCATCATTTTACAATGCAAAAACGTTTATTGGCATTTAGAGTCTTTGATGATTCACATACCGCACAAAATATTGCTATGATGATTCGTGCAATTTTAGAAGAATATAGACTACTTAATAGAGTTTTTTCAATTGGATTCGACAATGCATCTGCTAACACCGCATCTATTAGAGATTTACAAGAAATGTGTCAACCTTTATTTGGTGGGAAATTTTTTCATATTCGATGTGCTTGTCATATTTTAAACTTATGTGTTCAAGATGGTTTACGTGCTATGAGTTATCATTTTGAGCCAATTAAGAACGTTATTAAGTATATTTGGGGGCATCCTAAAGTTACAAGAGATTGGATGACCTTTTGTAAAACTAACGGGGTGCACCCAAAACGTTTTTCAAAAGATGTGGGTCCCCGATGGAACTCTACTTACATATTACTATGTGAATGTATAGAATATAAACAAGTTTTAACGTCTTTTGTTTCTCAAAACCTTTCTGGCTCTACTTTCTATTTTAGCGAATCAGGTTGGGAAATATGTCAAAGTATTGCAACGTTTTTAAAATGTTTTAGTGATGCAACAAAGAGATTTAGTCATGTTTATACACCAAGTAGTAATGTTTTTGTCTTGGAAGCTTGTAATGTTATGTGTGGTTTAAGTGAGGGAGCTAAAATTCCCGGCATTGAGGAATCCGTTGCAAGCATGAGGAGTAAGTGGTTGCAATACTATAGATATATTCCCGATTGTTTTCTTGTTGCTTGTGTTTTAGATTCTAGACTTAAATTAGGAGATTTACACGCTCTTTTAGATGACTATTATGGATATATTTTAGCCGACGGTGAACTAGAGGATATTTTAGGTATGGTTTCTAGAACTAGAACAAACATTGAAACTTTATTTACTTATTTTTCTGATTCTCCGACTACTTCACAATTACCTCCGGCTTCTTCGGGCTCTAGCTTGGGGGCCTTTGGAGCTAAGTATTTTAGTAAAAGACCAAGAGTTACAAACACGAATGCGGAAATTGATAACTATCTTAACACCAACTTTGAGTTTGTTAGTTGTGATACTTTAGATGTTTTGAAGTGGTGGGAGGATCATAGGAGCATGTTTCCAACGCTTGCGAAGATTGCGGCTCAAGTTCTTGCCGTCCCCGCTTCAACCGTGGCGGTGGAACAAACTTTTAGTGCAGGAGGCAACACTTTAACGAGGAAGAGATCAAATTTGGCACCGGAGTCATTGGAGGCGCAATGTTGTGTTTGCGATTGGAAGAGAGCCGCAATTAGGCAACAACGTAACATTATCGAGTCATCGGAAGACGAGTGGATTGGAGATTCTACTACGATACGCACCGATTCATCCGCTGAAGATTCGACTTAGGTAACGGGTTTTGAAAAAAGGTAAAGAACTACGTGGGCTTTGATTCCTCTAACCCGAGAGGATACGTAGGCAACTTAACAAGTAAGTCACTGTTAAGTGCAAGCCCAATTTTTTTTAATTTATTTGTTCCTTCATATTTAATTTAAAAAACTTAAAAAAAATGATTATAAAAAAACGCTATTAAAAAGAATGTTTTGTAAAACATTCTTTTTAATAGCGTTTTTTTATAATCATTTTTTTTAAGTTTTTTAAACATAATTTTTAAACTTAAAAACAATGACAAAACATTCTTTTTTAATAGCGTTTTTTTATAATTATTTTTTTTAAGTTTAAAAATTATTTTTACATTTTTTTATTTTTTTTTTCAGTTTTATAAATTTATAAAATTATTTTTTTATTTTTTTATTTATTTTTAAAAAAAAAAAAACCGGTCCGGTTCAGCCCGAACCGGACTGAACCGAACTGAACCGGACTGAACCGGACGAACCGGCCGGTTCTGGTTTCGAACCGGAACCGGACCGGACCGGACCGGGAGCCATCTCTAGTACTAACATAAAAACATCGGGACATGCTATTAACTGAGATGGAGATTGAGATTATACAATTATCATACCGCTTATAGGTGTCAATATTAGAGAAAAAGGTGATCAAATAAAACCAAATATTATTGGTCATCAAGATACACCAGTATAAAAGAGAGCTCAGGAACCATTGGACACTCATATTACAATGTATCCCCAAACTAAAAATAGCATGGAGAGATATATAGCATATATGAAAGGGAACTTTAAAAATTACAACTGTGAACACAAAATTTTTCCAAACAAAGATATAAATAGTAATCACTTCAGCCTCACATGGAAACCATCCATGATGAAATTTTTTCCAAATACTAAGGAAGTAGATAAAGCTGATGTGAGTCTCGACCTCAAAATCACAAACATTGGAATGAAAAATATTATAAAAACCTTGAGAGAAATGCATAAACAGTTTTGATTCATCCCAAACAAAAGTACAGAGTTTGAAACACAGATTCAGAGTGATTCCTCGCAAAACCTCTAAAAACATAATATTGGAAACACTATTATAATCTAGCCTCAGGATGGTCAGATGAATATGCAATACATATATAATAAACTCAGTATTACACCAAGTATAAGATAAAAACGGGGAATTGGATTTAGTAAAGATATCCTGCATACTCAAAAATAAAAAAGCCCTGCTATAGATTGAACTGAAATTGTGTTTCAGAGCAAACAGCCAATTAATCCCGGACCAACATATGATTACATAATCCCATATGAATATATTCCCAGTCAAAAGATCAATAAATTGCAAATAGGAAATCATATTGATTAACCATGACCAAGTACTAATCCAATTCAAAAACAAATCCCTATCAAAGAGGTTCCAATGTAGAATGAAATTCAGTAAAATCCTAAATTCCATATTGATATCTTCTACAGTATGCATACTAAAGTAGCAGTGAGAGTTACAACAACATCTTACAGGATTCAGATTAGAAAAATTATGTTGAACAAGTGAATGATCATATCTGTAATTCTCATTCCTGTTTACTAATTGATCCCTAATTGGGAGATAAATGAAGATAGAGTTGAAAGACTTATTGCAATTGTAGAAAGTACTACCAATATTATTATGAATTTGAGCATGAGTTTTGACAAATTTGTGGTCTAAAGTTTTGTAATCGAATGGGAAAGAAAGGGAAAACACACCTGAAACATAATCGATCTTGAACGGTGTATGAACAACAATATTTAAACTACCTGGATTGAGTACAGATCTACGATTCACCATCATATCAGTAAAATCAACCAATTTAGGGTGGCGACACCCAAACCAATTTTCACCAGTAAAACAATAACAGAGAGTACCATAGTAGACTTCAATCCATTTTTTACCATGAAAATAGAAACATGAATCATCACCATTGTGGTCTAGATGTTGGACATAAGATTGACTAAAGTTGTGGTATAGAGTTGTGGTATAAGGGGAAGAAAAAATACCTGAGCCCTGGCCGACGCCATAGGGCTGAAGATCCGCCGCAGAGACATGGATATGGTCAAAATTTTGGGCTTGAGATTGAATAAAGTTGTGGTA
This sequence comes from Oxyria digyna, assembly GCA_029168935.1. Lineage (NCBI taxonomy): Eukaryota > Viridiplantae > Streptophyta > Magnoliopsida > Caryophyllales > Polygonaceae > Oxyria > Oxyria digyna. Next base: position 5,754,040 of record JAPVLV010000010.1, on the reverse strand, counting down.
TGAAGTTGTGGTATAAGGTGAAGAAAGCCTACCTGAGCCATGGCCGAAGCCAAAGGGCTGAAGAGCATCAGCGGAGACGAGGAGGTGGCTATTTACATGGCGGCGGAGGAGAAAGGGGAAGAAATCCGTAGAATAATACAGAAGGCAAGAGAGAGGAGAGAGTTTTTTTTTTGAGATTGAATAAAGTTCGACAAGTTATTTGTGTTCACAAAGATCATTGAGGTGATGCAGCTGGATCAAAGATCATTGAGATGTACGAGTAATGTCTCTGTGCAACAGATCTTTGTGAACACAAATAACTTGACAGTGTTGACAAGTTTACTGTAAATGACTTAATCTCGCCTGAAGGATCTTGTAATGTTTTTGGCATTCTAGGCTGCAAAAATTCCTGCACATTACAAATACATCAATATAATGTTCATTCAGCATCTCTTTGGTTTTTCCTAGTTTCTATATCTTGGATAATTTAATAAAATATCTATTGGTTGCCTATTTTGGAGTAAAAACTGTGTGGTAGTTTGGAGCTCGGCTTGCTTTGATGTAAATGTCTACTATCATGTGACAATTTGTTTTCAGGCTATATATCTAAGTATCTCTTTATTTACAGTGCTTTTAGGAAATGGACGCAACCATTCTTTTCTATCGACCAATTGCTACGGCTAACTAGGGTGATTCCTATCTTCTTCATAGCTTTTATTCTATAAGGTGAGGCTTATGCTACCCCTGGACCCCCACCGATTTATTCTTGTGAAGATGTTCAAAGTTATTATGCTAGTGTTGACCATAAAAAAGGTGAAGCACTTAGGAAAGCGCTGCATGTCATTGTTGCAGGACATCGGTCTTTGTCCTATAAAGCGGTTTGTCTTATGACCGTTCCTCGTGTACTCTAAAAATAAGATTATCTAAAATATTCTCTGAAAGCAGGTTTGGAATGCTCTCAAAATTCTTGATGCTTCTGAAGTTATTGATCCAGGATCTTCATCTGGGATGTAAGTTACTGTCCTTTGTTTAGGAAATGATACCCGTTTTATTTTTCTAGTTTAGTTGCTCTTAAACACATTTACAATTTTTCTTTGAACAGAGTTGAGATTTACTCTTTGAGAGTTGTTTCTAAGCAGCTAGCGGGAAAACAAGAAGGTTGGAACAGTGTGTTATTCCTTTCCTCTCCTAGAACCTGTAATTTGAGTTTCAGCTCTTGAAGCTGAATGAAGTATTTTTTTTCTCCAGGAGAACATCTTTGGCCTCGTTCTTATGGGTTGACTAAGGGCCCATCCTTAACCGATTTGCACAAAATTAATGCGTTGACAATGTAATTTAGTGGTGTTGACAGTGTTGACAATTTTGTATTATTACTCGTGTTGTATGTTGTTTGACCGTTTATTAGTCGTGTAAACAATTTATTTAGTTGGGTTGACAACTTATTATTCTTGTTGACTGCTCTATTAAAAAATTTGTTCACAACTCTGTTAAAAATTTTGTTGATTGTTACAAATTTTGTTGAGAGCTCTGTTATAATTTCCACGTCAGCAAACGGTTATTATTTGTGTTGACAACTTATTATTCTTGTTGACAGCTCTGTTAAAAATTTTGTTGACAGTTTTGTTAAAAAATTTGTTGACAGCTCTGTTAAAAAATTTGTTGACAAATTTTGTTGACAACTCTGTTATAATTGCAACGTCAGCAAAGAGGTATTTCCATATAACTTAAAAAAGTGATGCAAAAACTTAAAAAAACATTACCCAAAACTGGTATACATAAGCCAGAGTGAATACCCGGTAATCATACGATGATCGATCTAGTGCATGCACTTTGGCAGTCATTGAAGTAGCTAGTAAAATTAGAAAAGAAAGCATAAACTTGTGTACTTAATTCATAATGGAAGTAAATATTATTTTTCGACATAGTAATTTCAATAGCAAAGCTTTCGTTACTAATGCAGAGCACAGACTTTCCTTTTTGATGCGAACTACGTCCAACCATCGTTAGTAAGTTGGTAGCCATTAGTTGAGCTCTATTGTCTGTAAATATTTTCGGTACTCTCCAAGTGCCCATACAGGAAAAATATCGCGATATGCTGCATAGTGTAGAATACAAGCATTGAAAAACGATCCTGTAGTTTCCTGTAAATCACAAACAAGTATAGAGATATAAGCATTGAAAAACGATCCTGTAGTTTCCTGTAAATCACGCACAAGATTTTTGGTATTAAAAATTCATTTATATTCGTTGTTTATTTTATGAATCCGGATCATGTGAGAATATTTATTGTATGAATATGTCAGCGACATGCATTTTCTTCAGTAATGACATGCACAGGCGGGGTGTGTGCATGTACTTTTCACATATTATCAATGACATGCAAATCTGTCAATAGTGCATGTCGCTGACTTAAATGTGCATGTCATTACTGAAGAAAGTGCATGTCAATGACTTAAATGTGCATTCATTCGCATATTCGCACAGTAATAATTATTCTCACCTGAATCTTTTCCTTATTATATTTAAAATGTTTAAACTTAATTATATAATCAATAACATTTTAAAATATCAACTTATTTTCATATAAAATTATATATTACATAATACTTCGTACTACTTATTAACTATATCGAGTTATATAAATCTTATTAACTATATCGAGTTACATAAATCGCGCATGGCGCGGGACCTAGGCTAGTACTCCATATAAAGGTAGGGTACATAAAGCTCCGCCTAAAAGAAGAGGAAAACATTTTTTAGCCGAAAAAATATTTTTTGTACTGATTTGAGAGTTTAAAAATTGGTTTTATATCACGATTCCGTAAAATCTGGATTATAAGGTAACCTTTTTATCTCGGTTTGTAAACTCCGGATTATAAAGTTGGATTTAAAACGCCACGGACGTTTTTTCTTTTAAATACTTTATATCCCGGAATTTTCGGAACCGTAATATAAACTACCGATTTAAAAAATCAAAAGTAAAACGTCACATAATAACGTTTTTAATTCGGTGTAATCCGCTAAGAGATGGAGTACGTTTAACTTTTAATTAGGACAACTGATGTGATACAACTAAGCTACTTAAAAGTTGGTTGTTAATGGAGATACGATCATCAATGAGCATTAAACCAATGCAATCTCCTAAACTCTATCCTTCTCTTCTAAACTCTACTCTATCATCCCAGGGATTCCTAGCTGTAGCTTGACACACTTTCAGACCCAAAAAAATGAAGAACTTTATATAATACCTGTTGTGGAAACTCGCCACTTTGTTCTTCTTGGGAGTTAATCAATAGCTTCACACCTCTTTTGACGGGTGTTGGATCAGTTTGAACCTAGGATTCATAGATTTTAAATATATGAAATTAGAATATTGGTTGGATTTGATAAAATATTGAAATATCTTACTATGGAGTACTCCCTCCGTCCCATTATTTTATTTGCTTCTTGATTATCTTTTTCACCCTATTCACAAATTAATGGAATCTTCGTAATTCCGAGCAATATATAAATCGAAACATAGTCATATGTGGTCTTGTTTGATTCGTTTTATCGAGTACTTTAATAAAATTCAAAATTTATAATTTTTACTAATCTATAATTAGAGATATTGATAAAACAAAACGCACATCGTCATACGTGTCCGAGAGAAACAAGAAAGAAATAAAGGGACAGAGAGTAGTATTTAGTTACGGCTCTAAAAGACAAACCTGATTTGCTTTAATAAGAGCCAAAAGTGCCCACGATGTCTGAACTAAATTCGATCTATTTCCTTCAATATTTGTATAGACCTGTTTCAATAATATTATGTGCAGTTTTTTCTTAGCATTAGGTTCATTATTCTAAACTTTACTTGACTTAAAATTATATATGTGATACCTTATTTGTGTAAGAAAGGTAGCTCTCTCCCCAACCACCATCAGATAGCTGCTTTGATAGTAAGAAGTTACACGCTTTGCGAACCACAAAACTGTTATCATAGCTCATACCACATGTTGTTAAAGCACCCATGGCAAGCCACGTTCCATATGTATAGCATATCCCCCAACTACCTCTCCTGCCATTAGTGAAATCATTTTTTTATACTTTAATTAACCGAGACGTTAAATCCACTCAAATTTTAGATTTTTTCAATTAGGTAGTCACGCACACACATTGCGAGATCGTAAAAGAGTCCCGCACACGCATTGCGGGACCGAGAAAGTATAAACGGATAACTGAAAAAAAATAAAAACAATTTTTATCATTTTTTTCTTCATTTTTCTGTTTTTAAATTAAATTGAACTAAGAAATAAAAAAAAGTAAAGATTTGGTTTTGTCTAATTCTTTACTTTTTTTTGGTAAAGGTCTAATTTATTTACTAAGAATGCATGTCATTAACTCAAATTTGAAAAACCCAAATCTATAACTGAAAAGGAAAAAAAAATCGGAGTATATTAAAAAAATTTAATCTATGTTTGGTCAAAGGTTAAGACCGTAATATAAAAATAAATTATGTATTATTATTTAAAGTTTTATCACTCTTTATTGTGATGGGTTTATATATTTTAATTTAAAATTTTAGTTTTCCTAATTAAATGCTTGCAATAATATAAAAAAATAAAAAATAAAAATCGTTTGACAAAAGACTTACCATGAACCATCTGGATTTTGCTGCTCTAAAATATATTGAAGTGCTTTTTTAATACACAAATCTATCTCTTGCTTTCGATGGCTTGGGTACAGCTTCTTGAATAATGACAAAGCTTGAATAATTGATGATGTACATTCCACGTATCTTTGATAAAGACCATCGATTAATCACTTGTGAGCTAGGAAAAAGAATAAGGTGTAGGTAAAACCAAAAGTTTTTAAATGTTATGTTAGGACTTACTCTTTTTCGACTAAGCAATTTTCGAAAACTCCGGTTGGGTTGAGTTTCTGAAAAACAAGTGTCGATCATAAGAAATCATAAGAAAATTTGACTAAATTTACCAAATAAGAAAATTTGATAATTATTCAGAGAATTCACCTCAAACCAATGATATGTTCTCATGGGCTCCCAAACTGGGAAGCCACCATTCTTACTCTGTGAACCAAACACCAATCGAAGTTCACTGTTAGATTTATTCCAAGCTAAAATATTGAACAAATATCACATTTAGCTTAAATAAAGTAATTGTCCACATATATTTTTCAATAATTAAGTGTAGAATAGTATACGCAGATAAAATATCTTGTAAGCATGAAATGAAAATATAGATAAATATTACGAACAATGTACATAGGCGTTGCGATTAATGTACACACTTTTTGTTACGCACACATTTACTTTTGCGTTTTGCGAGCATAAGTTATGACATGCGTATATACACTATTGACAACATTGATGGACACATAGTAATAGCATAGGCATGGATAGTAAATAATGTTTTTGCATGACAAAATGGAATTTTTTTTTTCTGAAATGGACTTTTTTTCAAAAACAAATCCGGACGTAGGCTCTTTTCAAAAGAAATTCCCAATATAGACACTTATGTCAGCTTCGGATTTTTTTTATGTGTGAGAGACTCTCGTCCGAAGCTGATAATTTTTTTTTTGAATTTTTTATATCAGCCTTGTATTTTTTAATTCTCCCGTTTCACAAAAAAAGCCCATTTCACAAAAAAAAAATTCTGACAAAATGAATACGAACAGTTTCAAAAAAGGGAAAATCATATTTTCCGTTTATACATATAATTATCGTATCTGCAATACTACAATAGAAACTTTTTATGTAATTATTTATAAATCATTCTGTTTGTAAATTTCAGAAACAACATTCAGGAAAATAATACATACTTATTTGAAATTTTACTCGCCCAAACCTATCTTTATAATAACAGATTAATAATTACAGTAAAAATATTGAAATACGTAGAATTAAAGTTCATTTACCTGGTAATTCAAAAGTACATCTATGGCATCATAGACCCGAGTTGTCTTTATCTTTTTACCAACAAGTTTTTCTGGCATCTGCGAGTATAACAATACAACCTATATATAGAATAGAAGAGTTACTTTCCATACTACATTGTCAAATTATAAAAGTATCTATATTCACTCATGATCATATTCAATATATTAGATATGGATACATACCTTAAGAGCATCTCCTGTACAATCTGATGCTTGCCAACCATGATCTTGTGTGCAAAAGGTCCATGCACCTTTATTTTTATATCGATACATTTTCTTGAAATTTTGAGATGGGTTCTCCATGACCTTTGATGTAGTAAAATATGTACGTGTGTAGAAAAAAATGCAATTTTAGTTATAAATGAATGATATTTTATTTAAAATTATCTACTACAGAGTACCTGTGAAGCCTTTATAAAGTCGTGTGCTTTATATAGAGTTACTCCATACTCATCGGCAAGATTGCTTGATAGAATTGCTTCGACAGCTAAAGTTGCATCCCATGTTTGACTTCCTGGAGTGCCCTATAGTATTTATTTATGTAATATAAGGCAATGGATACACACTTATTCTCTAATATTAATAAAATAACTAAAAATAATCTCAACTATTAATTTATGATCCGAAAATTGTCCAAATGTTTTTTTCGCTTAAAATTTTGCTTAACTTGATGACGTTTACTCGAGATTTTTTCACAATTGATAATAGAAATTATTCTTTATGCGTACAATCTTTATTATAAGATGTATGTCGTACACTATTAAATTAACATAAATTTAATGAAAAAAGTCATTTCACTACAACATAAAAGGGTTTTTACTCCGGGTGCTTTTTAATATATCCCGGATATAACACAGAAAAGACTTGTGGATCTTGGTGTGGTAATAGGATATATATTCCGGACCATCTTAGACACGCCCGGGGTATATCTATAGTATATATTACTCAAGTCAATGAAATATACCCCGGATATTGCTGGATATGCCTGTCGTCTGGGATTAAAAAAGGCATATACCCCGGATGTTAACAGTTCGGGGTACATAAAACCATTGGTGTTCTTAATACCACGGATTATAATAAATCCGAGGTATATTAGTTTGTTCTGTTAGAATTCAGATAACCCGCTTATTCTGAGTCCGGGATATATAATATATAAAAGTTTAGATTATTTTTTGCTATTTTCCTATTAAAGATTGGTTATTTATTTCTCACACAATCGTATATTATGCATTTTTATCTATACCATTAATTCCATTCCATCTTCTGCCACCCAAAGATAATCAGGAATTCGAGCAAGATGAAACTTGTAGGCCTGTGAGTTTGGATCTTCCAACCAACAGCATATGAGGCATAAAATCTGCATAAGTTATTTTGAAGAATGTCATATTGTATTGTGATATACTGATATGATCATGTTACAAATATATCATGTTTTTCTATGTAGGTTTAATTATATACTCAAGTACGTGGCTTCATTTGACAAATTTACTGTGTATATAAGAAAATTACAGCTTAATAAGCACAATAAAATCTCCATGTTAGGCAACGATATTAATTATATTCTTATAAACATAACTGCTTACTATGTACTCCATATTAGATCATGAAATTAACAAGGAAAAAATACCTTGGTTATACATGAAGTGTTGAGATATTTGCTGTTGATAAGACATAATGGATGTGCTCCATAACAGCAGTCAAGGCCTTTTCCCTTATTTTAGAAAACGGCCAAACCCCAAGAATTGGCTCCCCAATATTATAAAGAAATTCCCAAAGAATGTTTTGAAATAGTGGTGGTGAGTAATAAACATCAACCTGAAATATTGTCAAAATCAAATCAATGAAGCAATGTAAATCTTTGGTCGACACGTGTTTTTTTTACTGTAAAACTCCAAAAATCATAATTCCCGCGCCATGCGCATTTGTACAACGATGTTTTAAGTAGGAATTACGTTTTGATTACTAACCTGCGAGATAGTGTTTCGAGCGAGGTTCCAATTGATCTGATGATAAGGTTGCAAGTAGAGTTCTTGTCGAAGTTGTTGAATCAATGGTGTGATTTCTCCTGCAAATCTCTTCCCATAGAGGTAAGACATGGGCATGTATATTAGACGAGCATAGCATAACATTTTCCCTGCAAACAAGCACGGATTAATTGTTTAGTACATGCAAGATCAGAATTCATAAGAGGAAAATACAAATGTAATCACCAGGAAAGGGAGAAGCTTGTGGAAGCAACCATATCTCGGGAGGCAGAGGATTACAACCCTCCCATTCATAAACTCCAAGAATCTGGGAAAATGAAAATCTTACGTGCACTTCATGTTTGATCACACATATATTCATCCAAAAATGATATTGACAATTGAAATTTAAGGTACCGCTAGAAAGAACTTCCCCCAAGAAGGAATGCCGAGTGTGTCACCGTGATCCAAGATCCAGTTTCTGCCTTTTGAGACGACGTCGCTTTGGGGGCCATCGAGCCCCTCACCGAGTAGTCTCAGTGCCACGTAGTTGAACGTCGAACCGAACATGGTGCTGTGGCCTTCTATGTGCAGTCCCCAACCCCCATCTTCATTCTATGTACCCACAACAACTAGTTATATCCGACCATAAAGCTAACAGAAAAATAGCATCGACCTCTAATCCGCTCGATTAATGATTAAATGTCGTCTATTAGTAAAGTTCAACAAAATAATATATGATAGATGAGATGTAGATAACGTTAATATGATCAAGTATCTTAAAACGAATATAATTTTACTTAGTTTTTATAATTAAGAAAGTTGTATATCAATATAATGTGAATTTTAAAAAATATATATTAATTAATTTATGCAATATTGCCAATTTCATTTAAATAATTAAAAAATATTGTTTTCAAGTTATTTTAGGTATTTTGATTAATTTATTTCTAATAATTTAATAATAAATAAAATATTACAAAAACGACGCTATTAACTATTGGTTAATTTGAACCACCCGCTAACATGTAGTGAACCAGACTGAACTTGACTTGTTACCTGAATTAACCAGACTCGTTCTCAACTCGAACACGACTTAACCGATTCGATTGACAACTCTATATATATTTGATATGCAAACATATTTTCGAATACATTTTATATTTTTTAAAGAAAAAACAGGTAAAAAATATTTAATTATCGCATAAATCATGGGCGGGGATAAATATTGATCGAACATGTACATACTTGATGATTGTAAATGTAGCGCTTCATTTCCTTTTTATGTTCTGGTGAAAGAACAGTATTCAATCCTCCGGTTATGTATAGCCCCATTATCTGCAAAGATTTATGAAAATTTAACGCAGAAAAATCTCGTAACCGGAAAATTGTAACTCTCACCCACTTTTGGGCGCATTCTTATTGCATCCAAACCTTTTTTTAAAAATCCGGTTTAGTTTTGGGTCGGATTTTCGAGCATTTTGAACCGACACGGGTTTTTTAGGTGCGCTAAGGGAGGAAAGTCCGGGTACAAATAACTCTTAACGTAGGAAAAACGAACTGATCATGTTCACAGATTACCCGTCAATGTTCATATTCTGGACGGTAGTGTTCATAATACAGGCCACAAATATTTTTGAACGTTTTAAGTGAGGGACGCGGTGGCATACTTGTAATTATTGCGAATTTTGATTTTTTAAAATTATTTTCTCAAAATGACCTCAAAAAAATTTATCGCCTAAATTATGAACGTTACCGCTCATATTATGAACATTAACTTATTATCTGTGAACGCGAAAACTTCGTTTTTCCTACGTTAAGCTTTGTTCTCACCGGAACTTTCCTCGCGTTAAGGATACGCCCAAAACGGATGTGGGTTATAATTTTTCGGGTGCGAGGTTAAACGCCCTTTAATAATAATTGATTTGTTTGTGATTCAATTCCTTCCTTATAAAAAGAGGTCACTACTCCACACAGTATACATGCATGCATCACATTCAAAAATCATATACTCGTATTTCGGTCAGTAAAGAAGATACTCAATTTCCATCTCTTCACAATTCCGTGTTCATGTGTCATAACAAGTCATAACGTGTGTTCATACATCATTGTATGAATATGTCATTATTTGTGTTCATATCCCACATTGTGTGTTTATTGGCTAAAATGTATACATACATCATAACGTATGTCTTCATAACGTATGTCTTCATGCATAATAACATTTGTGTTCAACGTCCTCAGTCCTCACCGGAACTTATCTGACCCTAATGTTTGTGTGCATCATCCACCCTCCTCATCTAATATTTTAACCTTACGTGATCTTTTTTCAAATTTGATATCCATATTTTTGTATCACATCAAAGATTAAGTTCAGGTGAAAATATATCTTACGGTGAGAAATGCGAAATATAAACATTACTACTTTATATGTGAACCCATAAAACTAATTCGTATATGTAAAACGATCACTAATTTATAGTTAAGATTTATTCACTATATAGTAATATTCACGTGTTTTCGCTGAAAACTTCCTCGTCAAATCAAATATTAAAAACCTCATGTTTAGACGAAGAAAGTAATTGATAAGTAAGCCGTATACATGAATGGGGTAGAAATATACTCACAAGTTGAGGGAGGAGGAATAAATTGCCGGCAAGAACAGCAGGCCAGTGGCCGTCGTGTGCTTGGATGCTGCACATATAATCCACCCCTCTCCGGAGAGTCGTCGTCACCGCCTCCACCGTCACGTCTTCTACTCTCTCCGCTTTTACTGCTTCCGGAATTCGCCTCCACGTCTCCTTCTCCTTTCTCATCTGCTTTTTGTACGTTTGTCGATGTACATTTTGTATCGTTAATATCTCTAATTATACGGTAATAAAAATTATAAACTTTTAATATTGTCAAAATACTCAGAAAAATCTATAAGATTCTCTCGCTTTGTAAATAGTATCAAACCTGCATACGCATAAGGGCGTCAGAGCTTTGTTGTTTAACAAAGCGGTTGGAGGTGAAGTTGCGGCGGAGGCGATCAACCTCCGCGCGCTCCTCGTGTGTGCCAGCGTCGGGATCAAACTCCCAATGCTGACGTCCCACGTGATTGTTGCCGCTCATCAACCACTTTCCTCCTTCTCCCACCTTCAACTTCCACATTATTATGCCTAAAGAGTGAATAAAAAAAACTCAAGTGTTTTGTGGGAAACCACGATGCCTTATATTGAGAGATCCGCCCTCACGAAGGCCGCTAAACTAGGCCCATGCTATTTGCCGCATGGGTTATTCTTTTCCCAATTTTCTTCCATAATCTCACACGACATAAGAATGCAAAATTTTACAGTTTTTTCTTTGTAAAGTGCAGTTAACTCTCTCCGTTAAAAATTACTTGTCCCTGAAGTACAAATCATTTGTTAAAATTACTTTTCTTTTAACATAATTTTACACATTTTTTTCCAAATTTACCCTACTGTTATTGATTCTTTTTTTTATTCTCTCACTATTATTTCCTTTATTCTCTATGTCATTACTTAAAACTATGAAAGATATACTTGCCTAAAATTTTGATCAATAAATTCTCCCTAAAATTGCTCCAGGGACAAATATTTTTTAACGGAGAGAGTATGATATATTTGTAATAAGTTCATAGATAATTGAAGAGATTTTTATAACAAATCACATGTTACATGATTCATATTGCACCGAACCGAACCACTTGTTAAATCGATAATGGTTCTATACGATCCATAATTAACCTTTCGTTGAGAAAAAGTCACCCATTAGTTTCTTTTGTCAATCTCTCTGTTAAATATGTCAATCTTCAGTTTGAAGTGGTTGTGAAATTTTCTACTCTTATTTAATTTCCTATTGATTGTAATAATTCTCTTGAGCTTAACTTCATTAGGTCTTGTTTATTTATCTAGACTAGTCATCTAAGCCGAATGATATCATCCATACTGCTAGGATTTGGTTATTTCGGTATCTAGTAGCAAAAATGATTTACAAGAGTGAGTTGTAATGTTTAATTATGAAAGATAATTTATTGCAATGCTAATACTAACTAGTTGTATTGCGTTGCATTTGCATACTTCTATTGTTAATTAAAAGTTATTATGACCATCAGGTTTTTTATTATTTGTATTAACTAATTAACTTATGCTCCACTTTTCAGCTATTTACCAATTACTAGCTTAACTCCAGTGCTTTGCACGGGATTGCATAATAATATTATATTTAAATTATTATATAATATATAAATAAATTTATTTGATTAATATTTAAATTAATAAAAAGTTCTATAATTTAGATTAATGTATGTATATAATCAAATTTATTTGATTAATGTTTAAATTAATAAAAAGGCAATTATAGAACTTATGATTAGTTTCAAGTCTTGTTAATTGATTTTTTTCAAATAAATAAAGAATAAATATAGAATTAGGATAGTCTTCTATATATAATTTATTTTAGAAAATAAAGAAATGAATGATAAAAAATAAAGTAAGAAAACGTCACATTACAAATTCAATACAAAAATGTCATGTGGAAAAAGCTAGTTTTAGTTTACTACATATATAGTAGATTTTGATGAAAATGAATTTGGTACACAACTGCGATAAAAAATAAGCTTGTATTTATAACAATTGAGATTATATTGTTTTTCATAAAGTACATCTCTTAAAGTTAAAAGGAATTTAAACATCTTATTTTAATTTTCAAAAATAAATGTAAAAAAATAATTAATATTATATAAAATTTTAATAAAAGTGCATATTTGGATATTATCTTTGTAGGAATTTTTTTTTAATTATAAATTGTTTAAATTTTAGGTATATCTAAATTAAGAATCAAATGTTTGTAAATAATTAAAATGGAGAGATGACATGTGGCAAATGTTTGTAAATAATTTTGAAAATTCGTAATTAGATGACATGTGGCAAGAAAGTCAATTTGGATGACATGACAATTTAAATGGAGAGATGACATCTGACAAAATTAGTGTTTTGCTTTAATAGTTATAAAGTAGATTCCGTAAAACTCTTGAGACTTGATCCATTCCATTCATGTAGTCCATTGTAAAATCTTTAAAGATTAGCTAAATTTAAATTAAAATCCACAACCCAAAATATTAAATCCCCAAACTCATATCTAAAATCAATCCCTACATCATTTCCCGATTGAACAAGAGATTAGGTTTTTAAATTGGGGATCTAGGAATGAGATAACCATGCCTTACTGATGGTTTTAAATTGGGGGTTAGGGTAGGAAGTTGTTGGTGGCCGGAGACAAAATGAGGTGCCGACGGACGGTCGTGGTGGCCGGAGGAAAGACAGATGGGGGTGGTAAGGAATCAAAGTCTTCTTCCTCATCTACTTTAAGATGAAATTAAATACGTATTTAAAGTATACTGAAACTCATTTATATTTTCTATCCTCTTCTACTGTGATATACAATGTCAGAATTTACAAAAAAACAAGATTTACACACAAAACGAGATTTACACAATCTTACATTTAATACTCTGTATATCTCTAGATTTTATATACATATTAATAAACGAGATATAAATCAGTAAGGCATGGTACATTCATTGACTGCTATGGTATATCAGGCTAGACCGCACAAACACGTAACAGTTAATAAACATACTTTCTATTTAACGGTCAATCTTTTTTGCTATTTGCCGCCCAGGTCATCCGTGCGTGACGCACGGATTGCACATTCCAGAAAACGCACGGATTGTATCCATGCGTCACGCACGGATTGTATCCATGCGTCACGCACGGATTGTATCCATGCGTCACGCACGGATTGTATCCATGCGTCACGCACGGATTGTATCCATGCGTCACGCACGGATATCATCCATGCATGACGCACATATTGTATCCGTACGTCATGCATGGATTTGCATATATGAATCTAGGGTTATTCAATGTATTCAATGTATTTCTAGTTAAGTGTGCAAAGAAACACATTTTTAATGTCTTTTTTAAGGCGATAAAGCCCAATTCGACAAAAACGTCATCGAAACTTTATCGAAATGGAATGAAACTTTGTTTCAATCCTTATAATATCTATTTGATCATGTGTGTAACTTGAAAATCAAATTTATACCTTTGTAAGTGAAACATAGTTTGAAAACCGAACGAAGTCGCAATATGTATGGCGCACCATATACAATTTGAAATATAATAAGGTTGAACATTCGTCAACATAACAACAATATAAGTATTCTAAATTTAACAATAAGATTTTGCAACATAAAACCATGCGTCACGGGTGGAATGCATCCACACACCACGCATGGTTTTACACCATACGTGACGCATGGATGTCAATGTATTTTTTTGTTGCTTATGTGGTCCATGTCAATGTATTCAATGTATTTGTACTTATGTCACACAAAATAATTCATGTTCCGTGTTGTTTTTAAAGGCTTTAAAACCACAATTCGCCATAACGTCGTCGAAACATCATCGGAATGGAATGAAACTTGTTTACAATGCCTATTAGAGATATTTAACCATGTCCGTAACTTTACATCAAAACCTTTTGCTTTTAGAGTAACACGCTCTTTGTAAAACATCAAACTACTCACCACAAGCTTAACTTGTTGCAATATATATGGTCGCAACATTGATATTCACGTATGTTTGAAAAATGTATACACAAATGTGTTATAAGGCATATAAAGTCCCAATAATGTCTCACACATACAAAACGGGATTCGAAACTATGCCAAAACGCTAAAACCACTAAAAACGGCTTAAATAGACTTAAGGCGGTTTTTGGCGAAACGACACACGAACGATGTCCGAATGTAATGAAACTTGTTTTCAGTGGATATTATGGATATTTAACCATGTGGGTAACTCCCAATCACAACTTCTAACTTTTAAAGTACCGCCTCCTTTGTAAAAAACATACTAGTCGTAACTCTCTAACTTGTCGCAATATGTATATTCTACAACATTGACGGTGATTATAGTTGAAAATACTATACAACTTACTCTTATTAGGGATATTCAGTAGAAACAAGGTCTCGCTCACACGAAATGAGGCACGTAAACGCTAAAAACGCCTTAAATGGACTTAAGGCGGTTTTTGACGAAACGACACTCAAACGATGTCCGAATGTAATGAAACTTGTTTTCAATGCCTATTAGGTATATTTAACCATGTGGATAACTCCCAATAACACCTATTAACTTGTAAAGTAGCATATCCTTTGTTTGGACTTCTTACGTGGCCTAAATGTCCAACCTTTGACAACATGTAATTTTATTTTGATTGGAAATCATGCACACATCAGTGTTACTAAGAATCAAAGGGATCATGTGTCATTTTGTGCGTCACGCATGGAAGACCGTGCGTCACGCGTGGATTATATCCATGCGTCACGCGTAGACATTAACCATGCGTGACGCACAGATTTTATTTTCAGAACTCATGCCAGCACGTACGTCTTGTCTCACCTACTGTAATAACTCCATTAATATTTTTACTATTTCCGTAACACCTACATTAATCCCTATTATCTTCCTTTCTTTCCATATTTCAAATGTCAAAAACCTTTGAACACCATTGTTGAACATTTTTGAGAGCAAAACACCATTTTTAACTATCTTCCTTTCCTTCTATATGGAGAATGAAGAGGAATGCACCAATGAAAGAGGTGGAGAAGCTCCATTTTCAAGTTACAACCTTAATAAGGTAACATTTGTTGTTCATAATAATATTTTTTAAGGTGTTGATTTGTTTTAGGGTTTGTATTAGTTAGGTTTAATGGATTTTACATGTTGAAGGTATTAGTTGTATGACTAAACATGTTGATTTGTGAATTTATGTTGATTTATGATATTTAAAATGTATTATAATATTACTTTTTAAGGTTTTGACTTGTTTTAGGGGTTTGTATTAGTTAGGTTTTATGGATTTTACATGCTCACGGTATTAGTTGTATGACTAAACATGTTGATTTGTGATTTTTTTTTTACTTTAGTGATTATGATGTTTGAAATGTATTATAATGTATGACTTGTTGGTTAAGGGGTTTGAAATGTATGACTTATGGCAATTCCACACGTCACGCATGGAATGGATCCACACGTGACGTGTGGATTTTCCATACAGAAGCTTAACTGGTTTGTTATCTGTGTGTTTGTGCATAGATGAACTTTTCTGTGTTTACTGGATTAGACAAGATTACTCTTAATGATTGTCCACCTCCGTCGTACCTCGACTACATACCTTCGTTTGATTTGGGCATTGATTTTACAACATGGGAGCAACCGCAATCACAGTTTGGTGATATCAACACTGGATCTTTTGGAACCGGTTACAGTTTGTCGCAATGGCCTTCGCATTTGATGAGGCCACTTTCAGACACAAGTAGCTTAAATGTGTTTCGTCCTTTGCGTACTGCACCACAATTTGATATTGAAGTTCAAGAAGAACAATATGTCTCTGTTGATTACTCAGAGTTGTTTGCAAATGACTTGGTATTCACCTCTAGACAGCAGGGAGTGAGTTGGGCCGTTAACATTGCACAAGCCAACAACTTTTGCATAGTCAATGGAAGGAGTAGAGCACCTACCGAAACAAAATCTGGAAAACTTCAGCTTATCTGTGATAGAGGACGAGTGAATTACTCAGAAGCTAAGGGAGTGAGGAAAAACATCAAGACGAAAAAATGTAGATGTTGGTTCGAATTAAAGCTTCGAGAGGAGCATAGAGGGGCTTGGAAACTTACTGTAATGTTAGGTACCCACAACCATCCTATTGGTAGTAGCTTGTTTGGGAATGCGTTTGCAGGCAGATTGACGCCTGATGAAGTGTGTACAGTAGTTGAAATGACTAGGGCTCATTGTAAACCAAATGAGATTTACACTATGCTCAACAAGTCTCCCAAGAACCTTACACAAAAAAAACAAGTTTACAATTTGATGGCCAAGACGAGGATCGAAAACAGGGAAGGAAGAACTGTTATCCAAGAGTTTTTCTACAAATGCAAACAAAGCGACTATTTCATAGAGTATAGGACAAGCAAAGATGATGCGTCTATGATTGGTGATATGCTCTTTGCGTCCCCAGAATCAATGAAGCTCTTGAAATCATTTCCCTATGTACTTATAATGGACTCCACATATGCCACAATCAAGTAAGTTTTGTGTGATTATTGACCATTACATATGATTTTCCATAACATTGCAATAATATTATTTCAAATTATCTCTTTACAGGTACAAAATGCCATTTTTCGAGATTGTTGGAATCACGTCTACATGGAGGAACTTTGTAGTTTGTGGGGCATTTCTTGAGGGAGAGACTAAAGAGCATTATTTGTGGGCAATGCAACAACTTCAAGAGATGTATAGAAGAATTGGAGCAACGCCGACTTGCATTGTCACCGACTGTGAACAAGCTTTAATGAGTGCAACGGATCTTCTTTTTCCAAATGCAAAGTTTCTTCTATGTAGAAGACATATAAGGAAAAACATAGAGGCCAAAGCTTCGCTCGAAATGAGATCGAAACTAAAGGGAAAAAACTTATCCAACGACTACTACAACTTGTTCGCGGAAACCACCGTAGAAGGATATGAAAAAAAGTTGGATACTATAGAGAGAGCTTGGAACGCGCATATTCCCGTACTGCAATATGTTAGAGACAGTTGGCTTGGTCCTTTCAAAGAAAGATGTGTGTCGGCATGGACGGATGACGTGTTTACTCTTGGAAGCAACACGACAAACAAGTAATTTATCTATAATTGCAGTTACACAACTATATTCAGTTTTCTGTGCATTTAACCAGTTTCTGTAAACTGCACATCCATGCGTGACGCGTGGATTAAATCCGTGTGTGATGCACGGATGTGTTCCATGTGTCACGCATGGATGTGCAGTTTACAGAAACTGCAGAAGCAGATTCTTGTTTGAACACCTTAATAAAAATGCAGAGTGGAAGGAGCACATTCCTGTTTGAAGTCATATTTGAGTGGTGGACAAGGTAGGCTCGACACAGTGTTTGAGGAATACAGTGACATGGCACGAAACCAGATGAAAGAGATATTGGGTTCATTTAACGAGAGCCTAACAAAGACGTATAGACTTGTTCACCAAACATCTTTGATTGTACATTTGAAGTGCAAAGTTTCGTACAAGGCAATGGAGCTCTTAATTAAAGAATACGACAAAGGTGTACAAGGCATGTACAATCCACAATATTGCGACTGTGCAACCAAGGTCAGAGACGGGATGCTGTGTGTCCATGACCTTGCAACTTGTGTGAAGAAACAAATGCCAATTCAGCCCGTGTCTTTGCATCCTTTTTGGAGTACGTTGTCTTTGGAAGAAGTGGATACACAATGTCATCTTGAAACTAAGAAAAACGTGGCAAAACGTTTATTTGATGAATTTTATGAAGAAACATGGAACACCTTGTCACCACATGATCAAGAGAAGTGTATTGAATCTGTCAGAAAGATAGCTAAAGTGGATACACCTCTCAAAGAGCCGCCTATTTCGAAACACACCGGTGGTCGTCCCCAAGGAGCTCCTAACAAAGTGCCTAGATCTACACAAAGAAAGAAGTCTGCATGGGATACACCGACCAAGAGATGAGGTCTAGAACTTTGGAAGAAACACCTCCCAAGAAGCAAAGGGTTCCTAAACCCTTTGGTGCACCTCCCGCTCCACAAAAAATGTATGCGCCTTCTAAGTACATTAGAAAGATACCAATGTGCATGCGACCATATGTGGAGGGTTGGTTTGACATCAGAGCCGATGGAAACTGCGGGTTTAGATCTATTTCTATGGAAACAGGTGACCGATATTATCTTCACTCTAATGTACACTTTATCCAAAATATTCCGTCACTCAATCTGTTTTTGAGAGTCATGTAACAGGTGGGACCCAAGAGCATTGGAAGTTCATACGAGAAGAGATGATAAGAAAGGCTAAAGAGATTTGGCATTTACTTAAAGGCACGTGGATTGGTGGAGAAGTAAATCCAACATTGGAGTCCGCTATACATCAACTTACATGGGAAAGCGATTACTACCCAGCTCCAAGGGATAAGTGGCTTACCGTACCAGAAATGGCATGTTTGGTGGCTTCGGCATGTAATTGTGTCTTTGTGTGTCTAGGCGAGCAAATTAAACAGACATTCCTATCTCTTAGACTTCCGACTTGGTATGGTCAACCTGGAGCCAAGATGCAAGTTGTTTGCCTATTACTACTTACACAGAAAGAACATTTCATCCCGGTATGTTTTTTTCAATTGCTATTTACCTAGTGCATTACATGTAAATTTAATTATGCAATTCCATAAAATCTATCTCAGATTCGCCTGAAGGATGGATGTCCACTACCACCTGTTTATAATCTTTGGGAGCGTAATTGTGAAGAATCTGCTGCGGACTTGTATGACGAAGTGTGGCAAAGATGTGGGGCTTACACCCCCCCGAAAAGAGTAGGACATCAATCGTCCAAACAAAGCATCACAATTCTAGACGATGATGATGACGAATACTAGTTCAAGAGTTATTGTCAGTCCTGACAATGTTGTAATGTGTATTTTATTTCGAGTTTCAAATGACCTTCTAATGTTATAAGGTTGTATCATTTGATGCACATTTCAGTCTTTATGTGGTATTTCTGGGTTAAATTTAACGTGAAACAGGTGCTTTGCATCAACCATTGGAATTTCTGCATTCTGTGACGCACGGATTTGTTCCACGCGTGACGCATGGAATTGCATTTTTCCTACAGAATGCAGAAATTCCATTTCAGCTTTACTTGTCAAAAGCAACACTTCCGAATTGTCTTGTCAAAAGGAGACATATGAGTTGTCTTGTCAAAAGGAGACATATGAGTTTTCTTGTCAAAAGGAGACATATGAGTTGTCTTGTCAAAAGGAGACATATGAGTAGTCTTATCAATAGGAGACATATGAGTTGTCTTATCAAAAGGAGACATCGAAATTACAACATAAAACAGATATATTACAACATAAAACAGATACGTTACAACAAAAAACCGATACATTACAAAATAAAACAGATTCATTACAGCATAAAAAGACTCATTCTTGAAACGTAAATTAAAACGAACATAACAAAGACAAAACACCAAGACACTTCACATTACATCTTAAAAGGAACGAAATACTAAGACCACTACGCATCGTCAGAATCAGCTGGTTTCTCTTCAAAATCCTCATAGAGCTCCTTCACCCACCATTTAGCCGTTTCCAAATCTTTCTCTTCGTTAAAGATTTTCAGTTTCATGGCTTGTGTCCGATTTTCCTCCAACAATTTCATCATAACACGGAGATGATGACGGTCATACTCAGGATCAAGAAACACCCACCTGAAGTTACATTGGCATGTAAAAAACCTTCGGCCATACTGGTCTGGTCTCATCTTGTCATTAGCGCTGAAAACCGTGATAGACTTCCTACACCTCTTATTTGGACACTGAATGGTGCTGCCTTCTCGTGCTATTGAAGATGATGATGAGGATGATGCCATGTTGGTTTCCAATCTGTAATACAATGTAAGAAAACAAGTGAGAAAGTAAGGAATAAGATGTGGAATATGAAGCTTCAAAGAAGAACTTCAAAAATCAACTTACAGGCCGAGGGAGTGAAAAGGAGAGATTAATGAGTTGAAATGGTATGCTGAGGGAGTGAATTTATAGGCGATTTTAAACTAGGTTTACACTTCCATGCGTCACGCATTGAATAGAATCGTGCGTGACGCATGGAATGCATCCGTGCGTGACGCATGGTTTTGCATTTGACCAACAGAATGCGGATTTATGTCTTGTGCACCCTAAACAAATAATCCAACAAATTCAACAACGCTAACCAGAATTTAAAAGTTCAACAACGTCATAACAAACAATCCTTACGAAAAACGGACAATCCTGAAAATCCGAAAACAAACAGTTCATAAAAAAGAATCGAACCCAATCCAACGAGATCACCACCGATGTTGTTGATACATAGTTGTCCACGGCTCAATATCTTGAAGGACCTCGGTTATGGCTCCATGCATTGCAGAAACATCATAGGGATCAGGCAAGGTTGCATATGGTGACAAGTGATCGTAGACCCTGTCAAAAACCTACAAATAAAATAAAATATTGAAATCAACTATTTGCATAATGTTTACCTTAAATCAAACTTAAAGAAAAATCAAGATCTCAAGTTACATGAGATAAATGTATTACCTGTTGTGCTTCCAAGCTAGCGTGTCTGCCGGGTATCAGAAATCGATGAGTGCAGGGGATGTACCACACAAGATACTCCAGAGCTTCTTCAAAACCTGTCTCCGCAGGTGGTCCCATCTGCTCAAGGGTCGCCCTGTGGATATCCATCCCCTCCCAACTCCACGCCATTCTATCATAATTCACCACATATGACCTAGGGTTGATGAGCCTATGGGCTTTAAGGGGTGAAATTGGAGGCCTGGGAATCATCTGCACCCTACCAAACTGCCTAGGCGACCTATCGGGATGGTGGGGCTCGGTTATGTCCATGCAGCTCAGCACCCCGAAAAAAAGAGCAGGAGCATAGGCAGGATCATTGAAGTCGATTTCACCATACGGGTTCCAATTAACCTAAAAACGATATCAACGTCTTGCATTACTCAAACAGTAATTTTACACCTTAAGGTACCAAAACTGAGGTAAAAAATAGTACGCAGATTTTTTTGCAATTCCATGCGCCACGCATAGAATCAAGCCAGGCGTCACGCATAGAATTAATCCATGCGTGACGCATGAAACAGATCCATGTGTGACGCATGGAATTGCAAAAAAACTGAGGTACCAAAACTGAGGCTTAAAAATATAAACAAAATGCAACACAAATACCTGATCCGCCCTCATTGCATCTAGTTCAGCTCTGTAGTTTCGTGCTTCAGGGTCGTAGTTTGGCAACGCTTCCTCTGGTAGAAACCGAAACGCATAAGGATGATCAACTGACCAATCAGGATTAAGCCGAACACCAACTGCTAAGGATGGGAAGTATGTGTATATCCAACCCTACCATTTAAAAAATATAGTTAGCATTAAAACCATAGAAATAAGTTATGATTGCTAAAAAAATGTAGTTCCTAAATAATTAAAAACTTACTTGAAGGAGAGTGAAACAAAATGAGATCAAACCACAATTTTGGCGTGTAGCGATGCCCATTTGGCGATAGAAATATGCTAGCGCCGCAGATCCCCAAGACATACTTCTTGCCTCTGCAACACTCCCTAGAAATGCACCAAATCTCACCGGGAGCTTATGTTGTGACTTGTCAGTGAAGATTGTGGAAGCCAACAAGTGGAATATATAGCCCATTCCATGAACTACGGGATCATTTAGGCCCTCAATGTGCGCCTTAAACTCTTTCGCTCTAATCCAATAACTATCGAGTTGTTCATTTTGAAGATGAAAATTTTGCCGTCCCTTTTCACCAAAATAGTTCTTGTTCGTAGTTCTCCCGACTGAAGCGGTGGGGTCGGTCACCATAGCTTTCCCATGAATAGGAAGAAACATCAACTTCTTGATGTCGAGCAACGTCACTGTCATCTCAGCAAATGGCATGTGGAAGCTGTTTGTTTCAGGATGCCACCTTTCTATAAAGGCGCAAATGAGCGGATAATCAATCACATCGTACATCAACAGCCTGAGATGAGTCAGCTCCGTTGCAACTGCGTGATTACCCCATGGCAAGTCAGAATTAAGTTCCCAATCTTTCAGCTGTGATTGTCTGGTCTGGTAAGGGAGTACGCCTCTATCCTGTAAATTGATTACGTAACACAAATCATTTCAATAACGCATAAATTTTTTCCAGAAACTGCAGAAACTTTGACATTCTTTGAAATGAAATTCCACGCGTGACGCATGGACATGAACCATGCGTCACGCGTGGAATTGTATTAAACAGAATGCAAAGAAACCAATTTCTGCATTCTGTGCAGCACACCTTAACCAAATTTTCAACAAAACTACAAATTATTCAACAAATAATCCATCAATTTAAATCAATTCATACATTAACAAATTTAATATCACAAAACATTTACAATTCATAAAAAAAAATAAACATACTTCATCTTTCATATAATCAAATAATGAACTGAATGTAATTTTTTCATTTTTTTCAACCATTTTCCTAACATTAAATTAGTTATGATAAGTATTGAATCTATAAACCAAATTCTAATTACATACCTTTCCTTTTTGCACAAAAAATGCTATATGAGCTTCAAAGCTTATGAGCAGCTCCGGAATTTGTGAACCTCCAGGAGTACCCCCCTCTAACTGAGGGACATATATGTTTTTGACCGGAGGTTGTCGTCGTGGTCGTCGTCTTCTGGGTTGTTCCTCTAGCTCCTCTTGCTCTTCTGCTTCTTCATGTTCTTCATGAACATTCTCATATGTCTGATCATCTTCCTCACCATGTTTCTCATGCTCATGCTCCTGCTCATAATCAGAATCAGCATTTGCACCCCCAGCTGATGGCCCTGCACTGCTACAGGCAACCAGTGCGTACTGGTCATCACCCGTCTGAGGGTTCTGAAAGTTATGAGAACCAGTAGCTTGTCTCATCATCTCCACAAATGATTGCTCTTGTTGTGGATAGCCCGGATAGCCTGGAAACTGTGTTTGTTGTGGAAACAGTGTTTGATGTGGGATCAGAATGGGGGTGCCAGGAAAGTAATGAGGGGAACCCTGGGGATCGAAACTTGCAGCAGACAAAGCTAGCTGCTGATGTTGCTGTTGTTGTTGATGCTGTTGTTGTTGCTCTTGTATCTGCTGTTGTTGCATCTCACCAGAAAACTCTAAACGACGAGGAGGCGATTCTTGTCTATTCTTCTTCTTCCTTGGTTTTGGAACTATGGGATCTTTTTTCTTCAGTTCTCTGTTTCTTTGACGAGTATCGCGTCCAGGTCGACGACCACCATCCATATCTGGATCATAAAATGTGCAATTCCACAAAATTAATCAGTTTACTGAATTTAATCAGCATATCATCAAAAACTCAATCAGTATATCATCAAATCCAATCTGAAACTGCAGAACACAATTTCTGGAATGTGCAATTCCACACGCCACGCATGGCTTGCATCCATGCGTGACGCATGGCTTCAATCCATGCGTGACGTGTGGAATTGCACATTCCAGAAATTGTTCGTCACCAGTTTTTCCATGTTTCAAACCCTAATCTCAACAGTTTTTCCAAAATTCTAACAGTTTTTCAATAATTTCATTAAAACCATACCAAATTTCAACAACCTAATTTAATAACCCTAATTCACAAAACCCTAATTCAATATCAAAACCCTAATAAACTATATACACATGAAAATATCAAATTGGTCAATAAATTATCAACAAAGTACACAATCCATTCATATATTACAAGTTTAATCATTTCTAATCAACTAATTAACATACACATTGGATTTTGAAGTAAATATCATCAAAACAACATGAAAACCTCATATATACATCAATATCATACCATAACAATGAAATCTTAATGTTTACATACCTTATATGCAAGAAAGATGATGAGAATGATGGTTTTTGGGTAAATCGGTGCGTTTGAGAGCGCAGCTGCCGTGGAACAATGTTGAGGAAGATGATAATGTGGTAGGGTTTCATTTTTTGGCTTTTATAGGTAAACAAAACCATGCGTGTTTTGTTCGGTGCGTCACACATGGTTTTATTCGGTGCGTGACGTGTGGATTTAAACCATGCGTCACGCAGGGTTATAATCCATGCGTGACGCACGACGCCTGGGCGGTAAATAGCAAAAAGGGTGGGCGTTAAATAGTAAGGGCCTTAATAAACGCCTTGAATATGTAGCACGTATAATCAAACAAATCAACCAGAAACTAATTTTATATGGTTGCCTTTTAAAGTATGGTCCAACCTAAATCATCTCTAAGGGCATAGGATAAGAGTCTAAATGTAGAAAGATTTGGTTGATTTATGCTAAATTTCATTAAATCTTTTATTGTGATAGGTTAATATTTTCCTTCTTGGGGTTACAATTTCCTTTTCGAGTAAGCTTAACTTATGCCTGGGCATGGCATAGGTTAGAAAGAAGCTACTCAGACTTAGAGATGGCTCCCGGTCCGGTCCGGTCCGGTTCCGGTTCGGAACCGACGGTTCCGGTCCGGTCCGGTTCAATCCGGTTCCGGACCGGTTCCGGTCCGGTTCCGGTTCATCCGGTTCGGTCCGATTCGGACCGGTTCGGACCGGTTTTTAAAAAAAAAATAATTTTTTTTAAAAAATAAATAAAAAAATATAAAAATAATTTTTAAACTTAAAAAAAATAATTATAAAAAAACGCTATTAAAAAAGAATGTTTTGTCATTGATTTTAAGTTTAAAAATTATGTTTAAAAAACTTAAAAAAAATGATTATAAAAAAACGCTATTAAAAAAGAATGTTTTGTCATTGTTTTTAAGTTTAAAAAGAATGTTTTGTCATTGTTTTTAAGTTTAAAAATTATGTTTAAAAAACTTAAAAAAAATGATTATAAAAAAACGCTATTAAAAAGAATGTTTTGTAAAACATTCTTTTTAATAGCGTTTTTTTATAATCATTTTTTTTAAGTTTTTTAAATTAAATATGAAGGAACAAATAAATTAAAAAAAATTGGGCTTGCACTTAACAGTGACTTACTTGTTAAGTTGCCTACGTATCCTCTCGGGTTAGAGGAATCAAAGCCCACGTAGTTCTTTACCTTTTTTCAAAACCCGTTACCTAAGTCGAATCTTCGGCGGATGAATCGGTGCGTATCGTAGTAGAATCTCCAATCCACTCGTCTTCCGATGACTCGTTAATGTTACGTTGTTGCCTCATTGCGGCTCTCTTCCAATCGCAAACACAACATTGCGCCTCCAATGACTCCGGTGCCAAATTTGATCTCTTCCTCGTTAAAGTGTTGCCTCCTGCACTAAAAGTTTGTTCCACCGCCACGGTTGAAGCGGGGACGGCAAGAACTTGAGCCGCAATCTTCGCAAGCGTTGGAAACATGCTCGTATGATCCTCCCACCACTTCAAAACATCTAAAGCTTCACAACTAACAAACTCAAAGTTGGTGTTAAGATAGTTATCAATTTCCGCATTCGTGTTTGTAACTCTTGGTCTTTTACTAAAATACTTAGCTCCAAAGGCCCCCAAGCTACTAGAGCTCGAAGAAGCCGGAGGTAATTGTGAAGGAGTCGGAGAATCCGAAAAATGAGTAAATAAAGTTTCAATGTATGTTCTAGTTCTAGAAACCATACCTAAAATATCCTCTAGTTCACCGTCGGCTAAAATATATCCATAATAGTCATCTAAAAGAGCGTGTAAAACTCCTAATTTAAGTCTAGGATCTAAAACACAAGCAACAAGAAAACAATCGGGAATATATCTATAGTATTGCAACCACTTACTCCTCATGCTTGCAACGGATTCCTCAATGCCGGGAATTTTAGCTCCCTCACTTAAACCAGCCATAACATTACAAGCTTCCAAGACAAAAACATTACTACTTGGTATATAAACATGACTAAATCTCTTTGTTGCATCACTAAAACATTTTAAAAACGTTGCAATACTTTGACATATTTCCCAACCTGATTCGCTAAAATAGAAAGTAGAGCCAGAAAGGTTTTGAGAAACAAAAGACGTTAAAACTTGTCTATATTCTATACATTCACATAGTAATATGTAAGTAGAGTTCCATCGGGTACCCACATCTTTTGAAAAACGTTTTGGGTGCACCCCGTTAGTTTTACAAAAGGTCATCCAATCTCTTGTAACTTTAGGATGCCCCCAAATATACTTAATAACGTTCTTAATTGGATCAAAATGATAACTCATAGCACGTAAACCATCTTGAACACATAAGTTTAAAATATGACAAGCACATCGAATATGAAAAAATCTCCCACCAAATAAAGGTTGACACATTTCTTGTAAATCTCTAATAGATGCGGTGTTAGCAGATGCATTGTCGAATCCAATTGAAAAAACTCTATTAAGTAGTCTATATTCTTCTAAAATTGTACGAATCATCATAGCAATATTTTGTGCGGTATGTGAATCATCAAAGACTCTAAATGCCAATAAACGTTTTTGCATTGTAAAATGATGATCTACAAAATGACATGTAACACCCATGTAAGAATGGGTTTGAGTATTATCACTCCATATATCACTACAAATAGAAACATTCATATCATTTTGCGAAAAATAAGAAACTAATTCGTGCTTGTGTCTTTTATAAGCCTTAATTACGTTTTTCTTAATCACTTTCCTAGATACGGATTTAAAAGCGGGTTGTGTATGCTCTTTAATATACTCATTAAATCCTACATTTTCACTAAATCGAAATGCTAAATGATCAACACAAATAGCTTCGGCTAATGCTACACTATTAGCTTCATGATCAAAACGAAATAAAGGGTTACCGCTAGTAGAAGATGCAAATCCGCCGGAAATTTGCGTTTGTCCCCCTAGCATTCCCATCTCGGCGACGTGTCTGTGCTCCATGTGTCGTTGAAGGGTTCCATATCCTCCACTTTTCTTCCATTGGAATGTCGCCTCGCAAAAGTTACAAGAAACAATAATTAGTCCGGGATCATAATCCTCGGCCTCGAGTTCCTCGATACCGGGTTCTAATTTAGTAAACCACTTTGTAAAAACAGGAGATGTTAGTTTCCGGGATTGGTTCCCGGAGGAGGACCCGGTCCCGGTCCTCCCCCCCCTACCCCTAGCCGGCCTCGAACCGCTAGCTTGCCCTTGAGGCCTAGCGGTCCTACCCCTAGCGGAGGACCTAACTTGGGAGGTGGGAGTGGGAGTGGGAGAAGTGACATTATCACTCTCTTGGGTGTCAAAATGATCCGCCATAATATGATTAAGAACAATTAAATAATATGATTAAAAGCAATTAAAAACAATTAAAACAATAAAACAATAAAACTTAGAACAATATAATAATGTGATTAAAAATGTAAAAGCAATAAAATATTGAAAGACAAAAGCTAATTAAAAGGAAGATTAAGAAAGGAAGAGATTAAGAGAGATTGTTGATGGAATTTGAGAGATTATGAGATTGAGATTTGAGAAAGAGAAGAGAGATTGTTGTTGTAGGATGTGTGATTTGAAGATTGTATGGTATGGTATTTATAGGGGTTTGATATGGATTTTTTAATATTTAAAAATGTATTTTTTTATTTTTTTTTAATTTCCTAACGGCTAGGAGCCGTTAGGACCGCCGGTTAACCGGCGGTTCGGCCGGTTAACCGGCAACGGCTAGTTTACTAGCCGTTATAACCGGCGGTTAACCGGTTTAACCGGTTAACCGCCGGTTTATTTTTTTATTTTTTTTTAAAAAACCGCCGGTTAAAAAAAAATAAAAAACCGGCGGTTAACCGGCGGTTCGAAAATTGTAATTTCCCGAACCGGAACCGGACCGGGTCAAAACCGGTTCCTACCGGTTCCGGTCCGGTCCCGGTTTTGACCCGGTCCGGTTCCGGTTCGAACCGCCGGTCCGGTCCCGGTCGAGCCATCTCTACTCAGACTACTAAAAATTGATTTGGAGTTGATTTGGCTGAACCGGAAAGCTATAGTCTAAAGTCAACTTAGAAATTAATAATGGTATATTCATTGATTGCTAAACCCGGCTGAACCGGAAAGCTATAGTCTAAGTCAACTTAGAAATTAATAATGGTGACGACGAATAAAGACTAGTCGACGAAGCCGCTCTCTTCGCAGCCGCAACCACAACCGCCTCCGGCGTTCCATATCTTCTTCCGCACGACCTCTAACGGCGGCGATAGCGTTGGCTCCGTCCGCCGAACCGCCGCCATTGGTGACCTGAGAGGAGGAAGTAGTAACGACAGATCTTCCCTAGGGTTGAAAATGGCGGTCCATTTGGGGCTGAGGTTCTATTCTGAATTTTTTTCCCACAGAACTAATTGAAATTCTTATAGTAATATATTTATTTTATTAAAAATTCCTTCAAGGCGATAAATTAAATTTTTCGTAGCCCAAAATTTGCTAGGGCGACAAATCTATGGTCACAAATCTATTTTTTCGTAGTCTAAAATTTCTTAAGGTCACAAATCAACTTTTTCGTAGATCAATATTTAATTAGGGCGACAAATCAATTTTTCGTAGCCTAAAAAATTCTTTAGAGCCACAAGTCTATTTTTCATAGCCTAAATTTTTTGTAGGACTACAAATCTATTTTTTCGTAGCCTAAAATATCTTTGAGGCGACAAATCTATTTTTTCGTAGCCCAGAATACATAGCCTTTGAGTTTTTTTGTTTTGTCGCCCATGTTTTATTTTGGACCACAAATTCATTGTTTTGTCGCTCATGTTCTATTTTGGGCTACAAATTCATTGTTTTGTCGCCTACGTTTTATTTTGTGCCACGTTATCATCAATTTGTAGCCTATGTTATGGGCGACGAAATAATGGTTTTGTCGCCCATGTTTTATTTTGGGCCACAAATTCATCGTTTTGTCGCCCATGTTTTATTTTGGGCCACAAATTCATTGTTTTGTCGCCTATGTTTTATTTTGTGTCACGTTATCATCAATTTGTAGCCTATGTTATGGGCGACGAAATAATTGTTTTGTCGCTCATGTTTCATTTTGTGCCACAAATTCATCGTTTTGTCGCCCATGTTTTATTTTGGGCCACGAATTCATAGTTTTGTCGCTCTATGTTATGGGCGACGAAATAATTGTTTGTTGCCCATGTTTTATTTTGGGCCACAAATTCATAGTTTTGTCGCCCATGTTTTATTTTGGGCCACAAATTAATCGTTTTGTCGCCCATGTTTTATTTTGGGCCACATTATCATCAATTTTGTAGCCTATGTTATATTTTGGGCCACAAAATCATTGACTTGTAGCCCATGATTTATTTTGGGCGACAAAATGTCATTTGTCACCAAAAATTTATATTTTCGTCGCCCAAGCCAATTTTTCTTGTGGGCCCACAAGAAAACAAATCAAGATCGCAACGATGAGTTAAAAATTCTATTTGCAAGAGATTGAGGCAATTTTGTCAGTTAGGGTAACACAGTGCTAAAACATGGTCGAATTCAGAAAAACCAACCTTATTAAATTGTATTTAAATTCGGCTGCTTATCTGAATTCACCGAATTCGAAATTAACTAGAGTCTAAATTTAAACGTGATTGTGTATCGTTTAAAACCTTTATAACACAGATTTATAAATATTTGTATAATGAAGTCATGGATATAAACTTAAATTTGAAACTCTAAAATATAGCATTTTTAACATTAATGTATTCCGCATTTGCCTCAAACGAGAACCCGTGATTAAATAAACTCCCTTAGTGTTTTTCAATTGTCACCCTAGGGCGTTTTTTGTGTTCATATTTTAATTGTCGTTTTAATTTTGGTAAGATTTTGTCAGATTTGCTCATATGTTTATTACTAGATTTGAAATTTTAAATAATTATCATTTTAGGTATTAATAATTAAGAAAATTAATTTAGAGAAAAGTTTGAACTCTTAATTTGTGTGAAAAATCCTAGAATGGTAATTTAAAAATATAGAGAATCCACACACACACACATATATATAGAGAGGGAGGCTAAAAAACAATATCATAACTTCTTCCTTAATTTACGTCAATTCCAAATTCTCTCTCTCTCTTCCATCAATTCAACGCATTCTCTCTTCCATCGTTCTTTTCTTCCATTTTTTTCTTCTCGACGATAACAATAGTTGATTGATACAACATCACACAAATCTCCATGGAAGAAAGTTAGTATCGAGATATGCATCAAATTTGTTTACTAAAATCGACTTTGGTATATTGGATTCAGAGGATTTGATTAGGGTTTGATCAGGGTTTATGTATATTCGACTTTGATTTATGCATCAAACTAGGGTTAAATAGGGTTTCGTTCTGATATGCGACGACAATAAAACGATATGCATCAGATGATTCGGTGGTATGCAATAGCAATTTAGGGTTTCACATGAATTCTGTTATGCAGTAAAACGGTTGTCGTTTGAGTTTCGTAATAGCTGTTATGCAACCGGATATACTTGATATGCAGTAGATACGTTTTGATTCTAACAATGGCATTCGCCTCTCAAATCGAATTCTTAGCCAAGTGAATGTGACATTCGACTTTCACATTATATTCACAAGATTCTTTCACGCTCCTAAGTTATATTTTTTAGGTTATGCAATCTGATTTATTTGGTATGAATTATTCTAAATGAATGTGCATTTACGGTTCACTGATATGCACAAAACTGTATCGGGTATGCAGTAGAAGACAGACACAAAAAGCATTGGGTTTCTCATGACAAATGAAATTGTAGAGAATCCTTTAATTGATGTTAATATGCAGTTTAATTTTTAGAGATATTGGAATTACAGTTAATTTTTGGTATTACGTAAACTTGGGTTTTAGAGATATTGAATTTTATATGCAGTTTAATTAAGAGATAAGTGCTAATGTATTTTCCAAGGTTTATAACTTTCTAGTTGAAATGCAACACATATCTATAGATATGCATCAAATCTGAAGCGATATGCACTAATATTGTATAGATATGCATCAAAACTGCAGCGATATGTACCAAATCTTTAGCGATATGCACCAAATTTGTATATATATAAACCAAATTTGTAGCGATATGCACTAAATTTGAATAGATATGCACCAAATCTACAACGATATGCACCAAATCCATAGCATCGTTGTTCATCAAATTCATCATATTAAGAATGCACTTCAAAAACACTACATTCGATTTGCATAACGAAAAAAGTAGTCTGCATATCACACACAAACAAGTGAATATCAACACACTTTATGTGAATATTATACTCATGCAACTGCATATCATATATAATGTTTTTTTTATATTATTAAAGAAAGTAAAATACAAGAATGCGCATATCAACGCATACAAATACAATAAAAATCATTAAGTTGTGTTTCATATCAACAAGACTATATTAGATATTAATACAAGCGAGTGCATATCCGTGTTGCAAACCAAAATCGCCTAAAAATTTCTACAATTACACAAATTTCAATCAAAATGAAAACCGGCAGGGGAGAAGAGTGCTCATATCTGCTCCGCTTTAATGCAGCTGCAAAATCACCATCAATTTGATTAGAAGCAATCAAATCATTAAGAAGATAAAAATATAACAATCTCTAAAACAAACAACTAAGCACTTAATTATCCTTCCTTATGGAAAACTACAAATAGAAATCATATATTAAGCTTGAGAAACTAATTAGATCTCTGGCCAATTACTTGGCATGGAAACATATGCATATCAATCAATGCAGTGTGCATAATCATCCAGTACAATTGCATATACACAAATACACACATCATATAAATTGCATAACAATACATGAAGAGTGCATATCAATATATTCATACACAATGCATACCAATTCATTTTAGATGCATTAATTTGCTTCTAATCATATTAAAATATATCATCGAAATCACCACTAATTTGCTTAAACGAAATAAACCATTTAAGTGAAAATGAAACAATCTAAGCAATGAAATCATTGAAGACTATCTACGTTACTTTAGAAACCCTAAACAACAAAAGTTTTTTTACAATAAAATTCAAAACGTGACTTCTCATAAAAATCAAATCAACCTTGAAATCAGAAACCGCAACACATAGACAAAATTCATGCAATGATGAAGGTAGAAGTAGTACGAATAATTCAAGAAAGAAGCAACTCACTCTGAAGATTATGGATAAAATTGAGGGCTCTCTCGTATCACATAGGTTTCGAGGCTTCCATGAAAGTCATGAGATATGATGCATCCTCTCATATCCGGATTTCTCCAATGATTTGTTCCATTCGGTTACTCTGTGGATCTTAATATCCAAGATGGGGGAGAAGTTGGCTCGAGCGGTGGAAATTGGAGGTGTAACAGTAGCTTCAATGGAGACGGTGAAATCAAAGTCTTTTTCGTTTTTCTTCTTCAATTAAATCTGGTCCATTCATTTAGATTTGATCCAACGTTTATCTAAGAGGTGGTTTCTCAGGAGCCTAAATCTATATAGATATATATTAGAGGGAGTTTTCGATGAAAACATATCTTACGGTATGAAATACGAAATCACCTTAACTGTGAACATTACTATTTTATATGTGAAAATTACTATGAACCGTGAACATTACTATCTTATATTTGAACCTTAACTATTTACAGTTAATGTTCACACATAAGGTTAACTGTGAACCTTATATGTGAAATAGTATTATAGGTTCACATATACGGTAGTAATGTTCACAGTTCGCATTTCGCACCGTAAGAATTATTTTCACCGGATCCTCCCTCATATATATATTAAAGGAGAATGATTTAAAACTCTCTCTTTTATTCTAGCTCTAACCATTTTGTGTGTCGTTTTCTTATTAAATCTATTTTTACTCTTTTTATCAATTTCATTAACTTTTAAAAAAAAAATATTACCAACAAACCTCTAACAAACTAAAATTGTTAAAGATCTGCTTATGATAAAAAAAATTAAAAAAAAAAATTTGAAACATTCACTTATAGGATGGTACATATGGAGTATATATTTTCCATTTATAAGGTATAAGAATTATACTTAGAATGTGATATACTTAAGTATATGTATACCAATTAACAAAAAGTGATATATTGTTCTAAAAGAAATACGATATAAAATATACTCCCTCCGTTAAAAATTACTTGTCACTTGAGCAATTTCAGGGATAATTTATTTATCAAAATTTTAGACAAGTATATCCTTCATAATTTAAGTAATGACATAGAGAATAAATGAAAGAATAGTGAGAGAATAAAGGTAAGAATTAATAACAGTAGGACAAATTTGGAAAAAATGGTGTAAAATTATGTTAAAAGACAAGTAATTTTTAACAAATGATTTGGACTCCAGGGACAAGTAATTTTTAACGGAGGGAGTATATAAAATCTTTTATACATATTAAGCTTTCTAGACAAATCGTCGTTAGTGCGAAAGAAATTAAGAGATCAAAATAAACAAAATTCAATCCAAATCAAATATGTAAAACAAATTTGGAATTGATTTGGACTAGCTTTCTTTTTTTTTTGGTCTGATATTTGGACTAGTCTTTCATCACCTTATATCTCACTAGATCGCACAAACACGAAACAACTAATAAAACTCCTCGATCATTATTATCAAACAAATCAATCATTATAAGAAAATTGGTTTTTTTACATATTTAAAAAAATATTTGTCTAGTGTGTGCCCATGAGCACACAATAAACAATTAATAGAGGTAAAAGAAACCAGGTCATTTTTTTTTTTGGTTTCCCACTCTAGTTCAGCGGTTAGGGGACTGCTCTACTACCCTTACATCTAGAGTTTGAGCTGCGTGAGTGGCTCTCCCAACAAACAATTTTTAACCTCCACCAAGTCTCGAACTCGAGACCTCATGTTGGGTGGTTGGGGTCCCTTACCACCCGACCACATGCTTGTTGGTAAAGAAACTAGGTCATACCCCCTTGAAAAATGGAATAGACTCATCACAATAAAAATGTATTACAATTTTAATATAATACCTTTCTTTTTAGTTGTTTAATGTGAACCATTGAGCACACATTTGAAAAACCTATTTTTCTTTCTAGAAAAATCCTAACTAAATCATCTCTATGATCCTAAAAAAATCCATCAATAAAGAGTGAAGGAGTAACAGTGTAACCAATAATTCTACTACTAAAAATTGATTTGGAGTTAATTTAGTTGAACCAAAAAATTATATTATAAGTCAACTTAATCTTAAAAATCAATAATGCTACGTTCCTCTATTGCTAAACCCCACAAGGTAACCAATCAAGATCGCAACGATGAGTTAAACTATCAATTTGCAAAGGGATCGAGGAAATTTTGTTAGGTAAGGTGTAACACAGTGTTAAAACATAGCCGAATCCAGAAAATCAACCTTACTGATAATATGAATTCACCGAATCCAAAACTAACATCTAAATTTAAACTTCATCGCGTACCGTTTAAAACCTTTTAATTTATATATATATATAGATTATAAACTCATGGATAAAAACTTAAAATTGAAAAACAGTTAGTGTTTTTATTGTCATCCTAGGGTGTTTTCTTTGTTCATATTTTAGTTGTTGTTTTATTTATTTTGAAAATATTTTGCTCATATGTTATAGATTTGGAATCTTTAATAATAACTCCATCATTTTAGACATTAGTAATTAAGAAAATTAAGTAAAGGAAATTTAGATAAAAAAAATTTGAGGTCTTAATTTGTCTAAAAAACTCTAGGATGACATTTTTCTTTAAAGAGAATATAGAGGGTAGGATTTAAAATAAACTAAATTCAATATAATCAAATATGTAAAACTAATTTGGACCAGTTATTTATAGTCAACCTAAACTCAATTGGAGTTCATGATTGCACATAACCATGTTCTTCAATCAGTCTTTCATTACCTTCTATAGTTCATCTCATTAGATCACACAAATACGAAACAACTATTAAACTCCTCGATTATTATTATTATTATAAAATAAATAGATCATACACTTAAATCGACTTTTATACATATTTAAAAAACTAGTTTCTCTTTCAAAGAAAGGTCCAACCTAAATCATCTCTATTTAAAAAAGAGGTATTTTGTTTTACCGAAAACCACCCATAAAATACGCTATATTGCCCAAAACCACCTCTTTAAATCAATATTACCGAAAACCACCAATTTGACACATTCCGTTAGTCAAAAGCCACTCGTCCATAGTTCCGTCTGAATTATCGTTAATTTTGTGGGGCCATTTTTAATATTTTCATTCATTTTTATATAAGTAAGATAATGCCTCTTTTATTCCAATTACAAACAAAATTTAAAAAAAGAAAAAAGAAGATGCACTTTCTTCAACCTTCTTCTACGACTCATGTTGCCTTCACCCCGTAACATCTGTGAACATAAATATCTAAATCCCCTGTAAATCTATTGCAAAATTTTGACTTGATCTTAAAAATTATTATATTAATACATTAGCATTACAATTATATAAGACTATCGAACTAAAATCCCCTAATTTAAAGAACAAGAAACCCAGCTAGATTCCTCACTAAATCGACCAGGCCCTCTCGACCCTAAGCATTCTGGCAAGCTGCATATTCATGCCAAGCGGGAGTTGCAGAGAGAAGGCGGGGGAATAAGCAGAAAATTTGGGTGAAATTAGGTCAGAAAGCAGGGGGGAGAAATTAGGGTTTAAGCGATAAAACAGATTTGTTGCCATTGCACTTGTAAGATTTGTCTGGGAACACAGGGAAGACATGTCACACTAGGGAAGAGGTCGATGTGTTCTGTTATGGAAATCATCAGTTCGCTAATTTGGAAATTCGAAGTTAATCTGTAACAGTCACCTGCTTGGGATGGGTTGTGCAGATATTGGTGTCTTCGAATAGACCGGTGAGATAAGCTTCGACCGCCTCTTAGAGCTCAGATACAACGGGCTTTGAAACCGTAGATCCAGAATGGTATCGTTTCCTCATGAGAAAATCAGAAATGGAGATACAGAGGGATTTGATCGATTTCACACACTAAATTTTGGACAAAGCAGACGAAAGATGGTGAACTTGAAAGAGGGAAAATGTTGAAAATTTAATGGACAAATAGGGGTAATTTGGTCAGTTAAAGGTTACTTAATTATTTTTATTATTAAACAATCAGAATTTTTTTTAATATATGAAATAGTTAAGGGTTAAAATGGTAATTTATCAGATTTGACAGAATTTTTAACGGAAGCCAGGATCGGGTGGCGTTTCGTGTTTCGTGTTAATCGGGTGGTTTCCGGTAATATTGATTTAAATGGGTGGTTTTGAGCAATATAGGGTATTTTACAGATGATTTTAGGTAAAAACCTCTTACAAAAATCATTCAACAAAGAGTGAAGCATTCCATCTATATATATATATATATATAAAAACTGGACGGGCCGAAAGTAAATGAAATCGGTACCGGGCTCGGTTCATTTACTCCTTCATTAATACATTTACTTTTATCTTGAATTACTAAATCAAATTGAACATTGATAGCTTATTTAGTGATATTAACCGCAAACAGAAAAGCTACTCCTACTACTTAAAATTTATTTGGAGTTAATTTAGTTGAACCGGCAACTATAGTATATATAAGTCAACTTAATCTTAGAAATTAATAATGGCATTACGCGGAGTTACTGATCTAGTTATAAGAAAAGCTACTCCTACTACTTAAAATTCATTTGGAGTTAATTTAGTTGAACCGGCATCTATAGTATAAGTCTAACTTAATCTTAGAAATTAATAATGGCACATTCATTGATTGCTAAACCCTACAAGGTAACAAATCAAAGATCGCAACAATGAGTTAAACTATCAATTTGCAAGAGAATGAGGGAATTTTGTCAACTAGGGTGTATCATAGTGTTAAAACATGGCCGAATCCGGAAAATCAACCTTATCGACTTTTATTTAAATCCGAAAAAAATCACTCATAATATTAATTTTTCGAGTCTGAAATACTCCCTTCGTCCCATAATGTTTGTCTTGTTTCAAATTTTGACAATATTCACAAATCGAGAGAATCTTCTAAATATCTTTCAATATATAAGATATAACATAGTCATGAGTGGTCTTGTTTGATTCGTTTCGATTAATTCTTTAAGAATATTAAAAAATTATAATTTTTAATAACATGTAATTTGATATATTGACGATACAAAACGTGCATCGGCAAGGGTGCCGAAGTCAAACAGGACAAACATTATTGGAGGGAGGGAATAGCGTCTAACTTTTAAATGTCAGTGTGTACGTTTGAAAACCTTTATAACACCGATTTATGAATATTTAGATTATAAAGTCATGGATATGAACTTAAATTTGAAACACTAAAATATAGCGTTTTAACATTAATGCAATACAAAA
Organism: Oxyria digyna; assembly: GCA_029168935.1. Taxonomy (NCBI): domain Eukaryota; kingdom Viridiplantae; phylum Streptophyta; class Magnoliopsida; order Caryophyllales; family Polygonaceae; genus Oxyria; species Oxyria digyna. The sequence goes on along the minus strand of JAPVLV010000010.1, from coordinate 5,716,166 downwards.
TTTTACGCCTAAAATGAGAACCCGTGATTGAATATACTCCCTCTGTGTATTTCTGGGAACTATAGCATAAGTCAACTTAATCTTAGAAATTAATAACGCAGATGATTCACGCACCCCAGTATTTTATTCGCGCACCCCATGTTAGTATTTGTCCTCAACCAGGGTGAGGACAAAAATATCCGAAAATATCCGATTTTTGTCCTCCACGTTATAGCGGACAATAAATTATCTGAAAAATATCCGATATTTGGTTATGTTGAACCAAAATGAACCCCATGTCCTTCATAAGGTTGAGGACAAATCCAATACCCGATTGATTTGTCTTATACTCCGCTAAGGACAAATTTTTTACATTTGTCCTCAACTATGTTAAGGGCAGGTGTGCTATAAATTTAAGGGATGTGCCTATAAAAAAAAATATCCGAAAATATCCTCAATCAGGGTGAGGACAAAAGTATCCGAAAAATATCCGACTTTTGTCCTCCACGTTATAGCGGATAATAAATTATCCGAAAATTTTAAACCCGGTCTAGTTATCTACTCTGCCTAATAGAGGACAAAAAAATTAAAATTTTCAGAAAATCCAATCATTATAAAACTCGGGTTTGATTCATCCTCATGTTAAGGAAATGCACTATAAAAATAAAGAATGCGTCTTTAAACAGCCGGTATATTCATTCATTGCTAAACCCCACAACTTAACAAATCAAGATGGCAACGATAGTTAAACTTCCAATTTGCAAGAGATTGGGGGAATTTTGTCAGTTTGGGTGTAATACATTGTTTAAGAATATCTTGAATTTTTTCCAATTATTTATTTTAAAAATGTTTTTTATTTATTTTTATAATTAAATTTTTATGCAGACATTAATTTTAGACTTTTTTCAATGGGCTAAGAAAAAGTCAAAACTTATGATGAATATCTTTGTGAATATATCAGTTGAATATTTTTTTCTTATCCTTTAAAATTATATATATTATGATTAGACTAGGCCTCTCTTGCTCGCGGTATGCACGAAAAAAATAAATTTAAATAAAAAACATGTATTGTGTATTGTAAGTATGGTATTATGATATATATATATATATATATATATATAGAGGTTGGTTCCGGTGTAACGAATTTTATGGTGTAACGAGTGGACAAATCAGGAGCGTCGGATTAGATAAATTGGATGACTTGATTTAAAAGGAGAAAAAAGGGTAAAATAAATTTAAATCCTTAATTATAGGGAGTAACCAACTTGATTGTTTTCTCTTAATTAATCAATTTAATTAAAATGGAAAATTATAAAAAATAGGAGAGAGAACCCTAAATTTTCTCCATTAACTGCCAAAATCATTTTGCGTTCTTCATCACAATCGTCCAAGATTATTTCAATATTCAGTAATGGTTACTATCATGTTTGTCGTTCATATGAATATATTAATTGTCCCGTAACCAGTACATATTCGATATTATGTAAGCAATATTCATGTTTTTGCGTTGTGTATGTATTCTGTTAATTATTGTTGATATTCGTGTTTAGCTGTTGGTATATTATGTTCTAGATGTTAAGCAATATTCATGTTTTAACACCAAATAAAGGTTTGAATAATTGTTCTTAATAGATCAGGAGCGTGCAAGTAAAAGGGAGAATTAGGCTTTATACAACAGATGTTCGTATAGAATCTGAAAATAAAATTATCCGGTATTCTATGCACATATTCGATATTAAGTAAACAATATTCATGTTGGTTGAAGTCTAGGGTTTCTTACAATTCATGGCTAATATTCGTGTTCTGATGTTGTTATACTTTGCTGTAGATGTTCCATTATTGTAGTCTGTTATTCCGGTTTTGACATGTGCAAAGTATTTGATATTCAAGTTTATTTTGAGACATGAAAACTATATTCATCAATGTAGTCGTATATGTTAACCTGATATTCAGTTTTATTTACTTACGTATTCAGTCATTGCATTCACAAATATGTGTCTCAGTCAGTCTTATGTGATTTTAAGTTCATGTTTATGCAATTACAATCAATAATGTTTTTTGAATATGAATCAAGTACAATATGAATATCACCATTAGGTTCTAGATAATTGTCATTTTATGTGAATCTAGTATGCTATTGTGTAATTTCATATAGATATCAATATCATCACTAAAAACATGAATATCATTTCCTAGATACATGAACATTGTCATGCATAGTCGTGAATATCATGTCTCATATTGGATACGAGCTTGTGCTTTAATCCTTCTCAACCATCCCAAGAGTATTATCCTGAATGTCACCTAATTAAAACATGAATATTAGTATCGATTTATAATATTCAAAAATGGTAATCATGAATAGAAAAACACTAAGAACATAATATACTACGTAATAAAAATATCATCTAATAAAACGTGAATAATATCATTTATTTATTATTTTCACAAACTATACTAAACGCATAATATTACACCTAAACAAGAATATCACCCAATAGAAACGTGAATATCACCTGATAAAAAATATTTACAACAATTTGTCTTCAAAACCACCTTCAGTGCACCATACATATTTTCTTAACAAATTTCATATCAAAACCATCTTCCACCAGAACAAGCCAGAGACGTTCTGCTATGCCAAAAAGAATGTGGGTGTATCCCCCCTCTCTTGGTATACAACCCATGTACATGTGCTGATGTGCATATAGCACACATTTCTTCTATTCTTCAGTTGTTTTTTGGAGACATTTTGTTCTCACTCTTCCTTAAATACATCTTAATAATCCTGTACAAATAAGAATTTCACTGCATCAAAACATGAGTATAAACTTAAACAATTTGAAAAGTATAAATTGTAAGAGCAATGAATTCCACCTATACAAATCCACGATTACATGGTGTTAAGCAATTAAGATCGAGATTTCTCAAGCGGACTCGTGATCGTATAGATTGCCTTGTTACACAATTGAATGCCCCAGAACATAAAATATGAATAATGAAACATGAAGAGGAGTATACATTGAAGAAAGCCAGGTGTCGTTGATGTCAAACTTCGCCTCCTTGTCCACCGCAAACTACACCGACGCCATCGTCGTCAAACATCCCACCCTCACAAACCTTTCTACCAAGCACAGCACGGGAGTCACCGAGGTTTGTAATGTACAGATTGTCGTCAAAACCATCCCACCCTCGCAAAACCTTTCATTGATGTTGGAAATAGTCTTGGCGTTCCTGCAATTGTTGAAGACAACGCTTGTGAGTAGGATATGGACCTTGCCGTCGATGCCATATATATTGGTGAAAAGCTTCAACATCAAGAGCAATAAGGAAGGCCATAATTTAGGGTTCTTTTTTTATTGATTTATGAAGTAAATGGAAGTAGAATATTTTAATCCCTAAAAATCAGGGATTGATTGTGGTGTTAATTGATTTGATGTATTCACCCTATTTTTAATCTCCTGTACCTTCGTACACTAAATCTAGGCCATCCGTTTTGGGTTAATCTAATGGCTTTAATTAGTCCATTCGTTACACCGTAAAAAGTTGTTACACTAGAACCTAAATCTATATATACATATATATATATATACATATATATATATATATATATATATATATATATATATATATATTATCATAGTTCTTTTTAATATGACGTATCTTGTTTCTATATTTCTACATTGATAGAACTTTTTTCTTTTTTATAAGAATTATATAACATTTTTTATCCAAAAATTTATGGTATATTCTAGTAATTCTATCCAACTTTAATAACATTTTTTTGGTGGGTTAATCAAAAGCCCACAAAACTTAGAATGAATATATTGATGAATATATTAGGTGAATATTTAATAGAGCACCTTAATTGTGAACATTATTATATGATATGTGAACATTACTGTTTTATATGTGAACTGTGCAGATTACTATCTTATATGTGCACCTTAATTATTAACAGTTGAGGTTCACTTATAAGGTTAATTGTGAACCTTATATGTAAATTTGTACTACAGGTGCACATATAAGATAGTAATGTGCACAATTCGTCTTTCGCACCGTAAGAATTATTTTCACCGGATCCTCCCTCAAATTTAATTATTATGCAATGATGTGAATTAATAATAAAACTATAAATAAATTAGGGGGGGAAACTATATATTTACATTTTTATATGATAAGTTTAATCCAAATTATGTGTAGTGTGCGTGGCATTAAACTAGTGTCACATAATGAGGGATACTTTAGGGAAGCTTACGTATTATAACTGTATATAAGTCATTTCCGCAAGTGTATTTTTGCATAGAAAGAAATCAAAGGCAAAGACTTAAATTCAAATGGCCAACACATCCATAGTACAACACATCTCAGAGTGCTTCATCAGACCGAAATATGAAGTGCAAGAAGATGCAAGAAACCCAATTCACTTAGCACCAGTAGACCTTTGTATAATTTCATTTCATTACATCCAAACTGGCCTCTTATTCTCTAAACCTTTATCCTCGAACTCAATCAACCAGCAATACTCTATTGAGCGCCTCCTTGACAATCTCAAACACTCTTTATCACTCTCCCTTGTTCATTTTTACCCGCTAGCAGGCCAGTTTGAAACCGAAGTAGATAAAGACACACACACTAGCTTGATCTTCATCAACTGCAAAAAGGGCCCAGGAGCCAAGTTCATCCATGCCAAGATAGACATGGAAGTATCTGGAATCATATCGACCCAAGATGTTCCGGTCGTGGTGGAATCATTCTTTGATCATGATAGGGCGATAAACTATGAGGGGCACACTAAACCCTTGTTGTCGATTCAGATGACCGAGCTTGTTGATGGTGTTTTCATAGGTTGCTCTATCAATCATTCTTGTTGTGATGGAACCTCCTTTTGGCACTTCTTCAACACTTTGTCCGAGATTTTCATGGCAAATGGAGACGACAACGTTGTGATCTCAAGGCCACCAATCCACGAGAGGTGGTTTGTTGATGGCACTGGACCCATAATCAAGCTTCAATACACGCGCCCTGATGAATTCATAGAGATATTTGAGAGACCAGAGGTGATTGAAAGAATCTTCCACTTCTCAGCAGATTCAGTTGCAAAACTCAAGGCAAAGGCAAAGGCAGATTGTGGTAAAGCAGAAAACAACAACATATCCTCCTTCCAATCATTATCTGCACTCATATGGAGGTGTGTCACAAGGGTGCGTGGCTTTCCTGATGATGTGCAAACAACATGCAATTTAACCATCAATACCAGAGGAAGATTAAACCCACCATTATCCAACAACTATTTTGGCAATGCGATAGATGGAGTTATTGGTAGCATGAGTGTTGGTGCATTATTGAGCAACAATCTTGGGTGGGTGGCGTCTTTGTTGAACAAAGGTGTGGCGGAACACACTGATGAAAAGGTGCGTATGGGGTTAAAGGCTTGGATGGAGTCTCCTCATGTTTATCCAATCAGATTGGCCAATAATTCTCATGGTATAACTATAGGAAACTCGCCAAGGTTTAATGTGTATGAAAATGAATTCGGGATGGGAAAGCCATTAACTGTACTAAGTGGTTATGCAACCAAGTTTGATGGTATGGTAACTGCTTTCCCAGGACGAGATGGCGGAGGAAGTATTGATTTTCATATATGTCTTCCACTCCATACTATGCGCGCACTTCAATCAGATGAAGAATTAATTCAGGCCGTGTCTACAGCTTCTTGAATATATAGTTGTTGTGTGTTGGATTATGTTCTGCACCTGCCAGCTACCTGTTACACAACTCCTTTTCCTTTTCTTCTTCTTATATTTTATATTCATGTATGCCACCATTTATCGCCATATATTCATGTCTAGAGTTGGGCTTTTGCTTAGCCCACCTAAGGTCTAATTTGTAAAAGTAAAATATTACTTTTTATAATTAGAAAAAAATATATATACACTAAATGAAAAGATATAATAAGAAATGATAGGTATAGAATCCGGATCAGGTGCGAATATTTATTGTACGAATATGTCAGCGACATGCACTTTCTTCAGTAATGACATGCACACGCGGGTGTGTGCACGTACTTTTCACATATTATCAATGACATGCAAATCTGTCAATAGTACATGTCGCTCGGTTAAATGTGCATGTCATTACTGAAAAAAGTGCATGTCAATGGCTTAAATGTTCATTCATTTGCATATTCGAACGTTAATGTATATTCGCACGTGAATCTTTTCCTAGTTTATTACACCAAACGAAAAGATATTGGAAAAGATAATAAATACAGTACTAATTAATATCAAAGGGGAAAAAATCATATTATGATATTAGTGTTCTCTTTCCTACTTTGATACAGCGGGTCAGAGTTTGCATCACCACTGTGAGCTACTCAGCCAACATTAGTGGGACTGGAATCGGGGGCTCGAATAAGGTTGACCCCCCCGTATCTCTTTGTTATTTTCATCGAATACTTGTCTAGAATCATTGGACACTGCTGGAAAACGCAGCTGTTGCTACAAATTTAACCACAATTTCAGCCACAACGTTAGCCATAAACTATGTTAGCCACGAATCTCCCATCAAAATTACCCATAAAACAGTGTTCCTGGCTAAAATGGCCCTGGCTAAGCTCAGCCATAAATTGTAGCCACAAAATTTGATGTTGTGGCTAATTAGCTAGAAAACATAGCCACAAACTTATTTGTTGGAAAATTCGTGCCTAAGTAGCAACAAAAATATTTATGGCTAATTTTATGTCTTTTAGCTATAAATGAGTTTGTGGCTAAATTCTTATCGAATTAGCCATAAAATAATTTGTGGCAAACGTCTAGGCTATATAGGTTTATGGCTATATATTGGGATTTTAGCCATAAAATATATTCTTGGGTATATTAGTTGCCAAATAACCAGAATTAAAAAAAAAAATCATTATTATTATTAGTCAATATATAAATTGAGCTTATTGTAAACAAACAAACATTTACTAATACTAATATCCATTAAAAGGACAAATCTTACAAAATTTTGATATTTCATGTGCACTAACAAAGTTTTCTAAACCATGCACATGATATATCAACTTTTCATGGTACCTAAAATTCACATGCATTCAAACATATCCAAACTACCAAAATAAGCAAGAAGCTTAAACATCTAAAATGACTACTAAGGTGTTAGCTTTTACTTGCTAGACTTAGAGAATATCGAAAATGCTAAGTGAAAGGCATCCAACTATTAAGGAGTTGGGTTGGACTCTTGAGGAGAGCCAACATTAGAGGCTCGGTTGGAATCTTGAGAAGCAGTAGCATTAGCACCTCCATGCATTTGCAACAAACGTTCGAGCATGTCTTGTAGTAACTTGTTTTGGACTTGAACGGCCTTCATCTCATCTCGCATCTCCCTCATTTCATCCTTAAGAGGCTCCATAAATGGTTGTGACTTACTTGCACTTGATGTAGAAACGCCATTGAGATTTCTAGTCCTTCCACTACGAACTAGGGCAGCCCCCTCTTCACCTAACGCAAAAATCCTATGATTGTGAGGCCCATTGCATGCTTGTATCCATAGCTCTATCTCCTTGGTCCTAGTTAGCGGTTCCGAAGATGAAATTTCAGCAACAAGTCGATCGAACTCATCCTTAAAAAGAAAATAAGAACAAAATTCAGCAATTTATATAGTCAAGTTCAGCTCAGCATATTCAATTCAGAAAATTCAGTTCAACAAAATTCAGCAAATTCAGCTCATCAAACAACAACTGTAAAAAAATTCAGCTCATCAAACAGCAAATTCAGCTCATCAAACAACAACTGTAAAAAAATTCAGCTCATCAAACAGCAAATTCAGCTCATCAACAACAATTGTATAATTAAACAGCAACTGTAAAAAATACAGCAACTGCTTTGTGTTATACAGCAACTGAAGTTTTTACAGCAACTGAAGTTTTTACAGGAACTGCATAATACAACATAACAAGTGTAAAATTCAGCAACTGATGTTTTAACAACTTTATACACCACCTGAATTCAGCAGCTGAGTTTTTACAGTTTATACACGTGTAAAAACGCAGTTGATGTAAATAAAAACAGCAAGTGAACCATGAAACCCAACAACTAGAGCTAAAAATTCAGTCAAGAACCATAGCAAAAACAAATGGTTGAAATAAGGAGTGTTGGTTAATACTTACTACACAGGAAGCAGTTAGCGGCCCCATATCAGTCCCATCATTCTTTGACCACAACTTTCTTACAACTTCAGAATACAATGGTCTACAACCATTTTTTGTCTCCTGAATATACAGAAACAATTGATTTACTCATAAGAATACAAAAACAAAGCAGAACTAAATTACTTTCAAAGTATACTTACCATCACTTTCATGTGCTTTGCTACCTTTCGAGAACCCCCTCGATACGGCCCATTTTCAATGGATCTCTTGGAAGATTTGTTTTTTTTGTTCGCGTCAGCTTGCTTCACCATCTTTACATTTGTTGTTCTTGTGCTCTCCATTTTTTTCCAATGCTCGCCTTTTACAAAGAAAGGTGTTCTTCCACCATAACGACATTTGCTAAAGGTTTGACTAAGATGCTTACCAGCTTCGTGAATAAAAACTTTTTTCATTGCCACATCTGTCTCTGTCCAGAAGAAATATTTCTGCATAGACGAAAAAATAATTAGAATATACTCACGTATGCATGATAAGATATATGACATTTATGCTTAAAAATGTGAAATGTATCACCTCAAACTCTTCAAACCACATTGTTTTTACATGATCTGGCACAAACTTAATACTTGTCCATGGGCCATCGAAGTGTCCACGAACAATTTCTTTCATTTTGGCAATAGCAACGTTTGAAGATGGATTATGATTATCAAATTCACTATAAATAGCAATAAAATCATTAGTAATTTTAAATTGTAACTTAGGTTATTGAGACAAAGTTAGGAGCTAATTACCGAGCGCCATTAGACCCGAGTCCTACATAAATCTTTTCTATTGGAATGTTGGACTGATCAGCAGGTGATCCCTCAACAGTTGGCTCATGGTGCTCTTCATGTGGAAGCTCTTGCACAGGTGGAGAACTGTTGGGAGTTAGAGAGGTGACCGGGCTAGGAGTATCTTCTCCAGGAGGAGTGTGAGAAGCACCACGAGCAAAGTTACAACTTGAAGGTCGGAAAAGTTGATGAGATGACCGACGTACAGATCCGGCAGATTGCATGGTGTTAAGTAAAATAATACTTAGATGAAAACCTGTGTTTCAATTGGACATTGAAAAGATTTACAATTATCATTGCAATATATTCATAATCCAACTAAGCCTTAATTCTATAATAAAGATAGAGTCTCAACTCACTTCATGCATAAAATTCACCTTCATCCACAGATTCCTCCCCATGATTCTCCTCCTTTGTTCTATCTAAGGCCATTAACCTATTTTCTAATAGTGATAAAAGATCAAACAGAAGTCCAAGAACAAGAGACACTAGTTAACAAAAATCATATAAGAACAAACTGCTCATTTTTTCCAAGAGTAGGAAAGGAAAATTTAACCTAGCTTTACTCAATCATTAGAGTCATTACTAAGCTACACACAATAAACCATAATTTATCTCCACAACAACACAGGTTCTTGATATCTGTGTTTCAAATTGAGCAAAAAAAAAAACTTAATCAACAACAAATACTTGTACAACACCGTTACTCATAGATCATCGAAATGATTAGGTTTAGCAGCCACCAAACACACAAAGAAATATGAGGACATGGCAATATGAGGACAAAAAACCTCCAAATAAAGAACACAATATGATAATTCCAACCACTGAACAAATTGAAAGAAAAAAAGTGTTGAAAGAAGAGAAGTGGACCTCGTTGAAGATCTCGTGAAGACCTGAAACAAAAAAAGTGAAAATTCAAAGAACCATAAATAAAAAGAAAATGGAATGAACAAATTGAAAGAACAGAACTGGACCTCGTTGAAGAGAACACTGCAAATTGATGAACGGAGTGAAGTAGGGCAGACGAGATTTTCGAACGAGAGGTTTTCTGGTTTTCTGATTTTCGAACGAGAGGTTTTCTGGTTTTGGTGAAGAGGGCAGACGAGATTGTTGAGTTTTCTAGGGTTATTGAGTGAAGAGGCATAACAGTGTTGAGGGTTTTCTTATTTTAGAGTCAAACATGGAAAATTAAAAGCGCCAATTTGGATGAGTTAGAGCAAAAAAAAGAGGGAAATTTATCAAATTCCAATTAAGCATAGCGGGAAAGTAGTGCTGAACTGCCTAAATTATTCACTGAAGTCTTCACTTCATATCTGATTTTGTAAACAAAATTAAATAATTAATTTAACTGGAGATAAATCAATTTATTTAGGTAAGAAAATACAACTTACTAGCTTATTATTGATCATTGTCTGAATTTGATTGGAGATCATCTTGACTCCCTTCATTTTCGGTATCAAAATCCTCGTCGCTATTCCCGTCATCATAATCTCCTTCGTCAAGCATGATTGGGTCATTTAGATTAGAAGGCAAAGAGTGAATTGATGATCCTGCAAATCCATCAACCTCAAAATCATCTGGTTGTAATATTGGTTCAGAACCCATCGGTTCAACAACATCCTCAGTCCATCGTTGCTCTACTATTCCTCGAGGCTTTGTCTTACACACGAACCTCCAATCTGCACGACTACGACATACTCCTGGGTAGTCTGCATAATAAACTTGGATGCATTGTTGGGCAAAGACGAAAGGGTCGTGATTTCTGTACCGCCTCTTCCAATTTATTTCTTGGAAACGGTATTGTGGATGGACTCTCGTTCCATTAATAGAAGGATCAAACCACAAACACTTAAACATGACAATCTTCTTACAAGGCAAACCGGTGAACTCGAACTCCAGAATTTGTTCTATTAGCCCAAAGAAATCAGATTGAGTATCACCGTTGAAGGCTTGTACACAAACACCACTATTCATTGTTAGTTTGCCTTCTCCTCGTTGTAGAGTTTCATATTTATAACCATTGATAAAATATGCAGGCCATGATAGAACTTTTTTTGAAGGGGCCCAAGCCAAACTCCGTATCAAATCATGATCCCCATCTGGAGGGTGAAGGTTTTGTTTAGTTAAAACCTACATCACAATAAGAAGTAAATGTTATCTTAACATTTCTGTTATGTATGGTAAAATTTTGTTCCCAATAGAATATACTATAAGACTTACATAATCACTAAACCATGTTGAAAAGCGATTAGCAAGAGCATTCTCATCTCCTCGCTCATCTGTATTTTGAAATTTCCTAAAAATACAAACGACAACGTGTGACATTAATATATATCCATATATGCTGCATGTGAATTTGTAAACAATTACAGATATATAAGTTTAGTTTACTTACTCGACGTAAGAGTCAACCTCTCTACAGTTGAGAAGGATGTATGTATGTGCTACTTGAAAATCTACCCCCTCGGTCATCCATAAGACCTTACACTTTCCGCTTGCACGTCCAAGGTGGTTGAAGATTGAAATTTGAGGATAAGTGTCATTTGCTACATTATCCTCGTTCCTTGAACCTTTTCTTCTCTTGTGCTGATCTTGAGGTTCAGAATAATGTTGAGTGAAATTTGTGATCTCCTCGAATAGATATTGCTCCACTATAGATGCCTCAACTTTTTGTGGGTTTAGCATGTTACCCTTCAAAATAAATAAGAATCTTTCAAACACATACATCCATCTGTATTGTACCGGACCTGCAAGCCTTGCCTCGTATGGTAAATGCACAAGAAGATGCTCCATGGAATCAAAGAAAGATGGTGGAAATATTCTCTCCAGCTGGCACAATATGAGTGGTGCATCACGTTCCAAATCCTCAATACATTTCTTGTCAAGTGTTGATGCACATATGGATTGAAAGAACAAGCTCAACTCTGTCAATGCCCCCCATACACCCACGTCGAGAAGCTCCTTAAAAGCAATCGGTAGAAGCCTTTGCATGAACACATGACAATCATGACTCTTCATCCCGAGTAGTTTCCCCTCTTGCAACTGCACACATCGACCAATATTGGATACATATCCATCCGGAAATCTCAATGTCGTCAACCAACTAAGCAACTGTGTCTTTTTTTCTCTACTTAATGTATATACAGCTTTTGGCTTTGGACCCTTGTGATCATCTTCCACTTGAAGTTCTGGGCGATCACAATATAATCGAAGGTCCTTCCTTGAATTCAGGCTGTCTTTTGTCTGCCCCTTGGAATCTAGTACAGTGTGAATCACATTCTCAAACACATTTTTTTCAATATGCATCACATCAAGGTTGTGACGAAGCAAATGATGCTTCCAATAAGGAAGCTTCCAAAAGATACTTTGCTTTGTGAACTTATGAGTTTCACCATAACCAGCTGGTAAGTTACGTGGTGACTCCATGGCAGTTGGCAGATCTCGAACACGCTCCCACATTTGCTCACCAGACACATAAGGAATAGGAGGATCTTTTTCAGCTCGTCCTCTAAAGAAGTGTTTCTTGTCCTTTCTAAATGCATGTTGTCTTTTCAAGAAGCATCGATGACAATCAAACCATGAAGCCTTTTTACCGTGTTGTAAACGAAAGGCTTTTGTATTCTCCATGCAATGAGGACATGCATAATTACCTGCAGTACTCCACCCACTCAACATCCCATATGCTGGAAAGTCACTCACTGTCCACATAAGAGCTGCACGCATCCTGAAGTGTTCCCCTGTAGATGCATCAAATGTTGGCACACCGTCTGTCCATAGCATTAGCAGCTCATCAATCAAAGGTTGCATGCAGACATCTATTAGCTTCTTTGGATTCCGTGGACCGGGAACAATGGTGCTTAAGAAAAGAAAACGAGTCTGCATGCACATCTCAGGTGGTAGGTTATAAGGAGTGACAATCACTGGCCAAGTTGAATATGTCTTGCCAAACTTTCCAAAAGGGGAGAATCCATCTGAACATAAACATAATCTCACGTTACGGGTTTCTGATGCAAAATCCGGAAAGCTTTGATCAAAATGTTTCCAAGCCTCAGCATCTGAAGGGTGACTCATAAACCCTTCATCAGTTTGGTGTTCAGCATGCCAACGCATCTTTGTAGCTGTTTCCTTCATAGCATACATTCTCTGCAAGCGCGGGGTTATAGGCAAGTATCTTAACACCAAATTGGGTATTGGTTTTCCTTTCTGAGATAAACAAGGTTTATATCTCGGACTCTTACAAAATCTACACTCAGTTTCATTTGCATCATCCTTCCAGAACAACATACAACCTTTGGGGCATAGATGTATCTTCTGTTGTGGCAATCCCAACTCTCTAGTCAACTTCTTCTGCTCATAGTAACTTGTTGGAAACTTATTGTCTGTTGGCAAAACATCACTAACTTTTTGAAGAAGAGCGCTATACCCAGCTTGTGACAAGTTGTATTTGGTCTTTAACTCCATAAAAGAGCCCACTGCAGCTAACTGTGACATGTTAGAACCATAATATAATGGCTCTTCTGTTGCCTTCAATACATCAGAAAAACGCTCGGATAAGAAAGAAGTATCGTCATGGACATGACCAAATATTGGCGTTGTTTGTTGAGCCATGTTTGGTTCTTCTGCAAAACTCATATTGTTCTCAACCTCAAACTGGCTAGTGTGGGGCTCGTGGGCTGAATTGTTAGGGTTAAACCATGGAGGTGGAACAAAACTGGGACCAGCTGCATCAAAAACCATTCTTTGAGTAGGGTTCAAATTATCAAACAAATGCTTCCCTATCCCAAAGAAATCCATGTCATTGTGATTTGAGGATGACAACTCTTGTAAAGAGAATGTATTGGTGACTAGTGATTCTCCATGTGCATTCCACAATAGATAATTTTCAACGAAACCCTTTTGATAAAGATGAACTCGAACCATGTCTATCTCTCGAAATCTTCCATTCTTACATTTCGAACAAGGACATCTAATCTTATCCCCGTCCATCAAATGCACTTGTGATGTTGCAAACATAATAAATGTTTCAACACCATTGATGAACTCGGTTTTCCACCCACCACCGTCGTTAGATAGCCATCTATCATACATCCAATTACGATTTTCCATATCGATACCTACAAACCATCAATTAAATCACTCGTATATACAACAACCGTATCTTTGACCTTATTAAACAAGTTACGGTTAAGGAACTTATAAACTAGCTACGACTATAGCCTCAAAAAACCAGTTCGCGGCTAATGACAAATATTTGAAATAATTAACCATGAATCTAGCCTCAAACAAACCAGTTCGTGGCTAATGACTACAGCCTCAACATGTAAAATTTATGCCTTCTTTAGTTGTTTTTGTAAACATTATGAACAAGATCTTCACTTTATAATCATATTAACTATAAAATAAACTATAATTGACAAATTATTAAACTTATAAATTAGCTACGATTATAGCCTCAAAGACAATTCCTGGCTAATGATAAGTAATTAAAAATATTAAATCACTAATCTAACCATAATACAAATAACTTATGAGTGTTTGTTCATGTAAAATCTGAACTCGAATCAAAATATCATGAACTTTTAGCAATTTTGCCTTGTTTTGCATTTAACTAGATCTAAAAGTTCAAGAACAAAACAAAATCTTAGACATATGTAGTTGATTATAAAAGTAATTAAATATACACATTACTAATGATAATCGATTAAGAAATTACCTGATTAGCAGCTCTCACAATCCAAGATCTAAGATTTGTTGAATATTATGAAGAGTTTGAAGTTTGAAGCTTGGGGAGAAAATTTGTTATGGCCGGATGTTTAGAGCACAAATTGGTAAAGTAAAATGGTGAGTTAATGTATTGCTAATAAGTTGGTACCCGAAGCATTTAATGTACACTGGAATTTAGCCATGAAAATAGCTTTTAAAATAGCCACGAATTTAGTTATGGGTACATACCTTTAAAAATAGCCACAAAATGAATTTATGGCTAAATAGCTTCGACGTTAGCCACAACTTCAGCTTTAAAATTATTTTATTGTAATGTAGTTGCAAAGTTAGCCACAAATTTAAATTTTGTGGCTATATAGCCATAAAAGTTAGCAATGAAATATATTTTATGGTAAGATGGCCATGAAATTTGTTTCATAGCTATATTTATAGCTAATAACTATAAAAGTGCCCTCAAAACATTTCGTGGCTAATCATTTATGGCTATAGCTGCGTTTTTTAGTAGTGGGAGAGAATACCCAAAATCTGAACTTCAACTTCCATCCTTGTTGTGAGGGGCTTCAAATAACCTACCTCTGCTTTACTGATGATATCGTCCTTTTTGTAGAGGTGATCTTGAATATATTAGGATTATCGTGGAGGCGCTTGATCTTTTTGGCAGTATCTCTGGTCTTCTGTGCAACTCCCCAAATCCTCCATTTTATTTTGTTGGTGTTCCACCTATTACAAAATCATCCATTCTTGACCTTGTCCATTTCCGTGTTGGTTGCTTGCCCATGACCTACTTGGAGCTTCCTATGGGCTAAAAAAGCTCCATTCAGACTCCTATTCTTCTCCCATTAGTCGCACCCTCACCCACATACAATCATGGACCGCAAAAAACATGTCATATGTCCGGCGTTTACAACTAATTTTTCTTGTTCTTTTCGATTTTTACTGGTGCTCCGCTCTGCTCATTCCCCCGCCTGCCATGGAGAAAATTCAAGGCTACATTCGTAATTTTCTTTGGACGGGAAAAGAGTATGGTCATCATAAACTTGCCGGGAGTTGTCGCGTGGGACACTGTTTGCAACCCCAAGAAGTGTGGCGGACTCGGCATGAAAGATCTATTATCATGAAAAAATTCAGCGTGTCAAGATCAAGATCCATCTTGGAAATTGCCAAAGACATCCCTAGCCTTTGGCTCTCTTGTGTTAAAGAAAATCTGATCGATCTAGAGAAGAGTTGGCCAAAGAGCTAAAGCTCAGATTCTGATTATTCAGTCATGGTTAGTTACAAGAGAAACTAGAGTTTATATAGTGCTCTAGATGATAGCCGTGTACAACTGTAATAACAACTAACAAACCCTTGCCTAACTAACTATATTAATAACTATATATCATATAGTCTATAGCCTCCCCTCAAGCTAGACTTGGATTGGAAAAACAAGATAGACCACTGCAACACTGAATTGGCCATCTTTGTCCATGATGAATATGTTGGTAGAAATCAGAACAAAATGTAGGGCTACTTCAAAAAAACCTTTGCAAAAACAGGAACTAAAAACTTGTTGTGGCGCGGTATGTAAGCCGCTGCCTTAGAAGCGATTTCGCCCTGACCACCGGAGCTCAGTCACACAGGCGTCGCCCCCCAAGGTTATCACATCGTCCTTCGATCGCGGGCTCTCGCCAACGAAGGACTGGAATCCAAAGGTATGCTCAGAACGAAAGCAATTTTTTCAGAGGAAGAAGATGAAGTTGTTATTCTGTGTCTCTCAAAACAGAATACAAAACGAATTTAAAGATGGTAAATCAGCAAATCCGGAGCACTAACTGCACCTCATAAAACGTGAGATTATGGCTGTAAAATAGGGACA
Source organism: Oxyria digyna (assembly GCA_029168935.1). Lineage (NCBI taxonomy): Eukaryota > Viridiplantae > Streptophyta > Magnoliopsida > Caryophyllales > Polygonaceae > Oxyria > Oxyria digyna. The sequence goes on along the minus strand of JAPVLV010000010.1, from coordinate 5,699,623 downwards.
TTACAAACTGATATGGAGAGAGTCAAACCAGGTTTAAATTCCGAATTAAAACAGATCGGAAGAATCCGATACGCAATTAATTAACGTCCGGAGACTTCAAAAGCCAAAAAGTTAATATGACTCGGAAAAAGTAAGACCCACCCAACCACACCGCGCACGTGCCACGGACCGGACCGGACGGACGGAGGCGGCGGTGCGCGCGAGGGGGACTCCTTTCTAACTCAACTAACCCTCTAAAGTAATACCCAATATATATATTGTCCCATTTCTCCCTTTGTAGTCGATGTGGGATGGCATAAAATGCCAAAATCATTTTTTTCCCCTTTGAAACTACCTGTTCTTCTCACAATCCCCCACAGTACAGAATAAGTTCTCAAAGAAAAAAAAATTAAAACAAGTTCTGAGCATATGTAAGGTTTGAAGCTTAAGTGCTGGTGTCTTACGACTTGAACCAACACATAGTGAAATCAAGTGATCCTTTCACGAAAAGAGTGAACGGATCTGGAACTCTCTCGTTTAAGGATTGTTCTTAACAACACGCTCCTTACCTAAAATCCAGTTGATTCCTCAATAATTTCTCTAAGATAGCCAAATCTTCGTTGGGATGCTAAAGAGTGCTCTAGAAAGTTTACCTGAATACCTTCATAGAAGGTGGCTAGCCTTTCACACTCCTGTAGGTAACTTCATCAAGTCCTGTCTCCAAAGGACCACCCTATATGGGTTATGAAGTCATTAAGAGTTAGATAACTCAACCTCTCAAATCATCGGTGAGCTCATCAAGTCCGTCTCAAAGGACCACCCATATTCTGGGCTATGAGTTCATTAAGAGCTAAAGCTCATCCTCTACAATACACTCGTCATAGAATGGGATGTAGTGTAACATCACATGAGTCTTTTCAAGGCTTCGTTTGACCACAATGTGGATCCACCAAGGATTCCTCATCTCACGGGTTTTAGACCCATTCCCTTCGACGTGTCAAGAACTAATCTTCTATTTAGTCCCTTAGTCAAAGGATCTGCAATGTTCTTCTTGAAATTCTCCTTTTTGTCCTTCTTCTTGAACCTGTCAGAATTTTCAGAAGACTCCACAAGATTAGCCTTTACCGAATTATCAGAACCTTTAGAAACAGGCTTATCTTTGAGGCGATTCGCCTCTTCAATCTTCATGTGGTTGACTAGTTCGAGAAGGGTTAAATCCTTCTTCTTGTGCTTCAGTTGATTACGGTAACCAGACCAAGAATCTGGAACCTTCTCGATCAGGAAGTTGGCCTGCAGGACTTCACACATTTTCATCCCTTCAGCCAGGATGTCAGCCACCAGATTCTCGTACTCATGGACTTGAGCCATGATTGGCTTGTCGTCCACCATCTTGAACTGCATAAATTTCCCGCATACATAATTCTTCTTTCCTGCATCATCAGTTGAATATTTTGCCTCTAGGAGATCCCACATCACCTTTGCAGATTTGTGGGAAGCAAGGAGATCGAAGATCGGGTTGGTAACATGGCTGAGAATGTGACCACGAGCCGTCTTGTTGTCAGATTCGTACTTCTTCATGGTTGCTTCGTCCACCATGACTGGAGTTTCTCCAGGAGACGGAATACCGTCCATTCCAGGAGGGTTTGGAACAACGGATCCTTCGACAACCAGAGGTTGTTGGAGGAGAACGTAGTCGACCTCCAGTTGTTCGAAGAAAATCAGCATCTTCTGAGACCACCTCTTGTAGTTCGTCCCGTCAAGAGGTTCAAGCTTCGACAAATCCAGGATCGGCTTGAAGTACATCGCCATTCTGATTTCAAAATCGCTTCTAAATTGTTGGTAGAAATCAGAACAGAATGTAGGGCTACTTCAAAAAAACCTTTGCAAAAACAGGAACTAACAACTTGTTGTGGCGCGGTATGTAAGTCACTGCCTTAGAAGCGATTTCGCCCTGACCACCGGAGCTCAGTCAAACAGGCGTCGCCCCCCAAGGTTATCACAGTGTCCTCCGATCGCGGGCTCTCTCCAACGAAGGACTGGAATCCAAAGGTATGCTCAGAACGAAAGCAGTTTTTTCAGAGGAGGAAGATGAAGTTGTTATTCTGTGTCTCTCAAAACAGAATACAAAACGAATTTAAAGATGGTAAATCAGCAAATCCGGAGCACTAACTGCACCTCATAAAACATGAGATTATGGCAGTAAAATAGAGACGTTACAAACTGATATGGAGAGAGTCAAACCAAGTTTAAATTCCGAATTAAAACAGATCGGAAGAATCCGATACGCAGTTAATTAACGTTCGGAGACTTCAAAAGTCCAAAAGTTAATATGACTCGGAAAAAGTAAGACCCACCCAACCACACGCGCACGTGCCACGAACACGGACCGGACGGACGGCGGCGGCGGTGCGCGCGAGGGGGACTCCTTTCTAACTCAACTAACCCTCTAAAGTAATACCCAATATATATATTGTCCCATTTCTCCCTTTGTAGTCGATGTGGGACGGCATAAAATGCCAAACTCATTTTTTTCCCTTTGAAACTACCTGTTCTTCTCACAGAATAGAGTAATCATGTTTAGATTGAACAAAGCCAAAGGTCACAAGATGCTTGGTGAGTTCAAGGTTCCATTGTCTGCTTGCTTGTTTCAATCCATAGTGTGCTCTGGTGAGCTTGCAAACTTGTCCAGGTGAAGCTTTGGTGTATCCAGGTGGAGGAGACATGTGAACATCTTCATCAATATAACCATGCAAAAAAGCATTGTTTATATCAAGTTGATGAAGAGTCCAGCCCTTAGCAGCAGCCAATGCTAATACCATTCTAACAGTGCAAAATTTTGCAACTGGTGAAAAAGTATGTTTGTAGTCCTTGTCCTTGATTTGAATGTAACCCTTGGCCACAAGTCTGGCCTTGTGTTTTGGGCAAATAATCTCAATAGACCAAATTGCCTTTAGATGAGGTAAAACAATCGAGACAAATCTGAATACTAAGACGTCCTAAACAATCAAACCAAATAAATCGAATGAGACAAGGATTGAATAAGCTTAGCTATAGAACCGGCGGTCGTACGTATCAGATCGTACGATGAACACAATCAAAGAATACCAATGAACACGAATTCCTTAGTTATCCGGAAGGATTCAAGAGTACAAGCAAGTTCTTAGAGTATTGGGAGCGTATCCTTACAAATGCTGGTTTTATGCCTTTTATATCCCTAGAATCTCTCCTAATCAAGACGTTAATCTCTTATTAATGTGAACCCAAAAATCTCTCCTTTTTCCCGACCGTTACCCTATTTAAGACGCGTGGACCAGATCTTATAGGATCTTCAACAACAACGGCTTTCTTTCCTCCTACTGGCACACGACTTGGGCTTTTTCAACGCTCTGATTTCATGGGCCGAAATCAGGCCCAACAATTTGCCCCAAAAGAAAGTGTGGATCGGGCTGACGATCTGACGGTTTCTTTTTTAACCCTTAACCCTACACGTGTCCCGGGGTAATTCGGCGGTTTGAATTCAACATGAAATTACACGGCTTTAAATTGATGGGACCAATGTTCTAAAAAACGCTATACGGAAACGGTACGTTGTAGGAGAGTCTAGCGTTTAAACGGCTGGACGGTCTTCTAGACGGTTTCTGTACGGTTTAAATTAAAATAGCTAGTTTATATTTTATTTTTCAATCCTCTTATTTAAAATTTATATACATTTACTAATTGTTAATGATATCTATATAAAAATCATTCTAATTCATAATATTCATATATTAATATAAAATAAACTAATTTGCTAAGTTATCAATAAATAAAATTAGTATTATCTTAGCTCTGCCATTAGGAACATATTACGCTCTAAATTTTGTAACATGAAAAATCAAATAAATAATTACACTCCCTCTCAAAAGAAATAAAAGAAGTTAATAATGTACACTCCAGGAGTAACCATTCACTTTGTATGGAAAAGTATTTTATGTTTTGATGACTGTACAATCCCCACTTTGTAAAATTAAATTAATAAAAGCGTATAATTCAAGATAAATTAAAAAAATTAAAAGTATCTTATGTCTTTATTATTGTACATCACCCCCTTCCTTCAGTGGGTTCGTTTCCATTCATTTTCATCCATGTCCGACCGACGAGGCGACGACTGCACACACATATCTTTCTCCATCTGCCTTCGTCTTCTGCCTCCAATGTCAGAATCGCAAATTTCTAGTGGATCAACCACTGGAATACCGAGAGCGCACATCTCTTCAGCCTCCTAACCCTAACCCTCGCCGGCAAAATTCTTCTCCTCTTCACGAGGATTACGAGCCACCAACCTCGGTCTCATCTCAATCTCACCTTTGATTATCCTTAGATGCCCGATTCAGATCCAAGTGGACGTCATGGTTTAATTCATCATCCAGAATCAAAAAGCACACTTTCTCGTTTGCAGTTGTCCCACATCGACAATGTAGAAAACAATGGTGTCTCTGATTTCTATATAACGAGGAGAAGTTGGCCGTATATTTTTGGGCCTTTCCCATCCAAAGTGGGTCAGACTTTCTTGTAGTGGGCTTAAAAGCTTAAGCCCATAACAAGTCGAATGAGCATTAGTTATTTTTAATTATTTCATTCGTTTATCCCGAATTTAACCCGATTATAGGGTAAACGGGACGGTGGTCTGGCGTTCAACGTCTAGACGGCCGTTCCAACCGTTTTTTAGAACACTGGATGGGACGGCTTAGTTAGAATCATCATTCCACTTCTGCCGCCTGTGAGTCCCAAGGTTGGTTTCTTCTTCCCTCTTCAATTTCTTCTATCTCCTTCACCATGGCGCTTGAACTTCGGGTCGAAGTTGTTGATCCCCTTTCGTGTCTCTCTGACCAAGACGTTGTACCCAGCGAGTTGACCGAAGAGGATTTGAAGCAGTTTCTCCATTGGTACGGCTTTCCTGCTGAGTCGACGTTTCGGGTGCCGGAGGCAAATGATTTGGCCGACGACGAAGAGGATGATTGGGTATGCCTCTTTGAATACCCTTTTAAAATTGGTCATACCTTCCCATTCTCCCAACTGGTCCGTGATGTCTTGGCAAGATATAATCTTGCTTGTTGTCAAATTATGCCTCATGGATGGAGGTTGCTCCGAATCCTTGATCGCTTAAATGACAGATACCCTAACCTGAATTTCGATCTGGCTGCCTTTGAATACTTTCACCAACCTATGTCCATAAAATCCCATATATACTGTTTCACGGCTCGATCCGGCTATAAGGCCCTTGCCTTGGGCCAGAGTCCTAATGATAGAGGCTGGAAGAGGCGTTATTTCTTTGCGCAAGTATCGTCGCTGGGCACGGTGGGGGATTGCAGTTTCCTGAGAACTAGGTGGTTACGCCAAGGTATGTATTCTTCCTACATTTGTTCTTCTTTGTGACGTTTTAACTTTGTCTTACTTTCTCTTCTTTGTGACCGTCCGTCTGACCCCGCTCTCGAAGCTAAGCTGAGACAGATCTTGGCTGTTCCGACCCTTCATCGTACCTTTCAAAATTCTTCAATCGCTCAACCCATTCCTTCCGGCGTCATGGGCCCAACTCCTTCTCCTTCCAAATGTAAGCGTCTCAAGCTCTTTTCTTTTTCTTTTTGTATTTGTGTGGTGTCTTGTCTCACCGTGAGGCCATGTTGTAATGGAAGCGACCAACACCCGTGCGGGGCGGTCCAGTGCTCGCTTGTCCTTCAAAGATCTGATGGTTTTAAAAGAGAAAGGCAAGGCATCTGCGTCCCACGTTCTCCCTTCTAAACCCAAATCAGGGGACAAGAGGAAAGCGTCTGATATCATCGACCTATTGAAGGACATTTTCCATGCTGAAGCTGAGGCGGGCATTTCAAAACTCTCAGACGTCGTCATCCCTGGTGATGTTAAACTCAAGAGCCTCCATGACAATGTGACATATGCTGGGGAGAATCTGTGGGCGGTAAGTCGCATTTTGTAAACGATCTTCTATCATGTACTTTTGTTTTTTAAATATGTCCTTCTCCTTGTAGGCCGTTCAACACATCTTGGAATGTCATGACAAGTTTTCAAAGGCGATCGACGATCTTACCTATCGGGCTGAGACTGTTGAAGGTCGCGTCAAGGACATGAAGAGTATGCTGAAGAAGGCGGAGGACACTGAGACTGAGTTAACCAAACGTCTCAATGAAGCAAACAAATCACTGGAGGATGAAAGGAACGCATGTGGGACCAAGGCTGTGGCCATTGGCTTGTACTTTGGGGCTCAGTCTCGCATAGAGATTATGGAAGAGTACGTCAAGGGACAACATGTGGCTTGGGATCTGGATGACGCGAAGGCTCAACTAGCGGCGGTGTTTCCTGACGGTTGCCCACATCCGGAGTATTTGGATGACGTCCCTCCGCAGGAGGAGGGCGCCGATGAAGCCGAATCAAGCTCAGGTCGCACAGAGGTCGCCGCGGAGTCCGTGCCCAAGGAGTGTGTTTCCAAGACCGACGACTGATCCTCCTTTTCTCTCTCTCTATTAAACATTTGCTTTGTGTGTGGTGTGTATTGATACTTGAACTGTTTTGGCGACCCGTCCACCATCACGGGTCGCATGGTTGTAAGACAAGGTTTTGGCAATCCGTCCTCCATCGCGGATTGCATCTTTATGTAAGACATTTGGCCGAGTAGGTCTTTTTAATGCATTGCCGTTATCTTCTTTGTCATCTTGAATTTGAGACGACCTGTAATATGGTTCATTTGACATGAGTCTTATAACCTTTATGATAAGTATGTGTTTGATTGTGTATGTGTTGTGATCTGATACCTTATGACGTATATAAGGTCGCAGGGTACGTGGACCCAGGCATCGCATCTTTATTCGTCGTAGGATTGATCGAATCCTTGTGTGTTGGCTCCTCTTAAGACAAGAAAAGGGGGCATGTGATGTAAATGTGCATGTGTTAGAGTCATGACGTATGTCCGAAGGATAAGATTTTTAGCAATAGTGTTTGCGTAGTGTGGGTCGATCGTACCTTATTGTTGTCATAAGGCAAGCAGGATACGTCGTGCCTATGTGATCCTTCGTGTTCCGATCGATCGTGTTTGTATGTGTGTGAGCTCATGAATGTGTGTATGTGGATTCACTTATTCTTCGCAAGTATTTATTGATGTATCTGCAATTGCTTTGAAAAAAGAGAACAAATATATCCTTGAGTGATAATCGGTCATGTGACGCGACTACCCTGGGATACTAGTGTCAGTATTTATTCATAGGAGGAAGTAAGTGATAAGATTAAGGAGTAACCAGTTTATTGTGGAATATGATTGAGTAAATAAGAGAGTTTTTCAGAAATGATACAGCTTTAGGTGATTCGCATTCCAACTTCGTGGGACGGGGTGCCCATCGATGTTCTCTAAGCGATATGCTCCTTGTCCTACGATCTCGACTATCCTGTATGGTCCCTCCCACTGTGGAGCCAGCTTACCATCTCTGGGATTCCTGGTGTTCTGGAACGTCTTTCTTAGGACCCAGTCTCCTTGCTTAAAAACATTGACCTTGACGTTCTTGTTATAGCTCCTAGCGACTTGTTGTTGGTATTTGAACATCCTGATTCGTGCTTTTTCTCTGAGTTCTCCGACGGTGCCTATATTGTGTGATAGAGCGTCGTCGTTGGTGTCGAAATTTTGCAGTCTGTATCTTGTGGTTGGGAGGAGGACTTCAGCAGGGATCACCGCCTCGCATCCATACACGAGTGAAAAAGGTGATTGTCCCGTAGCATTCTTTGGCGTCGTACGATCCGCCCATAAGACATAGGGCAATTCATCGGCCCATCGCCCTTTGGCTCCTTCCAATCGTTTCTTCAGGTTATTGATGATGATTTTGTTACTGGACTCTGCTTGTCCATTGGATTGAGGATACCTAGGTGTAGGTATGCCGAAGGTATGTCGTTTTATGAAAGACAATCTCTGAAGGTATGTCAAATCTGCACAAAATGTTATTCTGTGCATCTCCTTGTGGAGAGACTCCATGGACTGGTGCATCAACCGCATCTCTTCCCGGGCTGACTGGGAAGCATCCCCAGAAGCAACGTCGTCGGCAGACTTTGTCACCAGATCTTCCTCGGTTTGGCCTGGTACCTCCACGACCGGTGTACCCTCGGGATTAGGAACCAAGGGAACTGAATCGTGAGTGGAAACATCGAGGGTCTCATTCACCATCTTGGTTGGTTGCGGAATGACCTAGTTAAGACCTGAAATCGATTGATTGCCCCACGGTGGGCGCCAAATTGTTTTGGGCAAATAATCTCAATAGACCAAATTGCCTTTAGATGAGGTAAAACAATCGAGACAAATCTGAATACTAAGACGTGCTAAACAATCAAACCAAATAAATTGAATGAGACAAGGATTGAATAAGCTTAGCTATAGAATCGGCGGTCGTATGTATCAGATCGTACAATGAACACAAGCAAAGAATACAAGGTGTTGGGCCGAAATCAAGCCCAACACCTTGTATCTCTCAATTTCTCCAGAAGCTGTATATTTAATCTTGAACAACCACTTGGAGCCAATAGCTTTCTGCCCGGGAGGAAGAGAAGTGAGGATTCATGTGTTGTTGCTTTCAAGTGCCTCTAATTCGTTGTTGATAGCTTCAACCCACTGAGTGTGTGCTTTGGCTTGAGTATAAGTGTGTGGTTCAAATGTGGCAAGGACATTGTATAAGGAAGCAACATATGGTTGAGAAAGATTAGAATTTTTTTGATATGCCAAGAATGCTTGAGATGGAGGAGGAAGTTTATGAAGAGTGGGACAAAAAAAGTCAAGTAGTTTGGGGGGTGGATTAGTGGTTCTGGTGGATCTTCTTGGCATTATGGGAGTGGTATTTGATGGTGAGGTGGCAGAATGCTCAACATCAGATACAAGGGAAAGTTGGGCTTGAGTTGAATCCTCAGGAGATAATGGAGTTGGTAATGGAAAAGGGGGTGTAATAACAGGATTTGGTCTAGGTGGTGGTGGTGGTGGGGAGTTGGAATTGGATGAAATAGGAGAAGATGGAGCATGAGCAGGATTGACAAGAGGAAGTGAATGAGGTGGTGTATGTATAGAAGGGTTAGTTTGAAAGGGAAAGATAATCTCATGAAATGTAACATGTCTTGATACAAAAATAGTTCTTGTATCAAGATCAAATATCCTATAGGCTTTCTGATTAGGAGGATACCCACTGAAGACACCTTTCCTGGCTTTAGAAAGAAATTTGTCCTTAGAAGGACCGGTTTTAAGAGCATAGCAGAGACAGCCTAAAACTCTTAAGGAATCATAGGAAGGTTCAGAGTTAAACAAGACCTGATATGGAGTCTTCCAATTAAGAACAGAAGATGGTAGTCTGTTGATGACGTAAGTGGTTGTTAGTATGCAGTAACCCCATAACTGTATATGAAGATTATCATGCAGCCTCATAGCTCTAGCAGTCTCTACAATGTGTCTATGCTTTCTTTCAACACGACCATTCTGTTCTGGGACACCAGGAGCTGATCTCTGATGGATAATACCTTTCATTCTAAAAAGATCAACACACAAATGTTGTGTGAATTCAGTGCCATTATCTGATCTAACCGTTTTCACCTTAGTGCCAAACTGATTTTCTACAAGAGCTAAGAAACCCTCAATGGATTTATAAACTTGAGTTTTGTCTTGTAGAAGGAATGTCCAAGTACCCCTAGAGCAATCATCAACAATAGTTAGGAAGTACCTGGAACCATCTAAGGCTCTTACTCTGTAATACACCGTAGTCACAAGTAGGAATTCCTTCTAAAAGTTGCAACTCATCCCAGACTTTCTTAAGCTTTCCATAATAGGCCACAACAGACATGTTATCCTGTCTAATGTTACCGATTTCTTTCTGCAAGTGATATACTAATGGCGCATTAGATTCAAAGTATCTTTCTTTGATTTCAGACAACAATTCCTTAGCAGAACTAACAATCATGAAGCCTTCACTAATATCACTCATCATGGAGTGAAGTATCCAACACCTAACCATGTAGTCAGCTCTAATCCATTTATGAACCTTCTCATCATCATCAACAGGTAATAGGCAAGTTCCATCAATGAAACCTAACTTCATTTTAGATCCTAAAGCCATTCTTATACCTCAGCTCCAAGAATTGAAATTAGTGCCATTAAACAAGGTACCTATTGATGGCAGACGAATCTGCAGGATCGAATATGTGAGGCTGAAAACGTTCTCTTTGGGTGGAAGTTGGGGAAATCGTTGTTGATGTGACTTCGAGAGATCGTTGTGGAAGACGATCGATCGAACCTTGGCCTTCGACAAGTGTTATCTACCTTGACTCCTTCGTCGATCTAGGTAGACTAGCTTGGCTTGGACACGATAAGCAAGTGACGTCTTCCTTGACTCAGCCGCCGATCTAGGAAGACTCACTTGACTCGAATTAACCCAAGGAATCCACCTAGGGTTCCTTCAAGGTTTAGAGATCGAAATATTTGTCAACAACAGATCGATCTCACAGGTCAATATCAAACCAAGTGCTTTCGTCTTGCAATTCAATATCAAACCAAAACTACAGCTAAAAGACGTAAAAACTAAAAACGTATTCTCAATTCTCAATTTGTCTAATCTCCTAAAACCCTAGAAAAACACACATTATATAGCCTTCCCGAAATGCTTGATTCCCAAGGAAGGAAACCCTAGAAAAGCCCTAAAATCTTGAAACTTGTTCTGATCATGGAGGCCTCGTCCAATCTCGAATGGGCCTCAAATTTGGACACAATGAAGATAAGCCCAATTACTGAAACATATCCAAAGGAGAGCTTAATCAGATCTTCCGTTTGCCCAAACGAACAGAAACAAATTCGGTCTTTGCAGCAGCCATATTTTGGTCATTGGGCCTCTTTTGGGCTTCAACTTTTGACACAACCAAGATAGGCCCAAGAAGTATATTCTGACCAAAGATCTTCTCAAATGGACGCTCGAGCCGTCCATACCACTCTGCCCTAACTCGGCCTCGTCGTCGTCACCGTGGAAGTCCTCGTCTTCCGGGAAACTCTTTATCAGCGGTCTCCAAACTTAGTAAGGTTTCCCAATATAGTAAGTCTTCGGAATGGGGTCCTTTAGAGCCCACCCATACAGCCATGGGTTCCAAAGACGACCTGAAAGATGTCACTTCTCTTGACGTGGCTCTTGCCGCTACATTATTTTGACTCCTTATGTTGACGTCTATGATCCGAGTCGTGGTGGTCCTACGTACATCACCTATGAGCTGAGATCCTGGTTGATCTGAGTTGGACAAGAAAAGCGGATCATATTGAGTATTTTCTCCTTGATTTGAGGACGAAAACTCCCTCCATGTCCTCAGATTGGCCTCTTCATCGTCATTACGAGGTCGCGAACCACGCCTGGTCTCCTGCGCACCACTGGTTCCAATTTCTTCCATGAGATCTCCCGTCGCAAACACTGAGAATCTTGATCAAGATCCTCAAGGAATCGGCAAGATTGAGATGCTCAAAGAAGTACGATTGATCGACAGTCAATCGTCGAAGCGATCAATCAAAAGTTGCTAAGCTCTGCTACCATGATCGATCTAGAGAAGAGTTAGCCAAAAGAGAGCTAAAGCTCAGATTCTGATTATTCAGTCGTGGTTAGTTACAAGGGAAACTAGAGTTTATATAGTGCTCTAGATGACAGTTGTGTACAGCTGTAATAACAACTAACAAACCCTTGCCTAACTAAGTGTATTAATGAATATCTCAATGTGTGCATATATGATTATCTAAATGTTCTCGAAGTACTAAAATAGAAAGTGAGATTAGCAAAGTGTAGTCTAGTACATCCTTAAAGTGTATCTTTTGCTGATGCGACCATGATCTTGCAATGTCCAAGACAAGCTTAAAAGAACCTCGGATCGAGATCGCGTATCTAGTCAATAACAACCTTTGGAGTCTACGATAGTGCACTAAAGCAATTGGATGACAGTTCGAGCAAGGTCTTGAAGACGAGATGAGATCTGTAGGTAAAGTGAAGTTCAACTGTATGAAATTTGATGGATATGGATGGAAATAACTCAACGTTATGAGTACTTGGTAGATGATCTTATATGTTTGATAACGATTTGATAGAATATAAGGGATGAGTCCAAATTAAAGCTTAGAAGATAAGTAACTCAACTACGATATGAAGCTTCATATCTTTAAAATTAAACGTGAACTTAACCTAGAAGCCTGCGATTGGCATATATAGTGTTGATGCTAGTAGAATATCAGGATATCATTTGTAAATATAACAAACTTTACCGTTATATCTAGCCTAGTATTCTAGACCTTTCCTGATGGACACCTTGCATTGTACTATGCCATGCTCCACTACTATATGTAAGGCCTACGGGCTCTCATCAAATCAATCAGAAAAGCATTTTGATTCTTCTCCTCTTTACTCTCTAAACTCCTCTATGGTATCAGAGCATCTAGGGCCAACGCCCACATAGAGCTCCCCACCTATCTTTTCTCTTTGCTGCACAAAAAGCCATGGCGCCGCCAACAGATACTCTCACTGTCACCACTCAAAATCACCACACAAATCCTTCTCTTCCAGCCTTTTCCTCTTTCATCACTGTCAAACTTTCCCAGGAGAACTTTCCACTTTGGAAAGCTCAGGTCTGCCCTTATCTCAAAGCTCATGGCCTTTTCTGCCTTGTCGATGGAACTTTTCCTTGTCCTTCGGCTTCACTTGCAGGCGCGCCCAACCCAGCGTTTTCAGACTGGAACAACAAAGACCAGTTGGTCATGGCCATACTTACCTCTTCTCTCACTGAGGGTGTTCTTGCCCAAATCCTTGAGTGCAGCTCTTCCATGGAGATTTGGAGCAATCTCCATGACATGTTTTCAGCAAGATCCAACGCTCAGCTTGTCCACACTCGCTTGCAACTAGCCTCGCTGAAGAAAGGAGGTGACAACGTCACTACATACTACAACAAAGCTCGAGCTCTTTCCCAGATGTTGGCTGCAGCAGGGCACTCTGTTTCAGACATGGAATTTATCACTTACCTCCTTGCAGGCTTGGACAGCAGCTACGACTCAGTCGTTACAGCCCTCTCCACTCAAACCCTCCTTCCGTCTCCCTCTCAGGTTTTGTCTCACCTTTTAACCTTTGAGTCCAGGCTTTCTCTGCATACCACCACACTCAACTCAACAATAGGAATCAACAATACTGAGGTGAGCAACCCTGAAGCACACAACACATTTTTTAGAGGAGGCAACAGAGGTTTTCAGAGGCATAGCAGGGGGTATCCCAGAGACAGAGGTGGTGGAAGAAATGGTGGACGAGGCAGGGGACCACCAACAAACTTTTCTGGCACTCGTGACACTCGTCCTATATGCCAGTTGTGCTCCAAACCAGGCCACACAGCCATCCGATGTTGGCACAGGTATGATCAATCGATGCAGGCTCCTCCACCACCCTCATTTCAGGCGAATCATACTGCGCACCACTCCACCTCCTGGTACCCTGACACAGCTGCTACGCACCACTTCACCCCGGACCTGACAAATTTGCGTCTAGACAACTACCACTACGAGGGCTCGGACTCCGTCTCTCTTGGCGATGGATCACATATTCCAATCTCTAACACGGCTCCGGCTCCATTCATGCCCCCAATCGTATATTCAAACTCTCAAACCTTTTACATACTCCCTTGATTACAAAAAATCTACTTTCTGTACAAAAATTTTGCGCTGACAACTTTGTTTTCTTTGAGTTCCACTCATCCTTTTTTGTTGTCAAGGATTCGCAGACTCTTCAAGTGCTCCTTCAAGGTCCGGTGAAAGGGGGCCTCTATGAACTCTCCAGTGTCGTGTCTCCTCCCTGTGCTCCGCCGCAAGCCTGCCTCACCACCGTCGAAACTGCTGCCCTTTGGCACAACCGATTAGGTCACCCAGCCTATCGCTTATCTTCTTCAATTTACCAGTCCATTTCTACTTCTCCTAAAATTGGCCCTATCGACCCACAAAAATGTCAAGTGTGTGACTGGGCCAAGGCCCACGCCCTTCCCCATCAGCGTAGTCCATCTACTTCACCTAGTCCACTGTTCTTATTGTTTATGGATGTATGGGGTCTGGCCCACGATATCACTTTGAATGGAAATGTTTATTATTTGGCAATTGTTGATGACTTTTCTAAGTTTCTATGGATTTTTCCTTTCGCTACAAAGAACCTCGTTCCCCAAATCGTCTCCACTTTCATTACCTTCGTCACAAAATTCTTTCAAACCAAAATATCATACATCCAAACCGACGGAGGAACCGAATTCAAACCACTCAAATCCACTTTTCAATCTCTCGGGATCATCCACCGCATCACTTGTCCTTATTCTCATCAACAAAACGGGAGCATTGAAACCCGCCATCGACGCATTGTCGACTCCGGTCTCACTCTTCTCAAACAAGCCTCCTTGCCCCTCAAATATTGGGATTATGCCTTCCAAACCGCCACATACCTCATAAATCGTCTTCCCACTCCCATCATTCAAAACAAAACCCCGCTTGAACTCCTATTCAACCAAAAACCCGATTACAAATTCCTACGAGTCTTTGGGTGCCTTGCCTTTCCAAATCTTCGCCCATATCGCTCCCACAAGCTCTCATTTCGGTCCACACCCACTATTTTTCTTGGCTATGCTCAAAATTATCGGGGCTATATTTGTTATGATTGGGTCGGGGACCGTGTCTACATCTCTCGGGATGTCTTCTTTCATGAATCCACTTTTCCTTTTACCACACCTATCCCACACTCTAACCCATCTCCACATAATCTGCCTCCACTTGCAGCCCTTCCCCTCATTCCACAAATGCTGCCGACCCACACTCTTTCATGTTCCCAGCCCACCACCACAGAAACAGAAGCCCATTTACCATCTCCTACTCCTGTTCAAGTCCACACTCAATCACAACCCAGTCCATCTCCATCCGAATCCATTCCGGATCCCACTACACCATCTGCACCGGCCCATCACATGCAGACCAGGTCCAAGTCTCAGATCTCAAAGCCCTTAATCCGCTCTGACGGAACGGTTCCATGGCCCACATCCGATCCCAACTGCCTTCACACTTCACTCATTCCGGACGAACCCACATCCTACACCCAAGCATCCAAATTCCCGGAATGGCGTGCCGCCATGGAAACCGAATTTCAAGCCTTACTCTCCACAAACACTTGGACCCTTGTTCCTTCCTCCACCTCCACGAATGTCCTCGGTGTCAAATGGGTGTTCAAAACAAAACGTCATGCCAATGGCACAATTGAGCGTCGGAAGGCTCGCCTTGTTGCAAAAGGCTTTAATCAAGTTCATGGCCTCGACTATGGTGAAACATTTAGCCCTGTAGCCAAACCCTCCACCATTCGCCTTCTCCTATCCCTTGCGGCAAAGCACAAATGGGTGACACGGCAACTCGACATTCAAAATGCTTTCCTCCATGGGACTTTGAAGGAGGACGTCTTCATTTGCCAACCTCCTGGTTTCTCCCACAAAAATTTCCCGCACCACATATGCAAATTGAACCGTTCCCTCTATGGCCTCAAGCAAGCGCCCCGCGCTTGGTTTGCTCGCCTTAGTGACGCTCTCATCATTATGGGTTTTACTCCTTCCAAATCCGACACATCTCTCTTCATCCATCGTCAAGGACCGGACCTCGTCTTCGTATTGGTATATGTTGATGATTTGCTTATTTTGTCTAACACTGAGACCTTATCTGCATCTTTTGTGAAGAACTTGTCCTTGCAGTTTCCAGTGAAGGATCTCGGGCCTCTCAATTTTTTTCTCGGCGTTGAAGTCAAGCGCACAGCTGCAGGCTTCTTCCTCTCTCAATCCAAATATATTAAGGAACTGGTGCAGAAGACCAACATGTCAAACTCGAAGCCGGTTAAGACTCCTATGGCAACTGACTTCCTGTCTTCAACCGATCACTCCACTCCCTTCTCCGATCAAACTCTCTATCGGAGCATCGTCGGTGGCCTGCAATATCTGGCTTTTACTCGCCCCGACGTCTCTTATGTTGTCAATCGGCTCTGTCAAGCGATGCACTCACCTCTGGAACGGCACTGGCAGGCTGTCAAAAGGGTTCTTCGGTACTTAAATGCCACTCCTGATCTCCAGTTGTTTCTCTCCTCTGCTGAAAATGAGTCCCTCTCTGCCTACTCAGACTCATCTCCGAGCGATCCCCTGGAAGCATTCTCGGACGCAGATTGGGCCGGTGACCCCGCTGATCGTCGTTCCACTGGCGCTTACTGCATATATCACGGTGGAAATCTGATTTCCTGGACCTCCAAGAAACAACAAACAGTATCCCGCTCCTCCACAGAAGCAGAGTACCGAGCTGTTGCTTATGCCACTTGTGAATTGCTCTGGATTCAAAGTATCCTCGCTGAACTGGGAATGCGCCTAAATCAACCTCCCACTCTTTGGTGTGACAACATTGGGGCAACTTATTTGGCGGTCAATCCGGTTCTTCATCATCGCATCAAGCACTTGAGCCTTGATTATCACTTCGTACGGGAGCGTGTTAACAACAAATCCTTGATCGTGGCATTTGTCTCATCCAAGGATCAAAAGGCAGATCTCCTCACTAAACCGCTTCCTTCGGCTCGCTTCATTGAAATGCGCTTCGAACTCGGTCTTCGACCACTTCGAAGCGAGGGGGGATAGTAGAATATCAGGATATCATTTGTAAATATAACAAACTTTACCGTTATATCTAGCCTAGTATTCTAGACCTTTCCTGATGGACACCTTGCATTGTACTATGTCATGCTCCACTACTATATGTAAGGCCTACGGGCTCTCATCAAATCAATCAGAAAAGCATTTTGATTCTTCTCCTCTTTACTCTCTAAACTCCTCTAGATGCAAATCTTGGACGAACCAAGTTTTCAAACGGGCCGACTCAACATAAACCTAAGTGAGACACACTCTAAAACAAATAAATTACCAAGTTTAAAACATACTAAAAATGGACTATCTACAAATAGCAATAAAGACAGCGACGAGACCCTCGGTATGCTCAACGAAAAAGACAGTAGCGATAACTCTGGCGTGAGGGAGCCTTGGCCAGGTTGAACATGTCCACACGACATTGTCTCGAATTGATGATGAGCGACGAGGCCAAAGTCGCCTATACGTAATCAAATTAAACCTTAATTAAACTTTACCCCACAGAAAATTCAATGTTATTTAGAAGATGCATTTTTAAACAAACAAGTAACCAAAGGGGAGTTTTGGCTGATTTCTACTCTAATATAACAGATAAAAAAACAAGTAAATAGATTATAGAGGTATGTATAGCCAAAAAATATTCACACTTCATATGATAAATGGATCATAGAATATTTTTAGTCCTCAAATTACAAGGTTAAAGTCAATAGCAACAATGAGTTCATGGATGTATAAGTATGCATTATCATAAGTATTTAACATACTATTCATTCCTCTAAACAAACTAATTAAGGGATCAAGATTCTCTAATCCGAACTCCTCAAAATCCTTAATATCCTCAAAATCCTTAGTGGTATCAGTACTAACAACAATCTTTTACACGTTGCATAAAAAAAACAATAGCATAATACATATCTTCTCTAATTTGTCAGGCTCGAGAATAGTAAAATTTGACAATATATATAATATCTTAAGGGTTTGATTCCGGTGAAAATAATTTTTAAAATGAGAACGTGAGAATGAATAATGTGCACCAAAATATACTTGAATGTGCATCAAAATATACTTAAATGTGCATTAATTTTTTTGATGCACATCCTTTGAAAAAGTGATGCACATATACAATTTTTACCTAATGTTCTTCAATTTCTCCATAAATGTTCTTTAAAAAATAAAAGTTTTTCAAATTTTGAATGTTGTTAAGTTTATCAATGAATGTGCACCAAATTAGTACTAAATGTGCACCAATTTACTACTAATGTGCACCATTCTCACGTTCGTATTTTAAAAGTTATTCTCATCGGACACTTTCCCATATCTTAATCAACAAATCAAAGAGAACTAATATTAGTTGACAAATGTTTTAGTGTGTTGAAAATTGTTCTAGTGTGTTTATAGTTCTTTTTAGTGTGTTGATGAATAATTGTCAACACCACTAATAATCTGTCAACACCGCTAAATAAATCTGTCAACAAGACACTAAATAAAACTGTCAACAAGAAACTAAATAAATCTATCAACACACTAAATAAAACTCTCAAGAACACTAAATAAAATTATTAACACACCTAAACATAAACTATCAACACATTAAATAAAACTGTCAACACACTAAATAAAACATGTCAACAAAATAAATATCATTGTCAACATGCTAAATAAAATTGTCAACACACACTAAATATCAGACCTGGCAAACGGGTCGGGTTCGGGTCAATCGGGTTGACAAAATTTTCGGGTTGAGCGGGTTCGGGGTTGACCCAACGGGTTTCAAATGTTTTTTTTTTAATTGTAATAAAGAAGAAAAAAATTTAAATTTTTTTTTCTAATAAAATAATAATACTATATTGTTATTTAATAAAATATATTGTTATTTTTTAATTTAAATAAAATAAAATATGTGAAAAGTGGGTCCCTATACAAGTTTTGAGAAGTTCGGGTCGGTCTGGGTTTGACCCAATGGGTTCGGGTCGAAAACGGGTTTGACCAAAACGGGTTCACACACTTTTCAGATTGGATAGGGTATATTTCAAGTCGGATCAGGTCGACTCAGTGAGTTGAATCAGCTTTTGACAGGTCTACTTAATATACTATCAACACACATAATAAATTGTCAACACAACACTCTTAAACATAGGTGTTTAACCCCGCAACTTGAAAAATTATAACCGACACCCGCTCTTGGGCGCATCCCGGGTGCGTTTAAATAAATTGGGTCAATCCTTTTTTTTTTTGCCGTCAAAATGCTCAAAAAACCGATTTAAGTTGGGCGCACCTAGGATGCGTCCAAAACCGAACCGGATTTTAAAAAAATAGTTTCAGACGCACTCAGGATGCGCCCAAGAGTGGGTGTCAGTTATAAAAATCCGGGTGGGTGGTTTTCCCGTCAAACATTGATACAATCAAAAAAATGTCCAACGCATAGGGCCACTAGTAATAATGATAGGGCTCCTTGCACGCAATACGGGGCCCAATGACACTGTTTACGTATTTAGAGGATTTTCTAACCCTCGTTTATTTGATTCAATTATCTAACCTAAACACTTTTCTAACCTAACCTAATCTTAAACAGCCGTCATTTTTTCTTGCTCCTACACCTTCCTTCCCTTCCACACTCCATCTTCTTCCTCGCCCTTTTCCCGATCTGCAACTCCAACACAATCAACGCCACACACAATCAACTTCTTCCTTCCCTTCAATTCCATCAATTTAGCTTCATTCAAAGGCACTGGAACCAGATCTGGTGATTCGTCGGAGGCACTTCAGAGGTCGACTGGCAAGTCTAGGTTTTATGATGCAAGGAGCACGTTCGATATCGGAAAAACAAAGAGCTGTGAATGGAGAGTGGAGCAGCCGAAGACGATGTGAAGAATGAACAGAGAATTCGAATCGGAAATCGCTAGCTCTCCGCTTGGTTCTCGACAAATCTGAATTCGAAAGCTCCTTTATCAGGTAAGGTTTATTCAATCATCTCTCCCTTCCAGAGCTGGAATCCTAATTTTGTTTTGGCTGAACAATAATAATTAATGTTGCTACGAAATTGGGGATTTTGAATTTGTGTAACTTTATCCATATAAATAGACCTGCGCAGATCGGGATTGTAAAGAAAAACCTAGATCTGAAGCAACAATTTCGTTGAAGAAGGAAGAAGACGTTGATGAGAGTCTCAGTCATCAGATGACAAAGACTGTAAGAGGAAGATAGGTTCTGGTGTTATTTGATTGAGAGGTTGTAGAGCATGACAGGTGATTTTTGTCATCCATGACAATTTTGGATCAGTTTATTTTGGTGTATTGAATCTTGTCAGTGATGTTAGCAGGAGGCTGATGTTAAGTCAAAAGTGGAGTGTTCAAGTCTAAAGTGGTTTTGACTGATAATCTGAAGCTAAATAACAAGTTGATGACAGTTCTTGAGATCCATGACCGATGAATGCAGGAGCAAAGAAAGTTTTATGGTGACAATAACAAGTTGATGACATTAAATTTGTGTTTAGTTGTTAACAAATTGATTATATATATGCAAGTTTGTTGAGGTAGATGTCATCATGCTATCATTGATGACAATTCATTGTCTGGTTCAGCCGGAAAACAAACTGTCATCAAGCTTTCTCTTACGCCTTCGTCAATGAATTGTCATCAATGACAGTTTGTTTTCCAAATTGTAATTTGTTTTCAACTTTCATCAATGTGTAAATATAGATTATTTTATTCATTTAGTGATGATGACGATATTTTATTTTAGACGAGGACAATATTACAAGTCAGATGACAAAAAATGTAATCAAGTGTGATAAAGAATGTCATTAACGCAAATTGTCATCATAAATAACAACCAACATTGTCATCATCCAAATTACTGTCATCAATGACATCACATTACTGTCATCAATAAAAAATACTGTCATCAACGAAAATTATTGTCATCGGTGAAAATTACTGTCATCAAAAAAAAAATTACTGTCATCAACACAAACTGTCATCATCACAAACTGTCATCAACTCAAACTGTCATCAATACCAATTGTCATCAAACCAAACTGTCATCAACCCAAACGGTCATCAAACCAAACTGTCATCAGCCCAAAAGGTTAGTTACCACAGTAAAAAATTTTAGGGTTAGAAAATACAATTCAAAGTGAAATAAGGGTTACTTACCCTAAATTTGGCTCCTTGCACAGATCATCAGGCGGGCTGCTACACGTACTTTCCCTTCTTCATTTAATCAACGTGGGCTGCTAGTTGTTTAATTTAAGTAATGGCCCAAGTCTTCTGGTCCTGTCCAGCCCACACGTAGGCAACTCCTTCTATTTAGGTTTTGTTTGTTTCACAGATTGGGGATGTCAATTCTAATGGCAAAAACGAGTTGATTGGATGAGAATTGAACAAGAATCCCCGGAAATTTGAAGAGAATTGAACGATGGTTGGGGTTTTAGGGTTCGCTGTGTCGGGTGCGTAAAAAGAGGAATCGGGAAGAAGGAGACGACGCATGATTTTAAAGACGCTAAGAATCAACTAACAACTTTTTTTAAAAAAAATACGCTATACATTAGAAATCAATTCGTATTTTCAAATTTTATACGTATACGTTGAAACTTTACATGTACATTGAAAATCAACATACGTCCATATCCAGTGCATATAGTTTGAAATGTTACAACGTATAAAAATAAAACGTGAAAAGTTAAAAAAATCTAATGTGTAATTTTACGAGAAAAAACCTAAGAAAAACTCTAAATCGGGTGCCAAGGTTAACCTCGGAAAGTCCATGCTCTGTTTTTCGGATTCCACACATGCCCATCTTGCTCCTCAGATAAGTCAGGTTGGGGAAATTCAGGCAACCGAAGATCTAGGCAAGTATCTCGGTATCCCACTTGCTAAAAAGAGACTAACCAAGGCTTCGTTCAAATATGTTGTCGACCGAGTGGATGCGAAACTAGAAGACTGGAAATCGCGACTCCTGTCAATGGCGGGAAGAGTGACTCTCGCCCATTCCACCCTTGCCACAATACCATACTACTCCATGCAAATGACTCCTCTCCCGTTCTCCATCTGTGATGAGGTTGAGAAAAAAACACGCAGCTTTGTGTGGGGCTCCACCGATGAGAAAAGGCGACTGCATCTCCTAAAATGGGAGAAACTTCGTCGACCGAAATCTGCAGGAGGTATAGGAATGAAGAGTATGAGGCAGGTTAATTCCGCATTTATTAAAGATATATTGTATATATCTTTATGGTTATATTTGTAAATAATATCCTTAGGTTTGATATCTTGATTTTCTTAGATATATTCTTTGTAAGTATATATTGTCCTTTGAGAGATTAATTACAATATCAGACATTTCCCAAATCACTCTCGTTACATGGTATCTGAGCCAAATTCTGATCAATTTTTTTTCTTACCCTAGTCCTGCTCACGCCGTCAGAACCGACCGCCGTCAGACCGACCGTTGTCCGGCCCTAGTTCTACTCTGTGCTCAAGCCGTCCGGCCCTCTTCTCCGATCACGTCCTCTCAGATTGTTCAAACCCTCTCGCGGACCCTCTTCTCCGATCACGTCCTCTCAGATCTGTTCAAACCCTCTCGTATAGAAATTTGGGCCATCGTTTGTTGTTCGTTCCTGCGTTGGTGAATTTGCTGTTCGTACTTGGGTGCTCAATTTGCTGTTCTGTCACAATTATCTATTGGTTTGTTTATTCAACCCACTTTCTCTTCCCAGTACTTAATTTGGATCAATTTTTTATTGGTTGATTTGGGTGTGGCCAAATTTGAAACATTTGTGCTCGTACCTCTACTTCCTTGGCATTACCACTAGTGCTAAAATATTATTGGTAGAGAATTCATGGATTTCTACCCTTTAAATTTACTTGTCCGCCCTCAGGCTAATACTACTTGTTCAGCTATTACTCCTGCCAGTATATTTGTGCCAACTATCTATGATCGAGCTACCATCGGTCAGGCTTTGACCACTGATCAATTTAATGATGTTGTTGAGATGTTTAATTCCGTGAATGCTAAATCATGTTTATTTGATAAGTCGTCTCCTTGGATTTTGGATATCGGAGCTTCTTTTCATATGACAGGAAATCGTTTTATTCTTCATGATATTGTTCCTGCTAATCCGGTTTCTATTAAACTCCCGGACAATCGTTCTATTGCAGCTACGGAGGAAGGTTCTTTGATGCTTTCTGATTCTATTACATTGCATCATGTTTTGTTCGTTCCTCAATTAGACTGCAACTTGATATCTTTTGCTCAGCTTTTATCTGATAAGAAGCTCCTAGTTATTCTTACTGAGCGCCTGTGTGTGATTCAAGAGAGTATTTCGCGAAAGGTGATTGGAGTGGGTGCGCAACAGGGTGGAGTTTACTGGCTTCACACACTAGGGTCATCTGCTCGTGTCTGCCATATAGCTGCTTCATCTTCAGAATCTTTGTTTCTTTGGCATAAACGGATGGGACATCCGTCTCGTTCTGTGTTATCTTCTATCCCTGCAGTAAGTCGGTTTATTCGTTCAGACAATAAGATTGATCCATGTGATGTTTGTTTTCAGGCTAAAAAAGTTCGTAACAGTTTTCCCTTGAGTTCTAATAAAGCTAATGCCATATTTGATTTGATTCATTGTGATGTTTGGGGGCCCTATAGTGTCTCTTCTACAACTGGTGCCAATTATTTCTTGACTATTGTTAATGATTATTCTAGAGCTGTGT
The DNA here is from genome assembly GCA_029168935.1 of Oxyria digyna. Taxonomy (NCBI): domain Eukaryota; kingdom Viridiplantae; phylum Streptophyta; class Magnoliopsida; order Caryophyllales; family Polygonaceae; genus Oxyria; species Oxyria digyna. Next base: position 5,676,242 of record JAPVLV010000010.1, on the reverse strand, counting down.
AGACCTATCTTATGGTGCATAAGTCAGAGGTTGCAGGGTTCATTCGAAAGTTTTGTGCAATGGTGCAACACAATTTCAGACATGTGTTAAGCGTTTTCATTCAGATAATGGCACGGAATTTCTATGCTTGAAGCCATATTTTGATGAAAAGGTATCTTATTTGAGACTAAATGTATTTATACGCCTCAGCAGAATGGAAGAGTAGAACGCAAGCACTGTCATATCCTTAATGTGGCTCGTGCCTTGCGTTTTCAAGGGTCATTAACCTTACAGTTTTGGGGTCAGTGTGTTCTCACAGCATGCCATCTCATCAACCGAACACCAACGCCCCTCCTTGGCAACAAGTCTCCACTTGAGCTTCTTTATCAGCGAGCCCCGAGTTATTCTCACATACAAGTATTCGGATGTTTATGTTTCGCCTCCAAGCTTCCGCGCAGTCATGACAAATTTGCTTCTCGTAGTCGCAAGTGTGTCTTCTTAGGTTACCCTAGTGGTACTCGAGGCTGGAAGCTTTATGATCTTGAGACTCATCAGGTGTTCAATTCTAGAGATGTGGTATTTTTTGAGACAATTTTTCCCTATGGAAAACCTGTAGTCTCTTCATCACCACCGGTCAGCTTACCGTCGCCGGCGGTTTATGATGACTCGCCCTTGAGTTCTACTTTGCCTGCATTGGCTAACTCTTTGACACCTTCTGTTGATGTTTCGTCTCCTCCTTCTTCCTCTGATCAGCTATCTTCTAGCGCTTCACCAGAGTCGCTATCGCCCCCTGACGACGACATGGAGAGCTCGACTCCACCTGAGACGATTGTTTGTCGTACTGCTCGTACCCGACAACCTTCTGTTCTGCTCAGAGATTTTGTCTGCAAAACTGTTTGCCAAGCTGCTACCCCACCCTTCGCTCCATCTACACCCACTCCAATGCCATCCTCAGGTATTCGTTATCCTATAGCTGCTTCTGTATCTTGTGCTAAATTTTCTCCTTCATATACACATTTTTTGGCGGCCATCACTGCCAGTACCGAGCCTAGTCGGTTTTCTGAGGTTGTTCAGCAGGCCCCATGGCGAGAGGCCATGCAGAGAGAGATTGACGCTCTTGAGAGGAATGGAACATGGGTTCTATATGATCTGCCTGCATGCAAGAAGGCCATTGGATGCAAATGGGTGTACAAAATCAAGTATCGGGCCAATGGAGACATTGAGCGCTATAAGGCGCGTCTGGTTGTATTGGGTAACAGGAAGGTGGAAGGCATTGACTTCACTGAGACCTTTGCTCCAGTTGCAAATATGGTCACTGTTCGTGTTTTTCTCTCAGTAGCTGCTATTCGAGGTTGGGATTTGCACCAGATGGATGTTCACAATGCCTTTCTTCATGGTGACTTGGATGAGGAAGTTTACATGTTCCCTCCTCCTGGATATAATGTCTCCTCTTTAGGGAAAGTCTGCAAATTGCAGAAATCTTTATATGGTTTGAAGCAAGCTCCAAGGAATTGGTTCTCAAAGCTTGCCACAGCTCTTCGTGCTTTCGGCTTTCAACAGAGTAGAGCAAACTACTCTCTTTTCTCCTTGAGTCGGGGTGACTCTATTGTTCACGTGCTTGTTTATGTGGATGATCTTATTATTGCTGGAAATACATCCAGTGGCATTACAGGTGTCAAGGCTTATCTCAGCAGTTGTTTTTATATGAAAGATTTGGGGTCTCTCAAGTACTTTCTTGGTCTTGAGATTGCTCGCAACTCTTCTGGCATTTTTGTCTCTCAGCGTAAGTATGCATTGGAAATATTAGCTGACTCTGGACTTCTCGGTTGCAAGCCTTGCAAGTTTCCTATGGACTCACATCATCAATTGAGAAAGATTAATGGTCCCGCTTTAGAGGACCCTGAGCGGTATCGACGATTGATCGGTCGTCTTATCTATTTGACTATTACTCGACCTGAGCTTTGTTATTCTGTGCATGTCTTGTACCAGTTTATGCAACATCCACTTCTTGATCATTGGCATGCTGCATTACGTGTTCTACGGTATCTGAAAGGCCACCCAGGTCAGGGTCTTCAGTTATCTTCATCTAGCTCTCTTCATCTATCTGCTTTCTGTGATTCTGATTAGGCTACTTGTCCCAGGACTCGCCGATCTATTAGTGGCTACTTCATCATGCTTGGGGAATCACCTGTCTCTTGGAAGACGAAGAAGCAGGTTACAGTTTCTCGGTCTTCTGCTGAAGTAGAATATCGTGCCATGGCAGTTACATGCAGTGAGATCACCTGGTTGCGGTATCTCTTATCTTCTTTAGGAGTTCGGCATTCGAAACCTGTTCGTCTATTTTGTGATAGTCAGGCAGCCCTTCATATTGCTGCAAACCCTGTGTTCCATGAGCGTACGAAACACATTGAGATTGATCGCCACTATATTCGTGATATGATTATTGCTGGTCTGATAGCTACATCCTACATCTCTACATCTCAACAACCTGCATATATTTTCACAAAGGCATTCGGCGAAAGACAATTTCACATGCTCCAACTTGGACATTGTTGATCCACATGCTCCAACTTGAGGGGTATTAAAGATATATTATATTTATAAATAATATCCTTAGGTTTGATATCTTAATTTCCTTAGCTATATTCTTTATAAGTATATATTGCCTTTGAGATGCTAATCACAATATCAGACATTTCCAAATCACTCTCGTTACACATGGCCAAAATGGGATGGCCCTTGCTTTCGGAACCGGAATCTCTATGGTCTTGGGTTGTCAGGGGTAAGTACTGTAATGACCGTGGTAATAGAGATATGTTCGTAGCTAACAGGGGTGACTCCACGTTATGGAAAGGCATGGTTCAGGCGCACAAGCCGATGCTGCAAGGTCTGCAAACTGTCATCGGGGATGGACGCTCGACATTCTTTTGTTGTCACCCTTGGGCGGAATCACGACCACTTGAAGAATTGGCCACTGGACTAATCAACGAAGAGGAGCTCGGGAAAACAGTTGCTGAATACTGGGCTAATGGAGCGTGGAATTGGGATGAATTTTCCCACCTCCTTCCTACTGCATCACTGCTGAAAATTGGTGCCATCTTCATAGTCGATGAGGAGGTTCCCGATAACTTCTCCTGGAACAGAAACGGATCTGGGCAGTTCTCGCTGAAATCCGTTGTCGACATTATTCTCCAGGAGGATGAGGGTACTACGGAGACAGTTTGGAAGAAAATTTGGAAGGTGCAGGCTACGGAACAGGTGAGGAATTTTTTTATGGCTGGTGACTCATGACTCGGTGATGAGTAATGTGAACCAGGTGCAATGACACCTTGCCTCGGATGACAGCTATGGGCACTGCGAGAATGAACCAGAATCAACACTGCACATCCTGCATGATTGCAACATTGCTAAGGACATGTGGTCTGAGTTCATTGCAAGTGAGAAAATGCAGAGTTTCTGCTCTCTGTCTCAAAAAGCTTGGATTGAGGACAATATATCTAGATCCGGAAAATGGCCCTCAGTATTCGCCTATGGAATCTGGTGGCTTTGGCGTTGGAGAAACGCTCGCGTTTTCAATACTGATCTTGTGATAATCGAGCCTCGTTCAAAATTCATTATCGATCGCGCAACGGAATATTTGGAATTTGCTCATTCAAACAAACTCGGGATCCGACAAACTGTTGTGACTACTTGGGCTCGTCCTCAGACTGGATGGTGGAAACTAAACTGCGATGGATCCTTCAGGCCGGGAGGAATCATTGTTGGCGCTGGAGCGATTCTACGAGACGAAAGAGGTCCGTTCATTCGCGGTGTGGCTGCTAAGGAGACCGGAAAAACTGCGCCTTCAAGGCTGAGGTTCTGGGCATTCTCCATGGGCTGATCATGGCGAATCAGATTCGCATCAGCAGACTTGAAGTCGAATGTGATGCTACTGAAGTTGTCCAACTGATTGCCAATACTGAAAGAACTCCTCCACCGCATAGAGAGATCATTCAAAGAATCCAAAGGATGATTGCTTAACCATCTTGGGTTGTGTCGCTCAAGCACATCTCGCGTATGACAAATCAAAGTGCGGATTTCTTGGCCAAATTAAGTCACAATTGTGAAGAGAATACCAATCTATTCAGGACTCCTTCTGTAGGATTAGAGAGGTTTTTAGACTTGGATTTATTTTCAAGCAGTAAGTCGATGTAAGTTGTCTAATTTGAATAAAATGGGTCACTCCCTCCTTTTACACCAAAAAAATACAGTAAAAAAAACAAATAGAAGGAGACTAATATACTTTGGTCAAAGTTCACGCAAATTGTTCACACTCCCCCTGACTCACAAAATCAGATTTCTGCACACTCCCGTTGAGTAATTTATTATCATCCCAATCAAAGTAAAATCATCCCCACTCTAACACAAATCCCCTCATTATTTCTTCACCAAAATCAAACACCCCTTTGTTTTTATGCTCTCTTGTAAATGTACAACACTCTTCTCTTTTCTGTACACACTAACCCCCTCTTTCACTGTTTTCAATACACCCCAAAAATAACAAACAAAAGTTGAACAGCCCTCACAAATCCTCCCAAACACCAAAATTCCTGAGGGTTTGTTTGAGCTCTCCATCCACAAATGGGGTTCCTCTTCTTCCTCCTCCAAACCCTAGCTTTCACTTTGGCTGCAGATTCAGCCCCAGAATACGCAGCCTTAGTCTACAATGGCTGCTCAAAGCAGCCTCTCTCAGATCCAACCGGCTCCTACTCTCAATCCATCACCAACCTCTACGCCTCCCTCGTCCAACAATCCTCCAAATCCAAGTTCTACAAATCCACCACCGGCGGCGTCACCGGCCTCTTCCAGTGCCGCGGCGACCTCAGCACCGCCGCCTGCTACGACTGTATAAGCAAGATCCCGCCCATGGCTGACCAGCTCTGCAACGGCAAAGTCGCTGCTGCTAGGGTTCAGCTTCAGGGATGCTACCTCCTCTACGAAGTCGCTGGATTCACGCAAATCTCAGGCATGGAGATGCTCTTCAAGGTCTGCAGTCGCTCATCCGGTTCAGGGACTGGATTCGACATCAAACGCGATACGGCGTTTTCCGAGATGGAGAACGGAGTCGCGACCTCCAATGGCGGATTCTATGCCGTCACTTATCAGCAGGTTTACGCCTTAGGGCAGTGCGAGGGAGATTTGAACTCCGCGGACTGTGCGACTTGCGTTAAGGCCGCGGTTCAGAGAGCGCAAGTTGAATGTGGAAACTCCATTTCTGGACAGGCTTATCTCCATAAGTGTTTTATCAGTTACGCTTATTATCCCAATGGTGTTCCCTCCAGATCTTCTCCCTATTATTCCTCTCCCTCTTCTTCTTCTTCCTCCTCTTCAGGTATGTATTAATTTGGTGTATCTGGATTGATTTTAGGTTGAATTGAATGTAAATTGGGGACTGTGATAGGTGTAGGGACAGGTCCAAACACGGGCAAGACTGTGGCTATCATACTTGGAGGAACAGCTGGTGTGGGTTTCTTGATTATTTGTGTGCTTTTTGCAAGAGGTCTCAAGAAGAGAGATGATGGTAGGTTTTGTGTAATTCTAGAAAAGTAAGGGTGGTTTTGTGTAATTTGTTTGAAAGTTCACATGCTAATATTAGAAGCACCCTTGTTTTGCTTTCTTGTGTTTTTGTTGTTTTATGCAGATTACTGAGAAGTGTGGAGATGAGGGTGAAAACCAGGCTGGCAGCAACTCTTTTTTTTGGAGGTGGGAATTGATCTTGTAATTTATTTTTTGGGTTACTATTACTAAAGAAGTAAACAAGCAACTAAGAACTTCGGTTTACTTTCTTTTAATTGGGGTAGGGATGATTATTGACTAGGGTAAATTGTAAGAAAAATTGTTTTTGCTGGATTGGGTCCTCACGATATATTTGGGAAAAAGAAAAAGAAGTACAATCTTTTTCTTAATGGAGGAGTGAAAAGAATAGAACTTTTATTATTTTTTGTATGTATAAATCTAGCAAGATTTTGATTTAGTTGAATGAGAGTTACGTACAAGACTTGCCAAATTTGTTCTGCTTTGTTAGAATGGATCAAACCCACCTCAGTAGAGCCTATACTTTTGAAGAATAACACTTATGTACTTTAATGGATTATTGCATTTCATAATAATGTGCCTTTAATAAGGAACTTAAGAGTTTGTGATGTACAAAAATAATAGTAATATGTTTTTAGTTTATAAATTATTTTGTCAGACAGACCTTTAATTAGGATGTAGTCATAATAATGTCTTATGGATTCTTTCTCTGTTCTTGCTGTATTATGGACTTATGCGGCTTTAATTACCATGAAAGTCTAAAATTTGAGCATAATGAGATGAGATTGAGAATATGAGTAATTTATCCTGTATACTCCATCTTGGAAACATAGCATGCATTGCCTTTATTGACTATGGATTAAGCATTTGAGAAGGTTCGAATCTTCAATCACAAGAAAACGTGTCTGTGCAGTATACACATACAGTATAATACAAGCTGCAAACTTTGGTACTCCAGTACTCAACGTATCTGAAACAAAGGGTTGAAAAAAGATGAAAAACAAATTAGTACGTCGTAAACTTAAGGTTAGTTTTGTTGGCGTACACTTGACTATGTTTGATATGTTAAAGTATATATCGAACGAATCAAATAAGAACCCACATGACTATGTTTGATTTTATATGATAGAAGTTATGCTATAAAATATGTTGAAGTGTGAATAGTGTGGAACTATGAAACAAGAATTATAAAAGGGGGCGTATGAAGTATTTAGTATAAACATGTTATTTATTTGCGGATCAGTTTTTTTATCTCAGATATCAATCAACCATTATAATTGAAGAGCTAAGAGTATGGCTTGAGATTCTCGTCGCCGTCGTGGTTTACACTCAATAAGATCTCTCTTACTCCGTAAAATAGAAGGCAACCCTAATATGTCATGGTACTCCATTCAATACATTTACATGATTGCTTGTCTCACTCAATTTCTAATGAAGAGTTTGTTTAATCGTACTTTTCTCATCACTCGCTCTAAGTTGTAATTTCAAGATTGATATATTATTTTTCTACATGTTTAGGGATGTGCTGAATTCGTTCCTCAACACTGAAGAAGTCGGTTTTTCTTTTTCTTTTATATCAAAGGAGTAGTCAAGATCAGTTTGAAAAGGAATTAGTATAGGTCTATAGGAACATTTGGTGGTGAGGGCCGGTTTGGGTTTTTCATGCACCTAATATTTGTTACAAATTGTAACCGAGTCAATAAGTGAGCGTTACTTTAGAGTCATAATAATAATACAAGTGAGGGCCGGTTTGGGTTTTTCATGCACCTAATAGTTGTTACAAAATGATGTGGTTGAATGCAAACACTATCATCTATCGAACGTGCATTTGCACTCGTATTTCAATCTCATTTACCAAATGTTTTTTGGGGTGATGCCATTCTTACCGCCATTTATTTAATCAATCATATGTTGAGTCGTACTTTGCAAATAAAACTTCTTTTGAAAAACTCTTTTGCAAATCAGACACTTATTCGTAATTACGTGTTTTTGGTTGTCGTTGTTTTGCTTCTACACATCCTCTTTGTCCTACTAAATTTGAACATTGTTCTACATAGTGTGTTTTTATTGGATATTCACCCGGTATCAAAGGTTATAAATTCTATGATTTTACTCACAAGAAAACTATTATTTCAGAAGATGTAATTTTTATGAAACGGAACTTCCCTACTTCAAAATGTTCAGCATTTCTCAAAATCAAAAAGATTTCCCTCTTTCGAATTTCACAACACGTGGGATGGCATATAAACTCGAAACATGAGGATTTTCAGATGAATGAGAATGATTTGCAGAACGTCTTCTTAAAAGAGTGTTTGACGTTGGTTACGAAGTGGGCTCTCCCACTAACATATATGGATTAGTGGAGAAAAACGAGGGCTCCGCTGAAGACTCGCTTAACAACTTCATTAATTACGAGCAATAACAACTTCGTTAAAGAGCAGGTAAAAAATTGGGCTGAAATGTAGGAAGTCCAAAATATCGCATTATCAACCCTCACTACTATTGGTGAGACCAGATTAATCCCACAAAATCTAAAATATTGCTCACTGAGACGAAGTCAACGCTCCAATATTCCGGCACCGGAAATGTGACCGGAAGTCAGCCAAAATTCAGTTCCTAGAGCACATTTAGATACCAAAGGAACCCAAATATCCTATGCTAGGAATGAATGAAATGAAATGAAATGATGGGCTACTCTCTGTCGTCGGAATCCACCCCGATCATTCTCCACACTCGCATCCACGGCGCGTGGCCGCCACTGCCCAAGCCTCCTCCTTCCTCCACGCGCCACCGCAAACAACCTTCTCCACTTCATACCTCCAACCAGCGGCTACAATCGGAGCTCCATCGCTTCTCCTCCACTTCTGCACCCATGCCTCTTTCCAATCAAGAGCTCAACGATGAATCGGACTTCGACAAGATTGTTTCGCCGGAGGGATACATCTCCATTTGTGGCTTCGGCTCTCTCCTCTCAGGTATCCTTTCCTACGCCCCCTTCAATTTCACTTTCAAGTTTCCTGAATTGAATTCTGATGTTTGACTTGTGAGGGGAGTAGAGCGGAGTGCCAGGAGCACGTTTCCGGATCTGATCAAGTTCCGACTCGCGAGATTGACAGGCTTCAGGAGAGTCTTTGCTCATGCTGCTCCTGTCTTCTTCGACCGGGGCATCGCCAAGCCTGAAACTAAGGTAACCTCTCCATTTACTTCTATATCTGTTAACGAAGCGGCTGATTGTTTTTGAGGAAATCTGAATCTAAGTATAAGAAAACATGAAAATGCATTGATCGGAAGATGAAGCAGGAGGAAGAATTAGGGATGCATTGATAATTGAAGTAGCTTAACATGTAAAACTACAACCTCAACGACTGCATCTGCAAATGAGCTAACTGCTTGGAAGATTGTCTACAATACTAATGAATATCTGCTAATGAGCTAACTATAGAAGAGTTAACAACTAAGCTAAATCAGATGTTGAGCATATTGGGAGCTTAACTTCAGCCAGCTTACAGAAACTCTTGAACTGAATATTGAACTAGGAGGATAAGAAGGCTTTGGCTATAACTAGGAACATCTTGAATTGAATCACTGCTCCGAGGGATAGATTGACTGGTCTGACAAATTTAGTCTAACAGATAGTGAGGCATTTGGTAAGAAGGTCAAAAGTGAAAGAAAAATGATCACTGTATGACCAATGTATGTTAGTTAGTTTTAACTTCAAATTCATGAACAAGGGAGTTTTGTTTCTGAAGCAGAAGTCATAACTATAAACCTGTGGATGAATTGACTATCAACATCTTTGACCAAAATAAGTGTGAGGGAACATTTTTGTCAAGTAAGGAATGTTTTTCCGATGAAGACACAGATAAGTGATTAGATTGAGCTCTAAGAAAAAGTTTCGAGCTACTGGAATTTTGAAGTGTCCTTTTAAACTGCGTAAGTACAACCTGGATATTTCTATCTAGATCACGGCATCACGCCAAGGTCTAGTGAAAAACTTCTGAATAAGTATAAGTTGCGTTTACCAATTCAGCCTTACACACTACAGTCAGAATGTATCTTGATGGAGGGTTCATTAGTCTGATAGCCATATACAGGTACAATCGAGTTCCAAATCAGCTTAGTGTAGCACAATAGAGCATGCGGCAGATATATATATAAAAAAGATTCAGGTCCTTTTTAGTAATTTGAGCTTTCAACAATTATCAGAGTGAAAGTCAATTTCTTTTTACTTCTGCTATTGTTTCATTCATGCTATACTTACACATCTGATATGTTTTTTCCTATGCATTTCAGGAGATATCAAGCCTGAGTGTAGAACCTTGTGATTGTGAAACACTGACAGTTACAGTTTTTGAAATAAAAAAATCTGAGGTAGATGATACTTGCAGCTAAGAAGTTTTGCCATTTCTTGACAATTCTCTACCAAAAAGTTAAATACTTGTTGCATTTGTTTCCACAGATACCTTCTTTTATGAAGAGGGAGCTCGAGTTCCGGTTTTTGGCTGTAAGCTCATATCCTTTTCTGTCACTTTCTATGTAATTTCAGGTCTCCTTGAATTGTCTTTCATCCTTATTGTATTTTTTTTTAGGTATTCCCTGAAACATTAGATGGCCAGTTACACACCAATTCCGCGGTAGGTTGAAACATTAGATGGCCAGTTACATGGTTTCTATTAGCTTAAGTGGTAACTTTTCAAATTCGATTCCATCTTTAGTGATTCCTTCCCCATTCTCTTTGTGAAATACCAGGTCCTTTGCGCACGTTATAGTGATGATGAATTTTTCCATGTCAGATGTAAAGGTATTCCTTGTTTCCGTTGTTATTAACACTGGATTGATTCTTAATATAACGGAATATTGGGATTGATTAAGCAAACCTATTAATCAGAAAACTGTAACAATGATGCAGGCGACAAGGACGTCTACTATCAGTTTTATGGGCAATATAACATACACAAGATTTGGAGGGATGACATTTTCCCTTGTCGAGCCTATCTTCGTCACTGGTATGTACCATAATTTCTTCTAATTCAGTACTAAAACATGGGACTGTAATCACAGTTATGAAACCTTAAAAAATTCATACAGTGTTCTGGCAGCAAAGAATCTTGGAGAGGAGGCCTTGAACAATTTTCTAGATCACACGTATCTCGGGAATCGTAAAACCACAATTCGTGAGTACTTAGCGACAGCTGGATTAGGGATCATGGAAGAAGAGCCTCCTGAGTCCCTCAAGATCAGGTATGGCGGTTAATTAACAAGCCTTAATCGGTTTAATCCGTCTCTATTAGACTTTATTCTTGAGCATCTTAATCTAAAGAATGGTTAGCTTATTGTTAACTAGAAGAATATGTTGTCATTGTTGTGTCACCTCCTTATAATTATGTAATGTTTGGAAGAAATTAACGACGATGGTCAAAATTCATTTATATATGACCATTTTAATTTGGCCGAGTTAGGATCTTTGTCCTAACAAAATGATAAAAAAGAAATAAAAGGGACGTTGTTTCCGGATTTGACTATTCATGATCGCTCCAACGTTAACGTAGGGCTCGGAATCCATTGATTGGGCTCATAATTCCTCCTCCCTGCCACAATCTCTCTACAATTAAAACTTGCAATTTTCTGTCAACATAAAACAAATCAAGAAGAGATCAAAAGGGTAATAATGTCGACAGAAAGGAGAGTAGGGGTAGCCGTAGATTTCTCTGTGGGTAGCAAGAAGTCGCTGTCATGGACCATCGACAACATGGTTAGGCAAGGCGATCATCTCATTCTCATCAATGTCCGACCCCAGAAAAACTATGAAACTGGCGAAATGCAGCTCTGGGAAACCACTGGATCTCGTACGTATGCCCCTTAATGCCTTAATCTCAATTGTACAGCGTCTGAATTCAATTCAATCTAATAAGAAACTAAAACGAAAATGGAAACGGAAACGGATATTAACTGCTTGTTTGATTTGGTGGCCAAACAGCTTTGATACGTTTGGTTGATTTGCTGGACCCATCGGTGATGAAGAAATACGACATTAAACCTGATCCCGATACCCTTGAAATGATCAAGATCGCTGCCGACCAGAAACATGTAAGCTATTTCATTACCAATCTTTCTACTTTCATACTCAAATATAGGCTGCAATTTCTCCATAGTTAATACTTGGACTTGTCATAAATTTTGTTGCATATGGTTTGTCTTAAAAAAAATTATCTGTACAAATGAAGTTAGACCCTTTTATAGTTTACACTCTCTTTTAATGTGATACTAAAGTTAGGAAAAAACATATTTGTAGAGAACGATAAAGGTAGAATACTGTATTTGTTTTCAAAGAAGGAACTTCCCATGAATGTCACTAGCTAACGGCTAATGCTACACATGTTCCAAAAATAGCAAAACGAACTCACGTGAATACCACACACTCGGATTTAACACCTAATGCATGTGGCATGTGACCAATGTAATGTAGAAGCTCCAAAATTTGTTTAGATATTTGTATCCCTCCTTGGATTTCTTAATACATTTCTAACTATAGCCTTAATTGTGAATAGATTGATGTGCTGATGAAAATCTACTGGGGAGATCCTCGCGAGAAACTGATTGAAGCAATTGATAATATCCCTCTGAATTGTTTGATTATGGGCAGCAGGGGACTTGGCAGCCTCCAAAGGTAAGTAATTAAACACTTCAGCTATATGTTTAATAATAAAACATCTTCAAATCTTGCCATGCACTCAATATGCACATGTTATTTTCATCGTAAAGTCCTAACATCTGCAATTCACTTTTTTTTTAAAAGACAACTGAAAGTATACAAGTTTATTTAATTAATATTAATTAACCACTTTACGGTCTTTACCCACTAGAGAATTTTTGTTTTTACAATAATTAATAAGATGTCAATATACTCCGTATTGGTTGGTTTTAGCAGAAAATAATGGTAATTAGTACTAATTAATGATGTAGGTCTCATTTCTTTTATTTCTTACCTCTGAAATCATTATGTGTTTTGTCATTTTCTTGATTGATTACGTTTATAAATCTAACTTTGTTGATATTACATGCAATATTAGAAGATTGCAGATATGATTAGTCTCAATATAATTTTGGAACCGTATAAGAAATCCTTAATTAACTTTGTTGATATTACATGCAATATTAGAAGATTGCTAATATGATTATCCTCAATCTTATTTTAGGACATATATTTAAAAACATTAAGCTGTATACGAAATCCGTAATTGCCCCACGCGAAGCGCGGGGTCCGGGTCTAGTACAACTAAATAATTTAATGAGTTGATTATACAATGCAGAGTGTTAATGGGGAGCGTGAGCAACCATGTTATGAACAATGCAACTTGCCCTGTAACTGTTGTCAAACATCAGGGCTGACCATTACTCATCTCCACCAGCTGCACTCGCCAAATTTTGAATTTCTCTAAATTTTGTAGTTATTAATTTACATTCAATAAGGAGCTATTAAATTCGCATGCCTATAATTGTTGTAGGAAAAAATAATGATGATCAAAGTATAATATTAGAGCTGTATGTCATGAGTTTGAAATGGTAAACAATAATACTTGACCAGGCTCTTACTTGTTTCATTTAGCGTTGGAAAAGCACAATACATAATAGAGCATAGATTTGATTAACAAGTGTCTACAACTTCTGTTAATTAGCAAGAAGCATGGTTAGTTAACGAGTTTCATGCCTTGGGATAACAATGTATTCGCGATATAGCGATTAGCAGTCTCCGATGGGTGTACACTGTCCCAGAAGACGTATTCCGATGCGTTTCTGCACGTTCCCACTGACTTTGGATTGCACAAAATTGATGTCGTCTCTACTGTTCCCGTCCCGCAACATCCCTTTCTTGCTTCCATAAAACCTGCATTTAGTTCCATGTCAAAATGTGAATCAAAACTAGCTTGATTCAAATAAACATTGCTATATGTTTATTTGAAGTATATTGTACCATTATCTGAAGGGTTTCGAACAAGATCATGCAGAGGGGTGTAAATGTCGAAGAATTCCATCTTGAGCCCAGGCAACCGACTCGTTAATCGAGTGATAGTCTCGTTCATCTTCACGTTGAATTCACGAGAATCCGTGTTTTTCTGTGCGACACACTCTGGCTTGCCCAACCCGAACAAGGTTATCACTAATGGCAAACAACCCATTGGAGGTAGTGAAGTTACCGCGATTCTTCTGGCTCCTAATCGATACAAATCCTACAATAAGTGCATCATCCAAACTATTCAATCAATGCCTAGAAATTTTGTCGAAATATATATGTAGATTGATTCGAAAAGTTGGATAATGTACGCACCTTAATGAATCGCGAGAAGATATCGACAAGGTAAGTAGAGTACTGCGTGGGAGTGTGGAGAACGTTTACCAAAGGATTGATGTAGTAGTTGAGCACATAGTCACTAGTACCTGATCACAAAGGAAATTTCAACATCGAATGTTGATTTGCTTAGATTTGTGTCTATATTACTAAATCTATATAGCCAAATCTTGAATAAATAAGGTAACATTATAAGCATCCAGCTACAGTACCAGCTCCGATTATAAAAAGTGTGTCGTTGCGTATAGTCCTTGCAGTATCCATGCCGACGACGGTTGCAAGCCTTCCTTGATACTCCTTGTAATACTCCAACTGCTGTGGCAATGAAATTGCGTGCTACAAAGCAATAAAATTGAACTATACAGCTTCATTTCAACTATACATTATGGCAACATAAGTGTCAATCCAATGTATATATACAAGATGATTGATTAAGAGAAGGATTCATACATTGAAGATGGCAGTGTGGTTATCAAATCCAGATGCAGCTGAGGCAAAATTGACACCATTGGCTAGTTGTGTATTAGATAAATCTCGGCTCAAATAAGCCGGTGGATAGCTGTTGTTGAATCCAACCAAATCAGCTGCATATATATCAAACATAGAGAAAGTTAAATCAGCTGCATACATAAAATTATTCAGAACCAAGCTAGAGAAAGTTAAACCACCAACATATATATGAAACATAAGGAAAGTTATGGTACAAATAACTCCTAACGTAAAAAAAATGAACAAATCGCGTTAACAGATTACGCGTTAATGTTCATATTCTGGATGATAATGTTCATAATGTGGGCCATAAAAAAATTGAACGTTTTCGGTGAAGGACGCGGTAACATACTTGTAATTACTGCGAACTTCGTTTTTTCCCCTCAAAATAACCTCAAATTTTTTTACCGTCCAGATATTATAAACATAATCGCTCAAATTATGAACATTAACTTGTTATTTGTTCGTTTTTTCCACGTTAAGCATTGTTCTCACATAAACTTTTCTCTATGAGACATAAAGAGTGTTAATTAGATATGCTTTATAAGTTAAGTACGTACCGATAACGTCGACGGCAAGTTTTCCGTTGCAAAACCTACCGGTGGGGGAATGGTCGTTGCCAAAATCTCTTCCATAAGGCAAGTAGTTTGCCTTGAACAAAGTAGGCAAGAAGTTGTTGTTGCCAACGTCTATAATCGAATCTCCAAATAAGACAATGGCTGAAAAAAGCTTTGGTGTTGCTTGTGCATTTGTATGAATAATAAACTTGTTACATAGTGCAATTGCCAAAACTATAGCAGTTAGTACCAACTCCAAATTTGATTGCTTCATCTTCATCACTCTTTCCTCGATCTCTAAGCATGTTGATGCTATGTTCACATAAATACATAGAACTATTGTAATTGAATAATGGGAGATCGGTTTGATCAGCTCGCGTGCATGGAGCTTGTTAAATAGTTAATTTGATTTTGTAGGTTTTGGTAGGGTACGTATAGGTGTAAGGAATGAAAAATGCATGCACGTATAAACGTATTGTTTTTAACCTACTCAGCTCGTTGGATGACGTAAAGGCAGTGGCTACCTCCTTTTAGTGACCTTTTATCGAGTGCATGAATGTTTATTGAAGATATTTTAGGAATATCTTTATTCTAGCATATATTGTATCTTAGGCTCCAAGGAGCAATCTTTTCCTTATAGATAGAATCTCTGTAAAGTATATATATACATGACCTAATCAATGAAAAGAAAAAGGAAGTATTTTCCACAAAATCTCTACTCTCTCTAAAGTTTATCATGGTATCAGCCTAATCTCGATCCTTCCAAACACAACCCTTCCGCCACCCCCTCAGTTTTGCCCTAATTTCGGCCGCCGCCGTCTTCTCAGCCTTCCTACTCGTCGGTTTCATTCATCGACGTCGCTAAGTTGTCTTTTCCTGCAATGGGAGATACAACCAAAGAAATACCCGTGAGTTTTTCCTCACCTTACTACCTTCATCCTTCGGATCATCCGGGTCTTTCAATTTGTCCCGTGATTTTCAAAGGTGATAACTTTGATGAATGGGTTATTGCCTCTCAAACACCAACCCCGACGGATACAGTTGCCTTTGCTGCTCGTCAGCAGCATTCCGCACCACCTTCGTCAACTTCTGTCGGACATCAGCGGGTTAACAAAAAGAACCTGCATTGTACCCATTGTGATCGTAAAGGTCATGAGAAAGCTGGTTGTTTTCAACTTATTGGCTATCCCGACTGGCTCAAGGAGCGCTGGGCTGTTCGTGATGCTGCAAAAACGCAGTCAAAACCGCATCAGTCCGGTGTCGCTAACGCTGCAGTGCAGCCCTCGCCGGCTTCATTCACGCCGCTTTCACCTGCTGATCAAGAAGCACTCAGTCCGGCTTTGACTCCAACTCAGATGGCAACAGTGTTGAACATGTTCAACACATTACAGACCAGCAAAAATCAGTCCGGTATGTTGTTTAATTGGATTTTAGATACCGGTGCGTCGTTCCATATGACCGGCGATTCGTCTAGTCTTCGGGATATAGTTGATGTGCAGGCCGTCAATATTAAATTACCGGATGGGAGACTCTCCTCTGCTACTCAGGAGGGTCGTATTTATATGGGCAATATTTGTTTGTCCAATGTTCTTTTTGTGCCAAACTTAACCTGCAATTTGCTCTCTCTTGCTCAATTGTCTAAAGATCTTCAACTGCTTGTTCTTTTAACACCTGCGATTATTGTACTTCAGGAAATCAGTTCGAGGACGGTGATTGGCGTGGGTAGAGAGCATGGTGGGGTTTATTGGCTGCAGACAATTGGTGCAGATGTTCGGGCTTCGTCTGCTCAGTCTTCTGCTGATTCGGCTATTTTGTGGCATCGTCGACTTGGTCATCCGTCGCCGTCTGTCTTGTCGTCTATTTCGTCATTTTGTTTGAATAAAGACTCGCTTGTGAGTCTACCTCCATGTACTTCTTGTTTTGAAGCTAAACAAACTAGATTGTCTTTTCCAGAGAGTTCTAATAAAGCCACTGAATTGTTTGAATTGGTTCATTGTGATGTGTGGGGTCCCTATAGCACTCCTTCTTTAAGTGGCGCTCGATCTTTTCTTACTATTGTTGACGATTACTCTCGTACAGTTTGGGTTTGTCTTATTCAATCCAAAACAGAGGTAGCTGCTCGGTTTCAGAAATTTTGTGCTTTCGTCCATACTCAATTCCGCACTCAAGTCAGGCGAGTTCGCGCTGACAATGGCACTGAATTTCTGCCACTACGTTCCTATTTTGAGGATCAGGGTATTGTTTTTGAAACATCATGTGTCGCTACACCTCAGCAAAATGGTAGAGCAGAGCGAAAACATCGTCACTTGCTAAATGTAGCACGTGCTCTTCGGTTTCAGGCACATCTTCCTCTTGCTTTTTGGGGAGAATGTGTCACAACAGCAGCATTCCTGATCAACCGTACACCCACACCACTATTGGGAAATCGCTCGCCATATGAGGTATTATATAAGCATCCACCTTTATATGACTCCATTAAAGTTTTTGGTAGTCTTTGTTTTGCTGCTCGGAATCCAAAGAATAGGGATAAGTTTGCCTCCCGCAGTAGAAAATGTGTATTCATGGGATACCCGCAAGGAAAACGAGGTTGGTCTCTTTATGATCTAGAGACCAAAGAGATGTTTGTCAGTCGTGATGTTATTTTCTTCGAGGAATTCTTTCGCTTTGCTACGACTCCTCCTGTATCATCTCCAGAGCCGATCTCAACGTCATCTCCCGCAATATATGATGATGTTCCATTACCTGCGGTCGTTGGGGAAATTTCTGAAACTCCTTCTCCTTCGATTGAGTCGTCTTCCTTGGATCAGACATCTCAGGCATCCCCGTCTGACGACAGGGGGAGTGATGTTGCTATCGTTCCTTCTTCGTCTGTGGCTGATCCTCAGCCTTCTGCAGTTCGACACAGTGCTCGTACTAAGCAACCACCTACTCGCCTCAAAGACTATGTTTGTCAGACAGTACTTCAAGCAACACCCCATGCTCTCCCTTCTACTCCCGCGCCACAATCATCGTCCTCAGGTACATCTCATCCCCTAGCAGCTTTTGTTTCATGTGCTAATTTTTCTCCTTCCCATGTTAGATTTTTAGCCGCTGTTACAGCAGGTCACGAACCATCCTCTTTTAAAGAGGCAGCTCTGCATAAACCATGGCGTGACGCAATGCTTTCAGAAATTCAGGCTCTTGAACGAAATGGTACTTGGAAGTTGGCCACTTTACCTCCTGATAAGAAACCAATTGGTTGCAAATGGGTGTATCGCATCAAGTACAATTCTAATGGGTCTATTGAAAGATACAAGGCTCGATTGGTTGTTCTTGGCAATCGTCAAGTTGAAGGCATAGATTATTCAGAGACATTTGCTCCCGTTGCCAAAATGGCATCTGTTCGCGTTTTCCTATCTGTTGCAGCCATTCGTGGATGGGAGCTTCATCAAATGGATGTTCACAATGCATTCTTACATGGTGACCTGGCCGAGGAGGTGTACATGATTCCACCGCCTGGTCTTCTGCACGTCCCTCCCGGACATTTCTGTCGATTGCAAAAGTCCTTATACGGTCTTAAGCAGGCTCCAAGAAATTGGTTTGCCAAATTATCCTCTGCTCTGCGTGTTTTTGGCTTTGTTCAAAGTTATGCTGATTATTCTCTTTTCTCTTATACGCTGAGGGATATCAGTATACATGTTCTCGTCTATGTCGATGACCTTATTATAGCAGGAAATAACTCTGGCGCTATTGCTCGATTCAAGGTCTATCTTTGCTCCTGTTTTCACATGAAAGACCTTGGTCATTTGAAGTATTTTCTCGGAATTGAGATTGCTCGAAATGCTTCAGGATTGTTTCTTTCCCAACGCAAGTATACTCTTGATATTTTGTCTGAGGCAGGACTTCTCGGTGCCAAGCCTGCCGAGTTTCCTATGGAGCAACATCATCAGCTTGCGAAGTCCTCTAGTCGTCTGTTTGATCAGCCCGAGCGTTATCGGCGTCTAGTTGGTCGTCTTATCTATCTTACTATTACTCGTCCTGAGCTAGCTTACTCTATCCACATATTAGCACAATTTATGCAGGCTCCTAAGACTGATCATTGGGATGCTGCTAATCGTGTCCTTCACTACTTAAAGGGCCATCCAGGACAGGGTCTGCTCCTGTCAGCTACGAGTTCTTTACAGGTTACCGCCTTCTGTGACTCTGATTGGGCAACATGTCCCAAAACTAGACGCTCTCTCACTGGATACTTTGTTATGCTTGGACAGTCTCCCATCGCTTGGAAGACAAAGAAACAGGCTACTGTGTCTCGTTCGTCGGCAGAGGCGGAATACCGGGCTATGGCTTCGGTCTGTTGCGAGATGATCTGGCTCAAATCGCTCTTGCGTTCTTTGGGAGTCCGACATTCTACTCCTATGAGACTATTTTGTGATAGTCAGGCAGCCATTCATATTGCTGCAAATCCTGTCTTTCATGAACGAACCAAACATATTGAGATCGACTGTCATTTGGTTCGTGAGCAGATTCAATCGGGCAATGTTGCTACTGCCTATATCCATACCACATAACAACCAGCTGATTTGTTTACAAAGGCTCTTGCCAAGGTGCAATTTCAGCTTCTATTGGGCAAGTTGGGCATTCTTGATCCTCATGCTCCAACTTGAGGGGGAGTATTGAAGATATTTTAGGAATATCTTTATTCTAGCATATATTGTATCTTAGGCTCCAAGGAGCAATCTTTTCCTTATAGATAGAATCTCTGTAAAGTATATATATACATGACCTAATCAATGAAAAGAAAAAGGAAGTATTTTCCACAAAATCTCTACTCTCTCTAAAGTTTATCAATGTTGCATCTCTTTGCCGAAATAAGTGTGAGATCGAGCACGTCGTCTTCTCGATTGTTCCTCTTGTTCTGATCCATCTTCCGAAAAGTCTAATCTCCATAGTTGGTCTCATCACTGGATGCATCATCGTTGTCCTCTTGTAAGCTGAAGAAAACATGGGAAAATATGTTACAAATACTTTCCTAGGTTGTGATAAAGTGGTCTAACATGTAGATCTGAGTATTGAAAAACTGAAACATGAAGTGGACGGTAGAGATTACCCATTGCAAGGAACACATTTGAGATGAGCCTCATATGGGACACATTTGAGATGAGCCTCATATGTGCATTCTTGACAAGAGTAAAACCAATTGGTTGGATCTCGTGTCCCGGGATCTCCATTCTCCAAGCACACATCGCAGAAAGAATCCTCAGTTGCCCCATTGCTCGAGTACTGAATCAAGAGAAGATGATGTTGGAGATGATGCTCATGCTCCACTGTAGCAGCGACCTTAAAAAGGCATTCATAGTGATAGTCAACTTGGCACATCTTACACGAGTACCAAGTCAGATTCAATACATTTGCACATCCATTGCACGAGCCTTCCGTATTCTGATTTACATCTTCGATCATTATGGAAAGAAAGTGCGGGTGACAGTCATGTCTAATAACGGTAGGCAACATTTTGGTCTTGAGATGTGTTATGAAGAGGGTGTGGTCACAAGTATCGTGCATGAAGTCCTTATCCCACACACTCAAAACAGAGTCAATATTGTGCCCAATCACACCGGCCAAAGACTCGTTATTATGATCGAGTAACTCGGCGCATTCCTTGTGGAGAGCGAATTTGCAAACGGGGTTGCAGGTGTAAGCGGGTGATCCCTTGACTATTTGGTGCTCACAAACCTCACACTTAGCCTCGTAGTCGACTCCTTCCTCCATGTAGTTGCTAATGTAGTGTCCACTGTCAGCAATGCAGGGCTTCACTTCACCATCCTCCTTCTCCTCTTCCTCCTCTTCACTACATCCCCTGCATTGACAACAATTACTATCCGTCTGCAAAACTAGTTTATTTATCCGAGTACCCAAGAAACTCACTTAAAAAATCACAAAAATCCATACCAAGATTGATCGGATTTCTCTGTCGCTGTAGGCTCATCGTAATCTTCATCCAGGAGCATGATATTGGGCTTTGACAACAATCTGCACGATTTTCACAAAGCAACAAGCCATTGCACGAAAATGGTTGTGTTTTTACATAATATCCTATGAAACAAGATGATAAGTTGAGAAGAAGGGGTAGAAAAAATATACCCATTATCAACGCAACGCAAATGAGCGGCGTACTCACACTCTTCGCAAAAGTAAAACCAACGACTTGGGTCTCGTCTCTTCTGTTGTCCATTCTCAACGCACACAAGACAAAGGTAATCCTCTTCCTCCTCCTGACTCGAGTACTTCAACAACATCTGATGGTGGTAGCTTCCGTGCTCATGCTCCACTCGATCAGGCAACATTGTGAGACAGTTATAGTGATAAGGATCCCCACATATCCTACACGAGTACCAAAACTTTGAAACAGGGACTCCACATGCCTTGCATTGAAAATGCTCCTCATTAGGATGCAGGTACGCAAACATTACACAAAGGAAATGCTCATCACAACCATGCTTAATAACTGTAGGCAGCACTCTTTGTTCGAGATGAATCGAGAAGAAGCAGTCGTCACAAGGATAAGAGTTGGGGTTGTAGCCTTGCTCACATGAGCTGCAAGTAGATAAACCCGGAAGATTATCAGCCCAGGACCTTAGGAGTTCATGTGAAGGAGCTTTCGGCGGCTTGTTATTGTCGTCAAGCAACTCGGCGCAAGCCTTGTGCAAAACAAAGCTGCAATCTCGGCAGGAGTAGGCCGGACCCGTTACTTGCTCTTTGCAAGACATACAGTTTAACTTGGCGTTTGTGTCAATGTTGTGGCCAATTATGTAATGATCACCTCCGGAGGAACAGAACCTTATATTCTGAGACCCATACTTGGCAGCTCTGAAGTAAGGACGACGACGATCTGATTCCTTTGAAGAGATATATTGGCTTTGTCTCCACCGTTGATAAACAACAACTTGAGGACCATCATCTTGGGTGCGCGTGATCATATGGTCAATCGCATCCATGAATGGAGGAGTTCCCATAGAGTCCCGGTAATCTGAGATCGGATCCACTACCAGCTTGGAGACTTTATAACCATCATCATCATCATAAGCGAATCGAATTTCCGTGTCCACATCTTCCCAATTCTTGGGCTTGTACCATTTCTCTTGGTTCTGACCAAGAATCCCCTGTTTTAAGTATCTCTCAAACCTGGTCTGCCACTCATACATATGATCGGTATCCGCCTTACACTCGATGATAACAAGCCGGGTTTCGTCGAGGGAGGAGGCCAGCTCGATGAGCTGATCCAGGTGAGATCGAGAGGAGAGGCGGGAGTCGACGATTACATGTTGGAAAATGCCTGATGACAAATGGGACTTGGCGATCTGACAAATGATCTGAAAACCCACATCTTCAGGGACATGATCTTTATTTGGACAAGAGCAAGCTTGCAAGTAGGGTGGACCAAGAACATCCAGGAAATCCTCGAGGGACAGGAGTTGGCATTTCAGATGCGATGCGATGTGGGTAGCAAATTCGGACTTCCTTGTAAAAGGGTGACCCTTCATGGCAATGATCGATCTGTTTATAGACTTAGACGCCATTTTGGATCTGTGTAGAGATACAATACAAGAAAGACTAATTATCCAGATCGATTGGATTAGTAGTTAGCAGCAAATGCTTGGTGTTGAGGTCTGAGATATCATCTCCAATCCATGGACATTGTCTCCCTCCACTATTATTCAGCAATTGCAACTGGCTATAAAGTATTATTATTATTATTTCATTTAGTTATTGTTTCGAGACAACAGGGTTGCTCAACTGCTGCAGCGCAACTACTCATAAACTATACAAATATTCATAAATAATAATATCCTCTTATCTAGTGTTGACTTTTTAAAATCACTAGATACGTCCATAGAAAAATTATAGATTTTCGTATGGTTTAATTGTTACATATTATTTGTTATGGTTTAATGTTATGACATATTTTTGTTAATATTTGTTGTTGTAGTTATCGAATTTGTTAGTATTTGTAATTATAAGTATTTTTATTTTCTCGTATTTGTGTTTGAAGTAGTTTTAAAACATAATACCGACTCATATATATATACATGTATTATAGTTTAAGAAAAAATAGTCCGGCGGCGGTCCGGCGGCGGTCCGACGACGGTCCGCTGGGGGTCCGACGGTGGTTCAATAATAAATGAAAAGATTAAAGTATAAAATGAAAATTTTAAGTCTAATTCAAATTGGTGAACATTTAAATATAATGTGATGAACATTTAGATATAATGTGATGAACATTTAATTATAATGTGATGAACATTTAATTATAATGTGATGAACATTCTGTTGGTGAACATGAAATTAAGATGTGACGAACATTTACTAGAGTATATCAAAATGAACGTTTATAAACATTTTGATGAACATTTATGAACAACGTGATGAACATTTAATTATAATGTGATGAACATTCAGTTGGAAAACTTTTAAGTATAATGTGATGAACATTTACGAACACTTGATGTTCATCAAAATTTGGTGAACTTTTAAGTATAATTTGATGAACATTTATGAACACTTGATGTTCATCGAAGATGGTCCGGCGGTGCTCCGGCGACGGTCCGGCGGTGCTCCGGCGGCGGTCCGGCGACGGTCCGGCGGTGCTCCGGCGGCGGTCCGGCGACGGTCCGGCGGTGCTCCGGCGACGGTCCGGCGACGGTCCGGCGGTGCTCCGGCGACGGTCCGGCGATGGGGAGAAAGGGGGGACAAGGGGTGCCACGTGTCATCATATGGGCTCTTGGATCTCTCTTGATCCAAGGCTCTACATTCATTCTCATTTATCATTTTAACAAGTATTATTACATGACTCTTTTCCCATAAATAATAAGTGTTGACTTTTTTAAATCACTAGATACTCCCGAACGCAGAAAAATTATAGATTTTCGTATGGTTTAATTGTTACATATTATTTGTTATCGTTTAATGTTATGACATATTTTTGTTAATATTTGTTGTTGTAGTTATCGAATTTGTTAGTATTTGTAATTATAAGTAGTTTTAAAACATAATACCGACTCATATATATATACATGTATTATAGTTTAAGAAAAAATAGTTTATATCTATTTTCATAAAAATTACTTAAAGGCCCCTAATAAATAGCAGTATTGATAATTCTGTCCTTTTTACCCTACTGCAGATTATAAAACTAAAAGCTTACAGTATAAAACTAGGTTGGAGTGGACTTTAAGCTTATTACAGGGGACTACATTAGAGGAGAAATCACAATATCATTCAATGTTTGATTTTGTTCATTTGGATGAGAAGTGGTTTTATCAAACCAAGAAATCTCATAAGGTCTATCTAGGAGCAAATGAGAAGGGAAAATACAGATCAGCTAGTTCAAGCAAGTTCATCCCAAAGGTCATGTTCACTACAGTTGTTGCTAGGCCTAGATTTGATTTAGAGGGACAGTGCACTTTTGATGGGAAGATTGGAATCTTCCCATTCACATTCCAAGAACCAGCAAGGAGAAACTCAAAAAAAAGACCAAAGGGGACTATTATTACAAGAGTAGTTGAATCAGTCAACAAGCAAGCCACAAGGAGCATGTTGATAGACAATATCATCCCAGCAATGGCCACAAGATGGACAGAAAGTTATATATATCCAGCAAGACAATGCAAGAACTCACATTATTCAGGATGATCCACAATGGCAAGAAGTGTACATACAAGATGGATTCACATTCATATTAGTACAACAATGACGAGGCGAATTTGTCGTGTGCCAAGTCAAGTAATCCTAACATGCAAACTAAGTAATATAGTGCGCAAGTAAGGGTCGAATCCCAAGAGAATCAGTTTATCAAATTCTTAAGTTATCACAATGACTAACCAATAAACGTAACCAAAGGGGGGTTTTTGTGGTTTTGATACGAAGTATCGAATGTCAACTTGGTTATAACAAGATTAAGCGAAGTGTTCCACTTAGCGATTATCCACAATTAGATTAACAAGTTGATCTTAAAATCCTTTTTATCCCTATGTCAAGTTCTCAAGTGATCGTTCTAATTCCTGTTCTTGAATAGTTATTAGTCCAACTAGTCCTAATAACCCTTACTCGATTATAACCTCGAAACTATCAAAGTTCAATAACAAAGTAGCAATGCATTCAGGAATAGATAGATACATGCAATATCATGGACAACTAGTCGGATACTCGACATGTACTCAACTCTCTTCTCTAATAACAATCATAACTAGTTCATGCAAATAGATTGTGCTACACAACAAGTATGATATTTCAACTAGAAGTATCAAACTCTAGCAATATGAACAAGACACAACTAACTTAGGTGATCAATCTAAAGTAGTAAATCTAGTTCATGGACAATACAAACAAGAGAGTTGAGACAATCAAAGAGTTAGACAAAGGGAAAGGATAAACTCACAACTTGTTGAATCCAAAAGCTTCAAACGCCAAGTGAAACAAAGAACCTTAGCAACTCATAAGTTTGTGAAATACTCTCCAAAAACTTAAGCAAAACAAAGATTGGATGATCAAGGATGATCATCCACTACCTATATAGTATCAACTAATGTAACAGCCGAATTAAGGTACTAAAAACGTATAGAAAGTTACAGAATTAAACACAAATTACTTCAAATGGCAAAGACATCAATTTGATTCTTCTGTCGAGGAACCGCACCCGCGGGTTGGGAGCCGCAGGCGCGGTTTGGGATTCTTCAGTATTCTCAGGATGGCAGAGGGCCGCGGGCGCGGTTTGGGACCCGCGGGCGCGGCTTGAGCTTTCTCGAAAACCTTGGCTGAAGGTGAAACCCGCGGGTGCGGCTTGAGACCCGCGGGTGCGGCTTGAGATTTCTCGAATCCTTGTCTGAGGATGAAACCCGCGGGTGCGGCTTGAGACCCGCTGGTGCGGCTATGTTGTCTGAGGCAGAACCTGCTGATTTCTTCAAGTCTTCGTCTTCGTCTTCGTCTTCAGCAGCTTCTTCCTTATGCTTCAATGCTTCCAATGCTTGTATCATCTCTTGGAATCTCGTATGTAAATCTTCTCTCGAACAACTCCATGATACAGATTACATAGGAACAAATAACATAATCCTATACAAAACTAGCTAATAATCCATAGTTGCGGTATGTAAAACACCGCTTATCAAACTCCCCCATACTTAGACCTTGCTCGTCCCCGAGTAAGCTAAAAGAAACTTACTCTTTTACAATAATCACTCAAAGATCTCAGGAAGTATGAAAAAGAAAGAAACTACAAATCACTAACACATTTAGTATACAAACAATATGATGAGAAAGAAATCTATCAATTTTGGTCTTCCATAGTTGTTAACATGCAAAAAACCTTGTCCTAAGACACTCATTTCACTCATTTTGCCTAGGCGCCTCGAAAGGTTTTCACCTAGCCACTCATTTCATTTTCAATCTCACCATTCCTTACCGCCCTCAAGTCCTTTTTTGCCAAGCCTAATGCAAGCCGAACTACCCGCTTATTGCATGGATTTTTCCATCCCAGGATTTTCATTTGCCTTTTTTCGTATTTTTGTGGCTTTTTCTGTTTTTAATTCCATGCAAAGTACAACAAAATAAAAACCGAAGGGAAATAACAAGGAAATGAAACTACTCTAGGATAAGCATTGAACTAATTTCCCTCCCCCATACTTGTAGTGCACAATGCCCTCAGTGTGTAAGACATAGAAAAATAATGAGGAAAAGAGAAAGAAGCTCACTGATCCGGGTCATCCCGGTTTGGATATTCGGGCCAACGAGCATGCATGTAGAGCAGGAGCTGCAGATGATGAGCCTTCGCCCCATTGCCTCTGAGGCTGAAAACGAGGGGCAGGCTCCTGGAAGTCATCATCATCCTCATCCTCAAGGTCAACTGGCTGCTGATCCAGCTGCTGAACCGGCTCCTGGATGTTGATCCCACCGCGAGCTCGTCGTCGAGCAGCTGCACGAGGGGGAGCGGGTGTTGGGTTGATCCTAAAAGTATGTGCTGGCCCATAAGCAAAATCCTCGGTGAGAGCAATCTCGGGAGGACCGAGCCAAACCCACATCCGCTCGTCCTCATTTACTGTAACCAACTTGAGCCACCTAAGTCGAGTCTGCAGAAATGTGGCATCCAGCAAATAGGGACCCATTGAGGGGTCCGGACTACCTACGCAGTCAAGCGTCTCCCAGTCGGGGACGACAACCTCTAAGATGAGGGTGATCATGCCACCCAAAGCAATCTGTCCCCTTGGTTTTGAGCGGGCTGTCTTACAGGAGTGAACAAATAGTGAGAGCCAATCCGGAATTACCTGACATTCCGGCATAAGGGCATATAGATACTTCAGCTGGTAGGCAGACACCTTGTTCACCTCAGAAAGCCCAAAGAAGGCCATAGATAGGGCCCGCTGTGTCAGGCGGAGACATGGATGGGACATCTTGGCATTGTAGTCATTACCATGGGTGTCCCGAACTTGTCCCGTCCATGTGTACCAGACCTGTGTAGGGCTGTCACCAACTGTAGTGTCATAATCTGCAGAGGGAACCTGAGAGATTCCCAAGATGTGGCGCAGCTGTTCGGCCTGAACCGTAAAGGACCGTCCATTGTAAATGAACTGGATGGCCGAGATGAAGGTGGTCTCCGAGACGGTCTTGGACTTGAGGCTTGCCAGAAACTGATAGGTAGCCTCGGCATGAGTGAGAGCTGACCTGAACAAGAAACCGTGCAGCCCTGCGTGCTCAAGCATGGCCTCAGTGCATGCAGTCATACCCAAATCATCGAGCGTACGTCGATGAAAAAATCTCGTGGCTACACACTGCTTAGCCCTTAAATAAGCTAAGTTGGCTTGAACCTGTTGTTGCCACAAATCATTTTTGTGGCCTCGAGATGTTCCTGCTGCAGCCATCAAAGTGTATACACAACGCAAATGCTACCACAAATCCGCACACAACAAAGATACCAAGCAGCAGCAGCAGCACAATAGCAAAAAGCCCTCCCCGAGGCGTAAGAAAATCAACAACGATGAGGGCGGTTGTTAGAAAAACTTACTGAAATCAGCAAACAATGGACGACAGAGGCGAAAGACGCGGGTGCGGGTTGGGAGCCGCGGGTGCGGTTTTTGCTTTTGTCTGATTTCTGGCGAGGAGGGAGCCGCGGGCGCGGTTTTGGAGCCGCGGGTGCGGTTTCTGCGAGCTGGAGAATTTCTTGGCAGGGCGAGGCCGCGGGTGCGGGTTTGTAGCCGCGGGTGCGGTTTTGTCGAGACAGAACTTCTAGGCAGGGCGAGGTAGCGGGTGCGGGTTTTTGAGCCGCGGTTGCGGTTGGATTCCGGCGCGGGTGCGGGTGCGGCTGTGGAGGAGGACTTGGTAGGAGGGTGTTGGTGTTGGGAAAGAGAAGGGTTTGGTGGGAGGTTTTTGGTGTTTGAGAAAGAGAAGTGGAAGGTAGGGTATGAGGGAAGGAGGTGGTGGGAGAGTTTTATGTGGTGGGGGTAGAGAATGAAATTTGATATGGAGAAGGGTAGAAGATGAAATTCGATATGGAGAAGGGTAGAAGATGAACCGTCAATTCCTTTTTTTTTTCTTTTTTTTTTCTTTCATAAACGAAAAGAAGAACCGTCAATTCCTTTAGTAGCAAACGACCATCGTCTTCTCGTCTTGACTTCCTAGAAAATAGAAAACAAAACAATTAAAAAGAAAATGAAATTCAAGGGAAAAAGAAGAATACCCTGGGTTGCCTCCCAAGCAGCGCCTTGGTTAGAGTCGTGGCTCGACTTGGTTTCCCGTCTTCAATTTTCAAAAGTTGGCTCTTCTAGAGCCATTTCATCGAAAGACACTTTGGTGAATCCCTCATGGTAAGGTTTTAACCTTTGACCATTCACCTTGAAGACGTTGTGGTTGTCTTTGTCAAACAACTCCACGGCGCCATGAGAAAAGACGCGAGCAACAACATACGGGCCATTCCACCGGGATCGCAACTTACCCGGAAAAAGTTGAAGACGAGATTGGTAGAGCAAGACCTTGTCTCCCACCTTGAAATCTTTCCTCAAGATGTTCTTGTCATGCCAAGCCTTCGTCTTTTCCTTGTAGATCACCGCATTCTCATACGCATCCCGGCGTATCTCTTCAAGCTCTTGGATTTGCAACTTCCTAAAGTCGCCTACCTCATCCAACTCCATGTTGCATTTTTGCACCGCCCACCACGCCTTGTGCTCTAACTCCACCGGAAGGTGACAAGCCTTCCCAAACACAAGTCGATATGGGGACATTCCTATTGGAGTTTTGTAGGCGGTCCTATACGCCCAAAGTGCATCATCCAACCTTAGACTCCAATCCTTTCGATTAGGAGCCACTGTCTTTTCCAGAATCCCCTTGATTTGCCTATTGGACACCTCAGCTTGTCCATTGGATTGGGGGTGATAAGCAGTTGAGACTCGTTGAGTGACATGGTACTTCTTTAAAAGTGCACTCACCGTCTTGTTGCAAAAGTGAGTACCTTGGTCACTTATAAGAGCCTTTGGAATCCCAAAACGAGAAAAGATATTCTCCTTCAAGAAACCTGCTACCACTCGGGAATCATCAGTTCTGGTGGCCTTCGCTTCCACCCATTTGGAAACGTAGTCCACCGCAAGTAAAATGTATAAATTCCCAAACGAACTAGGAAAGGGTCCCATGAAATCAATACCCCAAACATCAAAAATCTCACAAAAGACTAATGGTGTTTGTGGCATCTCATTTCGTTTAGAAATTTTCCCGACCCTTTGGCATCGGTCGCAAGCTTTGCAAAAGGCAAACGCATCCCGAAAGATGTGTGGCCAATAGAAGCCGGCGTCCAATACCTTCCTAGCCGTTTTATTAGCCCCAAAATGCCCCCCACATGCATGAGAATGACAAAAAGTAAGGACAAACTGTACCTCGTTATCCGGGAGGCATCGTCGGATTACCTTGTCAACACAATGTCTCCAAAGGTAGGGGTCATCCCAAACGTAGAAACGTGATTCCCGCTTGATCCTATCTTTTTGAGCTTTGGTGTAGTTTGGCGGGAATTCTTCGCGAACCAGGTAGTTCACGATATCGGCAAACCATGGTTTGAAAGACCGGAGGGCGAAAAGCTTGTATTCGGGGTCAATTTCTGCATACTCGGCTGTCAGAAAACCGCGATCGCGGTTATTGAGACGCGGTCGCGGCTCTCCTTGCAGTGAGATTTCTGGCAAACACAAACCGCGGGTGCGGTTTACTAGCCGCGGGTGCGGCTCTCTCTTTTCCGAAAATTCTTGAGAGCATAAACCGCGGGTGCGGTTTCCTGGCCGCGGGTGCGGTTTGTACTTAGCAGAAGCAGAAATTACAGAATGAATTTGATACAAGTTTTCGTCCGGGAATGTACCTTGAATTTGAACCTGTAATTTACCGTCCTCTGGCACAATCCGGCTCAAATGATCAGCTACGGAGTTTTCGACTCCCTTCTTGTCCCGGATTTCCACATTGAACTCGCTTAAGAGCAAAACCCATCGAATGAGTTTTGGATTTGATTCCTTCTTCGTCATGAGATAACGAAGAGCAGCGTGGTCCGTGTGGATAATCACCTTCGTGCCCAAAAGATATTGCCGAAATTTTTCAAGGGCAAACACCACGGCTAGCAACTCCTTTTCCGTGGTGGAGTAATTCCTCTGAGCTCCGTTCAAAGTCGTGGAAGCATAGTAGATGACGTGCATTGCTCTTCTGACTTTTTGACCAAGAACGGCTCCCACCGCATGATCACTAGCATCACACATGATCTCAAAGGGTAGAGACCAATCGGGTACTTGGATGATTGGTGCTTCGGTGAGGTGGGCTTTCAGAGTGTCGAATGCCTTCTTGCACACATTCGACATGTCAAAAGTAGCTTCCTTTTTCAAAAGCTCACATAGGGGCGTGGAGATCTTAGAGAAGTCCTTGATAAACCTGCGATAAAAACCTGCATGGCCTAGGAAAGAACGCACTTCACGCACATTAGTAGGATAAGGCAACGATTGAATGACGTCAATCTTTGCCTTATCGACCTCAATACCCCTAGCTGAAATTATGTGCCCCAATACTATCCCTTGTTCAACCATAAAATGACACTTTTCAGAATTCAATACTAGATTAGTATCTACACATCTTTTAAGCACGAGTGACAAATGATTTAAACATGCATCAAAGCTATCCCCATGTACCGTAAAATCATCCATAAAAACTTCTATGAAATGTTCAATGTATTCCGAGAAGATACTTACCATACATCGTTGAAAGGTCCCGGGCGCGTTACATAATCCAAAAGGCATCCTACGATATGCAAAAGTGCCAAAGGGACATGTAAACGTCGTCTTCTCTTGATCTTCGGGTGCAATAGCCACCTGAAAATACCCTGAATACCCATCTAGAAAGCAATAATACGGACGACCGACAAGTCGTTCAAGCATTTGATCAATAAAAGGGAGGGGGAAATGATCTTTTCGGGTTACCGCGTTCAGCTTGCGGTAGTCAATGCATACTCTCCAACCCGTTTGAGTTCGGGTAGGAACCATCTCACCTTGTTGATTCTCTACCAATGTTATGCCCCCCTTCTTAGGGACACATTGAGTTGGACTTACCCATTGACTATCCGAAATGGGGTAGATCATGTCAGCTTGAAGAAGTTTCAGCACCTCCTTCTTGACCACCTCCATCATAGGTGGGTTTAACCTTCTTTGGGGTTGCCTAGAGGGTTTAGCACCTTCCTCAAGAAGGATCCTGTGCATACAGGTGGAAGGGCTAATTCTCTTGATGTCAGCAATGGTCCACCCAAGAGCGGTAATGTGTTCTTTCAGCACCATCACCAACCTTCTCTCTTGTTCACCTGTCAACTTGCTTGAAATGATTACCGGGAGGGTATCATTTTCCCCAAGAAAAGCATACTTCAAGTGCTCGGGTAATTGCTTGAGCTCTACAACCGGTGCCTGCACAATAGAAGGAAGAAGCTTTTCGCTCTCCAAAGTTAGTAGCATGGGCCGACCGGCCAAAATTCTACCCGAAGCGTCTAGACGAGCTAGAACATTTTGAATCTCAGGTGGAAGAGACAAATCAAGTGTTGGTGAGTGAACGATGCTGTGTTCTAATACACTTTGTAATTCATCTAAGCCGAAGATATTGAAAACATCTTGGACTATAGGATCAATTACATCAATTGAACAAATAGACGCAGCATCTTCGACGGGGTGTTTAATAACATCAAAAATGTTAAATTGAACTATTTCCCCATCGAACTCTAAAGTGAGAGACCCACTAGCCAAATCAATCTTTGTGTTAGCGGTTCGCATGAAGGGCCTCCCAAGCAAAATAGGAGCAGCTTGCCCATCATGTTCCATGTCTAACACAAAGAAATCAGCGGGAAAGAACAAATTATCCACCATAACCAGAACGTTTTCAACTACACCTTTAGGATACACGGTGGACCTATCGGCTAGTTGAATAACAATTCCGGTTTCATGAAGTGGACCTAACCCGAGAATCTTATAGAGAGAGTAAGGCAACACATTTATCGATGCACCCAAATCGAGCATGACTCGTTCAAAATGTGTGTCGCCTATACGGCAAGGTATGCTGACCATGCCCGGATCGCTGCACTTCTTAGGCATTCGCCTTTGAAATACAGCGGAGACACGCTCGCTTACCGTCACCGTTTGTTGCCCTTTCAACTTTTGATTCCTCTTGATTGTGCAAAGTTCTTTTAAAAACTTTGCATATCGAGGAATGCTTTTAATTAACTTGAGCAAGGGGATGTTTACCTCACATTTGCTAAACGTCTCAAACAGCTCCTTGTCGTTTTCCGGCCTTTTGGTGTTCCTAAGGGCATCGGGAAACGGGGCAGGAGGCTTGGTGGAGTCGAGAGGTGGAAAGTTGGGGCGAACGTAGTTGTCCTGTCTCAACTGGAAATCCCCCGATCCTCCACTTCGAGTTCAGCATTTTGTGAAGGAAAGTCTGAAATTTTTACCTCGGTGGAGGAGCCGCGGGTGCGGTTTTCAACCCGCGGGCGCGGCTCGTCAGTCCAATTGCTTTCTGGCTCAGTGGAGGAGCCGCGGGCGCGGTTTTCAACCCGCGGGCGCGGTTCTCGGCTGTCCTCAGAATCCAATTTTTCTGCAGAAGCCTCGACAAGGTTTTTGGTTTCCCCCAAAATCTTACCACTTCTTGTTGTCACTGCACTTACATTTCTGGTTGGATTCACCACCATTTGGGACGGTAGAGAATTGGAATTTTGTTGTGCAATGGTGGTAACAGCTTCAACCAACTGCCCAATTTTCTTCTCCATGTTCTTGATGGTCGACTCGGTCGTTTGAACATGAGTTGTGAAGTGTTGAGTCAAGGATCTCAGCAGCTCCGCAGTAGATGGTCCAGCATTGGGTCGAGGGCCTTGAGCTTGTTGTTGGGGCTCATTTGGATCACGCCGCCGAAAATTGGGATGATCTCTATACCTCGGGTTGTAGTTATTTTGTTGATCACCACGAGGTCGTGGGGGTCCATACCCACCAGCAGCAACATTGACTTCAGCGACATCTTCACCTTCAAGCTCAGGGCATTTATCTGTAAAATGAGAAGGGTCAGAACAAATACCACATACCTTTACTTGTTGTTGTTGTCCTTTTTGCAACTGAGAGACCATCTTCTTCAACTCTACAAGCTCAGCTACAAGAGCGGGATCCCCTGAACTTGCTGCGTGCACTCCCTTTTTGGTGTATATCCTACCAAAACTCCTTGTGCTCTCAGCCATATCTTGCAATTTCTCCATGGCATCCTCCGGCGTCATGTTGAGAATATTCCCACCACACGCAGCATCAACCATCCTCCTTTCTTGGTTAAGGAGACCATTGCAAATGTAAAGCACTAGATCCTCGGTATCATACCCATGAAAAGGGCACGAAGCACACAACCCCTTGAAGCGTTCAAGGTAGTCATAGAGCGTTTCGTCTTCACTTTGCTCGACATGGGCTATCTCCTTCTTGAGAGCATTTGCCTTCTTCACCGGAAAATACTTGCTCAAGAACACCTTGTGCAACTTTTCCCAATTATCAACCGAACCGGTTGGCAAATGGTAATACCAAGAACGAGCACCATCCTTCAAAGTGAACCCGAAGGCTCTCATCTTGATCTGCTCTTCCGTGACGCTTGGCGGTTTGGTTGTCATGCAAATGTCATGAAATTGGTTCAAATGCATGATTGGATCCTCACCAGCCAAACCATGGAAACTTGGGAGCAAATTGATCACCCCCGACTTGAGCTCGAAAGTCACCCCATGAGCAAGGGGTGGAATAACCACAACTTGAGGTTGCTGTGTCAGGTTCGGTGTTTGCCGCTCTCTCAAAGTGAGAGTAACACCACCTCCTGGTAGCCTTGTCTCAATTAGCTCTCGTTGAGCATTAACAACCAACTGTATGTCAGCCAATTGACGTTGCACTTCAGCAAGAGCTTCTCGATCGGCCATTTCTACTATCTCAGTCCCGACTCTGTTCTCTCTTCGATTCCGATGAAAAGTTCTCTCGATCTCTGAATCAAGAATAGAAAGAGGCTGATTAGTAGAACGGGTGTTGACCATTCACTAGTCAACACTAAAGTTAGTCAAAATAAGAACTTAAAAATAAGAAAATTTGATTCCCCGACAACGGCGCCAAATTTGACGAGGCGAATTTGTCGTGTGCCAAGTCAAGTAATCCTAACATGCAAAATAAGTAATATAGTGCGCAAGTAAGGGTCGAATCCCAAGAGAATCAGTTTATCAAATTCTTAAGTTATCACAATGACTAACCAATAAACGTAACCAAAGGGGGGTTTTTGTGGTTTTGATACGAAGTATCGAATGCCAACTTGGTTATAACAAGATTAAGCGAAGTGTTCCACTTAGCGATTATCCACAATTAGATTAACAAGTTGATCTTAAAATCCTTTTTATCCCTATGTCAAGTTCTCAAGTGATCGTTCTAATTCCTGTTCTTGAATAGTTATTAGTCCAACTAGTCCTAATAATCCTTACTTGATTATAACCTCGAAACTATCAAAGTTCAATAACAAAGTAGCAATGCATTCAGGAATAGATAGATACATGCAATATCATGGACAACTAGTCGGATACTCGACATGTACTCAACTCTATTCTCTAATAACAATCACAACTAGTTCATGCAAATAGATTGTGCTACACAACAAGTATGATATTTCAACTAGAAGTATCAAACTCTAGCAATATGAACAAGACACAACTAACTTAGGTGATCATCTAAAGTAGTAAATCTAGTTCATGGACAATACAAACAAGAGAGTTGAGACAATCAAAGAGTTAGACAAAGGGAAAGGATAAACTCACAACTTGTTGAATCCAAAAGCTTCAAACGCCAAGTGAAACAAAGAACCTTAGCAACTCATAAGTTTGTGAAATACTCTCCAAAAACTTAAGCAAAACAAAGATTGGATGATCAAGGATGATCATCCACTACCTATATAGTATCAACTAATGTAACAACCGAATTAAGGTACTAAAAACGTATAGAAAGTTACAGAATTAACACAAATTACTTCAAATGGCAAAGACATCAATTTGATTCTTCTGTCGAGGAACCGCACCCGCGGGTTGGGAGCCGCGGGCGCGGTTTGGGATTCTTCAGATTCTCAGGATGGCAGAGGGCCGCGGGCGCGGTTTGGGACCCGCGGGCGCGGCTTGAGCTTTCTCGAAAACCTTGGCTGAAGGTGAAACCCGCGGGTGCGGCTTGAGACCCGCGGGTGCGGCTATGTTGTCTGAGGCAGAACCTGCTGATTTCTTCAAGTCTTCGTCTTCGTCTTCGTCTTCGTCTTCGTCTTTAGCAGCTTCTTCCTTATGCTTCAATGCTTCCAATGCTTGTATCATCTCTTGGAATCTCGTATGTAAATCTTCTCTCGAACAGCTCCATGATACAGATTACATAGGAACAAATAACATAATCCTATAGAAAACTAGCTAATAATCCATAGTTGCGGTATGTAAAACACCGCTTATCAAACAACCAGCAAATAGTCCAGATCTGAATATACTAGACCTAGGATTTCTCAGAAGCATCCAGTCACTAATGCACAAGAAGATGCCAAATGGTGTTGATCAAATGTTAGAGGCAGTGAATGAAGCTTTTAATGAATTACAACCGCGAACTCTAGCTGATGTATGGTTGTCTCTACAATATGTGATGAATGAAGTACTTAAATGCAAAGGAGGCAATGATTATGAAGTACCACATCACAACAAGAAGAAGTTATTTGCTCAAGGGAATCTACCCGTAATTGTCAAGGCACCTATGTGGGCTATTATACAAGCTTGGAACATAGTCCATGGGGGGACACATGAAACAACACAACAAGAAGGGCAAGAAACTCAGGAAAATCCAACAGAGCCACAAACTGAAGAGAATTCAGCAACCCAACATGCAGATGACAGTCAAATGAGGGATGATTATAGATGATTAGGGGACTATGAATTTCTAATCAGTTTTAATCATTTTGTGAATGTAATTAGTCAAGATCCGTGATGATTATGAATATAAGATGATATTTTGGAAATGCAATGAATGAAATGTGTGCAATTGTATTCTCAGATGTCCCTGTATCCCACATAGACTAAAATACCAAAAACCATGTCCAAACATACCCATAGGCATCTACTTGATCACATGTGGGTGTTCCTATGGCAAAATAGGTTTGTGATTTTAACAGTCTTGCATCTTACATCTAAGTTAAGAGTTTACATCATTGATTTAAAATCTCAGTGTCTCCATTTCCCTCACAGATACAAGACTAATCACAAACCTAAAATACCACATAGAAATCAATCCATCACATGCAAAAGAGTTCCCATAGAACATAAAGACACAATTTTTTGATACTAGTCAATTCAGTTTTCAGACTTCATCATAGAAAGCACAATCCAACAAGGCAACCAAAATCATCATCTCAACAAGCCAACAGATAATCGAACAAAATGCTCAGATATTAAATATACTCCTCCGTAATCCACAAAATGCTCAGATACACCACAAAAGCCTCAGTAATCCAACAAAAATGCTCAGATAAGCCACATATGCCTCAGTAATCAACCACAAATGCTCAGATAAGCCACATAAGCCTCAGTCATCCAACAGAAATGCTCAGATGAGCCACATAAGGCTCAGTAATCAAACATAAATGCTCAGATATTAGACATAAGTGATGAGGCTAAAGTCGTAGTGCCAAATCAAAGAAAACCCTAAACACTAACTAGAGTATAGCAAGTAAGTAGAGGTCGAACCCAAGGGAATCAAAACACCAAATCAATGAAGTCAAGTGAAATATCAACTAGTAACAAGTAACCAAAGGGGGGGTTTGATTGCAAGAACACACAAGTAACCAGTAACAAGCAGAGGAAGTTTGGGTGAGAATATGATGAGAAGGGGTTTCACCTAGCAAGTATCCACACAACAGTTAATCAAGTTGATCATAGTTTTATCTCAAGTTCTATTCAATCCTAGGGAATGTTCCTATTCCAATCTTTAATATATTAGCAGGCCAACCGGTCCTGATAATACTTACTATTCAACAATCAGGGAAACCTCTCAAGATTAGATGAAATAGCAGCAAAGAGCACATGAATCATAAGGATGCATGCAATAACTTACAACCGTCAAGTATTAACATGAAATCAATTCTCTTTCATAAAAGCAATCAACTACCAGATCATGCAGATATGAATGCTACAATGACAAGGAATTCCACCGTATATTCCTAGTCTAGCAATAGAAAACTATCAATCAAACTAGGTGATCAAGCTAGCAAAACTAATAGAAATCAATAGATGAAGAACAAGAGAATTAATACAAACCCATAGGAAAAGAACAAGAGTTTAGAAATCTCACAACTTAATAACTGAAGGTTTCAACCGCTAAGTAAAACAATGGAGATTAGTTCCTGCTCATGGTTGCAGAACTAAATTGTCTGATGGAAAAGATGATGATGAGAGATAGAAAGAACTAGGGTTCTTAAATAGAGACTAACCCTAAAAATATATGGTAAAAGATATATCCTAAATGAAATAATAAAATAAGGTAAAAGAAATAAAATAAACGAAGGAAAATAAGGAAAGTCCGGAATGTCTTCGGCCTTGTTGTGGCGATCGCCATAGATGCCTGGCGATCGCCATCTTCATGTAAAGCTCTGCCGTAGCCTGTCACCCCATGGCGATCGCCGTAGAGTCATGGCGATCGCCATAATCTCTCGAACTCACATAACTCTTCTGTTGTAGAATGGCGATCGCCTGGATGATAGTGGCGATCGCCGCTGCTCCGCAGAATGTCTTCGTCTTCATGTCTTCAATCTTTGATCCTCTTCTTCTTCGGTTCTGGTCTTCATTTCTTCACTTCTTCATAAACAACTCAGAATATAACAATGGCTCCAAATACTTGTGATAACACTCCTAAACTACTGTAATAACCCCTAGTTACGCTATACAAAGTGCAGCGTATCAATAAGCCTCAGTAATCCAACCGAAATACTCAGATCTATCAAAAACCAACATAAATTCAGAGATTATCTTAGCATAAATCCAACAACTTGTCCATGCAACTTCAGAATCCAAGCAAAAACCCACAGAAATCCATCAAAATAAGTCTTTCATTATATAACGGGATATTAAAGTAAACTTAGCTAGATCGTCTCCGATCGAGAGCCTTCAGGGGTGTCAGGGATCACTATGAGCTCGGGGGACCACTTTTTTGGAGTGCTCATCTCAGGGGGGCTCGGTTCCGATGGAGGCATCCCAGGGGGACTTGAATCCGGTAGAGGAAAGTAGTTGTCGGCCTCGTCTTCATAATGGAGTTCAGGTGTCGGAGTATCAGGAATTACGATGACCTCTCGGGGACGTGAAAGGGCTTCGTCTTCAGAGAGCTCCGGTATCAACTCTGACCGCTTCAGGTTGAAATCATAGTGCTTCCAGTAGGACTCCGGGGTGGACAGTTCAACTGTCTTGGTAGGACTCCGAGGGGGGAGTTGGATGCAGCCATTGGAGGAGAAAAGAGATCGAGAAAACCAGGAGAAGATTAAGAGAGATCGAGAAGAAAGAGAGAGTGAGATCGAGAAAACCAGGAGAAAAGAGATTGAGAAGGTTAAGTGTGGTTAGGGTTTAGTGGTGGCTGCGAGAGGAGGAGAAGCAAATGAGAGTTGAGTTAGGGTTTGGGTGAGTTTAAATAGGGGTGAATAGTGGGCTTGTTTAATGGGCTAATCCGGATTAGGGATGAATAGTGGACTGGGTTAGTTAGGTGTATACGAGTTAGATTAATGTGTTTGGGTTTTTGGGTTTAGTTAGTAATAATGGCATAATTATGACTAGATTAGTGGTTTGTTAATTATGTAAATTTAATCCACTAATTTAATGTTTTTTGGTTAATTACGTAATTAAGATTAAATTAACGAGATTAGTCACTTTTGTTTGAAGGTTTAAAGAATTGTATAAAAATGGTGGATTTTAATGGTGATGGAGATTGGTAGAGATGATATGGGAAAAGTATGAGGGAGAAATGATATTTTGGATGAATAAGAGATAAAGTAAGGGTATTATGGTAAGAAAAATATAGATAGAAAAGGAAAGAAAAGGGGATAGGACAAACAAAAGGGGACGCTCGAAAAGGAAACAGGACGAACAAACAGGGACGGAGGGAGTAATATTTATAATTGAAGGTTTTTTAGATTTCCTCATATTTTTATTTGAAGTAATTTTAAAACACAATAGTGGCTCTATATATGTGTATATA
Organism: Oxyria digyna; assembly: GCA_029168935.1. Lineage (NCBI taxonomy): Eukaryota > Viridiplantae > Streptophyta > Magnoliopsida > Caryophyllales > Polygonaceae > Oxyria > Oxyria digyna. Next base: position 5,636,532 of record JAPVLV010000010.1, on the reverse strand, counting down.
TATATATATATAAATGTATAGTCGTTTCACAAACCCTTTGACAATTAATGCTTTATTGTTGAGGAAATTTGGTGAAAAATGCACTTTGATAAGTGTATTTAGACTATTAAACTAGTTTTGCGTGAAATAAACTTTCTGACCCCTATATAATATGTCTTCTGAAGCGCTCTCTGAGAGCATGAATTTTCATCGGCATCATTGAAGCGCTCTCTGGGAGCTTTTTACGCCGACATCAATGGAGCCTCTCTCTGTCGTCATCGTTATGTCTTCTCCACTCTCTGCCGCCGCCGATTAACCTGCTACTTTATGTCGTTGTTGATTTTTCACCAAATTTCTTCAAAGTGTATTCTCTGCCGTCGTCGTTGAATGTTTTGAGACAACCTTGAAAATACACTTTGACAAATTTCCTCTTGAATCTAATGTTTCGCAGTTCATTGGCGAATGTTTTCTTCAATCTGGCTGAAATTGTGTTTGTGTTTTGGAATGCACATGAGTTGTTCGATGAAATGTCTATGAGAGATTAGAGATGGGGGTAGTTGTTCGATGGGTGTTTTTGTGACAGCTTTGAACTTGTAACACTTAGAGTCTTTTGTGACAGCTTTGAACTAGTCCCAGTGTTCAAAGTTCTAATTAGGGCTTAGAGTGTTTTGTGACAACTTTGAAATTGTCCCAACGTTCCAAGTTCTAATATGGACAGAGAGTGTTTTTGTGACAACTGTGAACTTGGAACACTGGGAGAAGTTTTAATAAAGGCTTTGAACTTTGAGTTGTCTGGCCCAAGCTTGTGACTAGTTTCATTATTTTGTGTCTAGTTGTATTCTGGTGAACAATATTTCATTTGTGACAGATTTGACATGTTTCATAACACAGGTGAGAGTGTTTTGGGGACAGTTTTTGTAACAAGTTGTGTAAAGGTTGAATCAATTGCACAAGCTTTGCTTGTGCCTAATTTTGTGACAGTCTTTCTTATTTTGTGACAGGTTTTGTAGTAAGAGTAACTTGTACAAACTTCTGTGTGAATTATTTGAAGTAAGCGTTTTGTGACATGTTTTATTTTGGGACAATTTTGTAACAAGTTGTATTAAGGGTAATCAATTGTCGCAAGCTTTGCCTTTTGTGTCTAGTTTTGTGACAGTCTTTGTCTTATTTGTGACAGGTTTGTACTAAGGGTATCATGTCCAAACTTTTCATAGATTCATGTTGCCCCTTATTTCAACTTGCCATTGTGTGGCAATATGGGAGATCAGGTCACTTAGTTTGTGTGTTGGAATGCACATGAGTTGTTGATTATATGTCTATGAGAGATGGTGGCAGTTGTAATATAATGATAGGATATGTGCCAAATGAACTTCAAGATGTTTACAGTATCAAAACAGCTTGTTCTTATGAGATTCTCATGGGTGTGCAGAGGAGCTTGAGTTGTCTGGCACGAGCTTCTGACAAGTTTCTGTATTTTGTGTCTAGTTGTATTTTTGTGAAACAATATTTCATCTTTTGGCAGTTTTGACATGTTTCATAACACAGGTGACAGTGTTTTGGGGACAGTTTTGTAACAGGTTGTATTAAGGGTGAATCATTTGTCGCAAGCTTTGCTTTTTCTCGATTTATTTGTTACAGGTTTGTACTAAGGGTAACATCTTCAAAATTGTGTATAAAGGGTGAACAATTATGGTAAGCTTCTTTGTCTTATGTGGACAGGTTTGTTGTAAGGGTATTGTTTGTAGCGAAATTATCAACGAGATGATAACTAAGCAATTGTAGGGCACAGATAAAAGAGAACGGTATAATCTTAACACTAAGAGAACGAGACGAGAGAATAAGGTTGAAACTTGAACTTTCTTGTGGTATTGATATTACGGCGTAGCGTCCGATGATTACAAAAGGTTGGCGTTAACCTTTATATAGGTTAACCCTAGGATCCTACTAAGGAAATAAGATCGTTTTCTTTTCCTTCTATCTTCTAACGATATAATAAATCTGGTAAAAGATATTCTTTTATCTTACCTTTTACCATTTACATGAATATAATACAGAACAAGCTAACTAAGTGGCGGCTGACCTAATTCCCATAGCTGAACGACGTGCTCTTCCTTATAACGTCACGTCGACGCCATCCTTTGTTCTTCATGTCGCGTCGCTTCTATGCTTCTACGCGTAGCTCCTTAGCGTTCCATAGTCGTCGTATTTTTAGGCACAAACAATACCCCTAAGGCGTCTTACAGGGCGTGATACTAAGAAGAGCTGGGAGACGCCTTCTTTCTTTGCAGAATACGTCTTCAAAATTACTGGAACGCGTTGATGATAGCGTCACCAAAATTCTCGACATCGTCGTTAAGCTTCGATCAGGATTTTTCTTCAATTATTTACACGTGCCGGGAGGAAGACTTCGTTTCTCGCGCCGACAACGTTTATATCGTAACGACTACTTCTTGGTAGAAGATAATGCCGTTGGAGAGAGTATCTCTTCCCGAGATCCTCACGATTTTCTCCTACAAATGAGTGGCGAACGTATCTTCTTTTACACGTCCTTATTCTGAACTCTTACCTTCTCTGGCAATCTTTGTTCTCGTCATTTCCTCCGTTTTCTCTCGGTTATTCTTCTCATTCACTATTTTCTTCTATTTCCCTTCTCTCAATGGCAACTCGAGTGATCTACGAGCCTCGACAAATACTCCGCGACTCCGATCGCTACTCTTCGCTTGCTCGCGACCCCAATCGCTTGAGGGTTATTGCCGATCTAGGGCCGGAGGTCAAGATCGAGATTCCTCTGGAGGGAGTCAGTGCGGATGCCTATCGCCCGGGATGGATAGCAGTTTATGAATATCCATTTCTGGCGGGACATCGATTCCCTTTCTCACCTCTTACTCATGCTTTCATGCTTGCTTTGGGGGTAGCTGTGGGGCAGCTTTTGCCTAGCATCTGGAGGATTTTTGGGGCTCTAGACGACGCTATCGAGAAACATGGCTTAAGCTTCGTCGCGGCGGATCTTGCCGAGTCTATGGTGGTGGCGCTCAATTCTCCGGGTCGCGTTTACTTCAAACTTAGGCAAAAGAAGGCCAGGATAGCTTTTGAGAAGAGTACGGCCAACCGTGGTTGGGCCGAGGTCTTTTATTTTGTGGAGAAATCTTCTCTTGGAGAGGAATCTTCTTGGCTCATCGAGGAGTGGAACTCAAAGAGTAAGCTTTGCTTCCCTTGTCTGGAATGTTTTTCATTCGTTTATGTAGCGTAGCCTTACGTCTTTGTGCCTTATAGTTGATGAGAAAGCTCTTAAGGCTCGTAAGGAGTCTAAGAAGGCTGTGGCTGCACTTTTTGTGATTCCTGAAGCCGACCGAACCTTCTTTGGTCATGACGGAGAGGGTCATCGATGTGGGCCTGCTACGCCATCTGGTAACTTTGGATTCTTCTTGTTCGTTCTTTTTTTTTCTTTTTGTACTTCTTCTTGTTATGTGCTTAAGGATTTTTCTCGTTTCTTTCTTTGCAGCGTCGATCTCTCGTATTCGTTCGCCTTCTGTCTCTGCTACTGAACTTGTGATGTCGAAGAAGAAGCGTATGGCTTTGCAGGGGTGTTCGTCCGATGCTCCTGTGAACGTGGAGCTTATGACGATTTTGGAGTCTTCTCCGTCTCCACCACTCGTCAGGGCGACGCGTTCCACAAAGGGGAAGGAGAAGGTAGATGATGTTTCTGGGGAGCCGTTCGTCTCGGTTGACGACTTTCCTGGTGTAGTTTCAGCTGCTTTTGCTCCTAGACGAGACCTTTTGAAGGCTTTAATGGGTCTTCGTTCTTCTTCTTCTCTCGAACATTATACATCGAAGGATCCTGCTGACGTTATGGGGGAAGCTTTCGCTGCTCAGTGGCAGGTAGGGTTATGACTATGCTTGTTTGCTTTACTTTTGACTTTGTAGTTTTAGTATGTGTCCTTTATCTTTCTTTTGTTCTTCTCTCTAGGGGATTCAAGCATCTCTGTGTGCTTGGACGTTGCTATCGAAGTATCCAGAGCAGTTGGAGGCGTTGGAGGAGAAGATGGCTAACGCTACATCTAAGATTGCTCGTTTACAGAGTGCTTTGGACGAGTCTCGTAATGCAGAAGCGGCGGCGAAGAAGAGGGCGGACGACACCGCTTCCCTTAATGAGAGGTTTACTGAACGCGTCCAAAGGTTGGAGCAGGAGCTTCGTACTTTGGAGATGGATGTAACGGCGAAGACGATGCAACACGAGAGGGATTTGTCTGAGGCGAGGATTTATTGGTCTTGAATGTCTCGGGTTGAGGTCTACGAGGAGTATGCTGCTGGCAAACATAAAGACTGGGATCCTGTTGGCGAACGTGTTGAGTTCCATAGCGTTTATCCTGAGCTCCCTGCAGGTGTTGAAGCTGGTTCTTGTCCTACGCGTCCGGAGTCTCGTCCTGAAGATATGGATGTCGATGGAGAAGATCATTTGGAGGAAGGAGAGGAGGATGCGAATGGTGCTTCCGGGTCGTCCGAAGGAGAATCCAGATCTTTGTAACTTTATGTATTTGTTTTTCTTTTGGTGACGCGTATATCTACGTGTAGACGTTGTTACCCTTCTTTTTCTTGGGTTTTATTATCTTGCCTTTTGATTTCTTTGAATGAAACTTCAATCTTATTTGTTCCTTCACCGTCTTTCTTCTTGCATTTGTTTTTTGTCTGCAGACTCGTGATTTCTTATATCTCTATCTCTACCCCTTTTGGTAGGTTTGATCCAAGCCTTTTTCATGCGCTTGGTTTGAAGCTACCAAAGAAATTTGTGCTAATGATCTTTTGGTCTTTCGCGTCTTTATCTTATGAATGCGTAGGATTCACTTTTCTTTATGGGTTGTGACTTTTTAACCCCTTAGTTCGATACTCTTTTTTTCGTAACTCATGTGCTCGAGGTGTGCTTTGTTGACTTGATCAAGGAGTGTGGTCAATGCGACTTACTTTAGCTTATTTGCCGACTTACATGAGGTTTGGGTCCAACATTTCCTCCGAACCCAGAAGCGAGTGGCGGACGTAGGTCAGCGTGTGATTTTGATCAGCTTGTGACGTTACCCCTTACTTTAAAGGTGGATCCTTTGCCTCACGCTAGCGTTTAGGTCGACGTCGAACTCTTTTAATCGACGGGCCTATTCATCGTGTATGGCGTCCGATTTCTTGATTCTTAGGACTTACGATGCCGGTGGACGCGTCCCTGCCGGTTTGGCGAATTGCCCGTGGATTCATGACTCTCAGAGGGGCTGGAAGGCGTTAAGACGCGTTCCTGGAGAATGATCGTGTCAAATAGGTTTCCCTTGTTTGCTCATAGGATCCGGCCGGCTTCGTGAGGTACTGGGCTTCATTACCCATGACCATTGCCACACGTCGCTAACAATCATGGGAAGTGTCGACTCGGGGTCGGCGGTTCGGCTAACGTTGCCTACGCGTAGATGTGGCCTTGAACGCGTAAACTAACGGAATTCTCCCCCGGCGCGGATTTTCACCGCGGCCTTCTTGCTTCTTATTTGGTACACCGTACTCGAGAGGCACGTTCTCTTAATAGACATGGAGCAAGTAATTGGGAACGAAACATCTCAGCATGCTTGACAAGTCGGAAAGAAAGGTCTACTTGTATATAAAATAGAAGATGCATCATACTTGAACTAAACGTGACACTGACGCCTACCCCTAGTCTCTACGACCCCCTGTCGTATTGACCTAATCGAGAACGACATGTCTTTATTGGAAACTTAAAAACTATTCATCCAAAGGATATAGAAGGGTAATTTAATGGACGCATAAAAAGCATCTTGATTACTCTCTCGACCATGACTTATCACGGCGGGTGGTGTTTCAGGAATATGTAGCTTAGATCGGGGTTCTCCGCCATAAATTATTTCCATCTTTGGACTCGGAGACTCTGCTTGTACTTCCTTAGGGATACGTTGTTCTTATCAACGTCTTTGCTCAGCGTAGGGGATGAATCTTTTCTTTATCTTTTGGGATGCGTCTTTTTCTTTTTGGCTTTCCTCTCTAATTTCTTGTTCTTCTTGAGTTTCTTGTTGTTTGGGCGTTCTGACCATGAGGAAGCTTTTCTCTTCTTTATCTTTCGGATAGTATGCAACTTTACTTCTAGAACGTATACTTCATCGCCTATCTTGCCCACTTCTTAGGCGTTCTCCGTCGGGCGTATCTTAGGCGTTCTCCGTGGTCCTTTCGTTGCTATGCTTTGATCTTCTTTTCTATTGATGTGTTGCTGGTGTTCTTCATCCCTACGCTATAGCACTCTCTCGCTACTTGTTGTTCGCCTTTAATTTCTTGTATTCCCCAGGGGATGGAAACTTCAGGGACTCATGATACGTGGATGGGATGGCTTTCATGTCATGTAACCATGGCCTTCCCAGTATCATGTTATAGGGCGACTCGGCTTCCATTACTACGAACTTGGTTTGCATGTTTACCCCTTCCGCTAGGGTGGTTAGAGTGATTTCTCCAAGCATGTCGGCCACTTCGCCGCTGAATCCTACTAGAGGGATGTATTTCTTCACTACGTCGTCGCTGGAGAGCCCGAGTTCCTTGATTGCGGATAAGGTGACGATGTTTGCTGAACTTCCGTTATCTATAAGGATCCTCTTCACCTGCCGTTGCTAATGGTTAGGGAAATAACTAAGCCGTCGTGATGATCCACCGACCCGTTTGGCTCATCGAACGTGATGGGATAGCCCTTCTTGATGTTCCTCACGTGATACACCGGTAAGACGCTTCCTTCTCCGCGTAGTGTTTTGGCGTTCCTCTTGGCGGCTGAGACCGTATAGCCGCTAACCGGAGATCCTCCAAAGATTGTGTTAACTGCCCTTGACCGGCTTGATGGAGGCGGTGGCGAGGCAGATCTATTTCTTTCTCTGCCTCTTTCGAACGCGTCACGACATTCTTTGGAGAGTAGGTCTAGCAGGTCGCCTCTTTTCAAAAGACGGAGAACTTCTTTTCTTAAGGTATAGCAATCGTCTGTTGGGTGCCCCGAGTCGTTATGGAACTCACAATATCCTCTTCCTGATCCTGGCTTCTTTTCGGGGTTGGGTTTTCTGGGCCACCTTACGTCGTGTAACTTCTCCGTTGGTCCTATGACTCTTAACGCGTCGACCTTCATGCATATCCCTCTCTCGATCGCGTAGACGTTATTGATCTTGCTGACGTTATGAACCATGGGGAGTTCTCTATGGAAAGGCTTAGTCCTCCTATCATGGCGATCCCCCTCTCGTCTCTGAGGAGAGTCTTTTCGCGATGGAGAGTGCCTTCGTGGAGATCGACGCCTTTCTTCGAGGTGATTTCGAAGATCTTCCTCTAAGCGTATTGCTTCCATTGCTCTTGCTCTCGTTATTTTGAACGACTCGGTACATGTCCTTGTCAGTTCTTTATATAAATCGCTATCTTTGGGGAGGGCGCGTCTGAACGCGTCGGAGGCGGTAGCTTTCGTGCAACTTGGGATCGTGACTTTCTCGTCGTTGAAACGCTTAAGAAACTCCCTTATGGTTTCACCCCTGTTCATACGCATGTTGTGGAGATCTGACGGTTGTTTCGCAAAGAGCTTGCTACTGGCGAATTGTAGCCTGAATTGGTTGGATAGTTATGCGTAGGACGAGATGCTTTCTTGAGGCAAGTGGATGAACCATGTCAAGGCGGGACCTTTCAATGTCGAGCTAAAGAATTTGCACATCATTGCTTCTTTAAATCTTGGGTCGATAGGACTTGTGGAGAGCTTGGCTTTGTACAGTAAGATATGTTCTTCGGGGTCGCTTGATCCATCGTAGACGGGGAGATCCGCAACGGTGAATTTCTTTGCGATCTTCTGGATGGCGATACTACTAATAAAAGGGCTTTCCTCGAACGCATGCTCTTCTTCGGGTATTATGGAATTTGGAGCTCCTAGCCTAAGCATCATCTCCTTTCTCAAGGCTCCGACTTGTTGGGCTACGATACTTGATACGCTACACTTTGTATGGCGTAACTAGGGGTTATTACATTAGTTTAGGAGTGTTATAACAAGTATTTGGAGCTATTGTTATGTTCTGAGTTGTTTATGAAGAAGTGAAGAAATGAAGACCAGAACCGAAGAAGAAGAGGATCAAAGATTGAAGACATGAAGACTTGAAGACATTCTGCGGAGCAGCGGCGATCACCACCATCACTATGGCGATCGCCATTCTACAATAGAAGCATTACATGAGTTCGAGAGATCATGGCGATCGCCATGAATCTACGGCGATCGCCATGGGGTGACAGAGACAAGGAAAAGCTTTACATGAAGACCGCGATCGCCAATACTCGCGACCGCATTGGGAGTTAGGGCTTGCTTTTTGGATGGCTCTCCTCGGCCCGCTCTCGTCGATGTGATCGGTCTTGGGCGTCTTGAGAGCTCAAGGTCTTCTTCCTCGTCGGCTACGACATCCATGTCCAGACGACGAACGACACTCCGATCGCGAACGTAAGTGGGAGGCTTAGCGGACTCTGTCCTGAGTTCTTTTATAACAGAGCGTAGTCGCTCGTTTTCTTTGGTGAGTCCCATCGTTTTTTCTTCACTGGCGCTTTTGGCCTCTTCCCAGGATTTTTGGACGCTGTAGAAGTGATTCTTGACGGAGGCCGTGTTGGTGACGTTATCGTCGGCTTTCTTTTTGGTTGTGGGATCGTCGTCTCTGGCGACGTCGGAAATGTTCTCGAATTCTTCTTCCGAATCTCCCTGCATTGGATCGTTGGGGTTTGTAACTCGTTCTTTGTTCTTGAGACTGAGGGAGTCCTTTACGCGTTTTTCGGTCTCTGAATCCCTGTTGTTGCGAGGGCTATTGGTTGGAGACGTCATGGCTTCCTGCAAAAAAGAAGTTCCCTTTGTGTGGAAAGATGACACCTTTTTGATCAAGCCCCACGGTGGGCGCCAATTGATTTTAGCGAAATTATCAACGAGATGATAACTAAGCAATTGTAGGGCAAAGATAAAAGAGAACGGTATAATCTTAACACTACGAGAACGAGACGAGAGAATAAGGTTGAAACTTGAACTTTCTTGTGGTATTGATATTACGGCGTAGCGTCCGATGATTACAAAAGGTTGGCGTTAACCTTTATATAGGTTAACCCTAGGATCCTACTAAGGAAATAAGATCTTTTTCTTTTCCTTCTCTCTTCTAACGATATAATAAATATGGTAAAAGATATTATTTTATCTTACCTTTTACCATTTACATGAATATAATACAGAACAAGGTAACTAAGTGGCAGCTGACCTAATTCCCATAGCTGAACGACGTGCTCTTCCTTATAACGTCACGTCGACGCCATCCTTTGTTCTTCACGTCGCGTCACTTCTATGCTTCTACGCGTAGCTCCTTAGCGTTCCATAGTCGTCGTATTTTTAGGCACAAACAGGTATCATGATCAAACTTTCTATAAATTCATGTTGCCCCTTATTTCAACTTACCATTGTGTGGCAATATTGGAGATGAGGTCACTTAGTTTGTGTTTTGGAATGCACATGAGTTGTTCGATGATATGTCTATGAGAGATGGGGGCAATTGAAATATAATGATAGGTTATGTGCCAAATGAACTTCAAGATGTTTACAGTATCAAAAGAGCTTCTTCTCAAGAGATTCCCATGGGTGTTCAGAGGAGCTGCAGTTGTCTGGCACGGGCTTCTGACAAGTTTCTGTATTTTGTGTCTAGTTTTATTTTTGTGAAACAATATTTCATCTTGTGGCAGTTTTTAAATGTTTCATTTTGGTGGCAGTTTTTGTAACAAGTTGTGTAAAGGTTGAATCAATTGTTGCAAGATTTTCTTTTCCTTCCTATAAAATTGAACTAAATTGTCATATATCTATCCAGAATATAAACAATTGAAGTAAACTCAAGTTCTAATTAGGGCCGAAGTTGTTTTGTGACAACTTTGAAATTGGAACACTGAGACAGTTTTGTAACAAGTTGTGTAAAGGTTGAATCAATTTGTAGCAAGCTTTTCTAATAAGGGCGGAGACTGTATTTGTGACAACTTTAAACTTGTCCCGGTGTTCCAAGTTCTAATAAGGGCTTACATTGGTTTGTGACAGCTTTAAACTTGTCTCAGTGTTCCAAGTTCTAATAAGGGCTTACATTGGTTTGTGACAGCTTTGAACTTGTCCCAGTGTTCCAAGTTCTAATAAGGGCTTACATTGGTTTGTGACAGCTTTGAACTTGTCCCAGTTTTCCAAGTTCTATTAAGGGCGAAGAGTTGTTTGTGACAGCTTTGAACTTTTTCCAATGTTCCAAGTTCTAATAAGGGCTTACATTGGTTTGTGGCAGTGATACGAATCCGGGATGACTCGTATGCCCTCGGGAAGGATCGTGGCAGAAAGGGAAGTCGATGGCGCTTCTAGAACTCTTCTAGGGTTTGATAAGTATTGAATCTTTCGATTCAATAAGAACTCGATGTTTTGAGAGTCCACTCAAGGGATGATCGAATTCAATTGGTAGGCTTGATGACAGTTCGCTATCGAGAGAAACTCCGGATCCAATCAGTGGGGTTTGACGAAGAAGGTTTAAGGGAGGAGATAACTCAACTTCAATGCTTAAACTCAAATTCAACGTCCAAAACAAACAATGGAAAAAGTTCAACTTATAAAGAAGGCTGCTACTAACATAACCCTAAAGAGCAGCCCAAATTCGGAATTAAAATAAACTATAAATTAAAATAAAATATCTCAAATAAAGGAAAGCTCGGAAACAAATCCGATCGAGGCGGACTCCTCGTCTCCTCCAGGATCCGCGGGCGCGGACACTTCATCCGCGGTCGCGGCTACTTCTTCCGCGGTCGCGGAAATTGTTCTGCTGGCTTCTTTTGCTTGGCTCATCCGCGACTGCTGCTGCTGAATTTCTCTAACGAATCTTCTCCATGGGGGACGCCAAGGCCTAGGATTCAATGGTGATGTCGTAGCTAGCTCGTCCTCTTGATATCGCTTCAGGCAGCTTTGAACTTGTCCCAGTGTTCCAAGTTCTATTAAGGGCGGAGAGTTGTTTGTGACAACTTTGAACTTGTCCCAGTGTTCCAAGTTCTATTAAGTGCGGAGACCTTTTTGTGACAGCTTTGAACTTGGAACGTTGGGGCAAGTTCTATTAAAGGCTTAGACTCTTTTGTGACAGCTTTGAACTTGGAACACTGGGGCAAGTTCTAATAAAGGCTTAGACTCTTTTCTGACAGTTTTGAACTAGTCCCAGGGTTCCAAGTTTTAATTAGGGCTTAGAGTGTTTTGTGACAGCTTTGAAATTGTCCCAGCATTCCAAGTTCTAATATGGGCGGAGAGCATTTATGTGACAGCTTTGAACTTGGAACACTGGGAGAAATTCTACTAAATGGGATCAGTTTACACATCGGAGCCAAAGAAGTAAACAGATAGTCATCTTTAGTATAGTGGTTCAAACAGTCAAGAACTGTGACATGATGCTTTTCAAGATCAATCTCCAATGCCACCCAATGTTCATTTTTAAGGTAGAATGGGGAATATACTGTCTTCACCCCATTATACCATTGTTTCCCATATTTGAATGGGCGAGATCCATCAAAATAATGAAAATGGATTCTAGGAACATCTGGATGACCCGTCATATATGATTCGACATTACCAGGTGAAAAGTAGTTTTGCCACATGATATCTGTGATTAGAACATCATAACATGCTTCTCCCTTTTCATGCAAAATCTTCCTCAGATTATACATCATCTCATCCATATGCTTCAAAATAATAAGAAGTAAAAGAACAGAAAATTGTCATATATCTATCCAGAACATAAACATTTGAAGTAAATTCAAAACATATATATTTCACTTACAAGATCAGAAAACCATCTCCCCGTTTTCAATATTTCATTGAAAAACTCTTTGTTTAAATAGCCTCCATAACCATTTGCAGTTATGGTTTCACTGTCTGGCCTGAATACACCAATCAAGAATTTAACTTTTGTCCCAAAATACTGTTTGGGAAAATTAAATCAAATCTGAAGTCATTCAACTTCTGGACAAATGGGGTTGGCTTAGAAATTTATAATTAGATGCTAAATAGAAGAAAATAGAAACATACCATCCCTTAAGCCAATCATAGAATTCTCTTCGGCCAGATTTGTCATAATATGCATTTGGAGGTTGATTTGGCAATCTATACTTCCTCAAAGTAATTTTTGTACTTGCAGATTGTAAACTTTGAACATTCTGTGCTCTTTGTTCCAACAAATAAGTGACTGGCATGATGGCTGATTCAGAGGGAGCTTCAACTTGATTTTTTGGAATCTGTCTTTGCTCTTTATTTTCTGGATGATTTAAAATATCTAAGATTGGATTGGTGTACACAATCAAAGCTGAACTTGGTTCCTTTTCAATGGAACTTTTTCCAAAATAGGGTTCCAAATTAGGGCTACACGGTACAATCTCAGCTATTTTATCTTCACATGGAACTTTGTTTCCATGAGACTGATCAACCATTGTAGCAACATTAGTAAACCCCCCTTCATATTCTTCTTGTGCACTGCCTTCTAAAATCTTTTCGTTTTTTCCACAATAAGGTTCTAAATTTTCGCAACACGGTACAATATTAGCTATTTTTTCATTACAGGGAACTTTGTTTCCAGGAGACTGATCAACCATTGTACCAACATCAGTAAACCCCTCTTCATCTTCTGCTTGTGGGTTGCCTTCTAAAATCTTTTCCTTTTCAAAAGATGCAACAACAACAAAGTTTTCTTCATTATCAATTTCGAGAGATACAACTGTACTGCCTTCTAAAATCTTGCCCTTTTCCAAAGTTGGAACATCAACAAGGTTTTTTGAATATCATTTTCCAAAGTTGCAACATCTGCGCCTTTTGAATCCTTTTTTACTTCTCCAATGTTGTTCTCTGCATTGTCGCCAAGAAATTGTTGTTGCTCTGGCACTGATTCTGAAGTTGAATTATGATGATTATTTTCATCAATTATGTTATTTGATCTCTCACCATCTACAAGGACTTCTTCTGGATGAGCGATTTCAGTTTTGTTTTGTTTCTCCTTTTTAGCATCTTCCTCTAGTTTTCCAACTCTCTCACGTAGAGTTTTTATTGTATCTACCAATTGAATTATGATAGCCTTCGTTTCAATGCTATTTTGTTCAGCATTAGTTGCTCTTAACAACACATCCTTTGCCCACTGAGGTTCTAGTATATCAGAATCAAAATCACTCTGAGTTGCTTCACTGTCATTACCATCTGAAACATCATTAGCTTGCTTAGATCTGTTTTCAGGGTCCACATAATGAAGCTTCTTCTTTGAACGTTTGTCTTTTTTTGCAATAGGCTTCTTTTGTTGTTGTTTTTGTGGACTAGCAGCAGATCGTAGACAAAGCCTCTTGTTAACAACTCCTTCATTGTTGTCAGAATTCAGCATCCGTTTGCTATTACAATTCCTAATCCTCTGAACTCTTTGAGATACAACAACTTTTTCCCCACAAGCATTATCATCCGAACTATCTTCAACTACTTCATCGTTAACCTCTTTTGAACTTGAGAGATCATCTTGACACACTTTTTCAGATTCACAAACTTCCATAGGGTTATCATGCTTCTTCTTGGCAGCCAAAATTATTAACTCAGCAACTTTGTCATAGATTGGATCAATATACTGATTTGGTAATCTCAAATGGCTAAATCGAACATAGTCACTGTAGGGCTGGTAATTACATATCTGAAATATAAAAAAACAATTTATGACAATTAGGTAGAAGTACAACTTTTTTTAGAAGTTTGTAACAGCTATGTAATTATAGTATAGGGTACCAACGACAGAAAATACTAAAAGTAAAAAGTTCATTGTGTTACAGCTTTGAACTTTGTTCCACTGTGACACGTTCTAATTATCGCTTACATTGTTATGTGACATCTTAGAACTTGGAACATTGGGAGAAGTTCTAGTGTTCCAAGATCTTATAGATGGTGAGAGTGTTTGTGACAACTATAAAATTTGAACATTGGGGCAAGTTCTAATAAGTGTTTAAAGTTTTTTGTGACATCTTTGAACTTGGAACACTGGAACAAGTTTTAATTATGGCTTAGACTCTTTTGTGACAACTTTGAACTTGGAACACTGGGACAAGTTTTAATTATCGCTTTAGATTGTTTTGTGACATCTTTGAACTTGGAACATTGGGAGAAGCTCTAGTGTTCCAAGATCTTATAGATGGTGATAGTGTTTGTGACAACTATAAAATTTGAACATTGGGGCAAGTTCTAATAAGTGTTTAAAGTTTTTTGTGACATCTTTGAACTTGGAACACTGGAACAAGTTTTAATTATGGCTTAGACTCTTTTGTGACAACTTTGAACTTGGAACACTGGGACAAGTTCTAATTATCGCTTTAGATTGTTTTGTGACATCTTTGAACTTGGAACATTGGGACAAGTTCTAGTGTTCCAAGTTCTTATAGATGGTGAGAGTGTTTTGCGACAACTATAAAGTTTGAACATTTGGACAAGTTCTAATTATGGCTTAGATTGTTTTGTGACAACTTTGAACTTGGAACACTGGGACAAGTTCTAATAGATAGGGCTGGGCATAAATAACTGAAACCGAAAAACCGAACCGAAAAACCGGAAAACCGACCGTTTTTTCAATTAACCGTATCGAAATAATGAAATTTTTGGTTACAATTAACCGAACAAAATTATTTGGGGATATTTGGTTAGGAAACGGTTAATTAAATGGTATTTGTGGTTAACCGAAATAACCGAACATATATTATACATATTGTTATCAAGATAATATCGTCATTTTTTTTTGGAAAATTTGACATTATGGAGGGCGGGAAAGGGGAAAATTTGGCGGGATATTAAACTAACTAGTTTTTCCATGGATACATTACCAAAATTTGACATTTGGGTTGCGATTTTTAATTTCCGTTTTTTAAACATACACGAATATCGACTTATCGATCGATATTGGTTAACCGAACTTCCCGATTTATTTATACCGAACATTTGGTTAACCGATATTGGTTAACCGACATTTATGGTTAGGTAAATGGATATTAGAAATCACTAACCGAACATTTGGTTAACCGAAGATTGGTTAACCGAATGACAATTAACCGACCACGCCCACCCCTACTAATAGATGGTGAGAGTGTTTTGTAACAACTATAAAGTTTGAACATTGGGACAAGTTCTAATAGATGGTGAGAGTGTTTTGTGACATTTTTGAACTTCGAACACTGGGACAAGTTCTAAGAGATAGTGAGAGTGTTTTGTGACATTTTTGAACTTGCAACACTAGGACAAGTTCTAATAGATAGTTAGAGTGTTTTGTGACATGTATTAAATTCTTATCTCTAACATAATTTGAAAGATGCAAGACTTACCAATTTTTTCTTCTGAGAAACAAAGCTTTTAATCGCATTATACCACAACTTCGGTGATTTTTCCTTTGTTTTCCACTTTTGATAGTTTAGAGTTGCATTAGTATATTCTTTGTCAACATACATGTAAGCTAAATCAGCAAGTTTTGGGAATCTTTCAGCTATCCAGACCTGGTAAACCCAAACATTCAAATTAAAATTCCAGAAATAGCCAGATAGATTAGAAAGAATTAGTAATCAAGAATTAGCGATTTTGAAATTAAAAAAAAAATACCTGAAAAGCCAAAGGAAATCCATACAAGTTGTATCCCCTCCTTGAATCTCCCTTTTTTTTGTCATTTTTTAATCTTCTCAGCGATTGCCTATTTACCCACCTCAACTTCTCAAGAGTGGTTTGATAAGCAACTTTTCCCCAAGGATACTTCTTGAACTTTTCAAAGTCATGAACTAGGAGATCAAAATACTTTTGCCTTATAAACCCCTCCTTATACTGACTTAGAATAATCCCCTCCACAATCAGCAAATGAGCAATTTTTTGCTTAAACTCTCCATATTCCATGCTTTAATAGATTTGAAGAAGCTTGTCAAATGTAATTTTATTAAACCCCAGCAGTGTTTCCTTATTTGCAGTAGGAGAGTCAATATGCAAATCACTAATGCAATTTAATCTAGTAATTGCAGCAAAGTCTATGATTGAAAATTGCACGATATTTCTGCCTATCCTACACCACAACTCATCCTTCCTCTTTGTTTTCAATTCACGAATTAATGCATAATGGACTAGAGGACCACAAAAAGTCAATTTGGATCTAGCATTAACGATAGCAGAGAAAACCCTTGTACCAGAATTCTGAAAATCAGAAGCCACCAGCATTGTCTCTTCAAAATGATCAACCAAAGACTGTCTGCAGAAGTTATTCAATTTTGCGTTTGAATGTAATATCCTAGATACCTTATACTTGTACTGAATAGAATCCATTATATCTTGTAAGCCATCATGATATAGAGTGTTAAACTTGTCATAATTTGGACCAACTTGTGGAAAAACTTATCAGAAAATTCAGAGACGTTAATATCCAACAAATCCCAATGTAAAATCTATTTTAGTTGTAAGAATTTAATACACAACAAACATAAATATGTAAAACTATTTCACATTTCATACAAATCTATTATATACTGTTTTCGTCTCTTATATAATACTGCTAAAATGCCCCAAAAAGCTTATATTATCTTTAAAACACTATCACAACAACGTAAATCAGATCAAAATTTGGTAAATTAAGCAATCAGAGTAAGGCGATTTCGATACATGCATAAATTTAACCTAGAATCTCAAAAATCAAAGTTTAAACGGTTACCTCCGAAATTTCAAACAAGGCTAGTAAAATGGTAGACTGTGTTGAACGCAGATTGTAACACCCCAACTCCTGGGCGTTACCGCCGTGGATTTCCACTCGAAATTCACCAGGCTAAAGACAACAACATAAGGATCACTACAGCGAAAGCAACTATAATACAAAGATATTCTAAAACCCAATACGAAAATTATAATATAAAATACGCAACTCTAGACACTAAACTAGCACCACCGTCGAGCACCTCCAACTCCTCCATGCAGCTACCACATCGTACAAGCTAAAGTCCTGTAACCATCAGAATCAAAAGAAAACCCCAGAGTAACCTGGGTTAGAAGTTGGGATCTCAGGGGATGAACCCCCAATCAAATTACATCTCAAGAAACTAAACTGTAATTTACAAACAACACATCATCCAAAGCATAAACCCAGTAACATATCAAACTCACAACGATACTTAACAAGCACAACGGAATCAACACTTAGTCAAACACACAAGATAGCAAATCACAATGCACCTCACACGCTCACCCACATACAATCAATCATACAATGCAACACATCATTAGATAACACCACTTTAACACAAGCACAAACGACATCAATTCTTTATCTACAACAACACAAGATAACACAACAAATACACCTCCAACGAGCAACCACAAACCACACACCGGGGAATAAGATCAACAACTACAAGCACACGCGACATCGACTTATCAACCACAACATCAAAAATCACAGAGGCAAATTCTAATCTACCATACAAAGTCAAACAACAACTCGACACATTAGGTATCACAACAAGTCGCATATAAAGGTAACCACATAAAACATTAATGCACTTAATCCAAATTACAAGCAAGGAAACACACAACATTACAGTCAAAGTTCATCAACGCAATCGTCAAGCAGGCCAGTCTGAGGCAAGCAACTAAGTAAGTCGGGGGATGACTCACCTCAAATCCAAGCAACCCATATCCAACCAAGATCCATCTTCATAAAAAATCGGGCCTAAACAAGCCATATATATATATATATATATACAAATCATAAATCAAAACAAGACACTCTTACAAACGAAAGATAATAAATTTCTGAATCTAAGAGTCAACTTGTAAAATATAAAACGTATGATAAATGATTTCTAAAAATCGTCAAAATTTACATAGTGACAGAATTATGAGTTAAGAAACTAAGGAATCAAGAATCGACTTAATCCCATTTCATATGAAAAAGATAGGCTTGGTCTATATGCACACATTTTTTGAGCTAAATGCACACTATTCTGTGCGGTAACTGTTAACGCACCAATTGGTTCCGGGGCATTGTTGGAAATTTTTCTGAAACCTATACGACGCTGGTGCGGTAACAATTACCGCACAGATCTGTGCGTTAACAATTAAGATTTTGATTAACTTAAACCCTGTGCGGTAACAATTACCGCACATGATATTTTTTTTTTAAAAAATAAAACTGGTGCGGAACTTTTGACGTTCAGCGGTGGTGCCCGGAGAGGGCTCTGACGAAGAACAGCGGTGGTGCCTGGAGAGAGCTCTGACGAAGAACAGCGGTGGTGCCCGATCCGGTTTCAATCGGATCGGATCCGATCCGCCCTCAGGCCGCCCCGATTCCCGCAGCCCAACCCGCCCCGATACCCGCAGCCCAACCCTCCCCGAGGCGAAGAAACCGAAAGCGACCCACCCAAAACTTCGGTCCCCGGCCCGCTACTCGAGCAAATAGAAGGTTGAATACACAAACCGAGGCTCAAACCGAGGCGCAACCGGAAGCTTTTGAGACTCCCGTAGATCTACATCAAGTATGTATTTTTTATTAAATATTTTTTAACGTTTTTAATGCTTTTAAATAATTTATTAAAAATTTCATAACTTTATGAATTTAATAATATTTGATAACGTTATGAAATTTTTAAATAAATTTCGTAACGTTATCAATTTATTTAATTTAATTAATTTATTAAATTTATAACGTTATGAAATTAGTTATTTAATTTCATAACGTTATGAATTTAATAATATTTGATAACGTTATGAAATATTTAAATAAATTTTGTAACATTATGAATTTATTTAATTTATTTTATAACATTATGAAATTAATTTATATGGTAACGTTATGAAATTAAGTAATTTATTGCGTAACGTTATAAAATTATATTATTTGGTAACATTATGAAATTAATTAATTTATTCGTAACGTTATGAAATTAATAAACTTTTATAACGTTATGAAATATAATAATTTCATAATGTTATGAAATATGACATTCTATATTGTAAAATTAATGAATTAATTATTTTATGAAATATGACATTGTTCTTCTCTTAATTTATTCGTGGACGTGCTGCAGATCATGTTGATCTTCCACATCCTGCTGATCTTCCAGAGGGCGAGGCTCCTCTTGATTTGGTATGTATTTGAACTATAATGTTCATATGTGAAATATTTTGGCATTTTGTAGAAGTAACTGTGTTATTTTTTTACTTTTTTTCAGACACGGAAGGTCGTCAAGGTTCACTTCCACACCGCCTACTGCACTCCACTAGAGGAGTTTAGGAGACCTGGTCCAGATTCATGGTTTCAGCTTGCAGAGCGATCTGGATTGACTGATCTACGCTATATCGGGTCCGGTCCTGTCGATCATGTGTTGGTTTCTGCTTTCGTCGAGAGATGGCACCCAGAAACCAACACATTTCATTTTCCATTTGGAGAGAATTGTCCTACACTTCACGATGTGGTTGAGATCCTGTCGCTGCCTATACATGGCAGGAGTTGTAGCTCAGTTTTGATTAAGGAGGAGATCTTCACTTTTGTTGCTGAGATGCTTCACGTAGAGGAGGCACTGGTGAAGACTTGGTATAGGGATGGAGGCATTCCTTTGGGTTATCTTCAGCAGAGATTGAAGGATATGATGCAGATGGAGGATGAACAGAGAGATGAGAGCCTCATTGCGTCTATGTACTTACTGTTGCTTCTCGGCACTACAGTTCTAGTGGACAAGTCGACTACAGCAGTCAAGCACTGGTGGTTAGTTCTTTTGGCCGACCACGACAGCACTGGCCGATATGCTTGGGGAGCTGGAGTCTTAGCTCATCTGTATCGCAACCTTGGACAGGCGTCGAGGCGATTGGCTATGGGGATGGGGAGTTCTGGCATTCTTTTGCGGGTTAGTACGCAAACAACTATACGATTGGCTATGTTTAGGAAGTCGAGTTCTAATTATCCTTTTTTTAAAGTCGTGGATCTGGGCATATTTTCCACATTTTCGTGGACATTTTGTGACAGATCCACTTTCTATGGATCACGCCGCAACTGCTATGAGGGAGGGCAGAGAGGTGCCACAGGGGAAGAGCACATATCGTTTGGTTGCCATTCGTGGCATGCTTGACCGTGTTCGTTATGAGGAGGTCAAATTTTAAGAATGTATGCTTTGGTTATATTGTGTGAATGTAAACTATACTAACTGTTTTGTAATGTTTTGTTGCAGGTTAACTGGTTTCCCTTTTCAAATGTGGATTTCAGACTTCCACAGTACGCCCCATCTTTGTTTGAGGGCATTCTCCGTTGTCTGGACATTGAGGAGCTCTATCAGCCAGGTCGCCTGCTGCGACAGTTTGGACATGTGCAGGGTATCCCAGATCCTCCCTCAGAGCCCATCCAGGTGACACGTAACAACAGGCTGACGCATTATTCAGTTCACTTTGAGAACGATCTGCTTGGTGTGTGGGATCAGGACCCCAGGCCTTTGTTACAGATTCGGGAGCCACGAGCGACATAGTGTTGGGCAGTCACAGATGATTATCTCGATTGGTATGATCGAGTTTCTCATCCTCTGGTGGATCCCAGATCACGTAGACTCGATCGTCCAATTGGTCCGCTGCGTATTCCACCTTCGGTTGACAGTTTTGCGGTACGATTATAAATTTTATTAGTCATATTCATTCAATTAGTATATTTGATTGTAATGTTTTGATATGTTGTTAATATAGCGGACCCAGCTCGTGACTTGTGAGATTCGAGATTTCTTGGAGACACAACCAGAGAGGAGGCCTGCAGATATCGATGAGTTCATGAGGCGTCTCCTTGGAGGTTTGACTGACGGGGTTCCACCGATGGCTCCAGCTCCGGTTCGTCAATCTCATCTTTTTCGGCATTCAATCCACGAGGAAGGCCAAGGTAGTGGGCAAGGTAGTGGGAATGAGGGTCGTGACTTGGAGTGATGTCAAATATTGATAGCAAAACTTGAGTTTTTTGAAAAAGGCGAAAAACGACCAAGTACGTCAAATATTGATAAAAATGGTTCAAAACGTCTCGAAATGACTAAGAAACGAAAAAAATCGACTCAAAATGATATAAAACAAGCCAAATCAAAATTTGAAGGAATTCCGAACAAGTTGTAAAAAAGTGTAAAAATGTGGCCAAAATGATGGCATAATATGGCCAAGTTGAGCAAATCTTAGCAAAAATTGAGTGTTTTGAAAAAGGTGAAAAACGACCAAGTACGTCAAATATCGATAAAAATGGTTCAAAACGTCTCGAAACGACTAAGAAACGAAAAAAATCGACTCAAAACGATATAAAACAAGCCAAATCGAAATTTGGATAATGGATAATGGATAGTGGATAATGGATAATGGATAGTGGATAGTGGATAGTGGATAATGGATAATGGATAGTGGGTAATGGATAATGGATGTCATATGTGGATAGTTTGGGCCCATATCGTTTTAACGCCTTGAAACGATGAAAATCGAAATTTTGAAATTGTAACATGACAGCAAATAGGGCGAATAGTTATTTTCATTTTTCGGAATCGAAAAATTATTATCGAAAACGTCAACGGGCCTAATAAGGCCTAATGAATTTTGATTGAGGCCCAAACACAAAAAACGACAAAAAATGACATAAAACGGCTCAATAAGCACTTAAAACGTAAAAGTCAAGAAATGTAACATTAATATTTGAGCATTACCAATCAAACGCTATCGTTTTTATAAGAAATTAACAACTTTAACACTTAGAATTATGTAAGTTGTATAGTTATACTCATATGTATGTGATACCACTTCGTTACTAAAATGAACTTCATATAATGTGTTTATTTCATCATATAACATTAGTTTAACACTTAATTGTTATCGTTTAACTCAACTTACCTCGTATTTCATTAGTTAATATGATTTTTTATCATATAACTCTTTGTAATCTCATATTACATTAGTAAAACTTGATAAAATTATTCACAAAACTCTCAATAACGACATATTTCAGTAGTATAACATTACTTTGGGTCATAAAACTTTTAATAATATCAAATAGTATAAGAAAACAACATAAAAAATGAATTTTTATGTAATTAGGGTTGGTACTACAACAGTTACCGCACCAACCCTAATACCCTAAACCCTACAAACACCAGAAACATTTGATTCTGGGTAAAAGGGTTGGTGCGTTAACAATTAACGCACAGATTCTGTGCGTTGTTAACGCACCAGAATCTGGGTTGGGCTTGAATGTTGGGCTGATGGTCTTTGTTGGGCTGGGCTTTTTCTGTTGTATCTTGACGAAGTTGTGTTATCAGTTGTGCGTTTATTGCTAACGCACCACCATATTTTGCTTGAGTGTGTTACAGCTACTACACAGCTGTAAGTCACTTTTGGATGACCGAATTACGTTATTGGGCCTTTGCTGTTGTGGACCTTTTGTCTACATCGGCCCAAATCTAAGTTACCCTAGTAAAACCTCGGTTATAAATTCACTGCCTCAGTGAACCCTATTATCTCATTCTCACTGCGCCGTAAAATAATTAGGTTTCAAGTTCTTACTCTGTATTTCAATTAAAAGTCTCATTTTTTACTGATTTCGTTAGATATCTTCATTGTTTCTAACATGTTTTCTTACTTTGTATTACAGATTCAAACAACCATGGCATCATCTTCATCCTCCCCAGTTCCAGCAGAAGGCAGTGAGATCCAGTGCCCGAGTAGAAGGTGCTCAAGAACAATCAAGGTGTTCACTGCTAATGACAAGAACAATCCCCATACGTATGGACGAAGGTATACCACATGTCAGTGTAACTACATGATCGTGTATCTTGAGCCAGAATACGACAGTCATCATCTCCAAGTCATTGCAAAACTGTTGAAGGAAATAGCTGACCAGTAGTTGAAGCTGGTATATTTTCACCAGGCTAAGAGTATTGAAGTAGCCAAACACTGGATACAATAGAGGTTTCCCAATGACCCTGTTCCTAGTTTTTATGACAGTGACTCCGATTAGGGATATTGGTATCAAATCAGTGAATCTCTGTTAAGTCTGTGTTTAGTTTAAATTTCAAGAATGAGTCTGTTGTCTTTCCTTAATGAGTCTGTTGTCTTTTTAATTTATGCTGAGTGTGTTGTAGTTTATGGATTCACTGATTTCACTTCACTGTTTCACCTACCTCATCTAACTCTACTGAAAACTCTTTTAAAGCAAACAAGACAAGTCATTACATATTTCAAAGCATACAAGACAAATCATTACATATTATAAATCAATTTTAATCGAAGTCTAAAGATCAAGGCTACTAAACTATTACAAATCAAGTCATGTAGTCCATACGCTTTCCAGCAGTAAAGCGGTATTTTCGAAACAAGTCCACTTGGCCAACATATATCCCTTCCCACCACTTGATGTTGTCATCTGCAAATCTTATCCACGAACCGGAACAACGTGGCAATGGTGCCCCGTCACGGAGTCAAACCTAGATATACAAAGAAAATGAATCAATAAGTATAAATGATTTCGACGTTTCATGACGTTTGTTTAGATTACCACAAATTCTTACCGGTATCCAGTGATTACTGCATCCGACAAGAGCTATCCCAAAAATCTTCTGTGGAGGACCAGGGCTCACTGTAGACTGCCTTATTGGCAAGCATAAACACGGCGCATCCCAGGATAGTTGCACTAAACCAACATTATACACTGTGGCAAACACCAAACCCATAAATGGCATGTCCATCCAAAATGGTTTCTCACAAGGACTTCTCATGTAGTTAACTTGAGCAATAAGATCATCCCATGTTCCTACCCGTAGTCCACGTCGTATGGGCTCCCATGTCTCTTTGTTTCCAAGAAGCTCCGCTGCCAACGCAGCACGGATCATAGGATATTGACTCTGTTGCATACCCGTAAGTAGAGCCATTGACCGATACCCACAATGTCCGTCTGAACGCACATCTTTCACAGAAGTCATGTAGGAAAGCCAAAAGTAGTCAATATTTTTCACCCCCAAGTTCACCCCCATATAACTTATGGCTTCTTCAATCTCTTCTTCATCTTCTCCTTCCTCTGTTTCGTTTCGATCTGGATAGCAACCTCTTAGGGGCACGCCATTCATGTCTTCGTCTTCTAAATCGATGGTCTCTGAAAACAATGGTTCAGGTTGGGATTGTGATCCGAAGTCGAACGACACTTGACTTGCTTGCTTTTTAGGACAAGTTGGTCGTTTACTTTGCCTATTTGCCTTCTCCTTTGCGACTTTTTGCGCATTCTCAGTATTTGTTAAGTCTTCTCTAACGTACTCGTGGTAACTCTTTTCCCTCTTTTCTCTCAGAGGAGAATTCCCATTTCGCTGCTTCTCCTTGTTCTTTGATCCCGGCGGCCTTCCTTTTGCTTTCCTAAACAAGTTTGTTGGCTCTACCAAAGAACTTTGTTCCGGATGCTCCAAGTCAATGTACAACTCACTTAATCGGAATAGAGTTCCATCCCTCAAATCTCCACTTTCCCATTTCGCCCACATTTCACGCATTCTGATCTCCGGAATAGACATTGAACGATTGTCGTCGGGTAAGGACAAATTTATTGCATCATCTTCCCATCTCAGTTCCTTCCAGAAGTCATGAAAATCATCCGGATCAAGAGGTGTCTTTGAAATGATTGCCCTAGCAAGATCGTGTACGCATGGCATTCGAATACTCCTCCTTCAATATTTGCCGGTACATTTCCAACAACAACAGAAAACACCTATCCGACACTCGGTAAAATAGCCTTGAAAACAACATTCGAATGCCAGGAGGAAAGGTTGGGTCATCAAAGACCATTTTCCGAGTGGTAAGTGCTTGGTTCATCGTCGCCCTAATCAGGTCCATCTGAACTATGACCGCATGGTGGATCCTCACGATCACTCTGTTGAAGCCTCCTCTACTAGAACCCACAATTTCTTTCAACACCTTATGCATCCCCTCGACCCTAAATAAACACAATTTCTAATCATTAGCATAAATAATATGGTGGTCCAAATTAACAACTAAACAAACAAAGATACCTGTTTGTAGTCCTTGTGTGAAAGTGAAGAGTGTAGTCCGTCCACGCTCTAACTATGAAATTCTTGTACGGAGTAAACCAGTACTTTTCAACGTAACCAACAATGCCCTTCTTCCATGAATCTCTCAGCTTTCTCAACCTCTCTTCGTAGATTTCTTCAGTGCTCGAGCAAAATATCCCCCAACATTGCGTAACAAAGTTCTCCGCCCTTTTAGTATTTTTAATCACTTTTTCTGCGTGTGACTGGATGTTGTGCCTAATGTGCACCCAACACAATAGGTGCTTCACATCAGTGTCTTTGAACACAAGTTTGATTGCTCTCAACAAAGCCTTCTCACAGTCGGTCATTATAGCCTTCGACATCACTCCCAAATTTCGACACAACTCATGAACGCACATCATCACAAACTTGTAATGCATTACTGTCTCCTGAGCCATGAATGCATATGCGATGTTGAACGTCTTGTGCGTGCAAGTGAAACCAACCATCTCCACTAAAGTCATATCATACCTATTTGTCTTGTATGTGGCGTCCATGATAATCACGTGAGGAAACTTCCTGAACAAACGAATCGACTCCGGGTGAGCGAAAAAAAGGACTTCCACCTCATTCGTCCTCGTGTTCCTCAAAGGTTGACAAAAATACTTGTTCTCTTTCTGAAAATTTAGAGACCACTGAGTAACTTACAATTCACCACGATCTTCAAAATTGATCTTCTGCAAAAAATTGGCAATCTGCTTCATGGATGTCACATTTTGCGGGTCTCTTTTCCTAAGCTGAATAAGTATGTTTTTTGGCGTCTTGCGATCATCCCCCGCTTCCCTTGCTATTTTCTCCTCCTCTTTGCTCATTCTACCCACGAATGAATTCCCATGAAAACTAGTAGGAAGGGTGTGGTTGTGACGACCTTCTACAACATTCACGATCCATTTATAACTATAAGGCCCTTCTTTGATACGAACCCCATATAACTCAAATGTACAACCACATTTCTTCGATTTTCGGTCACGAAGCCTTGGAACCGGCAATTCTGGATTTTTTAAATTCACTTTCGGCCTACCCGATCTAGGTTTTCCAAACCTATCGCATACAAAATCAACGCAATATTTGCTAGATGTACGATGTACCAAAACTATCATTAAATCCCTTGCTCTCTGTTTTGTCCATTACATCATCTCTTCCTTACTATCCCACATTTGCACAGTACTAAAATGTGGTCTAAAGTCTTCTTCCTATATTGATTAAACTACATTACTTAGATACGCAATTTTAACTAATTAACCTAAATCTCATGCAATTAAATACAAAATTTAAATTCATAATATACTAACCAAAATCGGTAACGGAGTCCAATCGTCTAATGCAATTGATACATTTGCTTCGCCTTCTTCCTCTCCTTCGACTTCTTCTTCGTCCACTTCCTCATCGACTTCTTCGTCTTCTTCGTCCACTTCCTCTTCTTCATCGACTTCGTATTCTTCTTCCACGACCCCTGATATCCAATTGTCGTTACCATCATCCTCACTACTCTCATAATTATAAGACATTGTGGTGTGCATTGCAAAACTTCAACAAGAGAGCTCAACCTCTATATACAACCAAAAAAACGCCCGTTGGAATTTTATGCCCGTTGGTGCGGTAATAGTTAACGCACCAACGAGCATTTTTTCAAAAAAATCTTGTGCGGTAAGAGTTACTGCACAGATTATATTTATTAATTTCTTAAAAATTTAATTTAATTATTTTCAAATAATTATTAAAAATAAACCGGTGCGGTAACAATTACCGCACCAGTTTTATTCATTATTTAATTCTTGGTTTTAATTTTGTTTTTTTTTTCTAAATTTTATATATCCTGTGCGGTACAGGTGTTTAAGTTAATCAAAATCTGATTTTTTTTTGTTAATCTCGTATTAACGTGGTGCGTTAATTGTTAACGCACAGATCTGTGCGGTAATTCTTACCGCACCAGATTCATATATGTTTCAGAAAACATTCCAACAATGCCCCGGAGTCCTTTGGTGCGGTAATCCTTAACGCACAGAAGTGTACTGCAACTCTTACCGCACAGATTAGTGTGCATTTAGCCCAAAAAACGTGTGCATATAGACCAAGCCAAAAGATATTATCAATATACTAAAATAGTGTCAATAGCTTTCGAGATTTAAACCCTAAATTGATTTTAAATGTTAAATCCCAACTTAAGTTTACCCAAAAATTATGAAAGTTTACAGAATGAAAATAGACTTGAATACGAACTCAACCATATATCAAAATCTTGATTCCGATCTATAACGAAATACTTGTGAATTTCTAAATCTAACGATCTACTCGGTTTTTCAGAAAACAACAACCACTATTTGGAGATTTTTATCTTCTTCAATAACAATCGAAACATCACAAAAATTTACAGAAGTACTACTGAATATGTTATCTTACAGTGCTAAATATTTCATAAATTTTCGAGTTATGGATCTTACCTTTAATCAGCAAGTATTTTTCTGCGGCACCAAGAGAGGAGGCTGGGGAGAAAGAAGAGAAGAAGGAGGCTAGGGTAGAAGAAGGAGGCTAGGGTTGATTTATGTCTAAAATAGCTTTATATAGTAGGTTAAATTGAAGTATGGTATATATATACTAGGCTTAGAAAAACTAATTAGAATTAACTTAATCACTAATTGAGAATAATAATAAATTATAATTATAATTCATAATATACAATATAATTCAAATTAAGTTGTTAAAATCTCAAAATATATATATGAGTCGATAGAAGTATTTAACACAACTCAAGATAAAGTATACGTATTATTTTTATTGAAACAATCAATAACCTTTTAAAAATTATACCTCTTTCTTTAAAACCAATTTTCAAAATCACTCAAACAAATACAATTTCTATCGAAATTAGGGATATTACATATACTCCCCCTTAAAAATAATTTTCGGCCTCGAAACTAGAAGTAAACAACCACAATCAATCTGAAACAAAAAGACTGCTAGCTACAAGATAATCAATAATTCAAACACACAACCAAGACAATGTGGTGAGACTATTTTCACCATAACTAACACAAGTAAATATAAACATGTGAAAAATTCATCACCTCATGTCAATTATCAGACGCAACCTCGTCCTCGTAATGGACGAAACAATCAATCACCACTAGCTAGTCTCAACTGACATCAACTATATACAACAATCACACATAACAAATAACATCCGTATAGAATAGAAAAACTTACAATCAATAGATATATAATTATGCAAAGAGGTTTTTACCGAAAACCACCCTTATAAGTGCCTACATTGCTCTAAACCACCCCTTTATTTGGATATTACCGGAAACCACCCGTGTAACCACTTCCGTTAGCGATTAACCACCCGTCGTCAACTTCTGTAATGTTTGTCCGTTAAGTTTGATATCATGCGCCATTATATTATAAAATAATGTTTTTATTTAATTTACCTTTTTTAATCTACATTTAAAAAAATTACCCAATTTTTTTTTAACTTTTACGATTTGGTGGGTGAAAATTGAAAACGGGAAATCGAATTGGGGATCTGGGAAACGAAGGCGATTTTCTTCGACAGATTTGGGAGAGCGTTTGATTGAGGATTCCGAAGAGATATTGAGAGAGTTTGAAGGGATTGAAACACATCTGGGAAGGGATTGAAACACATCTGGGAAGGGATTGAAACCGTAGGCGGCGACGAAGTTTTAGGGTTCGAGATTGGAAGGCGACTGCGAAGGCGATTGGTGGAGCGATTGCGAAGGCGATTGCGAAGAAGGCGATTCGAAGATTGAAAGGCCGATTCGAAAGGCGATAGGAAGGGCGATTCGAAGGTCGAAAGAAAAAGAGGGCTTTCTGGGCTAATCCCCCCCGATTTCAGGTATGATGGCAGCATGAAAATTAGGGTTTGAATTGATAAGGTTCTGATTTGAAAAATTAGGGTTTGAATTGAAAAATTAGGGTTTCAATTAAGAAATTAGGGTTTTCTAGATTTGGGGGAAATGGTTTTAAATTCTCTTTCGAGATGGTAGAACAAGATTGATAAGGGTTTGAATTGAAAAGGTTGTTAACAATTTCGATTAAATTGAAAAATTAGGGTTTTTTCTTGATTTGGGGGAAAAGGATTGGATGCTCACTCGAGATCCTGCATGCACAAAACTGACATTATTCTTGTCTATATGTGGATGGAATCTGCTTTAGTTGGTAAATGATAAATTTTTGGACAAAATTTATTGCAAGTGGGTGGGGACAATATTATATGCTTAGTTTATCCCTTCACATGGTAATAGTTTTTTTTTTTTGAAGCTTTATTGCTTCCTTGTTGGCAGATATGAACATTCATATCAGAGTGATGTATGATGGGTTGTTTTATTGTGGAGATAGTGGTAAAATATTGTACAAAAAAGGGACAGTGGAATACTATAGGGACTATGATCCAGATATGTTGTCCAAAGTAGTACTTGAGTCTATGTTGGCAGAAGATGTTGGGTTAGATGACATAAGGGAGTTCTGGTTTTTAAAAGCTGGGTTGAATATTGATAAGGGGCTTAGACTAATAGAAAATGACATGGTCATTATGGAGTGTGTGAACTCGGTTGGTAAGGATAACATGATGCATGTGTATGTTGTAAGATATGGGGAGGTGAGTCCAACTTCACTTAAAAACCAAAGCCCAACATCTCAGCCCATCTCTGAATCTGGGATAACTATTAACCCTTCCTCAAATAGTTGTCGAACCCTATCAATCTGCCCACCACCATCATCATATCCCATAAACTCATCTCCAGAAAATAGTGAAAATGAGGTGGATCCAGAAGATGATGATCCACCAATAGTGTTTGAGGATTCTGGATCTGAAGGTGATGTTGTAGGGAGTGAGAGTTCAGAGTGTGAGGAATGGTTCTCTGAAAGTGAAGATGAAGATGATGATTTGTTTAAGGAGAATGTGGATCCAGAAGTTGTATATGTGAGATTTGGATCTGGGTTAAGGGATGGTTGTTTGAATTTGGGAGGAGACAAGGAATCTGTTTTTGTGGATGAGGATGAGGTGCTAGTTGATGATTCTGATGAATTGAAGAGTCTTAGTGAATCTGATGGGAAAGGGGGCACCAAGAAGAGATATCCAGAGTTCAATCAATTGGTTGATTTCAAGAAAAAGATAGTCTTCAAACCTGGTATGATCTTTTCTTCCAATGATGTCTTTAGGAAAGCATTAAGGCAGTACTCTATTGAAAATGGTGGGGATTATTACTACTTGCACAATGATAAGACTAAGGTATCTGCATATTGTAAGAAGAAATGTGATTGTAGTATGAGTCACTCTAGGAAACAGTGTGTTTGCAAGAAGTTGTATTGTCAGTTTAGAGCTTGTGCAAGGAAAACGGGGAGTGATGGTACATTTCAGTTGAAGTCTTTTAGGGGTAATCATGAGTGTGGATGGCAGCATGAGAATTCAAAGTTGACATCAACATGGTTAGCAGAGAGATATCTGGAGCACTATAGGGATGATCCAACTTGGAAGTTGACTGCATTTATGTCTGCAGTGAAGAGAGACCACAGTGTGCAAATATCCTACAACCAAGCATGGAAAGGAAGGCTTAGGGCAATGCTAATGACTCAAGGTGATGCTAAGGAGCAATATGCAAGAGTCTGGGATTATGCAGCAACTCTTAAAAAGTGGAATCCAAGATCTTCTAGCTTTGTGAAGGTTGATTTAGGGGATCCTGAGAAGCCTCTATTTCAAAGGTTGTATGTCTGTTTTGATGCTTGTAAAAAGGGGTTTATGAAAGGGTGTAGGCCAATAGTAGGACTTGATGGTTGCCATCTGAAAGGTGCATACACTGGACAGTTATTTGTTCCAGTAGGAAAAGATGGGAATGACAACCTTTATCCCATAGCATTTGCAGTTGTAGAACAAGAGAGGAAAGAGACATGGGCTTGGTTCATTGATATTCTCTACAGAGAAATAGGAGCATGTAATCCTACTTTCATGTCTGACAGACAAAAGGTTAGGCTTATACTAGAGTCTTGTAATTATTTACTCTGTTTTTATTAACATACTAATGTGAAGTTATTGTATTTGTAGGGACTAATTGAGGTTTTGGCTGAGATAGCTCCTATGGCTGATAAAAGGGTCTGTGTGAGGCATATGTACAACAACTTCAAGAAGATGTGGGTTGGAAATACATACAAGGATGCCATCTGGGCAGCTGCAAGGGCTTTCACTGAGGCAGATTTCTTGGTTGCAATAGAAGAGGTCAAGAAAGCCAACATGGATGCTTATGACTACCTCATCAAGGCAAATCCAAAGACTTGGTCCAGACATGGGTTTAGTTTCTACACAAAATCAGACATGTTACTGAACAATGTGTGTGAGAGCTTCAACTCAATGCTACTGCCTGCTAGAGAGAAGCCAGTACTCTCAACGTATGAGTGGATTAGAAGAATGTTAATGAAGAGGTTTGTTGCTAAGCGCCAAGGAATGGTGAAGTATGAAGGAAGGTTCACAACAAAGGAAAATAAACTAATAGAGTTGTCCAAGGAAGAAGACACAAGAAACTGTGTGTCATGGTGGGGTGGAGGAGATACATTTGAGGTTGATCACTTTGGCAAGACTTTTGTGGTTGACATGAGGAACAAGAGCTGTGGATGCAACAAGTGGGACCTAACAGGAATACCATGCCCACATGTCATGTGTTGCATAGTCAAGGAAAGACTTAAGGTAGAAGATTATGTGCATCACTACTACACCAAAGAGGCATACCTGTTGGCTTACAGTGAGATCATCAACCCAATGCCAGGAGAATCTCAGTGGGAGAAGACTGTACATACTCCACCAGGCCCTCCCAAGTATGTGGTTCAGTCTGGAAGGCCTAGGAAATTGAGAAGAAAGGAACCTGGAGAAGTACCATCTAGGAATGACAACCCCAAGAGAATAAGGGTTGTACCAAATGTTACCTGCTCAAACTGTGGACTTAATGGACACTACAAGACAAGTTGTAAAAATGCTAGAAGAGGTCCACAGCCACCCAAGGAGCATAACACTGGTGGAAGACCTAAGAGTGATAGAACTGTTCCTATTGGGTCTCAAAAAAGGAAGTACACTAGGAAGGTATAATGTCATCATTATTTCTCATGTTATGCCTCATTTTTTCCATTCACTTAAACTTGTCTTTTTTTATGTCTTCAGGTTCCAACTGTTCCAAATGCTAGTGGGGTGTCTCAAGTTCATCAAAGTGTTCCCAATGTGTCTCAAGACCATTCTGCAGGTGGAAGTAATTTCAGACCTTCTCAAACATCATCTCAGGTATGCCTCATCATATTCCTTCAGTTTAATCCAAGTCTAATGATTCCATACTCTAATACTATTTTTTTTGGGAACTTTCTTCACAGCCCACCATGAATATGACTTAAGGGGCTTGCAGCCAATCTAATCCTAGTGTAATGATCCCAGAAAGGCAATCAAAGAGGAAGATCACTGCAACAAGAAAGGTATTGGAGCAAGTTCTGAGAAGATCACTAAGGAAGAAAACCAAAAACTAAGCAATGTGTCTTCACTTTGGATTATGCTTAGTTTTTTAAGTGTCAAATTGTAATGGTTTGTAAGATATTGTGTGTGAACAAGTTTGTGTGTTAAGACAGGTTTGTGTGTTAAGACAGGTTTGTGTTAAGACAGGTTTGTGTGTTAAGACAAGTTGGTATGCAGGTTTGGATTATGTGTATTTTGGTTTAAATGGTCAGCAGGTTTTAATGGTCAGTTCATCTGTTTTCTTCCATTTATTGTTTCCCGAAATGCATTGAATCACAGGCAAATGTTGCAGCTTGACCATCCCGTAACTCCAAACTCACCTACTACACTTAAATGCTAGAAAACATTTATAAATCTGCACCCTAATCTCACCCTATATATATACCTCTTCTCCTTCCTTACATTCCCACATTCATCCTCTCATAACCCTCATCTCGGCCAAGTAACAACACAAGCATCCTCCCACATTCATCCTCTCACAATGTCTGATGAAGTCATTGAGATTAGCTCTACCATTTACACCACCTCCGACACCAGTAACAACACAAGCACTTACGCCACCACTTACACCACCACTAACACAAGTGCATGTGCTGAAGTGAGCTCTGGCAGTGTTGCCGCAGTTGAAACACCAAGACTCTCTGCATTTGAAAGAGCTACTAAGTGTCCATGTGACACGCCGAGAAGCTTCATTGTAGAAATGCACAAATCATTTGTCGAGGGCGATTGTCGCATTGTAAGTTAACTCTTAACAACATATGTTAATATTCAATATTGTCACTTATATCTTCCTTACTTGCAGCTTCTACCATCTCCACATTGCAACAAGTATTTGAGGCGTTTCATCAATAAGCAAATCACACTTGTTTTCAGAAACCAAGAGTGGCCAGTACTTCTGAAATACAGTGGGAACTCATACAAGTTTTGAAAAGGGTGGAGAGCTTTTGTAGATGCTCATGGAATCAAATTTAACGATGCATGTCTATTTGAGGTGTATCATATTGGATTTGTTGAAGCTTCCTATAGGGTTATGCTTTTCAAGGCTTGATTAATGACTGCTGGTGTTCATTTGCTCCAATCAGTTTCCTGGTGTCCTTTCCTGATGTTTTGTTTTGGAGTTTACTGGTGTATCTTTGCACTTGCTTTATTTCTGCAGTTTCCTGATGTTTTCATGTTTTAATGAGCACTTTCCTTATCTTTGCACTTTGAAATCACAACTCTTGACCTCAAATGGTAGAACTGATTTCATTCATCAAATCAACAAGCTTACATTAACCACTGTCTACTTTGATAACATAACAACAACTCCAACATTGATAAACATGAAAAACACCATAAAAACTACAAGTGGAATAACCAAACCATAATCACGATCCTTAGCTTTCCTAACCATTGCTTCTGAAGCAGCTATGTACCCTTCCTTCTCCATCTGAGCAGCTTTAAAGGACTCAAGAAGCTTCACATTTTCCACTTCCAGAATTTTTTTCTCTTTCACAAGTTTGGTAATGACTTGGATCACATTGTGACTGTATTCATCATCCCTCCACAAAAAAAAGTTGCATTTCGCATTTGATTGGTACATTGGACAACCCCAGAATCTCCTTCCATAGTTAACATCGGTGTGTGCAGTCGATTCCTTGGCCAAAAGACCACACTTGCAAAGTATCTGTTGCATCTTCGAATTTTTGCTTGAAGAGCTTGAATTTGACATGGCAGACATCGTTCTTGACAATATCAAACTAAAAACCTATGAATGAAGAAGAAAGTGGGAGATTAATTGAATCTGGAAAATTAGGGTTCTTCACGGTTTCAAGCAAAATCGATAAATACCTTTGTTCCTTCAAGAATCGAGACTTCAGCCTTCAAATAACAATGGAATGACCCTCCAATTTCCACAATTTGAGATCGAATTGGCCAAATGGAAGAAATCGCAAATTAGGGTTCTTGCCCCTTTTCCCCTTTTCGATTTTGGCGTGAGATTTCTGAGATTGCACAAGAAAGGGTTAAAATGTTAAATAAACACGTGTAGGAACAATGCCCACTCGCGTTATAGGCGCGTGCAAGCCAAACATGACAGAAGTTGACGACGGGTGGTTAATCGCTAACGAAAGTGGTTACACGGGTGGTTTCCGGTAATATCCAAATAAAGGGGTGGTTTAGAGCAATGTAGGCACTTATAGGGGTGGTTTTCGGTAAAAACCTCTTATGTAAAAGAATGAGCAAGAATCATCTTACACAGTTCTCACCATTTTCACAAAAACTATCAACTAACATAATTAATTCAAAGAAACCATCTCATCACAACATTCGACAGACATACTCACATCAATTAATTCAAAGAAACCTCTTATGTAAAAGAATGGCGTATGTGTGTCGACTGCAGAGCCATCAACCAAATTACAGTGAAATACAGGCACCCCATTCCCCGCCTGGACGACATGCTTGACGAATTACATGGTGCTACTCTATTCTCCAAGATCGATCTCAGGAGTGGATACCATCAAATTCGTATGAAGGAAGGTGATGAATGGAAAACAGCCTTCAAAACAAAGTATGGTCTCTATGAATGGTTAGTAATGCCTTTTGGACTAACAAATGCACCAAGTACTTTTATGAGATTAATGAACCATGTGCTTAGACATTTCTTAGGAAAATTTGTTGTGGTTTATTTTGATGATATATTGGTGTATAGCCGTTCATTGCATGATCATGTTGACCATCTACTATCTTTCTTGGCTATGTTGTTTCTAAGGATGGATTACAGGTGGACCAAGAAAAGGTCCGAGCCATTAAAAAATGGCCAACTCCTACTACTCCCACTATGGTAAGATCCTTTTTAGGATTGGCAGGCTTTTACAGGAGATTTGTGCGGGATTTTAGCACAATTGCAGCCCCATTACATGAGCTCACAAAGAAAGGAGCCATTGTAGAATGGAAGGACAAACATGAGGCTGCATTCCTACGACTTAAGGAAAGTCTTTGCAATGCTCCATTGTTGCAACTCCCAGACTTTCAAAAGCTGTTTGAGGTAGAGTGTGATGCCTCCAATTTCGGCATTGGTGGTGTCTTGCTCCAAGAGAAAAGGCCTATTGCCTACTTCAGCGGAAAACTCTCAGGTGCAACACTTAACTACCCTACTTATGATAAAGAACTGTATGCTTTGATTAGGGTATTCAAGACTTGGCAACACTACCTTTGGCCAAAGCAATTCGTTGTCCACACGGATCATGAGGCTTTGGCGTATTTAAAGCAACAATCCACGTTAGGAAGACGCCATGCTCGATGGGTAGAGTTTATGGAGACCTTTCCATATGTTGTCATGCATAAGAAAGGTAAGGAGAATGTGGTAGCCGACGCCCTTTCTCGCAGGTATGTACTCTTAACTCACCTACAAGCTAAATTACTCGGATTTTCATTGATAATAGACTTGTATATGCAAGATGATTTCTTCAAGTCTATTTATGAGAGCTGTTTAGCTAAAGGTGAGGTGGATGGCTACTTTGTGGATCAAAAGTTTCTTTATCGACGGGGCAAGCTTTGTATCCCTTCTAGTTCTATAAGAACACTTTTGATTCATGAAGCTCATGAAGGGCGAGGACACTTTGGAATAGCCAAAACCTTAGCCGCTCTTCAAGAGCATTTCTATTGGCCACATATGATCAAACATGTCACACGATTTGTCAATGGTTGTGTGACTTGTCACAAGGCGAAAAGTCGCTCATCTTCTTCATTGTACACACCCCTACCAATTCCCAATCAACCTTGGGAAGATTTATCCATGGATTTTGTGATGGGGGTGCCTACAACTAAGAAGGGGAGTGACTGCATCTTTGTTGTGCTTGATAGGTTCTCCAAAATGGCTCACTTCATGGCATGCAAAATGACTAATAATTCTACCGACATTAGTAATATCTTTTTTCAGCATGTGGTTAGGTTGCATGGAATTCCTAAAACTATTGTTAGTGATAGGGATGTGAAATTTGTGAGTCATTTTTGGAGAACATTGTGGGGAAAGCTAGGTACTAAACTCCTATTTTCTACTAGCTACCACCCACAAACTGATGGCCAAACTGAGGTTACGAATATGACTCTAGGCTCACTTCTTAGGACCATGCTTCGTGCTAATCCTAAGAGGTGGGAGGACTTACTTCCGTATGTTGAGTTTTCCTATAACAGGGTCGTCCATTCGGCAACAGGGCTGAGTCCATTCAAGGTGGTGTACGGTCGAAATCCTTTGACCCCGATGGACATGATTCCACTTCCCTTGAAAGATGGTGAACAGGCTGCAGGAGCTAACCAGGCTGAGATGATCAAGGAATTGCATGAAAGAACAAAGGAGCAGCTGTAGCGTCGTTCATTACAATATGAATCAAAGGCCAACAGAGGGAAGAAGAGAGTCACCTATTCCCCAGGAGATCTGGTGTGGCTACACCTAAGAAAGGAACGCTTTCCGGCAAGACGAAAGCACAAACTGGATGACAGAGGTGATGGACCCTATAAAATTCTAAGATCTTTTGGTCCTAATGCATATGAGCTTGAATTGCCTCCAGGTATTGGTGTTCATGGGACATTTAATGTTGCTGATTTGTCCCCATACATTCCCCCGGACTTAGACATTGACGACACAGGGACATGTCGAGACCAAGAAGGGGAGAGTGAAACGAATCAAGACAAGACATTGACAGAGGCTGAAGAAGAAGAACTCATGAGCATTCGCTCACTAGGCCCAGTGACCTGAGAAAGAGCAAGAACGGTAGCCAATGCTACTCAATCAATGGTCACCAAGGGTCTATCCAGAAATAGCGGCATCGGTGCAACCGAGAGAACTTGGAGCTTGACAACGCTCGAAGAGGTGGATGACAACCGGACGCTTGGCGAAACAACGCTGGCCTTCAAGCCAGCCTTATTAGTCAAGGGTCGTAACACGGGTAAGTCCGCCATCTCGAACGAGCCGAACCAAGCGAAAGAAGCCAGCAGAGGAATTTCCGCGACCGCGGATCCCAACTACAGGGAAATTTCCGCGATCGCGGAAGTGAGATCCGCGCCCGCGGATCGAGAGAAGACGAAGCCTTCTGTCCCGATTTCCGTGGGTGGGCCGCTTCCGCACCCGAGGATTACGCGCCGAAGAGTTCCGAGTTTCCTTAATCAGCGTTTTATTTATTTAATTAAGACTTTTTAATTTCCGAATTTAGGCTGCTCTTTAGGATTGATGTTAGTAGCAGCCTCCTTATAAGTTGAACTTTTTCCATTGTTGTTTTTCACGTTGAATTTGAGTTTAAGCATTGAGGTTGAGTTATCTCCTCCCTTAAACCTTCTTCGTCAAACCCTACTGATTGGATCCGGAGTTGTTCTCGATAGCGAACTGTCATCAAGCTTACCTACTGAATTCGATCATCCCTTGAGTGGACTCTCAAGACATCGAGTTCTTATTGAATGATTCGATACTTATCCCAATCTAGACGGAGTTTAGAAGCACCATCGACTTCCCTTTCTTCCACGGTCCCCCCGAGGCATACGAGTCACCCCAGATTCGTATCAGCCGGGGTAGAGTATTTTTTGTGCATATGTGTACTTGTCACAGTGTGCATAGTGGTATGCATTTTGGGACAACTGTGTACTAGTCAGAGTGTGAAAAGTTCTAATAAGCCCTTATTAGAACTTGTGGCAGTTTACATTGGTTTGTGACAACCCTTATTAGAACTTGGAACACTGGGACAAGTTTAAAGCTGCCACAAACCAATGTATGCCCTTATTAGAACTTGTCCATATGTGTACTTGTCACAGTGTTCATAGTGGTATGCATTTTGGGACAACTGTGTACTAGTCAGAGTGTGCAAAGTTCTAATAGCCCTTATTAGAACTTGTGGCAGTTTACATTGGTTTGTGACAGCCCTTATTAGAACTTGGAGCACTGGGACAAGTTTAAAGTTGTCACAAACCAATCTAATCCCTTATTAGAACTTGTCCCAGTGTTCCAAGTTTAAAGATGTCACAAACCAAAGGGGGATAAGCATTTGGGACAACTGTGTACTTGTGGCAGTTTGGAGCTAGATTTATTCATTTTGTTCCTTCGCCAAATACAGAAACTTAAAACTGATTTTATATTTGTCAAAATGATTACTTATAATTTTTACATTTGTCGCAGTAATGCATTTATCCATCATACAGAGAAATTATGATGTTTAATAATTTAGAATTTGTTGAGGAAGAAAAGGATCTTGATTATGATTCTTTGCGTATTTTGATGACTGAGAAAGCAAAGAGGATTTTTGAGAATGCGGATGATTTGGAAGATTTTGTGACTACTCCAAAAAAGAGTGTTTCTCAGGAGATAATATTCTTAGAGAGGCAACCAGTTGGGAATAAGGATAAATCAAAGTCAGTTACTCCAAAGAAGAGGGTTCGGTTTCAAGATAATTAATATTTTGGTATAAAAAACAACGGAAATTTAATCACAGATATTGTCATGAGGGAAAGCGACAACAATACTCTTGCATTGGTTTCTGCAACAGCAACAAACAAGGAGTTACAGTTGAAGACTACGAAGCAGATTCTAGAAAAGGTGAAGAAGCCTAAGAAAGGGTCTAGTGATGATAGCAGTAAGAAACCAAAGAAAAGAAGGAATACAGGTCCATGGTGGGTGAAAATTTTAAACGCCAAATTCAATAGCCTAGAAAATGTAATGAAGGATGTTCAAGGAAAAGTTATTGAAATTAGTTCGATTATGATATCATTTTCTAAAAGAGTGTCAAACCTTGAGGGAATACTCAAAGTTCCTGATCCAAAGGAAACTCCTTATTTGAAATAAAAAGATGAGAGTAGGGTGGAGCGCAATCTGTTCCCTGAATTTGATGTGGAAGCCTCGTCTGAAAACGTTGATGTGAGCATGGTTGTTCCTAAATTAGAAGAGTGGATTGATAACTCGGTTGTACCAACACCTATGGCGTCTTTCTCCTCTGGCGAAATTTATGCTTTCACTTCAAATCCAGTTGATTTCATTGAAAAGGAATTAGGGGTCTTGACAGCAGGAATTAGGGAACTTGAAGAAAAGGTTGAATTACATATCCCAAACTCAACAATTGCTTCTCCAGAGAAGAATACTGAGATTATTGATATCTCCAGTTCCGAAGATGAAGCAGTACCAAAAGATGTTGTTGATGATAAGATTGAAGATTCTAAACAAGAAGTCAATCGGAAATCAGAGAGGAATGTTATGCCCAACAAAAATTTGATATCCCCATACACAACTGAGAGGGACATAAATAAATGTAGACTTCCACCGAGACCTTCACACTCATTCTATAATCCTAATATACGAAGACTATTCTATGATTGGTATAAGAGCACGTAAAGCGTTGGGACACCTTTTATATTGTGACAACTTTGTTCGGACACCTTTTCATTGGTTTTTTTTAATATTTTGGGACACATTTTCATCTATTACCCACAACACGCACATCTTATGACATCTTACGACACCTTTTCTTCTA
Organism: Oxyria digyna; assembly: GCA_029168935.1. NCBI lineage: Eukaryota > Viridiplantae > Streptophyta > Magnoliopsida > Caryophyllales > Polygonaceae > Oxyria > Oxyria digyna. Next base: position 5,596,446 of record JAPVLV010000010.1, on the reverse strand, counting down.
GGGCTAACAAATTTGTCAAGCTGAAATATAGGGGAAAGTTGCATTTGGGACAAGTGTGACCCTGTCACAGTGTTCAATTTTCTAATAAGAATTGAGAGTATTTTAGGACAAGTGTGTCCCTGTCACAGTGTGTCAATTTGAAAATAAGGGGGAGAGTACTTTTGGGGCAAGTGTATCCATATCACAATGTGTCAAAATGAAATAAAGGGGGCATTTAAATTTGGGACAAGTGTGTCTCTGTCACAGTGTGTCAAGTTGTAATATAGGGGTAGTATATTTTGGGACAAGTGTCCCTTTTCTTCTAGAACTAGGGTTATCAAAATTGTGACATGTTTTGTTCCATTCTATGATTTTCTATTTTTCTGATTATACAGTGATACAGGAGTTGTTATAGAAGGTGAGGGTACTGCTTATGTTCTAGACAAGGAGTTCTTCCGTATAACTTTAAAGTTAGCTGAATGGTTTCAGGAGAGAGTAAGCATTTTGCCTTTTTTGACAAGATTGTTACATATGTGTATTACACCAGCTTTTCAATTTTTATTTATTCTAATATATTTTTATTTTTTTGTAGCATATAGATGAGGGATTGTATTATTTCAGAAAGCGTATAGCTTCAGATGGAGAAAGATGGAAGGATAGATTGGTTGTAGATTGGACATGGCCAAACTATTTCAATCAAGCACTTTTCATTCAATGCCAAAAACATTGCAGTAATGATCATCTTAATCATTACAAGTTTTTTAATGGTAAAATACCCATAAAACATGGGAAATGCTGGTACCCTGAGGTGAAAAAAAAATTCACTCTTGTAACTTAGGGAATAATCACTGGGTAACATTGGAGATAGACCTTGAACTACATCATGTCACAATTTACGATTTCTTCAAGAATTTGTATCCTGAAAAAAATCTATTCGGTTTGATAAATCCATTATGTGGAATGCCTCCTTTCCTTATGAGGAAATCTGGGAAGTTCAGCCATTTCGAACCATTGGATCGGCCCTTTACAGTCAGCCGAGACGAATCTGTCATTCAAGATGTAGAAAATGGGTATTATTTCATTTCTTCAGAATTATATGTTTCTATCTTTTGATTACATTATTTGTGACATGTTTTACATGTTATATAGTTGTGATATTGTTTCAGGTTTATATTTAAATTGTCTCAATGTAGATATATTGATGTTTTTATTTCACTATTAGGAGACAAGTTTTGAAGAATATTATCAGACATATTATGTGTTTTGTTTACAGTTTTTGTGGCAAGTTTCATATTGTAATTATTTGTGATACTGTGACAACATAAATTGTTCCAGAAAGTAAGAAATATTGCTAATAATAATTTTTCACTTTTTTTTATTGCAGGGGCAATTGTGACAGCTTGAAATTGGAGACAATATATTCTAATTTTTTTATATGTACTTGACTCAGTGTGCAAACTTTTTATAAAACTAAATTTGATTATGATAATTGAGAATATTTTGGGTCAAGTGTGTTCCAGTCAATGCGTTCCAAGTTAAAATAAACGGTAGAGTTGCATTTGGGACAACTTTATTTGTCACAGTGTGCCAAGTTGAAATATAGGGGTAGAATATATTGAAACGCATTTGGAATAAGGGTGTCTCTGTAACAAATTTGCCAGGCTGAAATATAGGGAAAAGTTGCATTTGGGACAAGTGTGACCCTGTCAAAGTGTTCAATTTTCTAATAAGAATGGAGAGTATTTTAGGACAAGTGTGTCCCTGTCACAGTGTGTCAATTTGAAAATAAGGGGGAGAGTACTTTTGGGGCAAGTGTATCCATATCACAGTGTGTCCCAAATGAAATAAAGGGGGCAGTTAAATTTGGGACAAGTGTGTCCCTGTCACAGTGTGTCAAGTTGTAATATAGGGGTAGTATATTTTGGGACAAGTGTCTCTGTCACAATGTGTCAAGCAGAATTATAGGATTATATTATTTTGGGGCAAGTTGAAAATAAGGGGGAGAGTACTTCTGGGACTAGTGTATCCATGTCACAGTGTGGCAAAAATGAAATAAAGGGGGGAGTTACATTTGGGACAACTGTGTACTTGCCACAATGTGTTTAGTTATCCTATAAAAACATTAGATATATAGTTACGAAACAAGTTTTATATCAGAGGAACCTTGATTATAAAATCTTGCATCAATTAAATATATTGGGTTTTAAATCGTTAGACATTAATTAGAACACGTTGATCAATTAACTCTTATGTTTGACGATCGGACACCCATTGTTGTACATACTGTGTGACTCTTCAGTTCCCGTACTTGTGTAATTATGTGGACACGAATTTCAACCTTATGTTAGACGATCAGACACAAATTCATTATAAATTGGGGCGAAGAGTTATAGAAAATTATCATTTCTATTTTGACGTTTCATTTCATCCCCAAAAAGTTGTCCCATCTTCTTCGTGTTCTGCCCCATAACTATCAAAACCCACCATCAAAAACGCAGTCTTGCTTAGTTGTTAAGCAAAATTTCTTCATAGTTTCTAAAATCAAATACATCCTGAAATGGCAAATAGTAGAAATACCAACATGCAGGGGCGAAATCGCTTGGAAACGCTTCCGGATAATCTGATTTCGGAAGTTCTTTCAAGAGTTGCTTCATGTTCCATTAGAGATTTGTTTTGTTGCAAAATAAGGTAAATTCCAATCTTTGTTATTTTCTTTCGATATTGTTGAAATCAAGACACTAAACAACCGTTTTTTTTTGTTTTTGGCGGTTTTTCTAGTTGCAAGACTTTCAATCAAATTGGGAAAGAGAAATCTGTCCTTCGGGAAGTAAATGTTGAGAATTTCTATATTAGGCGTTTTAACAAATCTCAGTTAGAAGAGGCTCTTGCTTTCTTTAAACTCTGCGCTGACAATGAAAATACCGGCGCCATGTTCTTGATAGGAGTGGTATGTATATATACCTTTGATATGTAAATATTTTACACCCTTAACTGTTCAATATCATTTACAATATGTGTTTTGTGAAAAACAGAGACATTTTTTTAGGGAAAAAGATCTTGAACAAGGAATGGAAAACTTTGAGAGTGCTGCAAATTTAGGAGATAACACTGCATCATATGCATTGGGTGTAATATTATTGTCCAATGGCGATGGGTTTGAACGAAGGGGAATGGAGCTTATAAAAGGTGTGAAGGCTTGTATGGGGAGAAACATTGTAGATTGCCGAATTAACACTAGTACAAAACATAGGGGTAGACCGCGGTTTTTTAACACATGGGACCGCGGTTTTGTATGCGCGGTCTTGCTCGGCGCGGTCCGACTCTCGCACCGCGTATGTCGGCGTCCGTGGTCAACTTCGGACCACATTTTTTAAACCGCGGTAAACAGTAGGAACACGGTTATCATAAGAACCGTGGTGCAGTTTTTACTATTTTTCAAAAAAAATCTGGATCACGTGTCTGTTAAGAACCGCGGTCTCGGAGTTTTAAATTGAAAAAAACAAATACAAATTCAAGGACATCAATATAGATCTCCAACAATCTTATACAAGAAAGCCTTGTCATTCATCCGATAATCTGTTTCTCATAGAGCTCTATTGAAAGTCCCCTGTAACATCAAATTACATAGACAGGAGTGCAATTTCCAGAAAAAAGAAATCACATATGAAACCTATCTGATGAATGATACCATGCTATTGTTTTATTCAAGCAAGTTTTGGAGGCAGAGCTTCTTCAAGCTCCAGGCACCCGTACAAGTACTGACATTCAGCTGATATTTATAGTGAAAAAGCTCATTCACGGGGCGACAGGTTCCTCTTCAGGAGAGCATAGGCGTCACTGTATGGAGCGATCAAATTGGAGAATACAATAAGCACAATCATCAGAATGCTCGAGTTTTTCTCGGGTTTTGTTGCAATTCCATATCGGTCCCTGCAAACACGTTCAAGGAATTTAAATATAATCAATTGCATTAATAATTATTTTTGAGAAATCTGATAGAAAGCGACTCACCTCAAGGTAATTGATGCAAGGAAAATGAAACTGAGGCAAACAACAGATGTGGCTCCAGTGAACGGGAAAGCATCCCAAATGTTGGGTATGAATGTGGCTCCAATAAAGATGAGGAATATAAGCCCAGCAACGACGAGTGAAAATCTCTTAGTGTATGAAGTCAGAGGCCTTGATGATGAAGAAAATAGCAAGCCATCCAAGTTCAACCTGAGTGGATAGAATACTACAGGGAAGACGAACATAAGGTGAGCAGCATAGCTGACACGGATAGCATCATTCAGCAAGGATCCGTATGGAATGCCAATGTCTGTGTCAAAGTTTGCAAGAACGTCGTCAAGAGTTCCATCACCAAGTAGGAGGAACCCAAAGAAACTTTTCATTACATAGACTGAAGAGTCCTCGAGTTCGTTGTCAATTGAGTGAACTGTGTCATTCAATATCATCATACATGTCAGATATAATGCGAAATAAGTTCCTATATCTTCTCTTTACAGAAAGCAGACATTAATAATAGATTATGTTGGTTCAAGTTCATTACATTCTCAAATAAATAATGCCTTATAGTCTCAGAGAAAAGATGTTGATGAATACATACCGTTGTAATGACAGATATATGTTGTGACAAGAACAGGAACCACCGTAAAGAGTTTCCCTACTCATGTCAAATCAGTAAGATCAGGAAGCAACCTAGGCATTGCAACACCTCCACTTACCAGCTTCAACATGGCAATTCCCGCCATAATGACAAGAAATACAACTGCCAGTCCAACTGATAATGCAGATGTGTGTTAAGATAGGGGGATACATTGTGTATGGCAGAAGGAAGAAGCCAAACAATGCCTAAGGAATGGTATCTGCTAGACTAGGGGTACTTTAGTATTTCCTGCTATTATCTATCTTTATTTCTGTTAAGAGAATAATAGGAATTTTGTGTCAGAATTCTGTTAGAAGAGAAAGAAAGAATGGGTTGTAGGAGGCAGTGTATCTCCCGAGTATAAGAGGAGGATTAGGGTGAGAGGCATAGGCATCCAGAAATTGAGAGAATATTCAGGCATTGCCTTGGGCTCCTTGGTTGGGTTTGTCCACCATTGAGATTATAGTTTGTATCTAGCTTTTACAATCAATATACAGAAAGTTATCTGGGTTGAACTCTCCTAAATCCAACATTTGGTGCTTTCATTGAGAGAGTTTTTGTGAGCTATGGCTAAGTTGGATGCGAGAGTGATTGCCCTAGAGGAGGAATTGGGTCAGATCAGGAAGAATCAGGAGGAGATGCAGAGGTCTCAAGCTGCTCAGAATGAGGCCAGCAGAGAAGCAAGCCAACTCCTGGAAGAGCGCTTCACCAAAATCTTGTCATTCATGGAGGCTAATGTTTCAAAAACTAGCTCTCCAGCAGTTAGTGGACCTTCCCACCAACGGGCCATACCGCTTGGGTCAGAGCCACCAGGATTCCAGCGATCCAACCAAGATCAGGGGGGAATTGGCGGTGAAGGAGCACCTCTGATGGTGAAGAAGGTGGAGTTCCCTGAATTTAGTGGGGAGGATGTGCTCACCTGGGTATCAAAGGCAGAACAGTACTTTGCCATCCAAGCAACCAGACCTGTGGATCGCGTGACCACCGCCATGGTGAGCCTAAATGGTTCGGCTCGGAACTGGATAAGGTGGATGAGCCAGCAGTGTCCATACTTCTCTTGGGAGGATCTCAAAGCAGAGTTGGTGAAGCGGTACATGGGAATTGATGCCTCAAATCGGTTCGAACACCTTAGCTCGCTCAAGCAGACGGGAACCGTGGATGAGTTTGTGAATGATCTCATCGCCTGCGCCTCTCATACTCATGGTCTGGGAAACGATCAATTGTTGGGGTACTTCTTAGAAGGAATGAAACCAGAGCTGCGAGTGGAGCTCCAATCGTTTGAGGCGGCTGAGTTGATGGCGGCCATGGATGGGGCGCGCCGAGTTGAGAGGAATATTAACTTTGAGCGTGGTCTGGGTCGAGGGTCTTGGAAGAAGACGAACCAGACTACTGGGCTGGAGAGCAGGGAATGGGCCTCTAAACCCTGGAATAGCCCAAATCTCAACTCTAACAATGGGCTCAATCGCCAACTGAGAGAGAAAGAGCCGAATAGAACGGGATGGACCCCGCCATCTCCAACGGCTGGAAATCAGGGTTCAAATCTGCGACCCAGGTTCACCAGAACCTTATCCCCAGCCGAATACAATGATTGCAAGGCTAATGGACTATGCTACAAGTGCAAGCATCCCTTCACACCACTCCATCGCTGCTTAGAGAGGGTTTTTAAGTTGGTTGAGTTGGATGAGGATGAGATTGCTTCAGCTGATGTTGAGCTTGAGATTGTGCAGATCGGGGAGGCTCTAAACCCAGGGTTTGAGACAAAAGGGGAACCAGATTTGCAGTGGATGGAACTAGCTCTCCATGCCATGGGAAGTGGAATGGCTAAAAGAGCCCTAAAGATTAGAGCTAAGTTGGGAGACAGAAAAATTGTAGCTCTAGTCGACAGTGGCGCCAACCATTGTTTTGTTAACACCAGGATCGTAGAGATTGAAGAAATCCCGGTGGAGAAAACCAATATGTTTGGTGTTAGACTTGGAAATGGTAGTAGGGTAGAAGCTAGTGGAATATGCAGGGCTCTTCCATTGCATTTTGGAAGTTGTGATATGGATGTTGACTGCTATCCTTTTGATTTGGGAGGGATTGACATCATCTTGGGCTTTACCTGGTTACAGGCCATGAAGAAAACACTTGTGGATTGGGAGGAGATGACCATCCTTAGGTGTCACTGAAGTCTCAATGAACTGTCTCCATAAGCTAACAGGGGTGGAATATGAAGCTCTTGTTTGGGTTGTCAAGGAAGGAGAAGAAGAGCTCAATATGGCCACTGTTGGAGAGGAACAAATGCAGTCTCTGGAGGATTTACTGGATGAGTTTCCAAAGGTTTTTGAGGGTGTAGAGGGGTTGCCTCCCAAGAGACCCGTAGACCATCAGATTCCTCTTAAGGATGGTGTGAGTGCAGTGAATGTTAAACCCTATAGGTATGGCTTCCATCAAAAGGATGAGATTGAAAAGCTGGTCACAGAAATGCTCAAGGCTGGAACTATTCAGCCAAGTCAAAGCCCTTTCTCTAGCCCTGTTTTGCTGGTGAAGAAGAAAGATGGGAGTTAGAGATTCTGTGTGGATTACAGAGAACTGAATAAAGCCACTATTCCAGACAAGTATCCTATTCCTGTAATCCAAGAAATGCTAGATGAGCTGGGTCAAGCTGTAATTTTCAGCAAGATAGATCTTAAGGCTGGATATCACCAAATAAGGGTGGGTGCTAGTGATGTTCACAAGACTGCATTTAGGACTCACACCGGGCATTATGAGTTCCTTGTCATGCCTTTTGGATTGACAAATGCCCCAGCAACCTTCCAGGCTACCATGAATGAATTGTTTAGGCCTTTTTTTTTGGTCTTCTTTGATGACATTCTCATCTACAGCATTAACTGGGAAGAACACTTGAGGCAGTTAAGAGTGGTAATGCAAATATTGCAGGATAACAGCTTTGTGGCAAATAGGAAGAAGTGCTCCTTTGGGCAAACTTCTGTTGAATACCTTGGACACATATTATCTGCTGGAGTTGTGTCCATGGATCCAAACAAACTAGCTAATGTGATTGCTTGGCCATGCCCAAAGTCAGTGAAAGGGGTGAGAGGGTTCCTAGGGCTCACTAGATATTACAGGAAGTTCATCAAGGACTATGGTAAAATAGCTAGGCCATTGACAGAACTTCTCAAGAAAGAAAATCAGAAGTTTGAATGGAGTGGGCTAGCACAGAAAGCTTTTGAGCAGTTACAGCAAGCCATGATTGCAGCCCCAGTGCTGAATCTTCCAAATTTTTCCAAAAAATTTGTTATTGAATGTGATGCTTCTGGTTCAGGGGTAGGAGCGGTTCTCATGCAGGAGGGCAGGCCCATAGCCTATTACAGTAAGGGGTTAGCTGGACAAGTCCTCTCCCGATCAGCTTATGAAAAGGAACTCATGGCTTTAGTCATGGCAATTCAGCATTGGAGGCCCTATTTATTGGGAAGCAAGTTCCTTGTAAGGACAGATCATAGGAGTTTGAAGCACCTATTGACACAACCAATCACATCCCCTGCTCAGCAGAATTGGGTAGCCAAGTTGATAGGCTATGATTTGGAGATTGAATATAAGGCTGGAATCACTAACCGAGCTGTTGATGCCTTGTCTAGAAGAGAGGAAGAGAGTCAGTTGAATGCAATCTCAGTGCCCTATCTAGCCTGCTGGGAAGAAATACAAAGGGAGATTGCCAAAGATCCTGATCTGCAGATCATTATAGACAGGTTACAGAAAGGAGAAACCCTAAAACAGCCCTATAGACTAATTGGAGGAAGACTATTCTACCAGAATAGGATTTGCATTCCAGAAAAATATCCATGGATCAGAAAGCTCCTGGAAGAGTACCACTCAGCTCCAGTGGGAGGCCATTCCGGGGCTTTGAGAACATACAAACGGTTGGCTGCGAATGTATATTGGCCTAAGATGTTCAAGGTTGTACAGACTTTTGTGGCAGAGTGCTTGGTGTGTCAGAAAAGCAAATATGAGACGTTGTCCCCAGCAGGCCTCCTCCAACCCTTACCAGTGCCACAACAGATTTGGGAGGATATTTCCATGGACTTCATTGGTGGCCTTCCTAGATCACACAACATGGACTGTATAATGGTGGTGGTGGACAGATTGAGCAAGTATGCACACTTTGTGCTACTCATACATCCCTACAATGCTAGAACAGTAGCTGAAATGTTCAGTAGGGAGATAATTAGGCTCCATGGAGTGCCTAGATCTATTGTAAGTGACAGAGACCCGGTGTTCTTGAGTAGTTTTTAGAGGGAGCTATTTGAGAAAAATGGGACTAAGCTAAGGATGAGTAGTGCTTACCACCCAGAGACTGATGGGCAGACAGAGGTGCTGAATAGATGCCTTGAAACTTACCTGAGATGTTATGCCTCATAACAACCTAAACAATGGGCCAAGTGGGTTCCATGGGCAGAGTATTGGTACAATACTAATTTTCAGGGAGCCGCTGGAAAGACACCTTTTGAGTGTGTGTATGGCAGGAAACCTCCACTCCTCCAACAGTTTCTGCCCGGGGAATTCTTAGTAGCAGCTGTAGCTGAAGAATTCTGGAATAGAGATGAGATTCGGAGGCAGCTTAAGTGGAACTTGGATAGAGCTCAGAAAAGGATGGCTACCTATTCTAATAAGAAGAGAAGAGAACTCGAATTCAAGGAGGGAGACTTGGTTTTCCTCAAACTCAGACCTCATAGGCAGACTTCTCTCCTTCATAGGCTCAACCAGAAACTAGCACCAAGGTACTTTGGACCTTTCCTGATTCTGAGAAAGATTGGTTTTGTGGCTTATGAATTGCAACTCCCTGCCAACACTAGGATCCATCCTGTGTTTCATGTGTCGCTCCTTAAGAAAGTTGTGGGAGAACATAAGGCCATAGTGGAGCTTCCAGCAGATTTAATTCTGGATGAGGAAGAGTTCATTCCTGAAGCTATTCTCGAGGTTAAGAAGCAATCCACTGCGGGTGGAGTATGCCATAAAGTGCTAGTTCAATGGGAAAATAAATCCAAGGATGAGGCAACTTGGATGAGCTGTGTTGACTTTAAAAAGCAGTTTCCAGGATCAAACCTTGTGGACAAGGTTTGGTTTGAAGGAGGTGGCATTGTTAAGATAGGGGGATACATTGTGTATGGCAGAAGGAAGAAGCCAAACAATGCCTAAGGAATGGTATCTGCTAGACCAGGGGTACTTTAGTATTTCCTGCTATTATCTATCTTTATTTCTGTTAAGAGAATAATAGGAATTCTGTGTCAGAATTCTGTTAGAAGAGAGAGAAAGAATGGGTTGTAGGAGGCAGTGTGTCTCCCGGGTATAAGAGGAGGATTAGGGTGAGAGGCATAGGCATCCAGAAATTGAGAGAATATTCAGGCATTGCCTTGGGCTCATTGGTTGGGTTTGTCCACCATTGAGATTATAGTTTGTATCTAGCTTTTACAATCAATATACAGAAAGTTATCTGGGTTGAACTCTCCTAAATCCAACAATGTGAACTTAAGTGAATCTGCAATCAAAATACCCCATCATCTATAAGTACAACATCTATAATAAGGAATGTATAAAGTATATTCAAACCACAATAGTTAAGAAAAAAAAGAAACTGAAGATAAAAAAAAAGACAGATCATGCAAGCATGCCTACCTATACGTTTGAAGGATGCCAAAGGAGCAAATACACAGAGAGTGGAGAACAGAAGCACCAAAAAGCGACCATTCCACCATTGTACTCCAAACCAACTCTCAAGTGCTCCTGAGTGATGAATCCCGTCAGATGTAGTCCTAGAGAGTACATCACCTACAAACATCAAATCCGTTCTTAGTGACTATGTATGACACATTGACACAATATCATCAAACTTGAATTTCATATCATTCAGTTGAAGAGATATACAATTTCAGTAAAAATACAAATTCAGGTCAACACAAACCTGCAAAATGTCATTTTCTCTGATCTCTTGGTCTTTTGCAAGTGACTTTCAACAGAGCAGTAATCTGTTTCTCATTCAACCTCTTTGTATATCTTTGACCTTCAATAATTTTAAAAGCCTAGACATCAAATGCAAGAAAGGATTAGGAGAAAGCAACGCAGTTCTAAGAGAAAGACATAAATCAGCACATAAGAAAATTATGGGAAAGGTCGAAGAGTCGTTCACATACCTCCATAGGCAAGTAATTTGCCTTCTTCTGATTGCCCACTTGAAGGCATGGAAGATGTGTGTACTGAATGGTAAAAATAAACATGTGTTGGAGAAATCATTGTATGTCATCAAAAGAACTATAAAAATAAACACGTGTTTAGGGAGATGGACTCTAATGCTCATGCATTTCAAAACTATGCATAACTTGTATGACTAAATCAAAACAATTCAATTATATATTACACATTTGTATCGACCTTTGGGATTACAACTTGTGGGCTTCTATATATATCCACCTCACCTCCGGGTCAACCGCCAATTCAACCATATCACCTTATTCTTTATTTAGTTATGAACCTAAACTGTAATCATTCTTATATGATTTAATCTCTCTATCATACATAATCTCAACCAACATGATCATTTGGCAATATATATAGCACAATAGGTAGGTACTACAAGGATGCCAATTGCAATGTTACAGGGGACCAGAACAATAATTATAATAAAACACCAACACCAGATCTACATAAAAATTCACAAGTCAACAGCACAAAGAATAACATTTTAAAACCACGATTGTTAAGCTGAATCTTAATCACCAGGATCAAATCAATTTCAATCAGTTACGGTAGAACAAAGTAGCATGCTATATGACTAACATCCGATCATTGCACAATATCAGCAAATAAGGAACAATTACAGATCATGAAATTGGGACAAAGTGAGATTGAATGATAAAAAATTCAATGAATAAGAAGTTGAGCAAATTCGAAACCACCGTATACATAGATAGAGAGGAGATCGAAGCAGGAAACACTTACGTTTTCCACCGACAAAGTGAGATTGTACGATCAATCGTTGAGCAAACTCATTCTCCCCCTTCCAGTGAGTCTCTTTGATTTTACGTCTTCTTCCAATCTACCGCTCCCCGAATTAAGTTTCGCTGGAATTCAGCTTTAGGGTTTCGCTTCCGCCGTTGATCTTTCTGGTTCCAGAAACTCATTTTGATTCCTGCTTCTTCGTGATCCGCCCGCTCTGATGAACTGCGAAGTTTGCCAACTCAAAGAACTCGTGAGCTTCTTCATCTTCTTTTGCTATGTGGCTTATTAGATATGAGCAGTGTTAATATTGTGCAATTGTGTGTTTTTGTTCAAATCTGCTCGCCATTGATGCAAACCCTAGACTTGCTCAAGGCGAGATTTCTATTTCTCTCACATTGAATTAATTTAATTAGGAAAAGAAGAAGAAAAAGAAGACGATACCGCTGCTAGGAATAAAACGCGGTATTTTCTACCCCAGTTCAAAACGAACCGTGGTGCGGATTAGAATGTGGACCACACTTAACATAAAAACCGCGGACCGAGTATATATTTAGCCGCACTTATAAAAACCGCGGTTTATCTAAATAAAATGATGTTGTCCACCGCACTTTTTAATTAAAACGTGGTCTCCACATTCTTTTTACCGCGGTTTTAAAAATGCGCGGAAAAAATAATGCCGTGTACGTCCTTTTTTGTACTAGTGTAAGTTACATAACTCTATTAAAAATTTCTAGGTTTGCCATGAATTCGGACGTCAATTCAGGTCATTCAATTTGGAGAAGAATCATGTGCCATGTGAAAGAAAAAAATCAATGGGTTAGAGAGGCCTATCTTATTGGGGATGATGAAGACAACAATTTTTGTGATATATGTACGTGTGAATTCGAATCCAAGTTCTTTTGTTGGCTTCTGAGCTAATCTATCTAAAGCTTTGTGACAGTTTGGATGTATTATATTTAATGAAGTTCAGTGTTAATGTTTTTCACTATTCAAATTTCCTCGCTTATGTCAAGTTTAGCCATTATTCTAGTAAATTTTAAGATCCAAATAAAATTTGAAGGCAATTGCTTCATTGTCCCAGAATTCTTGGGACATACGTACATGTTGTCCCACAACATATAACTAGTAGATGAAAGTTCTAACACACCACATTACTAGTTCCAAAATATATAATAGTGAGTTTTTAATTTTCCGTGTTGAATTATGCTTTTCCACCAATACTCATATATGTATTTTTTACTTTTCTCCAATTTCTGTGACAACCTTTGAAATTATGTTCAAAGTTGACCAGACAGTACTACTAGACCTAGAATATAGTATAAGAGTGACAATTTTATAAATTTTGCTGAACATTTTAATGTAGTGGAAAATGCAAGTCTTAAGATAGACTTAATTTAGGAAAAACAAAGTTTTCATTACTCATTTTTCCTGTGTTAATTACAATTCTCTTTTGCCATGTTTAGCCATCATACCATTACATAGTGTGTCCTTGTCACTGCGTTCCAAGTTAAAATAAAGGGGAGAGTTGAATTTGGGACAACTTTACTTGTCACAGTATTTTTGGACGTGTATTTTGGGACAAGTGTGTCTCTGTCACAATGGGTCAAGTTGTAATATAGGGTAGAGTTGCATTTGGGACATCTCTACTTGTCACAGTGTGCCAAGTTGAAAGATAGGGTTAGAGTATTTTGGGACAAGTTGAAATAAGGGTGAGAGTACATTTGGGACATCTCTACTTGTCACAGTGTGCCAAGTTGTAATATAGGGTTAGAGTATTTTGTGACAAGTGTGTCCCTGTGACAATATCTGGATTGTCCCAGAATTCCTGGGACAATCCAGATATTGTCCCAGACAGTACTACTACATCTAGAATATATAAGAGTGACATTTTATCAAATCTGGTGAACATTTTAATTTAATGAAAATACAATACTCAAACAAAATAAACAAAAATTTAAAACTCTAAGTTAAGGAAAGACAAAGCTCTCAATATATCCATTAACTGCATAACTTTGATGAAAAACTACAGACTTTATCTCATCTAGATGTTCTCCTTGATTTTGATTTTCTTCGTTTTGTTCTTTCTCTTCTTTATCTCCTATGTCTTCTCCCTCTTCTGCTAGTTGCATCTTGAAAGGTATTGAGCCAGAAGTAATGTCGTAATATATCAATTCGAAATCCAATTTTATAAGTGCACTCCTATTTTCTTCTTCTTTATCCATCACCCAATAAACAGATGTGACACCAGCTTCTAAATCCAAGCTATATAATTTCAGCCATGAACAGTCTTGCCATGTGTACATCACATAGTTACTAGAATTCAGCACTATCTTACATAATATTGCAAGTTTCCCCTTCCAACTAAAGTGCATACTTCCAAAATAGGAATCATTTTTCTCCTTTATTGGCATCTGGATGTGTTGAAATCGTTCCAATACAAAGTCAAAGCTCAAAATATATTCAGGTTTCTCTTCACGCTTGAATTCACGCGAAAAACCTGCCCAATAGGCAATTCCTTCTATCAATACTGGAGGCCCTCTATGTTGGCAAACCCAATCACTTATTTCCTGTTGATAAATTGTTCTCCATTTTTTATTAATGGACGAGTAAATTATACCCACAGAATCTAAAAGCACCGACTTGTTGTCACAGAGTAACTAGTTGTAAAGAAGTTGAAAAGAGTGTTAGTAGTTCTATTGACGGTTTTAATGCATATTTATCGAGGGTAGTATTAGATGAAATAATAAATGAATTGAAAGTTTCAACTCTTTTGCAATTGGAGCGGCCAACATTCACACCTACCAAGATTTATTACATCCTATCCTTTTAAATAGATTTAGAACCCCATCGCCAACACCATTCACTTGTCCCAGAAAATTTCTTTTCAATTTTTTGGGAAGATCCTTCGTCAAAGATTTTGGAAAATTTGGCTAAGCCTTATGATACGTTCCATGGCCAAGTCTTCCAAATCCTTGCCGAAGGATCAACCCAAAAACTTGATATCTCAAAATTCTAAATTTCATCTCCATAAAGCAGTTTATATTGTTTCCGCTCTATGTTCGATCAAAAAAGTATTATATTCAAATTAGACAGCTTTGTTGGTGTGATGCTTGGTAAACAGTTCCATAATCACTTACAGATTTCTCCGTCAACGATTTTTGTGTTTTGACATGTTAAAAAAAATTTTGCATTTTTTGTGTTGTGTCATATTTTAATAATGGTGATTAAGAGGTCCCAGATTGTGAAACTCATATAATTTTTGGGACAGGTTTAAATTGTGGTCTGTTGAAATATGGTTCAGTAAAGTAAAACACTCGTCCCCTTAAACTTTTTTACGGTTACACCTTTTTTGACGGTTTTCTAACATTTATCTACTTTTTACGGTTTTTCTAACATTTTTTGACGGTTCGTGTCACCCAAAATGTTCTATATATACAAGTCTTCCACCGTCATTTTCAACAATCTACTTCTAGGAAAAAAAACCTAAAAACACTGTAATATACTTCATCCTTTCCGCGTCTGGTTTCTTAAATCATTCTTCAACCTCAAAACCATGGCAAACCAGGTAAACATTTTCCTCTAATTCATTTTTGATGAAAATTGTTTACCTTTTTGTAAAGTTTTATTGGAAGTTATTTTCTGGTTGTCACAAACTATGTATCATCAATTCCTTAATCTATTTAGGTATTTTGGGACAACACTTTGTCCCAAATTGATTTTTGTTATCATCAATTCCTTTTCTATCAATGTTCTAATATGACAAGTTTTCGTCAGTCATTTTCTGCAATCAACTTCTAGATAAAAACCCTAAAACAACCGAAATATTTTTCATACTTTCCGATTTCGGATTCTTAACAAATATTTCCATGTCACAACATTGGTACATCAGGTAAACATTTTCCTATAATTCCTTTTTTGGATGAAAACTGTTTCCCTTTTTGGTAGAGTTCTATTGAAAACTGTTTTCCTTTCTCTAATGTCCAAAATTATATATCATCAATTTCACTCCTTAAACTACTTAGGTATTTGTGACATCCCTGTTCCAATTTGATGTGTGTTGTTATAATATATATTTTGATGTCTTGGTATAGCAGGCCGATATTGACATCAACGACTCTGAATTCTCCCAAGTGACAGGATCATATCAGAGAATGTGGCATGACTTCCAATGGGCCAAACCCAATGGCGGCCTAAGCAACTGTATGTATAATGTATTAGATTGAATTTTTTATGTTTAGAAGTCAATTTTAATGATTCAAAGTTTATGCATGCAGACACTATAGAGACACCAGACTCCCTGAGGCACACCATAAGGAAGTCCATAATTAGTGGAGATACTGAACTTGTGGGAATGATAGAGAAGAAGTATGTAGTGCTTTAGAAAATCGAAGCAAAGCAACTTCCTACTGAAACAGAAAATCAAAGAGGATGGAAAAAGATACAACTTTATCTCGGAAGAAATTGATTTAAATTTTAGTTTTATATAGAATTTGATCAAGCAAACTAACTCTCTAATCTGATTTTATGTATGTTTATTCTCCAGCTTAACTCTTCTTTAGATGTCAATGAAGTCCTCATCAACAGGCACTATGACAACGCAAACTCTCTAGCCAAAATTGTGAAGAGCTACAACACCAACGAGCCCAAGCATTTCCTAGAGAAACCAGAGATTTAGATGCAATTAATTTTAGTAACTTTTTGTTGTCTACATATGTGGTACTTCTGGTTGTGGATTCTTATGTTTTAACGGTGAACGATTATGTGTTAGAAGAACTATCTAGTATAACTCGCTATTCTATTCATATATATATATATATATATATATATATATATATTTACTTTGCAAGTCAATTACTAATTTGATATCTCTTTATTTGTGAGATGCAAGTTCTTATACTAAGTCCTATTATATTAAAAAATGAATTGTGACAGGATAAATTAGGGGCAGGAAAAGCCGAATTCTATCATTGTTCCATCAATTTTAAGTTTTCTTTTATGAACGACTGTATAATATGTTTTGGGAGGGGAATTAAGATCTAAGTGTTCCACGTTTTTAGTATGTCCCATTGTTCCAAGTTCTAATAAGAGCTTAGAGTGCCCTGTGACAACTTTGAACTTGGAACAATGGGACAAGTTCTAATAGCGCTTAGAGTGTTTTGTCATAGCTTTGAACTTTTCCCAGTGTTCCAAGTTCTTATAAGGTTACTGACTGTTTTGTGACAACCAAACACTTGTCAAAGTGTGTCTAGTTCTAACAAGGGTAGATACTGCTTTGTGACAATTGAGAACTTGTCATAGTGTGAACTTATAAAGGAGAGTTTTTCTGACAACTGTGAACATGTTATCATAAAATTATTGAAAAGTTTCAGACACGTATACGAATAGGTCAAGAAAACTTGTAATATCTAAAATCAAATAACTTAAACGATAACTAAGAAAATTTAGATAAACTTAACGATATGCACACTGTAGAAGGCAAAATCTTTGTCTTTCTGGGGCCATGGTGCTTCCAAATGAAATATACAATCATCTCTTTCTTTTAGCTCATTGTCCTGAACGAATTCCTCCAACCTTTTCCTATTCTGAACATATTGTCTCTCAACTTCAGCACCACATCCCAATGACGTTGTCTAACTGAGAGTCTGATTGGTCAGTTCTTCAAGTTCTTCAAGTATTTCTCACAGTGTTCTTGAGGAAATTTCTTCATCCAAAAAGTACTTATTCTGGTTAGATCCACATTAAAAACATGTATAATTCATGATTGTACAATAAGATATTCAGAATGAATAAGATTAAATACCAGATGACAATCCCCGTCAACACAAGAGCGATCCATCTCAATAGAAAACATTCTATCTAGATGATCCATTTCAATCTCATCATATGAGCGTTCCATCTCAATAAAAAAAAATACAGGAATTGTGTTTTCAAGAGATTTCGTGTTTAAAATGACTTTGGAATTCAAAGGTATATAAAGAAATCTCCAAGGTTGAATTTTAGTTAGACTGGTAGGTATCATAAATGTAAGGTTGGTGGGGTAGGTATTAGATGAGAAATTAAATTCATTTATTAAATTTGACTTGACCCGTTGGATAGAAATTGGACCAACCATATAAAATCTATTATTTTACTTCATAGCAAGTGGGTTGGATTGTGTTGTAATGTATTAATTACTTTTAATCAAATAATTATATGGTGCTTGATACATGTTGTAATGTAAAAACTTCATTGTCAGGCAACCTTTGAACTATTCCCAGTATTCTAAGTTCAATAACGGCTTAGTGTGTTTTGTGACAGCTTTAAACTTGGAACATTGGGACAAGTTCTTATTAAATATGTTGGGTTTGATTTGTATTTATAGAACAATTTTAGGTGAAGTTTGAATTTAAGGCTGTCAAAATTCAAGATAGTAGGTGAAGATGTGTTAATTTGAATTTTGAACGGTCATATATTTATTAGAGTAGGTGAATGGGGGTAGTTGATGTTTTTACTGTCATAAATTCAATAGATTAGGGTGAAAATTTCAATAAATGTAATGTAAATATCAGACTCTGAAAATGACAGAATTTTTCTCCCCCAATTCAATACGTGAGTAGGTGAATTAATTATTTTGAACATCATAAATGCATTGGGACATGTTCAATTTTTAGTTTGGGACATATTATTTTATGACACTTTTGTAGTTT
Organism: Oxyria digyna; assembly: GCA_029168935.1. Taxonomy (NCBI): domain Eukaryota; kingdom Viridiplantae; phylum Streptophyta; class Magnoliopsida; order Caryophyllales; family Polygonaceae; genus Oxyria; species Oxyria digyna. The sequence goes on along the minus strand of JAPVLV010000010.1, from coordinate 5,578,164 downwards.
TTGACAAGTAGTTCATACAAGGGCACTACATTCCTCACATGTACAACAACACTCTTCAAAAATTGCATTCTACAAGGCAAGACAAAACATTAACGAACAATCTTAGGTCATGTAACATGTACTCTAGCAAACTAAGTCAGTTATGTGTATGCTTTGAACTTGTTCTAATAGGGCTTAGTTTGTTTTGTGACAGCTTTAAACTTGTCCCTGTGTTACAAGTTCTAATAAGGGTGGAGACTATTTTGTGACAGCTTGGAACTTAGAACAGTGGGACAAGTTCTAATAAGGGTTTAGATTGTTTTGTGACAGCTTTAAACTTGTCCCAGTGTTCCAAGTTCTTATAAGGGCGGAGACTGTTTTGTGACATCTTGGAACTTGAACACTGGGACATGTTCTAATAAGGGCTTAGATTGTTTTGTGACAGTTTAAATTTAAAACACTGGGACAAGTTCTAATAAGGGCTTAGATTGTTTTGTGACATCTTTAAACTTGTCCCACTGTTCCAAGTTCTAATAAGGGCGGAGACTGTTTTGTGACATCTTGGAACTTGGAACACTGGCACAAATGTTGTCCCAAACCATATATATATAGATGACAGACAAAACTTAGATTTGAAAAAGATTATAATATCAATATACAGAAACTACACTATGCTCTTGTGCAACTATATTTTGCTCACTCGTTCTTATACAATTACACATTGTTCTTGTATCACTCTGCAACAATCAGACTCCAGAACCCAACACGTTTATCATCGAGTCATAGATGAATCAAATACAGAGTATAAGTTGGAGTAAAATGGAAGAAAAGCATACCAAGATAAGATTGGTAATAAATCACCAATAACCATAACTACATTCATCATAATGAGTTCCAAGCTGCACCAAAAGTTGATTAAAACTTATAAACCTTAAGAGCTACAGTTTGCTTTCCACATAACATCCAAAAACTGCATAAAACTTCTTCCTGATTTAATCTGCTACTCAGCATTCACTCGGAATACGTCAACCTAATAAACTTTGTTCGCCCTATGAACGAGCTTGAATGCTAAGACATCTCCAATCTCCAAGCAATTGTCCGACCTAAACTGGCTCCAGCCTCGTCCGAGCCTTGAGTTCCCCTCGTCACGACGATAATTTACTTTCCAAGTTCTTCCGCCTTCCATTTTAATAACAATGGAATTGTCATCAACATTCAAGTATTTTTTGGAGTGAGGAGAAGGAACATGTTGCCAAAGCAAACACAAAACCAGCAAACAATGCTCAAAATTAAACAGTATAGAGATTTATGTATAGAGATTTCAGATCAAAAAAGTGGTAGTTTAAGATTAAACAGTATAGAGATTTCAGTACCAGTTTGGCAAGTTTTCTTTGAACAATGAACTAAAGTGAAGAGAGTATCCACACTTGGTCATTACTCTTTGCTTGTATTGTGACTTGCCAATCCCGGCCATCCGGCATACTCAAGATTTTTGCGTCCTTCGAAAAAGATTTTGGAATTCTCTGTGCAAGAAAACAAGATTGCTTAATTCCTAGAACATATAGATCTAAAAAATGGAAGATTAAGATTAAACAGTATAGAGATTTTCAGTACCACAATTGACAGAAGTTGTATTGAACAACGTTCCTTGCTTTCAGGATTTTCTTCAATCTTTGATTAATGTTTTCTAGATGCAACGATGTTTGAGTAGTTTTTGTTTGCCTGTGGTGACTGATATATGTTAGGTTTGATTTGTATTTATAGAACAATGTTAGGGGAAGTTTGAATTTAATGCTGTCAAAATTCAAGATAGTAGGTGAAGATGTGTTAATTTGAATTTTGAACGGTCATATATTTATTAGAGTAGGTGAATGGGGGTAGTTGGTGTTTTTAATGTCATAAATTCAATAGAGTACGGTGAAAATTTCAATAAATGTAATGTGGATATCAGACTTTGAAAATGACAGAATTTTTCTCCCCCAATTCAATACGTGAGTAGATCAATTAATTATTTTGAACATCATAAATGCATTGTGACATGTTCAGTTTTTAGTTTGGGACATATTATTTTTATGACACTTTTGTAGTTTTTGACAAGTAGTTCGTACAAGGGCACTACATTCCTCACATGTACAACAACATTCTTCAAAAATTGCATTCTAATAAGGGCAGAGACTGTTTTGTGACAGCTTGGAACTTGGAACACTGGGACAAGTCTAATAAGGGTTTATTTTGTTTTGTGACAGCTTTAAACTTGTCCCAGTGTTCCAAGTTCTAATAAGGGCTTAGTTTGTTTTGTGACAGCTTTAAACTTGTCCCAGTGTTCGAAGTTCTAATAAGGGCTTAGTTTGTTTTGTGACAGTTTGGAACTTGGAACATTGGGACAAATGTTGTCCCAAACCATATATATAGATGACAGACAAAACTTAGATTTGAAAAAGATTATAATATTTCAAAATATGTCAAAATATACCAGTACGTGAGGAACTTTAAATGATGATATGGTCACAATCTATTTGTCACAACTTACAAATGAAAAAGCATAAAGATCATAAAGTCTAGTCTTAACATCTGTTTCTAAGAGTTGCGTCTTGTCAAGCATGTTGTCTTGTTATGCCCTTGCATTGAACAAATAGAACATTTTCTTCATGTACTCTTCACGTTCCTTGTAAATTCACCAATTGAGTTTATTCTCCGCTATTTTGGCCTTCCTATCCTTCTTCTCACATCAGGTGGGTAACACTGTTGTTCAGCAATAACTTGTGGTACCTGCCATTCTGATCTCATAGGCAAAGGATATATAGTAGCATTATATGTCATGGACCAAGAGTTAAACTTATACAACTCAGTAATGAAAATTGTCACAGTGAGATTCCTATGGATTATTGCAGCAATTGCATGGGCACAAGGTATGTGATCCAAATCAAAGACTCTGCAGCTACATGTCTTTTGCGTAAGATTTACAACACCAGTAAAAGTCCCTCCAAGCACCTGATATTCGACGGCATTTAATACCCTGACCTCATACTTCTTTGATAGTTTGAATCTTTTCTCCACTATTACTGCAATATTTGGAGGCAGTTGATCCATGTTTTTTTCAATCACTGTCCTTCGATCAACAAACCATTTCCCTATTACATCTCTTATATAATCTAATAGAGCAACAATTTGATATGATATGGCTTCTCTCAAAACAGAATTTATACTTTCTGAATAGTTTGTTGTCATAATGTTGTACCGCTCACCAAGACAGTTGGCTCTTGACCACTTATGTATCTCTGCTTCTATTAAATATTGTCCTGTTTTTGCGCTCATCTGACAAATCTGAGAGAAACTCTCTTGAAAACTACTAACCTTGTAGCTTCTTGAAGCTTTATCAAACAGATCTAGAATCCCCGGAATCTTGCATCTTGTCTTCGGATTTGCTTTTAAATGTCTTGTGCAGATTACATGTTTTGAACAACTGTAAACACTCTCCACAGATTTTCCAATGATCAGGTGTCTATCAGACACAAACACCAAATCAGTTGAACATGGTATCACATTAAGCAACTATTGAAAAAACCATGTTCAAGAATCATCATTTTCTGAATCTACAATAGTATATGCTAGTGGAAATATTTGATGATTTGCATCTTAGCCAGATGCAATCATTAATGTTCCTTCAAACTTGTTGTGTAGATGAGTTCCATCAATCATAATCACCTGCGTGTTACATGTTTGTAGCAGGTTGTTAGAATTAACACCAACAATTTATCCCAGAAATTTGGGTATTCGAGATATTTGGAAAAATCATGTCCCAAATTTTTGGTTTTAATAACAATGTCAAAATCATGTCCCAATTTTTTGTGTATTCGCGAGACAATTGGCAAAATCTTATTTTCTGAAAACCTGCCATACTTGTCACCAACCTAATAATAAGGTGTCCCAAAAAATAAAAAACCAAATTGCCACAAAATAAGATCATCAACTTTTGTCATAGTCAAAATAATTTTCAGAACATTTCTCAAACCTAATAATTTTCAGAACTTGTTGTCACAAATAATTTTCAGAACATGTCTCAAAGTAAATAATCGTAGTTGTTCCAAAACAATTTGTGATAAGAACAACATGGAATGACCAGAATCTGTATTTCGCCACAAATTGTCTAAAGCAACAACTTGTCCGAAACTTATTAAACCTATTCAACCCAATTATATATTTTTCAACAACATTTCCATAATCTGATTGGGACCTAAATATTTTTATTCATGTTGTGACACATTAATCCGCATAGTTGTCCCAAATCATTTCCCAACATATAATAATCTGAATATATCACAAAATTAATACACATACCTTTCTCATGTGACTTAATCCGGATATGGAAGCTCCGATAGATACAAACACATATTTGAACTTGTTCGACCTTGTTAATTCAAGGCATGTGTATGTTCCATCATTCATTTGTTTTAGCATGTGACAATATGTTGGTAACAAAGAATAGTTATCCTCATGTGTTCCCCGCACAAGATTTGGGGCATATTCTTGAGCTTTCCAAGCTTTCCAGTAGCTTACATGTTGATAATATTCATTTCTGACATCATTCCGAATTGACTTTGGGTTTGGACCATTGCTATCCCCTTCATACCTGAATTTTGTATTAGAATTACTATTATATTTCAAAAACTATATTTTTGAGCAAACTATAAAATGGTAATACTTGGATTTTATCAACTTAACAACTACTGCGTATGATGGTTGGCGTCTTTTTGCACATCTCAAATCAAAAGAGCAAGTATGATTGTCATTTATTTTTCTGATCTCAAAACTTGGAATACCAGTGAATTTTGTTCCTACTACCCTCCATTTGCACTCCTTGTGACCTTGTACTTCTGAGGAGTTGATTTTTTTACTGTATATCCAAAATTATACTTCAATGCATACACCATGACAGCTCTTTTCAGATCCTCCTTGCTGTTGAAAATCTGGCCAGCACACAGGTAGTCATTTTCTTCTTCATATCTCAATATAGAATGCATTGAAATCATATCTCCGTCATCCTTTGTGTCTTCAATGTCAATCCTAGATCCCTTTGTAACAATAGTAGTTGCAGTACTACTATTACTCTGTGTAGTTTTAGCCTTTTTGCCATCATTTGAGGTCACATATAATGGCATTGTCAAAGATCCTAGAGTACACATGTTCATGTGCATGAAAGACTTGAAATCCTCATTGGTATCAACAATGTACGGACTCTTTAACTTCTGGGTTGGATGTAAATGCATCAGCTTAATTTCAAATTTGATGTTGAACCTTTGAAGAATCATTAGCCTCAAATCATTGACATTAATCTCTGGCTCAATTAAAAATGCCTTTGTTGTCATATCTCCAACATAATCCAATTCTCCTCCTTTCCACTGAAATTCTCCACCATAGTATACTGTAAGAATGTTCATTTTTTCCCTGCTTGTAAAAATATACATTAAGTGTTAAAAGTTGTCCCAAATCTACGTACCAAGATGTCACAAGCTTTTACAATCTGTCCCAATTTTTACTTAAAAACCTGTGCAAATCTAATGTACCAAAGAAGATAAGGAATGTCACAGGAATTCTCAGTATGAGATGTTTTCAATATACATACCGATGTGACATATACGTCACATATAATTCTGAAAGTTGTCACAATATTCCAAAAGTTGTCCCAGTGTAAGATGTTTACATTATACATACCAATGCATAAAAGTCTAAAAGTTGTCACAATAAGGAATTTCAAAAGTTATCCCAGTGTAAGATGTTTACATTATACATACCAATGCATACAAGTCTAAAAGTTGTCACAATAAGGAATTCCAAAAGTTGTCACAGTGTAAGATGTTTACATTATACATACCAATGCATACAAGTCTAAAAGTTGTCACAATAAAGAATTCCAAAAGATGTCACAGTGTAAGATGTTTACATTATACATACCAATGCATACAAGTCTAAAAGTTGTCACAATAATCCAAAAGTTATACCAATTTTCATACAGTTCGATTCTAAGTTAAGAAACTATGGAAATAAAATCAAAAGAGTGCGATATCGATGTAAATACCTTTTACGAGTTCCATTCAAAGATGATAATCTATAACTATGGAATCAAAATCATAAGAGAGCGAGATCGATGTAAATACCTTCTGCGAGTTCGATTCGAAGATGATAATCTATAACTATGGAATCAAAATCATAAGAGAGCGAGATCGATGTAAATACCTTCTGCGAGTTCGATTCGAAGATGATAATCTAGAGGGATCAAATCCTACTTTAATTACGTGATCGCGCGTTATGTATTCGCTGTTTGATCACGTCGATATCTTCCAGCTCTTCACTCACTCTTCAATCGCTCTTCAATCGCTTCTGCCGTCAAAATCGCCCTTCAATCGCCATAGGTTACGGAGTGAGAAAAAGAAGGTCAAAAAGTTTATGTCTATTATAAGGCAATATTTTATAGGGGGTCGAAAACTTTATATCTTCCACTCGTGGTTTAATTAGCTAAATTCAATTATTAAAATGAATATCTATCTAATAACCCCTTTATTATTTTATCTTGTTTCTTCTGGTTCCGTGCTTATTGTGACGTGGACTATGAAACCTGCAAGTTTTTGAGTCATTCCTTGACTGGATATTACATTTTTCTTGGGTCATCACTTGTGTCGTGGAAGACAAAGAACCATAAAATGACCTCCAAATCATTTGTTGAGAGTGAATACCACAACATGTCTCACAGTGGAAGTGAGATTGTTTGGCTGGAGGGATTGCTGCGAGACTTTGGTGTTACTGTGCCTCTGCCCATTCCACTTCGTTGCGACAACACGACAACCTTACAGTCCAATCCCGTCTTCCATGAGCATACGAAACATATTCTTATAAATGCAGATATTATCCGGGATTTACTTGCCGAGGGCTTGAGTTCCACTGCTCATATACACACTCATTTGCAGTTGGTCGATGTGTTCAATAAGACATCGCACAACACTTCGTGTTATCTCGCAAGTTGGGTCTCGTTCCGATCTTTTGAGTCAACTTGAGGGGCGGTGTATGAAAGGATGTATAGTATTTACTAAAGTTGCTTCCCTTAACATCAACCCGATTGCACGTTGTATAGTCGTTCTCTACCAAGGTCTTTGGTCAGCATTTGAACCGGTATGTTCTTAGTGTTGCTAGAGAAAAATCTGAGTAAGGATTTGGTTGTCATATAGTGAGAAAAGCTATAAACCCTAAATACACAAATTGCAGTGAAGCTCAATTTTAATTGCCTCTTCATTGATCTTATAATATACAATAATACAAATAAATAAAGGATCCTGGTCAACTCTTTGGAGCTGTTATGGCATCCAGATTTGTATCATCTCCATTAGCAGCTATAGACTGAAATATTTAACCTTAAACTAGTATATTCCCCGCGCCATGCACGGTTAATATTTAGTGATTATTATATAATATAATTTATATGCAACATTTTATAAAATTATAAATTTTTGTAATCTCACGTGTATAAATTCTCTTCAATTAAAGTTCAAAATTAATTATTTTATTGGACATAAATTTCAAATAAAAAATAGAAACTTGCGAAGTAAACATGTCTTGCTATAAAAATCATGAAATAAAAAATTACAATATATTAGACTTATAATTAAAATATTTTGGATTAAATTTGAAGCCTACAAAATAGTTAACAAACTACTATTTATTGTGAATTAAAGTAAAAAAAGATTAAAATTAGCAATTAAAATTAGAAAATGATTAAAATAATTAAAATTTGAGAATTAACCACAAATTCGCCTCAATCTCAGGAGCTTGTTTTTCATAGTACTCCCTTGTCCCTCCATCCCATAATATTTTTTTCATTTTAAATTTATACATTGCTTACAATGCAACATAATTTGCTAAATTATTTTTAATCTATAAAAATAACATAATTATGTTGCATCTTGTTTTATACGTATCCTTGATTACTTAACAATGCTAATACTCCCTCCGTCCCTTTATTTCGATCACATTTCCTTTTCGGGTGTCCCCTAATTTGAGTCACATTTCCATTTCAATCCATGAATTTCTTCTCATTATACCCTTATTCAATTTATTTTATTCATATCCTAACATTACTTTACCAATCACATCAACCATCTACATCATCTTCTACATCTAATATTTCTCCATTAACTCACTAACCACCTAAAACTCCATTAAATTTCCACCATTTTTACTTAGCTAACTTAAAAAAAATTAACTTAAAAACACAATTACAATAAGCTGGCACTCCACTTAACTTAATTAAACACAATTAGCCCTTAATTAACCTCATTACCCAGCCCAAAACGAAGCCCAAAAACCAGCCCACTAATCCCCCTATATAACCTCCTAACCCTAACCTTCTCCCCTCATTCCCTTATCTGAAAACCCTAACCCGCCTCTCTCATTTCTTCTCTCGATCTTCTTCTCTTGAAACCATAACCGGCTCCGCCATCTCTTTGTCGATCTTCTCCGATGGACTCGTCCACTAATATCAGGCCCTCTCAAAGCTTTACCCACAGTGGCACCCCTCCACTCTCCGATGGGCATCATTCGCTCACTGTCTCAAACCCATCCTCTCCTTTGTCGGCGACTCCATCGATCTCCTCCGTCAACAACGACTCGGAGGTGGCTCTGGATCTTTTTTCAAAGACGATTCTCCAGATCATGATGCCTCGCTGACTTCTTCCGGTCGAGAGGGTTGTTCATTATCCCCCCCCCCCCCCCATGCAAGTGGGGTGTCAGTTGCGTTGGTGATCACACCTGGACCACCCATCCGTCGGAGGACATCGACATCGACATGCTGTGGACGCCGAAGCAGAAGAAGGAATCCATGGACATGCAGCGATCGTCGGAGATGCCGAAGTTGTCGGATAACGAAGGGCTCTCTCGTCCCTGGGAGATAATAGTCATCCCCGACGCCGGAGATTGCTCCTCCACTGTCCCCGGAGATTGCTCCTCCACCGTCCCCTGAGATCGTGGTCATCCTGGACTCGCCCTCTGTCTCCCACTCCTACTGTGCATCCAATTCCGAAGAAATCTAGCTAAGTCATCATCTTCTTGGCTGTGTTTATAATTTTTGTTATCTGACTGGATTAAGAACAATGGTAATTTTTTGCGTATGTGGAAGTCCTCGTGTGGACTGATTTTTGCCTATATGGAAGTCCAGATGTGGACTTGATATTTTTTGCGTATGTAAACTAGACAATGTATTTATGGGGTTTACTGTTTTGGTTTTCTGGTTATTTACTCTGCTTGAACTGTGATTTTGGTTGCTATTGTGGTTGATCATTTGATGAACTGAGGTTCATTTGGTGATTTTGTCCCAAAATATGCTGTTGTGGTTGATCATTTGATGAACTGAGGTTCATTTGGTGATTTTCTGTGAAATGTTGTGGTTGTTCATCTGTGAAATGCTGTGGTTGTTCATCAGATGAACTGAGGTTCATTTGGTGATGTGTCAAGAATAATCTATGGTTGTTCATCTGATGAATTGAGGTTCATTTGGTGATGTGTCAAGAATAATTTGTGGTTGTTCATCTGATGAACTGAGGTTCATTTGGTGATTTTCTGTGCTTTACCTGATGTGATAATAATGTTGTAGGCATTGGAAGTCTGATAAATAATCAGAGATTTCATGCATAAGAATAATTTGTCCCCTTTTTAATGTCTATGATGAAGTCTGTTTATCATGATCTGAGATTGCTTTTAATTTCCATTTCTTTAATGTACCATAGGAACACAGTAATTAGTGTCTTGTTGTGCCTATATGGTATGTTTAGGTTAGTGTTTAGGGGCTTGATATCAATGAGGGAATGGGGACATCTATTATCTTCAATGATGAAAAATGTCAATGCTGAGATACAAGCCTTTAATTTCCACTGCCTGGATGTGCTATAGGAACACTAGATATTTCTTACTGACTGATGCCTATCTGGCATGTTAAGTCTTGGAATTAATTGTTAATCATGATGGTCATGGGGACACCTGAGACAAATTGGTTGCCTTAAACACTTGCATGACTTTCTGATATTTATCTGATTTGCTTTGCTTACAAAAAATATGACTATTGTAAGCTTGCTTACAAAAACTGGTAGTCTATATATGCTTACAGTAGTCATATAATCCTAGATAATTAAGCCAATTACCTACATAATTATGAAGTTGTCTAAATCTTCTTGGCTGTCCCCTAAACCATTAGCTTCTAAGTCTCCTAAATCATATGGATTGTCTTTTGTTGCATCATTGGCTTGGTTGTCTTCATTGTCTTCATATGGAATGTCTTCTGTTTCATTATTTGCTTGGTTGTCTTCATTGTTTTCATTGACTAAAGCCCCATGAACAATCTCCCACGCTTCTATAACAGCCCATGTAGTTGCCTTGATTATCTCTGGTAGCAGACCTTGTGCTCTTAATTTCTTTTTGCTGACATGAGGCAGATCATAATCATTTCCTCCTTTGACTTGTAACACTTGATTCATAACATTTTGGAGAGAAATCCATACATCTCTTAGAGTAGTGGCATCCAACTCATAAAAATCATTATAAACTGCTTGTAGCATTTCATCAACATCTCTAGGCATCTTTTTGTGCATCAGTGACTGTATCCTCCTAAAAAAGCCTAGGTCTAGTATATTTAAATCAGGACTGTTTGCTGGCTGTTGAATTAGAATAAAAGTAAATCCATCTTGTTTGTGTACCTCTTGCCATTCTGGATCTTGTTGATTGATATGAGGCCTTGCATTGTCTTGTTGGATGTATATGACTTTCTGTCCATCTTGTGGCCATTTGGCCTTGATTGCTGGTATGATCTGATCAATTAACATTCTTCTAGTAACATGCTTGTTAATTGACTCCACAAGTTTTGTAACAACTGTCCCCTTAGGCCTCCTAACTGATTTCCTTTTTGCTGCTTCCCGGTAAGTGAATGGAAAGATACCAATCTTTCCATCAAATGTGCATGCTCCCTCTTCATTAAACCTTGGCCTTGCAACTGCTGCCATGAACATAACCTTAGGAATAAACATACTTGAACTAGCAGCCCTATACATTCCTCTTTCATGTTTTGCTAGATAACATCTCTGTGTCTTCTTTGTAAGAAAGAACCATTTTTCATCAATATGAATGAAATCATACATTGGATGATATTCTGTTTTTTCTGCAACTGTCCCTCCTGTGATTAGATTGAGAATCCATTCCATCCTGGTTTTCTTGTGAGCTTCACTCAAACCAGGGTGTAATGCATTTGTGTGTGCCTTTATTATTTTCATCTGCACCATTCTATGACAAACTGATTTGGGAATATCTAGTTTGCTTGCTAAATCTCTGATACATGTTCTGTCCCCCATGCTTAGTGCTGTAATTGCTGCTTGATCAACTTGAGTTCGCTTCCTTCCAGCATTGTGATGCTTTGTGTTGATAGTGTAAGCTTGATTTGCCGCCTTCTGTCTCATTGCTACTGTCCAGATCCTACTAATAGTTCTTCTGTGCACATTGAACAGTTCTGCAGCTTCATTGATGGCTCCATGTGGAAGTCTGTCCCCTGAAGATTTGTTGAGAAGGTGATTCAGAATGTGCATCTTCATGCTGCTGTTGAGTCTGGGAGTACGAGGCTGATGATGTTGGGTTGCCTCTCCATGATCCTCGGATTCTGATGGTGCAGGCTCTTGGTTCAGATCAAAAGGAAAAGCAGGTTCTTCTCCTAAGTCCCCCATCTCCTCATTATTTAATGAGTCGTCATCATCAGGATCTTGAGCGTCGCTGTACGTCAATGTTGAAGCCATCCTCTCCTTCGACAATGATGCAGCAGTAAATGCTCTGTTTTTTTATTTGCTCTCAGTTTTTTGCTCTGTTTTGTGTTTAGCAGCTGGAACTGTGAAAAGCAGGTTCAGTTATGGGTTTTATACTGTTAATGCCGTAGTGCAGTTGTAAAGATTGTAAACAGATTTTGTAAGGGTATTTTGGTCTTGTAATTTTGGTAATCCGTGTGCTTCAAATGAAGCATTCTCATTGGTTGTTAAATTTGTAAACTTGGTTTTAATTGGTTGAGAAATGGGTTTGGACACAATTCCTTATGCAAATTTCTCTTTCTTCATCTTCTTAATCTTTGTGCATAGTACCAAATGTGATCCAAAAAAAGGGACAGAGGGAGTATATAATAAGCGATATTTACGATGCAAAACATACATCTTTAAATTTGTTGAGATAATATGGAGATAACACTATGAAAAGGAGGGATGTATACAGTTATACTCCATAGTTAACACCCTAAAGGTAAAGTTAGAAAAGACGAGAAGAAGAAGAAACGGCTCTCATCTGCAAGAGCTAGCGTACTACGATATCAGGCATTATTTGAATTAATTAAAGTAATTCACACAAAAAATTAAGAATACTACTCCCTTTGTCCCAAAAAGAATGTCCCGTTTCCTTTTCGGGCGTGCCCTTTTGATTGTCCCGTTTCCTTTTTTGGCCATAGATTTCTTCTCATAATACCCTTACTCATATTATTTTACTCCCTTATAATCTTATTCATTTATACTCTCAATAACACTTTATCAATCAAATCAACCATCTACATCATCTTCTTCATTTTAATATTATCCATTTACGGAGTACTTCATAACACCATTAAATTTCTTCCACTTTTACATAATTCATTTCTTGATTAACTTAAATCATCTTATACTCCCTCTGTCCCATTTTGATAGTCCCATTAGATTCCGACACATATGCCGATGCACGTTTTGCACCGTTAATATCTCAAATTATATGTTACTAAAAATTATAATTTTTTAATATCGTTAAAGTACTCATTAAGACGAATCAAATAAGACCCCACACGACTATGTTCTTTCTTATATATTGGAAGAAATCTACAAGATTCTCTCGGTTCCTGAATAGTGTCAGAAAATCAAATGAGACTATCAAATTGGGACGGAAGGAGTAATATAATATAAATTTAGATGTTTGGGGAATAAAATTCCAATCCACAAACTTAAGAAGTCGATTCTGTTTTCCTCCGTTGTGCGCAATTGGGCCAGTTTCCTTAAGCCTGTTTTTGGGCGAATTTCATCTATGGTCTACGAAGAAGCCACATGTATCTGATAGGCCCATTGTTGGAACCTGCTACGCAGGTGTTATACAACCAACCCACCCATCATCCCTCAGTCCAATTATCCCTTCTTTGAGAATGTGTTGCCCTAATCCCACTTTCAACATTTACGATGAGGACTGAGGACTGAGGACTGAGGATCCGAGGAGGTTGATCGGCTGTCAACGTCTGCACCGCCTGCGCACTTAATTCTCACTCATCATGGAAAGGTGTTATTGTTGTGGTTGTTCCCCTCTCCGTTTTGGTGTTACTCGGCGTTACGCTAAGTGTCGTTTTCTGCCCCAATTTGGAGTTACGCAGGCCGGACGTTTCGCCGGATGGAGTTTACCTCGCCTCCTTAAATAGAGCTCATGCCCCTCTGGTCTGTATCTCATCCTCAATCCCGCTCAAGATTAATCAGTCAAAATCATGGCTATCCCTGGATTTTGAGTGGTGTTAATATCGTAGCTCTCCGCAAACCCAGATTGCGCAAGACGACCAGCTCTTCAGTCGTTGTTTTTGGTACTTCTTATACTAATCGTCGCGACATTATCTCAATCATATCATTGATTTAGCTAACTCCTTGCTGCTCCGATAATTTTACCGTAGCTGCTGTTTTTTTGGTATAAAGATGTTTTCATCTTTAATTTTGTTCTTACCTTCGCGCTTCATACTACTTTACAGTGGTGTTCTTTGTTCATGTTATGATTTTTTGTTTGACTTGGTGCTAATTCTCAAGAATACTTTGTTCGGGTTGGTGCTAATTCTAGCTCAAGAATTTCGTGTTTTTTTTTGTTTTTTTGCTCTAATTAATACTATGATTTATCGAACTGACTGGTCTCTTCTACTCTTTTCTGTTTGTTGTTCAGATAATCATTCAAGAAACTACAACTTGAGGAACAGAAGAGGCAAATCAGAGACTCTTCGTGTTCAATACATCAAAAACAAAGATGTGAGGTCAACTCTAAAGTTTTTTGTTGTCTGAATCTCGCTTTCTATGGAAAGTCCTCCATGAGTTTATTTACATGAACGATAAATTTCATTGGTTTTAATCTCTGCAGAGTGACAGTAGGCACTTGGAATGTTGATGGGAAAACATGCTAGCTAGAGTAGATGGGTAATCAAATAAATTTCTATAAGAGTATTAAAATTACTCCTTTAGATTATTTTTTGGTTAATTCTATATCCAATTTTTGTATACACATAAGAGCAAAGGGAAGCAAATAAAATTTCCATTCTAAAGTGTGTTTCATTTGCTCTGTCCTTATTTTTTTATTTTGTTTCTATATTTACAGAAGGTCAATGGTATAATTTTTAATACATGTAGTTGGTGTCTCTACAAGCAAGTTCAGGAGAGGAGGTTAGTGAAGTGCCAATTCAAATGGTGACTCTTAAAACCAGGTGGAAGAATTACGGAGGTATAAATTATCATACTACAATCAGCCTTGATCAAGTCAACAATGATTTCAAGGTCTTTCTCCGTTATTCTTTTGATAGTAGATAGTTTGGTATTTCGGATTATTCTATTCCGAATTACCTCATATTTTGCGTGATTCGGTGTTAGGATTTGGAAGTTCCGATTGTTAAGCCCACTAATCATGTTGATGGTTTCAGATCATGGTTGTTCTTTTTTTATATTTAGTCTTGCAGTATGGATTTTGTATTAGAGCTTTGGTGCAGCTCAACATCATTGAGACATTAAATGACATTTAAATTTTGAACAGAGGGAAGTGATGGATAATAAATTCTCACCAACAAGATTGTAGTTTGTCATCAAGAGAAATTTTTCCATAGATTGATTCTCAGTTTTTATCATGCTGATGCTTGGACACTTCAAGAAATTCTATGTGCAAATATATTTTGGTAAATACACTTCAGACAATAGGATGCAGCACAAGAACATTTGAGCAATGGTCATTCTGCCAAAACAGTGAAGCTATGAGACACCATGACTGAAAAGAGCCCATTTGCCTCCGACCCCAAAGACAAGCGAAAACAAGAACCAATCAGGACAACGAGAATTGAGATAGCCAAGGGGTTGCCTTATCTAACAGAGAGGACAACAAAGAACAATTTTGTACTAAATAATACAGGGGAAGGACTTGAGAAGTCAAATGCAACATGCTCAATTTTGAACACATACCTGTGACATTACACCAAATTGTGTTCTCTGACTTTGTCTAACCGCTCCTCTACCGCCGCAATCTTTACATAATTTAATGCAACTGCTAGATCTAGCACCAGATCCACCACAATCGCATACTTCCCAAAAGGAAATTTCAATATCGCGCTCACCTCCAAAAACAGCTTCTTCTAAGTTCAAAAACAGATCATACCTAAAATACAACAGGAACCAACCACACAACAAGCTACTGAGTTCTATAGAAGACTACAAACAAGCTAAAAACATAAGTGACTCTTGATAAGAGCAACCATACATAATTACTAAGCCACAACGAATCCTTAGAGAAGCTATTTAGTAATTTGTTGAAACCAAACTGGTGGAAGGATAAATTCATTCGTGAAACAGTAGTTCATTTTCACACATGATATAGCTCTAAAAAACAACAACTTTTCCCTCAGCAAATCCAGTAAATTATTTTAGGCAAATACATCTTCAAATATTATATAAATTAAAATTAAAATTCTATGATAATTTACAGAGTCTTTTATATAAATAAAAATTCAATGATAATTTACCAAGTCTTTCCTAATGACAATCACTACTCCAAACACATTATTTATCTTATCTTAATCTTAATCTCATATTCTTATCCTATATACATACACACACTATAAGAACTGCAGATTGTCCAACTCATCACATTAAATTTTCCCGCTTTCTGATTGACCTATCACTAATACACCATTAATCCACATTTTTATTATGTTCAAATTAAGAAATTGAATTTCAAGTATTCCATTGAGTTTAAAATAAGCAAGTCATTTAATTATTTGTTAAGATATACTTTATGAGTTCATATAATTGTGAATTTACAAAAGATGCTAATTTTGTATGACTATATAGAATTTATAAAAGCTTAATAGAAATAAGAATGTGATTCACGAACAAAAAAACACTTTGATCAAACTATTTCATTATTTAAATCTTTTTCAAAATGCATAATCAATAAGCGCAACATGTACATTATTTACACATATATTAATAAACCGCATAAACAAAAATATGGACCCGCGCTACGCGGGCAAATCCTTCCTAGTTACTACTAAATTCAAATTAATTTCAAACTCAAACTTAACCTTATCTAATCCCATTAACTAACAACCCAAATTAACTTAACCCACTTAAACTAATATATTTAAAAAATACCCAGCCCAATATCAGTCTAATCCAATAAACCAACAAAAACCCTAAACTTACCCCTCCTTCTCTACACTCAGCCGCTTATTCATCCTCTCTTCCACCCTTCCTCTTCCCTTTCATCTCTTTCATGTTCTTCAATAAGATGGGTCTTAGAGGCTAAGGAAAGGCGGAATGCGGACGCCGGTGTGGGTGAGGCGGAAGACGTCGGCTTTTCCCGTACCGGTGCTCCGAGATGAACCTCAACGAAGAGCTTCCGGGGAGCTTCAGCTCGCTTCTCGGGTTGCAACAACCGGGTGTGTTTCTGGGTTTGGGTGGCTATTGTCTCGGACTCGGATCCGGGTCGACGTCTAGTTTCTGGGTTTGGGTTTTGGGCCGCCGATGGTTGAAATCAGAGTTGAGAAATTCAACGGAGTTGAAGGTTCATCTAGTGGATCCCGTCTAAATACCAACAGCAGCAACGGAGCCTTGCCTCCATGGCATCCAGATCTGGATCAGAGTGCGAGATTGGGGGTAGGGGCATTTTAGGTTTTTGGTTTATTTATTTAATTTTGTATTTAAATTTTAGATTTTTGCTATTTTTTGATTGGCTGATAGTTGTACTGTATTTTTGCCTTAATTCTATCAAAAGTTGTCATTTGGGACATTCATTTCGGGACTAAATACACCATAAATAGAAATTGAGAACCATAAGTTCAGAAATTGACATAATTAACCGAGACTTGTAGTCAATGTTACGATCGGATCGCATAGGCCTTTACGATTTTACGTTACACGCAAATATTATATATATTTACAACATAGTGATTTTTTCCTATAAATTACGTTTTAGAATACTATAAATCTTATATACGAGGTAATTATTAAAATTATCAAGATAAATCATGATGATAATTAATTATTAACACTATATACTTAAACACGAGGATATAATAGTAACTTGTGTGAAATCGTAAAATCGTAGAATCGTATGTAAATAAGATTATACACAGAATCCTCGCTTCTCTTGATGTGAATTGTAAAATTGTTAAAATCGTAGATTTAGATTTTAATAACCATGCTTGTGGTATAATTTCTTATTATTTTAGGCGGACTTGTGGTATAATTTCAGCTTTGAAACAAACCCTACTTTTGGTGCAACAAACTAAATTCGATTAAGATAATTAAAATCAGAACCGAACAGATATGAGATCATAATCCTAACCAATATTTTATTGATTCTGCCAAAAAAATAATACGAGTATCTGTAAAATCTGTAAAATCTGTAAAAACAAACGAGATTGAGAATCTGTAAAATCTTGATGAACATTTGGGATATAAAAGCATACAAATGACACTCATTTTCATCAACTCGATCATATCAACTTTTTCTCTTCCTCTAATCAAGAAATGAAAATGTGTTCGTGGAGGGTGGTGGTGGTGTTCTTGGTAGCTATGGTGGCTCTGTCGTCGGTGGCCAATGCCGTCGATTGTGGGCCTTTCATTCCTCCGGCGGTTTGCGACATAATCGGTGCGGTCATCCCTCACCCTTCTCCTTCTTCTCCTTCTCCTCCCTCCACCGGCGGTGGAAGCTCAAGCCGAGGCTCGGCTTGTGGGCCCTTTATTCCCGAGCCCGTTTGCGAGCGAATCAGGGCCCGTTTTCCTCCCGCGGGTGGCTCAACGCCTGCGCCGCCTTCTCCTCCCGCCTCCAGAGGGTCAGCATGTGGGCCCTATATTCCCGAGCCCGTTTGCGAGCGAATCAGAGCCCGTTTTCCTCCCGCCGGAGGCTCAACACCCGCCACGCCATCTCCTCCGGCCTCGAGAGGGTCAGCATGCGGGCCCTACATTCCCGAGCCCGTCTGTGAGCGAATCAGGGCCCGTTTTCCTCCGTTTCCTCCATCCGGAGGATCGTCGCCTTCTCCACCAGCCTCCAAAGGATCAGCATGTGGGCCCTACATTCCCGAGCCAGTTTGTGAGCGAATCAGGGCTCGCTCTCCTCCCTCCAATAACGCGCCACCAGCATGATTAGCTTGTTTAATTAAGTAGGGTTACGGTTATTATAATTAGTAGAATAAATTAAAGTGGTTACTTACTAGACCATTGCTTCTCTGTAACCCATCGATCATGTCTCATGATCTCTACTCTATAATATATGAAATCTATTATTTTCTACATCAGTTCGTGCTCATCATTATGAAACGTTTGAAGTATAATTGATTCAATGTGAAATAGAAACTTATAACAAGTTGCACTCTGATTTTAATTAATTAGTACTATTGGAACTCGAATTTGTTGGAACCTCGTTCCAACGGAAGAGAAACCGGCAACACTCCGGATTCTCGAGTCTTTATCTTTCATTCTTCTCTCTTCTCTTTAGACTCACTTATTGTTAGTCTTGTGACCTCGACCTCTCGAGGCTTCTCTTGTTTCCAAAGGAAATATCTCTAGTTCCTGCAAAAGCCAAACCCGGAATTGGGACTCCTCGGGAAGGGCTCTCCGACGCTCAAGTCAGAAATGATATAATTGTCGAATGATACTAAGGGAGTAAGAATGATTAATTTGTACCCGAAAGGAGATTTAAGAAGGTTATTATACATCACCAAAGAGAAGGTGAATCTTGTGCCCGACACTTTATTCGACTAAATGACCTCGCAAGCCATATATACGCATAACATCGACTTACTCAATTATATGCTTGGAGCCTCGCGAGGAATAATATACTCAAGCAGCATTCATGCATGCTCACGTGAACAGTAAACCCAAGCAATATATATATGCATGCTCTTAACCCACCTTATATACTTTAAATAAGTTACATCGCAAGCCGATAAATCATGTATTCGGAAGCCGACAAAGGCCGTAATGAATATGCTAAAGTCGCGTGCATGTGAGAAGGCTCGAGCTGGGTTCTATGGCGGAGATGTAGCGCAACCGATACCTCGCGAGCAAGACCGTAATGCGCTAGTTGAGACGTGAGTAGTCTGAAGCTCGCGGGTCGGTAGGGATCGCCATTAAGTTGAGTCGCAAGGAAGGCTGAAATGAGGACGCGAGCGAAGCCGAAACACCGCCAGAGGTCAACGGTAGTCGCCGTGCGCATGTGAAAGTCGTGAATTCATGAGAAAGATCGAAACGAGGACGCGAGCTAGGGTGAAGCACTGTCCATGATCGACATGAGTAGCAAGGTGTTAAGATTAGACCGAGCTCAGGATGAACTCACGAGCCTAGATGTGGCAATCGGTGGTCGACATTGACACTGCAGCCGGGCTTGCCTCGACCGGATCGGGAAAGGGGAAGATCGGAGGCGAGAACAAGGTGTACGAGACGAGGTCCGGCTTGGCTGAACTCGCACCACCGTGAGAATCTAACCGAGTTTCACCGGAGATGGGAAGCAGTGGTAGAGCTTCACGAGAAGTCATCGGAGTGGGAGATCTTGTTCAGGCTGCTTGAGCGTGTTTTACGCGAAGGGGATGGAGATATAGTGACTACGAGCCCTCATCTATTGCAGATGAGATGATTTTCCTCATGGGAAATCTGGAGCTCATCCCTCGATTGGAATTTGATGTCCTCTCCTCCTCCCCTCTTTTGCCTCTCTTCCCATTTCTCTCCGCTCTTTTCTCCCTGCCTCTTCTCCAAGTATAGCTCACACATATATATACTACTCTAGTAGTCCTATGGTCCCAAGAGAAGGCTATTTGGGTTTATTTCTTAATGGGCTTTAGGTCCCTTTTTACTCGGGTCCAACAAGTACAACTGAAAAAAATGCTTATATATCTAACCTATGCATTTATCTCATTATTTTAGTTCAAGATCTTAGTTCACGTATACAAAAAATTATAGAAACAATCATATAGGATTTTTCAGGTGGAAAAGGCTTCCGATTCTCTTATCATTAAAATGCTAGCTTGATACTTATTTAACTGAGATCTCAGAAGTTAGGTTGTTTAGATACTCCCAACTTCCAGTGGCTCTTGATATCCACTTCAAATAATATTCTCTTTAGAATTTTATGAGGTGTGGGGCTGGAATGAAGTTATCGAAGTGACTCAAGGACCTACCATCCTAAGCTATAAATGACCGCAACGAAGTTAAAGAAGCTAAGCAATACCAATGAAATAAAACAGAAACATAACAAAGACAAACAACATCAAACCACCCGACAACACCACATCGTAATGCTTCTGTAACCCGAAATAAATGACTCACCCGTCCGTGATGAGTATTATATGGAATCTCATGATCTCTACTTTATAATATGGAATCTACACATTATCTAGCTATTTTCTATTTTTTTAACGATTTCACATCACTTGTGATGAGTATTATACGTATATTTGAGGACTAATTTTATTTTATTTTTTTTGGTCAAGAGGACTAATTTGTTTAATGAGAAATACGAACTTATATAACAAAGCATATTCTCAACCAACTAAGTTTTGGAATGCATATATATTCAGTATATACCAACTACAATAGGATTTTGTTTGAACCAAGTTTCTTTTACTTTTACACCGAATACGTTATATTATATTTTGATTTTTTAAATTGGAAATTCATACTGCGGTTCTGAAATTCGCGATTATAAAGTTGTATTTAAAATCCCGAGATTTCATAACCGAGGTAAAAAGTATAACGTATAATTCGGATTTTCCAGAACTGTAATATAAGTCAGTTTTTGCACTCCACGGTCTGACGTTTTAAATCGCTGCAAAAAATCAAATTTTCCGGCTAAAAAATTTAATCCCACTACAATTCATCTTAGTTTGATCGATCCGAATTTTATATTCATCCATTTGTGCTAAAATATTCGTGTTTTTTAAACATGTATTTTTATTTAATTTTTTTTTTCCCATTTATCCAGTTTCCCTACGATGTCATGAACATTTATATTCAAAATCATTTCGATTTTTGCATATTGATGCTTCTAGTTTTCTCAATGATCCTCGATTTTTTTAACTCTATACTAGACTCGGAAACCCGCGCTTTGCGCGGGTATGAAACGGGTACTTTTTTACTATCTTTCATTTAATATCATTAACGGCCACCCACGTTGTAAGACTTACACTTCGGTTACGTTTTTCCTGAATCTCAACGTTTTGTTTGGTTCGTTGTTTTCCCTTATATGCTTATTTGCCTATTACTAAATGATGTATTTTCTTTTGTTTAGCTTTTCTTTATATGGTTTTTTGTAGTCTTGTAATGTCAAAGGGCAAGGACTCTATATATGTGGATCTTAATATATGATTCCATCTATTTTGAATCTTTCTATATTGGTTTTGACATGTAGGCTTCTAATATGTAACGGAAAATATGTCATATAGGCTTGTTTGATTTGTCTGAATAACTACTTTAACAATATCATAATTTGTATAGTTTTTACTCATAAACAATTACAAATAGTAATGAAAAACAAAACACACATCTGGACCGAGATCAAATGGATCTTATATAATGTCACGTAGGGAGTCCCTAATAGATAAAAAGGGAAGTTGCTTTGTTTTGTACGATGTTATGTTCAACTGTGTTTTTTTGTGTGGTCTTGTTCATGTTTTTTGTAATTGATTTGTTTTCGGTGTTGGGTTGCATAATTTGACTTAGTCCAATTCTTACGTTTATGTTTATGTACAAATATGTTCATGATACATATATGTGGTTGGTCCAGCTTATTTGCCTTGCTATTAGTGGGTTGCCGATATTAGTAGGGCAAGAAATCTGTCAAAGTTACTAAAGAATCGCTAATATTGGATCAAATAAAACTAACTTCACTTGCGATCCTCAATGGTAAAGACATTTTCTTTGATTCAAGACAATCAATCTCCAGTTAAAACCCTCCCAAGAAGCAGAAAATTCTGAAAAGAGAGACTAAAGAATAGTATGAAAAGCAACAGAAAAAGAAGATGGCAACATAAAAAGTTTAATACAGATAATCAAACAAAAAATCAAACATACCTTTCAGAATAAAACATATTGGGGTGAGTAAGATGATCGTGGAAAGAGAGGAAGGATTAGACACATGAGTCCACAACATTGTGAAAGGGTGGCATCCTGTAATAAAGCAAATCATATTATAGATGAGCGAAAGAGCAACAGTTGACATGATTAAAAGCAAACTGATCTAATCCTCGAATCAACTACACTAAGTTCATAGTTATAAACAACTCAAGAGATGACTATGAGAGAGACATTTTCTTGATGTAATCTGACCAAAAGACAGAAACTCGTCATACATTAGCCAAATACAATCCAATTTGGTGGAGTTTTGATCTGACAAAATGAAGGAATTCAAGTACTCAAAAATTACATGCCATCTTTCATTAGCAATTTAGCAGCAGAGACTTGAATCGTGACGATGTACATGTCATGACTCATGAAACATTATATGAGATGCTCATTGGTTACTTTTGTAGAAAGTGATTTCTCAAATATCCTAGTAGCGGTTCTGTTAATTTGTACCAGTAGTTCTTTCTGAGAAATATAGGGTCTCTTCCTTCCATCATGAGAAAATCGTACATTCCCCTTCTTTTGTTGAGCATTTATCCATTCTCTATATATTTCACGGGGACTCGATAATGCATCCATGTCATCAAGAGATACTCGAGAATCCGCACACATTTGGCTTTCATCCTTTTCCAACACATTCCAAAAATAGCTAAAACAACATGAGAATCTATTTGCAGCAAAAAAAAGTTAAACAATATGCTTAGTTGAATGACCTAAGAAAACTTGTGAAATATGTTACTACCTTGTCTTCTTGAGAGATGTGCAGGTTGAGTATGAACTTGTTCTGGCACAGGATCAGTTTCAGCAGAAGCATAACTTTGAACATTCTCAGGTTTGTTTCTGTTCAATTATGAAAAAACTTGATCGGTCACATGAAAGAACTGATCACATTAGTGTTACAGAGAACATCAAGAAAGATATACACCTAGATTGGATGCTTTCTCTGACTAATTGTTAATGCTTCCAATACGGGAAAGCCTTTTCTAGTCCACCTTTATATGCTCTAACAAAAAAATGCAAACATATAGAACAATAGAACCACTATGAAATGACAAACATCAAGAGAAAGTATAAATGAAATGAAACACATACATTATTGTTTTAAGAATTGAAAACATGTAAACACGACACTTACCCATCAAGTTCTTCCCATGAAACAATGTTGTTGCTCACATCCTTAGACCAACCATCATCACTTGACAAACATAGTAAGTAGTACTGGTACATATGGAAAACCAAGAAAATTTCAGCCAAATAATACTGTAGGAATATGTAAGAACAGAAAAATAGACAAAAGCATGTTCACCTGTGAGTTTATGACTATATAAATGTTTGAAATGTACGTTAGAACTAAAGAACAGTTTTCAATAGACCTCTAGAACTAAAAACAGTTTTTAATAAAACTCATAGAGGATAAAAATGATGGATGCATGTAAGGCTTGCAACATAAAAGTATATGGAAAATCAAGATAAGAACATGTATAAATAATTGACAACGGGATACAACAAATACCAAGAATTATTGAATTTCATCACACCAAAGAATCCACATATCTCATGTTGAGTACGGACTCTTGCTATGACCTCCTTCCATTTATTTAGTCATCAATTCTCCTACTCGATCAATACAGAGAAACCTGCAAAATTTATTACCCCACATTTTTAAGCAAAGAGATTAGTACGCAAAGGGAGTCGGAAGAGAGACGGATTGATGAATCGTCAGAGTTTAAAAAAAAACATACCTTCACATGTCAATTCGCTGAAGCTAGCTTGTTATGAACTTCGTTCGAAGGTATGCAGGGTAACCGCTTTCAGGCTCACCATCTTTGTCTTCAATGGATAAAGGAAAAAAGCTTTGCAAATCCTAGATTATGGGGATAGAAACGCAGGCAGTTAAAGGCAAGGGAACAAACCAAAAGCAAGGCTTTCAATTAAACTCTAGAAAATGTTGAAAACTTACAAAGCTTTTAGCCTGGCTGAGACAGATTTGTTAAATTGTTTGCTCTGAAAAGAGCAAGGTTTTCAATTTCTCTTTCAAACCTTTAATCGAACAGATGGTGGGCAATAAGGGAGGAAAAGAGAAAGCAGGAAATCCAGCCTCGGTGATGTCCACACCTAAGCGAGTGAGCTGGCGCGCGATTTCGAGCTTCTATTGCGGAGTCATGGCGGCGCAGGCGATGGCTCGCCGTCGCGGAGAGTCGTGTCGAAAATCCGGACGTATTCGGGATCCGGATGTACTCTGGCCGTTTTCGGCGCTGGCTTGGTGAAGCTTCGGACGAAGAATAACATCGGACTGTGGTAGCGATGGCGGGGGAGGAGAAGGGAGAAAGAAAGTGGATTGTGCGGTTTGAGCATGGAAAGGAAGGAGGAAGAGGCTGCCGGAAGGAGACGACGATTCTGGGGTAGTGCAGTGAACAACCTAATTTATATCAGAAACACAGAATTGAAGGTCGAAGGGGTAACAGCAATGAAGGACGATGATGGAAAGAAAAACAGACGAAGAAGCATACCAACAGTCGTTCTGCTCATTGACTCGGCGGGACGAAGGCGTTTCAACGCTAGCCATAACTGCAGAAGCAATCACTACAGGAAATGAAAATTGAAGAGGAAAGAAGAAGGAGATGGGAGAAATATGAAAGCAGTGGGAAACTTGAAGAGGCCATGTAAATATATCATCAATTAGCATACCTCAAATATGGAAGAAGGAAAGCGGAAAAAGAACATATGAAAAAATGGATAACGCATAAATCTAATATGGCCCATTAATCCTAACAGGCCCGGTCTTTAATTATTGGGCCCGATACAGTTTGACATTACTTCTTCAAACTCATGGATTTTTATATAGAGATAGATGATAATATCAGGTTTTCATTAGCTTAGTTTGTTATATTAATAAAGTGAGCAGTGCGACGTGTAATTATGAGAGTAAAAAATTTTGTTGACGATTCTCTTATAAGAGATGGTTCTCTGTAACCGATTCCAATTAATCAATTCAGTCTCTTCTCTCTCACTCTCTTTCTCAAGCTTTCCAGAGTTCTTCAATGGCGGAAGTGACTTTCACATTGACACGGTATCAGAGTAAACGACACTCTTCCTAGCCTTGCGCTCACTTTTCCGTCATCTTCTCTGTCTCGATTCTGTTCTTTGAATCGATCTTGTTCTTTTGCCTCTTGCATCAACTTTTTTTTCTCGTTCTCATCGATTGCGCAGTTCTTCCGCAAATCCGTAATCGATTTCGCCATATCTCTTTCTTGTTATCAATATTTTCATATATGCTTTCGATTTACACCATGGAAGGGGATAGAATTGATCATAACAATCCAATGTTCGTACAGTCTTCATATCAGCCTGGGACAACGCTTGTAGGCCAGATTTTTGATGGGAAATCATATAATGAATGGTGTCATTCTGTCACGATTGCTCTTTCAGCGAAAAATAAAATTCGCTTCATTGATGGCTCCTACCTTCTACTGACAATCTTGCAAGAATGTGGGATCGATGCAATAGTCTAGTGTTTTCTTGGCTTCTCAACAGCCTCTCGGCAGTCGTATGCACGCTTGTCCACATCCTTAAGATCAAGAGGATATAAACAGTCATTGAATGATTATTCGCTATTCCATAAGAAATTGGATTCTTTAGTCAGTTTTCTAGTCGTCTACGTGGATGACATACTTGTCACTGGTGATGATCCATCTGAAATTTCCAGAATCAAAGTTCGAGCAGCTAAAGGCCTCTGGAATTATTGATTGAAAAGAAGCTGAAGCCCCTCAACGATCTTCGTCAAATACCGGACTTTGCCTTTTTTTAGATTGATCGAGTTTTTCGTACAAGATCGAAAAGAATGGAGAGAACAAGCTGTCAAGAGTGAAGTCAACCCGGTCAACACTTTTCCTGTACACGACTCCGACCTTCTTTCATCAGCTGTTCTTGCTAACGTCTTCACTTGAAAGGGAGAGAAGGAACCCGAGGTTGTTTAGGCGTATTCTATAGCGATCGTTTTCAGTCCTATATTTCTCAATTCTGAATCAAGGCTCTGGGCTCCCTAGGTTTTTTTCTGGGAATTGAATTTGTGCCACACTCTCTTGTGATTATCCTAACACAAGGCAAGTATATAGGCGAACTTCTATCTGACTTTGGCTGCCAGAATTTGGGTACTGTCACTGCTCCATTATCCTTGAATACAAAGCTTGACAACACAACAGGGTTGCTACTTGCAGATGCCTCTCATTATCGAAGGCTCATTGGAAAATTAAATTTTCTGGTGCACACACGACCTGATTTAGCCTTTACAGTTCAGTACCTTAGTCAGTTTCTCCAAGCACCTCGCCAACCACACTTGGTTGCAGCTTACCATACACTGCGCTATCTCCAAGGTACGTCTAATCTGGGAATTCTTTTATCCGCATCTGCTGATTTCAAATTGCTAGCTTTTTGTGATGCCGACTGGGCATCATGTCCTCTCTCCCGTCGTTCAGTTAGTGGGTACATCATCTTCCTTGGAAACAGTCCAATTTCGTGGAAGTCAAAGAAACAGAAAACAATTTCACTTTCTTCGACATAAGCGGAATACAGATCCATGAGAAGAGTTTGTGCTGAGATTGCTTGGCTCAGTCGACCAATCAGTGAGTTGGGAGTTCATGAAGTGACGCCAAGTCCTCTAAAATGTGATAACCAAGCTGCAATTTTCATTGCTCGTAACCCGGTTTATCACGAGCGAACGAAACATATTGACATAGACTGTCATTTCGTTCGTGAAAAGCTTCTCAATGGACTCATTTCACTATCTCACGTTTCTACACAAGCACAACTCGCAGACATTCTAACGAAGCCTTTACCTGGATATAGGTATCATGATATCTTAGCCAAATTGGGAGTGGTTTCACCCACCTTCCAATTTGAGGGGGGTGATAATATCAGGTTTTCATTAGCTTAGTCTGTTTTATTAATAAAGTGAGCAGTGTCACGTGTAATTATGAGAGTGAAGAATTGTGTTGACTATTCTCTTATAAGAGATGGTTTTCTGTAACCGATTCCAATTAATCAATTCAGTCTCTTCTCTCGCACTCTCTTTCTCAAGCTTTCCAGAGTTCTTCAATGGCGGAAGTGAGTTTCACATTGACAGTATATCTCTCTTCAAATGGAATGTTTTTTAATTTCCAAGTATCCAGAAGTGAGTAAATGGAGATTTTGATAGTGCATGCCACGAATCTAAATTTATAAAGGTATTTTGTACGCGTCGTGGAGGTTGGAACAAGTACGAATATGATTATCCTCTGAATGTATTCGTAGATACACATTTTTTTATATTCACATTCATATTAATTCCTTATATTTATATGTATATTTTTTCATACATTCTTAATTAAAGACATATATATATCTGCGAATATGCATGTATTTATTGGTGTAAGTACATGTCAATATGAAAAGATTTGCATGCGAATTTTATTAGATGATCTTTTCTTATACGTAATGCAAAACATAGTAAATATAAAGTACAGAGACATGGAGGTAGGGCAGTTGATTAATTCGGTTAGAATATGGTTTCAATGTGTGTGGGGATGAAGAATAATTGGTAGCCCTTTAGAAGGTGTAGGAAGAGGAATTCCAGTTATCTTCTCGTCAGCAATTACCCTTTCCCATTTGAATCTCTTGACAACATTGTGAATAAAAACCAAAATGACAACCTGAGCATAGTTCATCCCAGGGCACAAATTCGGGCCTCCACCAAATGGGGTGTATGTGTAGGGTAATGGCCCCTCCCCTTCGAATCTTGAAGGATCGAAACTCTGAGGTTCTGGAAAGTATCTAGGGTCCTTGTTTATTGCATGAATGTTCGCTATTAACTGCATGATCATGTATCATAAAATGTGTTAGCAAACTAATCAAATAATAGTATTAGATAGGAAGGTCTCCTTCAACTTCTCCTTGAACTTAGTTGGATAGTTGTACTAAAATTCATTTCATGCAAATACAAAAAGAAAAATTGTGTTTGATTGTGATTTACTTCTCCGAGAGACGAGGGCAGTTCGGGTACGAACAAATTTTATATGCGTTCGTATGAACGTCTAATGTTTATCAAAACATACATAAATAATTATCAAAATGTACTTAAATGTATATCGAAATTTGATATATTTATCCTTTGAGAAAAAATTAAGTTTTGTGCTACGGAGTTTAGTTAAAAAATTGACTTTATATCACAGTTTTGTAAAATCCGGGTTATAAGGTAAACGTTTTACCTCAGTTCTGAAAACTACTAATTATAAAGTTCTCGAACTGTTTAAAATCCGGGTTATAAAGTTGATTTTGAAACGCCACAACACTTTATACCTTGACATTTTCAAAATCGTGGTATAAAATCAATTGTTTAAAATTCAAAAGTTCGCCTCGTAATAACGTTTTTACTTCAGTGTAAACAAAAAAAAATGTTCAAACAAGACCCCCGCGTATTATAATTGTGTAGATTAGTTACCTTGTAGCCCTTAGGAATGTGATGCCCCATATACGTGAAATCGGTCATGGCTTCTCGGGTGAGAAAGGCAGTGGGAGGGTAAAGTCGCATCACTTCACGAGCCACATTCCAAGTGTATTTCATTTTATACGTATCTTCCAAACTCAACACCTCTCCCATCCTCCCGATCTCCATGTTTTCTGGGCAATAAAAGTTGGGTGTAAATTTCCGAGTCAGAAAATTGAGTTTTGCACCGATTTAAAATATCACGGTGGAGTAATTTGACTTTATATCACGGTTCTTTATAATCCCGGTTAATTGTAAGGAATTTCTTTTACCTCGGTTCTGAAAACTCTGGGTTATAAAGTCTCTGGACTGTCTAAAATCCAGGTTATAGTGTTGAATTTAAGGTTTGACATTTAGTGGGGTCTTGTTTGAAACGAGTTTTTTTACACCAATTTTAAAACGCTATACGTAGCATTTAACTTTTAATTTTTCAAGGTTTAAGAAAACTTCTAATTCTTCAAACTGGGATCTTATAACTCGGTTCTGGAAATCCGAATTTTACAAAATCTTGATAAGTTAAAGTTAAATGGTATTTTCAATTCAACCTTGGTTCAAATAACATTTATAATGTCAAGGCATGTGCATCACTTACCGTGCTCATCTAAATTTTTATCTTCAAGAAATCTTTCCGTTCGAAACCTAAAACAGATCATAAGAATCTAATCTAATATATACTCCGTAACTATTAAAGCAAAGCATCAATTTTGCCACATGTCATCTCTCCATTTAAATTGTCACATGTCATCCAAATTGATCTTCTTGTCACATGTCATCTAATTAGGAATTTTCAAAATTATTTACAAAGATTTGATTACACAATTATATAGAAAGATTTGATGATACAATATCTAAAACGTTCCTAATTTAGAAATACCTAAAATTTTAAAAATTTATAATGAAAAATAATTTCCTACAAAGATAATATCCAAATATGTACTTTTATTAAAATTTTATATAATATAATTATTTTATTACGTTTATTTTTGAAAATTAAAATAAGACGTTTAAATTCTTTTTAACTTTGAGAGATGTACTTTATGAAAAACAATATAATCTCAATTGTTATAAATACAAGCTTATTTTTTATCACAGTTGTGTACTAAAGTCATTTTCATCAAAATCTACTCTATATATTAAATTAAAACTAGCTTTTGCCACATTACATTTTTGTATTGAATTTGTCATGTGACGTTTTCTTACTTTATTTTTTATTTTCTAAAATAAATTATATATAGAAGACTATCCCAATTCTATATTTGTTCTTTATTTATTTGAAAAAAAATCAATTAACAAGACTTGAAACTAATCATAAGTTGTATAATTTCCTTTTTATTAATTTAAACATTAATCAAATAAATTTGATTATATACTACATATATTAATCTAAATTATAGAACTTTTTATTAATTTAATTATATATTATATAATAATTTAAATATAATATTATTATGCAATCCCGTGAGTTAAGATAGTATCTAAAATCTTGAAACTAATTATATCTAGTGAATAGTTTTATAATGGAGTAAGTTGTTTGTTTGACATGTATTAAAAAACACTTTCAAATTTCAATCATATAAGGTAAGTTCACTAAAATGAGAAAAGCCCAAGTAAATAAAGAATCTCTATAGATTTAATAAAGCAAATCACTATATTTATTAATAAGTTATGAGTTATGACACCTTATCTATTATTTATCAATAAGTTATCTTACATCATCATTTGATACATGTCATTTTTCAAAAATAAAAAATTAAATACATGTGTTTAGAATATAATTAATCTAATTCTAATGATATCATTTCCTTATTTGAAAACAAATCAATTAAAATATATATATAAAATCACTATCATAAATCTATTGATATCATTTCCTTATTTAAATGCATATCAATATATATAAAAGGTTATAAATCAATTGAAATTCCTTTTATTTATATTAATATTGATTTAAAGATCAATTAAAATTAATATAATTATATAATACATACTTTTATTTATATTAATAATAAATAAATTTTGTTTCTATGTGTTTATAAATTATATATTTAATTAGAAAAATCAAATTTCGCGCCATGCGCGAGAATAAAACTAGTTATATATAAACAATTAAACATGCGTACCTTCATACACTCTATGGTAAATATCAAGATCATCTGTCATAACCTTGAGAATCATGGAGATAACTGAAGAGACAGTCTCATGTCCGGCGAAAAGCAACCCCGTAATACCAGCCGCCACATTCTTGTCATCCTCACAGCCTCGTAGAACATAAGATAGAAACTCTTTACAATCCGAAGCAGAAGAGGATTCCATCATCGATCTTTTGTGTCGGACTATATGATGAATCTTAGACCTTAATATTACGCCTGCTTTTTGCGATCGGTTCATTTGAGTTCCTGGTAGATTTATTGGCATGGATCGCACACCTAACGCTAAGATTTCCATTGGAACAAATAGCGATTCCACTTCTTCAGGATCTTCCATTGACAGAAAAAAACGACATGCCAATGCAAAGGCGTATCTCTTCACTGATGAATGAACTTTAATTACCTAGCTCAAAACCAATCAATACAATATTATTATATTAGCCATACTAGGTTATTTTCCCGCGCTTCGCGCGGGCCAAAGACGTTTTATTTGTGTCGATATTTGTATACTTAAGATATTATTTTCTCATATGTATTTTTGGAGTAATTTTTAATAAAAAATAATATATGTTATATATGTACCAAATCACACAGTCGTTGACGATGCTTGAATTGCTCTTCATCGCCATACGGATTGGAGGCGAAGAGCGAAAAAAAAATGAAAATGGTAGAAATATCAACCAATTAAGCACATAGTTATGATTTTATTAGACATTTAAAGAGTCTCATCTGCATTACTTTGGACAATACCAACCAATTTATATATAGAGAGAGATTTAAAAATTATTAATTATATTTACTTATTATTGAATATTAACATTTTTTTAGTATTAAGAATTATTAATTTCATGCATTCATTAGCGAAATTTGATATCATTGAGTTGAAGAATATAAAGACTTGTAGATATTAATTTTATAGCTTGAAACTAAGAGAAGATGCAGTTTTGGATTAAATATTTATGATGAGAAGAGAAAGGTTTTGTTCATGTATTAAATAGGTACCGATTTCATTTACTTTTGGACAAGACCAACCAACTTTTATATATACTAGGCACGGGTTGCCCTGCTACGCAGAGCTCAATTATTTATGTAAATATATTTTTACTATGATATACTAATTATATATGAAATGCAATAATTTATATAGATTTATGGATGTATCAAGCTTCATGTTCGCGCGTGGAAATTATTGATTTTCGTATGTGATTTAATGTAATTACGCATTATTTTTTATATTTTTGTTGTTGTTATCGAATTTGTCAATATTTGTAGTTATAAGTATTTTTGATTTCCTAATATTTATGTTTGTAGTAATTTTGGAGCATTATATTGGTTCATATATATAATTTTATGGAAATGAGTCAAAAGTCTCAACCTTCAACGATTTGTGTGCAATCAATGAAATTCGACTACATAAATTTTATAATACGAATATGATAAAAGTTAAAAATTACACTGGTGAAGCTGTATTTCTAATTTAATAGTCATCCTTTCTAATTATTAAAAACCCAACATGTAAATTGTTTTTTACGAGAACTATTAATGTTTAAGAATGAAAGATTAGGAGTATTAATTGTGGTGGAGATAAGTATCAATTACATTAATTTTTAACAAAAGACAATCCTTTTAGATATTAAATTAAATAAGATAAGAATTAGAATAAGATAATTAATAATGAAAACAAAAAGACTTAATTGGATTTAGAATTAATCAATAAGACTTAAATGGATTAGAATTAATGACAATTAATTAATAAAAATGAAAAAGACTAACATAAATATAGTATTAATTAGGTACCGATTTCATTCAATTCGTTCGTTGGACAGCCAACTTTTATATAGATAAGATATAGATATGTATCTAGATATATTGAATATTTTGGCCCATATAAAAAACAATTGGCCAATCAATATCGATAAAAATAAGATGAAAATCTATTGAAAATTACTAAAATTTTCTAGTATTAATTGAGGATAAAACTTTGAGCCGAAAAAATTGAGTTTTGCACCGGTTTAAAACGCCACGGCTAGGAGTTTAAAAAATTGACTTTATGTCACGGTTCTCTGAAATTCGGGTTATAAGGTATACTTTTTCCCTCGGTTCTAAAAAACTCCAGGTTATAAGAACCTTGAACTGTTTAAAATCTGGGTTATAAAGTTGATTTTAAAACACATCAATTTTTTAAGTAGTATTTGTATATACTTGTTATTCTTGTACTTATATCATGGGAATAAACTTTTGAGTTTATTTTTGCACCGATTTAAAACGTTATGGTGTGGAGTTTAAAAATTGACTTTATATAACGTTTCTGTAAAATCAGGGTTATAAGATATACTCTTACCTCGGTTCTGAAAACTCCGGGTTATAAGTCCTTGAACTGTATAACATCCGGGTTATAAAGTGGGATTAAACACCACGGACTTGCGTTTTAACACTTTATACCCCGAAATTTTCAGAACAGTAGTATAAACAAAAAAGACCATGTATATCATGGAGATCAGAAACCTGTAGTCCATGCCAATGGGATTCCAAGTGATGTTGTGCCATTTGATCCATGACTCCAACTGA
Source organism: Oxyria digyna (assembly GCA_029168935.1). Taxonomy (NCBI): domain Eukaryota; kingdom Viridiplantae; phylum Streptophyta; class Magnoliopsida; order Caryophyllales; family Polygonaceae; genus Oxyria; species Oxyria digyna. The sequence continues at coordinate 5,544,529 of JAPVLV010000010.1, read as the reverse complement.
ATTCTTGAGGCCATCAAGTTTGACAAACCGAAGAAGTTGGGGCTTTATATATTGATCGAAGGGCACCAAGAATTCATCAGGATTAAAGATCAACTGAGCTTGCCTGGGCATCCATCTCTTCACCAACTTGTTGCCTTTGGAAAACAAGAACTTGTTCCCTTGAGCACCGCACAGAATCGCCACATGATCTCCAAGAACCGACGTTTTGAATGCGTCGGGAGAGTATTTTACCATCCGCTTGAAGGAGAACTTCTCTAAGTTGCCATTTTGCAAGTTAGACAAGAATTCTATGGACTCTCCGATGACCGGAAACCCTGTTTTACCGGGTGGTAACCGGGGTTTTGAGATTGATAAGTAGTACAGAGAGATTGCAAGTATGGAAACTAATTCACCACATATCAAAAATAAGTCCATGGGTAGTTAATTAGATAGTGCCAAGTTTTGATTTAGATCAAGTCACCTTATATTGGGTAGCAGCTTGTACTGTGCTCTAATCTCTAAATAAAAAATAAAATATTGAAATGAGATATCCTTGCCAAATCCGCTTCAAACCATCCAACTTGGATGCACGTGGAATATAGCTTAAAGACTCCACCAATAGAGCCAATGTGGAAGTTTATACAAAGGTTCAACTAATAAATCTAACTCTAAATCATTTTTTAACAATTGAGTACTCCGTATCTTTTTCTATAATGGGTTCCTTACTTCCTTTACCTTTTGATTGGACCTTTCTTTAAAAGAAATCCTAGTTGTTAAATATTTTATCAAGAATTTTCATTTGAGTCGGAAAATTTTGTAGTATTATATTGATGTTAGAACATTGTATTATAGTGTTCTAAATTAAGTTTATATCAAACCCGGATATTTATAAAGATTTTAAATCATACACAATGGACGTTTATAAATTAGACATTAGCTTCGGATTTGATGAACTCAGATGACCAACTCAATTTTCATATCTAAATACAAGTCGATCGGGTTGATTTTCCGAATTTGTTCATGTTTTAACGGGTGTAACACACCTCAAGTGACCAAATTGCTTCAATCTCTTGCAAATTGAAGGATTAACTCATCCATGTCATATTGATTTGTTGGATTACGTTTAGCAATCAATGGATGTGCTATTATTCATAAATCAAGTTGACCTACTATAATTGCCTGCCGGTTCAATTAAATCTAGCCCAAATCAATTTTTTGTAGTATCAATAGCTTTTTTAATAACTAGAATCGGATCCCCGCGCTACGCGCGGAGTAATTACGATTTTTTATCTCAAAATTGAATTGGGCTAATTTTATATTTACAACTTTTTTCAGGGCATAATTTTATCTAATTCAGGCCAAAGTTAATCTAACATGCAGATCAAAACATTAACACAAAAATAAATGAACAATAGAAGTGATAAAAAAAGCAAATTAATTGGTTCAATTACAAATTGACAATAACCATGAGTAACGGCGAAATACAATATGCAGAATAGTAACGACGACTTGATGAGAGAAGAAGAATTCAAGAGGACACATAGTAATGGCGACTTAATGACAACTTTCTAGGTGTGCTTTGCGTGAGCCAAACACATTTTATTTTTGTCTATATTCATATACTTAATATATGTTTTCATATATGTATTTTTTAGTAAATTATAATAAAATAAATTGAATATCTTTTATATATGTACCAAAATCACATAGTCGTTTACGCTGCTCAGATTGCTCTTCATCGTCATACGGATTAGAGGTGAAGAGCGAAGAAAAAAAGATGAAAATGGTGGAAATACGAAACAATTAAGCACATAATTATAGTTTTATTAGACATTTAATAAGTCTCAATTATCATTGGATAATAAAATATAGAAAGAAAAAAAATTAGGTTTAAACATTAATGAGTCTCAATTGACATTACTTTCTCAAACTCATGAATTTTTATATATATATAGAAAGATGGGCTCTTTATTGAAGGATTGTTTTAGACTCATCCACAGATATAGGTTGGACCTTTCTTATGAAGGCATCCTAGTTTTTGGTAAGCATAAAATGATCAGTTTTTCCGTATGCTGGTTGATTTGTTTGATTATAATATTCGAGACGTTTATTAATTGTTTCTTTTTTTTAAGCATAGTTTGTTAAAGGAAAAAAAAAACCTCATCCGGTTTTCTATAACTGACACCCACTCTTGGGCGCATCCCGGGTGCGTCCAAAACATATTTTAAAAAGTCCATTTTACGGCAAAAAAAAAAGACCCGGTTTTTTTGACGCACCCAGAATGCGCCCAAAAACAGATATTGATTATAATTTTTCGAGTGCGGGGTTAAACGCCCCTTTATTAATTATTTCATGTCTATGCGGTCTAGTTAGATACGGAGTACGGAGTATATTGTAGCAAGTGACAGAAGACTCTGATCAAGGAATATGCATTCATGACCTCCAATTTAGTTTACGTTGACTGTAGATTACTAGCCCGAATCGATTCCAAATAAGTTTTACATATTTGTTTTGATTGTCTTTAGTACATTTTAAATCCATATATTTTATGAGGGGTTTCATTTTGACAAAAATACCCTAATAAGTCTATTCTTACTATTTTTTTCCAAAACTAGACCCTTTTTTTTCTTTTTTTTCTTTTAAGTTTTCAAAATTTCTTATTCCAGAATTACCCTTGTTAACCTAATCAACTCATTCAGACTTAAGTAGTGTGTGTTCCCGTACCATGTACGGGGTCGCATATAATAAATATTTTAATAATATATTTATATTTTATACTATTAATTAGTTTATAGATTGTAGTTTATACTTTATGGTTTATAATTTATAGATTATAGCTTATAGTTTACGATTTAAGTTTTATAGTTTAAGCTCATTAGTAACTCAATTTAATTAGATCGATAACATAATAATAGATAAAGATATATATATATATATATGTACGATAAAGATATAATATGATAAAAGATAAAAATCGATATTTCTTTTTGTAATATAACCTATTAGATATCTTTTTGATTTTTTTACTTATTTAATTCATAGATATATATCGAAATATAGAGTCGGGTGATGTGGAGGATGACATGGTATATGAGGTGGCATAACTCAGAGGCCGACACATAGGTCAATTGAATATAAGGGTGACATGTGGCAAAACACCGTTTTGTTTTAGTATATGTATAGATTTGTGTAAGCCACCATGGTTCTTCCTCGTTAATTTCTCCTCCACTCTCAAGTTCTTTTTCGTCGAGTCTTCTGACTCTTCTCTTTATCCTCGATCCGACTATTTTGGGTAAGTAGCCTAACTAAACCTACTATTTATTTGATCCATGTTTAACCTAATTGTTTGTGAAACCTATGATTGTTAATTAAACCTACGTTTGAACCATATCTAAACATTATAAACGATATTTGTTGGTTAATTAAATAATCTAGCAAAAAACATGCCGGTTTATTTAATTAATCATGCCTTATTGATTAACTAGGTTACGCAAGGCAAGGAGGAGCCGGTACATTCTTTATTAAGTTACACAACTTTCAATGTTAATCAAGGAGTATAGGTTAGCACTCGTATATAACGATTAGGTTACACAACGTTCTTCTAATTCGTTTCACCTATTAATTATTTACGAACCTTTGTTAACTAATCTAATAGTTAATTCACCATATTAATTACTTAAGCTTTTATGTGTGTTTGATGGTTGATCATAAATTTTAATTATATAACCTAATTGTAATATTAAATTATGTAACTTAATAGTGAAACAAGAAGTGAGTTTGTGTAGGAGAACGAAGAACTTGACTTAGTAAACATTTAATATTATGTAACATAATTATGAAAGGTAATGTCAATTTGTGTAGCAATATTGTTATGTAGGTTTGTGTAGCTTTGTTAATTTATGTACATCTAATTATGTAACATTAACGTAACCTAGTCGTGTAAGTTTTTGATATATAATCGTGAACCGAAGATTATGTAAACTAAATCTATTTGAGTAAGTGCATATTATGTAAACTAAATCTATTTGTGTAAGATTAATTTTATGTAATGAACTAACCTAATTGTGTAAACTATAATCATATTTCTGATTGCGTAATCTAATTAGGGTTTTTTTATGTATCTAATTGTGTAATTTAATTAGGCTAATTGTTGGAACATAGATGCGTTACAGATTGGACGATGAACAACGACGGTGTAGTGTAGGCAGCCGTGTAGCAACGTGGGCGGCGTCGATGGTGGAGCAACGCTTCCGTCGATCAACAAGGTCGATGCAACAACACAATTTGATGTTGTATTCGGTGTGGCACGGTCATTGGTGCCCGGTGGAGCGGTGATGCGATGGTGCTACGAAAAAAGAGAAATGAAAGGTTGGAGGCAAATTGGTTGAAGAGAAGGAGTAAAAGAGAAACTATAAAAGCATTCTTTTGATATAGGTTATGTAGCAAGTAGAGAAGATGAAGAGTTTTTTTGTCCAATTATTTATTAAGTGCTTTATTAATTGTAGACCCCTTCTCATTATTCTTTTAGGGTCTAGTTTTGGAAACACTAATTGAAAAGGTCTGTTAGTGTCTTTCCCTCTTTCATTTTAGGCGGAAAATTTTGTATTACATTAATATTAAAACTCTATATATATTGTAGTGTTTCAAATTCAAGTATATAGATTCTATGCTCCGACTCCGAGTAGGCGTCGTCGATCATTTTTTATCTTAAGACTGCCACACCTTTATATACTGTATATACTAGGTTAAAGGCACGAGATTGTATAATAATATTATATTTAAGTTATTATATAATATATAATCAAATTTATTTAATTTAAATTTAAATTAATAAAAACTTCAATAATTCAGATTAATATATATAGTATATAATTAAATTTATTTGATTAATGTTTAAATTAATAAAAAAATCAATTATAGAACTTATGATTGGTTTCCAGTCTTGTTAATTGATTTTTTTTCAAATAAATAAAGAACAAATATAGAATTCGGATAGTCTTCTATATATAATTTATTTTAGAAAATAAAGAAATGAGGGATAAAAAATAGAGTAAGAAAACGTCACATGACAAATTCAATAAAAAAATGTCATGTGGCAAAACCTAGTTTTAATTTAATATATAAATAATAGATTTTGATGAAAATGACTTTAGTGCACAACCGCGATAAAAAATAAGGTTGTATTTATAACAATTGAGATTATATTGTTTTTCATAAAGTGCATCTCCCAAAGTTAAAAATAATTTAAACATCTTATTTTAATTTTCAAAAAGAAATGTAATAAAATAAATAATATTATATAAAAATTTAATTAAAGTACATATTTGGATATTATATATTATTATGAAAAATTATTTATATGAGAAATATTTTTTGTGAATCTTTAAATCTCAATTCCGATGTGAAATTAATTTATAAGTTATTATAATCTTTGTAGGCAATTCTTTTTAATTATAAATTGTTTAAATTTTAGGTATATCTAAATAAAGAATATTTTAGATATTGTATCATCAAATCTTTTTATATAATTGTGTAATCAAATCTTTGTAAATAATTTTGAAAATTCATAATTAGATGACATGTGGCAAGAAGGTCAATTTGAATGACATGTGGCAATTTAAATGAAGAGATGACATGTGACAAAATTAGTGCTTTGCTTTAATAATTATATAGTAGATTATGAAGTGAAATTTTTAATTTAATTAGTTTCTATGCTCCGAGTAGGCGTCGTCGGTCATTTTTATCTTAAGACTTCCGCACCATTATATATTGTAAAATATTATGAAGTGAAATTTAGGATTTAATTAGATTAGGAGTGAAAATAGATAATATAATATATATATAGAAGTGAGTTTCGGTGTAACAAGTGGACTGATGTGCAGCGTCGAATGAGATAAATTGGATGGATGGATTTTAGTAGACTAAAATATTTAAAAAAATAAATGCCCTATTTTATGGATTTTTTTGAATTAATAACATTAATTAGAAAATGGAACTTTGTGAAGATCGGAGAGGGAGTCCGAAAATTGCTTATGTGTTTTTCGGTTGTATTCAACTTTGTTTACTTCTGTCGTATTCGGGTTTGTTAATGTTGATATTCAACTTTAATTACCTCAATCGTATTCGGGTTTGTTAAGGGTGATATTCAACTTTATTTACCTATATTATATATGCACTAATCGCATTCTCATATGCTTGTGCCTCTGTTCAATATTTTACGATTATTTGTTCATGTTTATTTAGTTGATATTCAAGTTAATTTTCTGACATATGCAAACTATATTCATCAATGCAGTCATATTCGAATTTGTTCAGTTTCATTTACTTACATATTCAGTCATCGTCATGCAGTTGTATTTGAGTTTGTTAACCCGATATGCAGTTTTATATACTTACGTATTCAGTCTTTGCGTTCCCACATATGTGTCTCAGATCAGTCTTATGTGATTATAAGTTCATGCTTATGCAATTATAATCAATAATGTTTTTTTGAATATGAACCAAGTACAATCTGAATATCACCATTTGGTTCTAGATAATTGTCATTTTTGTATGAATCTAGTATGCTATTATGTAATTTCATATAGATATCAATATCATCACTTAAAAACAAGAATATCATCTCCTAGATACATGCACATTATCATGCAAAGTCGTGAATATCATGTCTCATATTGGATCTAAGCTTGTGCTTGAATCTTTTTCAACCATCCCAAGAATGTTATCTTGAATATCACTTAATTAAAACATGAATATTAGTATTGATTTATAGTTATCAAAAATGATAATCATGATTAATTCCATCTAAAAATGCACATCCAAAAACAATACACTACATCTCTAAAATGCATACACAATACATCTTACTACACGTATACATGCAAGAATTTTATTGCATCCAGAACATGAACGTTGTTTTGTCACATGTCGTCCTTATATTCAATTCGCCTATGTGTCGACCTCTAAGTTATGCTACATCATCCATCATGTCATCCTCCACATCATCTGACTTTATATTTTGATATATATATCTTTGAATTAAATAAGTAAAAAAATCAAAAAGATATCTAATAGGTAATATTACAAAAAGAAATATGGATTTTTATCTTTTATCATATTATATCTTTATCTTATATATATATATATATATATATATATATAGGGTCAGGATCTGGTGAGAACGGACTCCCAGGTGAGAACGAATCTCATCCGTTCGATTTTTAAACGGTACAGATTAAAACAAAATAATAAACGTCTTCTTCGTCAACTCACACCCGCTCGCTCTGTGTCATTCGCACAAGGGGATGCTTCCATTAGCGCTCATCACCTGCACAAATCCAGCTTCTTCGTCCCCTTGATTTCACTCATGTCCAGATCTAAAACTCCATGAGTATGCAAGTCTCCCCTATTCCGACCATCTCGCTCTGCGCCGAAAACAAAGAATTAGTCGCCGATATTCCTTCGTCTCAAAACACTGATCTAGATCGAACGTCGATGTCTTACCTTCCTCCTTCATCTTCCTTTCCAGATTCAAGTAATGTTGGAGCTCCATCTGAAAATCTCATATCTTGCCTCTGAAAATTCGTTTTGGTTGTTGGCGACTTGGCGGAATTAGGGTTCAACGCCTCTTCAATTTCGCTTGCCTGCTTCAATTTCGATTACCTGCTTCAACTTCGCGGTACACCTCAGTTATTTCTTACCTCGCTTACTTGCTTCACACAATCACACCTGAAGTCCACTTCGCTTACTTGAGTTTTGGTTACTCTGCTTACATTGCTTCACATGAAGTCCAATTCTTACTCGCTTCCAAGCTTCTAGATGAATCACTGGGCTGCTGTTTTTCTCGTTTAGAGGCTTGCAATGCTGGTATTGCGAGTTTTATGAAGAGTGGTAATGTGGATTTTGCACAGAAGGTGTTTGTTAAAATGCCTAAGAGAGATGTTGTCTCATGGAACTCACTAATTGGTGGATGTGTGAAGAATGGTGAATTCAGTGAGGCTTTGAGATTCTTTAAGCCAACAACGATAGGGATCCGCCTCACGAAGAGCCAAAGAATAAGTCGAATCGGCTCAGGATCGCCAAATCCAGCGTCGTCGTCCCTCTTATTCCGCTCCATGTTCATGGTTCACGCATTTTCCAACTTCGTCCTTGACCTCCTTGGACATGGCTGCTCCAGCGGCCTCAGGGCTCGTCTCAAGCCAGGAGATTTCCAGAACAAGGAGCGGTATGGAAAGACATTCTCAAGCCAGGAAAGGGTGAAATTTCTGAGATGGAGGATACAATTTCTGCGGGATGTGGAGGTTGTAGGGCTGCTGGTACTGCCTCTGCTTCTGCTGATTGAAATTGTTAAAGGATATGGTATAGTTAACATGGTCCAATAAAGATCAAATGGAGGATACAATTTCTGCGGGATGTGGAGGTTTTTTATTAAAATTGTTCCTTCGACATAAGGCCTCTGAATATAGAAGGCCTCCACTGTCCGTTTGTGTTGATATAGAAGGCCTCTGAATCTAACATGAGGGTCATACTAAACTGTTATTTATATAATGTGCATATGTTTTTGCAGTACTGATAACTGGTTTGATATTTTTGCAAACTTGACTACTGATATTGTTACTTGCTTTGTTTGGATTGTTAATGTCATTTCGATGACTTTATGAATGAAATTTGCCAGTTATGTATTAATTACTTGGAGGACCATGAAGTTTTCCCCTGCACATCTTTGAGCTATATGGCCTATATCTAATCCTTAGTCTAATTGCTTCTTGATTCATATTGTAGGAGGAACCTGTTGGATGTTTTGGATTTCTTGCAGAAACCAAATGCTGGCGAGCTAGTATCTGGGATGAAAGACCGGGTGAATCTGCATGACAAGTTCAGAAATGCAATTGAAGAGTCGTTTCCGGGGACGGTAGATGAGGTTTATGATGTTATCTACGAATGTGTTTGCTTATGTAACACTAAATCTTTGCTATGCCAAAAATACTATTTCTTACTATAATGATTTCAAAAATTGGAATTTTTGAACTCCGTAGTAGAATCCTCAATTATTTTGCATTGTCAATTTGGTATTAAGATGTATGGAATCTACATATATTATTTTGCATTGTCAATTTAGAGTATGTAATTCCCAAAACTGAATATGAAATTCACAAATAACTGAGTATGCAATTCACAAAAATTGAATATGTAATTCACAAATAACTGAGTATGCAATTCACAAATAAGTGAGTATGCAATTCCCAAAAACTGAGTATGCAATTCTCAAAAACTGAGTATGTAACTCTCAGTTGCAATTCAAAAATAATTGAGTATGCAATTCACAAAAACTAAGTGTGCAATTCACAAATAACTGAGTATGCAATTCACAAAAACTGAGTATATGCAATTCACAAAAACTAAGTATGCAATTCACAGATAACTTGCTTTTAGAAAAACACAAGGTGCTTAAAGAAAAGCACGTGTGGTGGCTCGGAGATGCACGTGATGTGGATCAAACAAGTATGTGGTGTGGCTAAGAGAAGCACAAGACATGACTAGAAAAATAATGTGTTATGCCCCCGAAAAAGCACGTGACAATCCCCGAAAAAGCAAGTGGGTGCCTCGTGAGATGAACATAGCATGTTTAGGAAAAGAACGTATAAAGCTTAAAGAAAAGCACATTTGTTGGCTCGGGAGAAGAACGTGAGGTGAATAAAAGAAAGTCATGTGGCGTTGCTCCGAAAAGCATGTGGTGTGCACTAGAAAGTCACGTGGAACGGCTCAAAGAAGCACTTGATATGCAATTCACAATTCAATTAGTATGCAATTCAAAAAACACTTGGTATGCAATTCAGAAGTCACTTAGTATGCAATCACAAAACACTTGGTATGCAATTCAAAAATCACTTAGTATGCAATTCAGAATAACCGAGAATGTTATTCAAGTATGGTGCTCGAGAGTAGCACATATGGAGCTTAAAGAAAATCATGTAAAGTGCTTCGCTAGAAGCACGTGTGAAACTTAAAGAAAAGCATGTGTGGTGGCTCGGAGAAGCACGTGATCTGGATCAAAGAAGTACGTGGTGTGGCTAAGAGAAGCACAAGCCGTGATTAAAAAAAGAACGTGTTGTGCACCCAAAAAGCAAGTGAGTGCCTCGTGAGATCAACATAGCGTGCTTAGGAAAAGAACATGACTTGTTTAGGAAAAGCACGTATGGAGCTTAAAGAAAACACGTGTGGTGGCTCGGTGAAAAACGTGAAGAGGATAAAAGAAAGTCATGTGGCGTTGCTCCGAAAAGCACGTGGCGTGCACTAAAAAGTCATGTGGAACGGCTCGAATGAAGCACTTGGTATGAAATTCATAAATCACTTAGTATGCAATTCAATAAAAACTTGGTATGCAATTTCCAAATCAATTAGTATGCGTTTCGTAATTCAGTTAGTATGCAAATTAGAAAATACTTGGTATGAAATTCACAAAGACTGAGTATGCAATTCATAAAGACTGAGTATGCAATTCACAAATAACCGAGTATGCAGTTCTAAATATTGAGTATGCAATTCACAAAAACTGAGTATGCAATTTACAAAAACTGAGTATGCAATTTCCAAAATCACTTAGTATTCACAATTTTCACTTAGTATGCAATTTAGTAAACACTAGGTATGCACTTTGCAAATCAATTAGTACGCATTTCACACTTCAATTAGTATGTAATTTAAAAAACACTTGGTATGCAATTTAGAAATCACTTAGTATGCAATTCAGAAAACACTTGATATGCAATTCATAAATCACTTAGTATGCAATCTAGAAAACACTTGATATTCAATTAAAAAATAACTTAGTATGCAATTCAAAATTCACTTAGTATGCAATTCAGGAAACACTTGATATGCAATTTGCAAATCAATTAGTATGCATTTCATAATTCAATTAGTATGTAATTCATAAACACTTGATATGCAATTCGAAAAGAACTTAGTATGCAATTCAAATTTATGAATAATCTAAACCAAAACGAAGTAATCAACACATCAACCTTGTTTATGTCAGGTTTTCAGAAACTTGGCAAGAATGACAACAATTTTTGATTGAGCCAACAAATTTGACACATAATTTGCAGTGGTTTTGTTTTCGATTTGACCTTCATTCTCTGCCTTTAACATTTCATGGCAATCCTTAACTTCTTTCCAGCATTTCAGACAGAGACGTCATTTTCTTTGCAGTCCGGAATGATTTTGTCTTCCATTTGATATCCATTCTCAGCCTTCACCGTTTTCTTTGCAGGTCTGACGGATATTGTTGCTCGATGTTGTGCTCCTCCACACGGGTTCATAGTTCATAGTTCATACTAATTCTAGAGCAAACTGAGAAAGAGAGGCATAGTTATAATCAGAATTTCCCATCTCCAAAATTCTATTTTCAAGTGTGTATCCCATTTACATGTTAATTTGGTTAAATATCATTTATCAATGAAGCACACTACAAAAGAGAGCAATGTACTGATATCTAACTGGTGGTGGAGTTGGAAAAAGGCACCGGTAGCAAGGACCTCCATTTTGGTTGTAAACAGTAAGCTAAAGAACAAGCACCGGTAGATAACTAATTCAGAATCTAAAACATGAACCTAGAAAAGTTACGCATGATCTGAAGTTCTGCAAAGTGCAGTTGCAACTTTTTCTTTGTAGAAGTCAGAATAGCGATGCTTCACTTCATGTACCCTTCGTTCAAATCCAACAACAATACTTGATACAAGAGGTTGCATAATTGAAAAAATCAACATATTATCACCAGAGTTGAAGAGAAAAGACCAAAAAAGTATGTGAAAAAGAAGCAAGTAAGTTGTGCAATACTCATTCCGTGAAGATTCATCAAACCAGGAAATAAAATATCTAGAGACTCATTACAAAACAATGCACTGGGATCTTCTTTTGGTTAAAAAAGGCATACTGATAGGTTGATCAACACCCATGATTGAATCTCCAACCTTCAAGGCTCCTTCATGGATAAACCTCGGCAGACCGATCGATAGAACTCGCAGTAGCGTCACCAATGGCCTTCGCATCAAGCTCAAGGAGATCATGAATGATTTCCAGGTACTTTCTAACCCTAATTTTGTCTCTGTTCCTTCAGTTTCATAGATTTTGAGCCTCGAATTTTATTAGGGTTTGAGGCAGAGAATGAACACAAGGTATACAATCTTCAGATGCTATTTCACAGGTACAACAAGCACGCAAGCAGTAGAGAAGATGATCTCGAGCAGATTGCAGAAGGAGAGATGATGTACGGGGTTAGGGGGAAAAACGCGTCAAACAACATAGAGAAAGCCTCAGGCGCGTGTAAACGGGTTATAATAGGGAGCGTCCGATCGTACTAAATCCAACGGGTGCGAGTGGTTCTCACTTTAACCTATGTTCTCTCCTGGAAAAATGGTTCTCACCTGAATCACTTCCTATATATATATATATATATATATAGAAACCGGTTCAGGTGAGAACGGATTTTAGGAGAGAACCGGCTTTATCGTGAGAACGATTCTCAGCCGTCTGATCCTTCTCATCCAACGGTCCACGTTATAACGTGGATTTCATTAACACGCGCCCACGCGCCTTTATAAATCCTGCTTCCCTTTCTTTTTTCATCAGCTCTCCCTCTTTCACTCTGCTTCCGTCCAAATTTCGCTCCATAATCGCCATTGTTGATATCCTTCTCAAGCTCATTTTCCCCTTTTTTCCAGCTCCCCTCCTTAATTCATATCTCATTCTCTCTTCGTTTTCTCTTCATTCCTATAGTTTTTTTTTTGTTCTTACTCCATACCAGTCTCTTTACCATGTCTTCTGATTCCAAAGCTTCCGGTGAGATAAAATCTCCTTCAGGTTTGTTTATTAAGTTTAGTTTATTTGTTTGTTTTGCTCTTAAACTTCTGTAATTGGTATTATTTTTGTCGAATACTTGTATTTTAAATTTGAACTTACCTTTTATAAACCTTAATTTTGTGTTCTGTTTATTGCAACTTCCTAAATTTGTTTTTTACTCCATTTGTTGTATGCATGTCATTACATTATTCACTATTTCTGTGTGGTTTTTTTGTAAGTGTTTTGTGATCTCATATAATGTGACTTGTTGTGTGCATATGAAGTGAGTTTTGTTCTGTTTATGCTATTACAACATTTTCTTTTTTCCCTCTATTGGTAGTTAATGACTAGGATGCTTTTATTTCAGTCTAAGTGATGTTTGAAGTTTTTTTTGGTGTTTTCATATGAAGTCATTTGGGGTTGCATTTCATTTGTTTCTTTGATTTTGTGATTTATTTGTATTCTTGTGTTTTCATATGAAGTGACTTGTGTTTTGTATATGAAGTGCTTCCTCAATTGGTAGTTAATTATTAGATGCTATTAACATCCTAACTGATGTTTGAAGTTTTTTGTTGTTTTTTCCATATGAAGTCTTCGTGGTTTGCATTTCTGTGTTTCTTTCTATCATTTGTTGTTTATCTGTATTCCTTTTGATGCTTATCTGGAATGTATATTATTTTCATAATGTTATGTCTTTATCTTTGCAGGAAGAAGTTACATTTTAGGGAAACGGAAGAGTAGCCGCACTCCTGCAAGTATATTGAATTCTAAACTTGCCAAGTCTGCATTTCAAGATGAACACAACAACATCAATGTTGTACCTTCTCCTCCTCCTCCTGTTACTGGTCTCTCTTCTCCCAACTTGCATAATGCCATAGTTATTAGGAGTAGTCCTAGGCTTAACCTTCTCAAAGCATCAGTTTCTCAGGAGTCAATACTTTCTCCTCCTCAAGTTCCTGTTGTTTCTTCTCCTAAGTTGCAGAAGCCATGTAAGGATAAGGAGGCTGGCATTGTTATTAGGAATAGTCCTAGGTTTAAAGTTCCCAGAAAAACAGCTGCTAAGGATGCAATTATGGGTAAAGGAAAAGCTAAAGTGACATATCCAGATTCACCTGATAACAGTTCTGATTCAGATGAAGATCCTGAGTTGAAGAGAGCATTGGATATAAGCAGATATTTAGCTCATAACCAGCAGCCAGCTCTCATATCTCACGATGGTCGCATTGTTGTTAGGAAAAAAGTTATGGGCGTCATGAAGTCTCATTTTGATACCCTCTCTTCTAGGAACTCCCCCAAAGCTTTGTTTATCGCTATTAAAAAGCTGTCTGAAGATCAGAAGAAGGTTGTTATTGATATTGGATTTGGTAGCATCCTTGACTGGAACATTCAAACTTTGCCTAGAAATCTATCTCACTTTGCTGTTCAGAGTTTTGAAGCTGGAGATTGTTCTCTGAAATTGAGTTCTTTAGGTAAAGAAATACCTCTAGTAGTTGCAGATGTTAAAAGGGTTTTTGGGCTTCCTGACTGTGGTGTTCCAATAGTTCTTCCAAGTAGAGTTCACAATTTTAACTTATTAGCTGAGTTTAGGGCTCAGTATCGGGAGCCTTCCAACAATACAACTTTGAAGCCCTCAGAAATATGCAAGAAAATTGTGGATTGTGATGCTGGTGATGATATGTTCAAAAGGAACTTCGTTATGCTGTTTTACACTTTAGTGATTGAAAGCCAAGGTTGCGGAGTCATGAGCATGAGACCATTGGATTTGTTGGATGATATTTCGAAGATCAAAGACTATAACTGGTGCCAATTAATCTTCGATTTGGCCATTAAACATAAGGTGCAGTGGTCGCTTTGCTCTAAGTCCGAGTTTAGAGGTCCAGTGCTATTTCTTTTGGTATGGTTTCCCGAATTGCATACTTAGTGATTTCTGATTTGAATACTTACTTATTGCCTAAAAATGATTCATATATTAATTTCATAATTTATTTGAATTTTTGTAGCTGTGTTATGTTGATAGAGTTATGGTTCTCAACAAACCTGTTCCAAGGGATCTTCCTCTGATCAAAGTGTGGACAACTTCAATGTTGAAATCCAGAGAGGCTGATGAGATGCTTGTTGGTGCGTTTGGGAAGGGCAAAATTCTACCTGTTTCTGAGCCTGCTTTGCAACCAGAAACTACTCAGCCTCCATTGCAACCAGAAACTTCTTGCCCCATTCCTAAAGAGTGTCTTGGTGATGGAACCATTCCTGTATGTTTTTGTTTTATATTTTTTTAGTTGTTATCCCTTTTTTGCCTTGATTTTATAATCTAAGTATCTTTGTTCTTGTTTTCAGGATTTTGTTCTTCAGCAATATAATGTTGTTCGTCAAATTGCTAACAATATTCGTGAATTCTACAACAACATTGAAATTGCTCCAGTAGAACATGCTCAGAATACTTTCTTCAAGAAAGTCAATGAAGAATGCACTCGGCTTTTGAAGATAAAACTTCCAACAACTGTCGTTGGAGATGATGTTGATGCTTCTGGAAATTTAGATGACAGTGATGAGCGCTTTTGGTCTGATCCGATTGTCTTTGATATGATTGAAGAAGTAGAGAAAGCTATTGCTGCTGAGAAGAAAGTTACAGAGCATGTATCCATGCCTACTGGTGTTTCATCTTTCTTCTTCATTACTTTTTCGTCTTTTATATTGTTTCATATGTATTTATTCCTGATTTTTATTCTGTTCCTTTCCATTACAGATGCCGGTCCCAGTAATTCTTTAAATGACACAGTTTTTCACGATGCTGTCAATGATTCTTTTGAAGTTCCACTTGAGCAACCACCTAATGTTTTTGATGTTTCAATGGATCAAGATCTATCATCCCCAACCTCTGTCAAACTTGTAGAATCTGAAGTTTCGGATGTACCAGTTATTCCTTCAGAAGGTGGAGATTCAGAAGTTCCAGTGGAACAATCTGCAGTAGCATCCACTCTTGGACAATCTGCAGTAGCATCGTCTCTTGAACAATCTGTAGTAGTTGTGGGTACAGTGGCAGACTGTGAACAATCTGATCCAAGTAACAGTGGACTTGAAACAAATGTTATTGATTTAACAATTGATAAATGTTCAATGACATCTCTACCTTCTACAGAAGAAGCATCTAATGTTACCTTACTTGTTGGTATGAAAAGTTAAGTTAATTAATTTTAGCCTACTTTATTTATGAATTGCTTACCTTAATGATTTTTCTTTTTTGTATTTGCAGAAGCTAAAGATAAGGAGAAGAAGAAGAAAATGCCTAGGTTCAGTGGTTTGGTTGCTCGCCGCAGTCCTCGTTTTACTCTTAATGGTGAAGGTAATTCCATTAATGATCCTATTACAGTATTGCTGGACAGCCCTCCTTTAGAAATTTGTGCACCGGCTTCCACTGTTCCTTCATCATTTGTTTCTGCAAAATCAATGTATGATTCTGAAAAATCAGATCTTGCACCAATTAATATGGGATTAAGCGCTTCTGCTTTCCAGTTTTGCACAATCCCACCAACTTTTACTGTTCAGGTAATAGTTGCTTTTAATTATTAGACCCTGTGTAGTTTTTTGTTTGGTTTTATATATTCTATTTATTAATGTTTTTATAGTGTATGCCTCAGGTTCCTTTTCATACAGTGTCTCAACTTGCATCAAATTCTGTAAATCATGTTGTCCCAAAACCATATCATCGAGCTACTAGGGTATTTGATTCAAGTTACACTTATCATATTTTTAATTCATTTTTTTATGTTGTCTAACATTTTATTTTATTTTTCAGTCAACTGGAGGAAATTTTCCTTCTCAGCGCACAATGCGTCCTCCTCAAAGCTTAAATGATAGGTTTCGTGATAACATGGCATCAATGAGAGCTCCTAGAATTAGCGAGACAAGTAAATCTCCATGGTTGGAAAGACATATTTATCCAGATGTGAAACCTAATGCCAAAGAACGTCGTCTGTTTCAATGGGTTTCTCAGGATAGGAATGAAAAGTAAGTAAAAATATTTGTTATATTGGTTTTGTATCATTTTTGGGAGTTATCTGGATTGGATTTGATGTTTACTTGGGACTGCATACTAGTTGAATTGTGAACTACATACTAGTTCAATTGTGAACAACTTACTAGGTTGAATTGTGAAGTGCATACTGGTTTGATTTGTGAAGTGCATACTAGTTTGAGTTGTGATGCAATGTTTTGTTCTTGCAGGGAAGTCATATCTAGTCATGCATACTAGTTGGTTTTGTATTATTTTTGGGAATTATCTGGATTGGATTTGATGTTTATTTGGGACTGCTTAGTAGTTTAATTGAGAACTGCATAATAGTTGAATTGTGATGCAATGTTTTGTTCTTGCAGGGAAGTCATATTCAGCCATGCTAAATTAAAGCTTACTTGTCGTGATTTTCATACATTCTGTCAAGCTCGATTCTACAGTGTTGACACTAAGATTGTTAATGTGTGGGCCCGAGTATGAAACTTTGAAGAGTTAAAGAGATGTGAATCCAGTATCTACAGATTCTTTGCAAGCACCAAAGTTTGTGTAAGTGCCTCTATATATGTTGTTTGCATGTCTGAACATTTGGACTATAATGTATTTTTATATTTTGCATAATTTTTTAGGATGCAAGTATCCAACAAGTTACAGTCACTGATCCTAATGCTATGACTGTCCTTTTTGAAAAGCAAATTCGCATTGAGTTTATGAATTTGAAACTTGGTGTTAACCCTCTAGACTTTGGCTTGGTATGTATGTTATTTCTGTTGTTTCCTTTTTTTTTTGCCTTATTTCAATGTTATCCTTCTTAATGTTAACTTTCTGTTTTTCCTCCCAACACAGTTTGTATTTCCCATTAGCACAGGGGAACATATCTTTGTTGTTACATTTAACATGAAGTCCAAGAAGTGTGAATTGCTGGATCCCTGTACCAATCCAAATTTCAATCACACCTGCTTTGCTGAACAACTGGTAAGATATTTTGATTGTATTTTTTATTTTTTCAAGAGTTTTTTTTTTAACTTCTATTTGTTATTCTCTTTCAGAAAACTGTTTTTGCTCAATACTTCAAACATTTAAATTTGCCTACCGAATCTGAAATGATTTCGAAGATGGAAATTTCAAAGCCTCGTCTTCCCATTTATGGAGGGATAGAAAACAGAGATTTGGCCTTCTTTGCCATGTACAACATGGACACATACATGGGATCTGGCTTAAAGGATTGGAAGTACAGGCTGATTAACAATAATGCAAGCCATATTACCACCTTGAAGATCAGGTACCTGAACAAGATTGTCAACACATGTCCTCCAAATGACCAGAAGATGGCAAACATTGTACAAGGAAAGTGTATCACCTCTGTGAAGTTAGATTTGGAATGAAAACTGTAACTGTGAAACTATGCATCAACTTTCTGCAACTCTCTAGCTATTGCTGTCTGAATTGTCTAATTAGATATGCAGACACTTGTCTTCACTTTTGAATTTCATTTTATGGTGTTTCAGGATTGCATATGAAGTCATATTTTGAACTGGATATGTGTTTTCATGATTGCTTATGAATCAATTCTTTCTTGCATACATACTTTTTTTAGTACTGCTTCTTTTCTATTCGTTTTTCCTTTTTTCTTGTTTGTTTACTATTTGTTGATCATTCAAACAACTTGTTCATTATAAAAGAAAGCAATTTTAACAAACTTGCATATGTGAATTAAAATATATTTAATTGTCAAGTCTTGTCAAATAATATTTGATACAAGAACTCCGTATGCTACTTAACTTACGTGTTACTTTTCGTTTTTTTCTTTGTTTTTTTTGTGTTACAGGCACGTTTTCCAACCGTCATTATAGCAGTTACCAATCAGACAATTTTAATCCCTTATAAATGACCGGATGTCTCTTGTCAATTCATTTCACTTCCCCGTCTGACTCTTCAGATTTCTCATCTTCTTCTTCTTCATCTTATACCGATAAGGTTTCGGTTTTCTTCATCTTCATCATCTGAAAAATGGCAAAAAGACAGAAGTGTTCTTCATCTAACGATCTTTCTTGTCAGAGTCTTTTTTTGTCTCTTCCAAACAATCTGATTTCTGAAATTGTTTCGAGAGTTGGTTCTGATTCTCTTCCCAACTACTTTAATTGCATAATGAGGTAAACACAGTGTTTTTGTGTTTTGCATTCGAAGTGTTTTCTAGATTGCATGCGAAGTGATTTTTCGATTTTATACCTTTTTGAATTCTTGGTTGGATTTGAAACTAAGCCTTCATTTCTTAGTTTTGTTGCTATCACACTGATCATATTCTTTTTTTTTGTGGTGGTTATTAATTTTTAGTTGCAAGTCGCTTGAAAAAATTGGGCAGGAGAAACATGTTCTTTCCCAAGTTAATGTTGAAGATTTCGATACTGATAATCTTTCTCAAGCCCAGAAGGTTGTTGCTAGTGTTTTCTTCCATCTATGCATTGACAAAGATAATGGTGGTGCCATATATCGAAAGGGATTTGTAAGTCTTTTATTATTACATAAGTTTTTGTAAATATCTTTCGAAACCCTGATAATTTAATGGAACAATTTTTTTTTTGTTACTTGAATTGTCTTTTGTATGCAGGATCATTTCTTCCGTGATTTCAACTATGACCTAGGATTGGAAATGCTTGAAAGGGCTGCTAATTTAGGTCATATGCAAGCAAGATATCTCTTGGGTGTTATCTTACTGTCCAGTGTTTCTGGAAATGTAGAGAAGGGAATGGATCACATCAAATTTGTCAAGGCTTCACTCGGAAGTAAGATTGTTGATTGTCGAATAAAATTTCGTGAATCTGTTCGTTATCTTTGGGTGCTTCATCAACGTCCTCTATTCAAAGAACTTAAGCTTGAGAAGGATCATGTTCCATGTCAAAGGAAGAACCCATGGTTGAGATATGACTATTGCATGGAGAGTGATGATGATATAGATTTTTGTGATGCTTTCACTTGTGAATATGAATCCAGCTTCTTTTTCTGGCTTCTTTTTCATCTTTATTAATGTTTCTAGATCCTTTATGTTTCCCTTTGAATAGTAGGTTTGCAACAAAACTTGGTTTGTATGTGTTGTTTATTTTGTTTTATTTTCGTTTGCAATTTAGAGATCTGGATTGAAGTTTATTTTGATTTGTAATTTCAATTTGATTATTACTTGTTTTAAATATGGCTCTTTATCTGCATTGCGTATAAGGGAAATCGGAAATAAAGCTCCACTATTCCTACTTAATAGTGGAGCTTTATACTTACATAGTCTACTTTAAATTGTGATTTGCATATGAGTTTCATTGTGATTTGCATATGAGTTTCATTCTGAGTTGCATATGAAGTTTATATAGATTACAAATGTGGTTTCATCTTGATTGCATATAAGGCATATCCTTAATGAAAACATTAAATTTGTGGTTTGCATATGAGTTTTATTTGATTTGCATATGGAGTTTATCTTAATTGCATATGAAGCATATCTAGATTAAACTTTATGATTTGTGGTTTACATATGAGGCCTATACTTACATAGTCTACTTTAAATTGTGATTTGCATATGAGTTTCATTTTGAGTTGCATATGAAGTTTCATTTTTAATTTGCATATGAAGTTTAAGTAGATTTCATATGTGGTTTCATCTTCATTGCATATAAGGCATATCCTTAATGAAAACATTAAATTTGTGGTTTGCATATGAGTTTTATTTGATTTGCATATGGAGTTTATCTTAATTGCATATGAAGCATATCTAGATTAAACTTTATGATTTGTGGTTTACATGTGAGACCTATACTTACATAGACTACTTTAAATTGTGATTTGCATATGAGTTGCATATGAAGTTTCATTTTTTATTTGCATATGAAGTTTATGTAGATTGCATATGTGGTTTCAATTTGATTGCATATAAGGCATATCCTTAATGAAAACATTAAATTTGTGGTTTGCATATGAGTTTTATTTGATTTGCATATGGAGTTTATCTTGATTGCATATGAAGCATTTCTAGATTAAACTTTATGATTTGTGGTTTACATATAAGGCATATACTTAGATAGTCTACTTTAAGTTGTGATTTGCATATGAGTTTCATTTTGAGTTGCATATGAAGTTTATATAGATTGCATATGTGGTTTCATCTTGATTGCATATAAGGCATATCCTTAATGAAAACATTAAATTTGTGGTTTGCATATGAGTTTTATTTGATTTGCCCATGTTCAGTTTATCTTGATTGCATATGAAGCATTTCTAGATTAAACTTTATGATTTGTGGTTTACATATAAGGCCTATACTTAGATAGTCTACTTTAAATTGTGATTTGCATATGAGTTTCATTTTGAGTTGCATATGAAGTTTATATAGATTGCAGATGTGGTTTCATCTTGATTGCATATAAGGCATATCCTTAATGAAAACATTAAATTTGTGGTTTGCATATGAGTTTTATTTGATTTGCATGTTCAGTTTATCTTGATTGCATATGAAGCATTTCTAGATTAAACTTTATGATTTGTGGTTTACATATGAGGCCTATACTTATATAATCTACTTTAAATTGTGATTTGCATATGAAGTTTATGTAGATTGCATATGTGGTTTCATCTTGATTGCATATAAGGCCTATCTAGATTGAAAACTTTAAAATTCTTGTTTGCAGATAATGTTTATTTTGAGTTACATATAAAGCATATATAGTTTGCATACCAACTATATATGGTTTGTATACGAGGTTTAGTAATGCATATTAATTTTTTCTGTTTTTCATATGATGTTTTCCTGGATGGTAGGCATATTAATATTTGAAACCAACCATTTTAGCTAGTTTGAATTCTTTTTTTAAGCAATAAGTTTCCAAACAGTATGATTACACTCCATGTAATAAGAACCAGTATCTATAATACGCCATAGGAATCTATATATCTTGCATGCCTTCATCCAGTTGTTTCTTCTATCATTTCATTTAATCTGCATAGAAAGATCAAGTAATACTATTTAGTCTAACATTAAAATGTGTATATGGAAACTGAGTTAATGTATTAAAATTTATTGAATTAATTTGTTACCTTCTCTATCTCCACATGTTGCCCTGTTATGTCCATACTGACCACATATTCCACAACCTCTCTTTTTCTTTGCAGCTGTTTGAATGCCCAACTCTTTTTGGCTTATCATTCGTCCTCTTCTTGTCCCCTTGTTTTTTCCTTGTTTTGGTGGTAACACTTGAACCTCAGCTGGAGTTGGTCCTACATATTTTTCAAAATCCACAGTGAAAGATGATCCACTTGAGCTTGCACCCATCTGTTTTGCAAAATATTCCTTCTTTTGTTTTATTGTGTACAGTAGCTCCTTCATGTATTCTGGCTTGCTTTCAATCAAATTTATGCAACTGTGCATTTCTCCCAAGAGTTGTATCATTGTTGCTTTGTTCTCCTCTGTTTCAGCACTTTCTTTATACAACAAACCATCAATGTTGAATACTGGTTGTAATGAAGCTTCTTTTGTGCAACTCTTCTGAATATACTTCTCTGGCACTTCCTTAAGCCCCTTGTTCCGTATAACCACAAACACGTGTTGGCAAGGCAAGCCAACTCGCATAAATTTGTTGCATGTGCAACATAAATCAACATTATCTAAATCTGTGATTGTGTACCTTTTGTTGTTCTCTTGTTCAATCTCATATTTTGCTATTCTCCCTTCCTTAATCATGCTTGTTACCATGCACTTGTAGATTGAGTTGTAGATAGACTGTTGTACTTCATAAAATATCGAGATTGTGTAGACTTTCGAACATGCCTTTTCAACAACCCAATCTGTTTTCATATTGGCTTTGCTTGTTGATGATGATGCAGCAAGCTTGTGTTGTTCATGTCTCTGTTGATCCAATGCACTTTCAAACTGGCTATTGAACTGGATTAAAGAAGAGGATTGCCCAAGGAATCTTCCAAAGAAGCTATTTTGGCTCTCTGACCTTGATGTTGTTCTGAGCATGCCTCCCATCCTTATATCAGTGAAGAATGCAGGTATCCAGTATCTCCTTAAGTCAAACATTCTCCTCAGCCAGTCGTTGTCTTGTAATTCATATTTTTCTATAAAATCCCTCCATCCATCCTCAAACTCTAATTTTGTGATGTCTTTATTCCAAACCAGAGCGTTGATTGCTTGTTTGAATTCTAAGGTGATGTAAATTCTGCTTTCTATCTCGTCTGACAGCTTGAACATGATATGCCACATACAGAATCTATGCATTGCATTCTCAAATACTTGTTCAACAGCTTGAATTACTGCAGGATCTTGGTCAGTCAGTATGATGTATGGCTCGTGGCCCATCACCTTTTTGAAGTTGTCAAATAACCACACATAGGATTCTGTGTTTTCTTTCAGCATCAAAGTAGCTGCAAATGTCACTGATTTCCTGTGATTATCTACTCCTGTAAATGGTATAAATACCATATTATACCTGCATCCAACTCGGAATGTTATCTCATTCTTCAAATCCTCTGTATGCAAATGTAATTCTCATTCTATTCATATCCTAAGCTATTCAAATGCAAATCAAATTATTATTATCAAAGTCACAACAAACATATTCTCATTAATAAGATTTGAATTTAGACATGAAAAATATTACCTGTTTTTGTTGTAAGTTGTGTCTGCTGTAACAACATCTCCAAAGAATGAGAAACCTTTTCTACTTATAGGATCTGCCCAAAACAGTCTCTCTAGTTGTCCTTCCTTGTCCACAAAATAGTCAAAGTAGAATGCCTCGCATACTTCTTTCTTCTTCTTCAGTTTATCTATTATCATTTGCCCATCAAATCCTTCCAAATATGAATTTAGATCTCTCTTCAGATTTTTAAAATCTGTTACGCTAGCTCCTATAGCGCCATATGATCCTACTAGCTCTTTGTATATTCGGTATCCCTTTGTTGCCCCAATATTTGCATTTCCACAATTTATAATGAAATCAGCTTCAAAAGCTCCTATATTTAGGTTGGATTTGGCAAACTGTTGTTCTCTTTCAGTCATCATCGGGTGCGTGTGTCGTTCTACGAATCCTTTTATCTTGAACTTCCCTTCCTCAGTCCCTTTCAAAGTTATCCTTGCCCTGCATCCAGCCCGATTTGTCACTCTTCGTCTCTTTACTTTGGTTATAATAGGTGTTACTGCCATGACTGGTGAAACTCTTTTTTGTCCTTCTCTATTACATAGGAGGTACTTCCATACTGTTTTCCCATCTATCTTTTTGTTTGTGTTTTTCCTCACTTCAAAACCACACTGTTTTGCATAATTATCATAGAATTCGTCTGCTTGCTCTGTGTTGTCAAATACTTGTCCAACCACTGGTTTCATTTCAGTTCTGCATACTGGGATGTAATATGTTGTGCCCCCTTGAGAAGTCTGAATTTCATTGTTTTCTGCAGCAAGATTTATATATATTGTAAATCTGCAAATCCTAAAGCACATGTTTCTCTCATAATGAAACTTCCTCTAAATGCAATTCAGAATCTCAGATTATTCATTAGCAATACAAAGTGCACCCAACTCAGTAATATCAAGTATCAGTACTCCTTCTTATGAATATTTCTCTATATACAATTCATATTCTCATAGTATGCAGAAGCCAATTTCCTAATATGCATAATTTAATCGTAATCCTATCAACAGCAAAGCAATATGAATGCAACTTAGGATTTTCAATTCGGATTTTTATCAGCAGCAAAGCAACTTAAGATTTTCAATTTAGATTTTCAACAACAGCAAAGCAACTTAGGATTTTCAATTCAGATTTTCATAGGGTTGAAATCTGGAATTCCATAAATTCTATTCAGAATTTGATATCGGAAATAAATTAAAATTCATTGTTAATACCTGTTTCTTCTTCTTGATGTGTCGAATTAGGGTTTAAACTCTCAGACGTAGTCGAATTGGGACCTAGGGTTTCTTCCTGGTTAGCTACAGTTGAATTTGTATAATGCTCTTGTTGTAGATTTGTTACAGTTGATGTCGACGCCATTGCTGGAATTGGAGTTCTTCGTCGTAAATTTTGATTGTGATTTGATCGTAGAAGGAATAAAATTTCGCCGACGAAATCGCCTTCCCCAATTTCTATCGGGTTTGAGGAAATTTTTCAGACACGCGCGTGTTTGGACGCGCCCGTTTAGAAGGCCGAGACGCGCGTGAACACTTTTTCTCTCCTCCTCAGCGATGACGTGCGCTCCGCGATGGACGGCTCAGATTCGTTCTCACCGTTCTCACCTAGGAGTCCGTTCTCACCAGATCCTGACCCTATATATATATATATCTTTATCTATTATTATGTTATCAATCTAATTAAATTGACTTATTAATGAACTTAAACTATAAAACATAAATCGTAAACTATAATCTATAAATTATAAATCATAAAGTATAAACTAAAATCTATAAACAAATTAATAGTAGAAAATATAAATATATTATTAAAATATTTCTATACATGCGACCCCGTACATGGTACGGGAACACACGCTAGTATGAACTAAAAAACTTCAAAGAATATGAACCAAGCATGAATTTTACTACATCAGAAATTTGTTACATCTGAATTCAAAAAATTGAATAAGTAATTCGATTTGACATAAGCAAATGGAGAGACTCATTCGACTTTTAAATCGCCTAACACTACTGAATTTGGGCTTGGATGTCGGTAATTGCAAACATGAAAATATTATGCAGAAACCAAGCACAAACCGAATTTAGGGTTCTTCAGCTGAGGAAATGAGAAATAAACCAAAACATTAATTCACGATGAAAACTTAGCTTAATTCGATCGGATGGAACCGGAGAATGAAACAGAAATCGACGACGAAGCCGACGGTGAAGACGAGCGCAGAAACCGATGGTGAAGCCGACAGAGTCGGACGTGAAGATGACGTTGAGGACAAAATCGGACGGTGAGGAGGAAGTGACGACACTTAAGATGAGGAGGACGATTCCGATCGACGGTGGGGTGCGGTTTTAGGAAGGGAAATATGATAGTTTTGATAAAACTAGGTTTTTACCGAAGAAGGATTTGGAAAGTGAATATTTTAAGATCCTCTAATTTAGGGATTTGCTTCGTTGGAGTAGGAATATGATGTGGGCAACCCTATATCAAAAGCGTACAACCCAATTCAAGCGATCTCAGCCATTTAAAATAATTGTCCCGACGTTTTCAAAGGGTCGTGAATATCTTAATTACGATGATATTTATGTACCCCCAATAGGTAAGTAGAAATATAAGACAATACCAAACTTGAAGCAACACTTAAAGCGCGTCTAGTCTATAACTGTTAAAAAATGTTGCTATACCGAGTACCGACGCAATAAAAACGCGCCGCAACGAGGGGTAGCGGCATAGACAAAGACAACACTTTTAATTACATCGGTATAAGTACTTGCGGCGCTTTTTTACATCGCAATAGCTTTTCCAAAAGTGTTGTTAAAAGCTTTTTGTTTGGTATCCATATACTTATATCGGGTATGGGTATCAAAATGGCTCATACCCATACATGGTGTTTGGTATATCAGTATATGGATATTAATTTGATATCTTGATATCTGACTTTTGAATATGTTTGATATCCGCCATTTTCAAGGGTTATCAATTTGTTATCTTATTCATTCTAAAAAACACACTCATCTTCTCCTCTCCCTTCTCCCCCACGATGACATATCAATATGATATTTCGAAATCTCATATTTAAAAAAACTATACCAAACACAAATATCACACATCAACTTCATACCAATACCTGATATCCGATACTCATACTCATACATGATACCTACATGGTACCTGATATCTGATATACTAGTATAGTATATTGATACCAAATGGACCTTATAATATACCAAATGGACCTTAGTGTAAGCAAGTTAAAAGGAGTTGTTAACGTGCATAGATAAATACAAAGAAGACAATAGTAAGATATAAATAGAACATACACATCCGTGCTCCGTGGATGATATGCCTATTCTTATGCACGTAGAATAGGAGTATTGATAAATTATCAGTTTATATGTGGAAGGAGGTGAACAGGAAAGCCTTTAGCTGGTTTAGGAAGAGGAATTCCAACTATTTTCTCATTCGGAATCATTCCTTCCCACTTGAATCTCTTGACGACATTGTGCAGGAAGACGAGCAATGCTAGGCGAGCATAGGTCATCCCAGGGCACATGAAGGAGCCTCCTCCAAATGGCATGTATGTGTAGGGTAAGGGTCCATCTCCATCGAACCTCGAAGGATCGAACTTTTCAGGATCTGGGAAGTATTTGGGGTCCTTGTGTATTGATTGCATGCTCAATATTAACTGCACAAGTGTAAGCAAGTAACACTATATATACTGGATGTTGAGTGAAGGTGTACGCATGCTTTTCCGAATAGTATCATATATGCAAAAGATCCAACAAAACTATACTCCTAATAGGCAATAAATAAGAAGATTGTGTAAAGAATTAGACAAATAAAAATATGAACAGAGGACAATCTCATCTAGACCATTTAAATTGGGAATAAGCTTTTGATCCCAACAAAATTGATTTTCGCACCGATTTAAAACGCTTTAGTTTATATTTTGATTTTATATCACAGTTCTGTAAAACTGAGGTTTTAAGGTATACTTTTTACCTCAGTAATGAAAACTCGGAGTTATGAAGTCTCTGGACTGTTTAAAAACCGATTTAAAAAGTTGGATTAAACGCCGCGTTATTGCATTTTAACACTTTATACCCCGGAGTTTCTTAACCGTGGTATAAATTTCTGATTTTAAAAAAAATCAAAAGTTAAACACCACAGGATAACGTTTTCAATTTAGTGTAAAAACGAAAAATAAAATTTGATTCAAACATGATCCATTTAAATTTAAAGTTGACTCCTACGACTCTCTCCACCTTTGCTCAAATACTCATTTTGCTCAACATCAATTACCTCGTAGCCTTTGCTCAACAGAGTATAAATTAGATTAAAACACACATTTTGTTATAATTTCAATAATTGAACTACTCCGTATTAACTTAAGTGTAATCAATTATAACTAGTTGTCAAATCCAAACACAGTTAAGCAACTCGTATTATCTAATATCTAGTTAATTAATTTTAATTTTAATTTTAATTCTAACTAATTGAGTAACTTGTTGATTCTACTCCGAATTTGTCTGAGAAAAGTTCCGGTGAGAACAAAGCTTAACGTAGAAAAAATGAAATTTTCGCGTTCACAGATAACTAGTTAACGTTCATAGTTTGAGCGGTAATGTTCATAATCTGACGATAAAATATTTTGAGTCCATTTTCAGAAAAAAAAATAAAAAAAATCAAGTTTGCAATAATTACAAGTATGCCACCGCGTCCTCAATGAAAAACGTTCAAAAAAAATTATGGCTCAGACTATGAACATTATCATCCAGAATATAAACATTGACATGTAATCTGTGAACGCGATCTATTCAATTCATTTTTCCTACGTTAAGAGTTATTTGCACCATAACTTTCCTCGTATTGCACCATAACTTTCCTCGTATTTGCCTAGGTGTTTATAAGAAACTATAATAAAAACTTTACAAATTCCTTAACCCGTATTTCAACAATTAAAAATTATAAGAACTACTTTTCCACCAAAAATACTTCATAATTCACAAACATTATCTACTAAATTTAGAAATCCTTGGTGTAAAATATATTTTGAATCGAAATTTTGTTCAATATCAATTACCTCGTAGCCTTTGGGAATGTGATAACCAGCAAACATAATATCAGTTGTGGCTTCTCTGGAAATGTATGAACCAGGAGTGTAAAGTCGCATTACTTCTCGAACCACATTCCACGTATATCTCATTTTTTGAGTGTCCTCCCAACTCAATACATCTCCATGTCTCTTCATAGATGCCACTTCCAAGTTTTCTTGCAAGAGTAAAAGACAATTATTTACACTAAACTTATTATAACTTTATAACTTTAGGTTATGAATTTAAAGCAATGTAAAATATATACGAAGTTTGGTCGTGGAAAAAGAATTACTGGTGCAGTTTATACATACCTTGGTATACTTTGTGATAAGCGTCGGGATGATCCGCCAAAACCTTGAAAATCATGCATAAAACTGAAGACACAGGCTCATAGCCACCAACAATCAATCCCATAATACCTTCTGCGACTAAGTGGTCATCCTTATGTGCTTGGATAAGATGAAACAATAAATCATTTTTGTGATCACCAGATCTAAAAGAGGACTCGCTTATAAATCTTTGGTGCTTGACTATCGACTCAATATACAATTTTATTGCAGATGCTGATTTCATCGCACGATTCATTGGAGTCCCCGGGAGATTTATAGGCATCGATTGGATGCCAAACATTAAGGTTTCCATAGGTTGAAACAATTTTTCTACTTCTTCCGGATCTTCAATGGATAGATACAACCAACATGCCAAATCAAAGAGGTAACGCTTCACTGATGGATACACTGTAACCTATACATGAAAATGTTTATACAACACATGTTTATACAATATGGCGTAACGATTTTTATGTTCATCACACTTATTTTTAGACCCAGCAAAAAATAACCCGACCGACCCGACTCGAAATTTCTGGTTCATAACCCGTAAAATTGAATTCGTGACTCGTTTTTTTGTCTAACCCGATGGACCCGAAATTTCTGGGTCAAAAGAAAAAAATGAAAAATAGAAAAATGAACTTGTAATAATCCGGTTTTTTTGGTAGGTTTTGATCTAAAGCGACCCGACAATAAACCTATAACAACCTGACCTAGCTATAAACCCGTTATAACCCCGGTAATTTTGACTCGAAACCCGACCTAGCTATAGACCTGTTTGACCCGATAATATTAGACCCGAAATGACCCGACCCGAAAAATATTGGACCGAGACACTCGGACCGAACCCGATCCGAATGCCAGGTCAACTTAATTACTTTCAAATGTTCACGACTATCTTCATAAAATGTTCACGACTTTGTGTCTCGTTCATCTTTTAAGCATGCATTTTGGTTAAATTTATTTTCCGGCGATTGAATTTTCGCCATGAACACGCCGTGAATCTTTGGTGTTCAGAGTCATGAACATTAAATTTTAAAGTCATAAACAAGTGCCACAAGCATCAGTGTATTTGAACATACCCTAAACATTGTTTCAAAGCAATGAACAATGAACATCGGTGTTTGTGAACCTGAACATCAAAAGCCATATTCATAGCCATAAACAATACCTAATACATAATTTAAGCCAGTGAACAAACCTGTTCTTTCCAAGATTCCAAATGTTGTTGCGCCATGGTATCCATAACCCCGACAAAATTGTTGAGACCATCAGCCTTAACGAAGGCAAGAAGAGCGGGTTTGGTGCATGCATCAAATGCGACCTCCATTTCCGGGGTCATAAATATCTTCCGAGCTATGTATGGAAGATCTCTTGCCAACAATTTGTTTGAGTTTGAGAAAAGGAACTTGCTTCCTTCTACTCCACACACTACAGCAACATGATTTCCAAGAATGGAGGTTCTGAAAACATCACAAGAGTATTTGTTTTTCCGCTTCAAGAAGAACTTCTCCAGACTACATTCTTTTAGGTTGAAGAGGAACTCGATCGACTCTCCGATGACCGGCCACCCGGTTTTACCAGGTGGCAACAACTTAGGATCATTGTGGTGGTGTTTGTGGGTTGATAAAAAGTATGGAAGGAGGGAGACAACAATAACAAGCAGGGAAAGTAGAACACCACATACCAATATTAGTTCCATATCGCAAAATAAGTAAATTATGTTCCCACCCTTTCTCCTGCCTACATGTATATATATATGGGCACAAATCAACTTGAAGTGGTGATCGATCCCTAACAAAAAACTAGAGTAGTTGATTACTATGTTGAATCTATCGACCGCCAAAATCTTATGCTAAGAGATATGCTAGATATAGGGTAAGGTAAAGCTACTAGTACTACTAAAAATTGATATTGAGTTAACTTAGTTGAAAGGGTAACTATGATACAAGTCAACTTGATCTTAAAAATTAATAGTGACACAGCGTTTGATTGCTAAATCCAACAAGGTAACAAATCAAGATGTCGCCGACAAGAAGTTCTTTTAGGGTTACTTTTAATCTTGCTCGACAGAGCATCTAAAGACTGGAAATAGTCTCGACAACCGCATCAAGAGGAGACAGGATAGGAAACAACTCAGGAAGATGCTTCTTCTCTGATTCACTCAAAGTCTCCTTGCTTTTGGGCGCAACCGCCAGACGACGTCAAAACCCTAACAACGGCGGTGAAAACTCGGATTTACTCATCACGTTCCAACAGAGAATTGGAGATGGAAATGATGAGTGAAACACATGCGTTAAAATATTGTTGAATTTGAAAAATCAACTTGATCGACCTCTTTTTAAATCAAATAAAATCATATCGATAATTTGAATTCACGGAATCCAAAGCTAGGGTCATGCCCAAAGAATTCATGGTATAAGATTTGTTAAAGACAGATCTAAACATTAGATTTTTCTTTATCAAAGTGATTATTTGCTGAAAGTTCCTTAATATAAAAGCAAAACTTTGATTATTGTTTTTCAAATTTTAAACTTTAGTTACTTATCTACCTAACTACAATATGAGGGAAAAATCATCTTTTTGCAAAATTTTGCGCCACCTCAGTGCCACTTCAACGCCACATCATTATTAACTCAAAATACATAAATAAATAAATTTTTCTAATTTAATAATCAATAAAAATTTAGTAACCTCCTCCCCTAAATTCTCCAAGTCGGTTTGTTACTTCATTTTTTAAAGTTTTTCGTTTTTTCATTTGTTGCAAATAGGGGGCCTTAAATCCCTTGATGTAGTAGGCAATATGCAATGCTTTAATAAATTTGTTATTTGTTTGTTGATTAAACAATTTCTAACTTTTAAAATTTAATTTGATTATTTCTAATTCCATATCTTTAACTAGAGATATTATTCTTTTTGAAATAAGATAAGGAGTATAAAATAAATATTCAAATACATCTTATATATTGTTGTTTTATTCACCCGACTATAAGGTTTGTAAATATATGTGTGTCATGCACGAGATATTTGAACATTTCTTATATATTTTTGTTTTATTCATCCGATTATAAGGTTTGTAAATATCTCGTGTAAGTAGTAACATCTAACTATATACAATATTAAAGGTGAAGTCATATCTTCGCAAATGTCCATATATGATTTTTTTTATATGCAATTTGGTTATGTTCGTATGTATATAAACTCTTTTTTCATCAAATTTACAAGTAAAAAGTGGATTTTTTCAAAGTTAAAAGGTATTTTTTTCTAAATTTTATGATTTAGATAGTTAGTTATTGTATAATATATTTATAAATTATTATTATTATATTATATAATAATTGTCTCATTCCCCGTACGTGGTACTGGTCGATCACTAGTTTAGATTGTTTATAGTTCTAAACGTAATGAGGTTGTCGAGCTTAATTGTTTGACAAAAATAATAAGAAATTGGAAATTCTATTGATATTTAACATTTAGTTTAAACTTTGTGAATTTTTAGTTTTAAATATAAAATAACAATTTAACTTTCACATACTTTCTAAAAAATGATAATTCCGATATCCGATAAAAAATGGTAATTTGGATATTCGATTCATATATCCGATTCGATCCGGACAATATTTACCGGATATTTGCTCTAAACGGTCGGGACACGGATCAGGAGTTTTGAGAAAAAAATACCGGATATCCAACCATCTGATCGAGATCGAATATATCCGGTTACTCACCTCCACTTTTAACCGACGAAGAGCCGTAGATTTGGCATGCGACAAGCAAGAGAGCAAATTAGCCTGCGGAGTAGCATATATTTTCTGGATTCTCGTTCTCCTCTTTCTCTTTCCTTTTGCCTGTCACCCGAATCTCCCTCTGTTCTTCCCCTTTCCCTCTCTTGAATTCCAGGTTAGGGTTTGGATTTGATCTATCCTGTTACGGAACATATCATTGTTGGGGTGTGAAACGGGCGCATCGTTAGGGTTTCTCTTCCTCTCTGGGATCTTAATTTGATGTATTCGTTGAAGGAGAAGGTGACCGGGAAGATATCAAGCCTCCTCGCCGATTCCCCGTCCACCCCTCGCGAACCGCCTGAGGTTAGATTTGTGCTATGTACCCTGTGTAAATTCTGTTTGGCAATTCCCTGTGCAATCCTCTGAATTTTTTCTTTTCGTGGGTATATCGATCAGATCTAAGCCACACCGCTCTTTCCTAGGTGCTCAATTTGACTTGTAGAGCTAGAATTTGATTGTTGGCCTCTTTTATCATGTGGTTTTTGAATTTTGCTTGAAGACAGGTTTGTTGTGGGAGTTTAGATAAAGGATGGTTTACATTGTTATAAACTGTGCGAGAGGCTAAATTGAATTAAACCAGACATGCAATTAGAAATTCTTTTGGTATGTAGAAGTCTTGTGATGTAGAATCTATAATATTACGTATTCATGCTGCTGCCTGTACTGAAGTGTTTCTTGGGATGGTTAGTTATAGTCTAGTAGTGGAACATATGGTGCGCAGGCCAGTCAGGCCTCATCTACGCAATTTTGCATTTTTTGATGTTTGAAACTTTGTCTTCAAATACTTTGAGTAAGGATTGCACTTGACTAATATTTAGTTGTAACCTGTTTAAATATGTCTTTCATATATCAGTACTTTTTACTTAAAAATATTATTCATAGGTGCTATTCTTCTAATCTTTGAGGTGAAGTGAAGCATCTTAATATTCCAAAATGCTCACCTTTAAAGAGTTCATCTCATAGATATGGGATACTTTTGACATTCGCCTTCTGAAATCTGATGCAGGTTGTCTCACGCTATAAAAGCAGGACTACTTTATCGTCAATTTTCTCATTTGCTCTTCCGTCAGCAAGCAAGAGTCAAGGGGTTTTAAAACCGATGCAATCTCCTGCTAGATATACATCCTTGCAGGATGAGTTCATATCTTGTCATGCAGAACAAACTTCATGTGAAGATAAAACAGGACAAAATCCTCAAGAGGAAAACGAAGTCTCTTTCTCTAAAAGGCCCATCAATACGTCAGAGGCGTATGAAGATGCAGGTAAGCCACCAAATGAGCTGAAGCTAATGGCAAATCTCACTGAGGAATCTACATTTATTTCTCCAGAATTATATGAATTCTTGGAGTCATCCCTTCCTAATATCGTGAGAGGTTGTCAATGGGTGCTGCTATACAGGTAAATCTTTTATTTGAATATTTATGAAGTTAATCTTTGTGTCTTATCAGTACTTAGGTTTGTTTCTTTTGACTGAAGGGCAGTACCTTGAAACATGGCATATCACTTCGTACCCTTATACGTAAAAGTGCTGACCTTAATGGTCCCTGCTTACTGGTATGTTGAACAATGTTTTAGTTGTATGATTTCGCTGTAAGTGCTTTAGTCTTGTCAAAAAATGCTATCAAATAAGTATAGCTGAATGTTTTTTTTTTACTTTTTTAGATTGCGGGTGATATGAAAGGTGCTATATTTGGTGGGATGCTTGATGGACCTCTTAAAGCTTCTGCAAAGAGGAAATACCAAGTGAGTTAGTTGAGCTGCTATAAAATCCTTATTAAACTCAATTATAGTTGCTACTTTTTAGAGGCTCAGTTGAAACTGATATCGTTTACTTTTACAGGGATCAATTCAGACTTTCGTCTTTACCACTATTTATGGTCAACCAAGAATTTTTAGGCCTACTGGTAAACTTGTGCTGCATTCAAGATATACTCAACCCTAATTTATCTGAATTATGTATGTATAAATGCAAGTGCAAAAGCATGAAAAATGCATTTTGCTGAAGCCAATACCTTATGGACCAAAATGTGATCGGAAAAAAAAACTTGCCAACTTGTTAGCAAGTGGCTTGAATTAGCTTGCCAACTCGCTCAGTATACTTCTTTCCATCTCAGTTAGACTATATTATGATTTACAAATAGGTAAACTTATGTTATTGAAGGTGTCAACCGGTACTACTACATGTGTTTGAATGACCTGTTAGCTTTTGGAGGGGGAGGCAATTTTGCATTATCTATGGAAGAAGATCTGTAAGTTCTTATTTATTCATTTTCTGAAAGTGTTTCGGAAGCATCTGATTAGTTTACATTGTCTTTGAAAAGGTTGAATGGAAGCAGTGGACCATGTGAAACCTTTGGGAATGAATGCCTAGCCAAGGATTCAAACTTTGAATTGAAAAACGTCGAGGTAATTAGATAGGATCCTGCAATTAGTTAATTTCTAATTTTTCTATTATTCTGCTTTATAGGATTAGTTTTCCCCCACTCTCTCCATACTCCGACTATCCAGTTATAGTTGCTGACTGTTTAGATTAATTATTTTTTATTATTAGCAGTTAGTTACTCCTTTCCATTATGAAAAGAGGATTAGCTTTTAACTGTACTCGAGACTTAATTGATGAAATGAACGACAGAATGTGAGGATTCCTCAAAACTGGCTTGTGTGAGATTCTTGCATCAGACTGTGGCTGAATAGGGAGATGCTTTCTTTTCAATTATTTTCTATTGTCCGGGTTCTAACATAATTTTGTTAGGTACTATCCTGTTCAATCCCCTCTCCTTTTTCACCCCAGTTTTAATGTTTGTTCAACTTTCAGTTTATTTACTTTAATTTACATCCTTATTTTTAAATTCATTTACC
This sequence comes from Oxyria digyna, assembly GCA_029168935.1. Taxonomy (NCBI): domain Eukaryota; kingdom Viridiplantae; phylum Streptophyta; class Magnoliopsida; order Caryophyllales; family Polygonaceae; genus Oxyria; species Oxyria digyna. Next base: position 5,508,976 of record JAPVLV010000010.1, on the reverse strand, counting down.
AGCCTGGTTGGCACAAAGTGACATAATAGTTTTACATGACTGCAGATAGTTTTTTTTTTCCTGAGTGCTGCTTTGCTTTGTGTGTGATCTTGTTAAGAAGCAAATAAATTTGGCTTTATGCTGGTGCTAGTATTTTATTTTTACTTCTTTTGTGTGTGTTGAATCTCCATATATGTTTTTTGTTTTTTGTTTTTTGTTTTGAATCTCTATTTATATAGATGTTTAAACTGCTTCCAGCTTATCTAGTACGGAGTAATAGGAAGTTTGATAATAAGTTTCTGATCCTTATCTTATTTCTATGTGCAGCTCTGGGGATATACACATCTATCGCGTTACGTTTGATGGCAGAGCCATGATGTTTGATCTTTGGATACCTTAATGATGATACTCTGTTGTAATATTATTCATTTATTAGACTAGATGGTATTGAGAACTACTCCCTCCGTCTCATAATGTTCTTCTCATTTCTTCAACAACACATTTGCCGAGACATGTTTTGTATCCTTAATATCTCTAAGTACGCATTAATACGAATCAAACAAGACCCTATATGACTATATATTTTCTTATATATCAAGACAAAACGAGAAGATTCTCTTCAACCGTAAATAGTGTGCACTATTCGAAATGAGAAGAACAATATAGGAGGGAGTATATTTTATTAGTGAACGTGGCTTACGTTAACTGTCGTGCTGATCAGCTTACGTTTTATTGATTACTCTTGGAGTCTTGGTCGAATCCTTTACTCCTAATACGAATGGTGCACAAAGACTTCATTTGTGGATAAGTGGATAAGTAAGTACTCCGTATTTGTGACAACCAAAGTGTACCATTCTATTCCAAAAAATTGTTCCTATAAGATGATTTTCCTCGTTTAAGATACCCAAATATTCACAATAAGGAACTTGGAGTAACAACAATAATCAATCCACTGTTTTCCTGCCAAAGCCGGTCTGGGAGGCTAAATGTGGGTTACTCATATCCCGACACTTGTCGAGAGGAAAGAGACAACGACCCAAGATAAAACTTGGTGGGGATGAGATTTGAGTTCTAGAAAACTAACCATCGTATTAAAGGTCTTGTGGGTGTGAGCATATTTAGTTACTTTTTTTGGTGAAAGTAAGGCCGAGACCTTACAAATAGATACCCTGGACTAGTTTGGGAGAACCCGGGCTTAGACCGAAAACCCTGGACTACTTTGGGATAACCCGGGGTGTGGTCCGACCCCGTACATCGTCCTCTAAAAGAAGGGAAATATGAAAAGGAGCTACAAACTGAAAAGAAAAGCCAAGGGGGAGAGACAACGCAAGCGAAGCAAAAGCGTCCGCAGCAGAGTTAGCCTCGCGAAAAATGTGACGAACTTGGACGGACCAAGATCTACGTAAGAAGCCTTGACAATGAGCGACAAGGCTGGCCAGGGGGTGAGAGGGACGGATTGGACTATTGACGAGGCCTACAGCGAGCTTGGAATCTGATTCGAGGATGACCTCCCGGTAGCCCTTGTCCCAGGCCAACTGAAGACCGTTGAGAATCCCCACAGTTCAGCTTGCGGAACCGAGCAAGAGCCAAGATGGTTGGTGAAGCCAAGGATCCAGCCTCCATTACTGTCTCTTAAAACGTCGCCTGCCGCCGCTCTTCCCCCTTCCATAACTGATCCGTCCGTGTTGATCTTCACACAACCAGTGGGTGGCTTAGTCCAAGAGACCAACACCTCCTCCCTTTCTGGTCTGTCATGCTTTATCAAGAGATGGTCAGCAGCAATTTTGTACTCCGCAACCGAGCCCAACACATGAGCACTTCTGTCTCCACCAAACTGCACACCCTCGAAGACTTGCTTGTTACGCCATTTCCAGGTCCACCAGATAGCTACTGCAAAGATTTCCTTCCAGCCCTTTCCATCTGCAAGCACAATATTTGAAAAAAGATTAGTTCTAATCCAAATAGAGAAAGGGAGATTGAAGAAGGAGTGATCGGCGGCCACCACAGGCCAAGAGTTCCAGAAATTAGCGACAACGGGACAGTTGCGAAATAAGTGCTCGTAGGTCTCAGGACCCCCATTGCACAAAGCGCATCCCGGAGAGCTCGCAATATGACGTCTAAACCGCTCGGCATTGCATAACACACCCCCTTTGGAGAGAAGCCAGATAAACATCTTGTTTCTTTCAGTGACTTCCAATTTCCAGATGGTATCATAGAAACTACGATCCAGAAAAGGGGTATCCTCAAAACCACGGAGCATTTCATACCCCGATCTAGCAGAATAGTCGCCATTAGGGACAGGAGCCCAACTAATCTCGTCAATACTACTCGGATCGTTAGAGATATGGAAAGCCGCAATTCTCAGAATAACCCATGGAGGGAGAAGGTGTACGAACTCATCCCATGCCCAACCCTCAACAGGGTTCCAGTAATCAACAATCGTATCCAAAGAGCGGTTTCCAATGTCAGCCGTAGCCTTCTGAATCAAAGGGCCCTCCAAGATCCAATGGTCTGTCCAGAATTTAAGTGGACTATTGAAGCCAGGGATCCACTTAACACCATGATTGATGACTCTCTTGAAACCTTTCTTCATTCCTCTCCACATATGGGTCGCAGGTTTACCAGTCCGGCGACTAGAAGCCGTATACTTGCTCTTGAGCACCCTAGCCCAGAGCGAATCTTCCTCCATAATAAAGCACCAACTCAATTTGCCTAATAGAGCAAGATTAAACTCTTCCATTGACTTGATGCCCAAGCCACCAATCTCTTTAGGCTTTGTGATTTCTTCCCAAGCAATCTTATGCATCTTCTTATGGCCCTCGGAGCCACCCCAGATGAAGTTGCCACAAATCTGATCGATGCGCTTCCAGACCGAACGGGGAAGAGGCACTGTAGACATGGTGTAGACGGGGAGTGAGGCAAGCACAGATTTGGTAAGAGTCACCCTACCACCTAGGCTAAGCTTGTTGGCTTTCCACCCGGCAAGTTTAGTAGAGAACTTATCCAGCAAAGATCCAAAGTCCTCCTTAGCAATGTTTCTGTTAAGAATATTAGTTACTTGTTGCTCTCTCTGTGTGGTTACCAAATTACCAATGGGAGTTGTTGGTGCTGTAGTTGAAGACGGAAATTGTATAAAGTGCTTGCTTGTAAAATCTTAGATAAGGGTGCGATTGTTTGGAAAAGAGGTGAAATAAGGGGTGGTTTTGTGTAAATTATCCTAAGATGAAATTGAAAACCTGTGCAGATTCCTTCTCCTGAACCCAGGCACCCAACCATTTTCCTTCTTCTTGCTTCAGCTTTCCATCTGATATTTTCTTACCAAATCGGTTGCCCAAAATCTTTTCTTCCCTCTGATTCATACTACTACTTTTTCCTTCGATTCCAACTACTTCATTTTTCTGTTCCTCCCTTTTCTCCCTCACCCTCATTAGGTTGGTCGTTTCTCTACTATTTTTTTATCTCCCTCTTTCTTTTTACGATCATCGCTGAATGCATACGGATTCTGTATCAAATCTATGCATCTGATTACGAATTTTCTTTTTAGTCATTTGATGGAGGTCAATTTACTTCGGTTGAGCCTTCTGATGGGATAATTTGAATTTGATCGTGTTTGTGATCTGGATCTATTATCAGAGGATTTCGTCGTATTGAAATGATCTTTCCCATTCTAGTTGGACATAATGTCCTCAGAAGATTTCCATTGAAAAAAAATATGTAAATGCAAATCTGTGGCATTGGTTGATGTTGTATGTTTGATGTGCAATTGTTGCTTAGTAGTATATTATTCTTCTACCACAGGTTTCGGTAGGGTTTTTCGGTGATTGACTTTTGCAATTTTTGTGTGATCAGGTTGCCTTGTAAGTTGGAACTTGGAAGAGAAGAAGCATGGGTTTGGAACTTGTGGAAATCCAACCACAAATATTGAGATTCACATGTATGTGTATTTTACAATGTAATTGCAAATTTTGACTAAGCATGCTGACGAAAGAACTAACAGTAACAAGTATTCGAATATGAGTTTTTTCTGGTCTTCAATCTTTTCCTTCATGGAGAGGAAAAATGGTCAGGCTTCAGCTAGACAGTGTAGCTACATAGATGAAAACCTTAATTAAAACACATGATGTGCATTTTCATATTCTTCACTAATGTATAAGAGAATATACTGTAAAATGGAAGGTAATCGGAATGAATTGGAGTATTTGATTCCTATGCATTTAAGACGTAAGGGGTATGATGTGCATTTTCATATTCTTCACTAACGAATAAGAGAATATACTAATGGAAGGTAATCAGAATGAATTGGAGTGTTTGATTTCTATGCATTTAAGACTTAAGGGGTCTAGGGGAAACCCGAGTCTATATATTCATTTTAGGTGGCTGTGGAAGATATTTGTGTTCTGCGGAATTGCAGAACAAGGAGAGCAGAGATCGTCTATATGATCTGAATTCTTCTGTAAATAACATTCACTCTTATCTTATCCTTAATGTGTTTTTTTCCATCTAGTTGAATTGAAGAAGCAGAGTTCATGCACAATTCAGCTTACTAATAAGACTGAGCAGTTTGTTGCTTTCAAGGTGGATTTTCTTTTCACTCTTATTAACTTGTTGCTTGTCTGTTCTTGTTTTCCTTTTATGATGATTGTGTTTGAATTATGGGGATCTGTGAAGTAAGCATGAATAATCTCTATGGAAATAACTGCGATCTTTCTTTTGTACGTGTCTGAGCATAATCTAGACTTTTTTTGTACTTGTACATAGCTTTTTTATATAAGTCATGTGAATTCCACCCAAGTAAATACTTGCAAAAAAATTCTCACTGTTATATTAAACATAAATTTATACTCACAAAAAAGTTTATTTTAGAGTGGTGTTCTCTATGAGTTGATTAGTTCCTGTACCATTTCTTAATCTAAAGGTCTCACTGCTGGAAATGATTATGAAAAATGAAAAAAACAATTATGAAATACCCTCTCCATTCTCATGTACATACTTGTCTTAACTAAAGTTTTATTTACAGGTCAAAACGACTTCCCCAAAGAAGTATTGTGTGAAACCTAATGTTGGTGTAATCAAGCCGCGGGGAAAATCTGATTTTACAGGTATCCCATGTACCATTAAGTAATTATCTGCTCTTACTTGTGATCCCTACTTGCATTTTAGTTATCTTCAAAACCACACCTTCCCCCAAACGTTATACAAATGCAGCAACAACAACACAATTCCCGCAGAACCAGGACCTGCAGGGTCATTATGTTCTCAACTATTCATCCATACCCCTATCAAGTTATTGTGGTTAAAATCATTTTCAGTTCCTTGGTGCCAGGACTTTGGTACTTGCTTTTGTGCTTTCCCGGCGAAACCAGATTTCATGATTTGAAACTAGTGGATAAGTGGACTGTTAAGGTCTAGCTAGAATTTTTGAACTGTAATCTGGAACAGCTCAAACTTGGGTCCTATCTATCTGGTGAAGACTGTTGGTTTGTTTATAATGGACACTGATCGTGGATGAATAAGCTTAGATTTCTAGAGGATGTAGTAAATCTCTGTCCTACCAGAACTAAGGCTCTCAGTGCATGCTCCATCGTCCATAATATTGTACATCACTTCTCTATATTATAATGCTTATTTTCTGGCTTATATTATTGTATGACAGTGATCATGCAGGCACAAAACTCAGCTCCACCAGATTTGTTATGCAAGGATAAGTTTCTTGTTCAAAGTACAGTTGTTGCATTTGGATTAACAGAAGAGAACATCACGTCAGATATGGTAAGACATACGGTCCACTTTTTGTTGCAGAATAATCGAAGAGGGCATTCTTAACTCTTATGTCTTGCAGTTTGTTAAAGATCCCAGTAAATATATTCATGAGAAAAAGCTAAAGGTGATCCTTGTGAACCCTCCAATCACTATCGAGTCTCCCCAACTGCCGCCAGTTAATTTAGTACAAAAGCAAGATCTTTTGTCAGATACTTCCACTCAAAAGGATAAAGCACCTGCAGCGCTTGAAAATCTTCCACCATCTTATAAGGTATAACCTAAAGCTGATTTTCTTTCTTCTTAATTATTATATAGTCTTTTGGAGGAAATTTAAACTTCCGTAAAACATCTCAGTGACTTGGCAATTTTAGCCTTCAAGAATCCGCAAGAGCAGATTTTCTTTATAACTTTATTATCTCTTTAACCAGTTTAACTATGAACAATCAAGGATGAAAATATTTGATTCTTTATAAATAGCTTTCTCTTGCTTCTGTTAATAAAGGACGGGGAAATAGTTCAATCTGCAAAGAATAAAGAAGAAATCAGACTAACCAAAGATGCAGAAACCAAACTGGATGAAGATACAGATGAATTGACGGCTAAACATGTTGATTCCAGAGACTCTGGAAAATCCGATGAGGAAAAGATATCGAATCCTGAAATGGCTTCAAAATCTGGAAAGGAAGTTGATGACCTGTCCCTGAAGCTAAATGATTTGGGATCTAAGCTAGCCGAGGTAATTTTTTTTATTAGTAATGCAAGTTTATAGGCGTCATAACACTTTAGGTATTTTATTGCCTTGCATCATATTGCCTAGTATCTAGTTTGTACTTATTCCTTTTGTTTTCTTATACAGTTATACTGGAGCTCTAATCTCCGATCATTCTTGTTATTTTATGAATATTCTAAATCTTAAAGTATGGATAGCAATTTCTTGTTAATATTTGGGATTACCAATATATTCTATATATGGTTACAGGCAAGAGTGACCTACACTGTTTCAGGTCCTTCTGGAATAAACATAGTACCCACTTACAGTTAAAGTTTGATAATATGGCGGGGAACAAAAGAATGTTTACCACCAGTAATTTTCTGTGACAGCATGCTGTAATTGACGTCAAAAGGAAGGGTCTCTTTTGTCATGCCTGAGAGTCAAACAGAGATACTATAGTTTAGTGCAATGACAAATATCATGCAGTGGTGACATGTAGGACAGGAGCATTTTTCATTTATTTTTCAAAATATACACAATTCCCGTCAACTAGGATCCAGTTTACCGGACTGATCAAATTTTGCATCCACAGAAGTTGTTCACGTTGAAGCTGTAAGTTTCTGAAAAAGATTTACTAATCTTTCTGTAGGCTGAGGAAGCTGTTTCACAGCTAACCGAGGAGAAAAACCGAGCCATGCATGAGAAAGAAATGCTTGAACAAGAGCTGGTAAGTTCTCCTCTCCCACTGTCAGCCATATGCAAATTTCGAATACAGAACTCCAGTAAAGATTAAGATTGATATATCAAAAACTTCATTGATTGAAAGAAACGATAATCATTCACCCTTTATCTTACTTAGAAACAGAACTACATCTTTGAAGATTTCTTAGGAATTTTTGTCATGATGAAATGCATGCCGCTTGTTCTTGTGCAGGAAATGGCAAGGAGTCAAAGCATTGTAAAAAGGGTTTATATGGGTTACCCGTTTCTCTATGTGTGTATGATCGGAATTTGCAGTCTAACTTTTGGATATCTTGTGCATCAGTGAGAGGCTCACTGATGCACAAAGGTTCTGGTTTTCTCACTGAGAGCAGAGGATCAAAGCTTCTGGTTTTCTCAGTCTTACCCTGAAAAGGTTTATTCCTTACATCCAAGTCTTTTTGTGTGCTCTAGATTAGTAGGGTGTTTTTTTTTTTGTATATGATACTGAGAAACCTCACACTAATGTTTTTAGCAATATCTGATTTTTCCACCACGTTCATTTCTTGATATCTTGACGTTCAATTCTTTTTGGGTCAGCTTGAGCTTGTGTCAGTGTTTTTGTTTGAATGACGGCTCTGTTCGGCAAACTCATATTTGCCTTTGATTTTCCCAAATTTAAGCTAGCTTATTTATACAATAAGCTACTAACTCAAGCTTATTTGCCCTATAAGCTAGCTTAAATTTATTTTTGTCAGAACAAGTCGAACTGAATGTAACAATCATAGTATAAATGTGATGGAATTATTCTTGTCATTTCATTGATAAATGATAGGAGTGGTCCTAGTGTTAGGTGCATCATGTGAATGATCCTAGTAATAAACATTTGGGATTTTTGCTCTGCTAATATTAATGTTTTAATTAATTGTATTTGTAATTCGGTAGTACTGTAGTTGGTGTTTGAAAATTTATTGTTGTCACACATGAAAATGACATGTAATTTGCAAAATACGAAATTATGTTCATGGAAACAAGATTTGTATCTTGGAAGAATGATGTGAGAGATGAGGGAGACATCATCAATTTAAAATAATCAACACACGAGTGATTGGAAATTGGTACATATTCATTGATACCCTCAAACATAGGTACGAGAACACATGGAGCTGTTTTGTTTTACTCTCCCTCTCCCTTTGGCCCTCTTCCCTTTCCAAATGTGTACACTATTCACAACAACAATAATATCATTTTCCATTTTATCTGGAAGAACGGAGTCTGGGGTGGTCGGGATTGATATTTGTTTATCCCAACAGGTTGGGAGAAGTAACTGATATGACCTAAAAGAACATGAGCCTACAACAAGATCATAAAAACCATAGAAACAGAGAGAAACAAAGAAAACAGTGCACAACTCCTAGCCCGAGAATCGAGGAAACAACGCTCCAGGGACTCCAGATCAAGCTTCCAGAACTCGAATCTTTTCCCTCCACAAAGCTCTGTCTTGAACCACGTCTACTGAAAGCTCCAAGGCGGCGAGGTCTTTTCGGATGACCTCCATCCAACTCTTCTTTGGTCGCCCTCTACCACGACGATAGTCCCCCAACGCCAGAACCTCACAACTACGAACTAGGACATCAAGTGGCCTCCTCTGAACGTGCCCAAACCATCGGAGTCTAGATTCTCGCAACTTATCTTTAATACTAGACACTCCGACCTTGCCTCGAATAACTTCATTACGGACCCTATCCAATCTAGTATGACCACACATCCAACGCAGCATCCGCATCTCAGCTACCATAATCTGTTGCTCCTGAGCCAGAGTAACTGGCCAACATTCACCTCCATAAATCATCGTTGGTCTGTCTACCACCCTATAAAATTTACCTTTCAGCTTAAGGGGGACTTTCATGTCGCACAAGACTCCAGATGTCTGTCTCCAACGATGCCAACCTATCTGAATCCTGGACTTGATGTCCTCATCCACTCCTCCATCTCTCTGCAAGATAGAGCCTAGGTACTTAAAGGAGTCTCTCACGCGCAGCGAAGTCTCTCCAAGCAACAACCCTACATCCCTGTCTGACGAAGCTCCAAAATCAAACTCCACATACTCGGTCTTGGCTCTACTCAGTCTGAGGCCCTTTGGTTCTAATGTTGCTCTGCACTCTTCCAATCTGTTACAGACTCTCTCTTTGGACTCGTCAACCAACACAATATCATCCGCGAACAACATGCACCATGAGACCTCCCCTTGCAAGTCACCTGTAAGCACATCCATCAAAACCGTAAAAAGGAAAGGGCTTAGAGCTGATCCTTGGTGCAACCCAATCCGCACCCCAAAGTAGTCCGTATCTCCGCTCGACGTGCAGACGCTTGACTTCGCATCCTTGTACATATCCCTCAGAATTCTAATGTACGTCCCTGACACACCCTTAGCTTTCAAGCACTCCCAAAGCAGTTCCCTAGGCACTCTCTCATAAGCCTTCTCTAGATCAATAAAAACCATTTGTAAACTCTTCTTCCTCTCTCTGTAACTCTCAATGAGGCGCCTCATCACATGAATAGCTTCCACGGAGGACCATCTCGACATGAAACCAAATTGGTTTCCAGAAACCTGGACCAAGTTTCTTAACCTCAACTCAATAAGTTTCTCCCAGATCTTCATAGAATGACTAAGGAGTTTGATTCCCCTGTAATTACCACAATCTTGTAGGGATGGCTCCCGGTCCGGTCCGGTCCGGTTCCGAGCCGGTTCCGATTCCGGTTCCGGTCCGGTTCCGGTTCGGACTTGCCGGTTCCGGTTCGGACTTGCCGGTTCCGGTTCCGGTCCGGTCCGGTTCCGGTCCGGTTCCGGTTCAATCCGGTTCCGGTCCGGTTCCGGTTCAATCCGGTTCCGGTCCGGTTCCGGTTCAATCCGGTTCCGGTCCGGTTCCGGTTCAAAACCGGAACCGGCCGGTTCAGCCCGGTTCAGTCCGGTTCGGGCTGAACCGGACCGGTTTTTTTTAAAAAAAAACCGGTTAACCGGCGGTTTTTTTTTTTAAAATAATTTTATAAATTTATAAAACTGAAAAACAAAATAAAAAAATGTAAAAATAATTTTTAAACTTAAAAAAAATAATTATAAAAAAACGCTATTAAAAAAGAATGTTTTGTCATTGTTTTTAAGTTTAAAAATTATGTTTAAAAAACTTAAAAAAAAAACGCTATTAAAAAGAATGTTACAAAACATTCTTTTTAATAGCGTTTTTTTATAATCATTTTTTTTCAGTTTTTTAAATTAAATATGAAGGAACAAAAAAATTAAAAAAAATTGGACTTGCACTTAACAGTGACTTACTTGTTAAGTTGCCTACGTATCCTCTCGGGTTAGAGGAATCAAAGCCCACGTAGTTCTTTACCTTTTTTCAAAACCCGTTACCTAAGTCGAATCTTCGGCGGATGAATCGGTGCGTATCGTAGTAGAATCTCCAATCCACTCGTCTTCCGATGACTCGATAATGTTACGTTGTTGCCTAATTGCGGCTCTCTTCCAATCGCAAACACAACATTGCGCCTCCAATGACTCCGGTGCCAAATTTGATCTCTTCCTCGTTAAAGTGTTGCCTCCTGCACTAAAAGTTTGTTCCACCGCCACGGTTGAAGCGGGGACGGCAAGAACTTGAGCCGCAATCTTCGCAAGCGTTGGAAACATGCTCCTATGATCCTCCCACCACTTCAAAACATCTAAAGTATCACAACTAACAAACTCAAAGTTGGTGTTAAAATAGTTATCAATTTCCGCATTCGTGTTTGTAACTCTTGGTCTTTTACTAAAATACTTAGCTCCAAAGGCCCCCAAGCTAGAGCCCGAAGAAGCCGGAGGTAATTGTGAAGTAGTCGGAGAATCAGAAAAATGAGTAAATAAAGTTTCAATGTTTGTTCTAGTTCTAGAAACCATACCTAAAATATCCTCTAGTTCACCGTCGGCTAAAATATATCCATAATAGTCATCTAAAAGAACGTGTAAAACTCCTAATTTAAGTCTAGGATCTAAAACACAAGCAACAAGAAAACAATCGGGAATATATCTATAGTATTGCAACCACTTAGTCCTCATGCTTGCAACGGATTCCTCAATGCCGGGAATTTTAGCTCCCTCACTTAAACCACACATAACATTACAAGCTTCCAAGACAAAAATATTACTACTTGGTGTATAAACATGACTAAATCTCTTTGTTGCATCACTAAAACATTTTAAAAACGTTGCAATACTTTGACATATATCCCAACCTGATTCGCTAAAATAGAAAGGAGAGCCAGAAAGGTTTTGAGAAACAAAAGACGTTAAAACTTCTTTATATTCTATACATTCACATAGTAATATGTAAGTAGAGTTCCATCGGGTACCCACATCTTTTGAAAAACGTTTTGGGTGCACCCCGTTAGTTTTACAAAAGGTCATCCAATCTCTTGTAACTTTAGGATGCCCCCAAATATACTTAATAACGTTCTTAATTGGCTCAAAATGATAACTCATAGCACGTAAACCATCTTGAACACATAAGTTTAAAATATGACAAGCACATCGAATATGAAAAAATTTCCCACCAAATAAAGGTTGACACATTTCTTGTAAATCTCTAATAGATGTGGTGTTAGCAGATGCATTGTCGAATCCAATTGAAAAAACTCTATTAAGTAGTCTATATTCTTCTAAAATTGCACGAATCATCATAGCAATATTTTGTGCGGTATGTGAATCATCAAAGACTATAAATGCCAATAAACGTTTTTGCATTGTAAAATGATGATCTACAAAATGACATGTAACACCCATGTAAGAATGGGTTTGAGTATTATCACTCCATATATCACTACAAATAGAAACATGCATATCATTTTGCGAAAAATAAGAAACTAATTCGGCCTTGCGTCTTTTATAAGCCTTAATTACGTTTTTCTTAATCACTTTCCTAGATACGGATGTAAAAGCGGGTTGTGTATGATCTTTAATGTACTCATTAAATCCTACATTTTCACTAAATCGAAATGCTAAATGATCAACACAAATAGCTTCGGCTAATGCTACACTATTAGCTTCATGATCAAAACGAAATAAAGGGTTACCGCTAGTAGAAGATGCAAATCCGCCGGAAATTTGCGTTTGTCCCCCTAGCATTCCCATCTCGGCGACGTGTCTGTGCTCCATGTGTCGTTGAAGGGTTCCATATCCTCCACTTTTCTTCCATTGGAATGTCGCCTCGCAAAAGTTACAAGAAACAATAATTAGTCCGGGATCATAATCCTCGGCCTCGAGTTCCTCGATACCGGGTTCTAATTTAGTAAACCACTTTGTAAAAACAGGAGATGTTAGTTTCCGGGATTGGTTCCCGGAGGACCCGGGAACGGTCCCGGTCCCGGTCCCGGTCCTCCCCCCCCTACCCCTAGCCGGCCTCGAACCGCTAGCTTGCCCTTGAGGCTTAGCGGTCCTACCCCTACCGGAGGACCTAACTTGGGAGGTGGGAGTGGGAGTGGGAGTGGGAGAAGTGACATTATCACTCTCTTGGGTGTCAAAATGTTCCGCCATATGATTAAGAACAATTAAATAATATGATTAAAAGCAATTAAAAGCAATTAAAACAATTAAAACAATATAACAATAAAACAATAAAACTTAGAACAATATAATAATGTGATTAAAAATGTAAAAGCAATAAAATATTGAAAGACAAAAGCTAATTAAAAGGAAGAGATTAAGAGAGATTGTTGATGGAATTTGAGAGATTATGAGATTGAGATTTGAGAAAGAGAAGAGAGATTGTTGTTGTTGGATGTGTGATTTGAAGATTGTATGGTATGGTATTTATAGGGGTTTGATATGGGTTTTTTAATATTAAAAAATGAATTTTTTATTTTTTTTTTAATTTCCTAACGGCTAGGAGCCGTTAGGACCGCCGGTTAACCGGCGGTTTATTTTTTATTTTTATTTTAAAAAAAAAATTTTAAAAAAATAAAAAACCGGCGGTTAACCGCCGGTTCGGGTTCGGGATTTTCGTGAACCTGAACCGGACCGTGACCAAACCGGTTCCTACCGGTTCCGGTTCGGTCGAGCCATCACTACAATCTTGCACATCTCCCTTATTCTTATAAATAGGAACCAACTTACTACACCTCCACTCATCCGACATTTTAGCTGTTCTGAGGATAACGTTAAATAGAGTTGTAAGTCAGTCCAAACCTCTAACCCCTTGGCATTTTAGCTGTTATGTGTACACTTTTCACAATTTAACACAATTTGTTAGATTGTTTCCAATTCATAAAAATAAATATGGTCATGCGGAATCTTGTTTTGTTCGTCTCATTGAGTATTTTAAAAATATCAAATTTTTATAATTTTTAAAAACATATAATAAGTGATATTAACGATGTAAAACATGTCTTGGTAAATGTGTCCAAGTGAAATGGGAAGAACATTAAGGGACGGTGGGAGTAACAAACAACAATAACAACAGTCCACCCAATTTGATTCTAGCATAATAGAGTCAGATCTAAACATTTCATTCCTTGAATGTATATCGAAAGATCCATAACAAGCTTTACGTGTATGACTTAGATGTCTCGTATTTCTTCTTATTCACTAATCCCGGGGAAATAAAAAGAAAGTAAGTAGGAATAGGACCAAAGACATGAAATTCCCTAGGAGAAGGTCGTTTAGTCACTTTTCGGGCTCTAAAAAAAGTTGACCATTTTTGCTTGTGTAATTTTAGTGTGTACGGAGTACATTCTATTTTTTATAGGCTGCGTCTATATGCACACGTTTTTTTTGCTAAATGCACACTATTCTGTGCGGTAACAATTGCAGTACAGAACTGTGCGTTAACTCTTACCGCACCAGAAGACTCAGGGGCATTGTTGGAATTTTTTCTGAAACCTATACGACGCTGGTGCGGTAAGAATTACCGCACAGATCTGTGCGTTAACAATTACCGCACCAGATTAATCCCAGATTAAGCAAAAAAAAAAACAGATTTTCATTAACTTAAACCCTGTGCGGTAACAATTACCGCACAGGAATATTTTTTTTTTTAATTAATATTTTTTATTTAAAAAGTATTAAAAAAGAATTAAAAAAATATTAAACCTGTGCGGTAACACTTACCGCACAGGTTTAATATTTTTTTCGGTAACTATTTTTTAAACCTGTGCGGTAAGTGTTACCGCACAGGTTTTTTTGAAAAAATGCCCGTTGGAATTTTATGCCCGTTGGTGCGGTAATAGTTAACGCACCAACGGGCATAAAATTCCAACGGGCATTTTTTGGTTGTATATATAGGTTGAGCTATCTTGTTGAAGTTTTGCAATGCACACTACAATGTCTTATAATTATGAGAGTAGTGAGGATGATGGTAACGACAATTGGATATCAGGGGTCGTGGAAGAAGAATACGAAGTCGATGAAGAAGAGGAAGTGGACGAAGAAGACGAAGAAGTCGATGAGGAAGTGGACGAAGAAGAGGAAGAAGGCGAAGCAAATGTATCAATTGCATTAGACGATTGGACTCCGTTACCGATTTTGGTTAGTATATTATCAATTTAAATTTTGTATTTAATTGCATGAGATTTAGGTTAATTAGTTAAAATTGCGTATCTAAGTAATGTAGTTTAATCAATATAGGAAGAAGACTTTAGACCACATTTTAGTACTGCGCAAATGTGGGATAGTAAAGAAGAGATGATGGAATGGACAAAACAGAGAGCAAGGGATTTAATGATAGTTTTGGTACATCGTACATCTAGCAAATATTGCGTTGATTTTGTATGCGATAGGTTTGGAAAACCTAGATCGGGTAGGCCGAAAGTGAATTTAAAAAATCCAGAATTGCCGGTTCCGAGGCTTCGTCACCGAAAATCGAAGAAATGTGGTTGTACATTTGAGTTATATGGGGTTCGTATAAAAGAAGGGCCTTATAGTTATAAATGGATCGTGAATGTTGTAGAAGGTCGTCACAACCACACTCTTCCTACTAGTTTTCATGGGAATTCATTCGTGGGTAGAATGAGCAAAGAGGAGGAGAAAATAGCAAGGGAAGCGGGGGATGATCGCAAGACGCCAAAAAACATACTTATTCAGCTTAGGAAAAGAGACCCGCAAAATGTGACATCCATGAAGCAGATTGCCAATTTTTTGCAGAAGATCAATTTTGAAGATCGTGGTGAATTGTCAGTTACTCAGTGGTCTCTAAATTTTCAGAAAGAGAACAAGTATTTTTGTCAACCTTTGAGGAACACGAGGACGAATGAGGTTGAAGTCCTTTTTTTCGCTCACCCGGAGTCGATTCGTTTGTTCAGGAAGTTTCCTCACGTGATTATCATGGACGCCACATACAAGACAAATAGGTATGATATGACTTTAGTGGAGATGGTTGGTTTCACTTGCACGCACAAGACGTTCAACATCGCATATGCATTCATGGCTCAGGAGACAGTAATGCATTACAAGTTTGTGATGATGTGCGTTCATGAGTTGTGTAGAAATTTGGGATGATGCCGAAGGCTATAATGACCGACTGTGAGAAGGCTTTGTTGAGAGCAATCAAACTTGTGTTCAAAGACACTGATGTGAAGCAACTATTGTGTTGGGTGCACATTAAGCACAACATCCAGTCACACGCAGAAAAAGTGATTAAAAATACTAAAAGGGCGGAGAACTTTGTTACGCAATGTTGGGGGATATTTTGCTCGAGCACCGAAGAAATCTACGAAGAGAGGTTGAGAAAGCTGAGAGATTCATGGAAGAAGGGCATTGTTGGTTACGTTGAAAAGTACTGGTTTACTCCGTACAAGGAGGTCATAGTTAGAGCGTGGACGGACTACACTCTTCACTTTCACACAAGGACTACAAACAGGTATCTTTGTTTGTTTAGTTGTTAATTTGGACCACCATATTATTAATGCTAATGATTAGAAATTGTGTTTATTTAGGGTGGAGGGGATGCATAAGGTGTTGAAAGAAATTGTGGGTTCTAGTAGAGGAGGCTTCAACAGAGTGATCGTGAGGATCCACCATGCGGTCATAGTTCAGATGGACCTGATTAGGGCGACGATGAACCAAGCACTTACCACTCGGCAAATGGTCTTTGATGACCCAACCTTTCCTCCTGGCATTCGAATGTTGTTTTCAAGGCTATTTTACCGAGTGTCAGATAGGTGTTTTCTGTTGTTGTTGGAAATGTACCAGCAAATATTGAAGGAGGAGTATTCAAATGTTTGTGATGATCATTGGGTTCGAGATTGTCTTGGGATGCCATGCGTACACGATCTTGCTAGGGCAATCATTTCAAAGACACCTCTTGTTCCGGATGATTTTCATGACTTCTGGAAGGAACTGAGATGGGAAGATGATGCAATAAATTTGTCCTTACCCGACGACAATCGTTCAATGTCTATTCCGGAGATCAGAATGCGTGAAATGTGGGCGAAATGGGAAAGTGGAGATTTGAGGGATGGAACTCTATTCAGATTAAGTGAGTTGTACATTGACTTGGAGCATCCGGAACAAAGTTCTTTGGTAGAGCCAACAAACTTGTTTAGGAAAGGAAAAGGAAGGCCGCCGGGATCAAAGAACAAGGAGAAGCAGCGAAATGGGAATTCTCCTCCGAGAGAAAAGAGGGAAAAGAGTTACCACGAGTACGTTAGAGAAGACTTAACAAATACTGAGAATGCGCAAAAAGTCGCAAAGGAGAAGGCAAATAGGCAAAGTGAACGACCAACTTGTCCTAAAAAGCAAGCAAGTCAAGTGTCGTTCGACTTCGGATCACAGTCCCAACCTGAACCATTGTTTTCAGAGACCATCGATTTAGAAGACGAAGACATGAATGCCGTGCCCCTAAGAGCTTGCTATCCAGATCGAAACGAAACAGAGGAAGGAGAAGATGAAGAAGAGATTGAAGAAGCCATAAGTTATATGGGGGTGAACTTGGGGGTGAAAAATATTGACTACTTTTGGCTTTCCTACATGACTTCTGTGAAAGATGTGCGTTCAGACGGACATTGTGGGTATCGGTCAATGGCTCTACTTACGGGTATGCAACAGAGTCAATATCGTATGATCCGTGCTGCGTTGGCAGCGGAGCTTCTTGGAAACAAAGAGACATGGGAGCCCATACGACGTGGACTACGGGTAGGAACATGGGATGATCTTATTGCTCAAGTTAACTACATGAGAAGTCCTTGTGAGAGACCATTTTGGATGGACATGCCATTTATGGGTTTGGTGTTTGCCACAGTGTATAATGTTGGTTTAGTGCAACTGTCCTGGGATGCGCCGTGTTTATGCTTGCCAATAAGGCAGTCTACAGTGAGCCCTGGTCCTCCACAGAAGATATTTGGGATAGCTCTTGTCGGATGCAGTAATCACTGGATACCGGTAAGAATCTGTGGTAATCTAAACAAACGTCATGAAACGTCGAAATCATTTATACTTATTGATTAATTTTCTTTGTATATCTAGGTTTGGCTCCGTGATGGGGCACCATTGCCACATTGTTCCGGTTCGTGGAGAAGATTTGCAGATGACAACATCAAGTGGTGGGAAGGGATATATGCTGGCCAAGTGGACTTGTTTCGACAATACCGCTTCACTGCTGGAAAGCGTATGGACTACATGACTTGATTTGTAATAGTTTAGTAGCCTTGATCTTTAGACTTCGATTGGAATTGATTTATAATATGTAATGACTTGTCTTGTCTGCTTTGAAATATGTAATGACTTGTCTTGTTTGCTTTAAATAGTGTTTTCAGTAGAGTTAGATGAGGTAGGTGAAACAGTGAAGTGAAATCAGTGAATCCATAAACTACAACACACTCAGCATAAATTAAAAAGACAACAGACTCATTAAGGAAAGACAACAGACTCATTAAGGAAAGACAACAGACTCATTAAGGAAAGACAACATACTCATTCTTGAAATTTAAACTAAACACAGACTTAACGGAGATTCACTGATTTGATACCCAGATCCCTAATCGGAGTCACTGTCATAAAAACTAGGAACAAGGTCATTGGGAAACCTCTGTTGTATCCAGTGTTTGGCTGCTTCAATACTCTTAGCCTGGTGAAAATATACCAGCTTCAACTGCTGGTCAGCTATTTCCTTCAACAGTTTTGCAATGACTCGGAGATGATGACTGTCGTATTCTGGCTCAAGATACACGATCATGTAGTTACACTGACATGTGGTATACCTTCGTCCATACGTATGGGGATTGTTCTTGTCATTACCAGTGAACACCTTGATTGTTCTTGAGCACCTTCTACTCGGGCACTGGATCTCACTGCCTTCTGCTGGAACTGGGGAGGATGAAGATGATGCCATGGTTGTTTGAATCTGTAATACAAAGTAAGAAAACATGTTAGAAACAATGAAGATATCTAACGAAATCAGTAAAAAATGAGACTTTTAATTGAAATACAGAGTAAGAACTTGAAACCTAATTATTTGACGGCGCAGTGAGAATGAGATAATAGGGTTCACTGAGGCAGTGAATTTATAGCCGAGGTTTTACTAGGGTAACTTAGATTTGGGCCGATGTAGACAAAAGGTCCACAACAACAAAGGCCCAATAACGTAATTCGGTCATCCAAAGGTGACTTACAGCTGTGTGGTAGCTGTAACACACTGAAGCAAAATATGGTGGTGCGTTAGCAATAAACGCACAACTGATAACAGAACTTCGTCAAGATCCAACAGAAAAGACACATTAACAGCGTTTCCGCACGGTTTGTAACAAATCGGCACGGTTTGAAGCAAACCGTGCCGATTAACTGGACGTCTTCCACATCTTCTGCTGATCTGCACGGTTTGAAGCAATCCTGCACGGTTTGTATCCAACCGTGCCGCTTGACTGGAGTCTTCCACATCTTCTGTTAACGCAGCAGAGTCTGGTGCGTTAACAATTAACGCACAGAATCTGTGCGTTAATTGTTACCGCACCAGAATCTGGTGCGTTAACAATTAACGCACAGATTCTGTGCGTTAATTGTTAACGCACCAGCCCTTTTACCCAGAATCAAATGTTTCTGGTGTTTGTAGGGTTTAGGGTATTAGGGTTGGTGCGGTAACTGTTGTAGTACCAACCCTAATTACATAAAAATTTATTTTTTATGTTGTTTTCTTATACTATTTGATATTATAAAAAGTTTTATGACCCAAAGTAATGTTATACTACTGAAATATGTCGTTATTGAGAGTTTTGTGAATAATTTTATCAAGTTTTACTAATGTAATATGAGATTACGAAGAGTTATATGATAAAAAATCATATTATACTAATGAAATACGAGGTCAGTTGAGTCAAACGATAACAAATAAGTGTTAAACTAATGTTATATGATGAAATAAACACATTATATGAAGTTCATTTTAGTAACGAAGTGGTATCACATACATATGAGTATAACTATACAACTTATATACTTGAGAGTAGTAGCATACAGGTGAAAGTCTTCGTTTACATACTTCTAAGTGTTAAAGTTGTTAATTTCTTATAAAAACGATAGCGTTTGATTGGTAATGCTCAAATATTAATGTTACATTTCTTGACTTTTACGTTTTATGTCATTTTTTGTCGTTTTTTGTGTTTGGGCCTCATTCAAATTTCATTAGGCCTTATTAGGCCCGTTGACGTTTTCAATAATAATTTTTCGATTCCGAAAAATGAAAATAACTATTCGCCGTATTTGTTGTCATGTTACAATTTCAAAATTTCGATTTTCATCGTTTGAAGGCGTTAAAACGATATGGGCCCAAACTGTACACATATGACATCCATTATCCATTACCCACTATCCATTATCCATTATCCACTATCCATTATCCATTATCCACTATCCATTATCCATTATCCATTATCCATTATCCATATTTCGTTTTGGCTTGTTTTATATCGTTTTGAGTCGAATTTTTTCGTTTCGAGACGTTTTTAACCATTTTTATCAATATTTGACGTACTTGGTCGTTTTTCGCCTTTTTCAAAAAACTCAAGTTTTGCTAAGCTTTGCTCAATTTGGCCATATTATGCCATCATTTTGGCCACATTTTTACAGTTTTTTACAACTTGTTCGGAAATCCTCCATATTTCGATTTCGCTTGTTTTATATCGTTTTGAGTCGATTTTTTCCGATTCTTAGACGTTTCGACACGTTTTGAACCATTTTTATTAATATTTGACGTACTTGGTCGTTTTTCGCCTTTTTCAAAAAAGTCGAGTTTCGCTAAGGTTTGTTCATTTTGGCCATATTATGCCATCATTTTGGCCACATTTTTACAGTTTTTTACAACTTGTTCGGAAATCCTCCATATTTCGATTTGGCTTGTTTTATATCGTTTTGAGTCGATTTTTTCCGTTTCTTAGACGTTTCGACACGTTTTGAACCATTTTTATTAATATTTGACGTACTTGGTCGTTTTTCGCCTTTTTCAAAAAAGTCGAGTTTCGCTAAGGTTTGTTCATTTTGGCCATATTATGCCATCATTTTGGCCACATTTTTACAGTTTTTTACAACTTGTTCGGAAATCCTCCATATTTCGATTTGGCTTGTTTTATATCGTTTTGAGTCGATTTTTTCCGTTTCTTAGACGTTTCGACACGTTTTGAACCATTTTTATTAATATTTGACGTACTTGGTCGTTTTTCGCCTTTTTCAAAAAAGTCGAGTTTCGCTAAGGTTTGTTCATTTTGGCCATATTATGCCATCATTTTGGCCACATTTTTACAGTTTTTTACAACTTGTTCGGAAATCCTCCATATTTCGATTTGGCTTGTTTTATATCGTTTTGAGTCGATTTTTTCCGTTTCTTAGACGTTTCGACACGTTTTGAACCATTTTTATTAATATTTGACGTACTTGGTCGTTTTTCGCCTTTTTCAAAAAAGTCGAGTTTCTTAGACGTTTCGAGACGTTTTGAACCATTTATCAATATTTGACGTTTAGTAGTTTTTAATTATTATTTGCGATTGTGACCATTTTCTCGCGTTTTTAAGAAAAGCCCAAAATAAATAAGCAAAAGTGAACCAAACATTACCAAAACATAGTATCCAAACAAACTATACATCATTCCCACTACGTTGCCCACTACCTTGCCCTTCCTCGTGGATTGAATGCCGAACAAGCTGAGATTGACGAACCGGAGCTGGAGCCATCGGTGGAGCCTCGTCAGTCAAAACTCCAAGGAGACGCCTCATGAACTCATCGATATCTGCAGGCCTCCTCTCTGGTGGTGTCTCCAAGAAAGCTCGAATCTCACAAGTCACTAGCTGGGTCCGCTATATTAACAACATATCAAAACATTACTATCAAATATACTAATTGAATGAATATGACTAATAAAATTTATAATCGTACCGCAAAACTGTCAACCGAAGGTGGAATACGCAGCGGACCAACTGGACGATCGAGTCTACGTGATCTGGGATCCACTAGAGGATGAGAAACTCGATCATACCAATCGAGATAATCATCTGTGACTGCCCAATAGTACGTCGCTCGTGGCTCCCGAATCTGTAACAAAGGCCTGGGGTCCTGATCCCACACACCAAGCAGATCCTCCGCAAAGTGAACTGAATAATGCGTCAGCCTGTTGTTACGTGTTACCTGGATGGGCTCTGGGGGAGGATCTGGGATACCCTGCACATGTCCAAACTGTCGCAGCAGGCGACCTGGCTGATAGAGCTCCTCGATGTCCAGACAACGGAGAATGCCCTCAAACAAAGACGGGGCGTACTGCGGAAGTCTGAAATCCACATTTGCAAAGGGAAACCAATTAACCTGCAACAAAACATTACAAAACAGTTAGTATAGTTTACATTCACACAATATAACGAAAGCATATAGTGATTAAAAATCTGACCTCCTCATAACGAACACGGTCAAGCATGCCACGAATGGCAACCAAACGATCCGTGCTCTTCCCCTGTGGCACCTCTCTGCCCTCCCTCATAGCAGCTGCGGCGTGGTCCATAGAAAGTGGATCTGTCACAAAATGTCCACGAAAATGTGGAAAATATGCCCAGATCCACGACTGCAAAAAAAAGATAATTAGAACTCGACTTCCTAAACATAGCCAATCCTATAGTTGTTTGCGTACTAACCCGCAAAAGAATGCCAGAACTCCCCATCCCCATAGCCAATCGCCTCGACGCCTGTCCAAGGTTGCGATACAGATGAGCTAACACTCCAGCTCCCCAAGCATATCGGCCAGTGCTGTCGTGGTCGGCCAAAAGAACTAACCACCAGTGCTTGACTGCTGTAGTCGACTTGTCCACTAGAACTGTAGTGCCGAGAAGCAACAGTAAGTACATAGACGCAATGAGGCTCTCATCTCTCTGTCCATCCTCCATCCGCATCATATCCTTCAATCTCTGCTGAAGATAACCCAAAGGAATGCCTCCATCCCTATACCAAGTCTTCACCAGTGCCTCCTCTACGTGAAGCATCTCAGCAGCAAAAGTGAAGATCTCCTCCCTGCTCAAAACTGAGCTACAACTCCTGCCATGTATAGGCAGCGACAGGATCTCAACCACATCGTGAAGTGTAGGACCAATCTCTCCAAATGGCAAATGAAATGTGTTGGTTTCTGGGTGCCATCTCTCGACGAAAGCAGAAACCAACACATGATCGACAGGACCGGACCCGATATAGCGTAGATCAGTCAATCCAGATCGCTCTGCAAGCTGAAACCACGAATCTGGACCAGGTCTCCTAAACGCCTCTAGTGGAGTGCAGTAGGCGGTGTGGAAGTGAACCTTGACGACCTTCCGTGTCTGGAAAAAAAGTAAAAAATTAACACAGTTACTTCTACAGAATGTCGTTCATATTTCACATATGAACATTATAGTTCAAATACATACCAAATCAAGAGGAGCCTCGCCTTCTGGAAGATCAGCAGGCTGTGGAAAATCAGCATGATCTGCAGCACGTCCACGTCCACGTCCACGTCCTCGTCCTCGTCCTCCGCGTGGACCGCGTCCACCTCGTGCTGGAGGATCAGCAGCGTCTGCATCAGCAACATCATCATCTGCCTGAGCTCCTCGGCCTCCTCGCTGTCTCTGTATAAATGGAGGAAGAGGACGGGGGCCAGCTGGAATCACAAGTGCGGGAGGATCAACAACTGTAAGCTCATAAATAGCCCTGGCGATGTGCGTCTCATAACTCTTCAGCAACTCCTTTGTAAAAGGACCTCCGGGCATCCAAGGTACAGCAGGAGGTGGTACATGAGGTGCAGCAGCCGGATGCGGTACATCATCAGTCGGCGGAGGTGGTACATCTGGCGTAGGAGACGAAGGACCTAAATCTGTAGGAGCTGGCGATGAAGGACCTAAATCTGTAGGAGGGTCGTCTCTCCTAAGCTGATCTGTCGGTATATCGAGATGAGATACAATATAATCTGTACCTAAACCCTCACCGTCTCCCAGCATATCATCATCCAAATCAGCAGCTGTATCATCGACGTCCATACCCTCCTCCTCACTCTCACTGTAACCCTCATCATCAGCACACGGATCAACATCCAGACCACAATCCCTAACTGCCCCAGTATCTGTAAGTGCACGAGCCTCGCCAGTGGGTGTCGAACTAGAAGCATTCAGCTGATCTCGAGCAGTAGCAAAACTCTGACGTATGGACGCTGTAATCTGCGTCCTCCTAACACGCTCTGCAGCAACAGGAGCCCCCGGAACAAAACCACTAGAGGCCATCGTATCTCGCACCCCCTAATGTTGTTGTTATAGCGTAACGTTATTTTCATAGCGTTACAAAAATAACGTCAAATTCAAAAACGTCTTTTCCATGACGTCGTAACGTTACAAACAGTTGTTGTAACGTCAATCCTAATCAAAATCATCTCTAATTTCTAAACATTTTGTTCATAACGTTACGAAATTAACGTTATAATTCGCCTAATTTCAATACTTTATATACTAATAGTTCATAACGTTACAAAATAAGAGAAGAACAATGTCATATTTCATAAAATAATTAATTCATTACTTTTACAATATAGAATGTCATATTTCATAACATTATGAAATTATTATATTTCATAACGTTATAAAATTTCATTAATTTCATAACGTTACGAATAAATTAATTAATTTCATAATGTTACCAAATAATATAATTTTATAACGTGACGCAATAAATTACTTAATTACGTTACGCAATAAATTACTTAATTTCATAACGTTACGCAATAAATTACTTAATTTCATAACGTTACCATATAAATTAATTTCATAATGTTATAAAATAAATTAAATAAATTGATAACGTTACGAAATTTATTTAAATATTTCATAACGTTATCAAATATTATTAAATTCATAACGTTACGAAATTAAATAACTAATTTCATAACATTATCAAATTAAATAAATTGATAACGTTATGAAATTAAATAACTAATTTCATAACGTTATAAATTTAATAAATTAATTAAATTAAATAAATTGATAACGTTACGAAATTTATTTAAAAATTTCATAACGTTATCAAATATTATTAAATTCATAACGTTATGAAATTAAATAACTAATTTCACAACGTTATAAATTTAATAAATTAATTAAATTAAATAAATTGATAACGTTACGAAATTTATTTAAAAATTTCATAACGTTATCAAATATTATTAAATTCATAACGTTATGAAATTACTTATTAAATAATTTCATAACGTTACGAAATAAAATAATTAAACTATTTAAAAACATTACAAAAATTATAGAATATTTAATAAAAATACATACTTGATGTAGATCTACGGGAGTCGAAAAAGCTTCCGGTTGCGCCTCGGTTTGAGAATTCAACCTTCTATTTGCTCGAGTAGCGTACCCGGGACCGACGTTTTGGACGGGTCGCTTTCGGTTTCTTCGCCTCGGAGCGGGTTGGGCTGCTGGTATCGGGTCGGGTCGGGCTTCGGGAATCGGGTCGGGCCGGGCTTCGGGAATCGGGTCGGGTCGGGTCGGGTCGGGCACCACCGCAGTTCTCCGTCGGAGCTCTCTCCGGGCACCACCGCTGAACGTCAATGGAACCTCCTCTTCCTCTTCTTCTTCCTCCTCCATAGCAACCCAGCAAGCGCCACCGCTGAAGGTCGACGGCGCTTCCGCCATTGTTGGCTGCTCCACGGTGGGGGGGACGACTCCGGCAGAAATTAAGGGCCCAGACGAACCGCCATGGTCGGGGCAACTCGAATCCATCGTCGATTGAAGGTTTTGATGGGTTAATCGGTGGTTTGAGGGGTGGCGATTTTTAGGGTTTCGGCGGTGGAATTTGCGCAGACGAGAGGAGGAAGAAGGTCGGGGGAGAAAGAATTTTTTTTTTAAAAGATGTAACGTGGTGCGGTAAGGGTTACCGCACCATTTTGTGCGGTAACGCTTACCGCACAGGTTTAAAAAAATATTAAACCTGTGCGGTAACACTTACCGCACAGGTTTAATATTTTTTTAATACTTTTTTAATACTTTTTAAAAAAACAAAATTAATTAAAAAAAATAATATTCCTGTGCGGTAATTGTTACCGCACAGGGTTTAAGTTAATGAAAATCTGTTTTTTTTTTGCTTAATCTGGGATTAATCTGGTGCGGTAATTGTTAACGCACAGATCTGTGCGGTAATTCTTACCGCACCAGCGTCGTATAGGTTTCAGAAAAAATTCCAACAATGCCCCTGAGTCTTCTGGTGCGGTAAGAGTTAACGCACAGTTCTGTACTGCAATTGTTACCGCACAGAATAGTGTGCATTTAGCAAAAAAAACGTGTGCATTTAGACGCAGCCTTTTTATATTGTTAAAATATTAAAAACATGACACCAGAGGAAACAACTATTCCATTTCGTTTGTCGACTGTTTTGATCAGCTTAGCGAGGAGCTTGCTTACCAAGACACTTATCTTTTGGTATCTATATATAGATATCGGGTATAGTATTCAGATATGTGTATGAGATATCGGGTATGCGTATGAAGTATTGGTTTAGAGTACGAGTATTGGTATGAGTGATATACTCCATTTATGAGAGATAACAAAACAACATTTTAAAATCATTTCGATACTCATACCTAATATACCTAATATATCTGACTCATACCAAATAGCAGATATCAATTTGATATCGATACACTAGATTATGCCAAACGCAGATATCAGTTTGATATCGATATACTGATTATAACAAACGCAAATATGAATATTGATGATATCCCTTACTCATACATGATATCTAGATATGAAAATCAAACGGCCAATATGTCTTCTTACTATCACAAGAATCATATACTTAACCACTGGAATAGAATAGAGAATTTCGAACCTATGCAAGTATGCATATATAACCTTATACCCTTATATTGAGGAAAGTTCGGGTGCATATAACTCTTAACGTAGGAAAAACGAACAGATCGTGTTCACAGATTACGCGTCAATGTTCATATTCTGGATGGTATTGTTCATAATATAGTCCACAAAATTTTTTGAACGTTTTAAGTGAGGGACGTGGTGGCATACTTGTAATTACTTCGAACTTTAATTTTTTTTAATTATTTTCTCAAAAAAATTTATCGCCTAGATTATGAACGTTACCACTCAAATTATGAACATTAACTTGTTATCTGTGAACGCGAAAACTTCGTTTTTCCTACGCTAAGCTTTGTTCTCACCGAAAGTTTGAATGCTATTAGTTTTTCAGAGGGATAATGCTTACAAGCAATAATGAGGTTAGTGCGGGCCTATTGGAAGATTAAAAAGAAATGATTCTTACATAGCACGCAATTGACTAGAAACCGCAGTCCCCCATGATCCCATCATTAAATATCACATTTTTGGTCCATGAATCTGACCCACAATACAAGTTACCAATTCACAACCAACGTATTTTTACAACTTTATCCAAAAATATACTTTTAAAATCCCGCATTTAAGTTCTGAAAGCATATTCCTTTCTCCTCTCGAACGTTGTAAAAATCATTTTTAAAATTTGCTGTAAGGGTTTAATAGCTTCCTTTATTGGATTTAGAATTTTAAAGAGTTTTTTAATGTGTAATGTGCCCAATAAAAAAAGTTAAATCTGGCATAAATTGCAGAAAAACCGTTGTTTTATTAGTAGTAAGTTTTAAATGCTAAATCCAATCAATTACGGAGTAATATACTTTTGAACATTGAATGGGTTGCTTAATTAAACATTTACCAAATTTCATGAAAAAACGTTAATTTTTGTATATATAAACTTCATGATTAGGGCCACTTCTCCATGCCTTGGTTTTTTTTTATAGGCTACGCAAATCTCGCCCTTGTCGTCTTCTTAATCCTCATTCCTCAGGTTCTGCTCTCTGCACTCTACGGTAAGTGGTACCAACTTCTATCAGATAACATTTCCAGTTTTCTCTTTGTTTATTTGTTCTTTTGTAAAACCATTTTTATATATAAAAGGGAACTTTTTTAATGTTGAGGCTTTTCCATGGCAGGTTACAGCGGAGAGAAACAAATGGGGTCAGTCGCTTGAAACAGCATCGGATTCTTTCTTGTTGTAATGGGTGTATGAACAGGAGAAAGAAGGAGACAGCCATGACAAAGAAATTTGAAGACTTTTTGTGGGTTAGGTCTATGTTTTTTCTTCACACACAGGTGAAATTGGGTGAACTAGCTATAATTTTACCCCTTTTTTGTTGTTTATTTGTTCATTTTTCAAGCGATCACCACAATTTCTGTTCAATTAATCGGTATAGGCTTCTTCTCTTTTGTTCCGAGTTCATAATTCTGCATTCTTGATTTTGTGTTCTACGCCAAATGGGTTTGTACTTTGGAACTTCATTTTATATGTGATTTTGAGGTTATTATTCTCCAATTTTGTTGGAATTTGTGATGACAATTGTGCATATTGATTCATCTTTTGTGCCAACTGCCAAGTGTTCTGGTTGTGATTAGTTGGAGTGAGATTTGAACATCTTTGGCTTGTTCTAGTTCTGGTGTGTTCTGGTGTTGGTTTCTTTTCTGATGATGTTCTTTGTGTTTTTGGCTTGCTTTGATGGGATAAAGAGCTGTAGGTGTATATATGACGCTTAAAATCTGGATGAAAGGGAAAAGAGTTAGGTTGAGAAGGATGATGAAGTGCATTTTCTTAGGAAAGCAGATAAAGGTGGATGAAGCAGCGGATTCATCAGAATCTTTGGCCACCCGTGATTTTTCGGCTGGTGGTTTCTCGTCCCGAATTGCCGCTGGTGATAATGATATGAAAACCAATGTGAGCAATATAGAAGAAGCTGAATCGTCTCTTCGTGAGAGTGGATACCTCAACTATGAGGTCAGTCTCTCCTTGTGCAGTATAAATTCCTGCGGTTGATGTGGATGTATTATAAATTATCCAAGAAGTCTTGTATACAATGTTTTATCAGTAAATTTTGTAGGTTGAATTGGAATGAATCCAAATGTTCTCTAGTTTTATTTTGCAACCATTTATTATGCCTTATGATTTATGTATGAAAGAATCATGTTTATTGCCGACAAAAAGTGTTCCGTTCTAGGTATGTTAAAATTCATATGAAAGAATCATGCATTGCAAAGGGATGCTTCTCTATGGGACTTATTAAATGTTGGAATTGACTTTGTTTTGTCGTGACATGTATTTTAGGAAGCTAGGGCTCTGTTAGGCAGGCTCGAGTATCAGAAAGGAAATATGGAAGCGGCTTTTCGTGTATTTGAAGGAATCGACGTTGCTGCTGTGATGCCTAACATGAAGGTCTCATTAGCAAGACGTTGTGAGTTATACAGACGACATTCTCAGAGTGATGCTGCTCCATTAATGTCCATGCATGCTATTACTCTTCTACTTGAAGCAATCTTTCTCAAAGCAAAGTCATTGGAGGCTCTTGGAAGGATGGAAGGTAATTTTACGTAAATCTGTTTCCGGGACACACTCATATTTTAATAATCAGATACAAGAAGTAGAGTTTATTTATTTATTTGGATACGTTTGCAGAAGCGGCTGTATCATGCCAGCTGATTCTCGACACCATTGAATCTGCAATACCAGATGGGTTACCTGAAAGGTTTGCTAACAACTGCAAGTTGCAAGAGACTTTGAACAAGGCTATTGAGTTGCTCCCCGAGTTGCAAAAACTAGCTGGTTTTCCTAATCAATCTATTCTATCTTACCGGCGTGCCCTTCTTTACAACTGGAACCTAGAACTGGAAACCAAATCAAGGATAGAGAAGGAGTTTGCAGTTTTCCTTTTATACAGCGGTTATGATGCAAACCCACCAACTCTTCGTTTCCAAATGGAAGGATCTTTTATCCCTAGAAATAATATAGAAGAGGCAATCCTTCTTTTGTTAATCTTGCTGAGGAAATTTTCACAGAGAAGAATCAAATGGGATCCGTCGGTTTTGGACCATTTATCTTTTGCTTTATCAATATCTGGAGATCTACAATCACTCGTCTCCCAGATGGAAGAGTTGAATCCTGAGATCATAAAGAGAAAAGAGAGAAATATTACCATGGCCCTTTGCCTTCATGGTGAAGGCAAGGATTCAGCTGCCATGAATTTGATTAAAAACCTGTTAGATGACAGAGAGAACCTAAACCACACCGAAGAGTTATTGCTTGCTTCAAAGATCAGCGACTGTCCTGAAAACGCAGTTGACTGCGCTAACAAAGCTATAAAGGAACTTCATGGTAAATGTGAACATCTAATTAGTACCGCCTTTTGCCAGCTGGGAGTTTCACTTTCAGAACAGTCTAGATCAGTTGATTCTCAGTCTCGTAGGATTTCGATGCTATCGGATTCTCTCGGGGCTTTGGAATTCGCCAAAGAGCTGGGGAAAGGAAGGGATTCGAGTGTAATTTACCATCTTGCCCTTGAAAATGCCGAGCAGAGGAAATTGGATGATGCACTCTATTATGCAAAGGAGCTTTTGAAGATTGAAGCTGGATCTGGGATTAGAGGGTGGATTCTGCTGGTTAGAATATTATCAGCTCAGAAGCGGTATGTAGATGCAGAGACAATACTTAATGCTGCTTTGGAACAGACGGGAAAGTGGGACCAAACTGAATTGTTGAGGACTAAGGCTAAGCTTCATATGGTTCAGGACCAGATGAAGAATGCTATAGAAGCGTATACTCATGTTCTCGCTGTTCTTCAAGTCCGGACAAAGTGTTTTGGTGTTTCGGAGAAAGTATTGAAGGTAATTTAGTACCACATAAGGAATGCTGTATATATTAAGAAACTATCCTTATTTTGAAAAATTCTTTTTGGTGCGG
This sequence comes from Oxyria digyna, assembly GCA_029168935.1. Lineage (NCBI taxonomy): Eukaryota > Viridiplantae > Streptophyta > Magnoliopsida > Caryophyllales > Polygonaceae > Oxyria > Oxyria digyna. The sequence continues at coordinate 5,478,542 of JAPVLV010000010.1, read as the reverse complement.
GTTATCTAGTTTTATTGAATTTTGTCTATAATTTTTTTCCCCCACGCAGACAAGCAGGGAGCGTGATAGGTTTCTTGAGATGGAAACATGGCAGGATCTTGCAAATGTGTACACAAGATTGTTGCAATGGGGAGATGCAGAGGTCTGTCTTACAAAATCTCAGGCTTTGTTTCCTTTCTCTTCTTCCAGATGGCATTCTATAGGTACTTATCCTGCTTATCTCTCTATTTAACCATTCAAATTCGGTTCTTTTCATGTGCATGCGTATTCTTATCATTTAGAATTGTTGCCGAGCCTTTGTGTTGTATCGTATTTAATACAACAATCTTTGTTTCCTTTTATACGAACTGAATGCGAAAGTCTCCACCAAATTTCCAAAGCAACAAAAAATAGGAAAAGTTGACATAACTACAACTTGCTCATCCATCCATATATTAGAAGTAGTATGGAGATCTGAAGCTGTAAATTGTTAATCAGTGTCATTCATTAATATCATGCAGTGACTATACTTATTTTCAAACTAGTATATGCTTCGTCTTTCATCATAAAAAAACGTGGGGGACAATTTCAGGTCTGCTGAATCAAGCAAAGGGACTTGAAAAAGAAGCTCTAGAATCATTCTGGAGAGCACTAGACATCGATCCTGGGTACGTGCCAAGCTTGATCTCTATGGCCAAATCTCTAATGAAGCTTGGTGGAGTCCAGTCTATGGCATCTGCAAGAAGCTTTCTTAGAGAAGCCATTCGTCTTGACCGAAAAAACGCTTCAGCATGGTACAATCTCGGCTTGATCTACAAATCTGAGCCTGGGGCGTCACCTCTTGAATCCATTGAGTGTTTTGAGGCCGCTTCTCTTCTTCAGGATACAGATCCCGTCGAACCCTTCAGATTAGGTTTTTAACCATTCTTGCTTTACATTTTTTGGTAATTTAATTCCTCAGCCCACTCTCTCTTGAATGTGAATAACACATGATAGATTCTGGGTTTTTTAGTTAATGTTTGTTTAGTTTGGTTAGTTGAAAAGAGAACAGAAACACAGAACTAGATACCTAAGGAGAAGATAGGAAAGGTGATGATAGTTAACAAAAGTATGCTCGAGTGTTGTAGTGACGATCCAATTTTTCTGCACAGCCTGGTAATGTTAGGCCTGTGCAAATTTAGATAACAGACAAGTTTAATGTTTTGAGTTTATAGAAGTTATTGTTTATGCTTTGATAATATTAGGTTTTGTTTTATAGGTTGAAGACAAGTCTTTTTCGGAGAAAAACCCCGCACCCGTTAAATTATAACTGACACCCGTTTTGGCCGCAATAAAGATGCGTCCATGTATTTTTCTAAAAAACCGGGTTTCGATTTTGGGCGCATCCTCGTTGCGCCCAAGTAGACCGGTTTAATAGTAACCCGGTTTTCCAAATATTTAAAACAATATAATTGAAACGGGTTTGTTTTTTGCCGCACTGATACTGCGCCCATATATAATAAAATTAAAAAGAAAAGCCCGATTACAGTAACCTAAAGCTTGCGCAAAATCGGATTGTCTTCCACCTCTCTTCTACCACTCTGTAAAACTAACAAAAATTGTTCCAGAGGCATTCCTATGGAGACAACGAAGAAGACAACACCGGGATTGACGGCGTGCACGACGGCCGATTCAGTGGTTGCGCTGGACGGCGGACTAGTGGCTGAGACCGAATTAGGGACGGTGCGGCCAACGACGGCCGATTCAGTGGCTGCGCTTGAGAGGGTTCTTGTGGCGGAGCCGGGTGCAACTCGTCCGAATCGAAGTCGTCTTCCTCTAGTGGTTGCGCTGGATCTTTGGAAAAAATAATGGACCAGTTGGGCGCAATGGTGGTGTGCCGAGTTGGTTTAAGAAAACCGAATCGGTTTTTACGGTGTTAATTATTTATTTATTTTAATTTCTTGAACCGCCTTGGGCGCAGGTGAGATGCGTCGAATTTGACCAGGGCGCGTTTTAGATGCGTCCAAAACGGGTGTCAGTTATAATTTTTTGGGTGCGGGGTTAAACGCCCGTCTTTTTTTGACGTTGAGACGATAATTGATTTTATTGGGCAACTTGTGACACCATTTTAAACGTGCGGATGGGGTTGTGTTTGCAACTATTCATGATTTTAACTAATATGGGTCCAAATCTCATAGAGAAATGTCCTTAAGACGAAAAATAAGAAGGAACTTCCTTCCCCTTCCTTCTTGGAGTTGATCAGTCAATGACCGTCCATTGATCGGCCGTTAACCGTCCGTTGACCACGCGTTGACCGACAGTTGACTTTTTTTTTTAATGTCAGTTTTTTTATCGGATTTTTTTCGTTTCAATTTTGTTGTGGGTTTGCCTCTCTTCTCTCTTCCTCTCTCCTCTCTCCCCGCTCGTTCTCCGGTTTCTCTCGCTCGTTCTCCGGTGTAGCTCCGGCGACAGCCCGTTTCTCCCCCCTTGCCAGGCGGATCCCCACCTCAGCGATCTCCCGCAGCAGCCCTATCGCCTGACCCGAACCCCCGCAGAGCCATCTTCCCTCCCCCCCTCATTTCTCCAGCACCCACACCCTTCTCCTTCCCCTTCCTCTTCCCCACTACCCTAGCTCAGATCCAACCCTAGCTCGGATCCAACCGTCCTCATATTCAACCCCCAGATCTCAGACCCACCTTGACCTAGACCGTGACCTGGACCTGGACCTTGTCCCCCCTTTTTGGCCGGCGGTATTTCCCCCCTTTCTCTCTTGTTTAGTGCTTAATCTGGGCTTGACTTAATTAATCGTGTTATTACCCTCTAATTTTTCAAGGTCTGCGTTTCTGGTTGGTCTTTTTCTCTTACTTTTTGGTTTGACTTGTATTGGCTCTAGGGCCCACTATCTCTCTATTGTTTAGGTCCATGTTATTACCCTCTAATTATATACTTGTTTTGTCCTAGTTGTTTTGTCTCTACTGTGCCTGTTTTCTTTTATTGCCTTCACTTGGTTCACTTTTTATTTTGGATTTTTAGTGAGTTTTAGCCATCGGTGCTCTTATATGATTTTTACTCTTCAATATTGATTTCTTACCGGTTAGGTTTTGTAGCAATTAGTCTATATAGCTTCTTTCTATTTTTGCCCTCATTCTATCCTTGCGGGCGCTTGTTATTATTGTCCTCGTTTGTTGTGTCTTTGTGAGTGCTAATGTCAAGTCCGTCTCTGCTTTCGGAGGTTCGAAGTCGGAGGAAGGTCTCTAAGTTGACACTAGGATCGTGGAATGTGGGGACGTTGACCGGCAAGTCCATCGAGCTCGTTAAAATTCTGCGTTTCCGGCAAATTGATATAGCTTGTGTGCAAGAGTCTAAGTAGAAGGGAAGCGACTCTAGGGCCACTCGGGTTATTGATGGATGGAAGTTGTGGTTTTCAGGCTCTTGCGGTAGGAAGAATGGCGTGGGTATACTTATCGGGGAGAAGTTGAGAGACCATGTGGTGGGTGTTCAACGCATTAGTGACTGTAAGTCAGAGTGGTGGTTGCTGGCAGTATTCTCCATGTCATTAGCGCCTATGCCCCTCATGCGGGTCTAGGGGCGGAAGAGAAAAGTTGATTCTGGGAGGAATTGGATAGTTTGCTCAGAGGTATTCCAGATTCAGAGAATTTTGTGATTGGAGGTGATTTCAATGGTCACATTGGCAAAGACAGGACAATTTATGAAGATGTTCATGGTGGTTTTGGTTACGGGGATAGAAACGACAGCGGAGTCGTGTTGTTGGAGTTTGCTGTGGCTTTTGATTGTGTGATTACAAACTCATGGTTTCGCAAACGGGACAGTCATCTCGTCACGTTTCGGAATGACACTAGTGCTACACAGACTGACTTCTTCCTTGTTAGGAGAAGAGACAATAGTAGGTGTTGGGATTGTAAGGTTAGTCCGCTCGACGGTTTGACGACTCATCACAACTTGCTCATCCTTGATTTAGTATTGATCGGAAATTTAAATGTGAAGAAGACGAGGGCTCAGCCCAGAATTAAGTGGGGGCGTCTGTCAGAGTCGGCTGGGGTCCGTTTCAGAGAGAGGGTTTATGAAGAGGCAGAGAAGCATGGAGCTTGGTGTATGGGGAACAATGCCAACTCTATGTGGGTTACCATGTCAGATTGCATTCGGCGTGTTGCACGGGAAGTGTTGGGTCAGTGGAGCGGTAGAAGTGGAAGTCGACGCAAAGGAGAGGAGTGGTGGAATGCTGATGTTCAGGCTAAGGTCAAAGCTAAACAAGTGGCCTACAGGAGAGTGCGTCTTTGTACTAGCGAGGAAGACAGAGTGAGTTGTCTGTCTGTATACAAGGAGGCTAAGAGGGTAGCCAAGAGAGCAGTGGCCCAAGCGAAGGAGCAGGCTTTCGAGCACATCTACAAAGCTTTGGTTGAGAAGGAGGGAGAGCGTTTGTTGTACCGTTTGGCACAGGTTAGAGAAGGTGCCCGTAAGGAGTTTGACAGAGTAAGGTGTATTAGAGCTGTAGACGGACGAGTTTTGGTTGATGATGCGGAAATTAATGATCGTTGGCGGGATTATTTCTCGGGCCTACTTAATGAAGGTTTTGAGTCAGAGGGGGAACTCTGAGTCCCGGGAATCGTACAGTTTGCACTTTTAGTAGGCGTATTTCGAGAGAGGAGGTGAAGTATGTTATCCGAGGGATGAAGAATAGACGCGATGTTGGCTCAGATGAGATTCCTACAGAAGCTTGGAAATGCCTGGGGGTTAGAGGTTTGAATTGGCTTACAACTCTATTTAACGTTATTCTCAAAACAGTTAAAATGTCAGATGAGTGGAGGTGTAGTAAGTTGGTCCCAGTTTATAAGAATAAGGGAGATGTGTAGGACTGTGGTAATTACAGGGGAATCAAACTCCTTAGTCATTCTATGAAGATCTTAGAGAAACTTATTGATTTGAAGTTAAGAAACTTGATCCAAGTTTCTGGTAACCAATTTGGGTTCATGCCGGGAAGGTCTTCCATGGAAGTTATTCATGTGATGAGGCGTCTCATTGAGAGCTACAGAGAGAGAGGAAGAAAAGCTTACACATGGTTTTTATTGATCTAGAAAAGGCTTATGACAGTGTGCCTAGGGAACTGCTTTGCGAGTGTTTGGAAGCTAAGGGTGTGTCAGAGACGTACATTAGAATTCTGAGGGATATGTACGAGGATGCGAAGTCAAGCGTCTGCACGCCGAGCGGAGATACAGACTACTTTGGGGTGCGGATTGGGCTTCACCAAGGATCAGCTCTAAGTCCTTTCCTTTTCACGGTTTTGATGGATGTGCTTACAGGTGACTTGCAAGGGGAGGTCCCATGGTGCATGTTGTTTGCAGATGATATTGTGTTGGTTGACGAGTCCAAAGAGGGAGTCAGTAACAGATTGGAAGAGTGGAGAGCAACTTTAGAACCAAAGGGCCTCAGACTGAGTCGAGCCAAGACAGAGTATGTGGAGTTTGATTTTGGAGGTTCGTTAGACAGGGGTGTGGGGTTGTTGCTTGGAGAGTCTTCTGTGTGCGTGAGAGACTGCTTTAAGTACCTAGACTCTATCTTGCAGAGAAATGGAGGAGTGGATGAGGACATCAAGTCCGGGATTCAGATAGGTTGGCATCGTTGGAGACAGACTTCTGGAGTCTTGTGTGACAAGAAAGTCCCCCTTAGGCTAAAAGGTAAATTCTATAGGATGGTAGTCAGACCAACGATGATCTATGGAGGTGAATGTTGGCCAGTTACCGTAGCTCAGGAGCAACAGATTATGGTAGCTGAGATGCGGATGCTACGCTGGATGTGTGGTCACACTAGATTGGATAGGGTTCGAAATGAAGTTATTCGAGGAAAAGTTGGAGTGTCTAGTATTAAAGATAAGCTGCGAGAATCTAGACTTCGATGGTTTGGCCACGTTCAGAAGAGGCCACTTGGTGCACCAGTTCGCAGTTGTGAAGTTCTGGCGTTGGGGGACTACCGTCGTGGTAGAGGGCGACCAAAGAAGAGTTGGATGGAGGTCATCCGGAAGGACCTCGCCGCTTTGGAGCTTTCAGTTGACGTGGCGCAAGACAGAGCTTTGTGGAGGGAAAAGATTCGAGTTACAGAAGCTTGAACTGGGGTTTCTAGAGCGGTGTATCCTCGTTACTCGGGCTTCTTGTAGCCGTGTACTCTTTCTCTCTTACTCTCTCTTTCTCTTTTTCTCTGTTTTGACCTTTCTGTTTTCGGTTTTTAGGTCTTGTGGTAGTTTCTTGTACTTTTAGGTCATATCGGTTACTTCCTCCCAACCTGTTGGGGTAAGGAAATACCAATCCCGACCACCCCATACCCCGTTTTTCGGGATATAATGGGGATTGATGTTGTTGTTGTAATTTTGTTGTGCTAAAAGTGTTATTCTTTGTAAGGAAAAGACTCTTTTTTTTTTCTACCAAATATTTTTTGCTACGATTTATAAGCAAAAATGCTATGTTTTTTTCTACCAATTTTTTTTGCTATGGTTTGTAAGAAAAAGTATTATGCTTTGTAAGTAAAAGTGCTATATTCTTTCTAGGCAAAAGCATAACACATTTCACCTAGCATAGAGAAACACATATAGGCAAAAGCGTAGCACACTTCAGTTAGCTATAGAGAAGCACATATCGGCGAGAAGTGTAGCACATTTCAGCCATAGAGAAGCACATATAGGCGAAAAGTGTAGCACATTTCAGTCATAGAGAAGCATATGTATGTGAAATGTGTAGCACATTTCAACCATAGAGAAGCATATCCAGGCAAAAGCGTAGCAGTTTTCACCTAGCCATAGAGAAACACATATAGGCGAAAAAGTGTAGCACATTTCGGCCATAGAGAAGCACATCTAGGCAAAAGTGTATCACCTTTCACCTAACATAGAGAAGCACATATAGGCAAAAACGTAGCACACTTCAGCTAGCCATAGAGAAGCACGTATAAGCAAAAGTGTAGCACAATTCAGCTAGCAATAGAGAAACACATATAGGCGAAAAAGCGTAGCACATTTCAGCAATAAAGAAGCACATCTAGGCAAAAGCGTAGTACCTTTCACCTAGCATAAAGAAGCACATATAGGCAAACTCGTAGCACACTTCAGCTAGCCCAGAGAAGCACATATAGGTGAAAAGTGTAGCACATTTAAGACATAGAGAAACACATCTAGGAAAAAAGTGTAGCACATTTCATCTATCATAGAGAAACACATATAGGCAATATTGTATCACAGTTCAGCTAGTCATATAGAAGCACATATAGGCAAAAGCGTAGCATATTTCAGTAATATAGAAGCACATAACAGTTGTGGTAGCACATGCTATGCAGGTTCAAAATTTGGCCTAACATATCATTACACATTTCAACCATATAGTAGCACATTTCAAGCATTTTGAAGCACTTAATTTTGTAAGTACAAAATCCGGCCTAAAAAAATATTTTTTTGGCCCAAAACAAAATTAAAAAAAATCAACGCCGGTCAATAGTTAATTCTGGTTAATGGTCAATTACTTAGATCAAAATCCTAGAAGAGTGTAATCCTAGCCATTGAATTCCCTAGCTAGGATTACTTCTCATTTCTCATTTTAAAATTAACTTGTCATTTGATCTTTACCCTTTTGCCTAATATTGTTATAATTTATTTAGGGGGGAAAGTATCAAGTGAGAATAACTTTTAAAATACGAACGTGAGAATGATGCACATTAGTACTAAATTAGTGCACATTTAGTACTAATTTGGTGCACATTTGTTGACAAATATAAAAACATCTAAAATTTGAAGAATATTTATTTTTTTAAAAACATTGAGAAACTGAAGAACATTTAGCTAAAAATTGTAAATGTGCATTACTTTTTCAAAATATATGCATAAAAAATTTAAGTATATTTTGATGCACATTAGCAATTCGCACTTTCTCATTTTAAAAATTGATCTCACCGGAACCGCATCCTAATTTAGATACTCTTTGATAATTTTAAAACTTCGATTATTTTTTCATTTAAAAACAAAAGTTGATATTATACAAATTATATATTTTAATAACAAAGCTTAAAATTAGGAGGCATCTGTCACTGCTCAAATTTGACTTTACTTATATTTATAAACAACAAAATAAATACTTTTGTATATACTCCGTAGTTATCAATTCAAGAAAACAATTTGACAAATAAAAGCAAATAAAAATAAAAAGCAAAATTGATAATGAATACTCCAGCATATAGCCCGGGTGACATCTGATCCAAATCCAATCCTCCATTCACCACTCGCAAGTCGCAACACCATCTCTTCATCTTCACTCTCTCTCTTTCACTCACACCTTCAATTCAACAATGGCGGCCGCTAAGCTTACGGTGGTTCGTGCTCTTCAAGCAATCAAAGAGAAGTCCGGCAAAACCTACACTCAGCTTTCACGGGAGACTGGTCTCACCAATGTCTACGTTGCGCAGCTCCTCCGCCGTCAAGCTCACCTCAAGCCCGATACCGTCCCCAAGCTCCAAGCTGCTCTCCCCGAACTCGACGATTCCCTCATCGCTCAGATGATGAAGCCTCCTATGAGGTCTTACGATCCCCAATTGATCCAAGAACCCGCTATTTACAGGTTCCCTCTCTCGACGATTCCATCGCTTTTCCCCAAATCCTGGTCTGATTCGGTTATTTCTGTGCAGATTGAATGAGGCGGTCATGCATTTTGCAGAAAGCATCAAAGATATCATCAACGAAGATTTTGGTGATGGAATGTAAGTCTATGATCATTCTCCTTACGAATTTGTTACACATTTTTATTTGCTTGTGATCCTTTAATCAAGTAGCTTGCTAAAATCAGTTTCCTTACAAGTCCTCTTCAAGAGTAATGCCACTGGTTTGATATGATGAAAACCAATGTTTAATGAGCTTTCACAAACTGCTTCATGGCTTAATACATTCGAAAATTTGAGCTCCTAGTCCATCTGTTGTTGTGGTCTGTTATCTTCACACTTTCATTGTTTTGTCTGACCCTAAAACCTACGTTCTTCAGCAGCCCTGATAGGGTCAAGAATTTCATTCTATTCTGTTGATTCATTTTTATATGGTTTTGATGGACTAGCTGTTGATTCATTTTTATTTTTTTGGCTCAGAATGTCAGCAATAGATTACTACTGCTCTGTTGACAAGATCAAAGGTGTTGATGGGAAGGATCGTGTGGTTGTGACGTTGGATGGCAAGTATTTACCTCACTCTGAGCATGTAAGTTCTCTCTCTACTACTCCCTTAATGTTCTTCCCATTCTCTTTTGACACATTTGCCGAGACACGTTTTGTAACGTAAATATATCTAAATATACGTTAATAAAAATTATAAAATTTTGATATTGTTAAAGTTCTCGCTGAAACGAATCAAACAAGATCTCATATTACTATATTTTTTCTTATATATTAGACGATATATCGAAGATTCTCTTGCAATGTGAATAGTGTCAAAAATACCAATGGGAAGAACATTTGGGGACGGAGGGAGTATGTATTTTGTGTATGTAGTGGAAACTAAATAATGTTTACCTGCAGATTCAAATATTCAATGGTGTTATTCTATGGAAAGTTTATACTTAATAGTTTTACTTATTTAGGCTTAGGGTTGTACTTTCAGTGTGATAGATGAGCTAATTTTTACTGTTTTTAATGGCAGAAATCTGAGCATATGGTTTCTACATCAAAGCTTCGTGGGGATTAATTTATCCTGTATGATGTTTAATAATGTGTTATGGCTATGTACTTTTATTTGTGTTTTGTATTTTGTATTATAAGCACAAGGAATAAGGAGGAAACCTTCTGTTGGCTGTCCATTATATATTTGTATTATTGTAAACATTGATGATTCCATAGCCAAAGCGTGTTTGGTTGCAAGATGCAAAATTGATTTTGAATAGCTTAAGCTGGGGTGGGGGGTAGCACCACACCTTTATTTACTACTATTTTACTAAACTAGTCTCATTACTCTCATTATATATTTGAGCCAACCCCCAGACCTCACCACACCATCATCACTGATTCATTACTCTCTCACACCTTCAACAATGGCGGAAGACAAGCTTAGAGTGGTTCGAATTCTGCAAACAATTAAAGAGAAGTCAGGCAAAACCTACACTCAGCTTGCGCAGGAGACTGGTGTCACCAATGTTTACGTCGCCCAGCTCCTCCGCCGCCAAGCTCATCTCAAGCCCGATACTGCGCCCAAGCTGCAAGCTGCTCTCCCGGAGCTCGATGATTCCCTCATAGCTCAGATGATGAAGCCTCCTATGAGGTCTTATGATCCCAGTTTGATCCAAGACCCTGCTATTTACAGGTTCTATCTCTCCCGCGCCTTTTTTGTTCCATTGATTTTCCCAATCTGGTATTGTGTGTTATTTTCTATTGAAATTGTCAATTTCTGATGCAGATTGAATGAGGCTGTCATGCATTTTGCAGAAAGCATCAAAGATATCATCAATGAGGATTTTGGTGATGGGATGTAAGTCTATGATGGATTCCTTATGAATTTACATTTACTGCACTTTATTTTGTTTGTGGTCCTTTGTGCTTTGTTGAAAGTAGCTTGTTATAATCAGTGACCATGTCTAATATTATCCTTTATTATATGATTCATCTCTAGATGTGTGAAAGTGAATAGTTTGGCATTGCACTCACACTTTCTTGTCCGCTGAGTGCATCTTTTGCTTATATAATGTCAGATTGATAAAATAAATTACTAAGCTTGTAAGTTAAAATCCAGATAGAAAAGAAAAAATATCACAAAGGAATGAGTAATATATTAAGTATAGGTGAGTGCAAATTGACACTTTTGTTTTTATAAAACCAGGGAAGAGCACGTTTAAGGAGCCTTGCTATAGAATTAGATTGATGTTCCTGATGAACTGTGTCTGCCCTATGAAAATTAAATATGAAATAATCCAGATATATGAGCAGGTTTTATGGCTTAATACATGTTCAAGTTTAGAAGAAAACATTAAACTCTTAGCAGATCAACACGTCCATTTTGATTTCGTCAATGCCCTACTGTTAAAATGTTAAATTTGATCTGGTATTGATATCATTCTACCTATCTTCTGATTTATTTTTACTTCTTGGTTCAGAATGTCAGCTGTAGATTACTACTGCTCTGTCGACAAGATCAAAGGCGTTGATGGGAAGGAGCGTGTAGTTGTGACATTGGATGGAAAGTATTTACCGCACTCTGAGCAGGTCAGTTTTCGATCGATAACTCTAACTATTATGTTATTGTGTATGCAGTGGAAACTAAACAATGTTTGAGTATAACAGAAATGCTAATTTTTACTGATCCAATGTCAGAAATCTGGAGATATGGTTTCTACATCGAAGCTCCGTGGGGATTAATTTAGCATGTATGATGTTTATGAATGTCTTATGGCTATGTAGTTTCAATTGTATGAATAAGGAGGAACTTGTGTTGCCAATTATAATTTGTATAATTGTGAACATGGACTATACCATAGCATCCTTTTTTTAATCTTCTACTCTTCGAGCTAAGTGTTACTCGAGAACAAGTGAACCCAGGTATGGATTTCTCGAATGAATGACGACCGGTCTGGATCAGTCCGGCCGATATTCCTTGTTTAGTATGCAGTTTTACTCGTGCCAAAGTGCCAAACACAGAAAGCTTAAACAAATTTAACAAAGGTTTGCGGTTTAGGTGAGAACCGTTTTTGTTTTTAGTGTGAGAACGTGAAAATGGTTGATGTTCATTGAAATATATATAAATGTTAATTAAAATGTACTAAATTGTTCATTTTTATGCACATCCGATGGCCATATAGGTCTTTTTCCTGATTTGTTTTTAATCAATTTTCAATAAATTTTCTTTAAAAATAAATATTTTTCAATTTTTGTACATTTTTTGGGTTGTCAACGAATATTCACCAAATTAGTAGCATATCTTTACCGATTCACTATTAAAGTTCACCCTTCTCACGTTCTTATTTTAATGTTTATGCTCACGGCTCACTCGTTACTTTCTCTTTTCTCATTGTGTGTAAATTGGTAAAAACTAAAATTTGAAGGATTTCAAACAATTTTCTACTAGAAAGATGAGATAAATCCATTAAAAAATATTATTAATAATATTGTACTACAATAGTGACTCGTGCAATGCACGGGAATATGTTTAAAACTTATTTTTATATAATATTTATTTATTTATAACTTTAAAGTATAATTTCAATCTATTTTGGCTTTTTTATTTTTCATTTGAATGGATTAACCTAAACCCGAAAGTCATTCGAAGGAATTAGCCCAAACTGAGCGATGACCAAAGATTGTCCGATCCAAACTAACCATACTACATGAATATTATTTCATAGTTTGCTTTTATATATAAGTTTTTCTAAAAAAATGAGCTTGATAAATTAGAATTTAACATTATATATTGATAATTTGAACTTTAACAAATAGCTTCTAAAAATATTATAGTATTTTAGAGACGAGTTTTAATATATATAATTAGAAAAATCAACAAATTTTCTCTAGAATCATTCACAAACTCTAAAGGGGAGATGCAATATGGGTGTGATTTCGGTGAAAACAATTTTTAAAATGAGAACGTGTGAATGGCTAATGTGCATTAAACTATACTTAAATGTGCACCGAAATATACTTAAATGTGCATCAAAATTTGTGATGCACATCCTTTAAAAAATTGATGCACATATATAATTTTTACTTGAATGTTCTTCAGTTTCTCAATAAATGTTCTTTAAAAAATAAATGTTCTTCAAATTTTAGATATTTTTAAGTTTATCAATGAATGTGCACAAAATTAGTACTAAATGTTCACCAATTTACTACTAATGTGCATCATTCTCACGTTCGTATTTTAAAAGTTATTCTCACCCGACACTTTCCCATTTAACATATGTATCTTATATACTAAAGTTAATGTTTTTCAAGCCTTGGGAGTGATTCTAGGAGAAATTTTTTATGTTTTAGCTTTTTTATATATAAATCCACTATTATAAATAACTATTAAAATTTAATTATAACAAATTGTGTTGTGGTCCACTAAACCAATACAACAAATATTCATGTACTTTAAAATGCAAAACTTTTTTATTTGTTAAAAATTCTCAAGGCCCTAAAATACCGCTTTTTGTAAAATAAGAAATAAAATGTAATTTCATTCTTAAGAAAATGAAAATCATTAACTTATCTTTATTATATATTCTTATTTTGTATTTTAGTAATATTTCACATTAATTCTTAGGATAGATCATAATTTTAGAAAGTCATATGTTATTATTATAAAAATAATTAAATTGTATAAATATTTTCCCATGCATGGCACGGGGTGTTAACTAAGTAGATTTTCGATGCAAATGCTAAGGTTGTGGCACATTAAAATATCAAACATTAAGTTGTTATTAAACACATTTAAATTTAATTTGATAGAATTTGGTAATAAAGTATTTTTTGAACACGTGGTGATGTGGGGATAAGCCGTTGTTGTCTGATCTAGACATCAAACCTCGAACAGAGAAGATAGGCGGAATTAGAATGAGATGAAAGAAGGATAAGTCGAATGATAGGCCAATTGGAACCAAATCAAACAACGATAAAACCCTTGAACTTAAGAACAAAAACCTTACCGAATGATGAAGAAGCCCCAATGGATTACAACCAAACACAATGGTTATGGTAGGCCAAGACACCTGGAGGATGCTCTATGGAGTCCTGATAGCACCAACCTTATGGAAGAGATTGACACACACAAGTACAACTAGGGCGAGTTCAACAACAATACACACGGGGCACTCTGCTCACAAAAACACTCTTTTGGGAGGAAAAACGATAAACGTTGTATTCAATATCAAAGTCTGGGAACCTAAAATAATAACTAGGACAAACCTTATATAGGGTTCATAAGGTGGTCAATTAAAAGAAATGAAACAAATAAAAGTATTGCCAAAAATATCCCAAAAACAAACAATCCCGAAAACAACTAAATATGGAAATCTCACACACTTCTGCCGCCTGGATGATGGCGACCGCCATGCAAATGACGCGATCGCGGTTTTAACAAATTAGCTACGACTTTTGCATTTAAATGGACGCGAGCGCCATTATTCGCTGGAGACCTCCACGCGATCGCCATGATCATGGACGCGATCGCGACCGTGCTCCAGCGAGCCTCCTTCGTTGCCTTTGCCCGGGTCGTCTCAAACGCTGATAATAAACACCATCCTCATGGGTGTTTCAAAGAGATCATTTGTACTCGTAAGCTCCTTAGACAAGATAAAAGCGACTAACTTGTCTAACTCTTGTTGTACCTCCTTTGTTCTCGAACGAGTCAACGCACCCTCGAACTCGGGAATCACCGATGATCCTTCAACACGTGGAGTGCAAAAAATGAGCCATTGGATTATGAATAAGAACCAACAAATAGTCAGACCAAAGTATCTTTATAAGTCATGATCCATGATTGGCCTGGTCCCGTTTTACGATGAGGGTCATGTGGAAGACCGAAATATATAAGCCTCGATCGTGAGGAGAGAGGCGATCATCTCATGAAAAACTCCCGCCTTGAAAATAAAAAGGCGTTTTGGTCATCGCCTTGTTTTGGCGAGAGGCGAACGTTTAGGCGTTGTCTTTTTACTCATTAATCTAAATGATTAAGAAATTGATGTGCCCGCTCTTCCGCCTTCTTCTGGAAGACTCGTTATCTGCGCCACAAGTGCACGCCTTTGGAGGGATGTAAACATCCAGTTCCTCCCATAGCTTCTTTAAAACAAAGAAGTAAGTAGCCACCGATTTTCCTCCTTGGTGACATACGGCAATATCATGACGAAGTTGGAGTTTTCTTGGTCCAAACCTGACTGAGAAACGTTGACGAAGATCGTCCGAAAGAACCTTGACGAAGTGAGAATAAGTACCAGACGACTGAAGAGAATCATCAATGGATTTCATGATCCAGCCGACGAGCATTGATTTGACAGCTTTCCAATCCATATACGGTGGATCAGTAGTTGCAGGTGGGGCGATGGTTTCATCGAGCAAACCGATTTTTTGCCTGAGCAAAAGAGGGAGTTTTGCATTGCGACGGACCACGCTTCATAATTTTCTCCTTTAAGAGTCACCAGGCATATATTAAGACATGTATGGGCGGATTAGTGGAGGTAATACGGTGATAGAAGTTCCGGAGCTATGTAAGACGGTGGGGAATCTTTGTGTGACATGATGTTGTAGCAAAGGAAAAAAGAAAATTGCAACAAAGGAGGAGTTAAAAAAAAACCTTCTAATTTGTAACTTGTAATCTTAATATTTTATCTCTTTTTCTTTGACTTCTCTCCAACGTCGTAAACGCTAGCTGAGTCTATTTCCGAGTTTTCTCTTCTCATCTCTTGCTTCATTCTTCTCCACTGGTGTTCGACTATCAGTTCAATTCATCATTCCTCTTTCGGTTGCTTACATTTTTGTTTTTTATATGTTATTTACATTTAGAATACAAAATAAGACAATCCGCATATCTCCCCCGATCCACCCGTACATCCGATGAATTGAATGTGAATTGAGAATTTTACGGATAACGGATAAGTTGGATGACAAAAATTTAAATAGATTGAATAGTGATATGGGTAAATCCCATCCGATCAATTTTCATCCTTACGTAGAAGAAATAAGTCGGTGGGCATAAATAACTGAAACCGAAAAACCGACCAATTTTTCAATTAACCGTACCGAAATAATAAAAGTTTTGGATACAGTTAATCGAACGATATTATTTGCGGTTATACGATTAGGAAACGATTAATTATATTATATTTGTGGTTAACCGAACTAACTGAATATATAATATATACATTTTTAATATAAGACAATATGAATATAATAGATTTGTATAATAAAATTTTATCTTCCAATACTATTTATCTTATTTTTTATCTTCAAAATCGGTCTATTTACATAGTATAAGATTACTGTGACTTTTTTAGGCAACAAAACTTTATTGTTTTTGTGCCGCCAACGGAACTTTGTGCCTTTGTTAGCTCTTTAATTATGTTGTGTATTTGAGATTATGAGATTTTACTCTTTTTTTAACTAATTTCTTTTAGTGCTATTTTAGTTTTGTTCTTTTTTCTTAATAGTTTAAAGAACATATTGGTTAACCAAACTAATCGATTTATTTGTACCGAAAATTTGATTAACCGATATTGGTTAACCGAGAATTACGGTTAAATAAATTATTGTTAAAAATTATTAACCGGACATTTTATTAACCGAACATTGGTTAACCGAAGACCAATTAACGGACCACGTCACCCGAAGAAATAACCGAGGTTTGGTTCGTGGATGACCTCATCTCATGACCTATGCAACCAAAATAAAGGAAAAAAGAAAAACCAAGGAACGTAGGTGAATGGTGACCGTTCACAGAACAAATCTGGTCCGCTGAATGAAATTATTCTTCCTCTCATCGTTGTAGCGTAGTTGACTCCCTCCCAAATCCCAATTCCCAAACCAAACCCTCTTCTTCCTCCTCACTTCGGCGTCACTAACCTATCCCTGCGTCTCCATATCCCTCTCCAAGATCCTCTCTTTTTCCACACTCTCTGAGGATTTCAGTTTGGGACTCTATGGATTCAGATCAAGGAAAGCTCTTTATCGGCGGGATTTCATGGGAGACCACCGAGGACAAGCTTAAGGACTACTTCGGCCAGTTCGGTGAGGTTATGCAGGCCGTTATAATGCGGGATAAGGTCACCGGTCGCCCTAGAGGATTTGGTTTCGTTGTTTTCTCCGATCCTTCCTCCGTTGATGCTGTTGTTCTCGAGAAGCACACCATTGATGGCAGAACTGTGAGTAGTGCTGGAGTTTTATTGATCTCCAGCCTTAATTGGATTCATGTTTTGGTTTCTCGTGGGTTGATTTGATTGTTTTACTCCTTTCTAGGGTTTCTCGCTAGTGACTGTATTGTGTTTTTTCTTAGGGTTTCTTCTTTCCCCTCTAATCACTTGGGCCTTCCGAATACTGAGATTTGTTTTTTGTTTTCTGATATAGCAGCTTCTTTTAGTGTACATACCATGGTTTCTGTTCTATTCTGTCTATTCTATTTTTTTTGCTTGTAGCCTGCAGTGAGAATAGTCTTATGTTTGATTCAGATTACCTCCATCTTCCTTTGATGTTATGTATGTCTATGGTTCTTTGGGTACGAGTTAATTGGTATCCCAACTAGTATGCCATTCTTTCCTTCTCATGTTCTTAAGTGTTTATTCATATATAGATGTTTCTGTCTTATTTCGGATTGCAGTGTCTCACAACTATTTGCAGCCTGCTTTGTATTTTAGTTTACACTTAGTTTAATTAGCTATATTGGTTAATTAGGTTGAAGCTAAGAGAGCCTTGTCCAGAGAGGAACAACAGCAGACCAGTGTTAGAGGTGGGAACAATAGTGGTAGTAGAAACTACGGAGGTGGTGGGAACTTAAGAACCAAGAAAATATTTGTTGGGGGATTACCCGCTACTTTGAATGAAGAGGGTTTTCGCCAGTACTTTGAAAACTATGGCCACGTGACTGATGCTGTGATAATGTATGACCAAAACACTCAGCGGCCACGTGGGTTTGGGTTTATCTCATTCGACAACGAAGAGGCAGTTGATAGGGTTCTCCATAAGACTTTCCATGATATGAGTGGAAAGCAAGTTGAGGTGAAACGTGCATTTCCAAAAGACGCAAACCCGGGCATGAATAGTTCTGGAGGCGGCGCTGGAGGATCTGTTGGTGGTGGTGGATATCAGGGTTACAACTCTTCTGGAGGAAATGCAAATTCTTATGACGGAAGAATGGATTCAAGTAGGTATATGCAAAATCAAAATACTGGTGGTGCATTCCCATATGGGTCTTCTGGTTATAGTACACCTGGTTATGGATATGCTCCTGCAAATAGTGGTATGGGTTATGGTGGCTACACCGGTTATGGTGGTCCTGGTGCCACCTATGCAAACCCTAATGTCACTAGTGCTGGCTATGCAAACGGGCCTGGAGCTCGGAGTTTGTGGAACTCCCAAAATCCTGGTTATGGAGCTGTTGGATACGGGGGTGCTGGTGCATGGGGTGCGGCAGCTGCTGCAAGCGGCGGCGGTCAATCTGCAAGTGCCGCTTCTGGGTATGGAAGTCAGGGTTATGGATATGGTAGTTATGGTAGCAGTGACGGTTCTTATGGTGGTAGCCGTTCGAGCAGTAATCCAGGTGGCAATGCGTCTGGTGGTGGTGCTGCTAGTGTAGATTTGCAAAGTGCTGGGTACGGGGGACGTGGATATGGTAGTGATGCAAGTGGAGGATATGGAACTGGAGCATGGAGATCTGATTCATCACAACAGAATGGATCTCATGGTGGTTATGGGGGTGGCTATGGTGGTGCAGAAGCTAGACATGCTCAACAGCAGTGATTTATGGATTAAGGCTGAGAGTATTTATTGCTTTCAAATTCAGATCAATGCTGTTCATCCATCAAGTTGGAAATTTGGAGCACTTTGCAACTGGTTGGATTGCTTTTTTAAATTATCTTAGTTTCTAGCATCTACTTTGGGAGTTCAATAAATTGAGTAGTGTGAGTACTAGCTATCTTTCATTTACTGTTTGTTTGTTTCTCTAAGTGTGGTTTGTATTTGGTGTGCTTATTATAGTTCTGTGCTAGCTGCTGCTATGGAGCGTTGGTATTGCTTAGTATTAACATGTAGCATTTTATATTGAACTATTTGAGATGATTGCTTTTATATTCCTCTTTTCCTCTTTTCCGTTTATGGTTTTCTTGTGCTTTGATATAAAATGCCTTAACTTTTAGCTACTTACAGATAGAGATTGGATGTAGTTGGCCAGTTGGGTTGATCAGTTGGTAATGGATAGCAGTAGAGGTAAAGTAGTGGTAGTTGAAGATTCTAAACAATGGCATAATTGTTCGCCCGTGTACTTGCCCTTGTGTTTTACAGGAGATGCTGGATTTACAGAGTGGAGACACGCCTAACTATGAGCTTCCGTGTTGATGCTGGATTTAAACATGATATGTTTTTTCTGTACTGGTCAGCCCAATGGAGCCCTTTGAAGCTGCATCCATATCTGTTTGGGGGTTTGCTCACTCATCCGGATAGTATCAATCTCTAATCCGAGATGCAAATGGTGGGTTGTCTAACTTGAACTTGTGCACTTTGTTGAGACTTGCTCCATAGGGATGTTTGGTCGAGAGATTAGCTCATTCTGTAGAGAAGTTCTTGTTTTTTTTCTTTTCTGAAACTAGTGAATAGTGTTCGTCCATTCTGTGATCAAATTGCCCATCCTTAAGGGGTCTTTTACCAATAGTTTTGTATGTAAAGTGTTTTGGTCGTTTTGGCCGCAATTCCTTGGGTTCAATTAGCAGTTGAACTTCTTTCAATATCCACTAGTTACATCTTGCCCATTTCTTATTACCTTAGTTAGATAGTTCATTTTTTTTAGCTATTCTACTGCTGTTCTTTTTGTGTACTTGTCAGATCCCAACAATGAGCTACTTTGGTAATTGTTTGCTGCTAGAGTTACTGTATGCTGTCCGTTTAGGAAAGCAATTCTAAGTGCTTAAGGTTCTATTCGTGTTTTAGTTAGAAATCTGCCATCAACTCTTTAGCTGTATTTTCTACTCCTATGCTTCTCCCTCTCTAGAATGCTTGGTAACGGACGATTGTATATCGTTGCAATCTGGAATCGGGTTTGTGAAACTCCTAGAAATTTGATTCTTGAATGTTGACTTTCCTAGAATAGTACTCCCTCCGTCTCATATTGTTCTTCCCATTTCAAATAGTATACACTATTCACGGTTGAAGAGAATCTTCTCGTTTTGTCTTGATATATAAGAAAATATATAGTCATGTGGGGTCTTGTTTGATTCGTATTAATGCGTACTTTAATAATATCAAATTTTAATTATTTGTATTAACATAAAACTAAAGATATTAAGGATACAAAACGTACTTCGGCAAATGTGTCATATGAAAAAATGGGAAGAACATTATGGGACCGAGGGAGTATGTGTTATCGTGATGCTTGTAGAAGCTTAAACCCATGGATGGAGAGTGGAGGAATATTGATTTGACACAAGATTTGCATTGGAAACATAAGAAATCAGATCGAGTACAAATGATATGCAAAGGGTGACATGCAGTCTTGCAACATCATACAGTACAACTTATTGTTTTGATAATAAAGTACAATACAAAATGTAGAATAGTGGTTCCGAAATCTTCAGCATGACTTGAGAGTAGTTGCAATATGAAACGAGCGCTAGTAAACAAAGGTTTTTGACAACAAATTTGCACTGATGGCAGATGCTCCCATCAAACACTTCATGATAGCAAGGAAGAACACTTTGTACTCACTTTCAAAGAACATGGTCGACAAAATTAAAATCCATATATATAGACTAAACAAAATGGCAATTGAGAGTAGTGAGCATTGTTTTGTATGGCTTACCATGATATTTATGTAAAGTAACTTTCATTATATATCATCACATGAAGATGACTTTCTTTCGAATGGATTGTTGAATGCAATGACATTTCCCGGGCGCGAGAATACCACCTATTTCATTTGTTTTTGAAGAAACGTGTACAATTATGAGATTAAGGCGTCAAGTACATCTTTGTGTGTGTTTATATGTATGTAAATAAACTATTATTTGAATAGTTACCTGGTAATCTCGTATGGTTCTTGACTTGAAACCCGCTGCGCAGTAGTCGAAATAATACTCCCATGTCCGGAAGAACTTGTCATCATACCCAAGTGATAGAATTTTGCTGAAGTTGAAGAAACATCATGTTCTTATGACTAGTCAATGATGTATTTTCAATTGATTGCTAATTAAACATACTAAAAATTGCATTATCATGCTAGACCTTTTTCTCCAAATTAGAACTCTTAACTATCATTTCAATGTAATAAAAATTCCAATGCATACACACTTTTGGTGCTTCAAAAAGTTGTGCCTCCACCATCGTAATGTTTGATAGTAATGGATTCCAATGTTATCAACTTGCTCAACACTGTAAAAACCATACACATTGTTTATAAACGTCGAAGTATCAAGAAAAACACCAAAGTTAGTCATATACTACAACTATAATTTATACTGAATGATTACCATAGCCTTGATGCAACAGCCATAGCAGATGTTAATCTGCTCAAAGAAGGCAAAAATCCACCCGGGAAAATGTATTCCCTTAAGAAGTCCGAGCTTTTAATATGTTCATCATAATGTTCATCTGGAATTGATATGAACTGCCAAATACAAGAGTAGAAGATTTTATTATAGTAAGAACTTCTAAACTGAGCAACTTATTGGATAATGTTATTTTATAAAATTATCTGAAATACTTTACCTGTAAAACAAGAAGTCCATTTTCTGCTAAAAGAGAATCACAACAACGGAAAAAGTCTTCCATAAATTCATGACCCACATGTTCTAGCATCTCACTGAAAATATCACATGTTAAGACTGTCAGACTACTAATTGCGCCTAATTGCGCCGTACAACAAATTTAGAGAAAGTTATTTTATTGAGAAAAAGATCACATGAGGATTAAAGCTTAAATGAGGATTAAAGGCGATGCACACAACGTTGTGGACGATGTACACAGTGTATGTATGTGCCGCAAAATGTGTGCATTAACCAAAACCATGTTCATTGACGTCTGCAACGTCTGTGAATGAGTCACAAGATGTGTGCATTGTCTTCGTTCTCATCTAAGCGTTAGCCTCACTGAAACCGAAGGCATGTTATTGTATCTTACCATGAAATAATTCGATCATATTTGTATGCACTTGGTAGCTGACGATAATCGCAAAGAAGAAACTTGATGTGATCCTAAACATATGATAAAAAAATTTAATATATGTCAATAACAAAAGGGTAATATGAATACATCTTCTTTGACCTTACGAGTTACGATTAAAGGGCATCTAAATTAAATCCATTTTATTCATAAGTACAAATTTAATTTATGTCAATAACAAAAGGGTAATATGAATACACCCTTCAACTTTAGAAAACTCTAAAAGAAAATGACTTTTTTAAATCTATACATAATGAATATGTAAGACAAAATAATAACTTAGGTGTTTCTTGAGAAAATAAATATTAAAAAATCTAATTCACAAGTGCTAGATAATTTAGAAAGAAATATTAAAAAAATATAAAAAAAAATCAACATACTTGAAAACCAGCTTCCTTGACCCTTTCGGTTGCAAGTTTGAGTTGTTCTTCAGATAAAGTGATGCCTGTATATTTGCAACCAGTACGCCTTACAGTTTCAATGGCTAAACTTCCCCATCCACATCCAATATCTAACACATGATGATGTTTCTCAATCTTGGCCTATTGATTTAGTAGAAATAAGTATTAGAATGAGGAAAATACAAGTGCAATTTTAATGTAATTATCATGAACAATAATTACCTTTTCGATTAAGACGCCTAATTTTCTGAGTTGTGCTTCTTTGAGATCTTCATCTTTGGACTGCCATCCAATAAGTGAGTAAGTATCAAGTATATTGATTGTATGTTTAAAAAACATTTAAATGTTGATAATAATATATTGAGGGTGAATTAATTTTATTGATTACCTCAAATATAGCCGATGAATATGTCATAGTCTCGTCCAAGAATAAAGAAAACATGTCATTGCCCTGTTGTTGAAAACAATTATATATTACTAATTGAAGAGTTGACTAATATTTTGACATACTCCCTCCGTCCCCTAATGTTTCTCTCATCTCCAATTTTTACACTATTCACAATTTATTACAATTCGCTAGATTATTCTCAATCTATAAGAACAAACATAGTCATGCGGGATCTTGTTTTGTTCGTCTCATTGAGTACTTTAACAATATCAAAATTTTATAATTTTTAGAAAGATATAATAAGAGATATTAATGACGCAAAACGTGTCTCGATAAATGTGTCAAAATGAAATGGGAAGAACATTAAGGGACGGAGGGAGTAGATACTAAAAGTGGTTTGAGGATGTAAATTATTAAATTCAAACACTGAAGCTTTCAAGACTTAGCATGTACTAGTAGACGAGTTATTTAATCCTTAATCAATTGATATAAGTTGAATTATATAAGTAGTAATAACTAGTTAAAAAGTGAGTTGAAGTTGAATCTTTATTTTTCAGTTTGTCACATAGTTATAATAAAAACTAACAAATGCAGTTTAAATTTAACTGATTTATATATATTAAAGTAGAAACCATTTATATATCATTTCATGTCGTGAGAAAACAACATACCATATCATAGTGACGAGAAATATTTCTTCGAGCTTGAGTGATTGTGTTTCGCCTTGAAAAATGAGTGTAGAAATATTTCGCTGAGGCAATTCCTGATGTTAAAAGCATAGGCGTCCACCACCCCCTAAATTAGGATCAGAAAAAATAAAAAATAAAATTTCTAATTAAACATTCTAAACATACAAATATATAGTACAATCTTAATTAATAGAGTGTGTCGATCATGATTTATGATTCATAAGCCATACCTTTTAGTTGAAAGTCGTGAAGCATTTGAGTTAAAATCTTTGTTGGCGAGAAATAGCTGCGTGTATAAAATAAAATTAACATAATAAATGTCCTTGTAGTAACAAAATTAAAATCCTGAAGTTGTAGAGAAATTAAATGATCTTTCCCTTACCATGAAGAAGTTTAAGAGACCTTCATTTTTATCTACTAAGGAAAAATCTCCATTAATATATGCATCCGCGAACCCTAAATCAGCCTCCGTACAAATCTTCATAAGAAACAAGATATTTAATTGAAATGGAGGTCTTCAAATTCAGCAATTATTATCCATAAGTTTAAAATATACGAGCAAAAAAATAAAAGGATAAGTAGAATAAATAAAATTACCTTCCAGTAAAACTGAGGACTATGAACCCTTATAGCTACCTTTGGTGCTGATTCCTTACTCTTTCCTTCGAAGGTAAAAACTTCTCCCCCGTCCTCTAATAAGCTGATAAGTTAAATAAAAGTAGAGATCCCAAATCATTGTACTAGAAATGTAGACATTATAAGCACTGGTGGAGCTAGAAAATACGGAAAAAAAAAGACGGATTCAGTTCGACAAATTAATAAAATATTATTATTTATTATTAGAAAATATAGCATAGTAATTATTTTTACATCTTTTAATTATACTCACTGAATTTATATTACGTAAGATTTATTATGTTTATATTGAAGTTTATATATAGTCTACATATAACTATTTATCAATAAAAACCAATCTAATATTTATTTGGTGCATATATATGTATGTATGCTAATTTTGTGAAAAGAAATTTGCTCAAAAGAGTGGGCAAATCCTGGTGAAGTAGTGATGATGATTTGGCGTGAACAAATGAATTAAAAAGCTCATATGTAGTAGTTGGTGAAAGTCGAACCACAAATGAAGTGAGCAAGGGAAGCATATGGACAATTTTTAAACTATATTTTTCAACACTAGTATAATAATAGTACAAATTAAAATAAAAGAGGGAGTCAGGGCCCTCGCGCACCCCCGGCTTCGTCTCTGATTGTAAGTCATTTTAACTTAAATAATGATTATTGACAATTTTAGTCTACAAATTCATAACTGAAATTTTAAAAACCATTTTTTTAGCATCTAAAAAGCTTTTTCTAATGGTTAGTGATTAAACACATATTTTAAATATATGTACAACATTAAAGTTACTCTAGTTTATACTTTTTAAAACTCATTGGTATACAAAAACATTAATGATATTATATCTTTTAGTATAAAAGAGTTGAAAAAATGTGTTAGTTAGAAGGATGTGAGCTTGATTAGAACAAGAAAGAAGAAGGTTGAAGTAATTGAAAATTAACTTACACAAGACATCCTACACTGATGAACCGATGTAGAAACCTGTTTGTCACAATACGTGCTGCAGATTCTGCCCAAGAAGTTATCATTTGCACTGGATTTTGAAGATAACTAGAGTTTCTTCCTAGAACACCATGTGCAACAACCAAGCCAGCCTAATCAAAACCAAATTATAAGCAAATATAAGCAATCCACAATATTGTAACATTTTAATATGTAATATGATATAATCAAGTGGATTGGTGCAACTTGTACCTTGAGTCCATTCTCATAGAAACCATAACCTGAAAAAACAAACAAATAATTTAGGAGATAATGAACAATAGTGGTGAAAAAAACAATACTCCGGTATGTTGCTAAACTGTTTTATACATGTCTTTTGAGATATGTGAGTGCTCCCTCTGTCTTAAAATATAGCTCTCATTTCATCTCTGCACACGTGTTATTATGTATTTTATTTTGTTAATATTTCTCATTACACATTTGTAAAAATGTTAAATTTTGATTTTGCTAAATTGCTCATCGATACGAATCAAACAAGACGCTATATAACTATATTTTTTTTATATATTGGAAGAAATTTACAAAATTCTCTTGAATTGTGAAATGTAAAAAAAAGCAATGAGATCTATACATGGGGTACGAGACACGTTTTGTATCGTCAATACCTCTCGTTACAAGTTAGTAAAAATCGTAAAATTTTGATATTGTTAAAGTACTTATTAACATAAATCAAACAAAACCAATCATGACTATATTTTACTTTATACAAATATAAGAAATCGAAAGATTCTCTTCGATTGTGAACAATGTTAAAAAAGTAAACGTCCCTAGTATTTATGAACGGAGGGAGTATACGGAAATTTCACCTTGGTTTTCGGTGCAGAACCAAATTCCCCTTTTTCCTTGTATATTGTTCATCTCAAATGAAGCTTTTACTGATGCAGCAGTTGGAACATGATGTCTAGTTGACCATTTCAGTAACACATTTTTGGGCACATCAAATGCATTACGAGTCACGAAAAAAGATTGATCGCCTTTATTAATGTTCTTCTGTTCATGAACAATTTTAAAAATGAACATATGTGAGATATTATACAAATACACTTTTCTCAAGAAGACATAAAAATTTGTATATTGAACTTATGAACCCTACCTGCATAACATTAAGCCAATAAGTTAAGGTAAATTGACTGTCTGAACTTCCAAGAAAATTGCATGCACTCCATGTTGCATGATTTTGTGGCATCAAACTTTTGTCTTGATGGAGAAAATTTTCACTGCCCACATGTAAATGAAATACTATATGATAAGACCATTTTAAATTATGTGATCAAGATATAAGTCAATGTAATACTAAGACATTATTTTTGTTTAAATTGACCAATTATTAAATTTGATAAATAAGAGACGAAACATAGACGGATACAAAACCTAGAGGCATATTGAAAAGCTCCCAGAATTCTTGTTTCGTCGAAGGTAGCCTCATCTCGTAATAGTTTCAAGGCATCACAAGCATGAATTGCCAAAATGCATCCATCATAAACATCCTCTGAACCATCAGCCAAATGGATTGTGCAACCTGTTGATAAACTTTCCAAATGTTATCATGAAGGACTCAAATTGATACGAAAATCAATTTACTAGCGCACAACGTTTTAATATTGCACGTAATGTTAAAAATTATACATACCATTTTTAAGTCAATATTTAATATTATTATGTTTTTTTTCTATTATGCATTTAAGCTTATGTGGGCTAGATTGCTAGCGAATGAAACAATTGAGATCCGTATGTTAATATATATTTGCACATAAATCCTTTTTATTATAAATACATCCTTCTGCAAAAATAAATGTGGATCTAATGACACTTTTTTTTCCTTATAAGCACATATAGTGGAACAAGAAAAACGCTACGTTATTATTTTAGTAAGCTATAATTTCAAGCTTATTGTAAATTCTCCGGAACATACTGAGAGCTTGCATTATTTTTCTTAAACTAAGTACTTCGCAATAGAGTACGGACCTTCATCACTAGTTGAAACAGAATGCACCTCATTTCCAGTTTTTATTTGACAACCTCTATCACTGAGCTCCTTGAGAACCTGCGATATTAAATCCAACATACACAGATGAATCCCTACACAATAGAAAATGAAACAACAATATATCTTACTGTGATTGATTTCTAACACGATCTGTCTATGAAAAAAATACTGTGCAGGGACGAGATTTGATCTATATTTTGAGACATAGAGGATTCATTATTATTTGTCTATGAAAAAAATATATAAAGCGAAGAATATAAATACTGTGCAGGGACGAGACTTGATCTATATTTCGAGACATTGAGGATTCATGATTATTTATACTCCAATGAATTTTTTTCTGAAATGAGCTTTTTTTCAGAAAAAATTTCCGACGTAGGCTCTTTTCAAAAGAAATTCCCAATATAGGCACTTATGCCAGCTTCGGATTTTTTTTATGTGTGAGAGCGTCTCTCGTCCGAAGCTGGTAATTGTTTTTTTGAATTTTGTATGTATAAGAGACGCTGGCCCGACCAGCGTCTCTTATACGTTAAAACATAAAAAAAAAAAATTATATGAGACGCTGGTCGCCTTTTTTTTTTATTTGAACGGCGTCTCTTATACAGATTTTTATTTTTTAATTCCCCCGTGTAAGAAAGTCAGCGTCTCTTACACGTAAAATGTTTTTTTTAAAAAAATTATTTGAGACTAGCGCCTTATACAAGGCATTTGTTTAATTTTTTTTTTCAAAGTTAATATATATATTATTATATATGACTTACTCGTGTTTGGATGACTCGTATGAGCTCGTATGAGCTCGTTTGAAATCGAAATCGATCACGACCGATTTCGTTGGGTCCGTATTGATCCCAGCTTTCACCAGATATGTCTCTCGCTCGATTCTGATTTCGAACGACCCCATACGAGCCACCCGAACACGCGTAAGTCTCGTGCGTACCTTCTACTGTAAATGGATGTTTACAAATTCGTTCCTCCATATCAGGCGATGAGAGACATATCTGGTGAAACTGGGATCAATACGGACCCAACGAAACTGGTCGTGATCAATTCCGATTCCGAATAGAGCAAATACTGTAGTGCATTTGAATAGAGCAAATATTTATTGTGTTTTCACATTAGTGTTAGTCCAGTCTTTCACCATTAGAAAATACTGTAGTGGATTTGAATAGAGCAAATATTTATTGTATTGTCCATTTGTACTGTATTGTTTAATTAACAAACCTTGTTCTCATAAGAAGAAGATCGGCCTTTGACTGCAAGCCCCCCTGATAACTGTTAGCAGCAATAAACAATATTAATTGTGCATGACTAAACAATATTAATTGTGAATGACTAAACAATAATTATACTGTACAAATTTAATTATGCATGAATAAATTATTAATATTCCGCCCGTGCGTACCTGAAACATTTGATTATTGCGAAGCCATGAAAGGATGGACAAGGCAGGATAATCCATTACTTGTTGTGAGCCAGATGACCATATTGAACTACATATGGGAATCTACATCATTTAATTAAGTTTTCATGTGTCAAAAGAATATAACGATCAAGAAATTATTAAAAGTTATTGTTTGGATAGGGAAATAATATATTAAAATATACATCGTTACCAAAAAAATATATTAAAATACATTATTTTATATTGAATTGTATTAAATCTTAGATTTAATTTAAAATAATGATTTTTTTAACGGAAAAAAACCCCGGACCTTAAATATTATAACTCGACCTATTGTTGAGGGCAATAACAATACCCCAAACCTTTTTTAAAAAACTCTGTTCAGTTTTGGACGCACCTAGGATGGGTCCAGAACTGATCCTATATTCAAACAGACCATAAAATAAATAAAAATCTCACGAGGTAATTTGTGTGAAACATTTCCGAATAATTCCTTGACTTGATGAAACTCCCGAGTGTTTGGCTATCGTCTACCTCTGGATTCTTTTCCATCTCTTCAAGATATCTATACATCAAAATAGGACATAATATTTAGCATGTATCATGATATATTCATGTTGCTATAAATATTTAGAAAGAAAGAAGTATCTTACATGAGAACATCATTCTTGAACTTATTCAATTCACGAAGCATATTCCAAAAGTAAGGATTCAAGACATTTCTTTTTTGTGCAAACACACTTGATAATCCATTTCGAGTTCCCCATTCGTATCCCAATCCTTTATCTAAGCTCACAGAATGTGACATCTCTGATTCCTCCATCTCTATTCCGAGTCTCTCAAAGAACTCCATCATATTTGGGGATGTCGCCTGTAAATAAATATAGATAATCAAATTAATTATTTACAATTAGGTAATTTAGATAGCTTGTATATATAGTTTGTGCCAGCACGGGATAAAATAAAGATTTATCATTCTTTTAATTTTTAATCTTTTCTAATAGGTACTCGTATTACTTTTTAAACATAAAAATTGAATCCATACTCTTAAAGCATATACTAGAAACAAAACACTGTATATTTATATAACAGTAGTAAGAACATGAACACCTTTTAGTGGAATAGTAAATTTGAGGAAAAATTAAAGCTAAATGTAAGAACATGAACACCAATTAGTGGAATAGTAAATTTGAGGAAAAATCTTATCTTTTATATTATATTAAAGCTGAGCCTTTTAGAGCTCTCTTAGAGTGATTTTAGGCTTAGTTTGTTACATAATTATTATTTTGTATCTTTAATTAAATTATTAATAGATTGGATAATTATATTAAAAAATAAATCTTAAAAAATTATCATTCCTTTCAACAACAAATATATAAGTTATTTTATTGAGAATAAATATAATGTTGAAGGTTTATATATATTCTTACGCTAAAATTAGGATTATTTTTTATAATAAAAATTAAGTCAAGCTACGTATATAACCATTATGAAGTAAAATATATTTTTATAAATTTTTTTGACGAACTCGATTAGAAGGATAATACAATTTTCAAACGAATAATATAAAATTTTCCGTGCATGGTCACAACACTAGTTAAAGGTAATGTGATGAAGAAGGCCGGATTAGATGAGCATCGAGCACACCGTTTTGATTCATGCACATAGATATAGATTCAGGCATGTATTACATATTATACGTATTATCTTTGCTTGTGTGCATGAGTCGTAACATGTGTATGAATCATTTCTAATTCTTATTTAGGTTTATGTTTTTGTCATATATATAGGTAAAATGTTTTTTAAAATATTTAAAGGAAAAATGAATTTTTTCTTTAATTAAAGGAAAAAGTTGCTAGAGATAAACTTTAAATATTTAACTAAAATAATCTCAACTTTAACTTTTTGTAAAAAATAAGTATAAATGACTTTTTCGATTAAAATTTATCTAATTTAATATTTTAATTCGTAATCTAGGTTTTTCATAGTTGAATATCATAATTGTTAATAATTTCTATAAACTCTCTTAATAGATCTCATATTGTTATATATTAAATTATCTAAATTTCAATCAAAAACTTTATTTGTACTATTTGTGATTGATCGATTGAACGCTTAAATTTTTTTGTTGACTCGAAACTTAAGATTATTTTACTCAAATATTGAGAGGAATTATTTTTGTTTAATATTCCTTTTTCTTACTAAGCACTACATTATTGAAAAATAGCTTTTAAACGAAAAAACTGAATCCATACTATATATTAGGAAAAACAATTATATTTTGTAGCAGCAAAAACATATATACTCCTAGTAAATAACTTTGTAGTGGAGTAGTAACTTTGAGAAAAGATAGGGTGAGGATAAGTTATTAGATTAAAACTCATGACACTTTTGTGTTCATGACTTATAATCAGGGCCGTTCCTACCATTTTGGAGGCCCTGCTACAACTCTTAAAACATACAAATTTTAAAAAATAAGCAGTATTTCCTATTAAATATGCTTAATTGTTGATCATTCTAATAATCAAATTTAATATCAATAATATTAGTCAGTAAAAAGAAGGAAGTTAGTGTCTTACATGAAAATTAAAACGATTGAAAAAAATTCGAAAAAGTAAGAATAACCAAAAAAATTGAGAACCAACCCATATGCCAAAATCTATATCTTTGAACGTTGACGAAGGAACATATAAAAACCCAAATTTATAACAAAAATCTTGACAAATTATTCATTGTAAACTATGCTTTTATGATATTAAATGCATATGTTTGAATTGAGAATCAACAATAATTGAAAGAATTGAGACCAATTTCTAGAAAAAAGGATTGAATTTGGACAAAAAGAGGTAGAAAATAAACCTATTAATTTTGGAGATATAAATAAAAAATATATAATAGACCTAAAACTAAAAGGGTGCGGTTCCGATGAGAACAATTTTTAAAATGAGAACGTGCGAAGGGGCTAATGTGCATCAAAATATATTTAAATGTGCATCAAAATATACTTAAATGTGCATCAATTTTTTTGATGCACATCCTTTGAAAAAGTGATGCAGATATACAATTTTTACCTGAATTTTTTTCAGTTTCTAAATAAATTAATGTTCTTTAAAAAATGAATGTTCTTCAAATTTTTGATGTTTTAAGTTTGTCAACGAATGTGCACCAAATTAATACTAAATGTTCACCAATTTACTACTAATGTGCACCATTCTCACGTTCGTATTTTAAAAGTTATTCTCACTCGACACTTTCTCAAACTAAAATATGGGGCCCCGAAATTTTTAGGGCCCTGTTCGATCGCCCACTCTTAACACCCTAATGCCCGGCCATGCTTATAATGTGTGTGTTCATCAGTCATAACGTATGTGTTAATACACAAAGTATGTGCATGTTATAGTATGTGTTCATATGTCACATTGTGTGTTCATTGACGAAAATGTGTTCATACATTATAACGTGTGTGTTCATGCGTAACAATGTTTGTGTTCATCATCCTTATTCCTCACCTTAAGATTCATCCTCACCGGAACTTAACCCATAATTTGAGGGATAAAACTTTCAATATTGGTGTAATGGCGATGTCCAAGTATGACTTTTATAATTATTAAATTTAAACTGCAACTAAAACGTTAAAATTTGACTTGTAAACTTAACTGAAAAAATAGATGACGATTATAATTGAGGGATAGAACTTTCAATATTCGTGTAATGGCGATGTCTAAGTATGACTTTTATAATTATTAAATTTAAACTGCAACTAAACGTTAAAATGTTTATAATCTTCAAGATTGAATTAGACTTAAATGTTTATAATTATTAATAATTGAGTATAATATTCAATCTTGAAGCCGTCAGCCATTTAACTTATGGAAAAGTGTCATTTAACTTAAGTATGTTCATCAAAATATTGATAAATGTTCATCATCTCTTACTTAAATGTTCATCAAACATCACTTTAATATAATTTCGAGTAGAAAAACACTTGATCTTCATCAAAAATTAACTAAATGTTCATCATCTCATACTTAAATGTTCATCAAACATCCTTAAATGTTCACAAGCATTTAATAAAATGTTCATTACTCAAAAGTTCATTACAATTAGCTTAAATGTTCATCACGTTGTTCATAAATGTTCATCAAAATGTTTATAAACGTTCATTTTGATATACTCTACTGAATGTTCATCACATTTTAATCACATGTTCACCAACAAAATGTTCATCACATTATAATTAAATGTTCATCACATTATAATTAAATGTTCATCACATTATATTTAAATGTTCACCAATTTGAATTAGACTTAAATTTGCATTTATTTTTATACTTTAACTATTTCATTTATTATTGGACCACCGCCGGTCCTTCACCAGACCACCGCCGAACCTTCGTCGGACCCCCGTCGGACCGTCGCCGGACCTCTACCGGAGAACCACCGGGTGGTCGCCGGGAAGTCGTCGAATAGTCATCGGGTAGTCGCCAGAAGGCCACCGGACCACCACAACTACCCCCACTACAAGTGGAGGTAGCTAGTTTAATCTAAGCCAAGACATTCAATGACTAAAATTCATTTTTATTTATCTCTATAAGAGAGTTTATTATGAGATTCACACCCTTAACTTATTTGGTATACTATCAATTATTATTGGGTCTATTTTATCCTAGGAAATAAATGGGAGTACTCCGTATTATATATCCTCGTACGTGCACGACTATATATTGGCAGTCTTCTCTGAATATACTGCAGTTTCTCTTTTAACGACCAGAATAGCAAATGAGTCGTAATAAGTGCTATTATAGCGTTTGTTGGTTTGAGCCTATCTTCATATGTTTTCACCAACCCCTTTTATTTATACACTTAAATTCAATTAACAACGTACATAAAAAATAAATACACAAGCTTAGGTTATATAGTATTCCCTATGTCCTAAAATATACATCTCATCTCATTCCATCTGATTTCCGCAATGTTACGTCAATAACTCTACGTACACGTTTGTAAAAAATGTAAAAACTTGATCTTAGTAGTACTCATTGAGGCTAATAAAACAAGATCTCACATGACTATTTTTTTATTCATATATTAGAAAAAATCTACAAGATTCTCTCAAATTATGAATAGGGTCAGAAAACTACATAGGATCTATATTTTGGGACGGAGTAGTAGATGTTTTCAATTCAAGCTTCTGATATTAAAAGAGAGTATAGTAGTACATACAGAATTGAAGAGCATGAAAGTGAGATCGAGTTGAAGAAGTTGGCCATCAAGAACGACAGTTGTGGGATGAATGTCGAGGGCGTCACGTTTCTCGTATAAACACACCTTCAATCCCGCCTTGGCCAGCTCGTAAGCCGCTACCACCCCACTTATCCCGCTTCCAACAACCGCTACCGATCTCATCTTTCCGACGAGCGCCTTTTCCTTCTTCACAAATAAACGTAAATGAACCTTAAAAATCTCACATAACACTTAGGGCCGGTTCGACTTTTAATCTTTTAGGCTAAATAAATGTAGTTTATACGCTAGCTTATTGTAACAACTTCAACATTTTAAGCTAGCTTAACTTTCAATATGTCGAACAAGCTGTCAGTAAAACAAACATATTATAAGAGATAACATAGTAACATAAAAACAAAATATTTTGTAAGAGTAAGTTGTCGAACCTTAGGTGTGGCTTTGGTATGGGGTGATGGATTATTATTAGGGAGAAGCGAGTACTGTGGTGTGTAATGGGAGTGGCAAATGACTTATTTATATAGGCTAGGTTAGGCCTCCATCGAGCCCAATTGGACTACGACCGCAGCCTAAGAGTCATACTCTGTAATAAAAAACTTTAATTTAATTAAAAACGTACCATAAACAAATGATATATTGTAGAAGATAAAATAATGGGACTTGTTGAACACATTTTTACCGCTAAGATCGAGAATATTATAAATAACTGTAAAAAAAGTTAGAAGACTGAAAAAATAAATATTATTAATGAAAAAGTTTTAATAATAAAATTTGTTAAAATGAGAAAGATGACAAAAAACTTGTTGAACACATTATTAATGAAAAAAAGTTTTACCGCCCCATGAGGGAACTTAAGAGCTCCCCCTCTATCCCTTTAAGATAATCTCATTGTGTACTATCCACAATTACTAAGGCAAAACCAGATAGAGTAAAAAATAATGATTACATTGTGTCCAAATCCATTTTTAAGCCAATCAAAATTATTCTTACATTTTTAAGAGCCAATAAGAACCCTTGATTACAAGCACACGAATTGCCATTTTGAGGCAAAATCTAGGGACTAAAATACCCCTAAAAAAACAGATACAACATTCATTCTATAAATACCCTTAACATACAAGTAAGAGAGCATTTACTGCTAAACTGAACAGAGCATTAAAAAAACAGGGGAACTTGAATTAAATTCTGCATCACTTTCTGAGAGAATGGCTTCAACATTCAGTTTGAATGACCTTCCACCTCTTGATGATGATGGCTTAAATAATGAGGAGATGGGGGACATAGGATCAGAACCTGAAATACCTTTTGCTTGTGTGCATGAGTCGTAACATGTGTATGAATCA
The DNA here is from genome assembly GCA_029168935.1 of Oxyria digyna. Lineage (NCBI taxonomy): Eukaryota > Viridiplantae > Streptophyta > Magnoliopsida > Caryophyllales > Polygonaceae > Oxyria > Oxyria digyna. Next base: position 5,443,651 of record JAPVLV010000010.1, on the reverse strand, counting down.
TTTCTAATTCTTATTTAGGTTTGTGTTTTTGTCATATATATAGGTAAAATGTTTTTTAAAATATTTAATGGAAAAATGACTTTTTTTCTTTAATTAAAGGAAAAAGTTGCTAGAGATAAACTTTAAATATTTAACTAAAATAATCTCAACTTTAACTTTTTGTAAAAAATAAATATAAATGACTTTTTCGATTAAAATTTATCTAATTTAATATTTTAATTCGTAATCTAGGTTTTTCATAGTTGAATATCATAATTGTTAATAATTTCTATAAACTCTCTTAATAGATCTCATATTGTTATGTATTAAATTATCTAAATTTCAATCAAAAACTTTATTTGTACTATTTGTGATTGATCGATTGAACGCTTAAATTTTTTTGTTGACTCGAAACTTAAGATTATTTTTCTCAAATATTGAGAGGAATTATTTTTGTTGAATATTCCTTTTTCTTACTAAGCACTACATTATTGAAAAATAGCTTTTAAACGAAAAAACTGAATCCTATAGGAAAAACAATTATATTTTGTAGCAGCAAAAACATATATACTCCTAGTAAATAACTTTGTAGTGGAGTAGTAACTTTGAGAAAAGATACGGTGAGGATAAGTTATTAGATTAAGACTCATGACACTTTTGTGTTCATGACTTATAATGTGTGTGTTCATCAGTCATAACGTATGTGTTCATACACAAAGTATGTGCATGTTATAGTATTTGTTCATATGTCACATTGTGTGTTCATTGACGAAAATGTGTTCATACATTATAACGTGTGTGTTCATGCGTAACAATATTTGTGTTCATCATCCTTATTCCTCACCTTAAGATTCATCCTCACCGGAACTTAACCCATAACTTTGAGGGATAAAACTTTCAATATTGGTGTAATGGCGATGTCCAGTTTGACTTTTATAATTATTAAATTTAAACTGCAACTAAAACGTTAAAATTTGACTTGTAAACTTGACTGAAAAAATAGATGACGATTATAATTGAGGGATAGAACTTTCAATATTGGTGTAATGGCGATGTCTAAGTATGACTTTTATAATTATTAAATTTAAACTGCAACTAAACGTTAAAAATTGACTTGTAAACTAATGAAAACAATAACGATAGTAAATTAATAATCTAATCTTATCTATATAGATTGGCTATCCAATGCCAAAATTGAATGAAATTGGTACCTCATAAATGTTGTTCCCTCAATATCATTTTTTCTAATTTAAAAAAATGTCCAAAATATCAAAACAAAGCGTTTTGCTAAAAAATTAAACACCCTCCTTTTTTTTCTTTCATTAGATCCGTGGTAAAACTGTACAACAGTTAAAATTTTCCAAACTAGAGATTCAATTGTTTTAAATTTTAAGTAAAAATGTGATATACTGATTATACTCCTCTGGTTTAGTATCATATAAGTAGTTAGCTTTTTACTATATATTTTTAAAATTCAATTTACACAACGGTAATTAATTACTAAGTAATTAATAGAATTACATGAAGTTGGTTTGATTTTATTTTTCATGTAATATAACGTAAGTCATTTTAGCCTTTTAATTTTATACACAAACTAGACTAGGTCTCGCGCCATGCGCGGGTTTATATAACTCAATATAGTGAATTAGTAGTAAGGAGTATTATGTAATATAAAATTTTATATGAAAATAAGTTTATATCTTAAAATGATATTGATATATAATTAAGTTTTTACATTTTAAATATAATAAACAACGAATATACATGAATTTTTAATACCAAAAATCTTATTTGATCAAATTATCATAGGTCAATTTTTAACAAATTTAAATAAATTGATTTCAACATATATAAAAATATATAATTGAAAACACTACAATAACACAAAAATATAATTATTTCTCTTATTTATTAAGAAATCAATCTGTTTGTGATACGTCATATCATAAAAATAAAATATATATTTGTAAAATAAAATAATAGGATATTGGGAGGTCAAAATCTAGAAAATTAACACATAAAAATCTTTTTGTAATCTTAAAGATCTTAAGCAATCTTTTTGTAATATTTTTGCACACGATTTTCCAAATTTAATTAATTTTTTTTGAGAAAATTACAATAAATTATAAAAAATCATGACCAATGAAATGACGACAGGTGGATGGCCTGAATGTAGAGTATGCCACGTGACATAGCTAGAATTGAAGAAATGTAATTTGCTTTAGTAGTTATATAGAGATTTTTTCTATTTTATTCTTGAATTTTGGTAAGAAAAGTAAGAGGTGTGTTAAACAGAGAAACATGATTATTAAAAATGTAAGAAAACTAAATGTAATTTTTACATACAGAGTTTTTATATTTTTAATATCTATCAAACCCACTAAATATCGGTAATATTAGAGAAAAAGAATAACTTTTATATGATATTTCTATGTACAAGATATTTATTTGATACAAGAATAAAAAGTAGAAGAATATTTATTATTGATTTTACCACAAATAAATTAAATTAATTTAAAATTTAAATGTGGGTTAATATTATATTGAATATGTTTAAATCAAATTGATAATACTCAAGAAAAAGAGAACATAGTTTATAATCTTAATTCTAATACGAGCCCCCACGGTAGAAATTTTCTAGATCCGCCACTGCCGATAACCTCCAATTCCTCGATCCCCACTCTCCCTTTCAAATTCACCGATCAACCTCAATTTTGACTGTGGTAATTTTCTTCTTACATAGATGACAATGAATGATGTCTACTTGTCTTTTCTCCCCCTCGCGCACATACTTGACCGTATGATTGTGGGGAAAAATCCCGCACTCGAAAAATTTTAACTGGCACCCCAAACCTTTTTTTTAAAACCCGGTTCAGTTTTGGGCGCAACTAGAATGCGCCAAAAACTAGATCAAATTTTTTAGCATTTTGAAGGCAATAATAAAAAGAAATTCCATGGCAATCACTCTTGTACACATGAAATTCAATGGCTTAACATCACTCAATGTTGTATGTTTTCATTGACTCTTTTTTTCATGACCTCTTGTAATTAAGATTAGTCAAATTAATTTGAGTTTCTGATTTCAAAAACTGAATTATGTGCTATCAGTTTGTGTTTTCAGATCGAATATAAATATAAAATGCAAAGAAAGATGTTTGGACAAGAAGGTTGTGATCACATGAGATGGGCTGCTAACATTGTTGTTGGATTAGATATTGGTGTTCCATGGTTAATGTGCAAGGAAGATGATTCTCTTGATCCCGTTATAAGTTTCAGTGTTCTTGTTGACAATCTTAATTCTTTTCAAAATAAATTTTTTAATAGTTAATGATGTTATTGTGACAGATTAATATACTTGCAACGACTTTTACTGTTATGTGTTTACTAAAACAGACCTTACAAACCTCTCATGTGGACAGAGGTTTGGAGTGGATGGTATGATTTTGCAGTAATTGAGTTTATCATTAGATTAATAAAGTAAAAAGTAAAAAGCCAGATCAATAACTTTTTTCAAAGGTACACATGAAGGCTTTAGTAAATTATACTCCATCCGTCCCAAAATATGAGGCCCATTTTCCTTTTTGGGCGTCCCGAAATGTTAGTCTCATTTCTATTTTTTTCCATAAACTTCTTCCAATTATACCCTTAGTCATATTATTTTAATATTTTACATTCATCATTTCCAATGCACTTATGTACTTTTCATTTGTAAACTCTTCTCCCATTGGTTAATGAATTATTTTAATATTTTACATTTATCATTTCCAATGCACTTATGTACGTTAAAGCATTTGCCTTAATCCAACATATTTTTGTACAATGAGACTCATATTTTGGGACGGATGGAGTATATATATATACAAATAATATGCAGGTTTACAGAGTTTAGAGGACCGACTTACCAAAGAATCTAAATTTCTTATATTCAATTCATGTATCATGTGTCTTTGTAAAAGGATTTAACTTTTGCAATTACTAAATTTATACAAAGAGGGATCTGTTGTGAACTATATGATATGCATTTTTTCCTCTTTCAATTTCTTTGTGCTTGAAGTGTTTACTTTTTACTTATCCTAAACTACATTTTTCGTCATTAGTACCAAACTTTGAGCCCTTATCGGAGGCCGTTTGCATCTAATTTTAGTAATTGTTAACAATATTACATATTGCAATATGCTAGCATGTTGTTTTCAAACATTTACACTCAGTTTCCAACAAGCATGATAATTTAGTAAACACGTCAAAAATGTATACAATGGGGAAATGACATTTAATAACTGGTCCTCGAGTTTATTCAATTGTAATGAGTTATAGACAGAAAAATAGATCATATATTCACCAACTTGGCTATTAATAAATCAAAATAGATTACCTTATTTTATATACCAAAATTTGTGGAGTTGGTAATAATACTGCAAACAAGACTTGAACAAAAATTTAGCATATAGAGCATTGAAGAAATTGCATACGCAAATAACATATATTTAAAAACTTATGTCATGTACATTACAAGAATATTAAAAATCATATTTTAAAAAACTTATGTCCCATATATTACAATAATATTACAAAATGATATAACAATTTGGCGAATTGAGAGAAGAGGTACAAATCATCAAACTCATTTGATTATATGATATAATATCATTTCAATATCTATTATGAAACATTTAAGAAATTATAATTACGCAAGATCCGTACGCGGGTTTCAGTCTGTTGATTTAAGCCCTAATAAAATAGGAACACCAATACACGAGCTAATTGTTTGGCAAAAAAAAAGCACCCGAGCTAATTAGGTAATGTGATGATTTTAAAGGGAGAGACGAATTCATAGGTAGTTGTGTGTCAATTGCTAAAATGATTAATAAAACATTCAGGAAAAACATAATCACTAATTAAACTTTATTTTCTTTCTTTTTGATAGAACAAAGATTAGAGACTGATTTGTCGAGGTTAGATTCTATATCATAAAGGGTTGTGAATATGATTAACCCAATCTAATTTTAGGACGCCTATTAAACAACGTTAAATCATATTAAAAACTGTAATTTCCCCACGCGTAGCGCGGAGGCCCGTTTCTAGTTACTAAAACAAAACTGATTACTCCTTACCATAAAGAGGTTGAAAAGACCTTCATTTTTATCTACAAGGGAAAAATCTCCGTTGATATATGCATCTGCAAGGCCTAAATCAGCCTCCAAGCAAACCTATATATTGCATCATGATTCATGCATCATATATTGTAATTGCATCATTTGTCATATCCTCATAAACTTAAATCTCAAGATTACAAATAAAAATATTTAAGCTAAAAATATGATTTTCAAAGAATTTTAATTAAATACTCAAAGAATTACTAACAAGCCATTATACATACCTTCGAATAAAATTGGGGGTTATGAATTCTTATTGCAACTTTCAGTGTACATTTCTTACTTGCTCCTTGAATGGTCAGAACTTCACCCCCATCATCTAATAAACTGTTATGTGAAGAAGCTTATGTAAAATACGTGTATACAAAGGAACAAAAAAGATAACCTAAATGCTAGAAAATATTATTATTTTTTATGTCTTATTCGTCGTCGTCCTAGAGTGACAAATATGAAAATGCATATAACTTTAAAACTTACACAAGGCAACCAGTAGAGATAAATCGTCTTAGAAACCTAGTGGTTACAATGCGTGATGCAGTCTCAGCCCATGAAATTGTTATTTGCTTTGGATTTTGCAGAACAGTGCAGCTTCTTCCAAGTATCGAATGCGCCACAACCATGCTAGCCTAAAAATTAATGACCACTTAAATATAAGAAACATTAATTCTATTGTTCAGAAGCTTGTGAAAAGATTGTCCAATTTACGTTGAGTCCATCCTCAGGGAAGCCATGACCTAATTGATATGCACCACTGAACCAGATTCGTCTTTTACCTTGAATGTTATTCATTTCAAGTGAAGCTTTTGATGCTCCAACAGAAGGGATAGGATGTCCACTTGACCATTTCATTAATACATTTTTTGGAAGATCAACTGGGTTAAGAGTCACAAAATATGCTTGATCTCCACTCTCAATATTCTGTCCATTTCAAGAAATCATAGCATATCAATAAGATATAATCTAGGATAACAACTAATTAAACAGTTCAAAGTTTTTTTCAAGGTGGATAAATATTTTAAAAATTGATGTAATATTTAAATAACTTGATAATGAACTAAATGTTATATTATATTTAACTTAACCGATATTTGAATATTTCGACTATGAACTTAAAATTATATTTCACTTAATATGTAATTATACGGATTACTAATATATCCTCTTGACGGATCACCTCTTTTAGCGAACCAAATTCAGATTTTATTTTATAAATAACTGGATTGCGTTTTTAACACTTTATACCCCGAAATTTTCAGAACCGTGGTATGAATTCAAGATCTACAAAAGCAAAAGTTATACGTCATATGATAGCGTTTTCTATTCGATGTAAAAACAAAATAAACATTGTTCAAACAAGACCCCTGTTTTTTTTTTGCGACACTATAGTGGGCGGTTGAATCCTCTGAATAGAAAAACATTAGAACTTGTGTTTAAAGAATTGGTTTATTTTAGTTGTCATAATTAAGTGAAATTTACATTGAAACACTTAAACTTAGGTACTACGTCTCCTGTAGTTAATTTACAAATGGCCAGTTGGATGGTTAATTGCTGATATAGATTAATGAAATTAAATATGCTGTATTGCTGCAAACACTGAAACTGGAGTAATAGAGTGAGCAACAATTATACATTTCCCCAACGTGAGGGACGTACCTGGATCACGTTAAGCCAATACGTCAATGAAATTTGACCATTTGAACTTCCGAGAACATTCAGTGCACTCCACGCTCTCTGTTTTTTTGGCATTAAACTCTTATCTTGATGAAGGAAAATATCACTGTCCAAAGTAATTAACACAATGTATCAACAAATTAGAAATTAAATAGTATAAGTAAATATATTCAGCCCATATATATCAATACATATAATTCTAATCGAGGAATTTGGTCACGAAACTAGTTGCATTAGTAGTTAGGATAATATCTTGAACCATTTTTCTTAGATTTCATTTTATTAGTGGTAAATTGTATTCAATAGACAATAAGGAAGCGAAAAGAAAATGGATCACAATATAAATATAGGGATAGATTAGACCCGACAGAGAATGAGCCAATCCGCAAACCCGACCCGAACCAAAATTTCTGGATCATAACCCGTCAAATTGAGTCAGAGACCCATTTTTCGTCTAATTCGAATGACCCGGAATTTATGTCTCAAAAATGGGTTGGATCAATCCGTTTTTTACCCGAAAAATTGGGCCAAAAGCGGAAATATGAATCCATGTTCCGGTCTTTTGGTAAATTTTGACTCAAAGCGACCCGAAAATAAACCTGTAACAACCCGATAGATTTTGACCCGGCAAATTTATACTCAAACCCGACCCGACAACAAATCCGTTATAACTCGATCTATTTGACCCGATTAGACCTGAAATAACCAGACCCGAAATATATCTGGACGTGGAACATCTGACCCGACTTACCCGACCCAATTGCCACTAGTATATATAGATTGATGTTTCGTCATGGGTTGCTTGGTTTCCTAATATTTTCAACGCATCCGGAGCAGGAATAGCTAATACGCATCCATCATAAACACCTTCTGAATCATCACCCAAAACTAATTTGCAACCTGCAGTAGTACATCTTCGACACGTCAATTAAGTGTCCAAAAACCGCAAAATCTAATCGTATCTCCGGAAAAACAGAGAATATAATATTTAGGGCACCGCAAAAACGACCTTAATATAGTAATATTTTTGTAGATATGTCGGTACGTATAGGGTAGAGTCTAAAGATAGAAAACAACAGAATTTTTATTTTAGAATATATTAGTATTGTTTAGACTTTACATTCCGAAACAATTTATCTTTTTATTTATAGATTTTTTTTTTTTAATTCAAATATTTTTCATGTGCCCTCAAAACATATGATAAAAAATCGAGAAAATATAATAAAATGTATATCGAAATTAGTTTGATGTAATAGATGGAATACTGGCCTTCATCAGTGGTTGAGACATAATTCACAATTTGTTCTTATTTGACAACCTCTATCCGTCAGTTTCTTCATTACCTTATTAAACGAAGAGCACAAGACTTAATTGAACAATTAACACATTTATATATTGCTCAAAACCACCCGTAAAATACATTATATTGCTCAAAACCACTCGTAAAATACGCTATATTGCTCAAAATCACTTCATTAATTGAATATTACCGAAAACCACCCATATTAAGCCTTCCGTTAGCCAAACGTCACCCTTTACCAGATTCCGTCAAAATTTCTGTTAAATCCACGAAATTACCATTTTAACCTTTGCTTATTTAATATATAAAAAAAGAGGCTTTTACCGAAAACCACCCGTAAAATACGCTACATTGCTCAAAACCACCTCATTAATTGAATATTACCGGAAACCACCCATATTAAGCCTTCCGTTAGCCAAACGCTACCCTTCAACGAATTTCGTCAAAATTTCTGTTAAATATATGAAATTACCATTTTAACCCTTACTTATTTAATAAAATAAATTAGATTAAATGTTTTTCTGATATTTTTATTCTGAAAATAAATTTTAAAATCTGAACAGACGAAAATACCCTTACTTTCCCATTGAATTTTCAAAAGACTGCCCTTTTTCAAAGTTCACCATCTCATTTCTCTATAATGTCCGGTGCTACCCCTACACGATTACTGTAGCAGTTGATGATGCGGGACTCGCCATGTTCTCATCCTCCCAGGCCAAAATACCCAAGGTATTCATTGAATTTTCAAAAAGTGCCCTCTCCTCTCTCCTTGTCAATTGTTGCAGTAAGAAATAATTCGATGCCATGGAGAAAGAATCAACCACCACCTGCAGCCCTCCTTCACCAACACCCCGCCTCAATATCTAAGCTCCTCCTCCTCTGTATCGCTTTCTTCAGCTTCATCCCTCGTCGAACCTCTGCCTCTCCTTTAGCCATGGAGCAGTTGTTGCCGACAACATTTCAGTTCCGGCAAATGACTTCGAGTCTTCGACCTCTCTCTTTCCATCGGAGACACGCAAGCCTCGCGCCATGAAAGCCCTCTTTTTCAGATCTGAAATTGAACCCGATCCACGTTTCAGGCGTTGAGAGAGGTCGAAATCGATGTTGGCGGGGCGATGGGAGGTGGGAGACGACTTCAACGCCTGACATGGGTGGTTGATGGTGGAGGATTTGATTGTTGCAGGGAATTTGGGGGTTTAGGGATTTTGAGGTTTGGGTAAAGAGGGTGAAAGATTGAAGATGAACTTTTTTGTTTTTTTTAATTAATTTTAAATCATTTTATTAAAATAATGTTTTTTTTTCTGCATTTTTAAATAAAAAAATTATAAATTTTGACACGTGTACCGAAAATTAACGGAGTTAGCTCGAGGGTGGTGAAACGTTAACGGAGGGTTAAATAAACTGAAGTTTATAAATAACGAAGCTAAGAAAAAAACAATAAGGCCGAACCTTGTTTACGTAAGAACAATGGCGGAGACAGGGGCGCTTGAGTGGGCGGCCGCGCCCCCTTCACCTCGGAGAACCTCCTATTATTATGGTATATCAGACGAACAAAAAGAGTTCAGCGCCTGCTTGATTTGCAAACAGAGGCCAAAGGAGGAAGAAGACATAGGTTTTTTTGGTTCTGTTGCTTTAAATTGGGCTGGGCTGATTACTTTGTTTTAAAATCCAGCAGTTTTAGAGTAAAAGCCCATCTAAATTTAAAGCCCACTCAAATTTAAAGTCCATTTATATTTCAAGTCCATCCAAATTTAAAGTCTTTAAGTTTTTTTCTTAGCATATTAAGTACACGTCACAACATATGCCCATCCAGAAGAATTGAGTATTTTTATTCCTTAACTAGAATCGGACCCTCGCGCAATTATGATTTTTTATCTCAAAATTGGATTGGGATTATTATATATTTACAATTTTTTTTTGGGCATAATTTTATCCAATTCAGGCCAAACCAAATCTAACATGCAGGTCAAGACATTGACTAAAAAATAAACGAACAATAGAAGTGAGAAAAATAGCAAATTGACTGGTTCAATTACAAATTGACAATAACCATGAGTAACGGCGAAATACAATATGCAGAAGAGTAACGACGACTTGATGGGAGAATTCAATACGAAATCCCATTCGGAGAAGTCGGAAGATCAAAAGTTGAAATTAGAAGAGGAATTCAAGAGGCCACATGGTAATGGCGACTTAATGTCAACTTTCTAGGTCATTACCTGCGCTTTGCGCGAGCCAAACACATTCTATTTTTGTCTATATTCATATACTTAATATATTTTTTCAGATATGTATTTTTAATAGTAAATTATAATAAAATGAATTGAATATATCTTATATATGTACCAAAGTCACATAGTCGTTTACGTTGCTCGGATTGCTCTTCATCGTCATACAGATTGAAGGTGAAGAGCGAAGAAAAAAAAAAGATGAAAATGGTGGAAATACTAACCAATTAAGCACATAATTATGGTTTTATTAGACATTTAATAAGTCTCAATTATCATTGGATAATGAGAGATAGAAAGAAAAAAGAAAAAATTAGGTTTAACATTAATGAGTACCAATTGACATTATTTTCTCAAACCCATGAATTTTTATATATAGATAGATTTGTATTAACATGTATTAATATTAGGATAAAATCATTAACTAAAAAGACGCATCGAAAAATATTAATATTATATTCGTTTAAAAACCGCCCCTTCTTCGGAAAAATTCTGGCTCCGCCACTGCGTAAGAATGAGCTCTACCTTTCACCGTAAGCCACTGTGGACATCCAAGTAACTGCTGGCAATTCAACAAACAAGTTACAAACCATATACACTATCATGTACGTGACTTACTACTCCTCCGTCCCATAATGTAGTGTCTGTTTTCCTTTTTTGGCGTCTCAAAATGTTGTGTCTGTTTCCATTTATATATTTCGTCTTATTACCTACATCAAATCACTTCTCTAAAAATCCACATTCAACTACCTTCTCTCTCCTACATAAAAAATCACACCCTCTCACAATCTCTCTCCCTTTAATTTTTTCTTTCTCACCTCCTTAATTTTCCTCGGAAACCGCAAACGGGCACTTAATATTGGGACGGAGGGAGTATATTTAAACAAAATTATGGTGTAGCGATCGAGTAATAAATGTACATACTTTCTATTTACCGCCTATGCCTTTTGCTATTCGCCGCCCAGGTCATCCATGCGTCACGCACGGATTGCACATTCCAGAAAACGCACGGATTGTATCCATGCGTCACGTACGGTTAGCATCCATGCATGACACATGGATACAATCCGTGCGTGACGCATGGATTTGCATATATGAATCTAGGGTTATTCAATGTATTGAATGTATTTCTAGTTAAGTGTGCAAAGAAACACATTTTTAGTGTCTTTTTTAAGGCGATAAAGCCCAATTCGACAAAAACGTCATCGAAACTTTATCGAAATGGAATGAAACTTTGTTTCAATCCTTATAATGTCTATTTGATCATGTGTGTAACTTGAAATTCAAATTTCTACCTTTGTAAGTGAAACATAGTTTGAAAACTGAACGAGGTCGCAATATGTATGGCGCACCATATACAATTTGAAATTTAATAAGGTTGAACATTCGTCAACATAACAACAATATAAACATTCTAAATATAACAATAAGATTTTGCAACATAAAACCATGCGTCACGCGTGGAATGCATCCACACATCACGCATGGTCTTACACCATACGTGACGCATGGATTTTCATATGTTTTTTGTTGCTTATGTGATCCATGTCAATGTATTCAATGTATTTGTAGTTATGTCACCCAAAATAATTCATTTTCCGTGTTGTTTTTAAAGGCTTTAAAACCACAATTCGCCATAACGTCGTCGAAACTTCATCGGAATGGAATGAAACTTGTTTACAACGCATATTAGAAATATTTAACCATGTAGGTAACTTTTCATCAAAATCTTTTGCTTTTAGAGTAACACCCTCTTTGTAAAACATCAAACTACTCACCACAAGCTTAACTTGTTGCAATATATATGGTTGCAACATTGATGTTATCGTATGTTTGAACAATTTATACACAAATGTGTTATAAGGCATATAAAGTCCCAATAATGTCTCACACATACAAAACGGGATTCGAAACTATGCCAAAACGCTAAAACCACTAAAAACACCTTAAATGGACTTAAGGCGGTTTTTGGCGAAACGACACTCGAACGATGTCTGAATATAATGAAACTTGTTTTCAATGGCTATTATGAATATTTAACCATGTGGGTAACTCCCAATCACAACTTCTAACTTTTAAAGTACCGCCTCCTTTGTAAAAAACATATTAGTCGTAACTCTCTAACTTGTCGCAATATGTATATTCTACAACATTGACGGTGATTATTGTTGAAAATACTATACAAATTACTCTTATTAGGGATATTGAGTAGAAACAAGGTCTCGCTCACATGAAATGAGGCACGTAAACGCTAAAACCACTAAAAACGCCTTAAATGGACTTATATCATACCATAACAATGAAATCTTAATGTTTACATACCTTATACGCAAAAAGACGATGAGAATTGTTGAAAATAGGGTAAATCGGTGCGTTTGAGAGCGCAGCCGCCGTGGAACAATGTTGAGGAAGATGATAATGTGGTAGGGTTTCATTTTTGGGCTTTTATAGGTAAACAAATCCATGCGTGACGCATGGTTTGTGTCCGTGCGTCACGCGTGGTTTTGTTCTGTGCGTGGCGTGTGGATTAAAACCATGCGTCACGCACAGATATAATCCATGCGTCACGCACGGATATAATCCATGCGTCACGCACGGATATAATCCATGCGTCACGCACGGATATAATCCATGCGTGACGCACGACGTCTGGGCGGTAAATAGCAAAAAGGGTTATATCCGTGCGTGACGCACGACGTCTGGGCGGTAAATAGCAAAAAGGGTGGACGTTAAATAGCAAGGGCTAAATGTACCTGCAGCATTGTGTTATCACGACAGCATGATAGAACGGAGAGTGCTGGAAAATCCATTAATTTTTGTTGTTTATCACATGGCCAAACAGAAGCACACATGGGAATCTACAACATAAAATCATCCAAAGATATATTCACATAATATTTTTGTATATCACATAATCACTAGTATTATGTGCATTGTTTTCAATGCCATAAGGATCACAAGGTTTTCATTGTTTTAAAAGTCTCCTAGCATACAAAATGGATATTTAATGAGTGATTTTGACCAAATCAGAGAAAAAAATAAGAAACTTACAAGGTATGCTCTTTGAAACAATACAGAGTAACCCTTGGACCTGATAAAACTCCCAAGCGTTTTAGCGCCATCCATCTTTGGTGTATTTTCCTCTTCATCAAGGTATCTAATTCAAAGCAAGGGAAAAATACATTTTATTAGCATGTTGTATTCAGTTAAAAATAATTTAATATAAGAAATGGTGGACAATGAGCAATTATATATCTATCTTACTGAAGGACATCATCTTTAAAGTTGGTCAAATCTCGAAGCATTTTCCAGAATTAGTATGGATTCAAGAGATTACTTTTCTGGGTGAACAAACTTGATATACCATTTCGGATTCCCCATTCACACCCTAATCCTTTGTCTAAGCTCACGGAGAATGATTTATCAGACTTCTCTGTCTCGATTCCAAGATTGTCAAAGAATTTCATAATATTTGGTGAAAAACAGCAGCGGAAGACTTAGTAATCATGGAGCTCGGTGAGGATATGCAAAGGAAGAAGATGATCGAGAGGTGGAGGAGAGAAAGAAAGAGGCGGGAAGTTTGTTATGATTTCATTGATTGTAAAAGCGTCTGTTACAAATGCTTATAAAGCAAGAAAAACAAATGCCAGCTCAACACTAGCATTTTACATAACAAACTATAACAGATATATCAATACCCCCTCTCAAGATCGAGCAGGATTTGTCATGCCTATCTTGGAAAGAATAGAGGCCAGCTGAACCCCAGGCAGGGACTTGGTCAAGCAATCATCCAATTGTGAATGTGTGGACACATGGGACAGAGAGATGAGTCCTTCAAACAACTTCTGCAGGCGTAGTGGCAATCAGGCTCTCTGTGTTTGGTACGCTCGTGGAAGACAGGATTCTTAGCTATGTATACAGCTGCTTGGTTGTCACACTTCACAGGAATGGGAGTGATCTGAGTAATGCCAAGCTCACAAAACAGTCTACGGAGCCAGGCAAGTTCAGCACAAATGCGCCTTAATGACCTATATTCTGCCTCAGCTGATGACAAAGAAACACTTTGTTGCTTCTTGGACTTCCATGACACCAAGCTGCCACCAAAAAATATAACAAAGCCACTGACAGATTTCCTTGTAGAAGGACATGTAGCCCAATCTGCATCACAGTATGCTAACAACTTGGTGTCAGTTGTGTCATTGAGAAGAAGAGCTTTATCTTGTGTACCTCTAATGTAAGAGAGAACATGAAGAGTAGCCTGTAGGTGAGGTTGTCTGGGATGTTGATTAAACTGGCTGAGATATTGAACTGAGTAGGCTAGATCAGGTCTGGTATTAACCAGAAAATTGAGCTTCCCAATTAATTTTTTGTAGACCATGGGATCTTCAAGAAGAATGCCTTGATCAGGAAGGAGCTTCAGGTTCATCTCCAATAGGCTAACAACATTGTGAGAAGAAGAAAGAGGAAAATCAACCAAGATCTCCTGAATAAATCTTCTCTGGCTCATTAGATAACCCTGAGAAGTCTTAATGAACTCAATTCCCAGAAATAAATGCAACTCACCCAGGTCTTTAATCTTGAAAGTATCATCAAGATATGACTTCAACTCTTCAATCTGCATCTGATCAGTCCCAGTAATCAATATGTCATCTACATACACAGCCACAAAGACCATAGAATCTCCTTGTTTCCTATGGAACAAGGAGTAGTCATTGAGGGACTTAGTGTAACCTTTTCTCTTTAAAGCTTGAGACAACTTAGCATACCATTGCCTAGAAGCATGCTTCAATCCATACAAAGACTTCTTAAGCAAACAAACTTTGTTGTTGTCTTCTACCAGCAATCCTGGTGGTGCCTTCATATAAACTGTCTCATCAAGATCTCCATGTAGGAATGCATTGTTGACATCAAGTTGGCATATCTTCCATTGCTTCTTCAAAGCAACAGAGATGAGAGATCTTACCTGTTGTCATCTTAATGACAGGAGAGAAAGTCTCATTGTAATCAACCCCCTCTTTCTGTGTGAAGCCTCTGACAACTAGCTTGGCCTTATGTCTCTCTATGGTACCATCAGCCTCCCTTTTGACCTTGTAAACCCACTTACAACCGATGGCTTTCTTGCCCTTGGTAAATCCACCAATTCCCATGTGTTATTGAGTTCAAGGGCTGAGAACTCTGTCATCATAGCCTCTTGCCACACTTGAAACTTGCAAGCTTGATCATATGTAAAAGGTTCATGATCAGGTTGGTATGAAGAAGAATAGGTGACATGTGGGAAATTGAGTGTGGAGGTTAAAGTGTGAGCACAAAAGAATGAGTCAACACTGACTTGATTACACACATAATCTGTGAGATGGGCAGGTGGATTGGAGGTTCTAGTGGACCTTCTCAAAGAAGTATCCTCAGTAGTGGGTGTGGGTTCTGTTTGAGGTTGTGTGTGAGTGTCTGGAATGGATGGAGAATGTGTTTGAGTGGGTAAAGAGGTGTCTGTGTCTGGAGGTAAGGGAGTAGAAGGATATACTGGTGTTTTGGGAGATGAAATGAGTTTAGAATGAAAGGGAAAGAGTGTTTAATGAAAAACAACATCTCTGGAGGTGAAAGTATGATGAGTTTCTAGGTTATAAACTTTGTAGGCCTTCTTACCAAAGGGATATCCCAAGAAAACACATGGAACAACCATTGCTTGGAACTTGTCTCTCCCAGCTTTCAAAGTGGAGACAAAACAAAGACAGCCAAATGTCTTTAAGTGTGCATAAGAAGGTACCTGGCCATACAAGACTTCATAAGGAGTTTTGTTTTTCAACAAGGAAGTAGGTAACATGTTGATAATATAGGCAGCAGTGAGCACACTATCACCCCAGAATTTCAATGGAAGCTTGGAATGGAACATCAAGGCTCTAGCAATTTCTAGGAGATGTCTGTGCTTTCTCTCAACTATGTCATTCTGTTGTGGAGTTGCTACACAAGAAGTTTGGTGAATGATCCCCTTTGAAGCCAGATACTGAGCAATTTCCCTACTAGAACCAAGTTCCAGTGCATTGTCACTCCTAATAATCTTGACATGCTTATCAAACTGTCTCTGAATCAAAGCTATGAAGCTTTTGATCATATCAAAAGCATTGCTCTTGGTAGACAACAAATGAACCCAAGTAGATCTAGAGAAATCATCTACTATGGTAAGAAAATATATATATTTGTTGTATGTTGGAGTAT
Source organism: Oxyria digyna (assembly GCA_029168935.1). Lineage (NCBI taxonomy): Eukaryota > Viridiplantae > Streptophyta > Magnoliopsida > Caryophyllales > Polygonaceae > Oxyria > Oxyria digyna. Next base: position 5,427,107 of record JAPVLV010000010.1, on the reverse strand, counting down.
GATATGGTCCCCAAACATCCACATGAACCAATTCAAATGGTTCCTTAGAAGTAATGTGACTAACAGGAAAAGGAAGCCTAGTCTGTCTAGACTTAGCACAAACTTCACAAGGCACTACTGTGTCTTTATTCAACATACTTTCCTTGACAAAGGAAAAACTCTTTAGTTTGTAATAAGGCAAATGCCCTAATCTTACATGCCAATCATAGGGTTCTCTATGCTTCACAACCACATTTGCCACCTTAGTTGCTTGTGTGTCCTGCTTGTGTAGCTCACTGTCCAGGAGATAGAGATCTTTGAAAGCCTTACCAATCTCAAGTGGCATCTTCATAGAATGACCCTGTAAGATGCACTGAGTTTCAGTAAATAGAACTGCACATTTCATATCTCTGACAAGTCTACCCACTGATAGGAGATTGCATTTAAACATAGGCACGTATAACACATCCTTAAGCAACAGTTCAGGTAGCACCAACACTGTATCAATTTTCTGAACTGTGGCATTCTGACCATTAGGCAAACTAATCATGAATGATTTACTCAGCTTTCGTTTCTCTTTGAACAGATTAATATCACAACACATGTGGCAACTGACTCCACTGTCAAGAATCCAGGTAATTCTGTTAAAGACAGTAGTGGCAAAGGATGTACCTGCAAATCCGGCAAAGTCATCTTCAATTTCCTTGCCCTTGCCTTTTCCAACAGTTGCCTCAGCTAGACTCAAGATCCTCTCTAGTTGATCTGCACTCAATCCAGCTAGCTTAGCTTGAGCAGATCTTGCAAATTTTCCTTCAGAATCTTTCTTCTTGTTTCTGTCTCTAGTTTGCAGGAAAACCATGAATGAAGAAACATTTATCTAAGTTGTGATTGGTCTTCTTGCAATTAGTACAGTAAAGATTTCTCTTATCTCTATTGTTCCTGTCACTTGACTGAGCTGAGTTGCTCTTCCCACAACAACATTCATTGAGGCTGATTCTTGATTAAGTTGAGCAACTCCTTGCATCTCCCTTTGCTTTTCCTCTTGCAAAAGAAGTGCATAGGCATGAGCAGTGCTAGGGAGAGGCTTCATCATCAGTATAGCACCACGTATAGTAGTGTAAACCTCATTTAATCCCATCAGAAAATGCACTAATTTCTCATCCTCTTCAAACTTCAAGAATTCTTGCACAGAACCACAAGAGCATCTTGGAAACCTGCGCAAGCTACTCAACTCATCCCAAAGTATCTTCATCTTAGTGAAATAACTAGAGATTGAATCAGAACCTTGAACAAGATCACTTAGATCTTTCTTGACAGAATACAGTTGTGCTCCACTGAGCTGACCAAATCTTATCCCTAATTCATCCCAGATATCTTGCGCAGTTTCTGAATATATGACACTACGGCGTATATCTTTACTTAATCCATTCAGGAGCCAAGATCTAACCATATCATTACATCGATTCCATCTATCATAGCTAGGATCAGTAATCGGAGGTTTAGGTAAAGTACATGTGATGAAACCTGTCTTGTTCTTAGCAGACAAGGAGATTTTCATCAAAATCCTCCATTCTCCGAAATTCTGTCCTTCAAAGACATCCGAGACAAGCGAGAGGCCTGGATGATCACTCGATTGTAAATACAGAGGATCATTGTGATCAATTCCCGCTTGATTCTCCGAATGCACCATTTGACCTAGACGATGATAAGAGGATCGAATAATCTCGATCTACACCAATTGATCACTCAGATCTCAAGCCTGAGCTCTGATACCATGAAAAACAGCAGCGGAAGACTTAGTAATCATGGAGCTCGGTGAGGATATGCAGAGGAAGAAGATGATCGAGAGGTGGAGGAGAGAAAGAAAGAGGCGGGGAGTTTGTTATGATTTCATTGATTGTAAAAGCGTCTGTTACAAATGCTTATAAAGCAAGAAAAACAAATGTCAGCTCAGCACTAGCATTTTACATAACAAACCCACTACTAGAAATCAAGCATAAAAACGACGCTTTAGCAAAGCGTCAAGGGGAGATATGCCGCGTCGGTTAAAAGCGTCGAAAAATATCTACACTCAAATGAGTCAGAAAATGTTGTGAAAGCGTCGATTTATATTAGACTCCAAACTTTAGAGCCCAATTCCCCGCCTTAACAAGCTTTAGCAATTTATCATATCGATTGCCTTAGGGTTAGCAACAATCCCGCCTTTAAACCCTAGAAAATTCGACGTCCAATCCGGTCTTCCGATCCCGCCTTCCACCTCTACATCAACTGAACATCGACTCAATTCAACCCTAGAAAATTCAATCTTCGAATTCTCGATCCAGCGAACCGCAAACCGGCAAGATTCGAGTGAGAAGATCGAGAGCATCAGATTCTCAAGGCAAAATCTCAAGGTATGTTATGGATATGATATGAGTGCTTCGATATTCTGTTTGTTCTTCACCAGAAATAATTTGAGAAGCTCCATTTCAAGTCATCTAACCTTAGTTTACTAGAACTGGCTGGAAGAGCTTTGAAATTCAGACATGGCGAAATTAGTGAGCACGGAAGAATCGAAAGGCGAAATTCAGACAAGAGCGAAAAGAAATGCAAGGAAAGCTCACTTCGTCGCCGGCGATTTCCACAGGCACGATTCCTTTGCTTGCGCTTTCGCCTCCACCGTCGACGTCCACCGCCACCGTATCCAGCAACCGCGTATCACATTCGCGTGAGTATCCGCTGATTTCCTCGTTCTGGTTCTCAATTCAGTTTTCGTGATTGTGTTCATATTAGCTTTTGAGAGATTCGCTAGTGCGTGAATTTGAAGCAGATGGAGTTGATAAATAATTTAGAGGGAATAGAAAAGGGAATCAGTTCTAAGTTGATTGATCGTTAATTATCTGACATACTTGGTAAGTAGAGCTGTGTTGGAGCCGGTTCTCGATGGGCTCGCGAGGCCCATAGGGAATTGGGTCAGGCCCATGAAACGCGAGCCGGGTCGGTCCAAGAAGTCAGCCCAGAAGAATAAAGCGGCCCATAAACAGGTGAAGCCCAATAAGAGGATACAACGAGACTAAGTATCGAGGGGCAAATCGGTAATTGACTCGCGTGGGTCCCAGTTGATAGTATAAAAACGCAACCCAATGGATAAGGAAGGGAGATCGGAAAAAAGAGAAAAACGCTTCACCTCCCTCTTGGCAGTAAGAAAAACACAAGAGCAAGCCTAAGCTTCAATCTTTCGAAACACTCACTTCCTAGAAGAGTTTAGACGTATAGCACTTGTTTTACCACTCATAGTTTTGCTGTTAAGCTTTTAGTGTTGTTGTGTACGTTTTCTGAACTAGTTGGTTTTTTATAAGCTTGGAACGTGAAACGTTTTGATTTACATAACACAATCTTCTTCCTTCACGTTGTTTTTCCTTACCTTCGTTTACGCTTGCGTTGTTTCGGTGTCTCCGGTTTTGCGTTAATCCTTCTTATTGGAGCTTAAAAGAGCCGAAACCGGACTCCTTCTCGGTTTGGTTACGCAAGTGTCAGAGGTGTCGAGAATAAGGTTGGTCTCGAGGAAGAAGACGACGAGGTGTATTACATAAGTTGATTGTCCAGACGCCCTGTGTCACGCGAAGTGTTGTGTCGCGTGATCGCAATTTCTGGGCTCCAACACTGGCGCCGACCGTGGGGACCTCCTCGCACAAGTAAGGCTTACTACATATACTCGCGTATTTTTAATACTTAGCTACCTAAGAAGATGAATACTAGTGGCGAAAGAAGCGACAACACCCCTCCCCAGACGAGAAAACAAAACATAAATAGCACGCGATCACGTCTTTCACACGTACATGAGGAAGAAATTGTTCTGGTAGGGCCCGCACTGGTTCAGTATCGTGCTTTCCTGCAGACGATGGGACAAAGTGCGGACAGGGGCCGAAACCAAGAGCAACCGAGGACCAGATCACGCGAGCATGAACAAAATCAGAGGGGACGAGAACAATCAGTCGCTGAAGAGAGTGCTGAACACGTACCTGACGACAGAGTCTCAGTGTCACGTAGGACCAGGGTCGAGGGACGCGAGAGGCCTTGTCACCCTGGTAGGTTCGATTTGAATCAACCCCCTGTGAGCTATGTGGAGAACCAATCTTGCAGGGGAAGAACCGAGACAAGAGGACAGGGGATTCGCGCCGAGCAAAGGCCTTCCCGCCGCCAGTACGAGGGGGAACCTTTTCGCAACCAGGCAACCCACCCGCGGCAGGGTTCTGAGGCCTACCCGTCCATCAACCCGTCAACCTTATTCGGCCCGACTGCTTTTGCGGAGCACATAGTCAGGTCAGTTCCTCTGCCTAATTTCAGATTCCCTATTATCAAAGAGTACAATGGTAAGGAAGATCCCAGCGAACACCTAGCGCGCTACAAGTATGCTATGCTCGCGAGGTGCCCTGATGAAGCCACGATGTGCAAAGGTTTCCCAGGCACACTCGCGGGACCCGCCATGACCTGGATGCTTAACCAGCCGTCAGGGAGTATCCATTGTTTCGCTGATCTAGAGAATAGTTTCTTATTGCACTTTGGATCCTCAAGGAAAAGAAAAGTGACAATGCAAGAAGTAGTAGGTGTCAAACAAGGACCACATGAATCACTAGAGGGTTATGTTAAGAGGTTCACGGAAAAGATCTTGGAAGCCGAAGATTTTCATGATAAGACCGCACGGGTCGCGTTCCTTGACGGACTCACTGATGGAAGTTCCTTCAAGCAATACCTATACCGCAAGAAAGATTTGGACTACCAAGGCATGCTCGAAAGAGCGTACACAGAGATTAACGTGGAAGCACACTCGGGTATCGCGTTGAAAGGAAGTAATCAGAATAAGCCCGCTCAGGGTCAGAAGAGAGAGAACCAGAGCTGGGGGAATAAGCGCCATCAAGGTAGTCAGGGGAAGGAGCAGATCGACTCGCGAGTGCCCGGTTTACAGATTCAAGATCAGAATCAGGGTCAAAGGCAGTTCAGGGGCCAAAATCACGATCAGAATCAATTTCACTCGCAGAATTTTGTAGCCAAGCAAGATAACCGACGCGAGGATGAGAGGAGAGGGGATCGCGGTCGTGACCGCCACGGGCCAACCACCTGGTGTGAATACCACGGAGTAAATACTCACTCTACAGAGGAGTGTTGGTCGCGACATCATCACCCAAGAGAGCAGGAGGTCCTAACTGCTCGAAGGGGAAACGTTGATGGAGGTCGCGGCATCACACACAGAGGAGCATGGAGTAGAGGAGGAAGAGGAGGTAGAACACAGAACGAGACAAGGCAGCAAACCCCCGCGAAAAATGACCAGAATCAGGGGCCTAATCGCCACCCACACCAGAACTTCCCTCGCATGGACGGCCATATAGGCACAATCGCAGGCCGCCATGAACCCACCCCCCTGGGCAAGCGAGAGCAAAGGCTTATTAACAACGCACCCAAGCCTCAAGGAAAGCCAATCTATAGTGTCGCGAGGTCGAAGTCTGAGCCATACACGCTTGCCTTCAGTGACAAGGAGGTAGATGCCTGGGCAGTCGAGGCCGCTGATCCGCTGGTCATTCATGCTCAGGTAGGAACCAAGCTTGTAAAAAGGATCCTTGTGGACACAGGGAGCTCAGCCGATATACTGTACTGGGACGCGTTTGAGAAAATGGGGATTCATCAGTCCACGCTCAGGCCAACTAAAACCACGCTGGTAGGCTTCGCGGGTGACAGAGTAAGGGCCCTGGGCGTCGTCACACTAGATCTCATCCTAGGCGAAGAAACCGGGTCAAGAAGGTCAGAAAAGATTGATTTTGTAGTAATCCCAATAACATCCTCCTACAACGCGATACTGGGACGCGAGACTCTGTGCAGATTTGAAGCGGTCGTATCAATATGTCATTTTTGTTTAAAATTCCCAATGTTGACAGGAGTAGGTGTCGCGAGAGGAAACCAAGAGGAAAGCCGTATCTGCTACGTTTCATCCGAAAAGGGCAATACCAAGACCTTGCTTGCCAACCAGCTATTTATTCCAGGACTGCCACGCGTGCTTGAAGAAGCCGAGTTAGAGGTTCGTGCCTCGCCCAGGCCGCAAGATACTGAGGGAAAGGCAGAGGGACACAAACCTCATTTTGATGGGTTTGAGAAACAGGTAATCACTCCTTTCCCCAACAAAGAGGAGAAGCTTTATGTAGGGGGGAAGCTGGATCAAAAAGTCGTACAAGAGATTGAGACCTTACTCACCCGCTCCCGGGATGTGTTCGCGTGGACACCAAAGGATTTGAGAGGGATCCCAACGAGTGTCATGACCCACTCCCTGAACATTAGTCCGGAAGTCAAGCCGCGTAGACAAAAGAAACGAAAACAAGCAGGGCCTAAGAACGCGGCAGCTGCGGTAGAGCTCGCGAAACTGATTAAAGCAGGGTTTGTAAGACCAGTGCAATACCCAACGTGGCTGTCAAACGTTGTGATGGTAGAAAAAAATCCCAAGGGGACGGGGAAGTGGAGCATGTGCGTAGATTTCACTGGTCTCAACAAGGCATACCCCAAGGACAGCTACCCATTACCTTCAATCGACCAGTTGGTAGACTCCACCACGGGTCATGAAGCTCTGAGCTTCCTAGACGCGTACTCTGGGTATAATCAGGTCATGATGAACCCAACCGACTCGGGGCACACATCTTTTATTACAGACAAAGGAACTTTCTGCTATAAAGTAATGCCGTTCGGCTTGAAAAACGCAGGAGCTACATTCCAGAGACTGGTGGACATGATTTTCAGCGACCAGAGAGGTGACACTGTAGAGGCTTATGTTGATGATATAGTAGTCAAGAGCAAGAAGCAAGCGGATCATACACGCGACCTGGCAGAAGTCTTTGAAGCCCTGAGAAAGCACGGTATGAGCCTCAATCCAGAGAAATGTGTCTTCGGGGTCACCGAGGGCAAATTCCTAGGGTTTCAGATCTGTGCACGCGGCATCGAAGTCAATCCAGACAAGGTCCAGGCCGTGATAGATCTACAACCACCAAGGTCCATTCACGACGTCCAAAGGTTTGTAGGAAAGGTTAACTATCTAGGAAGGTTTTGCGCAAAACTCGCGGAGCGAAACCTCCCCTTCTTTGACATACTAAGGAAACCAAAAAGCTTCGAATGGACTGAGGAGTGTGAAAGGGCATTTATGAGCCTTAAAGAGCATCTGGCTAAACTCCCAACCCTTGCGTCACCAATACCAGGTGAAGGCTTGCAGCTGTACCTCGCGGCAGGTACGCGTGCAGTTAGCGCGGTGTTAGTAAAGGAACAACGAATCCCCGTCTATTTCGTCAGTAAAGCACTTCTGTCGGCCAAGACCAGATATTCGCCCATTGAGAAAGCAGTGCTCGCGTTGATAACAGCCGCTCGTAAACTCCGACCTTATTTCCATGCTCATCCCATCGAAGTATTGACAGATTTACCACTCCCGTCTTTTATGAGTAAGCCAACAACCTCTGGAAGGCTCGCTAAATGGGTCATTGAAATGACAGAATTTGACGTGGTCTATAGACCACGACCCGCTATCAAAGCACAGGCTTTAGCAGATTTCATAGTTGAAACAAGTTTCAGAGAGTTAGAAAAAGATGTTATAGCTCCTGAACACCCCGTGTGGGTAATGCACATTGACGGATCAACAAACGTGGATGGTAGCGGGGCGGGAGTCGTCCTGACATCCCCGGCTGGGGATAAAATAGATCACGCGATTGCGCTAAGGTTCAAGACCACTAACAATGAAGCAGAGTATGAAGCGCTCATCGTAGGACTGGAAATTGCCATTCACGCAGGTGTTCACGTGGTAAAATGCCTGAGCGACTCTCAGATTGTCGTGAATCAGATCAATGGGACCTACGAAGCCCGAACAGGCAATCTCCCCAGATATCACGCGAGGGCTACTGCCCTGATTTCGCTGTTCAGGCATTTTGAGATTGAAGCGGTGTCAAGGGAAGACAATACGCGAGCAGATGAACTCGCGAAGCGAGGTTCCCAAGCCCAGTATGCGAATATGGAGCGTCCCGACGAGGATTGTACTGTCGTTTCCAAGAATGGAAAGGCCCAATACTTCTGGTTAGTGAAGTCCGAGAGCGCCATAAGCAGTCAGGTGGAGCTGATGGAGATTGACGAGCCAGACAGCGACTGGCGAACACCTATAATTCAATATCTTGCTATCGGGACAGGGCCCTCAGATCCAAAAGAAATGAGAAAACTTGTCTCTATGGCTGCGCGTTTCTACATGAGTCGTGGGGAACTCTACAAAAGGGGGTACGGACCACGCGAGCTCAGGTGTTTGTCTAAGATAGATAGTGACGTGCTGATAAGAGAGCTTCACGCAGGATTGTGCGGAACCCACGCGGGTTGGAGACCAATGGTCTATAAAGCATTAAGGCAGGGGAGTTTCTGGCCAACCATGAAGCAAGACGCACAACGCGAGAATCAAAACTGTAAGCCGTGCCAGTACTTTTCCCCAGCTTCTCATCAGCCAGGTGTGGAGTTGCAGATAATGTCAAGCCCTTGTCCCTTCGTGATGTGGGGGCTAGATCTATTGGGACCTTTCAAACCAAAAGCGCCTGGTCAACTAGAGTATATCATTGTAGCAGTTGATTATTTTACCAAATGGATCGAAGCCGAGGCTCTCGCGAGCACTACCGTCCCGGCGGTTAAAAAGTTCCTTTGGAAGAACATCATTTGCAGATATGGCCTCCCTCACGAGATCGTAACCGACAGAGGACCGCAATTCAATTCGCCGCAGTTGCTTGCATGGTGCCGAGACATAGGGATCGCTTTGAGAATTGCTTCAGTCACTCACCCGCATTGCAATGGACAGGTAGAAGCAGTGAACAAGAGTATTGTCATGGACCTGAAAAGACGGCTAGAGGGCTCCAAAGGCTTGTGGGCCGAAGTGTTACCTCTAGTACTATGGGCAAACAGGACCACGGTAAAGAAGGCAACTGGGGAAACACCTTTTGCTCTCGCCTATGGAATAGAGGCCACAGTACCAGTCGAGTTCATTGTGCCCACGGACCGCGTGATTCAGTATAGTCCGGATGACAATGACGAAAAAATGCAGCTAGAGTTGTAGATGCGGGAAGAGACTCGCGACTTGGCCACCATCAGAGCGGCCAATCATAAAGCCGGCGTTGCAAAGTATTATAACAAGCACGTAAAGTTGAGGGGATTTGCCAGAGGAGACCTCGTGCTCCGAAGAACAGAAGGAGGAAAGCTCGACCCCAACTGGGAAGGACCTTACATTATAGATCGCGAAGTCGCGCCCGGGGCATATCGCCTCAAGGACCACTCTGGAAATCACATTGCCAACTCCTGGAACGTGATGCGACTTCGTCGTTTCTATGCCTAATCCTCCCACAAAACTCAGGTGCGCTTTGACAGTTTAAAACAACAAAATTTTCCCTCATCCTTGGTCACAATACTTATTACGTTAAGACACTAAAAGCATTTGATTACTATAGCATGATAAGCACAGGTCGACACCAGCAATTCGTAAACCAGCTTACCAAGGAATAAGTATCGCGACCAAGTCGACCAATGCTCATCCACCTAAAAGGTAGCACTTCAACTCGAAAGACAAAAGCCGCCAGGTCGCATATCAAGCTTCCAGCTTCCAGGGCTGAGCTAGAAAACTCCCCCTGGTCGCGAAAGCGTAGACGGCTGGGCTGGGCTAAAAAACCCCCCCATGTCGCGTGTCCTGCTTCCAGCTTCCAGGGCTGAGCTAAAAAACTCCCCTTGGTCGCGAAAGCGTAGACGGATGGGCTGGGCTAAAAAACCCCCCCATGTCGCGTGTCCTGCTTCCAGCTTCCAGGGCTGAGCTAGAAAACTCCCCCTGGTCGCGAAAGCGTAGACGGCTGGGCTGGGCTAAATAAACCCCCCCATGTCGCGTGTCCTGCTTCCAGCTTCCAGGGCTGAGCTAGAAAACTCCCTCTGGTCGCGAAAGCGTGGACGGCTGGGCTGGGCTAAAAAACCCCCCATGTCGCGTGTCCTGCTTCCAGCTTCCAGGGCTGAGCTAGAAAACTCCCCCTGGTCGCGAAAGCGTAGACGCCTGGGCTGGGCTAAAAAACCCCCCCAGGTCGCGTGTCTAACTTCCAGCTTCCAGGGCAGAGCTAAAAAACTCCCCCTGGTCGCGAAAGTATAGACGGGTTTGCATCATGACTCACCCGCCTTTCAAAAGTTCTTACTACCTAAAAATAAAAACTGAGAACTGAATGCTTCTCTACATGTGCAGTGCTTGGTATCCCCCGCAAGAGCAACATCATGCCCAGGTTACCTACAGGCCAGAAATTCTCCGCAACAACCACACCAAAGAAAAACTATCCTACTGCTCCGCGACTAACAAGAGCTCAAGACGAATCCCGCGAGTATCAACCATCACTAAGAACTCGCGTGTAAAGATCATGCAATAGTTAGCAGAAAAATAGTTCGCAATGCTTACTCTCGCAAAATTATGTAACAGGTCAGCTTTGCCTTTTACTACACAGGAGGGATCGTAACTATGAAACACTTATCTCTTTACGTTTTCCTTTTTTCGCAAACTTTTCATTTTTCCGAAACGCAAAACGGGGGGAACGAGGCGAGATAAGTATATACGAAACAAGCAGACAAGCAAAAACAAAAATATAGAAACAGTATAAAGCTCGCGACAATCATACCCACATTAATTATACAAAAGTTGATTACAAAAAATCCCAATTCCGGATACAGAAAACATTGTTCAAGACCACAAGGACATTACTTAGAAGCAGACTCAGGAGCAGTCCCCGTGTCCTCTACACTATCCGCCTCCAGATCCACGACGTCTCGAACACCAGACACCCGCGATCCTGAGCCCCCCGCTTGATCTAAACAAGAACGCTTCGAGGGCTGAATGGTGTCGAGAAGGGCATCAGACGCGAATACCTTTCTCTTGCGAGGAGAGAGGGCTGGAGAAGGAGGGCTCGGAAGCGTGCGAGGAACAGGTTCTGACCTCTCGAGCGGAGGAGGAGCGACCATCTTCGGGAGAGGGGGCCTGGGAACCTGATTCTCTTTGCCCTTAACAATACCTCTCTCAGGCGCGAGACGCGTAACCCCCCAAGCCTCGAGTGGAGTCTCCCCGTCGTCAATGAAAGTTCCGGGCAACGGGGGCTGGTACTCGGGAAGGTCAGTGGAAAAGCCACATAGGTCCTGAGCGTTGAAGGGGAAGTCTTTGACTTTGAACTTTAGCATCTGAATCTTTACCATGCAAAGGAGAAGCGTGTTGACAGCATTTTTGTAAAAATCGACGCGAGCACGTTGGCGATAACCCCCGCAATACTCCTCCACCGCCATGTTCCTCTCATAGGCGATTCTCTCAGACATCGTCGCATGAAGCTTCTCGTTTTCCTGTCTGAGGTCATTCACTTGCGTATTGTATTCAGTAACAATGTTGACGTGGGTGGACCTCTCATACGCAAGCTGGGCTTCCAGCTCCTTTATCCTCGCATCTTTAGACCTCTCGCACGCGAGCTCGTCCTCCATCTCCTTTATCCTCGCGTTAGCTCTCGAAAGCTCCTCCTCCAAAGCTTTCTTTTCTCCCATAAGCCGAGACTTGGCCGCTCTGTGGGCATCGCGGGTGGACTGATCCTCTTCCCTCAGCTCCTTGAGTTTGTCTTCAGCAGCAAGCACCCTCCGAGTTGCGCTCGCGATGATGTTCATCCCATGCAAAATAACCAACTCCAGAGTTAAAAATACCCCAAGAAAACAAGAAATAGATAAAAGTAGGAGACTTACGGCAAAGAGAAGTTTAGACAAGCCACCAGTCCTATCCGAAACTTCCTCGTAGAGGCTAGGTTCGGGAGGAAAAACAGTCGGTATCGTCTCAATGAATGCACGCGTCGCGGATAAACCATGAATGAAGGTGGGGTTTGCGACCGAAGTGTCAGTAGGCTCTGGAGAGGAGACAAACTCCACTTCCGTCGTCCTCTTGCGGTTTTTCTCTGAAACTTTCTGTTTCCCCTTATCACGAGCCGAGATTACGCGAGACCTCTTGACCAGAGGAGCATCCTCAGAAACCGTCGTCGCAAGCTCCACTGGTGATTCCAAAACAGCAGCTGGGGGAGTAGGAGTCGAGCCAGGAACGGATGAAACAACGCGAGTAGGAGCCTCGATGGTTAGCATGCCCGACTCGTCAAGAACCAACCCCCCCAGGTCCGGAAGATCGGCGAACATATCAGCATCTACAAAAACCACCACAAGTGAGCAGTGTAAATAATAATAATAAACGCGAGCGCTGAAACAAAAACGAACAAAAACCTAGGGCATGAGCCTTGAGACTAAGTCCCCTGGCGACCAGTAGAGAGTCCGAGATAGTCAACTCAAAACGTTTTTGAACTGCTTTGTCGGGGTAATCCTTGTAATCACGGATGAATTTATCGCGAGTCTCCTTTGGGAAAAAGCATGGGGCCTTTCTCGCATTAGGCTCGCGTACTCGGACAGAAATTTCAGAACCAGGAGGAGGACAGACTAAAAACCAACAAGTTTTCCACCCCTCGATCTTCGAAGGCAATCGGAAAGCGCTAGGGGTCTTGGCCTGAGCAGTATAAAACCCATCCTCGCGGGAGTTCTTCTTATACGAATTGATGAGAGCGTAATGAGGAGTATTAGGAACTATCCCAATGTCCTGACATCGCATGATGTAAACGATCAGAGAGCTCCAGAAGTTTGGATGCATCTGGGAAGGGCTGAAGCCTAAATCCGCCATTACTTCAGTCTGGAAGGACGTCCAAGGAAGGCGGAAGCCGACTTCTAAAGACTGCCTACTCAAGGCGAAGAAAGACCCATACTGGTCGAGAGAAGTGCCTTCAAGATCGGGGAGGGCAAAGATGGTCCCTTCAGGAAAGGGATATCGCGTAGCGAGGCGACGAAGATCGTCAAAATTAAGACTGCTACGTTGGGCAGTGTTGGGAATTAAGGTGCGAGAATGTGTAATTCTCTTTGTAAGGATACTTATGCGGCCGGGGTCCGCGAGAAAGGGTTTCTCTATAACTATGTGGGGTAAAAACCCCTTATGGGAGAAAAAGCTGGCGAATTGACCATAATTGGTCTCGGCTCGCTCTTGAATGACGCGAGACGGGAGTCTGGTTCTTAGATTTCCTAGAAACGCGAGATCGTCTACGAGAGTCTGGCTCGCGATCACCAGAACCCCCCTCAGATCCGGACGTGGTGCGCCCCGAATACTCAGCCCGAGCTGAGCGTTCATAAAAATCATCACTACCTGAAAGCATAGGCAAAGTAAGTTTTAGTTTTCCAGGGATGGAAAGAGGGAAAAAAGAACATCAAAATTAGGAGCAACGCGTGTCTAAGGAAACTAACGCGAGGCTGTAGGAAGTAAACAAACAAGAAATCCCTGGAAAAGCTGAAACTCAAGAATCAAAAGGGAAGCCAAAACGACATCAGAATGGACCAAGCCCAAGAACACGAAGAACATTACAAAGGTCGAAAATGGCAGAAATTGACCAAAACACGTTTTTTCCCAAACAAACGCATTGAGAAATAAGAATCGAAGGGGGAATTCGACACAAAAAACACCCAATGAACGAAAAATGACCTTCAGAAGCCTCTCAATTCAAAAGGTCTGAGCGAAATTTCTGTGAGCGGGAAGAAATTGAGCAACAATGGAAGCCCTAAAAATCAAGAAAACGAAGTAGAAAAGGGAAAGGAGAGCGGAAGACTAACCTGCCATGAAGAATCGACTGAGAACGACGGCGAAGATGGCGATGGAGAAGGAAGGAAAGCACCGGCGAAGAGAGCAGGTTTGAAAGTGTTGCAGAGAGAATGGAAGTTACGGCGGAAGAGAAAAGAGGAAGACGAAGACGAGTATATATAAGGAAAAATCGGGGGAAAGAGGGTGCAATAAGAAGATAACACGTGGACGACATGCGCTCAGCGCGGGAATTCGTAAGGTTTTTTGAATTCAAAACGTCGCCCAGAGAAACGTAGCAGAAATACACGCGACCCTATCACGCGATGGAATCATGCGAGGTCTAAGGGCCACCCTCATATCGAGAACGCGACTTCAAGAAGACAGGCCCAAGCCTTAAGCTATTCAGCATGAAAGCTTGGGGGGCTGGATGTTGGAGCCGGTTCTCGATGGGCTCGCGAGGCCCATAGGGAATTGGGTCAGGCCCATGAAACGCGAGCCGGGTCGGTCCAAGAAGTCAGCCCAGAAGAATAAAGCGGCCCATAAACAGGTGAAGCCCAATAAGAGGATACAACGAGACTAAGTATCGAGGGGCAAATCGGTAATTGACTCGCGTGGGTCCCAGTTGATAGTATAAAAACGCAACCCAATGGATAAGGAAGGGAGATCGGAAAAAAGAGAAAAACGTTTCACCTCCCTCTTGGCAGTAAGAAAAACACAAGAGCAAGCCTAAGCTTCAATCTTTCGAAACACTCACTTCCTAGAAGAGTTTAGACGTATAGCACTTGTTTTACCACTCATAGTTTTGCTGTTAAGCTTTTAGTGTTGTTGTGTACGTTTTCTGAACTAGTTGGTTTTTTATAAGCTTGGAACGTGAAACGTTTTGATTTACATAACACAATCTTCTTCCTTCACGTTGTTTTTCCTTACCTTCGTTTACGCTTGCGTTGTTTCGGTGTCTCCGGTTTTGCGTTAATCCTTCTTATTGGAGCTTAAAAGAGCCGAAACCGGACTCCTTCTCGGTTTGGTTACGCAAGTGTCAGAGGTGTCGAGAATAAGGTTGGTCTCGAGGAAGAAGACGACGAGGTGTATTACATAAGTTGATTGTCCAGACGCCCTGTGTCACGCGAAGTGTTGTGTCGCGTGATCGCAATTTCTGGGCTCCAACAAGCTGTTCTTTGCAAAGTTGCTACATTGATTGGTGCAGAAAATCGGCAGTGATTAGTGAAAGGCAGTTGGAGATTCTAGATGAGAGCAAGTTATTGGAATGGTCTGTCATGAGATGATGTATAAAAAATGGCACCTAAGAAGGCAACAGCCACTGCTTTAATACTTGGATTACTGATAACAAGCTTTTACAAGTGACCTTTTGTTATCTAATGATTGCTAAATTAATCAACAGAAACTGGATGGAAGAGCTTTGAAGGACCTTCTAGTTCAATTGCTAAATTGATTTGTTGTTCACTCCATGTGATGTTTCTCTACTTCACCATATAGATTGTTGTATAAATAAGGTGTCGGGCAGGCTGGAATCATATCTTCTCAAGTCTCTCCTCACAAAATTTTGAGATGTCAAGATTGTTGGAAATTATTACTGTTTTTTGTTGCCTTATGATAATGCTGTTATATGGAGTAATTATCTTCAGTTTTTTGCTGCCTTATGATTAGTGTATATCTTGTATCGCTTCATGAGCTGTTTGAGAATTCTGACTTGAGTTAGTTGAGTATGATAGCCTTCTGGCTTGGTGTATGATTTTCTCTTCCTTCCGTCTCCTCCATTGCGTTGTTATTATTCTTTGTTCGTCTCTCAAGTGATTCAGGTGATGCTGCTATATGATTCTGATTTCTGTTGTTAAATAGACGTATTGAGTCAGATTTGAGTGTTTTGCAATGGGCAAAAACGGATTGAACCAACACAGAAAAAAACTTAATTATCTTAGAACCTTTCTACTTTGGTTCACTGGAAAATTAAACATCAATTTCTTGTTGCCTTGTGCTTATTCATGGGCTTTTGCATGATATTGGTTGCTTAGATGATAATGAGACCATGGACCACTATCTTCACCACCGACACCAAAAGGGTTTTGATGATCAGGTCAATATTAGTGGTCCTTCTCACACAACACCACCTCAACAACAGGTACTTAACTTTCAGGACCCTCTATATCTGACTTTTAGGATTTGGCTAATGGTTTTTGAGCCTCTATATCTGACTAGATCTTTGGTCCCATTGTTTCCTTTCATTTCTTGTCAGTTCATGTGCTGAATTTAGCTGTTTCGATTTGGACTAAGACTGCTGGGATATCCTTAATTTAGAAGCAGTTGGGCTCTTTAGTATGTGCAATCTCTTATAGTATGTGCAATCTCTTTTTACCTCTGGTCCACTTATAACAAGTTTAATTTGTTACTTAGGAAGTTGTACTGTCTTCAGAGCAAGATACATTATTTAAATCAAATATGTATGAGAACTTTGGAGATATTGGAATGAACATAAAGAGAATGGTGGGTGACTTTCAGCAAGTTGCAAAAAGTAACCAGAATATCCAGACAATAGGTGAGTCAAAAACCAATGTGATGTAATGTTGAATATTAAGTTTACAACCTATTACTTGTTTAATATATATATATATATATATGCTTTTATCTTTTTTCAGAGGACATGGCAAAATTTGTTGACAATTATCCAGAGTATAGGAAGATGCATGGCAATGTTTCAAAGCATGTGATGTTGGTTACAGAAATAAGCAAGATAGTGGAGGAAAGATAACTTATGTTAGTTTCACAGATAGAGCAAGACTTGGCTTGCAATGGTGGACAGGTTGCAGCATTTGAGGTAATGAAAGACTGATTTGGGTTTTTTTCCGTCCCAAACCTTTGTTGAAATAAGAAATTCAAAACATTTAAATAAAATATATAGAGGTTTCCCTGTACTTGTCCAGAAGCTACTCCATAGGTTAATGTAGAGGCCAATGCTTTATATTTTGACAGTTTATTGAAATTCTTTCAGGGAGTTTTTGATATGACGAGAAATTTTAGTCTTTGGGCACCAAGTGTATATGGAGTTTTTGTAAAGTGATTTTTAAGCTACTTATGTTAAAGTTGATATCCTCTTTTACTACTTGGTGAATATTATCTTTTGGCTAAAGCTAAATTCTAGGCAATCAAGCAGTCTGCCAAGGTTTCTGCTTCTCAGTGTAATCCAGAGTCTTAATAAAAATTTGACAGACTTGGACTGATATTTAAATGGATACTTATTGCTAGTCCGGTATCTTTTAGCACTTTCTGTTTTGGGGGCATGACTAGGTTTAATCTTCCCTAGATAATGTTGGTGTTGAGAATTCTTGGTTGCTATGACTAGTAGTTATTATGTGTTTCCGGAAAACTATATATGAGAATTCTTGGAGAAGAAAAATATCCGATGTTACTTTTTTTCTTCTAAATCAGTTAATTCTATAGCCGATTGATTAATCTTTTACATCATTATATATAATAATTATCTTGTACTAATCTCATGAATTTTAAACGAGAGTTCGAGGCTCTAAACTCCATCAACTAACAAATTTTATAAATTCATTCGATGTAATAATTTGGGATATATTACATCTCTTATGAAGGAGTTTTCGGTGTTTATCTGTATTACAAAAACATCTTAAAATTATTTCAACTAGATAGGAGTGATACATAGTATTGGCATTTGAAGAGCTTTATGTCATTTCCTTGCAAACTGTCAACGACATTGGATATGAATACTAGAGGGGGATTTGTGAGCATGATTTTTTAAAACAAATAAAAGTAGAAAACATCCAAATCATTTGAATTACAATTAGAATCTCTTTACATGAAAAAGAATGTATCTTATCTTGACAATAAATGTGCATAAAACTACTTCTATAGTTCTATGTATTAAACATTTAGACACTATGAAAGCATTTGATTTTCTTGAGTGCATTTTCGTTCATGATCTGGCTGCTTTGGAGTTTGCTACAATCCTCTGAGTGAGTATAAGCTAGGTAGATCCAGTTTACGACTTACCTTTTTTCCTGCAATATATATGTACTAGATCACATGATAAACACTAAGAGAATGTAGGCATGCCTTCATATGGATTGTTAAATGTAATAACATTTCCCGGACGTGAGAAGACCACCTGTTTCATTTTCAAGATGTGTCAGGACATAAAAAAATCTTTAAGAAGCTTAAATGTAAGGACATGTTTGATATCCATATACTGATATCAGGAGTATTAAAATGACTCATATTTGCTGTTTGGTATATCAAAATATGAACATCAATATGATATTTTTGATATCCTGATATCCAGATATCTTACTTTTAAATAAGTTTGATATCCTTTATTTTCAAGATTTATCAATTTGATATCTCCTTCATTCTAAAAAACACACCCATCTTTTCCTCTCCCTTCTCCTCCCCATAATGACATATACATTTGATATCTCTCACATATTTGATATCTCATATTTAAAAAAACTATACCAAATACAAATATCTATCTCATACCCATACATTATATCTGATATATTAGTATATGGATATCAAACGGGTTGTAAGTATCTCGATCTATCTTTTATGGATAAGAGCCTTTTCGTATAAGTTTGACAAAAGGAAATTAAATTACATGATAATGAAGATTTTATTGAAGAAGATATATACCTGATAATTTCCTAGGGTCCTTGACTTAAATCCAGCTGCACAATAGTCAAAATAGTACTCCCATGTTCGAATAAACTTCTCATTAAATCCAAGTGACAAAACTTTTCTGAATTGGAGCGAAAAAAGAGTAATTAAAATTGGAGTATTAAGGACATTGTAATTACAAATCCAAATATGATTGCATTATATATACTACCTCCATTCCTCCAAGTATGTTATTTTAGACAATTGTATTAATTATACAATAGTAAAACTCTAATAATTATCCTATATTTTTATTAGTGTTTTTTTATGATTCATAACTGACTTCATTTTTAATCAATAAATAATCACAATTTATATTAAAAAAAATTGCAATTTTCAATAAAAACCTCATAACTCACTACATAACCATCTAAAATGATAATATTTTCTAAACAAAAATAAAAAACTAAAATGACATTCTTTAATAAACGGAAAAATAATACTAATAATGAAGTTTTCCCTTGATTCACAAAACAGGCATACCTTTGTTTTTCCAAGAAATTTTTCCTCCAATATCTCAGAGTTTGATAGTAATGAATTCCAATGTTTTCAACATGTTCAACACTGTGTACAAACAACGGTTGTTTAGTGCAACACAAAAATAAAATTTTACTTTACCACAAAATGTTTAAATTATATGATGCAAATTACGAATGCTTAATTCATTTGTTCACGCAAGCATAAATACATGAACATATAAGTTAAAATCAGATATATTGTAAATGTATTTATGCTGGTGTGTACTAGCGAATTGCATTATCTGTATGTGAATTTGTATTACCATAGTTTAGATACGGCAACCATAGCTGATGTTACTCTACTTAATGATGGCAAACATCCTCCGGGAAATATGTATTCCTTTATAAAATCCGAGCTTTGTCGATATTCATCATAACGTTCATCTGGAATTGAAATGAACTACAAACGAAAAAGATTGAAGCTATCAACAAAAAAACTTTCAAACTAAATAAAAGGATGAAGAGAATAATTTTGCAATGTACATAAAATTGATTACCTGGAGAACGAGAAGTCCATTATCTGCTAGGAGAGAGTCGCAACAACGGAAGAAGTCTTCCATATATTCATGACCAACAGCTTCTAACATTTCACTACAAGTATAAAATATTTTAGAATAGACGAAGGTTCTGTTTGGATTTCCGAGATAATGTCATTATGATGCTAAATTTGACATTATAATATCAAATTTGACATTATAATAAACGGAAAGGAAGTACAACGTAGGTAATTTAATTTTATCTAAGATATAAAAAAACGATATTCTCAAATAAGTAGAGGTCTCACCAAGATATGATCCGGTCATATTTATGTGGATGAACTAGCTGACGATAATCACATAGCAAAAACTTAATCTGATCCTGAAGGAATGATAACAAAAGAGGATGTAGCATGAGCACAAAGATAATGCAAGTGTTTATTCATTGTCGATATAAGGTTAAAATTATTATTGTAAATGTAATTTCAAATCACAACAACACCCGATGTAGATGTCGTGTAGGCAGTTTCTAGAGTCAAGATATATATTCCGATACCGAACTATTAGGTAGGTGCATTTTCGAGCGATCCAAATAGAATGAAATAATCAAGAGATAAGAAAGAAAAGTCAATAGAAAAAAGAAAGAAAAAAAAGAGAGATTAAAACAACATATTTTAATAAAAGAAATTGTCATCTTATATAAGAAACTCTAGAAAAACCGAATTACATTTTAACAAAATGGACAACCTACTCATAGTCTCGGTGAGAGAATAAAATTAGGTAATCAAAGAAGTGTCTCAATCCCATTACCAATTTATTAATTCACGAAGAAACAAACTTCAAAAACATAAATTAAAACTCGGAAACATAACTAAATGTACACAAAATTTCATTAATTTTGAATGTGTGAATTACCTGGAAGCCAGCTTCCTTCACTTTTTCTTCTGCAAATCTTAGTTGCTCCTTAGATAGAGTAATTCCAGTGTATTTACATCCGGTAAGTCTTACAACTTCAATAGCTAAGCTTCCCCAACCACATCCGATTTCCAAAATTTCATGGTTTTTTTCGATTTTGGCCTGATGAACTTTGAAAGTTAGGATTTGAAAATGGTCATTACAACCTCATGGTATTACAATATATCAGAATCCTCACCTTTTCAATGAGAAGATGTATTTTTCTTAATTGTGCATCTCTTAGATCTTCATTAACGGACTGATATTAAATAACAAAGATTGTTAACACTGAAAC
Source organism: Oxyria digyna (assembly GCA_029168935.1). NCBI lineage: Eukaryota > Viridiplantae > Streptophyta > Magnoliopsida > Caryophyllales > Polygonaceae > Oxyria > Oxyria digyna. The sequence goes on along the minus strand of JAPVLV010000010.1, from coordinate 5,406,518 downwards.
ATATATTAATTGCATGCATGGAAGAAAACATAATTTTAGTTCTCACCTTAAATAGGGCACACGAATATGTCATAGTTTCATCCAAGAATAGAGAAAACATGTCATTACTCTGCAAATAATTTAGAAAAATATTTAATTCATGTATTCAACAAATATATCACAATAATAAAATACAATACAAATCGATCTGAAATAGATACATAATAAATGAAAATTCTTTTGGTGCATATTTTATTTTATTTTTGGTGGAACGAGAGGTGACACTCTCACGCGCTTTATTAAAATAAAATAAAACTTAACAACGTACCATACGAGGAAAAACAATTTCTCGCAAGTTATCAAGTAAAAAGCCAGAATTAACGCTAGCAAGAGGCCTAACTAAAACATGAAAACCAGAAGAAAAATCAACAGCAAGCGTGGCTAGATGATCAACAACCCTATTAGCCTTGTAGTAGATGTGACGAAACCGGATAATGCAGTCTCTACTGATAAAGCTCTGACAAGAAAGAACAAGACTAACAAGTGGATGTGATGGATCGATTCTCTTAGATAAGAGATTAATAGCTAGAGTCGAGTCAGACTCAACGATGACTCGACGAAAGCCCTGTTCCCCAGCAATATAAAAACCATAAAAAAAACCTATAGCTCCGCCAAAGGCACACTGCAAACACCAATATTCTCGACAAAATCCACAATCCATTCCCCAAATTTTTGGCGCATATGTTTAACCACCAAATGAAAAGACTCTGATAACACTAAAATGTTTGGTCGGGGATTATCTCTAATTCAATGGTGAATCTCAGTGGCGGAGCTAGGGGGCGCTTGAGGGTGCGGCCGCGCCCCCTTCGCGCCGGAAATCGGAGATTATCACCGGAGAAGATGGGCCTTCAATTTTGCAGCACCCCCTTTCAACATCGATTTGGAAGCAGGAAGAAGAAGACCCCTTTTTCTGTTTTTTTTTTTAATTTTAAAATACAGTCAAAACGACGTCGTTTTAATTAAAAAATTTACAGCTTTTTTTTGAAAATTTTTACGAGTGGGGCAAAATTTTCCATTTCACCTGCTTCCCTTCTCCCCCTCCTCTGCTGCAGTGCTGGGTGCTCAGCTTAGCCAAATTCCAACACCCCCAATTATTTTATTACTCCATTCAATCAATACTTCTCCCACTCCGTCCACATCACGTGTCCACTTGCTCTCCTTCCACTTCTTTTATTTTGTAAGTTTCCTTATATTTAATTTAACATATATAAAAGTTAGGGTTTTGAATAGATTTTGATTTAGTTAAATAATTTTTTGATTGAGTTTAGATTTATAGCCTATTGATTTGTGTTGATTGCTGTATTAATTTGATGGTGGTTAAGATTTAAGAATTAAAATGTGGATTGCTTTTTGCTTGATTGGAAATTTGTTGAAATTTTGATATAATTTCTATTAGGATTATTATGGACAAATTTGTTCTTCGGACGTGTGAAAAATCCGCCCCCTCTTTTAAAAATTTCTGGCTCCGCCACTGATGGTGATAGTGGTGATAGTTACATTGATCGTATTAAAAAAGTGAACGTTTATTTTTATGACGCTAAAAAGAACCAAAATTTTAGAATCTGTGTAACCCATCTTATGTGACTCTCATTTTTGATAACCTTAGTAGGAAGCCTCTATCATTGACCTACGATAGAGGCTCACACAAATATCTAGCCAAGGGCAGATGCTCACAAAAATCTCTACCTTCTATTTATTTACAGTACCATATATTGTTTTATATACTAGAAAACATGATCATATAAGAAACAAGATGACATATATATACCAGATCATAATGGCGAGAAATGTTCCGACGAGCTTGAGTGAGGGTGTTTCGCCTCGAGAAATGATGGTAAAAGTATTTCGCAGAGGCTATCCCTGCTGTGAAAAGCATAGGTGACCACCAACCCCTAAAACACAAGAGGAAAAATATATCAAATCATACAAACAACGAACTCATTGTACAAGAGATCATGATCATACCTTTTTCTTGTAGGTCCTGCAACAGATGAATGTAAATCTCTGTTGGCGATAAATACCTACACATGTTCATTATATGAGGAATGAGTTCTGCTGGAAACATTTGACAACATAAATTTATAAATTAAAGAGAAAGATTCATCTACGAATTATTATTACTGTACGAATGTGAACAATTCTTCACATTGACATGCACATTTAGATGTAAATACATGTACATTCGCAGATGTGTGCATGTCTTTGACAACATATGAAAATACATGCACATGTGTGCATTTGCATGTAAATGTGACATGTGACATGTGCATGTATTAGTACATTCGTACAATAAGCTCGGCTCATTCGTACCTGGTCTTTGTCCTAAATTAAAAGCCTTTTATATTGATATCACGATATAAGGTATCCATATTGATATCATCCATATTTAAATCTACGTTTGGTATATTTAATATCAACATTACTACCGGTAGTTGTTAGATATTGCTTGATATATACTATATATATCTGGGTATTTGTATGAGTAATATCACAGTGATCGATATTGAGAGTGTTATTTTAATATCTTCAATATAAGTATATCAAAGAGATATTAATCACATCTATATCATATGTACCTTGATATCACATATATCAATACTCATACTAAATTTCTCATATCTTTGGTATCAAATGAGACCTAGCTTTACTCTTACCATGAAAAGGTTTAAGAGACCTTCATTTTTATCTACCAATGAAAAATCTCCATTGATGTATGCATCTGCCAGACCTAAATCAGCCTCCATAGAAACCTATCGTCAATCAAAACTTATAAGTTACAACTTAAATATTGTGCAAAAGAAAACATTTGTTTCAACATTTAAACTCTAAAAACTAACGAGTAAATATGTCAAATAGAGTACCTTCACGTAGAACTGCGGATTATGAACTCTTATTGCTACTTTTGGTGCACATTTCTTACTAGAACCTTGAAAGGTTAAAATTCTACCTCCATCTTCAAATATGCTATAGTTGTCGAAATAATAAAAAAATCATCAAAAGCAAAAAAGCAAAAAATTTGAAATCAATTTTTAACAAGATTTTGTTTATCATAGATCATTTAAAATGTATTATTAGGCATGGCTATTTAAACAATTTAAATCAAATTTGAAGAAATTAAACTTACTTAAGACACCCGGTTGCAATAAATCCTCTTAAGAATCTACTAACCAAAATGCATGATGCAGTCTCTTTCCAAGATGGAACCATTTGTTTTGGATTTTGTAGAATGATGCATTTTTTCCCGAGCAAACCATGTGCAGCAACAATGCCAGCCTAAAAATTCAACTTGCAACAAATATGAGTACTTTTGCAACATCTTACTACAAAATTGATGTGAAAAAGTTTGTAAAGACTTATACCTTTAATCCGTCCTCGTGAAAGCCATAACCTAAGATAAGCAAAGTCAAATTTGCAACAAAAATAAATGAAGTAATCAAAACAATATATAAGGAGATGACTTTTTTATTATATATATTAATTTATAAATACACAAGCGTCCAAAGAATAAACTAATATACATAACGAAAAAAGATAAATTAAAATACATAACAAAAAACCATGAATAGTGAAGGAAATTTGCTAGGACACACATGTATGTACACATCTTAATTTTAGCATGCTCCAAGTTGTTCAAGAATCGTAGAACAGTGGCGAGCAATGTAGGGGATCTCTTTATGCGTCTATTATGTAGTTATGGTTGTGTAGTAGCGATATGATTGAGATATTCATAATTCGTAGATTAATAACCATCCTTACTTAAGTCCCGTTCGACAGAGTTTTTTTGCACATTACGGAGCTTAATTTTTTATTACATCTAATTATTAAGTGTTCGGTAAAAAAAACATTCATCTAGATTAACAAGCTTAATGTAGATTTTTTTGGTGCAAGCCAAACTTAATGTAGATTAAAGTAGCTTAATTTGTTAATGTTACACCCCTAGATTAATGAAGTTTAACAAGCTTAGTTAAATTTTTAATCCACTATTACCATTTATAAATAATAATTTAAATAATTCATTATATCATTTTTCGTAATTTTACTACTATTATTATAAATTCAGCTAGAAGTACCAAACATTCAAGTAGCTTTTTAAACAACATTTTCATCTTCAACTATTAATTCAACTTCGGCTCTAGTTTCAACTACTTATTCAGCTTCAGCTACTATTCATGCTTAATATACCGAATAAAGCCTTAATCTACGTATCTAATATTAAATTTTGTATTGCCTTATATAATTAATATTACCTTGATATGCTCCACAAAACCAAATTCCTCTTTTGCCTTGAATATGATTCATCTCAAGTGAAGCTTTAGAAGCTGCAACAGAAGGAACGGGGTGTCCAGTTGACCATTTGAATAATACACTTTTAGGAACATTGGCTGGATTTAGAGTCACAAGAAAAGGTTCATCCCCCTCATCAATATTCTGTTCACATATATAAATAACAACCACATTATGATATTTTTCTCATTCATATGATATATATAAAGAGTCTATCATGAAATTATATAACCTACCTGCAACACATTTAGCCAATATGTCAAGGTCACTCTACTCTCGGAACTTCCTAGAAAGTTCCATGCACTCCATGCTGCTCGATTTCGAGGCATTAAAGTTTGGTCATGGTGGAGGAAAATATCGCTGTCCATAACAATTGAAAGATACATCTACACTTTATTAAATTGAAAATTGTTGCATGTAATTTCTAATCATCTATGTACTGTTATTAAGTTAGGGTTTTTCTAATGTGCTCTTATTATGACCAAATCAGCTGTTTAACATCATTAGGAATTTTAAATCAGATGTATAACATAACACGACAAAGAAAGTTGGATTGGATAGAAAATGTGTACCTATACACATATTGAAAAGCTCCTAATATTCTTCTTTCATCATATGTAACTTGATCACCTAATATTTTCAAGGCATCCGGAGCATGGGAAGCTATGATGCATCCATCGTACACATCATGTGAACCATCTTGTAAGGAAATTGTGCAACCTACAAAAAGCTTTACAAACATCAAGAAGAAGAAGAACCAAACTTTAATAGACTACATTTTTCTCTAAAATTAGCGCAAAGTATATAAATGTGCATATATATATGTATTGTTCAAGAAATTCAGTTTGCCAAGTAAAAACAAATTGTACCAAGTCAATAGACATTAATACAATGTGAAAAATAATAATACATGGCAAAAAAATTACATCTTTTCATATAAAATAAAAGAAATCTATGCTTAAACTCCCCATTTAATGTAATCATATGTTAAATTGATATTGCAAAAGATATGAACCTTCAGTATATATGAGTTAAGGAATTAGAATTTAAAGTTTAGACTAAGATTTAGGTTTAGGAGTTTAGGGATTAGAGATTTATGATTCAAGGTTTAGTTCATACTAAAAAATATAACGTGAAAATGGTTTTTTATGTGTTATTAGGTTTAGTTCATATATTTCCTTATAAACCATACAATACAACAAGATAGAACTACCATTTAAAATATACAACAATAATCATAAGAATCGTGATATCTAAATTTCTAGATAACTCACCTTCATCACCCGTTGATATATTATAGACCTCACAATTTGATCTTATTTGACAACCTCTATCCACCAACTCCTTCATAACCTAGATTTGAAACCCAAATAAAAATAGGCATTTACATTCGAAATATATAGAAAATTGAAGATAGGTTTTGAGGAGAAAAGTTCCGGTGAGAACAATGATTAACGTACGAAAAACTTCATTTTTTCGTGTTCACAGATTACAAGTTAATGTTCATAATTTGAGCGGCGATGTTCATAATCTGAGCGATAAAAAATTTTGAGTTCATTTTGAGTAAAAAAACAAAAACAAAACAAAATTCGCAGTAATTACAAATATGTCACCGCGTCCCTTATTGAAAATGTTCAAAAAAAATTATGTCTCAGATTATGAACATTACCATCCAGAATATGAACATTGACGAGTAATCTGTGAACACGATTTATTCATTTTACCTACGTTAAGAGTTATTTGCAATTGAGTTTTAAAACATTATTGAAAAGTTAGCCAACCTTGTCCACGTAACATTGAGAGCGTCCTTTCACTGTAAGCCATTGTGGACGTCCAATTAGCTGCCATACCAACAACTCAAACAATTAACTTAAATGGTTACTAATTTTGAAGATCAACAAAGTATGGAGTAAAGAAGAATGCACCTGTAACAAATGATGATTGCGACAAAATGAAAGGATGGAGAAGGCTGAAAATGCCATTACTTTTTGTGATGGGCAAGACCAGATTGAAGCACACATGGGAATCTATAAAAATTATCTTGATCATTTTTTCATAAACTAATGAAATGTTCAAAAGAAAGATACAAGTTCATGGTCTTACCAGATAAGTTGTTTGAAATAACTCAGAATAGCCCCTTGACTTGATAAATTTCTCAAGTGTTTCATTTCGATCTATCTCTGCGTTATTTTCTAACTCGTCAAGGTACCTATAAATATAGAAGATAAGTTTTCATATAATCCGTTGTAAGACACCAACTAACACAGATATGAGAATGAATTCTGCGTTATTTTCTAACTCGTCAAGGTACCTATAAATATAGAAGATACATTTTTCATATACTCCATTGTAAGACACCAACTGACACAGATATGGGAAAGAATTTTGCGTCATTTTCTAACTCGTCAAGGTACTATTAAATATAGAAGATAAGTTTTTCATATAATCCGTTGTAAGACACCAACTCACACAGATATGGGAAAGAATTCTGCGTTATTTTTCTAACTCGTCAATGTACCTATAATATAGAAGATAGGTTTTTCATATAATCTGTTGTAAGACACTAACTGACACATATATGGGAAAGAATTTTGCATTATTTTCTAACTCGTTAACGTACCTATAAATATAAAAGATAAGTTTTTCATATAATGCGTAATAAGACACCAACTGACACAAAAATGGGAAAGAATTAAACGGGAAATAAAAGTCATCATCTTACATGAGCACATCCTCCTTGAACCTAGTGATTTCAAGAAGCATTTTCCAAAAATATGGATCATATAGGTTTCTTTTTTGGGCAAATACTCCTGATAAACCATTTCGGCTTCCCCATTCATATCCTCGTCCTTGGTCTAAGCTCACTGAAAATGACATATCAGAATCCTCCATGTCAATTCCAAGACTCTCAAACAGCTCCAACATATTTGGATATGTTACCTGTTCAATAATTGAAAATTTCTTAGTAGTAATCTTATTTACCATCAAATATTCATAAGATAGATCCAAATCATAATTCATCTGCTTATATACTAGACATTAGTTATCTCGCCCTCCAATATGGACTCTCATTTGACTCTCAATAATCTCTCACATACCCCCATCTTACCCCAAAACCGAACCACCAACTCCAACAACAATTGTTACAAGAAATGTATGTCCTTTTGAGCTCAATTTTAACGTGCACATGCATACTACACAAGTTTTATAATACCACATCATATCATTATCAACATATGTACTCAGAACTCTGCTTAAGAAAAAAACATACTCGTATGTACTAGGAGAAGATAAAGGGACTTACGCGGTTGAAGACCATGAAACCAAGGTCTAGATCGATGCCGTCAACTGTGACGGTCTTAGCATGACCGCCGAGCTTCTCCTCTCTCTCGTATAAACACACCTCCACGCCCGCCTTCACCAGCTCGTATGCAGCGCCCAACCCACTGATGCCCGCTCCCACCACTGCTACTCTCCTCATCTTAACTCCCTAAATAAACAATGCAATCATTAATTTATCCCTTTATTACGACTTCAAATTTGATTAACAGAGGGGTTTTCCGGTGAAAACATATCTTACAGGTGTGAAATGCGAACGCACCTTTAATGTGAACATTACTATCGTATATGTGAACATTACTATCTTATACGTGAATTGTGAACATTACTATCTTATACGTGAATTGTGAACATTACTATCTTATACGTGAACGTGTAATGATTTGAACTAATCGAACCGATAGATTGTGAAAGGGGTTGAGGAAAATAGACAGGAAGAGGTTGAGAGGTAGAAGACGACAATCATAAGAAGAGAAGTTAGTTTCATTCTGATATTCAATAGTCTGCTTGGTAAGCCTAATGGCTTATATAGGACATTACTTTCTCCCAATACAAATAACCCATTAAGGCCTACAACAACCCATTACAAACAATTGGCCCAAGCCCATTTACACATAAGTCTCTAATTCGGGACATGAGAGAACGTTAACTATGAACACTTAATGTTCACATTTAAGATAGTAATGTTCACAGTTCACATTTCGCACCGTAAGAATTATTCTGACCAGATTCTCCCTCTTGAGTCTTGATTAACAATGTATATTGAAATAAAGCCTTTTCTTGGTTGCCTAACTCACTTTTCAATTCCAATTACTAATTTTACATTATACTCCGTAAGTTAGAAGAATGGGATATGTCCGGCCACTTAAACATCTAATGTCATATTCCAAATTCCAAATAATACAATCATAAACAATCCAAACACAGCAGTAAATCTTGCAATGTCAGTATAATTCAGCAATGAAGTAACCTAAGATATGCTATAGCTCAACTAAAAGCTTACATATTATCCACACGAAATATAAGTTAGAAATCCACTTCGAATACGGTAGTAGATAATTAAGTAATTACCTTATATAGCTCTCGGAAATGCTAGAAATTAACAGGAAATGTGTGTTGGTTGGAGCTTAGCTAGGGACACCCAGTATTGGGCATGTCTTAGCTTTGTTCTTGATACGTGGGATTGGAGAGAAAGCAAGAAGATAGGAGTGAATGAGTAATGGAGGAGTTGGAAATTTAGAATAGAGGATAAGAAACAAATTGTTAATGAATTGAATGTACAAGTGGTGATAGTGATGTGTGGGGAAAGGGTGTCGGAGTTTATTATGGAGGTAGATAGCAAAAGGCAGAGAAACAAATTGATGGATAGTGAATTTAGCGGTTCTAAAATGTGATACGTAGATGGCTTCATTTTGCATTGCACGTGAATATTCTAGCTTGGTCAGTCATGGTCCCAGTTCTATATTGGCCATCTAGACCCGTCACAAAACAACCTAACCTTAGAAACTCGATCGCAGCTATGGCGGATGGAGATCGACGATTCACCAGCAACACGTTCCCATGGTAGTAGACTGGATCCAACCAACGAAGAATACTATTGTCTTGCTCATCCCACAATTCCAAAACTTGAATGTTCAATCACACCAATTGCAACGGATCCAAGCATTGCCGTACGCAACATTCCATCCCAGTCCATCCTAACTAGACCTGGCAAACGGGTCGAACGGGTCGGGTTCGGGTCAATCAGGCTGACAAAATTTTCGGGTTGAACGGGTTCGGGTCGATCCAGCGAGTTTCAAATGTTCGCTTTTCTTTATTGTAATAAAGAAAATAAAATTTTAAAAATATTTTTATAAATATATTATTATTTAACAAAATATATTGTTATTTTTTAATTTAAATTAAATAAAATATGTGAAAAGTGGGACCCTCCACGACTTTTGAGAAGTTCAGGTCGGCCCGGATTCGACCCAACAGGTTCGGGTCGAAAACGGATCTGACCCAAACGGGTTCAAACACTTTTCGGATCGAGTATTTTCGGGTCGACCCAACGAGTCGGGTCAGCTTTTGACAGGTCTAATCCTAACTATAGAAATAAGATACTCCGTACTATGTAACTCAATATAATAAGTCGGACACACTGCGTAACCACGATTCACAGCACAATCACAATACGAATACTCCATTAAAATTAAACTAAGTGCTTGTTTGGAGTCTAAAAATGATAAATACACACCCAAACAATGAAACAAACACTAGTACACTACCACATAATAATAAAAAAGAAGAAGCAAGGTGGTTCAATCAGTTCTAGGAAGATTGGAGGACTAACCTGCTGAAGTAGTACAGCAGAATGTGATGGGAAATGAAGCAGTTGAGAGATATAGAGCGATTTGAGTGAAGCTAAAAAAGAGAAAGAGATGGGAGTGTCTTGATTTTAGGGCCGGCTGAGATGTTGGTTTTAAGCTAGAAATGAGACAAGGGACTAGAAGATTACTTATTAAAATTACTTTAACCCATCCCCGGTTGAGTTACTCCGTATAAAATGTCCATACTAAAATATTGGTTTAAGTAAAAACAAACGATAAAACTGCTCATATCGAGATTGCATGTGATTGTGATTTGTGAGGTGATCATATTACCGAGTATAAAAGCAAGCCTTGCAAAGTTCAGCACATGCATCAGGCACAAAATGCCGAATTGTGTACTCATTATTTTTTGTGTGTAGTGCTTCTATTTCACTGACACCACTTAATTTAATTGTGCAAGGCATGTGTTTCACGATAAAGTATTCCTAGCAAGATAAGTACTGAATCTATCTCAAGTCCATGACATCTCTTGGAAATGACATTCTCACACCATTTAAATTTAAACTAGGGTAGTTCTCGCGCTTTTGCGCGGATTTATATAGTTTATTTTGAATTCGTGTTTATAGTTATATTATAAAATTTAGTCATGCCACATTTTCTCAATGTTAAAATCTCTCGTATGATCCGTGTTTTGATTTGTAGACATTTAATTTTCTATGTTATTTTAAGGATGTTATATTATCAAATTCTGATTAAAATAATATACTTAACAATAAATTATTGTATATAATTGTGGTTAATTAATATACATAAGAATAAATTATTGTATACAATTCCAATATTTGTAGGACTTTGTAAAAACAATACTTGGATACTACAAAATAGCTAACAAACTAACTATTCATTATTAATTGTTAAGATTTTTAAAGGGTTAAAAATATTAATGATTTTAATTTTGAGAATTAATATCAACATGACACATAAGAATATAAGATTGGTGAACCTAGCTCTAAATAACTCTATAAAGTATATAGATTAGATACAACAAATAAGCAAGACTATCAAATGATAATTTAGGATCCACAAAAATGGACGAATTGATAAATGTGTTGTCAATTTTAGAAATTTGAATATAAAAAGCTATTGCCATGGTAGTAAATAAGAAATTACAATTGACAAACTTTGGCAATAAATTACTAATTTCATGTACAATTTTGACACAACCAAATCATTATATTATTTACAATATGCATAAGATACAACAGTAAGATTCAAGCATTGACATCAATTGTGTTGGTGTATTTAGGAATGCTAGAATATGCAACGTCTTTGAATCAATGGTCGTTCGGACATAGTATTGTCAGGAGGCCTCACATATAGAACATAATTTTTTTTCTTCCGAATAATGTAAATTTATATACATATAAAAGGGATTAGAGAGTGTTATACAACCAAAAGAGGGATTGAAAAAATGCTGATGAACAGGAGACAACAACAGATTCCAAAATCCCCCAAAAGATCCAACACAAAGGATAAAAATTCAGCTAATGGCCTCGCTTGGCAACAACTTGGAAATAAATTCATCTGATGGCTCAATCCTCTATATGAAAGCCTCTACATGTACATGCTATAGAGGTAACAAAGCAACATTTATAAATGAAGAAAATGTATAGCTAAAGAAATACATGAAACACCAGTAGCTAAAGAAATACATGAAACACCAGTAGCTAATAACGAAGTCTGTTAGAGAAGAATTGGTAAAAGAGATGAGTTTCAAAACATACAAACAGGAGGGAAAGTTTGATATAATTGTTTTCTCCAATGCCTGCATCACCATCTTTGTCACAAAGCATAATACGATCCCACCATACAAGGCAATATCTAATATGTAACTTTTTTAAGTCTTGCAGAAGATGCCTATGAAAAATAAACAAAAGGCAACTTAATCATTGGAGTCCTTGCACATATTTTCTCTCATCTTGTTTTTACTGATAAGTTTGATACAACATTGCATCAATGCATAACAACACATAAATCAAATCAAGTGAGTTACAGAACGAAAAAAAATTGAATGAAAAAAATACATTGTTTCTTGACTCCTTAGTTAAGAAAGATGACCTGCTTATCTGGACCAAATGCAAATTTTGGCCAATCAATGCTTACACCACAACGTCTTCGGCAAGTTCTGTCTCCAATGACTCGGCAATCTGGAAAAATTGCATCCTAAAACTGAAAACATCAGACTTATCATTTCAAACAGCAAAACATATGAACCTCATTACTCATGAACTTAAAGGACATAACACTTTACTCATGAGTTTAAAGATTAAGTTGCCATGAAGAAATTCAAGTAACATTGCAGCTTTCAGTTTTCATAATAAAGGGGGGAATTTCATGCTTTAAATTCATGGTCACAACCTAATTCAACTCAAACTTGCAAAAAAAAAAAAATCATGGTCCTTAAAGGGGGCATATTTTCTCTCATCTTGTTTTTACTGATTAGTTGTTTAATTGCTACTGCACAACTACACAAGGACAACAATACAACATGTGCATAAGCTCCAGAAACTTTAGCTCATCATATCTGATGCATTACAATCAAGCTAAAGAGGTACTTATCACTCTTTCATTTTCTCTTGTTATACAAATTCGTTTTGGGTTCTGCGAATGCAAAAAAACATGAGCAAAAATATTTTCATGGACCATTACCACTTGCCAATGTTGGACCCGGTTCTTAGGTCGGGAGCCAAACCGGCTCGCGACGGCCCAGTGAACCGCGAAGGCCCAAAATACTTGTGAAGAGGACCGGGAAAGAAAGCCCAATAAGCCGCCCAATAAGCAAAGAAAGCGAGATCGGATAAAGTGGGGCCCACGATCTGGATATAAATCGTATTAGAAAGGAGAGAGAAAATGATATTTTCGGCATCCAAAGCTTTTCCCCTTGAGCAAGAGAGAGACACACAGAGGGCGAAACCTCACTCGGAATCGTCTTCTTCCTCCCGATTCATCTCTGTTCGTGGAGAATCGGATGATCGGTACTTGGATTGTGATTCTCGGTACCGTATTCGTGTTTTTGGTGTAAGAATCGTGACGTTTGGTTGAGATTTGCCATTTCACTGTTTTATTGGTTTGATTCATAAGGCTTCTATGGTTTAGAAGTGGATTTTGATCGTTTCCTTCTTCTCTTTGGTTATAATTTGGTGTTATTTGGGTTCGTTACTCCTATTTGCTTGTGATCGTTACTGACTTGGGCGTCGGAGAGCCAAATCTGGGGGTTCATCCTTCCGGTTTGGTTGCGCAGGTGTTTCGGGAGCTCAAGAACACGAAGAACAGTGAAGAAAACCAGATTTTGATCCAAAAGAATATGGAATCTAAGTTGTTGTATCAGTTGGCGTGAAGGAGGTTTCCAGTGCTTGAAGATTATTGACTGGTCAGATCTCGCGAGGTGTTGATTGCGAGATTGCGAACACCTGGGCTCCAACACTGGCGCCGACCGTGGGGACCTCCTCGCGCAGCTAGTTCATTCGAAACCTTGAGAATCAGATTGTGAAATTCAGTGCAAAACCGACAGAAGCGGCACAGTGAACAACACTCTATTGCAGACAGGTCCTCTGACTCAGAATGCTCCTAATCCACCTCTCCCTCGCGTAGACGAGGAGGACACTTGCGACCTTATTATGATCCTGCGAGAGCAAGCAACTCTTTTCCACACTTGGGTGGGACTCCAAGAAGTACCAGTGAACCAGAACGCCGCCAACCAAAGAGTGGAGCCTCGCGAGACGCGAGAAAATCGCGATAATCAAGAGGCTCACTTAGAAGAGCAAGCCACTGAAGTTGCTCCGGATGATAGGGCTTCTGCCTCCAGAATGCCAAGGGGCAGAAACGTCGCGAGAGAGGCTGGGCAAGGAGGCTTTGATCTTAATCAAGCTCCCGCGAGCCATCAAGAGCACTATCACTCTTAGCATGGTGGTCTCTATGACGAGAGGGATTAGGCATATTATCCCCTGAATGAGCAGCGTACTCCACGTAATCATCACGGAGCTCCCTATTACCCTCGCGACGAGTACCAGAATCAGATGTACCCTGTCAACCCTCCTCTCAATTTCTCATCTATGTTTGGTCCCACAGCTTTCGCGGAGCATATCATTCGAGCACCTCCACTACCGGATTTTAGGTTCCCGACCATTAAAGAGTACACAGGTAAGGGAGACCCTAAAGAGCACCTCACACGATACAAGTATGCAATGATCGCGAGGGGTCCGGATGAAGCCACTATGTGTAAGGGTTTCCCAGGAACGCTGGCCGACACGGCAATGACCTGGATGTTAAATCAACCTGCCGGGAGTATTTCATGCTTCGCGGACATTGAGAGAGGATTCCTTTTGCACTTCGTTTCGTCGAAAAAGAGAAAGATAACAATGCAAGAGGTAGTGGGAGTCAAACAAAAAACTGGGGAAACTCTGGAGGAGTACGTGAAAAGGTTCTCATTGATGGTGCTGGAGGCTGATGATTTTGATGATAAGACGACTAGAGTTGCATTCCTTAATGGTTTGCTAGACGGAAGCGAGTTCAAAAAGCACTTATACAGAAAGAAAGAGCAATCCTACCAAGCCATGCTTGAGAGAGCGTACGTCGAGATTCAGGTTGAAACTCACTCGAGCACTCCCTCTGTGGGAGGGGGCCAGAGCAAGCAAAATCAGAACCAGAATCAGAGCTCTAAAAAGAACAACCAAGGCTGGGGGAATAAGAGGCAACAGTATGATCAGGGTCAGAATAGCTCGCGAGCTCCAGGTCTAACGACTCAGCATCAGAATCAAGGACAGTATAAGGATTATGAACAGAATACAGATCAGAATCAGTTCCAAGCTCAGAACTTAATGAATCAAAGAGATGATAATAGCAACAACAGGGGTCGCGGCTGTGGTAATGGAGGACGAGGCCGTGGTCGCGATGGGATGTGGTGCGCTAACCACAATTCCACTACCCACAATACAGATGAGTGCCGGAATGGCCCAGAGTAAACAATGAACCCGACCCAAGAGCCGTTCTCATGAACCAAAGAGGCGGAGGTAATCAACAGGGAAAAGGAGAAAGGAACCTTGGACGCGGTCGGTATAGGGGTGGGTGCAATAATGGCGGCAGAGGAAGAGGACGCAACCAGCAGGTCGCGGCTTAACCCAACCTCCCCCATGGCAATCAAGAACAAAATTTTCCAAGGCCCGACGACAATGTTGGAACAATAGAAGGGAGGCATGTCCCTATCCCCCCAAACAGACGCGAACAGATAAAGATGAACAACACTCCTTTGCCTCACGGTCTTCCCATCATGAGCATCGCGACTCCACCTCCCAGGAAACCTTACCAACTTGTGTTCTCGAATGAAGAAGTTAATGACTGGGCCGTCTCTTCGGGTGATCCGCTCGTCATACATCTCCAAATAGGGACAAAGTTAGTGAGCCGTATACTGGTTGACACGGGAAGCTCAGCTGACATCCTATACTTGGACGCTTTTGAGAAATTGGGAGTTGATCCTAGTCTGAAAAGGCCCACCCGGACCACTTTAGTGGGATTCGCAGGGGAAAGGGTAACAACTTTGGGCGTCGTGACTCTTGATGTTGTGATGGGTGATGAAACAGGGCCGCGAAGGTCGGGAAAGATTGATTTTGTCATCATCCCAACGACCTCATCATACAACGCTATTATCGGCAGAGGAACATTGTGCAAGTTTGACGCGGTAGTATCAATGAGTCACTTCTGTTTGAAGTTTCCCACATAGTCAGGTATAGGGGTCGCGACATGTGTAGAGAATGAGAGCATTTCATGCTACATCAGATATGAGAAGGGGGACGATGCACCTTTTCTCGCGAACCAGTTATTTGTCCCAAGGATGCCTAACGTCGAGGAAGAAGCAAAGTTAGATGTTCGCGAGCCCCCGAGGACCCCAAGACCCGATGAAGAAGTAAACAAAGCAAAGTTCACTGGTTTCGAAACCCAATAAATTACCCCTTTTTGCAATAAGGAGGAGAAGTTGTTTGTGGGAGGAAATCTTGACCCCATGGTGATGGGAGAGGTTGAAAAGCTATTGTCCGAGTCGCGAGACGTGTTCGCGTGGTCGCCTAAGGATCTGAAAGGAATCCCACCCTGTGTCATCACTCACTCACTGAACATAAGCAACGAGATGATCCCAAAGAGACAAAGAAAGAGAAAGCAAGCAGGACCAAAGAACGCCGATGCGGCTATTGAGCTTGCGAAGCTCCTAAAGGCGGGATTCGTGGAACCTGTGCAATACCCCACATGGCTCTCAAACATCGTGATGGTTGAGAAGAACCCGAAGGGTACAGGTAAGTGGCGCATGTGTGTAGACTTCACTGGGCTGAACAAGGCGTGTCCCAAAGACAACTACCCCTTGCCTTCCATCGATCAGCTAGTAGACTCCACCGCAGGTCACGAGGCTTTGAGCTTCCTTGACGCGTATTTAGGCTATAATCAAGTGATGATGAATCCTCTTGACTCAGAGCACACCTCGTTCATCACGGACAAGGGAACTTTTTGCTATAAAGTTATGCCTTTCGGCCTAAAGAACGCGGGAGCTACATTCCAAAGGCTTGTGGATCGAATTTTCAGTGGACAAATCGGAGACACTGTCGAGGCGTATGTTGACGACATCGTCGTTAAGAGTAAAAAGTAGTGCGACCATGCTCGCGACCTTGAGGAGGTATTTGCGACCTTGAGGAAGTACGGGATGAGTCTGAATCCGGATAAATGTCTATTTGGGGTGACAGAAGGAAAATTTCTGGGGTTTATGATCAGCGCGCGAGGCGTGGAAGTCAACCCAGATAAAGTCAAGGCATTACTCGACCTTCAACCCCCCAGATCGACGCATGAAGTTCAGAGGTTCGTAGGCATAGTGAATTATCTGGGGAGATTTTGTGCTAAACTGGCTGAGCGCAACCTCCCATTCTTTGAAATCTTGAGAAAACCAAAAAACTTTGAGTGGACCACAGAGTGTGACCAAGCTTTCGCGAGCCTCAAAAAGCATTTATCAAGGCTCCCGATCTTAGCTTCGCCAATCCCGGGCGATACCCTTCAGTTATACCTCGCGGCAAGCTCCAGAGCCGTCAGTGCAGTGTTAGTTCGCGAACAAGAAAAGTCTGTCTATTTTGTTAGCCGCGCATTATTGCCAGCCGAGACCAGGTATTCCCCGGTAGAAAAGTTTGTGCTCGCGTTGATAACGGCTGCTCGAAAGCTCAGGCCTTATTTCCATGCACATCCAATCGAGACTTTGACAGATTTACCACTTCATGGTTTCATGACAAAGCCAACAGTAGTAGGGAGGCTCGCGAAGTGGGTTATAGAAATGTCAGAATTTGATGTTGTATATCGGCCCAGAACCGCGATCAAAGCTCAAGCACTTGCAGATTTCATTGTTGAGACGAGTTTCAGCGACGGCGAAAGCCAAAACCTATATGGCAAAGAAATGATGTGGGTCATGCACGTCGATGGCGCTGTGAACGACGAAGGATGCGGGGCTGGGGTGGTGCTCACCTCGCCTACGGGTGACGAGATTAGTCACGCCATAGCTTTGAAGTTCAAACCCACCAACAACGAGGCTGAGTATGAAGCTCTGATTGCTGGTCTGGAACTAGCCATTGGCATCTCAATCTCTGTGTTATCATGCCGAAGCGACTCAGAAATCGTAGTGAAACAAGTGCAGGGAATCTATGAGGCTAGAACGGGGAACTTGCCAAAATACCACGCGAGGGTCGCAACGTTGATCTCCTTGTTTAAGCATTTTGATATTCAAGCCATCCCAAGAGACGAGAACGAAAAGGCTGACATGCTCGCGAAGAAAGGCGCAAGCTGGGAAGGTCCTAAAGAGGAACGCGAGAAAAGGTCAGGCTTTATTGTGTCCAAGGAGGCTCCTCCAAAGTATTTCTTCCTTGTCAAAGAGGAGAGTGCCATTAGTCATGACATTGAAATAATTAAGATCAGTTACTCCAGTGAGGATTGGCGCCGCCCAATCATCGACTATTTGAAAAATGGTCGCGGGCCGTCTGATCCCAAAGAGCTTATGCAATTGAAAAGAAAGGCCGCCCACTTTTACATCAATAGGGGAGAGCTGTACAAAAGGGGGGGAGGCACCAACGAGTTGAAATGCATGGCTCATTATGAGGTGAAGTCATTTTTAGAAGAGTTGCATGCAGGGCTTTGTGGAACCCACGCGAGGTGGAGATCCTTGGCTTACAAAGCACTACGCCAAGGGCATTTCTGGCCTACAATGAAACAAGATGCGCATGAGATATCGTGAGCTTGCCAAGCTTGCCAATACTTTTCCCCCGCCTCTCATCAACCTGGCGTGGAACTTCAAATCATGAGCAGCCCCATCCCATTCGCGATGTGGGGCTTGGACCTTCTTGGTCCGTTTAAGCCAAAGGCTCCCGGGCAA
The DNA here is from genome assembly GCA_029168935.1 of Oxyria digyna. Taxonomy (NCBI): domain Eukaryota; kingdom Viridiplantae; phylum Streptophyta; class Magnoliopsida; order Caryophyllales; family Polygonaceae; genus Oxyria; species Oxyria digyna. Next base: position 5,388,101 of record JAPVLV010000010.1, on the reverse strand, counting down.
CTTGAATATATCATAGTGGTTGTGGATTATTTCACTAAATGGGTTGAGGCTGAAGCGCTCGCGTCCACAACGGTTCCGATTGTAAAAACGTTCCTATGGAAGAATATCATATGTCGCTACGGTCTCCCTCACGAGATTGTCACAGTTAGAGGCCCTCAATTCAATTCTCCCCAGTTGTTAAAGTGGTGCGACGACCTTGGCGTCCAGCTGAAAATCGCCTCTGTCGCGCACCCACATTGTAATGGCCAGGTTGAGGCTGTCAACAAAAGCATTGTCATGGACCTCAAGAAAAGGCTGGATGACGCAAAGGGGAGGTGGGCTGAAGTCCTCTCACTTACCCTCTGGGCCAATCGCACGACTGTCAAGAAGGCAACGGGGGAAAGCCCCTTTGCCCTCGCGTATGGTGTTGAAGCTGTAGTCCCGGTGGAATTCTTGTTCCCAAATGAGAGAATCCTTCATTATGACAAAGACACTAACGATGAGAAGATGAGAATGGAACTACAGTTTCACGAAGAGTCACAAGAGATGGCCGTGATCAGAGCAGCCGCACACAAAGCTAGTGTCGCGAAGTATTATAACAAGAATGTCAAAGTAAGAGGCTTCGTGAAAGGAGATCTTGTTCTGAGAAAGACAGAAGGATGAAAACTTGACCCCGGCTGGAAAGGGCCATACATAGTGGATCGCGAGGTCGCGTCGGGGGCCTATCGACTGAAGGATAGCTCTGGGAATCACGTTGCAAATTCTTGGAACGTGATACGACTACACCGCTATTACACCTAGCCCATTCCCCCCACAGGTATGAGTCTTTCTTTCAAGAAAATATTTTTCTTTACACATAAAGTATTCACTGCGCATACAACCCTCGCGAAACGCATTTTTTAACGAGCTCTATGCAGGAGAAAGAACCGAATGAGTTTAAAACGATCAAATCTATAGCCGGGTTACAAAGATAATAAGTACTTTCGCCAAAAAGGGGGAACGACAACCTTGGATAAAAGGTACAATCACGCTCTTCAAATCATAAAGTATGATTTGAATCCGTGACGCTGGGGCCAAGAAGCTCCCACCCAGGTCGCGAAGCCGTGACGCTGGGTTGGGGCCGAAGGCACCCACCCCGGTTGTGAAGCCATGACGCTGGGCTGGGGCCAAGGGCACCCACCCGGGTTGTGAAGCCATGACGCTGGGCTGGGGCCAAGGGCACCCACCCAGGTTGTGAAGCCATGACGCTGGGCTGGGGCCAAAAGCACCCACCCAGGTCGTGAAGCCGTGTCACTATGCCGAGGCTCAGATAGACCCCCATAGTTCACGAAGCCGTGAAAATCAATGACGAGTAACGACGCAAGTCCTCCTAGCTTTGATCACGAAGTCATGACCTTGACGAATTAACGATCCGCCAAGGCATGAGGCCCGACGACTTATTGATTCGCACACATAATAGCATCAAATCAGCCGCGCGGCCAATGAAATCGCTACTTATATCATGCAAGCAAATTACACAGAGGTCTAATGGCAACCCCATTTCCTTACTTGTCACAAAAATGTTTTGCCAAAAAAAGGGACAAACAGTCTTGAAAATGCTCGCGAGGTTAAGCTGGGGTGTCAAAGCCACCACTGCCCAGGTATTCTCAGTTCCTTTCTACAGATGCCCCCTTTTTTACACAAGGGTCGGCATTCTTCCAAGCACTAAGTACCTTGGTATTATTCGATTCACAGTTCGACATCGCGAGAAGTCTACAACTCATCACAATGATAGAACCGACTCACAAGCTCCGACTCGCGAGCTTAGAATTACTGAGGCACTCAACACGCCTTTGCTCAGGTATCATGAAAGGAATACGCAAATTATATCATTTCGTCACGATAACATAAGTATAACACCACTGCGCACTCAAACACGCAAGAAATTCTGACTTGCTCACAAAACAACGATCGAAAAGGTTGTAAGCCCTATTACTGGCTAGTACACACGCAGTAATCAGGTATGAGCACGATCATTAGAACTCTCCTACGCAACAAGCAACGCGAGAGGCTGACAAATGCTTACATGATTATCATTTGAAGGGCTTTTCTGAGGAGCATAAACGATCAGGAAGACTTTCTTTCTCGTTTACATGTCTTGTTATTTGTTTTGGTTCAATTGAATCTGTTCAAAATTATGAAATGAATCTACCACTAGGGTGGCAAGCGTATTCGTTTTTGTTCGCGAACGCGATACCATTATAAATATAAGCTATTTCAGTTTTCATTACGCATCACCTACTACATTCAAGTACCGGTCACGAGCTAAGCAAAATAAAATCCAACAAACACCACCACACCCACTCCCTCTCTTTTATTGCATAACATCCCCCAAGGATGCAGGCACCCTCGCGAATGCTATGGGGGGGAAGAAAGGAGGGAGTTTCCAAACAACATGCAGTCGCGAATGCACTAACATTAAAGGGGAACTACGATCTTCACTTGATAGACTGCGGTCTGAATTGGAATCTCAGGAGGATTAGCACGCCACATGGTAAAAATAACCTCGTCTCCTTCCTGAAGGTTATGGTCCTCGACGAAATCAGACCAACCTTCACCCAAGAAGTAGGAACTCCCAGCCTTGTCCAGCGTCACGTCCCAAGGCTCAAAGTTAACACAAAGTATGAGATTGCGACAACCAAAGTGGCTAAGATGCCTGTCACAATGGTCCTTTGGAAAGCGCTACACACATTTAAGAAAAGAACTAAGGCACAAAATGCATCGACGAAGAATAGAAAACTCAAAGATCACCTACCAAGCTAGCACCCTCTGAAATGGTGGATGAATCCATCAGAATGGTGAAGGTTTCCCCAAGAGTCCCCTCTCGAGTCCGTCTCCATCTGGCCATGACAAACTCTTTCGCACAAGGCAGAAACAAAGAAGAGGGAGAAATAACCATTATATAGGGGGACGGAGCACCCAACCCACCATTAATGAGAAAAGTAGGTGGGAGGAAAGGTGGTTGAGAAAGTAAAAGTAGGTAGAGAAATAAATGCGAAAGCAAGTACATAATTAAACGCAGAAGTAAGAAGCAACAGACATAAAATTAACAAGTACGAAAAGAAGTCTTGCCTTCCACAAGGACAAAATATAATTCAAAGTTCATCGATCGTCGGCATTGTACGTATTACATACCCAAATACTTATAGAAAAAGTTCATAAAAATGAAAAGATCAAATCTGATCGTCGGCATGCCCCGTAGGAATGTTGAGGTAATCATCGACGTTATCGACCACATGATCGCGAGCATCTGCTTTACCCCCAACATTCTCCGTAGACGCGATGTTCTCAGCCTCGGCAGTCTCATCACTATCAATCAACACAGTCCCTTCGCGAGTTCCCTTCTCCGTAGTCTCAGCATGAAAACGTTTAAGTGGAGACCCGGTCTCGCGCTCCCCCTCCTCCGAATAAATCACTTCTCTTTTCCTCTTAAGTATTTGGGGAGCAGGGACGATCGGGACTTGAGCCTCTTTCCCCTAAACAATTCCTGTACCTTGCTTCATTGGACCCACTGTCCAACCCTCAAGGAGGCTCGCGTCGTCGTCCACGTAAGTGCCGATTGGAGGAGGAACGTACTCAGGAAGCTCCCCCGAATAGCCGCAAAAGTCTGAAGGATCATAAGGAAACTTAGGCACTCGGTGTTTCTTGAGTTGGCCCTTGAGCGAGGAAATCAGAAGGACGCTGCGAGCCGTGCTGATGAAGTCAATACGATCTTGCTCACGATAACTTGAAGCGTATTGGGCAGCTCCTTCGCGACAGGCGCGGGCTATGGCTTCAGTCATTTCCTGCCTCAACGTGCCCATCGCCGTCTCGTGATTACGTTTTTCCACCTTGGCCGCAATCTCCATCTCGCCCATCTTCTTGACCAGCTCAACATTCTTCGTCTTTTGCGCCTCCAAGGCTTGTCTTGCCTTGTCGCGTGCAGATTTATGCTCGCGACTCTGCTCTATAATGGCCTCATAATCCTTATCCACACTCTTCTTTGCATCCTCGACAGTAAGGCCATATTGCCCTATGTCTTCAAAGAAGAGCATCCCCTACAACCAAAAGATAAGGAAAAATTAGAAAGCACCAAGTGAAAGTAACAAAGAAAACAAAGCATAAAGACTCACCGCGAGAGCAACCATAGAAATTCTCGCACCACCACGAATGACGCCCTCAAGGCATTCGGGAATCTCAGGAAGGCAGGGACGATCCTTACCGAAGAACTTCCTCACAGTCTCCTCGTCGAGAAAGATTGAATCCTCCACGGACGAGCCCCGAGGAGGGACATTCCCATGTTCCTAGCGAACCATCGGCTGCTTGCCCTTCGCGGCTGCCGATGCTCGTTCCGTTGCAACCCCGGAGTTTGAAGCAGGTGTTCCTCTAGGCCTTGAGGGAAGGATGGTTTTCACCGGAGTTAGAGTTCTTGTGAGGGGCGTGGTTTGACCAATTGAAGTATCATCAACAAAAGGTTCATTCTCCTCGGCTAATGGCTCCTGAATACGGATCCCACCAGCGGAACCCCTTTGCTTGTGCTTGGGCTTGAGGGCCTGAGCGTCACCAGGAGCAGAGTCCTTGGGCTTGGTCGCGGCCTTCTTGGTGCGGCCTTTGCCTTTTGCAGCAGGGACGGGGGTCTCGTCTATAAGATCGTCATCGAAGGAATCATCAGAGGTGTCAAGGTTGGGAAGTTTGGAGAAGAAATTCTTGCCTGAAAAGAATGGAAATTAAAGCATTAGTACGCGAAGTTTATAAGAAATACAAAGAGGAAAAACGCTCGCGACTACGAAAATACCATAGTGGTGTTCAAGACTTAAGCCTCGTTGGGCTAATACTTCGGGAGTAATGCACCTCGCGAAGATGTGTTTAGACGAGAGGTCTGAAAAGTCATGATACTTCGCGATGAGACTATCCTTTTTAGCTTGGCTCCAGTTCCCAGCCTTGGGCTGGGCAGCGATCTCAGCAATCTTAATGGAGAATCCCGAGTTCGGAGGCGGCCGGACAAGAAACCAATCAGTTTTCCATTTGGTAATCCGAGGAGGAGCATCCCACTCAGTCGCCCCAAGTTTGAAGGCCGTGAACATTCCTTCTTCATCGGGAGCCTTACGTGAATTGAACATGAGAAAGAAATGGCAAGGATTGGGTTTCACACCTATGTCTTGACATCTAATCGTATAAATGACGACAATGCGCCAGAAATTGGGATGCATTTGGGCAGGGCTGTAGCCTATCTGTATTAGGAGCTTCCGAAGAAACTCGTAAGAGGAAGCCGAAAACCCACCACAAGAGAAGAGCGACTAATCGCGAAGAAAGACCCGTATTCGTCAAGGGAGGTTCCTCCGGAAGAGGGCAACGCGAAAATGGTGCCCTCTGGAAACGGGTAGGCATCGGCTATGGCCAAAAGGTCATGAAATTGAAGAGTATTATTAAGGGAGGTGAATTTGTTGCCGAGGTTCTGGCTTTAGAAAAACGAACGCGACGGGTCAAAATCTGTACAGGACTCGCGGGTTTAGTAAGCCAATCGTCAATCTGTATACGGGGAAGATCGCCTTTCCAAGTGTAATAATCCTCTTCCTCCCCGAAACCAAGGTCCACATCCTTAGGATTTTGGACGGGAGGACAATTATTGTTGCTCCCAGCATCAGGACGCGATGTGGAAGGACCCGCGGCATCTTTATTTCTTGAAGTTTGGCCTGTGTAATAACGAGAAAAGGGAAGTCAGTTCTCCAGGGCAGGAATACGAAACGCAAGGGTGGATAATGAACCCCGCGAGCCATGAAGAGAAAAACAAAGAAGTCCCTGGAAAACGGAAAAAGAAAGATCTGAGGGGAAGTTGAAAAGACATGGGGATGAACACTGAGGAAGAACACTTGAGTATGAAGAACTCAGAAAACACAAAAAGCCAAGAGCTTGAACGCCCTCGAGAGAAGAACGCCAGAAAGGTTAGGGTTTAGAGAGCAAAAGGGAGGCGGTGCCGCCCATATAAAGGCCAAAGTGAAGGCAGAGAAACCCGTCGGACCGCCATAAAAGATAAACAGGAGCTTCGAACATGTACTATAATGGCGGTAATACGTAAACAAACAGGAGCTTCGAAACGTCTCATATTTAAAATTCAAAATTCGAAATGAGCGCGATGGAAATAAAGCGTCGCGAGCGAAAGTCGAAAAAAGAATCCCCAGAATACGACCTGAGATCCCGGCTTCAAGAAAAACTACCCAAGCCTTGCTCTCGCGAAGAACAAGGACTTGGGGGGCTGGATGTTGGACCCGGTTCTCAGGTCGGGAGCCAAACCGGCTCGTGACGACCCAGTGAACCGCGAAGGCCCAAAAGACTTGTGAAGAGGACCGGGAAAGAAAGCCCAATAAGCGGCCCAATAAGCAAAGAGAGCGAGATCGGATAAAGTGGGGCCCACGATCTGGATATAAATCGTAACAGAAAGGAGAGAGAAAGGGATCTTTTCGGCATCCAAAGCTTTTCCCCTTGAGCAAGAGAGAGACACACAGAGGGCGAAACCTCACTCAGAATCGTCTTCTTCCTCCCGATTCATCTCTGTTCGTGGAGAATCGGATGATCGGTACTTGAATTGTGATTCTCGGTACCGTATTCGTGCTTTTGGTGTAAGAATCGTGACGTTTGGTTGAGATTCGCCATTTCACTGTTTTATTGATTTGATTCATAAGGCTTCTATGGTTTAGAAGTGGATTTTGATCGTTTTCTTCTTCTCTTTGGTTATAATTTGGTGTTATTTGGGTTCGTTACTCCTATTTGCTTGTGATCGTTACTGACTTGGGCGTCGGAGAGCCAAATCTGGGGGGTTCATCCTTCCGGTTTGGTTGCGCAGGTGTTTCGGGAGCTCAAGAACACGAAGAACAGTGAAGAAAACCAGATTTTGATCCAAAAGAAGATGGAATCTAAGTTGTTGTATTAGTTGGCGTGAAGGAGGTTTCCAGTGCTTGAAGATTATTGACTGGCCAGATCTCGCTAGGTGTTGATTGCGAGATCGCGAACACCTGGACTCCAACAGCCAGGACTTAAAAAAGATGAGATTTTGAGATAATTGCTCAAGCACGTTCATGCGTGATGAAAAGCTAAAAATGTAGCAATAAAATGATAGACATGGTAGTGATTAAGCATGAAGCATAGATGAAGAGATTTGAAAGTAAAATGCAGTTACGTGGTAAAGACTTAGTTTATTATTTTGAAAGAAATTGTGCTCTAGTTTCTATGCTTTCACATAAAGCAAAAAAGAGAGCATATAGCATCAACCCTTCAAAAATACTCACATAGCATCAAATCCTTTAAAATAAATTATGTCAACATCACACTTAATAATTCAAACACAAGTAGACACTTCACTCATTCTCATAATCTATCAAAGTTGAACATCATATTTGGGAGGATATAATCAAATTGGAGGAGCAAATCACCACACATCTAAACTCAAATCAGCATTCAACTTGTCACGAAATCCACACACAAATGAAAGTAACCGATTCAGTGACTGTCATTATATATACCCTGCTGTGTGGTACCTTTCATGGGAGATTTCATTAACTTTCATCTTCAGATGAAATCCACACAAAATCTTTACCCAAAAAAATTCTTTCAGGTGAGGTATGTTTGAACCAAGATGAATATCACAGAAACTGAAGTAAAAGAGAATTTATACAACACCTAATACAGCACATATGCTCAAATGCAAGATACAATTGCAGGAGTTAAAAACTCCAATCCTATATAGAAGCCAGAACCCAAAAATATACGTTTCTGGCTAACACATCAGCTGATAAAGAAAGCAACTCTAATTGGATTCAGTCCACATATAGAGCTTCCATTTTTCTATCTACCAAACGAAAATCCAAACTTCTCAATCCGATAACAAACCAATTCCACTGAAATTGAAGCAAAAACGACTAATACAAAGAGAATTGAGATCGAACCTCGCACAACTGGTCTTCTGATTAGGCATAGGAAAGAGGGCAGCACCGGCAGCGCTTCTAGGAAGAGCAAACCCTAGAAACGACTAATACAACTGGTCTTCTTATTAAGCCCTTTCCATATACTTTTCTTCTTTCTGTTTTTAACACAACAACCTATATTCACACTTGTTTAGGGCTTGATAAGAAAAAGGTTGCCCCATTGCAAAGGTAAGAAAAAAAAACCCGGCAATGGCAGAAGAAACAAACCTGAATTTCGTACCGGAAGCGGGAGCTGCTCTACCAATGCTCCTTCGTTTATTCAATGGCTCATGTTCTACCTGTAACAACAACAAATTCGCTCCCAATATGTTAGTATAACAAAAATTGTTTGGCTCCAGAAAATTCTTATAACCTAGCTAATTGTAGAAGAATAATTTAGACGAATGTTTGAATACCTTTTGGGAGCGAAGATCTGAACAACTCTCTAACGCGATGGGAGAGGGATGAGGGAGGGGAAGAGAAAATTTGAGAGAGAATCTGGATAGAGGTGGAGTGAGAAGAATGAAAACGGTTTGGCTCTTAAATCGAGGAGTATGCAGCAGTTGAAGATCGTGGGGGAGAGGGATGAGGGAGGGGAAGAGAGAATTCAGGAAAGACGTTTCTGGCGAGAGAATTAGGGCTGATTAGGGCTGATGTGTCAGTCAGATAGGATGTCCACTTGTCAGATAAATAGAGTGCCAAGTGGCGCGTTTTTTAACACTGACTTGTTCTCTACTTTAATGTTTTAAGGCAGATGGATTACCGTAAGCAACGCTAAAATATTAGCCATAGACGCGGCTAAACCATGTTCGAACATTTTGATATAAACATAGGGTATCATGTTTCCCCTCATAAACAAAATAATGCAAACTAAATCCAATTAAAAATCGTTGTGCTATTAGCAACTCTATGGACTTCTCTGAAGCAGTGAAACACTTTGACATAATAATTTTTTGTAAGTTTTTGTAAGGCGGATTGTTCTAATAGCGTTAATTATTATTAAATTGACACCTTAAAGGATCAAATTAGTAATATTCTTTTTTTTTGGTAGCTAAGCTCACAACATATAAGGCAGCCAGTGCCTATATTTATAAATTTGATGTATGGTGAATATTCTAATAATCTAAGAAAAGAACTTTACCATTCTAGCTCGTTTCTGCAGATAAATTTAATATACGATTTTGTTTGTGAATTTGGTAATCCGTTGAAATTAATCTTAATCCACTCAGAAGGAGCTTTACCATTCTCTTTGGATCAATGAATACATCTTGAGGGTAAGCTCCATTGGGTCTTATGACCCTAAGCAAAATGACAACTTTCTCATTAAATCCCTCGTAGAAATCAGAGATCTTCTTCTTACTAATCAAAACCCCATGGATGTTATCGATATCATGAGCAACCCCCATGGCAACTACTCTTCCTCGAACGTCTACACCACCCTTCTTCCCCCCGATCTCCACAGGTGGTGTCGTGGCATATGGGGCAAGCTCAACATGTCCAGATGTAGTGTCACCACCTAGCTCATGGGAAAAGCGACTTCAAATGAGATCCCAATGTTGAGAATAGTATCCCACGTCAATTGGTTTTAGGGTGGAACCCCATTAGGCTTATTTATTGGGCTTAATGCGCATATACGCTGGTGTGTACATGCCTCTCAGTCTATCTAACCGGTCCACGCTGCACTCTTGCCCGTGGATCCCAGATTGTCACACCAAACTTCACTAATTATGCACATTCTCCCCGCCTCTTTTGCACTCTCTGGTTGGCTGCACCAGAAACAGAAGACCACTTTTTTCATGATTGTATTTTTGCTACTGTTGCCCGGATCAGCTGCATCCTAAAATGACTTCGTATCAACCACTAAACACCGATTCCACAACACTTCTCCATGGCTCACATGGCTTGGAAAGCCTTCTCACCTTAAGTCATTCATTGGCCAAGGTGTGCTACTTACTCCTGCTACATCTATTATATTTGGAAAGCGAGAAATTGTTGCACCTCTTTAACTATGTATAAGTTATGTTTGTCTAATGTATGTCCATGAACAAAAAATAAACAACTAAAAGAGGGAGGATTGATGCCCTACCTCCTCTAGAAAAATGGGATAAATCCATCACAACAAAAAGGTATTATGATCCTGTTTGGTACGATTCCTCTAGAATGAGGAATGAGAATGAGGAATGGATGATTCCAATATCATGTTTGGTTTGGTAAAAAAGTGTAATTTCTATGATACCTAATAATGGCTCATTCCAAGCCTAAAGAACAACTTCATCCCTCCAAAAAACCCAAGATTTCATTCATTCAAAAAAACTAGGGCACGTAAAAAAAAACTTTCGCCTCCCTTCCTATCAACTCGGTGTTGCCCACTTCATCTTCACCGGCGAATTTTCCGACATCTCCCTCGGCTTCACAAGGTAATTTTCCCTATCTTTCTCTTAGAATTATATAGTGATGTATACTGGGCAATATTCGTTCATATACTAGAAAATATTCGTTCGTAATACTTTGATTTTTGCTATGTTTAATGTTGTGGCCTTGGGTTCGTATACACGGATGCTATATACAGCCCATTGCCTTTACCAAACACCGCCCGGACACTCGTGTTCTGCGAGGTCACGTACCCTTGCGGAACGCGAGATTAACAAAAATTAGGGTAATTTTTAAAATGTTAATCTCGCGTTCCACGAGGGTAAGTGACCTCGCAGAACGCGAGTGGCATGACCTCGCGTAACGCGAGCAGTTCATGTCAGATAGACGTTGTTGTGCACCATTAATAGATGTCTTGTCTCCACCTAACTATAATAATTACCCCCTTATTTTAAGTAAACCGTAACACCTATTAACTCTACCCTAACACCTCTTTTTATCATCTTTCACCCTCCATTAAAACCCATTTTCAAAACCTTCAAACTTCAAAAGACTCTAAAAACACCTAAAACAATGGAAGGTGAAGAGAAATTCAACAAAGGAAGGAATGGAGATGGTGGTTCATCAAGTTACCATGCAAATAAGGTAATGTTCTTACTTAATTTTTGAATTTTAATTTGTTTTGCACCATTAAGAGCTAAAATGAAGTTATTATGTTGTATTTCATGTTAAATGTAGTAGTAGTAAGTGTTGAAGAGATGACTTTTTCATATAATGTCCAAAAGTTTTGTTCTTCAACCTTATTTTGTTTAGGGGTTATGCTTTTAGGGTTTTTAATGTAGAATAAAGGAATAGGTTAATGTTTATGTTAAATGACCCCGTTTCACAGTGTTTCAACCTTAGCACTTTCCCGCGTTCTGCGAGATGGATCCCGTCGCGTAACGCGAGTGGTGCCTCCCTCACAGAACGCGAGAAAGTGCAAATTACAGAGTATTAACTCTTTATTGTGTATAGGTGAATTTTTCTTTGTTCACTGGATTAAATGCAATACAGGTGAATGACTACACCTACCCCTTGCGGAATACAAGGCCATGTTCGCCACCGTCATTTGATTTAGGGATTGACTTTGGTGATTATCATCAACCATCTACATATGAATTGTCCGTGTCATCTACTTATCAATTGCCTATGCCATCTACATACGAATTTCCCGTTCCATCTACATATGAATTGCCCGTGCCATCTACTTATGAATTGCCATGTACATATGAAGTGTCATCAAGCTATGATGTGTTTGATTCACAGTTTGTTAACCCACCTACAAACGTAGGAGAGGAGATGTGGTATCTTCCCTCTTTACGCACTGCACCAAAGTTTGATAGTCCCGTATGTGAGGAAGATGTTGTTTCTAGGGATTATTCAGAATATTTCACTATGGAGCAAGTGTTTGCCTCTAAGGAGATTGGTCATTTGTGGGCGTTGAATGTTGCAAAGCAACATAAGTTTATGATCTCTATTGGAAGGAGTGTACCATCTAAACCGGGGCAAAGTTGAAAGGTTCAAATCATTTGTGAGAAAGGGGGAAGTTATAGGTCTAAAGGTCTCGGAGTGAGAACAAACACAAAGAGCAAGAAAACGGTGTGTCCATTTCAGTTGAAGCTCATGGAGAACCGTATTGAAGAAAATTGGAGACTAATAGTTGTTTGTGGTTTGCACAACCATCCTATTGGAGATACTTTGGTCGGGAATGCATTTGTTGGGAGACCCACCCCTGATCAAAAGAAAATTATTCGTGAGATGGTACTTTCTCACTGTTCTCCAAATCAGATTTACATTGAGATAAACAAGGATCCCGAAAGCTGCACAAAGAAGAGACAAGTGTACAATTTGGTAATAGATATAAGGGAAGATGAAATGGAAGGTAGAACCGTGGTTCAAGAATTCTTTCACCAATGCAAAGAGAACAACTACTTCATGGAGTATAGGCCAAGTGCAACAAAACCTTCCACAATAGGCGACTTGTTCTTTGCTAGCCCCGAATCAATGAAGCTCTTAAAGGCGTTTCCATATGTCCTTTTGTTGGATTCGACTTATAGCACGAACAAGTAAGTTTTTATCATTCTGTTTTTATGTTGTATTTTAAAATTCATGAAAAATTTAATATATGTGGTAAAATACACCTCTCGCGTCACGCGAGGACACCACCCGTCGCGTAACGCGAGAAATGTACTTGATTTAGTGTTTATGCATTTTTGAAAGAAAAGATTCTGGAATAGAGTACAATCTCGCGCTACGCAAGGTGTGGTGCCCTCGCGTGACGCGAGAAAGTGCATTACAGATGCTATTCCGCAATAGACACATTTAAGACTATGAATTAAAGGTGTAATCTTTCTGTATTTTGGTCTAAGGTACAATGTTCCCTTCCTGGAGATAGTCGGTTTGACTTCTACATGGAAGAATTTTGTTGTATGCGGGGTATGGTTAGAGGCCGAGAGCGAGGACAGTTATTTGTGGGCGTTGCAGCAGCTGCATACGATGTATTTGAGAATAGGAGCATCGCCTACTTGTTTCGTCACAGACCGTGAGATGGCTCTTATGAATGCAACAGACATGTTATGGCCAAATGCAAAGTTTCTCTTATGTACACGACATGTAAGGAAGAACATAGAGGCGAGAGGCAAGATAGCTATAGGCACACAAGCATTGGGGGTTCAGATTTCTAATGATTATCATGACGTGTTCAACCAAACCACTGAAGAAGGTTACAACAAAAGGTTGAAGACACTTGAGATTGAATGGGGAGCTTATCCAACCGTATTGAACAACGTGAGAAAGAATGGGCTAAACCCTTACAAAGAAAGACTTGTTTCAGCATGGACGGATAATGTCTTCTCCGGTCATCTCATTCATTCCGGCCAGTTTCCGGCGAGATTTCAACACAAATTCAACATAAATTCAATATTTTAACTAAAAAACCTATCAATTTAAGTAAATTACCAAATAAACATCAAAACCCTAAATAAAATGTAAACCCTAATAAAAAAACCCTAACCCTAATGAATTTCAACCTATTCAACATAAAAAAAATATCCACTCATCAACCATAATACAAAATCATCATCTTTCATCCATTCCAAACAACCTAATACTATATACAACCATTTCTAAATCAACATTCAGTATCAAAACATCATATATTAAGCAATTTCATATACTAACAACATATATTCATCTAGAATCAACATTAGAAAGCATAAGGGAAGAAGAAACATACCTTAATTGAAGATTTGTGTTGAAAAGAAGAAGATGAAGTAGGTTTTTGAGAGAGGGAGTACAAAAAGCGGCGGTAGAATGTAAAAATGAGCAGAAGTAAGGTTTTTCCCCTTTTATAGGGATTAAACCCTCGCGTTCTGCGAGTGAGGCGTCCCTCGCGTTACGCGAGGGGCCGGGCGTTATTTAGTAAAACGCTGGGGCTGTATAGTGTGTTGTGCATAAATCGATGTTGTGGACATTGTTTTGCTGCTTCTCTTCCCACGTAAGATTGATTTGATTTTTTTTTAATCTAGTAATGAAATAGTGCTTCTATTTATTTGTATATTTACAAATTAAAATGTAAAGATGGGTCTTTTTTATCATGATTCGCAACGGAGAAAGAAGTAAGTGTGTGCAACTAGTAGTAACTATTATTATTAGATTAATTATCACTATAACTATTGATGTACGTACGTCGGAGCTTCATCAAGAGTTGGAGCATTATTCATTTTTGGCACTCATGGCTGTATGGGTGAGCTCTCAAGGGCCCCATTTTCAAGACGAGCTGAATTTAGAAGAGCATGAGGATTCGAGGACGAATCCTTTTCAAGGGGAGGAGGATGATGTACGTACGATGGAGCGTCTCCCAGGACAACACATGATGTGATCCCAGTCGCCAAGCTGAAGGCCGAAGCGACGACAAGAGGCGGTGCTATCGAAGATGGGACGAAACAAGGCCAGAGTGGCGTTCACAATTGGCTAACCCAATTGAGCTCATTTCTGGATATGTTTGGGACCCAGGACCAAATGACTTGGTCTCCAAAGTAGAAGCCCAACGGACAAACGATGATCAAGTTATGGCTTCTACAAGGTCATAAATTGCAACAGCTCGTTCGGACAAACCATTTATCCGTTTGGGTCCATTTTGGGATATGTGTCCGGTTTTGGACTTATCTTTCATGTGTCCAAAAATGAGGTCCATTGGAAGTCGGAAGCTACTGGTTCAATCAGATCAATTCGAGAGAGATTTGGGCCTTTTTTTGTCATGAAGAAGATTTGGGCCCAATGAGCATGTGTTGGACAATTCCATTCTTAGTATTACTCTTAGGAGTATAAATAGATAAGTTTCTAGGGTTTAGAGGCAAACTTTGACAAATTGAGAATTACTCTTCCTTTTAGGTTTTGACGTTGTTTAGCTATAGTTTTGGTTTGATATTGAATTACAAGAAGTCATTGCTTGGTTTGATATTGGCCTGTGAGATTGATCTGTTGTTTACACATATTTCGATCTCCAAACCTTGAAAGAACCCTAGGTGGATTCCTTGGGTTAGTTCGAGTCAAGTGAGTCCTTCTAGATTGACGGTTGAGTCAAGAAAGACGTCACTTGCTTATCGTGTCCGAGTCAAGCTAGTCTACCTAGATCGACGAATGAGTCAAGGTAGATAACACTTGTCGAAGACCAAGATTCGTTCGATCGTCTGCCACAACG
This sequence comes from Oxyria digyna, assembly GCA_029168935.1. Lineage (NCBI taxonomy): Eukaryota > Viridiplantae > Streptophyta > Magnoliopsida > Caryophyllales > Polygonaceae > Oxyria > Oxyria digyna. Next base: position 5,373,035 of record JAPVLV010000010.1, on the reverse strand, counting down.
ATCTCTCGAAGTCGCCCGACTTCAGCTTCACCCACCGTCCGCCGCCGTCGATCACATCCGCCGCCACCGTCGACTTCAATCTCCATCGTCCATCAAAATCCTAGCAGATTCACGATCTTAATTCCGACCTTGTATCATCATTTGGTATCAGAGCCATTGGCTAGGTAAAACGCTCTTCTATTTAATTCTTACGTTTTTACGTTTGTAGATTCAAGGAATTAAACCGAGTGTTCAAGGGATCTATCAAAGCCGAGCGTGAGAGACGCTAGAATTTTTTCTTAGGGCCCCTCATTATCCTTTGTGCGAGAGAGTGGTGAGAACCATCACGTGGCTGGGCGCGAGTCGCCTAGGCCGTTGTCGGCGTGGCTCGGGAAGGGAGAGAGAAAACCCTAACCCTAGCCGCCTTGCCTTGTCCAACAAGATAAAATCTTTTCAAAATTGCAATTAATTATTTGATAAGATTTTGTTGTTATATTTGTTAAGATTTGATATCTTGTAGGATATTTGAGTGGTTGAGAAGATTTTCCAAACAACTAAATTATGATAGAATCTTTAGATTTTGTTTTGGTTATCTTTGGTAAAAAAAAAATTAATTTTTTTATTTAATTAATTTCGAAATTCGGAATTTTCAGAACTAATAAAAAAAAATCGAAAAAAAAAAATTTGGGCAAAAAGAAAGGACTAGCTGAAGAGAAACCCGGCTAGGATAAAACCCTTTTCTAGGCTAGTAGCCTTAGAACCAAGATTCAAGCGGACACCGGTTAGTAACCGCGAGAAGTCCTAGGGCGCAAGTCAAGTGGTCCTGGGCTAGTAGCCCAATAGGACCCCGCTCGACAATTTCTTTTGAGGACGTCCTGTTTGTTTGTTGGTTCTTTCTGTTCACCATTTGTATTTTGCTCTTTATCATTTCTTTTGAATTATAATTACAGATCTTGTTCATTGATTGATTGCTCCTTTTCGTGCCAATTGCCTACCTTATTTGCTTACCTTATCTATTTCTTGAGTTTACTACGTAGCGTAAGGTTAAGTAGGAAACGTTTGTACTTTCCGTGTGCTGCTGTTTTCCTTGTGAATTGCGCAGGTCTAGGAGACCAAAGCCAAACCTACGGATCCATTCATGGATCGTCAAGTGTTTGACGTTGGTTGGACTGATCATAGATATGTCAACTGGGAGGACATGAGATACTCACATGGTCAATACTTGTCGATGAACCGCTCGGGATATGACTACTATGGAGCCCAAGCTTATGGAGCGACATATGGGACTGTTCAAAGGAGGAAGAAAAATGTGAGCTTCAATGAACAAACTAGGGTCTACCACTATGATGATCTTTCATATTGTGAGGATGTGCAACATCTAGAGGATCAAAGACTTGATTTTCATGATATAAACCCACATATGAGGTACGAGCATGAACATTATTATTATGACTCCTATGGTTTTTCTTCTGACTCTTTGGTGCAGCCCGAGGGAGTTTATGACTCACCTGAGATATTTTCTAGCAATCCTTATGACCAGTATGGATCAGCTCTGCAACCTCGAATTCGAACACGTGACATCATATGTGTTATGTGTGGAGGAAGAGGTCACTTGGCTGATATTTGCGCAAATTGCGACTACATCTACGAGGATGAAGTTGATGAGACACCAACCTCAGATAACATCAATTCTTGTGGAAAGAAGGCCGTCCGAGAAATGACACACGTGGATGTCAAAATGGAGTCGCAGCTAAACGTCAAGGATGTGTTTGAAGAAGTCTCCACTGAAGTAGGGGAGAAAGCCCTGGATGTAGTTCCTGATGTGGCTCAAGAAGAAGGAGCTCAGAACCAAGTCGTTGATGTAGACCAGGTTGTAGAGGAGGACAACCAGGAGACGGGAGGAGAAGTAGAAAAGGCCAACAAGGACGTCATCACCTCGAAAGATGTCGTTGAACTTAACATAGCTAAGGAGAGCCTTTCTGTCAATGAGAATTTGAGGAGTCAGGGAAGAATCCTTTACTCCCTCCTTTTCTCATCTGTTTGTTACATCTCCTGTTGCATATAGGCCTAGTGTTCGTCATATATATCATATGCATCATGTGTTTCCCCTGTTTCGTATGCTTTTTGGTTTGCTTAAGAATGCATATTATGTTTGTAGTAGAATTATTAAGCATATACATAGGCATAAAAAGAAGGATGGACTAGTGTGCATCAATATTAATGCATATCACGTGGGTAAGGAACATTTTCTTCTTGATATCAATCCAATACCCATTCCACGTGTCGTAATAAATGCTTCCCTTCAATGCAATGCATCATTTACTCGCTATATTGACTCGCATTGTTTGGATCATTTTGCATATCATCGTCCTTTTAAAGACAAGTCATATAGATTGTATTCAGGTCTTAGTAAGTCTTTCTTATTCTAGTATGCTTATTATGTTATCGCTAGCATGATTAGGCATCCAATTGGGTATAGAAAGAAAAGTGGTGTAAAGAGTGCTTGCATCCTTGTGTTTCAACTGCATCTAGGAGATAAGTTGCATCTTAAGAAGGATAACAATGTTACTTGTCGGAGAATACCAAACACACACCAAGCTTTGTTTAGTTCAGGTAGATGTGTATGTCATGTTGTGTGTCCAGATACTTGTTACGTAGCTCTCCTTTTTGCAGGTCAAGAAGATTCGAGGTCAAATCTCTTCAAAGGAGGGGAGGATGATGTACGTATGTCGGAGCTTCATCAAGAGCTGGAGCATTATTCATCTTTGGCACTCATGGTTGTATGGGTGAGCTCTCAAGGGCCCCATTTTCAAGACGAGCTGAATTTAGAAGAGCACGAGGATTCGAGGACGAATACTTTTCAAGGGGAGGAGGATGATGTACGTACGCTAGAGCGTCTCCCAGGACAACCCATGATGCGATCCCGTCGCCAAGCTGAAGGCCGAAGAGACGACAAGAGGCGGTGCTATCGAAGATGGGACGAAACAAGGGAAGAGTGGCGTTCACAATTGGCTAACCCAATTGAGCTCATTTCTGGATATGTTTGGGACCCAGGACCAAATGACTTGCTCTCCAAAGTAGAAGCCCAACGGACAAACGATGATCAAGTTATGGCTTCTACAAGGTCAGAAATTGCAACAGCTCGTTCGGACAAACCATTTATCCGTTTGGGTCCATTTTGGGATATGTGTCCGGTTTTGGACTTATCTTTCATGTGTCAAAAAATGAGGTCCATTGGAAGTCGAGAGCTACTGGTTCAATCAGATCAATTCGAGAGAGATATGGACCTTTTTTGGTCATGAAGAGGATTTGGACCCAATGAGCATGTGTTGGACAATTCCATTCTTAGTATTACTCTTAGGAGTATAAATAGATAAGTTTCTAGGGTTTAGAGGCAAACTTTGACAAATTGAGAATTACTCTTCCTTTTAGGTTTTGACGTTGTTTAGCTGTAGTTTTGGTTTGATATTGAATTGCAAGAAGTCAACGCTTGGTTTGATATTGGCTTGTGAGATCGATCTGTTGTTTACACATATTTCGATCTCCAAACCTTGAAAGAACCGTAGGTGGATTCCTTGGGTTAGTTCGAGTCAAGTGAGTCCTTCTAGATTGACGGCTGAGTCAAGAAAGACGTCACTTGCTTATCGTGTCCGAGTCAAGCTAGTCTACCTAGATCGACGAATGAGTCAAGGTAGATAACACTTGTCGAAGACCAAGATTCGTTCGATCGTCTGCCACAACGATCTCTCGAAGTCGCCCGACTTCAGCTTCACCCACCGTCCACCGCCGTCGATCACATCCGCCGCCACCGTCGACTTCAATCTCCATCGTCCATCAAAATCCTAGCAGATCCACGATCTTAATTCCGACCTTTTGTCATCAACTATGATGTTTCGTGATCATATGTCTCAAATTAGAGAGATCTCGTTAAAGAAAAAGGATAGGGTACTTCAAAGGATAGTTTTGCTAATGTTTGATTAGTTTATTTACTCAAAAAAAAATTTCACAAATGGTTCATTCCAACAGCGTACCAAACAACAGATTATAAAAATGGTTCATTTCGACAACATACCAAACAACAAATCCGGACATCAATCACTGCATCTCGTCAGCGCTTGTCGGCAACATTTGTCCCTTTTTCTTACGATTGGGCTTTTCTTCACGGGCCGGAATATTCTTTCTTAATTTAAACGCGGGCCAGCCCATCTTCTTATATTGTAGGCCTCCTTTACTTAAATCATGAGATGGTAAGCTTCATCCATTTAAACCGCGACCATATTTGTTACTTCTATTCTATTTCTTAACTCCGGTTTCTCTCGTCTGGGGTAGTTCATTAGTGTTTGCAGTTTTGTTATGCTATCTTTCTAGGCTTTTCTCGACAGTTTTAATGATGTTCTTTGATATAAGAGAGCACTATAGGTACATAAGATTATTAATCTAAGAATTACGAATAATCTACTCGCTAGCACATATATGGATATAGAGTTTCATGCTTGCGTATATTAGTGAATTTCACGTTAAAGATGTGCATAATTTTTACATTTTATAAATGCATTCTTATATATACTAGTTGTTGGATATTTATAACTCGTCTATATATTTTTACGTGAATCTTTTCCTTATAATATAAGTCGATCATTCGTACTTTATGGTAATTTAAAATGATGCTCTTAATTATATACTCCCTCCGTCCCATTTTGATAGTCCCATTAGATTCCGACACATATGCCGAGACACGTTTTGTATCGTTAATAACTCTAATTGTATGTTACTAAAAATTATAATTTTTTAATATTGTTAAAGTACTCATTAAGACGAATCAAATAAGACCCCACACGACTATGTTCTTTTTTATATATTGGAAGAAATCTAAAAGATTCTCTCGGTTCGTGAATAGTGTCAGAAAATCAAATGGGACTATCAAATTGGGACGGAGGTAGTATGTTGTTTTCATTTCATGTTGAGCAAAAATCGTTACAATTAGGAGTATAGTAGGTTACATTGAATATTGCTTCAAAGATTGCTAACCTATGATTTTCACCATTACTCATCCACTAGGAGTAGTACATTTTACTCCAAGTTTGCTTTCACTTACGCACTTTTAGTGTATAGTGCTCACTTGAATTCAATTTCACCAACTTACAACTTCATATCTATAAACTCTTGCTCTATTAAACACATGTAAATGTTACTCAAAGACATACCAAATCAAGAACATGAGTTGCTGTATTAACAATGCCGACAGAAGATCAAAGATACCGACTCACTGGGCATCCCCTGGATTGAAGGAGATCCTCCTCAAACTCTACAGGTTTTCAACATGATTTTCATAATTCTTATGACATTTATTTGTTTACTTTGATCATTTTAGTTTCATGTTAATGACAGAGCTGAAAAAACATTGGACATGGATCATCACTTGTATGAATTTGGCTGTATTGAGTACCACATCAAGGTGAGCTTTACGAACTTTGTCACGTTTTTGTGTGTTTTGACTTATACAAGATAAAGATGAGGTACAAATGAGTCATTTCATATATTGTCAAAAACATACACATATGTGAATGTGTATCTGAATGTAAATGAATGTGCATGTATTCATAATTCGTATGATAATAATCATTCTCACATGAATCTTTTCTTATACATAATTTGATTTGTTCTTGGACAGTCTTCATTGTCTGATCACGACAACATTTACGTGTCGATATCAACTCCAATCTTGTCTTCTCGGATGAAACGGACCTCCTCTGTCACGCTAGAGGCTATAGAAGCCATATGTCCCGGTGTGATGGACGTGGTTGAGCCGCATAGAGAAGGTTATGAACTTACACTACGACTAAATTTCGCTAATATAAAACGAGCCAAAGGTATGATCATCTCATGATCTTTATATCACTTATTGCAGTTAGAGACAAGATCTCTATAAATCTTATTACTAGGGTCTTAAGTTTAGTGTGAGTTTCCTATATCTTCGCTTTGCCTAGAGTAAGGATTTAGACTCCTCTGAAACCACCTCTTATGATAAAACGGTAAAATCATTTGTAAGTGTTGGATTTAGTTAGATGAACAGATGAGATGGAATAAAATGATTTTAAACAAATTAAATAAATTGTAAAATTTGTGTCATTGATTTATGGGCTAAATTTGCGGCCTCAATTTATGGCTTCTTAGTGCCTTAGTGAGTTTTGCACATCATCTATAGTACAATACATATACTTTAGTGAGTTCTTCATATCGTTTATAGTATAGTGCATATGCCTTAACGAATTCTCCATATCGTTTAAAGTATAATGCATATGCCTTAACGAGTTATGCATATCGTTTATAATTTAGTGCATATGTCTTAGCGAGTTCTGCATATAGTCTATAGTATAGTACGTGCACATGCATTGACGAGTTATGTATATCGTCATAGTGCATATGCCTTATCGAGTTCAGCATATCATCTATAATATAGTGCATATGCCTTATCGAGTTATGCATATCGGCTATAGTATAGTGCGTATGCCTTAGTGAGTTCTACATATTGTCTATAATATAATGCATATGCCTTAGCGTGTTCTGCATATCGTCTAAAGTATAAATGCATATGCCTTAGCGAGTTCTTCATAGAAGTCGTTTCACCATTTTACTATAAAAGTCGTTTGATCGAAACCTCCCTCTAGATCAAGCAACTTATTATAGACAGATTTATTAGATATAATTCCTTTTTAAATTTGGTTTTCTAGTTAGGATAATAGTTTTCAAATGGAGCATGATTAACAGAAAAACAATCATGACTATGTCCCCAAACAATGTTTTCAATTCACCAAATACAAATTCTTTGTCAGACAGCACAAGGATGATCACAGATATTGCTGCAGTACAGTCTGTGATTGCAATCTCTGAGCTGAAACAAATATTAGGCAACTTCAACTCAGCTGAGATTAATCAAGAAAAGATGCCAAGACCAATCAAAGTAGTTTATCATCCAAGAGAGCCTTTTTTCATAATCAAGCAGGTACAAAAAGTTCATCTTCTACAACTCCTATATGGCTATATCTCTTCTTCATCCTTAATCACTAAATTACAACTACATTGAACAAACAGGCAGACAAAATCACAACTCTACTTCCAATGCGATTCAAAGAAGCCACAGACGTCATCATCGCGACATCTTTCTTCCAGGTTCGGTTTTCATCACACACACAAAAATCTTCCATGGCATAATCTTACATTCAATTTCAAGTAGTATTTTTTATTTTGCAGGAGCTCATGGATATCGGAAACTCTGAAGAATGGACGAAAGTACCTCGATGCACATGGTCACCGATTCCTCCTCCTGAACTAAGAGGGGAATCAATGGAAGATTTGAGTACTAATGGAGGTTTTATATCTTTTGGTAAACATATAATCTTGACTAGTACTTATTTCGCGTTCATACATAACAAGCTAATGTTTATAATTTGAGCGGTAATGTTCATAGTCTGGGCAATAAAAAAAATTGGGGTCATTTTGAGAAAAAAACAAAAAAACAACAACCAAAGTTCGTCAGTAATTACAAGTATGTTGTGAGATTAACTGACGAAGATGCAAATATTCTGAATATAAAAATTGACGTGTAATTTGTGAACATGATCTGTTTATTTTTTCTACATTAAAAATTATTTGCACCAAAACTTTCTTAATAATACAAAAAGTATGTTGTGAGATTAACTGACGAAGATGCAGATATTCTTCCCTGACATGTTGAAGAGAAAAGACTAGACAAGACATTGTGGAATGTGTTAAACTTCTTTACTTATGTGAAATCTCATGTCAAGGTATAGAGATTTGTGTAATTTGGTTATTTTTGTGTGAGTTTTTTTGGTGCATATTTTTGTGCGAGTTTAAGCTCAAATTAAAGATAATTTATGTCTAATATAAAGGTTGGTAATATAGTGCACAAAGGGATTTATACAAAGGAAACTTAGAAAGCGATTACAAGATTTGGTTAAGGTACACAAATGATTTAACAAAGTACAAATTAAACTCGGATTTGTTAATATAAAGATCACAAAATTTCTAAAGAGAATGTATCTTGCAGGCACTTGATCAGACTATCTTAGATGATGAGCCTGATGTGAAAGCTCCAGGTATGTTATAAGATTTATATATACAAGGATGTAACAATATATTCATATTACTCTATTCGTCCCTAAATGTTCTTCTCATCTCTTTTAAGCACGTATGTCGATGTGCGTTTTGTATCGTTAATATCTCTAAATATACGTTACTAAAAATTATAAAATTTTGATATTCTTAAAGTTCTCGATGAGACGAATCAAACAAGACCACACATCACTATATTTGTTCTTATATATCATAAGATATCTAACAAATTAGATTGATACGTGAATAGTGGCATATTTTGTAATGAGAAGAACTTTTGGGGACGGGAGTAGTATATTACAAGTAAGGTGATTAGTTATATATGCATGCAGGTTGTGGCTACAACATGAAACTGAAAACTTCTTCGAAGCTGAAGAAGATCAAGAGAAAATGTGGTGATTTGAACACGAAGATCAAGAGGATCCGATACAGGATTAAGATTCGAGGATTTGGCCACCTTAGATGTCGATGGTTTTCATGGTCAAGGCTTTCTTCAAACAAGTACAAGAAATTAGATTGAGCATCAAACAAGTACAAGAAATGCACATGTAACATGTGGAAAATAACGACTTCAACAAAAACATGCTTCTCAAAATTTGGCTTTTGAAAGCCAAATTAATTTACTAAGCTTGTTTACTATGCATTCATATAAGATCCAACAAGGCAACAACATATTTTCTTACCAATTTTTTATTTATAAACACGCGTTTTTAAACTCAAACTACATATAACTCTTTGAATATTTGAAATGCGCGGTTGGTAGTATAATATGATTTCAACTTTGTATGTAAATATACTTTTCCTTAAGAATCTTATGTACATATACTTAATCTTATGTATTCGATAATTTGTTATTCAAATAAAATGCAGATCCTTGTTTAAATTTGTAGTTCGTGTTCATAAACCCTTCTGGCCTTTACTTCCAATGTGTTTAAGCACTTCCTTTCAAAAACCCAATTTTCTAAAAGGAGAAAGTCCTAGCATAGCTTAGAATATAGGTCAAATCAAATACATAACCAGGTATGATAATTACAAATTTTTTAATTGGATGATTATTATTTAATGAAGCGGATAAAGGATTTTATCCGGGCATTTTCTTAGGTGCTGTAGGAATAGTAATGCGGAATAAATGAAAACGTTTTAGGCCTCAACTAAAATACCTAAAACCACCGGGTTAGAAATCAAAAGAGCAAAGAGAAATCTAATCAAGCATTTGGATGGATAAGGAGCTCTCAAGAACACATAGCTAGAGCATAGGCAAAAAAAATGATTTCTTAGCAAACTCAAGTAGCTCAGAGGTGTCCCCAAGGAGAGAGCATATCAACCAACCAAAGAGGAGCTGCTGATTTCACTCGTATAAATAGAGTGAAGAAGCAATAGGTTAGCAGCAACAAGGGTGTACTCCCAAGCCCGTCCTTAAAGCTAATATGGGCTTCCACAAATGGGTCAAGTTCAAGCCATCCAATTCGGGTCCAATTAATGAGCCCAAATGGTTGCTTTGTTATGGCTAAAATGGGATTGTCTGCACATTACTTTAAACATGAAATTAATCTTTATAATTTGCCCTCTTAATTTCTAAGTTTACACAAATAGTAAAACTGCCCAGTTTTCATTGGTTTTAGGATTTACATCTTTTCTATCATTGACCTTTTTTTTTTGATGCGTCATCTTCAGTGCAGGTTGAACATTTGGGGACGTTCACAAATAGTAAAAATTTTAGTGAACGATTAATTACAAGATTTATACTAAGCTTGTTTACTATGTATTCGTATCGTTTACTAAAATAACTCTGTATATAAGATCCAACAAGGCAAGAAATTACAATAAGAAGAACATTTTATTATTTTATTAGGTGCATCTATTGCCATACGTATACATCACACCTAGGGTCCTACAGGTACAGCAAACATCATCATACACATTTTAAAATTAGATTTTTCAAGTAGTGGTTGATAGATATGAAAAACCACGATTAATTAACTCGGTTTAGAAGACTGATTGATGCAAATCCAAGTTGAGACGAAAAGTAGTTGGTATCAACGAATTGACTTAGTTGAAAACCCATGACACACGAATATTTAAGATCAAAGCAAGAGGTAAGTAGATGAAGAATTAGCTCTAGCCATGGCATATTCGAAGCTGATGAGAAGAATGGTTTTGGGTTTGATTTTATTGGCAATTGTTGCTGAATTGAGAGCTGTAGATGCTAAAGGAGGGGGAGGTGGGCGGGTGCGTCCAGGCAGGACAACTGCGGCGGGTAGAAGTAGCAACTCTCCGGCGCAGATTGCTACCGGCACCGGTCACGTAGCTCTCGCTTCTCTTCTTTCCTTCATTTTGCTCTGCTTTTGTGCATAATTGTTGTATTTAGTTTCTACTCTCTCATTTTATTTGTTCAAAGATTGTGTATATACTTTTATTTGTTTGAACTTCGCTCTTCGAAGATCAAAAGGATCCGATACATGATTGAGATCCCAGGATTCGGCCACCTTAGATGTCCATGGTTTTCATTCTCACGTTTTTTTAAACAACTACTCCATCCCTTAATGTTCTTCCTATTCGTTCTGACACATTTATCGAAATATGTTTTGTGATGTTAATATCTTCAAATATACGTTAATAAAAATTAGAAAATTTTGATACTGTTAATGTTCTCGTTGAGACGATTCAAACAATATCTCATATTACTATATTATTTTTTATATTAGACGATATATCGAAGATTCTCTTATAATGTGAATAATGTAAAAAATTACAATGGGACGAATATTTGGGGACGAACGGAGTACATGAGATAAGAGTTAGTAGATTCCCATAAAAAATATTTTGAAGGTTGCCTAAAATGTAACACTACTTCACACTCATCTCATCTTCCTCTCAATCACCTTTCTTCAAAATGATATGGCAGACTCTCCTTCCCCCGACTCGCCAACAGATGTCGTTTCTACCTCCCCTAATCACGAACCAGGGGATAGTATGGAAACCATGGTTTCAACAGGCCTCGAGGGGCTGTAAGGGAGTTCCCTCTTCCCTTTTTCTTCCCGTTTTTTCTGGTTTTGCATCTTTTTGGTTTTATTATGAATTGCATTTTGTGGAATTGTCGTGGGGCAAATAAGTCGTCTTGTAGAAGCGCGGTCAGATTTCTGAATTCTCGTTTTCAACCTGATGTGTTAGGAATTTTCGAAACTCATGCTTCCGGCTTCAATGCGGAGAGAATATGCGCTAACCTGGGCTTCACGCATAATGCTAGAGTGGATGCGCAAGAACAGAGCGGAGGAATTTGGCTCCTCTTGAAGGAGGATCGAACCAAAATTGACATTATACTTCTGCACCAGCAGTTTATCCACGCGAAAGTGTCTATGGGCAACAAAGTTCTTAATATGTTCGCGGTGTATGCCTGCCCGACAGCAGTCAGACGTCGCTGCCTTTGGCCTGATCTTTTTCAAGCCATTCAACCTCTTCAGGAACCTACTTTTGTAGGAGGGGATTTCAACACAATTATGCACTTAGATGAAAGATCAGGGGGTTCAGGTTTACTCTCTTTAGACTCATTGGATTTCATTGATTGGGCTAACTCGTTGTCTCTCTTTGATATGGGTTTTACAAGACAGCGTTTCACGTGGCCTCGAGGCACCTGCTGTGACACCAGAATTGCAAAACGATTAGACAGAGTATTTGTGTGCACGATGGGGAGGTTCCGCTGGTCTGAAGCGTCTTTCACGCACCTCGAAGCTATCTCATCTTACCACAACCCGCTTCTGCCGCGCCTTGAACCTAATATTGCTACGAATCCGGGTCGTAGGTCGTTCCGGTTTCTGGCCCCTTGGTTGATGGACCCTGGATCTCACGATCTAGTCAAGGTGTGTTGGGAGAAGGAGCTCCCCACGGTGGAGGCTCTGAAAAAACTCAAAGACCGGCTGCTGGAATGGAACTCCAAAATTTTTGGAAATATTCACCTCAGGAAGAAGCAGATTCTCAAGAGACTGAAGGGAGTTGCCAAAGCTATTGATCGCAGAACCTCGGACCGACTCCTCAATATCCAAAGAGAACTGCATCTTCTCCTGAAGAAAGCTCTGGAGGAAGAGGAACTCTTGTGGTTCCAAAAGGCGCGGGATAAATGGGTGTGCTATGGGGACCGGAACACTCGTTACTTCCACGCTTCGACCATAGTTCGCAGGAAACAGAACCGGGTGGAAGGCCTCGTGGACAGCGATGGAACACTTATTAATGATCAAGGGGTCCTTGAAGACATGGCTCTCTCTTTCTACCGTCTTCTCTACACCAGTGAGGAGAGGCCTTTTCAGGAGAACCCACTCCCCGGCACGGGCTTCCCGATCATCCCTCCTTCGGATTTGGCCGCTCTCCAAGGCCCGATTTCGGATGAGGAGATCCACAGATCAGTGAAAGCCATGAGCCCTCTGAAAGCCCCCGGTTTGGATGGGTTCCCTGCTGTGTTTTACCAAAAGTGTTGGGATGTCGTTAGGGATTCAATTACGAAGTTGGTTCATAACTTCTTCAACAACCTTGAACTCCCCGCTGAGATTAACGAAACCTTACTTGTCCTCATTGGTAAGGTCCCTAATCCGGAGAAGCTGACCCAATTCCGCCCCATTAGCCTATGTAACGTCCTCCTCAAAACCATCACAAAACTCCTGGCCTAGCGACTAAAGCAAATTATGCCCACCTTAGTAGGTCCGACCCAAGGAGCCTTTATCAGTGGTAGATTGATTTCTGATAATATCATTGTGGTCCAAGAAGCTCTCCACACCATGAAAAAGAAGAAGGGGGAAGAAGGGATCCATGATTTTGAAACTCGACCTTGAGAAAGCATACGATCGGCTTAGTTGGGCGTTCCTTGAGGATACACTGAGGGCTTCTGAATTACCGGATACATGTTTCTGGTGGATCATGATGTGCGTTACGACCTCCTCCATGAGAGTTCTTTGGAATGGAGAGGTGACTGAGGCTTTCCATCCTACCTGAGCCCTTCGTCAAGGTAATCACATGTCACCTTATCTCTTCGTTCTCTGTATGGAAAGACTCAACCATTTGATTGAGAGCTCAGTTGCGCAAGGCGCTTGGAAACCCGTTAGACTCAGCAGAACAGGGCCAGCCATCTCCCACCTTTTCTTTGTTGATGACATTCTCTTATTTGAGGAAGCCTCAATCAACCAAATCTGCGTTATTTGAGAATGCCTCACCGATTTCTGCAAAGCCTCGGGGCAGAAAATAAGCCTTGAGAAGTCCAAAGTTTTCGTTTCAAAGAATGCGTGTCCGAATCTTGCCGAGGCGATCAGTGTGGAATGCGGGATCGGCCTTACCACCGACTTGGGGGTTCCTCTGTTTCATAAGAGACTTTCGAAGGCCATGTTCACGGGTGTGATAGACCATGTCCATAACCGTCTAAACGGTTGGAAGGGACAGTTACTAAATACGGCCGGACGCACCACCCTTGTGAAGGCGGTCCTGACTTCAATCTTGAACCACCTAATGAGTTTTGTGCTGCTCCCGAAGGCTACGACCAACCAGCTTGACCAAATAAGCAGAACTTTTCTCTGGGGGAGCCATGAGGGTAGCAGGAAAATCCACCTGGTGAACTGGGCCGAGGTTTGTAACCTAAAGGTGGACGGTGGACTCATCAGACAGGCCCGACGTGCCAACCTCTCCTTGGTTGGGAAATTGGGCTGATCTATTTTGACGAACCTTGATTCTCTCTGGGCTAAAATTTTGATCTCCAAATATAAGCTAGGGTTGGGAAACCTGAGAGAATTTATCTTGGCAAAGAAAAATTGTTCCCCCATATGGAGAAGCATTTTGATGAGTCTTAAGGAGGTGATCCTTCCAGGACTCGGCTGGAACGTGTTTTCAGGCGAAGAGGCTAGTTTCTGGAATGATGTCTGGATTGGAGATAAGCCTCTGGCGCTTCTGGCCCGAAACCCCCTGGATAAGGACGGGGTGACTGCCAGAGTCCGTGATCTTTGGTGCCCTACCTCGGGATGGAAGTGGGATCAGTTTGTTGAAAACCTCCCCTCCACTACAATTCTTAGTATTGCCGCTAAGCCCCTGTGTACGGATCAAGGGATCAAGGATGAGATTGTGTGGCGGCTTACTAGCAACGGCATCTACTCCGCAGCCTCGGCTTTCAAATCTCTGTCGCCCCCCCCCCCCCCTAGAGGATGTGACTCTCAAACGGATGTTTAATCTGACCTGGAAACTGCCCATCCCGGAAAAAATTAAACACTTCGTCTGGCTCGTTCTCAAAGGGAAGATCTTAACCAACTCTGAACGGTTCAGGCGCCACATGAGTAATGATGACCTCTGCCCGGTCTGCCAGGAAGAGCCGGAGAGTATTACCCATGTCCTTCGGGACTGCCACAAGATCAAACAGGTATGGCTCTCCCTCCCGTCAACCCATGGAGTGACTGATTTCTTTACTTTGGATTGCAGGTCATGGCTGAATCGGAGCCTGAAAAGAAAGGAGAGGAACGGAGGCAAGCTAGGATGGCCGACAACCTTTGCAACAACAATGTGGTGGGCATGGAAATGGCGAAATAACCTTGTGTTTCTCAACCCACAAGCCAACCCCTACAGCAAAGCCTTCATCGAGGAACAAATAAAGGATTTTTACGAAGCCAAGTCTCGCCTCCTCCTCCTCAGCGACCGGCGTGCACAATCTGAATGCGATATTAAATGGAGCAAACCGCAAAGAGGATGGTTAAAAGTTAACACAGATGGGGCTTCGAGAGAAACCCGAGACTTGCGGGCTGCGGTGGGGCGATAAGAGATGAAGATGGCAACTAGATTGCGGGATTTGCAGCTAACATTGGTTTTTGTTCAGCACCTATGGCTGAGATGTGGGGCGTCGCCTTCGGCCTTGAGATTTCCTGGAGCAAAGGCCACAAAAAGATTGAGCTCGAGGTCGATTCACAACTAGCTCTTTCCCTCATTGAGAAAGGAGTTCCAGCTACTCATTGCCTCGCCCCCCTGGTGCTTCGGTGCCACGGCTATCTACGAAAGGACTGGGAGGTCCGATTGAAGCACGCCTACAGAGAATCCAACCGACTTGCTGATGGCCTTGCTAACGCAACGCTGGAGCTTGATCTGGGGCTACATATTTTTAACAACCCTCCGGGGAACCTATGTAACCTCATCCTGGATGATCAAAGGGACACTTGCTTCCCTAGACTTGTCTCCTCTATTTCTAATTAATTTATCATCGTTGAGCGCTTGCTCTCTTCTTGACCCAAAAAAAAATCACTTTTCTTCAATGTGCATGAGTGCGTATTGTTGGACCCGGGTAGAATCAAGCCCAAAACCCATTAGAATAAAAGGGGCCCAATAGGTTAGAAAAGGAAAGTATATATAATGATGAACAGTAAAACCAAAAGAAAGAAGGCTGAGCTGGGAAACAGAGCAACAGGGGCACAAAAAGGGAGAAAATAGCTAATGGTGAAAAGGGAGATCTGAGAGGGAAAAGATGAGGGCAGAGGGACAACTTCATCCATCCACCAACCTAGGCTCCCCCGTTCATCTTCATCAGCCTTTAATGTCAAAAACGGAGCTCGATCTTTGCGGTTACCACCTCACGCGAACACACGGTGGATGGATCGGAGCCGACTGATCACCGTCGACTTCCGATTGTGCCATGGTCCAGCTCGTCAGCTCGGCACAAATAATCGTTGAAGTCCCAAGGTGATGAGTCATTAATGGATGCTACTAGAGAGTTCTAATGAGACTAATGATAAATCTTAAGCATCTCTGAGAGTACAACATCTCTTTCATATGAATTGTGCTACTTAGTGGATTGTTCGTAATGATATTCATATGGTTGATATACAAAGGGGCAGGTATCATGATAGTTGGTTCTTGACATGATTTGATGATTAGTAAGTAAGGTTCTCCTAAATGTCATTCTTGTGTATTTATAAACTTGCTCATGTGATCATTAGTAACTATACTTGGTAAAAGAGGATTGATGTAAAATCTCTCCTTAATCTCTCCTTAGGTAGGTCGTTTCGATACGAACCCTCAAACTCTTATAATTCTTTATACTCGCTCATTTGTCAAATGCATTATTTATATCGTTTCTGACTTGGGCGTCGGAGTGCCCTTCCCGGGAGCCGCATCTCCTGGTTCGGGTTTTGCAGGAACTTGGAGAATGATATTCCACCTAGAAGCAAGAGAGAACGTTTCAAAGCTAGTCACGAGGTCCGCCTCCGAGAAAGAAATATGAGATTCGAAGAGAAGCATTCCGCTTGGAAACAAGAAGTCTAGATAGCTCGCGAGTAGAAGGAAGGATAAAGACTCGGGAATCCGGAGTGTTGCCGGTTTCTCTTCCGTTGGAACGAGGTTCCAACAAATCCGAGTTCCAACACGTACATTTGATTTTTCTTACTTTTTTATATTTTATTTTAATAAAATCATAAAAAAAATTCCAATCTATGTATATATATATAAAAAAGTTATTTAAAGCTCTCTCCTTCATTCTAGGTTCATTAATCATATGTATCATTTTGTGGATTTTAAAAAAAAATTCTTAAGCATTTTAATATTTTTTAATAAATTGAATATCAAAATGTAGTAGTTGATTGTTATTATTTAGTTTCCTACTTATTAATAATTTCATACTATTCACTAAGTAATATAATTTATAAATATTCATATATTTATACACTATTCAGTATTGACTACGCTAAACTGAAAAATTTGAATAATCAAATACAAAAATTAAAATGTGCATACATTTGAAACATATTCACTAATTACACTTATGCGCTATTTAATTTTATTGAAACTCAATTTTTACACTTATACATTATTTTGAATTACCCCGTAAATAGTTTTATATAAATAAGAAAACAGTTCAAATCAATATATAAAATTTGTTAAAAATTGACTTATGATAATTTGATAAAATAAAACTATAAAAGACATAAAATTTATTTATATTTGTTTTAATTGATTATATATAGAACTATCAATTGTTTTCGTTTAAAATTATATACGAGACTAAATAAACCACGGACATGACGCGAGGTATAAACTAGTTTGAATTTTGATTTCAAAACTCCTATCTAATTTCCCAACCATACAAACAAATAAACAAACAAACACCGAGATATAGGATGCCCCTATCTGGACGCCATATTTCTCCTATCTGGACGTGAATTTGCGCGCCTAACATAGTCGAGCAATTATAGCGCGCCTAACTTAAGCGATCAGGGGCAAAATCGTCAAGTTTGGAAAATATACCAAAAATTTGCACGCCTATATTAGCCGCGCTAATAGAAAATGGTTTTGAAACAAAGAGATAAATATAATGGCGAAAATATTAAAAAATTCAAAGATTTGCACGCCTAATATAAGAGTGCTAAGTGCTATTTGCACGCCTAATATAAGAGTGCTACCGCACAAGATTTTTTTTTAATTTTTTTAATTTTTTAATTTTTTTAAAAATTCAAAAATAATAAAACATGTGCGGTTTAATTGAAAAAAATTAAAAAATTAAAAAAAATTAAAAAAAAACTTGTGCGGTAGCACTCCAATATTAGGCGTGCAAATATCACTCCTATATTAGGCGTGCAAATAGCACTCCTATATTAGGCGTGCAAATCTTTGAATTTTTTAATATTTTCGCCATTATATTTATCTTTTTGTTTCAAAATCATTTTCTATTAGCGCAGCTAATATAGGCGTGCAAATTTTTGGTATATTTTTCAAACTTGACGATTTTGCCCCTGATCGCTTAAGTTAGGCGCGCTATAATTACTCGGCTATGTTAGGCGCGCGAATTCGCGTCCAGATAGGAGAAATATGGCGTCCAGATAGGGGGAGCCGAGATATAAGAAACTCCTCAAAATTTGACTTTTTGAAATCCATTTACGTGCACGTTATTCACAAGTAAATACATAAACACCCAAAGTGAAGTGATCGAATTTTTAATATATAACCGTTTTATTTTTTTAAGGAAATTAAAGATTCACTATTCGAATTATATGAAATAAAGTAAAATAACTCATTTAATTAATTGTTTATGATTCTTATTTTGTGAAGTAATGCTATGCAATTTTTGACAGTATTTTTCATTTTGGGTCATCGGAAATAGTATCTCTGTTCTTTTAACAGAGGATTAAGGTTATGTACATCTAACTCCCCCGTCACCCTCCTCACCTTCGTATAAGGCATTGAGATAATGTTATTATTTTTGAACATATAATTTTATGTTTTAATATTGGAATTTTAAAAGTAACCATCTACTCGCTTTGCCCCCTTTTGATGTACCTATTTCAAATAGACACATTTGATGAGACGCTTTTTGTATCGTCATTATCTCTCGTTACAAGTTAGTAAAAATCGTAAAATTCCCACATAATGGAGGAATTTAAAATTCCTCCATTATGTGAGAATTGATCTTACCTAGCCCCCTAGGTAATTCAGTTTCCCCATTTTTACACATACAATCTTAAATTCCCCCACTTTTATCTATCTATTGTAAATTCTAACCAAATACATTTTCTCAGAATCCCCTATATTATAAATCACCTTAATTCAATTCACATGAATTCAATTCCCATGAATTACAATTCCTAGATTCAATCAAACAAGCACTAAGTGTTAACATGTTGCATGCTTGATGTGGCTAAAACGTACCCGCAAGTGTACGGGGTCAGTTGTAGTAGTCAAGTGTCGATCCCACAGAGACCAATGTAATACTAATTGTAACGCTACCAGTGAATTAGGTTGAAACGATAATGATAAGGACGAACCAAGCTAACTAGGAAAAACAAATAAAACAGATAAAAAAATATATGGATAAATGTGTCTAAGGTTAAGGATCACTGCAACAATGCTTCAATAAATAAAATCACACTCTGCCTGAATCTAGTCCAGTTATTTGAAGGTAAGACATCTAGGTTAATCTACTAACCCCTTTCAGACGATAGTAAATGTGTTTGAACTAACTAACAATCGCTGTCGCGCAGAGCTAATCTCATTCAAACCCATTAACGCTCTTAGAGTCTAGGAATAAACTGAAATAACATTCGTTGTCGCGCTCCGCCAAATCAACCTAAACCTAGAACATCTATGATGCTTAGTATCCTCAAAAGTAATTAAGTCGCTTACGCACAAATAACACTCAGGTTCAATTTCTAGGATTCCGGTAAAAGTTATCACCTTTCAGTCTCAAACTCTACCTGACTACCTATTAAAGTTATCACCTTTCAGTCTCAAACCCTAACATGTTCCAATCCGCCTAAGCAAGAATGGGCATATTGCATCTAGGAACGAATCAAATAATATTTCAATTCAGGCAAACATATAATTCCAATTATATACGCATTGTTTGGATCACCATAACCTTAGAACTAGGAATTTAGTCAAGCATTATCGAAGATGCAAAACAGATTAAACTAGCCAACGACATATATGAATTATTCAATAAAAACAAGAGATAACGAAAACTTAGTCTCAATGATGAAATAATCCAAACGAAAGCTAGAACAATAAACACCGTCTTCGAATCAAACGAGGGCTAGAAAATCCTCCTTGAAATCCTTGTCTGCGGTACCACTCTCAAAAACAAGAACTAAAAAAACCTAAAAACTAGAACTAGCCCAAAAACAAGAACCGACGACCACAAAACCTTAAAACTTCCAAAGTCTGCCTATAAAGTCTAAGTAACCTCCTCCTCCCATTAATGCCATGTCATCCAAGTTTTTAACCAAAAGTCCATGTCCACTTCCCTTCGTTCAACTCCACAAAAAGAATGTTTGGGCCACGTGACTTGTCGGCTGAAGTCCAACTCCAGGTCCACGTGAATTCCAAAGTTGGGCCGGCACCAATTCATCAATTGATCAGAATGAGGCAAATCCAACACAACCCATTGTTTCATCAAATGTCCACGACCAACTAACTTGTCTTAAAAATACCTGAAATACATATAAAAACGAGTGTAGACTCCGAATACAAAATAATGCAAAACTAACTATAAATATAAAAAATATGCATGAGAATGGCCTAAACTAATATGCAACTAGACTCCTAAAATATGTATAAATTAGGTGTTATCAATGCTTGATTTTTTTTTTATTTCTTTGTGTTTGTACTTTTCGTTCTTCACCTTTTCTGGAGTACAATTTTCTTATTCTAACAGTTGATCATTGATCATCCTATTTTTCTTCAAAATCCAAAAACCCTAATCCCAAATTCATATCTAAAAATAAAGACGGTCATTCTAAAAACTAGAATTTAAATGCCGCGCTACGCGATACACTTTGACACTATAAAATACGATATTATATATTCAATTTTTAGAATATCTTTTTATGTTTAATTTAATATATGAATGAAGTTTATTTGTTTGTATACATAAGAGGTGGTCTAATTTCAATTATCCTACCAAATTGTCAATTATATTATTGTTTAATTAGTCATTGATCAACAAAATTAAAAGAGAGAGTTACATTTAAATGAGGAGAGGATAAAAATAAATTAAGGAAGCAAAGAATTAAAATCATTTAATAAACGTGACTAATAAATGTGATTAGTGAAGTACATTCAACTTTTTTGTACCAAACTAACTTTATATTAGACTAGATTCGGACCCTCGCGCTACGCGCGGGGCTATACGATTTTTTCGTATACGACATAATGTTGTAAATAGGCGATTTAGGGTGTAGATAGGCGACGGACGACAGGGGAGATGAAGAGAAGACGAAGATCTTTAGATGAAGGGGGTGACGATGAAGGATCTTTTTTCTTTAATTAAATTTTTCTTCTTTTCATTTATTTTAATAAAAATATGCCCACTTGAGAATAATGATACAGAGAAGAGATAATTAGCAGATAAGGGGAGTATTACCACAGCTAGCTTAGACCCAAAATCATTTAGTTTTTGTGTCCTTCACTTAACTTTGTTTATTGATTTAATCTCTACAACAACATGTGAAACTTCTGGCTCATCTAACTATCTAACTATCTAACTTCAATGGACTCAACAACTCTAGTGATCGTCGATGCATCTGTTTCTTTGGTTGTCTAAGCTTGGGAACTTCATTAGACTCCACACTTGTAGCAATCCTCAACTCATCTGCAAGTTCAACAGGTGTTGTCTCCGCCTCTTTAGCGAATTGTACCCTTGTGGCATTTGCAAGTTCAATTGTTTCTTCATCCTTTATCATGTGGCATAAGAGATAAGAAAACATCAGCACACTGGCTATTTGATTTATGATTTGATATGGTCATAATCATATACCAATTTGCCTCGGCTATCTAACCTGTTTTCTATGTCTGGTTTGATGCACTTCTACCATTCTGCTGTGTAGCATGCCATTGATAGAAACATATCCAATCGGTGCATCAAACCATACATAGGAAACCTAAAATCATCTTTGGCCCAATAAATGAAATACAAGTTGCCCCATATAACATAAACAGTAAGCTAATAGATATGATCTACCACATAAAATGGATTAAGGCATTAGTAATTTCACTCGGAATAATGTGATCTAGGATTGTCAGGAAACAATATTTTGTCAAATGGGAAAACACCACCTACCTCTAAAAGCCAACCAATATACGTCAAACTGTTTACATGTTGATTCATGTCAAGATATGTTCTTTTGGTCAATAAGAACATAAGAGTATCAAGCATAATAAAAAAGAACTTGCAGGAAAAGAAAGGAAGAAAGGAGAGCTACAATGTTATCCTCAAACTGTATTTCTCTGAAAATGCTAATCTAGAACCAAAAATAGAAAGAGTTGACTTGCTAATTTCTATATTGATAATGAGAGAGAGAGAATGAACCAAAGAGTGCACATACATATAAGTAACTCTTACACACCAAATATTGTTCATGGTTTTCTGCGTGTATCTTGGTTCATCATCACCCATTTACTAAAAAGTGTATCCAATTTATTAACAACTATAACATGAAAAGATACAAACTCCCAAATGCATATAATGAAAATTGAAGCTTACCCTCTCTCATTAGGAACTTCCATTGCAGGTGAAAATGCACCAACTCTAGGAAATATGAGGCGATCAACCTTCAAATTATCTTCTGGTGTCTCCACCTGCGAAATATCCATCACAAAATTTAATAAAAAAACATGCAACACCAAGAACTCATAGCAGTATAACAATGCCTAAAATACCCACATCTTTGATATCAAAACAAAGTCAGCGAATTGCATTCCTGACACTTCTCACACTGCCAACTCCATAATCAAGCAGCGTAACAACTAATACACCATTAAATTCATTACAAAGCATAAGTCATAGTGCCAAAATCAATCTAGAATAGCAGTTGAAGTGAGGAAGAGAGTACCAGAATCGCCAGTGCCATAGGAAGCAAAGACTTTGAAGCTTCTGCGGAGGTTGAGCTCAAAGTTGCATCTACATAGCTTATGACGGTGGAGCTGAGGAACAAAGCGGCTGCCGAAGGAGGCTGAACTGGACGCAGCGCCGCTTCCATTGCAGAGAAAAGAGGAAATGTAAGAAATGTTGTAGAGCCACGAAGGCATATATAAATTAGGGTGAATTCAGATAACTGATTGCAGTACCACACCACCGACCATTTAGCGGTATAGGCCCGGTACCAATTCTTAAAACACCCATCACCTAGAAATATCGATTCCTTTCATTTCTGCTTGTCCACGACTCAATCTCTGAAACAGAAGGTAAGACAAATCAATCTTTCTAGCAAACACGCGAAAGAAAAATTCAAGAGAAATGAAAGATAGCAAACTGAACGATCAAAGGTTTCTAATAGAATGAATAGAATTCATCCAAGGTCGTAGAAACCGAGAATTCATACGAAGTGACGAACCCTAACTATAAACATGAACTATTGCAAATAGAATTTTACACAAACCAGGTTTTGATAGTATGGTGATCTTTTTTTCACTCTAAAAATTTAACACTTCTTCGTTGTCTGTAGCTTGGCAACTGATTATATCACAGTGGTACTTTTGTTTTGTGTAAGCAATTTGAGAGATACGTACCTTAGAATTAAAAAGCTAAAAAAAATCCCCAATAATTAGTAAAACACATAAACTCATTTTCAAGCAAGTTGCAGATACCTGAAAATTTAACCAATATCCCAAGGGACTGGTTTCTTGAACACAACTTCAACATTCATAGCCATGGTTTTATGAAACTGAATTCACCTTGACATCAATGCACTCAATTCCAGCAATAGCCCCTTGCACAATAGTATATTAAACAAAACCAAAACATTTTTTTAGTACACTGTCACACAATCAGTCAGCACTTTTGCTGCAATAATAAATGCATATTAACAAACTAATTCACTCTAAAGGAAGTGTAAACTTAAATGACAGTCGTGAAAGCATTACCTTGAACTAATTCGGTAAACTCTGCAGGTAAAAATAGAATTCACATGTTGCCAAATTCCGTCCATCAGGTGAAAAGCACAATCCTCCAACAACATCAATGTGACCTTTCAAAGTGTTCAAATCCATCGGATGGGGCTTCTTATTATGGTCCTGCAATTTTCTAATTTTGAACAAAATCAATGGAAGTATATAAAGAGAAAGCGATAATTTAGCCTCTCTCGTTTCCACATTCAGCAAAAATGAAATCTTTAGTATCACATACTCGCAATCAACAAATTTCTCCATTAAACCAAAAATCAAAAGAGCAAATGAAACAATCTAAATTTGCCAATTCACTTGGATCCACTGAAATCATGATTACAACGTTCATATATATAAGTTACATTATCCCATTTATTTAATTAGTTAATTCATAGGGCTATTTATTTAATCGTGCACTTTCACCGACCTAATACAATATCATACCAAAACTATTTAGAAACAAAGATGTTGCGTCAAATTGAATGATATGTCAAATTGAATGATGTACCTTTGATATTGAACATCTAAAATTATACAGTGCTCAAGATACTCGCTGCTTTGGCGACCGTGATCAGTGAATTTCTCTACAAACATCCAATTTTTAGTGAGACAAAGATCATTTGTTCATAGATTGAAGATAAATCCTTTCTGTTTCCAACTTAGATATTTAAATAAACAATTTTATCTTATCTAACCTGTTTTGCTCTTCTTGATTGAGCAACGCTCCCTCTCTGAGAAGTTGTTCCTCCACTCACCTCACCTGCTTCCTAATATTTCAGTACAGTAACTTGGCATCACACATGGAAACTTCGCTTACTTCGACTTTGTTATTAATGTTGCATACGCTTGGACATGGGAAGTCTGGAATTGATTGGTGCTAGACTTCTTGCTCTAGGATTTTCCCACCCATACCTCTCCAAGAATTCTTCAATCTACCTGCAAATTCGATCAATTTAATTAAACCACGGCTTATTTTCAATCATTTTAAGTAAACCACGCCTATGGTTTTTTAAATTGAAATTTACATTGTACAACATTAATATTATAGACTTTCTTTAAAGGGTTTTTAAAATAAGGATCTAGATATTGTATGGTACCTCTTTGAGATCGAACTTCTTCATCATCATCTTCCAACTGTGATGCTCCACTGGTTGTAGCAGATTGGTCCTTTGATGCTGCAGTGTTTGATTCTGAGACATCATCAACGTTGGCCTCGTTAATAGGATCAAGAACTTTGCTATCTATCCAATCTCCACAAAGTTTAATTTCAAATACTATTATTTCATAACATTTAACTTGCAAAACCTAAAAATTCAAGAGCAAGGGGATAATGTTTATTTCACAAAGCATGAACATATACCGTGTTCCAGGTCAGAAACTTCAGATAAAGCATGCTTCTATGTTTCGCCTCCCAAATGAGTATCCCCAGAGCTTGAAAGCACTTCAAAGACAACCTCCCTACTTCAAGAACTACAAAAGCCACAAAGAAGAACAATATCAAATCAAAGTTCAAATGTTTAGAGCATCTTACGGGCAACAAAAACAACAGGTTTAAGTTCTGATGATTCCCTTGATAAACAAATGAATGACATTTCAAAACAATTGAAAGGGAGTTAAATTCTATTAGTATCAAATAGTTCGTACCTAATTCTTCAAAGGATTGGGGCTACAAAATTAGACGAATGACATTCTTAATAGTGCACATACCTCAACTTAGTAAATGAAGAGCAACTTCCTCAAATTCATCTAGGGATCGAAGAATCGTGAAAGAGAAATTCAGACCCAAACCCTGATTAGGGTAAAATTCCCACGACTAAATTGTCATTCAAACCTAATATTTGGAATTTAACCATATATTTGGAATTAGAGCAAAAACATACCTAAATGCAGCAAAACTGTTGCCTCCATCACCGGCAACCACCACCATCGCTGTCGCCTCCGCTAGCGACGTGAAAGACTTCTTTTGGTGTCGTCTTCACGTGTCGAGCTACACATCGTTACGATTAAGAAATCGTTGGGAAGGAGAAGAGAGGCTACGGTAGAGGAGGAATAAGAGACGAATAAGATTGATGAGAGGCGTTTTGCGTTCAACCTATATCGATGGCATTCAAGGCAAGCCCAAGAGGCGGTGTGGAAAACTTGAAGAGGGCAGTAAAAATGTATCGTCAAATTGTCAAACCTAAATAAATGGGAAGATAACAGACTGAATTTATTTTTGAGCCCATTAACACTATTAGGCCCAAAATTTATTGTTTGAGCCCGATACAATTTACCATTACTTTTGCAAACCCATGGATTATTATATAGATATAGATTTAGATAGATTAAATTCTCATTTAATCATTTTTTTCTTTTTCAAACAAACCCTTTGTTAAAACATAGGGACAAACCAAATACGGAGTATATAGTTAGCAGGTATAAATATATAGTAGTTTATATCTTAATTATAATATCATACACATTTTAATAAAAGGAAAGCATATATCCCAGCATTATATATATATTTTTATTAAAATGCAATTTTGAAGTATTGAAAGAATTCAAAGACCACGATTATTTAACCTAATCAGAAGAAAAACCATGATCAATGTAACCAACTAGCAACTCGGTTTTGAAAGATTCCGCACAACATTTCATCCAAATCCAAGCTAATACGTACGAAAAGTTGTGGTATAACAAAATAGACTTGGTCCATTTATACAACCCACCACGTACTTATATAAGATGAAATCAGAGGTTAGTATTTCCATAATCCATAGAGAAGCTGAATTAATTAGATCTCAGGCAATTAGGCATGGCATATTTGAGCAATACCAACAAGTTGATGAAAAGTGTGGTTTTAGGGATGCTTATATTGGCAATTGTTGCTGAATTGGGCGCCCAAGTTGAAGCTAGACGAGGTCGGAACCGACACCGCGACGCTGCAGCGCCTTCAACAAATAGTAGCTCTGCAACCGACACCGCGACCCTCACTCTCATCGCTTCTCTTCTGTCCTTTCTTTTACTATGTTGATACTTGCTGATGCTGATACTTAATGCAGATGATGTTGCTGATACTTTTATTTATTATTGTTCACGGCCCGTTTCGAGGGTTTTGGAGGCCCTGTGCAATTTTTTTTTTTATCAATTCGCTTTTACAAAATTTTCATATAAATACGCGTTTCTTTGTATGTTATAATTTTTTCTTCCCATTACATCTTGTTGTGCATTTGGTTGAATATTTTTCTACGTAAGGGGTTTTTATTGTTTAAACACTTTTATCAGCTTAGGCGAAAAAATCATATACTCAAGAGAATCACTTAAGAAATAGTTAATTCACTTTTCAACATATGAACTATAAATTGTTAGTTCGACAATAACTTGAAACCTAATAAAAAATCATATATTGAAGAGAATCACTTAAGAAGTTCAACTACGTAGAATCTTGAATACACATTATCATATTAGGCGAATTTTCAACTGAAAAAGTCATTGCAGACCATTTTTTGTTAACAATACATTCCTCCGATTTTCTGTTATATACAACTTTGGCTCAGTCTCACACGTTAGCAGAAATGTCAAGTATGGAAAATAGTCACTTATTTATAAAGATTTTGGAAAAATAGGAGCAACTTAAGCTACACCCAGAAGGCCATAACTAACTGCGAAAAAAATGCAAGATGAACAGGGGAAGAAGAGCTTCCACAAAACGCATTAACACATTTTTATTCTGGAATTAGTAAAGGTGTTCTCTTCTCTCTTCCTAGACTTGTGATTCTGTAACCTACACATGTGCATCAGGATGAAAAGAATATCAGCAACTACTACTTAGATTTTCTCTTTTACTATGAAAAAGAGATATTTACACGGGACTAACAAATGATCTTGTTTTTGTCTTCATAACCCAATCTGGAAAAAAAAAATTTATCATACCCATTATATATATTACCCAAATCATGGAATCATATCATGAACAAAGAACACCACTGCAAAGCATTACAAAGCATGAAAATAAGATTAAAATTAAAAACCAATCAATCTCCATACCACAAAACCAGCAAAAAAAAAAATTAAGGGCAAATAATCGATGGTAGCCTTGTCAGTGGGTGTAAAGTAGATTAGAGCAGCGAGGAGCTAGTTAAATCAGTAATTTAAGTTTAGCGTAAGACTAAACTTATATTACTGAAACATATTGTCCTCTTGTTTAATGGAATAATGGAACATATTTCCATATCCAGAAGGTTATAGTCAGCTTTTCTGATGCTATGACCAGGAATCGTTAACTTGGTATTATACTGAAAATTGTGTATAAACTGCTCGGTTCTCAAAATGCAAATCCAATGGCCAAATGTCTAAGCAATAGAAGCAAATCACGGAAATATAAAACACGTTAAAGAAGCTCGAGTATAGAATTAGTCAACTAATAAAGCATGCTCACAGGGGTTCTCAAAGTAATTCAATCCTCTCTCGAGCCGAATAAAGTTGGTTTTCTCATGACAAACTACACCAATTTCTTTTCAAATTGTATTCATGTTGTTGCCTAGAGCTTGTAAAATTTTAAACTTGATAATTTCAAAGCAATTCAAATCAATTTGTAGTCATGATTGCATATTTCAATGCAGCAGTAGGACTCCAATAAGGATAAAGGCTTGTAAGAAAGAAAACAATTCCAAAAATATGGGGGCAAGACATCGAAGTTCCTGACATAATGTTGAATTTAACTATACGCTTGTAAAATAATTAATTTATTGGTCCTTGGTACTTTGTATATGTCTATGATATTAACTCATGGAGCTATAATGCGAGGCGAATAAGTTTACACCATTGAAATTGTCACCATAATCGCCACAAATTGATTGTAATAGGTGATAGATCAAATTAAAATAAATTGTTAACAAAACCTTTAGAATTTCAGGGATAATAACAATAGGTCCTCTTCGCACGGGTCTACTACGTTTTACTATCGTTGACCTATGAATCCCTTTGGAGATAATTAGAGCCTCCTTTCCTAAACCATGCATGGCTCTTATGCTTTTACTCTCAATTGGAGGACAAACTGAACATGCAACACATCACTCAGGGTCATGGAAAATCAGCGATAATTTATTTAGGCCCTTACTATTCACCGCCCACTCAAATTGCTATTTACCGCTCAGTCTTCGTGTGTCACACATGGATTAAAACCATACGTCGCGTATGACTTGTTTTTTTTTTAAAAATCCATACGTCACGCATGGATTAAAACCATACGTCACGTAGGAATTATTTTTTTTTGCTTGTTTTGTTTCCATAATCTTCTAGATAATTTCAATACGATCGCGTGCATATAAAATTCGTCCAAAACGGACATCATTTGCCTCTTCAAAAGGCCAAAATACAAATTTATCACACATAATTTTTTGTATCAACAAGTCCGTTAAAACTCAACACACCATTTTTTAATTTTTTTTATAATATGGTAGATAACAAAGATTTTATTTAGTGATGGTAATACTTAAATATAATCCATAACTACAATTTATAAGTATTAGATTTGTTACACTTAATCATAATTACTCCATTGTTCTTTGTTTTTTTGACTTTTTGAAGGGGCAAGCGATGTCCGTTTTGGACGAATTTTATATGCACGGATCGTATTGAAATTATCTACAAGATTATAGAAAAATACAAACAAAAAAAAATAAAAAAATTCATACGTGACGTA
Source organism: Oxyria digyna (assembly GCA_029168935.1). Classification (NCBI taxonomy): domain Eukaryota; kingdom Viridiplantae; phylum Streptophyta; class Magnoliopsida; order Caryophyllales; family Polygonaceae; genus Oxyria; species Oxyria digyna. The sequence continues at coordinate 5,343,862 of JAPVLV010000010.1, read as the reverse complement.
TGGTTTTAATCCATGCGTGACGTATGAATTTTTTTGAAAAAAACAATTCATACGCGACGTATGGTTTTAATCCATGCGTGACGCACGAAAACTGGGCGGTAAATAGCAATTTGAGTGGGCGGTAAATAAAAACTTTGTTTATTTATAGACATAAAAATGTTGCACATAATGCGACTGAAGAATTGACAATAAGTACGGAACACAACATCACATGATTCTGATTTAATAATTTAGTACTACATATTTTCTTATCAATAGTGTTGGATGTCTACACTCTACTACTCCCTCCGTCCCACTATATAAGCCCCATTTGACCTCGGTGCAGATGCCGATGCACGTTTTGTTTCGTTAATATCTCTAATTGTTTATTAGTAAAAAATATAAAAATTTGATATTGTTAAAGTAATCACTGAGACGAATCAAACAAGACCCCATATGACCATATTTTTCGTTATATATTGGAAGAAATCGAGAAGATTCTCTCAAATTGTGAATAGTGTTGAAAAAGCAAATGAGGCTTATAAAAGGGGACAGAGGGAGTACAATATATGAAACGACTCCAAACTCTAGTTCTAACTGCAGGCTTAGTTTTCTTGCCTCTACAGGTTTCTTGCCTACAAAATAAATCGTGACAAATTGTTTTAGCCTTATCGAACTCGACGACCACCACATTGAATAGCTGAAGAAGTCGTCGACTGGATGATTTAGACTGAAAGAAACTTGAAGGTCAAACAAAACCAACTCTCAGTGAAAAAAGAAATCAAAAGCTTAGAGCGAGCCGCTAGTTCTTGCAGGTAATCCGCCATAAATTTCTGAGGTCCATTGAATTCCTTTGATTTCCTTTCAGTGAAAACAACTCTCCTTAATAGATCCTATAGGAAAAATGAGAATAACTATTCCTGCTAAAAATATAGTAAACCGTGAAACAAAAAAATCCATTACAGTTTGCATATCCTCCTGAATTTCTACAAAACAGATTTTCCCCTTATCGCCATACCGCTTGGAATTGAACTGCTATATGGATTAGTTTGTGACTAAAAAAAAGAAAAGAAAATATTACTCCGTGATGTAGAAGATGACACATTAACAGGAGAAAAAATGATATATTTATCATTCATGATATAGTATCAGTATTCTTAGTAGTTAAATAGCAAGAATTATAATAAATACTCTATATTTCATGATTCGGTGGCCCCATAAGTAAAAAATAAATGGAGAGAAAAATACAAAGATAAGAAATTGAGAAATATATTACCTACATTAAACCATATGCTTCACATCATCATCTATAGTCTCCTTTTTGGGCTCAATAAGTGTTGTACAAACAGATTTCAGACCTGCAAAAGAAAGATAAGAAGTTTCTCATAACATCTTTGCGAAAGACAACATAGAAAACAATTGAGAAGTTGCTCCTTGACAGAGACAAAAGAAATACAATTGAGAACGGACACAAAATTCATACAATTGAACACAGAGAAAACCTCTACATCTCTGAGTGACAATTCAATGTAACACAAACCAAAAACGACATGCAAATCAGCCAGCGGAAAAATGTGAGAGAAGGTCAGGGGGGAAAACGGGAGGAGGAAACCGGTCATACCTGCTTGTGAAACACGGGAGAATCTTCGAGGTCGATAAAGGTTGTCATTGTTTCCTAGCAGAATTTGAGCTCCACCATAATATCAAATCGAACCACGATCTCTCTGTTTTCTTTTTGCCCACTCTCTGTTTTCTTTTTGTCCAAACCCGAAGAAGATTGCAGTTTGAGGGATTTGCAATTCGGATCGTTCTTGTGATTGATTTGCTGCCTGCCGGTACCTCCTATGTGACTTCCTTCTCCATCTATTCTTTCTATTTCCCAATAACCTCCTTCAGTTCACCCTTAATTTGCATTCTTCTCCAGATCACCCATCGGTACCAAACGAAAAAACAGTACTAACAATGAAAATTAGTAACACTTCCTCTTAAAAAAAATTGATTGAATAATTATTTAATCACGTACCTCGATTGACAGCAATAACCTCCTTGTTACTAAGCAACTCGAAGGTCGTTCTATCTATTGATCTTACGTCGCACCGGATCAGCAATGGTGCCTGTATGCATTGCACACAGAAGACAAATTTATTTTTATATTGAATCTAGCTTGCACGTTATTTTTTAATTTAAATGTCAACAATGTATACAGCTTCTGATAACTAAATTTATAGTGCAGCTTGAGAACAATAGCTACTTACTGCATCTTTACTCTTCTACTTCACGCCCAATTTTTAACCTCTTCAACTTTCCACAAACCTAGAACTTGCACTGTTCTAAGGAAACAAACTGTCACCTTTTCAATCCAGAACCATGTTTGCAGCTTTTCTGCATCCAAGACAGGAGGAACAATCACAGTTGTTTAGATGATCAAAGTACAATCAATGAAAAATATTAGCAATAAGAGCGCCAAACCAAACACCTAGTCCACCATAACCGCACCACACCAACATAGACAAAACTAACTATTACATTAAGCCCATTTAGGTATTTGTATCTCTCCCTAGGCTTTTAACCAAACCCGATTGCAATAGGGCAAAAATTGGATTAAATTAGATAGAAAAGTAACAATAGTCAATCAGACGAATACAACCCAAATTACATATCAATTCAACACCCAATTGAGGATCAGGTAAAGGGTAGTCACAAAAATACGGAAGTCGGACAGAAATTAGTCAGAAAAAAGCAGTTACCTGATAAAGAATGGTGTTTGGGAGTTGTAACGGTAGGAGAAGGAAGAGCTCAGAATATCCAATTAGTGAGGACGAAAATAAGTGGAGTTGGGCTGTAGAGATGAATTGCTATTCCTCACGAATCTTCCAGAAGAGACTCCGCATATTCGGGGTTGTAACGCCTATATACTCGCAGACAAAGATGATTGTTGTTTGCCACCGTGTTTTTATGGGGAGATGAAGAAAAGGGGCAAACCTAAAATTGATAGATCCCTAAAATCAACCACCCTAGTTCAAATTACATCTGTGACTACTGATTCTATGAAGATGACGACGAAGAAGTTCCCCTCCAAATATGTGGCACCCCACTGCCTACATATGAGAACACGGGCCTTGGCATCAACACCACAACGAACTCTGGGACGACGGGCGCAAAATCAATTTCCTCCGGACGTCGGTGATATGTACTCTGAGACGGCGACGCGGGGAGGAGGTGGTGATGGTGGTCGTGGGGAATCGTGAGGGAAGAGAAGGAAGGAGAGAACAATCGTTGAGCAAAATGGAGCGGATTGAGAGAGCATTAGGTTAGCTTTGGCACCCAATGTGATTTGACGATGAAACGATTAAAGAGCTACTAACACGGGAAAACGGAAAGACACCAAATTAGAAGCCCATAAGCCCGGATTTTAATGGTTGGCCCGTATCAGTCCGGTACCGATTGTCATTACTTCCGCATACTCATGAATTATTATATAGAGATAGATAGATGATCAAAATACCGTTTTTTATGTTCGGTGAAAGAAAGAACAAAATGGAGAATGTATAATTTGTTTCTTAATTAATTATAGATTAAGCTATTGTAAGTGGAGAAAATAATGGTACAATACAACGGAGGACTTTTTGAATTCTTGGAAGTAAATGACAAACAATCAATAACATATTCAATTTCTTCGATACAGACACATCTAATCTACCATGCTATTTCCTAAAAACTTTCAAACTTAGTCTTCATCAAGCCAATGCTCTTCCATACAGAACTCCTACTTGCCAACCACTTGTCCTTCGTCAAGCAAGGCATATTCAGTCTGTCATCACCTTTCACCAACATGGTACGTTTTTCATGAGTTATCCACTGATCTACAACTTCAAGTATATACACCTGGAACAAATTTCATTGGTGACATATGAAAAATATCTCATCTGAGTTAGTTATTCTCTTAGAATATATACTGCAAAGATCGACCACATATGGAGCAAGTGAAATGAAACATGAAATCAGTACAGACAAGCAGTCTCAAACATCCAGGGTGAACTCTACACAAAGAGCAGTCAACAATTAGTTCAATTTTCATATAACAACTAATGTCTCTTCATGGAATTGAAATATGTTGTAACAGAATCGAAACAAGAACAATAAACGTAAGAAAGACACAGAGGTTTACGTGGTTCACCAAATTTGGCTACGTCCACAGGAGAGGGAGATCAGATTATTACGGAGGCTGATTACAGTTTTTTGTACAATTAGGGTTTACATATAAGCCGCTATATATAGCGCTAAATAACCCTAAGCCCAACAACGAAATTGATAGGCCCAATAAAGCTCATACAACAGAGAGACCCCCGTGCTACCTGTCGCAGTGTGTGATTCAGATTCAAGGCATCTAACAAAATATTTGGCAAGTTAATCATTCACATAAATAAAAAGGATTGACAAATACATATAAAGTTAAGAGATAATGGATTGATAACCTTGAGAAGAACAAATGAAACTTCAGTAATATACTCTTGTAAGACCACTATGTTGACAATAACTAAATAAGACATCAAAGATAAGGTATTAAGTCACAAAGTGAGGCCATATATACATCAACATCAACACTCAAAATCTCAATGTTATGATATAAACTCAAATTCACAAATTCATGTAGAAGAATTTAAAAACATCAAAAACAAAGAGAAGTTGCTCTCCATGTCATGATACAACAATAAGATAAACTATAACTCAACCAATATTATTCTAATCAATTTAAGTGATTATTTATTACATATTGACATGAGATATTATAATCTGTTTGAGCTAAATTATTATTTTCTTAGATTATAAATATTTAATTATATTAGATATGTATAATTCAATAATTATTCTAACCTTTTGTTATTAGTTTAACTTTCTCATGATTATGATGAAGTTTCATTACATATATGAGTTAAGAAACGTGTAAAGAGTAATGAGTGAAAATTTTATGAAATATATATTAGTTATAAAGTTTGATAGAACTAAAATACTTTGGTGTTAAATTAATACGTGATTAAAACTTAAATATATTGTTTTTACTTTTTTAACTAATGAAAAATAACTAAATTAGGTTTATTAAAATTTGTTAGAGTTTTTAGGATTTTGTTATGTGAAGTGTAAATTAAAAAAGAAACTAAAATAAAAAAAGAGAAGTTAAAGGAGAAATTTACACGTAGGATTTGTGAGGTCAGAGTTAATGAGAGAGCTCTAAATAGCTCTGTGAAAACAAGAGCTAGAATAAAAAAAAACAATTGGCAAGTCTAAAAACCCTAAATCACGGAGAATAGATGATGAAGCGAACAGAAGAGGAAGAGAAGTCGAAGACCCTATGGAAATCAGATCTGAATAAGCAAGACGAAAAACAAGACCGCCTTTTTCGGCCACACTAGTTCGTAATTATTGTCCTGAGAAAGGACTCTTAACGGACTCATCACGGGGAACTAGAAGCATAGGCAGACAACAATATTGGTGGTATGACCTTAAACACATCTACTGATAAAGAAGAGATACCCCTAAAACTTTACTTACTTCTCTTGTTAATAATGGTAAAAGACTTTGATCGATCTAATCGTACACACAAAAGCTTAAGAATCAAGAGGATTTGTTAAGACAAGAAGAGTGTACTGACTTTGACGTAGAAAGGCGTCGCTCATTGAAAAGGTTCAATGGGATATGCGCAAGTTTAGCTCGATGTCAGAACAATAATTATTATACCTTTCCGGATAGGGAATCAGCTTAACGAGTCAAACTCATCTCTTTTCCATGACATATGGGCTCTTAAAGCCATCTGAGCCTTATTTGGCACAAATAGTTCCCATCTTAGTCCATTTCAGGCCCCAAAACATCATTTTAATATTTTCTGAGAATTCTATTTAGTTTCTATTTTGGATTAATTTCAAATTAGAATTTTATTTCATATAAACACTTTTGAGTTGTGAACAACATTTCTTATGGATTGCAAAGTTTATCTCTCAGGTCGTCCCTTGCGAACCTATATTTTCGATTTAGGGTTAGCCCTTACTAACTTTTGTAATTCCGACTCCATCATGCTCAATACTAGCTCCTTATTATTGCTTGTACTTGTTACGTAGCAAATAAACATTTTTTTACCATCAGTCATAGTGTGCTGTCAAAATGTAAACAAGTAAAATCTTATCTTCGGGGTTTAAAAAACCCTGCACCCGAAAATTTATAAGTAGTACCCACTTTTGGGCGCATTTCGTATGCGTCCATGACATTTTATAAGAACCGGGTTTCAACTTTGGACCCAATACGGATGCGTCCAAAAGAGACCCGATTTTTGGACATTTTGAAGGGGAAAAGAGGACGCATACAGTGTACGCTCAGAACCGACCCAGTTTATTTGGACGCGTTAAAAAAGCGCTTAAAACGAATGCGGATTATAAAAATATGGGTAAGGAAGCGCTCAAAACGTGGGGTTTATAAAAATGTGGGTGTGGGGTTAAACACCTTTTTATCTTTAGTTTAGAAATGGTTATAGAAGATTGTGTGATACACGTGCCCCCAAATGAAAGTCCAAATCCACAGGACTCGCTTTAGCCCGTTTACATGTTCGGTCCGAAATGGCCCATAGACTTTTGCAGCCCAGCCCAGGCCCAAACCCGTACGTATGATATGCAGAACGGTCAACGGTGGTGGACAAGCTGGCCGACGCCAGGAAACCGAACAAATGCGCGCCATGCAGAGCAGGCCGATATCCACGTGTCAGCCTCACAGACACCCCAAAGGCAACCTTGACGCCTTGTCTTTTTCTCCTTCATCCTCATTTCAACCCCAATTTCCAATTCCGAATTCAATACACAATTACAGTCTTACAGATGGCGGCGGCTGCGGCTACAGCTACAGCTACGGCGATGGATTCGGCTAAGAACGCCTTCGCAACGGAGGCTCCTTGTGCACCGGTCACCTCCGAGCGCCCACTTCTCTCCGACCTCGAAGTTTCTCTCCCCAAACCCTGTCAGTTCTTCCTCTTTAGCTTTACCATCGCCTCTTGATTTAGGTTTAGGGTCTCATACGCCCTAAATTCGGGGAATTACATAATGTGATAACTGCAATTGAATGTTTGTGATATATAGATCTAGCAAGAGCAATGATCGCGCCTGATACGGATCACCCGCATGGTACACCAGGCCATCACACGCATGGAATGTCAGTCCTCCAGCAACATGTAGCATTCTTCGACCAAAACGACGATGGAATCATTTACCCTTGGGAGACTTATGCTGGTATATCTTATTCGTCTATGCTTAATTGTCTTTGCTGCCATGGAATATACTACTTGAGATTACCATCTTAATTTCTCATTCAGGCCTGCAGCTCCTTGGCTTTAATATCATCTTTTCCTTGATAATCAGTATTGTCATCCACCTGGCTTTGAGCTACCCCACTCTCCCTGTAAGTTCACCTGCCTTCTTTCTAAAACTCCTCTTAAATCTGTGTTGTGACAGTTAACTTGCTTAATACTCTGCTTCATTTCTTATATGCATATCAAAAGGAGAATGAAAAATCAGTTGCCCCATCAGTCTCCAAAAATATTGAATGTCATTGTCCTGAGCCTGAGTTCTGCTGTATTTTCTGTACTGTGGAGATTTTGACCTTTAGAACTGTATGACGATTGATGATTCTTTCCGAAGCATTGGCTTTAGAAAAGAGTTATAAACAATAGTATGTGTTTAAAGTGCCATATATATAGGAATGATAGATTAATGGATCCTGAATTTAGTTTGGATCTGCTTCTTTGCTCAAGCTTTGGTGTTCAACCACCAAGCTCTGCACATAGTAGTGATCATTTGTGTGAAAACAATATTCCTCTACTCCCCTTACATTTTTAAGCTCAAATATCTAGATCTCTGTTATGATGAGTTGATTTACTTATTCCTTTCTTGTTGTGTGAATGCTTTAACAGGGGTGGATTCCATCTCCCTTTTTTCCTATATACATATACAACATACACAAGGCCAAGCATGGGAGTGACTCTGGAACTTATGACACCGAAGGGAGGTAATGATCATCTAATAACACTGATATAAGTTACTTTTGGGATACTTCAGAATCATTTGATAGCCTCAAAAATGGGAGTGCAGGTATGTTCCTGCCAACCTTGAGAGCATGTTCAGTAAGTATGCCCGAACCATGCCCGACAAATTGACAATCCGAGAGCTTTGGGATATGACGCAGGGGCAACGCGTCTCGTTCGACTTCTTTGGCTGGTACTTATATGTTGGATTGCATTTTTCCTGATCTGAAACTCTAGTTATGTTTTAGACATTTTCATTTGATTTTGTAGGATTGCAACCAAGCTAGAGTGGGGAGTTCTATATATCCTTGCAAGAGACGAACAAGGATATTTGTCCAAAGAAGCAGTTCGGCGCTGCTATGATGGAAGCTTGTTCGAGTACTGTGCCAAGATGAACACTGGCTACGATAAGAAGTCGATTTAAGAGAGGTGATCTTTGAATCTGATGTAATTATGAGGTGAAAGAGGAAATCCTACTAATTTCCTGTGTGAATTGTGTAATAATGTTTGTAATATGCTTTTACTAGCTGTGAGTTCTGTTTTATGCACACAAAAATGAGCAGTTTGGTTGGAGACAGCATGTTAATGCAGTTATCCTCTTTTATATCTCAAAATTATGTAATAATTCCCGACTTACTAGCTTTTTATTTAGGGTTATTTATTTATTTTTTTTATTTTTTTTTGAATAAAATCACCCGCTATTTGACCAAATTTACACAAAACCATCTGATATATCGATAATTATAAAAAACCACCTTATTTTTATACTCTGTGAACAAAAGACCACCCTTTGTCGTTAGTCGTCTACTTTCCGTTTGTTAGTGGGAATTGGTCATTATGCCCTTTTTTTTTTATAAGATTTAAGGGCAATAATGTCCATTGTCAATTCTCACTAACAAACGGAAAAGTAGACGGCTAATGACAAAGGGCGGTGTTTTGTTAACATAGTATAAAAATAAAGCGGTTTATTATAATTATCGATATATGAGGTGGTTTTGTAGTTATAGACTGAGATGATTTTTATCAGCTTGGGTCTTTTACTCTTTGCTGTTACGGAGAAGAGAATTAATTGGGAAGTTGACTGGTGAAACTAGTTTTGGTTAATTACACGTTGCTTTGACGACAGTTTGATTGATGAAGATTGTGTTGATCCTTGATGATACTTTTGGCTGATCACACATTGATTGATGAAGATTGAGTTTATGCCAAGTTGAGTTGAGTTGAGTTGATGATACATTTTTCTCACCGTACCCAGAATTGTATAAAAGAAATGATGCTCACGTAATATAACATGTATATGCATAACACACACAATGCATGTCTTCTTCAAGGTAGAAGAATCATGCTTTTTCATGTGTGCTTTTATTTGGGTAGAACAATTATGCTTTAGTTTAGGGGTTAGTTTAGTGTGCTTTTACTTGATAAAAAAGGAAGTCTGGGATGACATTTCTCCAATCAAGAAAGTGGCTAATCTATACATCTCTCCAATCAAGGAAGTTAGGGTAATGGTGACTATCATCGGTTACCCGACCAGCCGACTCTACCCATATGGACGTTCATATGTGGTTCTTGGTTTCTATTGTGCTCGTTGTTCTCTTTCCTCAACCAAATCTTTCCTTATCCTACGAAGCCCCTCGTCATAACGTAGATTGCCATCCTTGTGGCGACAATACCCTTAGCCCCCGCTTAATGGCAACAATTCTCTTCTAAACCATGTTCAGGATCTCTAGTTTTGGTCCTTAGGAGATAAGAAACTTGTTTCCCGAATCTCGAGAATCTTGAACCGGGTTTCGGAGAGAATTGTCGCCTACTTGTGGCCTGGGCCAGGGTCGCCACCTGGACTGTGATCTTGGTTATGACGAGGGGCGATGTACTATAAGAGAAGAATTCGTTGACGAGCACGATAGCAGGACTAGGAACCACATTTGGAACGTCCATATGGATAGAGTCAGATCGTTGGTCTCCTCGATTAGAAGGTATGAATTCAAACACAATATTAATTATGAACATAAATAAAAAAGGATATGGATCTGATGAGGATAGGTCGTTTAATAAGGATTGATGATGCACGCAAACGCTATAACTTATGCACACAAACGTTATAACTCATGTCAGATGATGTGTATCACTAAATATTGTATGCATGAGCTATAACATTTGTGTGCATCATGTGAACGAGGATTCATCGTCACAAAACTTAATAAAAAAAGAATATAACTATATGGACTTCTGCATTATGATTTTTGCTAGTGAGATGACTTTGGATGTTTGATGTGGTTACGCCAAGAGAATCCATCCCATCAAGCCATACAACTCAACACATGGTGCATCTTGAGATTATTATAACAAAAACAGACCTTTGAGCAACGAACCTCATGATGGCTCGTCGACGCCCGACCAAAATCTCAAGGCTTTGCCCAATGAAGATCAAGCCAGCTTTTCCCTGGTGCCTCCTTGTGCATTGGGTCTACATGACACCCACACTTGGTCCAAGAAAGTCGGAGCCCATGTGAAGTCCCTCAAAACAAGCCAAGACAGACGCCAGAATCACGTCCCATGCGTTCTTCACTTTGGGGCCCACTTTTGCCGAGCGTTTTTTGTCCCAATGGTCCTAAATGGGTCAAAGGAGTGGGACCAAAGCTTGAGCACTGGCTAAGCTCGAAAGGGTCCAAGAAAAACACTTCCCTTTTTTTTCGCGCTCGATCCCTTTATTTATTTGCTCCCTTGGATGGAGTCTCTTGCTTCCATTCACATGGCTGATCTTATCATCCAACTCGACGCCACACAAGCTTGCATTGAAGGCTCCCAATCAACCTTAGTAAGGATTGCATCCAATTATACCTGGTCAAACGAGGGTTGGCTCGCCCGCCCCTCTAACTTTTCGGGCTTGGACACAAGATAAAGCCCTGTCGGGCCAATAGGCCCGGCCCGTGAGGGTACGCAGGCTAGCGCGACCCGTCTAAATGGGCTGAAAATTTGAGTCTTGCCCGGCCCGGGCCCGCGTTTGGCCAGGTCTACATCCAATCCCCTGAATTTCTCTCTTTTATTTCATTCACATTTAGCATTTACTTCTTGATTTTCCTTCAATTGAGGTGTGTGTATTTTCTTGTATGTGAAGGCCGATCTCGATCTTGTCCTATAAAAGTCATATTTGGCTGCATTTGTAAGGCACATTGAGATAAAATAAAGCAAAGCTTCTAAGTTGAGAAAAACTCATTGCTTTGCTTCTTGGCGTCAAATCTTTTTAAGCGGGTCAAATCTCATTCGAAGCTTATCCTCTCCCACATGTATAAAGTGGTTCGAGTCCTTCTTTAAACACAAACCGCCAACCTTCTCTAGCCTATAATCCACATTTAAAAACTAGTTATCCAAAGTATTTCTTTATCGCCAACTATCCATCAAATCTCGTCATCACTTAGCCTTGTCCAAGGCCTTGTCCATCATCAAACAAGTGGACTTCACACCTTGAATCTAGATCCGAGCACATCTTGGCGTCCACAAAAAGGTCGAGCTATCAATGTTCTTTAGCCATTAGCAAGACATCGGTTGCATATGGTTGAACTTAAGAAAATGGGTCGGTGAGTAGCAGGCATAAGCCGCAATGCACACAAGGCAGCTTCCGCATTCGACATCCTAAAATGCACCTGACTACAAAAAGTCATAAAAAACAGGATACTATATCATCGAATAGCAACGAGCCTTTTGGATCGGTTTCTCAAATCATATAACAACAACAATAACATCCAATGCTAAAGCTCCCGCTTATAGTAGGGTAGGAGGAGTCGGATGTACGCAACCAAACCATGTATTAAAAAAACACGGAGGTTGTTTCTGATTACCTAAAATGAAGATTGTGTTAAAAACTGTATAGTTTAACTAATATTTCACAAAATAAGAAGGATAGACTATTAAGTAAGTCATTTTTTTTATTTACTTATATAATTCTGAAGTAAAAAATAGTAAATTTTTGGTTTTTCAAATCATATCCAAGAAATGACCAAAATTGCTAATGTAGATATAAATTATTATTTTTAGTCGTTATATTTCAAATAAACAAAAAACAAGAGTTGACACCTTAACAATTTGTGAGAAAGAAGGATATAAAATTCCCATGTCTTATATAATACAGTATGTTTAGATGTGGATTGCTTTTGCGAAAAAGAATGTTCCAATGATTTCTCAACTTTTTGTGAGAAAGAATATCCTTTTTTGAACAAAACAGCCTCATAACATTCATATGTACATACAAGAAAGCCCTTCTCTAACACCACTCACTAAAATGGGATTCTAAAAAGTTGCAAAAAAAGTGTCGAATCAGAAATATATTGAGAGCTTCTCCCCAATCTTGTTCTGTACCATGTTACATTGCTCCAACAACTCTGACAGTCTTGTATCAGCTTCCCTATCACGCAAAATTAAATCACAATTTCTATCCGTCATGTCTATACTACCCAGCTGAACATCAACATAATCTTCAACTAACTCGATTTCTGAAGTGTTCTCCAGGACTAAACTCGGTGAACTAACTTCTGTTGTCTGAGCAACTTCATTTCTCATGGGAGCGGGATTTGTCAAGCTGATTTCCATCATTTCATCTAAAGACGGGTGATCAACGTAAGTCGTAAAGAAAGTATCCGACTCTTGAAAATCACCGCCTTTCTCCAGAATGTAAGATTTGCTGCTGGCTAGAACACTCAATCGCCAATTAAACACCCGTCTAAAAATACGAGCCCAGTTCAGAACCAGATAGAAGCTACTGCCATGAAGCTCGAGTCTGGCATTTCTCTGTAGCATTATGTTGGCTTCTTTCATTGTCATTGTCAGATTCATTATCTGACTTGTTTGGTTCAAATAACTGATCAAGCAATCTTGAAGATGCAGCTTTTTTTCTTCCAACTCAATGCCTGCCACCGAGCCTATTTTCAAAAACGACGTATCGTCCAAGAAAACAGGAAGCTTGCACTGCCTCAATACCGACAGCAGAGGCTCGATTGTCTCAGATGAGCTCCAGCCTATATTTGGAAGCAAAAGCTTCAATTCGTGATTATCATGAAGCAATAATGATAGTTCCGGACATGGCCAGCCTGAGGGATTTGAGTTTGCAGCAGAGACTATATCTTCAACTGACTTATCTAATGCGTCGTTGAAAGCTGAGATACACTGATTTGGATCAACTGAATTATCCAGCAACAACGTATTCAAGTGGGCCATTACCAATTCCTTTGTGTTGATGGAACAAAGAATTGGCGGTGGACGGGCCTTGCTTGCCAGCCATTTTAGTCCTTCCTTTAACTGCTTGTCACTGAAATATCCGTCAAGTTTTTCCATAAGATGAACTACCAGATAGCTAGAGATGCGTGACTTGTCGAGCTCGGGAAGCCCGAGTTTATCAACAAAATCATCTTCACTTGAGGTTCTCAGAATCAACAGAGGCGTGCAAGATCCGTATTGTAAAGATGATACAATTTTCTGAAGGTGGATCTTTTGACTCTCCAATTCGACTCCCTCAGAAAGAAGAAACACAACACCATTCGAGCCTGCTACATCTTCTTCATTCAAATTGCTGAAATTTACAGTCTTGATGACAGACATACAACAGGCAGTTTGAGATTGCTCCTTCACCCACTTTCTCCAAATTGCCAACCCAGGTGACGAGATTACGAGTTCATTACTGTATTCATCTTTAGTAGAAGGCATAAGTTTACGATGCAACCATTGGTCTGCAGAAGAATGTGTGCCATGATGATACAGAACCACCTTCCAACATATGCAAATTGAACTTGGATTTTCTTTATAGAGAATGTCTGTTACGAGGTTTGAAATGTTGAAACTGGACCATGATTCCTCATGCTTCTTGTACCTCTTATTCATCATGTCATCAATATCGAATCTCTCATAAGATTTCCGCCTCTGACAAAAGAAAAAAGAGCAGAGCTGAGGATAAACAAAATAAAAGTATACAGAAAAACATCATTATCAGAAAGAAAAAAAGATTTCTCACATCTTGTTTACGTTGAATTGGCGGCCCCACTGAAAGTGAATTTAATGCTGCATTTGTAGCCAATCTTTTCTGCTCACGCAGCTCTCTTTTACTTGCAGAACGCCTCCTCCAAAGCCTTATCACGAAAAAAATACACATTCAGCAGAAGGAAAAAGGCATAAAATATCTGCAACTAACAATTAACATTCAATTTGTTTATAATTGCACAACCTTAGGATCAATCTAAATTTTGCCTCGGCAACTTCCTTATCATAGCAATGCGCATCGATTTCCTCCTCATGAAAGTTATGGGCAATAGCATACTCATCACCCTTGGGTTCGGTAACAACCATATCTTGCTGTACAATATTTGTAATAACATCATTTGCAGAACCACAGTGTTCTTGTTCAGCAACACGTGGCGTTTGCTGGAGGATAAAAGGAAGTTCGTTCATGGCTGGTGAAAGCAAGTCATGGATAGGTTCAACTTGCTTTTCAATTTGAATGTGCTGAGTTTCAGTGAAGGGTTTGGGTATATAGGAATTCCAGGCTTGAAATGTTGTCTCCATATGCTGATCTGCTTTTTTGTGTTGATCCAACAGTATGCGAGACTCAGGCACCACTTGCATTCTTTGTTTGGGGGGGAAAGTAAGGATGCTTGGATGATCCTCTTCACTCAAGGGTTGACTTCTAGGTCTTTTAAGTTCATGCAGCAACGGTTTGCCCGGTTTTGGTGAAAGACTAGCTTTTAAATCACTTGCTTTCTCAGCTGCAACACTAAGAGAGCTACCTCCTTGAATAAACTGTGCAGCTAAATGTTTATCTGCATTAACCTTCACCGGTTTAAATTCATTTAAAGCTCGGGGCGGAACGGAAGTCACTTGATTCGGAGACGATACATCTTCACGAATGTGATTTGACTTCTTTAGACGGACAAGGTCTGAACGTTTCGTGGGAAAATCCTTTTCAATATTCAAAAATGGACTGTCTTTGACCATGTAGAGCTCGTCAAATTCTTTGATTGAAAACCCATGATACATTAGCAGGCTTTCAACGCCTTCACTCTGGTAATAAAAAAAAGTTGATTAATATAACTGCCAAAATGTAAAGAACTCAAGATGGTTGAAGGGAAATACCTCCAAACCAAGCCATTTGGCTACATGTGCAACCGGAATAGCTTGGTTATTTTGTAGGCCAGAGTGTAAAGAAGCAAGTGCCTGAGTTCGCAGCTGAGGAAAATGGACATGTGATGTAAAGATGTGATTAAAGGACAAATTTCCGCTATAAAATATTC
This sequence comes from Oxyria digyna, assembly GCA_029168935.1. Classification (NCBI taxonomy): domain Eukaryota; kingdom Viridiplantae; phylum Streptophyta; class Magnoliopsida; order Caryophyllales; family Polygonaceae; genus Oxyria; species Oxyria digyna. The sequence continues at coordinate 5,328,550 of JAPVLV010000010.1, read as the reverse complement.
TAATTAACTTTTAAAGCTCTCCAACAACCGCAATTCAAACGTTGTTCTGAAAATATTAATAATTATGGTCACTAGAGTCTGGTTTTAGGTATATTCCCGTCCTTTTACGACCTAATATTCCCAGCTTATTTGAGTAATCCTGTGCTCTCCAAATGATAATAAAAAAAATATTTCCTCAATCACAAACATGCATAACTGCAAGTTGAGATCTACAAGTAAGAAGCTTTCTTGTCATAATACAATGATACATTGGCTACGTGTTTTCTTTATTTCTCTCTTTTGCAAATAAATACTCTCACCTGACTGAACATATATGAAAGTAAGAAGCAATGGTTTTGGCAAGCGTAACTCCCAACAATATTAAATATAGGTAGTTTTGCCAGTTTGATATTAGCTCTCTTTAGTAACTCTCCAGCAAATCTATCTCCTAACCCAACGAGCTTAAGTAAGCCAAAATTATAGGCCAGCTATCCTCAAAGCAGACATCTTATGAAAGACAATCTTAAATGTCATAACAATGAAGCAAGTGCAGACCTATAAACCAAGACCTAGACCCTTTTCAACCCCTTATTAGGACATGAGCACTTGTTAGTTGTTACATAGTATATATGCATATATATATATACAAGAGTTCGACACACTTATACAGTTATACCCCTTCGAATTGCGATATGACACATAGTATGTGTGCATTTATATACAAGAACTACACGTTTTGAAGAACTCAATATAAAAATTACCAGAAGAACATAAAGCTTCAGGGTTAGTGTCTTGTGTGATGCTTCTCATGGCCAGCTCTCTTATGCTGGCCCTTCTGAGATAGTTTTAAATCAATCAATACACGTGTTTGTCACTCAACATTCGTGGATAGAAAGATGCATCTCAATTAGCAAGTGTCAGAGTTCGACAGACTCACCGCCCACCTAATAATTAAAAGGCGAACTTTGACACCCATATAAAGAAACATCTTACAAAAGCTGGATAAAGTATCAGCTACACCTTACAGGAGGACCTTATCCTCTAAACCATGAACACTTTATCCAAATAGATCTTGACAGTGGAAATCCTAAATTTTCTTATCTGTTAAACTTCCTTTTTCTGAAGCATTTCATCAAGAATCTACTTTATAAATGATAAGCATGCGAATCAAGTCAAAATAATAAATGAAAGGTCTAAATCGTAGACACATAATCTGATGATATGACCCCAGTTTTATTCTAGTAATTTAATTTCAATTGTTTTAATTAGGGGTCAGTTACTTGTTTGATTTCCCTAAATTCTGCAGACATTTATAGTCCTGCAGAAATAGTCAAATTAATTCCCATTTACTAGTTTGTAGTTAGTTAGCACCAGCCCATTAAGAGTGTTAGTGGGTTAGAGGGTAGTTAATCTAGTCCATGTCTATTAAAGCCATTTCAGTAGTCTTGTAAGCATCTTATAATCAATCAAAGAAAAGAATCTGTAGGTGGTTTCCTCTTGATAAGTCTAGCCTAGAGTGGTCTTCATCATCAGATCACTGAGATAAAATGCAGTTAAAAAAGAAACTAAGCGTGAACAATAAAAAACTGATCATTACATTGGACATTACTGCATGATGGGAATAAAACGGCATAATCTTGAAGGATCCGAAATATAAGCCCGCTATTCTCTTTAGAAAAATAGTAAGCGTCTCCATACCTTAGAGAAGTGAGCATGCATCAGACAAGCTTGAAGATAGCTTGCCTTTAGTCCTAGCTGAAAAAATGCTATAAAATTACCAGTTCTGCATGACCTGGAGAAGGATGCATCTATGTCAGGCTATAACCAAAAAAGGTGTGCACTCAGGTCTTAGGAGAAGGAAATAAACCTTGCTACATTGCGAGCAAATAGTACTTCCTTAGTTTGTCGGATCTCAGGTGTCATTTTCGCGAGATCAAGTGAGAGTTCTGCAGGTTCAACCTACCACCACATTTTGTAATTTTCTCAAAATGCAATCTTGTTAAGCAGGAATAAGCAGCTAATACAGATACTTACTTTGTATCCAGGGTGTTTGTCCAATTTTAATAGTGCATAATAACCACGAAATTCTTTTTCAGTTGGGACGTGAATGCCTTTCTTCCTGTAATCATCATACATCTGGAATAGTTCCACAGATGTCTTGTTCATTTGTTCAATATTCAGATGAGCATCAAACCCCTCGGAGAAGCCCTCTCCTTTAGTGTATTCACACAGTTCATGCATAGCAATGATGTGGAGCCGTATCTGGATGGAACTTAAATCATTAGTAGTGGAAGAAATCTCACAGGATTGTCAATGAAAAAAAGAATAAACCAATTGATGAAAGATTATTTTTCAAGTAAATCTTCATTAGATTTTTCCCCACAAATCAAACATAGAGTAATACTGAACCAAAGTATAAAATATACAAAGAAACAACGGTCAACTACGACTCCACGACTAGTTATTGAGAAATTACACAAACATGTATTTATAGAAGTTGTTAAAAACACGAGGAGAAATTTAACCAACCATCTGTTCCAGCATAGTTATTGCTTCCAGATTAAATATGTGCTGCATTCTGAGGTCCATCCGGATAGCCCTCATTCTATCCCATAAGAAATTATACAACCGAAGGAAAGTGTCACCATAAGGCTCGTCCAGCAAACTCAGAAGATACTCCATTGTCTTTTGCAGAATAGGCAATGGACGTATCAGTTTTGCTTCTCTTTCTGCTGTTCTAGTGTACTGTAAAAACCAAAAGAGAAAAGGTTTGGCATCATTAATACATACTACAACATCTACATGAGCAACAAGGTATACAAGCCGAACCTTCTTCACCGCAAGACCCTCTCCGCTTATATTTCTATCACCGTCCAACCGCTCATACTGGTCTAGATCCCCCTTCCTCTCTCTCTCTTCCCTCTCTGACACTGCACGATAACCATATTCAGAAACATCATTCCAAAACTGAGTTTCTATTAATCTTAGTCCCCTTGAGGAAGCCAAAGTTGAGTAAGGACCTCATCAAAATAATTATAGCTGAACATTCCTACACTTTGAAAATGAATTTGAATGAATGAGAAAAGAAATTAACTCAATCATAATCATATATTGGCCCAGCATCATGTTTAATGAATAATAAATGTGCTGGCCAAATTTAAGTCACGTGAGGTCCTAAATCGAGTAGTAGCATAAGGGTGGTCAGCAGAATCAAATCAATGAAGAAGTATAAATGAAGTAATGCATACAGATCGAATATGTGCTTATGCAAACTTGATACACGTGAAAGTTCAATTTATTTAGTGAATTGTTGGAGACAACTTTGAAAACGACTTCAGCCAGTTCTATTAATGCATTACATTTTACAAAAAAGCTCCTTCATTACTAAAATAAGGACATTGAATCAAATATTCCATCTATATATAAGTGCAATAATTCTGCTCATACTTGCTGCATCCTAGTATCCTATTATCAAATGCCGCCTATTAAAATATATAAGTTAATCGCATTTGGAATTGCATATTCTCTAGCGGGTTTGTGTGACTGTATAAACCTTATATCATCGCTTTTGGCATCTTAGGACCCTAACTCTAAGAGTTAAACGACTACAGAAGAAATATTTTTACTTAGGTACCTTGATTTCACATAACAGTAACAGTGGGTAGGTAACTAGCCATTTGAAACATGTCTTTCTGGTAACATGTACTCTTGAACTTCATTCATATCTATTAAGGATCCAACTGTTAACTATGTTAGACTCCATCATTCATATCACTGAAGCCTAACAGTATATCATCCGATATCTATTTAATCTTTACTTCGCTACCCATTCACAACCCTAACAATGCTAGACAATTTCACTTAAAATATAACAAAACTCAAATGTCAAGGTATCTACCTATATATCGACCTAGCATCTGTTGGAATTTTTATAACACATATTCAACATCTAAATCAACTCTGCAGCTAACCAAATATAAACAAGTTAAAAGCTATACCAGGACACATGTCAGAGCACAGCCCCACTATTACACCAGGTGGCTTTGAACCTTCAACATCAAATTCGCCAGGAATGTTTTCTGCTGAGTCCACATAATCCCCAGTAACCTTTTGCTTTTCTGATTTGGGAAGATTACTAACACTAGAAAAATTCTGAACCGGAACACTTAAATCAGTCTTGAAGCGTGCTAATCGTTTTGCTTTGGCTTCTAGTTCACTGGGACACACACGACATATTCATAACTTCAGGCTGTAGGTCATTATTATACTTTAATCGGTAATAACAGTAGATCAAACAGCTGCAACTTTTATACCGTTCATCGCCACCTTCGGTTGAATCTGACTGTCCGAGAAAGACTTGGCTAGCAGGTCGTGGTGGTGATCTAATTCTCTTGGAAACTGCAGGGGTGGGATTTTTATTTACATAAGTTGCAGCATTGCCTGATGGTGATTGCACCAGATGAGATGGAAAGTCAGTGATTCTGAGAGTCTTTTTCTTAGGAGATGACCTGGGAAGAGACACAGAAACAGTAGGCCTGCACACAAAAATTTGTATTAAGTGTGCATTGAAAAGTAAGTAACATCATGACTGAGAATTTTGGAATTCATTATAAAGAAAAATCAAAGACAGACCAATATTACTACTTACTAGACTACATATTGAAGTAGTCTGATCTACTCAGGCCATTACCAGGAGTCTTAAAAGTCCCAAACAACAGGACTAAAGTTGAGCTTGATCAATTGACTGAAGAGACATTCAATTGCATAACTGCATTTACTAGCTGTCACGTACCCTTGTGTGCAAATGATTTGCATGAGACAGTATCCTTACAGATAATGGGGATTGATGTTGTTGTAGTATCCTTACAGATAATTATCCATCTAGAGAAAGTAAATTGACATCTAGTGTAATCACATCGTGAAACTATCCACCGAAGACAAAGAAGCATGAAGGATTCACAACCACTACGTCAAATACTTCAAAAGTTGAAGCTTAAAATCAATACATATGAATCTTTGTAACAAGTAATCTATGGATCATTTGACATTGTAACAAAAGAAAGAACATATACAAATACACAAATGTTCCAACATATAAACAATTACGTTTCAAACAACCAATGGGGAAAAAACCTTGCCAGCTGCAAAAGCAATTTGATAAACTCAGCCACTCACCCTACTACAGCATCAGCATAAGAAAATGGAGGTGATTGTAACTGTTGTGGGACGTGAGGATGAGAAACAAGCAACTGGGTTCTAGGTTGAGGATATTTCATATCCACTTCGGTCGGCCTCCTATGCATTTGTTTGCTAAAATCTTTATGTTCGCCTTCTTGGAAAAATAATTCTCTGCAATACAGCAAGTTGCCTGATAAGTTAATGTTATATTATCTTCTTTGGATAATCAAATCACTGTCAACAGCTTTGGTATGCATTAAAGCTAATCTCCTCTTCCTATATTATACCTAAGTGTCTGTTCATGTCTTCAACTATGCATCCTATTTGTTCAAGGCGAACCCTTTTTCTGAGGTTGCTTGGACTATGCTAAACTTGTTATGTATTATATCAACAACAGTAACCAAATAGGACTTGCTTTAATTTTCAGAATCATTATAAAATAACAGCTTCAGCCAAAAAAGCACGGCAGAGTAGATTACCAGTGGCAATCATGACGAAGACCTGCAGCAAAAAGCATATGCACCAGATATAATGGTCATCCCTGACAGGTGAAAGTCTCTACTTCTTTTAACAAAATAGATTTTTGTTATGGAAAAGAAGCACAAAAGACACACAAAGGCTGCTGAGATGTGCACCTTGGCATCCAAATTGATCATATCACCTTGGGCAAGATGGTTCTCACTTTGCGTTTTTTTCCTTTATGCTCTCTGTAGAGTACAAGTTTACACTATGCTATACCTTAGTGTCATCCACATACACCTTTAGTTCAGACCTTATCTAACAAAAACAGACTGTGCCTCGTCTACATCGATAATGATGAACTTTGGATTCTAATTCAGCAACAATTTTGGTTTTAAAATGAAAAGCGTAAATAGCCCTGCCTTTGGTTTTACAGGAATAATGGGTATACATGTTAGTTCTTAATATATGTACTAAAGTAATAGTACTTGTAAGTACTACCACATTGCTAAACATTTGTGTGGAAAGCAACAGATTTATGGATTACAAAAACTCCACCTGTCAAGTGTTGCAGACGAGGGAGCGAACCCCATGGTTGGATGTACATTAAACGCCAAAGAAGGATCTGGCACATCTTCCAGAGCATCCAAGTCTCTACACCAAAACAAACACCATTCTGTTAATATGCTGATAACATCCCCAATATATGAGTTAACTACATTCCATTTATAATTTGAACATTTTAAAACAACTGCACATAGCAACTCAATTACAATTGAACAACAGAACCAAAAAGAGCTTCCATTTTCCATGGCATTGATGTAAACAAAGTCAGGATCAAGACTACACATAAGAATAAGATGAACCTTAAAAAGTAATCCAAGTGTGGCTACTACAGGAAAGATCTAGAGTCAAGAGCTGAACACAGTAACATCGATTTCTAAATGTGAAGGAATCACAATCTATGAATAGCCAGGTGAATTAAAATTAACAGGTGATCCGTATAAACCCTAAACCGAAAGAGTAAACCAAACAAACTAAGGTTTGTCACTCTCCAGTTGGAAAAGATAAGCTAGGACTGAATGAAAAAAGACTTTGTGCAATTTCGAAGGATGATAATGTAAACTCCGAACAAAGGTAGTGTCTGCAACTGACCTGTACGATCGAATCATGCGTGAAGGAGGAGGATTTGCATCGGAAATTGTAGGAGGAGGAAGTTTAGGTGGTGAAGAGCCAAAGACGGGCTGTGACTTGGGCGGCGCCCCGGGGCCAGACTCCCTCCCAAACCCATTGAACGCCATTGTTGAAAGCTTGAGAGGTTTAGAGCCCGTCTGGACAGTGTTGAAAAGTTAATTTCAACTTATGGGCGTTTATAAACACGGATGCTGTATAGAGCCCCGCCACCTTTACCAAACACCTCCCGCAACTCGCGTTCTCCGAGTTCACATACCCTTGCAGAACACGAGATTAACAAAAAAATTAGGATAATTTTTTAGACGATAATCTCGCGTTCCGCGAGTGTATGTGACATCGCAGAACGCGAGTGTCTCGACCTCGCGTAACGCGAGTAGTGAATGTCAGAAAGACGTTGTTGTGCACCATTAATAGATGTCTTGTCCCCACCTAACTATAATAACTACCCCTTATTTTAAATAAACCGTAACACATATTAACCCTACCCTAACACCTCTTTTTATCATCTTTCACCTCTTTCACCCTCCATTAAAACTCATTTTCAAAACCTTCAAACTTCAAAACACTCTAAAAACACCTAAAACAATGGAAGATGAAGAGGAATTCAACAAAGGAAGGAATGAAGATGGTGGTTCATCAAGTTACCATGCAAATGAGGTAATGTTCTTACTTAATTTTTGAATTTTAATTTGTTTTGCACCATTAAGAGCTAAAATGAAGTTATTATGTTGTATTTCATGTTAAATGTAGTAGTAGTAAGTGTTGAAGAGATGACTTTTGCATATAATCTCCAAAAGTTTTGTTCTTCAACCTTATTTTGTTTAGGGTTTATGTTTTTAGGGTTCTTACTGTAGAAAATTTACATTTGTTCATGTTTATGTTAAATGACCCTGTTTCACAGTGTTTGAACCTTAGCATTTACGCGAGGTGCTCCATCTCGCAGAACGCGAGAAAGTGCAAATTACAGAGTATTAACTTTTTATTGTGTATAGTGAATTTTTCTTTGTTCACTGGATTGAATGCAATCCAGTTGAATGACTACACCTACCCCTTGCGGAATACAAGGCCATGTTCGTCACCGTCATTTGATTTAGGGATTGACTTTGGTGATTATCATCAACCATCTACATATGAATTGTCCGTGTCATCTACTTATCAATTGCCTCTGCCATCTACATACGAATTGCCCGTGCCATCTACATATGAATTGTCCGTGCCATCTACTTATGAATTGTCATGTACATATGAAGTGTCATCAAGCTATGATGCGTTTGATTCACAGTTTGCTAACCCCGTAGGAGAGGAGATATGGTTTTTTCCTTCTTTACGCACTGCACCAAAGTTTGATAGTCCCGTATGTGAGGAAGATGTTGTTTCTAGGGATTATTCGGAATATTTCACTACGGAGCAAGTGTTTGCCTCTAAGGAGATTGGTCATTTGTGGGCGTTGAATGTTGCAAAGCAACATAAGTTTATGATCTGTATTGGAAGAAGTGTACCATATAAACCGGGGCAAAGTGGTAAGGTTCAAATCATTTGTGAGAAAGGGGGGAGTTATAATGTCCCTTTTTGGATGTGGTGAGCCACATGTGCTTCAAATCCCTTAAGCAATTCGGGATCTTCTGGACCTCCAGGTACGCTATGAGTGAGCTCAGGATCATATTTTGGCTCGTTCTTCTTTGACTTCCTCTTCCTTTTTGTTTTCACGACCACTTCTTCTTCTTCTTCTTCATCATCATCATCATCTTCTTCTTCTTCTTCTTCATGTTCTTCCTCTTCTTGATCCCCAACTTCATCCTCGTTTTCTTCTTCCATCGGTTCTGGTTGTTGATTGTAAGAAGAAGAACAAGCTTGTTCACTTCCCTCACCATGTCCACCGCCCCAACTTTGTCCAGCCCACCCCTGTCCACCGCCCCAACTTTGTCCAGCCCACCCCTGTCCGACTTCCACTAGTGCAGCCTATGGAAAAAAATGGTCTCAGCTACCCGGTTGTCCACATGAATAACTATCTTGGGAAATAAGGTCTCAGCCACCTTGGTATGAGTCTCAACTACCCGGTTGTCCACATGAATAAATGTCTTGGGACAAATTGGGGCGTTCATCAACGTCGGGGAGTCCCTCGAGGAACAGCTCTACGGGTGTTGTCTTCTTTGCTTTCCCCTTCCCTTTTGGTTTTTCAACCGGGGGTTCTTCCCTCACAATGTCTCGGTTTCTCCGACGAGTTGAACGACCAGGACGATAAATTGCCTAAAACAATACAAAGTAAAATCAATAAATAAACGAATGCAGAAAAAACACAGAAAACAAAATGTGCAGAATACACATGTTCTGCAGAAGGGGAAATTGCCATAACTGGCAATTCCTCGCGTTCTGCGAGGGCATGACACTCGCGTTCTGCGAGGGAATGACACTCGCGTTCTGCGAGATGTGACGTCACGCGTGACGCGTGATTTCACACTTTCTTCTCCGGTCATCTCATACATTCCGGCGACATTTCAACACAAATTCAACATAAATTCAATATTTTAACTAAAAAACCTATCAATTTAAGTAAATTACCAAATAAACATCAAAACCCTAAATAAAATGTAAACCCTAACCCTAATGACTTTCAACCTATTCAACATAAAAAAAACATCCACTCATCAACCATAATACAAAATCATCATCTTTCATTCATTCCAAACAACCTAATACTATATACAACCATTTCTAAATCAACATTCAATATCAAAACATCATATAATATGCAATTTCATATACTAACAACATATATTCATCTAGAATCAACATTAGAAAGCATAAGGAAGAAGAAACATACATTAATTGAAGATTTGTGTTGAAAAGAAGAAGATGAAGTACGTTTTTGAGAGAGGGAGTAAAAAAAGCGGCGGTAGAATGTAAAAATGAGCAGAAGTAGGGTTTTTTCCCCTTTTATAGGAAAAAAACTCTCGCGTTCTGCGAGGTGACGCTCTCTCGCGTTACGCGAGGTGTCGGGCATTATTTAGTAAAACGTCTGGGATGTATTTAGTAAGGGCCTTTATAAAGTCATTTCACCTCCTTTGAAATAAAGCTAGACTCGGATTTCAGTTTTCGTTTATTAGAAGTTCGGTTTTCGGTTTAATTAAAATGAATTTTTTATTGAAAAATAATTAATTTTAGAAAATAATAGTAAAAATGTCATTATATAGTGTCTTTTTCTTATAATTTTTAAAGTCATTCGTAATTTGGTTAAAACCGAAACGAATAAGTCCCGTTCGGTTTTCGTATCACAAATTTTCTAGTTCTGTTTGGATCGTTTTAACCGAATGAACAGTCATGCACTCGTTAATTCGATGTTCTACTATGTCTATGGGACTACAAATGGAAAATTGTTGTGTCATTGCTAAGAGAAAAACCCTAAACCGTTAAAAGAAGTTCAAAGTTGTGTTTGAAAAATGTGCAGATCGTATAAAGCAAACGTGTCTATTTTGTTCAAAAAAAGTGCACATCTAATTTTAGCCTTAAAACAAATATTTGCCGAGAAAAAATAACTTTCTTTTCGGAGAAAAACCCCGCACGCGAAAAATTATAACTCGCACCCATTGTTGGGTGCAATAACGATGTGTCCAAACCTTTTTTGAAAAACCCGGTTCAGTTTTGGATACACCTAGGATGCGCCCAAAACTAGACCAAGTTATTGGACATTTTGAAGGGAAAAAAAATGTTGGGCGCATTCAGGATGCGTCCAGAACCAACCCGATTTGTTTGATCGCGTTAAGAATGCGCCCAAAACAAGTACGACATATAAAAAAGTGGACGCGATGTTAAACGTTTCCGAGAAAAAATAATATATATATTTTGTGCAGACAAACAAAAGGCCATCTATTACACATAGACTACGCCTAAATCATCCGCACGAATGATCTTGAAGAAATCCCTAACGAGAAAGAGTCTCGATAGTTGCGAGAGAAGATCAGTCTTCAAACTCTCAATTTGATGGGGAAGGGAGGCTTCATTCCATCTTATAATTCCACTTCTGAGGTCCTGGATGTCAAATTCCTTCTTAACAAGGAAGTCCGCAGCTCTATTGGATTCCCTAACAACATGAAACACCCGACAATTATCAAAGAATTTGAGAGATTCCTTGATATCTAAAATAAAAGAACGAATTTCCCACGGGACTTTCCGGGAGTCCCGAATACACCGAATAAGGGTCAAGTTATCTTCTTCTACAATAATATTTGTTAAGTTAAGACGGATCGCGACCCGAAGGCCTTCCAAGAGGGCAGTAGCCTCAGCAACCAGAACCGAAGAGTCAGGGATTCTGAGTTGATCAATAAAGGATACACGGCCTAAAGAATCCCTAATAATAAAACCAATAAAAGATGCAGTTTTATCCAAATTGCTTGTTATGGGTAATGAAGTCACTAACTTTTTGGTTGGACGAAGAAGTGCCTTTTAAATGAGAAATGTCAGTGTTTGAGATCCAGTGGTCATGCCAGAAACGAATTGCGTTGACATTACCCAATTGCCATTGGATTTCCGATTTAAAGTGGTCCATAAGTAGGAGTAGTCTACTAAATTGCCAGGATTGATTAGCAGTCCGATTTAAGGACAAAAAATCTCTATTCTTAATATATTTTTCTTTAATGATGTTGATCCAGATATTATTAGACATCGCAATGATTTTCCAAAGAAGCTTTAATTGGAGGGCGACATTGTTATCCCAAGATTTCCTGAGTTCAAGGCCACCAAGGGCTTTAGGCTTACAGACCGAGTCTCAGTGGATACGTCTAGATGATCCTTTTTTATTCTAGAAGAAATCTTTGTTGATATCATCAATTCCAGAAGAAGGCCCGTCCCGCCTGGGAGAGGGAGTCTGCTTTCCATTGAAAACGCTGTTTTTTTAACTCATTAATAGTACCACAAAATATATCTTTGGTGACCCGTCCTTGAAGAATAAGAATACCCAAATATTTCTCCATCTTCGAGGTGATAGGGGATATTCATAAGGGAGGCGAGTGGTTTCCGAGAAAAAAATTGACGGATCAAAAGGTAAGCCATGCCCTAATTTAATTTTTATGATAACCTAATATTCATTCTCCTTCTCACATTATTCTCTTTCCTCCCGCTCTTTATTTGTGGAGAAAAACCCCACACCCATTTTTTTATAACTGACACCCGCTTTGGGCGCATCTCGGATGCGTCCAAAACATTTTAAAAAAAACCCGGTTCAGTTTTGGGCGCACTCAGGATGTGCCCAAGTTAAATCGGATTTTTTTAAATTTTGACGGCAAATGCGCCTAAAATTTTTTTTTTTTTTTTTTTGCCGTAAAAAAGGATGCGCGCAACTTAAACCGGATTTTTTTTAAAATGTTTTGGACGCACCCGGGATGCGTCCAAGGCGGGTGTCAGTTATAAAAAATTGGGTGTGGGGTTTTTTGTGTGGGGTTAAATGGCCTTTGGGAAAAATACATCAAGAATAGTGCAGGTACCCTGATTCTTCGCCCACGTTCAAATCCACTCCAGTTCACCATCTTTATATCCCATTCTGCAAATCCCGAATCAAACAAAGCCATGGCAGCACCTCAAGCGATCCCTAATTCAGAAGAAGAGTGGAGGGCAATTCTCTCTCCTGAGCAAATCCGAATCCTCCGACAGAAAGGAACCGAGTAATTTCCCTCCCTCCCCCTCCTTTTCCCCTTTCAAATCGATTAATTAAGCTGTATGTAGCTGCAATTTATGATTCGGCTTTAAATTCTTCTTGACTGGATGATTGATTAGGTTAAAAGGAACTGGGGAGTACAATAAGTTGTTTAAGGAAGGGGTTTATGGTTGCGCAGGATGTGGAACGCCGCTCTACAAGTCGTCGACTAAGTTCGATTCCGGCTGCGGCTGGCCTGCCTTCTTTGAGGGTCTCCCAGGAGCCATTAATCGTACTGTAAGCTCGTTTGATTCTTGTTTTTTAATTTTGATCGAGTATGAAACTAATGTTGAAACTTCAACCCTCAACTTAGGACCTGTTTGGTATCTATATTATCCATATCTGCGTTTGGTATAATCAGTATTTCGATATCAAACTAATATATATTGTTTGGTATATCGGGTATGCGTATCTAAATGATTTTAGAGTGTTGTTTTGATATATATAAAAAATGGAGTATATCAAAGATATCACTCGTACCCGGTACCCGATATCTCATACTTATATCTTAATACCCATATCCGATATGTAGATATTGATACCAAACGAGGTCTTAAGCTTTTGGTTGAGATTGTTCTTTTGACATGGCATCAGCTTAAGCTTTTGGCTGAAATGGTTGGTTGACAAATTTGATAATGAGTTGTGTGTTGTGTTATATATGTGGTTATTGGTTGTAGCCTGACCCTGATGGGAGGAGGACGGAGATTACGTGCACAGCTTGTGGTGGACATCTAGGGCATGTTTTCAAAGGTGAAGGGTTCAAGACGCCTACTGATGAGCGACATTGTGTTAACAGCGTCTCTGTCAAGTTTGCTCCTGCTCATCAGTCTTGATCTTCTTGTGGTTCTGCTTAGCTTAATATGAGATGGGTTTTTAGTGTTGAGCTGAAGATGTTTGCCTTTGTTCAAAATTTGTTTGTCTGGTAATAAATCTCCTAACTAGGTTGGGAAGACAGATTATATTAAGATTCAGTTCATACCAGTAGAGGCTGGAGATGTATGGAAACTTGTTGAAATCTGGTGAGTCGATAAAATTGGATCGTCTATTCACGAGCGCATATGTGTGTATGGAGTGTTATCCAAACCGGATTAAACTGGTTGCTCGATGGTAGAAGCAAACAAGAAATCTGTAGTGTAAATTACATGCTAGAAAAGCCCAAGTGTAGATTAATGAAGCATACAATTTGATAATGCTAATACTACAACGGAACCGAATGAATCATACAATTTACAGAAGTCCGGATTATTATAACCCGGCTATATCATTACCCGGCTTATAAAGTCATTTTTAAATGTCATAATATGACATTAAACCGGTTGTAAAGAATAAGTTTCCAGGTCAAAATGAAGGGTACAAGAAAACATGTACTGTATCAAATATAATCTCTCTCCGGACCCCAAAAAAACTTCTTGGTAAAGTGTTTGTTAACCGTCGTCTAAAATAACTACCATAACTTGCCAGACATCCAAACCACCCATAGAATTAGCATTGCAAAATTACAAGCAGAACCGCGGTTGTTTTCTTTTCCCGGGCTTTTCCTCTTCATCGTTCTCATAATAAAAAACATTTTTAAGAACAGATTACAAATTTTAGGGTTGAAATGGGGAAAAGCAAGAAATATCAAGACGAAGAAAAAGAAGTACAACTTGAATTCAATATATCAATGCACTGCAATGCTTGCGAACGCAATGTTGCCAAAGTCATTTCTAAGATCAAGGGTTCGACCTCAATCTCGATCTCGTGCATTTGATCTCCATCCACAATACGTATGATTAAAGACTGAGAGTTGTTTGTTGTTTGTAATTTTGCGAGGAAACTGATGAAGGGGTGGAGAGGTTCATGACAGACATGAACAATAACAAGGTTGTGGTGATGGGTCGGTTCAACCCGGATAAGATGTTGAAGAAACTCAAAAAGAAGACTGGAAAGAGCATACAGATTGTGATCCCGGAAGGCGGAGATGAAAATGGAGACGATGAGAATTTGAATGAGGATGAATTTGATGAGAATTTGTTGATGGAGGAAGAAGGTGGTTGGTGCGATGATGATAGTCCGGTTTTTACTATGTTTAGTGATGAAAATGCAAATGGATGCTCCATCATGTAGATTGTTTGTCAACCATTTTCATCATCATCTCTACTTTTCATATCCATCGCAAAGAAAATTTAATTTTAAAAAGGGGAAGTGCAAGTGTAAATATATAACAAGACAAAATTGAGAATAAAATAGGGCAGGAACAGTATTTTGTACTCTCCGTCCCTAAATGTTAGTTCTATTTGATCCGGACACGATTGCGGATATATGTTTTCGTATCGTCAATATCTCTAACTACATATTAAGAAAAATTATAAAATTTTGATATTGTTAAAGTACTCATTGAAACGAATCAAACAAGATCGCTTATGACTATATTTTTTCGTGTATATTGAAAGATATTTAGATATTCTTCCGAATTGTGAAGTGTTAAAAAATTTCATGGAACAAACATTGTGGGACGAAGAGAGTATCTAATAACTCTTACAAAAACACAAAGAATATAAACTTTTTGTGTTGTTTAGAATGAGAGATACATAATTAGTCTTTGTTATGTTTATATAATGATAAATTTTATTTCAAGCATATTTCAATAGAAATATATACTATTGATGATCATCCTAAAGAATATTCTCCTAAATTTATTAACCCCTTTTAACAGTTTTAAGGTGTTTTTTTTGTTGAATGTAGTCTTAAAATATACTTTATGAAAAATAAAGTAATATTATAATGAATTATACAATGTGTTTATAAAATACAAATAATATTATATTTCTAGTTACTAAAAAATAAAAATAAATAAAAAGTCTTTTCCGTGTCTATTTTCAAGGTCAGACCGATGCCTTTGTTTTTATGAAAAGAACTGGAAGAGGATTGATATTTGAACCGATTTTTTCCATTATTGAGCCAGAGTATTAAACGCTATATTACAGTGTTTTAAAACTAAACCAGAAGACAAGTTTAAACGCCATCATATGGCATTCTCTCTGCCGGCTCAGTAATTAAAAAGCTCGGTCCAAAGAAGTCTTCCGTATTTTAATAGTACTATATATATTATTTATATTAAAAATATTAAAAAATAACTAAATCAGTTTATCTGGTCCAATCATTGTTTTCCCGGATTAAAACTAAAACTGGAATAAAGAAAAAACTTGGACAGATAATCCTAGGAAGTGGATCAGCAAAACTTGGACATACATGGCCTCAGGACTGTCTGGAAAACTGTTATTCCCAACAATAAGCTCACCTCGTTTTGCGCTGATAATCCTAGCAAGTGGCTCAGCAAAAATCTCAAGCGGGAGTATGGACTTCTTCCCCACTTTCCGGATGATGTGGTGTTCGCTACTACCGTCTGGTGGCTTTGGCGTTGGAGGAACAATAGAATTTTTTACCCTACCAGAGTGGATGATAACAAGAAAGCCTTTGTTTTGGGAAAACTGGAAGAAGGCGTGAGAGCCATGGCTTTCGTTAAAAACAGTAGCCAACCTACTAAATTTTTACCCGATTTCTTTAGTTGGTCCTCCCTCCCCACTGATGTCATCAAAGTGAATGTGGATGCATCAGTTAGATGCTTCAACGGGTCGGCTGCTACGGGAGGTATTTTGAGGGATTGTCATGGCGTTTGGACATGGGGATTTATTGCCAACTTGGGCGAATGTCCGGTTCTTGCTGCTGAAATCTGGGGTATCTTAGATGGTTTTACTCACGCTTGGTGATAAGCGGTATTTTACATAGCACTACTATAGGTTATTAGCTCATTTTGTATAGGATTATGCTAGATGTTATGATGTATTTTGTAATCATGGAGTTTTGGAGAGTTAGTTACACATGAGATTACAGAAGATGATGCGGAGCATTGAAGCATAAGAAGAGGAGTCGAAGCTGAAGAAGACCACAGGTAGCATTGTAAGCAGCTGAAGACGAAGCCAAGGAAGCCACAGAAGCCAAATCCGCGACCGCGGGTCACAACCCGCGATCGCGGAAAACCTACTGGACCAGCCAAGATCACAGAAGACATTCCGCGACCGCGGGTCCCAAACCGCGATCGCGGAAATTCCATCTGAAGAAGCCAAGATTACAGAACAAAATCCGCGATCGCGGGTCCAAAACCGCGATCGCGGAAATCCGCCAGAGAAGACTTTCTTCATTTGCCCGATTTAGTATGTTGTGTTAAGTTTTGTAACGTTTTTATAACGTTTTTACCTTCAATTTGTCAGTTGAATTCTGGAGAGATTTATAGGTTTTAGGTGTTGATGATCTTCCATCATCTTACACATTTTCTATTTCCAAGTTTTGAGGGTTTTGCTCAAGAACTTCATGAGTTGCTAAGTTTGCATTGTTTTGCTTGACATTTGAAGCTTTCGGATTGATTAAGTTGTAAGATTTCTTTCCTTTGTTCTACTCTTATGATTGTCTCTATTCTCTTGTGTGTATTGTTATTGAATTAGATTTGCTCATTTAGATTGACCATCTAAGTAGTTTCATCTCATTCATATTGTTATTGTTTGGTTATTTCTAGTTGAAATATCATACTTGTTTGTAGCACACACAATTTGCATGAACTAGTTGTGAATGTCAATTGTGAAGAGAATTGAGTACATGTCGAGTATCTGACTAGTTGTCTATGGTATTGCATGTATCTATCCATTCCTGAACTTAAAGCTGCTTTATTATTGAATCTTGATAGTTTCAAGGTTATAGTTGAGTAAGGGTTATTAGGACTAGTTGGACTAATAACTACATTAGAACAAGGATTAGAACGATCATATGAGTAATTCGACATAGGATTAAAAGGAGTTTATGATCAACTTGTTAATCTGTTAGTGGATAATTGTCAAGTGAAACACCTTCCATTGATATATTTACAATCCAAATCAACCTTCGTTACTTTGTTCTTCAAACATACCAACCCCCCCCCCCCCCCTTGGTTACTTACACTCGTTAATCATCATTATAACTTTAAGAACCGATAACCTGATTCCCTTGGGATTCGACCCTTGCTTGCCTACTATACTTGTTAGTGAGCTTGTTAGGATTACTTGACTTGGCATACGACAAATTCGCCTCGTCAAATTTGGCGCCGTTGCCGGGGAATCAAATTTTCTTTTCTTTAAAGTTCTTATTTTGATTGACCTTAGTGTTGACTAGTGAATGGTCAACACCCGTTCTACTAATCAGTCTCTTTTTATTCTTGATCCAGAAATCGAGAGGACTTTCCATCGAAATCAGAGAGAGAAGAGAGTTGAGACTGATACAGGTGCAATGGAAGGCGCTCAGTTGACTCCCGAGCAAAGAGCTCTTGCTGACACCCAACGTCAATTGGCTGAAATTCAGTTAGTTGTTAATGCCCAACGAGCATTGCTTGAGGCGCAACAAGATGCAAATGCTCTAAGAGACGGCGGTTTAGGTGATACTCACTTTGAGAGAGCTATGCTTGATCTTGGTGCATCTATAAATGTTTTGCCTTACTCGCTGTATAAGATGATTGGTTTAGGTCCTCTTCATGAAACCAGAATAATTATTCAACTAGTTGATAGGTCAACTGTTTATCCTAATGGTGTAGTTGAAAATGTTTTGGTTATGGTAGATAATTTGTTCTTTCCTGCTGACTTCTTTGTGTTAGACACGGAACATGATGGTCAGGCTGCACCTATTTTGTTAGGAAGGCCTTTTATGAGAACCGCTAACACAAAGATTGATCTAGCTAGTGGGTCTCTTACTTTAGAGTTTGATGGGGAAGTTGTGCAATTCAATATTTTTGATGCTATGAAGCACCCCATTGAAGATGTTGCTTCTATTTGTTCTATTGATGTGATTGATCCTTTAGTTCAAGATACTTTTAATATCTTTGGCTTAGATGAATTGCAATGTGTTATGGAGAACAACATCATTCACCCACCACAAGTTAATCTCTCTCTTTCTCCTGATATTCATAGGGTTCTAGCTCAGCTAGACACTTCAGGTAGATCTTTGGCCGGCAGGCCCATGTTACTGACTTTGGAGAGCGAAAAGCTCCTCCCTTCTGTTTTGCAGGCACCAGTGATTGAGCTTAAGCAATTGCCAGAGCACCTGAAGTATGTTTTTCTTGGAGAAAATGATACCCTCCCGGTAATCATCTCTAGTAGGTTGTCAGAGGAGCAAGAGATGAGATTGGTGATGGTGTTGAAAGAGCACATCACAGCTCTTGGGTGGACTATTGCCGACATCAAGGGAATTAGCCCTTCCACCTGTATGCACAAGATCCTACTTGAGGAAGGAGCTAAGCCCTCTAGGCAACCCCAAAGGAGATTAAACCCACGTATGATGGAGGTGGTCAAGAAGGAGGTGCTGAAACTTCTTCAAGCTGACATGATCTATCCCATCTCGGATAGTCAATGGGTAAGTCCAACACAATGTGTCCCTAAGAAGGGGGACATTACAGTTGTATAGAATCAACATGGTGAGTTGGTTCCCACTAGAGCTCAAACAGGTTGGAGGGTATGCATTGACTACCGTAAGCTGAATGCGGTGACTCGAAAGGATCACTTTCCTTTACCTTTCATTGATCAAATGCTTGAACGACTTGCCGGTTGTCCCTATTATTGCTTCTTGGATGGATACTCAGGTTATTTTCAGGTGGCCATTGCGCCCGAAGATCAAGAGAAGACAACCTTTACATGTCCTTTTGGCACTTTTGCATATCGTAGAATGCCTTTTGGATTATGTAACGCACCTGGGACTTTTCAACGATGTATGGTAAGTATCTTCTCGGAATATATTGAACATTTCATTGAGGTATTCATGGATGATTTTACAGTACATGGGGATAGCTTTGATGCATGTTTACACCATTTGTCACTTGTGCTTAAAAGATGTGTAGATACTAATTTAGTGTTGAATTCTGAAAAGTGTCATTTCATGGTTGAACAAGGTATTGTTTTGGGTCATATCATTTCATCTAGGGGTATTGAGGTCGATAAGGCAAAGATTGACATCATTCAATCGTTGCCTTATCCTACTAATGTGCGTGAAGTGCGTTCTTTTCTAGGCCATGCAGGTTTCTATCGCAGGTTTATTAAGGACTTTTCAAAAATCTCCACACCCCTATGTGAGCTTTTAAAGAAGGAAGTGACCTTCGAGATGTCTACCGAGTGCCAGAAAGCATTCGACACTCTGAAATCCCACCTCACTGAGGCACCCATTATTCAGGTACCCGATTGGTCTCTACCTTTTGAGATCATGTGTGATGCTAGTGATTATGCGGTGGGAGTTGTTCTTGGTCAAAAGGTTGGAAGAGCAATGCATGTGATCTATTATGCTTCCACAACCTTGAATGGCGCTTAGAGGAACTACTCCACCACATAGAAGGAGTTGTTAGCTGTGGTGTTTGCCCTTAAGAAATTTCGACAATACTTGTTGGGCACAAAGGTGATTATCCACAGGGTCGGAAAAATCTTTTGCGATCGATGCCAAAGGGTCGGAAAAATCTCTAAAAGAAATGAGATGCCACAAACACCATTAATCTTTTTGAGATTTTTGATGTTTGGGGTATCGATTTCATGGGACCCTTTCCTAGCTCGTTTGGGAATCTATATATATTGCTTGCGGTGGACTACGTTTCCAAATGGGTGGAAGCGAAGGCCACCAGAACTGCTGATTCCAAAGTGGTAGCAGGTTTCTTGAAAGAGAATATCTTTTCTCGTTTTGGGATACCCAAGGCTCTCATTAGTGACCAAGGAACTCACTTTTGTAACAAAACGGTGAGTGCGCTTTTGAAGAAGTATCATGTCACTCAACGGGTCTCTACCGCTTACCACCCCCAATCCAATGGACAAGCTGAAGTGTGCAATAGGCAGATCAAGGGGATCCTTGAGAAGACGGTTGCTCCGAATAGGAAGGATTGGAGCCTGAGATTGGATGATGCACTTTGGGCGTATAGAACCGCCTACAAGATGCCTATTGGTATGTCTCCTTTTCGACTTGTATTCGGCAAAGCTTGCCACCTTCCAGTGGAGCTGGAACACAAAGCATGGTGGGCGGTGCAGAAGTGCAACACGGAGATGGATGTTGTAGGTGAGTTCAGAAAATTGCAAATCCAAGAGTTGGAAGAGATACGCCGGGATGCGTATGAAAATGTTGTGATCTACAAGGAGAAGACGAAGGCTTGGCATGACAAGAATATATTGAGAAAAGACTTCAATGTGGGAGATAAAGTCTTGCTATATCAGTCTCACCTTCAACTTTTCCCTGGGAAGCTGAGATACCGGTGGAATGGACCCTATGTTGTAGCTCGCGTCTTTCCTCATGGCGTCGTGGAGTTGTTTGACAAAGACAACCACAATGTTTTCAAGGTGAATGGTCAAAGGTTAAAACCTTACCATGAAGGGTTCACCAAGGAATCTTTGGATGAGATGGCTCTAGAAGAGCCAAGTGTTGAAAATTGAGAACGTAGTTTCAAGTCGAGCCACGACTCTAACCAAGGCGCTGCTTGGGAGGCAACCCAAGGTATTTCTTTTCGACTTTATTTTATTTTATTTATTTTTGCTTGTTTTGTTTTCTTTTCTTTACTAACCTGTAGGAATAAAGCACGGAAATTGTCGGTATTATTTGGACGCCCAACGTCCCGCTGTTACTAAAGGAATTGACGGTTGTTCCCTTTCGTGTTTTGAAAAAAAAACAAATTCACAAAAACCCAACATCTCCCCAATTTCTCCCATTTTCCTCTCAATTTCTCCCCCACCAAACCCCACATCTCAATTTCTCTCCATCTCACCAATTTTTTCTCAAAATCTCTCCATCTCTCCAATTTCTCATCTCACCCCAAATTCTCTTCTATCTTCAATCTCCCACCTACCCTAACCCATTCTCTTCTATCTCTATCTCCATCTCCATCTCCCGCAGCCTCAATCTCATCTTCAACCAAATCTCCCATCTCTCCCACCAAATCTCCCGCAGCCCCTCAATCTCATCTTCAACCAAATCTCCCATCACCTTCACTCCCTCGCCGTAAACCCTCTCGCCGTCGACCCACCACCACAAACTCACCCACTCCCTCCTTCAAACTCCTCTCGCCGTCAACCCTACGACTCGACGAAGCCATCTCCTCGCCACCGGACCCACTTCGCACCGACTCCTGTTCGTCGTGCTCAGATCCGCCACCGTCTCGATTTCCGCCACCGCGGAATTCGACCCGCGACCACGGATTTGGCGTCAGAAGACCAGCAGATCTCCATCGATTTCCGCGATCGCAGAATTATACCCGCGGCCGCGGATTTCCACCTCCTACTCCAGTAGTTTTTCCGCGACCGCGGAAATCTACCCGCGATCGCGGATTATCTTCTGTCCGACTCCTTGCTCAGGTTCTGTAAGTCTCTCTTCTCGGCTCCAGATTATTGTTTGTTGCTTGTTTCGCCTCGGGGAGGGCTATTGTGCTTTGCTGCTGTTGAAAACTCTTGTTGTGGTTGGTGATTGTTTGGCCTTTGCTTGTGTGGTTTGTGGAGTTTGTTGTTGTTGGCTTGTGAAATTTGTTATTTGCTCGGTTGAAAATGTCGCGCTCTCATAAGAATGATGATGAAGGGCAAAAGCAGATGAAGTCGTATGCTGCCACTCTTAAGGGCAAGAAGTCACTTGCGACTCGGTTCTTCCATGTCCCTACCCTTGAGGATTTGGGTATGGCGGAATGTACTCAAGCTATGCTCGACCATGCTGGGTTGGGCGGGTTCATGACACTTTTCGCGCCCTTCCACGTGGACTTGTCCCGTCAGTTTCTTTCCACCTTGAAGACGAGGACCCGAGATGATACAATTGCTGCTATTACTTTCATCTACAAGAGGCAGCAATATACTGTTTCTGCCGAGCAACTGAGAGATATCTTGGGGATCACACGTGGTCCCTCGGATAACTATGAGGAAGTTGTGGGTGATCGCCACATTTATATGTGGCAAACTTGGACAGGTGTTCCGAGAGATGCTAATGGGAACGATTACAATTATCAGCTCTCTCATCCTTGTCTCAGGCTGACACACAAGGTGTTAGCCATGGCCTTCTTTGGCATGACTGAGCTCAACAAGGTTCCTGCTTATGTGCTAAAGTATCTCTATAGTCTCATGTCGGAGTGTGAGCTTACCCCCGATTGGGTTTGGCTCTTTGTTGCTTCTTGCAAAGCCGCCCGGAACAAAGCCAAGGGAAAGATTGCTTTGGGAGGCATGATCACTTTGATTGTGCAGGCGGTCGTTGACGACTTTGAAGATCTTGATGTGGAGGGTAGTCCTGACCCTTCTGTAGGGCCTTTTGAGTATGATCTGCGGTTCCTCCGGTCCACTGTCCATCTGTTGTGGGGGTAGTCCTAACGCATGGGTATGGGTTGGTGAGCCTGAGATCGCCATGCCTCATCCTTTTGTCTACGGTCCTGCTGAGACTTTCCGGCTGGCGCCTGTTCCCGCTGCACCTCGTGCCCCTGCTAGACGTCGTGCACGGGGTGGGATCACCATTCGAGAACCGGTTATGGTTGCTGATGACGCTGATGATGATGATGATGATGAGATGATGCCTGATGCTCAAGCACAGTTTGGCGTCGGGTCGTCTAGTGGAGCTGCTGATAGCTCCAGTATCCCCTAGGAGCAGAGGTTGTTTGATCAGATGCAGGGGATGCAGCAGAGTT
This sequence comes from Oxyria digyna, assembly GCA_029168935.1. Classification (NCBI taxonomy): domain Eukaryota; kingdom Viridiplantae; phylum Streptophyta; class Magnoliopsida; order Caryophyllales; family Polygonaceae; genus Oxyria; species Oxyria digyna. Next base: position 5,305,382 of record JAPVLV010000010.1, on the reverse strand, counting down.
ACACTCAGTTCTACTCTGAGTTTGACTCCTTCAGGTCGTCTTATGCTGCTGATATGCGCGGTGTGCAGCAGTCGATGAGTGGGATGCAGCTGGAATTTCAGGGCTGGAGAGAGGAAGTTCGTCGTTCTTGGTTCCATCAGAACCCCGATCTTCCACCACCGGGTAACCCGGATCAGTGAGCTACTCCTTTCTCTTCCTCATTTATTTTCTATGTCTTTCACACTGAGGACATTGTGTACTTCAAGTATGGGGGAGAGGGATTTAGTTTACTGCTTATCTTTAGAGTAGTTTTCATTCGGTTATTTGAATTCAGTTCGTATTTCTTTTTTTTTTTTTAAAAAAAACAAAATCAACAGAAAAAGCCACAAAAATGTTAAAAAAGGCAAATGAAAATCCTGGGATGGGCTGAAAACCCGAAAGGGCGGTTCCATGCAATAAGCAGGTAGTCTGGTCGGCAATAGGCTGAGGCAAAAGTGGACTTGAGAGATGTGAGCCATTGGTGAGTTATCTAGCAAAATGAAATGAGTGGCTAGGTGAAAACCCTTCGGGGCGCCTAGGCAGAATGAGTGAAATGAGTGTCTTAGGACCATTTGTTGCTGCTGGCGAGGGGTCATAAGAAGTGGTGATATAAGGAGGAAAGGGTAGGCCACTATGGAGGAATAAGGTGCTAGATAGGAGCTAGGATTAGATTTATCTTTTGTCCTCACTATGGTGTTTGGAGGCGAAGTGTGTTGATAATTTGTAGTTCATTCTTTTTCTATACTTCCTGAGATCTTTATGTGCTGATGGTAAGGGTAAGTTTCATTTAGCTTACTCGGGGACGAGCAAGGTCTAAGTATGGGGGAGTTTGATAAGCGGTATTTTACATAGCGCTACTATAGGTTATTAGCTCATTTTGTATAGGATTATGCTAGATGTTATGATGTATTTTGTAATCATGGAGTTTTGGAGAGTTAGTTACACATGAGATTACAGAAGATGATGCGGAGCATTGAAGCATAAGAAGAGGAGTCGAAGCTGAAGAAGACCACAAGTAGCATTGTAAGCAGCTGAAGACGAAGCCAAGGAAGCCACAGAAGCCAAATCCGCGACCGCGGGTCACAACCCGCGATCGCGGAAAACCTACTGGACCAGCCAAGATCACAGAAGACATTCCGCGACCGCGGGTCCCAAACCGCGATCGCGGAAATTCCATCTGAAGAAGCCAAGATTACAGAACAAAATCCGCGATCGCGGGTCCAAAACCGCGATCGCGGAAATCCGCCAGAGAAGACTTTCTTCATTTGCCCGATTTAGTATGTTGTGTTAAGTTTTGTAACGTTTTTATAACGTTTTTACCTTCAATTTGTCAGTTGAATTCTGAAGAGATTTATAGGTTTTAGGTGTTGATGATCTTCCATCATCTTACACATTTTCTATTTCCAAGTTTTGAGGGTTTTGCTCAAGAACTTCATGAGTTGCTAAGTTTGCATTGTTTTGCTTGACATTTGAAGCTTTCGGATTGATTAAGTTGTAAGATTTCTTTCATTTGTTCTACTCTTATGATTGTCTCTATTCTCTTGTGTGTATTGTTATTGAATTAGATTTGCTCATTTAGATTGGCCATCTAAGTAGTTTCATCTCATTCATATTGCTATTGTTTGGTTATTTCTAGTTGAAATACCATACTTGTTTGTAGCACACACAATTTGCATGAACTAGTTGTGAATGTCAATTGTGAAGAGAATTGAGTACATGTCGAGTATCTGACTAGTTGTCTATGGTATTGCATGTATCTATCCATTCCTGAACTTAAAGCTGCTTTATTATTGAATCTTGATAGTTTCAAGGTTATAGTTGAGTAAGGGTTATTAGGACTAGTTGGACTAATAACTACATTAGAACAGGGATTAGAACGATCATATGAGTAATTCGACATAGGATTAAAAGGAGTTTATGATCAACTTGTTAATCTGTTAGTGGATAATTGTCAAGTGAAACACCTTCCATTGATATATTTACAATCCAAATCAACCTTCCTTACTTTGTTCTTCAAACATACCAAACCCCCCCCCTGGTTACTTACACTCGTTAATCATCATTATAACTTTAAGAACCGATAACCTGATTCCCTTGGGATTCGACCCTTGCTTGCCTACTATACTTGTTAGTGAGCTTGTTAGGATTACTTGACTTGGCATACGACAAATTCGCCTCGTCACTTGGGATCTTGGATATCGGAAGGTCATTTTGAAAACAGATTTTATGCTCGTCGTTGACCTCATCAATGACTCTGTTTCGCCTCTTCACCCGTGTGCTAGCCTATTTATTCGTTGTCAGGGCTTTCTTGGTAGAAACTGGTCCGTTCAGTTTCGTTATATTCCTAGGAAAGCAAACCGCGTCGCGGATCACATTGCTTCCTTAGCTTTTGATCTTCCTTTGGGTTTCCATTCGCTTGGCAATCCGCCCGGTGATATCTTACAACTTGTATTGAACGATGTAAGGAGAGTGACCCCTCCAATTTAAATTTGGCCACCATTAATATATTTTAAAAAAAGAAAAAACTTGGACAGAAAGCCAAACCAGAATAATTCGGAACCGGTCCGGCCGGGTCAAATCTGTACATCTCCCATTGCAGGAACGAAGTCTTGGCTCCATAAACCCCATTTCCTCCTTTCAAATCCCTCTTCTTCTCGGAGATAAAAAGGTACCACTTTTCTGCTGTTTTTGTTTTTGATTATCAACTTCTTTTCCTCACACTCATCCTTCTCGACTATTTTGACAAGTTAACAAGACTGCTGCTTGCTTAGCAGGGCAAGGAGATGAAGATAGAGGTGAAATGCTGTTGTGAGAATGGCAACTGTCCAGAATGGGCCATTGTCGAATTGCAAGGCGTTGTTGAGGTTCAACCCGATTTCCAGAATCGGATCCACAACCTTGAAATCGGCCAACTTTGCCGCGCTTCCTCCCAGGTTTTCTTCCCCCTTTTTCTGCTTTGCTTCTTCTCATATGGACTTCAATTACTTATTAGATTGATGTGAAATCTCGAACATTAGGGATATTGCTTGATTGAATCAGACAATAACAAGGGGATAATCTCTTATGAGTGGAACTCTAGGGTTTGACAACTTCATCCTAAGAAATTATTAAATTTTAACAAATTTTACAATGTAAACAGAATCTATGTTCGGCAAGGTCATGTAAATAAGTTAACAGTCTATGCTGAATGTCTTGTAATCAGAAGTGGTGTTTTTTGAACTTCATGAGTAGGTGAATGTGTCGAAGCTTGTAAGTCTGTAGAATTTAGCAAGTCTGGTATTGCAAAAACTGTAGTGGTGTGATCTGTTACATAAAAAATGAAACTAGTTGAAAATGCAGATTACCCACAGAGTGATACCGGAATTATTGAAATTTAACAAATTTTACAATGAAAACTGAATCTATGCTCGGCAAGGTAAAGTAAAGAAGTTTAACAGTCTATGCTGAATGTCTTACAAGCTTACCTCCTCAGTCCTCATTCCATCAGAAGTGGTGCTTTTTGAACTTGTTGAATAAGTGAATGCGGCGAAGCTTGTTAGTCTGTAGAATTTAGCAAGTCTGGTGTTGCAAAGAACGCAGTGGTGTGATTTGTTACATTAAATATTCAAACTAGTTGAAAATGCAGATTACCCACAGAGTGATACCGAAATCTTCTTACTTTATGAAAAATGTATGTTTGCCTCTATGTTCGTGTCATCGTGTGTTAATACCTTGTCTTTGATCCAATGCTTGATAGTAACGCTGTCAGAGTTGTTGTTTTTAGGAAGTATCACGAGCTAAGTGGTGTTTTTTGAACTTCATGAGTAGGTGAATGCGTCGAAGCTTGTTAGTCTGTAGAATTTAGCAAGTCTGGTATTCCAAAAACTGCAGTGGTGTGATCTGCTACATTAAAAAATCAAACTAGTTGAAACTGCAAATTACCCACAGAGTGATACCGAAATCTTCTTACTTATGATAATGTATGTTCGCCTCTATGTTTGTGTGTTAATACCTTGTCTTTGATCCAATGCTTGATAGTAACTCTGTCAGAGTTGTTGTTTTTAGGAAGTGTACACCTTCACTGTTGGATATCACGAGCTAAGCGGATCAAAAGTGACACTTAAGAAACCACTTCTAGTCCTCAGAAAGGTAAAACAGCCTGTTGTTGGAGATAAAAGCCCAGCCACTGAATCTGAACAAATAGAGCTTGACGTTATTGGAATCATTCGCCATAAGATTTTGTTCAAGACTCGGCCAAAGGCCCTCATTTCGAGTAAGCTATCCAACACTTTATGCTGGATGTGATTTTTCAAGAAATTTAGTTGTAAACTGAAACCGTGTATTTGTCTGGATTCTGCAGAACCACAACTCACAACGAAAGAAAAAGCTGCCTTGCTGCTACCATCAAATGCTTCACATCAATGAGAATTGTCTTGCTTCTCTGAGGTATTATAGTAGAAATTGTATCAGCTTTGTTTAAGATTTTACGACGATTTCATGCTTTGTTTAGTTGTGAAGCCCTGCAGAGTTGTAATATTAAGGGCAAAATGCATCTGCACTGGAGTTGTCTCAAGCATATTGTTTTACTTCAATTTTCCCTGACCCTATCTTAGCTCTTACATGTAAATGTTGTCCTTATTCGTTCCATCCATATCTCTCTCAAATGGATGTGCATTATACTCCCTCCCCCACATAATATTCTCCTCATTTCTTCAAAGACATATTTGTCGAGGTATATTTTGTATCTTTAATATCTCTAGTTGTATGTTGATATAAATAATTAAAATTTGATATTATTAAAATACGCATTAATAGGAATTAAACAAGACCTCACACAAGACAAAACGAGAAAATTTTCTTCAAGAATATTTGAAATAGGAAGATCAATATGGGACGGAGTGAATATTAAACTATTGAAATTGACTAATCGACCGTTGAATAAATTTATGTATAGATATGTTTAGAGGGAGGCTCGGGTGATGACAAATTATCCGGTGAGGACGTGAGGACACTTCTGGGCCCTTAGATGAATCAACCAACGGTTGAGATTAAAAGGGAGAGATTATTCGCTGTGACGCACGCGCGTGAGCTTGCCTTGTACATGCGGTGGCAATTTTGCAGTATTAAAAAACTTTTAAGGGTAAGCTTGTCTTTCTCCGTCAAAATCATAACGCAAGCCGTCTTCCTCCCTCGACCTATCTCGTTCGTTCCTTCACGCCCTCCTCTACAGCTCTACCCACCAATCCCACCATCCTCCGCTCGTCGTCTCCGGCGTAGTCGCAGTGGCCAACTACCTTCCTCCGGTCTTCTAGTGGTCAAGCACCAACAATTAACGAGATTATCCCTCTTCTGCGCAGCGTCAACAACGCATCAGCAAGCGAGCACGCCCCTCATCTGCGCACAGCTCGTACGTGCAGGGACCACCTCCGTCGTTCAGCAGCTCGTCGGAACCTCCTTCGAGCCACCAAGTTTTCCAATTACCCAATTGTGAGAATTTTCCTCTAAACCTCTAATCCCTAATCTGTTGAATTTGGGGTTTTTATGTTAATTTCATGCTAGGTTGCTCATTGTAAGTTGGGATGCTTGGATTGTGTATTTGAGAACATTTTCTGCATTTTTTTACTTAAGTACTGCAGGGACAAATGATGCATAAGTGAGTGTCCTCTTGTTAGTTTAAATTGTATATAATTGTAAGGCTTCTTATGGCTGGAATTTATAGTTGTTGTATTTGCTTGATTTATTGCTAACTGTAAGTAGTAGTAAGACTCTAATGTAGAGGTGTAATGTAATTCGTTCAAGATTTTCCTAAAGTAAAAGTGAAGTTGTTGAATTCCATGTAGCAACTAAAATGTGACAACAAAATACTGAATTATTTGCAGCAAGTTCTTGAATTTGGCATGAGTACTGAATGAGGAAACTATGCTAACCTCTATTGCATCATCCTTGTCCTTGAAGCTTTGATCCTTTTCACAACAAGCTTTTCTCAGTGTTATAACTTCTTTCTGATAGCCTTTTATCTTATATATGTGGCTTAATTGCTGAAATTGAACTTGATTGAAAGTTTTAATGGTTGTTTGCATTCTGAAGTTTGCTATGCTGAACTGAAGTTAGGTACCTTGACAGGTTGTGCTTTTGTCTGATTGATATTGGAAATCATATTCAAACTCAGATTAGGCTTCTTTAGGAGCACAAAGTATTATTTTAAGCATGACTTCTTCTTAGAATCAGTAAGTTTGTTTTAATCTGTTGGATACGCCATCTGCTCGAGATGAAGTTAGCTATGGATTACATGTTTTGTCAACAAAAGTTCTTTAGTTTGTGAGTTCTTATTTCAAATTAAGTTTGACATTCACTGATCCAATCACATACCTACTTGCCTAAATGATGAAGTCTCTAATGCAGGTTTTCTTGATCAACTCAAGCATCTATTTGAGCTTCAGAACTTTAAAATAAGGTCAAATAATCTACATTCAAGCTTGTGTTCAATTGCAGGATTCATCCAGCATTGATAACACGATCAATGGAGGAGAATTGGAAGTTTAGACAGCCTAATATCAGCAAAGTCGTTCTATGTGGAATTGTGGATAAATACCTAGTGGGCTTAAGTAACCTTGGATGAATAGAAGTTTGAATCCCATGAAATTTTGAAACTGGCTCTTTGGGCCTTTACACATTTCTTAGAGCATTTCGTTACGGTTAGTTAGTAGAATAGTAATAGTGGTGTTTGACCTGGTTGATAACAATATCAGTTTGGTGATCTAGATATGTATATTCTAAAACCTATTTTTATACAGAAAATTTTCCAAAAAAAATTAAGATAATCTAGTGGGTTCATGCTCATAACCTTATAGGTTCACGTCAATAGCCTTGCAAGTTCATGTCGATAGTCTTGCAAGTTCATTTAGCCCATTTTTTTTAATAAACACATTGTATTATAAATAAGCTACGGTTTGCTAGGCGTGGCATTTGCTTGATGTTAGCAGTGTGGGAATTTGTTGTGTTTGGTATAATTATCTTTGCTTGAAGGTACTTGCTTGTTTTTTAGCCCGATATTTTTTACTATGAACACATTGACTAAAAGGTTTAGGATCATGTTCATAGTCGTATAAGTTCACGTCGATAGTCGTGTAGGTTCATGTCGATAGTAATGTAGGTTCATGTTGATAATAATGTAGTTTCACGTCGATAATCTTGCAGGTTCATGATTTGTTTAATCCCGGATTTTTAGGTATAAACAAAATGAACTAAAATGCACTTGGTTGGAATGATCGAATTTTTATTGACAATTTCTGTATACATGTTCATTCATTTATACATACAGGTTCATTCATTATGAGAAGTTCATGATTTCCATTTATAGGTTCATTGATTTCCACAAAGGTTCATGAAAATATGTCTAGAGGTTTATGAAAATATGCCTAGAGGTTTAAGAAAGTATACACTTAAGTTCATAGCAATAAACTTAGGTTAATGAAAATATATCTAAATGCTCATAAAAATATCCCTAGAGGTTCATGAAAATATGCCTAGAGGTTCATGAAAATATACACTTAGGTTCATGGAAATATGACATTTTTAGCCTGATTTATTTATTACGAACACATTTTACTAAAGTCTTAGGTTCATGCCGATAGCCTTAGGTTCATGCCGATAGCCTTTGGTTCATGTCGATAGCCTTAGGTTCATGTCGATAGTCTTACATGTTCATGCTAATAGTCTTGCAGGTTCATTTAGCCTAATTTATTTTTTTAAAGAACACATTGAACTAAAATGCTTTAGGTTCATGTTGATAGCCTTACAGGTTCATGTTGATAGTCTTGCAGGTTCATTTAGCCTAATTTATTTTTAATGAATACATTGAACTAAAATGTCTTAGGTTCATGTCGTTAGTCGTGTAGATTCATATCGATATGCCTAGAGGTTCAAAAAAATATGCCTAGAGGTTCAAGAAAATATGCCTAGAGGTTCATGAAAAATATACACTTAGGTTCATGAAAAAATGCCTAGAGGTTCATGAAAATATACACTTATGTTCATAGCAACACACTTATGTTCGTGAAAATATGTTTAAAGGTTCGTGAAAATAGCCTAGAGGTTCGTGAAAATATGCCTAGAGGTTCATGAAAATACACACTTAGGTTCATGAAAATATGCGTAGAGGTTCATGAAAATATGCCTAGAGGTTCATTAAAATATGCACTTAGGTTCATTGGAATACACTTAGGTTCATGAAAATATGTTTAGAGGTTCATGAAAATAAGTGTAGAGGTTCATGAAAATATTCCTAGAGGTTCATGAAAATACACACTTAGGTTCATGAAAATATGCCTAGAAGTTCATGAAAATATGCCCAGAGGTTCATGAGAATACACACTTAGGTTAATAAAATACACACTTAGGTTCACGTAAATATGCCTAGAGATTCATGAGAATACACACTTAGGTTCATGTCGATAACCTTGCCGGTTCATGTTGATAGTGTTGCAAGCTTAGGAATTTTTAGCCCAATTTTTTTGTTATGAACTGTTTGGCCGCAGGTTCTTGTCGATAGCTTTACAGGTTCATGTCGATAGTCTTGCAGGTTCATGAAAAGAAAAAATAAACTTTAAATTCATTAATTTTTACTCACATGTTCCTTACTTTTCAATTGCGGATTCACTTGCACTCATATGCAGATTCACTTGCACTCATATGCAGATTCACTTGCACTTTCATGAGTATATTCTTGCAGTTTCATGATTTTATCAAGTTTATTAATTTCATAATGTAGGTTCATAAGTTTACACTTACAGGTTCATAATTTTACACTTGCAAGTTCATAAATTTACCCTTGCGGGTTCATTAGGCTTTTTTACAAGAAAGTTTATTAGAACTCAAATGCTCATTTAAGTCAGATATCCGGTACATAGTAAGAAGAGGCTGTCAATTAGTGTTTACAAGAAGACCAAAATAAAAGTCACAAAATTGACATTCAGCAAAAGCCAAAAGGTTCAAATAAAACATGTGATTAGTAGACTGGTTTTGTAGAAGGAGAGAAGCTAAGAAAATGCTTAGAGGTGTTTAACCCAGGCTTAACCACCACCTGAGCATCAAACACCCTCTTTTCTCGGCCCTGCAACGTCTCCACCTTAAGGTAGTACTTGATTCCTGCAACAACCTGAGTCTCTGCCCGTACCACCTTGACAAATCTGAGAGGAGCCTCCTCATTCTGGCTAAGACGGATCATACGGTTGTAGTGATGAACGGAGAATCTGCCCAGCTCCTGTACTTCCTAGTTGGAGGTGACGTCGCCCATGTGCATCCGACAGCTGACTAACCTCCCTTGCATGGTTGCAGAAATGGGTGAAAAAATATATGCTCTCATGATCACATACAAAGAATCCAATATCACTACCACCGGGCGACAATAGCGTTGCATCATCAACAATCAAATAAAAAAAATCAGCAAAATTTACCTAACCAACACACCAGCAAAATCAGTTGCAATACTCAAGTAACTGCCTAAAACCATGGAGCACGAAAACTCGAAATTCAGTTTGTAATCATCTAAACAATCACTTTCATAGACAGTAGGTTCCCAGTAACCAAAAGACAACCTAATTCTCAGTAACTGAACACAGTCAATAAAAAAAAAGCTTTCTTCTAGTTACTAGTTAGACACCTGATGAAGGATCATCTGGACAGCAACCAACACCTCCGGTCCCCGAGTTTGAAGTTGCATTGACGCGCTCGAGAGCTAAGGAAGTCCAACAAGAGCTAGACAAGTTAGTAGCGTTCTTCAGGTCCAAGGAGTTGAATACAGACGAAGAACCACCATTGAAGATTGTTCTAATGATCGAGGTTCGAGAACGAGCAGAGGACGACAGAGAAGAACCGCGACTGGAAACCGCGCCCGCGGCTCATTCGCCAACCGCGCCCGCGGCTCCATAACCGCACCCGCGGCCAGGAGACTCGGCGAGTTCTTTAACTTCGCCGAGGCTTCCTTTTGAAACATTATTTTCGGATGTTTAATTGTTTTTCGGGATTATTATTTTAGGATATGCTTTTTATTGTTTATTTCTTTAGTTGGCATCCTTATGAACCCTATATAAGGCTGCCTTAGTTGTTGTTTTATTCCGCCCCCCCCCCCCCCAGACTTTGATATTGAATACAACGTTTATCGTTTTTTCCTCCCAAAAGAGAGCTTTTGTGAGAAGAGTGCCCCGTGTGCATTGTCGTTGAGCTGGCCCTAGTTGTGCTTGTGTGTGTCAATCTCTTCCATAAGGTTGGTGCTATCGAGGCTTCATAGAGCAACCTCCAGGTGCCTTGACCCACCAAAGTCATTGTGTTTGGTTGTAATCATCCGTTGGGGTTTCTTCATCATTCGGTAAGGTTCTTGTTCTTAAGTTCAAGGGTTTTATCGTTGTTTGATTTGGTTCCAATTGGCCTATCATTCGACTTATCCTTCTTTCATCTCATTCTAATTCCGCCTATCTTCTCTGTTCGAGTTCCTATTCGAGTTTGGTGTCTAGGTCGGCAACTGCGGCTTATCCCCGCATCAAATTGGTATCAGAGTTGTGTTGACACCATTCGTCTTCACAAGAACATCAAGAGACCCCCTATCCAGAAAATCACAAAAAGAGTAAGCTTTTATTTTCTTGTTTGTCAGTTTCTTTCAGAAATTGATTTTGAGTCTTCCATCGCTTTGATATTTCTTGTTGAGTCATTACAGGTTGTGTGCAAGAAGCTTGGATCGATTAGTGTTGGTGGAGATCGAAAGATTGGAGTTTGGAGCACCCTTGTTCCCAAAATCCATTCAGCCCTTCATCCATCACAAAATCTATCCATCCCTACCAAAACGCAGCCGTCAAAACCCTAGAAGAGTTGTTGAAAATTTCAGTCCTTGCTAGGGTTGATCATCGGTCCAAACCCGGACCGGACCGGACCGACCCGGACCGACCCGGACCGGAATTCCGAAAATGTGTGACCCGAAACCCGGACCGGAATGGACCGGTCCGGTCCGGTCCAAGATCCGGTCCGGGTCGGGTCGGGTCCGGGTTTGGACCGGAATTTATACTTTTTGCAAAAATTTTAAAAAATATTAATAAAATTAAAAAAAAAAAAATTATTTATAAATATATTGAAGAATATTAGTATAGAAATATATAATTTTATTAAAAAATATTTGTAATTTATATATAATATATAATATATTAATTTTTATATTAAAAAATAAAAAAACCGGGTCGACCCGGACCGGACCGGACCGGACCCGGATTTTCATAAACATGTGGACCGAAACCCGGACCGGTCCGGTCCGGTCCAAAAAACCGGGTCGACCCGGTTTTTGCTCAACCCTAGTCCTTGCACCCCAAGCCAAGATCTTCAAGGAAGGAAATCTTATCTTCTCTACAAGGAAATCAAGGTGGTTAGTAGTTTCTTTTATTTTAAAATTCGAATTTTTTGAGATAGTATCTCAGATCAAGTCTATAATTTCGTTTTGTTTAGTTGAGACAAAAAAAAAATATTCAAAAAAAAATTCAAAAAAAAAAGAATCGAAAAGTCTCAAAGTCTCAAAGTCAGTAGTTTGTTTTACGTTTTGTTGAGTCAAAGTCTAGTTTGATATTGTTTAAGTCGGATCTCAAGAACTCAAAGGAAATCGGGTTGAACGAGCCCGAACGGAAGCGAGAAACCACAGGCCGCGACAGAAACCGCGCCCGCGGCCCAGTAGCCGCACCCGCGGTTCAAGCCGCACCCGCGGCCCAGTAGCCGCACCCGTGGTTCAAGCCGCACCCGCGGAATTCAAGCCGCGCCCGCGGCTTCGCCTCAGAAGCCACTGTTCGAAATCCGCGCCCGCGGACTTCAGACCGCGCCCGCGGAACCGTCAATGTTTGCCTTTCCATTCCTTTCAGATACGAGCCTCAATTATTACCTAACCCTCCCGACTCCGTCTTCGATCCTTCAATCGACATCAGTCGGAACAAGTTAAGGTACGCTTCCTTTTGGCTCTTCTTGAAATTCAAAGCTTAACTCATATCTCTGTTTTGGCATTCTCATTCTTGCAAAACACCTTCGAGTCTTATTTCTTTCTTCATTGAGTCAGTCTCTTGTTTGAGTCAGAACCTTACAGTCGAAACCCCGCACTACGCTAGCCATCTCCATCTCTACCATCATTCATATATTGCTAGGAGTTAGGTAGTTTCAACTTAGTGGGTTATTGATCCATACAAGTCAATTCATCAAAGAAAAGCTGGTTGCAACGGCAATTGAGAGAGAGTGCAGAGGAAAACATACGAGAGTAAACACTAGCGAGTTGTTTCCATTTACACTTACCTTAATATTGTTCTGTGTTAGTCTTTTCTTTAGTGATGAGCAGGTCAGTTTCTCCCCACGGGAGGCAAGAAGCCCCGGAGACCCGCGCCATTACCCCGGAATTTATGACCAACATGTTTCGGGAGATGACGTCGGCCATTACCACCGCCATAGAGCGGCAGCAGCGATCCACCCCGTCCCCAAGGGTTCTAGAGCACATCGGGACCTCCTATGATGCTCCAGTCGACAATCGGAGGCCCCTGCCTCCTCAGCAAGAAGCCTATGAGGCTGCCCGCATGGGTCGGGAACCCAGACGCAGGCCTACACCCCGAGACGATCTCCCACAAGCTCGGAGAGGACGCTTTCGTAACTCTCCTATACCTCACTTTAATAGATACAATGCTGCTAACCGTTTTGTTGATGCATTTCAGGACCTAGGTGATAATGATGACGAAGAGGAGCCTGAAGAAGAAGATGAGGCGGGATGGCGACCCCATCGTCCCCAAGGGGGTTACCAAGGAAGGTGAAGAGAGCCTGAGCAAGATGGAGTGGGAAAGATAAAGGTTAAGATCCCGAGTTTTGAGGGAAAGTGTGATCCAGACATATATATGGAGTGGGAGACCAAGATTGAACAAATATGGAATTGTCACAACTTTCCTGAAGCCAAAAATGTGCAGCTGGCATCTTTGGAGTTTAGTGGCTACGCGTTAGTTTGGTGGGATAGCTTGATCAGAGGGAGAGTTGCCAATGGAGATTACCCTGTCACTACTTGGGAACTTATGAAGAGGATGATGAGAGCTCGATTTATTCCCCCACATTACACTAGGGAACTTATTCAGCGGCTCGAGAATTTGAAGCAAGGATCAATGGGAGTCGAAGAGACTTACAATGCTATGCAAATAGCGATGGTTCAAGCTAATTTGGTGGAGGATGAGGAGACAACCATGGCTAGATATCTTCGTATCCTTCACCCATATGTGTCTAGTGAGATTGAGATGTTCCCTTACAACTCAATGACTGATTTGCTACATTTGGCTATCAAGGTGGAAAGAAAGACCAAAATTAGGAGCCAAGGGAGCAAAAACGCAGGTGGCTGGAAAAATCAGCAAGGAAGGAACTCCTATCCTTCAACCCGAGAGGTCCCTAACAAGGAAGACAGTGGTTCTCGAAGGAATCCGCCACCCACTACTCAAGTGCCCTCCAAGACAACACTTGGCCCTTCTAATCCACCCCGACGGAGTACTTCTAACCCTACTTCTAGAGCTAGGGATATTGAATGTTTTAAATGTAGAGGAAAGAGTCATATGATGAAAGATTGTCCTAATTCTAGAGTATTAATTGTTAATCAACTAGGAGAACTTGAAAGTGAAAGTGAAAAAGAAGAGAACCTAGGTGATATGCATGATGAGGATGATCTTAGTGATGAAATTGGTTATGAACATGGTGATTCTTTGATTTGTAAAAGAAATTTACATGTACAACCCGCCCCTTGTGAAGATAATCAAAGAGAAAATTTATTTCACACTAGGTGTTTAGTTCAAGGAAAGGTATGCAATATGATTATTGATGGTGGAAGTTGTTGCAATATTGTTAGTACTGAATTGATCACTAAATTGCAGTTTGCTACTATTTTCCATCCTAGACCTTATAAATTGCATTGGATGAATGAATGTGGTGAATTAAAAGTTCTAAAACAAGCTGAGATAACATTCACCTTAGGAAAATATACGGATACGGTTTTATGTGATGTAGTTCCTATGCAAGCTTGTCATATATTGTTAGGAAGACCATGGCAATATGATCGAAGGGTTACTCATGATGGTCATACTAACCGTCATACATTCATCTTTAATGATAAGCCTATTACTCTTAAACCTATGACTCCAGCGCAGATAGCAGAAGCTTACGAAAAGAGCAAAGGCAAGGAAAAGGCTTCTGACAGAACCGAAGCAACAAAAGCAGCGACCAAAAAACGCACCTGCGGTTCAGATGCCGCACCCGCGGCTCACGACAGATTGCAACAGAAGGACCAGCACGAGAACCGCGCCCGCGGTCCCGAGGACGCGCCCGCGTCGCACTCGCCTAACCGCGCCCGCGGTAATTCAGCCGCGCCCGCGGGTCCTCCTTCTGGCGCAACGCTGGTTCCTGCATTGACGAATCGAGCCCTATTGTCGTCCAAAGCCGAGCTGGAAGGTGAGTATTTACCCTTCGATACTACCTTAATGATGCTTTGCAAGAGATTTGCGTTGACAGGTACCGATTCTCGAGTTGATCTACCCCCTAGCATTCAAGCTATTCTTGATGAGTTTGCTGAGGTGTTCCCGGATGAGATTCCACCGGGCTTACTGCCCTTTAGGGGCATTGAGCATCAAATTGATCTTATTCCAGGAGCTTCTTTACCTAACCGGCCAGCTTACAAAATGAACCCTCAGGAGTGTCAAGAGATTCAGAAGCAGGTGCAGGAGCTTGTAGATAAGGGGTATGTTCGAGAAAGTCTTAGTCCTTGTGCAGTTCCGGTCTTACTTGTGCCTAAGAAAGACAATTCTTGGCGAATGTGTGTTGATTGCCGAGCTATCAACAACATAACTGTCAAGTATCGTCATCCTATACCAAGGCTGGATGACATGTTGGATGAGCTTCATGGTGCCACAAACTTCACCAAGATTGATCTTAGGAGTGGCTACCATCAAATCCGAATGAGGGAAGGCGATGAGTGGAAGACCGCCTTCAAGACCAAATTTGGTCTATATGAGTGGCTTGTTATGCCATTTGGACTTACTAATGCTCCCTCTACTTTTATGAGGCTTATGAACCATGTCTTGAGGAAGTTTATAGGGAAGTTTGTTGTAGTTTATTTCGATGATATCTTGATTTACAGCAGGTCCCTAGGGGAGCATGAGCAACATCTCAGGGAAGTACTCGTTACTCTTAGTATACAGCGACTATATGCTAACTTAAAGAAGTGTGATTTTTGCACTGATAGAGTTATATTTCTTGGTTTTGTAGTGAGATCCCAAGGATTACAAGTTGATGAAGAGAAGATTAAAGCCATTCAGGAATGGCCGACACCCACGACCAGCAGCCAGGTACGCAGTTTCCACGGGTTAGCAAGCTTCTATCGGCGCTTTGTGAAGGATTTCAGCACCATTGCTGCACCGCTGACTGAGGTAACTAAGAAGCACTCAACATTTGTTTGGAAGGAGGCTCAAGAAAGGGCGTTTGAGGAGCTAAAACGCAGATTGACCGAGGCACCTTTGCTTGTGCTTCCCGACTTCACTAGGCCGTTCGAAGTGGAATGTGATGCTTCCGGAGTTGGCATTGGAGGAGTACTCATGCAAGAAGGTAAGCCTATTGCTTTCTTTTCTGAAAAGTTGAAAGGTGCAAGTCTAAATTACTCTACTTATGATAAGAAATTGTATGCATTATATAGAGTACTTAAGACATGGCAACACTACCTATGGCCTAGAGAGTTTGTTTTGCATACCGATCATGAATCTTTGAAACATTTTAGGAGCCAAGACAAACTTGATAGGAGGCATGGTAGATGGATGGAATTTATTGAGACTTTCCCTTATATTATCAAATACAAGAAGGGAAAGGACAATGTTGTTGCTGATGCACTATCTAGGAGGCATGCTTTAATTGTTCAACTTGACTTTAAGGTGTTAGGCTTTGTTTACATCAAGGAATTATATCGTAATGATGCTGATTTTGGTGCTATTTATAAGCAATGCTTAGATAAAGGAACTTTGGATAAGTTTTACTTATTTGATGGTTTCTTGTTTAGGGCTAGTAAAGTATGCATACCTAAGTGTTCTTTGAGATTATTGCTTGTTGAGGAAGCCCATAAGGGTGGATTAATGGGACACTTTGGTAGAGATAAGACATATCATATGTTGCATACTCATTTTTATTGGCCCCATATGCTTAGGGAAGTTGAGCATTGTTTGAAAAGATGTTTGGAGTGTCTTAAGGCTAAGTCTAGAGTTAAACCACATGGATTGCATACTCCTTTGCCTATTCCTACGACCCCCTGGGTAGACATTAGTATGGATTTTATTGTAGGGTTGCCTAGGACTAAGAAGGGGAGAGATTCTATTTTTGTGGTTGTAGATAGATTTTCTAAAATGGCTCATTTTATTGCTTGCAACAAGACTGATGATGCTCATCATGTGGCTGACTTGTTCTTCACCGGAGTTGTTAGGTTACATGGAGTACCAAAGACTATTGTGAGTGATAGGGATGTGAAATTTCTAAGTTACTTTTGGAAAACTCTTTGGGGAAAACTAGGGACTAAACTACTATTCTCTACATCTAGTCATCCTCAAACTGATGGTCAAACTGAAGTAACCAATAGGACCTTAGGAACCCTTTTGAGAGCCATTCTTAAGAAGAATTTGAAAGCTTGGGAAGAAGCCTTACCCCATGTTGAGTTTGCCTACAATAGAGCCATCCATTTCTCAACCTCGTTGAGTCCCTTTGAATGTGTGTATGGTTTGAATCCACTAACCCCTTTTGATCTTATGTCATTACCTACGAAGGAGCGAGTGGATTTCAATGCAGGAAAACAGGTTGATCACATCAAGGAAATTCATAAGAGGACAAGAGCTAAATTGCTAGAAGTAGCTGCTACAAATGCTAGCAAGGCAAATAGGAAGAGGAGGAAGGTCATCTTCAAGGAGGGAGACCTCGTGTGGGTCCACTTTAGGAGAGAGCGTTTCCCCAGCAAACGCCACTCAAAGCTGTCCCCAAGAGGCGATGGACCATTCAAGGTGCTTAAGAAGATTGGAGATAATGCTTATGTCTTGGAGCTTCCCGATGACTATCAAGTGAGTGCTACCTTCAATGTGCAAGATTTGACTTTATTCTAGGGTGAAGAAGAAGAGGAGCTGGATGATTCGAGGTCGAATCCTTTTCAAGAAGGGGAGGATGATGAAGGATCATCTGGACAGCAACCGACACCTCCGGTCCCCGAGTTTGAAGGTGCATTGACGCGCTCGAGAGCTAAGGAAGTCCAACAAGAGCTAGACAAGTTAGTAGCGTTCTTCAGGTCCAAGGAGTTGAATACAGACGAAGAACCACCATTGAAGACTGTTCTAATGATCGAGGTTCGAGAACGAGCAGAGGACGGCAGAGAAGAACCACGACCGCGGCTGGAAACCGCGCCCGCGGCTCATTCGCCAACCGCGCCCGCGGCTCCATAACCGCGCCCGCGGCCAGGAGACTCGGCGAGTTCTTCAACTTCGCCGAGGCTTCCTTTTGAAACATTATTTTCGGATGTTTAATTGTTTTTCGGGATTATTATTTTAGGATATGCTTTTTATTGTTTATTTCTTTAGTTGGCATCCTTATGAACCCTATATAAGGCTGCCTTAGTTGTTGTTTTATTCCGCCCCCCAGACTTTGATATTGAATACAACGTTTATCGTTTTTTCCTCCCAAAAGAGAGCTTTTGTGAGAAGAGTGCCCCGTGTGCATTGTCGTTGAGCTGGCCCTAGTTGTGCTTGTGTGTGTCAATCTCTTCCATAAGGTTGGTGCTATTGAGGCTTCATAGAGCAACCTCCAGGTGCCTTGACCCACCAAAGTCATTGTGTTTGGTTGTAATCATCCGTTGGGGTTTCTTCATCATTCGGTAAGGTTCTTGTTCTTAAGTTCAAGGGTTTTATCGTTGTTTGATTTGGTTCCAATTGGCCTATCATTCGACTTATCCTTCTTTCATCTCATTCTAATTCCGCCTATCTTCTCTGTTCGAGTTCCTATTCGAGTTTGGTGTCTAGGTCGGCAACTACGGCTTATCCCCGCATCAACACCAAGGATAGTAGTCAGTAGGCATCCCGACTTTATCCCAGGTTATTTCGTTTTGGTCTTGTCTACATCAATCGCGTTGGCTTTCCAGAAACTTTAGACTTCCAATGCTTCGAGTAATCAGTGTTCGTTGTACCTGCCTCTGACGACAACAAATTGTTAGAACAAAAGGTTTAGTTGGATTGATGGAACCGTCTCCTCTTCATTGCTACTATTACCGATCTCATCTACAATAATTCCCCTAGTTTTTGGCATTGTCGATACTCAAATTGTCTGGTTAATTCTACTAGAGCATAGGTTATATTATCCAGCTGTACTCTCCTATTGTAATTCTAGAGCCTTCCTTTACTAGCCATGTGGCAATCCCTCATTAGTCTATGAGTCCTATATATACCATGTAATGTGTAACCTTTCATTTCAATGAATTCAAGAATGATTCTCCACTATCTGTAGAATGGTATCAGAGCGGACCAAGGACAAACGTCCCTAACGGTCCTCTTCTTCTCCCAAAAATATCTCAAAATATCTCCCTGCCATGGATGACCCCTTGCTCAACCGAAACACACAGGATATTGCCTCTACCTCCCAAACCTCTACCTTCTCACCTCCTCTCACATCCTTTGCAAGCTTTATTAATGTCAAGCTTGACACAGAAAACTACCCACTGTGGTGAACTCAAGTTTATCCTTACTTGAGAGCTCATTCTCTCCATGGCTATATTGAAGGAACTCAGCCAATGCCTCCTCTCATCCTTCCCGGCGGCGAACCCAACCCTGCTCATGAAGCCTGGGTTACTAAGGACCAACTGGTGGTTGCAATCTTGACTTCCTCTCTCTCTCAGTCGGTCTTAGCCCAAGTCATAGATTGCCGCACCTCTCAGGAGATCTGGGCACTGCTGCACGACCTCTTCTCGGCCAGATCTAGCGCCCATGTGGTCCAGACCCGCCTCCAGTTGGAATCCCTAAAGAAAGGCGGTGACAATATCTCCACATACTTCAACAAAGCTAGGGCTCTGGTGTCACATCTTGCCGCTGCCGGTCAACACATCAGTGACGACGAATTTATTATCTACATTCTTGCAGGTTTGAGCCATGAGTTCGACTCGGTGGTCACTTCCATCTCCACCCAGCAGACGCTGCCAACACCCCATCAGGTTCTGTCATTCCTCCTTAATCATGAATCTAGGCTGAATCACAACACTGAACAGACCAAGGGACTTCTTCCGACTCCGTCTGCTGATTTTACCACGGCTCCCACATTCAACAGTCGTGGTAACAGAGGTGGTCATTATGGGCGAAACAACAGGGGAAATCGGAACAGAGGCGGCTTCTCGTGGCACAGGGGTGGCTCTTCTGGTGGTCGCCCCCCTCCGATGAACTTCGCTGGGCACCCGGACACTCGTCCTGTGTGTCAAGCGTGTACTAAACCAGGGCACTCTGCCCTCAGTTGCTATCATCGATTCAATCAAAGCTATCAGGCCTCTCCCCCTGCCAGTCTTCAAGCTCACCTTACCGCTGCTCCAAGTTGGTTTCCAGATACTGCTGCTTCCCATCATTTCACGCCTGACTACAACCACCTTCAACACCAGATGCTACCTTACTCCGGGTCTGACTCAGTGGTGATCGGCGATGGCTCCTCTCTCCCTATCCAGAACTACGGTTCTACTCTTCTTCCCTTTCCTTCTCGTAATTTTGTCCTTTCTAACCTACTTTATGTTCCTGCCATTTCTAAAAATCTCCTTTCTGTCAAACAATTTTGCCTAAATAATAATGTTTCCTTTGAATTTTTCTCCACTCATTTTTGTGTGAAGGATCTGAAAACCCAGGGCATCCTCCTCAGCGGTCCCATTGAAGACGACATTTACAAGTTGAAGACGTACTTGCCACGATCTCCATCACCTTCCACTACCCAGGCTAATGTTTCCACTGCTGTCACACCTGCTCTTTGGCATGCCCGGTTGGGCCACCCTAATGTTAGGACCACTCAATTTGTCTTAGGTAGTCTCTCCCTAAAATGTCCAACATCCTTTTTAAATTTCCAGTGTAAGGCCTGCTCTGTTGCTAATGCCCACACTTTAGTCCATAGTCCATCTACCTCTAAATCCACAAAACCTTTTGTTCTGCTCTTTATGGATGTATGGGGCCCAACCCGTTTGTTATCTATGAAAGGAAATCGTTTTACTTATCCATATTAGATGATTGCACTAATTTCCTATGGCTTTTCCCACTCAACTCCAAATCAATTGTCACTCAAATTGTCCTCCACTTCCTTCAATACGTTAAAACCCAATTTAACACCCCCGTTTGCTCCATTCAAACGGATGGTGGGTCCGAATTCCCCCCCCCCCTCAAACCTCACTTCTCCACTCTCGGTATCAATCACCGAATCACTTGCCCTTACTCCCACGCTCAAAACGGAAGCATCGAATCCCGCCACCGTCACATCGTCGATAATGGCCTTGCCCTTCTCTCTCATGCTTCCATGCCTCTTTCCTATTGGGATTATGCCTTTGAAACCGTGGTCTATCTTATAAACCGCACTCCCTCTCCCACACTTCACAATCAATCCCCCTTTACGGCTCTCCACAACAAATGTTCCGATTATTCCTTCCTTCGTGTTTTTGGGTGTCTTTGCTATCCCAATCTTCGTCCCTACAATGCTCACAAATTAAACTTTCGCTCCCAACCTTGTCTCTTCCTTGGGTATAGCCTCCAACACAAGGGATACATATGCAAACACATTCCTACAAATCGCACCTATATTAGTCGGGATGTGATTTTCCATGAGGATTCCTTTCCTCTTGCCCAAACTCTCTCTCAACCCATCTCTCCTGAGCCGTCACAAGCCTCTACTGGGCTTCCTCTTCTCTCCATCCCATCCTCTCAGGCCCAAACCCCCGATCCACCACACTCTCTTACTTCCAGCCCACATTCTCCACAGTCCACATCTGAACCCTCATCTGGGCCTCATCCAAACCCATCTCCCTCTTCTTGACCTGATTCCCATACATCTTCCATTGAGCAGATCAATTCCTCTTCATCCAACACCGAGCCCTCCTCACCTGTTCATCCACCACCCTCTCATCCTATGACGACTCGCCTCAAAGACAATACATCCAAACCACTCATTCGCACCGATGGCACTATTCCTTGGCCAAATCCTCATGCCAATCTTACATCCACCTTCCCTACCGAACCCTCCTCTTATACCGAGGCATCGAAACATAGTGAATGGCGTCAAGCTATGAACGATGAATTTCGAGCTCTCCTTGCCACAAACACTTGGGATTTGGTTCCCCCATCCCCTTCCACAAATGTCCTTGGAGTCAAGTGGATCTTCAAAACCAAATACAACTCCGATGGCTCCCTTGAACGCCACAAAGCCCGCCTTGTTGCCAAGGGGTTTCATCAACTCCATGGTCTTGACTTCACCGAAACATTTAGCCCGATCGTTAAACCCGCCACCATTCGCCTCCTTCTTTCCCTATCCACCATGTTCCGTTGGCAAGTACGACAACTCGACGTGCAAAATGCTTTTCTTCATGGGGACCTTGAGGAAGATGTCTACACAACTCAACCACCCGGCTTTGTTCATCCTCAATTTCCCCACTACGTTTGCAAACTTCGTAAGTCCCTCTACGGCTTGAAACAAGCTCCTCGAGCTTGGTTTTCCTAACTTAGTTCCGCCCTCATTCATCTTGGCTTCTCGCCCTCCAAATCCGATTCCTCTCTATTTACCTTTCGCTCCTCAAATCTTCATGCCTATGTCCTCGTCTATGTTGACGATATTCTCCTCATCACCTCTCAAAATGACCTTGCCACAAAATTCATATCCGCCCTCGCCGATCAATTCCCACTTAAACACCTTGGAGGTGTCAAGTATTTTCTCGGTATTGAAGTCACACACTCTGAGTCAGGAATGCAGATCAACCAACAAAAGTACATAACTGATCTTCTAAAGAAGACCAATATGCTTGAGGCAAAACCTATGGCTACTCCGATGTCCCTTACGGCTGATCTTGATTCACCCACTGCTCCCTCATTTCATGATTCCCAGCTTTACAAGAGTATTGTGGGGAGCCTTCAATATTTGTCATTCACTCGCCCCGACATTGCGTTTGCCGTCAACCGTGTGTGCCAATATATGCATCATCCTACTATCCATCATTGGCAGGCTGTCAAGCGCATCCTCAGGGATTTTTCTCTAAGTTTTGAGCATGTTTCCAGCTGCACACTCTCTGCCTTCACGGACTCAGATTGGTCTGGCGCCAAGGAACGTCGATCAACAGGGGCATACTGCATTTATCTTGGCTCGCATCTTATTTCTTGGCACAACAAGAAGCAGCCTACGGTCTCTCGGTCATCCACCGAAGCCGAGTATCGAGCCCTTGCCATCGCCACCTGTGAACTGATTTGGCTCCAACAGCTTCTTGGCGAACTTGGTATTCCTCTGCGCACTCCGCCTCTTCTGTGGTGCGATAATCTTGGGGCTACGTAGCTAGCAGCCAACCCCATCTTCCACAACCGCATTAAACATGTCGAGATTGATTTTCATTTCTTTCGTGAACGAATCAAGGCGCGCACTCTTCAGGTTGCCTTTGTCTCTACCAAGGACCAATATGTTGATCTTCTTACTAAGGCTCTGCCCAGTCCACGCTTCATCTGGCTACGATCCAAGCTCCAACTGCGTCCGCTTGGCTCGAGGGGGGTACTAGAGCATAGGTTATATTATCCAGCTGTAATCTCCTATTGTAATTCTAGAGCCTTCCTTTACTAGCCATGTGACAATCCCTCATTAGTCTATGAGTCCTATATATACCATGTAATGTGTAACCTTTCATTTCAATGAATTTAAGAATGATTCTCCACTATCTGTAGAAAATTCTATTCTATAAGAATAAATATAGTCATGTGAGATTTTGTTTTATCTTTTTTATTCAGCTTTTTCCTCTTATTTTCTATCAAATTGACATGTTCATGTCCTAATCTATGTTGGGACATAACAATCTACACCATATTAATTTTAATTTCTGTCATGAATTCACTTTAAGCAACCTCTTAAAACTAGGGATTCATTTCCAATTATTACGAAAAATCACCCTTAATTAGAGTAATATAACAACAAAGTCTTTATTTGGCACACCCTAAAAGTTTATTTAACACACCCATATATTCGTCACGAAGGTATTTGGTCAGACATTCGTCACGAAGGTATATGTCCAGACATCTGTCACGAAGGTTCGAAGGACATTCGTCACGAAGGTATTTGGGAGATCTGTCACGAAGGTATTGAGGAGATCCGTCACGAAGGTATTGGGGAGATCCGTGACGAATCTTTTTTTTTAAAAAAAATAAAAAATTCAGAATCTTGTAGAGAACTTCAATACGAGTCCGTGCATATAAAATACGTCCAAAACGGACATCGTTTGCCCTTCCAAAAGCCCTCAAAACAAAACAGTCGTTTTTGTTAAGTTCGTAATATTTAAACATAATGCATAATTATACTTTATAAGTGATAAACTAGTGATATTAAATGATAATATACAATTATAGTATATAAATTTAATTGCATGATTTTTAACTATAATTAATAATTATATTATACAAATACTAAATTTATATAAGTTTTTGCTTTTACGAACTTAACGTATGCGACTATTTTGTTTTGGAGGCTTTTGGAAGGGCAAACGATGTCCGTTTTGGACGTATTTTATATGCACGGACTCGTATTTAAATTCTCTACAAGATTCTGAATTTTTTATTTTAAAAAAAGAAGAAGATTCGTCACGGATCTCTCCAATACCTTCGTGACGGATCTCCCCAATACCTTCGTGACGGATGTCTTTCGAATCTTCGTGACGAATGTCTGACCAAATACCTTCGTGATAAATATATGAGTGTGTTAAATAAACTTTTAGGGTGTGGCAAATAGTAAGCCTTAACAAACCATTGAAGCACGATTTCAAAAACTGATTTAGAAAAATAAATAGGCAAATGGCACTTTTGTTATTCCACTGAATCCCCATCCACGAAATGGGTTATCCACATGGTGGAGTTTGACTTGTTGAGCTACGTACAAATAAAGAAAACCAGCAAAAGAAAGAAAAGTGATGGAAGGGTAAAGAGAAAGAAAGGTTCAAAGAGAAATTATGATTCTTGATGATGAGAATGTGTTAAAACTTTATGATCGATAAGTCCCTTTTCATGCGTGCCCCCTTACAATTTAATTTCTTTTCTTTTCTTTTTGGTTTCTACAATTTAATTTCTCAGTTTCTTTGATTCTTCTACTACATTTCTTATATATTCTTATCACCATTTCTTTGCCTTTAGTTTTCTTGCTCCACCATCCTCTAACTTTATATAATTTGTACGTTTTTTTTTGGTGGAATATATAATTTGTACGTTAGCCCTTCGTGTTCAGCCACCCTTTATTATACTATATTTATGATTCTATATTTAATTATGTTTAAATTATTTTCCAGTTCACACTCTAATTTGATGTTCTCTTGACTCGTTAGCCCTTCCTCTTATTCTTCCAATCCAAACTTATTTATCCCGTCTTTGATTGTATATCCTCATTAATTTCAATACCCGAACAATACCCGAAAACAAAAGAAAAAGAATTCGGGATTGAATTTCATAACTCTTAGCCTTCTAAACTAGGTTTTGAATATTCAGAGTCATCTCTCTTTCCTCTCCTCTCCTCTCCGATCTTAATCTTATCTTAATTTCAATCTAGGATTTGTCAATAAACAACTAAAAAGAGGTTAAAAAGCTAGGCCCTACTGATGCGGGAGTATCTGAGCTACCATCAAGAGCATTTGAGCTATCATCGATGACACTTCGTCCTAAATCAAGAGATGAGCTAACCACTGGAGCAATGGCTAAAGATCGCTACGAGTCATTGTTGGAGTCATTGATAGTAGCTCGAGTTCGTATTGTAGTCATTCAAACTCGTAGAGATCCGGTTCGAGTCAGATGAGAAGTCAAGTATTGAAGAGGAAATAAACTAGACTTCAAAACAAAACTCTGGGACTTGGAATCACTCAATTCCGATCTCGGACGAGAGAGAACGAGCCGTTTCAAAAAGAGATGTCGGCGACATGGCTCCAAACCCGTGACCGCGGATTCCTGATTTAATCAATTAATTCCCGCTTCAAGAGCAACGCACGGGCTGTGCGTTTTTCCGCACAAGCCGCGCCCGCGGATCGTGATGCAAGCCTACCGAGGCTTCTTTGTTTTAATTCGTTTTCAGAATTATTTCTTTCTCTTGGTTTTGTCATTTTAGGAAATACATTTAATTAGTTATTTATTTTATTATTGGAGAGCCTTGAACCCTATATAAGGTTTGCTCTAGTTATTGTTTTAGGATCCCAGACTTTGATATTGAATATAACGTTTATCGTTTTTCCTCCCAAAAGAGAGCTTTTGTGAGCAGAGTGCATTGAGTGCATTGTTGTTGAACTCGCCCTAGTTGTACTTGTGTGTGTCAATCTTTTCCATAAGGTTGGTGCTATCGAGGCTTCATAGAGCATCCTCCAGGTGCCTTGGCCTACCATAATCATTGTGTTTGGTTGTAAACTTGTAATCAATTGGGGTTTCTTCATCATTCGATAAGGTTCTTGTTCTTAAGTTCAAGGGTTTTATCGTTGTTTGATTTGGTTTCAATTGGCCTATCATTCAACTTATCCTTCTTTCATCTCATTCTAATTCCGCTTATCTTCTCTGTTCGAGGTTTGGTGTCTAGATCGGACAACAACGTCTTATCCCCGCATCACCTACCCCCTTGAAAAATGGGATAAACCCATCACAACAAAAAGATATTACCTTCTTTTTTTAGTTGTCTTAATGTGTGCCCTTGAGCACATATTAGAAAAACCCTTTAATCTAATACTCCGTATAAATTTGAATGTTTCGGGTCATAAAATCCAATCCACGTCACTAAATTCTATTTTTCAATATTAAGATTTTTTAGGGAAATTAATCCCTTAACACTCAATACATTTCCTTTATAATTTATAGAAAAGTTCGGGTGAGAACAACCCTTAAAAAAATAAAGTGCAGGGTTTTTCGCGTTCATAAATAATAAGCTAATGTTCATAATTTGGGCGGTAATGTTCTTAATTTGACGACAATGACCGTTAAGGTCATTTTTAGGAAAAAAAAAAAAGTTCATAGTAATTACAAGAATGTCACCGCATCACTCACCGAAAAAGTACAAAAAAAAAGGATCGCCCATATTATAAACATTACCATTCATAATATGAACATTGACGTGTAATCTGTGAACGTGAACTGTTCGCACTTCGTTTTTTAGATGTTGTTCGCACATGAACTTTACTCCGTAATTTATACCTTTGATAGTACGTATGCTTTTTTCTTCAAAACCCACCTCTTTTGGTTTTCGTAATGAGACTTTTTGATGGTTTTTTACACTACTCTATAAAAATACTTCAAATTTATAATGATGAATCCTTATCATGAACATATAATCGTATATGTAAAAGTGTCAGATTATATTTAATGAAATTATATGTTATCATTGTATATGACATACGTCTCATTTTCCTTACGCATATTTCTAATACATACACTTATTAGTTAGATTACATTAAATCATATTCAAAACATGAAAATAGTGTTAACATTAATGGTTAAAGTCAAATACATCTTAACGATTTGTATATTTCTTATAAATTAGACCGTAACTAGCGTGTGTTCCCGTACCATGTACGGGGTCGCATGTAATAAATATTTAATAATATATTTATATTTTATACTATTAATTAGTTTATAGATTGTAATTTATGCTTTATGGTTTATAATTTATAGATTATAGTTTATGATTTATGTTTTATAGTTTAAGTTCATTAATAACTCAATTTAACATAATAACATAATAATAGATAAAGATATAAGATATAAGATATGATATGATAAAAGATAAAAATCAATATTTCTTTTTGTAATATAACCTATTAGATATCTTTTTGATTTTTTTACTTATTTAATTCAAAGATATATATCAAAATATAAAGTCGGATGATATGGTGGATGATGTAACATAACTTAGAGGTCGCCACATAGGCGAATTGAATATAAGGGCGACATGTGGTAAAACAACGTTCTGTTTTAGTATATGTATAAATAAACGACCTTTTTTTGTAAACATGCATCGCACGGCCTAAAATCCTAGTTATAATGTGAAATATAATACCAAATCTAAGCAATTAATGTCAGATTTGGCATTAATACATGCTCAAAACAGATCTTAATACTTGTACCCGAATCCAGATTTTTACAAGTAGTCCTAAGTAGGCCCATCTAAGCAAAGTCAATATTCTTTTGGTGTGCTCTTCCAAATCTCTATATATAATTACTAAAGCAAGTCACCTTCCTCCAATTCTAGCTATGTCACGTGACATACTCTTCATTCAGGTCATTCACTTGACGTCATTTCATTGATCACGATTTTTACTATTTATTGTAATTTTCTTTAAAAAATGATTATATTTGGAAAATCATATCCAAAAATATCACAAAAAGATTGCTTAAGATCTTTCAGATTACAAAAAGATTTTATGTGTATTCTTTTAGACTTTGACCTCCCAATATCCTATTATGTTATTTTACAAATTTATAATTTTATTTTTATGATGACATTTCACAAAAAGATTGATTTCTTAATAAATAAGAGAAAATATTGTATTTTTGTGTAATGGTAGTGTTTTAAATTATATAGTTTTATATATGTTGAAATTATTTTATTTAAATTTGTTAAAAATTGACCTATGATAATTTGACCAAATAAGATTTTTGGTATAACGATTCCTTAATATTCGTTGTTTATTATATTTAAAATTTTAAAACTTAATTATATATTAATATCATTTAAGATATCAAGTTATTTTCATATAAAATTATATATTACATAATATTTTGTAGTACTTATTAACTATATCAAGGTATATAAACCCGCGCATGGCACGGGAACTACGCTAGTATCCACTACATTAATACATTATTCTCTATTACAATATATTTTCCTTAGTAAAACAATTATGCTCTTGATTTGGCCTACATATAAATTCCTTGTTCTTGTGTACTTTGGTAGATATAGTAAGTATATTTTAATACAGTGTATCCATTAATTCTTCTTCTGTATACACATCAAAATCACCCTTTGCCACCTTTCAAATAAATCCCACCAAATCTCACCTCAATCTTCTTCTCCTCATTTCAAAGGTGAATTATCGTATCCTTTGTGTTTTCATGCTTCTCCCCCTATTTTCCAACAGTATATCCTGTGTTGTTTTTATTGTCTACCAACCATGTTGCCTTTGGTTGACCCTTTTTCCTGTCAATTATTGTCTGTTTCTGCAAGTTTTGTTTTGAAGTATTACATTGTTGTTCTTGGCTACTCATCTTATAAGACCAAGCAAACACTCTAATCTTCTTCAACCTTCTGAAATCCCTTTTTTTTGGTTTTCACTGAATATCTTTTCTTGTTTCATCAATATTCAGATTGGCCAAATAGTAAAATATTGATCAAAGTCACAGATTCAGCAGAACAAGAAATGGGGTTCAAGAATCAAACATGGGTTTTGGCTATTCTGATCACACTGATCATGGGAGTATCAAGGAGCTTGAATGCTGTGATGGGTCGGCCGTATCGAATACTTCTTGACACTGATGTCGATACAGATGATTTCTTTGCTCTCTTATATCTCTTGAAGCTTAACAGATCAGAATTTGATTTGAAGGTTTGTTCATCTTTTTTTTTGGTTCATTTTTGCCAAAGTGTTGCTACTTTTCAACCATAGTGGTCTTCAATAGTACCTCCAATATGTGTGGTTATGGGTGGTTTTGTTTTTAAATTGTTTATGGTTTATTGTGTCATGTTCAAATTTATTCAGATAAGAAAAACTTTTTCATGGTGATCATTTCTTTTTTTTTGTTTCTAGACTGATACAATTAACATTTTACATAAAATGTAGGGTGTGACAATCAACAGCAATGGCTGGACAGATGCGGGGCACGCGGTTAACCATGTATACGACATGCTTTTCATGATGGGACGAGACGACATTCCTGTTGGTGTAGGAGGCGAAGGTGGCATCACTCAAAATGGTTCCATCCTCCCTAATGTTGGTGGATTCCTACCTCTTATTGAACAGGTAACAAATTTCCACTAGAATGTTTTGTTACTTTCTGTGTTTTTGAGATACTGAACTTCTAAATGATTTTCTTAAATGCGCAGGGGATGACAACAGCAGGATATTGTCGATACCGACAATCCATTCCAGTAGGACCGAGGGGCAAACTTGACATCGACACGAATTTTGGCATCAGAAAAGCCTTCCTCCCTCAGGTCAGTATAAGGGTTTGTTTGGATTGCACATCATAATGCCAAACCAAATTTTGATCATTTTTTTCATGGAAAAAAATGATCAGGGAACCAGGAGATATGATCCTCTACGACAGCCTACAGCTCAGAAAGTCATGATTGATGTGATTTCTCAAGGTCCAACTACAGTTTTCTTACTAGGAGCACAAACAAATTTCGCTGTTTTCTTGATGAGTAATCCTCATCTCAAGAAAAATGTTGAGCATATTTATGCTATGGGCGGAGGTGTAGGAGCAAACAATCCGGATTGCTGTCGTGGGAAGCCGAGCTTGACTTGTCATCCTTCTTTGTGTGGTGATGTTGGCAACATGTTTACAGCATATGCAACTAACCCATATGCTGAATATAACATTTTTGGTGATCCTTTTGCTGCCTACAAGGTCAGTTGGTCACTTCATGCAGTAAAAAATCTGCAGCTTGGTTCAGTTTATAGTGAAATAATGAGTGCAGTGGTGAAAATGTAGGTGTTCCATTCAGGAATTCCAGTCACAATTGTTCCTCTAGACGCGACGAACACTGTTCCTATAACCAAGACTTTTCTTGACGCATTAGAGCAGAATCAAAGGACTTATGAAGCACAATATTGCTTCAAGTCGCTAAAGATGGCTCGGGATTCTTGGTTTAATGACCAGTTTTATCAGGTACAATGTAAACTTTCACCCTTGATCCAACAAAATGTAACATCTATTATACTGATGTATGCTATAAATCTTGACAGAGCTACTTCATGTGGGATTCTTTCACAGTTGGTGTAGCAATATCAATTATGCGCAACAATAAGCCGAATGGAGAAAACGAGTTTTCTGAAATGGAGTACATGAACATCACCGTCATCACCTCAAATAAACCATATGGCATATCAAATGGATCAAATCCATTTTTCGATGGCCGACAAACGCCAAGGTTTCATTTACAGAAAGGTGGAGTTCATAGTGGGCATGTTCAGACAGGACTAAGAGATCCATTTTGCCTTGTTGAAAATAGGAAAGGGAGATGTGAGGTACTCTTTTTTTTCTTCCTTCCTTCCTTCCTGTATTTCACATTTAGATTACAAGGTTAAAACTAATCTTGATGCTAATAGGATGGTTACACAAAGGAGGTTATTGGGTCAGAAGCAGTTCGTGTTCTTGTCGCGACAAGGGCAAAGCCTAACCGAGATCCTAAAAGCCCATTCAACACAAAATTCTGCAAGAATTTCTTGGAGGTAAGTTTCTAACAAGAGATCATTTTTTCTTTAACAAAGCAGAAAGAAAAACTACTCTGCTTTTTATAAAAGATGAGATTCTATATGCAGGATTATGTGGTTTGTGGGTGTGCCCCATATGCAGGTCATAAACCGGCCCCAGCAGTCTGGGAGGTTCAACATTACTACACAGTTCCCTTACCATAAGCATATCCTATACAAACCAGATTTCGGTTCAAGAAAGTTGGGGAAGCCAGTTGTTTTCGACATGGATATGGATGCTGGTGATTTCTTGGCTCTTTTCTATCTTCTAAAAGTTCCTGTGCAAAAACTGGATCTCAAGGTAGTCTATCATCTTTCTTTCTTTTTCATTGGCTTAAACTTGGGTTTGGTTCCGGTGAAGATGGGTCCCTAGATGAGGACTGAGGATGATGCACACACACGTTATAACTCATACACATACGAGAGATGGTGTGCATGAGTTATAACGTGTGTGTGCATTACTTATAGCGTTTGTGTGCATCATCCATCATCCTTAGTCTTCATCTAAGAATCTATCCTCACGAGTCAGAAAGTGAATATCGAACTTAAATGGCGTTTTTTTCTCTTTTGGTAGGCGATATTGGTGACTCCAACCGGTTGGGCTAGTGCAGCTACAATAGATGTAGTATATGATCTACTTCATATGATGGGAAGAGACGACATTCCAGTTGGACTGGGAGACTTCTTTGCTATGAACCAATCTGATTCAGGTTCTGCTGTTGGTGATTGCAAGTACTCCAAAGCCATCCCACTCGGTAGTGGTGGACTGCTCGACTCAGACACACTTTACGGTCTTGCTCGTAGTTTGCCTAAGAGCCCAAGAAGGTTTAAAAAACTCACCATAACTATTTTTCATTCTAAATTTCATATCTGAAAATTGTCATTTTGAACTGCAGATATACAGCAGAGAATTCTCTAAGATATGGCGCGCCTCGTAACACAGATCACCCTGAACTCAGGCAGCCTAAGGCATTGGAAATATGGGAGAGGTTAAAACGAAAGGAAGACCCGGAAACCAAGTTCACAATTCTGACTAGTGGTCCGTTGACTACCTTAGCTAAGATCGTCCTTTCTGACAAAGATGTGAGCTCTATCATCCAGGTTTGACGATCATTGTCCTGAAATTCACTCAAAGTAATAAATCTTCCTTAGAGCAGTTGAAAAATGTTTGTTTTGTTTAACTTGTTGCAGGATGTGTTTGTTGTAGGCGGAAATGTAGATTATGCAACTGAAGAGCATGGAAACACCTTCACTGTCCATTCAAATAGATATGCTGAGCTCAACATGTTTCTTGATCCTGTTGCTGCAAAAACTGTCTTTCAATCAGAGCTCAATATCACTCTCATCCCACTCGGTGTCCAACGTAAAGCTAACTCATTTCCTCAGATCATGGACATGCTTTATGAAACAAAGAAGACGCCAGAAGTGCACTTTGCCAGGAGCCTTTTATCCCGGTTGCAACGTTTGAAAAAACGTAGTCGTAGATATCAGCATATGGTAAAAACTATGCCTATAAGCTTATCCTATACTAAATGAGCTCATCATTCTGATTTAAGTATGTTTCATGAGGTACAGGATATATTCTTGGGAGAGATGCTTGGTCCTGTGATTTTGGCAGAGGAACAATCAGTTCTAGATTCAGAGTTCAAAGTTAAGCCCATCAGTGTAATAGCAGTTGGTGATGAATCAGTTGATGGTCAAATGGAGATTGATGAAATGAATGGAAAATTTGTAAAGGTGATTGAGGAAGTGGATCAAACTGCTTACTATGGCTCATTTGCTAGTCGTCTTGGCGATGAGAAACAGTCTGCAGTTTTGGGAAGCTTTTCCTTGCAGAAAAAGCTATGGAGCACACCACGTCGACACCCTACAAAAGAGTAGAGCCGAGTTTCAGTTGTTTTTGGTACTATACAAGGAAAGGGTATACTTGATTCTTCAAGTTTAAAAAAAGTAGCCATTGAGTTTGAGTTTGAGATGAAATAGGTGATTAGAGTATAGTGCAGAAAGAAGATTACATAGGGAATGGAAAGAAGAAGATAAGATATGATTATATTTGTTTTCTTATACTGTTTTTCTCTCTTATTTTCAGAGAAAAATATTAGTATATTGTGTTTTGAGAAAACTAAAAGAGAAATCCCAGATCAGAATCCTATTCTTTGGAAGATAGGAAATAAGAAAGAAGAAAAAAGAGAGTAAAGACTCATGAATTGAATGTGAATTATGATCTGATGAGTTTTAAGTATCATGCTTTGATTATGATCTGATTAGATTAATTGTGCATTTAGGCACATAGATTGCAATGGTTAATGATGTGGCGATTCATTATCATTTGGATAGCACGAAAAGCTACATCCTCTGGGTTTTACACGCAAACAATGATTCAGGAAACCATCAATACAAGCTCAAGAAAAGGAAACAAGTGCATTACAACCTAAAAGGATTTGACAAGCCTAGATACAACAATCGTTTGAGCCTGACCATTGTCGAGTAACAAACTATCCCTCCAATTTTTTTCAACAATATACAAGCAGATAGAACTACTCCTTGTACTTTGTAACTTAGCTGGTTTTTGAAGATAACTCAATGGATGGGATTGGCATTGACCCACCAGCAGCCACAATTTGTTGCCCCATCTGCACCAACAATTTTGGCTTTAGCATGAAATTTTTAAACATTTAACTGAAGTTTTATGATCAAATCTGTCTCAGATTTCAGTAGTCAAAACATAATCTTTAGGGCTCTCACCATAAGCAATTTCTGGAGATTCTCCTTTATAAGATAGTACTCTTGCTTCACTTGTTGCAGACAAGCTCTACACCTGCAATTATGAAATTTAACACAATCGAATTCCATGACAATGCAATACCGAATATTTTATGGAGCGCATTCAAATTGCATTTATAGTTGGAAGGTTATAAAGACTGACGATTGCGCGTCTCGGATGTCACAGAAGCTGCGAAATGTGATGCAGACATTCTTTACCCTTTGTGCACCTATGCTGCAAAGACGAGGAATAAACTTGGGTTAATTTAAAACTACATACACAAATCATAACTCATAACTACCTAAAATCCCCAACATCAATCTTTTCTCAAAATACAATTTCGGCAAATGAATCTCTAAAATTGAATTGGCTTTACAGATTTTGAAGTAGTGTGTTACCTAGAACTGCTTCCCTTGAGCTGATGTCTAAGAGTATCCACCTTCTTAAAATCCACATTCTGTTCATTTCTACAAAGAAGAAAGCATTCAGAAATCACTAGCAGTAAAGGAATAAACTTTTTTAAACAGAAAAGATTGCTGCTTACAGAGTAAGGGTAAGATCATTGAGAATCTTTTCAGAATCATCAAAGAAATCAGACACAACTTCGACAACAAAATCTGGACTGCTTTCGTCTTCCATTTCCTCAAGCCGAGTAAACTGATTGTCCAGAAACCCCTTAAAAATTGGAAAAAGTCAACACCGAACAAAAAGAGGGCAAACGAGCAAATAACAGTAATTTTTGTTTGTGTTCAAGTTCACCTGCTCAAAGAGGAGTTTCTTGTGTTGAAGAAATTGTCCCACAATCTCGTTGAGTCCCATCTCTGAGCTACAATGGAGGTGTGTTTAAAATGGAGATGAAAGACGCCGCAGAAGAAGAGGACAAGTAGTAGAAGAAGAAAAGAAAAATGATAATGAAAAAAAGGGTATAAATAGTGAGGACCTTTGAAGGAATGTAACGCAGGCAGAAACCCTATCCCCCATTTTGATATGGGCAGTCTCCTCTTCTCTACGCCCTCTCTTCTACTCCGCAGATTCGTCTCTTTTTCTCTTCCTTTCTCTACTTTCCCCGCTTCCTCTTCCTATCTTTCTGCTTCTAAGTCTCGCCACCTCCATTCACGCAAGTTTGAAGTGACTGCTTCTCTCGACCCTCCTCCGGGGATCACTATTACCAAACAAGGTCTGTTCCTCATTTCATTTCTCTCATCCTTCTTTCCCAATTGCCAACAAAACTAAACAAATAATATTATTATGGTTTTCTAGATGTTGTCAGGGATGATCCAACAAATAATGTCCCAG
The DNA here is from genome assembly GCA_029168935.1 of Oxyria digyna. NCBI lineage: Eukaryota > Viridiplantae > Streptophyta > Magnoliopsida > Caryophyllales > Polygonaceae > Oxyria > Oxyria digyna. Next base: position 5,270,598 of record JAPVLV010000010.1, on the reverse strand, counting down.
ACTCTATTTTTACAAAGCTTGGGATGCAGTTGCATAAGCGGGACACCCATCCACTCGGGATTCTAAAGAATGCAATCTATAATTATCTCGACGCCAATTACCCTGCCAAATTTGACAAGTTTGATCACCTTTTGCCTATTGTTTCTGTCCAACAGGCATCTTTCTCCACCTTTATATCTCAATTTCGTACCTAGAAAATTCTTGTCAATGCTTTTTTCTATGTTTAGTTAGACTTTTTAATTCTCTTGCTGCTTCTACTACGTTTGATTGGTTCCAGTTCTAGTCTGATTAAATGTTATTTAGACACTTTAATCTTCCATCAGTTGAGACAGACCTAGGGAGGATAATAATCAGAACGTTTTGTTGCAAAGTAGGCATTGCGCTTATCATTTCACTCCATGAGTCTTGTTGTTCACATCATAGACAATTAGATTGTGTGATCAGGTGAAAAAGTGTAAAGAGTTTACTTTTATGAACTGAATGACAGCTATTCATACAATGTGATAAAACATGTTGGCTTTTAGCTGTAATGCTTGGTGTACTTGCTTTTTAAAAATTTAGTTTCCTCACATAATATCTCTGCGTCAATGAATCTCTAATGCTACTTGATTGACATGTTAAGAAAGATTAAATTACATGGTTTAAAGGATAGTTGAGACTATATGGGCAACAAGCATGATTTTGGTTTTGCAAATTGATCAAATTAATCTTATCTAATGACTAGTTTGGTTAAAGTGATTTAAGAATGTGTTTTCAAGTTATGTGTAGCTATGTATTATATTGTTATCTTCTCTTTTTATTCAACAACTATGCTAAGCTAGTTTGTTTCTCAGCCAAACTAGAATGTGTTTTCAAGTTTTTCTCTTTTTTAAAACCCAAGTTTCAGATATATCAAGGGGAAGAGCTACAAAATTTAGTTTGGTAGCAGCATACTAAATAGGATCCAGTCGGAATTCTATTCTAAATTGTTTTTCTTATGAGGAGTGACATAAACTATATGTTACTACATAGAAGCTTCCATGGTACGTTACAATTTCTGATGCCTATTTCCAGCTTATAATATTAATACCTTTTAATTTCGTTAGAAACACTGAATACACTCTCATTTAGTTGGAAAAAAGCATTTTGCTTCTTACGCCCAGTTTATAAATTGTGAGTGTAAATATCATAAAAATATATCCTCAAAATGTCACCTTTTGGTTTCTAGACTTGACCTTGTGCAATCTACGTCTGGAACTTATACTTCTTGACTGAACTGTCAAAGAAAATACTAGATGGAAATCTTACTTTCATTTATATCTATTTTCTTTAATATCCATATGGGCCCCGTCCACTTTATAAATTACCTCCTCCCTGTTGATGCTGAAATGATTCCAAACTTTCTTAGTGTTTTATTTGTGGCTTTAATAAATTTTTCTGTTAGCTGGGTCTGCTACTTTCTCTTTGTGACTGTAATGGTGGGTTCATGGTTATCCAATCCTTTGACAGTTCAATTCTTGCAGAACTTTGATGATGTCTTGGTTCCTGCTGATCATGTAAGCAGGAGCTACAATGATACATACTATATTGATGCTCAAACAGTCCTAAGGTGTCATACAAGTGCACACCAAGCCGAGCTTCTTAGAAATGGTCATACCCACTTTCTCGTAACTGGAGATGTCTATCGTAGAGATTCTATTGATTCCACCCACTATCCTGTTTTCCATCAGGTTGTTTTTTCTTACTTTTTTTAGAGCTTTCGAGCTGTTCTTATATTTTAATATGTTTTATTTTTTTGATGAATTGGCTATGCAGATGGAGGGGTTTCGTGTTTTCTCTCCTGATGAATGGAAAGCTTCAGGCATGGATGGAACAACTTATGCAACAGAGGATTTAAAGAAATGTCTTGAGGGTTTGGCACGCCATTTATTTGGTAAACTTGTTGATATTCAGTTAAGGAGATTCCATCATGTATAATCTTCAATGTTGCATATTTGTGATGAAAACAGAAATTGAAAGAACAGAATAAGGTTTTCTTTGGTTTACTAATCTAGTGGGCATATTTTCCTACATTTATATCATGACATTGATTGGTGTTTACAGGTGACGTGGAAATGCGTTGGGTTGATACTTATTTTCCATTTACGAATCCATCATTTGAACTTGAGATATTTTTCCAGGTATTATTTCTGTCTGTCATTCGCATTGAATCTGATGATGTACCTCTCTTCTCCTCTATTTGGTAATCCAATATTGAACCTTCCCCATGGAAATTAACATTCTCATTTTATGAAAGTGGATCTTTCAGTTTTTAATTTGTAATTTTTTAATAAGAGCCTTAGAACTAGGGAAAGTATAGTAACTCACCTGCTGCTGATTTAATTCTTAGTAAATTCTACTTCTTGTTTTCCCTATATTTGGGTTATATGCTATGTTGTCTTCTTGTTTTCCCTATATTGGGTTATATGCTATGCTGTCTTCTTCTATGATGCATTATAATGAGTATATTCATCATTCATCACTGTATTTTGGTTACTCTTGATAAAATGCCTACTTGAAAATTGTTTTCCCTCTTGATTTGTTAGGACAAATGGATGGAAGTATTGGGATGTGGGGTGACAGAACAGGAGATTCTAAAGAGAAATGGTCGGAAGGATGATATTGCTTGGGCATTCGGACTTGGATTAGAGCGACTAGCAATGGTTTTATTTGGCATACCTGACATTCGGCTTTTCTGGTCAAGCGATGAGCGGTTTACTTCTCAGGTATTCATGCATATACTGATTACTATCCAAAAAAATTCATATGCTTGCTAAAAAGGGAACATATCTGATCTTCACTGTTTGTTTTCGGTTGCAGTTCTCCAGAGCCCAGCTTGGTATTAAGTTTAAACCGTTCTCAAAGGTATTGTTCATTCTTTGTGGGTGTCTCAAAGCTTTTGAACCCCTTTTTCTACTCCTAATATAATTGAAAATGTAGTACAGTAGTACACTGACTAATTTCACATTAAATACTTCTGTGCACAGTATCCTCCATGTTACAAAGACATGAGCTTTTGGATCAGTGACTCGTTCACTGAAAATAACTTGTGTGAAGTTGTCAGAGGGATAGCCGGAGATCTTGCTGAAGAGGTATGGATGGCTATGTATACTTTTTTCTATTAAAATAGATATTTAAACATGGTAAATATACTTTCATTTTTCTTGTTTCTTCATAGATATTTTCAGGGTATTGATCTTTACTAATACTGCTCATTTTTTTATAGATTGAAATGACATGCCCTTGTATTCTTTTCGATAGGAGACATCTTTTTTTTATCAGTGCAGAATCTTAAAATACCTTTCAGATTAATTTGAATCGGAAATTCTCCTTTTTTAGGTTTGTCTGATTGACAGTTTCACGAACAAAAAAGGTATGACGAGCCACTGCTACAGAATAGCATATCGATCAATGGAGCGTTCTCTCACTGACGAGGAAATAAATGACCTACAGGTATTTCCAAGTTATATGAAATTGATCGCCTTTTACTTTCTCCATTCTCTTCCAATCATAAGTAAAAGAACCTCTTTTACTAATACAAATGCAGTGGAAAGTACGAGAGCAGGCCGAGAGCAAGTTAAAAGTCGTTCTTAGATGAAATCTTCCATTCTTGGCAACGAATGACCAGAAAGACGTATATTCATCCCTCGCTCACTGCGAAAGTCGTTCTCAAATGGCAGATTTTTCATCTTCTTGTGCACAATTAACTCGGGCTCTTTTCATTTGTCATTGTTATATTTTGTGTTAGCCTTCGGATAATAAAGTACACTGTATACTGCTAATTTGAGACATACAAGAACAACCAGAGTGGTTGAAAGATTCTACAGAATACTTCAATATTCTTCTTTGAATAATAATATAGATGATGATTATCATTTGGATAGCACGAAAAGTTACTGCTACATCCTCTGGGTTTTACACGCAGACCATGATTCAGGAAACCATCAATACAAGCTCAAGAAAAAGAAGCTAAGTGTAATACAATAAAAGGGTTTGACAAGCCTAGATACAACACCATTTTCGAGTAACAAACTATCCCTCCAAATTTTTTCAACATATACAAGCAGATAGAACTACTCCTTGTACTTTGTAACTTAGCTGGTTTTTTGAGGTAACTCAATGGATGGGATTGGCATTGACCCACCAGCAGCCACAATCTGTTGCCCCATCTGCACCAAAATATTTGGCTTTAGCATGAAATTTTTAAACATTTAACCGAAGTTTTATGATTAAATCTGTCTCAGAGTCAAAACATAATCTTTAGAGCTCTCACCATAAGCAATTTCTGGAGATTCTCCTTTATAAGATAGTACTCTTGCTTCACTTGTTGGAGACAAGCTCTACACCTGCAGGTACGAAATTTAACACAACCAAATTCCATGACAATGCAATACAGAATATTTTCTGGAGCGCATTCAAATTGCATTTATAGTTGGAAGGTTATATAGACTGACGATTGCGCGTCTCGGATGTCACAGAAGCTGCGAAATGTTATGCAGGCATTCTTTACCCTCTGTGCACCTATGCTGCAAAGACGAGGATCATCTATCAATTTCAAACTCAAATCCTCAATTTTAAATTCATACACAAATCCAAACTCATAACTACCTAGAAATCCAACATCAATCTTTTCTCAAAGGACAATTTCTGGAAATGAATCCCTAAAATTGAATTGGCTTTACAGATTTTGAAATAGTATGTTACCTAGAACTGCTTCCCTTGAGCTGGTGAACATGAGCATCCACCTTCTTAAAATCCACATTCTGTTCATTTCTACAAACAATAATGCATTCAGGAATCGCTATCAGTGATTCAATGATTTAAAGAATAAAGGAAGAAACTTTTTCTAAACAGAAAAGATTGGTGCTTACAGAGTAAGGGTAAGCTCATTGAGAATCCTTTCAGAATCATCAAAGAAAACAGACACAACTTCGACAACAAAATCTGGATTGCTTTCATCTTCCAATTCTTCTAGCTGAGTAAACTGATTGTCCAGAAACCCCTTCAAAATTCAAATCCCCAACCCAATAAATACTGGAAAAAGTCAACACCGAACAAAAAGGGGACAAATGAGCAAATAACAGTAATTTTTGTTTGTGTTCAAGTTCACCTGATCAAAGAGGAGTTTCTTGTGTTGAAGAAATTGGCCCACGATCTCGTTGAGTCCCATCTCTGAGCTACAATGGAGCCCTATAGCAAGAAAATGTAAGGGTGTGTTTACAAATGGAGATTAAAGATGCCGCAAAAGAAGAGGACAAGTAGAAAAAAAGAAAGAATATGATAATGAAAAAAAGGTATAAATAATGAGGACCTTTGAAGAAAGTATTTGATTACTCCCTCCGTCCCATAATTATCCTCTCCTGACACTATTTATTATTTAAAGGAATCTTCGTAATTTCGGCCAATATATAAATAAAAACATAGTCATGTGTGGTCTTGTTTGATTCGTCTTATCGATTACTTTAATAATATTAAAATTTTATAATTTTTAGTATTTTATAATTAGAGATATTAACGATACAAAACGCGCATCGGTAAATATGGCCAAAGGAAACAAGAAGATCATTATGGGACGGAGGGAGTAGTTTACAAGAATCTTATCAAAAAAGCTTTCCACTACACCAAACAAGGAGGCAACTCATGTTAAATATAATACTAAATTAATAACGCATTTATTCATACTCATACTCTCTTATTTTAAATTCACGAATAATCCTAATAGTGGCATAGAATCTCTTGTAATTGTTGCGATAAGAATAAATTTTACAATATAAAGTGAAAATATCCGAGTTCACAAATAGCAAATTAATATTCGTCTAGATCAATTTAAAAAAAATTTACATAAATTACAAAGTTGTCACTGTATGACTCATTTAAAAAATTTAAAGTTGTCACCACGCAGATTATGAATATTATCATCTAAAATATGAACATTGACGTGTAAATTGTGACCGCAAGCATTTTACACTTCGTACCGTAACCTTCCTCTAGAATTTCTATGTCACATCTATATTTGAAACATGTCATTTAAAAAAAGTTGGGTATATATTTAAAGATCATTATTGTAATTATCCTAGTTTAATTTTTCATGTCGTGCACGAGATTAATATAATATAGGTAAATTAATAAATCAATAAAATAAAGTTGTTATAGTTGAATTATTATATTTATATTGATATATAAAATTTTCATTGTTTTTCTATTTTGTATATGAAAATATATTATTAATAGATTTATAAAAACATTTGTAGTATATAATTATATTTAGATCAAATATAGTATATTTAAAATATATATAAAAGGAAATAGTGAGATCTATAATTGATTCATATTTAAATTAGAAAAGAGTATTAATAGATTAAGGATAGTTATCTTAACATCTAACTAAGAAATTTAAAAAAGGGAAAAGGGAAAAATGACATGTGGCAAATGGAATTAGAGATTGTCATGTGATAAAATAAATGTAAATGTGTCATGTAGTAAGAAGGGCGTTTGTTTAAAATATTTATATAGATTTATAGTAGATTGATATTATTTCCTTATTTGTACACAAATCAATTAAAAAATATATATATAAAGATCACTATCTTAAATTTATTGATATCACTTCTTATTTTAACACATATCAACAGAATCCAATTACAATCTTCTTCTTTCTGAGATTTAACTTAGTTCTTATCAATTTCAAATCAATAAACAAACACGACTTAGAGTATGTTCTCTTGAGTAAGAACACTTTCTTTTTTCTTCTTCCTGGATCCACTTGTTAAGCTCTTCAAAATGCATAAGAGCATCCACATTGGTACAGTTTTTAGCGATTTTTTAGCAGTTTTTTAGTATTTTTTATTCATTCATTTCATTTTAACAACCCAATCTACTTTTTCTCCACATTCATAGTTTTTTTACCTCGGTTTTTTAACTACATCTTTATTACCAATCAACTATTTAAATACACAATTATACTTTCAATAGTAAATCTACACTTAATAAGTTTACAAGTTAGTTAAAAGATAATCATATTACTTTGAAATAATATTTATTATTAAATTTTAAATTTAGTAAAATAATTTTTATTGGTTGAATACATTTTAATTTTATATTCATAAATATATTGTGTATATAAATTTGTAAAATAATCACACACAGTCGACATCTTAAGTTTAAATCTTAGTAAAACACAAGCACGCAACACTTACTTTATTAAATTTAATACAATATTTCATATAATACATAAATTAAATTACTTATATTACATACTAAAAACGATTATAAATATCACATTTTCTAAATTGTTTATTTAAAAAAAAGTTTTTTATAAAAAAACATATACAAAGTGGGTGTCTATAGATAGATAAAAATAAAATAAAAATATTAAAAATATTATTTTTCATCAATTCATATAATTTTGTGTTGAAAACGTTTTTAGAATATAGTAATATAACAACTCTATGCTTTTTGTCCACCATTGATTTGTTTGATCTAATGGCCAAGAAACATCCCCTCTTTCTTTTACAATTTCTGACACATTTAAGATCTTGTTTGAATGTTTAAAAGCAAATCCAATTTTTGACATTGATGTATGTGAAATTTTTTTTTTGCAACCAAACATGGCTTTAGATTTTTTGGTTTTTTAGCAGTTTCTTACTTCCAAACCTGGGAATTGGTTTTTTAGAAAATTTGAACTGTAGCTAACAAATCTATAGTATTATATACCTAAAAAACCACCGATGTGGATGGTCTAAGAAAGACAACGTGCATGGTGGAGTATTTATGCAAGTAAGTTGCCATCATTTCTTGACTAAGAGAGATTCTCGAACAACTTCAATTCTCACATACTTGATTTGCATGATTATGATATATTTACCTAAAAATAAAAAACACATGCAAAAGCTTATTTACAACTGATCATAATAAACAATGTCATTCCAGGTGTAAATTGACGCAAGAGATCTTTATTGCGTCTTGAGCAAGAAACATATCTTCATAAAGATTCTGCAAATTTCGCTGAAGATTCATACCCGATTATTTTCCTTTTTCCTTGATTTCATCTTCATTCAATTGGACTTGATTTCCTACTTTTCTTGTCCTTTAATTTGAAACTCAAATATTAAAATAGTCATTATATCTTGAGTGTTTGTCATCGTTACACAAAAAAAAAATAGTTGAAAGCTCAATATCAACATTATAAGCTATCATATATTTGGGCAAAACAAAAGAAAAAGAAAAAGAAAATTACCGTACATGCTAAATGTAACAAAGAATAATTTGTGGAGAAAATTAACAAAAAAATGGATTAGTCACTCAGTCTCAATCTCAATGGAACAATCCTTTCAAAAAAATAAAAAATTCTCAATAGAACAACAATAAAAAAGACTTTATGGCAACATCCTAAGAAGATAAGAATACAAAATCCGATTCCATGAGTCAAGAGGAAAACTCAAGGCAAATAGCAATAGCTACAATTCTGCAAAGCTACCCCTCAGCTTATTTTTAGATTAGCATTAACTTATAAATGATAATATTTAATCCTCTAGACTACTAGGTGTCTTTTAATCCTAGTGCCAATTCTCTAGATTCTCATATTCACTAATCTAGTAGTCTAATTTCCATGATTCACTAATCTAGTAGTCTAGTTTCCTTTGAAAAACAAAAATCGCCTATTAAATTTTACACCTAATTTCCTTGACTAAGTGCAAGTTCTCTCCCTTATATAACCCTTGCTATATTCCCAAGTACCTCACACAACATAACTCAAATATATATTCTACCTTACAAGAACCCTTTGGAAAAAGATGACAAAGATGATCTTACTTTCTCTTATTGTCTCTCTCCTTGTTTTTGGAACAACTCAGAGTGTCGATGCAGCGCGCTCCCTCTTCGGTGGCTTCCCAGGAATGATCAATCCTGGATACTCCATCCCAGAATACTGATGGCAGACGAATTTGCAGGATCAAATATATGAGGCTGAAAACGTTCTCTTGGGGTTGATGGTGATGAAGCCGATGTTGAGATGGCTTCGAGAGATCGTTGTGACAGACGATCGATCGAACCTTGGACTTCGACAAGTGTTTTCTTCCTAGACTCAGTTGTCGATCTAGGAAGACTAGCTTGACTCGGACACGATAAGCAAGTGACGTCTTTTAGAAAGACTCTCTTGACTCGAACTAACCCAAGGAATCCACCTAGGGTTCTTTTAAGGTTTTGAAGTCGAACTATGTATAAACACAGATCGATCTCACAGGTGGTCAATATCAAACTAAGCGTTGACTTCTTGCAATTCAATATAATCCAAAGCTACAGCTAAAGACGTTAAAACAACGTCAAAACTAAAAACGTAAATCTCATTCTCAATTTGTCTAATCTGAGCAACAAGCTCTAAAAACCAACTTAAATAGGAAAATGTCTCAAAGGTAAAATAGTAAAGTCTCTTTAGTCTTCCTCTTCTTGGGCTTCCTTCTGCTAAGCCCAAAAGGACTCTTATTCTCCATCTGGACAATCGGCCCACCTGGCTGTCAGTCTTGTGTTGTTCCTTCTTCTTCAGTGATACGAGCTGACGTAGTCCTGCGTACATCAAATACCCTACGTACATCAAATACCCTACCTCAACCTTTCCATCATATTCATACCCCACTTCAACCATACCAGGAATCTCAGGCCAAAACACACAAGGATCCTCTACCTCGACTATTTCACAAGGATCATCCACCACCACTTTTATCCACTTTATCCATAGATATAACGTTCAACTTAATAATATTAGGCATAAGGGTGTTGTTTGATCTAAGTTTTGGCCACTAAGAGTATACTTAATGGTTGCCCATTTTTTTGTGGGTATCAAATATTTTAATAATATCTCTCTCTTCCTTTTGTTAATACCCACTAGTATTGCGGCGCCCGTGCGATGCACGGCCCCTATGCGTAATTTCGTGTGTAAGTTGTTTTATATCAAAGTGTAGGTGTCGTGAGAAGTTTTAATTTTTTGATTTTATCTTTCGTAGCTTTTGATGTTCATCATGTTTAGTTGGCTTTTTTTTTTCCATATTGTCTCTGTAAGTGTCGTGATGAAGTTTTAATATTTTTGAATTTATTTTTCGTAGCTTTTAATGTTCAGCAAGTTTAATTGACAATTTTTTTCCATATTTTCTCAGCTATGTTTGAGTTGCCATTTTGTAGAGTAGTGGTTGAGTGTTACTAATAAAAGTTGACAATATATGGCATACCATGTTAATCAATTTTTTATTCAATGTTCTATCCTTAGACTGCCAGTATACACATTTTTGACGATATTATGGCGTCTTGAAACCAGAGCTGGTACACCCGTAAATTCCCTAACATGCCTTTTGCACATCTTAGGGAATTTTTACATAAGTATGTACCATTGCATCAGACGTTCCAGGGTAGTTTAAGTCAAGCTGCTTCCAGTACAGATCTTCAACCCAATTTCATAAACTGTGAAAATAGCAACGACATAGCAAACACTTAGCTCAAAGAAGCGGGAAAATGTAATTGCGGGCATTTCTAGTGTTACAGAATAATGTTTGAAAAAATAGAAAAGGCACTCAAATATCAAACCTGCTGATGAGTGCCCCTGAATGCTATAATAATTGCATTGAGATTCTTTGCCACCCCGACATACGACTGCTGCGACTCCAAAGGTATTTACAGATGCATAAAACAAAAATGCAATGAAAAATTATTAGGGCTTAATTGATGATCTATAGAGCAAGTAAAGGTTTTATGATAGTAAAGATACACATAACATACATGCAAACAGTGTTGGATTTCAACTATAAACTCTATCACCTCAAAACCCTGTTAGCATGAACATATCTAGCAAAGACAACTTGAATATAATGCTATTCGGGGTGACATCATCACCAGTATCACTTGCAGACTGCAATTTTAGGATATTTAAAATATCAGTAGTTCGATTATAGGAAATTGGAATTGTTGATAATGCTTTACCTGAAATGAAAACTCCTTTCCTGTGAAAACTCAATCAGAAGGACAGGAATTTTGTAATAGCGTGCATTGTTTCAATTTGGTTATAAAGGCGCCCAAATGTGAAACTCATAAACAGATCGTTGATACTCTTTCTATCCACACAAATTGAAGGTGAGAGCATGTAGTCACCGACTTCTAGGGTTACAGGTATAATGTGCATTCCCTTTTGGTGAAGTACCTTAGGAAGACTACTCATGAACTCTCTCATATCTACTATAACCTGCAAAAATGATCACAGATTTTACTACTCATTCTACCAGCTATAACTAATTTCAAGAGAAATACCAGAGAATCATCAATATTATGGTGAATATTTAGAGGTTACAAAATATATGAAACTGCTATAAATAACTTGATTTCAAACCAAAGTTGCACCTACATTAATAGTTTTACGGAAATTTTTGGGGTCATCTTGATCCTAAAAAAGGATAAGCACCCACCAACATAACATAAAGTGTGACCCCACAGGACCATACATCATATGCCATCTAAAAGTATTCATGATAAACATTAAATAATCAGATTCTTAATTCCTGTTTTTTACGTGCAGCCATGCCAAACTAAACAGTCAAGTTCCTTCAAAATAAATTATGCAAAAATACAGGGCATGGAGAAGAAAAATATATCATATTAACCTCTACTTAGATTTCAAAATGATACTATATTCTAAAGACAGGGCTTATGATATATGCTTGAATTACAATTAGGCCTTAGAGCTTAATTCATTCCACTCCTAGGCATAATTGCATTACAACATATCTTGATATATCAAAAGGAGCAAGCTCTTTCACTGACCTTGCCATCATATGCTCGCCGAGAAAGAACCTCTGGTGCGATGTATGCAGGAGTTCCAACAATTGATTTTGGCCTTGAAATGCAACAAAGATGACTGTCAACCATAAGAAACCAAAAATTAAGAGAAATTAAACTTCAGGTGCCTTAACTTGATCATGTACACATGAAACAGGCGGAACAACTGATCGAATTTCAGGTGAAACGCTTCCTATGCTATGCGGGTTAGAGAATGCTCGTTATTCAGGAGGGGTTGATCTTGTATCAGTATTATCAGGCTGTTTTCTTTTAGGACGTGAACCAACAGACTTAGCCTTGTCACCTTCTGTCTTCTGGTATACTGTCTCCTTGCTGCAATGGATGCTTTCGAGGTCGCTTGTATCCCTCCGGGAATACATACAAAGGAAGCTGCTTCCTTCGAACATGTGAAACATATATATACATCCCGGGTTTCCAGTACATATACATGTTAATATCTTGTCTGAATTCCTCCACAGTTCCCCTTATATCAAATTGTTGCCCTTCTTGGACTTTCACCCCTTGTTTCCTCTGTAAGCCCATCAAGAAAGCACAATGAGGGCATTGCTTGGAGGTATCTATGAACTCATATGGATAAGGATGGCACTGCAACATACCCAAGGTGTCTCTCTCTATCTGCAAAAGAACAAAAATAGCAAAAACAGCAGGATAAGTCACTTATTGATAGGATCTTGCTTTTAGTTAATTTCTATGTATATCTACTTTTCTGATTTTAGTATTACTTCCCCACCTTTCGATACTCCCATAATTTAGTTAGTTTCTTTTAGATTATTTAATTTTATAATTCTTAGCATATGGTGGCTCCTTTCTGTTATTAAAAGAGGATTAGTTGTACTCAAACATGAAGAATGAAATTAAGTAGTTTGAGGATTCCTCAAAAACAACAACAATGTATTTGGTGTGAGACCTGTGACGTCCCTAAAAAACTTAGTGTTAAATTTTCAATTTTTTCAATATCATTTAGTGTTTGCTTTGTCATATCCGAAAATGAGTTTCATATAACCCAAAGGCCAAAGTATAGGGTCTAAATATTGATTATGAAGAGTAGGAGAGGACCCACACTTAGATCCCCTCAAAAAAAAAATCTAAAAAATATAATATTTTGTTAGAATGCCTTGAATCTGAATCACACACTGCGAAGGTGGCGGCTTATATATAAACTCTAATTGTACCGAAAACTGTAATTTGCCTCCATATAATCTGATCTCCCTCTTCCCGTGGACGTAGCCAATTTGGTGAACCATGTAAACCTCCGTGTCTTTCTTGCGTTTATTGTTCTCGTTTCGATTCTGTTACAACAAACTGGTATCAGAGCAGGTTCGAATTTCCGCCGAGAACGATGTTTGTATCCATGACGAAGATAGACAAGTTTACACGGAGAAAAAGTTTCAGTCTGTGGCGAATCAAGATGCAGGCTTTGCTGAAGCAAAATGGTCTGTGGGCGCCGTTAGCGAAAGACAGGAATGTAATGGATGCAACCTTTGTGGAGTTCAAAACTATGGAGGAAAAGGCTCATTCAATGATTATGCTGTTCCTCGCCGACGATGTCATTATAGAAATTGCAGATCGGGAAACCGCTGCAAAGTTGTGGTTGAAGTTGGAGAGCCTCTACATGACGAAGTCATTGACCAACAAGTTGATGCTAAAGCAGCGTCTCTTCAGCCTGCGTATGGAAGAAGGTACACCTCTTAGAGACCACCTTGATCAATTGAATACAATTCTGTTAGATTTGCGTAATATTGATGAAAAGGTGGATGATGAGGATGCTGCCTTGATATTGGTGGTATCTCTGCCTTTGTCATTTGAGAATTTTGTGCAATCTTTCATCATTGGAAGAATGATTGTCCTAAGAGAAGGCAACAACAAGAGCAGAAACTCGGTTCTGCTGCAGTAGTAGAAGATGACGCAGATTGTGAAAATGATATTGTGCTAATGAATGAGGAATACACTCATCACTCTGATATGTGGGTTCTTGATTCTGGAGCATCGTATCATATCTGTCCGAAAAGAGAGTTGTTCACAACATATAGCTACATAAATGGAGGTAGTGTCTCTATGACAAACGGCTCTGTCTGCAAAGTGGTTGAGATCGGCTCAGTCAGGTTCAGAACGCATAACAAGAATTTCTGCACAGTCAAGGAAGTAAAATATGTTCCACATATGACTAAGAATCTGATATCTTTAAGCCTTCTGGATAGTAGGGGTTTCAGGTATCAAGGTGAAGATGAAATTCTGGTTGTCTGCAAGGGTTCTGAGGTGATTCTGAGAGGCGTCAAGCAGGGAACTTTGTATATCTTACATGGTTCTACAATAACAGGTTCTGCAGCTGTTGCATCAGTGATTAATGGTGCTGATCTGACCACACTATGGCATATGAGACTTGCTCATATGAGTGAACGTGGAATGCAGATTTTGTCCAAAGAAGACCTTCTGGGAGGTCATAAGATCAAGAGTCTAGAGTTCTGTGAGCATTGTGTGTTTGAGAAACTACATTGCTGCAAGTTTCCTAAGGCAGCTCACCGAACTAAGGGCACGTTGGATTACATCCATTCAGATTGCTGGGGTCCTTCCTGTGTTGAGTCGTTGAGCGGTTACAGGTACTTTTTGTCTATTATTGATGATTACTCTAGGATGACGTGGTTATTTATGATGAGGCATAAAGGAGAGGCATTCAGTAGATTCAAGGAATGGAAGATCTTAGTTGAAAATCAGACAAGAAAGAAGGTCAAAAGGTTGCGAACAGATAATGGTCTGGAATTCTGTTCATCTGAGTTTGATAAGTTCTGCAGAGATGAGGGTATTGCTCGGCATCACACAGTCAGGTATACACCACAGCAGAATGGTGTGGCAGAACGAATGAATCAGACACTTTTAGAGAGAGCAAGATGCATGCTTTCTAATGTCGGTCTTGCTAGGCGGTTGACGAGGCTAATTTGTCGTGTGCCAAGTCAAGTAATCCTAACATGCAAACTAAGTAATATAGTGCGCAAGTAAGGGTCGAATCCCAAGAGAATCAGTTTATCAAATTCTTAAGTTATCACAATGACTAACCAATAAACGTAACCAAAGGGGGGTTTTTTGGGGTTTTGATACGAAGTATCGAATGTCAACTTGGTTATAACAAGATTAAGCGAAGTGTTCCACTTAGCGATTATCCACAATTAGATTAACAAGTTGATCATAAAATCCTTTTTATCCTTATGTCAAGTTCTCAAGTGATCGTTCTAATTCCTGTTCTTGAATAGTTATTAGTCTAACTAGTCCTAATAACCCTTACTCGATTATAACCTCGAAACTATCAAAGTTCAATAACAAAGTAGCAATGCATTCAGGAATAGATAGATACATGCAATATCATGGACAACTAGTCGGATACTCGACATGTACTCAACTCTCTTCTCTAATAACAATCACAACTAGTTCATGCAAATAGATTGTGCTACACAACAAGTATGATAATTCAACTAGAAGTATCAAACTCTAGCAATATGAACAAGACACAACTAACTTAGGTGATCAATCTAAAGTAGTAAATCTAGTTCATCGACAATACAAACAAGAGAGTTGAGACAATCAAAGAGTAGACAAAAGGAAAGGATAAACTCACAACTTGTTGAATCCAAAAGCTTCAAACGCCAAGTGAAACAAAGGAACTTTAGCAACTCATACGTTTGTGAAAACTCTTCCAAAAACTTAAGCAAAAACAAGACTAGATGATCAAGGATGATCATCCACTACCTATATAGTATCAGCTGATGTAACAGCCGAATTAAGGTCTAAAAAACGTATGGAAAGTTACAAAATTAAACACAAATTACTTCAAATGGCAAAGACATCAATTTGATTCTTCTGTCGAGGAACCGCACCCGCGGGTTGAGAGCCGCGGGCGCGGTTTTTAGTTTCTTCAGATGTTCTGGATGGCAGAGGGCCGCGGGCGCGGCTTGAGACCCGCGGGCGCGGCTTGAGCTTTCTCGAAAGCTTTGGCTGAAGGTGAGAGCCGCGGGCGCGGCTTGAGCTTCCTCGAAGGCCTTGGCTGAAGGTGAAACCCGCGGGTGCGGCTTGAGACCCGCGGGTGCGGCTTTGTTGTCTGAGGCAGAACCTGCTGATTTCTTCAAGTCTTCGTCTTCGTCTTCGTCTTCAGCAGCTTCTTCCTTATGCTTCAATGCTTCCAATGCTTGTATCATCTCTTGGAATCTCGTATGTAAATCTTCTCTCGAACAGCTCCATGATACAGATTACATAGAAACAAATAACATAATCCTATACAAAACTAGCTAATAATCCATAGTTGCGGTATGTAAAACACCGCTTATCAAACTCCCCCATACTTAGACCTTGCTCGTCCCCGAGTAAGCTAAAAGAAACTTACTCTTTTACAATAATCACTCAAAGATCTCAGGAAGTATGAAAAAGAAAGAAACTACAAATTACTAACACATTTAGTATACAAACAATATGATGAGAAAGAAATCTATCAATTTTGGTCTTCCATAGTGGTTATCATGCAAAAAATTTTGTCCTAAGACACTCATTTCACTCATTTTGCCTAGGCGCCTCGAAAGGTTTTCACCTAGCCACTCATTTCATTTTCAATCTCACCATTCCTTACCGCCCTCAAGTCCTTTTTTGCCAAGCCTAATGCAAGCCGAACTACCCGCTTATTGCATGGATTTTTCCATCCCAGGATTTTCATTTGCCTTTTTTCGTATTTTTGTGGCTTTTTCTGTTTTTAATTCCATGCAAAGTACAACAAAATAAAAACCGAAGGGAAATAACAAGGAAATGAAACTACTCTAGGATAAGCAATGAACTAATTTCCCTCCCCCATACTTGTAGTGCACAATGCCCTCAGTGTGTAAGACATAGAAAAATAATGAGGAAGAGAGAAAGAAGCTCATTGATCCGGGTCATCCCGGTTTGGATATTCGGGCCAACGAGCATGCATGTCGAGCCGTAAGTCATCCACCGACTGCTGCAGCCTCTCACATTCTGGTTCACCGTCTGAACCGACTAGTAGACAAACTCGATCCGCTCGAAAAGACGCTGCTCCCAAGGTATGTCAGCAGGAGCTGCAGATGATGAGCCTTCGCCCCATTGCCTCTGAGGCTGAAAACGAGGGGCAGGCTCCTGGAAGTCGTCATCATCATCATCCTCAAGGTCAGCTGGCTGCTGATCCAGCTGCGGAACCAGCTCCTGGATGCTGATCCCACCGCGAGCTCGTCGTCGAGCAGCGGCACGAGGGGGAGCGGGTGCTGGGTTGACCCTAAAAGTATGGGCTGGCCCATAAGCAAAATCCTCGATGAGAGCAATCTCGGGAGGACCGAGCCAAACCCACATCCGCTCGTCTTCATTTACTGTAACCGACTTGAGCCACCTAAGTCGGGTTTGCAGAAACGTGGTATCCAGCAAATAGGGACCCAGTGAGGGGTCCGGACTACCTACGCAGTCAAGCGTCTCCCAGTCGGGGACGACAGCCTCTAGGATGAGGGTGATCATGCCACCCAAAGCAATCTGCCCCCTTGGTTTTGAGCGGGCTATCTTACAGGAGTGAACAAAAAGTGAGAGCCAATCCGGAATTACCTGACATTCCGGCATAAGAGCATACAGATACTTCAGCTGGTATGCAGGCACCTTGTTCACCTCAGAAAGCCCAAAGAAGGCCATAGACAGGGCCCGATGTGTCAGGCGGAGACATGGATGGGACATCTTAGCATTGTAGTCATTACCATGGGTGTCCCGAACTTGTCCCGTCCATGTGTACCAGACCTGTGTCGGGCTGTCGCCAACTGTAGTGTCATAATCTGCAGAGGGAACCTGAGAGATTCCCAAGATGTGGCGCAGCTGTTCGGCCTGAACTGTAAAGGACCGTCCATTGTAAATGAACTGGATGGCCGAGATGAAGGTGGTCTCCGAGACGGTCTTGGTCTTGAGGCTTGCCAGAAACTGATAGGTAGCCTCGGCATGAGTGGGGGCTGACCTGTACAAGAAACCCTGCAGCCCTGCGTGCTCAAGCATGGCTTCAGTGCATGCAGACATACCCAAATCATCGAGGGTACGTGGATGAAAAAATCTCGTGGCTACACACTGCTTAGCCCTTAAATAAGCTAAGTTGGTCTGAACCTGTTGTTGCCACAAATCATTTTTGTGGCCTCGGGATGTTCCTGCTGCAGCCATCAGAGTGTATACGCAAAACAAATGCTACCACAAATCCGCACACAACAAATATACCAAGCAGCAGCAACAACACAATAGCAAAAAGCCCTCCCCGAGGCGTAAGCAAATCAACAACGATTAGTGCGGTTGGGAGAAGAACTTACTGAAATCAGTAAAATGGACGCAGAGGTGGAAACCGCGGGCGCGGGTTGGGGGCCGCGGGTGCGGTTTTTGCTTTTGTCCGATTTCTGGCGAGGAGGGAACCGCGGGTGCGGTTTTGGGGCCGCGGGTGCGGTTTGTGCGAGCTGGAGATTTCTTGGCAGGGTGATAAGCGGTGTTTTACATACCGCAACTATGGATTATTAGCTAGTTTTGTATAGGATTATGTTATTTGTTTCTATGTAATCTGTATCATGGAGCTGTTCGAAAGAAGATTTACATACGAGATTCCAAGAGATGATACAAGCATTGGAAGCATTGAAGCATAAGGAAGAAGCTGCTGAAGACGAAGACGAAGACGAAGACTTGAAGAAATCAGCAATTCTGCCTCAAGACAACAAGCCGCACCCGCGGGTCTCAAACCGCACCCGCGGGTTTCACCTTCAGCCAAGGCTCTTGAAGAAGCTCAAGCCGCGCCCGCGGGTCTCAAGCCGCGCCCGCGGCTCTCACCTTCAGCCAAAGGTTTCGAAGAAGCTCAAGCCGCGCCCGCGGGTCTCAAGCCGCGCCCGCGGCCCTCTGCCATCCAGAACATCTGAAGAATCCCAAGCCGCACCCGCGGCTCCCAACCCGCGGGTGCGGTTCCTCGACAGAAGAATCAAATTGAAGTCTTTGCCATTTGAAGTAATTTGTGTTTAATTTTGTAACTTTCCATACGTTTTTAGGACCTTAATTGGGCTGTTACATCAGCTAATACTATTTAGGTAGTGGATGATCATTCTTGATCATCTAACCTTTGTTTTTGCTTAAGTTTTTGGAAGAGTTTTCACAAACTTATGAGTTGCTAAAGTTCCTTTGTTTCACTTGGCGTTTGAAGCTTTTGGATTCAACAAGTTGTGAGTTTATCCTTTCCCTTTGTCTAACTCTTTGATTGTCTCAACTCTCTTGTTTGTATTGTCGATGAACTAGATTTACTACTTTAGATTGATCACCTAAGTTAGTTGTGTCTTGTTCATATTGCTAGAGTTTGATACTTCTAGTTGAATTATCATACTTGTTGTGTAGCACAATCTATTTGCATGAACTAGTTGTGATTGTTAATAGAGAAGAGAGTTGAGTACATGTCGAGTATCCGACTAGTTGTCCATGATATTGCATGTATCTATCTATTCCTGAATGCATTGCTACTTTGTTATTGAACTTTGATAGTTTCGAGGTTATAATCGAGTAAGGGTTATTAGGACTAGTTGGACTAATAACTATTCAAGAACAGGAATTAGAACGATCACTTGAGAACTTGACATAGGGGTAAAAAGGATTCTAAGATCAACTTGTTAATCTAATTGTGGATAATCGCTAAGTGAAACATTTCGCTTAATCTTATTATAATCAAGTTGACTTTCGATACTTCGTATCAAAACCACAAAAACCCCCCCTTTTGTTACGTTTATTGATTAGTCATTGTGATAACTTAAGAATTTGATAAACTGATTCTCTTGGGATTCGACCCTTACTTGCGTACTATATTACTTAGTTTGCATGTTAGGATTACTTGACTTGGCACACGACAAATTCGCCTCGTCAAATTTGGCGCCGTTGCCCATGTCGAGCAAAGTGAAGACGAAACGCTCTATGACTACCTTGAACGCTTCAAGGGGTTGTGTGCTTCGTGCCCTTTTCATGGGTATGATACCGAGGATCTTGTGCTCTACATTTGCAATGGTCTCCTTAACCAAGAAAGGAGGATGGTTGATGCTGCGTGTGGTGGGAATATTCTCAACATGACGCCAGAGGATGCCATGGAGAAATTGCAAGATATGGCTGAGAGCACAAGGAGTTTTGGTAGGATATATACCAAAAAGGGAGTGCATGCAGCAAGTTCAGGGGATCCCGCTCTTGTAGCTGAGCTTGTAGAGTTGAAGAAGATGGTCTCTCAGCTGCAAAAAGGACAACAACAACAAGTAAAGGTATGTGGTATTTGTTCTGACCCTGCTCATTTTACAGATAAATGCCCTGAGCTTGAAAGTGAAGATGTTGCTGATGTCAATGCTGCTGCTGGTGGGTATGGACCCCCACGACCTCGTGGTGATCAACAAAATAACTACAACCCGAGGTATAGAGATCATCCCAATTTTCGGTGGCGTGATCCAAATGAGCCCCAACAACAAGCTCAAGGCCCTCGACCCAATGCTGGACCATCTACTGCGGAGCTGCTGAGGTCCTTGACTCAACACTTCACAACTCATGTTCAAACGACTGAGTCGAGCATCAAGAACATGGAGAAGCAAATTGGGCAGTTGGCTGAAGCTGTTACCACCATTGCACAACAAAATTCCAATTCTCTACCGTCCCAAACGGTGGTGAATCCAACCAGAAATGTGAGTGCAGTGACAACAAGAAGTGGTAAGATTTTGGGGGAAAACAAAAAGCTTGACGAGGCCTCGGCAGAAAAATCAGATTCTGAGGATAGCCAAGAACCACGCCCGCGGGTTGACAGCCGCGCCCGCGGTTCCTCCACTGCGCCAGAGGTCAGATTTCCTGAAGAGCCGCGCCCGCGGGTGGAAAACCGCGCCCGCGGCTCCGCCACTTCGCCAGAAGACAAGTGTACTGACGAGCCGCGCCCGCGGGTAGAGAACCGCACCCGCGGCTCATCCACCGAGGTAAATATTCCAGATTTTCCTTTACAAAATGTTGAACTCGAAGTGGAGGATCGGGGGGATTTCCAGTTGAGACAGGACAACTACGTTCGTCCCAACTTTCCACCTCTCGACTCCACCAAGCCTCCCGCCCCGTTTCCCGATGCCCTTAGGAACACCAAAAGGCCGGAAAACGACAAGGAGCTGTTTGAGACGTTCAGCAAATGTGAGGTAAACATCCCCTTGCTCAAGTTAATCAAAAGCATTCCTCGATATGCAAAGTTTTTAAAAGAACTTTGCACAATCAAGAGGAATCAAAAGTTAAAAGGGCAACAAAAAGTGACGGTAAGCGAGCGTGTCTCCGCTGTATTTCAAAGGCGAATGCCTAAGAAGTGCAGCGATCCGGGCATGGTCAGCATACCTTGCCGTATAGGCGACACACATTTTGAACGAGCCATGCTCGATTTGGGTGCATCGATAAATGTGTTGCCTTACTCTCTCTATAAGATTCTCGGGTTAGGTCCACTTCATGAAACCGGAATTGTTATTCAACTAGCCGATAGGTCCACCGTGTATCCTAAAGGTGTAGTTGAAAACGTTCTGGTTATGGTGGATAATTTGTTCTTTCCCGCTGATTTCTTTGTGTTAGACATGGAACATGATGGGCAAGCTGCTCCTATTTTGCTTGGGAGACCCTTCATGCGAACCGCTAACACAAAGATTGATTTGGCTAGTGGATCTCTCACTTTAGAGTTCGATGGGGAAATAGTTCAATTTAATATTTTTGATGCTATGAAACACCCCGTCGAAGATGCTGCGTCTATTTGTTCAATTGATGTAATTGATCCTATAGTCCAAGATGTTTTCAATATCTTTGGCTTAGATGAATTACAAAGTGTATTAGAACACAGCATCGTTCACTCACCAACACTTGACTTGTCTCTTCCACCTGAGATTCAAAATGTTCTAGCTCGTCTAGACGCTTCGGGTAGAATTTTGGCCGGTCGGCCCATGCTACTAACCTTGGAGAGCGAAAAGCTTCTTCCTTCTGTTGTGCAGGCCCCGGTTGTAGAGCTCAAGCAATTACCCGAGCACTTGAAATATGCTTTTCTTGGGGAAAATGATACCCTCCCGGTAATCATTTCAAGTAAGTTGACAGGTGAACAAGAGAGAAAGTTGGTGATGGTGCTGAAAGAACACATTACCGCTCTTGGGTGGACCATTGCTGACATCAAGGGAATTAGCCCTTCCACCTGTATGCACAGGATCCTTCTTGAGGAAGGTGCTAAACCCTCTAGGCAACCCCAAAGAAGGTTAAACCCACCTATGATGGAGGTGGTTAAGAAGGAGGTGCTGAAACTTCTTCAAGCTGACATGATCTACCCCATTTCGGATAGTCAATGGGTAAGTCCAACTCAATGTGTCCCTAAGAAGGGGGGCATAACATTGGTAGAGAATCAACAAGGTGAGATGGTTCCTACCCGAACTCAAACGGGTTGGAGAGTATGCATTGATTACCGCAAGCTGAACGCGGTAACCCGAAAAGATCATTTCCCCCTCCCTTTTATTGATCAAATGCTTGAACGACTTGCCGGTCGTCCATATTATTGCTTTCTAGATGGGTATTCAGGGTATTTTCAGGTTGCTATTGCACCCGAAGATCAAGAGAAGACGACGTTTACATGTCCCTTTGGCACTTTTGCATATCGTAGGATGCCTTTTGGATTATGTAACGCGCCCGGGACCTTTCAACGATGTATGGTAAGTATCTTCTCGGAATACATTGAACATTTCATAGAAGTCTTTATGGATGATTTTACGGTACATGGGGATAGCTTTGATGCATGTTTAAATCATTTGTCACTTGTGCTTAAAAGATGTGTAGATACTAATCTAGTATTGAATTCTGAAAAGTGTCATTTTATGGTTGAACAAGGGATAGTATTGGGGCACATAATTTCAGCTAGGGGTATTGAGGTCGATAAGGCAAAGATTGACGTCATTCAATCGTTGCCTTATCCTACTAATGTGCGTGAAGTGCGTTCCTTCCTAGGCCATGCAGGTTTTTATCGCAGGTTTATCAAGGACTTCTCTAAGATCTCCACGCCCCTATGTGAGCTTTTGAAAAAGGAAGCTACTTTTGACATGTCGAATGAGTGCAAGAAGGCATTCGACACTCTGAAAGCCCACCTCACCGAAGCACCAATCATCCAAGTACCCGATTGGTCTCTACCCTTTGAGATCATGTGTGATGCTAGTGATCATGCGGTGGGAGCCGTTCTTGGTCAAAAAGTCGGAAGAGCAATGCACGTCATCTACTATGCTTCCACGACTTTGAACGGAGCTCAGAGAAATTACTCCACCACGGAAAAGGAGTTGCTAGCCGTGGTGTTTGCCCTTGAAAAATTTCGGCAATATCTTTTGGGCACGAAGGTGATTATCCACACGGACCACGCTGCTCTTCGTTATCTCATGACGAAGAAGGAATCAAAGCCAAGACTCATTCGATGGGTTTTGCTCTTAAGCGAGTTCAATGTGGAAATCCGGGACAAGAAGGGAGTCGAAAACTCCGTAGCTGATCATTTGAGCCGTATTGTGCCAGAGGACGGTAAATTACAGGTTCAAATTCAAGGTACGTTCCCGGACGAAAACTTGTATCAAATTAATTCTGCAAATTCTGTTTCTGCTGAGTACGACCCGCACCCGCGGCTAGGGAACCGCACCCGCGGTTTATGCTCTCAAGAGTTTTCGGCAAAGAAAGAACCGCACCCGCGGCTAGTGAACCGCACCCGCGGTTTGTGTTTGCCAGAAATCTGTTTGCAAGGAGAGCCGCGACCGCGGCTCAATAACCGCGATCGCGGTTTTCTGACAGCCGAGTATGCAGAAATTGACCCCGAATACAAGCTTTTCGCCCTCCGGTCTTTCAAACCATGGTTTGCCGATATCGTGAACTACCTGGTTCGCGAAGAATTCCCGCCAAACTACACCAAGGCTCAAAAAGATAGGATCAAGCGGGAATCACGTTTCTACGTTTGGGATGACCCCTACCTTTGGAGACATTGTGTTGACAAGGTAATCCGACGATGCCTCCCGGATAACGAGGTACAGTCTGTCCTTACTTTTTGTCATTCTTATGCATGTGGGGGGCATTTTGGGGCTAATAAAACGGCTAGGAAGGTATTGGACGCCGGCTTCTATTGGCCACACATCTTTCGGGATGCGTTTGCCTTTTGCAAAGCTTGCGACCGATGCCAAAGGGTCGGGAAAATTTCTAAACGAAATGAGATGCCACAAACACCATTAGTCTTTTGTGAGATTTTTGATGTTTGGGGTATTGATTTCATGGGACCCTTTCATAGTTCGTTTGGGAATTTATACATTTTACTTGCGGTGGACTACGTTTCCAAATGGGTGGAAGCGAAGGCCACCAGAACTGATGATTCCCGAGTGGTAGCAGGTTTCTTGAAGGAGAATATCTTTTCTCGTTTTGGGATTCCAAAGGCTCTTATAAGTGACCAAGGTACTCACTTTTGCAATAAGACGGTGAGTGCACTTTTAAAGAAGTACCATGTCACTCAACGAGTCTCAACTGCTTATCACCCCCAATCCAATGGACAAGCTGAGGTGTCCAATCGGCAAATCAAGGGGATTCTGGAAAAGACGGTGGCTCCTAATCGAAAGGATTGGAGTTTAAGGTTGGATGATGCACTTTGGGCATATAGGACTGCCTACAAAACTCCAATAGGAATGTCCCCATATCGACTTGTGTTTGGAAAGGCTTGTCACCTTCCGGTGGAGTTAGAACACAAGGCGTGGTGGGCGGTGCAAAAATGCAACATGGAGTTGGATGAAGTAGGCGACTTTAGGAAGTTGCAAATCCAAGAGCTTGAAGAGATACGCCGGGATGCGTATGAGAATGCGGTGATCTACAAGGAAAAGACGAAGGCTTGGCATGACAAGAACATCTTGAGGAAAGATTTCAAGGTGGGAGACAAGGTCTTGCTCTACCAATCTCGTCTTCAACTTTTTCCAGGTAAGTTGCGATCCCGGTGGAATGGCCCGTATGTTGTTGCTCGCGTCTTTCCTCATGGCGCCGTTGAGTTGTTTGATAAAGACAACCACAACGTCTTCAAGGTGAATGGTCAAAGGTTAAAACCTTACCATGAGGGATTCACCAAAGTGTCTTTCGATGAAATGGCTCTAGAAGAGCCAACTTTGGAAAATTGAAGACGGGAAACCAAGTCGAGCCACGACTCTAACCAAGGCGCTGCTTGGGAGGCAACCCAGGGTATTCTTCTTTTTCCCTTGAATTTCATTTTCTTTTTAATTGTTTTGTTTTCTATTTTCTAGGAAGTCAAGACGAGAAGACGATGGTCGTTTGCTACTAAAGGAATTGACGGTTCTTCTTTTCGTTTATAAAAAGAAAAAAAAAAAGAAAAAAAGAAAAGGAATTGACGGTTCATCTTCTACCCTTCTCCATATCAAAATTCATCTTCTAACCTTCTCCACATCAAATTTCATTTTCTACCCCCTACCATATCAAACTCCCACCACATAAAAGCCTCTCTTCACACTTCCCACCACATACCCTACCTCTCAAAAATCAAAAACCTCCCACCAAACCCCTCTCTCCCAACACCAACACACCCCCACCAAATCTTTCTCACCAACCGCACCCGCACCCGCGCCGGCATCCAACCGCAACCGCGGCTCAAAGGTTACCACCCGCACCCACAAAATCACCTTGCCCAGACGATTCTGTCTCGACGAAACCGCACCCGCGGCTACACACCCGCACCCGCGGCCTCGCCCTGCCAAGAAGTCTCCAGCTCGCACAAAACCGCACCCGCGGCCCCAAAAACCGCGCCCGCGGTTCCCTCCTCGCCAGAACTCAGACAAAAGCAAAAACCGCACCCGCGGCTCTACAACCGCACCCGCGGCTCCCTCCTCGCCAGAAATCAGACGAAGTAACAACCGCGCCCGCGGCTACCCACCCGCACCCGCGGCTTTCACTCTCTGTCGTCCATACTGATTTCAGTAAGTTCTTCTCCCAACCGCACTAATCGTTGTTGATTTGCTTACGCCTCGGGGAGGGCTTTTTGCTATTGTGCTGCTGCTGCTGTGTGGTATATTTGTTGTGTGCGGATTTGTGGTAGCATTTGTTTTGCGTATACACTCTGATGGCTGCAGCAGGAACATCCCGAGGCCACAAAAATGATTTGTGGCAACAACAGGTTCAGACCAACTTAGCTTATTTAAGGGCTAAGCAGTGTGTAGCCACGAGATTTCTTCATCCACGTACCCTCGATGATTTGGGTATGTCTGCATGCACTGAAGCCATGCTTGAGCACGCAGGGCTGCAGAGTTTCTTGTACAGGTCAGCCCCCACTCATGCCGAGGCTACCTATCAGTTTCTGGCAAGCCTCAAGTCCAAGAACATCTCGGAGACCACTTTCATCTCGGCCATCCAGTTCATATACAATGGACGGTCCTTTACAGTTCAGGCCGAACAGCTGCGCCACATCTTGGGAATATCTCAGGTTCCCTCTGCAGATTTTGACACTACAGTTGGCGAGAGCCCGACACAGGTCTGGTACACATGGACGGGACAAGTTCGGGACACCCATGGTAATGACTACAATGCTAAGATGTCCCATCCATGTCTCCGCCTGACACATCGGGCCCTGTCTATGGCCTTCTTTGGGCTCTCTGAGGTGAACAAGGTGCCTGCATACCAGCTGAAGTATCTGTATGCTCTGATGCCGGAATGTCAGGTAATTCCGGATTGGCTCTCACTTTTTGTTCACTCCTGTAAGGTAGCCCGCTCAAAACCTAGGGGGCAGATTGCTTTGGGTGGCATGATCACCCTCATCCTAGAGGCTGTCGTCCCCGACTGGGAGACGCTTGACTGCGTGGGTAGTCCGGACCCCTCACTGGGTCCCTATTTGCTGGATACCACGTTTCTGCAAACCCGACTTAGGTGGCTCAAGCTGGTTACAGTAACTGAAGACGAGCGGATGTGGGTTTGGCTCGGTCCTCCCGAGATTGCTCTCACCGAGGATTTTGCTTATGGGCCAGCCCATACCTTTAGGCTCAACCCAGCACCCGCTCCCCCTCGTGCAGCTGCTAGACGACGAGCTCGCGGTGGGATCAGCATCCAGGAGCCGGTTCCGCAGCTGGATCAGCAGCCAGCTGACCTTGAGGATGATGAGGATGACGACTTCCAGGAGCCTGCCCCTCATTTTCAGCCTCAGAGGCAATGGGGCGAAGGCTCGTCTTTTGCAGCTCCTGCTGACATACCATGGGAGCAGCGTCTTTTCGAGCGGATTGAGTATGTCTACCAGTCGGTTCAGACGGTGAACCAGAATGTTGAGAGGCTGCAGCAGACGGTGAACCACAATTTTGAGAGGCTGCAGCAGTCGGTGGATGACTTACGGCTCGACATGCATGCTCGTTGGCCCGAATATCCAAACCGGGATGACCCGGATCAGTGAGCTTCTTTCTCTCTTCCTCATTATTTTTCTATGTCTTACACACTGAGGGCATTGTGCACTACAAGTATGGGGGAGGGAAATTAGTTCATTGCTTATCCTAGAGTAGTTTCATTTTCTTGTTATTTCCCTTCGGTTTTTATTTTGGTGTACTTTGCATGGAATTAAAAACAGAAAAAGCCACAAAAATACGAAAAAAGGCAAATGAAAATCCTGGGATGGAAAAATCCATGCAATAAGCGGGTAGTTCGGCTTGCATTAGGCTTGGCAAAAAAAGGACTTGAGGGCGGTAAGGAATGGTGAGATTGAAAATGAAATGAGTGGCTAGGTGAAAACCTTTTCGAGGCGCCTAGGCAAAATGAGTGACATGAGTGTCTTAGGACAAAATTTTTTGCATGATAACCACTCTGGAAGACCAAAATTGATAGATTTCTTTCTCATCATATTGTTTGTATACTAAATGTGTTAGTAATTTGTAGTTTCTTTCTTTTTCATACTTCCTGAGATCTTTGAGTGATTATTGTAAAGAGTAAGTTTCTTTTAGCTTACTCGGGGACGAGCAAGGTCTAAGTATGGGGGAGTTTGATAAGCGGTGTTTTACATACCGCAACTATGGATTATTAGCTAGTTTTGTATAGGATTATGTTATTTGTTTCTATGTAATCTGTATCATGGAGCTGTTCGAAAGAAGATTTACATACGAGATTCCAAGAGATGATACAAGCATTGGAAGCATTGAAGCATAAGGAAGAAGCTGCTGAAGACGAAGACGAAGACGAAGACTTGAAGAAATCAGCAATTCTGCCTCAAGACAACAAGCCGCACCCGCGGGTCTCAAACCGCACCCGCGGGTTTCACCTTCAGCCAAGGCTCTCGAAGAAGCTCAAGCCGCGCCCGCGGGTCTCAAGCCGCGCCCGCGGCTCTCACCTTCAGCCAAAGGTTTCGAAGAAGCTCAAGCCGCGCCCGCGGGTCTCAAGCCGCGCCCGCGGCCCTCTGCCATCCAGAACATCTGAAGAATCCCAAGCCGCACCCGCGGCTCCCAACCCGCGGGTGCGGTTCCTCGACAGAAGAATCAAATTGAAGTCTTTGCCATTTGAAGTAATTTGTGTTTAATTTTGTAACTTTCCATACGTTTTTAGGACCTTAATTGGGCTGTTACATCAGCTAATACTATTTAGGTAGTGGATGATCATTCTTGATCATCTAACCTTTGTTTTTGCTTAAGTTTTTGGAAGAGTTTTCACAAACTTATGAGTTGCTAAAGTTCCTTTGTTTCACTTGGCGTTTGAAGCTTTTGGATTCAACAAGTTGTGAGTTTATCCTTTCCCTTTGTCTAACTCTTTGATTGTCTCAACTCTCTTGTTTGTATTGTCGATGAACTAGATTTACTACTTTAGATTGATCACCTAAGTTAGTTGTGTCTTGTTCATATTGCTAGAGTTTGATACTTCTAGTTGAATTATCATACTTGTTGTGTAGCACAATCTATTTGCATGAACTAGTTGTGATTGTTAATAGAGAAGAGAGTTGAGTACATGTCGAGTATCCGACTAGTTGTCCATGATATTGCATGTATCTATCTATTCCTGAATGCATTGCTACTTTGTTATTGAACTTTGATAGTTTCGAGGTTATAATCGAGTAAGGGTTATTAGGACTAGTTGGACTAATAACTATTCAAGAACAGGAATTAGAACGATCACTTGAGAACTTGACATAGGGGTAAAAAGGATTCTAAGATCAACTTGTTAATCTAATTGTGGATAATCGCTAAGTGAAACACTTCGCTTAATCTTATTATAATCAAGTTGACTTTCGATACTTCGTATCAAAACCACAAAAACCCCCCCTTTTGTTACGTTTATTGATTAGTCATTGTGATAACTTAAGAATTTGATAAACTGATTCTCTTGGGATTCGACCCTTACTTGCGTACTATATTACTTAGTTTGCATGTTAGGATTACTTGACTTGGCACACGACAAATTCGCCTCGTCACAGGGCGAGGCCGCGGGTGCGGGTTTGTAGCTTTTAAGCCGTGGTTGCGGTTGGATGCCGGCGCGGGTGCGGGTGCGGGTGGTGAGGAGGATTTGGTGGGAGTGTGTTGGTGTTGGGAGAGAGGGGTTTGGTGGGAGGTTTTTGATTTTTTGAGAGGGTATGAGGGAAGTGGGAAGAGAGAGTTTTATGTGGTGGGAGAGTTTTATGTGGTAGGGGTTAGAAAATGAAATTTGATATGGCGAAGGGTAGAAGATGAATTTTGATATGGAGAAGGGTAGAAGATGAACCGTCAATTCCTTTTCTTTTTTTCTTTTTTTTTCTTTTTTTTTTTATAAACGAAAAGAAGAACCGTCAATTCCTTTAGTAGCAAACGACCATCGTCTTCTCGTCTTGACTTCCTAGAAAATAGAAAACAAAACAATTAAAAAGAAAATGAAATTCAAGGGAAAAAGAAGAATACCCTGGGTTGCCTCCCAAGCAGCGCCTTGGTTAGAGTCGTGACTCGACTTGGTTTCCCGTCTTCAATTTTCCAAAGTTGGCTCTTCTAGAGCCATTTGATCAATAAAAGGGAGAGGGAAATGATCTTTT
The DNA here is from genome assembly GCA_029168935.1 of Oxyria digyna. Lineage (NCBI taxonomy): Eukaryota > Viridiplantae > Streptophyta > Magnoliopsida > Caryophyllales > Polygonaceae > Oxyria > Oxyria digyna. The sequence goes on along the minus strand of JAPVLV010000010.1, from coordinate 5,240,723 downwards.
CGGGTTACCGCGTTCAGCTTGCGGTAATCAATGCATACTCTCCAACCCGTTTGAGTTCGGGTAGGAACCATCTCACCTTGTTGATTCTCTACCAATGTTATGCCCCCCTTCTTAGGGACACATTGAGTTGGACTTACCCATTGACTATCCGAAATGGGGTAGATCATGTCAGCTTGAAGAAGTTTCAGCACCTCCTTCTTAACCACCTCCATGATAGGTGGGTTTAACCTTCTTTGGGGTTGCCTAGAGGGTTTAGCACCTTCCTTAAGAAGGATCCTGTGCATACAGGTGGAAGGGTTAATTCCCTTGATGTCAGCAATGGTCCACCCAAGAGCGGTAATGTGTTCTTTCAGTACCATCACCAACCTTCTCTCTTGTTCACCTGTCAACTTGCTTGAAATGATTACCGGGAGGGTATCATTTTCCCCAAGAAAAGCATATTTCAAGTGCTCGGGTAATTGCTTGAGCTCTACAACCGGTGTCTGCACAACAGAAGGAAGAAGCCTTTCGCTCTCCAAAGTTAGTAGCATGGGCCGACCGGCCAAAATTCTACCCGAAGCGTCTAGACGAGCTAGAACATTTTGAATCTCGGGTGGAAGAGACAAATCAAGTGTTGGTGAATGAACGATGTTGTGTTCCAATACACTTTGTAATTCATCTAAGCCAAAGATATTGAAAACATCTTGGACTACAGGATCAATTACATCAATTGAACAAAAAGACGCAGCATCTTCGACGGGGTGTTTCATAGCATCAAAAATGTTAAATTGAACTATTTCCCCATCGAACTCTAAAGTGAGAGATCCACTAGCCAAATCAATCTTTGTGTTAGCGGTTCGCATGAAGGGTCTCCCAAGCAAAATAGGAGCAGCTTGCCCATCATGTTCCATGTCTAACACAAAGAAATCAGCGGGAAAGAACAAATTATCCACCATAACCAGAACGTTTTCAACTACACCTTTAGGATACACGGTGGACCTATCGGCTAGTTGAATAACAATTCCGGTTTCATGAAGTGGACCTAACCCGAGAATCTTATAGAGAGAGTAAGGCAACACATTTATCGATGCACCCAAATCGAGCATGGCTCGTTCAAAATGTGTGTCGCCTATACGGCAAGGTATGCTGACCATGCCCGGATCGCTGCACTTCTTAGGCATTCGCCTTTGAAATACAGCGGAGACACGCTCGCTTACCGTCACCTTTTGTTGCCCTTTCAACTTTTGATTCCTCTTGATTGTGCAAAGTTCTTTTAAAAACTTTGCATATCGAGGAATGCTTTTGATTAACTTGAGCAAGGGGATGTTTACCTCACATTTGCTGAACGTCTCAAACAGCTCCTTGTCGTTTTCCGGCCTTTTGGTGTTCCTAAGGGCATCGGGAAACGGGGCGGGAGGCTTGGTGGAGTCGAGAGGTGGAAAGTTGGGACGAACGTAGTTGTCCTGTCTCAACTGGAAATCCCCCCGATCCTCCACTTCGAGTTCAGCATTTTGTAAAGGAAAATCTGGAATATTTACCTCGGTGGATGAGCCGCGGGTGCGGTTCTCTACCCGCGGGCGCGGCTCGTCAGTGTAGGAACCGCGGGCGCGGTTTTCAACCCGCGGGCGTGGCTCTTCAGGAAAACTGTCTTCTGGCGCAGTGGAGGAACCGCGGGCGCGGTTTTCAACCCGCGGGCGCGGTTCTTGGCTGTCCTCAGAATCTAATTTTTCTGTCGAAGCCTCGACAACGTTTTTGGTTTCCCCCAAAATCTTACTACTTCTTGTTGTCACTGCACTCACATTTCTGGTTGGATTCACCACCGTTTGGGACGGTAGAGAATTGGAATTTTGTTGTGCAATGGTGGTAACAGCTTCAGCCAACTGCCCAATTTGCTTCTCCATGTTCTTGATGCTCGACTCAGTCGTTTGAACATGAGTTGTGAAGTGTTGAGTCAAGGATCTCAGCAGCTCCGCAGTAGATGGTCCAGCATTGGGTCGAGGGCCTTGAGCTTGTTGTTGGGGCTCATTTGGATCACGCCACCGAAAATTGGGATGATCTCTATACCTCGGGTTGTAGTTATTTTGTTGATCACCACGAGGTCGTGGGGGTCCATACCCACCAGCAGCAGCATTGACATCAGCAACATCTTCACCTTCAAGCTCAGGGCATTTATCTGTAAAATGAGAAGGGTCAGAACAAATACCACATACCTTTACTTGTTATTGTTGTCCTTTTTGCAGCTGAGAGACCATCTTCTTCAACTCTACAAGCTCAGCTAAAAGAGCGGGATCCCCTGAACTTGCTGCATGCACTCCCTTTTTGGTGTATATCCTACCAAAACTTCTTGTGCTCTCAGCCATATCTTGCAATTTCTCCATGGCATCCTCCGGCGTCATGTTGAGAATATTCCCACCACACGCAGCATCAACCATCCTCCTTTCTTGGTTAAGGAGACCATTGCAAATGTAGAGCACAAGATCCTCGGTATCATACCCATGGAAAGGGCATGAAGCACACAACCCCTTGAAGCGTTCAAGGTAGTCATAGAGCGTTTCGTCTTCACTTTGCTCGACATGGGCTATCTCCTTCTTGAGAGCATTTGCCTTCTTCACTGGAAAATACTTGCTCAAGAACACCTTGTGCAACTTTTCCCAATTATCAACCGAACCGGTTGGCAAATGGTAATACCAAGAACGAGCACCATCCTTCAAAGTGAACCCGAAGGCTCTCATCTTAATCTGCTCTTCCGTGACGTTTGGCGGTTTGGTTGTCATGCAAATGTCATGAAATTGGTTCAGATGCATGATTGGATCCTCACCAGCCAAACCATGGAAACTTGGGAGCAAATTGATCACCCCCGACTTGAGCTCGAAAGTCACCCCATGAGCAAGGGGTGGAATAACCACAGCTTGAGGTTGCTGTGTCAGGTTCGGTGTTTGCCGCTCTCTCAAAGTGCGAGTAACACCACCTCCTGGCAGCCTTGTCTCAATTAGCTCTCGTTGAGCATTAACGACCAACTGCATGTCAGCCAATTGACGTTGCACTTCAGCAAGAGCTTCTCGATCGGCCATTTCTACTATCTCAGTCCCGACTCTGTTCTCTCTTCGATTCCGATGAAAAGTTCTCTCGATCTCTGAATCAAGAATAGAAAGAGGCTGATTAGTAGAACGGGTGTTGACCATTCACTAGTCAACACTAAAGTTAGTCAAGATAAGAACTTAAAAATAAGAAAATTTGATTCCCCGGCAACGGCGCCAAATTTGACGAGGCTAATTTGTCGTGTGCCAAGTCAAGTAATCCTAACATGCAAACTAAGTAATATAGTGCGCAAGTAAGGGTCGAATCCCAAGAGAATCAGTTTATCAAATTCTTAAGTTATCACAATGACTAACCAATAAACGTAACCAAAGGGGTTTTTTTTGGGGTTTTGATACGAAGTATCGAATGTCAACTTGGTTATAACAAGATTAAGCGAAGTGTTCCACTTAGCGATTATCCACAATTAGATTAACAAGTTGATCATAAAATCCTTTTTATCCTTATGTCAAGTTCTCAAGTGATCGTTCTAATTCCTGTTCTTGAATAGTTATTAGTCCAACTAGTCCTAATAACCCTTACTCGATTATAACCTCGAAACTATCAAAGTTCAATAACAAAGTAGCAATGCATTCAGGAATAGATAGATACATGCAATATCATGGACAACTAGTCGGATACTCGACATGTACTCAACTCTCTTCTCTAATAACAATCACAACTAGTTCATGCAAATAGATTGTGCTACACAACAAGTATGATAATTCAACTAGAAGTATCAAACTCTAGCAATATGAACAAGACACAACTAACTTAGGTGATCAATCTAAAGTAGTAAATCTAGTTCATCGACAATACAAACAAGAGAGTTGAGACAATCAAAGAGTAGACAAAAGGAAAGGATAAACTCACAACTTGTTGAATCCAAAAGCTTCAAACGCCAAGTGAAACAAAGGAACTTTAGCAACTCATAAGTTTGTGAAAACTCTTCCAAAAACTTAAGCAAAAACAAGACTAGATGATCAAGGATGATCATCCACTACCTATATAGTATCAGCTGATGTAACAGCCGAATTAAGGTCTAAAAAACGTATGGAAAGTTACAAAATTAAACACAAATTACTTCAAATGGCAAAGACATCAATTTGATTCTTCTGTCGAGGAACCGCACCCGCGGGTTGAGAGCCGCGGGCGCGGTTTTTAGTTTCTTCAGATGTTCTGGATGGCAGAGGGCCGCGGGCGCGGCTTGAGACCCGCGGGCGCGGCTTGAGCTTTCTCGAAAGCTTTGGCTGAAGGTGAGAGCCGCGGGCGCGGCTTGAGCTTCCTCGAAGGCCTTGGCTGAAGGTGAAACCCGCGGGTGCGGCTTGAGACCCGCGGGTGCGGCTTTGTTGTCTGAGGCAGAACCTGCTGATTTCTTCAAGTCTTCGTCTTCGTCTTCGTCTTCAGCAACTTCTTCCTTATGCTTCAATGCTTCCAATGCTTGTATCATCTCTTGGAATCTCGTATGTAAATCTTCTCTCGAACAGCTCCATGATACAGATTACATAGAAACAAATAACATAATCCTATACAAAACTAGCTAATAATCCATAGTTGCGGTATGTAAAACACCGCTTATCAGCGGTTCTGGGCTGAAGCAGTAACAACAACCTGCTATCTGATAAATCGGAGTCCACACACATGCATTGATTGCAAAACACCTTATGAGGTGTGGTCTGGAAGAGCTGCTGACTACTCAAATCTGAGAGTTTTTGGTTGCACTGCTTATTATCATGTAAGTGAGGGTAAGTTAGAGCCGAGAGCTAAGAAGAGAGTTTTCATGGGCTATGGTGTTGGTGTGAAAGGGTACAGGATCTGGTCTAACAACAAGATTATACTGAGCAGAAGTGTAGTATTTGATGAGAGTTCTATGCTGAAATCCAAGACCAGTGATATAGCAGAGAAATAGGTTGTTGCTGAGGAGGTGGAGGTGCCATTTACTCGAGGGCAAATTGAGGCACCACTACCACAACTAGTTACTGATGAGCAAGATACAGATCAGTATGAGAGTGCATTGCCAGAAACAGATTCTGATGAAGCTGTGCATCGAAGTGTTGCTCAAGACTGACCCAGAAGGGTTGGAGTCAGACCTCCAGCGAGGTACAGGTTAACTGATCTGGTAGGATATGCATTGCAGGTGGCCGAGGAGGTGGATGATAATGAACCGTCCACCTACAAAGCTGCAATATCTGGGAGTGAGTCAGCACAATGGCTTGCTGCAATGGGAGAAGAGATGGAGTCTCTTTATAAGAATCAGACTTGGGAGCTGGTCAAATTGCCTGCTGATAGAAAGGTAGTCACTTGCAAGTGGGTTTTCAGGAAGAAGGAAGGAATGTCTGTTGCAGAGGGTATAAAGTACAAAGAAAGAGTGGTTGCAAGAGGTTTTAGTCAGAGAGAGGGATTAGACTACAACGAGATCTTCTCACCAGTAGTCAGACATACCTCAATCAGGGTGCTTCTAGCGATAGTTGCACATCAGGATCTGGAACTGGAGCAACTAGATGTGAAAACAGCTTTCCTACATGGAGAGTTGGAGGAGGAAATATACATGTCTCAGCCAGATGGTTTTCAGGTTCCAGGAAAGGAGAATCATGTTTGCAAGTTGAAGAAGTCCTTATATGGGCTAAAGCAGTCCCCGAGGCAGTGGTATAAGCGGTTTGACACTTATATGAAGCAACTTGGTTACAACAGAAGTCTGTATGATTGTTGTGTGTACTAAAATGACATGCAGGGTGGTTCACGCATTTATCTGGTTCTGTATATTGATGATATGCTGATTGCTGCTAAGAATAAGTCTGATATTCAGAAGCTGAAGGGTTCTCTCAGTGCAGAATTTGAGATGAAAGATCTGGGTGCTGCTCGCAAGATTCTGGGAGTTGAGATCTATAGGGAAAGGAAGAAGAGAAAACTCTTCCTCTCACAAGAAGGGTACATCAAGAAGATATTAAACAGATTTGGAATGTCTTCAGCAAAGCCTATCGATACTCCAATGACATCTAACAACAAGTTGGAAATGTACACAGTTCAGACTGATGAAGATCAGGAGTACATGTCTCGAGTCCCATATGCCAGTGTAGTTGGGAGTTTGATGTATGCTATGGTCTGCACTCGACTAGATCTAGCATTCGCTGTTAGTGTGGTAAGTCGATACATGGTCAACCCTGGGAAGGAACATGGGCAAGCCGTGAAGAGGATTTTCAGGTATCTTAGAGGTACCTATGATGTTGGTCTTTGCTATGGGAATGACACTCAGTGTTTGGTTGCTGACTATTCAGATTCTGATTATGCTGGAGATGTGGACAGTAGGAGATCTATGACTAGTTATGTGTTCACTCTAGGAGGTTCTGTGGTAAGCTGGAAGGCAACTCTACAGCCTACAGTTACTTTGTCTACTACAGAGGCAGAGTATATGGCTTTGACAGAAGCTGCTAAGGAGGGAATATGGCTAAAGGGATTGGTTAATGATCTAGGCCTACATCAGGATCAGGCTTTAGTGTATTGTGACAGCTCGAGTGCAATATGCTTAACCAAGGATCAGATCCATCATGAGAAGACGAAGCACATTGATGCCAGGTACCATTTTCTGAGGAATGAGAAGAGAATCCAGGTGAACAAAGTAGGGACACCTGATAACCCTGCTGATATGTTCACCAAGCTAGTTCCTGAGAGCAAGTTCAAACATTGTTTGGACTTGCTTAACATCAGAGATCATTAGTTGCCCTGAGGGGCAATTCTGAGGAAGAGGAAGATGTCTGTTATCTGGCACTGTCATGGTGCGTCTGAGAGTCTACCTGGAGGATTCAAGTCAGGGTGGAGATTTGTTAGAATGCCTTGAATCTGAATCACACACTGCGACATGTAGCATGGGGGGGTCTCGCTGTATGGGCCTTATTGGGCCTATCAGTTTTGTTGTTGGGCTTAGGGTTGTTTAGCGCTATATATAGCGGCTTACATGTAAACTCTAATTGTACCGAAAACTTTAATCTGCCTCCATATAATCTGATCTCCCTCTTCCCGTGGACGTAGCCAATTTGGTGAACCACGTAAGCCTCTGTGTCTTTCTTATATTTATTGTTCTCGTTTCGATTCTGTTACAACACATTTATATTAATTTTAGTTAATATGTAATTTAACCCCTTCTCATTCAAATACTGCATACACCTACCCCACTTATGGAGAGTGCGTCAATTACAACAGGCTTGGTAGTGCTCTGTTTGTGGACTTTTATTATGCATGCTTAGCATCCAGATCCAACAAAATCTTACCTAACTTAAAGCGTGGGCACAAAACATAAATGACACCGATGTTGATGCAGCTGCAGTGGGTAATCGTGGGATAATCGTATCCTCGAGCATCCACTCTGAAACAATTTTGTACAATTGTTGCGTAAAATGGAGTCCATCCCAACTGATTCTTTCGCTCGCCGGAACTCCAATTGTTCCACACATCTCATCCCAATTATAGTTATATGGATTGTCACCTCTTCCACAACATGCTGCAAACTTTTGTTCTTCGTCGAATCCAAGGGAAGTTGCATTCTTAGTCACGGTTGTAATCGCAGAGTAATAGTCAGCATAGATAAGTGTCACGTTAGGGTAAAGAACTTGGAGCTCCATTGTTGCATTGTACAACTTTTCGTTGTGAAACTTTGCGACTCCGTTGAAGGATTTGGCGCAACCGAATTCATCGTAGAGGTCGGAGTCGGTGGAGTTGAGTAGAGATAGAAAATAGGGTATGCAACCGAAGGGAATGACGGTTGGAACTACTATGTAGACCGCACCTAGAGTGATCATATCCTGCATGAATATATAAGAAGTTTAGTTTAGACAGTATATATAAATTATAAAAGACGATGTTAGGGTTTAGGGGTTTAGCTTTGTCCCTGATTATCCCAAATTAATGTAATCTAATGATTCGAATCCGGTCCGAACCGAGGCCGTTGGGTCAAATCCGAACCAATCCAAACGTCTCGAAACTCGTTGATTGACTCACTTTTTATATGTTTTATTTTATTTAAATTAAAAATAATAATACTGAGTACTCCCTCCGTCCCAATTTGATAGTCCCATTTGATTTTTTGACACTATTTACGAACCGAGAGAATCTTGTAGATTTCTTCCAATATATAAAAAAGAACATAGTCGTGTGAGGTCTTATTTGATTCGTCTTAATGAGTACTTTAACAATATTAAAAAATTATAATTTTTAGTAACATACAATTAGAGTTATTAACGATACAAAACGTATCTCGGCATATGTGTCGGAATCTAATGGGACTATCAAAATGGGACAGAGGAGTATATTTTATTACAACATTTTTATTTTCTTTATTATATAAATAAAATCAAAGAAAAGTACCCGTTGAATGGACCTGACTCTGTCCAAACTCTGTCCAACTCGAAACTTTTATGACCGGAAGCTGACCATGTTCAACTTTTATGTATATCAAAGAAAAGTACTGTAGAACATAATTTTGTAGGGTTTTAATTTCTAGATATGCTCATATCATATGCATTGAAAATATAATCTATTTTTATTATAATAAATTTAATTTTATTTCTTTAGTACGGTAGAAAACACATTAATCATACTCCATCCAAATTTCAAGGTAGGACAATTGAAGTGGTCAAATCCGTGGACGCCACGGTATAGAATGGAATTAAAATTTGGTGATTTTAACTAATAAATGGGCGGTTTAACTTAAAATATACAACACCACAAATAAATAGTACTTCCTCCGTCCCATAATGTTTGTCCTGTTTGACTTCGACACACTTGTCGATGCACGTTTTGTATCGTCAATATATCAAATTACATGTTATTAAAAATTATAATTTTTTAACATTCTTAAAGTACTAATCGAAACGAATCAAACAAGATCACTCATGACTATGTTTTATCTTATATATTGAAAGATATTTAGAAGATTCTTTCGATTTGTGAAAACATTATGGGACGGAGGGAGTATGAATACTCACAAAGACGGATATCCATAAATTCTAAATGACATGATTTCATGTATGGGAGTTCGAACACTAAAAAACTCTTCGAAAACGCCTCCTAAGCTAGTTGAACGTGTTTTTAATCTGTCTATCTTATATATTAAAGCTAAGACTTTTAGAGCCTCTAGAGTGATTCTAGGCTAGGTTGTTAAGTTATTTTTATTTTTTATTTTAATCTTTAATTAAAAATATATATTGAATAATTAACTCGACAAAGAAATCTTATAAAACAATCACTTCATTCAACATAAAAACAATACAAATTATACTATCATATTAAGAATAAATTTTAAATTTAATTATGATATATATATAATGAGATATTTATATATATAATTAAATTATATATCATTCATGAAATGAATATGTATTAATTAATATTCACAAACAAAAAGTTAAATTTATTTCGCTATTTGATGAGAATTTTAACTTAATTTTTAGACAAAGTTGACTTAAACCGTATGAATTTTTACGACGAACAATCTGAAATACCCGTGCATGACACGAGTCACTACACTAGTTGACCATAAAAAAACTTCTTTTCAAGAGAATTACTCACGTTAGTCACATACTCTTTTTATTCACTTTTCAGACTCTTTCTTAATTCTGTTAGCACTTTAGGCTTTAGGCGATCACCCTCTATACTTTCGGAAAAGATCTTGTAACGATGAATATTTAGATAATGACTAAGGATGATGCACACACACTCTATAATTAATGCACACACGTTATAACTCATGCACGCAGTATTTTGTGATGCACACAATCTATTACACATGCACACACTGTGTGCATTAGTTATAACTCGTGTGTGCATGAGTTATAACGTTTGTGTGCATCATCATCAGTTCCCATCTAAAGAACCATCCTTACCGAAACCAAACCCCTATAGTTCACCATTGACTTTTAATCCCAAACACATCTTAGTTTCTCGTACTAATTTGTTATAGATACTAGATACGGGTCTCGCGCTCCGCGCGAGAAAATTACGGATTTTCGTATGTGATTTAATATAGTTATACATTATTTGTTAATATGTTGTTGTTGTTGTTATCAAATTTATTAATATTTGTAAACATAAGTATTTTTTATTTCCTTATATTTATGTTTGAAGTAGTTTTAAAACATAATATTAGAATAAGTTTGCATTGTCATAAGAAAAGCTCACACATTAATTTAATTTGTGACTTAATCAAGTAGACTATAAATAAATATAACATAGGGATATAAGAAAAATATTTAAATACATGCCCAAAAGTCCAATAGAAGGTGATTAAGAAATGAGTAATGCATTAAATTGGTACCAATTTCATTCAATTTTGACAATGGACAGCCAACTTTTATATAGATAAGATTTGAATAGCATGAGTTTATATATGTTCTGTATTATTTTAGGACATATATCATGCACGTTACGTTGTTATTTGTAAAGTAACATTACATTTATATTGTCATTTCTCACCGTTTTATTTTTTTTTCTTTTTTAGGAAATTCTTAACATATCAGTAGGAAACTTTTAACATACCAGAAAGAGTAATTTATGTACGTGTATATATACCAGATTCGGAAGAGCAGACAGATTTGAGATGAGTTTCAAACCAGCCGAGTTGTACAGCAAGCGAACTATTGGTTCCCCCAGCTGAGATGTTTTTTGAGTCGAGAAATTCCACGTTCAATGCCGAAGCTCCTGCCACTGAAAAATCCGCTCCGTTTGTAAAGTTTGCATCTCCGTCTAGATATGGATTCAGAAACGGTAGCCCAAAAGCCATCGCTATAACAACAACAACAACATTACCAGACTGTCTTAAAAGTCGTCGCTATAATAAGAGTAGCATGTGCGTACCGTAATAGTCGGTATGCACGAGTGACTGGATCGGAGTGGTCTGACTTTCAGAATTGGAGCCGTTAGATTAATGATATGCTTGTTTACCCTTTCACTACCTAAAGAAGCTTTCGTTAAGTACATGATGTCGGATTCTGAGGGATCATCAGGGCTCGTTCGGGATCGGAATCGAGTGCGTGACATATCTGGTGAAAGTTGTGATCGATATGGACCCAACGAAACTGATCTCGCTCGATTCTGATTCCGGACAATCCCAAACGAGCCACCCGAACCCGCGTAAGTCTTGCGTAAGTATTGTAAATGTTAAAAAGAAAAAAATATAGGCGCTGTCTTTTTTTTTTTGCCTTCGTATGAGGCGTTGTCCATAACAGCGCCCCATACGAAGACTTATTTTTTTTAAACAAAACCAAGCTTCGGGAAAAGGGGCTTTTCATAACATCGTCTCTCCTACGTTACAAATTTTCAAACCTGGAAAAAATGCCTATATTGGAAATTTGTTTCAAACTACGCCTACAATGAGAATTTATTCCAAAAAACTGTCCATTTCAAGAAAAAAAATCCTATTTTTTAGAGGGTAAAGTCAAACAATTTACGTATGTTTAGAATGCACTATACATGTATCGACTCGTCGTTAAGTTCTCTAAATATTATACAAGAAAGTGGAGTATATATAATGTAAAGTTTTAACGCACACTTGTCGTTAAGTTCTCTAAATACTCCATATTAAGCAAGAAAGGACAAACGATGTTTGTTTTCGACGAATTTTATATACACGCAATGCATTGAAATTTTCTACAAAATTGTGAAGAAAAAAATCATGTGTCACATATATTTTATGTTAAAAAAAAGTTCATGTATTACACATGAGACCTTTTTTAGCATATTAGATTGCTCCTTCCAAGAAAAGAAAAAGGAATTTTTTTCTGAAATAGCCTTTTTTTTAGAAAATATTCCCGATATGGGCTCGTTTTGAAAATAATGGCACTCTTATGAGGTTCGGAAATTTTTCACGTATGAGAGACGCTGGTTTGAAATCGGAATTGATCACGACCGATTTCGTTGGGTCCGTATTGATCCCAGCTTTCACCAGATATGTCTCTCGCTCGATTCTGATTTCGAACGACCGCATACGAGCCACCCGAACACGCATAAGTCTCGTGCGTACCTTCTACTGTAAATGGATATTTACAAATTCGTTCCTCCATATCAGGCGATGAGAGACATATCTGGTGAAAGTTGGGATCAATACGGACCCAACGAAACTGGTTGTGGTCAATTCCGATTCCGAACAAGCCCATACGAGCCATCCGAACAAGCGTAAATCTCGTGCATACCTTCTTTCACCAGTTCGGAATCGGAATTGATCACGACCAGTTTCGTTGGATTCGTATTGATCCTAGCTTTCACCGGATATGTCTCTCATCGCCTGATATGGAGGAACGAATTTGTAAATATCCATTTACAGTAGAAGGTACGCACGAGAGTTACGCGTGTTTGGGTGGCTCGTATGGGGTCGTTCGAAATCAGAATTGAGCGAGAGACATATCTGGTGAAAGCTGGGATCAATACGGACCCAACGAAATCGGTCGTGATCGATTCCGATTTCAAACGAGCCCATACAAGCCATCCAAACACGAGTAAGTCATATATAATAATATATATATAAAAACTTTGAAAAATAAATAAATTAAAACAAATGCTTTGTATAAGGAGCTGGTTCTACCAGGGCCTTATACAAATAAAAAAATTTAAAATTTTTTTTATGACACGGGGGAATTAAAAAATAAAAATATGCTTCGGATGAGAGACGCTGCGTCTCTCATACGTGAAAAATTTCGGAACCTCATAAGAGTGCCTATGTTGGGAATTATTTTCAAAACGAGCCCATATCGGGAATATTTTCTAAAAAAAAGCCTATTTCAGAAAAAAAATTCAAGAAAAAGACCAGTATGATCATCTGGCTTCCAAGGATCTAGAGCAGAGAATCCGTGGGGACTGACTTAAATTTTACTCGATTTGTTTGCAACTATTTTCAACCAATAAGCTTATAATTTTTTTACAAATGATCAAGTTGTATGAAAGCATCAACATAAAAATTTCATTACAATAAACTTTTACAAACATCAATTTTTCAAATAATATTAATATGGCATAAATTTAGTTAATTTACAAAGATCAAGAATAGAATGCAACGTTAATACATTATCCATAAATCAAGAATAATTTTGATTATGAATAATCTATTCTTAATAAAGTCGTAGATACATTCACAAAACCTAAATTTATTGAAGATGAAACATTAATAGTGTAATAGCTAAAACTAAAATCAACCAGTAAAACAAGCCAACCACAAATCATCAAAAATCATTTCTAATTAAGATAGAATGGCCAATCAATATAAGGTGTAAGTTATCAAACTAAACCCAAAAAATCTCTCTGCCATACGTAGAAGAATGAGTTGAAAAAAGTGAAGCTAATATTGAAACTAGAAAAGTGATATGAGCAAAGAAAAAAAAGGGGCACTTTATTATTATTTAATTAGGAATAGTGTAGCATCCTCATTTAACAAAACGAAGCGTTTAGACTTGATAAAATATTAATTGTTTAATGAAATTGAAAGGAGGTCCTCTTCATCTTCCCTATCAAACCAGTCCAGATCTGGTTTTCTCCCTGCTGTGATGGCCGTAAGTCTGTAAAACTGATGGTGCCGAGGGGGCTCGAAGATTCTAGTAAGCAGCTCGTCGGAGGTCCGTGGGGGCGGCCGCCCACACAGCCCCAGCCCTGGATCCACCACTGCACGCCAGTAATCAATATTTCGACCAACCACTTACCAGTTACCACTCTAGTCACATGCACGTGCATACCAAATAGTCATTTCTTACCTAATTAACAAGATACACACGCCAGCACGTAGCTTAGCTCCATCAAACGGATACACTTTGGGTACTGTCTATTTATATATATATTCGATACCATACCATGCATCTGAGTATCAGACATTATATGCTCCCCAAATAAATTTGGCGTGCATGTGACAGGTCAGTGAAAAAAAACCCCTGCTTTAAATGAAGGAGAAATCTGAAAAAGATTGATTCAATGATCAAGTAGCCAACAGTATAGCCAACAGTTAGGGATGGAAATGGGGCGGGGAATACTCCTACCATTCCAATCCCCGTCTAATATTATTGTTGAGATATGATGAAGTTTTGATTAAATGACAAACATCCACTAATGGTTTACTTGAGTGCGTAGGTATTGTTACTAGTTTGTGTGCAGGAACGAAGGAAGTCTACTAGTGTGTATGCATGAACAAAGGAAGTACAAGCAGGTACGAAAGAAGTCTTGCTGGAATCCATGAGACCTACGGAGAATGGAAGACAGCTGTGAAGAATAGTTCATCCGAGGAAGATTATTAGTCGAAGATATCTTGGAGAATAGCCTTGAAGAATTAAGGAAGAGTTGCATTTCAAAGAAGGAAATAAGATTTTGTCAAAGAAGGAAAAGAAGATCTCGTCAAATAAGGAAAGTGGCAACTCGGCTATGATTGGGCATTGGACGCGCGTGTGAGTGTTGCCAAAGAAATAAGGAAATATTACGCGCAAGAAATATTTCCTTATGCGCTTTGTTTCCTTATTTGAACAAGGTGGCGCGCCGAAGTGTAAGCCCCATGGTGACTACTTGGAGAACAAGTTGGAAGGTCACACGGAAGGAAAGATTTCTTAGGAAGAGAATTTCTTGTGAAAGATATTGTGAGATTTATGGTAATATTAGAACGGCTAGATTGGTGTTAGGTTTGAGCTATTTAGTGTGTTATATATTGTATGAGAATTACATAGCTTAGCAAGACTTTGAAGAGCGAAAACCTAGTACTCGGTTTAGAGTTGTTCTACGTGTGTGAGATTGAGATTCAAGTGAGAAGAGTGATCCAAGATCTAGCTAGGAAGTCTACGTGAGTGATCCAAGTTCTATTGTAATCAAGATATCAATACAACAAGTAGACTCGTTCAAACTCTCTCTAGTGAAAGCTAGAGAGAAGTGGTTTTTTGCCTCGAGGACTTTTTGGTACTTGGGGTGTTTCCACTATATATCATTGTGTTCAAGTTTGATTTACGTTATTGTTTGTCTTTCTGCATAATCTACTTATCAAGGAACAATAGTTTTTGTTCCTTGAGTTTTTATACGTTAATCAATCCAACAATTATGATCCTCATCCCCGTTAATTTCCCCATTTAATTTCCTCAATGGGGATTTCGTATCCCCGTTAAAATTTCATTATTCATATACATGTATAAATAAGAATAACTAAATAAAAAAATATTTTAAATAGAAAGTATATCAAAGTTTAAACATATTTAATATGGGGATGAGATCCTCAATGGTGACGGAAATGGGGATCCCCAACATGAATAGGGACGGGGACGGAAATTGAGATCCTCAATGGTGACGAGAATGAGGATCCCCAATATGTAAAGGACGAGGATCCCCAACGGGGACGGGGATGGGGATCCCCGTGGGGATCCCCAATGGGGATGGAGATGGGGCGGGGACTGGTGCGGGGACCCTTACCCCCATCCCCATCCCTGTGCGGGTATATTATTTTTTTCCCATCCCCGTCCCTGTCCCCAAAAAAAATCCCATCCCGATTCTCCGTATAGGGATTCTCTCCCCGTTCCATTGCCATTCCTACCAACAATATCTCTCGCAGGCAAAAACAACTTTAAAGGACGTTTGAGTTAGTATTTATTTTGCTCAACTTCATAGGCTTCTCTTTTTAACCACTCTTCTCTTTACTCAGGTACATGACTATTACTCCCTCCGTCCCTTTAAGTTAGTCTCGTTTCCTTTTTGGGCGTCCTTTAAAGTTAGTCTCACTTTCATTTCTATCCATTAATTTTTCCCAATACTACCCTTTACTTTATTTATTTTATTCATATCTTAACAACACTTTATCAATCAAATCAACCTTTTACCATCTAACAAATTTCTTTTGGTTGGATTTTATTATTTAATGTGTCATTACTTAGTTATGATTAGACTTGTCTTAGTCGATGTGCAAAGGACACAACGAGACTAACTTAAAGGAACGGAGGGAGTATATACCGCCCGAGTGAAATTTCAAAATACCGTTTGGGTTCATGCGTAACGCATGGCTGCACTTCATGCGCTACGCATGCCAACATCATCTCTTACGTAACGCATGAAGTGCAACCATGCGAGAAAAAGAGTATAATTCACTTTGAAGTTCTTCTTGCAACAAAATAGAATAAGCTTGTGCAATAGAAGAAGTTGGATCTTTCTTCAAGATTGTACTGTCCATGAGAGTGGAAAAAGACTCGCTTAATCCCATGAGGAACTGAAGCAAACGTTGTGATTCTTGATGTTTGTGTACAACCTCTACTAAACCACAAGAGCACAGTGGAAAATTCTTCAAGACTACCCTTGAGGCCATTGAAGTAACTAGCAACATTATCAGAAGATTGAGAAATGTCGAGTTCTGTTTCTCAATGACATACCATGAGCATTGTTAACCTGAGAGTAACGACCCTTTGATATCCATCCAGATTTGTCGAGCATCGCTAGAAAGAAGAAAAGTACCATTGATTTCGAAAATCATGGAATTCAATAGCCAGTTGATGGTCATATTGTTTACTCTCTCCCATCGCCGGTAGATCGGATCAGATCGACCTTGTCAGAGAAATTCATGGTCATATTGTTTTTTTTTTTTAAAAAAAAAAACAGAAAAACAACTCCTCTTCTTCTTATCCATTTTTCGAAGCTACACAAATTACTTATATTAGAAATTAATTTCAATACGCGCCTAAAATGATAATTAGTTTCTAAATAATGTCCATTCAAGAAAAAAAATCCTATTTATAGTGTTTATAGAACCGGATTAAAACTGAAATCTCAAATTTCTTAGACCCAACCCAAGTTCCAAGACTGGGCAGATTTTTCTTTTGTCATGTCCGGTCCAACAAATCGATCTAACATACTTATATCAAACCCATGGCTACAATCCTGCACTGCCACGATCTCTCCTAATACTTTTTTTTTTTTTTTAATAAGAGATAAATATTGAATTCTCTAGATTACTAGTTCTGTTACTTGTCTTTTAATCCTTATTCCCAATTTTCTATTCTTTGTGATTCACTGGTCTAGTAGTCTAGTTTCTCTTGAAAAAGAGAGATTACATGCATCATCATGCTATTAAATTTTACAGCTAATTTTCTTGACTAATTAGAGTCCCTTTTGCTATATAAACCCTTGTTTAGTTCTTCAAATACCTCACACAAATAACTCAACACAAACATACATTCTACCACACACACAAAAACAAATAGTCCCTTGGAAAATATGACAAAGATGGTTATACTTGTTCTCCTTGTCTCTGTTCTCGTTAGTGTCGATGGAGCACTCTTCCTCATCGGCTACGGCGGCATACCAGGATACAGATGGCCAACCATTCCAACAAACGGATACGGATACGAATACCCCATTCCTACCATCCCAGAAAGATTCACTACCCCTGAAAGATTCCCCATCCCAACAACCCCGATGAGAAGCAATGAAATCTCCACCCCAAACGTCCCGTAATCGAAGCCCCTCACCCATGCATAGGGTTCCTAAGGTCTCCTTAATACATATATCTGGTTTTTATTTCCATATATATATAGACGATAAATACTTAAATATATCCCAAGTACATACCTATAAATAAAGCTAGCTACCTAGTTAAGTGATAGTTTATCATCAAGCTAGGGAACAATTACTTATAAGTTTAAATACTTGTTTGTAAGACATATATGTTGATCGATAGCTACGTTGTTATGTTGTACTCCTACTTGTATTATTTAAGTCAGTTAGTTATAAGGATGTGGCAACTCCTGGTAGACTTAGGAATTATGGGCCTCGAGTGTGATTTACAGATTGGGCTTGAGATAAGAGTTTTGGGCTTGGTCCAAGACTCGTAGCTGGTGTGTTTGCTTCTGGTTTCAGAGTTTGACCTAGAGTATTTATACTCTTGGAACTCCCTTCTCCCAGATGCGTCGTGCACTGTTCATTACCCTAAGAGAAAGAGAGAGAGAAGAGAGAAGAGAATCCTCGTCTGCAGTGGTGGTCTTTGGTGGTTGTTCGCCGGAGATAGCGCGTAGAGATCTGTAGAAGACGACGATAGAGTAGCTCATCCTCTGAGCTACTTCAGCCTTGATTGGGGGTCGAAACCCTTTCATTCTTCCTCGTTCTTGTGTCTTTCTGTTCTTCTGTAATTCCTAGGGCTAGATTCTTGAGTTTGCTGATTGCCTGCCTTGTAACCTCACTGTGAACTCTCTGGTTTTTAGTGCGACGCCTTGGGCTGAGTCTCCCCTCCTGAGACTCCGCAGATTAGGGATTACCTAACCGCGTCAACATATCTTGTGTCAAACTGCATTTCTTTGTTTGTCTTGATTTGTTGCGAATTTGTGCGATTCTCGATCTACAAAGTGGTATCAGAGCCAGGTTCTCTGATAATCGCTTGCTTTCGCTGTGATCTTTACTGATCTTGATTTCTTGTTTCCTGATCTGTGTTCTCTGATTAGGCAAGATTTCGATTCACCTAGGGTTTGCATATTAGGGCTTTGTTCTGATTGAATCTTGTTTCTTGTTCTTATTCAAGCTTGATTCATTATAAACCCTAAAAGTCTCTCTGCTAAGAATTATGTTTCCATTACTGATATCCTTGAAGCTTTGCTCTTCCAGGTACAATGGCAGATAGCTCGAGACTGAAACCCTACGATGGTACTGGTGACTTTGCTATGTGGAGACTGAAGATGAAGGCCATTCTGATAAAAGAAAAGTGCTACAAGGCCATAATTGAGGACTGGTCGATAGATGTCTCTGAGATACAAAGAAAGGAGCTCAGAGAAATGGCTTTCTCTGATATCATCATCCGTCTTACAAATGATGTGGTTCGGCAGGTGGTAAGCCATACTGAACCTAAACCCCTTTGGGATGCTCTAGAGTCCATCTATCTTAAGAAATCCTTACGTGGTCGTATTTCTCTCCTATGCAAGTTATTCACCTTTAAAATGGATACCTCTATCACTGTACAAGATAACTTTGATAACTTCTTGAAAATGACTCAGGATTTAAAGAGGTATGATGATGAAATTAAAGAAACCCATCAAGCTGTTCTTTTGCTTAACTCCTTACCTTCTCAATTTGATACCTTGAAAGATGTTATCCAATATGGTAGGGATGAACTTACTGTCAACAAGATAACTGAGTCTATAATTCAAAAGAACGAGACTCTTAAAGTCTTTAAGGTTAAGAATTGTCCTAAGAATGAGCATAAAACTGAACCTAAGTAGGAAGTTATGTTCACTAAGGATAAAGGAAAACAAAAGTTTAAGGGTAAGAAACCTAGAAAGGATAACTACCCTGAGAAACAGCAAGATAATGACTCTTGCAATGTTAAGTGTTACTATTGTAATAAAAATGATCACTATGCTAATGATTGTCATAAAAAGAAAAGAGATGAGAAAAACAAGGGCTCTAAAGATAACCATAATGGTCAGTCCAATGTGTTTGAGTCTTGCCCTCAGTATGATGAGGAACTTCTTGTCTTATCCCTTGAGTATGACCCCAATGCATGGATCTTAGATTCAGATCGCACCATGCATTCTACCCCTAATAAAAGATTATTCAGACAACTTAACATCCATGATGGTGGTGAAGTGTTATTAGGAGATTTAACCTCCTTGAACATTAGAGGGGTGGGTACTGTTCCTCTTAGGATGCATGATTGGGTTGTTAGGGTTCTCCAAAATGTTAGGTGGGTGCCTAACTTGAGGAGAAATTTGCTGTCTGAATCCGTTTTTGATGATCTGAATTGTCACATTAATACTCACAATGGTATAAGGGAAGTGTCCAAAAATGGCACTATCCTTATTAGGAGCATTAAGAAAGGAGGACTATACTATGTAATGGCTTCTCCTGAACTTAATGTCTCCAATGTGGTCACTAATATTGAAAGTTCTGATTATTCTATGAAATGGCACTCTAGGTTAGGTCATATAGGAAATAAAGGCCTGCATTACTTGTTCACTAATGGCATGATTGACAGAAAACCTAGTGATTTAAAATTTTGTGAGAACTGCATCTTAGGAAAGAAAGTTGCTCACAGTTTCAATAAATCTACCTATATTGCTAAGCAGCCCCTGGAGTATGTACATTCAGACCTCTGGGGGCCAGCTCAAGTGCAAACTATTGGAGGAAGAAATTATTTTCTTTCTCTGATAGACCACTACTCCAGAAAAGTATGGGTGTACTTATTGAAAACTAAAGATGAAGCTTTTGAGCAATTTAAGTCATGGAAAATAATGGTTGAAAGTCAAACTGAGTTTAAGCTAAAATGTCTTAAGACTGATAATGGCCTAGAATTTTGTAATATATGCTCCTTTTAATGACTTCTGTACTCTGCATGGTATTAAGAGACACCGTACAGTCCCTGGCACCCCTCAGCAGAATGGAACTGCTAAGAGGATGAACAGGATCCTTCTTGAGAAGGCTAGGTGTATGCTCTTTAGTTCTGGAATAAAACACAGTATATGGGGGTGAAGCTATTCTTACTGCTGCTTACCTAATAAATAGATCCCCATGTTCTGCTATTGAATTCAAAACTCCACAAGAAATGTGGACAGGTAAGAAACCTGACATTCACACCTTAGACCTTTTGGTTGTACTGCCGATGCTCAAGTCTCACAAGACAAGCTACAACCTAGGGCCCTTAAGTGTGTAATGTTAGGTTATCCTGAGGGAACTAAAGGATACAAACTCCTACTTTTACAACCTAGAGGTTACAAGGTAATAACCTCTAGGTCTGTGACCTTTAATGAAGATGATTTCTACTTTAAAAATAGACTAACATCTTCAACTGAGCAAGCAGGTACACAAGATCCCACAAAAGAGCAATTTGCTCAACCCTATGATGACCAAGACAGTGATGAGGTGGAGTTCAACTCAACACCTCAACAAAGCAATCAGCTAGAAACATTTGGCATTGGAACAACTATAAGCACCAATGAAGATCAAAATGAAGCTCCTCCTGAAGCAACTACTAGCACACAACCTCACCAATCAAGTGGGGGAGTAAGTAACCCCATTCTTTCTACATCATTTCAAACTCCTTCTGATTCTCAAACTAATACTAGTACTCATGTAACTCCTAATTTGACAATGCATGATACTGTTCAGAATGACCTATCTGATTACCAACTAGTTAGAGATAGGGAACCTAGGATTAGGGTTCCTAATAGAAGGTTTGATGTGAACCTACATGAGGGTTACTCTAATGTTGTTGAGTTTGTTTTTATGGTTGCTAATGTTGTTAAGTCTAATATCCCTACCCCTGACACTTATGAACAAGCTGTAAATAGTAAGCAAGCTAATGAATGGTTGACTGCTATGCATGAAGAATTACAGTCTATGGAAGTTAATAATACATGGAAACTTGTCCCCAAACCAGAAAAAGCTAGAACTATAGACTGTAAATGGATCTTCAAGATAAAAGAGGGTAATCATCATTTAGATGCTCCTAGGTTTAAATCCAGATTAGTTGCTAAGGGCTTTACCCAAAAACAGGGTGTTGACTATAGTGATATTTTTGCTCCTGTAGTCAAATACAAAACCATGAGACTTTTGCTTGCTATGACTATTGTTTATGACTGGGAACTAGAACAAATGGATGTGAAAACTGCTTTCTTGCATGGTGATTTAGATGAAACTATGTATATGAGACAACCTAAAGGTTTTGTAAGTAAGGACAAACCTGATCATGTTTGCTTATTGCAAAAATCTATCTATGGCCTTAAGCAATCCCCAAGGCAATGGAATAAGAAGTTTGACTCTTGCATGATTTCTCTTGGAGTCACTAGGAGTCAGTATGATACTTGTCTCTACTTTAAGCATGTTAAAACTAAAAATCCTCTCTATGTTCTCTTGTATGTTGATGATATTCTTCTGATCAGTAGTTCTAAAGTGGCTATTTCTGGTGTCAAACATGACTTAAAAGTCCATTTTGACATGAAGGACTTAGGTCCTGCTCAGAAAATTTTAGAGGTTAAGATTGTTAGAGACAGACCTAAAAGAAATCTATACTTGTCTCAAGAAGACTATATAAGTAAGGTTCTGGATAGGTTTGCTATGAAAAGTTCCAAACCCTCTCCTATACCATTAGGGGGTCACCTTGATTTGTCTAAGACTAATTGTCCCACAACTAAATCTGACAAAAGGAAAATGGAGAATGTTCCTTATGATGTTGCTGTTGGTTCTATTATGTATGTCATGCTTTGTACACGACCTGACCTTGCTTATGCTGGCCCTTTTTTAATGCGGGAGGATATGGGATTGGAGTCTGGCCCTGAGGGCCGACCCTACCCGGCCCATATTATATATAATATAATATTATTAATATAATATTATAGTTTTTAATAAAATTTAATTAATAATATAACTAAAGAAAAAGAAAAAGTAAAAATATCAGGCAATCTAACTGACATGTTGCCTTAAATTATATACATTCATTACTTTTTGCTACTTTTTAATGTGGGGGATATAGGATTGAATGTTTTAGTAACACGATTAAACCCGGTTCTGATATTTAATTTCTCTGTATAAGTAGTTGAGGGCCGCCCTGAGGGCCCTTATGGGAGGATATGGGCAGCGGAATTGTCCCATTTTAAATGGGAGGGCTTGGCCCGACTCTGATAAATGGGTAGAATTTTGAATTAGGTCCTGCCCTGGCCCGGCCCAAGCCCTAGTTTGGCCAGGTCTAGTAAGGACCCAGTTTATCATGAAAGAACAAAGCACATTGATGTCAGGTTTCACTTTATTAGAGATAAAGTTGAATCACAAGAAATTATTCTGAAGGAAATCATAGGTGACTTGAATCCTGCAGATTTTGGAACCAAAATTGTGCCTTCTAATAAATTTCTTTTTTGCAGGAATGCACTTCATATCTATACAAGTTAGGATTAAGGGGGCATTTGTTATGTTGTACTCCTACTTGTATTATTTAGGTGAGTTAGTTATAAGGATGTGGCAACTCCTGGTAGACTTAGGAATTATGGGCCTCGGGTGTGATTTACAGATTGGGCTTGAGATAAGAGTTTTGGGCTTGGTCCAAGACTCGTAGTTGGTGTGTTTGCTTCTGGTTTCAGAGTTTGACCTAGAGTAATTATACTCTTGGAACTCCCTTCTTCCAGATGTGTCGTGCACTGTTCATTACCCTAAGAGAAAGAGAGAGAGAAGAGAGAAGAGAATCCTCGTCTGCAGTGGTGGTCTTTGGTGGTTGTTCGCCGGAGATAGCGCGTAGAGATCTGTAGAAGACGACGATAGAGTAGCTCATCCTCTGAGCTACTTTAGCCTTGATTGGGGGCCGAAACCCTTTCATTCTTCCTCGTTCTTGTGTCTTTCTGTTCTTCTGTAATTCCTAGGGCTAGATTCTTGAGTTTGCCGATTGCCTACTTTGTAACCTCACTGTGAACTCTCTGGTTTTTAGTGCGACGCCTTGAGCTGAGTCTCCCCTCCTGAGACTCTGCGAATTAGAGATTACCGAACCGCGTCAACATATCTTGTGTCAAACTGCATTTCTTTGTTTGTCTTGATTTGTTGCGAATTTGTGCGATTCTCGATCTACATACGTCATGGAAAAGTTTGTACGCGTTTATATGTGAAATATATATATATATAATGACATGTTTTTATGTTACGGATTGAATTATAGTTCCATGTTGTATATCTATGATTAACGATCATGCTTGGCTTGTGAATTGTTCGTCGTTTCTGGAAGAAGTGTATAACTACTGGTCATATTAGTAGTTCTACACTTCTTAAAGTTTTTTTTCACTATAACGCGTTATATAGTGAAAGTACTTTAAACTTGCAAAATGAAGGGGATTGCAATACGCTCACGTACGAGATACTTTCTATGATCAATAGTTTGAATATTATAGTGTACTACTTTGTAGGGTTACACGAACTCCCATCTGGCATAAGACAAATGGTTTTTATGTTAGACATGTAAATTTTCTTGTCAAGATGGTATATCTCTCAATTTGATCTTCCTTTATTTTAAACTGGACACAACTTTCTCTTATAAAACAAGCACATAAATCTTCACCTGCCTTTGTATATCCTTCTCTCATAAAACAAGCACATAAATCTTCACCTACCTTAATATAAGCATATACAAGTGTTTGCATCTTCAATTCATTCATGACTTCCTCAAGACTTTTCTAAACTTAAGTGAGCCCTATTGTCCAAACCTGTGGAGCGTTGCTATCCCCATTTTAGCCTTGCTTCTAAAGCTCAGGGCTTTCTTGGTAGGAACTGGCACGTGTTTCGCGAAGCGAATTTGGTCGCGGACCAAATCGCTACTTTTGCTTTTAATTTCCTTTTAGGTTTTCATGTTTTGACTTTCCCACCCGAGAGGGTGAGTGTTTGTATTTCGAACGATGTGAGCGGTTTTTCTACACCTCGTCTGGTGGCAAAGTAGGTTTTTTCTAATAAAATTCTGAGAGTGCCGCCTCTCTTTTAACAAAAAAAAAAAGAAAAAAAAAAAAAAACTTAAGTGAGCCCTCAAGTAGGTTGGGCCATGTTTCAACAAAAAATAAGTGGGCTGGTCCATGAATTTCCAACGAACTATTGGACTTAATCCAGCACAATCACAAACTAAGTCCCTTGTCTAAAATCATTTAACCAACTACGGAGTACAATTCAATATACACTCGGAACCCAGCAAATCCACTACATATTTAAAAAAAATAGAAACGGGCCTCCGCGCTACGCGCGGGGAAATTACAGTTTTTAATATGATTTAACTTTGTTTAATAGGCGTCCTAAAATTAGATTGGGCTAATCATATTCACAACCCTTTATGATATAGAATCTAACCTCGACAAAACAGTCTCTAATCTTTGTTCTATCAAAAAGAAAAAAAAAAATTTAATTAGTGATTATGTTTTTCCTGAATGTTTTATTAATCATTTTAGCAATTGACACACAACTACCTATGAATTCGTCTCTCCCTTTAAAATCATCACATTACCTAATTAGCTCGGGTGCTTTTTTTTTGCCAAACAATTAGCTCGTGTATTGGTGTTCCTATTTTATTAGGGCTTAAATCAACAGACTGAAACCCGCGTACGGGTCTTGCGTAATTATAATTTCTTAAATGTTTCATAATAGATATTGAAATGATATTATATCATATAATCAAATGAGTTTGATGATTTGTACCTCTTCTCTCAATTCGCCAAATTGTTATATCATTTTGTAATATTATTGTAATATACGGGACATAAGTTTTTAAAAATATGATTTTTAATATTCTTGTAATTTACAGGACAAAAGTTTTTAAATATATGTTATTTGCGTATGCAATTTCTTCAATGCTCTATATGCTAAATTTTTGTTCAAGTCTTGTTTGCATTATTATTACCAACTCCACAAATTTTGATATATAAAATAAGGTAATCTATTTTGATTTATTAATAGCCAAGTTGGTGAATATATGATCTATTTTTCTGTCTATAACTCATTACAATTGAATAAACTCGAGGACCAGTTATTAAATGTCATTTCCCCATTGTATATATTTTTGACGTGTTTACTAAATTATCATGCTTGTTGGAAACTGAGTGTAAATGTTTGAAAACAACATGCTAGCATATTGCAATATGTAATATGGTTTACAATTACTAAAATTAGATGCAAACGGCCTCCGATAAGGGCTCAAAGTTTGGTACTAATGACGAAAAATGTAGTTTAGGATAAGTAAAAAGTAAACACTTCAAGCACAAAAAAATTGAAAGAGGAAAAAATGCATACCATATAGTTCACCACAGATCTCTCTCTTTGTATAAATTTAGTAATTGCAAAAGTTAAATCATTTTACAAAGACACATGATACATGAATTGAATATATGGAATTTAGATTCTTTGGTAAGTCGGTCCTCTAAACTCTGTAAACCTGCATATTATTTGTATATATATATATACTCCATCCGTCCCAAAATATGAGTCTCATTGTACAAAAATATCTTGGATTAAGGCAAATGCTTTAACGTACATAAGTGCATTGTAAATGATGAATGTAAAATATTAAAATAATTCATTAACCAATGGGAGAAGAGTTTACAAATGAAAAGTACATAAGTGCATTGGAAATGATGAATGTAAAATATTAAAATAATATGAGTAAGGGTATAATTGGAAGAAGTTTATGGACAAAAATAGAAATGAGACTAACATTTCGGGACGCCCAAAAAGGAAAATGGGACTCATATTTTGGGACGGAGGGAGTATAATTTACTAAAGCCTTCATGTGTACCTTTGAAAAAAGTTATTGATCTGGCTTTTTACTTTTTACTTTATTAATCTAATGATAAAGTCAATTACTTCAAAATCATACAATCTACTCCAAACCTCAGTCCACATGAGAGGTTTGTAAGGTCTGTTTTAGTAAACACATAACAGTAAAAGTCGTTGCAAGTATATTAATCTGTCACAATAAGATCATTAACTATTAAAAAATTTATTTTGAAAAGAATTAATATTGTCAACAAGAACACTGGAACTTATAACGGGATCAAGAGAGTCATCTTCCTTGCACATTAACCATGGAACACCAATATCTAATCCAACAACAATGTTAGCAGTCCATCTCATGTGATCACAACCTTCTTGTCCAAACATCTTTCTTTGCATTTTATATTTATATTCGATCTGAAAACACAAACTGATAGCATATAAGTTAGTTTTTGAAATCAGAAACTCAAATTAATTTGACTAATCTTAATTACAAGAGGTCATGAAAAAAAGAGTCAATGAAAACATACAACATTGAGTGATGTTAAGGGATTGAATTTCATGTGTACAAGAGTGATTGCCATGGAATTTCTTTTTATTATTGCCTTCAAAATGCTCAAAAATTCGATCTAGTTTTAGGCGCATTCTAGTTGCGCCCAAAACTGAACCGGGTTTTAAAAAAAAGGTTTGGGTGCCAGTTAAAATTTTCCGAGTGCGGGATTTTTCCCCACAATCATACGGTCAAGTATGTGCGCGAGGGGGAGAAAAGACAAGTAGACATCATTCACTGTCATCTATGTAAGAAGAATATTACCACAGTCAAAATTGAGGTTGATCGGTGAATTTGAAAGGGAGAGTGGGGATCAAGGAATTGGGGGATATCGGCAGTGGCGGATCTAGAAAATTTCTACCGTGGGGGCTCGTATTAGAATTAAGATTATAAATTATGTTCTCTTTTTCTTGAGTATTATCAATTTGATTTAAACATATTCAATATAATATTAACCCACATTTAAATTTTAAATTAATTTAATTTAATTTATTTGTGGTAAAATCAATAATAAATATTTTTCTACTTTTTATTCTTGTATCAAATAAATATCTTGTACATAGAAATATCATATAAAAGTTATTCTTTTTCTCTAATATTACCGATATTTAGTGGGTTTGATAGATATTAAAAATATAAAAACTCTGTATGTAAAAATTACATTTAGTTTCCTTACATTTTTAATAATCATGTTTCTCTGTTTAACACACCTCTTACTTTTCTGACCAAAATTCAAGAATAAAATAGACAAAATCTCTATATAACTACTAAAGCAAATTACATTTCTTCAATTTTAGCTATGTCACGTGGCATACTCTTCATTCAGGCCATCCACCTGTCGTCATTTCATTGGTCACGATTTTTTTATAATTTATTGTAATTTTCTCAAAAAAAATTAATTAAATTTGGAAAATCGTGTGCAAAAATATTACAAAAAGATTGCTTAAGATCTTTCAGATTACAAAAAGATTTTTATTTGTTAATTTTCTAGATTTTGACCTCCCAATATCCTATTATTTTATTTTACAAATATATATTTTATTTTTATGATATGACGTATCAAAAAAAGATTGATTTCTTAATAAATAAGAGAAATAATTATATTTTTGTGTTATTGTAGTATTTTCAATTATATATTTTTATATATGTTGAAATCAATTTATTTAAATTTGTTAAAAATTGACCCATGATAATTTGATCAAATAAGATTTTTGGTATTAAAAATTCATGTATATTCGTTGTTTATTATATTTAAAATGTAAAAACTTAATTATATATCAATATCATTTTAAGATATAAACTTATTTTCATATAAAATTTTATATTACATAATACTCCTCACTACTAATTCACTATATCGAGTTATATAAACCCGCGCATGGCGCGAGACCTAGTCTAGTTTGTGTATAAAATTAAAAGGCTAAAATGACTTACGTTATATTACATGAAAAATAAAATCAAACCAACTTCATGTAATTCTATTAATTACTTAATAATTAATTACCGTTGTGTAAATTGAATTTTTAAAAAATATTTTAAAAAGCTAACTACTTATATGATACTAAACCAGAGGAGTATAATCAGTATATCACATTTTTACTTAAAATTTAAAACAATTGAATCTCTAGTTTGGAAAATTTTAACCGTTGTACAGTTTTACCGCAGATCTAATGAAAGGAAAAAAAGGAGGGTGTTTAATTTTTTAGCAAAACGCTTCGTTTTAATCTTTTGGACATCTTTTTAAATTAGAAAAAATGGTTGATGTAAATTTATTTAGTGAAATCCTAAATTTATCAATGGAGGGAGCAAAATTTATGAGGTACCAATTTCATTCAATTTTGACATTGGATAGCTAATCTTTATATAGACTAGATACGGGCCTCGCGCTCCGCGCGAGAAAATTACGGATTTTCGTATGTGATTTAATATAGTTATACATTATTTGTTAATATGTTGTTGTTGTTATCAAATTTATTAATATTTGTAAATATAAGTATTTTTTATTTCCTTATATTTATGTTTGAAGTAGTTTTAAAACATAATATTAGAATACGTTTGCATTGTCATAAGAGAAGCTCACACATTAATTTAATTTGTGACTTAATCAAGTAGACTATAAATAAATATAACATAGGGATATAAGAAAGATATTTAAATACATGCCCAAAAGTCCAATAGGAGGTGATTAAGAAATGAGTAATGCATTAAATTGATACCAATTTCATTCAATTTTGGCAATGAACACTCAACTTAACATAAGATGTCCACCTTAGTGGCTCAAGTTTGTGGCAACATCCTAAGAAGATAAGCATAGAAGATTTGGTTCCATGAGTCAGGAACTCCAGGCAAACACCAATGACTACAATCCTGCACCGCCACAACCCCACCACGACGTGGATGTCGGAATATCGAAGGGTGCGCGTCTTTCCTAAACGAACTCATCTTCGTAATGTTCAAATACGTCACTTTCTTCTTCATCTTAGACATCACCAACTCGAGTTCATTCATCATCCATGGATATGGAGACAGATCAGCCTCCTTCTCTATTGGCCGAGTCTCCCCATTACATCCTCCTCCAGAATTCCACTGCCCTCCTCTGAAATGGGAAGCCGAGTAGCCGGAGAAGAAGACGAGAGAGTGATTGTTGTTGTCGACCCATCGAGCCCACGTTTTAAGGGCCTTTTTGATGGCTTCCTTCACCTTAAGTTTGTTGTGGACATAATCACCTTCTTGGAAGTAACCAACTCTGTTGAACAAGTAAATTTATGTTAGCTGATGATTTATGGAGATTAAGAAGTGAGGTTTAAGTACCCGTTCTTGGTCTTGTGATGTGTCCACCAATGTCCTGTGTTGAACACTATAATGTCAGCTGAAACATATGAACGAGTTTCTTGCATGATATCTAGCCTCAGTGTTTCCCGCCTTTTTCCTTGAAATCCCTTCCTTCTCCATCTTTGGACTAGAAAGGGGGATTTTACATAGTCTATTGTACAATTATAATCCTGCATATGTTTTAATAAATTAAAACTAACTCTATAACAAAGTGATTAGAATCTGAGAAACATACAGAAAATTACTTTGAAAAGGAAGGAGGAAAATCTGGAGTTGGAGATTTCCAACAAGGAAGAATTGTTGGTTTTTTGTGAGTGACGGAGGGAGCAAATGAGAGACTGCCACATGTTCCTGTTGAGTGAATCCCCAACGAACACCACTCTCTTGTTCCTCAGCAAACTCAGCAAATTCCTTCCATCAAACCTTGACCAAAACGCAGCGTTTAATATCCAAGAAAGCATAGGGATACAGCGTTTTGAAAAAGAAACAAACCTCGGGAGTTGACAGCCACGCGGCTTCCATCTGTAACGGAGATAGTTATGATCAGGACGGCCATTGTTGAAGCAATTGAAGGCGTCGTCGACATTTGGGCAAGAACCGGGCGGGTATAGTGCCCCGGCCCGGTCCTCTACCCACGACCCGTTGAAAAGATCACAAGAACTCGGAACGGTGTCGTTTCTTGGAGTGGGGTCGGCAATGGCGGAGAGAGAGGAGAAGGAGACGATGTTGACGTCAATGGCGGTGGAGGATCTTGTGAAGGAGGTTGCAGTGGGAGGGAGGAAGAACAGGATGAGGAGACGGAGAGTCAGAAGGGAGCAGGAGAAGAAGATGAGGATCGAGAATCTTCTTGATCGATGTTGGTGAAGGTGATTCTGTTGTGGAATCGGGAGGAGGTTCTTGGAAGCCGCCATTAATGATCTTCGAGCTCTGCTCTGTGACAGAGACATGTTTTATTCGCCTCGGCGATAACTTTAACAATATCAAAATTTTATAATTTTTATTATCGTATATTTGGAGATATTAGCGTTACCAAACGTGTCTCGACAGATGTGTCAGAAGGGAATGAGAAGAACATTAAGGGAAGGAGGGAGTAATGTCCCTTTAATTATTTCCATTGTGTACTTTACCCTTGGATAAGTCTAATCAAATCAAGAAGGTAAGCAATTGCACGTTAAATCATAAAATCCAACCAAAGTTGATTTGATTGATAAAGTGTTGTTAAAATAAATAAAGTAAAGGTATTATGGGCAAAATTCAATGAATAGAAATGAAAATGAGACTAATTTTAAGGGACGTCCAAAAAGGAAACGAGACTAACTTAAAAAAGGGAGTACGATGCAAATATCTATTACTCCCTCCGTTTCACAATAATTGTCATTTTAGCCTCTAAATTTTGTTTCAATATATTTGTCATTATAGGATTTCAAGACTATTATTAATTTGAGAAAAAGTTAGACTTTTAAAACACAACCAATATGATTGGTTTTCTTAATATGTGTGAAAAATACTTGACAATTATTTTAAAAAGGAGTAATTGAAAATTAAAGTTTAGAGAACTTTTTTTTGCTCATATTGGGCTGCAGTTACAAACTTTATCTGGATTCATGTAAAAGAGTCTGGTCTATCAAACTAAGCTCAACACCATTAAGACACAAATGTGTTTCATGAATCAAGCAGATGATGAAGAGCATTCAGGGCAGCGGAAATGGCCACGAGAACGACATTCAGTGCACGGCACACGCTTCTGGTTGGGTGGATTGGATCCACTGAGCCCATCGAACAATCCTCCGGTTTGGAACGAACCAGCTCCTTTGCAACTCTTGCAGGATATCAGCTTCAGATCACCACATCTCTTGCACATCCCTAATGACCTGCATTTCTCCATCAATACAGCACCCATCAAGGAAAACTTGTTTAAGCACTCAGTCAGAATTCATTAATACTGAAATTTGCAAACCTTCTCTGGGAAGAAGAGATGAGCGCGTCGATTTTGGGCGCAGCTAAGGTAGCACACAATAGGAGGGCTCCGACTCCGAGCCCGGCCACCTCGTTCGCAGTTATGTTATCCATTTCCAAATCTAACTGCAACTCCTTCCTTGCTTAAAGTTCAATTGAAGTGCCTTATCTCTAACTCAAATTCTGAACCCCATAGATGTTATCCACATGCCTGTGAAGTTTTCGGTCAGGATAATTGATTTAAGGTATAACAAAATGAATCCACAATTTGCTGGAACAGCAGCAAGATAAAGCAAGGACTGGCAATCACCTCACGTTGCAAGGGATGAACAGAATTTACCATATTCAACATGCTTACTCGAACAAATCTAAGAACAGTTTTGTTTAATTAGACCATAAAATATTGGACTGCATACACTTGTGCTCCTAATTACATCAGCAAGTGCTGCAAGACACCAAATATTGATCCAAACACTCAATGACGATCAAAATTACAATCGTTGGCACTCCGAAAAGGAAATGAATCGCAAAATGCGAAGAAGAAAAAACTTTTAAGCGTAGGATTTAGGGCAAGAGGCAACTTACCTAGACAAGTAGGGAGAGCCAAGAGGAAGAGGAAGAGAAGCACTTAAGATGAGAAATTCGAATTCCTCAGAGCGTTGTTCGACGAATGAGAGAGCGGGTTGGGTCTCCACAATTCTAGTAGCGGATAAGAGGAGGGTGATGAGTGATGAAAAATCGAGAACGTTGTTTGTTTAGTGGCGTTAAAT
This sequence comes from Oxyria digyna, assembly GCA_029168935.1. Lineage (NCBI taxonomy): Eukaryota > Viridiplantae > Streptophyta > Magnoliopsida > Caryophyllales > Polygonaceae > Oxyria > Oxyria digyna. The sequence goes on along the minus strand of JAPVLV010000010.1, from coordinate 5,208,371 downwards.
TCTTAGTGAAATTAGCCCCAACGTGTAATGATATCTTACTTTCAGAGATTTTGTTCTGCAACAGACATGAAAAATTCTTCTCTTTCTCTGGTGTGAAACGAAGATTTCCTTCACAAATTTTATCTGTCAACACTGATCAAACTTACTTCCATTCCAACAAATGTCTTATAAAAACAGGATTTCATTTACCCAACAAGGAATTATACACCAAAAATGCAATAAGTAACCACACATATGCTTAGGCACTTGGGTATACATGGGAGAATTCATAAAAATGTTCTCTATGGGAGATGGAAACTGTTTCTAAGCATTAAACTAAATTTCGATTCAAGGGCATATGAGTTGTACTTTGCCACCCTCTTCTTTTGCTTTGCCTTGCGGTCTAGGATGTCCCACTGATTCGTGATTTTCGCTTGAGTTTCCAATTGCTTCGAGTGTTTTGAGTGCTTCGGGTGTTTCCTTTCTTGCGGAATTCTCACCACCCTATACGAATGAGAAGATGCCTTTGCTTGTTTCGACACATTTCCATTGGTAATATACCTTTCGACAACATCCATAACGGGTTCTGGATCTTGGCTTCTATCCATTGCGTTTTTGCCTTGGTCTTTTTCTCCTCTTTTTCTTCCCTATCCAATTTGATTTGGCGTAGGGATGGAAGAGGAAGAAAAAACAGACAAAGAGGAATTGAACAGCAACAGATATATAGAGATAACTTCGAAAATGAAAGAGAGATAAAGAAGGGTTTGGAGTGAAAAAAGGAGATCCATTGTTTTTCTTGGCTGTTTTAAGATCCCAACTCTTACCAAGTTTTATTTTTGAAATGCATTCACTTATGTTAAAATGTTGTGAGTGAACGTGTATTGCCAATGAATACTTAAGGGAGATGAACTAGTAAGAAACAAAACAACCTCAAATCCTCAATCAAAATCAATAAATCTACTACCAACTCAAGATCAACATCAAACAAAGCTAGAAAACTTTTGATTCAAGTATCAAAATCATCCATGATAGAATTCTGGATCAGACAAAATGGAAACAAAACGAAAACAATAAGACTGATAATCTAGTAACCGCCCTTGAGGTCATTAACGACATCATATGGAATGGGAGTAACGGTTTCAATGGTGCTACCTTCAACCATAAACCCAGGCTTGGGACCTGCTGGCTGCCTCTTGGTGCTGATGACCTCACCTCTTGCCTTGGCCTCTGCCTTCAACTGGTCATTCTTCTTGATCCTCAGCTTGAATTCCTCAGTGCATCTTGAAGGAATTGCGTGCTCAATCCGAACATGAATTCTCTTCTTGATGATCCTACCATTCACCTGCAAACTCAACATAAAGAGTATTCAGAAATACCGGATCATTGTAATTCAACATAAATGTTTGACATTATCGAGTAACATAAGAGTTTCAAATTGCAGTATCAAGTTATCAATTTTCAAATTAACAGGAGCATACATGAGAGGGAAATCACCATATAATTGAAGAGTTTAAGCAAAAAAGTGGAAAGATGAGAGGAAGAGAAAGAAACCTGCTTGTTGATTTCAACACCAATGGCGCGCTTGGTGACGTTCCAGACGCGACCGGTGCGGCCATGGTAGAACTTATGGGGCATACCCTTGTGGACGGCACCGTTAACCTTGACGTCTACATAGTCGCCGATATGGAAGGTTCTGAGGTAGGTGGTGAGATTGATGTATCCCTTCTTCCTGAATGCTCTTGAGAACGAGTCTCGAGTTCTCGAACGGAGACCGTGACCGGCAGGCATCGTCTTCTTCTTCTGTTTCTTTGCGCCTACCTCACTTCGCCAATATCTCCTCGCTCGCTCGCTCTGACGAAAAACCCTAGAGAAGTTGCTTACATATATCGCCCCATTCGGGTCTTCCTCACATCTTCAGCCCAGAAGGCCCAAATTATCTAACCCAAACTATAACCCATTACCCACATACTTGCCAAGCCCATTTTGGGTCACATCGGCTACATTCATTCATGACTCCGACTCGAAGAGAAGGTGCATGCAGCCTTACCAATTTTTATTTAAATAATAAGGCGCCCGCTCGATGCGCGGACTTAATTGCGTTGAGAAAACATAATTAATAAAGAATGGAGAATCGATTATAAATGTTTCTTTCAACGGGCGGTATAATCGCATACGTTAAAGAGTCGAATCACTCGAACCGTCGTAGACGACCTTCAAGTATGTGGAAATAAGTTATAAATTACGATGACGATGACAAATTGATTTGTGATGTGATTGTATGTATTAATTTCATATTGAGCTTATATTAGTTACGAATTGATCCGTAGATTAGGTTTTACATCCTCACAAACACTAAGAAGAGACAATAAATGAGATTTATATTGACCAATCAAAACAAAAGTAATAAATGCATTAAGTGGATTTTGAAAGAACCTATAATTTTATATTAGATTAGATAATAAACAGTAATAGTAAAAATATTCTTATTAGTTTGTATGAATTTTATTATTAGTGAAATTCGTATTTTACACCGTTAGATATGAGATTTAATTTAATGATTAGGATTTGCGCTTTCCTTTTTAGTCTTTTATTTCGTTAAAGATAAAAATTTCTTTTGTGTTTTAATTTTTCATCCTCGCTTGCATTGTTCATCGTACTAGATTCAATGATTATATACTCCAATTTCATCATAAAATATCTGATCTTGATGATTTATTATCTCAATTATCGAAAATCACAGAGATTTTATTTTTGGTGCCCTCTAGGGTTCAAGCTTTTGCTTCGAACTGAAAATAAACTAAATTCAAAATCGATTTGGTTGTTTGTTTTCTCCATTGTCATCAACCTCACCTTCATTCATTGTCTTCCTTATTATCAGTTCTCTTCCATAACTTCCATTCAATTCTATTTTACGAGACATATACGATGGAAGTGGGTTGAGGGACAATGAAATTATGTATTGCTAATGTTTTTTAAACATTGATTTGCTTATTTGTTATGAGTTGAACGCTACATCTATTTTTGTATATTATTTTTACACATACTGATTTATGTATACTGATTTTCTATATACATTTTTCTTCTAATTTTATAGTTGTATTTGTACATGTGAACCTAAAGGAAACATATTGTGAACTGTGTTAACTTAAATGTGAACATGTTTGGAGTAAATATGCATATAACTATGAATGTGAACCTTGGACATTAACATGTCCAAACCTTTCTTGTATGTCTCTCCAGATCTTTTGAGCAGTAACACAATATTAAACACTATAAGCAATATGCTTTGCAACACATTCAACAGTCAAGACGCCACCATACTATTGTTCCTCTCTAAAGCCTTCATCTTAAGAGGACTGTCTAAAGGTTTATCATAACCTTCCTTGTTTCTTGCTGATACAGCGATGAACACCACTTTTTTCAAAGAATTGAAACCTAAAACACCATCAAAGAAATGTGAAACAAGATTATCCGAATTCGAGAGGTACAATGGATTAGAGTTGTCCATCTGTCCTATACGCAGAATCTCGCTATCATAATGAAGATGGTCGAAAGAAACGAGAAGAAACTGGAAGAGAAAAGACTGAATGTTCTAATACCATGTTAAATTTGCACAATTGAATGAAAAATGCATTGAGAAAACGGAAAACTCAAAACCTATATTGATGAACTGAGCTAAATCTCTTGATTACTAGCGTAATGAAAACACAAGAGAGTTTGTTAAGTTACAGCTAGACACTTTCCCAATCAATTTAAACCTAGAAAACATAATTGTATGAATCCTATTTTCTACAACTTATAAATATGTATAAAATACAAGAATAAATCACTGTTAAGGAGAAGAGAAAAACAATTGTAACAATACAAAACCGTACTGTCGAGATTAAGCAGAGTCGAGAATGAAATCTCTTTCCTTAATTCTGAAAACGCCCCGTAGTGTGACGGTTACCGGCGTTCCGAATCCCAGGATACAACTGCTACACTTCTGACTTGCACAACTCAAAGAACAGAAGCCAACGAACCCTAGTAATAGTGTGTACTCTTTGAATGAGACCCATTTGAACGAAGCCCAAAAGTCATATCAGACTTGAGCTAGGCCCAAAAAGACAACCTCCTCCTCAGGCCTACGGCCCATCCAATGACACCAATGAGACCAAGGAGCCCACGAGCCACGAGCCGAGCCGATCCGAACCGAACCGCGCGCATGTGGTCTTCCAGGGCCCAAGCCCACCAGGATAGCCTCCTCTGGCCCAATCACATCCATTACAATCCACTCCTAGTTTATATACTAGTGAGTTTTTCTCCTCCTAATCAATGTGGGATACACATTAATCCTCAAAATTCAACTTAGTTACATTAAATGTAACTCCCTTATTTCTCATTCAAACGGAACCCAAATTATACAAATGAGCATACTACGAAATAATGCTCGCGGAGACGAAGCCAACGCTCCCATTATCCGACACCAACGGTGCCCGGAAAATTCGATTCCAACAATCCCCCACATGAATAGAAATGACTCTAAAACACGTGAAAAACGACTCGACAGAAAGACTTTTGAGAGTACGTCGAAGAATCACTGCATTTGGGCTGGTAGCATATTTTCAGCCTTGAACCACCCATAGTGAGTAGCCGTCGGATTTACTCGACCAGGTGGTGAACGTGATGTCTTGAACCACCCGGACTTTGATGTAAACCTGGACAACGACTATCACACAGTTTCATCTTCTCATAGAACTAGGTTCTCTGATTGTGTTCATTTTGGCCTTGAACATCCCTAGGTATTCATGAGTGAGCTTAGAGAATTCAACCTCGGTTAATTCTCCTAAAAACGGCCCCATTTCACACTGAGAAGGTGATTTTACCATAAGCAGTATACCATTATACTTCACTTTGCTTTTCAAAGCTTATGGAATCATTAAAAGCCAACACTGTATGACTTAACCTATAGTTTACCAACGCACTTTTATCATCCTAGGATCTGGGAGAAGATGTTACTCTCCAAGTGCTCTTTAGATTTAGCTTGATTTCGTTGTCCCTTTGAACTTATATCTTGGGATCTCCAATCACGTAAGTAGGGTTACCATCAAACTTCATCTTATGTCATAGGCTTTAAACCCATTCCTCTTGATGATTTCACAACTTGCTCTCGAGTCAAACCTTTAGTAAACGGATCCGCTAGGTTGTCAGTCGATCGGATGTAATCAACATTGATCACTCCGTTTGAGAGCAATTGTCTTATGGTTTTATGTCGTCTTCTAATATGACGAGACTTACCATTATACATTGAACTTAGTGCCCGAGCTATTGCCGATTGACTATCGCAATGGAGACTCATAGCCGACACCGGTTTTTCCCACATTGGTATATCCTCCAGAAAGTTTCGAAGCCATTCTGCTTCTTCTGCTGCTTTGTACAAGGCAATGAATTCAGATTCCATTGTGGATCTAGCCAATAGAGTTTGTTTGGAGGATTTTCAGGATATAGCCGCACCACCTAGAGTAAAAACATATCCGCTTGTGGATTTTGAGTTTTTGGAGTCTGATATCCAATTAGCATCACTATAGCCTTCCATCACTGCTGGATATCGTCCAAGTGTAATCCATAATTTCGAGTATATCGCAAGTAGTTCAATACCCTTGTTATGCCTTTCCAGTGACCATGTCCTGGATTACTAGTGTAACGACATAAAACGTTCACCGCATGTGCTAAATCTGGTCTTGTACAATTTGTTAAGTACATTAGACTTCCAATCACTCGTGCATACTCTACTTGAGATATGCCATCACCCGAGTTTTTCTTTAAGTCGAGGTGAGGGTCCACGGGACTCTTTGCACTACCGCTTGAGTATTTCTTGAAACGTTCAAGTAACTTATCAACGTAATGATCTTGAGTTAAAATGATTCCTTCAGAATGTCTTATGACTTTTATTCCTAGAATCACATCCGCTAGTCCCAAATCTTTCATGTCAAACTTCCCACTAAGCATGTTCTTAGTTTGTTGGATCATATCTTTGTTACTACCAATAATGAGCATGTCATCAACGTATAGGCACAACAAGATATATCCTTTTGGAGTTGTTTTGACATAAATACATTTGTCACATTCATTTATATTGAAACCATTTGACATCATAACACTGTCAAATTTCTCATGCCATTGTTTAGGTGCTTGTTTTAATCCATATAAAGATTTCACAAGTCTACACACTTTGTGTTCCTGTCCAGACACAACATACCCCTCGGGTTGTTTCATATAAATTTCCTCTTCTAACTCTCCGTTTAGAAAGGCCGTTTTTACATCCATTTGATGTATTTCTAGATTACGTAGAGCCGCATTCGCTATTAGTACTCGAATAGAAGTAATTCTCGTTACCGGTGAATAAGTATCAAAGAAATCTAGACCTTCTTTTTGTCTAAATCCTTGTACTACAAGCCTTGCCTTGTACTTCTCTATTGAGCCATCGGTTTTCAACTTTCGTTTGAAAATCCATTTACATCCCAACGCTTTTGTTCCTGGGGGTAAATCAGCTAACTCCCATGTATGATTTTGCATAATGGAGTCTATTTCACTTTTGACCGCTTCCTTCCATGAAGGTGCGTCTGGCATTGACATGGCTTCTTTAAACGTCCGAGGTTCGTTTTCTAGAAGAAACATTATTGTGAAATCTGAGCCAAATGATTTTTCCTTTCGAGCTCTCTTTCTCCGTCTAGGTTCATCATTCTCTTTTTCTGTTTCTTGGACAGAAGTACTCACTATTTGCATAGAAGTGCTCGCTTCTTGCATAGATGTGCTTGCTTCTTGAGCAACCTCATTTGCATCTCGTTGTTCACGAGTCCTTTTAGGATATTCTTTATCCTTGCAAGGGAACACATTTTCAAAGAAAGATGCGTTTCTTGATTCCATTATTGTATTAGCATGCATATCCGGTATATCTGACTTGTATACCAAGAAACGATATGCACTACTGTTATGTGCATACCCGATGAAAATACAATCAATGGTTTTTGGTCCAATTGAGACCTTTTTAGGAGGTGGTACTGCTACTTTTGCTAGGCACCCCCACACTTTGAGATATTTGTACGAAGGTACGTTACATTTCCACAACTCATAAGGCGTCTTTCCAGTCACCTTGTGTGGTATTTTGTTGAGAATGTAATTTGAGGTAAGCAATGCTTCCCCCCACATGTTCTGGGCTAACCCAGATTCTTGCAACATTGCATTTATCATTTCCTTTAGAGTTCGATTCTTTCGTTCCGCTACTCCATTGGATTCTGGCGAATAAGGAGCGGTAGTTTGGTGAACAATGCCATGTTCTCTACAGAACGCATTAAACGGTTCACTATACTCACCTCCTTTATCACTTCTTACGATTTTAATCGTTTTACTAAGTTGGCTCTCAACTTCCAACTTGTACTCTTTGAACTTTTCTAAAGCTTCATCTTTGCTACGTAACAAGTATACATAACAATATCTTGTGCAATCATCTATCAAAGTCACAAAATACTTTTTACCTCCTCTAGTTTGTACAAACTTTAAATCACATAAATCAGTGTGAATTAATCCTAGAGGTTCGGTTGTCCTTTCTACATGGGGTGATGGTGTTTTTGTGAGTTTCGCTTGAACGCATACTTCACATTTGTCTTTACTTGTTTTGCATTTTGGAATCATATTCAAACTTATCAATCTACTTATAGACTTATAGTTAACATGTCCCAATCTTTCATGCCAAATATTAAAAGACTCAACAACATAAGCAATAGGGTTATTCTTATTCATTGAAACATCAGTTACAATAACTTTTTAGAGGACTTTCATTACATTCATATTTGACCAGTCCATCCTGTACATAACCCCTACCCACATATACCCCCTTCTTAGAGAGAACCAGCCTGTCAGACACAAACTTGATCATGAACCCATTCTTGGAGAGTAGAGTTCCCGAAATCAGGTTCTTGCGGATGTCCGGCACATGAAGGACGTTGTTCAGCATCAGCTCCTTCTCGGAAGTCATCTTCAGCACGATCTTCCCATATCCTTCCACCTTAGAAGTGGCGGAGTTCCCCATGAAGAGTTGCTCTTCGGTGTGGTTCTTCTTGTTGGTCGTGAAGAGACCCCTATCCGAGCATATGTGCCTAGTTGCACCGGTGTCATAGAACCACACCTTTGGGTTGTTGCCTACCATGTTGACTTCAGTCACTGCACACAAGTCGTCCTCTGTGAGAAACCCTTCAGCTATGTTGGCTTGGGACTTCCCTTTGTCCCTCTTTGTGTCGACCTTGCTTCGACACTCATCCGCCTTGTGTCCAACTTTGTTGCACTTGTGGCACTTTCCACTGAACTTCTTAGGCCCTTTCTTCTTGAAGTTGTTGTAGTTGTTGGAGCTGTTGGGTTGAAACTTCCTTTTCTTCCCCTTGTCCTGATGCTCTGCCAGGTTCGCCTTGTTCGAAGGTCCATAGCCATTGGCCCTCTTGTTGTTCTCCTCAACCCGGAGCCTCACAATCAAGTCTTCCGCCCTCATTGCCTTTTGCTTCAGCAACAAGTAGACTTTGAACTGCTCCCATGATGGAGGAAGCTTCTCGATGAAGGCACCTACCTGGAATGTCTCGCAAATGTTCATGCCTTCGGAGAGGACTTCATGGACGATAAGTTGCAGCTCTTCAACTTGTTCCACTACCGATCTTGAATCTACCATTTTGTAGTTCAGGAACTTAGCCACTGCAGCCTTCTTCGACCCAACATCTTGAGTCTTGTACTTCTTTTCCAGTGTGTCCCACAATTCCTTGGCAGTATCATGGTTGCAATAGACCTTGTACAACGAGTCTATCATGTGGCACTTGACATAGCCTCTGCATGAATAATATCCCTTGACCCAATCAGCAAGGGCATCAGTGTTGTTCAGGGAGAACTTTGGTTTCTCCTCCGTCAGAAATCTGTCCAGACCCATTGTGCTCAGGAAGAATTGCATCTTCTGAGACCAAATCCTGAACCCCTTCCCGTCGAACTTATCAGGCAAGACTCCAGCATGAAATGCACTCGGCATACTAGCCGTGTACGACCTGTCCGGTACCCTCACATAGGGCATTTGAACATCCAACAAGTCCATTTGTTGGCTTGTTTGAGACTGTCCCCCCGGTTTCGGTATGACCGGAGCCTGGTTCTCGACCACAGGTGGGTCATTGACCTTAGTCACCCGTGGGTCATTGACCTTAGTCACCTCAGGGTCCTGAACAATATTCTGTTCCAGAGTCACTGATGGCAGACCATCTCCAAACTGAATTTGGAGTGTCGACTCACCACTCTTAGTTGCAGCGGTAGCATCCATAACGTTGTCGTTTCCGTTAGTCATTTTACAAATCTGAGACCAAATGAAATTGAAACAGATTAGAACAAATGCAAAAACGAAACAATAGGAAATAAAATAACAATTATTTCCGCTTTTATTTAATTAATTAATTAATTAACCGAGTTTAATTTAATTAATTAATTATTTACGAATTTAATTTAATTTAATAAATTAAAAACCGTTTTACAATATATTTAACTCGAATAAATATATAATTAATTTAATCAATTCAGATTAAATTCGAAATAATAAATTATTATTTTTCCGGATTTTCTCGTACAAAAATGAGAACAAATTTCCAATTCGCCTTAACCTGTTTACTCAAAAACACAAATTTGTTAGTCGTAGAAACGTAGGAAAAAAAATTCAGAATTAAGATTGTAGGAATCTTATTTTCTACAACTTATAAATATGCATAAAATACAAGAATAAATCAGTGTTAAGGAGAAGAGAAAAACAATTGTAACAATACCAAACCGTACTGTCGAGATTAAGCAGAGTCGAGAATGAAATCTCTTTCCTTAATTCTGAAAACGCCCCGTAGTGTGACGGTTACCGGCGTTCCGAATCCCATGATACAACTGCTACACTTCTGACTTGCACAACTCAAAGAACAGAAGCCAACAAACTCTAGTAATAGTGTGTACTCTCAGACTCCAACAAAAGAAGAGGAAGAGATGAATAGAGACTGAAAACTGTTGGGGGAAGGAGAATAGGAATGCTCAACAAGTGTTCGTATTGTGTGATTTTTGAGTTCTACAGGGCCTCCTTTTATAGGCTGCAATGGAGAATCTGTGACATGAATGGCCCAATCCGCGTGGATTAAATGGCCCAATCCGTGTGTAATGAATTGGCTGATCTGGTCCAAGTCAACTCCGCGTGACATTAATGCCCGAGATCTGCTGACTCTGATTTTGAACGAGGCCCATTTGAACGAAGCCCAAAAGTCATATCAGACTTGAGCTAGGCCCAAAAAGACAACCTCCTCCTCGGGCCTACGGCCCATCCAATGAGACCAATGAGCCCACGAGCCACGAGCCGAGCCGAACCGAACCGTGCGCATGTGGTCTTTCAGGGCCCAAGCCCACCAGGATAGCCTCCTATGGCCCAATCACATCCATTACAATCCACTCCTAGTTTATATACTAGTGAGTTTTTCTCTTCCTAATCAATGTGGGATACACATTAATCCTTAAAATTCAACTTAGTTACATTAAATGTAACTCCCTTATTTCTCATTCAAACGAAACCCGAATTATACAAATGAACATACTAAGAAATAGTGCTCGCGGAGAAGAAGAAATTCGGTTCGAACAATAATAATGTTAGGTGTTATGCACGTGAGCCAAGCCAACTACGTTGACAACATTTGTGCAAGACTGCTTGTCTGCCTCATTACATTTCGACCAGGATCATCCCCAACACATCCATCCGGATAAATTGATGACAATCTTGAAAAGATCTTGTGAGAGATGGTTCAAGGTCTTTGAATCCTATTTGTCATTCACACATTTCATCACACATCATTCTCTTCGTTGGTGATTTTAGTATATTTTTTGTTTTAGTAACATACAAAACATCCCTCGATCCAGAATGTAAGTACTCCAACATCCCACACAAATAAGACATGTGCAAGGATTTACGTATACTTGTATATGCAAGTACTCCAACATCCCACACAAAATTTTAATACAAAACATCATTTGATCCATAATGTAAGTACTCCAAAACATCCCACACAACTAAGACATGTGCAAGGATTTATGTAGACTAGCTTGTGGAGTATATGTATTGATTTACCCGGTGCTGTCCTATGCTTCTATGGGCCCTCAAATTTAATATATATTAAAATTTTGTAGCGAAAAGAAAGAGTTTTTTTTTACGTATAACTGAATTCTTTAAGAATCGTTTGCAAAATTAAGTAGAATTTCGTAAAACTGAAACATGTGTGATACAAAAATTCGAAGGTAGCAAAGAAATTTTAGCTTTTCAATACATTGTAAAAAGTTAAAATAATTAAGACAAGTGATATACAAATAATACAATTGTAAAATAAAATTTCCTCTAATCTATTTGTTAAATGTATAAATTTGCAAAACTGTAAAACTAAGTATCTTAAAAACAAAATCATCAATATATAGATAGTAAAAGTCAAAATTACGGGAAGAAAAAAAAACTTTCAAAAAGGTAAGATTTGAAATTTGTACTCAAAACCTCCTTTCTAAAATTGTTATGTAACTTGGCTGCCTAAAAAACTTATGTACAAGTTCTTTATCCTAACGTACACAATTAAAGAAATTCTTTATACTTAAATATAGGCAATTGCTATATGCACGCGAATCGAGGGCTATATGCACGCGAATCGAGGGCTATATGCACGCGAATCGAGGGCTATATGCATGCGAATCGAGGCCTATATGCACGCGATTTCGTGCGCGCATCTTATGCGCACCACTCTGTGCGCTGGTGTTCTGCGCACTTAGGTATTACGGGGTATTACGGGTACTTTTCGTAAATTTTCATAATATGTAACAATTGGTGCGCGGAACGACTGCGCACAGGTTGAACATATGTGCGCCTAGATTTTGCGCACAAGTTAAAGAAGTAGCCGTTGAAATTTTTGAAATTTGCTTACTTTGTGCGCATTAGGTCAGCGCACAAGGTTGTGTTATTTTCAATATTTGATTATGTTTGAAAAACTTATACAAATTAGTGTTATTAGGCATATAAAGTGCGAATAAGGTCTTCCCGTCACAAAAAGTGGCTCGAAAATACGCAAAAACGCTAAAAGGCCTTAATGGGCCTTAAGGCCTTTTAAGGTCCAATAAGGCGGAACGATGCCCAAACGACGTCGGAATGCAATGAAACTTGTTTTCAATGAATATTATAGCTATTTAACCTTGTCGGTAACTTCAAGTCGAAATCTCGTACTCTTCAAGTAACACCTCCTTTGTAAACATTTACTAGTCTTTCAATCTTCGAAATAGTTGAAATAGTTGCGATATGAAGGGTCTAGCACATCGATGTTGATTATGTTTCAAAAACTTACACAAATTAGTGTTATTAGGCATATAAAGTGCGTATAAGGTCTCCCCGTCACAAAAAGTGGCTCGAAAATACGCAAAAACGCTAAAAGGCCTTAATGGGCCTTAAGGCCTTTTAAGGTCCAATAAGGCGGAACGATGCCCAAACGACGTCGGAATGCAATGAAACTTGTTTTCAATGAATATTATAGCTATTTAACCTTGTCGGTAACTTCAAGTCGAAATCTCGTACTCTTCAAGTAACACCTCTTTTGTAAACCTTTACTAGTTTTTCAATCTTCGAAATAGTTGAAATAGTTGTGATATGAAGGGTCTAGCACATCGATGTTGATTATGTTTGAAAAACTTATACAAATTAGTTTTATTAGGCATATAAAGTGCGTATAAGGTCCCCCGTCACAAAAAGTGGCTCGAAAATACGCAAAAACGCTAAAAGGCGTTATATGCGCATTGGATCTGCGCACAGAAAGATGTGCGCGCGCACAGAAAGATGTGCGCAGGCCAAATGCGCACATCTTTCAGCGCACGGCGTTTCGGATTCCCGAAGTTGTGCGCTGGACGTTTGCGCATTACCTTTTATGTGCGCTGGTGTCCTGCGCACGAGTTTGTCAGCCATTGCCAGAATTTTCAAATTTATCCCGAAAATACCTCTGTGCGCAATATAACAGCTTGGTTGGTGCGCATAACTTCTGCGCACCAAATCGTGTGCATATAGTGAAAAAGTCGCGTGCATATAGGCGTTTCATAAATATATGATGTCCACTAGTACTATAATCTATAGCATCTCACATCTATTGGTAAATTGTGAACACCACTCGTTGAATGAATACATTGTAGCCCTTGTTTTGGAAGCCCCTAGTTAATCGCACAACCTCAAGAAACTCTCCTACTAACCTGCATGCAGCATTAAAATTAGAAGGAGAAACAACAACCATTGGAACAATCCTATATAAGTATCTCCCTCTTCCATTCCAGATCCAATCTGCTTAAACATTCAAACCAAGAATAAACAAATAAGTGATAACAAAAACCAAAAATAAAACAATGGAGGGCAAGATCTTCGCCACCATGATCATAATGTTGATCGCTTCATTCGCGATCCAGACCACCTCGGGTCAAGATGCAGCCGTGGCTCAAGACGTGGCTAAGGGTTTTAATCTCGGGGCGGTAGCCGGGGCCCCGATGGGTGACGCCCAAGCTCTTCTTTCGGGCCTCGGGGCCCGAGCTGCTAGCGTACCCGAAGAGGCACCCGCACCGACCCCACACGGAGCCGCCACTGCTACTTTCCCCGCCGCCTTCGCCTGCTCGGCCGGCCTTGCTCTCGGCTTCTTCTTCTAAGCCGGTTTTAGTTTTCGTAATATTCTACACCTAAAAAATAAAAAAAAGTTAACTCACATGTTATGTGTTATTGAATAAATTGGTTTATGCTTTGTTTGTAGATGTATCATTCAAAAGTTAAATAGTCTACGCATTTGTAGTTTGACGTACGATTTATTTTCGGTAGGGATCCTCTGGTCCAAAATGATAGTCCATTTCATGGTCCAATTGTTGTGATTGGTTAAATTGATATAAAATAATTCTATATAGCTATTTAGTTTTGAAAAATAAAAAGAAAACACTTATTTGAACCAATCAAAATGAATGAACCATGAAATAGACTATCATTTTGGACTAGAGGATCCCTACCGGTTTATTTTATGATTGTACTGCATGGAGATCTTTGATAGTATTTTATTTTAATTTGTTGTGAAATGAGATAATTAAGATTGTTACGATCCCAAAAAAACAACACTTTTCTTCAAATGGATTGAAGCATGCACGAGATCTAGTCATAGATGATAATCAAACCGATCGAAGCGATTCCTGATTGAAAAACTAACCCTCGAAGATCCGACTCTGACGATATCGCTCGTTGTCCTGTCCACCGATACTTCTAACTTCTCCACGACTCCACCTAATGAGTCCGAGTTCAGATAGCTTAGTCCCGATTTCTCCTCTCCTACACACAACACAAGTCCCGAGGATGGCCTCGAGATTGTCCCTCCGACGCTCAAGTCAGTATACGTTTGAAGAGGGGATCAAGATTCACAAGATAAAAAATGATTTACTTCTTATTATCTTAATGTGTGTTTGATTTAGTGTTGTCCTTCGTTATATCTAAGATCTTTCTTTTTCTTTCAGGTCCAACAGTGTTCAGTATGTTGCTCGTTTTCTCTCCTAAAATTTCCGTCTCTTCTTCATTAGTTTAACCTTCCTTTTATAGTAATTTCATTTCTTGGAGTCTAATTTTCATTACTTAGCTAGATACACTTACTTCTGGGAAATCTCATTTTCGTCCTTGCCCTTGGGCCGCAAGCTTTCATTCACTCCATGGTACAATTACTCTTTACTAATGAGCTTACTTAATAGTGTTGTTTTCCTCACTCTTGTCAATCGTACCTCTTCTTATCCGTTCTGTATGGGGGCTTCTTTTATTCCTCTTAAGAAAGTATTAGTACAATGTGAAGTCACCTAGACGGATGAGATGGAGTGTAGGAGGGCGGCTGAATAGGAAACAAAAAGGGATAGAGTGGTGCGGTAGTGGAACGATGATGTAGCCCAAAGAGATGTGAAGTGGGAGGATGAATAGGTAGAGTGGGCGAATGGCGTTGTAGCTAGATTAGAAAGTCGATGGATTGGTGGGAATGTGAGTGGATGGAGAATAGAATATAGCTTAACGAGGCTGAGTGGCATTGTAATAGGAAGGTAGAAAGATGGTGTGACTTTCTCTAGATAGGTTAGAGTTAACCAGACAGAAATCTCCCAGCGGGGTGCTAGGTACGTAGCGTTGTATAAGGTAGTGCCTTCTAGGTTGAGTTTTCTAGGATGGATGATATAATAAAAGGTAGTACTTTCTAGGTTGAATCTTCCCAAGAGTATACTTGTTAGATAGGGTATGCTTTTTAATCATTTTAATAGCGAACGGGCCACCGATTCCAATGCATAGTTTATGAATATGGGCATGTCCACAATTTCCTTGGGCCTTGTATAACGAGCCCATGATTGTAATAGTTAAGATTCCATGAGGGTTATTTTGGGCTCCCACATAGCCCCTCAAGCACTCAACTTCAGCTTACACTCCTTCTAGTTAGACGTTCCTTCTAGTTAGGTTGAAGTATGAGCGAAACTCTTTTGTGCTTTCTACGTTCAAGGGCGAAGTTGGGGGCTTGATTGCCCTTGGGAGCCATCATTCCTCCTTCATCCTTATTTATAAAGGAGTACGGACAAAGTCTTGACCTTTCCTTATAAATTGCTCAGAACCTACCTCATTTTTTGACATGCCCGCATTATTAATTCTTCTCTTCGGATTCTCGTTGGGCTTTTTTCTTTCACCATGAGGTTTTTCTCATGCAACCCTTTGTTTGAAGTGGCGTGTCCATTCAATCCTGGACAGCACACTACTTCCTTAGACTGTTGCGATTGTCGATGTTAGGTTAATAAGCTTTCCAGCCGTGGGTTTTGGGGGTGCGGTTTATCCTTTCTCTGTTCTAGATTCTGGTTCTTGTTTGATCCAAGTTATCCGGTTAAGTGATCTTATTGCCTTTCTTAACTAGATGCTTGTGGTGTAGAAGTAAAGAATTCTTGGATGACCTTGATGGAGGCTCTCCTACCCTTGTCGACTCTCTCACTTGAGTTGCTTGTTCAGGAGAGTCTTTGGTAATGAGATTAGGGTTGATAATTTGTGCTACCCAACTCCGCCTTTCCTTAGGCAGTACGAGCTGGTTGATTTAACGAGAACGAAAGAGAACAGGTTGAGCATAATCTTCTCGAGGTTTCAATCTTCTTCTTTCGGACGATTGAATGGATTAGGCAGTTATGGTGGACGTGAGGGTCTTCTTCTCTTGCTGCCTCTTCCACTAGCACTTTTTGATGAGACTGAGGGGTAACTTTTTGGTGCATTCCCGAATTACTGGGGAATATCAGACCAATTTGATAGTCTTTTAGTCGGGGCCAACCGAGGTAGACGATGTTGTTCTTGTATTCCCATTTATCTATCAGAGGTTTGTACTTTGATATCGGCTGAAAGGAACCCTACTAGTGTTGACCCCCCGTCTGCAATCTTGGTTCTGGTTCTTGTTTCATGTAATTTTTGTAAATGATGATTTCTTTAATCTTCATCGGTATGCTTGTGAGTTTTGTGAGAATTTATTTGTAAACTTTCTTAATGGAAATCTTGCTAACGAAAGTACTATGTTTATGCCGTATTTTACTGTTATTGCCGTGTGTGTATCAATGTGGATTCTGACTCGTCGTGGCGTTGGAAACGGGCATTTTGTACGTCTCGTAATTGAAATCTTCCTAATCAGGCATTTGTTCTAGATATTCGCCATTCTAGCTAGGCGTTACCCTGGGGGTTTATTGTTTTGGACGGTCAACTTCCTAGCGCGATATGCCCTTGTATGTGCATCCCGCTGATTGGGTGTTGTTTAGCTTGGACACCCTTTTGAGTTGATGTTACCCAGGCGAGAAGCTACTCTAAATGGACGCCATCCTAGACGGGTATCATTCTGATTTTAGCTTTGCTTCAGTTGGGTATCTTTTTTGAGTAGTACTGATTTCTCTAGTTACAAAGACCCTCCAGTTTTCTAGTGTGGATGAGCTTTTAGTATATTAAAACACCCGTCTCAGTATCTGCAAGGTGGGTCCCGATTTTTTTGCTATAAATGTAGGTCTTTCTAGTTTGATGTTATCATTTCTCTTTCTCGAATTTTCTATCATAATCTCTTCATTCCAAGTAGTCATGCAGATCTGCAAGTTCTTTCTTTGGGTTCTCTTCATGTTCTTACTTCTTGCTTGTTTTTCCTCTTTGTTGAATTTTTTCTAGCTTGTTCGGGTTCTAGGTTGGTGAGTGTAGGGGAGGAATTTATTATTTGTGTTTATTTAGTGATGGAATCGGGCTTCGCCGGGGGGGATGAGTCAATAGTTGTTGAGGAAAACCGGCTTGACCGATTGGACTCGGGTAACGATGCCTCGGATTCAGAGACAACGCCGGAGGCGTGCGGGAGGGCCGAAGACGATGATAGGTGTGCGTCGGTTGCTCCCTTGGTTGAGGGGGATATATCTAGGAGGGAGCGCTTTATTCCGGTTCGTCTTCATTTGGGGTTTGTTGATTTTGACAAAGCGGGTCAAAGTCGGGAGTTCAGGAATAAGGTGAGGAAGTGTGCTGAGAAAACTACTCTTTCTTTTGAGAAATTGGAAAGAATCTCGAAAGAGTATAATTTCCCTCCAGGGGTTCGTCTCGCTTTACCGTCGTCTTCAAGGCGCTCTTTGTATTCCTATCCGGGGGCTATGGCTATTAGTGTTGATTGTCTTAAATTTGGGGTCAAACTGCCTTTTCATCCTTTCTTTCAGGCTTTCTTTCGTTATTTAAGTATTGCTCCTATCCAGCTTCATCCTAATGGGTGGAAATGGATATCTAGCTTCTTGGTTAGGTGTGATGAGATTGGGGTTAATCCTGACATGAGGTATCTTGTGTCTCTCTTTTGAATCAGAAGTACTGGTTTTGGGTTTTTTTACTTTAAGACTAGAGTCTTTGAAGTGGGTAAAAAATCCTCCTAACCCGAAGGGATGGGCTTCTAGGTGGTTCTTGATAGTGGGTTCGGGTGACTTTCATTTTGGGGCTCCTACCGTTCCTTCTGTCAAGGAGGGGCTTCCTGTCCTGGAGAGGTTGTCCGTGGGTGAAGCCGAGTCCTTTCTAGAGAAATTTAAGGATGGTTTAGTGAGGGATCTCAAGCCGACACGGGCAAAAATGTCGAGGCCATCCGGATTGGTGGTTGTTGGATTAAGAAAAGGTGGTTTTCATGTGCTTTTTGTTGTTTTATTTTATATTTAGAAAGAGTTATCCTATTTGTTCTTATGCTAGTATATTTCCAAATCTGACATGTCTCTCTTCCTTTACTTGTGTAGATTCGATTCTTAATGACATTGGTGATGATGTGACACCTCACTTCATTTCGTCTGAAGACTTCCATGATTTCGAGACCGGGGGTCCTTGGACCCTTGGGAGCAAGCTTCCTATTAGAGTTCGATCAGGTGGGGTTAATGGGTCCATTCCGAATGATACTACAGAAGATGCCAATGAGAGGGGTAATACCAGTCTGGGTGATTCTAGCCAGTCTCATGATAGTGAGAGGAGGAGACCGAGTAAGATTGTTTTGGATGAGGATCATTTTGACTCGTCTGAGCAGCTAGGGGGATATGACGTGAGTCAAGATGTCAACTTATTTCCTCTCGGGTCTTCTAATGTGGCAAGGACTCAAAGGAGAAGGTGTTCCTTCGTCTCAGAGTCGTGGCTTTGCTACTGGGGGCGCCAATCTGGCATGGAATCCTTCAGGAATTCCCCAAGGTCTTTCAGGAACTCTTCATGGCCCAGTTTCTGACTCTACGGTTCCGGTTGCGTCTTTTTTGGACACGGTAAGGGATTTCTTGCGGGACCATGGTCTTGTCTGGACTCTTTCACCACTCGATCCCCCATCGAACCTGAATGAGTTCATGTCGGAATTTAACTCTTCTTTTTGTGTCGGTGAGTAATCAGATTCTTTATTTATCGGGTTATCTTTTTCTTATTGTAGCGTTTAGTTTGGTATTTTATTAACGCTTCGTTTGTTGTGCAGCACGTTGTTCGGTTGGAGCATTTCCTTCGTAACTGTGCTCAAGCTTACATAGTTTATCAGAACGAGGTTTGCAGGATGCGAGGTATAGAGGATTCTGTTGAGGAGGTATCCGATCTTAAGGCCCAACACTTGTCTGAGAAAGCTCGGTCCCAAGCTCTTTTTACTGAGCTGGAAGCAGAGAGATCCAGGTTTTCGGGCCTGAATTCTCAACTGACGGCGGCTCGGGAGGAAATCGTGCTTGCAGGCTGGGAGAGGGAGAAGGTTGCTAAGCTGGAATCTGAGTTAGAAGGTGCTCGCAAGATGCTTTCTACTGTGAATGATGTTTTAGCAACTGAGAAGGCTAAATCTGATGCTTTGGAGGTGCACTCTGCTGCTTTGGCTGGTGAAATCAATTCTCTTCGGGTTCAATTTTCAAAATCTGAAGAATTGGCCCTTGACTTTCAGCGAGATTTAGGTAAGGCTCGGTGTGAGATGAAATCCTTGGAGGAGCAGGTGTCCAATTTTTCCAAAGAAAAAGAGGTGGCTCGTAGGGAGGCGGTCAATGAGTATTGTGCAGGTCCTCGCTTTCTTCAGCGAAGCAAGCACTTTTTTCGGCAGTCCTACTCTTACGCCGGTTAGAATGGTATTTATCAGCTTGCTGAGAAGTCTATGCTGATTTTCCTCCTGAGGAAAGGAAAAAGGTTGTCCTGCCAACATTTGACCCTAGTAAGGTTTACATTCGTGGTCCTGGTAAGACGTCGGACTACGTTCCTCCTAAGCCAGGGACTTTCAAGGATGAGGGTGAGTATCCTCTAGAGGCTTGGGACGTTGCTTTTATATGGGAGGACGTTCTCCTGCCAGCTTCGGAAGATGAGAGTCAAAGGGGTCAGAAAAGAATACGTGAAAAAGACGTGAAGTCTACATCTCTTGTGGATGAGCCGGCTCAAGATGCCACTGTTGCACATGAGGGTTCCAGTCTTCCTAGGGTTGGTGAGGATAGCACCTCTGCTATTTAGTTCATCTGGCTGGATCAAGGTTGTTTTCTTTTGGATGTTTGCTCTAAGTATGTTTGTTACGACAATATTCATGGGTTTTGCCTGTTCTCTAGTATTGTGTTTGAACAATTGTTTTTCATTGCACTTTTGATTTTTATTCTCGTCCCTTGGTTTTGTTATTTCTCATGTGATTTAGTCTTATTTTTCTTCGATATCATTATTGATATCTAGGAAGAAATCTTTCTAAGATCTTGCAAGTTACGGTTTTATCTTATCATTGCTTTAATGGAGTATGTCCGGATTGGCGTGAATTTTTGTAGACGCCTGGTTGATTTCTCTTGATGGGGTATTAAGTGGGGCTTTTCTAGTTAGGCAATCAGGTAGAATTTTTACCAAGTGCCACTTCTAAATGGGGTTTTCCTTAGTGGGGAGTACGTAGGCTAGTTTTGGTCGGGTGGGGTTTTTCTGAGTAGAGTACTAGATAGAAATTTTCTAAGTGGGGTTTTCTGAGTAGAGTACTAGATAAGATTTTTCTAAGTTGGGTTTTTCTGAGTATAGTACTAGATAAGGTTTTTCTAAGTGGGCTTTTTCTGAGTGGAGTATTAGATAGGATTTTTCTAAGTGGGGTTTTTCTAAGTAGAGTACTAGATAAGATTTTTCTAAGTGGGGTTTTGCTGAGTAGAGTATTAGATAGTATTTTTCTAAGTGGAGTTTTCTGAGTAGAGTACTAGATAGAATTTTTCTAAGTGGGGTTTTTCTGAGTAGAGTACTTGACAAGATTTTTTTAAGTGGGGTTTTGCTAAGTAGCAGGGCCGGCCCAGAAGCATGGGCGACCTGGGCGACGACCTAGGGCCCACGAAAATATTTTTGGCCCAGTAAAGAAAAAAAGGCCCCAAAGTAAATTCAGCCAAATTTTGACAGTGAACTTGGGCCCCAAAATTTCAATTTTGCCATGGGCCAACTCAAAGTATGGGTCGGTACTGCAGTGAGTAGAGTACTAGATAGGATTTTTCTAAGTGAGGTTTTTCTAAGTAGAGTACTAGATAAGGTTTTTCTAAGTGAGGTTTTTCTGAGTAGAGTACTAGATATGATTTTTCTAAGTGGAGTTTTTCTGAGTAGACTACTAGATAGGATTTTTCTAAGTGGGGTTTTTCTGAGTAGAGTACTAGATAAGATTATTCTAAGTGGGTTTTTTCTGAGTAGAGTACTAGATAGGGTTTTCCTAAGTGGGGTTTTTCTAAGTAGAGTACTAGATAGGGTTTCTCTAAGTGGGGTTTTGCTTAGTAGAGTATTAAATAGTATTTTTCTAAGTGAGGTTTTTCTGAGTAGAGTACTAGATAGGATTTTTCTACGAAACGCCTATATGCACGCGACTTTTTCTCTATATGCACGCGATTTGGTGCGCAGATGTTATGCGCATAGGTTGGTGCGCAGTTTTCTTGCGCACAAGGGTATTTTCGGGATAAATGTGAAAATTCTGACGATGTCTGTCAAATGTGTGCGCAGTAACAAAGCGCACATAAGATATAATGCGCAAAAGTTCAGCGCACGACGTTTCGGATTCCCGAACGTGTGCGCTGAACTTGTGCGCACATATTAGTGCGCAGAAGAACTGCGCACAGGGGCTATTAAACCCTGCGCCGCAGCTTCTTCTCCTTCCTCCGTTCTTTTATTTTCTGCGCACAGTAACTCGACGGCGCCGATCAGTTTTTTCCCATTTCCGAGCGTTTCCCTCGTCTAAACACAATTCCGTCAATGGATTCTGAACCCCCTCATTCTTCCGGTCCCGACCACACCACTTTCGTCCAAATCCCAACACCTCCGGCGACTTCCGTCCCAACAGAGCCACCTCCGGCGACCTTGTCCGACGATGAAGCGTTGGTGGATGGAGGCGGCCGGCGGTATGCGACTCGAGCGGCGTTGGCAGCGGCAAATGCTCCTCCGGCGACTGTTCCAGCGACTCGGGTTCCGGAGACACCGCACGATCTTTATTCGGTATAAAATTTCTAAACCCGCTTTTTTCAAATATTTATCGTATTTAATTTTGGAAATTTATTCGTAATTTTTTTTTGTAATAATTACGATTAAATTTAAGTTTTTTATGAATTAAATATTAGAATTCGTATCTTAATTGTAATTTAATCGTAATTTTTCATAATTACGTTTAAATTTCAGTTTTTTATGAATTAAATATTACAATTCGTATTAATTGTAATTTAATCGTAATTTTTCATAATTACGATTAAATTTCAGTTTTTTATGAATTAAATATTAGAATTCTTATTAATCGTAATTTTTTATAATTACGATTAAGTTTCAGATTATTATGCATTAATCGAATGCCTAATCGAATTATTATGAATTCGTATTAATTGTAATTTTTTAGTAATAGTAGTGATTATTATTTCGTATTAGTTGAGATGTTTATTTTTTAGTAATTATGATTTAAATATTAGAAACTTAACAGTCATAACTAGTTATGACTTAATTGTTAAATTTCTAACAATTTCTATTAAAAAATTTAGTTTTCGTAGATATAAAGACTCGAATTTGATTACGAAGTTGCAAATTATTTCCGAATATTTTAGTATGAATTAGTCATACTAAAAATGTAAAAACATGTAGACTATACAAGCCGTCATGGATCAGACGGGCAACACGATGCCCGCACCAGTAGCGGAACGGCTTCCACGTCGACATGATGTGGCAGCCGGTGTGCGATTATCGTTCGAGGCCCTCGAACGATTTTTCGGCACCGGATCACCTGAGCGCCGTGAGCCAGGGAATGAGTACGAGGAGGCACAGCTGCAGCAGCAGGAGATAGATGGTTCGCACATGGAGATGGATGGACAGAGAGCAGATTTCCATGACGACGTAGATTATCCTGGTCGATATGTTACTGCGTTCGACCCTATCGAGCCCACACCAGTACAGGCGCAGGTGACCACGGATGACTATGATATCCAGGACGCACCTCTGTTTCAGGATGCTTTACCTCGCAGTTCAGAGCATACAGAGCAGGATTTACCTGCAGTGACAGATGCAGAAACGTCGACATCTTCTCCTCCTACGGTCGCATCTGCAGAGCCAGTCGCATCTTCAGAGCCAGTGTCGGGAGATTTAGACGACGATGACCATGCCCCACAGACATATTTTCCTTGGCTCGGGGAGTCGATGCAGGACATTTGTCGTCCACGTGCGCCTCACCTATTGTGTTCTTATGAGACGCATATAGCGAGATGGATATGGTCGCGTGGTCCTCTTCCAGGGACCGCTCCCGATGTACCATTGGTGCCCCCGGTGCAGGTTAGGAAGCGTGCCCGTGCGGGGGAAGCTGTAGGCCGAGGCAGAGGCCGAGGTGGTGGGAGAGGGAGAGGGAGAGGTAGAGGGAGAGGGAGAGGGAGAGGTCAGGAGGGTGCTGAGGGAGTTGGTGGTGAGGGTGTTGCTGCTGAGGGAGTCGCTGAGGGGGCTGCAGTTGAGGAGGTTGTTGGTGAGGAGGTTGCGGCTCCAGTTAGAGGTGGTCGTCGTCCCAGGCAGAGACGACGAGTAGGAGATATTCAGGCAGAGGATGAGCCAGAGGATGGGGACGGGGATGAGGCCGAGGCTGAGGCGGCTCCGTTAGATCCGGTATGTTCAATAACATTGATCTGAATGCTTATAATAAGTTATACGTTTCTTATTTACTAACCGGACGCAAATTTTTTTCTGTACTTATTTAGGCTAGGAAGCTCCTGAGGGTGATGTACAGATCTGCACAGGTTCATGATTATGAGCATCATATTTCAGCTGAGGAGGGTACATGGTTCAGGCTTGCTGAGCGTTCTGGGCTGACAGAGCTGCGCCGAGTGGGCATAGCGTCTCAGATCGATGCTGCATTGATTTCTGCTTTTGTGGAGAGGTGGCATCCAGAGACCAACACTTTCCACATGCCATTTGCTGAGATGACCATCTGCCTACATGACGTGATGCAGATCCTCAGAGTCCGTATACATGGTCGTAGCTGCAATTCACCTATGACAGATGACCAGATCTATGCGGCGCTTGCGGACGCTATGGGTCAGGAGGCTGATGACATGAAGGCATGTTATAGCTCAGGTGGCATTCATTTCGGTGCCCTCAATGCTCGGTTGGAAGTTTTGTTTGATGCGCCAGTCAGGAATGAGAGTCACATTGCCACTCTGTATCTCCTTTTGCTTCTGGGCTCGACTGTCTTGGTGGACAGGTCGACAAAGGGTGTCAAGGTCCAGTACGCGGCGCTTGTTCTCAACCATGATCGTACAGGGGACATTGCATGGGGAGCCGGCATACTTGCGTTAGTGTATCGCAATTTAGGGTCTGCATCTAGAGTCGAGACGGCAACCATTGGTTCATGTGGGATTCTTCTGAGGGTAAGATCTTGTCGTTAACGTCTTGGTGAATAACTCTTAACTATTCACGTAGTTTTACTAATAATCTGTAATTGTTTATATGTAGTGCTGGATCTGGGCATACTTTCCTCATTTTCGTGATCACTTTGTCACGAACCCTGCATTCGCCCATGGAGATGCTGCTGTAGGATTGTATACACCACTTAGCTCGGATACTGGGCGTTTGGTTGCCATCCGTCGCATGCTCGACAGCATGAGATATGAGCAGGTTTGGATTTAATTTCTTATATTTTTTATTTCATTACCGCAATACGTGTCTAATTTGGCTTGTTATTTGTTTCAGGTTAACTGGCAGCCATGGAGAGATTTGGACTTCAACTCACCAGAGGTTTCTCCTACGAGATTTGAGGGCGTATTGAGCATCTGGAAATTTCATGAGGCCTACAACCCTAGGAGATTCCTGCGGCAGTTTGGGCAGGCTCAGCCCGTTCCCGACCCACCCATTCAGCCGTTGTCATTTCATCGGCCCATGGGTTGCACGAGGTATGACGTCGTTTATGCACCTGAGCTTCTTCTTGCATGGGACGCAGAGCCGAGGCCTCTGATCGATCTGGATGGGCCGGTTGCAGAGCCAGCATGGAAGATGTCTGATGACTATATGGATTGGCTGGACGAGTTCTCACATCCCGTCGTCGATCCCTCCTCTGAGAGACATGATCGCCCGCCTCGCTATGGATATACCCCGGTGCCTATCGATGCATTAGCGGTATGTAAAATTTTATAAAGTTTGTACAAAACTTAGCTTTAGACCTTAACTAACGATTAAATTTACGTTTTGTTTGCAGCGTTGTCAGATCCTTCAAGCCATGATGCACTCTTTTCTAGACACCCCTATCTCGGATCGACCTTGGGCCACTGAAGATGTGATTCGTGGTTGGCTTGCAATCTTAGAGGCACCTCAGGCACCTTTGGCACCATCTCCCCCACGTGCATCGCGGATGCCACCACCACCACCACCTCCTGTTTTCCGAGATTCTGTTCATGAGAGTGGCCAGGGGAGTGGATGCGGCACTCAGGAGGATGCGCACCAAGATGATATGACTCAGGGTGATGTGCCTCGGGAAGATGCTCCGCCTTATACTCAGGAGACTCAGGATTAGACGCTTGACGTCTGTTTTTGTTTGATGGATGTTTTATGTACGATTGATGTTTTGCTGTATGCATTTTTCTTGTGTGATGGTTTTAAATTTTATGTTTTGCTTGTTTGAATATTCAAAACGACTCCGAACAATAATGCAAATACAAATCTGAACAACAAGACGTGAAAAACTATATTGATTTGAAAACGAAATACAAATTTCAACAACAACACTACACAAAGAGATGGTGAGGAAGACCAACCTATGAAGATCCCCAAACCGATGATTGGTTTCGATGTTCGGAGTCGGCAATATGTACCAACTAATAACCAGTTTCCAAACTCTTATTAGTTCGTACATTTTGCTAAATCCGAACATCGAAACCAATATCGGTTGGGGATCTTTATAGGTTGTCCCTCCTCAACTTCTCTTTGTCCAGTGCTATGCTTGTTTACTAACGATTACAACAACCACTTAACTAACAATTACAACAACGAACTAATGATTAAAACAACCACTTAACTAACGATTGGAAGCCAGGGTCGCCTTAAGATCGGCGTTTTCCTCCTCCAGCGTACGTATCTTCGAGAATAGATCTCTTATTGCAGCTAAGGAATAACAAGGGTGTGGTGGATCGATCCACTCGCGGAATTCACAAATGTAACCACCAGTACCAGCGCATGTCCAGAACCTTCGAGCGAGGTTTCTTCGAGATTCTGAACTCCTCATTACCGCTGGTCGATCACATTTACAATAAAAAAAGGGCAGCGTTGCTTGATGATGAATTGTGCGACATAGCGAGTGTTAAGAGACAAATGGTGAGATTGGTGAGGTTAAGAGAGAGATGGTGAGATTGGTGAATTGAGGTGAGTGCAACCCCCCTTTTATAGCTTCGGTTTTTCTGTTGAAATATGACCGTTGCGTGCGCAGATGTTATGCGCACGCAACGGTCATATTTTAACGGTCTTCAACCGTGCGCAGATCTAATGCGCATAGAATCATGTGCGCAGATCTAATGCGCATATAATGGGCCGCCAAATACCTTCCAGCCCGTTGAGCCCAACTCAAGCTGGCCGAGCCCGTCATTTCCGCATCCTTGTATTTATAACAGCAAACCCTAATTCTTCTCTCCCTCTTCACTCAGCCACATCTAAACCTAAATTGATCATTGTTTTGAACAACTGCGTAGCTTTTGAGTGCTTCGTCCTCTGCTAATATAACCATCTCAAAAGCAATGCAGTTGTTGAAACAATGATTTTGTTTTGGGTTACCTGCAGATCAGAGTTCATAATTAGAACTACTCCTTCATTTTCTGTTTAGAGAGTGCTGATGAGGATTAAATAATGGCACGAGTAGCAGCAATTCAATCGTGTGCACCCAACAGTCATATTTTAACGGTCTTCAACCGTGCGCAGATCTAATGCGCACAGAATCATGTGCGCAGATCTAATGCGCATATAAGGCCACGACCCACCGATAAGGGTTTTTTTGCGTTTTTGCGTATTTTCGATCAACTTTTTGTGACGGGGAGACCGTATACACACTTTATATGCCTAATAACACTATTTTGTATAAGCTTTTCAAACATAATCCACATCGATGT
This sequence comes from Oxyria digyna, assembly GCA_029168935.1. Lineage (NCBI taxonomy): Eukaryota > Viridiplantae > Streptophyta > Magnoliopsida > Caryophyllales > Polygonaceae > Oxyria > Oxyria digyna. The sequence continues at coordinate 5,181,266 of JAPVLV010000010.1, read as the reverse complement.
GCTAGACCCTTCATATCGCAACTATTTCGAAGATTGAAAGACTAGTGAAGATTTACAAAGGAGGTGTTACTCGAAGAGCTCGAGTTTTCGACTCGAAGTTACCGACAAGGTTAAATAGATATAATATGCATTGAAAACAAGTTTCATTGCATTCCGACGTCGTTTGGGCATCGAACCGCCTATTCTCGACCTTAACAGGCCATCAGGACCGATAAGGCGTTTTTGCGTTTTCGCGTATTTTCGATCAACTTTTTGTGACGGGGAGACCGTATACACACTTTATATGCCTAATAACACTATTTTGTATAAGCTTTTCAAACATAATCCACATCGATGTGCTAGACCCTTCATATCGCAACTATTTCGAAGATTGAAAGACTAGTGAAGGTTTACAAAGGAGGTGTTACTCGAAGAGCTCGAGTTTTCGACTCGAAGTTACCGACAAGGTTAAATAGCTATAATATGCATTGAAAACAAGTTTCATTGCATTCCGACGTCGTTTGGGCATCGAACCGCCTATTCTCGACCTTAATAGGCCATCAGGACCGATAAGGCGTTTTTGCGTTTTCGCGTATTTTCGATCAACTTTTTGTGAAGGGGAGACCTTATACACTATTTATATGCCTAATAACACATAATTGTATAAGTTTTAAAAACATAATCAACACCCATGTACTAGACCCTTCATATCTCAACTACTTCGACTATTTCGAAGAATGAAAGACTAGTGAAGGTTTACAAAGGAGGTGTTACTTGAAGAGCTCGAGTTTTCGACTCGAAGTTACCGACAAGGTTAAATAGCTATAATATGCATTGAAAACAAGTTTCATTGCATTCCGACGTCGTTTGGGCATCGAACCGCCTATTCTCGACCTTAATAGGCCATCAGAACCGATAAGGCGTTTTTGCGTTTTCGCGTATTTTCGATCAACTTTTTGTGAAGGGGAGACCTTATACACTCTTTATATGCCTAATAACACATAATTAAGTTTTAAAAACATAATCAACACCCATGTACTAGACCCTTCATATCTCAACTACTTCGACTATTTCGAAGAATGAAAGACTAGTGAAGGTTTACAAAGGAGGTGTTACTCGAAGAGTTCGAGTTTTCGACTCAAACTTACCGACAAGGTTAAATAGCTATAATATGCATTGAAAACAAGTTTCATTGCATTCCGACGTCGTTTGGGCATCGAACCGCCTATTCTCGACCTTAACAGGCCATCAGGACCGATAAGGCGTTTTTGCGTTTTCGCGTATTTTCAATCAACTTTTTGTGACGGGGAGACCGTATACACACTTTATATGCCTAATAACACTATTTTGTATAAGCTTTTCAAACATAATCCACATCGATGTGCTAGACCCTTCATATCGCAACTATTTCGAAGAATGAAGAGTATAGTGCGCAGTGGTAGAACGCACAGAAATTTCAGCCATGCGCTAAGGTAAAGCGCACCTATTCTGTAACTTTTTGAATCTGTAACTTTTGGTGCGCAGGTGTAACGCGCACAGAAAATTACCGTTAAAAATTTGTGCGCAGCTACATAGCGCACTTTTAGTTACCGTTATTTTGAATCGGTAACTCCTTGTGCGCAGAATCAACGCGCACCATATACATAAATTCCTATAAAACCAACGGTTTGAAGGTGGTGATTTCTTCATCCATCTCAACTAGTTCATGCATCTCAACTACAACAAAAATCGAAGTTTCCCTACTTAATCGGTAAATTTTTCTTTTGTTCATTTTTGTACATGCTTTGTTTTTTGTATATGCTTTCATGTTTATAACTAAAGTTTTATTATTTACTTATTTCGAAGAACATAACTACGAATATGGCATCATCATCATCCCCAAGACGTGTGAAGCCTGACCCTCCACATATAATGTGTACTGGTACAAAAAGGTGTCGCCAAATGTGTAATGTTTACGTTAACAATGACGAAGACATGCCTGACCAGTATGGACGAAGGCATTATGCATGCAATTGTTTCTTCGGAATCAGGTTTATTGATCCAGAGCATACCCCTACTGCTTTACGTGCTATCACGAAATTAATCATCAAGAAAAAGAAGAGTGACAATAGAGTGAAGGTCCTGATGGAAAGGTTTAAGATTAAAGAAAAAGAATTGCGGTTGATGGTTTGTAGTATCGTCTATGCTTCCGACTGCTCTTCCTCTTCTGCCGACGACGCCTAAATCGTAGACATCTAATGTTATGAGCATTGTGTACTTTCATTACGTACTTTCATTATGTACTTTCATTATGTATTTTCATTGTCGCTTCTTTGTCTCTCGAACGTGTTAAGAAATTCCAATGCAATCTGATCCATTCATTGTTATATAAAGCACAATTACACTACTACCAAAATAACAAATACGAAACATTAAAAACCAAGGCATTACAAACTAAGAAATTCCAATGCGTCTTCTAATTATTACATGACAATCTCACTCAGTCAGATATGTGAACGGGTTCGGTCCCTCCTTTATACATGAATGGATCTGGTGCCCGACCATTTGAAATGCGGTACTCTCGATACATCCTCAAATTGTCCCCAAATGTTTCTTCCCACCATTGAATGTTTGGATCTACGTGTTTCTTCCACGAACCGGGAGTATGCGGTAGTGGCGAACCAACCATCAACACCACCTATATAAACACAATCGACTTAAGATATTAAACAAAAAACTATGATTACACAAGTATCAAGTACAATTGTCTACTTTACCGGTATGAAGTGGTCACGGTTGCCTACGTGTGCCATGCCGAAAATCTGTCGTGGAGGATCAGCGTTTTCTGTTCTACACCTTAGCGGTAAGCAAAAGGTCGGAGCATCCCAACACAATAACACGAGGCCAACTTGGTATAGGGTGGCAAACACTAAGCCCATCAGTGGAAAGTGCAACCAGTACAGTTCTGAACAAGGGCTTCTGCAATGGTTAACTTGGAGAATAAGATCCTCCCAAGTACCCGGACGAAGACGACGACGAATAGGCTCGTACAATTCTCGGTTCTGAAGCAGCTCCGTTACCAGCTCACGCCGAATGTTTCCGTACTCTTGTTCTTTTCTTCCCAGAAGTAAGGCCATCGACCTATAACCACAATGTCCGTCAGAACGTACCTGTCTAACATCTGTGATGTATGGAAGCCAAAAATCATCCAAATTGTCAATGTCGAAGTCAACCCCCCTATGAATGAGAGGAACACCAAGTTCTTCAGGGCACTGATCGAAGTCAGTGTAGTTTGATCCTTCAGGCTGTGATAGGTCGGGCATGGGTTGAGAATGCAACTCCTTGGCCTCAATGACCACAGGAAGTGATGTCGTTGTTTGCTCTCTAGGATGACCTGGTCGTTTTGCTCCTGTATTGTTTTCCTTCTTCTTTCCTTTTGATTTCTGCTTTGCCTCCTCCTTCTCATACTTCTCCAGCTCTTCTTGTTTGTGCTCAAAATAACTCTTCTCTCTCGATTCCTCCTTGTCATTTTCACTGTCATCCTCCTCCTTTTTAGGACGACCTGGCCGTCTTGCTCCTGTACTCTTCTTTCCTTTTGATTTCTGCTTTGCCTCCTCCATCTCATACTGCTCCATATCTTCTTGTTTTATGTCATCCTCCTTGTCATTTTCACTGTCAACCTCCTCCTTATCCTTGTTCTTTGCACCCTTTGGCCTGCCTTTTCTTCTCACATTTGTCGGTTCTTTCAAGGTAGTTAGTTCAGGATGCTCCAAGTCCTGATACAACTCACCTAGCTGGTATGTCGTGCTTTTCTTCAAGGTTCCAAGTTCCAACTTGGTGAACATTTCATGGAGTCGCAACTCTATAATGTTCATTCGGACCTTCAGATTTGGGTCGTCTTCTGTTTCAGGAGTGTCATCCCAATGCAAATCCCTCCAGAACGGGTGAATGTCATCCTCAATCAGGGGTGTGTTTGAAATGATAGCGTGTGCAATTTGATGGACGCACGGCAACCCAAGACAGTTCCTCACCCAATGGTCGGTGCATTGTTCAGGAAATTTCCCCGTCAACATGATCTCATAAGTAGCCAACAAATGATCAAAACACTTGTCTGACACTTTGTAGAATAGTCGGGAAAAAATATCCCTTCCAAGCGGATGCATGTTTGGATCATCAAAATCAGTTGGTCGTTTGGAGAGAGACATGTTCATGCTCGCCCTAATTGAATCAATCTGAAGGAGTACTGAATGATGGATCCGTACGATCACTCTGTTAAAGCCCCCTCTGCTGGAACCAATAATATCTTTCAAAACCTTGTGCATCCCTTCAACTCTAAAAAACAGTTAAGTTGGTAAGTTCAGAAAGTACGCCGTTATGATATAATCGTCTTTAACTAAAAAATATCAATATTTACCTGTTTGAAGTCCTCGTAAGGAAATGAAGCTTATGATCTGTCCAAGCCCTCACTATACTTGTCTTGTGAGGATTAAGCCATGTTCTCTCGACGTATCCCACAAGGCCGCTCTTCCAAGATCTCTTCAACTGTTCGAGCCGCAGTTCATAGGTCTCTTCAGTAGCTGAGCAAAATAGTCCCCAACATTGTCCTGCAAAGGCTTCCACTTTAATTTGTCTCTTTAGGATGGTCGAAGCATGTGCCTCAATGTTGTGTTTGATATGCACCCAACACAACAGATGTTGAACTTCGCTCCCGAAAACAGTCTTTATCCCTTTTATCAGCGCGTCTTCGCAATCTGTCATTATAGCCGTTGGCATCACTCCCAAATCTATGAATAATGACTTCAATTGAATCATTATCCATGTGTAATGATAAATCCTTTCCGCTTTAGTGAATGCATACGCGATGTTGAACGTCTTGTGTGTACTGGTGAATCCAACGATCTCTACGAGCGGCATTTCATATCTATTGAAACATTAACATATATCACTACAGAACATATATCATTATCCGAACTAAATATCGACCAAGGTATTGTAGAGACTTACTTGTTTGTCTTGTACGTCGCATCGATAATTACCACGTACGGGTACTTCTTCAACAAACGCAACGACTCTTGGTTAGCAAAGAATAATATTGCAACCTCTCCGTTTGTCGTGTCTCTATGTGGGTGAACTACGTAGTCGTGGTCTCGCAAAAACTTAAGCGACCACTGTGTCACGTTTAGCTCTCCGCGATCTTCGTAATTCACCTTCTGCAAAAAGTTTGCAACTTGTCTCCTTGAAGTAACATTACCAGGGTACTTCTCCCTCAATTTAGAGATAATTTCTTTTGGCGTCTTGCGTCCAGTTCCATCTCCCCACCGCCTAGCACAAAGCTCTTGCTCCTCCGTCATTCGACCCATGAATGCATTCCCATGAAAACTAGCAAGTAGCACATGGTTATGCCGACCTTCTATCACACCTAAAATCCATTTTTCTCCTGCGACCCCGGGAATGTTTTTCTTTCGCACTGCCAGTAGCTGAAATCTACACTCACACTTCTTCGACTTCGACTTTCTAAGCCTAGGAACAGCCAACTCTGGATTCTCTTTGTTCACCTTTGGCCTCCCAGATCTTGGTTTTCCAAATCTATCGCACACAATACTTATTTGGTACGGACTTGAATTACGCGTTATCAAAGCTATCACTAACTCCTTTCCTCTATCTCTCGCCCACTCGTACAATTCTTGCGGAGTATCCCAATATTGTGCGGTTCTAAAATAATCCGAATAATCTTTCCCCTATACGTAATTGTAGAGCGACAATTACACTACTACCAAAATAACAAGGCAAAATACGAATCATTACTTTAAACTAATTAGGCTATCATATGAAACTAATTAGGCTATCATATGAAACTAATTAGGCTAGCATATGAAACTAATTAGGCCATCATATGAAACTAATTAGGCTAGCATAAGAAACTAATTAGGCTAGCATAAGAAACTAATTAGGCTAGCATATGAAACTAATTACGCTAGCATATGAAACTAATTTGAAACTAATTACGCTACCATATGTTTCAAATTATAACATATTATACTAACCACAAATTCACCACTCGGATCCCAGTCGCCGAACTCTTCGTCTTCTAAGAAACCATCCAACCATTCGTCGTCGTTCGGGTCGTCTTCCTCTTCTTGTGATCCGCTATCCCAATCGTGTGCTTCATCACTATCTTCACAACTTTGATTAATCAACTCTAACATACGAGAGTTTTGATTACGACGAGACATTTTGAATGAATTTGTTGGAAAACGAAGAGGTTTTGAATGAATTTGTTGGAAATGAAGAGATTATGGCTTTATATAGGCACATTTATGACCGTTGTGATCCAAATGAAACTGTAAAGACCCGTGCTCTAACCATCCGCGCACAAACCCAAACCCTAAAACACCTGTGCGCAGAACCTAAGCGCACAGTTTTACATTTAACGGCTACTTTTTTCAAAAATTTCAACGGCTACTAAGTTTGAACAGTGCGCAGAAACACGGCGCACAGATTCTCAACCTGTGCGCAGTAGTTAGGCGCACAAGGTGTTACAGACTCTGAAAATTTACGAAAAGTACCCGTAATACCCCGTAAAACACGTATGCGCATAAGAACTGCGCACAGATGCGTGCGCATAAGTTGCGCGCACAGAATCGCGTGCATATATGCCTCGATTCGCGTGCATATAGCCATTGCCTTTTTCTAAGTGGGGTTGTTTTTTAGTAGTGTACTAGATAGGATTTTTCTAAGTGGGGTTTTTCTGAGTAGAGTACTAGATAGGGTTTTTCTAAGTGGTGTTTTTCTGAGTAGAGTATTAGATAGGATTTTTCCAAGTGAGGTTTTTCTGAGTAGAGTACTAGATAGGATTTTTCTAAGTGTGGTTTTTCTGAGTAGAGTACTAGATAAGATTTTTCTAAGTAGGTTTTTTCTGAGTAGAGTACTAGATAGGGTTTTTCTAAGTGGGGTTTTTCTAAGTAGAGTACTAGATAGGGTTTTTCTAAGTGGGGTTTTGCTGAGTAGAGTATTAGATAGGATTTTTCTAAGTGGGGTTTTTCTGAGTAGAGTACTAGATAAGATTTTTCTAAGTAGGTTTTTTCTGAGTAGAGTACTAGATAGGGTTTTTCTAAGTGCGGTTTTTCTAAGTAGAGTACTAGATAGGGTTTTTCTAAGTGGGGTTTTTCTGAGTAGAGTACTGTTTGTAGCGAAATTACCTACGAGAAGATAACTAAGCAATTGCAGGGCAAAGATAAAAAAATACGGTATAATCTCAACACTCAAGAACAAAGTAGGAAATTAGGGTTGAAGCTGGAACTTGGTATTACTCGTAATGGTGGCTGAATCCTTACAAAGAAGGCGTTAGCCTTTATTTATAGGTTAACCCTAATAATATCTTTAAGGAAACGAGATCTTATCTCTTCCTTTTATCTAAATAACGATATAACAAACAAGGTAAAAGATATTCTTTACCGTATCTTTTACCAATTACAATAATATAATAAGGAATAAGATAAAATATACTCGGCCGACCTAATCTTCAAGATAAACGAGACCTTTGCCACGTCTCGTCACGTCGACGACATCCTCCTTTTCTCTCGTCGCGTCGACACAGTCTTCCTACCCGTAGCTCTTCATGCGTTCCACACTCGTCGTATTTTTAGGCACAAACAATACCCCTAAGGCGTCTTACAGGACTTAATGCCTTAGTAGAACTGGGAGACACCCTCTCTCTTCAAGAAATACGTCTTCATTGTACTTGGAACGCGTTGATGATTACGTCACTTGAATTTTTAATATCATCGTAGAGCTTCAATCATCATTCTTCTTCAATTATTCCCATGTGGCAGGCGAGGAGCTTCGTTATCTAAGCCGATAACGTTCAACCACAACGGCTAGTTTCTCAACGGCTATAATGTTGTTGAACTTTCTCCCGTATTCTTCGCGGTCTCTTTGGTTATATAAAGAGAGGATCTTCATTTTCTTCCTACTTCCTCTACAACTCATCTACTCCGATTATCTCTTGTTTTCCCGCTTGCTTACGCTCAAAAAGATCATTTGCTTCTCCTTTCTTCAGATTCTTCTTCACTTTCTCTTTTAATCTTCTAGAACGGCTTCTTTCTACGTACCAAAATTCATCTTGAAGGATTCCGATTGTAAATCATCAGAGGCATGCGACGTCGAGAGACTGAGATCATTGGCGAATCTTGGTCCCGAGGTGGAGATTGAGATACCTCCTCAAGGGGTATCTGCCGACGCGCATCGCCCAGGGTGGATTGCGGTATATGAGTACCCTTTCCTTACCGACCATCGGTTTCCTTTCTCGCCGTTGATGAAGGCGTTCATACTCACGCTAGGGGTTGCCGTAGGTCAACTTTTTCCGAGCTTCTGGAGAGTCTTTGGTGCTCTAGATGACGTGAAAGAGAAACACGGAGTTGAGATTGTCGTTGATGACCTTGCTTATTCTTTCAACATTCAAACTAAAACGGTTGGAAGAGTGGGTCTTAGATCGAGACCTAAGGCGGCTAAGATCGCCATCGAGGGAAGTCAGGTTGATCGTCACTGGGCCGACTCCTTTTATTTTGTCAAAAAATCGACTCTTGGCGAGGAGTGTTCTTGGTTGATCGAATGCTGGAACCCTACGAGTGAGTTTGCTTTTTCTTTTTGGGTCTCTGTTGTATACGTCGTCAATCATTGATGTCTTACTTTATCTCGTTCTTCCTTGTAGTTAACGCGGATGCTATCGTGGTGAGGCGAGAGACTACAAAGGTTATTGACAGACTTCTCGAGATCCCAGAGAGTGATCAGACTTTTCATGGGCACGACGGGAAGGATCATCATATTGCCTCTACGACCTTGACTGGTAATGTATCCACGCTCTTTTACTTTGTTTTCCTATTTCTTTTGCTTTGAGGGTCCTAACCCTTCTCGTTGTTGATCTTTTAGTATCCGCGGATCTTTCTCGCGTTCGTAGCGGAGGACAATCTGCGTCTGCTCTCATCGCGTCGTGGAAGAGGAGTCGTATCGGAGATGGAACTGCTTCCGAGGTTCCCATCCATATCACGCCAATGATTTCTCTCGTCTCGTCTCCATCTCCCTCTTCAATTCCGGCGAAGAAGTCACGTAAGGGTAAGGAGAAGGTTGTTGAGAAATTGAACTTCGACTTCGAGACCATGGACGACTTTCCGGGAGTTATCTCTCGTGTCGTTGCGCCTGGAAGGTCATTTTTGCCCGCCATGAAGGGGCTTCAAAATCCTCCATCACTCGACTACTATTTACCGATGGAGACGGAAGATGTGATAGGAGAGGCTCTTGCTACGCAATGGCAGGTAGGTTTTCTTGCTTTTTACGCCGAGTCCCTTGTCTTTGATTCTATTCTGACCTCTTTATCTTCTCTTTTCTTAGGCTTTTCAATCTTCGTTGTGCATCTATGTGCGTTTCTCTGATTTTGTCAATGGGATGAACGCTATGGAGGCCAAGCAATCGGCCGACGAGGCGAAGATTAAGGAGCTTAATGCGACGGTTGAGGCATCGCGTAAGGCGGAGAATGAAGCTCAAGAGAAGGTTGCGGCGGCGCTTAAACTTCACGTCGATCTTGTCAAACAGGTTGAAGATTCGAAGGCGAGGATTGTTGCCCTGGAGGACGAGAAGGCTAAGGTGGAGAAGAAGCTTGCTTCCGAGCTCAAGGATGTGAAGCTTTATTGGTCTTGGCTTTCTCGTGTGGAGGTCATTGAACAGTATACTGCTGGTCGATACCACGGTTGGGAGCCAGTGAAGGAGAGGAGGGAGTTTCATGAAGCGTTCGCGGAGCTCCCTGAAGGCGTCGAGGAAGGACCTACGCCTATGAATCCTCCGGCGAATCCTCACGTCGTGGAGGATGATGTCTCTCATCTTAACGAGGTCGATCCTAAAGACGGCGTCGAAGATGACGAGGGTGTTGGTGAAGAAGACGTCGTAGAAGACTCTGAGGAAGAGGGTGGGGATGAACATGAGAATGAGGACGAGGATGGTTCCTCATCGAGCTCTTCTGAGTCTGATAGCGACTCTTCTTGATTTTCCGGGGTCATTCTTCCCTTGGGGTTCTTGTAAATTCCTTCTTCTTTTTTGTTTACGCGTCGCCGATCTTCGGGGCGTTTTCTTGTAAATACCCATTCTTGCCCTTCATGACGGGCCTCTATAATATAACTTTTTGGAATTACTTACTTGTCGATGAACTTATATGTTTTGAGTATGTCGTTGTATCCAGTCTTCCTTCTGTTGGCGACGGCGTATTTGTCCATGAGTTACACGAGTGACTTTTGGATCCTCTTTGAATCGACCTTTGTCTTTCCAATTTCTTTATCTTGGGGGTGCTCCTTGACTTCCTTATCTTCTTACGGGCAGGTGGTCTCGGTCTTGTTTTGACGCGTATCCTATGCACTCCTCAGCTTTGGGTGTGTTTTCATGTCTCCTCGAGTAGTCTTACCCCTTTTGGTAGGTTTGACCTAGGCTCCTTGTAGACTAGGTTAGAGCTACCAAAGATTCTTGGACTCTTCTTTACTTATCGTATTTCGTACTTTGTTTCTTGCATCTTACGCGTCATTCTTTGCGTTGCAGACATCCTAGGAGTTTACCCTTTATCTGGCCTTGATATCTTACGTACTTTGCTTTGGTGCGTGTATCTTGCCTCGCGTGGGTGTAGAACCTTTTTCTTATTGACTTTTAACTTTCGTGACCCCTTACGCGTAGCTCGTTTGTGAGTACGTAGGTTTGGTCCTTTGGCTTTTGCTTTTGCTACTTTATCTTTTAGGGTGTGGTTTTCTACCCCTAGTGTGATACTTTGTTCGTGGTGAACGCGTTAGAGGGGTTTTTCTCACTTGATGGGGCGATATGGTCATTGCGGCTGCTTTAGTTACGTTGCCGGCTTACATGAAGGTTGGGTCCAGCATTTCCTCTGAACCCTGAAGCGAGTGGCGGACATAGGTGAGCGTGTGATTTTATCAGCTTGTGACGTTACCCCTTACTTTTAAGGTGGGTCCGTTGCCTCACGCTAGCGTTAGGTCGACGTCGAACTCTTGTAATCGATGGGCCTATTCATCGTGTGGCGTCCGATTTCTAGATTGTTAGGACTTACGATGCCGGTGGACGCATCCCTGCCGGTTTGGCGTTTTGCCCGTGGATTCATGACTCTCAGAGGGGTCGTGGAAGGTGCAAGTACGCGTTCCTGGAGAGTGGTAGTGGCGATAGGTTTCCCTTCTTCGCTCAGAGGGCCGTGCCGGTTTCGTGAGGTGTCAGGCTTCATTCCCCATGACCATTGCCACACGTCGGTAACAATCATGGGAAGCGTCGACTCGGAGTCGGCGGTTTGGCTAACGTTGTCTACGCGTAGATGGAGCCTTGAACGCGTAGGCTAACGAAACTCCTCCCAGGCGCGGATTTTCGCCGCGGCCTTATTAAGCTTGATGTTACGTCATAGACAGAGAGCAAGTAATTTGGAAATGGAACAACTCGGCATACTTTAACACGTCGGAGAAAAAAGAGCGTACTCATATATTAATAAAGAAAATGCATCACGAACTGACAGACTTTGACACCGACGCTTACCCCTAGTCATTACGACCCCTTGTAGCTTCGACGCTAAAATAACGACGCTAAATTTATTGAAACTCTTGAAAGAAACTAATCCTACTCATGCAAGAAAGAACACAAAGGAAATAATGCTAGGAAATTTGGAAATCCATATCACTTCTTTAGACTTATGGTGGATGGTGCTTCAGGAACATGTAGCTTAAGTTGTTGCTCTTTGCTTGGACTTTTTGCTCGTACTTACTTGGTGGATTGGTATCCTCTTGCTTGTCAGACTTTGCTTTTCTCATCGCGTCAGGGACCGACTTTCCATCCCTAGCTTTTCCTTCGTGATTCCTTGATTGCTACGCTTTCTTTTCTTTGCCTAATGATGACTTAGTGGCTTTTTTCATTCCAATGCTATAGCATCCTCTCGCGACTTGAAGCTCTCCTTTGATCTCTTGGATCCCCCATGGAGATGGGAATTTTAAAGATTGATGATACGTCGAAGGTATAGCTTTCATGTCGTGTAGCCAAGGTCTTCCCAGGATAATGTTGTAGGGTGACTCGATCTCCATTACTGCAAACTTCGCTTGTATATTGATACCCCTTGCATAGGTTTCCAATGTGATCTCTCCCAACATGCTCGCTACTTCGCCACTGAATCCTACTAGAAGAACGTACTTCTTCACAACGTCGTCGTTGGATAGTCCGAGTTCTTTTATAGAAGACGTAGTAATGATATTGGCGGAACTCCCGTTGTCTATGAGAATCCTCTTGACTAGGCAATTGCTGACGGTGAGGGAGATGACTAACCCGTTGTGATGCTCCACCATCTCGTTTGGCTCCTCGAACGTGACCGGGTAAGTTCTTCTGCAAGGACGGATTTGGTAAACTCGCGTCATATCACTGTCGTCGCGTAGAATCTTAATGTTCCTTCTAGCGGCGGATGCGGTGTAGCCGCTCGCGGAAGAGCCTCCGAAGATGGTGTGTATAGTCCATGTATGACTTGACGGAGGTGGAGGAGGAGTAGGGGACTTCTTTTCTCTCTTCACCCCTTCAAACGCGTTCCTTCCTTCTTTGGAAAGTAGATCTTTCAAATCTCCTCTTTTCAGCAACCTTAACACCTCTTTTCTCAGGGTGTAACAACCATCTGTTGTGTGACCCGTATCGTTATGGAACTCGCAGTACCCCTTCCCTGTTCCGGGTATCCTTCCAAGATTTGGTTTTCTCGGTCATTGCACGTCGCGTAACCCTTCCATTGCGTTCATGACTCGCAACGCGTCGGTCTTCATAGAGATACCTTTGTCCACCATATAGACGCTATCAACTTCGCTCACAGCATGCACCGTTTGTGGTTCTCTTTGGAACGGCTTATTTCTCCTGTCGTGACGTTCCCCTCGCTCCTGATGTCGATCGTTGTGTCGACGCGGAGGAGAGTTCCTACGCGGAGGAGTTCGCCTACATGGAGATCGAGAGCTTTCTTCGTTGTATCTTAGGAGATCCTCCTCTAAGCGTATGGCTTCCATGGCTCTTTCCCTAGTTGAGATGAATGATTCAGGGCGAGTCTTCGTCAATTCCTTGTACAGGTCACTATCTCGGGGAAGTGCGCGTCTGAACACGTCGGAAGCGGTGGCTTCGCTACAATATGGGATTGTAATCTTCTCGTCATTGAAACGCTTCATAAAGGCTCTTATGGTCTCGCCTCTGTTCATACGCATGTTATGGAGATCTGAGGGATGCTTTGCAAACAACTTACTGCTGGCGAATTGTAGTCGGAATAGGTTGGAGAGTTCGGCGTAGGAGAAGATACTTCTCTTGGGTAAGTGGATGAACCACGTCAAGGTTGGACCTTTCAGCGTCGAGCTAAAGAACTTGCACATCATTGCTTCCTTTAATTCTGGCTCAATTGGACTTGTGGAGAGCTTGGCCTTGTAGAGTAAGACATGTTCTTCCGGGTCATCTGATCCGTCGTAGACGGGAAGATCGGTGACGGTGAACTTCTTGGCGATCTTCTGGGAGGCGATAGCAGTAACAAATGGACTCTCTTGAAATCTGAACTCGTCCTCAGGGATTATAGATTTTGGAGCTCCGCGCATCAGCATCATCTCCTTTCTCAGGGCGCCGACCTGTTGTGCTACGAGTGCAGCGACGGCGTCTGAAGTCAAGATATCCTCAGATTTCTTTTTCTAGACCTGTTCTCTAGGGAGGACATAACCATGGTGTTCTTGGGGCTGGCATATGTCGTCTTCTTCGATGGCTGCGTCCATATCAAGGCGTCGGACGACACTCTGGCCGCGAACATAGGTATGTGGCCCAGTGTTTTAAAAAATGCTATACGGGAACGATACGGAGAAGGAGAGTCCAGAGTTTATACGGCTGTACGGCCTTTTAAAAGGTTTTGGTACGGTTTAAATTAAAATGTACTTTAATCTACCTAAGGAACATGTAGATATAGTTTTTCCACTCACCATAACATAATTTACTAAATCTACCTAAGCAACATGTAGATATCGTTTTCAAATTAATTGGACTACTTTAATTTTTTATAATGTAATTTAATAATTAGACTAAACATCGTGTATATCATCTTCGAATATGGATTACTTAATTAATTTTGCCCAAACATATAGGCCCAACATATATACCAAAGTCCATAAAAGATTTTGAAATGTGGCCCATTAGCTTAGGTGACGTATGAGGCTCATCACCTTCTCTGAAGTGAAATTCTTTCCTCTTGACATTGCAGAGTGACAATGGAAGATATAGATTTTCAATTTTACAAAGAGCTGGATTTGTAAAAACTTCTAGTCCCCTAAATTGTAAAGGTGTTCGTTTTCATTGCAAACTCAAGAGCTTGTGCTTCTTTCATGTTCTCTGATGTCGATTACAAAAACCTCTTTGATCTGAATATTGGTGTACAAGGTTGAGCGATGGAGCCGGCGCCGCATCTTCATCGGAAACGGCTAGGTTAGGGCGACCTCCCAGTTTTGACCTTCGTCTTCCTTCCTCGCCATGACCGTCCAAATCGTCATCGACTGAAGGTTCCAAATGGGTTTATTCCACATCGAAACTTTTCCATATTGTGTGGGTGATAAACTTATATATAAAGACAAGAAATGTTGTTTCTACGGTGTGCCCTTTAATATTTAAATTGGGCCAATATTCTGATATTTGGGCTTGAAAATTCAAAGCCCATAACCGGGATAGTTAAATTTATCGGATTTTAACGATTAATCGGTTACATGCCCGATTAAACGGCCGTCTAGCGCGGTTCAATCCGATTTTTCTTCAGTTTCCTTCTAGAGCTCTGATTAGGGCATATTCGGTACGGTGGAGTGGTGTCTAACGTTGAGACGACGATTAATCGGCCGTATCAACCGTTTTTTAGAACATTGGCTCGGGTGCATGGCTTCAGCCTGGGCTTTTTAGAAGGACTCGAATTGCGCTCGGACGGCGGCCACGTCGGTTCCTTCACCGTCTACCCTTTGTTTCTCTATGGGAGCGCTTCCTTTTGGAGTGTTGGGGGTGTTTTCGAGACTTTTTCCCGCGTCTTCGTTTTACCAATTACAAAAATATAATAAGGAATAAGATAAAATATACTCGGCCGACCTAATCTTCAAGATAAACGAGACCTTTGCCACGTCTCGTCACGTCGACGACATCCTCTTTTTCTCTCATCGCGTCGAAACAGTCTTCATACGCGTAGCTCTTCACGCGTTCCACACTCGTCGTATTTTTAGGCACAAACAAGTACTAGATAGGATTTTTCTAAGTGGGGTTTTTCTGAGTAGAGTACTAGATAGGGTTTTTCTAAGAGTAGAGTATTAGATAAGATTTTTCCAAGTGGGGTTTTTCTGAGTAGAGTATTAGATAGGATTTTTTTTAAGTGAGGTTTTTCTGAGTAGAGTACTAGAGGATTTTTCTAAGTGGGGTTTTTCTGAGTAGAGTACTACATAGGGTTTGTCTAAGGTGGGTTTTTCTGAGTATAGTACTAGATAGGATTTTTCTAAGTGGGGTTTTTATGAGTAGAGTACTTGATAGGATTTTTCTAAGTGGGGTTTTGCTGAGTAGAGTACTAGATAGGATTTTCTAAGTGAGGTTTTTTTAAGTGAGGTTTTTTTTCTAAGTGACTTTTTTTTTCTAAGTAGAGTACTTGATAGGATTTTTCTAAGTGGGGTTTTGCTGAGTAGAGTACTAGATAAGATTTTTCTAAGTGAGGTTTTTCTGAGTAGAGTACTAGATAAGGTTTTTCTAAGTGGGGTTTTTCTAAGTAGAGTACTAGATAGGATTTTTCTAAGTGGGGTTTTTTTGAGTAGTACTATAGGATTTTTTAAGTGGGGTTTTTCTGAGTAGAGTACTAGATAGGGTTTTTCCAAGTGGGGTTTTTCTGAGTAGAGTACTTGATAAGATTTTTCCAAGTGGGGTTTTGCTGAGTAGAGTACTAGATAGGATTTTTCTAAGTGGGGGTTTTCAGAGTAGAGTACTAGATAGGCTTTTTCTAAGTGGGTTTTTCTGAGTAGAGTACTAGATAGGGTTTTTCTAAGTGGGTTTTTCTGAGTAGAGTATTAGATAAGATTTTTCCAAGTGAGGTTTTTCTGAGTAGAGTATTAGATAGGATTTTTTTTTAAGTGGGGTTTTTCTAAATAGAGTACTAGAGGATTTTTCTAAGTGGGGTTTTTCTGAGTAAAGTACTAGATAGGGTTTGTCTAAGGTGGGTTTTTCTGAGTATAGTACTAGATAGGATTTTTCTAAGTGGGGTTTTTATGAGTAGAGTACTTGATATGATTTTTCTAAGTGGGGTTTTGCTGAGTAGAATACTAGATAGGATTTTTCTAAGTAAGGTTTTTCTAAGTGAGGTTTTTTTTCTAAGTAGAGTACTTAGAAGGATTTTTCTAAGTGGGGTTTTGCTGAGTAGAGTACTAGATAAGATTTTTCTAAGTGGGGTTTTGCTGAGTAGAGTACTAAATAGGGTTTTTCTAAGTGGGTTTTTCTGAGTAGAGTACTAGATATGGTTTTTCTAAGTGGGGTTTTGCTAAGTAGAGTACTAGATAGGATTTTTCCAAGTGGGGTTTTTCTGAGTAGAGTATTAGATTGGATTTTTTTTAAGTGGGGTTTTTCTCAGTAGAGTACTAGAGGATTTTTCTAAGTGGGGTTTTTCTGAGTAGAGTACTAGATAGGGTTTTTTGAGTAGATTACTAGATCGGGTTTTTCTAAGTGGGGTTTTGCTGAGTAGAGTACTAGATAGAGTTTTTCTAAGTGGGGTTATGCTGAGTAGAGTATTAGATAGGATTTTTCTAAGTGGGGTTTTTCTAAGTAGATTACTAGATAGGATTTTTCTAAGTGGGGTTTTTTTGAGTAGAGTACTTGATAGGATTTTTCTAAGTGGGTTTTTTTTAGTAGAGTACTTGATAGGGTTTGTTTAAGTGGGGTTTTTCTGAGTAGAGTACTTGATAGGATTTTTCTAAGTGGGTTTTTTTTTAGTAGAGTACTTGATAGGGTTTGTTTAAGTGGGGTTTTTCTGAGTAGAGTACTAGATAGGGTTTTTCTAAGTGGGCTTTTTCTGAGTAGAGTATTAGATAGGATTTTTTAAGTTAGGTTTTTCTGAGTAGAGTACTTGATAGGGTTTGTCTAAGTGGGGTTTTTCTGAGTAGAGTATTAGATAGGGTTTGTCTAAGTTGGGTTTTTCTAAGTAGAGTACTAGATAGGGTTTTCCTAAGTGGGTTTTTCTGAGTAGAGTAATAGATAGGGTTTTTCTAAGTGAGGTTTTTCTGAGTAGAGTATTAGATAGGATTTTTTCAAGTGGGGTTTTTCTGATTAGAGTATTAGATAGGTTTTTTCTAAGTGAGGTTTTTCTGAGTAGAGTATTAAATAGGATTTTTCCAAGTGGGGTTTTTCTGAGTAGAGTATTAGATAGGATTTTTCCAAGTGGGGTTTTTCTGAGTAGAGTATTAGATAGGATTTTTTATGTTGAGTTTTTCTGAGTAGAGTACTTGATAGGGTTTGTCTAAGTGGGGGTTTTCTGAGTAGAGTATTAGATAGGGTTTGTCTAAGTTGGGTTTTTCTAAGTAGAGTACTAGATAGAGTTTTTCTAAGTGGGCTTTTCTGAGTAGAGTACTAGATAGGGTTTTTTAAGTGGGGTTTTTCTAAGTAGAGTATTAGATAGGATTTTTCCAAGTGGAGTTTTTCTGAGTAGAGTATTAGATAGGATTTTTCTAAGTGGGGTTTTTCTTAGTAGAGTATTAGATAAGATATTTCTAAGTGGGTTTTTTCTGAGTAGAGTACTAGATTGGGTTTTTCTAAGTGGGGTTTTTCTAAGTAGAGTACTAGATAGAGTTTTTCTAAGTGGAGTTTTGCTTAGTAGAGTATTAGATAGTATTTTTCTAAGTGGGGTTTTTCTGAGTAGAGTACTTGATAGGGTTTTTCTAAGTGGGGTTTTGCTGAGTAGAGTACTAGATATGATTTTTATAAGTGGGGCTTTTCCAATCTGATTTACAATCGATCATAATAAACAATGCAATTCTGGTTGTAAACTGACGCGAGAGAACTTTATTGTTCGTTTTGAGCAAGGAACATATTTTCATAACGATTATGCAGATTTCGTCGAAGATTCGTACCCGATCATTTTCTTTTTCTCTGATCTTCATCTTCACTCATAGACTTTGCTTCCTACTTTTCTCGTCTTTTAATATGAAACTCAAATATTAAAGTGGTCATTATATCTTAAGTGTTTGTCATCATCAAGAAAAACAGTTAAAATCTCAATATCAACTTTATAGACTAACAATAACATATGTTTGGGCAAAACAAAAGCAAAAAAGAAAATTGTCGTACATGTTGAATGTAACAAAGAATAAGTTTGTGGAGAAAATTAATAAAAAATGGATTAGTCACTCGATCTCAATCGAACAAAAAAAAAAGACTTTATGGCAACATCCTAAGAACATAAGAATACAAAATCCAATTCCACGAGTCAGGAGGAAGACTTTATGGCAACATCCTCAGCTTATTTTAGATTACCAATAACTTATGAACGTTTAACCCCGCACCCACATTTGATATCCCACATACGTTAACGAACCGGATCAGTTTGCCTTAAAAATGCCTAAGAAATCGTGTTTGTTTTGCGCCCGAAATTGAAACCCTTTTTTATAATAAAAAAATGACTAGGATGCTTCTGAGATACGTCTAAAGTGAGTGTCAATTATAATTTTTGGGGTGCGGGTTTTTCCCGTAACTTATAAATGACAATATTTAATCCTCTAGACTACTGGTTGTCTTTTAATCCTAACTAGAAACGGGCCTCCGCGCTACGCGCGGGAAAATTACAGTTTTTAATATGATTTAACGTTGTTTAATAGGCGTCCTAAAATTAGATTGGGCTAATCATATCCACAACCCTTTATGATATAGAATCTAACCTCGACAAAGCAGTCTCTAATCTTTGTTCTATCAAAAAGAAAAAAAAAAGTTTAATTAGTGATTATGTTTTTCCTGAATGTTTTATTAATCATTTTAGCAATTGACACACAACTACCTATGAATTCGTCTCTCCCTTTAAAATTATCACATTACCTAATTAGCTCGGGTGCTTTTTTTTTGCCAGACAATTAGCTCGTGTATTGATGTTCCTATTTTATTAGGGCTTAAATCAACAGACTGAAACCCGCGTACGGGTCTTGCGTAATTATAATTTCTTAAATGTTTCATAATAGATATTGAAATGATATTATATCATATAATCAAATGAGTTTGATGATTTGTACCTCTTCTCTCAATTCGCCAAATTGTTATATCATTTTGTAATATTATTGTAATATACGGGACATAAGTTTTTAAAAATATGATTTTTAATATTCTTGTAATGTACAGGACATAAGTTTTTAAATATATGTTATTTGCGTATGCAATTTCTTCAATGCTCTATATGCTAAATTTTTGTTCAAGTCTTGTTTGCAGTATTATTACCAACTCCACAGATTTTGGTATATAAAATAAGGTAATCTATTTTGATTTATTAATAGCCAAGTTGGTGAATATATGATCTATTTTTCTGTCTATAACTCATTACAATTGAATAAACTCGAGGACCAGTTATTAAATGTCATTTCCCCATTGTATACATTTTTGACGTGTTTACTAAATTATCATGCTTGTTGGAAACTGAGTGCAAATGTTTGAAAACAACATGCTACCATATTGCAATATGTAATATGGTTTACAATTACTAAAATTAGATGCAAACGGCCTCCGATAAGGGCTCAAAGTTTGGTACTAATGACGAAAAATGTAGTTTAGAATAAGTAAAAAGTAAACACTTCAAGCACAAAGAAATTGAAAGAGGAAAAAATGCATACCATATAGTTCACAACAGATCTCCCTCTTTGTATAAATTTAGTAATTGCAAAAGTTAAATCCTTTTACAAAGACACATGATACATGAATTGAATATAGGGAATTTAGATTCTTTGGTAAGTCGGTCCTCTAAACTCTGTAAACCTGCATATTATTTGTATATATATATACTTCATCTGTCCCAAAATATGAGTCTCATTGTACAAAAATATCTTGGATTAAGGCAAATGCTTTAACGTACATAAGTGCATTGAAAATGATGAATGCAAAATATTAAAATAATTCATTAACCAATGGGAGAAGAGTTTACAAATGAAAAGTACATAAGTGCATTGGAAATGATGAATGTAAAATATTAAAATAATATGAGTAAGGGTATAATTGGAAGAAGTTTATGGACAAAAATAGAAATGAGACTAACATTTCGGGACACCCAAAAAGGAAAATTGGACTCATATTTTGGGACGGAGGGAGTATAATTTACTAAAGCCTTCATGTGTACCTTTGAAAAAAATTATTGATCTGGCTTTTTACTCTTTACTTTATTAATCTATTGATAAAGTCAATTTCTGCAAAATCATACCATCCACTCCAAACCTCTGTCCACATGAGAGGTTTGTAAGGTCTGTTTTAGTAAACACATAACAGTAAAAGTCGTTGCAAGTATATTAATCTGTCACAATAAGATCATTAACTGTTAAAAAATTTATTTTGAAAAGAATTAAGATTGTCAACAAGAACACTGGAACTTATAAAGGGATCAAGAGAGTCATCTTCCTTGCACATTAACCATGGAACACCAATATCTAATCCAACAACAATGTTAGCAGCACGTCTCATGCGATCACAACCTTCTTGTCCAAACATCTTTCTTTGCATTTTATATTTATATTCGATCTGAAAACACAAACTGATAGCACATAATTCAGTTTTTGAAATCAGAAACTCAAATTAATTTGACTAATCTTAATTACAAGAGGTCATGAAAAAAAAGTAAATAAAAAACATACAACATTGAGTGATGTTAAGGCATTGAATTTCATGTGTACAAGAGTGATTGCCATGTAATTTCTTTTTATTATTGCCTTCAAAATGCTCAAAAATTCTATCTAGTTTTGGGCGCATTCTAGTTGCGCCCAAAACTGAACCGGGTTTTAAGAAAAAGGTTTGGGGTGCCAGTTAAAATTTTCCGAGTGCGGGATTTTCCCCCACAATCATACGGTCAAGTATGTGCGCGAGAGGGAGAAAAGACAAGTAGACATCATTTAGATTCATCTATGTAAGAAGAAAATTATCACAATCAAAATTGAGGTTGATTGGTGAATTTGAAAGGGAGAGTGGGGATCGAGGAATTGGGGGTTATCGGCAGTGGCGGATCTAGAAAATTTCTACCGTGGGGGCTCGTATTAGAATTAAGATTATAAATTATGTTCTCTTTTTCTTGAGTATTATCAGTTTGATTTAAACATATTCAATATAATATTAACCCCCATTTAAAATTTAAATTAATTAAATTTTTTGTGGTAAAATCAATAATAAATATTCTTCTACTTTTTATTCTTGTATCAAATAAATATCTTGTACATAGAAATATCATATAAAAGTTATTCTTTTTCTCTAATATTACCGATATTTAGTGGGTTTGATAGATATTAAAAATATAAAAACTCTGTATGTAAAAATTACATTTAGTTTCCTTACATTTTTAATAATCATGTTTCTCTTTTTAACACACCTCTTACTTTTCTTACCAAAATTCAAGAATAAAATAGAAAAAATCTCTATATAACTACTAAAGCAAATTACATTTCTTCAATTCTAGCTATGTCACGTGGCATACTCTTCATTCAGGCCATCCACCTGTCGTCATTTCATTGGTCACAATTTTTTATAATTTATTGTAATTTTCTCAAAAAAAAATTAATTAAATTTGGAAAATCGTGTGCAAAAATATTACAAAAAGATTGCTTAAGATCTTTCTGGTTACGAAAAGATTTTTATGTGTTAATTTTCTAGATTTTGACCTCCCAATATCCTATTATTTTATTTTACAAATATATATTTTATTTTTATGATATGACGTATCACAAAAAGATTGATTTCTTAATAAATAAGAGAAATAATTATATTTTTGTGTTATTGTAGTGTTTTCAATTATATATTTTTATATATGTTGAAATCAATTTATTTAAATTTGTTAAAAATTGACCCATGATAATTTGATCAAGTAAGATTTTTGGTATTAAAAATTCATGTATATTCGTTGTTTATTTTATTTAAAATGTAAAAACTTAATTATATATCAATATCATTTTAAGATATAAACTTATTTTCATATAAAATTTTATATTACATAATACTCCTTACTACTAATTCACTATATCGAGTTATATAAACTCGCGCATGGCACGAGACCTAGTTTAGTTTGTGTATAAAATTAAAAGGCTAAAATGACTTACGTTATATTACATGAAAAATAAAATCAAACCAACTTCATATAATTCTATTAATTACTTAGTAATTAATTACCGTTGTGTAAATTGAATTTTAAAAAAAAATATTAAAAAGCTAACTACTTATATGATACTAAACCAGAGGAGTATAATTAGTATATCACATTTTTACTTAAAATTTAAAACAATTGAATCTCTAGTTTGGAAAATTTTAACCGTTGTACAGTTTTACCACGAATCTAATGAAAGAAAAAAAAGGAGGGTGTTTAATTTTTTAGCAAAACGCTTCATTTTGATCTTTTGGACATCTTTTTAAATTAGAAAAAATGGTTGATGTAAATTTATTTAGTGAAATCCTAAATTTATCAATGGAGGGAGCAACATTTATGAGGTACCAATTTCATTCAATTTTGGCATTGGATAGCCAATCTATATAGATAAGATCCTAATTCTCTTATTCACTAATCTAGTACTCTAATTTCCATGATCCACTAATCTAGACTACTAGATTCCTTTAGAAAACAAAAACCGCCCATTAAATTCTACACCTAACTTCCTTGACTAAGTGCAAGTTCTCTCCCCTATATAAACCCTTGCCATATTCCTTAAGTACCTCACACAACATAACACAACCCAAACATATATTCCACCTTACAAGAACCCTTCGGAAAAAGATGACAAAGATGATCATACTTTCTCTTCTTGTCTCTCTTCTTGTTTTCGGAACAAAGAGGGTCGATGCAGCGCGCTCCCTCTTCGGCGGCTTCTCAGGAATGATCAATCCTGGATACTCCATCCCAGAATACCCTATCCCAACCTTTTCATCGTACCCTGGTTCAACCATATCAGGAATCTCAGGCCAAGGCACACAAGGATCATACCCTAGTTCAACCATACCAGGAATCTCAGGCCAAAGCACACAAGGATCATACCCTAGTTCAACTATACCAGGAATCTCAGGCCAAAGCACACAAGGATCCTCTACCAGCTCGACTGTTTCACAAGGATCATCCAGTGTTTCAAGAGGATTCCCGACTACTACCCCGAGACTGGTGAATGGAATCGTTCCATGATTGAGCCTCTCCTCGATACCCATATATCCATGATATGAACCCTAAATAAAACTACTTATAGTTAAACGATAGTTTATGCACGTTTATGTATAATATATATATATATATATATATATATATATATATATATATATATAGATTTAGGTTCTGGTGTAACAGCCTTTTACGGTGTAACGAGTGGATTAATTAAAGTCATTGGATCTACTCTAAATCAATGGCTCATAAATAATTTCGGATGGTACATATTACCACTATACTCTTGCATACACCCAATCATCTCTACATGGAGGAAATCCCTAAATTAGTGGGATTTTAAATTATTTATTATCCAAAATTAATCCCAAAATACTACTATACAACAGTTACTCCGATCAATTCTTCCTGGAAACTCTCGATGGAGAGGGAGCACACCTTGTAGCAGAGAATTCCTCGTCCATCAATCCTAGTTCAGATTATGTCCTTCCCTGATCACGACACTACTACTCTAATGGGTTAGTCTTTCTCTCACAACTCGCAATATTTGTAACAATTACTTCTTTCCATTGGAATTTAGTTGAACAGAGGCACTATTTAGGTTTTTTGTTGCTCTGGTGTCTCTTATGTTCTGAGAAAGCAATTTTTTTTGTCTGGATGAGGGCCAGGTATTTGCTCAGATGATTTCACTGGCCAAGGAATGGAACGACCTATTTTTTCCCGTAAAATTAGGGTTGAAGGTGAATATTTAAAATAAACATCAGTGAGATTAGTATTTTTGTGAAAATCTTGATATTTTCTTTGTGTTCTTTGAAAGACAACATGGCTGCCAAATTCAGGAACTTCATTGCCAACTATTCCATCCTCGAGATGAAATTAGCATCAGCCAAATGAATCATGAAACTTTGTTATACATTCTCTTTAGACTTGATTCCACGAAAGAACTCCATAGTAGAATGAGATAGCAAAGGCTGCAATAAAACATAGCTATCAGCAACACATGATTTAGGAAACCAAGCAAAATTTACAAAAAAGGATCAGCCAAGGAGCAAGGAAAAACAAGATACGGAACCTATTTTTTGGATTCTTGCATTCCTTGTGTATTCACGATATTAGTTCAGGATAACATTCTTTAGGAGGTTTTTGATGTTAATTTATTTTCTTTGAATTGATTAGTTCATATTCATGTTCTAATGTAGTAAAATTCGTGTATGTGTAGGATTAACAAGATGTGTTCAAGGAAAAGTGCGAACAAGATGTCTTCAAGAAAATGTGCGAAGAAGCATAAAAAACCTGAATAATGACTACTAATATTCATGTTTTAATTAGGTGATATTCAAGATAACATTCTTGGGATGGTTGAGAAAGATTCAAGCACAAACCTGAATAATGACTACGAATATCGTCTTCTATATGTTTTCAACACTTGACCATTCATCGACCACTTTTTTACCTGGGAAAAAAGTAGAACACCTAAAACTGAATATTCAACAGTAGACCACGAATAACAAGGTTGAACATCAGAATATCGTCTTCTTTACGTAATTCATTCATTAATTTTATAATGGAACCCCTATAACTGAATATTCAACAGTAGAACACGAATAACAAAGATGAACATCAGAATATTGTCTTCTTTATGTAGGAATAAAAGTTTTTCGTAATGAAAACCCTAGAACCTAATATATCAGAGGAAGAACACGAATAACAAAGATGAACATCAGAATATCGTCTTCTTTATGTTTTCATAAATTTCTTTCATAATGGAACTCATATAACTGAATATTCTACAGTCGAACACGAATAACAAAGATGAACATCAGAATATCGTCTTCTTAATATTGGAATAAAAGTCTTTCGGAATGAAAACCCTAGAACCTAATATATCACAGGTAGACCACGAATAACAAAGATGAACATTAGAACATCCTCTTCTTTATGTTTTCATTAATTACTTTCATAATGGAACTCATATAACTGAATATTCTATAGTCGAACACGAATAACAAAGTTGAACATCAGAATATCGTCTTCTTTCGTAATGGAAACCCTAAAACCTAATATATCACTATTAGAACACAAATACGGAGAAGATGAATATCTCACATTAGAATACGAATACACAAACTGTATTGTAAACATGAATATCGATTAATCAAAATCGAATATTTCTTGCGCAACATAAGCCATTGATTTTTGCACAATTCGTCGAACAACATAGTAACCAAAACTGAATATTAAGAAACCCTAATTATCAAGAACTAACCTTTACGATCAACTTCATCCGTAGACATTGTAAATTCATGCGTCAATGGAAAAAGAATTAAGGACTTCAAGAAGAATGAAGATCTGGAAGAAGACCAAGAGCGTTAATGTTGTGAACTTGGATTCAGGCTGCAATGGAGAAAAATAAAATCGTCATTCTATCTATCTCTCTTGTTTAACCGTCATTCTATCTCTCTCTCTCCTATTAACCGTTAAAAAGAAAAATCAAAAAATCAGAAACTCCTACAAATACGTAAACTGCTAACAATTACGTACTCTCTCTCCTATTAATTTCTTTTTCAATTTTTTTTCCATCATTAATCATAGCCATTGATTTAATCCAATCCAACGCTTCTAGTCAATCCCCTTGTTACACCACAAAATCCGTTACACCGGAACCGGCCTCTATATATATATATTAATGCAAAAGGTTTATACATTATATGAGGTGGAATGTAATTTTCTTTGCTATATATATTAATGGAGTTATATTTCTAGCTTTATATCTATGATTATCTATCATATTTGGTCTTGTGAATCATTCGTCGGTTCGAAACAATGAAGTATGTACAATTAAAAATTTAGTGTCATAGTGAAAGCACTTTAATCTTCGAACCTTACCTTACAATACTCACTTGTACATGATAAATACATGTATTTTTGTGAGAATATAAAAATAAACTCTCTCACATAGAGAGTGAAGAGCTTGATGGTCTAGTATATAAGTACATGAGTTACTCCTCCTATCACCAATTGGTTTTATGATGAAACTGTTGGTGATTTTAGTGTCATCATGTTATTGGTTCCTTTGAGGGAACAATGCCATTTTGTGTGATCGAGATTCATTCGACACTATTGAAACTGAGTTCGCTATAACACTATGGGAAATCTCCTTTTCGTCCTTGCCCTTGGGCCGCAAGCTTTCATTCACTCTGTGGTACAATTACTCTTTACTAATGAGTTTACTTAATAGTGTTGTTTTCCTCACTCTTGTCAATCGTACCTCTTCTTATCTGTACTGTATGGGGGCTTCTTTTATTCCTCTTAAGAAAGTATTAGTACATGCGAAGTCACCTAGACGGATGAGAAGGAGTGTAGGAGGGCGGCTGAATAGGAAACAAAAAGGGATAGAGTGGTGTGGTAGTGGAACAATAATATAGCCCAAAGAGATATGAAGTGGGAGGATGAATAGGTAGAGTGGTCGAATGGCATTGTAGCTAGATTAGAAAGTCGATGGATTGGTGGGAATGTGAGTGGATGGAGAATAGAATATAGCTTAACGAGGCTGAGTGGCATTGTAATAGGAAGGTAGAAAGATGGTGTGGCTTTCTAGATAGGTTAGAGTTAACCAGACAGAAATCTCCTAGCAGGTGCTAGGTACGTAGCGTTGTATAAGGTAGTGCCTTCTAGGTTAAGTTTTCTAGGATGGATGATATTGTACAAGGTAGTACTTTCTAGGTTGAGTCTTCCAGGATGGATGATATTATACAAGGTAGTATTTGCTAGGTTGAATCTTCCCAAGAGGATACTTGCTAGATAGGGTAGGTTTTTTAATCATTTTAATAGCGAATGGGCCACCGGTTCCAATGAATAGTTTATGAATATGGGCATGTCTACAATTTCCTTGGGTCTTGTATAACGAGCACATGATTGTAATAGTTTAGATTTCATGAGGGTTATTTTATAACTATTTGTGTCCAATGCCCTATTGGGCACAATAATTCCAATAACTACACTACCTTATTAAATTTTAAGCAAGTACCCTAATCTCACTTTCTTCCACCCCTGAAACTCTACGACTTCCTTCCCAACTCCACTCTCCCAACCACAAATTAGGAATCCCCAATTTCCCTTCAATTCAATCGCATTGTACATCGAATCAACAAACATCTCGATCGTTTCCTCCACAATTCTCATCAACATCATCAGATCTCAGTCCAATATGTCACAGGGATACGCATTCGAACTCTACTTAGATCCAGCACTGGAGAACCAGGTTCTCAAAGCCTGGAACATGCTTGGTCGTCACCAAATCAGCACTCGGCTCATCGAGATCGAGTATCGCTTCTCCAGCTCCATTCTCAGCTCTGCGATCTGTTGAGGAAGGAAGGAGTTGAAATTGGGGATGACTTTAGGGTTTGTTCATGGTCGCCGGTTTGCTCTGTTGCGCAAGAGATGCCTAAGCATCGTGTTGCTGAGGCGTTTGGTGTGCTTAAGGATTTGAAGTTGACTATTAGTGGACTGGATACGCCATGGATATAGGGTTGGTGGAGGTCTCTCCTGTCAGAGAATTGCTCTCCTTCATGCTAGGTAATGTTGTAGAAGGATGAGATGTTTTAAAACTTTGTTGGATTATCATTCTCACATTCTGCCTATTGCTTGTATTTCTCTTAATTTGGCCTCTTGGTTGTTCTAGAATTCGTTAAATTGGATTAGTTTTTTTTTTGTGCATTGGCTTAATTCATGTATTTTTGCGGTGCAAACTTTGCATTTCAGTTTTCATTCAAGGCTAATTTTGTGAGGTTATCTTATCGTTTAGAAGATATATTGTATAATAGGGATAATTGTTGGAGTGACATGCTTCGTTTTGTGGTCAATATCATTGTTATAGCTTCTTTAGACATACAACTTTTAATTGGGAGTTTATTTCTTGGGAATTTTGAACTTTTGTTTATTGAAGAGTAGTAGACAAGTAAAAGAGTCTTTTTAACTTTGTGAAATGTTCTTGTTTATGTATCACTATGTAGGTAACCAACAATAATGTAGTTGACAATTGATTTATGTTGTTGACAACTTATTTAGTGTGTGTGTTGACACTTTTGTTATTGGAAAGTGTCATGTAATAATACTTGTTAAAATGAAAAATGAGAATGAATGTGGAGCCTTGGATCAAGAGAGATCCAAGAGCCCATATGATGACACGTGACACCCCTTGTCACCACCGCCGGACCACCGTCGGACCTCCATCGGACCTCCGCCGGACCACCGTCGGACCTCCATCGGACCTCCGCCGGACCACCGTCGGACCTCCATCGGACCTCCGCCGGACCACCGACGGACCTCCATCGGACCTCCGCCGGACCTCCATCGGACCTCCGCCGGACCACCGCCGACCCCCTCTCACCACCACCGGACCATCTTTGGGCCTCACCGGACCATCTTTGGGCCTCGCCGGAATAAAATTGTCACAAAGATGTATAAAATTATTCACAAATATTACAAAATTATTTATTACTAAATGTTCATCACGTTGTTCATAAATGTTCATCACAATGTTCATTTGTACATACTCTACTGAATGTTCATCATATTATACTTAAAAGTTCACCAACTGAATGTTCATGACATTCTACTTAAATGTTCACCAATTTTTGATGAAGATCAAGTGTTCATAAATGTTCATCACAATGTTCATAAATGTTCATTTGTACATACTCTACTGAATGTTCATCACATTATACTTAAAAGTTCACCAACTGAATGTTCACCTAAATGTTCATCATCTCATACTTCAATGTTCACAAGAATTTAATAAAATGTTCATTAGCCAAAGTTCATTACAATCGTCTTAAATGTTCATCACGTTGTTCATAAATGTTCATCAAAATGTTGATAAATGTTCATCATCTCTTACTTAAATGTTCATCAAACATCACTTTAATATAATTTCGAGTACAAAAACACTTGATCTTCATCAAAAATTACCTAAATGTTCATCAAACATCCTTAAATGTTCACAAGCATTTAATAAAATGTTCATTACTCAAAAGTTCATTACAATTAGCTTAAATGTTCATCACGCTGTTCATAAATGTTCATCAAAATGTTTATAAATGTTCATTTTGATATACTCTACTGAATGTTCATCACATTTTAATTACATGTTCACCAACAGAATGTTCATCACATTATAATTAAATGTTCATCACATTATATTTAAATGTTCACCAATTTGAATTAGACTTAAATTTTCATTTATTTTTATACTTTAACTTTTTCATTTATTATTGGACCACCGTCGGACCTCCATCGGACCACGTCGGACCACCGCCGGACCTCAGCCAGACCTCCGCCGGACCTCTACCGGACCTCCGTCGGACCTCTACCGGACAACAACCGGGTGGTCGCCGGGAAGTCGTCGGGTGGTGCCGGAAGGCCGCCGGACCACCACAACTACCCCCACTACAAGTGGAGGTAGCTAGTTTAATCTAAGATTCATTCTTATTTATCTCTATAAGAGGGTTTATTATGGGATTCACACCCTTTGTTATTTTTCTCACAAGTTATTAGTGACATTAACATATTTTTATTCGTGTTGACAAATTATTATTTGTGATGACATTTTAATTACTCGTGTTGACAGATTATTATTCGTGTTGACAAATTATTATCCATGCTGACAGTTTAGTTATATCGTGTTGACAGTTTAATTACTCGTGCTGACTGTTTTATTATGTTGTTGACAAATTATTATTCGTGTTGACAAATTATTATTCGTGCTGACAGTTTAGTTATACTGTTTTGACAGTTTAATTACTCGTGCTGACAGTTTTATTATGTTGTTGACAAATTATTATTCGTGTTGACAAATTATTTTTCTTGTTAACAGATCTGTTAAAAAATTTGTTGACAGCTCTGTTAAAAATTTTGTTGACAAATTTTGTTGACAACTCTATTAAAAAATTTATTGACAACTCTGTTAAAAAATTTGTTGACGTATAATTGTCACGTCAGCAAAGGGGTATTTCCATATAACTTAAAAAAGTGATGCAAAAACTTAAAAAACATTACAGTTTTAGGGTGTTTACCAAAAAAACTGGGTTATTTTAAGCTCCCACAAATATAATAATTTATCTACAATCCAAGATATAACACTCCATGTTGCATTGACAATACGTGAGTCTAAAAAATGCTAAAACGAGTCGGCTTATTGAAATTATCAACAAAATGTGGCTTGAATGTGTCGATTTAAAGTGAGAGAATATGCGGGAAACATCAAATTCATTCGTTAGGAGATAATATAAGGGAGATTCTTTGCCAAACCATGAGGGCGAAGCTAGCAAGAAAGTAAACCTAGTTTGTGAGAGATAGGAAAGGAATTCATGCCATCATATTCATAGCTGTTTGATCAAGCCTAAGAATTGTATAAACCATAAAACGAACTATAATGTATTGTATATATCATTTAAAGCAGAAGTATAATTGTTTGCTTCTTCGATGGATAAATCATTTGAATGACCAAAATGCCCTATCCTGATTGACAAACCAACCAACCAACAATACAATTTGGTGCACTTTTGGTTACCCTTGAAAACAAACAGCTTACAATATACGAATAACAACAAAGAATGCTTCCTTCTCTAGACTGTAAGGAACCTCCCTTTTCAGCCTTATTTAGATGCACTTGATCCATCAATTGCAACTTCATCTTCTTCTAGCTCCCTTTTAATCTCTTATCATCTCTAATAAACATCGATCGACATGTCTTCGAGCCGGCCAGCAGCAACGCTGCTGCTGATGATCAACCTTTTCCTCTACATCATCGTCATGATCATCGCTTCTTGGGCCGTCAATCACTCAATCGAAAAATCCCATGAATCAGGTAAAATAGAAAAGCATACTAAATCAATATCAAAATATATACATACATGGTTACGTTAAATGATTATCAAATAAAGTATGGTGGGTCGATAAACGTTAAATGATTATGCATGCAGCTTCGGTTTTATCGTTGCCTGCTCATATATTCCCGCTCTACTTCCCGATGGGAAACATGACGACTGGATTCTTCGTCATAACCTCTCTTCTTGCCGCTGTTATTGGCGTCATCACTTCGCTTACCGGAGTCTATGACGTCATGGCAGGACGTTTTTCCAACCACTACGCCGCATCTTTCTCATCCCTCATAGCTTGGGCTATCACAATGCTTGCAATGGGGTTAGTACACGTACTATAAATGTACAATTAAATTTGGTAAAGTATTTTGATCATATATGCATGCTTGAGTATTTTGATCATATGTATGTGATTTATCAGATTTGCGTCCAAGGAGATTGACATGGGATACACCAATACACACTTGGTAAATAAGTTGATACACATAACATAACACACGTATACATAATATATGATCGATCAGGTTAACTAATATACGTACATTGCTTATGAAATTGTGTGTATAAATGCAGAGAAGCATGGAGGTGTTGATCATATTTCTGAGCGGGACGCAGCTGCTTTGCGTGAGCGTTATCCATGTTGGGACGTACTTAGCAAGAGCTGCTGGACCAATCGCCTTGTGAATTTAATTTATTAATTGAAAATTCCAAACTGGTTCATCATCAAATGGGATGATATATCTGTACAATACGAGAGTTGTGTGTAATAATCTCGATTTCTGCATATGTACGATGAGTTGTCTATTCAATTTGCATGTGAATGGTTACTACTAGCTGCAAACATACTAAATTGCCTCGAAAATTTGTCTATGAAATATTTCGACAAATTTCGTACTCTCTTCCGGTATATAAGCCTCATTTCATTTTTCAACATTATTCACAATTTGAGCAAATCTTTTCGATTTCTTCCAATATATAACGAAAAATATAGTCATATGGGGTCTTGTTTGATTCGTCTTAATGATTACTTTAACAATATCAAATTTTTATATTTTTTACTCATAAAAAAATAGAGATATTAACGAAACAAAACACACATCGGCATCCGAACCGAGGTCAAATGGGGCTTATATAGTGGGACGGAGGGAGTATTATATAGGCATATATTTACCCTCGAAGCACATAATTAAGATTGTTTAACCATGTATAATATTTTCGCCGATTGGATTGTAGCCCAGCGGTAAATGGAGTAGTACCCTCTTACTGTTATGACGGATGTGAGGAAGACGAAACAGAAAACAGATATAACGAGAAGATAACAAAGCACACAGAGATTTACGTGGTTCACCAATGTTGTGTTGGCTACATCCACGGGCAGAAGATATCAGATTGTATTTCAGAGGAGGAAACAGATGACAAGACTCACAAGAAACGTTCTAGATCTAATAACACTCTCTCTTGCTACTTGTGACGGTTATCAAAAATATTAATTTTCCTCTCTACTAGGTTATGAGATAATAGAGAGTATATATACTCTCCTAAAACACAAAACTGAAACAGACTCAGTTGGGCCCAACAAGCCCAACTTGGGATTCAAGGCATAATTCTTACAAATCTCCACCTTGACTTGAATCCTCCAGACACAGATGTACCAGACGCACCATAATAGGGCCAAATGTACCAGACGCACCATCATAAGAGTGTCAGCAGACTTCTCTCTGCTCCAGATGCACAAGTGCGGTGCCAGATGAGAAAACTTCTCTTTGCTCCAGATTTGCCCCACCGGGCAAGTTATCAGCTTGTGGTATTTAGCAAGTCCAAACAATATTCAGACTTGCTCCGAGGAACCGACTTGATGAACATATGAGCAGAAATATTAGCACTACCTACCTTCTTCACCTCTTCGTATGAGACCTCAGTGATGACATCATCTTCAAGACACAACATGATCGTTGAATGTGCCTTCTCCTCCAGAGTAGCCATCCCAGCAGCGTCGCTCTTCTTGTCCTTCTACAGCGGTACCCACATACCTTGTTGTTTCAACAAAGCTTGCATCTTGATTTGCCATAGACTGAAATGGTTTCTCCCTGTGAACTTGTCGATCTTCACGTTGAAAGCATACATCTTTCCTCACAGATTACAAACCCAACTAACCTGAAGCTCTGATACCAGTTTGTTATGACGGATGTGAGGAAGACGAAACAGAAAACAGATATAACGAGAAGATAACAAAGCACACAGAGATTTACGTGGTTCACCAACGTTGTGTTGGCTACATCCACAGGCAGAAGATATCAGATTGTATTTCAGAGGAGGAAACAGATTACAAGACTCACAAGAAACGCTCTAGATCTAACAGCACTCTCTCTTTCTACTTGTGACGGTTATCAAAAATACTATTTTTTCTCTCTACTAGGTTATGAGATAATAGAGAGTATATACTACTCTCCTAAAACACAAAACTTAAACACGCCCAGTTGGGCACAACAAGCCCAACTTGGAATTCAAGGCATAATTCTTACACTTACCGTGAGCCGGGTGGTGAGTTTATGATGGAGTAGGGGCCCGGTTGTTAAGGGGGGTCGTTGCCGGAAAAGAAAAAAAAAACCATGTATAATATTCTCACTTGAATTTCGATGCATATAGTCACCAAAAATTGTGTAGAATATTCTGTATCATTTAGCCTCAATATCTAGTTGCGCCTAAATTCGAGGCTACCTTGATACTAGAATGACATCCAATATTAGATATTGAAGCTGAACTTCAGGCTATATTTAGAGCATCTGCATCCATGTAATTTTGAGTAACACAACTAATTTTAAAAAGGAAAACTGAAAATAAATGTCAGAATTTTTGATAGAATTAAGAGAACTAGACGCGGAAACCCGCGCTTCGCGCAGGTATGAAACTGTGAACTTATGTTAGTATCATTTTATATCCCTAACGGCCACTCGCGTTTTAAGGCTTATGTTTCGGTTACGTTGTCCTGGCGTTTAATTACTGTGACTATTATCCAGAAACCTAATACGCGGTTTTTTATTTGTTATAAATTTTTTTTCCCGTTACATCTTGTTTTGCATTTAGTTGAATGTTTTGTTACCTAGTTTTTTTTATTGTCTTCTTACACGTATCTATAACTATTTCTTTCCCATTTTATTTCTTCTCGGTAAAAGAAAGTGAGGTCTAAGAGTTCTGATATAATCATTAGATAGTCTGCAATAATGGTTGCACATTAGAATAGTTTTGATGAAATGAGAATTGTTGTGAGGATTGACTAAAACATCATCCATCCTATTTGCTTATCTTAAGCAATGTAAAACTTTTACGTTGGGAAATTTTTTTTGAATGTCATTAATGATGCTTCTTATTTCTCAAGGAATTTCTCATATGTTTTTTTATAGAAATAATAACGGTCAAATTATCAACTTAGATAATGATATTAATGAGTTTCAATTTTAAAGCTAGTTTAACCGCAAAAAGCGCCTCCATTGCTTCAGTTTCTATAGCGGAATTGGTTGTGATATACTCCATTTGTCCCAATATATAGTGTCCGTTTGCGGTTTCCTATGAGAATTAAGGAAGTGAGAAGAGAAAGTGAAAGGCAGGGAGATTGTGAGAGGGCATGATTCTGGTCAAAAGGAAAATCAAAAGCTAGGGATGCAAGATCGATAGGAATTTGAAGGCGCTGATTCAGGTCAAGCTTTTTCTCTGCAATCTGCATAAGAGTTTTCATGCCAAGTTTTTTATTTTAATAATTGAACTACAGATTTCAAGATCTATAGGAATTTGAAGAAGACAAAGTACAATAGAGAGCCTTTGTATACCAAGTTTTGCTTGCGTGAAACTTTCAAGAAGACATTTATGAGTTCGGAGCCAACAATTTCGGTGCATTAACTACAGCAACATGATTAATTTCATTGCAACAGCATGATCAATTTCGGTGCATTAAGCTTAGCAATCAAGAAGCAGCGGATGTTGTGAAGCATGTGCGCTCCCTTGGCTTGTGTGGTCCAGATGATGGCTTAGGAGCCTGCACAGAAAAGAACAATTCAAATAATATGGAGAGGTTAGGTAAATAGCTTCCCCAAATTCGTTGGACAAACTCGTAGAATTAAATCTTACAATATGATCCAGAATCGTAGCAAAGAGAAAGGAAATCGAAAAACATTAAAATCTCAAATACAACAAAAATAATCAAATCAACCCGAATAAGTTTACACCACTGAGATTGTCACCATAATCGCCACAACTTGATTGTAATAGGTGATAAATCAAATTAAAATAAAGTGTTAACAAAACCTTTAGACTTTCAGGGATAATATCAGTAGGTCCTCTTGAAGAAAATGCTCCCAAAAACTGGAGCTGACTTTGTATTCAATTGTCTCACTGTAGGAGTAAAACAGGTTACTGGCCGGGTACCTACAAATTCAAATCCATTTTAAAAAACATGCATGAGTAATCTCTTCAAGAATCCTCGGCATAGCTTAATGTAAATTAAAACTAAATGTACGGAAGTAGAAAATGTTTTGAAGGACAAACTATATGGAAGTAGAAAATATTTAGAAGGACAAACTATAAGCCGAAGCTAATTGTATGAAAGTTTTAAAGTAAGTTAAATAGTCAAGGTTTCAAGGCTTACTATCTCAATGAATTCTCTAGTCTTTTGCCCTTATGTTGGTTTAATTATATAATCATCTCTTCTATTTGAATTTGCATGGTTGCAGATTTTCCTAATTCGCCATTCCACTCAAGGTTAAGTAAGAACTCAAAACACATAAAGAAAAGAATTAAATAAAAAAAAGCATTCAGAGTTCATCTACCTGAAAACTAATTTAGTGTGCAATGAATCTAGGAGAGCTTCCAATACACATCTAAACTAAAAAACATTTGTAAGATGGGAGTTGAAATACATGCCAAATTACTTATTCCCATCCCAACAATTAGGTGATTACCAATCTCTTCAATTTTATAATAGTAGCACAATCAAAGATATGGTGATATCAAAGAACCTTCTCTGAATAACCACCCATTTTCCACCTAACGTAATACCAAAGGCCAAATCCATATGAAACACAGTACAATGCCTCAAATATTGCAAAAAGTAGCAATTTCAGTCTTCTAATCGTTATCCTGAACATTAATTTTTCTTTGAATTCTAATTCTGATTGTCTCAGGAACAACTCTTTCCGCAAGGTTACAAAAAATGAGAGCATGATAGAAAGGACGAAGTGAAACAAAGATGATGGTGAAGCTTAAGAGTGATTATACTCTGTTGTTTATGGAAATGCACGTAGGAAAGGCAACACCTCTCTCGATCTTCTTCTTTATATACTTCAGTTTGTTTACATGATTTAGAATAGTTTAATAGGGGTCATCATTAGAGCATTCAACAACCATATGCTACTACTCCAAGTTACTGCTCAAACTATTGTATAAACTCTAGAGAATTTATACCCAAGCATCCTAACATAAAATTTTAAACCACTCCAATTACAGATAATATATGAATTCTTTCAAATTCATCAACTGGAACAAACGTGTTGTTTTACCTATTTCTCGAAACACAAACAATACATAGCAACAAAACTTATAAAATATGTCAGCAACGTAAAAAAGCACAAATGAAATTTAAAGACTGATGTCTCAAGAGCGGAGCACCAAACCATTAGAGAGAAAAAAGAAATCTGACAATAAGAGTCATTTCCCTACAAAGACCGTCATTTAGAAGCAAGCTATCACTTTATAAGATCAAGGACCAACCTCTCACAAAATTGAGATGTGCACCTCATGTGTAGCTAGAGACAACATGATTAAATCAACATCCTGTTGATTAAAAAGAAAACAGATTGCATCAACCAATCTTCATGCAAAAAAAGATGCTATATGCCAGAAGAAGAAACTTAAAATGGAAAACATCACTTACCAATCCATACAAACAAAGTTTGGTATTTGGATCAAAACCAGAAAGATTGTGTTGCAGCCGTATATAAGACATAATCTTATGCTCTCCCTCGCCAGGACCATTTGCATCAGACAGAATAACCTTCAAATATGTACCAAATGCAGTCTGATATTTTAAAAGATAAATCATCCTGACTTTCAATGTATGGAAAAATGATTTAGAAGGATCAGTCTTAACATAGAAAAATAACATGAACAAAAGAATACCTTTGTTCTATCCTCTATCCAGGGTTGCGGTTCAAGGTTTTCTGTGTATAATACTGAGAGCACGAATATAAATGGTGTCCCAGGGGTAATAACATTGGAGTCGGATATCTCCCGTCTTCCTTTAGGTTTCAAAACTTGTCCTTCAAACTCAATTTCTTTTCTCAATCTTTCCTCCTCAGCTTCCTAGTAAAATAGTAACATCAATTAGCACTCGCATGGTGAGAAGCAAGAATGAAAAAACAATCTTACGACATCAGCTGCATCTTTCTCAGCTCAAAAGCGCCTTGAACGTTTTCATTTTAGCTCTTGGTGCAAGTCCATCTTTCCATATTAGAATAACATTATTATTTTCCTAGCTTAACGTTGATTTGAGTACAACAGATGCAATCAGAAAGACTTCAACTTACCTATTTCCATGTAAAGAATCTTCCTTGGCCGAACCATTGAAAACATATGATCAATGTAGTCAAATACTGAATTGAAGACCACATCATATGTGGTAGGAGAAGGCTGCATAAGTAAAAGAGAAACGAAACCAATAGATATTTCTATCAAGTACTCAAAAATGAAGTTGCACATACACACATTTTCAGGATTATTTGGAGAAAAAAGAGTGAGTCACATCAATAAATTGAAAAAGAAAATCACAGTGAGTATAGGTCAGATTAACTCATTATAGCAAAATCTTTGTACTATACGATGAACATTAGAGCGTGTAGTAAACATAATATTAGGTTCAAATAATTCAACTCTAGCGAATTGATACCCAAGCATCCTAACATAAGCTTTTAAACAC
This sequence comes from Oxyria digyna, assembly GCA_029168935.1. Taxonomy (NCBI): domain Eukaryota; kingdom Viridiplantae; phylum Streptophyta; class Magnoliopsida; order Caryophyllales; family Polygonaceae; genus Oxyria; species Oxyria digyna. The sequence goes on along the minus strand of JAPVLV010000010.1, from coordinate 5,143,084 downwards.
TTCAATTACGTGTTTAAACCACTGAACCAATATCAGAAAAAAACAGCTTTAGTTAGGTGTATATATTTCATCAACCCACTGAAGAAAACAATCAATCAACAACCTACGTTATAGAGTTTTGCTATGTCAGAGTAGATAAATATGCTCTACAAAATTTGGAAAGAAATAGGCACCTTAAGTGGAAAACGATCATATGTGCAAGATTTAGGAGCTCCATAAAAATCCAGTGTTGAATTAAGGACGAAAAAATAGAAAATTTCATGAGTGTCTGGATTTTATGAGAAATTTTGAATAGAACAACAATAATATGATTAAACAAAACTCACCTTGATTAGGGAATGTATTAACAACAGTGGCAAGCTCATACTTTGAACTTTTGTCTTTCTCGTACATTCTATAAATGATATGCATGATATTTGCACGGGTGGCTGCCTGTCAGTCATCAAACATTAAACACACAAACCCGTTAATTGAAGATTCATCATTAAAGCATAGAAAACTTTTACAAAAGATTCATATTATCCTAGTTTAGGAATCTGATATTTTCATTTATGAGAATTTTAATTGAAGACTAAATCAATCATTCATGAATTATGTGAAAAATGTACGGTGTTATATAAATACAAATAATATGCAAATATAAAACTGTAGCGGCAAAAACTATGAGAGTCACCTTGACCACCCAAGGGCAAGTTGTATCTACTATTTGTACATTCTTGTTACTCAAACTTGCAACATAAGTCACGAAACATAATAGGCAGGCATCAACATAATGTCCATCAGAAAATATGAACACTTCCTTGGGGGAAGTGAAATCAATAGAGGTTGGAGAAGGGAGAAACCCGCCTGTAAATCCCCGCCATAGCCATTAGTAGCTCTTGTGTTTAAAATCCTTAAACAAAGGGAGAACAAAATCGGGTGAATTTCTGCACAACAAACAAAAGTAAAGAAGAGAGCTACAAAGAGTAACAGACAATGACAAACCTTAAGTCTGTTGTGTGCATTTACACGAAATGTGGCTTAAAAGACCTCACCTTTCTACAAAAACAGTGCAGTTTGTTAATATATTGTAGCTGAAGCAGTATGATACTATACATAAGTTCTGGCCCAATCCACTGCATGCCTATTGTAATTCATACTTACACTGAAGGCCTCATTAACATCCTCCAAAGACCAGTGTGGTTCAAAAACAATTTTGCGCATTACATCCATCAATCACAGAAGGAACAAAACTCATATCTGAAGCTACTTTATGAGCATTTGGTGGCTTCCCCCTACTGCCCAGAATTAAAAGATGGCCCTGAAAAAGGCAATGTAAGTAACTTTTGCTCTATGTGAGGATCAACTCTAAATCATGGTTACACATGACAATAAGATTAATCACTAAATATATCAGAAGATTCCACATTTGGCATGATTAGTCCTTCCAAGCCATCATCAGAATAGGCGTCTGATCTAAGATGATTACCATACAATTTTATTAAAAAATCCCTCTTTGGTCTCTCACAAAATTTTACACAATACAAACTTAATTAAGACAAAAGGATAATCACAAATAAAAAAAGGGAGAGATATTTGGTCATCCTAAAACGAAAAACAGAAACCAATTTCCAATCATCCTCATTCCTCACCGAACAGCTCAACAATCTTTAACCGTCCTCACCAGACAACTCATATAAACTATTGCATATTGATCAAGCAAACATTTCAAACATAAACTAACCTAAATCAATCAAGCCATAAGCAGATAGCAGATAGTCATCAGTCATCACATACTCTGAAGGAGGAGGAGGAAGGAATATGTTGCAGAGAAGGGCTGAAAAGACGTGAACTGGATTAAAAACGCCTGGCAAACTCAATTAAGAAAGTTGAAAAAATGAACATCATCACTACAACCTTTTCCTTCCCTTCTTTCCAATTAACAACATCAAGCAAAAAAGCAACCCCAAAGAAACAAAATTGAAGTTTACCCTCTCTCATTAGGAAATTCCATTGCAGGTGAAAATGCACCAACTCTAGGAAATATGAGGCGATCAGCCTTCAAAATATCTTCTGGTGTCTCCACCTGCGAAAATATCCATCACAAAATTTAATAAAAAACATGCAACACCAAGAACTCATAGCAGTATAACACTGCCTAAAATACCCACATATTTGATATTAAAACCAAGTCGGCGAATTGCATTCCTGACACTCCTCACATTGCCAACTCCATAATCAAGCAGTGTAACAGCTAATAAACCATTAAATTCATTACAAAGCATAAGTCATAGTGCCAAAATCAATCTAGAATAGCAATTGAAGTGAGGAAGAGAGTACCAGAATCGCCAGTGCCATAGGAAGCAAAGACTTTGAAGCTTCTGCGGAGGTTGAGCTCAAAGTTGCATCTGCATAGCTTATGACGGTGGAGCTGAGGAGCACCGCGACTGCCGAAGGAGGTTGAACTGGACGCAGTGCCGCTTCCATTGCAGAGAAAAGAGGAAATGTAAGTGATGTTGTAGAGCCACAAAGGCATATATAAATTAGGGTGAATTCGGATAACCGAATGCAGTACCACACCCACCGACCATTTAGCGGTACAGGCCCCGTACCAATTGTTATTACTTTCTCAAAGGCATCATGTAAATTATCATATACGATAAATTTAGCTTCCCCACCATTGGCAATCACACCTTCCATATGATTAGCACATACTTTTTCTCAAACCCAAATCAAAGTAATACAAATTGTGATCTCCACCTTCCCCCATGGTAAAAACTAAAGAGTGTTGGTTACAACATGCAATCTCTTTTATTACCAATTTCCCTTATTATTTGAATTGCATAATTATTTCCCACACTTTAGTCTATATTTAATACTTTATCAAAGTTTGTAACCATATTGTTTGAAATAATTAGATACTTTTCTAGGATAAAAGACAAATAGTGCAAAGAAATATCAAGATATATTTCCAACTAAAATCAGATAAGATATTTTATTACCTTAATTGCAGAGATTATTGGAGGAACTTGTCATATCTCCCCAACAAAATAAGTTGCAACCTTCTTTCTCAACCTCACTAAAAGGACTCACTTGTAAAAAGAAAATCATTGTAGATCATACACTTGAACCAAGATAAACTTGTAACTTGTAAGTCCATATTAATTCATAAATAAGAGTTTATACACACTCATGACACTTCCAATCTCCAGGATAGGGAGCTTTCAATTTTTGAAGTAAGTACTTCGAATAGTAAGAGTAGGTGCAAGTTTGTCATTCAATGAGGCCTTCACCTTCTTTACCATATTGGCATGAATGCTTTCTACAGAACATATAAAACAAAGATTTCTTAGGTAATACAAACCTGTCAGAAATCCACACATTTTCAATTGAAAATTGTGAAACATGAAATTTTAAAACATAAAGATAACAGTGAGTAAATTCATAATAACTGACATGACGACCAAGATGAAAGTTCAACTACAACATCCCATGGTAAGGAGATTTTAAACTCCTCTTATATGGAGAAATCAACTAAGGCAAATTAAGCTGCTTTTTGTTTTTTTATACGACCCACCATATGTTCCTGGAGCTTTGACATGGCACGATAGTTATTTAAATGGAATTTAGATAATAGTTGGGCAGATCACCATGTATTGCTTGACAACAATTCCATCCCAATTGTCAAAAATATTGAAGGAAACAAAGATATTCAAAATTAGGGTTCAAAGTACCTTAGTGAACCTACAAAATTAGGGTTCAAGAAGGTAGGGGATCAGATCCATCTTCTCGTTCAGCGAGATGGTTTGAAGCGGCAGAGGTAGTCGAGGACGAAGGGTCAATTGCTGCGAGTTCGTTCCCAGAGGAGGCACTTGATGCATCTGTTTTTTATCTTACTTTACATATGAACTCCTGATGCTTTTTCATCTTGGAATTTCTCTAGATATGCGCATCATTTATCATTAGCATATTTGGAATCGTGCGTCAACTCCGGAAAGGGGAGAAAACTTCTTCACGGTGGCTTGATGCACCGGCCACACTCAAGTGTTTCAGCAATACCTTCCCCCTCGATTTGTCGAAGCTGCTGATGAAAGCAAAGAGTTGTAAGCTAAGCACACATCGTTTGTACGGAGGACTAAAGCAAATTGAGGTGGAAGAAGAAACAAATTAAGGAGGTGAAGAGACAGGACCTTACGAATTGCAGTAGAGGAACAGACGTCGGAGAAAGGGCAATTCAGGCGAAGACAGCTGAAGGAGGGGCATGAAAGCAGGCGGAATGAAGAGACAGAAGAACAATCGGGAAAATGAAAAATCAAGCAAAATTTAGGGTTCAAGAATAAGAAGCCCATAGGCCCGCGAATAAATTGACTAGCCCAAAGACGACCCGGTACCAATTACCATTACTGCTGCAAACTCATGAATTTTTATATAGAGATAGATGAGTAGAGAGAAGTAACAAATTGATGTTACTTCTCGTGACAAATAACACTGCAAATTAATGCCACATGGTCTATTGTAATTGATTAAAGTAACCTGTGTCCCCACTATCTTTTACGCAGTAATATTTTTTATAGGCATTTGTACCCAATTCTTTTACGCAGTAGTATTTTGGCTTTCATGTAATTGTGGTTTGCCATCAATTCCACTGCTGTTCAATTGAATATTGGGTTTCAATATATTTTTGGCAATTCCATAGTCATCCTATATTGTGTCTTTCTCGGCTTCTTTAATTAAAAAAATTTACATGAATTCGATCTTCAAAATCAGTGCTACTCTACCGAGTCAATTTCAACAAATTATTATATTTGTTTTATTTTTGACAGTAAATAAAATTAATAATTATTCATATACAATATTTAATATATAACTTTTAATATTATTTGATAACATACGAATAATACGGATAATATGATGGATGTAAAGTATTGTTATTATTGTTCAATTTTATTTAGTTATTATAAAATTATATATATATATATATAGTTTAATAATAACAAAATAAACCTGGGTATTATTGTTTAATTATATAATTAAAAATAACAAACTTAATTCTATAATACTTTTATATTTGTATGTTAATTTATATGAGTATATTTATTCTCAAAAATATTATACTTGTTTTATTTTTAAAATTTAATAAAAACAAAAATAGTTATTATATGTATATATAACTTATAATATTGTTTGATGACATATGATGATGTAAAAAGATAAATATGAAATTAAAGTGGAGTAACACCATTGTGGAGAGATAGAGTAACATAGATGATGTGAAAGAGAGAATCCCAAAAAGCAAGTAGTGTTAGTCAAAATGAGTAACACCAATATAGATGCTCTTAGTGGTTATTTAACCTGGAAATATATTCATTGCAAATTTTAGTTTTTACATTCAATGGTAAATTCAAGGTTAAATTTGAGACAAATACCCTCGAATAAATGTAAAATTTACAACTTCTTCGTACTTATTCTTCAACTACTTTATTCTTGAAACGATGCTAACACTCCTCCCTATTTTTTTTTGTCTTCTCATACATTCTTCATTGTTTAAGGTGATTTTGAAAGAAATATATTATTGTTAATATATGTATATATACATGGAGTTTTGGTAGGTTCAACATATGTAATATACTTCATTTATTAGTTTCTTATTTAGAATAAGTAAATTGAAGTTAGAGTGTTGTGTATTTGTGATGTTTAATGATTTTTTGGACATAGTCACAGAGGGACGGACTCGAGGACTATTCAAATTATCACATGGATTTCAACAAACTCGCCTGGTGGTTGACTAGTTGAGGTTGATGCTTTTGATGTAATTGCTGCTATGGATCCTCATCCTAGTGTTGCGGTGTCGCCTCTTCACAAATTCTTGGTGGATATATAGGCGCATGGCTCTCATTGCTGAATCCACCTAATTGCTCGTTGTGCTAATCAATGTGCGGATTGGCTTTCACCTCCTCGATTTCACCTGTTTCAGACTGTGCATTAAAAATAGCTCAAACACAGAATAAGAAATGGTGTCTCCAACGCATAAATAGACTTATTTTAACGATTAAAGTAGATATTTAAATGATCGAGAAAATGTAATGATTTTAAGTATTTGGCCTAATCAGGCCAACGTTAGGCCCTTCTCCACCGACTAGCTATTTTAGAACATTGGATAAAGTTGAATTGGATTTGGATTGTGGGTGTTCTTTAATGAGTTTAAAGTCGGATCGCAAAATTTAGAGGCTGCTGCAGGTGTAAACATCAAGCTCATGTAGGTTTAGTGCTTCTTTGTGCACAGTCAATTCTGTTTTAATTCAAGAGGTTTTTACCGAAAATCATCCGTAAAATACCACACATTGCTCAAAACCACCCCATTAATCAAATATTACCGGAAACCACCCGAATAACGTATTCTGTTAGCCAAACACCACCCATCTGCTAACTCCGTTAACTTCTGTGACACGTGTCAAAAATTATATTATTTATTCTAAACATCGATATAAATTAATTATAAAAAAAATACAAAAAAAAAATAACAAAAAACACTATTCATCATCTTCAACCTAACCCTTCCTTCATCTTCAACAATTCACTATGAATTGTTCTAACACTCCCAAACCTGTACTTGCATCCATACACTCCTGTTAGAATAAACAAAGACGACAACCATGTCCCTCCTCTTCTTGCCACCGATAATGGGGAATTTTGGGCATCCATGTCCCTCCTCCTCATACACTCCCTCTAGCCGAACATCGAGCCTCTAACAATGGAGGAGTTCTGCGGTGGCGGTATTTCGGTTGGCTGCATAGGCGGTGACACTGCTCCATCACCAATTTCTGCGCTTACAAGGGAGTTCTCTGTTCCGATCCCAAAATCGACGGCACCGGAATCTACAAGCCTACCTCCGGCCTTCTCGTTACCGCCATTGATATTTGATATCAACTGTGCGATCTCAGAGGACCTATGGTGTCTTTCCTCTCCCTTATCTCATCTCTCTGCTCCATCTTAATTCCAACCAAAATCAATCGATTAGGGTTTGCAGAGGTGGTTCGATTTGGTCGGAGAAGGCATGGAGGGGACTTAATCGAGCATCGTGTGGTCAAAAAGATGGATGGTGAGGTGGAAGAAGGAGGATCCACAACGAAATTCTCCATAAATGAAATTCTGGAAATCTAGGGTTTGTAAGGTGGAAGAAAGATGAGGAATTGGGGGTTTTGGAACAAGTAATAGGTTGAAGATGAATGAATAGTGTTTTTTTTAATTTAAAAATTCAGAAATCATCAAATCTAATTTATTATATTAATTAGAAGAGGGTTAAAATGGTAATTATTCATATCCACAGAAATTTTGACAGAATTCTGAAATGGGTGGCGTTTGACTAACGAAATACGTTATTCGGGTGATTTCCGGTAATATTTAATTAATGGGGTGGTTTTGAGCAATATACGATATTTTACAGGTGGTTTTCGATAAAAACCTCTTAATTCAATTATTCATCTTTAGTCATACAAGATAGTGCATCTCTAATTATCCTTGGTCTTCTTTGTACATAAAAATATAAAAGTTGTCAACAATTTCAGTCTCTTGTATATAGAGCAAACCAACTTCACATCCATGATCCACGGATTATAAACACCACAAACTAACAAAGCGACCGTATCCAAAAATTACCCGACCCAATTAACTATAATCTAACTCCTTACTCGTGTATGACAATAACAAATCCAATTCTATGCAAAACATACAACAAACTACTTGCTGGTGTGTAAGATCACATCTGTACATGTTTGGGATGAAGCTTCGAACTTTGCGAATGCACCATTGCTACAGCAATCGAGAAACACTGCAGGATAGGAAGGCTTGCCCGAAATGTTATGTAATACAAGCCCTCGTGCACGTTCGTCACCTTCACTACAGGTATTCCCTGTTCCGATCCCTGCACGAAATACAGTGAAATTGCAGTTAATATGAAATAACAGTTTCATCAGAAGGGTGAGAACAATGTGAACTTTTTTAACAAGTTTTACGTTTATATGAAAAAAACTTCTCAGATAGTTTTGTTCCATTTTGCATTGGATTCGCTATGTGATTCTCTATGAGCTCAGCAAGTTTAAGGTTCTGTTAGGATTGCCAAACATAATGAATTAAATTGCATTATTTTGCTAAAGACTGAATTAAAGCATGAATGTAAGATGAATCACAAATCCTGAAACATAGTTAGAAGCATACCTCTGAAAAAATGTCAAAGGATTTGCAATCTTTTTGTGAATGCTCGGAATGAGGCAAACGATCCTCTCTCCTTGGAATGCTCTTGAGGATCGTTAAAGGACAGCCGACGTCCCATCCACCACAGTCACAACGTCCACCTGATTTCCACCTTTCCAAAATACTCGAAGGTCCACCACTCCCTGTTACAGGCTTGCCATGAAAGCCTGCAGGCAAGATAATGTCGATGCTCTTTGAGCAATCCTCACAATTTTGGTTTGGGTTTTGCTTGGAACCGACTTTCTTAAGAAAATTTAGACCCCACCCCCCAATCTCTTCTTTTTGATGACAATCATCTTTGATATGGTCTTTGATCACAATGGCAGCTAACTCATGTTCGGGAAGAAAGCTGGTGTCTGATAGATTTTTCTCTTCAACATTCTCTGGCCCTTCTTCAACAATGGCACTCACCCCACGAAATAAGCCAGGGCTCCTTTTGATTGTCTGGCTGGTTTTGAAAACTTCCATCACTTTAGACAACTTCCTCCGTCTCTTACCGATTCTTGAATTAATTTGAAAATCTCTTCCCCGGCCTTCATTTAAACCGAACAAGACGAATTCAGTCTCTGCAACTTTCGAGTTGTTAGGACATAGTGATAAGGAGGTTGAAACCTTCATCTTGCCAACGGTATCGGGCTTTCCAAGAAAATCGTCATACGGGACAATGAATTTTGAATGGAAAGAGTACACATAGTCCAATGACTTGTCACTGGCCACCTCAGCATTGGCAAAATATATCTCCTTCTGATCTTCTATAGAGAACTCGAAATGGGGAAGACCGCCTTTCCATGTACATTGAAGCATCCCCTGGAAACTACACATTAATGAAGACTGAGAAGATTGATCAGTGAATACCGAGTGTGTGCTCGCTAGGGAAACAGGGCTCTTTTCTAAAGTGTCTGATCCATAACCATCATATCTCAGACCATAGGAATCACTTTCCAGCTTCTTGGATGGACTAGCTCCTGATCCACTTGTAAGGTTTGAGCTCTTCTTATCCAACACAGGTGATTTAAGCCTCGCCTCCTTACTTAGAGGCGCGAGTCTCTGAAACAAAGGGCTTTTCAATATGTTCAACATACTATTGCTCTCAGTGATAGATCCAAGGACACACTGATCTACCGGAAATCCGATAACAAACTTGTCCGTTTCAAGGGAACTCCTCAAGAGTTCAGAAGGACCATAACTGCCTTCTAGACACTGAATGTAAATGGGATTCGAGTTTATCGATATTCCACACCGAGAGGATTTCAGTGCACTAACATGTATTGCTTCCAAGCAAAACCTCAAATACATTTCGTCTACACTTACTAAGTGTTTCGGGATGCTGCTGCTGTGTAATCTATGAGAGCTGCTAAGGAACATGCCTTGAATCCAGCTTTCAAAACCTTTTATTTGGTTGAAATTGAAGATCAGTTTCTGTTGTGGACGCTTACATCCTGCCACATTAAGAACAAGATTGCTTAAACTGCTCTGCGAGTCTTCTTGCTTCTGATTTTCTTTTTCCGTATCAAATGACATAGCATCCATTTTGCTCCTTTTATTAATCAAGCGCCATCAACAATATTTCCCTACCTGTCAAATTGAATAATTTTTTTTACATGTGTCACTAAATGGAAATAGATTAAAAGCAAAGCCATCAATTCTCAAGTTACAATACTAGTACCAAAAAACATGCACCGAAATATACAGTATTAGCAGGAAATGAAACAGAGTTGATTGATACAGAACAGCCCCCACAAGCAAACTAGACTTGCTGTTCTGCATCTGCTACTACTTGCTGCTAAAACTTAATTCATAAAACACGTTTCACCTCTTCGAATCAAAACTCGGTAAAACTGAGCATACCATGTTCAACCTCCTATCCTACTATGTTATGAGATCCAAGAACAGAAAGAAGGAAGTAGACAGCATAAATTTTTAGATTAAAAATTAATCATGAACAAAAAGGCTCAACCTTTTAAGCCTGCAAGTTCCAAGGAACCCTACTGGGAAGAAGACGAAGAGGCAAACACATGATTACCCACCACTCGAAATGCTTCAACGTTGAAAACCCACTTCCCAACTGCACCTATTTTGTCAACTCTTCAAGAGAATGGAAAGTCAGGGGTGTTTGAAATTGTAAGCCACGATTCGAATTGGGCTTGTAGTTGGAAGAGGAGGTGGACGAAATTGCTTCTTACTTTCGCTTCGTCTCCGTGAATGTGGAAAAAAGAATTGGAATCCAACGACGGTTCACGAGGGACCCACGGTAGAAAATTAAGTTTTTGTTGGAGAGTTTGGGGGATTTTTGGAAGAGCGGAAGAGGGTCAATGGAGATGGGAGCATGGTAGAGACTATACAGAGAGATTTTATTAGTAGAGGGGAAGGGGAAAGTGGGAAAGAGAGTGAGGCTATGAGCTGGTCTCCACAAAAGGCTGCTTTCTTCTTTTTTCTACCAGTTTTTATTTTCACAAATTTTATTTTTTTAGTACTAGATTAATCCCCGTGTCCAGCACCGGATTTTTTTTAATATTATTTTACTAAAAAAATCGATAAAATAAATAAGATTAATTCATATATACTTTAATCCATCAACAATTGTTATATAAATTTTATAATAAAGAATTATAAAATTTCTTAGACGAATAATTACTTAATTGATTTGATCGTGTTTCATTTTCTCCAAAATTTATCCTTTCGCATCATTTTTTTATTTTGGTATAAGTTGTCTATATTATAATCACTAAAAGTATTAGACACGTAAGTGTATAAAATAATTTGTATTTATTTATGAAATATTGTAATGTTATTTATCATTTTCAAATGAGTAACACAAATATTAATTGTATACATATTTATGTCAGTCCAAACCCAAAATCCGGCACAACTTATAATTTGGGCCTATCAAGGCCATACTTCATCTTACTAATCTGACTCTCGTTATTTTCAGGTGACTACTCACTCTTTTTCATTCTACGTCTGAAACTCTAGCCTCTCCATTTCTCCATAACCCTAGCCTCTCCATTTCTCCATTTTTCGAGTTTGTGAAGAAGACCTCCTCTCCTCCATTTCTCTATTTCAAATCTAAGCTCTCCATTTTTACGTTTTTCCTTACTCACTCTTAGTTTTTCGTAAAAAAAATTCTCATTTTTGTCCCTCTTCCGATCCAAAGCCTTCAGATCTAAATCCTAACCCTAGACTTGCAATCCCTCGATTGGATCAAGGCCTATAGCTAACACGGATTTTGCCGGAATTCAACACCAGAACATTTGTTCAGGTTTGGCTGTATTTTAAGTTTTTTTGCTATAGTTAGGTAATATCTGCTGCACCGTCAAAATATGTGGTGTATAATTGTGAGTCGAAGTTTGACTAACAGTTGAGCATATTGAGCTGAAATTAGGCTGCAGGGAGCTCGAATTTTTGTACTCCCTCTGTCCCATAATATAGTGTCTGTTTTCCTTATTTGGCGTCCCAAAATGTTGTGTTTGTTTCCATTTATATTTTTCGTCTTATTATCCACATCAAATCAATTTTCTAAAATTTCACACTCAACTACCTTCTCTCTCCTTTCTTTTAACATCAATTTCCACACCTAATCTTCTTTTATCTTCTCTCTCCTACATAAAAAATCACATCCTCCCACAATCTCTCTCCCTTTTACTTTTTCTTTCTCACTTTCTTAATTTTCCTCGGAAACCCCAAACGGACACTTAATATTGGGACAGAGGGAGTATTTAATATGACATCTTGTTCGTTTTTGGTGCTCTTTTTCTGATTTTTGTTATTTTAGAAGTGTTTTGTTCATTGTGGTAGACCGTGCCTTGTGAAATCACTTAATTGTGATGATTGTTCCAAGTCTATGAATACTGGTACATGGATTATGAAATTATCTCATGTAATTTGTCTAATGTAGAATATTGAAAACTTTTTCTCTTATGAGAACATTTTTGCAAGATTTGTACCTACAAAGTTTTTTTTTAATTGTATCCATGTGAGAGAGAATGGGGGTGCGGAAGGGATTCACTTATGATGATTTATGAAAATTACTTGGCTTGTTTTGGCTAACTGTTCATGTTTATTTAGTGTGTTATTTTAATTGATTGTGTTTATAATCAACAGTGACATAGCAATTTATAATATAATATTCATATATTTAGTCTCACTAATGAGATTAGTTAAAATAAAAAATCTCTTGAAAATATTCTAGTAAAGTCAGATTGTCCCTTGCTGATTGTAAAATCTCTCTATATATCCATCTTTATTAGTGGGTTCTTAAGAGTTGCTTGAAACTTTTTGCTCTTTTTTTTAGTAATTTTTGTTTCTTGTGATATTATCTCTCATGTCTACTATAGAGCTAATGATTAGAGTCACATGACCTGCTATTATGGTGGATTTTGTACTTGATACTTTGTTTTTTATCTGGATTTGACTTGATGCAGGTTTATTGGATCTCTCTAGTCTTCAAGGAAATAAGAAGAGATGATGCTTTTTATAGTTTACTGTCTGAATTTGTATTTTGTTTCTTTAATTCCCTGAGTTTTCATGGATACTGTTCTTGGTTACTTTAGATTCATGACCCAATGTGTTAGTTTATTGCTCTAGTATAAGGATCATGCTATTATTGTGCATCTACAATAGAAGATATGGAAAACCTAATTAATTATTGTGCATCTATTAACATGTTTTCTATTTGTCGAAAGTGGTTCAGTTTGGTTTCAACTATTTATAATGTTTTTCCTCCTAAGATGTGATGACTCACATTATACATCTAATAAAGCTTATTTTTCTTTTCAGTTTCGAAAAAAGAGCTATGCTAAACTTACATAGTTTCGTTATGGGAAGAAAGGATATGGGCTGAAGATAAACATCTACTTCAACATGTAAACTTTCAGTTTGTATTTATGTATTGGATGATGATAGCGATGATTTTCTTAATGAGGTTCACCCACTCTCTAATGTGTTAAATTCTAATCAATCATTACATTAATAATGAAATGGCTTTTGAGAGTGCATCACTTTTATTTTTCACAAATTGAATGTAAAAACTGAAAACCTTTGAAATATTCTGCTATTGCATTATCGTTTTATACAATGCAACTTTTTTATCCACTCACATGATGTATATTTTGTGTTTTTACATCCAGTCTCTATGCAACACTTTATAAAGTTCGAAAATCTACCCTTTTAAAAAATTGTGTGTCAGAACTTAAAATGCATGGTCAAAACATAGAATTTAAATTAGCATTTAACATTCTTCATTTTTAGTGTTTGAATTTAAAAAGAAACCTGGAATTCAAATTTATTATAGAATATAAAATTTTAAAATAAAAAAGATTAACTTAGAATTTACCTTAGCATTCAACTCATTTCACTTGTGATCCTGTATATTGCTTAAACTGTCTGTGCAACAATCAAACTGATTTCTACTATCCTTCATTCATATTTCTATGCTAACAGAATATTATTCTTTCTATTTATTACACCAGTTTGCTTAAGAAAATGTATTCCACAATGGTGCAATGGTGCATGTATTGATCATTAGGGGTATTGAGCATTAGGGCTCTTTGATTACTGCATGGATTCGATCCATACCTACATAGTTAGATGAAAAAATGTAAAAACAGAAAAATGTATAAAGTTCAAAATCGACCCTTTAAAAAAATGGTGTCTGACTTTTGAACATTCTTATGGTTCCAATGATTGCAGGTGAGGAGGATACACCTATAGGAGCTATGCTTGGATGCTATAGACTGGGATGGAGACATGGGCTCTTAGAGGAGGTAATGATCGACCACTATTTCCTGTCTCAAACACCGTGATATGTGAGAGTCAACTCTATATTCCAGTCTTAATCATCTCAGTGTAATCTTTATTTGTTTCATTAAGTGTGTTTTGGAACGTCTCACGTATTTGTGTTTATTAGGTCATTTCCTTAGTGTGGAATTCAACTGTTTTAAGCTCCCTATCAAGCTAGGTAACAACAGGTATAAATTAATATAGCCTATATATTCTGAAACTAATTTCTAGGTAACAACATCAATCATGTCTAATTGGATTAATTTGTAGTAGCTAGTAACTAATTTCTAGTTAAAACTTGTAATATTTGGATGTATTTTAGCAGCAAATATATCTGTAATTTCAGTAACCCTGCAAAGAAGAAGAAGCAATAGTTGGTCTGCAATAATTTAACAGAAAACATTAACTTGTTCATTCTCAGTTTTTTATTTTCCTATTAGACTATTGTTTTATTATTTAGGAAATCCATGCTTCATATTTGTACATTTTTATGTTTCTTTATAGTATGAAACTGAAAACTGAAATCGACTCTTTGATTTTAGGGTACTAAATACAAAGTGAAAACTCTATTCTTTATTGTTATAAGTGAGACTATAAATAAATACAAAGTGAAAACTCTATTCTTTATTGTTATAAGTGAGACTATAAATAAATACAAACTGAAAACTGAAAATTTGTATTTAAGTCTAAAGGTGATAAATCTAATTTTAATACTTTACCTTAAAATAGACGGTTTCCGTAGGAATACATTGTTTGTTGATTTCTTGCAAGTCCACAACCAACTTCTCACTCTTTGTAGATATGAGAAAAGACATGGCAGAGTAGTACACATAGATAAGAATGATCAACTCAAAGAGACTCATATTAATCACAGAATAGAATTATACACAATATATCTCTAAATTTGGTGTTGTTGTAGGTATGCAGTGAACATGTTACACAATATGTTAAGTAGATCTTAGGTGCTAGAAGAATGAATGAGCGTTCTATGATGTAAGAGAATAATATTTCTACCTTTTTATCCATGGAAATAAGAAACTTTGAACACTCTTATGCATCTAACCTTCATAGTGTTAGTGGGTCTTTTGAATAAGTAATATCAAAATATAACTCATGGTAAAAGATTGAGAAGAAGAGAGTGTTGTAGAGGGAAGACTGTATAATGGTAGAACTGAGAAGAAGAGAGTGATTTCTGAATAACCAAAACACGTTCTTTTTTTTATGAAGGGCTGCTCTAGCCTCTAGGTTTGTGATTCTCTGAAAACAAAACATCATATTTATAATGATATATTAGGTTAATAATTAATGTGCAGAATCATATCTTTTGTAATTCTGGAACTAAATATTTATTTGTCATGATTTGCTTACAATGCTGCGTCTTAATTCTGGAACTAAACTTTATAATTTAGGTAATTTCAAATACAATTGACAGATTGTGTACGGTTTTAATACAGCTTGCAGATTGTGTACATTTTTTTGAGTTGTCTTTCCTTTTCTTGCTTTCCAGATTTTCTGGGCTGTTGGAAACTACAGCTTGTAGAGGACTGGCAAGTTCTGGGCAGTTGTCTTGCCTTTTATTTTGGGTTCAATTTTGTTATGCAGAAATAAGTGTAATAATGTTTTTGGTTGTGGGGTTTCATATTTGTGTAATTTATGTAGGTTCATATGAGGTCTTCATCTAGGTTAAAATGTAATAATGTCTTCAGTTCTAATTTTTTCAGTTATATTTTTTTGCATTACAGGTTTATAGCATTTTAGAGCTATTGGTTCATAAAATTGTACGGAGTATAGCATTTAGTTATATTTTTTTGAATGAAAATAACATTCACGCGTCTGTTCATAAAATTTTACCAAAAATAACGTACAGCTGTGAAGATATGCAAATATACAGTTGTTAAGCACTAAAATTTTCTGGAAAAAAGAAGCAAAATACAACGAATGGCGTGAGAACACGTGGCAGACAGGTGGATAGGCTGAAAAGCCTTCTTGACACGTGGCATAGCTGGGGTGGGAGTAAGGGGATTTGCTTTAGTAATTATATAGTAGATTATAACATGTTGTTTATAATTTAAATAATGGAAAGTTTACATATTTTCTAGACCTGGCCAAACTAGGGTCGGCCCGCCCGGCCCTCCCAGCCCGCCCTAAAATATGGGAGGATCTGGGTAGGAGATTTAGCCCATAAGAGTCGGCCCTGTCCGGCCCTTTTTTAAAGTGGGAGGATATGGGATCGGAGTAGGGCCCTGGGGGCCGGCCCTACGCGGCCCATATTATATATATAATATAATATTAAGGTTATGAGGATTCAGATGTGAATACTATTACCACGGCATAATTTTTTTATTGTGTTTTTGGATTTTTTTTTGTTGAATTCGGTTATGAGGATTGTTATTTAAGCATGGATTTTGGACCTTTTTAGCATGCGTTTTTGGATGGTGAATTGTTTGTAAGCACTAAACAGGTTTTGAATATTTTAGTAACACCATTTAGCTCGGTTGTAAGTAGTCGAGGGCCGCCCTGAGGGCCCTTATGGGAGGATATGGGTAGCGGAATTGTTCCATTTTAAATGGGAGGGCTTGGCCCGGCCCTGGTAAATGGGTAGAATTTGGAATTTGGCTCGGCCCTGGCCCGGCCCAAGCCCAAGTTTGGCTAGGTCTAATATTTTCCAATTGGTTTCTTCAGTTCCTGTCCTCATTCGTCCAAAGATTCAAAGTTCAAATTCAAACCATTGTTGTGAATTGGTCTAGTGGTTTGAACTCAACTGGTCTAGTAGTTTGATATCAGGGGTTTTTTAGTGTTTTATTTAAAGGTCTCGAGTTCGATTATTGTCAAAGACAGGTATGAAGAGATTGATGTTGGAAGAGATTTACCTCTTCGTGAGCCAAAAGTACCTCGACCCTTAAACTAGGCCGATGACCAGGCAAAAAAAGGATTTCACGAATCACCACAAAATAATTACAACTTGATGAAGACTTCAACCAACCAGATGAAGACATTGTGCATAACTTTGACCTTAATGAGCCAACAAAAGCATATATGAAGACTTCCACCATCCAGAAGCTAAAAGAACACTAACCCAACAACAACAAGAGAGAGTGTGTCCCAATGACTCCTTCAAAGTTTTTAATTAGGAAAACTAGGCTCAAGTCTAGAAGCTAAAAAACACTAACCCAACAACAACAAGAAAGTGTGTGTCAGTGTGTCCCAATGACCCCTTCAAAGTTTTTAATTAGGAAAACTAGCCTCAAGTAATTTTTATTAGTTTGTGTTAATGAAAACTAACCCCTTGAGTTTCTCTTTTCCCCTTGGGGTAAGGGGTTAGTTTCTAAATGAGTCATTTTCCTAATAAAAACGTTTAAAATGGTTATATGCCCAACTCACCGACAAATAACAACCACATCACTACTCCAGGCTCTGAACAAAAGTTGGACATATATAATTTACTTCCGAGTAAGGCGTCAAACCACTTAGGGCAATTAAAGTTGTTGCACGAGTAGGGATGGCAATTTCACCCGCATCCGCGGATATCCGCATCACCCGACCCGAAAAAATGGATGAAAACCCGAAAAACGTGGATGAATGTTGGATGACGGGTGACTGGATGGGTGAACGGATCGGATGTGGATGACCACTCTCACCCACCCGACCCGATCACCCGAACCACCCCATCCGATCCGCATTCACCCGCTCACCCGCCATCCGGGGCCAACTAAAGCACTTGGTACGGGGGAGAGTCATGCATTAGGGACTTGGCAGATAAATTGAACATTTCAAAGACAACAATCCATAGGATGGTCAAGTTGATACAATCAAGTCACATGCAAACCCACTTCACTATGTGAATGGGAAGATACCTATTTTCCTATCTACATATCAAGATTCAGCTACGAGAAAATCCAAACAAAGAAAAGGGGAGAGTTGTTACTAAGTTGGTTGAATCAGTTAACAAACAGGTTACAAGGAGCACGTTGATTAATCATATCATCCCAATAATCAAAGTCAAATGCCCACAAGACGAAGCACAAAGGGTTATATGTATGCAACAAGACAACCAAACCACACATTACTCAACATGATCCAGAATGACAACAAGTTTACATACTAGATAGATATCTAAACATCCTAAACTTTGGTTTTGTTAGAAGCATTCATTCACTTATGCACAAAAAAATATCAAAAGTTGTTGATCAAATATCACAAAAACCGTTCTTTGAATTGGATAATGTATAGATGCCTTTATAGTCTGTGATGAATGAAAGGGGGTTAGTTAACTAATTGTAGTTGAAATTTGTGTTAAAATTAAATAACTAAATAAAAAAAAGTTTAAATTTGAAAAATTTGTTACACTGTGATTCAATATTAAAAACTGATTTTAAATAATAACTACTTAAAATATCTATTTTGTACACAAAAAATTGGCTTAATTTTATGGTTTTTAGACAATTACATGGAATACTAAAAATCTCCCTTGTACTAGTTTTTTTAAGAAGAGAAACTAGTTCAATAACTAATAACTACTCATATAACTAGTTAAAATGATTTTGCAAAAATAGTCTAATGTACATTATTAGCTATTGAAGTATTTTTGTGTTTATAATTTCCAAGCTTTGACGCTTAATGCTACCCCAAAAGCAGGTAGCACAAGATGAGGCGCCTCTCCATGAACATACTCCCTCCGTCCTTTTAAGTTCTTTTTGTTTTTGTTTTGGACGTTTCCTTGATTTCTTCCTATTTTCTTTTATATTCATTAATTTATTCCCATAATATCATTACTTCATTAATTTTATTAATATATTAACAATACTTTATCAATCAAATCAACATTTCTACATCTAATAAATTTTCTATTGGTTAACGTGTCATTACTTACACTCTTGATTTGATTAGACTTACCTTAATCCAAGTGTAAAATACACAATAAAAGACACAATAAAAGACTGAGAGAATATTTCCCATATTATAATACTGAGTTGTATGTATTTTACCCTAGATGTATTTATAAAACCTACTATATATACGAGTAGTTTATAGGTTGATTGATAGTTGTTGGTTGTTCTGTCGTGGTCAGAATCCTAGATTTTAAATGTATTACTCATGGCCGCCAATCAACCTTCTTGATCTACGCTAATCCAATACGGAGTACTTGTGAATATAAAATACTGCCAACTTGCTATTCTATGTCAAAATGTATTGCCATAATTTCAGCAAAAATATTCATCGATCAGTCTTCAGATCAAGCTATCATGTTAAATACATAATTGAGCTAGATTTGAGAGAGTATATGTCAATAAACAATTAATCTAAAAAACTGAGGGGGTGGCGAATTACCGGTGTGTGCTTAAGGGCATCCACAATGGAGGTTTTATGAGTTTCTAAAACTTGAAAAATAAAAGAAAATAAAAAGAAATGACATAAAATGTCAGAAAATTGCAGTTAGAAACTTACATTGATTCTGGAGTGGTTTCTTTACTAAGAAACTCATTTCTTAATAAGGAATTGTGTTTCTCCATTGTGGATGCTCTAAGGCTTGCAAATCTGACACTTAGGGTGAGGATGATTAGATTGTTGTTGTATCTGACACTTAGGGCGACGCATGATGGAGGAGCCAAAGGTGTCGATTCAACACAACCTAGTCCTTTTAAAAAAAAAAATCGGGTCATTGTTCTTCTTCCAAGTTAGATGTGGGTGGCGGAAGAGGCATAACTTAAGTGTAAATAACAGTTTGTTCGGCATAAGATAGTATAAGCTAGCTTATTTGTTCAAAAAGCTTGAAATCGTAGCTTATTATTTCAATAAGATAGTTTAGTTTTTGTAAAAGCAAAGGCAAATTTTAAAATGCCGAACAGAGCCTAAGAGTTTAATTTTTACGTCTCTTTGTTTAAATTACACCTCTTTTATAGAAATTAAATCTCAATTCCTTCAACTAACTATAGTTGATTCTCAATGTCTCATATATAAATAATATTTTGAAAGCATAACTATTTGGTTTATAATAAATACTCTCTTAAATTTTTTGTTATAAATTTGGGTTTTTATATATTTTCCACCAACATTCAAAGACACATATTTTGAAATATGAGTCGTTGATTCTCAAATTTTTTGGTTATTCTTGTTTTTTCGGAACTCTTTCAATGACTCCAATTTTCAAGTGAGGTACTAGCTTTCTTTTCCTGGATAATATTAATGATATTAAATTAAATTATTAGAGTGATAAAAAATTAAGCATGCTTAAACAATGTGAAATGATATACTAGTTATTTTCTAGAATACGTATTTTTTCTATCCATTAGGTAAGAATTGTAGTAGAGCCTCTAAAATGTCAAAAACGGCCCAGATGAGAAGGTTGAGTAGATAGTCGGACGCCATTTCCTTGTCTTGCATAGACAAGGTACTAGTTGATGTGCATGTATGCACGGGATTGGTTATATAAAAAAAATTTTTTTACCGGAAACCACACGTATGATGGGTCATATTATCCAAAAACACTTGTATTTTACATTATTATAAAAAATCACCCCTATAAGTCACCCTGTCACTCAACAATCATCCATCTCTAACTTGCGTTCAATACTTATGTCACGTGTCATATTATATATTATTATTTTATTCGAAATTACTGAAACCACCCTTTTAAAATCTTGTAATGACATTTTTTCCATGCTTTCAAATCTTTGGGTCGTTTATGTAATTTTTGAGAAAGTAATCAAAACCCCAAAATTCATATCTTACTGTCATAATATATATATTATTTTTTATTCGAAATTACTGAAATCACCCCTCCAAAATCTTCTAAGAGCATTTTTCCCATGCTTTCAAAATCTTTGGATTGTTTATGTAATTTCTGAAAAAATAATTAAGTCTCAAAAGTAATCTTCTTCTCCAAATCAGATTGAAGAACCAATTCGAGAATTCAATCCAATTTTCTTCCATCTCAATCTCTTCCAACTCCTCTTCTCTTGTTGTTGTTGCTTCTGCTTGCGGATTAAGCCATGACCAACACCTTTGCATAGTCGCGCAAGGTTTGCCTTCTCTATATGACTAGTTGGGCCTGAGCCCGTGGCGGGTAAACCCGCATATCTGGCCCGACTCAACCCGCCTCACCCGATCCGCAAAATTCAAACTGAACCCAAACGTAATCATTTGTGCCGGTCTTTGAGTTGAATATTTTATGAATTGCGGGTTCATTTCAGGTATTACAGGTTCGGGCTAACCCGCAAATCCGCCCCGACAGTTTTTTGACTTCTTTCTCTTTTGTTCTCTTAATGGAGTCTTGACTCAATTTACTTTTCAACAAATTAGCTTAAATCATGTCATGATAGATTTTCAATTTAGTTTTAAAGGGAAATTAGCAAAAAAGGAGAAACATATCTTCACTTAAATTTTGTAAAGTGACTTAATTTAATGTGAAAATATGATTTCACCTTAAATATTATACTCCATCTGTCTAAAATTATAAGTCTTTGGAACATTCTTCCTTTATAATAAAATAATCTTTTTATGTTTTTTGGACAAAATTTGTCTATTTTAGATTCTACTCAGGGCAAGTATATATTGGTGTTGTTAAATTAGGTAAATAAATAAAAGATATTTTTCATAAATTATAACTATACATTTTCTATCACAAAAACTCCAAAGACTTATATTACTAAAGGAGTATATACCCGATCAAGACAATTTAGTTAAAAAAACGAATGACGTTATGTTAGAGTAATCTCTATATAATTACTAAAGCAAATCCTCTTACTCTCACCCCAGCTATGCCACGTGTCAAGAAGGCTATTCAACCACTCCACCTGTCTGTCACGTGTCTTTACGCAATTCGTTGGTTTTTTCTTCTTTTTTCCAGAAAAAATTAGTGTAACTCAACTGTATGTTTGCATATCTTTGGCAAGTGTACAACACCGAAAATCCGTTATTTTTGGTAAATTTTATGGAAACTGACGTGTGAAATTTTGTTTGCTAATTTATTTTTAACCAATTGCCCTAAAAGATTATAAACAATTGCACTAAAAGGTTATAAACTAACACGTAACAATCCAGTTTGATGATATGAACCAAAACAGAAAATGCCTTAAACCTGTAATGCAAAAAAATAAACTGAAAAACATAAAACTGAAGACATTATTACATTTTAACCTAGCTGGAGAACTGATATGAACCAGCATAAATTACACAAATATGAAAATGCCTTAAACCAAAAGCTGAACACATTATTACAATTATTTCTGCATAAAAAAACTGAATATTGTACTCTGCACCTTTAAAACTTGTCAGCTTTAGAACTTGCCTCCAGAGAATCAACTCAGCACACGTAAGTGTTATCATTCGCCATGCATGAAAAAGGAAATTAATAATACATAACAAAAACTGAACACATGAATCTGCAAGCTGTATAAACAAGTTCTAAAGCAAGAAACTTACAGCCCATTCGATTTGAACACCTTTAAAACCCTAATTACTGCAACCAACATGCCATATTTTCTGTAAAGCAGGAAAAGGAAATTAATGATATTTTGTACGCAATCTGCAAGATGTTTAAACAAGGAGAATATATGATACATGAATCGAATCATGGCTGATATCTTTTACCTAAATTATAACAATTTAGTTCCAGAAATAAGACGCAGCAGTATTCTGAACAAAATGAAACCCTAAAGTTTCATTATAAAATTGACGCTCTTCCCTATTCTCATCTTCCTATCATTCTTCCCTATTCTCGATATTACATCTTTAAAACACACTCTTACTATGAAGGTTAGATGCATAAGAACATCAACATAATTTTCATGGATGAAACGGTATATATATTATTTCAATCCTGTTTTATTGTTTCTATATTTCTCTATCTAACTATAATTGTTTCTATATTTCTCTATCTAACTATACATAATCTTATATTCAGGAAGAACGAATACATGTAGTGATAAAGGAGTCTTTGATGACCAACTTTAATTCTTTCATATTAGAACTAAACTGCTACAATTTGATATTGATATGCATAAAAATATTAGAAGTAAACTATGTTCTTTAATTCTTTCATACAGTTTAAAAGAAATAGAAGGGCTACAAGTTGAGAAGATTGTTCAGCTTTCAAATGAGGCTTCAAAATTACCGGCTGAAATTTTTCTAAAGGCCAATGATAGGAAAACATTAGAAGAGCTTCATGAGCATCTATTTGAAAATAAAACTGTAAGCTGAAAAAAATTTATTTCCAATTTTTTTTACAATTACTAATTTCGAATTATTTTATAGGTACTGAGAGTTGTCACAATTGCCACCATAGAACATATTGATAATCCTACTGGTTGGTACTATAACTCATGCAAAAAGTGCAAGAGTAAAGTTAAACCTCTTGAGGATAATCACGGGTGCAAGAAATATGAAAAAATAGTCACTTTTCCAATATCTAGGTTTGCAATACAGGTTTCAGTAATTGACGGAACAAGAAACGATCAGTTAACAATTTTTGATAAAGAAGCTTCACAAATCGTACAGAAAAGTGTTATTGACATTTTGGAATCAAGAAAAGAGGTGAACTTATTGTCTTCTGCTAATATATACAATCTTGAACTTCTCTAATATTTTTATATCCTATTTACAAGAAGACGATGATAAAAAATATTATGCATATATGAAACATATTATTTTCTACAGAAAGATTTTAGAGCATAAAATATTTCTGCAGAAACCAATTAGAGCATGAACTGATTCCAGCTTATGCAGGTAGTATTAACAATTTTTTTTCTACAGAATCGAGTTAAAGCAGAAAGTATATTTTTCTTAAGTAACATATTATGCAGAAATTGATAAGAAAGCAGGAAAAATCAAAACATTTTTAAGTTACATAACTAACTGTTTTATTGTTAATATTATTTATTCTTACATATCTTATTGGACTATTCAGTTTTTTTATGTTACTTCTCATAACTAATCTCATAACTAATTGTTTTGTTGTTAATTTTATTTATTCTTATAGATCTTATTGGACTATTGTTTATAGCGCAAGTTTTTAAAGGTAGACTAAATTACTATTGTACAAGCTTTGCACCTACTTCAGCTGTGTTGCATAAAAATATAGAGTTGGAAATAGAAACAAACAAAACAAGGACACATGGGAAAATAACTAGTATTATAATAAAAAAAATGACTTCACCCTTTTGGCATACTTGTGTGACAGTATTAGATCTTTTATGCATGACTCTTCAATTTACATATCCGACCATTTTGCCTTTAAAGCCAACATTATCATAATGAATATCTTAGGAAGTCCTTCGTCCTCCTCCGTCCCTTTAAGTTCTTCTCACTTTGTACTTACTTGGATTAAGACATGTCTAGGCAAAACAAAAGTGCAAGTAATGACACGTTAAATAATAAAATTCAACCAATAGGAAAATTATTAGAGGGAAAAAGGTTGATTTGATTGATAAAGTGTTGTTAAGATATAAATAAAGGATATTATGAGAAGAAATTAATGGATATAAATGAAAATGAAAATAACTTAAAGGAACACCCAAAACGAAAACAGGAAGAACTTAAAGGGACGAAGAGAGTACTAGCTTGATTCTATAGAGTGAGGACAATGATAAACATATAATTATATAAACACGGTTCTTATATACAGCCCGGTGCTTTATTCAAACAACGTCGGGTCCCTCGCGTTCTGCGAGGGCACGTACACTCGCGTTACGCGAGATTAGCAAAAAATTAGGTTAATTACATGCATGCTAATCTCGCGTAACGCGAGTGTACGTGCCCTCGCAGAACGCGAGGGTTACGTCCCTCGCAGAACGCGAGCTTAGCATGTCAGATGGACGTTGTTGTGCGCCATTACTACATGTCTTGTCCCCACCTAACTATAATAACTACCCCCTTATTTTAAGTAATCCGTAACACCTATTAACCCTACCCTAACACCTTTTTTTTATCATCTTTCACCTCTTTCACCCTCCATTAAAACCCATTTTCAAAACCTTCAAACTTCAAAACACTCTAAAAACACCTAAAATAATGGAAGATGAAGAGGATTTCAACAAAGGAGGGGATGGAGATGATGGTTCATCAAGTTACCATTCAAATGAGGTAATGTTCTTACTTAATTTTTAAATTTTAATTTGTTTTGCACCATTAAGAGCTAAAATGAAGTTATTATGTTGTATTTCATGTTAAATGTAGTAGTAGTAAGTGTTGAAGAGATGACTTTTGCATATAATGTCAAAAACTTAGATGTGTTCATGTTTTTAGGGTTTTTAATGTAGAAACTCATGTGTTCATGGAGATCATGTTTTTAGAGATGCTAATCTCGCGTAACGCGAGGGTGCGTTATTTAGGAAACGCGAGGATGCACATTAAAGCGTATTAACAGAAGCATTGTAGTTAAGTGTGCAAAATAACACATTTTTAGTGTCTTTTTTAAGGCGATAAAGCCCAATTCGGCAAAAACGTCATCGAAACTTTATCGAAATGGAATGAAACTTTGTTTCAATCCTTATAATGTCTATTTGATCATGTGTGTAACTTGAAATTAAGATTTCTTCCTTTGGAAGTGAAACCTAGTTTGAAAACCGAACGAGGTCGCAATATGTATGACACACCATATAAATAAAGAAATATAATAAGGTTCAACATTTGTCAACATAATAACAAAATAGACACTATTAAGAAAAACAAGTAGTTCTTGCAACATAATAAGGTTCAACACTTCAAAGGTGCAACATAATAAGGTTCAACATAATAAGTAATTCTAAACAAACAACATTAAAAGGAACAAGCAAACAAAGAAGGTCGATAAATTTTCAAAAGAAAGATCTAACGACGAGGGTTAAACGGCCTGAAGAGGTTCCTGTATTCTCGTGCGGTCATCCTTGGTCTAGTGGATGGTTCCCCTCTCTCCCTTTGACGTTCTTGTCTCTCCCGTTCACGTCGCTCACGTTCTTGTCTCTCTCGTTCACGTCTCTCCCGTTCAAGCATATCAAAGTTGTCTCCCATGCTAGACACCGTACTAATATCAGAAATATCAGATTCTTGATTGGAATAGGACATCTGTATAATCACAAATCTGACCAAATTATAGTTACATACTCAATCAAATTCATAATCTATACAAACAACAACAATGCTTATAATCATAGTAGTCTTGATCTGCGACAGCATGACACTCGCGTTCTGCGAGAGTCATGACCTCGCGTTCTGCGAGAGTCATGACCTCGCGTTCTGCGAGAGTCATGACCTCGCGGCGTTCTGCGAGTATCATGACCCTCGCGTTCTGCGAGGGGTGTAGCGTTCTGCGTCAATTTGCATTATCATGAGTTCCCGGCAACAGTTTCCGGCGAGAATTTCAGGCGAAAATTCAATATTTTTGCAAAAATACCTATCTAAAACAACATTCCAAATAAACATCAAAACCCTAAATAAAATCAACAACCCTAATCAAAAACCCTATATGGAGATTATACTACCATTCATGAACCATAATTCAAAATCATCATCTTTCATCCATTATACAACCATTTCTAAAACAACATTCAATATCAAAACATTATATAATATGCAATTTCCTATACTAACAACATATATTCATCTAGAAACAACATTAGAAAGCATAAGAGTATAAAATACATACCTTATATGGAGATTTGTAGTGAAAAGAGGAAGAAAAACTAGTTTGAACCGAGAGAGATGGTGAGAGGCGGCGGTAGAAAATTGTGTGTGAGGTAAAAAATGGGCCGAGTAGGGTTTTTCCCCCCTTATAGGGAAAAAACACTCTCGCGTTCTGCAAGGGTGCGCACCCTCGCGTAACGCGAGGGCCCGGGCGTTATTTAGAAAACGCCCGGGCTGTATAAAGCAAGACTACAATGATAAACATTGGATGCCTATGCAGCGTCAATGGATGACGCATTTTTTATGACAACTGCAGCAGGAAAAAAAGAAAAGCATTTATAAGACGATGATTACTTACCAAAGTATCAAAGCAAAAATAAAAGGTAAATATACGAAATCTGGTAATTTTCATTTCAAAATTTGATCTTCAAGCAACCAAAATAGAAAGAAAGGCATTTGAAAGCTAATTAATTTGAGTTAGAAAGAAAAGGATTCACAATTCCTGAATAAAAAATAAAAGAATATAAGTGCAAGGATATACAATAAATATAAGGTGACATTCTACTAAATAATTTGAAATTAAAACACATATCAAAGGTTCCTTTAGATCATGATATTTGCCTTTCAACGTTCTTATGGTGCGGGGAACTATACCATTGTCATTGTAGAAGACCTGAAATTAAAACACATATGAAAGGTTAATACTTAATATTAAAAGGAATCAAGCAGAATTGAAGCCAGAAATTAAAACACATATCAAGTACACTAAAGAATATATGCAAGTAGCCAAGTACACTAAGATAGTGTAGTGCTAAACTGCTAATCAATTGTGCTTTCAATACAGCATTAGTTTTCATGCACAAATCCTAGAAATTCAAGATCAAAGATACTCTGAGAAATCCTAGAATATATGCAAGTAGCCAAGTACACTAAGATAGTTTTCATGGACAACATTACTGCAGTAATAATAATATCAAATGATATTCAGGATTTTTTAAGAGTAAGTTAATGATCTCAGTGTTCAAACCAATCTGGCACCAAACCTAGATTCACATGATACCCCAATTCCGATACAATATCAAATGAAACCATGCATTAGATAACCATGGAAATAAACAACTCAGAGTATACCAGCCTAATCAATACAGGATAAATTCAACTAAACTTAAGTTCTAAACGTAACATCTAACTGTAAGTTTCCAACACTTGTGCTAATCAAGTACACTAAGATAGTGTAGTGATTTTGTAGTAATTCAACACTTGTGCAAACAAAAGTAGAAATATTATTGATACTACAACAAAATATATCTAACGTTTCCCTCCATGACTGCAACACATGAGTTAGTGGTACCCAAATCAATACCAATGACATCATTTCCAGCCGGTCTTGAGCTGTGATAACAACACAAAGTTAGCACAAAGATGCACAATTGCACATATATATAACTCAAGAACCCAACAAAGGAAAATGTTTCACAAGTTTACCTATATGGTGTGACCAAAAATGCAAACTTGGATCCAAGTCCAAGTAGCGGCCTGCTCAACGGTTTCTTTCATTTTGAGGCAAGCTAAATTCAACAACCAGACCTCAACATTATCAAAGTATACAAAAATCATATAAGCAGTAAAACAATCAGTTATCAACACCAAAGATTCAGCAGATCCAGCAAAAATTAAATTCATCATAAACATTCGAATGATATCTGAGACAGCCTAAACATGAAGACATCCCACAGATTGTTAAATTTACCAATAACAAAATTCAAATCACATGCTTAGACCTTAAAATCCAGATCCAATAAACTAACCTCGGAACCTTGGCATAAATTATTCGCATGGTGAAGTCCCGACATGAATTAGGGCTCAGATTTGAAAGTTGAGAGCGAGGAAATGTAGAGCGAGGTATGTAGAGAGAGCGAGGGAGATATGGCGAGGGTATGTAGAGCGAGCGCAGGAGCTATGGCGAGGGAGCGAGCTAGGGAGCGAGCGAGGGAGATGTGAGATCTGAAATGGAAAGAGTGGAAGGAGGCACAGATGGAAATGAAGGAAATGAATTAGGAACTAGGGTTTTGTAATGGAAAGGGGAAGTATCAATTCTGCTTAAAATATGGTGTTATAAAATTAGGGGTACTATAACACCATATTTTAACAATATTCAAATTAGGGGTACTATAACAATATTCAAATTAGTACCCCTAATTTTATAACACCATATTTTAAGCATTTCATTTCATTTTTAGTACCCCAATTACTTTCCATTTTTATTTGATACGGGTTATTAAAAATGAAATGCTTAAAATACGGTGTTATAAAATTAGGGGTACTAATTTGAATATTGTCAGACAAATTAGCATTACTAATTTGAATATTACCAGACAAATACATGACTCAAGTTCGACTTTGAATTTGGTATGATTAACAAAATTATAAAAAAAAAAGGTTAATATATATTGTTAATTATATAGGATGTTACGTGATTTTTTAATTACAACCCCATACACTAGAAAGTACTATTTTAAATTATTTTTATGTTTAATAAATATATATGTTATTCAATGATTAGATCATGAACCAATTATCTCGAAATGACAAAATGGTGCGAAAGGGTAAATTTCGAGAAAACAGATGAGGAACATTAACAAATCAATCAGTCAGCTAATCAATCAACTAAGAAATTTTAGCATTCTTTTTGGTGAAATTGATATATAAAATATTTTATGTAATCATATATTAATCAAATATGTGCAGGATTTACTAACCGAG
Organism: Oxyria digyna; assembly: GCA_029168935.1. NCBI lineage: Eukaryota > Viridiplantae > Streptophyta > Magnoliopsida > Caryophyllales > Polygonaceae > Oxyria > Oxyria digyna. The sequence goes on along the minus strand of JAPVLV010000010.1, from coordinate 5,113,717 downwards.
TTACTATAGATTATTTACATGGCTTGCGTACCCTAATATCCGATATTTTCAATGGTTAGTAATTTATTTCATTAATTCTATCTACTTTTATTCAATTGAAATTTATGTTTCGTCTTTATTTATGTTGGGTCGTTGATAGAGCAATTGTCGTAGTTGCTATATCAAAGTAAACCCTAAACACTAACTAGAGTATAACAAGTAAGTAGAGGTCGAACCAAGGAAATCAAAACACCAATAACTATGCAGTCAAGCGAAATATCAACTAACGAACAAGTAACAAGTAACAAGTAACCGGGTTTTTTTTTTTATTATATGGAACACAAAAGTAACAAGTATCAAGCAGAGAACCGATTGGTGAGAATAATATGCGAAGGGGTTTCACCTAGCAAGTTTCCACACAACAGTCAATCAAGTTGATCATAGATTATCTCAAGTTCTTATCAATCCTAGGGAATGTTCTTATTCCAATGTTTAATATATTGGCAGGTCAACCGACCCTGATAATACTTATATGCGAAGGGGCTTCTCTTCCTTCGTGGGCTCCCAGCTCAACGTGGGCTGCTCCTTTCATGGCCAGCTCCACACTTCTCCTTGCATCAGAACGTGGGCTTCCTCTTCAAACTTTATATGGGCCGGCCTCTGCTTCTTTAATAAGGTAGCGATCGCCACGTAACCATGGCGATCGCGGTCGCTCCTGTATCAAACTCTTCTCTTCGTCTTCAATTCTTTTTTATACTATTTCTTCACTTCATATCTTCTAAGTCTTCATAATAACTTCAATGATCAATAACATAGAAATGTTTCTAAACTCATATGGAATCACTCAGAATACAATGTAATAATCCCTAGTTACGCTATACAAAGTGCAGCGTATCAGTCGTCAAGAGTGACGAGCAAGAAAGGTTTGAGGATTTTGATATGCGACAAAATGTTTAAGAAAAGATCGGATACTATAACGAATGTAGTATACAAAGAATTTTTTAGTAATTTGTAAGAAACTTGAATATCTTAGAGTTTCTTTTTATTGTTTGAATATTTATGTTTTGAATGTTTTAGTACTTTTATTTTAGATGCAAGGGACTTTACTTTAGTGTTGCCTCTTTTTTCTACAAATATAATATGTCTTAAGTTATGTCGTTTTTAAAAATCTATAAAGGTATTAAATAATTATATAGAAATTAATTTTAATTATTTTATAAGTGTTTTTGTAAAATAAAAAATATATAAACAAATCTCGTGCAGGGCACAGATACTGATCTATGGAGTATTATATGTTCCTAAAAAATCTAAATAAATTTTGTGTCCTCCTCTTCCCCCAAAGCTCAACCTAAAGCTACCAGAATTATCGTGCAAATGTTTCCTTTCCTATCTAAACCAGTAAAGCTATGCTCTATGTTGTTTACCTCTCCCTCACGCCTCCCTCTAAATTTGTCTTCTTGCTTAATTAATTTCCATCCATATAAAGCACTCCTCTTCCAACCAACCACATTCGTCCTACACACTCTAGTAGACCTGTCAAAAGCTGATCCGACCCGAAAATACTCGATCCAACCCCGACCCGAAAAGTGTTTGAACCCGTTTGGGTCAGATCCGTTTTTGACCCGAACCCGTTGGGTCGAATCCGGCTCGACCCGAACTTTTCGAAACTCGTGGAGGGTCCCACTTTTCACATATTTCATTTAATTTAAATTAAAAAATAATAATATATTTTGTTAAATAATAATATATTTTTATTATTTTATTATTAAAATATTATTTTCTTTATTATAATAAAGAAAAGCGAACATTTGAAACCCGCCGAACCCGAACCCGTTCAACCCGAAAATTTTGTCAACCCGAACCCGACCCGTTCGACCCGTTTGCCAGGTCTACACTCTAGTGTCAAATTCCATATTCCGGATTAGATGGAGTTATTTTTGCATTAGAGTTAATTATTTTTGGTTCCATCATCTTATCTATATAAAAGTTGGTTGTCCATTGTCAAAATTGAATGAAATTGGTACCAATTTAATGCATTACTCATTTCTTAATCACCTCCTATTGGACTTTTGGGCATGTATTTAAATATCTTTCTTCTATTCCTATGTTATATTTATTTATAGTCTACTTGATTAAGTCACAAATTAAATTAATGTGTGAGCTTCTCTTATGACAATGCAAACTTTTCTAATATTATGTTTTAAAACTACTTCAAACATAAATATAAAGAAATAAAAAATACTTATATTTACAAATATTAATAAATTTGATAACAACAACAACATATTAACAAATAATGTATAGCTATATTAAATCACATACGAAAATCCGTAATTTTCTCGCGCGGAGCGCGAGATCCGTATCTAGTACCCCTAATGGCTAATGCCATGTTCTTAGGTGACTTACCACATATAGTAAATAATTAATTGTTTGGAATGGAGATTAATCGAGTTAAGTCACCGGAGTCAGCTGGAGGAATAGTACGTCGTAACTTTGTACTCCATCATCTAAATTTAGAATTTCAATTTTTACATAGTAGTGTCATTTAATATATCAAAGCAAAGTTGATACCAATTGAAAATACTAAATTAAATTCATAAACATTTCACCATATATAACCTTTGGTTTTCTACCTCTTTTAATTTGATATAACAAGATTTTTCGAGGGCATAAGATAAACGGAGAAAAGTTCGGATGAGAACAACTCTGCGGAATTTTTTCGTGTTCATATATAACAAGCAAATGTTCATAATTTGAAAAGTAGTGTTCATAATGTGACGATCATTTCCGTTCAGGTCATTTTGAAAAAAAAAACAAAAAAAAAAAAAAAAAAAAGTTCGCAATAATTACAAGTATGTCACCGCGTCCCTCACCGAAAACTTAAAAAAAAAAATCATCGCCCAGATTATGAACTTTATCATCCAGAATATGAACATTGACTTGTTATTTGTGAATGCGAACTGTTCACACTTCGTTTTTTAAGAGATGTTCTCACCCGAACTTTCCTCTAAGATAAACAACTTATAATAAAAATAAATGCAAGATATTTTGATTATGAGGTATACTATTTTTTATGATAAGTTTACATTCATTCATGTATAGAAATTGTTTTCATTACAAATAAACTTAACATTTGTTATTAAAGTATAAAGTATAGATTAGAAAATGGTGCAACAAATATTTCACTAAAATATAATGGAATAGGCTCACAATACTAGTAAATAGTTATTATAGATATGGAATTTCTCTACTTGTTTTTATAAAACTAGATCCGAAATCCCGCGCGTACGGTTTTTTGTTTGCGGTTAGTCATTAAATAAGCCATAAATTTAAAATGAGTAAAAAATGATATAATAAAATTCTACAAACTCGTAAGATGCAATACAACTATTGCAACAGTGGCTACAACCGAAATCAAGAATGCAAAAACTCGAGAAGGTGTTTGGATACTGTAATAGGCAAGACATATTTATACCGAAAAAACTAAATCATCCTTTAATTCAGCAATGAAGTGGGAAGATGAAAGGCTAAAGAGAAGAAGAAGGGTTAAATATCAATGGAAGAAATAAAGCCTAATCGATAAATCAAATTTAACTCAATAAATCAATTAGGTCCGATGGATTAATTACGGTGGCCGGATACGGATTGACATTACTTTGTCAAATTCATCAATTTCTATATAGATAGATTGAAATATCTAATTAACCCATATTCATTTTTAACCGAAGAAGGAGGGAGCGTCAAGATAAAACGAATGGATTGACGAACGAGATTAGCATTTAAGGGAATAGATAATTAGGATAAAAATTTAAAATATTAGCATTTATTAGGTACAAATTATCATTACTTCATCAAACCCAACAATTTTTATATATATACTAGACTCGAAAACCCGCGCGAATGAAACGGGTACTTTTTTATTATCTTTCATTTAATATCATTAACGGCCACCCGCGTTGTAAGACTTACACTTCGGTTACGTTTTTCCTGAATCTCAACGTTTTGTTTGGTTCGTTGTTTTCCCTTATATGCTTATTTGCCTATTACTAAATGATGTATTTTCTTTTGTTTAGCTTTTCTTTATATGGTTTTTTGTAGTCTTGTAATGTCAAAGGGCAAGGACTCTATATATGTGGATCTTAATATATGATTCCATCTATTTTGATTCTTTCTATATTGGTTTTGACATGTAGGCTTCCAATATGTAACGAAAAATATGTCATATAGGCTTGTTTGATTTGTCTAAATAACTACTTTAACAATATCATAATTTGTATAGTTTTTACTCATAAACAATTACAGATAGTAATGAAAAACAAATCACACATCTGGACCGAGATCAAATGGATCTTATATAATGTCACGTAGGGAGTCCCTAATAGATAAAAAGGGAAGTTGCTTTGTTTTGTACGCTGTTATGTTCAACTGTGTTTTTTTGTGTGGTCTTGTTCATGTTTTTTGTAATTGATTTGTTTTCGGTGTTGGATTGCATGATTTGACTTAGTCCAATTCTTACGTTTATGTTTATGTACAAATATGTTCATGATACATATATGTGGTTGGTCCAGCTTATTTGCCTTGCTATTAGTGGGTTGCCGATATTAGTAGGGCAAGAAATCTGTCAAAGTTACTAAAGAATCGCTAATATTGGATCAAATAAAACTAACTTCACTTGCGATACTCAATGGTAAAGACATTTCCTTTGATTCAAGACAATCAATCTCCAGTTAAAACCCTCCCAAGAAGCAGAAAATTCTGAAAAGAGAGAGTAAAGAATAGTATGAAAAGCAACAAAAAAAGAAGATGGCAGCATAAAAAGTTTAATACAGATAATCAAACAAAAAATCAAACATACCTTTCAGAATAAAACATATTGGGGTGAGTAAGATGATCATGGAAAGAGAGGAAGGATTAGACACATGAGTCCACAACATTGTGAAAGGGCGGCATCCTGTAATAAAGCAAATCATATTATAGATGAGCGAAAGAGCAACAATTGACATGATTAAAAGCAAACTGATCTAATCCTCGAATCAACTACACTAAGTTCATAGTTATAAACAACTCAAGAGATGACTATGAGAGAGACATTTTCTTGATGTAATCTGACCAAAAGACAGAAACTCGTCATACATTAGCCAAATACAATCCAATTTGGTGGAGTTTTGATCTAACAAAATGAAGGAATCCAAGTACTCAACAATTACATGCCATCTTTCATTAGCAATTTAGCAGCAGAGACTTGAATCGTGACGATGTACATGTCATGACTCATGAAACATTATATGAGATGCTCATTGGTTACTTTTGTAGAAAGTGATTTCTCAAATATCCTATCAGTATAGTAGCAGTTCTGTTAATTTGTACCAGTAGTTCTTTCTGAGAAATATAGGGTCTCTTCCTTCCATCATGAGAAAATCGTACATTCCCCTTCTTTTGTTGAGCATTTATCCATTCTTTGTATATTTCACGGGGACTCGATAATGCGTCCATGTCATCAAGAGATACTCGAGAATCCACACACATTTGGCTTTCATCCTTTTCCAACACATTCCAAAAATAGCTAAAACAACATGAGAATCTATTTGCAGCAAAAATAAGTTAAACAATATGCTTAGTTGAATGACCTAAGAAAACTTGTGAAATATGTTACTATCTTGTCTTCTTGAGAGATGTTCAGGTTGAGTATGAACTTGTTCTGGCACAGGATCAGTTTCAGCAGAAGCATAACTTTGAACATTCTCAGGTTTGTTTCTGTTCAATTATGAAAAAACTTGATCGGTCACATGAAAGAACTGATCATATTAGTGTTACAGAGAACATCAAGAAACATATACACCTAGACTGGATGCTTTCTCTGACTAATTGTTAATGCTTCCAATACGGCAAAGCCTTTTCTAGTCCACCCTTATATGCTCTAACAAAAAACTGCAAACATATAGAACAATAGAACCACTATGAAATGACAAACATCAAGAGAAAGTATAAATGAAATGAAACACATACATTATTGTTTTAAGAATTGAAAACATGTAAACACGACACTTACCCATCAAGTTCCTCCCATGAAACAATGTTGTTGCTCACATCCTTAGACCAACCATCATCACTTGACAAACATAGTAAGTAGTACTGGTACATATGGAAAACCAAGAAAATTTCAGCCAAATAATACTGTAGGAATATGTAAGAACAGAAAAATAGACAAAAGCATGTTCACCTGTGAGTTTATGACTATATAAATGTTTGAAATCTACGTTAGAACTAAAGAACAGTTTTCAATAGACCTCTAGAACTAAAAACAGTTTTTAATAGAACTCATAGAGGATAAAAATGATGGATGCATGTAAGGCTTGCAACATAAAAGTATATGGAAAATCAAGATAAGAACATGTATAAATAATTGACCACGGGATACAAAAAATACCAAGAATTATTGAATTTCATCACACCAAAGAATCCACATATCTCATGTTGAGTACGGACTCTTGCTATGACCTCCTTCCATTTATTTAGTCATCAATTCACCTACTCGATCAATACACAGAAACCTGCAAAATTTATTACCCCACATTTTTAAGCAAAGAGATTAGTACGCAAAGGGAGTCGGAAGAGAGACGGATTGATGAATCGTCAGAGTTTAAAAAAAACATACCTTCACATGTCAATTCGCTGAAGCTAGTTGGTTATGAACTTCGTTCGAAGATATGCAGGGTAACCGCTTTCAGGCTCACCATCTTTGTCTTCAATGGATAAAGGAAAAAAGCTTTGCAAATCCTAGATTATGGGGATAGAAACGCAGGCAGCTAAAGGCAAGGGAACAAACCAAAAGCAAGGCTTTCAATTAAACTCTAGAAGTTGTTGAAAACTTACAAAGCTTTTAGCCTGGCTGAGACAGATTTGTTAAATTGTTTGCTCTGAAAAGAGCAAGGTTTTCAATTTCTCTTTCAGACCTTTAATCAAACAGATGGTGGGCAATAAGGGAGGAAAAGAGAAAGCAGGAAATCCAGCCTCGGTGATGTCCACACCTAAGCGAGTGAGCTGGCGCGCGATTTCGAGCTTCTGTTGCGGAGTCATGGCGGCGCAGGCGATGGCTCGCCGTCGCGGAGAGTCGTGTCGAAAATCCGGACGTATTCGGGATCCGGATGTACTCTGGCCGTTTTCGGCGCTGGCTTGGTGAAGCTTCGGACGAAGAATAACATCGGACTATGGTAGCGATGGCGGGGGAGGAGAAGGGAGAAAGAAAGTGGACTGTGCGGTTTGAGCATGGAAAGGAAGGAGGAAGAGGCTGCCGGAAGGAGACGATGATTCTGGGGTACTGCAGTGGACAACCCTAATTTATATCAGAAACACAGAATTGAAGGTCGAAGGGGTAACAGCAATGAAGGACGATGATGGAAAGAAAAACAGACAAAGAAACATACCAACAGTTGTTCTGCTCATTGACTCGGCGGGACGAAGACGTTTCAACGCTAGCCATAACTGTAGAAGCAATCACTACAAGAAATGAAAATTGAAGAGGAACGAAGAAGGAAATGGGAGAAATATGAAAGCAATGGGAAACTTGAAGAGGCCATGTAAATATATCATCAATTAGCATAACTCAAATATGGAAGAAGGAAAGCGGAAAAAGAACATACGAAAAAATGGATAACGCATAAATCTAATATGGCCTATTAATCCTAACAGGCTCGGTCTTTAATTATTGGGCCCGGTACAGTTTGACATTACTTCTTCAAACTCATGGATTTTTATATAGAGATAGATAGATAGATTCTATATTTTATGAGTATGGGTATTCTTCGCTCGTTTAAGCCGATTAAATATATTTTCCAACCGAAATATATAAATAAACGTTAACTCCGTACATCGTTGCATTTAAAAAGAAGACAAAAAATTAAATATTTACATGTAATTTAAATTTTTCGACTCTTTTTTTAATAATATAAAAATTTCGACTCTAGAAATAGAAAAAATCTGACTTATACAAGTCATGCATCTATAATAGGTCGATGGAATAATTTGCAATTGAGAATTTCTTTAGGACATTCTGTTACTGGTCTGGTTTAGTAGGCCAGATTGGTCCCAAATTAGTGGGTCGTTTTGGACAATGACTTTTTTCTTACACGCCTAATTTTTGTCCAATCAGTTGTTTTACACGAATTTGTGCCCAATACACCATTAGGGATTAAAGTTGAGGTTAATAACACTGTCCCATTAAGTTGTTAGTATATACCCTAATCCACCTCACTCTTCCATTTTCCTCTCTTCCGCCATGATTCCCCGCTCTTTCTCCCTCCGTTCCGACTCCAAATCCGCCGACTTCGCTTCCACCATCGTCTCGCCACCTCCCTCCTCCAGATCTCTGACGCCATTTCCGTCATCGACTTCCACCTCTACTCCCTCTCCACCGACCAGTCCCGTCACTTGTTATCTCTCGCCTTCCCCTCTCTAATTGCCAAGCTTTTCGGCTTCGCTGACTCCTACTCATCCTCGCCTCCTCCGCCTGGATGGATCGACTCCATCTCCGCTTCCGCCGACTCCGACCTATCCAGTAAGATCTTCAACCTCCTCTCTCCTTCCGGCGTCTTGATTTTCTCGATTACCATTGCCGATCGTCTAGGGCTTGTTAGGTATATGTTTCATGCCAAAAGGCTGACTAATTGGCTTCGCTTTGCTATCTCCGGTGAGCGAGATTGTCAGACGTTGTCTGAATTGTGTCCGATTAAACTTACAACTTTTTTATTCTTGTGGCAGTGTAATCACTTTTATTCAACTTGGATATGAAGATGTGTTCTTCATCTGTGAGATGAATCATCACAGATCTACTCCAACTTGCATTTAGCTTTTGGTGTTTTGTGTCCCGTCCCTTTGCTTTTTGTTAATGAGTGATCAGAGATACTTGAACATACTTGTGCAATGATAAAGGAAAGTATATATATCTCACCACCAGACTCAATTTATGTTGTGAAGTTAGTATGGGGAAATCAGCTTGCTCATTGCCCTTGTAATGTATGTAGCTAGTAGTTATCACTTGCAGACTAGGTCATATGGAGTGATTTGAACAATGATATAGGGAGAAAATGGAGCAAGAATTGGAAATGTTTCACTTCTTTTGAAACTCATGATGTGTGTCATTACTCCAAAAACTTTGATGACTGTTGTTTTGAAGGCAGTTCTTTGATTTTGTAGGGCTTGTTAGCTTTATCCACGATAAAATTCAACTGGTGTGCTTATACTGTCAGTGCAATGATCAACTTCACATATTATTTACGAGCATGGATGAATTAGTGTTCAATCTTTTTGCCTGCTTATTTTGGGCCTCTTTTGTCCAAAATCTTGTGGCTCTATGTTTAATTGTAGTTTTATCTTCAAACTTGTAAAGCTTCAGTAGGCAGACTTAGGAACTTAGCCTTACTCAAGACTTATCCGAATTCCTTGTTATTGTTATGTAATGTGGTGATATTAGTATGTACTGTTGTGAATTCCTTGTTAGGCTAAGTTACTAAGTTCATGAGTAAAGCTAAGTTCTGAGCTAGAAATGCAGGATTCCTTGTGATACCTTTGTGGTGATTTTTTTTCCGATTTGTTGTTCTGAGCTAGACATTAACTCTTTTTTATTGTATTCCTTGTCTCCTCATGCAAGTATCACTGTAACTAGCATCTGAAGACCAGAACAAGGATTGTGTGCATTTCTATTTCTTCGTACGGATTATTATTCGTGTTGACAGATCATTACTCGTGTTCACAGTTTAGTTACATTTTGTTGACATTTTATTTACTCGTGGTGACACTTTTGTTATTTTGTTGACAAGCTATTATTGGCATCATTTCTATGCTTTCAAGTAGATTAGTTTTGCTCGCTGCAGGGACTGATAAAGAACCTGCTTTGTTGCAGTGCAGTGAAGTTTGCTTTAGATGAGGAAGAAGTAACCAGACTATTTCGGATTAGGAAAATTGTGATGCAGATGCTTCATGATCGAGGTTCAGCAGACGAAGTAGGGAGATATACTGTTTTTCTTGTTGTAGCTTGCAGTTGGAACTGTTGGATATACTGTGGAGAAGGAACCTGCAAAAACACATCAGCACATATAATATTCTCAACATAACTGACTTTCCTTGCTACAACGACTGTAAGATCAAGTGCAGGATTCACAACCATGGTGAGTTTTTTTACAACTGAATTTTTATGAAGATTCAGCTTACAAATTACAGTAAGAACTGATGATTTATTTTATGAATTTCTATCAGGAAACATGAGTTGGATGGTACGTTGACAACTGATTTGTTGACAATGAGGATTTCAGTACGTTGACAATTTAATTTAATGTGTTGACAACTTCTTTTTAGTATGCGTTGACAATTTTTTAGTGTGTTTATAGTTTTTAAAATATGTTGACATTTTTATTTAGTTTGTTGACAAGTTTTGTAAAGTGTTGACAATTTTGTAATATTACTCGTGTTGTGTGTTGTTGACCGTTTATTAGTCGTGTAAATAATTTATTTAGTTGGGTTGACAACTTATTTAGTCGTGTTAACAACGTATTATTCTTGTTGACAGCTCTGTTAAAAATTGTGTTGACAACTCTGTTAATTTTTTTTTTTGACAGTTCTGATAAAAAAATTGTTGACAACTCTGTTAAAAATTTTGTTGACAACTCTGTTAAAATTTTTGTTAACAGCTCTGTTAAAAAATTTGTTGACAACTCTGTTAACAAAATTTGTTGACAATTCTGATAAAAAAATTGTTGACAACTGTGTTAAAAATTTTGTTGACAACTCTGTTAAAATTTTTGTTGACAGCTCTGTTAAAATTTTTGTTGACAACTCTGTTAAAAATTTTGTTGACAGCAAATGGGTATTTCCATATAACTTAAAAAAGTGATGCAAAAACTTAAAAAACATTACCCAAAAACTAGGTTGTTTTACTTGTTTATGTAGGCCGAGAGGAGGATCAAGTTTTTTTTAAAATCTTTGTAACCTTCAATTAAATAAATACGGAGTACTAATTTTAAGTATTAGTTGTATCATGGATTTTAAGTAGGGTGCGGTTCTGGTGAGAACATTTTTTAAAATGAGAACGTTTGAATAACTAATATATGTGCATCAAAATATACTTAAATGTACATCACCATCACGTCTTTCGTTTTTATCTTTTTCATATATATATCTTTCAAAAATAAATTAAATAAGGAAATTAAAATGATATCTAATAGACTATAAAATATTAAAGAAATTATATTATCTTTTTTTTTATTTTTTACCATATTATATCTTTTGTCGTTATTTATTTATTTTACTATCAATCTAATTAATACTTAAACTATATATTTATTATTAATTTGATTAGAACTTAAATTATAAACCACAAATTATCAATTATAAACTACTAGCATAAAGTACTACATAACAATACACATATAATTATATTATTAAAAATATTCAATACATGCTACCCGTGCATGGCCCGGGAACACACGTTAGTAGTATGTATTTAACTACATTTTGTTACATTAACTTACTATAACTCTTGAGGATTGAATTTAATTTAGGCTCAAATACCGAAAACCACCCCTTAAATGGGTCAATTTGCAAAAAACCACCTCTTAAACCATTTTTTAGCGGAAACCACCCCTTAGTTACCTCCGTTATCCAAGAACCACCTCTTTCCCATTTCCCGTTACTGGTCCGTTTAAATGATTATTTTAATTTTTTTTCTTTTTCAATTAATTCAAATGGAATAAGCCAAACCCGACCCGATTAACCCGACCCGAGTCCATTAATTCACCCATTTTCGAATTGGGGATCTGAAAGAGGGCAAAAGTTAGGGTTTGTGATTTTGAAGATGAATTCGAAGTCAATTCGAACTGGTTTCTCTTCGAATCTTATATTAAATGGGTTGTATGCTTAATTGTTGCATATAGGGAAGAGATTTAGATGGAATTAGACTTCAATTGAAGATTCGAAAATTCTAGGGTTTATGAGGATTGAAAATCGTGACTGGAAAATGTGAATTTCAGAGGAGAAGTTACAATTGACCATTTTAGGGTTTTGATTAGGCTTAGTCGACATGAATTGACATGGGTTTTGGGCGAAAAAAACAAGCTGGAAAATGGAAGTGATAAATGGAAAAAAGTTGACAGTGGTTGCCCTCTGAGTTTGAGTCTGAGATTGCCTCTGATTTTGCCTTTGATTTTGCCTCAGGGATTGCCTCTGACATTGCCTCTGAATGGGTGATATGATTGCCTTTGATTTTGCCTCTGAGTTTGAGTCTGAGGTTATGTCGATCACTTGGTTAGCCATGGTGATGGTGTTGTATGGAGGAGTTATGAGATGGCCGAGTGTATTGTATGGAGGAGGAAAATTCAGAGGAGGAAAGTGTATGGAGAGTTGAATAGGTGAGGCATTTTATTGTTGAGAGAATTGCAATTGAATGGGTGATATGATGGCCGAATTGGGTGATGTTTGACCAATATTTATTGGTGAAGAATGCTGCAGAAAAAAGGGTAGTTTAATAGGGTGATTTAATGGGTGTTTGAATGGGTGATTTAATGGGTGTTTGAATGGGTTTGGTAAAGAAAGGTGAATGTTGCAGACGGTTTTGAATAAGGCTGTACAGAACTTATTTAATGTTAGGAAGGTGAATGCTGCAAGATTACATAACAACAATTACACAACCTGTTTCAATCTCATCACATAACAACAAATTATAGTCAATACATCACATTAAGAAGTTGCACAAAATACAACTGAAATGGTTCACTGCTACACGATCAACACGATCAACATGTTCAACATAGTCACTGCTACAAAATAAAAGAGTATGCAACATCATTGTTTTGTGACAAAATACAGGTGATCTCCTAATGATCAACGTGTGAAGGTCCTTTGTCTTTACCATGCTTCCTAGGTGATCTCCTAATAGAAGCTTGTAGAGTACTCTTGCTTGATATCATCTTCTTTCTATGAAGTTGTTCTGGGACAAATCTCTTTGAACCTTGTGACACCTGAGAAGATTGAGTTTGGTTCACTGAACCTTGTGTTCCAATGTATGGAGTATTTCCAGAATTCATGTTCTGCTACAAAATTAAAGGGCAAAATAAGCCAAAAATCAAGCCAAAATGATGAAGAGATGTTGTGAGACTAACCACTGGTGGTGCTGCAGAGGGTTGAGTGTGGGAGGCATTGCTCATTTGATGTGAAGGCTGGCTAGCTGGTTGTGTTGAAGATCCACCAACCTTGGTCTGTCATAAAAAATTGAAGTTAAATATTTGGACAGAATATGAAGTTAAGAAGAACAGGTGGTACCTTTTTGGTGTACTTCCTTTTCTGAGATCCTACAGGAACAGTGTTATCACTTCTTGGTCTTCCTCCAAGATTGCGAGGTTGGTTTGGTTGTTGAGGGCCTTTAGGTGGATTTGAACACCTGTTCTTATAGTGTCCAACTTGACCACATCTAGAGCATTTGCTTGTTCCTGCAACTCTGTATCTTTTTTGCTTGGGTGCTTTATCCTCTCCTTGTTCTCTTCTTCTGGCCTTTCTTGGTCTGCCTGGTTGTACAACATGTTTTGGAGGCTCAGGTTGTGGTTGATCAGTATGCTCCCATTGATTTTCTCCAGGCATAGGGTTGATGCAGATATTGTAAGCCCTAAGGTAAGCATCCTTAGTGTAATATGGATGCACATAGGAATCCAACTGCTTTCTATCCTTCAAAATGCAAGCCATTGCATGACAACATGGGATGCCAGTCAAATCCCACCTATTGCATCCACAACTATTGTGCACAATGTCCACAACATAAGTATTTCCCATGTGGTCCACCTCATAAGTATTTTCACCACCCCAGTGAGCAGTACATGCACTCAAAGCTTCATGTTTGGCAGCCTCTATCTTCTTGATTGTCTTTGGTGTATATGGTGCATCATACCTACTCATTCCTTCTCTCTTGGATATAAATCTCTTCATTAAATGCCTTCTAATCCACTCAAACATTGATAGAATGGGCAACTCTCTAGCAGGCAAGATCATTGAATTGAAAGACTCACAAATGTTATTGAGAAGCATGTCAGACTTGCAATCATACCTAAATGCATGTTTGGACCAAGATGCAGGGTTGACTCTCATCAAATAATCATACACTTCTTGTTTCAAGTTTCTGATCTCCTCCATTGGAGGCTCAAAATCCACACGAGTACAAGCCCTAGCTGCTGCCCAAATCAGATTTTTGTAAGCTTGTCCAGGCCACAAAGCTTTGACATTATTGATGAGATGCCTGACACACACCCTAGTATCATTTTGTGGACATATATCATGCAGTGACTCAATCAAACCCTACAACAAAATATCACAAGAGCATAAGTAATGACATAATGAACAATATTTTATAAAGCAATCAAGTTAATCTTATACCTTTTGCCTATCTGACATAAAAGTTGGCTTGCATTCTCCTATGTCTCTCATCAGTATCTCTATGAACCAACCCCAAGTTTCTTTTCTTTCTGCTTCAACCACAGCAATTGCAATTGGAAAGATATTCTCATTCCCATCTTTTCCAACTGCCACCAAAACTTGACCACTGAAAGCACCTTTCAAATGACAGCCATCCAGCCCAACTACTGGCCTACAACCTTGCAAAAATCCCCTCTTACAAGCTTCAAAACAGACATACAATCTCAGAAATAAGGGTTTCTCTGGGTTCTCTGGACCAACCACCACATAAGAGCTTGTTCCTGGATTCCATCTTATAAGGGTAGCAGCATAGTCCCATACCTTTTTATACTGAGCATTAGCATCTCCTTGACTCTTCAAGCATGCTCTGTACCTAGCCTTCCAAGCCTGATTGTATGAGATGTTAATATGGCACTCCCTTCTCACAGCATTAATAAACCCAACCAATTTCCAGTTGGGGTCATCTCTGTAATACTCTAAATATCTATCTGCAAGCCACACTGATGTGAGCTTTGAATTCTCATGTTGCCACCCACAGTCATGGTTAGGAACAAATGACTTCAACTGAAATGGTCCATCTTTTCCCATAATTCTAGCAGTAGCCTTAAACTTACAATCTACCTTCTTACATATACATTTCTTCCTAGCATGTCTCATATCACAATTGCACTTCTTCTTACAGTAGGCAGAAATCCTTTTCTTATCATTGTGCAAGTAATAATAGTCCCCTCCATTCTCTATTGAAAACTGCCTCAATGCTCTCCTAAAAATGTCATTACTACCAAATAACATTCCAACTTTAAGATTGATTTTTTTCTTAAAGTCAACAGTAGGGTTAAACTCAGGATACCTGACATGAGTCTTACCATCAGATTCACTTCCACTAAGCAACACTTCAGACTCCTCAGACTTCTCATCATCTACAAATGCCTCTGTATCAGGTGCATCAAATACATAATCTCTTCCCTCAAAATCTCTTACCCCAGAATCTGTTGTAATTATAGCACCTACACCTGGCTCGACTTGTTCCCCAAACAAGTCTTCATCATCTTCATTATCAGTTTCTGCAAGATCCTTCTCACTCCCACCTTCAGAGCTTTCAGATCCAAGAACTTCTACAGAACCATCAGAATCATCCCCATCTTCACAAATAGCTTCTTCCTCTTCTATGTTTGTGGATGCAGAGGCTCGGTTAGGATCAAAAGTTGAAGAAGCCCTAGGTATTGAATCACTACAAGGCTGAGGGTCAAATGATGAAGATGGGCCTTGATTGTTGATGTTAGTACATCCAGACATGGCTTGTGTAGAGAAAGATGGGCCTCCTAACATTAATTGCTTTGGACTAGGCTCATTTGATTGTAGAAGATACACATGGGCCATTCTAGATCTGCCACACATTCCAAGCATGTCTAACACATCTTTGTCCACACTTAGCAGCTTTAAACCATTATGTATGCTTCTCCCTGGTTCTAAATACCACATTTCAACTACATCAAACCCAATTTCCCTTTTCACATTATCTTCCATGTCACCTATTGATACATAATCTGGATCCACATCTTTGTATAAGTAGACTTGACCTTTTCTATAGCAAAGTTCCTCTTGATTTGTCAAGTAAAATTCACCCCCATATTGAAATCTAAATGAAATATTCATCTGTGAAAGCAAGACATTGATTACTATACTTTGCATAAAGTAGAAAAAGCTAGCAACTTTCAACTACACTAAAGGCCAAACCCATTATTCTATGCACTAATATGGCAAGTTGGCAATGCTATTCAACCAAACAACACACTTAGTCTCGCTCGGAATCGCCTCAGAAATCTCACAACACGTGATAGTGTCACCACGTGCTTCTTTCTCTCAGAAATCTCACAATACCCACAATCCAGACAACAGTGTAAAATACTCGAATTAAAAGCAAGAACTCACCTTAGTCTCGCTCGGAATCGCCTCAGAATCGCCTCTTCATCGCCCTCTTCAATCGCCTCCGAAATCGTCCTCTTCAATCGCCCGCAGAATCGCCCTCTTCAATAGCCCTCTTCACCTTCTTCAATCACAGTCGAATCCTTCTTCTTCAAACCTTCTTCGAACCCAGAAATCTTTCTCTTCGAACCCAGAAACCTTCTTCGAGTGCTCGCGACCCCAGAAATCGCCTCCCTTTCGATTGCTCAAACCCTAAAACCCAGCTCGAACCATATTCATTACACCCTAATATTGATCTCCATTCTGAAGAGCCCTATTCCCCCAATCAATCGCTCGAGCACCCAGAAATCGCTCCCTCGATCGCAAATCCCCAATTCGAAACCCTAGAAAATTTCCAGATCCCCAATTCGAAAATGGGTGAATTAATGGACTCGGGTCGGGTTAATCGGGTCGGGTTTGGCTTATTCCATTTGAATTAATTGAAAAAGAAAAAAAAATGAAAAAAATATATTAAAATAATCATTTAAACGGACCAGTAACGGGAAATGGGAAAGAGGTGGTTCTTGGATAACGGAGGTAACTAAGGGGTGGTTTTCGCTAAAAAATGGTTTAAGAGGTGGTTTTTTGCAAATTGACCCATTTAAGGGGTGGTTTTCGGTATTTGAGCCTTTAATTTATGATTAAATATACACAATTACATTCTAACAAATAAAATTTGGCTTCGCATGCCTCACAAAATTAAAATTTAAAAATAAATACTCGAAATATTTATAAATCTCATTTTAGATAGTATTTAAGTGGAAATTTCTAGCAAGTTTAAATCTGCCTAATTTTGCAAAACTCAAGGAGACTATTTAGGGCTCGTTTGGTATCGATATCTAGATATCGGGTATGAGTATCAAGATATGAGTATGAGATATAGGATATAGGTATGGGTATGAGTGATATCTTTGATATATCCAATTTCGAAGGATATCAAAAACACACTCTAAATTCATTTCGATACTCATATATCAACCAAACAACAGATATCAGATTAATATCGATATACTGATTACACCAAATGCAGATATAAATATGAGTGATATCTTATACCCACACCTGATATATAGATATCAATATCAAAGAGACCCTTAGTACTTGCCTACTAATGAAATTCCATTTCAAATTAAACAAACTCTACATGCCTATATATGTTTGCCATTTCTTCTTCAATTAATTTTTAATGGCCTCTTTTAAGAAAACTTCATAAAGTAAGTGTAAACATAAAGAATCACTAAATTTAATTGTACGGAGTACATAATATTGTTGTTATGAAATTATAAAATATAATAAAAGGCTATATTAGAAAAATTAGAGTGATATAATAAGTATAAATGATTTACGTATAGCTTAGTAAAACAAGCATATGTATAATTGTACAAATAAGAAAATACATGGAGCTAAAATCTTAGTTAGTGAAAAAATTACGAATAGATTATATATAAAAAACGGAGTACTAGAAAATTATGGTTTTACCAACAAGCATGTGGTCGGGTGGTAAGGGACCCGAACCACCCGACATGAGGTCTCGAGTTCGAGACTTGATGGAGGTTAAAAATTGTTTGTTGAGAGAGCCACCCACGCAGCTCGAACTCTAGATGTAAGGGTAGTAGGAGAGTCCCCTAACCGCTGAACTACATTGGAAAACAAAAAAAAAAAATTCTGGTTTTGATCAAATCTAGCGGGATCAAATCGTTAAAAAATATCGCTTATTAAAGAAACTAAATTGATTTGTTACTTAAATTTGGAACCTTTATTTATTAGGATCAACTAATTAATACTCCGTACTACCGACCTATAATTCTATAAAGGGACACGTGGTGATTATTATTCTGGTTTTAGAGTTAAGCAATGGTTGCCTATTTTTTTGTGGACATCATTTTTTTTAATATTATCTCTCTCTTTCATCTATCACTACCCATTTTCATATCCACTTACTCTCCTAATAGTTGCCCACTAATATTTTGATTATTCATTTTCTCTTTTCTACTATTTTTACATACCTCACTTAATTTTTTGTCAAAAATGAAAGTTTTTGAGACACATGTCAAACATATGTTGAATGCCCATTCTTTCACCATGGTGATGAGAATGCTCAGGGTATTGTGTATCTCTCTTACGATATCTTACTTTTTAATTTTTTAACATTATTTTTGTTTTCTCTCTCCTAATGCCCGCCCCATTTTGGGTATGCTCTTAGTATAAACTAAGTGTAGTTTTCGCGTCACGCGCAGTTCATGTAACTCACAAGTCGTTCATATATTATTTATCTGAATAGAAAATTTATTAAATTTATTTAGATTATTTATTAGGTATATGTAATTTTTTATTATGAAATTAAAAATATAGAAAGTTATTCAAAATAAAATACTTTGTATTATATATGACTATGAGTGAAGTTTAAAAAGAATACTTACTAATACCTTCAAAAATATTTATTATGTGCTAGATTTACATTGGAGTCGATGAGCATGGGTTAGAAGTTCAGCTCGATGGGGAGGTGGTGGTGAAGAGGGAGAACTTTCGATACTTAGGGTTTTTCATTCAGAGTGACAAAACGATAAAAGCGGGTATACAACATGCATACAGATGGGCTGACAGATTTAGAGACTCCTTTGTGACAGAAAAGAGTCGGCCAAACTGAAGGGCAAATTAACAACCAGCTTTGCTTTATGAGGTTGAGTGTTGACCCACGACGAAGGATGAAGAACAAAAGATGGTGGTGACAGAGATAAAGATGTTGCGCTGAATGTGCGGGCACACCAAAGCGGACAAGATAAGAAATATGGCTATCAGAGAGAAGGTAGGTGTGTAGCTGATATCAGGGAAAAGCTCAGAGAAACGAGACTCTGTTGGTATGTGCATCCGTGGAGGAGAGGACCTAATGCGCAAGTGCGAGTTCCTAGATTTTGACGTTTTGCATAGAGGTAAAGGTCGGCCAAAGAAGAGTTGGGAGGAAGTCATAAAGAAAGATCTTGCGCACCTAGCGATGACATACGACATGACTCAGGACATGAATGCATGGAGAGATAAGATCAAGGTGGTCGATCCATAGAGGATCGACTGTTGGAGTGCCTTTGTAATAAGCCTTGACCAAGGAGTATTTATGGACCTTACCTCATACTTTTATTGCCCTTTTTAGAATATTTTGGTGTTCAATATTTGCACTCTTCTCTATTTTAAGTCTAGGTCTTGGGTTTGTCGGTTCACATCCTCCCAACGAGTAGTTTGGGGTAGGGATGATCAACAACTGTCCCCCTCAGACCCTATTTCGACGGGAACATATTGTATCGATTGTTTTTATTGTTGTTGTATTTAATTGGTTTGTATACTTAATTATGAAATTCATGTCGCATATCTTTTTAAATTTCATATGATATTTTGTACATAACTTTTCTTATTAATTTGCTCTTGATGAACAACTTTTACATAAATCTTTAAAAGTCCAATTAATTGAGTAAAAATTAACGTATTAATATGTGAAATTTGTTAGAGTTTGTTTAGGTACATGACCAATGTGTACGTTTTATTTGGAAAGTAATCTCCTTAGAAACTAACCCCCTACCTCAAGGGAAAAGGAGTAACCTTATGGGTTAGTTTTTTCTAACAAAAACTAATAAAAACTAATTTAGGACAATTCTCTTAATAACGTTTAAGGGGTCAATGAGACCAAAATTCTCGACTTTTATCATGTGAATTTTAATTTGTAAAAGAGAGTAAATAGAAAGGAGAAATTTAAAGAAAAATTGACATGTAGGATTTGTGGGGTCAAAATGAAGGAGATAATCTCAAATACTTTTCTTTTAATATACTCTGTATATACTAGTGTAGTTCTGGCGCCTTGCACGAGTTTATTTAATTAGCTCATGTTACGTATTTGACATTTTCTCGATGTTAGAACTCAATCTCTATTCGTTTGTGCTTTGATTAATTGATATTTCTTTTTCTTTGTTATTTTGAGGATAATATCATCAAAATTCTAATTAAAAAAATATACTCCGTCCATAAAAGATTTTCTCACTTTGTACTTTGCACTTTAATTAAGACAAGTTTAATCAAGGCAAAAGTGTAAATAATGGCACATTAAATCATAAAATTCAATCAATGGAAAACTCATTACAATATGAAGACAACTTTACCCTTAAAAAGTGTTTTTGAATATGAAAATAAATAAATTGAATAAGGGTATTATGGGAAAATATTAATGGATAAAAATGAAAATGGGACTCACTTTGAGTAAATGTATTATGGGAAAAAATTAATTTACTTAAAGACTACAAAATACCTAACAAACTAACAAATCATTATTATTTTAAAAGATTCAAAATATTACTAATAATTTAAATTTTGAGACTTATTAGCAAAATGACAAATAAAATTAGTAAACATAGAATTAAAAAGAGAACTCTAAATAACTCTCCTAATATATGTATATAGACAACTGATTGATAATTATTTAGTTACTAGTTGAAAAACTACTTCAGTGATAAATTTTAAAATTAAGGATCCAATTTCAATTCATTTTTAAACTAGTTATGTGACTTCAACATGAAATACAACTAGTTAGATAACTCCTTTAGTAAAACGCAAGTATCATTTTATTTCTCATCCCTCAAAATAACTTTAAAACACACTTGATTACATCTTATTCTAGTCTCTCAATGGTGTTTGTCAACAACAGCTCTTTCTTTGTACTCGTGTTCGCCCTCCTCCTCTCGACTATCACCCTCCCATGCACTGCGACAAAGAAGTCGCCTCCTCCTCCACCGAGATCTTCAACTACCCCATGCCCTCCTCCTCCGACTAAGAAGCCACCGCCTCCTCCATCGAAATCTTCACCTCCCCCTATTTCAAGCCCTCCTCCTCCGACTAAGTATTCGCCACCCCCGTCATCAACTACCCCAAGCTCTCCTTCTCCTTCACCAACATATTCAACTATCTCTCCTTCTTATTCACCAACATCTTCAACTCCTCCCCCAATTGCACAAGCATCTTGCCCTCTAGACACACTCAAGCTCGGGGTTTGTGTTAACCTCCTCGAGTTGGGCAATGCATCCGGGAGCAACTGTTGCACGTTGTTGAACGGCTTGGCTGACCTCGATGCAGCTGTTTGCCTTTGCACCACCATTAAGGCCAATGTGCTCGGTCTCGTTTTAAATATCTCGGTGACTCTAAGTGAGTTGCTCAACGCTTGCGGGAAGACGCTTCCTTCCGGATACACATGCAACTAATATTACCCGCTACATCCGATTTAATAAGTATACGTCTATATGCTGCTAAGTGTATGTCTGTATTGTGTTGTTTGTTGTTTGCATTTCAACCATATTCTAGCTTGTTTACAATAAGAAATAATAGCTTGATGTCATCTTTCATATGGTATGCCTTGTTGTAATTGCACGATTATATATACTTCTATAAAACATGTTACGTTTTACTGTGTTATTTCCTATTACGTTTTATTATGTAAATCGATTTGTCATTGTTGCATCATAAATTTGTAGCACAAAAGTGAATGAATCTAACGAAGATTGATCTCCACATGAATTTGATGAACGGACAAATCCTTCTAGGGAAATCGATCAAAGACGAATCAAACGATGCGTATTATCTAGATTTATGTTGGATTGTGAAGACGGTAAAAAATTGAAACAAGCCCTATATTATGGGATGGAAGTTCTAATACTACATATAGGGCAATTCAGATACGAACAATTTTTACGGTGCATCGTACGAAAGCTTAACGTACGTGCATCAAAATATACATAAATATTCATTAAAATGTACTTAAATGTTCATCAAATCTTTTAATTCACATCCTTTGAAAAAGTGATGTATCTAGTCACATACACATTTTTGCTTGAATGTTCTTCATTTCTCGATACATGTATGAACGTTCTTCATTTTTTGGGTGTTTTTTTTAAGTTTGTTCTCTAAATTACTAGTAAATGTTCACCTATTTACTACATTTGAGTTTGGGATATAAATTTCTTAACCTGAAATTACCCTTTTGCCCGATCGGTGGGTTCAGGTCATAATATTTCATTGATTTTTCAGGCCGGATTGGGTTGTTTGTTTTCTGAGTGATTAACTTTTGACACTAATAAAAATATATGATATGATTTTTCAATTTAAGAGATTAAGTGTTTCACCTCCTGTCAAATGAATTATATACTCTACCAATTACATATTAATATTTCTTATTTTTCTTATTCCTATTTGATTATTATTTTAGTTTTTTTAGGGGCAAACAATTGAATTTATTAAAAGTAAGTTATCAAACAATAGGATATCATAATATAAAGAACCTATTGCATGACCTTTAAGACAACGTGCCTTCCCACACGCATTGCCCCCCTTGCTTGTTTTTTCCCTGTCGCTTGAGGCCATGGCCTCCTCCCCCGGAAAACACCATCCAACAACGGCAAAACAATTATGTTCTGACATGGAGGTTGATTCCTCCATCCAAACAAAAACCAATCCACTTTACCAAGAGTCGGCCAATAATGCCTTGTGTGATACCACTTTCCCTCGGTAGTAGGCCACTCTAAGAATGCAAGTGCTTCCCGCCCACCAGCATAGACTTCTTTGACAGATCGGCCTGATCTGTACAACACGGATGACGATCCCGATGATTCTGACACAGATGCCAAATATACTTCAGTTGCGCTCACGACAAATGAAAAGAGAATGTTGAGGAAACCATGGGAAGGTTCCCTAATAGTAAACATGTTCGACAAAGGGCCAGGGTATATGCAGATTAAGCAAAAGCTCGAGCAGAAATGGGCTATGAAAGGCTCTTTGACACTTGTTGACATTGGCAATGCTCATTACGTTGGAAAATTTACAAATGCTGACAATTATCACCATGTTCTTACTCAGGGCCCTTGGATGATCGGAGATAACTATCTCATGATTCGACAGTGGGTTCCTAATTTCGATCCATATAATGATAGAGTCCGCATACTTACGGCATGGATTCGTATTCCTGGCTTGAGTTTGGAGTATTTCCACGAAGGTTTCTTACGTCGGGTTGGCCAACTTGTGGAAAATGTTATCAGAATTGATAAGACCACGATCAAGGCAGATCGGGGCCATTTCGTTTGCATGAGGGTCGAGATTGATCTGTCGAAATCACTCCTATTCAAGTTCAGATTTCGAGGGATAAATTGGCCTATTCAGTACGAGGGAATTAGAAATCTCAGCTATCACTGTGGAAAAGTGGGACATGTCCAGGATAATTGCCCAATCCTTGCTGCTGGAACTTCTGATGAATGGCCCAAACGTCCTGGAAGCTTTGTTAAATTTGGAACCCAAAGCCATTCATCCGGTGATCCGACGACAGTTTCGGATGAAATCGGCAAGTGGAACCAAGTAATCAAACCAAAGAGAAATATATTATTTTAATCATAAAATATATTATTTTACTCAATATATATTATAAAACACAAAAATCAAGATAGGTAAGTCGGAATAACGGATTTGCGGGTCATGACGGGTCGGGTTTTGACCCGCAAATGACCTGCAATTTCGGGTCGAAAGAGTCGGATCAATTCGGGTCAAATTCAAATATTTTCCGGGTCATCGACCCAAAAAATACGGGTCGGATTTGCGGGTCGAGTCAACTTTTGACAGGTCTAATAACAATATAAATCAGAAATAAAAATCTGACGAAAAATAAGAAAAGAAGTAGAAATAAGGTATTGATTATTGTGAACTGCTTTATTTTTATTCTATTCAAAATCAATTTTTTTCTAAATTATTTTTATTATAGAATTTTTTTTCACATAATAAGATAAAACTAATCAATGTGATATCATATATTTTGGCAATGGCTATATGCACGCGAATCGATGCATATATGCACGCGATTCTGTGCGCTCAACTTATGCGCACGCATCTGTGCGCAGTTCTTATGCGCATACCTGTTTTACGGGGTATTACGGGTACTTTTCGTAAATTTTCAGAGTCTGTAACACCTTGTGCGCCTAACTACTGCGCACAGGTTGAGAATCTGTGCGCCGTGTTTCTGCGCACTCTTCAGACATAGTAGCCGTTGAAATTTTTGAAAAAAGTAGCCGTTAAATGTAAAACTGTGCGCTGAGGTTCTGCGCACAGGTGCTTTAGGGTTTGTGTTTGTGCGCGGATGGTTAGCGCACGGGTCTTTACAGTTTCATTTGGACCACAACGGTCATAAATGTGCCTATATAAAGCCACAATCTCTTTGTTTCCAACAAATTCATTCAACACCTCTTCGTTTTCCAACAAATTCATTCAAAATGTATCGTCGTAATCAAAAGTCTCGTATGTTAGAGTTGATTAATCAAAGTTGTGAAGATAGTGATGAAGAACACGATTGGGATAGCGGATCACAAGAAGAGGAAGACGACCCGAACGACGACAAATGGTTGGATGGTTTCTTAGAAGACGAAGAGTTCGGCGACTGGGATCCGAGTGGTGAATTTGTGGTTAGTATAATATGTTATAATTTGAAACATATGGTACCGTAATTAGTTTCAAATTAGTTTCATATGCTAGAATAATTAGTTTCATATGCTAGAATAATTAGTTTCATATGCTAGAATAATTAGTTTCATATGCTAGCCTAATTAGTTTCATATGATAGCCTAATTAGTTTCATATGATATCCTAATTAGTTTAAAGTAATGATTCGTATTTTGCCTTGTTATTTTGGTAGTAGTGTAATTGTCGCTCTACAATTACGTATAGGGGAAAGATTATTCGGATTATTTTAGAACCGCACAATATTGGGATACTCCGCAAGAATTGTACGAGTGGGCGAGAGATAGAGGAAAGGAGTTAGTGATAGCTTTGGTAACGCGTAATTCAAGTCCGTACCAAATAAGTATTGTGTGCGATAGATTTGGAAAACCAAGATCTGGGAGGCCAAAGGTGAACAAAGAGAATCCAGAGTTGGCTGTTCCTAGGCTTAGAAAGTCGAAGTCGAAGAAGTGTGAGTGTAGATTTCAGCTACTAGCAGTGCGAAAGAAAAACATTCCCGGGGTCGCAGGAGAAAAATGGATTTTAGGTGTGATAGAAGGTCGGCATAACCATGTGCTACTTGCTAGTTTTCATGGGAATGCATTCATGGGTCGAATGACGGAGGAGCAAGAGCTTTGTGCTAGGCGGTGGGGAGATGGAACTGGACGCAAGACGCCAAAAGAAATTATCTCTAAATTGAGGGAGAAGTACCCTGGTAATGTTACTTCAAGGAGACAAGTTGCAAACTTTTTGCAGAAGGTGAATTACGAAGATCGCGGAGAGCTAAACGTGACACAGTGGTCGCTTAAGTTTTTGCGAGACCACGACTACGTAGTTCACCCACATAGAGACACGACAAACGGAGAGGTTGCAATATTATTCTTTGCTAACCAAGAGTCCTTGCGTTTGTTGAAGAAGTACCCGTACGTGGTAATTATCGATGCGACGTACAAGACAAACAAGTAAGTCTCTACAATACCTTGGTCGATATTTAGTTCGGATAATGATATATGTTCTGTAGTGATATATGTTAATGTTTCAATAGATATGAAATGCCGCTCGTAGAGATCGTTGGATTCACCAGTACACACAAGACGTTCAACATCGCGTATGCATTCACTAAAGCGGAAAGGATTTATCATTACACATGGATAATGATTCAATTGAAGTCATTATTCATAGATTTGGGAGTGATGCCAACGGCTATAATGACAGATTGCGAAGACGCGCTGATAAAAGGGATAAAGACTGTTTTCGGGAGCGAAGTTCAACATCTGTTGTGTTGGGTGCATATCAAACACAACATTGAGGCACATGCTTCGACCATCCTAAAGAGACAAATTAAAGTGGAAGCCTTTGCAGGACAATGTTGGGGACTATTTTGCTCAGCTACTGAAGAGACCTATGAACTGCGGCTCGAACAGTTGAAGAGATCTTGGAAGAGCGGCCTTGTGGGATACGTCGAGAGAACATGGCTTAATCCTCACAAGACAAGTATAGTGAGGGCTTGGACAGATCATAAGCTTCATTTCCTTACGAGGACTTCAAACAGGTAAATATTGATATTTTTTAGTTAAAGACGATTATATCATAACGGCGTACTTTCTTAACTTACCAACTTAACTGTTTTTTAGAGTTGAAGGGATGCACAAGGTTTTGAAAGATATTATTGGTTCCAGCAGAGGGGGCTTTAACAGAGTGATCGTACGGATCCATCATTCAGTACTCCTTCAGATTGATTCAATTAGGGCGAGCATGAACATGTCTCTCTCCAAACGACCAACTGATTTTGATGATCCAAACATGCATCCGCTTGGAAGGGCTATTTTTTCCCGACTATTCTACAAAGTGTCAGACAGGTGTTTTGATCATTTGTTGGCTACTTATGAGATCATGTTGACGGGGAAATTTCCTGAACAATGCACCGACCATTGGGTGAGGAACTGTCTTGGGTTGCCGTGCGTCCATCAAATTGCACACGCTATCATTTCAAACACACCCCTGATTGAGGATGACATTCACCCGTTCTGGAGGGATTTGCATTGGGATGACACTCCTGAAACAGAAGACGACCCAAATCTGAAGGTCCGAATGAACATTATAGAGTTGCGACTCCATGAAATGTTCACCAAGTTGGAAATTGGAACCTTGAAGAAAAGCACGGCATACCAGCTAGGTGAGTTGTATCAGGACTTGGAGCATCCTGAACTAACTACCTTGAAAGAACCGACAAATGTGAGAAGAAAAGGCAGGCCAAAGGGTGCAAAGAACAAGGATAAGGAGGAGGTTGACAGTGAAAATGACAAGGAGGATGACATAAAACAAGAAGATATGGAGCAGTATGAGATGGAGGAGGCAAAGCAGAAATCAAAAGGAAAGAAGAGTACAGGAGCAAGACGGCCAGGTCGTCCTAAAAAGGAGGAGGATGACAGTGAAAATGACAAGGAGGAATCGAGAGAGAAGAGTTATTTTGAGCACAAACAAGAAGAGCTGAAGAAGTATGAGAAGGAGGAGGCAAAGCAGAAATCAAAAGGAAAGAAGAAGGCAAACAATACAGGAGCAAAACGACCAGGTCGTCCTAGAGAGCAAACAACGACATCACTTCCCGTGGTCATTGAGGCCGAGGAGTTGCATTCTCAACCCATGCCCGACCTATCACAGCCTGAAGGATCAAACTACACTGACTTCGATCAGTGCCCTGAAGAACTTGGTGTTCCTCTCATTCATAGGGGGGTTGACTTCGGCATTGACAATTTGGATGATTTTTGGCTTCCATACATCACAGATGTTAGACAGGTACGTTCTGACGGACATTGTGGTTATAGGTCGATGGCCTTACTTCTGGGAAGAAAAGAACAAGAGTACGGAAACATTCGGCGTGAGCTGGTAACGGAGCTGCTTCAAAACCGAGAATTGTACGAGCCTATTCGTCGTCGTCTTCGTCCGGGTACTTGGGAGGATCTTATTCTCCAAGTTAACCATTGCAGAAGCCCTTGTTCAGAACTGTACTGGTTGCACTTTCCACTGATGGGCTTAGTGTTTGCCACCCTATACCAAGTTGGTCTCGTGTTATTGTGTTGGGATGCTCCGACCTTTTGCTTACCGCTAAGGTGTAGAACAGAAAACGCTGATCCTCCACGACAGATTTTCGGCATGGCACACGTAGGCAACCGTGACCACTTCATACCGGTAAAGTAGACAATTGTACTTGATACTTGTGTAATCATAGTTTTTTGTTTAATGTCTTAAGTCGATTGTGTTTATATAGGTGGCGTTGATGGTTGGTTCGCCACTACCGCATACTCCCGGTTCGTGGAAGAAACACGTAGATCCAAACATTCAATGGTGGGAAGAAACATTTGGGGACAATTTGAGGATGTATCGAGAGTACCGCATTTCAAATGGTCGGGCACCAGATCCATTCATGTATAAAGGAGGGACCGAACCCGTTCACATATCTGACTGAGTGAGATTGTCATGTAATAATTAGAAGACGCATTGGAATTTCTTAGTTTGTAATGCCTTGGTTTTTAATGTTTCGTATTTGTTATTTTGGTAGTAGTGTAATTGTGCTTTATATAACAATGAATGGATCAGATTGCATTGTCATGTAATAATTAGAAAACTGCACTTTATTGTCACTCTTCTTTTTCCTTGAATACATAATGAAAGTACATAATGAAAGTACGTAATGAAAGTACACAATGCTCATAACATTAGATGTCTACGATTTAGGCGTCGTCGGCAGAAGAGGAAGAGCAGTCGGAAGCATAGGTGCGCGTTGCTTCTGCGCACAAGGAGTTACCGATTCAAAATAACGGTAACTAAAAGTGCGCTATGTAGCTGCGCACAAATTTTTAACGGTAATTTTCTGTGCGCGTTACACCTGCGCACCAAAAGTTACAGATTCAAAAAGTTACAGAATAGGTGCGCTTTACCTTAGCGCATGGATGAAATTTCTGTGCGTTCTACCACTGCGCACTATACTCTTCATTCTTCGAAATAGTTGCGATATGAAGGGTCTAGCACATCGATGTGGATTATGTTTGAAAAGCTTATACAAAATAGTGTTATTAGGCATATAAAGAGTGTATACGGTCTCCCCTTCACAAAAAGTTGATCGAAAATACTCGAAAACGCAAAAACGCCTTATCGGTCCTGATGGCCTGTTAAGGTCGAGAATAGGCGGTTCGATGCCCAAACGACGTCGGAATGCAATGAAACTTGTTTTCAATGCATATTATAGCTATTTAACCTTGTCGGTAAGTTCGAGTCGAAAACTCGAGCTCTTCGAGTAACACCTCCTTTGTAAACCTTCACTAGTCTTTCATTCTTCGAAATAGTCGAAGTAGTTGAGATATGAAGGGTCTAGCACATCGATGTGGATTATGTTTTTAAAACTTATACAATTATGTGTTATCAGGCATATAAAGAGTGTATAAGGTCTCCCCTTCACAAAAAGTTGATCGAAAATACGCGAAAACGCAAAAACGCCTTATCGGTCCTGATGGCCTGTTAAGGTCGAGAATAGGCGTTTCGATGCCCAAACGACGTCGGAATGCAATGAAACTTGTTTTCAATGCATATTATAGCTATTTAACCTTGTCGGTAAGTTCGAGTCGAAAACTCGAGCTCTTCGAGTAACACCTCATTTGTAAACCTTCACTAGTCTTTCATTCTTCGAAATAGTCGAAGTAGTTGAGATATGAAGGGTCTAGCACATCGATGTGGATTATGTTTTTAAAACTTATACAATTATGTGTTATCAGGCATATAAAGAGTGTATAAGGTCTCCCCTTCACAAAAAGTTGATCGAAAATACGCGAAAACGCAAAAACGCCTTATCGGTCCTGATGGCCTGTTAAGGTCGAGAATAGGCGTTTCGATGCCCAAACGACGTCGGAATGCAATGAAACTTGTTTTCAATGCATATTATAGCTATTTAACCTTGTCGGTAAGTTCGAGTCGAAAACTCGAGCTCTTCGAGTAACACCTCCTTTGTAAACCTTCACTAGTCTTTCATTCTTCGAAATAGTCGAAGTAGTTGAGATATGAAGGGTCTAGTACATCGATGTGGATTATGTTTTTAAAACTTATACAATTATGTGTTATCAGGCATATAAAGAGTGTATAAGGTCTCCCCTTCACAAAAAGTTGATCGAAAATACGCGAAAACGCAAAAACGCCTTATCTGTCCTGATGGCCTGTTAAGGTCGAGAATAGGCGTTTCGATGCCCAAACGACGTCGGAATGCAATGAAACTTGTTTTCAATGCATATTATAGCTATTTAACCTTGTCGGTAAGTTCGAGTCGAAAACTCGAGCTCTTCGAGTAACACCTCCTTTGTAAACCTTCACTAGTCTTTCATTCTTCGAAATAGTCGAAGTAGTTGAGATATGAAGGGTCTAGCACATCGATGTGGATTATGTTTTTAAAACTTATACAATTATGTGTTATCAGGCATATAAAGAGTGTATAAGGTCTCCCCTTCACAAAAAGTTGATCGAAAATACGCGAAAACGCAAAAACGCCTTATCGGTCCTGATGGCCTGTTAAGGTCGAGAATAGGCGTTTCGATGCCCAAACGACGTCGGAATGCAATGAAACTTGTTTTCAATGCATATTATAGCTATTTAACCTTGTCGGTAAGTTCGAGTCGAAAACTCGAGCTCTTCGAGTAACACCTCCTATGTAAAACTTATACATATGACCGTTTCGTGCGCATAACATCTGCGCACATGATTCTTTGCGCATTATATCTGCGCACGGTTGAAGACCGTTAAAATATGACCGTTTCGTGCGCATAACATCTGCGCACATGATTCTTTGCGCATTTTATCTGCGCACGGTTGAAGACCGTTAAAATATGACCGTTGCGTGCGCATAACATCTGCGCACGAAACGGTCATATTTCACCAACAAAAACCGAAGCTATAAAAGGGGGTTGCACTCACCTCAATTCACCAATCTCACCATCTCTCTCTTAACCTCACCAATCTCACCATTTGTCTCTTAACACTCGCTATGTCGCACAGTTCATCATCAAGCAACGCTGCCCTTTTTTATTGTAAATGTGATCGACCAGCGGTAATGAGGAGTTCAGAATCTCGAAGAAACCTCGCTCGAAGGTTCTGGACATGCGCTGGTACTGGTGGTTACATTTGTGAATTCCGCGAGTTATTCGATCCACCACACCCTTGTTACTCCTTAGCTGCAATAAGAGATCTATTCTCGAAGATACGTACGTTGGAGGAGGAAAACGCCGATCTTAAGGCGACCCTGGCTTCCAATCGTTAGTTAAGTGGTTGTTTTAATCGTTAGTTCGTTGTTGTAATTGTTAGTTAAGTGGTTGTTGTAATCGTTAGTAAACAAGCATAGCACTGGACAAAGAGAAGTTGAGGAGGGACAACCTATAAAGATCCCCAACCGATATTGGTTTCGATGTTCGGATTTAGCAAAATGTACGAACTAATAAGAGTTTGAAAACTGGTTATTAGTTGGTACATATTGCCGACTCCGAACATCGAAACCAATCATCGGTTTGGGGATCTTCATAGGTTGGTCTTCCTCACCATCTCTTTGTGTAGTGTTGTTGTTGAAATTTGTATTTCGTTTTCAAATCAATATAGTTTTTCACGTCTTGTTGTTCAGATTTGTATTTGCATTATTGTTCGGAGTCGTTTTGAATATTCAAACAAGCAAAACATAAAATTTAAAACCATCACACAAGAAAAATGCATACATAAAACATCAATCATACATAAAACATCCATCAAACAAAAACAGACGTCAAGCGTCTAATCCTGAGTCTCCTGAGTATAAGGCGGAGCATCTTCCCGAGGCACATCACCCTGAGTCATATCATCTTGGTGCGCATCCTCCTGAGTGCCGCATCCACTCCCCTGGCCACTCTCATGAACAGAATCTCGGAAAACAGGAGGTGGTGGTGGTGGTGGCATCCGCGATGCACGTGGGGGAGATGGTGCCAAAGGTGCCTGAGGTGCCTCTAAGATTGCAAGCCAACCACGAATCACATCTTCAGTGGCCCAAGGTCGATCCGAGATAGGGGAGTCTAGAAAAGAGTGCATCATGGCTTGAAGGATCTGACAACGCTGCAAACGAAACATAAATTTAATCATTAGTTAAGGTCTAAACCTAAGTTTTGTACAAACTTTATAAAATTTTACATACCGCTAATGCATCGATAGGCACCGGGGTATATCCATAGCGAGGCGGGCGATCATGTCTCTCAGAGGATGGATCGACGACGGGATGTGAGAACTCGTCCAGCCAATCCATATAGTCATCAGACATCTTCCATGCTGGCTCTGCAACCGGCCCATCCAGATCGATCAGAGGCCTCGGCTCTGCGTCCCATGCAAGAAGAAGCTCAGGTCCATAAACGACGTCATACCTCGTGCAACCCATGGGCCGATGAAATGACAACGGCTGAATGGGTGGGTCGGGAACGGGCTGAGCCCGCCCAAACTGCCGCAGGACTCTCCTAGGGTTGTAGGCCTCATGAAATTTCCAGATGCTCAATACGCCCTCAAATCTCGTAGGAGAAACCTCTGGTGAGTTGAAGTCCAAATCTCTCCATGGCTGCCAGTTAACCTGAAACAAATAACAAGCCAAATTAGACACGTATTGCGGTAATGAAATAAAAAATATAAGAAATTAAATCCAAACCTGCTCATATCTCATCCTGTCGAGCATGCGACGGATGGCAACCAAACGCCCAGTATCCGAGCTAAGTGGTGTATACAATCCTACAGCAGCATCTCCATGGGCGAATGCAGGGTTCGTGACAAAGTGATCACGAAAATGAGGAAAGTATGCCCAGATCCAGCACTACATATAAACAATTACAGATTATTAGTAAAACTACGTGAATAGTTAAGAGTTATTCACCAAGACGTTAACGACAAGATCTTACCCTCAGAAGAATCCCACATGAACCAATGGTTGCCGTCTCGACTCTAGATGCAGACCCTAAATTGCGATACACTAACGCAAGTATGCCGGCTCCCCATGCAATGTCCCCTGTACGATCATGGTTGAGAACAAGCGCCGCGTACTGGACCTTGACACCCTTTGTCGACCTGTCCACCAAGACAGTCGAGCCCAGAAGCAAAAGGAGATACAGAGTGGCAATGTGACTCTCATTCCTGACTGGCGCATCAAACAAAACTTCCAACCGAGCATTGAGGGCACCGAAATGAATGCCACCTGAGCTATAACATGCCTTCATGTCATCAGCCTCCTGACCCATAGCGTCCGCAAGCGCCGCATAGATCTGGTCATCTGTCATAGGTGAATTGCAGCTACGACCATGTATACGGACTCTGAGGATCTGCATCACGTCATGTAGGCAGATGGTCATCTCAGCAAATGGCATGTGGAAAGTGTTGGTCTCTGGATGCCACCTCTCCACAAAAGCAGAAATCAATGCAGCATCGATCTGAGACGCTATGCCCACTCGGCGCAGCTCTGTCAGCCCAGAACGCTCAGCAAGCCTGAACCATGTACCCTCCTCAGCTGAAATATGATGCTCATAATCATGAACCTGTGCAGATCTGTACATCACCCTCAGGAGCTTCCTAGCCTAAATAAGTACAGAAAAAAAATTGCGTCCGGTTAGTAAATAAGAAACGTATAACTTATTATAAGCATTCAGATCAATGTTATTGAACATACCGGATCTAACGGAGCCGCCTCAGCCTCGGCCTCATCCCCGTCCCCATCCTCTGGCTCATCCTCTGCCTGAATATCTCCTACTCGTCGTCTCTGCCTGGGACGACGACCACCTCTAACTGGAGCCGCAACCTCCTCACCAACAACCTCCTCAACTGCAGCCCCCTCAGCGACTCCCTCAACAGCAACACCCTCACCACCAACTCCCTCAGCACCCTCCTGACCTCTCCCTCTCCCTCTCCCTCTACCTCTCCCTCTCCCTCTCCCACCACCTCGGCCTCTGCCTCGGCCTACAGCTTCCCCCGCACGGGCACGCTTCCTAACCTGCACCGGGGGCACCAATGGTACATCGGGAGCGGGCCCTGGAAGAGGACCACGCGACCATATCCATCTCGCTATATGCGTCTCATAAGAACACAATAGGTGAGGCGCACGTGGACGACAAATGTCCTGCATCGACTCCCCGAGCCAAGGAAAATATGTCTGTGGGGCATGGTCATCGTCGTCTAAATCTCCCGACACTGACTCTGAAGATGCGACTGGCTCTGCAGATGCGACCGTAGGAGGAGAAGATGTCGACGTTTCTGCATCTGTCACTGCAGGTAAATCCTGCTCTGTATGCTCTGAACTGCGAGGTAAATCATCCTGAAACAGAGGTGCGTCCTGGATATCATAGTCATCCGTGGTCACCTGCGCCTGTACTGGTGTGGGCTCGATAGGGTCGAACGCAGTAACATATCGACCAGGATAATCTAAGTCGTCATGGAAATCTGCTCTCTGTCCATCCATCTCCATGTGCGAACCATCTATCTCCTGTTGCTGCAGCTGTGCCTCCTCGTACTCATTCCCTGGCTCACGGCGCTCAGGTGATCCGGTGCCGAAAAATCGTTCGAGGGCCTCGAACGATAATCGTACACCGGCTGCCACATCATGTCGACGTGGAAGCCGTTCCGCTACTGGTGCGGGCATCGTGTTGCCCGTCTGATCCATGACGGCTTGTATAGTCTACATGTTTTTACATTTTTAGTATGACTAATTCATACTAAAATATTCGGAAATAATTTGCAACTTCGTAATCAAATTCGAGTCTTTACATTTTTTAATAGAAATTGTTAGAAATTTAACAATTAAGTCATAACTATTTATGACTGTTAAGTTTCTAATATTTAATTCATAATTACTAAAAAATAAACATCTCAACTAATACGAAATAATAATCAATACTATTACTAAAAAATTACAATTAATACGAATTCATAATAATTCGATTAGGCATTCGATTAATGCATAATAATCTGAAACTTAATCGTAATTATAAAAAAATACGATTAATAAGAATTCTAATATTTAATTCATACAAAACTGAAATTTAATCGTAATTTTTTTATTAAAAATTACGATTAAATTACAATTAATACGAATTCTAATATTTAATTCATAAAAAACTGAAATTTATTCGTAATTATTACAAAAAACAATTATGAATAAATTTCCACAATTAAATACGATAAATATTTGAAAAAAGCGGGTTTAGAAATTTTATACCGAATACAGATCGTGCGGTGTCTCCGGAACCCGAGTCGCCGGAATAGTTGCCGGAATAGTCGCCGGAGGAGCATTTGCCGCTGCCAACGCGGCTCGAGTCGCATACCGCCGGCCACCTCCATCCACGCTTCATCGTCGGACAAGGTCGCCGGAGGTGGCTCCGTTCGGACGGAAGTCGCCGGAGGTGTTGGGATTGGGACGATAGTGGTGTGGTCGGGACCGGAAGAATGAGGGGGTTCAGAATCCATTGACGGAATTGTGTTTAGACGAGGGAAACGGTCGGAAATGGAGAGAATATGATCGGCGCCGTCGAGCTACAGCAGAAAAGAAAGAAAAAGAAGGAGGAAGAAGAAGAAGTTGCGGCGAGGGTTTAATAGAATGTGTGCGCAGAAGCACTGCGCACTCATTCTGTGCGCAAAAGTTCAGCGCACACATTCGGGAATCCGAAACGTCGTGCGCTGAACGTTTGCGCATTATATATTATGTGCGCTGTTTTAATGCGCACACATTTGACAGACATCGTCAGAATTTTCACAATTACCCCGAAAATACCCTTGTGCGCAAGAAAACTGCGCACCAACCTATGCGCATAACATCTGCGCACCAAATCGCGTGCATATAGAGAAAAAGTCGCGTGCATATAGGCGTTTCGTATATTTTTATCAATTTAATAAAAAAATCGAGTGAAATGGAAAAAAAAAGTAGCTGAAAGAGCTCAATCAAAATTCGCCGAATGAGTGAATAAATTGAAAACATAACTTCACATTTAATATTTAATATCTAATATTATATGCAGTATATAAATTGTACTCCGCATACAGTAGATTTACTATTTTAATCTATATATATATATATATATATATATATCAGTCTCACGATAAACCTCACATAATCATTAACAAAAATTCTTCAAATAAAATCAGCCTAAAATTTTTGAATCTTCCTTCTTCCTCATACGACATCTCTATCCTCCAACCTAAAATTGTAAAATTTGCCCATATCCCTTCCAACCTCAAAGCTTCTTCAAACTAGGTTTTAGGCTGATTTGTTCTCCTCCCGCTCTTCATTCCATTCTTCCTCCGATGTAAAATTTGGATTGCTTGAATCCGGGAGATGTTGTGTATCAACCCTAAAATCATTCTGCTTTACTTCTTCATCCATCATCAACTTCCACTCTATGGGCAACCGCTTACACTCTTCTGGTAAATTCTTATTCTAATCACTCTTTTCCTTTGTTTAATTTGACTGTCCTCCATCTCAATTTTGTGTGATTGAGTATGCCTAATCCTCAAAGTTCATCAAACTTGATCACTATGCCTAATCCTCAAAATCATTCTGCTTTACTTTTTCATTCTATCATTTTAAAAACAAAAATGTCAACACGACTGTTATATTGATCTTGTGGCAACCTTTACTGATTATGTTGAAAATTACTGGTGTAAATGAGAGATACGGTGTTATATTGATCTTGTGGCAACCTTTACTGATTAAGAGATTACACTATATATTGATTTCCGTATTATATATTCATCAAGTTGTATATACATTACAACTCAGACAAAAAGCTTTTAATAAATGAGAGATACGGCTAATGAGTTATATATAGAACTTGGTCAATCTAATTTTGATCACAGTGACTTACAAATTTCAGTATGCTCTTAGGATCATGGCTGTTATATTAAAAACATTAAAGTATTTACTACAAAGTATATGTTAATTTAATGCATCACTAGGTAGGAAGTTCATGAAAATTGCTTAGATGCAATCTATATCTTGAATGACTGTAATGATAGGATCGTGTTTGATAGTTGTCACAGTTCATGGAAGTTCAGTTGTGCTATGTAGAACATAACTTTACATTATTGTAACAAACTGGAGACTAGGTTTATTACAAGTGAACTCAACCACTTGATATTTGCATCTATATAAATTTGGACATATTATTGAGCAGAAGCTTCTCTTGTGCAGAAAAAAAGAAGCAAAAGGTATTTGAAAATAAAGCTGGTATTGAAAGAAGCCGAAAATCTGGTAGACTTTTGCATCATTTTTTTCTTCTTCTTTATTTTCGTTTGTGATGTTTTGCTCTACCTAAATGTTGTCAATTCTATCTTCTTCTTTTTCTGATTTTTATTTCTATCTTTTCAAAAACAAAATCTTTTTTAAATTCTATCTTTTTAAATTTTATACCCAAAAATAGTTGTGATTGTGAGTTTGTTAAGATAATTTGTGCTCAATTTAAACTGGCCCCACAAATCTAAACTGATATCACATAAAAATCTAAACTAATACCAGATAAAAATAAGAAAACAGTATAATACCTACGAAGATTTTCTTTTTGGGATTTTAACAACTTAATAAATCTTCTCAACAACTAAAATTTGAAGCCTCTACCACCTATTTCATCATACGTACAGACTCAGTGGTTCAGCATAACTTCGTTCTTCTTCCTCTTCATTGTTCATATAATTCGATTACTCTTGAGCAATCGCAAAATTTATTGGAGACATTACGCCAAAGGAGTATCCACACTCAAAGTTTGCATCATTCGAATGTGGGTTGAAAAGAGTAGAAATCGAGATGAAATTGCATGGTACTCCTAGATGAGAAGGTGAGTCTTTCTAATATTCTTTGTTATTTCATTAATCTTCCTAAGAATCATCTCGATGAATTGTTATATGTTTTTGTTATCAAATTCTTTATATTTTTAAGTTCTGTTTTCAAACAGTATCATATTTGTTTCACTGTTGAACATTCTATAACATATACAAAATGCGAGTATATGACATCTGATTGACAAGTGTTGCTCAAGGTTCAAAATTAACATATAATGTAATGATATGGTCTTAAAGGTCTGAAATGTTGACTAAATTCGAGACCAGGAGCAATAGGGTTAAAGGTCTGAGTTTCCACCCGAAGCGACCATGGATCCTTGCGAGTCTTGACAGTGGAGTGATCCAGCTGTGGGATTACAGGATGGGCACGCTCATAGATCGGTTCGATGAACATGAGCGCCCAGTCCGTGGTGTTCATTTCCATAATTCCCAGCCACTGTTTGTGTCTGGAGGTAAGTTGGTTGCAACTTATCTGCCTTTCTCCATTTCCTTCTCTCA
Organism: Oxyria digyna; assembly: GCA_029168935.1. Taxonomy (NCBI): domain Eukaryota; kingdom Viridiplantae; phylum Streptophyta; class Magnoliopsida; order Caryophyllales; family Polygonaceae; genus Oxyria; species Oxyria digyna. The sequence continues at coordinate 5,075,473 of JAPVLV010000010.1, read as the reverse complement.
GTGCATGTCAACAAATGATATTTGGGCCTTTGTTAATGAGTCAGCGTTTTGAAAATTCATTGCATAAGCTTGGAAATTTGTATACATCAAAACAAGACTTGAGAGTATCAAATGTGACTTTGTGAATGATTAATAGTTGTTTAGTTTTTAAGTGTTATCAGATGTCTATGCAGTAAATTACCCATAATAATGAACTGGTTTTGATGTCTCTGAATGTGTGTCACCTTTATTTAAAATTAGTTACTTGAACAATTGAAATGCCTTGGTCCAATTGGGGATAGTCCTAATGGGAGTAATTTGATTCTCAACTAGGATAGGTAGACATGTTTTATGACTCTTCATGGGAGGGTTCAAGTAATTAGTCATACCAATGTTCTCATCTTCTTCTTGGAAAGTTGTTGCTGAAAGGTCTTTCATATCCAAGTTGCTTATGATTCTATAGGTTTCAGGTTTGTTTTTAACAATTTTTCTTATTCTAGAAGTTAAGATCTTTAAAATACAAACTATACATGTGATTATTATCTAACATTGCTAAATTCTGAGTTTAGCTTGGAAAAGACCATATCATTACATTATATGTTAATCTTGAACCTTGAGTAACACTCGTCGATCAGATGTCAAACACTATCATATCATTACGTTGCTAAATTCTAATTTATTTATGCAGAATTCAAGGATCGATGCTCAAATCAGCATCCCATCTTGGTCAGTAAACAAATTCTCCAAGTTGATCAAGGAGTATAACATATACAAAATTTTGAATTTTGTGGTTGAGAAAAATTAGGACAAATGAAAAGTTAGTGCACGTGCATACAAGATTGTCTTCTCTTTCAAGACTTTACTTGATGAATGCATTGATAATTCTATCACCGGTTAGGAACAAAAGTCAAGGGAAATCTCTATCTCGAGTTGGTCTATTTCTTCCAAGACTTGTATTTATTCAGGCCAACTGTATGTGTTGCGTTTTCAAGGGTTACAAGTTGAGGTGAGTTGACTATATTGATATGTGATAAGAACAATTGTACATGTAGTGAAACAATTAATTTGGTTTACAAAGAGGTGTTCAATAATGTGATGTAAACTTAGCTATTTTGATATTTTCGACATTAGACCATAAATGATTTGGATAATTATTTATATTTTTGAATTATTGATTTCATTTTATTTTCTATGTTTGTTGCATTGTTTTATAGTAATAGTAATTATTTTTAACGAATAATATATCCCGAGCATGGCACATGACTTACATTAATTAGAGGAAAAAAGGAAAAAAAATCTCAATTCCTTGCGTTCCCACTTCCCAAGGATTAATTAAGCCCAGAGATGACAGATATACCCTTCCACGTTCCCACTAATTTCCTTTGTTATCACACACCAACTCGTGCTATCGTGCGCCCTCTCTCGCATCCCACACCACGCGACCAAGGAAGCAAGCGCCACCTGAAATTCCTTCCTCCACTCCAATCCGAATAATCAATCACTCGTCTGCTCTGCTTTACTCCTTCTTCCCCATTGACTAACCTCCCCCGGCAGCATCTTCGCTGCCGCCCGCCACCATCACCACCACCGCCATGCCTTCGCTCTCCACCAAGTCAAGAAAAGTATCATCCTCCAACTCCAATTCCAATCACCACCACCACAACCACCATCATCACCATAACCTCTTCTCATCTCCACTCCTCTGCCGCCACTTCCCGACCGCCACCGCCACCCTCGATCTCCTCATCCTCATCCTCGTCGTCTTCTCAGGCGCCTTCCTCATCTTCTCCTACTTCTCCTACATCATCCACTCCCTCTCTCTCCTCCTCCCTCCCCTCTTCCTCTACCACTCCTCCATTCTCTATGACTCCCCCTTTCTCTACGTCCTTGGATTCGTTCTTTCCTCCGTTGCTATCTTCGTCGGATTCTGGATCTGCTGCGGATTCCGATCTCGCAAGTGCCATAGCCCTAAGTGCAAGGGCTTGAAGAAGGCCATGGAGTTCGATTTGCAGCTTCAGACCGAGGATTGCTTGAAATTGGTCCCCAATGATGTCGATAGATTGCCCTGGAAGGGTGGTGCGGAGTCCAATCCTGATTATGAGTGCCTCAGGGCTGAGCTCAGGAAAATGGCTCCGCCTAATGGACGTGCTGTCTTGCTCTTTAGGGCTAGGTGTGGCTGTCCTGTTTCCAAGCTCGTAGGATGGGGCCCGAAACGGGGGCGGAAGCATAAAAAGTGAGTTTCTTCCATTTAGGATTGTTGAAATTGAATGATGATATTTGGTTGATCTGATTGATATTGCTATGCAAGTATCACCTCTGCTCTTTGTCAATGTGGTAGATTTTGCTTTGTTGATCAGAAATTGCTCGTTCAGTTTTTGTTGGATTTGATTTTGGTTGTAGTTGTGGGTATTATTAGTCTTCCATGTTTTTGCATCTAATATATGAGAGTTGGTGTTTGACTTTTGTTAGTGGATACAAAGATTTTCATGGCTATGTTCAATTTAATGTCAGTTGAGTAAGTAGATTGCTGGTAGCTTTGCTTTGCAGGTTTTTCGCATGCTAGACGATTTCGTGTGCATTTGGCATTTCACCCTTTTCCAATATTATATTCCATATACTCTAGTATTGTTTACTGGCACGAACCTTGCAGTCTTGAAATTACACTTTCTCTCGCAAGAATCTCCCGTTTGACAATCTGAATACTGTCTTCCTCAATTATCGCCATGCAGATACCTTGATAGTTGGAAATGAAACAATTTGGGTCTGAAAGAAAAGTAATTTTGTCAAAATTTCATAACCGAAGTAAATCTCAAGTTTAAGTAGCTCGTTGCACTACATTTCTGTATTAACTGTTTGACTGAAGTTAAGGTACCACAATAGCTAGTTCAGCTCACATGTGAAATTGTTTGGTTTGCAAGATATCAATTGCTGCGAAATATTGTGATGTATTTAATTTGTTCCAATTGCGAAAAACATAAGGTTGTTTCATCATCCAAACACAGTACAGTTGAACTGAAAGCTTCCATCTTTTTGCGCTTTTAGTTGTTAATCCGGACCCCTCGTGCAGTGTGCTACTCAGTTCTTTGTGAAAAGGGGGATGAGGTTTCTGTTTTTATATGACGTCAAAAAGTTATGCCTTGATTCTCAAAGGTGTTCTTGATAATTTTATTAGCGTTTTTTGTTATGTAGACTGATTTCTCTTGACAAATTGAACAAAAAAATGAATTTAGAACTCTAGCTTATGAACTATATTGACTTTAGGTACCGAAAGAATTTTATGAGCTGTTCTTCAGCTGTCATGATTTTATGCCTTGTTATCTTGACGTTGATGGTTTTACTAGGGTGAGATTCAATGTTTGTGACTGTGTAGTTTTGACTTTGCTCCATTATTGTATAGTTCATTTAAATTTTAAATGTTGCAGCCTAGTAAATTTGTCATTAATATGCTTGTAATCTAGGTGAAGTTGCATATCTCATTTTAGGCAGGTTCTCAGCTGACCTGTCAGTTTTTCTTTCCACAACTATTGAATTGAAATTTCTTCTTTCAGCTCTTCTGTAAATCCGAATCTTGAGGAAAGAAAGATCAACTTCTCCTAGAATATAGAGTTTGAAAAGGGGACATATGCTTAGTGGAAAATGGAAATTGTATCGATGCAATTTGAGGGCTAGTATGAGGATTCAGATCCCTTATTTCTTCTCACTGTTGTGTTTTATTTTTCCTCGCTCTTCCTTTGGACCTATCTACTTCCCTTCTTTTTCTGAAGTTACAGTATAAGTGCTGCATGTCAGCAAGAGCTTTTTTGTTGCATTTATGTTTAGCTGGCACAAATTAGGAGAAATTATGAACTTACTGAGGTACCTTGAAGACTGATTTAGTCTCTTATTTTAAACTTTATTGAAGAATTTCAATGTTGGGTGGTTATGGTGGTGGTGAAATATTTAGATGTAGCTACACCAGTTTGCTGCCTCCTCAATACAGTAACTTATGGTAGGGTTTTCTCTACCAAAAACGGGGGAGGCAGAAGTAGAGAGTTTGGCTTGGTTGTTTTGCTTGAAGCCTTAAATGTACAAGGAGTTGTTGCTTGCAAGTGGTCCCTTGTTTCTTGTTCTGACTTGGTATTGCTTCTGCAACATATATAACAGTGCTTAGTGGGACACCTTTTTGATACTTTGAATTGGAGATTGTTTTGGTTGGACAGCAATTATTATTCTCTTTCAATATGGTTCTGCAGGCGATAAGTACATGATTGAAAGATTAAACAGTTTGAATCTGATTTTAGATGGACTAAGATTAAAAGGTTCCTTATGTTGCTGTAAGGTGTCTCACTTTTAGTGCATATAAGGAAACTCACAACCCCAAGTCATGTTAGCTGTCTTATAAAGAAATTTGCTCTTCTTTTTCTTGCTTTATCAATTGACCTCTTAATTATACAAACTACTGAAAACTAAATATGTTCAAAATATCCGCCAAGCGTACTAGTGTTGCAAGAAAAACGTATTAAAATGTATAACATTTTGTAAAGCCCTCAAACATCAAGCAGTCGCCAACTGTTTATTTTTCCATTGACTGATTCATTCAGAGACAACATAGTAAGTAGACTATGGTCAACTTAGTAAGTAGACTATGTATACCAGCTTCAAACTATGTTAGTCCTCCATACTTGGGAAGCATGTCAAATTGTGATGTTCAATATAGTTTAGCCACGAACATTACTCAAGAAAGATTTGGTGGCATGCTTCTTATGTATGAGCATGTGCAGCACTGAAATTTATGGAGCTTTACCTGCATTTTTAGATGGTCATATAATATATCAATATGGGATGGGCAGTTTGAATCTATCTTTTTTGATGATGTACAACTGTACAAGTAATGCTGTACCTTTTGCTCTGCACTTGTGTTATTATGTGGAGGTTATCTCTAGCAGGAATGTCATAATGTGTATACCTTACATTATGCACTGGAGTTTTATCAACAATTTGCTAGTGTAGGTGGGTACCCGGTATTTTCTGAATCCTTCTGTAAGGAACAAAAAAAATCTTTCAGCAAAGATGCGAATTAGGAAGGATTGGTCGACGAAATATGAATCAGCGACTGAACCTTGATATACCTTAAAATACGACATATATGTTACCGCGAGATATGTTGGCAGCTGCAGACTGTTTGATTGAATGAAATTTGGAATGGGTAATTAGTTCGTTGTTACCTATAGTAGAATAACCGCTTAGAATAACAAAACAGATTATATTGGTCGAGAAGGAGTAATGAAGTATAACTATGTATGGTACTAATGAGAGATAAGCGGAGGATATAAAATATAGTTTAGTTGGAGTATGCAGCTCGCTGCAGTCTGGTCTTTCTGTTAGTTGAAAAAGGCTGTAGTTTATGCACAGTATGCAGTTGTTTTGTGTGTCTTCTTTTTATGTTTTGCTATGTATCTGTGGGAAGAGTCCTGTTTATGATCTTTTCTTTCTTGGCTGGACTGAGTCTGATAGACACTTAAAATGACATAGTGTTGTAATGTAAAGATGATTCAATCAATAAAATGCAGTATTGGCACGTCTATAACTGTGTTGTTGTTAGGGCATGTGTTCACTGATCTAATCCAGCTTAATATGACTATCAATTCAGACTATAAGTTTCTATCTGATCATTGTAAATTTTAATATGTCAAATTATTTACCGAAAATGTGAGTCAAGTCTCTTATCTGTGTGAATCTGGTCTCTCCATAATTCCCATCGCTGAGCTAACATGATTTTCCTGTTATGTAGATCAATATTTGTTTTTGATCTGGTGAAAAAGTGAACGGCCATATTTTTTCTAAAGGATGTACTATAATTCCCTAGTGAACTACCTTGTTTAAAGTTTGCCTTCATGAATAAAAAATAGAAATATAAGATGTGAACAGACTTGTCAATGGAGTTGGGTTTGGGTCAAGACAGCTTTTTGGTTAGGTCAGTTATGAACTGAATATAAAGATTAAAAGCTGCTCAATCCTAAACCCCAATTTATTAGCGAGATTAGGACCCTTAGGCTATAAAAGCATTCTGGGTCTTTTAGAGTTTGTTTATCTATTGCTGTGTGATTTAAGTGAAAGCTAATAGAGTCTATCCCTGAAATTCTCAGGCTGAGTTATGAGGTTAGGAAATGTGTTGATGAGTCTAATTGTGTTTGTAGCTTCTTTTGCCTGGTTTTGATGTGCAATCTTAATTGAAACTTGTTAATTTTGTAATTAGTGCCTGGACTGTATCATCTACTGCATGATTCAGGAACTGCCTTAGAAGTTTGTCACTACATTCATTATGCTGCTTGTTTTTCATGGGATTTTTTTGAAATGTATGAATTTAAAACCTGGACATAATGCATCTTTAAAATAGTTATCATGGTTTGTTATCATAAAACTGACAATGTTGGTGGTGCTTGTAGGGCTTTATCCAATTCGACAGCCAATGGGCATGGTGATCACCGCTGATTGAATGCTGGTGATTTTGCCTTCCATTAAGGTCCAATTCTTCTACTGGAAGACGTATGATACTCGATTACCCGTATCTCATTCTACAATCTGACAACGGTTACCCATATACATAGACCTCAAGCCATACCCTTCTAATACTTCATTCATAGCACTCAAGTTCATCGAAAGATAATACCTTTTCTTCTTACTCTTTCTCTACGTTTGAATAATAACTTATTTCTCTCACCAATAAAATTTTATGTTGTGGGTCTTTTCTCTTATGCATATCTTGGTATCTTGCTTCAGCATTTTATTGTATAGCTGTGTGTCAAGCCAAAATCTTGCTGATGTTCAAGATCAATTCCCAGTTCATGCACAAATTCGACCAAATTAATTTCTTATTTTGGATGAACTTTCGGATTTGCAAGAAACGTGTGCACCTCACTGATCACCTCAATCCAACTACACCCCGACTATTTTTTTTATTTTAGGATTTCGTCTCATTTCTTATCGTCGACACCTTATCCCACATTCCGAACACTTGTAGTACATATCAGCTAGACTAGAGCACATCTATCAAATGAGTACAAGCTCAAACCAGATTACATCATTAGCTGAATTAAACTTGAGTATCAAGAAAAAAACCCAATATTTAACCTTCTGTAAAAAAAACTCAATTGATCCTATACTTAGTGTAACAGTTTACATATGCAGTAATTTACCTATCGCCATTTCTTTCAAACAAATCTACGTAGTTCCGGCATTGTTGATATACGACAGTGCAGCGTACCGAGACAAAATGTGTAGTGTGAATAGCTTTTACTGTTGAAGCCTAGAAATACTGACCTCGCGACACAACACTTCGCGAGGCTCGGATCAAAACAATCTTTAGTAAATTGTCGAATACCTCTTCACCACACTTGGACAAACAACTTGAAATCTTAGTCTCTCTCAATCAAGATGCACCTTCCAACTCCTTTCTCACTTGCTCCAGCTTGTTCTTGAGCTTCTTTGAACATGCACAACCAAACCAGGAGGGTTGATTTTCCGAATTTGGCTCTCTGACACAAAAGGGTGAATCGCAAGGCACAAATCAACACCCAAAAACAACACAAGCTATAGAAAAGAGCAAGAAAAAACAATCACACGAAAGCAATGAAAGCCTTTCTAACTCTTACGATCCCTCAGCGTAAATCACCTAAGAATGAGACAATTCTCACACTCAAAGCACGAGCTTGGCACCGAGAGTCGGAATCCAAGTGTCGATCATCCAAACTTCCACAAAAAGGGATAGAATGGGGGAGATGAAGCAAGCTTGAGAGCTCTCTTTGCTTCTGTGTTTCTCTCTCAAGTTCGGAGATGATTTCTTCTGGAAAGAGAAGAAGATCCCTCTCTCTCCTTTTCTGTTAGAGATTTATACCTCCGACTTCATCAATCCCGAGTTGTTACGCCCCCTGACGAGCTTTTGCGCCTTTCTGTACGGGCCTCATCTCTCATGGGTTGCCTCCCCTTCATTGGGCCTTACTTGATTCAGAATGAGATCGCGGGTTTGGACCTTATCCGGGCCTCACGGAGGTTAATCCAACGGGCCTCGAGAATCGGCTCCAACATTTACCATAAGTTATGTGTTGGTGTACATTTTCAGTTTTTTTTGGCACATGCTAACATTGGGGTTCCTTAAGAGAGGACAACCCCTACCCCTAATAAATGGGGGTCATATCACTCCCTGAGATTGAACTCATGACTTGTGGTATTAAGAGGACACTTTCCACCACCAAGCCATATATGAGATGATAGGTGCGCATTTTTAGTCGTTATGAGCTCGAAATCACAACCTTTTATAAGGTCCATCTAGTTAACAACTTTTGTCCCGACCTTCTCTAGGGTGGTGGAAATTGGACGTCAACACAATCTCTAAAACAACCCTGGTTTCTTTCGAATTTGACCCACTTCGAGACCAGAAAAAAACGACAAAGATATTTCAACACATACACGATAACATTAATTCATATTGAGCCGATCTCTTTTAACTTATGTCCTTGAAAAATATACATATGAAAAATCACATTTAATATTATAATTCGGACGAGTTTACCATTAAGTCTATATATTTGGACCAATCACAAGTTGGTGAGATATAGTGCCTGTTCGGCAACGTGGATTTAAACCTTCATTTTACAGAAAAATAAGCTAGCTTATTGAAACAATAAGCTACGATTTCAAGCTTTTTGATAAAATAAGCTAGCTTATGTTTCTTACTCCCGAACAGAGCCATAGTACATCATGTTCTCATAAGCTTTTGTCTAGAGATTTCTAGTTCGAATTTCTATGACGATGTGTATGAAAAGAGTGAATTAGAATGGTCAATCCATTCAGGGTACCTGGACAAATGTCTCTTATAGTTTTAGTTTGGAACCAACAAGCATGTGGTCGGGTGGTAAGGGACCCCAACTATCCAACATGAGGTCTCGAGTTCGAGACTTGGCGGAGGTTAAAAATTGTTTGGTTGAGGTTAAAAATTGTTTGTTGGGAGAGCCACCCACGCAGCTCGAACTCTAGATGTAAGGGTAGTAGGGAAGTCCTCTAACCGCTAACCGCTGAACTAGAAGAGAAATAAAAAAAACAAAAAGTTTAAGTTTGGACCTAAAACGATTTAGGCTACACGAAGAACTAAAGTCGACCTTACATTGTGATTTTTCTCTTAGTTAAGTTTTGTGAACACCTCATACGATAAAAGATTAGCATTACTATATTATATTAAACTCCATACTCCATACAATATACTGACATACACATAATTACATATGAGATAGTCGCAAGTCGCAACTCAATGTGGAAATTGAGCGCTCATCTCGCTCTTCTTCTTCTTCTTCTTCCTCTCCATATTCCTTCTCTCTCTTCTAGAACCAGCACAGACGAGCGATAGAGTCGGAGATCGCACCTCCAAGGCCATGGCGGTGGTCGAGACCATTGTCGCATTCATCATCGTTATACTCCTCCTCGTTCTTGTCGTCGTCCTCATCCTTTGTAAGCCATGGCGATACTTCTCTCGCTCCTACCGAAGTCGCCCGATCAAGGTCAATCGATCACTTTCTTTCTCCATTTCTCCTCACAATTTCTATTGTTTTTTATTGGATTTTGAGGTTTTCGTTGTTTCTCTGCTTTTGTGTAAAACTGGATCCAAATGTGAAGCAGGTAATGTGATTGTCTCCTTATTTATTCTGAAATTTAGGAATCCTCATTATATTGTTGCTAAAGCTGGCGTTTTGCTGAATGTGCGGATGTTGTTTGAGTTTCTTCTCAAATGCAGGCTTTTTATAATTTGTTACCTGATTTGACTTTTCAGCTATATTTTAAGGGATTGATTTCTTCAATCTTACTTTCTTCTGTTGGTTTAGGTAATTGATTAAGTTGTGTGTGTTGTGTTGGGTGATTCTTTGGTGTTATGGCCTATGAGAAAGTTCAGTTTCCTACTAGGGATGTGAATTTTGTTGAGGTAACCAGCTGTGATTTTTTTAGTAGTGACTAATTGTTTTTTGAGTTGTAGAAGAAAATACTGTGGGCATTTACTGTGAAATGTGAAATAAATAAAAATTCAGGGGAGTGATCAACATGCTTAACACATTTCTGGGTTAGTATAGTAGACGACAACATATTTGAGCCACAGGCCTCTGGGTTTCAGGTTTCTTATCAATGAATGCTCCTTAATTGTTAAGGCAACGGTCATTATTAGAGGAGTTACTTGCGTTACTGGTTAGCTATTTTAAGCGGGACACTGCTATTTCCCTGCGGATGCGCGATAGCTTTCTGCCATTTCAACTGAGGCACAAGCTCCATTTTCATTTCAGTTTAGTTAATTTTGTATTGAATTTGGTGTAGATTGCTTTCTGGAGTTTCCAGATTTAAAGATGAGTGACATTTGCGGTACTTCGCAGCATGTAAGTTTTCTGTGTAGGAAGTAGTAGAATAGATTGAAGTACCTCGTTAACAGTTTTCTTCAAGTTTTTAGTTTTTAGAATTTCCAGGATGATAATCCTGTCCCATGTATGAAGTTTTTGCAGGATTTTAGTGTAGGAGGAAAGTTTTAGCCTACACTCGAATTCCCTTTTTTCTGATCTCTCCAAGTTCTATCCCTGCTCACAAACATCCCTTGACTTTTGCATTCCTTTTAGGTGTACTTTGAGATTGTAGAATCAATAAAAAGATTTTACCATAATAAATGAAAAAGCTGCAAAGTCCTGAATCGGAAAAGACTAGTGCGTAATATATGGATACTAGTTGGAGTTTAAGGATCAATTCTACATGGAATCTTTTGATTTTCTGGTGCGCAGTGTTTTATAGTAATTTTAATCACTATATTCGCTTACTTGTGCTTTCTGTTGGCTCTCTGTCTAGGCTGATGAGCTGGAAAGGCCTCTTGTCCGAGAAGACAGCAATTTGCTTGCTAGCCCCAAAGTTGATGTAAAAGATCATTTGGTACTGGACGTTGACACCTCAGAAGATGTGGTTGGTCAAACACTGAAACGTCCGTCATCCACATCCGATTTTATTGAAGAGCAGAAGCATTTATCAAATGAAAACTCAAAACACGACTCAAGGTTCCATTCAGATGACGTGAGTTTTCAAGGAGCCATTAGTATAGATATTGCAAAGCAAGGTAAATTCTATCTTCGAGCAGTTTACCATCTTATTTTTTGTTGGAAGAATCTTAGTAGAATCTGTGAAACACATTTGCCATATTCTCATTCTAAGACCTGCAGGAAGTATCCTTATCCTGGAGGTTCTTAGTGGCCCTTCACAAGGGCTTAATCATTCCGTACACTCAACAAATAAAAACAAGCTTCCTCTGACTATTGGAAGGGTTCCTCCAAGTGATTTGTTGTTGAAGGATTCAGAGGTTTCTGGAAGACATGCTATGATAAATTGGAATTTGGATGTAAGCCGCTTTATGGTTTATTTTATATATTTCAAGGATATACTTCTTGGGATCAATAAATGGCTTCTCACTATTAAGTCATATTCTTCTTTTTGAATTTGTCTCAGAAGCTGAAATGGGAGATTGTAGATATGGGTAGCCTTAATGGAACACTAGTAAATTCTAAGACTATCAACCACTCGGATACTGGAAGTAGACACTGGGGTAATCCTGTAGAACTTGAAGGTGGGGATCTGGTAACTCTTGGAACAACATCGCACATAAAGGTAACTTCACTGCTTTTAACTCGTTAGTATTTTTGGGCAAGTTCTTGACTCAAACGCACATGCCTGCCTGACTGACAGTTTGATATATAATATTATCTATATTGCTTCATGAAAAGTATGCTTTGTTAAAAAAATTAATATAGCATTAGTTGTGTTAAAAATAAGAATAAAGATCTCAATGACATGTGGGACTGCCATTATTTTGAGGATTTTTTGCGCATAAGCATCATTTGTGACTTGGCTGCTATTGGCTTGCCTCATGCTTTGTGCTTGTGTAGAAATTGCCTGGGCTCCTGCTTTGTACTTTGATAATATCTCAGCAGCTTCCACGTGAACTGAAGTCCACAGTCTAATATCCTCTGACAGGTTCAAATTACATCTCTTGCTGAGTACAAAATCCCATTTGGAGTTGGGATTGCTTCTGACCCTATGGCTATGCGCCGTGGTGGAAAAAAGTTACCAATGGAGGATGTTTGCTATTATCAGTGGCCTCTTCCTGGTGCTGATCAGGTATAGCAAGAGTTAATCTTCTTTCTCCAAGTTGTATGGTAATGTATATGCTAATAATTATACCTGTTGTGTGCTCTGTGCAGTTTGGAGTTTTTGGTGTTTGTGATGGACATGGGGGAGCAGATGCAGCGAAGTCAGCTAGCAAGTTAGTGTCTTCTTGCATTTCTACTAAATAATTTTTTTTATGGGTGAATGTCCATCTTCTGAGTAAAACAGGGAAAACAAATCGGACTCTTCTACTAAATTACATCTCATCATCAAGGTGCATATGTACACTGATTGACACTCTGATAAAGTAGTATTATGCTTATGAAGTTTCTAGAAAGTACTTACTCGTACTTACCTTAGATCATGGTCTTGATCCCAATCAAGGTTTATAATCATAAAGTTAGATGGATATCTAATACACAAATGTCTCAAATGGCCATAACATAGACATGATGTTTTATTCTGTTTCTTGAAGACGATATTCTATATTAATTTGGTTCCAACAAATAGAATTAGTGGATTCTCTTGACTAAACAAAATCAACGTAATGTTAAGTCCATAGTAGGAGATAGAATTTTGACATGTTAAAGCAACTTCCCTTTAGTTAGCTTTCCTAAAAAGACCAACTCCTAGAGGAAGATTCTGATGCAGAAGAGAAGAAGCTGGGAAGATGGAATCCTGCCATCTCCTGTAAAAAGAAATGTCAAATAAGAAAGAACGTACTATAGCCATTGGTGATAGAAGGTGTGCAAATTTGTATGTCTATAGTTGCTGAGCGGTTGACCAAATTTGTAGTTTATTCCACATATATGATTCTATTAAGGTTCAACAACCTCATAAGATAGGTTAGTGGTTAGTTATCAACTGCCCCCTTTTTTTTGTTTCAAGAACAAAGTAATTGTTACTATTCATTCAGTTTTCTGAGTTACTTTCTATCAAGGTGTTTCAAGTAGTTAGTTTTATCTGTAGCTCTCGATGTGATTTGACCCTTTCACAAATCACAATCAGTTATGATCATGGTATGGTAAATGTCGGGTATTATGAGATAGCTTCACAATTGTACTTGCTGCACAATGAATTTTCCTTCTAGTTGGGGTCCCTTTTTATGTTTCTCATTACCTTCTGATACTCCTTCAATTGTTTTTGTACATGTCCTTACATTTCCAATAGTGGATTTTGGTCATTGTATACTTACTAATTGTAGTCTAACCTGTGTATGTAACAGACTTCTTCCTGAAATGGTTGCAAATATTTTATCTGATTCGTTAAGGAAGGATGTAGTTTTGTCTCAACAAGATGCTTCAGATGTTCTTCGGGATGCATTTTCCCAAGTGGAAGCTAGCTTAAATCACTATTACGAGGTTTTCTTTTCCACGTCTTTGTCGTTACCAAAATTTTTGCTTGTTTGCATATCTTATCTCTTATAGTTAAATGTAGTGTAAAAAATGGCTGACATAGGAGTGGAAGAAACTTGCATGGCAAAGAATAATAAAGGCGGGTAATTTAACACCATAAATGACATTAAAAGCAAAAATGAAACCGCTGTCATAAAGACATGGAAAACAAATAATAACAATAACAAAATAGAAATAAAAAGGAGAAAGTCCGCAGAAAGAAAGAACATGGGAGGATAAGAAATTGAAACGGCTAAGAATAATGAACATGGAAATTTCTTATGAATTGATGATTTGAGAAACTGGAAATGTTGGTATTTGTTTCTTCTATCAACTCCTAAACAGAAGGATTTTGATAACGACACCCGATGGAAGGATTCTGATCGTGACACCTTAGAGCAAGGAGTAATAAAAAAAAATTAGAATGTTTTAAAACAGTTTGGAAACTTTTTAATGGTCGGAGTAGAACTAAATATGGTATCTACTGCATAGGAAATTACCCAAATTTGACTGGAAAATATGGATTATAGATTGTTGCTACACTAGCCATGTGCTACTTTTTTAAACTAGAGTCTTTTACTCATAAATTGTTCCTGAACTTTAAACTTATTGTGATACTGGTTTTTGCAGGGTTGTACTGCAACTCTCCTCCTGGTTTGGTTTGATGGTCATAAAAATTTCTTTTTACAATGTGCAAATGTTGGCGACTCTTCCTGTATTGCCAAGTATGTATATGCTCTAGATGACTTTGTGGCTTCATTCTGAACTTGTATCTTGGGTCAAATGGCGCATTTCTTATCCGGGTTTTCTTTACTCCTTTTATATATGAAAAACTTCAGTGTCAATGGAAAACAAATCAAGATGTCGGAGGATCATAGGATAACCAGTTATTCCGAGAGAGAACGCATTAAAGAAACAGGGAAACCATTAAAAGATGGAGATACACGCCTCTGTGGTCAGTGATCACATCATTTCAAAGAAGACCGAGAATCTTAAAAATTATTGCTTTCTCACTTTCAGCTCTCTGCTATTGTGTACTAGGCTTAAATCTTGCTAGGATGCTCGGTGACAAGTTTCTGAAGGAGCAGGAATCACGCTTCAGTTCTATTCCCTATATTAGTCCTGCTGTCTGTCTCGATCAAACAACTGAGGGTTTTGCACTGCTGGCAAGGCGAGTCTTCACAAAAATGGAAAAAAAACTCCTCTTTCTTGTTGAGGAAACAGAAGATTGAAATTAAGGGTTTTTAGTAGCATGTTTATAAACACATCATAATTTCTATCTTGCACAAATTTCTAACCTCAATAAAGACATTATAAACTAAAAAGTATATATAAACTCCTTTACCAAACACACCCTAATTTTATCGTTGTGATGTACAGTGATGGCTTATGGGATGTATTAAGTGCGAGGAAAGCAGTGGAGCTTGTTCTTCAGGTAATATCTACTGTTGTTGTCTTCAGTTTTGATTAGTCCCTTCTGATGATATTTCAATTGAGTGTATCACTTTCATGGTGGAAGCAGGGAAAGGAGAAATATGCTGGTAGTAGTAGTAGTAGTGACAGCAAGGATATGGCAGAAAAGGTCGCGACGTTTTTGATAAATGAGGCTAAAGCGTTGCGGACCAAGGACAATACTTCTGTAGTTTATTTAGATTTCAGTAGCATAAGAACAGGTTTGTAAATATCAAATTATCAATCTTGATGGTGAGAGACCTGTCTGAGTTCATGAGGATTTTACTGGTACATCCGTACATGTGATGTGAGCATCCTTGGAACTATCTTGAGAATTTTAAAATGCATATGCAGTTCTTTTAGCAATTAACTACCTTGTGGTGGCAAATTTCATTTGTTTAATCTTGTACCTGTCCAGAACTAGATTTCCTGTTGTAGCCTCTCTTTTTCTTTTTCTTCTTTTTTCACGGGGAAGAATCGAGACTCCGTCGCAAGTGGATTGCATTTTTTTCGGGGGAGTGATTTAGATATCTAGTGGGTATTTACCCTTTCATTTTTATTGGTTTAGTGTGTTTTTTATTATAATCCTCATCCTTTTAAAAAAAGGTAAACCCTTCACTATAAAATACATGACCAATTAAACGGTTCAAACCTAATACACCCTCATGAAGGTATATACCCACTAGATAACTCAATCATTTTCCCATTTTTTCCACTTTAACTTGCTGACTAGGCATCTTGACAAAAAAAACTGAGGCATTTTTTGGCTTGTATTTTTTTGACATGCAATTTTTAACACACTTTTTTTTATTCTGTCTTACTCCCTCCGTCCCCAAAAGTTCTTCTCATCCTTAATTTTGACACTATTCACGTTTTAAGAGAATCTTCGACATATCTTCCAATATATAAGAAAAAATATAGTAGCATGGTGTCTTGTTTGATTCGTCTCATCAAGAGCTTTAACAATATCAAAATTTTATAATTTTTATTAATGTGTATTTAAAGATATTAACGTTACAAAACGTGTCTCGGCGAATGTGCCGGAAAGAGATGAGAAGAACATTAAGGGACGGAGGGAGTACTATTAATCACTTGCACTAGCACTTGAATTGCAAAAAAATTAAGACATTTTTGGCACGCACAATTCGCTCAACATGTTGCATTTTTTGTTTTTGTAGTTTTTAATCGGAGCCGCTTAATTAAAACGGATCTAACGACCGAAATTCTATTCGTATTTTTGACTCTATTGTCTATTCATATTTGAGATTTTTTTATGCGGGAGCGTCCGAGCTATGATCAAAGACGCCTCGTATTAAGGCAAAGATCCAAACTCGTGATCTCATTCTAATCCAATTCCTACCATAACATCAAACAAACAGGCACGGTCGAACCAGAACCTTCAATACTGCATTTCACGTGATAGGCACGTGAGTATTGGCAATGCTCCACAAACCTTTTGTGCTTCGCTTTCTAATTTCACTGTGCTGCTCTTCGTTTCAGCTCAACAAACCTTAAACAGCGCCTCCGAAACCAAGCCACAACAAAGCTCTACAGTAACGGAAATGGCGAAGAAGAAGAAGCTCCAACTTGAAGCCCTAGAAGGAGAACCTAAACAACACGAGACGGAGATCGCTAACGGAGATAGCTCTCAGAGTGCGTCAGACAACCAGAAGAAGAAAAAGAAGAGGAAAAGAGACAAAGAAACACATTCAGATGAAGCCAATACTACACATCGCACTGTCACCATCGCCATTGCTGGCTCAATCATCGATAATACCCAGTCTCTCGAACTTGCTACCCGTGTATGTTTCTCTTCCTCACTCCTTTTCAATTCGGAACTTCATATGGATTTTCGTCCCTGATTTGCTGTATCTTATTTAGTTGGCTGGTCAGATTGCACGAGCTGCCACGATTTTCCGTGTAGATGAGGTATCAAATGAAAACTTCTTTCTTATGCGTGGCCAATTTTAATCTGATTGCCTGAGAAACTTGCTTTGGGTATAGGTGGTAGTATTTGACAGCAAGAGTAATGCGATGGACGAATGTAGTCTTGCAACAACGGAGAGTTCAGATGGGAATGAAAGTGGGGCTGCTTTTCTCATTAGGATTCTGCGGTATCTTGAGACCCCTCAGTATTTGAGAAAGGCTCTCTTTCCAATGCATAGTAGCTTGAGAGTTGTGGTGAGAAACAAATCTTTGGCTGCCATCTCATTTGCTTTTGTGGTAGATTTAAGGAGTGAATGAGAGAAACTATGTTTTTGGCTTTGTGCAGGGATTGCTACCTCCTCTTGATGCACCTCATCATCTTCGGAAGCATGAATGGGCTTCGTATAGGGAAGGTATGGCATGCTGGACACTGGACAGGATTTAGAAGAATTTTCTTAAGTGTGTGCCTGTTTAACTGTTAGTAGATTAGTATCTGATAAAGTCTGCAACTTTCTTAGGTGTGACTCTGAAAGAAAAAGCTCTTAATTCCACCGGAACAGTTGTAGATGTTGGCCTCAGCAAGGTGTGTAATAAACAAACCACACCCTCTTGCTCTAGTCAAACCATGTATTCACTGTGTTTGTTGTTATCTTCTCTTGTCCCAGCAGTTAGTTTTCGATTGGTAGATAAATAAGGCTGTTTTTGTTAATATAAACTATATTAATAGAATGCTTATGATTTTCTAGTGAATGGAACCTTCAATATACACGTAGGCTTTTTTCTTAGGAAATTTGTGGTGTCTTTGTTTTAGTGTTTTATTATACAAAATGAATATTAATTGCTCACTCACCACACTCGGCGATATATATCTTGGTTAGTTATTATAATATAAACTATTTGTCACTAAAAATCATCTTGTAAATGTGGTGTAGAGGTAGGTCAATGAGGGCTGGCTGACTGGGTAGATCATAAGAAACATGTTAATCTGGTTCTTTTCTTTGTGTAATGGCGCAGAATGTTGTCATTGAACAAGTTATTGAACCTGGAAAAAGAGTAACAGTTGTCATGGGGACTGATAGAAGTTTGAGTTCTGGTATGTATTTTTATTCTCCTTGGATTCATTATGTATGGTTTCCCACTCCCGTATTCCCTGTTATGCATTGTTGTGTCATCAGTTTTAGGTGTAAATGTCATACCTTTCTATTGCCAGATGATCAAATATGTTAAATGCACTTTTTCATGTTACTAACAAGTGCATATAAGATCAGCTATAAGCTCTTTGCAACTATTATCAGTTCTTGTATTATTGTCTGATAATTAATAGATTTCAAATTTGTATATCCTTTCAATATATGGTACATGCCAAATATTCGGATGTTATGTTTCCCAAGCTGTAACACTGATTCCATTTATCAGTATATACTGCGGACTTCTGATAGCATCTGCCTCTTAGATGTTGTACACCAGGTTGTCTCATCCTCTGGTCCTAGAGAAGAGGGAATGTACTGGGGTTATAATGTGCGGTATGCCTCAAATCTCACTGCTGTGATAAAGAACTGCCCTTATGAGGTGTGTGTTTATGCGTTCAAGTGTTTGCAGTCGTTATTTTTACTGAAAATTTTCTTCTATTAACTGATTATAATTTTTTAGGGAGGTTATGATTATATGATTGGTACTTCAGAGCATGGTCAAATTATCAAATCATCGGAGCTGTCAATACCCAAATTCAGGTATAGTTTGTATCCATATACAGGTTTCATCATTGGTCTATTATAATTTTTATTGAGTATATTGTGATTTGTGAAACTAACTACAAGAAACTACTAGACGGTTTTGAGATGGTCTTTTCTCAATATTCTTAATATGATTTAGTAGTTTTAATGTAGAACAAGATAAGAGCCATGTTTTCTTCTCAGCATTATCGCTTGTTTCTTCGAAACAGAAGATATAATGCTAAAACATGGAAACTCGGAAAGTATTAAAATAAGCACTTGTTTATGTGACTGTAATATTGCAACAACCCTGCTACTTGTTCTTCCTTTCAATTTTTCCGTCATTTCCACTCTCATAATCCAGTTGATGTCATAAGTAACATGTAAACCATGTGTCGTAGCAGACACTTGTTGATTGCTTTTGGTGGGCTTGCTGGGTTAGAGGAGAGCCTTGAAGTGGACAACAAATTGAAGGTAGTTTCTTTCAAACATTATGTGTATTTTATAGCTCTACGTACAAAATGGTCTGAGGTTTATTATTTGTGTGGATAAAGGCTCTAATATTGTATAGGTTACATGATCATCAATCTGCTGACCATATGGAAGAAAATTAAACACTGAGATTTCATTGCTATGATTTTATTTTCCATGTGAACAGGGTAAGGAAGCAGGAGAAGTATTCAGTATATATTTGAATACATGCCCGAACCAAGGAAGCCGAACAATTAGAACTGAGGTACACAATTGACATCTTTGTTTTTAGAACATCAAAATTTATGCTTATGGGTACTTTTAGAGTATAAGTGGTTCTGTTTATCTGTGTGACGCCAAACCAGGAAGCAATTTTTATATCCCTTCAGTACCTTCAAGAACCAATCAGCCGAGCAATCACACCATAAGAGCACAAAAGTTAACCTCATGAAGAGCCGTAATGTGATATACATGAAGCAAACCGAAGATGGAGGGTTGCATGTTTTCGACAAAGTCTTTGTCAGATGAAAGTATTCATTCATCTCAGCTGTTGGTATGCTTCTTCCATATCCATTTGTGGAGGGGAAAACTTTGGGGAAACGCCGTAATATTCTTTCTGCAGACATTTGATATTCTGTTTCTCCCCTTAATGACAAATGACATAATTAAAAAAGGTCTTGCCCCTTTTTATAATTGAAAAAGATCTTATATTTTGTTCTATCACTTGCAAAGTTACTATAGACTACATGCAATTTGGGGTAGATTGCACTCCGAGGATAATGACAATATCTGTATATTGTCATTACTCATCTTGCTCCGATCTTCATTTCTCCAGTAATTTTTCTGGATCTCTCAAGCCAAAAAAGGCTGAACTGAGAATCAAATCGATCATCGCCATGAAGGGTCAATCATTCACAAGGAAGACAGAATTTGCAACCCACAAGCAGCCTCCTTGAAATGCCCTGTCTTGTCCCTCCACAAGATATCGCGTTTGGAATCATGATTCAGATCACCAAATTCATTTGTCCCACTCTCTGTCCTATCCTACAGTGATCAAGGCTCTATTGGAGCGCCTTGAAGTCTACTCGGTTGGAGACAGTGAGATCGTATTCAACCACATGATGGATGTGGCCTACATCAATAGTCTCAAGGTCGAAGAACTTGCCTTAAAGAAGCCTAAACCTTCTCGCGCCACATCTATTAAATTCGATCCCTCTAAGGGACATGCTGAGGATACTTCGGAGATTGTTGAGTAACTGCGTGAGATTTCGACAACTGTTCGTGAGTTGAGTTCTGCTTTCAACATGATCGTTGATATTCTCATTGCTCAGGCCTAACATTTTCTTTAGGGTTTCCCAACTCATCAAACTTTTTGTATGGTTGTTATTTTCGCGATGTCTTTGATAAAGAATGGCGTAATCTCTCCCGAAAAAGATAGCTTGCTAACTCATTTTGTCACGTAGACGTAATTATGCCACTGATTGTGGAAACATATTACTCTGTAGTATATTACCCAACAACCGGTGAATAAAATTTTGTGATTCAAACATGAAAATCTTGACAGGAAAAAGCAACATAAACAACTCTTTTTTTGAAATGAAGCTATATAAAGAACTTTGACCCCACAAATGTAATTATGCAATGGATTCCCACAGGTTTCCTGTTTTTATAGGGGGGAATAGAATAAAAACCTTGACTACCCTAAAACACTGAACATCTAAACAGGCAGCGGCCGCTCGACTCCCTTACACTCGACCTCTCTCTCTTTTCTGTGCGCGCGAATCATCTTCAAACCAGCAGCAAATCCACCCGGCTAAGGAGTAAGGCTTGACGGCTTCCACTCTCACTCCCTCAGGCTCCAACTCCGGTTTCAATTTTTATTGAGAAGGTAGATTAACTGATGATTCAGTGATATTCATATATTGTGTTACAACTTAGAATGCTAGTTTCTTGCTCCAAGTCCGGTTTCAATGTTCTTATTTTGTGGGTTTGATCTCGTTTCTATTGACTATAGCTGTTTTTCTGCTGAAATGTTTTTCGTTGCTGTTTCTATTAGTTGGAGGTTCCTAGTGCGGTTTGCTGTAGTGTTGGTGACAGAGGGAATGGAAGATATGTGTACAGACAGTGGGAATCTAATGGCTATAGCACAACAAGTTATTATGCAAAAACAACAACAGGAGCAGCAACAACAAGAGCAACAGCATCACCACTCTCATCCTCATCAGCAGCAGCATAATGTTGGAACTTCTCCATTTTGCTTGAATCCATGGACTGGGGGATCCCACAGTATGCCAATCAACCCACCACCATTGGGATTTGGGATTCCTGGAAGTGGATTTGCTGATCCTTTTCAGATCACCTGTGCTACTGATGGGGAGCCGGGTTGTCAGTTTCCCCCCTTGGAAAACCCTGCTAGTGGATTTAGGTTTGCTGATTTTGTAGGCGCTGGTGGTGATTTTGATTCAGATGAATGGATGGATAGTTTGATAGGTGGTGGAGAGTCGACAGAGAGTTCTACTCTTCCATCAAGCTGTGATACATGGCGAGGCAGTGGCGCTTATGGGTTCTATGGGTTTGATTCTTTGGCCATGTGTCCAAGTAGGCTTAATGTCGCTGCTACACCTTCATCTGATCTCAACCGTGTCATATACTCAGAAGCACAGAAGACAGCAGCTCCACCTGAAATTTTGCCATCTCCGTTGCAAGCTATGGATGGGAAAGAAGAGGAAACACAGCCTAAGCACAGCGACGTAGAACCCGAATCATCATCATCATCACCTCTGATAAAAAATCTACTAGAGTGTGCTCGCCTTTACGAGGCTGAGCCAGATAAAGCAATGAAATTACTAATCCAGCTCAGAGAGTCAGCAGTCAGAGATGGAGATCCAACTCAGAGAGTGGCCTTTTACTTTACTGAAGCATTAAGTAGTTGCCTTTCTCTTCCATTGCAGATGCCATTTCTGGCTTCAGACATTAATAGTGAGGATGTCACATTGTCTTACAAGTTCTTAAATGATGCATGCCCATATTTAAAGTTTTCCCATTTGACAGCAAACCAAGCAATTCTGGAAGCCACTGATAAAGCAATGAAGATCCATATAGTAGACTTCGGCATTGTCCATGGATTACAATGGGCTGCATTGCTCCAAGCTCTTGCCACCCGATCTGCTGGAAAGCCTAAATCTATCAGGATCTCAAGTATTCCTGCTCTAGGCCTGGGAAAATATCTGTTAGCTTCTTTATCAGCAGCTGGTAATTGTCTCAGTGAGTTTGCCAAGCTCCTAGATCTGAATTTTGAGTTTGAGCCCATAAATACCTCGATTAAGGAACTTAAAGAGTCTAGTTTCCACGTGGAGTCGGATGAGGTTTTGGTCGTCAATTTCATGCTTCAAGTGTATAACCTTCTAGATGAATCGTCTGATCAAGTTGAGGCAGCTCTACAGTTGGCTAAGTCACTGAACCCAGTAATCTTGACATTGGGAGAGTATGAAGTAAGTTTAAATGGGTCTGGATTCTTGACCCAATTCAAGACAGCTCTGAATTATTATTTGCCTGTTTTTGAATCGCTTGAACCCAGATTGGCCCGAGATGCACCAGAAAGACTCCAGGTTGAGAGTCAATTATTAGGTAGGAGAATAATGGGCTGCTTAGGAAAAGAGACATTTATCAGGAGGGAGCGTATGGAATGTAAAGAGAAGTGGAAGAGCATGATGGAAGCTACAGGCTTTCAGCTCGTACCATTTAGTCATTACGCTTGGAGCCAGGCCAAGATTCTACTGTGGAACTACAATTATAGTTCGAATTATAATCTGGTTGAGTCATTGCCAGGATTTCTCTCCCTTGCCTGGAAAGATACTTGTCTCCTCACTGTTTCTTCGTGGCATTGATGTGCCTCTTGTAACCATGGTTTACTTAATCAGAAGACTGATCTTATATCTGCTATCAGGTAAACTTATGTTACTCTGAATGCTGCATTATCTTTCCTATGGCCTTTCTTGTTACCAAGATATTTTCTTGTTTGCAGATTTTTTCTCTTATACGATCAACATGGAAATTGTTTATGACTTGGAATTTGAGAAATTGCAACCTGATGGAAGGATTTTGATATTGGCACCTTAGAGCAAGGATTCAAAACTTAACAAATAAGAATGTTTTAAAACTGTTTGACAATTTTTTAATGGTGAATAGACCAAAATGAGACACCTCCAATGGGTTTACTAGTTTAGAGCTAAATATGGTATCTACAGAAGAGGAAATTAACCATATTGACTGAATATATGAATTTATATTGTTGCTACAACAAGCCATCTGCTACTGAAAAATAATCAATGTCTTTTAACCGTCTCTTCTCAACTTGGATCGCTTGTGCTGTTTTCTTACTCGAGTCTTTTACTCATAACTTGTTACTATACTTTCTTAAACTAATTGTGATACTGTTTTTTCCAGGGTTGTATTTTAACTCAGTAACTCTCCTCCTATTCTGGGTGATGGTCATACAAATTTCTTTTTATAATGTGTAAATGTTGGCAACTCTTACCTGTATTGCCAAGTATGTATATGTTCTTAGATGACTTTGTGACATCATTCTGAACTTGTATCTTGGGTCCATTGTTTAATCAAATGGCACATTTCTCATCAGGGATCGTTTACTCCTTTATATATAAAAAAACTTCAGTGTCAGTGGAAACAAATCAAGATCACAGAGGATCATAGGATAACCAGTTATTCTGAGAGACAACACCCATGTGGTCAGTGATCATATAATTCAAAGAAGGCTGAGAACTAAAATTTTGACTGCTTCCTCACTTTCAGCTCTCTGCTATTGTGTACTAGGCTTTAATCTTGCTACCATGCTTGGTGACAAGTTTCTCAAGGAGCAGGATATGTGCTTCAGTTCTATCCTCATATAAGTTCTGATCAAGCAAGCGAGGGTTTTGCACTGCTGGCAAGGTGATTTTCCACTCATTGAACCTTTTCATTTGTTTGCAAAAAATGGGAAAAAAGAAGGGAGACAGTGAAGCTTGTTCTTCAGGTAATATCTACTGTCAGTAATCTTCAATATGAACAGCAAGGGCAAGGATACTGTCAGTAACCTTTTCATTTGAGGACGACAACACTTGTGTAGTTAATTTAGATTATAGTAGCATAAGAAGAGGTTTTTTTTTTTTTTTTGAAACCAGCATAAGAAGAGCTTGTAAATAAGAGAACTGTGCGAATTACATTTTTTTTGTATGAATTACATTTTCCAAACTTCGTCTTCTGCAAAGCTCGGTTCATAATCTTCATTTACACTACAACAAAGCAAAATTGTTTGGTTTGAAATGGAAAACAGAGGGATATCCAATCTATATCACAACACACAATGATATGTCTTAGTGTCTTACCATTCACCCAAACCTGAAATAGGGACAACCCAATCAACAATTCAGCATGGTCTTCCTGCTGATATCTTCACAGAGCCAATCTATATCACAACACACAATGATATGTCTTACCATTCATAGTCTGACCCAAACCTGAAATCGGGACAACCCAATCAGTAGCATGGTCTCCCTGCTGAGATCTCCACAAAGCCATCTGCCGTTGTGTTAAGGAAAAATTGATTTATGTATTTTTAGCAACCTTTATGAATTATATATTTGTCAACGTCTTCATGAGTTTGAGAGCAACGATCTCACTAGGATTACTTAAAATGTCAATCCCCATAGTCGTTAAACCTACATACAACATCTTCAAAAGCCGTACCGAAATCGACGGTAAATCGATGTTAACCGTATAATTATAGTTACGGTATGTCTAAATCATTAATCGAAATACCGGTTAACCGAAACACCATGAATGACACGTGCAAAACAAATAATCTGGTATACATAGATTTGGGCTCAAAGCAGCGGCTGGTGAAATGAAAAAGCCCAATTCTTTTCCTCCTTCGCAATCTCTTTTCTGGTCTCTCTCTCGACTGAGTCTCGACCGCTTCACTTCAGCACAACAACGCAACGTCGCAGCCTCCGAGACACGCCCAGGCTTCCTCGCGACGATCGCCGCCTCCTGCTCGTCCGTTTGTCTCCTCCTGATGTAATGTTTCTTTTCTTTCGAGCTCTAGAACTGAAAGTATACTTACACATGGAAATCGAATTAGGTTATTGGTTTTCTATGTCTCCTGTTTACTGTGCTGTATTACCCCTTTTCTGGATTTGGTTATTGTATTTGTATGTGAATTTAGGGATTAGGGATGGATTTTTCAAACCGAGCTTAGAACAGGATGGACAATTAGCCTATAGAGTTGCAGAGTTTTCATTGATCAATTGTGAAGCTTGTAATTTATGGAGCTTAATTAGGGATTCTTCTAGGTTTAATAAGATCCATTGATTTTCTAGCTACTGTTTTTGCTAACTAGTTCTTAATTTCATGCTTAGATGATACGGAAGAATGCATTTGATTTGCTAACTACTGTTTTTGAGCTACTGTTTTTGCTAGCTAGTTAGTAATTACTGAGATGCTGTGTTTTTAAAATAAAGAGTTGCCCAGTTGCTGTTCTTGCTGGGCCAATGAGCTTTCCTTGCTCTTGGATGAGATTGAAAGTTCGTTAAACAAAGAAAAAGGACGGACTTTCATCAAATTGAATGGGGATCTGAATGCTATATAAATATCCAATGGGTAGAAGTTTAGGCTGCTGAAGCGTATCTGAATGTTATTGATGCTTAAGTTAATAGTGGAGAAAGTGAATTTCATATTGGATAATTTATATTAATAAATTTTGGAGAAAGTGAATTTTTAAGAACTTGTTTTAGACACTGTTAAAACGGTTTAAAAGTTGAAGGGTAAAATACTAAGACTTTCACTTCTAAGGTATTTTTGGAATTTAGATCAAAATTTTAAAAGTGGATATTTAAAGAAGGGCATAAATTTAAGTTAATGGGATAGGGCCTCTGAAAAGATAGAGACGACCATGTGCAAGACCTTAGGTACATGAAAATTTCCCCTCGAATTACCACATTTTCTTGTATAATGAGCAATATCAGAGATTACGAGTTAATAGTAAATGACTGACATAGCTTGTTTGTCCATTCGGGGTTGGAATCTTCAATCGGGTGTGCTGTAGGATTTGTTGTTGTATTTTGTCGCTGATATTTTGAGTTTTGACTGCCAGCCTTGTGTATTTTCCCGGGTTTCTATGTATATTGTCTTTCTTTCAAATTGTTGCAAGTGGAGAGCTGTAATTAATCTATATCTATGTGTAGTTTCCCATTCATTATTCACAGCCTCAACCAGAATTTAAACTTCCGTTATTCGAGACAGATACATACACAGGGGAAAAACTAAGAGATGAAATTTCAAATTGAGGATGTGACAGTTTACTTCCCCTTTGATCATATATACCCGGAACAATATGCCTATATGGTGGAACTCAAGCGATCCCTTGATGCCAAGGGCCATTGTCTCCTAGAGATGCCCACTGGTACTGGGAAGACAATTGCCCTCTTATCCCTTATAACTAGCTATGTTCTATCTAAACCTTCCAATCCCATCAAGCTTTTGTACTGTACTCGCACTGTCCATGAGATGGAGAAAACCCTTGCTGAGCTGAAGGTCCTTCATGATTACCAAGTTAGCCATCTGGGGCCTTCTGCTCGTATTCTTGCTATTGGTCTGTCATCCCGCAAGAACCTCTGCATCAACCCTTCTGTTATATCTGCAGAATCCAGAGATTCTGTGGATGCTGCTTGTCGCAAACTCACTGCAAGCTGGATCCGACCTCTTGCACTTGGGAATCCAGACATACCCTCCTGCCAATTTTTTGAGGATCTTGACAGAGCTGGTGATGCACACATGCCTCCTGGAGTTTACACACTGCAGGATTTGAGAGCATTTGGCAAGGAGAAGGGCTGGTGTCCATATTTCGTGGCCCGTCAGATGGTAAAGTTTGCTAATGTTGTGGTATACAGTTATCAGTATTTGCTGGACCCAAAGGTTGCTGGAATTATATCAAAGGAGATGGAAAAGGAGTGTGTAGTGGTGTTTGATGAGGCACATAATATTGATAATGTATGTATTGAAGCTCTAAGCGTGAGTATAAGGAAACAGACACTTGTTGGGGCTTCCAGAAATATCACTAGGATGTCTCAAGAAATTGAAAGGTATGTGCAATTTTTTCTAAATGCTTTGTTGTATTCTTTATTGTACTGTTCCTTGCAATTCATACTTTCGAATACTTTGACTATTTCTTATAGCTACATCGAGTCATTGGCATTATCTCAAAAAGTCATTTTTTTCAAGTAGGGGCTTCTGGACGTATATTTTAGTTTTGCTGATTTTATTCGCATAATTGATGCTGAATATGTTATGCTATAGTGATCATGTCCTTAGCAGTGCCAATTTTCTATATGTTTTGCACATCTGTGCAGTTTTCTTCTCTAAAGCTGTTTTTTCTTATGCTCATATGCTTGCTCTTTTCCGTGGTAAGTTAGCAAAGACCCATTTTGTCCATGACCTTATTTATTCAGTTGTTCCTCTGAACATAGCATTTTGGTAAATCGATAATAACTTGTGGTCTACTACTTGATGTTGGGTGATTTGGTTTCTCCCTTTGTATAATTGCTTGATAACTATATGCAGTTTCTAAATCATTTCCTCTGGTGGGAAGGTTCAAGGCCACAGATGCTGGTAGATTGCGTGCTGAATATGATCGGCTTGTTGAAGGGTTGGCAATTCGAGGAAACTTGCCAAGTATGTTAACTATTCCAAGCCCTGTGATATATATCTCAATGAAACTATCCATGTGGTTCATAAAACATTGTACCCTGTTTGCATAATTACCTGAAACTATCCAGTAGTAGGCTCAAGCGAGCAGGTTTTGAGCTGTTTGATTGAATGTTTCAGTGTCGGATACTTGGCTTGCCAACCCTGCCTTGCCTGATGATATTTTGAAAGAAGCTGTGCCTGGAAACGTCCGTCGAGCAGAGCATTTTCTGTCATTGTTGAAAAGATTGATCCAATATCTCACAGGCCGTCTCGAGACTGAAAATGTTGAGAAGGAATCTCCCGTTTCTTTTGTTGCTTCCCTCAATGGTCAAGTTGGGATTGACCAGAAAATTTTAAGATTTTGTTACGATCGGTTGCAGTCACTGATGTTGACCCTAGAAGTAACTGACACAGATGAGTTCTTACACATTCAGACAATTTGTGATTTTGCAACACTTCTGGGAACATATACTCGCGGATTTTCTATTATTATCGAGCCTTATGATGATAGAATGCCTCACATTTCCGATCCAGTATTGCAGGTTTGTAGTCCAAATGTCCAATCTTTGTCATATCTTCTTTCCCTGCAAATTAAAAGGGTTCTTTGATTTTGTATCACCTAAATATTTTTATCCGGTTTTGAACTCTACCTTTCAGCTTACTTGCCATGATGCATCCCTTGCAATCAAGCCTGTTTTTGAACGGTTTCAAACGGTTATCATCACATCCGGAACTTTAACTCCAATTGATCTTTATCCTCGCCTTCTGAATTTCAGTCCAGTAGTCAGTAGAAGCTTTACCATGTCCTTGACTAGAAATTGCATATGTCCGATGGTCCTTACTCGTGGGAGGTGAGGCGTTCTATAAAATAATAGGCCTCTTTTTTGTTAAATGCTTGATTTGATCTGTTTCTGTATATTTCTGACGATTTGTGGTTTTATTTCAGTGATCAACTTCCTGTTAGTACGAGATATGACATGCGAAGTGATCCTGGTGTTGCTCGGAATTATGGAAGACTGTTGCTAGAAATGGTTTCTATTGTTCCAGATGGGATTGTATGTTTTTTTGTTAGTTACTCGTACATGGATGCCATTATCAACACTTGGAATGAAACTGGTATTTTAAAGGTGCTGGTGAATTCACTATTTTGAATTCTGTTTCGTCAGAAAGTCTTTTCTTTCTTGCTGCATATGCTAATTGCTGCCTTTCAGTGCCTGTTCTTGTAGGCGAAGTTTCAGAAAATGTTAAAGCCCTTCATCTTGTCTCTTTCTCTTTGCAGGATATAATGCAGCATAAACTCGTGTTCTTTGAAACTCAAGATGTGGTGGAAACTACATTGGCCCTGGACAATTATCGCCGGGCATGTGATTGTGGAAGAGGTGCAGTATTTTTCTCTGTTGCAAGGTACACCTTCGTGGAATGTCATACTAAGTGCTGCTTTGCTCTTTTGCATAGATTTTGCGAATTTATCTGTGGTTGCTCTATCTGAGTTTGTTTAGAAATAAAAAAGCCTGTTAATTTGCTTTCTGAACCTCGGAGTGTGTTTGCTGGTGAAAGTTGTCATACTGATTTTCATCATCATCAATATACCTCACACTCAGTGAATTGAAGATACTTGAGGAGCATAAGAGCTAATGATGTTGAGAACTTGTTCATAAACTATTTGCTCATGTAGGGGAAAGGTGGCAGAAGGTATAGATTTTGATCGGCATTATGGAAGACTTGTGATCATGTATGGTATTCCTTTCCAGTATACATTAAGCAGGTATGTTACATTTTGTGCTATTTTACAATAGATGATGGTACATTTGATTGCGTCCTGTTAAATTATTGATCCTTTACGGTCACTCAGTTCTGAGTCTTCTGACTAATGGTTTACTTGCAGAATATTGCGTGCAAGATTAGAGTACTTGAGAGATACATTTCAGATACAGGAAGGAGATTTTCTGACATTTGATGCGTTGGTAGATCTCGGTTACTCTTGTTATCATTGTTTCTTCTTCTTCTTCTTCCTTTCTGACTTTTTGTGGTTCTAACTAAAATAACTATGATGACCAGAGGCAAGCGGCACAATGTGTTGGACGGGTTATCCGTTCAAAAGCTGACTATGGAATGATGATCTTCGCGGACAAGAGGTAGTCCTTTTTCGTGGGTAGTTTTAAGATAACGGTTTTACTTTTATAATTCGTATTAACTTGTTAAGTACTTATCTTACACAGTTTGAACATTCATTTTTCTTTTTTAAAGGTATAGCCGGCATGACAAACGCTCCAAACTACCAGCATGGATTCTGTCCCATCTTCGAGATGCTCACCTTAACTTGAGCACTGATATGGCAACACATATAGCACGAGAGGTTTGGCGTATATCTCTATATCATGCATAGAAATTTTGTATAGATCATGTTTTCTTTCTTTTAAAAGGAAAGAGTCGAGCTAGGATCCAACTGTTTAACATAATTTCGCTTCCCTGCCCGGACCTAACAATTACGTAGGAGATTCATAATCTGTGTAGGAAGTATTAAAATTTGGAGTCATACATTGCAGTTTTTGAGAAAAATGGCGCAACCATACGATAAGACGGGCGGTGCTGGTCAGAAGACATTGTTGTCCCAGGAAGACATTGAGAAGATGAGCAATGGCACAAATGATATGCAGTTCTAAATTTTATGCTTTGATTTTCCTCCACAGGTTGACAGAGAAATAGAATTGTCAGGCTGTATTTATGTGACACGACAGTGAATTATCTTAAACGTGATTAATTATTTGTTTAGTTGGAGCTTGATTGTAGCTCCAGCATAATCTTTGTAGTTGGTCAATCGACTCTTGCGACGCTTTGCTATTCTTAAACGGCATATGCTTAATCATTTGTAGAAATGACCTCATGCTTGTATATCACATATATAAATTAGATGGTTTAAAACATGGATTTGTATCACAATCAAATTAAAAAGTAACCTACTTTCATAAAAAAACATTGTTATGTAAAGAATAGAGTATTGTTTTATACAAAGATATTGATTCTTGGGAGGAGGTCGATTCCCTAAAAGTGATATCAGAGCTAGGTTGTCGATGTTAGGTGTGTGGATCTAGTTCTTGTTAAATAATCTCGTGTTGGTATGATGACGTCACGAATGTTGAATACGTTCGAGATCCACTCTTTGATGGGAAGATCAACTTCACACTGTGGATGACAAAGGTAACCTTCACCACCACTTTTGCTCGTTTATTCTACTAGTATGTCAGTTGGTGAAGGCATATAGGGAGATAACGTTGATGGAGATAACGTTGATGGAGATAGTGTCATTGTCGACGTCCTACAAATTTTTGGTTCGGGCGTTGCTTGTAGGAAAGTCGAGTCTCACTCTAGATGAAGTAATGACCGCTTTGCGGGAGAGTGAGCGAATGAGGAAGAATGACGCTACCAACGCTGGAGAGGATCACATACTAGTCTGATCGAGGAACCAGGTGTGGATGCATGGTGATCCTTAAGAGAGTAGTCTCATGTAAGATGTGGAATGTAAGTGACGTGGAGCGTAACTACTATAGGGATAAAGATTAAAATAAAACAAGTGAGATACGAGGGAGGACTGGACAAAGTTGCAAGAGGATCGTCGCAGTTGTACAATGATGACTATGTTGAAGATGAGGATATATACTTGACAACTAGTGCAGTGACTCGTGCCATGCACGGGAAATTCCATATGATTCGTATGAAAATTGTTGATCTTTTTAATCGAGTTCGTCAAAAAATTAAAATTAACTTTTTTCTTGTAAAGACTATTTATAAAAATATATTTTATTTCATGAAGGTTATGTACGTAGCTTGACTTAATTTTTATTATCGAAAATAATCATAATTTTATCGTAAGAATATATATTAACCTTCAACATAATATTTATTCTCAATAAAATAGCTTGTATATTTGTTATTGAAAGAAATGATAATTTTTTAAGATTTATTTGTTAATATAATTATCCAAACTATTAATAATTGAAATTAAAGATAAAAAATAATAATTGTATAACAAATTAAGTCTAAAATCACTCTAAGAGCTCTAAAAGTCTCAACTTTAATATATAAGATAGATGGTTGTCAAGTCCCAAAGGGTGATGGATAATGTCGATTAAAATAATATTTAAATTATAATTTTATGTGAATGATACATATCCTAAATTTTTAGAATAAAATATTATTTTGATTTTTATTTTAAACTAAAATTGAAAATTAACATATTTTGACTTTATAATGTATCTTTTATTATATAAATTTAAATTTAAAATATTTGAAGGTAAATTCACTGAGTTTGGTTTGATTGAGTTTGATTTCATAAATGGTCTTCATCACCAAATATTGTGTACATGAATTATAACATGGAAAAGTGTCATGTAATAATACTTGTTAAAATGATAAATGAGAATGATTGTGAACTCTTGGATTAAGAGAGATCCAAGAGTCCATATGATGACACGTGACACCCCTTGTCACCTTCGCCGGACCACCGTCGGACCACCAACGGACCTCCGCCGGACCACCTCCGACCACCGCCGTACCACCTTTAGGCTTCGCCGGAATAAAATTGTCACAAAGATGTATAAAATTGTTCACAAATATTACAAAATTATTTATTATTAAAAGTTCATCACGTTGTTCATGAATGTTCATCACAATGTTGATAAATGTTCATTTGTATATACTATACTGAACGTTCATCACATTGTCCTTAAAAGTTCATCAAGTGAATGTCCATCACATTCTACTTAAATGTTCAAAAATTGAATGTTCATCATATTATACTTCAATGTTCACCAACTGAATGTTCATCACATTATATTTAAATGTTCATCAACTGAATGTTCATCAAATTATATTTAAATGTTCACCAAGTTTATTACACTTAAATGTTTATGTTATTTGGAAAAACGGCGAACCACCACCGCACCACCACTGACCCACCATCAAGCCACCACCGGACCACCACTTATGTGGAACACCACTTTAATATAATTTCTTTTAAAAACACACTTAATTTTCAACAAAAATCACCTAAATGTTCATCATCTAATACTTAAATGTTCAACATCTCATACTTAAATGTTCACAAGAAATTAATAAAATGTTCATTACTCAAAGTTCATTACAATCGGCTTAAATGTTCATCACGTTGGTCATAAATATTCATCAAAATGTTGATAAATGTTCATTAAAATGTTGATAAATGTTCATCACGTTGGTCATAAATATTCATCAAAATGTTGATAAATGTTCATTAAAATGTTGATAAATGTTCATTTGATATATTCTACTGAATGTTCATCACATTATACTTAAAAGTTCACCAACTGAATGTTCATCACATTATACTTAAATGTTCATCAAATTATTTTTAAATGTTCACCAAGTTTATAACACTTAAATGGTTATTTTATTTGGACAAACGGTGGGCCACCGCCAGACCACCACCAGACCACCACGACCGCACCACCACTAACCCACCATCAAGCCACCGTCGGACCACCGGACCACCACTTATGTGGAACACCACTTTAATATAATTTCGAGTAAAAAAACACTTGATCTTCATAAAAAATTACCTAAATGTTCATCAAATCATACTTAAATGTTCATCAAACATCCTTAAATGTTCACAAGCATTTAATAAAATGTTCATTACTCAAAAGTTCAGTACAATTAGCTTAAATGTTCATCACATTGTTCATAAATGTTCATCAAAATGTTGATAAACGTTCAATTTGATATACTCTACTGAATGTTCATCACATGTTACTTACATGTTCACCAACAGAATGTTCATCACCTTATAATTAAATATTTCATCAACAGAATGTTCATCACATTATATTCAAATGTTCACCAATTTGAATTAGACTTAAATTTTCATTTGTTTTTATACTTTAACTTTTTTATTTATTATTGGAGCACCGCCGGACCTCCGCCGGACAACCACCGGGTGGTCGCCGGGAGGCCGCCGGACCACCACAACTACCCCCACTTGTAGTGGGGGTAACTAGTTTAATCTAAGTCATTGGATCATTCTTATTTATCTCTATAAGAGATTTTATTATGAGATTCACACCCTTATAACATATGTGTGTGCATTATCTTCAAATCTTATCTAAAGACTCGTTGATCTTTTCCCAAATTTATAATATACATATTTATTCTATATAGATACATTGAAAAATACCATACTCATCTAATCTAACTCACCTCAAATAGTTAGATTGCTTAATTTATCCTTTTCTTCTTCTTGTATACATGTACTATTAGTGCATGTACTTGTTGTGATGTCAAATGAATTAACTAAACTGAAGCTTTTTTCTATTACGAATGATATTTATTAGCTTTTAATTTCTTAATGTATTTTATGAAAAATTACATGAAATCCCCTCTTATAATTTATAATTCATAATTTGCATAAAATTAACCATATATTAATATTTATTCTTAAAAACCATTATTTTATATTTCGTAAGTACCAAGTCGCCCCTCAACTTTCTCTTTTTAAAATTTCTATCAAAGTTCAGAAATTACTAGAAATTTGGGGCAAAATTTCGGAAATTTGGGGCAAAATTTCGGAAATTTGGGGCAAAATTTCGGAAATTTGGGCAGATACATATAATGATATGAACAACTACAAGTCTACAAGGCATCGAGCGGATACACTTGAAGCCACTTTTCCGATTGACCTTTTCTTTACTGGATAGACAGTAGAATCACTACTCTTTCTCCCTCCTTCCTTATCTACAAATTTTAACTTTGAACTGTTCTGTTAATATTCAGCTCCAAACGCTGTTTGCTACTCTGAAGCATTCGACTTCTTCCCTAATTTCATGCCAAATTGATCCCCATTTCAAACAACTATTGAGCTTTCTTTATACATGTGTAGGTAGTATTGCCGGATCTCCATTCTTTTCCAAGTCTTGAAAGGATTCACTCGGTGAATTCGAATCTGTTTCCAATTTGAGGTTATTCTCACTGATTTGAGTATTCGTCATTTGATCTGCAAAGGTTTGTCGCTTTTCAGTTCGTTCGCATCGGCGATCAGCATATCTGCATACGCTAATCTGCGATGGAAGAGTATGTTGCAACTTCACCCTTTACTTCTTGGATTTAGATTGTTTCCAGTCGTTTATGTTTGTAATTTGTCAAAATGAGTAGGGAGAACGAGCTTGAGCTACTTCAGCATTATCGGCGAGACAGGCGTGTCCTTCTCGATTTCATTCTTTCTGGTAGTTTGATCAAGAAAGTTGTCATGCCTCCTGGCGCTGTATCCCTAGATGATGTAGATCTAGATCAAGTTAGTGTGGATTATGTTCTAAATTGTGCAAGAAAAGGTGAGGAAAGATTGCAATGATGCACTTCTTGATAATTTCTGTGAGTGTTACTCTAGTTTTATCTTAATGTTTATGCTGAACCATTTTCAGGTGATATGCTTGAGCTTTCTGATGCCATAAGGGATTATCATGACAGCGCCCAGTTCCCTCTTATGGTATGTTTCGATCCTGATGGATCCTTCCTTCCGAGTGTTGTCTTAAATGATTGAGTATGACAATGTGAGAAAACCTGCACTTTATTGCTCATTATAGTATTTTTTAAAGAAGCTTGCTACAATTTTTTTGCTGTATGAAAGAGGTTTGGCCAAATTAGTGAATACAATTGAGCTGCATTATTAACATGCTAAAGTGTGATGTTGTTTTTGGCGCCCAGTAATGTTCGATCATTCTGGCCTGCAGAAGGTATTGCTATAAGTGACATGTCAAGTAGTTATTATGTTGTCAAAAGCCACTGGAGTTTCAGTGCTGTTAGCTTGTTGCATTAAATGCCGGCTTTCCTTCCCTGGAATATGTTTATGCTTCAGCATTAACTCTTTTTGTGATGGATCTTGATTCTTTAGGTTTACATTTTCATTTTTTCTGGATTTCTTTCTAAACTTACCCAATACATTGTTTATTGAATTTGATCTTTGCATCTTTTTACAGAACAGTTCTGCATCCACTAGTGAGTTCTTTCTTGTAACAAATCCTGATATTTCTGGTTCTCCCCCACGACGAGCCCCACCAGCTATTCCAATAATTGCAGCATCCTCTATTCTTCGCAACCTGTCGGAAGATGTAGATGATGAAACCTTGTCCATGTCTGAACATCTGCCTGAGAACTTTTCACCTAATTCAGAATCTCTGATGGGAAGGAGTTTATCTAAGGCAGAATCCTTAAGTTCTAATCATGTTAGAGAACTGACAGTGGATGACATTGATGATTTTGAGGACGATGATGATCTAGATGAAATTGATAGTCGAAGGATCTCAAGGAGGATTCCCAATGATGCATCTGATCTTGCTCTTGCATTGCCACAATTTGCAACAGGTAAGAGTGGCTTAAACTATCCTGAATCTCTGCTATGGGGTTTTATCGGATGCCCATGAAGATTGAATCACGGTGAAGGCATCATTACATTTATAACATCTACAGTAATATGCTTACTTGGCCTCTGTGTTTATTTAGCAAATTTAAGTTGCTTTTTATAATCCTTCCATGCTAGAGTTCACATTAATAACTTTTGCAAGTCCACTTGAGCAGTTTTCTTAGGAAAAATAATAAATACATCATTTTATGAACTCTTTTTTTCTCTTATTATTATTTGTCTTTAGACATAGGACAGTTTTGTGGCAGGTTTTTAAGTTCATTCTTAATACCTGTGTACACATTACTGGGTGATTATTAGTAAGTGATTAATATACTTTGAAGAAAGAAAGAAAACATTAATACAATGTAAAAAAGAAAAAAAGATTTACTGCAGCAAAATGCCTGGACCCTCA
This sequence comes from Oxyria digyna, assembly GCA_029168935.1. NCBI lineage: Eukaryota > Viridiplantae > Streptophyta > Magnoliopsida > Caryophyllales > Polygonaceae > Oxyria > Oxyria digyna. The sequence continues at coordinate 5,038,804 of JAPVLV010000010.1, read as the reverse complement.
TTTTGAGGCTGGCATTGCTAGCTGTATTTTCTAATAGAACTTCACATATCGCAGAGCAAGAAAGGCTGTGTACTAACAAGTGTAAAAATGATTTGTTTGACGTGTTTGTATATGTTTGTAGGTATAAATGATGATGATCTTCGAGAAACCGCATATGAGATCCTGTTGGCATGTGCTGGGGCTACTGGGTAAGCTTCCATCCTACCATCATTTAGTTTCTGCGGAAAGAAATGTTTGCGCTTGTTATTTTGGTTTCAAGACCTATAAATTTCTGCCACATCTTTCTCAAGTTTCTCTCTTTTTCTTTTGCTTTTAAAATTTATGCATTCAACCAACAGAGGCCTCATTATACCTTCAAAGGAGAAGAAAAAAGAGAAGAAGTCCAAATTGTTGAGGAAGCTGGGGCGTAGTAGAAATGAAAATCTTAACAAGCAGTCTGAACGGGCATCTGGATTGGTTGGATTGTTGGAGGTCATGCGTATTCAAATGGAGGTATTGATGTTGTCTCCGAATTTGAATTTTATCGTCTTTGGATGTGCAGTTGAGTAGGTCTGACTGCATATAATTTTGTGATTTAAAGAAGGCAATACACGTCACTGCATTTTCAAGGTTTTCATTTTATCTTGGCACATTAAGGCTTGCCAAATTTTTGGATTAGAAGGTTGTTTCGCCTGTTGTGGATTGCTTTTTGTTCGTAATATTAGACTATAGATCTGGTCCAGTTATCCAGCTTCTATTTTATCATGTATGTGCTGTTGCCTCACAACTCTCTTTGCTGTTACAATTTTTTTCAACCAGATTGTCCGTTTGGCTTGTCTGGTCTGTAAATTTCTAAATTCACGGAAATTAGTACCGCCTACATTTTGGTTTCGTGTTTCGTTTTTACTCGACTTTACAAAATTGTAAAGGCTTGCTGTGAATTAATGGTGTCGTTGACCCATTAACTGTTGAATATTCTTCCTGTTACCACCTGTCCAGTAACTATTCCTTGAATATGAAATCAGATTTCAGAAGACATGGACATTAGATCAAGACAAGGGTTGCTCAACGCTCTTGTTGGGAAAGCAGGAAAAAGAATGGACACTCTTTTACTCCCATTGGAATTGCTAAGATGTATCTCACGTACAGAGTTCTCCGATAAGAAAGCATATATTCGCTGGCAAAAGAGACAGGTGAAATATCTCTCTCTTGCACAAGCATATCTTCACATGAACTTTTCTCGGACTTGTTTAAAAGATATAAGGATAAATGTATTTTGTTCCTGCTTCCCCTCAAGTTAGCTCACCTGAAATGTTTCTGTTGGGTTACATTATTCAATTTCAAATTGTGTTCATGATTTTTTTGTCAGTGTAGTTAAATATGTTGGAGGAGGGACTTCTTAATCACCCTGCAGTCGGTTTTGGAGAGCTGGGTCGAAAGTCTAGTGAAATGAGGATTCTCTTAGCAAAGATTGAGGAATCTGAGGTATGTTCCATCTTGATTCCAGCAATTGTTATTCTTTCGTTGAACAAAGTAATGGATATTTTTCCTTTCGGAACTGTACCTTATTGTGCATAGTTATTGTTTTTTCTTTCGTCCTTTAGGTTTTCATCACATTAAACTAAATTGTTATTTTTTTCCCTCTTGAGACCTCCTTAAGTTTCATCAAACCACCTAATAAATCAACACCCATATACTCTCTTTTTCTTGTGTAAGCTCCACTCATAACCTGCTAAGTAGGAAATCTTGGTGACGTTTTAACATGTCTGGTTCCAGGTGTTTATGAAAAAAAGGAGTTTTGACACGTTTTTATCAATTTCTTAACTGGATGGTTCAGGTGTATGTCAGATAATTAGGAATTTAAGAAGGTGTAATAAAAAAAATCTGGTTTTGAGAAGTTCCCCAATGTTATGGATAGTTACTTAAAACACTTTTTTTAGGGGTCTCTTTTTCTCTTGAGCGTTCTTTCTCTTACCAATAACATCTTAGCTTTTTCAAGATCCATTATTATGCTAAAATCTTGTTTAACATTATTTTGATCAGTTTCTGCCAGCTTCAACTGGGGAAATTCAAAGGTCAGAATGCCTAAGATCTCTCCATGATGCTGCAATTCCTCTTGCTGAGAGGCCAGCTCGTGGTGACATAACAGGGGAAGTTTGTCACTGGGCTGATGGTTATCATCTCAATGTTAGATTGTACGAAAAGTTGCTAATGAGTGTGTTTCATGTTCTAGATGAGGGAAAGCTTACAGAGGTTAGTATGACACTCTTGGATTAAAAAAAGTATGCAGATTTATCATTGTATTATGATGGAATAGAAGCCATATTGAACATGAAAATCTTTGTCCATCTAACATATAAGCCACAATATATGCAGGAGGTGGAAGAAGTTCTTGAGCTTTTGAAGTCAACTTGGCGTGTTCTAGGGATGACAGAGACAACCCATTATACATGCTATGCTTGGGTACTGTTTCGTCAGGTAATATAATGGCTCAGAGGCTTGTAGTTAATATACTTGCTTGTAGTCATACACTAAGAGTTCCTATTAAAGGAATATAATGTTTGTTTCATGTAAGTTTCACTGATGATGTTTTTGTCTTTAAGATTGGCATTGTGAACCTGCAAAGATTTAGTAGGTACTGGAGCTGTATAATTGTGTTTACAAAAGAAGTCATAGGTTCTGGAGTTGGCCTTGTTTCAGCATGTTTTTTTTTCCAGTCCTGGAAATAATCTTGTGATTTCTTACACTGACATTTTCCCGTGTTGTGTATTCTTAGTTCGTTATTACAAGAGAGAAAGGAATGCTGATTCATGCTATCGAGCAGTTGAAAAGGATCCCTTCGAAAGAACAGCGTGGTCCACAAGAGAGGCTGCACTTGAAATATTTGCAAACTAAAGTTGAAACAGGAGCTGGCTCTCAAACTGTTTCTTTCCTGGAAGCCTATTTGACACCAATTAAGAAGTGGGCCGACAGACAGCTAGGTGACTATCACATAAACTTTGCTGAGGTAGGCTACTAGGCTAGTTGGTAAATGTTTCTCATCTTATTGAAGTGAAACTTGTATGGAAGGCTCTCATTAGTAGCTCATTCAGGAATCTTTCATATACTCCTCTTAATATTATTACACTAGAACAACTCTTTGACATTTCTTACCAGGATTTTGCGATGATGGAGTATATGGTAACAGTTGCAGTGGTTTCAAGGCAATTGCTTCTGGAAGAACCGGTATGTGGATATTTTTTAAGTTTATTGACCAAAGAATTCTCGAACATTAATATTATTAAAAAAAAGAGGTTCCTTGAAGTGATCAGTTTCGCTGTCATCCCTTCCTGAATAATCAATTTGGTTAATACATTTAAAAAAAAAATTCATCCTTTGATGCTTATATTTACGGTCTTATTCACTATTTTTTGTAGGCTATGCAATCCACCTCCGAATCTGATCAAGATCAAATTGAAATGTATATATCTGCATCTATAAAGAATGCATTTTCACGGGTTAGTTTCATTACTGACATTGCATTCTCTTTTATATGTAAGGGCTTAAATGACATTTTGGTATTCAAAGTGACCCATTCAAGACAATTAAAGACCCTGGGGACAATTTGGTATTTTCAGAGGGCTCTATCGGACAATTATACTTGGTATACCAAAATGTCTTAGAAGGGTCACTCACTCACTCTATATGCCAAAATGTCTTTTGGGCCTGTTTAATTGATTAATTATCTTTAGGATCTTCTGGTAACGGAATTTCCTTTGTTACCATTGTTTCAATTTCCTTTACATGTTTCATTGTTTATAATTTCAATACGTTTTCATATTGTATTCCAAGGCTTACTTTGAATCTTTGATTAATTTACGTAACTTTGAAGCTTTTGACTAAAAATGCTTATTTATTTTCAAATTACACAGAGGATACATTATACAATTGGAAACTCATTTAAACTTTTCCTTCTTTTGTAAAGAAGAATCCTTATCTAGTTTTATATACCCTTGGTCTCTTACTTAAGAGTTTTTTTTATGTAGCTGCTGTTTGTTTATCCTAATCAATGGATTTATGTTATTTTTTCTTCTTTATCTTCCATTGTCATGATATTTTTTCCCATTAGATTCCTTTTATTTCGGATCCTAACAAGGTCAGAGGTCGAACTAGAAAACAAGTTGTATATCTTGATTTTTTTCCGAAAAGCAAACTGAAGCTTTATCCAAAATAAGGAAAACCCTAGATATTGTGATCGTAAAATATGCTGATTCTTTTTTCACCCTCCAGCCATTATCATAGTGTTAGGATTCCCCTCATTTTACTACTTATTTTTCTATTATACGATCTCTTCTCATCGCTGTCCAACTGTGCCTCTCAACTTGAAAAAAACAGATCATCTGACTGTTAGACAATACATAAATATCCTTTTTCCTGGCATCCTTTCCGATATGGAATATAGAGATGACTAAGATCTATGAAATGGTGTTGATATACTTTCTGCTGCAGATACTACATACGATTGATACACTAGCAGAAACAGTACATGAACATCCATTGACTTTACTGGCCGAAGAGACCAAGAAACTGTTAAAGAAAGAAACCACTCTGTTTGTTCCAATTTTATCTCAGTGGCATCCACAGGCGACTGTTGTTTCAGTTTCTCTTCTCCACAAGCTTTACGGTATCAAGTTGGTAAGCAGTGACACTCTTCCTTGGTTGTTTTATCCATTACCTTGTACCAATTTGGAAAAGTTTATTTCAGCGGGAGGAGTTTACCCATAATTTTGTGCTTGTCTTCAGAAACCGTTTCTTGATAGTGCGGAGCATTTAACCGAGGATGTCACATCAGTATTTCCTGCTGCTGATAGTCTTGAACAATATGTCATTACACTTCTCACGTCTGCATACGGCGAGGAGGCTGCTGAGGTGTACTTTAAGAAACTTCCGAAATACAAGGTATGAGCCTGCTCTGCAGTCTCTTGTTTGGTTATTAAGAAACTTGAACAATATGTCATTACACCTCTCACGTCTTGCTTACTAATGTAACGCTGTCTACTGTTCTATGAATTTCTCGCTTTCTCTTTTTAATTGTGATTTGTGAGTGACTTGATTGTATTGTCTAATCACCATATTGATCCTGCCTTTTCCTGATGCCTACTTTGGTTGAAGTACATAGCTCAGGTCTCAGGCAACTGTTTGGTTCATTCTAGGTTGTGGATTTTGGTCAAGTGTAAGAAACACAAGGAAAAAGAATGAGCTAAGCATGTTACTCTACATTTGTAAGCTAATGGTGCTATTAAACTACATAGATAAATGGTTCTATAGCAGTATGGAATGGGTAAAATACGAATAACGGAGACATAGTTACAAATTGCAACCATATCGAGAGTCTGATGTAAACTACAAAAAACATAATTAGGTTATAAAAATAAACTAAAGCATGGTTTCTAGACTGCCCTTTAGGGTGGTCAAATCTGTGTACATAAAATTGGACTTCTTGTTTTCTCCCATCGGCCTGTAGTTATGTTTGGAAAGTGTCTAGTGATGATAGTTTATTGACTTGATAGATTCGTAAGCTTACCTAGTTTTTCTTTTTCTTGAGGTTAATAATCAGAAAAGAGATGGAAGCTCAGTCCTTTTACCTTATCTTATACTGCTGTTCATGTTCCGAATTAAGAACGAGGTCTCGTGTGTGGTAATGTCATTATCAACCAGTTTCAAATATGATGCTCTAATTTGTGTAGTGCTCCCTACTTGGATTATGAACCGGTTTCTCTAGATGGTCAACCTGCTACTCGTATATCGTTTACTCGGTTCTTAATTGACTCCAATTGTATCCCCACTGTATCTCAGATTGAAACTTTATCTGGAACACTGGTGATGCGCTGGGTCAATGCGCAACTTGCAAGACTTATTGGCTGGGTCGAACGTGCCATCCAACAGGAGGTGAGTGCTGAGTATTTATTTTCCTTTTTGCAATTTCATTTCAGCCTCTTTTTTTCTATTTACTTAATGCATTAGTGGGGTTGGTAAGTTAGGCCTTTGTATGTGTCCATGCATGTGTATTATCAATTGTACAAATCTAGTGCAGACTGTTAAGGTGGTGGAAAGTAAATTCTTTGACTTCCTTTCTTGTATGGTTAAATACCCAATATTCTCCCTCTTTGTCCCAAAGCATGTTGCTTGTTATACTTTATTTGGCTTCTGTCTTTTGTACTGAATATGGTTTGTCGTGTATATAAACAGAAGTGGGATCCAATATCACCACAACAGCGGCATGGGAGTTCAATTGTTGAAGTGTATAGAATAGTGGAAGAGGTAATATTGATAGACTTTTCGTTTACATATCTATGTACTTTGTATAAATAGTTTAAACTTCAATTATGGTAGCTGAGGGAAAACAAAATTTTATAAATGAAGATATGCAGTAATCCCAAATAGCTTTTTGTCTATTAATATTCTATCAAGGTCCTAAAGTGCAGAATCCAATTCTATCTACTTCCTCTACCCCCTATTGAAAGTTTGCTTTAAACTCATTGATCTCTTTGGGCTTTGAGTGCTTCTTGCTAGTAGAAGGGTTGTTGTATCCATTTGTTCAGAGACCTTCCTTCTTAGATTTTGAGAACTTTGACTCCTTCTGTAATTTAAGGGTTAGGCTTATATAGTCACATACTTCTTTTAATAGGTTAACAAATCATAGAGCTTGATTCTGATGTGTGGTTTTCAATAATTGTCTGTGCAAAGATTGAAGTAAGCCTACTTGTAATATGTGTATTTACTTTATAAATTTGTATGAATGGTTCTTCTATACCATGGCATTGTTCTCAATTTTATCTCAGAACACATTTTATTTTTTTGCTACAGACAGTGGATCAATTTTTTGCGCTTACAGTTCCTATGGGTAATGGTGAACTCAGCAGTTTAGTGCGCGGCGTCGACAATGCATTTCAGGTTTATTCGAAAGACATTGTTACCAATTTGGGTAAGTACACTGTACAAGTGACAATGAAATCTAATTAGATTTCCCCCCAGAATCATTTATTTGCTTTGCAATGCTTTGCGCATATCGGTTGGCAGTTGGCTAATGCACAATCTAATTCTGATAGCTCTTTTAGCCCTTGTTCTGTTACTTCTGCTACTTGAGAATTTTAAATGCACAGCAGAAGCATTTTGAAATTTTGTTGATTTATATGATTTTAAATGCACAATCTCTTCTACTTAGGCCAAAATGTAAAGCTTTAATTCTGGCTTTGTTGTGCAGCTAGCAAAGAAGAGATGATTCCGCCTGTTCCTCCTCTCACACGGTATAGAAAAGAAGCTGGAATTAAAGCTTTTGTAAAGAAGGAGCTTCTAGACCAAAAGCCACCTGAAGAGAGGATATCTAGAGACATTAGTGTCTTGCCAACACCAACTCTCTGTGTTCAACTGAATACACTACATGTGAGTGGTTGGATCTCTTTTTTTGGTTGTATTCTCCACATTCAAGTTGCGGTATTGTCAAGATATAGTAGAGGATTATGTGGCAGCTAGTTTGAGATGTGTCATGGAAGTAACATATAAGGCTTCTTTGTGCTCTGTGTACTAGCTCATTGAGAGTATAATAGAGATTTAATTTAGTTTGTTTGCCTTCGACCAAATTCAGAATTTCAGAATATTACTTATTAGAGGAAGTGCCATCTCTATAAGTCTTTTGTCTATATATTGGTGACATATGTCCAGTCTCATAGCCTTTCTTTCTACTTTGTATTGTCAACATTGATTTTATAGTAATTTTTATTATAATTATTATAAAACTCACTTTTAATAATTAGAAACCGTTTTTCTTCCAATTGTTATAATTTGCTATGCTTTCTTCTATTTGACCAGATTGGTTCTCTTAATAGTATGCAGTTAGTCACCTGACCAAGTTGGAAGATAGCATGTCCAGCCGATGGTTGAAGAAAAAGCCGATCGAGAGGTTTGCCAGTATGTATTCAAAACAAATTCAATTTGGTCGTTGCAATTCACTTAGATATCGTTTGTTTTGCACTTGTGAAAACGGTAACGTAATGAAAAATAATCTAGACCACTTTTATTGCTATGGTTCATTGATCAAAATGACAAATCATTCCCCTTCTTTTTTGGGACGCTAGGGTGGGGCAACAAAAGGGGTGAATCACTCTTTTTTGTCCTTTTGACAGATAGATTTTAGAACCAAAGCCATTTTTTTTATTAATGAACCATATGACAACAAAGTGGTCTAGATTTGATTCTGGTACGTTATTGTTTCCACAAATGTAAAACAAGCCCCTCCTTAGTTTTTGACATAGTGCCTCGTAAAGCATGCAAATTCTGTTCCCATTTGTATCTATAGAATACGAAGGTTAGATTTTCGATCATAATTCATAACTAGTAAGAGTTCTTCCATAAATAATAGAAAACTTTCTTTCATCTCAGATGCACACACATGCACATACAAACCAGAGAAACAGTAGTACTTAAATAGTACAAGATTCATATAATATGTAGTTCTCCTGAAATGGATCTTTTAGCAGAGAACAGGGGCATTAGTAGCAAAACAGTGACTAAAGGAAAGTTGAGAGGCGTGAATTAACGTTGAAGTTATGACTTTTCAAGTTATTCAATTTTACTCTAGGCTTTATCTCTCTATGCTCACCAATCATCACCTTCTACTTTTACATATTTATACTATATAAAGAGGCATGGATTTACATTGAAGTTACGACATTTTCAAGCTTAATAGCTTATTAAGCTCAAATGGTAGAGCATATGTGTGTGTATTATAACGAAGCTGCGGAGATAATTGATTGGTTTTGTGAACTTTATATGTACAGAGAGGTCTCCAGATTCGAAGAGCTTCAGCCAGAAAACTACTTTAGATGGAAGCAGAAAAGACCTCAATGCAGCTATTGATAGAATATGTGAATATACTGGTAAGAGCTGTTTTTCTTTTCTTTATGCATATTCTTTAATTTATATGACTGCTTTAGTTGTGTACTACTACCAGCTATTGATAGAATATGTGAATATACTGGTAAGAGCTGTTTTTCTTTTCTTTATGCATATTCTTTAATTTATATGACTGCTTTAGTTGTGTACTACTACTGTTTGTTGCTCTCCTGTTTTCGTTGTTTACTTTTCTACTCTTAATTTGAGTTTCTATATTATTTAATTACTTATGACTCCCTCTGAACTATAATAACTTTTGGCACTGTTTAAAGGAAAGTATTAATTTAGATAGTTTTTAGGTGTTTCAGTAACGATTCTAAGAACTCATTGGAAATATATGCCTAAAAACTCTAAAAGGACTAGTGTATTCTTTTTAAAAAAAAATTAGATTACACTCTAAAATGACTTATGTTGCCAATCATAGCAGTAACTGCTGTTTTTTCTTCATTGTTACAGGAACCAAGATTGTTTTCATTGATCTGGGAGAACCTTTCATCGACAATTTATATAGACCCAGCGTTTCTCAGTCTAGATTCGAAGTACTGGTTGACCCACTTGACACAGTAAGTTCTGACCTCATTCCACTCTATGCTTATTAAGCACTGTGCAAAAATTAGTGAATTCAAGGACATAAAACGTAAAAGTTAGTGAAATTCACCTTCGAACACTTCCATACCATCCATGATTCACTTATGAACTGTGCTAAAATTTAAAAAAGGGTTACATTAAGCATTTCCTTCATTTGTATCTCTCTACGTCATGAATCTATTTGTTTTATTCTGATAGATACCATTTACAAGTGAAAATACTATGAAATATTAAAGTATTCTACGTCGTTCTTGTGAAAATATTTTGTGTCAACAGGAGACTGCTTTTTTAAATTCTTGATGTAGAATCCATGTCCTCTAGCACCACTGAGTACTAACGTTCTGCAGCTTGAGCGAAACTTTAAAACCTTCATGGTGGCATGAAAATTTATTTGTGGATCTTCCCAATCGCTATGCACCTTAACATAATCTGTTAGGAGCTTACCTTGATCCGAGAAATGTAGAGTTGTTTTCTTCTCAAACCAATTCAACTTTTTGTGTTCTTTCTTTTGGAATGTAATGCTACAGACTATGAAGTACATCATCTGTATTTTCATATTTTATTTACTGAAGTGGTAATGCTGATTTTATTTTATGTAGGCACTGAATCAACTCTGTGGTGTTATCGTGGAGCAATTACGAGACCGCATTGTGACAAGCCTTCTTCAATCATGCCTGGTGTGTCATGCACTACAATTAGCTTACTATTCTCCTCTTCTCGTTATAATATTGAAACTGAATTTAAACTTTGTCCAGGATGGGTTGTTACGTGTTTTACTAGATGGAGGGCCGTCTCGTGTCTTCTCTCCTACTGATGCTCGAATGTTGGAAGAAGACTTGGATGTTCTAAAGGTGAATAATTGTTTGTTTTCAATAACAAAGGAGGAGGCTTCTATTTATATTAATATGTTTGTTATGAGCAGGAATTCTTTATTTCTGGAGGAGACGGTCTTCCTCGGGGCACGGTGGAAAATCTCGTGGCACATGCTCGCCACATAATCAAGTTGCATGGATATGAGGTATTTTCATTTCTGTCTTTTCATCTCGACCCCCAGATATGAAATCTAATCTAATCAATCATTTACTGCAACTGCAGACACGAGAGCTGATAGACGAGTTGAGAACGAGTGGCGGGAGCAAACTCGGTGCAGATGCGAAGATGTTGTTGAGAGTACTATGTCACAGGCATGACTCTGAGGCGTCACAATATCTCAAGAAACAGTACAAGATTCCAAAGTCTGTTGCTTAGTACTCATTCAAGAACAATATTGGCTCTCACCTCCCCTTTTGTATTTTACCATTCCCTTTCATTTTTGAAACCGTGGACCCTGCTTTGTTTTGGCTCATTGTATGTAAAAAAGACTCGATTTCAGTTTTGATTGTGTAGTAATGTCATAGCTATTGCCATCTATTTTCAAATTTCAAGGACTGCCTGTATACTATATTTTTTGGTACATTGCATGATTGAATTGGTTATTCACTTATTCCATTGCAGAATTCTGTCATATAAGATTATTGAAAAGCTAATAGAGCTGTTATACCCCCTCTGTCCCCTTTTATAAGCCCCGTTTGATTTTTCAGCACTATTCACAATTCGAGAGAATCTTCTCGATTTCTTCCAATATATAATGAAAAATATGGTCATATGGGGTTTTGTTTGATTCGTCTCAATGATTACTTTAACAATATCAAATTTTTATATTTTTTACTAATAAATAATTAGAGATATTAACGAAACAAAGCATGCATCGGCATCCGCACCGAGGTCAAATGAGGCTTATATTGAGGGACGGAGGGAGTACTTAGTAGTTAATGAGCTTGTTGAAGAGATAAAATAAAACCAACTCTTAAATATGTGCCAGAGTGAATCATTTTAAAAAAAATTATTAGAATTTAGGGTTTATAATTTAGGATCTAGGATTTATAATTTTTGGTCTAGGGCTTAGATTTGTAGTTTAGGGTTTAGAATTTGAGATTTTAAAATAAAAAATGATTTTGTGTTTTGACACACAAATGACTACACCAGTCCATTAAACTTTTCGGGCCCGTCATTCATCAGGTGACCGAATGGGTCGGGTACACCAATGGATGATTGAAAAATATCATTTTAAATACATTTTAATATTCTTTTTTATGTAATTTTACACATCTATTACAAAATATGTTATTGTTATAAACTATAGGAAAATTGTCATGTAATAATAGTTCTTAAAATGATAAATGAGAATGATTGTGAAACCTTAGATCAAAAGAGATCCAAGAGCCCACATAATGACACGTGGCACCCCTTGTCACTCCTTGTCACCACCGCCGGAGCACTGCCGGACCTCCACCGGACCACCGCCGGGCCACCTCCGACCACCGCCGGACCATCTTTGGGCCTCGCCGGAATAAAATTGTCACAAAGATGTATAAAATTGTTCACAAATATTTCAAAATTATTTATTACTAAATGTTCATCACATTGTTCATATATGTTCATCACAATCTTCATAAATGTTCATTTGTACATACTCTACTGAATTTTCATCACATTATACTTAAAAGTTCACCCAGTGAATTTACATCACATTCTACTTAAATGTTCACCAATTTTTGATGAACATCAAGTGTTCATAAATGTTCATCACAATGTTCATTTGTACATACTCTACTGAATGTTCATCACATTCTACTTAAAAGTTCACCAATTTTTGATGAACATCAAGTGTTCATAAATGTTCATCACAATGCTCATAAATGTTCATTTGTACATACTGAATGTTCATCACATTATACTTAAAAGTTCACCAACTGAATGTTCATCATCTCATACTTAAATGTTCATCATCTCATACTTCAATGTTCACAAGAATTTAATAAAATGTTCATTAGCCAAAGTTCATTACAATCGACTTAAATGTTCATCACGTTGTTCATAAATGTTCATCAAAATGTTGATAAATGTTCATCATCTCTTACTTAAATGTTCATCAAACATCACTTTAATATAATTTCGAGTAGAAAAACACTTGATCTTCATAAAAAATTACCTAAATGTTCATCATCTCATACTTAAATGTTCACAAGCATTTAATAAAATGTTCATTACTCAAAAGTTCATTACAATTAGCTTAAATGTTCATCAAAATGTTTATAAACGTTCATTTTGATATACTCTACTGAATGTTCATCACATTTTAGTTACATGTTCACCAACAGAATGTTCATCACATTATAATTAAATGTTCATCACATTATATTTAAATGTTCACCAATTTGAATTAGACTTAAATTTTCATTTATTTTTATACTTTAACTTTTTCATTTAATATTGGACCACCGCCGGGCCGTCACCGGACCTCCGCCGGACCTCTACCGAACAACCACTGGGTGGTCGCCGGACCACCACAACTACCCCCACTAGAAGTGGAGGTAACTAGTTTAATCTAAGCCATTGGATGCCTTGGCATCCAATGACTTAGATTCATTCTTATTTATCTCTAAGAGAGGGTTTATTATGAGTTTCTCACCCATAAACTATATTAGAAGAGTAAAAGATGTAGATAATGTTTTTAATACATAAACAACATAAGAATGTAAATTAGAAAATATAAAGTTTAAATATTTTTTATTTCTATGTTAAGAGTATATAAAATTATACATATTTCGGGTGCATTAGGTCGAATGGGGTGAATCGGTTGTCCATTGAATACGGTTGAAATTGCCATCCCTAGATGAAGCCCAAGAAAATTATAATATAAAATTTTATTATTTAGGTATTTTTACGAGGACGGTTAGTATGCGAAATAAGTTTGATGGTACCTATATACAAATGTATGATGTTATAGCAAATCTAATATGATGAGAATTGGTCATAAGAATGGTACGAGGTATTCCTCGTAATCATTTCATACTCGTATCTAATTTTACCGAACAACCAAATTGGGTGCGGTTCCAGTGAGAACAATTTTTAAAATGAGAACGTGCGAATGACTAATATACATCAAAATCTATCTTATATATTAAAGCTGAGCCTTTTTAAGCTTTTAGAGTGAGTTTAAAAAAGTTGTTAAGCTATTTATTGATTTTTAAAAAATATTATTTTCATATTAACAAATGGATTCGAATCTGGTAATAAAGGGCCCTTTAGAGATAAATGAGAATGAACGGGAACCGTTCATTGGAATTGATCGGACAGCCCAGATTGCTCCACTTTCCATGCTGGCAACTTCCTACTCGCTAGCTTTTTGTGTGAAACACACGCGCTACATCGTTCCAACGTGATTCAAAATTGGAGCGAAAACCGTCTCTTCCCATTCTTCTCAAAACTTCCACAGAAAACCTCTCTCGCAAAGGCGATCAAACCCTAACCTCCTACTCGCTTGCTTTTTCTTCGATTTCTCAACGAAATCACTTCGTTTTCTCTCGCCGATCATCAAAAACAACATACTCCTACAAATTTCACGATGTCTGGCTCACAGAAGAACAACGAAGGAAGAGGTATGGTGTTTAATCCCTAATTTTAGCGTATACGATGCTTTTTCCTGTGATTTCTCACTGATTTCTCTTCATTTCACTCCGTCGTTCACCAAAATCCATCAACTCGCTACTAAAAATGGCAGGATCTCAGAGAAGCCAAGTACCAAAAGGTATGGAGTATAATCTGGTATTTGGAGTTAGGTTTTTGCTTCGACATGTTTGATTTCGCTACATGCATGTTCATCAAAATACATGTGCATCACAGTACATCTAAATGTTCATCAAATATCTTGTATTTGTTCATCGTATCTTGTACATACGTTCACCAGATTTCTTTTCAATGTTCACCAAAATTTTTGTGATTGTTCATCTCATTGCCTATCAAAGTTCATCATATGTCTTAAGATTGTTCATCAGATTTCTCTTATTTGTTCATCATAAATCTTGTTATTGAATGTCCAAGAGGTATGAATATTATCCTCTTTATAAACTTTGTATTTTTGCACAATATATAACTTGTATGTTCAATATTACAGAGATAAGAAGCAAAAAAACAAATGACAGATCACAAAGAAATTTGTCATCCCAAGAACAACAACAACAGGAGGAAGAAACAGTTCATGGTAACTAATGTTCATCAACTCTTTTTTCTTTGTTCATCACAATTCTTCATAATGTTCATCAGAATGTTTAATATTGTTCATCATTCCTCTCATATATAGTTCATATGTATGTTTAATAATGTTCATCACTGTATTTCAATATGTTCACCATCTTGTTTGATATTGTTCACCATGATCCTTAATTTTGTTCATCAACTTTTTATTTGGTAATGTTCATCATTATATTTCAGTATGTTCATCATCATATAACTGTATGTTCATCATCATATAACTGTATGTTCATCATCATATAATTGTATGTTCATCATCATATAATTGTACGTTTTAAATATGTTCATCATTGTTTTTCAATATGTTTGATATTATTGTGTTTTTATTTTACAGAGAGCAATGTTTGTGGAATTTCTAAGGAAGCATGGCATGGAAGCCAAAGCAGCTCTATTCGAAGACGAGAAAAAGGTCAAAGCTGAACGTCTTTCAATGTACTGGAGAGATGACAAGAACAAGCAGGATTGTGGTATATATACCATGCGACACATGGAAACGTACTTTGGGGAGGGGCTGACAAATTTTACAACTTCTTTGAAGAAAGGTGACAATAAGCAAATGGACATGATAAGGGTCAAGTACATTTCAGAGTTGTTAACCAACAGATTCAACAATGCTTACCCACAACTTATAGAGTGGGTAAATGGAAAATGCACAATGTAGAAGTTTGACAATGAGTACAAGAATTCTTTTGTTCATATATATATTACAGAATGTTCATCAAATCACTGAACAATGTTCATCAGCTTAACTGTGAATGTTCATTGAATATTTAGCCAAAGTTCATCATATTAACACTGAATGTTCATTGACGTTAATCTCAAAAGTTCATCAATATGATAAGTAATTTTACTTGTCTTTTTCACAAATATTCATCATATTAATAATGAATGTTCATCGAGCTTAGATACAAAGTTCATCAAATTAACACAACAAGTTCACCACATTAACAGTGAGAGTTCATCTAATTTGATATCGATGTTCATCAATTTTTCCCATGTTGTTCACCAGATTATATATAATTGTTCACCAAGTAGATTACAAATGTTCACCAGAACTAGATTTACACATAAAGACTTAAATGATAGTTTTAGAATTATCTAACTTCAAACACTTGTTGAAGTATTCTCAGGACATGTAGAGCGATTGTGTCCGGATTTCAAACATATTGAACAACACTTCTTCACCTTGTTAGAATTCAATCTAACTTTCTCAATTGTACTTTTCAAACGTGATGTTTTTGGCCTTCCTTTGTTCTTTGATTGTGGAGGTGGAAGGACAGATATTGTATTTGGTAAAGGACCAACAAACTTCTCAAATCTTGCCTCTCTGCTTTTTGTAGGAGTCTTGTTGTTACTCATAGAAGACGACTCAGCCTGAATGGATGAACTGTACATCAGATATTAAACATATGTTCATCAAACTACTTATCAATGTTCATCAAACTACTTATCAATGTTCATCACAAATCCTGTAAATGTTCATTACACATTAAAATGTTGTGAATGATCATCACATCTAGAACAAAGTTCATCAAATCAGTATTAAAAGTTCATTAAGACTGCATTCAACGTTCATCACATGTTTTATAAAAGTTCATCACAAATACTGTCTATGTTCATTATATGTCCAATAGAATGTTCATCACTTCTATTACTGTTGTTCATCAAATCCGTTATAAATGTTCATCACAATTCTTCTAAATGTTCATCACATCGATGTGTTGGATTAGCGAACAGAGCAATCAAGAGAACAAGAACATCTGTTGTTCATCAAAACTGCTTCATTATACACGAATCATCGTAATACTTCAACAAATAAGCTCAAATTGAAGAGAAACAGGGGGATGAACTGGTGAAACAAAGAAAATAGAAGCAAAACCTAGATCCATAGGTAGAATGAAGGAGAAACAAGCTAACGAATGCGAGAAGAAGAAGAAGGAATTACGCAGCAGAGAAGAGAAGGCAAGATCCGAAGAAGTTTTGTTGAAAAAACTTGGGGGAAAAGAAAACGAAGGCGGAGAAGAAGAAGAAGGAAATTTACGAGATCTGTTGAACGCGCTTGTACACGCGCCCAAAAGTGAATTATCCACATCCGTCCGATCTGGCGAAATCAAACGGCCCATAATCATTCTCATTTATTACTGTAGCAACTATTATCACCGGACACTTTTCCTTAACAAATTACATTAAGAAAAAAAAAACATTAATATGAAGTAAATTATTTTCTAGATTTAAGTAAACTTAATCTATCTAATTATTATTCATCTATTTTACTTTTGATATATAATGAAATTTGAAACAAATATAAAACTATAAATATTTAGCCATGTTAAAAAATAACAAGAACTTAATAAAACTCAATATTAATTATATTTTTAATTATCCACTAAAAATTTGATAGTTAACCAATGAAAAAACACATAAATATATTTTATTTATTATAGATATTTATTGAAGTTATAGCAATATAAATTACTATAAATTATATAAAATATATATGAAAATCGATTATAAATTATTATTAAATAATTATATAAACATATCCCCGTGCCATGCACGAGTCTTGCACTAGTATACTTAAATGTGATGTACATTCTTTGAAAAAGCAATGCACATTTACAATTTTTACCTTTTTATTTTCGGGTTGCAACCGGGCAGCACCCTTTTTGCGCCCGGCAGCACCCCCTCGTTCGGAACCCCATTCCGAACGAGGGGAAAAATTATTTTTTTTTAAAAATTTCGTTTCTCGTTCGGAATGGGGTTCCGAACGAGAAACGGTTCATTTAAATAAAAAAAAAAAATAATGCCAAACCGGTTCGCAATATGCGAACCGGTTTACACCTCGTTCGGAACCCCATTCCGAACGAGGATTTTTTTTTTTTTTTTATTATGACGTCACACCTCGTTCGGAATGGGGTTCCGAACGAGGTGTAAATCTTTTTTTTAATTATGACGTCAGCATCTCGTTCGGAACCCCATTCCGAACGAGGTGTGACGTCATTTTTTTTTTAATATGCCGTCATATCTCGTTCGGAATGGGGTTCCGAACGAGATGATGACGTCATAATTAAATAAAAATTAATCCTTGTTCGGAACCCCATTCCGAACGAGATTCGGCAAAAATTTTTGAAAATGCGAACGGCTATATTTTGACGGAGTCTATAAATTCGGGAGTTGTATGACCAAATTATCAAACCCAATCGGAAGAAACACAAAAAATGACGTCTGAAAGCGATTCCACTAATTCTTCAAGGGCAGGTAGTTGGAAAGAAGGACGGGAGTGTTCTTCTAGTGAGACGTCGGTGGAGGAGGAGGTTGATTTGTCTGCGCCGGTAGATGATACATATTTCCAAGTAAGTATTTGTAAACCTTTTTTTTATAGCGTTTCATTATAATTTATTTTATTGGTATAGTAGTATTGATATTTGAGTAATTTTAAATAGGGATACTGTAGTGATGAGGAATATTTAAAAATCGACTATAGTGCCCATTTTACGACTAGTGAGAGATTTCCTACTATGGATCTTCTGAGAGAGTGGGTTAGAAAGGTCGGTTATGAGTTGTGTATGGTTATCACCACGAAATCATCAATGGCCAACAAGAGGATATTTCTGCACTGTGAGCAATCCGGTAGTTATAGAAAACATGGAAAGAACATTAATCTTGAAGGAGATGTAGCAGAACCATCGTCGCAGCGTAGCAACCTTAGTAGGTTAAGGAAGTACAATTGTCCTTTTATGTTAAGAGGATATTATCGACGAGCAACTCTTGTTGAGCCGCCTGGGTGGATACTAAAAGTTGAGAAGGCATGTCACAACCACTGTCTTTCCAGCAGCTTGATTGGCCATGCATTTGCTTCGAGGATGACGGGAGAGCAGAGACGAAAAATAATGATTGCATCAGCGGCCGGGGCAATGCCGAAGGTTATTTATACACAGCTGCTTCAGGAAAATCCCACTTCCACAATATCAAGAAGGCAAGTGTACACTGTGAGGGAAAAGGAGAGGAAGAAAGCATTGGCAAATCTAACCGTGACCCAGTGGTCATTAGATTTCCTCCATCATAGAGGTTATCGTAAAGACATTTACCACGAGACGAATCCGGAGACGGGGGAGAAAAAGTTGGCAGCGTTTTTCATATCTCATCCGGATTGTCAACATTTGTTGAGAATGTTCCCTCGGGTGGTGATCATGGACGCGACGTACAAGACTAATAGGTACACTAAAATTCCTTATTATGAATTCAAATACCGTTATAGAATTATAATTATTAATATACCCTCGTTGATAGGTATGGTTGGCCGTTACTTCAGTTTGTTGGATTCAATTGCACCAACTATACATATTGTATTGCGCTAGCGTTCATCTGTTGTGAGACAGCCCCATACTATGCATGGGCATTGAAACGGGTGAAGTATTTGTTTCGTGCACTCGAAGGACCGGATTGCATCATGTCTGATCGAGAGCTGGCAACAATTAAGGCGGTTGACCATGTATTTCCTAGTGTGCGTCATATGCTTTGCCATGTCCACGTTGATCGGAATGTTAAGGCATTTGCTAAATTGAACAACCTGGACGAAAAAAGTGCATCTGCTAGCGTTCGACGGGTGATGCGGTCTCACACAGAGAAGCAGTATGAGGAGAGACTTGATCACTTCCGGAAAACATGGAGGAATGGTCATCTTGTACAATATGCTGAGAGCACATGGTTTACTCCCCATAAAGAAAAACTTATAGCTGCGTATTGCGATGATATACGCCATTTTAGCACAAGAACGTCTAACAGGTAAGATATTTGAATTTGTTTTTAACGAGAATGATCATGACATTCGGTTGGCTAAAATGTTTAACATGTACAATGTTGTTGTCAGGGTTGAAGGTCAACACTCGATGTTGAAGCATATGTTTGATTCAGCTGTTGGAGGGTTCGACACTTTAGTGCAACACATTGACAATATGTTTGTCGATCAACACCGTCGAATACGGGCCGAGATGGAAATGTCCAACCATACTAGCCCGAAGGAGATACAAGACGGGCCTCGGTGGATCAAGACTATATTCATGCGCATATTGAGGAAGTGCTCCGACAAGTGTTTGAGAATGCTACTGAAAGAAGTCCTTAAGGCAAAGGAGGGAAAGATATGTGGCCCATGTGAGGATCCTTGGTGGGAATCAACACTCGGATTGCCTTGCCCACACAGGATTAAGGTGTTTGTAGAAGAAGGAACGCCATTGTTGCCGAGCGACATTGATATCTTCTGGAAGCAGATCAAGTGGGAAGGAGTGGAATTGAAAGACTTCGACTCTGACGACGACGTGCAATTGACTGCAGATAAGGTTCTTATGGATGATTTCTTTGAAGGGGTGTTTACCGGTAACGTTGATGATTTCGATATGAAGAGGATGGCTGATAAGTGGCGTGAGTGCAAGGATCCTTCTTCAGTTGATGTCCAGGACCCCCCTCGGGGAGAGACGAAGAGAGGAAGGCCTAAGATTCATGCGAAGAAGACGGGTACAAAGCGAGATCCGGGTTGGGATGAGAGGGCTCAAGCTAAGAAGGATAAGGAGAAGGCAGAAGGAAGGAAAAAGGGGATGAAAGAGGAAGAGGGTGCAACTGTGCCACCGAAAGCCGATTCACAAAAGAAATCGTCGGTTGCATCCAACAGAGCTTCAAGCGGGGCCACGACCGTAAAAGGGAGTGCAACTAAACCACCGAGGGCAAGAGGAAATGCTAGATCGAAATGTAGCGGTGGCAATTCAATCATTTATCTCGACTTCGACTGGGGGATAGATAATATAGACCTTTTCATGCTCGCATACATAGCTGCTGTGGAGAAAGTAGGTGATGACGGTCATTGTGGTTATCGATCCCTCGCTCGCTTACTAGGTAAACCAGAGCAACAGTTCGTTGAAATCCGATTTGATCTTTCGAAGCACCTCCAACAAAACGGGCATATGTATCATGAGATGCTAGAGGGTTTCAAGACTATCCCGCAACTCATTCGAGAAGTGAATCACATTCGATCGCCATGCTCTCCTGAATTCTGGATGTGCACACCTACAATGGGATTGGTATTTGCCACGAGGTATCAAGTTGCACTAGTGGTGTTATCATGGTTTGGTCCTTGTACATGTCTTCCGATGTTTGCTCCTCCCGGTTCAGAGCCTCCTACCACGGTGTTCGCCATTGCACATGTAGGCAGACGCAACCATTACGTACCGGTACGCATCGATATTTTCCGCTCTTGTACCTTATTTCACATATGTTATTTAGCATACAATAACAATTTTGTTTTGACAGATTTGGTTGGTTGATGACAATTGTCCAATTCCACCCCCTCCAAGGCAGTGGAGTATCTACAAACAGCCATCGGTGGACGGATGGGAACAGCGCTTTCAGAGTAGATTCGACAACTACGTATCCGAGAGAGAGTTTCATGGTGGCGGTCCCATAATGACCTAAATCTTGTATTTGTTTGATTAATGTTCGTATTAAGTATGTTGTTTGTTGACTTGATTAATGTTTGTTGAATTATATATGTTTGTTTAATGTTTTGGTGGACAATTTATAAATGTTTGAGTAATTTTTTTTCCAGAATGATGTCAACATAATCATAGAAGCATTAATATTGAAACAACAACACAATTGAAAAAGAACAGCACGAGTACAACGCAGACGGTGAACAACTAACGATACAGGAAATTAAAAATACTTAATTCTCTATTTGTTACGTGTTGCTGCCAATTCTGCAGCAAGTGCAGCGTTTTCCTCCATGAGCTCGGTGTTTTTGGCTTTCAGTTCATCTATTTCGTTGGCCCATTCTTTTGTTCCAATCCTCAGCAGCTCCATCCCTTCCGCAATTCCTTCAGCCTTTGACCAGTTGCATAAGTTGTCTGCATTTAGTTCTTCAATAACGACCCTTGCACGACCTGTGTATGGTGGATCGATCCAATGTTTGTATTTGCACCCTTTCTCTTCCTCTTCTTCAGTAAGAGCATCCCAACATGCATCCGGACATCCCCAAAATCTTCTCCCATAGTTGACCTTGTCCCACTCTATTTGTTCGGTACACATATGCACCGTGGGCTTTTTCTGACACCAACACAATTTCGGACCAGGATCCATTGTCGAGGAAGAGGCGGGAAATAGAGTTGGACGATTTGGATACATATCGAAATTTGAGAGAAAATAAATATAATGGAATGATAGTGAATGTGTGTTTGAAATGGTTTGTTTTGGAGGTATTTATAGACGAAAAGATAAGATGTGTGACGGAAATATCTGACCGGGTCCCACACCATCTCGTTCGGAACCCCATTCCGAACGAGATGGTGACGTCAGCATCTCGTTCGGAACCCCATTCCGAACGAGATGCTGACGTCACCATCTCGTTCGGAATGGGGTTCCGAACGAGATGGTGTGGGACCCGGTCACATCTTATCCCAAACAGATCTTATATTTTCGTCTATAAATGGCAGCCATGCGGTGAGTCCCGGATTTGCATCTATATCTATGTCCCGGATTTGTTTAACGTCATAACCGTGCAAACCAATGCCGCCTCTAAATATTAACCCGATACCCCAAGATGACGATGATGACGATCATGTAGTTGAAGATGGTGGTGAAGACGATGAAGACAACGAAGGTGAAGACGACGGTGACGACGAAGGTGAAGACGAAGGTGACGACGACGGTGAAGTCGAAGGTGAAGTCGAAGGTGAAGTCGAAGGTGAAGACGAAGGTGAAGACGAAGGTGAAGACGAAGATGAAGACGAAGGTGAAGACGAATCGGAAGAAGAACATGAAGGTGATTATGATGACGTTGAAGAAGATGGTGGGGAAGAAGATGATGATGATGATTAGAAATGGTAGAACAGAAAGTAACGGGATTATATTCCGAACGGGATAAGTAATGGTTCGAAATTCAAGGCTTATATATTGATGGCGCCGTTCGGGAAGCAGTGACAAACAGAAAGTAATGGTTCGAAATTCAAGGCTTATATATTGATGTCTGCATTTAGTTCGTTCGGAATTATATTCCGAACGGGATAAGTAATGGTTCGAAATTCAAGGCTTATATATTGATGGTGAAGATATCATGTTGGTAGAACACTTGAAAACCACATCAAAAGACATAGTAAATTGCAACAAAGAAGTATCTCGAGCTGAGAAGCAAAAAATTGAAGTGAAATTGGAATTGGGAACCAAGAAGTATCTATGTCCCGGATTTCTTTTACCTCTTTTTTTTGATGCTCTTTCAATTGAAAATCAGTTTTTGGATACTAGTACTGTATTAAATTTGAGACTGACCATGCATGCAAGTTAAAATTCAGTTTTCAGCCATTGAACAAGCTATCCATCATTTTAACATATCAATTTATTTAGTTTTAATCAAGTTAAAATTCAATGTTTTTGTTTGTACTGTGGATCGTTGATAAGTACTCTTGTTTCAGTATGAGGGATAAATATACAAGATTAATGTTGTTTAAATCTAACAACTATTATTTGGAGGAAATACTAAATTAAATTGATTGAAACGTAAGGAAACCAAATAATATTCATTATAACTTAAACAACAAATACAACGATTCAAATCCCCCAATAAGGTTCCGACCCGTAACCCACATTATCTTCCCATTCATTACGCCTTGCTTCTTGTTCCGGATGGCCTTGTCCCGCACCCATCCTTGCCCGCTCCCATATAGAAGGTGTGGCTATCTCTTCTGCACTCCTGGACGACTCTGCTTGTGACATCCGTTGAGTTTGAGTGACCTCCTCAGCTGTAGGCGGATCGTCGATACTGAGCATCCGAATGTAGGCAGCCAAATTCTCCAGATTTGCCATCCCCTGTTGGTGATGTGTCCGCATAATAGCGAGTGTCGTCGATACACGCTGCAATACCAACAAATAATTAGGAGATGGGTCATATAGAAAACACAATACCAACAAATAAAATAATATAAGAATTACCCGGTTGAAATCGAGGGTAAGGATCGGGTTCGGGTTACGTGGCGGTCGAGGTCTTGCCGGGGCGTTTGGGCTCACATATGGATGTGAGACCTGAGCAAACCAATCGAGGTAAGCATCCTCAGCATCCCAAGGGATAAGAGCTGGTGGGCTGGACATGATGTACTGACACAGGTTGTCATAACGCTGGTCCCATCTATCCCATTCCGGGCCATACCGTACAGTGTATTCCCGGCCACCTCGCATTGATTTTGGCGGACAATAATACTCCACTGGCTCGGGGACATCCAAAGGCCGGGACTGACGGCGACCGAACTGTCTGCAAAACCGATCAGGGTTGTACATCTCCATAATGTCAAAGCACCGGATCCCACCACGATAAGTGGCCACTCTATGACGCCCTTGCGGTCCCACGTCCAAATCCGGATACGGCATCCAACACACCTGCACAAGTAGCTTATAACAATTAATAATAATATTAATAACAACTTGGAATGACATTTAGACGATTCACTTACATCTTCCGGTGCATACTCATCCAAGATGCGTCTGTACTGTTGCAGTGTCCTTTTTTGCCTCAGCGGGGCTCGTCCAGTGGAATAACGGGACACACGAGCAGTAGCTTCTTGGGAGTTGACATCCAGGTTTGGGTTCCCAGGAAAATACGGGAAATGTAACCAAATCCAAATCTCAAGAAGCCTGACGCAACCAGAAAATTGCACGCATCTCGCCCTAGATGCTATACCCAGCTGCCTGTACAGCAATGCCAAACAACCTGTACCCCATGCGTATTCATGTATCCTGCTCGGATCCTCTAGTAGCGGCAGGAAGCATGTGTCTAACAGGTTGGAGGTCTTGTTCACGAACAAGGACTGCTGAATCAGGTGCCACAGAAAGCCGGTTGCAATGGAGCTCAGATCGGATCTTCTTCGAGAGTTGATCATCGAGACAACGTGGCAAAAGAATTCCCGCTCGCCGACTTTCCCCCTACCTATGAACTTGACCATAAATGTCTCCTCAGCGTCAAACGGGTTGTCCAGGTCAACGCCAAACAAATAGGAAAACAATTCGGCACAATGCGCTGAATCTGCATCTAGACCCAAATGTGTCCATGGCGTGGTGACAGCACCCCCGTCAATAGGCAGCTCCAGAATCTCCAAAACGTCATGGAGACCGATTCCAAGCTCCCCAAAGTTCAGATGAAATGTGTTCGTCTCAGGGTGCCACCTTTCCACGAATGCAGAAAGGAGGTTGTGGTCCACATTCCAAAATTGACCCTTCAGGATGTGAAGCAGCCCCGACTCCTGGGCAAGAGCAAACCATGATTCTGGCTCCGGGTCGGTAGGAATTCTAGGAAACCATAGCTCGAAACACTTTTGCCTTGTCTGCGCCTTTAGCTGACGGGGGACACTTTCATCGGGATTCGGATCTATCCAAATCTGATGAGCAATGTGTTGCTCATAACGAGTCAATATAGACCCCTCGTTGAGTCCTGGAAGAGGAGG
The DNA here is from genome assembly GCA_029168935.1 of Oxyria digyna. Classification (NCBI taxonomy): domain Eukaryota; kingdom Viridiplantae; phylum Streptophyta; class Magnoliopsida; order Caryophyllales; family Polygonaceae; genus Oxyria; species Oxyria digyna. The sequence goes on along the minus strand of JAPVLV010000010.1, from coordinate 5,013,701 downwards.
AGCCGCAGCAGCTTCTGACTGCATCGGAGCAGGACCTGACTGCCGAGTATGTCGGGATCTACCCCGCGAAGAACCCGACCCACTCGGAGGAACATCTGGGTTAGGTGGGTTCCTAACCCCCGCAGCACTTGACCCCCGGGAACCTGACTGTTGCGGTCTATCACCACGCGATCTTCTATCCCCCCTCCTCTCAGAAGCAGTGATTCGCCTATCACCCAAATTTCTGTCCTCTCCAACTCTGGATCGGATATTTCTAACTACCTCCTAGTTTTAGCGAAATACATACAAATTTACCATCGATTATTATAACTAAAGTCCATATATGCGATTCTAAGTAGTTTTCAACCTTTTTGGTATTTTCTACAAAGTGTTGATACGCTTTCCACATGCATTAAACTATTTTTTTTTACCATGCATTGCAGTTAATATTGAAATGAAGCGTTTTCCACTATAAACTAATTTTACCTCCTAGTTTTAGCGAAATACATACAAATTTACCATCGATTATTATAACTAAAGTCCATATATGCGATTTTAAGTAGTTTTCAACCTTTTTGGTATTTTCTACAAAGTGTTGATACCCTTTCCACATGCATTAAACTAATTTTTTTTACCATGCATTGCAGTTAATATTGAAATGAAGCGTTTTCCACTATAAACTAATTTTAGCATGCATTTGAAATACAATTGAGCATTTTCCACTATTTCTACAAAATTAAGCGTATTTCAGGTTTTTAGAAATACTAACCGACTCCGTGTTTCGTCTCCGACGTGCTGCTCGGACATCCTCCTCCGCTTGCTCCGGCTCTGCTTGAGGCGTTGCTCCGCCTGTAACAGTTGCATCCCAGAACATGTGTTGTTGATGCCTTTGGAGATCACTGAAACTGGGGGTGGGAAGGTTGTAACTAGTACTAGCTGCTCCGTCCATGTCGAAAAAACCACTACCAGAAGGACCAGCGTAGCTTGCATTCGGAACACCATAACCCGACCACCACTCGTTTCCTACGTAAATTTCTTCATCTGCAGCCGTCGGATCAGAAAAAAAAGGATTAGGAGGAGTTCCGGCCATTATCGAGACGAGGGAAAGCGTTTTTTGAAAGATTTAGAAGGGAGCGTTTTTTTGTAAGATTGAGAAGAGAGCGAATTCGAGTGTGGTTCGGAATGGCATCCCGAACGAACTATATATAGGCAAAAGCTGGTGAGAATGATGACGTCAGCTAGCCGTTATACATAGCTGACGTCATCATTTTTAAAAAAAAATAATTCTCGTTCGGAATGGGGTTCCGAACGAGAATGATGACGTCATCATGACGTCATCAAAAAACTATTCTCGTTCGGAATGGGGTTCCGAACGAGAATAGTTTTTTAAACCGGATTATTTTATTTATTAAATAAAACCCGGTTCATGAACCGGGTTCACAAATATTCTCGTTCGGAACCCCATTCCGAACGAGAATATTTTAATAAAAAAAAAATACAAAACTCGTTCGGAACGGGGTTCCGAACGAGGGGGGGGGTGCCGAGTGTAAATTGGGTGCTGCCTGGTTGAATGGCCTTTATTTTCTCAATGTTCTTTAAAAAAAAATATTTTTCAAATTGTTTTATGTTTGTGAAGCAACTTGCACCAAATTAGTACAGTATTAAATACTATTGGGGTCGTCTTCTTCCCAAATCGATCGCCCAACATTCCGATCGACTCATCACTCTCGCTGCATCGACGCCAAGCTTTCCCCCTCTTCGGTCACTCTTAAATTTTCGGTCAGGTCCACAACCTCTACGACTCCGTTTCTCATCTCTTCGTTGTCAACGATTCCATTCTGCTCCTTCGATCCCCGCTACTCTCGATAGGAATTTTTGAGTCTCTGCCCTCTAATTGCAGATTTGACTCAGATTTAGGTACACAGGTATTTGTCCTAATTTAGGGTTTTAAAACGTAATGCAATATTGCTGATCAAGATCACTGTTTTCGCCTATAACTGTAGGCTATCGAATTTGGTTTTTTCTGATATCAATTTCTGTGTTTTCTTGATGATCTCAAAGAATTGATTTTTTATAAACAATGTTTGGCTTGCAGATCTATTTAGACTGGAAAATAGAGGAAAAAAGAGATGGTTCTGGTATTGGCTATAGGGGATTTACACATTCCACATAGGGCCCCTGACCTCCCTGCCAAATTCAAGTCAATGCTCGTTCCTGGCAAGATTCAACACATAATCTGTTCTGGAAATCTTTGCATTAAAGTATGCTTCCTTTTGCTTTTCTCACTCGTATTTAATAGCTACTTGAGGACGTCAAGGTGATATATAAATGTCTGCTAATTGAATGTTGTTTTGGATATCAGTAAGCATTTGGTTATTGAATTTGTTTGATGTGTATGTCTGGTGAATTACAGTGCTTGTTAATGTTAAGCTTGTGTTGAAAATGGCATTGTGGAAGAAAAGCAACAGGTCATATTATAGTGCTTCTCAACTCATGGCACATCAGATTGTCATAGAAGGCCTTGCAACTTAAGTGTGATTGCTGTACAAGAACTGTACTGAGTACTGACTTGATTACAGATTTTAGTCCTTAGCTCGATGAAATATTGACTGTATAGACAGTTTTTATTCAAACAAGAAAGAAGCATTGCATTTCCTTGACCAACTGACTCACAAGTTTTTCTGTTGCTTTTATTGCAGGAAGTTCATGACTATTTCAAAACAATTTGTCCTGACCTGCATATTGTGCGAGGAGAATATGATGAAGACGCACGCTATCCAGAGACCAAAACACTAACTATTGGTCAGTTTAAGCTGGGACTTTGTCATGGTCACCAGGTATGATACTTTGGCAGTTCAGATTCTTTCGTGTTGGGTTGTTTCATACTTCATGATCTTGTGAGTGTAATTAAAACACTAACCATTGGTTGATTTAAGCTGGGCATGGTCTCTTTTACTTAGATGAGCCTTTTGTTATTTCTTAGCCACTATAAAGCATATCCTTTAATCTAAAGCTTGAAACCACAGTTGAGATCACCCTTTGTTTGATTATTTCTTTTCCCTTTCTATTGTAGGTTATACCATGGGGGGATCTTGACTCACTAGCCATGCTTCAAAGACAGCTGGACGTGGACATCCTGGTAACGGGCCACACCCATCAATTCACAGCGTACAAGCACGAGGGTGGAGTTGTAATTAACCCAGGCTCAGCTACCGGAGCCTACAGCAGCATCACCTATGACGTTAACCCCAGCTTTGTGCTTATGGACATCGATGGTCTACGTGTTGTTGTCTACGTCTATGAGCTCATTGATGGGGAGGTCAAAGTCGACAAGATTGACTTTAAGAAAGCTGCTCCTTCTCACTGAATGTAAGAAATTCTTCTCTTCAAAGCTGCCAATGGTTATTTTCTTTTCCGTTATTGATCTCGGAGGCTAAGGTGATTCACTCTTATGCCGACTTCCTGATCTGATGTGGTTTGTTTTGAATGTGAAGAACTGTAGTTTTAGCATTGTGAAAAAAACATGTCAAGCTATTTGAGGCACTGATTTCTGTTTTGTTTCAAATGGATCATATTTGTATTGAGTAATAAGGTACATTTGATTGATTTCAAGTACTGAATATGGTTCATCACCTTTTTCTGTAGGAAATTTGTTAATCAGGTAGTTGTTGGTCATTTAGGTATCGGGGCAAAAAAATACAATTTTAGATTGTCTTTTGTACCAATAATCAGTTAGTCTTGACTCTAGTGGGATGAGCCACTAGGTTTCCTTAAGCCTTTGTTATACGGAGAAAAACCCCGCACCCACAAATTTATAACTGGCACCCGCTTTGGGCGCAGTTACGATGCGTCCAAGTTTTTTTTTTAAAAACCCGGTTTTGACTTTGGGCGCATCCCGGATGCGTCGAAAGTAAACCGGTTTTCTTAAACCCGATTTATGTATTTAAAATGTTTAAAAATTAAACCGATTTAAACGTCGACGCATCTGCAATGCGCCCATGGTTCAACAAGTTTAATAATATCATTATTTTGTAAACCGGGTTATGTATATAATTTCGCCGGTTTTCCGATTTAAACATGGACGTAGTTAAGATGCGTCGAAAAATAAAATAAATAAATAAAAACGTGGACGCGCTGCAGATGCGCCGAGAGTTGATTCAAATTAGGGCTCGCAGCTTCGTCTTCCCATTCTCCGTTTCTCTTCTCAGCTTCGTCTTCATTCAAGCACCATTTCGCATTCAGCTTCATCTTCAAATTAGGGCTCGCAGCTTCGTCTTCATTCCTCCCCGGCGTAGATTAGGGCTCAATTCGTTCTCCTCTTCTTCGGCTATGGATACGACGCAGGCAGAACCAGACGAAGTTGCGCTCGTGAGGCCGACGACTACGACATCGGAGGAGGCCCATCCAGATCGAGCTGTTGTTGTGACGGAGTCGGATGCACCTCGTCGGAAACGCAATCGGCTTCCACGAGCCGAGGTAAGTTTTAGGCCAGGTTTGATTTTTTTGTCAAATGTGTGGAGAAAGGGCTGGAATGGTGTATGTGCAGAGATGCTGAACTATTTGGTGCTTGAATGGTGCTTGTGACTGGTAGCTTTGAATGGTGCTTGAATGGTGCTTTATGAAATTGTAACTGGTTAGGAAACGAGTTTATGAAATTGTAACTGCTGAACTGGTTGTAGTTGTAATGAATGAATTTTTTGGTGTAAATGAATGAATGAATTTGGTGCTTGAATGGTGTGTGCAGGATTTGTGGGATTGAATGGTGTGTGTGCAGGAATTGTTTGAATGAGGTGTAAATTTGTGCAATGCTGGAATTTGGTGCTTATGCTGAAATAAGCACCAAATTAGGTTTTGTGTCTATCTGTCTTTTGCACTTGATCATTCATTTTATGCTGATTTGTTAATGAATATCATGTGTTCATGAATATCATGCTGATTTCTTAAACACTAGGATCTTAAACCTGTAAAAAATATGCAGGAATTAGATGAGTGCTTAATCTGAGTTCTTATTTTGAAATTGAAATTAAACAGGATTTAGCTACAAATATCAGACGGGCTATGCGCAATGGAAGAAACATCAGAAATCGTTGTGTCACTGCTTCTAACCGTAAGAAAAAAAACTCCAAGAATCCGCAAGAAACGTCGTGTGCAAATTCCAGTTCATGTAATGGATGTTGTTGATCATGTCATTTCAAGTGCCACTGAGAATCCGGTTATTCCCACTGAGGAGACAGTCATACCCATTGAGGATCCAGTCATTCCCACCAAGGAGACGGTCATACCCACTGAGGATCCAATAATTAACACTGAGGAGACGGTCATACCCACTGAGGAGACAGTCATTAACACTGAGGATCCTGTCATTCCCACCGAGGATCCGGTCATTCCTACTGAGGATCTTGTCATTCCAATCGATGATCCCGTCATTTTCACTGAGGATCCTGGAGAGCAGAGTACTCATCAGGAAGATGTTGGTATGGAGGAGGTCCACGTCGAGCAGGTCACAGATCTGCTAGCTGAGGAGAAGCCATTAGAGGGAGTTGATGAACCACCTTCCTTGCTGAAGAGTTATAAGTCTCACATTGCACACCACATTTGGCATACAAATCCCACTGGACAGCCTCCGGCTGAGATTGTTCGGCATTTGAGATGTCATACACGGTCTACTGAAATTAGGGACATTCGTCGTCAAATTCCAGCAGAGACAGTGGTCCCATTCCCTCAGTGGTATGATATTGCTCGATGGACCGATTTGCCTCGCTTGATGCAGCTTCAGTTCGACGGTATCGACAAATCTCTTATTCAAGCGTTTGTTGAACGCTGGCATCCGGAAACCTCGAGTTTTCATTTTCCTTGGGGCGAGATCACAATCACGCTCCATGATGTTTTAGAGATCTTGGGGCTTCCTATCGAGGGACATTCAGTGACGACAAACTGGTTGGGCGCGAATGCACAGGATTTGACGTATTGTGAGGAACTCTTTAGACGATTGTTTCGTATTGATGAAGAGCATATTCAGAATTATGATCCCGAATATGATTTTGGCCCTTTGGTGGAAAAACTCAGTCATGGTAAAGTCCCGAGTAAAATATTCTGGGAGTATTTGATGAGTATGATTCAGAGAGGCGATGAACCCACGAGCATAGCTGCTGGTTTTTTGTGGTCCGCTATGTCTACTTCTGTTTTCGTGGACAAGTCTACGAACGAGCTCAACACACGATTGTTGCCTCTTTTTCAAGATACGAAACATGCTGTGAACACTGCTTGGGGCACCGGTGTATTAGCATATCTGTATAGAAACCCGGTTTACCGGTCCTGTGCAAGAATAAATTCCTGAACCCTATGGACGCATTTTAGATGCGCCGAACTGGTTTAAAAAACCCGAATCGGTTTTTCTCGGGTTCATTATTATTTAATTTAATTTATTTGAACCGGCATGGGCGCAGTATGGGTGCGCCGATGGTTTGTCTTGGTTTTTTGGACACAGTGCGGGTGCGCCCAAAATGGGTGCCACTTATAATGTTCCGGGTGCGGGGTTAAACGCCCTTGTTATAAGGTTTCGAGTTCGAATCCCTCTAACGACGTGTGTGAAAATGCTGAATTGGGAGGGTTGCCCCCATCAAATGGTCTATGCAGTACCCGGTCCGGACTTACAACGGCTCATGCCGATTGAACCGGGAGAAATGAACAGATCAAAGAAATCAATACAAGTGTGAAATAAAGGACTGAATATGCAGCAACCCTCTTGCGTGTAATCATCAGTCGATCCCCTCATCAAGGATCTCCTTTAGCCTTTCTTCACCTCTCATCCACTGCTCAGAATAAGTCTTCCTGTGGTTTGAACAAATAAAACTTTATCATAAAGTTAAGGGTATCTTATTTCGCTCAACAATAAGATTCCAACTATATAGAAGAGGGTCACGCAAGATATATACCCATCACGCACGCATTTCAAATGAGCGACGTATTGACAGTCTTTGCAAGAGTAAAACCAACGGTTTGGATCTCGTCCCTCTGGATGTCCTCTCTCAAAGCACACCTGACAAAGGTAATCTTCTTCTTCCTCGCTTGAAAACTGCAGCAACATATGATGATGGTGGCCGCTATAGGAAGTTATAATCACGTGCTAAGCACGTGATCTGTTGTAACAGATTCAGACGAGAAAACATGTGCAAAGCACGTGCTCGTAACTGAATCTTCAATCTGTTGTTTCTTCCTCCTTGCTCTATATAATCGTCTTCTGTAATTCTTGTTGAATTCAATGAAGTAATTGAGCATTCTTCTCTTCTTTGTGCTTTCAATTCTTCACACAAACATGGTATCACAGCCAATGCGTTTCGATCGCATCTTTCCGCACTTTTTCTGAGATTTTTTTCTCGAATTCGAGTTCGTCTCGCATTACAGATCATTGATCTGCATTTGTTTTAGTTTCTGAGAGTTTCTTGGAGCTAAACGAAGTATTCGATCACAGTTTGTGATTGAAATTTTGGCGTTTACAGAAAATCCCCAATTTCTAGGGTTCTTTGTCTGTAATTGCAATTCTTGCAAAAATGGTGGTGAATTTTGTTCCGATCACCGATCTTAGTGATCCACTGCATCTTTATCCATCTGATGGTCCCGGAATGCTACTGGTGTCCAAAGCTTTTGACGGCAAGAGTTTTTTGTCATGGAAGAGAGCAGTCTGGGTTGCTCTAAGCGCGAAGAACAAACTAGCCTTCATCGATGGTTCTTATCCGCGTTCAACAGAGGCTGAAGATCCTTCTCGCCTTCGACTGTGGGATCGTTGCAACAATTTGGTCATATCTTGGATAGTTGGTTCACTTGATCGTACAATTGCAGATAGTGTTTTATTTACCACTACAGCTCAAGCTATATGGTCACAGTTGAATTCCAGATATGGTAGAGTCAATGGTGCACAGAAGTTTTCAATCCAGAAGGAGATCTCATCTCTTGCTCAAGGTACTGACAATATCTCGAGTTATTTTTCCAAGATTAAATGCCTCTGGGATGAACTTGAGTCTTTAAGATCAATTCCTAGTTGTTCTTGTGGTTCTGCACAAGCTATGAAGGTTCTTGATGATGAGCAAAAGTTATATCAATTCCTTATGGGATTGAATGACTCATATTCTGCAGTTAGAGGAAACATTCTCCTTATGTCTCCTATTCCAGATATAGATCAAACTTATTCTCTTCTTATTCAAGAAGAACAACAGAGAGAGATCAGCTCAGTAACCAGTTTCCAGACAGAAGCTAGTTCTTTCAATGTCAACACTCAGAAGCCAAGCAACTACAAAGGGAAGAATCCCAAAATTTGCGCACATTGCAAGAGGCCCGGACATCTGGTTGATTCTTGTTACAAAATCATTGGCTATCCAAAAGATTTCAAGAAAACAGGAGCTTCATCAAATGCTGTGTCTAGTTCTGATTCTTCATTTGGTCTATCTGCCACAGAATTGACTCAATTGAAGAATCTTCTTCAATGCACATCTGGTTCTGAGAACTTTGCTGGTAATTCTCAAGTATTTGCAACTTCTCTTATTCATGCATCCAAGCATATTGATAGTAGTAAGGTCTGGATTATAGACACTGGTGCTTCTGATCATATGTGTCACTCACTGTCATTATTTGCTAATCATAGATGTTTGAGTAATCCTATTTCAGTGACACTTCCTAATGGTTCTTCTTTGATAGTCAAGCTGATTGGTTCAGTTCAGATCACGCCTGAGATTTTGCTTGAAGAAGTATTGTTTGTGCCAGAATTTAAGTTCAACTTACTTTCTGTTTCAAAGCTAGTTGCTCAGATGAGTTGTTTAGCAGTTTTTTCTGATTCTCATTGTTGGTTGCAGGGGCTTGCTCTACACAGGCCTCTAACTCTTGGTAAGAAGTCCAGGAGTCTATATTTGCTTGAACAAGCTGGTGTTCAAGCTACATTTGAAGCAAATGCATCTGCAGTCAATACTCAACATAAATCAACCTCAATAAAGGACTACTGCACTTCACATAAAAGGCTTGGTCATCTTCCTTATTACAAACTCAAAGATATCATTGGAGCTTCTTTGTCAAAGGATGATATACCACCTTGTTTTGTATGTGCACAGAGTAGACAACATAGGTTGCCATTTCCAAGTAGTTCTATTACAACTACATCTATTTTTGCTTTAATCCATGTGGATACATGGGGACCATTTAGAGAACCTACTCATGATGGCTTTAGTTACTTTCTAACTATAGTTGATGATTTTTCTAGAGCTACATGGGTTCATCTTCTTAGAGATAAGGCTAGCAGTTTCTCTGTGATAAAGTCTTTTGTAGCAATGGTCTGTACTCAATTTGATGTCAATATAAAGATCATTAGGTCTGATAATGCAATGGAGTTGGGTGGTAGCAAGTTAGCTTCTGATTTTTATCTTGCCAAAGGCATTATTGATCAAACTTCTTGTGCATATACTCCTCAACAGAATGGAGTAGTTGAAAGAAAACACAAGCATTTACTTGAAGTAGCTAGAGCCCTTATGTTTGAAGCTCACTTGCCACTCATTTTCTGGGGAGAATCTATTTTGACTGCAGCTCATCTTATAAACAGATATCCATCAAAAGTATTGAATGGAAAATCACCTTATGAGGTTTTATTTTCTAAACCACCTTCTATTACACATCTCAGAATTTTTGGTTGTTTAGCTATTGCTTCTACATTGACAGTAGGAAGACATAAATTTCAGTCTCGAGCAAGAAGGTGTTTATTCATTGGTTATCCATCTACAAAGAAGGATTATAAACTTCTTAATCTAGATACAAAGGAGATTTTTTATTCTAGAGATGTCATTTTTCATGAGAGCATAATGCCATTCTCTTCTATAAAAGATTTCTCTTCTGTCATATTTCCTGTCATTGATTATTCACAATGGGATGACAACTATATGACAAAGGATGTTATTTCAGAACATCAACAACCTCCCAGTATTGATTCACCTATTATTGAGCACAGTATTATTCCACAAGACACTCAGGAAGATAAGATCAACAAGAGCAAGACAGGAACCTTCTTATCTTAATGACTTTATTTGTCATAGTGCTTCTTGCAACAATGTCTTTTCTACTGAACTTGATCCTTCTTCCAATATTATATTTGAAGATCTCTCTGATATCAGTCAAGCTTTTGTTTGTCAAGCTTCATTATTGACAGAACCTACTTCATTTGAAAGTGCCAACACTTCTGAAGATTGGAGAAAGGCAATGGACACTGAATTAGCTGCTTTAGATGCAACACATACATGGGATATTGTTCCTCTACCACCAGGAAAGAAGCCAATAAGTTCAAAGTGGGTCTACAAGTTGAAGTACAGGGCAGATGGTTCTTTGGAGCGCCACAAAGCTAGACTTGTGATCAAGGGATGCACACAAAAAGCTGGCATAGACTTCACAGAAACATTTTCACCAGTAGTGAAGATGACAACAATTAGAAGTCTCATTGCAGTAGCTGTGAAGAATTCTTGGCCCTTAGCACAGTTAGATGTCAACAATGCCTTTCTTCATGGAGATTTGGAAGAAGAGGTTTATATGAAGATCCCACAAGGCATCAATGCAACTCCAGGAATGGCTTGCAGATTAAACAAGTCTCTATATGGTCTCAGACAAGCATCAAGGCAGTGTCACTCCAAGCTTTCAGAGGCATTACTATCTCAAGGATACATCCAGTCTTCTAATGATCACTCCCTATTTTACAAAAAGAAGAGTAGTTCATTAGTATTCCTTGCAGTATATGTAGATGACATCTTACTAACAGGGACTGATGCATTGGAAATAAAGAAAATCAAGGATTATCTAGATGGAAGATTCAAAATCAAAGACTTGGGAACACTGAGCTACTTCTTAGGAATTGAATTCTTGCATTCATCCAGAGGAATTGTGATGTCACAGAAGAAGTTCATCTTGGAAATCTTAAAAGATTTTGATACAAAGGATGCTAGTGTCACTTCCAGTCCATTAGATCCTTCCATCAAGTTATCCAATTCAAAAGGTGTTTTTCTCCCAGATGCAACTCCTTACAGAAGATTGGTGGGAAAGATGAACTTTATCACCAACACAAGACCAGACATCTGTTTTGCAGTCCAACATCTTAGTCAATTCATGCATAGTCCTACTGATATTCATTTTAAAGCAGCTCTTCACACATTAAGATTCCTTAAAGGTACTATGAACTCAGCTCTTTTATTATCTTCATCACCTGGCCTTGGTCTTCAAGCCTATTGTGATTCAGATTGGGCTAGCTGTGTATGCACAAGGAAATCTGTAAGTGGCTATTTCATTCTCCTTGGCACATCTCCTATATCTTGGAAATCCAAGAAACAAACCACCATCTCCTTAAGCTCAGCAGAAGCAGAGTACAGATCCCTTAGGAGATTGACAGCTGAATTGGCATGGCTCACCAGACATCCACCCTGTTCCTATCAATTGTGATTCTCAGGCTGCAATACTCTATCGGATGAAACCTTTCTTCAACAAGTCTTCAATTTGATCCCTTAAAATCTCGTTTCCTTTGGACTCATCCGATAGTGCGGGAGATTGGGTAGACTCGAACCCGGAATGAAATCAATTTGATGCTGGATGTCTCTCATGGGAGGAAGTTTGCCGGGCAGGTCTTCCGTAATCAATTCCTCAAAATCATTCAATATATTCAGGATTTCTGCGGGTATGGACTCGGCCTCCTCCGCAGCGTGTAGCAGTCCCTTTACTGCTATCGGGCAGAACCATTTAGCTTCCTTGATGGATTCATCTATCTCTTTCTCGCCGTGAGTAAGGGCCAGAAAGTTGGCGCCTTTAATTGGTGGTCCGTCAAACTGAAGAACGGGTGACATTGCGATCTTGTGAGACCCCCAAGTAAACATGGTAACATTGTCTCGGCCCCTGTAGGTCACGTCGTTGTCGTACTGCCATGGTCGGCCAAGGAGTATATGACAGACGTCCATGTCGAGTACGTCGCACAGAACCTCTTCCTTGTATCGTTTGCCAATGGATAGCGGAACCCGACACGTTGATGTTACTCTAACCTGGGGTCCCTTGCTTACCCAACCGAATGTATATGGCTGTGCGTGGGGTTCTGTTGGTAATTCAAGATGCTCCACCAATTTTTTTGATACAAGATCTTCGGTGCTCCCGTTGTCTACAATTAAGTTGCAAGTTTTGTTCTTGATCGCACAGTGGGTACGAAACAAGTTCTTCCTTTGCCCCTCCTCTTTTGATGATAATAAAATCCTTTGAAGTACGCAATTTACCCTTTCTTCCGGATTTTCTTCAGCGAATTCTACTCCGGCGTATTCATCACCATCGCCATCTTCTTCGCTTCCTCTATCGCCTTCCATCAGGGCTACGGTCCTTCTTGAAGGACACACATTAGAGCGATGCCCTTGTCCTCCACAACGGAAACACTTGTCGCCGGAGGGTTTAACATATGGGTTGCTGTTTGGACGGGATTGCGTCGCTCGATTAGAACCTGCGGAATCAGGTGCGGTTGATGTGCTTGGATTTGTCGATGAGGTTCCTCCCTTTGGGTTCTTATCCACTGCAGCGTCGGTGTTGTTTTGAGGCTGAAATCGGCGGAAAGGAGTGAAATTTCGGCCAGCTTTCTCCATCAGTTCGGCCTTCAAGGCGAGGCTAGAAGCTTCTGTTACCGACCATACATTCAGGAGACCCATCTTCTCCTGTAGCGATCCTTTCAGACCACTAATATAACGTGCTACTTTCTGATTTTCAGATTCGCCCAAATCATTCCGTTCCGAAAAACGGAGAAATTCGGCGGTGTATTCTGTTACGCTCCTCCGCCCTTGGGCGCACTCGATGTACATCTTGTACAGGATTTGCTCATAGTCTTCCGGCAAGAAGCGCTCTAACATTAATTGTTTCATTCGCCTCCAAGTTCTAATTGGTCCTTTTCGTTGTCGTTGACGTTGGGCGACTAATTTGTCCCACCAGACAGCCGCCGTACTTTTCAGACGGATGGCTACCACCTTGACCTGTTTGCTTTCCAGGACTCCCATGACATCGAAAAAACGATCGACATCAATTTGCCAATCTAGAAAATCTTCTACTCCCATGGTACCATAGAATAAAGGTATATCGGCCTTTACTCTGTAGTCATTCTTCGCGGTTTCTCCAGGATCTTCCTCCACGATGTTTTCTGCCTCCGAACTGGAATCGTCGATTTGATGACACCCTCCTTGGAGAGGACGTGCTGGTTCCTCCTGTCTTCCTCTTCGTTGATGGCGGCCGCCTTCAAGGTCCTCCATCCGGGTAGTTAACGCGGCGATTTGAGTAGTGAGTTGATTTGTGGCAGTCGTAAGGGCTGTGGTAAAGGCCACGCTCATCCCTTCGATATCTGCTCGGGTAACGGGTTGATCGGCCATGATGAATCGGTTGTGAAAAGGGCAGGAGAAGGCCTGCTCTGATACCAACTGACGCAACAAGAAACACGAAAGGCAAAGCTAGCGCTAAACCTCAACAATGGAAGAGTTCGCAAGCGACAAACTCAAAGAACGATAACTGGAATCCACCAGAAATAAGAGAAAACTCTTGATTGTTAATTGAATAAAAGATGATCTTCCTGAACAACATAACCTTCGTTTAAATAACAATCAATCCTAATCTTAGTCCTAGATAGAATTAATTAAAAATAGCTAAAAACTAATGAAGATAGATAAACGAGGTAAAAAAGATAAAAACTAGAAAATAGATAATAATAGATAGAACTCCCGAATTCCTGCTTTCCCAGCCTACGCATCGTTGCTACGACGCGCGATTTCCCCATCGATCTTGGCGGATAACGCTCCTGCATCACCCATGACCAACTGCTTTTCTCAAGCACTGCACATAGCCTCGTATAATGCCTTTTCGGCATACCTTGTAATGCAGTGACCACTTCCTGCTCTGCAGCCAACACCACTTATACTAAAAGAGTCAAGGTAGTAGCCTTTTCTCCATAAACGATAATGCACCACACAATCCGGTCCTTTACGTGTCACCAAGAATCGAATTGCATCTATCAAAGTTGGTTGAGTTTGATGTCGAGACAATTGACGTACAGACAGAAAGGGCTCGTCGGGTAATGAGAGTGGATCCACTACGAGCTTTGAGACGTTATAACCGTGAGATCTCTCGTCAAAACCGTCTCTGATTGCCTTCTCCACATCTTCCCACTTCCTGGGCTTGTACCACTTGTCTCGGTCCCCAACCCATGAAAAAGGATCATCTTGATTTTGCTCAATTATAGTCTTCCAACTATAGATGTTATCCATCTTACACTCGACAATAACAAGCAGTGTGGGCCCTAAAGAAAAGTCATCCAAACAAAGATTAATGGAGGAGACAAGCTGAATCAGCTGATCGAGGTGAGTCTATGACGATGTGGTTAACTACTCACATATTCGACTTTTCTATCTGACATATCATCTTGAATGCCAGATCTCTAGGCTGCAGTACTGGTGTGCCACTGTTGGAAGCTTGATCTGGAGTTAAAAATTCTAGGATATCTTCAAGAGACAACACAGAGGCTCCCAAGCCAACTGCTATGTATTTTGCAAATTCTGTCTTTCGTGTAAAAGGGTGACCTTTCATGGCAATGATTGATCTGTACCTGAATTCAGACGACATGAGTATCTGTTGAGAGATGGATCCAAAAAAAATCGAGATCCTTACTTAAAGAGTATTGATGAAAAATGGAGATGGAGAGGATCGGAGAACCCAAAAGTTCTCGTACAGGAGAAGCCAAAAGATATGTTTGGAATGAAATTGGTTAAATTAGGAGCCAAAACCATTCAAGCCATCCTTGTACAGTAAGTCTCCTACCCCTGATGTTAACCCAGTTCATTACAGTATCCAGCACACGAGTCAACACCCAGTTGTAGTTGGTTGCATATGTATTTGTATAATTTATTACTAGTTGCGCTGTAGCAGTTGAGCAATCCCATCTTGACCATTTTCTTGTTAAAAAACTATAATCTAATCAAATAATAATACTAATTTACAAAAAGCTGTAAATGCTGCCTACTAGATCGAGACAATGCCATGGAAATGAGATCTCAGACCTCAACATCCCGCATTTGCTAACTCAATCTATCTATATACACTTCTCTTAGCAAATTCAAAAATGCCGTCTTCAAGCAGATCAATCATGGCTATGAAGGGTCACCCTTTTACAAGAAAGTCCCAGTTTGCTGCCTACATAGCTGCCTCCCTCAAATGCCAACTCTTATCCCTCGACGATTTCCTGGATGTTCTCAGTCCAAATACAGATTGTAAGTCACCTCAAGATATTGCCTTTCGTATAATTTGTCAGATCGCCAAGTCCCATTTATCAATAGGACTTTTTGAACATGTAATAATCGACTCCCGCCTCTCATCTCGATCTCACCTCGATCAACTCATCGAGCTGGCCTCCTCCCTTGACCAAACACGGCTTATTATCATTGAATGTAAGGCTGATAACATCTACGAGTGGCAGACCAAGTTTGACGAGTATTTAGAACAAAATCATCCGAATGAGATTCGAGAAAAATGGTACAAGCCCAAGAACTGGGAAGACGTGGAAAAGGAAATTAGATTGAGTTATGATGAGAGATCGGACGGCTATAAAGTCTCAAAGCTAGTATTAGATCCAATCTTGGATTATCAAGACTCAATGGGAGCTCCTCCATTCATTGGTGCTATTAAACACATGATCACTCGTACTGAAGATGACAGTCCTGATCTTGTGGTGTATCAAAGATGGAGACAAAGCCGATATCTTTCGTCTAAGGAATCAGATCGTCGTCGTCCTTACTTTAGAGGGGTGTACGGGTCTAAGAAAATAAGATTCTGCAGCTCTGGAGGTGGTCACCAATTCATAGATGAAAGTGTAGTTGGAAACAAAACAAAGTGTATGGCTTGCAAAAATCAAGTGATGGGCCAGGCCTACACCTGCAAACATTGCAGCTTTGCTTTGCACAAAAACTGTGCTGAGTTGCTTGGCGATGATAACAAACCACCAACATCACCTTCAAATGAAGAGCTTTGTAATACAATAGGGTGTTGGACTGATTTGTTACTTGGCATATCTCCTTGCAGCTCATGTGAGCAAGGCTACAACCCCAACTCTTATCCTTGTGACGACTGCTTCTTCTCGAATCATCTACAAGAACGCGTCTTGCCTACAGTTATTAGGCATGTTTGTGATGAACATTTCCTTAGTTTAATGTTTGCCTACCTTAATCCTAATGAGGAGCATTTTCAGTGCAAGGCTTGTGGGGATCCTGTTGAAATGGTTTGGTACTCATGTAAGATTTGTGGTGTTGCCTATCATTATAATTGTCTCACCATGTTGCCCAATCGAGTGGAGCATGATCATGGAGGCCACCACCATCATATGCTGTTGCAGTACTCGAGTCAGGAGGAGGAGGAGGAGGATTACCTTTGTCATGTGTGCATCGAGAACGAAGCCCCAAAGAGACGAGATCCAAGCCGTTGGTTTTATTCTTGTGAAGAGTGCGAGTATGTGGCTCATTTGCGTTGCGTTGGTGATCTAGGTGGGTATGTTTTCCGTATATGTACATATACAAGGATAAGTTGAATAATTAATGTAATATGAATCATTGTAATGTTGCAGAATTTTGTCATCGAACAAGATCTTGAGCCTGGAAGACGGCTTAGATGTGGCCACGGCTAGTGACAAATCTGAATCTTGGTATGGATCATACTCTCTGTTTAGTCATTTACTTGAATTTGTCTCCATATATATGTCAACTGTTATGACTTATGATCACCTTCTTGCTTTCATTCCACGTGAAACAGGGGAAGTAATCAGGATGGTCAAATGAGGCCCTGCAGTGCTGGTAGTGGCCACTACATCAGCAACTACATCGAGGAAGGACTCGAATACGAGGCTAAATGCGAGGTTTGTGAGAACCAAATAGTCAGCGGATCAGCCGCCTACACGTGCAAACATTGTAGCTTTGCTCTACACAAGGAATGCGCCGAGTTAGCTGATGATCATAACAATCCTTCGATAGGTCTCAGCGACCACAATATCGACTCTGTGTTGAGTGTGGGGTACAAGAACTTCATCCAGAATAGTAGCCTTTGCAATTCATGCAGGGAAAAGATCGATTCCCTCGACGTTGATTCACCGCCATCACCATGTGGCGACTGCCTTTTCACAACACATCTGAAGAACAAAATGCTGCCTACGGTTATCAGGCATGACTGCCACCAGCATTTCCTTTCCATAATGATCAAAGATATAAATCCTGATAGTGAATGTTCATGTGATGCATGTGATAACCCGGTTGATGAAATTTGGTACACGTGTAAGATGTGCGACGTTGACTATCATCATGAATGCCTTACAAGGGTGGCTGCTAGAGTGGAGCATGAGCATCATCGCCAACATCATATTATGTTGATTCGGTACTCGAGTAATGGAGTCGAGGATCCGTTGTGTGATGTGTGCTTGGAGAGTGGAGATCCCGGGACACGAGATCCAACATTTTGGTTTTACTCTTGTCAAGACTGCACATATGAGGCTCATTTGAAATGTGTCCCTCATAATGGGTAATCTCTTACCATCCAGTTCTATGATTCGGTTGTGAAAGGTGAATAAATGAACTTATTAGTAACCGTGTGATATTGTTTTATGTTTTGTTCAGCTTAAAACAGGACGAAGACGCATCGAGTGTTGAGACCAACTACGGAGACTAGAGCTTTGGGAGATGGGTCAGAAGAAGAGGAACAATGTGGGAAGGTGTGGCGGTTCTGCTCAATCTATCTTTGTAATAACACGCCCAGCTAGCCTGGACTCTAGGATATGGATCTTGTTTGGTATGATTCAGCTGCAAATGAACCTGATGTTTCACTGTTGTCTAATACAGTTATACTCTATTTTTCAAAGTCTGACCAAGAATAAGTGTAATGAGTTTATACTTGTTAATAAGCTCTTCTGTTAGTACTTGCGGCAATCTTCCGTTAGTACTTGCCGCAATCTCCAAATCCCTAATTTCATCAGACCCTAACCCTAATTTGATTATCCCCAAATTGAGAAGAGATTTTGAATATGTCGTGAACTTATCGCGAGAAATTAAAAATATCTAATAAATATCGATGGCATTTTAATTAAATTTAGCTAAAAGATAAAGGAAAAGATTTAGGTAAGAATAATTATTACTCTACGAATATGCGAATGAATGCACATTTTAGCCTGCGACATGCACTATTGACAAAATTACATGTCATGGATAATATGTGAAAAGTACATGCACACGCGTGTGCATGTCATTACTGAAGAAAGTGCATGTCGCTGACATATTCGTACAATAAAAATTCCAACCTGATCCAGATTCAAAGATAAGGGATAAATTGATAAAATCACCAACTTTAACCGAAAAAAAAACAGATAAATGAGATTTTGTTAACGGAGTTGAAAATATGAGTGCTTTAAATAATTTTCGATATTAAGAGTGATTCCTTGTAAAATACGAGATGTAACGGGGTAATATCGTTTTTTATGGTAATTGATCACAAGACAAGACTAATAAGGGTGACCTTTCATGGCAATGATTCAGCCACATGTGACTAATTCATAAACGTGTAACACGGTGACCCGATAAATACGAGGGTCGTGCATACGAGCGCACATGCGTATTAGGCCCACCATTACAAGTCTATGGGGTTCCATTCTAAAATCAATTGACAATAAGAGGAGTAATCCATAATATTATATAATGGGTTATTATTAGAGCAAATTGCAGAAAACCACCCGTTAAATAGGGTCATTTACAAACAACCACCCGTTATACACGAAATTACTTGTGACCACCTTTAAATACATTTTCTTTACATTTAACCACCCGTAACTCAGTCAAACAATACGTTTATATTTGTCCAATTACAATTTTACCCCCATTTTATCCGGTTTATTGCTAATTTTCTATGAGTTTGTTTTATTAAATAAAAACCCGGTTTATTGTGTGTTTAAGGTTCAAGTTGGGAGGCTGGTTCTCTTGGCTCTATTGAAGCAGGGTTAAAGCCAATCTTCAGGCTTAGGATCGAAAATCACACCACCACCAAGTCAAAAGGCGTTCGCTGAGATTTGACATTTGCACGAGAAAATTGTCGATAAGAAATTGAGGTTGAGGAAGACAGTGGTGGTGAGAACGGGATGGACGACGGCTCTGGTTGTCTCCCGCGAGGCGACTTGATCGGTCTCGCGGACCTTCTCGCAGTCGATATTGAGGATTGGGATGGTGGCGAGCCGGACGGAGATGGTGGCGGAGGGGGGTTTCGAGGTGGCGAGAGGGGTTTCAAATTTAGGGTTTGGGGCTTGTTTAATTAGGAGGATGCAAAAGGGCTTGGCGGAGGATGGAAGGAAAGCGGGGAGCGATTTAGATATCCACGGGGAAAATATCAATTCATTCTATTGGTTGAAGGTTCTATTTTAATATAAGTCTACCCTTTTAGAAAAGGAAAAGTATCACATGAGAATATATTATATGGTGAGAATTGAGAATGAATCTCCACTCTCCATTTTGAACCAATCGGACGGCTCACATCAAGTAGAACTTGATTTCTCACTCGCGCGTGACCTTCTCCTCTTCTCCTCTTCCTCGCGCTTTTCTTTCTGTCGTCGATCTCCTCCTCTTCCTCTTCTCCTCTTCCTCCTCTTCTCCTCGTCTTCTTCTCTTCCTCTTCTCCTCCTCCTCTTCTCCTCCTCGTTCGTTTTAATATCGACTCTCCATTCTCCTTATCATTGTTTATTTCTCTCGATTTCTTCTGTTTTTGATTTGTAATTGATTTTTGGTTTTGTTCATGTGTTGCAGGTGTTCTTAGCTCGTTACACATCAATTGACGTCATGGAACCAGGTTAATTTGTTTAATTAGGCTTCATTCTCGTTTTTCATATTGTATGTTTATCTTTTGTGAATTTTTGCTGAATTATTGTGTACGAGATATCCTTTGATTGATTTCAGTAATTTCAGTGATTTTCAGTGTTGATTTCGTCTTATTAGTATTCCTATGTATGATTGTTGCTTCAATTTCGATTTTCTGTAGTTGCTTGCAATTGATTCCAGGTTTTAGGTCTTTTAGCCATTAATTAGTTTTTCCCCATTGTTCTGTATTTGATTGTGTTTTTGCTTTGTTGATATTCAGGAAATTGCATTCCTGTTTGCAATGAAGTTGATGTTGCTAAGCCTTTTGTTGGTCAAATATTTTCTTCACTTGATCAAGGGGTTCAGTTTTATTTGAACTATGCAAATGAATGTGGATTTAATGTTCGTATGGGTACACGTACAAAAGCGAATGATTCCAGTAAAGTAGTTCTCTGGAACTATTTGGTTTGTAGCAAGGAAGGATTCACAAAAACACGTGTTTTAACCCCAAGTTTCCAGATGTCAAAGAAAAGAAAAAGGACTTCAGACAGATGCGGTTGCAAAGCAAAGATAGCTCTTCGATATGGTGGACGTGATGGCTATTGTGTAAAGAGATTTGTGGAATCTCACACTCATGATATGGTTCCTAAATCTCATCAACATTTCTTGAAGAACAATCGAAAACTGACTCCATTCCACCAGGACTTCATTATTAACTGTTTAAAGTCAAATCTTGGTACAAGTCAAGCATACAAGCTGCTCAAGAATTCTGTTGGTACATACTCCGATATTGGTGCTACAATGATTGACTTCAAAAACTTCAAGAGGGATTTGAACTCGTACATGATTGGTTGTGATGGTCAAATGATAATTGATCGTAAGAAGGAAATGTGTGAGGCGTTCTATTTCAATTGTGATGTCAATGAAAAGAATGAGTTGAGCCGTTTGTTTTACTCTGATCCCATCAGTCGCAAAAGTTATTCATTCTTCGGTGATGTTGTCTCAGCCGATGCAACATACCAGTTTAATAGGTATGTACAATAAAATCACATTCACATGCACACTTGAGTAATTCACATGCACATATGTACAAATTACATGCACCTTAAGTTTGTATGTGATTAATACCTATATCCAATTATTCTGTTTTGTTTATTCACATGCATACCTGAGTAATTGACATGCATATATGTTCAAATTACATGCACCTTAAGTTTGTTAGTGATGCATACCTATGCCCAGTTATTCTGGTTTGTTTATTCACATGCATAATTGAGTAATTCACATGCACATATGTTCAAATTACATGCACCTTAAGTTTGTATGTGATGACTAGCTATAATCACCTTCTGTTTTTTGTTTATTAACATATTTTTAGGTATGATATGGTTTTCATCCCATTCACCGGAGTTGATAATAACAAGAAATCAGTCACTTTTGGTTTTGGTTTACTCTTGAATGAAGATATCCCATCATATCTGTGGTTATTCGAGAACTTCAAGAAAGCAATGGGTCATGAGCCACATGTCATTTTAACTGATCAAGACGCTGCTGTTAAAAGTGCTGTGGAACAAGTTTTCAGTCATGTCGTTCATCGATTTTGTATGTGGCACATTATGTTCAAGGTTCCTGTGAAGGTTCATCTTAATTCACCATCAGAAACCGAGGAGTTCAAGAAAATGTTCAATGAGATTGTGTGGAGTGATGAGTTGAAGAAAGATGAGTTTGAAGAGGCTTGGATGCACATAATCGATGACTACAACCTTGAGTCAAACAAATGCACTAGTGGAAAAAACACCTGTTGAGGCGGTCAAAAACCCCCCTGTTGAGGCGGTCAGGGGTCGCTGCAACAGGGGGGGCTGCAACAGGTCATGAGCTGTTGAGGCGGTCGGGAGGGTGACCGCCTCAACAGATGCAACGTTTTCTACCTCTGTTGAGGCGGGCAGAAGGGCGACCGCCTCAACAGAGGGGGTCTGTTGAGGCGGGCAGAAGGGCGACCGCCTCAACAGAGGGGGTCTGTTGAGGCGGTCAAAATGGTGCCCGCCTCAACAAGTAGGCAAAAAATTTATCTGTAGAGGCGTATTGATTCCGCCCGCCTCAAAAACACATGAGCCAACTAAAAAAAAAAGTAGCATCGATATATCTAGCAACTATATCAGAACAACACCGATTCCAGCAAGAACAAGTGTGTAAGAAATACAAAAACAAGAACAGTAATATCAGAATACAAAAACAAGAACACTATATAAGAACAACACCAGATCCAACAACTTCGAAATTGTAGCATCGATCAAAATATTGAGCAACAATTGTAAAATTTCTTACACAGTCCAGCAACTTCGAACAACACCCACAAACCGATCTCTGTATAAAAACTAACCCAAACAATTGCAAAAACTAACCCAAACAATTGCAAAAACTAACCCAAACAAAAACAATCTTCAACAAACTAATCCAGATCTGATGGAGATGGAGACGGCGAAGTCGAACTCGAACTCGAGCCGAGAGAGATGGAGACAGTGAAGCCGAAGACAAGAGCGATGGGACGGTGAAGCCGAGAAGATGAACACCCGATCTGATGGAGATGGAGGCGGCGAAGTTGAAGCTCTAGCCAAGAGAGATGGAGACGCTGCAAATCTGGGTTCCAGAGAAGATGAACACCAAATCTGATGGAGATGGAGATGGAGATGGAGACGGAGAAGTCGAAGCTTCAGCCGAAGACAAGAGTGATGGGTGAATGAGATCTGATGAGGGAAAGAAGCAAAGAGTTTGATGGGTGAATGAAGAGTTTGATGGGAAGGGATGATAATAATGGAGATCGTTTTTTATCTGAGGGAGAATAAAGAAGCACAAAGAATTTCAAACCGTTAGATTAAATTTTTTACACCTAATCAACGTTGGAAAATGGTGATCCGTGGACATGTGTAGGATAATTAGAGGCGGGCAGTCATGCGCCCGCCTCTAATTTTTGTGTTATTTTGAGGCGGGCGACTTACTGCCCGCCTCTAATCTCTTCGTCGCATCATTTGAGGCGGGCGCCTTACTGCCCGCCTCTAATTTTTGGGCTCTGTTGAGGCGGGCGCCTTACTGACCGCCTCAACAAGTCAAAAACACAAATATTATTTGAGGCGAACGGATATTTGCCCGCCTCTAAAGTACCTTTTGCAGCGAACTAAACGACTGACCGCCTCAACAGATAGTAGAATAAGACTTTTTGCGTCGGTTTTTAAGGTGACCGCCTCAACAGGGGGGCTGCAACAGGTGTTTTTTCTACTAGTGATGGTTGGCAAATTTGTTTGATTTACGTCAGTTTTGGATCCCTGCCTTCTTTCAAGATGTTTGCATGGGAAGTATGCTTAGGACAACTTCTAGGTCTGAAAGTCAGAATGCCTTCTTTTCTGGTTTCATTGGAAGAAGTTCATCACTAGTCGTCTTCATGTTACAATATGAGAATGTTGTTGATTCTCAGAGACATACTGAACGAAGACTTGACCTTGAATCATCTACAAGTGTTCCAACATTTAAGACTCCGTTGCTTTTGGAGAAAAAACTTGCAAAGATTTATACTATCAATGTCTTTTATGATATCCAGGATGTACTATGGGCTGCTATATATAATTGCATTCCTGTCTGTCAATCATTGGATGGAGATGTTAGAACTTGCAGCATTCTATGTGGTGGGCAAGTTTATGATGTGCATTATGCTTTATCCATCAAAGAAGTGAGTTGTGGTTGCAACAAGCTAATAACCACTAGAATGCCTTGTTCTCATATGTTTCCAGCTTTAAGAAGTATGAATATTGAAGACTTCCCTAGCAATTTGATCAAGTCTAGGTGGACGAAGAAGTCAATGATTCAGCCAACATTTGAGATAGATGGTGCCATCTACAATCAAGGTTTAAATATGGATGAAAACAAGGTCCTTGTCTCTCAACTACTTTCTGAGATGCATGGTTGTGTCAATCTTATTGAGGATAATCCGATTGCCATGAATCATCTATTGAGTGTGGTAAGACGTGAGAAGGAATTGTTCCAAAAGTCAATGCTTCCTGATTCTACACTTGCATGTAGATCAACACAAAGTAGATTTGAGAAGTTTGTTGGTCCGGTTCCCGAGGTTATTAATATTCTTCCTCCTCCACATACCAAGAAAAAGGGCAGACCAAAATCTACTCGCTTAGTTGGTGTTGCAGAGGCAATCCGAGAAAATGCATCCAAGGAGATTAGGCGTTGCACAATATGTCATGAGATTGGGCACAACAGTAGAACATGCAAGAAGGATACTCCAGTTGTTTGAAATTTATTTCTGTTATTCAAAACAACAATTATTTTCATGATATTTTTGTTGAATTTGGTATACGTGTGACAATTGTTTTACTTTTCTGTTAATGATATACACTTTCATTTACATGCACATTTATGGAATTGACATGCAAATATTGGAAATTCACATGCACATACTGTAAAATTGCAACTTTCTGTACAAGTGCCCATATATTGGTATTCACGTGCACAATATGTAAATTCACATGCACAATATGCATATTTACATGCACATATATGAAATTCACATGCAAATTTTGGAAATTCTTATGCACATCCTTAAAAATTGCAACTTTTCTGTCCAAGTGTTCATATATGGGAATTCACGTGCACATTATGTGAATTCACATGCACATCCTGTTGAAATAACATGCACGCACATCATAATTTTCATAACTCTAAAAACATTTCATTTGCAAATACCCCACTGTAAAAACACACCACTCAATTACAGTGTTCTAAAAACATATCATCCAAAATAACATCCAACTAGTAATATTTCCTCCAAAATAACACAATACATGATCATATTAGTCTTGATACTCCAACATGTATTCAATCAGATGTTGTCTTCTTTTTTGCCTTCGAGACCATTGCTACAACCTTATTCTTCTCTGAATTCCAATGATTATCAATGATTGAAGTGCAATACTTAATCCTCATAGTCTCTATTTGCTTTGCATCTTCTTTCTTTAGTTGACTGTCTCAATCATCCACACCATTTCCAAAGTAAGTTTCCATATGTATCATGGCAAATAACCCGTAGTCAATCTTGTTTGCATTGTCTCTCCATGGCATTTCCAGTCTTACAGTAGGCACTTGAGTTTCATCTCTTAAGACTACAGCCACATTATCCATTTTGTGTGACATTAAGTAGTTCACAAACAACTCTCTCTGCATTCCAAAGAAATAATAAACAATTAATGATCCATTCTTAGTAGAATAGAAAGTACATGTGATTATTTATTAAAAAACTCACCAATTTGGATGGTACTTTTCCATACTTCTCTTGTACACCAACATCAACAACTGAATTGTCTAGGATATCAAATCTCGGGTTCTTGACATTTATGGCAATCACATAGTAGTGTTCAGAGTGACATATTGGAAATACAAACTGTAGAAAATACAAGAATCAGAAAGTTAGAAACCATGAATGACATGCACAAAACCAGGAATAACATGCACAAAACAAAAAATGACATGCACAAGACAAGGAATGACATGCACAAGAGAAGGAATGACATGCACAAAACAAGGAATGACATGCACAATTTTATTTAATAACATGCACATACAAAAGTAACATCATGCACACTAAATATATACTGTACTCACCAAATCAATTGCTTCCTTTGTTGAAAATAAATACTCTTTCATAACCTTTTCCATTTCGTCGTTGAACATACTAGACCTATCCTCCAATGATTCGTCTACTAAAATTGACCAGTTCTGCAAATCATTTAACATAACATTAACATGTGAACAATTAGTTTATGATCTCTTAAACTATACAATATAGTTAATGCATACCGAAACTTCTATTCTAACGAAGAACCTTCGAGGTTTTTTATCACTTTTGAATTGTTCATTCATATTCAACTCATCTGTCTACAAGTCAATTATGTTTGAATCTATATATTGCCCATGCTTCATTGATTTAAAGTCTTCTTTTGTTGCAATTACATTCCCAAGCTTTACCACCAATTCCCTGAAAATTGACATGCATGTGAATACTGAGAATATGCGTGTGAATATTGAGAATGTGCATGTGTATACTGAGAATATGCATGTGGATACTGAAAATATGCATGTGAATAACTTACTTGCCATTGGATGAGTCTTCAGTTAACCAATCATACAATTTGTTCTCTGCAGCCGTTGTTTTGTCATTCAAATTTATCGCTCTTGGCTTGCAAGGTGACTTGTGGTGCTCAGATGGTTTCCATTGCCTCTTCTCTCTTGTTCCATATTCCGGCTGCACAATTTGAACTTTTTTTTCAATTTTCTTTCCTTGATTAATGTCTTCTGCATTACTAGATTGATTCAATGCTCCATCCTTCAAAAATATTTCAAAATAAAATGTTAGAAATACATGCACAATCATCCATATTGACATGCACAACCAATTATAAAGACATGAACAGAAATAAACCTTATCCTGAATCATGGTTTCTTCATCCACACTTGATCCCTTATCAACATTTTTAACTACTTGGTGTTGCAATGCTTCATCCTTCAAATTTATTTAAACAAAATAAAGAACATATTAAAATTCATCATGACAGCTGAAAATATATGAACAATGATTCAACCTATACCTGAGCTATATTGATGTTTTCCTCCATTCTAGTTCTCTTCTCACTGTTTTCTTCAGCTGTAAATCTAGCTTCATCAAATCTGTTTTTTCTTTTGTTGTTTTTAGCTCTGGTATATGTCTGTGGTATATCCGGCACACCTTCTCTAGCTGTTTGTGCATCCCAAAATGTTTCAGTGTATGGTGTTGGATCCGGGAAACCGCTTGGACATACACCAGGAATACCCAAGGTAAACAATGGTCCAGCATAAGACTCTTTAAGCTTTATTGTCCTTTCAATTTCCTCAATGCACTTTTCAGCCTCCTCCCAGAATTCTTGCTCCGTTGATGTCTCTACAACCTCCTCTGGTTGCTTTTGAGTGCCAAGTGGACTCAATTTCAAATTTAACATCTTCTCTAGAGCTTCATAAACCTTAACAAACAAAGTGTTGTTGGCTAATTGTGCAGGGGCTGCCTTAATTCTCTCTAGGTACCTGCTTATGAACTTTGCAAGCTCCTCACCTTCTTCTATTACGCTACGAAGAAATCCCTGTCCACATTAAAATTGACAAGCACATTCATGAAATTGAAATGCACATTAATGTAATTGACATGCACATTTGATGTATATACATGCACATTAATGTAATTGACATGCACATTTGATGTATATACATGCACATTTGACAGATTGTGCATGCTTTTAATAATATATGAATATGTGCATGTGAATAGTGATCATATGCATGTGAATAGAAAATATGTGCATGTGAATATCTTACCAGTAAATCTTCCTTTGATTCAGTTCTTGGTTGTTCTGTAGGATTATCCTTGCCTTTTTGTTCTTCAGGATTTTCTTGTTTTTTATCTTCTTTTTGCGGGCTTTCTCGAACATATCCCAAGCCAAATCCTCCAATCATAATCTCATTCGTTTCTTTTTTTTCTCAAAGATTTTGTGTCCCAGTTTTTAATTATAGGCAACTCCCTCTTTGGTTTCTGATTCTTAATCAACATTCTGTCAACATACATCATCTGTATAAAATAAGAAGAAGAAAATTAGATGCATATTTTTAAGGAAAACAACAAGTTCAATCACATGCACACTGTGATCAAAGACATGCAATTATTGTACAATAACATGCTAAACTGAGGCAAACACATGCAAATAATTATAATTTTAGTCACTTACCAGTGGTAATAGAACTGGACCTCGGAAACCTCCCTCCATAGTTTTCTCCCATACCTCAGTGTGATTAATTAAGTTTCTCATCACAAGCTCACACCAATTGTACTCACCTATCTTGCTAGTGTCCTTCAGGGCATCTAGGATTCTTGTGTTCAGTTTTCCGGATAGGTTACACTCTACAACAAGTGTGTACATAAGGGTGATGATGTTCCTTCTAAACCAAACATCCGCCGTTTTGTTTTTAAGCAGAACACGGCTGAGATCGGTTGGTGTAAGACTCTTTACATCCCTTAATTTCTTCTCTCCACTCTTGGGATCTTCAATAGGGTCAAACTGCTCTATAAAACCATTAAGCAACTCTGAATCGGTTACAGCAGAAGGAATGTTAATTTTAGTATCACCGTGAGGAAAGCCTAAGTACGTCTGAACATCATCCTCTTCTATCCGGATAGTACTTCCTTCATCTCCAATCTTTATTGAAGAAGCAACATGGTTGAATTGGCTTAATATCCAATATGACATTCTCCAAGGAATTTTTCCAATATTCCATTCCAACATGCACCCGAAACCCATATCCTTAATGGCTTGCTTTTGTACTGGTTCAAGATTATTAATTGTTTCAACCAACAATAGTGGTGAACTTCTTGTCTTGATGGTTACGTATCCAGATTTCAGCTCTCTAATTCCAACTCTTGTTTTTTTGGGATTCCCCACATCCTGTCTTGATGAACCTTCTTGCCTTTGAAACTTTTTCATAATTTTTTCCACAGGATCCTTGTCCTTATGAACCATTGGTTCCTTACCTTTTTCTGTTGAAGTAATCGAAGCTTTTGCTGATCTAGGACTCGTCCTAGTTCTTTCTCTTATAACCAATGGTCTTGATGTTGGTTTTTTGTTCTTCATTGTTGTTTGTTTTACTTTCTTTACCTTTACAACTGTAAAATTCAGAAATAAATCAACAATTAGTCAGTTGTTACAACTTCCCAAACACATAGAAATACATGCACAAATCAGAGAATTACATGCATATATATGAAATTCACATGCACAGTTTGTAAATACACATGCACATCCTGTAAAATTGCAATTTTCTGTGCATGTCTTTATATGGGAATTCACGTGCACCATATGTGAATACACATGCACAATATGCATATTTACATGCACACACATTATCATAACCAGAGAAAATACATGGACTAGTAATTAACCTTTTCCTTTATCAATCATATTCACACACAAGCAAAATTTGATGCACTCCCAACATAAATTTCATGCACAACAATATAGAGTACATTTATATGAAATCTACTTTACCTTGCGCTTCATTTGTTGTGATTGGATTTGGATCTTTTGGTTGTTGACTTGTGTTTGGAACTTCACTTGTTTCTTTTTCCAAGTCTGATACAACACCCATGACAGTATCAGTGACATTGGTGTCTTGTACATTCTTTGTCCTGCCTTCTCGATTTGCTACTTGAACAAAAACAATTTAAGATTAGTAATGAACGTAGTGCAATATTTCTTAGGAAGACATAGATTAAGTACTAAATTATCAAAGTTGGACCTCTATGCAAAGTTGTTTCCCCAATAGTCATGGTAGCGTCCCAGAAATGTATTACGTACTCTAGGTGTGCTATCCTTTTCATGATCTTTTTTCTGTTTTTTTGAAGCTGCTACTTTATTATTTTTTGCTTTACATTTAGCTATCAATATAGGAAAGTTTTTTAGTAAGTATGCTTAACATATACACCATCAACTACATGCACTTTCAGTCATATTAACATGCACATAATCACTCAGACTCAAGCACACACAAATGCACCTCTTCTTTCATAATCAAGCATATACACCTTCAACCACATGCACTTTCAGTCATATTAACATGCACATTTAACATATCCACATGCACATAATCACTCAGATTCAAGCACACATCCTAATTGGCACCTCTTCTTCCAAAATCAAGTAAATACACCTTCAACTACATGCACTTTCAGTCATATTAACATGCACATTTAACATATTCACATGCACATAATCACTCAGATTCAAGCACACATCCTAGTTGGCACCTCTTCTTCCAAAATCAAGTAAATACACCTTCAACTACATGCACTTTCAGTCATATTAACATGCACATTTAACATATTCACATGCACATAATCACTCAGATTCAAGCACACATCCTAGTTGGCACCTCTTCTTCCAAAATCAAGTAAATACACCTTCAACTACATGCACTTTCAGTCATATTAACATGCACATTTAACATATTCACATGCACATAATCACTCAGATTCAAGCACACATCCTAGTTGGCACCTCTTCTTCCAAAATCAAGTAAATACACTTCAACTACATGAACTTTCAGTCATATTAACATCACATTTAACATATCCACATGCACATAATCACTCAGATTCAAGCACATATCCTAGATGACCATCCTCTCTCATAATCAAGCACATATATGTGTAGACGCGGTGTGTCAAGTTTTGTCAATTTTAGATCTAGTAGATATGCATGCTCAAGAGTTAAAATCAACAAGAACACATTCATATGTCTAGACGCAGTTTGTGTCAATTTTTGATCAAATTCATTGTGAAAACCAAAAGACACACACTCTAATCAATCAAATTGATCACAAAATTAGCCTCATCACCTTAACTGATACACATTAAACTGAGCACGACGAGCATATTTATGAGAAATATTCTCAGAAATTTGGAGAGTTACCTTGTGATTCCAGTGGATTTCCTGTTGGATTCTCCATCTTTTCTCTGGAAACTTGTTTGATTTT
This sequence comes from Oxyria digyna, assembly GCA_029168935.1. Classification (NCBI taxonomy): domain Eukaryota; kingdom Viridiplantae; phylum Streptophyta; class Magnoliopsida; order Caryophyllales; family Polygonaceae; genus Oxyria; species Oxyria digyna. The sequence goes on along the minus strand of JAPVLV010000010.1, from coordinate 4,983,225 downwards.
GGAGAGTTACCTTGATAACTTGATGGATTTTGGTTGTAATCTAGGTTTTGTGTTCGTGTAAAACCTAGGGTTCGTGTTCGTGTTTGTTGGAATTCTACCGGAGGATTCTCTGAATTTTTGAAAGAAGATTTGGGAAGACTGATATTACGGTTTCTGCAACGGAATACTTTTGGAAAGTTTGAAGCTTCATTATTGAGCGCGTGTATGCAACACAGTAAATTAGTAAAATCAAGCGCGTGTTTCCAAACGTCTCTTGTTGGGCTTCTACCTTGATGGACCGTGTAGTCCAGTGGATTTGATTTTTTGAACGACCCATGTGTATTCTCAATTCGCACGGTATAATTGATTCTCACCAGATTCGTTTTCTTTAGAAAAAGGTAAACTCTTCACTTTAAAAAGTATAACCAATTAAATAACATACACCTTATGAGGGTATATACCCGCTAAATATATAGATCATTTTCCTTAAAATAGTGGTTTTTGATTTTGGTTTTGTTTGCTGGCTTTTTGGGTGGATGTTATGGGGTATTTTGTCCTTTAGCGGTGCTGTCCTTTTGCCTTTGTGAAGGTTGTGTCGATGTATTTTCATTGCCTTTTTTTTGGCCACGACAATTGTCGAAATGGTGGAGGTAGAGGTTTGAAGGCTAGTTCTCTTGTCCAACATTTCAAACATGTGCACCTTGTCGATAATGATGCTGTTGAGAGGTATAAACTGCTTATAGGAAGTGATGCTAGTTTATTCTCTGTTTTGGAACATACTTTGCAAGATCTTAATATTTGGATGTGTGGAACTTGCTTATGCACTCATGCGTTCTCTAAGAGTTGCAGACATGTTGATAGTTTTGATGTTTCAGGACCCCGCTGTAAAGGTCAGGCTAGTGATCCCATGTTCTATATTCAAGGTATCTCTCCTCCATCCCTTGATGGAATCCTTGATGTTGGTCTTGGTGATACAGTTGCTTTGTTAAGTGATTGTTGCATGGTATAAGGGAAATCATCAGAAATGGGACTACTCTTATTAAGGGAATTAAAAAGGGTGGGTTGTATCATGTTATAACTACACCTGAGTTAAATCTCTCCAAAATGGATAATGTTATTACCTTAGACCAGACAAAAAATTGGCATAATAGGATGGGACACATAGGTAATAAGGGCTTGAATTATCTGCATAAACATGGTTTAATTGATAAAAAAACCAGTGGACCTAAGTTTCTGTGAAGATTGTATTTTTGGAAAGAAAACTAACAATTCTTTTACTAGATCTTCTTATGTAGCCAGGAAACCCCTGGAGTATGTACACTCTGATATTTGGGGTCCAGCTCAGGTAAGTACAATAGGTGATAAGAGGTATTTTATATCTTTTATTGATCACTACTCTAGAAAAGTGTGGATTTACTTATTAAAAACTAAGGATGAAGCATTTTCTGCCTTTAAAAACTGGAAATTTGTTGTAGAAAAACAATCTGACTTGAAACTTAAGTGCCTTAGAACAGATAATGGCCTTGAATTTTGCAATCACTTGTTCAATGATTTTTGTACTCAAGAAAGGGTTAAAAGGCATCTAACAGTGCCTGGAACACCCCAACAAAATGGTACTGCAGAAAGAATGAATAGAACTTTATTAGAAAAGCTTAGATGCATGCTAATAAGTTCAGGATTAAAACATTCCTTATGGGGTGAAGCTGTCACAACAGCCTCTTACCTCATAAATAGATCACCCTCTTCTGTCATTGATTTTAAGACTTCTCAAGAAATGTGGACTGGTAGGAAACCAAATATATCTCATTTGAGACCATTTGGTTGCACTGCTTATTCACAAATTTCTCAAGGAAAATTAAAACCAAGAGCCCAGAAGTGTGTCATGCTGGGATACCCTGAGGGAGTAAAAGGATATAAGTTGCTTATAATTCAACCTCATGGCTATAAAGTGATCTTATCTAGGAGTGTCACATTTAATGAAAAAGATTTTCATTATAAAAATGTTCTAACCAATGCTACCAAGAGTACAGGTACCAAAGAAGCAGAAGGTGTAGAAGTGGTGACTAGAAACCAGTTCTACACACCAGAAGGACCAAATGAAGTCCCAGGAGAGGAGGAGTTCGACTTAGGACACCCCTCCATGAGCCAAAATGAATCTGAAGAAGATCCAAGGGCAGCTGAACCAAGCTCAAATAATCCCAGCTTGGAAGTAGAGAGTGACACCAACAGCAACAATCCTCAACATTTAGGGGAAGGAAACAGGGAAGTATCCTCATCTAGCATTAATATTCCTTTATAGTCTTCTGATGTGCACAATGAAAACACTGTGGTGTCTGAGAATAATAACTCTAATAGTGTGCATGACTTAAATGAATATCAACTAACTAGAGATAGAGCTCCTAGACTGAGAATTCCAAATAAAAAGTTTTCTGTGAATAATGCTGAGGTTGTTGCTATGTGTACTGGTCTTGTTGACTATGCCTTTATGACTGCTAATGTGATCAATAATAACTATACCCCTGATACTTATGAGCAAGTTGTTAAGTGTTCTGAATCTAAGAAATGGCTTAGTGCTATGAATGATGAGATAGAGTCTATGATGACTAACAAAACTTTGACTTTAGTGCCCAAACCTGAAACTGCTAGGCTCATTGACTGTAAATGGATTTACAAAATAAAAGAGGGAAATAGTTCTAAGGATCCTCCTAGATATAAAGCTAGATTAGTTGCCAAAGGATTCACCCAAAGAGAAGGTATAGACTACAATGACATATTTGCACCTGTAGTTAAATATAAGACCATGAGACTTTTGCTTGCTATGTGCACTGTTTTTGATTGAGAACTAGAACAAATGGATGTTAAGATTGCCTTCTTACATGGTGAATTGGATGAAACAATTTACATGAGACAACCTAAGGGTTTTATTGACACTAAAAATCCTGAGCATGCTTGTTTGTTAAAAAGATCTATCTATGGGTTGAAACAATCACCTAGACAATAGAACTTAAAATTTGATGCTTGCATGAAAAAATTATGTTTTCATAGAAGCAGTTATGACACCTGTCTTTATTTTAAGAATGTTAAGACTAGTTCTCCCTTATATGTGCTTCTTTATGTGGATGACATTCTTCTTATCAGTAACTCTAAAGTCTCAATTGCTGGTGTTAAGAGAGACTTAAAGTTGCATTTTAATATGAAGGACTTGGGTCCAGCTCAAATGATTCTAGGTGTTAGAATTGTTAGAGATAGGAAGAGTAAGCTGATGAGATTGTCTCAGACTGAGTATGTTCAGAAGGTTCTGGATAAATTCAGTATGGATAACTCAAAGCCCACCTCTATACCTTTAGGAGGGCATCTGGAGCTAAGTAAGAATAGTTGTCCTACTGATCCTAAAGAAATAGAGCAAATGTCTAGTGTGCCTTATGATGTGGCAGTGGGATCTGTCATGTATGCCATGTTGTGTACACGACCAGATCTTGCTTTTTCTATCAGTGTGCTAAGCAGATTCATGTCCAATCCAGGTAATGACCACTGGTTAGCCATGAAATATGCTTTGAGGTATATTAGTGGAACCAAAGATTTGTGTCTAGTGTATGGTGAACATACATCTAGAGATGAGTTGTTTGGATATGTGGACTCTGACTATGCTAGTAACAAAGATACTAGAAAGTCTACCACTTCTTACTTTTATACTTGGGCAGGAAATTGTATTTCCTGGAAAACACAGCAACAGTCAGTTGCGGCACTCTCCTCTACAGAGGCTGAGTACATAGCTGCTACTAAAGCTGCTAAAGAAGTTGTATGGCTAACTGGAATATTGAATGAAATCCAGTGTGCCACTTATGTACCTGTTTTACATATGGATAGTCAAAGTGCCTTGTACTTATGTAAAGATCCTGTTTATCATGAAAGGTCTAAACACATTGATGTGAAGCATCATTTTATTAGAGATCTGATTGAAAAGAAACAGATTGTAGTTACTAAGATTAAAGGTGATTTGAATCCTGCAGATTTTGGTACTAAGATTGTGACAACTGATAAGTTTGCATTTTGCAGGGACTTTCTGCACATTTGGAGTGTTCCTTGATGAAGTGTGAGCATTGGCCGACGATGGTAGATGTGCCAGAATCCACTCCTAGTTTAGAACGGCTGTGTGTTACAGTTAGAACTAGGCTGAGTAGGTCTTATGACAATCAAGAGGGCAAATTGTAATGGATGATTGTCATTTGTGATGATCAATCCTTAAGTATTTTAGTTCAGATCATTTGTGCATTAGTAGGATAGAGGTATATAATCTGTAATTGGGCTTGGCCCATTGGAAGAGGCCCATATGCCATCTGGGATCCAGAGTGCTCAACCCGACCCGTTTTGAGGTAGCTGGAGCTCCGCGTTTCACTTGATGGGTTGAGGTATATAAGGCCTAACCCTTGATTTCTCTCTTATCGATCTCATTCTTCTTCTCCGCCTTCATCTGTGAAAGAGAGCTTAGGGTTAGGGTTCCTGAGTGTTCTTGGTTGTGGTCTGAGAGCTTGATCTCAACAGAAGCAAAGCTTTTGCTTCTAGAGATAACTTCGAGTGGATTGTGTTCTTGCTTGAAGTTGGAGGCCCTGACGAGTGGTGAAGCTTGCAGATGCTCGACGAAGTTGAGGTTTAGAGGCGATCTGGATATACACTTGGTTTAGGGAGTTCTTCTTCTCTTGCTTTTACAGATTATTGTTATCTCTGTTCTTGTGTATTTGATCTGAACTTAGAGGTGTGCTCTCTTGTATGTTTGTGACCAACTTAGTGGATTTGACCATCAATCTTAAGGTCACGGGGATTAGGCAGAGTCCGAACCTCGATAACAATTCACTGTGTCATTTACATTCTGCGTTTATTCTTGTGTGCATTTGGTAATCTGATTCGATCAATCAATCTCACAGATGAAAGTTGCATCACCCAACACAATTTGCTCCTCACAACAGCTACATACAGTCTCGTATTCGAGTCCTACCGCAGAGTTTGTAATGTAGTGACTTCCACCTCTGCAGGACTCCAATTTCTTCTTCATGTCTTTCCCAGAAAAGTCAATGTTATCATGAGTATGGTAGTGACCCTGTCGCCATAGATCATACACCAAAAGATCTGGACCCGAAGTATTTGCAGCTGCTATCATGTATTTGACAACACCTAACAGAGGAGTCAACAAAGATGATTCCGCATCAGATATATCGACATCGTAGAGTGAGAGTGGATCAATTACCACCTTTGGGACGTTATAGCAATCGGATCTGTCGTCATATTCGTCTCTCATTTCCTTCTCCACATCTTCCCAGTTCTTGTAGGGGGTGACACCAGGGTGTTGATGCAAGTACTCCTCGAATTTTGTCTGCAACTAGTACAGGTTGTCTGTCTTACACTCGACTATAACAAGGCGTGTCTGCTCAAGAGATGATGCCGGCTGGATCAGCTGATCAAGGTGAGATCGGGAAGACAGGGGCGAGTCTATCACAATAGCTTCAACAAAACCTTCTGAAAGATTGGACTTGACGATCTCACACATCATCCTGAACGCCAGATCATGAGGAGGGTGACTGAGGAAATTTTGGAAATCATTGAGGGACAGGATAGGGAATCCCAGGGAGGAAGCTATGTACTGTGCAAATTCTGTCTTTCGCGTAAAAGGGTGACCCTTCATCGCAAGGATTGATTTGCTCTCCGTTTTAAACATTTTGGGCTAGAGATCGATGATGGAGGAAGATTTGAGATGACGATAAAGAGATTAGACGAATGTCAATGTTTCATACTCACATCACATGGAAAGGAAAGGAAAGGAAAGGAGAGCTGAGGCGAAATATTTAAACCAAAGTCAACTATACATCGGGACAGCACCGTTGTGGCTTTTTTTTAATACCCCGTCTCATAATTTAATCAATATTTGAAATTCTGACATTATTTAAGCTTACTTAAAAAAAAATTAATATAAATCCATCGTAATAAAAGATTTAATGAAATTTAGCATAAATCTACCAATTCTTTTTACATTTAAACTCTTATCCTTAGAAATTCCGTTTTACGAATAAAAGGATATAATAATCCCGTCTTGACCAACAAAAAATCTCGGTCTTATTTCTAAATCTGAGATTATAACAATTCATATGCAAAAATGATGAAAATATATAAGTGCTAGCTAGAATTATGACATTTTTCTAATTTTGATGATGATAATAGTCTTGTATATATAATATAACTAGACATTCGTAATTTTACTTGCTAAAACTTAGAAATAGAGTTTCTTTTCAAACTACATTGTGATTTTTACCTGTCTAAGATTCTATTAGCAATATCAAGGAAAGGCAACGAAGTTCGGGTGAGAACTTAACGAAGGAAAAATGAAGTTTTCGCGTTCACACATAACAAGTTAATGTTCATAATTTAGACGGTAATGTTCATAATTTGGACAATGAAATTTTATAAGGTCATTTTGAGAAAACAAAAACAAACAAAAAATCAAAGTTTGCAGGAAGCCTTATGTAAATAATTTCGGGAGAGGTTACAAATCTCTTATACTACCCAACGATAGACAGAGCGGACCAGTAATTACAAATATGTCATCACGTCTCTTATTGAAAATGTTCAAAAAAACTAATAGCCCATATTATGAACATTAAATATAAACATTACATGGTAATTTATGAACGCCAACTTGTTGGTACCATAACTTTTCCTTTTTCTACTTTAATACTTGTTGGTACCATAACTTTTCTCTCTTTATTAACCCATTGCAAATGGAAAAGCTATATAATGTCTTAAATTACCTCAAAGAGATTGTTTTCGCGGTAAAGATTACTACCATGTATCAGTCCGAGACTCCATCATATTCTACTGGATCAGCTTGTTGAGATTGGAATTCCTTCTGCAAAGAATAGGAGATTCGTGATCAATTTTTAATAACAAAAACAGATCGAACATTGTTATGGGTTCACCATTTTTTACATGCAACATTAACTAATTCCTTTCATGTATCATTTTGCTCTATCAGCCTCACGCAAATGTGAAAATTAAACAAACTTGAGCAATTAGCCTTAGTGAAATTCAAATTAAGATCTTGGAATTGAGGAGGGTTACAAAAGAAACATACCCATCGATGGCTGACGCAAGTCAAATGAGTCTCGAATTGACATTCTTGGCAAGAATAAAACCAATTGCTTGGATCTCGTTGTTGGACCCGGTTCTCAGGTCGTGAGCCAAACAGACTCGCGACGGCCCATAACGTAACAAATGCCCAAACACCGTTAAGAGACTCGGGAGAATAAGGCCCAATAAGCAAAGCCCAATAAGCCAGGAGAACGAGATCGGATATAGTGGGACCCGCAACCTGTATATAAAGCGTAACAGAAAGGAGAGAGAAAGGCATCTTTTGGCATCTGAGGCATTTTACCCCTTGAGCAAGAGAGAAACACTTAGAAGACGGAGCTTTCCTCTCAGATCGTCTTCTTCCTCCCGATTCATCTCTGTTCATGGAGAATCGGATGATCGGTACTTGGATTATGACTCTCGGTACCGTATTCGTGCTTTTGATATGAAGATTTTTGCATTTGGTTGAGATCCATCAGTTTACTGTTCCATTGGTTTGGTTCGTGAAGTTTCATGGTTTAAAAGTGTATTTTGATCGCTATTCCCTTCTCTTTGGTTATTATTTGGTGTTATTGAGCTCGTTACTCTTATTTGGTCGTGATCAGTATTGACTTGGGTGTCGGAGAGCCAAATCTGAGGGTTCATCCTACCGGTTTGGTTGCGCAGGTACTTTGGAGCTCAAGAACACGAAGAACAGTGCAAGAAGGCAAGTTTTGATCCAAAAGAAGATGGAATCCAAGTTGTTGTTCTAGTTGGCGTGAAGGAGGTCTCCAGTATTTGAAGATTATTTGCTGGCCAGACCTCGCGAGGTGTTGATTGCGAGGTCGCGAACACCCGGGCTCCAACACTGGCGCCAACCGTGGGGACCTCCTCGCGCAGCTAGTTCTTTTTGAAACCTTGGGAATCAGATTGTGAAGTTCAGCATTGTGGATGAGACAGACAGAAGCGGCACAGTGAACAACACTCTATTGCAAACAGGCCCTCTCACTCAGAATGCCCCTAATCCACCTCTTCCTCGCGTGGATGAGGAGGACACTCGCGACCTTATCACTATTCCACGAGAGCACGCTGCGCTCTTCAATACTTGGATGGGACTTCAAGGGGCATCGGGGAACCAGAATGTTGCTAATCAAAGGGTGGAGCCCCGCGAGATGCAAAGTAACCGCGACAATCAAGAAGCTCATCTAGAAGAGCAAGGCGCCGAAGTCGCCCTAGATGACAAAGTTTCTGTCTCTAGAGTGCCAAGGGGTAGAAACGTCGCGAGAGAGGCTAGACAAGGAGGCTTTGATCTTAATCACGCTCCCGCGAGCCACCAGGACCACTATTATTCTCAGCATGGTGGGCGCTACGATGAGAGGGACCAAGCATATTATCCCCTGAATGAGCAGCATGCTCCGCGCAATCATCATGGAGTACCCTACTATTCTCGCGACGACTATCAAAATCAGGTGTATCCTACCAACCCTCCTCTCAATTTTTCATCTATGTTTGGACCAACAACGTTCGCGGAGCACATAATTCGGGCGCCCCCACTGCCGGATTTTAGGTTCCCGACCATCAAAGAGTACACAGGCAAGGAGACCCCAAAGAACACCTCTCCCGTTACAAGTATGCAATGATCGCGAGAGGGCCCGACGAGGCCACTATGTGTAAAGGCTTCCCGGGGACGTTGGCCGATACAACAATGACCTGAATGTTAAATAAACCTGCCGGGAGTATCACATGCTTCGCGGACATTGAGAGAGGTTTTCTATTGCATTTTGGCTCGTCAAAGAAAAGAAAGATCATAATGCAAGAGGTGGTAGGAGTGAAACAGAAAGTCGGGGAAACTTTGGAAGAGTATGTGAAAAGGTTCTCAGGAATGGTGCTAGAGGCCGAGGATTTCGATGACAAAACTGCGAGAGTCGTATTCCTCGATGGTTTGCTGGATGGAAGTGAGTTCAAGAAGCACTTATACAGAAATCAAGAGCAATCCTACCAGGCCATGCTCGAAAGGGCGTATGTTGAGATTCAGGTTGAAACTCACTCAGGCGCTCCCTCTTCGGGAGGGAATCAGAGCAAACAGAATCAGAATCAGAATCAGGGTTCTAAGAAAGGCAACCAAGGCTGGGGAAATAAGAGGCAACCGTACGATCAGAATCAGGGTCAGAACAACTCGCGAGCTCCCGGTCTGACTACTCAACATCAGAATCAGGGACAATATCAGGATTATGGTCAGAACCACGATCAGAATCAATTTCGGGCTCAGAATCTAATGAATCAAAGAGATGATAATGGCATCAACAGGGGTCGCAACCGCGGTAATGGCGGTCGCGGCCGTGGTCGCGATGGGATGTGGTGTGCAAACCGTAATTCCACAACTCACAATACAGAAGAGCGCCGAAATGGCCCCAGAATGAACAATGAACCCGAACAAAGAGCCGTTCTCATGAACCAGAGAGGCGGAGGTAATCAGCAAGGTAGAGGTGGGAGAAACCCTGGACGAGGTCATTACAGGGGAGGATACAATAATGGTGGCAGAGGAAGGGGTCGCAATCAACGAGTCGCGGCTGATCCTAACCTCCCCCAAGGTAATCAACAACAAAACTTTCCAAGGCCAGATGGCCATGTGGGAACGATAGTAGGGAAACATGTCCCCACTCCCCCTAACAGACGCGAGCAGAGAAAGATGAATAATGCTCTTTTGCCTCGCGGTCTTCCAGTCATGAGCATCGCGACTCCACCACCCAGAAAGCCTTATCAACTCGTGTTCTCCAGTGAAGAAGTTAATGAGTGGGCAGTTTCTTCAGGCGATCCGCTGGTCATACATCTCCAGATAGGAACAAAGCTGGTAAGTCGCATACTGGTCGACACGGGAAGCTCCGCCGACATACTATACCTGGACGCTTTTGAACAACTGGGAGTTGATCCTAGTCTGAAAAAACCCACCCGGGCCACTTTAGTGGGGTTTGCGGGGGAAAGAGTAACAACTTTGGGCGTCGTGACACTTGATGTTGTGATGGGTGACGAAACAGGGCCGCGAAGGTCCGAAAAGATTGACTTTGTTGTCATCCCAACGACCTCATCGTACAACGCGATTATTGGAAGGGGAACATTGTGCAAATTCGACGCGGTGGTGTCAATGAGTCATTTCTGTCTAAAGTTTCCCACACAGTCAGGCACAGGGGTTGCAACCGGAGTAGAGAATGAGATCATCTCATGCTACATTAGATCTGAAAAAGGAGATGACACGCCTTTGCTCACGAATCAACTCTTTGTCCCGGGAATGCCTAACATTGAAGAAGAGGCAGAGTTAGATGTCCGCGAGCCCCCAAGGCCTCAAGGGCCCGAGGAAGAAGTAAACAAGGCAAAGTTCACTGGTTTTGACTACCTGAGAATGCTAAACTTATTGAGTGCAAATGGATTTATAAGATTAAGGAAGGGAATAGTCCTAATGACCCACCTAGGTTCAAGGCTAGGCTTGTGGCTAAAGGGTTTACCCAAAGAGAAGAAATTGACTATAATGACATCTTTGCTCCTGTGGTTAAATATAAAACTATGAGGTTACTTCTTGCTATGTGTACTCTGTATGACTGGGAATTAGAACAAATGGATGTAAAAACTGCTTTCTTGCATGGTGACCTTGTTGAGACTATTTACATGAGGCAGCCTAAAGGCTTTACTGATGAAAATAAACCTGATTATGCTTGCTTACTTAATAAGTCCATCTATGGTTTAAAACAATCCCCTAGGCAATGGAACTTGAAGTTTGATGCATGTATGAAGAAACTTGGATTCACCAGAAGTAGTTATGACACCTGTTTGTATTTTAAAAATGTCAAGTCTGACTCTGCATTGTATGTGTTACTATATGTAGATGACATCCTGCTAATGTGTAGCTCTAAAGTCTTGATTTCTGGAGTTAAAAGAGACTTGAAACTGCATTTTTGACATGAAAGACTTCGGCCCAACTCAGATGATTCTAGGAGTTAGAATTAAAAGAGATAGGAAGAAGAAACTTATGTGGTTGTCCCAAAAGGATTATATTCAAAAGGTGTTAGATAGGTTCAATATGGATAACACTAAACCTACATCTATACCCTAAGGAGGGCACTTAGAACTCAAAAGTACTGGTTGTCCCAAAAACCAGATTGAGAGAAGTGCTATGTCCAAGATTCCTTATGATGTTGCTGTGGGGTCAGTAATGTATGCCATGATTTGCACCAGACCTGATTTAGCTTTTGATATTAGTGTGTTGAGTAGGTTTATGTCAGATCCTGGTAATGTTCACTGGATTGCTATGAAATATACCCTGAAATACATTTGTGGAACCAAAAACTTAGGTTTAGTTTATTCTGATCATGACAAGAAAAGACAATTGCTTGGCTTTGTTGATTCTGATCATGGTAATAATAAGGATAACAGAAAGTTTGTTACCTCTTACTATTATACTTGGGCAGGCAATTGTATTTCTTGGAAAGCTCAGAAACAGTCTGTGGTTGTTTTGTCTTCCACTGAGGCTGAGTATATAGCTGCTGCTGAGGCAGCTAAAGAAGCAATTTGGTTGACTGGTTTGTTGAATGAGATTCAGAGTGTGACTTATGTTCCTGTTTTACATACTGACAGTCAAAGTGCATTGTATCTGTGTAAAGATCCTATGTATCATGAGAGGTCTAAACACATAGACATTAGACATCATTTTATTAGGGATCTTATGGAAAAGGAACCGATTATTGTAATGAAAATTAAGGGTGACCTTAATCCTGCTGATTTTGGAACTAAGATTGTCACTGCTGATAAGTTTGCTTTCTGCAGGGATTTCTTGCATATCTGGGATGTTCCTTGATGACTAGCAGGGATGATTGGTCGACGATGGTAGGACAACTTCAAATCCATTCCTCTCTCGGTAAAGGGCTGTGTTCTACAGCTTGAGTTAGGCATTGTAAGACATAGCAAATCAGGAGGGCATATGTAATGGGTGATTTCCTATTATGGATCAACCCATAGTTATTGGATCTATCTGTAATAAGTTCATGTATAGAATATAAGGGTAAGCCTCATGTTTGGGCTTTGGTCCATATAGCTGGGATTATCCCATTAGTGATCTGATGCCCAGAAGTGTTATCCGACCCGGTTCGAGGGGATCCGAAGCTCCGAGTGTGACCTAGCGGGCTGGTATATAACCTGGTGATCTTCTTTCTCCTCGGGCACTATTCATTCTCCGCAACTTCACTTCCAAGCAAAAGAGAGAGAGCGATCTTCTAGGGTTTCTGGTTCAAAAGGTTAGCCAGATCTTCGACGGTGGTTCGTAGATCTGTTCACTGAAGAAGCAAGCCTTGCTTCTGGTGTTTCCAGAAAGACGGTGGTCTTGTTGGTGCTAGTTGTTCCAAAGGTTGTCTTGGAGGTTCCTGGATGCTCATCGGGCTCACGAGAGACACTCTTGTTGGCGACAGATCCTAGGGAGTTTCCTTTACCTTTGCTTTACTCTTGTTCCGTATTGCATGAACTTGTTCTGAGATCCTCTGTGTAATGCTCTCCTGTAAACGCTTTGTCTTGCTTAGTGGATTTGACTTCCAATCTTGAGGCCACGGGGAATAGGCTGAGTCCGAACCTCGATAACATTTGATCGTGTTCTTTACTTTCTGTTTGTGCCGAGATTGAGTAGATTCGAGTACCAATTCTATCAGATCAATTCTATCAGATGTCCTATCCTGTCCCTAGCCGATTTCCTCGAGTTTCTCAGCCCCTCATCACAACTTCTACGTCCACAAGATCTCGCGTTCAATATCATATGCCAGATCGCCAAAACTCATCTGTATAATCCAGTTTCTGAAAACATTGTGATTGATTCTCCTCTATCATCACAATCTCACCTTGATCAGCTGATTGAGCTGTCTGATTCATTAGGGACACGTCTTATTATCTTCGAGTGTAAACCAGAAAGCGAAAAGGTCTTGCAAGATAAGTTTGAGGAACATTTGGAGTTCTGTAGTCCTGATATCTACAAGTGGTATCACCCTAAAAGTTGGGAAGATGTAGAAAAGGTGATTCGAGGCGGTTTTGATGAGAGGTTGGAGGGTTATAAAGTGCCAAAGCTAGTAGTAGATCCCTTCTCAGATTACCTAGGCTTTGATGGTTATGAACCTATTTTAATTGATGCAGTTAGGTACATGATCACACGGGAAGATGATGACGATCCAGATATTGTGGACTTCACTTTATGGCGACAAACCCATTACATCAGACCTTGTGATAAGTCAAATGAAGAAGATGGTGGTCGATTGAAGCCTTGCAGAGCTGGAAGCGGCCACCACATTACAAGCTACACCGACGAAGGACTCGATTACGAGGCTAAGTGTATGGCTTGTGAAAAACAAGTCACGGGAGCCGCCTACACCTGCAAATATTGCAGGTTCGCTTTGCACAAAGACTGTGTTGAGCTGTTTGATAGGATCTTGACAGTCTTTTGATGTTGGGATATCGGTACATCTACCCACCGCTTCATTGTCGTTGTAGTTCATGCCAGATAAAAGACACCCCTGAATCTGATTATGATGATTCATGTGGGGATTGTCTTTTTAATTACTACTCATCTCAAGAGTCGATTGTTGCCTACTGTTATTAGGCATGATTGCCACCAGCATTTCCTTTCAATATCCTTGTTGGACTTAAATCCTAAGGAGAAGTCCAACCAATGCAGGGGGTGTGAGTCTAGAGTCGACATCATTTGGTACTCGTGTAAAATCTGCGGTGTTGCGTATGACTACAAATGTCTAACCGAGGTGGGTGATAGAGTGGAGCATGAGCATGGCGGGCACCATCATCATATGTTGTTGCAATATACAAGTGAGGAGGCAGAGGATTACCTTTATCTTGTGTGCTTTGAGAATGGAGATCCAGAGAAACGAGATCCAAGGCGTTGGTTTTACCTTTGTGAAGAGTGTGAATATGTGGCTCATTTGCATTGCCTCAAGAAAGAGATTGAATAGAATGAAATCCTTCTAACATTGGAAGTGGGTGGGTCAATATCTAATATATTAGCTTAGTAGATTACTTCTACTAAAGGAAGCAAATTGGGGCTTGTTACCCTTTGTAGCTGTGAAAATTGAGATGTTTTCACCAATTCAGATGTACTTGATCACATTTCAAACAAATAACAAACAAATCAGCAGCTACTACAAACAAATCAATCACTAAGTTCAGATGTAATAGATTACTTCTAACCCCTGATTTCATCACTGGCATTACACATCAAATTCAAATTAGCAACAACCTCCTGCCTTGATTACATTTCCTGCGGAGCACTTGCACATTGGTCCTCATGGTTTCTTCCTCTACCCGATTTTGACTTACGAAGGCAACATACAATACGGTATAACAAGCGTAGCAACGAGAAAATAGCTAGAAGTAGCAATGCAGTTAGAATGTAAGAGACAATGGAGTGTGAATGTTTGCAATGATAGAAGAACTTCAAACACACCATCATATATATTGTGTGTCTCTGTATATATACTGTGTGTCTCTGTATATGTTGCTGCATCTATAGATATGCAAATAAAAGGCTGTTAAATAGGCTTAATAGCTTTATTCTTTTCTTGTTTACTGCTTTGGCACAACTCTAGTTTCTATAAAGAATGCTTCCTTGTCTTCAAAACCAAGAATAGAATAGAAGCAAAACTGTTGTGTAAATGATTCTTCAACGGTAAGATTTCTGGAACCTAGAACGAGCACCAGGACCACCGAACTTCTTGGGCTCGCATCTCCTGGATCAGCAACAAGCAAAGTGCGATCAAATCTACCGAGAATGTCCTTGATTTCCTGCTTGGTCTGTTCATCGACGAACTTCTGGTTGTAGGCGACGAGTGCCTTTGCGATACTCTGACGAACGGCGTAGATCTGGGAAGTGTGACCGCCTCCTTTGACTCTGATTCTCATGTCGACGCCTGAAAAACGGTGACGGCCGAGAAGGAAGATGGGCTCCATAGCTTTGTAGCGAAGAATTTCCGACTGAACCAACTCGATTGGGCTACCGTTGAGCTTGATCATTCACCGGCCATTCTTCCAGACGATCACTGCTACAGCGTTCTTCTTCCACCCGAAGCATTGGACGGACTCCATTGAGTTCGTAGTCACCATGGATCGACTTCTTCGCGCGCTCTGGCTCTCCACGGTATTTGGCGGTTTGTAGAAAGGGACGCTTAATTAGGGTTTGTATTTATATTTTCCAAGATCGTTATAACTTATAACCCATTGGATTGTGCTAAAATCTAAGGCCCAGTGAAACACTCTCGGGAGAATACTGTAGAAATGCAAACAAATTTTTTGGTTTTTAACTCTAACTAGTGCAGTGACCCGTGCCATGGGTATTTCAGATTGTTTGTCGTAAAAATTCATACAGTTTAAGCCAAATTTGTCTAAAAATTAAGTTTAACTCTCACTAAATAAGCGAAATAAATATAACTTTTTGTTTGTGAATACTAATTAATACATATTCATTTCATGAATGATATATAATTTAATTATATATATATAAATATCTCATTATATATATATATATATCATAATTAAATTTAAAATTTATTCTTAATAGGATAGGATAATTTTTATTGTTTTTATGTTGAATAAAATGATTGTTTCATAAGATTTATTTGTTAAGTTAATTATTCAATATATTTTTAATTAAAGTTAAAAATAAAAAATAAAAAAAGCTTAACAACCTAACCTATAATCACTCTAGAGACTCTAAAAGTCTTAGCTTTAATATATAAGATAGATTATTATACTTTATGTTTTTTTTACCTATATGATGATTTTTTTTGGCGGTTACTAAGGTTGTGTTTGCAAAGCCATTTTAACTAGTTATCTAACTAGTTATTAGTTACAAATTCATTTAAACATGGTTTGGTAGACTAATTTTAACTAGTTACTAGTTACTAAACTAGTTTAAATGATAAACTAGAAAAAACAAGGGGTCAAACTAGTTTCTAGTAGTTACCTATAATTGCTTGACAAAAATAACCCTATTTTCCAAAACAATTTACGTAACTAGTTAACAAATTACACTGTTGTGGTAACTAACTAGTTAAAGCATTCCAAACGCAGTTTAATTTTTTTTGTAAGATAAACTTCTTTTGTAACTAGTTGAACAACTTAAACTGTAACTCAAACTAGTTTACTAACTAGTTTAGCAAACACAGCCTAAGTATTTTGGTATCATTTAATAACAATAATTTCTGTTAAAAAATTGTCATTAAGTATTTGATGAAAGTATCATCATAATTATATTATAATATATATAATTTTTGGAGGTGGTTAAAAAATATTCACACAAGATATTCATGAATATATTCATCTTAAATTGGGCTTTTGCTTGGCCCACCGAAAAAAGTCCAACTTTAAATAATTTTTGGGGTGGTTGAAAAATATTCACACAAAATATTCATGAATATATCCATCTTGGATTGGATTTTTGCTTGACCCAATCATCTTTTAAGAAACTACATTCTAAGAGGTATTAATATCGATTTGTACGTGAAGATATGACAATATGATTTTACTCACGTAATTTTTAGAGATAGAGATCTCTTGTATATGGTAAATGAGAGATTCACCATATAGTGAGATATATATACGTAAGATTGAGAAAAGGGCTAGATGAAGTTCTCTTGCGGTTTATTTGAAACCTAAAAAGGTTCCTTCGTTCATCATCTTCCTCGTTTTAAGATTGTGACTTTCAGTTACTCGGTCTAGCAGAAGAGACTTAAATGTGATCCGGTTTATTGTTCGTGTGGACTAATTAGAGGAGTCACACTTGGGACTATCTCTCCATTCTGACGAGATTCAAACACGCATCAAGAGGTATTTATTTTTTTATATACACGATCTATTTAGTTTATGCATGAGATCCTTGGTTAGATGTTAGAAAAACGTTTCCTGAAATTCCGCTTTAAGCATTTAAAATCCCTACAGTGGTATCAGTTGTCTCTTGCATAAATTGATTAGATCAAATTTAAAGGTTTAAATTTTGATGCATGTTCATGTT
Organism: Oxyria digyna; assembly: GCA_029168935.1. Classification (NCBI taxonomy): domain Eukaryota; kingdom Viridiplantae; phylum Streptophyta; class Magnoliopsida; order Caryophyllales; family Polygonaceae; genus Oxyria; species Oxyria digyna. Next base: position 4,966,109 of record JAPVLV010000010.1, on the reverse strand, counting down.
TTATGTTGATTCAATTATGTAGATATTGTTTGTATGGATTAATTTGCATGACTAAAACGATTTTTTTTATTTTTCTAGCCATATAATTCATGAATTACATGTAGGGTAAGTTGCTAATTGTTTTGAAAATTATGCATGTTTTGCCCTAAAGTTGATTTTTTTTATTAGTTTATGCAATCTGTTGTATATGTTTGAACATACATGTTAAAATCTGACTTTTCATGTTTAAACTATGAATCAAGAAGTCTGGATTTTATGAAAATTCATTACCATAAATTTTCAACAACGGAAAAGATGGTTCGAGATCAATGAGTCAGCCCGATAGCCATTCTGTGGCGGTGCAGGCTGGACATGCACGGCAACAACACTACCCCGATGGTTGTGTTGTGGTGGCCGTCAGTGGCCCACTAACGATCCCAAAGATTTTGTGCTTCTGGATAAATTTCTGATTTGATAGAAATTACACTAAAAATATACTATTTACCAAGATAAGGTAAGATATATGATATTCTATCTTAATACATTCGATTTATTTTTAATCAATAAGATATTTCATATTTTATTTGATAAATAAAGATTTAGTTAAATGTTACAAGATATTTTGATATCTTATTTGGTAAATTTTGAGTTACCATATTAGATGTTATCTTTGAATATTAGATTCACCAATTTTAGCAAATTAATGATTAATATATGATATTAAATCCATACATAATTTAATTGAATTAATATAATTAGAAATCAGTTTCTATATTATATAATTAATTGTTTATGCTTTTTAAATTTGGATTAATAGTATATTTTATTTAGATGAAATTTTATATGTTATTATTGCATGTGGATTTAATATTACGATTTTTATCGCATGTGGATTTTATATGTTATTCTTGGGTGTGTGCATGTACTTTTCACATATTATCAATGACATGCACAATCTGTCAAATGTGCATGTCGCTCGCTTAAATGTGCATGCGATTTTTTTCATTCGCACGTGAATCTTTTCCTTTTTTAAAAGAAATTTCCACATATATCTTTTAAGAAACTACATCAATCTATTTCCTAATAAATATTTTATCTTTTATTAAGATAAAAACGAAATTATATTTTATAAGGATTATATAAATAAAATACAATTTTGTTCTTAGTATTTTATAATTGAATTAATTTTATAAACGAAATATTCATCATATAACTGGAAAAATATGTTATTAATGATATTTGTATATTACATATTCACAAAGATATTCATCAATTTATTCACAAAGCTATACATTAATGTATTCATCTTGAGTTGGCTTTAGCTTGCCACAACGAGAAAAAAGTCCAATATTAAAAAACAACTATTGCTTTTTATAATTGAAATAATATCAAACCTAAAAGATATATTGAAAAATATTTTAATTGAAAAAGATAATAAAATATGTTAGGTATAAATCAAATAAATTCCGTGGAAAATATACGAACTTCAATAATTGTGATAAGTTACTCAACCTACGTTGCTATAATTTACTATATTAATACTAATAAATACTAAAGACTACAATATGTGTCTATTTTAGGAAAAAATATTAATTAGAAGAAAATGTTAACTTCCAATCTTAAATTTCTAATCTTAAATTTATTGATGTTATGAATATTGCAACATCATAATTATAATCTGAATATAATCATATCCTCATAATATATATAATTTTTGGGATAGGAGAAACTACAATATAATAGGTGTCTATTTTATGAAAATATTAATTAGAAGAAAATGTTAAATTTTTATCATAAATTGATCGATGTTACGAATATCGCAACATCATAATCATTATAACCATAATCATCATAATCAGAATATAATCATATCATTATCATATATATATAATTTTTTGGGATAGGAGAAAAATATTCACCAATATATATATTCATCATAATTTAGGCCTTTCGCTTATCCCACTGGAAAAAATCTCAATATTATATTTTTTAAGATTCTTAATTGAAAAATTGTTATTAGAAATATCCATAAACATCATAATTAACACGAGAAAGTTTTCATTTTGTCAGAGTAATTAATACTTACATAAGTATTAATTTTGTATTTAATAGGATGACCAAGTTTAATTAATATAATAATATTATATTTTTCAGTTTCATTTTTAGTTTACTATGTATTTTGAGTAAAAGTACTTATGACATATTAAAGTTAAATTCGATAAAATAATATTTTTATAGTGTTTCATTGTACAGTTACTATATCCTTTATTCATAAATTTTATATTCCCTAGAGATATTATCAAATAAAAATCTTACAAAAAGAAAAAAAATTATCCTTTATTAGCCTACTAAAAAATTCAAATATTAAATACATAGATGTTTTAGTTAGACAAATTGAAAATTAAATAAAAAATCTTATCCTATAAAACAATATATTTTAAAAGGAAAAATAATAATAATTCCACCATTTATAAATATGCTATGAATTCATATCCCATGATACACTCAAATGACAATCAAATAATCTTCTACATGCATATAAAAAAACCACATTATCATGATCATCATAATATATCATCATATCATAACATACAATTTTTGGATAGGAAGCAAATAGATTAGTGACACTATATCGTTATCGTTATAGTTACTATATCCACAATGACCTTCATATATTCATTTTAATTTTTGATCATTTGTTTAGCCTGCTCCATATTTCAAATAATAACAATTTATTTTTATATCAATTTTCTGAAAAGTTGTATAAAATATAAACAATTCATTTTGGATTAAAAAAGACTATGTTAATATATCATATTACCATACATCAATATATAATATACAATATATTTTTTGATATTATTAAAGTTGAATGAAATATATAGTATAGATTTTTGGAGAAAAAATGTTGTACAATTCTTTTCAAAAAGGAAAAAAGCTCTATCGTTTATAGAGTTATAGAAGCAAAATAAGTTCTCTTAAAAAAACTATGCTAATATATCATATAAGAGCATCTTCATCCATGAAACTCATTAGAGTTTCATAATCTTATTCTTTCTAATCTACATCACTCAATGAACCTCTTATTTTACAATTATGTTTTTACAATCAAAACTCTTAATTTGTTACATCATCTTATGACATCATAAAACAATATAAATTTGTATTTTTTAACATAGTCAATATGGATATCAATGTGTAGATAAAAATATTTTATATATTTTTATTAAAGAATTATTATTAAATTTCTTTTTAATAATAAGTTAAAGGGGTTAGAATATGTATTTTGAACACCCAAGACTATACAATATTTCTATTGGTCCATGTGTCATCTTTTTATTGGGTACAAATTCAATTTGGATTTCATTTGTGTCGGCCCAAGTTTCTAGTGCTTGAAACTCAATTCTAATGATTACCTTGATACCATACAAATTTATTACATTTCAATTTCATTTCCATTAAAAAAAGCTATGAAACTCTCAAATTCATTATTGAAGATGGTCTTACCATATATTCAATATACGATATATTACTTTTGATTAAATTCATTTGGCCCGTGCGTAGAACGGACAAAAAAGGTCTAGTCGTATGTTAAAAATTTAGTTAACACACTCTAATTTTTATAGGGTTCAAAACCATAAATGAAATCATGAAAATGATTATTTACCCTAACGAAGTAACACTCAAAGTAGTATTTTGTCATTTTTTAATGACAATGACCGTTATTAATAAAGTATTTGTCAAATACTTAATGAAACTGTCATTATATATGATTAGTTAACCATTTTGTATGCTTTTATTAGGAAAATGACTCATTTAGATACTAACCCCTGCCCCAAGGGAAAATAGAAACTCAAAAGGTTAGTTTTCTTTAAAAGATTAATAAAAATTACTTATAACTAGTTTTCCTAATTAAAAACTTTAAAAGTATCATTGGACACTCTCTCGTTACTTTCGTTACTTACCCTAAAAGGGCTCTCACGGATTAACGCAAATTGTCATATGTTTGAAGTCTTTTGTCGTGTGTTTAAAGTCTAGTGAGTTAAATAACACCGATTTTTTTAGGAAAAGACTCAGGTATGAATATATATTAACGTGCGAATATACGAATGAATGCACATTTAAGCCATTAACATGCACTTTCTTTAGTAATGACATGCATATTTAAGTCAACGACATGCATTACTGACAGATTTGCATGTCATTGATAATATGTGAAAAGTACATGCACACACCCCGCATGTGCATGTCATTACTGAAGAAAGTGCATGTTGCTGACATATTCGTACAATAAATATTTGCACCTGATTAGGATTCATTTTTTTATTCAGATAGCAAAAATTATCATCAATCAAAACTGAAACTTTGGCTTTGTGTGACAAAGTTGGCTATTAAACTAAAACATCCAAATATTTTATTTGAATGTGACAATCTAACGGTCATTAATTCTATTAATAATATATGTAAGGTTTAATGGAAAATTAGAAATATTATGCAAGATGCCAAACAAATTTTAGAAAATCTTCGAAATATAAAAATTAATAATTGTTTTCGAGAAGCTAATAAAGCGGCTGATTTCTTAGCACAACCTGATATAAATCCTCATTTTATCAAAATAATTTTAAACTGTAATTCAGATTGCAGTTTATCTGATGAGTACATGAGAACCTTTAGACCACTCCTTTTGGCTTTTTTAGTTCTTATGAGACATACCGACCCTTTTTCCGAATCATATCTAAGGATGGTAAGAAATGTTTATCTTTACATAGATGACATATCGTTTCTTGCCTTTTAAAAAAAACTTGATTATAAAGAAAAATTAAAAAAAGAAAAATTGTCGTATAAAAAGTTATTTAACCAGCTGGAGAGTGTTGGTGATTATGATTATGATGGTGATCATAAGTTACCAATATTATGTTGAGTCTCTTGGCACTACTAACTATAGCCTATTAGTCATTATTATACTTATAACTAGCGTGTGTTTCCGTACCATGTACGGGGTCGTATGTAATAAATATTTTAATAATATATTTATATTTTATATTATTAATTAGTTTATAGATTGCAGTTTATATATATTTTATGGTTTATGATTTATAGATTATAGTTTATAGTTTACAATTTATGTTTTATAGTTTAAGTTCATTAATAATTAAAATTAATTAGATTGATAACACAATAATAGATAAAGATATATATATAAGATAAAGATATAATATGATAAAAGATAAAAATCGATATTTATTTTGTAATATAACCTATTAGATATCTTTTTGATTTTTTTGCTTATTTAATTCAAAGATATATATTAAAATATAAAGTCGGATGATGTGGATGATGACATGGTGGATGATGTAGCATAGCTTATAGGTCGACACATAGGCGAATTGAATATAAGGGCGACATGTGGCAAAACAACGTTCTGTTTAGTATATGTATAGATATTTGCTTTCTTAGGAAACATGCCAATTAAGTGGCTTGTAAAATCACTTATGAAATAGTATACATGAAAAAATAATAAAGACGAAAATGATGACCAAAGTCTTACAAACATTGAGGTGGTGATCGAATGGTTTTACACTAGACTAACGTTTGACGTTTGATCTCGAAGTACCAACGATAGGACTGGAGCGTTGCTTCCTCAACCTCAGCAACTCCTTCCATAAAACCGCGCATTTGGGAGGCCTCGGAGACAGTTCATCGTTTGTATTGAACCATGTTCTTGGCTCCTCCACTTTGATATTACCAAACGAGATCGTTTTCTTATATCTCTTCTTCTGATCATCTTTTGTAACGTTCTCCACACTCTGTATCTGGGTGCAAGGGTTCTTCTGCATTTTGCTGCCACCGTTGTTGAATGTTTCTCTGTTGAATGGGGAGTTTGGAGTGATGGAGATGAAGTCTGCTTCATTGAGGAAGTCGACCGAGAATGATAACCTGTGATTCGTTTCAGAAAATTGTGGAGAACCCATGTTGTTTTGTTGCAAGAAGATACAACGTACTGAACAGAGGATGAAGAGTGTCCTTATTTATTTATCCAGGGTGTTGCTTCATTGATTGTTTTGATTAACATTTTTAGTCCGATTAATTATCATGTTCATTATTATAAAGTCATGTTGAAAGTAAAGCAAGGCAGGAAGTCAGGAACCATTCCCCCAATTTAAGGGTAAGATTCCTGATCACCACTGATTTTGATTCTCATCACTAATTCAATTTAATAAATCAGCAATACTCCATATGATTGTTGTTTGAGGGATTAAGGTCAGTTTGACTAGTCAATTTCTTAGAGCATGACGAATGGAACACAAATGTTGCTGCAGAAGTAAAATCATGATTGCAAATTTAAAGGTAGTGTTTAAACTAAGAAAACTTGTTTTCATTTGTGAAATATTATTAATTGTAGTTTCGTTAAGTGTATCCTTTGACTATCTTCAATTACTAGATCATCCGAACTGGACAATAGTATCCGAACAAGCATTAAAGACGTCTCAACCTAAATTAAGAGATGTTCTAACCACTGGAAAAAGAGCTAAAGATCGCTATGAGTCATTATTAAAGTTGTAGTCATTCAAGCTCGTAGAGATGTGGTTCAAGTCAAGATGCCAAGACGACGAAGTTTCTGCAAAACCAAAACCGCGATCACCCACGATCGCGGTTCCGCACCAACACATTTTCCGAGTTTTGTTCATTTTGACTGTTTCGGGATTATTTCTTATTCCGTTTTGTTATTTTAGGAAACTCTTTTAATTAGGTTACTTTCTTTTATTGTGATAGTCTTTGAACCTTATTTAAGGTTTGCCTTAGTCATTGTTTAGGGTAGACAGGCTATGATTATGAATTAAGAAAACGTTGTTTTTTATTCCTCCAGAAGAGAGCTTTTGTGAGAAGAGTGCATTTGTGTGCATTGTTGTTGAATTCGCCTCGTTGTTCTTGAGTATGTCAATCTCCATCATAAGGTTGGTGTCATCGAGTCTCCATAGAGGATCCTCCAGTACCTTTGTTTTCCATAGCCATTATGCTTGGTTGTAATCATTGGGGTTTCATCATCATTCAATAAGGTTCTTGTTCCTAAGCTCAAGGGTTTTATAGTTGTTTGATAAAGTTTTATTGCTTATCATTCGACTTCTATTTCTTCCATCACTTGTCTAATTCCACCTATCTTCTTTGTTTCGAGCTTATGTTCAAGTTTTGGTGTCTAGAACAGCAACAACGGCTTATCCCCGCATCAAATTGGTATCAGAGCCACGCTTCCACCATTACCATCATCACAAGAACACCACGAGTCCACCATTATCAGAAAAACACAAAAAAAAGTTGTCGGTTTAGTTTCTTGTTAATCAGTTTCTATAAGAAATTGATTTTGAGTCTTTCTTGTGCTTTGATCATCTTTTTTTAGCGTATTTCAGGTTGCGTACAAACTTGAATCGGTTTGTGTTTGCGGAAATTAAAAGATTGGAGTTTGGAGCACCTTTGCTCCCAAATTTCACTCAAACCATCACCACCACCACAGTCTGGCCGAACCATCACTATCTACCACCACTTCCGCCACCAACGAACCTCCCTACCACCACCATCAATCCATTCAGCCATTCTTGCATCTACACATCCGTCGAAATCCTAAAGTTGTTGAAAAAGTCATTATTTGCAGCCCAAGACAAGATCCCCAACAAAGAAATCAAATCTCCAAAGAAGGAAAATCTTATCTTTTCAACAAGAAAATCAAGTTAGTTGTTTATTTTATTCTTTTTCAATTTTTTTGAGATTAATATCTAACATTGAGTTTGTATTTTTATTTTGTTGAGACAAAAAAAATCAAAAAAATATAGAAAAAGAATAAGAAAAAGAAAAGTCTCATTATTTCAGCATTACTTTTACGTTTTTGTGAGTCAAATCAAGTTTATCATTATTTGAGTCGGAATTCAAGAAATTGGAAGAAACGAGATTGCCACGAGCCCGTAACAAAGACGAAGAAATATTATGGTGACACCAAAAATCGCGACCGGCCGCGACCGCGGTAGAACGTCGGGTCTTACCTGATTTCCAGAGAAGAAACCGCGACAATGGTTTTTCCTCTGTTCAACCCGAGCCATACCCAAACCTACCCGTGTTTCAATCGAACTAAAACAAAGCATTCTCTGTAATTTTCAATGTTCAGAGCAATTTCTTGAACTACTTGACATCAACAACAATTTTGAGATACAAATCTTCACAAAAGCAATGGGCAAAAATTGCGGGTTGGATGGGGCTCGAGGCTCCTCAGGGTTGGTGGAAGACTGATGATGTTGTGGCGAAGAAGAGCTCGGTAAGGTCAAAAGGAGTGGAGATAGTGTATTATCGGTGTTTTTCGAGTGGTCGACGACAGCAATTGGAAAGTATTTTAAATTTGATCGAGATATAATCGGGGAGAGATGGAACTGGGGAAGATTAGAACAAATAAAAATGTCTTATGTTTGTGCCAACCAAACGAAAATTCCAAACAGTAAATGTTTACAATGAAGTGTTTATACTTTTTCATAAATTATTTTATACGGTAAATCAAAATCAATTATAATTCATCTATCCAAACGGGTTCTAAAATCTAAAATCTTTTATTAATATTATGGTTTTTATTGCTAGGAGAAATAAGATGATTTGAGTTAAAAGTTAAAACAAAAGCGAGAGTGAACAAAAGCGAAATTGAACTGAACAAAACAGATCTGGAACTAAACTGAGGTTTTTCGATTCACAAAAAATTCAAATTCGATTTTTCTCCTTTAGTCGAATAAACAACCCTACTATATCATTGTCTTCTCTTTTTTATCTTCTTCTAAATCGAATATTTCTCCATAGACTTAAAACTGTCTTTTTACGGAAACACAATAGTTGAATTTGTGTTTGTGGAGGATAGTTGAATCTGATCTTCTTCTAAATCGGATATTTCTCTATAGAAATAATAATGTTTCTTTCCTGGAAAGATGATAGTTGAATCTTTGTTAGGGGAGGATAGTGGATCTCTGTTGGGGGATTAATTGTTAATTCCCATCAGTTGAAGACTATTTGTCTGACTGGATATGGTTATAGTTCAAGGTCACATACGTTTGATACTTCTCCTCGTCAACAATCTTTGAGTTTGGGGCGATAGTGTGACATCGGCAAAATCCTCTTTTCTCTTTTCCACTATAAAACGTCCATTCCATTACAGAAATTGTGTTTCCTTAGGGTTAAGGCTTTGACGTAAAATCAAGAGCTCCGATGTAAAATTAGAAGCAATTCAATAGAATTTCAACTTGAACCATATATAGAAGAAGACGAGACATAAACGAACGATCGAGTACAAAATCGGGCTAAATATGGTAGTAATCGAGTAAAATAGAGTCATAACTATAGCTTTAAAAGGTGTTTTGAGTGCTCTCTTTAATGTTGAGAGAAGGAAACGATCTATTTTCCTTGCTTCCTCTTTGACTTTATATAGGAAAGACCATTGGAAAAACCCTAAGGAGAGTGAGCCAAGTTTGATGGGTTATTAATGGGCTTCTTCCTTTCTTGATTTAATTGGCCTATTCAGATCAAATGACTTGAGCTAATTCTAGACCCGACGAACTCGGGTCACCCCGCCCGCCCCTGAAAAAAGTGTGGGTCTGGACTAGGAGTAAATCCCATCCTAGCCTCTCAGCCTGACCCATATGGGTTATCGGGCTGTGTACGATCATTATTCAAGCCTCATTCGGGCCTCTCGATCCGACCCGTATTTATAAATATTTTTTAAATTATTTTTCTTATTATTGATACATATTAAAATTATAACTTAAAACTCATACCTAATCTAGAATAAATAAGAAACACATTCTTATTAAAAGTATAAGGGGTATTGATTTAATAGTTTGTTTGTTTTTTCTTCATATTATTGTTTTATTTGATAGAGGAAATTTCAGGTAGGAAGCTTGTTACGGTAAGAAAAAAGAAAAAAGGAGGTTCGTCCGATCGAACAAGCGAACGTCTCAGATTAAAAGATCAAAATTGTACTATTGTTCACAACCGGTGGCAGTTTTTGTAATTATTAAGACATTACAAGGGAGAAATAGGACATTTGATATTATCCATTCTCCATCCCGTTCGCAGGCAGAAGCTCTCTTTCTCTCCAATCGCCAAATCGCCAAGCTCCAATCGCCAAATCGCCAAGCTCTCTCGATCTCGATTCTCCTTCTCCACACTCTCCTTCCTCAAGATCGAACAATGGCGGAAAGTGAGGATGACCTTTACCAACCATCTGAAGGAGGTAATCGCAAACTCTTTCGATCTCGTATTTTTAGGGGTTTTCCGATTTTTCACTCGGATTTTAGGGGTTTCTTCAATTTTGGTGTTCGGGATTAAGGTTCCATGGTTCATTGTTTACTTTTGATTGTTCTAGGGTTTCAATTTTGTATTGCTTCAATTTCTAGGGTTTTTGTATGCTTAGATTCACTATTATCATATTTGATTGTTCGTCATTCATCATGTAATGTTCATTCAAAGGTGTTTTTGATGATTCACTACTAGCGATTGTATGTGCATGTGAGGTATTGACAGTGGCTTCGTGTTCTTTGATATCGGTTTGTTGTTCATTGAAATTGGTTTTGTCTACATGTGTTGTTCATTGATATCGGTTTGCTGTTCATTGATATCGGCTTGTTGTTCATTGAAATTGGTTTTGTCTTCATGTGCTTTTCAGATTTTATCTTACTGCATTAGTACTTTGTTTCCCATTAGAATTTGTATGCTACTGCTAGTTGGGGATGCAGCTAATTTATTTATTATTGATGTAGTTAGTAAAATTTTACTACACACCTACTGCTCGAGGAAATGCCTGACTCAGCTAACCTCGTAGCAACGACCAAGTCACTAGAGGAAATGCCTGATTTTATTTGTTAAAGCTTGTACTGGACACAATAGGATAACTTCAGTAGACAGTTGATCATTTTTTAATAGAGTTCAGAAATGCAGCAATTGTTCATGGTTTAGTGTTCATTAGTACATTGTTTCCTCACTGTTGTATGGTTTATTGTTCATTGAAATAGATTTAGTGTTCATTGATATAGGCTACATGTTCATCAAGTTATTATATATGTTCATCAGTTATTATACATGTTCATCAACTAAAGCATTACCTTCATTGATACTTTTGTTTACTAGATGTGCCTAATTCTTAAATTTTGTGCAAACAGAAATAGCTAACGAGGGGAATGGTGATAAAAATGAGGAAGAAATTGAGGCTAATAGAATGGATGAGTTTGTCACTCCACCACCAAATGTGAAGAGCACGGTCTACAAAGCAACTAAAGGAAAGTCCAATTCAAAGAAGAAGTTTGTTGTAACAAAGAACTCAGTAGTCAAGGGTCAACAAACTATGTCTTTATTCATGCAACAAACTAATATGATGAAAATAATATTTTTACTAGAATTTCTATTATGGTTCGCATCCTGTGCTCTTATGTTCAAGAATTGACTTAAAATGTTCACTAAAAGGCAACGAAAGATGGCAACTCTTCTAACCAAAACCACAAGTAAATGCATACTGAAAATACAAAAAGCCAGCTTGTAAAAAAAGGTTCATATAGTGACACTGAAACTTCATACATGGACACATAAAATCCATTACATGAAAGCCAAGTAAAATGCGTGTAAAACAGACTGTTCATATACTGAAGATAGTGTTCATTGTTTGATTATTTATGTTCATTGTATGAAGAGTTATGTTCATACATGATAGCTACGGTAAAATGAATTGAAATAAAGCTTAAAAAGACATATGGACCTCTCATGATGAAACAACCGAAGTGATTGATACTAAACATGAGCTAAATCTTAGTGATTGATACCAACTTCAATGGCTCGATATCGATTCAATTAGAAACTTGGTTGCTTGAAATCAAATTGTACGAATGATGGGGTTTACGAGGTTCTTATTATAAACTACAAGAATGTTCACATCTCGTCTGTAAATGTTCATATCTTGTCCTGAAAAGTTCTAATATTGTATGATAGTGTAAAGACCTTTAAATAACTATTGATGTACATGTCAAGTGAAGGAGTACACAAATGTTCATATATTGACGTCAAATGTTCATATTATGAATGTTAAAGTTCACAAATAATAACTAGAAATGTGACTCAAGTCATTGCGAGAGTCTTATCAGCCTATTCATACTCATACTCTCTTCTAAGCATTTTGTTGAACGCCTCATGGGCATCTATACTCACACACTATAACTAAAATCAACCACATCGATATCAAATATTGATGATAGGCGAGCTCCAATTGCAAGCAAAGATGAACCCTAGAAGCTTCAATTGGAAACAAATCTGCAGAATTTGTTTTCACGTGTTTCAACCCTAGAAGCTTCAATGAACATCGAAATGAAGAATTGATGGCTGAAACGAAGAATTGATTGTGGAGATGAAGAAACGAGATGGTTCAAGAAGTAGAACGAGGTTATTATTGATGATAGTCGTGCTCCAATTGCGAACGAATATGAACCCTAGAAGCTTCAATTGGGAACGAATCTGCAGAAACACAAATATGGAAAATGTTCATATGTTAACAACTAATGTTCATAAACAAAACGTAATGTTTATAAATAACACCAAATCATGCCAGAAACAAGATTCACACAGAAAACAAAATCAATCAAATCAGCTACGCAGAGAAGAACGAATAACACATCAATTGATTTAGGGAGACTCCATTCAAGCTACATCATAGGTTTTCATGGCGAATTAAGCTCAAACACTATATAATTGAATGATAGAAAAACTTGAATACACTTACGGATATCCATGGTTGAAACGAAGAATGGATGAAGGAGATGAAGAAACGAGATGGACGAGGTGATTGTAGATAATAGACAAGCTCCAATTCTGATTGAAGCTTAAACCTAGAAGATCCAATTGGGAAAGAGGCTGGAGAGCATTCTTGCAGGTGCACAGTAAACTTGGGAAGGAAGAAGACCCCTATTGTCAAGGGAATTGACCGAATTGATGCGACCCTGCCATCGCTGACAGCTGTCGAGGAAGAGGAAGCCATGAGCCTTCGCTCACTTGGACCCTTGACTCAATCCCGAGCCAAGCTAATCAGTCAAGCCACGCAATCCCTTGTCCTTCGCACCGTGGCCAACTACAGTTCCTCTCCAGCAGAAAGGCCGATTATCTTCTTATTTATTATTATTATTATTTCCTATTTTTAGCATATGTTATTAGGTTTAGGGCGTGTCTACTCTCATGCTTGAGAGGTCGGCCCTAGTTTCCCTTTTATTATCTTCCTTATTACTTTCTTTACTTATTTTGCAAGATACTCTTTTTTAAAGGCTCGCCTATATATATATGGCTTGCCTTCTTCATTAATACGACATTTAGCTTTTGGATTAATTGATAAAGTCGAGTGCATCTCCTTGTTAATCCCCTAGGCGTCACCAAACAAAGTCTAACTTCTTTATCCTTTCTTCTTACTTCTAATCTCTTCCCCGGTGGATTTATCTACGTAAACCTACACTTTACATCCACTTCATCTCTACAAATCATCCGCTCCATCGTTGTTGCTTGTTGCCACAAGTAACAATATCACTATCATTCAGTTCCCCAGTTACTGTCAAGTCTTCCGCCGCCCTCCGAGTTCCCAAACTCGACCAGTTCTTGAGAAGGCCGACTCTCTACGAGATCTAAATCGCTCCTGCAAGTCATTCTTGACCTTTTCGAGGCCAGGAACGCATCAACTGGTATCAGAGCGCCAGGGATCTTGTAAGTCACATTCTTCTCTTGTTTGTGATTGTCACTCTTCCACTACGTAATACCCTTCCTCCATCACTTTGAGAGCCTTAGAAATACTACATATTCGACCTTCATTCACCTAAGAACCCAGAAAGATCAGATCTTGTTCGAAACCCTAGGAGAATTTTTTTTTTTTTCCTTATCTTGCTAGCCGCTTCCCTTATCTTGCAATATCTTGTTAATTTTGATTGCTTGCAATTTAATTGATAAGTATAGAGATTATTTGATTTGCATATCTAAGGAAAAAGATAGTATCTAAAAGATTTTCTATTTCCTTGTTTGTTGGCCGAAATATTATCTCTTGTGCTTAAAAGATCTTGCTTGCACCCTACTCTAATTTATTTCCTTGTGTAAAAGCTTTGACTTTCCTTGCATATTAGTTATTTTCGGATCCTAACAGAAAAGGGGAATCCGAAATCAAAAAAAAAAAAAAAGAGTTTGAAAACAATCTCATCCAAAGCCAAAATAAGGTAAGTTTGAGATATCACTAGTCAAAGTTTCCATCTTCTTGCCTCTCCATCGTCTAGGTTTGCATACTAGGAAGTTTCAATCTTTTTGCTTCTTCTCCTTGTGTTTGCTTATTCGAATTCTCTCTTGTTGTTAATTGAATTGTTCAACTTGATTGCTTGATATTGCTTGATTGTCTTCAGTTCCCCCCAGACCGCCCTCACGGCTTTGCTATTCATAGTAACCTGAGAGTGTTGTCACTTTCTTGAGTTGTGCGTGCTTTACTAGATTGTTGTGCCTTTGATATTGCTTGTGCTACTTGATACTCGCAATGGTGAATGATCTTGTTGTAGGTAACGTGACGCTAGAGGACAAAGAGGGAGACCAAAGTCAATCAACAGGAACTAAGACTCAAGTTCCACCATTCCAGCAACCCCCATTGCTTGAAGATCCGCCCTTGAATCAAGTCGTGGAGCAACAAGGGCAGACAATACAACATTTGCTCCAAGAATTGACGACACTAAGGGCTAAAGTTGACTCTGCAAGCCAACATAGTCCATCGGGGCCGACCGTGGAAGTGCACGCTGATGATGGTGTCCAGTTCCCAAAGTCAGACATTGGTGCCAAGTTCCCTAGCCGTGACAAAGGCAAGCAAGTTGTGGCCTCAACTTCACAAGTTCAACCACCCCAACGACTAGCCTCTGTAATTGAATGTCATCAAGATGCAGCAAAGCTAAAGGAACGCCGCACCCATGTCGAGCACAAGGACACCGACTCCAGCGACCGTGATGACGACTACGACGTTGAGTTTCCGAGCCATTCTTCACATGGCAAGGGAACTCGCAACCATCACAAGCGTCACGGCCGCCACAAGAAGCACGACGCAAGTTTGCCCTCACCCAGTGACTACAAGAACCGAGATCACAGTTCCCATCCCACAGGTAGGTTTCACTCGCGTCGTCACAACACTGCTTCGACAGTTCCCTTCAACATTGACGACAATCTTCACCACCAAAGTCCCAGATCACGGCCACCTATTGGTTGTAGCTCATCCCCTGAGTCTAATCGAGATGGTTTTGAAGAATTTGTTGATGAGGACTTCGCCCATGCTGGAGTTCCCAATCCTGGTAACCTCCACGCTCCTCTGGGAGTTCCTATTAAAGACATGGAGGTCCCTCCAGATTATATTCCGTCGGCTGCTCTTCCAGTCGATTGTTATGAGGGACGTCGTGAAACAGGCCAGTATGAAGCCCGCTATGGACGTAGGGAACAACATCAGTTCCCTGCACAACGCCGAGAACGCCAGCAGTTCCCTGCACCGCGCCATCCAAGGCGCCAAGGCTATGAGGATGTTGACGATTATGACCATGACAACCGTGGTTTTCATCGTCATGCACCTAGATATGATGAGCCCTTACCTGACCCTCGCCGCTATGAAGCACGTCGTCCAGCCGTGCCCGGTCACACCGCTCACCGCGATATCAAGGTAAAGATTGAATTTTTCTATGGCTTATATGATCCCGCTGTTTTTCTCGATTGGATGCAGGCTACAGACCATGTATTGAAGCATTGTCACTATGAGGAAGCCGAAAAAGTTGAGATATCCACTCTCCACTTCAAAGACGCTGCTCAAACTTGGTGGCACCGCTTCACTTCAGACCGCGTTCGTCGCAATCTTGAACCCATTTCTACTTGGGATCAGCTAGTCTTTGTCATGACTAGAAAGTATGTTCCCACTGGTTATAGGAACCAGGTCCGAATGGAGATAGCTATGCTCCGCCAAGGCACCATGACACCTCTTGACTTCTTCGCCAAGATCGAGGATCTCTACTTCAAAGCTAATGTCAGTGCCGCTCCCACATCCCTACGCACCAAGTTTTTGAGTGGTCTCAATGCTCCCATTCGAGATCAACTTGAAATTTTGCCAATCAAAGATCTTAACACTTTGGTGCACACGGCTATGCAACTTCACTACCAGCTTCTTCGCAAGAAGAACACTTGGCCAACTTCGGGTCAATCCAGGTACAATTCTAACTCTTCCAGTTCCCTTTCTACTAAAGTGCAAAATTCCTCTTCGCAGGGAAAGACAGGAACTAGTTCCCGCCCGGTTGCAGCACCCCCACAGCGCCCCTCAGCGCCTAAGCCCGCAACTCAACAACCTGGTCACACCAGTGACATAGAATGCTACAAGTGTGGTGGACATGGTCACTTGAAGCGTGATTGTCCAAACACCAAGAGAGTGTTCTTCAATCAAGCCACCGGCTATGAGTCCTGTGTAGATGAGGAACCAGAAGAGGAACCGGGTGATGAGTTCCCTAGTCAGGAAGACATGGATGCTTATGCTTGTGCCCCACATGAGAGCAATGCCTATGCTAGGCGTGTGCTCACTGTCAAGGAAGTAGATTTGGTGGACCAAAGAGAAAATCTATTTCACACCAAATGCAAAGTCCAAACCGCCTCTTTGATTGTCATAATAGATGGTGGCAGCTGCTGCAACATCATCAATGAAAAGGTGGTCAAACACTTCAACCTTCCAATGACACCCCATCCACAACCATACGGTCTCCAATGGACTTCAGAATCCGAAGGCGATCCCATCACAAAACAGTGCATTGTATCCTTTTCCATTGGTCATTATAAAGATTCTGTTTTATGTGATGTAACTCCCATGGATGCCACACATCTTCTATTAGGCCGTCCATGGCAGTTTGATCGACGCGTTATCCATGATGGGTATTTGAACACTTATGTGTTTAATTACCATGGGAAACGTGTCACCCTTTTACCTATGACTCCACATGAGATAATGCAGGACCACACAGAAAGGAGTCGCCAAAAGGCTATAGAGAACGCCGCTGCAAAGAAAGGAACTGACCCAGTTCCCAACAACACGGTCGTTCCAAAGAAGGATCCCCATAAAGACAGGACCCCAGTTCAGCAGAGACGCAATGATCCAACTGGCACCTCTGAGTTCCCATCAACCCCGACAGGAACTAGAAGCACCACTGCTTATAGGGTTGTCATTCAGGGAAAATTTGAAACACGGATACTTCTGGCACGTCACAGGGATATCACTCCAACACTTCAGGGACGTTCTCCTTGTTTTTTATTAGTTCCCAAACTGTGCGTTTTAATTCTCAGGAACTAGATAATCTACCCCCTAGTGTTTCCTCTCTTTTGCAGGAGTTTGAGGATGTCATGCCAGATGAGTTACCACCAGGACTTCCCCCAATCCGTGGAATTGAGCATCAAATTGACCTTGTTCCAAGAGCATCCTTGCCTAACCGCGCCGCTTATAGAGCCAGTCCGGAAGAAACAAGGGAACTCCAGCGCCAAGTTCAAGAGCTTCTTGACCGAGGTTACGTAAGGGAATCCTTAAGCCCTTGCGCAGTTCCGGTTATCCTTGTGCCAAAGAAAGACGGCTCTTGGAGGATGTGTGTAGATTGCCGCGCCATCAACCAAATCACCGTCAAGTATAGGCAACCCATTTCTCGCCTTGATGACATGCTTGATGAGCTCCATGGTGCCACAATATTTTCGAAGATAGATTTGAAGAGTGGCTACCATCAAATCAGGATGAAAGAAGGCGACGAGTGGAAAACAGCGTTCAAGACCAAGTATGGCCTCTACGAGTGGCTAGTCATGCCATTTGGTCTCACCAATGCCCCAAGCACATTCATGCGTCTCATGAACCATGTTTTAAGACACTTCTTGGGCAAGTTTGTTGTTGTCTACTTTGATGACATTCTTGTTTACTCTCGGAGCATAGAGGATCACACGAAGCACTTACGCCTTGTTCTTGAGTGCCTTCGCAAAGAGAAATTGTTTGCTAATCTTGGGAAATGCACATTCTGCACCGACTCCACCATCTTCCTTGGCTTTGTCGTTTCCAAATATGGTCTTCGTGTAGATGAAGAGAAGATTCGAGCAATCAAAGAGTGGTCCACCCCTACAATGGCCACAATGGTAAGATCTTTCCTTGGTTTGGCCGGTTTCTATCGCAGATTTGTGAAGGACTTCAGCAGCCTTGCAGCGCCCCTTCATGAGCTGATCAAGAAGGGAACTGTGATCGACTGGGTTCCCTCCCATGAAACAGCTTTTCAAGCGCTGAAAGATGCTCTCTGCCATGCTCCTTTGCTCCAGCTCCCTGACTTCTCTAAAACTTTTGAAGTCGAATGTGATGCTTCCAATTTTGGCATTGGAGGCGTGCTGCTACAAGACCGCAAGCCGATCGCCTACTTCAGCGAGAAGCTCACGGGTGCCACCCTTAACTACCCCACTTATGATAAGGAACTGTATGCTTTGATACGGGTATTAAGGACTTGGCAACACTACTTATGGCCAAAGGAATTTGTGATCCATTCCGATCATGCAGCGCTCTCTTACTTGAAGAGCCAAGCCACTCTAGGTCGGAGACATGCACGCTTGGTTGAATTTATGGAGACTTTTCCATATGTGGTCGTGCATAAGAAAGGAAAGGAGAATGTGGTAGCCGACGCCCTTTCTCGCAGGTACGTTCTTCTTACTTCCCTTGATGCTAAGATTCTTGGGTTTTCTATCATTAAAGACTTGTATTTAGTTGATGACTATTTCAAGCCTATTTTTGAGGAATGCTTAGCCAAAGGTGAGAGTGCAACCTTCTTTCTTGATGAGGGTTATTTGTTTAAAGCAGGGAAACTGCGTATCCCTAGTTCCTCTCTTAGGAACCTTCTCATTAAGGAGGCCCACGAAGGTTGTGGACACTTTGGGATTAGTAAGACCTTAGTTGCCTTAAGAGAGTACGTTTTCTGGCCCAAAATGATTAGACATGTTACTCGCTTTTGTAGGAGTTGTGTGACTTGTCATAGAGCCAAGTCTAGATCGAGTTCCCATGGGTTATACACTCCCTTGCCAGTTTCCTTAGTTCCCTGGGATGACCTATCTATGGATTTTATCACAGGTCTGCCTAATTCGAAGAAGGGAAATGACTCGATTTTTGTGGTTGTCGATAGATTCTCCAAAATGGCCCACTTTATAGCTTGTAAGACCACCAATAATGCTACTGATATAGCCAACCTTTTCTTTGATAATGTGGTGAGATTACATGGGATTCCTAGGACCATTGTGAGTGACCAAGATGTCAAGTTCCTTAGTCACTTTTGGAGGACTCTATGGGGTAAGCTAGGAACCAAATTGCTATTTTCCACGAGCTATCACCCCCAAACCGATGGCCAAACTGAGGTCACCAATAGGACATTAGGTCAACTCCTTAGAACCGTCCTTAGGTCAAACCCACGAAGGTGGGAGGACTTACTATCTTTTGAGGAGTTTTCTTATAACAGGTCCAGGCACAGCGCTACCAAGATCACGCCGTTCGAAGTTGTCTATGGTCGCAACCCAGTAACCCCATTGGACTTGACGCCTCGACCGCTGCGTGATCAAGAAAGTGTGCCCGGCGCTAAGCGCGCTGAATTTGTACAGGAACTGCACCGCAGAACAAGAGAACAGCTGTTGCGCCGTGCTGAGCAATACGCCAAGCAACACAACAAAGGCCGACGCCGGATGATATTTGCCCCAAGTGATCTTGTTTGGGTGCATTTGCGAAAGGAACGGTTCCCTGGACTTCGCAAGACCAAGTTGCATCAACGCGGTGATGGTCCTTTCAAAGTTCTTGAGGCATATGGAGAAAACGCCTACAAGGTTGACATTCTTGGCGAATAAAATGTGAGCTCTACTTTTAATGTCGCTGATCTCTCTCCTTACATTCCCCCTGAGTTTGAAGATTTGGAAGCAGGGACGCTTCTCAGCCAAGAAGGGGAGGGTGATGCGACCCTGCCATCGTTGACAGCTGTCGAGGAAGAGGAAGCCATGAGCCTTCGCTCACTTGGACCCTTGACTCGATCCCGAGCCAAGCTACTCAATCAAGCCACGCAATCCCTTGTCCTTCGCACCGTGGCCAACTACAGTTCCTCTCCAGCAGAGCACTCTTTAAGGTTCCTAACCTCCAGTTCCTCAATGCCTTCGCTCACTAGCATGGATGCCTCTTATTCCAGCTCTAGTTCTCAGCACCAGACTCCGACTTCAGTTCCTGAAGCCAGTTCCTGAAGCCAGTTCCCTTAGTACCAGTTCCTCCGAGCTGTGAAGGCCGACTATCTTCTTAGTTATTATTATTATTTCCTATTTTTAGCATATGTTATTAGGTTTAGGGCGTGTCTACTCTCATGCTTGAGAGGCCGGCCCTAGTTTCCCTTTTATTATCTTCCTTATTACTTTCTTTACTTATTTTGCAAGATACTCTTTTGTAAAGGCTCACATATATATATGGCTTGCCTTCTTCATTAATATGACGTTTAGCTTTTGGATTAATTGATAAAGTCGAGTGCATCTCCTTGTTAATCCCCTAGGTGTCACCAATTAAAGTCTAACTTCTTTATCCTTTCTTCTTACTTCTAATCTCTTCCCCGGTGGATTTATCTACCAAACCCTACGTAAACCTACACTTTACATCCACTTCATCTCTACAAATCATCCGCTCCATCGTTGTTGCTTGTTGCCACAAGTAACAATATCACTATCATTCAGTTCCCCAGTTACTGTCAAGTCTTCCGCCGCCCTCCGAGTTCCCAAACTTGACCAGTTCTTGAGAAGACCGACTCTCTACGAGATCTAGATCGCTCCAGCAAGTCATTCTTGACCTTTTCGAGGCCAGGAACGCATCACGAATTGCCCTTGCTTCCTCTTAAATTTTAATGAATCAACGCGCGTGTTGTCAGCCGTAGATGAGATCGGATGGACGGTCCACATAGCATTTCGTTTTTCCTATTTTAAGGGTAGTTCCTACCCGATCCGGCCTCTTATTTGATATTGTTTCAAATAAACAAAAATATTAAAATGTTTATTGTTAATCGGGCTACTCGGCCCGCAAACCAGGTCGAGTGTGGTTAGATTTAGGCCTGAAAGGCGGGCTGGGACCCGAACCCAGCCCACGGAAATGGTCAAAAGACTTTGTCAATCCTGACCCGAGTCCGCGTTTGCCAAGTCTAGCTAATTCGAAACAATAGCATCCTGAGGGCAATTGGGAAACTAAATCTCACCCTGAGGCGGTTGTGATCTAGCAACATATTGCACTAACAAAATGCATTATAAATGGAATAGACACAACCTAGGACACCCGGAAACTCCATAGAGTAGGTGTTTTCCGTGTCGGAAATCTTAGGGAACTCGGAAACTCCTCGGGAACCTCTAGTAAATGTTTCCTAGGCGTTTTCAATTGCCAATGTTCTCGTTGATCATAAAATCGAAAACTTCGGCGCTTTCTACTTGTTTTTATGCGTTTTTTAGTTGTTTTTACGTGTATCTAATAATAGAGGTATAAAATTGTCAAACTATGAAATAGTCAAAACTTCAATAGGCCAATTTCTGGTATTCTTTTCTCTTCAAACTTATTTAATTCTCATCTAATTTTCTTTCTATTGCACTTTTAATTAGTCAATATATTGAAAATGAATAAGAACATCAAGTGTTTATGTGGTTATAACATTTTAGTTGATAAAAATCTCATTTTATCTATTTTATATAATATATTTACTTTAATTTTTATTTTATTTAAAATAATATATAATATATTTTGCCGTTTTCTCCGCAGTTTCCTATTTTCATAAATTTTAAATTGTTGTTTCCCGTTCCCAAAACGTTTTCGTTTTCCATTCCAGTTTCCGTTCCGGGATAACATAGGACACTGTTGCTCGATAAATTATATCTTGTGCAAAGTGTTAACATTTCAATTTAAAAACAATAGTCATTATCTTCGGAAAAAGATCTCATGAGGAAGCTTCTATATGTTAAGAATGAGGATAAATCTCAGCCACATGATTAAAACTTAAAAAAAAAAAGTAAAAAAACGGCACGGCCGAATAATTCGGCAAAAATTAGGCCGAAATTCGGTCACACATGCACAGTTTTTTTGGCCTGACATTTTCACTGATGAACACAAAGTGCATCCACGTATGAACACCCATGTAATTTAGGTATAAACACATAAAAACGATTCTCTTTCAAAACATAAATTTGTAAGACTATTACACATGCATAAATGTGGTGTTTCACATGCACACCTACGTTATTTCACATGAAACTATATATGTTTTACAAGAACACACTTTGTTTGCCCTGTTTGAACACATGCATTGTCCCCGATGAACACGTATGTAATTAGCTATGAACCCACACATGTAATTCAGCTATAAACACATAAAAATGATTCTCGTTTTCAAACATAAATTTATAAGATTAATACATGTGCATACTTTCTTGTTTCACGTGAACATATGCATTGTTTTACATGAACACATGCGTTGTTTTACATGAACACGTGTGTTTTCATAAAGACACAAAACTTAGCTTTTTTTATATAAACATTTTGTTTTACCGTTGGAACTCATACTTTGACATCGATGAACACATGCGTAATCAAATATGAACACATGGTTCATCCACACATGAACACAAAAGGATTATCGTTTCCACACATAAATTTGTAAGACTAATACACATGAACACATGAGTTATTTTATGTCAACACATGTGTTGTTTCATATGAACGCGTGTGTTTTCACAAAGACACATAGCTTAGCCATTTTTTCATATGAACACTTTTCTTTGCTCGTATGAACACATATGTTGTCGCCGATGAACACAGATGTTATCACCTATGAACACACAATTCATCCATGTATAAACACACATGAAATTCAACTTCAAACACATTAAAATGGTTCTCGTTTTCACAAATAAATTATAAGACTAATACGTGTGTACACATGCGTTGTTTACATGCACACATGCATTGTTTCACATGAACACATAGGTTAGCATTGTTTTTTTTTGTATGTACACCTTATTTGGCCTACATGAACACATACAATACTACCAATGAACACATACGTGATCACTTATGAACACAATGGTTTAAACTCATGCGCACACATGTTGTCTTGGATAAACACTTGCGTATTAAGGTATTATACATTATAATGGTTAAACTAATACATGTGTACATCACAAAATACTTCCACAAACCAATATAAACAATCAACTAAGTATTTACATATTTCAAACCAGCAAAACTAGTCAAAACTATCAATATTTTTACATGTGTTCTCAACTAAATATAACAAGCATCCTTTACTATTTCTTCCTCCTACTACTCTCTTCGTTGTGTGGTTCACTTATTTGCAAAAGATTTGTTGATGCTTCAACTTCAACTAGATTGTGTATAATAATCATAGCAAGAGTATTTTCTTCTTCAACCTCAGGTGAATCCAATAATGAATCTGTATATTAAACACATAGAAGCATTAGCATTTGCGCACATACAGATTTATTGATGAACACAAGTATATCAGGGAAATGAACACGATCAAAATATGAAATGAACACAACAGTATATAACTGATGAACACAAGTATTCAATATTGTTACCACCTTTTTCATCTTGGAGATTGAGATGTGTTCTGCATTTATCTCTTGCTTTTTGTGATGACTCTACACCGTTACAGACAACATATTCACTTCATTATGAACACATAAGTAGTTTTTAATGCACACACCAATATTCTTATATGAACACAAAAGTCTTTTATAAATAAATAAGATATTCATTCATGTTGAGCTTTGGTTTATGTATGTATCATTGAACATAAATGCATTAGTCTATAAATAAAAACACACATAATGTTGAAAACACATACCCTTTCTAATGAACAAAAGTTCACATGTGGATCTCATATATCTCCTAATGAACTCAAGATCACATGAAAATGCTATTTTGCTGAACACAAAAGCAATTGTATATACACTCAAACACGTATAATGATGAACACACTCATATTCATAATAAACAGAAGAGAAGAAAAAATCTATCAAATTCATTGTATGCACATTGAAGCATTATTATATGAACACATACGTATTTTGTGATGAACACATACGTATTTTGTGATGAACACTCATGTTCTTTTTAATGAACACGAGATTCAGATAGTCAATGATGCACTAAAATATATCAAATCGAGAAAAGAAAAGCGAGAGTAAATATGAACATCTCAAACAAATTGAGCATCAACAAGGAAATTCTAGAGTAAGGAGGACTAATCTGGCGACCTTAGTAATGGAGAGAAGCATCGACCGAATCTATAACGTCGAAATTGAAATCCATCTTTGAAAACTTTCAAATCCCTAATTTTTAGAATCTCAGATTATCAGATCTGGAGGTTTTCTTCTATCTACTCCAACGGTGGGAACGAGACCTTCAATTAGAGCAAGCTACAAAACTCGCGAGCTCACATCAGATTCGTCTGATCCATGACCATGGATTTGGAATTTGATGCTAGGGAGGGAGGTTTGGAAAAGGAGCGATTTTGGCTTGAGCGTGAATAGCGTGAGGAAGAAAGTGAAAAGAGAGATATATATAAGCATGTGTTTTGCAGTGTTGATTGTGGGTTGTTGGATCCTTATTCTTAACACTAGAGGGTGTCCTCACCCGAATCTAACCCATTATCTTCCTCGTTAAACTCTGTTTCAAGTGCGCCATGAAAATCTACGGTCATTGACTTGAAAGTTATAGCTTGGAGTACTTTATTACTCCTAAGAAAATATGTTATAAGAATCTAGCTACACAATGAAGTGAGATGGATCAACGGAACTTACCAGACAACTGAGAGTAATACTTTCTAGTATTACAAATCATATTTTTGAAATAATGAATAAAGGCTTATTTGTCTAAACATTTATAAAGGCATTTTTTTAAATAAATCTCTTTTGTTAGATAAATGTGTTTGGTGATGTTAATTTATTAAAATTTATTTAAGATAAATTTATTAAAAGTAGAGTATCTTATAATTTGAAATTTGCACAAACTCCACAGTATTATAAATAACTTTTATTGAAAAGAGCCTTTAGGGCTTGTTTGGTATCCATACTTAGATATGAGGTATGGGTATCAAAATGAGTAATACCCATATCTTATCTTGTGTTTGGCAAATTAGTATATGAGTATCAATATCTAGAGATATCAGGATATCAGTTTTTACAACATTTGATATGATGAAAATTTGAGGGATATGGATGATATCTCTATCTTCTCCTTTCTCCTGTATCTCTGTCCCTGTTTAGCCCCCACACCCAACACCATTTCTTTCTCGGTGAAGCACACAGGCACCCCACTCTCACCAACTTCGTCCCACCCACTCACAAAGAAGATTGAGCCCTCAATTTAAAAAAAAAACACATTCCAGCACCTCAAACCTTCGATTCACAAAGAAGAGCTCAATCACCACTTAGATTTGCATACCTAGATTTTGTATCCATACCTAGATTTGCAGATTGACGGGGAGAAGTTGCAGATTGAACCCTTAATTTAATTTTGATTTAATTGATTTTCAGAATTTAATTTGATAAGGGATTATACCAAACAAAAATTTAGATATTAATTTTCATATCCATACCCGATATCTGATACTCATACCCATACTGATATCGATATACTAGTATATAAAACGGGCCGTTATAGATGATAATGCCATTATAATAGACTTCAACAAACAAGCTCTAGGATCTACAGAAAGACACGTAAATGAAGACAATCATTTTTGTTACACCAAAAGCAGTAGGAAAAATTGCAGATTGAACTATCATTTACAAAGTTTGAGTCCTTTTTGAGAATTGGCAATGTCAGCCATTCATGTCATTTTAAGTAAGTTTGATCAAACCCACAGCAAGGGGAAGAACTTGAGGAACAAGTAACCAAATCTATATAAGGTTTAAATCTCCCAAATACCAATTACCTTCTTTTTAGTTGTTGACTGTAAGATGGACCCGAAGATGCAGGATCCCATTGATGAAATACACACTGTCGCTATTCATGAGATCGGCCCATGATAACATCTTCCCAGCCCCCATTGCCTTTTGGGTGTCAGTTAAAGAACAGATTTTAGTCTTACACAAACTTTGGAACTCGTTTAATGGCTTCTTCATCACTGCAAATTCAAACCCTACCAAGCAAGCTTCCGAGCCTGCCATTTTCAGATAAAGACCAAAGTGGTGTAAATTGTTCAGCTCATCATTGCAGCATTTTGCCATGAGGTAGAAAACTCGTCCACCTAGGCCAAATGCCTCAGAATAGAGATTCTTCGATGGGAATAGAGATCTGCACTCATCTTTCTTTAGGTCAAAGTAGACAACACACCGAGGATGAACATATTCCAAGGGCACAACTTTTATAAGGTGAAGACCGTAGACACGTCTTGGAAAATCACAATTGGTTGTTGTTAATTCCTGTGAGTTGTGGATGTTGACCGTAGGGGACTTCAATTTTGGAGAAGAGGGCCTTGAACACGCGCCATGAAACTTGTTCATAGTCAAAGTCAGGGCAAATTAAGACTTCCTTCAACTTGGAGCAAGACATATATGGGAAACAGATAAACTGTGCCATGCACTTGATAAGGATTTCCCGGCGCTCTTCAAGTTTGGGATAATTTATTCGTGACCACCTTAAAATAAAATCGAAAATTCGATCTTCTGAAAGAACTTCAAGTCCATCACTCCCAAGAACAGCTTCTACTGCAGAAAGTGGCAAAGACAACGCCTCCTCTTGTGGAGACCTTCATGATCAACAAGAATGAGTTAATGAGCTACTTACAAACTGCATCACTCATAAATCACAGGTTACTTACTCGCTGAAATTTCTGTAGTAATCAGCAAGATAAGCCTTAGCTGCATCAAGTAGTGGCTGAACTACTTCATCAACGGGAACACGCGAAGGGAGGTCAAGATAAAATAGTGCAGATTCCATTGACATGGGCAATGAAAGCAACATCTCTGTACAATGGGTCACACAAGAAGTAACCTCAAACTTGTCTGCACACAGCAATACATCCACCAAATCGGCCTCTGAAGTTGCATTCAAGGGTTTGTCATACATAAAGTTTACTAATTCCATCAAAGCTGTTTCCTCTGTTAGAAATATATAAAAATGAGCTTTTTAAACCCTTCATTCAAATCAAGGAGTGGTTAAGGTAAGGATGGTGCACATAATACCAGATGCTTTGATTTTCAACGTGACTTCATCCCTCTGTTGTGACTCTCTCATACCATTTTTGAATAGCTACGTCATTGCGTTGGCACTTGTTAGTATACAGATACAGAAAATAGTTAAATTCTTTGCTGCGTAAATTAATAGATTTACCTTGTAAAAAAAAGGACTCTTCGCAGCAAGAATGAGAGAACATATGTTCAAAGTTTTGAGTTTGAAGTCAGTACCGAGATCTGAATCGTCATACGCAGGATCTGTGATGGGAGTTGCAGGTGAGATCTCAAGACGGAGGACTCGGTCCGAGAAAACGACGTCGTTGAATCCGAACCCGAAATTCACTTCATTCGCAGTACTCGAGACTTCCCTCTTGAAACTCTCCCTCTTCCCAGTATCATTATAACCAAAGAAAATTTGCAACAATCCTTCCCAACACTGGAAAACCATCACTCACGAATCTCAAAAACGATGTTGACAGGTTGGTTGGAGAATCAGATTATACCTTTAGATTGTTTTGTAGTGTGTCTCATTATGAACTAGATGTGCGCTAGGGTTTTGGCATCTTCTTCTTCTTTTTGGTAAAGTTGGAACGGCATTTTCTCAATAAAAGCTCTTTGGTTTGGTAAGCTTGCTTTGGAGTCTTCTCAATAATAAAGCTTGTAAAATTGGTCTGGCAATGACTTTTGAGTTGACAGTAGTACGGAGTATTAGAGAAGTCAATCAACGTTACATATATAAATGAGCAAATTACAGAAATCACCCGCTAAATAAGACTATTTATCTACAACCACCAATTATACATGTGACCACCCTTAAATACATTTTGTTAGCCTTCAATCACCCTCCACTTACTCTGTTAAAAAAATCTGTTTGATATTGATATTTACCATTTTACCCTCATTAATTTTTTTTATTTTTTTTTGAGAACCAACAAACTCTTCAATGTCAGGAATCACAAGGGATAACAAAGAATTCAGTTCAGCAGAAAAACCGCAATTAAAAGGACAAACTAATTCACGAAAAGGTTTAATACTAGCTAAAAAATGAGTTGGTTTGTTTCCCATGCGTCGGACATGACTCCACCTGCAAATCCGAAAATTCTTCTGCATCTCAGAGATCCTGTTCAGCACCCATCCAAACGAGTCTTTCCACTTGCACTTGTTATTTAGCTTTGAAATTAAGGACAAACAATCAGATGCAGAAGTCAAAGGTGTGGAAGTTGAAGACGCCACCACGGGTGTGTGCATGAGTTCTACCTTCTGTGTGCATTAGTAATTGCATTTCATAAATTCAGTCATTCTAATTGTTTTCCAGCATGTTACTTAATCTAGTAGTATGTATGTAGTTGTGTGGATGATTTATACCTTTCATGTACAGGAGTTATACCTTTTGTCTGCATGAGAAATTGTGCATTTCATAAATCCGGTGCATCTAAGAGTTTTACAACATGTTATATATAATTTTAATCTTAATATGGTTTTGTGCATGAGTTATGCCTTATGCGTGCAGGGGTTATGCCTTATGCGTGCAGGAGTTATACCTTATATGTCTCGAATAAGCTATGTATTTCATACATTCACTGCATATATGAGTTTTATAACATGTTCTATAAACTACTAAATTGAATGTATTTGTGTGCATGAGTTATATGTGCATGGCTTATTTTTGTATTTTATAAATTTAGTCCATCTAAGATATTTACAACATGTTATTTAGTCTACTAGTATGAATGTAGTTGCGTGCATAAGTTATACCTTTCGTGTGCATGAAAAACTGTGTATTTTATAAATTCAGTGCATCTAAGAGTTTTACAATGTGTTCTATATAATTTTTAATCTAAATATAGTTGTAGGCATGAGTTATATCTTTATGTGTGCATGAGTTATACTTATTGTGTGCATAAGTATTTGTGTGCATGAGTTATACCTTAATCAACATCTTGGGCAAGCTTTTCTTTGTGTGCATGAGTTTTATCTCTTGCGTGCTTAAGTAGATAAAATCATGACAAATATTTGATGCAACTAAGATAATGGGTGTGCGTGAATCTGTACTTTTGTAATCTTAAGTGCATGACTTAAATTTGCATGAGTTAGATATACTGTGTACATGACTCATATCCTTTGTGTGCATGATTTTGTTCTTTTGTGTGCATTGGTCAGTGTTTCTAAGTTTACTAGTCAGTGATTTTGTAGGAATCTATTTGCTTACATGAGGTTGTTCTTATGTGTCCATCTGTCAATCCCTTTGTGTGCGTGACTAAGTATGTTGTTAGCTCTCTCAATTTTTACACGGAGATTTGTATGTCAATTTTCTCAAGGAGAACAAAATGAAAGTCAAAGCTCAAATATTGGAAGACAAAAGAGACTAAAAATGAGCTGGAAGCATACAAAGACAAAACAGATTGTGGAGTTTATGTCATCTGGCACATGAAAACTTACACATGGAATGAAATATCACATTGAAATGTGGGATTAAGAAAGGAGACAAGAAGCAGAAGGCTAGTACGAGAATAAAGTATTGACACACCCTCCTCCTAAGTCAAGAAAATGAATTGAAGAATAGGGTGGAAGAAAATGTAAAGAAACTTGTTGTGGTAGAAAGAAAAATATTATGAACATACATATCTTACATTGTGTAGTATATTCTATGATTTTTGTTGAAAGAATTTTGTATTAGAAACATGATGGAGTTTGTTGCTTGTAATGTTCTGAATTATAACTTAAAATTTCATAGTTTTGGCATCAAAGTCTAAATGCAAAAATATTGCTTTTGTGTGCACAAATGAGTTCATTCGTGTGCATAAATGAATGTTTCAGTGTGCATGACTAGTTCCATTGAGTGCATAGGGCAGTTTATTTGAAAGAAATTGTGTAAGTTCATTTGTTACTGCTTCTGCGCATACATTTGAAAAGATGAAAACTAAAAATAAGGATAAAAAACTAGTTATTGGTTGTTCATATCGGTTTGTAACGGAATCATAACATTACAAGATACATAAAAAAACATCTACAGAAAAGCAAAATAATTCTCTCTAGAGTCTCAATAGTCTATATGCATGAGTTGGCTCATCTGTGCGCATCAGACATTGTCTCTGTGTGCATGAGTCAGTGTTTCTGTGTGTGTGGGAAAGTGTTTTTGCATCTCAAACTTAATTAATAAATTTTTGGACACGTCTTGCAGTTGTCTCCAGACTTATTACGAATACCACAAAATCACTCTCAAGAATCTCAAAAAATTGTGTGAATGAGTCAAGTGTCCGATGTGTATGACTTAGTGATTTTGTATGAATGAGTTTGTGTTATATTGTGCCTGAATCATCTTCCTTTATTAACGACTAAAGATTCTCAAAAAGTATATTAGCATAAGTAAGAGCAAGGGCAGTGGTCTGGTGTGCATGACTTAGTGTTTGTGTATGCATGAGTTTGTGCTATATTGTGCATGAGTTAATTTGATTTTCAATCAATCTAAATAATCTCAAAAAAAATCATGTGTATGAGTCGGGGGTTAGGTGTGCATGAGTTTGTACTTCTGTGTGCATGACTCAGTGCTTCTGCGTACATAATTTAGTTCATGAGAGCTCTCTTAATTAACAAATCTGTGTGCATTAGTTAGTTCATCCGTCTGCATGAGCATTGCTTCTGTTTGCATGAGACATTTATTTTGTGTGCATGGGCTAGTGTTTCTATATCTGAAACTTAATCAACAAATTTTGGAAATGTATTGCCGTTATGGCCAAGCTTATTACGAATTCCACAAAATTAAGATGGTACTTCTGTTTACAATCAACAATATTACAAAAAAAAAACAATATATAAAAAGGCAAAAATGTTCTTTCTAGAGTTTCAAAAGTTTATGTGCATGAGTTAGTTCATCTGTGTGCATGAGACATTGCTTATGTATGCATGTCTTAGTGTTTCTGTAAATCAAACTTAATCAACAATTTTTTGCATTTCTTGTAGTTGTGGCCAAGCTTATTACGAACTCCACAAAATCAGGATGGTACTTTTGTTTACAATCAACAGAATCTACAAAAAATTGAATATTCAAACAATTATGTGTTTTTTATTACAATTGTGTGTTTACAAGTATCAAACACAAAACAAATTGGGGTATAACAAGTCAATCTACTATATAACTTACAATAAACCTCTATTTGTGTCATGTGTCACTATGTAATTCAATTTGTCACATGTCATAATTTTCTAGCATTGTCCATGTGTCAATTTTTCATAATTTCTCATTTTTAGAAATTTTATTCTGTGATTATGGAAAATCTTTATTTCCCTATTTACTTTATTAATTTCCTTTTGTTCTTCTCTCCTGATTTGAAAGATACTATACTTTTTAAATATTTCCTACTATTTTTGTTTATTTCTACCAATTCACAATTTGCAAAGCTTTTTAAACAAAAACTAAGTTTTTTTAATGAAAGTTAAAGTAATTTTACTATTTTAAAATAAATTGATAATTTTTTTTAATAAGTTTAATCCAAATCTCGTGCATTGTACGGGGATTGAACTAGTATAAAAAAAAGTATCCTTCAACGAAATCTAATTTTAAAACTCCATAACAACCATACATACATCGTATTGTAAGAAAAATTATCAGGTTGAGGAATTTGATCAAACAGGTGGCGCTTAGTTTCTCTCCTTTTTTCGAATACCTTTCATCAACGAACTCCATGTTATCATAGCCTTCACACCATCACAATGACAATCTCAAAGTTAATTCCATGTCATTTGTCCTAATGGATTTTGAATACTAAATCAAAACAACTTCAAATCAATTGCAAATCTAAAATCTTATGTGCATTAGAAGGAGAAGACGGAGAAGATGACGAAATTGATTCAATTCGACTCAATCAAACAATTGATGTCAACAGCAGAATGATTTCATGAACCAAAAGAATCAAATACCTAAATCGATCAATGGAGAGTCATTTTGGATGGAGGAATTAATGTCGGGGATGGGATTACTTGATGCATCAATGTCGACGATGGAGAAACAAAGAGGAGAGAAGGAGAACGAAGTAGAAGAATGAAGAATATCAACCGAACAACAAAGTCGAGAGGAAATTCTACCCTCCAAAATCATAATAGGAAAAGGGAAAAAAGAGACACGTAGACGATGAGACGGGGAAAAGAAAAATAGAGATTGATTGTTGTAGATCTATTCTTAGTCCTAATAAGAAGACTTATTATCATTGGATCTTTTCGGGTATATATATAGTAGATTTTTCTCCCTCCTTTAATTATCATAACTAGTCCCTCCTGCCCGTGCTACGCACGGGCCAAATGAATTTTAATTAATAAAAATTTAGTACTTTATAAATATGAATTAGAATGTGTAATATTGTCTCGTATGTTTCACTTATATTTTACTTTGAATCCAGATAATAATTTTTAAATTTATTATTGTGTTCAACTATTTTGTTATATCTTTAAAAGAATTAAATATAATTTGAAAAATTAAATAATGAAGTACATAAACATACTAAATGCATACACGACACGGAAAAAATATAATCTTAAACTTTAATTGTTTAAGAAAAACTACTTAAAATATTTTCAACTTTTATCAGAAGACCAAAATGTAGATCAAACCACTTTTTTCATTAAAAATTAAGAAAATTTACTAACAACATGGCACATAATAATAGTTTTATGTAGGTTGCAAAACATTCATCTTCGAATTTATAAAATATTTAATTGAAATGGTAATTTGGTTGTTTTTGGTTTATAAATTTTAAGTTGGAGTTCTTAATTTTTTATTGATTTAAAAGTTGAGATTAATTTTATCTAAAGTAAAAATTGAGAATTTTTTTTTCGTATTGGATTATGCAAATTTAGGTTACTACTAAAGAATACTTTGTAGGATATTTTGTTATTTATTGTCTAATGATATAATAATCATATAATTTATTTTACCAATGGAGAAATATTGAATTTTATAAAAAATTAATCTTTT
Organism: Oxyria digyna; assembly: GCA_029168935.1. Classification (NCBI taxonomy): domain Eukaryota; kingdom Viridiplantae; phylum Streptophyta; class Magnoliopsida; order Caryophyllales; family Polygonaceae; genus Oxyria; species Oxyria digyna. The sequence continues at coordinate 4,932,871 of JAPVLV010000010.1, read as the reverse complement.
TTAGCGTCAAATATTTATTGATGAAGTTCTTTGTCATTATAGATATTTTTAGCACGGGGAAACAGATCAAATAGTTATATTAAAATATTTAATTTATTTGTTATTATATCCTAAGTAGACTTGTCAAAAGTTTACCAAACAATGAAGCTGTTTGGGTCAAACCTGAACCGATCCGTACTTCTCAAAACTCGTTGAGGGACCCACTTTTCACCTATTTTCTTTCATTTAAATTAAAAATAATAATGAATTTTATTAAATAATAATATTATAAAAATATTATATTATAAAAATATTGTTTAAATTTTATTTTCTTTATTACAATAAAAATATCTAACATTTGAAACACACTGGGTTGACCCGACTCGAACTCGACCAATGGTCGACCCGCTTAACCCAAATTTGTTTTCCATCAGAACCCAAACCCGACCCGTTTGCCAAATATAATTTCCCTTTATCAAATAAAAGGTGAAAAAATGTGACCGAAAAATGAAGAGGTTAATATTTAAAAAGTGTTTGCTAAATAAATCTTTTTTTTTATTTATTCAAAAAACATGTTACTTATACACTTTATAAATCAATTTTTCTATCTTAATCCGTAATTTTAATAAGTTGATATGATTTATGTTGGCTTATTTTGTTTATAATAAATTTTATCTAAAGAAAAAAAAAATTATGCATATATTTGATATTATTTCCCATTATATGACCCTTAAAAAATTAAAATTCTTTTATTTAGTAAAATAATTTGTGAATTTTTTTTATTTCAATTATATGAGCCTTAAAAAAATTTATTTCTATCAAAATATGATTTATCATGTTCACAAAATATCATTTTTCTTAATTTGATTTATCGTTATTTTTTATTATTATATTCTATAGTTTTAATATTTTCCATTATAAAATGCAATATTTTATTTTTTATTGAGCCTTTTTTTTTATAAGTCAAGCAAAACCTCAATCCAAGCTGAATATATTCATGAATATCTTTGTGATTATCTTGTTTGCATATTTTTCAACAACCTCAAAAAATATTTTTTCAATTACCTTATAAAATATAATTTCGTTTTTAACTTAGTAAAAGATAAAATCTTTATTAGGAAATAGATTGATGTAGTTTCTTTAAAAAGACAATCTTTAATTTAATAGGAATAGATTTGTTTGAAAAATATATGTGGAAATTTCTTTGTGATTATCTTGTGTGAATATTTTTCAACCACCCCCAAAAATATTTTTTCAATTATATAATCCTTATAAAATATAATTTCGTTTTTAACTTAGTAAAAGATAAAATCTTTATTAGGAAATAGATTGATGTAGTTTCTTAAAATATAATCTTTAATTTAATAGTAATATATTTGTTTGAAAAATATATGTGGGAATTTCTTTTTGAAATATCTTGTATGAATATTTTTCAACCACCCTAAAAATATTTTTTCAATTATATAATCCTTATAAAATATAATTTTGTTTTTAACTTAGTAAAATATAAAATCTTTATTAGGAAATAGATTGATGCAGTTTATTAAAAGATAATCTTTAATTTAGTTGTAATAGATTTGTTTGAAAAATATATGTGGAAATTTCTTCTTTAAATATCTTGTGTGAATATTTTGCAACCATCCCCAAATTTTTTTTTTCCAATTATATAATACTTATAAAATATAATTTCGTTTTTAACTTAGCAAAAGATAAAATCTTTATTAGGAAATAGATTGATGTAGTTTCTTAAAAGATAATCTTTAATTTAATTGTAATAGATTTGTTTGAAAAATATATGTGCAAATTTATTTTTTAAATATCTTGAGTGAATATTTTTTAACCACCCCAAAAATATTTTTTCAATTATATAATCCTTATAAAATATAATTTCGTTTTTAACTTAGTAAAAGATAAAATCTTTATTAGGAAATAAATTGATGTAGTTTCTTAAAAGATAATCTTTAATATAATAGTAATAGATTTGTTTGAAAAATATATGTGGAAATTTATTTTTAAAATATCTTGTGTGAATATTTTTCAACCACCCCCAAAAATATTTTTTCAATTATATAATCCTTATAAAATATAATTTCAATTTTAACTTATTAAAAGATAAAATCTTTATTAGAAAATAGATTGATGTAGTTTATTAAAAGATAATCTTTAATTTAAAGATATGAGTTATGGTTCTTTAATTTAATAGTAATAGATTTGTTTGAAAAATATATGTGGAAATTTCTTTTTAAAATATCATGTGTGAATATTTTTCAACCACCCCCAAAAATATTTTTCAATTATATAATCCTTATAAAATATAATTTCGTTTTTAACTTAGTAAAAGATAAAATCTTTATTAGGAAATAGATTGATGTAGTTTCTTAAAAGATAATCTTTAATTCAGTTGTAATAGATTTGTTTGAAAAATATATGTGGAAATTTCTTCTTTAAATATCTTGTGTGAATATTTTTCAACCACCCCCAAAAATATTTTTTCAATTATATAATTCTTATAAAATATAATTTCGTTTTTAACTTAGCAAAAGATAAAATCTTTATTAGGAAATACATTGATGTAGTTTCTTAAAACATAATCTTTAATTTAATAGTAATAGATTTGTTTGAAATATATATGTGGAAATTTCTTTTTAAAATATCTTGTTTGAATATTTTTCAACCACCCCAAAAATATCGAACATTTGAAACCCACTAGGTTGACCCGACCCGAACTCGACCAATGGTCGACCCGCTTAACCCAAACCCATTTTCCATCCGAACCCAAACCCGACCCATTTGACCCGTTTGTCAAATCTAATTTCCCTTTATCAAATAAGAGGTGAAAAAATGTGACGGAAAAATGAATAGGTTAAGAATTAAATTTTTTTTGCTAAATATATCTTCTTCTTTTTTATTTATTCAGAAAACATGTTACTTATACATTTTATAAATCATTTTTTCTATTTTAACGCGTAATATTAATAAGTTGATATGATTTATGTTGGCTTATTTTGTTTAAAATACATTTTATCTAAAGAAAATTTTATTTATGCATATATCTATACATATACTATAACAGAACGTTGGTTTGTCACATGTCGCCCTTATATTCAATTCGCCTATGTGTCGACCTCTAAGTTATGCTACATCATCCACCATGTCATCCTCCACATCATCTTATTTTATATTTTGATATATATCTTTGAATTAAATAAGTGAAAAAATCAAAAAGATATGGTAGGTTATATTACAAAAAGAAATATGGATTTTTATCTTTTATCATATTATATCCTTATCTTATATATATATATATATCTTTATCTATTATTATGTAATCAATCTAATTAAATTGACTTATTAATGATCTTAAACTATAAAACATAAATTGTAAACTATAAACTATAATCTATAAATTATAAACCATAAAGTATAAACTGAAATATATAAACAAATTAATAGTAGAAAATATAAATATATTATTAAAATATTTCTATACATGTGACCCCGTAAATGATACGGGAACACACGCTAGTTTGATACTATTTCCAATTATATGACCCTTAAAAAATAAAATTCTTTTATTTAGTAAAATAATTTGTGAAAAATAATTTATTTCAATTATATGAGCCTTAAAAAAAATTATTTCTATTAAAATATGATTTATCATGTTCAAAAAATATCATTTTTCTTAATTTGATTTATTGTTATTTTTTTTATTATATCCTTTAGTTTTAATATTTTCCACTATAAAAGACAATATTTTATTTTTGATTGAACCTTTTTTTTATGGGTCAAGCAAAACCTCAATCCAAGATGAATATATTCATGAATATCTTTGTGATTATCTTGTGTAAATATTTTTCAACCACCCCCTAAAAATATTTTTTCAATGATATAATCCTTATAAAATATAATTTCGTTTTTAACTTAGTTAAAGATAAAATCTTTATTAGGAAATAGATTGATGTAGTTTCTTAAAAGATAATCTTTAATTTAATAGTAATAGATTTGTTTGAAAAATATATGTGGAAATTTCTTTTTAAAATATCTTGTGTGAATATTTTTCAACCACCCCAAAAATATTTTTTCAATTATATAATCCTTATAAAATATAATTTCGTTTTTAACTTAGTAAAAGATAAAATCTTTATTAGGAAATAGATTGATGTAATTTCTTACAAGATAATCTTTAATTTAATAGTAATAGATTTGTTTGAAAAATATATGTGAAAATTTATTTTTAAAATATCTTGTGTGAATATTTTCAACCACCCCCAAAATTTTTATTTCAATTATATATTCCTTATAAAATGTAATTTTGTTTTTAATTTAGTAAAAGATAAAATCTTTATTAGGAAATAGATTGATGTAGTTTATTAAAAGATAATCTTTAATTTAATAGTAATAGATTTGTTTGAAAAATATATGTGGAAATTTGTTTTTAAAATATCTTGTGTGAATATTTTTCAACCACCCCCAAAAATATTTTTTCAATTATATAATCCTTATAAAATATAATTTCGTTTTTAACTTACTAAAAGATAAAATCTTTATTAGGAAATAGATTGATGTAGTTTCTTAAAAGATAATATTTAATTTAATAGTAATAGATTTGTTTGAAAAATATATGTGGAAATTTATTTTTAAAATATCTTGTGTGAATATTTTTCAACCACCCAACAAAATATTTTCAATTATATAATCCTTATAAAATATAATTTCGTTTTTAATATAGTAAAAGATGAAATCTTTATGAGGAAATAGATTGATGTAGTTTCTTAAAAGATAATCTTTAATTTAATAGTAATAGATTTGTTTGAAAAATATATGTGGAAATTTCTTTTTAAAATATCTTGTGTGAATATTTTTTAACCACCCCCAAAATATTTTTTCAATTATATAATCCTTATAAAATGTAATTTTGTTTTTAATTTAGTAAAAGATAAAATCTTTATTAGGAAATAGATTGATGTAGTTTCTTAAAAGATAATCTTTAATTTAATAGTAATAGATTTGTTTGAAAAATATATGTGGAAATTTATTTTTAAAATATCTTTTGTGAATATTTTTTAACCACCCCCAAAAATATTTTTTCAATTATATAATCCTTATAAAATGTAATTTTGTTTTTAATTTAGTAAAAGATAAAATCTTTATTAGGAAATAGATTGATGTAGTTTCTTAAAAGATAATCTTTGATTTAATAGTAATAGACTTGTTTGAAAAATATATGTGGAAATTTCTTTTTAAAATATCTTGTGTGAATATTTTTCAACCACCCCCAAAAATATTTTTTCAATTATATAATCCTTATAAAATATAATTTCGTTTTTAATATAGTAAAAGATGAAATCTTTATTAGGAAATAGATTGATATAGTTTATTAAAAGATAATCTTTAATTTAATAGTAATAGACTTGTTTGAAAAATATATGTGGAAATTTCTTTTTAAAATATATTTTGTGAATATGTTTCAACCACCCCCAAAAATATTTTTTCAATTATATAATCCTTATAAAATATAATTTCGTTTTTAACTTAGTAAAAGATAAAATCTTTATTAGGAAATAGATTGATGTAATTTCTTAAAAGATAATCTTTAATTTAATAGTAATAGATTTGTTTGATAAATGTATGTGAAAATTTCTTTTTAAAATATCTTGTGTGAATATTTTCAACCACCTCCAAATATTTTATTTACCACCCCCAAAAATATTTTTTAAATTATGTAATCCTTATAAAATAAAATTTCGTTTTTAACTTAGTAAAAGATAAAATCTTTATTAGGAAATAGATTGATGTAGTTTCTTAAAAGATAATATTTAATTTAATAGTAATAGATTTGTTTTAAAAATATATGTGGAAATTTATTTTTAAAATATCTTGTGTGAATATTTTTCAACCACCCAACAAGATATTTTCAATTATATAATCCTTATAAAATATAATTTCGTTTTTAATATAGTAAAACATGAAATCTTTATTAGGAAATAAATTGATATAGTTTCTTAAAAGATAATCTTTATTTAATAGTAATAGATTTGTTTGAAAAATATGTGTGGAAATTTCTTTTTAAAATATGTTGTGTGAATATTTTTCAACCACCCCAAAAATATTTTTTCAATTATATAATCCTTACAAAATATAATTTCGTTTTTAACTTACTAAAAGATAAAATCTTTATTAGGAAATATATTAGTGTAGTTTTTTAAAAGATAATCTTTAATTTAATAGTAAATTTGTTTGAAAAATATATGTGGAAATTTCTTTTTAAAAAATGTAAACTTTAATATTAGACTTTTATTCCGGTGGCCTAAGCAAAAAAGTTCAACCCAAGATGAATATAATGGGGAATAAGCCAAAAGCCAAAATGTTACGATAATGGATTTTACAACCACCCCCAAAAATTATATATATTATGATATGATTATGATATGATATGATATGATTATACGGACTATAATATTGAGTTTTTTTTAGTGGACTAAGCCAAAAGCCAAAATGTTACGATAATGGATTTTACAAATAAAAAACACTGCCCAGTGTCTATGTTTCTCTAATAAGGAGATTTACTAATCAGAAACAAGTTTTGATGCCTCATCTTGATTTGATTGTGATTATGGATGCTCAAGATGACAACTAAAGACTCTAACTTGTATATAAGGCCTGATTTATATACTCGTCTACGTGCTTGTCCGAAGATTTCCCCTGCCTCGTATTTTTAATATATTCACCGATATTTTTGAAGGAAATATTTTAGAAGTTATTCCAATATCCAATTGATAATATAAGTAAAAGATGTAACAATTTTTTGAATTATGAATTTTAAAAAATATTGTTTGTTTATTTAGTTATAAATAAAAAAAATATTATACATCCTTTAATATTGGACTCTTTTTCTAAATGGACTAAGCAAAAGTCCAACCCACTATGAATATATTCATGAATATTTTGTTGAATATTTTTTATGAATATTTTTCAACCACCCTAAAAATTATATATACTAGTCCTTCTCTGTCCGTGCTACGCACGGGCACGAGTCAAAACGAAAGAAAAATTATATATTATTAAATAATAACTTCATATTACTGTAAAGTGGATTATTATTAATATATAATAAAAGAAAGACAAATAAATATAAGTTAATGGGGTTCTTAATATCGTTGATCTCAGTATATTAGTTAATGGAGCTATTAGGATGAACAACTTTTCTTAATTAGTACGTACTACATATTGAGTCACGCACTGATTTAAAAAATTACTAAGAAAGAGTATATATGTGCAAATTCTAGGTGGCATCAGAAAATGAATACGTACAACAAAATAATAAAGCTTTTGTTACACTAAATTCAATTATTTTTTCTCCTCTTGTACTTTCCTCTTTGCTTCACGATCTCCTCTTCACTGCTGCTTTTGTGAGACCGTGTTTTTATTGTAGCCCGCATGCGTTGATCTTCGTCTGACCCACCGCCACTCTTCACTTCATTGTTGCTATTTTAAGGCCGTGTTTATGATCCTCCTTGCTTCACAAATGAGTTGTTGGCGTTGTTGAGTTGTCTAAAGAAGCGCGACAACTTTTTCTAGTACTCCCGTTGTCAATTCTCTTTTGAATGAAGCAGACAACCTTCAGAATTAATTCTTGCGTACTAAGAATGCCTTCAATCGGAGTTGCTAGAGAAAAAGTTGTTAAAGGAGGCGGTCTCGATTGTTCCAGTTCTTGAGAACGAACACCAGGTTACCCTCTTTGTCCTCCTTTGCGTTTCTACTGATCTGCAATAAGTTGGAGATTCTTGATGCATGTAAGATGTTTGACAAAATGCCGTTGAGAAAGTTGGGGTGAAAGTTGATTTTTTTGGCATTTGTTAAGTGCTATGGAAAATATTACTCCGTGATTGGATTTCTGACAAGTTTAGGTTCTTTTTGCACATTTGTTTTGGTGGCCTTGATATCAATTTTCAGTCCCTTGTAGAAAATGCACGACCAAGAGATGGTTCATCTTTTTCACCTCCTTTTCGGTGATGATGCTTCATGTCTTTCTTACGGCTCCCTTGTGAGTTGGTCTTGTTGTTCTGTTTCCCCTTCACATATTTTTTGTTGCTCTCATTTGATGGTGTGATGTTTCTCTTTGCTAGATGTGATACAGAAGATGGCGAAGGATCATACATCAGGAGCTCATGACACGTACAGATCCCTTGGAGGTAATCCTTCTTTCTCACGACCTCCTTTCATGGCAGAGATGACCTTTCGTGCCACCTGCAATGCATTAGAACTCTTTGAGCTTAAGAAAAATGAAAGAGATTGATACGAAGTACAACCAGAAGGCAGACAAATTATCTTAATCTCTCTGCAAAAAAGACATCAGATACACAAAAGTGATGACAATCATATTGAAGTTGCATTGGATTTTCCAATAAATTTTCATGTTTAGGAAATAGAACCGAAAAGTGAAGAACCTTGCTGAGGAATCTATATTTGGTTTCTAAATAAAAGTACTATTGTTGTTTGGTTCCGTTAAAAGGTTGAATAAGTTTGTAATACAGATTAAGAGTCAAGAACTATGATCTTATTTTTTTAGTCATGGTATTGGATGAATACCTCACAGACAATTAGACAAACTTTTATTGTTAACATTAGGCTCCTTTATTTGTGTGCTACAACTCCTCAAACTAAGCCTCGTTCAAATTTCTGTCACAAAGATCTCAGTCATATTGGTTGTCAAGTTACTTATTTTATTGATCTGGGTTGATATTTGTTCTCTTTTGATTTGCAGGACCCTTTGATAGTGAATAGCCTAACTCATATTCAGTGGAAGAAGTCGTCGAGATAAAAGAAGGATTTGATCTCATGGATATTAAGGTTCTGTTTGATTAAGCTTAGTCATCACATTCCAGATAGTGAAGCTCAAATCCTAATGGAAGTTGTAAGTTTATTTTGGTGTGTTTTTGCTTCGTCTCAGTTCATTCGTAGTTGTTGGATTTTCAGATTAGTTAATTTATAAAAGGGTTCAAAAAATGAAACTGTTAGAAAACTGATATGCAGTATCAAAATATATGTTAAATGTATCTTCTTCTTTTTTATTTATTCAGAAAACATGTTACTTATACATTTTATAAATCATTTTTTCTATCTTAACCCGTAATTTTAATAAGTTGATATGATATATGTTGGCTTATTTTATTTATAATACATTTTATCTAAAGAAAATTTTATTTATAATACATTTTATCTAAAGAAAATTTTATTTAAGCATATATTTGATATTATTTCCAATTATATGACCCTTAAAAAATTAAATTTATTTATTTAGTAAAATAATTTGTGAAAAATTGTTTATTTCAATTATATGAGGCATACAAAAAATTATTTCTATTAAAATATGATTTATCATGTTCACAAAATATTAATTTTCTTAATTTAATTTATCGTTATTTTTTTTATTATATCCTTTAGTTTTAATATTTTCCATTATAAAAGTTAATATTTTATTTTTTATTGAACAGTTTTTTATGGATCAAGCACAAACTCAATCCAAGATGAATATATTCATTAATATCTTTATGAATATCTTGTGTGAATATTTTTCAACCACCCCCAAATTTTTTTTTTCAATTATATAATCCTTATAAAATATAATTTTTTTTGTTAACTTAGTAAAAGATAATATCTTTATTAAGAAATAGATTTATGTAGTTTCTAAAAAGATAATATTTAATTTAATAGTAATATATTTGTTTGAAAAATATATGTGGAAATTTGTTTTTAAAATATCTGTGTGAATATTTTTCAACCACCCCCAAAAATATTTTTTCAATTATATAATCCTTATAAATTATAATTTCGTTTTTAACTTAGTAAAAGATAAAATCTTTATTAGGAAATAGATTGATGTAGTTTCTTAAAAGATAATTTTTAATTTAATAATAATAGATTTGTTTGAAAAATATATGTGGAAATTTCTTTTTAAAATATCTCGTGTGAATATTTCCAACCACCCCAAAAATATTTTTTTAATTATATAATCCTTATAAAATATAATTTCGTTTTTAATTTAATAAAAGATAAAATCTTTATTAGGAAATAGATTTATTTAGTTTCTTAAAAGATAAATCTTTAATTTAATAATAATAGATTTGTTTGAAAAATATATGTGGAAATTTCTTTTTAAAATATCTTGTGTGAATATTTTTCAACCACCTCTAAAAATATTTTTTCAATTATATAATCCTTATAAAATTTAATTTTGTTTTTAACTTAGTAAAAAATAAAATCTTTATTAGGAAATAGATTGATGTAGTTTCTTAAAATATAATCTTTAATTTGATAGTAATAGATTTGTTTGAAAAATATATGTAGAAATTTCTTTTTAAAATATGTAAACATTTAATATTAGACTGTTATTCCGGTGGCTCAAGCAAAAGCCCAATCCAAAGTGATTATATTCATGAATATCTTTGTGATTATCTTATGTGAATATTTTTCAACCACCCCCAAAAATTATATATATCATGATGATATGATATGATATGATATAATTACATTATTAAAAATATTTAATACATACGACCCGTGCATGACGCGGAAACACGTTAGTATTACACTAAAACCGACTCAAAATGAATATATTCATGAATATCTTGGGTGAATATTTTTCAACCACCCCCAAAAATTATATATATTATGATTATGATTATGATGATTAGGATAGGATAGGATAGGATATGATATGATGATTATGATATGATTATTATAATACGATGATTATCTGTGTGGCAAAGAATTTATTATATTTTTACCATCTAAATATTCTATCAAGTTATCTTTCATAAAATCAGACCTAGATCTGTTATATAAATTTTATCCTCTATTAGCTCATTAAAAAAGGTCTAATATTAAATCCAAATAGATATACTATGATAAGATAAACAAATTTATATATGAAATAAAATTCATCATCCACTCCAATGTGTTCTGCAATACGGAGTACTATATACCTAGTAATGATATTAAGAAATTAAACATATCTTCTCCCTTTAATACGAACATTAGACTCTTTTTTTGCCCAAATAAAAGCCCTACTAAATATGAATATGTTGAATATCTTGTTAAATATTTTGGGTGAAATTTTTTCAACAATCCAAAAAATTGTATATAGGATATTATTATTATGATATGATGATTATAATATGATGATTATCTTTGTGGTAAAGAATTTATTATCTTTTTACCATCTAAATATTCTATCAAGTTATAATATAAGATTTACATTTTATCCTATATCTTGGAGTGTAACTTTTATCATTTTTATTATTTTTTAATAATGTTTTTTTTCGCTGGCCCAAGAAAAAAATATTGAGTATTTTTTCCGGTGGCCCAAGCAAAAGTCCAACCCAAGATGAATATATTGATGAATATCTTGTTGAATATTTTGGTTGAATATTTTTCAACCACCCCTAAAAATTATATATATTATGATTTTTAATTTCTGCAAAATTCATACTCGTGGACAAACATAAGGAAGGAGGAAGTATAAAAGAACATATTGTATATAGAATAAAAGTTGATGTACGTAATGGTCGATCTACACATTCAGTTATCAATTATCAACCAATTCAAGAGCAACGATGCATGCATCCAAGAACGGATTATTCATACACTACCTGATCACACACTCGATCCAACAATTATTTGAGAAAAAACCCAAAGAAAAAGAATTGCATAAAATTTGAAAACCTAACACATGACAAAACATACACATACATAAAATTTCAGATAGGTGAGCGATTCTTGTAGAAGTTATCGATGAAAGTAGACGCCCTCCTATCGATTCCACGTTCAGCCACCCAATAGCGTCCATCCTCATCACTCGCATACATCCTCCTCACATAAACTTGCTCCTCAAATCCATCTACATCTTCTCCTCCCCAACAACAACAAGCTTTGAAAATACCCAATATCGAACCAGATTTCCTCCTTCCTTCACCTGCCATCTACTGATGCATATGTTATATCAAATGTACATGTCAAGTACTATGATCAATGATTTATATGGTGCCTGTTAGATGTGGGTCCCTGGTTAAATTTTGGAACAATGATGATCGACAGAGATTCTCAACAGCTGTGAGTAACTATGTTATTCGATCCTTCTCTCACTCATCACAAATTGTGAGGCTTAAACAAAAAAGTGGGGGAAAGTTGGGTTTTTTAAGATTTGTTTCTCTTAAATTAATTTGGAGTAAGGGGTTTAAAGTAATATGCATGGAACCAATTAGGTAGGAGCTACTCCCTCCGTCCCACTTTGTTTGTCCTGTTTGACTTTGGCACACTTGCCGATGCACGTTTTATATCGTCAATATATCAAATTATATGTTATTAAAAATTATAATTTTTTAATATTCTTAAAGTACTAATCGAAACGAATCAAACAAGACCACTCATGACTATGTTTTATCTTATATATTGAAAGATATTTAGAAGATTCTCTCGATTAGTGAATAGTGTCAAAATTTGAAACAGGACGAACAAACAGGGACGGAGGGAGTAGTAGCTATATCGGCTGAAAGTAGAAGCTGCTGAGATCTTTTAAAGTATATATATAAGAGATATTATGAACGTACGAGTATATATGTTGGATCATCTTTTGATAGTTCTATACTCCTTCCGTCCCTAATGTTTGCAACATTTCTTTTTCAGGCGTTTTAAAATGTTTGTAAAATTCTTTTTCTATTCATTAATTTTTCTTCATAATACCCTTACTTTATTTATTTTATTCATATTCTAACAACACTTTATCAATCAAATCAACCATCTATATCATCTTTTCTATCTAATTTCCACCATTAATACCTTTACTCAATATTTTATTCTTTTTTTAACACTTTATCAATCAAATCAACCATCTACTCAACTTCTTTTTTCTTATTCTCTTCACTCATCTCAATTTTCTTAAATATTGTTCTATTCCCTTAATGTTTCAAACATTAAGGACGGAGGGAGTATATAATAAGCAAGTTGTTGCTCTATAACGTACACCACGACTTTCCCTGCAGTTTCTTGACGTACCTTTTATCTCCACTTTACTGTGGCAATTTATTAGTTTGCAAGTTGTTCTATGTAAAGATTAGTAATTAATTAATAAACCAAATGGCCAGCTGCCTAAGCTCCTGGTATGCGGAATTTGCACAACGATTTTTATAACTATGTATAAACTTTATAAATACACAAAAATTATATGGGTGATAATCTCATAATAAACCCTCTCTTAGAGATAAATAAGAATAAATCTAAGTCATTGTATGCCTTAGCATCCAATGGATTAGATTAAACTAGTTACCCCCACTACAAGTGGGGGTAGTTGTGGTGGTCCGGCGACCACCCGGTGGTTGTCCGGCGACCGGAAGTCCGATGGAGGTCCGACGGGGGTCCGGCGACGGTCCGGCGGTGCTCCAGTGGTGGGGACAAGGGGTGCCACGTGTCATCATTTTTAAAATGTTGGAAAACTTTTAAGTATAATGTGATGAACATTTATGAACACTTAATGTTCATCAAAAATTGGTGAACATTTAAGTAGAATGTGATGAACATTCAGTTGGAAAACTTTTAAGTATAATGTGATGAACATTTATGAACACTTGATGTTCATCAAAAATTGGTGAACATTTAAGTAGAATGTGATGAACATTCAGTTGGAAAACTTTTAAGTATAATGTGATGAACATTTATGAACACTTGATCTTCATCAAAATTTGGTGAACTTTTAAGTATAATGTGATGAACATTCAGTAGAGTATATACAAATGAACATTTATGAACATTGTGATGAACATTCAGTAGAGTATATACAAATGAACATTTATGAACATTGTGATGAACATTTATGAACACTTGATGTTCATCAAAGATGCTCTGGCGGCGGTCCGGTCGGTCCGGCGGCGCTCCGGCGGGGACAAGGGGGGACAAGGGGTGTCACGTGTCATCATATGGGCTCTTGGATCTCTCTTGATCCAAGACTCCACATTCATTCTCATTTATCATTTTAACAAGTATTATTACATGACTTTTTTCCAAATTATATTGATATAAGTATAAGTATGTATTATATAATAATATTAATTTAAATAGATTTTTAAATCATTATTATATAAATAAAAGAAATTTCAATTAATTTATAATCTTTTATATTGATATGTTTTTAAATAAAGAAATGATGTCAATAAATTTAATATACTGATCTTTGTATATATATTTTATTCAAGGAAATGTTATCAATAGACTTAGGTTAATTATCTTTAAAATATATTTTTCATTTTTTATTTTTTATAAAAATATGTCAAACGATGACGTGTCATAATGTGTGTGTTCATCTGTCATAACGTTTGTGTTCATATGCCAGAGTATGTGCATATCATAGTGTGTGTTCATATGTCACATTGTGTATTCATTGACAAAAATGTGTTAATATATTATAACGTGTGTGTTCATGCGTAACAATGTTTGTGTTTATCGCCCTTATTCTTCCCCTTAAGATTCAACGTCACCGGAAGTCTGGAACTTAACCCTAAACTTAATACCTTCTCCTAATTACTAAAATTTTCTAATGAACTCTCCAATTGTCCAGTGCTCCGCCGATCTTCCAACCACATCTAGATTATCCATCCCAGTTTTTGGGTAAATACCCCAAAAGTGTAATGTTTTTTTTAGTTTTTGCATCACTTTTTTAAGTTATAAGGAAATACCCCTTTGCTGACGTAGCAATTATAACAGAGCTGTCAACAAAAATTTTAATAGAGTTGTCAAAAAAAAAATTAACAGAGTTGTCAACAAAATTTTTAACAGAGTTGTCAACAAGAATAATAAGTTGTCAACACCAATAATAACCCTTTGCTGACGTGGAAATTATAACAAAGTTGTCAACAAAATTTATCAACAAAATTTTTAACAGAGTTGTCAACAAAAATTTTAACTGAGTTGTCATCAAAAATTTTAACAGAGCTGCAAACAAGAATAATAAGTTGTCAACACGACTAAATAAATTGTTTACGCGACTAATAAACGATCAATAACATACAACACGAGTAATATTACAAAATTGTCAACATTATCAACACTTTACAAAACTTGTCAACACCACTAAATTACATTGTCAAAAAAATAATTGTCAACACATTAATTTTTTTTACACACTAAAACAAACTGCATTGTCCCTGCATAATCCTTGTCAACACTGCCAATTTTTTTTGTCAACAGTCCCTGCATAATAATCAAATCCTTGTTTTTAACCAAAGACACGGAAATCAAAACTTTACTAGAGCCTAATTCATTGAATTAGTAGTGCACGGACACTAACACAAGATAAATTAACTTGTCAACACTGTCAAAATTTTTGTCAACACACTAAGTATATCCAGTTTTTGTGAAGCATTGAGTGGAAGCATCAACAACTTCAGTGGTGAAACAAATAACTCAATTCTTCCTGAGACTTCAGAAACAATTTGTCAGCTAGTAGAATTTAGCAAGAGTCAATCAAATCCAATTCATACATTAGTCCAAAATCAACAGCTCCAGTAACAAGTGATGCTCAAAACAACTTGTCTCAATACAAAATCAACTAATTCAAACTAAATTCAAAAGTAGAAACAAATTCGAAATCTGTAGAGATACACCTTAGAATCCGAGCTTGTGCCTGCGCTTCGCATTATACCTAACCAATCCAAAATGAAGATTTCATTCAATCAACAATCCAACCTCTCTGCAGATCACAAAGAAAGGATGATGAGCATCAGAAAATCAAAAGTCAACCAAAACAGAACCGACAATTTTGAGGATCACTGTTACTCGAGTTGTTGATTTTGTACAGCATGTAATCAATCACCAAATTCACTGCTCACAAATTAACTAATACATGCATTAGCAACGATTGCTACTGCTACCACTTGACAATTCAAATTTGAAAGAAAGGAATAAGCAAAGAGCCGAGGATAGAGATGCGACTATCGTGAGAAACGACACCGGGCTGACGAGCGCCGAGTCGGTCTGATTTTTGATGAAGAGAGAAAATATTGGAAGAAGAGGAGATCGACCGTATTAGGTTAAAATTTGGGGTTTAAATTGAATTTTCTATGAAGGCCTCCACCCTGCGCTGAAACTCCTCGTTGCTCAGATCTTCCACTGTCTTTCTCATTTCCTTCGATTTGTTTCCAGATGTGAGAGATTTCACAACAACCTTAGTTTCTGACCATTGGAGCTTGAATTACTCTGTCACTTCCGCACCAATGATAAGCTCCGAGAGACAGTCGCCTGAGTGGTGGCCGGATCCAAAATCTAAAATCGACGTCGGAGTTATGATGCTCAACTATGTGCTCGGTCAGCTATGGAAACGATGAATTCCCGATCGAGAGGAGGAGTCGGAATGGCGAAATTGGAATGAGGAGGAAGGTGAACAGTGTAAATAAGAAATGAGATAACTCAAAGAGGGGCGCGTGTACCACAAACGAGGCATTTTCATAGTGTTTAGAAAAGGACGGTAGAAATTACTAATTTATTCTCATTAAGGACAACGGGCCTAAATAGTTCATTATCCATCCTACTCTTATTTCAACTTTTTTATGCATCTTTCATTTTGGCCCATATTAACCCATCTTCAAAATATCAATTATCTCGACAATTTTTTCTTTAATTAATATTTTCAAACACCATGGCTTTGCATATTAACCGAAAACATAGCTTCTTTGTTCTACTTATTGTAACATCAAGTTGTCATCTCTGTAATACTCGTGTATATATCCACTAGGAATAATTTTTTCTACTTTTTGCAACCTCACATTATCAAAAGTCAAATATAACCATCCAAATAGCGATCTAAATTCGTACATAGACGCTCCATGATAAACAATAATTAATATATCATTATGCTTTGTGAGATATTATTTTAAAAAAAAATTCTATCACAACAATAGTAGTGGAATAATATTTGAGAAAGGATACATCAGAACTTCATAATTTAAGGCTCTTGCTAAATACAGCCCGGGCGTTTTCTGAATAACGTCCGGGCCCTCGCGTTACGCGAGGGAGCGCATCCTCGCAGAATGCGGGGGTGCGTCACCTCGCGTAACGCGAGGGTGTTTTTTCCCTATAAAAGGGGAAAAACCTTACTCGGCCCATTTTTTACATCACACACAATTTTCTACCGCCGCTCTCACCATCTCTCTCGGTTCAAACTAGTTTTTCTTCCTCTTTTCACTACAAATCTCCATATAAGGTATGTTTCTTATACTCTTATGCTTTCTAATGTTGTTTCTAGATGAATATATGTTGTTAGTATAGGAAATTGCATATTATATGATGTTTTGATATTGAATGTTGATTTAGAAATGGTTGTATAATGGATGAAAGATGATGATTTTGAATTATGGTTGATGAGTGGATGTTGTTTTATGTTGAAATTCATTAGGGTTAGGGTTTTTGATTAGGGTTGTTGATTTTATTGAGGGTTTTGATGTTTATTTGGTAATTTACTTAAATTGATAGGTATTTTAGCTAAAATATTGAATTTCCGCCGGAAATTGTCGCCGGAAACTGTCGCCGGAAACTGAAGAAAGTGCAAATTCACGCAGAACGCTACATCCCTCGCGTTCTGCGAGAATCATGTCCCTCGCGTTCTGCGAGAGTCATGTCCTTCGTAGAACGCGAGGAGTTGCCATAACTGGCAATTCTGTTTGTTCTGCAGAATATATGTTTGTGTTTTTTGGTTGTTTGTTCTGTTTTCTGATTTTATTTTCTGCGTTCGTTTATTTATTGATTTTACTTTGTATTGTTTTAGGCAATGTATCGTCCTGGTCGTTCGACTCGTCGGAGAAACAGAGATGCTGTTAGGGAAGAACCCCCGGTTGAAAAACCAAAGGGGAAGGGGAAAGCAAAGAAGAGTCACCCCGTACAGCTCTTCCTAGAGGGACTCCCCGACGTTGAAGAACGTCCCAATCCCAATTGGTCCCAAGGTAGTTATTCAACTGGACAACCGCGTAGTAGTTGGGAGTCATACCCAGTTGGCTGGGACCTTGTTTCCCAAGATAGTTATTCTACTGGACAACCGGGTTGCTGGGACCAGTTTTTTGAACATAATGCAGTTATGGAAGTCGGACAGGGGTGGGCGGGAGGCAGTTGGGGCGGTGGAGAAGGGATGGTTGGACAAAGTTGGGGCGGTGGATATGCCGAGGGAAGTGGACAAGCTGGTTCTTCTTCACACAATCAAGCCCCAGAACCGATGGAAGCAGAAATGGAAGATGAATTTTTTGGGGATGAAGAAGAGGAACAAGAAAAAGAAGGTGATGATGTTGAAGAAGAAGAAGAAGAAGAAGAAGAAGAAGTGGTCGAGAAACGCAAAAGAAAGAGGAAGTCCAAGAAGAATGAGCCAAAGTATGATCCTGAGCTCACTCATGACACACCTGGAGGTCCAGAAGATCCCGAGTTGCTTAAGGGATTTGAAGCACATGTTGCGTTCCACATCCAGAAAGGGGAGGTAATTTAATTATTTATTTATTTTCTGCATTTTCAATACATTGCACATATTCTGCAGAATTATCAGAAAATGCAAGATATATGCATCTTCTCGCAGAACGCGAGAAGTGGTACACTCGCAGAACGCGAGGAAATGCACATATTATGCATTTCCTGATAAATCTGCAAAAACTGAATTTTTTGAAAATTTGGTCTGCAGTGTGTAATTTTTGTATTTTTCTGCAGTTGAAAGGTCTGATGAAGGCACAACAACGGACAAAGCAAAGCAGTGATTGGCCATTGGACAACAATGACTGGTCAGAGATTCCCGGTGCAGTTGGACTGTCAGATCTACCTGACATGATGTACGAAGAAATCGACTTTCCGTTGATTGAAGCGTTCATCGAACGATGGCAACCGGAGACAAATTCATTCCACCTCCCTTGTGGTGAGATCACTATTGGCCTTCTTGATGTACATATGATTTTAGGCCTACCTATAGAAGGGAAAGCAATGACGACATGTAAGAAACTGGGTGCCAAGTTTAGTCATGATGAGATTCTAAAATACTATGGTAGGAAGGGGGCGGAAATTTTTGGAATAGATCCTCATACTTTAGATTCTGGGAGGGTGAAAGCTGAATGGTTTAAAAGGCATTGTGAAAACCTAGGTCTAGAGCGAAAGGGTTTAGGTTGGGTGTTGTATACTGCTTCCTCGCTCTTATTTCCGGACAAGTCACAGAACTTGATTCGGCTTAGATATGGGCCTTTTTTGGAAACCTATGCCCATGCTACGGGCATATCGTGGGGTTCAGCTGCTTTGGCCCATCTGTATAGGCAGCTGGGGATATGCACACGACAGGGTTGTGCCCAGATGTCTTTCTATTACACCTTGTTGCAGGTATTATACTTTCTAAGCGTTTAATTTACATACTTATATATATTTTCATATTTAACGTACTTTGTATTTCTTAGGCATGGATCTACAACTACTTCCCACACTTTCGACCTACTGAACGTCCTCTGTGGAGAGCGGAGCAACCATGGGCATACCGGTGGATGCCTAAGAATGTAAAGCTGAAGAAGGGCCAAGTCGGAAGGGACTATAGGGGAGCGCTCGATATTCTTATGCCAGAGATGGTAAGTTTCTGCATTTTCTGGGCTTTCTGCATTTTTGAGTACGCAGCAGTCATTTGTTTGATTACGCAACATTTTCTCGCAGAACGCGAGAAAATACAAGTTTCTGCATTTTGTCCTAGTTTCTGCATTTTCTGCTGTTTTACAGACTTCAGCAGGCGTTTTTCTGTCATTTTTTTAGGTATGTTGGAACCCGTATGGAGCACAAGACTTCACTGATCCTGAGCTTGCTCCCGCTCTATTTCACGGGGTGCTATCCTGCTGTGACATCACCGAACCACACATGCCTGATAGGTGTCCGAGACAATTTGGGAGAGTGCAGCGTATTCCTAGGCCAGTCATCGAACCGCTCAAAGCTCATAGGTTGAAAAACATTAGGTGTTGTAGTGTTTTTTATGACGCCAACCAATGGCTTTGGGAGTCAAGAGATGTTCACTCTTTGTCTCTCGCTGATATGGGGCCAGTTGCCTTTGCACCACATGAATGCTCTCATGATTACATGGATTGGTACATCAAGAGGACCCATAGGTATATCCGTCCTGCAATCCCTGGGATGATTACTGAGAGACAGGTAATATTAATTGTTTTGGTTTATCTTGCGTTTCTAGTCTTTGTTTGTCTCTAATATTAACATAGAATGAATGTTTACTTGCGTATAGGTGATTGGCCGGGTGTACAATGACATGGACCGGTATCGGTTTGCCACTCCAGAGGATTTTTCTTCATATCACGCCCAAATGCTACTATGTATGTCAAATCTCGCTCCCTTCCGACCACGAGAAGACGAGTAGCCTTTTGTTTTGTGTTTTGGATAATTTTGTTGGATTATGTTTAGGGATATGTTGGTTCTGCTTCAATTCTGTTCGGTTTTTGCATAACCTCGCAGAACGCGAGGTGTACACCACTCGCAGAACGCGAGACGAACCTATAGGAAACAGGGTGCTCCCAGTTGAGATGCACGGTCTGTGGCACGGTTGGTGTCACTCGCGGAACGCGAGTGACACCAACCTCGCAGAACGCGAGGTATGACATTTTCTGGAAAATGTCATTCCTCCTGTTTAAGAATTTAAAAAACCATCTCCAGTTCAACATTACATTACAAATTCAGCGAATAAAACATAACTTCAACATTACATTTCAAAGGCGGCACATCGATGTGACACAAGATCGTGCAAAGAAAAAGCATCTCTTTCAGCGTTTCGCCACCAAGGAGTAAACACATGAGGAAATGGGCAGTTTTCTTTAAGACGCAACTACAAGAAAACAACAACGTTATGAAGTTGCATATTAGATAGTAATTCATAAGTAGATCCAAAAACTTACCGGAACAAAATGTCTCTCACTCTGAATATAGAATAAGCAGAACGTCGGAAGTGTGTCACCATCTTCTAACCAAGTAGGACGTTGTAGAGGACGGTAAGTGTAGTTAGCATTTTTTCCCACCGTTACGAACACTATGTTGAATGTGGATGCCACAAGGCATACCATTTCCGGAGTAGCTAGCCAGTGATCTTCTGGAGCCCTTCCTATTCCTTCCCATGTAAGTTGGTGTAAAGCGCTCTCCAAAGTTGCTTGTTGTGGAGGTCCAATCCAAGTTCCTTGAACTAGGTGCCAAATCTCTTTGACCTTAGCTATCATCAAATCTCTTACTTCCCTCCATAAGTGTTGGTTGTCATGCAATTCATGAGCTATTGCTCTAAATCCACAATTTCCATCTCCATTTACCTCAAACCAACCATTCACATGGGTGCGCATTGACGCGGGTATGTGAGACTTGTACTTGCCAATCACCTTAATCTTTGGTTTCTTGAATGTTTCAGAATTAGAAGCATTTCTTTGTTTCTTTGGGGGTGTTTCTTCCAAATCTCTAGCATCCATCTCAACATTAGTGTGCTCCCATGCAGACGGTCTTCTTTGCGTTGACCTAGGTTGTTTGTTAGGAGCTCCGACTGGACGACCTCCGGTGTGCTTTGAAATAGCCGGCTCTTTTAGAGGAGTATTTACTTTCCCAATGTCTAAAACAGTTTGTGCACACTTTTCTTGATCATGGGGGCACAATTTCGGAAACGTTTCCTCATAGAAAGTCTGAAAAAGACGCCTTGCCACCTTACTCTTAACTTCCAGTATGCCGGGAACATCAACTTCTTCCAAACTCAAAGTACTCCAGAAAGGGTGCAACTCTGATACTCTTAGTGGTCTTTGCTCCTTCCAATGTCTTACAATCTGATGAACACACATCAACCCATCTCTAATCTTGATCCCGCAGCTACAAAACATATTAAAGTGCGCACCTAATCTCTCCCCCTTCGTGTATTCCTTAAGCAAAAATTCTATGCATTTGTAAGAGACTTTGAACTTCAAGACTTTAAACAAGTCGGCCCCTTCAACAACTGTGAAGCTCTTATTCAAACTCTCGGTGAAAGACACAGTAATCTCCTTAAGTTGGTTCTCCGCCATTGTTTTGTATTCTTTGAACATTGTGTCTAGCCGAGCATTTCCACTTGACAAGTATGACTTAAGACATGAATGTGCTCCTTCAACTCTAAAATGTTCGAAAAACAATAAAATGCAAATACAAATCAGAACATGTGGATCCTTCTGTAATGTGCAACTCCTCGCGTTCTGCGAGGTCTGTACACCTCGCGTTCTGCGAGTTAATACATTACTCGCGTTCTGCGAGGTGTGCATTACAGAAGCTCTTTTTATCATATGTAGAAGGTAGACAGAAATTACAGAACATACCTGTTTGTCGTGTTATTCCCGAGAGTGAAGACATTATCCGTCCATGCTGAAACAACTCTTTCTTTGTAACGGTTTAGCCAATTCATTCTCACGTACTTCAATATGGTTGGATAAGCTCGCCATTCGTCCTCAAGTTTCTTCAAAGTACTCTTGTAATCTTCTTCAGTGGTTTGTTCGAACATGTTATAATAATCATTTGAAATATGAACCCCCAATGCTTGTGTGCCCATAGCTATCTTCGCTCTCGCCTCTATGTTCTTCCTTACATGTCGCCTACATAAGAGAAACTTTGCATTTGGCCATAACTTGTCTGTTGCATTCATAAGAGCCATCTCACGGTCAGTGACGAAGCAAGTAGGCGATGCTCCTATTCTCAAATACATCGTCTGCAGCTGTTGCAACGCCCAGAAATAACTATCCTCGCTCTCAGCCTCTAACCATACCCCGCACACAACAAAATTCTTCCATGTAGAAGTCAAACCGACTATCTCCAGGAAGGGAACATTGTACCTTAAACCAAAATACAGTAAGATAAATACAACATAAAAACAGAATGATAAATACTTACCTGTTCGTGCTATAAGTCGAGTCCATCAAAAGGACATATGGAAACGCCTTTAAGAGTTTCATTGATTCGGGGCTAGCAAAGAACAAGTCGCCTATTATCGAAGGATTCGTTGCACTTGGCCTATACTCCATGAAGTAGTTGCTCTCTTTGCATTGGTGAAAGAATTCTTGAACCACGGTTCTACCTTCCATTTCCTCTTCCCTTATATGTCTTACCAAATTGTACACTTGGTTCTTCTTTGTGCAACTTCCGGGATCCTTGTTTATCTCAGTGTAAATCTGATTTGGAGAACAATGTGAAAGTACCATCTCACGAACCTTTTTCTTTTGATCCGGAGTTGGCCTCCCGGCAAATGCATTCCCGACCAAACTATCTCCAATAGGATGGTTGTGCAAACCACAAACAACCACTAATCTCCAATTCTCTTCAACCCGGTTCTCCATGAGCTTCAACTGAAATTTACACCCCGTTTTCTTGCTCTTTGTGTTTGATCTAACACCGACACCTTTAGGCCTATGGCTTCCCCCTTTCTCACAAATGATTTGAACCTTACCACTTTGCCCCGGTTTAGATGGTACACTCCTTCCAATAGAGATCATAAACTTGTGTTGCTTTGCAACATTCAAAGCCCACAAATGATCAATCTCCTTAGAGGCAAACACTTGCTCCGTAGTGAAATATTCCGAATAATCCCTAGAAACAACCTTTTCCTCACATACGGGACTATCAAACTTTGGTGCAGTGCGTAAAGAGGGAAGACACGCATACTCGCGGAACGCGAGATTAGCATGCATGTAATTAACCTAATTTTTTGTTAATCTCGCGTTCTGCGAGTGTATGGGTACTCGCAGAACGTGAGTGACCGGGCGTTGTTTGAATAAAGCACCGGGCTGTATATAAGAACCGTGTAATTTAAGCATCGTTTTCATTAACCATATGAGTATGGCCATATCTAGATCGAGTAATTTCAACAACTCTACTATGAAATAGTTAAAGGGCGAACTTTGTTTTAGGGAAAGATACACGTATTTGCGCATCTAATGTTCTACATATCACGACAATAGAGCGAATCTGGATCTAAGATTTGATGTTCACATTGCACATATGAGGTTATCTGCTTCGGTAGGTAACCACTACATTACGTACAAAACGATCACTAAAATATACATATATGCATCGTTTGGGCATGTACAAAACACTATGCATGCTACTATTAAATCACTCATTTTTGTTTGCATTATCTACTTTCAGCCGAGAATAAAGGAATTTTTTATTTAGCACAGCTCGTTCAGATCTGGTGGGTGATATATAGTCAATTTTATCTCATTCATAGAGATGATGATCCAATAATTGTAAGATCGATCACAAACAATAATGAGATGAACGCCTACAACCAGGCCTTTATTATTATTGATCAACACGGCAAAAAATAATTATCAACGTGTTTCTCATCTCAATATTTTGATTTAGTATATGGAATAGGGTTATTTACCGAAAACCACCCGTATGATGACCTACTTTGCGATTAACCACCCCTATGTTGCAATATTACCGGAAACCACCTGTATAAACACCTCCGTCACTCAACGACCACCCGTCACTAACTTCCGTTAAATACTTATGCCACGTGGCATATTATATTATTTTTTATTTTTTGAAATTACAAATCAAACCCTTAAACTTTTGTAATGACATTTGTTTTCATTCCTTCAAATATTGGACAATTTATGTAATTTATAAAAAAGTAATCAAACTGCTGACCATCATCTTCCCCAAAAGTAATCAAACGATTGGAATGAAGACGAGTGGTTTGATAGACGGGCAACTCGGCACAATACCTGTCCACTCCAATCTGCAACAGATTCTCCAATTCAAACAGATCTGAACTGCAACAACTTTCCCCATCCTCCTCCTCCTCCTTCCCTGTCGTCGCTTGCCATTTGTGGTTGTAATTCTTGAGTACTTGTTCCATGGCGGTTCGATTCTTCTCCACCGCTCCTTTACCGGACTTGGAATCTGTTGTCAAGTCTTGGTCGTCATCGATGACGACACTTACAGGGGAAAATCTAACGGAGCGTTTGGCCCCGGAAGACGAGGGCGTTTTGGTGAGGCAAGATCTGGAATAGGAAGAAGCGGTGGAAGAGGAAGGAGTGGAGGCTGGTGTGTAAGTGGGCGGTGATGTTGAGAGTCTCTGTTTTTTGGCGTTGAAAAGAGAGTTGAGGAAGGTGGCTAGTTTGCCTCCGGGGGAGATGGGCTGCTTCATCCTCTTGAGTTCGGTGTACAGTTTCATGGCTCTGGATTTCCCCGTGGGTTTATGGTCGGAGATAGAGTGGTCGGAATTAATGGGATCGGAGAAGGTGGTTCAGATGGGCTTGAGTGAGTTAGTGTGGTTCTTGGAAGAATCGGTGTCGGAGGAGGAGAATCCGGCAAAGGAGCTGGAATCGGAGGAGCTGGTGGTCTTCATTCTACGGCGAATTGGGTTGGTAGTATCGATGTTGTCCATCCAAGAGTCGACCCTTGACCTGTGAGCGTCGGCTCTGTGATTCAATTTGTCGTCGTCGATGGAGCGGTAGATGTCGTCGAGGAGAGTGGAGGAGAAGGAGGGAGGATTGTGAGGGTAGTAGCGGGATCTGCTTCTACGACGTCTGCTGGTGTCCATTAATTTGTGTTTGGAAATTAAGAGAGAGGAGATCTGGGTGTGGAGTAATTAGTGTGGTGCAAGTACAGAAGAAGAAGAAGAGGAGGAGGAGCAGCTAGTGCAGTGTGATGATGGTGAGTGTTTGTGATTGAGGACACACAGGAATGATTGAATGTCTGGGTTGCCAGGGGGAAGATGATGGTTAGGGTGTTTGATTACTTTTTTATAAATTACATAAATTGTCTAATATTTGAAGGAATGAAAACAAATGTCATTACAAAAGTTTAAGGGTTTGATTTGTAATTTCAAAAAATAAAAAATAATATAATATGCCACATGGCATAAGTATTTAACGGAAGTTAGTGACGGGTGGTCGTTGAGTGACGGAGGTGTTTATACGGGTGGTTTCCGGTAATATTGCAACATAGGGGTGGTTAATCGCAAAGTAGGCCATCATACGGGTGATTTTCGGTAAATAACCTTATGGAATAACGTGCAGAAGGGTGGTTTGATAGTACTCCCTTCGTCCCCTATTGATTTTCCCATTTGCTTTTGACACATTTGTCGATACACGTTTTGTAACGTTAATATCTCTAAATATACGATGATAAAAATTATAATTTTTTTATATTGTCAAATTTCTCATTGAGACGAATCAAACGATATTTCACATGCCTATATTTATTTCTATATATTGGAAGAAAACGAGAAAATTCTCTCGGTTTGTGAATAGTGTCGAAAAAGCAAATGAGCCTTGTATTAAGGGACGGAGGGAGTATATGGATTTATTTGTGAAATTTTGTGGGCCCTAGGTTACACCATAGAACAAGGGGCCTCATTAATGCGTCGGCCAAATTTTGTATTGAGTCAGGATTTCCGAACGCTATCATATAGCGCTTTCTAAAGATGTACTTATAAATCAAAACGCAATTAAATAGCGTTTTACATATACTCCGAGATAAAACTCAGTTAAGTAGATCCTAAATATGTTTTGTACTCGATATACTTGAAGAGTTAGAATTTAGGAATTTAGGTTTTAGGAGTTGAGTGATTAATGGTGTTTTTTATATCTAAATGCACGGTCTCAAATTAAAATGCGGTTATAGATAGATTAATTAATTAATTAATTAAGAACTATTCTCGAGATATGAACTATTCTCGAGTGTTATTTCTTTTGTATGAAGTATTAAGAACTATTCTCGGTCCTTTCAAAAACAAAAAAAAACAGAACTATTCTTGGTTACATCGGAGTATTGTTTTGGGAATACTAATTTTATGG
This sequence comes from Oxyria digyna, assembly GCA_029168935.1. NCBI lineage: Eukaryota > Viridiplantae > Streptophyta > Magnoliopsida > Caryophyllales > Polygonaceae > Oxyria > Oxyria digyna. The sequence continues at coordinate 4,906,046 of JAPVLV010000010.1, read as the reverse complement.
GGTGACACGGCTTGAAGAAATAACTTATCTAATTTTGGTCAGCATTAAGAAATAGGCATGTTGACGTCGAAGAACGTAACAGTAGAGAAGGGAATAAGTCATGTGGGTAAGACTTTGACCACGCAACACTGTTTATAGAGAAATGTGATGCTGTTGGCATTTGTCACATGCATTAAAACCACGCAACACTTTGACCCCCATTTCATTAAATACCCCTTCACAATTCACAATCAAATCTGTGTTGAGTTGAACCTTTGCTGTGCAATTCATCATCATCATCATCAGAAGAAGAAAGCAACCAAAGCAGATCAGATCAGATCAGCTCAGATCAGATCTTATATGGTGAGCGAAAGGGGGTCGAATCCTGGAATGCGACTTGGATCAAAGTACGAGCTCGGCAGGACCTTGGGCGAGGGCAATTTCGGTAAGGTCAAGTTCGCCAAGAATCTCAATACTGGAGATTCCTTCGCCATCAAGATTCTCGATAAAAACAACATCTCCAAACTCAACATCTCCGATCAGATCAAACGCGAAATCGGCACCTTGAAGCTATTGAAGCATCCCAACATTGTCCGCCTCTATGAGGTAACACTAATTCTCTCTCCTTCAATTACCAAACACATTCTTATCAATCGATTCATGTCCTTTCCTCGATAAACTCCCTGTTTTTTTAATCTTATCTTTAAACACCGAGGATGGAGATTTCCTAGTCTATTTTGCCAAGGGCTTTGAATGATAGTTGTGAATAATTTATTCATAGTTTATTAGTTATGGCCAACATTCTAACCACATTGGAATTTAGAGGATGCGTAACCGTAATTAATCCACAATTATGGCAACAGGACGGGGGTAACGTATGACTTGTCAGTTGTGACGAAGAAAAACGTGCGAGTTGCGTGGTCAAATAATTCAATTAAAGGGTCGTTTCTTAACCTAAACTAAAACGTAAATCCTCTTATATACGAGGATTTACTTTTCAAAACTGATACAGCAGTTTTTAATCTTTTATTTTCATGATTTGACATACAGTAGTTTTTTTCCGTTCAAAAACATATTTTAATTATTTTATGGTATAAAGATAGATATCTACGGAGTATATCTTATTTAAAACATACATTTTGCTTTAATTAAAAAGAAAACTACAGTATATATAAATTTGGTGGCGGCAATTGTCTATCTTAAACGTGATTACGTGTGTAGAATGGTCTTTAAATCTGTTCATGTCTAAGAAGATGTATAGGTAATTTAAGGTGTTTGAATATACGGAGCACTTATCATTTAGCAAATCTAATAATTGAATTTATCATTCACTTGATATACTAAGATATTAAGACATCCGAACGATTGAATGGCGTGATTGTTTTTGGAAGAATATGAAGATTGACATTTTGCTTTCACATCCACATTTAGGTGATGAGGTGTAAATGGATTGAGCGATATGGTTGTTTATGGGCCATGGGCCCAATGAATAAGTGACGTGGAATGTAGCTATAATGAGCCACATCAAGTAAAATGGGCCCATTAAACTTTTATGATAAAAATTGTAACTTTCTGAAAAAATGATAATCATGTGTAAGAAACTAAGAATAGGGAGCTCCATGATAGAATGGAATAATAATGGTGTTAGGTTGAGTAGAAAACGGATGCCGCAAATGGTGACAAGTAAAGCCATTAAAGCCATTGTTTTTTTTTGGTGATTAGGATTTTTTGTTGTTTTCTTGCAACTTGTAATGGATAACTTGTGATTTACCAACACTCTTTATTAAGTCTTCACATATTTTCTTTTTATGAGAATATTCTCTAACATACAATTATCGTATATTCTTAGTCATTAAAAAATCTAGCTGTTGAAAAAAAATATGGAATTATTGGATTCGTACCAAACAAGTTTGGTGCAACCATGCACATGCTGATAGGAAAGCATGCATTTTCGCCCTAAATGCCCAAGAAAGAAATTATGTGAAATGATATATAAACGGAATGGACATTTGCATGGGGTGTCATCTAGGGGAATTGCTATCTGGGGTAGGAATTAGGTAACAGCTAGTAATTGTTTGTTGCACTTATTATATTAATTATTTGAGAAACTAATGTTACTATATATATCACTTTTGTAAATTCTTACTTTTGGTTACATATATATAGCTAAATACTACTCCTCCGTCTCTTTATATAATTTCTGTTTTATTTTTGACACTATTCACACTTCACATTTTATTTCATAACTTTTTAGATATAATAACAAACATAGTCATATGAGGTCTTGTTTGATTCGTCTCGATGAGTACTTTAACATATTAAAATTTTATAATTTTTTATTAACGTATAGTTAGAGTTATTGACGATACAAAACGTGTCTCGATAAATGTGGAAAAAAAACATAAATTATTTTATGGGACTCAATAATCAGTATAGTACTTGGAACAATTGAAGTAACAGTGTAATTCCTAGGCCAATGAACAGTAGCTAGTATCTGAACCTTACTTGAATGCAGGTTTTGGCAAGCAAGAACAATATTTATATGGTCTTAGAGTACGTGAATGGTGGGGAATTGTTTGACAAAATTGTAAGACACCCTTAATTATACATGTAACTATAATATGTTATGTTCTACTAAATTCCCCATCATAAACCATTTGTTTTTGCCTTCAGTCTGGGAAAGGCAAGCTCCAAGAAAAACACGGTCGAAGGCTTTTCCAACAACTAATCGATAGCGTTAGTTATTGCCACGAAAAAGGCGTATTTCATCGCGATCTTAAGGTTACATTTCAATACAGACATTTTCCAAACCGTTAATTAACTGATTCCAGTTACTGAGACATTTTTTGTTCTGTGGTTGTAATTTGCAGCTAGAGAATTTACTTCTTGATACAAAGGGAAACATTAAAGTGTCCGATTTCGGCCTCAGTGCATTGCCACGACATTTCAGAGTAATGCTTTAATTTACTTATTTATGAATCATGGTTTTTAATTACAGACAAATTATTAAACTAATATGTTGTTACATTATAATGTTCAGAAAGATGGTTTACTGCACACAACATGTGGAAGCCCAAACTATGTTGCACCAGAAATCCTTGCTAATAGAGGCTACAAAGGAGCTGCTGCGGATATTTGGTCTTGTGGCATTATCCTCTTTGTGATCCTAACCGGATACCTCCCTTTCGACGACAGAAATCTTGCCGTTCTTTATCAGAAGGTAGGAAAAAATCATTATCTTATATCAGTAAGCTTACACATTGTGATTAAGAAACTAATGTTGTTAGATTGTTCAGATTGTTAAGGCGGATGTTCAGATACCAAAATATGTCTCCCCTGGAGCTAGAAATATTCTCAAAAGGATTCTTGAACCGAACCCTGGAAAGAGAATAACAATGGCAGAGATTAAGGCAGATGATTGGTTTAGAGAAGGTTATACTCCTTGCAACCCTGATGATGAAGATGAGAAGTTACATATCAATGAAGACGCCTTTTCAGCCAATGAGGCGGTAATATTAGAATATATTACATATTATGTTATCCTTTTCTTGAATCTCTTATGAAGGTCTTTAACACATGTTATATTTGCAGCAAACAGAAGGAGAATGGAGTCCAAGCTCGCCGACTCTTCTGAATGCATTTCAGCTCATTGGCATGTCTTCATTCCTTGATCTCTCTGGCTTTTTTGAGCAAGAGGCAAGTGCCTTAACTTGAATTCTCAATTTCAAGTAGTCAAGAACTACATAATGACACTTTCTATCACAACTTTTCAGGATGTCTCCGAGAGAGAAATAAGATTCACCTCCAATCTTTCTCACAAGGAATTGCTCCAGAGAATCCAACAGACTGTAACCGGAATGGGATTTTGTGTGCAGAGGAAGAATGGAAGGGTATGTAATATCATTCCTGATTTGAATTCACATTGTGATGTGATGAATTCTGTTATCTAAAAAACGTTTTCTTTTTGCTTTGTTCAGCTTAAAATTGTGCAAGATCAAGAGGGAAATAGGAGTATGAGTAGCCTCACAGTGGCAGCAGAAGTAAGTAGCCTACAAAAAACATGAACAGAAGTTAACAACATTTCAATATGTCAAGCATAGTTGATAATCTGCAACGTTTTTTTGCAGGTGTTTGAAATAAGTCCATCCTTGTATGTAGTTGAATTGAGAAAATCATATGGAGATGCTTCAGTATATAGGCAGGTCAGTATTTTTTTCTAACATTGAATGCATTTGGTATGTTTCATCCAATGCAAAAGATTGAAAAAGTGTGGTTTTTTTTTTGGATGTGTGCAGCTGTGCAGGAAGCTATCAAATGAGTTGGGAATGTCCCAAAAAGATGAATTGTTGGGGCAGGAGTTGCTAGGGGCACAAGCAAACATGACGAGTGTGTTGGCATAAAAACAAAGTATATGATTCAACTCGAAGGCATCAATGTTAAGTTGATTCGTTCATAGTGTTATTCTTTATTGGTAATGTGTTTCGGGGATGTTATTTAAACCAACACAGCATCGAAGAGGCTGGATTTGTCTTGTCTAAAAGAAAGTTGTAAGAAATGTCTGGTGACGGATCTTATGAAAGTAAAAGTGGATCCGATCCAAAGGGAATTTTGTGTTGGTTTTACTTTCATCAGATAAAGAATCATTTCTTTAACACAGTACTCCATCTGCCTCTGCAACGTTGCATTAAAAATTGTTACAAAAGCTCATTTGAAGCCTCTTATGTAAAAAGTTGTTGCTCTAGGTAACTCACCGAAAATATTGCAATTAGCCATGAAGTTATGCACTCCAAGGGGGACAAGCGAGGTCTTTAATTCATGGCAACCAAAATTGACCTTTGGAAAGGCTTACGATATGGATGGACATTCATTTGTGACACACTGCATGAACTATGACTTCGATCAGATCTTATGACTTCCAACAAATGTTAAATGTATAGCTATGGATCGTATAAAGTTCTTTGGAATAGAGGTATGGGAATAGCTATCAACCGACTTTTGGTGTCAATCAAGGCAATCCGTTATCACATTACTTGTTCATTGTGTGTATGGAAAGATTGAGCCACCTTATTGAGGATACAATCAGTTTAAGAGCGTGGAGGTTTCAGAGCAAGGGTCGGAGGCTCGTGTTGAGTAGATAAAGGTCATCAATGTATAAGAGCATCTCCAATGATTTGATAGCCAACTAGGATTATAGCAAATTGAAATGACACATTATAACAAATGCTATTTTAGCAAACAAGTGTAACACCAATAACACTTGCTATAATTTTGTCATTTTCAAGTGTAACACCAATTTCTCACTCTTTTAATTTTCAATTTATTAAAGAAATATCATTTATTTAGTGGACCACACACACTTGACTTGCTATTTGGATTGCCAAATTTAGCCATCAAGATGGAGAAATAAAGCATCTCTAAAAGAATATTTTTATTATTTGTCATTTTAGCTTATTGTTGGTGTTTAATTTTTGTTATAAATTTGCTATCTCCATTTATAGGGCCTTACTAAATACAGCCCGAACGTTTTACTAAATAACGCCCGGTCCCTCGCGTTACGCGAGGGAGCGTCACCTCGCAGAACGCGAGGGGCGTGTCTCTCCCAGAACGCGAGGGTTTAATCCCTATAAAAGGGAGAGAAAAAACCTACTTCTGCTCATTTTTACATTCTACCGCCGCTTTTTTTACTCCCTCTCTCAAAAACCTACTTTATCTTCCTCTTTTCAACACAAATATTCAATTAAGGTATGTTTCTTCTTCCCTTATGCTTTCTAATGTTGGTTCTAGATGAATATATGTTGTTAGTATAGGAAATTCCATATTATATGATGTTTTGATATTGAATGTTGATTTAGAAATGGTTGTATATAGTATTAGGTTGTTTGAAATGGATGAAAGATGATGATTTTGAATTATGGTTGATGAGTGGATGCTTTTTTTTATGTTAAATAGGTTGAAATTCATTAGGGTTAGGGTTTACATTTTATTTAGGGTTTTGATGTTTATTTGGTAATTTACTTAAATCGATAGGTTTTTTAGTTAAAATATTGAATTTATGTTGAATTTGTGTTGAAATGTCGCCGAAAACTGGCCGGAATGAATGAGATGACCGGAGAAGAAAGTGTAAAATCACGTGTCACGCGTGACGTCACACCTCGCAGAACGCGAGAGCTATGCCCTCGCAGAACGCGAGGAATTGCCATAACTTGCAATTCCCCCTTCTGCAGAACATGTGTATTCTGCACATTTTTTTTCTGTGTTTTTTTCTGCATTCGTATATTTATTGATTTTACTTTGTATTGTTTTAGGTAATGGAACGTCGTGGTCGTTCAACTCGTCGGAATCTCGCGTAACGCGAGGTGCTCTCTCTCGCAGAACGCGAGAAAGTGCTAAGGTTGAAACACAGTGAAACGAGGTAATTTAACATAAACATTAACCTATTTCTTTATTCTACATTAAAAACCCTAAAAGCATAAACCCTAAACAAAATAAGGTGGAAGAACAAAACTTTTGGACATTATATGCTAAAGTCATCTCTTCAACACTTACTACTACTACATTTAACATGAAATACAACATAATAACTTCATTTTAGCTCTTAATGGTGCAAAACAAATTAAAATTCAAAAAATTAAGTAAGAACATTACCTCATTTGCATGGTAACTTGATGAACCACCATCTCCATTCCTTCCTTTGTTGAATTCCTCTTCATCTTCCATTGTTTTTGGTGTTTTTAGAGTATTTTGAAGTTTGAAGGTTTTGAAAATGGGTTTTAATGGAGGCTGAAAGAGGTGAAAGATGATAAAAAGAGGTGTTAGGGTAGGGTTAATAAGTGTTACGATTTACTTAAAATAAGAGGTAGTTATTATAGTTAGGTGGGAACAAGACATCTATTAATGGTGCACAACAACGTCTATCTGACATGAACTGCTCGCGTTACGCGAGGTCAAGACACTCGTGTTCTGCGAGGTCACGTACCCTCGCGGAACGCGAGATTAGCATTTAAAAAATTACCCTAATTTTTGCTAATCTCGCGTTCCGCGAGGGTACGTGACCTCGCAGAACGCGAGTGGCCGGACGGTGTTTGGTAAAGGCACCAGGCTGTATATAGCATCCGTGCATTTATAGCCAGTCATTGGAGATGCCCTAATTTAACAAGTTTGGCCTTGCATATGTTGGTGATTTTTATCATCACCTGTTTTAGTGCGATCGGAATTCGCTCAAATTTTGAAAATTTGTAAAGTCATATTGTTATATCAAATGTATATAGTACATGTACATGGATACATGTCAGGATCTAATGGTTCATAGGTCAACATTAGACCACAATTGTCGTGAAGGTGGAATTCAAGTGGGATCTCAGCCATCGATAATTTTGGTAAATACCTTGAAATTCTAATGTCTAAATGACGACTCAACATCCAAATACGGTTAACACCAGAAAAGAATGATTAGATTCTAGTGAGGATGTATCTTTAGGTGAGAACAGAGGACATTAAACACAAACAAAGCACATAAACACACGTTATATTGTATGAAATATGAACACGTTTTGACCAATAAACACACAATGTGCATATGAACACTCTATGAACAAACACATACTTTTATGCATAAATAAATATGAACACAAAAACATCCTCCCCCTTATCTAAAAACTGATCGAATCTTTTTCCGGGAAAAAAAGTCCACACCAGAAACTCTTTTGCAATGTGTCCTTTCAATTCGGTCAGTTTATTTGGGCCAATTGTTTGAACGTAAATTTTTGGAATTTAATATTGGGCTCTAGCATGGTCCAGTAAGCCTTTTTGTAAGACATGGCCCAATTCACAGCTTGAAAGTTCAGCTGCATCTACTCCGTCGTGACTCCCACCGCACGCTCCAATCCGCCATAGACATTACCACTGGCCTCTGGTTCTCGCCGGCGATGCGTTTCTACTCACGCCGCAAGTAGAGGAAACACCACCACCTTCAGAGACGCCATCTCGCTGGTATTCCGCCTTCACTACTCGTCTCTCAATAAGCCCTAATTTATCCCCGCTAAGCCCTAATTTACCTGACTTCATGCAGTTTCTCCGCATTTTACTCTTGTACAGGCTGATATTGGACCAGATTGATGTTTGACTACGCTATCTTTGTACATTTTGACAATCTATCTGCATTTGTATTGTGTAGCTACGGACATTGTGAATTCTAACCTGTGGTCCGCATTGAACCTTTTCTGAGATGGGAAGCCATTTTCTGTGACATTTCAGACATTTTGTGTGATAGTAGTGCTTGTAATTGTTTTTGTTATATCGCCTTTATAAAGTTATACCTTGGATGGTCGGAGGAGATATGCCACCACTCCGTTCTTCCGGATTTGTGGATCCTGGATGGGAGCATGGGGTTGCCCAAGATGAGAAGAAAAAGAAGGTTAAATGCAACTACTGTGGGAAAGTTGTTAGTGGGGGAATATATAGATTAAAGCAACATTTGGCTCGAGTCTCCGGGGAAGTGACATACTGTGAGAGAGCCCCAGAGGAAGTGTTTCAGAGGATGAGAGACAACCTGGAAGGATGTCGCTCGAGCAAGAAACCAAGGCTGTCTGAGGGTGATGAGCACTTGTATTTGAATTTTCCCTCTTATGATGACGACGAAGAAACAGGTGATGAAGAGGATTTAAGTAAGGCTGGATATCGAAGGAAGGGAAAGAGAAAAATGGGTGATAAGAGTATGGTTGTTAATCTGACACCTCTACGTTCTCTAGGATATGTTGATCCTGGGTGGGAACATGGTGTTGCTCAAGATGAGAGGAAGAAGAAGGTGAAATGTAATTACTGTGGTAAAGTTGTAAGTGGTGGCATTAATAGGTTCAAGCAGCATTTAGCAAGGATTCCCGGAGAAGTTGCCTCGTGCAAGAATGCACCTGAGGAAGTTTATATGACAATGAAGGATAATATGAGATGGCACCGAACAGGGCGTAAGCTTCGAAGGCAAGACATGAAAGATTCCTCTTTTTCGTATATGAACTGTGAAAATGAAGCAGAAGATGATGAGCAGGAACTTGATGACGCACAACCTATAAGCAAGGAAAAATTTGGGAACAGTGATAAGTGGTTGGCAAAAGAACTTAGAAGCACATCTAGTGGAATGGAAACAGGAAGTGGATCTGATATGTTTGTGAAAAAATCCAAGTTCACTTCTGATGTAATAACAGGAAAAGTGAACAATAAGCTGCTGCCTTCCCGACAAACAAATCTAAGTTCAAACAAGAAGAATCGCAAGGAAGTGGTTTCTTCCATATGTGAGTTCTTTTATCATTCTGGCATTCCGTTAGAAACAGCAGATTCGTTTTACTTTCAGAAGATGTTGGAGCTTGTTAGCCAGTATGGACAAGGACTGGTTGACCCATCCAGTGGGCAGATATCTGGACAATATCTCCAAGATGAGATTGCGTCTATCAAGGACCATCTAGTGGAGTATAAGGCATCTTGGTCAGTTACCGGTTGTTCTATAGTTGTAGATAGTTGGAGAAGTGCGCAAGCTAGGACATTAATTAACTTCTTGGTTTCATGCCCTCGCGGTGTATTCTTTGTTTCTTCAGTTGATGCCACTGACATAGTAGAGAGTTCGTCACGTTTGTTTCAATTGCTGGACAAAGTTGTGGATGAGATTGGTGAGGATAATGTTGTGCAGGTATTTTAGTGGTTTGTTCACTTTTTCCCGAAATAAGTAATTGCTTTCTCAGATCATCTGTTTACCTGTTGTCTCGCCTTGAAACTTAGTGCAGGTGATCACTCATAACACTCCAAGCTACAAGGCTGCAGGAAAGATGCTTGAAGAGAAGAGACGAAGCTTGTTTTGGACACCTTGTGCAGCATACTCTATTGATAGAATATTGGAAGACTTTATGAAGATAAAGCTGGTAGCTGATTGCATGGAAAATGGACAAAAGATTACAAAGTTCATCTATAATCGGATGTGGCTTTTAAATCTTATGAAGAACGAATTTACAGAAGGACAAGAACTTCTCATTCCTGCTTCCACGAAATACGCCGCAAGCTTTGCTACGCTGCAGGCATTAGTGGACAACAGATTTGGTCTGAAGAGAATGTTTCAGTCAAACAAATGGCTTTTATCTCGGTTTTCCAAATCAGACGAGGCTAAGGAATTAGAGAAAACAGTACTAAATGGTACATTTTGGAAGAAATTGCAGTACATTCGAAGATCAGTTGAACCAGTTCTTCAGATACTCCAAACTGTTAATGAGAATGGGAGCCTTTCAGTCCCTTGCATTTATAATGACATGCATAGAGCAAAGCTGGCAATAAAAAATATTAATGCTGATGATGCCCGTAAATACGGACCCTTCTGGAGTGTGATAGATTGCCACTGGGGCCCACTCTTTCATCATCCTCTATGTGTGGCAGCTTACTTCTTAAATCCTGCATACCGATATCGCCCTGATTATGTAGCGGTATGATGTGAATATAATTTTCTTTGGTAATTAAGTTTCTCTTGTATATAGTGCATAATTATCTGTAGCTGCTTGGATAACCTATAACCTATTTAGCTTTATCTCACTTTCTCTTACATGATTGCTGAAGAATCCAGAGGTGATGCGTGGATTAAATGAATGTATTGTTAGACTTGAATCAGATAGTGCTAGGCGGATCTCTGCATCAATGCAGGTACGCTACAAGAGTGGTTGAAAACTATTCTACAAAATTATATTTTTTTACTTCTTATGCGAACCTAGGTGCTTTCAGGTCTAGACTCTAATCACAAGTGCATTCACGTCATCGATCTGTACTTCTGTTAAACTTATAAATAAACAATTATGCTATTGCTGGATTTTAATTCCCCAATGGTTTTGGTGTCTCAGATTTCTGATTTTATCTCGGCCAAAGCAGATTTTGGAACTGATTTGGCTATTAGCACAAGGGCAGAGCTTGATCCAGGTGAGAGCACATTTATTACTATTTTGTTAAGTATAACTGTATAAAGCTTCATCATGCCATCTTTATTTGGATGGAGTTCATATGTTCCATTGGGCTATAATAATTTCGGGCTCCATCAGCGGCATGGTGGCAACAACACGGCATCAATTGCTTAGAGCTGCAGAATATAGCTATACGCATATTAAGCCAAACATTCTCTTCCTTTGGATTTGAACATAAATGGAGTATGTACGATCAAATCAGCCGACAGAGACCAAATCATTTAGCTCAGAAAAAAATAAATGAGCTTTTATTTGCTCATTATAATTTACGACTCCGACAGAGCCAACTAAGGAGGTCAGATGAAATGATCTCTTTTGATAGTGCTCTCCTTGATGGTCTATTGGATGATTGGATAGTAGAGCCCGAGAAACAAGCTATTCAAGAGGACGAGGTAGGTTTTAGTGCTCTGGTTGGTCTTTCTTGTTTATTAAGATGATTTTAAAGGTCAATGATTATTCAGAAATTTATAAGCATGCTACTAGTTGCCAGCTAAATCTTTCGAACAGTTAATTCTTTCCTAAATTGTAGCTTAATCAAGCATTAGTGTAAATTGTCGTCTTCCCTAATATTCAGGATATACTTTACAACGAAGATGGTTATGATCATGAATCACTCGACTATGATGATGGGAATGTAGAAAATACGAGGAAAGGGTTTCAAGAATTGCGGACGCTAGCCGACATTGAACCCCTGGATGTCCATGCAAGCACTGGGGCTGCCACCGATGATGACGACGTAGAAGAAGATGATGATAACGACGACGACGATGACGATCTTGATTTCCTTGACGATGACAGGAGTGACTAGGAAAAAACTGCATTATGTTAGGTTCTATTAGTCTGACATGTTTTCATGTGTATTTCTGAAGAGTAGTTGCATCTAACTTGTTCTCCATGTTTCGTCCTGTAAATGTAGATCAGTAGCACCTTTTTCTAGCAAGAGGATTAAGTAATGGCATGAATCGGAGTCTTTCATGATTAGTAACTTAGTATGCATTTTGTTGTAATCAAAGCCAACATTCGTTAGGAAAACCTTGTAGTCTTTTAAATGGTAAAATTTGTGTACATTCTAGTTGTTTCAGTTATACCAGATTATTGTCTGCTATCATTTGTCTAGTCGTGTATGGAATTACAACCCCCACAAAAAAAATGTCATAAAAAAAACGAGCAATGTCTCAAGAAATAGGCCAAACTTTATTTTATATTTCATTACATTACACCCCATAACCGAAAAAATGAAAGAAAGAAAGTTGATTCCCAATTTACGACATTGTATGGGAAGGACTCGAAAAAACATTTGAGTGAGCAATACTATTCACAAATTGGACGGTTCAGACTGAGAAGCAGGGCGAGCATTTAGCAAGGGTTGGAGAGCTTTGACTACGATACTCATGTTTGGCCGGAAATCAGCCTCATATTGCAGGCAAAGAGCAGCTACAGCAGCCAACTGTTTACCCATTTTCCGGGTATAACAAACAAGAAAACAAGTAAGATAATCCGTAATATGAAGAGACCAACTGTTGCCGATATACGAAATATGAAGAGAGGATTTTGGCTTCACTACAATGGTGAAAAACAGCCTTCAAATGTAGCAAGGACAAATGGTGACAAAAGTCATATGATGATAGAGCAATTCAAAAGATGAGTGATTACCTTAGCAACTGCCTTGGGTGGATAATCCGAACCTAATCTCGGGTCAACACACTGCTTTACCTTATCTTCACTCAGTTTGGGAGTTGCCTGCAATACAACAAAACTTGTTGGTTTCAAATAAAACCTGAGTTTTGGTTGCAACTAAGCATCAGGAAGAAAAAGTTCTGTGTTTTACCCAAGTCACGAGACTTTGCTGTCCGCGTGGTAGTGTGTGGTCAACGGGTTTACGTCCTGTCAAAATTTCCAGCAGAACAACACCGAAGCTGTACACATCACTCTTTGAACTCAACTGTCCAGTCATTGCATACCTAATATCCAAAAACATTTGAAAATGAAAATGTAAGCCACAAATTGTTATTTTTTGAACTCTCAACTAATTGCAAATGCTGAGTTTACTCTGGAGCATGGTAGCCAAAAGTGCCAAGGACACGGGTGGAATGAAGTCGTGCTGATGCATCAGGGGCTTGATTTGACAAGTCAAAATCAGCAATTTTAGCAACATCATTGTCGAATAATAAAATGTTGCTTGATTTGATATCACGGTGTATAATGCGAGGTTTTGTTTTTTCATGCAAATATTCAAGCCCTTTTGCTGCTCCAACTGCAATCTTCACTCTTTCGGCCCATGATAGCACTGGACCAGGCTGAGCTCCTTTAACTCCTTTCCTTCCTGCCCAAATATCAAGTTAACCAACAGTGTAAAGTTGGAGAAAAACGATGCTTACTCATCAAACCACAACCTTAAGAAAAGAAGCAAAATGATTATAAGATAATAGAATTGAAGATATATACTTAGGTTATTCCTTTGGGAGGTAATGTATATAGAACCAGACTCTATATGACTAACCTACTCTATCCATAGTGCAGATGCAGTTCCTCTCAGCGCAACCTTTTCCCATCTGATTTATACAAAATGGATAAAGCTATCGAAGTCTTAAGTAATTTAAAAATCCTGAAAAGACGAAATGAATGGGTAGAAACAGAAGAGACAAGAGCAATGTTGGCTCCAGCCAATAGGCAATTCTCTCTTGCCAAGGCCCTGTGTAGTGGTGGGTGATGAGAATATGTGGAAGAAAGAAACCTTGAAATTTGGATTTTAGAGGAAGATATCTGAAGGCAGAGTCAGGTTTTGAGCAGCTAATTTCCTTCCCTCTTCGCTCTATGCAACTGCAAACTTGGACGTGTTTATTTACAGCTTTTTTCTTATGAAGAAATAAGGTCAAATTAAGTCACACTTCGGCTAATTTATTAGCTCATGTTTTTTGGGGTACAAAATGTCCCAATCATCAAAAAATAGGAAAGAGATGAATTAAGCCAAGTAGAGTTAATACCTTAGCTCAATTATCTTTATTGGGCTAGAAGTAGAACATGCTGTTATGTGCCTATGAATTTCTTGACGAAAGATATATCAATGCTTACTTCTCTTTGTCAAGAGAGGGAAAAGAAGAAGATCCAGATGTTACTTACCATGAAGAATATCATGCAGGGATCCATTAGGAGCATACTCGTATGCAAGGGCCCGAAGGTTTCCATCAATGCAGTATCCTACTAGTTCGAGAACATTTTCATGTCTCAGTCTTGATACCATTGACACCTGCATTATGCCTCAGCTATTTCATATGAACGAATTGCTAGCAGAGACAAAGTATAAAGAATTATATCAACACAAGACCCACTTGTGATAGAAGTTCTTTCTCAGGTTGCTTGCTAGAATCTAACTTCTTAATGGCAGCCGCCTGTCCACTTCGAAGTACTCCATGAAAAACTCTTCCATAAGAGCCTTCACCAATCAGAGCCTTTGACCCAAAGTTATCTGTGGTTTCCTTTAATTCGTCTACCGATATAGCAGGAACTGCTGGAGGTTGATATTTCACAGTTTCCATTTCCTTCGGCGCATCCATAGTGTTTTGATAACCTGAATAATTGCCTACATTAATAAAATATTATCAGCTACTCAGAAGAAATAGTGAATGTGGCAATATGCAGTATAAAACCATTCCATCAAAAAACAAATAACAAGTGGAGCAAGATAATATAAAAAATATGACATATCTATCAATATATTCCCCGCCTCAAAATATAAAGAAAGATGCCAAAGACATTAGTAGAGAAAAACTACTCTGGTTGTAAAGGAGGAAAGCATATAACTTCAATGCAGGGTGATGGCTAACCAGACAAATAATTGGAACATTTTAAATGATGAAAGCATATAATTTCAATATAAAACGGGAAAAGCACATCTATCATTAGTTCATTACCTTAATATGCAATTTCCTTTAATATAAGTACAATGCATCTAAATGTGTTTCCTCATTAATCATTGTACATATTGAATTAATTGTTTTTCCATTGTTAAATGCATTAACTCGTTACTTATATGCTTATGAAGGAACTAAACTTTAACATATTTTAACCAATTCCAAAATCAAATGTGTATGGTTGTTTAAACACTCTATTCTAAGTAAAAAAAAAGTCAAACTAAGTCAAGGTCTGAACCTGGAGAGCTCAAGGTTAAGCTTGGCTCTACTATACCCCTTTAACAAAATAGTTCAGGGTAGTAACAGCAGATGTTGAAGAATTATGCTAAGCTCTACAGAATCTTGAAATACAAGTGTTGAGTCATGCTAGACAGATGAGGAAACAGCAGATCTCTCTACATATTCATAACACTGTACAATTTGCATACCTGTAGCAGTATTTGTCACGAAGGGCCCATTATCAGCAGGTTTGGAAAAATCATCATCAGAACAGCAGCCGAAACAACTCATTTTCGTCCACCTTAATGCAGCACTCTACATGAGTCAAGTGAAGAAAACGAAAATGAACAGTTCGAAACCTCAAGAATTGCCTTAATAAGTTGAACCTGACATTAAAAAACTTCACAAGAAAATAGATGACTAGCATTCACTACAGACACGTGATCCAAAGTTAAGATCCTCCATGGTTAACAAGAATAAAAATAGATCTTTTGCAAATTAACTCTTTGCTTTCCGCTGCAATCAAGTTTAACAAGTACTTTTCTTTCATGATCATATCACTAAGAAGTGGTCTAGCAGGAGATGAAACTAGCTCTGATCAAATTAAGTCCCAATTTGGATACAGAAAATTAGATTGAGCAAGGAGGGGATCAGCTTTGAATCGAACTCATCTAACTTTTCACATCTCATAACTCTAGTTTCACATAGATTGCAACCACTAAATCAGTAGCACAATAGAGCATAAAAAATAAAATTTCACCACAGAATCTAGAAAACAAAGAAAACCCAGATGGCTAAACAACGCAATGAACCCACTGAACAGGATGAATTGGAAGCAAAAGTATAAAGCCTACACAGATTCACAAAGAAATCAGCTCCAAATCACACCGGGCGAAGTAGCGGGATGGGAGGAGCTGTGCAGATAGCTGGCAAAGTAAAGCAAATTCACTCTTGGTTTTGAGGCCTTGGTAGACAAGTAGACAACCCTCTACGCGTCTACGTCCTCAAAAATAGTAATAGTACGGAAAAGAATTGAAAGCAGGAAGAAGAAGAATAAATATCCGGGGGTTCAAGACTCCTGGCTCCTGCTGAATTTTCTATGCTCTTGTCCAGTGCTCCTATGACCTGACTTTTTCTTTTTTATGATCAAATATCCCTTTGTGTAGGCCCAAAGAACGAGGAAGTAGTCATTACAGCAAGCCATGGAAAGCCTTAAAATTGAAAATAGAGAAGGTATACGAATAGAGGTATGGTTTGGTTCGGTTTGGTGTGAATAGTTTTTACTCTGAAAATGTGAGAATTGAAAATGTGAGAATTATTTATGTTCATCAAAATATATAAGGTGTCGTTATCAAAAATAGAAATGAAATGAATCTAGTCTATTTTAATGGAGCGGTTCATTTTTAAAGGCCATTCAACCAGGCAGCACCCATTTTACACTCGGCACCCCCCTCGTTCGGAACCCCGTTCCGAACGAGTTTTGTATTTTTTTTTATTAAAATATTCTCGTTCGGAACGGTGTTCCGAACGAGAAAATTTGTGAACCCGGTTCATGAACCGGGTTTTATTTAATACATAAAATAATCCGGTTTAAAAAACTATTCTCGTTCGGAACCCCATTCCGAACGAGAATAGTTTTTTGATGACGTCATGATGACGTCATGATGACGTCATCATTCTCGTTCGGAATGGTATTCCGAACGAGAATTTTTTTTTTTTAAAAATGATGACGTCAGCTATGTATAACGGCTAGCTGACGTCATCATTCTCACCAGCTTTTGCCTATATATAGTTCGTTCGGGATGCCATTCCGAACCACACTCGAATTCGCTCTCTTCTCAATCTTACAAAAAAACGCTCCCTTCTAAATCTTTCAAAAAACGCTTTCCCTCGTCTCGATAATGGCCGGAACTCCTCCTAATCCTTTTTTTCTGATCCGACGGCTGCAGATGAAGAAATTTACGTAGGAAACGAGTGGTGGTCGGGTTATGGTGTTCCGAATGCAAGCTACGCTGGTCCTTCTGGTAGTGGTTTTTTCAACATGGACGGAGCAGCTAGTAGTAGTTACAACCTTCCCACCCCCAGTTTCAGTGATCTCCAAAGGCATCAACAACACATGTTCTGGGATGCAACTGTTACAGGCGGAGCAACGCCTCAAGAAGAGCCGGAGCAAGCGGAGGAGGATGTCCGAGCAGCACGTCGGAGACGGAACACGGAGTCGGTTAGTATTTCTAAAAACCTGAAATACGCTTAATTTTGTAGAAATAGTGGAAAATGCTCAATTGTATTTCAAATGCATGCTAAAATTAGTTTATAGTGGAAAACGCTTCATTTCAATATTAACTGCAATGCATGGTAAAAAAAATTAGTTTAATGCATGTGGAAAGCGTATCAACACTTTTTAGAAAATACCAAAAAGGTTGAAAACTACTTAAAATCGCATATATGGACTTTAGTTATAATAATCGATGGTAAATTTGTATGTATTTCGCTAAAACTAGGAGGTAGTTAGAAATATCCGATCCAGAGTTGGAGAGGACAGAAATTTGGGTGATAGGCGAATCACTGCTTCTGAGAGGAGGGGGGATAGAAGATCGCGTGGTGATAGACCGCAACAGTCAGGTTCCCGGGGGTCAAGTGCTGCGGGGGTTAGGAACCCACCTAACCCAGATGTTCCGAGTGGGTCGGGTTCTTCGCGGGGTAGATCCCGACAGACTCGGCAGTCAGGTCCTGCTCCGATGCAGTCAGAAGCTGCTGCGGCTCCTCCTCTTCCAGGACTCAACGAGGGGTCTATATTGACTCGTTATGAGCAACACATTGCTCATCAGATTTGGATAGATCCGAATCCCGATGAAAGTGTCCCCCGTCAGCTAAAGGCGCAGACAAGGCAAAAGTGTTTCGAGCTATGGTTTCCTAGAATTCCTACCGACCCGGAGCCAGAATCATGGTTTGCTCTTGCCCAGGAGTCGGGGCTGCTTCACATCCTGAAGGGTCAATTTTGGAATGTGGACCACAACCTCCTTTCTGCATTCGTGGAAAGGTGGCACCCTGAGACGAACACATTTCATCTGAACTTTGGGGAGCTTGGAATCGGTCTCCATGACGTTTTGGAGATTCTGGAGCTGCCTATTGACGGGGGTGCTGTCACCACGCCATGGACACATTTGGGTCTAGATGCAGATTCAGCGCATTGTGCCCAATTGTTTTCCTATTTGTTTGGCGTTGACCTGGACAACCCGTTTGACGCTGAGGAGGCATTTATGGTCAAGTTCATAGGTAGGGGGAAAGTCGGCGAGCGGGAATTCTTTTGCCACGTTGTCTCGATGATCAACTCTCGAAGAAGATCCGATCCGAGCTCCATTGCAACCGGCTTTCTGTGGCACCTAATTCAGCAGTCCTTGTTCGTGAACAAGACCTCCAACCTGTTAGACACATGCTTCCTGCCGCTACTAGAGGATCCGAGCAGGATACATGAATACGCATGGGGTACAGGTTGTTTGGCATTGCTGTACAGGCAGCTGGGTATAGCATCTAGGGCGAGATGCGTGCAATTTTCTGGTTGCGTCAGACTTCTTGAGATTTGGATTTGGTTACATTTCCCGTATTTTCCTGGGAACCCAAACCTGGATGTCAACTCCCAAGAAGCTACTGCTCGTGTGTCCCGTTATTCCACTGGACGAGCCCCGCTGAGGCAAAAAAGGACACTGCAACAGTACAGACGCATCTTGGATGAGTATGCACCGGAAGATGTAAGTGAATCGTCTAAATGTCATTCCAAGTTGTTATTAATATTGTTATTAATTGTTATAAGCTAATTCTGTAGGTGTGTTGGATGCCGTATCCGGATTTGGACGTGGGACCGCAAGGGCGTCATAGAGTGGCCACTTATCGTGGTGGGATCCGGTGCTTTGACATTATGGAGATGTACAACCCTGATCGGTTTTGCAGACAGTTCGGTCGCCGTCAGTCCCGGCCTTTGGATGTCCCCGAGCCAGTGGAGTATTATTGTCCGCCAAAATCAATGCGAGGTGGCCGGGAATACACTGTACGGTATGGCCCGGAATGGGATAGATGGGACCAGCGTTATGACAACCTGTGTCAGTACATCATGTCCAGCCCACCAGCTCTTATCCCTTGGGATGCTGAGGATGCTTACCTCGATTGGTTTGCTCAGGTCTCACATCCATATGTGAGCCCAAACGCCCCGGCAAGACCTCGACCGCCACGTAACCCGAACCCGATCCTTACCCTCGATTTCAACCGGGTAATTCTTATATTATTTTATTTGTTGGTATTGTGTTTTCTATATGACCCATCTCCTAATTATTTGTTGGTATTGCAGCGTGTATCGACGACACTCGCTATTATGCGGACACATCACCAACAGGGGATGGCAAATCTGGAGAATTTGGCTGCCTACATTCGGATGCTCAGTATCGACGATCCGCCTACAGCTGAGGAGGTCACTCAAACTCAACGGATGTCACAAGCAGAGTCGTCCAGGAGTGCAGAAGAGAGAGCCACACCTTCTATATGGGAGCGGGCAAGGATGGGTGCGGGACAAGGCCATCCGGAACAAGAAGCAGGGCGTAATGAATGGGAAGATAATGTGGGTCACGGGTCGGAACCTTATTGGGGGATTTGATCGTTGTATTTGTTGTTTAAGTTATAATGAATATTATTTGGTTTCCTTAAGTTATAATGAATATTATTTGGTTTCCTTACGTTTCAATCAATTTAATTTAGTATTTCCTCCAAATACAGATATAGGAAATGATTTTGCACTGGTTTGTCTGCCATTTGAATTGATTGCATGCATGGTCAGTCTCAAATTTAATACAGTACTAGTATCAAAAAACTGATTTTCAATTGAACGGTTACTTTCTGTTTGTCACTGCTTCCCGAACGGCGCCATGGTAATTGTTTGAATTTCGTAGGGTTACTTTTCTGGGCTGTCTCGGCCCAAACTAATTTACTCTGGACCCAATTTTGTAACAAGACGACAACACAACTGAGCATTACAAAGTATATAAACGTGACCATTTCTAATCATCATCATCATCTTCTTCCCCACCGTCTTCTTCAACGTCATCATAATCATCTTCATGTTCTTCTTCCGATTCGTCTTCACCTTCGTCTTCATCTTCGTCTTCACCTTCGTCTTCACCTTCGTCTTCACCTTCGTCTTCACCTTCGTCTTCACCTTCGTCGTCACCGTCGTCTTCACCTTCGCTGTCTTCATCGTCTTCACCACCATCTTCAACTACATGATCGTCATCATCGTCATCTTGGGGTATCGGGTTAATATTTAGAGGCGGCATTGGTTTGCACGGTTATGACGTTAAAGAAATCCGGGACATAGATATAGATGCAAATCCGGGACTCACCGCATGGCTGCCATTTATAGACGAAAATATAAGATCTGTTTGGGATAAGATGTGACGGAAATATCTGACCGGGTCCCACACCATCTCGTTCGGAACCCCATTCCGAACGAGATGGTGTGGGACCCGGTCAGATATTTCCGTCACATCTCTTATCTTTTCGTCTATAAATACCTCCAAAACAAACCATTTCAAACACACATTCACTATCATTCCATTATATTTATTTTCTCTCAAATTTCGATATGTATCCAAATCGTCCAACTCTATTTCCCGCCTCTTCCTCGACAATGGATCCTGGTCCGAAATTGTGTTGGTGTCAGAAAAAGCCCACGGTGCATATGTGTACCGAACAAATAGAGTGGGACAAGGTCAACTATGGGAGAAGATTTTGGGGATGTCCAGATGCATGTTGGGATGCTCTTACTGAAGAAGAGGAAGAGAAAGGGTGCAAATACAAACATTGGATCGATCCACCATACACAGGTCGTGCAAGGGTCGTTATTGAAGAACTAAATGCAGACAACTTATGCAACTGGTCAAAGGCTGAAGGAATTGAGGAAGGGATGGAGCTGCTGAGGATTGGAACAAAAGAATGGGCCAACGAAATAGATGAACTGAAAGCCAAAAACACCGAGCTCATGGAGGAAAACGCTGCACTTGCTGCAGAATTGGCAGCAACACGTAACAAATAGAGAATTAAGTATTTTTAATTTCCTGTATCGTTAGTTGTTCACCGTCTGCGTTGTACTCGTGCTGTTCTTTTTCAATTGTGTTGTTGTTTCAATATTAATGCTTCTATGATTATGTTGACATCATTCTGGAAAAAAAATTACTCAAACATTTATAAATTGTCCACCAAAACATTAAACAAACATATATAATTCAACAAACATTAATCAAGTCAACAAACAACATACTTAATACGAACATTAATCAAACAAATACAAGATTTAGGTCATTATGGGACCGCCACCATGAAACTCTCTCTCGGATACGTAGTTGTCGAATCTACTCTGAAAGCGCTGTTCCCATCCGTCCACCGATGGCTGTTTGTAGATACTCCACTGCCTTGGAGGGGGTGGAATTGGACAATTGTCATCAACCAACCAAATCTGTCAAAACAAAATTGTTATTGTATGCTAAATAACATATGTGAAATAAGGTACAAGAGCGGAAAATATCGATGCGTACCGGTACGTAATGGTTGCGTCTGCCTACATGTGCAATGGCGAACACCGTGGTAGGAGGCTCTGAACCGGGAGGAGCAAACATCGGAAGACATGTACAAGGACCAAACCATGATAACACCACTAGTGCAACTTGATACCTCGTGGCAAATACCAATCCCATTGTAGGTGTGCACATCCAGAATTCAGGAGAGCATGGCGATCGAATGTGATTCACTTCTCGAATGAGTTGCGGGATAGTCTTGAAACCCTCTAGCATCTCATGATACATATGCCCGTTTTGTTGGAGGTGCTTCGAAAGATCAAATCGGATTTCAACGAACTGTTGCTCTGGTTTACCTAGTAAGCGAGCGAGGGATCGATAACCACAATGACCGTCATCACCTACTTTCTCCACAGCAGCTATGTATGCGAGCATGAAAAGGTCTATATTATCTATCCCCCAGTCGAAGTCGAGATAAATGATTGAATTGCCACCGCTACATTTCGATCTAGCATTTCCTCTTGCCCTCGGTGGTTTAGTTGCACTCCCTTTTACGGTCGTGGCCCCGCTTGAAGCTCTGTTGGATGCAACCGACGATTTCTTTTGTGAATCGGCTTTCGGTGGCACAGTTGCACCCTCTTCCTCTTTCATCCCCTTTTTCCTTGCTTCTGCCTTCTCCTAATCCTTCTTAGCTTGAGCCCTCTCATCCCAACCCGGATCTCGCTTTGTACCCGTCTTCTTCGCATGAATCTTAGGCCTTCCTCTCTTCGTCTCTCCCCGAGGGGGGTCCTGGACATCAACTGAAGAAGGATCCTTGCACTCACGCCACTTATCAGCCATCCTCTTCATATCGAAATCATCAACGTTACCGGTAAACACCCCTTCAAAGAAATCATCCATAAGAACCTTATCTGCAGTCAATTGCACGTCGTCGTCAGAGTCGAAGTCTTTCAATTCCACTCCTTCCCACTTGATCTGCTTCCAGAAGATATCAATGTCGCTCGGCAACAATGGCGTTCCTTCTTCTACAAACACCTTAATCCTGTGTGGGCAAGGCAATCCGAGTGTTGATTCCCACCAAGGATCCTCACATGGGCCACATATCTTTCCCTCCTTTGCCTTAAGGACTTCTTTCAGTAGCATTCTCAAACACTTGTCGGAGCACTTCCTCAATATGCGCATGAATATAGTCTTGATCCACCGAGGCCCGTCTTGTATCTCCTTCGGGCTAGTATGGTTGGACATTTCCATCTCGGCCCGTATTCGACGGTGCTGATCGACAAACATATTGTCAATATGTTGCACTAAAGTGTCGAACCCTCCAACAGCTGAATCAAACATATGCTTCAACATCGAGTGTTGACCTTCAACCCTGACAACAACATTGTACATGTTAAACATTTTATCCAACCGAATGTCATGATCATTCTCGTTAAAAACAAATTCAAATATCTTACCTGTTAGACGTTCTTGTGCTAAAATGGCGTATATCATCGCAATACGCAGCTATAAGTTTTTCTTTATGGGGAGTAAACCATGTGCTCTCAGCATATTGTACAAGATGACCATTCCTCCATGTTTTCCGGAAGTGATCAAGTCTCTCCTCATACTGCTTCTCTGTGTGAGACCGCATCACCCGTCGAACGCTAGCAGATGCACTTTTTTCGTCCAGGTTGTTCAATTTAGCAAATGCCTTAACATTCCGATCAACGTGGACATGGCAAAGCATATGACGCACACTAGGAAATACATGGTCAACCGCCTTAATTGTTGCCAGCTCTCGATCAGACATGATGCAATCCGGTCCTTCGAGTGCACGAAACAAATACTTGACCCGTTTCAATGCCCATGCATAGTATGGGGCTGTCTCACAACAGATGAACGCTAGCGCAATACAATATGTATAGTTGGTGCAATTGAATCCAACAAACTGAAGTAACGGCCAACCATACCTATCAACGAGGGTATATTAATAATTATAATTCTATAACGGTATTTGAATTCATAATAATGAATTTTAGTGTACCTATTAGTCTTGTACGTCGCGTCCATGATCACCACCCGAGGGAACATTCTCAACAAATGTTGACAATCCGGATGAGATATGAAAAACGCTGCCAACTTTTTCTCCCCCGTCTCCGGATTCGTCTCGTGGTAAATGTCTTTACGATAACCTCTATGATGGAGGAAATCTAATGACCACTGGGTCACGGTTAGATTTTCCAATGCTTTCTTCCTCTCCTTTTCCCTCACAGTGTACACTTGCCTTCTTGATATTGTGGAAGTCGGATTTTCCTGAAGCAGCTGTGTATAAATAACCTTCGGCATTGCCCCGGCCGCTGATGCAATCATTATTTTTCGTCTCTGCTCTCCCGTCATCCTCGAAGCAAATGCATGGCCAATCAAGCTGCTGGAAAGACAGTGGTTGTGACATGCCTTCTCAACTTTTAGTATCCACCCAGGCGGCTCAACAAGAGTTGCTCGTCGATAATATCCTCTTAACATAAAAGGACAATTGTACTTCCTTAACCTACTAAGGTTGCTACGCTGCGACGATGGTTCTGCTACATCTCCTTCAAGATTAATGTTCTTTCCATGTTTTCTATAACTACCGGATTGCTCACAGTGCAGAAATATCCTCTTGTTGGCCATTGATGATTTCGTGGTGATAACCATACACAACTCATAACCGACCTTTCTAACCCACTCTCTCAGAAGATCCATAGTAGGAAATCTCTCACTAGTCGTAAAATGGGCACTATAGTCGATTTTTAAATATTCCTCATCACTACAGTATCCCTATTTAAAATTACTCAAATATCAATACTACTATACCAATAAAATAAATTATAATGAAACGCTATAAAAAAAAGGTTTACAAATACTTACTTGGAAATATGTATCATCTACCGGCGCAGACAAATCAACCTCCTCCTCCACCGACGTCTCACTAGAAGAACACTCCCGTCCTTCTTTCCAACTACCTGCCCTTGAAGAATTAGTGGAATCGCTTTCAGACGTCATTTTTTGTGTTTCTTCCGATTGGGTTTGATAATTTGGTCATACAACTCCGAATTTATAGACTCCGTCAAAATATAGCCGTTCGCATTTTCAAAAATTTTTGCCGAATCTCGTTCGGAATGGGGTTCCGAACAAGGATTAATTTTTTTTTAATTATGACGTCAGCATCTCGTTCGGAACCCCATTCCGAACGAGATATGACGGCATATTAAAAAAAAATGACGTCACACCTCGTTCGGAATGGGGTTCCGAACGAGATGCTGACGTCATAATTAAAAAAAAAATTTACACCTCGTTCGGAACCCCATTCCGAACGAGGTGTGACGTCATAATAAAAAAAAAACAAAAATCCTCGTTCGGAATGGGGTTCCGAACGAGGTGTAAACCGGTTCGCAATATGCGAACCGGTTTGGCATTATTTAATACAATTTATTTAAATGAACCGTTTCTCGTTCGGAACCCCATTCCGAACGAGAAACGAAATTTTTAAAAAAAAATAATTTTTCCCCTCGTTCGGAATGGGATTCCGAACGAGGGGGTGCTGCCGGGCGCAAAATGGGTGCTGCCCGGTTGCAACCCGTTTTTAAATGAGTGGTGCTAAACATCACAAAAAAAATTCATTACCATTTCTTTATTGTCAAAAATGCCCCTAAAAAATTTAAAATTTTCTATCAGTGCCCGTTTCCATATTACTGTTTCTTTTCTCACAAAATTTCACTTCGTCAAAAGCAGTACCAATTTCTTTGTGGTTCTTGCGATGTGATCTTCCATGTGGATTGTGGACGCTTCCTCAACCCTCCAAGATATGTTTCAAGTACCATCTCTCGGGCAAGGAACTCGGCCCCCTTGATTGTCGTCGCCAATAATGAGAACCTGAAACAGTTGATGATGGAGAACCATCGCCTCAATCGGAGCTCTCTGAAGTCGACAAAGCTATATTTTCACGATTAAGGGAAAAGCAAAAAAATGAGTCATCATCAAAGACAAATACTGAAGAGTATAAGTCCACCGTCGAATCCGGAGCCCATAAATCTTGACTTCTTATACAGATTCGAAAAGGGTATAAAACTGTAAATTATAAGGCCGACGATCCAAACCTTACTACGTTTCTTATATGAACAAAATAAAAGGTTGGAGTTGATGAGTATTGGATTCAATTGAGAGCAGATGTGTCTACATAGAGAAGGAGAGATGCAGATCTTGGACAAATGGAGATGAGGTAGGTAGTGAGAAAGTGGTGACATCTACTCATCTAGCACTATGATTAAGAGAGTGATTTTATTCTCTCCTCTTCTCCTAGTAATAACGTTTGGAATATTTGTTAATCTAATTTTATGCCGAGTTTCAAAATCCCGAATCAAAATCAAGTTGTCAATATATCATTAATTAATAATTGTCTAGATTCTTTTACGTTTCTTTCCGTTTCCGAAGACTACACATAAACGGGCCATAAAAAGTGATGGTTACCAAGAATTAGGGTTGTGGAATCCGTCGATTGGGAAGTTCCTTGGATTCCCGCCCATGCCGAAAATTGAAATATTTGGTTACTTGGAAGATGTAGGCCTTGGGTACGATCGGTTAGCTAATGATTACAAACATATTAAACTTGTCTCTCTAGACCAAATTTGCGGAACTCTGCATTCAGTAGTGATTCATGGAAAATGTCTGAATTTGAAGGGGGCAAGGGATCGAATTGGCACTGGAAAGAAAATGATCATTTCAGGGTATATTTGGAGGGAAGATTCTACTTCATTTGGGTGGATACAGAGAAAGATTATGTTTTGGAATTGGTTTGGTTTGAGCGTACGCTACTGCAGCTAAAGATTATGTGTGGTACAATGAGGCCTTCGTCGGCATCAAAGCAACTTCAACAAAATAAATGTAACAAATGAAAGTACATCATTTGATCATCAGACTACAACAAAGTACAAACTGCTTTGACCAAAAAACAAAGTATAAACTGCCAAAGCAAAGGTGAATAATATAACCACATGATAAATTACCAAGATCCCTTTTTGTCACTGGCTTGTTGCTTTTTCTTATGTCCTTTGGCTTAGATGTTCGTCCTGAATTCAAAAGTTGATAACATAGCCATTACTAGAAAGGTAAATGATTCAATGAGATTGGGTTAATATGCACATCAGAGAAGATAAACACTACCTTAATACAGACATAAATATAATGAAGATCAGGCTTTGTTCCTAAAGACGCCTCAATTGAGCTTTCATCACCATCACATGGGATAGGAGTGGTAAGATCCCACTTTTTACAAACAGAGCCACTCTCTGTAATCAACTTTTCTGTATACAGAACATCAAGTCAACAATCCATGAAATAGAAGAAAGATACAAGCCCATTTGGACATAAGTAGTTTCAGTAGTTGACAGATCATCGGTGGTAGGAATGACAATTTAGCCCAACTTCTATAAAGGGAATCCTAACAATTTGATCAAACACCAATCCTTCATGAAACAAAAATGATAAGCTAGCCATTCTAACAAGACAGGATGAGAAAAACAACAGCATTTTTCGGCAGATGCAACAATTTCAATATTTGAGTATTTGCAGAAGATAATATTATTGTAAATAGATTAAGACTCACAGTGAGCTTCAACTGACCTATAACATGAAGCTTTACTGTCCATGAGGACAAATCCTTCAACAACGGAAGCCGAAAGGAAGGAGCTCCATATGTTATCTATGAAAGTTTGGAGAATGCATAAGCAATTGAGAATAGAGCTTTCAGAAGAAATAAAAAGGCAAGTGAATGGAAATGTTTTATTATAATTTCATAAGATAAAAATTGAGATATTCTAAAGTAACATTATCATTTAACAATAGGGAAAAGAGGGGTTTGGAGGGTTGTTTACCAAAATGTAGACTCCTTTATCCTTGAGGACCCTATAGTTGTGATCAACTGCTTAAATATATGATCAACATATCAAAAAAGTAAAAGCAGAATGCAGCAGGGTTTAAAAGTTATCCAAGAGAATGAAGGTGATTCATCTACACACCTTTCAACTTCATCGAGCATCATGGTCGCATTGACACGTGAGTTATTTCCGCACTATTAGAAAAAACATGTATAAGTCTCTTGGCATCAAGAAAAAAAAAATGCTATACAGCTGAACTGAACTCACCAAGATAGAATCAAGAGTTCCTGAAAAATACACAAGTCAAAGCAAAAATCAGAACCGCTCAATTGATTATGTCAAGTAAGGTTTAAAATTGGCATCGGAATTATGAAATAAAGCAAAATGACTCATTTAACTTTCTATGCTTCTTATTTTGTGTAGCAATAGTAAGACTGCAATTTTTGACACAATCTTCATTTTGAGTTATCGAATCAAACTGTTATTTTAACACAGGGTTAAAGCGGGAGCTTTGCATTAGGGGTAATGATGTTGTTGTAAGAGGAAAACAAGAGGCTAAAAAGAAAAGATATACCTTTGTCGATGACAGCATCGAAGGACCCTGCTTGAAAGGAGCTCATATCTCGCACATCCATTGTAATATCTAACCATATTGATAAGAAAATTCAAATGAAAAGGACAGCATATGAACCTGTATATTAGGATTGATATCCAAAGGGTGAGAAAACTAAAGATTGTGTGAAAATTCACTAGAATGCAAGGATACATTTCAACTGTGGGCGATTTTGGTATTTCTTCTGCATAGCTTCAATGACTACAGAGGAAATATCAATGTTGACAACATCCTCATATCCAGCATCTACCAGGCCTTCACTGAAGGCTACACGAACAAACTCAATAGTAAGGGCTTAAGTTTGCCAAGCGAAGTAATCTGGAGAAACAACTGAAATTGGGGAGATTTACAGGCAGACAAATTGAAAGATGAAATGAAGTGTGAATAAGATGGATGGAAAGAGACCTGAATTGCCGCAGCCGACGAGGAGGAGGCGTTGATGAGGAGAGAGGTATAGGTCGATGAGAGGAGCGAGAGAAGAATAGTTTTGGTACCAGTCGAAAGATCCAGCAGCGCCGCCGCTCTCATGGGCGTAGCGATTGTCCCAGTACCATGCTTCGCCGTATGCCTGGCTTCCTCCCCCACTCTGCTGCTTCATCTTCTCAACTCAACTTAACTTAACTCTCCCTGATTTCGATTTGGATTTGGATTTGGTTGGCCAAAATCTCGAACATTCAGAGGGAAGACTGGAAGATGGTGACCCAAATCCAAAATCCTCCGTGGTGACGTCAGTGTCCACGTCAGCCAAAATTCATTAAAATAAAAGAATAGTAGATTGAGAATCCTCCTCCATGAGAGAGAGAGAGAGAGGCTCGGTTCAGGAGAATTGCCAAGAAGCAGGCTGCAATCAACCCGAAGAACACCTTCTTCGTCAAGAGCATAAGAACGGGGATGCCAAACTTCATTGCCCCGCCCTCGGATAACAGTTCTCCACCGCAGAGATCTCTCGTGAGGTAAGTTTAATTAACCAAGATAAAACATCTGTAGAAAGTGGAAACATCAGAACTGAATCAAGCTTAATTGAGACATCAACCTAGAACAACCTTAATACACTATAAATATGTAACTAAGGAATGGGAAGCTTAATCAAGGCTTGAACAATATATGTAGGAAGCTGCAAAAAAATTGACATTAGTGGGAAGCTGCAAAAAAATTGACATTAGTGGGAAGCTGCAAAAAAATTGACATTAGTGGGAAGCTGCAAAAAAATTGACATTAGTGGGAAGCTGCAAAAAAAATAACATTAGTGGGAAGCTGCAAGAAATAAAATATCACTATTAGGCTCCGTTCGGATACTGCTTTTTTGCTACTTATAAGTACTTAAATTCGCTGATGCTTATTTCTGTCCGAAATTAAGTACCAGAGGGCATGTTCGCCTGTTCTTCCTCCCGCAACTTATCTGAGATACTTCTCCCATTTCTTCTCCTTAAAAGTTCCAGAAAAATAAGCATCATATCCCTACTTCTGTTGAAATCGAAGTACTTATGGAAGGATTTCAGTGTTCCGAATCACAATCCTACCCCCGACCTTTTCGATTTCTTCTTCTTCTGAAGAGAGGACTCAAGAAGAAGAACGAGAGAAGAGCTCACTCCTTCCTCTGTGGAATCGAAGGTTAGTCATTCATCTCTTCTTCGCTCTTTGTTGACGGGATTTGTTGGTTCTCATCTGTTTCTTTGTGCTTCGCTTACTCTTGGTGGTGACGGCTCAAATCTGGGTTCGACGGTGGACTCGGAACAGAGGGCTTTTCAGTTCTTTGCTCTTCTTCTCCTCTACCACTGTGTATACGGTGTTCCTATAGAAAGGTACGTCTCTATTCCTATTGTTCCGACCTCAGAGATTGAAAACACAGATCTAGGGTTAGTTTTAGGGTTCGAACTCCAAATTTCCGAGCTCAGTTTTCAGTTTCGAACTCTAGGGTTAGTTTTAGGGTTCGAACTCCAAATTTCTGAGCTCAGTTTTGATTTTCTAAATCTAGGGTTTTATTTAGGGTTCCAACTCGAGCTTAATTAGTTTTAGGATATCCTCATTTAAACTTGCTGTCATATGTTTACTTCTGTTGTCATATGGAACACTGATTTGCTTGATTAAAGGTGAAGAACATAACTGTCATATGTTTACTTCTGCTGTCATATGTGGAACACTGATTTGCTTGATTAAAGGTGAAGAACATAACTGTCATATGTTTACTTATGTTGTCATATGTTTACTTCTGCTGTCATATGGAACACTGATTTGCTTGATTTGCTTGATTTGCTTGATTTCATAACTGTCATATGATTTGCTTGATTCGATTTGAAGCCTCGGTTTATGCTGTAATATGTTTACTTCTGCTGTCATATGGAACACTGATTTGCTTGATTTGCTTGATTTGCTTGATTTCATAACTGTCATATGATTTGCTTGATTCGATTTGAAGCCTCGGTTTATGTTGTCATATGTTTACTTATGTGAGTCTGAGAAATGCTTCATAATTGTCCAATTATATGGAACAATGATTTTCTTCCTTTCGCTTATTGATTTTAAAGTTTAATTTCGACCTATGGGACAATGATTTGCCTGATGGATAGATGATTAGCTTCATTTATATGGAATCTGATTTTAAACTTTTAGAAAGTTTAACTTGATTTTAAACTGTCTGGAAAACCCTTTTGCTTAATTTATATGGAACAATGATTTGCCTGATGTTGTGACATGTAGAAGATAATGGCTAGGCGAAGTGGCGTGTGGGACATTCCACTGTCCACTGAGGAATCTGCTAAACCAGTGTTAGTCGGTGTGCAAACTGGGTTAGCAAGGCAACTTACGTTCAGCTCAGTTAGTTCACCAACTAACTTCCAAACTCGTCGAATTGTAAGACTGTTATCCTTTAAAATTGTGGAATTTAATGTTGTAAGATGTTGTGTACTGTTGAATGAAAACTGAGTTCTTTATTTTTTATTTTGGTAACAATTACTCAATGCTAGGATGTCGAGCAGCTACAGTTTAGAGATGAAATGGATTTGCTAAATGAGTTGCCGGGGAGTGCACGTGGTGCTCGTCTACAGGCTTTGGCATCATTGCAGCGAGATAAGCTCGACCAAGCTGAACAAGACATAGCTTTACAAATCCGTCACAAATTGACTGCTGAGTATTCGAATGGAGAACTGGCTGAACGAGTTGCAGGTATATCGACTGCCCATGTGTTGGTTTGTTTGGAGAGAGACCAATTAAGAGAGTTCAAACGTTATGCTACATTGGCGCTACTTGGTGGTGCCGTCATGTATGTCATCCTCTTCGTTGCATGTGTTATTCGGTTCTCGTACTGGTAACTTCGATTCACACTAAGGAAGTTGTGAAGGCCTTTTTTGTTAACATAAAAACTGCATTACAACTTTTTGATAGCAGTTTTTATGTGTTTTGTATAGCTAACACATTTTCAAAATCTAGGGTACATTTTGTAAGGTAGTATTGATGAACTTGGCCCATTCAGATGTGGTCAATTGTTGTAAGGATGAATCGAGATAAACTTGAAACTCGAGCTCTTGAAAGTTTATGAATGTTGTAATCTTTGTAGGATTTGAGACTACTGTCTTCAAGGTTTGTAATGACATTTACAGATTTGGTTTACTCTTTTTTGGTATTTACATGTTCTCAGTTTTCACTTGTTTACAACCATTGTTATTAGAATTGAGGATGGTGCCCTTGTGAATGAGGTGTCTTTGTCTAATGCAGTATGGTCAGAAATGCTCTCACATTTCATTGTCCATCTGTTGAGGTCATACTATATACCTTTATTAATTGTCTTCTTCACCATTTCATTTTATTTTGGGACAATGTTACCCTTGTATACGTCATGTTTCACTACTCTCCTTCTATCTATATATAAGCCATGTTTCACTACTCTCCTTCTACCTATTCTCCTATAACATTCCGGTCAGGTTCATCTCTCGCTTTTTCATTCAATTCATGCTGTTTTTTTCCTTTTACATTAATCCATACTCTCTAAGAGCAAATACATCTCTTTCTTTCGTATTAGGTCATTACCAACTCAGAGGAACTATAAATGGCAAACCCAAACCCATGGACAGCAGCCGACCGATTGGCTTTACTTAACGCGTGTTCTCAGTTTAAGGATATGCACGGGTCTTTTACAAACATATCATGGAATTTTGTCAATGCTTCGTTTTCTAGCTCAACAGGTAGATCTACGTTCTCTAACAAGGAGCTGCAGAATTTTTATAATCGTGCTCACCGTCAGTGGATAACCTGGATTCATCTTCAACTTTCCGGAAATGTCGAGTGCGATCATACAACTGGGTTTATAATAGGTGATGATGCTTGGTGGGCCGATAAGGCAGCGGTTAGTTTTCTCTTCGAGATTTTCATCGCGACCGCTATCTTTACAAAATTTACTACATCACTTCATGGTTTTTAATAACATTGTTTCTCTGCCTCGGTGCAGATCATTTCACCGGAAGTGCTATCGTTTCGACAAAGACCATTAACCGGAGAGGTCAAGACTTTGATGGATAAAGTATTTGGCGAATGATTGGAAATTCTCGCCGAGAATCGAAGATTCGTCGTTTATCGTTTCTATTATTACTTTGCTTTTAAGAATAATCATAATGTCGAGATATTTAAATGTTTTCAATATGCCTCTATTTGTATGGTTCAGTTTCGAATGTCAAACCAAACTTTTATACACATTTCATCAAACTGAATGAAAAGTTGGGAAACCTGGATTTTATTTTTGGTTAGTGAAAACCCGTACACATCTCCCTGTAGCATTCTTCACCCCCATATTCTGGCCTCTTCTTTCTGAAACAGTTCAGCTGAGTTGCAGTGGAGACAAAGGCGACATCAAAGTGCCCATCTCAGCTACCGGATTGCTAAGGTTAGTTCCTGGATTTGTTGGCCTTTTTTGGTTAGTGAAAACCCGTACACATCTCTCCCTGTAGCATTCTTCACCCCCATATTCTGGCCTCTTCTTTCTGGCTCCGTTCAGCGCAGTTGCAGTGGAGAGAAAGGCGACATCAGTGCAGTTCCCATCTCAGCTACCGGATTGCTAAGGTTAGTTCCTGGGTTCAATTTCCTTCGGCCTGCACTGTGATGAGCAAGCTATTCCATAGTCATGGTTTCAATTTCGTTTTGTACTCTTAGGGTTTAGTGTCATTGTTATGGCTGTGATTATTGTGATTACTGTGATTATTGTCATTGTTATGGCCTGCACTGTGATGAGCAAGCTATTCCAACAATCGATTACTGTGATTATTGTCATTGTTCATAATTGTGCTCAGCTTAGTCAGATTATTGTCATTGTTATGGCTGAAATAGTGTCTTGAACTTACTTCCTGACCAGTCAAATATTTACAACACTTTTTCTTTCGAACTTGGTAAATAAGAAAGTAAAGAAATCCTTTGAAGAAAGAATGATAATGATCCAGTTTATTGGGGAGAACCTCTTTACAGAATACCTGAGACAGTGAAATTACTTCTCTTGAAATTTTCATAAATTGAACCAAAGATTAGGAATCGAAAACAGACAGTCTTGTGATAATGGATAAAGAGAGTTAAGCAGCAATAGTTACTAATCATCATACCATAAATCTCGAACCTGATTACAAAACTTCCACAACAAACATCGTCTCTGTTATGAAACCAATAGCAAATCTGATGTTGTAAAAGAGAATCACTTATGTAACTGTAATTATGAACTGGGTTATAAACACAGCTGCAAGGATTATTAAGAGAAAGAATGGAATAATACTTACCTGATTTATACCATACAAACCAGTTGCACATCAACACACAGTCAAAGATGTAGGTATACAGGATTGTTAAGATCAGAAACAGAGGGAGAAATAATCAAGACACTATTTCAACCATACCAACAAGCTATTCCATCCTCTACCTTAGGCATGTTCATAATTGTGCTCAACCTAGGAGAAGGGAGAGATTTCTTAGTTTTTTAAGGGTTTTTGATATCCCTGTTTTCAATCAAAACATTGAGTTGCTTCTCAATTGATTTAGTTGATTTCCCTTTGTTGGTCATGCACTAATGTCATATCTTTCTAATTTTCACAACACTTGCGTTCTTGACAAAGTTCATACATTTCCTCAGTATGACATGGTTTCAACATTACTAAACTTGCTTGGGAATTTGGTTGACTGTAGGTAATCATCATGTCGGTTGATTCTCCTACGAACAACATACATGGCCTATCCGAGTACAGCTCGACTGACAGTGAAGAAGAGCGCAGGGCCCTATGGGTCGATCCTGATTATGAGGTAGTATTCTATTTGGTTACAAAGTCTTACCGCTTTAAAATTTATTAATATTCAACTAACTTCCTACTTCGATCGTCGTAGCAATACGACATGTCGAGATATGATCATTTCATTTACACAGTTGACGAAGTTGAACCAAGAGCCTTGTTTTTCCAGCGGATTGCAAGGAACCTACGAGGCACCATGAAAGAGCATGTTGAGGCAGGGGAATACAAGATTGAGCAACTTAAGAAAGAGCTGACGACTGTGCAGGGATTGAAGGCAGTTGCCGAGGGTAAGCACATGCTACTCACAGATGAGCTGATCGAGGTGTATGACAACTGTTGGCTAATCCGGAAACAGCGCGAAGCTCATCGTTATCGCTCAAAGGTGATTACGGCATATGCATTGGTTGTCACTACTGTAGTCGTAGCAATGTTAATCCAGAAGTTTGTGTAGGAATGTTCATGCTTTCTGCTGTTCAAGACGGTTATTACAAGTACGTCCTTTGTGCATGTCAAGACGGTTTCAAACATCTTAGTACTTAATTTCCTTTTTTTGTAATGATGATATTTGCTTAGTTTGTGGTGTATTCGGTATGTTTCAGTTCGTTTTTTTATAAAAGGATCATTAAACACGCGCATTGAAAACAAACCGATTACATAAGAACAACAACGACGTAACGGAAATTAAAACATATCATGCACAAGACTTGCTGTACATTCACAAGACTTTACATCTCTGAAATCATACAAAAGCATGGCAGGTAAATGGCCAAAACACTGCACAACAAATCAGTGTAAAGATTCATCTCGTGCAGCATGAAAACAAAAAACATGCTCAGTGTATATTCAAATGAACAACACTGTTTCGAACATGAAGACATATAACACTACTAAACTTGCTTACTGTTTTTGAAGTTCGAAATTTTAACAACCATATTAAGCTACGAAAATCAAAGATATGTTGCTCTATTATTCCAGATTTCACGCGCAATTTCATCTCGTAAAGTCTTCATACCTCCGGGCAATTCTCCGCAACCTTCATCTTCTATCCCCGAATAGAACTCTTCGTAGTCGTCATCCTCGAGAAAAGGATCATTTCTTTGTAAATGCAGGATGAAGTTATGTAGAGCGAAACAACTCAAAATTACGTCATTTTGTGATGCGATGTCGTAACTTGGCATCACGTTGAGTATCTTCCATCTTTTTTTTCAGAATTCCGAAACATCTTTCAATGGTTGTACGCAAACTCGAGTGAATTCGGTTGAAACCTTCTTCTGCGTTTTGCGGGATCTCTCTCTTGAATTGTGACTTGTGATATTTAACCTTTGAGTATGGGACCATGTACCCTTGTCGATCAGGGTATCCCTTGTCTAGTAGGTAATAACGGCCTAAGTGAAGGAGCCATCAAGGATGAAGTCATATATTTACTTCAATACAACGTTGAAAATGCAAAAAGCAGGAGCGTTTTTATGGTTTACCTCGAGGAGGGTGAGGAAAGTTAAGATTTGTGCATCTAACGGCATGATCAAAAACCCGAGCATCATGTGCACTCCCTTCCCATCCAGTTAGAACAAAGGTGAAGAACATATCGAAATCACATACCGCCATCACGTTGAAAGATGTGTACTTTTTTCTCCCAAAATATGGATATTGTTCCTCAACCGGGATACACGCAGCTATGTGGGTACCGTCAATACAACCAATCGCTCCCTTTAAGGAACAAAAAAGTGTAAGGATATCAAAATTTGTTACACAATAAAAATCATACCTTAAAGCAATAATCTTTCCAAACAATCGTACCTTAAAGACGCCATAACGTTCATCCGACAGAATCTTTGATGGAATTGCCGTGAATTCTCTATCCCGAGGTTGTATGATATCACGACATAGACCAGTAAACCCGTTTCCCCGACCAACCATTGCATCCAAAACTTGGTGAAATATCCTACTCACTGTATCACCCGAATGTGCAAATCTTTCTCTCACATCTCTATTAGAAGCACCTTTTGCTAGGATGTTTAAAAATATTCCAACTTTCTCTTCAATGGTTATATGTATAGAAGGATTTAACCCATATTTCAGTAAGACCTTACACATCACCCGAAATACATGTTTTTCCATCCTAAACGCATTAACGCAACGCACCTCTGATTCACTCTGCAATAGTTCCGTAACCCACATTTGACTAGACAATTGATTTTCATAACAAGGGACCTTATGGATGTACCTGAAATAGTAAGCACTAAAGTTTGTTGCACACATTTGATGCCACAACTTCATTAGAAGATACCACTTCTTCTTAAGTACATAATTGTGTTCAACTTTTTTGATTCTTCCTTTCACCATTCTTCAGTTTTACTGCTGGTTGCCACTATTGCCAACAACTGTGTCAAACTAGCGAAGTAGCTCTGTCATCATTACCTTCACAAAAATACTGTAAATTCAGTGCAGTTCATGCTGGAAAAATATGAAAATGTCATTGAAATAGAAATAGTATTACAAACTCAATCTGAAAGCAATTAAGTCAGGAATGCTGAAACAAAACGATTCGGTACACAAACTTTTACGACACTGTTTCGATCACTTGAAATCATGAAAACTCAAACTTTATTGTTACGTCTACTACAGCAGGACTGCACTAATCAACCAAGGAGGCTTTGCTGAACACCTTGAACTCATGAGCAAGCCACTTCACTTTGAACTCGTCATTGCGTATCTTCATGAAGATACGCCTTCTCTCCACTTTGTCTAATTCAGTGACTGCAAAACACCACAAATCAGACCCACCATCCAATAGATTGGTATCCACTAATTTATCCACAACATCGATTGCGTCATCATAAGTATGTTTGCAATCCAAACTTCTGAAGTTGCGTTCGAAATCTGCCTTCATCATGACCATCATGTCTTTCCCTTGATCTCCAATCAATCTCATTTGGTCAGTGTACATCCTAGAAGTATCAGATTGGCGCTTCCTCTTTCGCTGTGGTTGTGTGTTTGTGGATGTGCTACCAAAATTACCCTTAGATTGTGCATCAGTTGGTGTGCCAATAGTCGGTTCAGTAAATGCCTGGCTTTTCAAAGTAAGGACTAGGTTGTTTGCATCTTCTTCAGCATCTTTGTCCATCTGTTGCTCAAGAGTGAGGTTCTCAGGTTCTTCGGTTCCAATGTCATCTTCCACTTGTACTTGACTGGAGTTCGGATGAGCATTCATAGAAGAGGATACAGCATTCTTTCCAGATGCAACGAAGTCATTGAAAATGTCGTCCCACATATCACTCACGTCCGCTGATACTCCCTTCTTCCTAAATGTGCTATGAGAGTCGCCTAGCTCCTGACATATGAAGATGTAGATATTTTGTGTAAAACATTGCAACACAACTGTTATCATCGAAACAATTATTGAAAACACAAGTTGAGAAACATACCAACTTTTTCTTCTCCCACCACTCAAGCTCAGCAATAATTTGCCCGGTAGCGTGATCCCATCCTATACCCGTTTCAAAATTCCTGATCTTGCCCCAATTTGTCCACAATTTTCTTTGTGCATTATATTTGTTTTGTGCTGTTTTTGGGGCAATGCGCATCCCAGATTTCAACTCATAGTCATCACAAATCTGGCTCCACACAAAGCTCACTTGGTAGCCATTCTTATGTCTATAACAACGTAAAACCTCTAAGAATGTAGTAGTTAGAGCCTCAGTCCATTTGAAACTTTTGTCGACTACACTGTCAGCAACTTTTCCCTTTCCCTTCACTTTGGCATTCACGCATTGACTATCTAATTGTTCACCCATTTCGTACTCTATTTACAGCGGCATACAAATATTATAAGAGAGTATAAAGACATTATTGTAATGACATTACATCTTAAAAAAATACAGTCGCAGTAAAACATGAAGTCCACTCACTGAATTTTTGTGAGCATCATGATCAGCATAAACAGGTAATATCCACAGTAATGTGTTGCCCTTAACATCATCCATTAAATTCCAGGAAATTATCTACGTGTTCATCTTAATCTCAGTAAGCCTATGTAAGCCTACAATTTACAGAGATGAGATTCCTGTCTAGATCAATCACAAGTTCCACGGAAAGCTACACCAATTAGTAATTTAAATGTAAGCCTACATATACATCCCATATCCTCCATAATCCAAATGAAATAGTCTTCTCCATATGGCAACAACGAGTAAAACTCCTCTGTTAGCTGTAATTAACATTTCTACAATATAAGTGAACATGATTTTCAGATAATTGCCCTTCATTGTGATCATCCATTATTATTCAGATAAAAGCCCCAAAAATTAGGTCAATAAATTCCTCAGTTTTCAATGATCTATCCCGAGAACAGAATTCCAGTCAACAAATCAACAGAACAATGTAAACTAGCGAGGAGTAATCGCTCCATTCATTGAACGAAGTAAACGAATGAGAGTATTTACCTATTTGGGAATCCCGGAGATGATGGATATTTCTCGAGCTCCAGGGAAGAGCTGTGAGTGAAGGGTTCGAACTGAGAACAGCTGTGAGTGAAGGGTTCGAAGAGAATCGCCCAATTGACTCGCCGTCGGGCCTATTCGCGTTTGGGTAGGCTGGGTTGAAGATTTCAGTGAGGTTGGAGAACAGAGGGTTCGAACTGAGCTGATGAGAAGAAGGAAGAAGGAATTGACGATGAAGGAATTGACGATGAAGGAATTCCCGAGCATCACGTGAGCAGCACGGTCTCAGATAATTTGTTCACGTGCAATGCACATGCTTTCTTTTATTAAAATATAATGTGAGGGCATTTAAGTCATTTCACCATTTTTTTGCGTTTTTAAGTAGTCTACAGTATTATCGTCCGAACATACAATTTGACATTTAAGTACCAGTAACAGTATCAGCATCAGCATTCAAATCAGTAACAGTACCAGCACCAGCATCAGCATCAGCATCAGCACCAGCATCAGCATCAGCATCAGCACCGTGCATCCGAACTGAGCCTTAATCTTCTCTTGCACGAGGGTTAAAAAGGCTCATTTACTGAATTGGTTCGGTAAAATAAAAACATTCAATTCTTGCTTATGTGGACATGATACATAAATTGGTTACACTACTGATAGAGGATTTGGATTCGCGTGGGTGACTCTTCCAACAAACAATTTTTAACCTCCACCAAGTCTCGAACTCGAGACCTCATGTTGGATGGTTGAGGTCCCTTACCACCCGATCACATGCTTGTTGGTTGACGCCAGTCATTTTGATGGGTAAGAAATACAGTACAATCTATATTTATCTATATCTATATCTATATCTATATTCTATATATATATATAAAAAGTTAGTCTTTGTTGGCCGAAAGTAAATGAAAACGGTATCGGGGTCCGTTTCATTTACTTTCACTTTTCCTTTTTTGGTCCTCTTTTCATTGTTGTCGATTTTCATTATACATTTCTTTTTCTTTATTTTCAGCTATTGCTAACAATTACTCCTTCCGTCCCATTATATAAGCCTCATTTCATTTTCCGACACTATTCACAATCCGAGAGAATCTTCTCGATTTCTTCCAATTTACAAGCGAAAACATAGTCATGTGGGGTCTTGTTTGATTCGTCTTAACAAGTACTATAACAATTTCAAATTTTTATATTTTTTACTAAACTAGAGATATTGACAAAACAAAACGTACATCGACATACGTGCGAGAATGAAATGGGGCTTATATAGTGGGACAGAGGGAGTACAATTTATTACCGTCATTATTGTTGCCTCATGTTTCTACTCCTTCTTCCTCGTCACCTCCTCCAATCCTCCTCTATTTCTGCCACACCTTCCTCTATTTCTGATTTTGTTCTTAAATCAAGCTCAGTGATCCCTGACCCACAATTAGCTAAGTTGAGCTCCTCCAAACCCTCCCCCTTCGACAACGAAACAACCTTGGCAACCAAGTGGATCAACACAGTATTTTATAGCGTGTCTTGATTTAAAAAACACCTAAATCTGAACACCCAAAAACTGTAACATTATCAACAACAGGTAAATGAAACTGGTACCGGGTCAAATACGGGCCAAGCATTAATTTTTCGGGCTTGATTTGGGGTCCTCATTTGCCGCTCTCCATTTCCTCCCTTTTCAGTTTTTCTCTTCCCTTTCGCCTGACACCCATCCCCAGTTCTCGCCCTGACGGCACCAACGTCCACAACTGGCACCGGGCGGAGACTAACTGTATCGACTGGTCACGATCCCAGCTCACCAAGCTCCTCGCCGACCTCCCAATTCTCTCCGGCGAATGCGGCCTACATATCAAGGTAAGAAAAGTCGATAAAGTCGACGGCGAAGCCTATGTTAACATTCGAAAGGGGAAAATCATCCATGGCTACGAGCTCAGCCTTTCAATTTCATGGGAAGGCTTGGCCAAGGACGACAATGGACAGTCTCTGCTCAAGGTCGAAGGACCTGTCGAAATCCCCTATCTCGTCGATGAGAACGCTGATGAGGATCCGGATCTTAGAGTTACGGTCAAGGATGAGGGCCCCGTTGGGAAGAGGCTGAAGGATGCGATGTTCACAAAGGGGAAACCCTTATTTTGCAAAACTAAACCCGCACAAGTAGGTACCCTCATGTTTATATGCATTTTATTGTGTGCATTTTATTAGTAAGGTCTCTTCTAAGACTTTTTCTCCTTCTATTGCAGCACTGGAATTTTAGCTGGCCTATTAATCTTTCCTTGCAGAAGATTTTGTAGACCTTAATGAGGTGAGATAAGTACACGAGGCATCAACTTCGTCCAAGGATACCCTTGGTCAACACGTTTCCATTGAAGTCACCGCATTGATGAGCTATGAAAATCGTCCTTAACTCAGGTATTGATTGTTTTTTTCCATATTTGGTCTATTCCAATTAAGAAATGAAAAAAAAAAGGTTCTATTATCAAGCTATAAATTTAGTCAAGGTTTGGTGGGATACTAGAATTTATCTTCAACAACATGTGTAGCTTTAAAAACATATTTGTGAGTTTTTAAAAATATATTGCATTATATATGCAGTCTTTGGTCAAAGATACAAGAGCCAAACACCACAACAGCTACTCGAACTCCAATCTATCAAATGAACAAAAGTCAACATGATTTTCACCCTGGAATATATAAAGCCACAATATAAAATCACTATAAACACCAAACCTTAGTGTCAAGTCCATTGGTTTAAATCTTTGGCTCAGTTGGAGCATCAGTGTCAATTATACCAATATCCTTCTCTTCTACTGTCTTTTTCAGTTTTTATCCTGACCTATATATACTTATACACTCAAAATGGAGATGAAGTCAAAACAATCTTAAACTTAACATTGAAACATGCAGACCACATGCTTTTAAAAATTGATTTGTGAGTTTAAAATTATATTGCATTATATATGCAGTCTTTTGTCAAAGATACTTGAGCAATCCACTATGCTATTCCATGGAAGCTTAGGTTCATGACCAATCTTCATGAGCACGGACAGTTTGCATTCTATCTGTGTCAAATCTGTGTGTATTAACAGAATAGGGTTTCCTGCTGAAAAAGCCAACTCATTGTTGACAGATAGCGGAATCAAATTAATCTGACTAGAATAATTTGGGACTGAAACAGGAATAGGAAATCATATCATTGTTTCTTGGGGTACTTATCTTTCATCCACCTATTGACTATCAAGTTTTTATTTTATTTTATTTTTAAGGCCATGTAAAGTGG
Source organism: Oxyria digyna (assembly GCA_029168935.1). Taxonomy (NCBI): domain Eukaryota; kingdom Viridiplantae; phylum Streptophyta; class Magnoliopsida; order Caryophyllales; family Polygonaceae; genus Oxyria; species Oxyria digyna. Next base: position 4,863,927 of record JAPVLV010000010.1, on the reverse strand, counting down.
TAAGCCGCTGATCCTGGGCAGGTATGCAACAAAAAAATTGATGATGTTGTCAAGGTGGATGCTTCGGGCAATTCTCATTGTGTTGTTTTCTGTTTCCTTTAAAGTTTAAAGCTTAGTTTGGATTAAGTTAATTATTGATGTTGCTTGCTTAATTGAGTTAATTAGGATAGAGAAAGAAGAAATGCAGATTTCACTAGGATAGATTTTTTTCTTATTCTAAAATCTTAAAAAAAAACAAATAAGCTTCGTAAAAAAACATTTTTGTTGTTTTAAATGGATAATCTATGAAGTGCTGATCTTAGAGGTTTTATGAAAGTTCTTGCCTTTTTTTTCCTCTGGGAAACTTTGTGAAGAAATTACAGTGAACAAACTGATGGTTCTTAATTCATTGACAGTATACATAAAGTTTATATTGGGAATCTTGCAAGGATGGTAACTAAAGAAATATTAAAGAGCTTCTTCTCACAAAAGGGAAATGTTCTCAGTGCCAAGGTTTCACAAGTTCCAGGAACATCAAGTCTACTGGCTTTGGATTAGTGTCTTTTTCTTCCGAGGAAGATGCTGACCTTGCTATCTCCTCGCACAACGACGTTGTAAGCTAACTTTCTGCTTAACCCTCTAAATTTGTTCTTTCAGAAAATTGTATAAGTTTATTTATCCCAGCTTTCACTTTTGTTCTCTTTGTCATCTTCAGATTACACTACTACTATTAATCTTATTACTTCTGCTTTCAGTTCACTTTTCAGGCTTATGATTGTTGTAAGAACCCAAGCTTGGGATGAAACCAGAATAGAAGGTCTGTTTCACTTCTACATGTTGATGCTTTGTTTTTATAACGTTTTTTATTTCCTCAAGTTTTTATTCAGGGTTTACTATGATATATAGGTGTTGAATGTAGGATGTGGAATTGGTGGGTCATTAAGGCAAATTGCTCCATTTAGGTAACAAATTATGTTTCATATTAACATTATGTGCCTATTGAATCAACTGTATTATAATATATCATATTCCCTAGGTTCAGCAGATGGGATGGATTTTATCAAATGTTGTCTCCATCCAAGTGCATCAGGGCAGATTAATGAAGCTAAGAGCTTAGCAACAACAATTGGATAAAAGAAAAAACCAATACTCATGCACAGAGGCATAAGTGTTTTGCTCCAGTGGAACCTTTTGATTTGCGGGAATTAAATCTAGAGCCATCGCCCCTTCCACACTGCAGTGGAGGGTCTTAAAATCTAATCAGATCCGTTAGAGGGCAAGGAAAGAACTTCACCAGGTTTCATGAGGCTGTTTGGTTATTCAAACAGACAAGGGTCCTCATTTCCTCACCCATCAAAACTTGCATCAAATGCTCTCATTCATACAGTTACAGAAAATATGAATGTGACTGCAAACACCAAGGTAACTTTTACTTTATTTTTACATACGTTTTCATCAAATGCTCTCATTCATACGTTTTCATAAGAATTAGGAGATTTGCAGGAAGTCGCACATGGCTAATGATGTATGAAGTGCGGTTCAATACTCTGGTGAAGCTATAGACTCTGGTAATTAATGGTTATCACTCTAAGAAAATAACATGATATTTTTCTCCTAGAATACCGTGCCTTATTAAGACCTTTTCAGTTTTTTTAATGATAATAATTATTATGTGTAAGTGCTTCAAATTCTATAACTAGTGTTTTCTCAAAACAAGATCATTTAAGGTTGTGTTCTCAATTTGTCAAAACGTAACTTGATGTCATATTTCTTACGTTGTGTTCTCAAATTGTCATATTTCTAATAAAAGTATGGATTACTGGTAGAGTTATAGGACTTTCTGTAGTAATACTAATTTGCAATTGCTGTTTCTCAAAGCAATTTAGTTGCAAGTTTATTGACTTTAACAATAGACTTGGTTGTCGTTACTGTTAGATGCCAAGTTCAAAGAAGAAAGTATATTTCAAGTCTCTCATCAAACAGTTTTAGATTTCTAATTTTCCATCAGAAAAGGAAACTCTAGGGTTAATTACTCGGATGTATGTAGCTGGTTTTAAGTCTTGATTAGTTGTAGTATATTGCAATTAGAATGCTCAATTATATACAACACTTAGAGAATTTCAATTCCATTTAAAGGCTTGCTATGATTTTTTTCATGTTCATATACTCTTCTGCTGTTAACAAAATTCACATATATTTGTCAAATTAAAATTGTCACTCTTCACAATTACAATTGACAGTAGTGTATAACATATCTATACCAGATTTTCCTCATTCTTAAACCCTTCCTCAAAATAAAACTCCATTAATAGCTGGTCATTGACTAAAAGGATTGTACAAATACTTGCGTCCGGTTAACAACTCCAAGCCAATTATGTACCTATGAATCCATTTTTCTGCTGCAAGCTGGCACAATTCACATATATTTTATAACAAACTTAATTGATTGAGCATTTAAAATTAAATTGCCACTCTTTACAAATACACTTGACAATATCCCTTCTTATTTTTTTCTCCCACAACTTCTCTCTTTTTTGTGCACAGATTCAATATAGTAGTTGAATCATTCGGGAAAACAAAGGTGCTTTTCTCTTATACTGCATTTTCATATTTTACGTTCTTCTACTGTAATTTTTATAATCATTAGTGTAGCCATATGAGTTATATGAGGTTGTATACAGTGATGTAGTTTTAAAACAGTATTCTCAGCTTAGAAATCCATTGTGTCTCATTTTCTTTTTGGTCAATCTCTCATTTTCTCTTGATTTGTAATCTCGATGAATATTACTTCCACAATTTTGAGCTTACCAAAGTTCTACATTTAATGGAAGTTTCTTAGCTTTCTGTACTCTTCAATTACATTTTTGTGTTTTTTCTTCAACTGATGATTTGATGCAGAATAGCATTAGAGATGATAGAGAGACTGAGAGGTGGATTCTTTGTTATGTACATTCAAGTATTCAACACTGATTAATGCCCAAAACATGAAATTGAAGCAAAAATAGATATCAAAAACCTAATTATTTGGTTACCGATTGAATAGGAAAGTGAAGGGGAAAGAAGGAGAGTGGAAAAAGGAGTTTGAGTAAGCAACGAAGCTGAAGTGGTTCATTTCATTGGACATGGATGCTTTGCTGAGAGCGGTGAGCCCCACATCCAAGCGGGAGACCGTCACCATACCTGTAAAGGTAAGAACCTTGAAATACATGAAATTATAGCAAACTAATAATGATGGGTTTGCTACTTTGTCATCGGACCCATGCCTAAAGAATGGTTGATTCTTTCTTTTTTATTCATTTCAGTTTATGAATTGGTTTTTGTTCGGTCGAATTGGAAGTGTATTGCTGCTTTTGAATATGATAGTGTTTGAATTCGAAATGTGATAATGTAATTGCTACTTTGTCGCCAGACTGCAAGAGATTTGGCTCATGTGTAAACTAGCAACCTAACAATTATTATTTTATGATACGAACACATTATGTGAACCATCTTACTATAAGGAGTTAGTTTTTCTCATGCATCCCACTTAAAATATCTTGGGTCTTATTTTTCGTTTGTGTTTTTAATTGCTTTTCCCTTAGAACATGCATTACAAATGTGGAATGAGTAAAGATATTGGCTCATTTTTCACCTGATACATAATAAATCCTTGCTACTTTCAGGTTCATGTATGCATAATGGACTTATGGACGAGATTGGGCATTTTCCATTGCTTGCTTTTGATCTCCCTCATCTTCGAGCTTGAATTCGTGTTTCATGAATTGTTGCTGGTAAGCTTTAAGCTAACTGAATTGCTGATACTATTACTCCAACGTTTGTATTCTTTAGACATCAATATTAATCTAATGGAATATAGCATCTGGCAAGCATCTGTCTATAAACTCAAATGTGATTTCATTTTCAAAGCCTCTTCATTACTTAATAAGACATAGAGCAAGGTATACAAAAATGCCAATATATATCATTTAATTCAGTTGTGTATTTCTTCAGGAATACACAACTGAAAAGAAGGATACTACACAGATTCCATTGAGGAAACCTTCCCATTTTAGTGTTTGTTCTTCACTCAATCAATGGCGACCCTCTCAAATTAGGCTACTGAGATGTTTTTGATATAAGCTTTGAGAGATTCATGCATACAGTTGAATGCCAGAAGCATTTTCAATCAGGTGACATAAACTCAATCACAAAAAATTGATAGTATTTGCTCAGTTATCTCAAGCGCCAAAAAATGAACAAAATGAAGTTAATATTAATAAATTTTAGGCTTACATACTTCATTTCTACTCCAACCCTGTTTTTGTGCGTTTTAGAATGCAATTGATTGTGTTTACTGCATATTGCCATTATTAGGTTACTGAGTTGTTTTTGAATTGATCTTTACGAAGTATATTGTTGAGTAGGTTACTGACACTTCACTCATTTGAGCCTAAAAATTCTGTTTAATATTCCTTGTAATGCACATTTTACTTTTTTGTAGTCAAGTTCTTATTTTGCTTTTCTTTTTTAATTGTATATTTGTAGGATGTCAAGAAGAATCTGGTAATGATTCACATGAAAGGGATGCCAAAGTATCCTAGATGTGGATTCAGTTCCCTTGCAGTGAGAGTACTAAATGAATATAATGAGTAAACTTTTATCTGTGATTTTTTGACACAGCAAGAACTAACATCATCTGAAGTTTGATTGTTGAGAAGATAAATATACAATTAAAATTAATAAAGTTACTCTATGCTATCTTAGATGTGCCAATCTGTGTCAGAAATATTCTTGAAGATGATGAGTTGAAGAATGTTGGCCTCTGCAGGATAATTATAATCAAAGGCATGGCAGTACCGCCAGTACGTTCTAGACTGGTTTTTTTTAAACTCTACTCCGTACTCTCCTCTGTCCATAAAGTTCTTCTCATCTCCAACTTTTACACTATTTATAATTCAATATAATTCGTTAGATTATTCTCAATCTATAAGAACAAATATGGCCATGCGGGATCTTGTTTTGTTCGTCTCATTGAGTACTTTAACAATATCAAAATTTTATAATTTTTAAAAATATATAATAAGAGATATTAACGATGCAAAACGTGTGTCGACAAATGTGTCAAATTGAAATGGGAAGAACATTAAGGGACGGAGGGAGTATATTGTATGGAAGAAAATATGGATGTCATTTTTTAACGGAGAAAAACTCCACACCCATTTTTTTTATAACTGACACCCGTCTTGGACGCATCCGGGTGCGTCCAAAACATTTTTAAAAAGACCCGGTTCAGTTTTGGACGCACCCAAGATGCGTCCAACTTAAACCGGATTTTTTAAAATTTTAACGGCAAAAAAAAGAAAAAAAAAAAGTGTCAATTATAAAAAACCGGGTGCGAGTTAAATGTATTGATATAATCAATGTCCTTCGTATATGTGAAGTACGATATTAGTGCCTAACAATCTGCACTTTCGTTGACAGAGCTGAAGAGGAGATGATAAGCTGAAGGACATGATGGGTAATGAATCCACATATATAAGTACGAAAGACATTGATTACATCAATAAATGAAGTGGAGCAGCTGGAATACTTTAAAATGCATACCACCACAATGAAGCTTCTTTGACTTGATGAAATCCAAGCATTCTTTTAAGGAAAAGTGTCCGGTGATAATAGTTGCTACAGTAATAAATGAGAATGATTATGGGCCGTTTGATTTCGCCAGATCGGACGGATGTGGATAATTCACTTTTGGGCGCGTGTACAAGCGCGTTCAACAGATCTCGTAAATTTCCTTCTTCTTCTTCTCCGCCTTCGTTTTCTTTTCCCCCAAGTTTTTTCAACAAAACTTCTTCGGATCTTGCCTTCTCTTCTCTGCTGCGTAATTCCTTCTTCTTCTTCTCGCATTCGTTAGCTTGTTTCTCCTTCATTCTACCTATGGATCTAGGTTTTGCTTCTATTTTCTTTGTTTCACCAGTTCATCCCCCTGTTTCTCTTCAATTTGAGCTTATTTGTTGAAGTATTACGATGATTCGTGTATAATGAAGCAGTTTTGATGAACAACAGATGTTCTTGTTCTCTTGATTGCTCTGTTCGCTAATCCAACACATCGATGTGATGAACATTTAGAAGAATTGTGATGAACATTTATAACGGATTTGATGAACAACAGTAATAGAAGTGATGAACATTCTATTGGACATATAATGAACATAGACAGTATTTGTGATGAACTTTTATAAAACATGTGATGAACGTTGAATGCAGTCTTAATGAACTTTTAATACTGATTTGATGAACTTTGTTCTAGATGTGATGATCATTCACAACATTTTAATGTGTAATGAACATTTACAGGATTTGTGATGAACATTGATAAGTAGTTTGATGAACATTGATAAGTAGTTTGATGAACATATGTTTAATATCTGATGTACAGTTCATCCATTCAGGCTGAGTCGTCTTCTATGAGTAACAACAAGACTCCTACAAAAAGCAGAGAGGCAAGATTTGAGAAGTTTGTTGGTCCTTTACCAAATACAATATCTGTCCTTCCACCTCCACAATCAAAGAACAAAGGAAGGCCAAAAACATCACGTTTGAAAAGTACAATTGAGAAAGTTAGATTGAATTCTAACAAGGTGAAGAAGTGTTGTTCAATATGTTTGAAATCCGGACACAATCGCTCTACATGTCCTGAGAATACTTCAACAAGTGTTTGAAGTTAGATAATTCTAAAACTATCATTTAAGTCTTTATGTGTAAATCTAGTTCTGGTGAACATTTGTAATCTACTTGGTGAACAATTATATATAATCTGGTGAACAACATGGGAAAAATTGATGAACATCGATATCAAATTAGATGAACTCTCACTGTTAATGTGGTGAACTTGTTGTGTTAATTTGATGAACTTTGTATCTAAGCTCGATGAACATTCATTATTAATATGATGAATATTTGTGAAAAAGACAAGTAAAATTACTTATCATATTGATGAACTTTTGAGATTAACGTCAATGAACATTCAGTGTTAATATGATGAACTTTGGCTAAATATTCAATGAACATTCACAGTTAAGCTGATGAACATTGTTCAGTGATTTGATGAACATTCTGTAATATATATATGAACAAAAGAATTCTTGTACTCATTGTCAAACTTCTACATTGTGCATTTTCCATTTACCCACTCTATAAGTTGTGGGTAAGCATTGTTGAATCTGTTGGTTAACAACTCTGAAATGTACTTGACCCTTATCATGTCCATTTGCTTATTGTCACCTTTCTTCAAAGAAGTTGTAAAATTTGTCAGCCCCTCCCCAAAGTACGTTTCCATGTGTCGCATGGTATATATACCACAATCCTGCTTGTTCTTGTCATCTCTCCAGTACATTGAAAGACGTTCAGCTTTGACCTTTTTCTCGTCTTCGAATAGAGCTGCTTTGGCTTCCATGCCATGCTTCCTTAGAAATTCCACAAACATTGCTCTCTGTAAAATAAAAACACAATAATATCAAACATATTGAAAAACAATGATGAACATATTTAAAACGTACAATTATATGATGATGAACATACAATTATATGATGATGAACATACAGTTATATGATGATGAACATACAGTTATATGATGATGAACATACTGAAATATAATGATGAACATTACCAAATAAAAAGTTGATGAACAAAATTAAGGATCATGGTGAACAATATCAAACAAGATGGTGAACATATTGAAATACAGTGATGAACATTATTAAACATACATATGAACTATATATGAGAGGAATGATGAACAATATTAAACATTCTGATGAACATTATGAAGAATTGTGATGAACAAAGAAAAAAGAGTTGATGAACATTAGTTACCATGAACTGTTTCTTCCTCCTGTTGTTGTTGTTCTTGGGATGACAAATTTCTTTGTGATCTGTCATTTGTTTTTTTGCTTCTTATCTCTGTAATATTGAACATACAAGTTATATATTGTGCAAAAATACAAAGTTTATAAAGAGGATAATATTCATACCTCTTGGACATTCAATAACAAGATTTATGATGAACAAATAAGAGAAATCTGATGAACAATCTTAAGACATATGATGAACTTTGATAGGCAATGAGATGAACAATCACAAAAATTTTGGTGAACATTGAAAAGAAATCTGGTGAACGTATGTACAAGATACGATGAACAAATACAAGATATTTGATGAACATTTAGATGTACTGTGATGCACATGTATTTTGATGAACATGCATGTAGCGAAATCAAACATGTCGAAGCAAAAACCTAACTCCAAATACCAGATTATACTCCATACCTTTTGGTACTTGGCTTCTCTGAGATCCTGCCATTTTTAGTAGCGAGTTGATGGATTTTGGTGAACGACGGAGTGAAATGAAGAGAAATCAGTGAGAAATCACAGGAAAAAGCATCGTATACGCTAAAATTAGGGATTAAACACCATACCTCTTCCTTCGTTGTTCTTCTGTGAGCCAGACATCGTGAAATTTGTAGGAGTATGTTGTTTTTGATGATCGGCGAGAGAAAACGAAGTGATTTCGTTGAGAAATCGAAGAAAAAGCAAGCGAGTAGGAGGTTAGGGTTTGATCGCCTTTGCGAGAGAGGTTTTCTGTGGAAGTTTTGAGAAGAATGGGAAGAGACGGTTTTCGCTCCAATTTTGAATCACGTTGGAACGATGTAGCGCGTGTGTTTCACACAAAAAGCTAGCGAGTAGGAAGTTGCCAGCATGGAAAGTGGAGCAATCTGGGCTGTCCGATCAATTCCAATGAACGGTTCCCGTTCATTCTCATTTATCTCTAAAGGGCCCTTTATTACCAGATTCGAATCCTTCTTTTAATACCTTGCTGCGTGTGTATAAGACATTTTCTATACAAATTGACACTTTTATATTTTGATATAAATCTACCAATTAATAATATCCATGCGGCAAATTGTTTAATTACTCCTCTCTTTTTCCTTCCTCTTTCCTTTTATTTTGTCCCCTTATTTCTTTTCTCTTATCAAAACTTTCTACTTTTGATCATAAATATTTACCACATTACCCTTATAAAAACTTTTCAATTACTACAAAACTTACAACAATCCAAATTACCTTTTCACTTTTATCTCTCTCATCATTATTATACCCACATCTTAACCCTTTAATTCCTCTATCTCCTTATTTTCTAATCTCAATACTCTTTCCTTTTTTTATTCTCCTCTTCTTTTTCCTTTTCTTAAACTTTGTGCATGAGTAATTAGTTATTTGAAACTTTATTCTGCTATAGGAGATGTACCATTTTATCTTTTCCATTCTTCCTTTTTTTTATTTTTTTCTTTCACTTATCAGTGATCTTCTTCCCCGAACCATTTTCTTCCATACCCATTTTTTTACATCCCACCTCCATCACCATTGCAACCGCCGACCACCGTTCCCGACACCAAAAATTTCAGCCGTCGGCTATACCATCGCTTCCGATTGTCTCCGACACAACGACTCCGACCGTCTTCGACACCGACGTTCCGACCGTGCCGCTGACACCTTCGTTTTTAAGAAATTGAAGGGCGCGACGGGGAGTAGTGCAGAACCAAGGGGTGGATCTGGGCTCCGGCATGAGCTCCAAGCAGTGGGATCGGGGCTCGTAAAGGGGTGGTGTGGTTCTGACAAGGATTACGACAAATCTGGGTTTGAACAAGGGCTGAACGATTTGAATCTGGGTTCCACCGAGAAGGTTTTTTAAATTTTGTTAAACCCATTGGATAATCAAATCAAATCAAAGTGGAGATGCAGGTACACTGGCAGTGGTAGGAAATGGAATTGGGTAGGTTAGGGATGACCCGAACTCCAACATCAAATTAAGAAATAATTGTTCTTTTTCTTCCAAGGAGAATTCTAATTATTTTTAATTTTTAATTGTGGATAAAAGTGAAAATTAAGCATGTGTCTTTGTCTAGAATTCTTGATTTAATAAATCTTTTCCGTTCTTTTATCTTGCTGTCTCAAACTTAACAAAGTGTAGTCTTCCACCAAGAATTGGAAAACTTCTCCTGCTACCGTTAAATATCCCAAATCGTAACTTAATTGATCTTTTCCTCGGATCTTAAGGTTTGTCCTCATGTCTTGAAAAATAAACAAGCTTGATTAGAGATCCTGTTAAAGTAAATTTCTTTCTAAGTTATGTTCATAACATTCATCTCATACTACAAAACTGCAACTACTCTCAAGTCTCAACACCCGATATGCAGCACAAAATAACAAACCAGCAGAAATCATCATTCACCGTAATAAAAAGCCTCAGCTATCTCCTCTAATAAATCTTACTACATAGAACACACTTATTCTTCCCTAGATTCTACTTCCAATTTCCAAATAAAAGAGATTCCAGAAGCAGAAAATGATAAATTCAAAACAGTATATACCTCCAATATCCAAGGCCAAGTGGGAGATGTCGTCAGACTGGTTAGGCAAAGAATAGTAGGATCTCTCTCCTCAAAATTTCCCTGAATTGCAGCCTCAGTGAGATCTATGTATGTGGGTTTTCAAAAAAGATTATGTATGTGGGTTTCCAAAGAAGATTATGTATGCAGGTTTCCAAAGGAAGATAATGAAACGCATTACATTAGGAGTAAATGAGGAACTTCACTTGCAAACAAGTCTGGTAATGATCTTTTTAGTTTAGTTCATTTATTTTTTGCATTTGTTAACTCTTCATTAGTATTCTCTCTTTTTTTTTGTTCTATACTCAATAAACCTTCGATGATCATGTAGAGTCAACAAACGCCATACTGTAGGTCAGGTTTTTATTCTCGAGTGTAGGATCTCGGGGTGAACCCTATTGAAGGATTTGATATGGTAAAGGAACATATATAAAATAGCTGGTTTTGATTGGTTCATGTAATGATGGTTGCTTCAAAAAAACTGGTTTTTAAGATTCAGGTAAGAATGAACTATTATTGTACGAATGAAAAATTCACGTGCACAATCTTCTGTATTCACATGCACATTCCTTTACATTCATATGCACATCCGCACATGTGTGCACGTCGTTGACAATATATTTAAACTACATGCACATGATTGTGAATGTGAAAGGTTGTGCATGTGAATATAGAAGGTTGTGCGTGTGAATATTGAAGGTTGTGCATGCGAATGAAAAATTCATATATTCGCACCATATTAATTATTATCACCAAATCGAGATCCTTTAATTATTACTCTTTTTATTATTTCTTGATCAATTGGTCAGACCCCTCATTACTTTATTACAATATATGCCAGACCCCTCTTACTTTATTACAATATATATATATCATATTTACATAGTCGTTGACGGTGCAACAGATTACTCTTCATTTCCATACCGATTGAAGGCGAACAACGAAGAAAGAAAAAAGATGAAAATGATTGAGATACTAACTAACTAAACACATAGTTATGGTTTTATTGAAATTTAATAAGTCTTAAATTTTTAATTGTCATTTGGTAAATTGAAGATGAAAAGAGAGCGAAAAATTATGTTTGAACATTAATTACTCTCAATTGACCTTACTTTCTCAAGGGACCACTTTATATATATATTAGATTTTGATCATCGCGCTTCGCGCGAGATTGTAGCGTATTAAAAAGCAATATTTAGATATATCATATATGCAATACTCTTCGTCATTTTCAAGTCTTATACTATTATATCTACATACAATATTTATGTTTGATTTTATTTTCATTGAGCAATTGTCAATCCGACCACATATATTTTATAATATAGTGATCATAATTGGCAATTTAGTAAGTAATTAAATAGTATCATTGAGGTTGTTACATGTTTGTTTTCTTTGGTTTGATATGGTTGTCGGGTGATTTTTATGTATTGTAATTAAAGTTGTTAATCAGGTCAGTTAAGTTGCGTTTGAATTGATAATTGATTGGATCAATTTAGATTATTGGTCAAGACGGTTGGATCTATACGTTGAGTCAATTTATTAATTAAATGTATTAAATAGTTTAATTTTTGTATTAATGATATTAGATTTAGATTTATTGTGTTTGAATTAGGTTTCAATTTGACGCGATCATGTTGTTTTTTTAGGCTTTGACTACGATCATAGAGTTGTAGCCTGAGACTTACATTCATCATGGTACCCCCGAGTCTTATGCCTGCAGCGACATCCTCAGTGATGTGTCCATCTGTGAGGTAATAACTATTTGCGACTCCTTACACCATCCATATGCTCATATACAAACATAACCAACTTACACTTTTGTTGCTCTTATACGAAAAGGATGATGATTCAAATGGGAAAAGGAACAATGAACGACACACTACGCTGAGCGGATGAGATAAAGGAAATCCAAAAACACGAGGAAGAATAGATGGCAACATAATCTATACTTTCAGAAGAAGAAAAAATTCAAACTAATAGATATATTTCATGGCTTTACAATAGAGGCCACATTTAATCTTGATTTAAATCAAGTTCTACATTCACATAAAGTCATAAACTATGGAAAAAGAAACAGAAAGTATCAGTAACTTCTAACCAAAACTTCGTACAACTAATCAAAAATAAAGGACCAAAACTTCGTACAACTAATCAAAAATAAAGGAGAAATATGAAAGTATCAAAGACAAGTGGCATAACAAAGATAAAAACAAATACAATATTGAATATTTCATCTAAATCATAAAAGTTAACAACATACACATGATACAAAATTTCATCCATTCATGCACAATTCGATACACATTCTTAACTAAAACAACAATATAAAATGATAGAAGACTCTCCCCCTTTTCACGCGGAAATAGTTTAATAAAAATACTTTTCGCTACTCCATTAAGAGCATATTCATCCATGAAATTCATTAAAATTTTATAAATTTTTTTTCCCTCCACATCACTCAATGCAACTCTTACTTTACAATCACGTTTTTACAATTGAAGCTTTTAATTTGTTACATCATCTTATGACATCATATAACAATATACATTTAAATGTTTAACATAGTCAATATGGATATCGATATGTGATGAATTTTTTTATATATTTTTATTTATTAAAGGATAATTCATATATTTCTTTATAATAATCTGTTAAAAGGGTTAGAATATGTATTCTGAACACCCAAGACAATACAACATTTTCATTGGTCCATGTGTCATCTTTTTATTGGATATAAGTTGAATTTGAGTTTCATTTGTGTCAGCCCAAGTTTGAACTGCTTGAAACTCAATTCTTATGTTTTTCTTGATACTTTGAAAAATTCTGACATTTCAATTTCATTTCGTTTTAAAAAAAGTTATGAAATTCCAAATTTAATTATTAAAGATGGTCTAAGGGCATGTTGGCAAGTGTTTATAAACACTTTATAAACACAAAACAAGTTTTGCACAAATTCCCATATCCCACAAAAACAAATTTTAAAACCTACTTTTTTCAAAGAATCAGTTTATAAACAACAAACTGCCTTTTACCAAACAAATCCTAAGTCACCTACCGTACTCGAGGGCTGGATGTTATAGACTAAAGTTTATATATATCAATGGATTAGCCAAACAAACATCTCTGATTCTTCAAATATTGTCAATCTTTATTTTATAGTTCTATTCGTTGTTGATAGAATCAACACATAAAAATAATGAGAACAAAATATGCACTTATATATTTTAAGAGAAATGTTAAGTATATATAAGATATTTAATATTTATAGATTTTATGAAAAATTATTATGATATCAAAACATATATATTCATTCTATCAACTTTCATTACGAGCTAAGAACATAGACTTTCATTCTAGGAAGGATAAAGGGACCCCAATGAACAACTTAACAAAAGAAAAATGAGCAACTTAACAAAACCTCAATGCTATGGACAAATAAATGTACAAGATTCAACGATATCAGGTTAAGTTGGAAGAGCCCCTCATTATAAACAAGTACACGTTCTAAAAGAAACACACCAATCAAACAGAGTTATGCCCGCGCAAAGCGCGGGTTTTCGTTAGATACTAGCTCAAAATTGTTGTAAAAAAAAGGAAATGAGTTTCATATTTGATTTCAACTTTTTGAAAAGAAATAAAAAATTATAATTTTCAAAATTGAATGTACTCCCTCTGTCCCAAAAAGAATGTCCCGTTTCCTTTTCGGGCGTCCCCTTTTGATTGTCCTGTTTCCTTTTTTGGCCATAGATTTCTTCCCATAATACCCTTACTCATATTATTTTACTCTCTTATAATCTTATTCATTTATACTCCTAATAACACTTTATCAATCAAATCAACCATCTACATAATCTTCTCCATTACATCTCCACTCCATTAATTCATTCAACTAACTTCAACTTCATTAAATTTATTCAATATCTACCTAACCCATTTTATAATTAATCAAATTAACACCTAAACCCAATTTAACACCCGGTCTGCTAAGCACACCCAAATCCATATTACCCTAATCTAATCCGATTACCGTAATCTAGCCCAACCCAATTCAGCCCAAAAATACCCAGCCCAAAACCAGAACCCTAATCCTCTCCTCTGTAAATACCCATTTCCCCTCGCCTCTCTCCCTCATTCTCACAGCCACAGAAACCCTAATTCTCACAGCCTCTCTCCCTCTCCCTCATCTCGCTTCTGATTTTTCGCCATGTCTGATTCCTCACACAGCCGTCCCTCCCAAAGCTTTACCACGAGTGATTCTCCTCCCTCCTATGAGCGGGGAGTCCAACCTCCCTCTGATCCTGATGTAAGTACACCTATACTTACTCAAGGATCTAGCTCATACATACCAGGACCACCAATGACACGAGCTAGACGTCGGGCTGAGGAAGATGAGGATTCAGACAGACCGGGAGCTATTACTCGAAGTCGAGCCAAGCAGTTGTTGATCGCCTTACGAAAGGGAATGCATATGATGGAGAACACGGGACAAGGGAGAGAAGAGTACGTCATGTTGATTCAAGAAGAAGAGGAGCAGCCGAGCTGCATGGAGAAGGAAAGGGTCGGCCGGCCTTGAAGAAAAGAGAAGGAATTGGGCCCGAGGCCCAATTTGAGTTGGACTTTTCCCTTTGGAGTATTTGCTATTTTCAAGAGTATAAATAGCTAAGTTTTTAGGGTTTTTAGGAAGATTAGACAAATTGAGAATTGAGAATACGTTTTTAGTTTTGACGTTGTTTTGACGTCTTTTAGCTGTAGTTTTTGTTTGGTATTGAATTGCAAGACGAAAACACTTGGTTTGATATTGACCTGTGAGATCGATCTGTTGTTGACACATATTTCGATCTCCAAACCTTGAAAGAACCCTAGGTGGACTCCTTAGGTTAGTTCGAGTCAAGTGAGTCTTTCTAGATCGACGGCTGAGTCAAGAAAGACGTCACTTGCTTATCGTGTCCGAGCCAAGCTAGTCTACCTAGATCGACGAAGGAGTCAAGGTAGATAACACTTGTCGAAGGCCAAGGTTCAATCGATCGTCTTCCACAACGATCTCTCGAAGTCACCTCAACAACGATTTCCCCAACTTCCACCCAAAGAGAACGTTTTCAGCCTCACATATTCGATCATGTAGATTCGTTTTCCATCAGATCATGAGCCATCGAGCACCCCCTCGTTCATGCGGGAGTCAACGCCGACGGAGGAGGAGGAATCGTCGGCGGTGAAAGAGGAATCCGACGACCAATCTTTCTCCATCCCTCTTCCTGGTGGTTGCACTTTGTCTCCTCCTTGCAAAAAGGGTCCCCGTTGCGATGGGAATCATTCTTTCAGTCTCAGTCTGCCGGAGATCACACCGACTGAAGTCTTAGGCTCCTACCCGGAGAGGCATTCAGTGGAGATGCAGTGGTCGCCGGAACTGTCAGAGAACGAGGCCATTTCTCGTCCCCGGGAGGTGATCGTGATCCCCGACACGCCTACACCTGAGATGAGGGTCCCCGACGTCGCCACACCTGAGCTCGTGGTCCCCGACGACTACATGGATGATGATGCGGAGTTGCTACCGTCGGATATTGATGCCCCTCTGTCCCCTGAGCTGATCGTCATTTCTGACAGCCCCTCTCGATCTAGCTAAGTCCCTTCTTGGTTTAAATCCCCTCTGTTCTGTATTTTGGACTCTGTTTTGGTATTTCTGGACCTTTTGTGTTGTTCCCGGATAATGTTGTTCTGTTTTGGATGTTGGCTTGTGGATACTGTTGGACTCTGTTGGTTTTTGTGGATTATCTGGTTTTGATATTGGTTTGTGGATTATCTGTTGTACTTAGTGGATTATCTTCTCTGTTTTTTGTGGATTATCTGCTCTTTTTTGGGAGGCTTATCTCCTTTGCAAACAGGTTGTGATGATCGATGTGCTCTGTTTTGAACAGAATGTAGTGCATGCAGGTTGTGATGGTCTATGTGCTCTGTGAGGCACTCTTTTGGTGATGGTCTATGTGCTCTGTGAGGCACTCTTTTGGTGCTCTGTTTTGGGATGTTTGTTATGCTGGATAAAAATATACCATGAAAAAACTGTCTTAATGTGCTATAGGAACTCTTTTGCATTATTTCTGATTTCAGTGTGATATTTTAAGTTGTGATTAGCAGTGTATCTGTGAGGGCTTGATGGTAACTGAGATATTGTTCAATATTTGTGATGAAATTTTAAACTGAGATGCATTTCTAAGATCACAAACTTAATTTGCCATTGGATCAGTAATTTTCAATTAAGTAGATGCCTATCTGGTATGTTTTGATCAGTTATTTTTTTGGTATTTGATCGATGATGAATCCTTATATCTGAGATGATAATCCTCTGATTTTTCCAACTTAAATGTGCTATAAGCCACCAGTTACTTATAACTGAATTGCTAGGCTTATCTGGTATTATGAGTTGGCAAAAATTGGGTTTGATTCTATGATGATTGGGGACAACTGAGATCCAAAAACTTATATCCATCCATAGCATTCACTTTCAAATATGTAGCATACAAAAGAGTTTCTTAAGTTCACAAGACTGCCTAGTGATGTGAAGTTTAGAAACTTATCTTAACTGCTGTGTCCCCTTCAGTTTGGTTCTTGTGATTCTTGTGGGTCTTGAGTTTCTGTTGGTTCTTGTGATTCTTGTGGGTCTTGATTCTCTGTTGGATCTTCTTGAGTTTCTGTTGGCAAGCTACTTTGTCCCCCTTCATGAACAATATTCCATGCTTCTTGCACAGCCCACTCCGGTGCTTTAATTACTGTTGGTAACATACCTTCAGCTCTCATCCTTCTCTTATTAACATGTGGTAGGTCATAGCCATTGCCCCCTTTTGATTTCAGAATTTCATTCATGACAAACTGCATTGTATGCCATACATCACCGAGTGTTATAGGATCCAACTCATAGAAAGCTTGCATAACTGCATTAAGCATGTCATCTACAGTCTTTGACATTTTTTTGTGCATTAATGACTGAATACTCCTAAAGAAACCAAGATCTAGAATATTAACATCTGGACTGTTTGCTGGCTGCTGTATCAGTATAAAGGTGAAATCTTCTTGTTGATATACCTCTTGTCACTCAGGATCATCTTGAGTTATATGAGGCCTTGCATTATCTTGCTGAATAAATATGGTTTTATGATTTCCATCATCTGGCCACTTTTCCTTGATTGCTGGAATAATTTGATTGATGAGCATACTTCTTGTCTCTTTTTTGTTGATTCTTTCCACCAGTTTGGTGATCATTGTCCCCTTGGCTCTGTTTTTTGATTTTCTCTTTGTTGGCTCTTCATATGTGAATGGAAATATTCCTATTTTCCCATCAAATGTGCAACGTCCCTCTGAGTTCCACCTTGGTCTTGCAACAGTTGCTGTAAACATTACCTTTGGAATAAATTTTGATGAACTAGCTGATCTGTATTGACCTTTCTCACTTCTGGCTATGTAGTACTTCTGTGTTTTCCTTGTTTGATAAAACTACTTCTCATCTATGTGGACGAAATCATACATAGGAAAATACTCCTTTTTGTTGTCTGCTGTGTCCCCTTGAAGTAGGTTTAGAACCCATTTAAGCCTTGTGTTCTTGTGTATTTCTGACAGTCCTGGATGCAGGGCATTTGAATGTGGCTTCATGTCCCCTTTTTTAATCATTCTATGACATGCTGATTTGGATATGGATAGAGAACTTGCTAAGTTTCTAACACAAGTCATATTCCCCATGCTTATTGCTTTGACTGCCTCTTGTTCTACTTGAACTCTTTTCCTTCCACATTGGTGAAATCTTGTACTCAGGTTAGAGACTTCATGTTGCTCTGTCTGCTTAGCTTTATTCCATAATCTGCTTATTGTCTTACGTGTTGTGTTGAAATGTTGTGCAACTTCATTGATGGCACCTTTTGGTAGCTTCCCTTCTGATGTCCTCTCGAGAAGATAACTCAGTATTGCCCATTTCTGATCTTTGCTGAGCCTGCGTGTGGATGTCTGATGATGTCCTGATGCCTCTGTTGTTGCCTTTGGTTCTGGATGGTGATGCTCAGGTGAGAAGTTAATGTCAAATGGTAGATCAATGTCCCCACTTGTTTCTCTGTCTTGTGACCATTCTCCCTCCATTTCTTCTCTAATGACGTCATCATCTGGAGCTTCATTTAAATCGAAAGCTGAGGACATCCCCACCAAGCATGATGCAGAAATTACTGTAAAATTGAATGCTCTGTTTTTTACTTAAGCACTGTGTTTTTTACTTGTAATGGTGAAAGTGGAAACTGAAAGTAGATAGAGATTGTACAGAGAATAATTTAAGAATGTTGTAAGGGTATTTTGGGTAGGGAAAAGTGGTGATCTGTGTGCTCTCATTTAAGTAATCTGATTGGTTGTAAATTTCTTCAGCTTTGTTCTGATTGGCTTATAATAAAAAATTGATTTTTTATCTCTCCTCTCTTTTCACTTCTGCTGTACTTTTTTTTTGTCTAAATTCTAGCAAAAATAGTGGTTTGAGACATTCATTTCGGGACAGAGGGAGTACGATTCATTCAATTTGGTAATCCATTCTGGTACATTAATTTGGTATAGAGGATGTAGATTCAAAACTATGTAGGGATATTGATGTATTTATATCTTTTATATACAGAGGATAGAGCGACTTCTGTTTTTCTACCGAAAGAGTCATCATTGTACTTCTGTCATTTTCTTGATCGATCATGTTTATAAATTTAACTTTTGAACCTACGTTGCTAGATTGAAAAGTTCTGAATATGATTAGCCAATCCAATTTTAAGAGGTCTATTTAACAATGTTAAACCGATACGAAAATCGTAATTTCCCCGCGCGGTCCCGAATCTAGTGTATTACTGTAATAAATAAGAAAATTACGCTAAGATTAATAAAATAAATTTTACATTTTTTTTTGACAAACCACGAAAGGGTTTCAAGAGGTCGGTGCTACGCTGAATGGGTGTCTCGTAATTTTCCACCCAGACAACCTTGGACCTTGCTGCGGTTTTCACCTTGTTACGTTTACACGACGTGTATAAAATACATTTTATACAAACTTTTTTGGAAAAAACACTAACCAATCAAAGTGACCCTTTTTCCCTTGAAAAATGGTAAAAAAAAAAGTATTTAATAGTATAAATATAAAACAAGTTGGAACATTTTCTGAAAAGTAGTAAAATAAGTAAAAATACCATTACACCCTTGTGATTGTAAAATATAGTAGTACGGAGTAAGTAGGTTTAGAAAGAAAAAAAAAACTCAGTAATATGCTTTATTGTGTATTAAAATAATATATTATCAAAGTTATCCTCCTCCTGGCTCTTGTCTTCTCCGACCACTCAGCGACAACACCTCCGACATCGTCAACCATTCAGTATCCTCCTCTTTCAACCAATCTCTGAATTTATTGAAGTCGTCGAGACTGACGGTTTTCAAACCCGCAGATTCGCCAACAACGTCATCCATCACCGCCTCCAACATCGTCAACCACGCCTTAAAAGTCTCTATGCGTTGGTGAACTTCGAGATCTGTGAGCTCATCCTTTTTCACCGGCACCACTCCACCTTCATCGGCGCCATCCACCATCGTTCGTTCTGCTCGTCTTTCACCTGCGCCGCCCCACCTTCTTCACCGGAGGGAGACGGAAAATTACAGGTAGTGGGAAACGAACGAGGAAAATCAGATCCAGTAGTTGCATTTGCATGCCGGGGAAGGAGATGAAAGAAAGAAGAAGAAGTGAGATCTGGAAATTGGGGAAACGAAACCCTAAAAGAGGATGAAGGATAAGAAAAAGCTAAAATCTTTAATAAATGTTTAAATTTACTAAAATGTCCTTGTGTAAAATCTTGTTTTATACACAATGTGTACATGTAGTCTTATATTTTCTCTTTTTCAGAGAAAAGCTTCAAAAATTATAAGCCTCGAGAATCTAACCTTTTCACTCAACAAGTGATCATATCTTTTCACATTATGATCCAATATTTATTGCACATGACAATGAATTACCAACGAGGTAACACAAATAGCTTACCCTCCACCATGTGTGGTCCGAGTTGTTCGAACTCCAATCACTATATACGGCCTGAAGAACCTCTGTAGAGAGTTCGTAGTCGTGATCGTCTGCACTACTAATGACAACATTGACATTGTCGGAGATTTGATTGATCTCAATAGGCCTATTGTTATTGCCTATCATTTTCTGCAATGACAATTATAATTGGTCAATCAATATTGAACTACATTTAATGAGAAAGAATTGTTCTGCCTAATGCATGATCCATACAATATAACAAGATCTAATTATAAGAATTTGAGGATTGGAAGATGGATGCAATATCCGTTTTCTAACATCACCTTGCATTGTCAACAAAACTGTCAAAGTGATATACAAAACAAGAATAAATCGAGTCTACATAATTCCTCATCTAACAAAAATATAAGAGTATGCTATTCTTACACGTACATTGCTATATAAATTCGATATAATATTCGGTATTACCACAAATCAACATTTCATAAAACATAAAGTGTGCAAAAATAACTATACATGTTGATCAACTTAAATCAAATTCTAATTATATGAGAACCCAACAAAAAAACAAAAATCAAAACCAAAACAACTTTCAAGTATTATTAGAGCATTTCATACTCTTTCTTAACCTAATCAACCATCTTCAAAGCCCTCGTTAGGTTTAGCTTTACTAAAAAATATGTGTCATGACTTTCGAGAAACAAAAGATTGTTCAAAGTAAAAAAATCACAAGACAGACCGAACTCATCAAACTGTAGACTACTAGAGGACTAAATAAAAAAAACTAACAACTTCCACAACTCACAAAACAAACAAAAATCAAAATCACAACCTCTTCCAACCAAATATTATCAAAGCAATATGTATGAATGTTACCGAATCTGTAATTGTTTTGGTTTGAGAATCCCTTTCCTCCACATACGTGACAACCACATCCAAAATCTCCCAAAACCGCCTAAAATTTCATCAAAATAATAATCTAAACTAAAATTGGCTAACATCATCTACACTGCCTTCGGATTTAGGCAAATATCTAGATCACATCGAAGTTGTTTCCCATTTTTTTTTCAACTTCCATCGCCAAAGATCAATCACTAAATCAACCGCCTAAATTCTCTATCGAACACGACATATATTGGTTCAAGCACCATTTCAATTCAAAAAGGTAGAAATCGACGCTGAAATAAAGAATTCCGAGCCGACCCTAAAATTTTGAAGGAATTTTTTAATGGGTCTCGACTAGAGGTGTTGCTTGTTCGAAAACCGTCGGCTCCGGTTCATGAACCGCCGGTTCAAGGTTCAACATATACTTGAACTTGTAGGTAATTTGTTGTTTTTATATACACAAACATGAGGGTTTTTTGTTCTTCTTCTAATTTTTCAATGTCGAAAACTGTTTTATTACCAGCATTAAAACATTTAAAAACTTCTCACATCGAAAACTACTTGAGAGGTTGAAGTCTATATATATATATTAAAAAATGAAATTCTTCTTCCTTCTCTCAATTTCTTTTGTATATATTTTTATATTTTTTGGCGTGTATCGACGTTTAACAATACGATTTAGGTTACAGATCGATTTGTCCGGTTAACCTTCATTAAAACCGTCGGTTCAATGTCCTGTAATCTCATGAAACTGAACCTAAACCGATAGCAACGCAATTTGGCACGACCGGTCTCAGTTCCAGCCGACCTCGGCTCGATTTGACCGATCTTGTTAACTTTTTAACACCTCTAGTCTCGACATGAGCCGTTCCGTGTCCACATGGACGTGGGCCGACTCGACCTGGATTGCAGGTACATCCATTTCCATTTCCATCCTTTCGAATCTGCCAGCCTGGCACGGACTCCTGCTTCGCGGGTCTCCTTTTCCCGCCAAATCACCGTTTTTCTCATCTCAATTCTCCACCCTTCCCCGAAAACTTAGGGTTTCAGTTCTCATGCTTTCATCCATGGCGGACAGCAAGCAGATCGTCCACCTTCTCTGCCAGACTCTAAACGCCGATGGCAATGTCGTTCGCTCTGCCACCGAATTTCTCCACCGCCTCTCTCTCACTCCGGACTTCCCTTTCTCTCTCCTCACAATCGTCGCCGGTAATTCCTCCTTCGCCCCATCTTACTCTCAATCTCATCGTTATATTAATCTCTTCTGTGACGCAGGCTGTGAGGATCGCGGTGTCAGAATAGCAGCTGCCACTTACCTCAAGAACTTGCTCCGCCGCAGCTTGTATGGAGAGGGACAACCTGGATCCGTTAGTAAGGAGTTCAGGAATCAACTACTCCGAGCTTTGCTCCATGTCGAGCCTTCGATTCTTAGAGTTCTTGTCGAAGCGGTATTAGCTGCTCAGCTACTTTGTAGATTTCGTCTTCTTGTAGTTTCATCTACTCCGGCCTTATTTGCTTTTCGGTTTGGCAGTTTCGCGTAATTGTCCAGGTTGAGTTTGTCAAGAACAATGCGTGGCCTGAGATTGTTCCGGAACTCAAGTATGCGATTCAGCATAGCGATTTTATAAATGGGCAAATTAAAGGAGAGCTGCGAACACTTAACGCTCTAACAGTTCTTCAAGCGTTGGTTAGACCTTTCCAGGTTGTTTATTTGATTATTTGTTCTGTTCTATGTTTTTTTCCATTGATAAATCGAGATTGCTCTGTCCCGTTCCTGAGATTGTTTGGATCTTGTTATGATTTAGTATTTTCTGAATCCAAAAGTTGTCAAGGAGCCAGTCCCACCACAACTGGAGTTGATTGCAAATGAGATTTTGGTGCCTCTTTTGGCTGTGTTCCACAATTTTATCAGCAAGGTTGATTTCTTTCTTGACTTGCATGTGGTGAACTTCTGGCTGTCTATTCTAATATGTCCTTTCTGTTTCTAGGTTTTTATAGGATACTGAGTGTCTGTAGTTTGTTTGACAGGGTTTAACTGATAACGGAATCATTGATGTGGAAATTGAGAAGATCCTGTTGCTTGTTGGTAAATGCATGTATTACACAGTAAGTAGAAATGTTTGCTAAATTAGGCTATTTTTTGCATCATAGAGTGTCCCACAGGACTTTAAATAGTTTAGCTTCTTCCCCTTCTATTGCTTACGGCATTTCCTTTTATAGATAAGGTCATATATGCCATCTGCATTAGCACCTCTTTTGGATACTCTTTGTCGTGATCTCTATGCAATCTTGGACTCCTTGAGCATTGAGAAACTGCTTTCATCTGATGATGCATGGAAAGTAAGGGTTAAGATGGGGAAAAGGAGCTTGTTCATTTTTCGTTACCTGATAACTAGACATCGGAAATACTCTGACAAGTAAGCTGGCCTAGATTTCCTTGCGGATTTGAATTTTGTGCGTGATAATGATATTCTGAGAACTTCTCGTTTTTAGGATGATGCAGGAGATTGTAAATTGTGTTCTACGCTTACTCAAACACAGTAAAGACATCAGTGTAAGTTTCTACAAATATCCAATTGTTGATTTTAATTTGTTTGAATTAGTTATCGGCTTTTGAGAGTGAGTGCATTATAAGGTCCTCATGCTGATTCAGCCACTTTTACTTGTGCGGTTTCCAGACCCCCTTTCATTAGACATTCTTGAGCAGACTTCCCTAGTGTGTCCACCCTATAGATTTAACAACCTGTTTACTACTTGCTGTTTCTTCTTCCCTTTCTTCTTGTTTATAAACCAAAAGAATAATTTTCTTAAAATTGAATTTTTTTAATAATAATTTGTCAGCACCCTTGAGCTCTTGGTTTTACCAAGCCTAATTCATGTGGGGTAGCTTATGTTTTGTCACTCCCATGACCATGTTTCACATGTATAGTTCAGCTGACCATATTTTAGCCTAGGTAGTTGTTGCAGGTAGTGTAAAATGGGTTTTTTGCTAACTACTTGCATATGAGATGCAGTCGTAATATGCAGTATTTTTTTTGCAGAAGCTTGATACACTTTCAGAGAGGATAATCTCTTCTGCATTTGATGTTATATCTCACGTTCTTGAGACTGGCCCCGTAAGCTCAACATGTGTTACCAACTTACCATGTCCCATCTCTATTTTATTTTTACTGAAGACATTAGCTTATCATATATTTTATAGAATCAGTGGATATAACATCTGAATTTGATTGCAGGGGTGGAGACTAGTGTCTCCTCATTTTTCAACACTCCTGGACTATGCTATATTGCCAGCGCTTCTACTAAATGAAAAGGTGAGAGTTACTGCATTTAGTCATATAGTGAATTTTCTCTCTGTCTAAGATGAAATGAAGATATCAAATGTTATATTGGAGATAATTAATCGTTATCATCATTGCTTGCATACAACTAGGTCTTGTTATTCTAGGCATCACCTATCATTTATGGGCAGTCCCACTAGGCCTACCTGTTATGTTGATCCATAGGTAATTGTAGTTGTATCCATCTTACGGGCTTAGGGAATAGTGCTTGGTTCATAGTTTCCATAGAGTGTGACTGTGTGAGTGAACAATAGCAGCTGAAGGTCCTTCATTACAAAAACAAGGTCCTGCTGTTTAGAGCAGTAAAGTGTAGACTTGTATTATTTTGATGCACCTACAGTAACAAATCAAATATATATGTATTTTATCATTTGATCTACAGAGTAAATTAGCATGTGGTTATTCATCGCGACTTGCTTTTGATGAATGTAGTTAGTCTATGCGTTGTATTGCCATTTATCTATATACTGAATCCTGATTCTTGGCCGAGTTTTTTCCTGTTTATTCATAGGATACCATGGAATGGGAAGAAGATGCAGATGAATTTATGAGAAAGAATTTCCCATCTGATCTTGTAAGAAACAGTCCGTCATATCCTAAACTATTTGATTACCATGAAGATATGATAGTTTGGTACTACAAATACTGCTTCCAACGCTTTTCAGGATGACATTTCTGGATGGAAGGATGATTTATTTACAGCCAGGAAAAGTGCTATTAATCTGCTTGGTGTAATTTCAATGTCAAAGGTGAGCGCTATGGCTGTTTCAGAGGGAAAACTGGTTTAAGCTTTTTCTGTGTTAATGAAGAAAATCAGAAGTTTCTTTGTTATTATCTGCAGGGGCCTCCAGTTGTGACTTCTGGTAGTTCTCCTGCTTCATCAAAACGTAAAAAAGGTGAAAAGAACAAGGGAAAACATCAACGAAGCTCCATGGGGGAGTTATTAGTGATTCCTTTCCTGTCAAAGGTTCCTATCCCTACTGATGCCAATGCATCTGACATTAGTGCAATGCAGAAGTGAGTTTGCACTAAATCTTTGCTTAGTGTTTTCTGTTTCCACCTTATAGATTATTTGTTTCTGTAGTAGTATTAAAATATTTGTAAAGGAACTCTCTGGTTCTTAAGTTTGCATGTTTTGTATGTAAAATCTGGCAGTTACTTTGGTGTTCTGATGGGATACGGTGGTCTCCAAGATGTAAGAAAGTTTAAATTAATCAATCTACTGAAGTCTGCTTACAGATTATACTGCATCCAAAGTTCTTCTTAACCATGCTAGATGAATTAACAGTTTTTGAGCGAGCAGAACCCTGAATATACAACAGCTCTTATTCAAACTCGCATACTACCTTTGTACAAAGTGCAATCTATTCTACCTTATTTGGTTGGTGCAGCAAGTTGGGTTCTTGGAGAACTTGCAGCCTGTCTACCAGTTGTCAGTTAACTATTCACTCATGTCATCTCTCCTGCTTAACACTGATGTGTCCAATATTTGATTGCTTTATCCTAAACAACTGTCTTTTCTTTCATGTTGATATCAGGATATGAGCACAGAAGTGTACTCAGCATTATTAAAGGCTCTGTCCATGCCTGATAATGAGAATGTATCTTGTTATCCTGTGCGAGTTACTGCTGCGGGGGCAATTACGGAACTTCTTAATGTACCTCCTTGAACTCAAGTGTTGATATGATGAATTTTATGCTGTATATGGCCTTTTTTTCCCTTTCATTTTCCAGCTAGTTCTATCTTCTCCATGCAAATTACAACACTAGTTATTTGCTTCTATCCCTAACAGAATGACTACCAACCACCTGAATGGCTACCACTTCTCCAAGTTATCATTCACACAGTCGACTGTGAAGTTGAAGATGCCTCCTTCTTACTTCATCTTCTTAGCTCTGTTGTAGAGGTTGGAAATGAAGAAGTTGCTGTTCATGTTCCCTCTATTGTGCCGACACTAGCTGGTTATATCTCAAAGTGCATGCCATCAGATCAAGAGCCATGGCCTCAGGTACAGCTGCCTTTTCCCTTCACCTTTCTTAGAATACTATTGTTCAATCTCACATCTTCTTAAATTATGCTTTCTGCATAATGATGAGACCTGATTCCTCAGGGCTCGATAGATAGGGATTGATCTTTTGATTTGAGATCTAACAACCGATAATCTTTTGATTAGAGATTAAACTACCAAGGAAGAACCTTTATTGATTGATAATTGATTCCCCTAAAAGCCTAGAACAATGAATCTATTTATAATCTGCCTATCTCCTAAAATAAAGTAAATCATAGAATTAAAAGATATCTTCCTAAAATAATAATATATCCTAGATATTATAGATTCTACTAAATATAAGATATTAATTAAACTAAAGATAGACTTCTTCTAATTAATAAATAGGAAATAAATTATATTCTACTAGATAGGATCAGGATCCTATCATTCCCACGCCCTGGAGATAAGGCTTGTCCTCAAGCCTTTAACCGTGATCGATGCATGTGATCTCAATGTCGTTGTCGATTGCAGCAGAGGCATCCATCAACAGTAACTGCGGAGCTGCGCAACGATGCCCTGGTTTGTATGTTTCCTCACAATTAAAGCAAAGGCCCTTTGACCTGCGGTGTTGTTGTTCTTCCCAGGTGAGACGCTTGACACCTGTGGGCAGTGCAGAATTGCCTGGAACTGCTGCAGGAATTGGCTTGGGAGTCTCAGACAAAGGGCTAAGCTGGGTAGAAGACTGTTTGGGGGAACATGTGTTGTTGGAAGAAGCCTGAAATTCCTTTGTTGCAGTAATCGCATCCTCCTGACACAATGCCAACTCGAATGCATGAGAGAGGCTGGTTGGAGAATGAAGGCGAACCCCTGCTTGGATGTCTGCTCGTAGACCGGATAAGAATAAGCTAACTTGGTGTGACTCGTCGAGCCCATGGACCAAGTTGATCATTGTTTCAAACTCGGTGATATATGCGGATACCGGACCTGGCTGTTGAAGCTTGGAGAGGGCGCTCATGGGGTCTCTGTTTTTGCGGGACCCAAAGCGTTTGCACAAGGCGGTAGAGAACTGTCGCCATGTGAGGTCGTCGCCCAAGGAGTGTCGCAGCCAACGGTACCAGGCAACGGCGTCGCCTCGGAGGTGGATTGACGCCATGGTGACTCTCTGTTCTGGGGGAAGCGGGTTCAGGGAGAAAAATTGCTCGGCTTGAAAGAGCCAGCTTTCTGGTTCGACACCTTCAAATCTGGGAAAATCGAGGCGAATTGGTCTACCCTGGATTGGTGGCTGAATGAGTTGTTGGCGGTTGTCTGGCGCGGGCGGCGGTGGTTGTTCGACCGCGGCCAATCGATCAAGGATGCGTTGGATTCCGGTCTGGAGATCCGTCAGCATCCGGGTGTGGTCGGCTTGGGTCCTGTCGGAGGCGTTCATGCGTTCTTCCAATTCCTTCAGCGTCATCGTAAAGGAAAGAAAAAAATTTGTGGGATTTGGGTGGGAAAAAACCTGGCTTTGATACCAGATGATGAGACCTGATTCCTCAGGGCTCGATAGATAGGGATTGATCTTTTGATTTGAGATCTAACAACCGATAATCTTTTGATTAGAGATTAAACTACCAAGGAAGAACCTTTATTGATTGATAATTGATTCCCCTAAAAGCCTAGAACAATGAATCTATTTATAATCTGCCTATCTCCTAAAATAAAGTAAATCATAGAATTAAAAGATATCTTCCTAAAATAATAATATATCCTAGATATTATAGATTCTACTAAATATAAGATATTAATTAAACTAAAGATAGACTTCTTCTAATTAATAAATAGGAAATAAATTATATTCTACTAGATAGGATCAGGATCCTATCACATAAGACTACTCAGTGAGGCTGACTCTCAATCCATCCTGTGACTTGGAAATGCTTTGAGAGTCTTAGCGTTGGACATGTGTAAAACATTAGAATTTTGAGAAGATAGAGATGATCTGGGAACTAATATTATTTACCCATGACCAAAATAATATAATGAGTTGCACTCTCGGTGTCATATCACGGAGTTCAGGTCTTCAAATTAGCCGAAACTCTTTTTGGTATTTCATCTTTATGTATTGTTAGTGGTTTATTGGTACATGGTTGAGATTTAGGAGAAATAATATATGTTCTGGCTGGAAATAATATAATGAAGTTGGGATTATTTCTCAACAACTCTTGCAAGAGTTATAGCCAATACTTGGCAGGAGAACTACCAGAACATATATTATTTCTCCTCTAAATAATCCCAACTTTAGTCAAGTTTGGGATTATTTCTCCTAAATCCATTTTCATCTGCCTGGTTCATCTGTATTATTGTTGATTTATTGGTACATGGTTGAGATTTGTTCACTTGGATAATTTGACCAAGCTCCCAAATCCATTTTTATGTGCACTAAAAATCAATACTTGGCTACTTAGAAACGCTGTGCCTGTGAATACAGATAACTTGAATGTGTTTGGTATGAACTTGGGAATGGGGTTGTTAAGAGAGATGAGGCATGACAGGGGAGGTATGCCGTTGAGAAAAAAAAATGATTCTGTTACTTGTTTAGTTGTATTTATGTGTTGTGGTTTTGGGGCTTGCTTGACCAATCATCACTACCATCTCCATCTGATCACCATCCTGCCACCACCGCCCAGTACCCACCTCTCTTTTCCATACTCATTTGACCATTCCAGCCCTTCAAATTTCCCAATTTTGGTGGGTTTAGGGTATAAACTCTAAACCAACATTTTGTGAGTCCCTAAACCCAAGGTTTGGCTGAAGTTCAATTTTGTATAATCACGGCCATGTTGTGGCTGGAAAATATGGTTGTAGGTTGAAGATGTTAAGGGATGTGATTTTTCTAAAAGTACCACAATATTGGGTATGATTTTTCTATCTTGGGTGCACAAGGGTGGTTTCAGTTTCATATATGTTCTGAAAAATTTAGAGGTATAAGTATAACTAATGGTCCTGGCTGATTATCCTTTCAATGATAATGCCAATGATTATGGATGTTAGAATATGAAACTATACTGTTGATACATAAGATCTTCACAAACTTTATGACAGGTTGTTGAGCGAGGCTTTGCAGCTTTAGCAGTTATAGCCAATACTTGGCAAGAGTTTGAGCCCGATGAAGAGTCAGCGGAGTTGGATACTAAATTTGCTTCTGGTCGTGCAACGATAGCTAGAGCCTTTTCTGCTCTCTTGCAACAGGCTTGGCTAGTTCCCAACCAAACTGAAGCAATGGTTAGTGTTCATGATGCAAACTTAAGAATTACAATATTCTGATGAAGGATCATTA
This sequence comes from Oxyria digyna, assembly GCA_029168935.1. NCBI lineage: Eukaryota > Viridiplantae > Streptophyta > Magnoliopsida > Caryophyllales > Polygonaceae > Oxyria > Oxyria digyna. Next base: position 4,833,957 of record JAPVLV010000010.1, on the reverse strand, counting down.
CAGTCATCATGTAGTAGTGTAGTACTATAATAGACATTATAAAAATGCCCCTATTCAATATAAACATAGCTTGAACTACGCAATCTAGACATTATCATATATTGTATTCTGAAGTTGAGGGTAATTTTAATCGATAATAATGCTTAAGTTAATGAATGTAGTAAAATATCTGAAATACCAGATGATAAGATATATTCATAAAATGAGAGGTCTCTGAAGGCTCTTCATGGCATGCGGATACATATACCCTTCACTCCTAAACTTTTCACGATAAAAACAAATTGTTTATCTATACATAAATCTGGATAATATTGACAAATCAAGTGGGTAAAGAATGTAAAATCGAAGTAAGAAATGACTTCAAACAAGAAATTTGTCCTCATTTGAAAAGGTCTGTTTCCTTTGAATGTTGTACATTTACTTCTTTTGCTTATTTTTAGTCAATCATGCAAGTACCAGGTGATGCATTATTTTCTGTTTTTGGAGTGCAGGCCTGTGATGGTGATTCTTGTCACTCATGTGTTGATGATGCATCTACGTTACTTTTGTTTATCACGCGTTCAATAACCAGCACTGAGAAACTTCTTGAGCTGAATTTATCAAAACTTTTGGTGGTGTGGTCTGATCAAATTGCAAATTGGCATGCTTGGGAAGAAGCGGAAGATTTTCCAGTTTTTGATTGCATCAAGGAAGTTGTTTATCTCCAAAAGAATTTTAGCGTGGGGAACTTCTTTGAGCAAATGATGCCTCCTCCTTTGCAAAATCAGTCTATCCTTGGAGGAATAAGTGCATTTGTGGTGGAAGCCATTACCCAATGTCCATCTGCTATGAGAAGGGCTTGCTTATGCATCCATATTCTTCTACATGGTCTGACTTACTCATTTGAAAGAGATGATCTAAAGAAGTCTCTTGTTGTGACTTTTAGTGAGGCTGCAGTTTCTTGCTTTAGAGAAACTAAATCAAATCCCTCTACTCTACAGAAGCCGCTATTGCTTGCTATAGCATCATGTTACTTGTGCTATCCAGATATTGTAGAGAAGGTTTTGGAGAAAGATGAAGGTGGCTTTTTAGCCTGGCTGTCTGCTTTAAGGTCCATTCACTCTAGCTCATCCGGAGAGAGCACTTCTTCAGAATCTGAACTTAAGTTAACTGGTTAGTGGCTTTCTGACCTTTATGCACCTCTGTATATAGTTCGATGTTACTAGGAGTAATGATTCTAAGGATCCTGTAGAATCAGAGACTGTAAGATCCTACAGAATTAACAATACTAAGAAAACAACTTGGTATTGAAATATTACGTATTATAAAAAGCACATCTGTATACACTTTTTTATTTTTTAAATGATTGTAGTATTACCATAGGATTTAAGCGTTTAAAAAAAGTCCTTGATGATCTAGGGTGAATAGATGAACGAAGTAGGGTGTGATCTCAGTCGGTGAGTTGGGTAAATAATCAATGTGTACATTTTTATTAGGAAAACAACCCCTTTAGAAACTAACCCCCTACCCCAAGGGAATAGTATAAACTATAAACCCAAGGGGTTAGTTTTCTGACTTTTCTCTAATATAAACTAAAAGAAACTAGTTGGGGGTAATTGAAAACTTTCAAGGGGCTAATGTGACACACTCTTCTCAGTAGGGGTAGATTGGTGGGAAACTGGTCAAAAGGTGAAATACAACTAAAAGTCTAAAATAGTAGTATCTTAAAATCTTTTGATCACTTACAATTTTTACTTTTATCCTAATGTTATCTGGGACAGTTCTATTTGATCCTATTGCAGTCATGTGACAAGCTTAACTATATGCTATTTATTATCCAAGATATAATTTTTAATGAATTTTGTAATGGAGGATAATACAAGGTGGATAGAGATTGTAATAAGCTGCTACTTCTAATAACATAATAAGTTTGTAGTTATTGGAATGCTGCAATGTCAATATTCTATTATTTGTGCAATATGATGCTTTGACTTGCTAGACCTTATTTGAGTAAAATACCAATGTGCTTATCCTTAAGAATGGGCTTTCCACTTGGATTCCTGGACACTGATTTAACATGGAAAAAGTTGTTTTACCTTTGTAGACCATCCTTTTCTTTTCTTTTAGTTTTAGTTTTTACTTTCTGCACTTTCCTTTACTTATTTCCTGGATTCTAAATACTCAATCGCTGATAATGACCATATCGTCCTGCATTTGGTTTATGTATTACAGTGATGGTAATGGCTAAATTAGTTGACCAGCTGGTGCAGAAAGGCAATTCACTCAATGGTTTATCACAGCAATGCTTTAATTCTCTTTTGGAGGCATGTATCCGGATGAAAGAAATCCAACAAGAAGAAGATAATGAAGAGGAAGAAGTCGAAGCAGATGATGATGATGATGATGATGATGACAGTGACGATAACAATGATGATGATGAAACAGACGAGGATGAGGTTTGCTTAAACTTCTGCACTTGTTTAGTGAATAAATCTATATGCTATATCGAGCTCATTTTACATTTTCGGCAATTGTTGTGGTTTAAGTACTAGGATTTTTTTTAGTGAATCCATCTATATGCTGTATTCTGCCTAGAAATTCTTTGTTTACTTATACCATTTCTTTTCTGGATAAGTTTCGTGAGGAGACAGAAGAAGAGTTCTTAAAAAGGTATGCAGAGGCTGCTGCTGCTTTGGAAGACAAATCCGGCTTAGAAGAGGGCGATGAAGAAGATGATGAACTCGAATTCGGTAATTCTGTCTTCTTGAGTTGTTGAGAATAAACATAGATTTGCACACATAATTCAACTTCAGATTCTAATTCTTAGCAATTGTTTCCCATTTCATTACATCTCTTAATAGAGCATGCATTATACCCTTAGAGCATTAATTTAGCATACATTTTAAAATGAATTCCTCATTGAAATGCAATCATGGATCTCGGTCTTTAAAATTTGTGTAATTGTGCCTCTTTGGACCACTAATTTTACGTGTATTCATCAGATTTCATTGAAGAGTTTGACGAGCAGAAGACGCTAAGATACATATTTGAGAATTACCAACAAGCTGTCTTGCAAGGAGATGGGCTATCCCCGGAGCTAAGCTCAATGTTTCTGGAATACTACCCGGAGTATAAACCCTTCTTCCACCATTAATTCAATGAGGGAGTGTAATCCCCCTAAGATCTTTCTATATATAGTATTTTTAGTATTCTCTTCAATGCAACTGGGTATTCTTTTTTGTTTTATTGGCCTTGTGGAGTGTATGGCCTTTGAAGTTTATAGCTATTGATTGATTTAAAATTTTGTGATTCATTTCATGCGACTTTGTACGGCTGTAAGTACTTCATTAGAGATTCAGAGATGGCAATGAGGCGGCGAATCCCCGTCCCTAACGGGGAATCCCTGCACGAAGATGGGGAAAGGGATTATATTTCATTGAGCAACCATTCTTTCTAGCTCGAGGCTATTCAGAGTACAAATTGATTTTTACGCTCGTGAATCTCGTACACGCTCGTATTTGTTTGGCGTAAACTTAATGGAGGCTGTAAAATTGGGACGGTAAGAAGTGTTCTAACTAGTAAACAAAAAGTTATTTTTATAGTTTTTTCTGTTTTTTTTAGGTGTAATGAAAGCTATAGGAAATGAAGGTATCTATCTATCTCTATATAAAAATTCATGGCTCCGAAGAAATAATGACAATCGGTACCGGGCTGATACGGGCCAACCATTAAAATCCGGGCTTATGGGCTTCTAATTTGGTGTCTTTGAGTCTTCTCTGTTATTTTCTATCTTGAATGAGGCGTTATATTTCAGTAGGTATCTCTTAGTTACATAGGGTGCCAATCTAACCTAATGTTTTTTGCTCTCTCAATCCGCTCCATTTTGCTCAACAATTGTTCTCTCCTTCCTCCTCTTCCCTCACGATTCCCCAGGAACATCATCACCACCTCCTCCCCGCGTCGCCGTCTCAGAGTACATCAATTTTAGGTTTGCCCCTTTTCTTCATCTTCCCATAAAAACACGGTGGCAAAGAGCAATCAGCTTTGTCTGCGAGTATATAGGCGTTACAACCCCGAATATGCGGAGTCTCTTCTGAAAGATTCGTGAGGAATAGCAATTAATCCCTCCAACCCAACTCCGCTTATCTTCGTCCTCACTAATTCGCTATTCTGGGCTCTTCCTTCTCCTACCGTTACAACTCCCAAACACCATTCTTTATCAGGTAATTGCTCTTTTCTGACTAATTTATGTCCGACTTCCGTATTTTTGTGACTCCCCTTTTCCTGATCCTCAATTGGGTGTTGAATTGATATGTAAGTTGGGTTGTATTCGTCTGATTGACTATTGTTACTTTTCTGTCTTGAGTGGTAATTTAATTGAATGTTTGCCCTAATGCAATCGGGTTTGGTTAAAAGCCTAGGGAGAGATATGAATACCTAAATGGGCTTTATGTAATAGTTAGTTTTGTCTATGTTGGTGTGGTGCGGTTATGGTGGACTAGGTGTTTGGTTTGGCGGGATTATTGCTAATATTTTTCATTAATTGTACTTTGATCATGAAAACAACTGTGATTGTTCCTCCTGTCTTGGATGCAGAAAAGATGCAAACTTGGTTCTGGATTGAAAGGTGGCAGATTGTTTCCTTAGAACAGTGCAAGTTAATGGGTTTGTGGAAAGTTGTAGAGGTTAAAAATTGGGCGTGCAGTAGAAGAGTAAAGATGCACTAAGTAGCTATTATTCTCAAACTACACTATAAATTAAACAGTAGCTATTGTTGACATTTAAACAGTAGCTATTGTTGACATTTAAATTAAAAAATAAGTGCAAGCTAGATTCAATATAAAAATAAATTTGACTTTTCTGTGCAATGCATACAAGTACCATTGCTGATCGGGTGCGACGTAAGGTCAATAGACAGAACGACCCTCGGGTTGCTTAGTAACAAGGAGGTTATTGTTGTCAATCAAGGTACGTGATCAATTAATTATTCAATCAATTTTTTTTAAGAGGAAGTGTTACTACTTTTCATTGTTAGTACTGATTTGTCGTTTGGTACGATGGGTGATCCGGAGAAGAATGCAAATTAAGGGTGAACTGAAGGAGGTTATTGGGAAATAGAAAGAATATATGGAGGAGAAGGAAGTCACATAGGAGGTTCCAACAGGTAGCAAATCAATCACAAGAACGATCCGAATTGCAAATCCCTCCAACTGCAATCTTCTTCGGGTTTGGACAAAAAGAAAACAGAGAGTGGGCAAAAAGAAAACAGAGAGATCGTGGTTCGATTTGATATTTTGGTGGAGCTCAAATTCTGCTAGGAAACAATGACAACCTTTATCGACCTCGAAGATTCTCCCGTGTTTCACAAGCAGGTATGACCGGTTTCCTCCTCTCTTTTTTCCCCTGACCTTCTCTCACATTTTTCCGCTGGCTGATTTGCATGTCGTTTTTTGTTTGTGTTACAATGAATTCTCGCTCAGAGATGTAGAGGTTTTCTCTGTGTTCAATTGTATGAATTTTGTGTCCGTTCTCGCAATGTGAGTTGCATACATGATTTGGAGTTTGTAGATTTTTTCATTGATGAGTGTGTAGTGCAGTAATATGGTGATCGACGTGATACTATATCATATATGATAAATATATAATTTTTTCTCGCAATGTCCGTTCTTGCTGTTTAACTACTCAGAATACTGATATTATATCATATATGATAAATATATCATTTTTTCTCCTGTTAATGTGTCATCTTCTACATCACGGAGTAATATTTTATTTTCTTTATTTAGTCACAAACTAATCCATGTAGCAGTTCAATTCCAAGCGGTATGGCGATAAGGGGAAGTTCTGTTTTATAGAAATCCAGGAGGATATGCAAACTAAGCATGTTAGGAAGATTATCAGGTCAAATTTCTTGGTCTTCTCTGATTTCAGTTTTCGTTGAAAAGGACGTTTGCAGGTTGATTTGTTTGTTTGTCTGTGTTTGAGAATTTTGGAGATGTATGAATTGGTTAAAATGTCAAGTATGTATATGTGCCTAAATAGAGAAAATTATTAGTCAAAGTTATTTGATTTTTCTAATATATCTTCAGTTCTTGACAAGTTTCAAATCATAGGAATATGTAAAGAACAACTTTCAACAGTATGTTGTCAGATTCTTCCACCTTAATACCTTTGTCATGTCTATATATATGTCCCTATATGTGTTTTTTCTTCCACTCAGATAGATTGACTAACAATTGTGAAAGAATTCAAGGATTTGTGTTTTGTATTCTATTCTCAAATTAAAAAGATTTTACAGTCATGATTTATCAACAGTCTCACAAGAGGCGAATATACAAATGTTAGGTTGGACTTTTTGCAACTGAGATCAACCGTCCTTAGTTTCTATTCTGGGTCTTTTTGCTGAATATCGGGTTGTGTTATTGTTTACAAAACCATCTACTTTTGTAGTTGAAAATGTATTTATTTACTAGCATAAATTCTTCTTGCACTTTGACTTCTAAATTGCAAAAACTTCAATCACTTTTGTGCATTAAACATGCCTATTTATCTACGAGAACTGTCATATTCAATTCCATGAGCTTAAAATCCTTCATGGTCTATTGCATCTATTTTCACGTTATTTGTCTTCTTTTTCAATGTTGTTGGAGTATTTATTTAACCACCTCTGCAGTGTAATTTTCGTTCCATTTTAGGTTTTAATTGCTGTAATTTTTTTCGGAAGTTGTAAATAGTAATGTAAAATCAAACTAATTTTTTTGAGAAAGGCTTGAACTTATATGTAAGATGGCTTCCATAAGCATGTTTTGTGGATTTTAAGCACAATTTGAATTTGTTTTGGTCATACAATTTCCCGAATTAGCGTGTGCGTGTGTAAGAATCATTTGATATCAATCGGGTTCAGGCTCCGATGCTTATTTTAATTTTTTGTTGGTTTTTTTCAAGGATTGGTTGAACCTTATTTTGGTTGAACAAGATAAAAATAGAGTATTTTATGAAGTGCTAAACAAAATATATGTATTGCTATGTTTTTGAAGTATTCAGTAGCTGAATAAATCAACAGTTCTTTTTTCAGGTTGTACTACTAAGGACCTCATTCCAGTGATTAACGAATTGGATGCTGATGGAAAAGGAACCATGGACTTCCGGGAGTTCCTTAATCTGATGGACAAGAAGATGAAATACATTGGCTTCGAGGATGGACCCGAGGAGGTTTTTCAGGTTTTTAACAAAGACTATAATTGTTTATCTCGGTTTATGGGCAGAATAAGTTCATTAAAGGTAGTTGATTTTCTCTTTATGTATTTGAGAATAAGTCCAATGTGTTCAGCTTAATGTTATTTTTTTTAGCGGAGCTCAATGTTATTCAAATAGAAGCACTTACACTTTTGGAATAAGGGAATTCCCCCCCTCGACTATTGAATAAGTTGCAATATTTAGGAAAGAAAAACATGAAATTTGGAATTACTGTTGTTCCTTAATCATGACTTCTGAAATTTGGAATGAATTACACATTTCATAATCTTGAACAATTGTTCTTTATTTCACAGTTAATCACGTAATTGAAACCTTTTGTGTTAAAATTTTATCATATATATTCGCCTAATATTTCAGTATTGCATTTTTCACATGAACTTTTACATTTCACACAAGTCAAATGTCTAAATAACTCTTTCACTAAGATGTGATTTTAAGATAATAGTTCAAAACACAGCAACGAATAAATTAAAATTCCGTTACTACTACACAACACAAAAGGTATGACACGGTTAAAAAACACGTTTCAGACCCGCGCGAAGCGCGGGTTTCCGTGTCTAGTCTATCTATATATAAAATTTGATGGGTCTTGACAAAGTAATGATAATCGGTACCGAGTTAATGCACCGAGTTAATGATGTTTGATGTATTCATATCCCCTATTTACATAGTGTCTTTTTCTTTTGTTGAAAAAATCATTTATCATTTTCTTGATTGATTCTATTTACAAGTTTAACTTTGTTGAGGTTAAATTGCTGCATTGAAAGTAAGCCTCAATTCAATTTTCGACGTCTATTTAACAACGTTAAGCCGCATATAAAATTATTAGCCCTTAAGAAAGTTATGACAACCGATACCTATTCAATGCATGAACTAATTCCTTCTCATCAATTCCTTATCATCTTATTCATGAATTTTAATAAAAAACCTTTATATTCTCTTAGTTGCAACCAATACAATTAATATCTACATTTCTTCATATTCTTCAACTTCATAATATCAAATTTAGTTAATGAATGCACTAAATTAATAAATTTTTAACACTAAAAAATTGTTAGTAATTATTAATAAAAATTAGTATAACAAAATATATCTATATCGAATTGGTGAGAATGTCAGGTGAGAAGTTTTAATTTAGCCATATATATAATTGTTGTTTCGTATACGTGCCATATTTTTATTAAAATAAATGAAACGAAAAAAAAATAAAGAAAAAAGATAGCTCATCGTCACCCTCCTTCGTGTGAAGATCTCCATCTTCTCTTCATATCCACTGCCGTCCGCCGCCTATCTATACCTTAAATCGTCTATTTACAACATTATACCATATACAAAAATTCCTAATTGACCCACGCGTAGCGCGGGGATCCGAATCTAGTATCTATATAATAATTCATGAGTTTGAAGAAGTAATGTCAAATTGTACCGGGCTCAAAAATTAAATTTCGGGCCTGATAGTGTTAATGGGCTCAAAAATTAGATTGTTTCGTCAGTTTCTCGCTGCGCTTCTTCTTCTCATCTATTTAGGTCTGACAATTGACTATACATTTCATTAAAAACGGGCTTTATGGGCTTTATTAGCATTAAATTTTAGGGACTTTTCATCTGCAACTTCTCATTCACCGCCTTCTCTCTGCCTTTCCCATGCTCTCTTTCCATCTCACAACTGAAATCCAATTTCCTACACGACAGAGAGTTCAAACTTTATAAGCGTGGACGACAACTTCAGCTCCATGTAATCGATCGAATCCTCCATTCACAAACATGGTCGACAACTTTAGCGCCCTCAATTACCTCCGATCGAAATCTCTTTCAGGCTGTTTTCGGAAGTTTGGGGTTCTCCACTGCAACACTGCGCGGGTTGATTGGATATCAATAGAGGCGAGGAAGAATACGGGTTAGTTAGGGTCGATTGTTGTCGCTGACGTCCGGTATTCCTCCTCTTCTTAAACTTCACGGCTTTAATTTCTCCGGTTTCCCCTAATACCTATGGATTTCAGATCCTAATACCTATTTGATTTCTTGATCCTTCAATTGTTTTGTTTTAGGTATTTCTTGAAGAAGTTGAAGAAGGTTAAGAAGAACCATCAAAAAGTTCTTAGTATAAACGAGGTATGTACATTCGTAATTCAGTACGTGATTGTGTTTGCTGAAGCAAAATAATGATATTTAAGATATGCTTTGTTGTCCCTGAAAACCTTTTTCTAGGAGTCATCCTTTTTCAAATGCAAAATAGTTTAAATGAGAATTGTTTTGCACACAATTCAGTTGTAATCTAAAAATATGTTATCTTAGCTCGATAGAAAGTAGAAACCATACCAAGTTGCTCCAGTTGCTTTGGCAACATGTCATATGTCCTCTTTCCGAACACCCTCCACAAAATACTGAACAGATTTGAAAAAGTAGAAGAATTGTTTTAAATCACTCTTAGATTACAAGTACTTGCATGATGTATAAAATGTATATCATAATGTAGGCTATTAATGTCATCATAATGTCATAAAATGTATATCATAATGTCATCATGTAGTTGACAAAGACCAGTTTCTGTGAGTATGATGTTGAAGGGGTTTAGGGTTTGATTGTTCATCTGTAAGGAAGGAACTAAAAGTACATTCTTTGTGTTTTTTCAGTGTTTGTATTTGTTGGATTTATCTATATGAACATAATTTTTTCATATTTACAATGGAGCATCTTTTTTTTTGTTATTAGCTTTGAGATTTGCTCAGTGTTCGTATTTATATCGAGATTACATTGTATCTTCTTAACATTAAATGTGTGACACTAAAGTAGATTACTGCTCTGCTGAGTATATTTTCGGCGCTGTCCTAATCGTCGTCCACCCACATGTCCTAATCTCTCTCCCTACCACTCTCCCATAACTGACACTGACATTTCAACAACGTTGAAGGAAAACAAGCCGGTTTACATGTGCATTGGTTGTAATCTGCCTGCAATTCCTCATCCTACTCTCAACAAGGATCCTGTTAAGTTCTCACTCTCCCTAGGTATAATCTTCTCATACTGCTTTCTTGCAGATTATTTATGCTCTTTCACTTATCACGTTTATTTAATCTCCTCATACTGTTTTCTTGCAGATTATTTAAGCTCTTTCAAATGCATTTTTGTCATTCAACTTTAGTGATTCAATTTGAATTAAAGTTGATTTTCCAGTATGAAATTGTTAAAAGTAGGACCTAGAATAGCAATCATGTCTCTTTTCATTGTACAGTAAACAATAGAATGTTATGTATGCATGACTACCTAAGTGTAAAATATGTTCTTCCTAACAGGTTAAGCAACTAACAGGGGCTTGAAGTAGCGGTGGAGGTTGCATCCGAGATTCCTAAACAAGGAGGTGAATCCCGTCATGGTTGCTGGGCCCAAGCTACGCATAGCCAAGGCCTCTGATGCATTTGTCAAACTCACAAATGAAGCGGGTAAAAGAGATATCAATTAGGGAGCGGTTAGTACCGCCTTCTGTGCAAAAATAGTCGAGTCAGCTGAAGCTTATATATTCGTGGGCCTCATCTTCAGAGACTACAACTCGGTTGGATACTTGCTGCTGCTAAAAAACAGAGAAGGTACTCTTTACAGACGATTGATTGGTTTATTTCCTATTTTGTGTATTCCACTTAAATGCGGCGGATGTGGCAGTGCGTCATCGAGTAAGCAATACGGCGGGCTTGGTGTCCTGCTGTTTTTTTTCTGGTTTGGTTGAGAATTCAAGCCAACCTGTTGTTGCAAAACACTAAAATTGAATCCAACATAGTGGTGGAATGCTACTACATTGTTTTACTTTGTTTGAGTTTGTTTTCATAGTAGTGGTTATGTGGTTTAATGATTTTCTGGTACAACGTTCGGCTTAAAATAACACAATTCTAATCAAGTTATTAAAACTGGTGGAAACATTCAGTTTGCTATCTTACTGGATTAGTGTTAAAATATTTTTTACCCAAAAAATGATCAACATTCTGAATGTTTTGCTCAGTTGTAGCAGACCAGAAATGGATTATACCAGATTTTTTACATTTTTTTTGTCCTGTATATTAGCTTTATTAGTGATTTTAAACATTGTTGAACTCTATATTATCTTATAGTTTTTGAAATCTCTTATCCATCAGATTTGTCATGTGAAAAAGGATAAGCAATATATGTAGTTAGAAGACATTTAGCTGATATGCCTAGAAAAGCATACACAAGCGTTGGGTGTTTAATTGTCTCTCTCTCTCTCTCTCTCTCTCTCTCTCTCTCTCTCTCTCTCTCTCTCTCTCTCTCTCTCTATCCGACCATAAATTTTTAAATGAGAAGGATCATGTTTTTCCCTGTCTTTGGAAATGCTTTGAAGTTCGAATCAGAAAATATTACACTTATTTGATGAGTATTCTTAACTAGCTCGACCATTTTGTTTTGCAATTACTCATGTGTGCACCTGTGGTTGTCCTTTATTTCCCGCAGAGGGCGCGACATTAAGCTGACCTTATGGGGGCATACTCCTGTTTGTGCAGTGGAATTAGTTTGTTTCTGAGTAGGAAATCCTTTGTATAATAATACAACCAGACAATCTGAAAAATGCTGATGAGAATATGAATTGAGACCATTTGTATTAATAATACTTCCTTCATGGACATTGCCCTTTGTCTTATGACGATCCAGGTATATCTCCACTTTATAACTTTAAAGTTCTTCAGCTTTTTTACTCAATTGGCTCTTATCAGTGTCAAGACCAGGTACGATCTTTTAGTTATCTTGCTTTACTGCAAATATTTATAATTCTTACCTGCTGCAAATCATTTAATCCAAATATTTGCATGTTTTTCAGAGGGAAGCAAAGAGAAAGGAAGGTCCTGTCATCATATCAACCACTCTGCCAAGGTACCGTTTCTCTCCAAACCAGAACAGGTCCTGTTTGAGAATCGACATCAACCATCTGGATTTTCTCATCATTTATTTGTTTGCAGGGTTTAAAAGGAATAACTTTGTATTCATTCTGTGGAGAAGCTATTTTGAGAGTTGTGTTACTTAATTGGTCTTCCTTCACTGCAGTTTTTGCAGGAAATGCTTGAGCTCAGCAGAATAAATGAGGGATACAATGGCAGAAATGTCAGCAACTGATAAGGTTAGAGCTTTATCTTCTATTGCTTATGTAGCTTAATTTTGGGTTAATCATGGGGATAATTGTTAGGTATAATTAACCAGGTTTTGAATAGGTTGAATCATGTGCTCATATCTTTTCCTAAATAAACTTGAGTCCTTCTCAGAGAAGCTGAGGGGAAACCGTGCTTTGGAAGTTCTGTTTCAAGTCTAAAAAGTATTTTCTGAGTTTGTGTCTAAAGTTATTAAGATTTCAAGGTAAAATTACAATGTTTTGCCTAGATGTAAAGATCTTTTAAATCAGTTTTAAGTCACAACTCTTTCAATACTCTGCTTCACCACTTTTTATATCGTGGTTGTAATGCCAACATACCAGTTGAAGCATAAGATTCAGGTTACTTGACATTCATTTGATTTTCTTATATAGATAGTATAAACAAATATAATTAATATTGTTGTTCCTCCATATTAGTACATTACCTTAGTGGACATAATTTACACCACTTAATATTTGTAGGTGGACCTAATTGCTTTTCTTTACTTTTAAAACAATATTCCTCAACTTGGTATAAATAGAAAGGGATTGATCCAACCGAGATTATAACATAAGGGAAATTTAGTAAAGGGTAGTTCTCAATATACCAAATCAAACAAATAATTTAGTTTGCTTTTAATTTTAGATGATTATGAACTTTTGCTAACTGTGTTGATATTACTATCGGCCTCTATCGATTACATATCTGAATGACTAGATTTCGTAAATTATATTAAATGCTGGAAATCAGTTGAAATTTTTATATCTGATTCTATTTACTTGATCTACAAATTGTCAGGCTGGGCAGGAAAGTGAGCATGATAGTTGTGAATCGCCTTTGCCTGAGCACCGGCCAAGGCCATAACTTATGTAAATTAGTAATCCGACCTTTTTTATCGTTTAAATGGTCACAAATCTGTTTAACCTTTTCTCCGTCTTTTCAGTTTTTATTCTGCTACTATTTGTGTGATTGCTCTTGGTACCCAACACATATACTTTTGATTGATTTAATGATTTATTAATTTGTTCCCTCATTTTTCGGTGTAAATTGTAGATACATGCCATCTTCCACGGCTGGTCATAAAGAAACTCATTGATTCCATCATTAGAACTGGTAAGAAACAACCTGAATCACTTATAAACCGAGATAATTAATGTTCAAGCTGAATCTGGGCGACACAATAAATTGTTGATGAATAAATGATTAAGGTTGTTTCTTACCAAAATCACTTATCCATCAACAAAATTTGTCTAAGCCTGAATCACTGCTCAGACTTTTAATTATTGATGATTGTATTGCTCGAGAAATAAGAGCTCTCATTGTTTTGTTCACTGATTTTCACCAAATAGTAAAGTTTTGATCTGCAATTGTATTCTTATTTTTGTGCTTTTATAATCCTTTGCAGTAGTGTTGTTTGTTCATGATATGACTTCTTGATTTGGTTTGGTGCTAATTCTTAAGATTTTTGTGTTCTTGAATTTGTTTTCCCCCTCTAAACAATGTGATTCCTTGATCTTGGTTGGTGCTCATCCTCATGAATTAGATCACTATACATGCCTAGATGGGAAATAAAATGAAACAATTCCTCTAGATTTGTTTTTAAAAAAAAACTTTTCTATGTAGTTTCTATATTTAAAGAAGAGCAAGGGCGGCAAATAAATTTCGTGAATATCCTTCCACTGATTTTAATTTGTTCAATGATTTTCACCAAATAGTAAAGTTATGATCTTTAATTGTATTCTCATTTTTGTGCTTTATAATGCTTTGATGCGCCGTTGTTAATTTATGAGATGATTTCCTTCTTCAGAATTAGACCAAATCAGAGTAAATGGGGGCAGGAACCCTAAAATTGCACCCCAAAATAAAACCGACCTTGCACTAAGATGAGGATCAAATTGACGAGGATGGTAGAATGAGTGAGGTAGTGAAGGAGGTCGTTGAGGATTCTTTGCTTAGCTCCAATCTAAATCTGTTTGTCCTTAAGAGGTATTTCATTGTTAAGTTTGAACTTAATTAGTTACACTTTTGTTCATACCATGTTTTTCATCCTAAAAAAATCTGAGATGGTGATTGAATGTTGTTTTATTGTTGGTTTAGTAGAATATAGGCATTTGGTGTATCTAATCGGTTTTTGGAGGTATCCAGTTTGAACTCGATTTGACGGTGTTTTTTTATTGCATAGGAGTCTAGACTGTGATAAATTGGAGAGTTGAAGATAAAACGACCAACCAAATGCACCGTTTTTCTAATTTTCCATGCCACTTTCTTATGTAGGAGAGATTGAGTACATGAACATGGATTAATGCTTAGCTTTTTTAGGTGTAGAGTGAATCATCAAAAGTTTCTGAGATATGCATACATGAATCATTTGAAGGTAATTTCTAAGTTTCACTAATGGAAAAAAGAATAAATTAAGGATGGTTGTGATTTGTAGATGGCGTTACTTTAGTTATCTTATCAGAGTCTTTTCTTTTGGTGATTGCATCAAGTATAAATAGCAGATAAATCTGCATGTAGACATTTTGAATACTTAAGCTTTTAAATTTCCTCTATAAAACAACATTTTTGCCATCCAAATATTTTGTTGGATGATTCTGGTTGGCACTGTAGCTTCTGTTTTCGGTATATTCAAGAGTTTATATTAAAGATAAAGGTGATCTATAGTCACAATGACAAAGGATGGGTTGGTCACCAAGTTTATGTTGTCCATGTTTTGGCTTTTATTAGACTTAGAAAGTATCTCTTAGTGCTCAATGAAAAAGATTCATGCTTTTGTGGTGGTGTATTTTGATGTGTTTTGATGGCTAAATCTATGTTTTATATAGATGATATTCATGTGCTATATTAAATTTGTTTGTCTATTATCTGCTTAGAATTTGAAAGTAGTGCAATGGAATTTGCAAACTTACACTTTAATGCTAAATGTTTTTGTTAGCGAGAGCTGATGTCCATGGTGCTTTTGGAGGAGATGTTGGGAAAGAGATTATTGCCGCTTTCATGCACAGTTTATGAGATTATTTATTTTTTTGATCAAATTTTATGAGTTTATATATGACTTGTGAAGGAGGCTTTGTTTCTGAAGCGTGTCGTGTCCTTGAGAAATTCGTTGTTTACGGTGTAGCGCCTGGAGTAAGAGGAGGACTAGACAGAATCATTTCTAATGGCTTCTTACTTCATCTATTTTGGTGTATGAGCTAAAGGGTTTGTATTTTATTATTATAGTGAACCGAGAGAGTTGTTCATTGTTTGAATTCATATTGTGAAGGTGAAGTTTATCCCGATGTTGTGAGGGTGATTACCAGGTTGAGAAACATCTAAGGTGTGATCGGTTCTCTTGCAATTTTGTCAAAAATACACGTATGATGGTGCTTAGTGGGAAATGATATGTGTGAAGTCATTTTTGGCAGCACAAGTTTCATTTTCTTCTTTTTCCAGTACGTAATTATGAATGTATCATATATCATATATATAATTTATTTGGGTCTAAACCCATCAATACAGTTTGAGTTTTCTTTTCTTTTCTTTTTGATGTACTTTTTAATTGTTCTCATTATTAGTTATATTGTGGGTAGCTCTCAATGTTTGTTCCGTGGAGATTGTGAAAAATTACCATGTCGTTGTTTTTTGTGTGCATGTAGAATGGTTTCTGAGATGTTAACTTTTTTTGTTCGTAAAACACCATTAATAGTCAGAGACAACAAAATAAAAAAAAACCATTAGCCTAAAACTGAAGATCAAAAGCTATTTTTTTTGATGTACTTTCTTTGCCTATGAGAAAATTCACACTCCTCCATCTTATGTAAAATCTTTACTAAATGTCATCACATATGCTAAAAGGCAAGATCCAAAGTGATATGATGACAATATGAATAGTACTCAATATAAAATAAACTATATAACAAATTGAATGTCGCAGATGGTTATATTAAAAACCACAAAAGTAATACCATAACATAAGTATATACAATTATAAATTGACATCTGCACAAACTAATGCAATTTGAGCCTAATTAATAGCAAAACTTGAACTTCCTTCACACTTCTCCTATTAATTAGCCTCATACAATAGTTGTTACACATTTAATAATCTTAAACAACTGTTCTTCATTTCAGTTCATCAAAAAAATTGAAACCTCTGTATTAGGTTTTATCATGTGTTCGCCTAATATTTCAGTATTGCACTTCCCATATGGATTTTTACATTTCACAAAAGTCAAATGTCTAAAAAACTCTTTCAATAAGATGCGATTTCATAGATAATGATTCAAAACACAACAACGAAAAAATTAAAATCCCGTTACTACTCCACAACACAAAAGGTATTATAAGGTTTATAAAGTTATAATTATACCCCTATTTTTGTATTAAATTACAGATATCATTAGATTTATTAGAAATTTTTAATCCCTGTTTATAGTCAAATAATATTAGTTATTAGTATTTTTTGTAGTTTAAGGTATTATAAATAATTATAATTGGATCACAGGAGTATGGGGACAAAAGTACGTTTCTTGATTCATATTCTATTATATCTAGTCACACTATAGTACAATTACTGATACATGCAAGAAGAGATATATCCATTTTTTAGTGGACAACTTTTTCCTAGCTGTTGTATATTATATGCACACATAGCTCCTATATAAACAAGATTGGGCTCTATCCTAAATGCTCTCTCTTCCTCTTTGAAGTGAACTCGTCGTTGTCAGCACCCTGCAATAGATTCTACTACAAAATCAGACAAGAAACTTGGTTACCAGAAACCCAAATCACAATTGCATAAAAGTAAGTCATATTCTAAAAAAAATTCACTTGCGTTTACTTTTTCTTAAAATTCGCGTACAAGACTTAAAATAAATTTCTAGCCTCACGTTTACTTTTTTTTTTTTTTGATAAAGTTTAGAATTAGGGCTTTACCCAATGGGTAACAGCCCTTGACCATCCAGACGAATGGCCCGTAAAATCGCAGCATGAGAAACCATCATGCTCGATTGTAAGAACAAAGGTCTCATGATTCTGATGTATTCATCAGATAATATATTGTCTTGACGACAATTAAAGATGATTTTGAGAAAATGAGTATTGGCAACTGGAGTTGCCAAGAGGTCTGCAGTCTGATTCGCACCTCGGAAGCAGTGGAAAACCTTGACATTGTCAAAGGTTTCCAAAATGTGTTTAATATCAATGATTATATTGTATATTTCCCATGGAATTTTCCATATATTTTTGATGGAATTTATGACTGTAAGAGTATCGCCTTCTAAAATAATATTCTTACAATTAATTTTCTTTGCTAAATTTATAGCCGCAAGAGCACTTAAGGCCTCTGTATGGAGTGGTGAGTTGGAGTTTACCTTTTTATTAAATACGTCTATTATTGTTCCTCTACTATCGCGTGCTATACATCCAATCCATGTGTCTTGAGCAGACTTGAAAGACCCATCAAAGTTAATTTTTGTCCATTCATCCGGTGGTTTTATCCAATTTTTGTTATGAATTTTATTTCTATTTCGTATGTTTTTCATTTTTGGTCCCTTAGAAATGTTTGAACTGCTTTCCCAGAAGTTGAACTGTTCAAATGCACTTCTATGGGGTTCTTTATTAGTATTATTATTTCTTCCAAAGACTAAGGAATTTCTATATATCCAAATCGAATACCAGAAATGAATTAAGGCTACTATCTTTTTGTGATTGTTTTGTAAATTTTGAATAATATTATGTAAGTTATTATGAAAACTGCAATTATTTAGTATGTTATATCTAAATCCTATTAGAGATTCATATTTCTGTAACTGTTCAATTGTGTGCGGACATTCCAGAAACAAATGTTCTGTAGTTTCAGTTAAGTTATTACATCTAGAGCAGTATGAGGGTACTCTGTTGTAGTATTTATTAAGTCTTTGGGTAGTAGGTAAATTATCTGAAATTACTTTCCAGAGGAAGTTTTGGTATCAGGGTGGAATTCTTTCGTTCCATAGCCAATTATATAGATCACTATCATCTAAAATGTTATGATTGATGTTTAATTTTCTTGCGGAAGCTGTAGAGAATTTGCCTGATTTATCCGGTATCCATACAACCTTATCTTCCATATTATTTTTGGGAACATATATACTGATAATATTTGTTACAATATCACTCGGTAAAAAGGTATGTAATTTTTGAATATCCCATTCTTTATCATTTTTAATAAAATTAGATACCTTCACATTGATATCACATGTGTTTTGATCATAATATTGTCTTAAATTTGTATTATGTACCCAATTATCTGTCCAAAAATTGATAGAGTTACCATTACCTAATTGCCATCCTATACCTTTTTGAAATTGTTCACGTAGATGAAGTAGTCTTGAAAATTGCCAAGATTGTTTCTTCTTTTTCTTGAAACCAAAAATACTATTATTTTGTAAATATTTTTGGTAAATTAATCTCACCCACAGGTTATTTCTATCAGTAACTATTTTCCATAATAATTTTTGCTGTAAAGCTATATTTAAATCTTTAGCTTTATGTAGGCCTAAACCTCCCATATCTTTGGGTTTACATATTTTATCACATGATGTAATTGCTTTGTATCCTGGCTTATTATTATTCCAGAAAAAATCTTTATTGATTTTGTCGAATTGTTCACAGATTCCATTTGGGAGAAAAAAACACTGCATGAGATGATTTGTTTTTGACATTATATTTGATTGTATTAAGATACTTCTTCCTGCCTGTGATATTGTATTTGCTTTCCACTTGGATAGTTGTTTTTTCATGCTATAAACTGCATATTGAAAGCAATCGTTTTTAACTCTTCCTCTCACAATAGGTATTCCAAGGTATTTTTCCATAGATGTTGTAAGTTGGAGATTGAGAACCGACGCCAAAGCCTGTCTCTGGGAGTTTGAAATATTTGGCGTCGTTTGAAAGGAGCTTTTGTGGAAGTTGATTGATAATCCCGAGAGTTCTGTAAATTTTTGAAGTAAGTTCTTAATATAGTTCATGTTATTAATGTTAGCATTTGCAAATATGATTGTGTCATCTGCAAAACAGAGAAAGGGAATACGCATTCCATTCCTAGTGATTTGTATGCCTACTTTATGATTAGATTTCTCTGCCTCTTTTTGTAAATTTCTTGCCAGATATTCCATGATTATAATAAATATAAATGGAGCAATTGGGTCCCCTTGTCGTAATCCACACTTTGGCTGAAATATCGGGCCTGGTTCATTGTTTACCAAAATAGAAAATGATGCTGAAGTAATACAAGTCATTACTCTATTTATCCATTGTTGACAAAATCCAAAGAAAGTTAATATTTTAATAATAAATGGCCATTGAACTTTATGATATGCTTTTTCCATATCAAGTTTTAAGGTCATCCATCCTCGTTTACCCTTTTTCTTTTGATGGAAGGAATGAAATATCTCATGGGCTACAAGAATGTTATCAAATATTGATCTGTCCTGTACAAAAGCTTCTTTACATGGATGTATCAATTTTGGGAGAAGTGCTTGAAGTCTATTTGCCATTATTTTTGTAATGAGTTTGTAAATTGTTGAACACAAACTAATTGGTCTGAAATGGTTTATCGAACTTGGATTATCTATTTTTGGAATTAGGGCGATAAAAGATTGTGCACAATCCTTTAAAAGTTTACCAGAATGAAAATAAGATTGGACTGCTTGTACTACTGAAGGCCCTACTATATGCCAATATTTTTGATAAAATTCTGCGTTGTATTCGTCTGGCCCAGGGGTCTTATTATGAGGAAATTGTTTAATCACATTTTTAATTTCTAGTGGAGTAGGTTGTCTGACTAATTCCTTATTTTCTTCATCCGAAATCAGTTTTGGAATAATTTCCATATTGTTGTTGTTTAATTGTGAAATATGTAGTGGCTGAAATCTTGTCAACAAATCATTTGTTATTGCCGTCTTTATCTCATCTTGTCTATAGTATGTTCTCCTATCCAAGGCCTCATATGAATTTATTTGTTGTTTATAGGTTCTAATCTTTGCAGTAGTTTGGAAATACTTCGTATTTTTATTTGTTTCCTTGAAATGCTTGACTTTAGCTCTTTGTTTCCAATATGTGTGTTGAAACTCAAGTAATTTATTGTATTTCATAGCAATCCTATTATATAATGGAAGTTTTTGATGTTGGTTTTGTATAAAACATTCATTTTGTATCATTTGTAACTTTGATTCTGTTTTTTTAATTTGTTCAAATATATTATTATTATTCCTCTTGAGCCAAGCCTTTGTTTCAATTTTTAATTGTTTTTGTTTTCGAAATAATTTATATAAGTATGATCCATTGTAAGAAAAATTCCAAATCTTATGAACTAATTTTTCATATTTACTATTTTGTGTCCAAGTATTTTCAAATCTGAAGGGGTAATTCTTTTTGCTGGAATCTTCTCCTAATTGTAAAGTTATACAATAATGATCTGAGGTAGTAAATGGTAAGTGACTCAATATAATTTTATTATAGTAATTTATTATGTCTGGATGGATTAATACCCGGTTCAGTCTTTCAAAGATCGTTGAATTATTAAACTTATTATTCCTTTTCCATGTAAATGGAAAACCCTGATAATTTTGATTTATTAGTCCATGTTTTGTCATAAATGTATTTAATCTCTCAAATCGGTTTGTTCTAGGTTCTATACTCCCCATTGTATCTTCTTGTTCTAAAATGTCATTATAATCTCCTATTATAATGGGTGGGTCATTATAATCATAAATAATATTTGAAATAAAATCCCAAAATTCCGATTTATGATTTTCTATACTTGGGGCATAAATAAAGATGATCATGAAATGAATATTGTTATCATCATAATTGGCAACTATTGTATTATTACCTGTATGTGTTATTTTAAAAAAATCAACTTTTAAAAAGTTTGAGCATAGTAACCAAATTCCCCCCTTAGTACTATCAGCAGGGGATACAAAAATGCTTTTAAAACCAATTCTATTGGTAAATTGGTTACTAGGTATATCATTTGATTTCGTTTCCGCTAGACAGAATATATCAATATTATGATTCTTTTTAAGATGTGATATCTCAGTCCAAAAATGTTGTCTGCGTACACCCCTACAATTCCAGTATGCTACTTTAACCATATATTAATTATGATTTTTTCCAAGACTAGCAATATTCGTGTAATAAGATTGTAAGTTCTCTTTCTACTCTCTCTTGGTAAAATTATGTCAATCTTATTCTTGTTTAACGATTTTATGTAAGGATATACTTTCCGTTTGAGCCTTTTAGTTTTCCATTCGAAAGTACCTTTAATACTCTTGCTAACACAATAATCCCTAACTTGATACTTCAATGTTATGTATTTAAATCTAAATTGTGTTATGTAATCCATATAATCATAATAATGAGGTTCCTGAGTAACTATACAATTTCATTTTATTATGTTATTATAATTACTTCTAGTTGAATTTATAATGATCTGTTTATTGCAATCTTTTTTGTTTGCTTTTCTAACTATATTAACAAGGAGTAAAATAATTCTAGTGTTTTGCACAGTCTTCGAAAATTTAGTGTGTTTCATTCTTTTGTACTGATTGCTGGTGCATAACCATTGAAAAACCTTTACTGTTTTATAATTCCATCCAGGTGTATTGTCATTTTTACAATGGCTAGACATCTCTTTTTGAAATGGATTTTTCTGTCTTGCAAAATGACTCTTATTATCATTGTTATTTAAATAAAATAAGTCATTACTATCAGGCAGAGATAAATAAAGATAGTCATTACTTCTTAACAGAATACTTAAAAACTTCTTAACATGCAGATTGTTACGAAATAACATCCAAAGTTTTTCATACCATCCAATACTACGGCAGTTACAACTGTCCACAAAACATATTAAACTAAGCATTAAGCCCCCTAAGATGTCAAAATGGCCGGCTAAATGCAACATTTCATAACATGTGCCTAAGCACCAGGTTGCTTCCGCTAAAGCATTATTTATAAACACAACCTTAAGCATATTATCAGAACATTTGTTAAAGTGCTTACTCATAAGCAGGTTCTTTTCCTTTCGCACCAGCCTTCCTCTTCCTATTGTTTGTTGCACTGCTGTTGTCCGGAGAAGAGAGATTATCAGTTGCATCATGCACAGCCTCATCCACACCTCTGATTACAATAGATCCAAGCTTCTGATTAATGGTGTTGTTAGACGGAGGATGATATGCAGACTGATATGAAGATTCACCAGAACCTTCTCTGAGTGGAGGGAGTGTTGGTTGACCTAATCCAGTTTTGATTGCAGGACGTGGGGCTCTGGGAATGTGGTTAGGGTTTAGAAAAGCGGATTGCATGAGAGTATTGGTTTGATGTTCCACACTTTGGACATTGTTAATGAATATTGGCCTTGGAGTTGGTGGTCTCTGGGGTATCATGGGGATAGAGACTCGGTTTGGAGCAAAAACAGGAGGAACATTTTGTGCCCTAATAGAATGATTTTGGGGATTAGGGTTACCGTTAGGGCGAAAATGGTCCGAAAAGTTGATGCCCCATCACTTCTTTCCTAGAGCTTCAAAGGCTGCAAACGCCTCCTGCTGAGTTGTGTTAACATTTATGGGGATATAGTCCAAGGCTCTATGGACTATCGGGCACTCAGCATATGTGTGGTAAGGAGACGTGCACCCGCTGCATCCCGAAGAAACACCTTCATAAAAAACCCTGTGTGTCATGATTGACATGTCCTGGTGGCGAACTCTGATGTATTCCTCCAAGTTCACTGATTCATCGACTGGAACATTGATCAAGGCTCTTGCAAACTTTCCTCTGAAGCGGCTGTTGGTTAATTCATCCACTTGTAGAAGAACACCAAGCCTGTTTCTTAAGATAATCGTAGTGAAGCCAACAATGTTTGCCATATAGTAAGGCAATAAAGGAATTCTCATCCATACATCAACATCCGTTAGTCTATGGTTGTTTAGGTTAAAATCCAGAGTAAACGGCCTTACCACAATGAGTTTGTTCGCAATTTTGTACGGGCGCTTGTTGTAGATCTGGTCTCTGTCTTCTTTGTTCGCAAACTGAAATATGATCCAGCTGTTCCCAACATTGTGAAAGATCAGCTCTCCCTTGATCTTCTGATTGTGGATGAAGTTGGATTTGACTCTATTTGTTATTTCCACCGGGTTTTCCAAGCCTTCGACCTCTCTAACCACCAGGCCAAAATGCACCATGTGAGCCAGGTTGTCATGCAGTTCAGCCATATATTGCGCTTCATGCCTGAGAATTTGTTCATCCAGGTTATCCTCAATCTCTGGAGGAGGAGCCTGATCCTCATCCATGTTGTCTACGTTCACTGGAGGCTGTAAATCTCCAAGTTCGTCATCGTCTTCAGGGATTATGTGGGTTGGGTTGGTGGGGGGTTGGTTTTCTGGAAAATCATCTACATTTGAGATAGGGAGGCTAGAGGGATTCGGACCCATAACATAAGGAGCATTAATAGCAAACTGGTCTTCACTAGGGGCTTGGATACTTTCAGTAGTGCTATGGAGTTGAAGAGCTTGGAGATTGGATCCGTAAGGGAAGCCAACCAACGCATGAGAGTATGACCTGCCATCTTCCATACGAGGAGAAGAAAAGGTAATTCTGTGGTTTTGGGAGAGAACAAAAGAGAATGGCAGATGGAAAGTTTTTGGAGAATTGGGTTTGATAAGTAAGGGAAGAGATCTGATAAAAAGTGTGGCCTTGGAGCTATTATAAAAGGAGGTGATATACAGTCTAAAATCATAAAGAATTATAGAATAAGATATAGACCAAGTAAGCTTATCGGTGTATTGTTCTAATGCCAAGTGTCTTGTTACACACGATCTTCTGCCACGATGCACGGGAGGGCAAACTTGCAATTTTAATTTTTGTTTGTGAAATTGCAGATTGAGTATCAAAAGATTGAAAAGGGGTATAATGATAAATATACCAAAAATAATGTGCCAAATCTGATATAAAGGGATGATTTTAGACGTTGGGAGATTTTGCTTGGATGGTAGAAAATCTTCATTCCACGTGTGACTTTTTGTTTGCTCAAACTGGGCGGTGGCTATAATTTTAATCATGTCAAATTTGCATGCCACATTTAACATGGAATTGCAGAGGGATTGAGTATTGAGGTGTATTAAACCGTAATGATGAGCCTTAATCTTTAATTTATTTAAGTAGAGAATGTTTTTTTGAGTATTAATAAACATTTTAAGGAGCCTATAAATGCACCAATTAATAGAAGTGTTTCTTATACTGAACATTATAGTATCTACATTAATTTTACTGAAGTTATCAAGTGTAAATTTAATAGAGCTAAAACTATAATTAATACTCTTCTTAGGCATACAATATTGATATAAGTCCAAAGTAGAATGTTTTAAGGATAAAGAGTCATAATTTGGATTTAAGCAAATATATCGATCTGGGATCTTAACAATATAAATTAGACTGATGTGATGATATGTCTTTTTATTTAATAGGTGATAACAGGAATATAAGTACACAAAAGATTTAATAATAGTGTACCTAATTCTATTTCCGAAACGATTATAATGATCTTTATCTTTGCTAACAATATTATTATAATGATTTTCTAGATAGTTACAATGGTAAAAGATATTTTTGAGATTACTATTTTCAACTTTTTGAATTATAGATCTATGATAAGAAGCTTCATAATAAAACTTAGAGTTTATGTGTAGAATGAAATGAAATGCATCGTTAAGTTCACAAATTTTTCCGGCAAAGTAAGTATCATTAATAAAATTGTACCATTCATTAGTGATGACATTTATTTGATGTTTATATTGGCTATTGTTGTCATTAGCTTTAGACTTATTGACTTGGATAATATCTTTGTGTAATGATAAAACTGTCATTACATTACATACAATATATAACCTGTAATAATAAAATTTTCTCAAAACTGTATTCCAACAGTTGAAGTGATAGAAAATCCACCGAGATTTAATGAGAACCGTGTTACAGTGATACCTCGGTTGCTCGTTGTAAATAGTATACATGATGTTTATCCTATGAATATCAACACAAGATCTATTATGTTTTTTGAAACGATATCTAAGTATAAGATTCCCACTTATCAATATCCTACTATTCAATTCATTAGAGAGGTCCCATATTTTACTATTGTTTAGAACAGATGATCTGATATCCCACCTAAACCAGTTTTTTTTTAATATGGTCAATGAGATAGAGTTGTAGCGTTTGCCGGTTCTGTAAATTGTGTAATGTATGGATCATATGAGCGTTAATACAAGTAATTTTGTAGTCGTCAAGTCGCAACAAGAAAGAATGGAAATCCATAACATCAGATCTTGTACAGTCTTCCTTATGAATCATTTTAATATTATCTAGCTCTTTACTACCAAAGTAATAGTACGTGCTGATCTTAGTGTCATAGATAAAATTATTTCTGTCAACCCACACAGACATGATGTTGTAAAACAATAAGAACGTGCCACAATGAGTTCGAATACACCAGCAATATAAGATCTTATGGATTCTTATAACAATAGACACCAAATCCACATGGATATTTGCTTTGTCCGCAGAAAATAACAAACTAAAGCCATACCTCCAGATGTGCAAATTGTTAACCTCATCTAAGATAGAGTTATTCAATTTTGCCTATACTTTAATATTACTATTGAATAAACATGACTGAGTGCAGAGAAATGACATCTTCCAGTGATCAGAACTAAAAGGATCTGAGCTATGTGGATTGATCTTACAAATCTGATTGCATCCAGTTCTTAACATATTATCTTGTAAATTATCATCATTGTTCATAGGATACTCTTTATAGTTAGTGTTCATAGTATAAGAAAAATTATTATTCAAAAGCCACTTTAAATTAATAATAAGAAGTACAGAGGACTTACCATTATAGACAACCTTCTTATAATTGAGTTTCCATTTACCCTTATAATTGAAATAGAAGGTTTTGACAATTAAAGCAAAATCAGTTGTAAAGAGCAAGATAGTTAGATCATATTGAATAAAAACCTTCTTGTTGAAATTGTAATCAATATTAGCTGAGTAGTGAATATTGTAAAGGAATACAAGATTATACACCATTTTATCATCCTGTTTATGAGCAAATATATTAGCAAGATTGTAATCAGGCTTAAAATGCAAATTGAAAGTAAAGGAGTAAATCTGGCAAATGGTATCTTCAATAGTATAGGGGTACCTGCCTGAACAAATACCAGAGAGAATCTTGTCGGTGGATGGTGAATTGTAACCATAACAATTGTTTTTATGAAGAACATAACTACCAGTACAAACATCCAGAGTATAAACAAATTTGTCGGCAAGATTGTAGTCGAAGGTGTTGGCAAGATTGTTAGCATACTTGGAACTCAAATTAGCATAGCGATTAAGAGTGTGAAGAACGATATCTTTACGGATTTTGTACTTCATACCTGAGCAAATTCCAGAGAAGATGTTGTCGGTGGAAGGCGAGCAGTAACCGTAATCACTATAAGAGTAAGGATTGAAGATAACAGTACTAACATCGAAATTGAAATCAAGAGTAAATGCAAGTTTGTCGGCAAGTTTTTTTGCAAGTTTGTAGGCAGAGTTGTGAGCTTCTTTGTAACTTAACTTGAACGAAAGAGTAAGATTAGGGAGAAGAGAGAGCTTACTTGTGCAGGCCTCCATCCTGGGCTTGTGCCGACTAGGATCAAGGCGGTTTCATTAAAACGGTGATCATGGAGAATGCTGAAGAAGGTGGTAGAATACAGGATGAAGAGAGGGAAAGGAAGAGAGGGACCAATACAATAGTTTTGGTACCTAGCCTCACGTTTACTTTCTTCTACATATTAGTCGTACTAGATTAT
Source organism: Oxyria digyna (assembly GCA_029168935.1). Taxonomy (NCBI): domain Eukaryota; kingdom Viridiplantae; phylum Streptophyta; class Magnoliopsida; order Caryophyllales; family Polygonaceae; genus Oxyria; species Oxyria digyna. The sequence continues at coordinate 4,806,722 of JAPVLV010000010.1, read as the reverse complement.
TAACTATGTAATTTGGAATATCTTCTCCAACAAATTCAAGCTACAAGTTCAATAACTTCTTATGCCTTCTGAAATTACAGGCAATAATCGCACATGACAAACTTCTTGGACACATGAAAAACAGTTGAGGTAGTTGATACTGAATGTGATTTTCTAGGGTCCTTTTACGAAGCAACAACCATTTTGTACGAGCAATTTGGTCATTTTAAAGTTCAATACACCACACTACTTACGAAAAATGAAAGAAGGCATTTACAAGAGTTGGTCCCTACATGCAGACTTCAGCCATCACCACCAACATCTCATATTGATGTATATCATGGAGGAGAAGTCGTCGATGTCTGGGCCAATGACACCTGGCGGACAGGAAAAATTATAAATCGTCGTTGCGACCTCAACATGTATCAAGTGTTATTCGACCCAACTGAAGACACACTCAACGTCAAACACTCAAGCATACGACTCCATTACAACTGGTGCAACTACCGCTACAACTAGAACAACGTCCACAAAGTTCAACATCAAACCTATATATCATAAACTTTTAGCGTTTATTGTATAACACCTGGACGATAACTAATGTAGAATACATGATGGTAAATTCCTAATCTTTTCCTATAATTCCATAGTTTGTTATCGTACCTAATGTAAATGTACACTTATATACTATCACTATTCATGTATTTACAAAATATTATATTAGCTAAATTTTACTTACATATATACCCACGTGCATCGAACGGCCCGCATCAGCAGCTCACATCTATCATCATGATGACGTCACTTCTGCGTCATTGTCCCACTTCTACACAGTGAAATAAATAATGGGAGGGAAAGTATAAGAAAAGCTAAATTTGATTTGCCTTTTTACAGTATAGAGGCAATTGTTGTGCATTCTAGCTTAATCTTTTCATGTATGGAAATGTGTAGCTTTTCTCAAGTTCATCTTCCCACTTAAATAACAATTTGAGTGTTTTGTCATTCTTAACATGGTATTGGAATATGAGATGTGATATCAAGACTAGAAGACAAAAAGTTTCTCAAACATAAGTTAATGTTGATAAGCTTGGTTTGCAGATTCGTGAAAAACTAAGAGAACTTTACGAGTTACTACTAGAAAGTGACTCAGAGCTAGGAAGTACGAGGTTGACTGTCATATTGTCTTGAGAATACCCATGTGATCTTGAGTGGTACTACTTAGTTTGCATGGTCTTATAAGTTAAATCGTAAATTTCACTTGCTTTTAGCTTCTCTTATTATAAAGTTATGCTAAAAAAACCAATAATGCTCACACTTTCGATTAGTTGATCTTGACCATACTAATTATTGAACTTGAATCGTTCAAATTTACGTTCATAACGTACGGTTTCTCTCCGATCTTTTTTTCCCATTGTCATTGCAATTTATTTGTTTGTACTTGGGCCCCTCCGGTTCTCTTTGGGAGTTACAAAGCTACCACCAACATGTTAAAATTATGGTATTCTTTAGTTGTGTTTGTCACATTTTACACTTGCGCTTGATTCTTCTCCATTTGATAAGCTTAGGTATTCAGAGTTGCTCTAACTGTGACACTTTCTGTAGAGACTATTTCAAGGTGTTGTATTTAGCTTGAGAAGACTAACCATCACAAAGGGTCTTGAAGAAAATTTTCATGGATTACTCATGTATTTTAATTAAAGTTTCATCTAAGTTGGAGTCTCAACTGGTGTCCAATAAATAAGCAACTCACAAGGTTGGCTCACAATGTCTAGCACGTAAAGCTGAAAGAAGATGAGAAACAAAGCCTTGAGAAGAGTCATTTTATTTCTCACTAATATTCAAGACTTGCATAAGTTGTTCTACATCAATTATCTAAAGTTTTTGGTTTGATTGTATTATGATCACTATCACTATATATTATTGCGAAGATTTACGGAGTACACCTAAAGAGATGAACATCAATCCCGCATAGAAGTGTCGAACGAACATCAGTTTTTCAAAGTGTCGAGCATCAGTTTTCCGAAGTGTTGAGCATTAATCCCGCACAGAAGTGATGAAGACGGATGCGCTGGGAAGAAGTGGCATAAGGTACAAAACGAAACAAAACAAACCTAAATTCAATATTTTTTCTTCACACGCGGCTCCACTTGTAAATATAAAAAGATCACAATATATACTTAATTTTTTTTATATCTATCTTATATATTAAAGTTAAGCCTTTTCAAGCTCTAAGAGTATTTATTGGAGTAAGTTGTTAGATATATAATTTATTAAAACAAAATTAATTGTAAAATTTAAGAAATAATTGTTAATAAAGTTAGATATACAGTATAATTTTTATCTAATAAAATTTTAAAATCATCCTTATAATAATTGAAAAAAGCAAATAATTATTCTTGAAATTTTGTTCAGATTATTAATATCAATTTGGAACATTAGTATTTTAAAATTATACATAGTTTATACGATTATAACAATTGATTTCAATAAATAAATAAATTTTAAAAATCATCTCAATATGTTTCTACTATAAACAATTATACGTATAAAGTATAAACTACTCGATATCTTCATTTTAAATATAAAAATAATTTAATTTGTAATAAAACATTACCTTATTTATGTTATAATAGATTATTAATTTTAAAAAACATATTTTTATATTGAACCCCGTGTCAAACACGGGTATTACACTAGGAGAGTATATATCTTTATATAAAAGTTGAGTCTTTTAAAACTCTTAAGTGATTTTAGGCTTAGTTTGTTACACAATTATTATTTTTTCTTTAATTTCAATTATTAACAGATTGGATAATTAGGACGGATCATTAGATGAGGACTGAGGATGATGCACACAAACGTTATAACTCATGCACACACGAGTTATAACTAGTCCACACACTGTGTGCATGTGTCACAGATGATATGCATCACAAAATACTGTGTGCATGATTTATAACATGTGTGCATTAATTATAGTGTTTGTGTGCATCATCCTCATTCCTTATCTAAAGATTCATCCTCACAAGATCTTTTCAGTCAAGGCTACGTACATAACCTTCTTGAAATAAAATATATTTTTATAAATAGTCTTTACAAAAAAAAAGTTAATCTTAATTTTTTGACGAATCTTATCTATATAAAAGTTGGCTGTCCATTGCCAAAATTGAATGAAATTGGTACCAATTTAATGCATTGCTCATTTCTTAATCACCTCCTATTGGACTTTTGAGCATGTATTTAAATATCTTTCTTATATCCCTATGTTATATTTATTTATAGTCTACTTGATTAAGTCACAAATTAAATTAATGTGTGAGCTTCTCTTATGACAATGCAAACTTATTCTAATATTATGTTTTAAAACTACTTCAAACATAAATATAAGGAAATAAAAAATAATTATATTTACAAATATTAATAAATTTGATAACAACAACATATTAACAAATAATGTATAACTATATTAAATCACATACAAAAATCCGTAATTTTCTCGCGCTCCGCGCGAGGCCCGTATCTAGTTAGATTAAAAAAATATACAATTTTGACTGAAATTTAATCTCATACCCTGCATTACACGATGCCCTACCGAGGGACCAAGAATGAACAAAATTAGAGCACCGAACGATTTTTACCCACCTTTTCACTATCGCACAGTCCTCAGTTCCTGTTCCTCTCCCACACTACAAAGTACAAACCCTCATTCATGGCTCTCTCTCACCTTCCATTGGTGACGCAACTGAACCCTAATCACGCACGCCAACCCCATTGAAGCACAAATCGAGCTCTGTTGAAGTTGAAGATCCAAAGGAAGTTGAAGATCCAAAGGTGGAACCTTTCAGTACAAATCCAATGTCGGACTACATCTCCGAAGATATTTTAGCTCTGATTCTGAAGTGGGTCTCCGTGAAAACCCTACTGCAAGTCCGATCCGTGTGCCAAGGGTGGAAGCAAATCATCGACTCCCCTTTGTTCATCCGACAACACCTCTCTCTTCAAGCTCCCCGTTTCCTTCTCCAACAGCCTCATTTCATTCTCCAATCGCCCGAATGCACTGTAATTGATCCCCACGCTCTCCCCTCCATCCATAAGCTAAATGTCCCCACTCAAGATCATGGCTATTTGTTCATAGGGACTCATAACGGTGTAGTTTGTCTCGTCAATTGCTTCAACAGTAACCTCCTCCTCTGGAACCCTTCCATCTGTAAGTTTTTCACTATCCCCATTCCTGAATATAGGGTTTCTGGTTGGGAATACTATGTGGGTGTCAATTGCTTTGGTTTCTGGATTGACCCTTGTACCAAAGAATACAAATTTGTTATAATCAATTCGATTATGGACAAGAAGGGTAACCCTGTAGGCAGTGTACTCTACTCTTCAATCCAGCAGGATTGGAAGGTGATTCCTGCAGCTGAGCTGATGAATTGGGTGCCTGACCCGCCTGTAATGCTAAATGGAGTGGCTCATTGGAGAGGAAACAAAGTTGAAGATGATGCTGGTATTATACTGTCCTTTGACTTTGTTCTTGAGAGGTTTGACCTTATTGAAATGCCTGATCTCAAGTTCAGTTTGGATAAGCCTATACATTGTCATTGGCGAGGTAATCTTTCTGTTGTGGTTAGGGATCGGACGTCTTCTGATAGATTCAACGTGTACTTGAGGCAAGAAGGTGTGTGGGTTAACGCGTTTGGATTTAACCTTTTACCGGGGATGTGTAATGTTTTATGGGTGCTGTGTGAAGAAGAAGAAAGAGTCAGGGTTCTAGATTTAAAACATTACGAACTGGTCTTGCATGATACCAGAGATGGCATCATTTGTTTGGCAGCTGAAGATTATGATGATCGTGTCTATTCCAGTGTTTATGTGGCTTATGACTTTGTGGAAAGCCTTCTCTTTCCTTCGCAAAAGCCTTTTGATAATACTGAGGAAAAGAAGAAGTTTCTGCTGGAATTTAAGATCTAGACTGGAGAAGTCATATTGTGTTTTGTTGTTCTGGCGGTGCTTGTTCTGTATTATATATATTAGGCAAATCTGTTTCTCTATTGACAATTTATGGTTGATCAACTATTTGATTCTCCAAGTGTTCTATATGCTTGTTTAGACTGGTTATATACTTGGGAGTTGGGATTTAGTAGTGTTTGTTTATGAAGTGTTCATCCCACATATATTTCCTTGAAGTGTTCTGCACTTCTGCTCATTGAGCTTGGGTAATGACAGAAACTTGAGTTGAGTATTATATTTGTTGAAAGTGTGGACAGCTGAGTTATGTGTTGATATATGTGAATATGAGTGATTTTCTCTTACTCTCCTAGAGTTTTTTTTGTAACTTATTCATCACATTGTTGTGAATTCTATTCCAAATACAAGTTAGATTTAGTCACCTCGTATTTTGACTATCAAACTGATTAAACTTGTAAGCTTTATTTATAGGTGTGGAATTCTTAGTGTTCTTTACTCTGTATCATGTATTAATTTCTTGTACGCCTTCTGTAGTAAGGAGTAGTATGAATTATCAACATTGCAAAATAAACCATTATTTTCTTACAAGAGCTGGAGCTTCTGGCTGTGGAGTCCGGTCGACACTCTGAGCTGCTCGAATGGGGATTGAGGCGGGAAGGAAGGTCCATGAAGTTTTTGTCTTCACTCTTCAGATTATGGGTCTGTTTTGTTATAGGCTTAAGTGGGCTGAAGTTAGGAATAAGTCATTCTAGATAAGTTCAAAACCATATTTCAGCTTCTGTGCACCAGCCCTTAGTTACTGAACAAACCCTACATGGATCACTATTTTAATTGTTTTGTAAAACCATCTATTTTCGAAGTTTTGCAAGAGTAAGAGCAAATGCTCAAAATTGATTTATTAAAGAGCAAAAGTGCCAGAGAGGTTCTTTGCATATAGTTAGGCCCTTACTATTTAACGCCCACCCCTTTTGCTATTTACCGCCCAGGCTCCGTGCGTCACGCATGAATTATATCCGTGCGTGACGCATGGTTTTAATCCATACGCCACGCACAGAACCAAACCATGCGTGACGCATGGACACAAACCATGCGTCACGCATGGATTTTTTTCCTATAAAAGCCCAAAAACATCAAACCCTACCATTTTGTTATCTTCCCCAACATACCTCACGGCGGCTGAAGCTATATCACGCACGGTTTTACCCAATTTTCAACATTTTTCATCATCTTTCTACATATAAGGTATGTAAACATTAAGATTTCATTGTTATGGTATGGTATTGATGTATATATGAGGTTTTCATGTTGTTTTGATGATATTTACTTCAAAATCCAATGTGTATGTTAATTAGTTGATTAGAAATGATTAAACTTGTAATATATGAATGGATTGTGTACTTTGTTGATAATTTATTGACAAATTTGATATTTTCATGTGTATATAGTTTATTAGGGTTTTGATATTGAATTACGGTTATGAATTAGGTTGTTGAAATTGGGTATGGTTTTAATGAAATTATTGAAAAACTGTTATAATTTTGAAAAAAGTGTTGAGATTAGGGTTTGAAAGCCATGGAAAAACTGCAGAACACAACCCTGGAATGTGCAATTTCATGCGTCACGCATGGATTGCAACCATGCGTGACGCATGGATGGAATCCATGCGTGACGCATGAAATTGCACATTCCAGGGTTGTGTTCTGCAGTTTTTCCATTGTATTTGATGATATGCTGATTGAGTTTTTGATGATATGCTGATTAAATTCAGTAAACTGATTAATTTTGTGGAATTGCACATTTTATGATGTAGATATGGATGGTGGTCGTCGACCTGGACGGGATACTCGTCAAAGAAACAGAGATCTGAAGAAAAAAGATCCCGTAGTTCCAAAACAAAGGAAGAAGAAGAATAGACAAGAATCGCCTCCTCGTCGTTTAGAGTTTTCTGATGAGATACAACAGCAACAACAACAACAACAACAACAACAACAACAACAACACCAACAACAACAACAACAGCAACAGCTAGCTTTGTCTGCTGCAGGTTTCGATCCCCAGGGTTCCCCTCATTACTTTCCTGGCACCCCCATTCTGATCCCACATCAAACTATGTTTCCACAACAAACACAGTTTTCAGGCTATCCGGGCTATCCACAACATGACCAATCATTTGTGGAGATGATGAGGCAAGCTACTGGTTCTCATCACTTTCAGAACCCTCAGACGGGTGATGACCAGTACGCACTGGTTGCTTGTAGCAGTGCAGGGCCATCAGCTGGGGGTGCCAATGGTGATTCTGATTCTGATTATGAGCAGGAGCATGAGGAACAGGGTCAGGAAGAGGATCGGACCTATGGGAATGTTCATGAAGAACATGAAGAAGCGGAAGAGCAAGAGGAGCAGGAGGAACAACCCAGAAGACGACGACGACGACAACCTCCGGTCAAAAACATATACGTCCCTCAGTTAGAGGGGGGTACTCCTGGAGGTCCACAAATTCCGGAGCTGCTCATAAGCTTTGAAGCTCATACAGCCTTTTTTGTGCAAAAAGGAAAGGTATGTAATTAGAATTTGGTTTATAGATTCAATACTTATCATAACTTATTTGGTTTATAGAATTTGTGATAATAAATTTGTTAATGTATGAATTGATTTGATTAACCAAATGGATTATTTGTTGAAATATTTGTAGTTTTGTTGAAAATTTGGTTAAGGTGTGCTGTACAGAATTTTCTGCATTCTGTGTAATGCAAATCCATGCGTGACGCATGGTTCATGTCCATGCGTCACGCATGGTTCATGTCCATGCGTGACGCATGGATTTGCATTACACAGAATGCAGAAACTGCTTTCTGCATTCTGTACATTGCACCTTAACCAAATTTATGCAGTTTCTGTATTCTGCAGTTTCTGGAAAAAATTTATGCGTTATTAAAATTATTTGTGTTATGTAATCAATTTACAGGATAGAGGCGTACTCCCTTACCAGACAAGACAATCCCAGCTGAAAGATTGGGAACTTAATTCTGACTTGTCATGGGGTAATCACGCAATTGCAACGGAGCTGACTCATCTCAGGGTATTGATGTACGATGTGATTGATTATCCGCTCATCTGCGCCTTTATAGAAAGGTGGCATCCTGAAACAAATAGCTTCCACATGCCATTTGGTGAGATGACAGTGACGTTGCTCGACATCAAGAAGCTGCTGTTGCTTCCTATTCACGGGAAAGCTATGGTGACCGACCCCACCGCTTCAGTCGGGAGAACTACGAACAAGAACTTTTTTGGTGAAAAGGGACGGCAAAATTTTCATCTTCAAATTGAACAGCTCGATAGTTATTGGATGAGCGCGAAAAAGTTTAAGGCGCACATTGAGGGCCTAAATGATCCCGTAGTTCATGGAATGGGATATATATTCCACTTGCTGGCTTCCACAATCTTCACTGACAAGTCACAACATAAGCTCCCGATGAGATTTGGTGCATTTCTAGGGAGTGTTGAAGAGGCAAGAAGTATTTCTTGGGGATCTGCGGCGCTAGCATATTTCTATCGCCAAATGGGCATCGCTACACGCGAAAATTGTGGTTTGATCTCATTTTGTTTCACTCTCCTTCAAGTAAGTTTTTAATTATTTAGGAACTACATTTTTTTAGCAATCATAACTTTTTTCTATGGTTTTAATGCTAACTATATTTTTTAAATGGTAGGGTTGGATATACACATACTTCCCATCCTTAGCAGCTGGTGTTCGACGTAATCCTGGTTGGTCAGTTGATCATCCTTATGCGTTTCGGTTTCTACCAGAGGAAGCGTTGCCGAACTACGACCCTGAAGCACGAAACTACAGAGCTGAACTAGATGCAATGAGGGCGGATCAGGTATTTGTGTTGCATTTTGTTTACATTTTTAAGCCTCAGTTTTTTTGCAATTCCATGCGTCACGCATGGATCTGTGTCATGCGTCACGCACGAATCAAATCCATGCGTCACGCATGGAATTGCAAAAAAAACTGAGGACTTTTTTTCATCATCTTTGCTTGGACCTTTAATGAAATTACTGTTTGAGTAATGGAAGACGTTGATATTGTTTTTAGGTTAATTGGAACCCGTATGGTGAAATCGACTTCAGTGATCCTGCCTATGCTCCTGCTCTTTTTTTCGGGGTGCTGAGCTGCATGGACATAACCGAGCCCCACCATCCCGATAGGTCGCCTAGGCAGTTTGGTAGGGTGCAGATGATTCCCAGGCCTCCAATTTCACCCCTTAGAGCCCATAGGCTCATCAGCCCTAGGTCATATGTGGTGAATTATGATAGAATGGCGTGGAGTTGGGAGGGGATGGATATCCACAGGGCGACCCTGGAGCAGATGGGACCACCTGCGCAGACAGGTTTTGAAGAAGCTCCGGAGTATCTTATGTGGTACATCCCCCACACTCATCGATTTCTGATACCCGGCAGACACGCTAGCTTGGAAGCACAGCAGGTAATACATTTATCTCATGTAACTTGAGATCTTGATTTTTCTTTAAGTTTGATTTAAGGTAAACATTATGCAAATAGCTTATTTCAATATTTATTTTTATTTGTAGGTTTTTGATAGGGTCTACGATCACTTGTCACCATATGCAACCTTGCCTGATCCCTATGATGTTTCTGCAATGCATGGAGCCATAACCGAGGTCCTTCAAGATATTGAGCCGTGGACAACTATGTATCAACAACATCGGTGGTGATCTTGTTGGATTGGGTTCGATTGTTTTTTATGAACTGTTTGTTTTCAGATTTTCAGGATTGTCCTTTTTTCGTAAGGAAACTATGACGTTGTTGGATTGATGTTGTTGGATTGTTTGTTAAGGTGGTTTTGTGTTTGAACTTTTCAATTCTGATTAGCGTTGTTGAATTTGTTGGATTATTTGTTTAGGGTGCACAAGACATAAATCTGCATTCTGTTAGTCAAATGTCGAACCATGCGTCACGCACGGATGGGTTCCATGCGTGACACATGGAATTGTTAACCTACGCCTATAAATTGACTCCCTCAGCATACCATTTCCACTCATTAATCAAAATCTTATTTCACTCCCTCAGCCTGTAAGTTGATTCTTGAAGTTCTTCTTTGAAGCTCCATATTCCACATCTTATTCCTTACTTTCTCACTTGTTTTCTTACATTGTATTACAGATTGGAAACCAACATGGCATCATCCTCATCATCATCTTCAATACCACAAGAAGGCAGCACCATTCAGTGTCCAAATAAGAGGTGTAGGAAGTCTATCACGGTTTTCAGCGCTAATGACAAGATGAGACCAGACCAGTATGGCCGAAGGTTTTTTACATGCCAATGTAACTTCAGGTGGGTGTTTCTTGATCCTGAGTATGACCGTCATCATCTCCGTGTTATGACGAAATTGTTGGAGGAAAACCGGACTATGGCAGCGAAACTGGGAATCTTTAACGAAGAGAAAGATTTGGAAACGGCTAAATGGTGGGTGAAGGAGCTCTATGAGGATTTTGAAGAGAAACCAGCCGATTCTGACGATGCGTAGTGGTCTTAGTATTTCGTTCCTTTTAAGATGTAATGTGAAGTGTCTTGGTGTTTTGTCTTTGTTATGTTCGTTTTAATTTACGTTTCAAGAATGAGTCTTTTTTATGATGTAATGAATCTGTTTTATTTTGTAATGTATCGGTTTTTTGTTGAAACGTATCTGTTTTATGTTGTAATATATCTGTTTTATGTTGTAATTCCGATGTCTCCTTTTCATAAGACTACTCATATGTCTCCTTTTGACAAGACAACTCATATGTCTCCTTTTGACAAGACAACTCATATGTCTCCTTTTGACAAGACAACTCACATGTCTCCTTTTGACAAGACAACTCATATGTCTCCTTTTGAGAAAACAATTCGGAAGTGTTGCTTTTGACAAGTACAGCTGAAATGGAATTTCTGCATTCTGTAGGAAAATGCAATTCCATGCGTCACGCATGGACACGAACCATGCGTCACGCATGGACACGAACCATGCGTCACGCATGGACACGAACCATGCGTCACGCATGGACACGAACCATGCGTCACGCATGGATTGAATCCATGCGTGACGCATGGATTTGCATTTTTCCTACAGAATGCAGAAATTCCATTTCAGCATCAAAAGATACAACCTTACAACATTAGAAGGTCATTCGAAGCTCGAAATAAAATACACATTACAACATTGTCTGGACTGACAATAACTCTTGAACTAGTAATCGTTTTCATCATCGTCTGGAATTGTGATGCTTTGTTTGGACGATTGATGTCCTCGTCTTTTCGGGGGGGTGTAAGCCCCACATCTTTGCCACACTTCGTCATACAAGGCCGCAGCAGATTCTTCACAATTACGCTCCCAAAGATTATAAACAGGTGGTAGTGGACATCCATCCTTCAGACGAATCTGAGATAGATTTTATGGAATTGCATAATTAAATTTACATGTAATGCACTAGGTAAATAACAATTGAAAAAAACATACCGGGATGAAATGTTCTTCCTGTGTGAGTAGTAATAGGCAAACAACTTGCATCTTGGCTCCAGGTTGACCATACCAAGTCGGAAGTCTAAGAGGTAGGAATGTCTGTTTAATTTGCTCGCCTAGACATACAAAGACACAATTACATGCCGAAGCCACCAAACATGCCATTTCTGGTACGGTAAGCCACTTATCCCTTGGAGCTGGGTAGTAATCGCTTTCCCATGTAAGTTGATGTATAGCGGACTCCAATGTTGGATTTACTTCTCCACCAATCCACGTGCCTTTAAGTAAATGCCAAATCTCTTTAGCCTTTCTTATCATCTCTTCTCGTATGAACTTCCAATGCTCTTGGGTCCCACCTGTTACATGACTCTCAAAAACAGATTGAGTGACGGAATATTTTGGATAAAGTGTACATTGGAGTGAAGATAATATCGGTCACCTGTTTCCATAGAAATAGATCTAAACCCGCAGTTTCCATCGGCTCTGATGTCAAACCACCCCTCCACATATGGTCTCATGCACATTGGTATCTTTCTAATGTACTTAGAAGGCGCATACATTTTTTGTGGAGCGGGAGGTGCACCAAAGGGTTTAGGAACCCTTTGCTTCTTGGGAGGTGTTTCTTCCAAAGCTCTAGACCTCATCTCTTGGTCGGTGTATTCCCATGCTGACTTCTTTCTTTGTGTAGATCTAGGCACTTTGTTAGGAGCTCCTTGGGGACGACCACCGGTGTGTTTCGAAATAGGCGGCTCTTTGAGAGGTGTATCCACTTTAGCTATCTTTCTGACAGATTCAATACACTTCTCTTGATCATGTGGTGACAAGGTGTTCCATGTTTCTTCATAAAATTCATCAAATAAACGTCTTGCCACGTTTTTCTTAGTTTCAAGATGACACTGTGTATCCACTTCTTCCAAAGACAACGTACTCCAAAAAGGATGCAAAGACACGGGCTGAATTGGCATTTGTTTCTTCACACAAGTCGCAAGGTCATGGACACACAGCATCCCGTCTCTGACCTTGGTTGCACAATCGCAATATTGTGCATTGTACATGCCTTGTACACCTTTGTCGTATTCTTTAATCAAGAGCTCCATTGCCTTGTACGAAACTTTGCACTTCAAATGTACAAACAAAGATGTTTGGTGAACAAGTCTAAACGTCTTTGTTAGACTCTCGTTAAATGAACCCAATATCTCTTTCAGCTGGTTTCGTGCCATGTCACTGTATTCCTCAAACACTGTGTCGAGCCTACCTTGTCCACCACTCAAATATGACTTCAAACAGGAATGCGCTCCTTCCACTCTGCATTTTTATTAAGGTGTTCAAACAGGAATGTGCATCAAAAGTTTCTGTAAACTGCACATCCATACGTGACGCATGGAACAAATCCGTGCGTGACGCATGGAACGAATCCGTGCGTGACGTCTAAATGTGCAGTTTACAGAAACTGTTTAAATTCACAGAAAACTGAATATAGTTGTGTAAGTGCAATTATAGATAAATTACCTGTTTGTCGTGTTGCTTCCAAGAGTAAACACGTCATCCGTCCATGCCGACACACATCTTTCTTTGAAAGGACCAAGCCAACTGTCTCTAACATATTGCAGTACGGGAATATGCGCGTTCCAATCTCTCTCTATAGTATCCAACTTTTTTTCATATCCTTCTACGGTGGTTTCCTCGAACAAGTTGTAGTAGTCGTTGGATAAGTTTTTTCCCTTTAGTTTCGATCTCATTTCGAGGGAAGCTTTGGCCTCTATGTTTTTCCTTATATGTCGTCTACATAGAAGAAACTTTGCAGTTGGAAAAAGAAGATCCGTTGCACTCATTAAAGCTTGTTCACGGTCGGTGACAATGCAAGTGGGCGTTGCTCCAATTCTTCTATACATCTCTTGAAGTTGTTGCATTGCCCACAAATAATGCTCTTTAGTCTCGCCCTCAAGAAATGCCCCACAAACTACAAAGTTCCTCCATGTAGACGTGATTCCAACAATCTCGAAAAATGGCATTTTGTACCTGTAAATAAATAATTTGAAATAATATTATTGCAATGTTATGGAAAATCATATGTAATGGTCAATAATCACACAAAACTTACTTGATTGTGGCATATGTGGAGTCCATTATAAGTACATAGGGAAATGATTTCAAGAGCTTCATTGATTCAGGAGACGCAAAGAACATATCACCAATCATAGATGCATCATCTTTGCTTGTCCTATACTCCATGAAATAGTCGCTCTGTTTGCATTTGTAGAAAAACTCTTGGATAACAGTTCTTCCTTCCCTGTTTTCGATCCTCGTCTTGGCCATCAAATTGTATACTTGTTTTTTTTTTGTAAGGTTCTTTGGAGACTTGTTGAGCATAGTGTAAATCTCATTTGGTTTACAATGAGCCCTGGTCATTTCAACTACTGTACACACTTCATCAGGCGTCAATCTGCCTGCAAACGCATTCCCAAACAAGCTACTACCAATAGGATGGTTGTGGGTACCTAACATTACAGTAAGTTTCCAAGCCCCTCTATGCTCCTCTAGAAGTTTTAATTCGAACCAACATCTACATTTTTTCGTCTTGATGTTTTTCCTCACTCCCTTAGCTTTTGAGTAATTCACTCGTCCTCTATCACAGATAAGCTGAAGTTTTCCAGATTTTGTTTCGGTAGGTGCTCTACTCCTTCCATTGACTATGCAAAAGTTGTTGGCTTGTGCAATGTTAACGGCCCAATCCACTCCCTGTTGTCTAGAGGGGAATACCAAGTCATTTGCAAACAACTCTGAGTAATCAACAGAGACATATTGTTCTTCTTGAACTTCAATATCAAATTCAGGTGCAGTACGCAAAGGACGAAACACATTTAAGCTACTTGTGTCTGAAAGTGGCCTCATCAAATGCGAAGGCCATTGCGACAAACCGTAACCGGTTCCAAAAGATCCAGTGTTGATATCACCAAACTGTGATTGCGGTTGCTCCCATGTTGTCAAATCAATGCCCAAATCAAACGAAGGTATGTAGTCGAGGTATGACGGAGGTGGGCAGTCATTAAGAGTAATCTTGTCTAATCCAGTAAACACAGAAAAGTTCATCTATGCACAAACACACAGATAACAAACCAGTTAAGCTTCTGTATGGCAAATCCATACGTCACGTGTGGATCCATTCCATGCGTGACGCATGGTTACAACCCATGCGTGACGCATGGATTCACTCCATACGTGACGCATAGAAATACAACATGCAGTTTCATTCATCTTTTGTCATGGTTCGTATGATTCTGTTAACCACACTATGTTTCATTAACATTTCAAACATCATACATCATAAATTCAAAACTCAACATGTTTTGTCATACAACTAATACCTTTAACATATGAAGTCCATAAAACCCAACAAGTCAAACCCCTAAAACAAGTCAACACCTTAAAAACTAATATTATAATACTTTTCAAACATCATAATCACTAAAGTAAACAAAAATTCACAAATCAACATCTTTAGTCATACAACTAATACCTTGAACATTTGAAATCCATTAAACCTAACTAAATCAAACCCTAAAAGAAGTCAACACCTTAAAAATTAATATTATGAACAAGAAATGTTACCTTATTAAGATTGTAACTTGAGAATGGTGCTTCTCCACCTCTTTCATTGGTGCATTCCTCTTCATTCTCCATATAGAAAGAGCTTTTTTGGGATAAAATGGTGTGTTTTGCTCTCAAGAATGTTCAACAATGGAGTTAAAAGGGTTTTGACATTTGAAATATGGAAAGAAAGGAAGATAATAGGGGTTAATGTAGGTGTTACGGAAATGGTAAAAAAATTAATGGAGTTATTACAGTAGGGGAGACAAGACGTGCTTGCTGCATGAGTTCTGAAAAGAAAATCCGTGCGTCACGCATGGTTTCCATCCATGCGTGACGTGTGGTTTGCAACCATGCGTGACGTGTGGTTCTATTCCATGCGTGACGCACAAAATGGCACATGATCCCTTTGATTCTTAGTAACACTGATGTGTGCATGATTTCCAATCAAAATAAAATTACATATTGTCAAAGGTTGGACATTTAGGCCACGTAAGAAGTCCAAACAAAGGATATGCTACTTTACAAGTTAATAGTTGTTATTGGGAGTTACCCACATGGTTAAATATCCCTAATAGGCATTGAAAACAAGTTTCATTCCATTCGGACATCGTTTGAGTGTCGTTTCGTCAAATTGGGCCTCAAGTCCATTTAAGGCCTTTTTAGGCCTTTTAGCGTTTACGTGCCTCATTTCGTGTGTGCAAGACCTTGTTGCTACTTAATATCCCTAATAAGAGTAATTTGTATAGTAGTTTCAACAATAATCAACGTCAATGTTGTAGAATATACATATTGCGACAAGTTAGAGAAATACGACTAGTTTGTTTTTTACAAAGGAGGTGGTACTTTAAAAGTTAGAAGTTGTCATTGGGAGTTACCCACATGGTTAAATATCCATAATAGTCATTGAAAACAAGTTTCATTCCATTCGGACATCGTTCGAGGGTCGTTTGGCTGATTTGGGCCTTAAGTCCATTATGGCCTTTTTAGGCCTTTTAGCGTTTACGCATAGTTTCGAGTCCCGTTTTGTATGTGTGAGACCTTATTGGGACTTTATATGTCTTATAACACAATTGTGTATAAATTTTTCAAACATACAAAAAGATCAATGTTGCGACCATATATAATGCAACAAGTTAAGCTTGTGATGAGTAGTTTGATGTTTTACAAAGAGGGCGTTACTCTAAAAGCAAAAGGTTTTGATGCAAAGTTACCGACATGGTTAAATATCTCTAATAGGCATTGTAAACAAGTTTCATTCCATTCCGATGAATTTTCGACGACGTTATGGCGAATTGTGGTTTTAAAGCCGTTAACAACAACACGACAAATGAATTATTTTGCGTGACATAACTACAAATACATTGAATACATTGAAATTTATTACATAAGCAAAAACATATACATTGAAATCCATGCGTCACGTATGGATACAAACCATGCGTGACGCATGGTCACATTCCATACGTGACGCATGAATTTTTTTGCCTATAAAAGGCCCAACATCGAAACCCTACCATTTTGTTCTCTTCCTCATTCTCTTGACGGCGGCTGAAGCTCTATCACGCACGGATTTACCCCATTTTCAACAATTTTCATCATCTTTCTACATATAAGGTATGTAAACATTAAGATTTCATTGTTATGGTATGGTATTGATGTATATATGAGGTTTTGATGTTGTTTTGATAATATTTACATATGTAGATCCAATGTGTATGTTATACTTTGATTAGAAGAGATTAAACTTGTAATATATGAATGGATTGTGTACTTTGTTGATAGTTTCTTGTTGAATTTGATATTTTCATGTGTAGATAGTGTAATTAGGATTTTGATACTGAATTTGGGTTTTGTGAATTAGGGTTATAAATGAGGGTGTTGAAATTTGATATGGTGTGGTTTTAATCAAATTATTGACAAACTGTTGAATTTCAGAAAAAAATGTTGAGATTAGGGTTTGAGAATATATTAGAAAGCAGTACTGAAGTTCTGAATGTGGCAATTCCATGCGTGACGCATGGGTTATAACCATGCGTGACGCATGGTTAGTGACCATGCGTCACGCGTGGAATTGCCACATTCAACATTTTCAACATGCAGAAGTTAATTGATTATGTAACTATAATTTGGTTATGTTTCTGATTATACAGATGTCCTATTCCGATCAAGAATCTGATATTTCCGATATTAGTACGGCGTCTAGCGTGGCAGACAACTTTGATATGCTTGAACGGGAGAGACGTGAACGGGAGAGACAAGAACGTGAGCGACGTGAACGGGAGAGACAAGAACGTCAAAGGGAGAGAGGGGAACCATCCACTAGACCAAGGATGACCGCACGAGAATACAGGAACCTCTTCAAGCCGTTCAACCCTCGTCGTTAGATCTACTTATTATGTTGAACCTTATTATGTTGAACCTTATTGTGTTGCACCTTTGAAGATTGAACCTTATTATGTTGAACCTTATTGTGTTGCACCTTTGAAGTGTTGAACCTTATTGTGTTGCAAGAACTACTTGTTTTTTCTTAAGAGTGTCTATTTCGTAGGTATTTTAAAACATGTCGACTCGTTTCACTTTCAAACTAGGTTTCACATTTCAAATATCATAAATCAACATAAATTCACATATCAACATGTTTAGTCATACAACTAATACGTGCTGACATGAGTTCTGAAAAGAAAAACAGTGCGTCACGCATGGATATAATCCATACGTGACGCACGGTTCTATTCCATGCGTGACGCACAAAATGGCACATGATCCCTTTGATTCTTAGTAACACTGATGTTTGCATGATTTCCAATCAAAATAAAATTACATATTGTCAAATGTTGGACATTTAGGCCACGTAAGAAGTCCAAACAAAGGATATGCTACTTTACAAGTTAATAGGTGTTATTGGGAGTTACCCACATGGTTAAATATCCCTAATAGGCATTGAAAACAAGTTTCATTACATTCGGACATCGTTTGAGTGTCGTTTCGCCAAAAACCGCCTTAAGTCCATTTAAGGCGTTTTTAGTGGTTTTAGCGTTTACGTGCCTCATTTCGTGTGAGCGAGACCTCTTTTCTACTGAATATCCCTAATAAGAGTATGTTGTATAGTATTTTCAACAATAATCACCGTCAATGTTGTAGAATATACATATTGCGACAAGTTAGAGAGTTACGACTAGTATGTTTTTTACAAAGGAGGCGGTACTTTAAAAGTTAGAAGTTGTGGTTGGGAGTTACCCACATGGTTAAATATCCATAATAGCCACTGAAAACAAGTTTCATTACATTCGGACATCGTTCGTGTGTCGTTTCGCCAAAAACCGCCTTAAGTCCATTTAAGGCGTTTTTAGTGGTTTTAGCATTTTGGCATAGTTTCGAATCCCGTTTTGTATGTGTGAGACTTTATTAGGACTTTATATGCCTTATAACACATTTTTGTATAAATTTTTCAAACATACGTGAACATCAATGTTACGACCATATATATTGCAACAAGTTAAGCTTGTGGTGAGTAGTTTGATGTTTTACAAAGAGCGTGTTACTCTAAAAGCAAAAGGTTTTGATGCAAAGTTACGGACATGGTTAAATATCTCTAATAAGCATTGTAAACAAGTTTCATTCCATTCCGATGATGTTTCGACGACGTTATGGCGAATTGTGGTTTTAAAGCCTTTAAAAACAACACGGAACATGAATTATTTTGTGTGCCATAACTAAAAATACATTGAATACATTGACATGAATCATATAAGCAACAAAAAAACATATGAAAATCCATGCGTCACGTATGGTGTAAAACCATGCGTCGTGTGTGGATTAATTCCATGCGTGACGCATGGTTTTATGTTGCAAAATCTTATTTTTATATTTAGAATGCTTATATTGTTGTTATGTTGACGAATGTTCAACCTTATTATATTTCAAATTGTATATGGTACGCCATACATATTGCGACTTTGTTCGGTTTTCAAACTATGTTTCACTTACAAAGGTCTAAATTTGATTTTCAAGTTACACACATGATCAAATAGACATTATAAGGATTGAAACAAAGTTTCATTCCATTTCGATAAAGTTTCGATGACGTTTTTGTCGAATTGGGCTTTATCGCCTTAAAAAAGACACTAAAAATGTGTTTCTTTGCACACTTAACTAGAAATACATTGAATACATTGAAAGTTAGAAGTTTCATATATGCAAATACGTGCGTCACGCATGGATTGTATCCGTGCGTCACGCATGGATACAATCCATGCGTTTTCTGGAATGTGCAATCCGTGCGTCACGCACGGATTAATTCCATGCGTGACGCACGGATGACCTGGGCGGTAAATAGCAAAAGGGGTGGGCGTCAAATAGAAACTATGTATAGTTACGTTCATATAGTTCAACATGGAAATTCTCGTACAGAGACGCGATCAAACCAATATAGCTTCACTGAAATCTTCAATATTCCTCTCATATTAGAAGTTGCCTCCCTGCTAATTAACCAACTGCATAGAGATCGACACATATCATTAATGTGATCTTTAATATTCCGCTCATTGCGTTAGGAACCAGGGCGACATTCGACGGTTAAAGGTGACGTTCCTTGATTGAATCCGGCGATTAGGTGGTGAATTTTCCGACACCAACCATCTTTTTTTTTTGGTCGAAAAAGAGGGCTGAGAGCCCTTGCGATTGAATTAAATAAGAAAATTAGAAATCATGCTCAGAATGAGCTACATCAGCAGAAATGAAAGACAAAAGATTAGCAGGAGGGGAAGTAAAATGCTGAACTGAAACAGGGTAATCTAAGGATAGATTTGCCAAATAGTCGGTCGCCTCGTTCGCCGATCTAGCAACATGTCTGAGCTCGACGTCCCAAATACGAGAGGCTAAAAGGCGTTTGCATCGTTCAATGAGAAAGTAATCTGTGTGTCGTGACCATTGGAGCCTTGACAAGAGTGATTGCTGTGAGGGAGTCTGATTCAAGCATTAGATGCTCGATGCTCAATGCCGTGAGGGAGTCTGATTGCGGTTGTGATCATCAACCCTCTCGAAGACAATTTTATTGCGCAGCTTCCAGGTATGCCAAAGCATGAAGGCAAATGTTGTGCTTCAAACATCAGCACGTTTCACATTCTCATTAATCCACTCCTTTGCATTCGTACATGTCATGAACGAACGAGGTAGATTATTCCCACTTAATGCCCGCCAAATGTTGCGAATGGGCACACAGTCTCGCAGTACATGCATTGATGTCTCGTCTTCACCGCAGCGAGGGCAAGCCATGGATGAAGCCATAACAAATATTATTAATGTTAATTAACCATCTGCTAATCAACCAATTGCATAAAGATAGATACATATCATTCATGTCGAATTTCTAAATTAAATCCTACTTATTACCATAACAAATATTATTAATGTTAATAATTTTTTCCCGTCATCACGGTGTATAATTTTTTAACGGTGGGTAACCAACTTAATTATGCTAACAAACTTTTCTTTGGACTAATTAATTCTGTTTTTCTTCCTAACAAACTAATTTGTCGTGTAGATTCCCTGCTGTTAGGAGTATGAATTCAGTGGAAGAAGCGGAAGGAAGGAACGAAGGAAGAGGCTATAAAAGCATTTAATCTCACGCCATTTTTTCACCATTCATTATTTCTCATTCATTATTTCTCATTCATTCTTTCTTCTCCATCAAGATTTCTTCTCGCCTCCTCTCAACTGACGTACAATCTAGCTCTGAAATCCAAATTCGGTCTCTTCGCTTCTCGCCTCCTTTCTTTCATTCTTACGTTCTTCTTCTTCTGTTTTGGAATTCAATAACTGAACTAAACTGGATTTCTGGTTTTCTGGTTTTCTTGAATAGAGATGTGGAAAGCAGCGAAGAAGATGATTGAGGCGCTGTTCAAGGATACTCCGCTATGGAGTGAAGATCTGAAGCCCCACGCTACTGGAGATTTCTCAATGGCGGTCGTTCAAGAGAACGCAACTCTTGAAGATCAATGTCAGGTCTACACTTCCCCTAATTCTACACTCATTGGCGTCTACGACGGCCATGGAGGCTTCGAAGCATCTCGATTCGTCAATACCACAATGCTTCGTCGTTTAATCGGTACGTCTTTCTTTGCTCACTTTCACTTTCACTTTCTAGGGTTTATGGTTTATGGTTTATGTACGTTCTTGATTTCACAATCAATTCACGCTGCTCTGAACCTGATAATGTTATCTGCAGAACTTGAAACTCAACATGGTGCATCTGAAGGGGTTTGTCAATTCATACGATAGAGCAAGCGTTCAGTGAAATAGAGGGGCAATTCTTGGCGAGTGTAAGAGCAGCTCTTGCGGTGCAGTCTGATCCAAAAATCGTGAATGCTGGTAGCTGTTGTATTGTGGGTGTAATCACTGGCGGTTCTTTGATTGTGGCTAATCTTGGAGATTCAAGAGCTGTTCTGGGACGTTTATCCAAGTTTGATGTTCCCGGGAAGCGTTTAATGGCAGAAAGATTGAGCCGAGATCATAACGCCCGTCAACCAGGTGTTAGGGTCGATCTTGAGAGACTTCATAATAATCCTTATGTGGTTTCGATGGTCGGTGGTGTTTGGAGGGTAGGAGGCGGGATACAGGTAACATAATTCCTTTCATGGCCTTTTTATTCCACATACTGTATATGAATTCTGAATTGCTGGCTTGTTGATTTCAGGTGTCAATATCCATCGGCGATTACAGTTATAAGCAACCCACCCGTAACAATGGTCCCTCATTAATGTCAGCGAAACCTGAAATACACAGAAGAAACATCACCAAAGAAGACAAATTTGTGATATTTGCAACTGATGCTTTGTGGGAACACATGGATGATGCAGAAGCTGTACAGATTGTGTCAAAAAATGCCAGAAGAGTAATTAACTCCCTATAATTCTTTTGCACTATCAATAAATTGGTTGTCTTAAATCTCAATACTCTGTGTGATCTATTATATGCAGGGCATTGCTAAGAGGCTTGTGCTAACTGCTGTAGAGAAGACTGGAAGCAAGAGTCATACAAAGAAGGGAGCAAGAAAACAAACAAGCCATGACGATATCTCCGTAGTTGTCGTCTTTCTGGATGGTGGTGAGACTCAGTTTGATGCTGGATCCACCTTCACCTCATGCAATGAAGACATCTCTGCCCATATTAAACAAATGCGAGGGGAGGTAGTACTCAGGACTTGTTTTGCCCTCATCTAGAATGGAACACAAAGTGTAAACTGGTAACGGCTGTTCTCTACTTGTAATATTTTCAGATTTGAGCCATCGAATAGAGAGAAATAATGAGTAATCTTTCATCCTATGTTTCATTGGTTGTATTGGTAATGAGCTTTTTGATTTAGCTTCTGGCACAAAGCTCATATAATTCTAAGGTCATTTCTGTTTTAATGGTTGATGTTACATTGCTTTTTGCTCTGCATGTTTACTCCTTTTGATTTAGCTCATTACCTTGTAGGAGAGAAAGTGTTTGTATGTTTCACTTATGTATGTTAGTCTCTTTCTGTAATACTCAAGCTATGTTTTTTTTTTCTTTGTTTCTGCAAAACTGTGTGAAAAAAAGACCCTGAACTGCTTGGAGAATTGAGCTTATTAAGCTTGATCTTGGGTTTATCAGGCTTGATTAAGTGTTTAGAAGTTTCTACTTGAAGAGTTTTTTCCATGGGGCCAATCTTGAATTTGTTGTGTTGTTTAGATAAGAAGCTGGAGTCTTGGATTACTTTTGATAACTTGTTTCTAACGAGACTGCATAATGTCAAGAAAGAGGGGAATAAGTATTCATCAGTGAGAAAGCTCATAACTTGTAAAAAAAAAAGCAGTGCATCAGAAATCAACAGCAACAGAAGAAGATAATGAAGTATTTAACAAAATCTTAACTTGTATAGTTACTCAGTGGGAATTGATTGATATCAAGGAATTTGGTAGGAGTGGGTCTTCAAATACTTGTTTTCATCAATCCATTATTTGCCTATCTCTCAAACTATTCTTTTTTTTTATTTTGTTTCCCCTCTAGAAATATAGTTATAGTTACTTTCATATACTTCGATATCAAAATAAATAAGTTTATTGTCGTATTAAATACTTTGTTGGGGGAAGAGTTACCTCAATTTCATTGACACTTCGTACAAATATAGTGTATGGTTCGGGACTGCACTAAGAGAATAAATAGTTTTTGAGTCAATAAGAACAAGAGAACCTAAAAAGAAATATGAAGAATAAACAGAAAGCGTACGCCACATTACCCTCTTCAATGGTGTAACTAGAAGCCACATCCAATAGACGACCATCTTGGCTAAAGGATAATGAAGCAACGCTAAACGTACACCACATCTTCACATCATATTATATGTTAACTATATATATCAAAAAGTCCACCTACTAAGTTTTCTCCGTATTACTTTGTGTTATATTCTAGATGTATATGAGATCGATCGATCGATCGATCCGACGATCTAGTATGCATCTAGAATGAAACACAAAATAATACCGAGAAAACTTTGGAGGTGGAATTATTGATTCGTAGTTAGCATATGATATGATATGATGAGGTAGCATACTAAGGGGTAATGATAACTGGTAACCGTTGTGTCAACTATTGACAAACATGAAGTCGTATGCTTAATCAAAGAAATCCTAAAGTATTAACCCAAAAAGATCTTAAAATACCTATAAACAGAGTACAAATTCTAAACCAAATACTTGAACAAGTCTAGGATTACAAAGATACGTTTGAAATCAAATAAATTTTAAAGATACCTTTAAGTATTACTTAAATATTATTCCTGTAAAATATAAACTAAATCAATACCTAATAATATCTTCAATTAAAAATCAAATAAATTTTAAAGATACCTTTAAGTATTACTTAAATATTATTCCTGTAAAATATAAGCTAAATCAATACCTAATAATATCTTCAATTAACTAACTGACATTAGGCTAACAATAAAACGGTTTTCCTAAGTGTAAAGATGGAGAACTATAATTGTGCTAGTTAAAGGCTGAATCAATAAACTTATTTACGGGTTGCAACCGGGCAACACCTTTTTTTCGCCCGTCAGCACCCTCTCGTTCGGAACCCCATTCCGAACGAGGGGAATTTTTTTTTTTTTTTTTTAATTTTGTTTCTCGTTCGGAACACAGTCCATTTAAATAATTTCCATTAAATAAATGCCAAACCGGTTTGCATATTGCGAACCGGTTCGACACTCGTTCGGAACCCCATTCCGAACGAGGAATATTTTTTTTTTTAATATGACGTCATATCTCGTTCGGAATGGGGTTCCGAACGAGATTACCCGGATATTTATGACGTGTCGTTACCCGTTCAGAACCCCATTCCGAACGAGATTCGGCTATATTTTTTGAAAATGCGAACGGCTATATTTTGACGGAGTCTATAAAATCGGAGTTGTATGACCAAATTATCAAACCCAATCGGAAGAAGCACAAAAAATGACGTCTGAAAGCGATTCAACTAATTCTTCAAGGGCAGGTACTTGGAAAGAAAGACGGGAGTGTTCTTCTAGTGAGACGTCGGTGGAGGAGGAGGTTGATTTGTCTGCGCCGGTAGATGATACATATTTCCATGTAAGTACCTGTAAACCTTTTTTTATAGCGTTTCATTAGAATTTATTTTATTGGTATAGTAGTATTGAAATTTGAGTAATTTTAAATAGGGATACTGTAGTGATGAGGAATATTTAAAAATCGACTATAGTGCCCATTTTACGACTAGTGAGAGATTTCCTACTATGGATCTTCTGAGAGAGTGGGTTAGGAAGGTCGGTTATGCCTTGTGTATGGTTATCACCACGAAATCATCAATGGCCAACAAGAGGATATTTCTGCACTGTGAGCAATCTGGTAGTTATAGAAAACATCGAAAGAATATTAATCTTGAAGGAGATGTAGCAGAACCATCGTCGCAGCGTAGCAACCTTAGTAGGTTAAGGAAGTACAATTGTCCTTTTATGTTAAGAGGATATTATCGACGAGCAACTCTTGTTGAGCCGCCTGGGTGGATACTAAAAGTTGAGAAGGCATGTCACAACCACTGTCTTTCCAGCAGCTTGATTGGCCATGCATTTGCTTCGAGGATGACGGGAGAGCAGAGACGAAAAATAATGATTGCATCAGCGGTCGGGGCAATGTCGAAGGTTATTTATACACAGTTGCTTCAGGAAAATCCGACTTCCACAATATCAAGAAGGCAAGTGTACACTGTGAGGGAAAAGGAGAGGAAGAAAGCATTGTCAAATCTAACCGTGACCCAATGGTCATTAGATTTCCTCCATCATAGAGCTTATCGTAAAGACATTCACTACGAGACGAATCCGGAGACGGGGGAGAAAAAGTTGGCAGCGTTTTTTATATCTCATCCGGATTGTCAACATTTGTTGAGAATGTTCCCTCGGGTGGTGATCATGGACGCGACGTACAAGACTAATAGGTACACTAAAATTCATTATTATGACTTCAAATACCGTTATAGAATTATAATTATTAATATACCCTCGTTGATAGGTATGGTTGGCCGTTACTTCAGTTTGTTGGATTCAATTGCACCAACTATACATATTGTATTGCGCTAGCGTTCATCTGTTGTAAGACAGTCCCATACTATGCATGGGCATTGAAACGGGTCAAGTATTTCTTTCGTGCACTCGGAGGACCGGATTGCATCATGTCTGATCGAGAGCTGGCAACAATTAAGGCGATTGACCATGTATTTCCTAGTGTGCGTCATATGCTTTGCCATGTCCACGTTGATCGGAATGTTAAGGCATTTGCTAAATTGAACAACCTGGACGAAAAAAGTGCATCTGCTAGCGTTCGACGGGTGATGCGGTCTCACACAGAGAAGCAGTATGAGGAGAGACTTGATCACTTCCGGAAAACATGGAGGAATGGTCATCTTGTACGATATGCTGAGAGCACATGGTTTACTCCCCATAAAGAAAAACTTATAGCTGCGTATTGCGATGATATACGCCATTTTAGCACAAGAACGTCTAACAGGTAAGATATTTGAATTTGTTTTTAACGAGAATGATCATGACACTCGATGTTTAACATGTACAATGTTGTTGTCAGGGTTGAAGGTCAACACTCGATGTTGAAGCATATGTTTGATTCAGCTGTTGGAGGGTTCGACACTTTAGTGCAACACATTGACAATATGTTTGTCGATCAGCACCGTCGAATACGGGCCGAGATGGAAATGTCCAACCATACTAGCCCGAAGGAGATACAAGACGGGCCTCGGTGGATGAAGACTATTTTCATGCGCATATTGAGGAAGTGCTCCGACAAGTGTTTGAGAATGCTACTGAAAGAAGTCCTTAAGGCAAAGGAGGGAAAGATATGTGGCCCATGTGAGGATCCTTGGTGGGAATCAACACTCGGATTGCCTTGCCCACACAGGATTAAGGTGTTTGTAGAAGAAGGAACGCCATTGTTTCCGAGCGACATTGATATCTTCTGGAAGCAGATCAAGTGGGAAGGAGTGGAATTGAAAGACTTCGACTTTGACGACAACGTGCAATTGACTGCAGATAAGGTTCTTATGGATGATTTTTTTGAAGGGGTGTTTACCGATAACGTTGATGATTTCGATATGAAGAGGATGGCTGATAAGTGGCGTGAGTGTAAGGATCCTTCTTCAGTTGATGTCAAGGACCCCCCTTGGGGAGAGACGAAGAGAGGAAGGCCTAAGATTCATGCGAAGAAGACGGGTACAAAGCGAGATCCGGGTTGGGATGAGAGGGCTCAAGCTAAGAAGGATAAGGAGAAGGCAGAAGCAAGGAAAAAGGGGATGAAAGAGGAAGAGGGTGCAACTGTGCCACCGAAAGCCGATTCACAAAAGAAATCGTCGGTTGCATCCAACAGAGCTTCAAGCGGGGCCACGACCGTAAAAGGGAGTGCAACTAAACCACCGAGGGCAAGAGGAAATGCTAGATCGAAATGTAGCGGTGGCAATTCAATCATTTATCTCGACTTCGACTGGGGGATAGATAATATAGACCTTTTCATGCTCGCATACATAGCTGCTGTGGAGAAAGTAGGTGATGACGGTCATTGTGGTTATCGATCCCTTGCTCGCTTACTAGGTAAACCAGAGCAACAGTACGTTGAAATCCGATTAGATCTTTCGAAGCACCTCCAACAAAACGGGCATAAGAGTCCTTTTTTGCCTCAGCGGGGCCCGTCCAGTGGAATAGCGGGACACACGAGCAGTAACTTCTTGGGAGCTCACATCCAGGTTTGGGTTCCCAGGAAAATACGGGAAATGTAACCAAATCCAAATCTCAAGAAGCCTTACGCAACCAGAAAATTGGACGCATTTCGCCCTGGATGCTATACCCAGCTGCCTGTACAACAATGCCAAACAACCTGTACCCAATGCGTACTCATGTATCCTGTTCGGATCCTCTAGTAGCGGCAAGAAGCATGTGTCTAACAGGTTGGAGGTCTTGTTCACGAACAGAGACTGCTGAATTAGGTGCCACAAAAAGCCTGTTGCAATAGAGCCTGGATCGGATCTTCGTGAGTTGATCATCGAGACAACGTGGCAAAAGAATTCCCGCTCGCCGACTTTCCCCCTACCTATGAACTTGACCATCGCTTCCTCCTCATCGTCAAACGGGTTGTCCAGGTCAACGCCAAACAAATAGGAGAACAATTGGGCACACTGCGCTGAATCTGCATCTAGACCCAAATGTGTCCATGGCGTGGTGACAACACCCCCGTCAATAGGCAGCTCCAGAATCTCCAAAACGTCATGGAGACCGATTCCAAGCTCCCCAAAGTTCAGATGAAATGTGTTCGTCTCAGGGTGCCACCTTTCCACGAATGCAGAAAGGAGGTTGTGGTCCACATTCCAAAATTGACCCTTAAGGATGTGAAGCAGCCCCGACTCCTGGGCAATAGCAAACCATGAATCTGGCTCCGGGTCGGTAGGAATTCTAGGCAACCATAGCTCGAAACACTTCTGCCTTGTCTGCGCCTTTAGCTGACGGGGGGCACTTTCATCGGGATTCGGATGTATCCAAATCTCATGAGCAATGTGTTGCCCATAACGAGTCAATATAGTACCCTCGTTGAGTTCTGGAAGAGGAGGAGCTGCAGCAGCTTCTGACTGCATCGGAGCAGGACCTGACTGCCGAGTCTGTCGGGATCTACCCCGCGAAGAACCTGACCCACTCGGAACATCTGGGTTCCTAACCCCCGCAACACTTGACCCCCGAGAACCTGACTGTTGCGGTCTATCACCACGCGATCTTCTATCCCCCCTCCTCTCAGAAGCAGTGATTCGTCTATCACCCAGATTTCTGTCTTCTCCTACTCTGGATCGGATGTTTCTAACTACCTCATAGTTTTAACGAAATACATACAAATTTACCATCGATTATTATAACTAAAGTCCATATATGCGATTTTAAGTAGTTTTCAACCTTTTTGGTATTTTCTAAAAAGTGTTGATACGCTTTCCACATGCATTAAACTAATTCTTTTTACCATGCATTTTAGTTAATATTGAAATGAAGCGTTTTCCACTATAAACTAATTTTAGCATGCATTTGAAATACAATTGAGCATTTTCCACTATTTCTACAAAATTAAGCGTATTTCAGGTTTTTAGAAATACTAACCGACTCAGTGTTCCGTCTCCGACGTGGTGCTCGGACATCCTCCTCCGCTTGCTCCGGCTCTTCTTGAGGTGTTGCTCCGCCTGTAACAGTTGCATCCCAGAACATGTGTTGTTGATGCCTTTGAAGATCACTCAAAGTGGGGGTGGGGAGGTTGTAAGTACTACTACTTGCTCCGTCTATGTTGAAAAAATCACTACCAACAGAACCACCGTAACTTGCATTCGGAACACCATAACCCGACCACCATTCGTTTCCTACGTAAACTTCTTCATCTGCAGCCGTCGGATCAGAAAAAAAAGGATTAGGAGGAGTTCCAGCCATTATCGAGATGAGAGAAAGCGTTTTTTTGTAAGATTGAGAAGAGAGCGAATTCGAGTGTGGTTCGGAATGACATCCCGAACGAAATATATATAGGCAATGCTGACGTCAGGTAGCCGTTGGACCAACGGCTAGCTGACGTCAGCATTTTTTTTAAAAAATTATTCTCGTTCGGAATACCATTCCGAACGAGAATGATGACGTCATCATACAGATTTAAAAAAAAAAAAATGACGTCATTAAAAAATTATTCGTTCCGAACGAGAATAATTTTTTAAACCGGTTTTTTTTTTGTTTTAAATGAAACCCGGTTCATGGACCGGGTTCACAAATAACCTCGTTCGGAACGGTGTTCCGAACGAGAATATTTAAATAAAAAAAAAATACATAACTCGTTGGGAACCCCGTTCCGAACGAGGGGGGTGCCCGGTGTAAAAAGGGTGCTGCCCGGTTTAATGGCCCTTATTTATTTGGTCTGAGATCAATAACGTAGATCAATAAATGAACTACGGAGTACAAATTAATCGATCAGGTTATATAGACAAATTAAATGAAAAAAGAAGAAGAGAAGAACCCCCCAGTTAATCCAAAGTTAAAGATGTGGGAATGAGTTAAATTCGGACTCATTGTTATGGGCTTAAAACTAATGCCCACAACTGCACCATACGGACAATTTAAATGGGAAAGGCCTAAAAATTAGTGAGGAATCCCTTGTCATTATATAGACATCAGAAACTTCATTTTGGAAACATATTGTCGATGTGGGATTACATTGAAGCACATAAAAATGGTGAAATAGAAAAGCAATCATTGTTTGTCAACCATTTGTTTGTCTAGCTACTCTTAAGCTACAAAAATACGGAATATTTCACTAATTAGTTTATGTTAAAAACAATTTGGAGAGTAGTATGCTAATTATTTTGCAGCTTAAGAGTAAATTTTTTATATATTAATAATATAAATCTACTAATAGTTTATATAAGAGGAAATTGAAGAAAAAAAGCTATTTTAATTTAAACCTTCTAGAATCCGTCTAGAAGATCGTTCTGTCGTCTAGACGTTGGACTCTCCTTCACCGTACCGTTCCCGTATAGCGTTTTTAGAACACTGGTTGAATCTAATCGTTTTTCATATTTTTCGATGGAAAGCTTGGAACTCACTAAAGATTTGAGAATTAGAGTAATAGTTATATATACCGTTTCACGAAACTTGATTAATGTTGATCTTGCAAAATGGCTATGAATCTATGATGTAAAATATTTAAAACATTGTGAATTCCATGCTCGAAAGAACTATTGCAAATTTGTCTGTTGTTTGAGAATAGAATCTAAAAATTATCAAGCTACATCTGTGGTTAATTTTAGGTGTGTTTGTATGAAAATTGGCACATGAATATCGAAGCAGAGTTACATGCTAGAATCAAATGACGATTGTCAAAAACTACTCAACAACTGAGACAAATGGATATTGCTCCTAAAGCCAGAATTAACAATATACAAGTCTTGCCAAAAAAACATGAACATGTTGGAAGAATTACATAATAGAACGAGGCTTAAATCATCAACTAAAGATTTAGGCCGAAAACGAGAAAATTAGGAGAAATGAGAAGGATTCCATTGATGAGAAAGAGAGCAAGCTAAATTTAGTTACATACTCTGAGTACTTGCTAGGAGCTGACACTCATGTTTTATATGTGATGGAATAGAAGGTCACCTAATCAATTCTATTTTATTACATTTAATACTCTCACACCCCCTTCAAGTTGGAGTTGGGGAAGCCAACTGTGGGAGCCCAAAATAACACTTCCGACATAAAGTCATCACAAATTAAGGCCCGTCAGATAATACCCGAAGAGTTGTGAATTTGGGTCCAAAATCGTAAGCCCAAGCAAGTCGATTTGGGTCGGATGACCCAATCACTATTGAAATGTCGTAATGTACAAGGAAAACCTTCCGTACCTAGCAAGCACCCTCCTATATAAACTCTATCTAGCAAACCCTTCTAGAAAAATTCTTATCTAGCAAGTACCGTGCCAGAAAGACCTTATCACTTTCCTAC
Organism: Oxyria digyna; assembly: GCA_029168935.1. Lineage (NCBI taxonomy): Eukaryota > Viridiplantae > Streptophyta > Magnoliopsida > Caryophyllales > Polygonaceae > Oxyria > Oxyria digyna. The sequence continues at coordinate 4,775,619 of JAPVLV010000010.1, read as the reverse complement.
CCTCCTACCATCTTACCTCCCTACTTTACTAGCTATTTTCCTATCTCCCCACCTTCCTACCCCTCTTCCTTCTATTCTACTTTGTCATTCTCCTACTTCACTCTTCTTACCTTCCCTCCCGCTTTCCCATAATACTATACCATAAAAGGCATGTCCTATCTAATGAGCATCCATCCTGGAAGACTCAACCTAGAAAGTAATACCTTCTACAATATCATCCATCCTGGAAGACTCAACCTAGAAAGTAATACCTTCTACAATATCATCCATCTTGGAAGACTCAACCTAGAAAGTAATACCTTCTACAATATCATCCATTATGGCAAACACAACCTAGAAAGTACTACCTTGCACAATCATCCTAACTGGCAAGCACAACCTAGAAAGTACTACCTTGCACAATCATCCATTCTGGCAAGCACAACCTAAAAAGTACTACCTTGCACAATCATCCATTCTGGCAAGCACAACCTAGAAAGTACTACCTTGCACAATCATCCATTTTAGCAAACACAACCTAGAAAGTACTACCTTGCACAATCATCCATTCTGGCAAGCACAACCTAGAAAGTACTACCTTGCACAATCATCCATTCTAGCAAGCACAACCTAGAAAGTACTACCTTGCACAATCATCCATTCTGGCAAGCACAACTTAGAAAGTACCACCTTGTACACAATCATCCATTCTGGCAAGCACAACCTAGAACGTACTACCTTGTATAATATTACCCATTCTGGAAAACTCAACCTAGAAGGCATAATCTTACACTAACACTAAGTGATTAATCCCAATCTATCTAGATGGCTATATCATCTTTCTACCTTTCTATTGAAAAGCCATTCTGCCCGCTAGGGCATGTTCTATTTTTTCATCCATTCACATTCTCTCCCGTCCATTAAACTTTCTAATCTAAGTTACAACCTATTCACCCACTCTACCCACTAGACGTTCTACTTCGCATCTCTCTAGGCTATATTACCATTCCACTACCGCATCGTTCTATCCCTTTTTTGTCTCCCATCCTAGTCGCCTTTCTACACTCCATCCCACCCGTTTAGGCAATTCTATATGTATTAACACTTTATTAAGAGGAATGGGAGAAGCCTCTATGTAGAACGGATGAGAAACGGTATGGCTGACAAGAGTGAAGAAAACAACACTATTAAGTAAACTCTTTAGTAAAGATAGTACTGCGAAGTAAATGAAAACTTGCGGTCCAAGGGCAAGGACAAAAAGGAGATTTCCCCAGAGGTAAGTATACCCAACTAAGTAATAAAAATTAGGCCCCAAGTAATGGAATTACTATAAAAGGAAGGGTAAACTAATGAAGAGACGGCGAGAATTTTGGGGAGAGAAAACAAGTATTATACCGAGCACTTCCAAACCCGAAACAAGGAAAACAAAGATCTCACATGAACGAATGACAACTTTAAATCGAACACGAACTAAGATTAAAAATAGATAAACTGTTGTAATCTCTATAATCTAGATCCCCCTCTTTTGGACAAATACTGACTTGAGCGTCAGAGGGGCTATCCCGGGGCCACACCCGGGACTTGCCTTGTTTGCAGGCACAAAGGAGCCAAGATCGAACCATCTGGACTCGGACTCACTAGGTGGAGAAGTTGAGGATATTGGGGGGCAGGACAACGAGCGATATCGACAGAGTCGGATTTTCGAGGGTTAGTTTTTCAATTGCCTTCACCAACTACAACTTGGAAAGAACCTCTGTATGTCATGGTCCTGAAAGAGTCTTTATGAAGACATCATCAAGATGAGATAAGGTAAGAGATGGATATGAGACCCTCCTGAAGTTAATGGCGAATAAAGTGACAATCCAGATCAATATGCTTCGTTCGCTCATGGAAGATCGGGTTTCGAGCAATATGGATAGCCGCTAGGTTGTCACACTTGATTGGAATAGGAAGCAATCCTGGTGCTTCTATCTCATGAAACAAACGAGATAAGCTTTGTAGAATGTCAACAAGTTCTTATGTGTGTCTGTTTGTAGCGAAATTACCTACGAGAAGATAACTAAGCAATTGTAGGGCAAAGATCAAATAATACGGTATAATCTCAACACTCAAGAACAATTTAGAACGAGAGAAGAATTTAGGGTTTGAAGCTTGAACTTGGTATTACTCGTAAGGGTGGCTGAATGCTTACAAAGCAGGCGTTAGCCTCTATATATAGGCCAACCCTAATAATATCTTTTAGGAAACGAGATCTTATCTCTTCCTTTTATCTAAATAACGACATAACAAACAAGGTAAAAGATATTCTCTACCGTATCTTTTACCAATTACAATAATATAATAAGGAATAAGATAAAATATACCCGGCCGACCTAATCTTCAAGATAAACGAGACCTTTGCCACGTCTCGTCACGTCGGCGACATCCTTCAGTCCTCTCGTCGCGTCGAGACAATTCTTCTACGCGTAGCTTACCACGCGTTCCATACTCGTCAAATTTTTAGGCACAAAAAATACCCCTACGGCGTCTTACAGGACTTAACGCCTTAGTAGAACTGGGAGACACCTTCTTTCTTCAAGGAATACGTCTTCATTGCACTAGGAACACGTTAATGATTACGTAACTTGAATTTTTAATATCGTCGCAGAGCTTTAATCATCATGCTTCTTTAATTATTTCCATGTGGCAGGCGAGGAGCTTCGTTATTCGCGCCGGCAACGTTCATCTCCAATGGCTAATTTCTTAGTGGGAGATGTTGCCGTTGGAAGAATATCCTTTCCGAGATCCTCACGATCTCCTTCCTATAAATAAGCGAGGGTCTTCCCTTTCTTCATACACTTATTCTAATCTTCATTTCTCTCGAACATTTCTCTGCTCTCTCATTTCTTTCTTGCTTGACCATTCTGTTGCCCTTTTTCTCTACCCACTTATTTTCCAATGGCAACTCCAGTAATTTACGAGCCAAGGAAGGTGCTTCGTGAGTCATATCGTTACGACTCCGAGGCGTACGACACCAGTCGTCTGAGGACCATTGTTGAACTTGGGCCGAGGTCTTTTACTTCGTGGAGAAATCTTCCCTCGGAGATGCGTGCACTTTGCTCGTCGATGCTTTACTTATGTGTAACTTTATACGCTTTCCAGTTAACGCGGAGGCTCTTAAGACAAGAGCGAAGTCAAAAAAAGGCTGTAGCCGCGCTCTTGGCGATTCCTGAAGTTGATCGGACCTTCTATGGTCATGACGGAGAGGGTCATCGTTGCGGTCCTGTGACGCCATCTGGTAAGTCGGTTTCTTCTCGTTTAGCTTTTATTGACTTATTTCCTCACACTTGTGCTCTAATTGTTTGCACTCTGTTGGTGGTGCAGCTTCAATTTCTCGCGTTCGTGCTCGCGACGAATCTGCCACTGATCTTGTGACGTCGAGGAAGAGGCAGCTTGCCATAAAAGGATGTTCGTCTGCTGCTCCCTTGGACGTTGATCTTATGGCTACTTTGGAATCTACGCCATCTCCTTCTCCGGCTAAGGCGACGCGTTCACTGAAGGGAAAGGAGAAAGTGGTCGAGGTTCCCGGGGAGAAATACTCGTCTGTGGACGATTTCCCTAGCGTGATTTCAAGTGCTTTAGCTCCGGGAAGGGAACTCCTGAAAGCTTTGATGGGGCTTCGTTCTTCGTTGTCCCTTGACCATTACGCGTCGATGGATCCTGCCGACGTTATGGGAGAGGCTTTCGCTGCTCAATGGCAGGTAAGATTGTAACTTTTATCTTCTCTGATGATTTTCTCGTGAGCTTTCTTTCTTATTTTTCTCGTTCCTTCTTTCAGGGGATTCAGGCGTCGCTATGCGCTTGGATGCTCTTGTCTACGTATCCAAAATAGATGGAGGTGTTGGAGAAAAAGGCGTCTGATGCTTCATCGGAGGTTACGCGTTTGAATGGGTTGTTGGAGAAGTCTCGTGACGCGGAGAAGGTGGCAAAGGACAAGGTTACTGAAGTTCTTACTCTTAACGAGACGATCACTAAGCGGGTTGAGGATTTGGAGGAGAAACTCAGTATTTTGCGGGCGGACGTGGAGAGGAACGAGGCGCAGTGATACGCTGCACTTTGTATAGCATAACTAGGGATTATTACATTAGTTTAGGAGTATTATCATATGTGTTTCGAGTCATTATTATGTTCTAAGATATTTATTAAGAAGTGAAGAAATGAAGATCAGAACCGAAGAAGAAGAGATCAAAGATTGAAGACATGAAGACTTGAAGATATTCTGCGGAGCAGCGACGATCGCTACCATCACTATGGCGATCGCCATTCTACAACAAAAGCTCTTCATAAGTTCGAGAGATCATGGCGATCGCCATGACTCTACGGCGATCGCCATGGGGTGACAGAGACTACGACAGAGCTTTACATGAAGACCGCGATCGCCAGACATCTATGGCGATCGCCACAACAAGGCCGAAGACATTCCGGACTTTCCTTATTTTCCTTTGTTTATTTTATTTCCTTTTCCTTATTTTATTATTTCGTTTAGGATATTTCTTTTACCATATTTTTTAGGGTTAGTCTCTATTTAAGAACCCTAGCCATCATCATCTTATCATCATCTTTTCCATCAGACAATTTAGTTCTGCAACCATGAGCAGGAACTAATCTCCATTGTTTTACTTAGCGGTTGAAACCTTCAGTTATTAAGTTGTGAGATTTCTAAACTCTTGTTCTTTTCCTATGGGTTTGTATTAATTCTCTTGTTCTTCATCTATTGATTTCTATTAGTTTTGCTAGCTTGATCACCTAGTTTGATTGATAGTTTTCTATTGGTAGACTAGGAATATACGGTGAAATTCCTTGTCATTGTAGCACTCATATCTGCATGATCTGGTAGTTGATTGCTTTTATGAAAGAGAATTGATTGCATGTTAACTTGACGGTTGTAAGTTATTGCATGCATCCTTATAATTCATGTGCCCTTTGCTACTATTTCATCTAATCTTGAGAGGTTTCCCTGATTGTTGAATAGTAAGTATTATTAGGACCGGTTGGCCTGCTAATATATTAAAGATTGGAATAGGAACATTCCCTAGGATTGAATAGAACTTGAGATAAATCTATGATCAACTTGATTGACTGTTGTGTGGATACTTGCTAAGTGAAACCCTTTCTTAATATATTCACAACCAAACATTCTTTGCTTGATACTTGTTACTTTTGTGTTCCATACAATCAACCCCCCCCCTTTGGTTACTTGTTACTAGTTTATATTTCACTTGACTGCATGATTTGGTTTTTTGATTCCCTTGGTTTCGACCTCTACTTACTTGCTATACTCTAGTTAGTGTTTAGGGTTTTCTTTGATTTGGCACTACGACTTTAGCCTCATCAAATTTGGCGCCGTTGCCGGGGAATTGAATTATTCCAATTCTGTGCTAATTGTGACTTATCAACTGTTTGGTGTGAACCTTTATGGTTCAGACCCGTGCTACTAACTCATCTCTTGTTGCTTTTGATTCAGAGATTGAGAGGACGTTCCACAGGAACCGAAGAGCAGCTTTGAACCAAAGTAGCGAAATGGGTGATCGAAATGGACCGCCACTGCCTACTATGAGGCAGCTCACTGCCCCGAACTTAGATCAATAACCTCTGGCAGTGAGGTTTCCTGAGATAGCTGAGGGTGTGAATTTTGAGCTAAAAGCTGGATTGATTCATGAACTTCCACACTTTCGTGGCTTAACAGGTGAGGATCCAAACAAACATTTGGCTCAGTTTCATGCCATATGTTCTAGCATGAAGCCGAGGGGTGTCACTGAGGAACAGGTAATGTTAAGAGCTTTCGGATTCACTCTGAAAGACGCTGCTAATGATTGGCTTTACTATCAAGCCCCTGGGAGTATTGATACTTGGGCCAAGATGAAAAAGGTTTTCTTGGAGAAATACTTTCCAGCAACTAAACTGAGCAGCCTGAAAAAGGACATTACAAATCTCCAACAACACGCAACTGAAAGTCTCTATGAATATTATGAGAGATTCAAGAAGTTGTGCTCAAGTTGTCCTTTCCACAGCTACACTGATCAGGATCTTCTCATGTATTTGTTTAGTGGCCTGATTGATGAGGACCTTCGTATGATGAATGCATCTTGTGGAGGTAACTTTTTTAGATTAACTATACCTCAGGCTACTGAAATGTTTGAGGAATTAGCTGAGAGCTCAAGGTAGTTTGGTAGCAGGCAAAGAACACAGTCACAAGTTCACTTGATCCCGCTAAAATTTAAAGTGATATGAATGAACTGAAAGATATGATGAAGTCTTTTATGCTGCAAAGTGGTGGTCGAAAACACGTGAGAGCTTGTGGGGTATGCACACTCACAAGGCATCTTACTGACGAGTGCCCACAACTCCAAGAACCGAGTGCTGAGGTAAATGCTGCAGGAGGATGGCAACCTAGGCCTAGATTTGATCCTTATGCTAATCATTATAATCCAGGTACAAGGAATCATCCTAACTTGAGGTGGGATAATCAGAATAATGTTCAAAACCTCAAGTATTGCAAAATCACCAAAATCAGCCTAGACCTCAAAACTCTCTGACTGCTGAAGAGATGATTAAGTCCTTAGCTCAATCTGTGATGCAACAAAATGCTAAAACGGATTCGAGTATTCAGAATCTTGAGAAACAGATAGGGCAGATTGCTCAAGCTGTGAGCAGCTTAGAAGCTAGAGATTCAGGAAAGCTACCATCTCAAACGGTAGTAAACCCGAGAGAAAGTGTCAGTGCTGTGACATTGAGAAGTGGAAAAGTATTGGTTGAGGAATCTAATGCTGAAAAGGGCAAACAGAAGCAACATCCTGAGACAGAAACTCCAGAAGACCGACCGCGATCGCCAAACATTGGTGGCGATCGCGGGAACATTACAGAGAGCAAGCAGAATCTGGCCGAGAAGGAACCGCGATCGCCACATATCATTGGCGATCGCCATATTTCAACAGAAGCTGAAGGGTCGCGACCGCGATCGCCGTCCATTGATGGCGATCGCCATGAGTCATCTGAGCCGGTTGACAATTATGTTCGCCCCACTTTTCCTCCTCTATTCTCACAGAAGCCTGTGGCTCCCTTTCCCGAGGCATTGAAGGACACTCGAAGGCCAGAGAACGATAAAGAAATTTTCGAAACCTTCAGTAGGTGCGAGGTAAACATCCCTTTACTTAAACTTGTCAAGAGTATTCCTAGATTTGCAAAATTTTTGAAAGAAGTTTGCACAATTAAAAGGAATCAAAAACTCAAGGGAAGACAAAAGGTTAAAGTTAGTGAACAAGTTTCTGCTGTGTTCCAAAGACGTATGCCTAAGAAATGTGGTGAGCCAGGCATGTTTAGCATTCCATGTGTGATTGGTGAAACTAAATTCGAAAAAGCTATGCTAGATTTAGGAGCATCAATCAATGTTTTGCCTTTTTCTCTGTATGAATCACTAGGTTTAGGACCATTGCATGAAACAGGAATTGTTGTTCAACTTGCTGATAGATCTAATGTGTACCCGAAAGGGGTGGTTGAAGATGTTCTTGTTATGGTTGGTGACTTGATTTTTCCCGCTGATTTCTTTGTTTTGGATATGGAGCATGACAAGCATGCAACACCTATTTTGCTAGGTAGGCCTTTTATGAAAACTGCTCAAACTAAGATTGATGTGAACAGTGGGACACTGACAATGGAATTTGATGGGGAGAAGGTTGAATACAATATTTATGATGCTATGAAACACCCCATTGATGACCATTCTTTATGTTCTATTGATGTGATTGAGCCTATTGTGCAAGATGTGTTTGATGTTACTTGTTGTGATGAGCTGAAATCGATCATTGAGAATGATGTGGAGGATCCACATGCATATATGTCTCTATCCACTAACATGCAGGTAGTCTTGGCACAATTGAACACTGAAGGTAAGCCTCCCTACACTAATGTGGGAAATGGCCCCATAGAACTAATAGTACCGAGCGAGAAGCTCCTACCATCAATTGTGCAGGCACCAGAAGTTGAATTGAAGGAGCTGCCCAAACATTTGAAGTATGCTTTTCTTGGAAAAGGTAAAACATTACCGGTTATGATTTCAAGCCATCTTTCGAAGGAGCAAGAGGAGAAATTAGCGGCAGTGCTTGAAGAGCATAAGGTAGCTTTGGGATGGACCATTGCAGACATCAAAGGGATTAGTCCCTCGACATGTATGCATAGGATTTTGCTAGAAGGGGATCCCAAACCATCCAGACAACCCCAGAGGCGGCTCAATCCACCAATGACTGAAGTGGTGAAGAAGGAGGTGCTGAAACTCCTGCAGGCAGGTATGATTTTTTCTATCTCTGACAGTCAATGGGTTAGTCCTACACAATGTGTCCCCAAGAAGGGTGGTATTCAGGTTGTAGAGAATCAACAAGGAGAGTTGGTTCCTACCAGGTTACAAACAGGTTGGCGAGTTTGCATTGATTACCGTAAGCTGAATGCGGTAACTAGAAAGGATCACTTTCCTTTACCATTTATTGATCAAATGCTTGAGCGACTTGTTGGTCGCCCTTTCTATTGCTTTTTGGATGGATACTCAGGTTATTTTCAGATTGCCATAGCTCCAGAGGATCAAGAGAAAACGACATTTACATGCCCTTTTGGTACTTTTGCATACCGCAGGATGCCATTTGGGTTGTGTAACGCACCCGGTACGTTCCAAAGGTGTATGGTGAGTATTTTTTCTGAGTATGTGGAAAATTTCATTGAGGTTTTTATGGATGATTTCACAGTTCATGGTGACAGTTTTGATGCATGCTTAAACCATTTGACACTAGTGCTTAAAAGAAGTGTAGAAACTAACTTGGTTCTTAATTCTGAAAAGTGTCATTTCATGGTTTAGCAAGGTATTGTGTTAGGGCATATTGTGTCAGCTAGGGGTATCGAGGTCGATAAGGAGAAGATTGATGTAATTCAATCTTTGCCTTATCCTACTAATATGCGGGAAGTTCGTTCTTTTCTAGGCCATGCAGGTTTCTATCGCAGGTTTATTAAGGACTTTTCAAAGACCTCATCACCACTATGTGAGCTGCTGAAAAAGGAGGTTGATTTTGAGCTTAATGACGAGTGCAAGAAGGCGTTTGATGAGTTGAAAACTCGTTTGACAAGTGCACCAATTATTCAGGCGCCAGATTGGTCTCGACCTTTTGAGATCATGTGTGATGCTAGTGACTATGCAGTGGGAGCAGTTCTTGGAAAAAAAGAAGCAAGAGCTTCTCATGTAATTCATTATGCTTCTATGACTTTGAACGGAGCGCAAAGGAACTACTCCACCACTGAGAAGGAGATGCTAGCAATTGTGTTTGCCTTGGAGAAATTCAGACAATATCTACTTGGTACCAAGGTAATTGTTTATACTGACCATGCAGCACTTCGTTATCTTATGACGAAGAAGGATGCCAAACCAAGATTGATTCGATGGATCTTATTGCTGAGTGAGTTTGATGTGGAAATTCGAGACAAGAAAGGTGCTGAAAATTTGGTGGCTGATCACTTGAGTAGATTAGTCAGTGCAGATGACAAGCCAGAGCAGGAGCAAATTCAGGGAAATTTCCCCGATGACAATCTGTTCGGAGTAGCTACTGTGGCCATGATGCGATCGCTACCATCTAGTGGCGATCGCCATGATTATTCTAATGTTTACAGGAGTACTGAGTCATGACCGCGATCGCCACAGATCATTGGCGATCACCATGCTTCCACAGAAGCTACCCTCGATTCTAGACCGCAACCGCGATCTCCATGCATTGGTGGAGATCGCCGTTGGCTCGCAGAGACTTACATTAACGTTGATCTTGAAGCTACGCTCCTCGCTCTAAAAACCTTCAAACCCTGGTACGCAAATTTAGTGAACTTTCTTGTCATAGGCGAGTTCCCCCCTAATTTTTCCAAGGCTCAAAAGGATAAGATGAAAAGCGAAGCTAGATTCTATGTGTGGGATGATCCCTATCTTTGGAGACACTGTAATGATCAGGTGATTCGTCGATGCCTTCCTGATAATGAGGTACAATCTGTCTTGTCTTTTTGTCATTCTTATGCATGTGGGGGTCACTTTGGGGCAAATAGAACAACTAGGAATGTATTGGATGCAGGTTTGTATTGGCCACACATCTTTCGGGATGCTTATGCCTATTGCAAAACCTGTGATCAATGCCAACAAGTTGGGAACATGTCTCAAAAGAATGAGATGCCTCAAGCACCAATCATCTTTTGTGAGATTTTTGATGTTTGGGGGATTGACTTTATGGGACCTTTCCCCAGCTCATTCGGGAACTTATATATTTTGCTTGCGGTGGACTACGTTTCCAAATGGGTGGAAGCGAAGGCCACCAAGACTGATGATTCTCAAGTTGTAGCAGGGTTCTTGAAAGAGAACATATTTGCTCGTTTTGGTATTCCCAAGGCTCTCATAAGTGACAGGGGTACTCACTTTTGTAACAAGACGGTGAGTGCATTGCTGAAGAAGTATCATGTTACTCAGAGGGTCTCCACTGCCTATCATCCACAGACCAATGGACAAGATGAGTTGTCAAACAGGGAGATCAAGACCATCTTACAGAAGACAGTAGCTCCCAACAAGAAGGATTGGAGCCTAAGACTTAATGATGCATTATGGGCCTACCGCACAGCCTACAAAACTCCTATAGGTATGTCACCCTATCGATTAATTTTTGGTAAAGGTTGTCATCTTCTAGTGGAGCTTGAGCATAAGGCATTATGGGCTGTCAAGAAATGCAACATGCAAATTAGTGAAGTTGGAGAATTCAGGAAGCTACAATTGAGTGAGCTAGAGGAAGCAAGACTCGACTCCTATGACAATGCTGTCATATATAAGGAGAAGACGAAAGCTTGGCATGACAAGAACATTTTGAGAAAGAACTTCAAGACAGGTGATAAAGTTCTACTATTTCAGTCACGTCTGAAACTTTTCCAAGGTAAGCTTAAGTCTAGATGGGTAGGACCATATGTTGTTGCCCAAGTCTTTCCCCATGGAGCAGTGGATTTATATGATGGGGAGACTCATAAGGTATTTAAGGTAAATGGGCAACGATTGAAAGCCTATCATGAAGGTTTCACCAACGAGGCCATCGATGAGCAATATTTTACTGAGCCTATTGATGAAACCTGATTGAAAGGCATGAAGTCGAGCCACGATGTTAAATAAGGCGCTACTCGGGAGGCAACCCGGGGTTTGAGTTTGTTTTTGTTTTTGTTTTTGTTCGGGGTAATTTTCTTGTTAGTTTTTCTATGGACAGGAGGAAAGCACCGAAGCTTAGGGTCCGCTACAGTCAGTAGCCAATCCCGCTGTAAGTCTTCTCTCGTTCTAAAAAAAAAAAAAAAAAAAATCCGAAAATCATTATGAGAAAAAAATAATATATCGGATTAAAAAAAAAAAGAGTGCAGAAAAAAAATATGAGAGAAAAGAAAGTAAGGAGTTGTATTACATCAAGTTTGGTTTCATTAGTACTATCATTCTAGATCTACATTCGCTGAAGCTTAGCTTGTTGGTGACCATGTTCTTTGCAAGGAGTTGATTTGTTTGGGTCACCTTCTACATTGGAGGTATTCTTTCTTTTGCTTTAGATGAGCTATGCATTATTGGATTACATTTAGTGCTCATCTAGTTTCTCATTCTACCACACTTTGAGTTTTATTGGAGGAAGGTCATCCGACCTTGTATGTGAGTCTTCTGTCTCCTTCCCTGGGTTCGTTTTTATGTCTTCCATTTCATTGAGGACAATGCAATTTTTAAGTATGGGAGAGGAGAATGTATTCACATGTATTTATCTGGGTGTTGGTTGTATCTGCATGAGCTTATTGAATATATATTGTATGAAAAAGCCACAAAAATTGAAAAAAGGCATACAAAATCCTTGGATAGCAAGATCTATGCAATAAGAAGGTGGCTTGACCGGCATTAGGCTGGGGCAAAAATGAGTCTTGAGTGATGTGAGTTTTGTGAGCATGGAACAATTATTGAGTGGTTGGGATGAAAACCCGAAAGGGCGCCCAAGCAAGATGAGTGTTATTAAATAAAAAAATTGAGTGTTTTAGGACCATTATCATCTTGGCGTATGGAGACATAAGAAGGAGGCGTATAGGAGGATTCGGGTAGGCCACTTGGAGGAATAAGGTGTAGTTCTGTGTATGTGCTTATTTTATCACATTGTTCTTGATTATTGTTGTTGTGTTTTGTGTGTTTTGGAGGAGCTTATTGGTTATGTAATCACTAGGAGATATTCTTGTACTTCCTGAGGCTTTGAGTATTTTATTGTATGGTTAGCTTTTCTGTAAGTTACTCGGGACGAGTAAAAGTCTAAGTATGGGGGGTATTTGATACGTTGCACTTTGTATAGCGTAACTAGGGATTGTTACATTAGTTTAGGAGTATTATCATATGTGTTTCGAGTCATTATTATGTTCTAAGATATTTATTAAGAAGTGAAGAAATGAAGATCAGAACCGAAGAAGAAGAGATCAAAGATTGAAGACATGAAGACTTGAAGATATTCTGCGGAGCAGCGACGATCGCCACCATCACTATGGCGATCGCCATTCTACAACAAAGGGTGACAGAGACTACGGCAAAGCTTTACATGAAGACCGCGATCGCTAGACATCTATGACGATCGCCACAACAAGGCCGAAGACATTCCAGACTTTCCTTATTTTCCTTTGTTTATTTTATTTCCTTTTCCTTATTTTATTATTTCGTTTAGGATATTTCTTTTACCATATTTTTTAGGGTTAGTCTCTATTTAAGAAACCTAGTCATCATCATCTTATCATCATCTTTTCCATCAGACAATTTAGTTCTGCAACCATGAGCAGGAACTAATCTCCATTGTTTTACTTAGCGGTTGAAACCTTCAGTTATTAAGTTGTGAGATTTCTAAACTCTTGTTCTTTTCCTATGGGTTTGTATTAATTCTCTTGTTCTTCATCTATTGATTTCTATTAGTTTTGCTAGCTTGATCACCTAGTTTGATTGATAGTTTTCTATTGCTAGACTAGGAATATATGGTGAAATTCCTTGTCATTGTAGCACTCATATCTGCATGATCTGGTAGTTGATTGCTTTTATGAAAGAGAATTGATTGCATGTTAATACTTGACGGTTGTAAGTTATTGCATGCATCCTTATAATTCATGCGCCCTTTGCTGCTATTTCATCTAATCTTGAGAGGTTTCCCTGATTGTTGAATAGTAATTATTATCAGGACCGGTTGACCTGCTAATATATTAAAGATTGGAATAGGAACATTCCCTAGGATTGAATAGAACTTGAGATAAATCTATGATCAACTTGATTGACTGTTGTGTGGATACTTTCTAGGTGAAACCCTTTCTCAATATATTCACAACCAAACCTTCTTTGCTTGATACTTGTTACTTTTGTGTTCCATACAATCAACCCCCCCCTTTGGTTACTTGTTACTAGTTGATATTTCACTTGACTGCATTGATTTTGTGTTTTGATTCCCTTGGGTTCGAGCTCTACTTACTTGCTATACTCTAGTTAGTGTTTAGGGTTTTCTTTGATTTGGCACTACGACTTTAGCCTCATCACGCAGCATGACAAGGATTTGGAGGAGGCGAAGGTCTATTGGTCTTGGTTGTCCAGGGTGGAGGTTTATGAGGAGTATGCTGCTGGTAAGCTCAAAGATTGGGATCCGGTAGGCGAGCGTGCTGAGTTTAGGGACTCTTTTCTGGAACCTCTTGCAGGTGTTCATCCCAACGTCGCAGATGTTGAAGGCGGGGAACACGTCGATGAGGAGGAGGTTGCGGCTGATGAAGAGGAAGGTGATAGTCGCGCATCCGGCTCTGGGTCATCCGAGGGCGAGTCCAAGTCCTTGTAATTTTCATCTTTTTCTTTGCGTAGGGTATTTGTACGCGTTGCTTGTAATTGGAGCACTTCTTTCTTTTTCGAATGTTGTTATCCTTTTTCCTTCAATCCAGATCGACATCTTTGGTGATAGCTTTTTATTGTTGCCAGCCTTCTTGTTCTCACGTCGTTGCTATTCTTTAGGTACTTTTTATTCTTTTGGCGTAATCCTACCCCTTTTGGTAGGTTTGACCTAGATTCTTTATAGACTAGGTTAGAGCTACCAAAGATTCTCATGTTCGCTTCATTCGTTCTTTGCGTCGTGTGCGTTTTTCTTCACGTCGGAGACGTCCTGGGAGCTTACTCTCTCTTTGGTTCTGATATCCTTTTTTATGCGTTGTGCTTCGGTACACGTATATTGTTCTGCGTACGTATAGAACTTTATTGATTCTAACTTCCTTAACCTCTTACGCGTAGCTTGTTTACGAGTACGTGGGTTTGGTTCTTGGATTTCGCTTTTGCTACTTTATCTTTGTAGGGTGTGGTTTTCTACCCCTAGTATGATACTTTGCTCATAGTGAACGCATTAGAGGGCTTTATTTACTTAATAAGATTGTATGGTCATTGCGGCTGCTTTAGTTCCGTTGCCGGTTTACATGAAGGTTGGGTCCAACATTTCCTCTGAACCCTGAAGGGAGTGGCGGACATAGGTCAACGTGTGATTTTTATCAGCTTGTGACGTTACCCCTTACTTTTAAGGTGGGTCCGTTGCCTCACGCTAGCTTTAGGTCGACGTCGAACTCTTTTAATCGACGGGCCTATTCATCGTGTAGCGTCCGATTTCTAGATTGTTAGGACTTACGATGCCGGTGGACGCATCCCTGCCGGTTTGGCATTTTTACCGTGGATTCATGACTCTCAGAGGGGTTGGAAGGCGTGAAAACGCGTTCCTGGAGAATGATCGTGTCAAATAGGTTCGACCTTGTTTGCTTAGAGGATTCGGCCGACTTCGTGAGGTACCGGGCTTCATTCCCCATGACCATTGCCACACGTCGCTAACAATCATGGGAAGCGTCGACTCGGAGTCGGCGGTTCGGCTAACGTTGCCTACGCATAGATGAAGCCTCGAACGCGTAGACTAACGAAATTCGCCCCCGACACGGATTTTCACCGCGGCCTTCTTGCTTCTTATTTGGTATGCCGTACTCAAGAGGCACGTTCTCTTAATAGACATAGAGCAAGTTGTGGAAATGAAACAACTCAGCATGCTTAACACGTTGGAAAGAAAGGTCTACTTGTGTATTAATAAAAGATGCATCATGCGATAACAAACATTGACTCCGACGCCTACCCCTAGTCGTCGCGACCCCTTGTCGCTTTGACTTGACGATAACGACGTGTTCTTATTAAAAACTTAATCCTACTCATGCAAAAAGAAATAAATGGGAATCAAAAGACGCATAGAAGTATCTCAAAATCTTTCCTGATGGTGTCTTTACGGTGGGTGATGTTTTAAAAACATGTAGCTTAAGTCAGGGTTCTTCGCCATAAATTTCCTCCACTTTTGAACTCGGAGATTTTGCTTACGTTTTCGTAGAGATGTGACGCGACTAATTTGTCGTGTGCCAAGTCAAGTAATCCTAACGTGCAAACTAAGTAATATAATGCGCAAGCAAGGGTCGAATCCCAAGAGAATCAGTTTATCAAATTCTTAAGTTATCACAATGACTAACCAATAAACGTAACCAAAGGGGGGTTTTTAATGGTTTTGATACGAAGTATCGAATGTGAACTTGGTTATAACAATATTAAGCGAAGTGTTCCACTTAGCGATTATCCACAATTAGATTAACAAGTTGATCTTAGAATCCTTTTCATCTCTATGTCAAGTTCTCAAGTGATCGTTCTAATTCCTGTTCTTAAATAGTTATTAGTCCAACTAGTCCTAATAACCCTTACTCGATTATAACCTTGAAACTATCAGAGTTCAATAACAAAGTAGCAATGCATTCAGGAATAGATAGATACATGCAATATCATGGACAACTAGTCGGATACTCGACATGTACTCAATTCTCTTCTCTAATAACAATCACAACTAGTTCATGCAAATAGATTGTGCTACACAACAAGTATGATAATTCAACTAGAAGTATCAAACTCTAGCAATATGAATAAGATAAAACTAACTTAGGTGATCAATCTAAAGTAGTAAATCTAGTTCATGGAAAATACAAACAAGAGAGTTGAGACAATCAAAGAGTAGACAAAGGGAAAGGATAAACTCACAACTTGTTGAATCCAAAAGCTTCAAACGCCAAGTGAAACAAAGGAACTTTAGCAACTCATAAGTTTTGTGAAAGACTCTCCAAAAACTTCAGTAAAAAAAAGGTATCTGATCAAGGATGATTATCCACAACCTAAATAGTCATCAACTATTGTAACGGCCACATTAAGGTAATAAAAACGTGTGGACAGTTGCAGAATTAAACACAAAATACTTCAATTGGCAAAGACATCAATTTGATTCTTCTGTCGAGGAACCGCACCCGCGGGTTGAGAGCCGCGGGCGCGGTTTTGGATTCTCCAGAATTTCAGGATGGCAGAGGGCCGCCGGCGCGGTTTGGGACCCGCGGGCGCGGCTTGTGCTTTCTCGGATCCTTGGCTGAGGGTGAAACCCGCGGGTGCGGCTTGAGACCCGTGGGTGCGGCTGTGTCGTCTGAGGTAGCAGCTACTGATTTCTTCTAGTCTTCAAGTCTTCGTCTTCGTCTTCGTCTTCGTCTTCAACAGCTTCTTCCTTATGCTTCAATGCTTCCAATGCTTCGTATCATCTCTTGGAATCTCGTATGTAAATCTTCTCTCGAACAACTCCATGATACAGATTACATAGAAACAAATAACATAATCCTATACAAAACTAGCTAATAATCCATAGTTGCGGTATGTAAAACACCGCTTATCAAACTCCCCCATACTTAGACCTTGCTCGTCCCCGAGTAAACTAAAAGAAACTTACTCTTTTACAATAATCACTCAAAGATCTCAGGAAGTATGAAAAAGAAAGAAACTACAAATCACTAACACATTTAGTATACAAACAATATGATGAGAAAGAAATCTATCAATTTGGTCCTCCATAGTGGTTAACATGCAAAAACCTTTTTCGTAAGACACTCATTTCACTCATTTTGCCTAGGCGCCCCGAAAGGTTTTCACCTAGCCACTCATTTCATTTTCAATCTCACCATTCCTTACCGCCCTCAAGTCCTTTTTTGCCAAGCCTAATGCAAGCCGAACTACCCGCTTATTGCATGGATTTTTCCATCCCAGGATTTTCATTTGCCTTTTTTCGTATTTTTGTGGCTTTTTCTATTTTTAATTCCATGTAAAGTACAACCCAAATTCAAAAAAAAACCGAAGGGAAATAACAAGGAAATGAAACTACTCTAGGATAAGCAATGAACTAATTCCCCTAACAAGGAATGGTGAGATTGAAAAAATACCTCGGGTTGCCTCCCAAGCAGCGCCTTAGTTAGAGTCGTGACTCGACTTGGTTTCCCGTCTTCAATTTTCAAAAGTTGGCTCTTCTAGAGCCATTTCATCTAAAGACACTTTGTTGAATCCCTCATGGTAAGGTTTTAACCTTTGACCATTCACCTTGAAGACGTTGCGGTTGTCCTTGTCAAACAACTCCACGACGCCATGAGGAAAGACACGAGCAACAACATACGGGCCATTCCACCGGGATCGCAACTTACCCGGAAAAAGTTGAAGACGAGATTGGTAGAGCAAGACCTTGTCTCCCACCTTGAAATCTTTCCTCAAGATGTTCTTGTCGTGCCAATCCTTCGTCTTTTCCTTGTAGATCACCACATTCTCATACGCATCCCGGCGTATCTCTTCAAGCTTTTGGATTATGCAACGGCGCCAAGTTTGACGCGGCTAATTTGTCGTGTGCCAAGTCAAGTAATCCTAACGTGCAAACTAAGTAATATAGTGCGCAAGCAAGGGTCGAATCCCAAGAGAATCAGTTTATCAAATTCTTAAGTTATCACAATGACTAACCAATAAACGTAACCAAAGGGGGGGTTTTAATGGTTTTGATACGAAGTATCGAATGTCAACTTGGTTATAACAATATTAAGCGAAGTGTTCCACTTAGAGATTATCCACAATTAGATTAACAAGTTGATCTTAGAATCCTTTTCATCTCTATGTCAAGTTCTCAAGTGATCGTTCTAATTCCTGTTCTTGAATAGTTATTAGTCCAACTAGTCCGAATAACCCTTACTCGATTATAACCTTGAAACTATCAAAGTTCAATAACAAAGTAGCAATGCATTCAGGAATAGATAGATACATGCAATATCATGGACAACTAGTCGGATACTCGACATGTACTCAATTCTCTTCTCTAATAACAATCACAGCTAGTTCATGCAAATAGATTGTGCTACAAAACAAGTATAATAATTCAGCTAGAAGTATCAAACTCTAGCAATATGAATAAGATAAAACTAACTTAGGTGATCAATCTAAAGTAGTAAATCTAGTTCATGGACAATACAAACAAGAGAGTCGAGACAATCAAAGAGTAGACAAAGGGAAAGGATAAACTCACAACTTGTTGAATCCAAAAGCTTCAAACGCCAAGTGAAACAAAGGAACTTTAGTAACTCATAAGTTTTGTGAAAGTTTCTCCAAAAACTTAAGTAAAAAAACGGTATCTGAACAAGGATGATCATCCACAACCTAAATAGTCATCATCTATTGTAACGGCCACATTAAGGTAATAAAAATGTGTGGACGGTTGCAGAATTAAACACAAAATACTTCAATTGGCAAAGACATCAATTTGATTCTTCTGTCGAGGAACCGCACCCGCGGGTTGAGAGCCGCGGGCGCGGTTTTGGATTCTCCAGAATTTCAGGATGGCAGAGGGCCGCGGGCGCGGTTTGGGACCCGCGGGCGCGGCCTGTGCTGTCTCGGATCCTTGGCTGAGGGTGAAACCCGCGGGTGCGGCTTGAGACCCGCGGGTGCGGTTGTGTCGTCTGAGGTAGCAGCTACTGATTTCTTCTAGTCTTCGTCTTCGTCTTCGTCTTCAGCAACTTCTTCCTTATGCTTCAATGCTTCCAGTGCTTCGTATCATCTCTTGGAATCTCGTATGTAAATCTTCTCTCGAACAGCTCCATGATACAGATTACATAGAAACAAATAACATAATCTTATACAAAACTAGCTAATAATCCATAGTTGCGGTATGTAAAACACCGCTTATCAAACTCCCCCATACTTAGACCTTGCTCGTCCCCGAGTAAGCTAAAAGAAACTTACTCTTTTACAATAATCACTCAAAGATCTCAGGAAGTATGAAAAAGAAAGAAACTACAAATCACTAACACATTTAGTATACAAACAATATGATGAGAAAGAAATCTATCAATTTGGTCCTCCATAGTGGTTAACATGCAAAAACGTTTGTCCTAAGAAACTCATTTCACTCATTTTGCCTAGGCGCCCCGAAAGGTTTTCACCTAGCCACTCATTTCATTTTCAATCTCACCATTCCTTACCACCCTCAAGTCCTTTTTTTCCAAGCCTAATGCAAGCCGAACTACCTGCTTATTGCATGGAATTTTCCATCCCAGGATTTTCATTTGCCTTTTTTAGTATTTTTGTGGCTTTTTCTGTTTTTAATTCCATGCAAAGTACAACCCAAATTCAAAAAAAACCCGAAGGGAAATAACAAGGAAACGAAACTACTCTAGGATAAGCAATGAACTAATTCCCCTAACAAGGAATGGTGAGATTGAAAAAATACCTCGGGTTGCCTCCCAAGCAGCGCCTTAGTTAGAGTCGTGGCTCGACTTGGTTTCCCGTCTTCAATTTTCAAAAGTTTGCTCTTCTAGAGCCATTTCATCTAAAGACACTTTGTTGAATCCCTCATGGTAAGGTTTTAACCTTTGACCATTCACCTTGAAGACGTTGCGGTTGTCCTTGTCAAACAACTCCACGACGCCATGAGGAAAGACACGAGCAACAACATACGGGCCATTCCACCGGGATCGCAACTTACCCGGAAAAAGTTGAAGACGAGATTGGTAGAGCAAGACCTTGTCTCCCACCTTGAAATCTTTCCTCAAGATGTTCTTGTCGTGCCAATCCTTCGTCTTTTTCTTGTAGATCACCGCATTCTCATACGCATCCCGGCGTATCTCTTCAAGCTTTTGGATTATGCAACGGCGCCAAATTTGACGCGGCTAATTTGTCGTGTGCCAAGTCATGTAATCCTAACGTGCAAAATAAGTAATATAGTGCGCAAGCAAGGGTCGAATCCCAAGAGAATCAGTTTATCAAATTCTTAAGTTATCACAATGACTAACCAATAAACGTAACCAAAGGGGGGGTTTTAATGGTTTTGATACGAAGTATCGAATGTGAACTTGGTTATAACAATATTAAGCGAAGTGTTCCACTTAGCGATTATCCACAATTAGATTAACAAGTTGATCATAGAATCCTTTTCATCTCTATGTCAAGTTCTCAAGTGATCGTTCTAATTCCTGTTCTTGAATAGTTATTAGTCCAACTAGTCCTAATAACCCTTACTCGATTATAACCTTGAAACTATCAAAGTTCAATAACAAAGTAGCAATGCATTCAGGAATAGATAGATACATGCAATATCATGCACAACTAGTCGGATACTCGACATGTACTCAATTCTCTTCTCTAATAACAATCACAACTAGTTCATGCAAATAGATTGTGCTACACAACAAGTATGATAATTCAGCTAGAAGTATCAAACTCTAGCAATATGAATAAGATAAAACTAACTTAGGTGATCAATCTAAAGTAGTAAATCTAGTTCATGGACAATACAAACAAGAGAGTTGAGACAATCAAAGAGTAGACAAAGGGAAAGGATAAACTCACAACTTGTTGAATCCAAAAGCTTCAAACGCCAAGTGAAACAAAGGAACTTTAGCAACTCATAAGTTTTGTGAAAGACTCTCCAAAAACTTCAGTAAAAAAAAGGTATCTGATCAAGGATGATCATCCACAACCTAAATAGTCATCAGCTATTGTAACGGCCACATTAAGGTAATAAAAACGTGTGGACAGTTGCAGAATTAAACACAAAATACTTCAATTGGCAAAGACATCAATTTGATTCTTCTGTCGAGGAACCGCACCCGCGGGTTGAGAGCCGCGGGCGCGGTTTTAGATTCTCCAGAATTTCAGGATGGCAGAGGGCCGCGGGCGCGGTTTGGGACCCGCGGGCGCGGCTTGTTCTTTCTCGGATCCTTGGCTGAGATTGAAACCCGCGGGTGCGGCTTGAGACCCGCGGGTGCGGCTGTGTCGTCTGAGGTAGCAGCTACTGATTTCTTCAAGTCTTCGTCTTCGTCTTCGTCTTCAGCAGCTTCTTCCTTATGCTTCAATGCTTCCAATGCTTCGTATCATCTCTTGGAATCTCGTATGTAAATCTTTTCTCGAACAACTCCATGATACAGATTACATAGAAACAAATAACATAATCCTATACATAACTTGCTAATAATCCGTAGTTTCGGTATGTAAAACACCGCTTATCAAACTCCCCCATACTTAGACCTTGCTCGTCCCCGAGTAAGCTAAAAGAAACTTACTCTTTTACAATAATCACTCAAAGATCTCAGGAAGTATGAAAAAGAAAGAAACTACAAATCACTAACACATTTAGTATACAAACAATATGATGAGAAAGAAATCTAACAATTTGGTCCTCCATAGTGGTTAACATGCAAAAACTTTTGTCCTAAGACACTCATTTCACTCATTTTGCCTAGGCGCCCCGAAAGGTTTTCACCTAGCCACTCATTTCATTTTCAATCTCACCATTCCTTACCGCCCTCAAGTCCTTTTTTGCCAAGCCTAATGCAAGACGAATTACCCGCTTATTGCATGGATTTTTCCATCCCAGGATTTTCATTTGCCTTTTTTCGTATTTTTGTGGCTTTTTCTGTTTTTAATTCCATGCAAAGTACAATCCAAATTCAAAAAAAAACACGAAGGGAAATAACAAGGAAATGAAACTACTCTAGGATAAGCAATGAACTAATTCCCCTAACAAGAAATGGTGAGATTGAAAAAATACATCGGGTTGCCTCCCAAGCAGCGCCTTAGTTAGAGTCGTGGCTCGACTTGGTTTCCCGTCTTCAATTTTCAAAAGTTGGCTCTTATAGAGCCATTTCATCTAAAGACACTTTGTTGAATCCCTCATGGTAAGGTTTTAACCTTTGACCATTCACCTTGAAGACGTTGCGGTTGTCCTTGTCAAACAACCTCACGACGCCATGAGGAAAGACACGAGCAACAACATACGGGCCATTCCACCGGGATCGCAACTTACCCGGAAAAAGTTGAAGACGAGATTGGTAGAGTAAGACCTTGTCTCCCACCTTGAAATCTTTCCTCAAGATGTTCTTGTCGTGCCAATCCTTCGTCTTTTCCTTGTAGATCACCGCATTCTCATACGCATCCCGACATATCTCTTAAAGCTTTTGGATTATGCAACGGTGCCAAATTTGACGCGGCTAATTTGTCGTGTGCCAAGTCAAGTAATCCTAACGTGCAAACTAAGTAATATAGTGCACAAGCAAGGGTCGAATCCCAAGAGAATCAGTTTATCAAATTCTTAAGTTATCACAATGACTAACCAATAAACGTAACCAAAGGGGGGGTTTTAATGGTTTTGATACGAAGTATCGAATGTCAACTTGGTTATAACAATATTAAGCGAAGTGTTCCACTTAGCGATTATCCACAATTAGATTAACAAGTTGATCTTACAATCCTTTTCATCTCTATGTCAAGTTCTCAAGTGATCGTTCTAATTCCTGTTCTTGAATAGTTATTAGTCCAACTAGTCCTAATAATCCTTACTCGATTATAACCTTGAAACTATCAAAGTTCAATAACAAAGTAGAAATGCATTCAGGAATAGATAGATACATGCAATATCATGGACAACTAGTCGGATACTCGACATGTACTCAATTCGCTTCTCTAATAACAATCACAACTAGTTCATGCAAATAGATTGTGCTACACAACAAGTATAATAATTCAGCTAGAAGTATCAAACTCTAGCAATATGAAT
Source organism: Oxyria digyna (assembly GCA_029168935.1). Lineage (NCBI taxonomy): Eukaryota > Viridiplantae > Streptophyta > Magnoliopsida > Caryophyllales > Polygonaceae > Oxyria > Oxyria digyna. The sequence goes on along the minus strand of JAPVLV010000010.1, from coordinate 4,752,631 downwards.
AAGATAAAACTAACTTAGGTGATCAATCTAAAGTAGTAAATCTAGTTCATGGACAATACAAACAAGAGAGTTGAGACAATCAAAGAGTAGACAAAGGGAAAGGATAAACTCACAACTTGTTGAATCCAAAAGCTTCAAACGCCAAGTGAAACAAAGGAACTTTAGCAACTCATAAGTTTTGTGAAAGACTCTCCAAAAACTTAAGTAAAAAAAAGGTATCTGATCAAGGATGATCATCCACAACCTAAATAGGTATCTGATCAAGGATGATCATCTCCAGAATTTCAGGATGGCAGAGGGCCGCGGGCGCGGTTTGGGACCCGCGGGCGCGGCTTGTGCTTTCTCGGATCTTTGGCTGAGGGTGAAACCCGCGGGTGCGGCTGTGTCGTCTGAGGTAGCAGCTACTGATTTCTTCAAGTCTTCGTCTTCGTCTTCAGCAGCTTCTTCCTTATGCTTCAATGCTTCCAATGCTTCGTATCATCTCTTGGAATCTCGTATGTAAATCTTCTCTTGAACAGATCCATGATACAGATTACATAGAAACAAATAACATAATCCTATACAAAACTAGCTAATAATCCATAGTTGCGGTATGTAAAACACCGCTTATCAAGATGCGTCGTGCTTATCGACGCTTTTATCTCGCTTTTTAGACGGCCTTTTCTTTGACGCGTCGGGGGTTACTCTTTTACCCCTAGCTTTTTTCTTGGACTTTCCATGATTTTTCCTCGTTTTTAGGCGTTTGGATTCTTTGTTACTCGATGATCCAGACCATGAAGACGCTTTCCTTTTCTCTACATTTCGGACGGCGTAGGATTTTACTTCTAGGACGTATGTCTCGTCGCCTACCCGGCCTATTTCTTCTTTTATCTCGTAGAGCCTTCGTTGGGCATATCTTACTTGTTCTTCATGGTCTTTTAATTGCTACACCTTGCTCTTTTTCTCTAGGGACGTGTTAGTCGTATTCTTCATTCCTATGCTGTAGCACTCCCTTGCTATCTGTGGTTCGCCCTTGATCTCTTGAATTCCCCACGGAGATGGAAACTTCAGGGATTGATGGTACGTTGAAGGTATAGCTCTCATATTGTGTAACCACGACCTTCCTAGGATTATGTTATAAGGTGACTCGGCCTCCATTACTACGAACTTGGTTTGGATATTGACCCCTTCTGCCAGAGTGGTTAGGGTGATTTCTCCTAGCATATCGGCGACTTTTCCACTGAAACCTACTAGAGGGATGTTGACGAGGCTAAAGTCGTAGTGCCAAATCAAAGAAAACCTTAAACACTAACTAGAGTATAGCAAGTAAGTAGAGGTCGAACCCAAGGGAATCAAAACACCAAATCAATGCAGTCAAGTGAAATATCAACTAGTAATAAGTAACAAGTAACCAAGGGGGGGGGGGGGTTGATTGCAAGAACACACAAGTAACCAGTAACAAGCAGAGGAAGTTTGGGTGAGAATATTATGCGAAGGGGTTTAACCTAGCAAGTTTCCACACAACAGTCAATCAAGTTGATCATAGATTTATCTCAAGTTCTATTCAATCCTAGGGAATGTTCCTATTCCAATCTTTAATATATCAGCAGGCCAACCGGTCATGATAATACTTACTATTAAGCAATCAGGGAAACCTCTCAAGATTAGATGAAATAGAAGCAAAGGGCACATGAATCATAAGGATGCATGCAATAACTTACAACCGTCAAGTATTAACATGCAATCAATTCTCTTTCATAAAAGCAATCAACTACCAGATCATGCAGATATGAGTGCTACAATGACAAGGAATTCCACCGTATATTCCTAGTCTAGCAATAGAAAACTATCAATCAAACTAGGTGATCAAGCTAGCAAAACTAATAGAAATCAATAGATGAAGAACAAGAGAATTAATACAAACCCATAGGAAAAGAACAAGAGTTTAGAAATCTCACAACTTAATAACTGAAGGTTTCAACCGCTAAGCAAAACAATGGAGATTAGTTCCTGCTCATGGTTGCAAAACTAAATTGTCTGATGGAAAAGATGGTGGAAAAGATGATGGAAAAGATCATGATAAACTGAAAAGGCTGCTAGAGTTCTTAAATAGAGACTAACCCTAAAAATATGGTAAAAGAAATATCCTAAAACTAATAAAGAAATAAAAGAAAGGGAAAATAAAGCAAAAGGAAAATAAAACACAACTCGGTGAAAACTTGCATCCAGCTGCCTGCTTCTCTTCTTCCACGTGGCCCACCTCGAATTCTTTGCACGACCCAATTCAAACACAATACCCGCGATCGCGGATATTAATCCGCGGTCGCGGATCTATTAAATCTTCTCGGCTCCTCTCTATTGCTCCACCGCGATCGCCGTTGATCCATGGCGATCGCCGTCGCTGATTTCTTCTCGAATGGATTCTGTTGAATGATGGCGATCGCCTGGATGGTAGTGGCGATCGCGGTTGGCGTCGCAGAAGCTTCTTCATTCTTCAAGTCTTCAATCTTCTTCGGTTCTTATCTTCATTTCTTCACTTCTTAATAAATATCTCAGAACATAATAATGACTCGAAACACATATGATAATACTCCTAAACTAATGTAATAATCCCTAGTTACGCTATACAAAGTGCAGCGTATCAAATGTACTTTTTTACCACGTCGTCGCTAGACAATCCGAGCTCTTTGATCGCGGATAAGGTGATGATGTTGGCCGAACTTCCGTTATCGATGAGGATTCTTTTAACCTTGCAATTACTAATGGTTAAGGAGATAACTAACCCGTCGTGATGATCTACACTCCCGTTGGGTTCCTCGAACGTGATTGGGCAATCTTTCCTAACGGTCCTGACGTGGTAGATTGGCAAAGCACTTCCTTCGCCGCGTAGTGCTTTGACGCTTCTTTTGGCGGCGGAGGCAGTGTAGCCACTTATGGGAGAGCCTCCGAAGATCGTGTTGATTGTCCTTGAACGATTCGATGAAGGAGGTGGTGGCGTTGCAGATCTCTTTCCTTTCCTTGCTCCTTCGAACGCGTCCCTTCCCTCTTTGGAAAGTAAATCTATCAGGTCGCTCTTTTTAGGAGACGTAGAACTTCTTTCCTCAGAGTATAGCAATCATTTGTCGGATGCCCTGAGTCGTTGTGAAACTCGCAGTATCCTCTTCCTGATCCTGATTTCTTTTCAGGATTTGGTTTTTTAGGCCACTTCACGTCATAGAGCTTTTCCATCGCGTTCATAACTCTCAACGCGCCGGTCTTCATGTATACACCTCTTTCGACTGCGTAGACGCTATTGATTTCGCTTATGTTATGCACCATGGGAGGTTCTCTATGGAACGACTTGTTTCTTCTATCGTAACGTTCGCCATCTTTCCGGTGGGGGGAATCTCTGTGCGGAGGAGTACGTCTACGTGGAGATCGAGAATTTTCTTCAGCGTGACTTAAGAGGTCTTCTTCAAGGCGTATGGCATCCATAGCTCTTTCTATCGTCGAGATAAATGAAGTAGAACGAGTCTTCGTTAATTCCTTGTACACGTCAAGGCTGGACCTTTTAGTGTCGAGCTGAAGAATTTGCACATAGTTGCTTCCTTTAACTCTGGCTCGATCGAGCTCGTGGATAGTTTGGCCTTATAGAGTAAGACATGTTCTTCCGGGTCATCTGATCCGTCGTAGACGAGGAGGTCGACGACGGTAAACTTCTTGGCGATCTTCTGGACGGCGATAGCGGCAACAAAAGGGCTTTCTTGAAATCCGAACTCGTGCTCAGGGATTATGGATTTGGGAGCCCCGGGCATCAACATCATCTCTTTCCTTAAGGCTCCGACTTGTTGCGCTACGAGCGCAGCGACGGCGTCCGAAGTCAAGTTCTCCTTAGATTTTTCTTTCTGAATCGTTTCTCTCGATGGGATAGCGTTTTGATGATCCTGGGATCCGTAATCCTCTCCTTCTCCAGCAACGACGTCCATATCTAGGCGGCGAACGACGCCTTGACTACGAACATAGGTGAGTGGCTTCGCTGACTCTTCCCTAAGCTCTTTTATGATGGAGCGTAGTCGTTCGTTCTCTTTGGTGAGTCCCGACGTGTTCTCTTCGCTGGCGTTTTTAGCTTCTGTCCACGCCTTCTGGAGGGTGTCGAAGTGGACTCTGACAGAGGTCACGTTGGTCACATCGCCGCTCGTCCCCTGCTCTTCTGTGGGAGAGTTTTCTTTTGGAGCGTCTGGAGTGTTCTCGAGATCTTTTCCCGCGTTTTCTTCCACCGGAACGAGAGGAATTGTTACGTGATCTTCTTCTTCAGACCTTTTTTCACCATCACGCGGACTGTTGGTCAGACCTGTCATGATTTCCTGCAAAAAAGAAGCTCTTTTCGTATGGAAAGACGATACCTTTTTGATCCTGCCCCACGGTGGGCGCCAATTGTTTGTAGCGAAATTACCTACGAAAAGATAACTAAGCAATTGTAGGGCAAAGATCAAAGAATACGGTATAATCTCAACACTCAAGAACAATTTAGAACGAGAGAAGAATTTAGGGTTTGAAGCTTGAACTTGGTATTACTCGTAAGGGTGGCTGAATGCTTACAAAGCAGGCGTTAGCCTCTATATATATAGGCTAATCCTAATAATATCTTTTAGGAAACGAGATCTTATCTCTTCCTTTTATCTAAATAATGACATAACAAACATGGTAAAAGATATTCTCTACCGTATCTTTTACCAATTACAATAATATAATAAGGAATAAGATAAAATATACTCGGCTGACCTAATCTTCAAGATAAACGAGACCTTTGCCACGTCTCGTCACGTCGACGACAACCTTCACTCCTCTCGTCGCGTCGAGACAATTCTTCTACGCGTAGCGTACCACGTGTTCCATACTCGTCGTATTTTTAGGCACAAACAGTGTCGTTATTGTACTTCTTCTTTTGTTTTCTGTTTTCTTAATGGTTAAGTGTGAGACATATTTTCCTTTTTGGTTGACTTATAAGTTTATTTATATTTAGCTTAATCTGGTTGACAATGTATGTTGTGTTAAGAAGGTTTAACTCTATTTTTGAACTTCTTATCTTGCTTTACCTTATTATATCACTTTATCAGCTTTATAGACAGATAAAGCGTTAACCACAGTGCAAAAAAGCAGCTTAACAAATAGAGCATCAACCACAATGCTAAAAAGAGAAGGCAATTCGGCCGAGAGGCAATGCGAATAATAATAGTAAATCTAGGCCCTTCCTATTTAACGCCCACCCTTTTTGCTATTTACCGTCCAGGCGCCGTGCGTCACGCATGAATTATATTCCCACGCCATGCACTGAATAAAACCATGCGTGACGCATGGACACAAACCATGCGTCACGCATGGATTTTTTACCTATAAAAGCCCAAAAACATCAAACCCTACCATTTTGTTACCTTCCCCAACTTCCCTCACGGCGGCTGCACCTCCACAACGCACCATTTTACCCAAAAACCATCATTCTCATCATCTTTTTTGCATATAAGGTATGTAAACATTAAGATTTCATTGTTATGGTATGGTATTGATGTATATATGAGGTTTTCATGTTGTTTTGATGATATTTACTTCAAAATCCAATGTGTATGTTAATTAGTTGATTAGAAATGATTAAACTTGTAATATATGAATGGATTGTGTACTTTGTTGATAATTTATTGACCAATTTGATATTTTCATGTGTATATAGTTTATTAGGGTTTTGATATTTAATTAGGGTTTTGTGAATTAGGGTTATGAATTAGGTTGTTGAAATTTGATATGATTTTGATGAAATTATTGAAAAACTGTTAGAATTTTGGAAAAACTGTTGAATTAGGGTTTGAAACATGAAGAAATTGTTGACGAACAATTTCTGGAATGTGCAATTCCACACGTCACGCATGGCTTCAATCCATGCGTGACGCATGGCTTCCATCCATGCGTGACGTGTGGAATTGCACATTCCAGAAATTGTGTTCTGCAGTTTCAGATTGGATTTGATGATATACTGATTGAGTTTTTGATGATATGCTGATTAAATTCAGTAAACTGATTAATTTTGTGGAATTGCACATTTTATGATGTAGATATGGATGGTGGTCGTCGACCTGGGCGCAATACTCGTCAAAAAAACAGAGAACTGAAGAAAAAAGATCCCATAGTTCCAAAACCAAGGAAGAAGAAGAATAGACAAGAATTGCCTCCTCGTCGTTTAGAGTTTTCTGGTGAGATGCAACAACAGCAGCAACAACAGCAACAACAACAACATCAACAACAACAGCAACATCAGCAGCTAGCTTTGTCCGCTGCAAGTTTCGATCCCCAGGGTTTCCCTCATTACTTTCCTGGCACCCCCATTCTGATCCCACATCAAACACTGTTTCCACAACAAACACAGTTTCCAGGCTATCCGGGCTATCCACAACAAGAGCAATCATTTGTGGAGATGATGAGACAAGCTACTGGTTCTCATAACTTTGAGAACCCTCAGAGTGATGACCAGTACGCACTGGTTGCTTGTAGCAGTGCAGGGCCATCAACTCGGGGTGCAAATGCTGATTCTGATTCTGATTATGAGCAGGAGCATGAGCATGAGGAACAAGGTGAGGAAGAGGATCGAACATATGAGAATGTTCATGAAGAACATGAAGAAGCGGAAGAGCAAGAGGAGCGAGAGGAACAACCCAGAAGACGACGACGACGACAACCTCCGGTCAGAAACATATACGTCCCTCAGTTAGAGGGGGGGGGGGGGGGTACTCCTGGAGGTCCACAAATTCCGGAGTTGCTCAAAAGCTTTGAAGCTCATACAGCCTTTTTTGTGCAAAAAGGAAAGGTATGTAATTAGAATTTGGTTTATAGATTCAATACTTATCATAACTAATTTAATGTTAGGAAAATGGTTGAAAAAAATGAAAAAATTACATTCAGTTCATTATTTGATTATATGAAAGATGAAGTATGTTTATTTTTATTTATGAATTGATTATGTGTTATGATATTAAATTTGTTAATGTATGAATTGATTTGATTAAATTGATGGATTATTTGTTGAACTATTTGTAGTTTTGTTGAAAATTTGGTTAAGGTGTGTTGTACAGAATGCATAAACTGGTTTCTTTGCATTCTGGCTATTGCAAATCCACGCGTGACGCATAGTTCATGTCCATGCGTCACGCGTGGAATTTCATTTCAAAGAATGTCAAGTTTCTGCAGTTTCTGGAAAAAATTTATGCGTTATTGAAATGATTTGTGTTACGTAATCAATTTAGAGGAAAGAGGCGTACTCCCTTACCAGACCAGACAATCACAGCTGAAAGATTGGGAACTTAATTATGACTTGCCATGGGGTAATCACGCAGTTGCAACGGAGCTGACTCATCTCAGGCTGTTGATGTACGATGTGATTGATTATCCGCTCATCTGCGCCTTTATAGAAAGGTGGCATCCTGAAACAAACAGCTTCCACATGCCATTTGCTGAGATGACAGTGACGTTGCTCGACATCAAGAAGCTGATGTTGCTTCCTATTCACGGGAAACCTATGGTGACCGACCCCACCGCTTCACTCGGGAGAACTACCAACAAGAACTATTTTGGTGAAAAGGGAAGACAAAATTTTCATCTTCAAAATGAACAGCTCGATAGTTATTGGATTAGAGCGAAAGAGTTTAAGGCGCACATTGAGGGCCTAAATGATCCTGTAGTTCATGGAATGGGCTATATATTCCACTTGTTGGCTTCCACAATCTTCACTGACAAGTCAGAACATAAGCTCCCGGTGAGATTTGGTGCATTTCTAGGGAGTGTTGAAGAGGCAAGAAGTATGTCTTGGGGATCTGCGGCGCTAGCATATTTCTATCGCCAAATGGGCATCGCTACACGCCAAAATTGTGGTTTGATCTCATTTTGTTTCACTCTCCTTCAAGTAAGTTTTTAATTATTTAGGAACTACATTTTTTAGCAATCATAACTTATTTCTATGGTTTTAATGCTAACTATATTTTTTACCTCTGTTTTGGTACCTTAAGGTGTAAAATTACTGTTTGAGTAATGCAAGACGTTGATATCGTTTTTAGGTTAATTGGAACCCGTATGGTGAAATCGACTTCAATGATCCTGCCTATGCTCCTGCTTTTTTTTTCGGGGTGCTGAGCTGCATGGACATAACCGAGCCCCACCATCCCGATAGGTCGCCTAGGCAGTTTGGTAGGGTGCAGATGATTCTCAGGCCTCCAATTTCACCCCTTAAAGCCCATAGGCTCATCAGCCCTAGGTCATATGTGGTGAATTATGATAGAATGGCGTGGAGTTAGGAGGGGATGGATATCCACAGGGCGACCCTTGAGCAGATGGGACCACCTGCGGAGACAGGTTTTGAAGAAGCTCCGGAGTATCTTGTGTGGTACATCCCCCGCAATCATCGATTTCTGATACCCGGCAGACACGCTAGCTTGGAAGCACAGCAGGTAATACATTTATCTCATGTAACTTGAGATCTTGATTTTTCTTTAAGTTTGATTTAAGGTAAACATTATGCAAATAGCTGATTTCAATATTTTATTTTATTTGTAGGTTTTTGACACGGTCTACGATCACTTGTCACCATATGCAACCTTGCCTGATCGCTATGATGTTTCTGCAATGCATGGATCCATAACCGAGGTCCTTCAAGATATTGAGCCGTGGACAACTATGTATCAACAACATCGGTGGTGATCTTGTTGGATTGGGTTCGATTGTTTTTTATGAACTGTTTGTTTTCGGATTTTCAGGATTGTCCGTTTTTCGTAAGGATTGTTTGTTATGACGTTGTTGAACTTTTCAATTCTGGTTAGCGTTGTTGAATTTGTTGGATTATTTGTTTAGGGTGCACAAGACATAAATCCGCATTCTGTTGGTCAAATGCAAAACCATGCGTCACGCACGGTTCTCTTCCATGCGTGACGCATGGAAGTGTAAACCTAGTTTCAAATCGCCTATAAATTTACTCCCTTAGCATACCATTTCCACTCATTAATCTCTCCTTTTCACTCCCTCAGCCTGTAAGTTGATTTTTGAAGTTCTTCTTTGAAGCTCCATATTCCACATCTTATTCCTTACTTTCTCACTTGTTTTCTTACATTGTATTACAGATTGGAAACCAACATGGCATCATCCTCATCATCATCTTCAATACCACGAGAAGGCAGCACCATTTAGTGTCCAAATAAGAGGTGTAGGAAGTCTATCACGGTTTTCAGCGCTAATGACAAGATGAGACCAGACCAGTATGGCCGAAGGGTTTTTACATGCCAATGTAACTTCAGGTGGGTGTTTCTTGATCCTGAGTATGACCGTCATCATTTCCGTGTTATGACGAAATTGTTGGAGGAAAACCGGACACAAGCCATGAAACTAAAAATCTTTAACGAAGAGAAAGATTTGGAAACGGCTAAATGGTGGGTCAAGGAGCTCTATGAGGATTTTGAAGAGAAACCAGTTGATTCTGACGTTGCGTAGTGGTCTTAGTATTTCGTTCCTTTTAAGATGTAATGTGAAGTGTCTTGGTGTTTTGTCTTTGTTATGTTCGTTTTAATTTACGTTTCAAGAATGAGTCTTTTTTATGCTGTACTGAATCTGTTTTATTTTGTAATGTATCGGTTTTTTGTTGTAACGTATCTGTTTTATGTTGTAATATATCTGTTTTATGTTGTAATTCTGATGTCTCATTTTGATAAGACAACTCATATGTCTCCTTTTGATAAGACTACTCATATGTCTCCTTTTGACAACACAACTCATATGTCTCCTTTTGACAAGAAAACTCATATGTCTCCTTTTGACAAGACAACTCATATGTCTCCTTTTGACAAGACAATTCGGAAGTGTTGCTTTTGACAAGTAAAGCTGAAATGGAATTTCTGCATTCTGTAGGAAAAATGCAATTCCATGCGTGACGCACGGTCTTGAACCATGCGTGACGTGTGGAATTGCCATAAGTCATACATTTCAAACCCCTTAACCAACAAGTCATACATTATAATACATTTCAAACATCATAATCACTAAAGTAAAACAAAATTCACAAATCAACATGTTTAGTCATACAACTAATACCGTGAGCATGTAAAATCCATAAAACCTAACCAATTCAAACCCCTACAACAAGTCAAAACCTTAAAAAGTAATATTATAATACATTTTAAATATCATAAATCAACATAAATTCACAAATCAACATGTTTAGTCATACAACTAATACCTTGAACATGTAAAATCCATTAAACCTAACTAATACAAACCCCTAAAACAAGTCAAAACCTTAAAAAGTAATATTATAATACATTTCAAATATCATAAATCAACATAAATTCACAAATCAACATGTTTAGTCATACAGCTAATACCTTGAACATGTAAAATCCATTAAACCTAACTAATACAAACCCTAAAACAAGTCAACACCTTAAAAAATATTATTATGAGCAAGAAATGTTACCTTATTAAGGTTGTAACTTGAAAATGGAGCTTCTCCACCTCTTTAATTGGTGCATTCCTCTTCATTCTCCATATAGAAGGAAAGGAAGATAGTTAAAAATGGTGTTTTGCTCTCAAAAATGTTCAACAATGGTGTTCAAAGGTTTTTGACATTTGAAATATGGAAAGAAAGGAAGATAATAGGGATTAATGTAGGTGTTATGGAAATAGTAAAAATATTAATGGAGTTATTACAGTAGGTGAGACAAGACGTATGTGCTGACATGAGTTCTGAAAAGAAAATCCGTGCGTCACGCACGGTTGATGTCCACGCGTCACGCATGGATATAATCCACGCGTGACGCACGGTTCTCTTCCATGCGTGACGCACAAAATGACACATGATCCCTTTGATTCTTAGTAACACTTATGTGTGCATGACTTCCAATCAAAATAAAATTACATATTGTCAAAGGTTGGACATTTAGGCCACGTAAGAAGTCCAAACACATGCTACTTTACAAGTTAATAGGTGTTATTGGGAGTTACCCACATGGTTAAATATACCTAATGGGCATTGAAAACAAGTTTCATTACATTCGGACATCGTTTGAGTGTTGTTTCGCCAAAAACCGCCTTAAGTCCATTTAAGGCGTTTTTAGTGGTTTTAGCGTTTACGTGCCTCATTTCGTGTGAGCGATACCTTGTTTCTACTGAATAAGAGTAAGTTGTATAGTATTTTCAACAATAATCACCGTCAATGTTGTAGAATATACATATTGCGACAAGTTAGAGAGTTACGACTAGTATGTTTTTTACAAAGGAGGCGGTATTTTAAAAGTTAGAAGTTGTGATTGGGAGTTACCCACATGGTTAAATATCCATAATAGGCACTGAAAACAAGTTTCATTACATTTGGACATCGTTCGTGTGTCGTTTCGCCAAAAACCGCCTTAAGTCCATTTAAGCTGTTTTTAGTGGTTTTAGCGTTTTGGCATAGTTTCGAATCCCGTTTTGTATGTGTGAGACATTATTGGGACTTTATATGCCTTATAACACATTTTTGTATAAATTTTTCAAACATACGTGAACATCAATGTTGCGACCATATATATTGCAACAAGTTGAGCTTATGGTGAGTAGTTTGATGTTTTACAAAGAGCGTGTTACTCTAAAAGCAAAAGGTTTTGATGTAAAGTTACAGACATGGTTAAATATCTCCAATAGGCATTGTAAACAAGTTTCATTCCATTCCGATGATGTTTCGACGACGTTATGGCGAATTGTGGTTTTAAAGCCTTTAAAAACAACACGGAACACGAATTATTTTGTGTGACATAAGTACAAATACATTGAATACATTGACATGGACCACATAAGCAACAAAAAAATACATTGACATCCATGCGTCACGTATGGTGTAAAACCATACGTGGTGTGTGGATGCATTCCACCCGTGACGCATGGTTTTATGTTGCAAAATCTTATTGTTAAATTTAGAATGCTTATATTGTTGTTATGTTAACGAATGTTCAACCTTATTATATTTCAAATTGTATATGGTGCGCCATACATATTGCGACCTCGTTCGGTTTTCAAACTATGTTTCACTTACAAAGGTATAAATTTGAATTTCAAGTTACACACATGATCAAATAGACATTATAAGGATTGAAACAAAGTTTCATTCCATTTCGATAAAGTTTCGATGACGTTTTTGTCGAATTGGGCTTTATCGCCTTAAAAAAGACACTAAAAATGTGTTTCTTTGCACACTTAACTAGAAATACATTGAATACATTGAATAACCCTAGATTCATATATGCAAATCCATGCATCGCGTACGGATACAATCTGTGCGTCATGCATGGATTGTATCCATGTGTGACGCACGGATTGTATCCGTGCGTCACACATGGATACAATCCATGCGTTTTCTGAAATGTGCAATCCGTGCGTGACGCACGGATTAAATCCATGCGTGACGCACGGATTAAATCCATGCGTGACGCACGGATTAAATCCATGCGTGACGCACGGATTAAATCCATGCGTCACGCACGGATGACCTGGGCGGCAAATAGCAAAAAGGGTGGGCGTTAAATAGAAAGTATGTAAATCTAGCCCATAGATTAGAGATAAGTAGGACGAGGACGTACATGCTTATAAGCTCTCGGTCCGAAAAGGTACATCACACGTACTACAAAGCTCTCGGTCGCATTTCAGGTGCAGCTTGACACGAGCGGCCTTACGCTGAATCTCCTCTTCGTTCCACTTTAGAGATGGCTAATAAAGGTTCAAAGCTCTCCTGAAGTCAGGAACACGGAAACTATGGCGAGTATCCAGTACCTCCAATTCTTGGTGGTTGTCCAATATAGTAGACAAAGCATTGGGGGATAAAGCACAATGGTCGAGGCTCAATCGCTTGAGTCTAGGACATTTGTCACGTATAATTGCTGCAATTTCATCATCCACGGGGCCAAATAACCGCAGAGTTTCGACCTCTAGGAAGTTATCTTGGCAGTATGCTATTATTGTTGAATGACACTGCACTTTCTTCAACTTCATCCAGTATAGCATAGCAGGCAAAATAAAAACAAATTGTATACCCACTTCCCGGGGTATTATCAACTGCTGCATGGAAGGATTCCTGAAAAAAGTACATATAAACATTTTGGTTTTCAGTTTTAGTTAACATGCTATGTTCAGTGCAACGTCAATCGATAATTTCTTGAGAAAAAGAATTTATTTCACAAATTGAAAAATAGACAACAATTACCTTTTAGCAATATATCAATACTTGACTTCTCGAAGGAAGGTTTCGCCGTGAAAAAATGCAGAGCAGGAGTCAGGTGGCATATTTTTCAGCCTGCGCTTCAACAAATCACAAGCGCAGGCTAAAAAATATCTTTTTCCGAAATACTTAAGCTTAGGGGAATCCAAGACTTGGAGGTTGATCACACCAGGAGGTGACAATGAATCTAATACTGCCGACAACCATGTCTTGCTTACCATACACACTCTGAAAAACCTGTCACTCCATGACAATCTCACTATTATCTTCAACAATAAATCGTAGTTCATTTCATCCCAACTCCTTACTGTCGTACTGCCATTTTTCACCCGGCATGACTTGAATCGCATCTTTATCCTGGTAACTTATGATGAACAAAGGGACAATCAAAGAAACTTCAAATAATTGTTTTTCAGGATATTTCGAGTGGTCATCGAATGCAATGCTGAATATTCAATTATTCATTATACTCATCCTTCAAACGTAGATCAATACCAACTATGAAAAGGCGGATTACTCAAGTAATAGTAATCTAGATCTTGATTTCCTCTCTCCAATCCATGTTTCTATTCTCTACGACACTACCCAAATTAAAGGTGTTTGAACTTTGAATGGCTATCATATTTCTGAAGAATGTTTTCTTTTATGCAACAACATGCTTTCAGAGAACAGAACGAACAATAGAATGCAAGATACCAGGCAACCTTGGTTACCAACAAAGAAAAATACCTGAGTGAAAATAACATTCCCACAGTTGATAGTTTAACTTATGGTCCATCTTGGTGCTCAACAACTTGACATGCATATAAAAAAATCTCAGTCGTCCAGGAAGAATTCCTTCCATTGCCCCAAACTAACTTGCAGGATGACAAACTCCAGGAAAAGGGAAATTAAGTAGTTGAATAGCAAAAAAAGTGTCAATAATTATAAATTGAGAACCTATCAAATGCATGTAAATATCCAAACACTCACACCATTTTAAAAAAATTCGACACCGCAATTTTTTGGTAGACTTACTCCTTACTGTGTGCAGGCTGGCATGAAAGGAACTCGATTGAGAGGTTTCGAATGACAGCAGTAGGAAAGTTCTGATCAATTGTTTTGTTTATATGCAGGTTTTGGGTTCTGATTAATTTTGATAACATGGCTCTATCACATATCACAGATTCACTGAGTAGTAGACATCAAACGAGAGGCAGACAGGCGGTGAAGTTTTGTGTCAAAACTCAGAAAGAAAGTCACCAATAATTAAAAAACTTAAGCTATCTTCAAATTCTAGATTAAGGAAAGCATGACATCAACTGTCACTGAGGCTTAACCGGCAGAAAATGTACCAAGAACAAACAACTAACAGAGTACATGATAATACCGCCTAAATCAATCAGCACCTAGAGGAACCAAGGGAAATGATGAAATGATCCTTGATTGATTAATGAGTAGACTGAAAGACAATATTTATAGGCCTCTTGGACATATTCCAAGATGGTCCTAGAATAGGGTATATATTATCTATTGATTACAATGAGGGACGTTTCTATCCCCCTCGATCCGAAGAGGGTCGAAGACCCAATTTGGAGCGGAAAGAGACGAATGGAGCCGTAGTGTTAACTCAGCCTCCTCGTGGATGCTAAGACGCGCTCGGATCTAGATTCAAGATGGCTAAGTCGTCTTGAAAGTGATGGATTGTGGCCTCGGACGAGACTAAGTGTTGGCGGAATTGTGAATGAGAGTGTAAGCGGAAGACTTTGGATAAGCAAACACAAGTAGATCTTTACCACACGAGTGTTTGAGAAGGGTTTGAGGTTTTTGTACTTGGTAGATCTTTATCACACCAAGAACGAGGGAAAGATAGTGTTTGACGCCGAAATTACAAAGGAAGGAGAGACTCTCAACTTAAGCTTTGTATTCAAATTCAATGTGTCTTACAATGAGCCTTGAGAGGCATATTTATACTAATGGAGACGTCCTTAGGCTGCAACCAAAGGATCACTCTTCCAATCAACATAAATGAGGCGAAAATCATGGAAATAAATGCATAATCTAAAGGAGAAAATGGTGGGATGTGCTAGGCACTTATGATGACGATCCAATGGCTGAAAATGGTGATCCTTGTGAGCCTCACACGGATTGATGACTTGGCATTTCAGCTTGGAATTGAATGAGGGACACAAGACACCATTTTAGGCGAAATTAGGGGGATCTTGGTTCTCCCGGGTCAAAGTGTTCTCTGGTGCGCGTTCTTCACTTATCTGGACTCTTTTGGGCCATTTAGGACCATTGGAATTTAGAATGCCTGGTAGAAATGGCTCTAAGGCCTTAGACGCACGGAAGGACCTCATTTGGGCTTGTCGGCGCTTGGCGTCGAGGCTTGACTTGGTCACCTTGAAGTTGTGGAGGTTTGGGCCGAGCGTTTTTGGTCTTGATGGACTCCTTGGGACATTTTGAGGCCATTGGGATAGATAGTGATCGGGCCAAATGTGATGGTTTAGCCAGTGGCGCGCCATGTTGTGTTTTGGCAGGCGCCAGTTGAGGTTTGGCTTCGGGGTGAATAGTGAATGGCTTCGGGGTCCTGAAAATGGCATTGAACCTCTACTTGTCTTGACATAGTTGGGAGTACTTGTGACTTGATGAGCTTGAGAACTCAAGTGAGAGCTCATCACGTAGCCAAGGGTTTCGTCAAGATGTCAGCCTTTTGATCCTTGGTGGAGATGAACGCGACTTGAAGAGATCCATTGCATACCCATTCGCGAACAAAATGATAATCCATGTTGAGGTGTTTGATGCGATGATGAAGGGCGGGATTAACCACTAAATAAGTAGCACCAAGGTTGTCGCACCATAGAGTGGGGGGGTTTGTCCATGCGGATGCCAAGCTCGTGAAGTAGGCTTTGGAGCCAAATCGTCTCGCAGGTTGCCAAGGCTATGGTGCGGTACTCAGATTCTGTTGTTGAGCGAGAAACGGATGTTTGTTTCTTGGATTACCATGATACGAGACTGTCACCAAGGTAAATACTGTATGCACTTGTTCAGCGCCCATCGTCTTTGTCAAGACTCCAGTTGGCATCGGAGAAGGCCGAGAGATTACAGCTCTTGGTGGAGGAGAGCTTGAACTGGAGATCTGTGGTGGCAGTGAGGTACCGCAGAATGCGTTTAACGCCTTGCCAGTGCAGCTCAATCGGAGAATGCATTGCTTGGCATAACTGGTTGACGACGAAAGATATATCCGGACGGGTGAAAGCGAGGTACTGCAGCCCCCCGACAATACTCCGATAGAATGTGGCATCACTGTAAGACGGGGATATATGATTCGGGTCAGAACAGAAGTTGGTGGCCATGGGCGTCTTCGATGGTTTGGAATTGAATCAGTCATCTTGGCGCGAGCAATGAGGTCCCGGATGTATTTGGACTGACAGAGAAAAATGCCTTCATCGGTGCGTTGAACCTCGATGCCAAGAAAATAATGAAGGGGACCCAAGTCTTTCACCGGAAACTGAGCAGATAAGCTGGCCACAAAAGCATCTGAAACGCTAACATTGTTAGACAAAACCAACAGATCATCTACATATACCAATACAAAGATAAGGTCCGATCCCTGGCGATGGATAAACAGTGATGAATCGACTTTGGAGGCTGAAAAACCCATGGTAACAAGAGTGTCACTAAGACGAGAAAACCAAGCACGAGGTGCTTGTTTGAGACCATAAAGAGAACGATTTAGTTTGCAAA
The DNA here is from genome assembly GCA_029168935.1 of Oxyria digyna. Lineage (NCBI taxonomy): Eukaryota > Viridiplantae > Streptophyta > Magnoliopsida > Caryophyllales > Polygonaceae > Oxyria > Oxyria digyna. Next base: position 4,735,677 of record JAPVLV010000010.1, on the reverse strand, counting down.
TATGAGTGGGAAGCGTTTTGTGGGTAAAACCCGGGGGTTGAGAGATGTACACGTCCTCCGTCAAGGTCCCTTGAGGGAAAGCATTTTGAATATCAAGTTGTCGAGTCGTCCACCGATGCATCGCCGCCAAGGAGAGGAGAAGGCGAATTGTGGAGGGTTTGGCTACGGGGCTAAAAGTTTCACCATAATCAAGGCCATGAACTTGATTTTATCCCTTTGCAACGAGACGAGCCTTACGTCTTTCTATGGTGCCATTGGCATGACGCTTGGCCTTGAAGATCCATCGGACTCCAAGAACATTGGATGAGGATGTAGGCGGGACAAGAGTCCATGTGTTTGTGTTTAACAAAGCTTGAAATTCGGATGCCATTGCTTGACGCCATTCCGAAAATTTGTTAGCCTCAGAGAACGATGATGGCTCGTCTGGAACAGTTGATGTCGCATTGCAGTGAGGCCAAGGAATGGTCTCGTCCAATCGATGGAGTGGTTTGTATATGTTGGAGCGAGACCTAGTTTGCATTTGATGAGGAGGATGTATTTGTGGATTTGGGTCAGCAGGCGGATCAGGCGAGCTGATGGGAGATGAAGAAGTGGTCGGCCCAGTGGAAAATGATGGATCAATGTTATCAGGAGGCCCAATAAGTTCAGCACATGGAGAAGCAGCGTGAGTAGTGGACTGAGATGGAGATTGGGGAGATTCTGTGGAGGAATCGGGCTGGAAGTTTTGGGCTGGTCGTGATGAAATGGGCTGGGCCGAGATGGCTGGTAGGAATTGAGGCAAACTGGGCAAGAGAGCGAGAGGAGGATGGAGCGGAATGTTTTTGGAGGTGCTATATGGAAAAGTGGCTTCATGAAAATTCACATCCCGAGAAATGTAGGTTCGTTTATTGACCCAATCATAGCAAATGTAGCCCCGGTAGTTATTGGCATAGCCAAGGAATATGGTAGGTGTGGAGCGAAAGGAGAGTTTGTGGGAGCGGTATGGACGAAGGTTGGGAAAGCAAAGGCATCCAAAGACTTTGAGGAAGGTGTAATCCGGGATTTGATGAAAAAGAAGCTCGTAGGGACTTTTGTTGGAAAGGACGGGAGTTGGGAGGCGGTTGATTATATATGTAGCGGCTTCAAAAGCAAAATCCCAAAATTTGAGAGGTAATTGAGCTTGTTTGAGGAGAGTGAGCCCGGTGTCAACAATGCGACGATGTCTTGTTTCAATGCTCCCATTTTGTTGGTGAGAATGAGGGCAAGTGAGGCGGTGTGCAATTCCCATAGATTGAAAAAAAGTTTTGAGTGGTTTGAATTTCGTCCCCCCATCCGTTTGAATGTATGAGATTTGTGTTTGGAAGAATTTTGTGACGAAGTTGATGAATGTGGTGGCGATTTGTGCAACAAGGTTTTTAGTGGCCGCGGTATCAGTGACTGATCAAACCTAAACCAGCATTTTAGGGCTGTATGGCCAGGCTTGGAGCATAGCTGGCATACAGGACGGGTGTCAGGCGCCCCTGTGAAGGTAGTGGGTGGTCCCGTAGCATGGGAGGGTCCACGTCCTCTGTTTCCTCTGCCCCGATTTGCACGATAGTTCCTGTTGCCACGATAGGATTGTCCACGACCTCTGTTGGTGGTCAAATGAGCCTTTGTGTTGTTCACCGAAATGGAGGAAGCCATTGTAGCAGCTTGGTGAGATACTCTCGACTCATGTACGAGAAGGTGGGACAATACCTGAGTAGGGGAGGGCAGGAAAGGCTGAGTCGACAGCGCTGTGACCACCGAGTCGTACTCCGCGTCCAGGCCGACGAGCAGGTACGTTGTGAACTCCATGTCGGAGATCTGTTGGCCGGCGGCAGCAAGCATCTGAGATAGGTTTTTCGCCCTATTGAAAAACTCAGTGATCGATTCGAATCTGAACACTAGAGCGCGCCGAGAAGAGCTCGAGGAGGCTGGTCCAGATGGCTTGAGACGTGGTGCAGTCCAGGACCTGAGTGAGAACTACTTCGGTGAGTGACGACGTTAAAACCGCCATCACGAGTTGATCTCGAGCCTGCCAGTCGAGAAACAACGAATTTGGTGCACCGTTCGCTTGAACCTCCTCCGGGATTGGGGTGCTGCCGTCGACAAGCATGTAGAGACCGTGGGCTCGAAGGTAAGGCGTCACCTGAGCTCGCCATAGGGGAAAGTTGGTGTGGGAGAGTTTGACGGTGATAAAAGCGGAAAAAGAAGGGACAATACCTGTCTCTTCTCGACTCATGTACGAGAAGGTGGGACAGTACCTGAGTAGGGGAGGGCAGGAAAGGCTGAGTCGACAGTGCTGTGACCACCGAGTCGTACCCCGCGTCCAGGCCCACGAGCAGGTACGTTGTGAACTCCATGTCAGAGATCTGTTGGCCGGCGGCAGCAAGAATCTGAGATAGGTTTTTCGCCCTGTTGAAAAACTCAACGATGGATTCGAATCACAGCACTAGAGCGCACCGAGAAGAGCTCGAGGAGGCTGGTCCAGATGGCTTGAGACGTGGTGCAGTCCAGGACCTGAGCGAGAACTGCTTCGGTGAGTGACAACGTTAAAACCGCCATCACGAGTTGGTCTCGAGCCTGCCAGTCGAAAAACAACGAATTTGGTGCACCGTTCGCCTGAACCTCCTCCGGGATTGGGGTGCTGCCGTCGACAAGCATGTAGAGACCATGGGCTCGAAGGTAAGGCGTCACCTGAGCTCGCCATAGGGGAAAGTTGGTGTGGGAGAGTTTGACGGTGATAAAAGCGGAAAAAGAAGGGACAATACATGTCTCTTCTCGACTCATGTACGAGAAGGTGGGACAGTACCTGAGTAGGGGAGGGCAGGAAAGGCTGAGTCGACAGTGCTGTGACCACCGAGTCGTACCCCGCGTCCAGGCCGACGAGCAGGTACGTTGTGAACTCCATGTCAGAGATCTGTTGGCCGGCGGCAGCAAGAATCTGAGATAGGTTTTTCGCCCTGTTGAAAAACTCAATGATGGATTCGAATCTGAGCACTAGAGCGCACCGAGAAGAGCTCGAGGAGGCTGGTCCAGATGGCTTGAGACGTGGTGCAGTCCAGGACCTGAGCGAGAACTGCTTCGGTGAGTGACAACGTTAAAACCGCCATCACGAGTTGGTCTCGAGCCTGCCAGTCGAGAAACAACGAATTTGGTGCACCGTTCGCCTGAACCTCCTCCGGGATTGGGGTGCTGCCGTCGACAAGCATGTAGAGACCGTGGGCTCGAAGGTAAGGCGTCACCTGAGCTCGCCATAGGGGAAAGTTGGTGTGGGAGAGTTTGACGGTGATAAAAGCGGAAAAAGAAGGGAAAATACCTGTCTCTTCTCGACTCATGTACGAGAAGGTGGGACAGTACCTGAGTAGGGGAGGGCAGGAAAGGCTGAGTCGACAGTGCTGTGACCACCGAGTCGTACCCCGCGTCCAGGCCGACGAGCAGGTACGTTGTGAACTCCATGTCAGAGATCTGTTGGCCGGCGGCAGCAAGAATGTGAGATAGGTTTTTCGCCCTGTTGAAAAACTCAATGATGGATTCGAATCTGAGCACTAGAGCGCACCGAGAAGAGCTCGAGGAGGCTGGTCCAGATGGCTTGAGACGTGGTGCAGTCCAGGACCTGAGCGAGAACTGCTTCGGTGAGTGACAACGTTAAAACCGCCATCACGAGTTGGTCTCGAGCCTGCCAGTCGAGAAACAACGAATTTGGTGCACCGTTCGCCTGAACCTCCTCCGGGATTGGGGTGCTGTCGTCGACAACCATGTAGAGACCGTGGGATTGAAGGTAAGGCGTCACCTGAGCTCGCCATAGGGGAAAGTTGGTGTGGGAGAGTTTGACGGTGATAAAAGTGGAAAAAGAAGGGACAATACCTGTCCCTTCTCGACTCATGTACGAGAAGGTGGGACAGTACCTGAGTAGGGAAGGACAGGAAAGGCTGAGTCGACAGCGCTGTGACCACCGAGTCGTTCCCGCGTCCAGGCCGACGAGCAGGTACGTTGTGAACTCCATGTCGGAGATCTGTTTGCCGGCGGCAGCAAGCATCTGAGATAGGTTTTTCGCCCTGTTGAAAAACTCAGTGATGGATTCGAATCTGAGCACTAGAGCGCGCCGAGAAGAGCTCGAGGAGGCTGGTCCAGATGGCTTGAGACGTGGTGCAGTCTAGGACCTGACCGAGAACTGCTTCGGTGAGTGACGACGTTAAAACCGCCATCACGAGTTGGTCTCGAGCCTGCCAGTCGAGAAACAACGAATTTGGTGCACCGTTCGCCTGAACCTCCTCTGGGATTGCGGTGCTGCCGTCGACAAGCATGTAGAGACCGTGGGCTCGAAGGTTAGGCGTCACCTGAGCTCGCCATAGGGGAAAGTTGGTGTGGGAGAGTTTGACGGTGATAAAAGCGGAAAAAGAAGGGACAATACCTGTCCCTTTTCGACTCATGTACGAGAAGGTGGGACAGTACCTGAGTAGGGGAGGGCAGGAAAGGCTTAGTCGACAGCGCTGTGACCACCGAGTCGTACCCCGCGTCCAGGCCGACGAGCAGGTACGTTGTGAATTCCATGTCGGAGATCTGTTGGCCGGCGGCAGCAAGCATCTGAGATAGGTTTTTCGCCCTGTTGAAAAACTCAGTGATGGATTCGAATCTGAGCACTAGAGCGCACCAAGAAGAGCTCGAGGAGGCTGGTCCAGATGGCTTGAGACGTGGTGCAGTCCAGGACCTGAGCGAGAACTGCTTCGGTGAGTGACGACGTTAAAACCTCCATCACGAGTTGGTCTCGAGCCTACCAGTCGAGAAACAACGAATTTGGTGCACCGTTCGCCTGAACCTCCTCCGGGATTGGGGTGCTGTCGTCGACAAGCATGTAGAGACCGTGGGCTCGAAGGTAAGGCATCACCTGAGCTCGCCATAGGGGAAAGTTGGTGTGGGAGAGTTTGACGGTGATAAAAGCGGAAAAAGAAGGGACAGTACCTGTCCCTTCTTGACTCATGTACGAGAAGGTGGGACAGTATCTGAGTAGGGGAGGGCAGGAAAGGCTGAGTCGACAGCGCTGTGACCACCGAGTCGTACCCCGCGTCTAGGCCGACGAGCAGGTACGTTGTGAACTCCATGTCGGAGATCTGTTGGCCGGCGACAGCAAGCATCTGAGATAGGTTTTTCGCCCTGTTGAAAAATCCAGTGATGTATTCGAATCTGAGCACTAGAGCGCGTTGAGAAGAGCTCGAGGAGGCTGGTCCAGATGGCTTGAGACGTGGTACAGTCCAGGACCTGAGCGAGAACTGCTTCGGTGAGTGACGACGTTAAAACCGCCATCACGAGTTGGTCTCGAGCTTGCCAGTCGAGAAACAAAGAATTTGGTGCACCGTTCGCCTGAACCTCCTCCGGGATTGGGGTGTTTCCGTCGATAAGCATGTAGAGACCGTGGGCTCGAAGGTAAGGCGTTACCTGAGCTCGCCATAGGGGAAAGTTGGTGTGGGAGAGTTTGACGGTGATAAAAGCGGAAAAAGAAGGGACAATACCTGTCTCTTCTCGACTCATGTACGAGAAGGTGGGACAGTACCTGAGTAGGGGAGGGCAGGAAAGGCTGAGTCGACAGTGCTGTGACCACCGAGTCGTACCCCGCGTCCAGGCCGACGAGCAGGTACGTTGTGAACTCCATGTCAGAGATCTGTTGGCCGGCGGCAGCAAGAATCTGAGATAGGTTTTTCGCCCTGTTGAAAAACTCAATGATGGATTCGAATCTGAGCACTAGAGCGCACCGAGAAGAGCTCGAGGAGGCTGGTCCAGATGGCTTGAGACGTGGTGCAGTCCAGGACCTGAGCGAGAACTGCTTCGGTGAGTGACAACGTTAAAACCGCCATCACGAGTTGGTCTCGAGCCTGCCAATCGAGAAACAACGAATTTGGTGCACCGTTCGCCTGAACCTCCTCCGGGATTGGGGTGCTGTCGTCGACAACCATGTAGAGACCGTGGGATTGAAGGTAAGGCGTCACCTGAGCTCGCCATAGGGGAAAGTTGGTGTGGGAGAGTTTGACGGTGATAAAAGTGGAAAAAGAAGGGACAATACCTGTCCCTTCTCGACTCATGTACGAGAAGGTGGGACAGTACCTGAGTAGGGAAGGACAGGAAAGGCTGAGTCGACAGCGCTGTGACCACCGAGTCGTTCCCGCGTCCAGGCCGACGAGCAGGTACGTTGTGAACTCCATGTCGGAGATCTGTTTGCCGGCGGCAGCAAGCATCTGAGATAGGTTTTTCGCCCTGTTGAAAAACTCAGTGATGGATTCGAATCTGAGCACTAGAGCGCGCCGAGAAGAGCTCGAGGAGGCTGGTCCAGATGGCTTGAGACGTGGTGCAGTCTAGGACCTGACCGAGAACTGCTTCGGTGAGTGACGACGTTAAAACCGCCATCACGAGTTGGTCTCGAGCCTGCCAGTCGAGAAACAACGAATTTGGTGCACCGTTCGCCTGAACCTCCTCTGGGATTGCGGTGCTGCCGTCGACAAGCATGTAGAGACCGTGGGCTCGAAGGTTAGGCGTCACCTGAGCTCGCCATAGGGGAAAGTTGGTGTGGGAGAGTTTGACGGTGATAAAAGCGGAAAAAGAAGGGACAATACCTGTCCCTTTTCGACTCATGTACGAGAAGGTGGGACAGTACCTGAGTAGGGGAGGGCAGGAAAGGCTTAGTCGACAGCGCTGTGACCACCGAGTCGTACCCCGCGTCCAGGCCGACGAGCAGGTACGTTGTGAATTCCATGTCGGAGATCTGTTGGCCGGCGGCAGCAAGCATCTGAGATAGGTTTTTCGCCCTGTTGAAAAACTCAGTGATGGATTCGAATCTGAGCACTAGAGCGCACCAAGAAGAGCTCGAGGAGGCTGGTCCAGATGGCTTGAGACGTGGTGCAGTCCAGGACCTGAGCGAGAACTGCTTCGGTGAGTGACGACGTTAAAACCTCCATCACGAGTTGGTCTCGAGCCTACCAGTCGAGAAACAACGAATTTGGTGCACCGTTCGCCTGAACCTCCTCCGGGATTGGGGTGCTGTCGTCGACAAGCATGTAGAGACCGTGGGCTCGAAGGTAAGGCATCACCTGAGCTCGCCATAGGGGAAAGTTGGTGTGGGAGAGTTTGACGGTGATAAAAGCGGAAAAAGAAGGGACAGTACCTGTCCCTTCTTGACTCATGTACGAGAAGGTGGGACAGTATCTGAGTAGGGGAGGGCAGGAAAGGCTGAGTCGACAGCGCTGTGACCACCGAGTCGTACCCCGCGTCTAGGCCGACGAGCAGGTACGTTGTGAACTCCATGTCGGAGATCTGTTGGCCGGCGACAGCAAGCATCTGAGATAGGTTTTTCGCCCTGTTGAAAAATCCAGTGATGTATTCGAATCTGAGCACTAGAGCGCGTTGAGAAGAGCTCGAGGAGGCTGGTCCAGATGGCTTGAGACGTGGTACAGTCCAGGACCTGAGCGAGAACTGCTTCGGTGAGTGACGACGTTAAAACCGCCATCACGAGTTGGTCTCGAGCTTGCCAGTCGAGAAACAAAGAATTTGGTGCACCGTTCGCCTGAACCTCCTCCGGGATTGGGGTGTTTCCGTCGATAAGCATGTAGAGACCGTGGGCTCGAAGGTAAGGCGTTACCTGAGCTCTCCATAGGGGAAAGTTGGCGTGGGAGAGTTTGACGGTGATAAAAGCGGAAAAAGAAGGGAGATGAGGGTTGGAGAAAGCTGGGTTTGTGGTGGTGATGGCCGTCTGGTTTTGTGGGTTTGGCTTGAGTGTGCATGGTGAAAGGGACATATGAGGAGCTGAGGAAAAGTGAGATTGCAGTGGGTAGGGATAGGTCTAGGTAGGTAAAAGGAAGAGAACTTTTAAAGTTGACAACTTTGAGGCAATAAAGTTGTCGGCAGCGGCTGAAAAAAAAAAGGTAGGTTAGGGTTTTGTTTTGAGAAGAGTTTTAGGGTTGAGGGATCCTAGGGACGTTTGTCCTTATCTAGGCTTTGATACCATAGAGGAACCAGGGGAAATGATGAAATGATCCTTGATTGATTAATGAGTAGAGTGGAAGACAATATTTATAGGTCTCTTGGACATATCCCAAGATGGTCCTAATGTTTCTAGCACCTCAGTTAAACTAATACTATACACAAACAAGCCCTAAGCCAACTTCTTGTCGGCACCAATACAAAACAATAAAACTTAAGGGGTCCTCATCCGGTGGGAAGGGCCCTTAGAGTGAGAAATGAGAATAATATTCATCCAAGGGATGGATATCAAATGTGTACATTTGACCGTTGACCATTGACCATTGACCGTTGACAATGTGCACATATTTTTTTGGCCCAAAAAAAATATTTGGCGGAAAAAATTTTGGCGGGACTTTTGACCGTTGACCGTCGACAATGTGCACATTTTTGTGTAGAAAATGTGCACATATTTTTTTAGCCCAAGAAAAAAAATTTGATCGTTGACTGTCGGTCAATTTTTTTTTCTTCACCTGATTTGTGTGCATAAAGAAGAAATGTGCACATTTTTTTTATCATGATGCGCATGTGCACATTATAACTTTGTCTTAAAAATGAATGTCTGTCATGAAAAAAATTGGCGAAACGAATGTCTGTTTGAGAAAAATTTGCACATCTTATTATATTGTGCCTATTTTGTGCAGAAAATGTGCACATGTAATTTTGGCCCAAAAACGAAAGTTTTTCATGGAAAAAAAGCTCTGAAAAACAAGTTCAAAATTTGTGTTGGGAAAGATGTGCACATCTTATAAAACGAATGTGCCTATTTAGTGTAGAAAATATGCACATGTAATTTTGTCATGAAAACGAAAGTTTTTCATTAAAAAAGAGCTCGTCAAAACAAGTTCAAAAGTTGTGTTTGGAGAAAATGTGCACACCTTATACAACTAAATGTGCACATGTAATTTTGGCCCAGAAACGAAAGTTTCTCATTGAAAAAGGTTTGAGAAACACAAGTTAATATTTTGTGTTTGAAAAAATGTGCACAACTTATAGAACTATTGTGCAGAAAAATGTGCAAATATAATTCTGGGACAGAAATGAAAATTTGTTGGAAAAAAAAGCTCCTAATAAAACAAGTTCAAAATTGTGCTTGAAAAAACAATGCACATTTTGTGTAGAAAATGTGCACATATTTTTTTTGGCCCAAAACCAAATGTTTGCAGGGAAAAAACAAAATTTGGCGGGAATTTTTTTTTGGCGAGAAAAAATTTTGACGGGAAATTTTTTGGGTGTTGACCGTTGACTGTTGACTTTTTGTGAATAGGAAGAGAACGAACAAGGAGGATCAGGAAGTGTTTTGCTTCAACTTTTACACAGTTGGCCCACTAATCCAGTCCAATGCTCAAACGGAAACAAATCCAGTCCAATGGGTTCATCGAGCTATCGTGAGCCACTGCGTTCCCGTTATCATAAGCAACGAGATTGAGGTCTCGTTCGAGGACGTACTCACTACTCTGAATTCTCGGTTTTTCGTGCTTTCATCTGACGCCACTAAACCCGGGTTTTTGGTGAGCTTGCTTAGAGGGATTTGAGAAGGAGGAGTGGAACAGGATGTGGCACAGGCTCAAGGAAGTGGCACACCATTTCGACGTCTCGTACTGATGATTCAGGCTCAAGGAAGTACCGAAGACATAACGGTGTCGTTTTACGTACATAGTAATCTTATCTTATATCTATATACAAGTTGGCTGTCCAACGAACGGATTGAATGAAATCGGTACCTAATTAATACTATATTTATGTTAGTCTTTTTCTTTTTTATTAATTAATTGTCATTAATTCTAATCCATTTAAGTCTTATTGATTAATTCTAAATCCAATTAAGTTTTTTTGTTTTCATTATTAATTATCTTATTCTAATTCTTATTTTATTTAATTTCATATCTAAAATTTTATCTTCTTATATATTAAAAGATTGATTGTCTTTTGTTAAAAGTTAAAGTAATTGATACTTATCTCCACCACAATCAATACTCATAATCTTCCATTCTTAAACCTTAATGGTTCTCATAAAAATTTCTTTTTGCATGTTGGGTTTTTAATGATTAAAAAGAATAACTATTAAATTAGAAATACAGCTTCACCAGTGTAATTTTTAACTTTTATCATATAAATTATTGCATTTCATATATAATTAGTATATCATAGTAAAAATATATTTAAATAAATAATTAAGCTCTGCGTAGCAGGGTAACCCGTGCCTAGTATAGTAATATAGTATGGTGATGATTATTATAGTTGTTGTAAGCATTTATGTAGAGTAGTATAGGCCTAGAGTTGTAGATAGAGTTTCTGACTTTTAACAACAACATGTTTTATAAGATTCATACTTGCAACTACAAGCTTCATTCTGAAGCTTCATTCTGCAGAAAATATTATGTTCAACATACATAAAATAAACTTGTGTTTCTTGTTTACATACAAACAGAGTCAGATCAAGAAATCTTGATGTCTCTATAGAACATATGTTGGACCCGGTTCTCGCGACCATGACACGAACCCGGTTCGCGACTAATAAACGGACCGCGAGCCCATAAGACCGATAATCAGGTCGAGAACGAGAGGCCCATTAAGAAGCCCAATAGGAAAAAGAAGTGGCACCGGATCGTGTGGGGCCCGATGTCTGATTATAAATCCTAACCGCAAAGAGAGAGAAGGCTAGCGGCAATCGAAAGCATCTTCCTTCCCCCTTGAGCTAGAGAGAAAACACATAAGGCGATTACTCATTTCCGAGCTTGTCTTTCTGATCCCGATCCGTCTCTTTTAGTAGAGAATCAGATGATCGGTACCTGGATTCTGGCTCTCGGTACCGTTATCGTGCTTTTGAGGTGTGAATCATCACGATTGGTTGAGTTTCATCATTTATTGTTTCATTGAGTTGGCTCACGAGGTTTCATTGTTTTGGTCATTACTTCGATCGTTATCTTCTCTCTGTTTTACTTTGCTCTATTGTTGTTTGAGGCATCGTGTTCATTCGTCTGTTACCATTACTGACTTGAGCGTCGGAGAGCCAAATCAGGGGGTCCAACCTTCCGGCTTGGTTGTGCAGGTACCTTAAGGGTTGAAGAACACAAAGAACAGAGGAGAATAGCACATTTTGATCTGGATGAAGATGAGTCGTAAGTTGTTGCTCCAGTTTGCATAAGGAAGGTCTTCAGTATTTGAAGATTCACTGAAGGCCCGATCTCGCGAGGTGTTGATTGCGAGATCGCGAATATCTGGGCTCCAACACTGGCGCCGACCGTGGGGACCTCCTCGCGCAGCTAGCTCCCTTTGAAATCTCGAGAGTCAGTTCGTGAAGGGCAGCATCATGGTCGAGACTGGCAGAAGCGGCACAGTAAACGCCACCATGTCACACATCAATCAAAACACTCTCAATCCCCTACCACTCCCTCGCGTTGAGGAGGAAGTTCCCGAGTTTATCACTATCCCTCGGGAGCAGAGGAATACACTGGTAAGGGAGACCCTAAGGAACATCTTACCCAATACAAGTACGCCATGATCGCGAGGGGTCCGGATGAGGCCACCCTATGCAAAGGATTCCCAGGAACACTCACGGACACCGCCATGACATGGATGTTAAATCAACCACCCGGGAGCATCTCTTGCTTTGCAGATATTGAAAGGGGATTCTTGTTGCATTTTGGCTCTTCGAAGAAGAGAAAGATCACTATGCAAGATGTGGTCGGGATCAAACAAAAAACGGGCGAAAGTCTGGAAGAGTACGTAAAAAGATTCTCGCTGATGGTCTTGGAGGCTGATGACTTTGATGATAAAACCGCCAGGGTCGCGTTCTTAAATGGACTGGCTGACGGGAGTGAGTTCAAAAAGCACCTTTACAGAAAGCAGGAGGGGTCCTATCAGGCCATGTTAGAAAGAGCTTATGTCGAAATTCAAGTTGAAACTCATTCAAGCACACCTGCGGTGGGTGGAGGACCGAACAAACAGAACCAGAACCAGGGCCAGAGCTCTAGAAACGGCAATCAGAATTGGGGGAACAAGAGACAACAATATGATCAGGGAAAGAGTGATTCGCGAGCCCCAGGTTTAGTAACTCAACGTCAGAATCAGAATCATTATCAGGATTACAGACAGAGTACGAACCAGAATCAGTTCCAGGAACAAAATTTGATGAACCAGAGGGATGACAACTCCAACTACAGAGGTCGCGGCCGAGGCAATGGAGGCCGAGGTCGTGGTCGCGATGGAATGTGGTGCACCAACCACAACTCTACTACTCACAACACGGATGAATGTAGGAGTGGCCCCAGAATGAACAATGAACCAGAGTAGAGAGTCGTCCTCATGAATCAGAGAGGCGGAGGAAACAATCAAGGTAGGGGTGGTAGAAACCCTGGCCGGGGGCCGTTCAGAGGGGGAAACAACAATGGAGGATGAGGAAGAGGACGCAACAAACAAAACGCGAACGATCCTCATCCACCTCAACGCAATCAAGACTTCCCGCGACCGAACGATCATGTAGGGACCATAGTCGGGAAGCATATCCCTATACCTCCAAACAGGCGTGAACAACGAAAGATGATTAACGCTCCGCTCCCTCGCGGGCTCCAAGTTATGAGTATCGCGAAACCCCTTCCCAGAGAACCGTATCAACTTGTCTTTTCTAATGAGGAGATCAACGAGTGGGCAGTCTCTTCTGGTGACCCATTAGTCATACATCTGCAGATTGGCACGAAGCTAGTCAGCCGTATTCTGGTGGACACAGGCAGCTCTGCTGACATATTATATCTGGATGCCTTCGAAAAACTAGGGGTTGATCCACGGATGAAGAGACCGACGCGAACCACCTTAGTAGGCTTCGCGGGAGAAAGGCTCACTGCTCTAGGAGTGGTGAGTTTAGATGTAGTGATGGGAGATGAGACAGGGCCACAAAGGTCAGAAAAGATTGATTTCGTCATCATCCCGACAAGCTCTTTGTATAACGCGATCATCGGGAGAGGTACATTGTGCAAGTTTGATGCAGTAGTGTCAATGAGCCATTTCTGCATAAAGTTTCCCACACCCTCCGGGACTGGAGTTGCGACGGGGGTGGAGAAAGAGAGCATCTCTTGTTACATCAAGTCCGAAAAGGGAGAAGATGCACCTCTGCTCGCGAATCAACTTTTTGTCCTAGGTATGCCTAATGTCGAGGAAGAAGCTGATTTAGATGTTCGTGAGCCTCCCAGATATCAGAATTCTGAGGGAAATGTGGACAGAGCAAAGTTTTCCGGATTTGAAACGCAGGAGGTCACTCCTTTTGCAAACAAAGAAGAGAAATTATCGGTGGGAGGTAACCTTGACTCTATGGTGATGGGGGAGATTGAAAATTTGCGTTCGGAGTCGCGAGATATCTTCGCTTGGTCCCCCAAAGACTTGAAAGGAATTCCCCCATCGGTAATCACTCACTCTCTAAATATTAGCAACGATATCATTCCTAAAAGACAGAGAAAAAAAAGCAAGCGGGTCCGAAGAATGAGGACGCGGCCGTGGAGCTCAAGAAACTCCTAAAAGCTGGGTTTGTAAGACCAGTACAGTACCCAGCTTGGTTGGCTAATGTTGTTATGGTCGCGAAAAAAGGAACGGGAAAATGGAGGATGTGCGTGGACTTCACAGATTTGAACAAAGCTTGCCCGACAGACAGCTACCCGCTACCTTCTATTGATCAGCTTGTAGACTCCACCGCAGGGCATGAGGCACTTATCTTTTTAGATGCGTACTCGGGGTATAACCAAGTCATGATGAACCCCCTGGACTCAGAGCATACCTCTTTCATAACAGATAAGGGAACTTTCTGCTACAAAGTAATGCCTTTCGGCCTTAAGAACGCGGGGGCCACTTTCCAGAGATTGGTCGACCGCATCTTCAGTGATCAGATAGGGGATACGGTTGAGGCCTACGTTGATGACATTGTGGTAAAGAGCAAGAAACAAAGTGACCATGCTCGCGACCTGGCAGAGGTCTTCGCCACGCTCATAAAGTATGGGATGAGTTTAAACCCGAACAAGTGTGTGTTCGGTGTCACAGAAGGAAAATTCTTGGGCTTCATGATTAGCGCTCGCGGTGTAGAGGTTAATCCCGATAAAGTCAAAGCCGTTCTCGACCTCGAGCCACCACGGTCAGCCCATGAGGTCCAAAGGTTTGTAGGCCGAGTGGACTATTTGGGGAGATTTTGCGCCAAATTGGCCGAACGCAACCTCCCCTTCTTCAAAATCCTGAAAAAGCCAAAGAATTTTGAGTGGACTGAGGAATGTGGTCAAGCCTTCGCGAGCCTCAAAGAGCATCTGACAAGGCTCCCGATCTTATCTTCCCCGGTTCCGGGTGAGACTCTCCAATTGTATCTCGCGGCCAGCTCGAGGGCGGTAAGTGCAGTTCTTGTTCGCGAGTCAGAGAAACCAGTATATTTTGTTAGCTGAGCTTTGTTGCCAGCGGAAACACGGTATTCTCCAGTTGAAAAGTTTGTGCTCGCGCTGATAACGACTGCCCGCAAACTAAGACCTTACTTTCATGCACACCCGATTGAAACCCTGACGTACTTGCCACTCAATAGCTTCATGACCAAACCTACTATAGCAGGGAGGCTCACAAAATGGGTTATTGAGATGTCAGAGTTCGATGTGGTATACCGGCCCAGGCCAGCTATCAAGGCGCAAGCGCTTGCTGACTTCATTGTCGAAACGAGTTTCAGAGAAGGGGAAGTGGTGAATCGGTACGACGAACATATGATGTGGATAATGCATACTGATGGGGCTGTGAATGACGAGGGGTGTGGCACGGGTGTGATTCTCACTAAAGTTCAAACCCACAAACAATGAAGCTGAATATGAGGCCTTGATCGCAGGACTAGAGTTAGCCATCGGCCTTTCAATCTCTGTGTTGTCATGTTGTTGCGATTCAAAGGTTGTAGTAAAGCAGGTGCAGGGGCTTTATGAAGTGCGAACAAGGAACCTCCCACAATATCATGCCAGGGTCGCGACATTGACCTCACTTTTCATGCATTTCAAGATCAAAGCAATCCCAAGAGAACTGAATAAAAAAGCAGATGAGCTCGTGAAGATGGGAGCCAGTTGGGAAGGTCCCAAAGAGGAACGCGGACAAAGATCAAGGTTCATGGTGTCAAAGGGGGGACCCCAGAAATATCTGTTTTTTGTGAAAGAAGAAAGTGCCATCAGTCGCGAGATTGAGATGATGGCGATCAATACTTCATCTGAAGATTGGTGTCGCCCATTCATAGACTACCTCAGATATGGTCGCGGTCCTACTGACCCAAAAGAGCTCGTGCAACTGAAAAAGAAAGGCTGGACGCTTTTATATCAGCAGAGGTGAGCTTTACAAAAGAGGAGGTGACCCTTGTGAATTGAAATGTATGGGCTACTATGAGACAAAGGCCTACCTCGAAGAGCTGCATGCTGGGCTGTGTGGGACGCACGCATGGTGGAGACCTCTGGTGTACAAGGCTTTGCGCCAAGGGAATTTTTGGCCTACAATGAAACAAGATGCTCAAGCGATGACGCGAGCTTGTCAGGCATGCCAGTATTTCGCCCCTGCCTCTCACCAACCAGGAGTGCAGCTTCAGATCATGGGAAGCCCCATCCCCTTCGCGATGTGGGGGTTGGATCTTCTTGGCCCTTTTAAACCAAAGGCACCGGGTCAGCTCGAGTATATCATTGTCGCGGTGGACTATTTCACAAAATGGATTGAGGCAGAAGCACTCGCGTCGACAACAGTACCCGTAGTGAAAAAATTCCTTTGGAAGAGCATTATCTGTCGCTATGGATTGCCACGCGAGATTGTTACCGATCGTGGTCCTCAGTTCAACTCGCCTCAGCTGATGGCATGGTGCAGCGAACTGGGAGTTAATTTGAAAATTGCTTCAGTTGCACATCCACATTGTAATGGACAGGTAGAAGCCGTCAATAAAAGCATTGTCACAGATCTTAAGAAAAGACTAGACAGGGCTAAGGGCAGATGGGCCGAGGTCCTGCCACTTACTCTCTGGGCCAATCGAACCACAGTGAAAAAAGCAACGGGGGAGAGTCCCTTCGCCCTCGCGTACGGGGTGGAGGCTATGGTTCCCGTAGAAATCGTGTTCCCAAACGAAAGACTCCTTCACTATGACTCGGATACCAATGACGAGAAGATGAGGATGGAGCTCCAACTTCGTGAGGAAACACAAGAAATGGCGATTGTCCGGGCGACCGCTTACAAGGCGGGTGTCGCGAAGTATTATAACAAGCATGTCAAGGAAAGAGGATTCGTGAAGGGAGATCTGGTCCTGAGAAAGACAGAGGGAGGAAAACTCGATCCCAACTGGTAGGGGCCGTATATAGTGGATCGCGAAGTCGCACCAGGGGCCTATCGACTGAAGGATAGCTCTGGCAATCACGTTGCAAATTCCTGGAACGTGATGCGACTACGCCGCTATTACGCCTAGTCTACTACCCCACACAGGTATGAATTCCCACGTTTTCATAACATGTCTTCATACCTCAAATGAATATTTCATAGAAAGCGATATAACCGCGAAATAAGATGTTCTGACGAGCTGTATGCAGGCGAAAGGATCGATTGAGATTAAACATTAGCAAGAATCTATCATCGGGTTACCAAAGGAATAAATACTTTCGCCACAAAGGGGGACGTGATCTAAAAATAAATGGTACGTGCGTATCTCGAGAATTCACGAGATCAAATAAATCCCGTGACGCTGGGCTGGGGCCAAGAGCACCCACCCAGGTCGCGAAGCCGTGACGCTGGGTTGGGGCCAAGAGCACCCACCCAGGTCGCGAAGCCATGACGCTGGGCTGGGGCCAAGAGCACCCACCCAGGCCGCGAAGCCGTGACGTTGGGTTGGGGCCAAGAGCACCCACCCAGGTCGCGAAGTCGTGACGCTGGGCTGGGGCCAAGAGTACCCACCCAGGTCGCGAAGCCGTGACGCTGGGCTGGGGCCAAGAGCACCCACCCAGGTTATGAAGCTGTGACCGTTCGAGAGTGAGTAACGACATTCGTCCTCCTCACCTCGACCACGAAGTCCTGGCCTTGAGGGGATAGCAACCCATCAAGGCACGGAGCACAGCGTGTGACACTCCTAAAAAAAGTCAATCATGAAACTATATACTTGGCTTAGAGATATGCAATACAAAAAGCTAATGAGTCCCCATCTGCAATGATAGACACTCCTGCACTACAGAAATGAACGATCCTAGACATGATCGCGATGCAAGGCTGGGACTCTATACATATCATCGTCCAGGTACCTAAAAAGCACTTCGTACAGACAAACCTTTTCTTCCACAAAAAGGAAGTTATATCCTTCCAAAAGACTAACACGATTCGATCACGTGCAGCTTCGCGTCGCGAACGAAACAGAAAACCTTGGCAATTTATGATGATACTGGCGCTAATACTCCAATTATTTGCGAGCATGGATTTCCCAAGGCATCAAGAGTACCTTAGCTAAGGTATGATGAGATAAACACGCGAGCTACTTTGTTTTGTCACAAGAACAAAGAATCTGATTCCAATTCATTATAGGAAATCCCATGCTCAAACACAAAGACACTCACAGACGCATGAAAAACCCTACTACTGGCTCATACGCATGCAGTAGTCAGGTAAGAACACATTCTTTATCACATCACAGGTCATGACATATGAATAATCTATACTTATGCGATCGACTTTCTCGCAGGGTTTTTCGTAAAACCAACAAAAACAGAAGAGTCCTTCCCGACGAAAGATGTTGAAGAGTGTCCTATTTTAGATATTAAGTGTTCTCGCTTCGGAAACATTTTAAGTTATAAAGTCTATTGATGAAACACATACTTTTAATCGCGATAGCACAGAAGTGCACACTACATTTTAAGTTCCAAACTTTTCCCGATAATCCCAGTCTAACTTATTCATAAACCCTCGTTCATTCTCCCTCCTTATTTAAACACATACCGCTCGCGAGACTGTAAACATCCTCACGAGCACTATGGGGGGAGGGGAAGAGGAGGAGAAATCACCAGACAAACACAAAATAAAGAAACATTAAAAGGCACTAAGCCTAGAGAGAAACGGCGATCTTCACTTGATACACCACAGTCCGAATGGGAACTTCAGGAGGATTGGCACGCCACATGGTGAAGGTCACTTCATCTCCCTCACGAAGATCATTCTCATACGCAAACTCACTCCAACCTTCGCCCAGAAAGTAGGAACTCCCAACCTTGTCCAAAGTCACGTCCCAAGGTTCGAAATTGACGCAAAGGACAAGGCTCTTACCACTGAAATGGCTAAGGTGTTGATCACAATGTTCCTTTGGGAAACGCTATACGTGGAGAAGAGGGGTCTAAGAAACGAGCAAGCAGAGAAAGACAAAGTAAAAAAGGATACTTACCAAGCATCTGCCAGTAATGGCAGAGGAATCCATAATAATAGTGAAAGACTCATCCAGAGACCCCTCTCGAGTTCGTCGTGTCCTGGCCATATCGGAATTCTTTGAAAAAAGCAGACAAGAAAGAAGATGACAGGAAACGCTATTTATAAAAGAAAATCACCTAACCCACATTTAATGCATTGAATGACTTGAGCAAAAAAGTAGTTGAGAAAACGAGAGAAGCAATAAATGCGGAAACACACATAGAAATAACAATACGACCTCCCCAAGAGGCCCAAAATAATCCTAAGGCTCGCGACCACACATGGTTCGCGAACCGCCAAAAATTCCAAGTAGCCATTGTACGCAACATCAATCCTGAACTTACAAAGATAACATCACAAGAAAAAGAAAAGATCAAACATCGTCATTCACATGATCGGTAGGAATGTCCAGGTATTGGCCAACTTCATCCATCGCCACGTCGTGAGCTTCTTTTTCACCACCAACATCCCCAGCCGACGCGATGTTCTCATCAATAGCGGCTTCCTCACTATCAATATTCACAATATCGTCACCTTCACCTGCCTCATTTGTCTCGACACGAGGGCGCTTCAATGGGTCCCGAGTCTCTTTCATCCTTATCTCCGAATAAACCACGTCCCTAGCTCTTTTAGGCGCTTTGGGAGCAGGAACCACGGGAATATGAGACTCCATCCCTTCAACAACCCCTTCACCTTCCCTCAAAAAAGGCTCGACTACCCAGCCTTCAAGAAGGCTTGCGTCGTCGTCAATAAAGGTCCCGACGGGAGGAGAGGGATACGGAGGAAGCTCCGCAGGAAGACCACAGAAGTCAGATGGATCGTAGGGAAACTTGGGAACCTGATGTTTCTTGAGCTGACGCCTAAGCGAGGCCATCAACAGTACATCACGAGCAGTGCTAATAAAGTTAATATGATCTTTCTCGCGAAAGCTTGATGCATATTGTTTCGCTCCTTCGCGACGGCCCTGAAAGAAAGCCTTATCTTTTTCCTGTCGGATCAAGCCTAACTCTGTATCATGATTACGCTTCTCTACTCTGGCGGCAACCTCCATTTCACTTATCCTGTTCTCCAAGTCAGCATTCCTTTTCTTCTCTTTGTCCAGAGCCTGCCTCGCCTCGTCCCTTGAGTCTTTGAACTTATGGCCAAATGCTAGAACCTTCTCATAATCCTCCTCCAACTTCTTATGGCTGTCCTCAAGGGCCAAAGCATATTGCCCCGCAGCCTCATTAATAAGGATCGACTGCGATAAAGAAGGAATATGAGCTAAAGATGATAACCAACCAGAGAAGAGTCTACAAGAAAATAGCAGGGAGTAAAAACTTACCGCCAAGTTAAGCGTGGAAAGACCTCCACCACTGCGAACGATACCCTCTAGACAAGAGGGCATCTCCGGATAACGAGGACGATCATTGTGAAAGAACTTTCTTACCACCTTTTCCTCGAGAAAGAGCTCATCTAAATCTTGAGAAGGGATATCCTCGTGACCCTCAAGAGCCATAGGCCGCTTACCTCTCGCGATGGCTGAGGCCCTCTCAGTAGAGGTGCCTCGGTTTGAGGAAGGAGTCCCATCGGCTCCAGAAGGAAGCGAAGCTCCCCTTGAAACAGGAGAACTCGCGACCGAAATAGTCTTGTCAGCCAAAGGCTCTAACGCATCGGCGGGCGACTCTCGAATATTAATACCAATAGAAGAGGCTTTTTTCTTGGAAGTAGCCTTGTTTTTCTGCGCGAGCTGCTTTCTACATTTGGGCTTCGCGGCAAGAGGAGCGATTTCATCGATTGGTTCTTCGTCGAAAGAATCGTCGGAACCGTCCAGAGTTGGGATCCTGGAAAAATATCCTTTTTCTGAAAAGCATAAGAAAGCATCGATCTATAAGCATATGGCGTTATAAAAGGGAAATGAAGACAAAGGATGAAAACAACAAGCAAATAAAATGTTACGCGAAGACACGAAGAGTACCGTAATGATGTTCAAGGCTTAACCCTCGCTGGGCTAGCACCTCGTGGGTAATACATGCCAGAAATATGCACTTCGAGATGAGGTTAGGAAAGCTATGGAATTTATCAAAAAGGCAATCTTTCTTAGGCTGAGACCAGTCACCAGATCTAGGTTGGGTCGCGGTCATTGATATTTTAGTAGAGAACCCCGAATCTGGTGGAGGTCGTACTAGGAACCAATCCGTTTTCCACTTCGGAAGTCGGGGGGGTCCGTCCCACTCGGTTCTGCCGTTCTTCACAGCCGTGAACATCCCCTCTTCCTCGGGAGCCCTTCGCGTCTGGAACATAAGGAAAAAATGGCAAGGATTGGGTTTTACTCCAATGTCTTGACACCTCATCACATAAATGACGAGTGCACGCCAAAAGTTAGGGTGCATTTGGGCTGGGCTATATGTCAGCTCTTTCAAAAGCCTTTTTGTGAAGTCGGAGAAAGGGAGCCTAAAGCCTAGTTTAAGAGAGGAAATACTCAACGCGAAGAAAGAACCATAATCGTCAAGAGAAGTGCCACCTGAAGAGGGCAAGGCAAAAATTGTCCCCTGCGGAAAAGAATAAGAATCGGATACTGCATAAAGATCGCGAAGTTGAAGCTCAGAAGGAAGAGCCGTAAACGGATTCCCGAGGACCTTGACTTTCGTATAACGAACGCGACGGGTCAGGACCTGTACATGACCCGCGGCTTAATAAAACAATCCCCGATTTCAATGCGAGGAAGGTCGCCTTGCCAGGAATAATACTTTTCGTATTCCACGCGACCAATAATTACATCCTCAGGTTCCTGAGGGAGAAGGTCGTTATTGCTACTACCCCCATCTGGTCGCGAGGTGGAAGGGCCTTCGCTATCCTTATTTCTAGTAGTTTTCCCTGAAAAGAATTAAAAGAGGGAAAGAAGGAAAAAGTCAATTTTCCAGGGCAAGAATACGAGACGCCAGGGCTATAAGAAAGCCTCGCGAACCATAAAAAAAAAAGGGAAACAAGGAAAACCCTGAAAAACGAGAAAGACAAGATCCCGAAAGGAATCGAAGAGACACTCAGATGAATGTCTAAATGAACATTCTGACGAATACTCAAGAAATGAAAAGCGCCAAGAACCCTAAATAGTTTAAAATAGGTTCTAAATAAAGGAAACACCCAGAAAATCGAGTTTAGAAGGATGAAAAAGGGAGCGGCGCCGCCCACTAAAAGCTAGTAGGAGGGCGGAGAAAGCCATTAAAACCTCCATGAAAACCAGCATAAAATCTTCAAAAAGCACGACAATGGCGGAATACCCGGGAAACGTCGAGATTACGAGTAAATACAACAGGAAAAGCGAAATAAAGAGCGAATTCGAAATAGAACTTACCAGCCATTTGTAATCTGAAGATTGTCTGAATGAATGAAGATTTCTTGAAATTTTATTAAGAACAATTTTTTACAGACGAGTACGAACAATTGAAATAGAGAGGAAGGGAAGAATATGATTTGATGGCCTTATATAGGAAAGTGGAAAAATCCCAAAAAGTCGACACGTGTTGGAAGGTGTCAGGGCGCGGGAGACGAAGCGTCTCGAATTTGAAATTTGAAATTAAAAACAAGCACGATGGAATGAGAAGACGTCGCGAACAAACGATCTTCAAAGGACTCCCCGAGATCCCGGCTTCAATTATTACCCAAGCCTTACCTTCGCGAAAGCAAGGACTTGGGGGGCTGGATGTTGGACCCGGTTCTCGCGACAATGACACGAACCCGGTTCGCGGCTAATAAACGGACCGCGAGTCCATAAGACCGATAACCAGGTCGAGAACGAGAGGCCCATTAAGAAGCCCAATAGGTAAAAGAAGCGGCACCAGATCGTGTGGGGCCCGATGTCTGATTATAAATCCTAACCGCAAAGAGAGAGAAGGCTAGCGGCAATCGAGAGCATCTTCCTTCCCCCTTGAGCTAGAGAGAAAACACATAAGGCGATTACTCATTTCCGAGCTTGTCTTTCTGATCCCGATTCGTCTCTTTTAGTAGAGAATCAGATGATCGGTACCTAGATTCTGGCTCTCGGTACCGTTATCGTGCTTTTGAGGTGTGAATCATCACGATTGGTTGAGTTTCATCATTTACTGTTTCATTGAGTTGGCTCACGAGGTTTCATTGTTTTGGTCATTACTTCGATTGTTATCTTCTCTCTGTTTTACTTTGCTCTATTGTTGTTTGAGGCATCGTGTTCATTCGTCTATTACCATTACTGACTTGAGCGTCGGAGAGCCAAATCAGGGGGTCCAACCTTCCGTCTTGGTTGTGCAGGTACCTTAAGGGTTGAAGAACACAAAGAACAGAGGAGAATAGCACATTTTGATCTGGATGAAGATGAGTCGTAAGTTGTTGCTCCAGTTTGCGTAAGGAAGGTCTTCAGTATTTGAAGATTCACTGAAGGCCCGATCTCGCGAGGTGTTGATTGCGAGATCGCGAATCTGGGCTCCAACACTGGCGCCGACCGTGGGGACCTCCTCGCGCAGCTAGCTCCCTTTGAAATCTCGAGAGTCAGTTCGTGAAGGGCAGCATCATGGTCGAGACTGGCAGAAGCGGCACAGAAATGCCACCACGTCACACATCAATCAAAACACTCTCAATCCCCTACCACTCCCTCGCGTTGAGGAGGAAGTTCCCGAGTTTATCACTATCCCTCGGGAGCAGAACGAGCTTTTTGCCGCCTGGATAGCACAAGGCGCCCCGATCGCCCCAAATACAGCTAACCAAAGGGTCGAACCTCTTAACGACCAAGCCAATCGCGAGGAAAGAGAGATTATCGAGAAGAAGAAGTAGCTGAAATTGTCCCGAATGACAGAGCATCGGTTTCTAGAAGGCCGAGGGAGAGAAATGGTACTCGCGATGCTGGACAGGGAAGGTTCGACTTAAACCAGGCTCCAATGAGTCATCAGGAGCACTACAACTCTCAACATGATGTTCGCTATGACGAGAGGGGCCGAGCGTACTATCCTGTGCAAGAACAACGCGAACGTCAGGAGGCACCCCACTATCATCGCGAGACATTCCGGAACCCCCCTCTCGACTTGTCAACAATGTTTTGCCCCACGGCTTTTGCAGAACACATCATCAAGGCCCCTCCACTACCAGATTTCAGGTTCCCGACTATCAAGGAATACACTTGTAAGGGAGACCCTAAGGAACATCTTACCCGATACAAGTACGCCATGATCGCGAGGGGTCCGGATGAGGCCACCCTATGCAAAGGATTCCCAGGAACACTCGCGGACACCGCCATGACATGGATGTTAAATCAACCACCCGGGAGCATTTCTTGCTTTGCAGATATTGAAAGGGGATTCTTGTTGCATTTTGGCTCTTCGAAGAAGAGAAAGATCACTATGCAAGAAGTGGTCGGGATCAAACAAAAAACGGGCGAAAGTCTGGAAGAGTACGTAAAAAGATTCTCGCTTATGGTCTTGGAGGCTGATGACTTTGATGATAAAACCGCCAGGGTCGCGTTCTTAAATGGACTGGCTGACGGGAGTGAGTTCAAAAAACACCTTTACATAAAGCAGGAGGGGTCCTATCAGGCCATGTTAGAAAGAGCTTATGTCAAAATTCAAGTTGAAACTCATTCAAGCACACCTGCGGTGGGTGGAGGACAGAACAAACAGAACCAGAACCAGGGCCAGAGCTCTAGAAAAGGCAATCGGAATTGGGGGAACAAGAGACAACAGTATGATCAGGGACAGAGTGATTCGCGAGCCCCAGGTTTAGTAACTCAGCGTCAGAATCAGAATCATTATCAGGATTACAGACAGAGTACGAACCAGAATCAATTCCAGGAACAAAATTTGATGAACCAGAGGGATGACAACTCCAACTACAGAGGTCGCGGCCGAGGCAATGGAGGCCGAGGTCGTGGTCGCGATGGAATGTGGTGCACCAACCACAACTCTACTACTCACAACACGGATGAATGCAGGAGTGGCCCCAGAATGAACAATGAACCAGAGCAGAGAGTCGTCCTCATGAATCAGAGAGGCGGAGGAAACAATCAAGGCAGGGGTGGTAGAAACCCTGGTCAGGGGCCGTTTAGAGGGGGAAACAACAATGGAGGACGAGGAAGAGGACGCAACCAACAGAACGCGAACGATCCTCATCCACCTCAACGCAATCAAGACTTCCCGCGACCGGACGGTCATATAGGGACCATAGTCGGGAAGCATATCCCTATACCTCCAAACAGGCGTGAATAGCGAAAGATGATTAACGCTCCGCTCCCTCGCGGGCTCCCAGTTATGAGTATCGCGAAACCCCTTCCCAGAGAATCGTATCAACTTGTGTTTTCTAATGAGGAGATCAACGAGTGGGCAGTCTCTTCTGGTGACCCATTAGTCATACATCTGCAGATTGGCACGAAGCTAGTCAGCCGTATTCTGGTGGACACATGCAGCTCTGCTGACATATTATATCTGGATGCCTTCGAAAAACTAGGGGTTGATCCACGGATGAAGAGACCGACGCGAACCACCTTAGTAGGCTTCGCGGGAGAAAGGGTCACTGCTCTAGGAGTGGTGAGTTTAGATGTAGTGATGGGAGATGAGACAGGGCCACGAAGGTCAGAAAAGATTGATTTCGTCATCATCTCGACAAGCTCTTTGTATAACGCAATCATCGGGAGAGGTACATTGTGCAAGTTTGATGCAGTAGTGTCCATGAGCCATTTCTGCATAAAGTTTCCCACACCCTCCGGGACTGGAGTTGCGACGGGGGTGGAGAAAGAGAGCATCTCTTGTTACATCAAGTCCGAAAAGGGAGAAGATGCACCTCTGCTCGCGAATCAACTTTTTGTCGTAGGTATGCCTAATGTCGAGGAAGAAGCTGATTTAGATGTTCGTGAGCCTCCCAGATATCAGAATTCTGAGGGAAATGTGGACAGAGAAAAGTTTTCCGGATTTGAAACGCAGGAGGTCACTCCTTTTGCGAACAAAGAAGAGAAATTATCGGTGGGAGGTAACCTTGACCCTATGGTGATGGGGGAGATTGAAAATTTGTTGTCGGAGTCGCGAGATATCTTCTCTTGGTCCCCCAAAGACTTGAAAGGAATTCCCCCATCGGTAATCACTCACTCTCTAAATATTAGCAACGATATCATTCCTAAAAGACAGAGAAAAAAAAGCAAGCGGGTCCGAAGAATGAGGCCGCGGCCGTGGAGCTCGCGAAACTCCTAAAAGCTGGGTTTGTAAGACCAGTACAGTACCCAGCTTGGTTGGCTAATGTTGTTATGGTCGCGAAAAAAGGAACGGGAAAATGGAGGATGTGCGTGGACTTCACAGATTTGAACAAAGCTTGCCCGAAAGACAGCTACCCGCTACCTTCTATTGATCAGCTTGTAGACTCCACCGCAGGGCATGAGGCACTCATCTTTTTAGATGCATACTCGGGGTATAACCAAGTCATGATGAACCCCCTGGACTCAGAGCATACCTCTTTCATAACAGATAAGGGAACTTTCTGCTACAAAGGAATGCCTTTCGGCCTTAAGAACGCGGGGGCCACTTTCCAGAGATTGGTCGACCGCATCTTCAGTGATCAGATAGGGGATACGGTTGAGGCCTACATTGATGACATTGTGGTAAAGAGAAAGAAACAAAGTGACCATGCTCGCGACCTGGCAGAGGTCTTCGCAACGCTCATAAAGTATGGGATGAGTTTAAACCCGGACAAGTGTGTGTTCGGTGTCACAGAAGGAAAATTCTTGGGCTTCATTATTAGCGCTCGCGGTGTAGAGGTTAATCCCGATAAAGTCAAAGCCATTCTCGACCTCGAGCCACCACGGTCAACCCATGAGGTCCAAAGGTTTGTAGGCCGAGTGAACTATTTGGGGAGATTTTGCGCCAAATTGGCCGAACGCAACCTCCCCTTCTTCGAGATCCTAAAAAAGCCAAAGAATTTTGAGTGGACCGAGGAATGTGGTCAAGCCTTCACGAGCCTCAAAGAGCATCTGACAAGGCTCCCGATCTTATCATCCCCGGTTCCGGGAGAGACTCTTGTTCGCGAGTCAGAGAAACCGGTATATTTTGTCAGTTGAGCTTTGTTGCCAGCGGAAACACGGTATTCTCCAGTTGAAAAGTCTGTGCTCGCGCTGATAACGGCTGCCCGCAAACTAAGACCTTACTTTCATGCACACCCGATTGAAACCCTGACGGACTTTCCACTCAATAGCTTCATGACCAAACCTACTGTAGCAGGGAGGCTCACAAAATGGGTTATTGAGATGTCAGAGTTCGATGTGGTATACCGGCCCAGGCCAGCTATCAAGGCGCAAGCGCTTGCTGACTTCATTGTCGAAACGAGTTTCAGAGAAGGGGAAGTGGTGAATCCGTACGGCGAACAGATGATGTGGATAATGCATACTGATGGGGCTGTGAATGACGAGGGGTGTGGCGCGGGTGTGATTCTCACATCGCCTACGGGAGATGAGATAAGCCACGCCATCGCACTAAAGTTCAAACCCACGAACAATGAAGCTGAATATGAGGCCTTGATCGCAGGACTAGAGTTAGCCATCGGCCTTTCAATCTTTGTGCTGTCATGTTGTTGCGATTCAGAGGTTGTAGTAAAGCAGGTGCAGGGGCTTTATGAAGCGCGAACAGGGAACCTCCCACAATATCATGCCAGGGTCGCGACATTGACCTCACTTTTCATGCATTTCGAGATCAAAGCAATGCCAAGAGAACTGGATAAAAAAAAATATGAGCTCGCGAAGATGGGAGCCAGTTGGGAAGGTCCCAAAGAGCTCGTGCAACTGAAAAGAAAGGCTGGACGCTTTTATATCAGCAGAGGTGAGCTTTACAAAAGAGGAGGTGACCCTTGTGAACTGAAATTTATGGGCTACTATGAGACAAAGGCCTACCTCGAAGAGCTGCATGTTGGGCTGTGTGGGACGCACGCATGGTCGAGACCTCTGGTGTACAAGGCCTTGCGCCAAGGGAATTTTTGGCCTACAATGAAACAAGATGCTCAAGCGATGACGCGAGCTTGTCAGGCATGCCAGTATTTCGCCCCTGCCTCTCACCAACCAGGAGTGCAGCTTCAGATCATGGGAAGCCCCATCCCCTTCGCGATGTGGGGGTTGGATCTTCTTGGCCCTTTTAAACCAAAGGCACCGGGTCAGCTCGATTATATCATTGTCGCGGTGGACTATTTCACAAAATGGATTGAGGCAGAAGCACTCGCGTCGACAACAGTACCCGTAGTGAAAAAATTCCTTTGGAAGAGCATTATCTGTCGTTATGGATTGCCACGCGAGATTGTTACCGATCGTGGTCCTCAGTTCAACTCGCCTCAGCTGATGGCATGGTGCAGCGAACTGGGAGTTAATTTGAAAATTGCTTCAGTTGCACATCCACACTGTAATGGACAGGTAGAAGCCGTCAATAAAAGCATTGTCACAGATCTTAAGAAAAGACTAGACAGCGCTAAGGGTATATGGGCGGAGGTCCTGCCACTTACTGTCTGGGCCAATCGAACCACAGTGAAAAAAGCAACGGGGGAGAGTCCCTTCGCCCTCGCGTACGGGGTGGAGGCTGTGGTTCCCGTAGAAATCTTGTTCCCAAACGAAAGACTCCTTCACTATGACTCGGATACCAATGACGAGAAGATGAGGATGGAGCTCCAGCTTCGCGAGGAAACACAAGAAATGGCGATTGTCCGAGCGGCCGCTTACAAGGCGGGTGTCGCGGAGTATTATAACAAGCATGTCAAGGAAAGAGGATTCGTGAAGGGAGATCTGGTCCTGAGAAAGACAGAGGGAGGAAAACTCGATCTCAACTGGGAGGGGCCGTATATAGTGGATTGCGAAGTCGCACCAGGGGCCTATCGACTGAAGGATAGCTCTGGCAATCACGTTGCAAATTCCTGGAACGTGATGCGACTACGCCGCTATTACGCCTAGCCTACTCCCCCACACAGGTATGAATTCCCACGTTTTCATAACATGTCTTCATACCTCAAATGAATATTTCATAGAAAGCGATATAACCGCGAAATAAGATGTTCTGACGAGCTGTATGCAGGCGAAAGGACCGATTGAGACTAAACATTAGCAAGAATCTATCATCGGGTTACCAAAGGAATAAATACTTTCGCCACAAAGGGGGACGTGATCTCAAAATAAAAGGTACGTGCGCATCTCGAGAACTCACGAGATCACATAAATCCCGTGACGCTGGGCTGGGGCCAAGAGCACCCACCCAGGTCGCGAAGCCGTGACGCTGGGCTGGGGCCAAGAGCACCCACCCAGGTCGCGAAGCCGTGACGCTGGGCTGGGGCCAAGAGCACCCACCCAGGTCGCGAAGCCGTGACGCTGGGCTGGGGCCAAGAGTACCCACCCAGGTCGCGAAGTCGTGACGCTGGGCTGGGGCCAAGAGCACCCACCCAGGTTATGAAGCCGTGACCGTGCGAGAGTGAGTAACGACATTCGTCCTCCTCACCTCGACCACGAAGTCCTGGCCTTAAGGGGATAGCAACCCATCAAGGAACGGAGCACAGCGAGTGACACTCCTGAAAAAAGTCAATCATGAAACTATATACTTGGCTTAGAGATATGAAATACAAAAAGCTAATGAGTCCCCATCTGCTTTGACAGACACTCCTGCACTACAGAAATGAACGATCCTAGACATGATCGCGATGCAAGGCTGGGACTCTAGACATATCATCGTCCAGGTACCTAAAAAGCACTTCGTACAGACAAACCTTTTCTTCCACAAAAAGGAAGTAATATCCTTCCAAAAGACTAACACGATTCGATCACGTGCAGCTTCGTGTCGCGAACGAAACAGAAAACCTTGGCAATTTATGATGATACTGGCGCTAATACTCCAATTATTTGCGAGCATGGATTTCCCAAGGCATCAAGAATACCTTAGCTAAGGTATGATGAGAAAACACGCGAGCTACTTTGTTTTGTCACAAGAACAAAGAATCTGATTCCAATTCATTATAGGAAATCCCATGCTCAAACACAAAGACACTCACGGACGCACGAAAAACCCTACTACTGGCTCATACGCATGCAGTAGTCAGGTAAGAACACACTCTTTATCACATCACAGGTCATGACATATGAATAATCTATACTTACGCGATCGACTTTCTCGCAGGGTTTTTCGTAAAACCAACAAAAACAGAAGAGTCCTTCCCGACGAAAGATGTTGAAGAGTGTCCTATTTTAGATATTAAGTGTTCTCGCTTCGGAAACATTTTAAGTTCTAAAGTCTATTGATGAAACACATACTTTTAATCGCGATAGCACAGAAGTGCACACTACATTTTAAGTTCCAAACTTTTCCCGATAATCCCAGTCTAACTTATTCATAAACCCTCGTTCATTCTCCCTCCTTATTTGAACACATACCGCTCGCGAGACTGTAAACATCCTCACGAGCACTATGGGGGGAGGGGAAGAGGAGGAGAAATCACCAGACAAACACAAAATAAAGAAACATTAAAAGGCACTAAGCCTAGAGAGAAACGGCGATCTTCACTTGATACACCACATTCTGAATGGGAACTTCAGGAGGATTGGCACGCCACATGGTGAAGGTCACTTCATCTCCCTCACGAAGATCATTCTCATACGCAAACTCACTCCAACCTTCGCCCAGAAAGTAGGAACTCCCAACCTTGTCCAAAGTCACGTCCCAAGGTTCGAAATTGACGCAAAGGACAAGGCTCTTACCACCGAAATGGCTAAGGTGTTGATCACAATGTTCCTTTGGGAAACACTATACGTGGAGAAGAGGGGTCTAAGAAACGAGCAAGCAGAGAAAGACAAAGTAAAAAAGGATACTTACCAAGCATCTGCCAGTAATGGCAGAGGAATCCATAATAATAGTGAAAGACTCATCCAGAGACCCCTCTCGAGTTTGTCATGTCCTGGCCATATCGGAATTCTTTGAAAAAAGCAGACAAGAAAGAAGAAGACAGGAAACGCTATTTATAAAAGAAAATCACCTAACCCACATTTAATGCATTGAATGACTTGAGCAGAAAAGTAGTTGAGAAAACGAGAGAAGCAATAAATGCGGAAACACACATAGAAATAACAATACGACCTCCCCAAGAGGCCCAAAATAATCCCAAGGCTCGCGACCACACATGGTTCGCGAACCGCCAAAAATTCCAAGTAGCCATTGTACGCAACATCAATCCTGAACTTACAAAGATAACATCACAAGAAAAAGAAAAGATCAAACATCGTCATTCACATGATCGGTAGGAATGTCCAGGTATTGGCCAACTTCATCCATCGCCACGTCGTGAGCTTCTTTTTCACCACCAACATCCCCAGCCGACGCGATGTTCTCATCAATAGCGGTTTCCTCACTATCAATATTCACAATATCGTCACCGTCACCTGCCTCAGTTGTCTCGACACGAGGGTGCTTCAATGGGTCCCGGGTCTCTTTCATCCTTATCTCCGAATAAACCACGTCCCTAGCTCTTTTAGGCGCTTTGGGAGCAGGAACCACGGGAATATGAGACTCCATCCCTTCAACAACCCCTTCACCTTCCCTCAAAAAAGGCTCGACTACCCAGCCTTCAAGAAGGCTTGCGTCGTCGTCAATAAAGGTCCCGACGGGAGGAGAGGGATACGGAGGAAGCTCCGCAGGAAGACCACAGAAGTCAGATGGATCGTAGGGAAACTTGGGAACCTGATGTTTCTTGAGCTGACGCCTAAGCGAGGCGATCAACAGTACATCACGAGCAGTGCTAATAAAGTTAATATGATCTTTCTCGCGAAAGCTTGATGCATACTGTTTCGCTCCTTCGCGACGACCCTGAAAGAAAGCCTTATCTTTTTCCTGTCGGATCAAGCCTAACTCTGTGTCATGATTACGCTTCTCTACTCTGGCGGCAACCTCCATTTCACTTATCCTGTTCTCCAAGTCAGCATTCCTTTTCTTCTCTTTGTCCAGAGCCTGCCTCGCCTCGTCCCTTGAGTCTTTGAGCTTATGGCCAAATGCTAGAACCTTCTAATAATCCTCCTCCAACTGCTTATGGCTGTCCTCGAGGGCCAAAGCATATTGCCCCGCAGCCTCATTAATAAGGATCGACTGCGATAAAGAAGGAATATGAGCTAAAGATGATAACCAACCAGAGAAGAGTCTACAAGAAAATAGCAGGGAGTAAAAACTTACCGCCAAGTTAAGCGTGGAAAGACCTCCACCACCGCGAACGATACCCTCTAGACAAGAGGGCATCTCCGGATAACGAGGACGATCATTGTGAAAGAACTTTCTTACCACCTTTTCCTCGAGAAAGAGCTCATCTAAATCTTGAGAAGGGATATCCTCGCGACCCTCAAGAGCCATAGGCCGCTTACCTCTCGCGATGGCTGAGGCCCTCTCAATAGAGGTGCCTCGGTTTGAGGAAGGAGTCCCATCGGCTCCAGAAGGAAGCGAAGCTTCCCTTGAAACAGGAGAACTCGCGACCGGAATAGTCTGGTCAGCCAAAGGCTCTGACGCATCGGCGGGCGACTCTCGAATATTAATACCAGTAGAAGAGGTTTTTTTCTTGGAATGAGCCTTGTTTTTCTGCGCGAGCTGCTTTCTATGTTTGGGCTTCGCGGCAGGAGGAGCGATTTCATCGATTGGTTCTTCGTCGAAAGAATCGTCGGAACCGTCCAGAGTTGGGAGCCTGGAAAAATATCCTTTTTCTGAAAAGCATAAGAAAGCATCGATCTATAAGCACATGGCGTTATAAAAGGGAAATGAAGACAAAAGATGAAAACAACAAGCAAATAAAATGTTACGCGAAGACACGAAGACTACCGTAATGATGTTCAAGGCTTAACCCTCGCTGGGCTAGCACCTCGTGGGTAATACATGCCAGAAATATGCGCTTCGAGATGAGGTTAGGAAAGCTATGGAATTTATCAAAAAGGCAATCTTTCTTAGGCTGAGACCAGTCACCAGATCTAGGTTGGGTCGCGGTCATTGATATTTTAGTAGAGAACCCCGAATCTGGTGGAGGTCGTACTAGGAACCAATCCGTTTTCCACTTCGGAAGTCGGGGGGGTCTGTCCCACTCGGTTCTGCCGTTCTTCACAGCCGTGAACATCCCCTCTTCCTCGGGAGCCCTTCGCGTCCGGAACATAAGGAAAAAATGGCAAGGATTGGGTTTTACTCCAATGTCTTGACACCTCATCACATAAATGACGAGTGCGCGCCAAAAGTTAGGGTGCATTTGGGCTGGGCTATATGTCACATCTTTCAAAAGCCTTTTTGTGAAGTCGGAGAAAGGGAACCTAAAGCCTAGTTTAAGAGAGGAAATACACAATGCGAAGAAAGAACCATAATCGTCAAGAGAAGTGCCACCTGAAGAGGGCAAGGCAAAAATTGTCCCCTCCGGAAAAGGATAAGAATCGGCTACTGCATAAAGATCGTGAAGTTGAAGCTTAGAAGGAAGAGCCGTAAACGGATTCCCGAGGACCTTGACTTTCGTATAACGAACGCGACGGGTCAGGACCTGTACACGACCCGCCGGCTTATTAAAACAATCCCCGATTTCAATGCGAGGAAGGTCGCCTTGCCAGGAATAATACTTTTCGTATTCCACGCGACCAATAATTACATCCTCAGGTTCCTGAGGGAGAAGGTCGTTATTGCTACTACCCCCATCTGGTCGCGAGGTGGAAGGGCCTTCGCCATCCTTATTTCTAGTAGTTTTCCCTGAAAAGAATTAAAAGAGGGAAAGAAGGAAAAAGTCAATTTTCCAGGGCAAGAATACGAGACGCCAGGGCTATAAGAAAGCCTCGCGAACCATAAAAAAAAAGGGAAACAAAGAAAACCCTGGAAAACGAGAAAGACAAGATCCCGAAAGGAATCGAAGAGACACTCGGATGAATGTCTAAATGAACATTCTGACGAATACTCAAGAAATGAAAAGCGCCAAGAACCCTAAATAGTTTAAAAAGGTTCTAAAGAAAGGAAACACCCAGAAAATCGAGTTTAGAAGGATGAAAAAGGGAAGCGGCGCCGCCCACTAAAAGCTAGTAGGAGGGCGGAGAAAGCCATTAAAACCTCCATGAAAACCAGCATAAAAGCTTCAAAAAGCACGACAATGGCGGAATACCCGGGAAATGTCGAGATTACGAGTAAATACAACAGGAAAAGCGAAATAAAGAGCGAATTCGAAATAGAACTTACCAGCCATTTGTAATCTGAAGATTGTCTGAACGAATGAAGATTTCTTGAAATTTTATTAAGAACAGTTTTTTACAGAGGAGTACGAACAATTGAAGTAGAGAGGAAGGGAAGAATATGATTTGATGGCCTTATATAGGAAAGTGGAAAAATCCCAAAAAGTCGACACGTGTTGGAAGGTGTCAGGGCGCGGGAGATGAAGCGTCTCGAATTTGAAATTCGAAATTCAAAACAAGCGCGATGGAATGAGAAGGCGTCGCGAACAAACGATCTTCAAAGGACTCCCCGAGATCCCGGCTTCAATTATTACCTAAGCCTTATCTTCGCGAAAGCAAGGACTTGGGGGGCTAGATGTTGGACCCGGTTCTCGCGACCATGACACGAACCCGGTTCGCGACTAATAAATGGACCGCGAGCCCATAAGACCGATAACCAGGTTGAGAATGAGAGGCCCATTAAGAAGCCCAATAGGTAAAAGAAGCGGCACCGGATCGTGTGGGGCCCGATGTCTGATTATAAATCCTAACCGCAAAGAGAGAGAAGGCTAGCGGCAATCGAGAGCATCTTCCTTCCCCCTTGAGCTAGAGAGAAAACACATAAGGCGATTACTCATTTCCGAGCTTGTCTTTCTGATCCCGATTCGTCTCTTTTAGTAGAGAATCAGATGATCGGTACCTGGATTCTGGCTCTCGGTACCGTTATCGTGCTTTTGAGGTGTGAATCATCACGATTGGTTGAGTTTCATCATTTACTGTTTCATTGAGTTGGCTCACGAGGTTTCATTGTTTTGGTCATTACTTCGATCGTTTTCTTCTCTCTGTTTTACTTAGCTCTATTGTTGTTTGAGGCATCGTGTTCATTCATCTGTTACCATTACTGACTTGAGCGTCGGAGAGCCAAATCAGGGGGTCCAACCTTCCGGCTTGGTTGTGCAGGTACCTTAAGGGTTGAAGAACACAAAGAGCAGAGGAGAATAGCACATTTTGATCTGGATGAAGATGAGTCGTAAGTTGTTGCTCCAGTTTGCTTAAGGAAGGTCTTCAGTATTTGAAGATTCACTGAAGGTCCGATCTCGCGAGGTGTTGATTGCGAGATCGCGAATATCTGGGCTCCAACAACATAAGCACTTGGTCTTTCTTTCTGAAGCTATATTTGCTCGTACTAGCTCCATTTCCTGCTCCATGGTTTACTGTTTTTGAATGCAAGAGACGAAGAAGCGCATTGAGCTTATTAAGCTTAATCTTGGGTTTATCAGGCATGATTAAGGGTTTAGAAGCTTCTACTTGGAGAGTTTTTTTTCCATGGAGCCAATCTTGAATTTGTTGTGTTGCTTAGATGAACTTTTGATAACTTGTTTCTAACTCTAGTGACATAATTTGGGGTGTTTCTGTCTTTTCTCTCAGCCGAATCCCCTAGAAGAAGACGAGATGACGCCTTTCGAGCAGAAGATCGAGGGCCTGCAGGATTGAAGATAGATTAGCTATACATGGAAAATAATTTTCAAGGCTCATAACATGTCAAAAAAAGAATCAAGGAGGAGAAGCTCATAATATTTCAAAAAAAGCAGTGCAATATAGAGGGGAATAAAAAGAGTGATCAACTTTCAATGATTACATAGGACCTCCTCCATTATTTTCCTTTCTATTACCCTTTTCCATAGTTGAATGACAACCCACACTTACAGTTGTAAATGTATAAATAGAACTCTTGATTTTAAACATGATTTTCTCCCTCAGGTTTGGTTTTTAGAAACCTAAAGATTTTGCTAATAGTAAAGAGAAGCATAATCTTGTTATACTCTGACTTTCGGAATCTACTTGATGTTTCAACCCCTACTAATAAATCTATAGCTCGTATAGGTTCTTTTATTCTTAATTTCATTACCGCTTATGACACTAAGAAGGGACTTTGGTTTCTATTTTAACTTATATTCTTTATTAAAATTCTTGCTCTTATCAAAACTCATCCATACATTTCAAGAACACATATCGGAGTAAGCCACCAATAAATCGCTTCATACTTAATTGTGGTGGCTCCTAACAAACCAGTGCTGTTTCTTTTTGTGGTTTTGTTATTTGTAACTCTTATAGCCCTTATTCTTTTGCCTAGCATCTTCAGATCCCCCCTGTTTTAGTATCTGGCGCCTAGTCCGCTCTTGCTGGACTACGTGCAGCCAGTCGTCTTATTAGCTTTTATCTGTTATGTTGTCATCTTTGCTTTGCCTGGTTATATGTCTACTTCCTCTTTCCAAGGTCTCCCTCCGGAAATTGGAATTATAACCGTAGATATCCAGGTTTTGTCTGTTTTGTTGGATTCGTGCAGATTTATCCTCACGCC
This sequence comes from Oxyria digyna, assembly GCA_029168935.1. Classification (NCBI taxonomy): domain Eukaryota; kingdom Viridiplantae; phylum Streptophyta; class Magnoliopsida; order Caryophyllales; family Polygonaceae; genus Oxyria; species Oxyria digyna. Next base: position 4,699,759 of record JAPVLV010000010.1, on the reverse strand, counting down.
TTGGGACTGTTACAAGGCTGCTGACTTATAAGTCTCCTGTATTTTCGCCAATGAAGACCTCTGCCATTTCCCTCGTCGTTGGAAATGTTGATCTTCCTTGGAAGAGAGACTTTATCCTCAGAGCCTCCTGCTTTGTTGCAATGCTTATATCTTTCCTTTGAAAGATTCTCTTTAGATCATCCGTGCAGATGATTTAGGCTAGAATTGCTGGTCAATTAAGCCTTTTGTTTGCTTGTTTAAAAAAAAAACTTTTAATGATTACAACACACTAAGAAGCTCATGACTAAGAAACCATACTAAAAAGAAGGAGAAATCCAATGCTGAACCACAAAATCCCACACCAACGAAAAATGAAGTATTTAACAAATTAGGATTACGAAATAGAAATAAATTATTAATAAGAGTATAAGACCTACCATATTTATTAAAGAGCAAAGTGCCAGAGAGGTTCTTTGCATATATAGTTACGTTCGTTAGTGATGCGGGGATAAGCCGTTGTTGTCCGATCTAGACACAAAACCTCGAACAGAAACTCGAACAGAGAAGATAGGCGGAATTAGAATGGGATGAAAGAAGGATAAGTCGAATGATAGGCCAATTGGAACCAAATCAAACAACGATAAAACCCTTGAACTTAAGAACAAGAACCTTACCGAATGATGAAGAAACCCCAATGGATTACAACCAAACACAATGGCTATGGTAGGCCAAGGCACCTGAATGATGCTCTATGGAGTCCCGATAGCACCAACCTTATGGAAGAGATTGACACACACAAGTACAACTAGGGCGAGTTCAACAACAATGCACACAGGGCACTCTACTCACAAAAGCACTCTTTTGGAGGAACGAGAACAACGTTTTCTCAATTCATAAGAATCATCATAATAATCATCGTCTGGGTTCCTAAAACAATAACTAGGGCAAACCTTATATAGGGTTAATAAGGTGGCCAATAATAAAAGAAATAACTAATTAAATGTATTTCCTAAAAATAGCTAAAAACCAATTAAAAGAAATAATCCCGAAAATAACACAAAAACTCGAAACTGAAGGATGTTGGCGGCGGGCGCTGCCCGTTGGCGGCGATCGTCGTTTCCACTTCGTAGCTATTCTCCATTAATTCAATTGGCGGCGGGGGCTGCTAAAAGGAAGCGGGCGCTGCCCAAAAAGCAGCGGGCGCTGCCCAAAAAGCAGCGGGGTGCCCAAAAGGCAGCGGTCACCGCTTTGGAAACATGTCGCCGACATCTCTTTTTGAAACGGCTCATTCTCTCTCATCCGAGATCGAAATTGAGCAATTCCAAATCCCAGAGTTTCGTCTTGAAGTCTAGTTTTTTTCATCTTCAGTACTTGACTTCTCATCTTTACTCGAACCGGATCTCTACGAGCTTGAATGGCTACAATACGAGCTCGGGCTACTATCATTGACTTCAATGATGGCTCATAGCGATCTTTAGCCCTTGCTCCAGTGGTTAGCACATCTCTAGATTTAGGAAGAAGTGTTCTCGATGATAGCTCGGATGCTCTTGATGGTAGCTCAGATGCTCCCGCATCATTCTCCCCTTCTTGAAAAGGATTCGACCTCGAATCAGCTTTGATATGAATAATTGAACGATCTTCATAGGCGTCATCCTCTTTGATGCATAGCTTCTTCTTGAATGCTCCATGTGCATAGCTCGACTTTGATGAAACGATGGATTGCTGCTGGAGCGCTTTGCTTTCCTTCATTCCTTTAGCTCCTTTGTCCTTGTCCTTCCTTTTGTCATACTCATCAGCGACCTGCGAAAAATCCATAGGTGGAAGAACAACATCTTTTCTAGGAAAGGTAAACGAATGACAACTAGCAAAACCATCATGGGCAACTCTCTTATCATACTGCCATGGATATTCAAATAAAACTTGACAAGCTTGCATAGGTACAACATCACATAAAATATCATCATAATGTCCTAATGTTATGGTTTCCATTTCCAATCAACACAATCATTAATCCAATGCAGTTTTAAAGGACTAGGGTAGAGTAGTAAGTTGCAATGTAGTATTCAACTCCATGCTAGCAATTTCACTACAACTACCTTCATCAATTTTCATGTTGCAATCCTCAACTTTACCTAGACAATGAGTTTCTCCTACAATTTCATCACAATGAGCAGTTTGTACATGCAAATCATTCCTATCAATTGAATCAACATGCTCATACTCAATTTGAACTTCATTATCTAAATCGGTTTTAAGATCATCAACACAAACAACATCATCAATACTATCACCTTTTTCATATTCAATCTCAATTTGTCCTAGGTGATTAAGCATATCAGAGCAGTCATTAATCATATGATCTTTCCTTCTACATTTGAAACACTCAATATCTCTAGCTCTAGTAGAAGGGTTAGAAGTACTCCCTTTGGGTCCAAGTTCGGCTCGTGGTGCAGCTGGAGGGGCGTCACTTCTTGGTCTATCCCTATCTCCTTGTAGCTCCTTGGAAGAGGCATCTCGTCCATAATAAGAATCATTACGTCCTTGCTGATTTTTCCAAGTGTTGGAAGAACCATGTGCATTCCTATTCCCTTGATTCCTATACTTAGTCTTCCTTTCCACTTTGATGGCTAAGTGCAACAACTCAACCATAGAACTATATGGAAACATTTCAATTTCATTAGCCAAAAATGAATTGAGAATACGAAGATACCTTGCCATTGTTGCTTCTTTATCCTCAATCACATTGGCCCTGACCATGGCTATTTGCATAGCATTGAAGGTCTCTTCTACTCCCATAGATCCCTGTTTCAAATTCTCAAGTCGATGTAGAAGCTCTCTAGTGTAGTGTGGGGGAATAAATCGAGCTCTCATCATCCTCTTCATTAGATCCCAAGTAGCAATGAGATAATCTCCATTTCCAGCTTGTCCTCTCACTAAGTTGTCCCACCAAACTAGAGCATAGCCATAAAACTCCAAAGATGCAAGTCGCACCTTCTCATGCTCGGAGAAGTTGTGACAATTCCAGATCTGCTCAATCTTCGTCTCCCACTCTATGTAGACATCTGGATCACACTTGCCCTCAAAACTTGGGATCTTCACCTTGATCTTCTCAACTCCATCTTGATCAGGCTCTCTTCTCCTTCCTTGGTACCCTCCTTGTTGGCGATAGGGTCGCCATCCTTCATCTCCTGCATCCTCATTGTCAGCTGGCTCCTCATAATCCTCGTTGTCACCTAGAGCCTGAAATCTATCATGAAAATGGTTAGCAACATTGTATCTATTAGGATGACGTAAAGGAGGATTAGGAGTAGGATATCGCTCCCTTGGAGTTGGAATTTCAGCACCCCTGGGGGTACCATGTTGGCGTCTATGACCAAGCTCCTCTCTGATGGTTGTAGTAAGCCCACTGACAAGCTTTTCACTAAACTTGTCCAAGAAGTTCATCAACTCCGGGGTGACAGGGTTGGTCGTCGGGTCCCTTGGGGGTCTCCTTTTGGGAGAAACTAACCTGTCCATTATCAAAGAAAAGACTAACACAGAACAATGTTAAGTGAGTGTAAATGAAAACAACTCGCAAGTGTTTACTCTCGTGTGTTTCACTCTACACTCTCTCTCAATTGTTGTTATAACAAGCTTTTCATGATGAATTGCCTTGTATGGACCAATAACCCAATAGATTGAAACTAACAAGCTCCTAGCACTATGATGAGTGATGGTAGAGATGGAGATGGCTAGTGTAGGGGTGGGGTTTCAACTTCAAGGTTCTGACTCAAAACAAAATGACTCAACGAAAGAAAGAAACAAAGACTCAAAACGTTTGCAAGAATGTGAATGCAAACAACTAATACGACTCAAGTTTGAACTCAAGAGGGCCAAAAGGAAGCGTACCTTAACTTGTCCCGATTGGTGTCAATGAAGGATCGAAGACGGAGTCGAGAGGGCTAGGGTAAGTTCGGGAATGGCTCGGGGGGTCTTGAAGTCGCAAAAAGAACTAAGCAGGGAGACTGTTTGTGCCTAAAAATACGACCAGTATGGAACGCGTGGTAAGCTATGCGTAGAAGAATTGTCTCGACGCGACGAAAGGAATGAAGGTTGTCGTCAACGTGACGAGACGTGGCAAAGGTCTCGTTTATCTTGAAGATTAGGTCGGCCGAGCATGTTTTATCCTATTCCTTATAATATTCTTGTAATTGGTAAAAGATACCATAGAGAATATCTTTTACCTTATTTATTATATCGTTATTTAGATAGAAGGAAGAGATAAGATTTCGTTTTCCTTAAAGATATTATTAGGGTTAGCCTATATATAAGGGCTAACGCCTGCTTTGTAAGCATTGAGCCTCCATTCGAATAATACCAAGTTCAAGCTTCAAACCTAATTTCCTACTTTGTTCTTGAGTGTTGAGATAATACCGTTCTCTTTGATCTTTGCCCTACAATTGCTTAGTTATCTTCTGGTAGGTAATTTCGCTACAAACAATTGGCGCCCACCGTGGGGCATGATAAAAAAGGTGTCGTCTTTGCATACGAAGGGAACAACCTCGCCCACAGAAGCCATGAAAGATCCCAGATCGATCAAAATCCTTCGAAACAGAGCCTTCACCGTGTTAGGAGGTCCGCCGTCCTATACAACATCCGACAGTAAGAGGCTCGCGAAGACTATCGAAGGACAAGGAGATTTCGTCCCAACTCGCTACTCCAGAGCAGCCAATCGTGATCTGCCTATCACGTTTCAAGATCCAGACGAAAGAATCAAGCATCACGATAGCCTGGTGATCTCCGTGGTGATTCGGAATTGCAACGTGAAAAGAATCCTGGTAGATAACGGAAGTTCGACCAACATCATCACTTTCTCTGCTGTTCTTGAACTCGGACTTTCAGTCGACGATGTCGTCGGAAAGCGTATCCGTTTGAAAGGCTTCAGTGGAGAGATCTCCGAGATGTTAGGGGAAATCACCCTCGAGACAACAACCCAGGGCGTCAATCTCCCAACCAGATTCGTCGTGATGGAAGCGGAGTCGCCTTATAACGCCATCCTCGGAAGACCCTGGATCCATGATATACGAGCCATTCCATCTACGTACCACCAATCCCTGAAGTTCCCAACGCCCTGGGGAATACGCGAAGTCAAAGGCGAACCCTATACGGCCAAAGAGTGCTACCGGATTGGGATGAAAGGGATCACGACGCCAGAAATTAGAAAAGACGAGGTAAAAGAATTTTAGGTCAAGACGCCGACTAAATATGTTAAGCCAAAGTGTCCTGAGTTAGAAGATGTAGTCATCGATGATTCCAAACCAGAAAGAATCCTAAAAATAGGAACCGACGTCCCCAGAGAGATTAGAGAAGAACTGATAACGTTCTTGAAGTCAAAAGCCAAATGCTTCGCATGGAGCCACGAAGACATGACAGGCATATCTCCAGACGTGATGCTCCACAAACTAAACGTCGATCCAAAGTTCACTCCAGCCAAGCAGAAGAGGAGGAAATTTGCCCCCGAACGCAACAAAGTTGTAGACGAAGAAGTTAAGAATCTCCTCGAAACAGGTAAGATACGAGAAGCAAAGTACCCCCACTGGCTCGCCAACGTCGTAGTCGTCCAAAAGAAGAACGGGAAATTGAGAGTATGTGTCGATTTCACAGACCTTAACAAAGCCTGTCCGAAAGATTCCTTCCCACTCCCTCACATCGACGCTATGGTAGACGCGACGGCAGGGCATGAGATGCTAACGTTCATGGACGCGTTCAGCGGATATCACCAGATACAGATAAACCCCGTCGATCAAGAAAAAACCGCGTTCGTGACAAACCAGGGGATATATTGCTACAAAGTCATGCCTTTTGGTCTCAAGAACGCCGGAGCTACGTATCAACGACTGGTGAATAAGATGTTCGAAGAGAAGATAGGGGACACGATGGAAGTTTACATAGACGACATGCTCGTGAAGTCTAAACGAGCAAAAGATCACGTAACACACTTGAAGGAGGCGTTCGAGATCCTGGAAGAGTATAGCATGAAACTCAACCCTACCAAGTGTTCCTTTGGGGTCTCTTCCGGGAAGTTCCTCGGATACGTAGTAACTCAGAGAGGAATAGAGGCTAGTCCCGAACAGATTAAAGCCATACTCGATCTCGAGTCTTCGCGTTGCGTGAAAGACATCCAGAAGCTGACAGGAAGAGTCGCCGCATTAAACAGGTTCATCTCCAAAGCCTCCGACAGAAATCGACTCTTCTATGACACTCTCCGGAAGAACGAATCTTTCTCTTGGACAGAACGCCACGAAGAAGCCTTCACGGAGCTTAAGAACTATCTGACGAATCCCTTACTCCTATCGAAGCCTAAGGAAGGAGAACCCTTGTTCGTATACCTAACAGTGTCCGAGATTGTTATCAGCGCCGTTCTCGTAAGAGAAGAAGGGGAGAAGCAACAGCCCGTCTACTACGTAAGTAAAATGTTGTCGTCAGCAGAAACCAGGTACTCCGCCATGGAAAAACTGACCTTGGCGTTGGTAATGGCGTCGGTGAAGTTGAAGCCCTATTTTGAATCCCATACCATCATAGTAAGGACCACGTCGCCTTTGAAGAACATAGTGAAGAAGCCAGAGTTATCAGGAAGAATGACGAAGTGGACGGTTCATCTCGGCGGCTACGACATCATCTACGAAGGCAGAAAAGCAATCAAATCCCAAGCATTAGCAGATTTAGTGGCAGATTTCAGTCCAACCCTAGAGCAAGAAGCAATCTCACAAGTAAACAAGGTAGAATTCGCAAAGTGGACCTTGCACACAGACAGAGCGATGAACCAGAACGGGGTAGGACTAGGCATCGTCCTAAAATCGCCACAAGGGGATAGGGTCGTCCAAGCCATAAGATGAGACTTCAAAGCGACGAATAACGAAGCCTAGTATGAAGCCTTGATTGCTGGTCTACGCGTTGCCATCGACCTACAGTTTCAGAAGCTTGATATCTGTTGCGATTCGCTGCTGCTAGTCAACCAAGTTCGAGGTGAATACGCCACTAAAGATTCGAAGATGACCTTGTACCTCAAAGTAGGAAAGGAATTGTTCGAGGAATTCAAAAGCTGCCAAATCAGACAAATCCCCAGAGACGCTAACGCGCAAGCCGACGCGTTAGCAAAACTAGGTTCATCCATTGACCCAAGAGAATATCAGAAGATCCCGTTCCTTCACCTCAGCAACGCGTCTATCAGCAAAGAAGCAAGTCCAGAACAAACGTTCACAGTAAGGGATCAAGATTCATGGGTAACGCCTTAGTATGAGTGGTTGCAGCACGGACGCCTCCCGGGTAACGCGTATGAAGCAAGGCTATTGAAGCAAAAAGCGACCACCTTTGTAGTAGACAAGGGCCAATTACTAAAATGGTCGTCGAACGGTGTGTTCTTAACATGCCCGACAGAGGAAAAGATCCAAGATATTCTACGCGAGCTACACAACGGAGAATATGGGAATCATTCAGGAGGGAGAAGCCTAGCGGCCAAAGCACACTCGGCTGGATATTATTGGCCCACGATGAGACAAGACGCGACGAATTACGTCAAAAGGTGCGACGCTTGCCAAAGACACGCCCCAATCCCACATCAGCCGGCAGAAAAACTCCACTCTATAAGGTCTCCTTGGCCATTCATGCAATGGGGGATGAATATAGTAGGACCTATGCCCTTGACCCTAGGACCAAAGACACTAATGCTCGTTGTCACAGATTACTTCTCCAAATGGATAGAGGCCGAAACGTTCAAGAACATCAAAGATTCCCATGTCATATCCTTCATCGAAAGAAACATCATCATGAGATTCGGAATCCCTCACACCATTGTATGTGACAACGGATCACAATTCATTAGTAAGAATATTGTATCGTTCTGCAAAGATAAAGGTATACGTCTAGTCTACTCGACGCCAAGATACCCTCAAGCGAACGGGCAAGCGGAATCAAGTAACAAAGTCATCATAAGTAATCTCAAGAAGAGGATAGAAGAATGCAAGGGAAATTGGGCGGATCAACTCCAGGCTATAGTATGGGCTGACAGAACGACGCCTAAGAGAGCAACGGGAAGAACACCGTTCTCTCTCGTGTACGGTTGCGAAGCCGTCCTGCCAATCGAAGTGGAAGTTTCAACAGAAAGATATCGGTCTCTCCCTGAGGAAAGAAACACTCCAATGATGATGTTCATGATAGATACAATTGACGAGATAAGAGACAATGCGGCGTTAAGAATGGCAGCACAAAAACAAATTGTTGCCCGAAGTTATAATCGACAAGTGATAGCAAGAACTTTCCAAGTAGGTGACTGGGTCTTAAGAAAAGTATTTCCAAATACCGAGGATAAGAGCGTCGGTAAGCTCGCCGCGTCCTGGGAAGGTCCATACCAAATAGCACAAGTCGTAGGGCGAGGAGCCTACGAACTCGTTACACCAGAAGGGGTACCATTGATGCGTTCATGGAACGCAACAAATCTTAAGAAATATTACCATTAAAGAACGTGATAGTTGATTTGATTTCTACGTGTTCCTATGCATATTTTAGATTTCTCATTATGTCCAAGCATGTTTTAGCGTCGAAACGACAAAGGGGTCGTCAAGACTAGGGGTAGACGTCTTAGTTCATCAAGAATTCACAAAGTCTTCGTTAATACATAAGTATGTACTTTCTTGTCTGATATCCAATACATGCCGAGTTGTTTCATTTCAAAGTACTTGCTCTGTGTCTATGACGTAACACCAAGCTTAATAAGGCCGCGGCGAAAATCCGCGCCGGGGGCGAATTTTGTTAGCATACGTGTTTAAGGCTCCATCTACGCGTATGCAACGTTAGCCGAACCGCCGACTCCGAGTCGACGCTTCCCATGATTGTTAGCGACGTGTGGCAATGATCATGGGGAATGAAGCCCGGCACCTCACGAAACCGGCACGGTCCTCTGAGCGAAGAAGGGAAACCTATTGCCACGACCACTCTCCAGGAACGCGTACTTGCGCCTTCCACGGCCCCTCTGAGAGTCATGAATCCACGGGAAAAACGCCAAACCGGCAGGGATGCGTCCACCGGCATCGTAAGTCCTAACAATCGAGAAATCGGACGCCACACGATGAATAGGCCCGTCGATTAAAAGAGTTCGATGTCGACCTAACGCTAGCGTGAGGCAATGGACCCACCTTAAACGTAAGGGGTAACATCACAAGCTGATAAAATCACACGCCGACCTATGTCCGCCACTCGCTTCAGGGTTCGGAGGAAATGCTGGACCCAACTTTCATGTAAGCCGGCAACATAACAAAAGCAGCCGCGATGACCACAATGATACCAGGGGTAGAAAAAACGAAACCTCGAAGTCAAAGATCGACCTACATGTCACAAATAAGAAATGTTGGCCGCACCCGACTCCATAAAAGATTCAAAGTCAGATTCGCCAAAAGGGGATAGTAGTCCCACCAAAAGTTAAAGATAAGCGAAAGCCTTACGCAAAGAAAGAAGCAATAAGCATCCAATACGTATTCAAAAAGAATTCGCCACGCAAGAACGTGATGAAAAGTTAAAATCCATGTTCCACAAAAGCAGCCATGCAACAAGCAAAAAGATGAAAGTTGGCTAAACTAAGAAGAAGGAGATACATCTTTATCCGCGGAAACAACGTTGCCGTCTAAAGCTACATCCGCGTCACTAGGAGTTAAGACTGGCAAACTTGAGGGAACGCGTAGAAGAGAAACCCCCTCGGGTGGAACGGGATAAAGAACGGAAAATTCACCACGCTCGCGTTCCACATCCCAATCTACGTGACGACCCGTGTTTGTGCCTAAAAATACGACGAGTGTGGAACGCGTGAAGAGCTACGCTTAGGAAGACTGTGTCGACGCGACGAGAGGAATGAAGGATGTCGTCGACGTTACAAGACGTGACAAAGGTCTCGTTTATCTTGAAGATTAGGTCGGCCGAACATATTTTATCTTATTCCTTATTATATTCTTGTAATTGGTAAAAGATACGGTGAAGAAGATCTTTTACCTTGTTTGTTATATCGTTATTTAGATAAAAGAAAGAAATAAGATCTCGTTTCCTAAAAGATATTATTAGGGTTAACCTATAAATAAAGGCTTGGTCTATATGCACACGTTTTTTTTGCTAAATGCACACTATTCTGTGCGGTAAGAGTTGCAGTACACTTCTGTGCGTTAAGGATTACCGCACCAAAGGACTCCGGGGCATTGTTGGAATTTTTTCTGAAACCTATACGACGCTAGTGCGGTAACAATTACCGCACAGATCTGTGCGTTAACAATTACCGCACCAGATTAATACGAGATTAACAAAAAAAACAGATTTTGATTAACTTAAACACCTGTGCGGTAACTCTTACCGCACAGGATTTGTTATTTTTTTAATTAATATTTTTTTTTTAAAAGTATTTGAATAATAATATCTTGTGCGTTAACTCTTACCGCACAGATCTGTGCGTTAAGATTTAACGCACGGGATTAAGGAAAGATTAAATAAAAAAAATTAAATTTTTGATTAAAAAAATTCCTGTGCGGTAACCTTTACCGCACAGTTTTTTTTTTTAATTTTTTAATTTTTTTTAATTAATCGCGCAGATTTTTTTTTAAATAAAATATATCTGTGCGGTAAATATAACCGCACAGATCTAATAATTATCACTTGAGTCTCATTGCTCTAGTGGTAAGGCATTGTGCATCCTTTGTAAGGTTTCAGGTTCGAGTCTCAACTCCAACACTAAATCTTTTATTTTATTTGTGAAAAATAAATAAAAGAAGAGGGTGAGAAGGATTGAACTTGAGACTTATTTTATCTGTGCGGTTATATTTACCGCACAGATATATTTTATTTAAAAAAAAATCTGCGCGATTAATTAAAAAAAATTAAAAAATTAAAAAAAAAATTTGTGCGGTAAATGTTACCGCAGAGGAATTTTTTTAATCAAAAATTTAATTTTTTTTAGTTAATCTTTCCTTAATCCCGTGCGTTAAATCTTAACGCACAGATCTGTGCGGTAAGAGTTAACGCACAAGATATTATTATTTAAATACTTTTTTAAAAAAAATTATTAATTAAAAAAATAACAAATCCCGTGCGGTAAGAGTTACCGCACAGGTGTTTAAGTTAATCAAAATCTGTTTTTTTTTGTTAATCTCGTATTAATCTGGTGCGGTAATTGTTAACGCACAGATCTGTGCGGTAATTGTTACCGCACCAGCGTCGTATAGGTTTCAGAAAAAATTCCAACAATGCCCCGGAGTCCTTTGGTGCGGTAATCCTTAACGCACAGAAGTGTACTGCAACTCTTACCGCACAGAATAGTGTGCATTTAGCAAAAAAAACGTGTGCATATAGACCAAGCCTAAATAAAGGCTAATGCTTGTTTTGTAATCATTCAACCACCATTACGAGTAATACAAAGTTCAAGCTTCAACCCTAAATTCTTCTCTCGTTCTATATTGTTCTTGAGTGTTGAGATTATACCGTACTCTTTGATCTTTGCCCTACAATTGCTTAGTTATCTTCTCGTAGGTAATTTCACTACAAACAATTGGCGCCCACCGTGGGGCAAGATAAAAAGGGTATCGTCTTTCCATACGAAAAGAGCTTCTTTTTTGCAGGAAATCATGTCAAGTCCGACCAACAGCCCACGTGATGGTGAAAAAAGGTCCGAAGAAGAAGAGCATATAACGGTTCCTCTCATTCCGGTGGAAGAAGACGCAAGAAAAAGTCTCAAAACCACCCCCAACACTCCAAAAGAAAGCGCTCCTGTAGAAAAACGAGGGGTAGATGGTGAAGTAGCCAACGTGGCCGCCGTCCAAGCACAATTCGAGTCCTTTGAGAAAGCCGAGGGTGAAGCCATGCGCGCGAGCGAGAGAACGGCGTCGAAACTCACTAAAGAAAACGAGAGGTTGAACTCCATAATCAGGGAACTCAAAGCGGGCTCCACGGAGCCACATACCTACGTTCGTGGTCAAAGTGTCGTCCGGCGCCTTGATATGGATGCAGCCTTCGAAGAAGACGACGTATACCAGCCTAAGATACACCATGGTCGCGTTCTCCCGAGAGAAACGATTCAGAGAAGCAAACCCGAGGAAAAGATGACGTCCGACGTCATCGCTGCACTCGTAGCACAATAGGTCGGCGCCCTAAGAAAGGAGATGATGCTGATGCCCGAAGCTCCCAAATCTATAATCTGTGAAGACGAGTTCGGATTTCAAGAAAGTCCGTTTGTTACTGCTATCGCCGCCCAGAAGATCTCCAAGAAGTTCACCGTCGCCGATCTTCCCGTCTACGACGATCAGATGACCCGGAAGAACACGTCTTACTCTACAAGGCCAAGCTTTCCACAAGCCCAATTGAGTCAGAATTAAAGGAAGCAATGATGTGCAAATTCTTTAGCTCAACGCTGAAGGGCCCCGCCTTGACGTGGTTCATCCACTTACCCAAGGGAAGTATCTCCTCCTACGCCGAGCTCTCCAACCTGTTCCGACTACAATTCGCCAGCAGTAAGTTGTTTGCAAAGCAACCCTTAGATCTCCATAACATGCGAATGAACAAAGGCGAGACCATAAGAGCCTTCATGAAGCGTTTCAATGACGAGAAGATTACAATCCCAGATTGTAGCGAAGCCACTGCTGCCGACGCGTTCAGACGCGCACTTCCCCGAGATAGTGACCTGTACAAGGAACTGACGAAGACTCGCCCCGAATCATTCGTCTCAACTAGGGAAAGAGCCATGGAAGCCATACGCTTGGAGGAGGATCTCCTAAGGTACAACGAAGAAAGTTCTCGATCTCCACGTAGGCGAACTCCTCCGCGTAGAAACTCTCCTCAACGTCGACACAATGACCAACATCAGGAGCGAGGGGAACGTCACGACACGAGAAATAAGCCATTCCAAAGAGAACCACAAACGGTGCATGCGGTGAGCGAAGTTGATAACGTCTATATGGTGGACAAAGGTATCTCTATGAAGACCGACGCGTTGTGAGTCATGAGCGCGATGGAAGGGTTACGCGATGTGCAATAGCCGAGAAAGCCAAATCCTGGAAGGAGGCCCGGAACAGGGAAGGGGTACTGCGAGTTCCATAACGATACGGGTCAGACGACGGATGGTTGTTACACCCTGAGAAAAGAGGTGTTAAGGTTGCTGAAAAGAGGAGACTTGAAATATCTACTCTCCAAAGAAGGAAGGAACGCGTTTGAAGGGGCAAAGAGAGAAAAGAAGTCCCCTACTCCTCGTCCACCTCCGTCAAGTCATACCTGGACTATACACACCATCTTCGGGGGCTCTCCCACGAGCGGCTACACCGCATCTGCCGCCAGAAGGAACGTTAAGATTCTACGCGATGGCAGTGATATGACGCGAGTTTATCAAATTCGCCCTTCCAGAAGAAATTACCCGGTAACGTTCGAAGAGCCAAACGAGGTGGTAGAACATCACGACGGGTTAGTTATCTCCCTCACCGTCAGCAATTGCCTTGTCAAGAGAATCCTCATAGACAACGGGAGTTCCGCCAACGTGATCACTACATCTGCTATAAAAGAACTCGGGCTATCCAACGACGACGTCGTGAAGAAACACGTTCCTCTAATGGGATTCAGCGGCGAAGTAGCAAGCATGTTGGGAGAAATTAAATTGGCAACCTATGCAAGGGGTATCAATATACAAGCGAAGTTTGCGGTGATGGATATCGAATCACCATACAACATTATCCTGGGAAGACCTTGGCTACACGACATGAAAGTTGTACCCTCGACGTATCATCAATCTTTAAAATTCCCATCTCCATGGGGGATCCAAGAGATCAAAGGCGAGCTTCAAGTCGCGAGAGAATGCTATAGCATTGGAATGAAAAAAGCCACTAAGTCATCATCAGGTAAAGAAAAGAAAGCATAGCAATCAAGGAATTACAAAGGAAAAGCTAGAGATGGAAAGTCAGTCCCTGACACGATGAGAAAAGCAAAGTCTGACAAGCAAGAGGACACCAACCCACCAAGTAAGCGCGAACAAAAAGCCCAAGCAAAGAGCAACAACTTAAGTTACACGTTCCTGAAGCACCATCCACCATAAGTCTAAAGAAATGATATGAGTTTCCAAAGTTTCCTGGCATTATTTCCTTTATGTTCTTTCTTGCATGAGTAGGATTAGTTTCTTTCAAGAGTTTCAATAAATTTAGCGTCGTTATCTTAGCGTCGAAGCGACAAGGGGTCGTGACGACTAGGGGTAAGCGTCGGTGTCGAAATCTGTCAGTTCATGAAGCGTTTTCTTTATTAATATATGAGTACACTCCTTTTTCTCCGACGTGTTAAAATATGCCGAGTTGTTCCATTTCCAAATTACTTGCTCTCTGTCTATGACGTAACATCAAGCTTAATAAGGCCGCGGCGAAAATCCGCGTCGGGGAGAAGTTTTGTTAGCCTACACGTTCAAGGCTCCATCTACGCGTAGACAACGTTAGCCAAACCGCCGACTCCGAGTCGACGCTTCCCATGATTGTTAGCGACGTGTGGCAATGGTCATGGGGAATGAAGCCCGACACCTCACGAAACCGGCACGGCCCTCTGAGCGAAGAAGGGAAACCTATCGCCACGACCACTCTCCAGGAACGCGTACTTGCGCCTTCCACGGCCCCTCTGAGAGTCATGAATTCACGGGCAAAATGTCAAACCGGCAGGGATGCGTCCACCGGCATCGTAAGTCCTAACAATCTAGAAATTGGACGCCACACGATGAATAGGCCCGTCGATTAAAAGAGTTCGACGTCGACCTAATGCTAGCGTGAGGCAACGGACCCACCTTAAAAGTAAGGGGTAACGTCACAAGCTGATAAAATCACACGCTGACCTATGTCCGCCACTCGCTTCAGGGTTCGGAGGAAATGTTGGACCCAACCTTCATGTAAGCCGACAACGTAACTAAAGCAGCCGCAATGACCATATCGCCCCATCAAGTAAGGAAAAATCCTCTAAGACGTTAACCAAGAACAAAATATCACACTAGGGGTAGAAAACCACACCTTCAAAGATAAAGTAGCAGATACAAAAGCCAAAGGACCAAACCTACGTACTCACAAACGAGCTACGCGTAGAGGATCACGGAAGTTAAAAGTCAAAGGTTCTACACCCACGCGAAGCAAGGTACGCGCACCAAAGCAAAGTATGTAAGGAATCAAGGCCAGATAAAGAGTAAACTCCTAAGATGTCCGCAACGCAAAGAATGACGCGTAAGATACAAGAAACAAAGCACGATATACAATAAGTAAAGAAGAAGTGCAAGAATCTTTGATAGCTCTAACCTAGTCTACAAGGAGTCTAGGTCACACCTACCAAAAGGGGTAGGACTACTCGAGAAGACACGAAAACACACCCAAAGCCAAGGAGTGCATAGGATACGCGTCAAAACAAGACCGAGACCACCTGCTCGTAAGAAGATAAGGAAGTCAAGAAACACCCCCAAGTTAAAGAAATTGGAAAAGACAAAGGTCGATTCAAAAGAAGATCGATTCGTCACTCGCGTAACTCACGGACAAATACGCCATCATCAACAGAAGGAAGACTGGACGCAACGACATAGTCCAAACATAAAAGATCTCGGAAACACCTTCATCAACAAGTAAGCATTTCCAAAATACGACGTTATATTATAAAGGCCCATCATGAAGGACGAGAACAAAAAGTATGTACAAGAAAGTGTCCCAAAGACCGGCGACGCGTAAACAAAAAAGAAAATTACAAAGAATGGCTATCAGACCCAGAAGAGCCCGAGGAGAAGCCGTACGCGTCCTCATACTCATGTTCATCCTCTCCCTCGTCTTCAGTATCTTCTATGACGTCTTCTTCACCAACATCTCCGTCATGTTCGACGCCATCATTAGGATCGACCTCGTTAAGATGAGGGACATCATCCTCCATAACGTGAGGATTCGCCGGAGAATTCATAGGCGTAGGTCCTGCCTCGACGCCTTCAGGGAGCTCCGGGAACGCTTCCTGAAACTCCCTCCGTTCCTTCACTGGATCCCAACCGTGGTATTTACCAGTGGCATACTGCTCAATGACTTCCACACGAGAAAGCCAAGACCAATAAAGCTTCACCTCCTTGAGCTCGGAAGCAAGCTTCTTCTCCACCTTAGATTTCTCGTCCTCTAGAGCAGCAATCCTCACCTTCGAGTCTTCAACCTGTTTGGCAAGATCGACGTGAAGTTTAAGCGTCGCCGCAACCTTTTCTTGAGCTTCATTTTCCGCCATACGCGATGCCTCAACTGTCGCATTAAGCTCCTTAATCTTTGCCTCGTCGGCTTATTGCTTGGCCTCCATAGCTTTCACCCGATCGACAAAATCAGAGAAGCGCCCATAAACGCACAGCGAAGATTGAAAAGCCTAAAAGAGAGAAGATAAAGAGGTCAGAATAAAATCAAAGACAAAAGACTCGGCCTAAAAAGCAAGAAAAACCTACCTGCCATTGCGTAGGAAGAGCCTCTCCTATCATGTCTTCCGTCTCCATCGGCAAATAGTAGTCGAGCGTCGGAGGATTCTGAAGACCCTTCATGGCGGGCAAAAACGACCTTCCAGACACGATGACACGGGAGATAACTCCCGGGAAGTCGTCCACGGTCTCGTAGTCGAAACTCAACTTCTCGATAACCTTCTCCTTACCCTTACGAGACTTCTTCGCCGGGATTGAAGAAGGAGACGGAGATGAAACGAGAGAAATCATTGGCGTGATCTGGATAGGAACCTTGGAAGTAGTTCCATCTCCTATACGACTCCTTTTCCGCGATGCGATGAGAGCAGACGCAGATTGTCCTCCGCTACGAACGCGAGAAAGATCCGCGGACACTAAAAGATCAACAAAGAAAAGGGTTAGGACCCTCAAAGCAAAAGAAAAAAGAAGAAGGAAAACCAAGTAAAAGAACGTGAATACATTACGTGTCAGGGCCGTAGAAGCAATGCGATGACCCTCTCCGTAGTGACCGTGGAAGGTTCGTTCGCTATCCGGAATCTCGAGGAGTTTAGCGATGACTTTCTTGGTCTCTCGCCTCACCACAATAGCATCCACATTAACTGCAACGAAGAATAAGATAAAGTAAGACGTCGACGATTAATGACGCGCATAGTAAGATTCAAAAGAGAGAAAAGGCAAACTCACTCGTAGGATTCCAGCACTCGAT
This sequence comes from Oxyria digyna, assembly GCA_029168935.1. Taxonomy (NCBI): domain Eukaryota; kingdom Viridiplantae; phylum Streptophyta; class Magnoliopsida; order Caryophyllales; family Polygonaceae; genus Oxyria; species Oxyria digyna. The sequence continues at coordinate 4,682,600 of JAPVLV010000010.1, read as the reverse complement.
CAACCAAGCGCACTCCTCACCAAGAGTCGATTTATTTACATAATAAAAGAAGTCGGCCCAGTAACGATCAGCCTGGCTTCCCTCAATAGCGATTTTGGCCGCTTTGGGTCTTGATCTAAGACCTACCCTCCCAACCGTTCTGGTTTGAACGTTCAAAGAAGGGGCAAGATCGTCGACGTCAAGCTCGACGCCATGTTTCTCCTTCACATCGTCCAGAGCGCCCAAAATCCTCCAAACGCTCGGCAGAAGCTGCCCTACAGCCACTCCTAGCACGAGCATAAACGCCTTCATCAACGGAGAGAAAGGAAACCATGACCAGTAAGGAAAGGGTACTCGTATACCGCAATCCACCATGGGCGATGTGCGTCGGCAAATACCCCTTGAGGAGGTATCTCGATCTCCACCTCGGGACCAAGATTCGCCAACGATCTCAGTCTCTCGACGTCACGTGCCTCCGTCGATTTGCAATCAGATTCCTTCAAGATGAACTTTGGTACGTAGAAAGAAGCCATTTTTGGAAGCTGAAAGGAGAAATGAAGGAGAAATCTGAAGAAGGGAAAAGCAAATGATCTTTTTGAGCGTAAGCAAGCAAGAAAGCAAGAAATAATCAAAGTAGATGAGTTGTAAAGGGAGTAGGAAGAGAACGAATATCCCATCTTTATATAGCCCAAGGGATTGCGAAGGATACGGGAGGAAGTTCAACGGCATTATAGCCGTTGAGAAACTAGCTGTTGCGATTGAACGTTATCGGCACAGATAACGAAGCCTCTCGCCTGCTACATGGAAATAATTGAAGAGGAATGATGGTTGAAGCTCTGCGACGATATTAAAAATTTAAGTGACGTAATCATCAACGCGTTCCTAGTATAATGAAGACGTATTCCTTGAAGAAAGAAGGCGTCTCCTAGCTCTACTAGACGTTAAGCCCTGTAAGACGCGTTAGGGGTATTGTTTGTGCCTAAAAATACGACGAGTGTGGAACGCGTGAAGAGCTACGCGTAGGAAGACTGTGTCGACGCGACAAGAGGAATGAAGGATGTCGTCGACGTGACAAGACGTGGCAAAGGTCTCGTTTATCTTGAAGATTAGGTCGGCCGAGCATATTTTATCTTATTCCTTATTATATTCTTGTAATTGGTAAAAGATACGGTGAAGAATATATTTTACCTTGTTTGTTATATCGTTATTTAGATAAAAGAAAGAGATAAGATCTTGTTTCCTAAAAGATATTATTAGGGTTAACCTATAAATAAAGGCTAACGCCTGTTTTGTAATCATTCAGCCACCATTACGACTAATACTAAGTTCAAGCTTCAACCCTAAATTCTTCTCTCGTTCTATATTGTTCTTGAGTGTTGAGATTATACCGTACTCTTTGATCTTTGCCCTACAATTGCTTAGTTATCTTCTCGTAGATAATTTCGCTACAAACAACCCGCACGAAACTCCTCCATAACCTCAATACGAGATGACCACGAATAGTAAGTACTAGTCTCTCGCAAGTTCTTCTCGTACACCTTCGTTTTCTCCTCGGCGTCAGCCTCAAGGGACGCGACCTTTCCATTCAACACCTCGACGCGTCGCGCTAGCACACCCCTCTGTTTCGCTGTCTCCAACGTTTCCATACGAGCATCCTTCTCAGCCGTCGTAAGGCGAGCAATCTTCTTATTAAGGTCTTTGATCTTCTTACCAAGATCACTCACCTCACCCTTCAAGGCCTCCTCGGACTCAGAACACTTATGAAGACGTTCCCAGGAACACAACGAAGCTTGGAAGGCCTAAAAGATCCCAATAGATAAGAAACAACATAACAACAAAAAGAAACGAAAAGATAAGAAAAAGTACACACCTGCCACTGTGCTACGAGAGAATCGCCCAAGACATCTACGGCTTGCATGGACAGATAATGGTTCCAAGAAGAAGTAGAAGTCAAAGCTTGCATCGCCGGGATGAAGTTACGCGTAGGCTCTACGGAACGAGATACTATCGCAGGAAAGTCGCTTACCTCAACATATGTAACGGAAGCTGCACCAGGACCCTTTATTTTGCACTTCTCACTCTCCTTCGAAGGATCCACGAGAAGTTCCTCTACCCCAACGTTTAGAGGCGCGTCCAAAGACACTTGCACCCCCGTAACTGGTGGAGTCACCTCCTTTACGCACGCTGGAGTAGAAGCCGCCTCTTCCTTTGCAGCTCTCAGCTTTTCCTCTGAAATCACCTCCTCTTCGCGGTAATCAAATCATGAGCAGATTCTTGACGAGTACGAGACGCGACGCCTGAAGCAAAACTGCGTTTAGTATGGAAGATATAAAAAGAGAAAAGCAGCGCATAACTTGTCAAGAAAGCTTACCTCGAGAAGGAATAGGGGTCGCAAGACGATATCCCTTCCCGTCACGGCCGGTAAAGGTGCGTTCTACCAATGGAATCGCCATGATTTTCTTGGTAATCTCCTCTGATTCCTCTCGCGCCACAATAGCGTGGATATCAACTATGCACAAAGTCGCACGCAAGAATAAGCGTCAAGGTGCATGAATCTAAAGAAAATCATAAAGGATAAAGAAACATACTGGAAGGAGTCCATTCTTCAAGCAAGAAAGTGCAATATTTCCCCAAGGTAGATTTCCTGATGAAGTAGAACTTATCTGCCTAACCTCGGTCGGACGAAGTTCCTTCGTTCATCAAAGGAGGAACCCCGACATGAGATTTGATGTTGACTCTACCTGGCGAAGGAGTGGAGAGTATGCAAGAGTGCATGACGTCGGCGATCGTGAACGCGATGTCGAAATTGGCCAAAATATGATCCAACACCGCCAAGCCTCTCCAAGCACTCGGAAGGACTTGCCCGACCGCGATACCCAAAGTAGTCAAGAAAGAACGAACCAAAGGGGAAAAGGGACAGCGGTGTCCAACCAAGAAAGGATACTTGTAGACGCAAACCCATCCCGGGCGTAAGGCGTCAGCTAACACGTCAGAAGGAGGAATAGCAATTTCCACGTGAGCAGAGAGCCCTGCTATGGAACGAAAGAACTCGATGTTGCGTGCTGAAGAAGAACGACGATTAGCATTATTAAGGATCATCTTGGGATCGTAGATAATTGAAGCCATTGAGAAGAGAGAGGGTAAAGGTTAGGGTTTGCAAGAAGATTACGGATGAGAAGAAGAAAGTCGGAGCGTGTTTAAATAAGGAAAGAAGATCTCGTTCGAGATTTTCCAAAGAATCAGTTTGTTACCGTTGGGACAAATCCGAACGTTGGGGAAATAGCCGTTGGAGCAGATATGAGTCGGTCAACCGCATTAAATGAGAATCGAAGAGAAGACATTATTACGAAGTTAGGATTTCGGGTTGAACGAGTATTCAACGCGTTCCGAATTTGATGAAGGCGTATTCTATGAAGAAAGAAGGCGTCTCCCAGCTCTACTAGACGTTAAGCCCTGTAAGACGCCTTAGGGATATTGTTTGTGCCTGAAAATACGACGAGTATGGAACGCGTGGTAAGATACGCGTAGAAGAATTGTCTCGACGCGACGAGAGGAATGAAGGATGTCGTCAACGTGACGAGACGTGGCAAAGGTCTCGTTTATCTTGAAGATTCGGTCGGCCGAACGTGTTTTATCCTATTCCTTATAATATTCTTGTAATTGGTAAAAGATACGGTAGAGAATATTTTTTACCATATTTATTATATCGTTATTTAGATAGAAGGAAGAGATAAGATCTCGTCTTCCTTAATGATATTATTAGGGTTAGCCTATATATAAGGGCTAACGCCTGCTTTGTAAGCATTGAGCCTCCATTCGAATAATATCAAGTTCAAGCTTCAACCCTAATTTCCTACTTTGTTCTTGAGTGTTGAGATTATACCGTTCTCTTTGATATTTGCCCTACAATTGCTTAGTTATCTTCTCGTAGGTAATTTCGCTACAAACAGAGACGGCGGTCGCCGTAGGTTGGGCGGCGGTCGTCGTGAAGTGGGCGGCAGTCGCTGCCTACTTGGCGGCGATCGCTGCCTTTGCCGGGTGCAATTTTGTTTTCTCCGTTCGAGCTCGTGGCAATCCCGATTCCTCCAAATTCTTGAATTCCGACTCAAACAATATCAAACTAGACTTTGACTCAACAAAACGTAAAAACAAATGCTGACTTGAGACTTTTCTATATCTTTTTTTTGAATATTTTTTTTTTGAATATATTTTTTTGTCTCAGTAAAACTAAAATACAGACTCGATATGTGAGATATTAATCTCAGCAAAATAAAAAAAAAAAAAAGACTAACCAACTTGATTTCCTTGTCGAAGAGATAAGATTTCCTTGTAGAAGATTTGTCTTGGGCTCTAAGGAATGAATTTCTTCAGCAACTCTAGGGTTTCTTGACGGCTGCGTTTTTTGGTGGGCAGGGATGAATTTGTGATGGGGTGATGGGATGAATGGATTTTTGGGACAAGGGTACTCCAAACTCCAATCTATCGATCCCCATAAAGACGAATCGATCCAAGCTTCTTGTACACAACCTGAAACAGACTCAACAAGAAAGATCAAAGTATCGAACACTCAAATTCAATTTCTCAAAGAAACTGACTAACAAGAAAATAAAACTGACTCTTTTTGTGATTTTCTAAATAGGGGTCTCGTAACATTCTTGTGAAGACAGGATGGTGTCAACACAGCTCTGATACTAATTTGATGTGGGGATAAGTCGCTGTTGTCCGATCTAGACACCAAACCTCGAACAGAGAAGATAGGCGGAATTAGAATGAGATGAAAGAAGGATAAGTCGAATGATAGGCCAATTGGAACCAAATCAAACAACGATAAAACCCTTGAACTTAAGAACAAGAACCTTACCGAATGATGAAGAAACCCCAATGGATTACAACCAAACACAATGGCTATGGTAGGCCAAGGCACCTGGAGGATGCTCTATGGAGTCCTGATAGCACTAACCTTATGGAAGAGATTGACACACACAAGTACAACTAGGGCGAGTTCAACAACAATGCACACAGGGCACTCTACTCACAAAAGCACTCTTTTGGAGGAACGAGAACAACATTTTCTCAATTCATAAGAATCATCATAATAATCATCGTCTGAGTTCCTAAAACAATAACTAGGGCAAACCTTATATAGGGTTAATAAGGTGGCCAATAATAAAAGAAATAACTAATTAAATGTATTTCCTAAAAATAGCTAAAAACCAATTAAAAGAAATAATCCCGAAAACAACACAGAACTGAAGGATGTTGGCGGCGGGCGCTGCCCGTTGGCGGCGATCGTCGTTTCCACTTCGTAGATATTCTCCATTAATTCAATTGGCGGCGGGGGCTGCTAAAAGGAAGCGGGCGCTGCCCAAAAAGCAGCGGGGGCTGCCCAAAAGGCAGCGATCGCCGCTTTGGAAACATGTCGCCGACATCTCTTTTTGAAACGGCTCGTTCTCTCTCATCCGAGATCGAAATTGAGCGATTCCAAATCCCAAAGTTTCGTCTTGAAGTCTAGTTTTTTCATCTTCAGCACTTGACTTCTCATATTTACTCGAACCGTATCTCTACGAGCTTCAATGGCTACAATACGAGCTCAGGCTACTATCAATGACTTCAATGATGGCTCATAGCGATCTTTAGCCCTTGCTCCAGTGGTTAGCACATCTCTAGATTTAGGACGAAGTGTCCTCGATGATATCTCGGATGCTCTTGATGGTAGCTCAGATGCTCTCGCATCAGTTAGGAACCAGGCGATAGTCGAAGGCAACATTCGACGATTAAAGATGACTTTCCTCAGTCGAATCCGGCAATTAGGTGGTGAATTTCCTGACCCGAACAACCACCGCTATGTAGTTTCTAACTTGATTAAGATGATGTTATACAATCAATTCAACGTAGAAATTCTCGTACAGAGCACCATCAAACCATATAGTGATGCGGGAGCATCTCAGCTACCATCAAGAGCATCTGAGCTTTCATCGAGGACACTTCGTCCTAAATGTAGAGATGTGCTAACCACCGGAGCAAGGTCTAAAAATCGCTATGAGCCATTATTGAAGTCATTGATAGTAGCCCGAGCTCGTATTGTAGCCATTCAAGCTCGTAGAGATCCGGTTTGAGTCAAGATGAGAAGTCAAGTATTTAAGATGAAATAAACTAGACGTCAAGACAAAACTCTGGGATTTGGAATCGCTCAATTCCGATCTCGGACGAGAGAGAACGAGACGTTTCAAAAAGAGATGTCGGTGACATGTTTCCAAAGCGGCGACCACTGCCTTTTGGGCAGCCCCCGCTGCTTTTTGGGCAGCGCCCGCTTCCTTTTAGCAGCCCCCGCCGCCAATTGAATTAATGGAGAATATCTACAAAGCGAAAACGGCGATCGCCGCCTATGGGCAACGACCGCCGCCCTGCATGTTACTGCTTTGATCTTCTGTGGTATTTTTACGGGATTATTTATTTCGGTTTAAGTGTTTTTAGGAAATACTTACTTTTATTGCTTTATTTCTTTTAATTGACACCCTTATGAACCTTATATAAGGTTTGCCCTAGTTATTGTTTTAGGACCCAAACTTTGATTATGAATTAAGAAACGTTGTTTTCAAGAGTGTCTGTGTGCATTGCTGTTGAACTCGCCCTAGTTGTACTTGTGTGTCAATCTCTTCCAGGTGCCTTGGCCTACCATAGTCATTGTGTTTAGTTGTAATCCATTGGGGTTTCTTCATCATTCGGTAAGGTTCTTGTTCCTTAGTTCAAGGGTTTTATCGTTGTTTGATTTGGTTCCAATTGGCCTATCATTTGACTTGTCCTTCTTTCATCTCATTCTAATTCCCTCTATCTTCTCTATTCGAGTTTGTTGGAGGTTTGGTGTCTAGATCGGATAACAGCGGTTTATCCCCGCATCATATAGCTTCACCAAGATATGTAATATTTCTCTCCTATTAGACGTTGCCTCCCTGTTAATTAACCAATTGCATAAAGATCGAAACATATCATTAATGTCGAATTTCTAAATTAAATTCTACTCATTACCATAACGAAGTATTATACTCTCCATGTCCCATAATATAAGAGACATTTGTTTTTGACACATTTGTCGAGACGCGTTTTATAACGTTAATATCTCTAAATATACGATGACAAAAATTATAATTTTTATATATTGTCAAAGTACTCGTTGAGACGAATCAAATAAGATCTCATATGCCTATATTTGTTCCTACACATTAGAAGAAAATGAGAAGATTCTCTTAACTAGTGAATAGTGTCAGAAAACCAAATGTTCCTTATATTTTGGGACAGAGGGAGTAAGTGCTAGTAATTTTGAGTTAGATCGATACTCCGTATGTCATTAGTTTTTTTTATTATAGTAGTATCCGTCATCACGGTAGAGGTGTTGCCGGTTTGAAAACCGTCGGTTCCGGTTCATGAACCGCCAGTTTAAGGTTTAACATATGCTTGAACCTGAACCTAAACCGGCAAGGGGACGGTTCAGTCGAGCCGGTTTCGGTTTTGACCGGGTTTGACCAGAAAACCGCCGGTTTTTTAGCCGGTTTCGGTTCCGGTTCGACCCTGAACCGGAAAGATTTTAAAAAGATAAAAAAAATATATATGAAATTTATATTTTAAAATTTTACTATATTTTTTTAATGAGCTCAAATATTTAAGTCTAATCAAGAAATTGAGTCAAACTTGTAAGCAATTTGTTGTTTTTATATACACAATCATGAGTGTTTTTTTCTTTTAAATTCCAATGTCGAAAATTATTTATTACCAACATAAAACATTTATAAGCTTCTCACATCGAAAACTATCTGAGAGGTTGAAATCTATATATTAAAATATGAAATTCTTCTTCCTCCACTCAATTTTTTATGTATATATTTTTATATTTTTTGGTGTGAACCGACGGTTAACCGGACGGTTTAGGTTCCGGACCGGTTTGTCCGGTTAACCTTCATTAAAACCGCCGGTTCAAGGTTTCGTAATCTCATGAACATGAACCTGAACCTAAACCGTTAGTAAGACGGTTTAGCCGGGCCGGTTCCGGTCCAATTTGGCCGGTCCGGTCAACCTTTTAACGCCTCTACATCACGGTGTATAATTATGCTAACAAACTTTTCCTGACTAATTAATTCTGATTTTCTTCCCAACAAACTAATTCGTCGTCTAGCGCCCTTGACTAATTAATTCTGATTTTCTTCCCAACAAACTAATTCGTCGTCTAGCGCCCTTCACATTCTCTGTTGTATTCATGTTTGTGCAAGGAAGAGGTTATAAAAGCATTTAATCTCACGCCATTTCTTCACGCCCTCATGTGCAAGAGTAATAGCAAAAAGTAGAAGAAAAAAAAGAGTAAAATCAACCCGGGTGAACGGGTGAAACAGATTATTTTCGGTGAGATTTATTATATGAATTCGGATGTGATGAGAATAATTAATACGATAATGTAGCTAAAATAAATTAGGAAAGCAAAATACAAATATTATAAAACCATCATAAACATAAAATCCATGAATCAACAAGAAAGTAATTGTATAAAGTCTACAAGTTTTGAACATTATTCAAAATAACGACAATCTAATAAAAAATTACAATCGAGTGAGGTCGGGTGTAATATCGGGTAACTTGATCGGATGGTTGGGTACAAAACTACAAAATGATCACCCTAAAAACCATCACTAGACTTACATCCGGTTTTTTCCCCGAATTTTTACCCATTTTTTCGAATCGTTGGGTACAAAACTACAAAATGATCACCTTAAAAACCATCACCGGAACTTACATCCGTTTCCCCCCAGTTTTTATCCATTTTTTCGGATCGGCTTTTATCTAACTTGCTGAATGGACTGTAGGACTAATTTGAAATACTTCAAATATTCGGGACTAAAACCATAATTTACGAAGCAACTCACCCTGTTTCTGTATTTTTGAAACAATCCATCGTAGAAGCAGTCACTAATTCATTATTCATTATCATCGTGTAATAAACCCTAAATTCTCACAGGAATCCATTCCACTCTTCTTCTTACTCGAGTATTGCAGTTCGAATAAGTACTGGACTTTCTATGGATGCTCAAGCAAAGAAGGCTTTGTTTCGTGCCAAACTGAAACAACAGGCACAAAAAACCCGCATCGATTCTCCTCTTATCAGGTGATTTACTTCAATCTTGAGAGCACCAGTTACCTAATATTTGTGTTACTCCGAAGATTTGTTTGATTGGGGGTTCCTTCTAAAAGCTTGTACGCACAACTCTTCTGATTCTGCAACGCATCGTTAGGGCACAAACTCAATTGTGCTACCACTGCACATAATATTTTTTTTTAAAGGAACTGCACATAATAAATCAGTTCAAAGTACAGATTCAAGTTTTTTTTTTTAAATAATAAAATTTCTATTGATTTAGTTGAGAAGAACAAACAGAGAAATTTAGACAGATGTGATTATATAGGCTTTTAGTGTTGTTGGAAACAGAATGTGAAGATGTGTGCTTATTCGATTCAGGTATAATGAAATTGACCAACCTGTTTGTCGAGTTTGCGATGTTGTTCTAAAATCCGAATCCCTGTGGCCCGCACACCAAGCTTCAAAGAAACATCGTGAGGTATGGGTGGTCATTTCTTGTCTTTAATTTGGCATTGCCTCTCTAGGGAATCCTTGCATTTTCATATTTGTTAGTTTATAATTACATATTTAATTGAAACAAAACAATTGGTGTTTACTGTGAAGAAAAGAGTGAGTAATCTTTTATTGTAGTTAACAATCAGGAGAAGTTATGTCTATGAGCTGTCATTTTTCTTCCAGTTCACTGCTAGGGTTGAGTTTTGATGCTTCCTTAGTGCTCAAATTCTTGTGTAGTGGCATTTTCATAGAGCAAGGAAATTGAACTGTACCAACAAGGCTTGAAGTTAGGGAAAAAAGAGAGTATAACTAAACAGGTACCCAATGTGTGTCTTAACACATTGAAAAAGAGAGTGGAAAGAAAGATACAAATAAGTGTCTAAGTTTGTAAGTTATACATGGAAGAGAGAACCTATGTGCTTACTGCTTATACGGGAAAGGCCTTCACAAATCATTATTGTTTGAAACAAGAAAGATGAGACCCGTGCCCTTTCCTTACTACAAGTAGTAGCCAAAAAACTTGTATGAGAAAAGCCCCTTATGACATTAATTGATTGTTGTTCCTTATTTATCGACCAAATCTAAACTTTCTACAATCCGCATCCTAGATCTGGTGAATATTTGTTTGATATCCTTGCCTTCCCCCTTTTTTTTGCTTCACAGTCATTTTCTGTTCTTGTACACATTTTTCTATATATTTCTGTAGTCTAAGGTGTGTTGCATTTTCCTGTTTTTTGGGCTGCATCTATTGCATGCATTCTATTTGTAAGTGTGATGGATTATTTAATTGTTAGGAATCCATTTGTTTCCCTTGGTTACAAGCATATCTTTTATAAAATCAGGCATTCTTCCCCTTACTTTATAATAAAACTGAGAACAAGCTAACATTTTTCACGAATCTTAGGCAATCAACAATCTCAAAGCAAATGCATCCAGACAAAATTCGACAAGCAATGTAAAACCTGCACCTTCCAAGGAGTTGCCTAAATCAAAACCTGATGTATTATCTCATGATGATAGAACAGAACTATCTCCAGAGTTTCATAAGCCCAAGGAATCATCAACACTTCCTGCAAATTTTTTCGATAAGCCTGAGCTGAAGATTGAAAAGACTGGTAAGAGCTTTTTTGGTGGCTGTTTGTCAAGGATCTTAAGTAAAAGATGGTATCTGCATTTCTCTTAGGAGATTTAATTGTGTCTATGTGTGAGAGATACAGCGTGCACTATGGTTTATTTGGCATCTGATGTGAATGTGCCTGGGAGCAGAGGATATTTAAGAAATACGTATGTTACATTACATATCTATAATGTTTAGGATTTGCTTAGGAGTGTCAGTTCTGTGTTTTTTTTTTTGGATCGTTGCACATCTTATTGTCTTTATTACTGCATTTTTACTTATCTACATCAGGTTGAGTGTGTTTGTTGTTGTAGGATGTAGTCTGGATAATAAATAATTTCTAGTTACTTAGTACCAGTTTTATCTATTTGTTAGAATTATACGTGTTATCAGCCTCCTATTATGAATCTATATTAGTTAATAAGAAAAAGAAGCATATATTATTCAGAAGGTTTATATTCTTCCATTCTCAGCCAACATCCTTATCAGCATCCTGAAATCTCTCCTAGCTTTAAGGTCTTTAAATCAATGTTTATCACCATATTCTTGAATATTGAAAGGTTAACTAAGTGTGATTTGTTGCGACTTCTTAAGATGCTAACTTTTTTATTTTTATAAGGTTTTGGTTTCCTAAAGTATTTTTTTAAAAAAAATTATATCTAGGATCTGGTACTCCCAAATCCATGAATTCTGGCTCTTCTGAGAAGGCAGGACCCAGTGCTGTAGAGGTCAATCAAGTTGAAGAAACTAGTGTTTCCGGCTCAGAAACTGCGCAAACAAAGGCAGGCTTGCCGGAAGGTTTCTTTGACAATAAGGAAGCTGATCTGCGTGCCCGAGGGATTCAAATTGTCAAGCCAGACGTTCAGTATGTTCTACTACTTGCTCTCTCCATTGTGCACACTGCAATTTAGCTTTAATATTTGAACTTCATAACAATAAGGCATTTCAGAAAAAAATTGGTCGAGTTCTATCAAGTTTCTTCATCATGAAGTATCTGAAGCAAAATTTGATTATATGACCCTTTTAGCATTATATATTCCATCTTCTCACCTTGAAAATAGGCAGACTTATTATGTTGAGGGTATAGGATTTCGTTGAATAGTTTGAAAATATTAACATATATATGAACTAAGAATGAAATTTTTCTTGGAATCAGGATCACCTTAGCATCTTCGGTGGCTCAGTAAACACCCTTGTGTTGTAGTTATGATAGTTGAACATTGTAAAATTCTGTTTTTAAGTACTTCTACTTGTGACCTCATAAAATATACATCAGACACCACCTATGTGACAGACGAAAGAAAATGTTCACCTTGTGTTCATTTTGACTAATGAGTAATGACTACTTCTCACCTGAAAATCTTAATGTTATTGTAAATCTTGATCAGGGATGAGTACAAGGAATTTGAAAAATTAATCAAGGAGGACTTGCAAGAAGTAGACAACCGTTTTGAAGAAGAAGAGGTGAGGGTCTACTGTAAAACTTATTTGGAATTCATTTCCAAATATGTTGGATGATTTTGCACTATCCTCCAAATTATGTGACCATTCGACTGTGTTACAATGTGCCTTGCAGATTGATGCTGCAGAGATGATAGAGGAAGAAGAAACTGTGGAACATATGTAAGTTCAAAATGACTTGAAAATTAAGATACAACTTGCTGCGTACTTACTTTTGGGATAATATGGGAAATGATGTAACAGAGAATTTTTGCCATTAATTAAAAAAGTGATAATTGTTGAGAACCTTGCATTTTCCACCAAACCATCCATAAAGTGCAAAACTGCAAAATGAAACCCCTTATACGCATTGCATTATCCAAATTCCACCTTTTTCTTGTTTTGATAGTGAGAAAAAATTCTAATTTAATTATTTTATGTCACTATATTACATTCAATTTTGACTCAAATCCAGGGTACTGCTTGCTTACCTTTGTTTTCCTCTGATTTGTTTTGGGATCAGGACGTACAAAGAGAGAATTGAGATTCTAAAGCGAAAAAAAAGAGAACTAATGGAGTCTAGATCTAAACTTGTCAAAGACTCAAATCCAACTAGCAAGAAAAGCAAGTTGGAGAAAGATGAGTCATCCAGTGACGACGATGATGATAGTTTTGCTGTTGATTGGAGAGCACAACACCTTTGAGATGTTGAACTCAAGAAAGTCAGGTTTCTCTGTCTCCCTTCTCTAGCTCATACACAAAACTATGTTCTGCTGACTTGTTCAGACTTGAGAGCAAACTTCTATAAAGGTTCTCTTGTACATCTTGGATTGTAGAGAAACAGAGATACCTTTGTTTCCCCACAGCCATCTCCAGAATTCACAACTTGGAAAAATCTATATTATTTTCTAAGAGTGAGGCATGCTCATGATTTTTTGCCATACTTACAGTTTTGTTGTTCTTGTGACATATATTTCTGTGGATGCTGAGATTGTAGTGTACCCTGAGGTAAACTATGCCTTGTTAAAAAATCGGAGAAAAACTCCGCACCCATTTTTTTATAACTGGCACCCGCCTTGGGCGCATCCCGGATGCGTCCAAAACATTTTAAAAAAAACCCGGTTTAGTTTTGGGCGCACCCAGGATGCGCCCAACTTAAACCGGATTTTTTAAAATTTTGACGACAAAAAATAAATAAAAATTATTGGGGCATTCAAGATTGACCCGGTTTAAAAAAAAAATATTTGGACGCACCCGGGATGCGCCCAAAGCGGGTGCCAGTTATAAAAAACCGGGTGCGGGGTTAATTTTTACTGAAGTAAAGGACTTGAACAAAATCTTAACTTGCAAAGTTTACGACTCTTTAAATGCCCTATGTGCTTACCTTCCTGGATTTACGAGTGTAAAGTAGTAATGAAAGACGAGAAATAAAAATAATAACTCATCCAAAATGTTTTTTTTTCTCTAATATTGCAGAGGGATGGATGTCTATGAGTGTGTAAAGTAGTAATGAAAGACAAGAATCCATTCACATTCAGTCAACAGAAAAATGTTTGGTGGAAAATTGCATCTTTAAAACAATGCATATGATCCATTACACATTTGCACAGATACACGTGAGAAATTCAACAAGTGGTGATCATCGCCATCACACAATGAGGGAAGACAGAAGCCAATCCCCAAAAGGGATGAAATCACAACCCCAAATAAAACCCTAACAAGCCCCGTATACTGTATTATACACTCACAAATTCCCCTAAAAAATCCCCTGCACTGCATATCAACTGCTGCAACCAAAGGGTGGCTCTTCAAAAGACTGAGGCACCCCTTCAAGAAAACAGTCAACAGGCGGGATAGTAAGCGTCTCCTGCGTCCCATACGTATTCCAACAGAACGGGTCGTCTACGAGCTCCCCTTGAGCGGGAAGCAGCTCGACCTCAGACATCGTAATATTTGTGCACGGCACGGAGTCGCTGCACGCGAAGTGGATCGGGGCGGTTGTGGCGTTATACGTCCCCTTTATGTTTCTGTACGAGACACCCGAAAGGTAGACGGCTGATGTCTCGTTCCTGCACGCCTTGCTGAGGCAGTAGTATTGGTCTATCATGATGCAGTTCTTGGTGTTATCCATTTGGATGTTTTCGAAGGAAATGCCTGTTACTGAGCCTGAACCACCTTGCCACGTCTTGATGCGGAGGCCATTGTCTGAGTCTCGTATGATCGCATTTCGGACTGTTATGTTTGATACGCACGCATGCGTGTGCTGCACTCCCAAGCTTCCGATGCTAAAATGCAAATGGAATAAACTTTTAATTACAACAACAATCAATCCAGTATAATCCCAACAACTAGAGAGTAGAGAGTGTTTCCTAATAGACCCAAAATACCTGATTAAATTGTTAAGTAATAAAATTGAGAAGAAGAAGGAAGTACCTGATTCCATGGCTGTGGGTACATGTCACCCCATCTATGTCAACATCCATACAACCAGGTCCAATTGAAATGCAATCATCACCTAATCAATCATCATATTGATTATAGAGGAGTGCATACAATTTAATGGATCCAGAATTATTCATATCCAAACTTAAATGTAAAAAACACAAGGGAAGCAAGATATGATTACCATTGGCAATCATGGAATTGTAAATGGCAACAGATTTGGTGTTCTGAATATGAATTCCATCAGTATTGGGGCTGGTTTTTGGAGAGTTAATGGAGAGCTTGTCAATCAACACCCCTTCACAATCATCAAACTTGACATGAAACTGAGGGCTGTTCTGGATTCTCAGGCCACTCACTGTCAGATTTGAGCTTGTGAAGAACCGAATCATCTGCACCATTAACAGAAATAACCGTCATACTCAACCTTGGCCATTTTTTTTACTTTCTGAGATGAGCAAAAACGAAACAGTAAACTTACAGCTGGGCTATCACATGGTCCAGGTAGCGTTGATCCATTTGGACCCTATAATACAATAAAGCTTTCAGTAAGCAACAAATACCAGCGTGCAAGTACAATTAATTTCATTTTCATGTTCTTGATTTGTCTCAATGTACACCAATTAATTGGCACATAGTGACATAGCCACATACACAGCCAAACCTCAAACAATTGAATAATCAACTCAAGTGTATTTTGTTCCTATATTTTTGTATCTCGCTGCCGACTAAATACTACTAATAGTTTCGAACAAGATCTCACAATTTATGTGATCACTTGAATTATCATACATGTTAACATTAACTAAATCAATATACCGACATAGCATTTGTGTTGTGACAGATGGGAATATGGTACTAGACACTAATGACGCGTGCATCTTGTTCAGGTTTAAAGATGCACGTGACTTTAGGTCATCTCCTATTAATTGTCAATTCAACAATCTTGATTTACATAATACCTCCGTCCCTTAATGTTCTTCCTATCTCTTTCCGGCAAATTCGTCAAGACACGTTTTGTAACGTTAATATCTTTAAATATACATTAATAAAAATTATAAAATTTTGATATTGTTAAAGCTCTTGATGAGACGAATCAAACAAGACCCCATATTACTATATTTTTTCCTATATATTAGAAGATATGTCGAAGATTCTCTTAAAACGTGAATATTGTCAAAATTAAGGATGGAAAGAACTTTTGGGGACGGATACTCCGATTCGAGTATAAAACTACAAAAAGGTAAATAAAGAATGAATTGGTTTTGATTCTTTCGAACAATAACGTACCCTGTGAGGCTTACAAGGGAGATCCCACCATTGCTGTCCAAGTCCATCAATGGTGCCTTTTCCTGTGAGTGTCATATCATTTAGCCTGTAAAAAACCAGCCACTGCCTTTTGCTATCCCCTTCCGGCCAACAATCTGGTCCTTCCGGCGCCATCAAAACTCCATCCACCTTGCAAAAATGGTGAACATTTTTGATAAACATGAAAGGTTGGTACTGTAAAAGTTGTTAATCTTACTTGAAAGACGAGGGCGGGCTTACAGGGCCCGGTGAAGATAGTAGAGGTGATGGTGAAGGCTTTATTGGGAGGAGCCAGCACCACCGCCGACTCCACGCTACACGCCTCCTTCCAAGCCGCTCGAAACGCGTCGGTATCGTCTGTCGACCCGTCTCCGACCGCCCCAAACGAGGTGACGTCGAATACGCATGGGCTTTGATCGGGTTCTTGGCCCGGGTACGGGTCGGAGGGTACTATAGGGAAAACCAGGCTTGGTGGAGGAGGAGTTTGGTCTTCTTGTATAGGAGATGGAGAAGGAGAGGAAGGTGGAATTCCAGTTTTACCCTTGTGGTAGTGATATCTGCCTTCAACAATATTGGCACCTAGAACAAGGAATGTGATGGTGAATGACAATACTGCCCTTTGGTGAACCTCCATTTTCAGTCAGATTGATGGTTTGGGAAGAAGCTATAGGAAATGGTGAATTTATAGTTGGTGTTGTGTAGGAGTAAGAAGAAGAGGGAGTGACGCGTGCAGGGTTTTGGTTGGTTCTGACTTGTGAGATGAGTTTCACTAGGAATCAA
This sequence comes from Oxyria digyna, assembly GCA_029168935.1. Lineage (NCBI taxonomy): Eukaryota > Viridiplantae > Streptophyta > Magnoliopsida > Caryophyllales > Polygonaceae > Oxyria > Oxyria digyna. Next base: position 4,665,918 of record JAPVLV010000010.1, on the reverse strand, counting down.
AACAGTTGAGTTGAGAGAAAGGGAAAGAAAGAGAGTTATTAATTGATGCTTTCTCTGTGGCATGAAGTTTGGCGGGGAGCTACCTAGCTTTTTGTATGTACTTAACTGAATTTCTTATTTTTCCAAGCTAGGATTCTTGTTGTTATTCTTCTGTGCTTTTAATGTTGCTCTTTTTTCAGCTGCTATCATTTCAATGGAGTGAGATTGCTGCATTTAATAACCTTGTGATGTGCTTATAACATTCTTTGAATTTGAAACCAGGCTGTGACTTGTGAGCTATATAGTATATAGTACGTCTCATAATGAGTACAACTTTAGTTATTATTTGCTCTAAGTTTGTGGGAAAAAGCTTAAAAGGGAATTTCATGTCTCGTGGATTCTCTTCAATGTACAACATCAAAAGCGTCAGAATATATGTTATAAATTAAACTTGTATGTATGAGTCATATGGGTTTGGCACGAATATGTTCCTTTTACATTTGAAGGGAAATAACACATTTGTTAATTCGTAATCAAGATAACGACTATTTCTTTGTTTCTTTGTCAATAAACGAACCCTGAATTCTTTCACAAGTTGTATATGAAGTGTCATGCCAATCCGAAACTTTGGTGTAGCAAGATGAGCATGTGGATATGCATGCATGCATATGGTTTGATTACATAGGTTGAGATGAACAAGTAACGGTCTAGCTAGCTAGTAACGCTGCCCAATACGTGATGTTGCTGATCTAACCAATTACCCACATGCACATTCTTGTAGTTATGCATCCATTTCAAGTTTACCGTTTGAACCAATACTTAATTCTTGAATAGCATGCGGAAGATAAGATATAACTTATATGGTTGGTTTGTGCACGGACCTATTCACTTTTTTTTCGACTAGTTCGCAAACTGTTAACATGGTATTAGCGCGGTTTCGGTTTAAATTCGACTCTTACTGGATTAGGCTTTTGTATGTCTTAAGACAAGAATGGGCATGCCGGCTTGAAGGCATGGTGTCTGAGTGTCATACTTAATTCTCACATGAAAAATAAAAAGAAACTAAAATCACTATATAATAACACGAATTATTACCAATTAGTTTTACGATGGAATTTCACCATGATTACCTAAATATGGTGTTGTATTCTGAAGAACATGAAATATAAAAGGGGCATCATTTGGTTGTTTTCAGCATCTACTAACACAAAACTACATATGATGCATCCAAAGCTCAATAATGTTAGGCCCTTACTATTCACCGCTCACTCAAATTGCTATTTACCGCCCAGTTTTTGTGCGTCACGCATGGATTAAAACATACGTCGCGCACGATTTTTTTTATTTTTTGCTTGTTTTTTTTCCATAATCTTGTAGATAATTTCAATACGATCGCGTGAATATAAAATTCGTCCAAAACGGACATCGTTTGTCCCTTCAAAAGGCCAAAATACAAATTTATCACACATAATTTCTTGTATCAACAAGTCCGTTAAAACTCAACACACCATTTTTCAATTTTTTATAATATGGTAGATAACTTAGCAAAGATTTTATTTAGTGATGGTAATACTTAATTTCTTTGTCGAGATGTGGTGTTCAGTGTTTAAAGATCGAAAAAAAAAAGTGTTTTCTTCTTTAAGTAAGTTAGTTGATCGAGGAATCTCCGCCCAATAGAGCAACGCCCGAGAGACGAGTTCTCCAGTGTGGACCGAAAGGGTCTCGCGAAAATAGGGCTTTCAGAGACCTTCTTCCGTCTACCCTTCGCCTAGCGGCTAAGCTCGGAGACCAAAATTCGACTAAGCGCTTGAGACGGCCTAAGAGAATGAGTGGCTTAACGCTCTAACGGCAAAGCCATATCTTTCAATCTCGTATCTAACGGAAGTGCCTGAACTCCTTCTTTGGTTTGGAGAAAATCCACAACTACAATTTATAAGTACGAAGTAGTAGATTTGTTACACTTAATCATAATTACTCCACTGTTCTTTGTTTTTTGACTCTTTGAAGGGGCAAACGATGTCCGTTTTGGACGAATTTTATATGCACGCGATCGTATTGAAATTATCTACAAGATTATAGAAAAAAATAAAAAAATAAAAAAAATCTATACGTGACGTATGGTTATAATCCATGCGTGACGCATGGATTTTTTTGAAAAAAAAAAATTGTGTATGACGTATGGTTTTAATCCATGCATGACGCAAAAAAAACTGGGCGGTAAATAGCAATTTGAGTGGGCGGTGAATAGAAACTATATAATGTTATGGTTGCACACTCGTAATCTCAATCAATGATCGAAAGAGGAGCCGTACCAATAGATCGAATAAGAAGGAAAAAGAGTTATGGAAAAACTTGGTCGATGATACATTGTGGGAAATAAGGCTAAGAATTTCAGGTTTGGAGTCTCGTGAGTGAGTTTTGTTGGATAGCTAGCAGCTAGCTTAGCTCCTTGCCTCCTTGTGGTTGTGAAAAATTATGAAAGGAAAAAGAGAAATATTAAAAAGGGTAGGTGAGGGACAAGAGATTGATTTAAAGGGTTCACGGGACTATCATTCTCGATCTCTTTCGCCCACCACAACACAACACAACAACTTTTTAACTTAACTTACAACATTTTAATAATATGTTAAAAATGATTATAGCAAACTTATATCAAAATCACTTCTTAATAATAAAGTCAAAATGAAGAAATAAAAAATATTCTTTTAAATATTCTCTATTTCTCCAAATCAAAAGCTAAATATAGCATTCTTGTGATGTGTTAAAATGGTATTGGATTTATTTTATAAATAAAATTAATATCGAATGACAAGTTTGAGAATTAGGCAAATAAATAGCTAATTTTAGCATTTGTTGTTGATGTTGTCTTCCTTGGTAAAAATAACATTTGCTAAAAAGTACTATTTCAACTTGCGATAATCCTAGGTGACATGGTATTTTTACCTCTCCATTGGAGATGCCCTTATCACTAATTTCGAGCGGCTTGGTTAAATTAGAATAAGATGTTGAGATTTAGAATCAATAAAGTTAGAATAAAATAATTAATTAAAAAAAAGTAATATAGTTTAACAATCAAGAAAGGGAGACGAAAGGATAAACGGACGAGGAAGACGGTAATTAATAATATCAACAAAAGGACTAAAATTTAAGAGGATATCTAATTGTTCCTCGTTACTTGTCCGGATTAGCTTCTGCTTTTTTGTTTACACTCAAAATTTGTATACTACGAGGGGTTTTCGATGAGAACATATCTTACGGTGTGAAATGTGAACACATCTTAACTGTGAATATTACTATCATTACAATCTTATAAGCTTAACTGTAAACCTTTTAACCTTACATGTGAATTAGTACTATAAGTTCACATATAAGGTGATAATTTTCACATTTCGCATTTCGCACCGTAAGAAATATTTTCACTATTATCTTAAGCTTTATCAACCATTTTTTATAATGATGATACATAACTATTATCTTAAGAAATATTTTCACTGGATCCGCCCTTTGTATACTATTATCTTAAGCTTGAAAGAGAGTGTATTATGTTGATCCTCACCAAGTGGTTTGGTGAGAATGTCAACTAATTGATTGTGAGAACTGACATGTATAGTAGCAATGAATCTATCATCAACTTTTTCACTAATATAATTACAATCAATTGTAAAATATTTTGTTCTTTCACGGAACACTGGGTTTGCAGCAATGTACTCTTTTGTTGTCACAAAACATGGTGATAGGCAATGAAACTGATAGACATAGGTCATTGAGCACGACATGTAACCATACCACTCCACTTGCACAAGAAGACATACTCCTATATTCAGATTTTGCACTAGATTTAGCCACAATGGTTTGCTTATTAGTTCTCCATGAAACTAAGTTGTTGCCTAGGAAAGCACAATAAGTTGTAAGGGATCTAGCAATGAACTTACAATTTTCCCAATCTGCATCACTGTATCAAGTCAGATCAGTACCACTATTAACAGAGTAGAATAATCCCCAATTCAATGTATGCTTCAAATATCTAATGACATGATATGCAGCTTGCAAGTGTGGTTGTCTGGGAGATTCCACAAACTGACTCGGATGTTGCACAACATAATACACATCAGGTCTTGTAATATTCAGATAAAGAAGGCGCCCAATTAGCCTTCTATATGTCTCTGGATCTTTCAATAATACTCCTTTATCGATGGATAAATTTAGCCCCCTTTGCAAAGAAAAAATAACAGGCTTACAATCTGTCATGTTGGTATCCTTTAGTATATCTAAAATATACTTTCTTGGGCTCAAAATTGTACCTTTACTGGATCTGGCAACTTCAATGCCTAAGAAGAATCTTACTGGTCCTAGGTCTTTTATGGTGAATTTCTGATGCAACCCTTGCGTAGTATGTAAGATCACATTCTCATCATGTTAAGATCAAGTCATCTCCATACACCAGTGCTATGGCCATGAGACCATCTTTGTTTCTGACAAACAAAGAATAATCGTGCATTGATCTTAAACTTAGCAATAACTTTGTAAGTTCTTTGTTCCATTGCTTGGATGCCTGTTTATGGCAATATAGAGACCTTTGTAGATTGCAGACTTCACCTGGTTTTGCTTTACTATATCCTTGAAAAGGTTACATATATATATATATTTCCTCATCCAGAAAGTCATGCAAAAATGCATTGTTCACATCTAATTGATGAACATGTCATTTCTTGACTATTGATAAAGCCAAAAGAACTCTAATTGTTGTAGGTTTTTCCACTGGTGAAAATGTATAAGTATAATCTTTTCCCTCAATCTGTGTATACCCTTTTTCCACCAATCGAGCCTTATGTCTTTCCACTGATCCATTTTGCTTGTATTTGACTTCAAACACCCACTTTGAGCCAATAACAGATTTTCCTGGAGGCAAACCGGTCAAGACCCATGTTCGATTGGCTTCTAAAGCATCTATCTATGCCTTCATGGCCTTCTCCCAACATTCTATGCCATGTGCTTGCTTGTAAGTAGCTGGCTCTACCATCTTGCAAACATTAAATTAAGAAACAATGCACTCAGCAGAATAATTGGATAAGTCTAGGAGGCTTTTTGTTGTACAACTGTAACCTTGTAATCTAGTAGAAGGGATTCTTATCCTGGTTGATCTTCTAGGACTAATAGGAGTAGTTTTTGAAATAGTTGGTTGCTCCACATTATCTTGTTCTGGATGCACAATCAAACCTTGCTGAACATTTTGACTTTGGACCATTATGCTATTATCTGTCACTGAATCATTTCTCATATTACTGTCCACTAGTTCTGTTGGGTTGACCAAAGGCAAGCTATCATTTGTATCATATACTGCCCCATCTCTCTTGATTGAATCAACAAATGGAAATATTTTTTCTTTAAAACAAACATCCCTAAATACAAAAACTTTATGATTTTCCAAATCATATAATTTGTATCCTTTTTTAGTCATTGAATATCCTATAAACACACACATTTTAGATTGTGCAACAAACTTATCTTTTTTAGGAGTGTAAGGTTTGACATGGCATAAACACCCTAAGATTCTCAACTCATCATAATCTGCCACCTTGCCAAACAATAGTTCACAAGGAACCTTCCACTGTAATACTGCACTTGGAAGCATGTTGATCACTCTTACTGGTGCTAACACACGTTCTCCCCAGAACTTTGTAGGCAAATTGGCATGCAACCTCATAGCCCTAGATGTCTCAGTGATGTGTCTGTGTTTCCTTTCCACTCTCCCATTCTGTTGAGGATTCCCTGACACGCTAGTCTGATTAAGAATTCCCAAAGAAGAAAACAGATTCTGACACTTGTGTTGCATGAATTCAGCCCCATTGTCACTCCTTATTCTCTTTACTATTTTCCCAAACTGAGCCTTGACATAAGCTAGAAAAGAAGGGATAACAGTGACTACCTCACTTTTGTGCTTGAGCAAATAAATCCATGTGAATCTTGTATTCTCATCCAAGATTGTTAGGAAATAAGATGCTCCAGTCATAGTTGGAACCTTATATGGTGCCCAGATGTCTAAACGTATAAGGTCAAAGGGAGATTCAGCCAAAGAAATACTCTTATGAAAAGGATCTTTATGTTTAGACAAAACACAACTTTCACAATTCAAATCAACTTGTGCATACATCTTTGACCAAGATAACTGTCTCATCTTACCAAAAGAACAATTACCTAATCTAGCATGAACTGTAGCACTAAATTCAGCTAAATTTTCCTTATTACAAACATTAAAAACATTCCTATCATTGTTGGGAAGACACTCTTGAGCCAACCTTGAATATTTCATGACATATAACCCTCCATCTCTCAATCCAACAACCACTGTCTTTTTAGTGATTGGGTCCTGAAAGAAACACCTATGAGGTTTCAGAAATGCTTGCAATTCATTTTCATCTAACAGCTTGTGACAGATAATAGATTCTTCCTAGATCTAGTTATTAACAAGACATTACCCACTCTAAAGTACTTGTTAACCTGAATAGAACCAACTATATCCACATTCAAAATGCTATCATTTGGCAATGCAACTCTAATAGGTTTTAGGAGTTGTTTCTTATCAAACAGTATACTATCATCATAAACCATGTGATATGTTGCTCATGTATCTACTATCCAAGTAGTATAATCTGAGCTAGATAAAGATAAAGCATGAGATTGGATTAGATTACCTGAGAAGTCAACACCAGAACCAGATATGGAAGCTAGGTTGGAGCCATCTCTTCCTCTTGAAGCATCAATCTGTGTAGCAACATTTGAAGCACTTGAAAGATCCATGCCTTCGAATGCTCTCATGACTTCCTTACATACTGCATCAATCATGGTTGCATCTGGACCTGCAAGAGGACTTTCCTCTTCCACGTTCATCTCAGCATTGGCAGCTAACCTGCCTCTCCAGTTGGAGCTCTTTCCTTTCTCAAGATATCCAATCAATTGATAGCATGCCTCACGAGTATGACCCTTCTTACCACAGTGATCACACTTTCTGTCAAACTTTCCTTTTCTTGAATCATACTGTCTAAAATCACCTTGCTTGCCATCATGACTTCTACTTATTTGATCATAGGATGGCCGATTAGCATTCATAGCAATAGAATTGTTATCACCATTTTCTTGCAGTGAACCAAACACAATCTTTTGCCTCTCCACCTGCAGAACAAGATAGAAAGCCTTGTTCACTGTAGGTAGCGTTTCTTGAGATAAAAGATTGCTTCTCACTCCATCAAACTCAAAGTTTAAACCCATCAAAATTGCAACAGTTTGTTCCTGGATTCCTTTTTCGTAATCTTTTCCATCAAATCACAAGTACACGCAGTCTGTACTCCACGACATTCACACACTGGAAGACCATCAAGATTCTGAAAGATTATTTAATCTTGCCATAATATTCCCTAACTGTGGAATTTCCTTGTTCAATCGAACATAATCGCCTTTGTAACTGGTAAAGAAATGGTCCATTTGTTTGACCAAATCTTTCACTTAGTTCATCCCATAAATGCTTCGCAGAATCAACATACGTGAAGGTGTTTGAAATACTCTTTTCCATTGAGTTTATCAACCAACACCTTACCATGTAGTCTGTGCGAATCCATCTTTCACTATCTTGCGTACCAATTGCAGGTTTCTTGTAGGTTCCTTTGATGAACCCTAATTTCAGCTTAGCATCAAGCGCCAAACGAACACCCTGATTCCAGGTAAGGAAATTGAGCCCATCGAGGCAAAACTGAGTTAATTGCGCACCTGGATGATCGGAATTGGACAACGCCATTGGATCACAGCCGGTCAAGCCCTTCATTCTTGCTCCAGGTATGCCATCATTCCCTAAACCAGTCTCCATCGCAGCAGGGAAGAGTCAATGCGGAAGTAAATGAACAAAATCAAAACAAACGATTGAGATCGAACGTCGTACGCTTTGATACCATGTAAAAGGAATCAATCAGACAAGAGAAACTCCATTGATAGAGCTTGAATGAGAGAAGAAACGAGAGAGTTTCTGTTACTATTGAATTACTCCCTCTGATTGTAAATGTAGTTCGTTTTAGGAAAAAAAAATTGATCCAATTTATAATTCGTTTTAGGAGTGTAATAAATGATCCAATTAAGTGTCCATTACACAACTTTCTATTTCCAACTACTAAAACAATAAATACTATATCCCACTAGCCAATGGTAGAAGCTGTAATAAATGATTGTGTAATTAATTTCACGGGAATTTAGACTTAATTGGTGAATTTCAAGTGATATTAATTTTTTTTAATTGGAGTGAAAAAACTAAAACGAACTACATTACGATCGGAGGGAGTAGTTGATTACAATGGTAGTTAGCTAGCTTAAATACAAGAGGTAATCTGATTCATATAATGACCGGTTCATACAAAATTAATACTAACTTAACTAAATACTATCTATACTCTATAACCCATGATTTAATTCTCATATTTGATAATTTAAAACTAAACTATACAGTAACAATTTTTAATTTATTTTGACAAAGGGCCCTGAAAAATATTATCAATGTTTATACAGTTCGTACTCTAATTTTTATCATCTAATTTTTATCTATTATATTTTCAAAAGGGTGCGGTTTCGATGAGAACAGTTTTTAAAATGAGAATGTGTGAGTGACTAATGTGTATCAAAATATACTTAAATGTGTATCAAATTTTTTGATGCACGTCTGCACATATACAACTTTTACCTGAATGTTCTTCAATTTTTCAATAAGTGTTCTTCAAATTTTTGATGATTTTAAGTTTGTTAACGAATGCGCATCAAATTAGTACTAAATGTTCTTCAAATTTACTACCAAATTAGTACTAAATCGTCTTCAAATTTACTACTAATATGCACCATTCTTATATTCATATATTTAAAATAAAGTTATTTACACCCGACATTTTCCGTTTTCAAAACCCAATTACTTCCCACTTAACTTAAGATGAATCCTGCGTCGAACGATGTTGAACATTCTTGTTCTAGATTATAAACATCATTTGCATGTTATGACTTGTGAGATAGTAAGACTACACGTATGGCATTTGGGTAACTCACGGGCTATCCCCAGACCTTACTACATTTACACTAGGTGTATAAATTTGTACAGAAATGGCGACCTGTAATTATTGTCGTTCATGAAGCAAGCAGGTGGGCCTATAAATTGTGTTATTACAGAAAACTTAGAAGAAAAGGAATGGAAAAAGAAGAGGGGCTGCTACGCTCGTGGTGGAAGACGCTGATGATGGGTGGTTCAGACTCAGAGGAGGCGGACGACGACGACAACAACTGTGAGTCTCGCCATTTACGGTTGGACGAGACAAGATGTCGGTCTACTGGTGGCTACGTGGTGCACTGCAGGCCAATTTAGGCTGGGTTCCGATTGACTAGTATTTTAAATTTAGGGTTAAGCTAAGTTTAGGGTTCAATTTAGGCTGGGTTCCGATTGACTAGTATTTGAAAGGAAGAACACGGAGGAGAAAAGGAGAAGATACATAAAAAATAAATAAAAGTTTAAAATAATATTTAGTAAGCAGTGTGTCATAAGCCTAAGGGTAGTACAGTAAAATTCATATTCTCTACAGTACTTTTTATAGTTTCAAGAATGAAATAATAAAATATAAATGAATTATTATCATTATTAGATTCGGAATCCCGTGCTTCGTGCGGGGAAATCACGGTTTTTCGGTTGCAGCTAGTCATTAAATAGACAATAAATTCAAAATGAGTGAACGATGATATAATACAATTCTACAAACTCGTAAAATGCAAATACAACTATTGCAACAGTTGCTTGCAGCCGAAATCTGCAACATAAAGTATTTATATGATGTTCATGTTTTACTCAGACCAATGTTGTTTGGCGTGTTACATGTTTTGGCGCATATGAATCAATCTTAGGTGTTGTCAATATATAGATAAAACTATCTAATTAATCCAGATTGTTTTTTAACCGGGGCAAGGAGGGGGCGTCGCAATGAAACGAAGGAATTGATGAACGGGATAGAGATGCGAATGAGTTTGGAGATTGTGGTAGAGAAAATAGACGAAGATGGTGCGTTCTTAGTTGATGATGAAATTAACATTTAATATAATAGGTAATTAGAATAAAGATTTAAAATATTAGAGTAACATTTATTAGGAACATGTTGTTTTTACTTCTTCAAACCCATCAACTTTTATATATATATAGATAGATAGATTAGTATTCCAACGTAATTATAAATCATTGTTGATCTCTATTGGACAATTGTGATTTGTGTAAAAACTTGTCTTATACACGATTTTCCGCTATCCCCTGACCCCTCCCATCCCATCCACTTATGTGGTTCACGGGGGCTACGTTCGCATTTAAGGCAGATCTTATTTGTACTCAGATGGGACGGAAAATCAGGTGGAACGACCGTTTTGATTTTCCGGCGAATCTGAGCTCCGCGTGGAGCTGAGCTTCGCTCCGACCGACCCGGCGGATTGTAAATCCGCCAGCTTTATCCACTCGTTTTTCAAAGCTAAAAAGCGGGCGGATTTAGGATTTCTCAGCTTTTCAAAGCTTAAAAGCGGGCGAATTTAGGATTCGCCAGATTTTTCAAAGTGAAAAAGCGGACGGATTTAGGATTTGTCAGGTTTTCAGCCTAATTTTTTACAAAATTTTCAAGTATTCTGGATTATAAATCCGCCCATTCCGTAACTCCGCGTGGATTTAAGCCTGTAACAAAAAGCAGTGCAAATAGCATCTTCTGCATTTAATTAACTAAACATTTCACTACACTCCTAATCATGACAACAAATCACTACAATTAATTTAAGTACATCATAAATTAGTTATATTAACTAAACATTTAAGGAGAAACGAATAAACGAGATTATGATACGAAGACGGATGACTTACCAAGATGCCTTTTGCACTTTATTGGCAAATCTCCATTTTAATATCGCGATTAAACCGGGCAGCACCCTTTTTACACCGGGCTTCCGAACGAGTTATTTATTTTTTATTTATTTAAATATTCTCGTTCGGAACGGTGTTCCGAACGAGGTTATTTGTGAACCCGGTTCATGAACCGGGTTTCATTTAATACAAAAAATAACCTGGTTTAAAAAATTATTCTCGTTCGGAACCCCATTCCGAACGAGAATAATTTTTTAATGACGTCATTTTTTTTTTTTAAATCTGTATCTGACGTCATCATTCTCTCGGAATGATATTCCGAACGAGAAACGGTTTTATTTAAAAATGCTGACGTCATCTAGCCGTTGGGGTGTAGCTGACGTTGCCTATATATATTCGTTCGGAATGGCATTCCGAACCACACTCGAATTCACTCTCTTCTCAATCTTACAAAAAAACGCTCCCTTCTAAATCTTTCAAAAAACGCTTTCTCTCATCTCGATAATGGCTGGAACTCCTACTATTCCTTTTTTTTTATCCGACGGCTGCAAATGAAGAAGTTTACGTAGGAAACGAATGGTGGTCGGGTTATGGTGTTCCAAATGCAAGTTACGGTGGTTCTGTTGGTAGTGATTTTTTCAACATAGACGGAGCAAGTAGTAGTACTTACAACCTCTCCACCCCCACTTTGAGTGATCTCCAAAGGCATCAACAACACATGTTCTGGAATGCAACTGTTACAGGCGGAGCAACACCTCAAGAATAGCCGGAGCAAGCGGAGGAGGATGTTCGAGCACCACGTCGGAGACGGAACACTGAGTCGGTTAGTATTTCTAAAAACCTGAAATACGCTTAATTTGGTAGAAATAGTGGAAATTGGTCAATAGTATTTCAAATGCATGCTAAAATTAGTTCATAGTGGAAAACGCTTCATTTCAATATTAACTGCAATGCATGGTAAAAAGAATTAGTTTAATGCATGTGGAAAGCGTATCAACACTTTTTAGAAAATACCAAAAAGGTTGAAAACTACTTAAAATCGCATATATGGACTTTAGTTATAATAATCGATGGTAAATTTGTATGTATTTCGTTAAAACTAGGAGGTAGTTAGAAACATCCGATCCAGAGTAGGAGAAGACAGAAATCTGGGTGATAGGCGAATCACTGCTTCTGAGAGGAGGGGGGATAGAAGATCGCGTGGTGATAGACCGCAACAGTCAGGTTCTCGGGGGTCAAGTGCTGCGGGGGTTAGGAACCCATCTCCTGTTCCGAGTCGGTCAAGTTCTTCGCGGGGTAGATCCCGACAGACTCGGCAGTCAGGTCCTGCTCCGATGCAGTCAGAAGCTGCTGCGGCTCCTCCTCTTCCAGGACTCAACGAGGGTACTATATTGACTCATTATGGGCAACACATTGCTCATGAGATTTGGATACATCCGAATCCCGATGAAAGTGCCCCCCGTCAACTAAAGGCGCAGACAAGGCAGAAGTGTTTCGAGCTATGGTTGCCTAGAATTCCTACCGACCCGGAGCCAGATTCATGGTTTGCTATTGCCCAGGAGTCGGGGCTGCTTCACATCCTTAAGGGTTAATTTTGGAATGTGGACCACAACCTCCTTTCTGCATTCGTGGAAAGGTGGCACCCTGAGACGAACACATTTCATCTGAATTTTGGGGAGCTTGGAATCGGTCTCCATGACGTTTTGGAGATTCTAGAGCTGCCTATTGACGGGGGTGCTGTCACCACGCCATGGACACATTTGGGTCTAGATGCAGATTCAACGCAGTGTGCCCAATTGTTCTCCTATTTGTTTGGCGTTGACCTGGATAACCCGTTTGACGATGAGGAGGAAGCGATGGTCAAGTTCATAGGTAGGGGGAAAGTCGACGAGCGGGAATTCTTTTGCCACGTTGTCTCGATGATCAACTCTCGAAGATCCGATCCGGGCTCTATTGCAACATGCTTTTTGTGGCACCTAATTCAGCAGTCTCTGTTCGTGAACAAGACCTCCAACCTGTTAGACACATGCTTCTTGCCGCTACTAGAGGATCCGAACAGGATACATGAGTACGCATGGGGTACAGGTTGTTTGGCATTGTTGTACAGGCAGCTGAGTATAGCATCTAGGGCGAGATGCGTCCAATTTTCTGGTTGCGTAAGGCTTCTTGAGATTTGGATTTGGTTACATTTCCCGTATTTTCCTGGGAACCCAAACCTGGATGTGAGCTCCCAAGAAGTTACTGCTCGTGTGTCCCGCTATTCCACTGGACGGGCCCCGCTGAGGCAAAAAAGGACTCTACAACAGTACAGGCGCATCTTGGATGAGTATGCACCGGAAGATGTAAGTGATTCGTCTAAATGTCATTCCAATTTTTTTGTTTTCAATATTGTTATTAATTGTTATAAGCTAATTCTGTAGGTGTGTTGGATGCCGTATCCGGATTTGGACGTGGGACCGCAACGACGTCATAGAGTGGCCACTTATCGTGGTGGGATCCGGTGCTTTGACATTATGGAGATGTACAACCCTGATCGGTTTTGCAGACAGTTCGGTCGCCGTCAGTCCCGGCCTTTGGATGTCCCCGAGCCAGTCGAGTATTATTGTCCGCCAAAATCAATGCGAGGTGGCCGGGAATACACTGTACGGTATGGCCCGAAATGAGATAGATGGGACCAGCGTTATCACAACCTGTGTCCGTACATCCTGTCCAGCCCCCAGCTCTTATCCCTTGGGATGCTGAGGATGCTTACCTCGATTGGTTTGCTCAAGTCTCACATCCGTATGTGAGCCCAAACGCCCCGGCAAGACCTCGACCGCCACGTAACCCGAACCCGATCCTTACCCTCGATTTCAACCGGGTAATTCTTATATTATTTTATTTGTAGGCATTGTGTTTTCTATATGACTCATCTCGTAATTATTTGTTGGTATTGCAGCGTGTATCGACGACACTCGCTATGATGCGGACACATCGACAACAGGGGATATTATCCATGGAGAATTTGGATTCCTACATTCGGATGCTCAGTATCGACGATCCGCCTACAGCTGAGGAGGTCACTCAAACTCAACGGATGTCACAAGCAGAGTCGCCCAGGAGTGCAGAAGAGAGAGCCACACATTCTATATGGGAGCGGGCAAGGATGGGTGCGGGACAAGCCCATCCGGAACAACAAGCAGGGCGTTATGACTGAGAAGATAACTTGGGTCACGAGTCGGAACCTTATTGGAGGGTTTGAAACGTTGTATTTATTGTTTAAGTTATAATGAATATTATTTGGTTTCCTTACGTTTTGATTTAATGTTATAAAGACGTATGAAGGTGAAATTCAACACTTTAATTATGCGTAACGAAAGTATTACAAAGTATATAAACGTGAGCATTACTAATCATCATCATCATCTTCTTCCCCACCATCTTCTTCAACGTCATCATAATCATCATCATGTTCTTCTTCCGATTCGTCTTCACCGACGTCTTCATCTTCGTCTTCACCTCTTATCTTTTCGTCTTCATCTTCGTCTTCACCTTCGTCTTCACCTTCGACTTCACCTTCGTCTTCACCTTCGACTTCACCTTCGTCTTCACCGTCGTCTTCACCTTCGCTTTCTTCATCGTCTTCACCACCATCTTGAACTACATGATCGTCATCATCGTCATCTTGGGGTATCGGGTTAATATTTAGAGGCGACATTGGTTTGCACGGTTATGACGTTAAACAAACCCGGGACATATATATAGATGAAAATCCGGGACTCACCGCATGGCTGTCATTTGTCCGACGAAAAGATAAGAGGTGTTTGGGAAATACCCGACCCGGTCCCACAAAGTCTCGTTCGGAACCCCATTCCGAATGAGACTTTGTGGGACCGGGTCGGGTATTTCCCAAACACACCTCTTATCTTTTCGTCTATAAATACCTCCAAAACAAATCATTTCAAACACACATTCACTATCATTCCATATTATTTATACATATGCCCGTTTATTTTCTCTGTAATTTCCTTTCTCAAATTTCGATATGTATCCAAATCGTCCAACACTATTTCCAGCCTCTTCCTCGACAATGGATCCTGGTCCGAAATTGTGTTGGTGTCAGAAAAAGCCCACGGTGCATATGTGTACCGAACAAATAGAGTGGGACAGGGTCAACTATGGGAGAAGATTTTGGGGATGCCCGAATGCATGTTGGGATGCTCTTACTGAAGAAGAGGAAGAGAAAGGGTGCAAATACAAACATTGGATCGATCCACCCTACACAGGTCGTGCACGGGTCGTTATTGAAGAACTAAATGCAGACAACTTATGCAACTGGTCAAAGGCTGAAGGAATTGAGGAAGGGATGGAGCTTCTAAGGATTGGAACAAAAGAATGGGCCAACGAAATAGATGAACTGAAAGCCAAAAACGCCGAGCTCATGGAGGAAAACGTTGCACTTGCTGCAGAATTGGCAGCAACACTTAACAAATAGAGAATTAAGTTGTTCACCGTCTGCGTTGTACTCGTGTTGTTGTTTTTCAATTATGTTGTTGTTTCAATATTAATGCTTCTATAAATTATGTTGACATCATTCTGAAAAAACATTACTCAAACATTTATAAATTATCCCCCAAAACATTAAACAAACATATATAATTCAACAAACATTAATCAAGTCAGCCACAACATACGGAATACGAACATTAATCAAACTAATACAAGATTTAGGTCATTATGGGACTGCCACCATGAAATTCTCTCTCAGATACGTAGTTGTCGAATCTACTCTGAAAGCGCTGTTCCCATCCGTCCACCGATGGCTGTTTGTAGATACTCCACTGCCTTGGAGGAGGTGGAATTGGACAATTGTCATCAACCAACCAAATCTGTCAACACAAAATTGTTATTGTATACTAAAAAACATAGGTGAAATAAGATACAAGAGCGGAAAATATCGATGCGTACCGGTACGTAATGGTTGCGTCTGCCTACATGTGCAATGGCGAACACCGTGGTAGGAGCCTCTGAACCGGGAGGAGCAAACATCGGAAGACATGTACAAGGACCAAACCATGATAACACCACTAGTGCAACTTGATACCTCGTGGAAAATACCAATTCCATTGTAGGTGTGCACATCCAGAATTCAGGAGAGCATGGCGATCCAATGTGATTCACTTCTCGAATGAGTTGCGGGATAGTCTTGAAACCCTCTAGCATCTCATGATACATATGCCCGTTTTGTTGGAGGTGCTTCGAAAGATCTAATCGGATTTCAACGTACTGTTGCTCTGGTTTACCTAGTAAGAGAGCAAGGGATCGATAACCACAATGACCGTCATCACCTACTTGAAGCTCTGTTTAGTTGCACTTTGTTTTCCGGTCGTGGCCCCGCTTGAAGCTCTGTTGGATCCAACCGAAGATTTCTTTTGTGAATCGGCTTTCGGTGGCACAGTTGCACCCTCTTCCTCTTTCATCCCCTTTTTCCTTGCTTCTGCCTTCTCCTTATCCTTCTTAGCTTGAGCCCTCTCATCCCAACCCGGATCTCGCTTTGTACCCGTCTTCTTCGCATGAATCTTAGGCCTTCCTCTCTTCGTCTCTCCCCGAGGGGGGTCCTGGACATCAACTGAAGAAGGATCCTTGCACTCACGCCACTTATCAGCCATCCTCTTCATATCGAAATCATCAACGTTACCGGTAAACACCCCTTCAAAGAAATCATCCATAAGAACCTTATCTGCAGTCAATTGCACGTCGTCGTCAGAGTCGAAGTCTTTCAATTCCACTCCTTCCCACTTGATCTGCTTCCAGAAGATATCAATGTCGCTCGGCAACAATGGCGTTCCTTCTTCTACAAACACCTTAATCCTGTGTGGGCAAGGCAATCCGAGTGTTGATTCCCACCAAGGATCCTCACATGGGCCACATATCTTTCCCTCCTTTGCCTTAAGGACTTCTTTCAGTAGCATTCTCAAACACTTGTCGGAGCACTTCCTCAATATGCGCATGAAAATAGTCTTCATCCACCGAGGCCCGTCTTGTATCTCCTTCGGGCTAGTATGGTTGGACATTTCCATCTCGGCCCGTATTCGACAGTGCTGATCGACAAACATATTGTCAATGTGTTGCACTAAAGTGTCGAACCCTCCAACAGCTGAATCAAACATATGCTTCAACATCGAGTGCTGACCTTCAACCCTGACAACAACATTGTACATGTTCAACATTTTAGCCAACCGAATGTCATGATCATTCTCGCTAAAAATAAATTCAAATATCTTACCTGTTAGACGTTCTTGTGCTAAAATGGCGTATATCATCGCAATACGCAGCTATAAGTTTTTCCTTATGGGGAGTAAACCATGTGCTCTCAACATATCGTACAAGATGACCATTCCTCCATGTTTTCCGGAAGTGATCAAGTCTCTCCTCATACTGCTTCTCTGTGTGAGACCGCATCACCCGTCGAACGCTAGCAGATGCACTTTTTTCGTCCAGGTTGTTCAATTTAGCAAATGCCTTAACATTCCGATCAACGTGGACATGGCAAAGCATATGACGCACACTAGGAAATACATGGTCAACCGCCTTAATTGTTGCCATCTCTCGATCAGACATGATGCAATCCGGTCCTCCGAGTGCACCAAACAAATACTTGACCCGTTTCAATGCCCATGCATAGTATGGGGTTGTCTCACAACAGATGAACGCTAGCGCAATACAATATGTATAGTTGGTGCAATTGAATCTAACAAACTGAAGTAACGGCCAACCATACCTATCAACGAGGGTATATTAATAATTATAATTCTATAACGGTATTTGAAGTCATAATAATGAACTTTAGTGTACCTATTAGTCTTGTACGTCGCGTCCATGATCACCACCCGAGGGAACATTCTCAACAAATGTTGACAATCCGGATGAGATATGAAAAACGCTGCCAACTTTTTCTCCCCGGTCTCCGGATTCGTCTCGTAGTGAATGTCTTTACGATAAGCTCTATGATGGAGGAAATCTAATGACCACTGGGTCACGATTAGATTTGCCAATGCTTTCTTCCTCTCCTTTTCCCTCACAGTGTACACTTGGCTTCTTGATATTGTGGAAGTCGGATTTTCCTGAAGCAACTGTGTATAAATAACCTTCGGCATTGCCCCGGCCGCTGATGCAATCATTATTTTTCGTCTCTGCTCTCCCGTCATCCTCGAAGCAAATGCATGGCCAATCAAGCTGCTGGAAAGACAGTGGTTGTGACATGCCTTCTCAACTTTTAGTATCCACCCAGCCGGCTCAACAAGAGTTGCTCGTCGATAATATCCTCTTAACATAAAAGGACAATTGTACTTCCTTAACCTACTAAGGTTGCTACGCTGCGACGATGGTTCTGCTACATCTCCTTCAAGATTAATGTTCTTTCGATGTTTTCTATAACTACCGGATTGCTCATAGTGCAGAAATATCCTCTTGTTGGCCATTGATGATTTCGTGGTGATAACCATACACAACGCATAACCGACCTTCCTAACCCACTCTCTCAGAAGATCCATAGTAGGAAATCTCTCACTAGTCGTAAAATGGGCACTATAGTCGATTTTTAAATATTCCTCATCACTAGAGTGTCCCTATTTAAAATTACTCAAATTTCAATACTACTATATCAATAAAATAAATTCTAATGAAACGCTATAAAAAAAGGTTTATAGGTACTTACATGGAAATATGTATCATTTACCGGCGCAGACAAATCAATCTCCTCCTCCACCGACGTCTCACTAGAAGAATACTCCCGTCTTTCTTTCAGACGACATTTTTTGTGCTTCTTCCGATTGGGTTTGATAATGTAAGTCATACAACTCCGATTTTATAGACTCCGTCAAAATATAGCCGTTCGCATTTTCAAAAAATATAGCCGAATCTCGTTCGGAATGGGGTTCCGAACGGGTAACGACACGTCATAAATATCCGGGTAATCTCGTTCGGAACCCCATTCCGAACGAGATATGACGTCATATAAAAAAAAAAAATCTCGTTCGGAATGGGGTTCCGAACGAGATTCAAAATTTTTAAAAAATAATATTTGGGCAATCTCGTTTGGAACACCGTTCCGAACGAGATGGTGCTGCCTGGTGTAAAATAAGTGCTGCCCGATTGTCACCCGTTTTAATATCCTTGTCGAAATAAATCAAAATACCCGAAAAAGGCAAGTTGTATAGATATGTCGATGAAGATGTTGCATTCGCGCAATAGATGGTACACTAACTCCAGCAGACATTCAGAGAGTTAGAGTTAGAGACAGAAAAGTTGTGGATGGTAGCTAATTCACTATGAGAGGCCGGTTCACAACGGTCCGGATTCTCTGTTTCAACATAATATTTCATCTACTGTATCAGAATTTTCAGCCGTCCACGTATACATCATCTTCAATTCCTCTTTTCCTGCAACCTCCTTCATCTCTTTTTCCCGTTCCCATTACAGAACTAAAAAGATTTCAATTCCTCTTTTCCTTCAACCTCCTTCATCTTTTTTGCCATGTTCCCATTAGGATTCAAGAATGACCCACTACAAAACTGAAAAGAAAGGAACTTTAGGGTTTACGATTTCAATTCCTCTTTTCCTCTTTTCTAGCACAACTCCATATTCTTCTCTCCCTTCCCAAAAATTAGACTAACCAGTTTGATTTACTTACAACTTGAAGAAATTAATAGCCTCAAAAGCGACTAGCTGCCCACCAACGTGGTAAATGATGGGAAATGAATTTGTTAATCTTTATCTTGTTCTTTTAGGGGGGATTTGAGGGGAAGGAGAAGGCTAGAATTTCAGAACGATTAGGAAATACCTTCATCATCCTTCCCAGATCCATTGACAATTCGATTGTCCATGTTTACTCCGTTTTTACAACCCATTCAATAGATCGTCTTCACTGTAAACAAGGCTAGAGTTTTCAGATCTTTAGATATTAATTTCTGAATTAAAAATTTGTTTTATAAAATTTGAGGACACGTGTCTAATGGGAAATGAGTGATACAGTATTTGAAATATTGGGTTGAAACAGAGGATCCGAACCGGGTTCACAAGCTAATTAATTAGTGGTGGATGTTGGTTATATAAGTAGAAATTTCCTCTATAGAAGGGGAGGCTACATTCTCGTACAACCTTTATTAATTTAAAAAATTACTTCCATTATTTCAAATTATTAGTCATTTTGATTGGGATGTTCAATTTTCATTTGTAGATCGCTTGAGGGAGTAAATGGTACGAGTTAAACGTGGATAAGCAACATCACACAAATTATTCAAAAGAAAAAACAAAACACTATAAAAAATTAATGTAAACATAAAAAAATTAATGTAAACATAAAAAAATTAATGTAAAACATGTAAATTACCAGAAAATTCAAAAGCCTAGTAAGTCAAGTATTCTTGTATATGTGACTGAATTGGATTTGGCAAGACAATATCATAGCAAGAGATCAGAAGACTCAAGGCGAATTTTCAGCCTAAACGAAGACGCTTTATAAACTAGTTTATTGTTACAATAATTGAAGAAAGATCAAATGAGACGTTAATCTTAAAATGAGAAATCAGAAATAATCCTAATTAATTTAATGGCTAGGATTACACTCTTCTAGGCTTTTGACCCAAGTAATTGACCATTGATCAGGTTTGACCGGAATTGACCATTGACCGACGTTGACCACTGTTGACTTTTTTTAACTTTTTTTTTTTGCCAAAAAAATATTTTTTAGGCCGGATTTTGTACTTACAAAATTAAGTGCTTCGAAATGCCTGAAATGTGTTACTATATGGTTGAAATGTACTATGATATTTTAGGCCAAAATTTGAACTTGCAAAGCATGTGCTACCACAAGTGTTATGTGCTTCTATATTACTGAAATATGCTACGCTTTTGCCTATATGTGCTTCTATATGGCTAGTTGAACTGTGCTACGATATTGCCTATATGTACTTCTCTATGCTAGGTGAAATGTGCTACACTTTTTGCCTAGATGTGCTTCTCTATGTCTTAAATGTACTACATTTTTCACCTATATGTGTTTCTCTAGGCTAGCTGAAGTGTGCTACGGTTTTGTCTATATGTGCTTCTCTATGCTAGGTGAAAGGTGCTGCGTTTTTTTCCTAGATGTGCTTCTTTATTGCTGAAACGTGCTACGCTTTTCGCATGTATGTGTTTCTCTATGGCTAGCTGAATTGTGCTACACTTTTGCCTATATGTGTTTCTCTATGGCTAGCTGAATTGTGCTACACTTTTGCCTATATGTGTTTCTCTATGGCTAGCTGAAGTGTGCTACGCTTTTTCCTATATGTGCTTCTCTATGTTAGGTGAAAGGTGCTACAATTTTGCCTAGATGTGTTTCTCTATGGTCGAAATGTGCTACACTTTTTCGCCTATATGTGTTTCTCTATGACTAGGTGAAAGGTGCTACGCTTTTGCCTGGATGTGCTTCTCTATGGTTGAAATGTGCTACACTTTTCGCATATATATGCTTCTCTATGGCTGAAATGTGCTACACTTTTCGCTTATATGTGCTTCTTTATGGCTGAAATGTGCTACACTTTTGGCCTATATGTGCTTCTCTATAGCTAAGTGAAGTGTGCTACGCTTTTGCCTATATGTGCTTCTCTATGCTAGGTGAAATGGGTTAAGCTTTGTCTAGAAAGAATATAACACTTTTACTTATAAAGCATAACACTTTTTCTTACAAACCAAAGCACAAAAAAGTGGTAGAAAAAAGCATAGCACTTTTAGCAAAAAAAAAAAACAAAGCATTTTTCCTTACAAAGAATAACACTTTTACTTACAAATCATAGCCAAAAAAAATTGAAACCCAAAAATATCCGATAAAAAAATGACATTACAAAAATGTCAACGCCCGATCAACGGGTGGTCAACGGCCGGTCAATGAGAGGTCAATGGACGGTCAATGGGTGGTCAACGGTCGGTCAATGGGTGGTCAACGAGTGGTCAACGGTTGATCAACAAACGGTCAACGGCCGGTCAACTCCAAGGAGGAAGGAGGAAGGAGGTTCAAGGAGGAAATTCTTATTTCTCATCTTAAGGGCATTTCTTATGAGATTTGGACTCTAAGTTATAACATCAACAATATTGGAAATTCAAGATAGCTTAAATTTCTTTTTTTCCAACAAGTTGTCAGTCTTTCTCCCAATAAGTGTAGGGATTTTAAATGCTTAAAGCGAAATTTTAGGAAACGTTTTCCTAACATCTAACTGAGATCTCATGCATAAATCAAATAGATCACAAATAGGGAAGAATAAATACCTCTTGATGCGTGTTTGAATCTCGTCAGAATGTGTAGATTAGAGCCCCAAGTGTGACTCCTCTATTTAGTCCACACGAGCAATAAACTGTATCACATTTAAGTCTCTTCTGCTAGACCGAGGAATTCAAAAGTGTAACACGAGGGAGAAGTTGTACCGACAAGGAGAAAAGAACTCGGTCTGGTATTTGAACTCACGTGAATTATCTCACTATTCTCTCTTCAAAACTCGATCTCCCATCATACGTATGAATGGATTGATTATCTATCAAGTCTTTGGCTCGTTCGTTCCTATACCCGAGGTATTAGGGAATCGGTAGGGAAATAAGCTAAACCTATTTTTGTGTTTGGTAAAATAGGTATCGGTATAGGGAATGAGTATGAGTCATTCTCATACCAACAAATTACATAAGATCTCATATCCAAATAAAAATCAAGGTGTGGCTAACCTAAGTTTATAAACCACCTCTCCCTCTACCAAACACAAAAGGCTAAAAATCACTCAAAACTCATTCCTCGTATCCAACCCGATTCCTAATTTCAACCCGATTTCTATCTCAATACCAAACGAACCTTTAATCTTATGCTTCGTATTAAGTAGCTTATCTTCTATCCAATGAATTACGGCTTTACGGCTTTGGATATTTGACCTAATACCCACGTCCATCTAATATAGATCTATATAAGTTAATCTTTCATTAACCATACACATACAAATCTTTTAGTTGCGTGAATTCATATTACCTAATTAATTATCAGGTATAAATATACATAGATTAGGAAAATGGTATACATAAATATATCCAATATACTATCTTATCCTCTATATCTCATAAGATATAGTTTCCCTTTATCAAATAGTTAACTATTATCTCTTACTTGATGAGTAATTCATCTAGTTATTTCTTCTAATTATTATCATAGGGCCGAAACTTCCACATCTAATATGGGCCTTCAATTTACTTGATCCAGTTTATAAACTCTAAGTATGTAACCTTATAGAACCAGTTATTCTAGCTATGAGCTTAACCTGATTAATCTCATAAGTCGTATTGACCACTAACAATAGCATACGACTCCTAAAATATCTGGATTATAAATCTATGTTAATAGTTCTATTTCATAATTAGTAATTGCTCATATAATTAAAGGACATAATAAGTAATTGCATATCTGGATTATAAATCTATGTTAATATCTGGATCATAACTAGTCTGGCCTCCGGTTCAAGGATTTTGGAAACCCGGGTCCAGTCCGGTCCACTCCAAAATCCGGTCCGGTCAAGGTCTACCCAGTTTTATATTTATTTTAATTTTTTATTATATAAATACTAATATAGTATAAGAGGAAGGCTCCGGTAAGACCACTTTTATAGTAAAACAATGTTAACGAATATGAGCCATAGGATGAGATTAGATGAAGGGCTAGATTAGGAGTCTTGAAATTAAAAGAAAATAAGGAAAAAAATATCAAAACTCCTTCCTTAACTTACGACAATTCCAAATCAACGACTTCTCTCTCTCTCTTCCATCTCTTCCCTCGTTCTTCTCTTCCAGATTTTCTTCCAGACGGTAACAATAATTGATTGATACAAAACGATATGCATCAGATGATTCGGTGGTATACAATAGCAATTTAGGGTTTCACATGAATTTTGTTATGCAGTAAAAAGGTTGTCGTATGCGTTTCGTAATCGCTGTTATGCAACTGGATATACTTGATATGTAGTAGATACGTTTTGATTCTAACAATGGTTTTCGCCTCTCAAATCGAATTTTGAGCCAAGTGGATGTGACATTCGACTTTCATATTAGATTCACAAGATTCTTTCATGTAAATTGACGGTCATGAGGGTGATAAATTTGATTTACCTATTGAATTTTGTATACCTATTTAATTTTACTATAGGTTGCTAGGGTGAGATTTTGATATGCGATAAAGTAAATCAATATTCAGTTCGTAATCTCCGTTATGCAGTAGTTATGTTGGCTTTCGCCTTAAGTTATTTTTTCGCGGTTATGCAATCTGATTTATTTGGTATGCACTTGTTTTTAATGAATGTGCATTTACGGTTCATTGATATGCACAAAACTGTATCAGGTATGCAGAAGAACCGACCTGATGATGAGATCTAATCTTCCTCAGACGATGGTGTTGATTGCATGTCAGATGATGAATCATTATATGGTACTGAATGTGTTATTGACGTGAAAGACATAAACAAAAAGTATTGGGTTCCTCATTGTCCCGATGAGATTAAACCAATAATTGGAAAATCCTTTAATTCCTTGTTGGAAGGAGAAACATTCTATAGTAAGTATGCAAACACGGTAATATGCAGTTTCGTACTTATGTTATTTTCAAGGTTTTAATCATTTTCATGTTTGTTCGTATTCATCATTGTGCATTTTGATTTACTTGATATGCACTCAATATGTATTGATATGCAGTTCATAGGTTGGTGTATGCAAAAGAACTCACAGGATGATGTCATGTAGTATTCCTCGGACGATGATATCGATGTATCTAATGACGGTGTGTCAGACAGAGAAGAAGAATTAATATGTGATACGAGATGTCTTACTGACACCGAAGACAAACACACAAAGCATTGGGTTCGATATGCATGAAGTAGTAATTAATATTTGTCTCGCCGTTGTAGGGTTTCATATTGCCTTGATATGCTGATATGCAAAAAATCTAAATTGATATGCATTATAATTAATTTTCGTATTGTTGCCTTGATAGAATCCTTTAGTTGATGTTAATATGCAATTTAATTTTTTAGAGATATTGGAATTAGAGTTAATTTTTGGTATTACATAAATTTGGGTTTTAAGATATTGAATTTTATATTCGGTTTAATTTAAGAGATAAGTGCTTATGTGTTCTCCAAGGTTTACACATTTGTAGTTGATATGCAACACATATCTATAGATATGCACAAAATCTGCAGCGATATGCACCAAATCTATATAGATATGAACCAAATTCGTAGCAATATGCACAAAATCTATATAGATATGCACCAAATCTGCAACGATATGCACCAAATTGTTGTTCATCAAACTCGTTAAGGCTTACTCGATTGAATTTATATCAACTTTTTTGATAAACGATATGCAGAAAGATATTGATGATATGCATATCGTTGGTATTGATATTCATTAAATGGTTATGAACTACGATTCTTCATAATGCTCACGGATTTCAACAAGGAGGAAGCTACGATTGGATTTCAGATTCACATCTATTAAACTATAACTTCATTAATATCTGAAATGGATAACATGATCGGATTGGTGCTCCCTTTGATCCTTCTGTTTCGATTAAGTAAATTCATCTCCATAACTGATCTATCATGATTTCACCATTTCATTATACCAGAAACTGATTTGAGAACTGAATTTTGGTTAGGAATTGTACTTGTCTAATTAAAAGAAATCAATTGCTTGGCTGTCAGCTTGTACTCACAAGCAACTAATCATTTGTACATAAATTTTAGTGCTTGGTAGAATCACTATACACTCTATAAACTCT
The DNA here is from genome assembly GCA_029168935.1 of Oxyria digyna. NCBI lineage: Eukaryota > Viridiplantae > Streptophyta > Magnoliopsida > Caryophyllales > Polygonaceae > Oxyria > Oxyria digyna. Next base: position 4,640,215 of record JAPVLV010000010.1, on the reverse strand, counting down.
AATTCACAAAAACATAAGAAAATCATAATTGGTGAGATTTTGGCATATGATTTCACCCTTCTATTTCGAATTCGCTCTTTATTTCGGTTTTGAACTTTTAATGGGTGGTGCCGCTTCCTTCTTCACCCTTCTAACCTCGATTTTCTGGGTGTTTTCTTTCCTTAGAACCTGTTTTGAACTATTTAGGGTTTTTGGCGCTTTTCGGGTTTTTTATTTCTTGAGTGTTCGTCAGAATGTTCACTTGGATATTCATCCGAATGTCTCTTTGTCTCCTTTCTGGATCTTGTCTTTCTCGTTTTCCAGGGTTTTCCTTCTTTCCCTTTTTTATGGTTCGCGAGGCTTTCTTATTGCCCTGGCGTCTCGTATTCTTGCCCTAGAAAATTGACTTTTTCCCTCTTTCCCCCTTTCAATCCTTTTCAGGGAAATCTACTAGAAATAAGGACGGCGAAGGCCCTTCTACTTCGCGACCAGATGCGGGTAGCAACAATAATGATCCTCTCCCTCAGGAATCTGAGGATGTAATTATCGGTCGCGTGGAATACGAAAAGTATTATTCCTAGCAAGGCGATCTTCCTCGCATTGAAATCGAGGACTGTTTTAATAAACCGGCGGGTCATGTGCAGATCTTGACCCGTCGCGTTCGTTACACGAAAGTCAAGGTCCTCGGGAATCCGTTTACGACTCTTCCTTCTGATCTTCAACTTCGCGATCTTTACGCAGTAGCTGATTCCTATCCTTTTCTAGAGGGGACAATTTTTGCCTTGCCATCTTCAGGTGGCACTTCTCTTGACGATTATGGCTCCTTCTTCGCGTTGAGTATTTCCTCTCTTAAATTAGGCTTTAGGCTCCCTTTTTCCGACTTCACCAAAAGGCTTTTGAAAGGGATGACATATAGCCCATCCCAAATGCGCCCTAACTTTTGGCGTGCACTCGTTATCTATGTGATGAGATGTCAAGACATTGGAGTAAAACCCAATCCTTGCCATTTTCTTCTTATGTTCCGGACGCGAAGGGCTCCCGAGGAAGAGGGGATGTTCACGGCTGTGAAGAATGGCATGACTGAGTGGGACGAACCACCCCGGATCCCGAAGTGGAAAACGGATTGGTTCCTAGTACGGCCTCCGCCAGATTCGGGGTTCTCTACTAAAATATCAATGACCGCGACCCAACCCAAATCTGGTGACTGGTCTCAGCCTAAGACATATTGCCTTTCTGATAAATTCCATAGCTTTCCTAACCTCATCTCGAAGCGCATATTTCTGGCATGTATTACCCACGAGGTGCTAGCCCAGCGAGGGCTAAGCCTCAAACATCATTACGGTATTCTTTATGTCTTCGCGTAACATTTTATTTGTTTGTTGTTTTCATCTTTTGTCCTTATTTCCTTCTTATAACGCCACATGCTTATAGATCGATGTTTTCCCATGTTTTTTTTCCAGAAAAAGGGTATTTCTCCAGGCTCCCAACTCTAGAAGGTTCTGACGACTCTTTCGACGAAGAACCAATTAATGAAACCGCTCCTCCTGTCGCGAAACCCAAACGTAGAAAACAACTTGCGCAGAAGAACAAAGCTCCTTCCAAGAAGAGAGCCCCTTCTACTGGTATCAATATTCGAGAGTCACCCGCCGAGCTGCCAGAGCCTTTGGCCGACCAGACTATTCCGGTCGCGAGTTCTCCTGTTTCAAGGGGAGCTTCGCTTCCTTCTGGAGCCGATAGGACTCCTTCCTCAAACCGAGGCACTCCTACTGAGAGGGCCTCAGACATCGCGAGGGGTAAGCGGCCTATGACTCTCGAGGGTCGCGAGGATATCCCTTCTCAGGATTTAGATGAACTCTTTCCCGAGGAAAAGGTGGTGAGAAAGTTCTTTCACAATGATCGTCCTCGCTATCCGGAGATGCCCTCTTGTCTAGAGGGTATCGTTCGCGGTGGTGGAGGTCTTTCCACGCTTAACTTGGTGGTAAGTTTTTACTCCCTGTTATTTTCTTGTAGACTCTTCCTTGGTTGGTTATCATCTTTAGCTCATCTCCCTTCTTTATCGCAGTCGATCCTTATCAATGAGGCTGCGGGGCAATACGCTTTGGCCCTCGAGGACAGCCATAAGCAGTTGGAGGAGGATTATGAGAAGGTTCTAGCATTCGGCCATAAGCTCAAAGACTCAAGGGATGAGGCGAGGCAGGCTCTGGATAAAGAGAAGAAAAGGAATGCTGACTTGGAGAACATGATAAGTGAAATGGAGGTTGCTGCCAGAGTAGAGAAGCGTAATCATGACACAGAGTTAGGCTTGATCAGGCAGGAAAAAGATAAGGCTTTCTCTCAGGGTCGTCGCGAAGGAGCGAAACAGTATGCATCAAGCTTTCGTGAGAAAGATCGTATTAACTTTATTAGCACTGCTCGTGATGTACTGTTGATCGCCTCGCTTAGGCGTCAGCTCAAGAAACACCAGGTGCCCAAGTTTCCTTACGATCCATCCGACTTCTGTGGTCTTCCTGTGGAGCTTCCTCCGTATCCCTCTCCTCCCGTCGGGACCTTCATTGACGACGACGCGAGCCTTCTTGAAGGCTGGGGAGTCGAGCCTTTTTTGAGAGAAGGTGAAGGGGTTGCTGAAGGGATGGAGTCTCATATTCCCGTGGTTCCCGCTCCCAAGGCGCCCAAAAGAGTTCGGGACGTGGTTTATTCGGAGATAAGGATGAAAGAGACTTGGGACCCACTGAAGCGCCCTCGTGTCGAGACAACTGAGGCAGGTGACGGCGACAATATTCTGAATATTGATAGTGAATGGATGAAGTTGGCCAATACCTGGACATTCCTACCGATCATGTGAATGACGATGCTTGATCCTTTTTCCTTATGATGTTATCTTTGTAAGTTCTGGATTGATGTTACGTACAATGGCTACTTGGAATTTTTTGGCGGTTCGCGAACCATGTGTGGTCGCGAGCCTTGGGATTATTTTTGGGCCTCTTGGGGAGGTCGTATTGTTATTTCTATGTGTGTTTCCGCATTTATTGCTTCTCTCGTTTTCTCAACTACTTTTCTGCTCAAGTCATTCAATGCATTAAATGTGGGTTAGGTGATTTTCTTTTATAAATAGCGTTTCTTGTCTTCTTCTTTCTTGTCTGCTTTTTTTCAAAGAATTCCGATATGGCCAGGACACGACGAACTCGAGAGGGGTCTCTGGATGAGTCTTTCACTGTTACTATGGATTCTTCTGCCATTACCGGCAGATGCTTGGTAAGTATCTTTCTTTACTTTGTCTTTCTCTGCTTGCTCGTTTCTTAGGCCTCTCTTTTCCACGTATAGCGTTTCCCAAAGAAACATTGTGATCAACACCTTAGCCGTTTCGGTGGTAAGAGCCTTGTCCTTTGCGTCAATTTCGAATCTTGGGACGTGACGTTGGACAAGGTTGGGAGTTCTTACTTTCTGGGCGAAGGTTGGAGTGAGTTTGCGTATGAGAATGATCTTCGTGAGGGAGATGAAGTGACTTTCACCATGTGGCGTGCCAATCCTCCTGAAGTTCCCATTCGGACCGCGGTGTATCAAGTGAAGATCGTCGTTCCTCTCTAGGCTTAGTGCCTTTTGATGTTTCTTTATTTTGTGTTTGTCTGGTGATTTCTCCTCCTTCTCCCCTCCCCCCATAGTGCTCGTGAGGATGTTTACAGTCTTGCGAGCGCTATGTGTTTAAAGAAGGAAGGAGAATGAACAAGGGTGCTTGTAGTTCTGATCTTCTTTCTTTTGGGATGTGTTTTATGAATAAGTTAGACTGGGATATCAGGAAAACTTTGGAACTTAAAATGTAGTGTGCACCTCTGTGCCATCGCGATTAAAAGTATGTGTTTCATCAATAGACTTTAGAACTTAAAATGTTTCCGAAGCAAAAACACTTAATATCTTAAATAGGACACTCTTCAACATCTTTCGTCGGGAAGGACTCTTCTGTTTTTATTGGTCTTTCGAAAAACCCTGCGAGAAAGTCGACCGCGTAAGTATAGATTATTCGTATGTCATGACCTGTGATGTGATAAAGAGTGTGTTTTTACCTGACTATTGCATGCGTATGAGCCAGTAGTAGGGTTTTTGTGCGTCCGTGAGTGTCTTTTGTGTTGAGCATGGGATTTCCTATAATGAATTGGAATCAGACTCTTTGTTCTTGTGACAAAACAAAGTAGCTTGCGTGTTTATTTCATCATACCTTAGCTGAGGTATTCTTAATGCCTTGGGAAATCCATGCTCGTGAAGAATCGGAGTATTAGCGCCAGTATCATCATAAATTGCCAAGGTTTTCTGTTTCGTTCGCGACACGAAGCTACACGTGACCGAATCGCGTTAGTCTTTTGGAAGGATATTACTTCCTTTTTTGCGGAAGAAAAGGTTTGTATGTCTAGAGCCCCAGCCTTGCATCGCGATCATGTCTAGGATCGTTCATTTCTGTAGTGCAGGAGTGTCTGTAAAAGCAGATGGGGACTCATTAGCTTTTTGTATTGTATATCTCTAAGCCAAGTATATAGTTTCATGATTGACTTTTTTCAGGAGTGTCACTCGTTGTGCTTCGTGCCTTGATGGGTTGCTATCCCCTCAAGGTCAGGACTTCGTGGTCGAGGTGAGGAGGACGAATGTCGTTACTCACTCTCGGACGGTCACGGCTTCACAACCCGGGTGGGTGCTCCTAGCCCCAGCCCTGCGTCACGGCTTCGCGACCTAGGTGGGTGCTCTTGGCCCAAGTTCAGCGTCACGGCTTCGCGACCTGGGTGGGTGCTCTTGGCCCCAGCCCAGCGTCACGGCTTCACGACCTGGGTGGGTGCTCTTGGCCCCAGTCCAGCGTCACGGCTTCGCGACCTGGGTGGGTGCTCTTGGCCCCAGCCCAGCGTCACGGCTTCGCGACCTGGGTGGGTGCTCTTGGCCCCAGTCCAGCGTCACGGCTTCGCGACCTGGGTGGGTGCTCTTGGCTCCAGCCCAACGTCACGGCTTCGCGACCTGGGTGGGTGCTCTTGGCCCCAGCCCAGCGTCACGGCTTCGCGACCTGGGTGGGTGCTCTTGGCCCCAGCCCAGCGTCACGGCTTCGCGACCTGGGTGGGTGCTCTTGGCCCCAGCCCAGCGTCACGGCTTCGCGACCTGGGTGGGTGCTCTTGGCCCCAGTCCAGCGTCACGGCTTCGCGACCTGGGTGGGTGCTCTTGGCCCCAGCCCAGCGTCACGGCTTCGCGACCTGGGTGGGTGCTCTTGGCCCCAGCCCAGCGTCACGGCTTCGCGACCTGGGTGGGTGCTCTTGGCCCCAGCCCAGCGTCACGGCTTCGCGACCTGGGTGGGTGCTCTTGGCCCCAGTCCAGCGTCACGGCTTCGCGACCTGGGTGGGTGCTCTTGGCCCCAGTCCAGCGTCACGGCTTCGCGACCTGGGTGGGTGCTCTTGGCCCCAGCCCAGGGTCGCGGGATTTATGTGAGTTCGTGAATTCTCGAGATGTGTAAGTACCTTTTATTCTGAGAGCACGTCCCCCTTTGTGGCGAAAGTATTTATTCCTTTGGTAACCCGATGATAGATTTTTGCTAATGTTTAGTCTCAATCGGTCCTTTCGCGTGCATACAGCTCGTCAGAACATCTTATTTCGCGATTATATCGCTTTCTATGAAGTATTCATTTGAGGTATGAAGACATGTTATGAAAACGTGGGAATTCATACCTGTGTGGGGGAGTAGGCTAGGCGTAATAGCGGCGTAGTCGCATCACGTTCCAGGAATTTGCAACGTGATTGCCAGAGCTATCCTTCAGTCGATAGGCCCCTGGTGCGACTTCGCGATCCACTATATACGGCCCCTCCCAGTTGGGATCGAGTTTTCCTCCTTCTGTCTTTCTCAGGACCAGATCTCCCTTCACGAATCCTCTTTCCTTGACATGCTTGTTATAATACCTCGCGACACCCGCTTTGTAAGCGGCCGCCCGAACAACCGCCATTTCTTGTGTTTCTTCGCGAAGCTGGAGCTCCATCCTCAACTTCTCATCATTGGTATCCGGGTCATAGTGAAGGAGTCTTTCGTTTGGGAACAAGATTTCTACGGGAACCACAACCTCCACCCCGTATGCGAGGGCGAAAGGACTCTCCCCCGTTGCTTTTTTCACTGTGGTTCGATTGGCCCAGAGAGTAAGTGGCAGGACCTCCGCCCATCTGCCCTTAGCGTTGTCTAGTCTTTTCTTAAGATCTGTGACAATGCTTTTATTGACGGCTTCTACCTGCCCAATACAGTGTAGGTGTGCAACTGAAGCAATTTTCAAATTAACTCCCAGATCGCTGCACCATGCCATCAGCTGAGGCGAGTTGAATTGAGGACCACGATCGGTAACAATCTCGCGTGGCAATCCATAGCGACAGATAATGTTCTTCCAAAGGAATTTCTTCACTACGGGTACTGTTGTCGACGCGAGTGCTTCTGCCTCGATCCATTTTGTGAAATAGTCCACCGCGACAATGATATACTCGAGCTGACCCGAGGCCTTTGGTTTGAAAGGGCCAAGAAGATCCAGCCCCCACATCGCGAAGGGGATGGGGCTTCCTATAATCTGAAGCTGCACTCCTGGTTGGTGAGAGGCAAGGGCGAAATACTGGCATGCCTAACAAGCTCGCGTCATCGCTTGAGCATCTTGTTTCATTGTAGGCCAGAAATGCCCTTGGCGCAAAGCCTTGTACACCAGAGGTCTCCACCCTGCGTGTGTCCCACACAGCCCAGCATGCAGCTCTTCGAGGTAGGCCTTTGTCTCATAGTAGCCCATACATTTCAGTTCACAAGGGTCACCTCCTCTTTTGTAAAGCTCACCTCTGCTGATATAAAAGCGTTTAGCCTTTCTTTTCAATTGCATGAGCTCTTTTGGGTCAGTAGGACCGCGACCATATCTGAGGTAGTCTATGAATGGGCGACGTCAATCTTCAGATGAAGTATTGATCGCCATCATCTCAATCTCGCAACTGATGTCACTTTCTTCTTTCACAAAAAACAGATATTTTGGGGGTCCCCCCTTTGACACCATGAACCTTGATCTTTGCTCGTGTTCCTCTTTGGGACCTTCCCAACTGGCTCCCATCTTCGCGAGCTCATCTGCTTTTTTATTCAGTTCTCTTGGGATTGCTTTGATCTCGAAGTGCATGAAAAGCGAGGTCAATGTCGCGACCCTGGCATGATATTGTGGGAGGTTCCCTGTTCGCGCTTCATAAAGCCCCTGCACCTGCTTTACCTCAATCTCTGAATCGCAACAACATGATAGCACAAAGATTGAAAGGCCGATGGCTAACTCTAGCCCTGCGATCAAGGCCTCATACTCAGCTTCATTGTTCGTGGGTTTGAACTTTAGTGCGATGGCGTGGCTTATCTCATCTCCCGTAGGCGACGTGAGAATCACACCCGCGCCACACCCCTCGTCATTCACAGCCCCATCAGTGTGCATTATTCACATCATTTGTTCGCCATACTGATTCACCACTTCCCCTTCTCTGAAACTCGTTTCGACAATGAAATACACAAGCGCTTGCGCCTTGATAGTTGGCCTGGGCCGGTACACCACATCGAACTTTGACATCTCAATAACCCATTTTGTGAGCCTCCCTGCTACAATAGGTTTGGTCATGAAACTATTGAGTGGCAAGTCCGTCAGGGTTTCAATCGGGTGTGCATGAAAATAAGGACTTAGTTTGCGAGCAGCTGTTATCAGCGCGAGCACAGACTTTTCAACTGGAGAATACCGTGTTTCCGCTGGCAACAAAGCTCGGCTAACAAAATATACTGGTTTCTCTGACTCGCGAACAAGAACTGCGCTTACTGCCCTCGAGCTGGCCGCGAGATACAATTGGAGAGTCTCTCCCGGAATCGGGGAAGATAAGATCGGGAGCTTTGTCAGATGTTCTTTGAGGCTCGCGAAGGCTTGATCACACTCCTCAGTCCACTCAAAATTCTTTGGCTTTTTCAGAATCTCGAAGAATGGGAGGTTGCGTTCGGCCAATTTGGCACAAAATCTCCCCAAATAGTTCACTCGGCCTACAAACCTTTGGACCTCGTGGGTCGATCGTGGTGGTTCGAGATCGAGAACGGCTTTGAATTTATCGGGATTAACCTCTACACCGCGAGCGCTAATCATGAAGCCCAAGAATTTTCCTTCTGTGACACCGAACACGCACTTGTCCGGGTTTAAACTCATCCCATACCTTTTGAGCGTTGCGAAGACCTCTGCCAGGTCGCGAGCACGGTCACTTTGTTTCTTGCTCTTTACCACAATTTCATCAACGTAGGCCTCAACCGTATCCCCTATCTGATCACTGAAGATGCGGTCGACCAATCTCTGGAAAGTGGCCCCCGCGTTCTTAAGGCCGAAAGGCATCACTTTGTAGCAGAAAGTTCCCTTATCTGTTATGAAAGAGGTATGCTCTGAGTCAAGGGGGTTCATCATGACTTGGTTATACCCCGAGTACGCATCTAAGAAGCTGAGTGCCTCATGCCCTGCGGTGGAGTCTACAAGTTGATCAATAGAAGGTAGCGGGTAACTGTCTTTCGGGCAAGCTTTGTTCAAATCTGTGAAGTCCACGCACATCCTCCACTTTCCCGTTACTTTTTTCACGACCATAACAACACTAGCCAACCAAGTTGGGTACTGGACTGGTCTTACAAACCCAGCTTTTAGGAGCTTCGCGAGCTCCACAGCCGCGGCCTCATTCTTCGGACCCGCTTGCTTTCTTTTTCCCTGTCTTTTAGGAACGATATCGTTGCTAATATTTAGAGAATGAGTGATTACTGATGGGGGAATTCCTTTCAAGTCTTTGGGGGACCAAGAGAAGACATCTCGCGACTCCGACAGCAAGTTTTCAATCTCCCCCATTACCATAGGGTCAAGGTTACCTTCCACAGATAATTTCTCTTCTTTGTTTGCAAAAGGAGTGATCTCCTGTGTTTCAAATCCAGAAAACTTTGCTTTGTCCACATTTCCCTCAGAATTCTGATATCTGGGAGGCTCGCGAACATCTAAGTCAACTTCCTCCTCAACATTAGGCATACCTGGGACAAAGAGTTGGTTCGCGAGCAGAGGTGTATCTTCTCCCTTTTCGGACTTGATGTAACAAGAGATGCTCTCTTTCTCCACCCCCGTCGCAACTCCAGTCCCGGAGGGTGTGGGAAACTTTATGCAGAAATGGCTCATGGACACTACTGCATCAAACTTGCACAGTGTACCTCTCCCGATGATCACGTTATACGAAGAGCTTGTCGGGATGATGACGAAATCAATCTTTTCTGACCTTCATGGCCCTGTCTCATCTCCCATCACTACATCTAAGCTCACCACTCCTAGAGCAGTGACCCTCTCTCCCGCGAAGCCTACTAAGGTGGTTCGCGTCGGTCTCTTCATCTGTGGATCAACCCCTAGTTTTTCGAAGGCATCTAGATATAATATGTCAGCAGAGCTGCCTGTGTCCACCAGAATACGGCTGACTAGTTTTGTGCCAATCTGCAGATGTATGACTAATGGGTCACCAGAAGAGACTGCCCACTCGTTGATCTCCTCATTAGAAAAAACAAGTTGATATGGTTCTCTGGGAGGGGGTTTCGCGATACTCATAACTGGGAGCCCGCGAGGGAGCGGAGCGTTAATCATCTTTCGTTGTTCACGTCTGTTTGGGGGTATAGGGATATGCTTCCCGGCTATGGTCCCTACATGACCGTCCGGTCGCGGGAATTCTTGATTGCGTTGAGGTGGATGAGGATCGTTCGCGTTCGGTTGGTTGCGTCCTCTTCCTCGCCCACCATTGTTGTTTCCCCCTCTGAACGGCCCCCGGCCAGGGTTTCTACCACCCCTGCCTTGATTGTTTCCTCCGCCTCTCTTATTCATGAGGACGACTCTCTGTTCGGGTTCATTGTTCATTCTGGGGTCACTCCTGCATTCATCCGTGTTGTGAGTAGTGGAGTTGTGGTTGGCGCACCACATTCCATCGCGACCACGACCTCGGCCTCCATTGCCTCGGCCGCGACCTCTGTAGTTGGAATTGTCATCCCTCTGGTTCATCAAATTTTGTGCCTGGAACTGATTCTGATCTGTACTCTGTCTGTAATCCTGATACTGATTCTGATTCTGACGCTGAGTTACCAACCCTGGAGCTCGCGAATCACTGTCCCTGATCATACTGTTGTCTCTTGTTCCCCCAATTCTGATTGCCTTTTTTAGAGCTCTGGCCCTGGTTTTGGTTCTGTTTGTTTTGTCCTCCACCCACTGCGGGTGTGCTTGAATGAGTCTCAACTTGAATTTCGACATAAGCTCTTTCTAGCATGGACTGATAGGACCTTTCCTGCTTTCTGTAAAGGTGCTTTTTGAACTCACTCCCGTCGGCCAGCCCATTTAAGAACGCGACCCTGGCAGTTTTATCATCAAAATCATCAGCCTCCAAGACCATCAGCGAGAATCTTTTTACGTACTCTTCCAGACTTTCGCCCGTTTTTTGTTTGATCCCGACCACTTCTTGCATAGTGATCTTTCTCTTCTTCAAAGAGCCAAAATGCAACAAGAACCCCTTTTCAATATCCGCAAAGCAAGAGATGCTCCCGGGTGGTTGATTTAACATCCATGTCATGGAGGTGTCGGCGAGTGTTCCTGGGAATCCTTTGCATAGGGTGGCCTCATCCGGACCCCTCGCGATCATGGCGTACTTGTATCGGATAAGATGTTCCTTAGGGTCTCCCTTACCAGTGTATTCCTTGATAGTCGGGAACCTGAAATCTGGTAGTGGAGGGGCCCTGATGATGTGCTCTGCAAAAGTCGTGGGGCCAAACATTCCTTGATAGTTAGGAATTGTACTTGTCTAATTAAAAGAAATCAATTGCTTGGTTGTCAGCTTGTACTCACAAGCAACTAATCATTTGTACATAAATTTTAGTGCTTGGTAGAATCACTATACACTCTATAAACTCTAATTCACAAAAACATAAGAAAATCATAATTGGTGAGATTTTGGCATATGATTTCACACCCAACTATTAGGAAGAGAGACGGAGAAGTCATCAAACCGAAAAGACGCTTCACCAACTGTTAGAGCCCAGATATTCGCGATCTCACATTCAACACCTCGCGAGATCTGGCCTTCAGTGAATCTTCAAATACTGGAGACCTTCCTTACGCAAACTGGAGCAACAACTTGTGACTCATCTTCATCCGGATCAAAATGTGTTATTCTCCTCTGTTCTTTATGTTCTTCAGCCCCTAAGGTACCTGCACAACCAAACCGGAAGGTTGGACCCCCTGATTTGGCTCTCCGACGCTCAAGTCAGTAATAGCCATAGATAATTGAACCCGATGCCTCAAACAACAATAGAGTAAAATAAAACAGAGAGAAGATAATGATCGAAGTAATGACCAAATCAATGAAACCTCGTGAGTCAACTCAATGAAACAGTAAATGATGAAACTCAACCAATCGTGATGATTCGCACCTCAAAAGCACGATGACGGTACCGAGAGCCAGAATCCAGGTACCGATCATCCGATTCTCTACTAAAAGAGATGAATCGGGATCAGAGAGACGAGCTCAGAAATGAGTAATCGCCTTATGTGTTTTCTCTCTAGCTCAAGGGGGAAGGAAGATGCTCTCAATTGCCACTTCCCTTTTCTCTCTCCTTTCGGTTAAGATTTATAGCCAGGTCGCGGGCCTTACATAATCCGGTGTCATTTTTTATATCTATTGGGCCTCTTATTGGGCCTCTCCGTCTTGATCCCTTCAATGCTTCTTTGGGCTCGCGGTTCACCTGTCCGTCGCGAACCGGGTTCATACCCACCGCGAGAACCAGGTCCAACACCACCGCGAGAACCGGGTCCAACACCAACAGTATCTCTATCCAATCTCAACTCAATCGCATCATCTTCATCATCACTGAACTCCAAATGTGTCTTCGACATCAACGGATACCCGGTTTGCAACAACACCATCTTAGTACTCTGCGTAGCACTAGATTGCCTCTCTTGGTCCCACATGAAAACATGAACCAACATCGTCACACACTCACACCAGCATGCCTATGCAACGAAAGCTTCTGACTAACCGAAACCGTGTCAAAGCATCGAATCCCGCCAGAAGATGAGACTAACCAAGGCAACACTTTTTGATTATCGATTCTCGATACAACTAAAAGTTTACTCGCCTTCGCTGCTGATGAGGCTAAAGTCGTAGTGCCAAATCAAAGAAAACTCTAAACACTAACTAAAGTATAGCAAGCAAGTAGAGGTCGAACCCAAGGGAATCAAAACACCAATCGCTATGCAGTCAAGCGAAATACCAACTAACGAACAAGTAACAAGTAACCAAGGGGGGCTTTGATTGTATGGAACACAAAAGTAACAAGTAACAAGCAAAGAAGGTTTGGTTGTGAATATATTGAGAAATGGTTTCACCTAGCAAGTATCCACGCAACAGGCAATCAAGTTGATCATAGATTATCTCAGGTTCTTATCAATCCTAGGGAATGTTCCTATTCCAATCTTTAATATATCAGTAGGCCAACCGGTCCTGATAATACTTATTATTCAGCAATCAGGGAAACCTCTCAAGATTAGATGAAATAGCAGCAAAGGGCACAAGAATCATAAGGATGCATGCAATAACTTACAACCGTCAAGTATTAACATGCAATCAATTCTCTTTCATAAAAGCAATCAACTACCAGATCATGCAGATATGAGTGCTACAGTGACAAGGAATTCCACCGTATATTCCTAGTCTAGCAATAGAAAACTATCAATCAAACTAGGTGATCAAGCTAGCAAAACTAATAGAAATCAATAGATGAAGAACAAGAGAATTAATACAAACCCATAGGAAAAGAACAAGAGTTTAGAAATCTCACAACTTAATAACTGAAGGTTTCAACCGCTAAGCAAAATAATGGAGATTAGTTCCTGCTCATGGTTGCAAAACTAAATTGTCTGATGGAAAAGATGGTGGAAAAGATGATGATAAACTGAAAAGGCTGCTAGAGTTCTTAAATAGAGACTAACCCTAAAAATATGGTAAAAGAAATATCCTAAAACTAATAAAGAAATAAAAGAAAGGGAAAATAAAGAAAAAGGAAAATAAAACACAACTCGGTGAAAACTTGCATCCAGCTGCCTGCTTCTCTTCTTCCACGTGGCCCACTTCCAATTCTTTGCACGACCCAATTCAAACACAATACCCGCGATCGCGGATATTAATCCGCGGTCGCGGATCTATTAAATCTTCTCGGCTCCTCTCTGTTGCTCCACTGCGATCGCCGCTGATCCATGGCGAGAAGACTTACAACGAGATTGGCTACTGACTATAGCTGACCCTAAGCTTCGGTGATTTCCTCCTGTCCATAGAAAAACTAAAAAGAAAATTAAACCGAACAAAAACAAATAAAAACAAACTCAAACCTCGGGTTGCCTCCCGAGTAGCGCCTTATTTTATGTCGTGGCTCGACATGAAACTCAAGAGATTTAACTAACGCCATTTGGTTTTGTGAAAACCGTCTCTTGTCTGAATTCTCTCTTGAACCACTCATGAAACGCCTTAAATCTCGTCCCTCTTACCTTAACCACCTTGTCTTTAGCAATGAAGGTGGTTTCATTCACTTTCTCCTCCTTGACCGTATCAGGCGGCTGTTCCAGCTCAATGTCAAGTGCCTGCACACTAGACATCAATGGTATCTCGCCTGGCGAGGTCAGTAATGAAGGGCAATTGCCCAAAGGATGTGAATAGAGCTTACCTTTAGGCTCTGGCTTAGCCTGGCACTCCTGCATGTTAGTAGACAAAACAACATCTACTTTTGGGGGCTCTAAGATATTCTCTAAAACAGGCTGTAATTCACCCTTACAAGTAGGCTTAATCACATCAATAACACATAGAGAATTCTTATCAATGGGATCCATGTCATAAATATTATACTCCACCTTATCCCCATCAAACTCCATAGAGAGAGTCCCACTATTAACATCAATTTTCGTTTGTGCAGTTTTCATGTACCTAACAGTATACGTGTGACATTATTAGCATGCTCCATATCCAACACAAAGAAATCAGCAGGAAAAATCAGATCACCAACCATAACAAGAACATCCTCAACAACCCCTTTTGGGTATACAGTAGACCTATCAGCAAGTTGAATAACAGTTCCTGTTTTATGCAAAGGTCCTAAGCCTAGTGATTCATACAAAGAGTAAGGCAAAACATTGATTGATGCACCTAAATCTAGCATGGCTTTGTCAAATTTAGTTTCACCAATCACACATGGAATGCTAAATATGCCTGGATCACCACATTTCTTAGGCATGCGTTTTTGAAACACAGCAGAAACTTGTTCACTTATTTCAACTTTCTTCTTTCCTTTCAGTTTTTGATTTTTTTTAATAGTGTAAACTTCTTTCAAAAACTTAGCAAATCTAGGAATACTCTTAACAAGTTTGAGCAAAGGAATGTTTACCTCACACCTACTAAAGGTTTCAAAGATTTCTTTGTCGTCCTCCAGCCTTCGAGTATCCTTCAATGCCTCAGGAAAGGGAGCAACAGGCTTCTGAGAGAACAGAGGGGGGAAATTCGGGCGAACATAATTGTCAATGTACTCAGGGGACTCCCGGCGATCGCCATCAGCTCTTGGCGATCGCGGTCGCGAATAATTTTTCACCTCAGCTTCTGGAATGGCATGGCGATCGCCATTACCATATGGCGATCGCGGTCGCGATGCAGAACCTGTTTTGCTTTCTGTAATCTCATGGCGATCGCGGTTTCGGCACAGAACAGTCATTTAAAGTTTTTCCGCTCCTCAAGAACACTGCACTGACGTTCTCTCTCGGGTTTTTTACCGGTTCCCTGGCCTCTAATTTACTCACAGCTTGAGCAATCTGTCCTAACTGATTTTCAAGATTTTGGATGCTTGATTCCGTCTTAGCGTTTTGTTGCATCACAGTCTGAGCTAAGGACTTGATCATATCTTCAGCAGTCATAGAATTCTGAGGTCTAGGTTGCTGATAATTAATATTAGAAGAGTCATACCTTGGCCTTGGTTGCCATCCACCAACAGCGTTTACCTCAGCATTGGGATCATGAAGGGAAGCATTTTTCAGCATCAAAGCCTTTACCATCTCTTTCAACTCATTCATGTCAGTCTGTAATTGATCTGAATTAATTGCTTTGACTAAGTGGGATCCCTGTCTACTGCTAAACTGCCTTGAACTTTTAGCCAGCTCTTCAAACATTTCAGTGGCCTGAGGTATAGTTAGTTTCAGAAAATTACCTCCACAAGATGCGTTTACCATTCGACGATCCTCATCAATCAGCCCACTGAATAAGTACATAAGAAGATCATGGTCAGTATAACTATGGAATGGGCAGCTTGAGCAAAGCTTCTTGAATCTCTCATAATACTCATAGAGACTCTCAGTTGAGTGTTGTTGAATGGTTGTGATTTCCTTCTTCAAACTGCTCAGTTTTGTGGCTAAAAAATATTTCTCCAAGAAGACTTTTTTCATCTTAGCTCATGTATCAATACTCCCTGGAGCTTGATAATAGAGTCAATCATTCGCAGCGTCTTTCAGAGTAAATCTGAAAGCTCTCAGCATGACCTGCTCCTCAGTAACACCTCTTGGCTTCATACTAGAACATATGGCATGGAATTGAGCCAAGTGTTTGTTGGGATCTTCTCCTGCTAAGCCATGGAAGTGTGGTAGCTCATGAATTAAACCAGCTTTTAATTCAAAATTCACACCTTCTTCAATCTCAGGAAACCTCACTGCCAAAGGTTGTTGGTTTAAGTCTGGGGCAGTGAGTTGCCTCATAGTAGGCAATGGCGGTCCATGTCGATCACCCATATCGTTATCTTGGTTCAGAGCTGCTCTTTGGTTCCGAAGGAACGTCCTTTCAATCTCGGGGTCAAAGGCAACAAGAGATGAATCAGTAGCACGGGTCTGAACCATAAAGGTTCACACCAAACAGTTGATAATTTCACAATTAACACAGAATCAGAAAAATTTCAATTCCCCGGCAACGGCGCCAAATTTGATGAGGCTAAAGTCGTAGTGCCAAATCAAAGAAAACTCTAAACACTAACTAAAGTATAGCAAGCAAGTAGAGGTCGAACCCAAGGGAATCAAAACACCAATCGCTATGCAGTCAAGCGAAATACCAACTAACGAACAAGTAACAAGTAACCAAGGGGGGGTTTTGATTGTATGGAACACAAAAGTAACAAGTAACAAGCAAATAAGGTTTGGTTGTGAATATATTGAGAAATGGTTTCACCTAGAAAGTATCCACGCAACAGTCAATCAAGTTGATCATAGATTATCTCAGGTTCTTATCAATCCTAGGGAATGTTCCTATTCCAATCTTTAATATATCAGCAGGCCAACCGGTCCTGATAATACTTACTATTCAGCATTCAGGGAAACCTCTCAAGATTAGATGAAATAGCAGCAAAGGGCACAAGAATCATAAGGATGCATGCAATAACTTACAACTGTCAAGTATTAACATGCAATCAATTATCTTTCATAAAAGCAATCAACTACCAGATCATGCAGATATGAATGCTACAATGACAAGGAATTCCACCATATATTCCTAGTCTAGCAATAGAAAACTATCAATCAAACTAGGTGATCAAGCTAGCAAAACTAATAGAAATCAATAGATGAAGAACAAGAGAATTAATACAAACCCATAGGAAAAGAACAAGAGTTTAGAAATCTCACAACTTAATAACTGAAGGTTTCAACCGCTAAGTAAAACAATGGAGATTAGTTCCTGCTCATGGTTGCAGAACTAAATTGTCTGATGGAAAAAATGATGATAATAGAAAGAACTAGGGTTCTTAAATAGAGACTAACCCTAAAAATATATGGTAAAAGATATATCCTAAACGAAATAATAAAATAAGGAAAAAGAAATAAAACAAACAAAGGAAAATAAGGAAAGTCCGGAATGTCTTCGGCCTTGTTGTGGCGATCGCCATAGATGCCTGGCGATCGCGGTCTTCATGTAAAGCTTTGCCTTGTCTCTGTCGCCCCATGGCGATCGCCGTAGAGTCATGGCGATCGCCATGATCTCTCGAACTCATGTAACGCCTCTGTTGTAGAATGGCGATCGCCATAGTGATGGTGGCGATCGCCGCTGCTCCGCAGAATGTCTTCATGTCTTCATGTCTTCAATCTTTGATCCTCTTCTTCTTCGGTTCTGGTCTTCATTTCTTCACTTCTTCATAAACAACTCAGAATATAACAATAGCTCCAAATACTTGTGATAGCACTCCTAAACTAATGTAATAACCCCTAGTTACGCCATACAAAGTGTAGCGTATCAACTTCCTCCTTGTGTAAATTGCTTAGTCCTGACAAGCCCCCTGCATACAACAATTTTGACATTTGCTTCAGTATAATACCATAGGTCCAAATACCACCATAGATCAAGGAAGCTGAAATGACCCTAGAAAATAAGCAATTCCAACCAAATAATTCTGTGAGCTTTGCTCCTGCAAATAGTATGTAAGCAGTAAGTTTCAATGTTGCCTGCACATTCAGTACTTCAAAATTCATCAGCACTCACCTCAATGAACACCAACAAAGCCCTCACCTCAATCAAGCTTGCCATCAACTCTCGAATATATCCAATAAGTTTACTCCACATTCCCTCGTATGGCTCAAAAAAATCAAGTTTGTCATCTACTGTCAAATATAGATGATGCATTTTAATAAAATCAAGGTTGCCATCTCCAACAAACTTGTCAATCATCCTTTCATCTAGTGTCAATTATAGATCCTTCTAGTTCCAATCATGAAAATAACATTAAACTTATTTCATTAAAAAACAACAAAAAACTGGACACGACCCGTTGCATTCACCTATTTGTATAGATGGTTAACTCCTACCAATAACAAAGAGCAAAATGAAAAAGAAGCTGAAAAAGTAGAAAAGTTGCTTACCTTGTTAGCTAAATGCGTCATATTCTCATACAAGAATTACGCAATTGTCCAAACATTTTTAGACATCTTAATTCTCATGTTATCCTAATGCCAAGAAAATCATAGGTAAACAGAAATTAATTCCAACTTAAAAATTGGCAGTAGAAAGACAAGTAGAACAAATAAAAAATGGAGGGAATTTGCAAATGGAGAACCTGTTGCTGCTGTGCACCTGGTGGAAGAATTCAAGGAAACGCTGCACCGCCGACGACTCTAGCGGAGCTCACACTCGTCAGCGCTTAGGGTTTTGAGCGAACAAGGAAGGAAGAGCGTGACGCGGGTGACACCAGCCTTCTTATCCTCCTCCATTCTCATTCTTGGCCTTCTTGTTGGTGCTTGATTTCGAGTCCTTCTTCTGAAGATCTGACTCAGCAGGGCGCTTCAACGAGACAAGCACAGGTATGAGACATATAGGCTTGTTAGTGATATGTCTATAAATAGCCCTTATGGCTCTTTTCTGTTAGTTTGTCAAGTCAGTTTTATTCAACTGTTTTTCCCTGTAACAGAGACACTCTCAATAAACACTTCTCCTCCATTAATCTCCTCTTCGATGGAGATTATGGTTCGATATTGAGCAATCTCACATGGTATCAGAGCATAATCGAGATCGCTCTTCTTCTTTTTCCGTCTTCCGCATCAAAGCCCTAATTTCTTGATCTCCGATGTCGTCTTCTGAAGGATCACCCGATCGTCGACCTTCTGCAGAGGAAGCGGCTGCTGAACGGCGTCAAGAACGAGCGCAATACCGCCGAGCTCGTAATCAGGAAGCTGAGGTGAATCCCTTGACAATTTCCAACTCTGATCATCCAAGCACTCAATTGATTGCACTCAAACTGGATGGTCGGAATTTCTTCACATGGAGTCGCAACGTCAGAATGGCCTTGGGTGCTAAGTTCAAGATCGGCTTTATCGATGGATCTTGCCGTCGTCCAGTCCCTGGTTCTGCTGATTCACCAAGATGGGTGAGAGCTGATTATATGGTCCGATGCTGGTTACTCAATTCCATGGAAGGTAAGATTGCAGAAACTTTCGCTTTTGTCGATTCTGCATCTGAATTGTGGGATGAATTGGTTGAGCGCTTTGGTCAAACCAATGGTCCATTGTTGTTTCAATTGCGTCGCTCTCTGAGTGCAATTAATCAAGCTTCCAGGTCAGCGGGTGAGTATTACTCACAATTGAAAAAGATCTGGGATGAAATTGCAAGTTTGGAAGAGGCACCACATTGTGAATGTGAGGCTTATATGCATTGTTCTTGTGATTTAGTCAAGAAAATGATGGATAAGGATGCAAGATCCAGAATGATGGATTTCTTGATGGGTTTGAGTGAGGAATTTGACACAGTTAGAGGTACTGTGCTATCCACTGATCCACTTCCTACAGTCAACAAGGCTTTCTACTTAGTTCAACAAATTGAGAGACAAAAATCCATAACTAATTCTATGAAGTGGATGGAGTTGCTTGTTCTGCTAACAGTTTCTCCCAGAAAGAACAAGCACAGATACAGAAATACATCAGCTCTAGAGATGAGAGTTCAAATGCTAGAAGGCAAAGAACTGACAGATTTTGTGATCACTGCCACAAGAAAGGTCATTCTAAAGAAAGGTGCTACAAACTCATTGGTTTTCCTGAGAATTGGAGGACAGGTGACAGCTCTTCAGACAATTGGAAGTCCAAGGAAAAGTCCAATGGAAATTGGAAATCCAGAGAGAAACGAGCAAATTCAGTTGGCATGGATGACAATCCTCTTGATAATGCTTCTGGATCATCAGTAGCAGGATGGGATGAAAATACCCTCAGCAGGGTATGTCATGAGGTTGCAAAAATCCTTAGAGGAAATGAAGGAAGCTTCTCTAATGGTCCCAGTGCAAATTTTGCAGGTAAACTCCTATCACCATCTGCTTTACATGTTAGTTCTTGTGCAGACTACATTTCCTGGATTGTAGATACTGGTGCAACAGATCATATGGTCTATGATTCTACTTTGTTTTGCTCTCAAAGTGTCTTGGCATGCCCTGTCAGAGTAGCTCTTCCTGATGGTAGCTTGAAAGTGGTTGAGATAACAGGATCTATTGTCCTTAATCCTAGTCTTGTGATTCATGGAGTGTTATTAATACCTGGTTTCAAGCATAATCTGCTTTCTGTTACCAAGTTATTAGATGACACTAATCTAATTGGTCAGCTGGCTCCTACGTGTATTCTTTTCCAGGACCCTTTCACTAAGGATATAGTGCTTAAGGGAGAGAGGAATGGTGGCCTCTATATCATGGAGTCTAAGGTGAAGACCAATGCTGTGAAAACTGAAGTGTCTATATCAAATAAAGTTGTTGTAGCTGCTGCAGAATGCAAAGATGTTGCTACTTATAGAATTTTTCATGAAAGACTAGGACATTGCTCTTTAGGGAAAATGAAACATCTTCCTATTCCTGTAACCAATTCAGATTTGCTAGCTAAACTGCCATGTGATAGTTGTATTTTTGCAAAGCATTGTAAAGAATCTTTTCCTCGAAGTAATACAATTGCAAAGTTTCCTTTTGATCTGATCCATTTAGATATATGGGGACCATACAAGACTCTCACTCATAATGGTTGCTCATATTTTTTAACAATCTTGGATGATTGCACTAGATTCACATGGATCTATTTGTTCAAACATAAATCTCAAGTTAGAGAGATTATTCCTGCCTTCCTAGCATATGTTACCACTCAGTTTCAGGCCTCTGTCAAGATGCTCAGAAGTGACAATGGCTCAAAATTTATGCAGAAAGCTTGCCAAGATTTATTTCCTCAGAAAGGAATTATTAATCAAAGAAGTGTACCAGGAAATCCACAACAAAATGGTAGAGTGGAAAGAAAGCATCACCACATCATTGAGACAGCCAGGGAAATGAGAATTCATGCTAATATTCCTATCAGATTCTGGGGAGAGTGTGTTTTGGCAGCTATTCACATCATTAATTTGCTACCCAGTTCTGTTCTAAATTGGCAAGTACCTCATCAGCTTCTGTTTGGTACTTCACCTTCCTATGCAGAATTAAGAGTCATGGGCGTGAATGTGCTTTGGAAGACCAAGCACTATGGTTAAAGACAAATTTGGCAAGCAGGCAAGAAAGTGTGTATTCATGGGATATCCCTCTGGCCAAAAGGGTTACAAGCTGTATGATATTGAGGGTGAATATTTTTTCACTTGTAGAGATGTTACTTTCTGGGAAACCAGTTTTCCTTTTCATAAACACACAAATTCCTCTAGTCCTATATCTGAACCTATACTCCCTCTTGTGAATCCTGCACATGATTCTGAGGATTTATCTAGTCCTAGCTCAGAAACATCCCTCACACCTCCACAAATTATGCCTTCTCTTTTCCAAAATTCCCCTCCTCCACATAATGACTTACCTACTCAAAATAATTCCCCACAAATTCCTTTTGCTCCCAGAAGGACTACTAGACAAAAGACCTTTCCCATTAGACTCAAGGACTATGTATAAACTGACAAATCTAAACAATCCTCCTTTTCCACTTCTGTCCAAGCTACAAAAATCTTTGACCTCACCACCTTTTCCTCAGATTTTGTCAATTCTTTTTGCAATACTTGTGCAGTGTCTGAACCCAGGACATACAAGCAAGCTTGTGGCCAGGAATGTTGGGAGATTGCCATGGCTCAAGAACTTGCAGCTCTGGAATCTAACAACACTTGGAGTCTTACTTCTCTTCCTCCAAATAAGAAGGCAGTAGGCTCAAAATGGGTATACAAGATTAAATTTCGCCAAGATGGTTCAGTGGAAAGGTATAAGGAAAGATTAGTGGCCAAGGGATATAACCAGGTGGAAGGTAGAGATTATACTTGCACTTTTTCTCCAGTGGCTAAACTTACTTCTGTTAGATTTTTGCTTGCCTTGTCTATTGTGAGAAAATGGGATGTTCACCAATTAGACATCAACAATGCCTTTCTACATGGTCATTTGGATGAGGAAGTGTATATGCTTCCTCCTGAGGGTTACACTGCACCTTCTCCTGGACAGGTTTGCAAATTAGAAAAGTCTCTATATGGGTTAAAACAGGCTTCCAGACAATGGAACATAGAATTAACCAATTTCTTGCTTAAAATGGGATATGTGCAGTCTAAGCAAGATTATTCTATGTTCATTAGGCAAGTAAATGGATTGTGTGCCATTGCTCTTGTCTATGTTGATGATTTACTACTTACTAGGAATGATGATGCTACTATTCAGCTTACTAAAACTGGTCTCCATACAGCCTTCACCATCAAGGATTTGGGACTTGTTCGGATTTTCTTGGGATTGGAGGTTGCAAGATCATAATCTGGCACTGTTATTAACCAAAGGAAATTTATCCTTGATATTCTCACTGATGTGAATATGCTTGATTGTAAGTCAGCTAAATTCCCTTTACCTAGTGGTGTTGATCTAACTGATGGAAAGGGTGCTCCTCTGGAAGATCCTTCAGTCTATAGAAGATTAGTTGGCAGGATCCTTTATCTCAACATCACCCACCCAGACATCTCTTTCTCCACTCAACATCTCAGTCAATTCCTTCACTGTCCTAAGGTTCCTCATCTTCAGGCAGCCTTACATGTCATCGGATATTTGAAAGGGACTCTTGATCTAGGCTTATCTTATTCAGCTGGCTCTACCCTCACTTTGACTGGATATAGTGATGCTAATTGGGGCAATTGTAAGTTCTCTTCTCGCTCTGTGAGTGGCTATTTTGTTTTTCTGGGATCATCTTTAGTTTCATGGAAAGCCAAGAAACAGAAGACTGTCTCTAAGTCCTCAGCTGAATCAGAGTACAGAAGTATGTCCTACACCACCAGTGAGCTTGTCTGGATGCATGGATTACTCAAGGAATTACTTATCCCAGTATCTCTGCCTATCACCCTCTACTGTGACAATAAAGCTGCACAACATATTGCTACCAATCCAGTCTTCCATGAACGTACCAAACATCTCAACATCGATTGCCACTATGTTAGAGAGAAAGTCACTGATGGTTTCCTTCGTACATCTCATGTTAAATCCCAGTTACAATTGGCAGATATTATGACTAAGGCCTTAGGAGAAGTATCTCGTCGTTTTTTGTCTAGCAAACTTGGACTTGTTAAATGTCCCCCAAGTCAAGTTTGAGGGGGGTATATGAGACATATAGGCTTGTTAGTGATATGTCTATAAATAGCCCTTAAGGCCCTTTTCTGTTAGTTTGTCAAGTCAGTTTTATTCAACTGTTTTTTCATGTAACAGAGACCCTCTCAATAAACACTTCTCCTCCATTAATCTCCTCTTCGATGGAGATTATGGTTCGATATTGAGCAATCTCACAACAGGAGACAAAGAGAGGAAGAAAACCACCGATGATTGAGGAGCTTCAATGGAGGCTATTAGGGTTCCTAAGAATCCATCGTATCTATATATATATAAAAATCGATGGCTTTGAGAAAGTAATGGTAATCGGTACCGAGTTAATGCTTTGAGTTAATGAATTTGAAAAAGTTGATATTTAATAAGGGTTTGACATGAATCATAAGAAATCAATGAAAAGAATAATCAAACCTTGAACTCAACAAGTTTATTGTTTTCATTTAAGATGCATTTTGTTCAACTATTTATATTAAAGAAATAAATTATGCATGAAAACATTGATGCCTTCGTATCCCCTATTTAGAGGAGCTAGAATGACTCTTTTTTGTCGAAAAAATCAATTATCATTTATCAATTTCTTGATTGATTTTGTTTATAAATTTAACTTTGTTGAGTTTATATTGTTGCATTGGGAGATTGTGAACATAATTTGTCTCGATTCAATTTTCGAACGTCTATTTAACTACGTTAAACCGTATGTAAAATTATATAATTTCCCCGCGCGGAGCGCGGGGGTCCGGTGCTATAGTACATGAAAAAAGGGAGAGAGAGGGAGTTAATAAGAAGGGAAAGTAAATCCCTTAAAATCAGCAAATTGTTTTTATATTTTGGAATTTTATTTTTCAGCTTTTTTCTTGTTAAATTTGCTCCATCTATTTCAATTAGATCTGACGCTTATAGATCGTTAACTCCGTTTCACCCTAAGAGCGTGACGAGAATTCTTAGATCGTTAACGCTTATGATACAATAAACATTGGTCATATGATTAAATTATATCCAAGAATTTTTTCACTAGATGAGCAATAAATAGAACTCGAGAACACATGAATACCTCAAAAAAACGATATTCATACCATTAAAACATTATGTTACCAATGCATGAACTTCACTGTGTACTCTCTTACTCCTTACAGTACAAGTTTATGAACTTCGTAGTAAGATCGAGCAAAGTCAAACACCAACATTAGCAACATAGCAGTTCAGAAGATGCTAGAAGAAAGTTCAAAAAAACGCAACCAATAACAAGCTTAGGTCAAAATTTATGGAAATGCTCAATCTATAGCCAAGTTCATATGTTTACACCAATTGGTTCATTATTAACACTGGCAAGTTCACAATTTTGAAAACAAAGCAATGTTAGTTCACAATTTTGAAAACAAAGCAATGTTAGTTCACAATTTTGAAAAGCTTTCTCCAAATTAGCAAATGTTCCTTTTGCAAACTCTCTTAGCCTATGGAAACATGCATGGCTTCTCCACTGAATTGATCCACGGTACTTAAACAATTCAGTAACTTCGTGTAAATTATAGATCAGTCTCCTATGGCCGAAATGTGCTACACTTTTTCGCCTATATGTGTTTCTTTATGGCTAGGTGAAAGGTGCTACGTTTTTGCCTGAATGTGTTGCTCTATGGTTGAAATGTGCTACACTTTTCGCATGTTTCTCTATGTCTGAAATGTGCTACACTTTTCGCCTATATGTGCTTCTCTATGGCTGAAATGTGCTACACTTTTGGCCTATATGTGCTTCTCTATAACTAACTGAAGTGTGCTACGCTTTTGCCTATATGTGCTTCTCTATGCTAGGTGAAATGTGTTAAGCTTTTGCCTAGAAAGAATATAGCACTTTTACTTATAAAGCATAACACTTTTTCTTACAAATCAAAGCACAAAAAATAGGTAGAAAAAAAGCATAACACTTTTGCTTATAAATTGTAGCAAAAAGTATTTGGTAGCAAAATAAACAAAGCATTTTTCCTTACAAAGAAAAACACTTTTACTTACAAATCATAGCACAAAAAAAATTGAAACGCAAATAAATCCGATAAAAAAAAACATTACAAAAAGTCAACGATTGGTCAACGGGTGGTCAACGCTCGGTCAATGGGCGGTCAACGGGTGGTCAATGGTCGGCCAACGGATGGTCAACGGTCGGTCAATGGGTGGTCAACGAGTGGTCAACGGTTGATCAACGGTCAACAGACGGTCAACGGCCGGTCAACTCCAAGGATGGTCAACGGTCGGTCAATGGGTGGTCAACGAGTGGTCAACGGTTGATCAACGGCCGGTCAATAGACGATCAACGATCGGTCAACTCCAATGAGGAAGGAGGAAGGAGGTCCAAGGAGGAAAGAGCTTCCTCTTTCCTTCTTATTTCTCATCTTAAGGGCATTTATCATGAGATTTGGACCCTAAGTTATAACATCAACAATATTGGAAATTTAAGATAGCTTAAATTTCTTTTTGTCGAACAAGTTGTCAGTCTTTCTCCCAATAAGTGTAGGGATTTTAGATGCTTAAAGCGAAATTTTAGGAAACGTTTTCCTAACATCTAATTGAGATCTCATGCATAAATCAAATAGATCACAGATAGGGAAGAATAAATATATCTTGACACGTGTTTCAATCTCGTCAGAATGTGTAGATTAGAGCCCCAAGCAGTGGTGGAGACAGGAGGAGCCTGCGTGCCCCCCCCCCCCCCCCCTCTGCTAGACCGAGGAATTACATGAGGGAGAAGTCGTACAGACAAGGAGAAAAGAACTCGGTCTGGTATTTGAACTCACGTGAATTATCTCACTATTCTCTCATCAAAACTCGATCTCCCATCATACGTATGAATGGATTGCTATCAACTCTCTTAGGGCTCGTTTGTTCCTATACCTTGGGTATAGGGAATCGGTATGGGAATGAGGTAAACCTATTTTCACAGACGGAGCCAGGGGGCAAGGGAGGCGGTTGCCCCTCTTTCCGGCTCTGAAATAGTGAGTACTAGTGTGTGTTTCCGCGCCATGCACGAGGTTGCATGTATTAAATATTTTTAATAATATAATTATATTTGGACAATCATGTAGTACTTTATACCAGTAATTTATAATTTATAGTTTGTGGTTTATAATTTAAGTTCTAATTAGATTGATAGTAAATATATAGTTTAAGTTTTAAGTAGATTGATAGTAAAATTAATAAATAAGATATATATAAGAGAAAAAATATAACATGGTAAAAAGTAAAAGAGCATAATATAATCTCTATGATATCTTTTTAATTCTATAATTTGATATAAGATAGAAAAAATAGTCTATTAGATATCTTTTTGTTTTCCTTATTTAATCTATTTTTCAAAGATATATATAACAAAAGATAAAAATAACTAATGATGTGGCAGTGATGTGGAAGATGAGTTGGAATAGCTCAGAGGCCGACACATAGGCCAATTGAACGTAAGGGTGACATGTGGCAAAACACCGATTTGTTTTAGTATATGTATAGATGGGTATATTTTTGGGTAAAAATTAATAAATATATATATATTATATTTTATACACTATGACACTAAGTTTCTTTAGCTAAGTTGGTAAATGCCTCTACAAAAATACCATTGGTCTTGAGTTCAAACTTTCTCCACTACTCCGTACTTTTTAGTATTTTAACTATTGTTTTAAATTTCTTCTCTTCTTTAATTATTCATTTATACTATAAACTAAATAAATAAGTTTATGTTATAGAAAAATTTTGCCCCCTCTTTAAAAAAATCCTGGCTCCGCCACTACCTGTTTTTGTGTTTGGTAGGATAGGTATCGGTATAGGGAATGAGTATGAGTCATTCTCATACCAACAAATTACATAAGATCTCATACCCAAATAAAAATCAAGGTGTGGCTAACCTAAGTTTATAAAGCACCCCTCCTTCTACCAAACACAAAAGACTAAGAATCACTCAAAACTCATTCCTCATATTCATCTCAATTCCTAATTCCAACCCGATTTCTATTTTAATACCAGACCTGTCGTTAATCTTTTCTTCAATCCAATGAATTACGGCTTACGGCTTTGGATATTTGACCTAATACCCACGTCCATCTAATATAGATCTATATAAGTTAATCTTTCATTAACCATACACATAAAAATCTTTTAGTTACGTGATAGCATGCGACTCCTAAAACATCTGGATTATAAATCTATGTTAATAGTTCTATTTCATAATTAGTAATTGCTCATTAAATAAAGGACATAATTAGTAATTGCATATCTGGATTATAAATCTATGTTAATATCTCGATCATAACTAGTCCGGCCTCCGGTTCAAGGATTTTGGAAACTCGGGTCCGGTCCACTCCAAAATCCGGTTCGGTCAAGGTCTACCCAGTTTTATATTTATTTTAATTTTTTATTATATAAATACTAATATAGTATAATATATATTTTTAATATTTTGATAAAATTATAAATTTCTATAATGAATTAATGATACAATAAAGATTGGTCATATGATTAAATTATATCCAAGAATTTTTTCACTAGATGAGCAATGAATAGAACTCTAGAACACATGAATACCTCAAAAGCGATATTCATACCATTAAAACATTATGTTACCAATGCATGAACTTCAGTGTGTACTCTCTTACTCCTTACAGTATAAGTTTATGAACTTCATAGTAAGATCGAGCATAGTCAAACACCAACATTAGCATCATAGCAGTTCAGAAGATGCTAGAAGAAAGTTCAAAAAAACGCAACCAATAACAAGCTTAGGTCAAAATTTATGGAAATGCTCAATCTATAGCCAAGTTCATGTGTTTACACCAATTGGTTCATTATTAACACTGACAAGTTCACAATTTTGAAAACAAAGCAATGTTAGTTCACAATTTTGAAAAGATTTCTCCAAATTAGCAAATGTTCCTTTTGCAGCCTCTCTTAGCCTATGAAAACATGCATGGCTTCTCCACTGAATTGATCCATGGTACTGAAACAATTCAGTAACTTCATGTAAATTATAGATCAGTCTCCTTGTACGAATTTAGAAACAACCAGAGCAGATCATAGGTAAACTTATCAGGCATATCATAAACATAAACCCTAAGTGGCACAGAAAACGTCGGGGAGAAGGAGTCCTGGTAAATCCGATGAATCTCCGTCTTCTAGATTAAATATTCAGCTCGATTACACTCACGTTGTAAGCCGCACTGGCAATGGCGGCCTTTGTCGCCACCTTATGGAGGCGGGGAAGCTTACTAGAAAGGAAATGCTTGAGGGAGATGACAAAGGAGTACACAAAGTTAGGGTTATGATTAGAGTTTGGGAAAGTGGATCGGGCAACGAGAGAAGGCCATCACTAGGTTACCTCACTCTATGTAGAGCTTTTTTGCTTCCAAGCCATTTCGTCTAATTTTCCTCATAATTTTAAAAATTGTCACTGCTTCAATTAACTCCCTTTTATCTCCTTTTTATTTCATTTTTAGTCTCATCTATTGATCTGGACGATCCAACGGCCTAAAATTGTACGTTATGAGTATCTTAAGGATAATAATCCCCTCGAACCGGCTTCATATTACGTAAGTATATAATGATGGTAATTACAAAATTGTCTTATTCTCGTCCAAAATTTTCAAAATTTACTTATTCACCAAATTGTTATTAAATTTGGAAGGAGTGGACTGTTCAAAATTTGCTCAAAGGTCGTACTGTCTGGGAATGCAGATGCATTGCTGGAAGCTCTACTCTATGGAAGTCGGTGGTTAAAGCAAAGAATGCTTTGTGCGCTAGATTCCCTGTCTCCACTCCTCCCTTGGATCGTATTTGTACCCAAAATGGTAAGCCTTCAGCTGCAGCAATTTACAAATACATTGCCCCTGCTCATTCGGTTATCCCATGGTGTGAGATAATTTGGAATGGAATTCAACCTAGCAAATGGTCGTTTATTTGCTGGCTTGCAACTCAGCGCAAGCTGCCTACTCGTGACAAACTGTTCAAATGGGGAAGAATTGACTCGGATGTGTGTCCACTCTGCAGCTCAGGTATTGAATCTGCTCAGCACTTGTGGTTCGTGTGTCCTACTGTTAACAGGATCCTAAGTATTGTTCTACAATGGCAAGGAATCGGCGTTCGTCTTCCTGATCTTCGTAGTTGGTGGAGATGGTTTTCTGATTCTACGAAGCGTTCCAACAGGATCTATCAAGCACGACTTCTTTCGTTTATGGGGGTCGTTTATTTTAGTTGGAAGCTTCGTAATGATGTAATTTTTAACAACAAATCCATTAATGTTGAGAGTGTGGGCAGTGAGATAATCAATGCTTGTAAATTTAGGATCCTTCACAAGCTTAGAATGAACACTAGAAGAGGGAGAGTGATGATGAGACGGCTCCTTAGTCGATAGTTTGTACCCCATTTTGATTCGCAATGCAATTTCTTACCTCGTGGCAAAAAAAAAAAAAAATTGTTATTAAATTTTCACCAATTTCTTACTAAATATTCATTATTCTCACGTTCGTATTTTAAAGTTTATTCTCGCTCAAAATTTTCCCTAATTACAAATACCGTTGAATCAGTTCACCGATCGGACATCTAGCTCCTTGAATGAGTTATAGTATTGATTAATATGTCTATATCCCTATACGTGGAATTCCATTCAATTTAAAATAAACAATGATGTTAGTATGCCTTGAATCTGAATCACACACTGCGACAGGTAGAACGGGGGTTGTTTAGCGCTATATATAGCGGCTTATATGTAAACCATAATTGTACCGAAAACTGTAATACCGCCTCCGTATAATCTGATCTCCCTCTCCTGTGGACGTAGCCAAATTTGGTGAACCACGTATATCTGTGTGTCTTTCTTGCGTTTACTTTGTTCTCGTTTCGATTCTGTTACAACAAACTGGTATCAGAGAAGGTTCGAATTTCCGCCGAGAACGATGTCGGTATCCATGACGAAGATCGATAAGTTTACAGGGAGAAACAGTTTCAGTCTGTGGCGAATCAAGATGCAGGCTTTGCTGAAGCAAAACGGTATGTGGGCGCCATTAGCGAAAGACAGGAATGGAATGGATGCAACCTCCGTGGAGTTCAAAACTATGGAGGAAAAGGCTCATTCGATGATTATGTTGTGCCTCACTGACGATGTCATTACAGAGATTGCAGATCAGGAAACCGCTGCAAAGTTGTGGTCGAAGTTGGAGAGCCTCTACATGACGAAGTCATTGACCAGCAAGTTGATGTTGAAGCAACGTCTTTTCAGCCTGCGTATGGAAGAAGGTACACCTCTTAGAGATCACCTTGATCAATTGAATACAATTCTGTTAGATTTGCGTAATATTGATGAGAAGGTTGATGATGAGGATGCTGCTTTGATCTTGTTGGAATCTCTGCCTTTGTCGTTTGAGAATTTTGTGCAGTCTTTTATCGTTGGGAAAGAGACTGTGACGCTGGACGAGGTTAGGTGATGAAGGATCATCTGGACAACAACCGACACCTCCGGTCCCTGAATTTAAAGGTGCATTGACGCGCTCGAGAGCTAAGGAAGTCCAACAAGAGCTAGACAAGTTAGTAGCGTTCTTCAGTTCCAAGGAGTTGAATACAGACGAAGAACCACCATTGAAGACTGTTCTAATGATCGAGGTTCGAGAACGAGCAGAGGACGACAGCGAAGAACCGCGACCGCGGCTGGAAACCGCGCCCGCGGCTCCATAACAGCGTCCGCGGCCAGGAGGCAAGAACCGCGCCCGCGGCTCCATAACCGCGCCCGCGGCCAGGAGGCAAGAACCGCGCCCGCGGCTCCATAACCGCGACCGCGGCCAGGACCTCGGCGAAGAGTTTCAGAAACATTATTTTCGGATATTATTTGTTTTCGGATTATTATTTTAGGATTTACTTTTATTGTTTATTTCTTTAGTCGGCATACTTATGAACCCTATATAAGGCTGCCTTAGTTATTGTTTTGCCGGCCCCCAGACTTTGATATTGAATACAACGTTTATCGTTTTTCCTTCCAAAAGAGAGAGCTTTTGTGAGAAGAGTGCCCCGTGTGCATTGTCGTTGAGTCGGCCCTAGTTGTGCTTGTGTGTGTCAATCTCCTCCATAAGGTTGGTGCTATCGGGACTCCATAGAGCAACCTCCAGGTGCCTTGACCCACCAAAGTCATTGTGTTTGGTTGTAATCATCCGTTGGGGTTTCTTCATCATTCGGTAAGGTTCTTGTTCTTAAGTTCAAGGGTTTTATCGTTGTTTGATTTGGTTCCAATTGGCCTATCATTCGACTTATCCTTCTTTCATCTCATTCTAATTCCGCCTATCTTCTCTGTTCGAGTTCCTATTCGAGTTTGGTGTCTAGGTCGGCAACTGCGGCTTATCCCCGCATCAAATTGGTATCAGAGCTGTGTTGACACCATTCGTCTTCACAAGAACATCAAGAGACCCCCTATCCAGAAAATCACAAAAAGAGTCAGCTTTTATTTTCTTGTTTGTCAGTTTCTTTCAGAAATTGATTTTGAGTCTTCCATTGCTTTGATATTTCTTGTTGAGTCATTACAGGTTGTGTGCAAGAAGCTTGGATCGATTAGTGTTGGTGGAGATCGAAAGATTGGAGTTTGGAGCACCCTTGTTCCCAAAATCCATTCAGCTCTTCATCCATCTCAAAATCTATCCATCCCTACCAAAACGCAGCCATCAGAAACCCAAAAGAATTGCTGAATTTCTTTCCTTGAAGCCCAAACAAGATCTTCAAAGAAGGAAATCTTATCTTTCTACAAGGGAATCTTATCTTTCTACAAGGGAAATCAAGTTAGTTGTTATCTTTATTTATTTTCAATTTTGCTGAGATTAATATCTCACATCAAGTCTGTAATTTCGTTTTGTTTAGTTGAGACAAAAAAAAATCAAAAAAAAAAAAATCAAAAAAAAAAAATAATATACAAAAAAAAAGAATCGAAAAGTCTCAAAGTTAGTAGTTTGTTTTACGTTTTGTTGAGTCAAAGTCTAGTTTGATATTGTTTAAGTCGGATCTCAAGAACTCAAAGGAAATCGGGTTGAACAAACCCGAACGGAAGCGAGAACCCAGCAGGCCGCGACAGAAACCGCGCCCGCGGCTCAGTAGCCGCACCCGCGGTTCAAGCCGCACCCGCGGGATTCAGGCCGCGCCCGCGGCTTAGTCTCCAAAAACCACAGTTCGAAAAAAATTTCAGACACGAGCCTCAATTATTACCTAACCCTCCCGACTCCGTCTTCGATCCTTCAATCGACATCAGTCGGAACAAGTTAAGGTACGCTTCCTATTGGCTTTTCTTGAAATTCGAAGCTTAATCATATCTCTGTTTTGCATTCTCATTCTTGCAAACACCTTCGAGTTTTATTTTCTTTCTTTCATTGAGTCAGTCTCTTGTTTGAGTCAGAACCTTACAGTCGAAACCCCGCACTACGCTAGCCATCTCCATCTCTACCATCATTCATATATTGCTAGGCGTTCGGTAGTTTCAACTTAGTGGGTTATTGATCCATACAAGCCAATTCATCAAAGAAAAGCTGATTGCAACGACAATTGAGAGAGAGTGCAGAGGAAAACATACGAGAGTAAACACTAGCGAGTTGTTTTCATTTACACTTACCTTCATATTGTTCTGTGTTAGTCTTTTCTTTAGTGATGAGCAGGTCAGTTTCTCCCCATGGGAGGCAAGAAGCCCCGGAGACCCGCGCCCTTACCCCGGAATTTATGACCAACATGTTTCGGGAGATGACGTCGGCCATTACCACCGCCATAGAGCGGCAGCAGCGATCCACCCCGTCCCCAAGGGTTCGAGAGCACATCGGAACCTCCTATGATGCCCTAGTCGACAATCGGAGGCCCCTGCCTCCTCAGCAAGAAGCCTATGAGGCTGCCCGCATGGGTCGGGAACCCAGACGCAGGCCTACACCCCGGGACGATTTGCCACAAGACCGGAGAGGACGCTTTCGTAACTCTCCTATACCTCACTTTAATAGATACAATGCTGCTAACCGTTTTGATGATGCATTTCAGGACCTAGGTGATAATGATAACGAAGAGGAGCCTAAAGAAGAAGATGAGGCGGGATGGCGACCACACCGTCCCCAAGGAGGTTACCAAGGAAGGCGAAGAGAGCCTGAGCAAGATGGAGTGGGAAAGATAAAGGTTAAGATCCCGAGTTTTGAGGGAAAGTGTGATCCAGACGTATATATGGAGTGGGAGACCAAGATTGAACAAGTCTGGAATTGTCACAACTTTCCTGAAGCCAAAAAGGTGCAGCTGGCATCTTTGGAGTTTAGTGGCTACGCGTTAGTTTGGTGGGATAGCTTGATCAGAGGAAGAGTTGTCAATGGAGATTATCCTGTCACTACTTGGGAACTTATGAAGAGGATGATGAGAGCTCGATTTACTCCCCGACATTACACTAGGGAACTTATTCAGCGGCTCGAGAATTTGAAGCAAGGATCAATGGGAGTCGAAGAGACTTACAATGCTATGCAAATAGCGATGGTTCGAGCTAATTTGGTGGAGGATGAGGAGACAACCATGGCTAGATATCTTCGTATCCTTCACCCATATGTGTCTAGTGAGATTGAGATGTTCCCTTACAACTCAATGACTGAGTTGCTACATTTGGCTATCAAGGTGGAAAGAAAGACCAAAATTAGGAGCCAAGGGAGCAAAAACGCAGGTGGCTGGAAAAATCAGCAAGGAAGGAACTCCTATCCTTCAGCCCGAGAGGCCCCTAACAAGGAAGACAGTGGCTCTCGAAGGAATCCGCCATCCACTACTCAAGTGCCCTCCAAGACAACACTTAATCCACCCCGAGGGAGTACTTCTAACCCTACTTCTAGAGCTAGGGATATTGAATGTTTTAAATGTAGAGGAAAGGGTCATATGATGAAAGATTGTCCTAATTCTAGAGTATTAATTGTTAATCAACTAGGCGAACTTGAAAGTGAAAGTGAAAAAGAAGAGAACCTAGGTGATATGCATGATGAGGATGATCTTAGTGATGAAATTGGTTATGAACATGGTGATTCTTTGATTTGTAAAAGAAATTTACATGTACAACCCGCCCCTTGTGAAGATAATCAAAGAGAAAATTTATTTCACACTAGGTGTTTAGTTCAAGGAAAGGTCTGTAATATGATTATCGATGGTGGAAGTTGTTGCAATATTGTTAGCACTGAATTGATCACTAAATTGCAGTTTACTACTATTTTCCACCCTAGACCTTATAAATTGCATTGGATGAATGAATGTGGAGAATTAAAAGTTCTAAAACAAGCTGAAGTAACATTCACCTTAGGAAAATATACGGATACGGTTTTATGTGATGTAGTTCCTATGCAAGCTTGTCATGTATTGTTAGGAAGACCATGGCAATACGATCGAAGGGTTACTCATGATGGTCATACTAACCGTCATACATTCATCTTTAATGGTAAGCCTATTACTCTTAAACCCATGACTCCAGCGCAGATAGCAGAAGCTTACGAAAGGAGCAAAGGCAAGGAAAAGGTTTCTGACAGAAACGAAGGAACAACAGCAGCGACCAAAACCCGCACCCGCGGTTCAGATGCCGCACCCGCGGCTCACGATAGATCGCGACAGAAGGAGCGGCACGAGAACCGCACCCGCGGCCCAGAGGCCGCACCCGCGGCTCATTCTCCAAACCGCGCCCGCGGTGATTCAGCCGCGCCCGCGGGTCATTCTTCTGGCGCCCTGGTTCCTGCAGTGACGAATCGAGCCCTATTGTCGTCCAAAGCCGAGCTGGAAGGTGAGTATTTACCCTTCGATACTACTTTAATGATGCTTTGCAAGAGATTTGTGTTGACAGGTACCGATTCTCGACTTGATCTACCCCTTAGCATTCAAGCTATTCTTGATGAGTTCGCTGAGGTGTTTCCGGATGAGATTCCACCGGGCTTACCGCCCTTTAGGGGCATTGAGCATCAAATTGATCTTATTCCAGGAGCGTCGTTACCTAACCGGCCAGCTTACAGAATGAACCCTCAGGAGTGTCAAGAGATTCAGAAGCAGGTGCAGGAGCTTGTAGATAAAGGGTATGTTCGAGAGAGTCTTAGTCCTTGTGCAGTTCCGGTCTTACTTGTGCCTAAGAAAGACAATTCTTGGCGGATGTGTGTTGATTGCCGAGCTATCAACAACATAACTGTCAAGTATCGTCATCCTATACCCAGGCTGGATGACATGTTGGATGAGCTTCACGGTGCCACAAACTTCACCAAGATTGATCTGAGGAGTGGCTACCATCAAATCCGAATGAGAGAAGGTGATGAGTGGAAGACCGCCTTCAAAACCAAATTTGGCCTCTACGAGTGGCTTGTTATGCCATTTGGACTTACTAATGCCCCCTCTACTTTTATGAGGCTTATGAACCATGTCTTGAGGAAGTTTATAGGGAAGTTTGTTGTAGTTTATTTCGATGACATTCTGGTTTACAGCAGGTCCCTAGAGGAGCATGAGCAACACCTCAGCGAAGTACTCGTTACTCTTAGTATACAACGACTATATGCTAATTTGAAGAAGTGTGATTTTTGCACTGATAGAGTTATATTTCTTGGTTTTGTAGTGAGCTCCCAGGGATTACAGGTGGACGAGGAAAAGATCAAAGCCATTCAGGAATGGCCGACACCCATGACCAGCAGCCAGGTACGCAGTTTCCACGGGTTAGCAAGCTTCTATCGGCACTTTGTGAAGGATTTCAGCACCATTGCTGCACCGCTGACTGAGGTAACTAAGAAGCATTCAGCGTTTGTTTGGAAGGAGGCTCAAGAAAGGGCGTTTGAGGAGCTAAAACGCAGATTGACCGAGGCACCTTTGCTTGTGCTTCCCGACTTCACTAGACCGTTCGAAGTGGAATGCGATGCTTCCGGAGTTGGCATTGGAGGAGTCCTCATGCAAGAAGGTAAGCCTATTGCCTTCTTTTCTGAAAAGTTGAAAGGTGCAAGTCTAAATTACTCTACTTATGATAAGGAACTGTATGCGTTATATAGAGTACTTAAGACTTGGCAACACTACCTATGGCCTAGAGAGTTTGTTTTGCATACCGATAATGAATCTTTGAAACATTTTAGGAGCCAAGACAAACTTGATAGGAGGCATGGTAGGTGGATGGAATTTATTGAGACTTTCTCTTATATTATCAAATACAAGAAGGGAAAGGACAATGTTGTTGCTGATGCACTATCTAGGAGGCATGCTTTAATTGTTCAACTTGACTCTAAGGTGTTAGGCTTTGTTTACATCAAGGAGTTATATCGTAATGATGCTGATTTTGGTGCTATTTATAAGCAATGTTTAGATAAAGGGACTTTGGATAAGTTTTACTTGTTTGATGGTTTCTTGTTTAAGGCTAGTAAAGTGTGCATACCTAAGTGTTCTTTGAGATTATTGCTTGTTGAAGAAGCCCATAAGGGTGGATTAATGGGACACTTTGGTAGAGACAAGACATATCATATGTTGCATACTCATTTTTATTGGCCTCATATGCTTAGGGATGTTGAGCATTGTTTGAAAAGATGTTTGGAGTGTCTTAAGGCTAAGTCTAGAGTTAAACCACATGGATTGTATACTCCTTTGCCTATTCCTACGACCCCCTGGGTAGACATTAGTATGGATTTTATTGTAGGGTTGCCTAGGACTAAGAAGGGGAGAGATTCTATTTTTGTGGTTGTTGATAGATTTTCTAAAATGGCTCATTTTATTGCTTGCAACAAGACTGATGATGCTCATCATGTGGCTGACTTGTTCTTTACCGGAGTTGTTAGGTTACATGGAGTACCAAAGACTATTGTGAGTGATAGGGATGTGAAGTTTCTAAGTTACTTTTGGAAAACTCTTTGGGGAAAACTAGGGACTAAACTTCTATTCTCTACATCTAGTCATCCTCAAACTGATGGTCAAACTGAAGTAACCAATAGGACCTTAGGAACCCTTTTGAGAGCCATTCTTAAGAAGAATTTGAAAGCTTGGGAAGAAGCCTTACCCCATGTTGAGTTTGCCTACAATAGGGCCATCCATTCCTCAACCTCGATGAGCCCCTTTGAATGTGTGTATGATTTGAATCCACTAACCCCTTTTGATCTTATGCCGTTACCTACGAAGGAGCGAGTGGATTTCAATGCAGGAAAACAGGTTGATCACATCAAGGAAATTCATGAGAGGACAAGAGCTAAATTGCTAGAAGTAGCTGCTACAAATGCTAGCAAGGCAAACAGGAATAGGAAGAAGGTCATCTTCAAGGAGGGAGACCTCGTGTGGGTCCACTTTAGGAGAGAGCGTTTCCCCAGCAAACGCCACTCAAAGCTGTCCCCAAGAGGCGATGGACCATTCAAGGTGCTTAGGAGGATTGGAGATAATGCTTATGTCTTAGAGCTTCCCGGCGACTATCAAGTGAGTGCTACCTTCAATATGCAAGATCTGACTTTATTCGAGGGTGAAGAAGAAGAGGAGCTGGATGATTCGAGGTCGAATCCTTTTCAAGAAGGGGAGGATGATGAAGGATCATCTGGACAACAACCGACACCTCCGGTCCCTGAATTTAAAGGTGCATTGACGCGCTCGAGAGCTAAGGAAGTCCAACAAGAGCTAGACAAGTTAGTAGCGTTCTTCAGTTCCAAGGAGTTGAATACAGACGAAGAACCACCATTGAAGACTGTTCTAATGATCGAGGTTCGAGAACGAGCAGAGGACGACAGCGAAGAACCGCGACCGCGGCTGGAAACCGCGCTCGCGGCTCCATAACAGCGTCCGCGGCCAGGAGGCAAGAACCGCGCCCGCGGCTCCATAACCGCGCCCGCGGCCAGGAGGCAAGAACCGCGCCCGCGGCTCCATAACCGCGACCGCGGCCAGGACCTCGGCGAAGAGTTTCAGAAACATTATTTTCGGATATTATTTGTTTTCGGATTATTATTTTAGGATTTACTTTTATTGTTTATTTCTTTAGTCGGCATCCTTATGAACCCTATATAAGGCTGCCTTAGTTATTGTTTTGCCGGCCCCCAGACTTTGATATTGAATACAACGTTTATCGTTTTTCCTTCCAAAAGAGAGAGCTTTTGTGAGAAGAGTGCCCCGTGTGCATTGTCGTTGAGTCGGCCCTAGTTGTGCTTGTGTGTGTCAATCTCCTCCATAAGGTTGGTGCTATCGGGACTCCATAGAGCAACCTCCAGGTGCCTTGACCCACCAAAGTCATTGTGTTTGGTTGTAATCATCCGTTGGGGTTTCTTCATCATTCGGTAAGGTTCTTGTTCTTAAGTTCAAGGGTTTTATCGTTGTTTGATTTGGTTCCAATTGGCCTATCATTCGACTTATCCTTCTTTCATCTCATTCTAATTCCGCCTATCTTCTCTGTTCGAGTTCCTATTCGAGTTTGGTGTCTAGGTCGGCAACTGCGGCTTATCCCCGCATCATTAGGTCTTCGCTTCACAACAGAGAGATGCGTCATAAGGCATCTGGTTCGGGTACAGAAAATCAGGCTTCCGGGTTAATGGCCAGTGGAAGCAAGGATGGTAAGAAGGGTAAGAAAAAGGGTCATTGGAAGAAGCAGCAGGAGCGCCCAAATTACCTAAAGACGTTTGTGCCTACTGTAAGGAAAAGGGTCATTGGAGGAATGACTGTCCTAAGAGAAGGCAAGAGCAGAAACCTGGTTCTGCTGCAGTAGCAGAAGATGACGTAGATTCTGAAAGTGATATTGTGCTAATGGCTGAGGAATACACTCATCATTCTGATATGTGGGTTCTGGATTCTGGAGCATCGTATCATATTTGTCCGAAAAGAGAGTTGTTCACAACTTATAGCTGCATAGATGGAGGTAGTGTCTCTATGGCAAACGGCTCTGTCTGCAAAGTGGTTGGGATTGGCTCAGTCAGGTTCAGAACGCATAACGGGAATTTCTGCACAGTCAAGGAAGTCAGACATGTTCCACACATGACTAAGAATCTGATATCTTTAAGCCTTCTGGATAGTAAGGGTTTCAGGTATGAAGGTGAAGATGGAATTCTGGTTGTCTGCAAGGGTTCTGAGGTGATTTTGAGAGGCGTCAAGCAGGGAACTTTGTATATATTACAGGGTTCTACAGTAACAGGTTCTGCAGCTGTTGCATCAGTTGTTAATGGTGCTGATCTGACCAGACTGTGGCATATGAGACTTGCTCATATGAGTGAACGTGGAATGCAGATTCTGTCCAAAGAAGACCTTCTGGGAGGTCACAAGATCAAGAGTCTAGAGTTCTGTGAGCATTGTGTGTTTGGGAAACTACATCGCTGCAAGTTTCCTAAGGCAGTTCATCGAACTAAGGGCACGTTGGATTACATCCATTCTGATTGCTGGGGTCCTGCCTGTGTTGAGTCTCTGAGTGGATACAGGTACTTTCTATCTATTATTGATGATTACTCTAGGATGATGTGGTTATTTATGATGAGGCATAAAGGAGAGGCATTCAGTAGATTCAAGGAATGGAAGACCTTAGTTGAAAATCAGACAGGAAAGAAGGTCAAAAGGCTGAGAACAAATAATGGTCTGGAATTCTGTTCATCTGAGTTTGATAAGTTCTACAGAGATGAGGGTATTGCTCGACATCACACAGTCAGGTTTACACCACAACATAATGGTGTAGCAGAACGGATGAATTAGACACTTTTGGAGAGAGCAAGATGCATGCTCTCTAATGCCGGTCTTGCTAGGAGGTTATGGGCTGAAGCAGTAACAACAGCCTGCTATCTGATAAATCGGAGTCCACACACAAGCATTGATTGCAAGACACCTTATGAGGTGTGGTCTGGAAGAGCTGCTGACTACTCAAATCTGAGAGTTTTTGGTTGCACTGCTTATTATCATGTGAGTGAGGGTAAGTTAGAGCCGAAAGCTAAGAAGGGAGTCTTCATGGGCTATGGTGCTGGTGTGAAAGGATACAGGATCTGGTCTGATAACAAGATTATACTGAGCAGAAGTGTAGTCTTTGATGAGAGTTCTATGCTGAAGTCCAAGACTAGTGATATAGCAGAGAAAGAGGTTGTTGCTGAGGAGGTGGAGATGTCATTTACTTCAGGGGAAATCGAGGCACCTATGCCACAACGAGTAACTGATGAGCAAGATACAGATCATTCTGAGAGTGCACTGCCAGAAACAGATTCTGATGAAGTTGGGCATCGAAGTGTTGCTCAAGATCGACCTAGAAGGGTTGGAGTCAGACCTCCAGCGAGGTACATGTTAGCTGATCTGGTAGGATATGCATTGCAGGTGGCCGAGGAGGTGGATGATAATGAACCGTCCACCTACAAAGCTGCAATATCTGGGAGTGAGTCAGCACAGTGGCTTGCTCCAATGGGAGAAGAGATGGAGTCTCTTCATAAGAATCAGACTTGGGAGCTAGTCAGATTGCCTGCTGATAGAAAGGTAGTCACTTGCAAGTGGGTTTTCAGGAAGAAAGAAGGAATGTCTGTTGCAGAGGGTATAAAGTACAAAGCAAGAGTGGTTGCAAGAGGTTTCAGTCAGAGAGAGGGAGTAGACTACAATGAGATCTTCTCACCAGTAGTCAGACATACCTCAACCAGAGTGCTACTAGCGATAGTTGCACATCAGGATCTGGAACTCGAGCAGCTAGATGTGAAAACAGCTTTCCTACATGGAGAGTTGGAGGAGGAAATATACATGTCTCAGCCAGATGGTTTTCAGGTTCCAGGAAAGGAAAATCATGTTTGCAAGTTGAAGAAGTCCTTATATGGGCTAAAGCAGTCTCTGAGGCAGTGGTATAAGCGGTTTGACACTTATATGAAGCAGCTTGGTTACAGCAGAAGTCCATATGATTGTTGTGTGTACTACAATGACATGTAGGGTGGTTCACGCATTTATCTGGTTCTGTATGTTGATGATATGCTGATTGCTGCTAAGAATAAGTCTGATATTCAGAAGTTGAAGGCTTCTCTCAGTGCAGAGTTTGATATGAAAGATCTAGGTGTTGCTCGCAAGATTCTGGGAGTTGAAATCTATAGGGAAAGGGAGAAGAGAAAACTCTTCCTCTCACAGGAAGGGTACATCAAGAAGATATTAAGCAGGTTTGGAATGTCTTCAGCAAAGCCTATAGATACTCCAATGGCATCTAACAACAAGTTGGAAATGTACACTGTTCAGACTGATGAGGATCAGGAGTACATGTCTCGAGTCCCATATGCCAGTGCAGTTGGGAGTTTGATGTATGCTATGGTCTGCACTCGACCAGATCTAGCATTCGATGTTAGTGTGGTAAGTCGATACATGGTCAGCCCTGGGAAGGAACATTGGCAAGCTGTGAAGAGGATTTTCATGTATCTTAGAGGTACCTCTGATGTTGGTCTTTGTTATGGGAATGACACTCAGTGTTTGGTTGCTGGCTATTCAGATTCTGATTATGATGGGGATGTGGACAGTAGGAGATCTATGACTGGTTATGTGTTCACTCTAGGAGGTTCTGTGGTAAGCTGGAAGGCAACTCTACAGCCTACAGTTACTTTGTCTACTACAGAGGCAGAGTATATGGCTTTGACAGAAGCTGCTAAGGAGGGAATATGGCTAAAGGGGCTGGTTAATGATCTAGGCCTACATCAGGATCAGGCTTTAGTATATTGTGACAGCTTGAGTGCAATATGCTTAACCAAGGATCAGGTCCATCATGAGAAGACGAAGCACATTGATGTCAGGTACCATTTTCTGAGGAATGAGAAGAGAATCCAGGTGAAGAAAGTAGGGACAGCTGATAATCCTGCTGATATGTTCACCAAGCCAGTTCCTGAGAGCAAGTTCAAACACTGCTTGGACTTGCTCAACATCAGAGATCATTAGTTGCCCTGAGGGGCAATTCTGAGGAGAGGGAGATGTCTGTTATCTGACACTGTCATGGTGCGTCTGAGAGTCTACCTGGAGGATTCAAGTCAAGGTGGAGATTTGTTAGTATGTCTTGAATTTGAATCACACACTGCGACAGGTAGCACGGGGGTCTCGCTGTATGGGCCTTATTGGGCCTATCAGTTTTGTTGTTGGGCTTAGGGTTGTTTAGCGCTATATATAGCGGCTTATATGTAAACCCTAATTGTACCGAAAACTTTAATCTGCCTCCATATAATCTGATCTCCCTCTCCTGTGGACGTAACCAAATTTGGTGAACCACGTATATCTGTGTGTCTTTCTTGCGTTTACTTTGTTCTCGTTTCGATTCTGTTACAACAAACGATTTTGTACTAGTAAACTTTCAATAACAAAATACTTGGTTGATAATTTCTTCCCTTGTATCAAACGTTACAATGGATATATATTAGCGGGATATTAGGATGATACATACGAAAGTGTCGTCATTGAACCACACCGGGCATTGGCAAACCAACCTGCCATAAACCAATGCCCAGGTTTGTAGAAACAAACAATAATAAAATTAGATGATAATCGGTCTTAAAGCACGTTTTGATATAGTATATTTGTAGGTTTTGCAGAGACTCGTAATTATATTGGAGATGATTATCCTAATAAGAACATAGTATATGTGTTTGACTTGTTGACGAGTCAATGGTGTGGAGGTGCCGACCCACCAAAGACATATATGCACTTTTGTGGTTTGGCTAGTGATCCTATTGCCCAACATGTACTAGTCGCAAGTGCCATTACTTATAAAGCAATGGGTGATAAATCACAAGGATCATCAATATTATACGACGTAGCAAAGGACACATGGATGCACTTACCTTATACGAAAAAGAAAGGGGGTACACGTGTGAGGCAGTATTCCGAGATGGTAGCTTCCACGTCATCCACGACACGTGCGCTGAGTCATTGGACCCTGACACGTTGGAGTGGGATTACTCACACCTTGACCTTGAGACTTTATCAAACAAGGCGTGTGATGGAAAACGGGGAAGGTGACGTGTACATGGTCGGTCCAGACGTGGCATTCCAGCATGGCATAATGCCAGATTATCAACCTCTTCGGGATAATGAATAATAAGCTAGCTTATTGTTACAAAAAGCTTGAATATCTAGTTTATTTTTTCCATAAGCTAGCTTAATTTTTAGCAAAGTGTAGGCAAAATCTTCTAAAATGATGATAATTGGTGTATCCCGCGAGGCTTATATTCTAGATTTGAAGACTCGTTGTTGGACTAAACTCGATTTGCCCAGAGAGTATTTGAGAGGTACTATATGGTGTTGTGGCATTGACTTCTGATTTTGTGGGACAACTCCAACTCTATCTATATTAAGATGTGATACCGCATTATCATTTTTAATCGATTCATGTAATGTGTGTACGTGTTTCACGTGTTTAATGTAATAAAGATAGGGTGTGAATTCCATAATAAATCATCTTATAGAGATAAATAAGAATGACATCCAATGACTTAGATTAAACTAGCTACCTCCACTTGTAGTGGGGGTATTTGTGGTGGTCCG
Source organism: Oxyria digyna (assembly GCA_029168935.1). NCBI lineage: Eukaryota > Viridiplantae > Streptophyta > Magnoliopsida > Caryophyllales > Polygonaceae > Oxyria > Oxyria digyna. Next base: position 4,596,663 of record JAPVLV010000010.1, on the reverse strand, counting down.
GCGGCCTTCCGGCGACCACCCGACGACTTCCCGGCGACCACCCGACGACTTCCCGGCGACCACCCGGTGGGTGTCCGGTAGAGGTCCGACGACGGTCCGGCGTGGTCCGGTGGAAGTCCGACGGTGGTCCAATAATAAATGAAAAAGTTAAAAGTATAAAAATAAATGAAAATTTAAGTCTAATTCAAATTGGTGAACATTTAAATATAATGTGATGAACATTTAATTATAATGTGATGAACATTCTGTTGGTGAACATGTAATTAAAATGTGATGAACATTCAGTATAGTATATCAAAATGAACGTTTATAAACATTTTAATGAACATTTATGAACAACGTGATGAACATTTAAGCTAATTGTAATGAACTTTTGAGTAATGAACATTTTATTAAATGCTTGTGAACATTAAGGATGTTTGATGAACATTTAAGTATGAGATGATGAACATTTAGGTAATTTTTGATGAAGATCAAGTGTTTTTCTACTCGAAATTATATTAAAGTGATGTTTGATGAACATTTAAGTCGATTGTAATGAACTTTGGCTAATGAACATTTTATTAAATTCTTGTGAACATTTAAGTATGAGATGATGAACATTTAGGTGAACATTCAGTTGGTGAACTTTTAAGTATAATATGATGAACATTCAGTAGAGTATGTACAAATGAACTATTATGAACATTGTGATGAACATTTATGAACATTTATGAACACTTGATCTTCATCAAAAATTGGTGAACATTTAAGTAGAATGTGATGAACATTCAGTTGGTGAACTTTTAAGTATAATGTAATGAACATTTAGTAGAGTATGTACAAATGAACATTTATGAACATTGTGATGAACATTTATGAACAACGTGATGAACATTTAGTAATAAATAATTTTGTAATATTTGTGAACAATTTTATACATCTTTGTGACAATTTTATTCCGGCGAGGTCCAAAGATGGTCCGGCGTTGGTCGGAGGTGGTCCGGCGGAGGTCCGGCGGTGGTGACAGGGGTGCCACGTGTCATCATATAGGCTCTTGGATTTCTCTTGATCCAAGGCTCCATATTCATTCTCATTTATCATTTTAACAAGTATTATTAGATGACACTTTTCCATAAAGCTATTTATGTACGTTTTATAATGCTTTCCCAAACCCCCTCTGTATAATGAAGTATAAAAGATGAGTGTTTTTATTTTATTTTATTGCATGTAATAACATTTTAGCCAACAAATAGGATTCAAAATGCGACTTCGGTGTCAATCTGGACTGAGCATAGGTTAATGTGGCGAAATTTCTTACAAAGAGTACTTCAACGTAAATTCTAATGTTGTTTGGGAAAGATGGATTCAAGAAAAATCTAATACGGAGTAGTTGTAGACACCGGCCTGTAGTTTTTTTTTGCACCTCTGTAGACTGTAACACATCAAATTAACTACTTTACTGAACATGAACCTTAAAATGGAGAAGAAATTTTGATACTGCATAAGAAACTAATCACTTCTACGCATCTGCAAATGATATAGGCATCGATGTGGGTAAATTTTTATTAGCTACACTGAAGAAAAAGTCTGCCAAACTGGCATATTACGAGCTAACAAGAACCCTAAAATGTGCTGCAAAATCCTACAACAGAACAATTTTAAATTAAGTCTTGCATATTTGCAGAATATAATTAAGTGCAGCTTGTCATGTAGTCTTATCTTCAGAAGCCTCTTCTGCGGTATCGTCTGGACTCAACATGCATTCGTCTTTGGTAGATGTGGAATAAGCGAAGCTCCAGACAGAAACACAGTTCTCGTTGTCTAAGAGATGCAGAAACATGGTAAATCTTCTTGTTAGCAAACCAGTAAGCAGGAACTTTTACAACACAAGAATAAGTTTCGAGAGATACCACTAAATCCGATATCTTCATCATGATCATCGGGAACTCCGTATCTTCGATGTCCAGATGAAGAAGCAGCCATTGGTAAATAAGGATGGAAACTGAAACCATTTACAGTATCTGTACGCAAAATAAAGAGTGAGAAGCATCGAGATTTTAAGTTTTGTTTCTGGCACAGTTAGGTTTAAGTGAATATTACCAGAAGCGGCCTGGAAAGTGGATTTCCAGTTCCCAGTTTGCAGGTCATAAATATGAACTAAACCGTCCTGCAGCACAAAGATAAAAGAAAAGACATAAATAAATGAACTCATCAATTGTACAAATAAATTAAATCGTAGCCTTTTGCGCTGGTTGATACAAAAGATAAAATGAATCATTTACCTGTCCACCAGTGCCGAGATGTTGGCCATAGGGCTCAATGTCAAATGATATTCTTTGATTGGTGCTTTCAGTTGATCTGTACAATCTATTAACAAAACAGATAATTCTTAGCTGACACACTTTAGTTGCTTCATTAGAAGTTAATTACTCAGAAAGGAAAACAATGACCAGACAACTGCAAAATGACCAATAAAATCTAGCCACACATCTGATATGCCCCCAACATAAACAAATTTTCAATTAATTAGTCGATAGTTACTAATAGTTGCAGTAAAGCATGGTGAGCAAAACATTGTGTGCCCTAAATACATTAAGTAACCAGTTTTTGGATGCAATAAGTAAATAGCAGGTGAATATAAATCGTTCATACTTCACAGAGTACCATATTAAACAAAGACAAGTTTTCAATAGAAACATGCAATGAAGTTTTGTAAGGTTGGCCCAACGAGGACAACTCTAAGAGAAAGTAATTGTGCTTACTTGAACACGTTTTCTACAGTGTTGCGCATATCCCAGCACAGAATGTAGGGATCCTGGTCATAATTGGAAAAATTCAAATGACAAAAGAACTGAAAAACAGTAAAACACAAGTATATGAGGAATCATCTGGTTATGTATGCAAACATCCCGCAACTACTAAGAATAGGGTTAAGGATCCAAAGTATTATCTAGTCAAGTACGGTTATATTTCCCATTTCAGGCATGAAAAGAAAAAAACAAAAAAAGAAGAAAAAAAACAAAAAAGAAGAACAGGAGCCAAAGGATAACATCACCAGTATGTTAGAGTTTCTAGGTTAAGCATAGAATATCAAATTTTAAAGCGTTGTAATAAACGTTTCCACTTTCCACCTTAGGGCATAGAAAATCCCTCTGCCAGTGGTCAAGAAGTTTTTCCTCCACTTCTGTACTGGTTAGAGCTTTCTAGGTTCTAGGGTTTATTTCTTAATCTACGTGTGCATTTTGTACTGATTGTGTGTGTTAGTAAAATTGATCCCTTAACTCATAACACATACACTCATTTGGAAAAGCAAAAGTATCAATAACCATATTAAAGATGATGATAAACTACTTTTAGAGTACTGCGTACTACAACAGTTACTATATAAAATTATTGATACATACATTTGGTCCATTTGGATAAGACCGTCAGAATTTAAATAATGACATAATTTTCTAAATTGCATTATATTCGACTTCAATCCAGTCAATCAAAAACCATTACCACCAGCATTCAGCACACATTCAGACCTCATTTGGTTCAAAATCATAGAAATGGAACCAGAAATTAGAAGAATCTAGCCCACTGTAATGTCATAAATCATATTTTTTTATCTCATTTTCATACAACTCATTTCCATCCCCTCTACTCCTTTCCCCATATATGAAGCTAGAAAATCAGACAAAAATGAAAAAGAAACACTAGTGGTAGGTTCTCACCTTTCTGGCCCCAGTGTATAGATAATTGCCATCCTTTGAGAATTGAACCTGCCAAAGACAAGGAAACCAAACTGCTAAATTGACAACCATTAACTAACAAATCAATCACTATTATAAAATAAGTGTTGCACTTACCTGAGTGATCCCACCCTCTTGGCCAGGTAGTATATATAAAAGTTCCATATTATCCTCTCTATATATAGCAGTAGTTTGGTCATAACAGCCAGTTGCAAGCAATCCAGTATGAGCTGGAGAAAATGCAATTGCAGACACAATGCCTGGGCATGCAAACAAACACATGGCCTTAAATCTTTGATAACAGGAAATTCTTTTGGGTGTGATGCATACCTGTATATGTTTGGAAAACATAGAGGCTTAGCCGTAATTCCTCTTTTTGGCTCAAATTAAGGTTAATGATTTATCTCTTTCTTATGTTCTTTTTTTGGTTCCTTTACAAATTGTTGTAAAGGAACCAAAAAAAACCTAAATGGTGCAGCAGACCGATTTGTTAGTTTCTTTTTTGACGTGTGTAATGGTGCGGCGGACCTTTTTGTTAAGTCTCACCCCGTTCAACCATTTATTTTTACAACAATTTTTTATATCTTTATGATCTCATCCTTCGGGATGCTCTAGGGCGGTTTATTATTGATAGGTGAACCCCCCCTAAATGCTTTCTTCATCAATAAAAAAAATACATTAAGCAGCAATCAATTATCTAATACCTGATTGTCCTTCTTTATTTCGTTGAAGTGTTGAATGCTGGGAAAAATCTCTACCAGGACGGTGGACATCAAACACTCTGAGAGTCTTGTTGTATCCTGCAAACAACCTACATAAATACAAGAAGAACTGAAATATTAGGGAAGTAGTTCACTCTTTTCTGACCTTCACTGTACTAAAGAAAAGAAAGCCCCTTGAAGTCCTGCTAAAAGTATCAATTTCTTGAAGAAACCATTTTCCCGGGATAAAAGAACACATGCTTGAATTCTAGACCCATAGACACAATTTTAAGGGCGTAGAAGCCAGAATGTAATTATAACCATATTAACCATCATAGGACTGATGGTTTATTGAGAACTATTATGGATAAGTGGCAGCCAGGCAGCACACTTTCTAGTTGCTACTATAACGTGCAAATGTAATTTTCCTCCCGACCAATAACCATAACGCGTAGCACACTTTCTAGGTGAAAAGTGCGATGAGATGGGTTCTGAGAAACCTTATAGAACCAGTTTACAATGTTAGCATGGTTTATCTAGTAAGGTCATCAGTAGCTGCAAAGGTTTTTTAAAACATACTACTCATTTAGTCTGCATAGTGATAGAATTACAATATAGCAAACTAAAGTAGGATGTATTGTACATTTGTAACACAAGGACTTATACATGCACATGGACGCAATAAAGGGAAAGTATCATAGGGAAATGAATAAAAAGAATCTGTAGCCTACTTTGTTGCACTGGGATTGAAAGCAATTGAGTAGGCAGCAGTGATCTCGTCCATGGCATCATAAGCTCGGTATGTACAACGCAGCTGCAGTCCATGGTTATAGAATTACAAAATTACAAGAATGAAATATGATTGAGAATTAAAATATGGATAATAATTAGCATTCTCAATGAATCATCAAAAATGAGAAAAGAATATTGTTAAAGTGTTCAAACTAGGAAAAACGGAATGTATGTAGACTGTATAGAATCAAAATTTCAAAATGCATATCAGGTGGAAGCACTTCGTAAACCAGTAACTCTGATCAAGAACCTAAATCTGGATAGCTAATTGAGTTAAGATACGATTATATGCACTTCACACTAAGGTGGGAAGTAGTTTCTCTTATTGCGAACGATACTAGGGGCCTTTGTACGCCCCGGATGGTTTTGTTGTAATTGCTTCGTTTCGTTTATGCATGTTCGAGAGTGCCGTCTCTCTTTTCACCAAAAAAAAAACACTAAGGTGGGAAGTAAGACAAACCTCCTAATTATGTGTGGATTTGTATGACATAAACGAAACTAGTAAATAGTCTTGATTAAAAGCTAATAATACAGTGTAGTTTCAGATTAATCAAGGAACATGTAGAAGCTAAAAGTGCAGTTTCAGATGAATCAAGGAACACGCCAAATACACCAAGGTTACTTATTCAAAAGATTGAGAAGAGAATGTCAACTCCAAGCACTCAAGAAAAGAAATGATCTAAGAGCCAAATATGAAACAAGACAAGGCCAGCTAGCAATTTATGGACCTTCTTATGGTTTGTTATATTTTTAAGGAGACTGGCTTAATCAGGAATCAAAATCTAGCTGATTTCAGTGTTGTAAGGTCAAATGCAAGATGCCACAAATGTCTAAAGGCTGAAATAAAAGGGTTTATCAGTTCTCTTTCAAGCTATGTAGTCAAAATGGAACAGCACCTCACCAGAAGTTGCATCCCAAAGATGGATAGGATGGTCACGAGTAGTAGTGGCAAATACACAGCTTGTCACATCTGAAACATAAACCATTCATACATATAAGACCTTCATACACCACAAGCAAGCAGCAAATGTTCTACATGTAAGCTATGAGAAGAAGAAAGAAACGTTGAAGTTAAAGCGTAAAGAGGGATAAATTTGCATAAACTAACCTGAAGCATTCATGAAAGGATACCAACAATAATCATAGACCGACTCCCCTTCGGTTATAACAAGGCTAGAAGCATAGGAATCTGCATAAGGACACCAAAAATTCCAAAACTCATTCAGCAACTGTAACCAAACGGAAAAATGTACTAGGGAGGCAGGCATACTAAAAAAAACCAAGAAAGAGTTTAATATAACATGCTCAGGCCAACAATCAATATATATATGAATATGAGTTACAGTCACAGATGGCTAGAATTCAGGTTCTTAGGTAACATTGTATTTTCAGTTATATTTCAAGCAAAAACAGAGCAAATATATGATAGTGAATTCTATCAACTACAAGATGTCAAGACCTAATTAATTTGAGCAAAAAATGGGATGAGGACAAAAGAGATGAGAATAATAAACCGGGTCATATGTCCATCTATAATTATCGAGTTACTGCCATAGTTACTTATGAGATCCATTCTACAGCATAACACCTGAGACCACCTGATGCAAAGTTTCCACTAATGATATGTTTGGCTAAATACAATTTATACTACCCGCCATTCAGAAAAGAGTGTCATTTTATACTTCAATTTTGTTGAGAAATACTTGTCATTTTAGAATTTTAGGTATTGATTGTTATTAAAAATTGCCAATTCTGATTCTTCAAGTGCAAAATTTCTTAAATTCATTGTATAGAATGAGGTAGTAAATATATCATAAATTTCAGAAAAAGTTCCATGTGATTGATTTCTTGAGAGTTGTGCCGAAGGTTAAATGACATATACTATTGAACGGAGGGAGTATAAGATTTCCATAGCAGATTATCACCAATCTTACCAGCAACATATACTCTAAATACATCTATATACAAAGGATTCACTTGCTTTACTATTTTATATGCTGCGAAAAATTGTATAGCAAGTCGAGACACAAAAATCAAGAACTCAATTACAGGACACAATCAGATACCAGAACACAAACCAACCTACACAACAGGAATACAGATAATCCACGGCCACCAGCATAGGCAACCTCTCTGGCCAAAACAACAAACCTTACAAAATACACAATTTCTGGAGGCTCTAAATACCTACTGACCCTCTTTTATTAACTTTCATAATTATGAAGTCGCTGACTGTGGTGCCCGAAAATTAAGGCACAACAGCAATTCTAGCCAGACCCACCTTACAGCCTAACAACCTCTCATATCAGCACATTGCCTCCGGTCATCTAGACTAATGCACTAGCTCCTTCTCAAACACCCCCTCCCCCCAGTTTCTTTACTGAAATAAATTGCCACAAAATACAAGATCTTCTTAATACACCCAGAATAGTGAAAACGGAAAAAACTTATCATTCACATCCTGCAGAATATATAACACAGCTGACTGATATGCAAAAGAAAGAAATTGTTGGTTACTCTTCATATATAAGCCTTATCAAATTCGCCTAATTGCAGTCCGTAACGTACCTTTATCATCAGCAGAGGAACCAGTCAGCTCACTGCTGTCATTATCCAACCTAGTTGAAATGAAAGGTATTAGGACAAAAAGTTTGATTGTAATAAATGGAAAATCCCGAAAGAGCATAGAAAAGACCAAGGGAAACACATCATGAAATACATGTCAACATACAGGCATCAATATGCAGCCTGCATGAAGAGCATAACAAAAGGGTCTGTATTTCCTCTAATCACCACTAACAATTCAAGAATAGCACAAGGACAGGTTGAACGATTTTAATGTATTCAATTATAACAAACCACCATTATTAGTTCCAGCTTCCTACCAAATTCATTCTCTCCTCTCCCTCCTCATCACGTCTAGAATTAAGCCAGAAGTAAGGGTAAAAAAGGGAAGGTTGAAGTGTGTTATCTCAGAGGAAATTTCATAACGTACAATACAGATGTAGTTGACATCTATCATGCACATTTTCACACTTCAAACTTCAAAATTAATGACAGTAATAAGCCAGTTGGATACATGACCAAGCTTGTTGTTCCTCCAATCACAACCAAATCAAATCACTAAGGCACCCAGCAGAAACATCAATCTGTATGAATTAAAAGAGAAATCAGAGACAATTCTTACAATGGGAACAACCGAAGTGTGTTATCCTCAGAGCTAGTCAAGAAACAAGAGCCGTCAGGGGACCTGCACATACATGGAATAGCATCAATAAACCCTCCATAATGAATTAGAAAACAAAGACATGAAAACTAGAGTGCATAGTGATAGTAACCATTTGACGCATTTAAGGAAGTTGTTAGGGTTTGAAGAGTTGCGAAACTGGCGATGGAAATTGTAGGGCCGGTAAGGAGGAACGTCGAAGCTCATCGCCGGCCATGAGTAGGATGTCTGCTCCACGGCGTCGGTTAAATCGCTGTCGCCGACTAAAACAGCAGCCTCGGCCGCTGGTGCTTCCTCCTGTGGCTGCTGCTCTTCTACCACCATAGCTAAGCTTCTTGCGACTGCTAGAGACCTTCCTCCAAATACATCAGCGCTTTATAGGGTTGTCAATTTTTCATGACCGTACAAAGTTAATTTAAAGCATAAATTAGTTTAAACCTATATATAGCACGGAAATCTCTTTTGTGGGGTGTCGAAAATTTGAAAATGCCGGAAACGCCAGAGAACGCCTAGGGAAACGTCGAGAAACAGTCAACATTTTGAAAACGTCAGAAAACGAGAGAAAACGTCTCCTCAGACGTTTTGATGAGTGAAAAACAGAAAATTATATATATTTTATTAATAAAATAAAAAAAATGAAATTGGAAAACTGAGCTCTAACCCTTCATTTGTTTTACGTTCTCAAACCTCACATTTGGTTTAGGTTTAAGACTTGGTTTTTTATGCTTTTGTTAAATTTGGTTTTTATAAACTATAATCATGTTAAAGACTTCAATTACTTATGTTTTATGGAACTTTTTCTAAAGTATGCTTTTTTTAGAAAAAAAAATTCGATATGGGCTTGTTTTGAAACTAATTCCCAACATAGGCACCCTTATGAGGCTCGGAAATTTTTCATGTATGAGAGACTCTGGTTTTGCCAACGTCTCTCATCTAAAGCAGATCTTTTTAACAAAAAAAACTTATGTATAAGAGACGTTATTGTAATTTTATTTAACTCACGTATAAGAGACGCTGGAAAAACCAACATCTCTTACACGTAAACTTTAAAAAAAGAAAAGAAAAATGTTTGCATAAGGCGTTGGTTTTGCCAGACCCTTATACAAAGTGCTTAAAAAATGTCAGGAAGACTTTGGAGCATAAATTGGAATTGACCCTGTACACCCGTTGCCTCCCCATTTTTTAACCACTTTGTATAAATTGGAATCATAACAAATAAAAGAAGAAGTGCAAAAAGATGAAATAGCACATTGTGCAAGGTTAGAGCAATCGAGTTGAGATTTGATCTTGTCTGACAAAGTTTGATAAGGCTTTAAACGGATGAGTAAATTGCGGTCGTTGAAAATATCGCTAGGATAATATGGAGTAGTTCTTATTTTTTATGTAATTTTCGTTTTGAGTAACATGAAACATCAAAATCAAAATTAAATATAAACTATTCATTTTTTTGTCTCAAAATTTAAACTATTCATTAAGAGACAATTAAGACGACATTGTCCTCTATTTTACAGTAGATGAGACCATTTAGATTGACTCCATTATATGTGTAGATTGACGTTGTCTATCAGACTATCACACCTTCTAGATATACTTACTTTGATTTTTACACATGTCCCTTTCACGAGAGAATGAAACAAAGAAGATAACGGAAAACTAAACCAGACGTGAAAAGCGACCACGTCTCGTTGAACAAAAGAGGCACGTGCAAGGGTAATACTGTAAAACCACACCTTCCGTGTTCTTTTACAAGAATGAACTTTCCTCTTCTCTTCTGTAACTATCAAGTACCCGACTCAACAAGCAAACTCATTTCAGACTTCCCACCCAACTGCTTTCAAAATCCAGATCTCCTCCCATTCTTTCTTAATCATATTCCATCCATATCCATTTGCAATAACTTCAGATCCAACTCCGCGCACCTTTCAACTCTGTAAGATTTCCGCCATTTTTACACGCTTGCTTTAAATCTATAGAAATATACCAGATCATACGCTTCCTCTGTTGAATAAATTTTTCGAGATTTGGCAGACTTGTAAGTTGTTATATTAGCTCCAAATATGACTCCTAGCAGTTCGATCGGTGTTTCTACGATCAAACCATGCTACAGAGCTGTGATTGGTTACAGAACCTCATTGGCCTCTAGATTCTCGAATCGGAGCTGTATTGTTCTTAATTCGTCGAAACTACAGTCAGTTAGGTTTTATAGATGTAAATATCATAGTCGCCACGCATCACGAACTATATGCAATCGATTTGGGAACGGATCCAATTTGAATCAGAACGATTTTAGGGTTTCTGCGTCAAATTGGGGGAAGATTAAGCCGTTCAAGGGTTGTGGTGATAGTTGCCGTGATTTAAATAAGCGAGCCTCCATTATAGCGAATTTGGCTTCTGATGTTAAAAACCATTCGACTTCGGTGGAGGGTCACACGAGTGATACGAGCTTCGAGAGATTATTTATTGATGGGGCACTGGGGAGGAATCCCTTGGTGATTGATACAAGCTCACCAGAGCTTATAGAGGAAAAGATTAGAGTAGATGAAAAGAGATCCTATGTTAATGTAGATGATTTGAAGGTTTTACCTGAGGAAAGGGAAGTTTCAGAGAGCGAGAAGGAAGCGTGGGAGCTGCTGAGGAATTCGGTTGTAGATTATTGTGGCCGTCCCGTTGGGACTGTTGCAGCAAATGATCCTGCTGATAAGCTGCCTCTCAATTATGACCAAGTCTTCATCCGTGACTTTGTTCCTTCTGCACTTGCTTTCTTGCTTAAGGGAGAGAGTGAGATTGTCAAGAACTTTCTCCTTCACACGTTGCAGTTGCAGGTGCGTAGGCTGTACAATAAACATTACATGAATCAATGGCATATTGAATCAATTATTATCTTGTGGTATCCATAATCTAGTTAACCATGAGACACTTTTCACGAAACTTGGGATAAGGTCAATTTGCTACTATAGAAACTTGTAGAACTGAATATCTAATTCTATTCATAAGAAAGACCTGCATTTTGGATGTGACAATTATTTAATACTTGTGTGTTTTATAGAGTTGGGAGAAAACTGTGGACTGCTATAGTCCAGGACAAGGCTTGATGCCTGCAAGTTTCAAAGTTAAAAGTGTTCCTCTTGAAGGGAAAGACAGAGAATTTGAGGAAGTTTTAGATCCAGATTTCGGTGAATCTGCAATTGGCCGCGTGGCCCCTGTGGATTCTGGTAATTATTAAATTTGTGTCCGAACTCCGAAGATTAATTGGAAGTTGATAATTTGTCTTTTATTAACATGTTTTCTTATTTGACAGGTCTGTGGTGGATCATATTGTTGAGGGCCTATGGGAAGATCACGGGTGACTACACCTTACAAGAAAGGGTGGACGTGCAGACTGGAATGAGGCTTATTCTTAACTTGTGCTTGACTGATGGATTTGATATGTTTCCTACACTTCTGGTAACGGATGGTTCATGCATGATTGACAGAAGAATGGGCATTCATGGTCATCCTCTTGAAATCCAAGTGAGTTTTTCTATCACCATTCCACTCATTTTGTATATTTGGTTGGCTTGTTTTTAAACTGTTCAAGCTAAATTTATGTCTACTAAATACTAACTGTGCAGTATTTTATATGCTGCAAAAAACTTTTCAATATACCAATAACCTTTTTTACTTCTGACTTTAAAGCATGCTGATCAATGACAAATAATCATTTGGCTACTGTATGTGTTGATTTAAGTTATATAACCAGTAATAGAAATGCTCTCATAAAAAATTGTTCTGTTAACCTATTAGTCTAACATAAACAGCTTGAAGCTGCTAGCAGAGAGAATCATATGTACCTTTCTAGCATCTTTTAGGAAATCAGATGTGGTTTCTAATTTTTCTTGCAAGTTTTAAATTTCGTTAATTATAACACGTTGAAGGCTTTATATATGGTTTTTCCAACTTTTCACTTCTTCACATGCTTCCTTTGCCTTCCCCGTCATAGGCATGGATTGCCACAGAAGATTCTCTAATTTTCCGAATTGTTTTCCCTTTCACTGTGTCAGTCAGTGTAAGCTGATTGTTTTTTGGTTACCAGTAAGTACTTCGATGATGTTCTTATAGATATTGATATGCTGCATTAATGATTTTAACTAATATTGCAGGCATTATTCTACTCAGCTCTTCGTTGCTCTCGTGAGATGCTCACTGTGAATGACGGAACCAAGAACTCGGTTGCTGCTATCAACAATCGGCTCACCGCATTGTCATTTCATATTAGGGAGTACTATTGGGTTGATATAAAGAAAATAAATGAAATATATCGTTACAATACCGAGGAATACTCTACAGACGCCACAAACAAGTTCAATATCTATCCAGAACAGATCCCTTCATGGCTAATGGATTGGATCCCAGAAGAAGGTGGATACTTCATTGGTAACCTGCAACCTGCTCACATGGACTTTAGGTTCTTCACGCTGGGTAACCTTTGGAGTATCGTTGCATCTCTAGGAACCCAGAAACAGAACGAGAATATACTGAACTTGATCGAGTCCAAATGGGATGACCTTATTTCTAATATGCCTCTCAAGATATGCTACCCCGCGTTAGAGTCAGAGGAATGGCGCATAATCACTGGAAGTGACCCAAAGAACACGTAAATATTCTTGTTCGTATCTTATTATGTCAACATCTGCTTTTTGCATCACATAATGAGTTAATGAAATGTCATTTTTCTTCTAAACTCACCGGCTTTCTTTTTCCTGTGCAGCCCATGGTCTTATCACAATGGTGGATCCTGGCCAACACTACTCTGGCAGGTACATATCTTTTTAATTTGACATCTATATGAACCAAATGATATCTGTTAATATTTTTTTCCTTACTCTCGGCTTTGCTGGTGAAAATTATGAAACGACATGGAGTGCTTTTCATCTTTCTATATTATACATAATGTTACTTGTCTATTTTTATAGAAGCTGTCTGTCTGATCAGCATATTTACTTGAGACTGATTAGGATACCCTCATGAAATGAAAGTGCTAACGACTTTTTAAACCTTGATAGAGTCAATTGAGTAGTAATATGAATGATATCAAACTTCTTGACCGGTTGAATACTTGAATCATTAATCAATCTTGAAATATGATATCCACCCAGATGAACTGGACGTAAGTAACTCGTTTTTTTTTTGCTTTGTTTCAACGGTTTTAGTTCACACTGGCTTGCATTAAGATGAAGAGGCCAGAGTTAGCTCGGAAAGCCATAGCTGTAGCCGAAGAGAGACTGTCAAGAGACCGTTGGCCTGAATACTACGACACCAAGAAGGGACATTTTATAGGGAAACAAGCCCATCTCTACCAAACATGGACAGCTGCTGGGTTTCTGACGTCAAAGATGCTGCTTGACAATCCCGACCTCGCTTCTTTGCTGTTCTGGGAAGAAGATTATGAGCTTCTGGAAACATGTGTTTGCGCCCTCAGCAAAAATGGGAAAAAGAAGTGTTCTCGTGGAATCTCAAGATCAAGCTATTAGTTAGACATTCCCTTAAAGAAAGGATGAATTATTGCAGGATGTAAATGAATTGTTCCTGATTTTTTAGCTTATAACCAGGCCTTCTTATTAATAGGTCTGGTCATATCAAGCTGCTGCTGCTCTTGTTTCTGTTAGTGGAGCAAACTGGCTGATTATGTTCAATGTCTAACACTATTATTTCTAGATTTGATCTAAACCGTGGATCAGACATGTGCTTTAATTCTTCGGTTGGGATATTTATCAATAGACGTTCTCATTTTTGAACATCTATCTCTATATAAAAACTCATGAGTTTGCAGCAGTAATGTCAATTGAGATCGGGCCCAATTCTTTAATTCCGGGCTGTGTTTGTCATTGGGCCATATTGATTTTGCCAGTTTGCTCTTCTTCCTATCCTTCTTTCACAGTCATTAGTTTGCTAATTGATGATGAATTTTATGGGTGTTCTTTAAGTTTTCCTCAATTCTCAACGTCTATCTTTCAATTCTTCCAGCCATTGTATGTCTCTCCGGCTCCTTCTCTGGCGGTTTTCCGATTTCAATCTGCATAAATACCCCTCGCCGCCTATTCTCCTTCTTCCCTCCTTCCATACACAGATTCTCCTTCCATACACAAATTCTTCTTCCAATCCACCCGCTCAACGACACCCTTCGCCACCGCGCATCCATGCGTCAACAAAGGGGTCCTGCACCTCACAGAGACTCAGCAAAGGTTCAGTTGGGGTTAGCCAAGTCCACCCGGTTCTTCTTCTGGGTTGAAACCTAATTCGGGTTTAGACACAATGAAGCAATCGTTAAGGAAATGGCGATCTTGATCGTCAAATCCCATGAATTAAACCATTTGTGGGAGTTTCTGAAGGAGATGAGTAGAAAAAGATGGAAGAAATGAGATTGTGACGGCCATGACCATCACCTGTTTGATAAAATGCCTAGGAGAGGAAGGTTTAGTTAACGAGGCTTTACATGCTTTTTATATGATGAAGCAGTTTCAGTGTAAGCCTGATTTGTATGCCTACTTCAAAGTAAGCCTGATGTGTATAGGATGAAGCAGTTTCACGAGGCTTTACATGCCTTTTACACTTCTCAAGCAGTCTGAAATCAATTGTTCTGTTTTTATATATTTTATTTGTTTGCTTGCAGATACCTACCAATTTTGAATAAGGATCTCGGCGTGGAAGAGGGAGAGTTGTGCAATTCCGTCAGGATTCATCTCCAGACAATCAGCTTAGCATGGCTATTCAAGCTAGCTTGGAGAGCGCTAATGCAGATCGGCGATTACCTGATCCTCCACCATCATCTTCTACTGCTGATGACGAAATAAATCTCATAGATCCTCTTAGCTGTTGATTCACAACCTCCTTCAAAGTAAGCCTGATGTGTATAGGATGAAGCAGTTTCATAGATCCTCTAAGTTAACGAGGTTTTACATGCCTTTTATAGGATGAAGCAGTTTCACTGTAAGACTGATGTGTATGCCTACAATACTGTGATTCAGGAAGGCCAAGTTTTTGTTGAAGCAGATGGAGTTGCCTGGCTTCTGGTGTCCTCCGGATAAGTTCACTTATACGATTCTGACCAGCTCATATTGTAAGTACAGTATGCAGACTGCGGCGAGGAAAGTGATTAGGAGGATAATTTATTTCTCTTATTTGATTTTCTTTCGGTGGTATCAGTATAAGAGGCGGTGGTTTGGTTGCGGCTCAGCAGTACCAGCGATCGATTGATGGTAGAATCTTGACGTGATGTTTGTTTCTCAGTGCTTTACTTAGAAGTATTCCGCCATTCCTACAACCATAACATTGTCTTTGTTGCAGCATGTTATGGAGTTGGCAGATCACAATCCTTGGTTTTTTCCCGTTCCTTCTGATTTATGTCGGATGGTTCATGGGACTAATCACGTTTTCATCACTTCAGCTTATCGTGTTGTGATTTCCGCTCCAGTGGTACATTTTCTCATGAACCTCAAACTATTATATCCTTCACAGTTTTCCTTACTTTCCAAGTCATATACTCATTTTAAGCTGGTCAACAATGGAGGTTGGATTGATTGGAAACATAATGCTACTAATTTACCTTCTTAGCATTATAGTAGTTGATTACTTTCATCTTACATCATGCCTTCAGTTCATTTGCCTTTCATGTTTGTGCTAACTTTCTCCCCCCAACCACATTGCCTTCCATGTCAGGTTTGTTTGAAATCTTAGATCGACAATCAATTTCACCAAATCGTTATTTGTTTGCTTCAGGAGGTGAAGATCTCGCAATCGCCAGTGAAGGAAGTGGAGGTGGCAGAAGTAGTAGTGACGAAGAATCGGGTGGCGGGACTTGGGGAGAGAATAGAGGAACGGAAGCGAGCAACTTACCTGAGCAACGTGTACATCGACTTATAGTTTGGTCGAAATTGAACTATTCCCACCCTTTCCTGGTAAGTTACTTATCAATCCCTGCTCTATCTGCAAGTTTTATTTAGTATTCCCAGTCCAGTATTTCCAAGAGATTCAAATCAAGTTACGGCAGCTACCCCGGGAATGATTGTTGCCTTGATTTGCTTTGCTAATGCAAATTTTATTAGAGAAAGGTATTTTTGCTTTGCTATGAAAATGTCCTGTAATTTTGTCTAATTACCCAATTTATTAGAGAAAGATACTTGCACAGAGACATGTTTAAAATAGTTGACCTTGCACCAATGAAGATGGCTGAAAGCTAAAGAAACACAGTTGATAATCTGTGAGTTAAAATAGAAAATTATCTCTAACTAATTTCATTTTCTTTTCGTGAAAAATCTAACGAAGGCACGTATTGAATTAAATTTTAATTTCCTAAGTAATATCTCATAGACTAAAGCTTCTTCAATAATGATAGTTTATTCCTTAGTTTTTTTCCAATTAAAGAACTATTATCTGCTAACTCTTAAACTTGGTTGTTGTTGTAGCTGCCACAACTGCTAAGGGTGTTTGTACATATGTGTCTGCAGATTCTGTAATGGAAATTCAAGCTCAAGAAACGGTTTTTCCTCAAGGAAAAGTGAAGGCCACGCTACCTCTTGGTTTAGAGACGTTTACGACCACTCCAAAGGAAGGCCTCTCTCCGAGAAGCTAGCTTCAATGAAAGAGGAAATTGTGGGCATCATTAGGGAATTTATCACTAGACATAGCGTCATGTGAAAGAGGTTCCTGGTAAGCCATTTGAAAGCTCTTCTAGGGATAAACTTAATATTTGTTTTCAGTATCAATAATTAGTCCAAGCTTTTGGCTCTGTTTTATTTATCTAAGGCTTTTTAGTACCCCAGAATGAGCACTGAACGATATATATGCAAAACTGGTGCACATCTAATATCTATACTGCCCTGGAGAGAGGTCGATTCGAGAAATCGGTGAGCCATTTCATTCTGTTTGTCCCCCTTTTGATTTTTTTTGTTAATTGCATTGGAGGTTTCAATTTATTTTGTGTGGTTTGAATTTGCATTCTGATTAGCTAGGATTTCATTGACTTTGAATTTTACCAATTTCTGCTAATTGTGTACGTAGCCAGAGTTTGCTCAGTGAATTTGGGAAAACAAATTGATAATAGGGGTGATCCCGGAAAGCCTCTGAAATACTTTCTTTGACATGCTATGCTTACTAATCTGATTCATATACCTTTCTATTAATCATCATCATCCCTTTATACAATATATCAAAAGTGAGGAATTGGTAACATATGAAATGCAATAAAAAACAGTAATTAATTGGTTCATCCATTTATGTAACTAATTGAATGATTCATCCAAATTCTTCTTATTGTTGGTGTCTTTCTTCTATTGTTTGTTATTTGAGATGATTTCGGGAGGATCATGGATATATGTTTGGCTCTAATTGTTTCTGTCAAATGTCAATTGTCACTGAATCACCATTTAATTTCCAGGTCAAGTATGGGAATAATAGGCTTATATATTTGACATTGAGAGTTCGACAAGCAGGTGAAGGCTTTATCCTTGCGTAATTTTGTGTATTTCCAGATTGAGGGACTTCAAAATGGTGGTAGGAGGTTATGCACAAGTTTTCTCTCCATATTATACATAAGAGTTGTGCTTATGAGGTGTAGTGGCCAAGATGTTGCTTTGTGCTCTCCAAAAATGCCAATGACAGGAAAGAGGTGACTCATTTGTTGTTTATGTCATCAGCAGCATTCAAAGTGAGCAGTTAATACTTGGTAAGCGTAGAAATAAGCTTGTATGGGCATGAAATGAAGGCAGGAGAACATAGATAGCGTCTTCTTTTGAACTTGGTCATTTTGAATTCAACATAATTAGAAGTCTCAAGAGAGATGAACAGCGTTGTATTCCATATTTCATTCAATTATTATGTATTATCATCAATTCTCCTAATATGACTCATTATGTGTCTCACGTTGGAAAAAAGTAGGTTTTTTTTTATGTTTTATTACTAGATAGATTACTAGATACGGGAAGAACAGGCTAAATACCGATTGTAGACTTTTCAATGGGAGGATTCGATCGGTCTACTTCTCTTATTTAATATGTTTCATCATGTGGTTCATTTTACAACAACACTAGAATCAGATTCGATTGTAGACTTTGTTACTGCTATTTTATAAAATGATCTTAAGCTTCTCCATGACTTGAATGATTCATCCATTTATTTTCTTACTGTCAGTTTACATTTATGTAACTAATTGGTTATTCATTGATCATGTCCTTGGTTTTTGTCATTTTGGGTTGCAAAAGGTTCATTTGTTGATTTTATTTGAGACACTAAGAGAATTTGGATTCTATGTTTGTATCTAGCAGAAGAAATCCTTAATTATGTGTGCTAATGTGCATTACATCAGATGACACTTCATCTTATGTGTCTCTCATGTTGGAGATAATTATAATTATCCACTCCATTCTGATTTTATGTATGTCCTTCTGGTGCATAATTAGAAATTCCCCTCCTAATTTGAGTTGAATTTTAGAAGTTTAAAACCTGAGTGTGAAATGGATTGGTGTGTGTGTGTGAGAACTACTGTCAAGTGATTATAAGAGCTAGGAGATCAACCATCCTTTCTTGGATGGAAAACTTGACTAATTCCATGAATGACATACATGATGTAAAGTGATATTGGTGCTTCAGTTTACATCATGTATATGACCCATCTTTCTTGAATGAAAAACTCATCTATTCTGAGTTCTTCACGTACAAGAAAATGATGAAGCAAGAATCTGTTTTAGCAGGTGTATGATTTTGTTTGACTAGCAGAGCTTCAGTAAGTAGGTAGCCATGTCATGGATATCAAGCGACTGGTCAAAGGTGCAAATGTAACCAAGTATCAACCAGTTAGGATTAACATTTTAGTGCTCAATTTTGTTTATCAGGTAAATTCATCCAACCAAATTTTATATGATTTAGGATAAACAATCAGTGGAGAAGACTAAATCCACTCGAGGAGCCTCAGTTGAGAACATCAAGTTTTGTGTTTCTGTGCATTTTCGCCGAACTGATGAGAAGGTAAAAACTAGCGACATAATAACTATTGCAATTAGAATTAACATATGCTCTACATGAGGAAGGTTTAATAGTGTTATGTAGTGTGTTTTCAATGGCAGAGATGGGCTTCACTAGCTGAGCAAGTTAGAGAAGTGCTGACTGGATACCCCCAAATTAGTCTAACTATAAAGCACGATATGGATGAGCCACTAACTTCTTAGTCCTTTGTCAATTTATATTCATCAACAATATGGATCAATACGGGAGTCCTTAGTGTTATGTAGTGTGTTTCAGCCTTGGATTGTAACTCTCTTGACGTTGTAGTAGTAATTATAACTTCATCTAAGCTCATTGTAGCCTTGGATTACCCACGAACTTGATTATATGGTATTAATCTTTCTCTTCATTTTATTGTAGCCTTGAAGTCAAAACTCTCTTGACGTTGTAGTAGTCAAAAATTTGATCTCCTAGAAATGATTTAGAAAGAAGAGGATATCATCCTCTCTTTCATAAGGATTGTAAATAAAGTGTAAGTAATATGATTAGTTCTTTGATTATTTATCCTTCTCAAGACGAAACCTAAACAAAATCGGGAAATTCTACGATTGTGATTTGGCATTAGGTTTGATGTGATTAACCTCTTCAGGATTGTGTGTTTGGTTACAAAGTTGAGTATCCTAAGTTTTGATTGTAACAAGATTTATATTCTTCTCTTGGTTTTTTATTTTGTTTTCCTTGACAGAATTGTTCTTCATTTAGTAATCTTTTGAGTTAAATCTTTTATATTTTTAATATAATTATATATTTATCCGAAATATTATAATTAATATCGGTATTTGGACACATTTAGTAATCTTAAAGAATTGTTCTTCATTTCATTTAATCACATAATTGAAACCTCTGTGTAAGGTTTTTATCATATGTTCGCCTAATATTTTACTATTGCATTTCCTATATGGATTTTTACATTTCACAAAGGTCAAATGTCTAAAATTATCTTTCAATAAGATGCGATTTCATAGATAATGATTCAAAACACAGCAAGAAATAAATAATTTAAATTTCGCTACTACTCCACAACACAAAACGTTTGCGCCGGTTTCCGAGTCTAGTTGAGCATTAAGAATTCTTCATGCTTATATTTGTTGTTTTGGACACAGCACTTATATTTGTTGTTTTACTCACAAAGCGCTAAATATCTTCTTCTTTTTTTTTGGGTGCAACTGCAAACGCTAAATATGTTTTGTGGGTCTCCTGTGTCACAACTCTAAATATCTAATGACCAAATATACATGAACAATATGAAAGGAAATTATACCAAGGGAGGTTTATCTCTCTTTGTTTAATTTGGAAAGAAATCAATAACGTTTAATACTCTTTTTTCTCTTTTTAATCCACACAAAATTTTAGAATTTTAAACAAAACACCAATATTTTTAATCAGATTCACACTATTATCGTTGATAAAGACAAGCATTCTCAAGTATTTCTTCTTATTACCAAATCCAGGAACCCTTTTTAGAAACAAACTATCCAAAAAATAGCAACTGAATAACATCCAAACTTTTCTCTCTATTGTCTCTCTCTTAATTTTCAACACAAATCTCTTAAACATATAAATAACCCTAATCACCTCCAATAAAGCCGAAGAATATGTGTGAACAAACAAATATACCCACAAATCTTTTGCAAGATCAAACATAAAATTTGTGGGTTGGGAGGGAGAAGAACGATCAAGATCAAGATCAGATATGGTGAAGGAACCTGTAATGAAATGCTCAGAATGTGGGCATCCTCTTAGAACATGCATTCATTCTATTAATTACGTTCATAGTAACAACAACAACAATCATAATCATCATCATAGTAACAAGGCAAGTTTGAAGCTTTTCGGAGTGAAGATTTTTATGGAAAAAGAATTTGAAGCCATAAAGAAAAGTCTGAGCATTGGCAATCTTAACTCGTCGGCTTCGTCTTCATCCCTTGTTGCTGAGCAGCTACACGCTGATGGCTACCTCTCTGATGGCCCTGTTCATAATGCCAGAAGAAAAGGTACGTTTATTTTCTTTCTTTCTTTTGTTGCATCGCTAATTTTATTTTAAAAAAAACTGTAGATTTGGTATGTCTGGAATCTGGCTGGACTGGGATTTTTTATCTTGATTTTGAAAGAAAAAATACACTGACATTGTTGTATTTTAAGTTTTAGAAAGTGAGTGGTATATGTTATCTGTAAGGAAAAATCAGGCTTGGCTGGTTTATTTTGGAATTTATGTAGGGTGGAAATAAAAGGTGAATTACTGAAACAATATGAAAGTGATTAAGAGAGTGAGCTATAAAATATGAGCAGGGCAAGCATG
Source organism: Oxyria digyna (assembly GCA_029168935.1). Taxonomy (NCBI): domain Eukaryota; kingdom Viridiplantae; phylum Streptophyta; class Magnoliopsida; order Caryophyllales; family Polygonaceae; genus Oxyria; species Oxyria digyna. The sequence goes on along the minus strand of JAPVLV010000010.1, from coordinate 4,574,892 downwards.
GACAGAGACAGAACACCAGCAGTTCTTGAAAGGACTAGAGGAGCTCGGTAGAGGCGACTGGAAAGGCATTGCTAAGAAGTTTGTGATGACGAGAACAGCTGCACAAGTAGCCAGCCATGCCCAAAAACACTTTCTCAGGTTGACAACATCTGATCACAAGAAGAAGCGTCCCAGTGTCTTTGATGCTCCTCTCATCAAACATCCCAATCCACATGTTCAGGTTATTCTTAAGGCTATATGATTGAAAAAATGACATATAATGTAAGCTTGGTTAGATTTCAACTGAGACCAACTTTTATGATGTGGCTTCACAGTCTATGGAGCAAAAGAAGAGTGTCGAAATCTGTAAGGAGGTCCAAGAACAGGTGATTTTTGTTTTGGATCTTAATTTTGCGAGGTTTTATTTTGTAGTTTGGTTGTGTAAGATTGATGGTGAAATGCAGGTTAGTAGTTCGATTCCTCAGCAGAAATTGCAGAAGGCAGTAGTGGATTCGCAGGGAATGTCTCAACAAATGATGATAGCAACTGTAAGTAGTCAACTTTGCTTTCTCTTTAATGTCTTAATTTTGAAATGCATACTATGTTTGCACAATGCACATACGAAATATTATGGTTGCATATTCGACATAACAAAATGCATAAATAATTCATGACTAATCCAGTTTGACCTTCTACATTTACCAATTTCTGTCTCTTCCATTCATGAACAGATTACTAAAAAACAGTACTATAAAAGAGTTTCTTATGAACTGTTTGAAATGACAGATTACAAATCGAAAAAATTTGCACTTCCACTGTATTCTCTAAACCTTAATACAATAAATCATGAAATTTATTAGTGACACTTTTCTCAGCATATGATCTTACTTCTTATTACCAATTTGATTACAATAACATTTTCCTGAACAAAAACATGTCTTACAAAATTAACAATACCTTTTTGTATGATCAAACGCAGAGCATTATGACAGCAAATGGAGTGCATTGCTATCCAACAACACCAAAAGCAGGCACAAGCAATTGCATTCCAATTTTGCCTCATCCAACTCCAATCATAATGAATGTACCAATGCCCCAACAACACAGTTATGTGTTCCTACAACCGCCTTCAGATTATGTGGCGGTCGGAGCTCAGTTCCTGCACCGCTACCAAATGGGCCCGTCAGCCCAACCCCGCCTTGTTGTCAACACAGAATCGTCTTCCAACACGCAAGACGCTTTAGAGCTTCGACTAGGACCTGCTCATCCTTCTTCTAGCCCTTCTTCTGGAGCCATAAAAGTTACTTAATCATCTCATCCAGCATCACTTAATCTGTTTTTGAGGACCAAACAGATATACTATATATGTTTCTTGATTGTAGATAGAATATAGTAGATGGAAATCAGTGGAACATGAACTTAGGTATATAGTTGCTTAATTTGAAATACATCCATACTGCACATCAAATGGGAATACATAGATAGGGAATTTTTTTTGTGTTTGTTCAAGTTTCTTCTTGTTCCCAAAATCACACCTTCCAGACAATGAAAGGGTTTGAGATTCTACAAAATCAAGTGTGAAATTTTCACTCTTAATATATAAATTCTTTCTATATCATAATTCTAAGTAGCTTGGAAGTTATTGTATCTCTTATTTGTTGTTACATAAACCTCATTGTTTCATTCAAAGTTTGTTGTCCTTGCTCTAACCTTCTTTCCAATCTAAGTGCATATTTTACCAAAGATATAATCCAGGTGTAAAAGTATATATGAACTGCAATAGAATGAATGATGATACATTAGAAAATCAAACACCCAAACAAACCAGCCACAACCATCCAGCAATAACAGTTCATATATAGTCCCTTGAAAAGCAACCCTGATGCAGATGAAGTAAATGAAGGGGCTGGGATGGATGAAGTGGGCCCATCTGCAGGGAGCCCAGTCGGTTGAACAGTGCTGGTTTGATTGGAGACGACATGGACTTGGAGCTTCATGCCTGCTAAACAGTGCAGGGAGTTGCCACAGCTGAAAAACCGGTTACCGGGGAGATTCAAAGGGATCGTTGTGTTGCCTGAAGAACTTGTGTTGCTTTGCTGAGAAACAAGATTCGTGGTATTGCAACTCTCAAAGTCTTCCCTTGGTAACTCAACTAGGCTGTGGTATGATGAAAACTGAAACACTGCAACACAATTACAATATTCAAAATACAGCCAATCAATTTCATCTACACTGAACTTTTGTATGGTGGAACAAATTTAAGTGAATTTTGATGCAAAAAGGAAAACTGACAAAGAGAGTCTCCAGGGAGGAAGGTTTTGTCCTGAACCCATGAATCAAGATCAGTGCTGATGTCCCATCCCGAGCTGTCTCCCACCGTATACAACGTTCCAGTCACACAACTGATGCTCGCGACAATCAGGAAAATCTTAACAAAATTGTGCATCAAAACCAACTTCTGAGCCATTTATAGCAGTTCAGATGACATGTAAATATGTATAGGATATGCATATATATAGATGTGCAGAAAGAGAGATGAGATAGAAGGAATTGGTTAGCCTAACTCTTTGACCACTTAACATCATCTTCCTTCCTTTAGTTGTTGGGTGGTTCAGCTGGAAGACCATCTCACATGTATAACATCACATGCTCGTTTTCCACTTCTTGTGCAACTATAAAATATGTTTGTCTTGACTTTGTAATTACATGACGTAGGGTCACACAAATTTCTACAGGAATTACAACACATAATTAGAGATCACAAGTTTTATTTCACTCAGAAGCTTGTACAATTTGATTGTTTTTCGCTTAGTCTGCATGACAAAATTCCCAAATTAGGTGACTCTAGACACTTCAGTCTTTGATGGTGTAAACAAATATTTGGTTGAAGAAACTTTTATACATCACCCACCAAAAAGAAGAAGAAGAATAAACATCACTAAACAATGCTGATGTCGAATATTAAACTGATGTATAGATTGAATTGGGGATGTTTGGAGAAAAAATTTCATGATTCTCACGATGATGATAATGTTTATGGTTTCTGCTATCATAAATGTCAACGCAATAATACCGTCTTTTTGCGGCGTTTTCACCTATAAATGAAATTATCAGCAAATATACACATCGGAATAGAGAAATTCAAAGCCAAAATATATGGGAAGAAGAACTCGAGAACTTGGTCGAAGGGATCTTCGGATCAATCATCATAAGTAGAGTGAGGTGCAGCAGTGCATCCTTGGTCGAAGGGATCTTCGGATCCACAACAATGCCAGTACTCGAGAACTTGGCCCCCATTCGGAGTGTTCATGGTGCCTCCTGAGTAGACACTCTCAAACTTCCTCTTTGTTTCTCCTGCATTCACCAAATCATGCAAATTAAGAACACTCATACCATGATGCTATAAGATCAGCAAGAACATTCATACAGAGATCACGGTTCTCTAACCGGCTTCTTTTGACGTACTGTATGCGGTTCTGGTTCGTGTATTTCATAACTTAACCACATGAAGGTAAATTTGGCAAGGTCAACCAGATGCTTATTTCCTCTAAATCTGAGCACACACTAAAACATCAAAATGTACCATCCATAATTCCAACATCCAAATGTTTCTGCAGAAAATATACAGTAGCAGTAGTTTCTTTTGCAAACAGTTAATCAACGAACAGTGAGGATACAAACTAATCAGTTCTCCTTATAAATTAATCACACAGCAAAGTAAGCCGATTAAGAGATGCAAATTTCAATGCACACAGGCACAGCTGCTATTTGACAGAAATCAAACAAAAGGGATAGTGATAATATTATAACACATCAGCTGATAAGAATAAGCAACAGAAATGCATAGAGAATTAGAGATGGAATGTAATTGAAGATTGAGAATAGATATTGAAGGAGGATGGTACCCCCAAAATGGGCGGGATGGAAACGACATGCCCGGGGATGATTGTCAGAAGGATCGAACTGAATCTTGCAAACCTTGCAAGTTCTATAACTATTGTCAGTAGGCTTGAGTGAGCAGCTTAGCCTCGTTGGAGGTAACGATTTCAGAGAGCCAATGGAACGAATTTGTGGGCGGGAGGAAGGAAATTGAAATAGAAGGACATAATTTGAAGAGAGCGAGTGAGGGTAAAGGGCGGGTTGTGGTGAGTTTGTGTGAAATTGGAAACTATGAGCCATTGCTGATGGTCGATTGTAGAGAAGGGTAGGTGTATTCATCTTGTGTATGGTTACCAAGGTAAGGCGCTCAAGAATCCAATTCCATTCATGGTGTTTGGTATACTACTCTTAAACAAATCGAGGGGTTTGGTCCTTTCCTTTTCCGCGGAGAAAAACCCCGCATCCGGTTTTTTATAACTGGCACTCACTTTGGGCGTATCTCGGGTGCGTCCAAAACATTTTTTTAAAAATCCGGTTCAGTTTTTGACGCATCCTGGATAAGGCTAAAGTCGTAGTGCCAAATCAAAGAAAACCCTAAACACTAACTAGAGTATAGCAAGTAAGTAGAAGTCGAACCTAAGGGAATCAAAACACCAAATCAATACAGTCAAGTGAAATATCAACTAGTAATAAGTAACCAAAGGGGGGGTTTGATTGCAAGAACACACAACTAACCAGTCACAAGCAGAGGAGGTTTTGGTGAGAATATGATGAGAAGGGGTTTCACCTAGCAAGTATCCACACAACAGTCAATCAAGTTGATCATAGATTTATCTCAAGTTCTATTCAATCCTAGGAAATGTTCCCATTCCAATCTTTAATATATCAGCAGGTCAACCGGTCCTGATAATACTTACTATTCAACAATCAGGGAAACCTCTCAAGATTAGATGAAATAGCAGCAAAAGGCACAAGAATCATAAGGATGCATGCAATAACTTACAGCCGTCAAGTATTAACATGCAATCAATTCTCTTTCATAAAAGCAATCAACTACCAGATCATGCAGATATGAGTGCTACAGTGACAAGGAATTCCACCGTATATTCCTAGTCTAGCAATAGAAAACTATCAATCAAACTAGGTGATCAAGCTAGCAAAACTAATAGAAATCAATAGATGAAGAACAAGAGAATTAATACAAACTCATAGGAAAAGAACAAGAGTTTAGAAATCTCACAACTTAATAACTGAAGGTTTCAACCGCTAAGCAAAACAATGGAGATTAGTTCATGTTCATGGTTGCAAAACTAAATTGTCCGGTGGAAAAGATGATGATAACAATAGAAAGAACTAGGGTTCTTAAATAGAGACTAATCCTAAAAATATATAGTAAAAGATATATCATAAACGAAATAAGAAAAATAAGGAAACAAAAATAAATAAAAGGAAAGGAAAGAGCAAACTAATGGGTCGGTGAACTCAACAGGTGCTTGCTTCAAATAATTCGGTGGTCCACGTGAGATTATGTGAATTAATTTCACTGCTTCCAATTGTGCAGCCCAGCTGCCTGCTTCAAATAATTGGGCCAGCCCATCAGCTTCAGGCCCAAATCTTGCACGACCATCTTCTCGGCTCCTCTCTGTTGCTCCACCGCGATCGCCTCTTATCCATGGCGATCGCCGTTGGTGATTTCTTCAAGTCTTCAACCTTCTTCGGTTCTGATCTCAATTTCTTCACTTCTTAATAAATATCTCAGAACATAATAATGACTCGAAACACATATAATAATACTCCTAAATCAATGTAATAATCCCTAGTTACGCTATACAAAGTGCAGCGTATCAAATACCCCCATACTTAGACTTTTACTCGTCCCGAGTAACTTACAGAAAAGCTACCCATACAATAAAAAATGCCCAAAGCCTCAGGAAGTACAGGAACATCTCCTAGTGATTACATACTCAATAAACTCCTTCAAACATACAAAATAACAACATCAAGAACAATGTGATAGAATAAGCACATACCAAGAACTACACCTTATTCATCCAAGTGGCCTACCTGAATCCTCCTATACGCCTCCTTCTTATGTCTCCATACGCCAAGATGATAAAGATCCTAAAACACTCAATTTTTTTTATAACACTCATCTTGCTTGGGCGCCCTTTCGGGTTTTTATCCCAATCACTCAATAATTGTTCCAGACTCACAAAACTCACATCACTCAAGACTTATTTTTGCCCCAGCCTAATGTCGGTCAAGCCACCTTCTTATTGCATAGAACTTGCTATCCAAGGATTTTGTATGCCTTTTTTCAATTTTTGTGGCTTTTTCATACAATATATATTCAATAAGCTCATGCAGATACAACCAACACCCAAATAATTACATGTGAATACATTCTCCTCCCCCATACTTAAACATTGCATTGTCCTCAATGAAATGGAAGACAGAAAAACGAACCCAGGGAAGGAGACAGAAGACTCACATACAAGGTCGGATGACCTTCCTCCAATAAAACTCAAAGTGTGGTAGAATGAGAAACTAGATGAGCACTAAATGTAATCCAATAATGCATAGCTCATCTAAAGCAAAAGAAAGAATACCTCCAATGTAGAAGGTGACCCAAACAAATCAACTCCTTGCAAAGAACATGGTCCCCAACAAGCTAAGCTCCAGCGAATGTAGATCTAGAATGATAGTACTAATGGAACCAAACTTGATGTAATACAACTCCTTACTTTTTTTTCTCTCATTTTTTTTTCTGCACTCTATTTTTTTTTAATCCGATATATTATTTTTTTGTCGGAATGATTTTCGGTTTTTTTTTTTTAGACGGGAGAGAAGACTTACAGCGAGATTGGCTACTGATTGTAGCTGACCCTAAGCTTCGGTGATTTCCTCCTGTCCATAGAAAAACTAAAAAGAAAATTAAACCGAACCAAAACAAATAAAAACAAACTCAAACCTCGGGTTGCCTCCCGAGCAGCGCCTTATTTTATGTCGTGGCTCGACATGAAACTCAAGAGATTTAACTAACGCCATTTGGCTTTGTGAAAACAGTCTCTTGTCTGAATTCTCTCTTGAACCACTCATGGAATGCCTTGAATCTCGTCCCTCTTACCTTGACCACCTTGTCTTTAGCAATGAAGGTGGTTTCATTTACTTTCTCCTCCTTGACCGTATCAGGCGGCTGTTTAAGCTCAATGTCAAGTGCCTGCACACTAGACATTAATGGTATCTCGCTTGGCGAGGTGAGTAATGAAGGGCGATTGCCCAAAGGATGTGAAAAGAGCTTACCTTTAGGCTCTGGCTTAGCCTGACACTCCTGCATATTAGTAGACAAAACAATATCTACTTTTGAGGGCTTTAAGATGTTCTCTAAAACAGGTTGTAATTCATCCTTACAAGTAGGCTTAATCACATCAATAGCACATAGAGAATTCTTATCAATGAGATCCATGTCATAAATATTATACTCCACCTTATCCCCATCAAACTCCATAGAGAGAGTCTCAATTAACATCAATTTTCGTTTGTGCTGTTTTCATAAAAGGTCTACCTAACAGTATAGGTGTGACATTATTAGCATGCTCCATATCCAACACAAAGAAATCAGCAGGAAAAATCAGATCACCAACCATAACAAGAACATCCTCAACAACCCCTTTCGGGTATACAGTAGACCTATCAGCAAGTTGAATAACAGTCCTGTTTTATGCAAAGGTCCTAAGCCTAGTGATTCGTACAAAGAGTAAGGCAAAACATTGATTGATGCACCTAAATCTAGCATGGCTTTGTCAAATTTAGTTTCACCAATCACACATGGAATGCTAAATATGCCTGGATCACCACATTTCTTAGGCATGCGTTTTTGAAACACAGCATAAACTTGTTCACTTATTTCAACTTTCTTCTTTCCTTTCAGTTTTCGATTTCTCTTGATAGTGCAAACTTATTTCAAAAACTTAGCAAATCTAGGAATACTCTTAACAAGTTTGAGCAAAGGAATGTTTACCTCACACCTACTAAAGGTTTCGAAGATTTCTTTGTCGTCCTCCAGCCTTCGAGTATCCTTCAATGCCTCAGGAAAGGGGGCTACAGGCTTCTGAGAGAACAGAGGGGGAAAATTCGGGCGAACATAATCGTCAATGTACTCAGGGGGCTCCCGGCGATCGCCATCAGCTCTTGGCGATCGCGGTCGCACAAATTGGGGTTCTGCAGGAGACCCGCGGTCGCGGATTTGTGTCGAATTCTTATGCAGCTTCTGGAGTGTCATGGCGATCGCAGTCGGGATGCAGACCTTATTTTGCTCTCTGTAATTTCATGGCAATCGCCACTCAGGTCTGGCGATCGCGGTTTTGGCACAAAACAGTCGTTTAACGTTTTTCCGCTCCTCAAGAACACTGCACTGATGTTCTCTCTCGGGTTTCTTACCAGTTCCCTGTCCTCTAATTTACTCACAGCTTGAGCAATCTGTCCTAACTGATTTTCAAGATTTTGGATACTCGATTCCGTTTTAGCATTTTGTTGCATCACAGTCTGAGCTAAGGACTTGATCATATCTTCAACAGTCATAGAATTCTGAGGTCTAGGTTGCTGATAATTAATATTATGAGAATCATACCTTGGCCTTGGTTGCCATCCACCAACAACGTTTACCTCAGCATTCGGCTCTTGGAGTTGTTGACCACCACTTTGCAGCATAAAAGACTTCATCATATCTTTCAGTTCATTCATGTCAGTTTGTAATTGATCTGAATTAATTGCTTTGACTGAGTGGGATCCTTGTCTACTGCCAAACTGCCTTGAACTCTCAGCTAGCTCTTCAAATATTTCAGTGGCCTAAGGTATAGTCAATCTTAAAAAGTTACCTCCACAGGATGCATTCACCATTCGACGATCCTCATCAATCAGGCCACTAAATAAGTACATAAGGAGATCTTGGTCAGTATAACTATGGAATGGGCAGCTTGAGCAAAGCTTCTTGAATCTCTCATAATATTCATAGAGACTCTCAGTTGAGTGTTGTTGAGGATTCGTGATCTCCTTCTTCAAGTTGCTCAGTTTTGTAGCTAGAAAATATTTCTCTAAAAAGACCTTTTTTATCTTAGCCCATGTATCAATACTACCTGGAGCTTGATAATAGAGTCAATCATTCGCAGCGTCTTTCAGAGTAAATCTGAAAGCTCTCAGCATGACCTGCTCCTCAGTAACACCTCTTGGCTTCATACTAGAACATATGGCATGGAATTGAGCCAAGTGTTTGTTGGGATCTTCTCCTGCTAAGCCATGGAAGTGTGGTAGCTCATGAATTAAACCAGCTTTTAGTTCAAAGTTCACACCTTCTTCAATCTCAGGAAACCTCACTGCCAAAGGTTGTTGGTTTAAGTCTGGGGCAGTGAGTTGCCTCATAGTAGGCAATGGCGGTCCATGTCGATCACCCATCTCGTTCTCTTGGTTCAGAGCTGCTCTTTGGTTCCGAAGGAACGTCCTTTCAATCTCTGGGTCAAAGGCAACAAGAGATGAATCAGTAGCACGGGTCTGAACCATAAAGGTTCACACCAAACAGTTGATAATTTCACAATTAACACAGAATCAGAAAAATTTCAATTCCCCGGCAACGACGCCAAATTTGATGAGGCTAAAGTCGTAGTGCCAAATCAAATAAAACCCTAAACACTAACTAGAGTATAGCAAGTAAGTAGAGGTCGAACCTAAGGGAATCAAAACACCAAATCAATGCAGTCAAGTGAAATATCAACTAATAATAAGTAACCAAAGGGGGGGGGGGGGGGTTGATTGCAATAACACACAAGTAACCAGTAACAAGCAGAGGAGGTTTGGGTGAGAATATGATGAGAAGAGGTTTCACCTAGCAAGTATCCACACAACAGTCAATCAAGTTGATCATAGATTTATCTCAAGTTCTATTCAATCATAGGGAATGTTCCTATTCCAATCTTTAATATATCAGCAGGTCAACCGGTCCTGATAATACTTACTATTCAGCAATCAGGGAAACCTCTCAAGATTAGATGAAATAGCAGCAAAGGGCACAAGAAGCATAAGGATGCATGCAATAACTTACAACCGTCAAGTATTAACATGCAATCAATTCTCTTTCATAAAAGCAATCAACTACCAGATCATGCAGATATGAGTGCTACAGTGACAAGGAATTCCACCGTATATTCCTAGTCTAGCAATAGAAAACTATCAATCAAACTAGGTGATCAAGCTAGCAAAACTAATAGAAATCAATAGATGAAGAACAAGAGAATTAATACAAACCCATAGGAAAAGAACAAGAGTTTAGAAATCTCACAACTTAATAACTGAAGGTTTCAACCGCTAAGCAAAACAATGGAGATTAGTTCCTGCTCATGGTTGCAAAACTAAATTGTCTGATGGAAAAGATGATGATAACAATAGAAAGAACTAGGGTTCTTAAATAGAGACTAACCCTAAAAAAAATATGGTAAAAGATATATCCTAAACGAAATAAAGAAAATAAGGAAAAAGAAATAAATAAAAGAAAAGGAAAGAGCAAACTAATGGGTTGGTGAACTCAACAGGTGCTTGCTTCAAATAATTCGGTGGTCCACGTGAGATTATGTGAATTAATTTCACTGCTTCCAATTGGGCAACCCAACTGCGTGCTTCAAATAATTGGGCCAACCCATCAGCTCCCGGCCCAACTCTTGCACCGCCCATCTTCAATCCAGCAAAGGTAGAATTCAGCATAATACCCGCGATCGCGGATATTAATCCGCGGTCGCGGATCTATTAAATCTTCTCGGCTCCTCTTTGTTGCTCCACCGCGATCGCCTCTTATCCATGGCGATCGTCGTCAGTGATTTCTTCAAGTCTTCAATCTTCTTCGGTTCTGATCTCAATTTCTTCACTTCTTAATAAATATCTCAGAACATAATAATGACTCGAAACACATATAATAATACTCCTAAATCAATGTAATAATCCCTAGTTTCGCTATACAAAGTGCAGCGTATCACGCCCAAAACGGGGTTAAACGCCCCTTTTCCGTGGCCAATCTGACCCAAACCCTCCATCCAACCTTTCTCTTTATAACAAATCTCATATTTTAGTAGACTGAAAATGAAAATCAAGGGCTGAGATTTAATTTCAAGTTTTTATCTTTGTAATAGCAATTACGACCTATGTCATTGAGATTCTCTTGATTTTCAAAATTAAATGAAAGGTACTAATGACTTTTCACATGTTTCCTTTTAAGAGCATGTCCAATGGTGAAGCGAATCCGATGTGCATCATGCGACACTGTTTAAACGGCCAGATTTATCCTCGTCGAAAATTATTTTTTTTATTAAAAATCATATATCTCAATATTTCACATCTATCCATAGAACCGCATTTTGTATATATTTAATCTACTTCCAAAATTTTAATTTTATTTTAAATATATTAATTTCATTATAATCGTTTAAATATTAAAAAACTTGTTTTAAAAAAAAATCTATTTAATATATTTATTTACATTAAATTGACATATGAGAGAATGTTTTTATAAAAGATGTATAAATTAGTATCTTTTTGATATAATAAAGTCCAAAAATAATTATTTATAATAGTTAAAAACAACAAATTTTTTTATTTATAGCAGTTGCTTCTAGACCCGACAGAAATTAACCCGACCCGCAAACCCGACCCAACCCGATTTTTCTGGGTCATAACCCGTCAAATTGAACCCGTTACCCGTTTTCCGTCAAACCCGATTGACCCGAAATTTTTGGGTAAAAAATGGGTTGACCCGCCCCAACCCGTTTTTGACCCGAAAAATTTGGACAAAAAGAAAAAAATTAATAAAGAAGCGAGAAATTAATACAAGACTATGAAACTGTCAAATTAATACAAGACTATGAAACTGTCAAATTTGGACCGTACAAATAAACCTGTTGGAAGCCCATACGGAGGAGGATAGCAATACAAAATTTATTGGACCGGCCCATCACTAAACAATTGTTGACGTGGGCTGCACTAGGTCACAAAGTGAAGATCAAAGTTGAAGCATGTGTTACGTCACTGCTATATATAAGAAGAAGATCACAATTGGAAGAGGGGGGCACCGTAGGTTTTGGGTATTAGTTTTAGGTTTTGTTGTCGTTTTTAGTTGTTGGTTTTTGTTCGACCGTAGACGAAGGTTTTCACGAGGGAATTTGGAACCCGAGTTTGATTTGAAGACGATGTTTATTGTTTTAGCTGTCGTTTAGATTATTTCATCATTGAGACTAAATTTTCTTATCTCTTGTTTTTATTGAATAATGCATATATGTCGTTGGCTAGTTTAATTTGTTTTGTGTCTTCGATCATGCTTGGCTAAATTCCTAGTTCTAAGGTTATGGTGATCCAAACAATGCGTATGTGATTAAAATTATAAGTTTGCCTGAATTGAAATAGTATTTGATTCGTTCCTAGATGCTTTATGCCCATATTAGTTTATGCGAATTTGATCTTATTAGGGTTTGGGGCTGAAATGTGAAAACGCTAATAGGTAGTCAGGTAGAGTTTGAGACTGAAAGGTGATAGCTTTTACCGGAAACCTAGGAATTGAACCCGAGTGTAAATTGTGCGAAAGCGACTTAATTACTCTTGAGGATACTAAGTCATCATAGATGTTCTAGGTTTAGGTTGATTTAGCGGAGCGCGACAGCGAATGTTGCTTCAGTTTATTCCTAGACTCTAAGAGCGTTAATGGGTTTGAATGAGATTAGCTCTGCGCGACAACGATTGTTAGTTAGTTCAAACACGTTTACTATCGTCTGAAAGGAGTTAGTACATTACCCTAGATGTCTTACCTTCAAATAATTAGATTAGATTCAGGCAGAGTGTGATTTTATTTACTGAAGCATTGTTGCGGTGATCCTTAACCTTAGATACATTTACACGGTTCTTATATACAGCCCGGTGCTTTATTCAAACGACGCCGGGTCTCTCGCGTTCTGCGAGGACACGTACACTCGCGTTACGCGAGATTAGCAAAAAATTAGGTTAATTCCATGCATGCTAATCTCGCGTTCCGCGAGTGTACGTGTCCTCGCAGAACGCGAGAGTATGGGTACTCGCAGAACGCGAGATTAGCATGTCAGATGGACGTTGTTGTGCGCCATTACTACATGTCTTGTCCCCACCTAACTGTAATAACTATCCCCTTATTTTAAGTAATCCGTAACACCTATTAACCATACCCTAACACATTTTTTATCATCTTTCACCTCTTTCACCCTCCATTAAAACTCATTTTGCAAAACCTTCAAACTTCAAAACACTCTAAAAACACCTAAAATAATGGAAGATGAAGAGGAATTCAACAAAGGAGAGAATGGAGATGATGGTTCATCAAGTTACCATGCAAATGAGGTAATGTTCTTACTTAATTTTTGAATTTTAATTTGTTTTGCACCATTAAGAGCTAAAATGAACTTATTATGTTGTATTTCATGGTAAATGTAGTAGTAGTAAGTGTTGAAGAGATGACTTTTGCATATAATGTCAAAAACTTAGATGTGTTCATGTTTTTAGGGTTTTAAGGGTTTTTAATGTAGGAACTCATGTTATGTTAAATTATCCCGTTCAATGACTAGTTTCAGGAAATAGCAACTTCTCGCGTTCTGCGAGAGGAAGCCACTCGCGTCACGCGAGATGTGCCCCCTCGCAGAACGCGAGAAGTTGCACATTACAGAGTATTAACAGAAGCATTGTGTATAGGTGAATTTGTCTTTGTTCACTGGATTGAATGCAATCCAGTTGAATGACTACAACTACCCCTCCCGGAATACAAGGCCATGTTCGCCACCGTCATTTGATTTAGGGATTGACCACTTTGGATATTATCATCAACCATCTTTATATGAACAACATGTGCCATCTACATATGAATTGCCTGTGCCATCTACTTATGAGTTGTCCGTGCCATCTACTTATGAGTTGCCCGTGCCATCTACTTATGAATTGCCATGTACATATGAGGTGCCATCAAGCTATGATGCGTTTGATTCACAATTTGCTAACCCACCAACAAACGTAGGAGAGGAGATGCGTTTTCTTCCCTCTTTACGCACTGCACCAAAGTTTGATAGTCCCGTATGTGAGGAAGAGGTTGTTTCTAGGGATTATTCGGAATATTTCACTACGGAGCAAGTGTTTGCCTCTAAGGAGATTGGTCATTTGTGGGCTTTGAATGTTGCAAAGCAACACAAGTTTATGATCTCTATTGGAAGGAGTGTACCATCTAAACCGGGGCAAAGTGGTAAGATTCAAATTATTTGTGAGAAAGGGGGAAGCCATAGGCCTAAAGGTGTCGGTGTTAGATCAAACACAAAGAGCAAGAAAACGGGGTGTAAATTTCAGTTGAAGCTCATGGAGAACCGGGTTGAAGAGAATTGGAGATTAGTGGTTGTTTGTAGTTTGCACAACCATCCTATTGGAGATAGTTTGGTCGGGAATGCATTTGCCGGGAGGCCAACCCCGGATCAAAAGAAAAAGGTTCGTGAGATGGTACTTTCACATTGTTCTCCAAATCAGATTTACACTGAGATAAACAAGGATCCCGGAAGTTGCACAAAGAAGAACCAAGTGTACAATTTGGTAAGACATATAAGGGAAGAGGAAATGGAAGGTAGAACCGTGGTTCAAGAATTCTTTCACCAATGCAAAGAGAGCAACTACTTCATGGAGTATAGGCCAAGTGCAACGAATCCTTCGATAATAGGCGACTTGTTCTTTGCTAGCCCCGAATCAATGAAACTCTTAAAGGCGTTTCCATATGTCCTTTTGATGGACTCGACTTATAGCACGAACAGGTAAGTATTTATCATTCTGTTTTTATGTTGTATTTATCTTACTGTATTTTGGTTTAAGGTACAATGTTCCCTTCCTGGAGATAGTCGGTTTGACTTCTACATGGAAGAATTTTGTTGTGTGCGGGGTATGGTTAGAGGCTGAGAGCGAGGATAGTTATTTCTGGGCGTTGCAGCAGCTGCAGACGATGTATTTGAGAATAGGAGCATCGCCTACTTGCTTCGTCACTGACCGTGAGATGGCTCTTATGAATGCAACAGACAAGTTATGGCCAAATGCAAAGTTTCTCTTATGTAGGCGACATGTAAGGAAGAACATAGAGGCGAGAGCGAAGATAGCTATGGGCACACAAGCATTGGGGGTTCATATTTCAAATGATTATTATAACGTGTTCGAACAAACCACTGAAGAAGATTACAAGAGTACTTTGAAGAAACTTGAGGACGAATGGCGAGCTTATCCAACCGTATTGAAGTACGTGAGAATGAATTGGCTAAACCGTTACAAAGAAAGACTTGTTTCAGCATGGACGGATAATGTCTTCACTCTCGGGAATAACACGACAAACAGGTATGTTCTGTAATTTCTGTCTACCTTCTACATATGATAAAAAGAGCTTCTGTAATGCACACCTCGCAGAACGCGAGTAATGTATTAACTCGCAGAACGCGAGGTGTACAGGCCTCGCAGAACGCGAGGAGATGCACATTACAGAAGGATCCACAGGTTCTGATTTGTATTTGCATTTTATTGTTTTTCGAACATTTTAGAGTTGAAGGAGCACATTCATGTCTTAAGTCATACTTGTCAAGTGGAAATGCTAGGCTAGACACAATGTTCAAAGAATACAAAACAATGGCGGAGAACCAACTTAAGGAGATTACTGTGTCTTTCACCGAGAGTTTGAATAAGAGCTTCACAGTTGTTGAAGGGGCCGACTTGTTTAGAGTCTTGAAGTTCAAAGTCTCTTACAAATGCATAGAATTTTTGCTTAAGGAATACACGAAGGGGGAGAGATTAGGTGCGCACTTTAATATGTTTTGTAGCTGCGGGATCAAGATTAGAGATGGGTTGATGTGTGTTCATCAGATTGTAAGACATTGGAAGGAGCAAAGACCACTAAGAGTATCAGAGTTGCACCCTTTCTGGAGTACTTTGAGTTTGGAAGAAGTTGATGTTCCCGGCATACTGGAAGTTAAGAGTAAGGTGGCAAGGCGTCTTTTTCAGACTTTCTATGAGGAAACGTTTCCGAAATTGTGCCCCCATGATCAAGAAAAGTGTGCACAAACTGTTTTAGACATTGGGAAAGTAAATACTCCTCTAAAAGAGCCGGCTATTTCAAAGCACACCGGAGGTCGTCCAGTCGGAGCTCCTAACAAACAACCTAGGTCAACGCAAAGAAGACCGTCTGCATGGGAGCACACTAATGTTGAGATGGATGCTAGAGATTTGGAAGAAACACCCCCAAAGAAGCAAAGAAATGCTTCTAATTCTGAAACATTCAAGAAACCAAAGATTAAGGTGATTGGCAAGTACAAGTCTCACATACCCGCGTCAATGCGCACCCATGTGAATGGTTGGTTTGAGGTAAATGGAGATGGAAATTGTGGATTTAGAGCAATAGCTCATGAATTGCATGACAACCAACACTTATGGAGGGAAGTAAGAGATTTGATGATAGCTAAGGTCAAAGAGATTTGGCACCTAGTTCAAGGAACTTGGATTGGACCTCCACAACAAGCAACTTTGGAGAGCGCTTTACACCAACTTACATGGGAAGGAATAGGAAGGGCTCCAGAAGATCACTGGCTAGCTACCCCGGAAATGGGATGCCTTGTGGCATCCACATTCAACATAGTGTTCGTAACGGTGGGAAAAAAATGCTAACTACACTTACCTTCCTCTACAACGTCCTACTTGGTTAGAAGATGGTGACACACTTCCGACGTTCTGCTTATTCTATATTCAGAGTGAGAGACATTTTGTTCCGGTAAGTTTTTGGATCTACTTATGAATTACTATCTAATATGCAACTTCCTAACGTTGTTGTTTTCTTGTAGTTGCGTCTTGAAGAAAACTGCCCATTACCTCATGTGTTTACTCCTTGGTGGCGAAACGCTGAAAGAGATGCTTTTTCTTTGCACGATCTTGTGTCACATCGATGTGCCGCCTTTGAAATGTAATGTTGAAGTTATGTTTTATTCGCTGAATTTGTAATGTAATGTTGAACTGGAGATGGTTTTTTAAATTCTTAAACAGGAGGAATGACATTTTCCAGAAAATGTCATTCCTCGCGTTCTTCGAGGTAGGTGTCACTCGCAAAACGCGACTGACACGATCTTGTGCCACAGACCGTGCATCTCAACTGGGAGCACCCTGTTTCCTATAGGTTCGTCTCGCGTTCTGCGAGTGGTGTACACCTCGCGTTCTGCGAGGTTATGCAAAAACCGAACATAATTGAAAACACAAAACAAAATTATCCAAGCAACAAAATTATCCAAAACACAAAACAAAAGGCTACTCGTCTTCTCGTGGTCAGAAGGGAGCGAGTTTTGACATACATAGTAGCAAATTGGCGTGAATTGAAGAAAAATCCTCTGGAGTGGCAAACCGATACCGGTCCATGTCATTGTACACCCGGCCAATCACCTATACGCAAGTAAACATTCATTCTATGTTAATATTAGAGACAAACAAAGACTAGAAACGCAAGATAAACCAAAACAATTAATATTACCTGTCTCTCAGTAATCATCCCAGGGATTGCAGGACGGATATACCTATGGGTCCTCTTGATGTACCAATCCATGTAATCATGGGAGCATTCATGTGGTGCATAGGCAACTGGACCCATATCATCGAGAGACAAAGAGTGAACATCTCTTGACTCCCAAAGCCATTGGTTGGCGTCATACAAAACACTATAACACCTAATGTTTTTCAACCTATGAGCTTTGAGCGGTTCGATGACTGGCCTAGGAATACGCTGCACTCTCCCAAATTGTCTCGGACACCTATCAGGCATGTGTGGTTCGGTGATGTCACAGCAGGATAGCACCCCGTGAAATAGAGCGGGAGCAAGCTCAGGATCGGTGAAGTCTTGTGCTCCATACGGGTTCCAACATACCTAAAAAAATGACAGAAAAACGCCTGGTCAAGTCTGTAAAACAGAAGAAAATGCAGAAACTAGGACAAAATGCAGAAACTTGTATTTTCTCGCGTTCTGCGAGTGTGTGCATCCTCGCGTTCTGCGAGGAGCCACAAACTCGCGTTCTGCGAGAAAATGTTGCATAATCAAACAAATTACTGTTGCGTACTAAAAAATGCAGAAAGCCCAGAAAATGCAGAAACTTACCATCTCCGACATAAGAATATCGAGCGCTCCCCTATAGTCCCTTCCGATTTGCCCCTTCTTCAGCTTTACATTCTTAGGCATCCACCGGTATGCCCATGGTTGCTCCGCTCTCCACCGAGGACGTTCAGTAGGTCGAAAGTGTGGGAAGTAGTTGTAGATCCATGCCTAAGAAATACAAAGTACGTTAAATATGAAAATATATATAAGTATGTAAATTAAACGCTTAGAAAGTATAATACCTGCAACAAGGTGTAACAGAAAGACATCAGGGCACAACCCTATCGTGTGCATATCCCCAGCTGCCTATACAGATGGGCCAAAGCAGCTGAACCCCACGATATGCCCGTAGCATGGGCATAGGTTTCCAAAAAAGGCCCATATCTAAGCCGAATCAAGTTCTGTGACTTGTCCGGAAATAAGAGCGAGGAAGCAGTATACAACACCCAACCTAAACCCTTTCGCTCTAGACCTAGGTTTTCACAATGCCTTCTAAACCATTCAGCTTTCACCCTCCCAGAATCTAAAGTATGAGGATCTATTCCAAAAATTTCCGCCCCCTTCCTACCATAGTATTTTACAATCTCTTCATGACTAAACTTGGCACCCAGTTTCTTACATGTCATCATTGCTTTCCCTTGTATAGGTAGGCCTAAAATCATATGTACATCAAGAAGGCCAATAGTGATCTCACCACAAGGGAGGTGGAATGAATTTGTCTCCGGTTGCCATCGTTCGATGAACGCTTCAATCAACGGAAAGTCGATTTCTTCGTACATCATGTCAGGTAGATCTGACAGTCCAACTGCACCGGGAATCTCTGACCAGTCATTGTTGTCCAATGGCCAATCACTGCTTTGCTTTGTCCGTTGTTGTGCCTTCATCGGACCTTTCAACTGCAGAAAAATACAAAAATTACACATTGCAGACCAAATTTTCAAAAAATTCAGTTTCTGCAGATTTATCAGGAAATGCATAATATGTGCATTTCCTCGCGTTCTGCGAGTGTGCCACTTCTCACGTTCTGCGAGAAGATGCATATATCTTGCATTTTCTGATAAGTCTGCAGAATATGTGCAATGTATTGAAAATGCAGAAAATAAATAAATAATTAAATTACCTCCCCTTTCTGGATGTGGAACGCAACATGTGCTTCAAATCCCTTAAGCAACTCGGGATCTTCTGGACCTCCAGGTGTGTCATGAGTGAGCTCAGGATCATACTTTGGCTCATTCTTCTTGGACTTCCTCTTTCTTTTGCGTTTCTCGGCCACTTCTTCTTCTTCTTCTTCTTCTTCTTCTTCTTCTTCTTCTTCTTCTTCTTCTTCTTCTTCTTCTTCTTCTTCAAGATCATCACCTTCTTTTTCTTGTTCCTCTTCTTCATCCCCAAAAAATTCATCCTCCATTTCTGCTTCCATCGGTTCTGGGGCTTGATTGTGTGAAGAAGAACCAGCTTGTCCACTTCCCTCGGCATATCCACCGCCCCAACTTTGTCCAACCATCCCTTCTCCACCGCCCCAACTGCCTCCCGCCCACCCCTGTCCGACTTCCATAACTGCATTATGTTCAAAAAACTGGTCCCAGCAACCCGGTTGTCCAGTAGAATAACTATCTTGGGAAACAAGGTCCCAGCCAACTGGGTATGACTCCCAACTACTACGCGGTTGTCCAGTTGAATAACTACCTTGGGACCAATTGGGATTGGGACGTTCTTCAACGTCGGGGAGTTCCTCTGGGAAGAGCTGTACGGGGTGACTCTTATTTGCTTTCCCCTTCCCCTTTGGTTTTTCAACCGGGGGTTCTTCCCTAACAGCATCTCTGTTTTTCCGACGAGTCGAACGACCAGGACGATACATTGCCTAAAACAATACAAAGTAAAATCAATAAATAAACGAACGCAGAAAATAAAATCAGAAAACAGAACAAACAACCAAAAAACACAAACATATATTCTGCAGAACAAACAGAATTGCCAGTTATGGCAACTCCTCGCGTTCTGCGAAAGACATGACTCGCATCTCTGTTTTTCCCCTTTTATAGGGAAAAAACACCCTCGCGTAACGCGAGGTGACGCACCCTCGCGTTCTGCGAGGATGCGCTCTCTCGCGTAACGCGAGGGCCCGGGCGTTATTCAGAAAACGCCCGGGCTGTATTTAGCAAGGGCCTACATTTATCCATATATCTTTATCTGTTTTCTTTGTTATTCCTAGTTAGCTTGGTTCGTCCTTATCAATATCCATTCGACTTAATTCACTGATAGAGTTACAATTAGTATTACATTGGTCTCTGTGGGATTGACACTTGACTACTACAACTGACCCCGTACACTTCCGGGTACGTTTTAGCGACATCAATATACCTGACCTAACCAAATCGTATACTCCCGAAACGGGCCTTAAGTCAAAACGACGCCCAAACGATGTCGGAATGGAATGAAACTTGGTTACAATTCCTATTAGAGATATTTGAGGGTAACTTCCAATCACAACTTCTAACTTTTCAAACAACATATCCTTTGTAAAAATCAAACTATGATAACTCTCTAACTTGTCAATTAACTTGTCGCCAGTTAATCACCGTCTAGGCGTTGGTCGGCCATACCCCGTACCGTTTAAGGCAAAATCAAGGGAAAAACGGTTTGACATAGCCCAACAGACTTAAAATAGGTTGTGAAGCCGGTTATAAGCATTGGACTAAATTCAGATTAGACAACTTAATTATACTAACCCAATAAGGTTTTTTGGGTTGATCCACTGTCTAAATAGACACTGACCGATTATATGAACCCATTAATAATTATTTCACTAATTTCGGCACCTCCCTTTTATATACCTTTAGGAGTTTGGGTACACAGAGATTTTCCGATGTGGAAAGAGTAAATTTGATGCATGTATATATTTTGTTTCAGGAGTAAGGTTTACTTTTAAGTTTTCGATGTGGAAAACTAAGAAATACACTACACTTGTTTAGAAGGTTGCGTAAACTTCTTTTCCAAATTTAAAGCATGATACATTCATGATTAATAATTTAATATATACCTGAATTTCCTTCTTTTCCAAAAAATAAAACTTTATTCACAACATTTAAGTAATATTCATTATTAATTTATAAAAAGAAATATGTGAAAATATATATATGTATAAATTAAGGATAATGTATTAGTCTATTAACTGGATTATATATAATATACATATGATACAAATTTTTTGTTGGGCTTTGTATTAATATATTTATATTATAAACTAAAATTGTTTTTGTATAGATATTATGAATTAAATAATGTCTATGGAGTAAATAATAAGATGGAGGTAAAAATATAAGAAATAACTCATTTTAATATAAACCGTATTAAAACCGTTTAGAAGGTCGTATAACCGTCTAGACGTTAGATAGACCTTCACCGTACAATTGCGTGTAGCGTTTTTTAGAATACTGTTTGTCGCAATATGTATGGTCTACAACATCGATGTTGATTATTGTTGAAAAAATTATACACCTTAATTTTATTAATCATATAAAGTACCAATAATGTATTTCTCACACAAAACGAGACTCGAAACTATGCGTAAACGCTAAAAGGCCATTACAACCCGACCCAAACCCGACCCGCCTATAAACCCGTTACAACCCGACCTGTTTTGACCCGGTAATTTTAGACTCGAACCCGACCCGGCCCGCCTATAAACCTGTTACAACCCGACCTGTTTTGACCCGGTAATTTTAGACCCGAACCCGACCCGACCCGCCTATAAACCCGTAACAACCCGACTTGTTTTGACCCGATAATTTTAGACCCGAAATGACCCGACCCAAAATATACTAGACCCGAAGCACTCTAACCTGAACCCGACCAACCCGACCCGATTGCCACGTCTAGTTGCATCTGACTTTGATCTATGTGGTATGCCTTGACTATTTAATGTTTTTCATTTTTAATGTTATTCATTTCAATAAACATTATTTGAGGTGGTTTCAATTATTTCATTATGAAATATTTTTATTTTATTTTATTTCAGCAATCAAAATATAACCCCATACATGATACGCGTCTCAAGCTAGTTTGGTTTAATCTCCTATTGAGAAACCTTAGTATTCGTTAATTTTTCGCTTTTAAAATTTCCAATGGAATTCCCTATTTCCGCTAAATGTTCACATAGCTTATTTTAGGCTGATAAGGCCAAGAATGAGGATAATTATCGACTTCTCAAAATAAGAAGTTAAGTGAACATTATATTATATTATATAGATAATTAAATATAAGTTGAATAACTATAATATTAAATTTCAATAGAAAATACCTATCGATTATAATAAGTTTATATCGATCAAACTATAAGTTATATTATATTAAAATTAAAGTCATTTTATAACTAGGTCATGTCTGAATATTTTATTTAGAATATATTTTTTATCTAGAGTACAAAATAAATTCTAAATAAAATTGAGGAATATTAAAAAAATATAAATTTTTCTTAAGTGGATCTGCGATAGGGACGATTGCGCGATCTCGAATTGAGACATTTATGAAAATTTCCGACAAGAATGAGAGCATTTTCAATCTCGCCCATCCTCACAATAGGAATATACTTTTTTCCATCTCCATAACGAAATTTCTCTATTGACAATGCGTGTTCTCTCCGTTTTTCATAAATTTGTTTTCAACCAAACACATATATTCATTTTCAATTGGCGTAGATTTTGAATTGAGAGATGTTTAGTCTCGAATCAAAGAAGCACTTAATAGTATTAGTCGGTATTTTTAATAACGTCAATAAAGGATGTTTCTCCGTAAATGTACAAATTGATCCCATTAATCTACCCGTTGGGTTGGATTTCATAAACCAAGCCACCGTCCGAGGGTGTTGATGAATTTTGCAGATTAGTCAGAATATGAATGTATAGGTGTCGATCAGCTAGAGTGGCGTCTTAGCAAGCGTCCCATTGCATGAGCACTCTCCGTACACGTGACAAGTCATTCCTCTAACCTTTGACACCTCACCCCCTAACTCTCTTTTCTTATATACTCACTCATCTCATCCATCAACTAATTAACAACAATCAAGATGACCGACTTCCACCAGCAGCAACACCAACCCACCGTCGGCCACTACGGATGGCAGCAGCAACATCACTCATACTCCGACACCCCGACCGCCCACCAAGTCGCAAAGGCGGTAACCGCCGTGACAATGGGCGGCTCCCTCCTCGTCCTCTCCGCCCTAACCCTAACCGCCACCGTAATCGGTCTCACAATAATCACCCCTCTCCTCCTCATCTTCAGCCCCCTCATCGTCCCCGCCGCCATCGTCACCTTCCTCATCGTAGCCGGCTTCTTCTCCTCCGCCGCCTTCGGTGTCGCCTCCGTCGCCATCATGGCCTGGATGTACCGCTACGTTACCGGAAGGCACCCCCTCGGAGCCGATCAGATCGACCAGGCTAGGATGAAGATTACGGGGAAGGCCAGGGATTGGAGAGACCGTGCTGACATGCAGTTTGGTGTTCATGCTCAGACTGTTGGACCTCATCACAACGCTTAATGTAATCACGCATGCATGCATGGATATAGCTACCTGTTGGCTCCGGTTCTTGAATAATAAATGTTATGGATATCGGAAGAGGACATGGCTGTGTTGTTGTTGTCGCTGTATTTTCTGTGCTTCGATTGCCTTGTTTTCGTACCGACGCTCAACTGTTTCTTTCTTTTTAAAGCAATTCCGATCGTTTTTCTAAAATTTGGAAGATAGATTCTTAATTTAAATTCATAGTGAGTGGAATATTTAAATATTTGAAATGTAATAATTCAAAATTCATTGTTGAATTCAAACTTGATACAGTGAGAGATAATTAAAGATTGAAAAACAAATAAAATACAAATAAATGTGCATTTTCAAGAAACATAAAGGTGGATTGTTTAGGAATTTTTTTCCCTGAAATGAGCACTTTTCATAGGCTTAACGCTGGAAAAAAAACGTATTTATCGGGGAACAAATTGATAAATTTTTTGAGTTAGACGGGATGCGGTAGGGATGACAATGGATCGGGTAGGGTGTGGCAATGGATCGGGTAGGGATGGGCAATGGATCGGTGAAAGATGGATGTACCACATCCATCACCCGATCCATGGGTTGGGTAATTCATCCAATCCATCCGCTCCATGGATCCATGGGTTGGGTAATTCATCCAATCCATCCGCTCCATGGGTTGTTGGGTAATTCATCCAATCCATCCGCATCCGTAATGGGGCATTATCCGCTCCAATCCATCCAATCATCCGCGGGTCATCGGGTGAACCAGATGATTTTGGGTGGAAAATATTTTAAAAAATATCGAAGTAAAAATGGGTATAATTATCTTACAAGAAAATAAAAAGAAATGTAATCCAAATTTTAAGTCTAACAAAATAGTAAACATCTTTAAAATACATCAAGGTCAAGTTTAGTTTAGTTCAAGAAGGAAATTTAAGTATAAGGAAATTTAGTTCAAGAAGTAACCATGTAAAGTTTTAAACATAGCGGGTGAGCCGGTGGATGCGGATCAGGTGGGTGGTTCGGGTGATCGGGTCGGGTCGTGTGGGTGAGAGTGGTCATCCACATCCGATCCGTTCACCATCCAGTCACCCATCATCCAACTTTCATCCACGTTTTTCGGGTTTTCATCCATTTTTCCGGGTCGGGTGATGCGAATATCCGCGGATGCGGGTGAAATTACCATCCCTAGGACGGGGTTAGACCGACCCAACGAATTTCAAATCTAGATACAGATGTTTTTGGATTAAATCGACGAATCGATCAGATAATTATAAACACGCCTAATCAAAATGATATACTAGTGTGTTTAAAGTAGAGATTGGATCATATGAGGACAACCTTTCCCGTGAGGACATGAGGACACGATCTCAGCCGTCGATCTAAATCCATCCTACGCTCCAGATTAAATCAGAGATTTGCCCAGCTTAATATGGCACGGGGGTATTATTGTCATTTTGCTTTGTTCTTAAAATTTTCTCTTCCTCGCTTCTTCTCTCTCAGCCGCGCGCGGCGCCTCTTCTCTCCTTCTCGCAATCTTCGTCTCTTCCTCGCAATCTTCGATTCCGTTGCTGATCTCTACTTCAAATTGATTTTTCTCGTTCAGGACCGGTAGATTATCATTCAAATCATGTTTTCTGGTGGTGATTCGAGTAAGTTTGCTTTCTCTGATTTTAATGTATTTTTAGCGGATCGATTTTGAGTTTCTGCTTCGTTGTTGGTTGATTTTAAGTTGTTTAAGTGTTTATAGAATTTGTTTATTCTATATTCCGTTCTAGTTGTTGATCATCTCCATCAATTTTGTGTTTTTCAATTTTACTGTGAATCTAGGTTTAGTACTCGATTTTGAGTTTATGTTTTGTTGTTAGTTGAATTTAAGTTGTTTAAGTGTTTATAGAAGTTGTTTATGCTATATTCTGTTCTAGTTGTTGATTATCTCCATCAATTTTGTGTTTTTGCAAGTTTACTGTGAATCTAGGTTTAGTACTTTTGATATTGTTAATGAATTTTTTGATGCTTTAATGCTGAAGATTTACTTAGGATTACTTTGTTCACAGATAGTGTGTATTCCTTGTTCACAGATAGTGTGTATTCCTTCTTCACAGATAGTGTGTAATTTTAATCTGATGCCTTTCGAATACAGGGATGCTGTTAATTAATTTTTTGATGCTCTAATGCTGAACATTTACTTAGGATTTCTTGCTCACAAATAATGATAGTTATGCTTTTTTAATACAGTGATTCTGTTATTTAATTTTTTGATGCTATGATGCAGCAAATTTTCTTAGGATCTGCTCATGATGATGATGATATGTGTGTATTGTTCATGAGGAACTTGAATAAAACCTAATGAACCTATGAGTCAGAGTTGATGAACCTGAATGTGTGTTTTTTTATGCTCTTGTAAGTGTTAGATCATGATCAATTGAGCTTCTGTTCTGTTGAAATCTATACTCATTGTGTCTAGTGCATGAACCTTTATTCATTAGTGAATGAACCTTTATGCAAGTTTTATGAACCTCAGGCAAAATTTCATGAACCTCTAGTCATTTTTCATGAACCTCTATGCTAATCCTTATTAACTTCTGTTCTTGTTTTTTGAAATTGTAGCTTCTACTGCTGCTGCTGAGATCTGTGTTATATCTAGTTGTGAAGAAGTGCCAGTTGTTCTTATTGATTCCGAAGAGCAGAATGAACCTATTGTGTCTCAAGGTGGTTCCCTTTCCTATGTGCCTTCTTGTGATGATTCTCTCAAACCTGCAATTGGTATGGTGTTTCAATCATTTGAAGAAGGTATAGCATTTTATGGGGCTTATGCTGATGCTTGTGGGTTTGATATACGGAATGGAACCAAGCGCTTTCAAGATGGTGTTGTGAAATACAAGTATGCCTTATGCAATAGAGCAGGCTACAAAGAGGATAGGGTTAATAAAAGCGTACGTTCTAGGGTATCTAGTAGGGTTGGCTGCAATGCTTTGCTTGGTCTTCGTTCTTCCCAGGGCGTTGGATACAAAGTCATTACATTTGAGGAACGTCATTCCCACAACTTTGTTATGAACTCCCATCGTCAGTTTATGACTTCCTCTAGGAAGTTAGATGAAGGACACAACAAATTTGTCCTTAACTGCCAAAAAGCCAGCATTGGCCCGGTTAGATCTCACCGTCTTTTCAAGGAAATTGTTGGGGGGGTATAAAGCAGTTGGAGCATCATCGGTTGATTTTAAGAATTTTCGCCGTGATATGATGGCTTATATTGGGGGGTCATATGCTCAGATGACTATTGATAGGTTCTTCAAAAAAAAAGAGCTTTGCTCGGCTTATTGTTTTGACTATGACGTGGATACCAGTGAGCGCCTAACACGTTTGTTCTGGTGTGATCCTATGTCTAGGAAAAACTTCTCCCTGTTTGGTGATGTTGTTTCATTTGATGCGGCATATCGTACTAATAGGTAAGTAAAACATCCTTCTTCTGTCTTAG
The DNA here is from genome assembly GCA_029168935.1 of Oxyria digyna. Taxonomy (NCBI): domain Eukaryota; kingdom Viridiplantae; phylum Streptophyta; class Magnoliopsida; order Caryophyllales; family Polygonaceae; genus Oxyria; species Oxyria digyna. Next base: position 4,547,841 of record JAPVLV010000010.1, on the reverse strand, counting down.
CTTTTTTGTATTGTTCTACTTTTTATTGTTCTGTGATTTATGATGAATCTGGTCTTATTTTCATGTTCAATTCTGTGTATTTGTAACTTATAGTCTGCATGAACGGGTAAGTGTATTTGCATGAACCTAAGTTGATTTATATGAACCTCTAGGCATATATCATGAACCTCTAGGCATATTTTCATAAACCTGTAGTTAAATTTTCATGAACCTCTTGTTTTTGTTTGTCATGATCCTAATTGTATTGTTATGAACCTTTAGTCATAATTTCATGAACCTGTAGCCATAATTTCATGAACCTCTAGGTATATTTTCATGAACCTCTATGCATATTCTATATTTTTTGCACATGTAAATTTCATCTTTGAACCTGCTTTCTTCTTTTTCCTGATATCTCTATTTAAGGTTCAGCTATGAAGATTTTGAATCTTTTAAATTCCTTTTTGTAGGTACAATCTGGTTTTCATCCCTTTTACTGGCCTTGATCACCACAAAAGGAGTGTCACATTTGGTGCTGGTTTGATTTTTAAAGAGGATGTTGGTTCCTATGTTTGGTTGCTTGAAAGATTTAAGGAAGTTATGAGGAATGATCCTAAAATTATCATCACTGATCAAGATGGTTCTATGAAGCTTGCTATTGAACAGGTCTTCCCTAATTCTCACCATCGTTTGTGTATGTGGCACATTATGAGGAAAGTGCCATCAAAGACTAAATATGATGGTGAGACAAGTGATCGGTTTAGGAAGAAACTCAATGCTATTGTTTGGACTCATGAATTGGAACCGGCTGAATTTGAGTCAGGCTGGAATGCTTTGTTTGCAGAATTTACACTCGTAAACCGCAGATGGTTTGATGATATCTTTGCTATTCGGCATTTCTGGATTCCAGCTTATTTCCGGGACATTCTTTTTGGTGGTTTAGTTCGTACTACCTCTCTATCTGAGTCTACAAACAGTTACTTTAGTCATTTTAATGACAAGTATTATCGTCTGGTTGAGCTTGTGATGCATTTTGATATTGCAATGGACACCCAACGACATCAACAATCTAGGCTGAACCATGAATCTCTCACCAAACTTCCAGATTTGAAGACACAATTGTTGCTGGAGAAAGAAGCATCCAAGGTCTATACGCTCACTGTATTCTGTCTTGTTCGCCAGGAAATTGAAGCAGCTTGTTTTTCCTGCTCCCTTGCTTCTATCTCAGAAAGTAATGGTAAGAATAATTTTTTCGTCTTTTTGCTATTTAATTTTAAAATGCTTTTATGAACTCCCTAAGTATCTTCATGAACCTTCTTGTTTTGTGTTGAGTATGATGTAGATTAATTGGTTAAATTCCCAGAAATGCCCTTTGTTTGTTAATTATGCATATTTTCATGAACTATATCCCTGTTTTTATGAACCTTGTGGATTATTCATGAATCAAATCAGCAGAACACTATTACCTTTTTCTTTCTTATTTTATTTGTGTCCTTGAATTGATTTTATGCAATTGATTGCAGGTACGACATTATATGTCTTTATGAGGGAAGAAAATGGCAAATAATATAAGGTTGAATATATTTCTGTTGTTGATGAATATCACTGTAGCTGCAAGATGTTTCTGAGGGTTGGATTGCCCTGTCGTCATCTCATTTGTGTGTTCAAGAACAAGCTTGTGCCAACAATCCCTTCTAAATATGTGCTTTCTCGCTGGACTAAGTCTGCTACAATTAGTCCAATCTTTAGTATTGATGATGTTGTTGTTGATCAAGGTGTGTCTTCAGATCAGAAGGAGTTTTTGCTCAACTCTGCTATTTCATAATTTTATAGTTGTCTTGGTGTGCTTGAAGACAATTCAGATCAATTGGCAGAATTAGTATCCATGTTGAAGTTAAAAAAGACGTCCTTCCTTGGTCCTCCCAGTCATTCTTCTAGCTCTGTACCAGTAAATCAGCAACATTTGGAGAGTTATGTAGGAGTTCAGGTGCCATCTGAGGTTAGCATTCATCCACCACCACAAGCAAAGAACAAAGGTAGTGGTCAACATCCTTCTTCATCTACCAGCAATGTCATTGACCCTACCCGTGTCAGACGTAGGCGTTGTGGAAAATTCCACCAACTTACTACTCACAACAGTCGCACTTGTAATGGTGTTATAGATGTTTAGTATTTTTTCTGTTGCTCAGTTTGTGGTTTTAGTCTTTAAGAACAGTTTTTTTTAGTGTTATGAACCTTGTTTTAGTTTTATGAACCTACTAGAAATCTTGCAACAGATGTTATGAAGCAATTTATCATTTTGATCAATGTCTTTGTTACTTTTATGAGCCTATATGCTTTTATTCTAGTTTTATTTTTTATTCAACTCTTTATTTTTTTGTATTCAAATTCAAGATCTTTGGCCCAAAACAATATGAACCTTTTGGCACATTTTCATGAACCTGTAGGTATATTTTTATGAACTTCTAGGCACATTTTCATGAACGTGAGATAATTGTCATGAGTTTTCAAAGCATATTTTCATGCATAGTTGCATGAACCTCTAGGCATATTGTTATGAACCTGTAGGCAATTTTTCATGAACCCCCAGGCTTTTTTTCATGAACCCAATTGTATATTTGCATTATCCTCTAGGCATATTTTATTGAACCTAAGATCACTTCTATGAACCACTAAGCATATTTTCCTGAACCTATATTCATTATAAAATGAACCTCTACACATATTTTCCTGAACCTCTAGGGAAATTTTCCTTGACCTCTAGGGAAATTTTCATGAACCTCTATGCAAATTTCATGAACCTCTAAAAAAAATTCATGAACCTCTAACAAAATTTCAATAACCTAATTGTTTTGCTATGAACCTCTAGGCCTATATTCATGAACCTCTAGGCCTATATTCATGAACCTCTAGGCATACTTTCATGAACCTAAGATTATTGCTATGAAATTCAAAGAATATTTTCATTTATAGTTGCATGAACCTCTAGGCCTATATTCATGAACCTTTAGGCATACCTTCATGAACCTTTAGGCACATTTTCATGAACCTAAGATTATTGGTATGAAATTCAAAGAATATTTTCATTTATAGTCGCATGAACCTCTAGGCCTATATTCATGAACCTCTAGGCCTATATTCATGAACCTCTAGGCATACTTTCATGAACCTAAGATTATTGCTATGAAATTCAAAGAATATTTTCATTTATAGTTGCATGAACCTCTAGGCCTATATTCATGAACCTCTAGGCATACCTTCATGAACCTTTAGGCACATTTTCATGAACCTAAGATTATTGCTATGAAATTCAAAGAATATTTTCATTTATAGTTGCATGAACCTCTATGCCTATATTCATGAACCTCTAGGCATACTTTCATGAACCTCTAGGCATACTTTCATGAACCTAAGATTATTGCTATGAAATTCAAAGAATATTTTCATTTATAGTTGCATGAACCTCTAGTCCTATATTCATGAACCTCTAGGCATACTTTCATGAACCTTTAGGCACATTTTCATGAACCTAAGATTATTGCTATGAAATTCAAAGAATATTTTCATTTATAGTTGCATGAACCTCTGGGCAAGTTTTTTGAACGCTCAGGCAAATTTTCATGAAACTCTAGGCAATTTTTCATGAACGTCTATGCTAATCCTTATTATATGCCAAGTTGTATTACGCATTGTTGAAAATGGCAATGGACCAAGTGTCACTGTTTTTTGTATCTAATGAACCTGTTTTTTGAAATCTAATGAACCTGTCTACAATAAACATATGAACCTGCTTCTTTTTTTTTTAGATCAAACAAGCAAATCAAATTCCAACCATTAATTTGTCATTCTTAAAACCAAATTCAAACTCTAGTACCATTTCAAACCTAAATTCAAACCAAAGTATGAGATCAATCCAAATTCCCAATTCAAACTACCATTTAATAGTACCAAGCTACCAAGTATTTTTGTAAATTGTAAACTAGACAGCCTACATAACTTCCAACTTGTCCCAACTTTTTCAGATTCCCTTGATTATCTTCAGTGCTTCATCCTTAACCTTGTTCACATCCGATGTTATAATAGCATGAACATACTTTTGCCTCAGCAATTGCAAGCACTTCTTCCTATTCTTCTTTGTTATTTCTGGCTCCCATGTTTCTGTGTTTGAACCCATGAACATTTCCATGTTTCTCATGGCTAGCATTGCTGAGTTGATTACATCTCCTACTTCATTCCATGGCATCTTCACCAAAGTGGCTTTTGACTTTGCATCTAAGATTGCTTTTGCTTTCTTATCTAAATTGTGCTTCCACAAGCTCCTTGTAAGCATATCAATCTACATGAATAGCATAATATCACTATAGTTTGTTCTAATTTTGTAATATTCTTAGAATTCTGTAAAATAAGTAGTTGTAGATTTACCACTCTGTCAATAGCTTCCTTGTACCGCTTCAGATTTGGGTCATTGTGTGCAGAGTCAAGCACTTGTATTTTTGGATTTCTTATGTCATAAGATATGCAATACATGTGTTCATTGTTCTCCAACACTGGGATTATAACCTGTAATAATCAATTAAATTAGTTTTCATATGTAGCATAATAATTCTATGAACCCTGATTGTATACCTACCATGTCAATATCACGCAATTGTCTGTAAGGGGTTTCCAAGATGCTGGTTTGCATGCTCTTTTGGAACGTTACTTCTCTGTTCTTTGGGGAAAGAATCTGTTTTTGAAAATGGAAACAGTTAGACAGTCTTATAACTATTAATGAACCTACACAATATGTATATGAACCTGCCTCTTATAAACCTCTTATAAACCTTATGAACGTGCCTTATATATTTCATGAACCTTCCTTATAAATTTCATGAACCTACACAATATGTATATGAACCTACCTTTTATTTTTCTACTGAACTTCCCTATAAATCTTACTAAATAAATAATATTTGGAAATGATATTGAATTTAGCATAGTTTACCATGAGATATGTGTTTAAAAATAGCCGGTTAGGTTTGTTGTCGCTTCTTTCCTTCTCATGGTAGTTCAAAATAGTTGTCCAAGCATCCATCACTTTGAAACTGGCATCCATATCTTCTTGCATTGTGCTAAACTCAAACAATGTTGTCTTTGTTTGTTTGTCTTGAAACAGTATAGTCCTGGACACATTTAAGTTTTTTATTTTCAGTAATTAATTTAAACTTCCATAGTAATATAAAACTGCAATCAACTTACTCTTCCACTTCATCTTTGTCTACGAAGTTCCAAATCATTTTTTGCTCTTCCGTTAACGGTTTTCCCAGAATTTGTATGGCTCTTTGTTTGTATGGGCTCTTCAATGTTCTTGCCATCTTTCTGGTTCTTGGACAGTCAAATCCAGCAGCGTCTTCTTCATTTAAACACGGACCTTTTCCCTTGTATTTAGGTTTCTTACTTTCTTTTTCATCTTCTTTTGTCTCTGTTGCTACAGCTTTGCCTTTGTCTTTTACTTCTTCTTCCTTTTCTTTACATTTTTCTGCCTCTGTAGCTACAGCTTTCCTCTTGTCATTCTGTGGTTCTTGTTGTTGTTCTTCTTCTGGTTTCTCACTTGAAGCTACAGGGCTATCCTCTTTTGGTCCTTGTTGTTGTTCTTGTTCTTGTGATGGGAAGAGATTGAAACTTGGTGGTGTGAAATCATTTCCTTTTCTTCTCTTCTTCTTCTTCTGTTTCTCCTCATCCTCATCTTCCTTCTTGTTTTGTTCATCTTCCTCCAACAATGTTTTATCCCCCTCCAAAGTTTCTGTCCCAACTGCAAGCATTTCCAACAATTGTTAATGAACCTCAGGGCAAAATTTCATGAACCTATAAGCATAACTTCTTGAATCTCAGTGTATAAGCAAAATTTTTGCATGAACCTATAAGCAATATTTCATGAACCTATAAGCATATTATCATGATCCTTTAAGAATTTTTTCATGAACCTCAAGGTTATTTTTCATGAATCTCAAGGCTTTTTACCATGAACCTAAGGGTACTTCTATGAACCTATTGATTTATATTTGTAATAAAGCATGTTGTTTCATTAATCTTTTCAGCATTGTATTATGAACCTCTAGGCAATTTTCTATGAACCTGTAGGCATTTTTTCATGAACCTGTATGCATTTTTCCATGAACCTACTTAATTTTTTGTATTTAATCATATTTTCAACATTAGTAAAGTAGAACATACTTGTCTCATTGTTTCCATCATTCTTTCCATCTATTTCTTTCTCCTTTGCAGCTTCATCTGTTTCTTGAAAGTCATTCAAGACGTCATTCACCTTTTCCCAGCCAGTTTTGTTTTCTCTGTAGTTTGATGGTCCAGCGCCATCATTTGACAACGTCACCTTGACCTTTGAAGCCTCGGCCTTCTCAACTTGCTTGAGGCATTCAATCAGCGTTGGATCAGACCAGAATGGATGATCACTATCATTCCATATTTCATCAAACTCAGCTTGTTTCTCATCTTGTTCTTTCTTCCTCCCCATCAGTCCTTGTGACGTCTTGATCATGTTCCTAACAAATTCATCCTTTCTGAATTCCAATGGCAAATCATCCACCATTTGTGCAATTTTGAGGATTGAATTTGCAAGCTTTGTGTTCTCCTCTGTGAATTCAACCAACCACTCCTGCAATATAATTTTAAGGATCTTGTAAGTTCATTGTCATGAACCCAATGTGTATTTTCATGAACCCGGTAGAAGGTGTTTACCTGTAGGAATGTGGGTCCAAAACCTTGGGGTTTTTCCTTATTCTTGTTAACTTGTTCTTGCTCCTTACGCTTTGAAGCTTTTCCTTTTTCGTTTTGAACCTTCCCTTTCCCAAATCCTCCTTTACTGATTTCATTGCTTTGGCGTTGCATCAAACTATCATTTGTCCAGCTTAAGTAGACATGATTTGTTCTTCTCGGTGTCGTGCCGAAGAGGGATACTCTGTCTATGTAAAAGAACTGTTTTCATAGAACACAAAACACACGTTAAGCCATTAAGTTAGAGAAAATTTTAGCTAATATAAAAATGTAAACATGTTACTTACCACAAGTACAACAACACATCCAATGAAGAACCTGTCCTTTTTCGCCCTCCACGATGGTATAGTTACCCTCAAGCTCTCCACAATAAAACCACACCAATCTATGCTCTGAGCATTCTCTATTTCTCGCATCATCAACTGCTGGCTAACTGTCCCTTTCTGGTTCACCTCCACAAGTACACTTAGGAACAACATTAGAAATAGCCTAATGAACGTCTGCTCATCCTGACCATCAGGTATGGCTAATAGCGCTTGGGCTAGATGTCCTGGCCTTATTCCACTTCTATTGTTCATGTACGTCTTCCATTCTGTCTTGACTGCATTGTCTTCTTCATTATCCCCAAGTCTCTCCAATGGTTTATTCCCTCTCGGAATTCCTAGTACTCGCTGGACCTCATTTGCATTAATTTCAACAAAAGTCCCATCTTCCATTTTGATGGCACTTTTAGCTTCATCATAGTTTTCCAGCAGCCAGTAACACATTCTCTTTAGGATAACTTCTACATTCAGTTCTAGAAGATTTCCAAAGCCTATGCTCCTGATGATCTCCTTCTTTGGTTCAGACATTTTCTTGACAGTCTCAACAAACTTTTTGGGCACATTCCGGAGGATAAAGCTTTCAAATCCAATCTCTTCTGTCTTCACCTCTTTTTTGACAGTCATCTCTGATTTTGTTGTCGTTTCCTTCCTGGCTTCTGGTTTTGCCCTTTTAGATCCGGTTACCATCTTCTTCTCTTCATTGCCTTTGCTTGCCAAATTGTTGTCAGTTTGTGTGTTCTCCACCTCGCTTTCCTCCTGAATCTCTTGTACTTCTTTTCCTTTTCCAAGCCTTCCCTTTCTCCTCACACTGTCTTGTTGTGGTACAGACTTAAATCTTTTATTTTTTTCTCTCTTCAGATGAAGTGGCCACTTGTTTGCCCTTTTTGTGTTGCATCTCTTCTTTTTGCAAAACCTTCTGCCTTTTTGGTGGAGGACTTGCACTCTTCACTGCCAGTGCCTTCTTCTTCCCCATTCTGATTGGTGGAATATACTCTGTAGTCAGAAACTCCTCATTGCTCAGTACATCTTCCTCCATCTCACTGTCTTTTTCACCATCTGCAAGCATAAATTGTAGTTGTTATTATGTGTAGTTATAAAAGATCATAACTTATATGAACCTTAAATGTATTTTCCATGGACCTTCAGGTCTATGTCTATGAACCTATAATCCTATATCATAAAGCATTATTTAAACATGTAATAAAAACTTGTTTAACTTCTTTCTTTTTACCTGTCTTATTGTCCAGTTTTTCTTCTTTGTCATCTTGAAGGTCTTGTTCTTCACTTGCAGGAATGGTTGGTTCTTCACTTGCAGGAATGGTTGGTTCTTCACTTGCAGGAATGGTTGGTTCTTCACTTGCAGGAATGGTTGGTTCTTCACTTGCAGGAATGGTTGGTTCTTCACTTGCAGGAATGGTTGGTTCTTCACTTGCAGGAATGTGTTCATGACTCCTCTCTTGTGTTTCCGCTTCTTCTTCTTCACCTTCATTCAGAGCAAAATTTGCAAAATTAATTATCACAATGATAATTGTATATATATCAACTTAGAAGTGCACTTTTGATCTTTTAATTGTACTGTTATGAACTTCTACTTATACTTTCCTGAACCTTTAAGTGTACTGTTATGTACTATTATGAACCTCTAAGTTTTAATAAATGAACCTCTAAGTGTTTTTCATGAACCTCTAAGTATGTTTGCATGAACTTCTTAAAATGTTTGCATTTAATCTATTTCTATGAACCTAAAGGTGTGTATGCATGAACCTTAGTGTATATGCATGAACCTCAATGTGTATGAGCATTAACCTTTTTAGTTTCAATGAATGAACCTCTAAGTGTTTTCCCATGAACCTCTAAGTGTTTTTTCTTGAACCTTTTAAGTGTTTTCTCATGAACCTGAATGTGTATATGCATTAATTTCTAAGTTATAATGAATGAACCTTAAGTGTTTTTTCATGAAACTCTAACTGTTTTTTTCATGAACCTCTAAGTGTGTTTGTATGAACCTCTAAGTGGGAATAAACCTTATAGTATCTTACCTGTGTCACTCTCTGCTTTCTTAGTCCCTTCCTCTATAACGCACTTTTCTTGTGTTTGTCCTACTCCCTCAGCTGTGACATATTGTTCCTGTGTATCTTCTTCTTCTTGACTTTCACTCTTTTGTGTAGAGTTTTCTTCATCATTCCCTTCATCTGATCTTTCATCGTGACAGGGTTCCTCTTCACTTTTGCTCTGTTGTGTTGAGTTGTCTTCATCATTCCCATCATCAGATCTTTCATCTTCACAGTCTTCCTCTTCACTCTTGCTCAGTTGTGTATATTTGTCTTCGTCATTCTCATTTTCTGATCCTTTATTGTCACAATGATCCTCTCTTTGTTGTTCCTGACTTTGTGTTGTTGTTGAGTACCTTTCTTCACTTGTTTGAGAATTTCCCAGTTTAATTCTCATACTTCTTCTTCTGTTGTAAACTCTTTTAGGAGAGTTTTCAGCATCTTCTTTTTGTGTGTCTGCAAGGGAAATCAGTCAAGAGGTTAATAACAATAATCAACATGAATTTAGCAAGGCAAAGCCAGCAGAAGCATTCCCAGATCATTCAGTAAAAATCAAAAGCTACTGATGTTAACTGGTTCATCCATACATTTGTTAGTGATACAAACACTCCTTAACATGAACACCACATACAACATGCTTTATCTAGATCGTAGTTACTAGTTAGACACCTCAAACAACCAAGTAACAAACATGAAGAAAAATAAACTGATTTCTTATGAACCCTAGAAACTACATCTAACATTTCTGTTCAAAATAAGTTCATGAAAATGAGTAACAAACATGAAGAAAAATAAACTGATTTCTTATGAACTCTAGAATCTACATCTAACGCAAAAAATTCTTATGAACCCTAAAAAAAATTCGAAAACCCTAATTTTTGGTTTGATTTTCACTTACCTTCAACCGTGAGGTCGATGTAACTGCTTGGATCTTCCGCTGCCTTTGATCTGTTCTCCATTCTTTCTCCAATATCTTTCTTCTTGCTTTTCCCCATTTTCAATTCGTAACTGCTTGCAACTCCCTTCGTCTTCTCAAATCGATTGTTTCTCCCTTCCAAATGTATAATATCTTGAGCGAGATCGATTTGCTTCAACGAATTTTGGTTTCGATCTTTGATTTGTGGCTGCGTCGATCGAATTCTCTCCGAGAATTAGGGTTTTTCGCAAAATCGTCGATCACCTTTCTTCTCTCCTTTCTCTCAAGTTTTTTGTTTTGATTTTTCCTTTTCTGTCATCTTATTTTCTTCTTGCGAAATCTCTAAGTTGCCCTTAATTTTTTTTAAAATTTACGTCCCTGCCACCGCTTCCCACACCTGATCCCACGTGTGTGCATCTCACCGGATCACTTCTTCCTTTAGATCTCAACCGTTGGTTGAATGATCTAAGGGCCCAGAAGTGTCCTCACGTCCTCACCGGATAATTTGTCCTCACCCGAGCCCCCCTCATATATCTCTCGTATATTAAGTATATCACTTATATATTCTTATTCATAATCGATATAGTTTATGAATCCATATCTGTATCATATATTAATGCTAATAATCTAGATATTAATAACAAACGAACTCTGATGAGAGTGTGTTTAAAATATCTCGCATTTTAAAATAATTCAAAATGTGAAGACATCTTCTCGACTAGTTTTCTCTACATGCAAAACTATATAAAAAAGAATTAATAACAGTAATGAAAAATTTAAAGAAACTGGTTACATAAAATCTATTTTATATATTAAAGCTGAGCCTTTTATAGCTCTTAGAGTGATTTTAGGCTTAATTTGTTACACAATTTTTTTTTTGTAATTTCAGTTATTAATAGATTGGATAATTATATTAACAAATAAATCTTAAAAAATTATCATTTCTTTCAACAACAAATATACAAGCTATTTTATTGAGAATAAATATTATGTTGAAGGTTAATATATATTCTTATGATAAAATTAAGATTATTTTCGATAATAAAAATTAAATCAAGCTACATACATAACTTTCATGAAATAAAATATATTTTTATAAATAGTATTTACAAGAAAAAAGTTAATCTTAATTTTTTGACGAAGGATATACAATTTTCATACGAATGATATAAAATTTCTCGTGCATACACTAGTAACAATTAAATAGGAACAATAACCAATGCAAAAAAGTAGAAGGGGATATCAAACACTAGATATCTTCTACTCATACTTTATATTTAGATATCAATATCAAGAGTTGTCATATTTATAAATCGTTACCAAACAAGTCATAGAGAGGAAATGTTATATACATATGCTAAAATACTAAAAATAGCTTTGTTTGTTTGATACATATTACTCCCTACGTTAATAAATACTCGTCACTGTAGCAATTTTAGGGAGAATTTATTGATCAAAATTTTAGACAAGTATATCATTCATAATTTAAGTAATGACGTAGAGAATAAAAGAAAGAATAGTGAGAGAATAAAGGAAAAAATCAATAACAATAGGGTAAATTGGGAAAAAATGGTATAAAAATATGTTAAAAGACAAATAATTTTTAACAAATAATTTGGACTCCAGGGACAAGTAATTTTTAACGGAAGGAGTAATATTACTCTTACGTTCAGTTGACCTATGTGTTGATCTCTGGTTTATAACATATCATTTGAAATATCTACATTGAAAAAATATCTTAATTTAAATAATTTGTTAGCTTTTACCTAAATTTTTTATCTACTTATATAAAATATCCAAATATAATACTAATTTATCTATAATATTCTTTATCTACTCCCTCTGTCCCTTAATGTTTGCAACATTAAGGGAATGACACAATATTTAAGAAAAGTGAGATGAGTGGAGAGAAGAAGAAAAAAGAAGTTGAGTAGATGGTTGATTTGATTGATAAAGTGTTTTTAGATAAAAAAAGAAGAATAAAATATTGAGTAAAGATAGTAATGGTGGAAATTAGATAGAAAAGATGATATAGATGGTTGATTTGATTGATAAAGTGTTGTTAGAATATGAATTAAATAAATAAAGTAAGAGTATTATGGGGAAAAATTAATGGATAGAAAATGAATGTTGCAAACATTTTGGAACGCCCGAAAAAATGTTGCAAACATTAAGGGACGGAGGGAGTATATTCTATTGATAATTTCGATTTTGTTTTTTATTTTAGGGGTAATTAGGTAAATATTCCTTTTAATACTTGAATTTAGCTTATTATATCATACTTAAATAAAATAAAATTAATGACCCCTATATATATTATTTTATACACCGAAATTTTTGGGCTTGATTTTAGGGAATTAGGTTCGACTCTTCTTGGTCCTGCATCCAAATCAAGCTTCTCGATCCCAGCTTGCAGTTTACCCCAGCAGCAGTAATCTCCAACTCACCAATCGTCCCCAAATTCGCGAGCCCAATCTTCGTCAATCTTCTTCGTTCCAACGCTCGCATTCTTCGGAACCCTAGCATTACCAGTAATTCCGCGGTGATCAATTGGATACTCCATTTTTGCAGGAGGTGAAGTGGATAGGCTGGAAGATGTAGAGCAGGAGGGGCTGTCGATTGCGGATCATGACCTCGTGGTTGTCGATTGCGGTGTCGTGCTCCGCGTTGACGAGGATTCCATTGTTGCCGCTTACGGCGCATGAAGAGTACTTGTTCCGCCGACTGATAAGTGGTAGGAGGTCGGAGAAAAGGTCGTTTTCCCACATCCATCACACTATTTTTTTTGGGTTTAGTTCAGCGATTAGGAGACTCCCTACTACCCTTACGTCTAGAGTTCGAGCTGCGTGAGTGGTTGACTCTCTCAACAAACAATTTTTAACCTCCACCAAGTCTCGAACTCGAGATATCATGTTGGTGGTCGGGATCTCTTACCACCCGACCACATTCTCGTTGGTTTGCTCATTTTTTCTTTAATATGAATGACTAGGCAAACTAGCCAGCTTGAGTAAGTGTTTATGTTTTAAATCTCTCAAAGAAATTCTAAAAAACAATATGATTTTGGATTTAGTCCAAATTTCCTAGCTTTTTATACAATTTTTTATTGTTGATTTGTGCATCTCTTGTACAATTTTTTTGTTTTATATGTTTAACTAGTATTTGTACGAGTAACACCATAGGATACGCATAAGAAATCACAATGATTGTTAATACTGCACGAGTCTTTACAAATTCATTTTCTAAGGTATGATCAAATTTCCTCTTTGTTTTTTTTAAAATGAATGTTTTCTGCTAAATCAATCTTGCCTTTCTCTTAAACTAACTCTTCTTCGGATACATGGCATATTCATGTTCCATGGCTATGGATACAATTACAGCTAGCTCCGATCATTGCATTTATTCATGTATTTTGTTTGCAATACAGCTATCATTTAATTTTGAGTCTATTAAAACCTCAAATGGCGTCAAAGAACTAGCTATTTATGTAGTTGATGCAATTTGAATCACTTGTGTCTCTAATAGAATTCTAAGAAAGTTGCTTATTTTGAACAAACTATGCTGTTAAAGAGAAGCCGGATCTTGATGAGGACCTGATTATACTGTCATTAAACATCTTGATACTGACGCTATTAGTATTATTGCTAGTGTGCTTGGCCAAAGTGTTGCTTTAGATTACTTTGTATCTCAGGTAATTTCCATCTGGATGTTACTTTGCCTATCCATTATCAGAATTTATGCCAACTTAATTTTACTTGCAAAATATCTATTCTCATGGATGTGGTAGGCCAAAGACTTGTAATTTAGATTCAGATACATTAGTGCGCTTTTTCTTCTAGATTGAGGAAGGCTGAAGTTTCCGATAATTTGTATTTCTTTGCTGATTTAGACATACCTATTTGCTGATATTGGCTGAAGTTTCTTCTAGATAGATGAAGGCTGAAGAAAATGACATGTACACGATGTAATCTGCTATTATATTGATTTGTTTGAATGTCACCGCCTTTGTGAGCAACTACTAGTTATTGATCTGATTCTTCTTGACTTTAGGTTGTCAAGAATGTTGCAGGGTGTAGGTTTTGTGACAAGTTGGCTCATTGGTTATTCAACTAGCTGCTCAGAAATCATAGCAGATATCTGAATCCTTTATTTACGTACTTGCAATTCGCATGAAATTCTTGAGCTGCCAGGATTTAGAGGGGGGAAAGAGAGACTAGAGTTACAAAACAGTATGATGTTGCTTTTCACTTACATCAGCCTGTTTATTGGTTAGGATTCTTTACCTGTTGTGACTGAATTCCACTAAGCAACATATGTTATGTGAATCTGGCAGAAAGTGGAAGAAAGTTTGGAACAAGTAGCAGTGGGTGAACCAGAAAAGAGCGTTTCATTAGCTGAAGATCAAGCAGAGGAGAAAGTGAAAATAGGCATAGCTGATCAACTACACATGATCAACCAGAGGAGAAGAAAATAGAAGCACTGGAAGAGGAGTTGGTTGCTGAGATTTCGACTCTGGAAAATGACAAGGTCGTGGAGGAAATGCGGGATGAGCCTGACCAAGATGATGCAGTGGATGAAACTGCTACTGAGCAACCATCTCTTGTGTTGGTGAAGTAAGCAAGAGACTGTTGAGGAAAGTGGTGAGTTGGAGAAATCAGTACAAGTATATGACAAGCAAGAGGAGGAAACATTCCCTAGCATTGTATGCATCCTTAGCATTTTATGCAACAAGACGGGCTTCATGAATTGTTGTTAATATAGGTTTCCATCAAACTTCTGTTGTTCCAAGTAAGAGATTCTTAATGTCTCGCCTAATGTAGTATAAGTTCATGTCGTGTAAACATAGTATTATGTTAGAAAGGTTTTGGGTTTATATATCTTTCGTTATTAAAAATGTTGTTTGGTAGTAGAATAGTATATTGATCATAGTGCATTCAGTAAGCAACAATGTTTAGTAAGTTTTAATTTGCATAGTTGAGAAATGGCTTGTTGATGATGTTATGATATGCAATTTTGCAACGAAAAAATAATGCACATGCGCAAGGTGGGTGTAGAAATAAGTTGTCACAAACACTCATTCACCCTTAACATAACTTATCACACAGACCCTTAACATAAACAAGTTTGATAGTACTATTAAATTTGTCACAAACATCCTTATTACAACTAATGTGACAATTACAAATTTGTCACAAACACTCTTTCACCCTTATTACAACTTGTCACACTTGATAGTACTTGTCACAAATACTTCTTTACCCTTATTACAACTTGTCACACTGTGACAAGTACAAACTTGTCACAAATACTCGTTCACCCTTATTACAACTTGTCACAGTGTGACACAATAAACTTGTCACAAACACTCTAGCACCCTTACTACAACTTGTCACACTGTGACAAGTTTATACTTGTCACAAATACTTTTTCACCTTTATTACAACTTGTCACACTTTTACTTGTCACAAACCTACTTGTCATAAACTGAACGTGTCACAAACTAAAACTGAAACTTGTCACAAAGTAAATAAACCTAGTTGTCACAAAATAATTTTCTAGCAAATTGTTACAAACTAAATAGACCTAGGCCCCGTTCGGTAAAGTTGAAGTTTTTTGGGGTTGAAGGTAGCTGAAGCTGAAGGTAGCTGAAGCTGAAGTAAGTAGTTGAAGGAAGCTGAAGCTGAAGTTAGTAGCTGAAGTTGCTTTTTGGGTTGAAGTTGGAAAAAGTGGTGTTCGGTAAAGATGAAAAAATGGTAGTTGAAGTTGGGCATTTGGTATGTTAAATTACATAAAAGGACATGGGTATTTGTTGATATTACTGCCTCACGTGCCTTTTTTGCTGCCTCACGTGACTGAAGCTGGCTCCCTCCTAATACCATTTCCCCCCCAATTTCTTCCACTGCTTCCCCCAATCCTGAGCTCGATGTTCTTGAAGGCGATGAACAACAACTTCAGCTATCTTGCCATTCCAGGTTTGTACTCGACTTCGGTTCATCAATATTCTTCTCCTTCGCTGATTCTTCGTTCTCAGTACATTCGATTTTTTGTTTCTCTTTACGAACAGCTTCTGAGAAATCCTTGAAGAACTAGTAGGTCCGTACTTTACACAACCGAGATCGCAGCTTCCGATTCTGAACTTACAGGTAAGTAATTTATTCTCTTCTTATTAGAATTTGATACTGGACTTGTTATAAATGGAGAACATTGCGAATATTGAATGGAGAAGATTGAGAATGATATTGAGATACTGGAATGTGTTGTTACTGGAATCTTCTTATTCAATTTTTGATGAATGGTTGAAATGTTTCTCTCAGCGTAGGAGTCAATTTGTTGTTACTGGAATTTGTTGAATGGAGAACATTGAGAATCTTCTTATTCAATTGTTACTGGAATTTGTTGTTACTGGAATCTTCAAGGAATTTGATGAATTTGATACCGGAATCTGTTTGGTTGAAATGTTATAAATGGATGAGAATGATAATCATATGGAGAATGATATTGAGATTGTAGGGTTGAATTTCATACTCGACTTGTTACACTGTTATTTTGTTTATCTTTATGAATATCATTCTTAGTTATACTCATATGGAGAAGATTGAGAATGATATTGAGATTGTAGGGTTGAATTGTTATAAATGGATTAGAATGATATTGATACTCGACTTCGGCATGTCTTTTATTGAATGGATGATATTGATATTGAAAATCTTATGTTTTATGTTGAATTGTTATAAACAATTAACCCTGCTATCATGTACATGTTGAATTGTTGAGATTCTTTTATGTTTGTCACTGCATTATGTGTATTGATGCGCATCCATGTGACTGCATCAATTGATTTAAGACATGTTTAGGATGCCTTTGATTATTGAATTCCATTGTCTAAACAACAATCTTTTTGTAAAGTTAGATTGGAAAAATGGATGTTGAAACACTTGATGGAAATACAAGTGGAAAGACAAAAGACAAAGGAAAGGGTAAAGGTAAGGATAAGGCTAAGGCCAAGTCCACCTCTGAACTAGAAGAGAAGAGAATTTTTAATTTCTCTGAAGAAGATCAATTGATGTTAATGCATATTTGTAAGGACTATCACGTGTCTCACGGGTATAATAACAGTTTTGTGTGGGATGAGTTAGCTGTGACATTCGAGGAGAAGACTGAGAAGAAGATTAGTAAGCAAAGTTTAAAGAACAAGTTTGAACACATGAAAGGACTGTGGCGCCATTGGTCTATGTTACGTAATAGTGTGACCGGAGCGGGATGGGATCCAGTTACTGGCCTAGTTACTGCTTCTGAGGAATGGTGGGAAAAACATAGAACGGTAAGTTTTCAATCATTGTAATGCCTCTTCGATTGTGATCTTCGTTGAATGATTTTGTTGACAATTAAATTGATACTTTGCAGGCTAAGAATGACAAGTTTCATCAGTTCAAAAAGAAGGGGGTTAATCCAGAGTTGAGTGAGCTATGGGATGACGTATTTTCAGTTATTTGTGCAAATAGAAGGTTTGTCATGTCACCGTCTATGGACAGCCCTATGCTTCTTCTTACAAATCCCGGTGTCGGCGATGATTCCCAAGTTAATGGTGGTTTGAGTGGCTCAGGTGTTGGTGTTGTTGATGATGCGAATGAGGGTGGTAATGATGTGCAGTCTTTGAGTGATGATAGCATTGATCGATGTATTACGAAAGAAAATGGTTTAGATGGTCCAAGCTTAAGGAATGTTGTAAATGGTTTAGATGATGACATGCCTCTTCATCCATTTCTAGATCGTGTTTGTGATGCGATCAATAAACCTAGCCAGGCAAACCCTCACCGGTGGTAAACAAGGTTCAAGAGTAGGTACTGCTAACCAAACCAGATCTGAACCAACTCTTTTACCAGATTCTATGACAAAGAAAAGGAAAAAGCCTTCAGCCAACACATCTGCTTATACTAACACATTGGCTAGTGTGGGAGAGCAAACTCAGAGGTTATATACTCTTATGGAGGGTGAGTTTGAAAGTAGTTCAAGGTCGGCAAATCTATATTCCTTTCAGCGGTGCATGGATTTGTTTGTTCAAATGAGTAAGGATGAGACTCTGGATTTTGAAGTCGACTCTGTGATGTTTTGTTTTGCTTGTAGTAAGCTTTCTAACGAAGCATCAAGAGAGGTGTTCATCTGCATTCCCAACAATTCTTTGCGACTGGCTTGGCTGAAGTATGAGTTCGAAGCAAGAACGAAACGAATGAATGGATGAATTTGCCTTGATGAGCTTTGTCTTTCCATGACTGAATTACTGTTATTTGCATGAGTGAAAAACTGTTTTATATTTTTTATATTGATGTTCTTGTGTGTAATGAATTACTGTGTGTACTTTGGTTAATGAAGTACTGTGATTTGTATCACAGATTTTCCCCTGTCCTTGTTTTCAATTTGTTTGAATCTGTTTTTAACAGATTCATCTCCTGTTTTATTTATATGTTCAGTTATGGCTAAAATTCCACATCGATAGGTAAAATAATCAAACTTTATCTTTGAGCCTAAACAACATATAGATATACCCACTGGCGTAGCGAGGATTTGAGGTTAGAGGGGGCTAAATTGCAAGAATTAAATTACTCTAAAATATATATAGAATATAAGAGAAATTATGTTTGACATTTTTATAATTCTTAATCAAGGGTATTATTTTAGATTTATAATTACTCTAATATATATAAAATATAAGAGGATATGATTATATATTTGGTGAATGAGAATTGTGTAAATTTAATATTTCTCTCTATATATTAAGTTTTTGTGGTAATGATATGTGTTTTTTATACAAACCACTTATATTTTAGTCATATGTAATAAAAACTATTTAACCATAAAAAAACTAATATTTGTCCCACTTTAAAATTTGAATAATAAAATTAGGATCATGAAGATTTTTTTATGTCAATATTGGTTTAAAAGAGAGTTTGATTGAAATAAGTAAAGGAAAAGAGAATCACTAAGATTTTTATAACAATAATGGTAAAAAAAGAAGATAAAATTTGATTAAATTAATGGAAAAGGAGGAGTGGGAAAAAAGAGATGTAAATTCATTTTGATACGGAGTAGAAGAAGAGATTGGATTAAAATAATAGATCATAAAAAGAGAAGCTATAAAAAGAAGAAGGAGGTGCATGAGACTCGAACATTGGCCCAAATAGTCAAAACTACATGTACTCTACCACTTGGGCCACAGTAACCCTCTACTCTACTCTAATTCGTTTTTATAATATGAGAAGGTGCTTCAGCGCCCTCTGGGCACCATGTGGCTCCGCCACTGGATATACCTGTTTCAAATCTGAGGAGATTGAAGTGGATAGTGATAGTGTTGACGCAGAAACACCTTGGGAGCTTGACAGGTAAGTTATCAACTGCAATAAGACCTAATCAAGTGATGAAATCAGGCAATCGCAATTCCATACATTTCAAGCGGAGCCAACAGAGGGAAAGAAGGAAAAAAATCAAATTCACCTTGTAGCATCGTAAGACACGAATCAAGGAGCACTGCAATCTTCGGTGTCATATAGTAGCTCTAGCCATTGGCCCATTGTCCTCTTCATTCAACGCCGATGTGTGTTGCAGTGCTAAAAGGAGGGAAAGGTGCAACAACGGCGCAACAGAGGGTGGAAAGTCAAACGAAGCGGATGCGGGGATTCCGGCGAAAGGAGACGGATGTGGTTAGAGGAAAACGAATTGATGAACAGCTTGAACAAATTGATGAACAGTTCTATACTAACCTATCAAGATTTACGCCCACTTTACACAAAATTCACGCAGAAAAAGTAATTATTGGACATTTAAAAGGCTTACCTCAGAACCATTCCAACAATCAATAGCTCTCACAGTTCTATTTGCATCTTTCATTCTCTCATCTGAAGTTTTCTGAATTTCTCTCCATAAAACCATCGGATCCCAGCTTGAGATAGAGGAATAATCACAAACCTGCTTAACAATTACAGGCTTTCCCTGAATCCAATGCTTTCTGAAATCACTCACTCCATTACTTTTAATATCCTCGGATGTTGGACAATATAATAAATCATCATGACTTTCCTCTCTATAAGCATACTGGAAAATATTGGAGTGGACCGCTTCAGTTAGTGGAGAGTTACGTGTTGGAACTGATTTTTGACTGGACTTCCGGGCACTTTTCTGGTGGGTTGCGGTCACCGGTTGTGCCGGATTATGGGAGCGTTGGCTTCGTCTCCGCGAGCACTACGCCGTAGTGTACTCACACGTCAAAATCGGGTTCCGTTTGAATGAGAAATGAAGGCTCAAAGTTGGTTGATTGACTAAGTTCAAAGAACAATTTTGGAGCTGATTTTTGACTAAGGGTTTTGTCCCACATCGAAAATTGGGGTGGGAATATGAAGGGTTTATATACCCCAAACCCCATACCCTTGGTAAGCCCTTGGGAGAGGTATGGAGAGAGGACACGGGGGGCCCTCGCGCGGTCCGTCCGTCCGTCCGGTCCTGGTCCGTGGTCCGTGGTCCGTGGTCCGTGGTCCGTGGCTCGTGGCTCGTGGCTCGTGGCTCGATCTGGAAGTTGGGCTGTCCACTAACAGATCAGAAACTCCTTTTAAGGAGAGTTCTGTCTCTCATTCTGGCCATCCGAAATTACACAGTCCCCCATCTCTTCTCTTCTTCTCCTTCTCTGAGAGTACAACACAGAAACTGGTTCGTTTGGCTTCTGCTTTTGATTGTGCAAACCAGAAGAATTCGTAATTGTATCCTGGGATTCTCAACGCCGGTAACCGTCACATATACGGGGTGTTACAGAATTAAGGAAAGAGATTCTTTCTCGACTCTACGCACCAGATTCGTCAAGAACACTTCGGTATAATTTTTTCCTTAATTCTGTTCTTTAATTATTTCTTTACAGATTGTTACAAACGCGGATTACAGGTCCTACAATCTTAATTCTGTACAATTTTATCCTGTTGCTAACAATCTGTTTGAGTTTTAAAGGAACAGAAAGTTACATCGCGAAGAAAATTGTCTGTACTTTTACAGTTTCGGATCTGTGTTCAGATTCGAGTAAAAACGCAAATTCATCCTTTTAAATTGTGAGGTTGCTGTTGCATTTACAGAACCAGGTTGCTGTTGTATTACAGAACCGAAAAACTGTGTTTACAGTTCACAGATTTCTGATTCTGTATTTACAGATTGCAGAATCTGTGTTTTACAGTTCGCAGGAATTCATATCTGTTTTACAGATTCGTGATTTCTGGAATTTTTTACAGTTCGCAGGAATTCAGATCTGTTTTACAGATTCGTGATTTCTGGAACTTTTTACAGTTCGCAGTTTTCAGTTCTGTTTACAGATTCGTGAATTACTGGTTCTGAGTTTAACAGATTCGCAGAATCTGGTTCTGTAATTTTTACAGTTCGCAGATTGCTGGTTTCTGCATTTACAGATTCGCAGAATCTGGTTCTGTAATTTTTACAGTTCGCAGATTGCTGGTTTCTGCATTTACAGATTCGCAGATTCTGGTTCTGTAATTTTTACAGTTCGCAGATTGCTGGTTTCTGCATTTACAGATTCGCAGATTCTGGTTCTGTAATTTTTACAGTTCGCAGATTTCTGGTTTCTGCATTTACAGTTCTGCAGAAAACTGTGTTTTTTCAGAATTTTGAAATCTGTTTTGCAGAGTTACTTCTAAGTCATACTAATATTTGTTTGTCTCATTGAACAGATACAATGACTAACGGAGATGAGAAAACTGCTGCTGACGCTGGAAAGGTCACTGGGTCGCCCCGAATTCAGTTTGGGACTGTGCCTCTCGATCAGGCTCAGATACTTGATAGGGATCATGTTCAGAACAGTCCGGGTCATGAGAGTCCGATCAAGGAAACCCCCCCGGTTGTCCAACTGGATCTGCCACCAGTGCCTATTCATTCGGCTGAACCGAGTCATCCGGTTCAAATGAGCCATCCGGTTCAAATGAGTCATCCTGGTAAATTGAGCTATCCGGGTCAAACAAGTCACCCAGGTCAAACGAGTCATCCAATGGATCTGCCTGATGTTCAGTTGCCTCATCTGTATGTTCCCCACAGACCGTATGTGACAACTATGCCGAACACAATCCATGCTGGGATCCTACCCGAAAAATTTGACGGGAAAGGGTTCAAAATATGGTCTCAGAAGATGGAGTTCTTTCTGAGTATGCTGGGTTTGGACAGGTTCTTGAAGGAGGGGAAACCTAGGTTCTCCCCACATGACACTGATGCCCTATCTGATTGGGCGAAAGGGGACTATGCATGCAGAGGGTATCTTACTCATCGCATGATTGACTCGCTGTACAAGGTCTACTGTAACCATAACACCGCTAAGGAATTGTGGGATACTTTGACAAAGAAGTACAGGACACAGGATGCTGGCTCAAAGAAAGCGGCAGTAGCAAAGTTTCTGAACTACAAGATGGTAGATTCAAGGTCAGTCGTGGAACAGGTTGAAGAACTACAACTGATCGTCCATGAAGTAATCTCGGAAGGAATGACCATCTGTGAGGCTTTCCAGGTAGGTGCCATCATTGAGAAGCTTCCTCCATCCTGGGAGCAATTCAAGGTTTACTTGTTGCTGAAACAAAAGGCAATGAGGATTGAAGACCTGATCGTGAGGCTTCGGGTCGAGGAAAACAATAAGAGGGCAAATCAAGTTGGGCTCTCTAACAAGGCAAACCTGGCTGAGCATCGAGACAAGGGGAAGAACAAGAAGTTTCAACCTCAAAACACCACAAACTTCAAGAAGCAAGGAGCAAAGAAGTTCAGTGGAAAATGCCACAAGTGTGATAAGGTTGGTCACAAGGCAGACGAGTGTCGCAGCAAGCCCGACAACAGAAGAGACAAAGGGAAGAAGTCTCAAGCAAATTTAGCTGAAAACTCGCTGACAGCAGACGATCTGTGTGCGGTGACTGAAGTGAATTTGGTTGGGAGCAACCCAAAGGAGTGGTGGTACGATACAGGTGCCACTAGACACATTTGCTCGGATAAGGGATTGTTTACCACTTATCAGAAAAGCCGAACAGATGAGAAGCTCTTCATGGGAAACTCTGCGACATCCAAGGTTGAAGGTATTGGGAAGATCGTGCTCAAGATGACTTCTGAAAAGGAGCTGACTCTCAACAATGTGCTTCATGTGCCAGACATTCGAAAGAATCTGATCTCGGGGACTCTTCTCAATAAGAATGGGTTTTGTATCAAGTTTGTGTCTGATAAGTTAGTTCTTTCTAAGAATGGGATTTATGTGGGGAAGGGTTATGTGAAGGATGGGCTGGTCAAAATGAATGTAATGACAGTCCTTCCCAAAAAGGTTGTAACTGATGTTTCAGTGAATGAGAATAATCCTATTGCTTATGTCGTTGAGTCTTTTAATATTTGGCATGAAAGATTGGGACATGTTAATTATAAATCTATAAGTAGACTAATAAGCATGAACATGATTCCAAAATGCAAAACAAGTAAAGACAAATGTGAAGTATGCGTACAAGCGAAACTCACAAAAACGCCATCACCCCATGTAGAGAGAACAACCGAACCTCTAGGACTAATTCACACTGATTTATGTGATTTAAAGTTCGTGCAAACTAGAGGCGGTAAGAAGTACTTTGTAACCTTCATAGACGATTGCACACGATATTGTTATGTATATCTGTTACATAGCAAAGATGAAACTTTGGAAAAGTTTAAAGAATACAAGTTGGAAGTTGAGAACCAACTTAGTAAAAAGATTAAAATGATCCGAAGTGATAGAGGAGGCGAGTATAGTGAACCATTTAATGCATTCTGTAGAGAACATGGAATCGTTCATCAAACTACTGCGCCTTACTCACCTGAATCTAACGGGGTTGCGGAACGAAAGAACCGAACTCTCAAAGAAATGATGAATGCAATGCTGCAAGAATCTGGGTTATCCCAGAACATGTGGGGGGAAGCGCTGCTCACCTCCAACTACATTCTCAACAAAATACCGCATAAGGTGACTGGAAAGACGCCTTATGAGTTGTGGAAAGGTAATGTACCTTCATACAAATACCTCAAAGTGTGGGGGTGCCTAGCAAAAGTGGCGGTACCACCCCCTAAGAAGGTCTCAATAGGACCAAAAACCATTGATTGTATCTTCATCGGGTATGCACACAATAGTAGTGCGTATCGTTTCTTGGTATACAAGTCTGATATACCAGACATACATGCAAATACAATAATGGAATCAAGAAATGCATCCTTCTTCGAAAACACGTTCCCGTGTAAGGATAAAGAGTATCCGAAACGGACTCGTGAAGAAGGCGAAGCAAGCACTTCTGTTCAACCAACAGAAGAGGACAATGATGAACCTAGACGTAGCAAAAGAGCTAGAAAGGAAAAATCATTTGGTCCTGATTTCGAAATGGCTTATCTTTTGGAAAATGAACCTAGAACATTCAAAGAAGCCATGTCAACACCAGATGCACCTGCTTGGAAGGAAGCGGTAAAAAGTGAAATCGACTCCATTATGCAAAATCATACATGGGAGTTAGCTGAGTTGCCATCCGGTTCGAAAGCTCTTGGGAGCAAATGGATTTTCAAAAGAAAATTAAAAACCGATGGCTCAATCGATAAGTACAAGGCTAGGCTTGTGGTGCAAGGATTTAGGCAAAAAGAAGGCTTGGATTTCTTTGACACCTACTCTCCAGTAACGAGAATAACTTCAATAAGAATGCTAATAGCCATTGCAGCTATACGCAATCTAGAAATACATCAAATGGATGTAAAAACAGCTTTTCTAAATGGAGAACTAGAAGAGGAAATTTATATGAAACAACCTGAGGGTTATGTTGTCCCTGGACAGGAACACAAAGTGTGTAGACTTGTGAAATCCTTATATGGACTTAAGCAAGCTCCTAAGCAGTGGCACGAAAAATTTGACCAAGTAATGATGTCAAATGGTTTCAAAATAAATGAATGTGACAAGTGTATCTATGTCAAGGAAACTGCAAAAGGATACATTCTGTTGTGCCTATATGTGGATGACATACTCATCATAGGCAGCAACAATGACATGATCAAACAAACCAAGAACATGCTTAATGGAAAGTTTGACATGAAAGACTTGGGACTAGCGGATGTGATCTTAGGGATCAAAATATTTAGACATTCAGAAGGAATAGTCTTGTCTCAACAACATTACGCCGAGGCGGTACTTGAACGATTCAAGAACCATTCAAATGGGATTGCAAAAAGTCCGGTGGACCCGCATCTCAAACTGAAGAAAAACTCGGGTAATGGCATATCACAGTTAGAGTATGCTCGTGTGATAGGAAGTCTTATGTACTTGACAAATTGTACAAGACCAGACTTAGCACATGCTGTCAACGTACTGAGTAGATATACCAGTAATCCAGGACACAATCACTGGAAAGCAATAACTCGAGTATTAAACTACTTGCGACATACTCGGAGTTACGGGCTGCACTATGGAAGATACCCAGCCACTCTGGAAGGCTATAGCGATGCTAACTGGATATCGGATTCAAAGAACTCAAAATCCACCAGTGGGTATGTATTCACGCTGGGTGGTGCAGCTGTATCATGGAAATCCTCAAAACAAATGTTATTGGCCAGATCCACAATGGAATCTGAGTTCATTGCTTTAGACAAAGCAGCTGAAGAAGCAGAATGGCTTCGAAACTTTATGGAGGATATTCCTTTGTGGGAAAAACCAGTGCCAGCTTTAGGTGTACACTGTGATAGTCAATCGGCTATCTCTCGGGCACTGAACACAATATATAATGGTAAGTCTCGCCACATAAGACGACGACATAAAACCATAAGACAATTGCTCTCAACTGGTGTAATCTCAATCGATTATATCAAGTCAGCTGACAACCTAGCAGATCCGTTCACTAAGGGATTGTCAAGAGAGCAAGTTGTAAAGTCATCTAGAGGAATGGGTTTAAAGCCTATGACTAAAGAGGATGCTTGATGGCAACCCTACCTAAGTGATTGGAGATCCCAAGAAATAGGTTCAAGGGGAAAACAAATTCAAGACGAATCTAGAAGCGCACTTGGAGATATTATATCTTCTTCCCCAGTTCCTAGGATGATAAAAGTGCGATGGCAAAGTAGAGGTTAAGCATTTGCTTTTAATGATTCCATAAACTTTGAAAGAACAAAGTAGGGTATTGGTAATACCATTTATGGTCAATCACCTTATGAGTGTGAAATGGGGCCGTTTCTAGGAGAAAGAAGAGAGGCTACTTTCTCCAAGTTCACTCATGAATAACCAGGGATGTTCACGGCCAAAATGAACACAATCAAGAACCTAGTTCTGTGAGAAGATGAAACTGTGTGATAGTTATTGTCTAGGTTTACGTCAAAGTCCGGGTGGTTCAAGACATCATGTTCACTACCTGGTCGAGTAAATCCGATAGCTACTCACAATGGGTGGTTCAAGGCTGAAAAACGCCACCAGCTCAGATGCAGTAACTCTTCGCCCGTACTCTCAAAATTTCTGTCTGTCTTGTCTAAGCACGTGTAATAGAATCATTTCTATTCATGTGGGGGATTGTTGGAACTGATTTTTGACTGGACTTCCGGGCACTTTTCTGGTGGGCTGCGGTCACCGGTTGTGCCGGATTATGGGAGCGTTGGCTTCGTCTCCGCGAGCACTACGCCGTAGTGTACTCACACGTCAAAATCGGGTTCCGTTTGAATGAGAAATGAAGGCTCAAAGTTGGTTGCTTGACTAAGTTCAAAGAACAATTTTGGAGCTGATTTTTGACTAAGGGTTTTGTCCCACATCGAAAATTGGGGTGGGAATATGAAGGGTTTATATACCCCAAACCCCATACCCTTGGTAAGCCCTTGGGAGAGGTATGGAGAGAGGACACGGGGGGCCCTCGCGCGGTCCGTCCGTCCGTCCGGTCCTGGTCCGTGGTCCGTGGTCCGTGGTCCGTGGTCCGTGACTCGTGGCTCGTGGCTCGTGGCTCGTGGCTCATGGCTCGTGGCTCGTGGCTCGTGGCTCGTGGCTCGTGGCTCGTGGCTCGTGGCTCGTGGTCCGTGGTCTTGTGGTCTTGTGGAATGGGCCGTAGGCCCAAGCAGCAGCTTAGCTTCTTTTTTGAAGTGGGCTGGATCTGGAAGTTGGGCTTCCAGATTGGGCTGTGAACTGCCTCGTTGGGGACGCCCAACTGAGTCAGCAACAACCTCCACGATCTGCTCCACTCCTCTACAACTGACTCCATCTCGTTGGTGTCGTCGGTTCCGAGATCTCCTCCTCCACTAACAGATCAGAAACTCCTTTTAAGGAGAGTTCTGTCTCTCATTCTGGCCATCCGAAATTACACAGTCCCCCATCTCTTCTCTTCTTCTCCTTCTCTGAGAGTACAACACAGAAACTGGTTCGTTTGGCTTCTGCTTTTGATTGTGCAAACCAGAAGAATTCGTAGTTGTATCCTGGGATTCTCAACGCCGGTAACCGTCACATATACGGGGTGTTACAGAATTAAGGAAAGAGATTCTTTCTCGACTCTACGCACCAGATTCGTCAAGAACACTTCGGTATAATTTTTTCCTTAATTCTGTTCTTTAATTATTTCTTTACAGATTGTTATAAACGTGGATTACAGGTCCTACATTACGTTCATATTATGATGATGAAGCTTTGGTCTTACTGAAGAGCTTAAAATGAACCAAATCTCAACGATTATACCTGGCAAAGAAGTCGGTAAATTCTGGAATGAATTTTGATTCAAACCTTGAAATCGGTCTCTCAAGGCCAAGCGGTCGATCGTAGCCTCTTGAGCCAATATCGGTAAAAACGGCGGCCTTGATTCTCTAAATCTCAACATAAACCCTAATTCAGATGCTTATGACTTTCCACATGAGATCGAATTATAGGTTAACGCAAATGAAATCGGCCCATACACGCAGAAGAATGGATGAGAGCGGAATTAGTGTCTTAATCGAGGTCGGGAAGATGGGAAGGACACCGGAATGAATGTGGAAGAGGAGGAGGCGGATAACCTAGTAGCAGAGTGGCTGCGATGTAGGGAAAGGTGGGTAAATGTGAGGCTGGAATGGGGCTTGCTCACGCGAATGAACTGTTACTCGACTGGAATGGGGCTTCCGTCTCCCTCTTTCTTCCACCTCTGTCTTCCCAAATCTGTCTTCGCAATCCCGGCCTCCAAACTCCTCCGTCGTCCTCGTCTCCGACGGGAGAGTTCTAATCGCAGGGAGTAACCCTAACCCTGAGTACACCTTCAATGGCGTCCGATTTCCAACCGAGCTTCGGATGGAATCCTTCTCTCCCCCCTACATGGATCCTTTGTTTGCAATGATGCGGCCTTCGATCGTGACTGTCGAAGCGAGAGGGAACAAGGTGATGTACGGTGAGATAAATCTTGCATTAGCCACAAGCGTTACATCGTATGCTTTGCTTCTCCTCTCTTTATTAATTTTTCAGATTTCGACTTCAAATCTCGATTTGGATATTGTAGGATCAAGTGGAGGCTTTAGCTTGGGTTAATTTTTGGTACATGTTTGTTAATCTTGTTGAAAATGTGAGATAGTGCTTCTTAGATTGTATCTTTGGAAGTGAATTCGACGACTTAGCTTGATGCACAGTATATGTGTGTTCATTTTAATCTTATTTGTATGTTCTGATGAACAAGAGAATAATTATGGATATGTTCTTTTTCTAAGTTTGTATTTTGCTCAGTCACATTCTCAAATCCTTTTTTTGCTCAAAGCTCCAGTTTTCAGGGTAAAAGATATGTCTATTGATTCAAAGCATTACGGGAGGATTGTGCGTTGTCATCTTCTGTCTCGAGTGGCTCATTCTTGTTTTGGCCTTCTTTTTGAAGTACTATGCCTATGTTCAGGGTGCTGATGGGAGGAGCAGTGCTAAGGTTGTGCATGGAGAGGAGAATGTTGGTAACCGGCCTCTGTTCAAAGTTCAGGTTTAAATCACAATCAACAATCAACAGGTTCAACAGTGATTTTAGTGCTGTTGTTATAGATTTTGAATTAAAGATTCCAAGGCACCTGCTGATCTAGAGAACGAACAACATCAGTTGAGAATTTAATTTAATGTGTTTGAAAACTTCTTTTTAGTATGTGTTGTGATAAGCGGTATTTTACATAGCGCTACTATAGGTTATTAGCTCATTTTGTATAGGATTATGCTAGATGTTATGATGTATTCTTTAATTACGGAGTTTTGGAGAGTTGAGCTACATATGAGATTACAAAGGATGATACGGAGCATTGAAGCATAAGAAGAGGAGTCGAAGCTGCATGAAGACCACAGGAAGAAGACCACAGGTAGCATTGGAGGCAGCTGAAGACGAAGCCACAGAAGCCATTTCCGCGACCGCGGGTCCCAAACCGCGATCGCGGATTCCGCCAGCGAAGACTTGCTTCCATTTGCCGATTTAGAAATTTCTTTATGTTTTGTAACGTTTTTATAACGTTTTTGTTAGTAATTGCATCAGTTTTATTGGGCAGAGACTTATAGGTTTAGTTGTTAGGGGTTTTGGGGAGGATCTTCCATCTTCTACATTCCATATTCCAAGTTTCTTAGTTTTTCTCTCAAGAACCCATGAGTTGTTAAACCTCCATTGTTTTGCTTGGCATTTGAAGCTTTCAGATTGATTAAGTTGTGAGACTTCTTTCCTTTGTTCTATTCATTTGATTGTCTTTATTCTCTTGTGCGTATTATCATTGAATCAGATTTGCTCATTTAGATTGGCCATCTAAGTAGAATCATCTTATTCATATTGCTAGAGTTTGTTTATTTCTAGTTGAAATATCTTACTTGATTGTAGTACACACAATTTGCATGAACTAGTTGTGAATGTCAATTGTGAAGAGAATTGAGTGCATGTCGAGTATCTGACTAGTTGTCTACGGTATTGCATGTATCTATCCATTCCTAAACTTAAATCTGCTTTATTATTGAATCTTGATAGTTTCAGGGTTATAGTTCAGTAAGGGTTATTAGGACTAGTTGGACTAATAACTACATTAGAACAAGGATTAGGCCGATCATATGAATAATTCGACATAGGACTAAAAGGAGTTAATAATCAACTTGTCAACCTGTTAGTGGATATTTGTCAAGTGAAACGTCTTCCTTTGATAAGTTACAACCCAAATCAACCTTCGCTACTTTGTTCTTGAACATTATAAAAAAAAACCTTTGATTACTTTCACTAGTTAATCATCTTCATTACTTATAGAATTGATAACCTGACTCCCTTGGGATTTCGACCCTTGCTTGCCTACTATACTTGTTAGTGAGCTTGTTAGGATTACTTTGACTTGGCATACGACAATTCGCCTCGTCATGTTGACAACTTTTTAGTGTGTTTATAGTTTTTAAATGTGTTGAAAATTTTATTTAGTATGTTGACAAATTTTGTAAAGTGTTGACAATGTTGACAATTTTGTAATATTACTCGTGTTGTATGTTGTTGACCGTTTATTAGTCGTGTTGACAACTTATTTAGTCATGTTGACAACTTATTTAGTCGTGTTGGCAACTTATTTAGTCGTGTTGATAACTTATTTAGTCGTGTTGACAACTTATTTAGCCGTGTTGACAACTTATTTAGTCGTGTTGACAACTTATTATTCTTGTTGACAACTTATTATTCTTGTTGACAACTCTATTAAAAAATTTGTTGACAACTCTATTAAAAATTTTGTTGACAACTCTGTTATAAATTTTGTTGACAACTTTGTTAAAAAATTTGTTGACAACTCTGTTAAAAAATTTGTTGACAGCTGTGTAAAAAATTTTGTTGACAACTTTGTAAAAATTTTTGTTGATTGCAAATGGGGTATTTTCTTATAACTTAAAAAAGTGATGCAAAAACTTAAAAAACATAACAATTTTAGGATATTTACCCAAAAACTGGAAATAAAAACTGCAAGATAAAACGGAAATAAAAAAAACAAGAATAATGAAGGGCATTGAATTTTGGTATTAGGAATTTATTGTCTAAAACATCCAATTTTATGATATATATATATATATATATATTAGGAATAGGAATTAGGATAGGATAACAACACTACTGAATTAATTACATTTTTCCTGGGCGATCATAATTGTAACCGACCTTTACATATACCATAAGAAAAGAAAACCTAGGTCCAATGATTATTTCATCATTAAGCACTCACAAATCCAACCCTTAAATATATATAGATCGATCTTAAACATAACACAAATATCAACATCCAATCAAATCCTTAATCCATTCGAAATCAGGCATCTCACATTGATCATCACCTTCACACTCGACCAAATTACTTCCCTCACTATTCCAAATGGGCACCTCCGCCTCCGTTGCAGGCTTGATCATCGGAGGCGGAGGGTATCGGGCCTGAGCCCTAAGCTCGTGCGGCCCGTGTGCAAAGAAGCATATCTGCCTATTGCAAGCGGGCCCAGAGGTACAGGCTCGGGTCCGATACCGCGAGGGGTGGAGCCAATACTCGAACACCCCGTGCGCGTACTCGCACGCGTCGCCTCTCCTGCACCGTTGAGTGAGCCTGTACTCCTCGCACGGGGCCGCCTTGTAAGGCACGCGACGTGGGTCCCGCCTCCTCGCCCTCTCCCCCGGGTGGGCCCACGGGCACACCGTCCAGTCGTGGGCCCGGTTCGACCCGCACTTTCGAACCTTGAACTCGTACATCCTGAACTCGTCTGACACGGCCCGAGCCGCGAAACATGTTGGGTCCACCTTGTTCGGTCTCGGGATGACGGGGATTAGGGCGAGAGCGTGGCCGGGTGGGACGTAGGGGATAAAGAAGCCGGGATCGACGCGAAACATGTTTGTTGATGGATTTTGGTGTTTAAATAGCAGCTAGGATGGATTGAAATGGAGGTCAGGTTGGGTTTATATAGGAGAAGGGAAGAAGAGGTTTTGGTTGCGTGGAAGGAAGGTGGAGAGTGTGAGATCCGCCATTGATGATCGAGTAAACGAGAGAGCTTCAAAGACAAGGGAGAGGAGCGTTGTAATGTTGTATTCTGGGTTTTCGAGACTGTGTTGAACCTGCAGGCCGGGTGCTTTGTAAAGGCATGTCTTTTTCTCACAATGCGGTTACATTTCAAGTAATTAATTAGACATAGTTCCAACCAATTGCTAAAATCACTAACAAACAAAAAAAAACTAGAAAAATATACTAGTTTTTATATCTTATATATGACGAAATGTGATAAGAAAAAAAGAATGACACTGAAATTAAAAAATAAAATAAGAAGAGGCCATTACTAAATACAGCCCGGTGCTTTATTCAAACGCAGCCTGGTTTCTCGCGTTACGCGAGGGACGTGTTTCTCGCGTTACGCGAGAATAGCAAAAATATTAACTTTTAATCTCGCGTTATGCGAGAAGCACGTCTCTCGCGTAACGCGAGAATAAAATTTTAAATTTTTAATATTTTTGTTATTCTCGCGTAACGCGAGAAGCACGGCTCTCGCGTAACGCGAGAAACCAGACTGCGTTTGAATAAAATACCGGGCTGTATATAAGAATCGTGTATATTTACTCGGATAAAGAATTTTAGTTTCATATTTACTCACTGTGGCTGCTGCAGCTGCTACATGAATTTGATCCAACCGAAATAAAAAATATATTCTAGACATTATATGTGGACATATGTACACGGAAGTTCCGGTAAAAATAACTCTTAACGTAGGAAAAGCGAATGGATCGCGTTCACAGATTACACGTCAATGTTCATATTCTGAATGATAATGTTCATAATTTGGGCCATATTTTTTTTTGAACGTCTTCGGTAAGGGACGCAGTGACATACTTGTAATTACTAAGAACTTTGTTTTTTTTTTGTTTCTATCTCAATATGACCTCAAAAACATTTATCGCCCAGATTATGAACATTACCTCTCAGATTATGAACATTAACTTGTTATCTGTGAACGCGAAAAATTCGTTTTTCCTACGTTAAGCCTTGTTCTCTCCGGAACTTTTCCCGACATATGTATAACAAAAACAACTTATGTAGTCAGTCTTCTTACACGATTCTTATATACAGCCTGATGATTTTACGTTTGCCTGTAGATTTTTTCAGTTGAAACTATTTTTAATGGTTTGGACGTAAAATTAGAAACTAAAACTCTTTATTTTGAAAGGTATTCTAATTTGTTTTGGAAAAATAAGGAAAAAGGTAGGAAGAGATGGAGGAGGCAATTAATTCAAGGGGAAGAGTGCATGCGTTTTACAATATTTTGTTTGCATGCCCTGAAGTTGCTTACGTAAGAAGACTAAACAAGTACGGAGTAAGGTTAAGAAAGGAAGGAAGTCAAAACTTTCTAAACAGAAAACTCACTTCACTCGGTGGTGGGAGGAACACAAACGCTCACCCACCCAAATTTATTTCTCTAGATAATTGCTTATCTTTCCTAATCTATCTTATATATTAAAGTTGAGCTTTTGGAGTAAATTTAGTAAAGTTATTAGGCTATTTATTTATTTTTTAAAAACATTATTAACATATTTACAGATTACATTAAGAAAAATAAAAAACATTAATTTGGAGCAAATTATTTCTAGGTTTAAGAAAAATGCACATTTAAGCCATTGACATGCACATTTAAGTCAGCGACATGCACTATTGACAGATTTGCATTTCATTGATAATATGTGAAAAGTACATGCACACACCCCGCGTGTGCATGTCATTACTGAAGAAAGTGAATGTCGCTGACATATTCGTACAATAAAAATTTTCACCTGATCTGGATTCACCTTTTGATATATAATGAAATTTGAAGCAAATATAAAACTATAAATATCTAACCATGTTAAAAAATAACAAGAATTTAATAAAACTCAATATCCATTATATTTTTTAATTATCCACTAAAAATTTGATAGTTAACCAATGAAAAAATATATAAATATGTGAGGTTGTAGTAATATAAGATATTATAAATTATATAAAACATATGTCAAAACCGATTATAAAGTTATTATCAAGTAATTATATAAACATATTCCCGTGCATGGCACGGGTCTTGCAGTAGTTACAGTAAAAAACGTAATTTTAAATTTAATATATTAAACATTCTTTCCATTATAAACTTCTCAATCTATGCCCTAGAAAATCGTTAAATAATAATATAGCAATTAGAATTTTCACATCTTATAAAAATAAGATTTTGTTTCAATTTTCTGCAAAACTTGTTCTCGAGTACACTTTTCTTTTCAAAATAAAACCTCATAGTAGTTGATTCATATATGTGAATTTAATTTTTATACGAAATGAGTAATTCATTTTTTTTGTAAGGGTTTATTTTGAATACATAAAATTCTACTTAAATGTGAAAATTGTGCAAGGAATATATATAGGGTTAATTATGGAGCTAATTCAGGGTGAAGTTTGAGTTATTTCAGCTTTGGTGGAAGTTATAGTGAGGTTCATGCAAGTGGCATGTTGGTCATGGCTCATGACTTCTTATTTGGGTGGAGACAACGTCAGAGTTCTCCCTCTCCCTTGGTCATTTAGGCTAGTTTGGTTGTATTTCCCTTGTTTGTAATCTGTACATGACTCACAATCATACGACCTAGATAGTGTACACAATTTTATATGTAATGCTTTAGTGACCCCTCTACAGAAACAGCAAAGAAACGGTCAGAGAATATTCAAAACCACCACAAGAAATTGAATCTTGTACTCCCTCCCTCCATTCAACTTCGTCATGTAACATCAACATTCACAAACACTTCCTAATTTGTCACAGAGAAAGAACAGCCTGGGGCCGTTCGTTGCAGTTCGTTTGATCGAGACTGATATCATTCGTAACAATTTCCTTACACGACTCAAGAAGGTTCAAGAGAACTAGGTTAAGCGACTCACCGGTCGAGAGGTAACTCTCGAGATCACGTGTTAGATGTTGAACGAGTGCAATGGGAGTGTGGGGCAAGCTTTGCTGAAGCAGCTCGAACCATGCCTCCTTGGAAAATGCCTGTTGGTGGGTTGACGGGTGGCTTGTTACAGTTGATAAGGCTGCCAGTAGATCTCCGTTTTCGAGTTTCAGACGGAATCTCTCTTTCACGAGTGCAGGCGGTGGAATTCGATCCTGTTGCATTAAGTGCTTCCATGTCATCTCAACTGGTTTCACCTGGAAAAAGAAATCTTCAGAGAACATGAAAATATGAAATAAAAGCTTAAACACAAATTACTTCAATAGTTCATCCCTAAAATGGACTAGATGCAGGACCAATAACTGAAAACAAGCATCAAACTATTTGGGTACTCATTTAGACCCCAGCAAGTTTTTAGTTCTGGAGGCAATGCAAGATTCATCAGGCTTTAATATTGTGCTAAGCTTACGGTCAAGATACTAAATACAAAACCTAAAAAATATCAATAATCACCTGTTTTTAACAAAAATGCACTACTACTTATATAAACCAACCATACAAAAGCAGTTCCTGTAACTGACGCTGAGAACTGGAGTATCAACCAATTCTAGAAATGAAATTACCTTTCCTGCACTGGATGCTTTCATTATCATCCACAGATGACGTTTTGTAATGAAGTGGTGGCCATGATAAAGCATCTGCTCATAGGCAGTCTCAAATTCACCCCATTTCTCATGTTCAGCAAGTGCTTCCATGATTGTATTGAATGTGTAGATATCTGGTGTAACCCATTCCTTTCCCTCGCTACGGCCTCGAGTTTTACCACTTTCCAACATTTTCTGGAAAAGCTCAGTTGCCTCATTCAACATTCCATGTTTGAGAAAAGCTTTCAACATTATGTTACAAGTGACGAGATTTGGGGAACAGTACTTGTGCATATGGTTGAAGATGTATGCACCATCTGCAACTCGACCAGCATCTAAGCACGCTTGCATAAGACCAGTATAAGTTACAACCAGAGGTTTAGTAGCAACCTTACAGATTTTGTCTACCTGTAAATTGTGAAAATGCATGTTAAAACATTCACGTCCTCCAGCCCGGAAAATTATATGTAAACATAATTTTTAAAGTGCAAAATGCAAACAATAACTGGACATTTTACATCTTTACAGCCAGGTCTATGATTCGTCCTCATAAATGTGATTGGGAAACCTAGAATGGTAAACAGCACTACGGAAATTCAATGACTCAATTATTGTTTACCCGTGATACTGTTATGACTATTAAACTACATTAGAGTAATTACTGACTGCAACTTTTTTCTCATGAGAAGTCACATCCAGGAAATTAAATCTCCAGGCTATAAAACACAGCTGAAACGAAATCCAGTTGACATGAAAAGAGTACAGACTACAGAAAAGAAATGAGCAAAATAAACTCACAGAAGCGTAGACGGAATGATAGTGGTAATTATATGTGAGGCAATTGGAAAAATCATGAATACAGATATACCTGCATTAACGCATCCTCACACCTGCCTGCACTACACAAACAACGAGCAAGGTCATAATAGAGGCCGGCTGAACCCACAATACCCCGTCTTTCCATGTCCTGGACAGCATCAATTGCATCATCTGTTCTACCTTCTCTCCAAAGAGCATTCAGAACAACTGTGAATCGGAGAGAATTAAAGGATTACTAAATGACATTTCCTCTTGTCAACTTTTTTTAAAAATCTCTTTTTTTAGGAGGAAAAAGATAACATATCCAAATAAAAAACACCTTTATACGTTAGAGCATTTGGAATAGATGATTTTTGCACTTTCTTGAAAAAGTCCTGTACTAAGTTGTATTTGCCACATGCCAACATTACCTGCATATCAAAGCAAGTTCGATTGCAAGGTCAATTATAGATTTTAGTACCTGAAAATGAAATGCTACAATTAAGGAAAGGATTATTGAGACCATACTCCAATATACTATGAAATACATAAACTATAGGTATTAAAAAGCCATAAATGTTTTGCATGAGAGACATATTATTCAATACGAAATTTACAGATGTCATGAACTACATATGTAAATTTTATTTTTAAGGGGTCAAAGACCAAACATAATATTTACATTATTCAATCTCTTGCCAGGCAACAGTTTTATAACTTCTCAGTTAGTATTACTTGTTGAAACTCTCAATTTCAAGCAGACGAGTGCAGCAACTCTTTACAAATGAAGAGAATATGACATTATAATATAGAATAAAGTTTTTCATCTTTCTTAACCAGCTGAGCAGTAACGTTTACCTCCATAACAAGTCCATACGTCGTGCTTGTAGGCTTTATGTTAGCTTGCTTTAATTGTTGCAACACCCAGAATGCTCCCTCCCACTGCTTCCGCCTTATACATGCATTCAGAACCTGCATGAAAATAAAGTTAAATGATCAACAAGCAAAGAAATTTTTATAGTGATTGTATCCATGCATTCCACCTTATACATGTTAGATTCTTTACATACATATAAACTTATACAGTAAAAGCATATCCATCAACAAGCAAAGAATTTCTACAACGATTGTATCCATTTTGTTCACTAGAACTCTTGACGTATAAAAAAGTGGGCAACTAAAGATTTCGACTCAAAAATTAGTATCAAAGCACCAGTACCATCATGCAGTATGATACAACACAATTCCATAATTTAGGAATCCCAATAACAAAATACACTTAAAGTCCCATTGCCTACAAAGCGAACCTCCTCAAAGTCTTATATAGCTCAACAGCTGGATAGAATTTTTTTCTCTCACATTCTTAAGTCTCCTGCCAACTTCTTATTAACTACATAATGCTTTCCAAACACAATGTTTGTCGTCATTTTCCATTACGACAATACATGACTTCATACAAGAGCGGAGTGCCAAGTAAATTTTTTTGAGCATTGTGATCATTATGTTCTTATGCTCTTTGGATGCTCGTAAATAGCCTATTTACTTCCTCATTCATGCCCTAAGAAAGAGAGGGAAAAAAAAGAAAAAAGAGGATTGCCAGGGACATTATAGATTCAACAGCAGGACAGTACAACTGTTTTTCAGAATAAGTAGTAATTTAATGATGCAATGTTAGAGAACCCCAAACAGCACACAAGGGTCAAAGCACCTTATATAAGAAAAAACTTGGAACTAGATGAATCTCCATAATCTGCAGAAACATAATGCAGTCAACATCTGCAACATTGTGAAGGCTTAAAAGCCTATGCTATATTGCTATTTGCTGATATTATAGTGAAATTACAATTCTCATGTTTAGTTTCCTTTCCTTTTTTTATGAAGTTCTCAGGACTGATTGGTCATTTTGATTTTCTATAGATGTATGAAAACCTTTTGATCAACAATGAAAACAACATTATGAGAAGAATCGAAGAGTGCAACTTACAGAATTGTAAACAACAATGTCTGGTTCTAACCGTGGATCCATTTTCACAAGAGCTGCAATCTTGAAGTTCTTTGGAACAGATCTCATGCTATCCATCACATCAAAAAGCTCCTTCATATGTCCAGCTTGCCCAAGAGTAACGGCAATACAGTGATAAGATACAACGTCTGGGTATGTGCTCTTTTGTCGCTGACAGACAAAATACAAGGATTGAATCAGTTTTAAATGGATCATGGCTGAAGCAGTACAAAAACAACATATTGGAAAATACAAATCATTTGCCAAAAGAGACCAACCTGCATTGCAAGGAATATATTTAATGCTTCCACTGGTCGTTTTGCCTTTCCAAGGGCATCTAGTGCAGCCGTGTAAATATATCTGTTGTAGAAATTGTTGGTTATGTGAAAACAGGACGGATGGTTAAAAATAAAAGACAAACAGTGCATTGATAAGTAATCTTTAACCAGTACGTTGGAGCTTAGCTTAGACTACCTGAGTTTATTGGATTTAAAGCGCTCACGCATTTGAAGCCACTCAATGACTTGAAGCACTCGTCTCCAGTTTCCTAGTTTACCCAGAATCTGTATTACCCTTAAAATGGAATGATCACAAAACCTGATCTGGGCACTTCTCATCATCTTGGAGAACATCCATTCTGGCATATCGATATCAGCGCCATTCAAACTATTAATGTGAACCATCACTTTAGAATTCAATGAACCACGTCACTCTTCTATGATTATAATTTATTAGCCATATGAAAACCATAGTAGTAAAAGCGGTGATAGTTTTGGGGCTAAGCAACATATTCTTCAAGCAAATACCCATAAAAGGGACACAATACCGTAGGATTTGCTGGTCATTAAGAAAAAAGCAGGAGAATTCAACTCAATAAGTTAAATGACAATATGAAAATAACAGAAAGAAGGAAGATCTTGATATGTAAAGGTAAAGAAAATCATGGTCTACACAATTACATTAATATTTTTGCACAAGGAGATAATGGAGAGGTAAGAGTGCAATATCTGAGCACCTCTAGTCAAGCATGTATATCACTGAGGCTGCAAAACGTCTCAAGGCCACCAAGGATAGTAAATTCATTACAAGAAGCACAGTGTTGCAAACTCCTTCATCTATTGGCATTTCGTTCAATAGCATATAGAAATGTTCTATTCCATCACTGGTTGGGAAATTAATCTAATTATCAATTTCTATATCAAAAGACAAGATCACAAGTAGCCATTTCTCATTATGCTATAACTACAATGACAGGCAACAATTGTGTATTAGCTGTTAGCTACCTTCTTGCAAGCTTTTGGATCCTCTCCTCCATTTCCATTCTCGTAATAGGCCTACGTCCCTGTACTTCATCATCCTCGACAAGTTCATCTGAATCATACCTGTCAGGTATCGCCTTTTTCAATCCACCACGGTTCTTCTTCTCCTCCAATCTCAAATTCACAGAAACCTCCCTCCTATTCAACTCTGATCCATCAAATTTGTTCAAAAAATACTCTCCTTCAACCCGTGAAGAATCCTTCAAAACTCGTTTACTAGCAACTCCACTGCTTCCAATTTGACCTTTCATTTCCCTCTTCCCTCTTTCTTTCCTCTCCACTATGGCTTTCAATTGATCATCAATTTCGACCCGCGTCTCGTCCTTCGCACCCTTCTTCCTCTCTCTAGTTCCAACCCTGCTAGTCTTAACTGATTCCATGGCCTTCAAATACTCGTCGAACGAGGATTTGAAATTAGTTTCGGGTTCTTGAGTGACAAGGGAGGAGTTGGAAGCAGACGCGTGGAGAGGGGAAACAAGATGGGTTGCAGCTCTTCTGAAGCTAAGTACATCGAAGTTGAATAGGAAGGTATTGTGGTTCTCGTTTCTCTTCTTGGGATTGTGTTTGTTTGGGAGAGTGTGGGAAGAGAAAGGTCCATGGGAAGGGATTACAATGGCGGGAAATTGGTTGGAGGAAGGGCGTGGTGGGTGTAAGAGCTCCATGGACAAGGCTCCGCTAAAAGAGCAGAGGAGGAGATTACGCTTATTATGATGAGTGGGAGAGTAGCCACTCGAACGGTGTCGTTTAATTGAAAGGTATCAGCAAGTGAGCAACCGCTCCACAGATACGGACTACTGCCTCCTCCGTCCCTTTATTTCGGTAACATTTCCTTTTCGGGTGTCCTCTAATTTGAGTGACATTTTCGTTTCTATCCATGAATTTCTTCCCATTATACCCTTATTTAATTTATTTTATTCATATCCTAACATTACATCAACCATCTACATCATCTTCTACATCTAATATTTCTCCATTAACTCACCAACCACCTAAAACTCCATTAAATTTTCATCATTTTTACTTAGCTAACTTAAAAAAAAATAACTTAAAACACAATTACAATTAGCTGGTACTCTACTTAACTTAATTAAACACAATTAACCCTTAATTAACCTCATTACCCAACCCAAAACGAAGCCTAAAAACCAGCCCACTAATCCCCCTATATAACCTCCTAACCCTAACCTTCTCCCCTCATTCTCTTATCTCAAAACCCTAACCGCCTCTCTCATTTCTCTCTCGATCTTCCTTCAAACCCTAACCGGCTCCACCATCTCTTTGTCGATCTTCTCCGATGGACTCGTCCACTAATACCAGGCCCTCTCAAAGCTTTACCCACAGTGGCACCCCTCCACTCTCCGATGGGCATCATTCGCTCACTGTCTCAAACCCATCCTCTCCTTTGTCGGCGACTCCATCGATCTCCTCCGTCAACAACGACTCGGAGGTGGCTCTGGATCTTTTTTTCAAAGACGATTCTCCAGATCCTGATACCTCACTGACTTCTTCCGATCGAGAGGGCTGTTCATTATCCCCCCCCCCATGCAAGTGGGGTGTCAGTTGCGTTGGTGATCAAACCTAGACCACCCATCCGTCGGAGGACATCGACATCGACATGCTGTGGACGCCGGAGCAGAAGAAGGAATCCATGGACATGCAGCGATCGCCGGAGATGTCGGAGTTGTCGGATAACGAAGGGCTCTCTCGTCCCCGGGAGATCATAGTCATCCCCGACGCCGGAGATTGCTCCTCCACTGTCCCCGAAGATTTCTCCTCCACCGTCCCCTGAGATCGTGGTCATCCCGGACTCGCCCTCTGTCTCCCACTCCTACTGTGCATCCAATTCCGAAGAAATCTAGCTAAGTCATCATCTGCTTGGCTTTGTTTATAATTTTTGTTATCTGACTGGATTAAGAACAATGGTAATTTTTTGCGTATGTGGAAGTCCTCGTGTGGACTGATTTTTGCCTATATGGAAGTCCAGATGACTTGATATTTTTTGCGTATGTAAACTAGACAACGTATTTATGGGGTTTACTGTTTTTGGTTTTCTGGTTATTTACTCTGCTTGAACTGTGATTTTGGTTGCTACTATGGTTGATCATTTGATGAACTGAGGTTCATTTGGTGATTTTGTCCCAAAATATGCTGTTGTGGTTGATCATTTGATGAACTGAGGTTCATTTGGTGATTTTCTGTGAAATGTTGTGGTTGTTCATCTGTGAAATGCTGTGGTTGTTCATCTGATGAACTGAGGTTCATTTGGTGATTTTCTGTGAAATGTTGTGGTTGTTCATCTGATGAATTGAGGTTCATTTGGTGATGTGTCAAGAATAATCTGTGGTTGTTCATCTGATGAACTGAGGTTCATTTGGTGATTTTCTGTGCTTTACCTGATGTGATAATAATGTTGTAGGCATTGGAAGTCTGATAAATAATCAGAGATTTCATGCATAAGAATAATTTGTCCCCTTTTTAATGTCTATGATGAAGTCTGTTTATCATGATTTGAGATTGCTTTTAATTTCCATTTCTTTAATGTACCATAGGAACACAGTAATTAGTGTCTTGTTGTGCCTATCTGGTATGTTTAGGTTAGTGTTTAGGGGCTTAATATCAATGAGGGAATGGGGACATCTGTTATCTTCAATGATGAAAAATGTCAATGTTGAGATACAAGCCCTTAATTTCCACTGCCTGGATGTGCTATAGGAACACTAGATATTTCTTACTGACTGATGCCTATCTGGCATGTTAAGTCTTGGAATTAATTGTTAATCATGATGGTCATGGGGACACCTGAGACAAATTGGTTGCCTTAAACACTTGCATGACTTTCTGATATTTATCTGATTTGCTTTGCTTACAAAAAATATGACTACTGTAAGCTTGCTTACAAAAACTGGTAGTCTATGCATGCTTACAGTAGTCATATAATCCTAGATAATTAAGCCAATTACCTACATAATTATGAAGTTGTCTAAATCTTCTTGGATGTCCCCTAAACCATTAGCTTCTAAGTCTCCTAAATCATATGGATTGTCTTCTGTTGCATCATTGGCTTGGTTGTCTTCATTGTCTTCATATGGAATGTCTTCTGTTTCATTATTTGCTTGGCTGTCTTCATTGTTTTCATTGACTGAAGCCCCATGAACAATCTCCCACGCTTCTATAATGTTGGGTTGATGATGTTGGGTTGCCTCTCCATGATCCTCGGATTCTGATGGTGCAAGCTCTTGGTTCAGATCAAAAGGAAAAGCATGTTCTTCTCCTAAGTCCCCCATCTCCTCATTATTTAATGAGTCGTCATCATCAGGATCTTGAGCGTCGTTGTACATAAATGCTGAAGCCATCCTCTCCTTCGACAATGATGCAGCAGTAAATGCTCTGTTTTTTTATTTGCTCTCAGTTTTTTGCTCTGTTTTGTGTTTAGCAGCTGAAACTGTTGTGAGCTTCAGTTATGGGTTTTATACTGTTAATGCCTTAGTGCAGTTGTAAAGATTGTAAACAGATTTTGTAAGGGTATTTTGGTCTTGTAATTTTGGTAATCCGTGAGAATGCTTGTTAAATTTGTAAATTTCTCTTTCTTCTTCTTCTTAATCTTTGTGCATAGTACCAAATGTGACCCAAAAAAAGGGACAGAGGGAGTATTTCAATAGCGGGTGACAACCGGGCAGCACCTTTTTTACACCCGACAACACCATCTCGTTCGGAATGGTGTTCCGAACGAGAATCCCTGAATTTATTTATTTTCAAAAAAAAAATTCTCGTTCAGAATGGGGTTCCGAACGAGACCGGTCTGGAAAATGATTTTTCCATTTATTAAATGCCGAACCGGTTCGTAATTTATGAATCGGTTCGACACTCGTTCGGAACGAGTTTTTTTTTTAAAAATATATATTTATGACGTCATAAATCTCGTTTCGAATGGCGTTCCGAACGAGATTACCCCGTTTTTTTTTAACGGGTCGTGTCCGTTCTGAACCCCATTCCGAACGGGAAAACGACTATATGTTTCTGCGCATTGTTCAAACATAGTAGCCGTTGAAATTTTTGAAAAAAGTAGTCGTTAAATGTAAATCTGTGCGCTTAGGTTTTGCGCACAGGTGCTTTAGCCGTTGAAATTTTCTCAACTACTATGACTATTTTGAATAATGAAAGACTAGTGAAGGTTTACAAAGGAGGTGTTACTCGAAGAGTTCGAGTTTTCGACTCGAAGTTACCGACAAGGTTAAATAGCTATAATATGCATTCAAAACAAGTTTCATTGCATTCCGACGTCGTTTGGGCATCGAACCGCCTATTCTCGACCTTTACGGTATTCCGAACGAGATGCGGATATCCAAAAAAAAAAAAAAATATTTATAAATAATATTGACGTCATTAAAAAAAATTCTCATTCGGAACGGCGTTTAGAACGAGAATTCCGGATATTTTTTTCGAGTTTTTTTAACCCGATTTCTTAAACCGGGTTCAAATTTTTGAACCCGGAATTTAAAAAAAAAAATTACAATCTCGTTCGGAACGGTGGGGGGTGCCCGGTGTAAAAAAAGTGCTGGCCGGTTGAATCGCCTTTCAATAGCCGTGCACATTTCTTTGCTTACGATAGTAGAAACTAGAATCTACTCCGTAGAATGTATCCTCTTTCGACAAAAAATAGGACAAGTATGGAAACATAATTCAGATAGCGAGTCAAGACAGGAACCCGGATTTCATGATGTTTAATGTATGTTCATGTCTTCCATCTTCGTAAAGTCTCGTCAACTGATAAACCCACAAATACGGAAAAATGTGCACACGAGTCGAGTGTGTGCGTGCGCCAGATTCGTTATACAAGCTCACGAAATTTTACCTTAAAAAGAGTATTCATATTATATAGGGCTGACTCAAAGACATGAACGACTTATGGTACATAAAATTTAGGGACCCAACTTTTTTCAAATATATATATATATATTATAATAATAGAAATTCGATAA
The DNA here is from genome assembly GCA_029168935.1 of Oxyria digyna. NCBI lineage: Eukaryota > Viridiplantae > Streptophyta > Magnoliopsida > Caryophyllales > Polygonaceae > Oxyria > Oxyria digyna. Next base: position 4,503,172 of record JAPVLV010000010.1, on the reverse strand, counting down.
AATAATTATTTGTAGTCTAGTGGTAATGGATTCAACTCCGTGCATTTAGTCCCGAGTTTGATTATCCTTTTAGCCCATTTTCAAGTCAAAATAAAAGCTACTCTTGAAGATCTTTCTACTTGGTTGTTAAGTAACCATTTTGCATATTATGACAGTTTCAGTTTATGACAGTGTAACGATGACACTTTGACATTTTTGGTTGATATCTATTTATCTATATAAAAATTGTTGAGTTTGATGAAGTAATGACAATTTATACCTACTTAATGCATTGAATTATTGTAAAAAAAATTGAAAGGTTAATGCATTGAGTTAATACATTAAAAAAATATCACATTTAATTAGGCTCCTACAGTTATCGTCTCACGTCTGTTCGTTTCTGTCAGTTGTTCTTCCTTTCATTTAATCTTCTAATTTGGGTCTTCTAGTTATGTTTCGAGTGTATGTTCATTTCTTTATCGTATTCCCCTCATCGATTTTTATATGTTCAATGTGTATGTCTTTTGAGATTCTCCTTAGACCATGGTTGTCTTTTGAGATTTTCTTTCAGCATATTGTTATTATGTAGATAATAATTTTATAATATCACTAATTAGTAATTATACCTTTCAGATTCAGTTACTAATCAATATGTTAAATTTAATGATCAAGTGAGAATGAAATTTAAGGTGGGAAGTGAGAATTAATATTAGGCTTTAAATCAAAATCAAACTAAGGGTGTAGATTAACTCTCTCAAAAAGTCAACAGTCAACTCCGATCAACGGTCAAACTTTGACCGGTCCAAAAAAATTCCTGCCAAAATTTTTTTCCCACCAAATTTTGTTTTTGCCTGCAAACATTTGTTTCTGGGCCAAAAAAAATATGTGCACATAAATAGTATAAGATGTGCATTGTTTTTTCAAGCACAATTTTGAACTTGTTTTATTACGAGCTCTTTTTTTCCAGCAAATTTTCATTTATGTCCCAGAATTATATGTGCACATTTTTCTGCACAATAGTTGTATAAGTTGTGCACATTTTTTCAAACACAAAATATTAACTTGTGTTTATCAAACCTTTTTCAATGAGAAACTTTCGTTTCTGGGCCAAAATTACATGTGCACATTTAGCTGTATAAGGTGTGCACATTTTCTCCAAACACAACTTTTAAACTTGTTTTGACGAGCTCTTTTTTAATGAAAAACTTTAGTTTTATAAGATGTGCACATCTTTCCCAACACAATTTTTGAACTTGTTTTTCAGAGCTTTTTTTCCATGAAAAGCTTTCGTTTTTGGGCCAAAATTACATATTTCTGCACAAAATAGGCACAATATAATAAGATGTGCAAATTTTTCTCAAACAGACATTCGTTCCGCCAATTTTTTTCATGACAGACATTCGTTTTTAAGACAAAGTTATATGTGCACATTTTCTGCACAAAATAGACACATTAGTTATAATGTGCACATTTTACAAATAAAATGTGCGCATCATGATAAAAAAATATGCACATTTCTTCTTTATGCACACAAATCAGGTGAAGAAAAAAAAATTGACCGACAATCAACGTTCAAATTTTTTTCTTGGGCTAAAAAAATATGTGCACATTTTCTACACAAAAATGTGCACATTGTCGACGGTCAACAGTCCCGCCAAATTTTTTTCCGCCAATTTTTTTTTTTTGGGCCAAGAAAATATGTGCACATTTTCTACACAAAATGTGCACATTGTCGACGGTCAACGGTCAACAGTCTCGCCAATTGTTTTTCCGCCAAATATTTTTTTTTGAGCCAAAAAAATATGTGCACATTTTCTACACAAAATGTGCACATTGTCGACGGTCATGGTCAACGGTCAATGGTCAACGGTCAAATGATATCTAAGGGATGAATATTATTCTCATTTTTCACTCTAAGGGCCCTTCCCACCGGATGAGGACTCTTTATATATTTAATTAATTAAAAACACCTATTTTTTTATTAAAAGTTACAACATAAAAACATATGTGAAAATAATATGAAATATATAAATACGATAAAAGTAAACATGTTAGTGTTGTAATTTAGAATGATGGTAGTTTGCGTTAATGACATTTTTTATCGTATCTGATTACGTATTTTGTCAGCACTACTATTGATATTGTGGTCGTCCAAAATAAATTGTCATCATTACTTTTAAATGAATGAGAAAGATATCGATGAGGGAAACTGTCATCACCCAAATCCACCCCTCTTCATCATCGACGTGGTCCTCGACTTCTTCCGCTCCTCCTTAGGCATTGCCTTCCGCCTCGCTTTTGTAGACATCGTGACTCGGAGAAGGCCGGGGAGCAGCGTAAGAGAGAGTCAAAGGTTGCAAGCGGTGACACTAGATATCAAACTACTTGATGCGCTGGTGGAAGCTCGATATAGTTGAAAGAAGAAATGTGCTTTATGATGATGTTGGTTGACGTGATGTGCTTTCTGATCAAGTACAACACAATTGACATGATCCCCGCCTTTGGATCCACCGAGAAGTCCATATCTAGATACAAAATCGATGTCGTTCTCGCCTTCTCGGTAAACAAGTACTCAATCGACTTCGTTTCTGCCAGATCCACCACCTTGCTTATATTCATATCCTAACACTACTTTATCAATCAAATCAATCATCTACATCATCTTCTCCAACTACATTTTCACCATTACTATCATCAACTACCTTCAAACCCATTAAATTTCTTCAAGTTTTCACCTAATCTACATCTAAACTTAACATAAAAAATTCTTAAACAACCCATAAATATTTTTTAAACCCAGATTAACGCTCTTAATCATGTTTTCCTAATTAAACCCAATTAACCCTTACCCAACCCAAAAAACTAAGCCCAGCCCAAACTCCCCCCTATATATTCCTTCATTCCCTAAACCTAACCCAATTAACGATCTTTATCACACAAAGAAGAAAAAGAGATAGATCAAAGAGGACTCAAACCACCTTTGATAGTGTTTTGACGCTTAGGCAAAAGGAATGAGAAACTCTCAACTTGATTCTTTTGCATTCAACTTAGACGTGATTACAAATGATAGCCAAACATGACTTTTATAGGGGACGTCCTCCTTGTAAAGGAAAGAACACCCCACTAAAATGGAAATATTACATTAAATGCATAATCAAGCCTTAGATGTAATTGATTTTAATAAATGAAAATGATTGTTAAAATAATGTAAAAAGGAAGGGAATATAGATTATTGATGATTCAAGTCATGGTCAAATGCAAATTGGATCTTCTACATCCATATATACATCAACCCTATGCCAAACTTAAAAAGTAAAATTTTTAATATTTTTTAATACTTGAAATTGCAATTTGGGGTTTACCTTTTTTGTTTTGGTGGTAGAGATTAGTAAAGGCACACCATCAGCTACACTACACCAATGGATGTAGACAAGCCGATCGAGGTCAAATGGGGTGACATAATCACAACACACCTCTCGCAACCTCCAATAGGTCGCACCTTGCAACCTCTAACCCAAATTCTCGTTCGTAAAAATCGCTAGATCCTCGAGTTTTGAACATTTTCTTAAGAAAAATAATTACATGAAAAAACTTATTTATAAATCAAAATCAATTTATAAACTGATTTACCAAATAAACCTTTATTTATTTTTCAATACTCCGTATTTTTTAAAATAGAAATATAAAGATTACAACTTTCTTTATATTATTTTTAATAATTTTTTAAAATAGAAAATAAAGATTACAATTTTCTTTACTTTTTAACAAACAGATTGAACCCACAAGAAACCTTTGTCCTTGTCAAGTGTAAAACCCAACCTTCTCTCACATCTCAGTTTTGTCCTTTGAAGACTACACTTTTCAGCTCACCTCAACTCCGCCCCTCTCTGTCCTCATTCTTCTTCTCTCCTAGGCTAAATCCGACCACCACTGCCTCCACAGAGCGAAGCTTCAGAACTGCTCATCAACTGGTACGCCTTTCTCCACCAATTTCACGCTTTTATTTCTTTTCTATATTTCCGAATAATCATAAGCATTACTCCACCAATTTGTTTTCCCTCGCCGATGAAAGTTGAGCTCTCGTACTCTCTATCTCTGTGAAATCAAATTTCAGAGAGTATCTTCGTTTTCTCATTGGTTTTGGGGTCAAATTTGCAGCTTGGGGGTTTTCTTGCGTGCCTTGAACTAGGTGCCTGTGGAGGAGTAATGAAATTGCAGGTCGTTCTTGTGTAAGTAAAATGCCGGGCATACCTCTTGCAGCTCGGGAATCGATGTAAGCTTTCTCCTTAACAAGGACTGCAGTTCAGGCTTGCATTTTGGAAGTCTGGGGTATCAGGAAGTTTGTATTTTGAATCGTTTTTTGTGTTGCAGACAATCTGATAACTTAGATCAGATGCGGCCTCAAGATTCTCACGTGCAATTGTCCGCTGAGGAAGAAATAGCTGCTGAAGAGGGCTTGTCGGCTTACTGCAAGCCTGTAGAGCTTTATAATATTCTTCAACGCCGTGCTATAAGAAATGTAACTACTACAAAATTTGCAGTCTCATTCTTTATCTCACACTTCCGAGTTATATGGGCCTGTTTGTATTGAAACCAAGGTATCAGGTATGTATGGGGTATTCCAAACCGATGATTGGTGTTTGGAATGATCAGGTATCAGTTCCAGGTATGGCTCTTGCCTATACTCTCATACCAAACCCTCAGCCAGTTTTATCCATTCCAGAATTTCCAAAGCGCGACAAGGAGACTAGGTAGAGTAAGACATACGGTGGCTACTTCAGTTGTCAATGAAAAAGGAAACTCGTCATTTCAGTAACAGGAAGGAGGACAGCAGTTTTTTTTGTGAACTGGTGGTTATAAGTTAGCGGTGGCTTTTTACTGCCGGTGGTTTTCAGGGGTAAACAAGTATGGTTAGGGTTAAGCAGGAAGAAGACGCAACAATGTAAGGCATATAGCTCTAAACCAATACCAAAATTTGAACTAACTTAGGAGAAAAGAGGGAGGAAGGAGGAGGAGGAACTAGGAGGATGAAGAAGGGGCTGGTGCACTGTAGGAGGAAAAAAGGTCTTGTGGTGGTGGTGTAGTGGTGCTGTTGGCTGTTGTAATTAGTTAAACCGATATTAATACCAAAATTCTAACTGAACACCCAATATCAAAACTCCATGCTGATACTGGATACCTGACTCATACCTGGATATGGATACCAAACAGGCCCGACATGCGTAATATATTTGCTTTAGCTTCAATGTTTTACTTTGAAATGCATTTTGTCTTTTGTATATTTCTGAAGGGAAAATTTCTGAAACCACTCATTATTTTATGACAGTTTCCAAAAAGTCGCCATTTTCAATTTTTTGTTTCTCCAAAAAGGCATTCAAGTTGGCCCATCTGTGTTTTAAAAGGCCTAGTGTACCAACACAATAGGGGTTATAGAGCCTAGGCATAAAGTGCAAAGCCAAAATGCACGTCTATTTGCCTAATTATTTGATAGAATTAAGAAGCAGAATATTATAGCCTAGGTACCATATGTTGGAATGTCCAAGGAAAAAAGAGAGACATGGAAGATAAAGCACGAGGAAGGGAGAAGACTGTCATTGGCATTTTTTACCAGGCGATAGATTCATAGTTCACATTGTGTAAAAACAGTTTGTTGTGGTCATTAGGCTACATGTCGCCTAGTTGAATTGCCTAGCCTAGCGAGCTCGGCCTATAGGGTGAAGAACCTTGTGCCTTAGGTCCTAGTCACGCTAGCGCATGAGCCACCCTGTTTTTGACATTGCAACTAGCAAGAGATAGGTCTTACGATGATAAAATAGATGCCGTTTTGAAACAAAAAAAAGAAAGAAAAAAGAATTGGAGGCTTTGGGGAAAAAATGCTCTCACTTAGAACTTCTGAAAGCTTATGCATAAAGTTTCTTGCCTTCTATTTTTTTTGGTTTTTTTTGTGTGGCAAAAGACACAAGGTGGTGTTTGAAAAGCATTAAAATGTCAACAGGAATTAGGAAGCCAAATCCTTGCTAATGGCAACTTATTTGATTGTGCTAGAATGAATAGGAATATATAGTAGTATACTTTCTGAATAAATTTCTGGTTTGACTTGGGCAATTCTCTTGTAGCCATTGTTTCTTCAAAGATGCCTACAATACAAAATAGAGGCTAAACATTGCAAAAGGTATGCTTTTCTAAGCTCATGAATCTTCATATGCATATATTGAAGGGTTACGATTAGAATTATTGCACAACATCTCCTTCCTGTCCTACTAAAGGAATTAGATCTCTTTTCTGTAACATGGTAAATCCTTTGTGTCAAGTACTGCAAAACATATTCACGTTAAAGGATCCTAGACTTCAATCTTAATTAAAGTATTCTATTTGTTACCTAGGCACGTTCATAGGCATGGTTTTTGTGTGGATGACATGTTAATCTCTTTTCCTGTATCTTATCCTATTTAATTTTAAGTATCATCTAAATTAAATAACAGTGCTTGAAAAATGCAGCTTTCCTGTATTTGCATGTTGCCCATTCTCATTTCCCCTTTCCATGCGACGATCTTTGGTCAGATTCAGAAGTACATTTTGTTAACCAACCTGTGTTGAATAAAAGTGTATTGCATGGCAGTGACTTGTATTTGATAGTGACAAGTTGTTGATTGGTAAATGCGGAAACATTAAAACTAATTTTTTATCCTAATCTTTGATATGATTTATAGGGTAGTTTTTAATCTTTAATCTTTGATGAGATTTATAGGATATTCCGTGTGATTCTAATGCTTTTGTAGCCTTCTAGGTATCTTTTGTAGCCCCATATATCCTCATTTTGTTTCAACTATGGAATGATTGAATTCTTCCTCAGAGGATATATTTGCCTTGTTTTATGAATGTAAGTGTCAATTTTCATTTGACCGTTTCCTTTGGTGACAGGTTACGGGTGACAATATCTTTGTCAGGGATTTCACATGATGGATTGCAAATCCAGTCTCTCTTTCCAATGCATGTCATGTTGGCAAGGAAGGATTCTGATTTACTGGATGCCGAGGTAGTTTCTATAAACATGTTGTTCGTCATTTGAAGGATTAATATTTATTATCCTTACTGCTTAAGTTTTTGTGATTGTTTGTTACTTTTGGATACGTGTGTCATTGCTGAGACAGATGGAGCTATTACGTTGACTTTAAAATTAAAAAAATTACTACCTCTGGTGTAGAATAATTGTTGTTTTAGTTTTTGACACAACTTGAAGGAGAATTTTGGTTAAACATAATATCTTACGGTTTTCCTAAATATTCTCACATCTTTAATTATTGCAACTCTTTTGAGCCAACGGATAGAGAGTTTGGAAGAAAAAAGTCAACAAAAACAAATTACTAGTGCAATTCTCATAATAGAAAACTTAAATGACTTATGAAGTTGATAAAATTCAAGTGCAGTTTGGATTTACTACTTCACATTTCAAGACTGTCTATAACATTTATACCTTCTATGTCTTTGTTCATCTTTTGACAGTAGTATCCCGCAGTTTTTCGATATACTAAAGTTCACATCTTGAGGAGTTCTATCATGAACGAGAAAAAGACTGCACAAACAAGTTTTATTCTTCCTGAGATGGATAGGCTGGCAAAAGAGGCTACATCCGGTGTACATTTTATGTTGTTTATAAGCTATGGTATGGTTTTTGAGCAGATTGGTATAAATATGTAAATGTTATATTCATGCTCTTTTACTAATATTCCCTTTCGTTTCTGTGGCAGCTGAAACAAATTCTTTCTATGAATCTAGTATGAGCAAGGATTCATCCGATAATATATCAAATTCCTGTAAGATTTATTTAATTTTGAACTTCTAGAAATAAATAATTTTGCCATTATTAGCTGGAGGAAGTAATGAAAAGGAGGTGATATGACATTGTCATGTTTTCATTGACTAATAGAGAGTTTGACTTACTTAAGATCCTCATTCCAATAAGATTGTTTATAACTTAAATGTTTCTATTTCGTTTATGATTTTAACTTGCATGACATATATATTTACTATCCTCTTGATATATCTTGGATCAGGTTGCATTAGGATGACAGACATATTGATTAAGTTTGGTCTAAATTTTACAGTAATTTTTGCCTTAACTCTGATTGCTCAACTATATCTAGAGTATATTCATTTTCAGTGTAAATACAGTTTAGCATAGCTAGTCACTATTAATCTATGCATAAAACTTGCTTGTAGCAAAAAATGAAAAATATTGTTTGTGGGGAAAGATAGCATTGGAGTCACTTCTCTTACCATGGCAAAAGTCGTTGAACCTTAAACTTGGAGGAAGTGCTGACATGATGTTGACATTACATCTGCATCCCTCCCTTTTAAAGGTAAGGACTTTGTAGTGAAAATGAACAATAAAATATAAAATCTTTTGCATTTTTGATGTATTGTGTTGATTGGTTATATTTCACCATCTGAGAACACCATTCATGATAAATTGTAAGGTGGATATAGCTTCTATGACGAATCCTGAACTTTTTGTGCTTGAAAGACTTGTTTCTCTTCCCATGTGAAGTATTGTTATACAACTTTAAAATTATACAATATTTTTTTCTTTATCTATTGATCACATATTTGTATGCAAAAAAATAGTATCAGCAAATTGGCAAGGACTGGATTCAAATCTCTGTATCTGATTAGAAGATTTTTAGGGTACATATAATAATGAGTGACCTTGTAGTGACTAGAAGATTTTTCTGTCATTTTGAAGCTGCTGCCTGTCAGTACTTGTTTATTGAGTACCATGTTGCGGGTGTTATATTACAGCAATTTTTATTTATTTAATATGAGCTTAATATTATCCAGATCTGCCCGTTGACAGATTTTGTAATTTGTAGTGACTAATTTAACTAGTCACTGAAAAAGTTGCGCACCACCTTGCAACCTTCAAGATTCTAAATCAATATTCCAGTGTCAGATTTAGATTTTTTTTATAGATCTACCAGTCACAACTTGACAGATTCTAAATGACTAGTATAACTAGTCACTAAAAACCTTTTCAAACTAGTTGCAACTTGCATTTTGCAGATCTACTAGTTGACACATGTAGAGTTATACCCCACACTGAATTGTCTAACTAGACTAGCTGTACAATTCTGTCTGGGGATTATTATACAAGATTTTTAGATGTAGATCCCCCCCCCCATTCTATGAAGTATAGTATAACTTTTTATTATAAGATTCTATGCTAGAATTTGATTTCACTGCAGGGGAATTTTACGAACAAACCTATGGTTTTTATTATTGCATACTGTATATTGTTTAGGTAATCGGATGATTCTTTATGTCACTTGAAATTATACGTTGCATTATGTTCTAATGTTTTCTGACAAATTCCTTATCTTCAGTCTGGCTGTTACGACAATGAGAAGTGCCTCTCATTTCAGCCTCCTGTTGGTGCCACTAATCTGGTTTGTCATTTTCATGACTATTTTTACTTGTTGTCATTAACCTGTTTACTTGTAGTGCTACATGCTCATGTTGATTGCATGTATTTCTTTTTCTTATTCACAGGTGAACATGAAAAAAGTCCAAATGGTCATTTCTGCTGAAGAGTTGGGGGGCAAAGAAAAGTCCTCCTACAATTCTTACACATACAACAATGTCCCTGTGGCTTCATCATCTCATGTGATGCGGTATTACATATTTTTAATCTACTTTGTCTTCTATGTTTTCTTGTTTTTTCTGCTTGTGCATTGTTTTAAAATCTAGCTTATGCTTATTGATAAGTTGGTTGCTCTTTGACTTGGAAATTTAGTTGCTCTTTGAACTTGGAAAATTCCTTTGATATTTTCACCTCATTATCTTGCTTACTAGGTGAGGTAATTATGCAAAATTCCTTCAACATCATTCCACTGTACGATTTTCTTTGGGAAAATTAAGTGCTGAAAGATGGTTCCAATTCCTTTCTTTGATTTAATAGAGCAGACAACATGTTGAGAGAGATTTAGTGGGGTTTCATATTGTAAAGTTTTGCGAATTTTGAAAATAAGAACCTCAAAACTCTTTACTCTTATGGGTTCTAGATTCGCTACTCTGGAACTATCAACTATCAACAATCTGAACATCTTGATAACTCTGTACTTGGCCAATCTTTTCTTTTCTTTTTGCAAATGAGGCGCATTTTATAATCTGGGGAAAGATTTTCTGTATATTATCAGTCTCTGTTTTTACTTCTGAGTAGCAGGTTTATTTTACTAGCCATGATTCATACCTTCATTCCACGTGTGTTTTTCGTCAGCTATTGTTTGCTCTGGAGGTGTATGATTAAGTATTTCTTTCCTTTCAGGTTAAGGTCTGGCAATGTAATATTTAACTACAGTTATTGTGGCAATAAGCTGCAGAAGACCGAAGGTGATTGCTTCTTTTGATATGCATAATGATGGGAAGTTGATATGGTTCTCATTTAGATCTAATTGATGTGCATGAAATGTACCATGAGTGACATCAATTTGCATAATTGCAAACTTGTCCATGCTATGCTCATGCTGGCTTTTAGGCGTCAAGTGTGCTGGTCTAATAGCTATTTCATAGATCATTATTGTCAGAAGTGCTGAGAAATTTGAATTGCTGCAGTGTTATAATATGATCATCCATTCCCTACATTCTGCATCTTGCATTATCGAAGTCTTTTTTATGTTGACCATTTAACTGAGGCACAAAAGATTGATTAGGAAACTTGTCCCTGATCCAATTTAAGAAAGATAGTTGTACACCTTACATTCTCAACATGACGACGGAAATGTTGCTTGTGGCCTGAGTTCCCCAGCCATTTTTGGAGTTTTCATTATGATGCTGAAAAGTTAGCTGCTCTCACTTTAAGTTCTAGAAACCAAGTTGCACTGAGGTGTGGTGTGGTTGTATATTCATCATTAGGGGTGTTCTTATAGATTGTGGACGTGGAACTTTAAGAAATGAGAGTATGGAAAGGGCTTTCTTTAGCTGATGGCGCATTGTAGCTAAGGTTAAGTGTTTTTTGAAGCATGTAACACATGTGGAGAGAAGGCAGGGTGAACAGCAGTATCGTTTGATTCAATAAGAGGATTTCAAAAGACTGAAGTAGCTACAGTAGCCAGCTATAATTACTGGATGCACAAACAAAGAAAAATTAATAAACATTCAATTTCTGATAGTATGAAAGCTTGTAAAGAATTTTTAATAGATTTAGGATGACGGGTATTTTTGTAACTTCGTTTCTGATCAGATCCATAGTCCGTTGCTTCATTTGAATTGCATGCCTATAGAGTATAGATGCCTCTCTTAATTTTCTCTAAATCTTGTTTGCTTGTGTAGTATCTTGACTGTTATGTATGTTTACTGTAAATGCAGTAACCGAAGAATTCATTTGTCCTTTTTGCTTGGTTGGATGTGCAAGTTTCACGGTGGGATTTCATTATGTTATTTCCGAGTTGTTACACATGGTGATTGAGAAGGCAGTTTTGACTAATTTGGCGTGTTCATTTTTGTTAGGGTTTGAAATATCACTTGCCCTCATCACATGATTTATTCAGCTATGAATTTTGGGTTAGTATACAATTGCTATTCTCAGTTTGTTCTTCATATTTTATCCATTTTTATAATCCTCATCTATGCAGATAACTGAGGAGTTTCAAGCTGTGAATGTGTCTTTGAGATTCGATTGTTGGAGATCTGAGGTATTGTTATGTTTGATCTGGAATTCAATTACTATTTTTTTCTGCTTTTGTACTTCTGTTCAAGTGTTCGCATTTAAGGTTTCCACCTGCCTCTTTAGCAAATACACTTCTATATTCTTGACTGAAGAGTAACTAGTATTATTGGTCAATAGTTTTTCAGGATACTTATTGTGTTAGCTTTTGAAAGTCTGATTAATCATACTCCAGATGTGATTTGTACTCTAAAAATTGGATATCAATATCTTTCTGGTGTCAAGGCAATGGTTATTCTTCTAGTGTGATTCCTACACTAGAGGACTTGTAATGTGTTGTTTTTTGATCCTAACTATTTTGCTATATATTTTGCTAGATAGTTGCAGATGGCGTTAATCCTAAGCGTCAAACATTTTTCTACAGGTAAGTTTGTCTGCTTATTTAGAATTTTGTATGGATGTGTGATGTTTGTTTATAAGTCACAAAAGCTGGAAGATGGGATAACAAGTTACCTTTTGTACCAGTACTCATCCACGTCTAAGGAGAGAGCCTAGAAACCCGATTCAGAACTCAAAATATGTCTATCCCCTGGCTTTTGCATCAAATACACCTGGAGAGACCAGTGATCTCTTTGACAAAGCTGATGGTAGGATTCCCTTTGGCCAAATTTTATAAGCAGACCTGATTTCGTTATCCTAGTATTCTGTCTCTTCCATAGTTGGTTTGAATAAAATGCAATTTGTGTACAACAGATGTGCCAGCTTATATTTCGAGAGTTTGTTCTAGTATCACTATCCATATCAGTTGAATGCAAGATTGACGCTTCAGCTCTCAAACTTATTTTAATTTATGAACAGGAATCTGTCCTATAAATCTAACAGTCCTTTATATCCATTGTAAGCATGGGTTACACAGGATAAGATGTACATAGTCTTGCCATGTAAGACTCTTTTTCTAATAAACATGTTAAGTGGAAGTTCAACCAAACTGGGGTAACTCATATTGCACCAAAATTGATAACAATCAGCTAGGTCATATATATTATGGAAAACACATGCAGATGATAAGACTGAACACTGTGCAAGTCACGCCAGCCAATTATGAGATACATGGCTCGCCTGCCATGGCTGAGGCGCGCGGTTCTACATCACTTTGTCTGGTAATGAGGTTTGTAGGTTCTCAGGAACAAGAACATCACTGATTGTGTTTGTAATAGAGATAGATAGAGATAAGAGATATAAATTGCATCATTCCCAGCTGAGAGCTACATAATAATTAGAGAGAAAGGAATCTAATGAGACTGAAAAATCTGGCAAACAGAGGCGTAATTGCGACATCTGAATAATAGAATCTAAAGTGGGCTGGAGAAAAAAGATAACCTGCCTACACCCACAAGAAATTTATCCATAAGATTGCATTCTTGTTGATTCTTTAGTAGATTTGATAAGACAGGATGCGTGGCTAATACCTTGTGTGTCAAGAATACCTTGCTAAAATGATACCTCATAAGAACACATTTCTAGCTAAAAGATCCAAGAAAAGGCATTTAGTATGTACAATTTTTATCTATTATTTGAGTCTCTGTTAGTGGATTTTCTTGTTAGTGTGATATTATGTTACTTGGAGTATATATTCTGGGATATATGTAGCTCTCTGTAATATTCTTTGTCTATTTTACTTAATTTTCTTTGTTGCAGATGCTCAATCCAGCAAGGATGACATGGCTCGTAGTTCTAGTGTAAATGGTTCTCATACTACATTAGCAGGTGAATTCCTTCTCAATCCTTGCTCTCATGAAGACATGAACCTCATTTAAACATTAGGTAACACTTTTGAAACACTATTTATTTGAACTTTATTGTGCAGATCCTGAAGTGTTTCGTTCTGGAGGAAATCTTGCCCCTCCACCTATGCTGCAGTTTGCAAAAAGCAGGAAGTTATCAATTGAACACTCTGACCACAGAAAGTAAATATTATTATCTTGTTCTGCTTGATTATGTATGCATCACAAATCATAAGAACTGTTCCTTTATGCATCAAAGATTTAAAAATTCAGAAACATAATCCACAATCTAATCTTGCCCCAAGGGATAGCTGTTGTCTAGTCTTTTGATTTAATTGCAAGTATGTGTAAGTGGAGAGAGAAATAAGTTACAGTCGTGTAAAGAAAAGTGTTTTATATCTTTGCTAAATGCATTAATTGGGTGCATTGTGAAACTTTTTCTTTAGGAAATCGTATTTCAAGGAAATGTGTGTTCGAGAGACGGAGACTCTGTACTGTACAAGATAATCAGAAATTTCTTAAGGGAGATTCTGCTAGAACTATCAACATAATTTATGAAGAACAATCGGATATAATATGTACTGCCTATTATCTGCTGTAAATTACTTTTCAACTGAATCAAAATGCTTATCTTGTGCTAGAAACCTCTTATATCAGAGTAACTGTGAAGCAACTGTTTTCCCAGAATATACCTTCATATTCCAGGGAGGAAAAAACACTGAATAAGAAAAATATTTGCTACACATAACATTTTTCTTTTGTTTTGTGAAACTAGCATGGCCAATACGACAGAAAAGTGTTTTATATCTGCATTCTGGTTTAGTGTTATATTTATGTAGTTTTTCGTAATTCTGGTTCTGGTCTGGTTTGAAGCTAAATGTTGTTACTACTATCTGCATTCTGGTTTTAGTATTATGTTATGTGGAGTGCTATCATCTTAATAATTATGTTTTCTGTAATTCTTCATCCTTTGTCAATTCTGAAAGTTGACAGTTTTAGGTATCTTTAGGTCTTATTCAAGTGTGTTTCTCTTTTCAGCCGTGCTCTTTTGGAGAAGAGGCAATTTTTTCACTCACATAGATCACAGGTAAAAAGTTCTTTCATGGATTTTTGCAAATTCAGTGATTGATATTACTAATCCATGTTTTTGTGTAATTTTGTAACTGTATTACTTTTGCTGCCGATTTTTTCTGCATTTCTGGTTGTGAATGATGAACTCTAGGCTTCCAGTTGCTTGGATTCGTTTAATGAAAAGCAATCGGCCTTTGTTGATGATGTTGTCCTTTCCATTGTAGCCAATGACCCTGGAGCAAGTTTTGTCAGATCATGACAGTGAGGATGAAGTTGATGATGATGTTGCAGATCTAGAAGACAGAAGGGTATGGCTTGTCTATTCTTATTCTTTTTGTCATTTGGAATGCACACCATTACAATAGGGAAAAGGGAATTCGGAGTTGATGACCTGATGGTCACAGATGTCATCGAGTACTTTCTTGAGAGAGTAGGCTTGACTCGTCTTTTGTAATCTGAACCATGCATATGCTAAATATTATTATATGCTGACATTAAAAAAAGCATAGCTGAGTGACTTGAGTCGAAAATATACAAGAAAATTAATCTAAGTATAGTCTGGTCTGGAGTGCGGGATTCTACCTATACTAAAAGACCGTGAAAGACTTGTGGGTTACCGTAGTAAACTAATGTTGTTGATGGAATGACTCCAATAGGGGTACCATAACAATCTATACAAGGATACATACAGATGTAAATCCTTGCATTCGTCTAAATTTTGTATCCTAGAATCCTTTGTTCAATTAGCTGGTGTGCAAATGATGGCTAATCTAAATGAAAAATGGATGCCTTGCAGATGCTGGATGATTTTATTGATGTCAGCAAAGATGAGAAGCAAATAATGCATCTATGGAATTCATTTGTTAGAAAGCAAAGGTAACTTACACTGTCCTTTTAACCAATAACCTAAACTGTCCATTATTCCCTAATAAATTCTGTCTCTGACTCTTTGCAATTTTGAAATGCATTGATAAATATAAGGTGCCAATAATGGATAGAGTTTCCTTGTGCTGTCTTTATCATTTAAAATGCAAAGATCACTTGCTTTCCCAGTAACCTAAACTGAAACTTTGATTCTGTTTCTCGTAATTTTTGCAGATTGTTAGAGAACCTAGTCACGTACAATTTACGTAAAGATTGTAGCTCATCAAATTGAAACTTCGTGTGTATATCTAGCTAGCTGTGAAAAAAAATACTATATTCAAGTTCCTTTTTTTGGACATAATGCTCTTACCAGAGTCTATAAACCACGCGTCCTACACGATAATCTAAGCTATCTGTTGTCCTTTTTCCATCTGGCCAAAATGGAGCACATAACATGTTCATTTACAAGTCCCCTGCATCTATATGAATCAATAACATCATTTAGATAAAGCCTCCTATTTCTAGTAAACCAAATGTAGTAAATCAGGACTGAGAGCAGTGAATGATCCTCTTTTAATGTGAGTCTTGGTTTAACTGTCTCGCCTAACTGTCTACAGTTCCTCCACTTCTATGAAATTCTCTAACACCAGTATACCTTTTGTTGACCTTTTTTTTGCATACTGAAGAGAAAGGAAAAAGATAATATGTAAACCTTGATTATTCTTCCAGAACAATAGGCGTTTATATACAAGCCTAAATCAAGGAAAATATGGGAAGAAAATATCGGTTAATAAAAAATATACAAAGATATACCTAAGCATTCATCACTATTGTCTGTGTCATTGACCTTGTTCAGTTAATACATATATCTTTTGTGATACTGATGTATTTTCTTCTCTCCTTTTTTCTTTATGCTAGAGTGCTAGCAGATAGCCACATTCCTTGGGCCTGTGAGGCATTTTCAAGGTTGCATGGTCATGACCTTGTTCAGGCTCCTGCCCTGGTCTGGTACGTCATTTAACTTTGGGCATGTTTGGTATAAAAATGGGTATCGGTTTATCAATTATAGATTTTAATTTGTTGAATGTTTGTTTGGAATGAAAAAAGTAAAGCAAAAGTGCTCTCAGTTTATGAAACCCAGCGAACCCTATAAAAAATTGGCAGGGTTGAGGAATGGGTATGATACCCATAAGTTCTACAAACAAACAAGTATCGGGTTTGAATTCCCCAAATCCTTATTCCCCAACCCCTCTTACCAAACACCTCCTTAATGTGTATCACTTTGATTTCATTCAAATCCTCTTCGCATTAGTCGTTTTTTTATGTAGGATATGCCTAGAAATATGTTAAATTGCAATTCTCAACTTCTCAGTACGTGCTAAAACTCTGTTAGAAAACTTACATCAAGAATGATGGAGGCTTGTAATAACGGGAACTAATTTTGATTTTTTCACAGGAATTGTTCCCTGCCTTTTAAAAATTCGGATCTTCATCTCTCATCCTTTCACTCACATTATTATTTTAGTAATTAGCATGGGTTTGTCCAAAATCTTTGCTTCTTTGATTCCAAATGAATGTGAAAAACATGGTGTGGAGGGTGATACTTCATGGAACATGGAAAAAATGCATGGTTAACAGGGTGTGTCTGCATCAAATAAGAAGTAGTGTTCATGTTAATTGTGTCATTTCGCATTGGCTTCTTTGTATATTGAAGAATCTTTATCTGTTGTCTGTTTTTGTTTCATATATAGATCAAGAGCATAAATGTTTTCTTAATGTTAGGTGCTGGAGGTTATTTATGGTGAAACTGTGGAACCAGGGACTCCTTGACGCACGCACCATTAACAATTGTAACATGATCCTCGACCAAGCTCAAAATGACTAACCTCCTTGGGTATTGCAATGTTACTACATGCAACTGATCCAAACTCGTAGTTGTTGTTGTTGGTGCCTTTTATGTCTGCCTTGTGGTCTATCTACTACTTATTGTAATTTAATGAGGATGTTGGATCATCAGGATTAAGCGAAACAGAATCAACATAGAATGACAACCAAGTGTACAGTTGTCTCAGATTCTCCTTTGTCTTTCGTGACTCTGTTGCAACATCAAGTATTTTCACAAATATTGTGACTGCTAATTTGGAGTATCGTTCTTGTCATTGCAACTGATTGTCTTTTAAGCTCAACTAGTTTAACTCCCGTGTCTTGTACGGAATTGCATAATAATATTATATTTAAATTATTATATAATATATAATCAAATTTATTTGATTAATATTTAAATTAATAAAAAGTTTTATAATTTAGATTAATATATGTAGTATATAATTAAATTTATTTGATTAATGTTTAAATTAATAAATAGGCAATTATAGAACTAATGATTAGTTTTCAGTCTTGTTAATTGATTTTTTTTTCAAATAAATAAAGAACAAATATAGAATTAGAATAGTCTTCTATATATAATTTATTTTATAAAATAAAGAAATGAGGGATAAAAAATAAAGTAAGAAAACGTCACATGACAAATTAATTACAAAAATGTCATGTGGCAAAAGCTAGTTTTAGTTTAATATATATATATAGATTTAGGCTCCTGAAAAACCAGCTCTTAGGAAAAAACGGAGTTAACAATTTAGAAGCGTTGGATCAACTTCGGATGAATGGCAAGGATTAACTCAGAATTTTCAATAATAAAAAACGTTTTAATTTTTATCAGTATTCCCCTAAATCCCGCTATCAAATCTCAACCCTCTCTCTCTCCTCCCTAAACCCTTCTCTCTCGTTCTCTCCAAGCCCTCTCCTCTCCTCAGCCTCTCTTCAACCGCACCAGTCCTCACGAGCCGTCTCTCCGCCTCTCTTCATTCGTTCTCCTCCGCCTTCCTCCGCCTTTCAACATTCGTCCTCCTCCTCCTCTCCTCTGCCTCTCTCTTTCCCTAAATCTTCTCCCACTCACTGTTGCCCTAAATCTGCAAGTCGTCGCCGGAGACAAAGGAGACTGCACTCTTCCGTCCGGCTACACCCTCCAAGGTACCTCTTCCTCTCTCGTTTCTTCTTTCGTTGTTTGCATCTCCATTTTTGATTTCGAATTTAGGTTTTGATAAAATTCGAAGTTCTGTCTGAGATTAAACAAATCGAAAATCTCGTAGTAGAGTTTACCTGTTGATGAATTAGTACGGTCTGAGATTACCTGTTACTTATTTGTTGATGAATTTTGCTTCCCTTTCGATTCTGTTCGATTTCGATTTTTGATAGTAGATTCGGTCTGAGAATCTGGTAGTAGAATTTTGCTTCCATTTTTGATTTCGTTTCTCTGAAACCACACATGATCCTGTTCGATTCTTAATGTCATATTGTTTTTTTGCTGAATTGTTGAACTATTGTAGATTACCGAATTGCTAACTGTATTGCTGACTTGTAGATTACTGAATTACTGAACTGTGGTAGATTACTGAATTGCTGAATCAATTTTCCAATTTGTTTTGTTGAATTGTTGCTGATTTGTTTTGTAGATTAGTGAATGGATGAATGAGTGAATGGCCAAATGGATGATATAGTCAGATGTATTGAAATTGATTCACAATGCATTTGACTTACGTAGTTTTTATGAAACAGTGATTACCTTTATTCAAAAAATTTGTGACTGTGTAAATGAAACAGTGATTACCTTTCTTTTAAATCAGTTTGGTATGCTATGTTTTATAATTCCATAATTGATATGCATAAGAAAGCATCGTTTGTTTAATTCTATTGTCCACAGAGAAAGATGTTCTTCAAATATATGGAATTGATGAATCTTTCATCAAGATGTAAAATCCTTGGATCGCACCCAACCCAAGATATCCTATCACTGTCATGGGTGAATACCAAAAACAAGACTGATAGCGGGATCTACGTAATGCGCCATATGGAGACATTTTTTGAGGGTGGCTCGCACTGGGACCCTGGATTCAACCGTAACTCATCGAAGTGTATACTTCCTTTGCGTCATAAGTATCTGCATGCACTTATTACATTTAAGAGGAACATGTTGAGAGATGAAATCATTAACAAGGCTAAGGCTAAGGCTAAGGCTAACGCTAAAGTGGCAGGGTAGCATTCAATATGCAGTAGTGATCATTTTTAATGTCATATTCTTTATTTTAATTACAAACAATTAAGAATCTAGCGAACAGCTTGTGTTTCCTTAATTTAATTGAGAATAGATAGTTTTATTCCACTATTAAGGATCATTCTATATGTTGCAGATTATCTGCATATCTCTTCGGATTGTTTGCATATCTCGACTAATTTTGTGCATATCTCAACTCAAAAATTGCATATCTACCGAATACTTTACAACTTGGGAAAAGAGAAACAACACCAATATCTCCATAAAATTTGAGAATTTTGCCTTAATTTTTCTTGGAATTCTTGCATATCCTATGAAAAGATTTCCATAACAACTGAAATGTTGTAAACATGCGAAAAATCATGAGAACTTATTCCTTAAGAATACGGATGAACTACATATCTCTAGGTAGTTTCTGCATATCTATACAAATGAACTGCATATCTACAGAATACTTTACAAGTTGGGAAAAGAGAAACAACACCAATATCTCCACTGAAATCTACGAATTTTTCCTTAGTTTTCTTGGAGTTATTTCATATCCGTAGAAAAGATTTCCATAACAACCGAAATGTTGTAACCATGGGAAAAATCATGAGAGCTTATTCCTCAACAATACGGATGAACTGCATATCTCTCGGTAGTTTCTGCATATCTATACAAATGAACTGCATAACGTCAAATAAGTTAAATCTTGGAAAAAACGAGACAATAACACATTCGGTGTGTCTCTCGGGGCAATGAGGAACCCAATACTTTTCGTTTGTGTCTTTCGCGTCAATAACACATTCGGTGCCATATAATGCTTCTTCATCATCATCTGACATAAAATCAACACCGTCGTCTGAGGAAGAATATATCACATCATCAGGTCGGTTCTCCTGCATACCTGATACAGTTTTGTGCATATCAGTGAACCGTAAATGCACATTCATTTAGAACAATGGAATACCAAATAAATCAGAGTGCATAACCTCAAAAATATAATGTGAAAGTCGAATGTCACATCTACTTGGCTAATAATTCGATTTGATAGGCGAATGTTATTGTTAGAATCAAAACGTATCTACTGCATATCAATTATATCCAATAGCATAACATGTATTCCGAAACGCATACGACTACAGTTTTACTGCATAACAAAATTAATGTGAAACCCTAAACTGCTACTGCATACCGCCGAATGTCACATGCATATCGTTTTGGTGTTGTCGCATATCAGAACGAAACCCTGTTTAACCCTAGTTTGATGCATAAATCAAAGTCGAATATACTCAAACCCTAATAAAACCCTAATCAAGTCCTATGAATCTATTATACCAAAGTCGATTTAAGTAAACAAATTTGATGCATATCTCAATACTAACCTTCTTCCATGGAGATTTGAGTGGTGTTGTATCAATCAACTATTGTTACTGTCGGGAAGAAAAAACTGGACGTGGATGACGATGGAAGAGAGGCAGCGTGAATTGATGGAAGAGAGAGAGAGGCACCGTGAATTAAGGAAGGGGTTATGCTATTTTTTTCCTTATTTTCTTTTAATTACAAGACTTCTAATTTAGCCTTTCATCTAATCTCATCCTATGGCTCCTATTCGTTAACTCCGTTTTACTACAAAAGTGGTCTTACCGGAGCCTCCCTCTCTCTCTATATATATATATTAGATTTTGATGAAAATGACTTTAGTACACAACTGCGATAAAAAATAAGCTTGTATTTATAACAATTGAGATTATATTGTTATTCATAAAGTACATCTCTCAAAGTTAAAAGGAATTTAAAAATCTTATTTTAATTTTAAAAAATAAATGTAATAAGATAATTATATATAAAATTTTAATAAAAGTACATATTTGGATATTATATATTTTTATAAAAAATTATTTATATGAAAAATATTTTTTGTGAATCTTTAAATCTCAATTCCGATGTGAAATTAATTTATAAGTTATTATAATCTTTGTAGGCAATTCTTTTTAATTATAAATTGTTTAAATTTTAGGTATATTTAAATTAGGAACGTTTTAGATATTGTATCATCAAATCTTTCTATATAATTGTGTAGAGGAGGGCTCTTGTAAGGACAAATGATTGGGTGAGGACATGAGGACGAATCTGGACCCTTAGATCAGAAAATAAACGGTAGAGATTAAAAGAGAGAAATATTCCAGTGTATCTCACACCCGTGTGCTCGTTTAGAGAAGCGGTGGCAGTTTTGCAAATTTGAAAGAAAATATTTTGAAATGACGACATTGCCCTCGTTTCTACTTCTCTGTTTCCTACAGGATGGATGGCGATTTGAAGAAGACGATATGTTTCCTGCACGAAAGATTGCCATCCTTCTTCCGTCGATCCAAACAATCGACTATAGAGCACCGTTGGAAATGGTGGCGAGCCATATATTCTCCGGCCTTCTTCCGTCGGTGTTGATGTTGCGGTAAGTTCTCGAACGTGTGGATTTAGGGTTTGAGACAATTTTGGAAAACCTAATGTTGTTTGATGTCATTTACTGCAAATATCAACGGATAGGGGAAATTGATAACTGTTGAATTTAACAAACCAAAAACTTTGCAGATAGATCACAAGGAGACGACTATTCAGAAAGAGATCAAAGTGGAAACACACATAAGCCAGTGGAGATAGGCAACTGTGGACAGCAGGTTGTGCGGAAAAATGGCAACGACCTCCTCAAAATATGCTTGTACGTGATCCTCATTTTCTGACTACTTGGGAAAATCCAGTATTATGTACTATGAATTTGTGCAAGAACTTCCAATTACTAGGTGAGCATCGTACCAATTAAATTAAACTTAAGATGTATTTCAGCCCTAATGTATCTTGTTTGACCATTTGGTGGGCAGTAGTATTTGAATTACCCAGAGAAGCTATATTTGTGCAAATTAAGTATTATTTTTGTCATTTCAGTGCTTCCACTTTTTTACTTCTCTGCTGCTTGTTGATTGAATTCTCAAGCCTGAAGTTAATTGTAAAGTTGTGAACGGTGGGTTGCAGCTGCACACATTGTGTTTGTGATGAACTGAATTAATCAAATATGCGTTTGTGAAATGTGAATACTGGGTTTATGCTGCAGCGACGAAATTTTGGCCATTTGCTTCAAGCTCAAATCACATTATGTTATACATGAACCTTACCTTTCAATGCAATTTTTGATTGAATGAAGTGACTAATTATAAGAAACTTGGTACTTTATAGCCTTTATAAGTTTAATTGCAGATTTTGTTTGTTTATCATGTTGCTAGAATGGAATGGGAGCTAATCACCTTTCTCTGTTTGTTAATGTGTGTGTTCATAGCACCCATACATATAGGTTTCATGGAACTTTGTTTTATTCTTACTTGTCATTTTTCATAAAATGTAAGACCTTCTTTCCATGCATACTTGTTAGTCTTATTGTCATTCTTGATCATAAACAGGAGCAACAACAATGGGAACCAAGTGTACACAAAGGTAGTGCAAATCAGGACCTTCAACTCCACTGTGCAAAGATTTTGTTTTTTTTGGAAATGCAAGAAGGGTGTCATATATTTGCTGGTTTGCTCAGCAGAAGGTAATTTGGAAGTAGAACTTTGGATGGGTTGGAAAGCAGATGGCGCTTAACATCCATGCATGATTCTGACACGTTCTTCGAATAGATCCGTTCCCTCTCATCTGGTTCTCCTTCAATCTTGTCCACTGATGAAATTACTACCGAAGATTAGGATAGAGTCTGTTGTTTTTCATGGAATTTGTATGTGTTGTATGATCCATTCTTTTGTTTTAGCTAGTGAACTGAAGCTGTTATGAGGAATATCATGCATTTTGGTTAGTTGTTGAATACTTAATAGTTCTAGCATAGTTCAATCGTGCTAGGAAGGAGATGAATGTATATGGATATGTTGTATAGTGGACAATTTACTTTTGGCCTATGATTGTCTGCATCCAGATAGTAGTGCAAGAGAAGTAATGAGCAAATTTTTCATGTTCTATATACGTACTACTTATGCTATGCAATACACGATCTTATGTTTCCACCACATACAAGTCAAAGCATGACATCGAGCATGTCAGTCAACTTGTTCATGAAAATATGTCTAGATGTTAATGAAAATACAAACTTGAGGTTCATGTAAATATGCCTAGAGGTTCATGAAAATATTCCTAGAGGTTCATCAAAGTATGCCTAGAGGTTCATACTAATAGTCATGCAGGTTCATGAAGTTTTTAAGCTCGTTTTTTTTGTTATTAACACATTGCAGTAAAAGGCTGTAGATATGCCTAGAGGTTCATGAAAATATGCCTAGAGATTCATACTGATAGTCATGCATGTTCATGAAGTTTTTAAGCGCGTTTGTTTTTGTTATTAACACATTACAGTAAAATGATTTAGATATGCCTAGAGGTTCATGAAAATATGTATAGAGGTAAATGAAAATACACACTTGAGTTTCATGAAAATATGCCTAAGTTTCATGAAAATATGCCTAAGTTTCATGAAAATATGCCTAGAGGTTCATGAAAATATGTCTTGAGGTTCATGATAATATATCTAAAGGTTCATGCCGATAGTCTTGTATGTTCATGAATTTTAGCCCGGTTTTGTTTGTTATGAACACTTATAATAAAAATATCTTAGGTTCATTTCGATAGTTTTATAAGTTCATGACAATAGTACTGCAGGTTCATAAAATATATAATAAAGGTTCAGAAACTTTATATGTCGGGTTAATAAAGTTATATCAGATGTTCACAATCATTGGTCTAGACATGGAACCAAACTCAAAAGTTGTGTTATTTGGTCTACGTACCGGAACTGATAACATTCAAGATTATGCAGGATTATACACTAAAGATCCCTTGCGATTATGCATGAACCTTCTCATTGATAAATATGAACTCATATGAAAATATACATTTATGTTCATGAAAATATGCCTAGAGGTTCATTAAAATATGCCTAGAGGTTCATTAAAACATGCACTTAGGTTCATGAAAATATACACTTAGGTTCATAGGAATATACTTAGGTTCATGAAAATATGCCTAGAGGTTCATGAAAATATGTCTAGAGGTTCATAAAAATACACACTTAGGTTCATGAAAATATGCCTAGAGGTTCATGAAGTTTTTAAGCTCGTTTTTTTGTTATTAACACATTGCAGTAAAAGGCTTTAGATATGCCTAGAGGTTCATGGAAATATGCCTAGAGGTTCATGAAAATATGCCTAGAGGTTCATGAAAATATGCCTAGAGGTTCATGTCGATAGTCTTGCAGGTTCATGAATATTTATAGCCAATATTTTTTGTTACGAACACAATGTACTAACATTCCCGAAATTCATGCTGATAGTTGTGTAGGTTCATGAATTTTCTTAGCCGAATTTATTTGTAATGAGCCCATTGCACCAAAAGACTTTAGGTTCATATCGATAGTCGTGCAAGTTCATGTTGATATCCTAGCAGGTTCATGCCGATAACCTTGCAGGTTCATGATTTTTTTTGCATTGATTATTTTTATGAATACATTTAAGTTCATGCCGATAGTAATGTAGGTTCATGTCGACAACCTTGCAGGTTCATGCCCATAGTCTTGCAGGTTCGTAAGTGTTTTTAGCCTAATTCGTTTTTTACGAACACCGTGTACTAAGATCCCCAAGGTTCATATCGATAGCTGTATAGCTTTATGAATTTTTTAATCGGATTTATTTATTATGAATACATTGCACCAAAAGGTCTTAGGTTCATATCGATAGTATTTTAGGTTCATGTCGATAGCATTGAAAATACGTCTAGAGGTTCATGAGAATACACACTTAGGTTCATGAAAATACACACTTATGTTCATGTAAATACACACTTAGGTTCATTAAAATATGCCTAGAGGTTCATGAAAATATGATTAGAGGTTCATGAAAATATGCCTAGAGGTTCATGAGAATACACATTTAGGTTCATGAAAATACACACTCAGGTTCATGAAAAACTCATGGATTAGAGGTTCATGAAAATACACACTCAGGTTCATGAAAACTCATGGCTTAGAGCTTCATGAAAATACACACTTAGTTCTTGACATCTTGACATGGAGATGGGACATGATAGACCCCGCCATATGATTTTGAAAACTCATGGCTTTAATGACGAAAAAAATTGCTAAATCTGTAAGTAAAAGAGTTTCATAATTAGTGTATGACTATCAGGTTCATATTGGATTTTACCAATTTCCTCTTTTTCTCTTGCAAATGGAAAAAAATGTATCTTGATATTAAGTAGGATGATTTCTTCCGGATGAGTGCAAAATAGATTGCTACTTGGTTCATAAAATTCAAAGTGAACATATATATGTAAGCAAACCTGCAATTTTACAAAAGGAAAATATTAGCAGATTCTCGAACAGCTTGATATAAAGCAATTTATTCAATGCAAACAGGCAGCAGAAATCTACTAAAGTACATCTACAGGAAAATTGGGCACCAACACCCCAATGCAAGTTAGTAGAAGTAGATATGTGAGTGCATTTCAATCATGATATCACAACACGTTGGGAGATATCAAACATAATGGAGGCAAATTTACATCCTAACTAGGCAATTTTTAAGTGGGTATTGAATGTTGGACTTGTAACTAATTTGCAAGGGAACATAGTACTCCATTCCAAGATCATACAAGAGAATGTATACTAAAGGTTCATAGAATTCATATTTGAGGTTCATAAAGTGTGTATACTAAATAATTTAGAAGATTGTATCTCTATTTGAGGTTCATAAACACTTTCTTCTCCTGAGTTGCTAATTCATTAACATCTTTGGCAAGAATAGCAAGCACTGGAAGAGGATTGGGTTGGTTCTTTGTTGCCCTTCTACTTGAGTCTGCCTTTCTCCATCATATGTATATCAATAACTAAGCCATTTACTAAGATGAACACAGAATATAATCCCATCTGACATCTCCAGAGTATTTTAACAATAGATGGGCTGATAAATATGTTTATATGAGATTCTTATACAAATTGCTGCAAGTATAATATGTCCCAAAAAAATAAATAGAAGAAGATATATTACTTAATAAATTTGTAATCCTTTCCTGACCCATGAAAAGAGTGATGAAATTTCTTATACAAAAAACACAAAATATTGAGAATATTGTGTCCACCTTCCCACCTGGTCTGTTATCAACTCCATTTCATCTCTCCTAGTGTGAAAAATATAATCCAGAAATAAGAACTTGTCTGAGCAAATGCAGTGCGCAGAGATGACCTGATATATGTATCAATTCTACTCCGAGCTACATCAACTTCATCTTTCTCTTCCTACGATATCCTCAACTAACACTTTTGCCGCCAAAACCCCAAGAGAGACCATTTTAGGCATTGTTCCAATGTTTGCACTATCGCAAGTAGGTGGAACATCCAATTGATGCAATCCTAGTGGCTATGGACTCTGGCATTGCAGAAGTTTCACCAGAGGTGACTCGATTGCTGATTTCCTACACTAGTGCAAGAAAGAACTAGTTGTATAAGCTGATCATATAAAAATCCAAAAAAATTCAAGATTTGGCCATTCAACAAGCCTACTTTAAATGACCTGGACGAGCTCAAACAAGGTCCATATCCGAGTGAGGTTGCAAGATATCGCCCAATTTGGTTCGTGGTGGTAATCGAATCATTCAGGCTTGTCTTAAAGTGGATGCAAACTTGGCACTGATGCTCTGGTACACCAGAGACTCAGATGCCGAGTAAATGGATCTTTATTGGTGTGGTCACATCCTTGACACTGAGAGGATTCAACCAACGTGTCTCGAAGGCATCATCTCTTCTCTATCGAGCGACTGGGAATCATCGAAATGGCATGATCTCCTCCACTGTTTTCTTGTGATATTCAACCATGGCAACACATATTCTTCTTCTGCTTCCGGTATCCTTCTTTTTCTACATAATTGACACATGTAACAATACAAGGCACAACCAACTAAATTGCATTCGATAACCAATAAAATGAATCTTCAAGCGAGAAGAAAAATGTATAAACTCATTGAGACATATTATCAAACACCTTGAAGGCCACCATAGTAAAAAAAATATTAGCACAAGGAGAGAAATTGCTTGTAAGGCTGCAACACACAGAAGATCCACCAAATCTTCTTATTCAACCAACATCTCACCAATTACAGGTACTTGGAAATGAAATTCCAAACCTGTTTTTAGTACTTGAATTTTCGCATGAAAGAATTAAACTAACAGTGGCTTCATTGTCATCAGAGGATCCGGATTCAGAGTTGTGGTCTTCAACAGTGGCTTCGACTCTTGAACTTCGATCCTGACATGGTTTTTGTCGGCGCTATGAGAGATCGACGATCTAAGACTCAAGGAGACGAAATTTGAGAATCCTTAATCGGACAAGAAGGGAGAGAGGATCGCCGGGGAGGATCGCGAAGAAGTGGATGGGCCGACGTGAGAGAAACAAAGGAGATGGGAGCGGAGGAAGCTGAAGAATTAAATAGCAAAATGACTAAAACACCCCTCATTTTATAAAATCAGCATTCACCCGAAACGCATCTTGAACCGCATGATGAGGTTGATCCAACGGTTGTGGAGTGTCCGCACGTCCTCACCGGATGAAGTGTCCTCATATGATCCCATCTCTAATTGTGTAATCAAATCTATGTAAATAATTTTGAAAATTCCTAATTAGATGACATGTGGCAAGAAGGTCAATTTAGATGACATGTGGCAATTTAAATGAAGAGATGACATGTGGCAAAATTGGTGTTTTGCTTTAATAGTTATATACTGTAGTAGATTGTTTTAGAAATTTAATTAAGAAAAAAGTCAGGAAATGTACCGTTTATGAAATAAATCATTATGAAAAAGACTATTCATATGCATTTCAATGTCTTATAAAACCAGCAAAAATATAGTAGTTGAAAGAGTAGAAGAAATTCTCGATTCTCTGATCTGATGGTGTTCATAAGAAAACAAATTGCAGTCTTGAAAGTGTTATAGGTATAACTAGCCTAGGTCCCGCGCCATGCGCGAGTTTATATAACTCGATATAGTGAATTAGTAGTACGGAGTATTATCTTAATTTTAATATATTATAAAATTAGGGGTTTCCCAAATTAAACACATGCTTTGTTTTTAATTTATCAGTAATCTATTTTTTTGATTTTTCATTTTTTTACTATGTTTGACCAAATAAAGATTTTTTGCCCAACATCACATGTCTATAGTGGATTCAAAACATATTATTACCTTCTAACCTTCGATTCCTCAACGCCCTATTGTGAAATTTACCTTCGACTTCTCAACAACCTATTGAGAAATTTAAATGCCGCAAAACTCGCGCATAGCGCGGGCCCTAAAAACCTAGTGTAATATATAATTTTATATGAAAATAAGTTGATACATTAGAATAATATTGATATATAATTAAGTTTTAACATTTTAAATATAATAAACAACGAATATAAATGAATTTTTAATACCAAAAATCTTATTTGATCAAATTATCATAGGTCAATTTTAAAAAAATTTAAATAACTTGATTTCAACATATATAAAACTATATAATTTAAAACACTACCATAACACAAAAATATAATCTTTTCTCTTATTTATTAAGAAATCGCTCTTTTTGTGATATGTCATATCATAAAAATAAAATTATAAATTTTTAAAATAACATAATAGGATATTGGGAGGTCAAAATCTAAAAAATTAACACATAAAAATCTTTTTGTAATCTGAAAGATCTTAAACAATCTTTTTGTGATATTTTTGCATATGATTTTCCAAATTTAATCAATTTTTTGAGAAAATTACAATAAATAATAAAACAATCGTGACCAATGGAATGACGACAAGTGAATGATCTGAATGAAGAGTATGTCACGTGACATAGCTAGAATGAGAGAAAAGTAATTTGCTTTAGTAGTTATACCCAGATTGTACCAAAATCTGATTCAAGCGTATGAAGATTGAGAAACACACAAGAGATCGCATCTACGTAATAGGGATCAATTGGTTGATTCAATCCTAATGGCTTCATGGGTACACAAAGTTAGCAATGTTCTAAAAGTCACTAGACAAGTAGAATTTAGTGTCTAGTGTCTACGCAATTCGGAGACGCGTTTAACCTCACACCCACATTTTTATATCCCGCTCTTTGATTCTAGTGTCTAGTGTCTACGCAATTCGGAGACGCGTTTAACCTCGCACCCACATTTTTATATCCCGCTCCCTGTGTTACACGAACACGCCATTTTTTTGCTCATACCCGGGTCGACCCGACCTGACACGGATCTGGGTACGGAATCCGGCCGGGACACGGTGGCATGCACTCGGACACGGCGAGGTTCCTGGCCGTCCTTGTTCAGTCGCCATTGTTGTTGTGCTTTGCTCTCTCCGTATGAACGGAAGGAGGAGAGGAAGAGAGGAAGAGAGAAGGTGACTTAATATTTTGGGCCGGATGAGTCTTTAACCAAAACTAAAAAGGCCCAAGTTTCTATAGTCTATTCCTTAAAAGAAAAGCCCAAACAAAAAAATGAGAAGAGATTGATATCTAACTTACTATAAAACGAGAAGTGATGATGTCTAATTTAATATAGAATAGATATAGGGAATACTTTTAAATTTTATTAATTGTATATATATTTTTATTATCGCCTTACCATGTCCGGTACCCGTGTCTAAATTTCGGACGGTGTCCAAGATTTTTGAGAATTACATACCAGACCCTCGGATCCGCACCCGTGTCGGATATTCGTACCCGTGTCGAAGAAATATAGCTCGCACCCGTTTTAGGCGTATCCTTAACGCGCCCAAACGAATCGGATCTGTCTGGAGCACCTTGGATGCGCCAAATTTTTATTTTTATTTTGCCTTCAAAATGCCCAAAAATCGGGTCTGTTTTGGGCGCATCCGTATAGCGTCCAAAGTTGAAACCCAATTTTTTAAAAATGACTTGGATGTATCCGACATGCGCCTAAAGATAAGCGTCAATTATAAATTTTCGGGTGCGGGATTTTTCCCCGCAGTTAAAAATTAGTGCATTCGGAGACCACCAAGTAAAAGTTGGTGCATCATTCATTCGATTATTATTCTTCAAAATCTTATTTCTTTATAATTGATTGATTAATTGTACGACTACATCGAGATGAATTTTATATTTTATTACAAGTCTTATTTTACCATTCACTTCCACAATTTCTAAAAAATGTAAATGTGTGTGACGTTGTGTTAGTAGAAACTTATGGGCATACTAAACAGAGTTTAAATACCATTTAAAATACTAAAATTGAACATTGCTTCCGAAAAGCAAATAAAACAGTTGGTTTTTTAGCCAAACCTAATAATATAAATCCTCACTTCATTAAAACAGTAGTATAATATGCAAGTGATATAAATATTTATATTTTCTGCAAAATAGTTCTTTACGACACAAACTAAATTGAATGTACAGAAAATATAAATACTGTTAAGATGACCAATTTAGTTCAGTGAAGATTTTGATTTATCAATAAGTGAGTCAGCATTGGGTTTGTTACAAGCATCAAGGCCGGAGCCTAACAGAAAAGGGCGTGGGGCGTTGGTGCCATGTGTGACAGCAATGGATGGCTCGCAGTATCAATAAGTTTTTCATTCTGTTATTTCACTTTAATTCTTTTCCCTGTAACCTCACTCTCTTCTGTTACAGAGTGTGCTTCCACCTTACTTTTCCTAGGGTTCGTAGTTTGTAATCAAACTCGATTCCTTCTATACAACAAAGCTTGATCGATTGATCAAGTGTTTTAGTGCATATCTGAGATTCTATATGGTATCAGAGCAATCAGAAATTTAGCTCTTCTCTCACCAAATTCCGCACTTCTCTTCTCGCTGTCTTCTTTGCAACGATGACTCCAAGAGCTGAGGCGAATCAATCGATGACGAATCAAAGTGATCCACTGGCGTTATCCAATTCGGATTTTCCAGGTATGTTGCTCACGAAGCTGATCTTCGATGGAAGCAATTTTATGCAGTGGAGTCGTCAGATTGAGATGGCTTTAGGAGCGAAGCTGAAACTAGGCTTCATCGATGGATTTGGTGCTAGGCCTATTGATACAGATCCTAATTTCGCTAGGTGGAAGCGCTGCAATCGTATGGTAGCGTGTTGGATTCTCAACACCATGACTCTTGATCTTTCAGGTGCGTTTATTTACAGCGATTCTGCTCGTTCTCTTTGGCTTGATATCTGTGATCGTTACTATCAAAGTAATGGACCTCTTGTCTATCAATTGGAGCAAGAACTTGCTGGTGTTACTCAGGGAAATTTGTCTGTTACTGCTTACTTTGTTAAGGTCCTTGAGAAGGATAATAGGACTAAACTGATGCAATTTCTACTCAAACTTAATTCTGATTATGAGCATTCTAAAAGTCAGATATTGTCTATGGATCCTTTGCCTCATGTGAATAAAGCTTATCATACTATCCTGCAAATTGAGAAACAGAAGAAGATTACTAGATATGTTGCTCCTGAGCCAGCAACTTTTCTTGCAAACCAAAGATGTTTTAATAGGAATCAGCCTAGTTATGGTGGATCTCAAGGAGGCAATACTGAGCGCAAGGATGGAAAAAGAAACAGGACTGATAGAAGGTATTGTGTTCACTGCAAGGAAGAAGGTCACCTTCAGGACAATTGTTTTGAATTAATTGGATATCCTGACTGGTTCAAAGGAAAGCGAGGTAAGAGAGGCAATAAAGTTGTTGCTAGTGTTGAATATGAGCATTCAGGATATTCGGATTCTCCTCTGGATAATGGAAGTAGTGGAGATTAGAAAACTGCTCTTGATGAGCAAATGATGCAAGCTGTGAGTTGTCTTTCCACTGCCTGTCAAGAGATGATGAAGGCATTCAAACCTGAGAAGACAACCATGACAGTGAGTGCTACTCACAAGGGAGGAGGAAGTTCTAACAACATTCAGTACTCAGGTAAAATTATTCATTGTCTATCTGTTTCTAGTGGTATTTGTGATGAATGGATCATCGACAGTGGCGCCACTGATAATATGACATCTCATCACAAGTTACTCACTGATTGTAAGAAGATTTTGCATCCAGTACATATTCTTCTTCCAGATGGTACATCACAGGAAGTCAGCACAACAGGTTGTGTTCGCTTGAGTGATTCTATCATCTTGGATGATGTTTTATTTGTGCCAAAGTTCAGGTTCAACTTGTTGTCTGTCAGCAAGCTCATTAGAACCAGACAGATTGGTTGTTGGTTCACTGAATCACATTGTGTTTTACAGGACCTTTTGAGTAAGGAATTGAGAGGTGTAGCTTGTGAGCAAGGAGGTCTATATAAACTCAAAGATGCTTCTCAACTTGCTGATGAAGATTTGAAGAATTTCACATTTTTTAATAAGGCTTGTCCTGACAACAACACTTTGCTTGTTGATGAACTTTTGCACAGACGTATGGGGCACATGTCTGTCTCCAAATTGTCGAGTCTCTGAATTGTGATGTTTTCTCAGTGGCTAAGACACATCGTCTGCCTTTTGCTGCGAGTCAGAGTCATGCTTCTAGTTGTTTTGAGCTTTTGCACATCGACCTTTGGGGGCCATATAGGCTTCCCTCTCTGTCTGGTGCTCGCTATTTTCTTACCATTGTCGACGATTGTAGTCGGGCAACGTGGACATACATGGTGATGACCAAAGACAATGTTTGTCAAATTCTCACTGATTTCTTTACATATATTGAGAATCATTTTACTACTAAGGCAAAGTTTGTGCGTTCTGATAATGGGACTGAATTCTTTAATCAAGATTGTCAATGGTTGTTTGCTTCTCTTGGCATCCAACATCAGCGTTCTGTCACTTATACCCCTCAGCAAAACGGTAGGGTTGAACGTAAACACAAGCATTTACTTGACACTGCTCGATCTCTGCGTATTCAAGCAAATTTGCCTATTGAATTTTGGGGCGAATGTATTATGACAGCTACCTACCTCATCAATAAAATGCCAATGGCCAAACTAAATTGGAAATCTCCCTTTGAAGTGCTTTTTAAAAAGGCCCTTGTCTATGACAATCTGCGTGTATTGGGTTGCTTGTGCTTCATTGCAGTACCAAAAAAGGGCCTTGACAAATTTGCACCAAGAGGGAAACGTTTTGTATTTCTGGGTTATCCTCATCTACAAAAGGGCTACAAAGTTTATGACTTGGAAAAACAGCAATTAATTGTTAGCAGGGATGTTATCTTCCATGAAGATCAGTTTCCTTTCCTTGATCAGTCGTGCTCCAAGCCAGGAAATTTGCGGATTGATCCCTTTGATACAAGTTTGCCTATTGATCCTTTGGATTCAGGCTTACCTTGTGATGACAATGATGATTGTCCAGCCATTCCTACATCAGTTGAGCCAACCAATTCGGTTTCGTCTCCTTCTGCTGCAGAAATTGCTCTTGATTCTTCTCCTGTTGTGGTTCCCACTCGTCAATCCACTCGCACTAGAACTGAACCAACTTGTTTAAAGAATTATGTTGTTAATTGTGTTGTTAAAGATCATTCCTCCTCAATAGCTCATGTTCTATCTGTTCCTGAACCATACAATTATCAAGAGGCTAAGGTGCATCCCGAATGGGTTCGTGCCATGGAACAAGAATTAGAGGCACTTGAGAAAAATGGCACTGGGAATTAGCTGCACTACCGAAAGGGAAACAAGCCATCAAATCCAAATGGGTTTTCAAGGTTAAGTTCTTGAGTGATGGTTCTATTGATCGCTATAAGGCGAGACTCGTTGTGAAAGGATTCCGTAAAAAACTTGGTAAAGACTATCGCCACACATTTTCCCCGGTTGCTAAATTACCCAATGTTCGTATGGTTATAGCTATGGCTACTGCTCGTGAGTGGCCTCTTCATCAATTAGACGTCAACAACGCCTTCTTACGTGGTCACCTTGAGGAGGAAACTTACATGGCACCACCGGAAGGGTATGATAAGGCTGGCCCTCTGCAAGTTTGTCGCCTTCGTCGGTCTCTCTATGGTTTAAAGCAAGCTTCCCGGCAATGGAACTTAGAGCTCACTCAGTTCCTCAAAGCACAAGGTTATACTCAATCTTGGAATGATTATTCCTTATTTACCAAAGGCACTAATGCTTCTTTGGTTGTGTTATTGGTTTATGTGGTAGATGTGCTCATCACTGGACCTAACACAGTGGAGATTCAAGCTATTAAGGATGCTCTTCATCTCAAGTTTACTATAAAAGATATAGGTTTGGTTTGGTATTTCTTGGGCATGGAACTGTACAGAGATTCCACAGGTACTCTCCTCAGTCAGAAGAAATACATCTCTGATATTCTTAAGGATACTGGATTTCTGAATGCTCGACCAACTCTTTTTCCTTTGCCCACTGGTCTGAAATTGAACAACAAAGATGGGACTTTGCTATATGATTCTGAGCGTTACCGGCGGCTGGTTGGTAGATTACTCTACCTTAGTTTGACACGCCCAGATCTGTCTTATGCAGTGCAGCATCTTAGTCAATTTGTGTCTAAACCACGCCTGCCACATATGTTGGCTGCTCATCATGTCTTGCGTTACTTGGCAGGCACCACATCAGCAGGGATTTTTTTATCCAGTCCAAAGTTCTCTAAAGGTTACTGGATTCACTGATGCAGACTGGGGCTCATGTCTTACCACTAGAAGGTCTCTCACTGGTTATTGTGTGTACTTGGGACATTCTCTTGTTTCTTGGAAGACCAAGAAACAAGTTACGGTTTCCCGTTCTTCTGCTGAAGCAGGGTATAGAAGTATGGCTGCAACTACTGCTGAATTATTATGGGTTAGCTGTGTGCTCAAAGACTTACAGATCAACTTAGCTCTGCCTATTACCTTGTTTTGCGACAACAGGGTTGCACAGCAGATGGCAGCGAACCCATGTTATCATGAACGAACCAAGCACTTGGAGATTGTCTGTCATTTTACAAGGCATCACATTCAATTTGGTTTTCTTCGCACAACTTACATTCCTACACAACTTCAAATAGCTTATATTATGACAAAGGCTTTAGGTGAAGCTCAACATGGTTTTCTCTGCTCTAAATTGGGTCTGCAAGAGCTTTCCTCTTGAGGGGGGAATGTTAAGATGACCAATTTAGTTCAGTGAAGATTTTGCTTTATCAATAAGTGAGTCAGCATTGGGTTTGTTACAAGCATCTAGGCCGGAGCCTAACAGAAAAGGGCGTGGAGCGTTGGTGCCATGTGTGACAGCAATGGATGGCTTGCAGTATAAATAAGTTTTCCATTCTGTTATTTCACTTTAATTCTTTTCCCTGTAACCTCACTCTCTTTTGTTACAGAGTGTGCTTCCACCTTACTTTTCCTAGGGTTCGTATTTTGTAATCAAACTCGATTCCTTCTATACAACAAAGCTTGATCGATTGATCAAGTGTTTTATTGCAAATATGAGATTCTATAA
Organism: Oxyria digyna; assembly: GCA_029168935.1. Classification (NCBI taxonomy): domain Eukaryota; kingdom Viridiplantae; phylum Streptophyta; class Magnoliopsida; order Caryophyllales; family Polygonaceae; genus Oxyria; species Oxyria digyna. Next base: position 4,467,256 of record JAPVLV010000010.1, on the reverse strand, counting down.
ATACCAATCTTCAAATCGTGAAGCAATTCCCTTCTTCTTATTTCTAATCATTCAAGGGGTGACAAAAAGGCATTTGATGAGAATAGGATCGTTGATCGCTTGTGTCGGTGTCGAAGAAGTTCCTATGAACTGAAATTGCAAATTTATTTCTTCAATAAAGCATAAAAAGATAGGCAATCAACCCCTCAAGTGAATCCACACACGAGGTTTGAAAGTCTCGCCTTGAACTCGGAATTCACCAAGAACGCAGCAAGGGTGAACGATTTGAGAGCGTCGGATTCCACCGGCGTGTCGAAGGATCAGGATAAGCACCTAACACTCTTGTGGATATGACTCACCACTCAAGTTTAGGAGGGATCAAGGATCAAGAGATATGACTCACTCTTGAAACAAGATCGGATTGTTCGATATTACTCACGAACACGCTTGATATGACTCACAAGCACAAAAGGGTCAAAAAAGAAAATAACAAAGAAATAAAAGTGAGACGAGAAACTCTTTCTTTTCTTCAATCTTGTCTATCTTCAAAGGCTTACAACGATAAGCTTTTATAGCCACAACAAAAGCTCAATAGTCACAAATTAATTCTCAAATGTGACTCTTGCAATACAATCTTAATGGCTGAAAATGCATTTATTCTAGCTACTAAAATGGAGAGTCTAAAGATATAAGGAGAGACTTGAATAGCAAAAGACTCTTCATGTCCATGAATGAATGCTGGGAAAACTGGAAGTTTCACCTCAGTTCCGATCTGATTGGGCTTCTGTTTCAGTCATGAAAGTTGTAGACCTTGAAGTCTTCTTTCCAACAAGTACTCATGGACCATGATTGGGCTTCTGTTTCAGTCATGAAAGTTGTAGACCTTGAAGTCTTCTTTCCAACAAGTACTCATGAACCACCACTGGACATTCGTACGTTCTGAAATGATGAAAATACTGAGGTTCTGTCTGAAAAATCCGAGAAGAACAAAATGAGTTAATACTTCGTGCTTTCTCTATTTTTTTTCAATTCGAATCACATCAGCATTCTTGAGACCCCTCATGCCCTTTTATACAAACTCACCTAAAAATAACGCTTTGTCCACCATGGTAACAACTTTTTCACTTCTAAGCTCCCATAAAAAAAATGTGTTCACAATTAAGCTACTTTAATGTATGACAGACGGAGAAACTTCTGTATAGGAAATTTCATCCTCGGGCTATTATTATCCTTGTTTGGCTACGACGGATTGTTGAAGAAGCTACGAATGCAATGGAGCGCTTACTAAGTCAGCTATCTGTATATTTTTCAACCTGTTGGGTGTCAGCTGGATTCAGAGGATACTCCTGGATTTAAACAAGAAAAGAAAAATCAAAGTGATCAAGAATAATTAAGCACAGGCAAAATTTTGGAGGGAAATGTAGGATCCAGTTATCAAAATTTAAGCAATGGGGATCAGTTAGGAAGATGGAAACGCACCAAACCGAGAGCTTCTGAGGCGCTCCTCCTGCTATTCTCTTCAACACAAACTTCAACCAGCGCGTTCATAAGAAATTCTCTTTCTTCTCTTTTCAAGTGTTTCTCCAACCCCATAGCAACCATTTCCATCTCCGGCTGCCAAAACAGCAAACTTCTTTGGTTACTTGATCAAGTGAGAACGGACGTATCATCTACTTTCAGTAATTTCAAGAAATTTCAATTCATTGATGTTCACAGAAGACAGAGAATGACGAGGTAGGATTATAGTAAAATCAGCATGGAAAAATCACATGTCAAGCACGTAGTTTTTCCAAATAGTTAGGCCACATGGGTAAAATCCAGAGGTTAGAATTAAGCAGCAAGTCCAAGGATAAACACAAAGCACCAGACTATTTTATGCACATAGACTAGGGAAGAAAATAACATACAGAAGCTGCTTGAGGTGGGAACAACTGGAGAATAACGCATATTCTTGATAATTCCTCAAGAGCTTTAGAATGTTTGCCTTGGATCTCTGAAGCCTGAAATATGATTTTTTTTACTTTTTTATAAACAACACAGACAGATTACATAAATAAGCAATATAAAAAATTAGAAAGAGTTACACTACGATAACTCAAATGCTATTTTCTAGGTTTTCTTCTCAATAAGTGAAGGGCCCACAGTTATAAGAAGACGATACTGAACTTGCAAACTTGTTACTGAAAGCCTCAGAGGAGGACGATGGCAAAGCCTCCTGGCAGAGCAATCCACCAGAAAACCGCAGCAAAGAATGTCAACTTGAGTGTTTAAAATTGAAAGTGTAAAAAAAAATAGTTCTCGATGAAACTGCAAAAGTAATGGACATTTAAAAATGATATATCCGTTCTGAAAAGTAATCACCGACATTAAGATTACTAATTTATTATTAACAGAGCAAGACACTAATTTCATTGGTAATTTTGGCAATAGTTAGAAATTCACAAGTCCTGAGGTATTCAATTGGGGTTTACTTAATGAAAAACAAATCATATAAATCATACAAGTTGTGCTTCAAAAAAGCTTACCCAGGCCTGTAAAAACCACAAACGGGTTCGTGCAGCAACCGTTCCAGAAACAATTGATGCAGCACGAATGGCTGGAAGACCTATATTATCGGCCAGCCCAGCGACAAAAACTCTGGGGTCCTCGCCATCGATATCGATTGAAGGATTTCCTGCTCTGTAAGGACAAAAGACATCAGCATTATTTGATGGAAAATACAATTGTACTAAGCCACAAATTAATACCTGATAGCAGCGTTTATGACAAATTCAACAGATGAACGATAGAGGGTATTACGGGTGTTTGCTGTCTCAATGATGGCCTTCACTCCCGATATCCTGCATATTTGTCGTAGCTGCTCCCCTCCAAGAAGAAAGAGAATTGCATTACAAAAAAAATACTCATGCTCACATAAGAAGTACAATATCAATGTCGTTTCTGTGCTTCGTTTCTCCAAACAACGGTATCAATAGAAGGTACTCAAGGTAGTCATTTAGGAAAACGTTCAAGAAGAAAAAGTACAATGTGTGCTTGTTTAGCCTATAGAACAAGCCACAGGAGACTAAAATGATAAAGGAGCTTGTTGTCAAGTTTCAAATTGCAAAATATGAGTTCTCATTTTCGTACCCTTTAACAAAAACCTTCATTTCTTCAGCAGAAGCATATGATTTTAAATAATTAGTCAGCCAGATCTTCTTTATATAAAAAAAGAAGTTTACTCTGAGAGTATCTGCAACGCGGCACAAATACCTTCTTTTTCACTAGATAACAGTTATTATCCAGGAACATTTGTTTCAGATATAAGTAACATTTGGTATTTGTAGAATCATAAATCTGAAAGAGAAAAAAAAAGAAAAAAAGGAACAAGAGCACTTACTTCAAGTATATCTGCTTCTGAAATGTCCTTTCCACTCATCTTATCATCCGTCATTTCTGGAAATCAAGCTGTTAAATACATCATTTAAAGAATGAAAGCAATAACATAACATTGAAGCGGGCTTTTTTTTAAAGCTTACTTGAAAAATAAGCATAGAGATTTACTGAATAGGTTGCTAATGGTAGAGGTGAATGTGTCAAGCACTAGAGAGATGGGCATGATATACTTATCAAAACAGTAAGTATGAGCAACATATGCAGCCTTCAATATCACAATTTCAAGTTAACAACAACTTCACGTTCTCAAATATCAACCGAAAATCCAATCATCCAAAGATCACATACCAATTCAATAAACAGATTAAGCCTCAATCTTGGCAAGAAAAGAAGAAGCTTGACAATAGGCTTTTCTTTTTTGTTTGGTATGCACAATGCCATAATCCTCTTTTCATTAGAAGATGAACAATTATTTGTACAGCAAGAAGATTCTAACAAGCAATAATACAAAGCAGTTGATGCAAAATGATCAATTCCATCGTAAATCCCAAACAAGAATGCTGTACTTTGCAGCACCAATGAAATGAGGTAGCAATTTAGGCACATCCTAATTTGGATTTAGCAATGCTAACCTCGAATCAACCTGTTGGCAGCTCTCTGGTACCCGTCGATATCCATTACCGAAACCGAGGTCTTTGATATCACAGCAGGCCACCACTGAGGCAACTTCCTCCCTTTCCTCTGGCTCAAATTCACTCCACCTGTTCCCAAAAATCTCTCCAAATTCGTAACATCATACTGCTTCCTCTCCGTTTCAACCGGTCTCCTAGTTCCGACAACCACCTCTTTCCCTCCGAGGCTCCTATCTCTCCTGGTAACAACCTCCTGAGTTTCGAATCCCTTTCGACTCCAACGCCTCAACCCTAACCCTAACTTGAGCAGCAGCCTAAACACAGCGACAGCGACGAAGCTAGAAATCATAAACCCTCCGAGAAAGCGAAGCGTGGAGTCCCGGCAGGATATGACCATGTTGTTGGTCCCAGGGTCGACGGTAATCAACGTTCTGAGGTCCCAGTAAGCGTCGTTTGCAGAGTCGACGATCTGAGCGAGCCTGGATTGGCAGAAATCGTGGGCTGTTTGGAGGGAATTGGAGGCTTTGTTCTTGAATTGGTCGACATCGATGACGACCTGGAGCGTGTCGGGGTCGGGAATGGAGAAAGTAGACCTCTTGAGGGTGCGACGGCGGCGGGTGCGGTTCCGGCGAGGGGTGGAGAAGGACATGCGAGGAAGGCGAGCTCGGCAATGAGAGCAGGGAATTGGGCCATAGATAAACTTCAGCGAATCCATTCACTCAGTCGATGAGGAGAAGAGAAGAGACGAGACGTGAAAGAGTATGATTCGCCCGAGTCTCCCACCCAACAGCTGAGTTATGACTTGTTATTATCTTCACACTTCACACTTCATTAAAATGCATTGGCACATCCTGGGAACAAGGTAAATAAGTACTCCTCCGTCGTTTTTTAGGCCCTTACTATTGAACGCCCACCCTTTTTTCTATTTACCGTCCATGCGCCGTGCGTCACGTATGGATTATATTCATGCATGACGCATGGTTTAAATCCCCACGTCACGCATCGAATAAAACTATGCGTGACGCATATATACAAATCATGCGTCACGCATAGATTTTTTACCTATAAAAGCCCAAAAACATCAAACCCTACCATTTTGTTACCTTCCCCAACTTCCCTCACGGCGGCTGCACCTCCACAACGCACCATTTTACCCAAAAACCATCATTCTCATCATCTTTTTTGCATATAAGGTATGCAAACATTAAGATTTCATTGTTATGGTATGGTATTGATGTATATATATGAGGTTTTCATGTTGTTTTGATGATATTTACTTCAAAATCCAATGTGTATGTTAATTAGTTGATTAGAAATGATTAAACTTGTAATATATGAATGGATTGTGTACTTTATTGATAATTTATTGACCAATTTGATATTTTCATGTGTATATAGTTTATTAGGGTTTTGATATTGAATTAGGGTTTTGTGAATTAGGGTTATGAATTAGGTTGTTGAAATTTGGTATGATTTTGATGAAATTATTGAAAAACTGTTAGAATTTTGGAAAAACTGTTGAATTAGGGTTTGAAACATGAAGAAATTGTTGACGAACAATTTCTGGAATGTGCAATTCCACACGTCACGCATGGATGGAAGCCATGCGTCACGCATGGATTGAAGCAATGCGTGACGCATGGATTGAAGCAATGCGTGACGTGTGGAATTGCACATTCCAGAAATTGTGTTCTGCAGTTTCATATTGAATTTGATGATATACTGATTGAGTTTTTGATGATATGCTGATTAAATTCAGTAAACTGATTAATTTTGTGGAATTGCACATTTTATGATGTAGATATGGATGGTGGTCGTCGACCTGGGCGCGATACTCGTCAAAAAAACAGAGAACTGAAGAAAAAAGATCCCATAGTTCCAAAACCAAGGAAGAAGAAGAATAGACAAGAATTGTCTCCTCGTCGTTTAGAGTTTTCTGGTGAGATGCAACAACAGCAACAACATCAGCAACTAGCTTTGTCCGCTGCAAGTTTCGATCCCCAGGGTTCCCCTCATTACTTTCCTGGCACCCCATTCTAATCCCACATCAAACACGGTTTCCACAACAAACACAGTTTCCAGGCTATCCGGGCGATCCACAACAAGAGCAATCATTTGTGGAGATGATGAGACAAGCTACTGGTTCTCATAACTTTGAGAACCCTCAGACGGGTGATGACCAATACGCACCGGTTGCTTGTAGCAGTGCAGGGCCATCAGCTGGGGGTGCAAATGCTGATTCTGATTATGAGCAGGATCATGAGCATGAGGAATAGGGTGAGGAAGAGGATCGGACATATGAGAATGTTCATGAAGAACATGAAGAAGCGGAAGAGCAAGAGGAACAACCCAGAAGACGACGACGACGACGACAACCTCCGGTCAGAAACATATATGTCCCTCAGTTAGAGGGGGGTACTCCTGGAGGTCCACAAATTCCGGAGCTGCTCATAAGCTTTGAAGCTCATACAACCTTTTTTGTGCAAAAAGGAAAGGTATGTAATTAGAATTTGGTTTATAGATTCAATACTTATCATAACTAATTTAATGTTAGGAAAATGGTTGAAAAAAATGAAAAAATTACATTCAGTTCATTATTTGATTATATGAAAGATGAAGTATGTTTATTTTTATTTATGAATTGATTATGTGTTGTGATATTAAATTTGTTAATGTATGAATTGATTTGATTAAATTGATGGATTATTTGTTGAACTATTTGTAGTTTTGTTGAAAATTTGGTTAAGGTGTGCTGTACAGAATGCAGAAACTGGTTTCTTTGCATTCTGTCTAATGCAAATCCACGCGTGACGCATGGTTCATGTCCATGCGTGACGCATGGACATGTTCCACACGTGACGTGTGAAACAGAACCATGCGTCACGCGTGGAAGAGGCAAGTCACAACATAAGCTCCCGGTGAGATTTGGTGCATTTCTAGGGAGTGTTGAAGAGGCAAGAAGTCTGTCTTGGGGATCTGCGGCGTTAGCATATTTCTATCGCCAAATGGGCATCGCTACACGCCAAAATTGTGGTTTGATCTCATTTTGTTTCACTCTCCTTCAAGTAAGTTTTAAATTATTTAGGAACTACATTTTTTAGCAATCATAACTTATTTCTATGGTTTTAATGCTAACTATATTTTTTAAATGGTAGGGTTGGATATACACATACTTCCCATCCTTAGCAGCTGGTGTTCGGCTTAATCCTGATTGGTCAGTTGATCATCCTTATGCGTTTCGGTTTCTACCAGAGGAAGCGTTGCCAAACTACGACCCTGAAGCACGAAACTACAGAGTTGAACTAGATGCAATGAGGGCGGATCAAGTATTTGTGTTGCATTTTGTTTATATTTTTAAGCCTCAGTTTTGGTACCTCAATTTTTTTGCAATTCCATGTGCCACGCATGGAATACCACGAGAAGGCAGCACCATTCAGTGTCCAAATAAGAGGTGTAGAAAGTCTATCACGGTTTTCAGCGCTAATGACAAGATGAGACCAGACCAGTATGGCCGAAGGTTTTTTACATGCCAATGTAACTTCAGGTGGGTGTTTCTTGATCCTGAGTATGACCGTCATCATCTCCGTGTTATGACGAAATTGTTGGAGGAAAATCGGACACAAGCCATGAAACTGAAAATATTTAACGAAGAGAAAGATTTGGAAACGGCTAAATGGTGGGTCAAGGAGCTCTATGAGGATTTTGAAGAGAAACCATCTGATTCTGACGTTGCGTAGTGGTCTTAGTATTTCGTTCCTTTTAAGATGTAATGTGAAGTGTCTTGGTGTTTTGTCTTTGTTATGTTCGTTTTAATTTACGTTTCAAGAATGAGTCTTTTTTATGCTGTAATGAATCTGTTTTATTTTGTAATGTATCGGTTTTTTGTTGTAACATATCTGTTTTATGTTGTAATATATCTGTTTTATGTTGTAATTCCGATGTCTCATTTTGATAAGACAACTCATATGTCTCCTTTTGATAAGACTACTCATATGTCTCCTTTTGACAAGACAATTCATATGTCTTCTTTTGACAAGAAAACTCATATGTCTCCTTTTGACAAGACAACTCATATGTCTCCTTTTGACAAGACAATTCGGAAGTGTTGCTTTTGACAAGTCATACATTATAATACATTTCAAACATCATAATCACTAAAGTAAAAACAAATTCACAAATCAACATGTTTAGTCATACAACTAATACCATGAGCATGTAAAATCCATAAAACCTAACCAATTCAAACCCCTAAAACAAGTCAAAACCTTAAAAAGGAATATTATAATACATTTTAAATATCATAAATCAACATAAATTCACAAATCAACATGTTTAGTCATACAACTAATACCTTGAACATGTAAAATCCATTAAACCTAACCAATTCAAACCCCTAAAATAAGTCAAAACCTTAAAAAGTAATATTATAATACATTTTAAATATCATAAATCAACATAAATTCACAAATCAACATGTTTAGTCATACAACTAATACCTTGAACATGTAAAATCCATTAAACCTAACTAATACAAACCCCTAAAACAAGTCAAAACCTTAAAAAGTAATATTATAATACATTTCAAATATCATAAATCAACATAAATTCACAAATCAACATGTTTAGTCATACAACTAATACCTTGAACATGTAAAATCCATTAAACCTAACTAATACAAACCCTAAAACAAGTCAACACCTTAAAAAATATTATTATGAACAAGAAATGTTACCTTATTAAGGTTGTAACTTGAAAATGGAGCTTCTCCACCTCTTTCATTGGTGCATTCCTCTTCATTCTCCATATAGAAGGAAAGGAAGATAGTTAAAAATGGTGTTTTGCTCTAAAAAATGTTCAACAATGGTGTTCAAAGGTTTTTGACATTTGAAATATGGAAAGAAAGGAAGATAATAGGGATTAATGTAGGTGTTACGGAAATAGTAAAAATATTAATGGAGTTATTACAGTAGGTGAGACAAGACGTACGTGCTGGCATGAGTTCTGAAAAGAAAATTCGTGCGTGACGCACGGTTGATGTCCACGCGTGACGCATGGATGTAATCCACGCGTGACGCATGGATGTAATCCACGCGTGACGCATGGATGTAATCCACGCGTGACGCATGGATGTAATCCACGCGTGACGCATGGATGTAATCCACGCGTGACGCATGGATGTAATCCACGCGTGACACACGGTTCTCTTCCATGCGTGACGCACAAAATGACACATGATCCCTTTGATTCTTAGTAACACTGATGTGTGCATGATTTCCAATCAAAATAAAATTACATATTGTCAAAGGTTGGACATTTAGGCCACGTAAGAAGTCCAAACAAAGGATATGCTACTTTACAAGTTAATAGGTGTTATTGGGAGTTACCCACATGGTTAAATATACCTAATAGGCATTGAAAACAAGTTTCATTACATTTGGACATCGTTTGAGTGTCGTTTCGCCAAAAACCGCCTTAAGTCCATTTAAGGCGTTTTTAGTGTTTTTAGTGGTTTTAGCGTTTACGTGCCTCATTTCGTGTGAGCGAGACCTTGTTTCTACTGAATATCCCTAATAAGAGTAAGTTGTATAGTATTTTCAACAATAATCACCGTCAATGTTGTAGAATATACATATTGCGACAAGTTAGAGAGTTACGACTAGTATGTTTTTTACAAAGGAGGCGGTACTTTAAAAGTTAGAAGTTGTGATTGGGAGTTACCCACATGGTTAAATATCCATAATAGCCACTGAAAACAAGTTTCATTACATTCGGACATCGTTCGTGTGTCGTTTCGCCAAAAACCGCCTAAAGTCCATTTAAGCCGTTTTTAGTGGTTTTAGCGTTTTGACATAGTTTCGAATCCCGTTTTGTATGTGTGAGACATTATTGGGACTTTATATGCCTTATAACACATTTTTGTATAAATTTTTCAAACATACGTGAACATCAATGTTGCGACCATATATATTGCAACAAGGTAAGCTTGTGGTGAGTAGTTTGATGTTTTACAAAGAGCGTGTTACTCTAAAAGCAAAAGGTTTTGATGTAAAGTTACGGGCATGGTTAAATATCTCTAATAGGCATTCTAAACAAGTTTCATTCCATTCCGATGATGTTTCGACGACGTTATGGCGAATTGTGGTTTTAAAGCCTTTAAAAACAACACGGAACATGAATTATTTTGTGTGACATAAGTACAAATACATTGAATACATTGACATGGAACACATAAGCAACAAAAAAATACATTGACATCCATGCGTCACGTATGGTGTAAAACCATACGTGGTGTGTGGATGCATTCCACCCGTGACGCATGGTTTTATGTTGCAAAATCTTATTGTTAAATTTAGAATGCTTATATTGTTGTTATGTTGACGAATGTTCAACCTTATTATATTTCAAATTGTATATGGTGCGCCATACATATTGCGACCTCGTTCGGTTTTCAAACTATGTTTCACTAACAAAGGTATAAATTTGAATTTCAAGTTACACACATGATCAAATAGACATTATAAGGATTGAAACAAAGTTTCATTCCATTTCGATAAAGTTTCGATGACGTTTTTGTCGAATTGGGCTTTATCGCCTTAAAAAAGACACTAAAAATGTGTTTCTTTGCACACTTAACTAGAAATACATTGAATACATTGAATAACCCTAGATTCATATATGCAAATTCATGCATGACGTACGGATACAATCTGTGCGTCATGCATGGATGATATCCGTGCGTGATGCATGGATACAATCCGTGCGTCACACATGGATACAATCCATGCGTTTTCTGGAATGTGCAATCCATGCGTGACGCACGGATGACCTGGACGGCAAATAGCAAAAAGGGTGGACGTTAAATAGAAAGTATGTTTTTTTATCTACAGGATTACTTTGTTTCCTTGTTTGGCTTGTCTTGTCTCGTGGACATGAATTTTAACTTCGGGAAACTGAATATTAATAGGCTCTTCGTTCACTAAAATTGCTATTTACCGTTCAGCCTTGTGCGTTACGCATTGATTAAAATCATACGTCGCGTATGGATTGCATTTTTTCAAAAATCAATTCATACGTCGTGTATGAAATCTTTCCATACGTCACGTATGAAATTTTTTAGTTTTTGTTTGTTTTTACCATAATGTTGTAGATAATTTCAATACGATCGCGTGCATATAAAATTCGTCCAAAACGGACATCGTTTGCGCGTCCTTTCAAAAGGTCAAAATACAAATTTATCACACATAATTTCATGTGTCAACAAGTCCGTTAAAACTCAACACACTATTTTTCAAATTTTTTATAGTATGTAGATAACTTAACAAAGATTTTATTTAGTGATGATAATACTTAAATATAATCCATAATTACAATGTATAAGTAGTAGATTTGTTAAACTTAAGCATAATTAAACAAATGTTCTTTGTTTTTTGACTTTTTGAAGGGGTAAACGATGTACATTTTCGACGAATTTTATATGCACGCGATCATATTGAAATTATCTACAAGATTATGGAAAAAAACAAACAAACAAAAATTCATACGTGACGTATGGAATCATTCCATACGCGACGTATGAATTGGTTTTTGAAAAAATGCAATTCATACGCGACGTATGTGCAAGGCATACATTGTGTTGCTTTCTTGAGGCGTTGACACCTCCACTCCAGTCCATCCGAAATTGGTTCAGGGTGACGGATGTGCTTTAGCAATACCTTCATCACTTGTTTTAAACGTCGTCTTCGTAATGTTGCATCTCTGTTGATGCATTTGTATTACTATTACTACTCAATGCAAGGACGACAGTTCAAAGCTAATCAGATCTAATAAAGCTAGAAGTGGTTAGCATATTATAAGCATAGGGCTTCGCAGAAGCTCTTCAAGAGCAGAAAACCCTGCGGCTAGGAAGTGATGTCAGCCTGGACCGACATCTAATGTGCTGAGCTTAATGACTCTGTTGACCAGCTTGATACTAAAAATGAAATACAAGGGATACTGTCTAGACAAGAAGATGACAGATTCTGTCCCACTTGTACTGCTCTTATGTTGTTGTAAGATGACATATATGTCTCCTCGTTAGTTTCCTTACCAAACTGGAACTGGCTTAGTTGCAGTTTTTTGTGTGTGATGGAAACGAGCGGCCGCGCTCTTGGAGCTTCATAAAAAGTACAAAGAAAATTACATGGATTAAAAAGGCCTCTACAATCACATGCAAGAAAAGAAAGGACTACCTACGGGGGAGTCCAAAATACAAAAACCTAAAGCAAAAGAAAAAGCCAGACACGCGAGAAAGTCAGCTGTAAAATTCACATTTATGTAGACATGACGGACCTGGATCACCCCGTCCCTACTGTTGTGGCCCTGCACATGAGTGACAAGGCTAAAAAGAAAGATGCCCACGATCCATAGGTTTGCTAAGGAACAGAATCGTCAACTGCGAATCCGTTTCGAGGCAAACCCTCGTATGGCCCCGGTCTCAAGTGAAAGACGCCGTTGAGCTCAGCCTTGGGATTTGAACAACAACCCAGATTGTGGACAAACCCACTCAGCCAAACACCCTCAGAATCTCTAAGAACCCCTCCACAAGATACTCGACCGTCTCTAACCGCTACATCTGTGTTGATCTTGATCACACCAGTGCAAGGTTTCACCCAAGAAATCTATCTTTCCTCCTTCAAAATCGGGCCCTTCGCCCTATGTCTGATCGACGCTGCAAAAAACCTCATTTGCAAGAACCCAAATAAATTAAATCACCCCTATTCCCTTGAAAGGTGTTCGTCTGAAAAAAAAAGAGGCGATTGCGCCACTTGGAGGTGGTGTCAATTCATGAACAGTTGAAATTTTTTCTCCTCCGCTAAATTTTATAAAAAAAATTATATTTTTTTGGTGTGAACCAATGGTTAACCGATCGGTTTAGGTTCTGGGTCGGTTTATCCGGTTAACCTTCGTCAAAACCACTAGTCCAAGGTTTTATAATCCCATAAACCTGAACATAAACTGGCAGGAAGACGGTTTGGCCGGTCTGGTCCCAGCCGAAACCGGGACAAGGGTGGTTGAATGTTAACAAAATGTATTTAAAAGGTGGTCACAAGTAATTTCGTGTATAATGGGTAATTATAGGCAAATCGGTTTATTTAACGGGTGATTTTCTGCAATTTGCTCAAATTAAAATATAAACGGTTTTTCTGTAAGTCTATAAATTAAGATAAATATTTTAATATATATTGTATATAACATTATCTTGATTTTTGGAAGTGTTGACTAGCCACCGGATGGGATGACCACAAAAGGTGAAAAGGAGTATATCAACCAATAGCAAACAAGCGCATGTAGCATTATCAGCTTAATCAAATGTAGCATTAATAAGGGTTGTTCCAAGCTAGGCTACTTATTTGTTGTTTTGCTATTTGTTTTTTACATACGGTTAATTAGAGTGTGTCCATTCATTTTTATAGAAGTCTTCTTTTGACCACGGCCATATTTCAGCTTAATCAAATGAAGTGTCAAAGGAATTATGTAGTGGTTGTTGGAACTCGGATTTGTTGGAACCTCATTCCAACGGAAGGGAAACCAGCAATACTCCGGATTCCCGAGTCTTTATATTTTCTTCTTTCCACAAGCTCTCAGGACTCTCTTGCTGTTAGTCTCGCGAACCGTCAAGGCTCTCTTGTTTCCAAAGGAAATGTATCCTGTAAAACCCAAACCCGGAGATGAGGCTCCCCGGGAAGGGCACTCCAACGCTCAAGTCAGTAATCATATAAATGATATATTTTAAGCGGTAAGCAAGTACAAAGAGTCTTGAAGGTTTAAGCGTTCGCGTACGAACGAACTACTTTAGAAGGGATTACAAACCCTCATTTGCCAAATATAATGAGTAACAGGCACTCGAGTTCCATGGGATCAATGCCAACAAGCACGCGAGTTGCATGACATAATTAATTAACAATGTAATAGCATTAATTGAGCCATTTTGTCATTCAAGCACGCGAGTAAAGCCGAGGCGGGCAAAGTGAGGACGCGAGCAAAGTCGAGGCGGGCTACGGCTTGAGTCGCAACGAAGAGCAAGGTGAGGACGCGAGCAAAGCCGAGGCGGGCTACGGCTTGGGTCGCGTGTCGGAAATGACCGGGCGATGGTCCTGTGTTTGTAAGGAAGATCACGCGGTGGGTTTAAGAGTGGGAATACGTAGGCGTCCCGAAGCTAGCAATGCGGCTCGAGTCACGAGTTGATAACGATCGTGAGGTGCGGGTGAGCTCGTGAGCCTAACTATGACTCAACCGAGCTCATGGTTAAAAGGATGCACCAGATCACCAAGGAGAGAACAGAGCTCGTCCAAGCGGGACGCCGAGCATGACTCGCGATCGAGTTTGAGAATCCGTCCATGGTGGCTACTCCGTGATCCATTCGAAGCGGGAGATCGAAAATAATCGCTACATACATGTGAGGGTCGCGAGCGCCGTAGGAGGTCGAGATGAGGTCGCGAGTTGAGACGTAGCGCCGTAGGAGGTCGACGATAGTCGCCATGGGCGTGGCCGTCACCTAGATCCTTGATCTCAGATTATCCAACTCGCGAGCAACCCTCGACGTCTAGATAAAGCAAAGGCGATCACGGAGGCCAGATTTGACTGTCGGGGGGAGGGAGACGGATGATCGGGCTCGCGTGAATAGCCGTGAAGACCGGGTCGAGCTCACGAGTTAAACCGAAACTCCGTCGGAGGTCGGAGAAGGCCGAAACTCCTCTGAACCGCGCCCCTGTGAGCCGTCGTTGGTCGAGCGAGGCATACGATCGTGGACCCAAACCGGGTAGAAGATGGTGTCCCCTACTTCGTCCTTCACGTCTCTCTATCCGAGATCCCATCGCCCAGCTCTTACCTCCCCCTGCTCCTCTATCCGCCTCCCTTCTTTTTCCTCATCCTTTCCTTTTTAAGTCATTTACCCCCTTTTTATACATCATTCAATTTGTGACCTAGGAGATGAATAATGGGCTTTGGGCTTTGGGCTTGTCTGGGTCCAACACAGCTCCCCAAGCTCTTCGTTGGGTAAACGAAGGCTTGGTTTATTGGACACTTAGTAAATCTTACGCTTGTTTAGGAATTTTGCGAATGTATGATACGGTGATTTTGAGAGTGAATCGCGTCCAACCTCCCCTCGATTCTCCTCTTTTACACCTAATAGCCTTTTTAGTCTAAGACGAAGTCGTCTACCTTGCGAGCTCTCTTATTTATGAGCAAAGCTTAGGGAAGCTCCTGACCTAATGTGAGCGAACAACGGCTAAGGGAAGCTCCCGAGCTTTAAGGGAAGTGGCATCCTAGGCTTGCTAGGGTGTTAGTCACGTGAACGAGCGTGTGAACGAACATGTCATTGTTCACGTAGTATATGCATTATGTGGAGCATAATCATGCTCACGTAGAGCATGCGGTCATTATGGAGCATGTTATTACTTCGCGTGCAACATGCATATTATGAAGAGCGTGCTTGTTGCTATGAACACCCGAATATGTGTACTATGAAACGTTTAGGGCTCGCGTGGGCCATATATATTATGGAGTTAGAGCTTGCTCGTGAGATCTAGGTGTATTTTTGGTTACATAATTGTGATGAGTACATAAATATGTTGGGACTATGGGTATATTGTTACTCGCGGGGTCATACGACAGGGCATTAGGTACAGTTTTAATGAATTGTGAGAATATTATTTTGCATATAATAAGTGACCCCACACCCTAGGCTCGCTAGGGTGTTAGTCTCGTGAGCGATCTCGCGAACGAATAAAGCCAAGGGAAGCTCCCAGCCTAATGTGAGTGAACAAAGGCTAAGGGAAGCTCCCGAGCGTAAGGGAAAAGGCACCTTAGGCTTGCTAAGGTGTTTATGAACGTCGTTTATGAACGTTGTTTTAACTTACTTAAAACGTCTTTATTTCGTATGGGTGTCAAACTCTTTACTAGCCTCATTCTATCATTCATTCAAGGTGCAAGGCTCGCAAGGTGCAAGGCACGCGAGGTTAAGTCACTCAAAGTGTAAGGCATGTGAGGTGGAGGCACGCAAGGCGTGAGGCACGCAAGGCGTGAGGCACGCAAGGCGTGAGGCACGCAAGGCGTGAGGCACGCAAGGCGTGAGGCACGCAAGGCGTGAGGCACGCAAGGCGTGAGGCACGCAAGGCGTGAGGCACGCAAGGCGTGAGGCACGCAAGGCGTGAGGCACGCAAGGTGCGAGGCACACAAGGTGAATTCACGCAAGGTGAATTCACCCAAAGTGCAAGGCACGCAAGGTGGAAGCACGCAAGGTGAACTCACTCAAAGTGCAAGGCACGCAAGGTGAATTCACCCAAAGTGCAAGGCACGCAAGGTGGAGGCACGCAAGGTGAATTCACCCAAAGTGTAAGGCACACAAGGTGGAGGCACGCAAGGTTAACTCACTCAAAGTGCAAGGCACGCAAGGTGGAAGCACGCAAGGTGAACTCACTCAAAGTGCAAGGCACGCAAGGTGGAGTATGATGTGCAAATCTTAAGGACCTCGCGACCCGAGCGTGAACACTTACCTCTCGAGCTCCAGCGTCGTGGCTTCATAACCTGGTGAGGTGGAATCACGGCGAGTGAGCCCGTTGGCGTAAACCCGTCCATGCTTTCGCGACCAAGGAGAGTTTTTTAGCTCAACCTTAGAAGCTGCTTCGCGACCTAGGAGGGTTATTTAGCCCAAGCTAGCGAAGCGGGATCACGGCGGGTGAGCTCGTTGGCATAAACCCGTCCATGCTTTCGCGACCAAGGAGAGTTTTTCAGCTCAACCTTAGAAGCTGGATCACGGCGGGTGAGCTCGTTGGCATAAACCCGTCCATGCTTTAGCGACCAAGGAGAGTTTTTTAGCTCAACCTTAGAAGCTGGATCACGGCGGGTGAGCTCGTTGGCATAAACCCGTCCATGCTTTCGCGACCAAGGAGAGTTTTTTAGCTCAACCTTAGAAGCTGGATCACGGCGGGTGAGCTCGTTGGCATAAACCCGTCCATGCTTTCGCGACCAAGGAGAGTTTTTCAGCTCAACCTTAGAAGCTGGATCACGGCGGGTGAGCTCGTTGGCATAAACCCGTCCATGCTTTCGCGACCAAGGAGAGTTTTTTAGCTCAACCTTAGAAGCTGGATCACGGCGGGTGAGCTCGTTGGCATAAACCCGTCCATGCTTTCGCGACCAATGAGAGTTTTTTAGCTCAACCTTAGAAGCTGCTTCACCACCCAAGAGGTCTTACAGCCCTGCCTGGTGAGGCGGTATCATGGCCTAGGTGAGTGTACATCTCATCTAGGTCACGGTACATATCGCATGCTCGGTGACTCGCCCGATGCCGCTAATCGTAAGCAAGCTAAATAAAATAGAAGAAAGTATGAGCAAGGTAATAGTCATGCTAGGTGCAGGCGGGACTTACCTGACTCTTTGCCTTTTATCTTTTGTTAATCTTGTGATTTGTTTTTCATAGAGCGAGAATAGAAATCTCTCGTCATGACGAATGTCAAACTAGTTGTGTGAGAAAAGTCCCCACGGTCGGCGCCAGTGTTGGAACTCGGATTTGTTGGAACCTCATTCCAACGGAAGGGAAACCGGCAACACTCTGGATTCCCGAGTCTTTATCTTTTCTTCTTTCCACAAGCTCTCAGGACTCTCTTGCTGTTAGTCTCGCGAACCGTCAAGGCTCTCTTGTTTCCAAAGGAAATGTATCCTGTAAAACCCAAACCCGGAGATGAGGCTCCCCGGGAAGGGCACTCCAACGCTCAAGTCAGTAATCATATAAATGATATATTTTAAGCGATAAGCAAGTACAAAGAATCGTGAAGGTTTAAGCGTTCGCGTACGAACGAACTACTTTAGAAGGGATTACAAACCCTCATTTGCCAAATATAATGAGTAAAAGGCACTCGAGTTCCATGGGATCAATGCCAACAAGCACGCGAGTTGCATGGCATAATTAATTAACAATGTAATAGCATTAATTGAGCCATTTTGTCATTCAAGCACGCGAGTAAAGCCGAGGCGGGCAAAGTGAGGACGCGAGCAAAGCCGAGGCGGGCTACGGCTTGAGTCGCAACGAAGAGCAAGGTGAGGACGCGAGCAAAGCCGAGGCGGGCTACGGCTTGGGTCCCGTGTCGGCAATGACCGGGCGATGGTCCTGTGTTTGTAAGGAAGATCACACGGTGGGTTTAAGAGTGGGAATACGTAGGCGTCCCGAAGCTAGCAATGCGGCTCGAGTCACGAGTTGATAACGATCGTGAGGTGCGGGTGAGCTCGTGAGCCTAACTATGACTCAACCGAGCTCATGGTTAAAAGGATGCACCAGATCACCAAGGAGAGAACGGAGCTCGTCCAAGCGGGACGCCGAGCATGACTCGCGATCGAGTTTGAGAATCCGTCCATGGTGGCTACTCCGTGATCCATTCGAAGCGGGAGATCGAAAAATAATCGCCACATACATGTGAGGGTCGCGAGCGCCGTAGGAGGTCGAGATGAGGTCGCGAGTTGAGACGTAGCGCCGTAGGAGGTCGACGATAGTCGCCATGGGCGTGGCCGTCACCTAGATCCTTGATCTCAGATTATCCAACTCGCGAGCAACCCTCGACGTCTAGATAAAGCAAAGGCGATCACGGAGGCCAGATTTGACTGTCGTGGGGAGGGAGACGGATGATCGGGCTCGCGTGAATAGCCGTGAAGACCGGGTCGAGCTCACGAGTTAGACCGAAACTCCGTCGGAGGTCGGAGAAGGCCGAAACTCCTCTGAACCGCGCCCCTGTGAGCCGTCGTTGGTCGAGCGAGGCATACGATCGTGGACCCAAACCGGGTAGAAGATGGTGTCCCCTACTTCGTCCTTCACGTCTCTCTATCCGAGATCCCATCGCCCAGCTCTTACCTCCCCCTGCTCCTCTATCCGCCTCCCTTCTTTTTCCTCCTCCTTTCCTTTTTAAGTCATTTACCCCCTTTTTATACATCATTCAATTTGTGACCTAGGAGATGAATAATGGGCTTTGGGCTTTGGGCTTGTCTGGGTCCATTAGGTCAGGACTAACACCCTAGCAAGCCTAGGATGCCACTTCCCTTAAAGCTCGGGAGCTTCCCTTAGCCTTTGTTCGCTCACATTAGGTGAGGAGCTTCCCTAAGCTTTGCTCATAAATAAGAGAGCTCGCAAGGTAGACGACTTCGTCTTAGACTAAAAAGGCTATTAGGTGTAAAAGAGGAGAATCGAGGGGAGGTTGGACGCGATTCACTCTCAAAATCACCGTATCATACATTTGCAAAATTCCTAAACAAGCGTAAGATTTACTAAGTGTCCAATAAACCAAGCCTTCGTTTACCCAACGAAGAGCTTGGGGAGCTGTGTTGGACCCAGACAAGCCCAAAGCCCATTATTCATCTCCTAGGTCACAAATTGAATGATGTATAAAAAGGGGGTAAATGACTTAAAAAGGAAAGGAGGAGGAAAAAGAAGGGAGGCGGATAGAGGAGCAGGGGGAGGTAAGAGCTGGGCGATGGGATCTCGGATAGAGAGACGTGAAGGACGAAGTAGGGGACACCGTCTTCTACCCGGTTTGGGTCCACGATCGTATGCCTCGCTCGACCAACGACGGCTCACAGGGGCGCGGTTCAGAGGAGTTTCGGCCTTCTCCGACCTCCGACGGAGTTTCGGTCTAACTCGTGAGCTCGACCCGGTCTTCACGGCTATTCACGCGAGCCCGATCATCCGTCTCCCTCCCCCCGACAGTCAAATCTGGCCTCCGTGATCGCCTTTGCTTTATCTAGACGTCGAGGGTTGCTCGCGAGTTGGATAATCTGAGATCAAGGATCTAGGTGACGGCCACGCCCATGGCGACTATCGTCGACCTCCTACGGCGCTACGTCTCAACTCGCGACCTCATCTCGACCTCCTACGGCGCTCGCGACCCTCACATGTATGTAGCGATTATTTTCGATCTCCCGCTTCGAATGGATCACGGAGTAGCCACCATGGACGGATTCTCAAACTCGATCGCGAGTCATGCTCGGCTTCCCGCTTGGACGAGCTTCGTTCTCTCCTTGGTGATCTGGTGCAT
The DNA here is from genome assembly GCA_029168935.1 of Oxyria digyna. Taxonomy (NCBI): domain Eukaryota; kingdom Viridiplantae; phylum Streptophyta; class Magnoliopsida; order Caryophyllales; family Polygonaceae; genus Oxyria; species Oxyria digyna. The sequence continues at coordinate 4,447,214 of JAPVLV010000010.1, read as the reverse complement.
CCTTTTAACCATGAGCTCGGTTGAGTCATAGTTAGGCTCACGAGCTCACCCGCACCTCACGATCGTTATCAACTCGTGACTCGAGCCGCATTGCTAGCTTCGGGACGCCTACGTATTCCCACTTTTAAACCCACCGTGTGATCTTCCTTACAAACACAGGACCATCGCCCGGTCATTGCCGACACGCGACCCAAGCCGTAGCCCGCCTCGGCTTTGCTCGCGTCCTCACCTTGCTCTTCGTTGCGACTCAAGCCGTAGCCCGCCTCGGCTTTGCTCGCGTCCTCACTTTGCCCGCCTCGGCTTTACTCGCGTGCTTGAATTACAAAATGGCTCAATTAATGCTATTACATTGTTAATTAATTATGCCATGCAACTCGCATGCTTGTTGGCATTGATCCCATGGAACTCGAGTGCCTGTTACTCATTATATTTGGCAAATGAGGGTTTGTAATCCCTTCTAAAGTAGTTCGTTCGTACGCGAACGCTTAAACCTTCACGACTCTTTGTACTTGCTTATCGCTTAAAATATATCATTTATATGATTACTGACTTGAGCGTTGGAGTGCCCTTCCCGGGGAGCCTCATCTCCGGGTTTGGGTTTTACAGGATACATTTCCTTTGGAAACAAGAGAGCCTTGACGGTTCGCGAGACTAACAGCAAGAGAGTCCTGAGAGCTTGTGGAAAGAAGAAAAGATAAAGACTCGGGAATCCGGAGTGTTGCCGGTTTCCCTTCCGTTGGAATGAGGTTCCAACAAATCCGATGGTTAACCGATCGGTTTAGGTTCTGGGTCGGTTTATCCGGTTAACCTTCATCAAAACCACTAGTCCAAGGTTTTATAATCCCATAAACCTGAACATAAACTGGCAGGAAGACGGTTTGGCCGGTCTGGTCCCAGCCGAAACCGGGACAAGGGTGGTTGAATGTTAACAAAATGTATTTAAAAGGTGGTCACAAGTAATTTCGTGTATAATGGGTAATTATAGGCAAATCGGTTTATTTAACGGGTGATTTTCTGCAATTTGCTCAAATTAAAATATAAACGGTTTTTCTGTAAGTCTATAAATTAAGATAAATATTTTAATATATATTGTATATAACATTATCTTGATTTTTGGAAGTGTTGACTAGCCACCGGATGGGATGACCACAAAAGGTGAAAAGGAGTATATCAACCAATAGCAAACAAGCGCATGTAGCATTATCAGCTTAATCAAATGTAGCATTAATAAGGGTTGTTCCAAGCTAGGCTACTTATTTGTTGTTTTGCTATTTGTTTTTTACATACGGTTAATTAGAGTGTGTCCATTCATTTTTATAGAAGTCTTCTTTTGACCACGGCCATATTTCAGCTTAATCAAATGAAGTGTCAAAGGAATTATGTACTGGTAACAGGTATAAGACAATAAATGTGGATCCTTGAAAGTTTCCATATATGTTCTTCCAAGAGACGGAGATAAAGCCAACAACCAAAGGGTAGATCCTAGAAATGAATTAATGATAGGTCTGGTAACTGGTTGGTGATCAACTGAGTACCAAAATATTCAAATTTGATGTTATATCACATTTTCCTTGTAGCTGTAGATCATGCTTGTTTTTTAGGGTGCTGTGAAAACATTAGGGCCACGCCTTGAGAAAACCTTGCACCACTGAGTCTAGGCGAAATCGCTTCTAAAATAGCAACATTCGTATCATGCCGCAAAAATCTTTTCAGCTTTCAGCGGTTTCTTGAACTTTCATTCTGGATTTCATCAAGCATACATTATCACTTGGAGAAAAAAGATCATCACACATATGTATAACAGTACAAGTCAATGTGATATATTTTTATACAAGTGTCCTCAGTATATGCACATATATAAAATTACTTATCAAAATCAGTGATACTATTTGAATTATCTTATCTGCATGTATGTCGAACAAAGACAACGGTGTTAGGTTATAGTGCTCTTGGAAGTTACTAACTACGTTAATGTTGACATGCATGTATTATATAGGGGCTTACTATTTGACACACTCTAAAAGTTTATTTAACACACTCATACATTCGTCACGAAGGTATTTGGTCAGACATTCGTCACGAAGGTATTGGAGAGATCCGTCACGAAGGTATTCGGGAGATCCGTCACGAAGGTATTGGAGAGATCCGTGACGAATCTTTTTTTAAAAAAAATAAAAAATTCAGAATCTTGTAGAGAATTTCAATACGAGTCCGTGCATATAAAATACGTCCAAAACGGACATCGTTTGCCCTTCCAAAAGCCTCCAAAACAAAATAGTCGCATGCGTTAAGTTCGTAAAAGCAAAAACTTATATAAATTTAGTATTTGTATAATATAATTATTAAGGAAAAGTGTCATGTAATAATAGTTCTTAAAATGATAAATGAGAATGATTGTGGAGTCTTGGATCAAAAGAGATCCAAGAGCCCACATAATGACACGTGGCACCCCTTGTCACCACCGCCAGACCTCCACCGGACCACCGCCGGGCCACCTCCGACCACCGCCGAACCATCTTTGGGCCTCTCCGGAATAAAATTGTCACAAAGATGTATAAAATTGTTCACAAATATTTCAAAATTATTTATTACTAAATGTTCATCACGTTGTTCATATATGTTCATCACAATGTTCATAAATGTTCATTTGTATATACTCTACTGAATGTTCATCACATTATACTTAAAAGTTCACCAACTGAATGTTCACCTAAATGTTCATCATCTCATACTTAAATGTTCATCATCTCATACTTAAATGTTCACAAGAATTTAATAAAATGTTCATTAGCCAAAGTTCATTACAATCGACTTAAATGTTCATCACGTTGTTCATAAATGTTCATCAAAATGTTGATAAATGTTCATCATCTCTTACTTAAATGTTCATCAAACATCACTTTAATATAATTCCGAGTAGAAAAACACTTGATTTTCATCAAAAATTACCTAAATGTTCATCATCTCATACTTAAATGTTCATCAAACATCCTTAAATGTTCACAAGCATTTAATAAAATGTTCATTACTCAAAAGTTCATTACAATTAGCTTAAATGTTCATCAAAATGTTTATAAACGTTCATTTTGATATACTCTAGTGAATGTTCATCACATTTTAGTTACATGTTCACCAATAGAATGTTCATCACATTATAATTAAATGTTCATCACATTATATTTAAATGTTCACCAATTTGAATTAGACTTAAATTTTCATTTATTTTTATACTTTAACTTTTTCATTTAATATTGGACCGCCGCCGGACCTCTACCGGACAACCACCGGGTGGTCGCCGGGAAGTCGTCGGGTGTCGCCGGAAGGCCGCCAGACCACCGCAACAAACCCCACTACAAGTGGAGGTAACTAGTTTAATCTAAGTCATTGGATGTCAGGGCATCCAATGACTTAGATTCATTCTTATTTATCTCTAAGAGAGAGTTTATTATGAGATTCTCACCCAATTATTAATTATAGTTAAAAATCATGCAATTAAATTTATATACTATAATTGTATATTATCATTTAATATCACTAGTTTATTACTTATAAAGTATAATTATGCATTATGTTTAAATATTACGAACTTAACAAAAACGACTGTTTTGTTTTTAGGGCTTTTGGAAGGGCAAACGATGTCTGTTTTGGACGTATTTTATATGCACGGACTCGTATTGAAATTCTCTACAAGATTATGAATTTTTTATTTAAAAAAAAAAGATTCGTCACTGATCTCCCCAATACCTTCGTGACGGATCTCCTCAATACCTTCGTGACGGATCTCCCCAATACCTTCGTGACGGATGTCCTCCGAACCTTCGTGACGGATGTCTGGCCATATACTTTCTTGACGAATGTCTGACCAAATATTTTCGTGACGAATGTATGAGTGTGTTAAATAAACTTTTAGGGTGTGCCAAATAAATATTATCATTATATATATATGTCATTCTTCACCGACCAGCACTTTTATATAAGGTCACTACTCACGGGTCATCCCTGGCCCAATTGGATTTCTTATCCATTGTACCCAAATTCAATTTGCTGATCTTAATATGATAATGATAAGGATTTCATATTTTACTACGGATAGGACTACAACTTTTTGGGATTCAAAAACTTGATAAAGTTGTGGGTGGAAAGTGCTGTCCCGGATTTTGCAGATCCCAGCTTCGTTCGGAGTGTGCAAATGAAGTCATGTGAGTATTAAGGCAAAATGCACATTAGAGTGAGCTTTAATATGTAATTAATTAAGAATCCTCCTATTTAACACACTTTTTTTCCTATTTAATTTAGGAACCTCCTTCGTCACCGACTAAAACGGAACTAGGTTCGTCACAAACGAAAAAAAGGAAAAGTTCGTCACAGATGAAAAGAAGGACATGTTCGTCACGGACCACGGGACCAGATCTTTTTAATGAGCCTTAAGTCTATTAATTTTATTTGTTGTATTAATTAAATATTAAATATTCTAATTGTAAAGAGTGAGCTTTAATATGTAATTAATTAAGAATCCTCCTATTTAGCACACTTTTCTTCCTATTTAATTTAGGAACCTCCTTCGTCACCGACTAAAACGGAACTAGGTTCGTCACAAACGAAAAGAAGGAAAGGTTCGTCACAGATGAAAAGAAGGACATGTTCGTCACGGACCACGGGACCAGATCTTTTTAATGAGCCTTAAGTCTATTAATTTTATTTGTTGTATTAATTAAATATTAAATATTCTAATTGTAAGTGTTATAATCCTAAGTTCATGTATGACCTAAAGAGTTCACACATAGGTATAACAAGATTTAATTGTAGGAATTGGTAGATTACATAAAACCAGGTTTTGACTTAAGATTAATCTGAACCGGATAATTATATCTGGTGTTGGGGTTATATCTTGAGTTGAGCCTTGTTCATGGAATGTGTTTGTTGGGCCTCTGTAATTTGTTAAGTGGGTTGTGTCCACTTGAGCAATCTGGCTTTTACCAAGTTATATGTCCTAGCTATATAAGTTTCTCTTGTTGTGAAAGCTTGAGATCTTGAGAGTGTTTTCCCCCGATGTTGCAGAGATCCTAGTGTGGTGATTTCTGGCGATTGAAGACTCAAGTTCTCATAGTTGCTTCTGCCTTGAAGCTACTACAACTTATTGGGGGACGAATCCTAATCTTCTTCTCCTTCTCGTCTCTATGTTTGATCTTGCATGTTTTCTACATTTTTGACTTCTTGTAACCTTTGTGTGAACTCCCTGAATATCCAGTACATTGTTGGGATGAGTCTCCCCACTGAGACTCCGCAGATTAGGATTTCCAGAACTACGAGAACATTGTGTCCCTTTGCATTCAATTTCTTATCTTGGTTATTCGACGATTCGATCGTGGTTAGAGAACTATCGATTATGTTGGCGAGTGATCTGATCAAATCGATAGTACACTAATAAACTGATACACTTGTTTCCACAAGTTTACCATATGTAAGGTTTCTTTACCATATAGTGGTACAAAAATTAGTATTGTCTATCGGCATAGATGCAACTGTGGTCAAAAGTTTGTAATGACGGGTCCCATTTGAAATTAAGAAAGAAAGACAGATGGGAAGAAGACGTATAGCAGCCGCGCCCTTTACGCAATGATGAGGAAAATTCCAAGCCAATTTGTGGATTAAATAGAGATCGATATTATATATACTCACTTATGAGTGATCAATTATTCGAATGCATGTCGATTGGCGTTTGCCAGCTCTTTCCACTGCGCCCATATTTTCCACCTTCGTGTTCGACTATATATTATGTACAAGTCAACAAGCCTCAACATGCATGCACTATTTAGTAACGTAGACATATATGTGTGCACATCAAATTAACATATATACATATAAAATCAAAAGAAAAACTAATATAAATCAAAATACGTACATATACAAGACGTATTTTACGTGAAAGATTCGGCCATGTCAAATTGTATCGAATAACTTTCCATTCTTATCCAATAGTTTTGAAGTGGTTTCATCTCTTTTTAAGCTTTTATTCTCACTTAGCTCTTCATGTTGGAAAAGGAGCCAACTTTAATTTTCATGGTAAGTAAAGAGAAAACAAAATGTTGAGATATGATGAGATTTTGATTAAATGACAAACATCCACTAATGGTTTACTTGAGTGCGTAGGTATTGTTACTAGTGTGTGCAGGAACGAAGGAAGTCTACTCGTGTGTAGACTGGAACGAAGGAAGTCTACTTGTGCGTAGGCAGGAACAAAGGAAGTACAAACAGGTACGAAGGAAGTCTTTCTGAAATCCATGAGGCGTAAGGTTACGACGAATGGAAGACAGTTGTGAAGAATAAGTTCATCCGAAGAAGATTATTGGTCGAAGATATCTTGGAGAATGGACTTGAAGAATTATGGAAGAGTTGCATTTCAAAGAAGGAAAGAAGATCTTGTCAAAGAAGGAAAAGAAGATCTCGTCAAATAAGGAAAGTGGCAACTCGGCAAGGATGGGCATTAGACGCGCGTGTGAAGAAGCGCCAAAGGAATAAGGAAATATTACGCGCAAGGAATATTTCCTTATGCGCTTTATTTCCTTATTTGTTCAAGGTGGCGTGCCGAAGTGTAAGGCCCAAGGTGACTACTTGGAGAACAAGTTGGAATGTCACACGAAATGAAAAATTTCTTAGGAAGCGATTTCCTTGTGAATGAAATATTAGGAAGCGATTTCCTTTTAGAAAGATATTGTGAGATTTATGGTAATATTAGAACGGCTAGATTGGTAGTTAGGTTTGAGCTATTTAGTGTGCTATATATTGCATGTGAATTGCATAGCTTAGTAAGACTTTGAAGGGCGAAAACCTAATACTCGGTTTAGAGTTGTTCTACGTGTGTGAGATTGAGATTCAAGTGAGAAGAGTGATCCGAGATCTAGCTAGGACGTCTAGGTGAGTGATCCAAGTTCTATTGTAATCAAGATATCAATACAACAAGTAGACTCGTTCAAACTATCTCCAGTGAAAGCTAGAGAGGAGTGGTTTTTCGTCTCGGTGACTTTTTTATACTTGGAGTGTTTCCACTAATATATCATCGTGTCCAGGTTTGGTTTACATTATTGTTTGTCTTTCTGCATTATCTACTTATCAAAGAACAATAGTTTTTGTTCCTTGAGTTTTTATATGTTAATCGATCCAACACAAAATCTTAAAGATCCACTCCAAATATTGAGTTTTCAATATGAACTTGTCCATCAACATGTATGATAAGCTATGACATTTCAAAGGGAGAAAAATATACTTATATGTCGGTGTAGTTGTTTAATGCTATTTATAAGCTAGATCGATCCAACAGCAATCCAGCATCAATATATATTGATAATTAAATAAATAACTTTGTTATATTACAATTTACAACCATGCCGTGATTGCCGTCTCCTATTTTGCTTCTTGAATAAATAAATATTCCAAATTAAATAAATTCATCTATATTGAAGAAGACAATAAATAATCCATGTTGCTCAAGTAAGTATTTTTCACAAATAATTCTCAACGTTCTTATCAAACTTAATTTCCAACTTGACACAATTTTTTTGCTTGGAAAGAAAGGCGTTAAAAAAACGTCTTTCAACCGAACCTACATTTTTTTTAAAACACTCATAATTCACAAGTGTAATTTTTTTTAAATAATTTCAAAGTGAGATGTTATCTCACATTCAATCTTTTTTTACAAAAAGTTAGACGTATAAAAACTGTTTAAAACAATGTTTCTTATACCTTAATTTTATTTTTAAAAATAGCGGCTCTCATATATACTATAAGTTGAAGCAGGTGGATTGTGATAATTGTACCTATGTGTACATATATACATACATACTTTGCAAGATCAAGATCAGTGCATGAGAGCCGTTTGTTATAATAACGACTCTTCATTTAATTTAATTTTTGTAAACAATGTCTTTTATATTATTCTAAAAAGAAATTAGTGAGACGCTGTCTTTTTCTAAAATAAATTTGCTCACAAGTGAACTATGAGTTTTTTAAAAAGATGGAGACATTGTTTGTAATAACGTCTCTCCAACGCATTTTTTCTCCAAAACAAACATTTGTGTCTATGTTGGAAATTAAGTTTGATAAGTGCTTATGTCGATAATAAATTTGTAAAAAATGCTTACTTAAGATAAAAAAAATCATATCTTAACTATATTAATAAGTTGAAAATGGCATTTAACCCCGCACCCAACGATTTATATATTGCACTCGTCTTGAGCGCAACCGAAATGCGCCTAGCAAATCGGATGAGTTTCTGAGAGCATCCAGAATGAGCCACAAATTTATTTATTTATTTGCCTTTAAAATGTATAAAAATCAATTTTGATTGGGCACAACCAGATGCAATATAAACAGAAAAAACTAGACGCACCGTTATTACGGCCAACAAGATATAGATTATAATTTTCCGGTGCAAATTTTTTCCCGATTGAAAATGTTGTTCTCATTAGTCTTTACAAAGAAAGGAACGGTTAATTACATAACATTATCTTTGAAATGATAAACGTCCATGTGGATTTGTGAGAGAATCTTGCTAAATATGATTTTTTGGTCTGGTTGACTCCCGAATTACAAGCATTAAGAAAAACTGGAATATTAGAACAGAATTTATAAAGTTAACAATACTTAAATCTTTGTAACAAGAATATGATACCTGAATATTTGAAAGTTAAACAATTTAATAATAAAAAATTATAAAAAACTCAATTTATATACAAACATGTCAAGTTTAAATAAAATAGTGAAAATAAAAATAAATTATGGATAAATTTTAAAGTTTTTCTTTAAATTTGGCAAGATATCTGAGTTCATCGTTCATAGACTTTAAAGTTAACAATACTTAAATCCTTGTAACAAGAATATGATACCTGAATATTTGAAAGTTAAACAATTTAATAATAAAAAATTATAAAAACTCAATTTATATACAAACATGTCAAGTTTAAATAAAATAGTGAAAATAAAAATAAATTATGGATAAGTTTTAAAGTTTTTCTTTAAATTTGGCAAGATATATGAGTTCATCGTTCATAGACTTTAAAGTGACCTAGCGAGACAGACAATATGTAACGTTTGAGAATTGCCATCAGAGCATCCTCAATGGTGGGTGTAAAAACGGGGTTGTAAGAAGGAAGAAGGGCTATAAGCTAAGGGAAAGTGTCGGGTGAGAATAACTTTTAAAATACGAACGTGAGAATGATGCACATTAGTACTAATTTGGTGCACATTCAGTACTAATTTGGTGCACATTCGTTGACAAACTGAAAAACATTCAAAATTTGAAAAACATTCATTTTTTAAAGAACATTTATTGAGAAACTAAAGAACATTCAAGTAAAAATTATATATGTGCATCATTTTTTCAAAGTGCATCAAAAATTCGGATGCACATTTAAGTATATTTTGATGCACATTTAAGTATATTTTGATGCACATTAGCAATTCCCACGTTCTCATTTTAAAAATTGTTCTCACCGAAACCGCACCCATAAGCTAAAACCCTTCTTATAGTTTTTCTGTTTTTTTTTTCTGTAATAGAGATTGTAAGAGATGGGCGGTAAGATTTACAAAATTACAATTATATCCTGCTTTTGTATTAATTTATTGATATATTTTAATTTTAAATAAAATAAAAATATCTTATTATACAATTAAATAATTATAATTGGACTTTATATTTTTGTATTAGTTATTATTAATTTGTTCTTGTTTTAAGTATTATAAATAATTATAATTGGACTTTATTATATAAAAAAATACTAAATTTATACTTTTTTTTTAAAACAAATCTCTAAAATGTCTATGTAATATAAATAAATAAATTTAGTACAAATATTTATTTCAAAACAACTCATTTAATATTTAAATGATTATATTGAAATTAATGATATTCAAAATAAAATAATTTTTTTAAAAGTTAACTAAATATATTCAATATGAGTGTCTATAGATAGAGAAAAACAAAATTAGAATTATGATATTTTTTTTATTTTTTTTATTAAGTATATTTTTAGATATCACATTTTTTAAAAATCAAAATTAACAAATGGTGCACCAATCAGAGGGCGTCACGTGACACACGCTTAAAGCAAGCAGCTGTTTGACTACTTGCTTTAAGCTACGCGTTTTGGGCTTTTTAATCCCAAACGACGTCGTTTTGAGTGTAGTGAACCGGAATTGTTTTTGAAAACAAACACGGACTTAGCTACAGTAAATCTGTAGTGGGTTGTAAAAAATTAACGAATTAATGGAGTATGCAAATTTATTCTTTAATAATTTTATAATTGATAATAAAGATGGAATGCAATTTCTTAAAAGGTTGTCTAATCATGTATCTATACAATCAAATTCATTTCAAGATGAAATATTTAACGACAACATAAATATCAAATGACCTATGCATAACATCAACTATAAACATATGAGTTTATGTATCAAATTTTCAGTCACAAATATTCATCATTGGCCTCGTGCATGGGCATTATCGATTCTAATTTATATAAAAAATTTAAATGACATGAAATATTCCTAGAAGAGAGTTTTCCTCTTTTGTACTCTTTATTTCAATGAATGCCAAGACCAACATCGATAAGGTAGCTTATTTTCCAGTTACAAGTGATACGCTGCACTTTGTATAGCGTAACTAGGGATTATTACATTAGTTTAGGAGTATTATCATATGTGTTTCGAGTCATTATTATGTTCTGAGATATTTATTAAGAAGTGAAGAAATGAAGATCAGAACCGAAGAAGAAGAGATCAAAGATTGAAGACATGAAGACTTGAAGATATTCTGCGGAGCAGCGGCGATCGCCACTACCATCCAGGCGATCGCCATTCTACAACAGAAGAGTTATGTGAGTTCGAGAGACCATGGCGATCGCCATGAATCTACGGCGATCGCCATGGGGCGACAGAGACACGGCAGAGATTTAAATGAAGACCGCGATCGCCAGGCATCTATGGCGATCGCCACAACAAGGCCGAAGATATTCCAGACTTTCCTTATTTTGCTTTGCTTTTATTTCTTTTTATTATTTTCTTATTTTCCTTATTTTAGTTCTAGGATATTTCTTTTACCATGTATTTTTAGGGTTAGTCTCTATTTAAGAACCCTAGTTCTTTCTTTCTATTATCATCTTTCATCATCTTTTCCATCAGACAATTTAGTTCTGCAACCATGAGCAGGAACTAATCTCCATTGTTTTACTTAGCGGTTGAAACCTTCAGTTATTAAGTTGTGAGATTTCTAAACTCTTGTTCTTTTCCTATGGGTTTGTATTAATTCTCTTGTTCTTCGTCTATTGATTTCTATTAGTTTTGCTAGCTTGATTGATAGTTTTCTATTGCTAGACTAGGAATATACGGTGGAATTCCTTGTCATTATAGCGCTCATATCTGCATGATCTGGTAGTTGATTGCTTTTATGAAAGAGAATTGATTGCATGTTAATACTTGACGGTTGTAAGTTATTGCATGCATCCTTATAATTCCTGTGCCCTTTGCTGCTATTTCATCTAATCTTGAGAGGTTTCCCTGTTTGTTGAATAGTAAGTATTATCAGGACCGGTTGGCCTGCTGATATATTAAAGATTGGAATAGGAACATTCCCTAGGATTGAATAGAACTTGAGATAAATCTATGATCAACTTGATTAACTGTTGTGTGGATACTTGCTAGGTGAAACCCCTTCTCATCATATTCTCACCCAAACTCCCTTTGTTTGATACTTGTTACTTTTGTGTTTCATACAATCAACCCCCCCTGGTTACTTGTTACTTGTTCACTAGTTGATATTTCACTTGACTGCATTGATTTGGTGTTTTGATTCCCTTGAGTTCGACCTCTACTTACTTGCTATACTCTAGTTAGTGTTTAGAGTTTATTTCTTTGATTTGACACTACGACTTTAGCCTCATCAACAAGCTTATTTTTCCAATAAAATAGAATTTCAAGCTTTTTTATAACAATAAGGTAGTTTACTTTCTGTTTTCCAACAGACCCAATGTTCACCCCATTTTAAAACTCAGTGTAGTGTCCTTTTTATATTGAAAACAAGAATCCCTAAAAAAAAAATTTTTTTTTTTTATTATTTTAATTAATACGGAGTATCTTGAATTATTTTCTTTACATTACCTTTCCACCCTTACAATGCAAACAGCTCTTTTACTCTGCTATACACCCAGAGAAACATCAATCTATCTATCTATCTATATATATATATATAGAGGCTGGTTCCGGTGTAACGGATTTTGTGGTGTAACAAGGGGATTGATTAGGAGCGTTGGATTGGATTAAATCAATGGCTTGGATTAATGATGGAAAAAAAATGAAAAAGAAATTAATAGGAGAGAGAGTCCGTAATTTGTAGCAGTTTACGTATTTGTAGGAATTTCTGATTTTTTGATTTTATTTTTAACGGTTAAACAGGAGAGAGAGAGTCCGTAATTATAGAATGACGATTTTCTTTCAGGAGGTTTTCTCCATTGCAGCCTGAATCCAAGTTCACAACATTAACACTCTTGGTCTTCTTCCAGGTCTTGATTCTTCTTGAAGTTCTTCATTCTTTTTCCATTGGCGCATGAATTTACAATGTCTACGGATGAAGTTGATCGTAAAAGTTAGTTCTTGATAATTAGGGTTTCTTCATATTCAGTTTTGGTTACTATGTTGTTCGACTCAAATCTTAAAAAATCAATGGCTTATGTTGCGCAAGATATATTCGATTTTGATTAATCGATATTCATGTTTACAATACAGTGTGTGTATTCGTATTCTAATGTGAGATATTCAACTTCTCCGTAGTTGTGTTCTAATAGTGATATATTAGGTTTTAGGGTTTCCATTACAAAAGAAGACGATATTCCGATGTTCAACTTTGTTATTCGTGTTCTACTGTCAAATATTCAGTTATAGGAGTTCCATTATGAAAGTAATTAATGAAAAACATACAGAAGACGATATTCTGATGTTCATCTTTGTTATTCGTGTTCTACCTGTGATATATTAGGTTCTAGGGTTTTCATTACGAAAGACTTTTATTCCTACATAAAGAAGACGATATTCTGATTTTCATCTTTGTTATTCGTGTTCTACTGTTGAATATTCAGTTATAGGGGTTCCATTATGAAAGTAGTTAATGAAAAACATAAAGAAGACGATATTCTGATGTTCACCTGTGTTATTCGTGTTCTACTTGTGATATATTATGTTCTAGGGTTTCCATCACGATATTCTGATGTTCATCTTTGTTATTCACGTTCTACTGTTGAATATTCAGTTATAGGTGTTCCATTATGAAAGTAGTTAATGAAAAACATAGAGAAGATGATATTCTGATGTTCACCTTTGTTATTCGTGTTCTACTTGTGATATATTATGTTCTAGGGTTTTCATTACGATATTCTGATGTTCAGCTTTGTTATTCACGTTCTATTGTTGAATATTCAGTTATAGGTGTTCCATTATGAAAGTAGTTAATGAAAAACATAGAGAAGACGATATTATGATGTTCACCTTTGTTATTTGTGTTCTACTTGTGATATATTATGTTCTTGGGTTTCCATTACGAAATTCTGATGTTCATCTTTGTTATTCACGTTCTACTGTTGAATATTAAGTTATAGGTGTTCTATTATGAAAGTAATTAATGAAAATCATAAAGAAGACGATATTATGATGTTAATCTTTATTATTCGTGTTCTACTGTTGAAATATTTTGTTATAGGGGTTCCAGTATGAAAGGAATTTGTTCATACATAAAGAAGACGATATTCAGATGTTTATCTTTGTTCTTCGTGTTCTACTGTTGAAATATTCTGAAGTTCCAGAAGTTCCATTCCAACAATGAGTAGTTTTATCCAAGAGGTCTCTCACGTGTTGTACAAAATTTGGGATTAAATCCAGAAATTAGCATCAGCTGCAGTTTTGCAACGAGTAGTTCTATTCAAATATAGAAGAAATCAGACAGGAACAGGCAAGAATTTGTGTATCACTAATCCAGTTTCTATTGCTTTAGTCCATTTTTGAGCAAAAGAGGATTGGAGCAAGATAATTTCGATCAAATATAGATTCACATTTACAATCAAAGTTAGTCTTGTCCAGAATACAAGAATCTTGGTAATCTCATAAGGGAGAACCCGAAGCTCGCAGTACGACTTTATCTCCTTTAAAACTTTATCTCCTTTAAAAGGCATTGTTTTTCAAGGTTTTCTGATTTCCTCACGAAGCTCTGCAAGTTATCTCTGTGGGAAACCCTCTCTACCTGAAGACAAATTAACAACACAATTTACTCATTTTTGTATAAGCAAATAGAGTAAAAAAAAACTGCGCTTTTTGGATAAAGTTAAACGACTCCTACCAAAAAACACAAGAACTGTTTTGGAATGATATTGGTAATAAAATGCAAATTTTGAATCAGTCCTAAAGACATAGTTCAGCTTAGAGAAAATGCAAAGACTTTTTTCTTGGGTTCACAATACTAAATAGCTCAAGCATAAGGATTAACTACGTACATATAGATAAAACAAACAAATTTGGGGAGAAAATTACCATTTGTTCAATAATGGGTCCTGCATCAAGTTCTTGTGTGACAAAGTTACTTGTAGAACTAATTAACTTGACAATGCTTCAAAGGCAAACAAATTTGGGGAGAAAATTACCATTTGTTCAAATTTAGGGAGAAAATTACCATTTGTTCAATAATGGGTCCTGCATCAAGTTCTTGTGTGACAAAGTGACTTGTAGAACTAATTAACTTGACAATGCTTCAAAGGCAAACAAATTTGGGGAGAAAATTACCATTTGTTCAAATTTGAGGAGAAAATTACCATTTGTTCAAATTTGGGGAGAAAATTACCATTTGTTCAATAATGGGTCTTGCATCAAGTTCTTGTGTGACAAAGAGACTTGTAGCACTAATTAACTTGACACCGGCTTCAAAGGCCTGCCAAATTTAGTGTGACATCAGAGATTAAGACCAATAGACAGCAAAAATAATTAACGAGTATGTGGAAACAATTTAACCTGTTTTGAAGGATATCCACCCTTAAATAATGGTAGAAGGCCGTGATGAATATTGATGATATCCTTTCCATAAATTAAGAGCACCACAAGTTTGTCCTGATTATAATTAACACAACACAAACAACAAAGATGCGTATCAAAATTAACACAGCATAAATCAAAATTAGGGTTCTTCAGCCGAGGAAACGGAAAATCAACAAGAACCAAAATTAAGGAAGAAAACTTACGTTTCGTCGATTGCTAGAACCAGAAAAGGAAGAAGAAACCGACGACAGAGGCTACGATGACGAGGAGCGCATCAATTGACGGTGAAGACGACTCCGGCAGCTGCTACTACGGGCGAGATTAGACAGCGAGGGCGAAATCCGACGATGAGGACGAAGCCAGCGACTGCTACTTTGGACGAGGAAGACAATTCTTATGGGGAGGGAGAATCAAGAGCCATGAAATTTAGGTTTTTACTTTTGGGAAAGTAGATGATTTCAAATCCCTCTAATTACGGGATTGATTTTGGTGGAATATGGATATGGTGTGCACATTCCCACATTAAAACCGTACGACCCACTCCATTCAATCTCAATCGTTTATGTTTTTCTAATCCTAGAGCTTAAATTTGTCCACTCGTTACACCCTAATAGCCTGTTACACAAGAACCTAAATCTATATATATATATATATATATATATATATATATATATATATATAAATTGTTGGGTTTGATGAAGTAATGTCAATTTGTACCTAATAAATGCTAATATTTTAAATTTTTATCATAATTATCTATTCTCTTAAATGTCAATTTCATCACTAACTATTTAACTAAGAACACATCTTCTTCGTCTCCTTTCTCTACCACAACCTCCAAACTTATTCTCATCTAATCTCGTTCGTCAATCAATTCTTTTTATCCTGACGCCCCTTCCTTCTTTGGTTAAAAACTAATATGAGTTAATTAGATATTTTAATCTAGGCAAAAGATCAAAGGAGAAATTAATGTTAACATGAGAAATGAAAAGTAATCCTAGCAAGAGATTGACTTTGACCAGATGTTGACCGGACGTTGACCGGCGTAGACTTTTTTAATTTTTTTTAGGCCGGATTTTGTACTTACAAAATCAAGTGCTTCAAAATGCCTGAATGTGTTATGATATATTAAGCCAAAATTTGAACTTGCAAAGTATTTACTACCACAAGTGTTATGTGCTTCTATATTACTGCAATATGCTACGCTATTTGCCCATATGTGCTTCTATATGGCTAGCTGAACTGTGTTACGATATTGCATATATGTGCTTCTCTATGCTTGGTGAAATGTGCTACACTTTTTGCCTAAATATGCTACACTTTTCACCTATATGTGATTTTATAGGCTAGCTGAAGTGTGCTACGATATTGCATACATGTGCTTCTCTATGCTTGGTGAAATGTGCTACACTTTTTGCCTAAATGTGCTACACTTTTCACCTATATGTGATTTTACAGGCTAGCTGAAGTGTGCTACGGTTTTTCCTATATGTCCTTCTCTATGCTAGGTGAAAGGTGCTACGGTTTTTCTTATATGCTTCTCTATGCTAGGTGAAATGTGCTACGTTTTTGTCTAGATGTGCTTCTTTATTGTTGAAATATGCTACGCTTTTCGCTTATATGTGCTTCTTTATTGCTAGCTGAATTGTGCTACACTTTTGCCTATATATGCTTCTCTATGGCTGCAATGTGCTACACTTTTCGCCTATATAGGCTTCTTTATGGCTGAAATGTGCTACACTTTTCGCCTATATGTGCTTCGTTATGACTGCAATGTGCTATAGTTCTCACCTATACGTGCTTCTCTATAGCTAGCTGAAGTGTGCTACACTTTTTGCCTATATGTGCTTCTCTATGCTAGGTGAAATGTGTTACGCTTTTGCCTCGAAAAATATAGCACTTTTACTTACAAAGCATAACACTTTTTCTTACAAACAATAGCACACAAAATTGGTTGAAAAAACATAGCACTTTTACTTACAAATCATAGCACAAAAAAAACTGAAACGGAAAAAGTCCGAAAAAACAAATGACATTTAAAAAAAAAAAAGTCAATGGCCGGTCATCGGGTGGTCAACGACCGGTCAACAGGTGGTCAACTCCAAGGAGGGAGGAGGAAGGAGCTTCCTCCTTGCTTTAAATTTTGGCCTAATATATCATAGCACATTTCAAGCATTTTGAAGCACTTGATTTTGTAAGTACAATATCCGGCCTAAAAAAAATATTTTTTTGGCCTAAAAAAAAAAAAAATTAAAAAAAGTCAACACCGGTCAACGGGTGGTCAACTCCAAGGAGGGACGAGGGAGGAGCTTCTTCCTTCCTTCTTATTTCTCATGGGATTTGGACCCTTTAGTCTATCTATATATTATATATCTATAATGATGCAGCTAAGAGCAATTGCAACTGCTGAGGTGACATCAAGATAACTACGAGAAAGGGTAACGACCGCTTAATTTTTTATGGGGATATACTTCTCTAATAGGACAATTTTGAAATGCTAAAAGAATTGGTAAACTGAACTGTTTTGTATTTTAACGCATTAGGTGAAAGAGGAACGAGCTTAACATCAAAATGTTGTGTTTGTCTCACTTCAACATTTTTAATATCCTCTATTTACGGAGGCTAAAATTACTTCTTTTTATCCGCTAAAGGAAGTCATCATGTCCTCTGTCCTTTTGTTGATTAAATTGATTCACGTTGTTTATAAATTTTACTTTGTTGAGGTTACATTTCTTTAATTGAAGAGATTGTGAATATGATTAGTCTGATCAAACTGCGAGACGTCTATTAAACAACATTAAAGTGTTAAACCATATAGAAAAAACTGTAATTGGCCCGCGCGTAGCGCGGGGGTCCGGTTCTAGTTTGTGTAATTGTTCTCCTTCTTCTTCTGGTAATTTTGTTGTTCAATGCCAAATTGTGTAATTATGGAAAAAACAGTCACCTACCGGCTACCAGGTCATTCTACATGTGCCCTCACCTCACTTGTTTTGGGGATCCTATTTGCACTGAGACCGTTTTGATTTTCCGGCGAATCTTAGATCCGCGCGGAGCTGAGCTTCGCCCAGAGTTGAAAAAGCGGACGAATTTAAGATTTGCTAGCTTTTCAAAGCTTAAAAGGGGGCGGATTTAGGATTCGCCAGCTTTTTCAAAGTGAAAAAGCGGACGGATTTAGGATTTGTCAGCTTTTCAGCCTATTTTTTTACAAAATTTTCAAGTATTATGGCGGGTTATAAATCCGCCCATTCCGTAACTCCGCGCGACCCCTAACTCCGCACGAATTTAAGTCTGCAACGAAAAACAGTGTAAATAGACACTGCTTTGGAGTATTAATTTCTTACTCACTTATTTAATTAGAAAAACTTAAATTTCAACGTACAAAAAGGACAATAATACGCCCCGTACTTTTCAAATTAAAACAATAACTTTGAAATAATGACAAACGGATAGAAAAATACGTACATGCAGAAGAGAAAGAGCTTTAAGGGCTCGTTTGGTATGATAGTAGGATTCGAGAATGAGGTTGGAAACGAGGAATGAGATTGAGTGATTCTCAAAATATTTTATTTGATATACTGTACTATGGAATAAGGTTGAGAATGATAAATGAAGTGAAAAATAGATATGACTCATACCATGTTTTTTATATGGGTATGAGAAATGAGTGATATGAGTCATTCCTTGGAGTCAATTTCATACCCATGCCTACTCCAACCAAACACAAAAATAAGTATAACTCATTTAAACCTGATTGTCTATGTCCAAGATATACAACCAAAGGAGCCTGGCAGCTATCCAAATTGTTGGAGTATATACGTAGTAACATCCATTTTAATGTGTTACTCCCTCTGTCCCCTTTTATAAGCCCCATTTGTTTTTTCAGCACTATTTACAATTCGAGAGAATCTTCTCGATTTCTTCCAATATATAACGAAAAATATGAGACCTCGTTTGATTCGTCTCAGTGATTACTTTAAAAATATCAAATTTTTATATTTTTTACTAATAAACATTTAGAGATATTAACGAAACAAAACGTGCATCGGCATCCGCACTGAAGTCAAATGGGGATTATATAGTGGGACGAAGGGAGTATATATTAGTCTAGTCTATTAGTCATGCACCCATTTAAGAAAATTCAGGATCCATACGTTATGTTTAGAAATTTTTTTACTTCTAGAAACGGGTCTCCGCGCGTAGCGCGGGGAATTTACGGTTTTTAATATGTTTAATGTTGTTTAATTGGCGTCCCAATATTAGATTGGGCTAATCATATTCACAAACCCTTCTGATATAGAAATGTAACCTTAACAAAGTAGTCTCTAATCTTTGTTCTGGGTTAAGTTCCGGAGATGATGAATCTTAAGGTGAAGAATAAGGACGATTAACACGTTACCCATGAGCACACACGTTATAAAGTATGAACACATTTTCGTCAATGAACACACAATGTGACATATAAACACACACTATGACATGCACATACTATGGTGTATGAACACAAACGTTATGACTAATGAACACACAGATTATAACTCATGAACACAAAAGTGTCATGAGTCTTAACCTAACAACTTATCCTCACCGGATCTTTTTCCCTTTGTTCTACCAAAAAGCAAAAAAAAAGTTTAATTAATGATTATGTTTTTTACTGAATGTTTAATTAATCATTTTAGCAATTGACACACAACTACCTATTTATTCGTCTCTCCCTTTAAAATCATCACATTATCTAATTAGCTCGGGTGCTTTTTTTTTGCCAAACAATTAGCTCGTGTGTTGGTTTTCCTATTTTATTAGGGCTTAAATCAAGAGACTGAAACCCGTGCACGGGTCTTGCGTAATTAGAATATCTTAAATGTTTCATAATAGATATTGAAATGATATATCATATAATCAAATGATTTTGATGATTTGTACATCTTCTCTCACTTCCGCCAAATTGTTATATCATTTTATAATATTCTTGTAATATACGGTTGTTTTAACACCTTGATGCTTCTTTCCCCCATTAAATTGGCATTCTTAGGCTACTGACTACTGTCTTATCCTCCAGTGCAAGAATGCAAGACTGTCGTTGTTGTCATCAAGCTCCACAGTGGTCTCATATCTTTGATGATATCACCAAAGAGAGTACGGAAAGCCCGAAGCGAAGTCTTTCATGCACAAATATCCGCTATACTCACCTTCTATATCTACACCCTTCTCATCAACTATAACAACTTGCACATCAAAAACTAAATTGATTAAAGTGATAAGTAAGGTTACCATGCTTCACTATTCCAGCAACTACAAAGCAAAATAAAATTTTTGATGAGATATGCTGAGTCATACCGGAACTCCAAAGAAATAAATAGTACCAGAATCACTGGTTCTGGTACAACGTGAAAGGAATTTTGGCTCATAGATTATGTATTTCTGAAATATGCCCAATATAAAAAATGTTTATGAACCATTATCATATAAAAAATAAGATTTTTAAGCCTATTATCTTGAGATAATTTCCACTATATCCTTTTGTCGTTCTTGCAACTACCTTATAATCAAGTCCTTCTTCAACCTTTTCTTTGAGTAAAAGAGTTTTCAGGACCAATAAATCAGCTTTGGCCAACAGAAATGATAAAAGCTTTTACCTAAGATGTAAAACAATAAATCATTACGAATAAAAAATGAATTTGTGGAACACAATAAAGAACTCTGTTGGGAAAAATATCCATAGATTAGTGAAAGAAATATATAATGAAATCCATGACTAAATAAAAGGCCATTTCATACTTTATTTGCCCCTGCTTCAAACTTTAATAATGATAAAATATAAGGAAACAACCTCTTCCTTGATATCAAACTTGCGTGATGTAGATTCAATGATCAGGGACTGAAGTAACCCTATTGCTTCTGTCTCGGCAATGAAAATTTAAGCAAGAAACTTAGTTGCTCCATATTGATCAACCCCGTCACTGAAATTCAAAAAAAAAGATCATCTGGCTCTCTTTAAAAATTGTTTCTTCTACGTTGGGAAAAAATGCAGAGTATCACCATCAAGCACCTGAAAGCAAAGCTACGAAGTTTAAAGTAAGTTATGTCATCATTAAAAAGATGGCAACATGATATTCTCCCATCACGTCCAGCACGCCCAATCTCCTGAAAAGTGAAGGAGATAAAAAAGATATGGTTATGATATCACCATATGCCAAAAAACAAAAAGTTGCTATCTAAAGGTCCTATATAAACCTGAACATACTCTTCTATGCTTCCAGGCAAGCTGTAGTGGATGACCTGAGGGGGTGGGGGGGACCACTAAATTATTTTCAACATCAATGCAGCATATTATGTGCTCACTATGATCAAGAATCCATTTAAATGTTTTAACCGATATCCATGTGATGTCGGGTGCAAAAAAATTGTACATTTCTGAGATAAGAAATGAAATAAAAGCTAACTTAAGGTGCTGCCAATGTTGTTGTGGTGACATCAAGTGGATAAGAACATGAAGTGAATATTGTAGTAACTTCTATTTGTATTTTGAGTATTAGAATTAGTATGTTAAGTTCTGGAAGAATTTTCACTTACAGCTCCAACATCACTCTCTTATCAAGCCCCATTCCAAAGGCCACTGTTGCAACAACCTTGCATAAAAAAATAATTAGATAGGCTAGAGCAGTATAGTAATCGAGAGACCGAATTAGATCTACTATAGTAAACCGTAAACATCGAAATGAGAGATTTAGATCAGTAAGTTAGTTTACCCCAGGAAGCTCTTTGCAGAAAATGTAGCATCTCAGCCTAGCACAAAGATCTAAGAGGAAATGACCACCACTTATGTGACGATGAACATGGAGTGACATTTTTCCTTTAACCTTCTTCCCCTCTGCTACCACTTCATCTCTGTATAATTTGTTGCTCCATCCTTGCAACTGTACATATATAAAAACACAATTTTTAGTTGCTCTATAAAATCCAGTGATATCATATGGTCATGTAGAACTGTAGAAGAAATAGTTTATTTCCTGATCAGTAAGGTATTTTTCTTATTATGCTAGTTGTCAAAAAGTTCAATTTCTTGTAACTTAATATTAAAAATCCCATGTTTTCTACAAGTTGTGCAATTAAGAAGAGCTTAGAAGTCTGAAATCTATTCATATATTGTATGAAAACCCAGATAGTATACAGAGGAATTAGAGCTAATCATAATTGGAGAGTAATTTGAAAAATATTTACATGTGAATTGTTGATGGTTTGGGAGATGACTTTAGTAAGCTTAGCAGTAATATCACTCAGAGTGAGAGTGTAAACGCGGCTCATCAAAGGAATGACTTGAAAATAGAATCTTTTATAGCATATTGAAATTAATCAAAATGGTTACACCTTGACCAACGGAATCATAAAGGTTACAATTAATCCACCAGCTAGAGTTGCTGTTTTGTTTATCAAAGAGATATGAAAATACACAATTGATAGCTGCAAGCTTATCGCACCAGCAAGATAGGTAGAAGAATAGATGAGACAAAAATTACCTTGACTGCTTCATCAGCAGCTTTGCAAGCTACAACTGTGGCTGCAATGTCTCCAGTATGACTGGCCATATCTCCATTTGGAATGTTGACACGGATCTGGAATTACATATATTGTGTATCAGCACAAAAGTTACAATAAATAGAATTAAGGACCATAGTATACAATAAAACATCACCTGGTTGAATTTGTTGCTAAGGATTGCATCCCTTGTCTTCTCACCAATTTCTAAGGTCGTCATCTTGGGCTGGACATGGAAAGCTGCAGATATATATCATCAATAATGAGAGACTATAAGTAAGACCTTCATAAAAGAAAGTTCTTATCAATCTTGAATGACAACAAAACAAACAGGAATACAATGAAGGCAATGCCCCTGGAATTTTGTAAAATTCTATTTCCTCAGGAAAAATTAGATTTTCAACTTTCAAGTATGCAATACAATATAATCCTCAGCACTCAAATAGGTTTCTAGAAACAATGAATACATTTTGACAGAAGAAACCTGAAATGACAGAAGAAAGATTTTTTCGACTCCTTTTAGGCTGGCAAAGCTAGATATTTATTTCACAACAAACTAAGCAAATACTACGTAAATTTAAAACTTGACAATTACAATAAACAACCTTACCCAAACACAACTAATCACTTACTGGAGCATGAGGGCTGAGATAATGCTCCTCATGATAATTTTTTGGAACCATTTCACCATAGATTTTACACTTCTCTAGCATCCATGCGCAGTGAGCAGAATGCAGATCAATGTTTAATGATGGAATAGCTCTATCGCTGCAAAACACACATATTCAATCAGTCCTTGCACCTCACCTCAATTGCATATTGTATATCAGGAAAAAAAAGGTAGATTAATTAAAACTAAAGCTAATCATTTTGTGTAGACATGTAAAATAAGAGCAGTAACTGTATAATCCTAAAGCTAATCATCCCTGATACTAAAAATCTATCAAATACATCCAAAACAGGCATGTTCTGTGTTTGACTATGGAGTTAACACTTCAGATATAACAAAATTTTATGGTAGCAACCATAACTTTTACACAATTTTAATCCTGAAAACTTCAATGTTGGTACTCTTGGATTTAACAATGTTAGTACATGTAGTTTCAACTTCTCTTGTACCACACATAGAATGTTTACCTATTTTTCAAGAAGAATCGTGATGTTTCTGAGTAGGAAAGTTTTTAATGACAGATTAATTTCAGTTTTGACAATTGAAGATCTTAAAAGAAAAAAACATTAGAAGCAGAAGGCTAATTTTTAAAAATCAAGAGAAACATAAGAGCTCACAACTGAGGAAGTTGTACGTAGGGATACTATTAGAATGGTTTCACCAGCTGTACGTAGGGATACTGAGAAGCATAATTTTCACACCACCTCTGTCACTGCATCAGATAACGATAATAGAATGATTTCTCCTCCTACCACTTTTGTTGCATCGATCAGAAACCAGTAATATTTTAGAGAATAAAGATTGTTGCACTCATGATGCTAATTTTCGTGCTGAAAAACATGACTCACCAGCTGTACTTGGGGATAACAATAATATTTAACATAATAAAGGGTGCTCTCCTGATGCATTCATACAACACAACTAAGTATTGTGAAAATACAATGCACTGCAAAACTCAGTTTGAAGAAGTATACGCACCTGGCTATGGATGGAAGAGACGGAATCTCTCTGAAAGTATCTTCATCTAAATTCTTGAGTGACATCAAGATTAAGGAGTTGCTCAACCCGGTTAATAGTACTGCCATCAGACTTGATAGTAAGCACTCTCAGTTTACCAGCATTTCTTTTGATCCCTTTCGTTGGACTTACTCCTCCATATACAGCTTGTAATCCTAACTTCACTCAATCCATCTAAAGATGTGAGATCTTTTTTGTCGTACGGGGGTTGTTCCTGAAATTTCAAAAAACCCATGAGATTTACGGGTCATAATTGAAGATAAAGCATCACCTAGGAAATTCAGACAAACCAAGATTATAGACTTGACCCACTACTTCCTTGAATCCAACATCCATGTACACCCTAGTTTATTTGTTTGGTTAACTTTTTTCATTCAGTCCTAACTTATCTTTTCCAATTGGAGAGTGACAAACCTTAGTTTGTTTGGTTTACTCTTTCGGTTTAGGGTTTATACAGATCACCTGTTAATTTTAATTCGCGTGGCTATTCATAGATTGTGATTCCTTCACATTTAAAAATCGATTTTGCTGTGTTCATCTGTATAAAAAAGAATATGAGTACGGATCCATCTGACGATTTTGATGTGGTCATAAAGTCCATGTACTCATATACTAAACATCTATTTCCTCGAAGCTTCGACAACCTATGAACACCTGATTCAAGTGTCTATTAGAAATTATAGACTTTAAACTCATCTACATCTAAGAATCCATTAGTGCCAAAATATATGACAATCTTCCTGCAGTTTCAAACATTAGGAATACTAATGAGTCCACAAATGGATTTTAACTCAATATTAAATATTAATGACATGTCACTAACTCACTCTTCTTTGAAGAATGCACAATAAAACCTAAAGTAACACAAAAGCTTCAAAAAAGCTTCAAAAACTCTACTTTCAAGGACAATGCACTAAAAAAAGCTTCAAAAACCCATCTAATTAAGCTTCCATTGACATTCAATTAAGATTAACATAACGATCAATAATACTAAAAGTACTATTTTATTCCAAATCAGCTTTTCATTAGTGGCTGAATTAGCACAATGGATATCCTGATCATTAGACTGGATTAAGAAAATGGAGCAACAGTTAATCCCATACCATGAGTTCGCTCCTTCACCTTACAGTGGAACATCATCTCCCTTGCTTGGTGCTCTCGCTTTAATCTTGCAAACCATCACTTATGCCAATTCGACCAAACATCACAAATTCTACATTAAATCGGTATCATAAGATTTTTACCTGTCATTTATCTTCTCGAGAAACCGATGCAAGCGAGGCATTCCTAACAATCGAAAAATTTGCAGAAATCAATTTGAATAAATTAAAAATCAAAACAATCAACCAAGTATGTTTCTGGTGGCAGTATCTTCTATAATTTGGAAACACATAAACAACAGTCAGGATTCAACAGCAAATTCTAGAGAGTTTTATAGAAAACCTGAAATCAGGAATTCATGAGAAACATTCTAAACAACAGTCAGGATTCAACAGCAAATTCTAGAGAGTTTTATAGAAAACCTGAAATCAGGAATTCATGAGAAACATTCTAAACAACAGTCAAAACTCAACTTCTGACTGACTTTATAGGCCGAGAAAAAAATGGAATAGACCAAATAGGAAATACAGGGAGGAATTAAATGGCTCATCAATGGGATGGTTTGAATGGAAAATTTATGAGCAAAAAAAAATCAATTGCAAAAACGGTTACGTCATTGACCAAATTAAACTAAGAAAGAGAGAAATTGTTGAAGCACCGTTGACCTATATACCTCTTTGATGTTAAACTGGACTGAAACCTACAACTGTCCTCCCAAATTTTCCAGGTTCATATATACCTCTTTCTATAGTTGTAGATCAACAAAGTAAGGTACCTTCTTCGAGATGAAGCTCAAGCACCGCATGATGAAACCTTCCATGATTCCGAGACTGTACCGGCTGCACAATATAGATAAGAATAAAATCAACTGTGTAAAATGGCTTCTACGAATCATGAGCTTCATGTGTTGGCAGTATATGATAGTTTGGTTGATAGGAAGGTTATTGAGAGACTTCTCAAGATTTCTTCTTGAGAATATGCAAAGACATCATTCTCACTAATCAAACTATAAACCGCACTCAAGCTTAGATAAAAATATAAGCGTGCAATTGAAATTGAGACAAATGTACCTTGGTACCCTGAGTGAACGAAGAAGGAGCCTTGATATCATACCAATCCTTTTTAGCAAAAGGATCAGTTCTGCACAGTATGAAATAAACAGAATTCAAATTGCACTTCCGAAGAAAACCAATTTGAGGATCTCGGTGTCCTTACATTTTCTACATTTCCTCCCTTCTTACCCTTCGATATCCTCTTGTTCCTTCTTGGTGAAATTATTACGGCAAAATGTGCAAGCTTAAGAAGGTTGATCTTTGTCTCAAAATCAGTGATGAAATTATGATAAAACTGAATCAGAGCATCTCCAGCCTGAAATCAAATTGAAGTAAATGAAGTTAATACATGCTAAAAATTCTACAATCTTGAAGGAATTTACAGAAAGACATTCCAAGGAAAGAACTTGCCTACATATGAGTGTAGGAACACAGAAATACAGTTCATAAATGTGTAAGCACCCAATCAGCAGAATATTAGCTAAACAGAAAATTAGATATGAAATAACTTGAAAATCTGATCTCATCCGTTGATGAGATATTATGCCAACATACACATAATTTATCAGCCTGCTTGTAGCCGGTGAAGGTATAACAAAATTAGCAGACTACCTAGTGAAGAGTTTAAGCAATTGTTTCAGTACTTCGTATCTGATGGACTTCAAAATACTAAGAAAATCTTTATTGTATTCTCAGTAACTATCACCACGAAACATGGGGATTCTATTTTATCCCTTATTTCCTTCAACAGTTGTTCTTCCTCATCCATAAAACATTTCACGAATAATGAATTGTATAATGCAAACCTATATGCCAAATTTAATTCAAATAAATTTTAGTATCAAAACTATATAGCAACATCCTAAGGAACCCAAGCCACCCAGTGAATGACATTCTGCTAGCAACTCACCAACAAAAAAAAAAAGCTTCTTCTTTGATTTATATCCTCTAAATAAAGAGCTCATTCAGAAAAAATAGGTCACATTGGCATCCTGAAATGTGATTAACAAATGATCATCATAACATTTCTGCTAGCAATTTACCAAGCATCACGAATTATGTTCATCAATACCAAATAGAAAATAATCACATTAATACTCTTCCACCCATTGACCCAAACCCTATTCTTCTACCAACCTTGGCAAGATCCATTCTTAAATCCCCAACATCAGTGATACACCAATAGAGCCAGAAAATTTATACACAAACAAACAAATGAAGCACAATTTTGGCTTCTTCTCATAATCATAACTTGCGAATCACACTCAATCCAGCATGCAACAATACGACCTACGCGTCACAAAATTCTGAAAATAAAAACAACTGATCAAGAGCCATGTAAGAGTAAAAGAAAGCGTACCTGGAAAACAACGAGAGCGACGAACTGCTCGAGCTTCTGAGCAAGCTGATGCCATAAAGATCGGCTAAAGAAATTTTATATAGGTGGTTCATTCAGCCAACAACAAACTAATGAAGCGACAACTTAAATGATGTTGATTTGTTCAACAAATCAGCAAGAAAGCAACCTAAGGGAATGAAATACAACCATTAAAATGTTACGAATATATAAAAGTACCTTCAACGCAGGGAGATTTCCTTGTGGTAATTGCATGCCTTTCTCATTCGTCGTATACCATGGAGTTCCACTTCCAGTCAAGCTCTTTCAAACTCACAGATTCTCCGCATCATCCTTGCCGCTTGAACACCTGAAACGCGTCAAAGCAAGGTGTCAAATGGAGGGAAAAAAGAAAACAACAGACAAACCGAGAGAGGTGGAATGAAAAATGAAAGAATTAGAGTGAATTTATAGTTCCAAACTTGTAGAGAATAGACAAAATAGGAAATACAGAATTCAATATCAGCATAAATGAGGAATTAAATGGCTCATCAATGTAATTGTCTGAATTGAAAATTCTATAGCAGGAAACATTTAATCTATATTGACCAAATTAAAGTGAGTATAAGGAACAAAACTTGGGCACTACGTTCACAGCAGTTGTATGTTCACAACATTCTCGTTAGACCTCTTTTTTTATTCATCCTTTAGAGGTATTTTCCTAATCCAACCTAGCAACAAAAAGAGTCAAATGCTTAATAATAATACATGGACCCAACTAAAAAGATTCCTCGCCTTTTTGGGTTGGATTGAAAACTAATTCTCCTTTACTCAACAACTAATGAAAAGTATTGGCATATTAATGTGTATTAAGAATGTTCAATTTTTGTTGTGGATTCTTATTTTGATACGACCATAAGAAGACTATGGCACAATTTACATGAATCATGATTGTGTATACTGCTTTGCGTATTATGCATAATGAACATCTGACTGTTCACTGTTTAATTTTTTCTTGTATGTGCAAAAGGCTTTCAGTACCAAAGAGCTAATATAGAAGTAAAATAAGCAATTCTTCTTGATCAACAACAAAAATATGAGAAAATTAGAGAAGAAAAGTGTCGGATGTGATTCACAAAATCAAAAGCCAAACCTCAAGCCGCCGTATCAGCAAAATCGTCAATGGCTGCCGACGGCTGAAGAGCCTCCCTCTGTACGCCAACAGCCACCGCCTCCGCCGCAAAATCAGCAATGAGTCAGATCTGACAGAATCGGAATCCGGCGTTAATGGAAGGTGGAAAACTGTCATTCCTTGCCTCTGTCTTCGTCGAAATCGGAGTGACAACACTGCCATAACAAACTTCTTTGCCCTGATTGATCGGATGCGAAGATTGCAGTGAAGAATCGAGTAAATCTAGCGCGATTACTTCCCCGACATCCCCAATCTCCTTGACCGCCTCGACTGGCTCGAAGTCGTCCGCACCGACGATCCCATCCAAATCCGCGACGTTCTTTTCAAGAGACAACCTAATCAGGGCAAAGAAGGGGAGAAAGAGAAAGAGAATGATGTTTTGGCTATTGAGGATGGCAAGAGAGATAGGTTATTGATGGATACTTACAGCTTAGCTTCTTCTTTACACAGTTTTTCCCATGACGTACTTGGCAAAGGCTGGTACTCTTTCTGTCTTTCAGTCTCTCTGGATTTCTGGAGTGTCCGACATAATTTCATCTTTGGACAGTCTGGTGCTGGAAATAACTCGGCGAAAGCTCACTACAGTGAAGGAGCTGAGTTAATTGATGTTGTGCTCGATGTTGTCCGTAAGGAGGCTGAGAATTACGATTGCTTGCAAGGTATACCGATCTCTCTTTTATTTGCTTGGATCTATTGTTTAATGTTCTGGATCTGTCTGTTTTGCTTGTTGTTCTGTAATTCGGAGTTCTTTGTTTAGTAGGCGGTTATTAATCTTGTTTAACCCTTGACTTCAATTAGATCTGAGCGTAGTACTTACTACTTATGCATTGCGTGAATCAGTTTTAGATCTAATATTGAGGTGTTGCGTTGCCAATAGATTTATCAAAAAAAATTGCAGATCTGAAGGAATTTTGAATCAGATATGTTCAGAACCTATGTTTCTCTCACTTCCATGATGAAGGTAAGGCCGGCCCAATAACAGACATGAAAAACAAAGAAAAGGAAATTGTGTAATGAAAGTCCACCGTAATGAAAAGAGGACCAAAAAAAGAAAAATAAAAGTAAATGAAACGGATCCCGATACCGTTTTCATTTAGTTTCGGCAAAGAACGACTAAATTTTATATATATATAGAAAATTTTATAGAAAATTTTAATACAAGATTTATATAAAATTTGCGCAAAGCAGACACATGAGATAAGACATGAACGAGGTAAAGTAAGTGTGGTATATAAAAGCATTGAAAGATACAGATTTTACGAGCCATGACTTGTCCCAAACCCAATAAAAGTTTAGCCTTACAATATTAGAATATTAGATAAGAAATTCGTAATGGAAAGAATTTCGAGATATGAATGATTTCACAACAAGATGAGATAAAACGCGCTTGTACACATCACTTAATTGTGTAGTTAAGGACAGCTAATTACTACTCTTAATTAATTTATTCTTAAATCAAATTTTTGTTTGAGGGATTATTCTCCTTTTTACATTTTATCAATATACAACTCTAAGCTCTAGATGTTTTGGAGATTAAACCAGCAGTAAGCCGTTGACCCTGTTGGCAAATTTTTACTAGATTAATCTAGCACATGATAATGCCAATAATAGCAGCAATATTATATGTATAATATGTACAAATTAACCTTGCTTATAAAGTTAGTAAAATGCATGGTACATAAGAGTTTTATACTTTTATACGGGCTCCGGTTGAATAATGGTATAAAAGAGTTTTCAGTACGACTAGGTGATTAACAGCTGTCGGCAAATTATATTTTCCGAAAATGACAGGTTTCGAAAATAATTTATAATACAAGAAAATGACTACAAAATTAAAACAATAATTTTCAATTGCAAGGAATTTTGCATAAACTCAATTGAATAATGTTCTTTTAAAAAAAACTTATAATCAAGTAAGTGACTTGCTATAGAAAGAAACGATATGTCAATTTTTTTAACGGAATGTTGACACATTCAAGTTCATACATACATGATACATGTACAGCTCATCAACAACAAGATAAATTAGTTTGACCATACAAAACACGATAAATGAAATAATTCACAGCAAAATTATTTGAGCGACCGAAATGAGAATTCAAAAAATTAAATTCATCCAATATTCAGATCAATCGCATAAGATTACCATCTACCACATTTTTAGGTCCAATAATAATCGAACCAGAAACATTACATAGAGTACATTATCAAGAGAAGATGTTAGACTAGACATCGTCTAAAATTAAGAGTACAAGAATAAAATAATTGTAAATATAATTAAATAAATGTGCTAAAACCATGTCAATTTGCTTAGATAGTTATTGGTTAGTCTTGAATCTTGATTGAGAATAACATGCAGCTTTAGTTTTGCCCCCCTACGTCTACATTGTTTATTTTATTAATGTTTAGAAAGTGCTTGCGACAGAATTGGTCTTACATGATAGCCTCCTCTTAACCACTAAACCTCTCTTTCTTTCTATAAATGCACATGCTTTTGTGTTACCAAAATTCATCCAAAGCAACAACACCAATTGGCTACTTGACAAAACAAAAAAGAGAGGGGGCTTAAGCTTAGGTTCATTTGATAAAGCTAGGGTAACCTTGGTGATTGAAAGTAGGCTTGTATATTAGACGATCCATGACGACAAGGCGTGGGGGCGGCCCACATAAGGGTCGCGAGTTGCCACATTGGGTGGTGGCCGGGCTTGCTATGGTGGTTGTTCTACTGAGCAATGCGGTGTCTGTCTCTGCAGATTCTTACGTCTACTCGTCTCCTCCACCACCATACATTTACTCGTCGCCACCACCACCTTCACCATCACCGCCTCCTCCATATGTTTACTCGTCCCCACCTCCACCTTCTCCTTCTCCTCCACCACCATACGTTTACAGTTCCCCACCACCACCTTCCCCGTCTCCTCCACCACCATACGTTTACAGTTCTCCACCACCTCCTTCACCATCTCCTCCACCACCATACGTTTACAGTTCCCCACCACCACCTTCCCCGTCTCCTCCACCACCATACGTTTACAGTTCCCCACCACCACCATCGCCTTCTCCTGCACCAACATACGTGTACAAGTCTCCTCCACCACCATACGTTTACAGTTCCCCACCACCACCTTCCCCGTCTCCTCCACCACCATACGTTTACAGTTCTCCACCACCTCCTTCACCATCTCCTCCACCACCATACGTTTACAGTTCCCCACCACCACCATCGCCTTCTCCTGCACCAACATACGTGTACAAGTCTCCTCCACCACCATACGTTTACAGTTCCCCACCACCACCTTCCCCGTCTCCTCCACCACCATACGTTTACAGTTCTCCACCACCTCCTTCACCATCTCCTCCACCACCATACGTTTACAGTTCCCCACCACCACCTTCCCCGTCTCCTCCACCACCATACGTTTACAGTTCCCCACCACCACCATCGCCTTCTCCTGCACCAACATACGTGTACAAGTCTCCTCCACCACCATACGTTTACAGTTCCCCACCACCACCTTCCCCGTCTCCTCCACCACCATACGTTTACAGTTCTCCACCACCTCCTTCACCATCTCCTCCACCACCATACGTTTACAGTTCCCCACCACCACCTTCCCCGTCTCCTCCACCACCATACGTTTACAGTTCCCCACCACCACCATCGCCTTCTCCTGCACCAACATACGTGTACAAGTCTCCTCCACCACCATACGTTTACAGTTCCCCACCACCACCATCGCCTTCTCCTGCACCAACATACGTGTACAAGTCTCCTCCTCCACCAACTCCAACTTACGTCTACAAATCTCCACCATCACCTTCCCCTGCCTACGTTTACAAGTCTCCACCTCCACCGACATACGTATACAAATCCCCGCCACCACCAACGCCATCTTACGTCTACAAGTCTCCACCGCCTCCCGTTTACTACTCTCCACCTCACCACCACCACCACCACCACCGTATTTTGAGGGTAGTTGGAAAGGTTTATTGCTATAGATGCTACGATTGGGAGCATCCATCCAAGTCTCACAACAACAAACATCTCAAAGGTACTTAGTCCCGCAAATTAAAGCCACATTCTAAACCCTACTTTTCTTTTTATTAATTAATCATGACATTTTATATTTTATAATGTGATTTCTGTTGATAACATGAGTATGAGTAAATACAAGCCAGAGATCGATCTAATGAACCGCATAATACGGTTTGTCATTGATCAATATAGTACACTTGGGGTGATATGTATATTAAGTTTGAAGTCAATATAAAAATAAGGTACATTTGTAATATTAATGGGTCAGCAGGAAGGAAATTCTGTATTCATTAAATTCTGATATTCCTAATTCATCTATTTACAAGTGAGATATATAGTTAGTTTAATCCTTGATTAGTTTAGTTGGAAAATAAAGTTTACAAGTATTATATCGAAATGATGAAACTGAAACAACCACCAAGCCGACTTGTATTATTTAGATGACATTTGTTTCACTTGTTTAGTGAAAATTTTAGCTAGCTATAGTTGATACACTCAAATGATATTAACCAAATTTAAGTTTGAAAGATGTCTTCCAATAATCTTTTGTCAAAGAACTACTCCATCCGTCCCATAATGTTCTTCTCATTTCTTCACCGACACATTTGCCGATGCATGTTTTGTATCCTTAATATCTCTAATTGTATGTTAATAAAAATAATTAAAATTTGATATTATTAAAGTACGCATTACTACGAATCAAACAAGACCTCACATGATTATATATTTTCTTATATATCAAGATAAAACGAGAAGATTCTCTTTAACCGTGAATAGTGTGTACTATTTAAAATGGGAAGAACAATATGGGACGGAGAGAGTATACCAAAAGAGAAAAGAAAAAACAGAGCCTAGCATAATATATTCTCTGCACATGTTTTTTGATTTATTTCGACTTTACTTTTCCTACATGTACCTGATGTGACCTAATAATTCCAAGCTTTCCACATTATAGCATTTCATTATTTCTTGAGTTGATTAAGAGGAATTATTTTCCTTTGTAGACTAAGGATTAGGTGGTCCTATGAAACTATTCTAACTTGGATTTGTATTGTTGGGCCTACGAAAGTATTCTAACTTGGATTTGTATTGTTGGGCAGGTGCTGTTGTTGAGGTGAGATGCAAGGCTGGTGACAAAGAAGTGGTAGCCTACGGAACCACCAAAAACAATGGCAAGTTCGCAACCACAGTTGAAGGCTTTCACTATGGCAAATATGGAGCCGAAGCTTGCAAGGCCAAGCTCCATATGGCACCAAAGAACTCGCGTTGCAGCATCGCGACTAACCTCAACATGGGTAAAACTGGAGCCGAGCTTGAGGTGAAGTCGATGGATAAGTACGAAGTTGTGCTTAAGGCTCAGCCATTCGCATACGCTTCAAAGACCCCATACGACGAATGTAGCAAGCCAAAGCCTCCTGCTCCATACTACTACAAATCTCCACCACCACCAACTCCGACATACTTCTACAAGTCTCCTCCACCACCAGCACCTACATACATCTATAAATCACCTCCACCACCAACACCAACTTACGTCTACAAGTCACCACCTCCTCCATCCCCAACATACATCTACAAGTCACCTCCTCCACCAACACCAACTTACGTTTACAAGTCACCACCTCCTCCGTCCCCAACATACGTCTACAAGTCTCCTCCACCACCAACACCTACATACGTCTACAAGTCTCCTCCACCACCAACACCTGTATATGTCTACAAGTCTCCACCACCACCAACCCCGACATACGTCTACAAGTCTCCACCTCCTCCATCCCCAACATACATCTACAAGTCTCCTCCACCACCAACACCTGTATATGTCTACAAGTCTCCACCACCACCAACCCCGACATACGTCTACAAGTCTCCACCTCCTCCATCCCCAACATACATCTACAAGTCTCCTCCACCACCAACACCTGTATATGTCTACAAGTCTCCACCACCACCAACCCCGACATACGTCTACAAGTCTCCACCTCCTCCATCCCCAACATACGTCTACAAGTCACCTCCTCCACCAACACCATCGTATGTCTACAAATCTCCTCCACCTCCAACACCAGCTTATGTCTACAAATCACCACCACCTCCCACACCAACATACGTTTACAAGTCACCGCCACCTCCAACACCTACATATGTTTACAAGTCTCCCCCACCACCAACACCCACCTATGTCTACAAGTCACCACCACCGCCATACGTCTACAGTTCCCCTCCACCACCAATGAAGTCACCCCCACCTCCTTACGTCTACAGTTCTCCTCCACCACCTGTGAAGTCACCCCCACCTCCTTACGTTTACAGCTCCCCACCTCCACCATCCCCATCACCACCACCTCCTTACGTCTACAGTTCCCCTCCACCACCAATGAAGTCACCCCCACCTCCTTACGTCTACAGTTCTCCTCCACCACCTATGAAGTCACCCCCACCTCCTTACGTTTACAGCTCCCCACCCCCACCATCCCCATCACCACCACCTCCTTACGTCTACAGTTCCCCTCCACCACCAATGAAGTCACCCCCACCTCCTTACGTCTACAGTTCTCCTCCACCACCTATGAAGTCACCCCCACCTCCTTACGTTTACAGCTCCCCACCTCCACCACCTCCTTACGTCTACAGTTCCCCTCCACCACCAATGAAGTCACCCCCACCTCCTTACGTCTACAGTTCTCCTCCACCACCTGTGAAGTCACCCCCACCTCCTTACGTTTACAGCTCCCCACCTCCACCATCCCCATCACCACCACCTCCTTACGTCTACAGTTCCCCTCCACCACCAATGAAGTCACCCCCACCTCCTTACGTCTACAGTTCTCCTCCACCACCTGTGAAGTCACCCCCACCTCCTTACGTTTACAGCTCCCCACCTCCACCATCCCCATCACCACCACCTCCTTACGTCTACAGTTCCCCTCCACCACCAATGAAGTCACCCCCACCTCCTTACGTCTACAGTTCTCCTCCACCACCTGTGAAGTCACCCCCACCTCCTTACGTTTACAGCTCCCCACCTCCACCATCCCCATCACCACCACCTCCTTACGTCTACAGTTCCCCTCCACCACCAATGAAGTCACCCCCACCTCCTTACGTCTACAGTTCTCCTCCACCACCTGTGAAGTCACCCCCACCTCCTTACGTTTACAGTTCCCCTCCACCACCCGTGAAGTCACCCCCACCTCCTTACGTCTACAACTCCCCACCTCCACCATCCCCGTCACCCCCACCTCCTTACGTCTACAACTCCCCTCCACCACTTGTGAAATCGGCACCTTCTCCAGCTTACATCTATGCATCTCCACCACCGCCAATCTACTAAGATGCTCAAGTCCAGCTACTTTAGTTCACAAAAATTGTAAGTCTTACTAGAATGTTATATGCATTATTTGTGGAAATTCATACAAATGCAACAAATTAAATCTAACAAACGTTTTCCTATTGATCTCAGGTTTCGTTTTCAACTATGAAATAAAGGAAAGTCGCAAAAGGACCAAGTTAAATAGTCATGTTTCCCGCTTAACGTCTCAAAATAAGAGTCTGGAAGTCGTACCAAAGAGGAATACTATTTTCGAACCAGGCCAGCTTTCTTCGAGTTCAATGATAGCCATTTTATACTTCATAATTTGGTTGTCTTCAAGATTTGGCAACATCAACCCAGGAGCAAGCAAGAGATGTTCGTTTGACATGTGATCACATTTGGTTCAATCTTGTAGTTCATCACTATATAACTTCAATTATTTTTGTGGCCTTTCGATTATATTGTTTGTTTGTACACAGTTGAGTTGTTTGATTAAAGTATTTATTGAGTATTCGTTCACCGTGGGTTCTTATTTCTTAATCATTGTTAACTAAAGATTATAAAAAAGCTTTCATGTCATACACATCTCGAGCTAGCGAAAGATATAGGACCAAACTTTCCTGATGTACTCATCTCAAAAACGACCGAGGAACTTGGTGATCTAGCTTCAATCCTTAAATGATGTTTCAAAACAGAGGCAGCTCCAAGGAGAAGTACATATCATGCAAAGAAAACAGGATAATAGGGAAGAATAAAATTACAAATAAAGTAGCTCACTAATCACATGGAATTGAACAACGACCTTAGCAATAATTAGACGAGAAGTAGCTATCGTGCTGGACCGTAAAGGGTGGATTCTAAGGCAATCTGTTTGTGCAAACCTGTGAAACACTGTACAAATAATTCTTTTAGACGAGTCACAGAGTACATCACGAAATACTATACACTTTCTTTTCTTTTATTAGATAAAAGAGTGCTCACTCAAATTTGGGATTTTTTAATAAAAATACAACCCAGAAACTTGATAGCATGAGTTTTAAATGGAAGGCCAATTTGATACAATCCAGTAAAGTGATCTGCAATTTGGCTTCATCTGTAAGAATATGGTGATCTTGGTTATTTGTACTTGAAATTCAGTCTTTGAATCACAGACTTAGGGTATGTAATACATGGGATTGGGAAGCTTGAACGAGCGAGTAGAGACAGAGGAACCCAACAAGTCACTCCACTGGTCTCCAGAGTTGCCAAGGATACGGTACCCTTCTTTGACCATCTCATCGCGTCTCTCTGACTTGTATGTCGTAGCCAACTTCCCATGGTCCTCTGGTGCTCTGACATGATTCACACAAAAAAAAAACGAAAAAGCTTAGGAGTGCTGAATGCAGAAAATCTTCTCATCTTTAATAAGATCCAATAACTATGAAATTTTTCTGGACAAAATCGTAACTACAGCCTTTAGAAAACTCAAACTTCATGTTCAAATCAATTATCATTCGAGTATGGTATCACGATTATGTAGATTAAACCTTAGAATCATCAGGAGCATTTCAACAGAAAGGTATCTCTAGGTCCATTCCTTTTTACTTTTTTTTCAAGAACTTCCTTTAGAGAGACTAAACATGATTTGATCTATGTGCACAGTAACACAGCAACAAATTCACAGTTTGTATGATACTTGA
The DNA here is from genome assembly GCA_029168935.1 of Oxyria digyna. Classification (NCBI taxonomy): domain Eukaryota; kingdom Viridiplantae; phylum Streptophyta; class Magnoliopsida; order Caryophyllales; family Polygonaceae; genus Oxyria; species Oxyria digyna. The sequence continues at coordinate 4,409,222 of JAPVLV010000010.1, read as the reverse complement.
CACAAATCAAAATGAAATAACATTCTGCAGCATTGAAGTCAAAACATAGAGAAGGTTTAAACTCAATATTGTATTCAAGATTAAAAAAAAAAAACATATACAGTAGAATTTAGCTATAGATGAAGGGTTTGTTTGGTAAATGGTTTATAAACTAGTTTATAGTTTATAAACTGTTTTTTTTTCAAGTCTTTTTATGTACGAGGGTAGCAGTTTTCGAGAAAAAAACAGTTTATCCAAAAAAAAACAGGTTATAACCTGCTCACCAAACAAACCCGAAGACAAACACCATGGAGGATAAGATAAGATGGCATCACATACAAACATACATATATAATCACTTGATCAGCATGAAAAAATACCAGGAATCTTATAGAAAATTTAAGCCAATTGTCCAAGTGCTCACCTCAAAATGAGCCTGTCCCAATTCCGAAATCCCACATTAACCAAATTCCGCACTGTAATGCTCCTCTGCTTCTCATTCCGACCAGTCAGTAGGAAAACTTTGAATCCCAATTCCCGAATCTGATCATACAGCCTCAGAATTGGCTCCAAAGGTAGAGCCTCTGCTTTCTCAACCCACTTGTCGAACTCAACAGGATCATATACTTCTAATCTACAAATTACACAACATAAAAGTCCCTCATCACTATCAACTATCATCTAATTTTTCATCAATTCTAGAAATAGATCCTAGTACAAACAATTTCCCCTTTCAAAAACTATACAAACATCAAATTTAGATAGAGCATTCATATCAAAGATAAGTTTGCATTTAAGAGCAACAACTTCAAGCAACTAGATTTTCCTTCAACATCATAATAGTGATAAACTTCTTCATTTCCTTGAGGGATAAAACGGTCATACCCGTAACCATGATCGGCGTAGTAGGGGAGATGAGAAATCAAAGTCTCATCCACATCAAACACCCAAGCCTCTTTCCCATCTCCACTCAACATGACACTCCTGGCAAACAAAGCTGCCTCAGCAGCAACACGCTCGAGGTCAAAGACATAAGCCTTACCAGTAACATACTCCTTAACATAATCGGCGCACTCAGCCGGCACCGTCTTCCACGGATTCAGATTATTCGCCTCGGCCGCAAATCTCCAGCTTGTACACCTCAATTGCAGGTCGGGATCCTGATCCGCGCCGGAGAATTTCTCGGGATATTGGAGTATGAGAGGTCTAGGAAGAGCGTGGGGATGGGGTAGGGTTTGTTGGTCAAAGGAATCGTGAGAAAATGCGAGGGAAAGGAGGGGAAGTAGTATAAACAGCCTCAAAATCCCGTCCATTTGCACAAATTCGGATTGATTGCGCGTGTAATCGCGAATCTGAATAGTGAATTTAGGGATTTTGAGATTGAGATCGGAATTTGGGCAATGTTGGATTTTATGATAGAGATTGAAGGGGAAGTTTATTCGTTTCTTGGATTGAGGAGAAGATTTGGGGAAAATTAGACGGAGAAAGGAGTAGTAGAAGAAACCGCGGTGTGTAACGAAAGGAGAAGGAAATTGTGTTACGTGAGACAAGATTGGTGGGTAAGTTATTTGATTTTAATGGGTTGCCTGGGATGAGAGTATACACCACTAACAGACTGACACGTACTGCGTTGCTTATTACTTTATGCTTTTTTGCATTTTCAAATCCCTCTTTCTGGTTTATATTTTAAATAATAATTAATAATTTATTTATTCTTTATGGCACATTGGCATATGCCAATATACGAGTAGAATACGGATAAATTGTTTGTACCTGGAATTTTGTTTTTGAGCCGGATCTCAAGAACGCCATCATGTTCCGTTAAAACTTTCCCCATATAATTTTTAAAACGCTATCCAATAGTGTTTTAATTTACGGGTTCAAAACTTAAAAAATCGGTATAAAAATCACCTTCTGTCTTGTTTCTGTTTTAATTGACAATGTAGAGGGTGTGGCTTTGTCCCGTTTCTTTTAAAGCCTTTTTAATATAGGGTGCGAGAGTGTCGTCTCTCTTTTTACCAAAAAAATGAATCTTCTTTACCCAAAATATTGAGAAAGATACTCCCTCCGTCCCATTATATAAGCCACATTTCATTTTCTGTCACTATTCACAATCCGAGATAATCTTCTCGATTTCTTCCAATTTACAAACAAAAACATAGTCATATGGGGTCTTGTTTGATTCGTCTTTACAAATACTACAACAATTTTATAATTTTATAATTTTTACTAATACGTAACTAAAGATATTAATAAAACAAAATGTGTATCGACATCCGTGCGGAGATGAAATAGAACTTATATAATGAGACAGAATTAGTATAAGATACCAACAAAATTACTAATAGGTATAGTCGAAAACGGAAGCTAAAAAACAGAAATTAAATACATGTGTAAGTTGTTGTGAATAACAGTGTAAACTGAGAACCGAGATAAAATACAAACTAGTGGAAAAAAATACAAATACAAGGGGAAAATGTTTTAGTTTCGTTAAGTAGCTCAAGTGCAAACCAAATGCAAGTGTAAGTGATTAAAAGTGCAAACTTAAACCAATGCAATGCACTTTTCAGCCTCTTCTTTGTTTTGCTTTTTTATTCTGATTTAAGCCTAAGCGGATCTAACAAATGAAATTGATTTGTGTTTTATACTACAATATACTTCCTTATCTGAATCTCATCCATATACTAGTATCTTATCCTTTCAACTATAAAAAGAACGAAGATCACAATAGACGAAAATACAACGTCGTTATAGTCAGTGGTGTAGAGGTAGGATTTTCGCATGGAAAAGAATAAAATTTGATGTATCTAATAGTAATTTTAATATACCATATTAGATATTAAAAGTTATATTAATAAATTTTTAATTAGCGTACAATTCATAAGATCACCCAATTCTATAAGTAAAAATTATTTTAACACTGAATAAGAAATATGTAAACATAGGGTAGATGATCTAGATTTGGGGAATGAAAAAGAAAAAATAATTTCGGAGGTTAAACACCATAGATTTGGGGATTAGGAATTTGTAAACCTAGAAGTGAGGCTTTGAGACGAAAAAGAAGAAGAAAAAAGTTGGGGTAGACATTATAGATTTTTTTTTTCTGAAATAAGCACGTTTTAAAATTAATTCCTGATGTAGATTTTGTTCAAAAATAATTCCAAACATAGGCGTTAATGTTTGCTTCGGAGAAGAAAGACGTTGGAGAGACGTTGTTTGTAAGAACCTCAAATTGAGTTTGGTCCTACATTAACATCTGTGCGGTGGCAAGCGGGGAAGAGGACGACGATGATGCACAAACGGATAACGAAGACGATGGCGAGGGAGAGTACGAAGACGATGGTGAGGGAGAGGATGATGACTAGGATTACGATTATCATATCGATGTAAAAGTTTTATATTGAATTTGAGAAGTTTACGCATATGTTAATCGGATTTATTAATCAAAAATTTATATTTATATTATCTCAATAAATAAATGAAATTTCTGTAAAATAACTCGGTTTATCTTAAACTAAAATCCTAAACTAAAATCCTAAACCTAAACATGAATTAGTTAAACCATAACGGTTTTAAAAAAACACGTATGAGAGATGTTGTTATAAACAACGTCTCTCATACACACATTTATTTTATTTTTATAAAAGGGAAAAGTGAGACGTTGTTAAATTTTTAATTTTTTTTTGAAAGTGTCATTTTGAATTATTTTAAAAAAAAAATTATTGCTTACAAGAGACGTTGATAAAAACAACGTATCTTGTACGTATATATTTTAAAAATAATGTGTTGGGTTGGTTGGGAGACGTTGCTACAACGTCTTTCTTCTCTGAAGCAAACTTTTGCGCCGACGTTTTAAATTATTTTAGAAGAAAGCAGTTACAAGCTTAACGTTATATATAGATTTTTGTGGTTCTCTTAATGATTCAAGGATTACATGAATTTAGTACAAAATTTACCAGTATTGAATACAAATTTCAACCATCAACATCTTAAAATGCTCGAATGGCTCACCTTCAAACATGGACAAACAAATATCCAAATTTAGCACTTCTAAGAATCACAAGCTCACCCTTCCCAAGAGATCTAACAACATAATTCTCTTTCTCTTTCACTTTTCAATTTGTTTCATCTTGCAACTAATACATAATATAAGCCAAACCAACTTACCTCTAATATACTTCACACATAACAAATATTCAACAATTTGTTGGAAGATCTCAAATTTCAACGTCCTCTTGATTCTCATGGGCGTCAACTTGATCAATCAAATCGAGACATGATCAAATTTGGATCAACTAAATTTAGTTGAACAAGGACAGGATTCTAGCGCAAGAGGAAGAGGAGGTTGAGGCGGTGCCAATAATGGTGTCGTCCTCAAACCTCAAACCTGCCCCTAAAAGGGTATTGCACAACCTTGGGAGCCCAATATCGAGCCCTGGGTCCGGTAGCGGGAAGGATCTGGTGGGTACGGCTGGTGGCTACTCGAGCCTCTCCAAGGATGACCTAGATGCCACTCATGACCTCTCAGGTCGCTCTGTGGCTTATGGTAAGACCACCTGTAAAATACCTAGGTGTGATAGGAAGGTCATGACCGATGATAAAGGGAATGAGCTTCTACCATGTGCTTTGTGTAGGTATGTACATACGTGCATTTTAATATCCTTTTATCAACAAATGTTGGAACGTGCACATTCTTTTACATTCGTATGCACATTTTTACTATATCAGGTTCAAGATATGTAGAACTTGTTATGAAGATTCTCACAAGAGAACCGGGTTTTGCCCTGGATGTAAAGTAGCATACAAGTTGGGCGACGATGACGATGACTTTGCCACCTTTTCCAAGATACCATTGCAGTCTCCATGTAATATTGAGGAAGATGAGCGACATGTGGCAAAGAAGAATCAAGGGAGAGAGTTGGAGATGCATGACTGGCATCCTCAGGAAGAAGATTGGGGGATAGCCGGTGGTGGTGTTGTAAATGATGAGACCGACAATACTTTTAAGCCTTTAAGTATAGTAGAACCTATTCCTACTTCCATACTTGCTCCTTACAGGTGCATAAACTTATATAAGTTGCATTTGATTATTTTACACTTGCACTTTAGTAACAATGGGGTAAACTTCCTTTATGTTTCCAGAGTACTTGTCGGTTTTCGATTGATTGCTCTTGTGCTATACATGGTGTGGCGTCTACAACACCCAAATGACGATGCAATGTGGTTGTGGTTTATGTCCATCATTTGTGAACTATGGTTTGCATTTTCTTGGGTGCTTGACCAGATCCCAAAGATTCACCCTGTCAACCGGTCAACAAATTTACAAACACTTATAGAAAAATTTGAAGAGCATTCCCCATCGAACCCAACGGGTCGTTCTGACCTACCAGGGCTCGATGTGTTTGTGTCCACAGCTGATCCTGAAAAGGAGCCACCTCTTGTGACTGCAAACACTGTCCTTTCAATCTTGGCCGTTGATTACCCAGTAAACAAGGTGTCTTGCTACATCTCTGATGATGGAGGGGCTCTACTAACCTTTGAAGCATTGGCTGAAGCCTCGGGATTTGCTGAGTTATGGGTGCCTTTCTGTCATAAACATGATATAGAGCCGAGGAATCCAGAGTCATACTCTGCACAAAAGGGGGACCCCACGAAGAATAAAAAGAGGACGGATTTCGTCAAGGATAGGAGGAAGGTGAAAAGGGAGTATGAGGAGTTTAAAGTCAGAATAAATGGGTTACCTGATTCAATCAGAAGGAGATCGGAGGCTTTCAATGCAAGAGATGAAATGAAGATGATCAAGAAAATGAGGGATTGTGGGAATGACCCCACTGATCAGCCTATTAAAGTTCAAAAGGCCACATGGATGGCTGATGGAACACATTGGCCTGGAACCTGGATCATCCCCTCCAAGGACCATGCTAAAGGTGATCATGCTGGAATTCTTCAGGTGAAACTAACTAGCTTTAATACAAATAAAATTTTCAACCTTGTATGAACCCTTTTATATTCCTTGTAGAAACTTGGGGTTTAGGATTTATATTTTAAGGTTTAAATTTGTTTTTCATAGTGTAGGATATATTTTTGGGTTTATAGTGTAGAGTAAGGAAGTGAATATTAGAGGGAATAAACAAGTTGGTCTAGCGGTAAGAACACCAACATACAATAAATATTATAAAAATCTAAGCTCATAAGATTCAACATACTATTGGTGTATTCACATTGATGTCAATACTCTTATTAGGTAATGTTGAGGCCTGCAGCGCCTGATCCAACACTTGGAGATGAAGAAGACCAAATAATTGACTTCTCTGATGTGGATGTGCGTGTTCCAATGTTTGTTTACATGTCGCGGGAGAAGAGGCCAGGTTATGATCACAACAAGAAAGCAGGGGCCATGAATGCCTTGGTTCGAGTGTCAGCAATTCTGTCCAACGGACCGTTTATTTTGAATCTTGATTGTGATCACTACATATACAATTGCAAAGCCATTAGAGAAGGAATGTGTTTTATGTTAGACAAAGGTGGCGAAGACATCTGCTACATTCAATTTCCTCAAAGATTTGAGGGCATTGATCCGTCAGATCGTTATGCAAATCGCAACAATGTGTTTTTTGATGGAAATATGCGCGCACTTGACGGTCTCCAGGTATCCAATGTTTTATTCTTTCTTCATCTTTCCTTCGACTATGAAATCATAATAAAAGGACTATAATTAAATTTCCAGGGTCCAGTGTATGTGGGTACTGGTTGTATGTTTAGGCGGTTTGCGTTGTATGGTTTTGACCCTCCAAATTTGAAGAAAAAAGAGGGTTCGAAAGACCTTGATCCCGAGACAGAGACACTAAATTGTAATGATCATGATCCTGGTCTTGATGTGAATGAGTTACCAAAACGGTTCGGAAACTCTTGTATGCTTTCAGAATCCATACCTATTGCTGAATATGAAGGTCGTCCTCTTGCTGATCACCCTTTGGTCAAGTATGGGCGTTCTCCTGGTGTTTTACGAGCCCCACGCCGTCCACTCAAATCTTCTACAGTTTCAGAAGCGGTTTCAGTTATCTCATGCTGGTAAGGCTAAACCTTGACATTAAAGAAAAATTTTGCGGTATAAATTAAAATAATTTATCATTATTTGGTATTATAGGTATGAAGACAAGACAGAGTGGGGGGAGCGAGTTGGATGGATCTATGGGTCAGTGACAGAAGATGTGGTAACTGGCTACCGGATGCATAACCGTGGATGGCGTTCAATCTATTGTGTAACAAAGAGAGATGCATTCCGTGGGTCAGCTCCAATCAATCTCACTGACAGGCTCCATCAAGTGCTTCGTTGGGCAACAGGCTCAGTTGAAATCTTCTTCTCTAGAAACAACGCAATCATGGCCTCAAGACGCCTCATGTTCCTACAACGCCTTGCATATCTCAATGTTGGAATCTACCCTTTCACCTCCCTATTCCTTATCCTCTATTGTTTTCTCCCTGCCCTCTCTCTCTATTCAGGCCAATTCATCGTGGCAACCTTAAAAATCACGTTCCTAATCTACCTCCTCGTGATGACCTTGTGCCTTGTAGGGCTAGCAATCCTCGAGGTCAAATGGTCAGGCATTGAGATCGAGGAGTGGTGGAGAAATGAGCAGTTTTGGCTCATATCTGGAACCAGCTCCCATCTTGCAGCAGTTGTGCAAGGTTTACTAAAAGTGATTGCTGGGATTGAAATCTCCTTTACACTCACCTCGAAATCATCAGGAGACGATGAAGAAGACATATACGCTGACTTGTACCTCGTCAAGTGGACTTCACTTATGATTCCTCCTATAGTTATAGCCTTGGTGAATATTATAGCGATCGTGTACTCGTTTGTACGGACCGTGTATAGTGCAAACCCTAAATGGAGTAAGTTTGTAGGCGGGGCTTTCTTTAGCTTGTGGGTGTTGTGTCACTTGATTCCATTTGCTAAAGGGTTGATGGGAAGGAGAGCCAAGACGCCAACTATTGTGTTTGTATGGTCAGGCCTCATAGCCATCACTATGTCATTGCTTTATATTGCTATCAATCCACCCTCTGAGGGGATTGCATCCGGTGGTCTTATACATTGAACTGTTGTCTTCTTGGATTATTCATGGATCAACTCTGGATAAGTACAACGTGCACATTTTGGGCCCAACACATAATCTCACGTGACATATAAATGTTTTATCAGGGCATTATAACTTGGGTGTTTTAAATCCAAGATTGTTAAAACGCTACAAGGTCGTATTTAAATCTGATTTTATATCCTGGTTTTAACCAATTTAGAATATATATAAAATAAATTTATAACCTGGATTTTTCAAAATCGGGATAGAAATTATAATCCAATTTTTTCAAAATCAAATTATAAATCTACGGAGTATTATACGGCTACAAAATAGTGTTATAATATATCTATTATACACGCATGTAAATGACATGACATTATTTAAAAGAAATATCCTATCAAAATCAGGTCTTTATACAACTATATTACTCCTAAACATACAATCATACAAACCAAACTTTTTCAAACTTACATGTTTATATATAATATATAATCACGCAGTACGTGAATGTGAAGTTGGATCATAACTAAATGGCCTCAATTTTAGGGGTCTCTTCTCTAATCTTCTTCTTCCTCCTCTTCCGTAATTCAGCTCCTAGAGTGAATGCAGATCGAGATGAAGTGTTGTTGTTTGATGCCATTTACCAGTTCGGAGACTCCCATTCCGACACCGGCAATATTCTGAGACTAAACATACTGAACGTCACAGGTTGCGCCATCTTTCCCTACAGACAGACCTTCTTCGGGTACCCTACTGGTCGTTGCTCCGACGGTCTTCTAGTAGTGTATAGCTCGTAGTATTGTTATTGAGCAGATATTTGTATACTCTAGGAAGGTTCTAGTATAGTGACTTCTCTTCTTCCTAGAACCCTAAAATAATGCCTGAAACTTCATCTTCTTCTATCATCACCGTCGCCCCCTCCACACACCTTCCCCTCACCTCCTTCTCAAGTTTTATTACAGTTAAACTTACCATAGAAAACTATCCCATATGGAAGACTCAGGTATACCCCTACCTTCGAGCTCACGCCCTCCATGGATACATCGAAGGCACTACTCTCTGTCCTCCGACGATGCTTCCGACTGGCCTTCCAAATCCAGAGTATGAAACCTGGGTTTCACGCGACCATCTTGTGGTTTCCATCCTGACTTCGTCCTTGTCGGAGTCCGTTCTCGCTCAGGTCACCGATTGCTCCTCCTCTCTCGAAATCTGGACGTTGTTGAAGGACCTCTTCTCCTCCCGGTCGGCTCACGCCCTCCATGGCTACATCGAAGGCACTTCTCTCTGTCCTCCGACGATGCTTCCGACTGGCCTTCCAAATCCAGAGTATGAAACTTGGGTTTCACGCGACCATCTTGTGGTTGCCATCCTGACTTCGTCCTTGTCGGAGTCCGTTTTCACTCAGGTCACCGATTGCTCCTCCTCTCTCGAAATCTGGACGTTGTTGAAGGACCTCTTCTCCTCCCGGTCGAGCGCCCACATTGTTCAAACTCGTTCGTAGCTGTCGTCACTCAAAAAGGGTGGAGACTCCATCTCCACCTTCTACAACAAAGCCAAAGCTCTCTGTTATGCTCTGTCTGCTGCTGGTCAACACATAACCGACGGTGAGTTCATTGTCTATATTCTTGCCGGGCTTGACTCGCCCATCGTCTCCTCTATTTCGACCCAAACCAACCTCCCCACTCCCCACCAGGTTCTATCCTTCCTCTTGAACCATGAATCCAGACTTAATCATCAAACCACTCAAAACAACAACAACACTGGCATTCTGCCCTTGCCCTCTGCTGACTACACCACCTTCTCTTCTCGACCACCACAAAACAGAGGCTATCATCATCGGGGCGGCAACAAACATGGGCGTGGTATCTATAACAGGGGAGGCTTCCAAGGTCGAGGTTCCGTGCGAAACAACTTTCAACACTAGTCGTCCCATAACTTTGTCGGGCAACCAGATAACCGGCCTCTCTGTCAAGTTTGTGGCAAAAGAGGTCACACTCCTCTTCTCTGTCACAATCTCTTCAACCATGCTTATCAGGCGCCACCACCGCAGTCCTTCCAATCTCACAACACCTGGTTCCCTGACACCGGTGCCACTCATCACTTCTCGCTGGATCTGACGCACCTCCAGTAGCCCTACGTGCTCCCTTACAATGGCACCGACTCTGTTTCGATCGGCGATGGTTCCGGCCTACCAATCTCTGACTATGGTTCTGCGCTTCTCCCTACCCCATCTCGTAAATATCTTCTTTTTGATCTTCTTATTGTTCCTTCAATATCTAAACCCTTACTCTCTGTTCGAAAATTCTGTGAGGATAAAAATTGCTTTTTTGAATTTTACTCATCCCATTTCTTTGTGAAGAACTAACAACCCGCAAGCTCCTCCTCCAAGGTCATGTTGAAGCAGGATTGTACAAGTTGTCTTCTGATGTGTCCACTGGTTCGTCTCCACTACCTCAAGCCCACTTGTCCTCTTCCTCTGTCCCTGCTCTGTGGCATGCCAGGCTAGGCCACCCCAACATCCGCACGACCCAACTCGTCCTTTCTGCACTCTCCCTAAAAATGCCTACTGCCTTTTCTGATTTTAGATGTTTAGCTTGCTCTCAATCAAAAGCCCATGTTTTGGCTCATCCCCCATCTCCCTCTAGGTCCACTAGGTCTTTTGAACTTTTGTTTATGGATGTATGGAGCTCAGCCCATTTACTCTCTACTAAAAGCAATAGATATTATCTTTCTATCCTTGATGATTTTAGCAAATATTTATGGTTATTTCCTTTATCTACAAAATCTCAAGTCCCCAATATTGTGATCACATTCCTCAAATTCATCCAAACACAATTCTCGTATTGGGATTATGCCTTTGAGGCCTCCACATACCTCATCAACCGTACCCCCACCCCCACACTCAACAATCAATCTCCATTCTTCACACTCCACAATTCTCATCCCGACTATCACTTTCTTCGGGTATTGGGTTGTCTTTGCTTCCCCAATCTCCGCCCCTACAATACCAACAAACTCAACTTCCGCTCTCACCCTTGTGTTTTCCTAGGATATAGCCTCCATCACAAAGGCTACATATGTGCTCACTTGTCCACTCATCGTCTCTACATTAGTCGAGACGTTATCTTTCATGAGAACCAATTTCCATTCCACAAAAATCAGCCTCTCGCATCAACTCCCTCATCCTCTGATCACGTCTTCTTACCACCACTCGACTCCTTCCTCAATCCACATAATCTCACGTGACATTTTTTTTTATCAGGGCATTATAAATTTGGTGTTTTAAATCCGAGATTGTTAAAACGCTACAAGGTCGTATTTAGGCTGCGTCTAAATGCACACGTTTTTTTTGCTAAATGCACACTTTTCTGTGCGGTAAGAGTTATAGTACAGAACGGTGCGGTAACTGTTAACGCACCCGTTGTTCCAGGGGCAATTTTGGATTTTTTTTTGAAAACGTATATTAATCTTGTGCGTTAACTCTTACCGCACAGATCTGTGCGTTAAGATTTAACGCACGAGATTAAGGAAATATTAACTAAAAAATAAATAAAAAAAGAGGGTCAGAAGGATTGAACTTGAGACCTTATGCACAAATATTTAGTGTGAAACCACCACACTAATGAGTTCTCATGATATGTTTGTAATTTTATTATTACATGTTACAATAGAACTTGGTTCCATCTTATTTTATTATTAATTTTTTTTTATCTTGGTCCCATATAATTATTGAATTAATTATAATAATAAATTCAAAAAAAAATATTATTCAAATAATCAGATGTTTAATATTTTATTATTATTATTTTAGGCCTTGTTTTAATACATTTATTATTATTTGAATATTTTTGCTATTTTTCATGTTTTGATAAATCTTTTTATATAAAAATACTATAATTATAAAACAATAAAACCTATATTACTTTTTAAAATAAAAATATTATGATAATCAATATTGTTCTCAATTTAACCTTTCTATAAATTCTAGACTTGGCAGGACTCAAACGATGTCAGAATGGTTTGAAACTTGGTTTTTATCACTGTTAGAGGTATTTGACCATGTGGGTTACTCTCAACCACCACTTCGTATTTTTCAAGTAACACGTCCTTTGTAATACCAAACATCTCTTACCTCTCTAACTTGTCAATATACATATTGCGACAAGTTAGAGAGTTATCACTAGTTTGGTTTTTACAAAGGAGGTGCTATTCGAAAAGTTAGAAGTTGTGATTGGAAGTTACCTACATGATCAAATATCTCTAATAGGCATTGAAATCAAGTTTCATTCCATTCCGACATCGTTTAGGCGTTGTTTTGCAAAGTTGGGCCTTAATCCCATTTAAGGTCTTTTAGCGTTTACGCATAATTTCGAGCCTCGTTTTGTGTGAGAGAGACCTTCTTGTGACTTTATATGCATAATAAGACTAAGTTGTATAATTTTTTCAAACATAATAATACATCGATGTTATTAATCATACCTATTGCGAAAAGATAGAGAGTGGTGACTAGTTTGATGTTTATAAAGAAGGTGTCAGTTGAAAATGAAGAAGTTTTGATTGAGAGTTATCCAGTATGGTCAAATATCTCTAATATGCATTGAAACCAAGTTTCATTCCATTCCTACATCGTTTGAGCGTCGTTTTGCCAAATTGGGCCTTAAGCCCATTTAAGGCCTTTTAGCGTTTACGTATAGTTTCGAGCCTCGTTTTGTTTGGGCGAGACCTTATTGGTACTTTATATGCCTAATAAGACTAAGTTGTATAATTTTGTCAACAATAATAATCATCAATGTTGTAGACCATACATATTGCGACAAGTTAGAGAGTTATCACTAGTTTGGTATTTACAAAGGAGGTGCTATTTGAAAAGTTAGAAGTTGTGATTGGAAGTTACCCACATGGTCAAATATCACTAATAGGCATTGAAATCAAGTTTCATTCCATTCCGACATAGTTTGGGCGTCGTTTTGTCAAATTGGGCCTTAAGCCCATTTAAGGCCTTTTAGCGTTTACGTATAGTTTCGAGCCTCGTTTTGTTTGAGCGAGACCTTATTGGTACTTTATATGCCTAATATGACTAAGTTTTATAATTTTGTCAACAATAATCATCATCGATGTTGTAGACCATACATATTGCGACAAGTTAGAGAGTTATCACTAGTTTGATATTTATAAAGGAGATGCTATTTGAAAAGTTAGAAGTTGTGATTGGAAGTTACCCACAAGGTAAAATATCACTAATAGGCATTTAAATCAAGTTTCATTCCATTCCGACATCGTTTGGGCGTCGTTTTGTCAAATTGGGCCTTAAGCCCATTTAAGGCCTTTTAGCGTTTACGTATAGTTTAGAGCCTCGTTTTGTTTGAGCTAGACCTTATTGGTCCTTTATATGCCTAATAAGACTAAGTTTTATAATTTTGTCAACAATAATCATCATCGATGTTGTAGACCATACATATTGCGACAAGTTAGAGAGTTATCACTAGTTTGATATTTATAAAGGAGGTGCTATTTGAAAAGTTAGAAGTTGTGATTGGAAGTTACCCACATGGTCAAATATCTCTAATAGGCATTGAAATCAAGTTTCATTCCATTCCGACATCGTTTGGGCATCGAACCGCCTATTCTCGACCTTAACAGGTCATCAGGACCGATAAGGCGTTTTTGCGTTTTTGAGTATTTTCGATCAACTTTTTGTGAAGGGGAGACCTTATACACTCTTTATATGCCTAATAACACATAATTGTATATGTTTTTGAAACATAATCAACATCCATGTACTAGACCCTTCATATCTCAACTACTTCAAACCGGATTTCATCCATGCGTCAAGGTTATGCGCACCTATTCTGTAACTTATTGTGCCTAATATTGTGCGCTGTCGTTTTGTCAAAAAATCCAAAATTGCCCCTGGAACAACGGGTGCGTTAAAAGTTACCGCACCGTTCTGTACTATAACTCTTACCGCACAGAAAAGTGTGCATTTAGCAAAAAAAACGTGTGCATTTAGACGCAGCCCGTATTTAAATATGATTTTATATCCTGGTTTTAACCAATTAGAATATATATAAAATAAATTTTATAACCTGGATTTTTCAAAATCAGGATAGAAATTATCAAATTATAAATCTACGGAGTATTATACGGCTACAAAATAGTGTTATAATATATCTAGGCAATGGATATATGCACGCGAATCGAGGCATATATGCACGCGATTCTGTGCGCGCAACTTATGCGCACGCATCTGTGCGTAGTTCTTATGCGCATACGTGTTTTACGGGGTATTACAGGTACTTTTCGTAAATTTTCAGAGTTTGTAACAACGTGTGCGCCTAAATACTGCACACAGGTTGAAAATCTGTGGGCCGTGTTTCTGCGCACTGTTCAAACATAGTAGTCGTTGAAATTTTTGAAAAAAGTAGTCGTTAAATGTAAATTTGTGCGCTTAGGTTCTGCGCACACGCGAAGAGTTTGAGTTTTCGACTCGAACTTACCGACAAGGTTAAATAGCTATAATATGCATTGAAAACAAGTTTCATTGCATTCCGACGTCGTTTGGGCATCGAACCGCCTATCTCGACCTTAACAGGCCATCAGGACCGATAAGGTGTTTTTGCGTTTTTGAGTATTTTCGATCAACTTTTTATGAAGGGGAGACCTTATACACTCTTTATATGCCTAATAACACATAATTGTATAAGTTTTTGAAACATAATCAACACCCATGTACTAGACCCTTCTCAACTACTTCGACTATTTCGAAGAATGAAAGACTAGTGAAGGTTTACAAAGGAGGTGTTACTCGAAGAGTTCGAGTTTTCGACTCGAACTTACCGACAAGGTTAAATAGCTATAATATGCATTGAAAACAAGTTTCATTGCATTCCGACGTCGTTTGGGCATCAAACCGCCTATTCTCGACCTTAACAGGTCATCAGGACCGATAAGGCGTTTTTGCGTTTTTGAGTATTTTCGATCAACTTTTTGTGAAGGGGAGACCTTATACACTCTTTATATGCCTAATAACACATAATTGTATAAGTTTTTGAAACATAATCAACATCCATGTACTAGACCCTTCATATCTCAACTACTTCAAACCGGATTTCATCCATGCGTCAAGGTTATGCGCACCTATTCTGTAACTTTATCAATCTATAACTTATTGTGCGCTGTTGTAAAGCGCACAATAAGTTACCGTTAAATCCATGTGCGCAGATCCAATGCGCACACATTTTAACGTTAAAAATTTGTGCGCAATATATCTGCGCAACTTAACGTCGCACATGTCCTATGCGCAGAACGTCTGAGCATAGGATTTTAGAATTCGAAACGTTGTGCGCAGATGTGTTGCGCACAGGTGTTGCAGTACGCGTGTCATCAGCGCATCAATTTGTCCGACGACGCCAACAATTTCATTTTTATCCCCAAAATACCCTTGTGCGCTGAACAACTGCGCATAGACTTATGCGCTTAAGAACTGCGCACAGATTGGCGTGCATATAGTGAAAAAGTCGCGTGTATATAGGCGTTTCGTATATCTATTATACACGCATGTAAATGGCATGACATTATTTAAAAGAAATATCCTATCAAAATTAGGTCTTTATACAGCTATATTGCTCCTAAACATACACGCAGTACGTGAATGTGAAGTTGGATCATAATCAAATGGCCTCAATTTTAGGGGTCTCTTCTCTAATCTTCTTCTTCCTCCTCTTCCATAATTCAGCTCCTAGAGTGAATGCAGATCGGGATGAAGTGATATTGTTCGATGCCATTTATCAGTTCGGCGACTCCCTTTCCGACACCGGCAATATTCCGAGACTAAACATACCCAACGTCACAGGTTGCGCCATCTTTCCCTACGGACAGACCTTCTTCGGGCACCCTACCGGTCGCTGCTCCGACGGTCTTCTTATCATTGATTTCATTGGTAACCTAGCTACCTTTGCGATTGCCATATACTACATATGTATATATATATATATATATATACTTGGATTGGATGATGCATATTGTATATTGTATATTGAGTTGCAGCAAAGGCGTTTGGGTTGCAAATTTTGAATCCGTATTTGGATGCAAAGGCCGACTTCCGCCATGGGGTTGATTTTTCTATGGGCGGCGCAACCGCGTTGGACGCCACAGCTCTCGAAGCAAGGAACCTAACAGTTTACTATTGGAACTGATTTTGACTGGACTTCCGGGCACTTTTCTGGTGGGCTGCGGTCACCGGTTGTGCCGGATTATGGGAGCGTTGGCTTCGTCTCTGCGAGCACTACGCCGTAGTGTACTCACACGTCAAAATCGGGTTCCGTTTGAATGAGAAATGAAGGCTCAAAGTTGGTTGCTTGACTAAGTTCAAAGAACAATTTTAGAGCTGAATTTTGATATGGGTTTTGTCCCACATCGAAAATTGGGGTGGGAATATGAAGGGTTTATATACCCCAAATCCCATACCCTTGGTAAGTCCGGGTCATGAGAGTCCGACTAAGAAGAGTCCGATCAAGGAAACCCCCCCCCCCCGGTCGTCCAAGTGGATCTGCCACCAGTGCCTCTTCATTCGGCTCAACCGAGTCATCCGGCTGAAACGAGTCATCTGGCTCAACCTCTTCATCCGGGTCAAATGAGTCATCCGGGTCAAATGAGCCATCCGGGTCAAATGAGCCATCCGGGTCAAATGAGTCATCCGAGTCAATTGAGCTATCCGGGTCAAACAAGTCATCCACGTCAAACGAGTCATCCAATGGATCTGTCTGATGTTCAGTTGCCTCATCTGTATGTTCCCCACAGACCTTATGTGACAACTATGCCGAACACAATCCATGCTGGGATCCTACCCGAAAAATTTGACGGGAAAGGGTTCAAAATATGGTCTTAGAAGATGGAGTTCTTCCTGAGCATGCTGGGTCTGGACATGTTCTTGAAGGAGGGGAAACCTAGGTTCTCCCCACATGACACTGATGCCCTATCTGATTGGGCAAAAGGGGACTATGCATGCAGAGGGTATCTTACTCATCGCATGATTGACTCGCTGTACAAGGTCTACTGTAACCATAACACCGCTAAGGAATTGTGGGATACTTTGACAAAGAAGTACAAGACACAGGATGCTGGCTCAAAGAAAGCGGCAGTAGCAAAGTTTCTGAACTACAAGATGGTAGATTCAAAGTCAGTCGTGGAACAGGTTGAAGAACTACAACTGATCGTCCATGAAGTGATCTCGGAAGGAATGACCATCTGTGAGGCTTTCCAGGTAGGTGCCATCATTGAGAAGCTTCCTCCATCCTGGGAGCAATTCAAGGTTTACTTGTTGCTGAAACAAAAGGCAATGAGGATTGAAGACTTGATCGTGCGGCTTCGGGTCGAGGAAAACAATAAGAGGGCCAATCAAGTTGGGCTCTCTAACAAGGCAAACCTGGCTGAGCATCGAGACAAGGGGAAGAACAAGAAGTTTCAACCTCAAAACACCACAAACTTCAAGAAGCAAGGAGCAAAGAAGTTCAGTGGAAAATGCCACAAGTGTGATAAGGTTGGTCACAAGGCAGAAAAGTGTCGCAGCAAGCCCGACAACAGAAGAGACAAAGGGAAGAAGTCTCAAGCCAATTTAGCTGAAAACTCGCTGACAGCAGACGACCTGTGTGCGGTGACTGAAGTGAATTTGGTTGGGAGCAACCCAAAGGAGTGGTGGTACGATACAGGTGCCACTAGACACATCTGCTCGGATAAGGGATTGTTTACCACTTATCAGAAAAGCCGAACAGAGGAGAAGCTCTTCATGGGAAACTCTGCGACATCCAAGGTTGAAGGTATTGGGAAGATCGTGCTCAAGATGACTTCTGAGAAGGAGCTGACTCTCAACAATGTGCTTCATGTGCCAGACATTCGAAAGAATCTGATCTCGGGGACTCTTCTCAACAAGAATGGGTTATGTGTCAAGTTTGTGTCTGATAAGTTAGTTCTTTCTAAGAATGGGATTTATGTGGGGAAGGGTTATGTGAAGGATGGGCTGATCAAAATGAATGTAATGACAGTCCTTCCCAAAAAGGTTGTAACTGATGTTTCAATGAATGAGAATAATCCTATTGCTTATGTCGTTGAGTCTTTTAATATTTGGCATGAAAGATTGGGACATGTTAATTATAAATCTATAAGTAGACTAATAAGCATGAACATGATTCCAAAATGCAAAACAAGTAAAGACAAATGTGAAGTATGCGTACAAGCGAAACTCACAAAAACGCCATCACCCCATGTAGAGAGAACAACCGAACCTCTAGGACTAATTCACACTGATTTATGTGATTTAAAGTTCGTGCAAACTAGAGGCGGTAAGAAGTACTTTGTAACCTTCATAGACGATTGCACACGATATTGTTATGTATATCTGTTACATAGCAAAGATGAAACCTTGGAAAAGTTTAAAGAATACAAGTTGGAAATTGAGAACCAACTTAGTAAAAAGATTAAAATGATCCGAAGTGATAGAGGAGGCGAGTATAGTGAACCATTTAATGCATTCTGCAGAGAACATGGAATCGTTCATCAAACTACTGCGCCTTACTCACCTGAATCTAACGGGGTTGCGGAACGAAAGAACCGAACTCTCAAAGAAATGATGAATGCAATGCTGCAAGAATCTGGGTTATCCCAGAACATGTGGGGGGAAGCGTTGCTAACCTCCAACTACATTCTCAACAAAATACCGCATAAGGTGACTGGAAAGACGCCTTATGAGTTGTGGAAAGGTAATGTACCTTCATACAAATACCTCAAAGTGTGGGGGTGCCTAGCAAAAGTGGCGGTACCACCCCCTAAGAAGGTCTCAATAGGACCAAAAACCATTGATTGTATCTTCATCGGGTATGCACACAATAGTAGTGCGTATCGTTTCTTGGTATACAAGTCTGATATACAAGATATACATGCAAATACAATAATGGAATCAAGAAATGCATCCTTCTTCGAAAACACGTTCCCGTGTAAGGATAAAGAAAATCCGAAACGGACTCGTGAAAAAGGCGAAGCAAGCACTTCTGTTCAACCAACAGAAGAGGACAATGATGAACCTAGACGTAGCAAAAGAGCTAGAAAGGAAAAATCATTTGGTCCTGATTTCGAAATGGCTTATCTTTTGGAAAATGAACCTAGAACATTCAAAGAAGCCATGTCAACACCAGATGCACCTGCTTGGAAGGAAGCGGTGAAAAGTGAAATCGACTCCATTATGCAAAATCATACATGGGAGTTAGCTGAGTTGTCATCCGGTTCGAAAGCTCTTGGGAGCAAATGGATTTTCAAAAGAAAATAAAAAACCGATGGCTCAATCGATAAGTACAAGGCTAGGCTTGTGGTGCAAAGATTTAGGCAAAAAGAAGGCTTGGATTTCTTTGACACCTACTCTCCAGTAACGAGAATAACTTCAATAAGAATGCTAATAGCCATTGCAGCTATACGCAATCTAGAAATACATCAAATGGATGTAAAAACAGCTTTTCTAAATGGAGAACTAGAAGAGGAAATTTATATGAAACAACCTGAGGGTTATGTTGTCCCTGGACAGGAACACAAAGTGTGTAGACTTGTGAAATCCTTATATGGACTTAAGCAAGCTCCTAAGCAGTGGCACGAAAAATTTGACCAAGTAATGATGTCAAATGGTTTCAAAATAAATGAATGTGACAAGTGTATCTATGTCAAGGAAACTGCAAAAGGATACATTCTGTTGTGCCTATATGTGGATGACATACTCATCATAGGTAGCAACAATGACATGATCAAACAAACCAAGAACATGCTTAATGGAAAGTTTGACATGAAAGACTTGGGACTAGCGGATGTGATCTTAGGGATCAAAATATTTAGACATTCAAAAGGAATAGTCTTGTCTCAACAACATTACGCTGAGGCGGTACTTGAACGATTCAAGAACTATTCAAATGGGATTGCAAAAAGTCCGGTGGACCCGCATCTCAAACTGAAGAAAAACTCGGGTAATGGCATATCACAGTTAGAGTATGCTCGTGTGATAGGAAGTCTTATGTACTTGACAAATTGTACAAGACCAGACTTAGCACATGCTGTCAACGTACTGAGTAGATATACCAGTAATCCAGGACACAATCACTGGAAAGCAATAACTCGAGTATTAAACTACTTGCGACATACTCGGAGTTACGGGCTGCACTATGGAAGATATCCAGCCACTCTGGAAGGCTATAGCGATGCTCACTGGATATCAGATTCAAAGAACTCAAAATCCACCAGTGGGTATGTATTCACGCTGGGTGGTGCAGCTGTATCATGGAAATCCTCAAAACAAACGTTATTGGCCAGACCCACAATGGAATCTGAGTTCATTGCTTTAGACAAAGCAACTGAAGAAGCAGAATGGCTTCGAAACTTTATGGAGGATATTCCTTTGTGGGAAAAACCAGTGCCAGCTTTAGGTGTACACTGTGATAGTCAATCGGCTATCTCTCGGGCACTGAACACAATATATAATGGTAAGTCTCGCCACATAAGACGACGACATAAAACCATAAGACAATTGCTCTCAACTGGTGTAATCTCAATCGATTATATCAAGTCAGCTGACAACCTAGCAGATCCGTTCACTAAGGGATTGTCAAGAGAGCAAGTTGTAAAGTCATCTAGAGGAATGGGTTTAAAGCCTATGACTAAAGAGGATACTTGATGGCAACCCTACCTAAGTGATTGGAGATCCCAAGAAATAGGTTCAAGGGGAAAACAAATTCAAGTCGAATCTAGAAGCGCACTTGGAGATATTATATCTTCTTCCCCAGTTCCTAGGATGATAAAAGTGCGATGGCAAAGTAGAGGTTAAGCATTTGCTTTTAATGATTCCATAAACTTTGAAAGAACAAAGTAGGGTATTGGTAATACCATTTATGGTCAATCACCTTATGAGTGTGAAATGGGGTCGTTTCTAGGAGAAAGAAGAGAGGCTGCTTTCTCCAAGTTCACTCATGAATAACCAGGGATGTTCACGGCTAAAATGAACACAATCAAGAACCTAGTTCTGTGAGAAGATGAAACTGTGTGATAGTTATTGTCTAGGTTTACGTCAAAGTCCGGGTGGTTCAAGACATCATGTTCACTACCTGGTCGAGTAAATCCGATAGCTACTCACAATGGGTGGTTCAAGGCTGAAAAACGCCACCAGCTCAGATGCAGTGATTCTTCGCCCGTACTCTCAAAATTTCTGTCTGTCTTGTCTAAGCACGTGTAATAGAATCATTTCTATTCATGTGGGGGATTGTTGGAACTGATTTTGACTGGACTTCCGGGAACTTTTCTGGTGGGCTGCGGTCACCGGTTGTGCCGGATTATGGGAGCGTTGGCTTCGTCTCTGCGAGCACTACGCCGTAGTGTACTCACACGTCAAAATCGGGTTCCGTTTGAATGAGAAATGAAGGCTCAAAGTTGGTTGCTTGACTAAGTTCAAAGAACAATTTTGGAGCTGAATTTTGATATGGGTTTTGTCCCACATCGAAAATTGGGGTGGGAATATGAAGGGTTTATATACCCCAAACCCCATACCCTTGGTAAGCCCTTGGGAGAGGTATGGAGAGAGGACACGGGGGGCCCTCGCGCGGTCCGTCCGTCCGGTCCTGGTCCTGGTCCGTGGCTCGTGGCTCGTGGCTCGTGGTCTTGTGGAATGGGCCGCAGGCCCAAGCAGCAGCTTAGCTTCTCTTTTTGAAGTGGGCTAGATCTGAAAGCTTTGGGCTTCCAGATCAGATTTTGGACTGCCTCGTTGGGGACGCCCAACTGAGTCAGCGCAACTGCTTCCACGATTTTCTCCACTTCCCCACATCTGCCTCCACTATCTCCTCCTCTAACAAACCAAGAATCTCTATTTAAGAGAGTTCTGGTTCTCATTCTCTGCATCCGAAAATTACACAGCAATCTCCCATCTCTTCTCTTCTTCTTCTTCGAGAGTACTGCGCAGATACTGGTTCGTTGGCTTCTGTTTTTTGATTGTGCAAACCAGAAGTGATCGTAGTTGTATCCTGGGATTCTCAACGCCGGTAACCGTCACATATACGGGGCGTTACAGAATTAAGGAAAGAGATCTAATCTCGACTCTACGCAACAGTTTCGTCAAGAACGATTCGGTAAAATTCTTTCTTAATTATGTTCTTCGTTTTAATTCTTTAAAGATTGTTATTCTGCGAAATACAGGTCTTACATTTACTTCGTCGATGATTCTCTGCCGGTAGAAATTGGTTGGTTCAAAACCTATCTACAATCCATGTGTGGAACACAACAAGGTATTTATTACATGACTAAAAATTATGAAGCACCACAGTTTAACATAGATTTCGATGCATAATTCAAGCATTCATACTATTGTTGGTCTATGCAAAGTTCGAGTTACTATTAGAATTCAATCATTCATATTATTGTTCATTTGTTTAACAAAATTTTATGTTAACTTGTTTGGTAGAACCAACATTATTGGTTAATACTTGATACCTGTTTTATCGAGAAATAGTAGGGAGAGACGGGGTAGTTGAAATATTCAATACACATAAAAATAAGGTAATTCCAGTTGTTAAAACTTAATATTTTAATGGCATGAAATATAAATCATATAATTGGAGGAGCTCATAATATCTATATAACTACTAAAGCAAAATACTTTTCTTTCATTCTACCTATGTCACGTGACATACTCTTCATTCAGCTCATCCACTTGTCGCAATTTCATTGGCTACGATTTTTTACTATTTATTGTAAATTTCTTAAAAAATTGATTAAATTTGGAAAAACACGTGCAAAAATATCACAAAAAAATTATTTAAGATCTTTCAGATTACAAAAAGATTTTTTTTGTGTTAATTTTTTAGATTTTGACATGTCAATATCCTATTATGTTATTTTATAAATTTATAATTTTATTTTTATGATATGACATATCACAAAAAAATTGATTTCTTAAAAAATAAGAGAAAAAATTATATTTTTGTTATGTGGTAGTGTTTTAAATTATATAATTTTATATATGTTGAAATCAATTTATTTAAATTATTTAAAAATTGACCAATGGTAATTTGATCAAATAATTTATTTTTTTACAAAAAATCATTTATATTCGTTGTTTATTATAGTTAAAATTTTAAAACTTAATTATGTATCAATATCATTTCAAGATATCAACTTATTTTCATATAAAATTATATATAATACATAATAATACTTTAATTATATCGAATTATATAAACCCGCGCTATTTATAAAATAAAATGGTTCAACCATTTTACATTTTTCTTTATTATACTTTCTTAAAAGAGATGTCTTCATTTATCTTCATCCAATAATTATATTTTTTATATATTGACAGAATGTCAAGATAAATTTACAACATCCTTATTCATGATGGGAGAGATAGGAGGAAATGATATCTTCTTCTCTTTCTCGGAAGGAAAATCTTTTGAATATGTGTACAGTTTGATCCCAGATATCGTCCAGGCCATAAAAAATGCAGTCCAGGTATGCGTTAACCCCACTTTCGATCTGAACTTAATCCTGATAATTTCATTATATTATAGGACATTTTCGTACCTGAATATCATCCTTAATGAATTAGGAGATTATAAAAGCAGGAGCGACTTACATAGTCGTCCCTGGAAACGTCCCAATTGGTTGCCTCCCGGTCTATCATGAATACTATGCATCAAATGACACAACCAAATACGACGATCTCAATTGCCTGAAGAGCTACAATCAGGTTGCTGAATTCCAAAACAACAAGCTTCAAGAAGGAATAAGGGAACTACAACAAGAGAACCTGAATGTGGTGATTATTTATGCGGATTTTTACAATGCCTACATTTGGTTGCTTCAAAATGCTGCATCCTTGGGTTAGTATAACTAATTTGGTACTTATCTGTATTCATTATGATTTAATTGTATGTCGAAGCTTACAAATTTGATCATTGTTGCAGGGTTCGACGAAGATGAAGTGTTTAATCAATGTTGTGGTACACTTTCTATAGGGTGTGGAAGCGAAGGAGCTCCTCTATGTGTGAAGCCTGAGACTAGATTGAGTTGGGATGGTACTCACCCAACCCAAGAGGCAAACAAGTATTTGGCACAATGGATATTAGCTCAGATCATGGAACAGATACATGGAAAATACTTTGAGCTATCGAACCTCAAGCAATTTTGAGTTAAGAATTGACTCATCTTTTATTCTTTCTTATCCTCGTATTAATCACTAACTAGATACGGGCCTCGCGCTCCGCGCGAGAAAATTACGGATTTTCGTATGTGATTTAATATAGTTATACATTATTTGTTAATATGTTGTTGTTGTTATCAAATTTATTAATATTTGTAAATATAAGTATTTTTTATTTCCTTATATTTATGTTTGAAGTAGTTTTAAAACATAATATTATAATAAGTTTGCATTTAATTTGTGACTTAATCAAGTAGACTATAAATAAATATAACATAGGGATATAAGAAAGATATTTAAATACATGCCCAAAAGTCCAATAAGAGGTGATTAAGAAATGAATAATGCATTAAATTGGTACCAATTTCATTCAATTTTGGCAATGGACAGCCAACTTTTATATAGATAAGATGAGTTGAACTTTCCCAAATAATGGAATCGACCTACCTTTTAAACAATGTCATTTATAAGACCATTTTTTTGCATCTATATTGTTTTTATTTTTTGCAAAGGAGGGTGGTCCCATCTATATATTGTTTTAAATGATCGACTCGTGTTGATTAATTATTATGCAACATAGCAGTTTATAAATATGTTATTATACAATAGATATCAATTTCACTAGAGAAAACAACAATAGCTTCTCATTATCGTCGTCTTTCAACAGCCTGGTGTTGGTTTTTTTACAGCAAGCTGGCATGTCAGATAAACCGAACGTGCCACAAAAAATCTGCCCCCCTTGAGTACAGACCTCAAAGGCGATTTTAGTCAACGAATCCTCCTCATTGGAAGATGAAGAGTGTTTGCAACATTTTTTGGACAATAGGAATTTAGTCACATGATCAAAGAGTTCAGCCTTGTGCACTTGGTTCAAAAACCTCTTCCTGAAAATCATTGTACTATTAATTATAACAAATTCAGATAAAAGTAAGCAGAGATGGTTATAATCATGTAATCAACCTCAAGTGATAGCCTAAATTTTTCCTCTTCAGTAAATTTAGATCCATCTTCTTGTAACCGAATTTCAGCAACCCAGTTGACGAAATCTCTAAGATCTGCAGGAGTTGAGCACATAATAGTTGCTAGTAATCCATGAACATCTTTGCTTTGATCTGATGATAAACTATGTGATTTTTTATGGAAGAAGAACAAGGGAAAGGAATTGAGATGCACAGTACTTACTTCTTTACAAAGTAATCAAGTCATGAACAAATTCAGTGTTGTGGATGAAAGTAATTGTTCTGAGACAAGTGCTTGGAGATTGGAGATTGTCTTCTTTGACCGAGAATCCCGAGGACTTGATGGCTTCTACTTTGATCTCTAAGCATCTGCAATCCATAACAAAGAATCAATTAGTTTATTGCGTTACTGAGAAATGTTCAACTTTTCAAACTAATGTGCAGCAGAAGTGCAAAAGCAATATTGATAATACTGTGCATTCAAATTAAGCCTTAAAGTGCCTAATGTTTTCGCTTTCCCTAAACCCAAAAGTCAAAATTTTCGATAGACCCAAGATGAGGCCAATAGAACGTAGATCCACACACACAAAAACCATAAAAAAACGAAACAGAACATAGTGATTCAGGATGCATTTGAGAGAAATGTTACCTGGGCACCAATTCCATACTATCTAGAGTCAACAGGTAAGCCAAGTTCTTCATTGGATTCAACAATGTCTCGTCCAACGTCATGTAAGTTATCAGCATGGAGCTTGTGCCCCAAACCAATTCCCGTGCCTTCATGACCACGGAGATACACTAATACACCCTTACCAGCAGCTTCTATTTGCTTCATTGCAATAGCCAACTGATTGCCACAGTCGCATCGAGCTGAACCAAATATGTTCCCTGTAAGACACTCTGAATGAACCCGTACCAGGATATCTTGCCCGTCAGGCCGGCGAGAACTTCAGGAAGATGCACATACAAGAGCTCAAAGTTGAAAACACTACTGGAATTTGAGTTGATGCGAGAATCGGACATGACAATGAAGCCCCTCATCGGATTCGTTTAGAACAGTTGGAGAAGAGTTGATAGAGAATGGGACGTGGGTGATCGAGTCGGCAGTTCAACTACACATTATCACCACGTTCAGTTCAGCCAACTACTAAACCTACTTAAGATAAGTATTAAAACTATTGGGCTGGACCAAAACCTTAAGCCCAAATGTAATATTAGTCACTTTTAGCATTTATAAAACCGATATACATATATAGTACATGTAAAAAAAAAGGATCAAAAGGATCATTTGATAGAATTTGGGGAGAATATATGAATCAACGATACAAATTTATAGAGGAAAAGTCTTCTGTATAACTCTTTACTTTTTTGTTGTACACGAACTTTCTTTAAAAATCATACAACTTAAATATAAAATTAAAATGGAGAAAATTTTTCTATGTAAGTTCTCCACTTCAATTCTTTTCTTTTAACTTACCTTACCTTAAACATCTACTGTAGTTAATTTCTACTTTCGACAAATCTTATCTATATAAAAGTTGGTTGTTCATTGCCAAAATTGAATGAAATTTGTACTAATTTAATGCATTACTCATTTCTTAATCACCTCCTATTGGACTTTTGGGCATGTATTTAAATATTTTTCTTATATTCCTATGTTATATTTATTTATAGTCTACTTGATTAAGTCACAAATTAAATTAATGTGTGAGCTTCTCTTATGACAATGCAAACTTATTCTAATACTAGAAACGGGCCTCCGCGCTACGCGCGGGGAAATTGCAGTTTTTAATATGATTTAACGTTGTTTAATAGGCGTCCTAAAATTAGATTGGGCTAATCATATTCACAACCCTTTATGATATAGAATCTAACCTCGACAAAGCAGTCTCTAATCTTTGTTCTATCAAAAAGAAAAAAAATAAAGTTTAATTAGTGATTATGTTTTTCCTGAATGTTTTATTAATCATTTTAGCAATTGACACACAACTACCTATGAATTCGTTTCTCCCTTTAAAATCATCACATTACCTAATTAGCTCGGGTGCTTTTTTTTTGCCAAACAATTAGCTCGTGTATTGGTGTTCCTATTTTATTAGGGCTTAAATCAACAGACCGAAACCCGTGTACGGGTCTTGCGTAATTATAATTTCTTAAATGTTTCATAATAGATATTGAAATGATATTATATCATATAATCAAATGAGTTTGATGATTTGTACCTCTTCTCTCAATTCGCCAAATTGTTATATCATTTTGTAATATTATTGTAATATGCGGGACATAAGTTTTTAAAAATATGATTTTTAATATTCTTGTAATGTACATGACAAAAGTTTTTAAATATATGTTATTTGCGTATGCAATTTCTTCAATGCTCTATATGCTAAATTTTGGTTCAAGTCTTGTTTGCAGCATTATTACCAACTCCACAGATTTTGGTATATAAAATAAGGTAATCTATTTTGATTTATTAATAGCCAAGTTGGTGAATATATGATCTATTTTTCTGTCTATAACTCATTACAATTGAATAATCTCGAGGACCAGTTATTAAATGTCATTTCCCCATTGTATACATTTTTGACGTGTTTACTAAATTATCATGCTTGTTGGAAACTGAGTGTAAATGTTTGAAAACAACATGCTAGCATATTGCAATATGTAATATTGTTTACAATTACTAAAATTAGATGCAAACGGCCTCCGATAAGGGCTCAAAGTTTGGTACTAATGACGAAAAATGTAGTTTAGGATAAGTAAAAAGTAAACACTTCAAGCACAAAGAAATTGAAAGAGGAAAAAATGCATACCATATATTTCACAACAGATCTCCCTCTTTGTATAAATTTAGTAATTGCAAAAGTTAAATCTTTTTACAAAGACACATGATACATGAATTGAATATAGGGAATTTAGATTCTTTGGTAAGTCGGTCCTCTAAACTCTGTAAACCTGCATATTATTTGTATATATATACTTCATCCGTCCCAAAATATGAGTCTCATTGTACAAAAATATCTTGAATTAAGGCAAATGCTTTAACGTACATAAGTGCATTGGAAATGATGAATGTAAAATATTAAAATAATTCATTAACCAATGAGAGAAAGTTTACAAATGAAAAGTACATAAGTGCATTGGAAATGATGAATGTAAAATATTAAAATAATATGAGTAAGGATATAATTGGAAGAAGTTTATGGACAAAAATAGAAATGAGACTAACATTTCGGGACGCCCAAAAAGGAAAATGGGACTCATATTTTGGGACGGAGAGAGTATAATTTACTAAAGTCTTCATGTGTACCTTTGAAAAAGTTATTGATCTGGCTTTTTACTTTTTACTTTATTAATCTAATGATAAAGTCAATTACTGCAAAATCATACCATCCACTCCAAACCTCTGTCCACATGAGAGGTTTGTAAGGTCTGTTTTAGTAAACACATAACAGTAAAAGTCGTTGCAAGTATATTAATCTGTCACAATAAGATCATTAATTATTAAAAAATTTATTTTGAAAAGAATTAAGATTGTCAACAAGAACACTGGAACTTATAACGGGATCAAGAGAGTCATCTTCCCTGCACATTAACCATGGAACACCAATATCTAATCCAACAACAATGTTAGCAGCCCATCTCATGTGATCACAACCTTCTTGTCCAAACATCTTTCTTTGCATTTTATATTTATATTCGATCTGAAAACACAAACTGATAACACATAATTCAGTTTTTGAAATCAGAAACTCAAATTAATTTGACTAATCTTAATTACAAGAGGTCATGAAAAAAAGAGTCAATGAAAACATACAACATTGAGTGATGTTAAGGCATTGAATTTCATGTGTACAAGAGTGATTGCCATGGAATTTCTTTTTATTATTGCCTTCAAAATGCTCAAAAATTCGATCTACGCATTCTAGTTGCGCCCAAAACTGAACCGAGTTTTAAAAAAAAGGTTTGGGGTGCCAGTTAAAATTTTCCGAGTGCGGGATTTTTCCCCACAATCATACGGTCAAGTATGTGCGCGAGGGGGAGAAAAGACAAGTAGACATCATTCACTGTCATCTATGTAAGAAGAAAATTACCACAGTCAAAATTGATGTTGATCGGTGAATTTGAAAGAGAGAGTGGGGATCGAGGAATTGGGGGTTATCGGCAGTGGCGGATCTAGAAAATTTCTACCGTGGGGGCTCGTATTAGAATTAAGATTATAAATTATGTTCTCTTTTTCTTGAGTATTATCAATTTGATTTAAACATATTCAATATAATTATTGTTGTTGTTTTACTTGCTTTTTAAAATGATACCCAATTTAGATACACCAATTTGTAACAGATGATTTGGATTCACTGGTTCGTTAATTTATGTATATAGTGACCTCTCTTATCTACACTAATTTATTTGTTTTACTTAGTGTAAGACTCGTGCCATGCACGGGGATATGTTTATATAATTACTTAATAATAATTTTATAATCGATTTTGACATACGTTTTATATAATTTATAGTATTTTATATTGCTACAACCTCAAAAAATATATATAATAAATAAAATATATTTATATGTTTTTTCATTGGTTAACTATCAAATATTTAGTGGATAATTAAAAATATAATTAATATTGAGTTTTATTAAGTTCTTGTTATTCTTTAACATGGTTAGATATTTATAGTTTTATATCTGCTTCAAATTTCATTATATATCAAAAGTAAAATAGATGAATAATAATTAGATAGATTAAGTTTAATTAAATGTAGAAAATAGTTTGCTCCAAATTAATGTTTTTATTTTTCTTAATGTAATTTGTTAATATGTTAATAATGTTTTTCAAAAATAAAAAAATAAATAGCCTAACAATTTTCCTAAACTCACTCTAAGAGCTAAAAAGGTTCAACTTTAATATATAATAAGTTGCAGGTCATTATTTATTTTAGGGGTTGTTTTTATTAGGATCATTAGTTACTTATTTTTTTATTAAGGTTTGGTAAATGAAAATTGATGAAAACTCCAAATATTTCAAATTGCTCACCATAATAAGTTGCAGATCATTATTTATTTTACTTTTTCAAATAATTAAAGAATATATTAGTTAGAAATATTTAATTTTTAAGTTATGATAGTAATTCTTTCTATTTCATATAAATTTTATGTATTGAAATATATAAAACGGTTTTTCTAACCTATGCCCTAAGAGCATAGGTTAAGAAGCTTATAATAGAAAGAATTGAAAGATATTTTGATTTTGAGTTATATTTTTTACTATGATGAGTTTATATTTTTGTTATGTAGGGAAATAGTTTTCATTAGAAGTAAACTTAACATGTGCCCTTAGGGCATAGGTTAGAAAAAAGAAATTCAAAATGATATATAAATAGCATGTTACAGAAAGATGTTTTGAAAATCTTAATTAACTTAAAATAAATAGTCACTTACAATTTTCTAGAAATATATATTTTTATTTATTAAAAAGAAAAATAATTAAGAAATGACATGACTTTAATTGTGAACATGACATGTGGCAAAAGTGGAGCTTTATTGTAATATATATATATAGTAGATTGTTTTTTTAGTTTTTAAATAATTTTTAGGAAAGAAATAGTATCTCGGGTTGGCGTATAGTGAGACCAGACCGACCAGACCTTACGTTACTAAGTACCAAGAGTTTGCATTCATATATAACAAGATAATGTTCATATATATTCTGGACGATCATGTTTGTA
The DNA here is from genome assembly GCA_029168935.1 of Oxyria digyna. Lineage (NCBI taxonomy): Eukaryota > Viridiplantae > Streptophyta > Magnoliopsida > Caryophyllales > Polygonaceae > Oxyria > Oxyria digyna. The sequence continues at coordinate 4,378,260 of JAPVLV010000010.1, read as the reverse complement.
ATGGTCACTTGTTTTAAAAAAAAAGTTCACATAAATTACGAAGTTATCACTACATGACTCAGTTAAAATGTTCAAAATTAACACCGTCCAGATTATGAACATGTCAATTGTCCTAATAGGAGACCTGGGCGGAAACGATTATAGAAGACAACACACGTCAATTGTCCATGTTTTGATTAATTTACTTCTACAATACTTTTACAATTAAGTGCCCAGTTTAATCTTCTTAGTTGGAGTATCTCATCTTCGGTTGCGGTTTTCTTAGAAGAGTATGAAACCAATATTTATTTGTAGCTACAAAATACCGGGGTTTATTTCTATGTCAGTCAAATTAGGGGGCGCTTTTTTTAGCCAAGAACACCGCACTTAACTTGTACAAGGAATAGCTTACAATCTTCTTGCATATATAAACTAGGTTGTTGTAGATGAGTACAAGGAGCACGTTTCCTCAAAGCACTCAATGCAAATGAGTGTATGGTTGTGCATCAAACCATATAACAGTAGGTGTAACACCATCTCCATTTTTTATACATATTATTTCCGGTACGTATTTTGATATACAAAAATTGATCAAATTGACAAGCTAATTCACGTACTTGAGAAATGTTATGGTTGCAGACATGTAGGCTGAAACAACAATTCCTCTTGAGATTGTCGAAGAGAAAGAGATCGACAATAATAAGGATCACAACGTCAAATTTAGACGAAAATTCATCTACGTCATGCATGCTCACCTAATGATCGAATTTTATAGCAAATAAACGAGTTGCTATATCTGTATTTTATTTTATAAATACTTCTGCTAAACAATGGGTCAATTCTACGACTTTTTTGCTTTTAGAACTTGCAAAAGGTTAGCATAAATGCATAAAAGAATTAACAAAGATGTTCACAAATTAAGAAAATATCTAAATTGGAGTATCAGCTGATTTACTTCTATGAATTTGATGATGATTAATTTTTACTTCAATAGTTGTAGTTTAATCCGTTTTTATTTTAAAGAATAAAGAGAAATAGTAGAAAGGGAAGTATAAGAAAAGTGAAAGATTAGTTTTTTTGGGTGAAGATTGAAATATTAGTTATCTTGAGTAAATAAGAGACAATGTTTACATTCAACCGAAATATTTTTCATTCTTGCGAAGTGTTTAGGCTTTTCTCAATTCAATTTCAGCGTGTGTTATCATTCTTTAACATGGTATTTGAATGATTTTGGTGATATCCAACTTATTGGACCAAGTAACCAACTTATCATGAGGCAATAACTTTTTATATACTTTCTGATTTATTATTTATTACACTTCTCAAATGATGAAGGTAATGATCAAAGAGGAGTACTCATGAACATACATATTGAACTGTCAAACATTGATCATGCACACAAGTGTCGAATCGTCCTCTGGAACATACATATCCAAACTGTCAAATATCAGTCCTGCACAACAGTACCGAACATCAATTTCTGCGTGCGAAGCACGCGGCCTCTACTAATAGCCATACATGTTTTAGAAGGTCATCCATCCTACCACTACACAATTTCTCACAGGCTTCATTTTATATTTTTGGTTCAAAAAATATATTATTAATTTAGAATAACACTCTATAGTTTATATAAAAAATTAAAAATCATCCTTTCTTCAACTTGATCCTTGACAATCTCATCAACCTCCTCGACTTATCCTCCAAAATCGATGACATTCATAAGACCCAAGACCTTAGAAATATTACTCGTATCTATCTATATATAAGAGTTGATGGGTTTGAAAAAGTAAAAACAACATGTACCTAATAAATGCTACTCCAATATTTTAAATCTTTATTCTAATTACCTATTATATTAAATGTTAATTTCATCATCAACTAAGAAAGCACCAACTTCGTCTCCTTCCTCTACCCGTTCATCAATTCCTTCGTTTCATTCTGACGCCCCTTCTTGCCCGATTAAAAAATAATCTGGATTAATTAGATAGTTTTATCTATATATTGACAACACCTAAGATTGATTCATGTGCGCCAAAACATCTAACACGCCAAACAAAATTGGCCTTAGTAAAACATGAACATCATATAAATACTTTATGTTGCAGATTTCGGTTGTAACCGACTGTTACAATAGTTGTATTTGCATTTTACGAGTTTGTAGAATTGTATTATACCATCGTTCACTCATTTTGAATTTAAGACCTATTTAATGACTAACCGCAACCGAAAAACCGTAATTTCCCCGCGCTTCGCGCGGGATTCCGGATCTAGTTATGTAATATAAATCCATTAAAATATTACTCCGTAGTACGGAGTAATTATTTTTGGAAGGTGTCACATTGAGCTAAACCGAACCCGGCCTATAATAACCCAACCAGAGCCAAAAAATCTAACCCATAAATAAACCGATCCGGTTTGACTCGATCCATAACCCTTCAAATTATACTCCGTACTTCCGTAGTAGTAGATTAGTAGAAGCATCTTTACAAATTACATCTCCGTCTCCCCGTCTAACCCGTCTTGGTCTCCCTCCGATGGCGGCCTTGTCAACTCATCCCACGAATCGTTTCTTCGATTCAGACTTCATATTGAGCTCCTCAAAACCACAGATTGTTGCTTCACAAACTTGGAATTTGAGTCGAAGAATTCATGGCAGCTCGAAGCATAATAAGCTTGCAGTATTTGCGAGTAGCGCCGACACGCAGGGCATCGAGAGTACATCATCCCTCAACGGCTCTTCTCCATCGCAGATATCATCGAGGTAATCGAATTCTTGGTTGCCTGGCTATAATATTGGTGTTAGGTTTTCCTTCTTTATTCATTTGGAAGAGTTGCTACTTGGGGTAAAGCTTAAACAGCATTTTGTCACATCTCGACCTGTTACACTTATACTAGCAGCTATAATAAAATGCTGCATGATTGTCAGGTCTAGGTGAAAAGTTTCATTGGCTGTATTACCGTACAACTAGCTTCTGAAGATCTCCTGAAATCATAGTTTTGAATTGGCTGGTGCAAATAGTTTGAGTTCATTTTCCAATTTACATCTGTGAAGTGAAGGAATGTTTACCTGTTTTTATATCCTTGTTTGTCTACTCTGTTGGTTTTTAAATGCATTTCTGTAGTTCTTAACTAGTATTATTCTTCCATGCTATAAGTGTACTAGTTTCTCCATCTAATGTGAGATTTATAATTTCAGAACAAGGCGACACACTATTTCTGTATTTGTGGGAGACGAAAGTGGAATGATTAATCGGATTGCGGGTGTCTTTGCCCGGAGGGGTTATAATATCGAGTCACTTGCTGTTGGGTTGAACAAGGATAAAGCTCTCTTCACTGTTGTTGTCTCTGGAACTGAGGGAGTATTGATACAAGTTATGGAACAACTTCAGAAGCTGGTCAATGTGTTAAAGGTTGTGTAATATTTGCATATTGACAACTTAAACAATGAAATGGACTGGGTTCTTGTTGGAATGTGATTGATGTGCATGCTTTTCATCAGGTTGAAGACATATCTAAGGATGCTCAGGTAGAACGTGAATTGATGCTTATTAAAGTTAAAGCAGATCCAGAATATCGAGCTGAGGTATTCTTTGCAACTATTTTCATTATGTTTCTCCTGCTCTGAAAAGTTATATCTACTCTATTGTTTTTCTTTTGTTTTTAATTTGTGAATGTTTTATTAATGAGTTTATGCCTTGCTATCAACTTACCTTTAATTTCAGATAATGTGGCTGGTGGACATCTTCCGTGCAAAGATTGTAGACATTTCAGAAGATTTCCTAACCATTGAGGTAATGCTTGTTGGATCTTGTATTTTTTGATATCATAAGGAACCTAGAATTCTGTAGCTGCATGAAACATACTTAAATTTATAGGTGACTGGCTCGTTATAACTAACCTCTTTCACGTCATAGCCATTTGTAGTTATCCTTCCCACTGAACTTGTCTTTGCACGATATAACTAAGTTGACTGCTGTTGCGTGCTACATGGTATGTTTGTTTGAATCTCGTTTCCATAATACACAATCTAAACTATGTACCACACCTGTAGAGCAACTATCATATTAATCATAGTAAAACATGATTATCTTATCTGAATTAAATCTCTGTTTTCTTTCCAAATTGGATTATTTTGGTGATGACTTCCATTGTGTTGACATCTAGGTAACTGGAGACCCTGGAAAGATGGTTGCAGTCCAAAGAAATCTGAGTAAATTTGGGATTAAGGAAATTGCACGTACTGGAAAGGTTGGACATTAACCAACTATAATTTAGCTCTTCCTAATATCATATGTTTTCTTTGTCTATACATTTATCATCTTTTTTCATAGTACCAACTCTGGAATTTATAGATTGCCTTAAGAAGAGAAAAAATGGGAGAGACTGCTCCTTTCTGGCGTTTCTCAGCTGCTTCTTATCCTGACCTCGAGGGACCTGTGTCTATTGATGCTATCTCTGAAGGCCCCAATGGATCAGTAAAACCAGGATCATCCAATCTGTCAGTTGGGGTAAGGGTAACTTCTTTACCTAATATTCTTCTTTTCTTACTTCTCCAGGTTATTTACATCTTTTCCTGCATGTCATCTATACTACCTCTCGGGTTTTCAGTTACCTGTTCCATTTTTTTTTTAAAAGATCTGATCTAAATGCTCAGTTGTGAAATTCTATTGTTTGCCAGGGTGATGTTTATCCAGTTGAGCCATCTGCTGGCTTTGCAGGGAATCAAGTTCTTGATGCTCATTGGGGTATACTTATGGATGAAGATGTAAGCCTTTAGAACGCTTTTCTGTCGATATAAAATTGTTGTTATAGAATTTTTCATGGAATTATATCACTAGCAGACTTGCAAATAAATTCAATGTGCATTTATCCCCTTCTGCAGATTAGTTTTAGGCTCCGTTATTTCCCTCCATTTTTAAATATTTAAACATCATTTAGCTACTTGCATCTTCTTTTACCTTACAGTTAAATTCTAGGGCCATGTCACCAGCCACCCTTATACTACGCCAAAATAAGGTCACGTCATAGCCATGGGATATGTCATTAAACACCCTTAGTTTTCTTATACTTGGATTCTGCGGGCATGGATCGTTGCCCATAATTTTTTTAGCAATTCAACAATCAATACTCCTAATATAACTTCCCATAAAGAAGCTTATTTTTGGACCCTTTTGTTGGACCTAATCTTATTCAATATCTAAAGAGAATATCGAGGGAAAAAGAGTATGTATTTATTTAATCTTGCATTTGTGGAAAGTTTGACCTGAGCCATTATTCTGATCATATAATACTACAATAGTGTCTCTTATTGTATATGTGAGAACATTTGTTGTGTCCGTTAGTATATCCTGCATTCCTACTTGACATGAGCAGTAGCTATAGCTATAGCTTTTTTCACACGCCGTATAACTAAATCTGTCTGGTCCCTGTAGTTTTTAAATAAATCATCTGCCCTTTACCAAAAACACAAGTTCCTTGGCTCCTGGTAAAATTAAATTATTTGGATATTGACTTGCAGCTTTTATAAACTGGTTTGTCTGTCTAATTTGTTGTAGTGCTGCGTGTTTTTGGGTTATTTTTTTTACTATTTCCATCAAGAGCCTAAGATCCTCAAATGATATGATGAATATACGTCATCTCATTTGTTTTGACGTGGATGGTTTAGTAGGTGCACTTTTTGTTGTGCTAATGCTTTGACTGTAAATTCAGACTAGTGGAGTTCGTTCCCATACCCTATCCATGCTTGTCAATGACACGCCAGGTGTTCTCAATGTTGTTACAGGGGTTTTTGCTCGCCGCGGATATAACATTCAGGTGTTTGTTCTGTTATTTTGGATGATCATATTTGTTTGGAGTTCATAGTGTTCTTGATTAGCTTTTCTTGTTTCCAGAGCTTAGCTGTTGGTCATGCAGAAACAGAGGGGGTGTCAAGAATCACAACAGTTGTCCCTGGAACTGATGAATCCATTACCAAATTGGTACAGCAGCTTTACAAATTAGTTGATATTCATGAGGTAAGAATTACAATCCATGGTAAAGTAGACATGTTGATGGCAAACATAAAATATGTATTTTAGAAATAGTTTTACCGACATAAAATAACTAGGATTTGTTACTTTTAGTATTATTCATCATAGGTACTTTAGGATCCCTATAGGATTTTGTTCTGTCCTTAAATAACTAGGATTTGTTACCTGCCTTATTACCTGCTTTAGTCATCACCACCAGGCTGCCCCCTTTCTCCAGCTGATAGCCGTGATTGTTGAGTGTTGACCTTATCTTGAAACCAAACTGGTGACATTCAGCAATAGGCCTCACGTTTTTGTTCATTTCTGGGTTTGCAAAATGTTCCAGCCCTCGCTTTTCTGTCCTTGACTATTTCAAATTTGCCAGGCATATCTTGTCCAATCCATCACTTACCCGTTGACCACATGCAAGCCAACAACCCGCGTCTGTTAAAGTTGAATAAGCCACTTAAGAAGTAGGTGACTACTCATGTCACACTTATGCCTGTCTTTCGCTGTTGTGTTGCCATTCACAAGTTCTCCTTCTTCGTGTTATACCCCCTACTCATTCTTCTTTCCTCTCCATTTTGCATTGCAAGTCAACCCAGAAATTGTGTATTGATCTAGCTTTGGTACTCGACAGCGACCGAAGTGACGCAAAATAGATTCTGATGTTTTTTTCTGCATTGATGTGTAACTATTTACCACCAAGGTCTCAGGAAAAAACGTATTCTGGAAAGAATTCTCATAGGTTTCATAATCTTGTTTTATGGTTGACAGACAGTGATACCACTGATATATTGCTAAATGTTAAGTAGTTAGTAGCTAAGAAACAAGGAGTTAATATCTTGGTGTTTCAAATCTTGTATTTCCCATGCAGGTTAGAGATATTACTCATCTGCCATTTGCCGAGAGAGAGTTAATGTTGATAAAGATAGCTGTAAATACTACAGCCCGACGAGAGGTCCTTGACATTGCCAGCATTTTCAGAGCTAATTCGGTTGATGTCTCTGATCATACTGTTACCCTTGAGGTAACTGTCACAGTAATCAATAGACAATCTTGAGATTAACTAATAAGCTACCTTTAGAAATTTCGCAAAAAACAGTTTTTGTTTAGTACCCAGGCTTTGATTCAAAAGGCTACTTAGCTTTAATTTACTCATTTCATCAACTCTTGCAAAAGCAGTAAAGCACTAGTCTGATGAGTATTTTTCCTTTTGCTGTCCTCTAGCTAACCGGGGATTTGAGCAAGATGGTTGCTCTGCAGAGATTGCTGGAGCCCTTCGGAATTTGCGAGGTTTGTTTTTTCACTCTTTTTCCTGTCGTTTTCATCTCCATTGTATTTTGTTACATTGAGCTGTTGCTACCTTTTCTACCTGACTGCCTGGACCTTCTCACTCTAACTCTGATAAACTATGAGATTTGGCATTTCATTCTTCATGAATACATCTTTATTGTCTCCTATATTCCTATTTTATGGACTTTGAGCTTTACTCGTGAGACGCTTGAACAAATTTACTAGCTGTCATGCAGCATCAGCTAACCCGATAAATTTTTTCATTGCTTGATGTAATTCAGCTCGACTAGAAGAACCATACAGCATTTTTATTCCCCGTTCCATAAATTTGGTTACTCAGCAATGCATTATCATCATATGGAAGCGGATTTGAACCCTCAAACCCCCCTTCAGTGTTTTGATTCTCTGACTGATGTAATTGTTTTTTCTGTGCTGTTCAGGTTGCACGAACGGGGCGTGTTGCGTTGGTTCGTGAGTCTGGTGTAGACTCGAAGTTTCTTCGTGGATATTCTTTCCCCTTGTAAAACAGGAAGGGGTTAGAAAACAGAATTGTTCCAGTGGGGGGTGTCAAAATTCAGCGTCTTTAAGTTGCATAATCATTGTGCAAGGTTTTTTCCTAAACTCAAACGCTTGATGATAAATTCTGCTTAGTGCTGCTAGCCTATGAAGTGGATTTTGAATTTTGCATAAATTAATAGGATTGGAAGCTGTTCCGGTGACTGAATTGTATCGCTGATTGTGTCTTACTATCAAGGACTTGTTATAGAATCGCTGGAAATTTGCATGAGTAATTGAATAGAAAAGACTAATTGATTGAACACATGATTATATCAACAAAAGAACAAGATGAATATATGAGTTGACTTGAGAAAACAAGCTCACAAGCATCCAAACACCATGAAAAGGGTTCGGCACCATGCAAGAACCACAAGCTACAACTACAAGCAGGCGGTAGGATGATTAACACCAGACAACGAAACGACAGCGTTTAAGCAGGTAGACAATGCATCTTGATGGCTCTTATAGCTCAGCTTAACATCCTTAATCTTAATCCCAGTACACTGATTCTCAGCACTGCAATCCAACTTCACGGCCACCTCCGTCGCCGACGTCCCATGTATATCTTGATAAGTAATATCACTTATCTTCACCCCGGAATCTTTCCCGGGACACCCGATTTTATCAGGGCAGTAGTTCTGATCGATAATGATCGGATTCTGAACGTCGATCATCGTTATATGCTCGAAAACGACGTTTTTGACAAACGCGCTACTCGGCCTTCCCCACGACTTGATCCTTACGCCGTTTTGCGTCCCGACAAACACCGTGTTCTTGACCGTTATACCCTCGACTCCAGGCTCGGTTTCCTCCTTGGCTAGGCTCCCAATGCTGATGCCGTGACCGGGCCCACATATGACTTTGTCGATGGAGAGGTTGGTGGTCCCGGGGCCCACCGAGACGCAGTCGTCTCCGGTCGAGATCTTGGTGTTGACGATGCTGACGGTGTCGGAGAGTTGCACGTGGATGCCGTCGGTGTTGGGGCTATCTCCGGCGGCTAGGATCTTGACTCCTTGGAGGATCACGTCTTTGCAGCTGTTGATTACTATATGGAAGAGTTGGCTGTTTAAGGATGTTAATCCGGTTACTTTTATGTCCTTTGAGTTTGTAAATGCCATCGTCTGCATTTTTGACAAAAAAATTCATCAGTTTGTTAACTCTATATGTTCTCATATTACTATTAACTTACAATATTTTACTGTCAACTATAAAAGATGCAAAATGACTGCTAATAGAAGCTACATGGCTAAACGAATCAAGCAAGGGCGGGTTGACATTAACGTAACAATGAATTGATTAAACTCCTTTTACCATCACATGATAAAGTCACATGGCTACTACGTCTATAGTCAAAGCCTAACAGCGACACACCTTTATCCGTTATTTCACTTCATCTTATGCCCTACTTCTTTCCATCTATAAATATATCCACTTTATATAACCATAAATTAATTCCACATGACAATTTTTTTTTTTTTTTGGTTTCCCACTCTAGTTCAGCGGTTAGGGGACTCCTCTACTACCCTTACATCTAGAGTTCGAGCTGCGTGGGTGGCTCTGCCAACAAACAATTTTTAACCTCCACCAAGTCTCGAACTCGAGACCTCATGTTGGGTGGTTGGGGTCCCTTACCACCCGACCACATGCTTGTTGGTTATTGGTTATGACAATAGTTTTCTTAGAAACACTTTTTATAACAATCTCATAAGTGCAGCTTAACACAATAGAACTAATTAAATGTACGGTGAAAAGAAGACTGACCGAAACACCATCAGGACAACCCTTGGCATTCTTACCAAGAGCCGCCTTGCAAGCCCACAAGCTATTACCGCGAGCGTCGAGGGCCCCACCGGAGATCGAAACTCCGGTAACACCCTCGAACGAAATCCACATGGAAGAGTGTTGTAGCACAGAGTAGTCAGAAGGAGCAACCAAGACACCATCGACACGAAACCGAATACGGGCCCCGTCTTTCTTCTTAGGTGTACAATGGTAGCCCGAAAACACGAGGGGGCGGGATACCAGAAACCGCCCCCTCGGGACGTGGATGATGGAGTTGGAGTTGGAGGCACAAGCCGACTCCCACGCCTTTTCAAAGGCGCTCGAGGAGTCGGTTTTTCCATCGGGACGACCGCCTAAGAGGACGATGTCGTAGGTGGCGGAATTGGCGGCGCGTGAGAGGAATAGGAGAAGGAATGTGGAGAGGTGGAGGTAAAGAAGAGGAGGAAGCATTGTTGTTGTTGAATGTGTGAGATCGGTTTAATTTCGAGTTGAGTTAATTTTGTGTTGCGGTTATAACAAGTGGAGTTGTGCGTGAGAAGGTGGAGGATTTGGCTCTGTTTTAGGAACCTATTTATATACATGAGTTGGTTTAAATGCTTACGAATGAATTAAGCTTTTGATTTTTTAAAAGTTTTTCCAATGTGAAAGCAGCTTGCTGTTGTGTGCTTGTTACTTATGCAGAAAAATATTGTAATATTTTTAAACGGTTTTTGTTCCCTTCAACCGTCGACATTTTGCTCAATATTTTGCTAAAGAAGGCTGTATGATTTTCATGAAATCGCCACATGGACTTAAGAGTATACTTTGCGTCATTAATATTTCATGGTCTTTCGGCAAAGGTTGTCCAACTTATGGCATATGTAACGGGTCAAATATTTAACTATATGTATGTACATGTACGAGCTTTAGTACTTAGATTTAGTGCGGAAGTAGAAACCTATGAACCTCCCATGGAGGATAGCGGGAGAAAACAAGAGAAAGAAGGGAAGTAGAAACCTATGAACCTCCCATGGAGGATAGCCGGAGAAAACAAGAGAAAGAAGGGATTGTGTATTTTTGTATATAGAAGTTTGTCACAGGGTCCCATCATACAGGATAGCGTTTCTAGACCTAGACACCTAGATATATTGTCACGTAGGCATAGTTATTTAATAGGTCTAATACCCCTCTCAAGATGGAGTAGGGTCAACCATGCCCATCTTGGAATACATACTTTGTAATCTAATACCAGGTAAAGACTTAGTAAGAAAATCAGCAAGGTGTGAATGAGTAGACACATGAGAAAGTGAAATCAATCCCTCAAGAAGTTTCTCCCGAGCATAATGGCAATCAAGCTCGATGGGCTTGGTGCGCTCTTAGAAGACTGGATTGCGAGCAATGTACATGGGGGCTTGGTTATCACATTTGACCGGTATAGGAGTGATGTCAGGGACTCCAAGCTCTATAAGCAGCCTACTTAACTAAGCAAGTTCAGCACGTACATACTCTCCTCAAACATCTGTATTCGGCCTCAATGGATGAAAGAGACACACTCTGTTGTTTCTTAGATTTCCAAGAAATCAAGGATCCACCAAAAAAGACCAAGAAACCACTCACCGAGCGACGACTATGGGGACATGTGTCCCAATCGGCATCACAATAGGCTAGCAACTTGGAATCAGAAGTGTTGTTTAACAACAATGTCTTGTGTTGAGTGCCTCTTACATAAGAGAGGACATGAAGGGTTGCATCTAGGTGAGGTTGCCTTGGTTCTTGGAGAAATTGACTCAGAAACTGAACTGAATATGTAAGATCAGGTCTTGTGTTAACAAGGAAGTTGAGTTTGCCAATAAGTCTTCTATAGGGTAGAGCATCTGGTAGGAGCTCACCAGTGTTAGAGAAGAGCTTCATTTTAGTGTCTAAGGGACTAACTGCAGTATGAGGATCATCCAAAGGATAATCAAGAAGAAGCTTAGTAAAGAACTTGTGTTGACTCATCAATAAACCACCAGCCACAGGAATGAATTCAATACCAAGAAACAAATGCAACGTGCTCAAATCTTTGATCCTAAATTCTACATCCAGGAGTGCCTTTAGATCATAGATTTATGTGAGATCACTACTTGTGACAAGTATGTCATCCACATACACTTCCACATAAACTGTCTTATCCCCAAGTTTTTTATGGAATAATGAGTAGTCATTAAGAGATTGGCAATACCCTATGGATCTAAGAACTTGAGACAATTTTGCATACCATTGTCGAGAAGCTTGTTTTAATCCATATAAGGAAGGCTCTAACAATTGTCGTTTTGATCATTGTAGAAAATGTTTCATGGTAGTCCACCCCCTCTTTCTAAGTGAACCCTCTTACCACCAATCTCGCCTTGTACCTCTCTAGAGTCCCATCAGCCTTTCTTTTCACCTTGTAAACCCACTTGCACCCTATGACTTTCTTACCCTAAGGAAGGATAACAACCTCCCAAGTTTTGTTCAAATCAAGAGCTCTAAATTCATTCTCCATAGCTGTCTGCCATACAGAAAACTGACATGCTTGGTCATAAGATAAAGGCTCTTGCTCTGGTTGTGTTACCGGTGAAAATTTGTAATCTGGAAAATTCACTGTAGATGTTAAGGTATGACAACAATAACAAGGTTCCACATCAACAACATGACAAACATAATATGTTAGGTAAGAAGGTGCATTGTGATCTCGAGTAGATCTTCTAACAACAGGAATAGGAAGATCTTGATGACTGGAGAAAGGGGCCTGAAGTGTTTAGTCATGTGTTTGAGGGAGGCTTTGTGTTTGATCATATACAGACTTTGTATTTGTTGGCAAAGGAGTGGGTAAATTTTGTGTTTGGAGGTTGAATATGAGGAATGATTTGAAATGGAAATAAGTGTTCATGGAAAACTACATCTCGGGAAAGAGAGACTTGTCGAGTTTCCAAATTATAGAGTTTATAAGCCTTCTTTCCATAGGAATATCCTAGGAAAATGCAAGGCATGGACCTTTCTTGGAACTTGTCTCTGCCTTGTTTAAGTGTGGAAGTAAAGCAAAGACATCCAAAGGTTTTGATATGGGTATAGGTGGGTGATTTGTGATATAGTAGTTCATAAGGTGTCTTGTTGTCCAACAGTTTAGTAGGAACTCTGTTAATGATATATGTTGTTGTGAGCACACTGTCTCTCCAAAATCTCTTAGGAAGGTTTGAGTGAAACATCAATGCCCTAGCTATCTCCAAGAGGTGCCTATGTTTCCTCTCTACTACTCTATTCTGCTGGGGAGTAGCCACACAAGAGGTTTGATGCTCAATCCCTTTAGATGTCAAATTAGATGCAGTCTCTCTACTAATGCCCAACTCCAAGGCATTGTCACTTCTGACAATCTTAATTTTCCTACCAAACTGAGTAGCAACCATTTCAACAAAGCCTTTAAACAGTACAAATGCATTGCTCTTAGTAGACAAAAGATGGACCCAAGTAGATTTGGTGAAATCATCTACTATTGTAAGAAAATACTTAAAACCATTGTAGGTAGTAGTGTTGTAAGGCCCCAGACATCAATGTGAATCGGTTTAAAAGGAGTCTTAGTAGTTATACTACTTAATGACAACCTAGTTTGTCTTGCCTTGGCACAAACTGCACAAGGCTATTACATCCACCTGAGGTGACTAAATCCATAACTATCAATTTATAAAAGGGTAAATGCCCCAAACGAGCATGCCAAAGATAAGAATATGTGGAGGTTGACACTGCAGTTGTAACTCCAATCTTTTCACCTGTCTTTGCTTGACTGCCTCCAACATATACAAATCCTTGTAAACTCTACCAATCACCAGTGGCTTCCTTATAAAATGAGCCTGTATCACACAACTAAAAGGTGTAAACAAGACTCTGCAATACAAATCTCTCACCAACTTTCCTATAGAGAGTAAGTTACACTGAAACATAGGCACAAATAAGAAATCTCTCGATATCAAAGTAGGCAGAACCTTAATTGACCCAATTGTTCCCACTGTAGCTTTCTCACCAGTAGGCAAAGTAATCACAAAAGGCTCACTATCCTCGACCCATTTCATCAATGGGGTCTTAGGAATTCGAACCTCTGCATTATGCAACTTAATGCAACCAATCACTTGAAACCGAAGATCATCTATGGATTAATTGCTCCTTCAATCAAGTTGTGCTCAACTATGTTTTCTTGTGGTTGCGCATCACCATTAGACTCTCTACTCGCCACTCTGTTTTCTTGTGGTTGCGCATCACCATTAGACTCTCTACTCGCCACTCTGTTTCGCAAATCATATTTTGTATGTTACACTTGGAGGTGCAAGAACATCAAATTCCATGAAAGAAAGGATATCAATTCGATTGATTGTGCAAATTGGATCAATTCTAATATGAACAACATGTTAGTACTAATGCTATAAGAAACCATTTTGACAATAGTAATTGGAGTAGTTTCTTAGCAACCTAATTAGTCACTTTTGCCTTTGGTTTGGTTTGGTCTATTGGAGCCATGTACATGGGTGAGCGTGGTCACGAAACCAAACCAAACTGAATCAAAACCGAAAATTCTAGAAAATCCACCCTGGTTTGGTTCGATTTGATTGGGGCTAAAACCTAAATAACCTACTTGTTTGAAAACTAGTAACTTGTTTCACATGTACCTCGTTCTTTAACTACCTAATTAAAATATAATAAAATAACATATTATGTAATAGTTTCACAATACTAAAAACATATATATTAAGTTATTAAAGTGACTTTCAATATTCGACTCACTCTACAAAATATCAAAGTTTGAAACATATAAAGAAATGTCCAAAATAACATAATATCATGTTATCAACTAAGTAAAATCAATGTTTCACTAAATTGCCAAAAATGTCAAGTAGTTCCTTTCTTCATCTTTTCAACACCTAAAAATGTCAGCCGCTAAAAATTCATCCTTCAAGTCTTCAACTGCCTTAACCGAATCCAAACCAGACCGAAACCAAACCAAACTTCAAAAATAATCTAAAGAAAACTAAAACATAAATAATTGGTTTGATGTGGTTCAGTAATTTAGATTTAGTGACGATGCGAATTTGTCGTGTGCCAAGTCAAGTAATCCTAACATGCAAACTGAGTAATATAGTGCGCAAGCAAGGGTCGAATCCCAAGGGAATCAGTTTATCAAATTCTTAAGTTATCACAATGACTAACCAATAAACGTAACCAAAGGTTTTTTTTTTATGGTTTTGATACGAAGTATCGAATGTTAACTTGGTTATAACAATATTAAGCGAAGTGTTCCACTTAGCGATTATCCACAATTAGATTAACAAGTTGATCTTAGAATCTTTTTCATCCCTATGTCAAGTTCTCAAGTGATCGTTCTAATTCCTGTTCTTGAATAGTTATTAGTCCAACTAGTCCTAACAACCCTTACTCGATTATAACTTTGAAACTATCAAAGTTCAATAACAAAGTAGCAATGCATTCAGGAATAGATAGATACATGCAATATCATGGACAACTAGTCGGATACTCGACATGCACTCAATTCTCTTCTCTAATAACAATGACAACTAGTTCATGCAAATAGATTGTGCTACACAACAAGTATGATAATTCAACTAGAAGTATCAAACTCTAGCAATATGAATAAGATAAAACTAACTTAGGTGATCAATCTAAAGTAGTAAATCTAGTTCATGGACAGTACAAACAAGAGAGTTGAGACAATCAAAGAGTAGACAAAGGGAAAGGATAAACTCACAACTTGTTGAATCCAAAAGCTTCAAACGCCAAGTGAAACAAAGAACTTTAGCAACTCATAAGTTTGTGAAAAACTCTCCAAAAACTTAAGTAAAACAAAAGGTCCAATGATCAAGGATGATCATCCACAACCTAAATAGTCATCAGCTAATGTAACAGCCAAATTAAGGTGATAAAAACGTATGGAAAGTTACAGAATTGAACACAAATTACTTCAAATGGCAAAGACATTAATTTGATTCTTCTATCGAGGAACCGCACCCGCGGGTTGAGATCCGCGGGCGCGGTTTTGGTTTCTCCAGATTTTCAGGATGGCAGAGGGCCGCGGGCGCGGTTTGGGACCCGCGGGCGCAGCTTGTGCTTTCTTGGATCCTTGGCTGAGGGTGAAACCCGCGGGTGCGGCTTGAGACCCGCGGGTGCGACTGTGTTGTCTGAGGTAGTAGCTACTGATTTCTTAAGTCTTCGTCTTCATCTTCAGCAACTTCTTCCTTATGCTTCAAGGCTTCCAATGCTTCGTATCATCTCTTGGAATCTCGTATGTAAATCTTCTCTCGAACAACTCCATGATACAGATTACATAGAAACAAATAACATAATCCTATACAAAACTAGCTAATAATCCATAGTTGCGGTATGTAAAACACCGCTTATCAAACTCCCCCATACTTAGACCTTGCTCGTCCCCGAGTAAGATAAAAGAAACTTACTCTTTTACAATAATCACTCAAAGATCTCAGGAAGTATGAAAAAGAAAGAAACTACAAATCACTAACACATTTAGTATACAAACAATATGATGAGAAAGAAATCTATCAATTTGGTCCTCCATAGTGGTTAACATGCAAATTTTTTTGTCCTAAGACATTCATTTCACTCATTTTGCCTAGGCGCCCCGAAGGGTTTTTACCTAGCCACTCATTTCATTTTCAATCTCACCATTCCTTACCGCCCTCAAGTCCTTTTTTGCCAAGCCTAATGCAAGCCGAACTACCCGCTTATTGCATGGATTTTTCCATCCCAGGATTTTCATTTGCCTTTTTTCGTATTTTTGTGGCTTTTTTTGTTTTTAATTCCATGCAAAGTACAAACCAAATTAAATAAAACCGAAGGGAAATAACAAGGAAATGAAACTACTCTAGGATAAGCAATGAACTAATTTCCCTCCCCCATACTTGAAGTGCACAATGCCCTCAGTGTGTAAGACATAGAAAAATAATGAGGAAGAGAGAAAGAAGCTCACTGATCCGGGTCATCCTGGTTTGGATAGTCGGGCCAACGAGCCTGCATGTCGAGCCGTAAGTCATCCACCGACTGCTGCAGCCTCTCAACATTTTGGTTTACCGTCTGAACCGACTGGTAGACAAACTCAATCCGCTCGAAAAGACGCTGCTCCCAAGGTATGTCAGCAGGAGCTGCAGATGATGAGCCTTCGCCCCATTGCCTCTGAGGCTGAAAACGAGGGGCAGGCTCCTGGAAGTCATCATCATCCTCATCATCAAGGTCAACTGGCTGCTGATCCGGCTCCTGGATGCTGATCCCACCGCGAGCTCGTCGTCGAGCAGCTGTACGAGGGGGAGCGGGTGTAGGGTTGATCCTGAAAGTATGTGTTGGCCCATAAGCAAAGTCCTCTGTGAGAGCAATCTCGGGAGGACCGAGCCAAACCCACATACGCTCGTCCGCATTGACTGTAACCGACTTGAGCCACCGAAGTCGAGTCTGCAGAAATGTGGTATCCAGCAAATAGGGACCCATTGAGGGGTCCGGACTACCTACGCAGTCAAGAGTCTCCCAGTCGGGGACGACAACCTCTAAGATGAGGGTGATCATGCCATCCAAAGCAATCTGACCCCTTGATTTCGAGCGGGTTGCCTTGCAGGAGTGAACAAATAGTGAGAGCCAATCCGGAATTACCTAACATTCCGGCATAAGAGCATATAGATACTTCAGCTGGTAGGCAGGCACCTTGTTCACCTCAGAAAGCCCAAAGAAGGCCATAGATAGGGCCCGCTGTGTCAGGCGGAGACATGGATGGGACATCTTAGCATTATAATCATTACCATGGGTGTCCCAAACTTGTCCCGTCCATGTGTACCAGACCTGTGTAGGGCTGTCACCAATTGTAGTGTCATAATCTGCAGAGGGAACCTGAGAGATTCCCAAGATGTGGCGCAGTTGTTCAGCCTGAACCGTAAAGGATCGTCCATTGTAAATGATCTGGATGGCTGAGATGAAGGTGGTCTCAGAGACAGTCTTGGACTTGAGGCTCGCCAGAAATTGATATGTAGCCTCGGCATGAGTGGGAGCTGACCTGAACAAGAAACCATGCAACCCTGCGTGCTCAAGCATGGCCTCAGTGCACGCAGTCATACCCAAATCATTGAGCGTACGTCGATGGAAAAATCTCGTGGCGACACACTGCTTAGCCCTTAAAAAGGCTAAGTTAGCTTGAACCTGTTGTTGCCACAAATCATTTTTGTGGCCTCGAGACGTCCCTGCTACAACCATCAAAATGTATACACAAACTGAATGCAACCACAAATCCGCAACACAACAAAGAGACCAAGCAGCAGCAGCACAATAGCAATAGCAATAGCCCTCCCCGAGGCGTAAGAAAATCAACAACGATGATTGTGGTTGTCGGAAAAGCTTACCGAAATCAGCAAAAATGGACGACAGAGGTGACAGCCGCGGGTGCGGTTTTTGCGTTTTCTGATTTTTGGCGAGAAGGGAGACGCGGGCGCGGTTTTGGAGCCGCGGGTGCGGTTTCTGCGAGGCAGAGAACTTCTTGGCAGGGCGAGGCCGCAAGCGCGGGTTTGGAGCCGCAGGCGCGGGTTTCGTCGAGGCAGAGAACTTCTCGGTAAGGCGAAGCTGCGGGCGTGGTTTTTGAGCCGCGGGTGCGGTTGGATTCCGGTGGTGGTCGCGGTGAACGGTGTTGTGGTGTGGAGGAGAGGGAAGGTGGGAGGATGTTGGTGTTGGGAAAGAGAAGTGGGTGGTGGGAGAATTTTGGTGTTGGGAAAGAGAAGTGGGAGGTGGAGAATGGTGGAAGTGGGAGTTAGGGTTTTATGTGGTGGGAGGTAGAGAATGAAATCTGAGATGAAGAAGGGTAGAAGATGAAATCTGAGATGGAGAAGGGTAGAAGATGAACCGTCAATTCCTTTTTCTTTTTTTTTCGATAAACGAAAAGAAAAACCGTCAATTCCTTTAGTAGCAAACGACCATCGTCTTCTCGTCTTGAATTCCTAGAAAATAGAAAACAAAACAATTAAAAAGAAAATGAAATTCAAGGGAAAAGAAGAATACCCTGGGTTGCCTCCCAAGCAGCGCCTTGGTTAGAGTCGTGGCTCGACTTGGTTTCCCGTCTTCAATTTTCAAAAGTTGGCTCTTCTAGAGCCATTTCATCTAAAGACACTTTGGTGAATCCCTCATGGTAAGGTTTTAACCTTTGACCATTCACCTTGAAGACGTTGTGGTTGTCCTTGTCAAACAACTCCACGGCGCCATGAGGAAAGACGCGAGCAACAACATACGGGCCATTCCACCGGGATCGCAACTTACCCGGAAAAAGTTGAAGACGAGATTGGTAGAGCAAGACCTTGTCTCCCACCTTGAAATCTTTCCTCAAGATGTTCTTGTCGTGCCAAGCCTTCGTCTTTTCCTTGTAGATCACCGCATTCTCATACGCATCGCGGCGTATCTCTTCAAGCTCTTGGATTTGCAACTTCCTAAAGTCGCCTACCTCATCCAACTCCATGTTGCATTTTTGCACCGCCCACCATGCCTTGTGCTCTAACTCCACCGGAAGGTGACAAGCCTTCCCAAACACAAGTCGATATGGGGACATTCCTATTGGAGTTTTGTAGGCGGTCCTATACGCCCAAAGTGCATCATCCAACCTTAGACTCCAATCCTTCCGATTAGGAGCCACCGTCTTTTCCAGAATCCCCTTGATTTGCCTATTGGACACCTCAGCTTGTCCATTGGATTGGGGGTGATAAGCAGTTGAGACTCGTTGAGTGACATGGTACTTCTTTAAAAGTGCACTCACCGTCTTGTTGCAAAAGTGAGTACCTTGGTCACTTATAAGAGCCTTTGGAATCCCAAAACGAGAAAATATATTCTCCTTCAAGAAACCTGCTACCACTCGGGAATCATCAGTTCTGGTGGCCTTCGCTTCCACCCATTTGGAAACGTAGTCCACCGCAAGTAAAATGTATAAATTCCCAAACGAACTAGGAAAGGGTCCCATGAAATCAATACCCCAAACATCAAAAATCTCACAAAAGACTAATGGTGTTTGTGGATCTCATTTCGTTTAGAAATTTTCCCGACCCTTTGGCATCGGTCGCAAGCTTTGCAAAAGGCAAACGCATCCCGAAAGATGTGTGGCCAATAGAAGCCGGCGTCCAATACCTTCCTAGCCGTTTTGTTAGCCCCAAAATGCCCCCCCACATGCATGAGAATGACAAAAAGTAAGGACAGACTGTACCTCGTTATCCGGGAGGCATCGTCGGATTACCTTGTCAACACAATGTCTCCAAAGGTAGGGGTCATCCCAAACGTAGAAACGTGATTCCCGCTTGATCCTATCTTTTTGAGCTTTGGTGTAGTTCGGCGGGAATTCTTCTCGAACCAGGTAGTTCACGATGTCGGCAAACCATGGTTTGAAAGACCGGAGGGCGAAAAGCTTGTATTCGGGGTCAATTTCTGCATACTCTGCTGTCAGAAAAACGCGATCGCGGTTATCGAGACGCGGTTGCGTTTCTCCTTGAATTGAGAATTCTGGCAAACACATACCGCGGGCGCGGTTCGCCTTTTTCCGAGAATATTTGAGAGCACAAACCGCGGGTGTGGTATTCGGGCCGCGGGTGCGGTATTCGGACCGCGGGTGCGGCTTGTTCTCAGCAGAAGCAGAATCTACAGAATAAATTTGATACAAGTTTTCGTCCGGGAACGTACCTTGAATTTGAA
This sequence comes from Oxyria digyna, assembly GCA_029168935.1. Lineage (NCBI taxonomy): Eukaryota > Viridiplantae > Streptophyta > Magnoliopsida > Caryophyllales > Polygonaceae > Oxyria > Oxyria digyna. Next base: position 4,357,921 of record JAPVLV010000010.1, on the reverse strand, counting down.
CCTGTAATTTACCGTCCTCTTGCACAATCCGGCTCAAATGATCAGCTACGGAGTTTTCGACTCCCTTCTTGTCCCGGATTTCCACATTGAACTCGCTTAAGAGCAAAACCCATCGAATGAGTCTTGGCTTTGATTCCTTCTTCGTCATGAGATAACGAAGAGCAGCGTGGTCCGTGTGGATAATCACCTTCGTGCCCAAAAGATATTGCCGAAATTTTTCAAGGGTAAACACCACGGCTAGCAACTCCTTTTCCGTGGTGGAGTAATTCCTCTGAGCTCCGTTCAAAGTCGTGGAAGCATAGTAGATGACGTGCATTACTCTTCCGAATTTTTGACCAAGAACGGCTCCCACCGCGTGATCACTAGCATCACACATGATCTCAAAGGGTAAAGACCAATCGGGTACTTGGATGATTGGTGCTTCGGTGAGGTGGGCTTTCAGAGTGTCGAATGCCTTCTTGCACACATTCGACATGTCAAAAGTAGCTTCCTTTTTCAAAAGCTCACATAGGGGCGTGGAGATCTTAGAGAAGTCCTTGATAAACCTGCGATAAAAACCTGCATGACCTAGGAAAGAACGCACTTCACGCACATTAGTAGGATAAGGCAACGATTGAATGACGTCAATCTTTGCCTTATCGACCTCAATACCCCTAGCTGAAATTATGTGCCCCAATACTATCCCTTGTTCAACCATAAAATGACACTTTTCGGAATTCAATACTAGATTAGTATCTACACATCTTTTAAGCACGAGTGACAAATGATTTAAACATGAATCAAAGCTATCCCCATGTACCGTAAAATCATCCATAAAAACTTCTATGAAATGTTCAATGTATTCCGAGAAGATACTTACCATACATCGTTGAAAGGTCCCGGGCGCGTTACATAATCCAAAAGGCATCCTACGATATGCAAAAGTGCCAAAGGGACATGTAAACGTCGTCTTCTCTTGATCTTCGGGTGCAATAGCCACCTGAAAATACCCTGAATACCCATCTAGAAAGCAATAATACGGACGACCGACAAGTCGTTCAAGCATTTGATCAATAAAAGGGAGGGGGAGATGATCAAGCATTACAATTTAGAGGTACAATTTTTTTGAAAAGGACTACTATTCTACTTTTTGAGAAATTGAAAACAGGTTCGGAAAAGACTAATCAAGCATTACAATTTAGAGGTACAATTTTTTTTAATGGTTAATGATTATTAACGTGTAATTGAACTCAAAATCAAATAAAACACGTCAGAAAATGCATAAAAATATGATACAGATCACCCACAAACAAACACGAAAAACAACTAAATCAATGTGAATATTCCCATCCAGGCCAAACTTCCCGGCATGCTGCAAAACCTATCTTAGAAAATGAGACCAATGTTGATCAATACTTTTTCTTGTGATGCAGATAGTGTTTAAACACATATGAAAGAGAAGTATTATGTTCTCATATAGAAGCTCTCTAACTTTTTAAATTTAATTGTCTTGTAATTGGTTGAAAGAAGAAAACCTGCACTATCAGCTGCTTGGCATCATCAAATCTTGTTAATATTATCTTTTGTTTCCAAACACTTGAGATAGGAAAACTGATGCAAGCAAAAATGAAAGGGCAATATCAACATAGCAATAAGGTCCAGATTATGTACTAAAAATAGTAGCACCAAATTTCTAACATACGTTGGACTCATGGCTCTGAAGTTCAGTTTTATAGTGAAACAATTTCCATTTGTGGGCGGTATTTTGGTGCTAAATAGTTGCTGCTATCCTCATTCTGATTTGTCCGCTTTGCATACTCGATGACGCACTGCCACGACCTCTTATGAACTTAGAACTCCTAATAGCCCGAAGAATTAGAAGTCATGTCACAGCGAGAAGAGGAATGGATGAGAATTGGAAAACCACAAACAAAGTGTGTGAGTGGAATGGAAAATGAAAGAATGATTCAGATAGGAAAAATTAGACTGAATTTATAGTGACTGGGCAAGGAAAGAGGACGAACAAAATAGGAAAAACAGAAATCAATGTCAGAATAAATTAGGAATTCAATGGCTCATCAATGCTATGAATTGATTTGGAAATTTAACAAAATTCAATGTCAGAATTCACACTGCTTGGACCAAATTCAAGAAAGGAAGAAAAGAAAACTTGGGGACTACGAACATAATAGAATATATTCTGAATTGGCATATTTTTTAAGAATTCTTTGTACTGATATCCCATTTTTTTGTCAACAACCTTTTGAGAAACCCGAATTGCTTGTTTTTGGCCCTAATCCAAATTACCAGATTATATTGATCCAATGCAGGTATGCTTCAGCACCAGATAAGATTATTCCTAGGTTGAAGTCAGGTTGTATATATTCTTTGGAGGAGGTTTGATTTTCCTGTTTCGAGAAACCACTTGAACTTTCTTTAAAGGAGTTTTTTTAGTCGGGACTGGAAGAGAAAGATTCAGATAGGGTTCATAAACCACAGAAGAATGCATTCAAAGAGATTACTAAGGTAATTCTTTGCTTCTTTGACAACAAAATGAAATGCAAGAAAAAAAAAATTCCATAAGAAGCTCTAAATCTAGATGAACTGCATAATTCAGGAAAAAATAATTCAAGGCTTTGATTTTGTGTACTCCAAATGAATTTACCAATTTGAAGGGGTTTAAACCTTTTCTGCTATTGTTTCTTCAAGCTCCAGATGATTCCCAGGAGAGAGATGTAGTCAAAACTTTTGACAGAAAACGCACATTCTCTTCTATGCCTGGGCGATTAGATGGGTCTTGCTTCAAACAATTAATTTCCTCTCAAAGAAGGATCAATCAAACTCGTTAATCTCTCTTTCCCATCTTCTTCTCCAAGAACTCCTACTAAAACCTGCTTTCCTGTTAGCATTTCCAGCATGAGCATCCCAAAAGCATACACATCTAGCTTCGGTGACACTTCAACACAGAATTGTAGATTAGTGGAGGAGAAGTTTCCGATAGGATGAGAATTGTAGATTTTTTGGGTTTAGGGTTTAGGCGAGGTTAGTGGAGGAGGAATTGTTGTTTTCCAATAGGACGAAGGGACGATTGTAGATTATACGACCGGATCTGTTTGTTAGGGAGAAGTTTCCGACGGAATCCGGAGTGATTTGCAGAGCGTTGATGGAAATTGTGGCTGAAAATTCGACGGCAAAGATTTCGTAGCAGGTTTGGCTGAATGGAATTCAGCGTCTCTGTTTTCGGTAGCAAGCGGTATAGGAGGGCGAGTGCGTGGATTGAAGGATAGTGAAAACTGAGGTGATTTGGCAAACAAAACATACATGCAAACATACATGCCCAATGAAAATAAAACAGGCCCATAAAAGAAGACCACAAAAGAAAAAATGAAAGTAAATGAACCGGGCCCGGTACCGTTTTCATTTACTTTTGGCTAAGAGTGACTAACTTTTATATATAGATAGATAATTCTTAGTATGTGTTGAATTGTACAAAATATAAGTTTTTCAAAAATTAGAAGAGTACGTACGTAATGATTGATTAAGTTAAATTATTTTATGTCAATTTATACCCGATTAGAAGAAAATCGAAACAAAATCCTTTTGTGAGCTAGAAACGTGATAGATGAAATCACGAGTTCAGCTAAACAATTTAGTAAGGCGTTATTTAACACGGTTCTTATATACAGCCCGGTGCTTTATTCAAACAACGCCCGGTCACTCGCGTTCTGCGAGGACACGTACACTCGCGTTACGCGAGATTAGCAAAAAATTAGGTTAATTACATGCATGCTAATCTCGCGTAACGCGAGTGTACGTGTCCTCGCAGAACGCGAGTGTATGGGTACTCGCAGAACGCGAGATTAGCATGTCAGATGGACGTTGTTGTGCGCCATTACTACATGTCTTGTCCCCACCTAACTGTAATAACTACCCCCTTATTTTAAGTAATCCGTAACACCTATTAACCCTACCCTAACACATTTTTTATCATCTTTCACCTCTTTCACCCTCCATTAAAACCCATTTTCAAAACCTTCAAAACACTCTAAAAACACCTAAAATAATGGAAGATGAAGAGGAATTCAACAAAGGAGAGAATGGAGATGATGGTTCATCAAGTTACCATGCAAATGAGGTAATGTTCTTACTTAATTTTTGAATTTTAATTTGTTTTGCACCATTAAGAGCTAAAATGAACTTATTATGTTGTATTTCATGGTAAATGTAGTAGTAGTAAGTGTTGAAGAGATGACTTTTGCATATAATGTCAAAAACTTAGATGTGTTCATGTTTTTAGGGTTTTAAGGGTTTTTAATGTAGGAACTCATGTTATGTTCAATTATCCCGTTCAATGACTAGTTTCAGGAAATTGCAACTTCTCGCGTTCTGCGAGAGGAAGCCACTCGCGTCACGCGAGATGTGCCCCCTCGCAGAACGCGAGAAGTTGCACATTACAGAGTATTAACAGAAGCATTGTGTATAGGTGAATTTTTATTTGTTCATTGGATTGAATGCAATCCAGTTGAATGACTACAACTACCCCTCCCGGAATACAAGGCCATGTTCGCCACCGTCATTTGATTTAGGGATTGACCACTTTGGATATTATCATCAACCATCTTTATATGAACAACATGTGCCATCTACATATGAATTGCCTGTGCCATCTACTTATGAGTTGTCCGTGCCATCTACTTATGAGTTGCCCGTGCCATCTACTTATGAATTGCCATGTACATATGAGGTGCCATCAAGCTATGATGCGTTTGATTCACAATTTGCTAACCCACCAACAATCGTAGGAGAGGAGATGTGTTTTCTTCCGTCTTTACGCACTGCACCAAAGTTTGATAGTCCCGTATGTGAGGAAGAGGTTGTTTCTAGGGATTATTCGGAATATTTCACTACGGAGCAAGTGTTTGCCTCTAAGGAGATTGGTCATTTGTGGGCTTTGAATGTTGCAAAGCAACACAAGTTTATGATCTCTATTGGAAGGAGTGTACCATCTAAACCGGGGCAAAGTGGTAAGATTCAAATCATTTGTGAGAAAGGGGGAAGCCATAGGCCTAAAGGTGTCGGTGTTAGATCAAACACAAAGAGCAAGAAAACGGGGTGTAAATTTCAGTTGAAGCTCATGAAGAACCGGGTTGAAGAGAATTGGAGATTAGTGGTTGTTTGTGGTTTGCACAACCATCCTATTGGAGATAGTTTGGTCGGGAATGCATTTGCCGGGAGGCCAACCCCGGATCAAAAGAAAAAGGTTCGTGAGATGGTACTTTCACATTGTTCTCCAAATCAGATTTACACTGAGATAAACAAGGATCCCGGAAGTTGCACAAAGAAGAACCAAGTGTACAATTTGGTAAGACATATAAGGGAAGAGGAAATGGAAGGTAGAACCGTGGTTCAAGAATTCTTTCACCAATGCAAAGAGAGCAACTACTTCATGGAGTATAGGCCAAGTGCAACGAATCCTTCGATAATAGGCGACTTGTTCTTTGCTAGCCCCGAATCAATGAAACTCTTAAAGGCGTTTCGATATGTCCTTTTGATGGACTCGACTTATAGCACGAACAGGTAAGTATTTATCATTCTGTTTTTATGTTGTATTTATCTTACTGTATTTTGGTTTAAGGTACAATGTTCCCTTCCTGGAGATAGTCGGTTTGACTTCTACATGGAAGAATTTTGTTGTGTGCGGGGTATGGTTAGAGGCTGAGAGCGAGGATAGTTATTTATGGGCGTTGCAGCAGCTGCAGACGATGTATTTGAGAATAGGAGCATCGCCTACTTGCTTCGTCACTGACCGTGAGATGGCTCTTATGAATGCAACAAACAAGTTATGGCCAAATGCAAAGTTTCTCTTATGTAGGCGACATGTAAGGAAGAACATAGAGGCGAGAGCGAAGATAGCTATGGGCACACAAGCATTGGGGGTTCATATTTCAAATGATTATTATAACGTGTTCGAACAAACCACTGAAGAAGATTACAAGAGTACTTTGAAGAAACTTGAGGACGAATGGCGAGCTTATCCAACCGTATTGAAGTACGTGAGAATGAATTGGCTAAACCGTTACAAAGAAAGACTTGTTTCAGCATGGACGGATAATGTCTTCACTCTCGGGAATAACACGACAAACAGGTATGTTCTGTAATTTCTGTCTACCTTCTACATATGATAAAAAGAGCTTCTGTAATGCACACCTCGCAGAACGCGAGTAATGTATTAACTCGCAGAAAGCGAGGTGTACATACCTCGCAGAACGCGAGGAGTTGCACATTACAGAAGGATCCACAGGTTCTGATTTGTATTTGCATTTTATTGTTTTTCGAACATTTTAGAGTTGAAGGAGCACATTCATGTCTGAAGTCATACTTGTCAAGTGGAAATGCTAGGCTAGACACAATGTTCAAAGAATACAAAACAATGGCGGAGAACCAACTTAAGGAGATTACTGTGTCTTTCACCGAGAGTTTGAATAAGAGCTTCACAGTTGTTGAAGGGGCCGACTTGTTTAAAGTCTTGAAGTTCAAAGTCTCTTACAAATGCATAGAATTTTTGCTTAAGGAATACACGAAGGGGGAGAGATTAGGTGCGCACTTTAATATGTTTTGTAGCTGCGGGATCAAGATTAGAGATGGGTTGATGTGTGTTCATCAGATTGTAAGACATTGGAAGGAGCAAAGACCACTAAGAGTATCAGAGTTGCACCCTTTCTGGAGTACTTTGAGTTTGGAAGAAGTTGATGTTCCCGGCATACTGGAAGTTAAGAGTAAGGTGGCAAGGCGTCTTTTTCAGACTTTCTATGAGGAAACGTTTCCGAAATTGTGCCCCCATGATCAAGAAAAGTGTGCACAAACTGTTTTAGACATTGGGAAAGTAAATACTCCTCTAAAAGAGCCGGCTATTTCAAAGCACACCGGAGGTCGTCCAGTCGGAGCTCCTAACAAACAACCTAGGTCAACGCAAAGAAGACCGTCTGCATGGGAGCACACTAATGTTGAGATGGATGCTAGAGATTTGGAAGAAACACCCCCAAAGAAGCAAAGAAATGCTTCTAATTCTGAAACATTCAAGAAACCAAAGATTAAGGTGATTGGCAAGTACAAGTCTCACATACCCGCGTCAATGCGCACCCATGTGAATGGTTGGTTTGAGGTAAATGGAGATGGAAATTGTGGATTTAGAGCAATAGCTCATGAATTGCATGACAACCAACACTTATGGAGGGAAGTAAGAGATTTGATGATAGCTAAGGTCAAAGAGATTTGACACCTAGTTCAAGGAACTTGGATTGGACCTCCACAACAAGCAACTTTGGAGAGCGCTTTACACCAACTTACATGGGGAGGAATAGGAAGGGCTCCAGAAGATCACTGGCTAGCTACCCCGGAAATGGGATGCCTTGTGGCATCCACATTCAACATAGTGTTCGTAACGGTGGGAAAAAATGCTAACTACACTTACCTTCCTCTACAACGTCCTACTTGGTTAGAAGATGGTGACACACTTCCGACGTTCTGCTTATTCTATATTCAGAGTGAGAGACATTTTGTTCCGGTAAGTTTTTGGATCTACTTATGAATTACTATCTAATATGCAACTTCCTAACGTTGTTGTTTTCTTGTAGTTGCGTCTTTAAGAAAAATGCCCATTACCTCATGTGTTTACTCCTTGGTGGCGAAACGCTGAAAGAGATGCTTTTTCTTTGCACGATCTTGTGTCACATCGATGTGCCACCTTTGAAATGTAATGTTGAAGTTATGTTTTATTCGCTGACTTTGTAATGTAATGTTGAACTGGAGATTTTTTTCTAAATTCTTAAACAGGAAGAATGACATTTTCCAGAAAATGTCATTCCTCGCGTTCTGCGAGCTGGTAGGTGTCACTCGCGGAACGCGAGTGACACCAACCGTGCCACAGACCGTGCATCTCAACTGGGAGCACCCTGTTTCCTATAGGTTCGTCTCGCGTTCTGCGAGTGGTGTACACCTCGCGTTCTGCGAGGTTATGCAAAAACCGAACAGAATTGAAAACACAAAACAAAATTATCCAAGCAACAAAATTATCCAAGCATCAAAATTATCCAAGCAACAAAATTATCCAAGCATCAAAACACAAAGGCTATTCGTCTTCTCGTGGTCGGAAGGGAGCGAGATTTGACATACATAGTAGCAAATTGGCGTGAATTGAAGAAAAATCCTCTGGAGTGGCAAACCGATACCGGTCCATGTCATTGTACACCCGGCCAATCACCTATACGCAAGTAAACATTCATTCTATGTTAATATTAGAGACAAACAAAGACTACAAACGCAAGATAAACTAAAACAAATAATATTACCTGTCTCTCAGTAATCATCCCAGGGATTGCAGGACGGATATACCTATGGGTCCTCTTGATGTACCAATCCATGTAATCATGGGAGCATTCATGTGGTGCATAGGCAACTGGCCCCATATCATCGAGAGACAAAGAGTGAACATCTCTTGACTCCCAAAGCCATTGGTTGGCGTCATAAAAAACACTATAACACCTAATGTTTTTCAACCTATGAGCTTTGAGCGGTTCGATGACTGGCCTAGGAATACGCTGCACTCTCCCAAATTGTCTCGGACACCTATCAGGCATGTGCGGTTCGGTGATGTCACAGCAGGATAGCACCCCGTGAAATAGAGCGGGAGCAAGCTCAGGATCGGTGAAGTCTTGTGCTCCATACAGGTTCCAACATACCTAAAAAAATGACAGAAAAACGCCTGGTCAAGTCTGTAAAACAGCAGAAAATGCAGAAACTAGGACAAAATGCAGAAACTAGGACAAAATGCAGAAACTTGTATTTCCTCGCGTTCTGCGAGTGTGTGCATCCTCGCGTTCTGCGAGGAGCCCCAAACTCGCGTTCTGCGAGAAAATGTTGCATAATCAAACAAATGACTGCTGCGTACTCAAAAATGCAGAAAGCCCAGAAAATGCAGAAACTTACCATCTCCGACATAAGAATATCGAGCGCTCCCCTGTAGTCCCTTCCGACTTGCCCCTTCTTCAGCTTTACATTCTTAGGCATCCACCGGTATGCCCATGGTTGCTCCGCTCTCCACCGAGGACGTTCAGTAGGTCGAAAGTGTGGGAAGTAGTTGTAGATCCATGCCTAAGAAATACAAAGTACGTTAAATATGAAAATATATATAAGTATGTAAATTAAACGCTTAGAAAGTATAATACCTGCAACAAGGTGTAACAGAAAGACATCTGGGCACAACCCTGTCGTGTGCATATCCCCAGCTGCCTATACAGATGGGCCAAAGCAGCTGAACCCCACGATATGCCCGTAGCATGGGCATAGGTTTCCAAAAAAGGCCCATATCTAAGCCGAATCAAGTTCTGTGACTTGTCCGGAAATAAGAGCGAGGAAGCAGTATACAACACCCAACCTAAACCCTTTCGCTCTGGACCTAGGTTTTCACAATGCCTTCTAAACCATTCAGCTTTCACCCTCCCAGAATCTAAAGTATGAGGATCTATTCCAAAAATTTCCGCCCCCTTCCTACCATAGTATTTTACAATCTCATCATGACTAAACTTGGCACCCAGTTTCTTACATGTCGTCATTGCTTTCCCTTGTATAGGTAGGCCTAAAATCATATGTACATCAAGAAGGCCAATAGTGATCTCACCACAAGGGAGGTGGAATGAATTTGTCTCCGGTTGCCATCGTTCGATGAACGCTTCAATCAACGGAAAGTCGATTTCTTCGTACATCATGTCAGGTAGATCTGACAGTCCAACTGCACCGGGAATCTCTGACCAGTCATTGTTGTCCAATGGCCAATCACTGCTTTGCTTTGTCCGTTGTTGTGCCTTCATCGGACCTTTCAACTGCAGAAAAATACAAAAATTACACACTGCAGACCAAATTTTCAAAAAATTCTGTTTTTGCAGATTTATCAGGAAATGCATAATATGTGCATTTCCTCGCGTTCTGCGAGTGTGACACTTCTCGCGTTCTGCGAGTGTGCCACTTCTCGCGTTCTGCGAGAAGATGCATATATCTGGCATTTTCTGACAAGTCTGCAGGATATGTGCAATGTATTGAAAATGCAGAAAATAAATAAATAATTAAATTACCTCCCCTTTCTGGATGTGGAACGCAACATGTGCTTCAAATCCCTTAAGCAACTCGGGATCTTCTGGACCTCCAGGTGTGTCATGAGTGAGCTCAGGATCATACTTTGGCTCATTCTTCTTGGACTTCCTCTTTCTTTTGCGTTTCTCGACCACTTCTTCTTCTTCTTCTTCTTCTTCTTCTTCTTCTTCTTCTTCTTCTTCTTCTTCTTCTTCTTCTTCTTCAACATCATCACCTTCTTTTTCTTGTTCCTCTTCTTCATCCCCAAAAAATTCATCCTCCATTTCTGCTTCCATCGGTTCTGGGGCTTGATTGTGTGAAGAAGAACCAGCTTGTCCACTTCCCTCGGCATATCCACCGCCCCAACTTTGTCCAACCATCCCTTCTCCACCGCCCCAACTGCCTCCCGCCCACCCCTGTCCGACTTCCATAACTGCATTATGTTCAAAAAACTGGTCCCAGCAACCCGGTTGTCCAGTAGAATAACTATCTTGGGAAACAAGGTCCCAACCAACTGGGTATGACTCCCAACTACTACGCGGTTGTCCAGTTGAATAACTACCTTGGGACCAATTGGGATTGGGACATTCTTCAACGTCGGGGAGTCCCTCTGGGAAGAGCTGTACGGGGTGACTCTTCTTTGCTTTCCCCTTCCCCTTTGGTTTTTCAACCGGGGGTTCTTCCCTAACAACATCTCTGTTTTTCCGACGAGTCAAACGACCAGGACGATACATTGCCTAAAACAATACAAAGTAAAATCAATAAATAAACGAACGCAGAAAATAAAATCAGAAAACAGAACAAACAACCAAAAAACACAAACATATATTCTACAGAACAAACAGAATTGCCAGTTATGGCAACTCCTCGCGTTCTGCGAAGGACATGACTCTCGCAGAACGCGAGGGGCATGATTCTCGCAGAACGCGAGGGATGTAGCGTTCTGCGTCAATTTGCACGCATCAACCAGGCAACCCTATTTTTTTTTATGAATTTCAACATAAAACAACATCCACTCATCAACCATAATTCAAAATCATCATCTTTCATCCATTATACAACCATTTCTAAATCAACATTCAATATCAAAACATCATATAATATGCAATTTCCTATACTAACAACATATATTCATCTAGAAACAACATTAGAAAGCATAAGAGTATAAGAAACATACCTTATATGGAGATTTGAAGTGAAAAGAGGAAGAAGAAGAAGTTTGAAAATGGAGAAAACGCGAGAGCGGCGGTAGAAAATATTGTGTGATGTAAAAAATGGGCCGAGTAGGGTTTTTCCCCTTTTATAGGGAAAAACACCCTCGCGTTCTGCGAGGATGCGCTCGCTCGCGTAACGCGAGGGCCCGGGCGTTATTCAGAAAACGCCCGGGCTGTATTTAGCAAGGGCCTTATTTAAGTAACAGATCCATATTAAGGCTAAATTGCATGTCAAGCTATAGTTGGCCGTTTTATTTTAGGAAAAGTCAGCTGATAATACCATGCATCTAGCATAATTGCATATTAGTTAAAACATTGCGCTATGACTTGCAATTATATAACCCTTGATCCCTAATTAACGGAACGAAAGCAGTCCAAATACATATGGGTTACTAATTTACAATTCAAGTCAGCGCTGATTTACTTAAGTTCATGCACGCACCAAACATAAAAAATTTAATGTTATGGATATTGAATCGCTCCGGCTATTTCCACTATATTTTGTAACTAATGACACTACATTTTTTTAGGTTGAAAGCCAACGTACGATGGAAACCAACGCACAGACAAAAATTGTGGTATACGTATTGAATATTCGTATACGTATAAAATTTAAATACGTAAAAAAATTTATACTTGCACGTTGGAACTCAACGTGCGTTGCGTTTCAACGTGCAGGTATAATTTTTTTTTAAAAAAAATAGCCTGCACGTGCGTTGAGTTCCAACGTGCGTGGGGTATTAAATATCCCGCGTCTTCTTCTTCTTCCTCGCGAGTTTAACCTAGAAAATCGCCGCCGTTTCTTTCTTCTCCATTTCCATACCATTTTCCCTCGTTCCACATTCAATCTTCATCGTTTTTCAATTCTAATCGAAACTCCCTTATCAATTTCAAGAATCCCGCATCAAAATGGCTCCAAAAATCAAAAACCCTAAATCGAAAAAAACGTCTTCGACGACGGAGGAGGAAGTCCGGCGGCTTGCTGGTGGCGTTCGAGCCCAAGGCGGTGCAAGAGGAGGTGGTGGCGGTGCAAGCGGAGGTGTTGGCTCTTCAAATCCAGTCGAGGAGGTCGACGGAGGGGATGGCGTCGAGGTGGCCGGAGTTGCAGAGGAGGTGGCCGGAGTTGTAGAGGAGGTGGCCGGAGTTGCAGAGGCGGTTGGGCAAGCGGGTCGGGGTCGGGCCGGAGGTCGGGCTCCATCGGGTCAGGGTGATGCTAGCGGGTCCCGGAAACGGGCTCCGTCGGAATCGCCGGAACGACCGAGAACAATTTACTAGGTACGTATTTTAGCGTTTTATTAAATAATATATTAAAATAGAATTAATCGTTATTTTTCGTAATTATTCGAGAAATAACGATTAAATAATTTTGAATTGTTTTTTATTTATACGTTATTTTTCGATTAACGTGAAACGTTAATCGAGAAAATAACGAATAAAAGAAAATGATTTAATAAATAATATATTAAAATAGAATTAATCGTTATTTTTCGTAATTATTCGAGAAATAACGATTAAAATAATATTGAATTGTTTTTTATTTATTCGTTATTTTTCGATTAACGTTTCACGCTAATCGAGAAAATAACGAATAAAAGAAAACGATTTAATAAATAATATATTAAATAGAATTAATCGTTATTTTTCGTAATTATTCGAGAAATAACGATTAAAATAATATTGAATTGTTTTTTATTATTCGTTATTTTTCGATTAACGTGAAATAACGAATAAAAGAAAAGGATTTAATAAATAATATATTAAATAGAATTAATCGTTATTTCTCGTAATTATTCCAGAAATAACGATTAAAATAATATTGAATTGTTTTTTTAATTATTCGTTATTTTTCGATTAGCGTGAAATAACGAATAAAAAAATGATTTAATAAATAATATATTAAATAGAATTAATCGTTATTTCTCGAGAAATAACGAGATTAAAATAATATTGAATTGTTTCTTATTTATTCGTTATTTCTCGATTAAAACATTTCATGTTAATCGAGAAATAACGAATAAAAGAAAATGATTTAATAAATAATATATTAAATAGAATTACACGTTATTCGAGAAATAACGATTAAAATAATTTTGAATTGTTTTTTATTAAATAAATAATAGTAAATTTTAAAATATGTATAAATATTGATTATAGTTAGTTAAACGACATATAAATAATAATATTAATTATGAAAATAGAGGTTAGACAAGGCCATTTCCCCTGGTTCTATTAGAAAGAAGCACAGGGCCCCCGCAATGTTGATGTGCGGGGGATCACCGCTTCATCTCGGAGTAGGGTTTCTGGAGTCGTTGTTCCTGCGGACATTCCAGGAGTTCACATTGGAGATGGGTTCCAACAGCAGCAAATTGATATCGTTGAGGAGGAGACAGAGACTGTAGCTGCGACAGAGACAACAGTTGAGAGAGAGACTGGAGCTGATATACAGACAGAGACTATAGATGCGACAGAGACTGCAGCTGAGAGAGAGAGACCGGAGCTGATGTAGAGACAAATTTGGATGTTGGACTTTTGGAGGCCCAGATGGCTGATGAGTATTATGAGGGGTCTCCACAGCTTCAGCCATCTCCAGATGGATCACCGCCTCCACAGGATAATGAGCAGCATATGGACGAGCCTTATCAGGAGGCTGCTCAGGAGGCCGTTCAGGATATACCTCACGAGGCCGATCAGGATCACGATCAGCATATACCTCAGGAGCCTGCTCATGGTCTAGTTAGTTCGCTACTTCTGGTGGACTACAACACGCACTTTGCTTCTGTCATATGGACCGAGACGAAGCGTCTTGTTGAGGGACTACAGAGAGACCCTGCATACGTGATACCTGTTAGATCGCCGGTATTCCTATTCCCCTTAATAAATTATTAACCCAAATATTTTATGAAAGCCGTTTTTAATATTTCGATTTTTTTTTCTGTTTCGCATCTTAGCTGATGATGTGGGACACCCCTTGACATTGACAGAGGCACAAGAGGAAGAGATGTTGAGTGTTCGTTCAAACGGACCAATTACGAGAGCACGTGCCAAATCCATTGCTCAAGCAACTACGAGCATTGTCGCTAAGGCATTTACAAGAAATGGAGCGTCTTCCAATCACACACCATCCTCTGTCATGTTATCAATGGCTACTTGTATTGAAGAGACGTCCTACACCTACACGTCCTAAGATCCAACATGATACTAATGACGACTTGCACTGAAGGGACGTCCTAGGACTTAGACGTCCGTCTCCATAATTGTTTTCTATTGTTTTTAAAGTCTTTCTCATTACTTACTATCTTTAGCATTAGCAAGTTATTATATTTGGTAACCCTAGTTAGGAGTCCTATATATATGGACTTGGAACCAAGAGTTGTTTTTACGTTGAATTTTATAGCAAGCCTAGTTGTTGAGATTTTCTCCACCCCTTGCTTTCAACGCCAACCCTAGTTCGGGCTCGAACCTCCACGAGCCAGTTACTCAATTCAGGTCGTCGCCATTGCCACAGTCCCAAACCCTAGCCACCGTCGTCATCTCCATCAAACCCTAGCCGCTGCCACCCTTCCAAACCCTAATTGACGTCATCTTCTTCCAACCACCATTTCATTGTTTCAGTGCCTCATTTCACTTCACAAACCCTCAATCATCATCCCTTCATCAAATCGTTTCTGCCGCCACCATTTCTAACCCTAACCGTCGACGCAGAACCGTCCTAGGACGCCGTCGACGTACTACTCAGATTCTCAGCCGCCCATCTTGTGAGTTCAGTCTTTGACCTAAGTCAAGCAAGTACTGCGTCCCCAAGAATTCTCCAGCCACGCGTCCTGCCTAGATCCGTCCCCCGCGAGCCATGCAAGAGGTTTTCACATCAACTGGTATCAGCTTCCAGGGGTACGACGTGTGGTAGATTCTTCTCTTGTTTTCAATTTCTCCCTCATTTATTGTTATTACCTATAGCTTTTTCATCATTTCATTATCTTCCATCAGTTTGTCTAAACAAAAATACAAAAAAAAAAGAGTGACCAAAACCCTAGGAGATTTGTCTTGCACCGCAAGTTTGAATCAAACCGAGCGTTTGTTTTTGTTTGTGAGTAGCCTCACCTCGTTGTTTGCAATAATTTATCTTGCTTTGTCTATCTTGCTATTGTGCTTGTAATTATTTCGTTGCATCATATATCTTGCATGAATGATAAGTTCGTGATTGTTGCATCAAGTCCATAATTCCTCTCTTGAACATGGTTGCATTTCACGAATACGCTGAAATTTGTGTTGCTTACGTGTTTTCTTCTTTGTAAATCTCATTGTGCTGTCTGACTCCAAATCAAAAAGAAAAGTCACGACTTAAGACAAAAAAAAAATCAATTCGTCCTACACACAAGCTTCAACAAAAAAATCTCTCTTCTAGTCTAGCACAATCTATAAAAGACCTTATCTTGCATCGATACTTGCTTTGATTTAATCATCTTAGGACGCTATTGCTTGCTTGATTTGGCTTGAGAAGGTTATTGCATACGAGTTCACTTCCTTGCCTTGACCTCCCTCACGGATTGCCTAAACTAGATACCGGGAGACTTTGATTCTTGAGTTGAGTTCTCTGCATATTGTAGCTCTTGTTGTTGCTTCCTTTTGTTGTTTAACCCGTTTGCTATGTCTGTGCATGGGGAGGACTACGAGGTGACAGCCACTGAATTGTTGGAGACAAAGGAACTACTTGCTAGGAAAGAGGCAGAGCTTGCAAGATCAGAGGCAGAGCGCCTTGAGGCAACCGATCGCCTTGCTCATTTGACGCGGTTGATGGACGCTCAACATGGTCCTACGACCGTAGTGGTAGATTCACCGTCGCGTGCTACTAATGGCCAGATCACTTCTCAACCTTCTCGCTTTGACAAAGGCAAAGGCATTGCGTCATCATCCCAACATAATACTGAGTCTCAGCGAGAAAATGGAAGGTTAAGATCAATCATTGAAAGCCGACGAATCAACCATTTGAGGATAGATGAGAGCCACGATCCCACTCACGGGACCCTGACGACACTGACCGCTATTCGGACCAGGTCGACACGCAACGCCAACACAATCACTCTTATGACAAACCAAGGTATGACAACTCGAACCATGATCCTTCTTATGATAACCGTCATACGGCTGTTGTAGGACTCCCGTCTAGACAACGACAGGGTCGACCGCACCAGGGTCACAGAGCACCATCTAGACCATATTCTATACAAGCCTTTGGTGAATATGACGAGGAAGGGATGGATTTCACTGGTCAAGTAAATCCAGGGAATTTTCATCCACCGCTAGCCGAACCTATTGAAAATCAGATACATCCGGCTGGATGGATACCGCGTAATATTCCTACTCCTTTGTCCTATGATACTAACCCCAATGACTATGATGAGTTTGATCAGGGACGTCCCAGACGTCGTAGGGGACATAATGGAGGTCGTGGCAATGCTCATGGTTTCCATGGAGAGCGAGAACGAGAAGAAAGACGCCAAGTCCAACCAAACCACAACTCTAGACGAGACATTAAGGTAAAAATCGAACCTTTTCTCGGTGAATACGACGCGGCTGTCTTTTTGGATTGGTTGCAAGGTACGGAACATGCACTTCAGCATTTCCACTATACCGAGGAGGAGAAGGTAGAAATTGCAACGTTACATTTCCAAGGAGCCGCACGTTCATGGTGGCATAGAGACATGACGAACATGGCACGTCTGGGACACGACCCCATTGAGCAATGGCACCAACTTGTCTTCGTCATGACGCAAAAATACGTCCCTCCGGAATACAAAAACGAGATGCGCTTGAAGATTGCTCTTGCACGCCAAGGTACGAGCACACCTCTTGAGTTTCATGCTCACCTTGAGGATTTGTACTTCAAGACGGGCATGAGCGTCACCCCAGCGACGATCCGGACGAAGTTTCTCCATGGGTTGCATGTCGATCTACGGGAAGAGGTCGGTGTGTTGCCTATCAATGACTTGACCACTCTTTGCTAATGCTGCTCAAAAAGTACATCAAAGACTTGTGCACAAGAAGGTCTACCCATGGCTCTCGACATCAGCGTCGCGAAGGTATGATCCTAAACCAAATCCTATTCTTTCTACTAACCAAACTGTGAGTGCGCAGCCTAGGTCCCAACCACCTACTTCGAGCCGACCTCCTCTTCGTTCAGAAGCTCCAAAGTTGCCCACGGCTCCACCTCATCCAAAGACGGACGGTCGCCACGAGAAGACTAGCGACCGCGTTTGTTTCAAATGTGGCGGTCGTGGTCATTTCATTCGTGACTGCTCCAATCCCAGACGAGTTTTTTCTCCCAAGCAACTGGATACGAGTCCTTCGAGGATGATGGGAACATCGAGGACACACCACAAGTTGTGTATGACGACTATGACGACGATGAGCCATATGAATGTGGTCCACCGGACTTGAATGACGGCACACCTCTAACCCTAGTTGCTCGTCGTGCTTTGACAGTGAAAGACGCATCGATAGGGGATCAACGGGAGAACTTGTTCCACACTCATTGTATTATGGGCACATCCTCCTTGAGTGTAATTGTAGACAGTGGTTCATGTTGCAACATCTTAAATGAGAAGGTGGTTCAGGTCCTAAGCTTACCTACTTCTCCACATCCACAACCATATAGTCTACAATGGATTTCAGAAGGTAACGGTGATGTGGTAACAAGGCAATGCCACATTACCTTCTCTATTGGTAATTACATTGATACAATTATTTGTGATGTTGTTGTTATGGATGCCACACACCTCCTTTTAGGACGACCATGGCAATTCGACAAGAAAGCGGTCCATGACGGTTTCTTGAACACTTATACATTCCAAAGTAATGGACGTCGGGTGACACTGCTGCCTATGACTCCACAAGAAATCATACATGATAAGGTGGAAAGAGACCGAATCAAGGCAATAGAGAGGGAAAATGCAGCAGCACAAAAACTGAAGCCTACCGACCAGACGAACCCGCCCAGGACCAAGGCATCCAACAAGGAGGATACGTCGTCCGACACAAACTCCTTACAGCTGGTTCCAAAGACCATTGAGCAGCCTATGGCTCATACTAGACCCGGAGAAAATGTTTCTAAGACGCAACCAAAACAGCAACGATCCGGTCGCACAGAAACAAATCTGAGTCGCCCAACAAAAGTGGGTAACGCAGGACACAGAGATCCTGCGTCCAAGGATCCGACTAACACGATCCAAGGTCGTTGTGAGCGTCGTTTACTCATTGCTCGTTCACGGGATATCACTCCAATTATTCAGGGACGTTCTCCTTGCTTTTTATTGATTCCATCTGCGTGTCTTACTGTTACCGAGAATGTCGATAAACTACCATCGTCTGTGTCATCTCTTTTGCAGGAATTCGCGGATGTCATGCCAGATGAGATACCTGATGGACTACCTCCTTTGCGCGGAATTGAGCACCAGATCGACTTGGTACCGGGTGCCTCTTTGCCTAACCGGGCGGCATACAGGGCAAGTCCAGAGGAAACTAAAGAGCTGGAAAAACAAGTCACTCAACTCTTGGACAAGGGCCATGTTCGAGAGAGCCTAAGTTCGTGTGGTGTTCCAGTGATATTAGTGCCAAAGAAGGAGGGATCGTGGAGAATGTGCATGGACTGCAGGGCTATCAATCAAATAACGGTGAAGTACCGTCATCCAATTCCTCGCCTCGACGATATGCTAGACGAGTTACATGGTGCCGTGCTCTTTTCCAAGATTGATTTAAAGAGCGGCTACCACCAGATTCGCATGAAGGAAGGAGATGAATGGAAGACGACATTCAAGACAAAGTATCGGTGTTGGTGGGGTTCTGATTCATAATCGTCAACCACTGGCGTACTTCAGTGAGAAATTATCAGGTGCGACACTCAACTACTCTACATTCGATAAAAAACTGTATGCTCTTATCAGGGTGTTGAAGACTTGGCAACATTACTTATGGCCGAAAGAGTTCGTCATCCATACGGACCATGAGGCCTTGGCATATCTCAAGCACCAGTCTACTCTAGGTCGTCGGCATGCTCGATGGGTAGAGTTTATGGAAACATTTCCATATGTGGTGATGCATAAAAAAGGTAAGGAGAATGTGGTAGCCGACGCCCTGTCTCGCAGGTATGTTCTCTTAACCTCCCTTGATGCTAAAGTCTTCGGTTTCTCTTTGATTAAGGAATTGTATTTGCATGATACTTTCTTTAAATCTATTTATGAGACTTGCGCATCTCAGGGGACCGTAGATACCTATTTCCTTGACCAAGGGTACCTATATAAGGGTGGAAAATTATGCATCCCATCGTCATCAATTCGGGGGCTCTTAGTTAAGGAAGCACATGAGAGTAGGGCACATTTCGGCATAGCCAAAACGGTAGCAGCCCTTAAGGAACACTTTTATTGGCCACACATGACTAAGCAGGTAACAAAATTTTGCAATGCCTGTGTCACATGCCATAAAGCCAAATCTAGATCGAGTCCCTCACTGTACACTCCCTTACCTATACCTAATGGCCCTTGGGAGGATATATCCATGGATTTTGTGATGGGGTTGCCTAGGTCTAAGAAGGGGAGGGACTCTATTTTTGTAGTGGTCGATCGGTTCTCCAAGATGGCGCATTTTATACCATGTAAGGGAACTAACAATGTTACAGAATGTGCTTCACTTTTCTTTGAGCATGTGGTTCATTTACATGGTATACCGCGTTCTATTGTTAGCGATAGAGACGTGAAATTTGTTAGTCAGTTTTGGAGAACTTTATGGGGTAAGTTAGGTACAAACCTCCTATTCTCTACTAGTTACCATCCACAGACAGATGGTCAGACCGAGGTGACCAACCGAACCTTAGGGACCTTGCTCAGGACCATGCTTAGGACCAACCCGCGCCGTTGGGAAGACTTACTTTCTTTTGTTGAGTTCTCTTATAACAGATCTGTCCATTCAGCGACAAAGATGTCCCCGTTTGAGGTGGTCTATGGGAGGAACCCGTTGTCACCCCTAGACCTTGTACCGCATCCCTTGAATGACGGTGATCACATCCGTGGAGTTGCTCGAGCGGAGATGATTCAGGAGCTGCATAATAGGACCAAGGAACAGCTAGAAAGGAGAGCCCGACAGCTGGAGCAGAGAGCCAACAAGGACAGACGTCGCATCACATTTGCACCCGGGGATCTAGTGTGGCTGCATTTGAGGAAGGACCGATTTCCCGCTAGACGACGATCCAAGCTGAACCCAAGAGGTGATGGTCCATTCAAAGTTTTGGAAGCATATGGCCCAAATGCATACAAGCTGGAGCTCCCAGGCGACTATGGCGTCCATGCGACATTCAACATCGGCGACCTATCACCTTACACGCCTCCAGACTTTGACATTGACGAATCTGGGACGATTCGAGGCCAAGAAGGGGAGAATGATGTGGGACACCCCTTGACATTGACAGAGGCACAAGAGGAAGAGATGTTGAGTGTTCGTTCAAACGGACCAATTACGAGAGCACGTGCCAAATCCATTGCTCGAGCAACTACGAGCATTGTCGCTAAGGCATTTGCAAGAAATGGAGCGTCTTCCAATCACACACCATCCTCCGTCATGTTATCAATGGCTACTTGTAGTGAAGAGACGTCCTACACCTACACGTCCTAAGATCCAGCATGATACTAATGACGACTTGCACTGAAGGGACGTCCTAGGACTTAGATGTCCGTCTCCATAATTGTTTTCTATTGTTTTTCAAGTCTTTCTCATTACTTACTATCTTTAGCATTAGCAAGTTATTATATTTGGTAACCCTAGTTAGGAGTCCTATATATATGGACTTGGAACCAAGAGTTGTTTTTACGTTGAATTTTATAGCAAGCCTAGTTGTTGAGATTTTCTCCACCCCTTGCTTTCAACGCCAACCCTAGTTCGGGCTCGAACCTCCACGAGCCAGTTAGCCAATCATTGTTACTCAATTCAGGTCGTCGCCATTGCCACAGTCCCAAACCCTAGCCGCCGCCGCCACCCTTCCAAACCCTAATTGACGTCATCTTCTTCCAGCCACCATTTCATTGTTCCAGCGCCTCATTCCACTTCACAAACCCTCAATCATCATCCCTTCGACAAATCGTTTCCGCCGCCACCATTTCTAACCCTAACCGTCGATGCAGATCCGTCCTAGGACGCCGTCGACGTACTACTCAGATTCTCAGTCGCCCATCTTGTGAGTTCAGTCTTTGACCTAAGTCAAGCAAGTACTGCGTCCCCAAGAATTCTCCAGCCACGCGTCCTGCCTAAATCCGTCCCCCGCGAGCCTTGCAAGAGGTTTTCACATCAGCTGAGGAGGGTGCTTAGGTTATATACGCGCAAGACGTATTTTGACGAGTTTGATACGCACAAGACAGATGCTCCTGGTTCATGGTGGCAGCTCGTTTGGCAAAGCCATTTGCAAACCCTTGCAGATCCTCGACTGGAGTACAGGTCTGTAGACCCGATTCTGATTTCAGCGTTTGTGGAGCGTTGGCATCCTGAGACCAACAACTTCCACTTCGCTTTTGGTGAGATGGCTCCCTCACTGATCGACGTCCTGAAGATCTTTGAGCTACCGATCCATGGCGTCGCTGTCAACTATACTGTACGGGATGTAGATACATTTGTCTATGACCAGGTTCAGCGTATCTTCGGGTTGGAGACACGCGGGGATGCCAGGCTGCTATGCGGACGTACGTATAATTTATTACTTAAACAATTAATGTTAATTTAGTTAATTTGATTAAATGTTAATAACGTAGAATTTATTACTTATTTACATTTGTAGAGGGTGGTCTAACTATCCACGCTACTCCCGGCATTACGACGATCCACAGACGCATCCAGGAGTTATTTGCTATACATGACAGGTAAAAAAGTTGTTTCTTCCCAACCTTTAGGAATCACATTGTAATTATGTATTGACGTTAACAAATCATCGTTTCTCTGTCAATTCAGGACTCCTCAGCAGGAGAGCGATATTGCTTCGCTGTACTTGCTCTCTTTGTTGGGTAGTACCGTTTTTATAGATAAGTCAGGGATGAGGGTGAAGCACAGATATCTCAGCATCCTACTCGACCACAACAACACATGCACATACGCTTGAGGTGCAACTGTCTTGGCTGAACTGTATCGACAGTTGGGTCAGGCATACCGTTCAGGGTCCATGGGGTTTGCTGGGTGTTCACTCCTTCTTAAGGTAATAATCGTATTATTACTTGACTTGAAAATAATATTTAAAATTTTATTACATTTCGACCTTTATGTTTTAGGCTTGGATATGGGCGTACTTCCATGGGTTTCAAGGCCATGCGACACAGGACTTGGATTCCATGACTGCCCAGGCGGCTGCTATAAAGGATAACACCGTGGTAAGGTATGCCAAGGACACATCTCGTCTTGTGTCTCTCCGTCGCGTTTTGGATGAGATGACGTATGAAGAGGTAAGTAATATTTAGCAAATCAATTTATGTCTTGTTATGAAATTTAATTTAATTTTAATTATGTCTTGCCTTTAAACAAATAAAAATAGGTTCAGTGGAACCCCTGGGGGAAGTTGGATCTCAACGACCCCCAATATATGTTGGCTCGTTTTCGGGGGCCTTTAGAGGCATTTGAGATTCAGGAGGGGTATAACCCCGACCGATTTCTCAGGCAGTTCGGGTATGTACAGGGCGTACCCGAACCCTCGATTACCCCCTTCCTTGCTATTAGGAAGGATAAAGCCTTGACATATAAAGTGGAGTTCCATAAAGCGAGCTGCACTTGGAATGATCTACACTTGTCGGGCAACTTGATTGAGTTAGACGAGCGGGATCGACGTGGGCTTCGAGACTATCCATGGGACTGCAAGGAAGACTATATGCCTTGGTTCGATCTGATGTCACATCCTTACATGGATTCGAGATCTCGGAGACAGGATCCACGTAGACCGCTTGCCCACCGTGTTGAGCTCGTGCAGCTACCTGCGGGAGCCGATCTAGTTATGGTAAGTATTTCTTTCAATATTTGATATTGTAGTATTAATGTTATAATGTTATTTTATTTATTTATAATTATCTTGTATTTTATTAAATTGTAGAGGAGTAACCTCGTCACCGGCGATATAGCAGCTTTTTTGAGGGGGGTATGGTGACACGGTCAGTCCAGATTTAGCGACGGTGATGAAAGGCTGGATGACCGCTTTGACTGATGTTGATCCTCAGGCACCAGTAGCACCTGCAGAAGATGAGGATCAGGATGTGTAGCAGATTATATATTTTATTATTTACGCAGTATTTTGGATTGTATATGTATTTATATGTTATTAGCAAACTTTAGGCCAAAACGGATGGACAAGAAAAATCCTGATCTTGATACAGATTATATATTTTGTTATTTACAATCAAGGTGTTCACTGCTAATGACAAGAAAAATCCCCATACGTATGGACGAAGGTATATTACATGCGACTGTAACTTTAGGATCGTGTATCTTGAGCCAGAATACGACCGTCATCATCTCCGAGTCATGGAAAAACTGTTGAAGGAACACGCTGACATGGAGCTTAAACTACATATTTATAAAAGGTCCAAGAGTATGGAATCAGCCAACTTTCCCAATGAATATGGTCATGGTCCTCCTTCCCCTGATTCCGATTAGGATGTAATGTTGTTATGTGTCTTGAAAGTTGTTTAGTCTTTGTTAATGCTGAGTCTGTTGAAGTTTCAATTTCAAGAATGAGTCTGTTTTATTTTCTAATGAGTCTGTTTCAATTTATGCTGAGTCTGTTGAAGTTTCTTGAGTGTCTGTTTTAATTTATGCTGAGTCTGTTGTAGTTTCTGGATTGTATGTTTTAATTTAAAGAGTAATCCCTTGTAGTTTATCAGAATCTGTTTCATTTAACCCATCTAAAACATTAAAAAATAACAGACAAGACAATACCTCTGTACAAAGCAGACAAGTCATTAAAAGCAGAACAGAACTACAATAGAAGTCATCAACTACAATCTCAAAAGCATACAAGACAAGTCCTTTAAAGTTAAAAAAGGTGAAACATTCAACACATTTGAATTCACTAGAGATCAACATCTATACTACCATAACTAATGTGATAGTCCTTCCAATGCTGCATCCTCAGCGCGAACCCACAATCCAATCCATTCGCACTAGGATCCTTGAACATGCGCCAAACTCCAGGTACAGATGGTACCGGGCAGTCTTCTCTAAGACACACCTAAATGTTGAAACATAAATACTATGTTAAGCATTAAGAAAATTGAGTGAAAATTGAGTGAAATCATACCGGTATGTAGTGGTTTGCTAAGCCCACAAGAGCCATTCCATAAATCTTCAAACCCTGACTGGAGCTTTGTTGATACACCCTCATCGGTAAGCACAAATAGGATCGGACTTTGGATAAGTATATCAAACCAACCTGAAACCGAGTGGCAAATGCTAATCCAATCATGGGCATACTCATCCAGTATTTTTCGGGACAAGGTGACCTGATATAGTTGACCTCTTGAACAAGAGCTTCAAAGTTCTTTCCCAAATCCGGGCGTAGTCTGGTCATCACTTGTCTATAGATATCACTGTTCTGTAACAGCTCTGTAGTCACTTCAATGCGAATGCGAGGATACTCAGACTGGTCAAACCCCAACAACACAGCTAGTGACCGATATCCACAATGTCCATCTGCCCTTACGTCTTTCGCATCTACAATGTATGGAAACATGAAGAGATCAACATTGTCAACCCCGAAGTCTACCCCACATTTCGTCATTGTTGGTTGAGGGAACTCATTTGTAAGAGTGCAACCTGATAATCCGAACCCCTCTCCAGCAGTGCCACTTGAATAACCGAACGACTCTCCCGCAGTGCACCCAACAACTTGAAACTCCCCAATTATAGTATGCTCAGTGGAAGTAGGTTGTGTCGTCTTTGCTTTTCCCTTTCCCTTTCCCCTAACCTCCTTATTCTTCGCCTTCGCCTTTGCCGCATCGCTTTTATCTAATTCTTCCCTTGCGTACTCAAACCCGCTCTTCTCTCTCTCGGTTCCCCATTTCTTTCCTACGGCTCCTTTTGGTCTGCCAGGATCTTGGATGCCCGTCGGCTCCACCGCAATAGTTTGATGCGGATACTCCAACACTGTGTACAAGTCCGCTATTTGAGACCACTGACTTTTCGGAAGTTCCCCCCTTTGCCATCTCTCGTTGAGCTCAATGGATCTCAACTCCCGAGTGGTCTTCGGTACACCAATCTCTATGTCTCCGCTATCAAGTTCAATCATATACCATTGTAGCTGCTTCCAGAATCTGTGGATCTCGTTCAACTTGATTGGCTTTTCATCAATAATATGTTGGACTATCTCGTGGATGCACGGTAGGCCCTGGCATTCACGCATCCAGTAATCATCGCAATGTTCCTCAAAATTCCTGACCTTTATATCCTCCCATATCGCAAACAGCTTCTTCAACCCTCTATCCGACACATTATGGAATAGATGTCGAAAGATCAATTTGGCGTGTGGATTCATAGTTCTGAAAATCCCGGGTGTCTTGATCCGATCCTCTTCCATGTTGGCCTTCACCTTCACAATCTGGCCCTCGATGGCTGCATTGATCCTGACAACCATTCGGTTAAAACCGCCTATGCTTGAACCCACTATCTTCTTCAACACCTTATGCATTCCCTCAACCCTATGTTATATTCATTCAAAGGCGTGTTTATTTAAGACAACAATTAACTAATCAACTAATAAACACATGTGAAATGTTTATGTATAACATACCTGTTTGAGGTCCTCGTGAAGAAGTGAAGATTGTGTTCCGTCCACGCGAAAACAATGTTTGTCTTGTAAGGGATAAGCCAGACCTTATCAAGGTATCCAACGATTCCGCTTCCCCAAGATGTTCTCAACCGTACCAGCCTCTCCTCGTATTGTTCCTCCGTTCTTGATAGAAAAAGTCTCCATACTTGCCCGCACAACATTTTCACCGATTCCTTGTTTTTCAAAATTTTGGTAGCATTTACCTCGATGTGGTTCTTGATATGAACCCAACACAAGAGGTGTTGAACCGGAAGATCTTTGAACACTATCTTGATTGCAGTGATGAGAGCTAGTTCTCGATCGGTCATTATTGCAGTCGGCATTTCTCCGGCATCCTCAAACAACTTTTTAAGCCTCTGAATTATCCACAAGTAGTGCATTGTTTCCTCCTTACGCGTGAATGCATACACAATGTTGAATGTCTTATGCGTGCAGGTGAACCCGACAATCTCCACAAGAGGCATCTTATACCTGAATAATATAGTTATAAAAGGACGCAATGGGACATTAAACAATAAGACATACGTACGCTATTATATACCTATTCGTCTTGTAGGTGGCGTCAATAACTACGACGTACGGAAACATCTTCAACAAGTGCAACGAGTCTTGATGGGCAAAGAACAAGATGTCCACCTCGTGCGATTTCTTCCTGCAAAGGAGATGCACTACATAGTTGCGCTCCTTCAGAAACTTCAAGGTCCACTGTGTAACACTCAAATCCCCACGATCCTCAAAATGCAACTTCTGAATAAAGTTTGCGATTTGTTTTGTGGATGTTACATTCCCGAGAAAATTCTTTTTCAACTCATGACTAATACCAGACGGCGGAGTGAATACATTCACCAACGACGTCACGAAGGTCACCTCATCCGGCGTCATTCGACCCATGTACGAATGACCAATGAAGCTAGTGCAAATCTTATGATTGTGCTGTCCGTGCTTTACCTTCAAATACCATCCATCTCTGGCATCCCTAGCCTTGAACTTATAACCTCTGACCTCAAACTTACAGTTCGTCCTCATATCCCTAGTCTCCTGCTGTGTCTGAACAACCACTGTTCCATCTTCTAATTCCACTTTCTTTTTCCATAATCTATACACTCCAGAATGCTCGCACATAATGTTCATTTGACGTATATTACTATGACTAGTCACTAATACCATCATAAGCTCTCTACCAGTACTCTGAACCCAATGCCTCAAATGTTCCTTAGTAGGAAACGTTTCTTCGGATTCAAACGCCTCCGAGTAATCCAAACCTGATAATTAATTTTAGCTAACCCCAATTAGTCAAAACTACAATAATAATCGCATCTATATCTTATTAATCCACATGAATCACAACTACCAATTCTACTAAATTATATGCACCTAAAAAGAGAGAAAACAATTAATACAAAATAAATCACTAACCGAAAAATCACTGGCGTCGAAGTCTCCTTCTTCTTCGTCGCTATTGTTCCACATCCCGTCTTCGGGTTCACCGGAATACTCTTTCTCGTCCGCGATCGCATCGACATTGCCGTCGTCGCCTTCACCATCCTCGCCACCCACATACTCGTTCTCTTCGCCGCTCGCATATTCAATCTCCGTCACATATTCAATCTCCTCACCATCATCCAAGTTTGTAACTCTATTATTTGACATTTTCGGATGACTCGAATGAAAAACACAACCAAGTGGGGGTATAAATAGGCTTTTTCCAACGGTCATATTCTCCCAAAGAGTTGTTGGGGAAATTTTTTGCTCCAACGTACAACGTAAAATCTCCCAACGGCTCTTTTCTGGGGAAAATTTTAAGCTGTCTGTTGGAAAATTTTAAGTTGTACGTTGGGTTCCAACGTACAGCTTAAAATTTTCCCAACGGCTATTTTTCTAACGGCTACTTTTTCAAATTATACCTATACGTTGAGATCCAACGTACGTTGAAACCTAACGTGTACATTTTACGTTTTTTTTTTCCGCTTCACGTATTCCGTATTTTGCCTCGCGTATGAATTTTTTGGTTTTGCCTGTACGTTGTGTTCCAACGTACGTTGGCTTTCAACGTACGAAAATGTAGTGCCAAAAGTTACAAAATATAGTGGAAATAATCACTGCCATATTGAATATACATCATGGTGGGCGATTGACGAGGCGAATTTGTCGTATGCCAAGTCAAGTAATCCTAACAAGCTCACTAACAAGTATAGTAGGCAAGCAAGGGTCGAATCCCAAGGGAATCAGGTTATCGATTCTTAAAGTAACAATTATGATTAACGAGTGTAAGTAACCAAAGGGGGGGGGGGTTGGTATGTTTTAAGAACAAAATAACGAAGGTTGATTTGGTTTGTAAATATATCAATGGAAGGTGTTTCACTCGACAATTATCCACTAACAGATTAACAAGTTGATCATAAACTCCTTTTAATCCTATGTCGAATTACTCATATGATCGTTCTAATCTCTGTTCTAATGTAGTTATTAGTCCAACTAGTCCTAATAACCCTTACTCAATTATAACCTTGAAACTATCAAGATTCAATAATAAAGCAAATTTAAGTTCAGAAATGGATAGATACATGCAATACCATAGACAACTAGTCAGATACTCGACATGTACTCAATTCTCTTCACAATTGACATTCACAACTAGTTCATGCAAATTGTGTGTGCTACAAACAAGTATGATATTTCAACTAGAAATAACCAAACAATAGCAATATGAATGAGATGAAACTACTTAGATGGCCAATCTAAATGAGCAAATCTAACTCAATAACAATACACACAAGAGAATAGAGACAATCAATATGAATAGAACAAAGGAAAGGAATCTCACAACTTAATCAATCTGAAAGCTTCAAATGTCAAGCAAAACAATGGAAACTTCAGCAACTCATGAAGTTCTTGAGGAAAACTCTCAAAACTTGGAAATTGGAATGTAGATGATAGAAGATCATCCACACCTAAAAACATATAAGTCTCTGCAGAATCTAACTGCCAAATTGAAGGTAAAAACGTTATAAAAACGTTACAAAACTTAACACGACATACTAAATCGAGCAAATGAAGAAAAGTCATCGCTGGCGGATTCCGTGATCGCGGTTTGGGACCCACGATCGCGGATTGTGTTATGTGATCTTGGCTGGTCCAGTAGGTTTTCCGCGATCGCGGTTTGGGACCTCCGGTCGCGGATTTGGCTTCTGTGGCTTCCTTGGCTTCGTCTTCAGCTGCTTCCAATGCTACCTGTGGTCTTCTTCAGCTTCGACTCCTCTTCTTATGCTTCAATGCTTCGCATCATCTTTTGTAATCTCATGTGTAACTCAACTCTCCAAAACTCCATGATTACAGAATACATCATAACATCTAGCATAATCCTATACAAAATGAGCTAATAACCTATAGTAGGGCTATGTAAAATACCGCTTATCAAACTCCCCCATACTTAGACCTTTCTCGTCCCCGAGTAAGCTAAATGAAACTTACCCTTACAATCAGCACACATAGATCTCAGGAAGTATAGAAAAAGAATGAACTACAAGTTACAAGCACACTTCGCCTCCAAACACCATAGTGAGTACAAAAGATAAATCTAATCCTAGCTCCTATCTAGCTCCTTATCGCTCCATAGTGGCCTACCCTTTCCTCCTTATATCACCACTTCTTATGACACCTCGCCAGCAGCAACAAATGGTCCTAAGACACTCATTTCACTCATTCTGCCTAGGCGCCCGAAGGGTTTTCACCTAGCCACTCATTTCATTTTGCTAGATAACTCACCAATGGCTCACATCTCTCAAGTCCACTATTACCTCAGCCTAATGCTGACCAGACTACCTGCTTTTTGCATGGAACCGCCCTTTCAGGTTTTCAGCCCATCCCAGGATTTTCATTTGCCTTTTTTAACATTTTTGTGGCTTTTTCTGTTTATTATTATTTTATTTTATTTTTATTTTTTATTTTTAAAAAAAAATACGAACTGAATTCAAACAACTGAATGAAAACTACTCTAAAGATAAGCAGTAAACTAAATCTCTCTCCCCCATACTTGAAGTACACAATGTCCTCAGTGTGAAAGACATACAAAATAAATGAGGAAAAGAAGAGAGTAGCTCACTGATCCGGGTTACCCGGTGGTGGAAGATCGGGGTTCTGATGGAACCAAGAACTCCGAACCTCCTCTCTCCAGCCCTGAAGATCGGGGTTCGGTGGGGGTGGGGGTTGACGACTGGCGAGCGCGGTGTGACTTGGATCCGGTGAGAATCCGGCGAGACTGGTGTGAGGGAGAGTGGTGAGGGAAAGGTTGAAGGGAATGGGGAATTGAGAGTGAGAGGCTGCTACGTTTTGTTGTGTTGGGGAAGAAAGAGATGGTATGGAGGTAGGGTTAGAGAAGGAAGGTGGGGTAGTAGCTGGGAGATGAGAAGAGAAATTGATATTTTGGGGAGAAATTTGGGAGAGGAGAAATTGAAGAGATTTTGGTGAGATGATGGGAAATTGGTTTGGTGGGGGAGAAATTTGAGAGATGATGAGATGGGAGAAATTGGGAGATGGAAATTGGATTTCTTATTTTTTTGTTTTTCTCTTTTACCTATTTTTTCAGTTTTTTTTTTCTCTCGTATTTTTTTTATAGCTTTCTTTCTTCTTCTTTTTTCTCTTTTTTTTTTTATACACGAAAGGGAAAACCGTCAATTCCTTCAGTAAAAGCTAAAAGACAGTCTTCTTCCCGTGCTTTATTCCTACAGATTAGTAAACAAAAGAAAACAAAAACAAGTAAAAACAAATAAAATGAGATAAAATTGAAAAGAAATACCTTGGGTTGCCTCCCAAGCAGCGCCTTGGTTAGAGTCGTGGCTCGACTTCCTACCCAGGTCTCAATCATCAGCACGTGGCTCTTCGAGAGCCATCTCATCAAGAGACTCCTTGGTGAACCCTTCATGTCAGCTTGAAGAAGCTTAAGCACCTCCTTCTTTACCACCTCCATCATAGGTGGGTTTAATCTTCTTTGGGGTTGCCTAGAGGGCTTAGCTCCTTCCTCAACTAGGATCTTGTGCATACAGGTGGAAGGGTTAATTCCCTTGATGTCGGTAATAGTCCACCCAAGAGTTGTAATGTGCTCTTTCAACACCATCACCAATCTCTTCTCTTGCTCACCTGACAACTTACTAGAGATGATTACCGGGAGGGTATCATTCTCTCCAAGAAAAGCATACTTCAGGTGCTCTGGCAATTGCTTAAGCTCAATCACTGGTGCCTGCAAAACAGAAGGGAGGAGCTTCTCGCTCTCCAAAGTTAGTAACATGGGCCTGCCGGCCAAAGATCTACCTGACGTATCTAGCTGAGCTAGAACCCTATGAATATCAGGAGAAAGAGAGAGATTAACTTGTGGTGGGTGAATGATGTTGTTTTCCATAACACATTGCAATTCATCTAAGCCAAAGATATTAAAAGTATCTTGAACTATAGGATCAATCACATCAATAGAACAAATAGAAGCAGCATCTTCAATGGGGTGCTTCATAGCATCAAAAATATTGAATTGTACAACTTCCCCCATCGAACTCTAAAGTAAGAGACCCACTAGCTAGATCAATCTTTGTGTTAGCGGTTCTCATAAAAGACCTTCCTAACAAAATAGGTGCAGCCTGACCATCATGTTCCATGTCTAACACAAAGAAGTCAGCAGGAAAGAACAAATTATCAACCATTACCAAAACATTCTCAACTACACCTTTAGGATAAACAGTAGACCTATCAGCTAGTTGAATAATTATTCCGGTTTCATGAAGAGGACCTAAACCAAGCATCTTATACAACGAGTAAGGCAAAACATTTATAGATGCACCAAGATCAAGCATAGCTCTCTCAAAGTGAGTATCACCTATACGACAAGGAATGCTTACCATGCCCGGATCGCTGCACTTCTTAGGCATTCGCCTTTGGAATACAGCGGAGACACGCTCGCTTACCGTCACCTTCTGTTGTCCCTTCAATTTTTGATTCCTCTTGATCGTGCAGAGTTCCTTCAAGAACTTAGCATATCTAGGAATACTTTTAATGAGTTTGAGTAAAGGGATATTTACCTCACATTTGCTGAAGGTTTCAAACAGCTCCTTATCATTTTTCGGCCTCCTCGTATCCTTCAAAGCATCGGGAAAAGGAGCGGGAGATTTGGTTGAGTTGAGAGGTGGGAAGTCGGGGCGGACATAGTTGTCTTGTCTCAATCGGAAGTCGCCCCGGTCCTCGACCTCATCTCCAGCATCTTTTGAAAAGTCCTCCCAAACCAATTCGCCAGGAGCATTTCCGCGATCGCGACTGTCAGTCCGCGGTCGCGGATTTGTTCCTGTTTCCTCAGTCAGAATTCCGCGATCGCGGATATCATCCCGCGGTCGCGGATTTGACGTTGTTTGTCCAGAACATGTTCCGCGATCGCGGTTCTCGTCCCGCGGTCGCGGATTTTCACCTGTTTCAGAATCTGCATTTTCAGCAACAACATTTTCCAACACTTTTCCACTCCTTGTTGTCACAGCACTAACATTTCTGGTCGGATTCACTACCGTCTGAGATGGTAGAGAATTGGATTTTTGTTGTGCAAGAGTGGTCACAGCTTCATCCAACTGCCCTATTTGTTTCTCCATGTTCTTGATACTAGACTCAGTAGTTTGGACATGGGTTGTGAAATGTTGAGTCAATGATCTCAACATATCTGCAGTTGAAGGTCCAGAATTGGGTCGTGGGGCTTGAGCTTGAGGTTGGGGTTCATTCTGATCACGCCATCTGAAATTTGGATGATCTCTATACCTCGGATTGTAGTTGTTCGGCTGGTCATTTTGAGGTCGTGGTGGTCCATATCCACCACCAGCATTGACTTCAGCAACATCATCATCTTGAAGCTCAGGGCATTTGTCTGTAAAATGAGAAGGGTCAGAGCAAATACCACATGCCTTTACCTGCTGATGTCCTTTGTGCAGCTGAAAGATCATCTTCTTTAGCTCAACGAGCTCAGTCATAAGAGCGGGATCTCCTGAGCTTGTGGCATTCACTCCTTTCCTAGTGTATGTCCTACCAAAACTCCTAGTGCTCTCAACCATGTCTTGCAACTTTTCCATGGCATCTTCTGGTGTCATGTTGAGAATACTCCCACCACAAGCAGCGTCTACCATTCTCCTTTCATGGTTAAGGAGACCATTGCAAACATGTAAGATCAGGTCCTCGGTATCATACCCATGAAAAGGGCAACTAGCACACAATCCCTTGAAACGCTCAAGGTAATCATAGAGAGTCTCATCTTCACCTTGCTCTACATGGGCAATTTCCTTCTTCAGAGCATTTGCCTTTTTAACTAGAAAATATTTACCCAAGAACACCTTGTGCAACTTCTCCCAGCTATCTACCGAACCGGTAGGCAAATGATAGTACCAGGACCTAGCACCATCTTTCAAAGTGATCCCGAAGGCTCTCATCTTGATCTGCTCCTCAGTGACATTTGGTGGTTTGGTTGTCATGCAAGTGTCATGGAATTGATTCAAATGCATGATTGGATCCTCACCAGGCAAACCATGGAATGTGGGAAGCAGATTGATCACCCCTGACTTGAGCTCAAAAGTCACCCCATGAGCAAGGGGTGGAAGAACCACAGCTTGAGGTTGTTGTGTCAGATTGGGAGTAGCACGATCCCTCAATGTGCGGACGACACCGCCGTCTCTTAGAGCATTTGCATCTTGCCTTGCCTCAAGCAATCCCCGTTGGGAATTAACAACTAACTGAATTTCAGCCAATTGACGTTGGGTGTCAGCAAGAGCTCTTTGCTCGGGAGTCAACAACTGGTCGTCTTCCATTGCACCTGTATCAGTCCCAACTCTGTTCTCTCTCTGATTTCGATGGAAAGTCCTCTCGATTTCTGGATCAAGAATAAAACGAGACTGATTAGTAGAACGGGTGTTGACCATTCACTAGTCAACACTAGGTTAATCAAAACAAGAACTTCAAATAAAAGAAAATTTGATTCCCCGGCAACGACGCCAAATTTGACGAGGCGAATTTTTCGTATGCCAAGTCAAGTAATCCTAACAAGCTCACTAACAAGTATAGTAGGCAAGCAAGGGTCGAATCCCAAGGGAATCAGGTTATCGATTCTTAAAGTAACAATTATGATTAACGAGTGTAAGTAACCAAAGGGGGGGGAGGTTTGGTATGTTTTAAGAACAAAGTAACGAAGGTTGATTTGGTTTGTAAATATATCAATGGAAGGTGTTTCACTCGACAATTATCCACTAACAGATTAACAAGTTGATCATAAACTCATTTTAATCCTATGTCGAATTACTCATATGATCGTTCTAATCCCTGTTCTAATGTAGTTATTAGTCCAACTAGTCCTAATAACCCTTACTCAATTATAACCTTGAAACTATCAAGATTCAATAATAAAGCAGATTTAAGTTCAGGAATGGATAGATATATACATGCAATACCATAGACAACTAGTTAGATACTCGACATGTACTCAATTCTCTTCACAATTGACATTCACAACTAGTTCATGCAAATTGTGTGTGCTACAAACAAGTATGATATTTCAACTAGAAATAACCAAACAATAGCAATATGAATGAGATGAAACTACTTAGATGGCCAATCTAAATGAGCAAATCTAATTCAATAACAATACACACAAGAGAATAGAGACAATCAATATGAATAGAACAAAGGAAAGGAATCTCACAACTTAATCAATCCGAAAGCTTCAAATGTCAAGCAAAACAATGGAAACTTCAGGAACTCATGAAGTTCTTGAGGAAAACTCTCAAAACTTGGAAATTGGAATGTAGATGATAGAAGATCATCCACACCTAAACACATATAAGTCTCTGCAGAATCTAACTACCAAATTGAAGGTAAAAACGTTATAAAAACGTTACAAAACTTAACACAACATAATAAATCGGGCAAATGAAGAAAAGTCATCGCTGGCGGATTCCGCGATCGCGGTTTGGGACCCGCGATCGCGGACTGTGTTCTGTGATCTTGGCTGGTCCAGTAGGTTTTCCGCGATCGCGGTTTGGGACCCGCGGTCGCGGATTTGGCTTCTGTGGCTTCGTCTTCAGCTGTTTCCAATGCTACCTGTGGTCTTCTTCAGTTTCGACTCCTCTTCTTATGCTTCAATGCTCCGCATCATCTTCTGTAATCTCATGTGTAACTCAACTCTCCAAAACTCCATGATTACAGAATACATCATAACATCTAGCATAATCCTATACAAAATGAGCTAATAACCTATAGTACCGCTATGTAAAATACCGCTTATCAGCGATCTGACTTGTCAAACTCATGACGATCGGCTCATTAGTATCACGTAACCAAACATCGGAATTTTGTAAGAAAATAATCTACAATTTTGAAATTTGTGTGGCAGATGAGAACACGATGATTAAACTATAGGTTTTTAGAGGTCAGGGTTGGGTTATAACACTCACTTTGTATACACATTTTAGGTGCACGTAGTCCCAAGTTCCAACAGAAGATGGAATTATGGGGATTAGTGTTAGGCTAGCGTGATGTTACGTTGGATGTGCGATCTCGTCATCATGTCGAATATAATTTAAAATAATCAAAGTCATTAGAGAAAAGGTTGGAGTGACTTACAGTAGAGATAAACTATATAAAACTAGACTTTGTTGGTTTGGATATGTATAAAGGAGACAATCAAGTTGGTAAGTGTAAAGGGATAGATTTTGGTGTGTTGCATCAAGGTAGAGATCGCCTGAAGTTGGAACGAGGTAATTAATTAAGTATGATCTAGCTCAATTGGCACAGACACAGAGTGAAAACATGGTCCAATACATAAATTTGTGGAGGGATTAGATTAAAATTGGATCTTCTACATCTATATATACGAAATATTTGTGCCCAATGTCCTATTGGGCACAATAGTTATAATATCTGCACTCTCTTATTAAGTTATAATAAAGTACCCTAATCTTAAACACACGCGCCTCTTTTTTTTCTTCCATCCAGATTTTATCGACATTCTTCCTTACAGATCTAAACACTTCAGTCTTCTTCTCCACCTCCTCCTTTCCAGATCTAAAACCTATTGGACATTTTCTTCCTTCCACGGATCTCGCAAATCTCAAATCTCAATCAAAGAGAAGGCATGGTTTCAGTTGTCGTTGCATTGCTAGGGTTTTAGAGAAGGAGAAAGAAGGAGGCAGATGAAAACAGATCTGAAGCGGAGAAGGAGAAAGAAGCAGTTAGATCCGATGAAGTGCTGAAGAATCTCAGCGAAGTTGAAGCAGAGGGGAAGAATAAGGATAAGGAGGTGGTAGCATTGAAATTGGAGTACGATGAAGTGCTGAAGGAAGCAGACGAACTCACCGGCGGTGCTTGGAGGGGATTTGAAACTTGTCGACGCCAGCCACATCCACGCCTGGAGGAGCAACAACGTCGCTGCCGCCACCAGCTCTTCTCTCATCGACTGGTCCATTACCGCCCTAACCATGGAGCTCAGATCTGAAGCAGACAGGCTCCAAATCTGCCTATGGGGTGTACAGACGATATTAGCTTGATGATTGGATGTTATGTCGGATTTACAAGATCCCGCACGAGCAGGTGGAGGAGAATGATCGATGATAAGGAAGATTTTATGAACCAACTGATATTAAAGGGCAATGAGCACAACCTGTTCGACAAAATGCTTGAACCAAAAGAACATTCAATCGAAGCTTGGGGATGAAGTGGACGATGCCTTAATTTATGGTGCAATGAAGACGAGATGGCTACAAGAAGCAAGAAGATAATGGTAAGTGGACGAGGTCTGATTCCCACCTGATTTTAGGTTGCAAATCCCTGGCTGTATACTTCAAGACTAGGTAAGATGACAGTTTTATGAGGCATGTTGACAGAATTGATTTAGTGTTGTTGACAACTTGTTAAGTGTGTGTTGACACTTTTGTTATGTTGCTGACAAAGTTATTAGTGACATTAACAGATTATTATTCGCGTTGACATATTATTATTTGTGATAGAAATTTTAATTACTCGTGTTGACATATTATTATTCGTGTTGACAAATTATTATTCATGTTGACAATTTAGTTTAATTTTGTTGACAATTTTAATAACTCCGTTTGTTTCATTACTCTCGTTGACAGTTTAATCGTGTTGACAACTTTGTTATGTTGTTGACAACTTATTATTGGTGTTGACAACTTATTATTCTTGTTGACAGCTCTGTTAAATTTTTTGTTGACAACTGAGTTAAAAAATTTGTTGACAACTCTGTTAAAAAATTTTTGTTGACAACTCTGTTAAAAATTTTGTTGACAACTCTGTTAAAAAATTTGTTGACAACTTTGTTAAAAAATTTGTTGACAGCTCTGTAAAAAAAATTGTTGACACCTCTATTAAAATTTTTGTTGACAGCAAATGGGGTATTTTCTTATAACTTAAAAAAGTGATGCAAAAACTTAAAAAACATAATTGTTTTAGGGTATTTACCCAAAAACCGGCTATATATACATCAGCCCATATGTCAAACTTAAAATGTAAAAAATTTAATATATTTTAATATTTAAAATTACAATTTGGGGTTTACCTTTTTTGTTTTGATGGATTAAGTAAAGGCATATTCCATTTGCCTTCATTTTACAAAGAAAATAAGTTGGCTTATTTTTTCAATAAGCCAGAATTTCAAATTTTTTATAACAATAAACTAGCTTATTTCTGTTTGACCGAACATACACTAGATTGGAAGAGCCTTATTTGCCTTTAGACCCCAAGTTACCATTTCAACCCTTTATTTAGAACAACAATATATGCAAATTAAATGTGCCCTTTAATCCAAAAGATCTTGTCGGAGTAAGTCCAAATGGTCCCTTTTATTTTTACATATTATTGTCTTGTTAGCTTTAGTTCAATCCAACGTGAACAATATACTTTGGTTTAATGTTATAATTGGTTAAATGTTATAAACAATCTAGACCTAAATCACCAGCACATATGATTTAGAAAAACTCCTTCAAGGAGAAGAGTTTCGACGTTCGTGACATAAGCGAAGTACAAAAGCACACAAGATCTTGATGCGAAGAGATGGAGTTTCATCTGTTAATTGAGGAGCGAAGATCTTCAATGTCAAAGGACTTGGAGGTCAGAAAGTCAGCAACTTTATTTGTCTTAATGAAAACATGAAAAAACCTGCAAGAATCGAATCGATGAACCAAACTACGGATATCACCGATAATGAAACTAATTTCCCAAGGGATACTAGTCGAATTAGTAATGTACTTAATCACTATAGAACTATCACTTTCAACAATGATGTTCATGATATTCAAAAGAATAGCAGTACGAACACCTTCTAGAACAGTCACATCCTTCGTAACCAAAACAGAGGAATGCGGGATACGTACTGCTTAACACAGTACGACCCATATTGTTATGAATAATGAATCCAATATAAGATTAGTTAGCTCTTTTGGAACCATCACATTTAATCTTGTAGGCATAGTTCCTAGACGAAAAATAAGATTACG
Organism: Oxyria digyna; assembly: GCA_029168935.1. Classification (NCBI taxonomy): domain Eukaryota; kingdom Viridiplantae; phylum Streptophyta; class Magnoliopsida; order Caryophyllales; family Polygonaceae; genus Oxyria; species Oxyria digyna. The sequence goes on along the minus strand of JAPVLV010000010.1, from coordinate 4,319,255 downwards.
TATTAATGACCCACGTCAAGAAGTTCGTTTCACAAAGAAATGTAAATTTAGAGCATCTGCAGTTAGGGGTGGGCACGGGTGGTTAACCGATGTTTTGGTTAACCGACCTTCGGTTAACCGGTCTTCCGGTTAGTGATTTAGGCATACCGTGAACCGTACCGTTCACGTCGATTAACCATATATCGGTTAACCATCGGTTTCGGTACGGTTAATCGGTTAGCCAAATAACCATAATATTAAAATATTTAAAAAACAGTATTCTGTAATTAACATACTTAAATAACGACATCACTTGCATTAACTGTAATTAAAAACCAATAAAACGTCACAGTAGCATAACTTAACATTATGCTCCAAACAAAAGCTAATACAAAACTTTATAACAACCTAAATTGTCTTGCAATATCCTACAAACAAAAATCCCGCTAGTACAACAATTTTGCACGCTTCTTCAAACAAGAAGCTAATCATCTATCATAATCATTGGTTGCTCCACCATCAAATTCTGCATGCCTATAATTAAATAAAATAGTGTACAATAGACATGTCATTCCAAATCTAAGGTGAATGTGAACTTGGCCGGGCTTTAGACAAAATAAAAGGGGAAGACTTGACATTTACAATAAATTATTATACAATAAATTAAGTAGCGTTTTTTTGAAGCTTTATTTATTAATATTTATATCATAGTAAAAGGGAAGACAATGGAATCATGAATGTGAGAGTGTGAGTTTGTCTGAGATCGTGAATCTGCAAAGCAATTTGATCTTTTGCCTTTTCTTTTTTTGTTTGTTATTTTAAATCAAAACTAGAAGTATATACTTAAATCTATTAAACTTAGTTTATTTAGTTATATAGTTCTAATTTTAAAAATATATTTTATATATCTTCGGTTAACCGATGATAGGAAAACTCAAAACCGTAACCGTACCGAATAACCGTAAAATGTTTCGGTTGGTTAACCGTAACCGTAAGTCGATTTTTCTTCGGTACGGTTAACCAAGAATTTGATCAGTTTTTCGGTACGATTTTTCGGTTACGGTTTTTTGTGCCCACCCTATCTGCAGTAGTGTTTCTTCAAGTAACACAGAATTAATAAGATAAATTAAAATAAAAAGTCAGTCATTTTGTTTGAACCAATTATTTACTACCACATGGCCCAATAAGAAAATTTAATTACTTTTCAATTGATAAATCCTTATAATAATCATAATACATAAAATTTTATTGTAATTTTTTTTCAAATATTTTTAATTTATTTTTATCTTTATATTGACATTCATATTAACTATGTAATATGTTATCTAAATTTATACTAAAAATAAAGGTAAAATACATATTATTTGATATGAATAACATGATTGTGGAAGGAAAATGATTTAATGTTAAAAAATTGGGCTATATTACTCCAGAAGAGTAACATGGATGAAGATACTCTTATACGATAAATGAGAGATCTATCTTATATATTAAAGTTGAGCCCTTTTGAGCTCTTAGAGTAAGTTTAGGAAACTTGTTAGACTATTTATTTATTTTTTAAAAACATTATTAACATATTAACAAATTACATTAAGAAAAATAAAAAACATTAATTTGAAGCAAATTATTTTCTAGGTTTAAGTAAACTTAATCTATCTAAATATTATTCATCTATTTTATTTTTGATATATAATGAAATTTGAAGCAGATATAAAACTATAAATATCTAACCACTAAAAATTTGATAGTTAACCAATGAAAAAACACATAAATATATTTTATTTGTTATAGATATTTTTTGAGGTTGTAGCAATATAAAATACTAAAAATTATATAAAACATATATCAAAATCCATTATAAAATTATTATTAAGTAATTATATAAACATATTCTCGTGCATGACACAGGTCTTGCACTAGTCTAATATATACAATATTAAATCTGAAGTCATGTCTTCGCAAAAATTTGAACCACTTGGCGAAATTTGAGTGGAGCATGTGTATTTCTCTTTTATTATTTCTCCTTTTAAAATAAATTGAATAAACTTTTGTAACCACTATTACACTAACTCCAAATTTAAAAAAGTTATATTTGGTCAAATCAATATTTCACTAACTCCTTAATTTTAGCTTCATGGTGAGACTTACACTAAAAATGGGTATATATATCTTAGCACTTTGTTTACTATATTTTATGGACTCAGTTCGCAACTCTCTCTACTATTATTGTCCATGTTCATCTATTCAACGAAAGACATGCATGTTCACTATTTATCGTTTGATTGAATTTTCTTCAAGCTCTACAACTTTTATCTCCTAATTTCATTGGTTAGGATTTGTAAATTTGTTTCTATATGTGAATGATTTTGAATGAATTTGTTTTCATCGATGTCTAATCAAGTAATCAAGCCTCAGTTAGATTCATGGTTCCTCCTCCTATATTTTATTTCGGTTGTCATATTTCTTAGGAAAATTATTCTATTAGCATTTTTTCAAGTGCATATTATGGTTTAATAGGAAGCTCTATTGATGTTACTTATTACGACTTCAGAGAAATAGAGATTGTCGACAACCGTCATCTATATGGATAAGAAAATCTCTAAATTATGAATTTTTTATTGATTTATAAATTATATCATTATCCGTATGTCATAGACCCACGTCAAATATTGTACATAATTGGAGTGAGAATACTGAGAACCATAAAAATGGCCGATTGATCGAATCTTATAATAGGGTTATGAATTGTTTTTAAAAACACAATTCAGTCAAATATCATGTCCAACCAGCTTTATTTTTCGGAGAAAAATCCCGCACCGGAAATTTTTTGAGTAAAAAAAATATCTTGGACGCATTCAGGGTGCGCACAGAACCGATTGTTTGAGCGCGTTTAGGATGCGTCCAAAACGGATGCGGGTTAATTTATCGGGGGTTGACGCATTGTTAAATTGAAATCAACGGTGCTTAAATGCAAAGAAAAAGACTCATGATAATACCGAAGCGAGAGATTTTACAACTTGGCACTTCAAACGGCCTTGGCAACAATTTGCTCTTCTTTACATATTCCAGTAGTTAGACAAGAGCAACCATTCAAGGAGTACACCATGGTGCGCTGAAATTTGCCACTACCTGTATATTTATAGAACAGGATCCAGCAAAATTAGGCTGGCCAGAGAACTGGATTACTGGAGAGTGCGTGCACAAATGCACTTGAAAAGAAGTCAAATTGAAGAGATATGCCACTCTGACTTACAGGTATGCCATTGTTCTTTGCCTCTGAAAGCTTTTCCTCCCAAAACCCAAAGGTAGTCACAAGTTGCACATTTCCACCAGCCAGGTGAAATGTTTCATTTTCTCCATCGTCGTCCGTGGCACCGCACAACTGCAAGGATCATGGAATGATTAGTACACAAAACAATCTTGTGAACAAAGAGAAAGGTATCATTGTTGCCAACAAGGGATTGTAATCTGAGATTAGTGTGTTAAAAAGACAAAGATACATAGTACATACCTTATTCCAGCACTGCCCCATTACAATAAAGGCAGTTGACTCTTGCCTTCAGAAACTGTTGAAAGTAAGGCAATTCTTTGTCTGTAAAGAATTACCTTAAGAGAGAGGGATTCGCCAAACTGTCTGATAAGTAAAGGCATGCATGCAATTAGTTGACTGAATAACTCTGCATTAGAAAAAAGCATCCAGACTTGAGAAGAATTTGAACTAAGAAAAACTCTCCATTTCAACCTCAACAGTTTCTCAAGAGTTTCATAACTTCAATGCCTAGATGGAAGTTAAACATATGACTCCCATGAGGTTTAAATTTCGGAAAGAAGCGGCACAACAAGGTTTACTGCTTGCCCTTGAGAATATAGAAACATAGATGAGAATCCACATCCCCAAACCGCGTTTTCTCGAGATATAATGGAGCATGTTGTTGTTGTTGGAGATAAGAATCCACATCTTTATGAAACATGGAGTATGATCCCAATGGCGTCATTCATGCTCATGTAATTTTCCGTATTGAAAGTGTATTACATTACAATTTTGGGAAACACAAACAAACGCAAGTCTCTAATGTTGTTACCCTTACCTTGAATATCTTGTTTGATGAACAGAGGCCCCTAAGATACATTCTGAATTCAACAGCAGACATGCATTCTCAAGATTCAACAGCATACTCAAAATTGAGATCGAATTGATGACAAAAAACTGTGTGAATGATGAAAGCAATGAGAAAGATTATACCTTTGAATGTCGAATCGCAATACGACCAGAAAATTAGGAGAAAATCCACCTTTCCGATGATGTGGACGCTGCGAAGAGAGATTATTCGAAGAATCGACGGAGAATTTGGGCCTGAAACGTTAATTGGGAAGAAGAGTTGGAGATGTGTTATTTTGGGGAGCGAAAGGTGTTTCCCTCTCTCTCTCTCTTCCCTTGTATGTCCTTATAGAATGCTAAAAATGGCCACAAAATGTGGAGGAATGAGTTGCAATTTGCAAACAAGATGGCTTAATTGAAGCAGCAAACAAGCATGAGCGATAAGTAATCGATCGAGCAGCGAATTACAATGCAAAACAAAAAGCCTTTTTGTGCAGTACATGGGTTAATTTAATTTAATTTAATTGTAGAAGAAGAAGAAGTAGATTCATGGAGTGTAGTCGAGGTTAGACCTATCCTCGTCGGAAGGACGATTATCCTCTGCTCCAAGATCCTCCATCATCTTGACCACTTGTTCCATAGTAGGCCTCATATCCTCAAGCCTAGCAACACAAGCCAACGCAATCTGCAGCACATGAACCATCTCCTCTTCCGCATTGGGAGTCCTTAACAGCTCCGTATCGAACACCTCCGAAGTCCACTCCTCTCGCACCACCGACTGAACCCACCTCGGAAGATCCACCACCCCCCCTTCCGATTTCAGAGGCGCCTTCCCTGTCAGCATCTCCAGTAGGAGCACGCCGAAGCTGTATACGTCTGACTTCTGACTCACCTTCCTCGTCTCCATCACCTCCGGCGCCTGGTACCCTACACTTCTTGAGTTGATCGCCGCTTGGAAGTTCATCGTTAGGGTTAACCCGAAGTCTGATACCAGACTTTCTAGCTCCCCTGTCAGGAGGACGTTGGAGGATTTGATGTTGCCGTGGATCATCTTTTCAGAGTGGATATGCTGGATTCCACGACCTATTTCTATCAACATCTTCATTCTTGTGCTCCAGTTCAGTACTTGTGCATTCCCCCTGTACCCTGTATAATTCAACAACATTAATGTACGTACAGTTGAGGTTATTCAGGTCTCATTTATGGTTGTTGTATAATACAGTACCGTGCAAGAGGAAGGCTAAGCTGCCAGCAGCGACATAGTCGTAGACCATAAGCTTTTCGTCTTTCGAGTAATAGTAAGCGCGAAGAGGGACGAGGTTTGGATGATGAGCCACCTTGCTTATGATCTCCATGTTCTGTTCAAACTCTCTTTTGGCAATCCCCACTTCCTTAAGCCTCTTGACCACAACAGTTGTACCCTCATCGAGTATAGCCTTGTACGCCGTCCCATAACTCCCTTTGCCAAGAACTTCAGCAGAAGCCCTCAGTAGATCCTCCAGATCGAAGTTGTAAGCACAGCCTTGGAAGAACACCAGCTTGTTCTTCTCCGCGTCTTGTATCCCGCTCCCAAACGCCTCGCTCGACATCTGGATCTTCTTCTTCTTGTCGTCTGCTGCTTCCTTCTCCGTCTTCTTCTCCTTCCCCTCGCTCGCTCTGCTCCTCTTCTTCAAGCACCAAACCAAGGCTACTACCATAGCCAGAAGTACAGTACAGCACCCAACAACTATGCCAACAACAGCCACCAAGCTCGGTTTCTTGATTGGAGTAGTGCAGTTATAATCTAGAGGGGCCCCACACAAGGAGTTTCCGACGAAGGATGAGGTGGAGAAGCTGTGAAGAGAATCCGGGATAGGGCCAGTGAGGTTGTTATGGCTCAAGTTTAAGAGCATAAGCCTGGTGAAGTTTTGGAGAGTGGGTGGGATGGGTCCGCTGAAGGAGTTGGAGGACAAGTCCAAGGCGAGGAGTGTAGGCGAGAGAGATTCGGGTATAGTGCCTGAGAAATTGTTGTGTTGGAGGAAAAGGAATTGGAGGGATGGGATTGAAGTGATGTCTGATGGTACTTTTCCACACAAGCTGTTAGCTCTGAGGCTTAAAGCTCTGAGGGCATCTAGTTTTCCGAGGGTGGAAGGGGGTATAGCCCCGAGGAATCCAACTCCGGGGAGGCGAAGGGCGGTTACACGACTGTGATCAACATTGCAGGACACTCCAACCCAGCAAGTGCAAACTGAGTTGTTGTCCTTCCAGTTTAGTATCCTGCTGTGTGCTACTCTTGATGCAAAATCAACTAGAGCTTGTCTGTCTGACATCAGATCTGCCTGCACCATCACTGCAGCAGCTAACATCAGGACTCCAACGAGAAGCAACAAATGAGACATGATTCAGTCAGTGTGATTCAGTCCTCTAATCAATCAACAACACCTTCCATTCACTCATATTGAACCTGGACAGCACAACATAATTCGCATATCAAGTAAAGCAAAACAAAAATTCAGACTGTTTTACTTCATACTACTACACTGTTACCTTTCTTTCATTGATATACAAGGATTCCTAGATTGAATACAGTGAAGCCTTTAGCTAAGTGACGACCCTCCTGTCCTATTGATGTTTACTATACAAGAAGCAGCAAAGAATAAGATGGTGTTTTTAATTTAGGATTTCAGAATCAAGAACTGATGCTAGTAACACTTGGGATGAAGGAAAATCATCCCAAGCCCTACAAAATAGGCATCAAAGGATTTAAAAGCCACCTTGATTAGCTTTTGGGTATTGAAAATTCATATAGGATTCCCTTTTCTTTTTCTGAATGCGTCTTTTTCAAATTTGCAGATTTTGAGATTTGTAGCATTTTATACAAAATGTGTGTAGTATGATGGAAACAAAATGTGCATGAGAAAAAGAAAAAGTAGTGTAAAGAATCCTATAAAAGTTAAAGGAGGGCTGGGCAATGCATGTTACTGGTAGAGTGGTAGGCAAAAGATAAAGTATAGCACAAACAAGATAAAAAGAGAAACAAGGTAAAGTAAGCATTTCTTTCTTCTTCTTTGACATCCTGGCCAAAGCCATGAGAATAATTTTGCTCTATAGATTTGTCTCTTAATTAGTAAGTAAAGAGAGAAAGTGAGCATAAAACAACAGATGAAGCATGCTAAAAACTCAACTCACATAAAAACAACAACAAAATCATGGCATGAGATTGGGAAGCAATCAAAGAGACAGGTATAAAACACAAGTTTAACCACACATGATGTTTTTCTAATTAAACTGGTCGGGAAACAGTCAAAATAGAAATGATGCAACAAACTTTTGGACTCTTGATTAGTTTATGGTTTAGTGAACTAGAAATAGAACCAATGAGCATACCTAACCCATTATGAAATGGTATGGTCCACAAATGTATGAATTCAGAACCCAAACTTAATCCCTAAGAAAAAGAAAGACAAGTATACAAACTGCTGGTTGTAGAAACAACTTATACTCTATAGTTGGGTGATATGGAATACCAAATGTGCTATACTAAACATGTTTGCTCATCTTACCTGCTAGACATAACAGAAAATAGGCATTAGCTGGTCAGTTGGGAAGGGAAGAGTTGATGTGAAGAGGAATTGAAATTTGAACAGAAACTACAAGAAGAAGGAGATTAAACCTGAGATGAAGAGAGGAGGAGGAGAGATTGAAAGTGAGTTTGAAAGTAACAAAAGAGTAGGTAGGACAGAAATGGCAGCCTTTTTCCTGAGATGAATTTGTAGTATGTGACTGTGGACTGGTGTTTCAGAAGACAAGGACAGTGTCGGTAAGCTGAAACCTGAAAACTCGGTCCCGGCTGTGCTGCAGCACTATGTTTTTCAAAACCATTAAACAAATACTATTACAGTACTAATAATGTACTGAATGAATGAATTGAAGAAGGTGCGTTGTGAAGTTAGGAAAAGCAAAAGAAGGAAACACAACTCAAAGTTTGTAAAGCCAGGGAAATCATTATTAAGTGTATAGATAGATGTGCAGTGCTTGCTTTCCTACACTAGTAGTAGTAAAGTAAGTGGTCAAGGGGGAATGGAATATGGTTCTTTCTTTCAGGATTAATAATTTATTTATGGAAATTATGGAATGGAATGACGGATTAATTAGAGCTTAATACACCTGTGAAATCCATCGATGCAACTCTGCAACTGCACCTGCTCTCTCTGACATTGCTTCGACCGTTATGTTTGTTTCCTCAATTTAATATTCATATTACACCATGCAATCTTCTTTCCTCTTACAAATTAAATAGCAGAAAAGAATTGGGGGTTAAGCTCTTCTCTGGAACTCTTCAATGAAGTGTAAGTTTTCTGCTTTCTAAAACTTGCTTTCGATGTCTGAATTCAAGCAAGTTTAACACTGAAAAGGAACATCCATATGGAAGAGAAACCCAAACTAGTAAAATATTAATGGTCGTTGATCATCCAAGGGAAATCTAATTTCATTCCCTAATAATATATCATCTTCTAAGAATTAATGGTCGTTGATCATCCAAGGCCCGTGATCTAGCACATACCCAATTAATACCCATGCTCACTTATCAAGCTAATTTAAAGTTCTGTTTACTGATTCGATTGATACTTCTCCTGTCCTAAACGACCTTTTGTTTGATTACTTCTATAAAAAAATGAGCTGGTACTATATAATTCACAAGTAAAAAATCAATCGGCCACATATTTAAAATTACAGATTACATTGATTTAACTCTTCTTAGAACTGAAAAGGTTGATCACCCTCATGCTAGATTGTCTTCCTACTTTTCCTTCAAAAATACAGTGAAATTGTTTCAGATGCCTGCACTTGAACCTAGCAAATTATGGAACCACTGCCTTTCAATCTACAATTGGAGAAGTTATTTGTACACATTTTGGGATAGGAAGGCGGATATTTCGCTTGCAGCGACATAAGAATCCTCAATGCATCGCCCCAAGGCAACTCCAGAAACATAGTTGCCACGAAGGAACAAGCCGCTGAAACCTCCCTTGCTTAAGGCAGCTTTGGCTGCATCAAGCAGATCAAAGTGACCTACCAGAAACTGCGGTATGGCCTGAGGCCACACTCTCAAACCCACAACTAATGGGTCTTTAGCATTAGGATTTATCAGCATCTTCCTCAAGTCTCGATCAACAGCCTCAACAATATCGCTCTCCGCCTGAATTTCATTCATAGATTAATTCGGAATAATCAAAGTAAACTTTCATTCAACTGAACTATCGAATACCAAAATGCGAAAAAAGAATTAGTATGTTACCTTAGACAAAATTCCAGTATTTGTCGCTCCACCAATGTAGTTCAACAAAAGTACCCTACCAGGTGGTGCTCGGTTGGGGAAAAGCGAAGAACTATATATGGTTCCTATTATATGAGTGGATGTAGAAAAATGTTAGTTTTCCTGGGGGGAACAAGAGATGAAAATGGTTAAAAAATATGGCAAGTGTACCTAGTGTTTCCACCCCTTGGCTTCGAGGATGTAACTGGCCAAAACCTTTAAGCTCACCATCCACCAAGCATTCCCTCCTAAATGCTTCCTTGGGATACGAAAGAGATACTGCAGCCACAGGAGGATAGTAGAATTTTGAGAGAGCATCACCTGCAGCAGCCTGCATTTTTATACCACCACAAGATTACTTCCAATCAGATAGACGAAATGATCGAAGGACAAGACCATGCTTTTTTCTACACCCATCATTATCTCGCAGGCAGTGAAAATATTCAATCTTATAACCATAAAAGAATTGGCAGCTACCAAGTGACCACCTCTATCAAATAATTTTTTTATGGAAGGATATCTCTTTTTGAAATTATGATGAGAATACAATACCCTAGCACATAGAAACAACAACATTACCCCAATGCCTTAAAAGGCTCCCGCTTATAGCAGGGTGAGGGGGGGGGGGGGGTCGGATGTACGCAACCAATGTATTAAAAGAACAGAGAGGTTGTTTCCGATGACCCAAAAAGAAGACTGCGTTACAATGTGCATAGTTTGACTACTACTTCACAAAATAAGAAGCATAGACACTTAAATGAGTCATTTTGCTTTATTCCATATAGTTCCGAAGCCAAAGAATAGTGAATCTTTGATTCCATTGGAAAAGATGACCGAACCTGACCGACTTAGCATTTATACCCGACCCGGCTTGACTTGTTACCAGACTTAACCGGACTCTTTCTCGACCCGAACCCGACTTGACCGACCCGGTTGACAACTCTAATGATCTCTAGTTATTTCCTTGTGAAATAAATAACATGGTGGAAAAAAAACACAGAGAAAATACACATGGAAAAAAAAAGCAATTCTGTAAATAAGATAATCTGGCATGGGAATTAAGAAGCACAAGGCAAGACCAACATAGTTAATGTACTAAGATACAAAATCGAAAATGGAATGACCAAGTCCAAGGATCATCTCCTAAGCTTCAATGACAAATTTGTACTTACACAAATAGGATGAATCAGTCCGGAAGCGATATGAGATGGAATGGTCATAACGACGCATTTTGTTCTTAATGAAACCAATCCCTGTGGTGTGTCATATGTCAAACAATATTCTCCATTGTCCTGCTTAACGATACTAGTAAGCTTCCAAGATAATTTCAATTTTTGTCCTAAGCTGCAAAAGTAAATAGAACGTAGAATGATTAACGATGTACCAATATGATCACTTAGCCTACCAATGCTAATATTCTGTAATGTTCTGCACCACATACCTTGCACTAATTGCATTTGGCAACATAATGAGTCCTTTTCTAAATGATCCAACCGTTTGACCCTTTGGTGTTGGAAGACGACTACAAAAGCCAAATATATGCCATTAGTAACGACAAAACTATAAACAAAGCACAAAAAGCTAGCAAGGCAACTTATATTACGGATCTCGGGGTGGCTTAGGATTGTTCTTTCTTTCTTGGATTGCTTTGAGTGTACCACCAATGATGCTGCCACCCTTTTGCTCTAAATTCCAGACTTTTCCAAACGAAGCTTTCATGCTAAGCTTTGAAGGATCCCCAGCATAAACACCTGGGCATAGAGTTGAGGAACTGTATGAATTTTATGAAAATTAAAATCTTCATGTATGATGAAAGAGAACATATGTATGGTAAATTGTAGGCCAAAAAATTGACAAAATTAACTATCAACTGGACTAATAAAATGTAGTTTCTAGGGATCACCTGAGCAGAATGGCTCAATCAAGCGCTCAAACACCTCAGCACCAAGATTACGTCGCACAAACTCCTCAACAGATTCCTCATAGCCCTATCTCAATTGAGAAGAAAAAGATAAAAACATTGTTGCAGTTTTTACACCAAATAGGAAAAACTTATACGTAGACTGAATGAACGTACTGGGGGTGACGGACGTAATCCAAGAGCACCAAAACCAGCTCTGATCTTCCCACCCAAGCTCATCAAGTCAAAAAAGGGTAGGTCTGTGGGTTTAGAAGGAACTGGTCTCAACTTCCCGTTCCACAACACAAATCGTGGGGCATTTGGATCTCCAAGGACCAACTCTTCTTTCAATCCACTATCCACCTACATATAAGCAAGCATGTTTCTATTGTTCATCAATGGTTAAAAGTGCACTTTCTGTACAACAAACTTCAAGGCATATGTAGAGGGAAACGAGACACACCGCCATGGTGAGGATGGGGTCCGAAGGTTGGAAGCTATTAGGACCCTCTTCCCATAGATAGCCATCTCTCTCACGGGTAGTGATGTTTCCTCCTGCTCGATCCCTTGCCTCTGTAACTATAACATTGGAAGAGACGCTACCATGCTTTGTTGCCAGAGCTTGTGCTATGCAGAGGCCGCTGATTCCAGCCCCAACGATAACACAGTCGACTGTGGATGACTGAGAGCTGCTATTGTCATTAGAAATTGAGCCAACTGCTGCATTCTTTTGAATTGAAGAGGCTGTGCAGCACTGGATAATTTGAAGCCCACTTCTACATCTTCGGGAAAAGGAAATTGGACAAGGAGGAAGAGTTCCATGGTTTGTGCATTTCCCGGTAAATTGGAAAGAATATTGAGAAAGGTGTTGAGGCACTGTGGTTATAAAATTCATGGCTTAAGACACACTTCCACTTCCACTTCCACTTCCACTTCCACTAGCAAGCTGTACTCATATTTTACCTACCGAAGCAAAAACAGAAAAGATTTTGAATAGGTTGAAACTAGAATCCAAGAAAATGGCATGAAGTAAAAAAAAAATCTAAAATGAAGTAATATGCAAACAAAATCAATACAGTTAGTGAACATAAGCCAATACTTTAGTCTTTAGATATGAACAGGCACCTCATGTATGGCGAAGCAAAAAGGTACCTCAGTTAGTGAACATAAGCCAATACTTTAGTTTTTTCATTCTTCATTCTTTTTGTTTTTTGTTATGACCCAACGGGTTGATCCGACCCAATTCGGGTTTGACCCAGACAAATACCGGGTCCTCGGGTCGGGTCGTAATCGGGTTAAGATTCGGTGTCCTATCTGATATGTGTGTATCTATAGTGTTGACTTAATAATTTAGAAACATGATCTGTTTATCAGCTAAGAAGTACATCATCTAATTTTTCATATAACAAGAAAATATTAGTATTTTGCAAAAAGGACTGCGTATGAAACATACCTATATTGATTGTTGAGAAATAACCTCATGGGACAGCGGTGTGACACATCCAGCTTGCTGAGGTCTTGCTCCACTAATGCTTTTCGAAACGTCTTGAATTCAGAAAGTTTGGAAGGAATACTTGTATCTTGCATGGTAGAAGGAGAAGGTAAAAATCAGACTCCTCAGATTAAACGTTCGACACCACCACTCGAATCAGCAATGCGTATTTTTTACCCAAAACCAAAAAGATAATACATCATTAGACTAAACCTAATCGGAACGTTTCTAAAGTTGAAAGCAATAAAAACACATGACACTGAAATTGATTCCGCGATACAAAAATAAGAGAAATCGTTACTATAGTTTGGCCAACAAATCCCTAAATTGAGTGATATGAGCCTAAAGACGATGGTCTGAAAACTAGAACTCGAGAATGGAGTGAGGAAAACCTGTGTGGCTGCCGAGGCGTCGACGGAGGCGGCGTTAATCCGACGGAGGAATGTATAATTTGGGGGAAACAAAGAAGAGGAGTAAGAGATAAGCCGGAAATATTAAACGGCCATGTAAAGGATGGGGATGAAACGCAGAGATGCAGAAACGTTATGGTATTAAGAGGGGGAAAGACTTCAATTTTATATGTCTTTAAATAGATTAAAGTATGTGGTTTTAACTTTTAAGAGGATAAGTACGTCGAGAGTCAAGGCGCACACCCATTCTTATTTTACCCTCTATGTTGGATACGATGACGATTCATCCACCAATCACAAAGCTTCTCTATCAGATGAAGTTGCACATGTTGGATACTAAACTCAGGAAAAGATAAAATTGTAAGTTATTCTGCAACGCATGTGCAACTTCATCTGATAGAGAAGCTTTGTGATTGGTGGATGAATCGTCATCGTATCCAACATAGAGGGTAAAATAAGAATGGGTGTGCGCCTTGGCTCTCGACGTACTTATCCTCTTAAAAGTTAAAACCACATACTTTAATCTATTTAAAGACATATAAAATTGAAGTCTTTCCCCCTCTTAATACCATAACGTTTCTGCATCTCTGCGTTTCATCCCCATCCTTTACATGGCCGTTTAATATTTCCGGCTTATCTCTTACTCCTCTTCTTTGTTTCCCCCAAATTATACATTCCTCCGTCGGATTAACGCCGCCTCCGTCGACGCCTCGGCAGCCACACAGGTTTTCCTCACTCCATTCTCGAGTTCTAGTTTTCAGACCATCGTCTTTAGGCTCATATCACTCAATTTAGGGATTTGTTGGCCAAACTATAGTAACGATTTCTCTTATTTTTGTATCGCGGAATCAATTTCAGTGTCATGTGTTTTTATTGCTTTCAACTTTAGAAACGTTCCGATTAGGTTTAGTCTAATGATGTATTATCTTTTTGGTTTTGGGTAAAAAATACGCATTGCTGATTCGAGTGGTGGTGTCGAACGTTTAATCTGAGGAGTCTGATTTTTACCTTCTCCTTCTACCATGCAAGATACAAGTATTCCTTCCAAACTTTCTGAATTCAAGACGTTTCGAAAAGCATTAGTGGAGCAAGACCTCAGCAAGCTGGATGTGTCACACCGCTGTCCCATGAGGTTATTTCTCAACAATCAATATAGGTATGTTTCATACGCAGTCCTTTTTGCAAAATACTAATATTTTCTTGTTATATGAAAAATTAGATGATGTACTTCTTAGCTGATAAACATGATTGTTCTGAAATTTGCCACTAAAGTATGTCGGAAACAACAAATGATATATCAAGAGTGATTACCCAAAGCGTAATTTGAATGTCGGAAACATGATTGTTCTGATTTGAAAACTGAATATTCTTATAACTCTTAGGATATTATATAGACATAATATCAATTTCTTAATTTATGATTTCAAAATGCAGTGACAGAATAGGAGAAGCTTCCTTATATGCAATACTCTTCTGTATTGCAACTCATACAGAACAAAGGTGATTTAGGTCAAATAACTTTGTCGTGTTGGTGAAGGGCATCTAACCTTTAAGTAACTACATCTAACGTTTGCTAATACCTTTGTAATGTTGCGAGGGTATAAAATATCCACAATTAAAGTGAATTAAATCTTATATGTCTTATACCAGAACAAATATAATCAGATAGTACTATAAACTTGGGACACTTAAATCTAATATGAACTCACAGTTCAATAAAAGATCTTGCATTCAAACTCACAATGATGTGCAGTGGATAAGAGATATAAACATATTTGATGGAATTCTATAAACTTGATACAATTCTTTTTGTGCAGTGGATAAGAGATATAACAATTTATAGTAGATTAGTGTCAATAAGAAATTTGTTTAATTAGAAACAAGAGAGCTTTCAATTGAGTGACCTTACCTCATCTCTACAGTTACCTTTCGATTGAGGTTGTGATGGGAGACGGCGCCCGCTAGCTATTTAGAGGAGGGTTTCGAGTATGACAACTTTAGGGTTTCAACATTGTTTCGTTATTTATAGACAAGGTTTTTCGAATCAATGACCTCTATTTTAGAGTTTTTACATCTACTGCCTCTTGCTTTTTAATTTTTGTGAAATACTATCCTTTGTCTTGAGGAAACTTTAGTTGTTGTTTTTTTTTTAAACGAAGGAAACTTTACTTCGTACCCCTGAGTTTAGTATTATTTCTGTGGTGTCTCATATCACGATTATGTTTTTTTTAGTGTTAGTGTCTCTGAAGTTTATGATTTGTTTGCTTGCTTCCTAACCAAATTTTTCCATATTTTTACGCGTAGAATGGACTACATTGGAGCTCATCATTATGCTTATTGTCCTCAAATCCTACTAATTTTGAGAGGTTATTCCCTTCTATTTCTTCTTTTCTTACAAAGGTTAAGTAATACACATTACAATCTGTTTTATTTTTCGTGGAAACACATTACATTACAATCTGTGCGTTTCACCCCCGGGTGTATAAATGGGTTATACTCATGCATCTCCTGTAAAGATTTGTGGAAAGAAATGTAGATGTTGAAAATATTGTGCATCCACAAGAATAAGATGGTTCAACAACAAAAGGAAATAAAAGAAAGCCCTACCGAATGAGAGCAAGGTGTAAATTTTGTAAAAAGACTTATGCTTGTGATACAAAACCGAACAGAAGAAAAAATGTGAAGAATCATACATAGGTTTGTAAGGAGAATCGGCCAAATCAAGGAAAAGGTCAGCAAGCTCAAATTACACAAATTTAGAGATACTAACAGGAGAAAAGGAAAAATTGGGTCTACAATGCAAAACATGTTCGACTAGTTGTGACTGCAATGATAAGTCTTTCAGGATGTAGAGAAAGAAGGATTAAATCATGCATTTTATGTTGCTTGTCCTGCATTCCAATTGCTTTCATACCAACATTGCTCTTGATTGTCTTGAACTTTATAAGAAAAAATGTTGGAAGAGTTTCTTCCATTAGTGAATATAAACTGAAGGGGAATTTAAAAGCTACTTCAGTTGCTAACTAATGGTGTCAGTCAATATACAAACATTCATAAAACACTCTACCAACGGTGGTTAAATTACAAATTATGACTACAAAATACATCAAACTCAGATATTTGTACACAACCCGGAATAGAACAAATGTGCCGCAGCACTCAACATGTGGCTCGTCTCCATGGAAGGTTGGCTAATACGGAGTAGAACAGAACACAGAAAATTGCACAAGATTATGTGGAAAAGATAAAATTGTAAGTTATTCTGCAACGCATGTGCAACTTCATCTGATAGAGAAGCTTTGTGATTGGTGGATGAATCGTCATCGTATCCAACATAGAGGGTAAAATAAGAATGGGTGTGCGCCTTGGCTCTCGACGTACTTATCCTCTTAAAAGTTAAAACCACATACTTTAATCTATTTAAAGACATATAAAATTGAAGTCTTTCCCCTCTTAATACCATAACGTTTCTGCATCTCTGCGTTTCATCCCCATCCTTTACATTTCCCGGTTGTTCACCTTCGTCGTTGTGCTTTTATGGCGATTCAGGGTCGGTTGAGGTACTTGGCTTTCGGTTTCGTTCTTCGTTTTCTATTTAAATCCCCCTCTTTGTCATTTGTAGGTTTGTTGTTTCTCGGAAGATGTCTGGGCGCAAGAAAGGTACCGCTGGTCTCCGTCGACAGACTCGCAAGGTTCCTTCTTCCAATACTAGCGGTGTTGTGGGGGATGCTGATGGTGGGCTGGAGACGGGGATTGTGGATTATGTTTCTTTGTCGCAATTGTCCGTTGGTGTCGACTGCGAGATTAGGGTTCTTATTTGTCGGCAGTGGGATGCGATGCTACCTGCTGAAATGATGTTGAATGATATTAATGTACCGAATGCCCCGAACGTTATGATTGTAATGAAGTTTCGGAAGAATTTCTTCTTTTTGACCTGAAAGCTGATCGAAGAATTTAAGATGAAATCAGTATTGCTACTATCAATGTCAAGTTGTTAACAAAAAAAGCAGCTAGATTGTGAGGAATTATTGTTTAGTTCAACATATTTTCTTCCAGAAACTAAACAATAAAACCCCATGCCAAGCAGGAAGATCCTTTGTCCAAGCGAGAAAGCCACATACGAGCTAAGGTTCGTGTTTCTTTTCTTCCATATTTTGTTATGGTCCATTGGATTTGTGTTTTGTCGGGGACGTCCTTTTTATTTTTCAGGAGGTCACATAGGCTAGGAAGAAGAGGAGATATCGTCATTATAATCTTGAGCAGGTGAGCACTTCGGTTTCCTATCTTTCTTTTGTTTATGTTTTTGTTTCAGTTAGGCTTGATCAGAGTTATAGGACAATGGTTGTCGTAACATGAGACCAGTGGCGGTGAATACATTGCAGTTGGGCTCTTTGAAGTTAATCTAGCAAATCGATCGGGCCGAAGGGTAAAATTACCCTTCGTAAGGGGCTATTTGGCATCAGCTGGGACTTATCTTTAAAACATTCTGCATAAGATTTGATTTGATATTCGTGTGACATGATCTAATGAAAAGTTTCAACTTGAAGCCGTAACTCTTGATCAGGTACTGCTCATTTGCTATTCCCTCGACTTTCTTTTATGTTTCTTTGTTGTTGATTTTTTGCATAACATGCTTAGCCTTATAACACTATTGTTTTTATACCCGTGATAACTATAATATTAGATGGAATTAGTAGACAAGAAGCATAATAAGAAACTCATTTGTGAATGCATCCCGATGGTTGTTTGGCGACTGCTGAAGTAACCACTATTGCTATATGCACCTTTAGTTCAAGGTCACACTATATGTTTTAGTGAAGCCTAAATGTTATGCAGTTATTCTGAAGAATTCTACAATCTTGTTATCAATGGCGCCGCCTCTAAGTAAGTTATCGTCGCCAGAACAGAAGTCTCCTCGCCTGCTGATTCTTCTGTTCCAAAGGATAAAAATAAGATGTTTCATCCGCAAACAACAATAGAACTTCTTATGTATGTCTGTATCTGATTTATATTTGTCTTGAATGAATTTTTTTCATTATTTTGTGACATAATTGTTGATTCAATTATCAGGTGTGATGTTGTTGCACTGAAAGATGCCCTTTGCAACCGTTTTATAGTCACTTCTTGGCTCATGTCTGATTTTGTTTTTTGGGAAAATTAGTTATGAAAAAAAAAGTTTTTAATTCAGATGTAGCTTTCAGCGATAAGATTTTTGCTGTACCTGCATCCGAATCCATTCGGTTTTACCTTTTTGTTAATTTAGATGAGTTTTCGCCGATTCTTGATTGTCCTTCATCTCAATTTTGCGTGATTGAATATGTTTAATACTAAGTTTAGCAAATTTGATTAATACCTGCAGACCGTAGAATGTTTTTTGTGTGCTGTTATGATCTTAGATTGTTTTGAAGGTTTTAAGGTCTTTCAACTTCCAGTTTTTCTTGCTTTTATTGAATCTCGATTTCTGAGATCGTTCATTTAGAATTTTTTGTTCACTATGTTTTGCTGTCAATTTCCTCAGTAGACCAGTTTTCGCCGATATTCGATTGTCCTTCATCTCAATTTTGTGTGATTGAATATGCTTAATACTCAAAATTCAGCAAATTTGATTAATATCCACAAATTGTAGAATATTTTGTCTGTACTATTGTGATCTTAGATTGTTTTGATGGTATTATGTTCTTTCCGCTTTCCCGTTACCATTGTGATGGAATTCGTCTCTTTTCTTTCCTATGAATAATTTCTTTTCTTCTCCATGTCCTATGCAGTGTGAGATTTCCATGCCTCCATAGCCAATTCCTAGCTCCACAATTCCAAGGATTTCTGCATCACTGTAAGCCTGCTTCATAGTTGTTTGGGTTTGGGGTTGTGGGGAAAACAGCAGGTATAAACCTGGGTTTGCAGAATTTCATATCATCCATTGAAATTTTCAGAAGCTGCTCTTTCTCTTTATTGTAATCTATTTATATAGCTGAGATGATTTTTCCTGGATAGTTTCCTTGGTTTATCTACACATTCCAAAATCTCGATTATAGTTGTTTGAATCATAGAAATTAAGAGAATTTTTTGATGAAATGCAATGTACTTGGTTTGGTGGTAATGAAGTTTGTTTTCAGTTTTCCTGATAGTTATACATTTTCTTAATGTGTTCTCAGACTTGGATGAAACTGTAGCATGATGGCAAGCTATTCAGGAAAAGGTGGTGACCCTATCATTCCTATCGATTTTGGGGTTGCTGAGGACGATACCAAGGATATGATTGGAGAGGATGTGGGAGGAGGAATTGGACAAGGTGCTGATCCTGCAAAAGCTTGGCAACAGGATGGAGACTGGATGTGTCCGAATACAAGGTCTATGATGCACGATTTGGTGAGCAACTCTTTTTAATTTCTTCTTTTGTAGCACCTGCTTCTCTCTGTCTTCGTTATAATTTTAGAAAAAACTATCTTCTCTAATAGCCTAATGGACTCATATGGTTATTTATTAGTGTTAAGCTGGAAGACATCACACATAAGATCATGAAAACAACATTGACATGAATAATCGACTGTAGATGTGTTTATAAGTACGATATTAAAGCATCGGAAATACAGTGTCAACATCAGCGTTTACCCAAAAGTTAAAACCCCTGTCTACCAAACTCTGCTTGTTCTTTTCATGTTGAACAAATGAATGGTCATAGACATGCTTTGGACTTTGAATTCTATCATTATTTATATTTATTTCAAGTGTGTGTAATATAGACAAAGTAAACACATGTTAAGTATGCAGCATACGCTTATTCATGTATTAGAGATTGTTTAAGCATTTGATGCATTAAACTTCGGACATCATTATAACATTTTTTAAAATTTTGACTTCATGAAAATGATAAACGTAATTTGTTAAAGATCTTTTATAAAACAAATAGAGTTGAATATCACTTAATTTTTACAAAACTACTGTAAACTGCTGATACCTCTGTAAGAACCGTTGCTCAACACGAATAAATTAAAGATACAAGCATGGAAGATGCTATTCGATCAAGCGTACAACAAAATAAGAAAAACCCTGAATATTATTCAGTGCAAACACTGAATAATATTATACAAAAAAACATGATATCAATTGATATATATATATATATATATATATCAATCTAGGTACGGATTGGTATCATGCCATCTATGACCTGGATTTTGAAACGAAGATAAATGTATAATTATACATTTGTAGTTGTTTGAATAGATTAAACTATAGTTGTTTCTTTTCATCTTCGTGTGTTTTCCTTATTGTTATTACGAATTTTGTTGGCAAAAGGACGCGTTACTGTGTGGAACTAGCTACATATATTTATGCTTTTAAGTTCAATATACTGATTTGATTCCTTTGAACATTATTTTAGCCAATGATCAAGAAACACAAATTCAGTAGAATAAAGGCTTGTTTTGTCTACTTTTTCAGTCATTTGAAAAATTTAAATTCCAGTATAAGATAAAAAATGACTTTAAAAAGGTCATGCATCGCACGGACGCCGTAGTCGTTTTCTTTAATAAAATGTCTTGTTATGTAGGTGGAATTTATTGGAAGGTACGTAGTTACCAACTCCTTGGTAGGAACTTCTGAGTGGGATCGTTAGTAAAGTATGAACCACAGGAAAAAAGAAGGCATTCGCCGCCACTTATGACTTTTCTCTTAGTGTCAATTACAAATTTACAATCATATCATGCGGTGCTACTTATTGCCCCCATCACACCCAGAAATTGGGTATACACATACCTTGCCAAATTTTCAACTGTTTCAAGCTAAAACCAAATCAGTAAACCAAAATGAATATTGAGCCTCTAACATTCGTTCTTGAGCGACTTTGTGCTGTTTTGGACTATGAAGCTACCATATTGCTTGTAGATGAGAAGAAGGAAATTGAAAGATTGCAAAGGGAGCTGCAACTTATTGAGAGTTATTTCAAAGATATAGATGAAGTCCAACGCCAAACAACCCTTAGCCATGTTTTGCAAACCAAAGTCCAACATCTCATCGAGATTTTTTCCGAGATTGAAGACTTCCTTGATCAAAAGGAGCAACAAGCCCATGAAAGTCGTCTAGAAAATATAAAGGCCTTGTTCTCTTGCACCTCAAATCCTGTTATTAGCAAACACAATCTAGTTAAGAGGGTCGCCGAAATTAGAGAACAATTGGGCCAGACTCTCCAACGTCCGGAGAAATATCAGGTTATCTTAAAATTATTTACTTATTTTAGTATTTTAGAAATCGTTTTTTTAATTAAGGGTTCGTTTGGTATTGATATCTAGATATCATGCGATATCACTTATATCCATATTTATATTTGGTAATCAATCTGACATCTGATGTTTGGTATGAGCCAAGTATATCACATATGATATCGAAATGATTTTATAGTGTGTTTTGATATCCTTAAAAAACTGTGTATATTAAAGATATCACCCATACCTTCACCAAAAAAAGATATCACCCATACTCATACCCATATTCGATATCTCATATCCATACCCGATATCTCATACCTATATCTTGATATCTATATCCGATATCTAAATATCGATACCAAACAAATTGTAATAGTTAGGATTACTTATAGTTATATATAGGAAAGTTCTGGTGCGAACAAGTCATAACGTAAGATAAATCAACACGTTAATGTTCATATTCTGGATAATCAAGTTCATAATCTGGGTCAGGAAAATTTTGAACTGAAATTTCAATGAGGGATGTCGTGACATACTTGTAATACTGCGAACTTTGATTTTTTTTCTCAAAAATGACTTCAAAAAATTTCATCGCCCAGATTATGAACATTACCACACAAATTATGAACATTAGCTTGTTATCTGTGAACACGAAAAACTTTATTTTTTTACGTTAAGACTTGTTCTCACCTGAACTATTCTCGTTATATATATATATATATATATGTGTGTGTTAGGTTCCGATAATAACTATGTCTTAGGTAGCAAGTAGCAACCTCAAATCATGAATATTATGATTTATGACATAAACATGACTTTTGGCGTTTATGGTCATGGATATCAATGTTCAGTGCACTGGAAATCAATGTTCATGATTAAAAATAAATAATTGTGATGAACACGATCTACATCAATATTCATGGCATTGTGCATCAAATGTTCATGACCTTAAATGTTAATGTTCATGGCTTTGAACGCAAAATATTTATGGCATGTTCATAGCGAAAATTCAATTAACGACAAATAAAATCAATGAAGGTGTAAGCTTAAAAAAGTCATGAACATTTCGACAAAAATAAATGAACATTTTATCAAGGCAACAATGACTATTCGAAGACAAATGACATCAACATAAAAGATTGTTATGTTGCTACCTAAGAAAAGTTTGATGTATGATTATTCCATTATAATTATAATTATTGAAAAAAATGAGTGATCAAAATTAGATTTATGTTTTTTATATACAACTCTTTGATGTGTTTATACTTTTCCAATAACAACAACAACATTATTTTAAAAAGACTTCCGTTTATAGTAGGGTGACGAGGAGGTCAGATGTATATAACCAGACCGTGTGTTAAGATAATAGAGAGATTATTTCCGATGACCCAAAATAAAGATTGCAGAAAAAATTGCATGATTTGACTACTACTTCACGAAATATGTTTCATAGACAATTAAATGAGTTATTTTACTTATCTATTTAATTTTGAAGCCAAATAATAAGAAAACTTTGATTCCATTAGAATATGGAAACACACTTTTCCTATAACCACACTGCTTTATATCAACTTTAACAAGACAAGACTAATATTGTCAATGGTGTTTATGCGTTAGTGATTAGAATAGTGGTCAGTTAATTTATAAAAATACGCTAGCTCTACGGAATTCGTGCGATGCACGGCTCCTGTTTGAAATTTTTTAAATATTTAGTTCAATAGTGTTGCATCTTGAATTAGAATAGGTCATCTTATTAGTAGGTGAGCTACCAATGGCTTATTTATAGGAGTAAAATACATAAAGTATTACTAATTTACCATGTGAAAACATGATTTGGTCTTTTTTAAATAAAATTTATGGGATTATAATGTGTAATTTGTAAGGAATTGGTCAAGTAACATGATTTCTTCGTCAAGAAGGTTAGTTGTGTTCGCCCCTCTTCACATTTACTCTCGTCGTTCTTTCTGGATTCATTGCATACGATGTTACATTAGAATTTGGTTTTGTGGGCTCTGAGAAGGGTAATGGTGATGTCACACGACCTCTGTGTGATAGCATTTTGTTGCATTCCTGATGTTCAAGAGTACTTATAAGGGATGTACAATCCATGTGTGAGTTTGAAATTTTATAACAAAGGAAAGAGGAATAGATCGGAAAAACAACAAAATTATTAGATAAAAATAATATTTAAATTGTCAAGGAATTTTCATGTAACTTTTCTAAATGTATAAATGAAATAAAAACATTTATTCTTACTCATCTATATAAAAGTGTAAACATATAATCACTATAACTTTTATTATCTTTTATTTTTATCCATTTTTTATAATTTTGTAAGTACTATTACTTATGAATAAGTCTATTGAAAAGATCCATGGTAATTGTGATTTATTGAATTTTTTTTAGAAAAAGGCATATGCTAATTATAATTTATTTAAAATATTTGGCTCTATATTTCTCGCGGCTCGAACAATTGAATTGTAAGGGCAAAACCGATCTTGACGTTGGCGTTGATGAGCGGTCAATCGGAAGATGTCGAGAGTAAGATCAAGATCTAAATGAGAGCGGAGGGCGCAATCGAAGAAGATGAATCCGGTTGTAGGTTTTGATGAGTCACTCGAGGATTTAGTCTTCAACGGGGAAATGGGGAAAAAACATGAATCCAGACATTGGGTTAGGGAGCCTCTTTATATAGAGAAATTTGATGCCTTGGCGACAGGAGGGTGGAGTTACGCCATTTACATCGAAAAGACAGTAACGAAAAGGAGAATCGAGATCTCTACAATTTCGAATCCAACCAACAAAGAAAGAAGGAGATGACTAACTATATGTGTGTTTTTTCCAATTTTTAAATTTAAATTACAACAAAACTCATTACTAAACTTCATTAATGCTAAATCAAGAGGTCAACTTTATATGTTATAGTAGTCTTCTCGCCCTGCGTAATATTTATTTTATATATTTTTGTTATGATGTCCAAATGTTTATTTATATATATTTTTATTATGATATTTATATAATATGTTATAATAAAGTATTCAAGAGGTTCGTAATCTCTTAACACCATAAATGAAAATATATACATCACTACTACAAAGATCAAATGATACTTATATATTCGAGTGAGTAAGAACGTTTTTTATTACATTTTCACAACGGATACCTCTTTAAAGGCTATAGATTCCTAGCTATAATTAACAAATAACAAGTTGTCAAGATTTGCATTTCTGTTATTGGATTATCTTAAAAAAAAACAAAGTTGTTAGTGAAGATGAAAACTACACCTTGATCTTCTTGAGGATATTGTAAAGTCACAACCAAAACTTTCATCGGCCGCGACAGCTTTATATACAACAATCTCACCCGCTCTTTCCCTCTCAAATGCAAAGTAACGCTTCATGAGTAAATTTGGCAGTTTAAGGGGGTTATGGAGACGAAACAGGCGGAAACAAAACAACCTCTCCACCATGAAGAAGGGGGCAATAGGCGGTGAATGAAGAACGGAGGATAATAGAAAGGGAGCTCTTTGTGCACCTTCAACACTCTTCGTGCACTCCATATATATTTAGATTAGACTTAATTGCCCTTCTGCCTAAATAATTATGTTCAATCCTCAACTGTAGTGAAAGTGACTCCAGCCTTACCTTTCTCCCATCCGTTTCTCTCTCAATTGAACCTCTACCGTCGATACTGGTGTCGATCCGGTGAAGTTTGACTCTGAAATGATCGAGATCACTTGGTTTCCTTCTCCTGTTCGTTTCCCCGACCTTCTTCAAAAACCAACTTAGCTTGATGAAATAACGAATAATCCTTATTCATACATGCCTAATTGTTTCTACCAAAACTAAGAGTTGGTTGAGGGTTTTGACATATCTCATCCTACTCGTCACCGTTCTTATGAATTTGGTCGAAATCGGTGTATATTCTCTGATCGGAGATGAGTTTTGTGGAGATTGTTGTCGAATATGGGACTTGAAGATAGCTAGATATGTAAGGGGTGCTTAGAAACGGAGGACGACGAAAATAATAGAGACGGTCAAGGCGATAACTAGTCGTCATCCTTGTGCGGTATCGTCGAATTTAAGGGATTGGACCATGTCTATGAGTAGGTTGAGAAAATAAAATTGATAAAAGATCAAATATAATAGAAATGATGAATGAGAAAGAGAAATGGTAATCAAAACTCATTTAAGTCATCCTAAAAAAACACAATAAATAAATTTCATTTAAGCCACCTTATTACCACCCTAAGACCATTAGAATTTCCAACCAACAACTTTTATATATATTAAGATAAGATTAGATTAGATTAAATTAGATTGGATTAGATTAGATTAGAAGATTAGATAGATAGTTGATGGCATGTGGCTTCATTTGATGCTTTTGAAGATTGGTAGAAATGAGAGATTAAATTTCAATTGTTTTGTTCAATTTGTACCCAAATTCCTAACAGGTGATGATGAACAACTCTCTTCAAGTTGTTGCATCTAGGAGAAGGAGGAGGCCACTAACTAATTCCAGCATAATGAAAGATGAAATTATTGTTGGTTTAGAGGAAGATGTCGAAACTCTTGTTGCCAAGTTCATAGCAAATAGTTATTCAGCAATTGTTGGCATGGGCGGTGCTGGTAAGACGACTCTTGCAAAAAGGTTTTATAATCATAAAGAGATTGAGAAGGCCTTTCCTAGGCGTGCATGGGTTTGTGTCTCTCAAGACTGGAGTACTACTGATCTTCTACTTCAGATATGTGCAATTTTTGGGGTTAAGCTTTTAAAAAACGAAAAGTCGATCCCTCATGTTAAGCTTCAAGAATTCCTGAATCAAGGGGATGATTGTTTGGTTGTTCTCGATGATGTGTGGGAGAAAAATGCTCTGCAAGAGCTCCTCCAGACGCTATTGTCAGGAAGTTGTAAAGTCCTTATCACCACTCGTAAGGAAAATATTGTTATCTTTCCAAGAATTGGCGCTTGCTACCTCCATAGAGTGCGTCGCCTCACACCTGAACAAAGTTGGGAGCTATTCTCAAGAATAGTTGACAATTGTGGTGAATCAGGGAGCAGTATCGATTTGGAGGATGGCGATTATGTGAAACTGGGAAAAGAGATGTTAGGAAAATGTAATGGCTTACCCCTTGCTGTAGTTACACTTGCTGGGCTTTTAGGAAGCAAAGGCACAATACAACAATGGGAAAACATCAAAGACCGTGTGATATCGACAATAATGGAAGGTGATGACGAATCCTACGAAACAGTCAAGAAAATTTTGGAGTTGAGCTATTTCGATCTGCCTTATCACCTAAAGCCCTGCTTTCTTTTTCTTTGTATCTACAAAGAAGATGCAAATATAAGGACAAATAGTTTAATCAACTTTTGGATAGAGGAAGGATTTATAAGTGCAGATCAAAGTAGAGTTGAGGAAGCAGCTAGGAACTATTTGGATGAGTTGGTACAACGATGTGTGGTTCAAGTTACTCGCAAGGATTATGGAGGAGATGTGATTGAATTTCAGATTCATGATCTTGTACGAGATCTTTGCATCAACAAAGCAAATGAAGTGGGTTTGTTTCAAGTTTTAACAATCATTCCATCTACTACAACAGCTTCAGCTCAAGTTATAAAAGTATCAAATTATCGGGCTATCATCCGTGAACACCGTGATATCATCCGTGGACACCGTGATATATATAGGTACGCATTGCTTGTATCATCTCTTTTTAAATCTACTAACTTCGCTGTATCCGTGGTTATATCTTAAGATTTGTTGTTAGGATCTGTTTAACTAATGAGCATAGGTTAAGAATTCCTAATATAGAAAAATAAATGCTAAAGTTACAACCCATCAACTCAAGCCCAATTTTCGAAGCACTATCTAACTCAAATTACTCAAGTCCAAGGAGGAGGTGTAATCCAAACGAAGCTCAAGACTAAGACTACAACATTTCAAACTCTTCAAAGAAACTCCACCATTTCCCCCAACTTTCAACCACCACATTTAATGTATCTATAATTTCTTCTTAATTTCTTCTTAAGCTCATCCACCTCACTTTCTAACCCTATAAATAAAAGCATTTCTATGTTCATTTTAATCTCATCTTGTACTCAACAAGCTTTTGGAGTCTAGCTTAGCTTTCAAGGCCGAGTGTTTCTTAGGAGTTTAAGGAAGTTATAAGTGGTATCAGAGCAGCGGTTTCGAGATCCAACCATAACGAACGTTGAAGATAACACAGATGCAATCCGAGCTAGGGAGACAACTACCAAGGGAGGGAGGAAGATGATGACACAAGGTCGGATGAAGATCGTAGATCTCCTAGGATTTTGAGGGACGAAGGGCTTGAAGTCGGCGGTGGCGGCGGCGGAAGTCGACGGCGGACGGTTGGAAGGGTAGGGAGAAGTTGATGTCGAAGGCGGCTTCGTGAGATCGTTGTGGAGGTCGATTGAATGAACCTTGGTCGTTGACAAGTGTTGTCTTCCTTGACTCAGTCGTCGATCTAGGAAGAATCGCTTGACTCGGACTCGATAAGCAAGTGACGTCTTTATTGACTAAGTCATCGATCTAGAAAGACTCACTTGACTCGAACTAACCTAAGGAATCCACCTAGGGTTCTTTCGAGGTTTGGAGATCGAAAATATGGGCAACCAACAGATTGTTCTCACGAGTTGAAAATCAAACCAAGGGTTTCCGCTTGCAATTCAATCCCAACCAAAAGCTACAACTAAAACGACGTCAAAACTAAAGTGAAGAGTAATTCTCAATTTGTCAAAGTCTGTCTCTAAACCCTAAAAACATATCTATTTATACTCCTAAGAGTAATACTAAAATGGAGTTGTCCAACACATAAGCCCCTTGGGCTGAAATCCTCTTCATGGTCCATTGACCCGTATTTCTCACGAAATTGATCTGATTGTTCTAGTAGTTCTTGACATCCAATAGACCTCATTTTTGGACTCATGAAAGATAAGTCCAAAACCGGACACATATCCAAAAATGGGCCCAAACGGATAAATGGTTCGTCTGAACGAGCTGTTGCAATATCTGACCTTGTAGAAGCCATAACTTGATCATCGTTTGTCCTTTGGGCTTCTACTTTGGAGAGCAAGTTGTTTGGTCCTGGATCCCAGACATATCCTGAAATGAGCCCAATTGGATGAGCCAATTGTGAACGCCACTCTGCCCTAGTTCTAGCTCATCTTTGACACCATCGCCTCTTGTCATCTTCACGACCTTCAGCTCAGTTGTGGGTTCGCCTCACGGGTTGTTCCGAGGGATGCTCTAACGTACGTACACAATCCTCCTCCCCTTGAAAAGGATTCGTCTTCGAATCCTATTGCTCTTCCAAATTCAGCTCGTCTTTAAAGTGGGGCCCTTGGGAGCTCACCCATACAGCCATGGGTGCCAGCGATGAATAATGATCCAGCTCTTGATGAAGCTCCGACGTACGTACAAAATGGAGCGCTACGTAACAAGTATCTGGACACACAACAAGACATACACATCTACCTGAACTAAACAAAGCTTGGTGTGTGTTTGGTATTCTCCGACAAGTAACATTGTTATCCTTCTTAAGATGCAACTTATCTCCTAGATGCAAACGAAACACACGGATGCAAGCACTCTTTACACCACTTTTCTTTCTATACCCAATTGGATGCCTAATCATGCGAGCGATAACATAATAAGCATACTGGAATAAGAAAGAATTACTAAGACCTGAATGCAATCTATATGACTTGTCTTTAAAAGGACGATGATATGCAAAATGATCCAAACAATGCGAGTCAATATAGCGAGTAAATGATGCATTGCATTGAAGGGAAGCATTTATTACAACGACACGTGGAATGGGTATTGAATTGATATCAAGAATAAAATGTTCCTTACCCACGTGATATGCATTAATTCTGATGCACACTAGTCCATCCTTATTTTTATGCTTATGTATATGCTTAATAATGCTACTACAAACATAATAAGCATTCTTAAGCAAACCAAAAAGCATATGAAACAGGGGAAACACATGATGCATACGATATATATGACGAACACTATATGCAGCAGGAGATGTAACAAATAGATGAGAAAAGGGAGGGAGTAAAGGATTCTTCCCTGAAAGGTTGACTCCTCAAATTCTCATTGACAGAAAGGCTCTTCTTAGATATGTTAACTTCAACGACATCTTCCGAGGCGATGACGTCCTTGTTGGCCTTTTCTACTTCTCCTCATGTCTCCTGGTTGTCCTCCTCTACAACCTGGTCTACGTCAACGACTTCGGCCTGAGCTTCTTCTTCTTCTTCTTCTTCTTCTTCTTCTTCCTCCACTTCTTCTTCTCGATCATCCTCTACAACCTGTTCTACAGCAACGTCTTGGGCCCGAGCTTCTTCTTGAGCCATCCTCTTTTCTTTTTCTCTGTCCTGTCAACGTTGATCGTCCTCCATGTGGGCAGTCCTAATCTCATTGGGCGTCATAGGCAGTAGCGTGTAACGCTTGCCCTCCATAGGAAATGAGTACTCATTGGTGACACTATTGTGTATCACCCCTCTATCATGCTGCCAAGGTCTCCCAAGCAATAAATGACAAGCAGACATAGGCAAAACATCACACAATACCTCATCACTGTAGCCGCCAATGGAGAAAGTCACCTTTGCTTGCTCGGTAACTTCTAAGGGGAATCAGCATTGAGCCAATTCAGATTATATGTTTGAGGGTGTGGTGATGTGGTCAACCCTAAACGCTCGACCACTGCTTGGTTGATGATGTTACAACTCGAACCACCATCGATGAGAATGTTGCAGACAAATCCCTTTATCAAACATCTAGATTGGAAAATCGTCTCTCGTTGGGATGGTAAAGCAATTTGTTCGCCGGAGATCAACGATGTCTTCACTACACATGCCCAAGGCAATGTCATTCCCCCTAAACCTGCACAAATCACAGGCAACAGCAACACATAGACAACAAAAACGTTTCCTACTTAACCTTACGCTACGTAGTAAACTCAAGAAATAGCTAAGGTAAGCAAATGAGTTAGGCAATAGGCACGAAAAAGGAGCAATCAATCAATGAACAAGATCTGTAATTATATTTCAAAAGAAATGATAAAGAGAAAATACAGATAGTGAACAGAAAGAACCAACAAACAAACAGGAGGTCCTCAAAAGAAATTGTCGAGAGGGGTCCTATCGGGCTAGTAGCCCAGGACCACTTGACTTGCGCCCTAGGACTTCTTGCGGTTACTAACCGGGGTTCGCTTGAATCTTGGTTCTAAGGCTACTAGCCTAGAAAAGGGTTTTGCCCTAGCCGGGTTTCTCTTCAGCTAGTCTTTTCTTTTTGCCCAATTTTTTTTTTCGAATTTTTTTTATTTAATTCCAAAAATAATAATCTGAAAATTCAGAATTTCGAAATTAATTAAATAAAAAAAGTATTTTTAACCTAAGATAAGAAAAACAAAATCTAAAGATTCTATCCTAATTTGGTTATTAGGAAAATCTTCTCAACCACTCAAATATCCTACAAGATATCAAATCTTAACAAATATAACAACAAAATCTTATCAAATAATTAATTGCAATTTTGAAAAGATTTTATCTTGTTGGACAAGGCAAGGCGGCTAGGGTTAGGGTTTTCTCTCTCCCTTCCCGAGCCACGCCGGCGGCGGCCTAGGCAGCTCGCGCCCAGTCACGTGACGGTTCTCACTCGCTCACACACGTATGGAAAATGAAGGCCCTAAAACAATTCTAGCGTCTCTCACGCTCGGCTTTGATATATCCCTTGAAGACACGGTTTAATTACTTGAATCTACAAACGTAAAAACGTAAGAATTAAATAGAAGAGCGTTTTACCTAGCCAATGGCTCTGATACCAAATGATGACACAAAGTCGGATGAAGATCGTAGATCTTCTAGGATTTTGAGGGACGACGGGGTTGAAGTCGATGGTGGTGGCGGCGGCGGATGTCGACGGCGGACGGTTGGAAGGGTAGGGAGAAGTTGATGTCGAAGGCGGGTTCGTGAGATCGTTTTGGAGGTCGATTGAATGAACCTTGGTCGTTGACAAGTGTTGTCTTCCTTGACTCAGTCGTCGATCTAGGAAGAATCGCTTGACTCGGACTCGATAAGCAAGTGACGTCTTTCTTGACTAAGTCATCGATCTAGAAAGACTCACTTGACTCGAACTAACCTAAGGAATCCACCTAGGGTTCTTTCGAGGTTTGGAGATCGAAAATATGGGCAACCAACAGATTGTTCTCACGAGTTGAAAATCAAACCAAGGGTTTCCGCTTGCAATTCAATCCCAACCAAAAGCTACAACTAAAACGACGTCAAAACTA
Source organism: Oxyria digyna (assembly GCA_029168935.1). NCBI lineage: Eukaryota > Viridiplantae > Streptophyta > Magnoliopsida > Caryophyllales > Polygonaceae > Oxyria > Oxyria digyna. The sequence goes on along the minus strand of JAPVLV010000010.1, from coordinate 4,287,550 downwards.
AAGTGAAGAGTAATTCTCAATTTGTCAAAGTATGCCTCTAAACCCTAAAAACTTATCTATTTATACTCCTAAGAGTAATACTAAAATGGAGTTGTCCAACACATAAGCCCCTTGGGCTGAAATCCTCTTCATGGTCCATTGACCCGTATTTCTCACGAAATTGATCTGATTGTTCTAGTAGTTCCTGACATCCAATGGACCTCATTTTTGGAGTCATGAAAGATAAGTCCAAAACCGGACACATATCCAAAAATGGGCCCAAACGGATAAATGGTTCGTCTGAACGAGCTGTTGCAATATCTGACCTTGTAGAAGCCATAACTTGATCATCGTTTGTCCTTTGGGCTTCTACTTTGGAGAGCAAGTTGTTTGGTCCTGGATCCCAGACATATCCTGAAATGAGCCCAATTGGATGAGCCAATTGTGAACGCCAACATCGCCTCCTGTCATCTTCACGGCCTTCAGCTCGGCTGCGGGTTCGCCTCACGGGTTGTTCCGAGGGATGCTCCAGTGTACGTACATCAGAAGAGTTGGGACAAGTATGTAGATCTGGATCAAGCGTTGGACGGAAGGGTGAAGGCGCTAGAGGTGAAGCTCGCCCAAGTGGAGAACACCTTGGAACCCTTAGTGGATCAGGCTGAGTCCTACTCCGACAACATGACGTCGCTCGAACAAAACTCGTACAAGAGATTCAACAAGATGAGAGACGTTTTGGATGGGGTGGTTCTTGCCATGGAGGAAGAAAGAAAGACTCATGAGGAGAGCTCGAAGAACTATGTGTCCATGTTCGAGAGCTGAAAGAGGCAGTGAGACGCTTGACCAACGGTCAGGTTTGACTCCACGTAGAGGCAACCGCACCACACATTATCGTTGCCCCACACATCGAGACCCTGAAGCCGAAGGAGTTCAAGGGGGGTGGGTGACACCAAGGAAGTGGAGAACTACCTATGGCAAGTCGAGCGGTACTTTGACATCGTCAACATGACCGAGGAGTCGGACAAGATCAACCTAGGCTCGATGTATCTCGCCGACACCGCAATGCTTTGGTGGAGACGCACCACGCTGAGGTGCCATGAGGTAACATCACAATTGATACTTGAGAACAGTATAAAGTCGAGTTCAAGGCTCGACTCTATCCGGTAAATGTCATGTACGAGGCACGACACAAGCTTCAGGAAACTAGATCCATTTGAGATTATGTGAAGGATTTCAACGATCTCGAACTTCATATCCACTTTATGGATCTCTTCTTCTTCATGGACAAACTTTAGAACTGGGTACGCATGGAGCTTAGTCAGTAAGGAGTGAGGACCATCAAGGATGTCATGGCCGAAGTGGAATCGTTGGCAGATTACTATAGGCCCGATTTGAAGAAGGGGAAGTCATAGGGGTGAGGAATCGACCAGAAGAAGAAGGGAAACTGGTCAGACCAGGAGCAAAAGAAGTCGCATGGCCAAGGAAACGAGCGCAAGCAAACCGAGGAGAAAAAGAAGCAAGTTGTCATGAAGACCGAATGCTTTATATGCAAAGAATCGCACCAAATGAAGGATTTCCCTCGCTATGGAAAGCTCGCATCAATCCAAGAGAGATTCGAGGATTCACGGTCCACCGACGACGAGCAAGGGAGGATGGAATGCCTTTAACTCCTAAGCATCGTCCAGAAGAAGGCGGGTCAAACCCTAGCTATTGACTCATTTTCATAGAACTTCGCGTGTGAAAATCTAATTCTAACATAAACTAATCATGTCAAATTGGTAACAAATTGTCAGGAGAAGAGCAATAATTGTCAAAAAGAAGAAAATGAAAGTTTGGTTAAATAAAGTTTGTTTTATTCTCCTTATTTCATTAATAACTTAAATAGCATTTATATAGACGGCTACATAATTAACTCAACACTACAAATAAGATCGCTAACGACCACTAACTAATATTAGTGTTGCAAGGTTTTCTCCACTAACAACTCATTATTTCTAATATTAAATAATTGCTTAAACAAAATAGGAATAATAAATAAATAAAAATAATATATGAATTAGATGATATCTAACAAACTCTCTCTCAAAATGAAGGTTTTGCTAACATTAGTATAATAATTTGATGGTGCATAAACCAAGTAGCTTCCTAAGCTTCATGAAATGCTCCTTCTTCTTGAGTGGTTTGGTAAATATGTTTTTGCTAACATTAGTTTAATAATTTGATGGTGCATAGACCAAGTAGCTTCATAAGCTTCATGAAATACTCCTTCTTGAGTGGTTTGGTGAATATGTTAGTCACCTGGTCTTCACTTCGACATAAGATAAGACCAATCTTTCCATCCTTGGTGTGATCTTTCAAGAAATAAACTTTCACATCAATATGCTTGCATCCACCGTGCATAACTGGATTTTTGGACTTGATATTATTGAACTATTGTCACAAAACATTTTGTTGATTCTGGTTTCTTGAACTTCAACTCTTCAAGAACTTTCTTCGGTCAAATTTCTTGACAACCACCCAATGTTCCTGCAACAAACTTCGCTTTCGTGCTTGATAACATGACAATAGGTTGTTTCTTTGACATCCAAGAAATAATAGTTGTACCAAGTATAAACACATACTTGGAAGTGCTTTTTCTGTCATCTTGATCTCAAGCACAATCATTTTCAATAAACCCTATCAAGTTTGCCAGATCACCTTTCCTATAGTTCAGACCAAAATATTTGACTTCTTTGCATGTAACACATGATTCTCTTAGCAAAAAGAAAATGCATCTCAGTCGAGTTCTCCATGTACCTACTGATCAAACAAACAACATATATAATGTCGGGTCTTGTGACAGCTAAATACATAAAACTTCCCACAATTTGCTTGTAGAGTGTGTTGTTCACCTTCTTCCCTTTAGGATCCATGTGGATCTTGAAACCACACTTGGATGGAGCATTAACAGTCCTACATCTGAAATCTTTCTAGGAATCTCCACCATACTTCTTTTGAGATATAAAAATCACATCATCAGATTGGGTTAATTCTATACCAAGGAAGCAATGCATCATTTCAAGATCTGAAATTTCAAATTCATTCATAATGGATTTCTTGAAATCCTTAAATACGCAAGCACAATTTCCAGTGAATAGAAAATCATCATCATATAAGTAGACAATGAGCATTTTACCATTCTCTCGGAACTTGACAAAGAGAGTGCTCATAAGGACATTTCATGAAACCTGCTTCCATAAAATAGCTTCAATTCGGCTATACCATACTCCTGGGTTTGCTTTAACTCATAAAGATCTTTCTTCAACCTATACACTTTATGCTCATTTCCATATTGAACATAATCGGGGGTTGATCAATGAATACATGTTTCTCCAAGAATCAGTGTAAGAAGCATATTTGACTTTTGTTCGTGCACCAATAGAGAACTTTGCAACTCATCAATTGAAATTCCATCAATTTTTTTTTACTCTTCAATAGAACAAACAATATGTTTGAAGGCGTGCGTCATGCTACACATAATCTTCTTCACTATGACAACATCAGTCATCTTCGCCAGATCTTATTGCAGATCTCTACGGTTCGCCCTAGGTAACTGGTGACAGACTCTTTTCCTTCATCTTCAGCGACTCGAAATTGCCTCTCAACGCTTGAAGTTGGGCACGCTTCACTTTGTTGGAACCTTCATACTTTTTCTTCATAGATTCTCATATATCCTTGGAAGTATCTTTACAAAGAATAACTTCTATGATGGGACGGTCAATGGCTTGTGAGAGATAATTCTTCACCTAGATATCATTAGAGGGAGTGTGTCAAATTAGCCACTTAAAAGTTTTTGATTAAGAAAACTAGCCTCAAGTAGTTTGTATTAGTTTTTAACTAGCCCCTTGGATTTCTCATTTTCCTTACGGTAGGAGATTAGTTTCTAAATGGGTTGTTTTTCTTATAAATACGTACACATTAGTCATTTACTCAACTCACCGCATATCATTCAATCTACTAGTTTCCATATATACTTTCTAAACATCTAACAAAGTTGCAGTTTTTTTTTTTTGTGCTCCACCATCAACGACGTCTCAATACTCCTTAGAGCAAAAATATTCATCAACATGCTCCAGTCATCAAAACATGGGATGGATGCTTGTAAGAAATTCGTTTTTGTAGCCATTGGAGGAGAAAGACTGAAACTTTGTGATTTTCTCACATATTTACTCTCAAGGATCAATGCTCTGATACCACGAATAATAAATGGAGAAGAATAATAATTGTCATGAGGAAAAAGACAAATTTGGTTGAATAGGTTTTGTTCTCCTTACTTTATAAATGGAGTATAACTGACTGAACATTAAATCATGACCAACATTAGTGTTGTAAGATTCTCTGCTAACAACTCACTAGTTCTAATATTAAGTAATTGCTTAAACAAGATAAAAATAATAAATAAATAAATAAGATGATAAATAACACAAATATTAACTAAATGATGTAAATTCATCGAGTTCACATATCAACTAAAAGATATGAACATTCGTGTATTTCGTGATCTATATTATAGATATATAGTGATTAGTATCGATAAGAAAAGTTCGGATAAGAAGAAGGCTTAATATAGGAAAAATGAAATGTTCACGTTCACAAAATAATAAATTAATGTTCATATTCTTGATGGTAATGTTCATAATCAGAACGATGACAATTTTGAACTTTTTAAGTAAGTCACAGGCCATTTTGTAATTTATGTGAACAGTTGTTTTTAAAAAAATGACCGGAATATACATGATTGCCAGATTATGAACATTATCATCCAGAACTAGTGTCGTTCTCGTGTCATGCTCGGGTTATTTCATATTATATAGTTAAAATTTTAAATTGAATTAACACGTTTCATGCACGGATTATTTAGAGAAAAGTTCCGGTGAGAAAAATGATTAATGTAGAAAAAATGAAGTTTTCGCGTTCACATATAACAAGCTAATGTTCATAATTTGAGCAAGAAATGTTCATAATCAGGGCGATAAAAATTTTGAGGTCATTTTGAAAAGAAAAAAACAAAATTCATAGTAATTACAATATGTCACCGTGTCCCTCACTGAAAAATGTTTAAAATTTTTTATGGCCCAGATTATGAACATTATCATCCTGAATATGAACATTGATGTGTAATATGTGAACGTAATATGTTCGTTATTTAACGTTAAAAGTTATTTGCACCGGAACTTTTCTTACAGATATGAACAATAGTTTGTTATATGTGAAAGAAAACGCTTCATTTTTCCTACGTTAAAGATTCTTTAATCTTTGTACCCGACCTTTTCTCAATATCGATGCATCGTAACACGCTTTCAATTCTTTAGGAATATATTTAATGGTAGAAATCATCATATATTCCTGTTGTTGTTGTTGTTTACAGATTTGAAAGGAACATTCAACCACTTCAGATAAAATGGAACATAAATCCACGTCTAAGGACCTTGGTTTACCATGGCTTTACCTATTCCCGTTGGTCGCTCTCATTTGATACGTTGAAACAAGTTAGGGTATTATGTCTCATTGGCGTTGAGCTGGGGAAATCAGCAAAGCGTATAGGAAATATGATTTTCCTAAGGTACTTACGGTTGCATTGTAGATTCAAAATTGAAAATCTGTATTTCCTAAACAAACTAAGAAACTTGCAGAGCTTAATTATAACGCAGCCCAATTGCCGCATTCCGAAGTTGCCTATCAACATGGTAAAGAACATGGAACAACTTAGGGTTCTTCGTATTTATGCATGGGTTGACCAGGATCTAAGTGCATCAGTATCAGGGTTGGCCAATTTAAAGAATTTGCAAATATGTGAACAAGGACCAGTTGGTGAAGGAATTGTTAAGGAGCTACAATCTGGGATCATTTACTTGCGAGTACTCGAGTTGTTCAGTGTAAAACAGCCACACCTGGATGCTATATGTGATTGTGTATCCAACAATTTACCCCATCTTGAAACCCTCAATCTTTCTCTAGATGAGAAACAATCCGGATTCGGGTTTGATTTGCAGAAGATGAAATGGGAAAGGTGTCAGCTGCTGAAATCCGTTGTGCTATCGGGAAAGATTTTAAAGCAACATGAGTCATGGTTGTGCCCTCCTAAACTCTTGTCGTTGTCGTTGAGAGCAAGCGAGATCGGGGAAGAGGAAGATATGGAAAAAGTCGTTAATGCTCGACTAGTTCACTTACGGGAACTAATACTACTTAACGACGCATTCAAGGGGAGTGAATTAAGTATGGTAACTTTACTACCACAACTACAGATGCTTAGGGTATCTTGCTTTAGCAATTTGGAGGAATGGAGAATAACACAAGGCTCCTTGCCTAAACTTCGACAGTTAGATATCAATAGTTGCATTGGATTGAAAAGAATTCCATTTGAAGTAGGAAACATCCACACTCTTCAAATTCTCGTTCTTAGTACAATGACAACAGAGTTTTGTGGGAGACTCAAAAAAAGAGAGGAGGATGCTGCAGGTATTAACGAGGAAGGAGAAGATTTCCATCTTGTTAAACACATCCCCACCATTACAATTATTCAGTGCATCTGATCGATTACCAGTATTATACTTATGGAGTAAAAGGTATCTTCTATTGCCTTCATGCCTCTTACGTTAAATTTCTTGTCATCATATGTTGTTGTTGATTAGACATTTGCAGGTCAACGTTTTCTGAAAAACATCTTAGTCATAGTATGTTTTTTCTCACAACGGTTTGTAATTGTAACCAATATTTGCATGAAATTTAATTGCTTGTAAACAAGTTGTACCCTCTTCAGTTAAGGCCTAGTTTGACCATGTATGTTTCAATCTACCAGTACTATCCAAAATTCAAAATAATAAAAAATTACATATACCAGTATAAAATTTTATTACAAATGAAAAACTCTTTTATCTATTGGAAATTAGATTTTCAGGTTATTCAAACTCAGATATATACTTACTATACATTGCTGACAGCAGAAACGCATAATCATTGACATCGATAATCTTCTAGTTTTCAGAAAATTTCTTCACACGAAACAGACACTTCAGGAACATACATGACAGTTTATATCTTCTTCTTAATCCTGCAATATTCATCCAATATCCATGGCTCTGAAAAACATCCATTGCTTCTTGGGTGAATCATGTATGTTGTTGAAAGGTATGTTTCGTGTGAAGAAAACATCAAGAAGAACTGTTGCATCCTCTTGTTTTGCACGTCCTCTTGTTTTGCATCAACCATAGGTCACTCCATACACAACTAATCCCAATCTATGATTGGTTGTGGTTGTATGTATAGAGTGGCCGATGGTTGATGCAAAAGTAGATGACGGGCGACATAAAGCACCTGGTCGAAGTAGAAGTGGATGTCAATATTGTCGGATTCACAATCAATTAGTGTCAATAAGAAATTTGTTTAATTAGAAACAAGAGAGCTTTCAATTGAGTGACCTTACCTCATCTCTACAGTTACCTTTCGATTGAGGTTGTGATGGGAGACGGCGCCCGCTAGCTATTTAGAGGAGGGTTTCGAGTATGACAACTTTAGGGTTTCAACATTGTTTCGTTATTTATAGACAAGGTTTTTCGAATCAATGACCTCTATTTTAGAGTTTTTACATCTACTGCCTCTTGCTTTTTAATTTTTGTGAAATACTATCCTTTGTCTTGAGGAAACTTTAGTTGTTGTTTTTTTTGAAACGAAGGAAACTTTACTTCGTACCCCTGAGTTTAGTATTATTTCTGTGGTGTCTCATATCACGATTATGTTCGACGAGAGATCATAGGAGATCTTGAGATACTTTCCGAGTAGAGGATTCCAAACTATAATCACGTCATTTTCTTCTATTTCTCTTGACGTGACTAGTAGACAAACATGGCCCCTAAGGGCGTTCATAAGCACAGTGGGCCTATAACACGTCGATTCATCCTTGGATCTAGCCTCAGGAAACATGCGAGCTACGGTTGCGTTGTGCCTCTTCTGGATGTAATAGAAACAGTGAGGCAGAATTCTTTTATAGAGTTTGGAATCCGCTATGCGCGCCTCGTAAGAATAATAAACATACGAAGTGCGCATAACGCCCTTCGTTGGCTTGTATTATGTAGGTTCATGAACCTTTGAACCTCAACTCAAGTATAGCATGAACTTGCAAGAAAGAAGTTTGAATCTTTAGGAAGAAGGTACACCAATGAAAGAAGTTTCCTTCTGATGACTGGCATTGTGTATATTGTTTTTGCAAAAATTGTGGAACTGTTGATGGTGGTCTGGATCAAGACAACGAGAGACATGACAAATCCCCACCTTAGCTTACTTGTTGCTTATGTGATGGAAAATGTAAACCTCAGTTCTAACTGTTTTATTTTTCTGTATGCGATGGATCTAGTTCACGTATGCGATGAACCCAACTCACTCACGTATGCGATGAACCTAGTTCACGTATGCGATGAACCTAGTTCACGTATGCGATGAACCTAGTTCACGTATGCGATGAACCTAGTTCACTCACGTATGCTATGAACCTAGTTCAATAACGTATGCTATGAACCTAGTTCAATAACGTATGTGATGAACCTAGTTCACGATGCGATGAGCCTAGTTCACGTATGCAATGAACCTAGTTCACGTATGCGATGAATCTAGTTCATATATGCGATGAACCTTATCCGTTCAAGTGGCTTACCCAATTTCCAAGCGGGTTCATTAATTTTGTTTCCCAGGTTCATTAAATTTCTTTTTCTATGGTTACACTTTAACTTGTACGTTTTAACATCTAGTTCCTGAGTTTTAACTTGGAAGTTCACGAGTTTTAATTTATGAGTTCATTGAATCTAACTTGCAGATTCATGATTTTTCTTAATTGTTGAATTTTTATGTTCTTGCAGGTTCATGAGTTTTGTCGTATGGGTTAATCTCCCGTTTATATAGCCTCACAATTCAGGAACCTACGTTTTAGTATTTACGAAAGTTTAGATTAAGGGTTCATAAAGATTTTTTAATCTCAGGTTTCACAATTCATGAACTACAGATTTTTTAATCGCATGAACTTGATCGCATGTATCCATGAACTTGATCGCATGTATCCATGAACTTGATCGCATATATCCATGAACTTGTTCATTAATAGCGACGAACCTCTGATGTTTACATTAGAAGGTTCATAAACACTATCAATGAGGTTCACAACACTATAGATGTGGTTCATTAAATTTGTATTTAGGATTCACCTAATCTATACTAGAGAATAGAGATACACACATTTTGTATAATCTATACTAGAGAATAGAGATACACACATTTTGTACTACAGGTTCACCAATTTTATACTAGAGGTTCATTGATGTTTTTAATACAATTAACCAACTTTATACTAGAGATTCATTAATTGTGTATATGAAGTTCAAAAATTTTGTAATGCACGTTCAATGTTTTATCAAATACACACTTAACAAATTACACATACAAGTTGAATAATTTAATGTTACAACAAATTACACATACAAGTTGAATAATTTAATGTTACAAGTTCAACGTTCAATGAACCTACAAAATAGTCGATGCGAACATATGTACATTCTTCGATGAGTTTCATTCACTTCAGTAAACCCTTGGCCTTCACTGTGTTGTTTAAGATGGCTCTGGCAATTGCTATTCTTTGCTTTTTTTTCCCAGATAGTTGAGTTCCATGCTCCCCCACCATTGTATCAAGTCCCTACATATAGCATGTCTTTTGAATCACATGGATACAGTAAAACACATGAAAATTAATAGGTGAAAGAAGAGAGATTAACTTTTGGCAGCTTATCGATGAACTTTGCAGTGTTTGCACACTCTACTGCAACTCTAATCTCCTCATTGGTAGCATCTTTCTTCCCATTTTGATGTTCTCCATCACAGAAGTTGCAAACAGAATTGGTTCTTGGCTCACTAAACCTACCTTCTGCCTCACCCATGACAACTTAAGGTGCCTTAAATTGATACCATCTATGAGTACTTGACCAGAATCAGGGTCGTAAAATCTCTCCACAAGGCTAATCACAGTTGATTTGCCACTTCCACTCTGCCCAACAAGAGCAACAGTCGTCCCACTTGGAATGTACAGTGAAAAACCAGAAAATATCTGCACATCTGGTCTTGCTGGGTATCGAAAATGCACATCCTTCAGTAATCTCACCTTTCAATTCGTTCAACACGATCCCCTCTTCACTTGATGCATCAATTTCTGGCACTCTATTAATTGTTTCAAACATCTTATATGTTGCAGCTTGTCATGTCGCAAATGCGTTTATGCAAGGAGATGTCTAGCCTAAGGACCTGAAAAAATAGGGTTTGGAATTGAAAGAACTTTTACTGACATTCCACCGGTCATCATGGCCATAATGACATTGAGAACTTGTCCACCATTATATCCATCGTGTATGATCATTTTGCTTCCATACCACACAGCTAGAGAGTAAGTGCTAAAAACCAGATCACTACACCAAATCAAACACCTGAGACTAGGCCTTGGTGAACAGTAAACTGTAGGCAACTTGAAGCTTGCTATCATAACTTTTTATCGCTTACGATTCAACATGATGTTTCTGTTCCAGGAGTCTTTCCAGTTCCAGGAGGCCCAAATAGAAGCATACCTTTGACGTGCTTTATGCCCAATTTACTTGTCACATGTGGAGGAAAAACTCTAGAGGCAAAGCTCTTCTAAAAATATATGCAAACTCTGCACTTAATCCACCAATACCAAGTGACTGCAGATTAAACTCCTTGTGCTTAAAGATGTTGTTGCTAGCTGCTTCACGCTGGTTAACAACCTTTATTCGGCTGGAGCTTGATGCTTGAAACACAATGTATGTCACTGTTGATAACATACCCCTCTCAATATTAGAACTTTGTTTTCCTTCAGCTTCAGCCTGGTTGACTGTGAAAACAAAGTTCTGCCCAAGATACTCAAACGTCATCGTTTGGCCTACAGTCATGACCTGCACAAAGCCATACATACATGCACAAGAACGATAAGAGTAGCATTGTGAAGATTAACACATCAGGGAAACATCTAATCGCTGAAATCAAATCATAGACATGGCTATAATCAGTGATATGCTTTTAACCACATAGGTGAGAATACAGTTTCATCATCCTAATTTAGTTCGATTTTTCATTCAGGCATTTTCACAAACATATTAAGAGCAAAGTTTAGTTTGGTTTTCAGATGCAAAACACTAAACTGGCGACTATTTAACTGCTTGGACGGATTAATCTCAACCTCGCATTCGTATCCTGTGATAATCACATGGAGGAGGAGGAGGAAACCTGAACTTGAAATTTGATTGGTTTGGAATGATATTCGATTTGAAACAGAAACCTAAACTTGAAATTCAGTAACTAATGAACCTGAAGGAGGAGGAAGAGGAAGAGAAGAGAAATTACCTGCTGGACTGAATGGTGTCGACCAGTAGCGGATCTAGGGCTCAACTCGATCAATTTTCTGCCGCCATGGAGAAATCGAGGAAGGTAGACGACGAGGTCGAAATCGAGGATGGAAGAAGAACGAAGAAGCCATGGTATAGAGGAAGGAAGAGCAGCGCCATGGAATCGACGAAGGATAACCTTTCCCCATCGCCATGGAATCGATGACTGTGAATGATAACGTCCAGTGTACGTGAGTAATTTTTTTTTATTTCCCAATCTATTTACAAGTCTGTGGCCTCGGGATGGCTCGACCGGGACCGGACCGGCGGTTCGAACCGGAACCGGTAGGAACCGGTTTTGACCCGGTCCGGTTCCGGTTCGAGAAATCCCTTTTTTTGAACCGGCGGTTAACCGCCGGTTTTTTATTTTATTTTTAAAATTTTTTTTAACCGCCGGTTAACCGGCGGTTTTTTAAAAAAAATAAAAAAATAAACCGGCGGTTAAAAAAAAATTAAAAAACCGGCGGTTAACCGGCGGTCCTAACGGAAATTAAAAAAAAATAAAAAAATTCATTTTTAAATATTAAAAAATTCATATCAAACCCCTATAAATATCATACCATACAATATTCAAATCACACATCCAACAACAACAATCTCTCTTCTCTTTCTCAAATCTCAATCTCATAATCTCTCATATTCCATCAACAATCTCTCTTAATCTCTTCCTTTCTTAATCTTCCTTTTAATTAGCTTTTGTCTTTCAATATTTTATTGCTTTTACATTTTTAATCACATTATTATATTGTTCTAAGTTTTATTGTTTTATTGTTTTATTGTTTTAATTGTTTTAATTGTTTTTAATTGCTTTTAATCATATTATTTAATTGTTCTTAATCATATTATGGCGGATCATTTTGACACCCAAGAGAGTGATAATGTCACTTCTCCCACTCTCACTCCCACCTCCCAAGTTAGGTCCTCCGCTAGGGGTAGGACCGCTAGGCCTCAAGGGCAAGCTAGCGGTTCGAGGCCGGCTAGGGGTAGGGGGGGGAGGACCGGGACCGGGTCCTCCGGGAACCAATCCCGGAAACTAACATCTCCTGTTTTTACAAAGTGGTTTACTAAATTAGAACCCGGTATCGAGGAACTCGAGGCCGAGGATTATGATCCCGGACTAATTATTGTTTCTTGTAACTTTTGCGAGGCGACATTCCAATGGAAGAAAAGTGGAGGATATGGAACCCTTCAACGACACATGGAGCACAGACACGTCGCCGAGATGGGAATGCTAGGGGGACAAACGCAAATTTCCGGCGGATTTGCATCTTCTACTAGCGGTAACCCTTTATTTCGTTTTGATCATGAAGCTAATAGTGTAGCATTAGCCGAAGCTATTTGTGTTGATCATTTAGCATTTCGATTTAGTGAAAATGTAGGATTTAATGAGTATATTAAAGAGCATACACAACCCGCTTTTAAATCCGTATCTAGGAAAGTGATTAAGAAAAACGTAATTAAGGCTTATAAAAGACACAAGGCCGAATTAGTTTCTTATTTTTCGCAAAATGATATGAATGTTTCTATTTGTAGTGATATATGGAGTGATAATACTCAAACCCATTCTTACATGGGTGTTACATGTCATTTTGTAGATCATCATTTTACAATGCAAAAACGTTTATTGGCATTTAGAGTCTTTGATGATTCACATACCGCACAAAATATTGCTATGATGATTCGTACAATTTTAGAAGAATATAGACTACTTAATAGAGTTTTTTCAATTGGATTCGACAATGCATCTGCTAACACCGCATCTATTAGAGATTTACAAGAAATGTGTCAACCTTTATTTGGTGGGAGATTTTTTCATATTCGATGTGCTTGTCATATTTTAAACTTATGTGTTCAAGATGGTTTACGTGCTATGAGTTATCATTTTGATCCAATTAAGAACGTTATTAAGTATATTTGGGGGCATCCTAAAGTTACAAGAGATTGGATGACCTTTTGTAAAACTAACGGGGTGCACCCAAAACGTTTTTCAAAAGATGTGGGTACCCGATGGAACTCTACTTACATATTACTATGTGAATGTATAGAATATAAACAAGTTTTAACGTCTTTTGTTTCTCAAAACCTTTATGGCTCTACTTTCTATTTTAGCGAATCAGGTTGGGATATATGTTAAAGTATTGCAACGTTTTTAAAATGTTTTAGTGATGCAACAAAGAGATTTAGTCATGTTTATATACCAAGTAGTAATGTTTTTGTCTTGGAAGCTTGTAATGTTATGGCTGGTTTAAGTGAGGGAGCTAAAATTCCCGGCATTGAGGAATCCGTTGCAAGCATGAGGAGTAAGTGGTTGCAATACTATAGATATATTCCCGATTGTTTTCTTGTTGCTTGTGTTTTAGATCCTAGACTTAAATTAGGAGTTTTACACACTCTTTTAGATGACTATTATGGATATATTTTAGTCGACGGTGAACTAGAGGATATTTTAGGTATGGTTTCTAGAACTAGAACAAACATTGAAACTTTATTTACTCATTTTTCGGATTCTCCGACTACTTCACAATTACCTCCGGCTTCTTCGAGCTCTAGTAGCTTGGGGGCCTTTGGAGCTAAGTATTTTAGTAAAAGACCAAGAGTTACAAACACGAATGCGGAAATTGATAACTATCTTAACACCAACTTTGAGTTTGTTAGTTGTGAAACTTTAGATGTTTTGAAGTGGTGGGAGGATCATAGGAGCATGTTTCCAACGCTTGCGAAGATTGCGGCTCAAGTTCTTGCCGTCCCCACTTCAACCGTGGCGGTGGAACAAACTTTTAGTGCAGGAGGCAACACTTTAACGAGGAAGAGATCAAATTTGGCACCGGAGTCATTGGAGGCGCAATGTTGTGTTTGCGATTGGAAGAGAGCCGCAATGAGGCAACAACGTAACATTAACGAGTCATCGGAAGACGAGTGGATTGGAGATTCTACTACGATACGCACCGATTCATCCGCCGAAGATTCGACTTAGGTAACGGGTTTTGATAAAAGGTAAAGAACTACGTGGGCTTTGATTCCTCTAACCCGAGAGGATACGTAGGCAACTTAACAAGTAAGTCACTGTTAAGTGCAAGCCCAATTTTTTTTAATTTTTTTGTTCCTTCATATTTAATTTAAAAAACTTAAAAAAAATGATTATAAAAAAACGCTATTAAAAAGAATGTTTTGTAATTTTTTTTAAGTTTTTTAAACATAATTTTTAAACTTAAAAACAATGACAAAACATTCTTTTTTAATAGCGTTTTTTTATAATTATTTTTTTTAAGTTTAAAAATTATTTTTACATTTTTTTATTTATTTTTTAAAAAAAATTATTTTTTTTAAAAAAACCGGTCCGAACCGGATCGAACCGGGATGAACCGGACCGAACCGGATCGAACCGGGATGAACCGGAACCGGACCGGAACCGGTCCCGAACCGGATTGAACCGGACCGGACCGGAACCGGTGGAACCGGTTTTTCCCGGTTCCGGATTCCGGAGGACCGGAACCGGACCGGGAGCCATCATTACTGTGGCCTTTCCTTTTTTTCCTTCTTTCACTTAGAAACAATCTGAACCGTTTATGAAGTAGATCCAACGGTTTAGAAAAAGTTCTCATTTTAAAAAGCGTTCTTATCTTAAGAAGTGTTCTCATTTGATCTTTCCTCTATCAAAATATATCACTCATATCCATACTAAAATCCGATACCTTATACTCATACTTTCCACCCAAAATTAAAAAAATTGTAATGTGCATTACATAACCTTTGGAAGAAAAGATGAAATAGAAGGGAACAAGATTTGCATATATACCCCTTCATAATAATTGATTTGCATGAATACCCAAATTATTTTAGAGTTACAAAAATACATCAAATCGGGTATATTTGCAAATGAATAAGTATAGAAAAAAAAAATGTCTGGCTTAATAATTCAAATGCCGGTCATATAAAATAAAATGTCGGGTATATTTGCAAAAGCATAAATACAGAAGAAAAAATGTCAGCCTTCTAAAATTTAATGTCACTGGGGTATATTTGCAAACATTAAAAAAAGTAGGTATTTTTGCAAAGGAAACATTGAAATGGGATATGAGGTGCAATTTCTCTTAATAATCATTTCGATACACGTATCAAAAGCAAATATGAGTATGATTGATATCCCAAACGACCACAATTTGTGCGTTTCACCTCCCGGGTATATAGATGGGTTATACTTATGCATCTCATGTAAGATTTGTGGAGGAAGGAAATAGATGTTGAAAATATTGTGCATCCACAAATAAGATGGTTCAACTACAAAAGGAAATAAAAGAAAGCATGCCAAAGAGAAGAAAATACAAACAAGGAGGGAATATCGAATATCGGGCTACCTTCAGCGAGTATGAGGAATGATCACCCTGCCGAATGAGAGCAAGGTGTAAATTTTGTAAAAAGACTTGTGCTTGCGATACAAAACCGAACAGAACAAAAAATGTGAAGAATCATACATTGGTTTGTAAGGAGAATCCGCCAAATCAAGGAAAAGGCCAGCCAGCTCAAATCACACAAATTTAGAGATACTTACAGGAGAAAGGGAAAAATTGGGTCTACAATGCAAAACATGTTCGACTAGTTGTGACTGAAATGATAATTAAGGATGAGATACTGAGATGTCTTTCAGGATGTAGAGAAAGAAGGATTAAATCATACATTTTATGTTGCTTGCCCTGCATTCCAATTGCTTTCATACCAACACTGCTCTTGATTGTCTTGAACTTTATAAGAAAAAACTAGAATCGGAATCCCGCGCGAAGCGCGGGAAAGTCATTGTTTTCCGTTTGTAGTTAGTTATTAAATAGGCCCTAAATTTAAAATAAGTGAACGATGATATAATACAATTCTACAAACTCGTAAAATGCAAATATAATTATTGCAACGGTGGTTACAACCGAAATCAAGAATGAAAAACTCGAGAAGACGTTTGAATACTGCAATAGGCAAGACATATTTATACCAAAAAAACCGTAAGTAGCGCTGTGCGCGAGGAAATTTTGATTTCGTATACGGTATAATGTTGTTGAATAGACATTCCAAATTGGGATAATCATATTCACAACATTATGATACATAATTGTAACTCAACAAATTTAAATTTATAAACAAAATCAACGTAAGAAAATGACATAGGTGCACACAATGACTTCTTTTAGCGGATAAAGAGAAGTCATTGAGCTATTGAGATCTTGGTTCTGAGTCATCACTAATGAGTTATGATCAAGGAACGCATGATGACTTCTTTCAGCGGTATGCATAATGACTTCTTGCAGCAGATATATGCTCGTGGCTTAGTTGATACTTGGTTCAACCAGGTCTCACCTTTAGTAGTTGTGGTCCGTCGAAGGCTTGATTCCCGGTCAGATCCGATAGCTAGGAGCAACATCTCCATCTTTGTCCAATTCTTCACCACAAACCTACAACAAATCTCCAATCAATTAATTCAGGCATGATTATTAGTCACGCTTACATAATCTAACACTCGAGATAGAATCTAAATAATGACAACAATCGCAATGTAGCTGATGTATACGAAAAGCCATAAGATTTTTTGTTGATACATTCTACAATGATGTTGAGCAAGAACTCTAACCCAACTACTTCCAGTCCCCTATCTCAACTATAAACATAGAAATTTGGGTGTTTACCTCAACACTTGAGAAATACAATGAAAAATAATGGAAAAGTGAATTTGAAGGCATAAACTAACAGAAAGTAAGAAATGGACTAAGAAAGAGCATTCTCATACTTCACAATCTCCAGTTTTTGTTTTGTTAATATACACTGGACACGCCAAGTAGATTCGACGAAGCTAATCGCGCGGGCCTAATGCGTTTTAGATATTTATATAGTTGGATATTATTTTTATATATGTTTTCATGTAATATGTTTACTTAAATAAGAGCATCTATGTTTTTATTAAAAGTTATAGTACATGAAAATAATATCTATATATACAAATATCGACACAGATAAAATCCGTTAGATCTGTTTGCACGGGTTACTTTACCTAGTGATATTTATAAGGATGGACCACAGTATATAAGTGCAGTCCACCTACAAATTAATCAACACGACACATTAATTAATCACATTTTATTAACAACCGATTCTTTAATGATTGTGTAACAAAGTTTGATCTCTAATTCAATCCTACACTCCCCAAGAAATAGAGGATAAAAAAGAAACTGATCACATATGTGCTACGGCTCATGATTTCCCGAATCTTGAGGATTTACCCTTTAAAACATGATTTGTTTCCTAATTATCAGTAATTGGTAAGGAAATAGTCAACACTTGTATAGCATGCACATGATCGAATAAAAAATAGCTCACAGTTTTCTATTTATTAGTCCCTCCGTCTAGTATAGTACTCCCTCCATCTCATAATGTTCTTCACATTTTAAATAGTATACATTGTTCACGGTTGAAGAGAATCTCCTTGTTTTATCTTGATATATAAGAAAATATATAGTCATGTGAGGTCTTGTTTGATTCGTATTAATGTGTACTTTAATAGTATCAAATTTTAATTATTTGTATTAACATAAAAATAGAGATATTAAGGATACAAAACGTACCTCGGCAAATGTGCCATGAAAAAATAGGAAGAACATTATGGGACAGATGGAGTATATAGAAACTTGAAATTAAAAGTGAAAATTTTATGTCAAAACAATCTCAATGATTTGTTTTAAGTGAGGGGTTGATTTGGAATCTGCATCTTGTAACAGGAAAAGCATGAAAAACAACAGTACAATATAGAACAACACTCATCTTGTTGAACATTTCAGAGTCCTCTGTAGGTTCACTACCACAAACTCATCTTTTTTACTGTAGTAACATGACCAGAATTAGATCAAAGCAAGTAAATTTATTTGGTTGGATTTTAACAGAATCATAATAAATTGCAAAAATGAAGATACAGAAAGGGGAACATCCTAAAGCATTAAGAATGAAAAGAATTCATAAGACTCTAGCAGCATCCCTTTGGTGCCTTGGGTAGGAAGAATTAGAAGACATGACTTGAGGTTAGGACTGTAAAACCCACATGTAAGGAACGGAGAAGAGGTTGAATGATGCAGTATATATATACTGCGTAAGCAAACGCCTTTAAGGAAAACCAAATGGACAGGCATGCAAAGAGGCGGAAGAGCACGGCCCGTCCTGGAAGGAAGAGATCGTCATCAACGATCCTAATTTGAAACATGACAACCCAAAGAGCACGCTAGACCGTATAACCAATCATTCTGAGCACCCTAGAATTAGCGACAACAACTGAGGTAGAGTACAAATGAGTCTTTCAATTCCATATAAAAGTACACAAAAACAGGGTCATGTCAATGTAAATGTGCAACAATAGCGGATAAATGGAAGTGAAAGAAATATAACATAACCCCAATCAGGAATTTATCATATGTGGTTGCATACCATCTAAGTTCTTTCATTAATCTCTTTCAAAAACTGTTCTTGCAATGCATGTTCACACCAAACACCAAGATCTTGTTCTGCATAGAGAAGGTGATCACAATATTTCTTCCCTTCGGATTCTGCAACATAGAATTAGCTATTAGTTGATTTTGATTTTCAATTCCTTGGAAACACAAAGTCGTCACAATAGGCAAAATTCTCTTACTGAATCAAGCAGAAATTAAAACCACCAAATTTCTTCCCTTTTTCGTCACCGGTTATTCATTCCTCAAGAATACTATGTGATACTCAACCTCTGGTACTCCCTTTGTTGCAGCCGGCTATGAATCATTAAGATCATTGCCATCTCTGTTTAAAAGTAAGACTGAAGCAACTTTGAGTTATACTCTGCAAAAAAACTACAACAACAACAAAAAAGAGTCAAATTTGATATTTTATAACAGATGCTCTAATAAAACGAACCGAGCAAAATGACCAATACAGATGATTGATGAAGACCATCAAAAACTTCATACACCTCCAACAAAATAGTAGAAAAATCATGCACCAAAGAAAATTTGAACTGTAACTTGATGAAGACAGTTTCAAGGAAAGAAAATTACACTCGTTTCTTGCACTTTGCGCTGGTAATCCCTCACAGCATTAGCAGTTGCACCGCCTGCTAAGACAACTTCCTCTAATTCCCGAACCAGAGCTTTGTGGAGGGAAAGGATTCGAGTTACAGAAGCTTGATATGGGATTCATGGAGTGGTGTATCCTTTTACTCGGGCTTGGAGCCGTATAATCTTTTTCTCTGTTTAGACCTTTATGTTTTCGGTTTTTAGCTCTTGTGGTATTCCCATGTATTGTTATGTCATATCGGTTACTTCCTCCCAATCTATTGGGGTAAGGAAATACCAATCCCGCCCACCCCATACCCCGTTTTTCGGGATAAATGGGGTTTGATGTTGTTCTTGTTGTTGTTTGTTTGCGTAAGTTTCTCAACATCAGCAACTTTCTGACGATGCATTTTGTTCAAGATCTTATTTTCTTTCTACCAAATCCAAGCAATTGGCGTGAATTTCAACATGTAAACTTAAATCAATCAAATCCAAAAGAAAAGTATTAGTTATGGCATACCTGACATATTTCAATTTGTTTGATCAATTCCTGATTTTTGTTCTGCAAATAATCTTTGCAAGGGCAGACTGTACTGTCCTCTCAGCATCTAATAAAGCAGCTTCTTTTGATTTTGTAAGACGGTATACTATTGATCCCTCACTACAACAACAACAACAACAACAACAAAAAAGAGTCAAATTTGATATTTTATAACAGAGGCTCTAATAAAACGAAAAAAAGGGCAGACTGTATTAGTTGTGGAAATCTGCTTTACAGAAATGAAAAGCAGATTTCCACAACACTAAGAATCAAATATGACAGGAGTGAATAAAGAAAAAAAGGCACACTAATCGCAACTAAAAGAATTAATGTGCAATACTAATTCAACCTAACATTATTTAAAAGATTAAGCAAATGAAAATAAATTCGAAACCAGACGATCACTTAACCAAACTCATGTGAATGCTGAGACCTCAATGAACCGCCATTTCCTAACATCTTCCACCCTCCTCGGCTTGAAATGGGTAGCGGAAAGTGACTTAGGTGTCCTAGTATTGGTTTGTCAGGAATAGATGCACCAACCAGCTATTCTAGCGAATTCTCAACCTGAATCAAATAAGTAAGAAAAGAACAATTACCATAAAGCAATACCCTTGAAAAGCTAGAAAACCCAGCTCCATAGTAGAATACCTTCTACCTTGCTTCCCTCACATCCTCATATGAAACCTGACCTCCGAAGCTTAAAACGCAGACAACTAAAAAAAAAGAGCAATTAAAAGAGAACAGCTAAAAGAAAGATGTGATGACCATGTCTTAAAAATCAGTTGATCTCATTTCCAAGAGCGGGTTGCACATCTAAGAAGCAATATTGCACCGTTTCAGAGTTGGAAATCTCATCAAATAATCAGTGTAGATATACGTATGGGCAAACAAAGATATCTTGTGTGAATTGCATATCTATCTGAAGCAGGTTAAAAAATTACCTCAATTCTTCTAATCTATTCATCCAATTTAAGTTTCTGTTGGCTTTCCACTGCTAGAATTTTGACTTCCTTGCACTTAAAACTGGACATTGGCAAAAAAAAGTGCATTAGGCTTGTCTTGATTTCCTTGTGCATCTTGCTAAAAAACCAGGTTAAGATGACAAACCTCGCAGCTTATTTTGATTTCTCATCTTCTTCCCAAGCTGCAACATGCTGTTCAAATTCAAGGCTTTGAACGTTTTCCAGCTCATCCTGAAAACTGTTTTCCAGCTCATCTTTGCTCGTCCAGGCAGCAATGTTCATTTTTCTGAGTTGTACACCAAGAGTTACAATTTTTCTTCTCGTCTTGAGTTGTAACTCTTCGTCTGATAACCCACTTCTTCCATTTACTGTTTTTTCATGTGATTTTATGTTGAGTTCCATTGGAGACATTGCAACATCTCCTCTCCTTAGAGTTGATGGAAGGGATGAATTGGGCTACAAATTGGGGTGGTTTCTCCTATATGAGTTTTGGTTCATAATGGTTCTTGGCTCAGAATAGGCGTAATTTTTGTTCCCATGTCTCGCAATGAAACCTCCCTGATTGCAGGATTTCTTGCCCCATTTACTCTGATTTGGTGCTAATTCTCAAGACGAAAATCATATCATGAATAAACAACGGCACTGCAAAGGATTATAAAGCACAAAAATGAGAATATAATTAAAGATCAAAACTTTACTATTTGGTGAAAATCAGTGAACACAACAATGAGAGCTCTCATTGCTCAAGCAATACCATCATCCCATCAATTAAAATCATTGGAAGGATATTCAGGGAATTTATTTGCAGCCTTTTGTCCTTCTGTAGATATAGAAACTACATAGAGAAATTTAAAACAAAAAAACAAATCTAGAGGAAGGATACCTGGTATTGTTGTTGCATTTTATTTCCCGTTTACTTTAGTTAGCATGTCTAGTGATCCAATTTCTAAGAATGAGCACCGACCAAGATCAGGAAATAATATTGTTTAGAGTAAAAAAACAAATTCAAGAACACAAAAATCTTAAGAATTAGCACCAAACCAGATCAGAAAATTGTATCATGAACAAACACTACCACTGCAAAGCATTATAAAGCACACAAATAATTCAATAAAAGGTTCAAACTTTACTACTTGGTGAAAATCAATGAACAAAACAATGAGAGCTCTCATTTCTCGAGCAATACAATCATCAATAAATAAAAGTCTGAGATCAGACACATTTTGTTGATGGATAATTAATTCTGGCAAGAAACAACCTGAATCACTTATCCATCAAAAATTTACTGTGTCACCCAGATTCAACTTGAACATTAATTATTTCGGTTGATAAGTGATTCGGGTTGTTTCTTACCAGCTATTGTCATGGAATTAATGATTTTCTTTATGACCAGTCGTGGAAGATAATGTTGTGATGTTTTTATAATGGACACCGCAAATGAGAGAACGGATATTTAAATCAATCAAAAGTATATGTGATGGGTGTCAAGAGCAATCACACAAATAGTAGCAGAATAAAAACTGGAAAAATGGAGAAAAGGCTAAACACATTTGTGACCATTTAAACTGGTAAAAAAGGTCGGTTGCTGCATTAAAACAAACACCATATGAGCCCTTGATTAACTTCAGAAGACAGTTACACTAAAAAAAATGTTACCTGGCTTTCTCTGGTTTCTGTGCATGGAGATTGCTAGTTGCTTTCAGTGGCCTTTTATTTTGGTGCTCGGCTGAACTGCAATGAGAGGTTTGGTTTTATGTTTTCCGCCTTCAGATTACTGGTTGATTGAGTAATGATATGATATGGTACTTTGATTGGTTTGCAGCTCTGCTTTTCCCTCAAAAAGTAAAAACAATAATTGAATATGAACAATTGAGAATCAACAACATAAAATGGATTTGACAAAATGCACAAATTTGAGCAGACTTTTAGCAGAAATAGAACCAAGACTTACTTTATTTCATCAGTTCTTTACAAAACACCAAATTCCCAGCCTTTTGACTCTGGACACCTTTACAATTCAAAAAGCAAGTCTATTAATGTGAAGATAAGCATACAGAGAAGGAAATCTAGAAGATAAACACTCCCTTGTTTTGCATTTAAATGACGAAACTAAGAAATTAGAGATGGGGAAAATTTACCCTTGCGATTCCATCTGAAGGTGACTACAAAGATCTTGGTTAGCAACTTAGCACCATATGTAGTCGTCTCCACTGCTCACTTTGAACTGATGAAAACCGTTTTGGTAAATAAAAAATGGAAGGCAATATCTTGTTCTTCATATATCAGAAAATAAGCAACCTAACGTGAAAGACCGTCAAAACAGGTTCATAGACTTGTTGCTCCAGTTAGGGTTTAGATTGGGGCAAGAGCTCAATCAGAAGCGGTATGTCGCTTCTTCGAAGTGAACTTGGACGTCGGGCTACCAAATTCTTACTATAGCCACTAAGACCGATGAGGTAATCAAACCGGCCAAAGAATGACCAAGTCGACGACACAGATTTAGCCTTCTCGGGGAGGAGGAGGAGGAGGAGGAGAAATAGTGGAGAACAACGACACTGAACGAATTAGAAGAGCAATTAGAAACCCATCACAACAATAGTAGGGAGAAATGGCAAGAAAAAGCAATCGATGAAAATCACAAAGAGGTCTTACAGGAAAATGCAAGAGTGGAATTGATGGCAGAATTCAAGACAAAATCTGAAACGGTAAATGCCAGAAACCCAAACGCTCTTCACGGTAAACTCAATATCAAACTGAAGATCAGAAACGTCTGCCAGACGAAATGAAGAAGCCGAAGAACAATCAACAGACGCAAAACAAAAAAATCAGCAAAACGAAGCCCAAAGCCCGAGACTTAAATGACAGGCCCGGTATGGCCCGGTACAATTTACCATTACTTCAGCAAACCCATGAATTATTATATAGAGATAGATGTTGGAAGAGTTTCTTAGAGCCTTATGTCAAAGGGTGTGCCATCAGTGAATATAAACTGAAGGGGAATCTAAAAGCTACTTCAGTTGCTTACTAATGGTGTAACATCAGTCAATATACAACATCTATAAAACACTCTACCAACAGTGGTTTAATTACAAATTATGACTACAAATACATCAAACTCGGATATTTTTACACAACCTGGAATAGAACAAATGTGCCACAGCACTCAACATGTGGCAAGTCTCCATGGAAGGTTGGCTAATAGAACAGAACACAGAAAATCACTTACACTATAACTTCTAAGTGCGAAAACACCAACAAACTACTCAAGACCTGTTGGGATTCAGCTGCAATTTCTGTAGTAGTATAGAGATCTTTAAGAAGGAATCTAAAAAAGATTGTCAAAGGCAGCTACAACTAAACAGCAGTTTGAGTAGTGTAAACATTAACAAATCGAAACACAAGGATACAGTTCATTCACAATAAAAAACTCTGGATTCCATGTCAAACATAATACATCTGTAGCAGTTAGAGATTATACCCTGCATAAGCATTAAAATTCACCTTCTGTCATAAAAAATGGTGTTCTATAATGTAGCCACAAGCATGATTCTTTAAAGGCAGACTAACTGGGGCCATCATCGGGGAACCTTGGATCAAAACTAGGCGAGGGAAGAGAGTGAGGCGAGCCACCCGATCCATTCTGAAGCTCGAGCACAAGCCATCTCACAGCTTTACTCATCTGTTCCAACCGCACTGCACTTATAGGCATAAGATTGGTAGTGCCAAGCTGGCCACGTCTATCGCTCATAGACCCGGTTGCCTCATCTACTAAACACTCAGATCCTATCCTCTGCTTAACTGACTCCACAAACTCCTCAGCTTGATCACAAGCCACCTTGAAAGATTCCCACTTTTGCTTGAAATTCTCCAAGGCAGCGTCAGTAGCTAGAGTTTTATGAGCCCCTGAAATTTCCTTGGATTCTAGGGCACTTGTAATTGCAACAACGAAATCCTGGTATGCCTTCTCTAATGAGTCTACAATGCTATCCATTAGGCCTGTCGCAGACAATATCAGTGTGATAAGACTACGTTCCACTAAATTGCCAAATTAAGAACAAAAACCTAGAATTAGTTTGCAGTAATTTAGACTATGCATAAACCGATTGAATCAATTCGTGTTGAATAAAGATTAGGTTTGGGAATGAAGCAGCTAGGGTTTAACTCAATCCAGGCCTACGTTCGGTGTATAAGCAAAGTAAGCAGATAGAGAATTGACGAGTGGAAAGAGATACCCTTGAGAAAGAGAAGATGGAGAAAACCGGCGCGCACACAGCGGAAGGGACTAATGGTCGAAGGAGGCGCCGCTAGAGAGACAGAGAGGAGGGAGAAGAGAGGGAAGCGAGAGACTGAGATTTAGATTTCGCAATTGTCTCTGTTTTTTTTTTTGAAAATTTGAGGTTTCAGTCTCATGTGAACGAGAGAGAATTAGAACATCTTTGGAGTTTGTTAGCTAAAAGAGTTAAGAGTTTATAAAGAGTTTGTTGTTTATAAATAGTTTATTGGTAATAAATATATTTGGTAAAATGTAGGTTTTTATTGGAATGTGTGTAGTTTATTTAAAATGTGTGAATGATAAAAAAAAGGTTAAAATATTTTAATTGCACGTTTTCGAAATCATAAAAATGAGTTTTTGAAAAAAAAAATGTCTATAAACTATAAACTAATTTATAAACTCTTCATCAAACAAACCCTAAAGATTCTACTTTTTGTTAATACCCATCTATCCCCACTACATTCTCAATGATTTTTATCAAATTTATTTATGTATTTTAGCTCAAGAGTGGTGTTACCTTGAGACACATGTTAAATTTAGGTGAATGCTCATTTAGTTCACCATGGTGAAGAGAACGCCCTGCGGCCCTGAGTATTGTTTTTCTTTCCTCTAAAATTCTACTTTTTCATATTTTAAGGGTTTCTATTTACTAATACTCACCCAAGTGGACAACCAATTGCTATGCTCTAAGATTTTTTGGTAGTTTATTTTCATATTTTTCATGAATATTAAGTCGTGAAAATTACACTTTGTGTTGTCATAACTAAGGGTTCTCTGTTGCGTTACCATACCAAATAAACATAAAATGATTTGGTCAATTAACTATAACGGTAAATCGGTTTTTCTTCGGTACAATTAACTGAGAATTTAAACGGTTGTTCGGTTCTTCAATACGGTTTTTCGGTTTCAGTTTTTTTTTTTTTGCCATTTGCTCACCCTTAGGTGTTGGGCATGACACCTTAACCATTCTCAGCCATCTGGGTGGCTTTGCGGACGACGGCGAGCTGGCGAGAAGCCCTCGACACTAAGAAGGAGGAGACGACGACAATATACCCCAAATTTGAGAAGGAGGAAGGAGAGAAGATTGTAACAACAACGAGAAGACAATGAGATGGACATGAGAGATGACAACGAGATGGATCTAATTAAGAGATTACAGGGAGACGACGATGAGATGACTGCAACAACGCCTAAATGGATCTAAGAAAGGAGGAGACAACAAGATCTAAGGGGAGTGTGATGTTGGTAAGTGTAAAGAAGCATTTACATTAAGGGACTTATGTTTTGATTTTTCTCTTGTATATTTCTATATTTATTAATTTTAAAAGGATAGGGTCTAGAATTCATGTTGGGCTCGTGGTCATAACGGTGACCGACCTATTTACACGTCTGGGGCAGGTCGAACAGCCGGAAAGGTAGCTCGAATTTAGTTTGCCAAGGTCTAATTTTCACCAAGTCAAGCCATCTATATATTGCACCCAATCGAGCTCAAACCCGCTCCAACTTAGCTCAAATTTAACTCTCAGTCTCACCACAACAAACTCGCATCATCTGCACCGGACTTGAGGTCAATCACTCAATCCTCATGTCCAACCTAGATTCGCAACGCCTTCCACCATGTTAATCCCTTTGTTGGGGCATTCAAGCCCAGATTTGCACCAACTCTAGCTCAGATCCGCACGAATCGAGCCTATATCTGACTCCCAATCACACCACCACCGACCAAACTTCTACCGACTAGGACCACGTTATATCACCAAGCCTTAACCATGCTCACAAGTCACACCCTTACACTACTTCAACCATCCTTCAATGTGAGAATAATTGAATAAATTTTGTATTTTCTTCTAATGCAATATTATTTATTAATTTATAGGGGTTTTTGCATAAAATCACCCGTTATTTTTCGACTTTTGCACGAAACCACCCGTTATATCGTTAATTATAATAAACCACCCAAATTGTATAATTTTTTAACAAATCGCCACCTTTTGACTGATTTCGTCTCATCTCCGTTAATGAGTTGAAATGGCCATTTTACCCTTTCTCTTTTAAAAGACAAACAACATTAAACGAGGGTACAAGGGTAATCTTGTGATCTTCCTTCTTCTTCCTCGTACCCTATCTGGTTTGCTAATTAATCTGATTTCCTCGCCATGGCTGGCATCGATGTAGAAGCTTTCTCTGGATGCAGCATCTCCGACTCCGTGGTGAAAGGAGAAGACATCTCCAACATCAAGCTTCTTCTCCTTAACGAAGTGACTCCGTCCTTTGGCCATGACATAGCTTTGGCTACTGTTCCACTAGGAGTAGCGGAAGTTCTTGAACTTTGTATAAGTCCATTGGGCCCACGGTAGGTCCGTGACAGTGACAGACTGAGATCGTGCGGGCAAGCGCGTGTATGCGCAATTGGGCCTAGCACATAAGCCCATGAGGTTCCATCCTAAAACCAATTGGTTATAGGAGGAGTAGCTCATGTGCTTATATACTAGACTACCAAGTTCTCCACTTCCGATGTGGGATGTATATTCTCACGGAAGTGTTGACTTCCCCGTCCATCGTCAAAATTGAGCAGCAAGCCTTTGTTGTCGCTCGAGTTCGAGTCCAGCTGAAAGTACTTCTCCACGTGTTGCTTCGGGATTACCAGCCGATTCTGCTTCCTGTCGCTTGGCGTCACCACTTTATCGAACATGGGCTCCACCGCCACCACAGCTTCCTCTTCCTCCCGCTTCTCCGCCGCGTCTCCGCTTCCAGATTCTCCACGCCCAAACTGTGATCCTCGTTATCCATCGGAGGATAACGAGGAATGTTGTCGTAAATCGGGACATCTGGATCCATGATGGCTTATCAATCTAGAGATTGGTTTGAGATGGAATCAACGGTTCTTGACCCTTTTAGACTCCAAATCCACCGCCATGGCTAAAGCTAGGTGTTGTCTTAAAATGGTGTAGTGTATCATTATAGGGAAAGGAGGAAGAAGAATTGATATGACTATTTTGCCCTCATTTTTGTTTATTTCCTTTTTAAAATGACAAGGGCAAAATTGTTATTTCACTTGACTAGTGGAAATTAAGGCAGAATTTGACGGAAGGGTGGTGTTTTGTTAACCGAGGTAAGAAAATGGGTAATTTATTATGATTATTGATATAAGGGGTGGTTTTGTGCAAAAACCGATAAATAATGAGTGATTTCCTAAAAAAAAAAAAACCTTAATTTATACTCCCTCCGTCCCAATATTAAGTGCCCGTTTGCGGTTTTCGAGAAAAATTAAGGAAGTGAGAAAGAAAAAGTGAAAGGGAGAGAGATTGTGAGAGAGTGTGGTTTTTTATGTTGGAGAGAGAAGATAAAAAATGATTAGGTGTGAAAATTGATGTAAAAAGGAAGGAAAGAGAAGGTAATTGAGTGTGGATTTTTAGAAAAGTGATTTGATGCGGATAATAAGACGAAAAATATAAATGAAAACAGGCACAACATTTTGGGACGCCAAATAAGGAAAACATATACTATATTATGGGACGGAGGGAGTATTTTCTTTATATTTGGGTTGGAAGATAAGAAGCATGGTCAATCGTGTCATTTAATATTGTAATTTCATCAAAATTCAAAAGTCCTCGTATAAGGATTTGTCTAATATGTGTTCATGTACACACAATAAGCAACTAAAAACACAATTATGCCCTCTATAAAAATGGGTAAACCTATCACAACAAAAAGATATAGTTGTTTATTGTGTGTCAATTGACACACATTAGAAAAACCCTTTTATATATGTTGAAGAACAATGGATGCCTTTTTAATTACATAGGAGTAGTATCTTTTGTGTGTGATCTATCTTATATATTAAAGTTGAGCTTTTTAAAGCTGTTAGATTAATTTTAGGCTTAGTTTGTTACATAATTATTATTTTTTATCTTTAATTTCAATTATTAATAGATCGGATAATTATATTAACAAATAAATCTTTAAAAAATTATCATTCCTTTCAACAACATATATACAAACTATTTTATTGAAAATAAATATTATGTTGAAGGTTAATATATATTCTTACGATAAAATTAGGATTAGTTTCGATAATAAAAATTAAGTCAAGTTACATACATAACCTTCATGAAATAAAATATACTTTTATAAATAGTCTTTATAAGAAAAAAGTTAATCTTATTTTTTTGACAAACTCAATTAAAAGGTTATACAATGTCATATGAATAATATCAAATTTCTCGTGCATGGCACAGGTCACTACACTAGTTTAGTACGAAAATGACAAGTAACGTATGCAAAAATCCTTTATTTTAATACTGATATTCTACAGTGAGTTCTAACCTATAATCTTAGGATCCTACTATTTCCACGCGTGTCAAACGCTATTTACACGCCAAACAGCTCGCCTAACTTAGGCGAACAACTTTAGCTCGCTTAAGTTAGGCGAGCAACCAAATCCAAGGGTAAAATAGGAAAAAAGTGAAATTTTGGAAGTACACAACTTTAGTTCTCCTAATATATAGGTGAGCAACACATTTTAACAAAAAAAACAAATTTTCAACGAAAAAATACAAAATCTGGGATTTGTAATGTTCTTTTCTAAACCTTGCTCGCCTAATGTAGACGAGTAATATTAGGCATGCAATGATATAGTTTTTTTGCAAACAAAAATTGAGAAAAAACATTAAAAACATAATTAAAATAAAAAAAATTATTTTTTTAAATTTGTTTTGATAATCATGTAGAGCATTTCGATACGATACTGTACATATAAAATGTACCCAAAACGGATATCGTTTGCCCCTCCAAAAGACTAAAAAACGAAGTCCTCTAACGTAACACAAACGGCAAAAAGGCCCAATTTTGCGAAACGATGCCCTAACGATGTCGAAATGGAATGAAACTTGGTTCGAATGCTTATTAGGGATATTTAACCATGTGGGTTACTCCCAATCAAAACCCCTTACTTTTGAAGTAACACATCCTTTGTAAAAACCTTACTAGTCATAACTCTCTAACTTAGTCACAATATGTATAGTCTACAACATCGTTGTTTATTATGTTTGACAAAATTATATAACTTAGTGTTATTAGGCATATAAAGTTCCAATAAGGTCTCACTCACACAAAACGAGGCTCGAAACTATACATAAACGCTAAAAGGCCTTAAGGGGCTTTAAGGCTCAATTTGGTGAAACGATGTCGGAATGGAATGAAACTTCGTTTCAATGATTATTAGGGATATTTAACCATGTGGGTAACTCTCAATCAAAACCCCTTACTTTTGAAGTAACACATCCTTTGGAAAAATCTTACTAGTCATAACTCTCTAACTTAGTCGCAATATGTATAGTCTACAACATCGTTGTTGATTATGTTTGAAAAAATTATATAACTTAGTGTTATTAGGCATATAAAGTTCCAATAAGGTCTAGCTCACACAAAACGAGACTCAAAACTATACGTAAACGCTAAAAGGCCTTAAAAGGCCTTAATGAGCTTTAAGGCCCAATTTGGCGAAGCGATGCCCTAACGATGTCAGAATGGAATGAAACTTTATTTCAATGATTATTAGGGATATTTAACCATGTGGGTAACTCTCAATCAAAACCCCTTACTTTTCAAGTAACACATCCTTTGTAAAATTTTTACTAGTCATAACTCTCTAACTTAGTCGCAATATGTATAGTCTACAACATCGTTGTTGATTATGTTTGACAAAATTATATAACTTAGTGTTATTAGGCATATAAAGTTCCAATAAGGTCTCGCTCACACAAAACGAGGCTCGAAACTATACATAAACGCTAAAAGGCCTTAAGGGGCTTTAAGGCCCAATTTGGCGAAACGATGTCGGAATGGAATGAAACTTCGTTTCAATGATTATTAGGGATATTTAACCATGTGGGTAAATTTCAATCAAAACCCCTTACTTTTGAAGTAACACATCATTTGGAAAAATCTTACTAGTCATAACTCTCTAACTTGTCGCAATATCTATAGTCTACAACATCGTTTGTTGATTATGTTTGAAAAAATTATACGAACTACTGTTATTAGGCATATAAAGTTCCAATAAGGTCTCGCTCACACAAAACGAGGTTCAAAACTATACGTAAATGCTAAAAGGCCTAGTTGAGTATTTTTGTCTTTTCGAGGGGAAAACGATGCCCGTTTTGGATAAATTTTATATGTACAGAATCATATCGAAATGCTCTACATGATTATCAAAACAAATATAAAAAAATAATTTTTTTTTTTGCTCGCCTAACATAGGCGAGCAATGTTTTTTATTGTTTTTTCCAAATTTTTGTTTGCAAAAAAACTAAATTATTGTACGTTGCTCGCCTAATGTAGGCGAGTAAGATTTATAAAAAAACATTACAAATCCCAGATTTTATAATTTTTCGCTGAAATTTTGTTTTTTTGTTAAAATGTGTTGCTCGCCTACATTAGGCGAACTAAAGTTGTGTACTTCTGGAATTTCACTTTTTTCCTATTTTACCCTTGGATTTGGTTGCTCGCCTAACGTAAGCGAGCTAAAGTTATTCGCCTTAGTTAGGCGAGCAATCTAGCGTGTAAATAGCATCTGACAAGCGTGAGAATAGCAAGATCCTAATCTGGATCTAAGATTATTTCCCCAAATTAAAAATATATAAACTCATTAAAAATCCTTAAGTTGTCTTTTTGGCTCCTTTCAAAAAAGAAAGAAAAAAGACTTATGTTTTTGCCTTTGACATTCGGTTTTTCTGGAGGTTAATCGCCGGTGATGCAAATGCAAATGCAGGAGATGAATAAAAGAATGTTGGAAATAAATTTCTTTAATGAAAACGTAAATGGAGGAGTAGTGGAAAAGTCTGGAGGATTATAGAAATTATTAAGCTAAGTATTTTGATGGATGGTTTAAATTAAATTGAACTTCACCTAGCTGGGAAGTGGCAATCTGGCAATTGGCAGAGAGCAGCATTTACGGCTGAGTCTTCTCCGGCATCTAGCCACGTGCCATGTGTATCAACATTAAGACGCATGTTTTTGTTTACTGCTGCTGTTTATTCAAATATTATTCCAGTATGAAATGGAGTTTCACATTCCCTACCAAGTTTTATGTAAGGACCGGATCCCTGATCTGAATGCTGCAACATCGACCTTCTCGTCACATTCATGATCCATCCATCAATATGTAGGCGTATAGAATTTCATGAAGCTTGGTGCAAATTGTCTATACATTTTCTTAGTTAACTCATTTAGTTTACAGTAAATTAACCATTAAGCCCATAAACGGACTATGGCAACCCGTACAAGCCAACACTACTGGCATTGCTTAGAGTTGTTGGCTTCTGTTACATATTCAAACAGGAACGTGCTTTCCTTCATTGCTCTTCATTTACAACTAAATATACAATTTAATCATACTTACTTATTAAACCATAAATATTTGATAATTGCATATATGTCATTCTCGATCAACTTGTCCGGAAGTTTTATTCTCTGAGAATATACATCCCACATCGAAAGTTGAGAACTTGGTGGTCTAGTATATAAGCACATGAACTACTCCTCCTATCACCAATATGTTTTAGGATGAAACCTCATGGGCTTGTGTGCTAGGCCCAACTGCGCATACACGCGCTTGTCCGCACAATCTCAGTCCGTCACTGTCACTGACCTACCGTGGACCCAATGGACTTATACAAAGTTCAAGATGGTATCAGAGCAGTTTTGGTCCTGGGCTCCACGAGATCCAAGTGCCAACTGCTACAGAACCAGTTGCACTTGCGGGGGCGTGTGAGAATATACATCCCACATCGGAAGTGGAGAACTTGGTGGTCTAGTATATAAGCACATGAACTACTCCTCCTATCACCAATTGGTTTTAGGATGGAACTTCATGAGCTTATGTGTTAGGCCCAACTGCGCATACACGCACTTGCCCGCACAATCCCAGTCCGACACTGTCACGGACCTACCGTGGTCTCAATAGACTTATACAAAGTTCAAGATATTCAGAGTAGGAGCTTTAATTTTAAAATCTGCGTGATCTATGGCACAATGCTCAAGGATAGAAAAATGTTCTACTCCCTCCGTCCCATAATGTTAGTCTCATTTCATTTTTTGACACTATTCATAAATCGAGAATCTTGTAGATATCTTCTAATATATAATAAAATACATAGTCATGAGGGGTCTTGTTTGATTCGTCTCAATAAGCACTTTAACAATATTAAAAAATTATAATTTTTTATTAACATGTAAATAGAGATATTAACGATACAAAACGTGTCTCGGCATATGTGCCGGATTGAAATGGGACTAACAAATTGGGATAGAGGGAGTGCATATTAAATTCTTTAACCTACGTCTACGTATATAAGATGCTGATCAATCAATCAAGCTATCACATTATTATTATATGATCCAGC
The DNA here is from genome assembly GCA_029168935.1 of Oxyria digyna. NCBI lineage: Eukaryota > Viridiplantae > Streptophyta > Magnoliopsida > Caryophyllales > Polygonaceae > Oxyria > Oxyria digyna. Next base: position 4,253,874 of record JAPVLV010000010.1, on the reverse strand, counting down.
TACTTATATAATCAAGCTTACATATACGTTGTGGTAAGTTTGAGTTATTAATGTTGTAATAAACTTATTTCTTCTTCTTCAAACAATTTTTTTTCACAAATCAACTATTTTTTGTTTACACAAATCTACCATTCAACTGCTTATTAATTAAAAAATCTTTATAAATAAGAGTACTTGGATATGTAAGCAAGATAACTAGTAGTAATTGGCAAACTTGATGCTAATGTAGTTGGATAGTATATTTTATAGGATAGGTTCGTACGTACATGCTTAGGTCAGTTTGACATTTGATGTACATAAATCTGGTCATCTTTGAAGTTGGGTCATGTGCACCGGCCAATCCATGGTTATATAATGCACGATTCATGGGCATCAACGTAGCAATAAAACGCTCCTAAAACCACAAAATAAGTCATTATAATGGCTCAACCAAACCCTAGAAGCATTTCCCTTAAACATTCCATATCATTCTTTATGATTCTATACATCCAGTGCCTTGTTATTGGACCATGCGAAGCCTCGACAACCATCAACGTGGTTCGTCTCGGTGCTCGGGGAGACGGGAAGTCAGACTCCACAGCCGCGTTTTCGAAGGCGTGGGGGTTAGCGTGCAAGGCGTGGTGGCCAACCACTATCCATGTGCCACGTGGCAACTTCGTGATCGAACCCATACGGTTCACGGGTCCATGCCGAAGCCGGGTGACGATTTGGATGGATAAGAAGGCGACGTTGCTTGCACCTTCCAATTATGGTACGTTGCAGAAAGCAGGGAATTGGATCTTCTTCTATAAGGTCAATGGGCTTAAGATGTATGGTGGAACCATTAATGCTCGGGCAAATGCGTTTTATGCTTGTCGTCGCCGCGGAAGTTGTGGCACAGGAGCCAGGGTAAGCTCACAATAACAACTTTAGACTAGCTTTTTTATGTTAAAATTCTGTACTTTTTCTTCTTACCGCGTAATATAAAATTATATATATGCATTATATCTGACGGTAAAACTAGTTTATTTGAGTTTAGCAAACAAAAAGAAAGTTTAAATTTATGCAGGAAAATAAGTAAGACGACTAATTAAAGAACCTGACACTTATTTGGAAATATTATTTAAAGAATCAATTTTAACTATTCCATCTCAAAGATGATAAAAGAGTGTGTATATATTCATAATTAATAAAAATCATTATCATATAAAAAATTTCCTATATTAAAAACTGATTTTACAAAACTAGATTATAAAGTCCATTGTAACCCGGTGCGAATAAAATAAAAATTTAGGCTCAAAACTTCAAGCCCTTATTATTCGACATCATCATACTTAGACTGGAAACATTGGTATCAGCTTACATATATATTAATCTTGGATCAACCAAAAAAAAAATATATTAATCTTGGACACTGTTTAGTTTCAACCAATCAAAACGAAAACGGAATGACCAAAGCAAATGTTTATAAAGTCAATTATGTAGGACACAACATGAATTTTTTTTTTTTTTCTGAAATAGGTTTTTTTTTTGAAAATATTCCCGATATGGGCTCGTTTTGAAAATAATTTCCAGCATCTCTCGTCCGAAGCAGATTTTTATTTTCTAATTCCCCGTGTACACATAAAATTTAAAAAAAAATAGGATTTGAAGGATTTGTTTTAATTTTTTTTTTTTCAAAGTTTTTATATATATATATATTATTATATAAGACTTACTCGTGTTTGGATGGCTCGTATGGGCTCGTTTGAAATCGGAATCGATCACGACCGATTTCGCTGGGTCCGTATTGATCCCAACTTTCACCAGATATGTCTCTCGCTCGATTCTGATTTCGAACGACCGCATACGAGCCACCCGAACACGCGTAAGTCTCGTGCGTACCTTCTACTGTAAATGGATATTTACAAATTTGTTCCTTCATATCAGGTGATGAGAGACATATCTGGTGAAAGTTGGGATCAATACGGACCCAACGGAACTGGTCGTGGTCAATTCCGATTCCGAACAAGCACATACGAGCCATCCGAACAAGCGTAAATCTCGTGCATACCTTCTTTCACCAGTTCGGAATCGGAATTGATCACGACCAGTTTCGTTGGGTACGTATTGATCCCAACTTTCACCAGATATGTCTCTCATCGCCTTATATGGAGGAACGAATTTGTAAATATCCATTTACAGTAGAAGGTACGCACGAGACTTACGCGTGTTCGGGTGGCTCGTATGGGGTCGTTCGAAATCAGAATCGAGCGAGAGACATATCTGGTGTAAGTTGGGATCAATACGGACCCAACGAAATCGGTCGTGATCGATTCCGATTTCAAACGAGCCCATACGAGCCATCCAAACACGAGTAAGTCATATATAATAATATATATATATAAACTTTGAAAAAAATTTAAAACAAATCCTTCTACCAGCACCTTATACAAATCCAATTTTTTTTTTTAAATTTTATGTGTTTACCAGCGTCTCTTACACGGGGGAATTAAAAAATAAAAATCTGCTTCGGATGAGAGACGCTGGTAAAACCAGCTTCACCAGCGTCTCTCATACGTGAAAAATTTCCGAACCTCATAAGAGTGCCTATGTTGGAAATTATTTTCAAAACGAGCTCATATCGGGAATATTTTCTAAAAAAAAGACTATTTCAGGAAAAAAAAAAAATCGACACATCATACCAAAAAAATATTTTAATATATATTGAGATTTAGAGTTGAATTTTGTACAATCATTAGTCCGTGTAAAAAGGAAGATTAATACCGCCGGATCCGTATAATTTTGGATTGGTACCTTCCTATCACTAATTGTTAATGGTGTTTGTGTATAGTCGTTAACGTTCATGTGGTGCAACAACGTGGACGTGGAGAGTCTGACGTCGATGTACAGTCAGGGGGTCCACATCGCCGTTAATAACGGCAAGAAAGTGACGATGAAGGGGCTGAATGTGGTGGCTCCGAGCACTAGCCCTAACACCGACGGCATCCATCTCGCCTCGTCTTCCGGCATTACCATCTCCGGCACCTCCATTCGCACCGGAGACGACTGCATCTCCATCGGACCCGCCACCTCCAACGTTCGCATCCAAAACATTGCTTGTGGGCCTGGCCACGGTATCAGGTACCAAACCGTATCTATCAATGATAATAGTTTCATTAAGTATTTGACGACGATTTCATCCATAACAATACATTACTAGAAAATTGTCATGATAAAACTGTCATCAACAAGTTTTAATTGTTAAAAACAAAAAGTATAGTAGTTTTGGTAAGAATGTTCCTATTTGCTCCGATAAATCGAGAGGTTCAGATAACACCTACACAAGTCCTAATATATAGGTTAGGGATGAGCAGATATCGCATCGACTCAGAGTTTTGGACCGGATCAGATATGGTCTGTCCTGATCGGTTCGTTCTGATTATGATTTGGATCGATGTTCATCCCTAATATAATAAGTCCAATTGAATTTCATCCTAATTTGTTTTTAGATTAATACTAATTGATAGTGACATGAAATTTTGGTATGCATTGGTATATAGTATCGGTAGCTTGGGCAATAGCTACAAAGAGGGAGGTGTGGAAGATATTAAGGTAATTGGCGCAGTGTTTTACAAGACACAAAACGGAGTTAGAATCAAGACATGGGCAAGAGCCACTACAAGTTTCGTCAAAAACGTTGTGTTTCAAAACATTGTAATGAAAGATGTGTATAACCCCATCTTCATCGACCAAACTTATTGTCCCTACAACCAATGTCCTCATCAGGTAATACTACTTATATGCACAACATTTACATAAGAATTTATACTTAAAAGATTAGTATTGACTTTGCTTGTGGGAATTAACAGAGCTCTGGTGCGAAAATCAGTGGGATTAAGTACGACAACATACGAGGAACATCGAAAAGCAAGATAGCCATGATGTTTGATTGTAGTTCAAGCAATGCTTGTACAGGAATAAGCCTGAAAAATATCAGACTTACTTACATGGGCAAGGGAGCTGTTTCTGCTTGCTATCACGCCCATGGATCCAAGACTGGCGTTGTTGTACCCAAGAGTTGCTTCTAGAGAATTCAAGATAGATAAAATGCACCAAACACAAATTTGATTCTATCATTTTATATCGCAAAAACTATTTCGTGTATAGGGGAAGTCGGATTTGGTGTTAAATTGTGATAATTAAACTCATTATCACACTTTTATGTTATGTATGTAGAAAGTTGCCATAGTTAATTGAACGAAATATTTCCTTTGACATGTCGCTATGTGATTTTGAGGTCAAAACTTACATATAACATGAAAAAACATGATAAAATTAGGGGTCCGATTTTGATGAGGACGGCCCTCTAGATAAGGACTAAGGATCAACTCCATCCGAAAGGATAAGGCCCAAAATATAAGGGTTGGGCCCACTAGTCAAATCAGTTACGCTCCCTCCCTCTCCCAAAATCACAGACCCTTCCTCTCCCTCCCTCGCCCAAAATCCCGCAAAAAACTTCCCCCAAATCTTTCGACCTAGTTTCTTCCTCTAGTCCACGATCTCCACAATTTCAACAATTCCTTCCCTCTCGTCCACGATTAACTACCTCTCGTCCACGATTTCCTCTCTCTCGATTCCACTGCATTTCCATTATATTGAGAGGAGCGACTGCGAAAAAGAAGCAGCGATCGAGCGAGGGATCGAGCGAGTGAACGAGCGAGCGAGAGGAGGCGAGCACAGTGTGGAAGTTCTCAGGTGAGCAGGCGAATCACATTTTCACAAGTGAATCAATCAAAATGAGGACTAAAATTGCAAGTTCTCAAGGTATAATACTTCAAACCGTTTCATTACAAGCAAAATGTTGTGTTTCTGGATGATTTTGATATTTCTGGATGATTTTGATATTTCCTTGCGTATGATTGTGATTTGCATGTTGTGTATTATGTTTAATTTCACATTTCTGCGCTTGAGATGGAAAATCCTTTTGACAATGACTTATTAACTGACATTACAGGGATTTAGAATGATACAGTGCATGGAATATGAGTTTCTGTGTGTGCATTAGTTCTTAATTCTGTGTGCAAAGGTTTTTATGTTTGTGTGCATCAATACTGATGTGTATGGATGACTTTTAGAGTTGAATAGAATTAATACAAATAGAATTGATGTGTGTGCAATGGTTTTAAGCTGTGTGTGCATCAGATTTTGTGTATGTGTGCAATGGTTTTAAGGTGTGTGTGCATCAAATAAACACACATATGTTGTGTGCATGACTTTTTGAGTTGAATAGAATTAATACAAATAGAATTGATGTGTGTGCAATGGTTTTAAGGTGTGTGTGCATCAGATTTTGTGTATGTGTGCAATGGTTTTAATGTGTGTGTGCATCAAATAAACACACATATGTTGTGTGCATGACTTTTAGAGTTGAATAGAATTAATACAAATAGAATTGATGTGTGTGCAATGGTTTTAAGGTGTGTGTGCATCAGATTTTGTGTATGTGTGCAATGGTTTTAATGTGTGTGTGCATCAAATAAACACACATATGTTGTGTGCATGACTTTTAGAGTTGAATAGAATTAATACAAATAGAATTGATGTGTGTGCAATGGTTTTAAGGTGTGTGTGCATCAGATTTTGTGTATGTGTGCAATGGTTTTAAGGTGTGTGTGCATCAAATAAACACACATATGTTGTGTGCATGACTTTTAGAGTTGAATAGAATTAATACAAATAGAATTGATGTGTGTGCAATGGTTTTAAGGTGTGTGTGTGCATCAGATTTTGTGTATGTGTGCAATGGTTTTATTCTGTGTGTGTGTGCATCTTATGTATGTCTTCTGTGTGCAATAGAATTGAACTTTCTCTTCTGTGTGCATCAAATATCTCTTCTGTGTGCATCAAATATTTCTTCTGTGTGCATCAAATATCTCTTCTGTGTGCATCAAATATCTCTTCTGTGTGCATCAAATATTTCTTCTGTGTGCATCAAATATCTCTTCTGCGTGCATCAAGTATTTCTTCTGTGTGCATGAACTTTCTCTTCTGTGTGCATCAAACATCTTATGTATATCCATCTTGTGTCCAAACTCCAGATGCAGCTCCAGCTCCAGAAAAAGTAATAGAGGGTGAATTTGGAAAGATCACAGTTCCTCTCGATCAAGATCAAGAATCTCCAACATCTCCAGGATCTTTCAAAGGGAAAAGAAGGAAGCATCCTGCTTCAAAAAAAAAAGCAATAAAAAAGCCCAGGATAGCACGTTCACAAACTTCTAATATGGAGGAACAAACAAGAGAACAACAAAGTGAACAAGAAGATGATGACGAAGAAGAAGATGAAGAAGAAACAACTGCAGAGGAGGAAGAAAATGGAGGCTATGACAGGACTATGGGAGAAGAATTTAGAGAGATAAGAATGAGAAAAAAAGCTGGACAAAGCAGCAACAACAACATCAAAATCAAAATCTTCAAAGTCAGAGAAAGGAAAACAGAAAGTAGAGGAGACAAAGACTTCTAAGAGAGACAAAACAAAAAAGCAAAAGGACACTGTGTTTGTCTTAGCTTCAAAGGAACCAAAGGAAGGAACGAAGAAAGCTTCCAAACAACAAAGGAGCCAATATGAATCACTAAGGTGCCGAACATCTCCAACAAGCTTGTGAGCTTCTTCACTGATGAGGAAGATCCTATCACTGCTGAGCAGAAGAAGGCTGTTATAGATCTCGGCTTTGGAGAATTACTTAACTGGAGATTACAGGAACTGCCAATGAAGCTCGGTATGTATGTCTGTGCAAGGTATGATCCAATCAAATGCACAATAAAGCTAAAGGATGGGAAGGAAATTCTTGTAACAGAAGACGATGCACACGACTACTTGGGTGTTCCAAAAGGTAGAAGCCCAATAGAGTTTCCAGAGAAGCTGACAAACACTGCGTTTCTCGCAAAAATAAATGAAGATTTTGATGGCAAAGACCTCAGGAAGATCTCTCACACAGATATATACAACAAGATGAAGGAGTATCCTCGAGATGTGTGGTTTAAACGCTATTTCATCCTACTCTTTGCAAACACAATCATAGAGAGCCATCCAAATGGGAATGTCATATTCAGGATCTGGGAAATCCTAGAAAATGTAGATGACGTCAAGAACTACAACTGGAGTAGTTTTTTGTTCCAAAGGCTCAACACATGCAGAAGTGTTTGGGGTGGCACTCCAAGTAGCATCTTCAAAGGGAACTTACTTCTCCTAATGGTAAGCAAAGTGTTAAATATTTAATTAAATTTTGGCCTTTTGATGTGGCTCAGTTGTTTTATATAATGTGCATTAGATTTCCCTTCCATGTGCATTAGTTTCAGCATTGTGTGTGCATTGATTTAGCCTTTCGTGTGCATTACTGGTGCCCACCATCTTGATTTTGGAAAATGTGCATGGATGGTTTCTGTGTGTGCATAGGTTTTTTTATTGTGTGTGCATATGTTTTTTTATTGTGTGTGCATCAGTTTTATATTGTGTGTGCATAGGTTTTTATATTGTGTGTGTATCAGCTTGTTACTCTATATGATTTTTGCTTTGTGTGCATCAGATAATGCTTGTGTGTGCATCAGTTAATTCCATTGTGTGCATCGCATTTACACCATCAGTAATGCTTACCTATCTCTGTTTTATTTTGTATTCTCCAGCTAGTGTATGTTGATAGAATGAAGTGGAAAGGTGAGACACAAAATAGAAGTTTCCCAATCATAACGAACTGGACCACTGAAAAGCTTCGACAAAGGGAGGATGAAGAGATCATTTATGGAGGGTTTGGTTAAGGATATCCCATTGAAAGACCAATTTTTGAAGAAAAAGAAGAAGATGTCATGGCAAGAGAGCAACACAATAATGCTGAAGATATTGTTGCACCAAACATCAGTTAAACGACGGCCTTAGAGAGTATGTTGTGAGCCATATGAAAAAGGTGGAGGACATGGCCAAGAGTGTGAGATCACTCATTGAGTCGAAGAACCAGCTTCCCTCAGAGTTGACAAAGAGCAATGTCATAAACTCTGTGAACACTGAATGTGAAAAGATAATAAAGGCCAAGCTTAGTTCTGAAGCACCACAGAATGAGGAAGACACTCAAGGAAGTCAAGATGCAGATTTTTGGGATACAATCGTCATATGCATGGAGGAGCTAGAGAAAACAATCCAGGCAGCGAAAGGGCATGAAGAATCTCATTCTGTTCCTGATATATCAAATCTGGCAAATGAAATTGAGAGACAATATGGCCAAACAGGTCAAGAACAAGAGGTATAATTTAATTTGATGCCGTCTTTTAGTGTTCTTTTGGGTGCATTACTAATGGTCTTTTGTGTGCGTTACTAATGCTCTTTTGTGTGCATCAGTCAAATGAAGAAGAGGTGCATCAAGCTAGACAAGAGCATGTCGAAGTAATTGAATATAGATCACTTGATCAAGATCCTATTCGAACATACACTCGTAGCACAAGCTTCAAATCCACCTGGCTGCCTAATTCTTCTCTGAAAGTAAGAACCAGAATATTATATTAGTACATTGAAAATTTGAAATACATATACATTAAAATAATATTAACTATGTTACTTTAATTTCGGTTGGATAGTCATGGAATTCCTTCATTCTCCTTGGGTTTATCACAGGTAAACATAATTACTATACATTTGCTCATTTACTTTTCTGTGCATGAGTATATTCTTTTGTGTGCAACAGAATCTTCTTTTGTGTGCAACAAAATCTTCTTTTGTGTGCATTGGTTTGTGCTTCTGTGTGCAATACAATTTCAACACTCTGTTTTATTATTTATAGGAAGATGCTGATCCAAAAATTAATGAGCAAGCAGAAGTGAATGAGGAACATGGAGCCAATGAAGGAGATGCTACTCTTAATGATCAAGATGTAATAATGAAAGAAAATGAGTGTGTGCAACACTTTGATCTTCTGTGTGCAATGATTTTTGGATTGATTCTTGCCTTTGTTTTTTTATAGGAAAGTGTGATGGAAGAAGCTGAGATTGAGACTGGAAAGAGCAAAAAGGAAGGTGAAGAACAAGAGGTAGTTGAAAAAGAAAAGGTAGTGTGTGCAACACTTTGATCTTCTGTGTGCAATGATTTTTGAATTGATTCCTGTCTTCTTCTTTTTTTTATAGGAAAGTGTGATGGCGGGAACTGAGATGGAGATGGGACATAACACAAAGGAAGGTGAAGGGCAACAGGTAGTTGAACAAGAACAAGTAGTGTGTGCAACACTTTGATCTTCTGTGTGCAATGATTTTTGGATTGATTCCAGTCTTTATTTTTTATAGGAAGGTGTGATGGAGGACACTGAGATGGAGACGGGGAAGAACACAAAGGAAAGTGAAGCACAACAACAACTAAAGGAGGTACAATCGAAAAATATAATTTTTACTCTTAGTGTGCACCAAAAATATAATTTACTCTTCTGTGTGTGTGCATTATATTTACTCTTCTGTGTGCACCAAAAATATAATTTTTATGGATTTATTTTGCTTTTTTATTATAGGGGGAATTGGAAAAAGGGACAGAGGATCAACCAACAGAAATGGAACCTGAGGTGGCTCAAGAAGTGGGTCAAAATGAGGTTCATACAATGGACAAGGGGCAGGAGGAAAGTGAGACACAAGAAAGTGAGACACAAGATGTGGCTCAAAAGGAAACTGAGGTGGATCCAGTGGAAGAAAACCAGAACACAGAGGACAAGGGAAAGGAGGTTGTAGATATTGAAAGTGAAAAGCATAAGGAGAAGGGAAAGGAGGCAACTGGAAGTGATAGTGACTTTCAGAAAAAGGTATATGATACATTAGAATAGCTTCTGTGTGCAGCATGTTTAGCTTCTGTGTGCACCATGTATTTGTGTGCAATGGTTTGTAATGTGTGTGCAAAGGTTTTAATGTGTGTGTGCATCAGTTTTAATATGAGTGTGCATGACTGTTAGAGGAGAATTATATTATTACTCTAGAATGAATGTGTGTGCAAAGGTTTTAATGTGTGTGTGCATGAGTTTTGGTTTGCGTGTGCAGAAGTTTTAATGTGTGTGTGCAACACAAAACAACTACTGTGTACATCAAATATTTCACATGTGTGCATCACATATTTCACCTATGTGCATCACTTTGTAATAGGTGTTTTTCCCAAAACTATTTTGTATTTGTGTGCAGCATGTTTAGCTTCTGTGTTCATGACTTTTTTGTTTTGTGTGGATGAATTTATTAGGATTCAGAACAAGAAACAGGGGCGGTGACAACGGAAGCTAAGAAGGACAATCTACCGAAAAGGGTAATAATATAAATATCATGTTTTTAAAATGAATATGTTTTTGGTATTGATTAATAATTGGCTGTGTAGCAGGTCAAATTTTTCTGCGGAACCAGTGAAACACCAGCACAAGAGAAAAGAAATATCAATCCTTCAGCGGTTCTAAACTCGCCATGGAGACAAAGAGAAGTGAATCTTTCTGAAAACATCGCATCAGAAGAAAAAGCCTTGTACAACTGGGCTACGGCAGAAATAGGAAATGATGAAGAGTAAGTAGTTTATTATTATGAATATCTAAACTAAACAGTGTGGTACTTGATGCCTAACTAAAATGAATATTTTATGTTTCTGTGTTGTAGTGGTTATCTCTTCCATTTGGACCCATACAGTTTAACTAGACAAGACTTTGTCACACTCAAGAAAAATAGAGAAGTAGATAGTGTGGTACTTGATGCATATACAGCCTATTTGAATGAAAATGAAAGATTCAAGGACCCCTTATCACCGTTAAGGCTCTTCATCCCATCATATATGCTGGTAAGCAAATTCAAAAAACTGATGCACACACAAAATTTATATGAAATATTTGCACTTAATATATTTTATTTTCTTTTGCTAGAAATTTAACGTGCAGCACAAAAATTCTACAATGGAAGAGAAAGCGCGAGATTTCTCCCAAGCAATGATAGAAATCTTCAGTTGTGTCGACTCTTTTACGCTTAAGCAAAAAACACTGCAAAATATTGATTTGGTAAATTTCATTTGTGTGCATGAACTTTCTCTTCTGTGTGCAACAAATATCTCTTCTGTGTGCATCAAATATTTCTTCTGTGTGCATGAACTTTCTATTCTGTGTGCATCAAATATTTCTTCTGTGTGCATCAAATATTTCTTCTGTGTGCATCAAATATCTCTTCTGTGTGCATCAAGTATTTCTTCTGTGTGCATGAACTTTCTCTTCTGTGTGCATGAACTTTCTCTTCTGTGTGCATCAAATATCTCTTCTGTGTGCATCAAGTATTTCTTCTGTGTGCATGAACTTTCTCTTCTGTGTGCATGAACTTTCTCTTCTGTGTGCATAACATCCTACTCTCTCTGAATTGCTCAGTTCCTGTTCACTGTACACAATGAAGGACACTACTTCGTGATAGCTATAAATGTCAAGTCTCCACAAGTGCATATTCTGGATAAATCAGCAAGTGGTGAAGAGGATAAATATGGCACAATCCCGCAATCATTGGTAAGTACACAAACAGTATAATTATCATTTTATTATTACAATAAATAAATAACTAAAGCATTAAATATTTTATTTTGGTGCAGAGATATTGTTTTATCCAATTCCTAAAGAACAACAACATGGAAGCCAAAGTTCTGCTGTTTGAAGATGAAGTAAAAGTTCCAACAGAGAGGTTGGATATGACTTGGAGGGATAAAAGAAACAAAAAAGATTGCGGGGTATATGCTATCAGACACATGAAGACGTACATGGGGACAGGACTAAAGCATTAAATACTATCCGATTGGAACAGTGGCCTAAAAAAAGGAACGAAGAAGTTGCTGGACACTCTAAGGGGCAAGTACCTTCACAAGCTACTGACCAGCGAATTCAATACTCATCGAGATAAGGTGGCACAGATTATTCAAACAGTGCATAAACCGAAGACTGCAAAACTTTCTAAGAAAGTTGGTTAAACAATGTAGTAGGGGAAACACATGAAATATTATGTGTAATTGGTAGTTGAATGTTAGGTTTTAAACAGATTCTAGTTAGTTTTTGGATGAATGTTGGGGTTGAATATTGACAGTAACTCTTTTGTGTTTGGATATTACGCTTATGTTGGCAAAACAATGTAAATCCGCATCAACTTGTATATATATTGGCAATGGTTTATATATAACGTGTGCATGACTTAATTATATGTGTTTCACTAGTACAAAAGTAGTGTGCAACACAAAACTAATCTGTGTGCATCACATATTTCACTTGTGTGCGTTGGAAATTTCTAGTGTGTGCAATACTTAACTTTGTGCATGAAAGTTAGATGAGAATTATTTAATACTCTAGAATGGACGTGTGTGCAAATGTTTTAATTTGTGTGTGCATCAGTTTGGGTACATGTGTGCAAAGGTTTTAATGTGTGTGGATCAGCTTTAATATGAGTGTGCATGACTGTTAGAGGAGAATTATATTATTACTCTAGAATGGATGTGTGTGCAAATGTTTTAATGTGTGTGTGCATGAGTTTTGGTTTGCGTGTGCAGAGGTTTTAATGTGTGTGTGCAACACAAAACAAATACTGTGTGCATCAAATATTTCACCTGTGTGCATCACATATTTCACCTGTGTGCATCACTTTGAACAAAAGATGTATTGCAATAATATTTAAGTCTAAAAACTGAATATTACAAAACTATGAGTCTAAAACACACATAAGTCTAAAAATCAATGAGATTAAATTTAATCCACATATTGGGGGCATGTCTTAATGTTGTGTCCAAACTTATTGCAGATCTTACAAGCCCTCTTTTGCTTCTTCGACTTTTCAATCCCGATCTCTTGACCACTTCTAAGGCGTGTTTTCTTAAACTTGTTGTTGGCTTGTTCAAGAGGATGGACGCTAACTTGGTCTGGTAAAGCACCAACCAATTTCTCAAAGGCAAACTTCTTGGTTGAGGTTGAGGCAGAGGGATCAACCATTGCAGAACTGTTGAATGCACCCTTTTTGATCCTTTAGCAAAGCCAAAAACTGTTTCAATTTATCAACGTCTTCTCTCACAACATCAACACATGCATACATTTTTGTCATGACTTCAGCCAACAACCGCTTCCTTTCATCAATCAAAACACTACCATCATAAACTGCACCATCAATTTCAAAAATAGGCTGTAATATTGATTTCTTAGTCCAACGAGTGTTGAGGAGGCTAGGAGGGAGATCAACTGCATGGCAATTTTTCAATGCAGTGAAGATGTGGCAACATGGAAAACCTAGCTTGAGGAACTGATTGCAAGAGCACTCAAATACATTACTTGACTACACATGTTCAACTTTGCAGATGCTACCAAATTCATCGAGAATTTGATAATAATGAATCCCATCTTCTTTTTTCAACTCATGAAGTGTGCAATGATATTCACCACTCATGAACTCTTCTTGAACTTCATAAAATGCATTGATGGTGTACACACTTGCCATATTCTTCTCTATTTGCAATGGTGTCTTCAAACGAGGAGTAAAAGTACATGAATCAAGATCAAACTTCTTTTGGCCATGACGCTGGGATTCAATTGCACTATTGAACTGTATCATAAACACAACTAAGATGGATTGAGACCTCAGAAACATGCCAAAAAAGCTGTTTTGGCTTTCAGATCGAGACGTTGTCCTGAGAAGACGAGACATTTTCACATCTTGAAAAAACGAGGGTATCCAATAGCGGCGTAGCTCAAACATGACAGATAACCACTCATGGCCTTGTAAACCGAATTCTTCCATAACTGAAAACCACTCATTTTCAAACTCCAAAGGACTAAGGTCATCGCTCCAAACAATAGAATTGAACTTAGAACGGAAGGAGTCGATAAAAGAAGGAGGTGTCCCGGGAGGAAATTTGACCTTGTTGACAACCATCATCATAATATGCCACATGCACAAATGGTGAACAGATCCAGTGAAAACACGTTCAACAACGGCTTTAACGGCACCATCTTTATCAGTTATGATGACGTGAGGATCATGGCCCATAACATTCTTGAAGTTTTGAAAAAGCCAAACATACGATTCAATGTCTTCATGCAAAAGCAACCCAACGGCAAATGTGATGGATCTTTTGTGATTGTCAACTCCAGTGAATGGAATAAATATCATATTATACCTGCAAATAATTAACACAAAAAAGTAAAACTTATGAAATACTCTTGTGTGCAGAACTTATACTGTGTGTGTGCATTAGATTGACTGTGTGTGTGCAGACTTATTAAATGTGTGTGCATGATTAATGTATTTTCTGTGTGCTCTACAAATTAAGTGTTTGTGTGCAGAACTTATACTGTGTGTGTGCATTAGATTGACTGTGTGTGTGCAGAACTTATTAAATGTGTGTGCATCACTAATGTATTTTCTGTGTGCTTTACAAATTAAGTGTTTGTGTGCAGAACTTATACTTTGTGTGTGCATTAGATTGACTGTGTGTGTGCAGAACTTATAAATGGAATTGATTTTTAAAAAATGAAGAAGTCACAAAATACCTATTCAATTGGTATGTAGCATCAGCAGAAACAACATCACCACAGTACGAGAAACTCTTCCTCATAATAGGATCACACCAAAACAATCGAGTTAATTTATCTTCCTTGTCTGCATAATAATCAAAGTGGTAGGCGTCGCAACATTCCTTCTTTTTAAAAAGGTCATTAATGACCATTTGAGCATCACTTCCAGCCATGTATGAATTCAAACCCCTCATAAAGTTCTTAAAATCAACAACTGTGGCGCCAACATTACCATAAGACCCCACCAAATTCTTGTAAACTCTAAAGCTCTTGGTTACACCGACATTTGATTTAATGCAGTTCAACATAAACTCTTGATGCAATGGGGTCACTTCCCTATTCCCTTAGGAGAAAACCATTTCAGAGGGATCCAAAAATGGATGTGTATGACGACACTCAAAATTGGTCACTCGATATCCGTCGTTGCCTGCATGTCTAAGCCACATCTTCGCATCACATCCATAACGATTAGACACCCTCCTTCTTTTGACAACATTCTCACCTGTTTGATTGAAATCTGCAAATGGCGATACATATTTGAATCCTTCTCTCGAACAAAGCATGTAGGCTCTTCTAGCATATTGACATTAGCCACAAGCAACTGACTAAATGAAGATATATCTTGAAAATTAACTACCTGAGAATTGGAAGTAGTTAGCACACTATTACAAGAAACATTAGTGCAAACAAAATCTTGCAAGTAAGAAGGAGGAGTTGAAGTTCTTGAAGATCTTCTAGGTGGATTGACTGGAATATGTACTTCTGCAGCAGGCATAACATGATCTGGAGAAGAAGTTGTATTATCATCAATGAAAGGAAATGATGATGTTGGAAAAATGCTAGGATCATCATCTCTCTTTACTGAGAAAGGCATTACTCCTTCATGAAAAACTACATCTCTGGAATACAATATTTCTTTGGTACTGAGATTCATCAACTTATATGCCTTCTTTGTAGCAGGATATCCCAGAAAAACACACTGTGAAGCTCTAGGCATAAATTTATCTCGACCAACTGCAACAGTTGAAGCATAAACAAGGCACCCAAAGGTTCTCAACAAACTAATATCTGGTGGCTTGGAGAACAAAACTTCATAAGGAGACTTTCCTTGTAAGCTACTAGAAGGATATCTATTTATCAGAAAGCAAGCTGTCAAAACTGAGTCTCCCCAAAACTTCAAGGGAAGAGAGGCATCAAACAATAGTGCTCTTGCAACTTCTAGCAAATGTCTGTGTTTCCTTTCCACCACACCATTCTGTTGTGGAGTATAGACACAAGTAGTTTGATGTATTATGCCTTTGGCTTTAAAACTTTCAGTGGCTGTATTACTGGATCCTAGTTCATAAGCATTATCTGATCTCACTATCTTTAATGTTTTACTAAACTGAGTAGAAACCATAGCAATAAAAGATTGTAAGACAGTAAATGAACTTGACTTGTCTTTGAGTAAATGAATCCAAGTAACTCTGGAAAAGTCATCTACAATAGTCAAGAAGTACTTGTAACCATCATGAGTGGAAGTATTGAAAGGACCCCATGTATCAACATGAATGGTCTCAAAAATATCAACTGTAGAAATTGAACTACTAGGAAAAGAAAGCCTAGCTTGTCTAGCTTTAGCACAAACCAGACAAGGCAGTATACAATCCTTTAAATCCCTAGTACAATCTTGCTTACACATGAGCTTGAGTTTATAGTATGGTAAATGACCTAATCTTCTGTGAAGAAGAACAATCTTATTTTCCTCACTTGTTGTTGCAGAGTGAGCATTAAATCCCTTCACAACAGTCTTAGTTAAGGAATTCAATTGCTCTAGTAGGTACAATCCATTGGAAGCTTTACCAAGAACTAAAGGCTTTGTCAAGTTCAGCCCCTGCAATGCACATGACTCATCAGTAAAAATAACATGACAGTGTAACTGTTTCACTATCTTTTGTACTGAAAGCAAATTGAATTTGAAACTTGGAACATAAAGGACTCCCTCAATAACAATTTCACTGGTGATCTGAACTCTGCCTATAATATTAACCATCGTAACATTGCCATTTGGAAGATGAACTTTCAAAGGATCCCTCAACTCTTTGTGATCTAAGAAAATACTGAAATCACACGCCATATGATCACTAGCACCAGAATCTATTATCCAAATATGATTAGATAAAGACCTTCCAAAGCCAGCAAATAAATAAGAGTGTATACCAGTCATGTTGCAAAAAGCAGGCTCTTGAGTTGAAGAATTTTGGCTGAGAAAAGATCTGAGTTGAGCCAATTTTGAAGCTGAAAAACCAGTGTCCCCACTTTCAGTTTGAACATTATGAGCATGAGCACCAGACTTTTGTCCTTGACCACTTTGTCCTTGACCATATCCTTGTGGATAACCAATGATTTTGTAACAAGATTCAACCAAATGACCAGGCTTCTTACAAAAGGTACAAATCTTTGGATTTTTACCCTTGTAACCTGTCTTTGGATTGTGGTTCTGTGAAGAACTAGCATTGAATGAAGCTGCGTTTTGTGAAGGCTGAGCAATAGACTTGATTTCTCTTTGTTGCTCCTCTTGCACCAAAGTAGAATAGGCTTCATCTACTGTTGGCAAAGGATGTATCATCAAGATGCTCCCTCTTACTGCAGTGTAAGGCTCGTTAAGCCCCATCAAAAACTGATACAAGCGCTGCTCTTCTTCATAAGCAGCCATAGCAGGACCAGAAGAGCACAAACAAGGTGGAATGGATCTCATCGAATCCAATTCGTCCCATAGGACCTTTATCCTGGTGAAATACGATGAGATGCCATCAGATCCTTGAGTAATTGAGGCTATCTCCTTCTGAATTATAAACTTTTGTGCTCCATTGGTTCTTCCAAACCTAGAACCAAGTTGCAGCCAAATTGCTTGCGCAGTAGATGCAAACGAAACGCTATCTGCAATGTTCTTCTCTAAAGAACCAATCAACCAAGAAATGACAAGATCGTTGCAACGATCCCAAAGGCGGAGACGAACCTGATCGTCACCAATCAAAGATCGGGGGAAAGAACCATCGACGAACGCGACTTTGTTCTTTGCACTCAAAGAAACTAGGACTGCGCGACGCCATGACAGAAAGCTCTTCCCGTCGAATTTGAAAGATAAAGAAGCTCCCGGATTGTCCGAAGGATGGACATACAAAGGATCACTACTGTCGATCGGAGTTGGATTCACCATTATCGCCGGCGAATGT
Organism: Oxyria digyna; assembly: GCA_029168935.1. Taxonomy (NCBI): domain Eukaryota; kingdom Viridiplantae; phylum Streptophyta; class Magnoliopsida; order Caryophyllales; family Polygonaceae; genus Oxyria; species Oxyria digyna. The sequence continues at coordinate 4,236,131 of JAPVLV010000010.1, read as the reverse complement.
CAAGAAATTCCGATTAAAAAAAATCGAGTGAAGCTAAGAAATTGTAGACGATGAAATTGATCTCAGAATGCGGAATAGAAACTTTGCAGAATCGAATTTGTCTGCTCTGATACCATGTTTGTATGTAGAGATCAATCGAATCAAGGAGAAAGAAAGGGAGAGAAGAAGAGAAGAGAAGAATATGTTGTATTGAATGAATAACAGAATGTTACATCAACTAGCTTATATAGTGATATAATGCATAAACTAATCACTTAACTAACTAACCAAATAGTAATACCAACAAATGAACCGTATTTTGATCAACCACCATTCAACCCAGAGTTTCAAAACACAGAACAAATGGGGTATTAGCTTTAATATGTCTCTTAATTTTTGTTGTTAGACTTCATTGTTTTAAACGTTGACGGGTAGGCTAGTACATTGTACACACTACACAACAAGCAAGCCAGGTCAAGAGCCAGCTAGCTATTTGCTTGTTTGTCACTCCTACTCATTCAATTCCCCCGCTGTCTCTCTTCGATCATTCACCTCTTTAATCTCTCATCATCCATCTTCTTCTTCAACAATTGTATTAGTTGATCATAATTAGCAATGGCAGGTGCAATCAAGGCTCCTTTCCTCGTAGTGGTAGTTGCTCTCTCGCTCACACTCCAACATAGATACACCGAAGCCAAAGTCATCCACCACATAGTCGGCAACGATCGTGGATGGGACTCTTCCTCCGATGTCGCCTCTTGGGCCACTTCCCGGATCTTCCTCGTCGGAGACTCCCTTTGTAAATCTCCATCTCCATTTTCTTATAATTCATTGATCTTAATTTCGTTGACCAATAGTTAGTTGATATACGTGCATGTGTTTATTGAAAAATAACTTGATCGGTCCTTTATCATACCTAATGTAAGGGACACAACTTAAAGACTTGGTTAGGATTGTTATGTATCAGCGTTCATAGTAGTGATCGAAACTGAATAATAAGACACTAAATAGCTGTTTTGACCTACAAATAATGATCTCAAAAGATTTAGTTAGGATCCTTGATTACAATTTACCGTGTTGTCCTTGTCTTTTCTGAACTCCTTCTAACAAAAACTTAATATGGTGTGTAGGGTTTACATATTCATCAGCAATGGAGAATGTGGTGGAGCTAAGAAGCAAGGAAGAGTACGAGGCTTGCGACTTAAGCAACCCGGTCGAGAAGTACAACGACGGGTTGTCGAAGGTGTCATTAGAAGGAGAAGGAACCCGCTATTTTGCTAGCGGGAATACAGAGAGCTGCAAGAAAGGGCTCAAAATCCCGATCCAAGTCAAACCAAGATTGACCAAACCGATTGCAATGAAGCCACTGGCTCACTCCGAGAAAGCTGCCTTAGCTGAAGCTCCTTTGGCTCCATCGCCTATGCCTTCACCAGGAGTTGTGCTCATCAATTCTAGGGCTGTCCTTGGGTTTAAGGCTTTGTTAAGCTTGGTTTTCGTAATTTCACTCGGGATGTAGTATGAATTAATTGAGATGGAGTTGTTTACTTGTTTTTAAAAATCTTAATCTGGTGCATGATTGAATCATGGAATGTATCTTTAGCTCTTGGCTCTCGACCATATGAACACTATGGTTTCATGTGATTTTTTGTATATGTGAGACTCTCTAACAAGTTTGATCGAATGGCTGATTATCATAATATATGATTTTAAAAAGAAGTCTATCTACCAATTTTCTAAAGATTTTACAATAAAGAGATAAGATCATGGAAAAGAATTTTTTTAATAAATATTTATAACATCTTCTTAAAAGCTAGATGCTTATAAACATCCTTGAAGTATGTCTAAAATAGTAAAAATTAGAGTCCTTTGTAAGAAAATCCAATTTGAATCTTTTGGCAACTTCAGAAAAACTAAAGTTATTGGAAGGGATATCGGTTCTCTACATCGATCAATGTAGGAGAATTTTAGAGAGAGAATACTATTGCATGTAGAATCATCTCTTTCTATTATAAACTTTTTAATACCAAGCTAAGTCTATTTATTTGCTGTACACTTTTGTGTAAAGCATAGGTGAAAGCGTTTTTGTTCGACTGAATTAATTTCTTTACGCGAAACAACCGTACAACATCATTTTTTACAAAGAGCAGCATTTTAGCTTTCGACACGATGGCCTTCGTCAAGGCCAGTCTTAGCTTAGCTTTGCTACACCTATCTATTATTTATACATATGCATAGATTTGAAAAACTTTCTAGTTATATTAGTTACTACGGAGTATTTTTTAGTAACACCTATATTTAGTGGCCTTTTTGGAAATTTTATTTCCCAACTTTTTCAATGCTTAGTATGTTTCTAATTTTAATATGTCTGAACATAGTAGTTTCTCTATTTACTATAAGTCTATTAGTGGCATGTGTCTAGGAGAAAACGAAATATTTTTATGATAAGAAATACTTTTATTACATAAATATGGAACGGCGCAAATTTGCATAGGACGTAGCGGAAGTGATCGATCTCGGTTAAAGAGACGGCGTCAGTCTGCCTTGACGAGCACGGTTTCCTCATTTCTCCCTCTTTTCTCCTCCTTTCTCCCTTCCTACACTCTATCCCTGCAAAAGTAGTACTACTACTCATTCGAGCTTCCAAACCCTAACTCGCAACCTCAGACTTCAATCATGGCCGTCAAACGCACCAAGGCGGAGAAGAAGTCTGCTTACGACACCAAGCTTTGCCAGAATCTCGACGATTACAACCAGATCTTGGTGGTTTTGGCTGATAATGTCGGCTCCAACCAGTTGCAGAACATTCGCCAGGGTCTCCGTGGGAGTTCCGTTGTTTTGATGGGGAAGAACACCATGATGAAGAGGTCTGTCAGGATTCATGCTGAGAAGACCGGAAACAACGCCTTCCTCAACCTTATTCCTTGTTTGGTGGTATGTTTTCTCCTTAGCAGTTTTCGATTCGGTTTCCTTGTTATCGTTTGGTCTTGATTTTTGTGATTGTCATTTTAGGGCAACGTTGGGTTGATCTTTACCAAGGGTGATCTGAAAGAAGTGAGCGAGGAGGTTGCTAAGTACAAGGTTCGTTAATCATCGTCGTTTCTTTCGTTACTCAATTGATTGTACTAAATACTGGATGTCTGCACTACGATTCCATGTTTCTATATGGATGCATGTAATTTCTTTTCTGGAAGTTATGTACCGCTGTCAATTTCTAACTTATTTAATGCTAGCTGAGTAGAAGTCTTCTGTTTTCGTTTGTCTTGCAATCTGGTAAAATTTTGAGCCTGAGTTTAGTAGATTCAAGATACTCCGTAGTATACTATAGAGTCTAAAATAGAGGATTTGTTGTTAGTTACTGCTGTTGGAACTGTTCTCTTGCGGCCAAATTGTTAGAACTCCATTGAGTTTTGCGTGCTCAATGAAGAAGCCTGTTGCCTGACTTTGTATAGATATTGTGCATTTTTCAAGAGCTATGTGTACAGTGAACTGGTAACCCATAAGATAGATACATATACCGACTTTCATTTTCTACTTCTGAGACAGCCTTGTATTTAACCAAATGAAGTTTATCTGTTTTTGTTTTGGGTTGCTTGTCTGTCTTGCAATCTGGAAAACACTTGAGTGCTATATAGATTGAAATGTTGTTGAGACCTTCGTTATTGGAACTGTTTAGTGGTTCCATGTCTCCAAATTGTGAAAAGTTCCACATATTTTTTGCTTGCTCATCTTAGATAATGGCAGTTCTCACGTTCAACAATTATGTAAATGGCTTCCATTAAAGAACCCTAGCCTATTGCCTGTTTTCTGCATTTGATTTGGTTCATTGTATATGGGTTATGTGTACTGGTACAGTGGTACCTTATTAGATACATAACTGAGTTTCCTTTTCAAGCGCTTGAAACTATTTTGCTTTATATTTAGCCAAATGAAGTGTATTTCTCCATTATACTGTTTGCTATGATCACTAAGCTGGTCCTTTTTTCTTGCTTTGTATTAGGTGGGAGCTCCTGCTCGTGTGGGTCTTGTTGCTCCGACTGATGTGGTTGTCCCACCGGGCAACACTGGTCTGGATCCATCTCAGACCTCTTTCTTCCAGGTAATAAACAATTATTCACTAGATTGATTCAACATGTTTTTCCGTTTCTCATTATTTTTGTATTTGGGGTTTAGGTTCTCAACATTGCAACCAAGATCAACAAGGGTACAGTTGAGATCATCAGCCCGGTGGAGCTGATCAAGAAAGGCGACAAGGTGGGTTCCTCTGAGGCTGCTCTGCTGTCAAAGCTCGGGATCAGGCCGTTCTCATACGGGCTCAGCATTCTATCCGTGTACGACAATGGTTCGGTGTTCAACCCTCAGGTACTCAACCTCACAGACGATGACCTTATTGGGAAGTTTGCTGCTGGTGTTTCAGTGGTGGCTTCCCTCTCTCTTGCCCTCTCGTACCCGACCGTTGCTGCAGCTCCCCACATGTTCGTGAACGCCTACAAGAATGCTTTAGCCATTGCTGTTGAAACTGACTACTCGTTCCCACTGGCTGATAAGGTGAACGAGTATCTTGCTGACCCGAGCAGGTTTGTCATTGCTGCTGCCATAGCTCCTGTTGCTGATGCGCCTGCTGCTTCTCATGTGGAGGAGGAGCCCAAGGAGGAGTCTGATGATGAAGGCATGATCTTGGATTTGTTCACAGAGTGGTAGTCATGTTTGGAATGTTTTATTCAAATGTGAACTTGGTTTTTGTCTGATGAAGAAGACATGTGCTTGGATTTGTTCTTTTAAGCACTAGAGTGATAGTCATGTTTGGAATGTTTCTATTCAAATGTGAACTTGGTTTTAGGTATGAGCTGCCCAGATTCTTGAGTATTGAAATAGGGTATTTGAACTTAGTTTGTGGTTTTATTGCATGTGAATTTGAGACTTGGTCCATGTTTCTTTTTTGTATACACAGTTTTCAAGTGTGTCTATCGCTGTGCACTTGCTATTGACACTCACACTTGCACAAGCAAAGAGCAACAAGAAAGTGGTCTTTTGATGGCTAAAATAAACAGACCAACGAAGAAACACTGATCATGATCGAAGAAGATACTACCACTTCACTTCACTTCACTTTTGAGAAGGCTGAACCTTTAGAAGCGAGGATATATGACTTCCATTTCAATAACAAAGTCTGCAAAGTTGGTCATTAAAAAGGGTCAAAGCTGGCTAGCTCGGTCTGTAGATAATCAAAAACAAAGAAAAAATCTGCTTTTCTTCATCATCAAACTTTTCATATTAGAATATGGAACACGGCCGAACATTAAGTTGGTTTTCGATTTTGGCCTTGTCCATAAGTTTTAAACGTGTCTTTTTTTAAAAAAAAATCCTACTCCATTAATAATATTTTGTAGGTTTTTTTTTAAATAAGAAAGCATTTAGGGGGTTCACATAACAAGTATAAACCGTCCTAGAGTATCCCGAAGGATGAGATCATAAAGATTAAGAAATTGATGCAAAACTAGGTAAATGTTGCACGGGATGAGACTAAACAATTAGGTCTGACACACCATTATCTACGTTAAGAAAGAAACTAACAACTCGTTGAATAAAGCTTTGCACGCCGGGATGGAGAGAGAATGGACACGAACACGGGTTGCACTAAGGCCAACTGAGGCGTTGTTACGCCGGAGAACAGAAAACAATCATTCTTTTGGTTGTGCGATGCAACTAGGCAAGTATATAACTCCTGGAAATGCTTTATCTCAAACAGACAATCCAAACCACACAATCATGATTGTAGTCTCATTCAAAATGACATTTCATCTCGAAAGCCGGTAAACAACTTTACACAAGAAGATGAAAGTACTTTTTTAATGGGCATCATAAGACCAATTATTTCTTAACTTTGGTGAAAGCAATGGTTTTAGATTTACGAATTTGGTTGGTATTATGGTAAGAGTGTCAACACGGAGTAGCTTTTAATCCTTTACGAGTCCTCTACAATGCACATCCCCTTTTCCCTTTATTTTGCCATAATAATGAGTTTGTTGTCCATGAGTTTGTTGTCCATGAACCATGCGATGCACGGTTTCTATTTTTTCCGTAATTACTAAACTTTAGCAATCTTGTCTAATTACGACGGTGGAGTTTCATTGTTGTTTCTCATGCATATTGGATGTATATTGTAAATATGTCTGATTACATTGAGTTGTAGGTATGAATATGAGAAAAGATTAAGAGGCAAACCTGCGCATGTGTGACTGGTAATACAAGTGCTGCGAAATATTACCAGAACACAACATGGGCGAGTTCTGTAGTAAACTCCCTTTAAGGGTCCTAGAGTTCTCCCATCTTCTATCTCGATCGATCCCATAATCCTCTGCTTGGTTTTGCACACCTCATTAACTCGTTTCTGGTTGTCTCTTATACTTAGGGGTTCCATAAATCGGCTTAATCATACTCTGATTCTGCCATTTATTGACATGATTGATCGTGATCATTGATTATGTATTTATTCAATGCATATTATTTTTCATGAGTCAATATCTTTTTTTCATTAAAGTTCTGATGATGAGGTTTTGATGAAGATTGCAGAAAAAGATGTCTTAATGCCAAAAAAACATATACAAAGATGTGTCTAAGGAGTTTCCAACAAAAAATGTAGGAGGGAAACCTCTTATGAAAATAAATAATACGAAAAGATCTCTCTATATTTGATTATGGCATTCCTTCTTCTATGATTCTCTTCGCACATTCCGTTATCACAACGGACTTGTCAGAGATGAGTTAGCTTCTATGAAAGTTGATATGAAGAATGAGGGCTCGTTTGGTATGATAGTAGGAATCGGATTGGGAATGAGGAATGGGGTTGAGTGATTCCCGAAACATTTTGCTTGGTATATTATGGAATGGGGTTGGGAATGAGAGATTGGGTGAAAAATAGGTATGACTCATACCATGTTTTTTATTTGGGTATGAGAATTGGTCATAAGGGTGGTATGAGTCATTCCTTGGAATCAATTTCATACCCATACCTACACCTACCAAACACCAAAATAGGCATAGCTCATTCCTAACCCGATTCCCTATCCCCAAGGTATATAACCAAACGGGCCCTGAATAATCTTAAAATTTCTCAACTAAGCCGATTTCATGTTGCTTCTTTTGAAATGACTGTCATTATCCAACTGAGAAACGCTCTTACCTTCTCCCCTTTTCTTTGCTCTAATCGGTTGTTGTGATGAGCTTGATTCAATTTCCCCTGATTTAATATTTGAGGTTTTTACCGAAAACCACCCTTAAAATACGCTATATTGCTCAAAAACCCATTTAATTGAATATTACCGAAAACCACCCGTATTAATCCCTCTGATAGCCAAACGCCACCCATTGCCATCTTCCGTTTAAAATTCTGTCAAATCTGATAAATTACCATATTACCCCTTGCATATTTAATATTATAAAATAGAGGTAAATAGATTTATTGATTTTTATGATTTTTTTAATTATGAAAATAGTTAAATAATATTAAGTGACCAAAATAACCCCTTTTGTCAACCAAATTTTTGAATCGTGCCCTTTTCAACTTGCCATCAAAATCTCAAATCCACTAGTCCACGTGAAGAGGGAGGAGTGGCGGAATAGCAGGCACGTGAAGAGGGAGTCGGAGGAGAGCATATATGGTCCTCCCTCGAATGTTGATGTCGGACAGAGCGGAAAGGACACCTAGAAGCTTTGGCGGTGGCGGGAGGCGTATCGACGTATGCCGACTTGAGAAAGAGATGTATGGGAGGAAGAGGAGAAGAAAACCCCTAATTGATTTTGGGGATTGTGAAATTAGGGTTTTGCAGTTTTGGGAAATCTGGGATCAAGTGGAGAGTCGGGACATGTTGTAACGGGGAGACGGAGTCGGGCTGATCTGAGCGAAGAGCGATGTGTCCGCAAGCAATCCAGTGACCTGTGTCCGCAAGCATAAAGGTGTTAGTCGGTGCGGCGGCGTTGCCGGCAAGATGGAGGAGGTGGACTCGTTCCTCCAGAGTTTGAAGATGAACAAACAACTGTTTTCATTTTATTTTTTATTTAAATTTATTTTCGAATTATATTTGAATAAAATATTACAAATATTATTAATATTAACGGAGTTAACAGGTGGGTGGCGTTTGGCTAACGGAAGGGTTAATACTTAATACAGGTGGTTTTCGGTAACATTCAATTAAAGGGGTGATTTTGAGCAATATAGCGTATTTTACGGGTGGTTTTTGGTAAAAACCTCTTAATATTTCATTGATCATCCTCTGATTCACTACTGCTATCTTCACTTGAACTCGATTTATTGTCTAAATACCCGCTTCCACTATATCTTGAACTCATACTTTGAACTCTAAACGCAACCACAGTTTGATGTTAAGTCCCTTGATTGCTCTCATTTACTCTCTTTGAATTTCTCTTTGAATTTCTTTATTACGGTTTGTTTTTTCAATTAGGATTTAAGGTTGATCTCATAGGCATTTATATATGAGAAGAGGACCTTCTTCCCAGGCTCAACTTCATCAAGAACTTTGAAAAAGATGAGCATAAATAAGCAAAAAGAAGCTCTTTTTATTCAGACCTCGACTATAAAATATTTGTCAAACTTCATTGCTGATTTAGGTAAGAGTACCTTCGAACTCGGGAACCACCGACATTGGCTGTTGCTCACATAATCCCAACGAAAGTCGTGCGATGCACGACTTATGATATTCCTGTAAGTATTAAGCTTTAGAGATCTCATCTAATTTCAAAGGTAGAGTTTCATTGTTGTTGTTCCTGCATGTTGGACGTATTTGTATCGTCACTATTGTCAGCATTGAAGTGTGAGGACTAACATTTACCATGTTGGGTTCCATAAAAAAGCATTTCGACTATAAATTGCAAGATCTCGCCTATGCACTGCATTTGTGTAATACTGTTGATAGTAATAACATAAGTAAATTTCTAACTCGGTAAGAAACCAGGTAGTATTCAATTCCAATCAAAATCCCGAAATTGGTTCAGTCGTCTTAACATACAATCCAAAAGTTTGAGCCCTGAAATTCTAAATTAGTTTGTTATCAAGTTGACTTGTCTATGATAGTAAGGATCAGTCAATTCTTGTACTGTAATAAAATAAAACACTCAATTGAAACTCAGTAGAGCTAATTTAAAAAATCCCAGAGAAATCTATGATATATGTATGTGTTGCATCTTCGTATTTTTATTCAAGCACTCCACTAGGTGATACAAAAAAAAAGGTGTCTAGTATGAGGAATATATGAACGAATATAGGAGTGGGGCGGATAGGACAAATGTATCATGGAAAGAGCTTTTATCGCCGCTCGATTACACTTCTCTTTTCAGATCTGTTGAACAACTTCCCGACATAAAGTCATGTGTAGTAAGACTCAAATACTCCATATAAATTGAGCACCAGTGATGAACCTAACAACATGAACCTCAAATTGGCATGTTTTTTTATGAACAATTTCACATGAAGAAACCTTAGAAACCTTCAACGAAAATTCATAATTTTGTTACCTGGGAACCTGGGGTCTGCAATTTTCGGACGAATTCTCGCTTGGGTTATCCGTCGATGGTGTCCGGTGGGGTTACTCAAAACTTGTGCGCCCTCCGCTGCCAACATCCGAGTGGAACGACCACCTGTTTCCATTCGCTTGAGCCATTGTAGAAATGATGAAATCGGGAAAGAGAAATAGGAAAACATCATATATACCAATCACCCCTTAAATTACCGACTCAAGAGTCACACTTCATCCCCGAACATCAATCGGCTTTGAAAACACCTCTATGACGTAGCAAAGAAAACAGAGGGACGTCATCTAGTGAGGGCGGGAAAGGTCGGATAAAAAGGGAATAACGTAGGATATAGTCCAAAGCACGTGGGTATAGTCCAAAGCACGACGCCTACGCATGTAATTAACGTAGACGACGCCTACGCATTGTGTAGACGTGGGTATAGTCCAAAGCACGCGTGTAATTAACGTAGGATAGAAAGGGAATAAATTGTTAAATTTTGCAAAGAAGGTCACGGGCACGGAACATGCGTGCGTGGGCCTTATAATATACTCCCTCCGTCCCATAATGTTAGTCCCATTTCTTTTTGTGACACTATTCACAAACCGAGAGAATCTTGTAGATTTCTCCTAATGTATAAGAACAAACATAGCCATGTGGGGTCTTGTTTGATTCGTCTTAATGAGTACTTTAACAATATTAAAAAATTATAATTTTTATTAACATATAATTAGAGATATTTACGATACAAAACGTGTCTCGGCATATGTGAAAAAAGCAAATGGGACTAACAAAATGGGACAGAGGGAGTATATTGTTAATTTGTTATGGTGTGTGGAAATTGTGTGGAGTAACAATTTCCATTCAAAAAATTGCCAGCAAGTAACGATGGAAATTGTGAGGAATTGTGTGTGGAAATTGACATTTAAAAAAGGGTTATTTACCGAAAATCACCCGTATGATGACCTACTTTGCGATTAACCACCCCTATGTTGCAATATTACCGGAAACCACCCTTATCATACCCTCCGTCACTCAACAACCACCCGTCCTCATACTCCACCAGAGAGGAGGCCTGCAGATATCGATGAGTTCATGAGGCGTCTCCTTGGAGTTTTGACTGACGGGGCTCCACCGATGGCTCCAGCTCCGGTTCGTCAATCTCAGCTTTTTCGGCATTCAATCCACGAGGAAGGCCAAGGTAGTGGGCAAGGTAGTGGGAATGAGGGTCGTGACTTGGAGTGATGTCAAATATTGATAGCAAAACTTGAGTTTTTTTAAAAAGGCGAAAAACGACCAAGTACATCAAATATTGATAAAAATGGTTCAAAACGTCTCAAAACGACTAAGAAACGAAAAAAATCGACTCAAAAAGATATAAAACAAGCCAAATCGAAATTTGAAGGAATTCCGAACAAGTTGTAAAAATGTGTAAAAAAGTGGCCAAAATGATGGCATAATATGGTCAAATTGAGCAAATCTTAGCAAAACTTGAGTTTTTAGAAAAAGGCGAAAAACGACCAAGTACGTCAAATATTGATAAAAATGGTTCAAAACGTCTCGAAACGACTAAGAAACGAAAAAAATCGACTCAAAACGATATAAAACAAGCCAAATCGAAATTTGAAGGAATTCCGAACAAGTTGTAAAAATGTGTAAAAATGTGGCCAAAATGATGGCATAATATGGTCCAATTGAGCAAATCTTAGCAAAACTTGAGTTTTTTGAAAAAGGCGAAAAACGACCAAGTACGTCAAATATTGATAAAAATGGTTCAAAACGTCTCGAAACGACTAAGAAACGAAAAAAATCGACTCAAAACGATATAAAACAAGCCAAATCGAAATTTGAAGGAATTCCGAACAATTTGTAAAAAAGTGTAAAAATGTGGCCAAAATGATGGCATAATATGGCCAAATTGAGCAAATCTTAGCAAAACTTGAGTTTTTTGAAAAAGGCGAAAAACGACCAAGTACGTCAAATATTGATAAAATGGTTCAAAACGTCTCGAAACGACTAAGAAACGAAAAAAATCGACTCAAAACGATATAAAACAAGCCAAATCGAAATATGGATAATGGATAGTGGATAGTGGATAATGGATAGTGGGTAATGGATAATGGATGTCATATGTGTATAGTTTGGGCCCATATCGTTTTAACGCCTTGAAACGATGAAAATCGAAATTTTGAAATTGTAACATGACAGCAAATACGGCGAATAGTTATTTTCATTTTTCGGAATCGGAAAATTATTATCGAAAACGTCAACGGGCCTAATAAGGCCTAATGAATTTTGAATGAGGCCCAAACACAAAAAACGATAAAAAATGACATAAAACGGCTTAATAAGCACTTAAAACGTAAAAGTCAAGAAATGTAACATTAATATTTGAGCATTACCAATCAAACGCTATCGTTTTTATAAGAAATTAACAACTTTAACACTTAGAAGTATGTAAACGAAGACTTTCACCTGTATGCTATTACTCTCAAGTATATAAGTTGTATAGTTATACTCATATGTATGTGATACCACTTCGTTACTAAAATGAACTTCATATAATGTGTTTATTTCATCATATAACATTAGTTTAACACTTAATTGTTATCGTTTGACTCAACTGACCTCGTATTTCATTAGTATAATATGATTTTTTATCATATAACTCTTCGTAATCTCATATTACATTAGTAAAACTTGATAAAATTATTCACAAAACTCTCAATAACGACATATTTCAGTAGTATAACATTACATTGGGTCATAAAACTTTTTATAATATCAAATAGTATAAGAAAACAACATAAAAAATGAATTTTTATGTAATTAGGGTTGGTACTACAACAGTTACCTACCAACCCTAATACCCTAAACCCTACAAACACCAGAAACATTTGATTCTGGGTAAAAGGGTTGGTGCGTTAACAATTAACGCACAGATTCTGTGCGTTAATTGTTAACGCACCAGAATCTGGGCTGGGCTTGAATGTTGGGCTGGTCGTCTTTGTTGGGCTGAGATTTTTCTGTTGGATCTTGACGAAGTTGTGTTATCAGTTGTGCGTTTATTGCTAACGCACCACCATATTTTGCTTGAGTGTGTTACAGCTACCACACAGCTGTAAGTCACTTTTGGATGACCGAATTACGTTATTGAAGTAGTCAAACACTGGATACAACAAAGGTTTCCCAATGACCCTGTTCCTAGTTTTTATGACAGTGACTCCGATTAGGGATCTTGGTATCAAATCAGTGAATCTCTGTTAAGTCTGTGTTTAGTTTAAATTTCAAGAATGAGTCTGTTGTCTTTCCTTAATGAGTCTGTTGTCTTTTTAATTTATGCTGAGTGTGTTGTAGTTTATGGATTCACTGATTTCACTTCACTGTTTCACCTAACTCATCTAACTCTACTGAAAACACTATTTAAAGCAAACAAGACAAGTCATTACATATTTCAAAGCAGACAAGACAAGTCATCACATATTATAAATCAATTCCAATCGAAGTCTAAAGATCAAGGCTACTAAACTATTACAAATCAAGTCATGTAGTCCATACGCTTTCCAGCAGTAAAGCGGTATTGTCGAAACAAGTCCACTTGGCCAGCATATATCCCTTCCCACCACTTGATGTTGTCATCTGCAAATCTTCTCCACGAACCGGAACAACGTGGCAATGGTGCCCCATCACGGAGCCAAACCTAGATATACAAAGAAAATTAATCAATAAGTATAAATGATTTCGACGTTTCATGACGTTTGTTTAGATTACCACAGATTCTTACCGGTATCCAGTGATTACTGCATCCGACAAGAGCTATCCGAAAAATCTTCTATGGAGGACCAGGGCTCACTGTAGACTGCCTTATTGGCAAGCATAAACACGGCGCATCCCAGGATAGTTGCACTAAACCAACAATATACACTGTGGCAAACACCAAACCCATAAATGGCATGTCCATCCAAAATGGTCTCTCACAAGGACTTCTCATGTAGTTAACTTGAGCAATAAGATCATCCCATGTTCCTACCCGTAATCCACGTCGTATGGGCTCCCATGTCTCTTTGTTTCCAAGAAGCTCCGCTGCCAACGCAGCACGGATCATACGATATTGACCCTGTTGCATACCCGTAAGTAGAGCCATTGACCGATACCCACAATGTCCGTCTGAACGCACATCTTTCACAGAAGTCATGTAGGAAAGCCAAAAGTAGTCAATATTTTTCACCCCCAAGTTCACCCCCATATAACTTATGGCTTCTTCAATCTCTTCTTCATCTTCTCCTTCCTCTGTTTCGTTTCGATCTGGATAGCAAGCTCTTAGGGGCACGGCATTCATGTCTTCGTCTTCTAAATCGATGGTCTCTGAAAACAATGGTTCAGGTTGGGACTGTGATCCGAAGTCGAACGAAACTTGACTTGCTTGCTTTTTAGGACAAGTTGGTCGTTCACTTTGCCTATTTGCCTTCTCCTTTGCGACTTTTTGCGCATTCTCAGTATTTGTTAAGTCTTTTCTAACATACTCGTGGTAACTCTTTTCCCTCTTTTCTCTCGGAGGAGAATTCCCATTTCGTTGCTTCTCCTTGTTCTTTGATCCCGGCGGCCTTCCTTTTCCTTTCCTAAACAAGTTTGTTGGCTCTACCAAAGAACTTTGTTCCGGATGCTCCAAGTCAATGTACAACTCACTTAATCTGAATAGAGTTCCATCCCTCAAATCTCCACTTTCCCATTTCGCCCACATTTCATGCATTCTGATCTCCGGAATAGACATTGAACGATTGTCGTCGGGTAAGGACAAATTTATTGCATCATCTTCCTATCTCAGTTCCTTCCAGAAGTCATGAAAATCATCCGGAACAAGAGGTGTCTTTGAAATGATTGCCCTAGCAAGATCGTGTACGCATGGCATCCCAAGACAATCTCGAACCCAATGATCATCACAAACATTTGAATACTCCTCCTTCAATATTTGCTGGTACATTTCCAACAACAACAGAAAACACCTATCTGACACTCGGTAAAATAGCCTTGAAAACAACATTCGAATGCCAGGAGGAAAGGTTGGGTCATCAAAGACCATTTGCAAAGTGGTAAGTGCTTGGTTCATCGTCGCCCTAATCAGGTCCATCTGAACTATGACCGCATGGTGGATCCTCACGATCACTCTGTTGAAGCCTCCTCTACTAGAACCCACAATTTCTTTCAACACCTTATGCATCCCCTCCACCCTAAATAAACACAATTTCTAATCATTAGCATAAATAATATGGTGGTCCAAATTAACAACTAAACAAACAAAGATACATGTTTGTAGTCCTTGTGTGAAAGTGAAGAGTGTAGTCCGTCCACGCTCTAACTATGAACTTCTTGTACGGAGTAAACCAGTACTTTTCAACGTAACCAACAATGCCCTTCTTCCATGAATCTCTCAGCTTTCTCAACCTCTCTTCGTAGATTTCTTCGGTGCTCGAGCAAAATATCCCCCAACATTGCGTAACAAAGTTCTCCGCCCTTTTAGTATTTTTAATCACTTTTTCTGCATGTGACTGGATGTTGTGCTTAATGTGCACCTAACACAATAGTTGCTTCACATCAGTGTCTTTGAACACAAGTTTGATTGCTCTCAACAAAGCCTTTTCACAGTCGGTCATTATAGCCTTCGGCATCACTCCCAAATTTCTACACAACTCATGAACGCACATCATCACAAACTTGTAATGCATTACTGTCTCCTGAGCCATGAATGCATATGCGATGTTGAACGTCTTGTGCGTGCAAGTGAAACCAACCATCTCCACTAAAGTCATATCATACCTATTTGTCTTGTATGTGGCGTCCATGATAATCACGTGAGGAAACTTCCTGAACAAACGAATCGACTCCGGGTGAGCGAAAAAAAGGACTTCAACCTCATTCGTCCTCGTGTTCCTCAAAGGTTGACAAAAATACTTGTTCTCTTTCTGAAAATTTAGAGACCACTGAGTAACTGACAATTCACCACGATCTTCAAAATTGATCTTCTGCAAAAAAATTGGAAATCTGCTTCATGGATGTCACATTTTGCGGGTCTCTTTTCCTAAGCTGAATAAGTATGTTTTTTGGCGTCTTGCGATCATCCCCCGCTTCCCTTGCTATTTTCTCCTCCTCTTTGCTCATTCTACCCACGAATGAATTCCCATGAAAACTAGTAGGAAGGGTGTGGTTGTGACGACCTTCTACAACATTCACGATCCATTTATAACTATAAGGCCCTTCTTTTATACGAACCCCATATAACTCAAATGTACAACCACATTTCTTCGATTTTCGGTCACGAAGCCTCGGAACCGGCAATTCTGGATTTTTTAAATTCACTTTCAGCCTACCCGATCTAGGTTTTCCAAACCTATCGCATACAAAATCAACGCAATATTTGCTAGATGTACGATGTACCAAAACTATCATTAAATCTCTTGCTCTCTGTTTTGTCCATTCCATCATCTCTTCTTTACTATCCCACATTTGCGCAGTACTAAAATGTGGTCTAAAGTCTTCTTCCTATATTGATTAAACTACATTACTTAGATACACAATTTTAACTAATTAACCTAAATCTCATGCAATTAAATACAAAAGTTAAATTCATAATATACTAACCAAAATCGGTAACGGAGTCCAATCGTGTAATGCAATTGATACATTTGCTTCGCCTTCTTCCTCTTCTTCGTCCACTTCCTCATCGACTTCTTCGTCTTCTTCGTCCACTTCCTCTTCTTCATCGACTTCGTATTCTTCTTCCACGACCCCTGATATCCAATTGTCGTTACCATCACCCTCACTACTCTCATAATTATAAGACATTGTGGTGTGCATTGCAAAACTTCAACAAGAGAGCTCAACCTCTATATACAACCAAAAAATGCCCGTTGGAATTTTATGCCCGTTCGTGCGGTAATAGTTAACGCACCAACGGGCATTTTTTCAAAAAAACCCTGTGCAGTAACAGTTACCGCACATATTATATTTATTATTTTCTTAAAAATTTAATTTAATTATTTTCAAATAATTATTAAAAAAAACCGGTGCGGTAACAAATACCGCACCGGGTTTATTCATTATTTAATTCCTGGTTTTAATTTTGTTTTTTTTTTAAATTTTATATATCATGTGCGGTAAGAGTTACCGCACAGGTGTTTAAGTTAATCAAAATCTGTTTTTTTTTTGTTAATCTCGTATTAACGTGGTGCGTTAATTGTTAACGCACATATCTGTGCGGTAATTCTTACCGCACCAGATTCATATACGTTTTAGAAAACATTCCAACAATGCCCCGGAGCCCTTTTGTGCGGTAATCTTTAACGCAAAGAAGTGTAGTGCAACTCTTACCGCACAGATTAGTGTGCATTTAGAAAAAAAGACGTGTGCATATAGTTAGATAACTTCTATTAATACTTTGCTTCTGTGCGGAGGATAATGAAGTAAATGACCCAACCCCGCCCGCCCGATGGTTCCGATTGCGACAGTACGACCTAGTGGTCTCAGAGAAACTATTTCGCGTTCATGGTATGCCAGATCTCTCTCGCCTTCTGCCTGTGTAAAATTCACAGTTAATTTCTTGTTTTTTCGCGGTTGTTTGTCTAGACAGCTAGGAACAACTAATATCTGAGGAAATTAGATCGATAGCTCTTGAATTTTTAATTATAGGCTTGTTTTTAGTCATCCCTATCAATTTCTCAAATTCAATTTCCTCCCTATTGTTCACTAACATGTGATTACATCGTGCTATAAAGAAAACCCTATTTTTAATTTTTTGCAACTTGGGATTATTTAACTCTTCTGCCCTCTGGACTTCAATTTATTTCCTTTACATTTCTAGTAGTTTTCTGTGATATGTCATTAGTGATTTGAATGTCGTGGAATTAACAAATATGTCTGACTTGTAAGTTGTAACTAGCGAGTCCTACATTTGACCTTACGGTCTGGCATAATTTCTAAAAGATGTTTAAATCGCTCTGGATCATAGTTTTTACTTTTATATCTTGTAATTACAATCCTGCTAAGTGGAGGAAACCTGAAATCCGGGCTACAAGTATGACAATAAGCATGATATGGAAGATTTTAACTCAACTAAAAGAAGCATTGTGCTACTATCTGAAGTTCATGTGTTCCATTCTGTATCATTTGTAGCTCAGTGCAGCTACCAAATTTGTTACTTAAAAATAAGTGCGAAAAGTATGGAATTAGAAAACTGTCATTTATTTTCAAACTATAATTTCTAGGATTACATGTTTCACCTGGGATTAGTATAATCTTCTGATATCTTACAAGAAAGTAAACGGCCGAGTAAGAATGAACCTTAATTAACCGTAAAATAGATCGGTTGGTGATTGAGACAGCTCTTTCATCTTGGTCTTTGTTCTGATTGCATTTACGATGATTAGTGTCAACTGGTGTGCAGAAACTGACCTCAGCTCAGTTTTTATAGTGCAGGGCTGTGGTTTGTTTAACATCCTGCAGAGAAATCATTAGGTTTCTGGTTCGATTCTGGAAGCCTGGTTGATATTTTCCGCTCTATTTCCCTTCTTTACCGACATTTTGAGTTTGTGATGTTCCCTAATATTTTCTGACATTTTTGGTAGACGTAAAATCATTTTTCAAGAAATATTTTTTCTCTATGTGAAATGTAATTATATGAGAGAGGCACTTGTGGATGTCTTTTTAATATTTACTTATCACAGGAGGTGTAGATTCGTGGACATTTCATTGATTTTGATTCACTTAAACCGCATCAGCCAATAATTAATGATCAGAAATTAAGTATACTTTTTCTTGATAAGAATGATGACTTTTCCCCCCTTGATAGGAGTGGTTTAGTTTCATCTGTATGAATTGTGCTTTGGCTGTCGACGCTGAAGGTTAGGGTATTACAATACACATAATTTTGAAGATAGCACCTATAAATGCAAGTTTATTTCTACTGCTGGTGGAGTTCTTTGTTAGGACATGAAGTTGCTGCCACCAAACAAAGCCTAATGTTTGTCATAGCTAAGGGGTAAATTGGTCTTTGTCTAAGAGGGGTTTTGTGTCAGAATTCTGTTACTGACTTTGAGTAGTGGCTGTGTGCCAGAAGGTGGGAGGAAGTAGTATAAGTAGTGGATGATCCTTTCTCTAGGGTTTTATCTAGAAATCAGTAAGAAATTCGGGCTCTAGCCTTGGGACTTTTAGAGTTAATCTCCTCAGATGTTGGCTCATTAGGGGTATCCCTCTTGAGATTTTATCCGTTCTTAGGTATTTGCTATCTTCAATCAAATCAGTAATCCTTTTGTTGGAATTCCTACTTTCATTCTAACATTCTTCAACTCCATATTGTATCTTGTGGAGTTCATAGAAACTTTCATTTTATTGTCATCTATTTCTGTAAATCATTTTCAAAAGTTAGTAAGAGTAACTACACTTTAGCTCAATCCGTAAAATAGATTGGTAGATAAGCTCTCTCATTCTTGGTCCAAGCTCTGCAAATGTATATCTGGCCTTGGAGTAACTCAATCATCTATCAATATGCACTAATTAGTTTTAGGCTTTTAGCTGGTGTGTAGAAACCGACCTTAGCTCAGTTGGTAGAGCGGAGGACTGTAGTTGGTAGAAAATCCTGCAGAGAAATCCTTAGGTCGCTGGTTCAAATCCGGCAGGTCGGATAATATTTTTCATTAATTTCTCTTTTCTATCCTCTTTATTTTGGTTAGGGGCTTCAAATATTTGAGAAAGATGTTTGAAGGATTTTAGATAGTCTTAAGCTTAATCTACAAATAAATCAATAACACTTCCCTAAAGATTGGCAATGATACATATTGATATAATCGTCAATATTCTGATATTGGTAAATCCTTTTTCACTTGCCCTGGACTCGGTGAATAGACTGGTTCAATCATTGACCTGTGACAAACACATCTTCAACCAGTAGTTTGAACAGTGATATGCTAAAAGGGCATTTGGTCTAGTGGTATGATTCTCGCTTAGGGTGCGAGAGGTCCCGAGTTCAATTCTCGGAATGCCCCAATACAGATAGTAATTTTAGTATTTGTGTTTGCTTTCTAAGATATTTTTTGAGCTATTAGTATCTGATCTGCATCAATCTTACCTATTGACAAAAGTAAAATGATTTTTCAGTAATAAAGGGAGCAAACGAACTGCATAAACAGGTCCACACTTGCACATCAAGCTCAATTTACACTAGTGTAGTTTTTTATCCTACTATGGTTAAATGTTCTTATCCTCTCTGCGGTGCTGGAACCTAGCATGAGTTCTGAACCTAATTTTCAAGTTATTATACTGTATCAAGTATGACCCTACACTTGTGAATTAGCATGAGTTCATTTAATTTTGTATTATGATTCTCTGTCTGTGCCTCCAGATCACTCCCCTTAATTTATGTGAGTCATTTTTCTCTCTCTAAGAGTTGGATCATATTGAGACTTCAATGTCAAAACAACATATAGGTTAGTGGCTGTTACTAACTTTGGTGCAATAGGCTGATTTAGATTTTTTATTCCCTAAGCTGATGAAAGTTGATTTTGGGATCATGATAATGACAATCTTACAATGCTCTTGAATAATTCTTGAATATGAGGTTTGTGATGCTTGATTTTTAGAATTCCTAGCATCCCTTTATTATTAAATGCAAGATTTCAAGCACTCTTCTTCACCTGCACACTTGCATCATCATCAAAGAGCTTACTCGATAATGTTGATAATTCTTTGTATAGTGTTGAATCTTAATTGGCTTGGAAGCGTTGAGTCTGGTAATTACATATTTTGAGTTCCATTAGTTCCCTTATATTGTCAATGATCAGTGTATATGCAATTTTAGACATTGGCAATGATATATTTTGATATATTTGTCAATTTTCTGATATTGGTGTGTAATTACTAGCTTACCGGATCACTGGCTATATTGTTTACACTTTGCAGTCTCTTGTATCTTTAATTGACTTCGTGATTCAGGTGAATCCTTCTTCACTTGCCCTAGACTCAGTGAATATACGGGTTCAATCATTGACCTGTGACAAGCACATCACTGAACCAGTAAATTGAACATTGATGCCAAAAGGGCATTTGGTCTAGTGGTATGATTCTCGCTTTGGGTGCGAGAGGTCCCGAGTTCGATTCTCGGAATGCCCCTCAATACGTTAGTATTTTATTATTGTTTTGTCTCATAGAGAGTGTGGGAGCTCATGTTCTACATTTTTCCTCCAGTTTCTTATCATTTTAGAGCATCTGATTTGTAACCATCTTGCTTATATATTTTATTGCTCTTCTTAAGGCGCTGATCAAGTTTGAGAAGCCTCCGTGCAATAAGTAAGGGCTAATCTGATGTGTAAGAAAGCAAGGTTTTTTTTTCTATTCATACTTGAATAACCTTTTTTATGTTTGACTTGAGCACATGCTAACTCGGTCAGTAATTTCCTAGATATACACTATTTTAAACACAAGCTGTTTTGGTACTTGGATAGTAGGTACTGGTTATTTTGTGATGCCCTTAAAAAAGGGCATTTGGTCTAGTGGTATGATTCTCGCTTAGGGTGCGAGAGGTCCCGAGTTCAATTCTCGGAATGCCCCAATACAGATAGTAATTTTTAATGTGTTTTTTTCTCTCTAAGATATTCTGAGCTATTGGTATTTGATCTGTGCATCAATCCGACCGATTGACAATAGTAAACGTATGAAATTTGTTTCACACTTATCTAAATTGATATAATTGTCAATTTTCTGATATTGGTGTGTAATTTTTAGCTTACCTGATCAATGGCTACTTGGTTACACCTTGTATTTTTAATTGACTTTCTGATTCATGTGAATCCTTCTAGACTTCCTCTAGATCTGTGAATTGCTTGGTTCATGCATTGACCTGTTACAAGCACATTATTGGACCAGTAGTTGAAAGATACACATTATAAGGGCATTTGGTCTAGTGGTATGATTCTCGCTTTGGGTGCGAGAGGTCCCGAGTTCAATTCTCGGAATGCCCCAGTTTTTTTACAGAGCTTATTTTTGTTTTTATCCCGAGGTGCATTTGGTCTAGGCTTCTTATCCATGGACCATTGATGTAATTTTTTCAGTGCGAGTATGTGGAGGAATAGGAAATGTAGAGAAGGACGCGCTCTTTCCATGATTCTGACTGAGTTCAGGTATGTACAACAGAGTAATACGTACGTGCAGCAGCAAATCCAGTATTTACTCATTTGCACTCAAATCCTTGAATGCACCTTCTCTCTCCCCATTTGCAAATTAGAATAACCTTCACCATCTCTTCTCTGCGCATTCAACCGCTCATATCGTCCACACAGCGTACCCAATATTCTCCAATATCGATCTCACAAACGTACCAATTCACAGGCTATGAACACTTAAAGCCACCAACTGTCTCCTCCTCTGAGCAAACTATTTCATCTATTGATCTAACATTCAATCGTATTCGTATCATCATGGGTGACCTCCAATATCTCGCCTTCCCCTAGCTTTGTATGTTTGTTACGAACAGACTCTTTCAGGCAATGCATAATCTTAAAGACAAGCATTGGTTGTAAGGAGGGGTCAAACTTGTTCTTCGCAACATGAACTCCACAACTCTTCTCCAAATCCATCCCTCTCCACCTTCTCAGATTGGATCAGTGACCCCACTGATCGTTGCTCTCTACTAACGCCTACTACAATATTCATGAGGTGGAACGTGCTCTTGTCCACGCAAACTGCAATTCTCTGTGGCTTCACGGCGTGTTGTCTTTTTTTTTTTTTTGGTAAGAGCGAGAGAGCCAAAGCTCTCGAAATTCGATTCAAAACAAAAGAACTACAAACGGACAAGACGTGGCAAAGCCATGCCCCGAGCATCGTCCGAAAGAAGAATAACACTCATCGAGCGGAACAGACAACAAGGAAATACCAAGCGGGAAAGAAAAGGCGAAAGAAGCGAGCGAGTCGGTGACTCAATTGGCTTCCTTGAAAACGTGACAGAATTGGAGCCCTAGCTGTAGCGAAAAACAAATCTAAATCTTTTAAATCCTTTCTCAAGTCTAACAACCTAAGGCCCCGTTCGGTAAAGATGAAGTTTTTTGGGGTTGAAGGTAGCTGAAGCTGAAGTAAGTAGTTGAAGGAAGCTGAAGCTGAAGTTGCTTTTTGGGTTGAAGTTGGAAAAAGTGGTGTTCGGTAAAGATGGAAAAATGGTAGTTGAGGTTGTCTATTTGGTATGTTAAATTACATAAAAGGACATGGGTATTTGAAGATATTACAAAATCACGTGCCTTTTTTGTTGCCTCACGTGACTGATGCTGGCTCTTCTCCAAATCGAGTTTTCCCAAATTTCCTCCATAGCTTCCCCAAATTTGAAGCTCCATGTTGAAGGCGATGAACAACCCTGTTCTTGCGATACCAGGTATGTCTACTCGACTTCGGTTCTTCAACCTTCATCTCCTTCGCTGAATCTTCCTCAATCTTACGTCAATTTTGTTTCCCTTCACGAACTGAAATCCAGGATTGAAGAACTAGGTCGGTACTTTACACACCCGAAATCGCACCTTCCGAATCTGTTGAAAAAGAAGATTCCAGTCCACCTCTGAACTAGAAGAGAAGAGAATTTTTAAATTCTCTGAAGAAGATCAATTGATGTTAATGCATATTTGTAAGGACTATCACGTGTCTCACGGGTATAATAACAGTTTTGCGTGGGAGGAGTTAGTTGTGACATTCGAGGAGAAGACTCGGAAGAAGATTAGTAAGCAAAGTTTAAAGAACAAGTTTGAACACATGAAAGGACTGTGGCGCCATTGGTCTATGTGACGAGGCTAAAATTTCTAACGAAGCATCAAGAGAGGTGTTCATATGTATTCCCAACAATTCTTTGCGATTGGCTTGGCTGAAGTATGAGTTCGAAGCAAGAACAAAATGAATGGATGGATGGATGAGTTTGCCTTGATGAGCTTTGTCTTTCATGACTGAATTACTGTTATTTGCATGAGTGAAAAACTGTTTTTTTAAAAATTGATGTTCTTGTTTGTAATGAATTACTTTGTGTACTTTGGTTAATGAAGTACTGTGCTTTGTATCACAAATTTTCCCCTGTCCTTGTTTTCAATTTGTTTGAATTTGTTTTTAACAGATTCATCTCCTGTTTTATTTATATGTTCAGTTATGGCTTTCGCGTGAACAAATGTGACTGCATATTGCAATGGCTCAAGGATTACGGGTTCGTGGACAGTTGACAAGAGCTCAGCGTCTCAGGAGATATGGAGTTATGCTGCATCTACTACTGGCAACCCATGCTCGTCTTTGTACTGCTTACTTTGTTAGATATATGCTAAAAGTTCTTTGTTATAATTCCAAGTTGACCGGCTACATGTGGATGAGGCAGTGTATGGATTTTGAATCAGAAGTGCGATGCGTTAGTGCATTCCGAATGGAAAGACATGTCCTACACAATCTATGTGATGCACTCCAAACTAATTATGGACTCTCACCTTCTCGACATATGTCAGTGTTAGAAAAAGTTGGTATATTCCTTTACACAATTGCGGTGGGGATCTCAAATAGAGATGTGTGTGAGCGTTTCCAGAGATCGGGAGACACAATTAGCAGGGTGTTTCACCAAGTGTTGGATGCAATGGTTGGGAGAAAGCATGGTTCTGTAGGGCTAGTGAAACAACTTTTGAGACCGCGTGATCCAACCTTTGCAAACATTCCTTCCAGAGTTTTAAATGAACCTCGCTATAAGGGTATTTAAGGTAAATGTATTTGTTGAGTCATGTTTAGGCTGCCTTTGATTATGAATACAGTCCATAATACTATCTCACTAACTGTTTATAGGGGGCTATTGGGGCAATTGATGGGGTTCATGTGGAATGTGTTGTCCCAAAGGACGAACAAATGACTTTCAGATGTAGGAAAGGATTCACATCGATCAATGTAATGGCGGTGTGCGACTTTGACATGTACTTTACATTCCTATCTGTTGGGTGGGAAGGAAGTGCTCATGATGCTCGGGCGACCACGCTTTACAAGAAGCTCATATGAATTTCCCACATCCTCCAAATGGTAAATATTTCTGATACATACATATGTAATGTTATTCAATCTCTTTACTCATGTAACGGTATATATTATAGGTCGTTACTACTTGTGTGACAAGGGCTACCCGGATAGGAAATGTTACTTGGTGCCATTTATGAAAACTAAATATCACCAATCCCAGTTCATCAAACACATTCCAGAGAATCATAAGGAAGCCTTTAATCGTATTCATTCGTCATTGAGGACAACCATTGAAAGATGCTTTGGAATTTTGAAGAAACGATGGAAGATTTTGAAGGGTATGCCTTCATATCCACTATCCACTCAAGTTGACATTATTTGTGCATGTTTTGCTTTAAGCAATTTTATACTAGAACACAAGCATTACGAATCTGTCCCAGACGAAGATGATGAAGAAGAGGATAACGCCAATAAGAAGTTCACCGATGAAGATGAAGAAGAGGATAACGATCCAAAGTCGGCAATGGGCGGTATCCGAGATTCAATAGCAACACACATTTGGAAGTACAAAAGTATGTTTCTAGCTGGTCTTTGAACTTAGGTAAACATTATGCACATGGCATGGTTTAATACATATATATATGTACATATATGGGGGTATTATGGTAGATGTTTTTGTGTTTTGACCTCAGGTTAACATGAATGTGTGGCAATCTTTTTTGAGTAGGCCCTTATGGTTTGTGACATGTATTTGTTTGCTCAAACACTCTCTTATACGTGTTCAACTTTTTATATGGGCATCTATTTATATGGTAGTTTCATATTTGTGTATTTGTTTCCCTTGTTTAATATGTACTTCAACTATTTGTATGTGACATAAAAATCAAAGCATCGTCAATAACGTAGGAATGAAGTGTCACTCACACAAAATAATTATATTATCAACACAACTAATGAAACCGTCAACAAAATAAAACTGTCACACACACAAAATATAAATGTCAACAAAAAATATAACTGTCAACAAAACTGACAACGACACACCAGCTTGTCAACAGCGTAGGAGTGAAGTGTCAACACAACTTTAATTTGTGAACAACGTAGGAATGAAGTGTCAACACACTTAATAAACTTTCGAAACACACTTAATAAACTGTCAACACACACTTCAGAAAACTATCAACACACACACATGTTGAGACTGTCAACACACACTTAATAAAACTGTCAACACACTGAATAAAAGATAAGCATGATGAAAATGACACATTACATAAAACAAACTACGGACGACGAAACCGGAAGCAACATAATTGAC
This sequence comes from Oxyria digyna, assembly GCA_029168935.1. Lineage (NCBI taxonomy): Eukaryota > Viridiplantae > Streptophyta > Magnoliopsida > Caryophyllales > Polygonaceae > Oxyria > Oxyria digyna. The sequence goes on along the minus strand of JAPVLV010000010.1, from coordinate 4,210,312 downwards.
CACTTATTCGAGATTGACAGTCGGGGTATTGGCTGGTACATTACGACGGCCATTCCACACATAATGAAGCCTAATAGCACGGTGGGGGGCCCTTATGGTTTTGTAGCCGAAATTGAAAAACGTGATCTGATACGTGTCATCGGAAGTGTAAACACGACTGATTTTACCCTACCACCAACATTCACGCTTGTACAACTCGACATGGTCACCAACTTCATACCTATCCTTTGTGTGGATGGGTGGGCGAGTCCTTATTATCATCTCGGTAACAACTTCCCTTATGCGTTTTGTATGAGTGTCATCCTCGTACAAGTTTGCATACTCTACCGTATAGTAACCGATCGCTGGGCCTTCACATATTATCTCAGCCTCATGATATGAACCTTTCAATCCCTTTTCCACTCCCATGACTTCAACTTCGTCTCCACCAGTGAATTGAGGCTTACGGTCCATGGTCTTGCAAAACATAAAATTTCCTTATATACAATGACAATGGGAAATAAATAAAGATTGACAACAAGGTATGAGATCAATTTACCTCAAATCAAAATGTAGAATATCCTCAAATGTATGGGTCGATTTGTAGAGGTGACTTTAGAGGATGATCTTAAGAGTAACATATGTTGGTCCTTAAATAGGAAAACTAAGGTCATGAATGGGTGTATAAGATGACATAAAATGTTGTAAAAGATATGGTCAAAGTTTCTATACATCTCGTTTTTTATGAGCATGTTTTTTAAGAGTTGTCCAATTCTATGTGATTTGTCATAAGAAAATGTTCCCTAGTGTACATGAATGTAATAAGTTGTGATAAGTTACAAAAGTTGTGAGAAGTTTTACTAATGTAATAAGTTACATAAGTTGATAAGTTACAAAAGTTGTGAGAAGTTTTACTAATGTAATAAGTTACATAAGTTGATAAGTTACATACTCTTATGGAGTGTTTAATAATGTAAGAATTTAAGTACATATTAAACAAGGGAAAGGAAAGTTACGCACGTCCTTAAAGTTGTACAAATGTGGATAGTAGTTGCATGCATGGTTCGATTTTGGTGCCATTGGGAGACAAGAGTGGCATGCATGCAACAATGTCATTGTCTTGTTTTTTTTAGCATTGATGGAACAATTCTCACCAAATGAAGAAGACATTGTGCATGCATGCAAATGTCATTGTCTTTGACCCTTTTTTAGCTTCAAATCGATGACCATTGTGAAAGGGACAAGTGGAGACAACAAATAAATGCACAATATTGTTATTCAAAGGTGGAAGTCGGTAGTGAGGAGCATAGTCAACTGGTTTTGTCATATTGAAAGTGACAAGTGAAGGAAAAAAATTGAATGTAATATGCATGCATGCATATTACATTATGATAGTGAAAGTGTAAAGCATATAACAGATGTTTCCATAACAAATGATAGTGACGTTAATACATTTTTGAAATCATATATAACCAATGGAAATGGTAGTTTCTATCAACGCACAAAAACTTAAAATTTGCATACTTTATTTGACCTATTGGTAGAAGAAGAAGAGATGGCAGCCCCTATACCTTTCACGGAAGTTCACAAGCAGATGTTTGTCGAGGTTTTGGTTGACTATCAAGTGAAGTATGGTGCGTATGAGCACTTCATGTGGGGCGTAGTACGAGAAGAGTTTGGTCGAGTTACGGGGTTGAACTGTAGTGTCCCGTTACTGCAGAACCACTATCAGCGGTTGAAGAAAAAATGGAACATATGGAAGTCGTTCCAAACAGCATGCAACGTTGAGTGCGACCCTGTAACGGGAGTCGTTTTGAAAGACGACGATTGGTGGAATTCGTTGTTGGAGGTGAGTAAGATTACGCAGAACAAAATTTCATGCCTTCATAAGTTCATTTTTTTTATAACGACGTACGGTTTAATTTTGCATACAGGACGATGACAAGTATGTGTGCTTTCGTGTGTACTCTTTCAATCCAACCATGAAGACGTTGTTATCTCGACTATTCTACCCTCAGTAGAGTCCATGTAAATGACCTTGAGTGGTCATAATCACCCATGTCTTACTATAATGTAATGTCTTACTATATTTTAAGAGTTCGTCCTTTTATTTATCATCATGTCTTACTATAGCTCAAACGATAGATAGGAACACAAACACCATATTAAACGAGAGGACGCAATACATACTGAAAAGAGATGGTCAAACGACAACATTCTTAGTCGACATACTAAACGGACATAGTGAAAACGACATAGGGAAACGACATAGTGAAACGACATAGATTGTTTATTACATAGTGCAAAAGGAAGGAAATACTAAGACATAAAGTGAACGTCGATGATCCTCAACTTGAAGCTTTCAACTCTTGAATGTCCTAAAGGTTACGGATAAGATAAGCACAAGCGTCCTTCATTCCCGGGGTCATCGGGGACCAACGGAAGTCCGCAAAATGTTGGTTCTCCTTCACAAACATATACACAAATGAACTTAAGACTAATATCTTATATGTATAGTGTATTGCAAAACAAAAGTGCATGTTAGTCATATTACCCTGATTTTTTCCGCCCACCAGTGATCATCACCAAGAACTTTGCCCGAGACCGGATCGCATGCAACATTTCCGGAGGTCACAAATTTCTTCCATAAACGCCACATCTTGACCATCTTGTTGAAAGTGTCGTTCAACAACATCGGGTCAACATGTTTTCCGGTTTTGAGGAAAAAGGAAAGTTCAACCCTTGCAAGATCGAGACCCAAATGTCTCTCAAGGTCCGGACGGAATTCGCATAGCACCTCGATGAAAGATAGCCTATCTTCATCACTCATAAACCAAAGATTGTTTGGTCCTACATTAACGAAACATGCATATTACAACGTCATAATATTAGAAAGATTGGACAATATGAAAAAAGAAGAAATTGAGCACATACTAGACATATTGCGGTGGGGATTGTTGGAATGAGTAAGCTTGCTTCTTCTACTAGAGGATGAGTGTGTTAGTACACAAGTGTGAGGAGATGAGAGAAACCCCAATGTGCTCTTATATAGAGGTTGGTACATGGATTAGTCCATTTTTTAGAGGCCTCATGTGTTCAAAAAAAGAGTAAAAAATTGACATTACAACTTACATAAAACTTACATATAAAGATCTTATAAATTATAGTAGCACGTACATGGATTAGTCCATGTTTGGTGGGTGACTCAAACAAGTGGTGAAATAGTAGTCCAAATTATAACTTACATAAAAACAACCATTACAAAGAAAAGTTGCAAACCAGAGGGGAATACTAGTCCAAAATGACCCCCCTGCATACACTTTCATCGTTCCAAAATGACCCCATGTTTTAGTACATAAAACCTGCCCTACTACATAGCCATAAAGATGGCAACTAACATCATCATAAGACCAATAACAACATAATGAAACCACACTACGGTTGAGCTTCGTGTCGGAACGTCTCTAAGATGTTTGTTTTCAGAAAGAAGGTCGTCACGCTCAAGTCTCAGCTGAACATTGGAAGTGGCAATTTCGGCTACATGCTCATGGAGCTCTTGGTTCTCATCATTTAGTAGTTTATTTTTAGCCAGTTCATCTTGAAGTCTTGAACGGATTTGTTGTAATGCAGAAGTCAGGCTTTGTAGTTGATGGGTGGCAAATGCATTTTGTCCTAATAACCTCGCAGCTTGGTCACGGAGTGCTCGAGCAGCCTCTTGAACCAATCGAACACGACTATTTCCTTGTTCAACCGAGTAATTGATAATGTAGTTGTATCGTTCCACATTTTCATCCTAAAAACATTTCAAAACAAAGGAGAGAATGCAGAAAATCAATAACTTTATGGAGCATTACTTTGATAAAGGGAAACTATACTAAAAGTAACAAAGATTCAATTGAAAAAGGAACAAGGGATAGTAGTGTTCATTACCCTCCACATAGCCTCCGGTGTTGCACTTGCAGTTGAGGAACTAGTTGTGGTTGGGCTGTAATCTGTAAGGGTTTCCAACACTTCTCTAGGGAGTCCGCAGTATTCACGTTCAGCCTCTTCAGCAAGCAAATGAGCTTCCATATCATGTGCATAGTATTCACCCGACATCTACAAAAGGCTTTGTTAAAAGAATTTTGTTTATTAACTAGTTCCTATACTAACATATACACAAACAAATTCACATGTTCATCAACAAATTCAGTATATGTATATACACAAACAAATTTACATGTTCATATACTACCAGGTAAGCATCTATAAATTGGTTGGTATTTGTGTTTGTTGACAAGAACACAACAAATATTTCACAACAGTTTGGCATTTCAACAGTTTAGCATAAATTATGTTGCTTTCACAATTATTTCCTCTCACTAACTAGTTCTTTCACAACACTTTAGCATAAATATGCATTAGCTTTCATGTTGAGACTAACCATATGTATATACACAAACAGAGTTTGTCATGTTGAGACTATCCTCAACCATCTTATAAACTAACTTCTTTCACAAATAATGCATATTTATCACAGTGATGACATATACTGAATTACTACCATCTTAGTAATACTGTCATAGTAATTCAATTATTGTAACAGATAATGAATCTATAACTTCTTTCACAACTAGTTCTTTTACATGTTCACTAACTTCTTTCATGTTAAGCTTCATTGGTCACAACTTAAGATGATAGTAATTCACTATATGTCATCACTGTGATAAATATGCATTAGTATTACTACCTCAGCATTGATCGAAGTTATCACAGTGAGGACATACCGAGAAAACACTCATCAAGCCATCATCCATGTGTTTGGCATTTCAACAAACACATGGAGTGCACAACTACAAATGTCTATAAATCACAATACAAAATTCATATTAACCATCCTAATCGACAATCATTACACCCAAAGCTTTGCAATTACAACAGAAATTGAAGAAAATTCACATGTTGGAAATTTTAGGGTTCAAGAACTGAAATCGAAAATAAGGAAGTAAGGGCTTAGGGTTAAGCAAAATCAAAATTGAGGGTACACATACCTTGATAAATTTGAAACGAATGTTGGATGCTCTTCCCTTTCGATTTCGCGTTGCAAAATTAGTGAAGAAAAATTAGGGTTCAGAGAAGTGTAGAGAAGAGGTTATTTTTTTGTAAAAAAGAGAGCAAGGCATACCAGGAATTCGATCGACAGTGATAACATGGCCAAGGGTACTTGTTAGAATTTTGACACCTTCATACGGGTTGAAGTTGAAGGATTTGCTTCATCTGGGGGGCTAAATTATTGAAATGGGCACTGTTGGGTTGAAGTTTGTCAATTTCTTCAACCAGCTTCAACCAAAAGCACTTTTGGCCTTCATCTTTGCCGAACAGGTAAAACAATCTTCAACCCACCTCCATCTTCAACTTCAACCCGTTTTTTGCTCAAATTCATCTCTGTCGAACGGGGCCTAAATATTAAAAAACCAAAGTCACGTTTAAGGGAGCTAATTACTAGAGCTTTAGTTTAGCGGTTAGGTGCTGCCTTTGGGGTAGAGACTTTCAGGTGATACAAGTTAGGTGATACAATTCGATTAAAATCTATACTAGTACAATGTTTGGTTCCATTTCCAGTTAATTCCCATAAAATTCAGAATCGGAGGTGTTAGGTGGCACTTCTCCATTGTGTACATAAATACAAGGCACTAGTACTGCAGTAGCATCACTTGCTCAACCGACCTCCCAAACACTCAAAAATGGCGCTGACGTCTTTCCTCAAGGTCTCGCCAGACTCTCACTTCCCAATCCAGAACCTCCCTTACGGTATCTTCAAGCCCTCCTCCGATCAGCCTCCCCGTCCCGGCGTCGCCATCGGAGACTATGTCCTCGACCTTCTCCAACTCCATCGCAACGCTCTTTTTCAGGGACCCTTGCTCTCATCCTCCGACTGCTTTCAACAGGTTTCGTCTGCTGACTTCATCTGCTGCTACTTTCTTCTGTCTTTGATGAAGATTTGTATCCGTCGTTCAGTTTCTGCGTTTATGCCTTTCTTCGCTCCAATTTAGGGTTTATGCATTTTGTGTGGATTCAGTTGATCAAAATGAATTCCAATTGTTGATTGATATCTGATTATTGTTCTTCTTTACTGTTAATAGTTTAATATTTTTCCAATTCATGATTGGATTTGATCATACGAGGTCAATAAGACATTAGACCAACTATCATGTTTGAGTGTGTCTGTTGGTTTTACAAAATCAGGATTTGATTCCAGAATCTACCAGATACTAAGAACTACCATGTTTGAGTCGTTCAGTAAGACATTAGACCAACTATGAGAGATGAAGTTCCATATCAGCATTCAGCTATGTGTCCAACTGAATCCCTCAATGCCATCGAATACCTAAAGTTATACTAAAATTTCCTTTCCAAATCCAGTGTTACAAAGGATAGTAACTCTTCAAACTATCTACTGTATACTTACTTTGTCAACATTGAAGCTTGTCTGGAGACCTTACAAATTCAAACCTATAAGAAACTTATTTAGTGTGAAAAAAATGAATTGATTATCTAACATACTTGTTGACCCGAGTACTGTATCCGATTTTGAGTAGTTCCAATTAGTATAAGAAATAAGAGGTGAAGAATTATATGTCCCGTATGTATGACGCTATTTAGAATCTAGTGGCAAGCTCATTAAAATTTGAATGAAAAGTGCTTAATGGTGTTTTAAGAAGAAGTATTTTATTGGTTAGTATACTTTGCGAAATTTGGATAAATAAGCAAAGCAATGGTTTGTATATCTTTTTAAATGATTTGTTGTCTTTTTTGGAGGGCAGACCACACTGAATAAGTTCATCTCATTGGGACACCCTGCCTGGAAGGAGGCTCGAGAAGTAATTCAGAAACTACTGTCTGGTATGTTTTCTTTCATCTTGTCGTTGGTAAAAGATCCTTATTACAGTATTAAGAGGCTTGGATCAATGCTGTCATATGGTGATTTGAGGAACCAACATAATGGTTTATTGCCATGTCTTTCTGCAGCTGATGAGCCATGTCTGCGTGACAACAAACATTTGCAGGAGACAGTACTGGTTCCTATGGTAAGATGGCTACATTTGGGTTCTATAATTCTTGGCCTTTTGATACTCTCTTTATAAGTTCTGATGTGGATGTTCGTGTTATTGGTGTGTGGTTATATTCAGAGCCAAGTGGAAATGATACTTCCAGTACAAATTGGGGACTACACAGACTTCTTCGCTTCCATGCACCATGCAAAGAATTGTGGGTCTATATTCCGTGGGACTGAAAACCCGATAAACCTAAACTGGTATGAAATTTTTGCAAATTCTGGCAAGAAAATGGAGTTGCTTCTGTATCTTGGGGATTTATATATATATGAACATTAAAACCCTACCAACATGCAGGTTCTACCTTCCCATTGCTTATCATGGACGTGCATCATCTGTTGTTCTCTCTGGAACCGATATTGTTCGCCCAAGGTAAAACTATTCCGAAGTTACATGTTCTGCCAAAATGCTAGATATAGCTTTATATCTCATTCTGAGATTGTATATGTTTTCCTTGCAATCTCTTGTAGGGGTCAAGGTCCTCCAGCTGGCGATTCCCCTCCGTACTTCGGCCCTTCGAGGAAGCTGGACTTCGAGCTGGAAATGGTGAGATCTTGTTCGTGGATGTTAATATTTGAACTATACATCTAATTTCAGTATATTTTGAATTTAGGTGTGTGGTGTACAAATGGCTTTTTATGTGTTGTTTTGCTAACATAAGATATGTTTGCACACTTTATGTACACAAACTTAAAAATATAATATAGTTAAGTTTAAAAAGAAGTTTCTGTAAAATTTTGAAGTCAGAAACAGAACCTGTGGATAGCCAATCAATATTAATTTACAACTTCAATTTATTTTGAAATATTGAGATTGAATCCTCTTCTTATCGCTGGCATTAATCCTTCCTTATTATTGATGACATGCGAAAGCAACATATCTGTTGTTCAAAAAAAATTCTAATCTTTATATACTAGTATACAGCGACGTCCTCACTTACACCAGCATCATATGGCTGGCTAAAAATTCTCTCTGCATGTTTCAAGTTTCGACTTAAAAAGGGTGATTTTGATGTCACAGGCTGCTATTGTTGGTCCAGGAAACAAATTAGGAAGCTCAATTGATATAAATGAGGCAAAAGATCACATCTTTGGACTTGTTATGATGAATGATTGGAGTGGTATATCAGTCTTTACTCCCTTCAAATACATCTTAGTTGGTCTATTCACATTTGTTCAATGTGGGGTGCTTTATTGACTATAACATTCTTTATACAGCTAGAGATATTCAAGGTTGGGAATATGTACCTCTTGGACCTTTTCTTGGGAAAAGTTTTGGTAAATACCATTCCTCAGTGTTACTCATCTTCTGCCTCCCATTTTAGCTAGGCTTTACAGCTGAGTTTTCATGATGATTCTTATAGGCACAACTATATCCCCTTGGATTGTAACCCTCGATGCTCTTGAGCCATTTGCTTGTGAGGCTCCAAAGCAGGTACCAAGTTAATCAGTATTCTAGGATTGAGTGTTGATGGCAATACATAATCTGACATTTTCTAGCGAGTACCAAAAGAATTAAATAACTGTAAATTATTTACATTGAATTGATTTGAATTGCAGGAACCTCTGCCGTTGCCATACTTGACTGAAAAGGAACACTATAACTATGACATATCATTGGAGGTATGTAATTGTTGAGTTCTGTCGGTTGAAACTGCCTAATTCTTGTGACAAGTGACAACTACTTTTATTTATGTATCCTGTGTTCTCAATGATGATAGGTGAGCATCAAACCTGCTGGTCAGGAGGCTTCAGTTGTTTCAAAGAGCAACTTCAAGCACCTGTATGTGTGATTGGCTAGAATTCAAGTTTTATTTTTCTCCAAATTGTTATTATTGCTTCCTAAACAGCCCTCTTTGTTTTACTTTGTGGAACAAGATACTGGACATTGCCCCAACAACTTGCACATCATACAGTAAATGGTTGCAATTTACGGTCTGGTGACCTCTTAGGAACTGGAACCATAAGTGGGCCGGTAAAATAAATTCCTTCCTACCTCTGTAACTTTTCCCCCTGGAAGTTGTTGTTTTTGGCACAAATACATTGACATGGCTCTCTATACAACTGAAAATATGGACAGACTGCTGACTCTATGGGATGTTTGCTTGAGCTGACATGGAATGGACAGAAGCCGTTGGATTTGAATGGCAAGAAAAAGACATTCCTAGAAGACGGAGATGAAGTCACCTTCACAGGTGTTTGTAAGGTAATCTATTCTGCAATAGAGATTATGTTACTCTGCTGAAGTGTTTACCTAGGAATTTTGGTCTTTTGGTTCTGTTCTGACTTCTGAATTTGTAAATTTTACAGGGACCCGGCTACAATGTGGGGTTCGGGACATGCACTGGGAAGGTGTTGCCATCTTCACCACTTTGAAAGATAATATGATCATTTAGCAGTCAAATGGTACTAGTACTAGTAGTTTCTCTGTATTTCTACATTGGAATGTTGAACGAAACAGTCTACCCTAAAATCTGAATACTTTCAATAAATTGGGGCTTGTGTTTCAGATTTATCTATATGAGTGCCTGGAGTTCCAGAAAACCAATATTTCCAATTTACTACCTGTAAAAAGAACCCTCAATAAGACAACTGAAACTAAACTAAAGCATACATGTCGTAATTTACATCTTCTCCATCAGTACAAAAGACAACAATAACTTCGAGAACATGAATCTCACATAATTGAGACTGCTCTGCCCAATCGAGATGACCAAAGTGATGGTAAGTTGATCAGCTAAGAAATCATTCCTACGCAAGCCACTCTATCAACAACAAATAGGATAACTAAGAACTAACTCTCCTACTCATCTTTCCCATCAGTTGTTGCCATCCATCACTTCCTCTTTTCATCATCATTCTCACAGCATCCAAACAGCATCGACTTGAACCCCTTCTCATAGCATCCGAAATACTCTTCTGTACACATTAAAAAATTCCAGCAAAGCAAAAAAATATTCCGACTAGGGTTTCTCTGTCCCCTTAGCTCAGCAAATCGCACCAAAAAACCAGCAAATACCCGAACTCTTCAATTTGACCATAGTATTGTGTCCCTCGAGCAACTTGCTTCCACAGAAGTTGTATGATAGATTGTCATGTCAGCTGGTTTAGTCCTCAAACAATGATATTAAGGCGGCGGATTCAGCATTGATACAACCTTCCAAAATGTGGAAATTCAGTGGAAAAACCTTTTGCTGCAGCGTGCAGAGCCCAGCTCCTCATAATCACTTTTGGTAACACACATCGTTTCAAATTCAGGACTAGAAGCCAAAAGCGACCCACCTCGCCAAACACCTGATATGGGACTGGAAAAAGAAAGTGCAAGCAATCCTGTATGAGCATGTATCCACAATTTCATACATGGAAAAAACAGAAACAAAACGGTATACAGAACTTACTCTTCTTGACAAGTTATCTTTATTTGGTAATCATCAGGGACAAGAGGACGTAGGTCCTTTTTTCTGCACCAAACCAAAACAGCGGATCATTCCAAGAATCTAACAATTGCCTTGCTTGCACACAACAGTAATAATTTCCAATGCTTACTTACAGTCTTTCAGCAAAATGGGGAAATTTTGTGCTTCCACCAGTCAATATGATGCTGCATAAACATCAAAACCAACATACATAAATGAATGGGAGAAATTCAATTAATCTTGACTGACTATGAACTTTTACTTGTAAGTTGTAAGCTAGCTGAAGAGATCATTGATAACAACCAACCTTTCATAAAGTAGTGGGTGAAGAAGGGGATGGCAGGCGTTGATGGAACGAACAATGCACTCTGGTAGTCCAGCTTCATTCATACCTGCAGGCACCAGCTCATACTATCATCAATCAAGGGGATAAACAATTCCTATCCCATTAATGGTTCACTTAAATTAGAGAAATGAGTACCAGACTGAAAGGATGAAGAAATTAGTGCAGTAGACTAACCCAAGTCAGAGGGTCGGAAAAGCATCTCCGGGACAAGGAATCGTTCATTAGTCAAATTGAACTCCTACACAAGAAAAAAGATATTGGTACATAGATTGGTAAACAAACCTACTAAGAAAGTATCATCAAAGGCAAGAGCAATAATATTACATTCTTTGTCAAATCGACTTTTTTCCTATCCTGGACATGGTCTGCAGCAGCTTCATGTTCATCTTTATCCACATCCATTGATTTCCCAGGAGTAGACAACTCTTGATCATAAAGACGGCGATATCTCTGTGCTTCATCCATGTCCTTCACAAACCCCTTGGAATGAGCAACACCATCAGGAAGAACATATGTGCTTTTCATAAGATTCTTTTTCCCATGTTTCCTATAATCACATAAACTTAAAAGCTTAAATTGAGGCAATAAAACAAGCACAATGAGGTAAAAGAGCAATCAATCACCTGGCAACCTGCAAATCACGAGCAACATCAAGCGACACAAAGCAAAGCTTCTCCTTAACATCATCCATAATCAAAGTCTCATCCATAACATTAATCGCCCGATACGACACCAACTCCTTCAAATAATTAGTGAGCGCCTTACCTCCCAAATCGAGCCTCTTAACAGCATGATTAACAATGAAATTCTGGAAAACAGGCGCCGAGTGAGTATACGAGAAGCCGCAATCGACGACGACACTACACTGCGTGGTGGCGGCGATCCCGGTAGGGTTTCTCCTGGCCTCATAGAGATGCACAAGAGACGAGGAGTCGGAAACACAGAGCGATCGGAAGGCGAAGTCCTCGAAGACGAGCTCGAAGAGCGGGCGGCGGATGGAGGGGATTGAGAGGGCGAAGGGAGGCTGAGTGAGGAGGAGAGAGGAGGAAGGGATGGAGAGGTTGAGGGAGCGGAAGAGGTGAGACCAGATCTCGCGTTGGAGGTCGGGATTGATGAGGTAGCCGCGGTCGGAGGGACGCCGGAGGGAGAGGGAAGTGGGGTCGAGTGATGAGATTTCGTCGGCGATGAGGAGCTTTTTGGAGGAAGGGGTGGAGGTTGAAGAAGGAGGACGGGCGGTGCAGTTGGGGGCGATGGCGGTGGGGTCGCGGTCGCCGGCGAGGCCGATTTTGATGAGGCCGCTGCCGTTGTCCAGGACGATGACGGAGTTGGACATTGTGTTGGTTTGTTTGTGGTGAAGCTTTCCTTTTCCCGCCCTTTGTTACCACTCAAACCCTAATTTCAATATATTGCTTGGGCTGCCGGGGGAGTTATCAAAGACTGCAGGGGCATTCGTTGGTGGCTTTGTGGCTAATTTAGGTGCGTGCTCGGCGTTGGTTGATAGATTTGGGGGCCTTCGCCAGATCGTCCTACACTTCGACTCCTTGGTTGTCATTGGGTTTATTCAGAACCAGGTTCACCCTCGTCGACCCATCTCCAACCTCGTATTTAGTTGTCAAAGGCTTTTTGCGTAGGAAATGGTCCATCCAGATCCAGTTCCGTTGTATCTTTAGGGAGACTAACTCTATTGCGGATTGCATAATTTGCTTCCAAAGTTGTCCATGTAAGGCGACAACATTAGGCCGCTGCGTTCAGCAAGATGTCATCATCGACGCGTTCTTAGAAATACAACGCGATATCCAGAGTTGTCTCTCGACGCTCTCTCCAGAGTATTCGCGTTACATCTCTTTATGACTCGAAGCAATTTGAGAGTATTGCCCGAAGATAAGCTTTCTCGTTGTAAGAGCGTCACTAGGGGTCGGACCTATTGGTATGATCGTCTTCACAACAAGCAAGCATTCCTACGACTTTGTCGTCCAAATCAAATATCTTCCGCTTATGATTTTCCTTTTGTCTCTCACGTTTTGAGCTATCCGCCCGATTGTCTTTCTGTTTGTTTGATGGATGATGTTAAGAGTCTCTTTTGATTAAAAAAAACAACAACAAATAAACGCGAGATCTATACGCACTACATTGTTTGTCTAGCCACACTACATTCTAATACGCCCATATTGAGCGTACGCCCTACACGACGCTCGCTTCTTGCGTATGACCGAGATATAAAATCCCGCGTCGCTTCTTCTTCTTCCTCTCATTCTTCTCTGCAACAATATTGTTCACCCGAAACCCTATTTTCACCGCCTCTCTTAATTCATCCCGGTTTCACTCGTTTTCTTCCTCAAATCACATCCATTCGACTCGTTTTTCTCATACAATTCAAATCCTTCAATCAATTTCATAAAATTCACCCCGAATCATGGAATCCGAGGATTTGGGGAAAAAACTAAATCTGTTCCGACGACGACAGTGGTTGCGCTCCCTCCCGTCCGTGTTCTTCCCAATGGCGTCAAAATCCGAGGTGGAGGAGGCGGTGTTAGTCCGAGTCAGAAGAAGAAGGCCGGCGATGGTGCGAAGAAAAATCCCGAATCCGACGATGGCGCGAAGAAGGCAGGAGGTGTTGTGAAGAAGAAGAAGGCGGAGGGCGTCACTGGGGCGGATGGGCGGAAGAAAAAGGTCGTAGGAGGTGGTGGCGGCGACGGCGAGGAGTCTGATATGGTGGCTGGAGGTGAACAGACGCGGGGTGGTCGTGGTGGTGGTCGCCGGAGTTGGGGTGGAGGAAGAACCCAAAAACGGGCTCGATCGAAATTGCCAGAAAAAACGCTCGGCATTTTCAAGGTACGTAATTAAATTATTTATTACGATAAATAACAAATAAAAGAAAAAGATTAACTAATAAATTTCGTTTTTTGAAATAGTTGTTATTTATCGTTTAACGTGAAACGTTATTCGATAAATAACGATTTAAAGGAAAAGATTTATTAATAAATTTCGTTATTTGAATAGTCGTTATTTATCGTTTAACGTGAACCATTATTCGATAAATAACGATTAAAAGAAAAAGATTTATTAATAAATTTCGTTATTTAAATTAATCGTTATTTATCGTTTAACGTTTCATGTTATTCGATAAATAGCGTTTAAAAGAAAAGGATTTATTAAAAAAAAATTGTTATTTGAATTAGTCGTTATTTTTCGTTTAACGTGAAACGTTATTCGATAAATAACGATTAAAAAAATAGATTTATTAACAAATTTCGGTATTTGAATTAGTCGTTATTTATCGTTTAACGTGAATCGTTATTCGATAAATAACGATTACAAGAAAAAGATATATTAATAAATTTCGTAATTTGAATTAGTCGTTATTTATCGTTTAACGTTTCACGTTATTCGTTAAATAGCGATTAAAACAAAAAGATCTTTTAACCAATTTCGTTATTTATCGTTTAACGTGAATAATTATTCGATAAATAACTATTAAAAGACAAAGATTTATTAATAAATTTCGTTATTTGAATTAGTCGTTATTTATCATTTAATGTTTCACGTTATTCGATAAATAACGATTAAAAGAAAAAGATTTATTAATAAATTTTGTTATTTTAATTAGTCGTTATTTATCGTTTAACGTGAAACGTTATTTGATAAATATAAGAAAAAGATTTATTAATAAATTTAGTTATTTTAATTAGTCTTTATTTATCGTTTAACGTGAAATGTTATTCGATAAATAACGATTAAAAGAAAAAGATTTATTAATAAATTTCGTTATTTGAATTATCCGTTATTTATCGTTTAACGTGAAACGTTATTCGATATATAACGATTAAAAGAAAGATTTATTAATATAATTTTTAAATAACTGAATTTTATTAATTAGTCGTTATTTTATCGATTAGTCGTTATATTTACTAAATAAATATTAGTAAATATTAAAATTATATGTATAATTATTGAATATAATTAGTTAAAAAATAGAAATATTAATATTTATTAAATATTAATATTAAAATTATAGATAAGGCTATTACTCCCGGGGGTGCTTCTGTAATAAAGAAGAGAAAGAGGCCCCGTAATGTTAGCGGTCGGGGGATCACTGCTTCCCTTCATCGGGGATCTCATACCGCCCCGCCTCCTGCATACATTCCAGGAGTTCATATAGGAGATATACAGGGAAAGCTCAGATGCAGGAGTTAGATGTTAGTGAGGACTGAGGAGGATGAGGAGGAGGAGGAGGAGGAGGAGTTTACGGAGGAGACAGAGGATGCAGATCAACCAAAGATTAAGGTAGGAGATTTGGTGGCGCAGATGCAGAGTGATTATTATGAGGGATCGCCAGTGCGTCAGCCATCTCCAAGTGGATCTTTGTCGCCACCGCCATAGGAGACTCGGCAGGAGATTCATGAGCCACATCAGGATTTTGATCAGGATCTCCCACATCAGGATTTAGATGAGGAACCCGTTCAGCAGCCCGTTCAGCAGCCCGCTCAGCAGGCCGATCCGGTCCTCGCTTTACCAGCTCCAGGGGATCCAGATTTTTTAGGGGGTCCTATTAGTTCACGACTTCTGGTGGACTACAACACCCACATTGCTCCGGTGATATGGACCCACCCACTGCTGTTAGAAAGGATAATACATCGTCGTATAAGGTGGATTTCGGGGATGGGAACAACACTTGGGATTCATTACACTTGTCGGGTCGATTGATCACCTTAGACGAGCGGGATTGACGCAGACTTGGAGATTATACATGGGACTGCAAGGATGAATATATGCCATGGTTTGGTGTCATGTCACATCCTTATCTTGATTCGAGATCTCCCAGGCAGGACCCACGTGCACTGTTTGACCACCGTGCCGAGTAAAAATGACTAATGGCGCGAAAATCGAGATAAAATGGGTTAAAACGAGTAATGGCACGAACATCAAGTAAAAATGACTTAAAACGACTAATGGCCCAAAAATTGAGAAAAAATGACTTAGGACGAGTAATGATGCGAAAACCGAGATAAACGGGGTTAAAACGACTAAATGGTGCGAAAAGCGAGTAAAAATGACAAAACGACTAATGGTGCGAAAATCGAGAAAAAAATGTTTTGGGTTTAGGGTAAGAAAAAACCTATAAGCGGATAGTTTGGATAGTGGATAGTGGATAGTTTGAAAAATGATGTGATAAGTGGATAGTTTGGGCCCAATTCGTTTAAACACCTTGAAACGATAAAAATCAAAATTTTGAAATTGTAACATGACACCAAATAAGGCCCATAGTCGTTTTCATTTGTCGGAATCGAAAATAGTCATCAAAAACGTCAACGGGCCTAATAAGGCCTAATGAAAATTCCATGAGGTCCAAACACCAAAAACGACATAAAACGGCTTAAGAAGACCTTAAAACGCGAAAAAATTGAAATGTAAAAGTAGTATTTAAGCATTACCAATATAACGCTTTCGTTTTTATAAGAAATTAACAAAGTTAACACTTCGAAATATCTAAACGAACACTTTCACCTAGTAACGAGTTAATCTCGAGTATATAAGTTATATAGTTATATACTCATATATATGTGATAACACTTCGTTACTGAAATAAAGTTTATATAAAACTTTCATTAAATGTTATGAAATACTCAAATCATCTTAAATAATGACATTTCACATCTTCGTATTGTCATTATTGTTTGATTACTCAATATTAATACAAATACTATATTAATGTTATGAAATACTCATATATATATGTGATTAATCAAACGATATACACAAACAAGACAATACCTCTGTCAAAGGAGACAAGTTATTTAAAGCAGAACAGACATACAAGACAAGTCATCAACTACAATCTCAAAAGCATACAAGACAAGTCATTTAAAGTTACAAAAGGTGAAACATTCAACACATCTAAATTCACTAGAGATCAACATCTATACTACCATAACTAATGCGATAGTCTTTCCAATGTTGCATCCTCAGCGCGAACCCACAATCCAATCCATTCGCACTATGATCCTTGAACATGCGCCAAACTCCAAGGACGGATGGTACCGGACAATCTTCTCTAAGACACACCTAAATGATAAAACAGAAATACTATGTTAAGCATTAAGAAAATTGAGTGCAAATACAAAACTTTAGTGAAAATCATACCGGTATGTAGTGGTTTGCTAAGCCCACACGAGCCTATCCATATATCTTCAAACCCTGACTGAAGCTTTGTTGATACGCCCTCATCGGTAAGCACAAATGTGACCGGACTTTGGATAAATATATCAAACCAACCTGAAGTCGAGTGAAAAATGCTAATCCAATCATGGGCATACTCAACCAGTATTGTGAGGGAGAAGGTGACCTAATATAGTTGACCTTGAATAAGAGCTTCGAAGTTGTTTGCCAAATCCGGGCGTAGTCTGTTCATCACTTGTCTGCATACACTTTATGTAATAACTCTGAAAACACATCAATGAGAAATTGATGATAATCAGACTGGTCAAACCCCAACAACACAACTAGTGACCGATATCCACAATGTTCATCTGCACTTACGTCTTTCGCTTCTACAATGTATGGAAACATGAAGAGATCAACATTGTCAACCTCGAAGTCTACCCCACATTTCGTCGTTGGTTGAGGGAACTCATCTGTAAGAGTGCAACCTGATAATCCGAACCCCTCTCCAGCAGTGCCACTTGAATAACCGAACGCCTCTCCTGCAGTGCACCCAACAACTTCAAACTCCCCAATTATAGTACATTCGGTGGACGTAGGCTGCATCGCCTTTGCTTTTCCCTTCCCCTAACCTCCTTATTCTTCGCCTTCGCCGCATCGTTTTTCTCTAATTCTTCCCTTGCGTACTCAAACCCGCTCTTCTCACTCTCGGTTCCCCACTTCTTTCTTACGACTCCTCTTGGTCTGCCAGGATCCTTGATGCCCGTCGGATCCACCGCAATAGTTTGATGCGAATACTCCAACATTGTGTACAAGTCCGCTAGCTGAGACCACTGACTTTCCGGAAGTTCCCCCTTTTGCCATCTCTCGTTGAGCTCAATGAATCTCAACTCCTGCATGGTATTCGGTACACCAATCTCTATCTCTCTGTTATCAAGTCCAATCCTATCCCATTCTAGATGCCTCCAGAATCTGTGGATCTCATTGAGCTTGAATGGTTTCTTATCAATAATATGTTGCACCATCTCGTGGATGCACGGTAGGCCCTGACATTCTCGCATCCAGTAATCATCGCAATGTTCCACAAAATTCTTCACCTTTATATCCTCCCATATCGCCCACAACTTCTTCAACGCTCTATTAGACACATTATGGAATAGATGCCGAAAAATCAATTTCACTTGTGGATTCATTCGTCTGAAATCCCGGGTGTCTTGATCCGATCCTCTTCTATGCTAGCCCTCACCTTCACAATCTGGCCCAAGATAGCTGCATGGATCCTCACACCCATTCGATTAAAACCGCCTATACTTGAACCAACTATTTTCTTCAACACCTTATGCATCCCCTCAACCCTATGGTTTATTCATTCAAGGCCGTGTTTATGTAAGGCAACTATTAACTAAAGAAATATGAAAAGTTTACGTATAACATACCTGTTTGAGGTCCTCGTGAAGAAGTGAAGATTGTGTTCCGTCCACGCGCAAACAATGTTTGTCTTGTAAGGGATAAGCCAGACCTGATCAATGTATCCAACGATTTCGCTTCTCCAAGATGCTCTTAGTCGTAGCAGCCTCTCCTCGTATACTTCCTTCGTTCTTGATAGAAAAAGTCTCCATACTTGGTTGCACAACATTTTCACCGATTCTTTGCTTTTCAAGATTTTGGTAGCATTTATTTCAATGTTGTGCTTGATATGCACCCAAAACAAGAGGTGTTGAACCAGAAGATCTTTGAACACTATCTTGATTGCAACGATTAGAGCTTGTTCTCGATCAGTCACTATGGCAGTGGACATTACTCCAACATTCTTCAAACAACTTTTTCAGCCTTTGCATTATGAACAAGTAGTGCATTGTTTCCTCCTTACGCGTGAATGCATATGCAATGTTGAATGTCTTATGCTTGCAAGTGAACCCGACAATTTCCACAAGAGGCATCTTATACCTACATAATATATTTAAAAAATGACTGAAGAGGACATTAAACAAAAAGACATAAGTATACTACTATTATATACTTATTCGTCTTGTAGGTGACGTCAATAACTACCTCGTGTGATTTCTTCTTGCAAAGGGGATGCACTACATAGATGAGATCCTTCAGAAACTTCAAAGTCCATTGTGTAACACTCAAATCCCCATGATCCTCAAAATGCAACTTCTGCACGAAGTTTGCGATTTGTTTTGTGGATGTTACATTCCCATGAAAGGCCGTTCTCAACTGAATACCAATAGTAGTAGGCGCAGTGAAGGTGTTCGCCAAATTCGTCATAAATTTCACCTCATCCGGCGTCATTCGACCCATGTACGGATGACCAATGTAGCTAGTGCAAAGCTTATGATTGTGTTGTCCGTGTTTTACCTTCACATACCATCCATCTCTGACATCCCTCGCCTTGAACTTATAACCTCAGATCTCAAACTTGCAATCCGACTTCTTATCCCTACCATCTCGCTCTGTCTTAACAACCTCCGTTGTTTCGCTATATTTTAATTCCTCTTTCTTTTTTCATGATCTATACATTCCACCATGCTCGCACATTATATTCATCTCACGATCATTACTATGGCGAGTCACTAATACCATCATATGCTGTCTACCAGTACTCTGAACCCAGAACCTCAAATGATTCTTAGAAGGAAACGTTTCTTCTGTATCAAATGAATCAAAGTAATCCATACCCTATAATTAATACAAACTACCATATTTATCACAACTAAAACTAAAAACTACTAATCCACATCAATCTAAACTATCAATTCTACAAATTATTTGCACCTAAATAAAAAAACGATTAAAATAAATTACTAACTGAAAAATCACCGGCGTCGAAGTCTCCTTCTTCTTCGCCGCTATCGTCGTCTCACATCCCGTCTTCGGATTCACTGAAAAACTCTTTCTCCTCCACGATCGCAACGTCGTTTTCACCGTCGTCACTCGCATACTCGTTCTCTTCACCGCTCGAATACTCAATCACCATCACATATTCAATCTCCTCACCATCACTCAAATTTGTAACTCTCCTATTTGACATTTTCGACTTGAATGAAAACACATCCGAAGTTCATTTCTATATATAGAAATTTCCCAACGGTCATATTCAAAAACATAGTCGTTGGGAAAAATTTTGCCCGTACGCTTAAAAGGGGCGTACGCCCGTAACTAGCGTACAAGCAAAAAATTTCCCCAACAGCCAATTTTTCCCAACGGCCATTTTCCAAACGGCTATATTTTTCAAATTTTACCTATACGCTGGTAATGAGCGTACGCCTGTATTGAACGTATACATGCTACTGTATTTTGTATTCTGCTTCACGAAGTCGTTTTTCAATTTTGCCTGTCCGCTTAAAATGAGCGTACACTCGTTATAGGCGTAGATGAATGTAGTGTGAATGGGTAAAAAATATAGTGCGTATAAAGTTTGTCCAAATAAATAGACTAGAGAACGTGATCACATAATTTGGGTTGCTTTGTCTGTTTTTTTTGTTAGAAAAGTTGCTGCTTTGTCTGATGGAGATGAACAAAGTCATGGTATGCTAGGGGTGAGCAAAAATATCCGATCCGGCTGATCCGATCCGATAATCCGATCCTTAAAAATCCGCATCCGAAAATATCCGATTAAGTTTTATCCGAATCCGGTCGGATCCGGGCGAATTTTCCGGATATTTTGACCGGATACGGATCGGGATATTTAGCTTACGGATATCCGAAAATATTCGGTACTATTATTCTAATATATAAATATATATTTTTATAGAACTAAAATATACTTTTATAAGTGTAGATGATTCAATAATTATTTTTATACATTTTAAACAATAGGATATATTCTCTCAACACAAAAATTCTCTTGTATATAACATAATTTTTATTGTTGTTCTCAAAACTTTAAATTTTAATTGCTTATTTAAATTATTGATTCGCTAAATGAATCAAATATATTAAATTTCACATCTTAATTCCTCTATATAATATATATAATTATATATTTAACATTTATTTTATATTTTGTGAATTTTAATTTTAATAAAAATAAAAAGTTTAATTTAATTTTCATATACCTTCTAGAAATCGGATAATTCGGATATCCGATCCGATCCAGACAATATTTACCGGATATCCGCTCCAAAATGGACCGGATACGGATAGGGGTTTTTTGGAAAAAAAATTAGCGGATATCCGGCTTACCGGATCGGATTGGATAATTCGATTGCTGAGCCCTATCAGGTATGCTGATCAATTATCTCATATGCAATTCTATCAACATCCATAATCTGCCTATAAAAATGCGAGACTATCGTATTCATATACATACGTAGCATAAGGAATTCATCTAGCTTACATCAGTGGATAAAGCGTCAGCTTCCAATGGATTATAACTTTATAAGTATACGTATGTGATATGTATATGTAAAATAGAGATTAGTGTCCTTACCTTGTCATCTACTAAGGTTTGTTTATTTGTTTGTTTGGCGGCCATATCTATCAGATTGCAATGTTTAGCATATCGCAATTGAAGTTACGAAATTTGCGGGATTTTTTTAATTATCTAGGATTATGATTTAAATATGTATAATTTCTCATATAACGTTCAAAATTAAATAAAATTAAAAAGAAAAATAGTACTAATAGCAACATCCGAAATACAAAGTAACACCCAATCAGACGGAATAACAAGAAAATGAAAACATATTAGAAGGAACTCATGCCTTTAAATCCTGTTGATCGTCTCCTCATATGTGATGATCTGATCTTTGCTCCACACACCATACTCGTTCATCGTCCAGAATCCGCGATCCATTGAGTGATCTTCACAACGCGCACCGGATTCCTTAGTTAAAACGGAAAGAAAACCGCGATACACCAACAATTTGGGGCATCCAAATAAATCCCAAACTTGTTCGGAAGGTCCATTGTTCCGAACTCGTCGCTCTCACAATCGAAAAACACCAAGCCATGCGGCCTTTCTCTTCCGCCTCGTGCCTCGTACATAGTGTAATGAATATCCTCCCTCCTCGTAAATCTGATGTATGTGTATGTGATCAAGTAATTAAATCTTCCCATTGAAGAAACATCCCTCGCTTTCGTTACCTATAAGAGGGCTTCTAACGCATTCAGGCATGTTAAATGTATATAGTCCCTGATGTAACTAGATTTGAGCACTTGATTGACTTGCATGTAATTTGATGATGCTTAGCTTGATAGGAGTTGGTTTGGCCTTGATCATTTATGTCTATACACTTGGGCAACCCCGAGTTATCTCGGTTGGATGGCTCATGTTGTATTATGTCATTTAATGGTCTTGGGCCTTATTCTGTGTTGGTCCAGTAACTTGTAATTGGGCCCATCTGGCTCAGTGATCTGGGGCTCAGCTTTGGTACTTAAGCATAAAGCTAGGGTTTCTGGTTCATTACATCAAGCGCAGCTTTCCATAGCGAGAGAAAGAAAGAGAGAAGAGCAAAGGCGATTCGCGACGGTTCTCACGGTGAAGAAGGAATTTCTCCGGTGGTTTCCTTTGGAGATCTGTTGGTGGCAAATGATTGAAGAGCTTCCATCTCGAAGCTCGTTGTTCATCTGAGAAGGGAGATCCTTCTGTCTTGGTCTTTCTTGTTTCTGTTGTGATAGAAAACTCTTGTTAGGGCTTTGCTGATTTGGTTGCGTGCTTGTTGTCTGTGCTTGAACACTTCTGAGTATCTAGTGAAAGCTTTGGGCCGAGTCTCCCCGCTGAGGCTCCGCAGACGTAGGGGATTTCCCGAACTGCGTGAACAAGTTCTTGTGTCACCTTGCTTTACTTTGATTTCGCGATTTAAGTATTGTCTCGTGCGATTAAGATCTTGTTTAGCTCGAAGCGATAGAATTCACATTGTGGTATCAGAGCGAGGTTGTCTGATACTCTTGGTGTTCTCTGCTTCCGCTGTATTTTTGATTTTGAGCATCTGTGATCCCCTGTGATTCTTGCTCTGTTATTCAAGAATCTTCTTTAGTTCTCTAATCAGTTTTTGTTTTCAAAACTGATTAGACTATTGAGTTCTTGATCTGAGCCCTTTGTCTGTTTTGCTATTACAGATTCTAGGGTTTATTGATTAGCCGTTGTTACTCCTAATTCAGTGGTTTAACTGATTGCTTTGTCATCCCAGGTGATTGACAATGTCTGAAGGAGCAAGGCTGAAGCCATTTGATGGCACTGGTGATTTTGCAATGTGGAAGGTTAAGATGAAAGCCATCCTGATTCGTGAGAAGTGTTGGAAGGTTGTTTCTGAAGAATGGGACATTAGCATAACCGAAGGAGAAAGAAAGGATATGCAAGATCTTGCCCATTCAGAAATAATGATTAGACTCTCTGACGACGTAGCTCGTCAGGTGGTAAGCTTTACCCAACCTAAAGCTCTATGGAATGGTGTAGAGGAAATTTTTTTTTCTAAATCACTGCCTAGTCGAATTTCTTTACTGTGCAAACTATTCACTTTTATGATGGATTCTTCTATTACTGTCCAAGATAATTTTGACAACTTTAGAAGAATGACCCAAGATCTTAAAAGATGTGAAGATAACATTCAAGAAACTCACCAAGCTGTATTGTTGCTAAATTATTTGCCTGCTCAATTTGATACTCTGAAAGATGTTATTCAGTTTAGTAGAGATGAGCTGACCATAGCTAGGATCACTGAATCCATACTTCAGAAAAATGAAAGCCTTGAGGTGTTTAAGACTAAAACTGGATCTAAGTCTGAGTCTAAGTCTGAAACTAGAAATGAAGTAATGATGGCTAAAGGAAAGAATAAGCAGAAAAACAAGTCTAAAAAGAAGAGAGATAACTCTGAAAAACATGATAAAGACACTTCAAATGTTAAGTGTTATTACTGTGATAAGCTTGGTCATTATGCTTCTGACTGTCATAAAAAGAAAAGAGATGAGAAAAATAAAGGAAAAGAAAAAGAAGCTAATTTCTCTGATGTGTGTGAGTCTGGCCAACAGTATAGTGATGAACTTCTCATGGTTTCCCCCTTATCTGATGATGATTCCTGGATTTTGGATTCAGGATGTACTATGCATGCTAAACCTAACAAAAACTACTTCAGAACCTTAAAACTTTGTGATGGAGGAAAAGTCATGCTAGGTGATCACTCCTCCTTACCTATTAAAGGAATTGGAACTGTACCTCTTAGGATGTATGATGGCATGATTAGAGTCCTACAGAATGTTAGGTGGGTCCCAAATTTGAGAAGAAACTTATTGTCTGAATCTGTCTTTGATGATCTTAACTGCCATATTGATACTTTTAATGGAATAAGAGATGTTACCAGAAATGGTAAAGTTCTTATTAGGAGCATAAAAAGGGGAGGACTTTACTATGCTATTGATTCTCCTGAATTGAATGTCTCCACTGGAGGTATTGACAATGGTGGTTATGATCATACAAAGATATGGCATGATAGACTAGGGCATATAGGAAATTCTGGTCTGCATCATTTGTTTGTTACTGGTTTGATTGACAAGAAACCATGTGATTTGAAGTTTTGTGAAATATGTGTGCTTGGTAAGAAACATTCTCACAGCTTTAGTAAATCCAAATATGTTGCTGCTAACCCTCTGGAGTATGTTCATTCAGACCTTTGGGGTCCTGCACATGTATCAACTATTGGAGGTAGAAATTATTTTCTGACCCTTATTGATCACCACACTAGAAAGGTTTGGGTTTATTTACTTAAGTCTAAAAAAATGAGGTTCTTGAAAACTTTAAAAATTGAAAATGCATGGTTGAGAGTCAATCTGGTTACAAACTGAAATGTTTAAAAACTGACAATGGCCTAGAATTTTGTAATAAGCCCTTTAATGAGTATTGTATGACTAATGGCATTAAACGTAACCTCACTGTTCCTGGCACCCCTCAGCAGAATGGCACTGTTGAGAGGATGAACATAACACTTCTAGAAAAGGCTAGGTGTTTACTTTTCAGTTCTGGCATGAAAAAGACTATGTGGGGAGAGGCTGTTATGACAGCTGCCTATCTCATCAATAGGTCTCCATCTTCAGCTATAGGTTTCAAAACACCTCAAGAAATGTGGAGTGGCAAGAAACTAGACCTAAGTCATCTTAGGTCATTTGGTTGCACTGCCTATGCCCACATTTCTCAAGGAAAATTGGAACCTAGAGCTTTAACATGTGTTATGCTAGGATATCCAGATGGGGTAAAAGGTTATAAATTGCTATTAATTCAAAGTGGTGGTTATAAGGTTATAACTGCTAGATCTGTGATTTTCAATGAAAGTGATTTCCATTTTAAGTCAAAGCTAAGATCCACTACTGAGAATGCAGGTACTCAACATGACACACAAGGAATAGAAGATGGTCAGCTCTATGAAGATAAGAATGATCAAGCTGGTGACAGTGAAGGGGAGGAGTTTGATGAAGGACAATCACTCTCGAGACAGCACACTACTGATGCTGAAACAATTGAAGGACAACAAGAGACCAATGCAGAGTCTCACAACAACTCACAAAGTGCAGAAGTACAGCAACCTCACCAATTAGGTGGGGAAGTAAGTAATTCTAACACAGTTCATTCTGATCAGTCCACTGAAGCTAGTAGTCCTATTATACATGAAAATACTATGTCTGACAACTCTTTACATGATTTTCATGAAGAACCTATATCTTTTCCTACTGACATAGTTGACTACCAGCTTGCTAGGGATAGGGAACCTAGGATAAGGATACCTAATAGAAAGTACCTTAACCTACATGAGAAAATTGAACATGTGCATCAGAATTTTGAAAAAGCTCATGAGAATATGGAAAATGTACATGAAAATATTGTTGAGTTTGCCTTGGTTGTTGCTGACATTGTTAAGAACCTAACTCCTGAAACTTATGAAGAAGCAACTAGAAGTAGACAGTCTAATGAGTGGCTTACAGCTATGCATGAAGAACTTCAATCTATGAAAATTAACAACACTTGGAAACTAGTTCCTAAACCTGACAAGGCTAGAACTATTGACTGTAAGTGGATTTTTAAAATAAAAGAAGGAACTTATAAACTTGAACTACCTAGATATAAGGCTAGGTTGGTAGCTAAAGGCTTTACTCAAAAGGAAGGAGTTGACTATAATGACATATTTGCTCCTGTAGTTAAGTATAAAACTATGAGACTGTTGCTTGCTATGACTGCTGTAAATGATTGGGAATTAGAGCATATGGATGTAAAAACTGCTTTCTTGCATGGTGACCTTGAAGAAACTATATACATGAGACAACCTAAGGGTTTTATTGATAAGAAACTTCCTGAACATGTGTGTTTACTTAATAAGTCCATTTATGGGTTGAAACAGTCACCCAGACAGTGGAACAAAAAATTTGACTCTTGTATGCTCTCACTTGGTTTCTCTAGGAGTAAATATGACACTTGTCTGTGTTTGAAAAATGTCAAGAATAAAAATGCAGTTTATGTCTTGCTCTATGTAGATGATATTCTCGTAATCAGTAATTCTAAAGTTGTTATCTCTGGTGTCAAAAATGATCTGAAAGTTCATTTTGATATGAAGGATTTAGGTCCTGCACAGAAGATATTAGGAGTTAAAATAGTTAGAGACAGATCTAAGAGAACTATGTGTTTATCTCAGTCAGATTACTTGCACAAAGTTCTTGATAGGTTTGCCATGACTAATGTTAAGCCTTCCCTTATACCTTTAGGAGGGCACTTAGACTTATCTAAACAGTTATGTCCTGTGAATGAGTCTGAGAAGTTGAAAATGGAAAAGGTATTATGTATGCCATGCTTTGTACTCGACCTGATTTGGCTTTTGCTGTAAGTGTCTTAAGTAGATATATGTCCAATCCAGGGGATAGACATTGGCAGGCTATGAAATACTTGCTTAAATATATCTCTGGTACTGAAAATATAGGTCTTGTTTATGGTGAGCATGTTCCTAAAACTGAGCTCCAAGGGTATATGGATTCTGATTGTGCTAGTAATAAAGACAATAGGAAATCTACCACTTCTTTCTTTTTTACCTGGGCTGGAAATTGTGTTTCATGGAAGTCTCAACTGCAACCTATTGTGGCCTTGTCTTCAACTGAAGCAGAATATATTGCTGCAACTGAGGCTACTAAGGAAGCTATTTGGCTTCAAGGTATTTTAGAAGAGATTACTGGTAAGGTCTATACTCCTACTTTGCATATGGACAGTCAGAGTGCACTATACTTGTGTAAGGATCCAATTTATCATGAAAGAACTAAACATATTGATGTTAGGTTTCATTTCATAAGAGACAAAGTAGAGTCTCAAGCTATCATTGTAAAGAAGATCTTAGGTGATGTAAATCCTGCTGATTTTGGGATTAAAATAGTGCCTACTAATAAATTTGTGTTCTGCAGGGATGCTTTGCACATTGCAGATGTCACTTGAGATTTGGACCTGGGCCAATGAAGAGGATGAGAACTTGGTCTAAAAGCTTTTCACTAGATGTCTTAGGAGTTTGAGTTACAGTCAGGACTAGGAGGGCATTTGTTAAATGTATATAGTCCCTGATGTAACTAGATTTGAGCACTTGATTGACTTGCATGTAATTTGATGATGCTTAGCTTGATAGGAGTTGGTTTGGCCTTGATCATTTATGTCTATACACTTGGGCAACCCCGAGTTATCTCGGTTGGATGGCTCATGTTGTATTATGTCATTTAATGGTCTTGGGCCTTATTCTGTGTTGGTCCAGTAATTTGTAATTGGGCCCATCTGGCTCAGTGATCTGGGGCTCGGCTTTGGTACTTAAGCATAAAGCTAGGGTTTCTGGTTCATTACATCAAGCGCAACTTTCCATAGCGAGAGAAAGAAAGAGAGAAGAGCAAAGGCGATTCGCGGCGGTTCTCACAGTGAAGAAGGAATTTCTCCGGTGGCTTCCTTTGGCTGTTGGTGGCGAATGATTGAAGAGCTTCCATCTCGAAGCTCGTTGTTCATCTGAGAAGGGAGATCCTTCTGTCTTGGTCTTTCTTGTTTCTGTTGTGATAGAAAACTCTTGTTAGGGCTTTGCTGATTTGGTTGCGTGCTTGTTGTCTGTGCTTGAACACTTCTGAGTATCTAGTGAAAGCTTTGGGCCGAGTCTCCCCGCTGAGGCTCCGCAGACGTAGGG
The DNA here is from genome assembly GCA_029168935.1 of Oxyria digyna. Lineage (NCBI taxonomy): Eukaryota > Viridiplantae > Streptophyta > Magnoliopsida > Caryophyllales > Polygonaceae > Oxyria > Oxyria digyna. The sequence goes on along the minus strand of JAPVLV010000010.1, from coordinate 4,182,190 downwards.
GATTTCCCGAACTGCGTGAACAAGTTCTTGTGTCACCTTGCTTTACTTTGATTTCGCGATTTAAGTATTGTCTCGTGCGATTAAGATCTTGTTTAGCTCGAAGCGATAGAATTCACAAGGCAAGATCTTCTTCCTCCACACGCCCTCACGTGACGAGAACATTTCATAGTATCTCGTCTCGCCCTCCACACCGCCTTTAAATCATTCTTAGCAGTATCGAATCCGGCTCCGAGGAGTCTGCTGTGGCGCTCGTCCACCAAAGGCAAAGGTGTGGAGACGTATTTCCTCACGATAGGGTTCCAGAATGTGATGAATTGGTGGAACCTCTTTTCCCGAAAGGCGAAGCAGACTACGCCATGGATGACGCCCAAGAGCGTATGGAGAAGGTGACATGATTGTAAAGGGAGGTGTACGTTTGTTGTTGTATTGTCTTTACGGTGGAGAGTGTAGGTTAGCTGGTTCCCACTCCGAATCCATCGAAGGTAAGTTGGTTTGGTGGTGAGGCTGAGGTGGTGGGATGCAAAGGAAGGGGATGAGATGAGGGATCGAGTTCCATGACTTGCAAACGCATCCAAGTTGGCCTAGGCTTTTAACTTCGACTAATTTGTTAAGGATTTGGAGCCATAAGTGATCCCGTATGTCATCATCGGATGCCATGGACATCACAATCTTTGAGGCTATGTTGAACAAAAGATGAGCCAATAATATATATAGAGAGGAATTAAATAGGGTGGTTGAATGAAGACATCGAATATATATGATCTTGTGTTCATGAACCGTGAGGAGGTTATTTGAATGGGGTTCAACTCTATCTATCTATCTATCTATATACTAAAACAATCCGGTGTTTTGTCACATGTCGTCCTTATGTTCAATTAGTCGATGTGTCGGCCTCTGAGCTATGCCACCTCATTTTCTACATCACCGCCACGTCATTCGTTTTTATCCTTTTTATAGATATATCTTTTAAAAATAGATTAAATAAGAAAATTAAAAAGATATCTAATAGACCATATACTTTTATCTTTTGTCAATTTATAAAATTAAAAAGATATCGAATAAATTTTATTATCTTTTTTATTTTTTACCATATTATATCTTTTCTCTTATATATATCGTTATTTATTTATTTTACTATCAATCTAATTATAACTTAAATTATATATTTACTATTAATCTGATTAGAACTTAAATTATAAACCACAAACTATCAATTATAAACTACTAACATAAAATACTACATAATAATACATATATAATTATATTATTAAAAAATATTTAATACATGCGACCCATGCATGGAGCGGGAACACACGCTATTAAATGACTAAATGCATGTATATATATCTTGCAGATTCTTTCATAGTTTTGAAATTTTATTTTTAAAGTTTTATACGGAAAGAAAGCTTAATATAGGAAAAAATAAAGCATTTGCGTTTATAAATAATAAGCTAATTGCTCTTATTTTAGACGTTAATGTTTATATATGGGAGGTGACAAATTTTGATTTTTTTTAAGTGTATAGTTTTTGACTTTTTTATTATTTGAAAAGGCAAACGATGTCCGTTTTGGACGAATTTTATATGTACGGACGAAATTCTCTACAATATTATGGTGAAAATATTAAAAAATTGATCTGTGACGAACAAATCCATTTCGTTCGTGACAGATCAATTGTTTTTCAGTTTTTTGATTCTTGACTAAACGTATCTGGTCTTGTGGTCAGTGACGAACTTATCCTTCTTTTCGTCTATGATGAATCTAGTTCCGTTTTGCTCCGTGACAAACCTCCATATTCACTCCATATTGGCATATAAATGGGCCATACTATTTGGCACATCCCAATTTCTCTATTTAGCACAGGATTTAATTCGTCATGGATATATTTGACGGAATAGAAAAGATCTGTGACGAAGGTCATAAGGAGGTTCGTCACGAAGAAAATGAGGTGGTTCGTCACGAACTAATTTTTTTTCAAAAGAATCTTGTAGAGAATTTCAATACAAGTCCGTGCATATAAAATTCGTCCAAAACAGACAATTTTTGCCTTTCCAAAACCGTAAATACAAAATAGTCGTTTTCATTAAGTTCGTAATATTTAAATATAATGCATAATTATACTTTATAAGTAATAAATTAGTGATATTAAATGATAATATATAATTATAGTATATAATTTTAATTGCATGATTTTTTAATTATAATAAATAATTATATTATACAAATAATAAATTTATATAAGTTTTTGTTTTTACGAATTTAACGCATGCGACTATTTTGTCTTGAAGGCTTTTGAAAGGGTAAACGATGTCCGTTTTGGATGTATTTTATATGCACAGACTCGTAATGAAATTCTCTACAAGTTCCTGTTTTTTTTTAAAAACATGATCTGTGACGAACCACCTCATTTTCTTCGTGACGAACCTCCTTAAGACCTTCGTCACAGATCTTTTTATTTATCCGTGATGAATGTGCTAAATATATCCGTGACGAATTGAATGCTATACTAAATAAAGAAAATGGTGTGCCAAATAGAAGCTCGTATAAATATCAATATCGTAATGATTCATGAAATCAATTTGAGCAAGTATGCCAATTCTCCATATTGGCATATTCACTCCTTTTCCACTAGGCCTTCCTCTCACCAAAACGTCGTCGGTCTCGCCCTTCGTTTTCTGGGGTTTTGTTTTTGAGGCCGAGTGCACTCTACAAAGCAAACTTCCTTTCTTCCAAACCATGTTCTTCTCCAATCTGTTGGAGCTCAGAAAACGCAGCTCGCGACACAACACCTCGCGAGTCTGGCCAGCCAACTTGTATACAGCAATTCACCTTGTCTTCCCCCGTCGTCCACCCTAGTTCTTGACACCTACTATTCCAACGCAACCAAACTAGGACAGGGTATCTCCGGATTTGATTCTCCGGCGTTCAAATTAGCAAACGTGTAAAAATGCAACTAAGAGCTACACAATTTGCCGCAAGAGCTAGAGTAGATAGAAAGAAGTAAAGTAATGATAAAGCGAACTTAAAATGCTATTTAAAACGTTTCAAGTTCTTCGTTACCAACAAACCAAACGGCCCTAGAAAACACCCATCGCAGCATTAAAAGTTTAATAGCAACTCCGGGAGTTACAAACTAAGTGATGTTCTTCCTAACACCTCAAGGAGAAGGTGGTTTTGGAAGATTGAGATTTTGGTTTATTCCTGTGTTTTCCTTACTCGGGAGAGGGAGACGAAGCGTTTTTCTTTCAGTCGTGATGTCCTCCTCTATCCATTGAGTTGCGTTCTTATACTCTTGTCAGGGGCCCACGCGAGTCAATTACTAATTTGCCCCTTGATACTTAATCTCGCCGAATCCTCCTTATGGGCTTCGTCTGCTTATGGGCCGCTTTCGTCCTTCTGGGCTGACTGCATGGACCGATCCGGCTCGCGTCCGACGGGCCTAACCCGATTCCTTTTGAGCTTCGCGAGCCCATCGAGAACCGGCTCCAATATCCAGCCCCCCAAGCTTTTATGCTGAATAGCTTAAGGCTTGGGTTTGTCTTCTTGAAGTCGCGTTCTCGACATGAGAGTGGCTTCTTGACTTAGTATGATTGCATCGCGTGTGATGGTCGCGTGTATTTCGATTAAACTTCTCGGGGCGACGCTTTGAATTCAAAAACTTTTTTGAATTCCCGCGCTGGGCGCATGTTGCCCACGTGCCATCTTCTCATTGCACCTTCTTTTCCCCGGTTCTTCCTTATAAATACCCACCTTCGTCTTCCTTTTTTTTCATTCTGCCGCAATCCTTCGTTGTTCTCTTCAAACTGCAAGTTCGTCTTCTTCGCCGGTGCTCTCTCCTTCTCTACCTTCGTCTTCGCCTCCGCTCCCACACGATCTTCAATGGCAGGTTAGTCTTTCGTTCTTCCTTCCCTTTTCTACCTCGTTTCGGCTTGATTTTAGGGTTCCCCGCAGATTCGTCGCTCGATTTCTTCTCGTTTGTAACTGTTGTCAGAATTTTTGCCCAGGCTCTTCGATTTGGTAGGCTTTCGTCAGTGATTGTTTGTCCATTGGGTGTTTCTCGTGTCGGATTCTCCTTCCAGCTCTCGTTTCTCAATATGTTGTTTAAGAAAAAACGTGTTTCGGTCAATTCCGCCATTTTTGGACCTCCGCAATGTTCTTCGTGTTCTTGGGCTTGGTCCTTCTTGATGTCGTTTCAAATTCCCCTTTGATCTTTCGTGTTTCAGTTTTTCCAGGGATTTCTTGTTTGTTCACTTCTTACTGCCTCGCGTCATTTTCCTTTGACTCGCGTTGTTTCCACCTTCGACGTTCTCTTTTTCCTCTTTCCATCCCTGGAAAACTGAAACTTTCTTTGCCTATGTTTTCAGGTAGTGATGATTTCTATGAACGCTCAACTCGGGCTGAGTATTCGGGGCGCACTACGTCCGGATCTGAGGGGGGCTCTGATGGTCGCGAGCCCAGCTCTCGTAGACGATCTCGCGTCACTAGGAAATCCAAATGGAGCAAAGCGAAGACGTCTAAAAAGTCTAAAACCAGACTCCCGTCTCGCGTTATCCAAGAACGAGCCGAGACCAATTATGGTCAATTTGCCAGCTTCTTCTCTCATAAGGGGTCCTTACCCCATATAGTAATAGAGAAACCCTTTCTCGCGGATCCTGGTCGAATTAGTATCCTTACAAAGAGAATAAAACATACTCGCACCATGATTCCTAACACGGCCCATCGGAGCAGTCTTAATTTTGACGATCTTCGCCGTCTCGCTATGCGATACCCTTTTCCCGAAGGGACCATCTTTGCCCTCCCCGACATGAGGGCACTTCCCTCGACCAATATGGGCCCTTCTTTGCTTTGAGCAGGCAATCTTTAGAAGCTGGCTTCCGTCTCCCGTGGACAACCTTTCAGACTGAAGTGATGGCGGACTTAGGCTTCAGCCCTTCGCAGATGCATCCAAACTTCTGGAGTTCGCTAATCGTTTACATCATGCGATGTCAGGATATTGGTATAATTCCCAATACGCCTCACTACGCTCTTATTAACTCGTATAAGAAGAACTCCCGCGAGGATGAATTTTATATTGCTCAAGCCAAGACTCCTAGTGCCTTCCGATTGCGTTCGAAGATTGAGGGGTGGAAAACGTGTTGGTTTTTAGTTCGTCCCCCTCTTGGTTCCGAGATTTCTGTTCAAGTACGCGAGCCTCATGCGAGAAAGGCTCCGTGCTTTTTCCCAAAGGAGACTCGTGATAAATTCATTCGTGACTATAAGGATTATCCTGACAAAGCTGTTCAAAAACGTTTTGAGTTGACAATCTCGGATGCTTTACTGGTTGTCAGGGGACTTAGCCTCAAAGCTCATGCCCGAGGTTTTTGTTCGTGTTTGTTTTTGGCGCTCGCGTCTATCATTATTATTATATTTTTTTTTATACTCTTTTCTTATACTCACTTGTGGTCTTTGTAGATGCTGATATGTTCTCTGATCTTCCGGACTTGGAGGGGTTGGTTTTTGACGAGGATGGTTCCCTAACCCTCGAGGCTCCTGCTCTCAATACTTCGTCTGTCCTCGACGTGACCCCTTGCTCCCCCCCTGCTGTATCGGAGTCACCAGCTGATCTCGCGACCACAGTTTCTGAGGGGGTCCCTCAGACCAAGAGGTCTCGCGAAATATCATTTCGCGATAAGGGGAAGCAAAAAGTATCCGAGAAGAGTCGCAAGAGGACGACGGAGGTAGAGTTCGTCTCCTCTCCAGAGCCTACCGATTCTTCGGTTGCGAACCCTACTTCCATTCACGGTTTATCGGCGACGCGTGCGTTCTTTGACTCAATTCCTACTGTTTTTCCCCCCGAACCTAGCCTTTACGAGGAAATCTCGGACAGACCTGGCGGCCTTTCTAAACTACTTTTTGCGGTAAGTTTCGCGTTCTCATCTATTTCTTGTCTCTTGGGGTGTTTTTAACCCTGGAGTTGGTCATTTTGCAGGGGATGAATATTATCGCGAGCGCAAGCAGGAGGGTGCTCGCGGCAGAGGACAAACTTAAGGAATTGATGGATGAGGACCAGTCAATCCGTGATGCCAATAGAGCGGCTAAGTCTCGGCTCATGGGGGAGAAGAAAACTTTGGAGGTGAAGCTTTCGAAGGCCAACGCGTTAGTGGAATCTAAAGACGCAAAGATAAAGGAGCTGGAAGCGCAACTCGCGTATGAGAGGTCCACCCATGTCAACATCGTCACTGAGTATAACACGCAGGTGAACGACCTCAGACAAGAAAATGAGAAACTCCACGCGACGATGTCCGAGAGAATTGCCTACGAGAGGAACATGGCGGTGGAAGAGTATTGCGGGGGTTACCGTCAACGTGCTCGCGTGGATTTTTACAAAAATGTTGTCAACACGCTTCTCCTTTGTATGGTGAAGGTTCAGATGCGAAAACACAAAGTCAAAGATTTCCCCTTCAACGCTCAAGACTTATGTGGTTTCTCCACCGACCTTCCCGAGTATGAGCCCCCGGTGCCGGGAACTTTCATTGATGATGGGGATACTCCACTTGAGGCTTGGGGTGTAACTCGTCTCGCGTCCAAGAAAGGCATTGTTAAAGGAAAAGAGAGTCAAGTGCCTAAGCCTCCTCTTCCGAAGATGGTCATTCCGCCTCCGTCCGAAAAGCTGGAACCTGTTCCTCACACGCTTCCGAGCCCTCCTTCCCCGGCTCTCTCTCCTCGTAAGAGAAAGGTATTCGCGCCCGACGCTCTTCTTGACACCATTCAGCCCTCCCTGAAGCGTTCTTGCTTAGATCAAGCGGGGGGGTCAGGATCGCGGGACGTCGTGGATTTAGAGGCGGATAGCGTAGAGGATGCGGGGAAGGCTCCTGAGTCTGTCGTTTAAGTAATGTTTAATAACCTTCTGACACGGCCTAGTGGTCTTTTGAACAGTATATTTTTGGTGTTCCTATCGCGAGAATTGGGCTTTTATGTAATTATTTTTAATGCGGCCATGGTTGTCGCGAGCTATATGCTGTTTTGCTATGTTTTTGGTTTTACTTATCCGTCTGCTTGCTTCGTATACACTTATCTCGCCTCGCTCCCCCCTTTTTGTGTTTCGGAAAAGAGTAATTTTGCAAAAAAATAAAACGTAAAGAGATGAGTGTTTCATAACTACGATCCCTCTTGTATAGTAAAAGGTAAAACTGACGGTGTTACATAATTTATGCGAGAATCATAAAGCATCGTAAACCATTCTCCTGTTAGCTATTGCATGAACATTACACGCAAGTCCTGGTCAGTACGTTCGCTCTAGCTGGTGACAGGGCTTCGCGCTTTAGCTCTTAGTGGCTGTTGATGCTCGCGGGGTTTGTCCTGAGCGCTTGTAGTCGCGAAGCATCAGGACAGTTTTTTTCTTCGGTATGGCTGCCGCAAAGAATTTTTTAGACTTTGCAGAGATTATCTAGGCATGACGTTGCTTTTGCGGGGGATATTAAGCACTGCACATGTAGAGAGACATTCAGTATTTGGTCTTTATGTGGTTAAGAACTTTTGAAAGATGTGTGAGTCACGATGTGAACCCGTCCATGCTTTCGCGACCAAGGAGAGTTTTTTAGCTCAACCATGGAAGCTGGACACGCGACCTGGGGTTTTTTTTTAGCCCAGCCCAGTGAAGCGGGATCATGGCGGGTGAGCTCGTTGGCGTAAACCCGTCCATGCTTTCGCGACCAAGGAGAGTTTTTAAGCTCAACCATGGAAGCTGGACACGCGACCTGGGGGGTTTTTTTAGCCCAGCCCAGTGAAGCGGGATCATGGCGGGTGAGCTCATTGGCGTAAACCCGTCCATGCTTTCGCGACCAAGGAGAGTTTTTAAGCTCAACCATGGAAGCTGGACACGCGACCTGGGGGGTTTTTTTAGCCCAGCCCAGTGAAGCGGAATCATGGCGGGTGAGCTCATTGGCGTAAACCCGTCCATGCTTTCGCGACCAAGGAGAGTTTTTAAGCTCAACCATGGAAGCTGGACACGCGACCTGGGGGGTTTTTTTAGCCCAGCCCAGTGAAGCGGGATCATGGCGGGTGAGCTCATTGGCGTAAACCCGTCCATGCTTTCGCGACCAAGGAGAGTTTTTAAGCTCAACCATGGAAGCTGGACACGCGACCTGGGGGGGTTTTTTAGCCCAGCCCAGTGAAGCGGAATCATGGCGGGTGAGCTCATTGGCGTAAACCCGTCCATGCTTTCGCGACCAAGGAGAGTTTTTTAGCTCAACCATGGAAGTTGGACACGCGACCTGGGGGGATTTTTTAGTCTAGCCCAGTGAAGCGGACTTGACGACTTTTGTCTCAATTGAAGCGCTACCTTTTTTGGTGGATGAGCATTGGTCGACCAGGCTGTGACCCATTTCTTGATAACTTAAACTCGCGTAATAACGAATTGCTGGTTCCACAACCTGTACTTATCATATCATAGTGATCGAATGTTTTAGTGTCTCAATGCGATAAGCATTGACCATTAATGGGAAAACATTTTTGCTCGGCTAAACTTTGTTAAACGTACCTGGGTTGTGGGAGGATTAGGCATAGAAGCGACGAAGTCGCATCACGTTCCAAGAGTTTGCAATGTGATTCCCAGAGTGATCCTTGAGACGATATGCCCCGGGAGCGACTTCGCGATCTATAATGTAAGGTCCTTCCCAGTTGGGGTCGAGCTTTCCTCCTTCTGTTCTACGGAGAACTAGCTCCCCTCTGGCGAATCCCCTCAACTTTATGTGCTTGTTGTAATACTTCGCGACGCTGGCTTTATGATTGGCCGCTCTGATAGTTGCTACGTCGCGAATTTCTTCCCGCATCTGCAACTCTAGCTGCATTTTTTCGTCATTGTCGATCGGGCTATACTGAATCACGCGATCCGTGGGCACAATGAACTCGACTGGCACTGTGGCTTCTATCCCATAGGCAAGAGCAAAAGGTGTTTCCCCAGTTGCCTTTTTTACCGTGGTTCTGTTTGCCCAAAGTACTAGAGGTAAACCTTCGGCCCACTTTCCTTTGGAGCCTTCTAACCGTTTTTTCAGATCCATGACAATACTTTTGTTCACAGCTTCTACTTGGCCATTGCAATGCGGGTGAGCGACCGATGCGATTCTTAAGGCGATTCCTATGTCATTACACCACGTGAGCAACTGTGGCGAATTGAATTGTGGTCCTCTATCGGTTACGATCTCGTGAGGGAGGCCGTATCTGTAGATGATATTCTTCCATAGGAACTTTTTAACCGCTGGGACGGTAGTGCTCGTGAGAGCCTCGGCTTCGATCCATTTGGTGAAATAATCAACTGCTACAATGATGTATTCCAGTTGACCAGGCGCTTTTGGCTTGAAAGGTCCTAATAGATCTAGCCCCCACATCGCGAAGGGACAGGGGCTTGACATTATCTGTAGTTCTACACCTGGCTGATGAGAAGCCGGGGCAAAGTACTGACATGGCTTACAGTTTTGAGACTCGCGTTGTGCGTCCTGCTTCATGGTTGGCCAGAAATTCCCTTGCCTCAACGCTTTATAGACCATAGGTCTCCAACCCGCGTGAGTCTCGCACAATCCCGCGTGTAGCTCTCTCATAAGCACGTCACTTTCTATCTTAGACAAACACCGGAGCTCGCGTGGTCCGTACCCTCTTTTGTAGAGTTCTCCACGACACATGTAGAAGCGCGCAGCCATAGAGACAAGTTTTCTCATTTCTTTTGGATCCGAGGGTCCTGTTCCGTTTGCTAGATATTGAATTATAGGGGTGCGCCAATCACCGACTGGCTCGTTTATTACCATCAGCTCCACCTGATTGCTTATGGCGCTCTCAGACTTTACTACCCAGAAGTACTGACTCTTTCCACCCTTGGAAACGATGGTAGAATTCCCATCGGGATGTTCCATATTCGCGTACTGAGCCTGGGAACCTAGCTTCGCGAGTTCGTCAGCTCGCGTATTTTCTTCCCTCGATATTGCTTCAATCTCAAAATGCCTGAACAACGAAATCAAAGTTGTAGCTCTCGCATGATATATGGGGAGATTGCCTGTTTGAGCTTCATAGGTCCCATTGATCTGATTCACAACAATCTGAGAGTCGCTCAGACACCTCACCATGTGAATAACTGCGTGCATTGCAATTTCCAGTCCTGCGATGAGCGCTTCATACTCTGCTTCGTTATTAGTGGCTTTGAATCTTAGTGCAATCGCATGGTCGATTTTATCCCCGGTTGGGGATGTCAGGACGACCCCCGCCCCGCAACCGTTTACGTTTACTGCCCCGTCAACGTGCATAACCCATGTGGGGTGCTTTGGAGCTATTTCATCTATTTCTAACTCTCCGAAACTTGTTTCAACAATGAAATCAGCCAAAGCTTGCGCTTTGATTGCGGGCCGTGGTCTATAGACTACGTCAAATTCAGTCATCTCAATTACCCATTTAGCGAGCCTCCCGGAGGTTGTTGGCTTACTCATGAAAGATGGGAGTGGTAAATCTGTCAATACCTCGATGGGATGAGCGTGGAAATAAGGTCGGAGCTTACGAGCGGCTGTTATCAACGCGAGTACTGCTTTCTCTATGGCGAATATCTGGTCCCGGCTGACAGAAGGGCTTTACTGACGAAATAGATGGGGACCTGCTGCTCTCTCACCAACACTGCGCTCACCGCACGCGTCCCGGCCGCGAGGTACAGCTGCAACCCTTCCGCAGGTACCGGTGACGCAAGTGTGGGGAGTTTAGCCAGATGTTCTTTGAGGCTCATAAATGCCCTTTCACACTCCTCAGTCCATTCGAAGTTTTTCGGTTTCCTCAATATGTCGAAGAAGGGGAGGTTTCGCTCCGCGAGCTTGGCACAAAACCTCCCGAGATAATTAACCTTCCCTACAAACCTTTGGACGTCATGAGTGGATCTCGGCGGTTGTAGATCTATTACAGCCTGGACCTTGTCTGGATTGACTTCGACACCGCGTGCACTGATCTGAAATCCCAGGAACTTGCCCTCGGTGACCCCAAAGACACATTTCTCGGGATTGAGGCTCATTCCGTACTTTCCTAGCGTTTCAAAAACTTCTGCCAGGTCGCGAGCGTGATCTACCTGCTTCTTGCTCTTAACTACTATGTCATCAACATAGGCCTCCACGGTGTCACCCCTTTGCTCGCTAAAGATCATGTCCACCAGCCTCTGGAATGTAGCTCCCGCGTTTTTCAAGCCGAACGGCATTACTTTATAGCGAAAGGTTCCCTTGTCTGTGATAAAAGTCGTGTACCCCGAGTCGGCTGGATTCATCATGGCCTGATTATACCCAGAGTACGAGTCCAGGAAACTCAGGGCTTCATGACCCGCGGTGGAATCTACTAACTGGTCGATAGAAGGTAATGGGTAGCTGTCTTTGGGACATGCTTTGTTGAGACCAGTGAAATCTACGCACATGCGCCATTTTCCTGTCCCTTTGGGATTTTTTTCTACCATTACTACGTTCGACAACCACGTCGGGTATTGCACGGGCTTAACAAACCCTGCTTTTATCAACTTCGCGAGTTCCACAGCAGCAGCCGCGTTCTTTGGTCCTGCCTGCTTTCGCTTCTTCTGCCTACGCAGCTTGACCTCTGAACTAATGTTCAGGGAGTGGGTCATAACACTCGCGGGAATCCCTTTCAAATCCTTTGGTGTCCACGCGAAAACATCCCGGGAGCGGGCGAGCAAGGTCTCAATCTCTTGCACAACTTTCTGATCTAGTCTTCCCCCTACATAGAGCTTTTCCTCTATGTTGGGGAATGGGGTGATTGTCTGTTTCTCAAACCCATCAAAATGTGGTTTGTGTCCCTCTTCTTCTCCAGTATCTCGCGGCTTCGAAGAGGCACGTACCTCCAACTCGGCCTCTTCAAACACATGAGGCAACCCTGGAACAAATAACTGGTTAGCGAGCAAGGCCTTGGCGTTGCCCTTTTCGGATGACACGTAGCATATACGGCTTTCCTCTTGGTTTCCTCTCGCGACTCCTACTCCAGTCGACGTTGGGAACTTAAGGCAGAAATGACAGATCGACACGACTGCTTCAAACTTACACAGAGTTTCGCGTCCCAGTATCGCATTGTAGGAGGATGTTATTGGGATTACTACGAAATCTATTTTTTCTGATCTTCTTGACCCGGTCTCCCCACCCGGGATGAGATCTAGGGTGACGATGCCCAGGGCCCTCACTCTGTCACCCGCGAAACCCACCAGTGTGGTTTTAGTAGGCCTGAGTGTAGACTGACCAATCCCCATTTTCTCGAACGCGTCCCAGTATAGTATATCAGCCGAGCTCCCTGTGTCCACGAGAATCCTTTTCACAAGTTTGGTTCCGATCTGAGCATGAATGACTAGTGGGTCAGCGGCTTCTACAGCCCAGGTATCTACCTCCTTGTCGCTGAAAGCAAGCGTGTAAGGCTCAGACGGCGATCTCGCGATACTATAGATTGGCTTTCCCTGAGGCTTGGGCGCGTTATCAATGAGCCTTTGCTCTCGTTTGCCTAAGGGAATGGGTTCATGGCGGCCTGCAATTGTACCTATATGGCCATCCAAGTGAGGGAAGTTCTGGTGCGGGTGGCGATTAGGTCCCTGATTCTGGTTATTTCTCGCGGGGGTTTGCTGCCTTATCTCGTTTTGTACTCTACCTCCTCTTCCTCTTTTTGTGTTGCCGTGACCTCCGTCCCCATTTCCTCTCTGAGCAGTTAGGACTTTCTGCTCTCTCGGGTGGTGAGGTCGCGACCTACATTCCTCTGTAGGGTGAGTATCCACTCTGTGGTACTCACACCATGTGGTTGGCTCGTGGCGATCATGACCGCGATCCCCTCCTCTTTCAGCCTCGCGACGGCTATCCTGCTCGGCTACAAAATTTTGCGAGTGGAACTGATTCTGATCATGGTTCTGGCCTCTGAACTGCCTTTGACCCTGATTTTGATCTTGAATTTGCAAACCGGGAACTCGCGTGTCAATCTGCTCCTTTCCCTGACTTCCCTGATGGCGCTTGCTACCCCAGTTCTGGTTGTCCCTCTTTTGGCCCTGAGCAGACTTATTCTGATTGTTTCCTTTCAACGCGGTACTCGAGTGCGCTTCCACGTTAATCTCTGTATACGCTCTTTCGAGCATGCCCTGGTAGTCCAAATCTTTCTTGCGGTATAGGTATTGCTTGAAGGAGCTTCCATCTGTGAGACCATCCAGGAACGCGACTCGGGCGGTTTTATCGTGAAAATCCTCGGCTTCTAAGATCTTTTCCGAGAATCTCCTGACATAACTCTCTAGCGATTCGTTTGGTCCCTGTTTGACACCCACCACTTCTTGCATAGTCACTTTTCTTTTCCTTTAGGATCCAAAGTGTAACAAGAAACTTCTCTCTAGGTCAGCGAAGAAATGGATGCTCCCTGACGGTTGGTTAAGCATCCAGGTCATGGCGGGACCCGCGAGAGTGCCTGGGAAACCTTTGCACATCGTGGCTTCGTCAGGGCACCTTGCGAGCATGGCATACTTGTAGCGGGCTAGGTGTTCGCTAGGATCTTCTTTGCCATTGTATTCTTTGATAATAGGGAATCTGAAATTAGGTAGGGGGACTGACCTGACTATGTGGTCTGCGAAAGCAGTTGGGCCGAACAAGGCTGACGGGTTAATGGACGGATAGGCCTCGTAAGCTTGACGCGGACAGTTTGCCTGGTTGTAATAAGGTTCCCCCTCATACTGGCAGCGAGAAGGTCCTTGCTCGGCACGAATCCCATGTCCCCTTGTTTCGGTTCTTCCCCTGTAAGACTGGTTCTCTACGTAGCTCACGGGGGCTTGATTCAAATCAAACCTACCAGGGTGACAAGCCCTCTCGCGTCCCTCGACCCTGGTCCTTCGTGACACTGAGATTCTGTCGTCGGGTACGTGCTCAGCACTCTCCTCAGCGACTGGTTGTTCTCGTTCGCCCTGATCCTGCTCCTGCTCGCGGGCCTCAGCCCTCGGTTGCTCTTGGTGCCGGTCCCTGTCCGTGCTCTGTCCCAACGTCCGAAGGAACGCGCGATACTGAACCAGTGCGGGCCCTACCAGAACAATCTCTTCCTTAGGCACGCGTGTAAGAGGTGCTCGTGAGCCATTTATCTCTTGTTGCGTCCTCGTCTGAAGAGGGGTGTTGCCGCTTCCCTCGCCCCCAGCATTCATCCTTAGGCGGTTAAGTATTAGAAATACGTGAATATCTGTAGTGAGCCTTACTTGTGCGAGGAAGTCCCCACGGTCGGCGCCAGTGTTGGAGCTCAGAAAACGCAGCTCGCGACACAACACCTCGCGAGTCTGGCCAGCCAACTTGTATACAGCAATTCACCTTGTCTTCCCCGTCGTCTACCCTAGTTCTTGACACCTACTATTCCAACGCAACCAAACTAGGAGAGGATATCTCCGGATTTGATTCTCCGGCGTTCAAATTAGCAAACGTGTAAAAATGCAACTAAGAGCTACACAATTTGCCGCAAGAGCTAGAGTAGATAGAAAGAAGTAAAGTAATGATAAAGGGAACTTAAAATGTTATTTAAAACGTTTCAAGTTCTTCGTTACCAACAAACCGAACGGCCCTAGAAAACACCCATCGCAGCATTAAAAGTTTAATAGCAACTCCGGGAGTTACAAACTAAGTGATGTTCTTCCTAACACCTCAAGGAGAAGGTGGTTTTGGAAGATTGAGATTTTGGTTTATTCCTGTGTTTTCCTTACTCGGGAGAGGGAGACGAAGCGTTTTTCTTTCAGTCGTGATGTCACTCTTGTCAGGGGCCCACGCGAGTCAATTACTAATTTGCCCCTTGATACTTAATCTCGCTGAATCCTCCTTATGGGCTTCGTCTGCTTATGGGCCGCTTTCGTCCTTCTGGGCTGACTGCATGGACCGATCCAGCTCGCGTCCGATGGGCCTAACCCGATTCCTTTTGAGCTTCGCGAGGCCATGGAGAACCGGCTCCAACACAATCAATTCATTATGAGAAATTGAGTAACACAACAATTTCATACCCCAATTTCAACGACTGTGTGCCATAGAGAGATGACCACGCTGCTTTCTCCTCCGTTTTCAATGGCCGTTTCGAGGGCGATGGCGCCATATCCCTCAGCAAATGGAACAACCTCACCTACCTTAGCCTTGCAAAATCCATGGAGGTTTGACCCTCTGTCCTCACCTATCTTAACATTTAAGCGCTCTATTTTCAGGTAAGTTCAATTCAATTTATCTTCGTGTTTCACTTTAAGGAGTTTAAGCTGTTTTCGAATTTCTAGTTTCGTTAGAGCTGTTTGATCAAAATTGAAGGGGGATTCTTTTCTCCGTACTATGTAGAAACTCAAACTCTTTCCGAGTATGTGCGACACGGTTACAAGAAGAAGAGGAGAAAGTAGTGGTGGAGGAGTCCTTTCAATTCAAGGATGCAGGAAAAGGAAACCAGGAAGGGATGCCATTGGAGAATCCGGGTCCAACCTCGTTTGAGATGAGGGTTATCAAACTCGAAAACTCCTTCAATATCTTCCTCACGGTATGAATTCACTTTAAGCTAATTGATTTGGAACAACACGAGCTGGAGATTCAATCAAATATTATTGTTCACCTTCAATCCGTATGACCCATGATTAACTGATCACCTTATCAGTTAGCTTGTTATGGATTGGTTTGGTGCAAACTCTATATACATTCTAAGGAGCGTATAAGTAATTCCATGCTCTCATGACTAGTGTATATTGATTGTGAATTTAGAATAGGATACCAAAGTATGTAGCACCTTATTTCCAGATATTTACTAGCAGTTGTTACTGGGAGGTTATACCTATTTCTTCTGTAGTCTATCCCATGCCAATACTAGCAACATATATCTTGTGTTGCTTACATATGATTGTACTATTCATTGCCATTTGACTCCATAGCTTATGCCAGGATACTGTGATAAAGGTGCTTGATACATTTTACGAGGGCCGACACTATCCACGATTCTATGTCCTGGAGAATATTGCTAGGGTTCCTTATTTTGGTGAGTCCACTATTTATCTATCTGCTCACATTTTTATTCCCTCCGAGTCTACTGAAGTTAGTTTGGCATCTTGCTATATGCTTCTTGAAGAAAATGGATGGAAGAGTGCACTTGACCAATTTCACTGAAGGAGCATGCTTGTTGTGATGCTAGCTAAAATATATTATCAAATTGACATTTTCATGGAAAAGATTATTCCATATGTTAACCTGAGATCATTCCATATTTTGTAATTTGTTGTTGGATACCTGTGTTTCCATATTTTAGATATGGTGCTAGGTCTATGTTCAATTTCACCAGTTTTAATCATAAATACTTCATGCTCTTACTAAGATCAGATCTCTTGATTTTGTACATTCCAGCTTTTATCTCAGTGCTGCACATGTATGAAAGTTTTGGCTGGTGGAGACGTGCTGATTATCTGCAAGTACATTTTGCTGAGAGCTGGAATGAGATGCACCATCTTCTTATCATGGAGGTAAGAAATTAAATTGCTACTTTGTTCTATGAATTTGCATGTGTATTGATGTTTTCACTTGTCACATACTTGATATTATTGGGTTGAGTTAGAACCAGTACATATATGGCTTTGCTTCCTAGCCGTCTCTCATGACATCAGTAGGGGAATGCCCTTTCACAGCACTAACAAACAAGGTCTTTGAATTAGTTTTGCAGGCTTATAAATTTAATTACGTTTACTAAGAGATTATAGAAACTGATTTCAGGAACTGGGAGGAAATGATTGGTGGCTTGATCGAATTGTTGCTCAGAGTATTGCTTTTGTATACTACTTTGTGGCAGTATTTATGTACATGCTCAGCCCAAGAATGGCATGTAAGTATCCGTAGCTTACTGAAGTTGTTCTTTCCACCTACCTCTACACTTGAAACCCTGTTTAAGAGGTTTTACATAGATATTTTTCAATTTTGTATGTTAGTATTTGGTTATATCATGTGAACAAAACAGAACGCATATCTTTAAATTTGTAATGGACAAGATTATACTTTGAGATTTTGTTCTTGTTGCTAAATTTGATTATTTGTCCAGATCATTTTTCTGAATGTGTAGAGCACCATGCATTCGAGACTTATGACAAATATATCAACGAATTTGGAGGTAAGCTTCTATGAGGCATCCATTTGTATATTTCTCAATCCAGATGAGCCCAATAACAACAAAAATGGCTGTTGTCCATCATCTGTTATTCACAGCATTGTTCGTGGAGAAATACTTTGTAACTAATGAATGATATGATCTCCATTTTTGTGTGTAGAGGAGCTGAAAAATCTACCTCCTGCTGAAATTGCTGTAAGATACTACACTCAGGGTGATCTTTACTTGTTTGGTAAGTAAACCTTCTCATTCTGTCTTTGTTTTGGGAAGTGCTACTGTTTGTTACCTTACAATGCTTCAACTGCAGATGAATTTCAAACATCACGGCAGCCCAATTCTCGAAGGCCAAAAATCGGTAAGCCTCCAAATTAAAAGTGATCTGTTGTACAACTGATTTCATATCACTAGGAAGGAACTTGAGTTTACTCCTTTAACAGTACTGGTAAATTTGTGCAGAAAATCTGTATGATGTTTTTATGAACGTCAGGGATGATGAAGCTGAACACTGCAAGACAATGAAGGCTTGTCAGACTCATGGGAATCTTCGATCTCCTCACTCTTTAGTGGCAGAGGACGAGGAGGAAGAGGATCAGTCTGGTTGTGTCGTCCCTCCAGATTGTGAAGGAATTGTAGATTGTATACAGAAATCTTTAACTTCTCCTCCAGCAAAGTGAAGGTAGTTGTAAGTTGGAACACAATGGAGGATGACAAATACAAAAGTTGTAACAGCACTACATTTTATAGAGAAGCATATGTTTGCCTTCACCCTTGAAGTTAAACAGTTTAATCTGATCTAGCATCTAATGCTTGTCAGACTCAAGATGGAGTCGTATCCCTCGAACTTCATCTCAACCCCCTGTACAGCCATTTCATGGAGAGCCTCCGACAGTTGACCGTTGGAGCAGAGAAGCTTTAGGTTAGAAATTGTTGATATAGGGTAATGAAATGTGTTTGGAATTTGAGTGGCGAATTGGTTGGCCCAACAGATTGAGTATGCTCGTTTGACGACAGGGATAGACTGTTTCATTTTGTATGCCATTTTCAGAGATTCCAAGCATAAGTCAAAAAGATATCTCCATTACAATACTTGATAAGTCGAGCAGCTTGATTACAGCAGCAATGAGCTCTTTGCATTTAGCAATCATAGAACCATATAGAGGATGAAAACTCTTCCTGAACAAATTAGCACTAGTGAGACCAGAAATTAACCTCTCAATCCTCGAGCCCCATCGAAGATGAACTCAAGCTCAGCTGCATGTTTACTATTCTTAAGAATGTCTTTGAAAGAATTGTTGAACAAAAAATAATAAAAACCAAAAAACATTGGGGCATTCCGAGAATTGAACTCGGGACCTCTCGCACCCTAAGCGAGAATCATACCACTAGACCAAATGCCCTCTTGTCATCAAATTTAAAACAATTTTTTTAATGCTATGCTTGTTAGTTTTTACATATCAGTATTTGAACAAACCGATTGAATGAGTGTCTTAAGTCAAGAAAGATTCATGGATTTCAGGGCGGACCTATATTTTTTTTTAGTGTAAAAAATAGTGCTTTTTTCTCGTATAGCCCCTCCTGAAAAAGTAGTATTTTGATTAATTTTAATTAATATATAATTTAGCCCTTTCTGGGTTCGAATCATGCGTCCGCCGTTAGTTCTACGAGTTTTATTATTATATTATTTAGTCTACTAATCTACTTGTATTTGATGGATTGTGATTGATGAGTGTTGATGTAAAGATTTAGTTAATGCATTTAAAATAAGTTTGAGTTGGTTATATGATGAGTGTTGAGAATTGTTTTATGAAATGGGCCTTTTTTCAAAAATAATTTCCGATGTAGGCTCATTTTCAAACAAATTCCCGTTATACTTCCTCCTTAGAGGTTAAGAATTTTTTTATGTGTCGTCCTAAGCTGAAATTTTTATGTATAAGAAAACCAGCGTTTTTTATACATATATTATTTTTTAACCCCTCGTATAAGAGACGTCGGTTTTACCACCGTCAGGTTAAAAAATAAGCATTCACTTGCTTTAAAAAAAAACAGAAAAAAGCCCAGCCTCCTTCTCTGTCTTCCTCTTCTTCTCCCTCCTCTGGGAAGCCCCAGCGTCTCTTACAATGGGGGAAGAACGAAGCAATGATCGCTTTGTTTCAACAAACTCGTTTTGCCGAAACAGAGCAATCGGGCCAAATCCTCAACGGAGATGAAGCGGTGGCAACAAATCCAAGTGTTAGCGGCGTGAATTTTTGAAGGATTACAACCTCAATTACAGTGATTATTGAGAGGAAACAATTACAAATTTAGGGTGAAACATATGTGTATTTAGAGGAGATGGGTCAACTCGGTGCCCAATCATGAAAGGGTGAAACAGAGCTGGTTTCTTTTCCGGCGAGCCCAACACCAGAAAAACTGACTCCGTCCGGTCAGAGATCTCCGACGAAGGGCAAATCTTCGACTGGTTGGACACCGAGTTCGTTTTTGAGCCCAATAGAAACTCCGATGAAGCGTGTGCTGGTAACATGAAAGGGTATTTAGAAGAGATGGGTCACCTCATAAAGCTTAACCCTCAAGATGGCTTCCATTGGAGAAGACGGTGTTGGAGAAGAAGCCATTGGAGAAGAAATTGCCCTGCTTCCTAGTTTCTTTGTTGTGTTGCAGAAGAAGCCAATTAAAAAAAGACGGTTTTTTCTTTTTTTTAAACACTGAAATGCTTATTTTTTTTAACCCTCGCTCGTCTCTTATACGTGTATATGTAGGGTTAAAAAAAAATTAATAATTTGTATGCACTACCCAAATAGTCACATGAACACTCATTTCTTGTAAAATAAGTACTCTCTGTCCCTATATATAAGCCACATTTGAGAAAAAGCACAGATATTAAGAAAAGAGAAAGAGAAGAGAAGCATTAATTACTGATGGACATGTGCAGATTTGACATGTAAATAATGATAAAATAAAAGATAAAAAGAAGAGTAATCCAGTTGTTACAATTTTGAACCAATAGGAAGTGAGTATTATCCGTCACACGGATTGGGTATAATTCCTAAACCAGAAATTACAACTTTGCACCTCTCTTAAGAGAGCATATAAACCCTGCAAGCTGAAGAGTAAATGCAAGCATTAACTCTTCAACAACCCATAAAAAAAATCAGAATCTTTAAAAACCTGAGGCATCATTGCGTGCTCCAAATGTCTTCAGATTTTGATCTTAATCAACCAGCAGCTCTATTTCCAGATGATGATGCAGACCAACAACATTTTCTAATTAGTGATGATGAAGAAATGGAAGATGGTGAGTTCCAACTTGATCTTAACCAAGAAGCTGGGGACATGGAACATCATCAACTTGACTTTGATCTCAATGCAGAACCAGATGGAGAGGCATCACTCAATGAAGAAACAGAGGCATCATTTAATGAAGAAACAGAGGCATCATCAAATCCAGAAGTAGAGCAAACAACAGAGGCAACAAATCATCACCAGACACAACGGAGCAGGCTCAACAGTGACCAGAGAATGGACATTCTTTTGTGGCTTCTAAGTAGATCAACAAATGGAAAGCTACAACATGGGGCAGTGAATGCAGCTGCAACAGAATTCAATGTATCAAGATTCTGCATAGGAAAATTATGGGGCATAGCAAAGAGTCAAAGAAGTGCAAATCAGAGATATGATGTCACCACAAAATATCACAACTCAGGTAGAAAGAGAATCCAAATAGCATTTGATATTATTGCTAATCTGAATATGGGACAAAGGTCTTGCTTAAGGGATTTAGCAAGTAATCTTGACATATCAAAAAGCACAGCTCATAGAATGATCAAGAGGGGAGTCATAAGGCCACATACCAATCCTCTTCATCCAACACTAAAGGATGTCAACAAACACACAAGATTGCAATGGATACTAAGTCTATTACAAGGTGATACAGCAGAAACAAAGAGACAGTTTAAGCCAATGTTTGACTTTGTGCACATTGATGAGAAATGGTTTTTTTTAACCAAGAAGACACAAAAGGTCTATCTAGCACATAATGAGAAGGGCAAGTACAGAGCAGCTAGTTCAAGCAAATTCATACCAAAGGTTATGTTCACTGCTGCAGTAGCAAGACCAAGGTTCAATTCAGAGAGACATTGCACTTTCGATGGAAAGATCGGCATTTTTCCATTTACATACAAAGAGCCAGCCAAGAGATCATCCATAAACAGACCAAAAGGGACATTGGTGACTAAGCTTATTGAATCAGTAAACAAGGAGGTTACAAGGAGCATGCTTATCAACCAGATAGTGCCAGCAATCAAAGCAAAATGGCCAGAAGATGGACAAGAAAAGATCATCTTTATTCAGCAAGATAATGCAAAGCCTCATATAAGTCAACATGATCAAGAGTGGCAACAGGTATATAAACAAGATGGTTTTACTTTCATTTTAACTCAACAACCACCTAATAGTCCTGACTTAAACATTCTAGACCTAGGATTCTTTAGAAGCATTCAATCACTTATGCACAAAAAAATGCCCAAGGATGTAGATCACATGTTAGATGTAGTTCATGAAGCGTTTTACGAGCTAGATCCTACAACTCTTAGTCATGTGTGGATGACATTACAATATGTCATGAATGAGATATTGAAATACAAAGGAGGCAATGAATATGATGTGCCACATGTCAACAAGAAAAGATTACAAGCTCAAGGAAATCTACCAACACAAGTAGAGGCACCAATGTGGGTTGTCATTCAAGCATCTGATATTGTTCAAAGTGGTGCACTACTTCTCGAGACACAAGCTCAGGAAGGACCATCAAATGCAACAAACACACAAGCAGAAACTGAAGATTATGTTATTTTGTGAATTTGCAGTAGTTACAAAAGTTTCTTCATGTGGATGTATCACATTCACAAGAAGGACCTTTTGTAAGCCTTATGATATTTTGTAAGTATGCTAACCTTAGCAATTTTTGTAAGCTATGCTAGACCTTAGCAAATTTTGTAAGTAAGCAAGAATATGAAAACCTATTTTATCTCAGATGTTCCCGTGAAATTTGCAGTATTTGCATCTCAGATTTGACAGACTTTTTCATTTATTTTAAAGCATCCAAGGCTCAACAGATTCAGCAAGTGAACATGATTCAACACTAAATCATCCACAAAACAGCAACACAAATCATCAACAAACCACTCAGGCCACAGTATATCACAATCATCAAAATGCAGTAATCCATTAATCATCAACAACCGAAATCAACAACTGAAATCATCCACAATAAGCTTTAACATCCACAATCAACATCTAATCGGCACCAACCGAAATCATAAGATTACAAAGTCACAATGATAACAATAAATAAAACATAGAGTTAGGGACTTAGCAAGCATTGTGAGCATCGGATTGAGAAGAGGGTTGGTCAAGAGCTTCATCAACATCATCCGTCTCTTCACCACCATCGAGCACATCAGGATCGATCTCTTCACCAACATCGAGCACATCAGTATCGAGCTCATCACTGTCATAGAGCACATCAGTATCAGGCGCATCGCCACCATAGGCCTCATCACTGTAATCGAGCACATCGGTATCGGGCTCATCATCACCCTCGGAGGACTTTAAGGGAGGCTGCTCAACAACTCCTTCAGCAGATTCATGGGAAGGACAAAGAGTGGCCTCAACAACTCCTTCAGCAGATTCATGGGAAGGACAAAGAGTGGCCTCAACAACTCCTTCAGGCTGCTCAACAACTCCTCCAGACCCAGATCCAGAGGAAGCGAGGGGACTATCGCCGGCGAACCCGAGATCTACAGAAGTCCAACTCAAGCCGTCGTTACTCATAGCGTCGTTTTTTAGGGTTCTTGAAGAAGGGTGAAAAAAATTGCGAGATTAAAGGGAGGAAAAGTGAAGAAATTTCTTAGGGTTCTTGAAGAGAATGATGAAATCTGCAAGATTGAAGGGAGGAAGAGTGAAGAAATTTGTTAGGGTTCTTGAGATTTTGAGAGTGGCGATGGAAGGATAGAAAAGATAGAGGAAATTGAGATTTTAGGGTTAAGAGAGAGAGTATGGAGAGAGAGAGTGTGCTGGAAAATTTGATTGTGGAGAGAGAATGTATGCTGAGAAATTTTATTATGGAGAGAAAGAGTGCAAAAATTTAATGGGGGAAGTTGGATTGAGAGAAAGCTGGGAAGATACGTAAAAAATTTAATGTGGGTAGTTGATATTGGGTTTTGATAATGGAAAAGAAAGGAGAAGGATAGGAGAAAAAACAAAATAGAATAGGGATAAATATGAAATTGTTGAAGTTGGATGAGGGTATATGTGGAAAAAATATATAGATAAAAATGGAAAGATTTGAAATGTTACGTATTTTTTGGGACGCCAAAAACTGAATATGTTGCTTATATTGTGGGACAGAGGGAGTAGCTTGTAATCAGATTATTTGGACATAAGTAGCTTGTAATCATTAGCTAACCGATCGTACCCAAGACCCACATCTTCCACGTAACCATATATTTCAATTTCCGGCATGGGTGGGAATCTATGGAACTTTTGAATCGACGGATTCCACGCCCCTGTATAGGCACCTATGCCCTTCGGGGTTTTTTTTTTTATGTCGTACAAAGATGGTAATTTTTTTTAAATTTTTTTTTTATGTATATACCTGTTACTTTTTTTTATTTATTTTTCAAAAATTTTATTGTTTTAATTTGTTTTTTTAAGGCTGCGTATAAGAGACGCTCTCGTCTCTTATACGTTAAAACATAAAAAATAAAAAAATTATATGAGACCTCATATAAATGGTATTTTTTTTTAAGCGTCTCTTATACATGTTCCCCCGTCTCTTATACAAATTTTTATTTTTTAAGCCAACGTCTCTTACACATAAAAAATATTTATTTATTTTTTATTTGTATAAGGAGTTAGGATACAAAGCATTTGTTTTAATTATTTTTTTTTTAAATTTTTTTTATATATATTATTATATATGACTTACTCGTGTTTGGATGGCTCGTATGAGCTCGTTTGAAATCGGAATCGATCACGACTGATTTTGTTGGGTCCGTATTGATCCCAACTTTCACCAGATATGTCTCTCGCTCGATTCTGATTTGGAACGACCCCATACGAGCCACCCGAACACGCGTAAGTCTCGTGCGTACCTTCTACTGTAAATGGATATTTACAAATTCGTTCCTCCGTATCAGGCGATGAGAGGCATATCTGGTGAAAGCTAGGATCAATACGGACCCAACGAAACTGGTCGTGATCAATTCCGATTCCGAACTGGTGAAAGAAGGTATGCACGAGATTTACGCTTGTTCGGATGGCTCGTATGGGCTTGTTCGGAATTGGAATTGACCACGACCAGTTTCGTTGGGTCCGTATTGATCACAGCTGTCACCAGATATGTCTCTCATCGCCTGATATGGAGGAACGAATTTGTAAATATCCATTTACAGTAGAAGGTACGCACGAGACTTACGCGTGTTCGGGTGGCTCGTATGGGGTCGTTCGAAATCAGAATCGAGCGAGAGACATATCTAGTGAAAGTTGGGATCAATACGGACCCAACGAAATCGGTCGTGATCGATTCCGATTTCAAACGAGCCCATATGAGCCATCCAAACACGAGTAAGTCATATATAATAATATATATATAAAAACTTTGAAAATAAATAAATTAAAACAAATGCTTTGTATTTTTTTATGTTTTAACGTATAAGAGATGCTTCTCTTATACGCAGCCTTAAAAAAAAAACAAATTAAAACAATAAAATTTTTGGAAAAAAAAGAGAAAAAAGTAACATGTATAAGAGACGCTTATAAAAAATTAAAAAAAAAAATTACCAGCTTCGGACGAGAGATCTCACACATAAAAAAAATCTGAAGCTGGCATAAGTGCCTATATTGGGAATATTTTTTGAAAAGAGCTTGAGTCGGGAATTTTTTTTTAAAAAAAATGCTTTCAGAAAAAAAATTCCCTAATTCCTTGTAAACGTAACTTTTTAGTAAGATCGATCCACTAACAGAGGAAAAATCACTCCAACCATAATGATCAAGATACAAAAGTGTAGCAGAAATGGTTTCAAAGGTGTCACTACGCCGCAAAGTACACTCCTGTTGCCTACCCTGGACAACCAAGAGCCGGGTTTCATCACCTTTTTTGTTGAAGTTTTTGAGATGTAAGCGGGCAAATCCACGATCATCTAGCAAAGATATCCATGATTCGGACACGCAACGAAGTCTAAGAAGAGATTTGACAGGAAGCCTGGAGAGTATTTCAGGCCATAGATCTGATGGATGATGGCGTTTTATGGTTTGTTGATGTTGTTCATGGATCAGCAACTCATACACGTTACTGAGAGATGGTAAAGGATGTTGATCGAGAAGATTTGATCTAAAAGTGGAATAGACAGGGTCTAAACCATGAGAAATTGGCGGGTTTTATCTTCGTCTCGTTCTTGAATAAGGCTTGAAGCACATTCACATTCAGAATTAGGAGGAGACCAGACATAATCAGATAACTCGTCCCATAGTTTCTGCAGTGCCGCATAGTAGAATGCGAGATCCGTTACCGACCGGTGGCTTAAGATGCAGGGTTTTGTTGGTAGGCATTTGTGTTGCAGCCATGATTGAGGCAGAACATGGGTTGTGTGTTAGGGTCTGAACGTATATATAGTTGGATTGGCTTAAGTTGCTATGCAAGAAATACACAGAAAAAGAATAGATAAATGTCAATTTTATTTTAGATCACCGTTAAAACACTCATTCCAGGATGCTTAGGTTTAACTCCTTAGAGTTTACATAGCAGTACCAGATGTCATGGATTTCAGTTGTATAGTGTTTAAATCCAGAAAGATATGGTGATCATGAATTACCCAGGTAGAGTGTATCCCTCATCTAAAGATTGAAACTGAAGATGCAGAGCAGTCAATTTGGATATAATATTCTTAAAAAAAAGTGTAAATAATTCAGCATAGGATATTAAGAAGTCATAGATGAAACATAAGGTAGGTAGGTAGTGTCGTATAAGAGTATAATGCTCGATAAAGCCTAAAGCCGAGTGATTGGAGACAATGATATCAGTTTTGATGACCCCAATTCTCAGAAGCAGACCCAAACTCATACCCTTGTTGTTGCTGGTAATGCTTGTTGTTGTCAGCTTGAAGAATTAGTGGCATAATAGTAGTTTCAGCAGCAGGTGGTGGTGGTGGTGGTGTGGTGTAGTTTAACACCCCGGCGTATCTTAGCACATCATTGACACTCATGCTAACGTACTCCTGGTGTGGGCCCTTCTGCCACGCGGCATGTTCCATGTACTCATAATCTGATAGCGGGTGTAGTAGTGGGTCCACGTGGCACAAAGATCCAAACCCGTTGAGTGTTTGGTGGGTCGGAGCCTGCAGCTGAGACTGAAAGGAGGTTGTTGGGAATCTTGACTGTGACTGGCTGCTGACGTCGAATGTTGCAGGGTTATTATTAGGGTTTGGGTAATAACCCCAGAATTGTACTGCTGCTGCTTGTGCTGCCTTGTACTGCTGCTCTGACAATGCATCACAAAACCCTCTATGACTCACAAACCTATCCTTCCTGCCACCACAAAAATTATTAACCCAACTAAACTACAATTTCATTATAAAAAACAGGTATTGGAATATGAATAAGCTCACAAATTCTGCAGCAGAGGCAGATCCCCCATTTCTCTATTTCTCTACAACTATGATACTCAACCTCATACAGGCCCAGGTCCCCAAACAGTACACCCTCAAACTCTACAAAATGAGCCTTTTGATACTTTCTCAACCATGTCAAAATCTTCTCCGTCCCTTAATATAACACCTATTTGCTTTTTCGATATTATTTACAAACCGAGAGAATCTTTTCGTTTTCTTCCAATATATAAAAATAAATATAGACATACAAGATCTCGTTTGATTCGTCTCAATGAGTACTTTGACAATATAAAAAAATTAAAATTTTTATCATCGTATATTTAAAGATATTAACGTTACAAAACGTGTCTCGACAAATGTGTCAAAAACAAATGGAAAGATCAATAAGGGAAGGAGAGAGTAGTTTTTTTTCCCCTCTATCTATTCTCTCTTTGGATATATACAGTACCCATCAGTGTTCTAGGGATTGCTGTTACTGCAATATGCTTCTATATACTACTACTCCGGGGTAGAAGTAAGAAAAAGAGATTGAAGAGAGGACCTACCCTACACTCCCTACAGAGATAAAGACTTGAGAGAGAGAAACTGGGAAGAGGACCAATAAGAGTTTGGTATTCCAATAATTATAAGAGCAACTTTACTGGTATTATTCATTTTGACCAACCTAGTTAATTTTTTAATATTTTATATCAATGTTTGTTATTTTAGTCTTATTATTCTACTCAAGTTTCAAAATTTATAGTGTCACTGCATACTTCCTAGGAGTGCATTTATATGCTCAGAAATTGATGCAACAAAGAAAATACCCAAATAAAAGTTTAAAACACAAGTAAGACATCAACATGAAATTTTAGTACCTGGAGAAAAGGGTTCCACACTCACATTTGTACTCTCTAGTTCCACAAATCTTCAAGTGAGCCTTCAAATCAGTGTAAACTGCATAATTCCTTGAGCATTTGTCACACTTGAACTTCTTCTCCCCGTGCTTTCTGGAGAAGTGTTTCTTGATCCCAGTGAGATCACCAAGTGCCCTAGAAGGATGGTGGTGCACACAAGTTGGCTCAGGGCAGACATAAGCTCTCTTCTTCTTCACCTCATTGTCATCCCTCTGCTTCAGCTTCCATGGAAGATTGTGGCCTCTCCTATGAAGCTGCATATTCTGCTCCCTCTGAAACCCTTTCTTGCAGATCTCACATACATATCTGTTTCTTGCCACCAGTGTCCTTGGAGACAGAGCAAGCACTTCAGCATCTGGATCTGCAATTCCAACATTTGCGAAAATTATAACCCATCTCCACAAAATGAAACCTAAAACACAAAAAATCAAGAAATATGCTGTTTAGTGTGTATTTAGGATATATATATATGTGTGCCTGGATTTCCTGGGAGGCCTCTCTTTCTCTTGACCTTCTTGGATTCCTGCTGAATAGTGAGAGAAGTAATAGAAGCTAAGACCCTAGTAGTATCAGAGGATGCACTAGCTTCCTCGGACCAGGAAGTTGAGTTGGACATAGTTGTTGTTTGGAACATACTTGTGTCAAAAAAGAACAAAAGCCTAGGAGTAGTACCCAACCTAGCACTGTTTTTTTTCTCTGGGTTTCTTTTGGATTTGGCCTTGGTTTTGATCTCTCTCTTTCTTGTATTTTTTGTGTTTGATATGTATCCTATGTTTAATGGTTTCAATCCCTCCGACACCCTACAGTCAACAAGCCCTTTGCTTGCAAAATGCCCACCGTTTTGTTTGTATATGCAGAAGGAAAAAACAGAACAGAATAAAACCTACATATAGAGGAAGAAATAAAAATTAAAAGGTTAAATAATCTTTTGTTTCATACTCCCTCCGTCCCCAAATGTTCTTCCCATTGGTATTTTTGACACTATTCACATTGCAAGAGAATCTTCGATATATCGTCTAATATATAAGAAAAAATATAGTAATATGAGATCTTGTTTGATTCGTTTCAACGAGAACTTTAACAATATCAAAAATTTATAATTTTTATTAACGTATATTTGAAGATATTTACGTTACAAAACGTGTCTCGGCAAATGTGTCAAAAGAGAATGAAAAGAACATTAAGGGACACACGACGAGTATGCAGAAACAGAGAACAGTGGATGATCCTGTAATATTGCTCTGCAGCTTCACCAAAAAGGTACAATTCAGAAGGGTTGGAGACTTGGGAGGAGGATAAGTCACAAGAGGATAAAAAACAAAAGAAAAACTAAAAACTAGAATATGGCCAAGAACAGACAATAAGCTGTGTCCTTTTCTAGTAATTTATCCTGTTTTTGTACCTATATATCAATATACTATTTGTTTATGAGCTCTGTTTAGACACCACAAACCACTACATACTGTAATTTTTTTTTTTGGGAAAACTATCAAACTGTTGTGGGTGATTGGATGAAATGGCATAGATTCAACATGCGTTTAGCACGAAAGGATACTTGATCTTTATAGGATTTATCTTAACCTTTTCAAGAAAAAATAATTGGGTGGGTCTTGTAAATAGAACTCCTAAAGTAATTGTGAAATTTTATTTTTATTTGTGTTTATTTTTTTATTCTATTTTCCTAAATTTGAAACTTAGAGAGGAAGTGAAAATGTGTGGAGTTAACTTCGTTGTGATTTTGTGATGAAAAAGAAAGAGTAGATAAAAAAAAAAAATTGATAGAAAAAGAGAGTAGATAATTCCAAGCTAATATCTACGCTAAAAGACAAACACAAACACAAAAACACCATCCCCCAGGCCACAACATATGCTCTTCCAGATGATCAGCATTAAGTAAGAAAAAACTAACCACTTGAATCCTAATATGATCATCACAAAAAAACTTGCTGGCACCCTTCCAAGCCCAACATTGTTTCAGATCAATTGGATGGAAAACATCATAACCCTTTGGGCGCACGGTTGTATGATCTTTCCCATAAAAAATAACACACCAGAAGTAAGAGAATTCAAAATTGCCATTCATAAAAACATACTTTCGGTTAAATATGGGGGCATTCCGAGAATCAAACTCGGGACCCCTCGCACCCAAAGCGAGAATCATACCACTAGACCAAATGGCCCTCTTGACATCAAATTTGAAACAAGTTGTTCAATCATATGCTTGATAGTTTTTACATATCTATATTTGAACAAACCTATTCAATGATCCATAGATCCAGAGTAAATAATCAAAGTTACAAGGGTCAATAACCAATTAGTCATTGATCAAGTAAGTAAATATTGACACACAGATTAGTGAAATATTAAGTCGAAGAGCTTGCGTGACTGTTAGGATATAAGATAGTTAGAATTTATATAATTAGTTTTAAGCAGTTATTTGGATTGTAGGCAGTTAGATGGAGGTTTTATAAATAGGGGATTCACTCTAGATGTCAGTTATCGAGAAAATTAGAGAAGTATTCGGGCGTTTGCCTTGGGCTCTTTGGGAGAGTGAGTCCTCCCTAGAGATTTGGCCATTGGAGAGCTGTTCTCCTTTGGATTTGTGTTCTGTCTTTGTGTTTATTCAGTCCTTGTGAGTTAATCCTGATTTCTGTTCTATCAGTGACACACTTCACCCAGTGATCATTGATGACCGAGATGTGAGCACTGAACACTATCAATAGCAAAATTAATAGCAAAAGACACAATGCACTCATGACAATTAAAACTTTAAACTCTACAACTGACATGATAATCAGCAACTTCAAATTCATGTTGGATGGTTAAGGATAAGGAAAAATAAAAATAAAAATTGAATCACTTAAAGTCTTCAAAAATCAAAAGGATAAGAAAAAAATAATTCCGACCTGCCGGATTTGAACCAGCGACCTAAGGATTTCTCTGCAGGATTTTCTGCCAACTACAGTCCTCCGCTCTACCAACTGAGCTAAGGTCGGCTTCTGCACAATAGTACGAATGATTAGTATAGATTACAGAATAATAAAGGATCATACTTCAAGCCAAGAATGAAATCAGATGCAGAATTAGAACAAACTGAACGAGCTTATCTTGGGGTTTATTGACCAGATAATCTATTTACCATGTGAGGTGTTATGCACTCATTTTGCAAACTTATATGCTTGTAATGGACAACAGGCAGGTATTGTAGTACAAAGACAAATTGCAATGCTCTGATTTCAAGGATCTCTTTCTCACTTACAAATTGGAAGACACCACAACAAAAATGGATTAAAAAAACAAATGAGCAAAATCATCACTAAGGTAGATTCAGCTTATGTGAATACGAAATCATTCAGGCAGCCACAAATGAGCAAAATCATCACCAATATACAACAAAGATACAAGAGAGACTTCTAGTTTAATTGTTTAAATAGAAAAATCATCTTGTGAAAGAAATGTATTATGAAGGAGGATTCACAAATATCAGAAAATCAAAAACATGTGATTGCTTATGTAAGTCTAAGTTATAACGGGTCAATAACCAATTATTCATTGATCAAGCAAGCATATACTGCCACATAGAGATTAGGAAAATGAGCATTATCTACACAGAAGTGAAAACAACTTGCTTAACATACTTCTCATATTGATCTTTGATTGGTGATGGGGTACTAACCAATATGACAGACAGCTGCTATGGGAATTATACTATAAAAAAGAAATCACAATTTTCAGATTTCAGAATTATCACATTCTCGCTTTCAGTGAAACAGAACCAGTAACTGAAATCACGGCAAAATAGATAAATGTCGTTATGATCAGAAAAAGATGCATATTTCACACAAAGACCTTCAGCTTGTAGTGAAAAGAAAATTCCATAGTATTGAAACAGAACCAGTAACTGAAATAAGGCAAAATAGATAAATCTCGTTATGATCAGAAAAAGATGC
The DNA here is from genome assembly GCA_029168935.1 of Oxyria digyna. Taxonomy (NCBI): domain Eukaryota; kingdom Viridiplantae; phylum Streptophyta; class Magnoliopsida; order Caryophyllales; family Polygonaceae; genus Oxyria; species Oxyria digyna. The sequence goes on along the minus strand of JAPVLV010000010.1, from coordinate 4,150,579 downwards.
ATATTTCACACAAATACCTTCAGCTTGTAGTAAAAAGAAAATCCCATAGTATTCATTGTACTCTTCAATAATAAGTACATGATGCAAACCTGATTTTCATCTTTTTTCCCCTGCCTTGAATATCAATAATCTAATGACAGGAAGAAGAAAAAAATGGAAATTGATGGAAAAAATTATCCGACCTGCTGGATTCGAACCAGCGACCTAAGGATTTCTCTGCAAGATTTTATATCAACTACAGTCATCCGCTCTACCAACTGAGCTAAGGTCGGTTGCTTCAAACTATCAAAAACTAATTGTAGTACCAATTGATTAATGATAATAGCCAAGAAATGCAATCAAAGCAAATCTAGGTACAAAAATGAAAGAGCCTATCTGCAGATACATTCACAGAGAAATTTATCTGCTCATACTATACAGCAAACCATATAAAGGTCTAACAGGTAAGAAACTGGTTGCAGTATCAAACTTTGAAGAAGATATATACTATATTAATATTCTGATTTCATAGATCTCTTTCTTATTTACAATTTCAGCATTAAAAAAAAATCCTTCTGCCCTGCACTCTACCAACTGAGCTAAGTAAGTTTCTACACAAGAGCTAGAACTAATTGTAATACACACTGACGAAGGATAAGATACTTCATGACAGGCAAGACAAGAGAAGCAATCAGACAAGGACCAAGAATGAAAGAGCTCTGTGCAGGATCAATCACCGAGTAACTTACTTCACCATTTCAGTCCAATCATTCTCCGTGATTTACTTGCTTGTAACATATGATGAAGCTTAACAAGCAATTATGCAAATGGCTAGTGTAGGGATTATAGTAGGAAAAATAAATCATACTATTCTGTTTTCATGATATCTTTCTCAATCACACTTCATAAAAACCAATGAACACCAAAACATACAAGCTTGAGAAATAGAACTCCAGACAGTAGTGAAGTTATTCATTCTATTAAGTAAATTTTCTGAAATCATGCGTATTACAGTACCCAGAATTTTCTGAATGAAGCCTATATAGTTGACACCAACAAATATATTTTAGAAAACAAATCAGACTTTTTCTGAAGGTCATAATTGGTTAGTAGTAGTACTACATGTAAATCAGAGGAAAACACAAATTAGGGTTTTCTTTAATAGCACGATGCAGTATCTACAGACTGTAAGCGAACATTGCGGAGCAGTTTGAATTAGATAATTGACACAGAATCTCAGTGATTACAAACCTACAATTATAAATACAAGCTACACTTATTCAATTTAAAACAAGTGGAGAGGAGAGACTTGCCGTAGCGTGAACACTGAGCACCAACTACTTATGAAGTTTGTCTCGAGTATTTTCAATTTTGTGATCTCCGGCGGTGGCGAAGAAGGGCTTAGGCTTAGAGCAGAACGGGAATCAAAACGCTCATATAAAAACGAAAATTATAAATTCTCTCTTAAATGTTTTTTAGTTTGAATGCTTGATAAAAATGTTCAAAAGCAGTAGTATAACGTAATTTTATGAAAAAAGTTTTATAATATAGAGTTGGACAAGGTATAAATGTGCACATTTTTTCACGGTTTTTTTTTAATCCATTGCTAAAAACATGTGGGTGTGAATTTCTTATTAGTTTATCCGTATAATCTAAGTAAGTGTTTATATAAACTTCTCAACAAGGAAAACATTATCTAGTCTTGCTAACTTGTCTTCCTAATCAACATCTCATTGCAAGCACAAGACTCAAACCAAAGCAAAAATGATTGCTTCAATTTCATCATATAAAATAAACCAAGTAACATATCACCAGTAATCTCCACAAGAACAAGTCCCTTCAACAATATGATGAAACCGATTCTTATCCCTCAAACAAACCTGTCTTCCATATATCCTAGAGATGAACTTCGCAAAATTATGACAATCAACACAAATCCTGAGATTTTTTATGACAAGAAGTGATGCTCCTTTGCATGTATTCATCACTCCAAATGACATTGCCAACTTCTCACTATGCCCCAACAGAATCTTCTCCTTTTGTTCATCATCCACATCATGTAAAACACAACTGAGGTCAGGTTCATAACCGGCCTCCTTCAACCTGCTCACAATTTCCTTCACTTTATCATGAACTCGATCCTTTTCGGGATGAGATCGATCATTAGCATGAAATGTATGAAGTTTTTGGTCAAGCTCGATCCAGCTCCTTCCTGGCTCTTTTGTCACATCCATTTCCTGCATCAACCTCCTTAAATACCTCACATTTTCCCATCTCCCAGCAGAGGCATATAAATTTGAAAGAATGACATAATTTCCAGCATTATGAGGCTCGATTTCCAGCAGACGGTTTCCAGCAATTTCACCTATATCGACATTACAATGAAGCCTACACGCACCCAAAAGAGATCCCCATATAGCAGCGGTGGCCTCACAAGGCATTTTCTCAATGAATTTCAAAGCCTTTTCCAACTGACCAGCACGACCGAGCAAATCAACTACACAACCATAATGCTCTATGTTCGTCTTCACCCCATCTTTTCCAGACACCAACTCGTCAAAATATTTCATCCCGTCATCCTCCATCGCTCCATGGCTGCAACCGGATAAAACAGCCAAGAAAGTAACACGATCGGGTTTCTGCTTCTTCTCCTTCTTCATCAATTCGAAAAGCTCAACCACTTGCGCTCCCATTCCATGTTTACCATAACCCACAAGCATAGCATTCCATGAGATCACAGTTTTTTCGGGCATGAGATCAAAAACCCGTCTTGCATATGTAAGGTTTCCACATTTTGCATACATATCAATGAGGGAATTTTGAAGAACCGCATAGGAGGAGGGTATTTGGCGTCTTAGAACATGGCTGTGGACTTGCTTGCCATGGTGAAGTGCTGCAAGACCGGACAATGCAGTTAAGATGCTGGTGTAAGTAACGTAGTTGGACCTCATTCCTTGTGTCTGCAACTCACGAAACAGCTCTATCGCCTCTCCATCAAGACCCAATTGAGCATAGCCTGATATTATAGCAGTACAAGAAACAACATCTCGGTCGGGAAGGCTTGCAAAAATTGTGTGGGCGTCATGGATTTTACTCGCTTTAGCATACATGTCAAGAAGTGAGCTACCAACGAATATGTGTGAATCATAATTGGATCTTACTATAAGCGAGTGGACCTGTCTACCCAAAACCAACCCATTTTCTCCTGTACAACAAGTGAGTATAGTAGCGAAAGTAAACTCATTTGGCTCTGTACCTGCAAAGTATTACAGGACTTAGATTATGTTTTAACGTCAATGCTAACATTCACATACACAAGAGTGATACTGATACCTGATCTTAACATGTGTACAAACAAATCCACGGCTTGAGAGGGAAACCCACTTTGGGAGTAGCCTGAGATCATGGCAGTCCAGGAAACGACGTTTCTGTCAGGCATTTCATCGAACACTTGTCTTGCATCAGACAAACACGCGCACTTACAGTAGAACACTACAAGCCTAGTTCTGAGATAGAGAGGTGGAAGATAACGAGCTTTGATCATGTGGGCATGGACCCTTTGGCCTTCTCTAATGGCCTTTCTGTTTACACATTCGTTCAAGATGGAGTCGTATCCCTCGAACTTCATCTCAACCCCCTGTACTGCCATTTCATGGAGAGCCTCCGACAGTTGACCGTTGGAGCAGAGAAGCTTTAGGTTAGAAATTGTTGATATAGGGTAATGAAATGTGTTTGGAATTTGAGTGGCGAATTGGTTGGCCCAACAGATTGAGTATGCTCGTTTGACGACAGGGATAGACTGTTTCATTTTGTATGCCATTTTCAGAGATTCCAAGCATAAGTCAAAAAGATATCTCCATTACAATACTTGATAAGTCGAGCAGCTTGATTACAGCAGCAATGAGCTCTTTGCATTTAGCAATCATAGAACCATATAGAGGATGAAAACTCTTCCTGAACAAATTAGCACTAGTGAGACCAGAAATTAACCTCTCAATCCTCGAGCCCCATCGAAGATGAACTCAAGCTCAGCTGCATGTTTACTATTCTTAAGAATGTCTTTGAAAGAATTGTTGAACAAAAAATAATAAAAACCAAAAAACATTGGGGCATTCCGAGAATTGAACTCGGGACCTCTCGCACCCTAAGCGAGAATCATACCACTAGACCAAATGCCCATTTTGTTCAATTTGTCATAAGTTAACTATAACTAAGATATTAAAATCTGAAAATGCTCTCCCACAAAACAAAAAGAATGTTAATGGCATTGAGGGGGCATTCCGAGAATCGAACTCGGGACCTCTCGCACCCAAAGCGAGAATCATACCACTAGACCAAATGCCCTGTATTAATCTTCAATAATGTGCTTGTTCAATGATTGAATCAAGGTAATCCCTCATCAGCAAGTCAAAAAGGATTCAAATAAATCAGAAAGTCGAGAACATACAGCTCCTATCGTAAATTAAAAGTACCAAGGGACTTTAAAGTGAAAACCAAGTAGACATTGATCAAAAAAGCTACTCCCTCCCCCTCTAGAAATATAAGTCCATGAATCTAACAAAATATAAGTCTTTCTAGGGTTTTTTTGACAAAATGTTGTTTTGTCATTAAGTTATAATAAGATCCAACTCCTACACATATAACAATTACTAGCATAAAATATGGGTAGTGACTTGGAGGCACACACATAAATAACAATAATACAGACTTAACCGAGACATGATTTAAATGTGTAAGGTCATACTGAATATGATGTAACAGTTATAACTATTAACTATTCTTTTTCTGAAGTTTTTAGGGATAACTCTAGAGTTCTAGCACCCTAAGGAAGATAAGAACATTCAAGTATTCAACCATAGGATAAACAAGCTACATCATTGTAGATTGAGCATAATGTGGACCTATCCCGTTTATGCAGGACCATAAGAAATGTGATAAATAAATCATTTGCACATACTTTTGCAAGCTTAATCAGTAAGCATGCCAACTACTCGCCTCTTTCAATCCAACAATGTAGATTTAGTAGAGCATATTCAAGTATGATGAGAAAAAACATCTCACCTTCTTGCAACAGATTTACACTAATTAATTGGTTGCACCGTGCACACTAGCTTGTGAAAGTTGAACATAAGACCTCTAGCGCATCAAGAAAAGCAACAACATGTTAGCAAATATGATTGTAGATGTATCATCTTTAAGCAATGCTTAGTAGTCTTCAAGTTAATATCATACAAGAAATGGAGGATAAGGAAACATTGCAGAGAAAATGTAGCATTGATCTGAGATGCTGTAATAAGTGAACGTACCTAGTTTGGCTTCATCGACTGAAGCTCTCCATCAGGTTGGATATTCCTCCTATGTTGCAAGAATAGGATAAAACTTTACATGTATAGAAAATAGGGAAACAGCCACATTAGGAGAAGAAAAGAAATGTTCTGACCTGCCACATTTGAGCCAGAGAACCTGATGTTCTCGCCATCGTTGTACTGTGCATTGAAAGAATTAGAAATAAAAAGGTATGGATTGAGAGGTATAGTTTACAAATCAGATCCGGTTTCAAAAGCAAAAACAACCACTCACAAGCTAAGTTCACACCGCAGATGCGCTCTCATTCCGTATATACATTGAAGATCCATTCAATGCATAGAGTTTGTAATATGAAATGAAATGTCAACTGTAAGTCATCAAACATCCTCTACCAGTTCCACAAATTTTGTCTATGTTTTGTAATGTAGCGTACCAGTTCCACAAATTTTGTCTCTGTTTTGTAATGTAGCCTATACATAGTACAAAGCAAATGGCGGATTGGCATTAGTCAAAGGATACAAAACAAAAAAATGACGGACTGAGGGGGGCATTCCGAGAATCGAACTCGGGACCTCTCGCACCCAAAGCGAGAATCATACCACTAGACCAAATGCCCTCTTGATATCAATCTTCAAACAAAATAGTTCACGAATATGTTTATTCATTCATCTAGAGTAGGCCCAAAGAATTAGGATAGATCTGAAAAATAATAATTCCAGACTTCATGTGTAGAGTTAGAAGGATCAGTAGACAAGAATCAGGTAAGCCAAAATATATCAGTCAACTCTTGCACCTTAATCTAGAAACATACCACTTAAGAAAATATCGTTATGACTTCTAAGTTCAATTACGATCCAGCTTAGACAAAAAATAGTTACCAACATTTATAAATTGACCTGGTTTAGGGGCAGACATAGAGAGAGAATCATTAATTCATAATACTAAATTGAATGTACTTCTATTATTCAAATGTGTAATATTGGTCATGCTTAATTCAGGCCAGCTGTTCAAAATTACTTGAACCTTTTAAGGGAAACTCTAGTCTATAGCACCTCGAGGAATACAGCCTGACTCAGTCCCTTGATAAGAAAGACTTTAAGATTCAGTGAATTACTTGTGTAAGATCTTGCTAAATATGGTTCTATATACCATTCGGACTAGCCACCAATATACAATACATACAGTTAAAAGGATAAGATATGGAAAAAATACAATCCGACCTGCCGGATTCGAACCAGCGACCTAAGGATCTCTCTGCAGGATTTACCGACTACAGTCCTCCGCTCTACCAACTGAGCTAAGGTCGGTTGCTGCACACCAGGTGAGATTACTTACTACAAACTACACACCAATAAACAAAAACATATTTCAAGGAAGAAATGCAATCAAATCAAGAACCGAGAATCAAAGAGCTTATGCTCAATCAACAAGCAATCTTTCCACAAACAGAGCTATGACTTAGCTATAAAGTCTATTTGTTCTTGCTAATTTAGTGCTGTTAAAATATGTAAGAATATAACCTACTTATCTAATATCAAGCATTTCCTTTCCCCTCAGAATGTGTTCGGCTATAACATGATCACGTATCATAATATATCATTATTCATTAAACTTTCTGAAGAAGTGTTCGGCAATATCATTGAAATAAGAACTTTTAATCTATGACTTGATTTCATCCCTAAATACTCTTCCTTCTTGTTTGTTCTAGAGAGTACTGTTGTACATCAGAACTCCAAAAACCCTTCACTCTTTCAGTAGAAAAATAATATTTTACTCAAACATATGACAACAAAGTCAAAGTTGCATATGAACCCCAAAGGCTACAAAAAGGAAAATTACACTCTAGCACAGCAACAGGTCAAAAACCTTTATTTATTTAGTGGTGCCTTGAAAATAATGTGTATCCCGAATTCGATAAACAAATTTTCAGCTTCTAAACCCAAAGCAACATACATTTCCTGCCTCCTATTAAGAAAAAAGAAAGCTAAGCTTCACTAAAACATTAGCCAATTTTGAGTAAAAGTGAATAAAAAGCTCTGAGCCATAAAACAATCTACAGCTCCCACCTATGAATAATGAAAAAAGACAGACAAGCATCTCTCTCATACTTTTGAAAGGGAGTTTTTAATTTCTTATTAAACATGATACAAGATTTTGATTGACGAAAACATACTCAAGATGTTATAACAGTAAGGATTATGTACTCAAGATGATATTTTCTAACCTACTCCACATAATAAATATCTAAGAGAGAGATTTGTCTTCTTGTGAAATATGATAAAAAAAAAACTAGGAAGCTAACAACATTTACAAAATAGTAGGGCATATATTGTACAATATATACTCAAGACGATAAAAAAAGGGGAAATAGATAAGAAAAATATAATCCGACCTGCCGGATTCGAACCAGCGACCTAAGGATTTCTCTGCATAATATTCTTCCAACTACAGTCCTCCGCTCTACCAACTGAGCTAAGGTCGGTTTCTGCACACTGGGTAAGAATGCATATAGGTAGATGAAACTTACTTATTGGCAAGAGATCCAATCTTATTCAGAATAGAGTAAGAAAGTATTTATCTACAGGTTCATTGACTACCACCAATTCTATTTTACCAACTGTGGTAAGGCCGTAAAGTCCATTCTAACTGGCTAATTTATCTGCAGGTAACAAGTTGCCAAGCATAGGTTTGGTCCAAGAGGCAAGCAATTGTTAGTACATATGAAGGATTAAAAAGATATTTTTCTGATTTATTGGAGTCCTTTCTCACCCACAAGTCACAATTAACTCCAATAGATATCAAATAGGGCTGAAGAACCCCACTCAGCGGTGAGTGTCATCATTTTTATGGAGTACATAGACTTTGGAATCATGCTTACTGACATATGCTGAATTTCAGCCTTCATAAGTCATAACCAAAGCGTGACTATACTTAAGTCCAGACATATTAAACTACTGTGATAGACAATAAAAGATAAAAATAATGAAGATCAGACACCAATAGGGTGTATATCAATACTAAGAGGATGACCAAAACGGAAACTGATGAGAATAATAGAATCTGACATGCCGGATTTCTCCCACTTTCAGGCTTCAGCATAAAAACTCACAGCATTAAAATAACTTGTTGATTGATTATGAATAACCTTTGAAATCATGGGTATCATCATAACCGAATTTCAGCTGTCCTCTACTTACTCAAGAGTTATGAACACTATAGTAAGCAACCAAATAATATGTGAGAAATTTTGTCAGGATTTTTCTGAAGATCAGATCTCCAACAACAACAACAACATTACCCCAAAGCCTTAAAAAGGCGGGGGGATGTACGCAATCAAAGTGTGTTAGAAGAACAGAGGTTCAGATCTTCAAGACGTTGCAATTACAAGTGAGCCATGTTGCAGGATTATGAGTATCCGGTATAGTGACCAATTCACCTAAACATTATTCTGTTCTATACCGGTTTGTTATAACTTATAACGTATAACATCCGGTTTGCAATCAAACCCATTTCCTTTACTCCCTAAGCATTAGGTTTGTGTCTTTCAGCCAATATAATCAACTTACAGAAGAAAATTCCAATCTCAAAATCCCTCTCAAGCTTCTAGTTGGGAATATAAAGTTACATAACAGGAAGATCAAGTAATTTTAATCCAATTGTCAGAAAGCAAAAGCTAGGGTTCTTTTTAATAGCACGACACGATGCAATAACTTATTGTTTGTCAGCGAACAATTCGGAACGTTTTGAATTCAACAATTCATATGGAGTAGCTACAAGTCTGCAATTATAAAATTCAAGGTCTAGAAATCCAATTTCCCACTGCTACATTACTCGTTCCTACCTGTCTGGGTAAACCAGCACGGGACACTTCTATATGCACAAAAGGAAGAGGAAGAGAGATGTGAAATACCTCTGAAACGCGAAATTAACGAATAATTTTTTCCGTTGCCGAGAGGTTTTCGCGATCGTCGGAAGTAGCATAGTAGGGGACTAGACAAGTCGCAACATTCGGGGCATCAAAATTAAAAAATATTGGATCAATAAAAAAACTTAAAAATGATACGTGGATCAGAATTCGAAAATAAAAGAGGGGCATTCCGAGAATCGAACTCGGGACCTCTCGCACCCGAAGCGAGAATCGTACCACTAGACCAAATGCCCTTTTTTGACAAAGCTTTCTGGCTTATTTCTTTTTAATCTTATTTGGATGTCAATGATATTAACACACATAGTGAGCCAAGAAGAATACAAAGACCAGAACAGATTAGGGATATAAGAATGATTAAGTAAATCAATGGTACAAAACTTACAATTCTGCATGATTAAAACTTAGAAAACAAGTATATACATTGACTGATACTACAGTCTGATGCTGAGCCATTGAATGTCTTATGTACACTTCTGAGACAAGAATCAACATGTGATGCATGATATGCATTGATTTAGGGCACTCACAGAATTAAAATTGAAAGGTTTAATACCAAAAGCAAGAACCATTAATTTATTTTTCATTCAGTTTTAGTCATGCTAGATCCATACAGCCCAACAGTAGAGATTATATATGCTTATTGTCATCTTTATCAAAATATATCTTCATTAAGCTTTTAGTAAACTAAAATCCTTACAAACATCTTGCTGACTTGCTCAGATGATTGGATTCCATGTTGAAAGACATTTTGTGACTGTTATTAATAGATATTAAAAAAATGAACATCTGGGAATAGCAGCAGGGCATTATATAGTGAGAGGATTACAAAAAGGAAACTCGAAGGCAAAATGTAGTCCAACCTGAACCAGCATCCTAAGGATTTTCTCTTTAGGATTTTAGACCAAGTACAGTCCTCCGCTCTACCAACTGAGCTAAGTTCGGTTGCTGAACACCAACTATAACTAAAAAGCCACAATGAAAGAGTAAGATGGAATCAATCAACAATTACTCTGTAGTAGGACAGTATTTGATACAACAAGCTTAAGAAAAAAGAAATGACTTCAAAAAATTGTGGAAGCTTACAAATAATAGAGTATGCACAAAACAGATTCTAATAAAGCAATCAGTCATCAAGCAATGGTAACCTAATAAATGCATGTCATTGTTGGGGACTAGACAAACTAGTCACTGCTCGCATCCAAACACAAAATTCATAGCCCTAAATGCTCTCAGGAGAAACAAGAATAAAAAAATGATGAAAGATGTTGGTTACTCATGAATTAAATTGAGACAAGCAATTGTAAATTTTATCTGAAAATCTTTTACAATTTAGTATTATTGACTAAAGATTAAATCTATTTATTC